>OX443561.1:108405535-113405535 GCA_949372485.1 Cheilosia soror
GAAGTTCGAAAGATGAGGAGGTGGATGAGTCCATCACTCACTTTGTTTACAGCTGTCCTGACCTATAGCCAATTTAAGAAAGACCTATATATAGGAAACTATTTTCTCAATGATCTCAGTGATCTAGGTAATACCAGCGCCGCTAGCATAGCCTGAAAAGGAATCATTCCCCAAATCCCAGTGGTATACAATCGGCCGACTAAATGCCTAAGGGCTTCTCTCACCCCGAGCCACTTCAAACAAACAAAGGAACAGATCCCAGCATTGACACTTGGAATCGATGCCAGGTATGAGTCTCGGAGGAGCATCTCTTTTGGTATAATGATTTGTAGGATGGTCAAGTGCCCCTCGATATTTCTCTACGGACGCTATGTTCTCAGAAGCAATCCCCAGAGGTAGAGAGATGTCAGACTTCGGCTGGTGCTTACCTAGAGGACGACGCCTGATCACATGGATAGCTCAAAACGTCATCGAAGGACAAAAATCCTCAGCTCTACTATACGCGTTTCCCGTTTTTTGCTGAAACTAATTTTTTCAACTCTTGCAATCAACAGGAGAACGTTTTACAACTACAAATACAACTGAACAAGAATTTTTAAAGGACATAGTCAAAGTTATACAAGCTCGAAGCTATACATTTTCTTGGCAAAGGTTATATCATACAGTATGTTCTACCCTACAGATGTGTACATAAATTGAAACTCACCTCAAAAGAGACTTCTTCTCCGCTACAGGGCTCGGCGTTGGTGACGGCGTAATTGTGTAGGTATTCTGTCGCATGAACTTCTTTCTTACCGGACTCGGACTCGAGAGATGCTTAGGCCTAGGAATCCTCGAAGAGTCACTTCTCGAAATCGCAATTGGCTGTTGAACTTTGGAAAAGTCCTTTGCCAAATGTTTTATGGCCTCTTTGCATGAATCACAGTAATTATCGGCGCATGCGATTGAAATATGCGGCTTGACAATATCCCCACAGCCAATGTCCCGTTTGTGTAGCTGTTCGGTGTTGGACGAGGAATGTGTGGTCTTCGCCGGCGGCAGTGTATTCACTCCATGATCAATCGTTCGTACAAGATCGGTGTTACAAGAACTATCACAGGTTATTGGCTTCGAAGGTTCGGCTAGTTCATCGGTATTAACTTGAGATGTACGAAGTTTTATCAAATCACGGGTATCGGTTTGTCGGTTTGAATTTTCTACAGAGCACTGGGAAAACTCAGACTGCAGCTGTGGCACATTTTGAATGCCAACAGAAGCAACGGCGAAAGAGGTTTGCATTCCAATCGAATGCGTAACCCACTGGGACTGTGTGCCGATAGTTTTCCGTTTTATGTTGAGCTTTTCATTCTCTCCCAGGCTAAAGGTTTGGCTGCGACCAGGCATGTCCATCAGTTTGAGTGACACTGACTTTCGCTTTTCCTCCTCGGGCTCAGGTCCACAACCAACTGTTCGTTTTGGTATATCACATTTATCGCAAATCCTGTCTGTGGTTCGGTTATCGGAGCAGGCAATTGACCGAGTTTCGGGCTTACATGATACCATAACATCTCGAAGACTAGGTCGAGCCATGACTCCAATGGAGAACTTTTGAACAGGTCGCTCGGCTATTGTTTGTACAGCGCTATCGCGCAAGTCTTTCTTAGGCGGATTGAACATTTGTGTTCCAACGGACACTACCTTCTTGGCCTGAAGTGGTCTCGTCTTCTCCTCGTATTCTCTGATGCAAATCTGTACGTGTTCGTTGAGCTCTTGCTTTGTGTACAATTTGTCGAAAATGTCTCCGGTATGAGACGAGCTCGTGCCAATTGTACGACAAATAATGGGGTTACTTCCGACACCGACATCACGCGTATAAGCCGTGCACATGACCGCTACATCACGTCTAAGTACTTGGGGGCTTGATTGCTGTTGATCATTTGAGGACGACGGACTGTTTCTTAGTCTGGCGCTGAGACTTTCCAAAGAAACTGGACTGACGCGTTGAGGGGTGAATGTGACGGGTGATGCAAGTCTGGGACTTGGACTCGCACTAACTTGAAGTACCGGAGAAGCGGAAAGTTGCTCCTTGGCTTTGGCAAGCTCATTTTCTTTGCTTTGTAGGTCCTGCTGTAGCTTTTGTTTGTCCGTACGGAGTTGGCTTAGTTCGTTCTGTAATGAAATGGAACAGAGAAAGTTTTACAAGGGGCATGCAGTGTGTAATATGAGTTAATAATGTGCCTTTTAGGACATACAAGGACGTCCTTTGTATTGCCTGCAACAAGAGGGCAAGAGATGTAGGCACACAGCATTCGCATACGGCGGCGTCCCTATAATCTTAATATTTTTAAGCAGATTGTAGCAATAACAGACAAATGTACATGTAAGTGATTTAAACTAAAATGGAAAAACCAGGTCGAATCTTCAGAAGACTCGATTTCATCGCACCTTTGCCCTTGCTCAATTTTCGCTCCACTTTGTTCGTAAACTAAGTCATTCGAGCGGCGGCGTATATTCGAGCCCCGGTGGAGGTAAACAATGCTCCACTGCCCCAAAGACAGACAAATAATATCAAAGTTTCTCCATAATTTTGAGTGCTCAAGGATTTGGAATACCCTTTTGTTTTTACTTACACAAGTCACCTGAATTGGATGACATATACCGAAAAAGGGATTTTTCAAAAGGCAACGTCTTGTACTGATACTTGCTATCTTGGTAAGCACTGATCGCTCTGGTGGCACTTGATGCTGGCGGAGGGTTTCTTTACCAAAAGTACGGATCCAGAAAAGCTTATCCTACAGCTGATGCTAGGTATAAATGGGGGAGAACTACAACCTTTGTGGCAGGATTTGGAGACATAAAAAATGCATTTAACTGAGCGAACTGGGGATTCCTTTCTTATGCATAAAAATGGTTCGAAGCTATTTCAAGAAAAGTATTCTTGAATAATTGCCGGATGCGCGAAGGTCAAAACAACTTTTTTTGGTATTTGCCGGCATTCAAACTTGAACTTGAAATCAATAAAATCAATGATGAGCCCCTGGGTGCTCTTATAAAACAAGTCAAATAATAAAACTGGTTTCGATAATGACTGAACTTCACTATCAAGATGACAACATTATGACAGCTATCACATTCTACTGCAAAACGAACTATCACCATTTTCCTTAACTGATAAGATAAGTGATAAGTGCCCTGACCGCACTTTGCATAATCATAAAATTGAATGCATCCAACTCACCTGCAGTTCTGGAATACTTTTGACCTGTTCCTCTAAATCCTTCATTCGATTCAAGCTTATGGCCATTTGTTGACGTATGCTATATAGAGTATAAGCCTCCGAGATGGGTTCTGTGGGTGGCGCCTTCGCTGCATCATCATGATCTTTGATCCGTCTCGGTGGAGGTGGTGGTGGCACTTTTGAACGTACGATTTCCGGTTCATTGTGATGCTTCTGCTTGGGTGAACGGGATTTATTTCCAGCAACGCAGGAATCTAGGAAAAAGCAAAAAAAAAACAATAAAATAAATATTAAAACAAATTCCAACTCAATTTGAGTGTCATTCTAGTTACGAATAAAATAAAATAAAAACCCCCCTACCAATCAAAGATATTTTTATTCGAACCCAGCGTTTGCCAACTGACATTATCTACTGTCAGCTCGCCTCTGTTTAGCTGGCCGTGTGTAGAAATGCCTTCAGTTGCCTTGTGTTGAGTGATGCGCTTCGAAAGCCAAAGCAGCAGCTGTTGAACTAATTTATTTACTTGCAAAAATATTATCACCAACCATAGTGACACGTATTTTAAGACGATGTAGTCAAACAGCAACAACGCAACAACAAAGAGGAGAAATATAATTAATAAAATTAGACACCAATTTATTAATACTAATATAAATTGTATAGTATGTGTGTTTGTTTGTTAGTTCTATTCACTGATTGTCAAACGGGTTCTATATGTCTGCATGTGAGGGACTAGTTCTGGTTTGTTTTAGAGGTTGGTATCTGCATGCATTTCGACATTGTTAAAGCTTAGAGGATAAGGCTGTAATAATTCATTGTGTGCAAAATACGGCTTCCTGATTTAAATCGGGTTTTTGAACTCTATGGAGAAAGGAATTTGCAATTCATATTATGTATATCTGAGTGAAAGGTAACTGAAGTGAACATTGAATGGAACTGGTTATTAAACAAGGCGGTTTGGCAACACTTTTCATGAGAATCAATCGATATATTGCTTTGATGTCGAAGTACCAAAGATGCCTCATTTATAAGTAGGCCTGGACCGATGCTTTGATACTCTCCACTACATAAAATACAAGTCATGCAAAAATGTGAGTTACGCATTTGTTTAATATTGGTTTTGTATGGGAGGTACCAAAATTAACCGATTTTCCATACCAACCTGACGGCGCGGCGGTAAAAAGAAGTCTTCTTAGTCTTCATTAGCCCATTGGACGCTATCGTGTTTTCAACAGACAGACAGAGGGACAAACAGACAGAAGACAGACAGACGGACATGGCTAAATCGATTCAGAATTTCATTCTGATTCAGAATATACTTTTTGAGGTCCTCAGTGATTCCTTCTTGGCGTTGGAAATGTAATGGCAAAGTGAATATACCTTGGAGGGTATAAAAAACGTTTCCAAGATTAAGGCGCTTGTGTTCCAAAAGTTTGCGAACAACTGACACATGATGCACGACACCTTTATAGAAGTTTGTGAGTTTCCAAAAGACAGAATTCATTAGTCACATTTAGCCCGCACACTGGATTCCAGCCCACAGGGGATTTACTGTAAACGAAACGGCTGACCAAAGTCGGCGCGACAACGCCACTCGTCGGACCTGAACCCTTCTGCGGCGTCAGTAAGGGATGCTTCAGGGAATACATTAGGAGCTTAGCTCAAATCGAATCTAATGAACTCTGGCTTAAAACACCTGGGCAGAACTGCACCAAACTGTTCCTCCCGAAATTCTCCCCCAGAAAATCCTATTTTGTAACTAATCTGGATAAAAACAACCTAAGAATCCTGAAAGGAATTGTCACTGGCCATGGTCTTATGAAAAAACACCTTTACCGAATCGGAGTCTCAGACCCCACATGTAGACTGTGCCTAGAGAGTGATGAATCCTCTTTTCACATTCTCATGGAATGTCCGGCTCTCTTCCACCTTAAAAAGAAAGTATTCGGCGAAGAAATCATTACCTCGGCAAATCTTGCTGAATTATCCCCAGAGAAGATACTTGTCTTCCTGACTGTCTCCGGAGTAAAAAGATGGCTTTAGGACCCTACCAGGGATGGCACAATAGGCTCCTTTAGAGAGGCAGCAGTGCCAGGGCCGGTAAAGGCCCTCCCGATCAATCATCTAATCTAATCTAATCTAGCGCGCACTTTCCTAACTTTCCGATATAAAGGGTAGATATAAAGGGTTTTTAGAGATTTTGTTTTTAAACTTGCAACACTGTTTCTACAGATTGTCAATTTGACAGCCAAAAGTTGATTTGTGGTTAGTACGTTTTGCCACTTTACGGTAAATATAACAACGCGTGCAAATTGTGCAAACTTATGTTGAAATCCATGGTTCGGTTCGCCAAACTTATTGTGCTCTATGTCCACATCGACCGACATAATCGCCAATCTGAGCAAGTTATTCGTGTTATAGATGAACAAAGTCTTTCTAAAAAAAATACATCTTTATTTAATATAAGTAGGTAAGGTATATAAAATAAAAGGAACTTAAACTGTACTGTTGACCGATCACAATGAATACTGCACGATGACTGCCGGGAGTAAGGATGGTCGCAGGCTTTTATAGTGGTTATGGTCGGTGTGTGTGTGACATTCGGAAAATGATGAATCGGTTTCGCACCACGTACACTCTAGTGAGTGGATAATACGCATCCTTAAAGACGACATACAGTGCGAACAGAAGAAGTTATTGCCGTTGTGGAGTGCAGTGTTGAGGAGAATCCAAATGAGTCGATTCGCCATCGTGCACAACAATCGGAACTATACCCACTATGTGGACGATTTTCCTGAAAGATCTTGGCTTAAAAGCTTGATTTCTGACTTTTTCGTTCATTCAACTGATGAATGGCGTTGACGTGACAGAGCTTTGGTTTTAAGAAGATAGCGCAACATGCCACATGGTGTGCGACACCATCAATTTATTGCTGGAAACACTTGCTGAGCGCACTGGCCTCCACGATCCTGTGATCTCACGCCTTTAAATTATTTTCTTGGGGGTATGTGAAGACTTTGCCGATAAACCAGAGACGTTGGACGATTTGGAAGTCAACATTCGCCGTGTTATTGCTGATATAAGCCCCCAGTTGCTCGATAAAGTTGTCGTCACGTTTGCGCTTCATTCGAACTAGCCGTGGCGCGCATATGCCTAAATGCTTAATCTTTCTTAAACCAGTCATTGTTACATACAATTTTCTTTTAAATATTTTGCTAATATCATAGAAATTGACATTAGCTGGAATATTGTTCCCATATATGGAGCTCGGACCCAAAACATTCACCTAACCTACTTGACAGCATACAGAGACCATCAGTTAATGGAGATCCACAATCACTACCATCGAATCTACAACCGTTGTTGCACAGAAGAAAAGTTGCTGACCTTTCCTTGTTCTATAGGTACTTCCATGGTAGAACTCGAAGACATTATCCCTCGAAATGAAACTTTTGGGCGCCCCACAAGACAGGCAGCTAATGCACATCACCTTACAGTACACTTGACAACCGTGAGGACATCCATTTTTCAAAACTTCTTTTGTTACAGGACATAAGCAAACTTTGGAACTCGCTTTGCGTTGGAATCGCCAGTGGTGCGTCTTGTCTCCTCTCATTTTCATTACCTACTTATATGGACTGGATGTTACAGCTCAGCCTTGGCGAAGAACGTTTCGAATAACGAGATCTGACGATAAGTCATTTGCTCTTCGCTGATGACTTGGTCATCCTTGGTGAACTTAACGCGCACTCGATCGGTTTGTAGCGTTTTGTGTTGAAGCTGAGATGAAAGTAAACTTGAACAAATCTGGAGTGATGGTCGTTTCCAGAACGCCTGTTCAATGCACTCTTCATGTTAGTGGAGTCCCATTAAAACAAGTGGAGAAGTTTAAGTATCTCGCGGTCTTATTGGCGAGTGATGACGAATTTTGAGACAGCTTGGTCATTCTGTTATTAAAAGGACTGAACTTGGTGTCAAAGCTAAGTTGTCAGTCTGTGTTTGTTACAACTCTTACCTAATGGTCATGACGTTTGGGTAATGACCGAAAGAATAAGATCGCGGATACAAGCTGCCGAAATGAGATTCCTTCGTTATATTGCTGGTATGACTCGTAGGGATCGTATTATAGAAACATCAGAATACGTGAGGAAGTCAATGTTTGGTCCCCAACCAGGAGCCCAAGACGTACGGTGGAATGCGTACCATCAGGCAGGCATCCTCTATAGGTAGACTCAGGATGAGATTATTAGATCAAGTCCATATAGTCTCTCTTCTACCCATATGGGGATTGCTTTTGATGATTAAAAGTCGATAGCAGAGACTCGAGAGTTTTAAAGAGTTCTTTTGGGCAACCTACACCCGCGACCCACTTAATGGATAAGCGGGCAATTGAAAATGAATGAAATGCCAGATGAAAAAATGCATAAAGCCACCTCTCAACCTCACATTCTTAGAGGAAACTGGATAGGAGAGAGTGTTCTTCAAGTCGGAGTAATAGTACATTGCCCACAAAAATGTTTCTAAAATGAAGGCGAAGGGAATTCTAATGAGGGAGCATAACCACTCTAAGGCGTTGATAGAAGGTACAATTAACAAAAAGGTCACTATGCAATATACCTCCTCTTCAAATAGTAATAAAAATTGCCAATTTGATCTAGATCTCAAAAACGTCACTTTATTCCGTAAACTGGGCAAGCTAAAACAACCCAAATCACTCATTAATCAGCATACGTAACAGAATTACGAAAATGAGAGCACGAGCACCTCAAAATAAGATAAGCAATGTATTTAATTTCTTTTTTTTATTCGGCGGCTGATAGTATCGCAGATAAATAAAAAAAAACTGTATTGCGAAAAAATAATCTGTAAACAAAGTCATATTCGCAACCAGTCAAACAAGCCAAAATAAGCGTGCTCGATAAAGATATAAGTATAAACATAATATAAAATCAATTAGTGCGTCTTATCAGGCAAACATTTGTTATATTTTTAACTAAAACTTGAATGCAAAACTAAACACTTAACGTACATTTCCTCCACCATTTGTTGTCGATAAAATTTTCTTCGTACGAAAAAGTGCTAATAGGTGCATACATCATTATTTTGAATTGCGATTTTTTTTTATTGCGAAAAAACGATTTAAGCACAAGCACACATGCAAATACCAGCAAAAGAGTCCTTTAGTTGCACTGTATAGTTTTTTTTTTTTGTATCTTCTTCAGTACTGGCTTCAGCGAAATTGCAATCAACACATCCACAAGAGTAAAGTCCATAAAAAAGTTAACTCACTCGATAGTAGTTTCGATTTAATTGCCCTAATAAGTTTCATATTTTGGAAAATTTTTTTTTTATAATTTACTTTCCGACTCTATTTATTCGTTTTCGACTTCGTTTTTCGGTTACAATCAGTTTTTCTTTTTATTAAGAATTTATTAATATACGCACGAGACAATTGGGTAAAAAAAAATCATTCAAAATCACGGCGCGACACTTAAAAATCTAATTCAATCGATGGGCAAGTCGGAAGTTTTTTTTTATCTTATTAATTCATATAAAGATCGACGGCGATAAACAAAAATTTATTAAAATTAAAAAATATTATTCAGTTGAATTTAAAAAAATAAAAACAGAAAAGAAATTCGTTCGTGTTACATCATCGAACACGTTACAACAAAAATTCGTCGTCGACTAATTGGACGATCGCGTCGGCAGCTAAAGCTTCTAGTTCTAGGAGCTCTTAGTGAGAGCTTAGAGTGGTTTTAATATTTTTGCGAATATACAGATAAATTAAATGGTACACTATGTGTTACAAGAAAAGGTCGTCTTTTTTTCTCTCTTTAAAATGTAGAATGAGGATTATTATTAGCCACGTTTATAAACGACCTATTTAATGGGCTCCGCTCGGTGTGAGGAAATTGGCTCATTGGTGGTTTGGCATAGGTATTTTCGTTTGATTGAAAAAATACTTGCTCGGTTAATATTCTGGTATAGGTTTTGCAGCCCTATCGTTGTTATACCATTTGAAATGTCCTCAATGAAACAATAAGGTTGTGTTTGGAGTCCATATTGGCAGCTCATAAATTCCAGATATCTAGAATTCTGTTCTGGCCTTACGCCAATTGCAACATGAGCTATTTAGTTGACGTTTTGATGACAATTTAGTGGCCATTTGATAAGTGAAAGGCTACACGCTCATTTCCGATTCAAAAGCGTGAAATGAATTACTTTAATGAAATATAAAAAATTAAGTGCACGACTGGGTCGCCCGAAACTTTCTCTTTTAAGGCGAATCTCGCGGAATAGAGTAGGTATCTACCTAATTTCAATATTTTTGTGGTCGCTTTGGATTTGTATTGCCATTTGCCACTGAATTTTGGACTTTACAAAAATATACCGTATCTGAATACAGATCGGGATTTGGGTAGTAATTTTTGAGAAATATTTATAAAACGGCTATATTTGAATTTTTTGAGGAAAATGGCACTGGGATCCAGGAAAGTTTGCTTGTTGTATTTCGCTTTCGGTTTTTTGGAAACATTTTCAAAGAAATATTAAAATTTTGGACTTGAAAAGCGCTGTTCTTAAACTGTTTAGCTGACAACTTAGCACATGGTATTATTTAAGATTTAAGAATTACTTGCCATTACAATTCCATCATAATCGAAAATGGCGTTTTCGAGATATGAGCAGTTTTTAAAGTACCTACCAATACAGTGAAAGCTCGGAAAAGTTGATCGAAATGTCCCAGAGCTTGTCAACTTTTCCGAAAAGTCAACTTTTCTGGACACTTATAATCTGTAGAAAATTAGTAGGTATTTTGTTCCATTGTGCCATTAAATGTGCGAATGGACAATACACATAAGAAAAAGTCAGTAATATTCTTAAATCAACTGTAACTGGCACGCAGCTGCCATTGAAACATATTCTTCGGAATGCGTAGCTGAGGGTGTAATGTATTTTACATCGTTTATTTAAATTTGATATATAAAAAAACCGCATGCAAGGAAAAAATAGAGTCACGCTCTAAAAAGTTGACCAAAAGTTGACCAAAAGTCAACTTTTTTGACCGAAAGTCAACTTTTTAAGGTAACGTATGGTAGCTAAAATTTGGTCAACTTTTCTGCATAGTAAACTTTTCTGAGAGTCAACTTTTCCGAATTTCTACTGTATTAGCAATTGGGCTAGATATCGAGGAAGGGCAGTCATTTTAGAGAAACACTGACTTTGCTATTACGTTAGGAATGCCGATAGTACCTCAAAAAATAGTTTTTATGTTAAATCGTATTATCTATATCTACCGTTTTACCGTCAAAAATGTATAGCTGAAAATTTGCGATAAGCATCTTTGACAGTGCACAAAAATGGCGGTTGTTATAAGGGTTTTCTACACCGACTCAACTGCGCCATAAAAAACAACCTGTATATTTATCTTTCTTACTCTTCCTAGCTTATTTCGATGCCAACCATTGGTCATTCAAATAATTCTCTAGTCTAGACTAAAAAAAAAATAAATAGGTGGCGCAACAGGCGAGTGACACGGACACCCAAGGCCTAGCTTCTTGCAACCATTCGTTTTGTGTGAGTTTCTATTTTTGGAACGAATGAAAGGGACCTACAATTTTATGCCGAGTCCGAACGGCTGAATTGAGAAGCTTTTTTCATGACAGTCATACTCTCGGTTGTTTGTCAGACGTTCGCGAGAGGTGGCGCAGTGGAAGATACCTTAAGATGTAATTTGTGTTTTTCCGGGAATCGAACCTGGAATCCCTCGCACAGTAGTCCAGCACATTAACCACTGCGCTACTGCGCCCACTCTCTAGTCTAGACGCAAGCTAAAAATAGCTCTAAACGACCATTCACATGAGAGCGACCAACTATCTACGAACGAATATTCCCGAGTTTTGAAAGTCCGTTCACATGAATACTTTTAATGGTTGGTCAGCCATCAGTTTCTTACAAAAATGTTTAATTTAAGATTAAGCTCGAACGAATGTTTTATTCGCTAGTTTGTGGAATGCGGTTTAATGATGTGGATTGCGAATAAACTTTGACAAGGGTGCTTTCGTTCAATGCAAAAAGTTTGGAGTTCAAAATTTCGTTTTTCAAACTGATTCTAAGCTCGTTTTCTGTTGGATTAATTAATTATCCTACTCCTGGAATAGTAAAATGTGAAATTTTCTGTTCATTATAATTATTTTTGTTCGCACTTCATCAATTCATTCGTTCGCTCTCATGTGTATGGTCCTTAACGCTTTCCATCGCGTTATTATAGTACACATATATACCTACGTATAAAAAAAAGCTAAGGAGGCAAATAGGTTCAAAGGTATTTAAATTTACAAACATGAAATTTTGCCGTTTTTTAATGTTGTCCAGTGTTGCCAGTTTGACTGTTTTCCAGTCAAATTTGACTGGATTTTTTCGGTTTTGACTGGAAAAAAAAAATCAAATCCAGCCGACTGTTTTTTTGACTGAAGTTTTTTCCTAAAAAAAATTGCACCTCCGCAAGCCGCTGAAAGTCAAATTGAATCTAATATTTCTTACAGTTTGCGCAACGTTTCTTGAGAATTTTGAATGATTGCCTTTGCATTTAATTCGGTTCGTTGTATGTTGTTTATGTTTTGAGTTATGACTGCTGTTTGTTCCAGATTTTAGAAACAAAAAATAAACACATCTCTATTTTGACCATTAGAAATACCTAATTTGCGAGATAAAAAAAATGTTGTACAAATTTTGAAATACTTGAAGAAGTTATACAAAAAGTTGGAAAGACTACTATATATCAAAATATAAAGGGTGGGCCAAATACAAGTTTCTTTTTAAAAATGCAATAAAATGAACAAAATAAAATTGTTCCCATGTATTATGGCTTTATTAGTAAGAGCAAACATTCCCATTAATTACGGAATACAACGTCGTTCAAGTTGCTGCCTCGGCTGGCTTCGCAGTAGCGTATTCTGTCACTCCAATTGTCGAAGACATTGTTGGTGGTTTCGGGTTGTAGCTCACGGATTGCTTGGATGATATTGGTCTTAAGTGCTTGAATCGTTTCCGGATTGCCCGAAGTCCAAAGTCCAAAGGAGGCAAATCGCAGCTCCGAGGAGGCCAATTGACATCGCCAAGACGGCTGATAACACGTTTTGGGAAGTTGGTGCAAAAGATCGATTGTGGCGTGGGCTGTGTGGCATGGCGTGCAATCCTGCATGAACCAGAGGACGTCCAAATCCATGTCTTTAATTCCAGTAAAAAAAAGTCGGTTAACATGGCTCTGTAACGCCCACCGTTGACCAAAACGCTATTCCCAGCCTCATTGTCGGAGAAAAATGGTCCAAACTGTCAATCTCTGTGACATTGTCGTCTGTGCGCACCGTACGATGACGGGGACCAAGAGTTTTGTCCACTCCCATACAAGTTACACGAACTTTTTGCACAAACTTGCGTACAGCAGGTGCGGTGGGTGCTTCATTTCGGCCTAGACTTATAAAAAAACGCACTGTTTGGGCTACACAGCACTCACTTTGGAAATATTTTTTCAATATTTCCCAACATTGCTCAAGCGTACAGTCACTCACTTCGTTTCGCGCAGGTATGATACTGACTTTTTGTAAAGATTTCGAGCTGGAAGCAGCTGTCCTGTCAGTGTTGAAATAACCTATGATTTAAAAAGAAACCACGATGACCCACCTATTTTTGTTTTCGAAAAAATAGCTGTTTACATTTTCGACTGTTTTTTTTGACTGGAATTTTTTGTTTTTAATGTTTGACTGTTTCTTTTGACTGGATTCGGAGAGAAAAAATCCAGTCAAACAGTCAAATTTGACTGGATTTTAACATTTTCGCCTGGCAACACTAGTTGTCATACCTTTAAAATAATTGAGAACTACCGACGCGACGCACCACGCACAGTCTATTTTGAAATTTGTCTTCATCAGTTCATCAGTGGTTTCCTCTTCCTTAACCTCAATACCCAAAGAGTAATGACTTTTTTAAAACTTTGTATTTGAGATATAATTGGGCAGAGACCCAATTGCAAAACAGAAAATATTAAGTACTGACGTCAATAGAGAGCAAGTCAACTGCGGCGACAATCCCAAATTACACACGCATTATATTTGCGCACAAAAAAACCTAAAAATAGTTGCTCTAAAGCAAGCCCTAACAATGTGTAATGAATTTATTTTTACAATCTTATGACCTCTTAGAAAAATATCTGCGGAAACTTTTTTGTTCAACACACTGTATTTCTTGTTCATATATTCAAATATACCTTCTCTTTCGATTGCAAATATGAAGCTCGTTGATAATAGCCCACCACACTGGAAACTCTGCTGGGTATAAGATAAGCGAATCGAGTAGTACTAAAGGCCTGCGCACTTTCCCCCCGAAATGAAAGCAAAAACAATTCAGAGTGCGAGCATCTTATTAGCTTTAGATTGTAGGTACACCAGCATACAAAATCTTTTAAGCTGAATTTTTATTTTATTTTTGGAATGCTTTCAATTTTCATTTGTCATTGTCATCCACTATGAAAATTAAAGGTGATGGTTAAGTTGGTGGGTTGTTAGTTGATTGCGTGTAATAGTGGCAACAACCCTATATTCTTAACAAGATTGGACTCTTAGTTTGTAGATAACTTGGGCTGTAAGTAATAGAAGATCGATCTTATTCCTTCGATAATAAAGATTTTTTTAAAGCAATGAGTAGGTTTGTATATTTTCAATTCAGTGTCAGTTGCGATTATACCCTCTGACCTTGGCATACACAATTGCCGAGTTCTAATGTGGTATTAAATACCAAAACCAAACCAGGCTATTCGCATTTGGTTCGCTTCGAGTTTCTCCGAAGAAGACTTCGTTCGCCTGCGAGTTCATTTGCGAATCTTAAGCAGTTCATCTACGCATGTCGATGGAAAGTACAAAATGCGAAAATCTAGAGCCGAGTTTCCCAAAGTGTGCTCCGCGGTACACTTGGTGCTCCGCCATGAAAACCCAAGTGCTCCGCGGAAAAATGGGGAAAATATGAAAATTCAATCAGACTAAGACTCTTAGCTAATTTTGTGCTTCTGAAACTTTGTCATTTTGTTCGCAACAATGGAATTTGTGTATAAGAATGCGTAAAAATAAATCTTGCACTCCAAAACTTCAGAGATATCAAAATGGAATCGAACCAATTGCATTGATAGTGAAAAGATTTGGTTGTTCTACGAAGCTTCTTTTAGGGGAAATACAAGTTTCTAAGAACACCGGAAGTTTTGAGAACCGCAAAAGAAAGGAGATTAGACGCAAAACTACTCGAAAGAAAGATTTTCCGGACAAGTAGAGCCAATCCATTTTGGATGTCCATAAAAATAAGGAAGATTGTTGCATCATCAAGAAGACACGGCCAATGCCGTTAAGCGTTGTATTGTAAAACAAAATTCTCGTGTGTGCATGTTCCACAAAAAAGCTAATTAGGTCAATGAAAACCTAAGGAAGAGCCGGAATTTCGAAGACTGCACTTACAAAAACCATTGCAATTTTGAAAAAAAAGTTCTTTGGAGTACCAAATCCAAGTTTAATTTATTTGGATTGGATGGAAAAGTGTATGTTAATGCGTCCCCCAAACAAAGTAGGTACATACACGCTTCAGACCATAAAGTATGGAAAGTAATGGTCTGCAGTGCATTCTCCTGGTTCGGTGTTGGCCCATTCGTTGTATAAGGGTCGACCCTTGATCAATGCGCCTATAAAAGCATAAAGAAAACCCTCTTTTTCATACAAGCCAGTAGCAGTAACATATGATTTCTAACACCACAACGATCCTTAGCATACTCCGCGGAGAGTTAAAAAATAGCTTACATCAGATAACAAAATTAATGTTTTTGATTGACCCGCGCTGAAGTCCCGACCTGAGCCCAATTGAAAACTTGTGGGCCGACATAGAACGAACATTAAAAGCCAATAAATCAAGAAATTCTGAAGAGCTTTTCGAAAACATTAAGGAGGTCTGCAACTATATACTACCATATTAGGATTTCGGATGGGCGCAGTGGCCCTGGTGGTTGGTGTGCTGGACTACTGTGCGAGGGGTTCGATCCCCGGAAAATGCAAATTACAACTTAAGGTTTTTTTTTCCACTGCACCACCTCCCGCGAACGTCTGACAAACATCCGAGAGTACTCGTATAATTGACATGATCAAATTTCTCAAATCAGCCGTCGGACTCGGCATAAATTTGTAGGTCCCTACCATTCGTCCCAAAAATAAAAATCCACTAAACAGATGGTTCTGAGAAGCTAGTGATATAGTGCCTTACGGACCTGTTGCGCCAACTATTTATTTACTTAAAGATTCCAGATTTTAGTGGAAAGTCTTTAGAAAAGATTGACTGGCGTTTTAAAAAATAAAGGCTATTCCACTAAATATTGGTAGTTTTTATAAGTTTTGGAACCTGGAAGTTTTTATTATTCTGTGGCAAACTCGAAAATGAGTTAAAAATGTTTTTGAATTATTATTTTTTTTAAATATCTACTAGATTTAAATATTTTATATCGGAAAATAGAAATAGCGTTTTGCATAACTACGAAAATATGGATACCTACCAACGGACAACGAAGTGCTCCGTGAGGAATTTTTCTAGAGAAAGACATTATTTTCTATATCAAATATCGTTCGCGATACACTTCTTGCCAATAGCGTTCTTAGAACTTTAAGGCATGGATTTTACAAATGCATATCTACCTATTTCCTCCATAATGAGACGTTTTTCTTCACAGAAACCCTGGTTTCTAAAGAATTGTGCACTACAATAGAGTTCCTCAAACCTATTTAAAATTTAAAGAATTAAACATCTCCTGGGGCCTGTAACCACAATGCGACAGGCTGAAACGTCTCTTTTGAATTTCTCCTCAAACTGATCATAAAATCAGGACTGAACTATTAACTCGGTTTAGAGGTTTAGAGAAAAAGACATTGACATTGGCAGAACGCAACGAGCTGTCACTGGTGCGTTTGCGAGTAGGTATATTAACACAGAAGCGGCAAAAATGGGTTTAGTGGTGAATGAGGGCAAAACAAAATACATGTTATCAACAAGAAGGGACACAGAATCGGACAGTAAGTCACAATAGACAACTTCAACTTTGAGGTGGTTAGGAACTCTGATAATGACACCGCACAGCAGAAATCAAACGAAAAAGTACACTTGCCAACCGCTGTTTCTTTTGCCTAAAATGACAACTGACTAATAAAGCCTTATTAAGAAACTCTAAGGAGACTCTACATACGTCCCTCATCATCGCAGTCCTACTCTATGGCGGAAAAGCATGGACGTTAACTAAGGCAGATGAAGATCTTCTTGGTCGATGAAGATCTTCTTGGTCGATGAAGATCTTCTTGGTCGTTTCGAACGGAATATTCTTCGAGTGATTTTAGGTGCTGTTTGCGTTGACGGGCTTTGGAGGAGCAGATTTAACAGCAAACTCTACGAGCTGTACAGCGACATCGACTTGGTCCGAAAAGTACGTATCAGTCGACTAAGATGGCTAGAACAGGTAGAGCGAATGGACACCAATGCTCCTGCCCGAAGAGTCTTCGATTCCAACCCAAATAGACTCGGGCAATCTGAGTCTAAACCAAATCAAATCAAATTACAGAAAAGGAGACTCTTACAAAAATTTACTTGTTTTACAAGTACAAACGATGTCGCGTTGGTTATAGACCTTGGTCCCTAAACTGACAAGCTGCCAAATAATATCTTTGCCCTTCGCAGCAGATGGATCGGACCTTTAAACCAAAAATATCTTGCAGTTATTCACACTCGTCTCATTTTCAAATACCATCTAGATCTAAAGCGCATGAATGCTAAGGGTGAAAACATACACTTTCAAGGCTGATCATTGAATTCAAGCCCGCTTTTAGTATCGGTATTTAGCTTAGGTGTTGTCTGACTTATTACGATGGAAGTTAAATCCATTTTTGCTTTGCTAACATTTTCTATACTCTATATAGGTATAACAGAAAATAAGTAAAAACCGATTATAGCATTTAAAAAAAAAATCTTATCTACGGGGTCAACCTATAATTGATTTATTCGAAATAAATTGTTCGTTGGCCCTTGCGAAAGTCTTGGCACACATTTTAATATTAAAAGCGAAAGCTTATTGTGACCGTTCAATTTTAGATGAACTCATCTAAATGATGGCATTGGTGATTTTAAAATAGCAACATAATGCGTACACTAAACGCTTTACTTTTTACGCAAGCTCGATGCGAATTAAATACAATTAAATCGAGAAGAGAATATTAAGTTTTAGTAAATTTCCGCTCTTTAAGTTTATAAAATCAGCCTGATCTGATGATTGTTTGAAGCTTTTTTTGCACGTTTCACGTTTTTCTACTGGTAAGCGTGTATTTTTAGTTAAGATTTAATAGAATATAGAAATTTGTCTTTGATGTTTTATAGTTTAAAATTAATATACTGGTCGTATGTTGGCCAAGAAAATTTATTGAAATATGGATGATTCAGATAATTAATGGCTTGAGAGTGTCATGAACTGTTTGGTTGTTTAGTCAGCAGCTATAAACAAGAACACGTTCGATATTAGTTCTGCTTTCAGTTCACTGGCAATAGCGATGATTAAAAATTTTAAGAACGATAACAGTGACTTAAATGACCAATCTATAGTGTCAAGTGTGATGGACTATTTTACAATGGCAAATAGATTTTTTTGATCGCTCTATACTTTCAAAATGATCTTTTTTCTCCGGGTTCATCAGTAGATATCATTCATATCTGACAGCTGCAATAATTTTGACTTTAGTGCTACGAAACTTTTAAGCAAGCTGCGCACTTGGCATGGTGATCAAGTGACAGGTAGAATCGCTAATAGTCTAAGAGCCCACAGCAAATTTTGGGCGTGAAAGTATAACCAAAAAGCTGATACATGAACAGAAAGGTCTCCAAAAAGTAAACCCAAATGTCGAAGTCTGGCAGCGCTTAGTTGCAGCTGAGGTTAGTAATAGTAGGTTGAAAACATGTTTTTTTCCAAAATCTTAATTTTGTATATAACCACTTGAATATAGTATTAAATGAAAGAACAGATTGCCCTGATCACAAAAATATAGGTCCCAGACGTCTTATGTGCAGCCATACCCTTGCCAGACGTACTAATAGTATGTTAAAAATCACATTTTGAAATAATTGGTATAACCAAAATTTGGTTACACCAAAAAATTTGTGGGAACGCCCTGATCACAAAAATATAGGTCCCAGACGTCTTACGTGCAGCCATACCCTTGCCAGACGTACTAAAAGTATGCCAAAAATCACATTGGGGAGAGTACGATAACTACGGCGCCAAAAATTGATAACGGTATTTTGTAGACGGGTTAAATACAAACACTTTTTACTATGGGAGGGGGGGGTCTATCTGGCTTCATTTAGGCGGGAGGGGTAATTTAAAGAAACTGATACTTTAATTGGAAAAAAATACATTAAAAAACAATGGCAACACTTAAAATAAAATACTATATCACTTTTAAAAGCCCGGAACCTGTTCTTTCATATTATTTTTAAATCAAGTTATTTCTGTTAACAGTTTTTGAAAAAAACAATTTCAAAGTTGCAATTTAAGGACAAAAATTGGGGTGAGTACAATAATTTTGGCGATGAAAACTAATGACAGATTTATGTAGAGGAGTTAAATACAAGGATAGAGAGGACGAGAGGATATCTCGCTCCGGTTAGGCGGGAGGGGTAATTAAAAAAAAAATTATACATAAAATTAAAATAAAATATTAAAAAATAATGGCAACACTTACAACAAAGAACTATAGCATTTTTCAAAGCCAGGAATCTGTCCTAAATTGTCTAAAATGCAAATACGCAAAATTTTGTCTACCAATGTGAAATTTCAGGCCAGAGACTGTAGCTGGAGAAAGTTGTTGACATTGGGTAAACTAATATAATTTAAAGAAAGTTTGCATATACTCAGCCTTGCACTTATCCCAAAATCCAACAGTGACCCCAAGCAGGGGGGTTGCAGGCGCAAGGGTAACAATTTGTACTCTAAGCGGAGCGACATATAAAGTAATTTTCAATTTTCTCAAAAAGAGGACATAAATCAATCTGGTTTTCAGTGTTCGATTAAGAATTGATTTCGGCAGTAAAAACTACAAAGAAATTAAGTATCTATTTTCTCAATATTGAACAAATCAGCATACAACTTTTATTTTTTATTTTTTTTTCCTTAAATTTCAAGTTTGAAATCATTTTTTTCAAAAACTATTATTAGAAATAACTTGATTTAAAAATAATATCAAAGAACAGATTCCTGGCTTCCAAAAATCCTAAAGTTCTTTATTGTAAGTCTTGCCATTGTTTTTCAAAAATTATTTTTTTTATTTTAAGTATAATTTTTTTAAATTACCCCTCCCGCCTAAATGAAGCCAGATAGACCCCCCCCTCCCGTAGTAAAAAATGCTTGTATTTAACGCCTTTACAAAATACCGTTATCAATTTTTGGCGCCGTAGTTATCGTACTCTCCCCAATGTGATTTTTAGCATACTTTTAGTACGTCTGTCAAGGGTATGGCTGCACATAAGACGTCTGGGACCTATATTTTCGTGATCAGGGCAATCTGTTCTTTCATTTAATACTATATTCAAGTGGTTATATAAAAAATTCAGATTTTGGAAAAAAACATGTTTTCAACCTACTATTACTAACCTCAGCTGCAACTAAGCGCTGCCAGACTTCGACATTTGAGTTTACTTTTTGGAGACCTTTCTGTTCATGTATCAGCTTTTTGGTTATACTTTCACGCCCAAAATTTGCTGTGGGCTCTTGGTCTATAAAGCCTAGGTAAACAAATGAAGACTAGCGAAGGGGGCGATGTGGTATTTAGCAGGTGGAGTGATGTCAGTCTGGAACTACTAATATCGAACAAGTTCAATTTTTAACTCGCAAGCGGCTGGTGACGACGAGAATTTTGCTTAGCAACTGCGTATTTTTGTTTATGCGGTAACTAGAAACATTCGCGACGACCAAGAATTTAACATATGTATTACGTTGTTTGCCACTTCGCGTTCATACCACTTTGCGCTATTCCATAGACACGCCAAATGTCAGCCACTTCTATGCCACCTGCCACTTGGTCACCACTCGTTCACCACTGTGGTGTGTGCCTTGCCTTAAACTGATTTAATGACTAGAATGGTAGTTTCTAAATAGGCTAATCCATTGAAGAAGAGATTCCTTTCGTAATCACAAGTTTTCGACAAAAGAGTTTGATGACAAATTCTGTCAAATGCTTTCGAATTATCAAGTGTAACATCTTCGTAAGTCATCAAATCATCAGTGGATTTGTTGCCATGGAAACCATATTGACAGTCATTGACAAGCTCAGCTGTCGTAAGATATTTCGCACAAGCTGTCGTTTTTTTTTTAGAGTTTCCATGACCTTACAAGAAATGGAAAGCAATGGATCGGTAGTTGGTGGGAAAAGAAGCGATCGGCTTTTCAGGGACTAGCTGTGCGGTCTGCTACCTACTGCTGCTAAGAATAATATTTAAGAATAATTGTCTTATGGAGTTTTCGAACCTTTCGAGCACAGGAGGAGACATTGCATGGTTTGGGCTAAATAGATAAGTGTCCGTTATAGCCTCAAACTATAGTGTAAATGTGTTAACATTTACAAGGTGGGCCATCAAGTGTCATAGATTTTACAAATGACAATTCGGTCTTGACATTTGTTAAGAAAACAGATTTAACATTTATCTTCAAAAGTAATGGAACGATATACTCCGGAATAATCGTCACGTCTGATGAGCAATTCATCAGTGGTTTTGGCACAACATTCGTTCCGCACACGTTTTCCGTTCCGCCCGGCTTTCACAGGCCATTCAATGCGACGTTTATTTGCAGGACTCTTAGGGTTTGAAACCATACGAAACCGAGCAAACTCTGGAAGGCCTGGTATCTCTCGTTCTTCCAAGAATATTGGTGTCGTAGCTGAACATGTCGTAAAGGCTCTGTTGACATCGACCAAATGAAGTCCAATGCAATTGGTCTTTCTAAGTACGTCCCTGCGGCGCATTTTGATGAAAGACGTTTTCTTACAAGGTGCAAACTGTTCATTAGCTGAAGGATACTGACCGTGAATCCCGGTCTAATTTGCACATACGCCCTCCTGAATCTCAACTATGAAGTGGAATATTTTGCATCGTAAGTCATGAGTGACGAGTGAACAAAATTTGCGGTTCTGGGGCACTAAAAATGCACGACCAATGCACAAACAGACATTAAATCGACTCAAAGTTTCATTATAGGCTATAGTGCTGGAGGGGTTTTTAGACCATTTCTTCCTTTTTTTATATTTTTAGAACATCTCAGGAAGCAACAGTGCATACTGGGGTTATTTAAAGAGTCTCTGCCTGAGACACTGCAGCCTTCCATCCTATACGATCCCGGGCACTCTACTTCCAGTAGTCAAGACCAAGTGCTCTGGCATTCGCAATGGCATGGTCTTTGAAACGGAGGTTCGGTCTTCCTTGTCTTTTCGAACCTGGAGGCTGGGATTCGAAGATCATCTTAGCTGGAGCATTATTGTCCATTCGCTCGATGTGGCCGAGCCAATGTACTCGACGTGTTTTGCCTTTTTGGACTACTTCGACATCTTGCTCATAGAGTTCGCAGTTGTATCTTCTTCTCCATTTGCCCTCCTCGCACACAGAACCAAAAGTCGGCCGAAGTATTTTTCATTCGAAGGAGCCCAGTATGAGCTCTCCCTTCTTGCTTATAGTCAAGCACTCGGCAGAACTGGCAGGATAAGGTCCACCCACTTCTCGCTAATGTCTGACAACCATCCGAGAGTATAAATGTCCTGAAAACGCTTCTCAATTCAGCCGTTCGAACTCAGCATAAAATTGCAGGTTCCTTCCTTTCGTCCCAAAAATAAAAACGCACACAAACGATTGGTAGTGCAAAGCTAGGCCTATCTACACGGCTCTTGCGTTAACTACCTATAAATATTATTATTTTGTATTAAAGTCACGGATTTAAGTTAGCAAGCCACAAATCCTGCGACCCTGCGAGCCATCAATTAAGAAATGGAGCCCGAAATTGTAAAGAAATTCCACAATGGCGGTGGAATTTTAGGCGATTATATTTTTAAACATTGGTTTATTTGACCCCTAGTACTGGTGAAATCTAAAATATCGAATGTGAATAACTATATTGCAACACTATTTAACTTCTACTTACTACAACGCCTGTGGTAACTTCAAGGTATTGGGTGTATCTCTTAAAGTTGTTCTGTTTAATCTTCATTCGTTTTTTTCCTGTTGAATTTATTTTCAAAAAACTTCCAAATATGAGCTTAAATGACAACTGAATAAATCACAATTGACAACTGTCAATGCATTCGAACATATTTTCGAAAAATTCCGGGGTAAATAAATTCCGATGGAGATTTACTATAGGAGGAATCAGGGATAAAAAAATGTTCGGGAGGAATTTTTTCCCCCCGGAATTGCCGATAGCCCTAATTATGGCCCACCTGGTATAGCGTTACCTATACGCTAGAGCTAGACAATAAAAATAAAATTGTTCCCACAAACTGATCGCTTTCGTATTTTGCTACGTCTGGCCATCATGACTGTGTGATACGATTGTAGATATTTAAATTAAGGTCAATTTGATAATAAAAGTCCAAACTTTTTAGTCTTATCAAGATTACACGGGGATTTCATTTAAATAATCGCAAACTTTGTTTTGGTGTTAAGCAAACTACGAATTAAAAGAGAGAAGGTTATATCTATCTATTTTATGGTTAACATCTTCTGTATCTAAAGGGTGTCCCATAATTCACGCAAAATGTAATTTTGATAGAAAATACATATTTTTAATAAGAAAACTTAAATTTTGTATTGATTCATAGAGTACACAGATTGGGGTTATGTATGGAATAGCACATCGGATAAATGGATCTGTTGGCAAGTACGTATTTTTCTATCACCGTTTCGCATAAATGTGGCTGAATTTCATTAATACACCTCCCAATTCCCTCTTTCGTGGTGGTGGTCGTGGGCTTGTTTGCATAGACCTTTGACGTTAAATCGCAAGATCTGGATGGCCGATTCTGATCTCAAAAACGGCCGAGTACACGGTTAGGAAATGACTCATGCAGTAATTGAATTGTTTGTCTGGCTGTATGGCATGTGGCACCGTCTTGTTGAAACCACATGTTGGTCACATGCATATCCTGCACTTTCGAAGAAGAATGGTCCAAAAGTGCATCCAGCTCAAAATCTGCGCCAAACAGTAACGCGTTGTGGATGCATTTGTTTCTCAACAATTGATCGTGGGTTTTCTGAACCCCAAATGCGACAATTTTGACGATTAACGAAGCCATCAAGATGAAAATGAGCTTCACCATTGATGATGACTTTGTTCGAAAAATCAGTAGGTATCAACTTGTTGTTCCAAAATCTATTTAAGGTACTCACTTCGCAAATTTTTTAAATTTGATTTGGCCTCTACTCCAAAACTGCATTTCGCATCGCGTTGCATGGTCAGTAGTCTACAGTTCTTGAGTCAATTCAACTTTGTAAGCATGAAGTTTCAAGTCCTTCGTGAGAATTCGCTGTAGAGAGCTTCTCGGAATGCAAAATTCATGACTACGGTGCCGAATTGATGTTCCTGGACTATAAGCAATACTCTCGCGAACTGGTTCGATGTTTTCTGTTATACCTACGACTTGTGACAGGACACCCAGAGTGTTTAAGATCATTCATAATTGATCCAGTCTCCCTGAATTTTTCGATTATTCTCTTCACATTTGATGGTTTTAAATCCCTATGACGGTTTTTGTTTGAAAATTGCGGACTGTAGCTGACAAACCTTCACTATTTTTAAAATATTGCTCAACGATGAAAATGCGTTGTTCTTTCATATAGCGCTCCATTTTTACTAACCCCGAACTGTCAACTGTCACATTGTAATCTTTTTTCGCGTTGGCATCACTGTACGAACTATTAAATGGCGGAACATTAAAATTTTGCGTTAATTATGATGGGGCACCCATTATATTCAGTTGTGCGATTCATCTGCTTGTAATATCTCGGGAAAGGCGACCAAGAAATCGGAGAGTGCGCCACAGCATAATATGTACATTACTTTCGGGGCCCCTTCGGTCAAGCCGGATGCACATAACGTGGAATAATATCTACACTCACTATATCTACACTGGTATCAGAGTGGCGACGCGATGAGCCTCAAGTGTGTCCTGGACGATCTAAACACGCCATCGCTTCCATTCCGGGGTAATGTAGAAGCATCCATTAAATATTTTACCACAACAGAACTTAAAAACAAAAAAACTCGGTTCTCAAGGGTCGGAAAGCAGTTACCTAAGTTTAGGTTCGAGTGAGAATCTGAAGCATCTGACACAATCAATTGCAATTTGTGTCATCATGTGTGTCTTCCAATTCGCCCTCATTTAGGGCGCAGTAAACGACCCTCCCAAAGTGTGATCATGTTCAATATTTTATATACCTACACACAGTGAACGTCACCGTCAGTGATGCTCTTCCTACCTATCTATGGATTGCCTCTGATACCAAGTCAATAAATAAATTCGGTTATTTATTTTATATTTGTTTGGCAGGCGAATCTAGGTCTAAAAATATATAAAAGCCATTTTTTTGTTTTTTTGGCAAGATCCCTCGAGTACAAAACATACACAGTTTGGTTGCTTGATTTAATGCACACAACTCGCCATCGCCATATGGCTATAGAGTCCGTACCACAAATCGTGTGATGAGACAGCAGATCGTCGCATGGCTAAATCCGTTGTGTGCTTAATTATAGATACGAATGTTTGAAGTTTCATTTTTTGTTTTTGTTTTTGTGTATCTTACCAATGACATCGCTGAACTCATCCCATGAGTGGCAACTACGTTTCGGTTTCCTCTTGATGGATGTACGTTCTAAAGTTCGTTCAAAGTCACTGACAACCTCATCCAGAGCGTCATGCAGAAACGCTGATGTTTCTTCAGGTGGGCTATTTGCTGTTGCTTGTATACCGCCGCCGCTGCCGCTGATGCTCAAATTTGCATCTGCGGCTGTAGTGGATGAAGATGTGAAAGATGATGTCAATGAGTCACCATTGCAGGAATCATGTGCTGCCGGATCGTTGCGGCTGATGGATTTATTTACAGCCGCCAGCCTTGGGGATTCTGGCTCAATCTCAACGGAGACCTAATAATAAAAGACGAGGAACATAACATCAATAAACATCACAAATTGGATTTTATTGCCCCATTGCGTTTTTAGAGGGAACTTGTGTGCATATATAGATAGTAATAACGTAGATTTGATTACGTGTTAAAAATAAACGGTAAACTGTATGTCTGATCAAAAAAAAAATGTTTTTTCTTTTTTAATTCTCACCTCGGGTACAGATTGCACTCGTCCGGCTGGTTCCCAGTGTTCGAAAAGGCTCTCCAGGCCGAGCATAAATTCCATAGATTTCCTTGAACGACGCCGACTACGACGTCGTAATTGCTCCTCCGAGGGTTTTGCATTGGCCAATGATTCGCAATAGCGGACAAAGTCCAGGTCGATGTGATAGCCATATGGACAGCAATTGCAGTTCCGTATCCTCTTGTACTGCAGACCTGTAAGAAGAAAATTATTTTAAATTGCAACATGTCCGCATATGGCTTTGGGGTGAAGTAATACTAATAATGCACTACAAGGGATAGAGGTTAAACATAATGCCAGTCCACCTATATGACTAGTAAATGAAAGATTGCAAACCATTATAAGTAGATGATCTGATATAGTATAGTTGCTTCAAAAATTGACTTAAATTTCTGAGAACAAATAATATTTTATGAGATAGAGAGACAAGTACACGGAAAAAATCCACGACCTGAATTTAAGTACTTTTGAGACAAAGTTTAGAAAGCAAAAACGCATACAGAATCCCTAACAATAAAAAAAAATATTATAATTTAAAAACTCTTTAATCGCTTGGTAGAACAGGTAGGCCCCAGGGGCCTGTAACACAATACTACAAGTACTTGTAGTACAAGTGAATTTAAACAAGTGTATCACATTTCTGTAACACGAAACTACTAGTCGACTGGCACTTCTACAAGTGTAGCGGGCCAATAATACAAGTGGGAAATTTCGTGATTATCCTGTTTCCGTAACTCAGAGCTACAAGTGTAGAAAAAAAATCAATCTAACTTGTAGACTAGTAGATGAAATCTTACATGTGATTCAAGACTTGTAGGGGTTTCAATTAGGCATAAATATTAAATCTTTTTAATACATTATTTCAATAAATTTGTTCATCGTGATTGCATCTATTCTTTTAACCGAAAAAGTAGTTTTAGACGTCAATTCTATACATATAAAAATGGTATGAAACGCTGTCACTGGTGCGTTTGCTGGTATAGAAACGGAGGTGGCTAAAATGGGTTTAGCGGTTAACGAAGGCAAAACCAAGTATTATGCTGTCAAAAAGAAGGGAATCCAATGGAACAAGAAAACTGCTTCTGGGTGACTACACTCACGTATTGGTGAAACGTCAAAAATTATTGTATGGCTGCTGCCAGCTGGCTTGTATAAAATACATAAAGTGCACTTGTGTAAGTGCTTCTTGAGTGGATTCTGACTTGAAATCGAGAAGCGAAATTCTCTCCTCAGAATCAAAAGAAGAGTATTTTTTGCGCCAATGGAACGGTTTCAGAAGTGATTTTCTTGATTCCGGACGTTCCCGGACGCTTTTTTTTGCCCAATGGAAAACGACATAAAATGCCCAATATCGGACACTTAAGTATCACAAGAGACAGGTGGCAAGCTATTCAGCTGTCAATAATTTGACAAGTTCATTTGGTTTTTTTTTTCGCTTTACGAGTATAATTACTTAAACAAAATAATTATTTTTCTTGCTAAAGTTATGGGTTTTTTGTCATTAACAAACCATTTGGAAAATCGAAAAAATTATTAAACAAACAATTCTAAGCGCTGCCAAGTTTTTTATACCATTTGAGTTGAGTATTGTTAATCGACTGTGAAACACGTAAAATATGCATGAGTGACACTTATCTGTTCGTCTCTACTCAAACTTAAGTTACACTGAACTCTGCACTGTGCAACTGAGCATTTGTCTACATCGGCTCTGTTAAAACTATGTTAACAACATATCAGAAGAAATTTTATGGAACAATAACGCTGTAGAGCGAATGTACACTAGCGCTCCGATCCGAAGAGTCTTTAACTCTAATCCAGAGTTACAAGACAGTAGAGGAAGACTTCACCGTAAGTGGGGTGTATACAAGTGGAAGTGACCTTAACCAACTGAAGGCAGCTAGCCAACAACTTTAGAGACGTACTAGTTGAGGCCCATGTATATCTAAAATCAGACAATCATACAATTTCAAATCAATCAAAAGTCCGTTCAACTACTTGCATATGCAGATGATATTGATATTATTGGGAGAACTCAGCGAGCTGTCAATGGCGCATTTGCAAGCATCGAAACGGAGGCGGCGAAGATGGGTCTGGCTGTTAATGAGGACAAAACGAAGTATATGCTGTCATCGAGAAAGGGCTCTCAACATCGGCGACTCTGACAAAACGTCACGGTTGACAGATATAACTTCGAAGTAGTTTTGTCTACCTAGGCTCTACAATTACCTCGCAAAACAGCATCGGCGTAGAAATCAAACGAAAAATCACTCTTGCCAATCGCTGCGCTGTTTCTTCAGGATAAGAAGGCATCTAAGAAGTAAAGCCCTCTCTCGCAGAACCAAGGAGTTATTGTACAAGACCTTAATCATCCCGGTCCTGTTTTATGGTGCAGAAGCATGGACCTTATCTAAAGCTGATGAAAACCTCTTGGCACGTTTTGAGAGAAAGATTCTTCGAGTGATATTCGGTCCAGTTTGTATCGACGGAGTGTAGAAGAGGAGATTCAACGACGAACTTTACGGGCTATATAGCGACGTTGACCTAGTCAAAAAGCTCAAAATACAGCGGCTGAGATGGCTGGGTCACATGGAGCGACCTCAACCAACTTGGTGTGCGTAATTAGAGGCAGCTAGCTAGGGACCGAGCTGGCTGGTGGGGCTTGTTGGTTGAGGCCGTGGTCCACCCCGGACTGTGAGCGCCATCTAAACAAACAGACAATCATAATAATAAGCAAAAGCCTTGTTAATTCAAGAATGTCTAGTTAATCTAAGGTATTGAGGGTTCTTAATTCAAGAATTCAGTGTAGGCCCTATAATATAATCGCGGTTAATATTATCCTTCGCCCTACTTGCAACTAACGCCTTTAAAATAATATTAAAGCTGGTTTGAAAATGCCTTCAGCTTCCACAACTAAAGGCCACTAGAATCAAAGTCCGCCAGAACATAGTGAATATGAAGGCAAAGAAAAAACAGACGAATTAGCCAGAAAAGCATCCGCATCTCAATTCATACTTTCAAGACCACTCTGCGGGCTACCAGTAAATTTGTAAGGTAGTGTGGCTAGAAGGAAAAAAAGCGAACCGAAGGAAACAGGCGAAACAAAAAAAGTATGCAAAACTGTTCCCACAAGAAAACGAAACGACTACTACAAAAGCAGAGCTCAGATTCGACTGGTCTAAAAACACCTTATGAAAATGGATATAGCACAAGATAATACATACAAATTATTCAAGGAGGGACGTAGAAGCAGCAGAACACAAATTATGTGACTGCAACCTGTCTAATGAAAACACGCCAAGGTTGCCTAGGTAAATTCTATACCTCGAAGCAGCGGACGTAGCTGCCAGCTCACCCAAATCATGGACGACCTCGAAATGGAGGATATCACAAAAGATCCACTTCTAGTAGTTCCCAATAGTTTAAAATAAGAGTTTCACCCAATTAGGACAAAAATAAATATTTTCCAGTTTGCAGTCAATAAAAATTGGCACTTTTCCTAAAAAAAAATCGGAAAAACTTGTACGTAAATACAAATCTATAAATTGGTCCACTGGAGTTTGTCATAAAAAAGTCATCCCATACATGAGTTCCTATAATACAGTTCTATAAAGTCCAGGGAGGAATTCAAAAAGAACTTATTACATCGTCGATCCGATTGTGAGGGTTAGGTCCAAACCTATTCTTGCCAGTTTATCAACTTTCTCGTTTCCACGTAGCTATCAGGAATCCACCATATTGTGGTTTAATTCTTGTGGTGTTTGGAGGGTTTTGAAGTACTGCAAGCCTGATTTGAAGTTCTTAATGGCTAAGCTAAGCTAAGGTCGTTTATAGCTGATTCATTTTTCGTGAATATATACATAGATGTTTGCGCCTTAAATACCTGAGTTGTAAATGAGGTTTCCGCGCCCTTTAATGGCATAAAGCTTTGTCTGAAATACACTGGGGCTTTTCCCAATTCATACTGCGATATTTTGGTTTGGTTTGGCCCATATAGGTATGCAAGTTCCGACACCTGAGCTCATTTTAGAACCACCCGCAGCTTTTTTGGTGGCTTTGTTACACCATTTATAGCGTATGCAATGATGGGCCTGACCTTCATCTTAGATTACAGTAGACTTAATACTGAATAGCTAGAACAAACCGGTAGAAAAAATGTTGCCTACGAGAAGTCTCATTGAACCAACATCAAGTAACGAAGATTACTGGCACACTGGCGTCAATGACAATAAGTCATCATAAATGCCGCAACTGATGTCCGTTCCGTCCGTTCGACTAGCAAACGCAATAAAACAAGAAGCGTATAAAGCGGTGTTGCGAAAAAGGACTCGAGCTGCTCGCGAGCTCTACGAGGCAGGAGGAACATCGAATCCTCAGAAAGAAACAGAAAGACCACGAAAAGCGTATGCTATACCTAATGGCAGACTCTATAATGGCAGAACGTAACATTCAATATAGACGATTACAGACAAAACTTCCGTCCACCTGACCAAAGCGAAGTACGGGTAGCACTTTCCAAGCTAAAGAACAATAAAGCTGCAGGGCCTGATGGTCTACCTGCCGAGCATTTTAGAGCAGCTGGAGATGACCTGGTAGAGAGCATGCACCTACTCATCTCCAAAATTGGTCAGATGAACGCATACCTGATGAATGGAATCTCAGCATCGTTTGCCCGGTCCACAAGAAAGGACAGTCTCCTTAACATCGCATACAAGATCCTGTCTGCCATATTGTGTAAACGCCTTGAACCCTTTGTAAATAACGTGATTGGCCCCTATCAGTGCGGTTTTAGGCCAGGAAAGTCCACCGTCGATCAAATGTTCACACTTAGGCAGATCCTGGAAAAAAACCCAAGATTTGAAAATCGATGACCACCGTATCTTTTCATTAATTTCAAAGCCACGTACGACAGCATTTAGAGGAGCTATACCAGGGGTTCCCAAACTTATTCATACTGCGACTCCCTAGAGAGGTTGAAGTATTTTTGCGACGCACAGATATGTGAAGCCGATCTTACTAAATATTCACTAAAGGGGTTTTCAATAAAGTCTGGTAAATTTTGAAATATCGTCGTCCCATATTTGTGGCAATTTTGCTTATTCACATACCCGCATTCATCTAAAAATACGCCTCGTCGCTAAAGATAATTTTTCGGTCAAAATTGAGGTTGTCTTCCAAACGCTCCCAAGCCAAGTCAGAGAACAAACGGCTTTGTCTACGTTCATTAACTTTGAGCTCCTAGATTAGTTTGACTTTGTACTGGCGTAAGCCCATCAAGTCCCGATGCAGTTACAATCTACGAAAGGCGGATTTCTTATTCACGTCGAATTGACTGCCTCGGGTTGTCCTGTAGTGTACACTGTCATGGACCACGGCAATGCTCCCGATGAATCTGGCTGGCAAAGACACGTATCAATTGAAAAACCCTTATTTAATTTTGAGTGCAAGGCAAATTCGAGTGACAGCCACGAAGCAAGTCTGACCGGAAATGCGGGAAACATAAACGCGCTTAATCTTCGACGATTGGACTTCGCTTGGACCTAGCTTTGTTCGAAATCTTACAGCAGTGAAAAAATAAAACTTGCGACGCCCTTAGAACAGCGCCACGACGCCCCAGGGCGCGACGCACAGTTAGGGAACTCCTGAGCTATACAGTACAGAGCCATGTCTAGGTTTGACATCCCTGCAAAACTCGCTGCTGCATCAATGTCGGTAGCGACCTCACCGAAACCTTTGATATCAAACGAGGGTTTAGACAAGATGACGCGCTGCCGTGCGACTTTTTCAGCATCATACTTGAAAGAATTGTTCGAAACTCACACGCCTCACACCACCTTTCAAGTTGTCTCCTTTAAATCGAATTAAGGCTGATATCGGTTTAAATACCTACGGATTTTTCAGTATATTATCATTACTTGCCATATCTATTTGGACCTCTAGGCTGAGTCAACCATATTTTTTAAAACTGCCAAATGATATTTTAAATTAACATCAACAGCATCAAAAGTGTCATTCCAACTCTGCAACACATTATGTAGTTCAGAATAACAGGGACCACTATTATATCAGCCCACACAATTTGGTCATGTTCTCAAATATATCATTTTTTTTTTTTTTTATGTTTCTGCTTCATGTGCGTACCGAACTCTAGTTCAACCATCAAGCCACCTACATGTCACAACCATTTAAGTGCATTTTCACAGTATGTTTTATAGACGACAACACAAACAATCTTAGCTATTGGTCAACGTGACTATTTGCCCAGAACATACCTACATAGATGGCGGTACAAATTTCGCAACAATCTCTTTTATACACACAAACCTACCTAAAAATCGGATATCTCTGTTTCCGTATATAGGGGGAGCTAATGAGCAATCCACTCAAGTACCGCTACATTCCGTGACATAGCTAGGCTCCAAAAAGAAAACCTGATTTTGACAGCTATCGTGGGTGCTGGCTTTTGCACGCATGATTTTATTTCTATCCCGGTACGCTGTCAGTCCATTAAGTGACTCAGCGCACAATCTCTTTTGACATCGCTGTCTTTTTTTATTAAAAAAAAAAAAAAAAAAAAAATTTTGTCAGTTTTCTTATTAATTCGAGGGCAGATCTTCTTAAATTAAAATGTTTCGTAGTGGGCTCAACGAACAACTTATAGTTATGTGCTAAAAGAGGACCCATACTTTGATTGCACGATTAGTAAATTTAAATTTAAAGTGCATCTGACTGATTGACTGCGGGCAACATTTGGCAATTAATAGTCTGTCTGAAAATAAACCAAATCGGAATGAAACTGTGTCAACGCCCATGTAGTGCATATTGCTAGCTGAGCTGGGGGAACACCCCAATGGTAGTCATCCCACGCGATAACCCACGGGTAGTATAAAGCGAGATTATTGGGAAACGATCAATGTATCTATGTATATCATTGGGGGCAGAAGAACGAATGACGGCGGCGTGGTGTTGTTTGGACCGGCATAAATGCGTACGCGTGGTAGTCGAATATAGTTAGAAGCTTGGATATGCAATATTTTTTTACGTGTGGTATGGAATTTTAATCATAAAATTGTATGGTGTAATTTAAGGTTATAAAGTCGTCCATTGGGGAATTCTATTCAAAGTGCTTTTATGTATATACCTTCAGGAGCATTCACATCGTTTGTCTGACTTGGAAGAAGTTTTTTGTACAGTAATGGGATTGTAAACTGTTTGCAAAGTATCTACAAGAGGAAATCGATGCTGGAATAGCTAGAAAGTGACTATTTGGTCCTGACAAGCTCCTCAATTCAGACGTTGGGACTCGGCATAAAATTGGAGGTATAGGTACCTTGAATTCGTCTCAAAAATAAAAACTCAACGCATTGATTCAATTTTTGACATGGTGTAATAGTAGCTTAAGATCTAATAAACTAGACCGGCTTTGAAATGCTTGAAATTCGGGCGCATGGTGTGGCACTTCACATGCAATCATAATCGATCCAAACAGTATAAGAAATGTGGGTAGGAGCTTCTTCATATATCTAAGACATGCGCAAATGACCAACTATGTGGTCTGTGTAAAACGAAAAACCCAGAGAACACTTGGCTCGTGGCTCGTAGGGCCAAATTGTTAAAATTCAAGAAATCCAAGCCAAGCTAGCCATGATGGAGGTCGTCTGATTAAACTTTACCATATAATCTGGGACCGCCCAGATAGACTTGCTAGGAGAAATAAATAGGAATAAATATGATACTGGTCAAAAATTTGTATGGTCACATCTGGATAGACGAAAAATCAAAGAAGGCAGCGATATGTGCCAGTTCGGTAGCCTAGTGGACTATTTCGTACTATCACTAGAGTAGACGCGAGTGAAGCATTGAGTATGGTTATTGAGTATTTTAACGCTTGGGCTACGGTATGTGTTAGCAAAGAAACGAGTACTAAAAGCAATCGCAGAAACTTGTTTCTGCCTAAACGAAGGAGGGTATTATAAACATCACCTTTATGAAGTTGCTTACTTCTACGCAAGAAAAAACGGCGAATAGAAGCGTCATCTAACGAAAGGCCTTCATCTCGATTAATTAATTCCAATCTTCTTGACTTATTCTTCACGCCGTTATACAGCCCGTAAACTAGACATGGCTCTGTACAGTTCGTCTCTATATACGTTATCAAAGGTTACCTTAGCGTCTGTATTATCCAGGGTCTTTTACAAGCATCGGCACCAAGCGCCAAATTAATAAAAACCTATAAGGTTGCTTGTGGACGCAGTAGCGCAGTGGTTAGTGTGCTGGACTACTGTGCGAGGGATCCCAGGTTCGATCCCCGGAAAAACCAAAATTACATCTTAAAGTTTTTTTCTACTGCGCCACCTCTCGCGAACGTCTGACAAACAGCCGAGAGTATGACTGTCATGAAAAAGCTTCTCAATTCAGCCGTTCGGACTCGGCATAAAATTGTAGGTTCCTTCCATTCGTCCCAAAAATAGAAACTCACACAAAACGAATGATTGCGAGAAGCTAGGCCTTGGGTGTCACCCGCCTGTTGCGCCACCTATTTATTTTTATACCCTCCACAGGAAGGTATATTCACTTTGCCATTACGTTTGTAACGCCAAGAAGGATTCACCGGAGACCCTATAAAGTATATATATTCTGAATCAGGATCACATTCTGAATCGATTTAGCCATGTCCGTCTGTCTGTCTGTCTGTCTGTCTGTCTGTCTGTCTGTCTGTCTGTCTGTCTGTCTGTCTGTCTGTCTGTCTGTCTGTCTGTCTGTCTGTCTGTCTGTTGAAAATGAGCTAGTTCTGGTACCTCCCATACAAAACCACTATTAGACCCATGTGTCTCTCTGTCTGTTGAAACCACGATAGCGTCCAAACGATTCGACATAGGCGAATGAAATTTTGTGAGAGGACTTCCTTTTACCGTCGTCAGGTTAGTATTGAAAATGGGCTATGTCGGTCAAGTAGTTCTGGTATCTCCAATACAAAACCACTATTAGACCCACGTCCCTCTCTGTCTGTTGAAATCACGATAGCGTCCGAACGAATCGACTTAGGGAACTGAAATTTTATGAGAGGTCTTATATTTATGGCCTTCAAGTTTGTATTAAAAATGGTCCATGTCGGTCAAGTAGTTCTGTTACCTCCCATACAAAACCACTATTGGACACACGTCTCTCTCTGTCTGTTAAAGCACGATAGCATCGAAACGACTCGACGGTAGTTTTGCTACCTACCATATACAAAACTTTTATGCAGTGGAGGGTATCAAAGCATCGGCCAGGCCGATGATAACACTTTTACTTGTTTTTTTATCAGGTTGCTGATGATTGTCTTAAGTGTTTACAGATTATTGCAGATTACATATAATACAATCTTCATTAGGAGGCTCATGAGTCATGACTCTCCACTTGTGCTACAGATCATAAGATCTCGTTTGTTCAGGACTGGACATTCTATCAAATTCTTTTCTCAAGTTTTGGAAATATTAGCGACCAAGCCGTTCGTCGCGTCAACCATTTTGTTGGATTTAAGTTTAGATGTGGCTGCCCTCATTCCATTGTGAATACACCAAGTGGATTCTAGCCGTTACCATATGTTTTTTTTAAAACCTCGCCAGCCACCCGTCCATTGGGACAATTGCCAGCACAATTGCCAGCAAGATGAAGCTAGCCGAATGAATTTAGGCAATAAGCCTAAAGGCATATCAACATTTCGTATAAAATTATGCATTTGGTAGAAATATTAGATAAAGTCTGACATTTTTCTCTGGAATGTTGTGTGCATGAGATAAGAACGCAATTATGATTTAAGCAAATGGTACGGAAATTCTAAACCACTTGTTGCTTTCAGCGCCACCTGTTTGTTCATTGTGAATTGAATTCAGCCAGCTGTCAGCCAGCAGCCAGCCAGCAGCGCTCCGGCTGGGGAGAAAATCAAGAGTTGTTGCCAGCAGTTGCCAGCAGTTGCCAGCAGGTTGTTGTTTTAATTAGCATATGTGAAATGTGCCTCAGCTGCCAACTACTGGCTGGCGAGGTTTCATAAAAACACAACTATTGTTCGTCTATGTAGATATATAAAGGGTGTCCCATAATTCACGTAAATTTGAATTTTGCGCCTTTTAATAGTACAATGATGCCAACAGAAAAAAAAGATAAAAAATGTCACAGCTGACAGTACGAAGTTAGTAAAAATGGAGCGCTATACGAAAGAACAACGCATTTTCATTGTTTAGCAATATTTTAGAAATAATGAAAGTTTGTCAGCTACATCCGCAATTTTCGTACAAAATAAGACCGTCATAGTGATTTAAAACCATCAACTGTAAAGAGAATAAAATAAAAAAAATTCAGGGAGAGTGGATAAAAAGTCGTTCAACAGAAAACATCGAAACAGTTCGGGAAAGTATTGCTGACAGTCCAGGAATATCAATTCGGCACCGTAGTCAATAATTGGGCATTTCGAGAAGCTCTCTACTACAGCGAATTCGCACGAAAGACTTGAGACTTCATGTTTCATTGACTCAAGAACTGAAAACTATTGACTGAAGAGATATCGTTCAATGGATTTTGGATTTTCGAAATCGTGCAATGGGCCATCCAGATCTTGCGATTTAACGCCATTGGACTTTTTTTCTTTGGAGCAACGTCTATGCAAACAAGCCCAAGATAGAATTCCTTTTTGAATGTTAAATTGAAATCATACAGGGTTTTTCAATAAGAGCTCTACAAAAGTTTTTTTTTCAATTAAATAAAAACGGTTTTGGATATCAATGAAATTCTTTATTCCTGTGAAAGTACGTTCGATGCCATTATGTATGGAACTCGATTTCTTTTGCATGGCCACCACGGGCACGCTTGCAGAAGTCCAGACGCTGAACCCAATTTTCGACGGTAGAGAGACGGTCACAGAGATGCCCAACGCTTGAGAACGACGTGTGAGAGACACATTTGGGCTTCTTCAACTGAAGCCTCAGCGGCAGCAATATTCTCGACACTACGGGCACTTCTTTGTTCTTTGTCTCACTGCCACGGGAACATTTTGTACTGTGCCTGTGGATTCAAATTTTTCCACTAGACGCTCAATTGTTGATCTGCTAGGACGATTATGACGACCATAAATTGGACGTAGCGCTCTTAACGTTGAGGCCACTGACTCTGAATTTCGGTAGTAAATTTTAATAATTTCGACTCGTTGTTGGCTCGTATATCTTTCCATCATGAAATGGCAAACCTTACTGAAGAGAAATGTCAAAAGAGCGGCAAGAAATCTACTTTTGTAGCGTCCCTGTTGAAAAACCCTTTAGATGTCACTACCACTCTACTTTGTAAACTCTCCAAAATTGTTCCCTTCCTTTGCCCCCTATTTCCTGTTTTTCAAAGTTAGCTATACTAGGTTGTAACTCTTCCTATTCTTGCACCAACCCGCATAGAGGTAAGACCTTTGGTATCCCGAAAAAAAAACCCATCATTGTCCAACCCAAACCAATTTTCTTTCATTTCATTTACATACTTTACCTCCTCGCAATTAAAATCTCCCAATTGCACCCGGCAATTGGCAAACACCGAAAAATAAGAGAAACCAGCGCAACTCCAAAAACCAACAATTTGTTGAACCACCCATCACCCCCGGAACCACCGCCAACGCCTTGAAAAGGGAAATTGGGGTTGGGAGGAGTATTAATGAAATTCAGCCACATTTATGCGAAATGGTCATAGAAAATTTCAATGAAAGAGTACATACTTGCCAGTATTGCCGTGGTGGCCATCTATCCGACGTGCTATGTCATACATAAACCCCAATCTGCGGGCTTATTCCCAAATGCGCGGCTGATCGCTTTTCATGGCGGATTGATATTTTTGTATTTCCAAAAGCTGTTAATAGCGATAGCTATTCAGGTGACAATAGCTATCGCTTTTGAATGGATCTAATCGCTTTTGGAAATATAAAAATACCAATCCGCCATGAAAAGCGATCCGCCGCGCATTTGGGAATAACCCCCTGTATACTCTATGAATCAATACAAAATGTAAGCTTTCTAATGAAAAATCTGTATTTTCTATAAAAATTACATTTTGCGTGAATTATGGGACACCCTTTAGCTTTGACATGTCGTTCTTGCCTCCAGTAAAATGTTCTAACTTATAGAGGGACATCTCTTCATGCTTGTCATATTTTCTGTTTTATCTTTTAAGAAGTGTATGCTGTTCTTTTTTCTTATGTTCAAAGGTGTCGTCAGGTGCTTTCCCAAGAGACACATTCCAGTACTATTTGCTACAACAACCTACCTACAGCCACCCCAGTCGTTCTCTCATTTATCAATCAAATCTAATTTCTAGTCGCATTAGTTTTAAAAAAAGATGACGCAAACCGAACAATAAAAACCACACAAAAATTGTGAATATTTTAACATGAATATTTTTACTATCTAATGGGAATGATAATGTCTTCAATAATATCCCTAGTCCCTATGCCCTTTCTTCTGTCGTCAGTTTCCATTAGCTGACGCTGCCGTCAAGACTTTACAAATATTTCACACATGAGACTGCGAATTAACAGATAAAAAAAACATCTCAAGACAACTCCAACTTGTGTATTAAAAATCAAAACATAACATACTACCATCTACTGCACTGCAATCAAAAATGTTTTTCAAAACATCATTCCCACTCACCGTTCTCATCCACAAACGCTGGCGATGTTCGCATTGCCACTGACCTGAAAACAAAGGAAAACCAAAAATAAAATTAAAAAGAAGACATTTTTTTTAATTAGTACACTAATTTTATATTTATATATGCAATTAAATATAAATTAGAAAAAGGTTAATATTTTGTAAACGTCATGTTGATGTTCTGCTCTGGCGGATATTTCGTCGCTGCAGACAAACAATAAGAGGAACTGATGCCAAGATTTATTTGATATGTCGGGCAGATGTCAAGCCACAAGGAATCTCAGATAAATGGACGGATTTAACTAAATTTATAAAAAAAAGAAATGCACTCAATCAACAGTCGAAAGGTATAGGAATAGGAGCTCTATAGATATGCACGCCCAACACGAATTTTCATCGCCTAAGTTCTTTTCAGGCGATATAGGAAAGAAGGAAGGCAAGAAGGTGCGCCTCACCATATTTTTGTCACTATTCCGTATGGGGCCTAATCCATCGGGAATAGGGAAAGTGGATTAAAATTATCCTATGTTCTATTTTAGGGGATTACATACAAAAACTCAGCGACCGGATAGGAAACTATGTCTGATGGGAACAAGTGGGCGATATATGAAAGAAAATATTTGACACAAAAAGAGGAAGTATACGAAGAACTGCCAAACATGGGAATCTTATTTACACAGTGGACCACATCAAACGTGTGTATGTGCATTGTTCCCGAAGTACAATTTTGAGGCGTCTCTCTTCTAGTCGTAAACAACTTTTAATTAATGTAAATAAATTAAACTAAGATAACACACGACTAAAAATACACTTGACTCTGAATCGCAAATATTTGATTGGTTGAAGGTATTTTCAAAGCAATCGGGGAGATAAAGTCACCAATTTGAAGATGTGAGTTTGGACAGAGTTGGATTATCTATAGTCTGTAATACCTTAGTGGTCAAATACGCATGTTATTTCTGTCGTCTAGTGATTACAATAAATGGTATCAATAGCGTTTTGACTGACGTATAGTTGTAGACAATAACCGATGCGTCGCAGATCACAAGAACTTTAGCTGACCGCGTGTTTCTTAACCTCAAAAGAGCCACCGATGTACTGGACATCACTTTACGACCACAACAAAATCCCTGGTTCGATGAGCGCCGCCAGTAGGCACATGCAACCAAGAACGAGATCTGTCAATTAAAGCTTCATGCCAAAACCAGAGCTGCCTTCGAGGTGTACGGGTATAGACATCGATTTCTTGGAGGAAAAACAAAAGAGTACGAGAAGCACAGTGTTGAGGGGTGATGCTACAGGAGCACATTTCAAAAGTTCTATCAGTACGTAAAATGGTCTTCCCAAGGATAAAAGACCGAGCAGAAGAAGCTTTTAGACAAGACGTGCACCGAAGTGATGTGGCAGTGGAGTGGCGATGTAGTAGCGGTGAAGTTGCAGGAAAGCTATTTAACGCGCACTGAAGTGACAAACAACGTATGGTGCCACCGATTCATAAGTTCTTAAAATGTCGTCCTATGTTCTTGTAGATGCCAAAATCTATGACATATGCTTCGACTCGAAAATTAAGCTTGTTTAGAGACAGGTGGCGCCAGACTTGCGCCACGCCGCCACCACCCAGCTTTGATGCTCGAGTCTACATGTTGCATTTCTGAAAGCTATGTAAACAATTACATAGCAGCGATGTATGACTCTGAAACCTACCACTTGGTCACCATTCCGCAGCCACTTTACTGAAATACCACTTGGTGTGCGCCTTGTCTTATAGAGATGCGAATGTAAAATTTCGTCGATTTTTTTTTTTTTTTGTTGCGCCAATGGATGTGGTAGTCTTCTGAAGATGCAGTAGCCCTGCTACCAACATGTAGGAATTGCAAACTCGAATAATCGATGCCAGGAGTGCGCCTGACGTCCTAATCCACACCCTATTTCCTTCAACCACTCTCTCCGCGGGACTGCCGTTAGGTATTACTTCGCGGGGCTGGTTAGCAACTCATGCTAAATCCTCTGCGTTCGCCATTTCGGCTCTTCTAACTCTTTCAAGTCTCCTTAATTGTTCGTGTACACTCGTTATAAAGGAGCATACCTCCAGCCAGTCATCCCCTTATTGTTCGTATTGCGCAGAGCCTGTATGCTGACGAGAGCTTTCTCCTTGTTTCGTTTGTTTTTAGAGCCCCCGCCCAGACCGGTGAAGCGTATACAAGTATTGAGCTGACCACTCTGGATAGTAGAATCCCCCTGGTATATCCAGGTCCACCGATGTTTGGCAGCATTAGAGAAAGAGCTGCTTGCATCTGTACTTGCGTACTATGGATGTGCGTTTTAAAGTTTAGCCCGTTGTCAAGCATATTACTCCTAGGTACATTAGAGACTCCTTAGACCTGATGATTTTATTCCCAACCCGGAAATTTGCAAATTCCACAGACTTTTGGCTGGTTATCAAGACAGCCTCAGTCTTGTGGTCAGCTAGTTCTAAGCCGGCGAACTCCAGCCACTTTTTGATTCTGGCAACTGCTTCATCCGTATAGAGGACTCTATCTCATGGATATATTTGGCCACCGTTACAAGTGGAGGGATGAATGAAATGTCAGCATCATGTGCACCATCCACAGACCAGAAATAAGTCTTCTGAAAGTGTCGTCTAAAATCTTGTCGGCTGTGTATGCTTAAGACGCTTCTTTATTAACCTGATCGGCCCATACCAGTGCGGGTTTATGGGTTAGGAAAGTCAATCATCAACCAAGTTCATCGACAATCCGAAAAAATTCCAGGAATACACAAAACATGAACAGCGTTGATGATCCTTGGTCCATATTTTATCGAAATAGATTAGAAATTGACTTGACCATATTATCCTGGACCAAGGTTAGGACTTGTACCATATTATTTCTTCCATTTTGATACCACAAGAGGGGGGAGTGGCCAGAAATATGTGCCGGAAATTACAGTGGGAACTCTATTGCTACTTGGCGAATGTGGGTGTCTTACCTCTTTAAGAGGTTTTGGTGGTGACTAAGGCAGTCAAATCTTATATAAGTTTGCACCTCCTTGTTACGGCTCAGTATTCGGGTCAGGGTAGAGGGTGACCGTAACCAGTTCGCTTTGCTGCTTGCCCAAAAGTCAATGGATGGATTTTCTGTTGAATGGGGTAATGGGGTATATGGGGGTAACCGTAGCAGTCTGCCTCCCGTTAATTTCCTTTTGATAATCAGTTTACAGGACAGAGACTGGTGCTAAGCAGAATAGGTAATTGAAGCACTCTGTCCTACTGATTAAAAAAAAAAAAAAATGGTGGCGCAACAGGCGGGTAGACACCCAAGGCCTAGCTTCTCGCAACCATTCGTTTTGTGTGAGTTTCTATTTTTGGGACGAATGGAAGGAACCTACAATTTTATACCGAGTCCGAACGGCTGAATTGAGAAGCTTTTTCATGACAGTCATACTCTCGGCTGTTTGTCAGACGTTCGCGAGAGGTGGCGCAGCAGAAAAAACTTTTAAGATGTAATTTGTGTTTTTCCGGGGATCGAACCTGGGATCCCTCGCACAGTAGTCCACCACACTAACCAGTGCGCTACTGCGCCCACTACTCATTATGGTACCGAAAAGAGGGGTCGCGATTTGTCTTCCCTGAAAAGGAGAGCGGTGACCGAAACAGTCTAACCTACCGCCTATCCCCTCTGACGCGACGGAGTCTAGAAGTTCGACGTGGTGAAGGTGAAATTAACTGACGTATTCAGCTCTTCCAGTTGGGTTAGTCTTCAGAAACAGACAAAGGGTGACTGAAACAGTTTAACCACCGCCTGTAGCTTCTGACCGTTCGCTTGACACCGAAGAGGGTGTGAAGATTGGAGTCTGTTCAATAGATAATTGCGTGTTGATATTTCAGTGAAGCCAATTCGACTTTGTAACGAACTTGCTGATGCAGCAAATATCGGTACGGTACATGTCGCTCAGGTCTTCAAAGAAATAAGCCTGGACCTACCTAAGGGACGATTGCCAATAATGGCAGCGATTCCATAGCACATTTTGGGGTAAGAATACGTTTTACATGATTAGATCACAGAAGCATTATTCAGGTACCCCTAAAAGATTATGTCTTGGTGGCCTAGTGATGTATACGCTTAGTTAAAACAAGTAGTAGAAACACTTTGCCAACTGACAACGAAACCAAATGAATACTCACTATCTATCTGTCAAAATTCAACTGTTGAAACTATAATATTGCTATATGAGTCTGACAACGAAATATGTACCTCCAGAAAAAATAAAGACCCGGCGTTTTCCAATTACACGGTCTCTTCTCAAACGAGAAGAGTTTTTGAACTCAATCTTTTCGTATATGACTTCTTTCGAACACTCAGACTTTAGTGCCGGCTCATTGCACTAACAACCAGCTACTTAGTTCGTGTAGTGATAGAGAACCTCTGGCTCTGGGTCGGGTCACAAAAAAACACTCCAATAGCCCAATAAATACAGCTCACAAACGCGTGAAGAGTTTGCAGTAGGTTAGATCTAGGACCGTTTGATCAGAACCACGTTTAGACTTAGAAGAAGCCAAAAACAAATTTACCAACCTAGCCGTTCACCAACTTAGATATAGCTTTGCCTATTCCGAAAAAAATATCAAAAAATATGTTAAGTGCTTCGTCATACCAAATGAATTCCTTCAAGACTTTATCAAAGATGAGTTTGCTCATTTTTCTCTGCTCTCCTTCGCCGTCTCTTCTCATCACCGTCTGCAGCTTATCACTAGTTAAAAAAAGAGTTCGTTCCACCAATCAATTATTATTTCCAAAAGCCAATGACATATTATCTGAATCCGAAACGAGTGTATTATAGATTGTACAACAATCTTAATGAACTAATTAGCATCTACTTAACAGAAATATGTGTAAAGTATAAACAACACAACCACTAATGACTCATTATGGGTCCACAAATTGAAAACACAAATTTTCTTCAGACTATTCATTTATTCACTTCAATGGGAATACATTAGTAAACTATTTCAGCCGAAAATAAACCAAAACAACCCTCAATCGCAGACAAACACTTTTGACTACTATTACATTGCGTTGCGATAAGATACGCGCGGGGTTTTACGCAACTTCACCTATAGGCTATAGCGCACGTTGATATAATAATAATTGTACTGACAGCAGATATAAAAAAAAATAGAACGCACACTATCTCAAGAGCTGTATGCACTTGTTTGCATAAAATTTGCGATAACGCTTATCACCGGTGCTTTTATTTCTTGGAGAAGTAGGTATAAATGGGTCAACAGCTGGGAGTTTCCATTGGTGTTGGATAGACAGAGTTAGTATTGAATTTATCAAATCTAATCCAATTTTTTTGATAGTTTTTTTTAATTATTTTTATTTGGGGAAAATTTGTTTTTTTTTTTTACTGTGATATGCTGATTTGAAGGCCATTAATGTTACGAATATCAATGCCATTATTGGTGTAACAAAAAGATAGACTACTAACTATTCACTAACTTGATATTCCAGTTTGGACACTTTGAATGAAAATATTGATGTTCTAAGCGCGTAGGAATGTCGATGTTGGACGAAGAGCAAATCCAGTGAATAATTTTGTTTACATAGATCGAAATCTGTGCATTTCGACAAGCGATGCAAATTATGAATATAAACATAATTCCAGTGCCGTTGCGATAGTTCATTATTATTTGCGATTTTTTTTTTATTATAAACAATAGTGGAATAGACTTTATCCTAAGCAGTGATTCACATGAAATGTATCTCTCGCGCGATTGTTGTCAAGATGACATACACCGCAAACCGATTTGGATAGTAAATATTCTTTGTGACCTTCAAATGTGTGATGGGGAATTTTAACTGTCATCCATCCATATCCATCCATACTACTTATAAAAGGCAACGTCCGTCTGTTCGTTTCTCCATAACTCGAGAACCATTCGTCCGATTTTCATCATTCTTTTTCTGTTTTATAGATGTGTGGCCAACTTAGTCCTTAGGGTGGGTGAGAATTGCTCAGGAGTAAAGGGGTCGCGGGGAAAAAGGGGGGTCTCACGAACCGTTAGCCGTATGAACTTGAAAGTTAGTGTGTTGATAGATAAATCAAAATAATTACATGCCTCATTAAAGGTTGAAAAACGTTTGCACCCTACTTTTCTATTTCGACCTTACTACACTCAACTTGCCATTATACTCATAAAGCTACGTATGTCATTTCAAGAAATGCTTTTATTTGTTAGCCAATACTTAAAATTCATCTCTCTAGTCCATCCAGAGGGTGAGATATAATAAATTGAATATAGATCTTATTTGGCCAAGTGCGAAAAAAATGTTTTCTCGATTGCAGTTGTGCTTAGGGGTAGTTCTATATTGCGTTCCCAAAATAGAATATGATTACTCGCACGACTGGCATTCAGAATGCACATTGTATGTACATACTCATGTATGGCGTATAGTTGAATTTGATATAGGCAATGGATATGCATGAAACTCATAAAACAAACTAAATATGTATATTATGTATGTCTACGTACATATAAGAGGTTTGTGGTGCGTAAGCGATAGATACATATCTACATGTATGTATTTGAGATCTGCAGCTATGAAAAGTGTAACGGTATGATCGCGTAGTATAAATAATTAGATCACACCTGTGACGAGTTTTTATTTATGTGAAATCCTATGTCCATTGACTTAGGACTTTCGGATCAGTACAGGTTACGTAAGGACTAAGTTGGGGACGGAGGAAGGGTATGTCTGCTTGGATGGATTTGCTTCAAACTTCGTATTTAGAGTTTTTGGGCTTCCCGCTACGGATGTTTTTTTTTTATGCTAGCCCTAATATTAACGGTACCTCCCATATAAAAATTTTACGAAATATGACGAAATATGTCTAAATTTAGATTTTTTCGAAAACGGCTCTAACGATTTGAACCAAAATTGCTAATTGAGTTAATGTAAGTAGGTATGCTTAATTTGACTGCATACCCAGTTTTTCGCTAAAAAGTCCAGCAACGGCAGTTTTAAAAATTAGCCTTTTCTCGAAAACGGTAAAAACGATTTACAAAAAAAAAACTATTTTTAAGGTATTATTGTCATTCCTAACTTTATAGCAAACTCAGTTTTTCCCTAAAAAGACTGCGTTTTTCGATATCCACCCAAATCCCTAATAAGAGTATGTACTTTAAAAAACTGTTCATATCTCAATAACGCCATTTTCGATTAAGATACAAATGTTACTTTCAGGTAATGCTTAAATCCTTAGTAATACTATTTGCTCAGTTTTGAGCTAAACAGTTGAAAGACAGTGTTTTTTGAACCATGAATGCGTCCTTTGATTTCCACCCCAATCGTACTTTAAAAACTACACATATCTCGAAAACGCCATTTTCGATTTGGTTAAAAATGTAGATAACTGCTAGGTAATGTTTATATGCTGAAGAATACGTCGTACACAGTTTTCATCTAAACAGTTTAATAACAGTGCTTTTCGAATCCAAATTGGAACATTTGTCAGCATAATTTTACAAAAAACCGCTCTAACGATTTTCATTAAAATACATATTGAAGACAACATAAGCATTATACACGATCACGTACATAGTTTTTCTCAGAAAACTCAAATATTGCCGTTTTATAAATATTTCTTAAAAATTACTACCCAAATCCCGAACATTGAGAGAGACCATTTTTTAAATAATAATCAAAAATGAGAATTCGAAATTCATCGCCTCAGTTGGGGTGAAATTTGAAAGTAAGTAATAAAGTGTTGTAGTTAATACGTACATAATGTCTATGTAGTATGTATTACGTGTTTAGTTAACAAGGGTTCAGTTACTAAACCTACGTAAGATGTACGTAAGTGGAAATAATTTTAAACGTAAAATTTGTTGAAATGGTTCTGAAATTCTGCGAGATTCGCAATAAACGAGAAAGTTGCTGCGACCCAGTCGTGCACATTTTTTTCTATGTGTTCACCATTATTTCAATTCATTATGTCTCAAAAAAGTTTAAAACACCGACTAAAATATGAGTCGTTTACTACAAACGCCAACGGAAATAGGGTGAATATGCGACACTTTTCTGACAACACCATAACCCGTTTAGCAATACGACTAGAAATTATTTATTTAGTAGATCGCACACTAACCTAGGAATGCACTTACCCCAGCTGACATTATACGTGAATTTCAACTCTGACATTAGTCAATGGCAGTCCAACCAAGGTTACAAAAAGTACCTATTGCCAATTTTGTGGTCTCTGCTAAGCTTTACATTTTAATAAAAACGGTCAAAGTATTACGATTTTACAATAATTAATAATAAACAATCGTGGTTTCTTTATTTAAACCTGTAAAGGTGCTAGTACACGGCATATAGCAAGTCACATACGACATACGTATGTAGCACTGACATCAGTTTTATGTCAACGTATGGTCACATTGGCTACATGACGAGTACTAGCACCTTAAGGAACTCTAGTTTTCAACCTTTTCCATTCGTCAGTGTTGCTTCCCATCTTTCTCGCAAGTTTGTATCAAACTGATATATCGCCAGTAGCCATAAAAACGTCAATTACTACGAATCTCACTCTCACATCGCCCTGTTAAATTTCTTCATAATGCGAGATAATCTGTCAAAAGTATACGTTTTCAGGGCACTCTTTTATAAATGAACCACGCAAATGATTGATAAGCCTTCACAGAAGCTTACAAAATAAAATTTAACAATCTCTAATGAATATGGTTAACATGTTGACGTATTTTATAACTGTAGCGTTACACAACGATGTTTTAATTATTGCATGACTTACGATATTCACATACCTAACCTCACTTCAGTAGAAATAGATTAACACATCGCTAATAGAACTCTAATAATAAGGTAGGTACCTACCTATACCTATTGTGCAAACTCTAAAAGGTGATGCGAACGCCTTGAACTCCAATTAACGTTAAGATGCTTACTACTCAAAGATATTCCAGTGTTTACTCTACAACGCATTTATAAGTTCCTCGTGTATATGTGAACTTCGTTTGGCAATAATGGACTGCACAATAGAATTGCTATGTGCATATAGTTAAGAGCTATAACTCGTGATGAAGTATATCTACTGAAATTAAATCGGAAGTAAATACACGTCACATGAGTTCGCAAAATCGTATCCACTTAGCGACACGGTGACACAAGCGAAAAGTGAATAAGAAGCGTGTTGAAGAAAACGAATGCGACTAGAATTTGTGATTGGAAACCGAGGTTTCGCTAACGAATACAAATCAGTTTCTTACGTCTTTGCAGCGGCGCCACGTACAGATAATTGGAACGATTTCTATAGGCGATTATTTTGTTCCCGATTTATTTCTTACATGTTCTGTCCATTTCAACATTATTATAATAATCTACAGCACAGCATTGAAAAAAAAACGAGGGCGTTTGTCGTATGATATTGCGAAAGCAAAAGTGATTTGGGATTTCAATTTTACTGCGCGATCAATTCGATCTGAGCTTATCTGTCACATGAGCTTATAGTCACATGAAATTTCACATTTTCGTAAAACTCGCTTTCGACACCTTAGGAAGGTCATCTTGTCAAGGAATTTTAACAAATCGTTAGATACTTCGGTCGCTTTATGAGGTTAGTGTGCTAAACTTATTAGCAAAGAGCTTCAGGTTACCCTATTCACACCAACAGTCGAAAACTTCATCGACTTCCCATACATATTGCAGTTTTCAAAACGAGTTGTTTGAGGTCGTTTTCCATGAAAACGCAACAAAAATGAGTACAATCGTTGGGTTGTTGAAGCAGACACACCTTTTGCAACATTCAGCGAGTTCAGCAAATCTGCTGACAGGATGTGAGAGACTGAGTGAGTGAGTGAACACTAGTTGGTGTTAGGTGTGACTGCATCCACGAGTTTTCTAAACTTTTTTGACGAAAACTCGGTTTTCGGCTTGATGTGAATAGGGCATTAATGTTTTCATCACAAACCAGTAAGAATAGACCGCCGACTTCCCGTACACCTACCCGATTCCCCCCGGAAAGAATTTCCCTGTCTGTGAATACGTGTAAATGTCAAAATTAATGGCGGCAATGTTTTTCTATGCAATACCATGCGACCAGGATTTTTCAAGTATGCGTGCGTTAATGGCGCCCCTTTGATTTTGTACAGCACCAATACATGAAAAATCCTGGTCTCGCCGGCAGCTTGTAGGCAAAGTCCGTTATGTGGGAGGAGTCGACGGTCTATTCTTACTGGTTTGTGGTTTTCATATTGCGTCAGCAGCAGCTCTCGCAAAAACATCCGAGAGTGTACGTAATTGTCCTGAAAAACCTTTTCAATTCAGCAGTTCGGATACGAAAAGTTTAGGATCCACCTTTCTATTCATTCGAAAATATAAAAGCTCCCAAGAACGAATGGTTGTGAGAAGCTAGACCCAGTCTCCTATTCGAACCTGTTGCCCAAACTATTTGTAACTAGTTACATATTTATATTTTAATAAACCGAAAAGAACCGTGAATTCTGTAATTTATTATTGGATCCTTTTCCTTTTGTATGGCCACCACCTATATTCATCGAATTTAAGAGGTTGCTTTTGATATCGTGTATAGAGATAAATATTATAAAGAGCCATATCTAGTTTTGGCATCCCCGCTAAGCTTTTATGTCAGAAAAGATCTGAAACAAAGGGCTGTAGGAAATTAGAAAATGAAATAGAGCCCCAATTTTATTTCATAATGAAAAAATACCCCAATTTCAAATATGAAATAATGCCCCACTGCGATGAAATAAGTCCCAAAAAAATGAAATAAGGCCCCAAACCTCACAGTAAAACCAAGCAGGGGGTTGCTGATGGGTACGTTTTCGTTTTTCGTTTGGCGTCTTATTAAATTTCTTCTTTTGGGGTCTTATATTTCATAATTAAATAAGGCCCCATTTTTCATTTGGAAATAATCTCCCAAAAAAGGAAATAGAAGAACATTTTTTTTTGTTTGCCTTATTTCGCAGAGCCGAAACAAAGTGACGAGCTGTGATTTCTTCAACATTATACTTGCAAGAATTGTACGAAACTAACAAGCCAACCCCGGAGGTACAATCTTTTCAAAGTTACTCGCATACACCGGGGGCTTATTCCCAAATGCGCGGCGGAATGCTTTTCATGGCGGATTGGTATTTTTATATTTCCAAAAGCGATTCGATCCATTCAAAATCGAAAGCTATTGTGAGGATTGCTGGCAGGGCTGACTTTATGCGACTAAAGTTGCATTTTGCCCCTTTTTTTCTTTCTATCTCCAATGAGACGACTTTTCCGAAATTGTCCATATTTGCCCCTTTTCTGTATTTCGTTGATAGTTCTTCCAATTTTGGAAAAAAAACACCCTTTTGTATATGAAATACGAAATGTGACATAATAAATGCTTTACGAAACTACTTCACAATTAATTGGGATCTGAATGCGTCCTTTTTCTATCAGCCAGTAGTATCAGCTATTAGCTATTTATGTCCTATTGTCATAAGTTTAGGCATTAACAATTTAGCTATAACTATGTTAAATGCAACAATAAGATAGAACGAGATGAAAATATGCGTAAGTCACTTAACTTTAGTGAACTCCCTCGTTTTTTTCTGACATTTGTGGGCAAATTAGTATTGCCCCTTTTTCTACGCAAATCCCCTTTTTTTTGCGACAAATCAGCACTGATTGCTGGCATTATTAAAATATGAATAGCTATCGCTTTTGACAGCTTTTGGAAATACAAAAATACCAATCCGCCATGAAAAGCGATCCGCCGCGCATTTGGGAATAAGCCCCCCGATGATACTGGCATACATTGTTGGTAGAACTCGGCGAGCTTTCATGTCAGTGGTGCATTTGTGAGTATTGAGTCAGAAGCGGCAAAAAATGCGACTAGCGGCGAATGAAAGCAAATCGAAATATATGCTGTCCACAAGAAAGGACACCCAACATCGGCGCCTTGGACAGAACGTATAACAATGGACAGCTATAATCTTGAGGTAGAAAAAGACTTTGTCTATACCTAACCTAGGCTCTGCGGTAAACTTCAGCAATGACATCAGCGCTAAGATCAAGCGAAGAATTACTCTTGCCAATCGCTGTTTCTACGGGCTTAGAAGGCAATTGAGTATCAAAGCCCTCTTCCGAGCAACGAAGCAGATGTTGCATAAGACCCTTATCATCCCCGTCCTGCTAAATGGCGCAGAAGCATTGACTATATCAAGGGCAGATGAAAACACACTCAGTTCCTTTAAGCGAAAAGTTCTCAGTGTGACCTTTGGTCCAGTTTGTATCTCAGGAGTCTGCATGAAGAACTGTACGGGCTGTACAGCGATATAGACCTAGTCAAGAGAATTAGAATTAGTTGACCAAGATGACTGGGGCATATAGAGCGTATGGACATCAATGCTCCGGAGAATCTTAAACTCTACTCCAGAGGGACAACGATGTAGAGGACGACCTTACCTAAGGTGATGCGCGCAGTTGAACTAAGGGACCTCAACCAACATGGCGACTAGAGGCAGCTAGCGTTGGTTCGAACTGGTTGGACAGGCATGTTGGTTGAGGCCCAGTTCCGCCCCGGATGCCCCAATGCACTATTGGTTTTTAATGCTCTAAACTGTAATAAAATTAACGAATTACAAAATTTACTTATCTACATATCTTAAAGTACAGCCAAAATTAGGGTTAATCAAAAATATTAGGCACTTGTGACATGTTGAGTATTGTTGCCATACTTAAGCAACTGTTGGGCGCAGTAGCGCAGTGGTTAGTGTGCCGGACTACTGTGCGAGGGTTCCCAGGTTCGATCCCCGGAAAAACACAAATTACATCTTAAAAGTTTTTTCTACTGCGCCACCTCTCGCGAACGTCTGACAAACATCCGAGAGCATGACTGTCCTGAAAAAGCTTCTCAATTCAGCCGCTCGGACTCGGCATAAAATTGTAGGTTCCTTCCATTCGTCCCAAAAAATAGAAACTCACACACAACGAATGGTTGCGAGAAGCTAGGCCTTGGGTATCACCCGCCTATTGCGCCACCTATTTATTTATTTTTAAGCAACTGTTGAATCAAAATAATTTTCCCAAATTCGTTGTCGGAAATTACATTATTATTTTGAAAATATTCAATTAGTTTATTATGGAATAAAAGACTGAATTCGTCTTATTTTGTCATGCTTCGTGCTACCGCGTGTCTGCACTGTACAAATGAAAGGATGGAGATCGAAATTTTATCTGTCAGTTCTATGCAACGACAGATGACTTCCGATATCTTAAGGTGTGTATGCGCTGGCGCTGGATGAGATGTCGGGTTGGTTAAAAGTATTGTTTTTGAACTGTTGAACGAGCGAAATTCAGATGGTGCTTTCGTTCTGTGTTAAACACAAAACAATAAAAGAAACGTCAAAGAGACATACGATTTTTAACTGAATTTATATAATATCGCGCGAATTTATACAACTTGTGTGTGTCTCCGATTTTCTTCAATGTTCGATTTTGTATTCGATCAAAAAAGTATCTGAAAGTACTCTAGGTATATATCCGAAAACAGAATTCACATATCGCGAACCGCTATATTAACTTAGAACGAGCTTATATAAATTTTATTACTTTACACTTATTGTAGATTGTAGCCTTTTTTGCTATTGAAAATAAATCATTAACACGTACCAAGCAAAGAAAATAAGAATTTCCTTAAACGTTTAATAAAGCTCTGTCAATACTTTTTCACTCTCTAGACTACGATGTTAGAAATTTGATTTATATTCACATGTGCATTGAGAATGCAATATGGTTGTACATATATGCAATGTAAATATATAACATCACAATACTAGACATTGGAATATATATCGAGACACTCACAAAAGTGCATTCAGACATCAGACAACTCAATCAAGAAATAAATAAACTCGTTCATTGCAAATGATTGAAGCACTGAAAACCCCTGAACTTATAGCATTTCCTTGATCACTTACAAACACACCATAAGCTTTAGCAAGTGCCCAAATGATCGAATGTCTCTCGAACAATAACAAACATACGTCATGTCTAGATAGTTCAATGTAACCACACTGTGTGTATACCACAGTCGCCTGTGTACAACAAACAAAAATGCATAAAAAAAGCTTTTTCATTTTTGACTTCATCTATTTTTAAACAGACAAACGGACACATTTGACATAGGTTTAGAGCGTTCAGACATACTTCAATAGACGTTCATTAATCAGCTGCCAAATGGAAAATAAACTAACAATAGACGCAAAGCTCGAAGTTACCTACTCTGTGTCAATGATCTAAGGGAAATTGAATTGGATACAATGATAAATCAAAAGTTGTACTCGGTGTGCACGCAATTATACCAATGCCGTCAGGTTTTGGTTTTATTTATTACACAATATTCAATGAACTGAATCAGATACGAATCGACTTTTAGAATCTTAAAGTCGACAACACAATACGTCAGATTGATCATATTGCGATCGACGGAAGCTACGCCTTCAGTATTTTATATGCCCCCCTTTACAGAGGTCCCAGCAACCACTTTCATCGACAGCTATAGGTAGTATCAGTGAAGGTAGGATTGTAGAAAGCTCCCGCTTAAAGTCAGAAGACTGTGATCAATAAGAGACTGCCAGTACCAGAGCCTTTGCAGGGCCCTAGAAGAGAAAAAATTAACACAAACCTCTCCGAAAAAAAAGGGAATACGAGAAGCGCGCGGTGAACTCAATCCAAAAATTTACAAAATATAAAAAGAATAGATCAAGGCTATTCAGCTCGGACTGAGGCGTTCAAAGACGTAAAAAAGGGAACATGGTAGAGATTTGGAAGAATCACTTCTGCAGACTATTAATTGGCAGTGACGACCAATGAATTTTGTCAACCCCAAAGACAACGATGGGTCTATCGGTGAATGTAAGCAAAACTAAATGTGTATAGGTATAAGTTTTTCACAAGAAAGGACATTCAACCTTGCCTCGGACAGTAGGTAATAATATGGGCAGTTATAGTTTTGAGTCAGTGAAAGATTTCGTCTGCCTATGCTATGTGGAAGACTCCATCAGCAATGACATTAGATCAATCAAAGAACTATCTACTCTCTACTCTTGTCAAACACAAAAACAAAAAACTTTAAAATTAATGTTTTTCGGGGAATCGGACTTGAGAGCTCTCAAGTCTCAGTAGTCCAACATTATCCCACCTGTTTTCAATTTTTGTCTGAGGACTGATGACTTTTTATAATGTCCAGGCGTCCAAGGATAGCCGACACTTGAAAGATCCTTTACAATTTCCTCAGAGCCAGGCAGTGGCGTTAGGCGTTAGGCAATAACGCCCAAGGACGTTATTTCCAAATCGATTTGGGCGCTATTTCCTTGGGCGTTATTGCCTAACGCCGCCAGTAGTACCTGACACCAGTTGCAACTTCGAAACTTCAAAAAACTATCACCGATTGCACTTTGCTAGAAGAGAATGAAAACCGAGGTAAAAACTGCGTATTTGATCTATTTTGAGTGAAAACCCATGCGAAGGCGATCATTCAGATTTTAAATTTGAAACTCAAACCCAAGACGAGAACCATGACTTGGACAATGCTTCACTTATACTAATTTGGTGTTTAAGAACCCAAATGAAATTCCAATTTTTATGAATGATCCAGAGGCGATGTTGATTACGAGAACACTCTTCAGAGCTCATGTACTGACTACCATCACAAGATGAAGAAAATGAGGTTGAACGAGATGGGCCAGAAGTACTAAATGAGAACAGTTCAATCTGTGGATCGACCAACCAACCGATGCGACGGCGGAACTAATAAAAGGAAAAGCAAAGGACAACCTAGAAATTTGAAGGAGCAAAGAAAATGACATCACATCAGAAATCAAGCGAAGAATTACACTTGCCAACCGCTGTTACTTTGGCCTAAGAAGGCAATTGATTAGTAAGGCCTTGTCGAGAAACACCAAGGAGACTCTATATAAAATTCTCATCATCCCAGTCCTGTTTTATGGCGCAGAATCATGGACGTTGTCAAAGGCGGATGAAGATCTCCTTGGGCGCTTCGAACGCAAAATTCTTCGAGTGATTTTCGGTCCCGTTTGCGTTGACGGGCTTTGGAGGAGGGGATTTAACAGCGAACTCTACGACCTGTACAGCGACATCGACCTGGTCAGAAAAGTACGTATCTGTCGACTAAGATGGCTAGGACATGTAGAGCGAATGAACACCAACGCTCCGGCCCGAAGAGTCTTCGATTCCAACCCGGAGGGACAACACAATAGAGGAAGACCTCGCCTTAGGTGACGCGCACAAGTGGAAGGGGACCTCAACCAACTTGGAGTGCGCAACTGGAGGCAGTTAGCCAAAGATCTTGCTAACTGGAGAGGCGTGTTGGTTGAGGCCCAGGTCCACCCCGGACTGTAGCGACATCTAAGTAAGTAAGTAAGTAAAAAATCCAAACTAACGGCTAGGAGAAGACTATTTTGGGTTTGAGAAAAATCCCTCTAGGATCGATATTTTTTGTCCTCGTCAGTGCCACACTGAGCAGACTGGACTGATTAATTACAAACTAAAGGATGTTTTTTTTAGATTTTTTGTTTTTAGAGTTGGTTTTTGGTTTTTTCTACAGATTGTCAATTTGACAGTTGTCAATTTGAACGTTGATTTGTGGTTAGTACGTTTTGCCATTTTACGATGAATAGATTAACGCCAGAACAAGGCGTGCAAATTGTACAAACTTATTTGAAAATCATGGTTCGATTCACCAAACTTATCGTGCGCTAAGTGAATTTTACGGTCGACATAATCGTTCATCTGAGCAAGTTATTCGAAACGGCTTTAGGTCATACCATACGTATTAAACTGTAAATTCTTTTTGGCCTTTATTTCCATTTTGTTGTTTGTTTTTCAGCGTTATGCATTTTTTTGGCACATCACCCAAATTTACGTAAAAACAACAAATTGCCAAGCAATGTTTTGGGCGTTATGACAGTTTTGAATTTGGGCGTTATGGTTTTGGGCTATAAGACCTAACGCCATTCGAAACACGATGAATCGTTTTCTCACCACTTACACTTTAGTCACTAGTAGATAATACAAATACGCATCTCCAAAAATGACAAAGAGTGCGAACAGAAGAATTTATTGCCGTTGTGGAGCGCAGTGTTGAGAAAAATCCAAATGAGTCGATTCGCCTTCGTGCACAGCAATTGAAGGAGCTATAATGCGCATCTACCTTATGAAAGATTTAACGGAAATATCTTGGCTTAAAAGATTATAAGATCTTAAGCTTGAATGATCAGTTGAGTTGTGCATTGACGTTGCAGAGCTTTGATTTCAACAAGATGGCGCAACATATGTCACATGGCGCACTACACCATCAATTTATTGCGGGAAAAGTTTGCTGAGCGCATAATTCGTAGTGTACCTGTGGACTGCCCTCCATGATCTTGTGATCTCACACCTTTAGATTACTTTCTTTGACGAAGTCACTAGTCTATGCCGATAAACCAGAGACGTTGGACGATTTGGAAGTCAACATTCGCCCTGTTATTTCTGATATACACCCACAGTTGCTCGATAAAATTGAACTTCATGATTGCGCTTCATTCGAACTAGCCGTGACGCTCATATTTCCGAAATCATTTTTAAACAGCAATGGCATAAAATGATCTATTAAATAAAGCTAATATCATAGACATTAACATTACCAAGATAGTGTCAGATTGTCTCCTCGGACAGTAGGTAATTCTAAAAATTAAAAAAAAAAAAAAAAAAATAGGTGGCGCAACAGGCGGTAGACACCCTAGGCCTAGCTTCTCGAAACCATTCGAATGGAAGGGACTTACAATTTTATGCCGAGTCCGAACGGCTGAATTGAGAAGCTTTTTTAGGACAGTCGGATGTTTGTCAGATGTTCGCGAGAGGTGAAAACAGAAATAGAAAAAACCTTAAGAAGGAATTTGTGTTTTTCCGGGGATCGAAACTGGGATCCCTCGCACAATAGTCCAACACACTAACCACTGCGCTACTGCGCCCACAATTCTAAAAATTCTAAAAATTATCCGAAGATAATTATTTAGCTCAATTGTCACACGTCCTAAAAAGAAAATAGTTTTTGATGTTCGCCTGAAAATGAAAATTACCATGTCACTTGACTGACACTTTTACGACGAAAAGAACAAGCAAAATATCGAAAGAAACACACCCTACGTAACGAACTATGTATGTATTTGCAAAAAAAAAATAAATAAATTTCAAAACGTTTAAAGTATCTAATGAATGAAAGGTGTAAGATGATGTTTGAAGGAGTCTACCTGTAACAGGCCGCACCCATGGTAATAGACTTATCTAGGCAGGGAGGTATGCAGCTCGACACTCAATCTAGCTTACATCGATTTTTGTAAATACATTTTCTACTGTTACTGTAGTTGTTATTCGCAGAGCAAAATTTGGATTCATGTGCCAATGGAAATTAATTAGAAATATGCATGTGCGAGGCTCGTCATTCAAAAGTGGGTTTCCAAACCGATCGCAATGATAGTTGTTTTTCGCTTCCTATAGCAAGTATTATTGACAATATTTGAATGACCTCAACTCGTCAAAATTAAACTGTTTTATTTATTAGTTTGTATGTTCATTTCACTTGGATGTCATTGATCGCCACACTGCAAAGCCTCGCAGTTAGGTAACAACAAAGTGACTGTGTAAACACACCCGCTTGTTGTCTCGTGTGGATGAACCTTACAAAATTTGCTTACCTACTTTGCGTAACAATAGCCTATCTAAGCACAATGCAAAAACTTTTAGTAGAGGTAATATGACTGACTATTCAAATGCACAATCCATCCGTAATCCGATCATGCGGCACGTAAACAATCGGATAGTTAACCTCAAATTACACGACGCGATTGCAAGGCATTACTCAAGGCATCCGTCAAACAGCTAGTGCTATATGTCGTAACCGACTATAGGGTCAGTCATACTATAGAATTGCGTCTCAATTAAGCCTTAATATTTCATTCTATCGAAGATCTTTAATAGCTTAGTGAAATATAAAAAACATCATCATCAAGTCAAGACTGAAATATTTCTGTTCAGGAAACGTGATCGTTTAGCGCTCTTCTTCACCTTCAGTGATATCATCTCTGATAATTCAATCTCAGCTTCTGAATGCTTTACACGATTTATGTCGTAATTTTTACTTCATTTGACTATATTTAGCAAATTATGCAATGTTATAGGCAGTATCCACAAGTCGGTGCAATCTGGTAAATCTTTTCAATTATTTTATGCGAGGCTAATTCCAGATGACAGCAGCTACTCCGAGAAGGTGCGGGTCGCGAACTGCCAAGTGCGGATGTAATTAGATAGACGATGCATTTCCAAAATTACTCTCCATCTAACATATACCGACACTGAATCGATTAGCATGCGATTTGATTGACTGCTTTTACAACTATCGACGTACTACCGTCGGTCGGTCGCAGTCGCTTACATCATAACAGATGCGGCCTTTGACGATGCTTACTTCATACAGAGATATAGTCTTAAGGTGATGTTGACTAGCTCATTTGAATATTATCAATAAAATCGAGGTAACTTTGGGTTAAATTTATGTTGGCGTTGGAGTAGGCATTTATGATTATAGCCATACCCATAACTATGGATAAGATAGCGAGAGAAGATGTGACAGTTCCGGTCGATGGAACGGGGAATGGTGTGTCAGTCCAATAAATGGATTCGAAATTAATGGCTTTTTATGTCAATTCAAGACTACTTCATTAGAGCGATAGACTGTTGTTAACGTGAAACCCCGAGGGCGGTAGATAATGGCAATAATGGTATTCTCATTTCGCAGAGCAAATTTTTTCACAAATTGTCATCCATTTATACATAACTTCGTTTTATTAATGGAAGACATCTGAGTTGGTCTACAGCAGAGTATATCCATTAATGAGTAGGGACACTCTCCACGTGTTTCTTATCAGTTTACAATTTGCAGTACACATACACGAGAAATAGACGGCACTAAAAGTGCTCTAGTAAAAGAGGGATGGAAGAGTAGTCGAACTATTTCAAAATGTGGTACAGGGTGTGACGTAAAAAAAAGCAAAATCAATTTGTAATATTTCTTATTGAACATTTTATATCTAATATATATTCACATGTGTGCTACACTTAAATATTTTTGTTTGTTGGTACATTTTTTGTTTTTTTATTGAACTGTTTTAGAATAAAGTAAACCCGTACTCGGACGTAAAATTTGATAAGAAATTCCTTATTTTGATTTTTGCAACAGTTGTAATGAAATTCATTTTTCAAAAAGTTAAAAATATTCCCCTCAAAATTATTTAGGTAGTACATATTTGGAAAACAAGAAATAAATTTTTGTTCAAGATTCTCTAACGAGTCCAAAAATTCTTGATTGGGCCGTGTCAATTTCGCATCTTCAAATTCTTTAAAATCTGTAAAAAGGGAGGAAACGTTAAGTTGCGGACTCAATTTTAACTCACACTTGTGGTTTAGGCGGTATTTTTTTTAAATATAACCTGCGAAATAGTAGAATGCATTATCAATACCAAAGTCCACAGTTTTATAGTCAGGTTCAGTTTTGAAAGCGTAAACCAAATTGTCCTTATTTTGTTTTTGTGGTTCCATCTGCACTTCAATGTCTGGAAGTTCCAGGTTAGCAGTTGGCTCACAGTTTTCACGTGTAATATCTTCCATATACTTTGCCGAAAAAGATCTTTTAAATGAACAGATGAATTGAAATGGAGTCAGCAACTTGTTATTTCCCCCTCGGTTACGTAAAACAGCAAAAGTGTTTTCCAAGCAATCTTGATTAAGATTTCTTGTTAAAAGAAACTTAATACCGTCTTCTTTTATTTCTGTAAAAATGCCAATTAAGGCATTTATATTCTGTTGCCATCCTTTTATAAAACGCATTTTTTTAGTTACATTTCTAGAATTTTCATGAAAAGTCATATTTTCAAAAAATAAATTCATTTCATGCAAAAAAGTAATTTGTTCCGGGTTTGCGAAAAATGGCCTTCTGAATTTTTTGGATTCTCGAAATTTAGATGAATTGAAAATATCAAATAACTTATCTAATTTGTCAATAATTTCAGCGGTATTAATAGCTGTTGAAGATACAGCACCGTGACTAGCTAGAGTATAAATACCAGCTGCAACTGTTGCACTTATCGTTTGAGCAGCAAGCCTCACCCTCATCTTTTGGAAATTGTTGGGAAAAATGTGCTCATCTGTCAATTTGGGAGCCATTCGAAATGAATTATTTTTCTCCCATAAATAAGAGTTCACAACGTCTTTCCAATTTGCTTTTTTGTTGTCAACAGCAATATCGTACTTCATGAAATTTCGCCAAATTGATTTTAAAAGATGAGGGCTATTTTTAATTGTTTGCCACACGCACTGACACTGAACACCCTTTACTTCGTCAATTGATGGTAATGAACGACTGATAACAATCCAACTCCAGCTCGCCTTTAAAAATACGTGCGAAAAAAATGTAAACAATCCCCTCTACAACCAACCTAAGTAATTAGTATGACCATCTGCTGTGAATTATATTACCTAAAAAGTGCTGGCAATAAAACTTAAAATCGTAAAATATGGTAGGTAATTAACGAAGTCGTAGCAAGGCAAAAGGGTTGAATTTCGTGATAGAGAATGAAACATTTCTTTTTCATGTCCATAACAAAGACCATTTAATCAATAACCAATGGGAAAAACTACAAAATTTGTTTTTTTATTAGCAATTCTACGAAAGCAAAGCTGGTTACCTGATCAACCTGAATGGTTGAGAGAAAATACTAATATACTGACATCACTTCAGCTCGCCTTTAAAAATGCTTTATGAAAAAACCCACAATCGTTTGTCGTACGCAGCAAGCCCCATGTAGTGGTACAGGCAAAATGTGTTGTGTACCCTTTTTTTCTCAAGCAGTCGTTGTATGCAGGTAAAAAGTATTCTTTCGACCTGCTTCCACTTATTGTACGATTTTTTCTGCATTTTGCTTTGTGGTAGTAGGAAATGCATATGTGGAGAGAGTGTCCCTACTCATTAATGGATATACTCTGGTCTACAGCTAGGCTTAGTAGGTTGCCACATATGGTGTGAATCCGATGCGAGTCCATCACACTAACCACTGAGCCACTGCGCCCCGCCAACGGAGTTCAGAATACTTACTTACTTAGTAGCCTTACTTAGGCGGCTCTATAGTTCGGGGTTTGTTAGCCCGGTCCTTAGCTAACTGCCTCCAGTTGCGCACTCCTAGTCGGTTGAGGTCACCTTCGACTTACGCGCGCCACTTAAGGCGAGGTCTTCGTCTACAGCGTTGTCCCTCCGGATTAGACTCGAAGACTCTACGGGCCGGAGCATTTGTTTCCATCCGCTCTACATGTCCTAGCCATCTTAAACGGCTTACTCGCAGTTTTTTTACCAGGTCGATGTCGCTGTACAGCTCGTATAGCTCGTCGTTGAATATCCTTCTTCACAGCCCGTCAACGCAAACGGGACCGAAAATTCTACGAAGCGACTGAGGATATCTTCATCCGCTTTAAATAGAGTCCAAGCTTCAGCGCCATAAAGCAGGACTGGAATGATTAAGGTCTCCTTAGTTGCTCGGGATAGGGCTCTACTACTCAATTGCCTTCTTAGCCCAAAGAAATAGCCAGCGGTTGGCAAGAGTTATTCTTCGTTTAATTTCTTCTGATATGTTGTTGTCAGAATTTATAGCAGAGCCGAGGCGAGGTAGACAAAGTCCCTCACTACCTCAAAGTTATAGCTGTCGATCGTGACGTTTTGTCCGATTCTACGATGTTGGGTGTCCCTTCTTGTTGACAGCATATATTTGGTTTTGCCCTCGTTGACCGCTAGACCCATTTTAGCCGCTTCCGTTTCCTATACTAGCAAACGCACCAGTGACAGCTCGCTGTGTTCTACCAGTTATGTCAATATCATCGGCGTATGCAAGTAATTGGACGGACTTTTGAAAGATCGTGCCTTGTGTGTTGGCCTGTGAGTTTCGGATGATTCTTTTAAGTATCATGTTCAAAAAGTCGCATGACAGCGCGTCACCTTGTCTAATTCCTCGTTTGACATCAATGATTTGAATAGCGATCTTAATAATCTGAGCTAGATTTATTTTCAAAAAGATGGCGCTACGTACCAAACCATATACTGCGAAGGAGACCATCATGTGTCAACCCTTTGCGTTAAAATGAATTTGACAAACAGGCCTGTTGAGATTAGCATCCAAGGTCGTACGATTTGACACCTCTGTTGAGATACGTAAAATCACTTTACTGGTTTTTGTCAGCAACAACATAAACAACAATAATTGACGTTTTGAATTTTGGAAGCCAACATTCATCGTATTATTTGTGTATCTGTCACTGACCACCACTTCACCAAAAAAGGGGGTTTCTGGCTTGGCAGTACAATGTAGCGGCATTCGTCTGAGTTCTCCAGGATTTGGAATCCGCTTTTTACAAAAATAAAAAAGAGAAGCCGTGGCCTAAGACCACACTCATAGAAGGTTTTAAACGGATTGGTGATGAAATCTCCTTTTCCAAAATCCCCTTTCCAAAATCTCTTGTGCTGAAATCCCTTGCTCCAGAAGGCGCTAAGAGAAAATCCCCAGGAACAAAATCCCCTATTTTTACATTTGGTGCTATTAATTCTGTCGCCGCGACACCTAAAAATGGCGTTAGTGAGATACGTATGGGGGGACATGCTGCCACCTGCAATCCCCCTGCTTGTGGTCACTGCAGGATTTGGAGTAGGTGCAAGGTTTGGTATATGCAAAGTTTAGTTTGCTTGTGGGAGATTTTGGCATAGGGGATTTCGTCCCGGGAGATTTTGGAAAAAAATAAGAAAAAAAAGAAAAGAATAAGGGAACCCTTCTAAACGTCCACACAGTATAGGGGCAAGATCTTATATGAAACTTTTGAGAGTCTTATTTTTCTATTTATGTAGTTGGCACAATTTATCAGAGTATCTTTTGAAGTGGGGAATACGATGTTGAGGTTCCATTCATTCACCGAGCATGCTTTCGTTCGACTAAATTTTGCAAATAAAGGTGATGTGTCTCTTTCGAAGTCATATCCGATGAACTAGCCCGATAGGACATCCTTTGTTTGGATATCGCTTTATACTCACTTCATGTTGTTCGGGTGGATGGAAATTTTGACTATCATCTTTCAGGTTGAACGGCAGTTTGCAATATATGCAATTTTCACCCAGAAGCCATTAAGACTCATTGTGATTATGATTACCCTTTTATAGTAGGACATGCAACTAACAAAACCATTCGGATCTGTTGATAAATGTTTTTAAATCTGAGAGATATATCGTTGCTATCTTCCAAGCCGTTGAAGAACCATGCACCCATACAAGAGTAGCTGCGTTCTTGGAGGGCTGGACAGTGACACAGGAGATGTTCGACAGATTCTATTTCCTCTTCACTTCTACAGAAGTCATTTGTAAAGATATCTAGTCTTTTGGCCATGTTTCCAATTGATACAGTGTCCGGTTATTACCCAACAAGCACTCGGATTTGATTTCTATCAAAAGATGTTAGGATCTATGACCTTTTAGTGTCAATTGCGGGCCACAAGCTACGAGTTATAGTACAACCGGAAGTGTTGTGACTCTGTCAATGATACCCTTAGCTGCGTTGAAAACTGATGGTAATACTTGTCTGTCAGCTAATCGTACGTCTATTTCAGAGCTGCATTTGGCCAGTTTATGCTTGGCTGTCTGTTGGTGTTCTCCATACGGTTTAACCATGTCATTCGTCTCAAAAATAAAAACTCACATAAGCAAACTTTGGCTTAAGGTCCTATATGCACCTTTTGTGTCATCTATTTAGATTTCTCAAACGTTGCTGCCGCAGTAGCACTCTTTAATAGATTCGACCACCCGCTGTACGTACGATTTATTTTTCAGGAGCTCTTGGCTCTTTCGGTCTGCTGCTGTCAGGGATTCGTTAAAATCGCCTAGTGAAAGTCATCGGTGGCGGTAGCAGTGTTACCACGGGTCTACACACCGTACCAAGTACTATACCCACAAAGGGAGGACTGGCAAAAGATTGAAGTTTCGAATCGTTTCGTGTCATTAAGACTACCGGACACATGCAGTGTATTCCAGGCAGAGGTTCTACTTGATATGGGATCAATATCCAACAAGAATATCGCTATCTACATTGATAGGCAGGCTGCGCTAAAGGCGCTAGAGTTCTTCATCATCAAATCTGCTCAGAGCATTATGTGCGCAGAACCAATTCAGATTGTGTTGGTTACCGGACACTGTAATATTGAGGGTAACGAAAGGGCTGACGTTCCGCCCAAAAACGGAGCAGAGCTTCCACAAATTGAAGCTATTGAGAGCATAAGACCACCATAATAACCGTGGTCAAGAGAATTATTCTCGAGAAAATTAAAAATAAGGCAGACCAAAGATGGTCGGATATAGTAGGTCACAACAGGGTCTGAAAGGCTCTGTGGCCTTAGCTAGATCGGAAAAAAAATCTGTAGAACAGAAGATATTATACTCATCTCCTCTGTGAATGTCAAACTATTGCTCGGTACAAGGAAAATACCCTGGAAGGTACTTCTTCGACAATTTGAAGGAGGTTGGCCTTACAAACAAAATTGAAACGATTTTTAGGTTTTGTAGGGAAATTGGGCGCATTGGTTTAGGTTTTTTCACCGTTAAGGTTCCCCGGGGTGGCGCATGGGCCCAATATGAACTCACACCCTATTCTACCTAACCTAACCTAACCTACCACTGGTCTTCTTCGCTTCATGCTGGCAATGTGTTGGCTGAGAGTCAAAGTCACCAAAAAGGTATTCATCTTTCTCGTTTTCTCAATTTTTTCCATTTCACTTTATGGATAACATCGACTTTGTGGTTGTACCTATCCAAGGGCTCCACTAAAGCTATTCAGCAGCACACAACCTGTTTAAGGTATGGACATTTCACGTGTAATTGTTCGTTTTCTGGGGGTCGTTAGCACTTCATCCATAATTTGTCTTTGTGTGTTAACAACATTATTTTTCGGAAAACTCACTCGAAGTACAACTTCTAACTTGAAGGGCCAGTCCCTTTGCTGAACACCTTGCATGAAAGGTGTGAATGTGAAAGCTGTGTTTGGTACATAAGGGGTTCGTTCGTCGCCATTACCCATCTCTACTGGGAGGAAAAATATACCCACAATTGATGTGTATGAGGCAGTAATGGCACTGCATATCACCGATTGACCTTTATCAGAGTTGATCTTATTCATGTAATCCCCCAATATATTCCCATTGTATATAGGTAGGCATAGGCCTTCATCAGAGTATGAATAGATACTACTTACATTTCCCCTTTACCAGCCCTCGACCGAAATTAGGTTCTCGCAATCTTGTTTGTTTTACTACGACAATTTTCATCTAATTTTCTCAGGCTTACGCAACAAGTTTAACACCACAATCCCATTTCATGGCCAGGCCAGTAACGACCTAATCAGAAAGCTTAATGAAAAAGTAAAGTGTGTTATTTTCAAAAGTCAACATAGCACCATAACACGAAATCACCTCAACCGAGGTATGTTTCCATTCATCTCACAAAAGAATGTAGGTAGGTAAGGTACGGTTTTCATATAAAGACACCGCCAGATAGATACCTAACAGTTTAGCCTCCTACTTATAGCCGTCTCTGAATTAGCATGTGTTGCGAAAAGCACGCACATTTCAATGACAAGTAATAGGAGAGGTCTATTTGCTGTCCGCACCTTTTTCATTATCCATCTCTGTATGTATTCATATTCCTATTGTCCTTTTACGGCACTATATTTCAGATTTCAAAGGTTTTCAAGACGCAAACGTCTTCTCATACGTGCATTTCGACAATAGGCTAAATAACAATCGCACGCCTTGGACAGATGCGTTGAACATTAGATAGCTATGTATAGGTATATGTAAAAGTACTCACATTTTTTTTTTTGTTCCTCTTCCGTATAATAGATACTTAAAGGCGCACAGTGATGAAAAACAGATTGAAAACAGGTTGTAGATACACAGTTTGTTTTCTTTCTGTTTGTCCGCTCTTCTCTTTCGCGTATCTTCTTGTACTGTATTATGTTTTGATGTTTTTCTTCTTTAAGCACGGCTTTTACACACGCTCACAGTTACACTACAAATTCCAACAAACATATTTGCACTTAATTAGCACCGAAAACACACACCGATACCGGTTAACTGTTGAGTGTCATTCTAGTTTATAACTATGAATGGATATTGAAACTGAACGGAACGCGACTAGGGAGTCTGTGAGTAAAGCTACAGATAAGGTCATTCATTGTGACAACAGAAAATAAACGCTTAGCCAACAAAAGAACGCAACGTAACGTCTGGACCAGTTTCACTGTAGGTACCTATAACCAATATGAAAAAACAGAAAAAAAAAAAGACTTTTTAGAATCAAATTATCCGAAGCCGGCTTGGTTGTAGTCCAGGGTATTGATGTTGAAATTGCTATGAGCTCATTTGGAAGGAGTTCCGTGTTAACCTGCGCGAACGCGGCGAATTTCAAAAACGAAGAGGAATTCCAGAATTTAATTTGATCCGTTGTTGGTTGATTGGAGGCGTAGCGCTACCGCGATGTTGGTCAGTATGAGTAAAATTTGTTGTGGGTAAATTGCATTCACTTTTCCCAACCGCGCAACCTTTCCAATTTGACAGAATTCCAACTGCTCGATAACTCGATTAACACTTCATTTACACTTTCTCTCCAAATTAAGCCGTCCAAACATTACCTCAAAGGATGCCGCAAATCACTGATCGGTGACTTCCACTCAACCGCGTCGCAAAATTCCTCAAATCAAACTACCCACAGCGGCAATAATTCGCAAAACCAAACAGCGAGACAATAAAAAAAACGCAAATGCAAAGAAAAACACCTGTTGATCGATCGATTAAATTTGAGTAGATCTTTTCGGAATTTAAATCACTTGCAATTGCAAAGCCCACGGATATGCTCGGTTTGGACCAAACACTATCGCCAAACGTCACTAACACTTTAAACCCACACCTGCTTCGAGAATCTTCACGGTCACTAAAAACAAAAATTCGTTCTTTACTCCAACGAAAAAAAAAATAATAATAAAATTCACATCTTCCCGACCGAGACACCAGCATCTATGCGCAGTATTTCTTGACTGACTCTTGGACAGCGTCAAGAAAACGCACAAGGCGAATATTGTCAAAGATTTTAGTGTTTTGGTGAAACCAATTTCATCTGATTTAAAAGACTTAACAATAACACGGTAGGAAGATCGAGGCAAAAACAATCCTATTCGTCTTCCAGTTCAACACATTACACAATTCACCACACTTGACGTTTCCAGAGTGCCGTTGACGTCTAGTAAATAAATGTATCTATTGCAAGGCAGCACTTAGCAGAACGATCGCGCTGCGATCTACGGACCAATGCTCTTTTGTTTGCAATAGATGCGGCTCCGGCCTCCGGCTTGTTGAGTGTGTATCTTTTTCAATCGACAAAAACACTGGAACTCGCACTCAACTGGAATGGATGAACATATAGAGATTGAGTTTTTGCATTGCTAAATGGATAGAGTGGAAACGGCAATATAGAGTGGAGTGAGTGAATTTGAATTTGTATGAATGACACCATCTCCCACTTCAATTTTGAGTTATAATGGAGTGTCCATACCCACACGCTGTTTTATAGTTTTTTCTGTGTCAACTTTTAATGCTAGAACAAGTGTTAAAGTTGAAAGGAACATTTGTTGTTAGGTACTACAAGAGGTTAAGTCAATTGGGTTAAATGTTGTACTCGGCTAATTTTCTGACATTTCGTGGTGAGTAAACTGTCAAAAAATGATCCTACTCTGTGAGCTAGATAATAAATTAAACTGGGTTTATTTTTTTTTTATTTCCTGCAGTGGATTTCAATTGATTTAAACCACACAATTATGCTAATAGATCATTAGCCTTGACTGTAGCAAACGGATCTCTCTCTCTCTCTCTCTCTGAACTCATGCAAAATTGCGTGGAGTGGTAATGTAAATACAGCATAAAGGGTTTCGTCCTTCAGAAAATTAGCGAAGGATAAATATTAATATTAATTAAGCAGGTAAGCCCGGGTTAATTTTATGTATTTATTTATTTTTTTTTTTTTTATTCAAACTTCCAATTAAATATTTTGAAAGCCAAAATTTTGTATAAAGGGTCCGCCAAATAACTTTTTTTTTTTTTGAAAATGCAATAAAAAAAACTACTTAATATTTTCTCAAATTTCTGTTTTTATTTGAAAGTACAATCCTTCCGGTTAATAATGGAAAATAATTTCATTCAAATGGCTGCCTCGGCTGGCCATGCAGTAGCCTACACGATCGGTCCAATTTTTAAGCACATTATCGATTGTGTGCAGCTGTATTTCACCAATGGCTTCACGAATATTGTCCTTTAAAGCGTCAATTGTCTTTGGCATGTCGGCGTAACACTTATCTTTTACGGCACCCCACAAATAATAGTCCAACGGTGTCAAATCGCAGCTCCGCGGTGGCCAAACGACATCAGCTCTGCGGCTGATAATGCGATCTTCAAAAACAGGGCGCAAAACATCGAGTGTAGCTTCGGCTCGGCTGTGTGGCACGTAGCGCCGTCCTGTTGAAACCAAATGTTGCCAATATCCTCCTCTTCAATTTTTGTGAACAAAAATTCGTTCAACATGGTCCGATAACGATTGCCATTGACTGTAACGGCCACTCCTTGCTCATTTTCGAAGAAAAATGGCCCAATTATGCCTCTGGACCAAAATCCGCACCAAACAGCGACTCGTTTTGGGTATATCGGCTTTTCAATGTATGCGTGCGGGTTTTCTGTGCCCCAAATGCGACAATTTTGCTCGTTTACATACCCGCCAAGATCAAAATGAGCTTCATCTGAAAAGATGATTTTTTTGGCAAAATCGGCATCTTCTCTAAGTGGATCGCAAGTCCACTTAGCGAAGCGAAAACGCATTGGATGGTCAGGTCAGTTGGCTTCAACTCCTGAACCAATTGGACTTTGTATGGCGTCATACCAAGGTCTTTATGCAAAATTCGTCTCAATGATGTCTCCGAAATGTTCAATTGTTGAGAACGACGATGAATTGATGTTGATGGCGCTTCAAGCACACTTTCTGCCACAACAGCACGCTTTGGTTTATCGATGAGGATGCCAGTTTCTTTCACTTTGTTCACAAGATAACGAACATACGGAGCTGACGGTGCTTCTCCTCTTCCAAAATTCGTACGCAATTTTCGCACACATTCTGCAACATTACCATGATTTTCAAAGTAATGTCGCAATATTTCCCAGCGTTGTTCAAACGTATACACAACCATATTCGTTCAGCGGAAGGATAAAACTAATTATCTGTCAATATAAAGTTTTTTATTTAAAGCCCAGTATCCTGCTCGCGCTAAATTTTATCTCCAATACAAAAATGTCTACAGAGATAAAATTTAGCGAGGCAGTTTAGCAAAGCAGTATCCTGTTCCGCACGCTAAATTCTTACTTTCATATAGATGGGACACACTTAATGTCAGTCCGATATAACAATATTGTGTGTTATACGTACTACGTACAATTTTGTTATACTCGGCCAAGAAAATGTCTCCACTGATTTAGCTCGCGAAAGAATTGCCTGGTACATTAAATCGGCGATAAATTTTGACATAGGTCAAAAATGATTATTTCAATAGTATGGCCCAATACCCATTAAATCGATTTGGATTTTAAAGTTACCTACATCAAGGGCTAATATGTTTCTTCTGTAAAGAAATTTTCTATTATCCCTTCCACTTCTCTCGCTACCGTTTTGAGTTATGACCTCATCTTTACAGGTACATGGAATCAGTCGGGGCAGCAAAAGTGGAAGGGTGTCCACTGTATAGGTCCCGACAGCTTGGCATGCTAGCTTTAGCTCGTCGTATCTCGTCGGATGGGGGGTTCTTGCTATCGGTAACACTGGACGGCTCGTTTCGCAAAAACATGCCAAAATTTACAAGGTTAAAACAAATTAGACTTAAATATCTGTACAGATCTCGTTTATTTTCAATAGTGGAGAGAGCGATCAATGGTAGTGCACTCTCAGGATACCCAGCCTCTGCACCACACCAATACGAATACCTGAAATGGATCCGATGTGGTTCACCATGACCTTTTAATATTCATGGCAGCCCCAATCAACTGCTACCTTCCTTATCATCCTATAGGCTTAGAATTTACCAAAGCCTTGCCACATCCACCAATGCTTACTCCACAACTTTATTAATTTCTTGAATTAATTCTTGATTTGAAAGCTTTTTGGTAGAAACTGCGCCAAGCCACGGGCAATAATAATCCTATACGATTAAATCTTTGACCAAAGACTCGTATTAGGTTATGGTTCACAGTCACTTTGTGTTTGTGATTCCATATAGTCTCGGTAAACATCGAGAAAAAAGTGCGTCTAGGCAAGGTGTGGTGGTTCGTCTACTGATGAGCCCACCCACCACATCGGGGAGAAACGTATTCGGAGTTGAGGCCAGTATCAATAATGTAAAAGTTTTAAGACAAGTTGACGCGCTATCATGTAATTTCTTTAACATCATTCTTGAAGCAATTGTACGGAACTTACAAGCCAACATCAGAGGTACAATTTTTCAAAAGTTCGTTCAACTACTTGCATAATACAAATGATATTGACATTATTGGGAGAACTTAGCGAGCTGCCAATGGCGCGTTTGCAAAACATTGAAATTGAGGCAGCGAAGATGGATATCTGGCTGAGGACAAAATGTCACAATGCACAAATATAAATTCAAAGTAGTGAAGACTTTGTCTATCTTACTTACTTACTTACTTACTTAGATGACGCTACAGTCCGGGGTGGACCTGGGCCTTTTGGCCTCCAGTTGCGCACTCCAAGTTGGTTGAGGTCCCCTTGCACTTGTGCGCGCCACCTAAGGCGAGGTCTTCCTCTACTGCGTTGTCCCTCCGGGTTGGAATCGAAGACTCTTCGAGCCGGAGCGTTGGTGTCCATTCGCTCTGCATATCGCAGCCATCTTAGTCGACTGATACGTACCTTTCTGACCAGGCCTAGGGTGCCTATACGGACCATCTATTTATTAATTTATTTATTTTAGCTAGATTTATAAAACGTCATTCAACAAAAATGGTAATAGAAGTGTTTAGTGCGGGAATGCCAAAAACTAAGTGCGGCTCTGTCCAGCTAGTTATTGAAAATTGGTTTTATGCATTTACATACTGTTGGAAATTTAGTGAAAATTTATATTTTTAACACCATCTTCCTCTACTTATGATTTCAAAATCGATTCGTTCCAAAGATCCGAGCAATTCTTTTGACGCTTAATTTTATCATATGCATACATCGTATAAATATACCTACCAGCCATCACAAATTTATACCTAACTATAGTCATCGGATTAAGAGCGACACGACGATCAACAGACGGTGTCCAATTTGCATCATGTCTTTCTATATGGGGGACCATTTCAATCTCCTTTCATCTCCAGTGAGCCGACACGACCCAAACATCCAAAAATAAACAAAATGTATTAGGTAGGTACCTTTGCGACGAATGCTGATTGCCGAGTATTAACCACCTCCCACTTCCAGAATCTTTTGCCTCCACAAGCTACAACTACGTAGCAGTTGCAATGTTTCTCCAGGAACGCAACACTCAGAATCTTTTCGTGACTTAGCCCAGAATGAATTTATTGCAAAAAAATGTCTGGACAACACCGACCCGACGCGACGTTGTTTTGGCTCCGTTGGTTGAACGACGATATATACATTTATTGAGGTTGAGGATGAGGAGGACCCAACATCTGACTACAAAATCTATTGCCATCCATGGCCATAATGCATAGTCATACATATATACCTACTATAGGTATGCACAGCATCTACTGGAGGGACCACCATCGAAGCTGAAGACACAAATTTGTTGTGGCAGATACTTCTTTTGCTGTATGACTATGTATTGATATCACTTGCTCCTTTTTGGCAACATCTATACCTACTTCACAGCAATTAGCTGTTGTAATTAAAAAATACAAATTTCTACACGAATTTTCCTCATAATGCATTTTATTGGAATCTTTGGCATTTTTTTTTTTCGTTCTGTATTTTAATTGTACACTGCACAGTACTAAAAACCGATTTTAGTGTTCACTTCTAATTTAATGCAATCCACAGTCGATACGGATTGAGAACACTAATGCAAATTTGAAGTGAACTCCAAAATTAATTATTTAGTAAGTCGCATTAACTTAAAGAAATAATAATGTAATACACAGTAATAAAGCCATCAAACTGTGATGCATATTCCCAGGACATAAATTAAATAAAATGTTTATAATTAAGAATTGGCTAGAGTTTCACAACTAGTTTTAAACAAAAGTTAATTAATTAAGTATGTAAACGAAATTATATTACATAAAATAAGGCTACCCTATATATCTTTTGTTTGTGTCCAGACATTACAGTTTCGATTTCAGCGTCGCGACTATAGATTCCTGATGCATGTTCGGTGACTCTTGTTCTTGAAGTTCCGATTTTAAGTTTCCAGCAGCGAAAATATTTTTTGGATCTAGTTCATTTTTGGCGGCTTTGTAGAGATTACATCCAACCTGTGAAACTGTTTGTTTGTACCATTTGCTGCGAATTTTACCCACCCCATGATGATGTGATAGAGATCCGCCCGAAGAGAGAATCTCATCTCGTGCACTGTTCTCAATTGATTCATACGTTTCTACAGGATTTTGAATGCCAGTATATTTGAAGCCAAAATAAAAATAAATACAGCAACCGGCATCGTAGGTTTGTGTTACACGACAGGATATTAAGAAATGTTCGATTTTGTTGCGGGCACATTCCTGAAAAAAAATAACATGATCAATGTAGTAATGTTTATAGTATTGAATTGAATTGAATTAAAAAAAAAGAAATCAGTAAAGTGAATTGTTCATGTATTGACTACATAAATGAATTTAAATTGTCATTTCAACTCACTTCAATCGCTTCGTCCCACCACAAATATATTTAATCCGCTATTTCCCTTTTACATTATTCAACTACTGTCTCTTCTGTATCTGTACTGTACTGTATCAACCCTCCACGAGGTACGGCCTACGAGTCCGAATAAAATCAAAGAAATTCTGACTTTTCTTTCCGACCAAAATCTTCACGAGGTTTTAAAACCAGCACATTCGGTTGGGTCATTCGAAATCGAAACGGGCCCGAACATAAATATTTTATTTACGATAAACCAAAGAAATGTGTTTACCTCTCTCTCTCCCCCTGTCAAATTAACAGAGGAGCCATATCTAGGTATCTTTTCCAAGAAATCTTTAAAGAAGTCGACGGTCTAGTTCTATGTGGTTTGTGACTATCATGCATAAAAGACTGCCCGCATGAAGGAGTACTGTCATCATTTTTTTTATTGGTCATTGGTCATTGACGACCTGCTTCATAAACTAAGAAATTTACACCAATGAATTGGTCATCATATTATACGAGCAACGAAGTAAACGAAGTCACGGCAAATATGCAAAACGCCCTTAAGACAGCTCTAGACTGGTGCACAAATAAAAATCTGTGTCAGCGTTACCAGATTTAGCAGTTTTCTGCGATTTTAGCAGGATTTGATCATAAATTTCACATGCAGCAGATTTTTTAGCATTTTTGTAAATATCAGCAGTTTTTAGCAGTTTTTAAAAATATTCATAAAACATTTTGAAAAAAACACTTTTTGTCAACATTTAGCAACATTTCATACATTGGCTACCTCTTGATTGATAAAACAATTTCAAGACATGAATGAAGCTTTTTAAAATGCAGGCCTGTGTTGTGGACTAACAGAAATCAGCTCAAATTATATTCGGTGTATCCGTTTTCGAAAAAGAATAATTTAAATGCGATGACGCATTGATATGATATGACATGATAGAGTACCTACGGGTTTTAAAAGGTAAATTTGCTAAGAACTAAAAACCGTAATAGATTTAGTATAATGAAAATGTTGCATTAATTTTGCAAGTACCTACTGCAGGCGTTTCTGTAAGTGGAAGCTGTTACAACTTTATTCCAACAAATAAAATGTTGACTTTAATAAATTCGAATGTTCTTTATAAAGATTCAGAATAATTGCATTTTTATTAATTTTGTAAGCAATACATTTAAATGCAGAAAATATAATCTTTTACATGATGACTATATATATCGTTATCGTTATAACAATAAGGTTAATAACAAAAAATGTAGTTGAACTTCCATAAGTCCAACTCTCAAAATGACAGAAAATAAACTCGAGTTATAGAAACTTCGAGTAATGAAGGCCAAAAGTTGAAAAGTTTGACGTACACAAATACGAATTTTTTGTAAATGTAAAATAATTTACTAGAATTTACATTAAAAAGTAAAAAATTCAATTATTATTCGTGAAAAAATCGATCGCAGTTTTTTTAGGATTTTGTTTAGCAGTTTTTGCAGTTTTCCGCCCCAGCTTTAGCATTTTTGGAAAAAATAATCTGGTAACGCTGATCTGTGTATCAATCCCAATAAGGCTGTCATATAGTAGTTCCTTTCACAAAAAGAAGAAGGTCAAATTTTAATAAACGACACCATCTGTCAGCATTCCGACGAAATCAAATATCAGCGGTGGCCATGGTGTAGTGGTTAGAGTCATTGCTTGTGACCCGAGCGGGGTTGGTTCGAGCCCCGGCGGGGGACAGCAGTACTCTGTCACCGACCATAAGAGAAACGAATAATATCAGAGTTTCTCCACCACTACACCAAAAAAGGGTTTTCTGCTTGGTAGTACAATGGACCGAGATTCGTCTGAGTGCTCCAGGATTTGGAATCCCCTTTTAAAAAAAAAAATAAAAAAAAAGTCAAATATCAAGACAATTCAAGGATGGTGGCAAACCAAAAAGACCACCATCATAAAACTTAGGGTATAACGTACTTCCATGCGAATCCATTATTCCTATAGAAGTCATAATAGGAATAACAGCCCCCAACATATGTAAGTATACCTACATAAACAAAGTGACAATACGCAATTCAGAAAGTTTTAAGCTAATGACTCTGTTCTCTAAATTTCCACCTCCCAAAAACCTTATACCTCGACAAACGATTCCCTACGAAGATCCGTGGCTGCATGCCTTGGGAGAAGCGAAAAGACCGGAACCGCCATCTGCTTTACTCCTAAATCGACTATATAAAATCAGCCCTACAACAACAATGCCAACTGTTTTTAGATCTCGCGCCTTCAAATCAAAGAGTTTTGAACATTAAAAAAAAAACGATTTCGAAGGACGGAGGGTGACAGCAAGGGTCTGCCACTGCTGCCTACAGCGGCTGACAGTCCAACACCAAGTCTAAAAATAGTCTACTCTACTGTTTGACGTCGAAAGGGTGACAGTCCTCTGGAAAAGACAAAGGGTAACTGACACAGTCTACCCCGTATATTGCTTTTGACAACTTGTCCGGGAGGTGAAAGACTGGTGGCTGGTGCGGAGCAGAAACAAATGATCGAACGCAGCGTTACCACAATATAGTGGAAACTGTTACACTTTCTAATCATTTTAAAATATTGTTACAATGTTACTTTTTTTTCGCTTTGTTACACTTTTCCCATCAAAATATTTTTTGTTTTCCTCGTTAAAAAATATTAAAGAGTTCAACTGGCAGCACTTTTTTCTTTCGAACAAACTTCTTGCAATTTCTGTTTGTTTACAAGACGTTTCTGCAAAACGTCAAACTGGGAATGGAAATGGGAATCGGAGGTAACGAGAAAATACAACAATATTTTCCTGTCTGGCCGCGTCGCCGTTGACAGTATTCTACATCTGGTGAGTGGTGGTAAATAAAGTTTGTGAAACTAAAAATTGAAATCTACTTCGATGGTCAATAATTTTGTTTCTTTTTTTGATAGGTAGGTCAAACATTTTTTTTCAGTTTGTTACTTTTTTCCATTTACACTTTCTGAAAAAAATTGTTACACTTTTTAAAAAAAAACCTGCGGCAACATTGGATCGAAGCAATCTACCCTACTGCTTAATACCGAAAAGTAGTAGTTTGTCTTCGGGGAAAGACGAAAGGTAACCGAAACAGTCTAACCACCCACTTATCGCCTCTGAAGGAGACTGGATATTCGGCCATGATGTATCAGCAATAATGACAACTCTTTTACAAAACAACTTTCCCATTCCCAGTTAAAACGAAGACAATACCATAGGTTTCTCTTACCATTCACTTCAAAAATTTCGTCAAATTATAATTTTCACTCAGCACCGCAATACAAAATTCTTTGAAATCGTGAGATCCTGACATCCTGTTCAAACATGGCTCTGGGTGTACAACATTGGCACATGATAGTGAAGTAGCAAAAAAGGTGAATTAACCAAAAAAAAACATATAACACTAAGCAAAAACGTCAAAAGCAGACAATTTAGGCAAATATGCCCTTTTAACATAGTAAATGACAGATAAGCCTTTATTACTTAGGAATAGAGCTGACCATGGTAGATGTGTCTATTTGCATTCCTGATTTTAAGCCCTTTGCAGTTGGAAAAATGCCTTTTAAGCTAGCACAAAAATAAGGCAGTGTTTAACGATTACAAATAATGTTGTTAGCTCATTTTTCGAGTTTTGGTGTTTGCGTATTTTTTATTTGCTTAGAACGGCCTGTAGTACCTATTATCAACTTTATTAAAACAGTAGAAATACGACTTGACTAAATACTTTTCTGACCCTATGGATCCTTTTAGGTTGTCGTGCCTTTTCTTCGCTTAGAGGAGCCCGAAGTTGAAAACAAAAAACGAGACAGCACTTATTGGGATGTGGGTTTTTAATACGCGGCAGACCTAGGCCCAATGAACACGGAGGAACTGCAAAAAACTAAACCGGCTGGTAACTCGGGTTACAGATCAGTTACGGACTTAGCCAGTGACTTGACTTCACACACGAGGAAACTCCTCACCAATCAAAATCTCTAGTTCGTTCAGTGTCGTCATTTTTTTCAACCTCCCCCACCATTAACAGGTTGGTCTATTGTTCACTCATCTTCGACAAACTATAAACTGAAATCAACAATAGGCAACCCAAACCCAACATGTAAATCAACATACGAAGACGACTGGTTACAAATTGGTTTTCATGAATCGCAAACGAGTTTTCAACCAGTAGCGTCATATGCATCGTCCCATTTGATTACAAAGGGTATGACTCAAAGCAAACTAGTTGTCAATTCACATTGCTGATCAATTGTTTTCCAGTTGCTCCGTATCACAAACCAGTAAGAATAGACCGCCGACTTCCCGTACACCTACCCGATTCCCCCCGGAAAGAATTTCCCTGTCTGTGAATACGTGTAAATGTCAAAATTAATGGCGGCAATGTTTTTCTATGCAATACCATGCGACCAGGATTTTTCAAGTATGCGTGCGTTAATGGCGCCCCTTTGATTTTGTACAGCACCAATACATGAAAAATCCTGGTCTCGCCGGCAGCTTGTAGGCAAAGTCCGTTATGTGGGAGGAGTCGACGGTCTATTCTTACTGGTTTGTGCTCCGTATTCGTTGGGCCTTAAGCAAGAAGTCTTTATAGCTATCGACAGGTTAGTGATAGCTACCAAAGATTGTTGAGCTCCTCGACGAAATATGAAATCAATCTCCTAAGTATGACGTTTAAATTATTGTCAGATATTAGGTCTGTTCCTTTACTTTTGTAGTATGGATGGAAAGAAAATACTGTCAAAATGGCTGCCGTGGGGATAAATTCTCTCTCAAAGAGAAAAACTTACAAAAATGTTAGGAATTAGGGAACACTTTTGTAGGACCTATCTAATCATGAAAAATGAGAGATGCATTTTTTTGCACTAAATCGCATGTGAGTATAAATCCAAGTAGGAGTATCTATCTACTAAAGGTGCTAGTACACGATATGTAGCGCGCCTCATATATATGTGGCTCTCACGTAATTTTGACGTCAGCGTATAGAGGCAATGTCTACATACCGTGTACTAGCCATCTTTGTGCTACTCACATAAGGTACTCATACGTATGAGTATGAGGCACGATATGAGGCACTCGTGTGTGGCTTTTCGGTATTCCGTGTACTACCCTAGCACACACGATTGTGTCAGTGCGCTACATAATGTCGAGGGGTTGGTTACCTGCACGGTTCCTGTGTATTTTTAAATGTAATTTCAGCATTTCTGTTTGAGTCAGTGTGTTTTGTACGAGGACCATGATATTTAGTTCTTTGAGGGTCATAAAAGTAGCGACCGCGACGGGATAACTTAAATACACCCAAAGCAATAAAAAAATTATTACCTACAGTTCTGGTGCAAGACTGCACACAGGGCAATAAAACTGCGGATAGCACCATCATAAACAAATAACCAACAGCCAACCGATATGTGCGCGCTGTGCTACATTCCGTGTACTAGCACAATTTTATGTAGCCTCTGCGCTACACACGAAAAGCGAAATGTGTGTCATATGTGTCGACTATCTGGTGACGTCAGAGCCACATATATATGAGGCGCGCTACATATCGCAGTGGCACCTTAAGACTAACTGAACTGCAAGCAATAGAGAAGATAAAAAAGCTACATTATTTTCCCGATTTTTAGATACCATTTTTATACCAATTTATTACTCATATCGCAGGTTCGCAGGAAATCAAAAGACAAATCCAAATACATAGACGTTACAAGCATAGGTAAGGTATACCAAATAGGACAAAAACATCATCTGTTAATTTTCATGAGACTGATGGTAACTATAGTAAGATTATCAGTTGAGGGCGAGGGCCAGGGGTAATTTTTACTCTCTCGAAGCCGCTCTCTTTAAGAATTTTTCAAGTTAAGGAACGACATTGAGTAAAAATTCGTTAAAATTCGTAAGATTCAAAAGTAAAGTGTAAATATGTAAAATGGAAACAAATAAATAAAAAATATTAGGTATCTTATTTTAACTCACCACTTCAACGCGTCGTTTCACATTGCGACACAGCGAGCTGCATCGATCCCACGATACCGATGTTTCGAACGATTCAGCAACAATCTCATGTTTTAATGCAAAGTCCTGCAAAACATAAACGCATTTGTCAAGATTCTTTCCATTTATTGTAGAGCACCAAAACTCACCCTAATGTATGCGATGACAAACGTCAAAATATAGCCCCTCTCGCCATTCTGTCCACCTGCCGGAAATCCTTTGTACTTTTTCGCAATTTCATAAATTAAATGCTCTTGTCTTTGTACGTCCACCAATTCGCCCTCAAACAATAGTGTTGCCGCGCAGATTTTATTCAATTCCAGTCCCTTGATACCGGTCAGGTATGACTTTTTCAAAGAATCCACAAAATTTCCCAGCCACCCTTTCACCGGCTTGAGACTTTGCCCAAATACAAATTGCTCATTATCCATAAGGCGTACACTGGCAGGTTGACAGCGCCGTTTCGCCACCTCTCGCATAAACATAACCCCATATTCGAAATTTGGAAATACTAAGGAACCGTACCGTTTAACTGGAGGTAGGGGTCGCACTTTTAAAACCACCTCTGTCACAACTCCGAGTGTGCCTTCCGACCCCATAATGAGGTGATTGAAGTCGGGTCCACAGCTCACGCGTGGTGCTGAGCATTCTCGTTCGAGAACACCCTTCGGGGTGACCATCTTAACCTTGACAATAAGGTCTTCTATATTTCCGTATACGTTTTTCTTCATTCCGGACGCTCGGGTAGCCACCCAACCGCCAAGGGTGGAAAACTCATAGCTATCCGGCTCGTGACCGACTGTGAGTCCGAGTTTTTGCAGCTCCCGTTCCAGATCCTGCCCAACAATTCCACTCTCGAAGCACACAGTGAGATTTTCCCTGCTGAGCCACAACATGCGATTCATCTGAGACGTATCAAGAATGCAGATCATACGGGTTTCCTTCTGAGGGCATGTTATCGAACCAGAGACAGATGTTCCCCCTCCGAACGGTATCACCACCACATTATGCTTGTGAGCGAAGCTAATGATTTTCGCCACCTCATCGTGACACTTGGGCCAAACCACCAAATCCGGGATCCGTTCATAGGCGTTTCGCCACAGGTAGTAAATGTCGTGCAGCGTCTGCCCGTGACACCGTATCAAACGGTCCTCTCCTTGCTCCGAGTAGCTTACTCCCGACGACTTGACGAGCTCCAAAAAGGCTTCATTAACAATTGGATCTGGAAAATCGGTCGGCATCTCCATAAATGGAATGTGCGAGTCAACCTGCAGGTTGAATTTCTGGTACACCCAGTCTGTGAAATAAGGCAGCGTACAACCTTTCAGTGGATATCTAGAAAATCGAAAGAAAAACATCAATAATGTACGAAACGGATTCAATCAAAGCCATATCTTACCTCTCACCCTCGAAACATATCATATGTCCATCCGCATAAAACTGCGAATCCTTATAGCCCCAGCCGTACCATTTGAGAACATCTTGCCTAAAAAGATTTCCAAAAACATTTAACATTTCGAAAACTGCATGGACATCCGTTTCTAACCTTCTTTTCGGAATAGCGCTTTTGATTTCTTGTGACATCATCTCATCCACAGCAACGGGAGATGAGGACTTTGGATTGCCTTGACCGTTCATATTCGTATGACTTTTCACAGTCGGTTTGTATTAAAAAGTTGACTGTTTTCGAATGTTCTAAATGAAACAAGTAAAACTAATTGAGTTTGATGGACTTTATGCGGTAAAAAAAAACAACGTTTAAAAAACACTGCAAGCGGAGAGCGACGATGTTGAAAACGCGAAGCACAAAACTCTCTGACGTCCGATGAGAATTGTAAATGAAAACATTTCGAAAATTATGCTAAAAAATCGATTTTTTTGTTTTTTTTTTTCGAAACACTCTTTCGTTTATCGCACACAATTTCTCTCACTCTAGCCCAGTGCTGGTCTGGTGGTGAGCAGCACCAATTTCCCTTCAAATAATGTCTTCTTCTCGGCGTGTGAGATACACATCCATTCATAGTTTGCAGCACGGAGTGTGATGTGCGCAAGGCCGGCATGGGGTAGAAATGCGTTCGTTTTCATCGTCCTCAATTCTCTGACGAATTCGTATCGTACATACCTACCATTCAAAAACACCGACCATGTGCGTGCCAACGGTGTTCAAAGGGGTTGCGACGTGGTGAAGCAATTAGTTGATGGTAATGGTATGGTATGGTTTGGTATAATTTCATGTACGTATACAACCCCTACTTTGCCGGCTTTTGAACAAGTGCAACTAGGAAAACAAGGGAAAATCCAACAAACGGGTGAAAACGAAAAGCAGAGAAGAGAACAAATTTAAATAAATAATTCGCAGGGAAAAACATCACATGTGCTCTACTTTTTGCTGCCGGAATATGTATATGACTGCGGCTGTGCGGTAGTGGTATGCTCTGAATGACAGCAAAAGTGGTGGAAAGTCGGGTACATTTCGAGTTGAATAATTGAAGTGAATACCATATCATGTCACAATTAAAATTAAATGGTTTAAATTATTTAAAGCGTTTCTGAGCTTCGAAATTACCGAAAGCAATGGATAATGCGCGTCATACATTGTCTGGACCATGATACACTTGTATGTGTGTCATGAACTCTACTCTGGATAAAATATCTATTTTTGCAAACAAATAAAAAATAAACAAGATCGGATAGATACTTTTATATTTGGATACCGATACAATAGTGGCGAATGAGTATTTAGCTGCTCGACATTGAGTTCCTCACGTAGGTATTCTGGTATTTCTAATGCGATCTCTACTGGTCACACCAGCAATGCAATAAGAGGAATCTCATTTCGGCAGCTTGTATCCGCGATCTTATTCTTTCGGTAATTACCCAAATCTCATGGAACAAACACGGAATAATAACAAAATGGCCGAGCTGTCTTAAAATTGGCCCAGCGTGACCAATCCTACAGGAAAACTCAGCCGTACCTACTCCTTCCGCATCACTCGTGAATAAGACCCCGAGATACTTAAACTTCTCCACCTGTTTTAATGGGACTCCACTAACATGCAAAGTGCATTGAACAGGTGTTCTGGAGACGACCATCACTTCAGATTTGTTTACGTTTACTTTTATCTCAGCTTCGACACAAATGGCTACAAACCGATCGAGTCCGCGATGAAGTTCAGTCTGAGATGACCCATGTATGACCAAATCATCAGCGAAGAGCAAATGACTTATCCTCAGATCTACCAATTTGAAACGTTCTTCGCCAAAACTGCGCTGTAACATCCAGTCCATATAAGCAATGAAAAGAAGAGGAGACAAGACGCATCCCTGCAAAGTCCAACGCCCACGGTGAAAGGTATTGATTTAACGCCGGTTACCCGAACACAGCTTTAAAGTTTGTGTAAATATATTGAATGGCTCTTAAGAGAGAACCGTCAACTCCATACCCCTGTAATGCACTCTAGAGTTTACCTCGATGGAATCGGTCGTATGCTTTCTCCAAGTCTACGAAGCATCCGTAAACAGGTGTAGCATACTACCAAGACTTCTCGAGTACCATTCTGAGAGTGAATAACAGGTCGTGTAAGAGAAGTTATATTAATGTAAATTAGTAATAAGTTAGTTTTAAGAGAAAATAAGCTTTCTCTCTCTTATGTATATATATAGAACGATATTTGGATTTGCTGTCAAACTAGATCAGCGAGGAGCTCAGTTGGAGTCGAGCCTCTGTAATAGAAAGACCATTAATAATATACTTGTCTGAATAACGAACCATAGTCTTTTATTGTACTCGTACATATATGTACGAGCAATCGTATCAACACGGATATAACATGGCGACGAGGATGGTGCATATTATGTGAAGCAAAGTGTGGATTTTTCCAAACTGGGAGTAAACTAATATGATACTTACTAAACGTAAAAGAAAAATGGAATAAGTTGAAAAAGAGAAATAAATGGGTGTTAGTAAGAAACAGAAGAAAATACTTCCTGAATCAAAATTACCACGTGGGAGACCACCTAAAACACGCATTATCACAAAAACGCAAAACATGGAATTCTTAAAAAAAGTTGAACCATTGACTGTGGATGGCAATATAGCAGAGCATTGGAAAAAATTCAAGCAAAATTTTGAAATCTTCTTCATTGCGGCAGAACTCGACAAAAAACCTGACCCGGTCCAAGCAGCGGTTTTTCTCAATGCCGTTGGATCAGATGCAATCGAAATATTTAATACGTTTTTACTAACGGATGAGCAGCGGAAATCGTACAAAGAAGTGGTGAAGGCATTCGAGAATTTTTGTCAGCCAAAAACCAACGAAGCATATGCAAGTTTCAAGTTTCATAGCAGAAATCAATTGCCATCAGAACCATTCGACAACTTCCTAATGGAAATAAAAAAACTGATTAGGGAGTGCAACTTTGGAACACAGGAGTCGAGGATGCTACGGGATCGCATTATACTTGGTGTGGCAGATAAAAGCCTCCAAAAACGGCTATTGGAAAATGAGAATTTGGATGCTGATAAAGCCATCAGTATGAGTAGAACTGCGGAAGTATCTAAGCAGCAATCAATATCAATTCAAGGAAGGAGCACGGAGATGGGAGTAAATGTGGATGCAGTAGGTGAAAGTGGAGGACAAACAGACACAGGCGGGAATAATCGGAGGGTGGAGAGCATGAGTATAAGAAGGGATGGTCATAATTTTGCAAATAAAAATAATCATTTCACTAATTTTGTTCCAAATAATTTTAGACAAAGTGAGGTTAGAGACACGTGGAATATCCCGTGTAAATTTTGTGGTGGACGGCATCAGAAAGGAAAGTGTCCCGCTTGGAAAAAGAGATGCATGAATTGTGGCCAAGTTAATCATTTCGCGGCAGTGTGTTTTAAAAAGAAGGTACGTGATGTTAAAATTGCAGATAATCTTGAGTGTGTCTTTATTGATTCGGTAACTAATAGAAATCATTCAAAAGATGAGAGTGCATGGTTTAAGGAGATAAAGGTCAATAATACGGTTATTTTATATAAGTTGGATACGGGGGCAGAAATTAATATCGTTCCATTCACACATTTCAAGAAAATAGAGGGTGCTACTTTAAAAGAGACGAATGTTATATTAGAGGTATACGGAGGAATGAAATTAAAGCCAATAGGAGCTACAATATTAACATGCGAAGTTAACAACAAGAGTAGTCAACAGAACTTTATTGTGGTGGATAGAAAAACAGTTCCAATACTAGGGTTAAAGGCATGCGTTGAATTAGGATTAATTAAGAAAGTGGATGAAATAGGTTTAGATAGGGAACTCATTATTAAAAAGCATGCAAAAGCATTTGAAGGATTAGGAAAATTTAGAAAAGAGTGCAAAATAAAACTAAAAAGGGATGCAAAACCAGTAATTAGACCCGCCAGAAGAGTGCCCCTTGCATTGATGGAGCCTCTAAAAAAAGAATTGAAGAAATTGTGTGAACAAGATGTTATCGAGCCAGTTTGTGAGGCAGTAGAATGGATTTCAAATTTAGTAATAGTAGAGAAAAAGGATAAAAGTCTGCGTTTGTGCCTCGATCCAAAACATCTGAATGAAGCAATTGTATGTGAGCCCTATTTGATTCCGTCATTTGAAGAAATATCAGCTAAATTGAGTAATAAGAACACTTTCACGGTTCTCGATTTAAAGCAAGGGTACTGGCAAGTACCTCTTGATAAGGAATCTGCAAACTTGTGTTCATTTTCAACTCCTTTCGGGGTTTATAAATTTAAACGACTGCCGTTTGGCGTCAAAACAGCTCCTGAAATCTTTCAAAAGCTAAATGAAGAAATATTTGCTAACATAGATGGTGTCATCGTTTATATAGACGATATTCTAATAGTGGCTAATGGTGTAGAGGAACACGATCGTATTTTGTCATTGGTAATGGAAAGGGCAAAAGAAAATAATGTAAAATTTAATGAAGATAAATTTCAATATAGATTATCAGAAGTACGATATTTAGGTCATTTGATTTCAGGAGCGGGGATTAAATATGACCCCATATATCTAGACGCTATTAAAAAGCTAAAGCCTCCTTCAAATAAAAAAGAATTACAAACATTATATGGTATGATAAATTATTTGCGGGAATATATCCCAAATATGGCAGAACAGTCACAGCCTCTGCGTGAACTTTTAAAAAAAGATACACTATTCCAATGGTTGCCAGCTCATGATGCTTGTTTAGCAAAACTGAAAACCATTTTGTCAAACGCGAATGCTCTGCAGCCGTTCAATGCTAGAAATGAAATAGTAATCCAAGCAGATGCATCAAAGTCTGGGTTGGGGTGCACCCTTATGCAGAATGGCAAGCCAATTTTCTATGCGTCACGTAGTCTGTCGTCAGCAGAACTAAATTACGCGCAGATAGAAAAAGAATTTCTTGCAGTCATTTTTGCCTGTGAAAAATTTCACAAGTTTATTTACGGCCGAGAAATTACTGTTCTAACAGACCATAAACCCTTGTTGGGCCTAGTTAAAAAGGATATGGGCAAAATACCGTCTGCCCGATTGCAGAGGATGCATTTAAGGCTCCTTAAGTATAATTTGCATTTTGAGTTCCTTCCGGGAAAGAAAATGTTGATAGCTGATCTATTGTCGCGGAATTTTGTTGAAGGTGAAACCAAGCCGGAAATTGACGATATAATGGAAATGGTACACTCGATTAAAATAAGTGACGAGAAGAGAGAAATCTTTAAAGTAGAAACAGGTAAGGATCCAATTCTTAGCGAGCTAATTGAAACTATAAAAAATGGGTGGCCGAAAAGTAAAAATCAATGCAAGGAGAGCATAAAATTTTATTGGAAGCATAAAAATGAATTAGTAGTTGAAGATAACATAGTTTTTTTTAATGATCGGGTTATAGTACCTACAGCGTTGAGAACGGAAATTCTTAAAATTTTGCACTCGTGTCATTTCGGAATTGAAAAAACTAAGGCAAGGGCGAGGGGTTTAATTTATTGGCCAGGGTTAAACTCAGATATAGAAGCAAAAATTGCAATGTGTAGCGTATGTCAAAAATATAGGCGAATAAAGGAGAAAGAAGAAATGTTACCTCATGAAATTCTGCCTTTCCCATTTTTTAAGATTGGTATGGATATTATGGAGTTCGCCGGAAAATCATATTTAGTAATAGCAGACTACTTTTCAAAGTTTTTAGATATCATACATTGTAGGAATAAAAGTACAACTGAAATTATTTCTAAACTAAAAACCGTATTTTGCACTCATGGTATCCCCAGGCAAATCATTGCCGACAATGTCCCATTTGGGTCCTACCAATTTAAGGAATTTGCTAAAGAGAATGATATTGAAGTTATTACCACTAGTCCTCGATACCCCCAATCAAATGGGTTTGCAGAGAGAAATGTACAAATAGCTAAGTCAATGTTTAAAAAAGCCATGGAAAGTAAGGCGGAATTGTGGAAAATCTTATTGGAGTTTAGAAACAGCCCTATTAAAGGAAGCCTACTTTCCCCGGCTGAGTTATTATTTGGCCGCAAAACTCGAACACTGGTACCAGGTAAACTTACATTATACAAGAACAGAGAAAATAAACAGTTTGAACAAACTTTAATACAAAATAAAAGCTATAGCAAATTTTATTACGACCGTGGTGTCAAAGCTCAGGAGGATAGTTTTAAAGAGGGTGAGAAAATATGGTTTAGAACTGAGAAGCGTGAGTGGGTACCCGCTCTTATTGTTCGGAAAGATAAGGCACCGAGGTCCTATTGGATTGAACTATTGAATGGAACAATATTAAGGCGTAACACAAGATTTTTGAGACACTCAGGGGGATCTGCAAATTGACTCACTTGCGCACACTAAGAGTAAATTTGGTTGTTATACCTATATCAACTTTCCTTTCTGAGCCAGCCTGCTTCATGTAGAATAAATATATGAGACCATAAATTGAATTGTTTTATAATACATCCATACATACTTTGTTAATATATGGAGTTAAGTTTGTTTTAAGATTATTGTTTGTAATTGCAATCACATGAAATCATACCAATTCAGATATTATATACTAAAACATAATTATACATATAAAAAAAAAAACAAAAAAAAAAAAAAAAAAAAAAAAAGAAGAGGGAAGATGTAAGAGAAGTTATATTAATGTAAATTAGTAATAAGTTAGTTTTAAGAGAAAATAAGCTTTCTCTCTCTTATGTATATATATAGAACGATATTTGGATTTGCTGTCAAACTAGATCAGCGAGGAGCTCAGTTGGAGTCGAGCCTCTGTAATAGAAAGACCATTAATAATATACTTGTCTGAATAACGAACCATAGTCTTTTATTGTACTCGTACATATATGTACGAGCAATCGTATCAACACGGATATAACAGGTCGGTTGTTCATCTGCCGGGACGAAAACCGCACTGCTCATCTCGTAATCGTGATCAGAGCTCTTCAACGTGTTTCCACCACTTTTCCGGGGAGACTTAAGAGTGATAAACCCCTGTATTTGGAGCAATTCCTTTTATCCCCTTTCTTGAAAAGGGGCACAATCACCCAAATCTGCCAATGGCTGGGAGTTTCGCCGCATTCCCAAGCCACTTTAACGACATGAGTGAGCCATTTGACTCCCTCTTCATCTTAGGCCTTGAGCATTTCTGGCTGGATTTCATCCACTCCGGCAGATTTACCAGCTTTTAGCGGTTTTAGCAAAAGTGACTTCCTCTACCGTGGGACTATTTTCCGCCCTGCTTAAGGCGATGGATGTGTCATCCTCAATACCCTGGATTGGATTGAGCAATTCGGAAAAGTTTTCGCTCCATCTGCGCAAGATGTTCTCCTCATTAGAAAGAAGTGTATACCATCTTTGGATTTGGCTCCTTCAATAATGTTCCACTTCCTTCCTCTAAGACGGCGGATGGTCTGCCAGAACACCTTGCTTGCAGATCTGTAGTCACGGTTCAATTTCTCGCCGAACTCCTTCCAAGATTGTTCTTTGGCTGCTTTATCAGCTAATTTGCAAGTTCTTCGCATTTTTTTGTCCCAATGAAAAACCACATAAGATTCTCAGTGGAGGGGTAAAATGTTGGGCGCAGGGACATAAGTCCATTATGGCGCTATGACCCGACTTCGGTGGGTCGAGCGAATTTTTAATTTCCGCACCCCAAATCGATCCTCATTTTGCTCAATTTTATGGCTACGCATTTAGGTTCATTAAAAATCGATCGTCCCCTTCGCAATCATTAACATATTCTTAACATCGCTTACAAGATCTTGCCTGCCGTACTGTGTTAACGCCTGAAACCATTTGTCAACGAACTGATTGGACCCTATCAGTGCGGTTTTAGACCCGGTAAGTCCACAACCGACCAAATATTCACACTACGGCAGATCCTGGAGAAGCCCCAAGAAGTCCAAATCGATACTCCCATCTATTTATCTATTTTAAAGCCGCATATGACAGCATATATAGAGACGAGCTATACAGAGCCATGTCTAGTTTTGGCATCCCTGCCAAACTTGTCAGATTGTGCAGAATGACGATGGAGAACACTCGCTGCTCCGCAAAGTTTGGAAACAATCTCAGCAAGACCTTTGATGTCAAAAAAGGATTTAGACAAGGTGATGCGCTGTCATGTGACTTTTTCAACATCATTCTTGCGAAAATTGTGCGAAACTCGCAAGCCAACACCAGGGGCACAATTTTCCAAAAGTCTGTGCAACTATTTGTATACGCTGACGACATCGACATCATTGGCAGAACACAGCTAGCTGTCACTGGTGCGTTTGCAAGTATCAGTACCTACAGACGCGGCAAAAATGGGTTTAAGGGTGAATGAGGGCCAAACAAAATATATGCTGTCAACAAGAAGGGACACACAACATCGACGAATCGGACAGAACGTCACGATAGACAGCTATAACTTTGAGGTAGTTCGGGACTTTGTCTACCTCGGCTCCGGTATTAACTCTGAAAACTACATCCGATCAGAAATCAAGCGAAAAATAAAATAATAGTTTAAAAAACTAAAAAAACGCTTTTATCAGTAGGTAGGTACCTACTGCACTAAAAGCAAAAAAATAAAAATTAACCAATCTATTTTGAAGGTTTATCCTGGAAGGGGCTTAGAGTAAGCCATGTTTGTGTAGTTTACACTCAAATAATACAATACATAACTACAAACATGGCTTACACTAAGCCCCTTCCAGGATAAACCTTCAAAATAGATTGGTTAATTTTTATTTTTTTGCTTTTAGTGCAGTAGGTACCTACCTACTGATAAAAGCGTTTTTTTAGTTTTTTAAACTATTATTTTATTTTTTGCTTTTTAGTGCAGTTTAATATCTACCTACATACTCACAAAAGCTTTTTTTTTACTATAAGTTTATTGTATTATCATCAAAACTGAAACATCAGCATGCAAAATTTCAAAGTCCTACGTCAATGGACAAAATAGGTAGGTATGTATTCCACATAAATGAAAATTCGCGACAGGTATGGTTTGATTGATATTACTACGCGTACCTACCTTACCTATACAGTTTCCATAGCTGCAGATCTCAAATATAAGTATGTATACGATTGTGCATTTGCATACCTACATATTTACGCATCACAAACTCCGATATACGTACATATGTACATAGTTTGTTTTATCCATATCCATATTGCATACATCAAATTCAACTACGCCATACATGATATGAGCATATATTCTGAATGCCCGCCACAGTGACAATTCTATTTTTAGAACGCAAATAAAACTACCCTTCCTAAGCACAACTGCAATCAAGATAGCAATTTTTTTCGCATTTGGCCGAATAAGATCTATTTTCTATTTATTATATCTTGCCCTCTGGATGGACTAGAAAGATGAATGTTAGCTCAAAATAACTCGTTGAAGTATTGCCTAACAATTAAAAAGATTCTTTGAGTTGACCTACATATATTTATGAGTATTATGGCAAGTTGAGCGTAGTAAGGTAAAAATAGAAATGTTTGCACCCCCTTTCTTCAGCCCTTATAGGACGAAACGGTACAAAGTATCAATTAGGTATGTAATAGTTATGACTTATCTATTGACATATAAAGTTTCAAGTTAATACGGCTAATAGATCATGCGTTATGAAAAAGCCTCCCTCAAAGGGGCAGGGGAAGTCAAAATCCAAAAATTCTTTCTAAATATTGCATTGTCTTCACAACCCAACCAGCATGGAAAATTTCAAAGTTCTAAGTTTAGCGAAAGTGGTTCGAATTTGACTTGCAAGATTTTGACACAACAAATTTTTCACGAAGTTAAGTAAAAGCCTTTAATAATTACACTTGCCAACCGCTGTTACTTTGGCCTAAAAAGGCAATTGATTCGTAAGGCCTTGTCGAGAAACACCAAGGAGACTCTATATAAGACCCTCATCATCCCAGTCCTGCTTTATGGCGCAGAATCATGGACGTTGTCAAAAGCGGATGAAGATCTCCTTGGGCGCTTCGAACGCAAAATTCTTCGAGTGATTTTCGGTCCCGTTTGCGTTGACGGGCTTTGGAGGAGGAGATTTAACAGCGAACTCTACGAGCTGTACAGCGACATCGACCTGGTCAGAAAAGTACGTATCTGTCGACTAAGATGGCTATAGGACATGTAGAGCGAATGAACACTAACGCTTCGGCCCGAAGAGTCTTCGATTCCAACCCGGAGGGACAACGCAGGAGAGGAAGACCTCGCCTTAGGTGGCGCGCACAAGTGGAAGGGGACCTCAACCAACTTGGAGTGCGTAACTGGAGGCGGTTAGCCAAAGATTGTGCTAACTGGAGAGGCGTGTTGGTTGAGGCCCAGGTCCACCCCGGACTGTAGCGCCATGCAATATGGAAAGTTGAGAAAGCCTAATTTCCTTTTTCTCATATTCAAAGAAAAAGAATGTTAAATACAATTTTGCGTCTGAGAATAAATAAAAATGGAAATTCACGAGAACATGTTAGATGTTTATGCCACTTCGGTGAGGCATAAGTCCATAATCAAAATGGACATAATGGACTTATGTCTCATGGACTTATGTCTCTTTTACGAATTTGTCGAGTTAAGGAACAGCATTGAGTAAAAATTGGTAGAAAATCGTTAGAATTAGTGAAAATTCGTTAAAATTAAAATAACCACACGTCCGTGGCGATAAAGAAGTTCGAAATTATAACAGGTGTTTCGAGTTTGATTCATTAGATACATCAATCAAAATAAATCAGCTTGAATTGATGTTGACGTATATGACCAGTGATCACCTTTTCTCACTCCCACCCCTCTTAGTAATTGAATTAATCAAATCAAATAAAGAAATTCAATATACCTATCGCATAAAAACTAGAATCAAAATAAATATTTTTCACCCGCTATTGTTGTAGGTAGTTTTTATGTTCAGCACCTTCTTTGTCAGTTTTTTATGTACCTACTTATCTGAAACACCATAAACGACGTGTGAAACTAAAATTTGTCTTTGAAAAAACGCCAAAACAATATGCAGAGTCAATGGGATCACGAATGGCAACAACCACAATATGAATTCAATTTAAATTTTATGAAACCACTTGAATGATGTATAGTATAGCTATGCCGAAAATGTACCTGTACTCAGGCACTTACTTATGCACATACATTTTACCTACCAATTTCTACAAATGGTTTTGTACAGCACGAAGGTTACTCCAACTCCATTCCATAATGGCTTTTAATAACGTACACTCACTCGCACTCAATATGAAATTTCTAAATTGCCAGTAAAGTCTTTAAATTTTAATAACAAAACAGTCGCACACACGTAAAGCGATGGTAAGGTAGGGGGGTGGGTATGGGTAGGGTATTATGTATTTCGTCTAAAACTTTGATTTACCGAACTTGTACGCAGATTTGAATAATATGTACGTCCTCGGTCGCGTCGTAAGCGCTGGTTTCGACTGCACTAAAGCGACTGTGATCGTGATGATGATGCGTTCAGTACAGACACTAGATCGTCATCTAGAGCGTGTGTCAACAATTAGTAAACAAATAAAAATAAACTGGACTGACACGTAAAGGGTGTGTAGTGTGAACACAGCGCATTGTAAATTACCATCAAGATTGAATTAGGTTGGCAGTTTTGTAATTTCAATAAAAATTCATTTATCTTTTACCACAATCGAATTCAAAAAGCTAGTATGTGCGTATATTCGTATCTTTGTATTTGGAGCTGTCACTAATGATTTTAATCCTATCAGTCGCGTTTATTGTGTTTCAATTTGCATGACCGTAAAATAAAGAAGATGACAAAAAAAGTCATGTGAATCGATCTTATCACTCTTTAGTCGATATTTTTATTCAGCCGAGTTTTAAAAAACAAACCGGCTTTGTTTAGCAACGGAAAATAGTGAACTGTGTCTGTAGTTGTCGTGATCCGCACTTAAAACGAACAGACAGTGCATACTTTAATATGTACATAATAATATTCTTTGCAGCACGTCCTACTTAAACATAAGCGATTTGAATGATTCATAAGTTGCAAGTTTTAACTTTCAGAACCGCTGTCTATTGGTTTCAAACTGACGAACAATTTCTATTTTGCTACGATTCTTATGCCCAGTTGTACAGTCAGAGTTTAAACACTCGTTTTGGTTTAAACCTTCGTTCAACAAATTTTCGGTTTTACTGTGTTCGTTTAAACCCAAAGTGGAGTTCAACTCTCGGTTTAAGTTAAACGCCTGCATTCTGCCGTTTAAACTTTCGTTTCGCATTTTGAGGTTTATTTTGACAGCTGCTATTTCATACAGAGAGATAGAGAGAGAGAACAGAAATGAGAAATTGTTTGGGTGCTGCACTTCTTGATTTTATATGAGTGAAAAGTAGAGCTATGATTAGTTCCAGCATTACTGCGGTAAACCCACTGTCATCAGAAAATTTCAATAGATTTTCAACCAATATATTGTACTTTTCAATGAAAACGCCTTTTTCAAGTGAACATCAGGTAGATCTTAGCCCAAACTTAATGTAGACAAGCGTAAATTGTATTGAGGTTTTTTCAATACAAATTATTTCTTTTCGTGTGTGGAAATGACGATTATTTTTTTGTAATGTACTAGTGATTTCTTTAGATTCTTCGCGAACAAAATATATTTCTATACATACTCAAATCTTTCACATTTTGTTTTGGCTGAAACAAGACACTACCCACTCTATTCTTTTTACAATGCAATTTGTTTGTCCGATTTTGAACACACTTCTCGGGACAATGCCTGTTCAGTTCAAAGGTTTCGGAGTTCATACCATTTTTGTATACAGATCTGGATTACCTACATTTTTTGTTTAAAAAAAAAGTAAAACCAGAACAAGATAGCGCAGATTTTCGTAGAAACACCAGCAAAAAACTTTGCGCCTACCTATTACCAGACAATGACCCTAATTAGAGGCTCATAAAATCCTTTCAATATTTCACTGGCGACGGGTGATTGGATGTGTTAAAAACCCAGCGAGTTACAAAGAAGCAGTACCTGTGATCGCATCCGTCTGAATGCCACATACATTTCAACAACTAGATACGTATTATTATTGAAAAAAAAAAGAAATAATAAATACTGCAATAATTAATTGGTGAAAGTAGATGACAGTTCAAACATGTGTCGAAAATAAATCAATTCACTTCGTTAATACCAAAATACACAATGTAATAATATTGCACACATTTTCTTTTATTTACAAATGGTAAAATGATAAAGTAGAGAAAAGCAATAACCATTTACTTGGTCAAAAGACCGCTGGTAGAAAAATATCCCCTTAAGGGAAATTGTTCTGCGCTTCCACAACTGCGTTTAGTTAACTGTCAGATTATTTTGTACTGTGAAACTGAACGAGTTAAGCGAAAAGTTTAAACTCTCGGTCAGGTTTAGTTAAACTTCAGTTTAAACTCTGACTGTACAACTGGGCATTAGACATTAAACTGTATTATAAAAATAGAACATTTACAACTTAATATGGACAAAACCATGCGATCTTTAGGTCAATTATACATACCTATATTTGAAGACTGAATTTAGGTATGAGTAGAGTACTAATATCAGAATTCTATCCATTGACTTTTAAGGAAATAATTACTTATACTTGAAGGGGGTAGAGAGCGGAAACTAAATGTCAGTGAAAGAGTGAATGAATTATATCAATTATATGCAAAGGAATTAAACGGACGGCTTAACTACTGCGATGAATTGGTGAAGAGCATACACCAACTCGTCACCAAGATTTGGTCAGAGGAAAGTTTGCCTGATTGATGAACCTCAGCATCGTTGTTCCCGATCTACAAGGCAGGAGACTCTAAACTGCGCCAACTACAGTGGCAAGCGTTACCATAAGAGCAGATTTGACTGCATTTTTTCAATTGTACTGAAAACTGAAACAAAATTGTACTGAATAGGTAGTACTCAAATTTCTTAAATGTAAGTATAAAACCAAACGACAACATAAAAAATATAAATATTTCATTAAAAAAATAGAGTACCTATCAGTGTTAGCAAGCATCGTTTTTATAACCTCCCCAGCATTTAAGTCTTGCAAAATGGTAAGCATTTATGTGAGTTCGTAAGTATACACAAGTACGTGGCTCTTATAAAGGTTTTGTGCGTGCTGGGAGGTACCTGAACAAAGAAGTCCTTCCACAAAATTTCATTCGCCTAGGTCGATTCGTTTGTTGGACCCTGTTGTGTTTTTAAAATACATATAGACCGACGGACGGATAGACGTACATGGCTAAATCGTTTCAGAATTGCATCCTGATTCAGAATATTTATGGCTTATGGGGTCAAGGGTGACTTTTGCTTGGCGTTAGAAATGTAAGTGAATACTTATACCTTACAGCGGAGGGTGTTATAAAGGCGCATTTAGTTGAATCTAAGTTCGAGGAAATCTAAATTTTAGCTGCTCTCCAATTTTTCTCTACAAACATTACCTAAAATCCTAGCTAAATTTTGACATAGAGTGCGCTGTGAATATAATGTCGTTTTCCATTGGGACCATCAGATTTTTATTTCAGATCTCAGATTTTTCGTGGCGAATGGAACACGATAGGCAGATTGATCTGCTTTTGTAAAAGTATTAGTGCATTTTTAGACAGACATCAGCTGTGCACATTTTTTTCGTTTGTCGATGAAAACATACGAATTTAATGTGGGAAATCATATAGACGAAGAATCGAAATCCACAGACCACAGATGACGAGGAAGAAAACGAAGACGATAGTAATTGCTCTAAAATTAAGTCCATGCCCATTATTTACGTTTTTGTTCTGAATAATTGCTTTTCACGAGGCTTTTCGTAACTTTGTTTTGAACACAAATTCCGAATGACGTAAAACAGCTGTGCAAGTTATATTGGTATTAGTGAGAGTGTGTGCAAAGTGAGATCTGCAAAAAGTGATCCGAATCAAAAAAAAGATTGATTTTTTGTCCCAATGGAAAACCACATAAGTGTCACAGAAAACAGCTGTTCATTGAAAATAACTTCCTTCAAAGATTCATCGACGCGAAAATGTGTTATATTTTCGTTGCACTTTCTTTTTTGCTATTCCTTGATGTCAAATTTATCACTTTGAAAGGATTCCTCATCGAGGAATTCATTGAAAAAAAACTTTTCCTTATTTACTTTTCCGCAACACAAAAGAAAAGAAGAAAAAAAAATATTATCTGTAAAAATTTAGCTAGAAAAAATGTGCGAACCATTAATGGGCGCGATAAATTGTGACATATAGGTACATGCAGTACAGTCTGAAATGAAAATTTAATTTTTTAGCTGAGGCAGAATACCGCTCGGCTCGGACTCGCTTAAATTTAGCTCAGATAAATTTTGGAGACAATTTTGTATATGAGCTAAAATTTAGCACCAACAGCGTACTAAGCTCAAGGTAATATAAGTCTTATAGACGTCGGACAGGAACTTTAGTCCATGTACAGATTAAGACTAATCTTTGTATAGATAGTCGTGTTCCAAACCACTTCTCCAACGGTCGATTGAGCAAAATGTAGACTTTGTACAGAAAATCTACCATTGGCCAAGTGATTTGAACACGACTGTACAACATTCAGATAACAATCTACTATACAAGTTCTTCATTTTCAAGTTTATTTTGTAAAGATCTGTTTTATTTATAGAGCTGTGGCAGCCTTAAACATAATAAGATGTTTAGGTTCTAAGGCTAGCAGTTATAGCTATCAGTAAAATGCATCCGTCAAAAAATTGCTTCACTTTTTTGGAGCACTTAAACTTAATCGTTGAACTCAATCTTGGTCTTAAAATGTTGCTTTTGAATTATGAATTCAGTGGAATACTTCGTGAAACTGGTTGAGAAGTTGAACAGAAAAAGTTTTTCGTACAGAAAAATAAAGAAATTCTGTTTTTAGAAAATTTAAAGATCAATTGCTTAATTTTTTTTTTTACGAATTAGTTTTATAATTCAAAAGCAACTATTTAAGACCAAGATTGAGTTCAACGAATAAGTTTAAGTGCTCCAAAAAAGTGAAACAATTTTTTTACGGATGCATTTTACTGATAGCTATAACTGCAGCCTAATAGTGCAGACATTACGCCTGTATTCGATTCTTTAGCTTTTTTTTATAATAGCTATTTTGATAAGAAAACATTCTTTAAACGTTTGCGGAAGAATAAGAAGCAATACGAAAAGCACCCTGGGCAATGCGGTGTCGGATTTTAAAATATAAACTCGTTGCATTCATTTGGCACAAGGCCTATTTCAGACCAAAACGCAGAAATGGAAGTATGTTCCTATTTCTATCGTAGTCAGATAGAGCTCTATATATTTATGATTGATAATTTCAATACTTTTTTGTTCACCAGGAAAAAAACCTTAAGACAAATTATTGGACGATTGAATTTACTTGATCATCCAAATGGTAGTTTGTGAAAAATGTTGTAATGAGTTCAAAAAATTGTCTCCGAAATCAAATCGTTTTCCAACTCCTTCGAGGAATGCAGAAAATTTCAAAAGTTAATTTTTAACGAAGTACGATGAGTCATGAATGCATTCAGAATTTTAAAACAAAGGAGTGCGTTCAGCTTATTTTTGTTTAATCCTTAGTATATCTGATTTAAAAGATATAAAAATAAACTTTCAAAAATTAAAAATAGTACAAATAGTACTGAAAATTGAGGAGTGGTACTTGCGTACTCGGGAAAGTCAAGTTGTACTGAATTCAGTACAATAGTAAGCCTTTTTGCGACTATGCACCGCACTCATCCGTTTATCGATCACTGACTAAACCTCTATTCCAGTGAGTTCAAAGTATGGCAGTATGTCGACAGTAGGTAATCAAAAATTTATTGCTTTTCGGATCGATCTTTGGCCAAACTTGCTTTCTTGATGGCGAGCATCTATTAATTTAATATCATACAATTTATAATATTTTCAAACGATTTGCCCTTTGAGGTTATGCGGTCGCAATTCGCAGTAATATGCGTTACCTTAAAAATAATTATATATTAACAAAGCTCAATGGTAATCACTGGATTAAACTTGAACAATCCATATTTTTCTCAAAGCCAATAATTATATCTTGCGCATGTTCGACAGAGGCAACACCAAGAAATTTGCTCATGTTCTGTCATGGAAAAATCCAAGTATAAGTTTATTGTTGTTCCAAATACATAATATTGGGCGCTGTAGCTCCGTGGTTATTGCCAGGGGTCCCCAGGTTCGAACTATGGAAACACACAAACATCCTGTCATGAAAAAGCTTCTGAATGCAGCCGTTCGGACTGGGTTGGGTAGGTCCCTTCTATTCGTCCCAAAATTAAAAACTTAAGCAAGCAAAACAAATGGTTGTGAGAAGCTAGGCAGGGTGCCTACTGCCTATGCTATACGGACCATTTGCGCCAACTATGCCGCCGGCCGGCCGCGTCCAGCGTAGATACGAAAAATGCGGTGCGTGCGTTGTGGTGCAGGTAATGCGGGCAGATTACAAAATTAAACCTTTGTTGGGATAGTAGATGTCAACGTAGGCACGATTTTGCGATAAATTCGTGCGTTGCGATGTCCCCGTACCGCACGCATTGTTTGAATATCAAACTGATTTGGGCAAAAGCCCGCAGTATCGCGCGGAAAGTGCGATGATCGAAGTTGTTATTTCAGAAATTCAAAGCCGAAGTGTCTTGTGGAATAAGAGCCATAGTCACTACACTACAAGGACAGAAGGAGTGCGGAAAAGGAAAGGGATGCAGTTTTCTGAAATGTAGTCGAATGTTTTTATCTGCATTCCAGTATATATTCATGAAGCTTAATTTCATCCGCTCCCAATCGCAAGTACAGATGATTAAATTCGCCATAGGTTAGGTTAGGTTAGGTTTGTGGGTTGGCGGGAATTTCTCCGTGCTACACTCAGGTCAATACTGACCCATTGTGATGCCCGTGGGGGAAAGAGGTTGTCCCTTACCCATTATAACCCTGTATTCAAATTACTTACTGCTACATACAAAACATCTCGTTGATTTGACGAAGTTCATTATCTTGTCTACTGATGTGCTGAAAAGCTCATATAGGTCGTTGAAGAAGTGACTCGCGAGGAATTTATACCTGGGCTGCATTCCAGGTTTGACTATTTTAACTACAGCGTTGACAAGCTGTGACAGTTCGAAGGAGGGGAAGTTAACTAAATTAACCAGAGGCAAAAGTGTGGTTCATTTCGTTCATACTACATGTCATTAGTAACAATAGCTGTCCCAGATTCCAAAAAGTAACTAAATAAACAATCGTTGTTAATTTAGTTAAAATAGTCGAATCTGAAATGCAGCCCTGGTGTGTTGGAGACCTGGGCAGTGACATAGGAAGCGGGTTGTATCTTCAAGAACTCCCTCATCACCGCAGCCTCTGCAAAGTTCTTCTTTCGTTAAGCCCATTTTCTTCAAATGGCAGGCAGGATTTCTGTATAGAATGCTTGAGACACCGAAGAGGCGTAAGTGAATTTGCCTGGTAAAACGGTTAAAATTCAAATTGTTGTGTCATTGTTTGATTTAGTTGTCATTTCAAAAAAATGGGAGTTTTCAATTTATTTCGCTTTGAACCACGAGAGCTGGTAGAGCTGGCGAAGTTGTCTACTAACATATTCCCCTATTCCCATTGACCTTTTGTCGTAACGGACTTTACGGCATTTATTTAGTTTCGTTTTTATACCCTCCAAAAGAAGGAATAAGTATTCACTTTGTCGTAACATTTGTAACGCCAAGAAGGAGTCACCGGAGACCCCATAAAATATATATGTTCCTACTGAATCAGGATCACATTCTGAATCGATTTAGCCATGTCCGTCTGTCTGTCTGTTGAAAATACGATAGCGTCCAAACGAATCGACCTAGACGAATGAAATTTTGTGAGTGGACTAATTTTTTGCGTCGTCAGGTTGGTATTAAAAATGATCCATGTCAGTCAAGTATAGTTCTAGTACCTCCCCCATACAAAACCAATATTAGACCCATGCGTACATACTAAATATAACTGACATGCCAAAAATTTAGCATGACTTTTTTTATACAATGGAAGGTATTAAAGCAGTTTCACTTCACCAATTCGATTTCCTTTTACCTTCTACTGCTATCGTGGAATCCGCCGGAAAAGTTTTCTTATTGACACGTTTTTGGGAAAGGTAGTTTCAGTGACAAACGGCTGTCTTTCATTTGTCAATACAAATCTGTATTGTAAAAAAAAACGCAAACGGGAAAAAGTGAGTCTATAGTCAATGACTAGTGCTGATCACAAGACCAAGGATCATGCCACTGTAGACGGTTTACAGGGCGAAGAGCGAACTTACCAAGACGCAAACCCTCAGCTTCTAAGAAGCCATAATGTTGAGGTCAGAAGACGACTGCCTGCAGATAGGTATGTTTCTTTATAAAGGACTTGCAGAAAGAGTCGAAAAAACTAGCAGACGCGGATGACCTAGCATGAGTTGCTATAGTAGTTTCAGTTACTCTCCTCGGGAAGAGTGTTATAGAAGAGTAATAGAGGTGTGGGTTTAGTGGCCGCAAATGATGCATCCTGGTAGCTAAGCCACTTACTACTGGTATCTTTAAAGATTACACACATTTTGGACGCATCCATAAACAAAAAAAAAACAAAACAAATTGACCAGTCTTCGTACCTACATTCGGATTCACCAAGGCAGCCACAGATACACACTTTGCAATTAGCACCTTCAATGGCAGATAAGGACCGCAGATTGAGCTAACATATTAGTTACCTACGAAAAGACACGGAAATAGGCTACACTTAACTAAAAGGGGGTGCGAACAATTTGTAAAAAAAAAAATAGTTTTCTACTCACGATAGAAAGAAAGTGCTAAAAATATCAGTTACACAATACTCCAATAGGTATTTTAAGCAAATATCCGTTCAACAGTTTCAATCGATTTTAGCTCAGCACAATATAAACAAGAAAAGGGATCAACAAGACAAGTTTATTAAAAGAAGATGTCCGCGCCCCCATTGCATTGTTTTGTAACATCACTTCACTTATCACTTAAGATTGACTGTCAGAGAGAGGAAGACTAATCCTTAGTCCTCCAAAGGATAAATAACTATCCTTATGGATCAAAACACTTATCGTAGGTACGTTCACATCAAGACACAATAACCGTTTAAATAATTTTGATTTGCAAATATTCAATGACAGCAATTAAACGCCTATATGACTTATCTATAGTACTCACAGTTACTGTTAATGAAAAATGTAAATCAATTAGTTTGTTAATCCGTTTAGTACTAATCGCTTACACAGTCAGATAACATTTGCCAGAGATTCAATGCAAGTTTACAACTTTTAAACTTTTTACGAGCCAAACTTATGTGCAATTACCATGTAACTCTTAAGGCAAACAAAAAAATTAAGATGTGCAACTATTTACATTTTATTGTTTGTTTTTATCAATGATTACACACTGCGCAAGCCAAGGCACATAATGGTAGGTACATAGTGCTATACTATTGTCACTAGGACCAGTTTTATTTTGTCGGAAATCGGCTGCTGCGTTTTATCGTACAAAGGTCGTATCCCGTATCGCATTTGGTAATGAACACGAACAGTGATTTTATTAATGGAACTTGTTAACAATAATTTTTAATTGCAGTATTATTATTGACTAGGCTCTTGACATAACTTCGCGAGAGTGTGCCTCTCATGTATGAGATCATTACCGCACGTGGTAAGACTGTGTCGTACTACCGTCGTACTTTAACAACTATGACCCATTAGCGGTTAAGACTCAAGCTAAAGTGTTTAAACGTGGTCTCGATTGTTAAAATAAAGGCTGATCACTGCATACATTTTTAAACACATGCGAAAGTGTGCTAAGGATCATGCAAGTATGTAATTACATTGTGTGTGTATAAACAATATTGAAAATTCAAGAAACCCACTGCCACTCACATCGATGTGGCATCTCGAAAAAAAAAGACACAATGAATTGTGATGTAACTGAATGGGCCAGAGGATGGTTTCTAGGGTACAGAGTACATATTTCAGGTGGTGTAGGTATAGGTATGTGGCTCTTGTCGCATCTTTGAGACCTAAGAGATGGCCAGACAAGGTGATTGGGCATGGGAATACAGCGTACCCAACCCACACATCAATACGTCTACATTTTAAATGTGTAAAGATTAATTGCAACATTTTTCGTAGATGATGTACTGTGCCACTATACATAACAGTGGGTAAATTTAAGGTGTGAAAAGTAAACATCCAGCGATTTGAGTTTGACTGGCTTTACGATCGCTGCAGTGAGAAATATGATGCATGCATATTTTTGCAACATTCATGGAACTCAATATGAGCACGTAACAACAATGACAAAGAGAGGCATGTCTGATCGTTGGGCACGATTTTTTTTTCTTCTTGTTTTGTTGTTAAACTTTCTCATCTGAAAAAAAGAAGTAGGGGGAAAGCGGGAGACTTGAACATATGGGAGACTTGAGACACTCTTAATAACTCGCTTAAATTCCATTCAAATCCAATGAATTTAAATGTATGTGATGCAGAAAATGACGCGCTACTTGCATACAAAAGGAATTCTAAATCGTTCGTTCACTTTTTTTGGTGGAGGAGAAAATGTGTTTTTCAGTACGAAAACTTAAAAAAAAAAAAATTTATATTTTCTCCATAAAATTTATGTGTAACATTGTTTGTAAATAATATTGATGTTACCTAATAATATTGATATTTGACTTTGTAAATACTAGCATAAAACTATGCTGGCATGTATTTAACAAAAATTATAAATGTTATTTTGTTAAAAAATGTGAACGGGAGACTTGAGACAGTTTCTGAGGGGAGAGTTGATCAGTGGCTTTTGCCTATGTGATGCCATATATTTATAAAAAATTAAATTATTTTTTAATTTTTGTTTTGTTTCGGAAGTCCATTTAGTTTTTTTTACCTCTATTTTATGTTTAAAAACTGAATTACTTAGTTTTTTTTATATATGTACTATGTATAAACGTTTGTAACATTTTATTATAAGTCTTTTATATTTTTATTTTAAAACATTAAACATAACTTTTTGTTTGTAGATAATACCACAAAATGAATAAAAATTAATTCTATTCAGATTGAAAGTTGTTATATTATTTGTTTTATTGTTTTGTTTATAGAATTTGAGCATGTTCAAGTCTCCCCAAAGGGGTGTTCAAGTCTCCCGGTGGTAGGGGAGACTTGAGCCGAAAATCTGTTTTCAAACATTTGGCATTTGTCAAAAATCTCTGGTGTTTATTTTAAGTTGATTGGACTTTTCTTAAAATAGATTTATGTAGCTAGAAAAAAATGCATTTAATATGTGGTAGCGGTCAATAAAAAAAATTGTATGAACGATTTAACAAAAAGTGGCTCAAGTCTCCCGCTTTCCCCCTAGTTATGCTTATGCGCATATTGGTTCGTGAGCATTTCCGATCTTGAGTGGTTGATAAGAGTGTTGATAATAATTGATGTTAAGGAGGATGTTTTAATGAGTTATCGTTTTTCTTATTTGGCGTTTTTTTTTTTGGGGGGGGGGGGGGCAGTGGCACAGTGGTTTTGGTTAGAGTTACGATACTACGCGATGGTTCCTATGTACAACCCCCGGCGAAGAAGATCTACCCCACCTCTCCCGCTCTGTACCTAGCTAGTCCTTCTAGATTTATAAGCTATACGGATTACGGAATAACTTTGGTGAAATTCCGCTCTTACATTTCCATCAAGGTTAAGTAAAAACACTGCCGCTCCGAAGGATGCCAAGCATGAATTCAAGACTGTATGTACATAATTTAGTACAAGGACTTACGCATTGTTGTTAGATACCTTTACTAATTAGAAACTCGTGGTATCCGGATAAAAATATTTTTAAGTAGCACTTGTAGAATATACTTAAAAGGTTGTCTTTATTTTTGGTAAAAAAAAAGTTAAATTTTCATTAAGCTTTCAGTAAGGCATTCTGGAAAATTGCAAAACTGCACTTTGTACATGCATTTTAGTATTTTCTACCTTCTTTAATGTTCTGAAGAACATTTAAGAATCTTTAAGGACCTCAGAGCAAAATATGTATAAAAATCAAAAGTCTACCCTTTCATTAATTAATTTTCAAATGGTCCATTAAGTGGGTCGCGGGTGTAGGTTATTCAAGTGGACCCTCCATAGCTCCCGATTCTCCGCCATGCCAACGACTCTAAATCATTAAAAGCAATCCCCATACGGGTATAGGAGAGATTATGGACTTGATCTAACCATCTCATCCTGGGTCTACCTAGAGGACGATAGTACGGATTCCATAGCACGTCGTGGGATCCTAGTTGGGGGCGTGCGTTTAACATGACCAAACCACCGAAGCATGGACCGCTCCGTCCGGAGAAGTAGCTGCTCGACATTGAGTTCCTCACGTATTCTGGTGTTTCTAATGTGATATCTACGGGTCACACCAGCAATGCCATGGACGAATCTCAGATCTTATACTTTCGTTCATTACCCAAACATCATGACCATAGGTAAGAGTTGTAACTTACAAACACCGGATTAAAGACTGACAACTTAGCTTTGACACCAAGTTCAGTCCTCCTGCTAACAAAATGACCAAGCTGTCTCAAAATTGACCCAGCCTGACCAATCGTACAGGAAAACTCAGCATTGCTCCTTCCATCACTCGTGAATAAGACCCCGAGATACTTAAACTTCTCCACCTGTTTCAATGGGACTCCACGTGCAGAGTGCATTGAATGGGAGTTCCCAAGACGACCATCACTTCAGATTTGTTCACATTTACTTTTATCTCAGCTTCGACACAAACGACTACAAATCGATCGAGTGCCATACTCCTGTGTAATACACTCCAGAGTTTACCTCGAGGGACTCGGTCATAATGCTTTCTCCAAATCTACGAAGCATGCGTAAACAGGTGTAGCATACTCCCAAGCCTTCTCAAGTACCATTCTGAGAGTGAATAACTGGTCGGATGTGCTTCTGCCGGCAGAAAGTCTACCTTTAGTTTAAGATAGTTGGCAACTCTGGTCGCAAAGAAAAGTCAGTGTTAATTAGAGCTCCTTTAAAAATCAATTTTTACTTATGTCGTTTTCCATTGGGACCATCAGATTTTTATTTCAGATCTCAGATTTTTCGTGGCGAATGGAACACGTTAGGCAGATTGATCTGCTTTTGTGAATGTATTAGTGCATTATTAGACAGTACATCAGCTGTGCACATATTTTTTTTTTTGTCGATGAAAACATACGAATTTAATGTGAGTAATCATATCGACGAAGAATCGAAATCCACAGACCAGCGATGACGAGGAAGAAGACGAAGATGATAGTAATTGCTCCAAAATTAAGTCCATGTCCATTATTTACGTTTTTGTTCCGAATAATTGCTTTTACGAGGCTTTTCGTAATTTTGTTTTGAACACAAATTCCGAGTGACGTAAAACAGCTGTGCAAGGTATATTGGTATTAGTGAGAGTGTGTGCAAATCTCGAAAATTATTCAGATCTGCAAAAAGTGATCCGAATCAAAAAAAAGATTGATTTTATGTCCCAATGGAACACGAAAAGTGATCCGGATCAAAAAAAAGATTGATCTTATGTCCCAATGGAAAACCACATTAATTTCTTGGTGAAATAATTTAAAATAATTTAAGGTAAAAGATAGCTTGGCCTAGCAAGAGTCTCGCACAAAAAAATCCGGGGTGAGTTTATTCACTTTTAAAATCAAAAAAGGAAAAATACCAACAATGTTTGGCAATTCATTAAAACGATCACCTGTCAAAAATGAATCCAACCCACCTAAACGTTCTTTTTCGGAATTATCGCCAACACCTAATACATCAACAAATGCACAAGAAAATAATAACGCTGCTGTTGGAAATTTGCCGGTCGCAGTTCTAGAAAAAATGTTTCAAACCTCTATGGCAAGGTTGCTGGATGACAAGCTTAAAGATGTTGCCACTAAGACGGACATTGAGGGGATCAGTGCTGAGATTTCAGTATTGAAACGTAACAATATGGCATTGGAGACCCAACTGAACAAAATGGAGTCTCGATGTGTTTTGCTTGAAAGGCAAGTGGAGCTGCTAGAAAAAAGGGCAAATGAGAAGAATTTGATTGTGCATTTACAATCGTCGGTGCTTGGTAGTTCGCAGAATGCAGTTGAGGATGCAAAATCAATCTGCCTGGATCTCCTTGAGACAAACAACGCGTCAAAAATAGCTGCAGCACGTCAAATTAGCTCTGGACCTAGAACGACAAATGTCGTCGTTGAAATGTCTGACCGAGAGGATGTATTCCGGGTGCTCCGAGCGAAAACTAAATTACGAAACACTGGCACTACAATTCACAAGGATTATCCAGCGGCAACAAGGGAGCGCAGAAGTCGATTAAACAAGCTAAAGACCGTCATTACATACAAAAATAAGAACATAAAAATACTTGTAAGAGGAGAAACTCTGCTAGTCGGTGATAAAAAGTTTTATTTTGATAAATGTGGCAAATTGACGTCTCATGACAGTGATGGTTTGTTATTGCTTCAACAATTGGTTGGTGACACTTATGATTTGACAGCGCTCAGTGAAGGAATTTCTTATGGTGGAAACCCACGCGAAGACATCAACAAAGGTTCTCAAACTGTAGAAAGTGTTCACACGAATCGTTTTTAATTGTAATGCCGTCTGCCATAATAAAAATAGTTTTGAAAATGTTTCTGAAATAAATAATAATGTTAAATCTTTTGAGTATAAAATACTTTCGTATAATATTGCAGGATTAAGTAATAAGCATATATTTATTGATTTTTATAAATTTGTCAATCAGCTTGAATTTGTTTTTTTGTATGAAACCTTCATAACTGACAAGTACTTTAGTAATTATGAAAGTAAATTTAGTAATTTTGAATTTAAGTGGATACCAGCTATCAAAGTACAGTCAAAGGGTAGAGCCAGTGGGGGATGTTTTTTTGGTTTCAAACGGGGTATGAAGGATATTGATTGCGAATTTGAAGTACTCGAAGGCGTTACATTTATAAATCTAAAAATAAATAATGAAAGTTATCGAATGATACCGACATACATCAACTGTAGCCAATGGAACAATGATTTTGAAAAGTTAGAAGGTTTCGTGGCGCAAGGTAAAACCTCGAATACGCTGGTGGTGGGAGACTTGAATGCGAGGATTGGAAACGAAACGGGAATTGAAAATATGGCAGCTGGTATTGAGCGGAGATCCAAAGATACAATCTGTAATGCAAGAGGCCGCAAATTAATAGATTTTTGTGACACGTTAGGGCTAAGAATACATAATGGAACAAGCTTGTCAGATTTGGAAGGCGAACTTACCTTTGTTGGTAATCAAGGTAGCTCGGTTATTGATTACAGTCTCGGCGGTAGTGAATGGAATAATCACATCGTCGATCTTAAAGTTGAAAGTGTCCCATTTTCGGATCATCTTCCTATTGTTGTGACGTTTGTTCTCACGTCGATGGAGCCCGAAGGGGCTAGGACTATGAAACCTTTGCCTAAACTTAATTGGAGGAAATCAAAAGCAGTTATATATCAAGCCCGACTTAACAGCTCTCTACAAACGGTACATCACCTCAACCTCAGCCAGCTAGATGAAATCATCAAAGCATCCTACCCGGTCACCTGTATCAACAGGAACGGTCGAAAAAACTATGTTGCCCCTTGGTTTGACGGGGAATGTAAAAGAGCCAGAGAGTTATCATTTGGTTGGTTGAGAGCATTTAGGAATTCATGTGACGGTTGTTTCAAAAACCAATATTTGCAAGCGAATATGGATTATAAAACACTGTGTAGCCGAAAAAAAGCAGCATTTTATGAAGCCGAGTCTAAGCGGGTAGCCTGTTGTAAAAGCTCGAAAGAATTCTGGAGACTAGTAAAAGATTTGAATGATAAAAACTTTACTATCCATTGTAAGCTAAGTGCGAATCTTCTAGCTACGCACTTTAAAAATTTATTGAATCCTGTTCAGGAACGAGTTAATTTTCATTATGCCCCTCCCGGGTTTACCAATGAAGTTTTGGATGCTCACATCACACATCAAGAGGTAATGTCAGCGGTGGCAAGGTTAAAGGATGGCAAAGCAGCAGGTTCGAATGGGATATCAGCGGAGTTCTATAAGTATGGCACAACGGAGGTGATTAACAGGTTAACAGAAATATATGGAAACATATTGGAAACCGGTTTCATACCTCAGGAATTCAGAGAATCTGTAATTTTTCCAATCCATAAAAAAGGGAGCTTGTCAGAACTGTCCAATTATAGAGGTATTTCGTTTTTAAATGCTTCGTACAAAATCTTTACCTTAATCTTGCAAAGACGCCTAAATAAATGGATTGACGATAATAAGCTATTAAAAGAGTACCAGGCAGGTTTTAGACAAGGCTATTCAACGATTGACCACATCTTTGTCTTAAAAAGTATTGCGGACTCATTTCTCAATAAAGGGAAGAAGTTGTACACGTTCTTTGTGGATTTTAAGGCAGCATTTGATACAGTGGATAGACAAGTTCTTATCTATAAGCTCTATGGTATTGGAATGTCGCGGAAGTTTGGAAGGGTCATACAAAACCTTTATGGAGACGCATCTGCAGGAGAAGCTGACTAAGGCGAAGAGTGCTATCAGCGCAGCGTGGAACAGATGTTTTTACAATAAAAGTATTGCGCATAGCAGCAAGTTCAGAATATTTGAAGCCGTATCGAGATCCATTTTACTGTATGCAGCGCAAGTATGGGGAGCAAAGCAATATGAAACCGTGGAGAAGCTGCTGCGTTACTTTATTAAGCGAATTTTTCGACTGCCACCCAACGTGCCTAACTATATGATTATGTTGGAAACAGGCTTATCGCCTCTCTTCATTAGAACGCTTAAAATGCAAATAGACTATGTGCTGAAAATTATGAAGTTGGAAAATCACCGCCTCCCGAAGATAGCGGCGCTTCAAGTCATTCGCTCAAAAACAAGTTGGTTTGCTGACTGGATAAACCTTGCTAGCGACTGTGAGATGGATCTCAATCTGGATCATTTAATCAACTACGATGATTGGAAAAGACAGCTTTACCAGCTTGTTTCTGCAGTTGACTTAAAATGCAGAGAGAGATTTTTGGACAACGCCACAGGATCACTCCATAGAAACCTGTACTCTCGATTGAATCATAACCTGGAAGAGAAAAACTATTTTCGAGATGAAAATGGCGTCGACGAAATATCGATGATGGTCAAGTTACGTGGAGAACTACTGCAGTTAAACTTTATGCCACATAGAGAGGATTTACCCATCCTGTGCACATTGTGTAACTCTGTCGAAAGAGAAGATACTTTTCACTTTATGGGAAAATGTCCTATTTTAAAAGAGTTTAGGAGGAACACATTTGGAAGCGATTTTTTGACGGAAAACCAAGTTATATCACTGCTCAACGATATGGAAGTTAAAAAACTATTCCAATACTGTAAATTGGCGCTAGGCTATAGAGAGCGGATTATTAGTGAAAGTTTTTGAAAAAAAGGGGGAAAAAAAAAAAAAGTAATTATTGAATCTATTTTGATAAAAGATCCTAGTTCATTGTATTATGATTTTGTTTTGTCAACTAGGCAGACGGCATAAAAGCCATGCTTTTAATTTTTTTTTGTAAACTCTGTAAGCACTATTCTATCAATTGAAATCAAATAAAAAATCTTATCTATCTATCTATCTATCTATCTATCTAGTTTAAGATAGTTTACAATTTCCATCTCAAGGATTTCAACGGCATTTCTTGGTAGTGCCATATTTTTTAAATAACACTTTTATCTCTCCACAGTAGCCACCACAAACTACATCCACAACGTATATAGGTTGTTATGGTACACATCCATAATGTATATATTGTTTGTGATAGCCACCGAGTAGTGGTTTCGTCCAACCGTATTCGACTTGGAGATTATGCATGTTTTAACTGCCCAACTAGGTAAAAAGATAACAAAGTAAGCAGTAACCTCGAAGGTACTATTCCAAGAGCAAAGAGCAGTAAAAGCCGAACAGAGACCGGTAGAGAAGAGCATGGAAACTTTGTACAGCGTTGATTTGGAAACGCTGATCTAATAGCACATCATCTTGTCTTTGTAACAAAATGAACTCACTTCCATTCTGAACGAAACATCCAAAATAAAGTCTGTAACCATAAAAAAATACATTTTACTGTTGCATGTCCAATTTATTAAACTGAATTATTAGCCTGTGAACTTGTTGCGTTTATTTACAGATATCTACTTATGTTTAAAGTATCGCCAATTTATGTGTTACGTGTAGACCATTGGTCTTCTAGTTTCTAGAACAAATTCCTTTTCGACCTGCGAATCAGTTGGAACGACATAAAATAGCAATGATCCACCGCTGACATAAAATCTATTGGAATCAAAAATTACCAAATATATCCTAACAAACCAATTCGATGTAACTTACTCCTTTTCGCGTACAATGTCTGATATACTCTTCTTTAAATTAACTTTACACACCTTGGCTGCCTTTCTGTTCTCATAGTATACACTCAGCTTTCCTGGTCGGTATCTGCGTTCCTTATCACACGGTAGTGGTTCTTCAAACATCGCAGCTATGACGTCCTCCATTCTGTGCAAAACAATTTCATATCATTCCATTCACTTGGGTGATTTCAATTTCTTACATCGCATCCTCGTTGAGCTTCTGTTGAAAATCACTGAATAGGAATTCTGGATAGGAAAACGCAGCTGGCCATATCATTACGCCGGTTTCATCAAGATGTACTGGGAAACTTTCCAGGGGTAGAAACTTTGGTTTGAGAATATCTTCTGCGAATGCAACGTTTTGCTTGACATCGTCAAACTTTATTTGACGCACTTTCAAAGCTTCAATTATTCGCTGAAATTCTGCCAGTTTTTTCTTAGCAAGTACCGCTTCTTTACGTTCATTTCGCTCTAGTTCCACCTGAGGAATGAAATGTTTAAAAAAAAAGTATCAGAAAACGAATGCATTGAGATTTACCATCTTAGTTTTGCTCTTTTTCGCAAGATCCTTAGCTGCCGCATTGTCAGCATCTTCCTCCAAAATTTCATTGCACAACTGTATGCACAAAGTAAACTTGTTTACATGGAATGCGCACTGAGCTGCCCTCCATTTAGCCTTAGCATAGTCCGGCTTTAGTTCTAATGCCTTTTGGGCATCAGAAAGCGAAGATCTAAAATTCGATATGAGTGCTGGAACACATTTTAAATGGATAACGATTTACCTGTAATTCTTCAAAAAGAAATGGGATGCACTTCTATTGTTGTACAAAATCGCATTGATTTCGGGCTTATCACATTTGGCTTTCAGCCCTTCGGTGAAACTGTAAATTCCCATACGGAACTTCTTATGTTTGAGATAGAAATTGCCATCTTCCTTGTAGCTTATGGCCAAATCTTCGGCAGTGTTTTCATCGGGATCGTATTTTAGTTTCTGTAACCCTTCGAATAGGGGATTAACAGGATCGCCTGGTTGAGGTGCTTTTTTCATGAAAAACGGATGTTTGTCCATTTCCTAAAGTTAGTAAATATTTGCATGCAATGACGACTAAGGTTAATAGTATCATAAGTAGGCACCTCTTGCCATCGGTCTTCTGGCCATCCTTCGCTATACCGTTTCTTCTCCAATCCATTGATGAAATCATCCAATTCGCTATCCAATTTCGCGGCTAATTCCAAACGTTCTTCATCGGTGAACTTCTTCTTGCCGGTTTCAGCCATTGTTAAAATGATTTATTTATTGACCTAATTGTAAATTTAAAAAACGCAGACCGCGAAATTGTTAAAAAATTTATTTACTGCAATTCAAATGTCAAATCTAACTTTTTGACAGTCGACAGGCTGATGACAGAACCAAGAAAACAACGTGCGAAATGTGCGCGCTGCATATGTTCATCAGCAAATGCGAGAATTCAGCGGAAGAACGTGAAAACTTCTAATGACTGTATACAGGGGCCCAATTCGATAAGCGTGATTAGTCAATCTAGTTTTAGATTTTATAATTTCATTGTTTTGTTTGTTCCAACTCTCCAACTCTCGCATTTAAAATACCAGAATACGTGAGGAACTCAATGTCGAGCAGCTACTTCTCCGGACGGAGCGGTCCATGCTTCAGTGGTTTGGTCACGTTAAACGCATTTCCCCAACTAGGATCCATATCCTTACCATCGTCCTCTAGGTTAGATCAAGTCCAAAATCTCTCCTCTACTCGTATGGGGATTGCCCTTGATGATTTGGAGCATTGACTTATTATATATGGACTGCTAGTGAAATAGGCATCTGTTTATACAAATTTTTCCCAGAAAATGACGCCAACATAAACTAGCGCTCTTGGTTCGGAGCGAAAAATAAGTGAAACAAAATGACGAACCATCTTTTATTTCTCCATGCTAGAGGCACCTATTGAGCGTGACAGAATTTATGAGGTAAGACATTTAAAATTGAAATTGTTGAGTCACTGGTAAGGGGAGATGGCATTGGAAAACGGGAGCCAATGCGACAACCATCTTTTATTTCTCCATAGAATGCCAGAGACACCTAGTGAAATTGGCAAGTAAAACGGTTGAAATTCAAATTGTTGCGTCATTGTTAACAATAGATGCCACTTCAAAAAAGTGTAAATTTCCAAATTATTCCGCTCCGAACCAAGAGGGCTAGTGATTATGTTGGAACCAACGCGAAGACGTGTGCTAGCAGTCCATATATAATCACCCTTATTCCCGTTGGCGTTTGTCATATACGACTCTTTTGTCGTGACGTTATAAAAACGATATTCAGATTTTTTTCAAACTTTTGTTAACGATTTTGCTTCTTTTTCTATGTGTTCACTGTATTTTCAAATCGCTTGTCTCAAAAAAGTTACAAACTCTGACTTAAAACCGAAATGAAATATTAGGCGTTTACGACAAACGCCAACGGGAATAGGGGCGAATATGTCAATGATTTGGAGTCGATGGCGGAGGATCGAAAGCTATGGAGGGTTCACTTAAGTAACCTACACCCGCGACCCACTTAATGGACAAGCGGACCATTTGAAAATGAATGAAAGGATGAACGAATGAACAGGTTCTTCTATCATCGGTTGATTTGTTTTGAGAGACGCCAATTTTTATGGGTATTTTGATTTTCTTATGTTTGAAGTTGCGTATAAATGTAGGTACATCATTAAAAAAAAATAAATAAAACTGACTACCCAATTGGAGACAGGCGCCGTTATTGGGCCATACCAATTTTGTTTTACAAACAAAAGTATTACTATTACTACAAATATAAAAATTATTTATTCACAGAAGTAAAGACAGCCATTTACAGAATAGGTATGTACATCACAATCACAAATGTTTGGCCACGTACTGTCTCACTTCATTGACAACAAATGATCTTGCGTACTTTGTTAAAATATTCGACACGTTGAGCGTAGGCGTGGTAAAGTATTCCAAATATGGTTCGATCTCGTCAAGAGTCCATTTTGCTTTCAACTTGAACAGTAGATCGATCCTATCCTGAATGTTTATCGTGATATTCTCCTCATTCAATGATCGTATGCATGGTGGCTTCGAGTCTAGATCAATGATTCCGATGCCACGAAGATACTTCTCCTGTGTGAAATAAAAAAGTAAGATCAAAGGCAAAATCAGTGGTTCACAGCTAACTTACATCGGCTTTCATACCGTCTATCAAGGCTTCCTGCCAAGTGGACATGAATTCGTCGACTCGGAACTTCAGCCCAGGCTGGAGGATATTAAGCGCCACAATGCGAGCCAGCAGCTTCTCTACGTACTGGAACTTCCCAGGCTTGGATGTACTCGGAACGGCATAAATATTGAAAATCCCCTCAACAACCTGGTTTGGAGCGATTCCTTGCAGTGCAGCTATTGTTTCGTTTTGATCAACTTCATCTAGAGCCCACGAATTTTCCGTAATCAGTCCCATCATCACACTAACAATACGGTACTCGTAATCATATTCCAATACTCGAATGTAACCCTCCAGTTCCAAAGCACGGAACTGCTTCAAGCCCACATCAAACTGAGTTCTGCTGCATTGAACGGTGTCCAACAGTTGATTATATGAAAATAGTAGTTTCCTCTCAATGAGGTATTCATTTTCCGGCCCAGAGTAGCGCGTCATCATTAAGAGGTCGCACATCTTTCTAAATCGTGGCTGAACCTCTCGACACTCCAGGTACTCATAGAACACTTTCAATACCTTTTTCTGCTCCAAAACGCGCTCTATTGTGACATCATCATCATCGCTATCATCATTCACCTTTTCCAAAGAACCATTTGCACCCACACGAGGACTCTTCAGCGGCGAAGTGCTAGTATCTGCCGCAAATTTTAAGTCAGAAACCAATAGCAGACTATTGGATATTTCTGTTTCCTTAACTTCGTAAGTCTTTTCATTTGTGCATAGAACAACATTCTCATGAAGTCCACCTTTAAATTCTAGAGTATCGCCGTCGCGAATACTTTCTAGAATATGTGAGTCCAGCTCAAGAAGACGTAAGTTTTCGTAGCCAGCCTGACCCCTATTGGGGTAGTAGAATGACTTTATAATCGTTTTAATAGGTGTTACTAAATGAAAATTAAAGATTTACGAGTTTACCTGAGTTACTGGAGTTAGATTACGTTTATCCAAACGTGCATATCCAATGATCTCGTTAACATCCTCCGGTGTTCGAATGTAACTGGAATAAAAATTCACACTGCAAAATTGGCGCAACAAGTGGAATAATTTACTTACGGTGGACGGACTTTTTCTTCATCTATATCCATTTGAATATCCATTATAACAAAAATATCAAAAAGCAAAATTATCAACAAATAAAAATACAAACAAAACAAATCCGCCAGAAATGTTAAATGTCAATGTCAAAATGGGCTGTCAGAATTTGTCAATTCCAAATATAGTTCACAATAGTGCTTGGTTTTATGTTAATTTCGATTCGCCAGAAAAAAGCACTTATTCTTTCCCGAGATCACTTTTTTCGTTCGTTTGGTACAAAAAAAAGCAATCTTTTTCAGAGTCGAGAGCACTTTTGCGAATCTAGATTTTTTCTCAGAGACGCTCGAGATTTACCAATACACTTACATTATGATGAAAAAAAAATCATCACAACTAAAAAGGTAAACAACTTTTGGCAGCCACACCACCAACACCAACAAAGAACAGCGCAGTATACTTCTTTTTGTTCGATTGGCCAGACGAAATATACAGAAATCTTAAAAAATCTCAGATTGCCAATCGAATTCAACATTAAAAATAATATTGAGTGCATTCAGCTATTCGTGAATGTAATTTCTAAAAAAATTGGACTCAACATCAAATTTTTCTCGGCCGTTGGAATAAACATGCCAACATTTCGCAAGTATGTAGTTAAAATTTTTTATTAAGTGCAGTTGGCTACGGTGACATTTATAACGGCCTAGATTGATAACGTGCGAAGTTCTTTGAGTTGACTTAAGGACCATTCACATGAGAGCGACCAATTACCAACGAACGAACGAATATTCGCAAGTTTTGACAGTCCGTTCACATGAACACTTTTCTAGGTTGCAGTGGTTCGCGAATTTCAGCCATCAGTTTCCTACCCGCAATGTATAGTTTTGGGTTATGTTCCAACGAATGTTTTATTCGCTAGTTTGTGGAACGCAAATTAATGGATTGCGAATAAACCTTGACAATTCGCTCCAAGAGTGCCTTCGTTGGCGGCGAAAAGTTTGGAATTCGAAATTTCGTTATTTTTACTGTTTATAAACTTCTTTTCCTAATGAATTTTGATGGAATGATTAATAATTATCCTCCTCTTGGAATAATAAAAAGTTCTATTTTCTGTTTATAAATGCAGAAAGCGTGATTTGTTCGCATTTCATCAATTCGTTCGTTCGCTGCCATGTGAATGGTCCTTTATATGTACGGAAGTAGGGGCAACTGACAACTGACAACTGACTTATGACGTTTTTTTAGTTGACATTTCGTCATAATCCCTGGGGGCTAATTCCGAAATATGCCGCGGATCGCTTTTCATTGCGGATTCGTATTATTGGCCGCGTTCCATTGACCGCTAGTCATCTAGCACATAATATCCCTGATGAAGGAACACTGGCGCTAGAGATCCAGCGGCAGCGGCAAAGTGACATTAGAACCAATTGGAATTCGTATTATTTCATCTTCATGAGAGTCAAAAATGTATTTTGTGCTATCATGCCGCATATTTATTAATACACTATAATTTAAATAAACAAATACAATGTACCTATATTAATCACATACAAGTTTGAATTTCCATTTTAAATCAAATTGGAAATATTTGACTTCTGCACTTTCACTTTTATTTTGACAGTTCGTTAATTTTTTTTCAATATAGCAGTTTATTTGCGCTAGATTGAAAAGTTTACCAGAAAAGGATATTTCACAAAATGTGCTAGAGCTCTAGTGCAAATGCTGAAATGTCAGTTTTTTTTATATGGAGTTTGACATGCCGGTAGTCATCTAGCGGTCAGTGGAACGCGGCCATTGTATATCCAATAGCGATTCGATCAATTTAAAAGCGATAACTATTTAGATGACGGATTGCTGGCGGATTTATTGCTGATAAGAAAATAAACTAAATTCTTGTGACGAGAAAAAGCGTCAAACTTTTGGGTTTGGAAACGTAAAATTAAAAGTCTAATTGGAAAAAACTGGGAAGCACAGCTCGCATTTGAGAATAAGCAAAAGCGAAGGCGGTCGAAATCAAAGTATCGCTTTAAATACAATCCGCAGCGCATTTGCGAATAACCCCCCTGGAAAACCGTTACTTTCAAGAGTATATATCGAAACTTCGAAAAACCGTAAGCAAACGTTGAGTTGAATGCTGGAGTTGACTCGGTGAATTGAGATGCATGAGAAACTCTGAAGATTCTCAGAATAGGGCTCACTAAGAGTAGACACAACAAGATACAAGCGAATCCTCCATGTAACAATTGTAAAACTTTTATTTAACTAAACATATAACTATCCCTTCTCTAGGTCCTTTTTCTCTTATTCCTCATCTTCTTCTCCAGTTTCAAATCATCGATTGCCTTCTTCATGACTTTCACTGCACTGTTAACAGTGTTTTCGTCTGTAGGTGCAGCCATGGTTGGAAGTTCAAGTTTACCAGTACTGGTTGGATATCTGTAAATTTTAAATTTATCGTTTAGACATATTTCTTCATGAAACTAGTACATTTTCACTTACTTATAGCTGAATCCTCTTGGAAAGATTGCCTGCCCAATAGATTCCTTTAATTTTTCCCTCACATTCTGCAAGTGCATACGGTTGCGTTTTTTCTCAATAATGAACGCATCTTCGTCATTGCTGTCGTCACTGTGAAGACGAAATCAATGGATCAAAATGCGGCTTTAAACAAATTCGATGGTACTTACGAGTCATCGCCCATGCCATCAAAGATCATCTCCATCTCGTCTGCATTCTTCTTCATCCAACCAATCTCAGATTGGGTGCGTCGGATTTTCAATTCCAGTTTGTCAACTTCACGCGCAAGATTAACACGCTCTTTGACTGGAATCATATATCTCTCGGATACCGGGAAAATGGGTAGATCATCACCTGGAAGAAAAATGGATTTAAAAAATCTGCTTCGTCATCAAAGAAGCATCTGTCTATCGCTTGTAGACAGTTCAAAGCAATCATAGCTTTCACAAAAATGTCGATAAGGATTGACCCATAAAGCAAACTTACTTCTATCCAGTGTTTTGCAAAGCTTTAAGTAATTCTTAACCTCTCCTGGTTCCATAAACATCAAAGTGATCCCATCGCATTTCGCTCGGGCCGTTCTGCCTGACCTGTGAACATAGTTTTCACTAGTTCTAGGAACCTGAAAGTATGTACATCAAGTACTCAAACACTCACTTAACTTGAATGGGAATACATACCTGATAATGGATGACATGTTGAACATTAGGTATGTCAAGTCCTCTCGCTGCTACATCAGTTGCAATCAATAGACCATCCGGATTGTCTCTAAACCTTTCCAGATTTTTTAATCGTTGCTTCTGAATCATGCTCGCATGTAGAGGTAACGCCTTGCATTCTAACAATCCGAAAAGGGTAGCCAGCCTCTTGACACAGTCTATGGAGTTACAAAACACTATGGTTCTGCCGGGATGTCGCTGAACGAAGTAATAAAGGTAATAGTCCTTGTGTTCCATGGGACAAACCAACCGACACTCGGTTAGATTGTGAGCAGTTTCTAAAGAGTAGACTATAAAACTGATGAATTATTTAAAGCAGAGGGAACTCACGACTTGTTGTAGTGACATCGACAATCTTAGGCTGGGAGATTCCCAATTCTTCGATAAGGTTTTGAATTTTCAATCCAGGAGTCTGTTTCACTAGCTTATTTTTCCTTCCGATATTTCTTTCTAGAAAACGAAAAGGTTACACAGAAGCTAAAGCATTCGGAAGCGACTTACTTTGCAGATGATCTGGCAAGTCATGAACTAATGTCAGAGTGGCTGAAAAAACAAAGTTCTGGCGCACCTGCTTTTTAGCTTCATCGGAATTCAAACGATTCAAGAGTAGTTTCAACTCTTCAAAATGTCCTTTCTCTACCATTCGATCGGTTTCGTCGATCACTAGGAAACTAATATCATCGATCTTACTCAGATGCGGATTTTCCTGTTGTAAGAGTTCCCACAATCGACCTGGTGTAGCTACGACAATTTCTGGACAGGTTTTCATTACTCGTTCTTGTTTAGCTATGGATAGGCCACCGAATATTGCTGCGACTTTAATGTCCGTGTATTGAGCAGCAGCTGCTATATGATCTTTCACTTGGACAGCTAGTTCTCTTGTAGGAGTAAGAACTAAAGCGTATAGTGGTTTGTCTTTACCATCAGCGTTATTATCGTCGACTTCTTCTTCCACAGGCAGCGATGGATAGTCATTCAATTCCTCTCGGGGTGGAGTTAGATTCTCGCGTTCATCTCTTGTCTTTTTAAGAGCTTGTTTTGGCGCCTTTCGTATACCACTTCGAGAGTTTTTGGCCTTCAGTTCCATTATACCAGCGAGAATAGGAATTCCAAATGCCAGAGTTTTACCACTACCCGTCTCGGCAGCTCCTAAGATATCTTTTCTGCCCATAATTGCAGCTGGCAGGGTTCTGGCTTGAATTTCTGTTGGAGATTTGAATCCTCTTTCGGCTAAACTTTTCAATATCTCATATGGTACTCCAAGTCCGTTCCATCCCTACAAAAAGCCATAAAAGTAATCCACATGACAAGTAAAATCCAGACTCACCTCTAAATCGTCCATGCAATTACGGGTAGCTTCTTCTTCTTCCTCCTCATCACTTACTGGAGGTTTCAAAAGAACAAATCTACCGGGGATCTGGTTTTGTTCTTCCTCCCCAGCCGAGTGTTTACCCTTTGCCTTCTTATTCTTTTTTGCCGGCTGCTGAGGGCAATCTTCCCCCAAAACTTCCGAGTTATCTTCGATAAGTTTTCTTTTCTTTGCAGATTTGTCTGCTTTGAGTTGCTTCTTTTCTTTCTTAGATAGTCTGTTTTTCTTTTTCTGGAAATAAATTAATATTAAAAGCTGTAACATTCAAGATTTGGACAAAACAAACCTTTCCTTTTTCCACTAGCACAGAATCATAATTTTCGAGGACTTCCAGCCCAATTAATCCCTCGAATCCTCCACCATCGTCGGAAATAACATTACCTTTGATTTTAACTTTTTCCCATGTTTGGTTTGAAATATTGTCTACGGATATTTTCGTATTTTTCTTGACCATGATTGTTTTTTCGTTTGTTAAATAGATTTATTTTGACTAAAATGAAATTGACATTTGATTACACGTGCTTATGACAGTGAAATGACAGTTTAATGGCTAGATTACACTCGTCACGTATACAAGGTCTGCCGGATTTAACTTTTAGTACTTTCAAAGGTTCCATCAAAAACTTTTTTGACAAAACTAAACTTAATTCTACTCATAATTTGAACTTACTTCATGTAAATTTTGGCATCAATGGAAAGGTCATTTAAATTCCGTTTGAATGATACAAAACTTTCCTTAACCCATTAAGTAGATAATTCAATTCAATTCAATTCAATTTATTAATATACGCAAAGCCTTGAGATTAAAATGTCTTTAATGGCTTTAAGATTTACAATTTATAAAATTTATCGACAATTTTGAGTAGGTAATATATAAATTCCAATTTACAAATTATTTAGTTTTAGTTTAAGTTAGAATAATATTATGCATCACTTAAAAACTTCATTAGAAAACTTAAGTGTTTAATTAATAAAAATAAGGTGAAAATGCCTGGCAACGTCTGGGTTCTGTAAGTGGTCTTTTAAGGAGCGAATAAAATCATTTAAATTTGAGATAGTTTTAAATTCATTAGGTAAACTGTTCCAAATTCTGGCACCTAAAGAGAAGAAAGACTTGCGTGTCTGCAGAGTTGAATTCCTTTGAGTTGTCATATTGTTTGTTCGTGATGATAAAGATAAATTAATTTTTCAAATAAATGCTTTTGTGGCTTTTGAATGCGCACTAATTTAAAAAGATACTTGCAAATTTCTATAACAAAATGTGACATTAATAGGATACCGAAGATGCAATTGGACAGATGGGATACATGGTCGAATCTTTTTAAACAATGGACAAAACGAACACAAGAATTAAACGCGACATTTAGCTTCTGTTTACTGATAGAGTCCATTCCACTGTATAAAGGGGCACCGTATGTTATTATTGGGGCTATTAAGGTTTTAATAAGAGTTAATCGTGTTGATTGTGGTATAAACCTAGCTATCCTCCACAAGCGCCTGAGACCGCCATAAATACCACTAATTACCTTATTCACGTGATTGTTCCATGAAAGAGTTTTGTTAAGTATAAAACCCAAGTCACTAGCGGTTGAACTATATGGTATTAAATGATTATTTAAAAAAATAATTGATACCCACTGAAAATTTAGAATTTTTGTGAAAGTCGACTTTTTTGATTTTTTTCCTCGGTCTCAAAAAAAATGTTTTAATGCAAAAAGTTTCTTCAAACAATTCTAATAGTGACTGCAAAAAAAATCTCTTCGTTAATATTTTTTATGATTTTTTGAAAATTGCTAAAAATAACTATTTTAGCCACTTTTTCCTCCTTTTCATACAAAATTTTTCTGAGATCATCCCATTCAAAAAATCATAAAAAATATTAGCGAAGATATTTTTGAAAAATAAATTTTGCAGACACCTATCCCTTGAATCCACCCTCAACGTGGATTGACATCCCATGAACCAGCAAAAAGTTAATAATAAAGGGCTGCTAGTTATTGCGGGAGAATCTATAGCTAGCTCACTTTTACTTTTACATGCAAAACTTGTATTCTCACTTTTGGTTTTACATGCAAAATTGTTATACTCACTTCCCAAAAAATACGCCTATTAATTTAATGCAGACCTATGCTTAGAACATGATCAGGATCACACAAGCTGCAAGCAAGACACAAGTCAATTATGTGCCAAAGAGAAACATATTATGTTGCCTCTCTATAAAACTATAAAATTTTCTTAAAAATAGGTCGAGCATTTTAAATAATAAAGCTGTAAACACAATTTTGCACTTTATTTTGTCCGGGAGTGTAGGTAGATTTCGATTCTTACACTCAACCAAAATGAAGTGTGAAAAAGTAGAATTTTACTTATGACGTTTACTGAAGAGAGCCGACTGACCACCGAAGAGGCTTTTTGTAGAGAATTGAATGAGTTGCACTTGCACTTGCAACTTGTAAACATGGATATGAGATATATGTATATTGTATCTGTACTGTATGTATAGCCTGAGCAACGAGGACGCAGTAACCGCAGAACACATATTGGGTCGTATGAATAAAAACTAGCATTTGCTTTGCGTAAAAGGTTGTAGCAAAGTAAAAGCACTGAGCAATTGCTTTAAATCGGTATGAATAAAAACTACTTTGCTAAAGTAAGTTCGAAGTTTCGAACAAAGCATTTACTTCACTGCATGTGTCCTTCCCTTGCAGCTTTGTCTTCCACGTTTTATTCATACCAATCTGAGTAAAAGGTCGGTGGCGCCGCTTTTCGAAGATGTCAAAAGTTGGAGTCAACTCAAATCAGTTTTTATTCATACGAAGCTTAGCAATTGCTTCGATTTTGACATTTATTTTGAGTAAAAGCAATTGCTAGGTTTTATTCATACCACCCATTATGTGACTGCGGCTGTTTAATCAAGCCACGTCAACGCTATCTAGGTAAATTCTACCTCGAAGCAGCAGGCATAGCTGCCAGCACACCCAAAGAGCTAGCCGTCTTGGCGTTGAGTTATAAATGGGGATCATCACAATAGGCTTTATTTGGGATTTAACATACCACCTCCTCCCTACAATCTACAATCTATATAGCCCGTCCCAAATAAGTGAACATTTTTTGCGCAGGTCTCTTCACTTCAGGCATTTTATTCTCCTTGTGACAACAAAAAAACTTTATCAACCAGGGGCCAGTAACACGAAACAACAAGTATTGTTAAACAGTAGCAATTTATCGAAGCAATATGTTAAAATGCTCCCATTCCACAATACTTGTTGTTTCGTGGTACAGGCGTCAGGCCCCAGAACTACAGCTAAAAAAGTCTACTATACCATTACCATGCACCATAAAATGGGCGAGACAGAACACCACCTTGAGGGCAGCCTCTGTTTACCCCTGTCATGACGCATTTGCCACAGTCCGCTTTGGCAATCAACGTCCTGTGCATTAGCACTGTCAAAAGCACCCTCAATATCGACAAAAATACCCAACGCGTACTCCTTCCGATCAAGAGCACTTTCGATCCTACCAACGAGGTTCTGATCTGAAGCGCAGTTTCACAGGATTTTCCGCGCTGATAAGCATGTTGCATCTCAGAAAGAGGATGCGATCGAAGAGCAACATTGCGCACGTGCAGCTCAACCAGTCTCTCAAAGCTTTTCAGCAGGAAGGAAGACAGACTTATGGGTCTGAAACTTTTGGCGAAAGTGTAGTCAGTCTTACCGGTTTTTGGTATGAACACGACTTTAACCACACCCATATACGCCAAGGAGAAGGTATGTAGCATGTAGGCCAAGGCCAAGCTTGCGGTGAAAATTATTTTCAACGTCGGCATCAGCTGACTAAAACCTTGTTTCAGCATAGCCGGGTAGATTCCATCCGGACCAGGTCACTTGAAACTGTTAAACGATGCAATTGCAATATACCAGCTACGCCGCGTGGAGTTTGTCAGTTCCGTAGTGAAGAGCGCGTTGTGACCTGATTTCCCGGGAAGTGAGTCTCCAGCGCTGCAGGAGACTAAAAGTCTAGTAGGTACCATCAGATTTTTGGAGCGATTCCACTTTACTTGGTCTATCGCGTTTGAGGACTTTGACAAGCCTACTGGTTGCACTTAGTTATTCGACCTCCTCACAAAATTTCCAGTCGAAGAGATTCCAGTCTTCCTCTAAGTTGGTTTTTAAAGACCGACTTAGGAGCTTCCTGGTTTCTCTGCGAATACACTGCAGTTCGGTATTCCAGCAAGGTACCGGTTTTCTATAGGAGTTTTTTTTGTAACTGGACACTCTTGCTCAAAACAACGGATAAGGACGCTGTTCAGATCCTAAGCAGACCTCTCTACCCCTTGTATTGATCTTAATTTAAGTGGAGCTTTAACAGAATTTAACCTGAGAAGGTTACTACTGTAATACTTACGGCAGTCGTAAGTAAAACTTACAAGAAGTTTGTAATAGTTCCTTAACAAAAAAAAACAAAATATCAGAAACTATAATAATGTAGATATCAGGTATCGAGACATTTTTATTAAAAAAACACGCGTATTACTGTTTTAGGTAAAGGGGATATTTATTTAAATAAGGTCTAGAAAATATTGGAATCATGGCTTCAATAAGGATGGCGCTGTAGCACACACAGTTGTGAGTGTGTTGGCCACAACAAGTTGTCATTGTGAGTTTGAATGCAGTTCGAAAAGCCTTTTGTCTTAATTCAAGGTCATTTACATTCCATATTATGCATCCAACAAACGTAGACGAGTGCTGAACGTGACATGAATTTCCTTTTATGTATCTACATTATTTACATACATATCTGCAACTTAACTTCAGCCTGAACTGAATGTACCTACTATTATGCACGAATGAGTACCGTAGGTCATGGTCTGTATCAGCTATCAAAATATCTACTGGGACTAAATGCTTCCTTATGGACTTTTTGTTTTTTAAATAACGTGCGAGGTTAGAGCATTCTGCAACCACAGGCAAATTATAGCGCCTAGGAAGAACCATTATTGCATGTGAGTAAAGGTGATAGTACACGATATGTAGCACGCCTCATATATATGTAGAACTGACGTAATTTTGACGTCAGCGAATGGTCCCAATGGGTACATGCCGTGTACAAGCTTTCTTTGTGCACTCTCTGTTGACGTCAGAGCCACATATATATGAGGCGTGCTACATATATCGTGTACTGGCACCTTAATCCACTCTGCGCCAATAAGCTATTAAATTAAAATTATACGTCGTAATAAGTGGATTGACGTCCCTTCCTGACACTAGTTTACCCCCATTATAATCACCCATATTCCCGTTGGCGTTTGTCGTATACGTATGCGACTCATGTTTCGTGTCGTTGTAAAAGGATGTTCGGATTTTTTCTAAACTTTTGTTTACAAATTTTATTTCCATATCTTTGTGTTCAACATCATTTCAATTCATTTGTCTCAAAAAAATTAAAAACTCCGACTAAATACGGGTGAATAGGGGTGAATATTTTAGTTGACCGTTTTTTTTCGACAGATGCTGCCGGTTGCAATGTTTGTTGAATCTGTCTGGGAGATGCCTGCTTCTTTTATACAATCAACGGTCATTTACCAGCCTAGTAACCGCTGAAACCTATTTGTTCCATTTGTTTTTACACAATTGGATATTACATATTTCTATTGAAAATATTCAAAATGCTACACAATTATATTTTAATTTGGTACGTGCTTGTCATCCAAATAAAACATAATGGAAGTGTGTTAGTGTTTAGCGTTAGCTTCTGTAAATACCTAAACTGTACCTAATAGATTTGCGTAAATTCCAATGTTTACACAATAGTACAGCAGATAGTTGCTAATGGACTTTAATTAATGTGGGCGAATTATTATGGGTCAATGGCACGGGAGCTTATAGGCAATATGTATAAATAGGTACTTAGATGTAGGTATTGTTACAAGCAATGAATACGTAGTCAGATGATATTTGTTTTTGAAGTAATACGTAATCGGCTATACGACTTGCTACGTACCTATACATCATTTCGGATCACCATATACTATAATGTCCTTACTAAGCGAGCTAATTTTTCATATGACTAAAAGCTGAGGCAAAAAATACTACAATGTCCCAAGGGTAGTAAAAATGTATGGTCATTTGTAAAAAATGTTAAGAATTCGGCCTCGTCAGCGATCCCAATCCCAACGCTCAATTACACTCCAGCTGTCAGCTCTTTGGACAAATCTAATCTGCTCGCTGCGAATTTCGCAGAAAGCTCAATGCTCCAAGATTGCGATTTGTCCCCACTTGTACTCGAGAGCGTCGAATTTACCATGGGACAAATCCATTTTCGCATTCAAGAGTACTTAATGATCTGAACATAAATAAATCCGCTGGTCCAGACTGTATTTCCCCCATCGTTCCACTCTGTCAAAACCCACTTTTTCATCTGTCCTATTCTTCTGGACTCTTTCCGAGTAGTTGGAAAACTACGTCCCTAAAAAATGTGAATCTTCTTCTCTCACCAATTACCGACCCATAGCACTTGCGTACATTATTTCTAAGGTCATGGAAACGCTGATAAACCGGCAACTTATGAAATCTTGAATCACGGAAACTGCTCAATGACCGGCAGTATGGTTTCAAGTCTGAAACTCACCATATAAATGCTGATGTTCCCCAAGGCTCCGCTCTGTCTCCGACTCTTTTTCTCATTTTTATAAATGATATCTTGTCTGCAACTTCTAATCCAATTTATTCCTTCGCTGATGACAGCACTCTTAGCTTTTCTCTGCTCTTCGGCCGTAGAACTGGAACAGCTACTTAATACGCTCATTAAATTCCGACTTGACAGCATTTCAGCCGATAGAGTGGAATTTAATGCTTCAAAAACACAATGCTGTTTGCTGTCTCTAAAGCGAAACCCAAACCTACAGCCATTATCTATGAATGGTACTTGAAACCGAATGACTTTCCATTCTTGGTATGTGCGTTCATGACAACCTTCGTTGGAATAACCATGTACACGAAGTCGCCAAGAACACAGCGATTATCAATATCTTAATGGGAATGCACTGTCAAAACTGCATCCTTTCGGTCCAATCCAGATCTAGTCCAGATACAGCGAAACACGTTTGAACATCGTTATCAACGTGCAATGTTTTAAGTTAATACGACTAATGGTTCGTGTGCTAAAAAAAAGTCCCTTCTCAAAATGGCAGCGGGGGAAATACACTCTCAAAATCTCAAGCTACTATCACACATTTCAAAAATCATATCAATTTTGACATATGAATAGAGAAAATCTGGACGTCAGCTTGTCAAAAATTTACACGATTTTTGATGTGTGTAATAGTTAGCTTTATTACTACTACTAGAGGTTTGTCAGGTGGTGCATTGACTGTTACATAAAAAACTTTAATTTACTGTTGTATACATATGTATAGAAAAAACTCTAGCAACTGGATGACTTGATATATTTTAGTTTTTTTGGGCTTCACTGGTCATGTTGCTTTTTCCGTTGATGTTTTAGAGAACTAGTGAACAAATCAAGTAAAGAATTTCTCGACAGAGCACTAGTGTACTAAGTTGACATTTCAGTTATATAATTGACGTAGAAAAAGTAATGTTCCCGACTAATCTAGGTTCTACGTTCAGACAAATCTAGCTGACTTAAGATGACTAGAGTTTTGAATGTGCCCAGTATCCGTTTCAACTGGTCGCACTTAAGCTCCAAGCTCCAAGTTCCATCAACATCAATAGAATAGTAAGTTACAAATTGGAATCGAATAGTCAAACAATTATTCATTGTTCTTTGATTGTCGTTTGACAGTTTGAGTCACATCCCAATATTAACCAAGTTTGTCGTAAACCAGACCCTCATATTGGATCTTTTTATTAAAAAAAATAAAAACCAAAAATATCGGTCATGCCAAGTGACCTCTTTGGCGTTCACCCAAATTTATATCACAAATGTGCAAGTGTCATTCAAATCGATTTCTGAAACCTGCCCGCTGCAATTATGTAGATATACAATGCAATATCGTCCGACGACAGCGCGCCGCTGACGACATGTCACACTCGAAGGTGAATAGAAACCGAGGGTCTACTTACTCATCAGCGTCGGCGACTGGCAGCTTAATTACAGGCATTGCAAAAGCGACGACAATGTACCCAAAGACCGTCATGAGACCAATGGCGTCCAATTGCATCGCTTCTGACTGTATTGTCTGGAGTCTGATGTAAGATAGTTCAACGTCTTGAGACTTTGAAGGAGTTTATTTCTGTCATCTTTGGTAAATTGTGTACACTGATGATTGCCACTATTTCAGTGCTCCAGTAAGTCATTAATAAGAAAATCAGATTTTTTTTTTGTTTAAGTATGTAAAGGTACTTGAGCCTGCGATTAAACAACGGACCGCTCGAAGGTGAATATCAAGTGTTCGGATTGCGAGAAATTATGAACCTGTTGTTTATTTGTCTTGCGAATTAAAATTATATCATTGTGAATATAGTTATCAAAATCAAGGGTAAGATCATGCTTACTTCCTTTTGGACAAATAAAGCATAAACTGTCAAAGCAAATATTTTGTTTCATTGGTATACGGCGCATTTACAAAATCATGACTGATGAATGCTGTTATTTTAGGTAACGAAAATGTTTAACCCTATTTTTACTCGCAGCATGTTGTGCACTCAAACTTTTGGTAAGGACTCTAAACTAGTTTTGGCCATCCTAAAGTGATGCTTTAATTGACCGGCATTATTGTTTTGAGATTGTACGAGTAACTGCGAAATATTTCTCATCGCCATTGCAACACAGCGCCATCTCTCGCAAATATTTAAGAGTATAACTGTTCTGGAAAAGCGTTTCCATTAATTGACTTGATATGCTGTCATCAGTATGTGAGATTTGTATCCAACTCAACTCCCAAGAACTGGGCCAAACCTATAGAATCTACTTTTCTGTCCGTCGCATCAGTTGACAGTTGTTGTTGGCACAGCGTGAGAGGAAGCACTTTAATTGGTTGAAGTATTGAGATTGAGAGAAACTGTCAAAATGCTGCAGATAACAGTTCAATCAAAATAATTTTGTGGATATTTTCGAATTTAATAAATTTCAAATTGTTTTAAAGATTCCAAGTGCGGACTCCGGCGACGGATTCTATGGGCTGGGACCTTTAGCCAGATCTTTGCTATCCTACCTGCAGTTCAAAAATAACAGGGATTTACTTTCTAAACAGCAGGCCTATCTTGGTGTTTGCCAGGCTTAGTTCAGTTACTTGGTTCGGCTGTCTTTTGGGCATCTTCAGTGTCTTGTGCGGAGATCACTGCCAGGATGCATCTGCAAAAGCCGACCGCATGTAGATACGTATTTTCCGGCATCTCTTAGGATTCCATCATAGGAATTATTCCATAAGTTGGGTCCTAGAATTGGGCCCTGAGCGGCATTAGCGTCAATTTTCTTCGTTCGCATTCCCTTTATGGCCCTCTGTCTTTCTCATTGTTGTGGAACGTCGAAAGTGTTCTGCAATGTGTTGGGCCCTGGGCATATCACTCTGTTTCGTTGCTTAATGTCTAGAGTTGTTGTCATCATTACGATTTTTCTTTCGATGATAGCTCCTGCGCTGGGCCTTGTCAAAACACCTTGCAACTTCTTTTACTGCCGCTGTTGCTGGCGCTGAGTTCCCTTTTCTGAACCCGTGTTTTTTTTTTTAACTGAAAGGTCTCTTGCTCTCAGAACTACTGCCAAAATTCGTCGCTTGAGTATCCTTTTTAAGAGGTTTCTAAGTCTTAGCCCGATAGGGGATACGGGTATCTTTTCCCTTGCCTATTAGTATGAGACGTTATATTTCTTCAAGTCCTTGTGGAAAGTGTCTTTCTATAAGTAGCCGAAGTCGGGGTAATGATTTAGCGATCGTTTACAAGACTTCTACATGGTATCTAATCTGGTCCGTGGGTCATCTAATTTTTCAAAGAACTTTAGAACTTTCGGCGAATGTCAGATGTTCTTATTAAATACAGGGTGGTCCATTTAGACCCTTGGGATGTTTTTTTATTAATAATAAAAACAAAAACAAATTAGTTGCTGTGCAATGATTTTTCTTTTATCTTGAACCGAATTTGATTTGTTCAGTTGTGGAATATGATATCGCAAAGCGAATGACATTAAGTGCTAATTTTTCTGCATTTTTCATCACTTTTCGTAGTTTTTCGGTTTAAATTGCGGCCATTTGAAGTCGAATACTGTCTTTTAAAGCTTGCATGGCCCATGTCTTGTTGACATAGACTTTGAACTTCAAAAAACCCCACAGGAAGAAGTCTAGAGGGGTTAAGTCGGGCAATCACGGAAACTAGTCATAATCACGATCGACAAACAAAGAACACAATAAATCGATCGTGGCTTGGGGTGTGTGAGCTGTGGCGCCATCTATTATAGGACCAAATAAAGTTGTCAGCTGTTAGAATTGACATTGACTGGCGCTTCGAACGCGGGCTGTTATAAGCCGATCCGAAAATAAAATACAAATTTACAGGTTTGCTAGGGGCCGAAGGTTTAAATAGCCCATCCGCCTGCAGGGCGACTTTATTTTGTGGTTCGAGTGTCACATCCTGAGGCGCTCTAGCGGATGTGTCAGAAAAAGTGTGTCTAAGATATCGCTTGAAGCGTTGGTAGGGATCGCTGTTATTGTCGTGACGGAGTTCTTCCCATTTGATTATTAACTTCTGCTGGATATCTCTTTTGAGGTTTTTATCTGTTTTCTTAAATTTGGCAGTAGTTTCCGTCGGTTCATCTCCCTCTAGCAGCTTTGCGTCTGTGATGTAGGCACCGTCTTCTTAATTTGTTAATATTGTTCGTCGACAAGTACCTACTCGAGTTCGGCCTGCTATTTTCTTCTACGAATATGCGTATGAAGGCATTGCAAGCTTGTCGTATTAATTTCGTAGTGGGACCCACTATTAGTCTTCCAGAATCGGGATTAATATCTTGGGGTACACTTTGATAAGGAGTTTGCCTTTGACTTCTGTCGTTTTGGGACGAATGGAAGGGACCTACAATTTTATGCCGAGTCCGAACGGCTGAATTGAGAAGCTTTTTCAGGACAGTCATACTCTCGGATGTTTGTCAGACGTTCGCGAGAGGTGGCGCAGTAGAAAAAACTTTAAGATGTAATTTGTGTTTTTCCGGTGATCGAACCTGGGGACCTCGCATAGCAGTCCAGCACACCAACCACTGCGCTACTGCGCCCACCAACCCTAGTCTAGCTGATATTTCAATAGGAACTGTCTTCCTCTTTGTGGCATTCATTTCCCATTATTGTATTTTTCCGCGGTATTCTCTCTCTTCTCGAGGATAATATTTTAACACAAAATACTGTTGTTTATTTAACACCGCCTCAAAAATTCCAATAAATTTTCAGACATTCCACAATTCCCAGCGAAATAGTATTCGCTTTTATTAAGCTTTAACTCTAAGGAAGATGGTTAATTATGAGAGTATCTATCTATGCTATTCTCTAATCGACCTTATAGCTGTCTTTATGCTGAACTCAGTTTCGAAATCGTATAGCTCTCGGTATCAAAATGTAAATTTGCATAAAATGTTGCAAGTTCAAAGATCTGCCAATGGGACTAAAACAAAAACAACACCTTCCCGGCCCCGAATACGCATATTAATTCAGCGAATTAAGCGATCAAAGTTGAGTTCATTCCCGCTCTTCGATGAATAATTAAGTCGATATCAAAGATGCTATTTTGTACATACCTCACAATTATTATTTCGAATATTAATCATCGTTTCGATTGTTAAATGTCCAATTAAGCAAATTCCCAACCATGCCTCGAGACCTTATCCGAGGCGCAAGAAATTGAAGATGATCAAACAAAAGTCAAACAAACATAATGAGGTTTCACCTCTGTGCATGAAAAACCGTTGGCACGCGATGGTGCATAGTGACATTGAACTTGGTTTGTTTATAGTTTTATTTTTGAAATTGGCAGCCAAAGTCGAAGGGAGCCGGGTTTTGGTCGTTGGAGGATTTTCGAACAATGACAAACTGTTGTAAAATAAGCTGCGTTCTGTGTCGCATACTAATTTTGCGGGTGCAACATCGATTTATCAGTTGGGGGTATAAAAGCCTAAAAGTGCGTTTTATGGGCAATCAGTTTGGTGAACACAGTTGATTGGATTGGTAGCCATGTTTGTAAAGGTGAGCTGCGCAGTTAAATTGGACTTTATTGGTGTGTTACATTTTGTGTTTTATTTTAGATTGTGATATTCGGTACTTTGTTGGCGGCATCCTTAGCGGAATTGCCGGTGAGCGCACCATACGCACCATCTGGGTGGAGACCACAGGGAACACCTTTCGATCTCCCAAATGAATATGTGCTGCCGTTGCCGCTACGACGACCAATAGGACGACCACCACCACCAGTTGAAATAGAGATCACCCAACAGCGGGTAGACTATGCTGGTCAACTTGCCGACAACAATGCTGGTCAGCTTGCGCCGAACAACGAATACCTCCCTCCAAATGAAGTTGACGATCCCTCAGGTATTGACATCATTCGCGTGCAAGGTCTTCCCAATCGACCAACAACTCAGTTTAACGCATTCCGTGCTTCACAACTAAATACCCGGGAGTATTTTCCCCAACGCCAAGTCGGTCAAGTTCGCAGGCCAGCACAGAAATTCTCCGGAAACTTTAGACAGCAGCAATTTGGTAGACAAACAAATGTTCCAGTTCCTGCTGCTCAATACGGAGCTCCGATTGTCAAGCCAGCCACTCAGTATGGCGCCCCTGTTGTACAACCATCCACAGAGTATGGGGCTCCAGCAGCTGAACCAATGGGATATCCAGAGCCGAGTAAGAATACAGACAATGGCTTCAAGTTCCCCAATGAGGAGAACGACGAAATCACTGACAGCAGCTATGTAACCAAGGGGGAGTATTTTGTGCTGACACCGGAGAAGACTTTGCAGAAGGTCACCTATCAGACTTCGCAGACCGACGAAGAAGCACAAACTAATGCATTTTCGGCGCAGCTCAAGTATACGCCAGTAGAAGAAATTAACGGACCATTGTACAAGTACAATGAAAAAGGACAGTTGGTGAGAATATACAAGAAGTAACCGAAGAGGCTTGCCGCACACAGTATTGCTTGTTATTTAGTACGCATAAGTTGTTTTGTTTTGTAATTGGATGTAAAATATTGGATTTTTAAAATAATGGCGATATCATTTGGATATTAAATTTTGTTTTTTATTGAAGCTCTCTATATAGAGCAAGAATGATTCGGATAGAGTTTGCTATTCGGTTAGCTATCATATAGTCAACAATCCCAAACAAGTTTTTCCTTTTTTATAACCTCTATCAGTAGTTTCAGGCAATTCTTTGGTATTTTGTGGTATTGTATTAACTACCATTGACTTCAACCAACGATTTTCCGACCAAGAAGACTCAACCAAGCAATACGTAGAGAAAAATAAGCCCGATAATTGCCAGTCAGGATGACAGACAATATCTTATTGAGCTAACTCGACATATTTGTGGTTGAGTTCAATAAGAAATTTTCGGGACTTGTCAGATTGCCGAAAACGAGATGATGGCGGATGGGCACTTTGTGGGCCAATGCGAAGTGGATACCAGAATATCCGGTCTGCTGTTATGTGCCTGGCCTTCTCCAGATTGGATGCTGTTCGGACTTTTTTTTTATAAAAAATAAATAAATATAACTAGCCGAAATCTCCATAGGCTACCACCCAATCCAGAGGGAGCCCGCGTGAAATTGTGATGATGATGATACCGTGAAATTATGACAGAATACGCAAATGTTAAGACGCAGAATAGCAAGGGCAACGGGGCAAGAGTAGATGTATTGATCCAAAAAAAGGAGTAGATGATCGTAATTAGAAAATAGGGGGATACATTGCAGTCGAAGATTAAGCGCGTTTGTGTTTCCCGCATTTCCAGCCAGACTGGAGGCTGCCACTCAAAATTAAATAAGGGCTTTTCAATTGGGACGGGTCGTTGCCAGCCAGACTGGTCGGGAGCATTGCCGCGGTCTATGAGAGTGTACATAGGAGAACCCGAGGCAGTCAATTCCTCGCCATGAAGAAGAAGAAATCCCGATGACGAATTTTGCATCCAGACTTAGGCTAACGCCCGTACAAGATCCAACTAATCCAGGAGCTAAAAGTTAATGACCATCATTCACGTAGAACCTTCTGACCTTAAACAGACCAGCACCAGAAATCCATATATAGGTGAACAGCTAGTGGAGACCTTTGATATATATAGAAAGCCGTCAATTTATTACCCCATTTAGACGGTCATTTCAGATTCAGTTTCAGTTGAGCTATCAGTTAAACTTTCAGTTGAACTGATCTGATGTTCTATACAGTGCATTTAGACATCAGTCTAGTATTCAGGTGAGCTTTCAATTTCTTCGTGATTGGCCGAAGGTTAGAAGATTATTTCTACTAAAAGTGACAACTGAACTGAAAACTTATGGGAATTCCATCAGTTTCAGTCTCAGTTTCAGTTTCAGTTAGACGCTTCAATTTTTGCATTTAGACATCAGTTTAACTGAAAGCTGAACTGATAGGTCAACTGAAACTGAAACTGAAATGATCGTCTAAATGGGGCTTAATGTGGATTTGTGACGTATGGATCTCTGACGTCAACAGAGCTGCCCAAAGAGAGCTTGTACACAGCATGTACCCATTGGGACCATACACTGACGTCAGTGCTACATACGTATGTGGCTTGCTATATGCCGTGTACTTGCACCTTTACCCGTGGCGGCTACCAGGTTGGAGAGCGAAACGACCACGAAGTTGGATTAGGCCAATCATATATTTCCAAAATGCTTTGCTTTTTTTCTTTGTATAAATTCATTTGACATATCCTGATATTTTTCAAACATATTTAGAATAATCTGTAGCTGTTTTGTATTTGTTGTGTTTGACCTTCTTTAAAACTGGCAATTTGCATTATTTTTTCTAAATATTTTGCAGAAAAACACTTATATTGCTGCTCCTTAGCTAAAGTTCCCTGACGAAATGCCAGCGGAATATTTCGGGGAAAATTACGTTAATATTTCCATCGGAAATTTGTTCCCGACAGCTATTTTTCCGACGGAATTTTTTGTTTGATTTCGAAATCATTCACGATACCTATTTTTCCCGACGGAATTTTTTTTCCCTTTCGAAAATTATTTACGATACCTATTTTGTGAAAAAGGGAAACATTTAGGGGGAAATATTATTCCCGATAGGGGTGTATATGTATGTCTATGCTCTGTGGGTTGACGACCTCGAAGCGTCCATGTAGTTTTAACAGATGTAGGTATACGTCAATTTTCAAAAAAGGTTTTTCTATATTTAGATTACTACGAATAAGGTATACCTTTTAGTTAATTTTACAAGCTCAAAAACAGCTTTATCTGTTTTAGATTTCCGCAATTCATTTCAGCGAAAAAATTAAAAAGATAGAGATGAGTCTTGGTATTTATTTCTTACATTCCGTGATTTAATCTGGAGGTGGTATTCTGAACATGAACACTTTCAATCGGTTTTGTTTCCTCGAAGAATTTGGCACTTCAATAACTAAAGTGACATAAGGTTATTAAAGTTTGTTGGTAAGTGGCAGTCGAATACTTTACAAGGATTTCTGTATGTGTTTTCCAATATGTGCTAGAGTTCTAGCGCAAATGATGAAATGTCATTTTTTTTTATATGCAGTTTGGCATGCGCGCTAGTCATCTAGCGGTCAATGGAACGCGGCCATTAAGTCTGCTTCATTTCATTATTCTCTAATTTGAATGCCAAATAATGTTGAAATGTCAAAAAAGCTGAAAATGTAGTTTGAATACATTTTCAACGGTTTCTTTTTCACATGTCTAAATTATTAAGGTTGGTGTATAAGCAGTCATTCCTATCGGGAATTTTCGTTCTAATTTTTCGTACTTTTTTAAGGAGTGTGATGTATGCAGTACATATGCCTCTTCTGGAAGCTTTACCGACATGTTATGGAAGTCAAAGTCTTTATAAATCTTCAAACTTTTTGACATCAAAGCTGAAATAGTCAGTTGAATAAAAGAAAACCAAAAATATTTAAATAATTTTTTTTACGTAAAAAACGATTTTTTTATTACAAATATTATACAAAATATGAATGCAATTGATATATGGTATTGTATACAAAAAATATATAATAAAGTTTGTGAATTATAAAATATACAAAAAGAGCGCTTAACAAGTAACTTTTTTTTTCTATTTTGTTAATTATGGCAGTTGGCTTTGCTGTGTGGCTTGCGCTTTTGTGGACTCGATGAATAATTAAATAAAAATTAAACAAACAAAAAAATTATACAATGTACAAGAGAAAATAAAAATAAAGCTGAGAAAATAAAATTACATAATGGTAAATAATACTACATTGCAATGAGAGAAATGAAAAGAAAAAAATATTAAAAAAACAAAAAATTATAGTATGCTATGAAAAACCACACAAAGAAACTGGCCTAAAACCTAACACAGGATGACAAACGACTTTAGGTTTTCTCCCTCAGCAGGATACTAGAATAGAATAGTAGATTGGAACTGCGAATAGATCCTTAATTGTATCTGCTTTGAGCATTGGCATCATAACCACCGAATGCACCGTCACGACCAGAAGCACCGGCACCATTCTGAGCACCACCATTGTAAGCGTTTCCGGTTTGTTCATAAGTGATGGATGGACGGTATCCATTCTGATCGGCCTCGTAGTCTACAACCTGTTTCCTGCCATCGGGCAAAAGGACATAGTAGCGGCCAACGGTCCTATCACCATCACGAGCTTCCATATGTCCGAAATCATTACCAGATTCGTAGTCCTGAACGTCATACTTGAATTCGTATTTAGCTGGACCGTAGTTCTCCTCGCTGCCATAACCGCTGTAGGCATTGTTGTTGCCATTACCATTACCGTAACCGCCGCCATTTGAGAATCCCTGGCTAGCTGGATAGTTGCCTCCATTCGATTGTTGTTTTGGGAAGATTGCCGATGTAATTGCTGGCGCTGGAGCGGCCGAAGATGGAGCAGCATATGCACTCTGTGGTGCAGCGGCAGGCGATTGACTCCTTTGGGGTGGTAGATAATTGCTGGCAGGTGACTGGTATGACTGAGTGGGTGGCAGGTAATTATTTGATGGCTCAGCAGATTGTTGGTTTGGTGGAAGGTATGTATTCTGTGGTACTGGAGGTTCGCACCTAACCAGAGCGACGCAGGCCAAAACAGCTATCGTTGCAAAGCACTGTAAAGATGGTTACACCAGATTAGAATGAGAAAAGAAAAAAAGTGAATGGTACGCGACATAATTGACAAAAGAGACGGTATTTTTGTTGCCATAATTGCAGCTCTGAGTGATGGTGATGATGACGTCGCGTTGTTGTAATTATTTTTAAAAATAGATATCATACCAGGTGATTACCGTTGGCAATACGATGTGATGTACCTATGTTTATTGACATTCATTAGCATTTTATTTGTCATCACATCATATTTATCATGCGATGAGATGCTTTGACAAGCAATGAGCCAAAAAATGGAGAGTAATTATGAAATTCTCGAAATGTCTTGCGTTTTGATCGTGCATCGCGCCTATTAGTTTGGGGCGGAGTTGGTAATGAGGCTCTATAGATATATCGTTGAGATAAGCACTGTTAAAGCGTCAGGTGAAAGGAGACTCGAAGTCACGATTTATTGGCTTCATTCAAGTGAACAAACAACAGATTTATGTTACGTATACGCAAGAGTGTACAAATTGTGCGCACGAAGTTCAGTTAATTGCTAAGCACTGTAAAATTGCTTGTCATTTGTAAAACTGAGTCAAAACTGATTCTTAACTTTGATGGGATAGAAGTGGCGCAAGTCCTAAGTAACAAATTCCACTTAAACTCTACTAAATAAACCAAGTATACGTAAGGGATGGAGTATTTTTAAGCCGTTGGTTAAATTGTGTTTAAACTCCATCTGGTTTTAAGTCAAACGAATCAATGACTCCTTTGGTTATATTCACTAAACACACGCACAGGCTGACTATAAATATTGTTCACTACTATGCGTCCTTTTGTTCCGAATATCCTCATGTTAACTGTCCACAATCACTCTCACTATATCCTTTTGAATTTCGCATATACAAAATGCACACTAAATATACTTAAAATGTATTTAAACAAATGTGGTATCTACATACCTTCATTTTGTATATTTTAAAAGCTTAATTGATTTATCACAAACTCAAAGGAGTATCCTTATTGGTCTTCTAGCGAAGATGGTTAAACAAGATTTGATACTGATCCAAATCCAGACACCAGTATTTATATCACGAAAAAGTACACAATATACTCACTCACTTGCAGTGGCAGAAAATCTCAATCTTCATCTTGCCAGTAAAGATCTTCTATATTCACAAAAAAATAGAAAAAAAAAAACACGAAACACACAACAAAAAAAGAAATAGAAAACGAACGGTATAATAGTAATAATAAAAGTTTAGAGCAAAAATCTCACAATGAACGCCATCACTAGTGCAAGTGGTGGCGCGGTGTTGCTATCAAAAAATCCACAAACAACAACAACAACAAGAACAGCTCCTATAACAGCCATTGAAAACTAAAAGCAAAAAATAATAAACATAATAATATTGGTATCATAGTTACATCTTTTGAGAAGCTACAAGATGCAAAAATAAAAAAAAATACCCCAAACCGACTATCAAAATGTATACCTTTTTAAAAACCTTTTCCACATATATTCACACATAGATACAGAGCAAAATATGTTTAGATACATTTTCTTGATGCTGTTACTTTTTGTTTAACTTATTTAGCTTAAATGTATCTAACCAATCAGATGGTACCCCAACGCGAAGAGTGTAGATTTCACGTACATCGATGTGAAACGAAATGATGAGTACAATACAATTTTTCGGCTATTGCTGAAGATACACAATGCAATTGGTTTAGATACTTACGGCTACGAGTATGTTACCCACAGTGAAATTAGTGCAGACATGGATCTGTGTGTGTGTGTGTGTGTTTGGGCTTTAATGCAGAGAACCACAGCTCACGAGATATACTTTCTGATGGCAGATTCATTCACCAGACAGCCTGGTGAAGGTGTTTTTTGTTTTGGCTCAAATCACATACGACGATATCAACATCTTTGTGGCTCTCATCATAAACGTTTAGACCATGATCGGGTTTGGTATGGAATTTGCACATTCGCTCATGTGTCATGTGGTTTGGATCTTCAAGGGAAGAACACCTTGAAAAAAAAGCGACAAAAATCTATCTTTGAGTGGTTGTCTTGTCTGCACTCTCGAATTTTGATTCTTTGAAGAATTGTGTGTGATTTTTCATTCTTTTGAGTTTTTCTCGAAAGCAGGAGCCTAAATGTTTCAAATATATCCGACTAGTGTTGTAATGTAATAACTGGTGTAAAGTTGTGAATTTCTATCGGCTATTTGAAAGTTTGTGCATTTGCATTGTGTTTTGGGCATATCTTTGGGGAAAGAGTATGATCCGTAGGTATCGTATAATGTTTGGAAATATTATTTTCAGCCAGGACATTTAACATAATGTCTTGATTTGCACCGATTTACTGTATCAATGTTCTCGAATCCAACTGCAATGTGTTCACAAATATTGATAAATGTTTGGCAAACAATTTCCAGTATTTTCATAATTGATTCCTTCATACGTTGCATATTTTTATTGCCATCGCAAAGTATTTTTTTTCTGCCAAATAAGGACGATAACGTACTGCGTTCTTATAAAAATGCAGTGCTCAAAAAATAGCTAGAACTATTCTTCTACATTCTTTGAATTAATCTTCTCGAGCTAAGTAGTAACCTCTTCGTTTTTATAGAACTACATTCAATGCCTATGCAATTATGTTAAGCAGTCAGGATATTGGGCCTACTAAATATACCCTAAATATAACCTTTGCAGCTCCATCTGCAACCCTAAGATCCAGCATAGGTGCATTGTGATACCGCACGAAAAAAAAAAAACGGATCATATAAGATTTCCCTATACTATAGTTAAACCATTTTGAGCTCTTTATAAAGCGTAAGAGGCTTTTGATATCAATGTTTGTCAGATTACCCAAGTTGTTGAATTAAAAGTGAAAGCTTCCTTCTACGGGAAATAGCTGGGCAGGAACAAAGAACGTGAGGAATAGTTTCCTTCTCTTCCTCAACCAAAAGCCCTAGACTTGTGGCACGTTTTCCTATCACGCAGTGTCCAGTAATGACTTAATTTCTTACAGCGTTTCAAATCCAGCTTAGGCCTAATTTGTTAGTGCCACTTGTCCACCTAAGATTTGGACTCTCGATAGCATTCAGCTTAAATTTTTGCTTACAGGTAGCGATTGGTATGCCTAGGGTACTTTTATCCGGCAGGATGGGTTGAGTTGTTCCTATTCTGGCGAGTTAATCGGCCTTACAATTCCCTGGAATGTTTCTATGCCCCGGGCCCCCGGCACCCAAATTAGGTGTATGTTAAACTATTCGGCCATCTCCGTAAGAGACGATCGGCAGTCTAGGGCAACTAGAAAAGTTATAGAGATCGAATCCAAGGATTTGATGGCTGCTTGGCCGTCCGAAAATATGCGGATATCTTTAACAGATATCACGTTTTTCTTCAGCCAAGATAAAACTTCTTTTATCGCCATTATTTCTGACTGGAACCTGCGATGACACTTTACTCCAATTGGAGTAGATCTACTTCACTTTTCCACAAATTTCAGAAATCTACTCCCTACTCCACTTATTTCTAATTTTCCATTATCTACTCCAATTTTATATTTATAATCCATTTCTTTATTTTGTTTAACAAAAAATATTTCTCTGTTTTCTAATTTTTTTTTGCCATTAATCCCAAGTAAGTATAGTATGTAGCCACTTTATGGATTCATTTTTTGGAATTTATTCTGGAAAACTGTTAGCCCCAGGTAAAACTATGTATGACCAATTCGTAGGTATATAAAACATAATTATCAGATAAAAAATAACTCGGAGCGTAGATAAAATTCTAAACATTAGGCTCTCAATGTTAAACCAATTTAAACAATAAATTTCCTAACTACGACTGCTAAAAGTAGGTATGTATGAAATATTGATCTCTCTTGACAGAAGGCATATCAGCGCCACAATATGTGTCATTACGGGACACTGCCTTATGGGCAAGCATGCAACAAGGCATGACGTATTCTGAAACGATTTTTGTAGAAGTTTTTTTGACGAGAGGAGGAGGATTATCATCTAAACGATCTAACAAACCTAGACATTCGTAATCTTCTATGCTTCATAGGAAGCTCAAACTGGGTTCAACGAGTAGGACGAAACTTTTTCTAGAATCATGTGGTATTGCAAGGCGGGACCTGGACCTGGTCTAAGTGTATTGGCCGTTTGTCGCAGTCATTTCAACCTTACCTAACCTAACCAAACCATGTATGAAATATAGGTTTCAGTTGTAGGATAGAATAGTTTGGGAACTTTGCCCCGAGTCATGCCCCTTCATTATAATATTTTTTTCAAAATGCAAACATTTCGGCGTTCTAGGTACCTTGAAAAAGGTATGCACAATGTATATTGATGCTTTTTGGAAATCTACTCCCGTTTTTTCCCATCTACTCCACTTTTTTAGGTAAATCTACTCCAGAAATTTTTTCAGAAGTGGCATCGCTGCCTGGAACACGCTACAATAATTTGGTAGACGGAAGGAAAAGCTTAAAATTATAACTTTAGGAGAAAACACCCCCACCAACTCAGTCTTTGGTTTTTCAGCCATCAGTGTAGAAGTGAACTGATTCATCTAATAAAAAAGTATCCTCATTCCAGATTGCTCTGGAATTGATGGTGACGTAAAAGTTCTTGTGAAAATTTAGAGATGGGGTGGTGTCAGTGTTTTCGGTTGACATTTCGAAGCTTATAGAGCCTTCAGCTGACTGGAATTTTTCATTGATTTCTATAACTGACTTGTCAGATAAATGAAACCACCATTCCACTAATTTGTTACAATGATGCGTTTGAATGATAGCTATAATAAAGCTGGTCCCTTAACGGCATCGAAAACTATAGACGTAAGTATTTGAAAACTTTCAGCAATGCCAAAACTATTCGAATGCAAAGTAAACAAGTAAAAGTGTTATCATCCTGGCCTGGCCGATGCTTTTATACCCTCCACTATATTATGTACTGTACTTACACTTACACGCATGTGTCTAATATAGGTTTTGTATGAGAAGTACCAGAACTACTTGACCGACATAGACAATTTTTAATACCAACTTGACAACGGCAAAAAATAAGTCCTCTTCCAAAATTTCATTCATCTAAGTCGATTTGTTTGGACGGTAAGGTGTTTTCAACAGACAGAGAGATACATGGCTCGAATATTGGCTTTGTATAGTTCAACAGAACTACTTGACGTTGGCCGACATGGACCATTTTTAGTACCAACCTGACGACCATATATAATAAAACCTCTCACAAAATGTCAGTCGCACTAGTCGATTCGTTTGGACGCTATCGTGCTTTCAACAGACAGACGGACATAACTAAATCGATTCAGAATGTGATCCTGATTCAGAATATATATACTTTATATGGTCTCCGGTGAATCCTTCTTCGTTTGTTTATATGCCAAGCGTACACCAAGATGCAAATGACGAAAACGTGCGTATGAAGTGCAGCTACGTGGACAGTAAACCTTATGTATTCAATATAATTTTTGAATGAAGATTTGGAATGGGGGATAACTACAAGCCTTTGATTTCGTCAAAACAACAAAAAGAATATTGAATCCAGCACCATGCGCTAAATCGAAATTGTAAATTCTTATGCTAAAGTGACTAATTTTTAGTATTGTAACAATGATATCCAGCCTTTTCCTTAATTAAAATACCAATTAACAAGAAAGAAACGAACAAAGTGAAAATCATTACACTCTTGGAATGTTGTGACATAGCACTCAAGTCGCAATGTATACGAGCTTCTTAAATGTATCTAAAACACACAACAATCAGAAATCACTTAAGTGCGACAAGTGCGATTTTGAGTGTAAGTCAAACTGAAATAGAAAAAAAAAACCAAAAGATTAGTTATTATTTATGCTGATGAGTATGATTGTGTTGACTGAAATTTCAAAGGCGTGAAATTGTATCACACCTACAGACAGAGTGGACTGAAGACCATTTCCGGCCAACGGAAACTTTAAAGTTTTTCCTAAGTGGAAATCAATTGATTTGCAGCTGGGATGTTATACAATAAATTATTATGGTAACACTTGCATTACCCTCTTTAGTACGTAACAGCATAGACAAAAAGTTCCGTCATTGCTGAGGTTGAGTGTCTCACATTGAAACAGTTGGTATCTGGTTCCGTCATCAAAAGCATTTTCTAATTGAACTACTATAGTGATTTGATGTAAAGGTCATAATTATATGACTGATGTTGCCATTAAGACTTCGTGTATCTAATTTGTGCTTATGTGAGTTGGAGTTCATCTTGACTAAATAAATATTTATATGTTATATTTGAGAATAGATGGCGATGTTATGATTGTTTACATGTTCAAAGAATGCCTGAAACGTTGTCAACTGATTTAAATGTTGACGGTCATACCAAACGCGTAAAGGACTATGTTTAATGATTTTCACGTGAAGTAGGTATGATGCATGAAGAGAGACATTAAGGACGTTTGAATCGAAGACTTATAAAAATAGTTACAAACTACATCTAATCGACGAATGTCACCCTTTTAACCGTGTTAATGTCGCTGTAGATATCCGAGTTCGCTGTATACTTAGATTTCCTTCTACAAATCCCTTTCACCCAAATAAATCAAAGAACTTTGCATTCAATTCAGTTTTTCAATTTCATTCTCGTTGGCTATAATTTAGCCATCTTTAGAATATGTTTTAGCCAACTAAAGGTGTAATTCGAAACAGCTGTAATTCCAAGCGAAGTTTGTTAGCAATCAATTGCTTTACTCTCAACGAACAGCTCAAGGACAAGCATTTTGTTGGCCTAATTCTATTTTAAACGCGTCCATTGAGAGAATGGGTCAATAACCAATAGGCACTACGGATAGTTCGAAAGGTGACATTTTTTTACAGCTAAATATGCATTGCTGTAAATCCATTAAACTCGAATTGGAAGAAGAGCGAGTCCCATAATGGTTCAGTAGATACAGACCGAGTTTAAATATAGTCACGACAATTGGGAAGAGTTGATGTATATTGCCAGATAGAAATCGTAGACGACGAGACGGCGTGCGTAGGCGCATTATATAGATCCACATCCAAGGACCCATTAGTTTAGTGGTGAATGAGGGTGAAGTACAACATGTGCTGTCAACAAGAAGGGACACACAACATATACCTAGACAAATCAGTCAGAACAGCTATAACTTTGAGGTAGTTCGGGAGTTTGTCTACCTAGGCTCCGCTTTTAACTCTGAAATAAGCATCACATCAGAACATCACATCAAGCGAAGACTTACACTTGCCAACCGCTGTTACTTTGGCCTAAGAAGTCAATTGATTAGTAAGACCTTGTCGAGAAATACCAAGGAGACTCTATATAAGACCCTTATCATTCCAGTCCTGCTTTATGGCGCAGAATCATGGACGTTGTCAAAGGCGGAAGATGATCTCCTTGGTCGCTTTGAACGCAAAATTCTTCGAGTGATTTTCGGTCCCGTTTGCGTTGACGGGCTTTATAGGAGGAGATTAAACAGCGAACTCCAAGAGCTGTACAGCGACATCGACCTCGTAAAAGAAAGAAAAGAAAATTACGCACCAGTCGTCTAAGATGGCTATATGACATGTGGAGTGAGTGGACACCAATGCTCCGTAAAGTCTTCGATTCCAACCCGGAGGGACAACGCAGTAGAGGAAGACCTCGCTTTAGGTGGCGCCCACAAATAGAAGGAGACCTCAATCGACTTGGAGTGCGCAACTGGAGGCGGTTAGTCAAAGATCGTTCTAATGTAAGAGGCGTTTTGCATTAGGCCCAGGTCCACTCCGGACTGTAGCGCCATCTAGATAAGTAACTAATTAGGACCCATCAAGAAAAGCGGAAGCAAAAATTGTTAATGCATTTAATGCATTAAAAATCAACGACTAACAACAGCCATTGATCATGTCCACACCGTATATTTTCGTATGATTGTTGGAAATTAAGCTAAGCACCTTATTAGCATTTAATATGCTGACAAAATGCCGGAAAGACGCAATGCCTACACTCTTTAAATACCAAGCCTTTGTGCCTTTCATATTCATAACATAAGTTATATTCTCTCATTCATCATTCAAATTGATCAAATCCCTTTTATGTCAGTCTCTACTACAACAACGAATAGAATTGACTAACTAATTAGATTCTTTGCTGTCATAAGTCACACTTTTAAAAAATATAGAAAAATACCATTAGTTTCCAACATTGATAGGCACACATCAGGCAACAGATTAATTGCCTTGCATATTTTATAGCTCTTGCGAAAAACACAATAGTTTTATATTTAGCTGCATAAAGGTATGTGCGGGAGAAATGCCGTAAGCTGTGGTTGCAGCTAATAAACAAATGCCCACCTTCCCACTCAAATTATGTACTTCGAATTTGAGTAATTGTTTTGAGCCAAATGCGCTTTGAAATGCTCTAGGCAGGCCATTCGTTTATAAATTACCACATTCTTGGTATTGACTAACCTGCACCTCTGCCTCATTGTTTTATAATTAAAATCGACTAGCGTTAGTATAGATAAATATTTACTACAAAAAAAAAATACAAAATTGAAATCGATTCTAATGCGATCATGAGGTTAATAAATTCCCATTAATGCTAAGTTATTAATTTGTAATTAGTGCTTAAAGTCGCATCGTGCTCCCATGCAACCTTCAATGCTACAAACGGATGCAAACCAATATGGACGCAGTATCCACTACGTACTACTTGTATCTTTACAATAAACATCAACATTGATTAAAAACAAATGTGAAAGGTTAGAATCTGTGTCCTCGATGAACATGGTTGAAGCTATATACGCTTCACTGAAAGAACTATTGCGCCTTTAGGTACCAGTTCCAGTACCTCCAGCTGGTCGTTAAACTGCAATTACAGAAGGGCACAATTGGATTGAAACTTTATTTTTTCAGCTTAATAATCTTTCGGATATTAAGAATTATATGGCAGATTAAATACTAAAAGTATTGACTATTATTATTACATAACCTCTTCGATTGAGTTAACTTTATACAGTCTACCAGCGAGCAAAAATACTACGAAGTTCTACGATTACAAGGCCTGTAACCAAGGTTGTTTTTTTACCACAAATTGTAACTGGTGATTGTGGGTGGCCTTCTGCTCTGCAAAAATCGACAATTGAGACTTTTATTAGTCAATGGTGGATGTTGTGCTGCAATTAATAATTGTGAGGATGCACTTAGTAAGTATGAGTGGGCGTTGCAGTTTTATACATTTGCGGATAACGAAAGTTAACACAGTTTTTGAATAGATTTAGCTATAACATTTAAGACGTGTTTGGCTACTGACCTCTTGCATTAAGTGCATTAATCGCTGAAGAATTTGAGATATCAATCATTAATCTGTGCCTCCTATAGAACCGGAGTAGTGAACAAAAATGTACGATTGTCGTTAAACTAACAATAATTTAAAACATTCACGTGTTATTACAATCAATAAGTCACCAGTGGTTAAGAGCAATGGACCTGATTTCTTTCTTTGCCTAGCACCAAGTAAATTTTTTCCAGCACTTAAGGAACGAATCGACCGAGCCCTTAAGATCTTTGACATTTGGACCGGGATCTGGAAACGAACCGCTAATATTTAGAAACAATAATAATTCATACATTCCGTTGAAGGCATATCCCTCAAAACAATATCTATTACCTTCTACTTGACAAGAAACTCAATTGGAATTTGAACATTAATGAAAAGATGAAGAATGTAGGCTGCATTCAAGAATCTAGTCGTCGTAAGTCGACTTGAATTGTTTGTACTCAAATTTACCTGAACGCAAAAACTAACTTGAATTGTCGGTATGTCACTTCTTGACAATTGCATTTTTTTTTTCTCAAGGAGTTCAGAATTCTGATGGTGCTCTACGTCAGGGCAATCGAAAAGTCAAACTGTGCTCTCCCATGCTCTTCGATGGTCAACGATAACCCAATAAAAATGTTAAAACTGACTTTTACAGACATGTCAAGTTGACACAAATAGACCGTCAACTTAGTAGTAATGCTGGGTTTCCACTTGTCGATTTGAAATTGACAATCGACGTATTTTTATGTCAATTAAAAAACTGGCAACTGGAAATATGTAGCGAAAAATTGCTTGTCAATGAATTGACTAAGAGCGTTCGCCAATAACTGACAAAGAAAACACTGGACAAGTGGAAATAGCTGAATTGTCAAACAAAATGTCACTTTGTCTATAATTGACAGTGAAAATTAATTGGCATCGAGTTCATAAGTTGGTCAATCAACTGACAAACGATTTTTTGCCAATAATTGGCATACCTATGTGGAAATGAACTGACGGTGGTTTCGTTCAATAACATAAACACGAGAGCTGTTAAACTTTGTCAACCAACCGACATGTGGACAGCCACCTTAAGTCGAGAAATTCTTGACTTGATTTGCTTACGTGACCAGTTCAGCTCAATGAAAACTCAGCAACATGAAGTTAGAGAGCTGTCAGACTTACTAAACTGGACTCTTGAACGCCCTCATATACATACAACTTTTAAGCTAAGTACGCAGCTAGAAAAAAAACTAAATTTTAGCTGCTCTCCAATTTTTTCTCCAAACATTAGCTAATTCCCTAGCTAAATTTTGACATGGAGTGCATTGTGGATATAAGTGTCACAGAAAACAGCTGTTCGTTGGAAATAACTTCCTTTAAAAATGCATCCACACCAAAGACTTTTTTATTTTCGTTGCGTTTTTTTCCCTGCTTCAATAATTTTTCTTTGATCACAATAGTTTTTTACTTTCAAGAAGGTATTCCTCGCCGAGGATTTCATTAAAAAAAACTCATGCCTTTCCCTATGCCTATCCCAGCACAAAAATACAACAACAAAATTACAACACGATCTGTCGAAATTTAGCTTGAGAAAATGTTCCGAACAATAAATGGGCAGGACGCTGCTCGAGCGAAACTAAATTTTAGCTGCTCTCCAACTTTATTCTCCAAACATTAGCTAAATCCCTAGCTAAATTTTGACATAGAGTGCATTGTGGATATAATGTGTCACAGCAAACAGTTGATAAATAACTTCCTTCAAAAATTCATCGACGCGAAAAACTGTTATATTTTCATTACACTTTCTTTTTTCCTTGTCTGCTATTTGCTTGATCTCAAATTTATCACTTTCAAAGGATTCCTCATCGAGGTACCTATTCATTGAAAAACAACAGAAAAAAAACTGACATTATCGGTCAAAATGTAGCTTGAAAAAATGTTCCGAACCATTAAGGGGCGCGCTAAATTGTGACAGATACATGCGCAGTACATGTATGGGAGCTAAAATTTAGCTCGAGCAGCGTACTAAGTTTAACTTAACTAAATTTTGGGCGAATTTTGTTATGCAACAATTTAGCTCGAGCAGCGTAGATACTAAGCTCTTACTCACATGCAAACGAATTATCGGAAAACCAAAGGCAATCAAACTCTGGATATACATTATACACGACTATAGTAAGACTGACTGATACTGACTGAGTGACGGACGCATAACGTTGCTGGCAGTCAACAAAGCCAATTACGTAATGGTCATCACAAAAATTCAAAGACGTAGTCGTTTAAATTAGGACAACTCTCACAGCCACAGTATTTTTTGACGCTATTCTCAATCTCCTCCGGCTAGATATTTTTATACAATTTTCAGCAGCCATTAATACCACGTAAATTAGCCGATTGCTCGAAATTTAACGCAATCCTACAGACATATTTTGTACCTGCAATCATGGAATCTATTGCCACATACCTACACAGACGGATTCGAAATGGATATTGGAATGGGATCAGGCTAAATTATCTTGTCGGCAACACCGGGCGGGGCACCTCAAAATATGTGCGAATCCTGCACCAAAGTGGTGCCTTCCAAGCGAAGACCTTGGCAGTGACAACGAGTCTACAATATGGACAATACCACCAAAAGTTATCACAATTTTCATTGACACCCAGACAGCTGAGGCTAAAACTGAGACAGAAAGAAAATTGAAGCATGTGACATGCATGCTGTCGAAAAGAGCTCAAGGTTCATAGAATGTAGCACAAAAGTATCGCTCTGCTGGGTCCCTTAAAGGCATTCCTTCCAGGCAATGAGAAAGGAAGCGTATTGGCAAAAAAAAAATACTCAACTGTAAAATTTGTTCTTGCTATCAGAGCACGCTGATCCATTTGAGGGTAAGATCGAGTTTTGGGCAACCTGAAAAGGCTGCTTGGAACAAAAGAATTAGTGGATGCCCTAGACTGTGTATAAGGATAAATATAACCTCTATCCAGGTGTGGTGATGTCTATTTGGATGGTGATTTGCTACCAATTATTGTTTCTACCATCGACAAAATATATAAACAATGTCCGATTACGACAAAACAGGCAAGGGAAGACATATTTGGTTGTGCATAATAGCTAAGACTTTGGGCCTTCTAATTCTTCAACATCATTGGCAAAACTATGTGAGTTGTTACTTGAGCGTTTTCAAATATTTGAACAAAAGGATCAAAAGTGGTTTCAGTTGTGAATGAGAACAAAACCAAGCATACGTCGTCAGTAAGAAGGGACACATAACCTCGAGGAAGTAGACGGATCTTCATAATAGGCAGCTGTGTCTGTGACTTTGATGTGGTTTTCTGGAAAAATACATCGTATAAGGAATTACACTAGGCCATCTTGTCAAGAAAATTAATGGGATTCTAATTCCTCACGGGGGTCAGGCGTACATGCGGAATGGCTGGGCATACTGCATAATGATTTCTGCAGAAGGGATGTTGAAAAAATATTATCTTTTTGCCACCTAATTTGCGAATGCCCAGCCCTTAAAAACAGCTGCCTGAGGATTCTTAACAGCTTCTTCTTCGATGAACTAAAGGACTGGAGAATGCGGATCTTAAGGAACTCCTGAGATTCAAACTTAAATCATGGTGGTTCCAGCATTAAAACAGACTTCACATCCTCGGTTACTCTTAGAGCTAGCTGGAGGATTTGGATATATAGAGCTTCACCTGTGATTAATACTAAATCTAGGTGACTCAAATATAAAAAGCGGTTTAATTCTTGTCTTCCAACAGGTATGCAACGGATTCCCGTAACTAGACACAATGAACCCAACTGATGGTCTAAGTGAAGCTGTGGCAACCGCCACAAGAACACCCATCTACCTAACCTAACCAATGTAAGACCCTCATCTTTCCCGAAAAGTCGTGTTTTATAGCTCAAAAGAATGGAGATTAACGAAGGCGGATGTAGATATCCTCGGTCGTGTTTGAGCGCGGTATTCTTCAAGTGGTATGTGGTACCGTACTACTTTGACGCGATGGGAACACTACGAGCTGTACAACAATCAGCAAAATAAACTTAACTTAAGGAAGTGCAGACTCATCTAAGATGGCAAGGACTTGCTAAGCGAATGGACACCAATGCTCCCACCCATCATAGAGTCTTCTATTTTAACTATGGGAAAACGCAGTATTTAGTAGTTTGTCCCATAAACGTAATTTTAAAAGAAAATACTGATTTTTTGCATTGATTGCATAGACCTTTGACTTAAAAAAAGCCCCAAAGAAAAAAGTCCAACGGTGTTAAATCGCAAGTCTCCCTGAAATGTTCAATTATTCTCTTCACAGTTGATGGTTTTAAATCACTATGACGGGACGGCCATATTTTGTTCGAATTTTGCGCTCCATTTTTACTCAACCCGAACTGTCAGCTGTGACATTGTTATCTTTTTTTTTGCGTTGGCATCACTTTTAAATGGCGCGAAATTCAAATTTTGCGTGAATTATGGCACGGACACCCTTTAGAAGTGAAAGGGTACCTACTTCAACCAAATTAGAGTGCCCAACTGAAGGTTGTTGGCCAAGGACGGTGTTATAATTTTAGAGGTGTTTTGGTTCAGGACCAGATCCACCACGGATTACAGTACATACACGTCTGTCGGTTGGTTAATTAAAGCCTCTTAGTCTCCCATTAATGCTACTATTTTGTCGCCTTTTAATAAGTAACAGGAAGTGTTTAAAAAAATTGCATCTATTGACTGAGTGAAACCAAATAAGTACCTATAAGAATATAATACAGACACAAACCAAGTACCAAGCGGTTGGTAAAGCGTGCGAAATTTAGTTTTCTACGCCCTAGTGGCTAGAAATACGATTCCTTCTGAGAAATAATATCTTGGGCTGCCTCCATTCACGATCTTATTTTTTTTTTTTGGCATTGCAACATCTCTACACTCTTTGCCCGCCGCGCGCCGTTTGACCTGCATTAGAAACAAATAAAAAACGAAACATAGCTGATTGAAGATAAGTGAATTATATTGTTCCCTCTAAGAATATGTATCCATAAAGCCAAACAACGTAATTTTTTGTAACAAGCAGAGCAGCAACACACCTCCACCAGGATCTGTGATCTCTATGGTATAAGGTAAGCGCCATCCATCCACCAGCCAATACACCACTCGCGTCGCGGATTCAATTCAAAGTCATGATTATGCAACAAGATGCGATGCGATGCAGCTCCAGTTACACACAACCTGTGTGTGCATGTGCAAATCCAAATCCAAACAGTTTGTCAGTCGTCTTCGTCTTCGGCTTTGTTTGCGCGGCGGCGCTAATGCATTCATGAAATGAAAATTAAAATTTCTTCGTGTTCTACATTCGTTATGGTGCGGCGGCGGCGCGGCTTCGGCTATGCCGCCACCGATGAAGATCCTAAAAAAATAACCGAACAAACACCAAAGCGCACCATCATCCACTCCAAGTACGAGTGGGTAACATGTTATGATCCGAAAATGTCCACGATTTCAGATGCACGTGAAGTGAACGTAAACGATCTACAATCTGCTTATACCGGGTCAGACCTCGTCTTCGTCGCGCAGAGATCTCTGGCTGGCGGTTATATGTTGCACATTCTCGGTCATAAAATTGTTCCAAACGCGGCCAAAGTTCTTCAGAGTTACGAATATTATACAATTGGCGAAGTTGCTTCTGAGGCTGCTGCGCCTACAGCCCATGGATGAACAAATTGCAGATGACGTTATGCGTGCTGACGGAGCAATTTATTTGATGAATGATCAACAGCTGGGCGACAATTGTTGACTGTAAATCACTGTTTCTTGTAAATGAGCTCTGCCTGCTGGGCCCGATGGTCAACCAGGAATGCTCTCCGCTGTCGGAGTCGGAGTCACCACCAGTCGCAGTTCACCGAAGGGAATTGAAGACAGCGTACTTGAGCTTTAATGGTTGCGACCAATTTGCCAAGAGCCTGCCATTCGATGATCCCCTTAGATCCATGCCCGAGATATGCAGTAACAGTAACACACTGATCTGTAAACAGGTTACGCTGAATTGTCTTGGGGGATCTATTGTTGGTTTTGCTGATGGCTGCCAGTTGTTGCCATTGCCACATGTGGTAACTGGTAAACATGGGGGATTCTTGATGATTCAGTTGAGCGTGAATGTTGATGAGGGCGTGTGATTACTGGTCATTTCAGAACATCAGCGTCACGAATATAAATTAAAACTTATGAGCGAAGATTTCAGATATGATTGTTATTAACATGTCAAGCATTAGGTAGATCCGCGTCGTAGGCAGCGACGCATAATAAAACTTATCTATCAGCCCCATTAGTACGAGTATATTCAAACAAAACCAAGTGAAAGGCATCCTCTTTGAGCGACGCAAACGCGACGATGTGGGAGGAATATGATGGAAAATTATAAATTATATGCCAATTACCAATGATTTGTTAACGACAATGCATAACGGTTATATGCACATTGAGAGTAAACTAGGCTAAGTTATTTTAAGGTCATCTGTGAGGAGATCATTGATCCATGTAGACTCATCAGTTTTAATTTTCTTGGTCAACTCCCATTTGAGGAAAAACAAAATAAATGACCGTCAAATATTCTTAAGTGGAAGTCGATTTGAGTTCTCATATTTACTCTCAAATTTCGCGTGTCAAGTCAAATCGAACCTAAATTAATCCTTTACTATAACTGGAATTGCCCGGCAACCTCCACAAATTGCAAATGTGGTAATGTGTCGGCTGCCATTTGTCTGAAGCTGCCACTAAGACATCGAATGCTCAACTCCTATGAGTGATAGAAAAATTTGAAATACATTTGTACGTTACCCAGAAATGCACGTCATAGAAGTAAAAATCGCCTTGAAATCTGTTCAGTGGTTCCCGAGATTAGCGCAGTCGTACAGATATACTCGCATAAATTGCCGTCTTTAAAGCTGGCTGGATTAAGGTCCAAATGCACACGGACAACTGTAAAAAAAAAACTAAACCGGTTGGCAACTCGGGTTGCAGACCAGTTACGGACTCAGCAGTGACTTGACTTCACACACGAGGAAACTTCTCACCAATCAAAATCTCTAGTTCGTTCAGTGCCGTCGCATGTTTCTCAACCTCCCCCACCAGCAACAGGTTTGGTCTGTTGTTCGATCATCTTCGACAAACTAGAAACTGAAATCAATTGGCAACCCGACATGCAAATCAACAGACGACTGGTTACAAACTGGTTTTTGTGAATCGCAAACGAGTTTTCAACCAGTAGCGTCGTGTGCGTCGTCCCATTTGATTACACAGGGTGTATGACTCAAAGCAGACTAGTTTCCAAATCGCATCGCTGATCAGGGGCCGAATCGTCTCATCCGCAAACGAGCAATACGTGCCGGAATTTGTTTCTGTTTCGAGTGTAAAATCGGTTGATTCCGTGACGTGAACGTATAGCTCGTTCACGGATGCGGCGATTCGGCCCCAGTTTTTTCCCAGTTGCTCCGTGTGCATTGAGCCTTTAGTTGTAGTACGGACCCCCCCCCCCCCCCGATGATCAAGCTGTAGCTCAGTGCTCAGCTCCCCGGAAGGCGGGGAATAAGCGTACCAAAACAATGAAAGCACCCGAAAGTTGCGGGCTTGTACCTACCCTGTCCTATGTAGCTCGCGGTTGTAATATACAAGTCGTCCTCTTGTGCCGACTGTGTTCACGACACGTAAAAAGTGAAGACTCTGGGCAACTATTTCTATCTTCAGGTTTAATGAGCCAGTTGTCCTGCTAAGAGCTCTGGAGGTAGAATTAATGATCGTTTCAGATCAATTACCCTTCTCCAGTCTCTGACATCGAAATGATATCTTCAGCGTCCTCTCCGGAGAATACAGCTCCATCTGCATTGGCTTTGGCAGCTCCATTGCTCTACTGTCAAATACGGAGATGAACTGCTATTCTATTGGTCTCCTTCATGTGGACTGTCGGTAAAAATCACACCACAGTCACCGTAACTCAATTGTCGCGACTTTTCGCCGTATGTCTTTCTTAATGCTAAGACATATTTTTTCTTGATGTAATCACTTTTGATGGTGGCCGATGCACTTAACTTTCATCGTGGTTCAGTGTTTCAGCTTCCTCCGAATTAGCGCCGAGAGTTTCATCGACTATGCCGAAGAATATAAGGGGTTCAGCTAACAATTTCTGATAATGCCAAATACCTGAGAGTTATTCTAGATCGGAAATTAAACTGAAATCTAAACATTGAAGAAATGACAAAAAAGGCAATAGGCCTGTCATAGAATATTCGAACGAACATGGGCTCCAAATCCCAAAAGAGTCATGTAGCATTACACAACCAGCGCTTGAAAGACCGATACTAACGTATGGTATAGTTTATTCTAGTGCCAAGCGCGCTGTCCAAGGTAACTAACCCCATGACGAAGATTTAAAGAATACGGCCTTTATTGGTACCAGCAGAGGCAATGAGAACCAACCCCACAGCGGGACTAGAGGCTATACTTAATCTTAAACCTCTAAATCTTTGCGTGCAGGAATTTACTACAAACAGCGCGCTTTAGTTAAGCCAGACCAAAAGCTGAAAACACAGTCGAACGGGTCTTCACAAATTCTAACCAGAGACACCGGCAATAATGTATGTACGCGAATACACCACTTCCCGGCTAGATTTCACAAGACCATTTACATACCACGTGCCTCCCCCGCAGGGACGAATGGTACGAAGAAAAACCGATATGGATCGGATCGAACATACCTATCCAATACGGATGGATCAAAGATGGAGGTCGGCGTTGGCGCGGGTTTCTATACTCCGATCGTCTCGGACTATACAACCGCGTATTCCAAGCTGAGGTACTGGTAGTGACAAAAACTGCTAAACAGGTTGCAATAATGGCAATACCTCATGCAGAAAATTTATTTTAAATTGACAGTCAAGCAGCAATAAAAGCTATCTCTGCCGTTGAGTTAAAATCGAAGCTTGTTATAGTCGCTGTCTCGAAGAGGTATACAGTTTCTTGGCACAACTTAAGACTATGCTGGGTTTCCGGGCACAGAGGTGTATCTGGAAAAAGGGGTTTTCCCTTGAAATAAAACACGCCACCCCACCCTGCAATCTTAGACAGACGATTGAGCAAGCTCGATTCCTGCGGCATAACCAGGAAAATTTGGCCAATCTATACCTATAACAAACAGAAAACAGAGAGAATGTTACAATTGAACAAGAAATCACGTACCTACCAAAAAAATGGGAATAAATTCAGATGAGCCGTGCAGAGGAAGCGGTGATGAGGAGGTGCATGAGGACACTCCACACTTCCTTTGCCACTGCCCAGCGCTCTGCCACATAAGAAATAAAATCCTTGATAGTTACTTTTTCGAGGATTTAGAATAACTTTCCGACAGGTCCAATCTGTATAGGTTTTTTCATATGTTTCCAGTGTGTGGGAGTTATAAGCCCCTAGGATATCACAATAATGGATCTACATTGATCTAAGTGTGACACGTAAAGGTTTCTCCTGTCTTGCCAACTCACTAACTTAACCTAAGTATGCACCGGAGACCCCATAAAGTGTAGACTATATTCCGAATCAGGATCAAATTCTGAATCTTTTAGCCAGGTCCGCCTGTCAGTTGTTGAAAACCCGATTTAGTGTCCAAACGAATCGACCCAGACGAATGAAATTTTGTGACAATACTGTTGTAGCAAAAAAGAAATACACGTCTGACTCTTCGATTTCGACAAAAGGAACTGAACTTCATGTATTTCATATTAGGTAAACTTACAATGCTAGATAATAGGAAAACTGTTTTATCATTTACATGAGAGTGTATGTTACAGAGTTAAATAGGCGTATAAGAGAATAAATGAAAAGCAATTAGTCACATAGGGTGACTCAATAGGTGGGTTTTTTTTTTTTTTTTTTTTTAAACAAAATAAACCAATTATTTTAACACTCCCACTTTTATGAATGTTTTAAAAAAAAATAAGTATAGAAAAAATTCAATGTTAATTCAAAGTTAATTTAAACCATTTAAAGCAATAACTCCCATCATGGAACGAAATCTTTGAAATTTGTCCTTGGGTAACGGTTTCGTTAAAATATCGCCAACTTGGTTTTGTGTTGGTACATACTCCAATTCAAAAAGATCATCTTCGAACTTTTCACGAATAAAGTTGAAACGAACATCTATGTGTTTAGTTCTCTTATGGAACTCAGGATTCTTGATCAATCTGATGGCTCCTTGATTGTCTACGTACAATACTGGTTTCATATTTTGATTCAGCAAATCGGTTAAAAGTTGTTGAATCCACAATAATTCCTTGACTGCCTGACATGCAGCCACAAACTCAGCCTCGGTTGTGGAAAGTGCCACACTTTTCTGACGTTGCGAAGCCCAAGTGATGCAGCTTGTCCCCATCATGAAAACATATCCACTGGTAGAACGTCTTGTTATTACGTCGCCAGCATAGTCTGCATCACTGAAAAGAAAGAGTTTAAATTTAGTGCTTTTGAAATGTATACCATAATCAGCTGTCCCCTTGAGGTAGCGGATTATCCGCTTGACCATAGCAACATGATGTGGACTAGGATTATCCAGATATCTGCTCACACACCCAACTGAGAAAGCTATGTCCGGACGTGTAGCCACCATGAGATACATAAGGCTGCCCACCGCTTGTCGATAAGGAAAATTTATCTTCTCAGATGCCTCCTCCGAATAAATCCCACTTGCTGATGCTTCTGCTGGAGTTGACACAGGTGCTGCATCCGACATATTAAATTTTGAAACCAATCGCTTCACATACTGCGATTGATTAATATGAATTGATCCATCTTGAAATTTCCTTATCTCCAATCCCAGAAAATGTCTAGCAGGAAACACTTTAATTTCGAAGTTATGTTTCAGATGCTCACAAAACTTAGAAATTTCACCACTGTCAGTTGATGCAACGAGTCCATCGTCTATATAAACAGCCAAAATAACCTTTTTCCCATTTCTGTCACTTATAAAAACGCATGGATCAGCAGCGCAAGGTCGAAAACTAAACGTTTTTAGAAGTTTAGTAAATGTTTTATTCCAGCACCTAGATGCTTGTTTGAGTCCATATAAACTTTTCCGAAGCTTGCACACTCGAGTCGTTCCATCTTCATATCCTTTGGGCTGCTTAACATAAACTTCTTCTTTGATATCACCATTTAAAAATGCCGTTTTCACATCAAATTGCTTGATATGAAGTTTTTCTGCTGCTGCAATGCCTAAAATCGTCCGAATCGAAGTGAATTTTGCCACAGGACTAAAAGTCTCGAAGTAATCCACCCCGAATTGTTGGCTAAAACCACGAGCTACTAATCTAGCCTTGTACCTTTCACCTTCATTCTCATTTGAATGCTTGATTTGGTATACCCATTTCGTATCAACCAGCTTGCGACTCTCAGGCAATTCCATTAAGCTCCAGGTTTCATTTTTATTCAGCGAAGCAATCTCTTCATCCATGGCTCTTTTCCATTTATCCGCATCCTCACACTGCATAGCCCTTTCATAACAATCTGGCGTATAGGACTCCGCTAAAAACGCAAAACTTTCTTGGACGCAACAGTTTACTTCACTTTGTGCATTTTTATTCCTGCTTCTTAATCGGTCCCTGATTGTACTAGTATCATGTCTCTCCGCAATATCCATCTCGACTCCTCCCACAGCTTCTTCAAATACATCATCACCATCATCCCCAGCGTCAACATCAATAAGACTATGTTGAGATTTTTCTTCTTCAGCGTCAACGTCAGTATCAACAACACTAGAATTTTCTCGTTCAACGTCAGCGTCAATAACATCAGCACCACAATTTGTTTTAAATGTTTTAGCTGACAGTTTGCCTGCACATTCTCCATCCATAGACGAATCACTTTGAAGATCCTTATCATCAAACACAGCAACCAACTCACCCTGCTTAGCCACCATCACCTTCGAATCATGGAAACGAACATCACGGCAAACTTCTACTTTATTATTTTCGGCAAAAAATACCCTATATCCCTTGACACTTTCACCATAGCCTACAAAAATACCCTTTTTGGATTTCGGATCCCATTTCCGACGCTTTTGTTGGGGTATATGAACATAGGCCTCAGTTCCGAAAACCTGAAAGTTGGTAATGTCAGCCTGCTTTCCACACCACAACTCATACGGTGATTTTCCCTTTGTCGGACTTGAACCAGTTCGGTTAAGAACGAAAACTGCAGTGTTAACTGCCTCAGCCCAAAGTTTCATGTCCAAATTCCTTCCGTGAATCATTGTCCGAGCCGCCTCAACAATTGTGCGCATTTCACGCTCTGCACGCCCATTTTGTTCTGGCGTGTATGGAACAGTTCGCTGATGCATAACACAATTTTCCATTAAAATATTTTGAGCTGTTTGATTAGTGTACTCCATACCATTGTCAGACCGAAGAACTTTCACCCTTGCACCTGTTTCAGTTTCAACCAATTTAAGATACCTCGCAATTAGAGTATTTACCTCCGTTTTCTCCTTTAGGAAAAAAACTGTCCTAAAGTGCGAAAAATCATCCTTAAACAGCAAGAAATACTTGGATCCTCCCACTGAAGTACAGTGCATCGGCCCGCACACATCAGAATGCACAAGTTCCCCTGCACAACTTGCTCTATATTCACTTGAATGAAAAACTCCACGGTGTTGTTTTCCATATAAGCAAGCCTCACAAAAGAAGTCGTCTTCATCTTCAAAACAAATATTTCTGGCCTTCAATACATTCTTTACTTGCACTATATTTTGGTGCCCGAGTTTCTCGTGCCAAGTGCGTAGTTCCCCTTTCTTTTTTTCAGCCAAATTTGCACATGCACCACCATCCGCCGCATGGCTTGTGACCTTAAGAAGCAATCTGAACAATTTGGACTCACGCACTCCCACTATCAAAACAGATTCTCCCATAAACAGCTCACATTTTAAATTATCCGAAGACAGTTTGAGACCTTTGTCCAATGCACAGTTCAGGGAGAAAAGATTTAGCCGAATATCCGGAACATAGAGCACGTCAGCTAAATGGTTCTCCTCCCATCTAACATTATTAAAAGACAACACGTTTATGTCGCCTTTGCCATAGGCATTAATGGTATTACCATCTCCTAACTTGACGATTATCGGCTTACCAAACTCCACATAATTAATGAACCATTCCTTCCTGCTAGTCATGTGGTCACTCGCACCAGAATCCAGAAACCACTCATCAGCTCTATTATTACCCTCTGTTAACAGCGCCTCACATATAAATGCATTTCCTCTCTTTCCATTCGAATGTGACCAATCTACTTGTTTTTCCTTCTTCTTTGGGCATTCATTCTTCCAATGTCCAGTGCCTTTACAAAAAAAACATTTTCCCGGCTTTACAGGCTGCTTATTTTTGCTAAACAATTTTTTTGGTGTAAATTGCTTGTTTGCAATTAAAGCACTACTTCCTCCAGGTTCCGACAAATTATTTTGTGAAGCAATACGAGCCTCTTCCAGAACTAACCTTCCTGTAAGATGTTCCAATGTCTGCTTCTCAATAGCCGTCGATTCCCAAGCACTGTGGAAATGATTAAACGAGGCTGGCAAAGTCATAAGGATTTTGGTTATCACCATCGAGTCAGAAACATTTTCCCCCACATCGGCTAGCTGCTGCACAATGGTCTGTAACTTCGAAATGTGTAGTGCAATATCGTCTTGCGGGTCTTTACAGAAACTATAAAATTGTTGTTGAAGCATGTGAATATTCGCCTTTGATTTCACTTCGTAAACGCTTTTGAGTTTATTCCACATTTCCTTCGAAGACTTACAGTTTATAATATGCAAAAGGGGTTGTGGGCCTATCGAGGTAACGATAATCTTTTGCGCCTTACTATCAAAGCGATTCCAGAGCAACAATTTTTCGGGTTCTGTTGGCTTTACCTCATCCCCTGTCACATATTTACCCAGATCAGCCGCGCTCAAAATTATTTTTATTTGGAACTTCCAGATGTTCCACTGATCCCCATTTATCAATTTCTCAACTTTTATTTCGCAATTATCAGTTGCCATTATGAGAATCTAATATACCAGCCGAACGCACAAAAAAAACCGCCTGACAGAGACCAAGACCAGTTAGGTAAGTATATAACCAAATTACCGAAAGTGACCAGTTATATTATATGATATATGCAATATAAATTACTAAAATCGAAAGCCTTTTTGTTTAAGCAAATTTTCCCAAATACCACTCGTCGGCAAAAAAAACAATTATGCTTCTCGGTATTTAATTAATTACCCGTTCCTTTACAAATTCGCAATTTTAACTTCAACGTGATTCTCAAAAAAAATGCATGCAACTGGGCCCATAACCTTTTGTAGCAAAAAAGAAATACACGTCTGACTCTTCGATTTCGACAAAAGGAACTGAACTTCATGTATTTCATATTAGGTAAACTTACAATGCTAGATAATAGGAAAACTGTTTTATCATTTACATGAGAGTGTATGTTACAGAGTTAAATAGGCGTATAAGAGAATAAATGAAAAGCAATTAGTCACATAGGGTGACTCAATAGGTGGGTTTTTTTTTTTTTTTTTTTTTAAACAAAATAAACCAATTATTTTAACAAATACTTCCTTTCACCGCCGTCAGGTTGGTAATAAAGATGGGCTATATTGGTCATGTAGTTCTAGTACCTCTTATACAAAAAAAAGTTTCGTATACCAACTTACATGCCTAAAAATTTTACATGACTTGTATATGGAGTGTTGTTTATGTGTTTGTTTACTTGTTTTCTTTCATATCCACATTTTGTTGTACGGAATTTGTTAAAGGAATAACAGAAATTGTGCCATGGATTGGTTGTAAAGGTTTACCTAAAAATATTCGTGGATTAATGATAGACCCGCCCACCCAATTTATATACATTGAAAGAGGTGGAGTATTATATCTAGGGCACAACTCAATTTTAACAAACTTCTGCTAATGAAATAGCGAAAGCTGACCTGACTGTACGATTGTAAAATGGAAATTATTTCTGACCTTGCGGCGATTTCAATCTAGAGTCCTACAAACGAAGCGGTCAAGTAAGCCCCACCGCACTAGAGGTCTGACCTCAAGTAGGCTTAAATCTATGAGCTAAGGTCTTCCTCGTACAGTCAAGAAGAAGTTTCAAATTCACAATTTATAGATTATACTCAGCTTCAATTACGACTGCCAAACATTGCCCAACTCAACCATCAGGGTCATTAATTTTGAACTATAGCCCACTGTATCAAATTGCGCTGACGGTCACAATCAAACGATACTCGAACTAATGTATTGATTGTCACTTAATGGCATTTTAATTATCTTAACGGCTATCTTTAACACTTCAAATATTAATGGAACTTTTTCAATAAAACTACTGCATCCATACCTCGTCACTGACCACACTCAGATCTTATCTGGCACCATACCAAATGTATTTAAATTCGAATGAATGTAGTTTCGCTTTGGGGCGCAGTGGCAAATTTTATTCAAATTCACCTTTTAAGAAGTTTCGCCGAGAAATTCATCGTGATAGGGATCTTAGAGTTTGAAAAGAAATTGCTAATTTCATCTCGTTAACACACTTTTCACGCCGGAACATTAAAAATGAAGGATTCTCCCGAGTGTGTTTGAATAGGGTTGGGCAGAAATCAGTAGATAAAGCAGCAGAAACCAACGAAGCGCCATGCCAGGGAGCTGCTCGCAAATTAGTGACATAAAGCCAAAACAGAAGTCATAACAAATCTTACATCACTTATATACAGTTCACCGTCTTGTACGGTAGCTTGGCATAACGCGGCGGCAACGGCAACAATTGCCTTTTATATTAATGTGCGGAATTTGTGCGATTCGTGCCATTGACGGTGTCTTTATGGTGCACGCTTTTGTCACAAAGTTATTCAATGAGCCTTAAGGGAATCACGCCGACGAAGACGATGACGATGACAATGTGAATGTGACAACTATTAGCTGTTGAAATCATAATGTGTGCGAGATCAACAACGGTGACGCTGACGATCGTTCCCTTATGCATACGACAGTCATCTTGCTGATTCAATACATTATTCGGTATTGTTCTGACCCGAGGGCAATTTTTTTATTTTTTGTCAAGCACGCAAAGGTTTGCGACATCACTATTATGGCGATCGGTATTACTCGAAAGGGGTACCGTCTACCATGTGCCTACTTCAAATTTCATTTTGCCAATTGGCGTCCCATCACCGACAACGCTTCGAGCTCGAGGTGATTGTGTGGCGAATTTTTAATGAGTCGATTCAAAGCGCGCATACTCGTTGACAAATTCGAAATTGGATTTGCTCGATATCAATGAAGAATGAGGCAATACAGACAGACACCTAGACAGATGGATAGACGGGGTACAAAGCGAAAAGAAGACGATACAAAATGATACAAGTGGCCCTAAGTGGTTACCCTGAGGTACTTTCGCCCACTTTCGCCGCATAGACAGCGAATGGTATATATGGAGGAGGCTTTCTCATGTACTTACACCCGTTTTCAAAGGAATTAGGTGAACGTCAAGTGAAATATTTTCTATGGGATTGTCTCAGTATTTAGGCATCTTTTAATTGACGGATGACACTATAGTATTGCACATTTCTCTTTTTTTTTTTTTGCGAACCGGCAAGTACTTCACGCCAAAGCACGTTTCATTTCATGATATCGAAATGTGCTTGAAGCGGTTTCAGCTGAGGTTACAACTTCGCGAACTATGTCAAAAGCTCGAGTTGGAAATTAATCCATGTGGTGGAATGAGGATTGTGAAGGAACTTTTGAGTTGGTATCAAGCCACAAATATAGGAATTGCTATAGCCCTATGAGAGAGGGATGATCTCTTTTTAATAGTGAGAGACATTTTAGTATAATTCTCTATCTGAATGAGATTTTGAAGGAGCCTAACATCGAGGGTTACCCCCCAAATTGTGTGTAAAGTGTCAAAAAAGGTGCCTGCGAGGTAAAAAAGTGAAGTGTCCCATACAAATTTTAATTGAGACGAAACGACATTAAGATAAAAAATTGTGACTAAAATAAGGAATCTAGTTTGAGGTATTATATTTAAGAATGATGGACAATTTTCGGCAGTTCTTATTATAATCAACCAACAAGTTAGGCGTCGGTTATAGCTATCCCTAAAATGCATCCGTAAAACGACGAAACAGAACAAAACTGAAACATAAAACCCAAGCATTTCATGGGAATTCAGTGGAACCTCTTGTGGAATTGACCGAGAAGTTGAAGAAGAAAAGTTTTACGTACGGAAAAATTAAAAAATCGTTTTCTAGAAAATTTTGACAACAATTGCTTATTTTTTTTTATGAACTAACTTTAGCTATAATTCAAAACCAACATCTTAAGATCAAGATTGAGTTCGACGATTATGTTTAAGTGATCCAAAAATGCAATTACATTTTACTGATGGCTATAACTGGAGCCTTAAGTCCCTAAAGAAACGAAAAGTCAAAATCACACACGAGATGCAAAACAACATAGTATACCTACCTACAGAAAGCAACTCAGTGAAGGATTAAATACTAACTCATTTTCAAATGTCCGCTTGTCCATTATGTGGGTCGCGGGTGTAGGTTGCTCAAGTGAACCCTCCACAGCTCTCGATTCTCCGCCAACGACTCTAAATCATCAAGGGCAATCCACATACGGGTATAGAGGAGAGATTATGAACTTGTTCTAACCATCTCATCCTAGGTCTACCTGGAGGACGCTTGCCTGATGGTACGGATTCCATAGCACGTCGTGGAATCCTGGAGACATGCGTTTAACATGATCAAACCACCGGAGCATGGACCGCTCCGTCCGGAGAAGTAGCTCCTCGATATTGAGTTCCTCACGTGTATTCTGGTATTTCTAATGCGATATCTACGGGCCACACCAGCAATACAACGGAGGAATCTCATTTCGGCAGCTTGTATCCGCGATCTTATTCTTTCGGTCATTACCTAAACCTCATGACATGACCATAAGTAAGAGTTGGAACAAACACCGAATTAAAGATTGACAACTTAGCTTTGACACCAAGTTCAGTCCTCCTAATAACATATCTTCAGATCTCCCAATTCCAATCGTTCTTTGTCAAGACTGCGCTGTAACATCCAGTCCATAAGTAATGAGAATGAGAGGAGACAATGCGCATCCCTGGCGAAGTCCAACTCCCACTCCCACGGTGAAAGGTATTGATTTAACGCCGTTTAACCATTTAGCCATAATGTCTCTCGAAAATACGATAGCGTTGTCCTAGACGAATGATGAATGAGTTTGATGATAATACATACGGTCGGTCGTCAGGTTGGTATTGAAAATGGGCTATATCGGTCGAGTATTTCGGGGGCCTTTAACACAACGCGACAAGTATTTGTAGGACAAGTGAATTTCGACAACTTGTAAAAAATTGCGTAACACAAAACGACAAGTCCGTGAACCGTGAAAAGGGTTGGTGAACCCTTTGACAATTGTCGCGATGAAAGATGACAAGTGGAACACAACAGAACACGATAAGTTTCAAGAAACACTTGTAAAACTGAGGTTCAATGAGGACAGGTGATTTGAATATTGTCAAAAGCTGACAAGTGCATTTTTAACGTAATACCTAAGTATATACCTATGTACTTTACTTACAATTGCGCGTTTCTTATCATTTTTCCAAAATACGTGCAATTCTTATTTTGTGGAACTATTTTTAGGCTTTTTGCAAGACTGTGTATTTCCGTCCATTTTGCACATTTATTTTCTTTTGTTGGGACATCACTGAATGCACCAAGAAGGATATCTATTCCGATTTTATTTCAGTTAATATGGCATTTTCTGAAAATTGTGTTCCAATCACAACTTATCGTACATACTAGAAAGACAGAAATTTATTTTTACACGATGTGTTGTGATTGGAACACAATTTTCAACATACGTATGCTGATTCAACATATCGTCTAATACCTACTAGCTTAACTCACACGTCTAACAGTTTGCATGATTTGTATGAAGTGGAGTGTGGAGGGTGTCAAAGTGTCAAAGCATCGGCGAGGCCGATTATAATAATTTTACTTGTTAATTTGTAATGTTAATTTAATATTTTACTCTTTGTAAAGTTATCCATATGATTAAATTGACTCCGTAGCCGTAGAATCTAGAAGGACTCCGTGGCGCAACGGTAGCGCGTCTGACTCCAGATCAGAAGGTTGCGTGTTCAAATCACGTCGGGGTCAAGCAAGTTTTTTTTTTTTTTTTCTTCACTTTTCATAAGAATTAATAAATAAAAAATAAATGGTTTCCAATGTATTTATACTTTTGCATGCATTAAATATAAATACATTTTTTTTAATGGGTAGTTGATATTGTCAGCTCCAACGATACAGTCAACTAATACATACGTGTAAATACAAATTTGTAAGTTGGTGAAATAGTGCCACCGCGTGGTCTTCTCAGACGAAAAAACAAAATTATTTGGAAGGCTCCTGTGATCAATCCCAACCGGATTGAAAAACGCAACCCATAATTCAAAAACGAACGGAATTAAGAAGCATGTAGATACTAGAATTCGCACACAATTGAAAAAAAAAAAAAAAAAACTGCCAAAAAAAATACAATTTTGTTTGCTAAATGAGTTACTATTTAAATAAAAGGCACAAACAAGGATTTACATATTTCAATTGATTTAATTATTGGAGCTGAGTAAAGAGTTTGAGGGACAATTCAGATCAACTAGATTTGCAAGAGGAAATGTAAATCCACTGTTTAAGCAATTTTGATTATATACAAAGTAGGTACCTGAATTTTCTAATTTTTTTTTTTTTGTTTTTGAAAATTTTTTTTTTTGGTTTGTTATTATTGACAATTCGATACTTCGCTCCGGGCTCCCGTAGTTGAAACATTCTTCAAGAAAGAAGGACATGAAACTCAGCGTCAAGAATCAAAAAGTTCAAAAATGATGGAGTCATTCAAAAATGTGGTCCCTTAATTCGCCACAGTCATAACGAGCTGATGAAGAAGCTATATCGAAGAGATTTACAACAAATGGGACCTCCACATCCTATGTTCCTGATAAATACGGTTGTAAGAACCTTGAATATTTATGTCTCTGTAATTATTCAATCAGCTTATTTACGGTTTTAGTTTGTCCATTTGCATTGGCGCTATTCTACGATATCCGGAGGCCCAGAGCTTAGCTTCAATGAGGGCCGAGGCCTGTGCTAATGTCTATATTACATATATACATACATATATACATACATAACATATACAAAGTACCTAACAAACAAATTTTAGGTTGATTCAGCATTAAAAACTAAATAAATCAGCATTTCGATATGTGAAGTGAAATTGTACCCCTTTCTAGCTTCAGTGGGTACTTTTCAACCAAATTTGTCCATCATCAGAGACCATCAATATCTACCGCTCGATTCATTCTTTTAACAAATCCCTATCCCCTTGATAGATCTGGATTGTTATCCATGAACTATCACTCGAATTTGATTGATTTTTGTGCCTTGCGGATTTAATTTCACCAACGGATTGAAAACATCAAAATCTCTGCGTTTTTCATTTCCGGCCGTTTTCGAGCACAGCCCTCATTTAGGCGAAATTGCCGCTTTTGCCAACCGTTCGAATCAATTAAGTATTAAGGTGGTTTTGGATAAGATTCTTATGACTGTATAAGCATACTCTCCGCACAAACTATAATATTTATAATTGCATTTTTTTATGATTTGAAATAATAATCCATCTATACATCAAAGTATAGCCCGCGCACACTTCGTAGTGCAAAATAATTAAAAATATAAACTGTTTTTATTACCTATTGTAATGCTCTGTCGTACACAACATTTTTTGTTTTTCCTGAAATCGTATTGCCTAGACAATATTATTGACTTTCAGGACAATGCATTATTCACATCAATGTTACAAATTTTAAAAACTTTGGCTTCCAATTCCAAGACTGTCGAAGAAGATGTATCTGCCCGGCTTTTGCCCGTGCACAGGTATTGTATTGTTTAGGTCTTAAGTAGTAATGTTCTTTCGTAAAATGCGAGAAATGAGAATAAATCCATTTACTGGAATTTTCTTTCTGCCTAAACCTGAAATACAGCAAAACGAACAAATCAAAAAAAGGATAATGAAAATCGACCCAGCGGTTATCGAGATATAACGTCATCGAGTTTCAGCCCATAGAAGATATTTTTTGTATAGGAGGTATGTACATATAAGATTTTTAATGTTTTTATTTATGTGGGAGGTGCCACGCCCCTTTGTCCAATTTTGACCAAACTTCACAGAAACCGTATAGGGACCAATACCAAAGATGTGTGAAAGTTTGGTTAAAAACGGTAAATGCGTTAAGGCGTGAATCGACGACAAACATTTTAGGGCTCAATTTTTCTAGGTATACATACATATAATAAAACTGTAGGAATTTTCTTTGGCCGTTAAAATCTCGAAAACTACTGGACAGATTTTGATGAAACTTTTTTTAAAATGTTTCTTAGGACTGTGAGATTGCTATAGGCTATGCCGTTTATAGCCACGTCCTTACGAACAGTTTTTACCCAAAATGTATTTTTTGAAGTGAAAATATATACATACACTATACCTACCTTGCTACAAATCGATGTTTATACTTTTGCTATCGTGCGACAGGACTTTTCGTAGTGAGTGCTATGGTCAGTTGTATTATGTAGTTATGTATATTATGATCGTATGTCCGATGCAGGATGGGGATGGGGTGCGTGCTGCAGTATGGCATGGGGTATATTAATAAATAATAATCTTTATCTTCATAAGAGAAGAGACGTATATAATACAAAACAGGTTTCATTTCAGAATTTCATTCTGATATCATGTGGTATAGTAACAGTGTAGGGTTGGGGTAGGTATAAGTAGTTTTTTGGATTGCATAGGAAAAGGGAAACAAAGAAAATGAAATGCAGTATTATAAATAAGTAGCAAGATCATGAAGAGGTAGGGCATTAAATCTTTATCTATACTTATAGTTATAATAAAACTGTAGGAATTTTCTTTGTCTCCTAAAAGCGCGAAAACTACTGGACAGATTTCAATGAAATACTCAAAGTGTAATCTTAAATGGACCAAATATTAATTTTGTTTGTTTGCTAAAGGCGAGCGGCGCAAGGCGAGCACGGGTCAGCTAGTTTTAAAATAAATATTCACGAAGCATACATAATTGTACAATACAATTGAGCCGTGCTTATCCAAAAACTCCAAGCAACACAATACGATATACAAAATTTATGAATCTGTTATTGTTAACAGATGTTATTACCATGTGTTAATCAGATATAGCATTAGGTGAGTAAAACATTTATGAAGAGATTGTTTTTGTTTGCCTCTCTGGTGTGTGGGAGTGCACTACGATTTCGCATGTGTAACTTTAATAAATACGTTAAATTTATTTCAATTCCATCAATCCCACCTAGAAATCTCAAGTGACTGGCGAACAAATAACTCAATCTCGGTTGTGATTAATCACAAACAAAAAAAAAATATCAACATCGTAATGATCGTAAGTGCGAATTTAAAGTATTCGCCTGCTCTTTTCACTCTACAAAAATGATTGATAAAGGCGCTTTATTAAGCTTAGCGTCGAGATGAAATCTCATTTCTCATGCAGTTGGAAAGATGTGTTCAGTATTCTCATTGAGCGATGAATTGCAATTTACGGTGGCACATTGTGGGCTCCAATGAATAACATCACTACTCAACGAATGACAGATACATAGACCTAACTACCATAGATACATAAAATGATCCGCCAACGCCAACGCACCCAACATTATTAATAATTATAATGTTTTCTTTTTTTTTTATTTAACCTTATTCTCTTAGCTTAGCATATTTTGTTTGTATAGAAGTAGTTTTTGCGCGGTAAAATATCAAAGCCAACCAATTAATATAGGAACGCGTAAAAATTTGTACCATCAGAGATCGGCTATCGGCTAGCAAACTAATTGCCAAAATGAGTAACAGTTGTTGTACAACTTTTATAAAGCACATCATAAGCATAGGTAACTTTGTCATGCTGTGTGGGGGAAAGTAAGAGCAAATTGATGCAGAATCGTAAGATGTAAGATGATTCAATGTCATTCATTAGGTACTTTGAAATTGAAATTAGTTCGGTCGTCTTTTGAAAGTGCGGTTGCTTTCGATTTTCAATTTTAATTTCAATAAGAATTCGCGTCAACGGATGGCAATACAATTTTATTAACCACTTTGACAAGTGAACATTGAAACGGTATTAGCTGCATCCGTGACGAATTGGAACACGCTCAATGGGAATTGGCAATATGTATACTTTTCCAATCGCTTTAGCCGCAATTGAGTCGACGAATACTGTGACAGCGAGCTGGCTTTGCAATTTGGATGAGATCGCAAGGCCAATCCAACATGTTATTCAACAGCTCAGGTGTGAGTATTTGACAGACAGACGTTTGCTTTTTTTAAGAACTTTCCAAGTGTCGCAGATAATTGTGTTTTAATGAGACACTTAATGTTTCACGCAAATAGGTTCAATTTCGAAATCTGATCTTCAATTATGTTTCATAGCAAAGGGTGGTTAAATCTTAAGGGCCGATGTTGAATGTGAACCACACCTAAACGTCAAGTTTTTTTTTGCGTTAAAGTTATTCATGCACTTCGTGATTTTTTTCGGTCAATTTAATCGTCCAAATGTGCGTACAATCTGAAAATGGACCGTAAATAAATTTTACAAAATCGTAAATCGTAATCGGCCATTCCATTTCAGAAGATGTATTCTCTACAAGCATTTTAGCAACATAATCGGACTCATTTACACAGTCAAAATGTGGTTTCAGAAATATGATATCTTAGCTCCTCAGAAGAGGACGATCGACGACGAATAAACACTCTGGACTAACTCAATGATGTCGTCAATAGTCAAGATGGCCTTATGTAAGCTACTCTGAGCCGTGAGCTGAAGTTAGTGAGGAATTTTTCAGGACTACGACTACCTATAGTCAGGCTACTGAAAAAAAGATGGTGGCGGATGAACCATTTACGGGCCAAGGACAGCTCTCACATCCACGAAGTGAGTTATTGATACTGGATTGTCAAGCCTGCTGTCATATAGAGTCTTGCGGTTAGGTAGGTATATCCAGTTTTGGAAAGGCAAAGAACATCTTCTAATGGAACAACTAAGCTTTAGATAATTATGGAATAACTGATGACGACCCAGACCCAGCAAAATGGAGAAATGACAAAAGCATTTGGATCTGCACATAGAATTTGCGAACCTTAAAAACTAAACAGGTCGCGTGGTCGTGAAGCCGAATAATTTACGAAGTCCCCAGAATGCTGCAAAGCGGACATATGGAAGTTCGGCTGGGTGGGGCAGACAAAAAGCAGATAGAAAACTGTAACATTTGTCATTTACTACCGGTGGTCGTTTTAAAGAGCTCTGGGGCCTAACAAGTATTGTGAAATGGAAGCATTTTAACATATATTGCTCCGATAAATTGCTACTGTTTAACAATATTTGTTGTTTCGTGGCACTGGCCCCTGGTAGCGCTAACTTGGATGGAGATTTGACATACGAGGCATATATACTTAGGCAAAAAATCTTAAACAAAACCTTAAAATACGTTACAGTTAACGTCTTGTCTTATGAGTATCCGCATTAAGACTAAATTGGCCAACATTGATATACGCTCAATTCACTACAGAGGAATAAGATTGTGCTACTAAAAATAATTGTTCTACGAGCTCCTTGTCTGGAATCGCAGAACTAATTGACTTTTCAGCGGGCGTAACGTTACTTTTAGCCAGCACACGGTTCCCTCACCTCAAAACGTCAGTTATAAATACTAAATAGGCCGCACATTGCGATCCCTCCAAGGTGTTTCAATATTATTAATGTATGACTCTCCTCCGAGATTCCTCCGTTGCACTCCTGGTGTGACCCGTAGAGATCGGATTAAAAATACCATAATACGTGAGGAACTCAATTAATGGATAAGCGAGCAATTGAAAATGAATGAATGGATGAATGACTCATCCTGCAGGGCAACGTTTAAACGGGTGTCTAACTTGTTGCAGCCAAGGTAAGAATGAAGATTTAACACAACTCCTCAACAGGGAAAACCTGTGAGAAAGTTTGGCATCGATAACTCGACAACTTTCCCTTGCAAGAGCCTACTGATCGCGTATACCGATGCCTCGCGATTACTAGTAGATACTACCACAGTAACAGCTATTGCAAAAGACCATCAGTGACAACACTGTTAGAAAGTCATCATTAAGGCCGAACCACTCGAACACTACCCACGAAACATCTAATTTGTTTAGTGAAAATTGTATAAGACTTTCGCTAGAGTCTGGAAATACCCTAATTTTCACTAAAAAATTGTGGGACTTCCGGAAAGCACATCTGTCTACCCATTTTACCAGACAGGATTTGGGATCTCCTTAGTGTGTGAGAGTAAATACCCACAGACTCTAGCGGAAGTCCTAAAATGTTCACTAAACAAATTGCTGAAATGGACAGATAGCAGTGCCTTCAGTGTTAACACGATCAAGACTGAGCTTCTCCTTTTCATAAGGAAATACAATTTTCAAAGATTTTACACTTAGAGGATGATGATCCTCTCTTTTGCTTAGCTACTTGGGTTTAAATTTAGACAACTCTAGGACCCGCCTAAGTCAAAGCTACACATCTCTATATATATATGTAAAACAAAGTCGAAAAAAACTGTTTCCCTCTGTCGCCCGTAATTTTCAACCAATTTTGTTAATTTTTTTTTTTTAAATGTTGGTAATTACGGTGATTGAGTGATAGGCTAAAAAAATTCAAAATCGGACAAAGGGGCGTGGCACCTCCCATACAAAAAAAGTATTCAAAATCAAATATCTCGAAAACCACAAAATCGATTGAGCTCAAACTAACAGATAATCTTAGGCATTGGCCGTGGAGTGCTAATGTGAAGATTGGTCAAAATAAGACAAAGGGGCGTGGCACCGTTCATAAAAAAACATTCAAAGTCGTATATCTCTGTGGAGATTTGTCAATGTTGGATAAAGGGGCGTGGCACATCCAATATAAAAAAATTAAAACATTGTCGCCCAAAAAAAAATTAAAAAAAAAAAAAATAAAAAAGCAACAAAATGCCTGGCGAAGCTGGCGGGGGTTCAGCTAGTATTATATAAACAAGGCCTTACGTAGATAAGAAATAATCCACCCGACCCGACTCCAAGACTCAAAAGAGCAGGTAACATTGCCACACTCTAGGCGTATTTTTTTGAAAATCTATAGCTAGCTCACTTTTACATGCAAAACTTGTATACTCACTTTTGGTTTTGTTATACTCACTGCCCAAAAAAATACGCCATATGTAACAAACGTCAAAACCGGACACGTAGCGCGATCGGTAGGCATGCCAAAATATTGGATATGTTGGATTTATGCAGGAGTTGTAGAGATGAGGAAGAGGAGGAGGCTAAAGTGCTCGCTTCCTGTGTACTTGTTCTGCTGTACCTAATTTTCGGAAAGCCTTGTGAACATGTCAAACATTCACAGATTTAAAATTAAGTAATTGTTTTCCCAATGGACCTATTATACTTATACCGAGTGCATTTTTTAATGACTTTCTGCAAGGAATAATGCTAATCCTAGTTGGTATGGACGTGCCATAAATTTGCCGTCGAAATGCTACACATTGGGAACTTTTCATCAACAGACTTATGTAACCTACAATTGCGATTAAATACCTACTATGCTCGACTATCTTTATTGATCTTTATTGACACAAGGCAAGTATCGACTACTACCATCAGCACACCACAATGCAAACACTTTGCACATTCGCACGTTAGTTTGCCCAAGTAATAAGATCGTTATCCGCAATCAAGTCTTGTTGTACACACACCAGAATTGTGCGAATTCGCTACAGCTTTGGTTTGAGTTTACGACTTTTGCGCATCATTAGGTACGAGTATTTACACCAAAGGTTCTTATTTATTTGACAGTGCTGGTGAAAGTGTTTCTGTTGCAATTCCCTTTCCGTCTCACAGGCCTCATCAAATTAGATAATTCCTACTTTCGCGGACTACTAATTGACCATGAACTCATGATTCGTCATCTTCATCATGGTGTCTTTGATCTTACAAGAAGATGAAGAGCACGAGTTGTTGCAAGTGGCGGTAGGATGATCTTAATCTACAACCACAATTCTACAATCTACACATTTTAATTAGATATACATGCACCTACAGTGTAGTGAAATACCCAGCGTAGGCGCCACTACCATCATGTCGGAACGGAATCGGAACTACTGTCAAGTCAAGTGTGTTAAACAAATAACACGCACACAATCTGATTGCAGCAATAGCAACAATAATCCGCTAATTCCTGGAAGATAATTCTTCATCAAGTGCTCACGGATTAAGTATTTACCTTAATCTTGAGCAGAAATTGAGGTGTTTCAGTAATGTATCTATATGCAGATAGGTATCTTGTATCTACCTTGTTACGTGGATCTCACCTTGGATTCGCATTGAATTCTTCTTTAAATTGTTTTGAATTAACATATTTTGTGCGATTTTTAGTGAGTAATTGTTTTAGAGAATATTTGTGGCGCACACATTCATTAGTGTGAACTGTGAAGTTGTGTATATGGCGGATGATGGATTTAATTCGCTGATGGCCAGATGCCATCATAAACATAGCTGAATCTCGCATTGAATGGTTTTATGTTTTCGGTTTTTGAGCTATGTGATGAAACTATCCTGGCGGTAGCATTATTGTAGTCACGACCATTATGTTGAACGTCAGTTTTGCATAATTTTGGCAATTTCTTGAATTTTTAATGTTTTTCTTTTCAGAGATATTTAAGCGATTCGTGATTTGTAATTATGTACCTATTTGTGTTAGATATAAAATTGTTGCTTGTCGTTTTGGGGAGAAAAAAGGGTTCAATGCAAAAAAAATTGGCTCAGGGTGTTCACTTTAGGCAAAACATGGCTTGAACCTGGTAGTGAGGTGTAGCCGTTGGGCATATTTTAGTGTATAAAGAAAACCCTTATTTGACGAAGATTGGTATAAGGCGATTGGCAATTAGCGTTCGTCTTATGGCTTTGGCAACTTTTGTAAAATAACGAAGATATGATCAATCAGGTGTATTTAAAAGCCAACAGACAGCTTAAGACCTTACAGCGGTATTAATAAAAAAGCCCTATTCGCTCTTTAATCCATCTGATAGCTAGCAGACGAATAGTGGACTTGTTCGTTTGATAACTTTTATTATTTATAAATACATCTTATATCCATATTAGCTATCCACTCTTTATCATTAAACGCACGACAGCACTGCGTCCAAACTGTACTAAACATGGTTGTAAATCTGTCATATTCCATCAGCTGACACTATCATGCTGAGAGCATGTTATGTGCTTCCGCTTGCGATTTTTAGATTCTCTCTGTAATTCTCTTTCAGCTTTTAAATTTCTCGCGTCCAATCGAACTTTTTGTTGGTATACGTGGATTTGAAATTATGTGGATATGTTAGCTCTGTGTGTGAGTAAGTTAACCACTCTCTATACGCCGAATTTGGTGAATTAAGTTATCCGCTCTTTAAACATGTCAGTGAAAGCTAATATATGTTTATTAATAAGAATTACGAGTAATCAGATGTAATAAGGCTAATTTAGCGCTATTCGGTATTTATTAATACGGGGGTTAGTGTATAATATCTTTCCCAAACTATATAAACTCGAAAATGAATCGTAAATAGCTTGGTCAATAGGCCGTCTCGTTCAGCCTCGTTGAATATTGGCCGCGTTCAACGTGCTTAGGCACCTAAATATTCAGGTGACAGTTTATCATAGAACAAAACTTGCTTAAGATTTGCAGCCAAATCGACCAATCAGAAGTCGTTGACTAGGCAAAGGCGTATTGAACGCGGCCTATTTAATTTGAATTCTCTCACTTTGGTCAGGTGAGCGGCTTTCATTGGATGCATTGACACTGGAATTTTGGATTTCATCGTTGGGCTTATAGTTTGTAGAAGTAATTTTTGTATATGCAAGATGCAACACCGACTGGTGACTCCGCTCCGAGGTTTCCTTGAGTCGACTCGTGTCTTATTGTTACCTTGACACGTTCTTAAAAAAAAAACATAGTTGGCGCAATAGGTCCGTATAAGTCATCCTATTCCTAGCTTCTCACAGTATTCGTTTGTGTGAATTTTTAATTTTTGGGACGAATGAAAGGGACCTACAATTTTATACCGAGTACGAACGACTGAATTGAGAAGCCGAAGCTTTTTCATGACAGTTATACTCTCGGTTGTTTGTCAGACGTTCGCGAGGTGGCACCATGATGGAATAAGTATAAGGTGGTCTCGTCGGCCGCCGAATCGTTCGTTTTTTGGTCCCTTAACGTTCAGTGAGCGTTTGCTTGTTGAAGCGAAACAGCGATGCCAAACCTAGCCCAATTGTGAAATTCTAGCACTGTTTCATTCGATCTAGCACTGTAAATTTACCTTTTAGCATTGTGTTTAATTTATATTTTTAAGCAGCACACATTTAACTATTGCTGTAAAACTGTTTTTCTGTGAAAATTTAGTTATTTATTTAAAACTAAAACTTTATTTCAGTATTTTGTACGTCAAAAACGTCAAAACAGTGTAGATATATACTAAAGTCGTTTGGTCTGGCCCTGAACTAGCCCTGAAATCACATTTCTGGCTCTAAATCACATTTTTGAGTTGGCATCGCTGAAGCGAAAGGTTGTGTGTGGACGAATTTGATTGCAAAACGTCAACCCTTGTGCAAAAAAAAATGTTTTTTTATTATAATAGGCAACTTCAAACCAGTGATACCAGATCGGGGGATTTATCCCTTTTTGCGGGATTTTCTCACCTAAAATAAGCTAAAAGGGCAAAAGGGATTTTTCACCTCATAATATAAAAAAAAGCGACTTTACTCTTTGGTCAATTTTTGTTCATAATTTGCTAGTTTCATTAAGACGAACAAATATATAAAACTTATTATTATTTTTTAAAGCATGTACTTATTTAATTTAATCAGTTCAACTCACTTTTTCAAAACAGAAAAGTTTTAGTCCAGTGCATTGTGCAGGAGAGCAAGATATTGGTTTTGAAAATGTGTCGCTTGTTTGTTCAAGCAGACTTTTTTGTACTCCCAAGGTATGTTCAACTTAAAATTTTGAGAGATCCCAACACACATTTTATGGATGATTTAGATAATATAGTCTATTTTTGGGCCAAGAATGTCAAGACTCCTTGACAGAGTTAGATGCTGATGGTACATCGGAGGTTAAGAAAAACTCTCTTAGTTTTTATAAGACAGCCATCGTTAAAATGATAAATTCAATTTGTTTGTTGAGGTCCTCATTTCAATCAAAAGGTATTACTTGCTTCAATTTAGTTGTGAAGCAAGAGCAGAGAAATGCAATTCCAAAATTATTTATAATTAATTTGATGAGTACTATTTTTAAAATAATAAATTTATTTATTTTGTAAACATAGAGAGGTATGCAAAAAGCTTTATCTTAGTCTCAAATCAAATTTCTGTGTCATTTTTGTATGACAAATCGAGAATAATGAGACTTGAGGCCGAGATAAAGTTTTTCAAATAATTCGTAATTCTTATGCTGAATTTTATTTTCATTTGAATGCCGAATGCAGTTTTATATTCCTTTTTTTAACGCTTTAAAAATGTGTAAACGTATATTAATTATGTTTATTTTTGTTAACTTGCATAGTTAATGCAACATGTATTTTTTGTTCCTAATAAAAAAGACTAAATTTAATGAAATGCATGTTTTTTTTTATTTATTATTTCGTGGGATAAATATGGGATTTTTTTAATTTTGGCAAGGGATAAAAGGGATTTTTTTGGCATAACCGTGGGATAACCTGCTTCCAAAGTCTGGTATCACTGCTTCAAACCAATTCCACTCCACTTAATGACTTAAAGGTTAATCAACATACTCATGAACATACTCTCTCTGCACACTCTATTGTCGTTTCACTTACACTTACTACGCTGAACCCTTTCACACGCACTTATTACTAGTATAGTTAAGGGACTACTTTTTGCCGACCAGACCACCTTATACTTATTCCATCATGGGTGGCACAGTGGAAAAAACAAAGACCTAAAAACCTGGACCCCTCGTACAGTAGTCCAGCACACTGAACCATTGCGCCCATACGTTCTTTTTAGCTTTTGGTAAAGAGTTTTCTCATGCGCTTTCTTTTTCTCTGGAGAAGCAGTTCAGCACTCGATGCTGGATGCATAGATGGGCCCTTGGGAGGCAAAATATCTCTCTGAGCGCGGTGATCTTCGCCTTTTGCTGTCTTAAACAAATTGATCGGCTTACTCGAAGCATTAGATCTGCTTCTTTTGCATCACCAGCCGCCATTGCCATATCGAACCGCAAACTTTTGCTGCAGAGGCAATGATTGCTGTTGAAAGAAGATAAACCGACATCCTTTCTCGGCATCCAGTTGCACTTTTTTCAAGTCAATGAGTAATGAGCCTGGCGAGCAAATTTCGCTCGTATCTCCTCGTTTTCTTTTTCAAGGACTTCAACAACTTCTTGTAAGAAAGCTGGGTAACCCGATTCCAAATTCCATGCGAACACCTGCATTAGAACAGGAGTTGACCTTTTAAGAGCTAAAGCTCTAAGATCGTAACTCTCTACAATAGTAGTACACGCACTCCAATATGATGTTTATATCCAACTTGGGAATTTTGAGTATTCCGTCTAAATAGATATAGGTGATGTACCAGTACCCCTGACATAAATAAAGGGTGCTTTTTTAAAGGTATACAAATTCAATATGACATAAAACACTTGAAGCTAATGTTAATGTCTATGATATTGGATTTATTTTATACATAATTTTATGCCATTACTGTTTAAAAATTATTTCGGGCATATGCGCGCCACGGCTAAGTCGAATAAAGCGTAATCGTGAAGTCCAATTTTCGACAACTTTGTCGAACAATTGGGGCCGCAGCAATAACATGGCGAATGTTGACATCCAAATCGTCCAACGTCTCTGATTTACCGGCATAGACTAGTGACTTTACATAGGTACCCTCAAATAATGAAATCTAAAGGTGTGAGCTCACAGGATCATGGAGGCCAGTTTATAGGTCGATTATGCGAAATTATGCACTCAACAAATGTTTCCCACAATATGGTGTCGCGCACGGTGTGTCATGTTGCGCCATCTTGTTGAAATCAATGCGATTTATTTGAGGAATAAAGAAGTCAGAAATCATGTTTCTATAGCGCTCTTCATTGACGATTAACATTCTGGGCGACATCGTCCTTAAAGAAATATGGGCCGATGATTTCACCAGCCCATATAAAGCACACCAAAGAGTGAGTTTTAATGGATGTAAGGGCGGTCGTCTCGGTAAAAGCTTCTGGGTTTTTTTCTCCACTTCAAATTCGGCGATTTTGCTTGTTTACATATCCATTTGACCAAAAATGGTCTGAATAACTTGCCCAGATGGACGACTTTTTCGACCGTAAAATGGACGCAGCACAAGATAAATTTGGCGAACGGAACCATAGTTTTCAAAATATGTATATGTCTGCACAACTTCCACGCGTTGTTCTAGCCTGGTTCTAGCGTTAATCTATTCATCGTAAAAATGGCAAAACGTTCTCACCACAAATCAACTTTCAACTGTCAAATTGACAAGCTGTAGAAACAGCGTTGCCAGCTTAAAAACGAATACAAACTGAAAGATAGTTTGAGAAGTCAGGCACAGATCGGGATCGCATATAATTGGTGGAAGAATAAAATTCGCCTTTTTTTAGGACTGGATAAATGCTGCAATCGATGGTGGGCCCGAATTCTTTTTGACTATACCCTTGTGATTGTAGTAGGTATTTCTTGCCTCAACTTTTGGTCATATGAGAATTTGGCACGTTTAATAAGGGCACTGCAGTCATTTTTGGCTCGTTTACCCTTTTTTAGGTTATCTGAGGACACATCGAAATAATTATATAAATTGATACATATACATATGAAATATCTTAATTACTATATGCCCACGCACCTACGCAAGCACTTTGCAGCAACAAGTGCAAGGTGAGAAGTTTCAAGTGTATAAGCTATTACATGGGTATACTTTCCTATAGGTGCCCCAGAAAAGCGTAAGACATAAGAAATTGAGCCCCTTGATAAATTGTTATGAATTCCTAAAATAGGTAACCTACTTTCAGTGCTCAATCTCAGCACATCGGTCATTTACATTCACCCTGCAGCAATTACAGATCCATATCTATAACGATCATTTTATTAGAGTTCCATCAACTGCTATTTGGAGTAATTCACTTTCTCCTTTTCTTCTTCACATAAATGCTCCGCTACCTACACAACCTTGAGCCATCTTACATAAAAACAATAATGTATCTACCAGCTAGCAATAAAGAAAAAAGTATATTCCCTAAAGTGGACTTCACTTGTAACCGCAAGAAAGCAACATTTACCCTACACACATAAATTATGATACAATACCAATTTTAGATATAAAATGAACTACTTTTACCAATCACAAATTAATGATATCACATGCTTCACCCATTTGAGCAAAGTAATTGAGATTTCGCAAAGAAGACGTCAATCATTGGCCACAAACAATCTAACCCGCAAAACAAAAGTATCTACATATAGGTACTCTGGGCTAGTGCTCGAAATCATTTATATTTTTCTGGAACAAAGGTACTCCAACATGTAGATTTTTTTTGTATACCCCTTGCAGAGGGCAAAATGTGAAATTATCACGACAAGTCCATAAAAAAAGTATGTATATGGTTCCATAAAGCATATTTTTGCAGATGGCATGTCAAGTGCACCTGCAAGATGGAAAGACGGATGTTGAGTGGTTATTATCTTATTTGAAACAAATTAGCAAATGCAAATATTTGAAGAAATTAAACGAATAGCTAACGTACACATTAATGCACTTGAGGTGATTCCAAGGGCGATCTCTGGTTAGTTAAACAAATACGCCGAGTAAGTGAGCAGACTGTTGTTTTTTCAATTGCAATCAATTATTTTATTCAACTGCTTTATGAACGCGCAGATTTCCTAAGTAGGTAGGTACCTACGTATACTTACCACTCCATCACAGCCTTCGAAAGACCATTTGTCAGTGGATTTGATTTTTGCGTTTCGAATACAGAGAAATCTAAGACGGACAAACAAATGGCACCTTTGCTGTATGCCTAAGGGAGAAAAGCCAACTTACTACGAAGATATACAATAGCAAAGCACAGCTCTAAATCACATACATATTTTGTAGATATTTTAGCCTCTCGTTAAATCTCCTCTCAAGACACTTGAGAAACTTTCCGACATTCTTATAAGAATTAAGTGCGGTTGTAAAATGCTACTAATCGCAGATGATCAAACTGCACCAGATACTCCATCACGAAAAAGATATGGAACATGCTGGACCTCAAGAGATCCAATAATCTTGCATCACTAAAACGACCCATTATTATAAGCACGTTAGTGGTGTGATTACGGGACAGGCACGCTCTCAGGCTGGACCTTCCTGCCAACGATTTCTGTAGAAGCTGCATAGACGATGAGGAGGAAGATACTATTCATCTGCAATGCACAAAATGCAGCCTTCTCATCTCGTAGAAAACTACGTCTCGGAGAATACTTCTTCGACAATCTTAGCGAGCTCGCTAATACAAACATAAGCTACATCCAACGCTTTATTCTTAGCTCCTGTTGGTTCGACGGTAGTTTTGGAATCAATCAATCCACAATAGGTCTTCTCTGGCCTAAGTGAGGTTGCAGTTGTTGCCGCCTGCCACACGGAAACTTATGCAAAACTCAGAACGCATATCTAGAGGGTAAATCGATTTTTTTAGAGGCTTGGTTTTCAAACTGGCAACACTGTTTCTACAGATTCTCAATTCGACAGTCGAAAGTTTATTTGTGGCTAGTACGTTTTGCCAATTAACGATGAATAGAACAAAGCCAGGGGCCAGATTCCCTAAAATGAAAACGATCGAACGATATCGTTTCGACAATAGCAGTCTCTGTCTATTGCCACAGATATGATAGAGACAGGTTTAGTGAAAACGATATCATTCGATCGTTTTCATTTTACGCAATCTGGGCCCAGAACAACGCGTGCGAATTGTGCAAACTTATTTTGGAAGCCATTGTTTGGTTCGCCAAATTTATCGTGCATTTTATGGTCGATAAAATCGTCCATCTGAGCAAGTTATTCGGTAAATTTTTGGTGAAATGGATATGTAAACAAGTAAAATTGCCGAATTTGAAGTTCAGAAAACCCAGAAGACTTTATCGAGACGTCCTTCCATCGATTAAAACTCACTCTTTGGTGTGTGTAGTATCCTAGCAACTTAGTGTAAAACGTCAATAAAATGCCACCCGCCGGGTGGCACCATCAATTTATGGCCGAAGTTATTTGCTGAGCGCGTAATTTTACGTAATGGACCTGTGTACTGGCCTCCACGATAATGTGATCTCACACGTTTAGATTACTTTCTTTGGGGATATGTGAAGTCACTAGTCTATGCTGATAAATCAGAGACGTTGGACGATTTGGAAGTCAATATTGCTGATATACGGCCCAAATTGCACGACAAAGTTGTCAAAAATTGTACCCACGATCGGGCTTCATTCAAACTAGCCGTGGCGCACAAATGCCCGAAATCATTTTTAAACAGTAATGGCATAAAATTATCTTTCAAATAAAACTAATATTGTATACATTAACTTATGCCCTAATTTTTTTTATTTTATATTGAATTTGTATACATCTAAAAAAAAACACCCTTTATAACAATTTCTCCACAATGTGCGAGGCTCTAAAATTCGAAAACCTTGACTGCATTACTTAATTTCCAATCTCAAACGATTTTTCCAGTTCAGACCTCAAAGGAGGTCGAACAGATAGATACCTATCTACCTTCAAATTTACTAATTTTTCGTCTGTTAGGTGTAGATGTAGACCACTAGACCCTCAAATAATCGAAAATCTTTTCGCAGATTTCTTCAGCCAGATTCGTCTATGTCGACGTTGATCCTGAACCTAACTACTTCATTTACATTAATGGCTGCGATTAAACCTATTTAACAGCCATAAATATATTGTCATCAGTAGTGGAAAAAATAAAACTCTTCTGGCCCCAAATGGTGTTTCTACTATGCTTTTAAAGAAATATGTTCACAAAATAGCGATGCCCTTCTCTGCTCTTTATTAATTATTACCACAAAGTATTTTCTCTAAACTGGGGAAAGGCTCATTTCTCATTCACATTCACAAGGTCGATATCTCTAATTACATACCCATTGCTAAACTCTCTTGTAAACCAAAGGTCTTTGAGAGCATTGTTTACGATACAAGGTACTTTCATTATAAATCAATTATTCTCTCATCGAAGCATCAAGGATTTTAACCTTCTCTCGCAAACGTCATCGCGTATACATACCTCAAAGGTCTTATTACTTTAACAATGAGCCTGTCTCCCCTGTCTCCTCAATTCGCGATCTGGGCTTAACTTTAACTTCCGTCCCCATATCGACAACGCTATTAGCAGAGCTAACGTAGCACTCGAATTTGTTATACGTTGATCGAAAAAGTTTTCTACCTCACTAAATATTTTTATATGACGTTTGTAAGACCATACTTCTCGAATAGGTGACCCAAGTCTGGTCTGGTCACCTTACCTTCAAGTGCATATTATTAGAATCCAAGCTGTCCACTTGTCCACCCCCATTATAATCTACTTCATTATATACGAGAATCGCTTACTTACATTAGATGGCGCTCACAGCTCGGGGTAGACCACGGCCTCAACCAACAAGCCCTCATCCAGCCAGCTAGGTCCGTAGCTACCTTCCTCCGGTTGGTTGAGGTCGCTCTCCAATTGTGCGCGCCACCTGAGGTGGGGTCTTCCTCTGCTTCGTTTCCCCTCAGGTGTTGACTCAAAGACTCGTCGGGCTGGTTGTTGTTGTCTATATGCTCCACGTGACCCAGCCATCTCAGTCGCTGTAATATTTTCAGCTTTTTAACTATGTCAACGTCGCTACATAGCCCGTAAAGTTCGTCTTCAAATCTCCTTCTCCACACTCTGATCCAAACTGGACCGCAAAAATAATCTTTCACCCAAAGCGATCCAAGAGGTTTTCATTAGCTTTCAATAAGGTCCATGCTTAATCGCTTAAATCTGATCAATTTAAACGCTCTTAGGACTCGTCGGGATATCGTTGGTATAGGTTTTGTTCATGCCCTCATCTGTTTTATCAGATCTCCTGGAATACTAATTATCATCGTTTAAGATCAGTACCCTTATTCCGCCTTCCCTTCAAGAATGCTTTGCAAACAAACATGTTTCCAAAAATATTTCACTTAAACTCGAGCTTAAACTGCACAAAATCAACTCTGAAACATGCGCATCATATATAGTACCTTAATCCTTGACTAGACCTTGCTCTTAAGAGTTAGCTACTCGCTTTAGAAACTGTTAACACATTTTGTAGGCTTGTATGTATTAAGGAAATAATTAATACCAACCCATTGAAATGCTGATAAATTGTCAGCTTATGAATCACAGAAACAACTTAATGACCGGCATTATGGTTTTCGTAGCAACAGATCAACGGTGATTTGATCGCTTATCTTAGATAGTGGGCGCAGTATCGCAGTGGTTAGTGTGCTGGACTACTGTGCAATTTATTATTGCAATTTCAGAAGTGCAATAAAGTCCAAAATTACTTTTTGGACCTTTTTGCATAAGACTTTATTTCATGGCACCAAATTACATCTTAAGGTTTTTTCTACTGCGCTAACTCTTGCGAACGTCTGACAAACATCCGAGAGTATGACTGTCCTGAAAAAGCTTCTCAATTGAGCCGTTCGGACTCGGCATAAAATTGTAGGTCCCTTCCATTCGTCCCAAAAATAGAAACTCACACAAAACGATTGGCCTAGGGTGTCTACACGCCTGTTGCGCCACCTATTTATTTTTTTTTTTTTTATTTTATCTTAGATACCGAAAAGTGGAACCAATCTCTTTACCTAAGATGGTTGCGCTTGATATTTCAAAGTCGTTGGAGATGGCTTTAATAGAGTTGAATTTAATGCTGTATGCTATCTCGAAAGCGAAACCCAAACCTTAAGCCATTATGCATAAATAGCCTTGCATCACTGAAACCGAAAGGATCCGCATTCTCACTATGAGTCTTCATGTTTACGACCAACTTCATTGGGTATGAGACCGACTCTTGTGTGACAGATGGCTAGGGCGTATAGGGGTTTAAGAGGTCCGTCCACATAGGTGTACCTATACAACGTTTCAGGTTGCAATTTTATAAAAGCCTTGCTTTATAACCCCATCCGCCACTAAACATGTGTAAGCATTTCTGACATCTATGACATAAAACTTACATGGTGTCTTGTACGGCCTTCATATATTTACCCATTGCAGTAATATCTGCCTAATGTTTCCAAAAACACAACCACATACCATCGATTCGCATAAATCAATTTAAAGAACCAAGATCTGTGCGATTACCTCACATTATTCGCCACGTTCGGCAGAGATGCCATAAATTCACTTTTTATTAACGCAAGCAAGTTTTAATTGACCTACCGTATAGAAGCCTCAGAAAAATCGCGATTTCCGATCACAATTTAGCTACCAAACGAGTCTGCAATGATCTCCGCTTATTGTTAGCCATCACCGTATGGCTGGTGAGGTGAATCTTTCAGATGCAATTCAGCAATTCAACGATCTTCACAGTCTGCCCGGTGAGTGCGACGGAATGCCATATTCCTGAACAAATTGGTTTGTCTGATAAATGACGGATAAATGCAACAGTGAATTTATTTTGTGAGTCGCTTCGTATTGTTCACAGTCGATGGTTGCTGCTAACGAAACGAAGGAAATGAATGAGCCGTCTGCATAGAGATAGAGGCCGCAACAATTCAATTACCATCTGGAGCGGATGAAGAGCTACAAACGATCTTCTTTAACTACTGCAGATTCCCTTGGCGGAGCGGATAAATGATGCAGTTTCAGTTGCAGTTGCAGCACTTTTAATGCGGATATAGGTAAACGGAAAAAAAATTCAAAGAATTTTTGAACATTACACAACATGTGTGGAGTTTGAGTATGTGTGTGCCACTCTAAAAAAAAAATATAAAGACAACAATCCAAACCAATTACATCATGCGGTCTTGTTATAAGGCAGACGATGCACATCAGTTGAATTGTTTGGTGCCCTATAAAGTGCACGTGGTGATTTTTCTGGGTGGGTAAGCTTAAATTGCGCAGAGTCCAGTTCCAGTACCAGTTTTAATGCTTTAGGCAATGAGTAATCATCGGTTGCAGTGAATGGAACTGATTTGCTAAGGAGCTCTTTTGAATGGTCTTTTTAAGCGTGTGCTTCATGCATAATTCGGAAGCCTAGCATACCTACTGATGTGATCGTATACTTTTAACTATGTGCGATAAATGCATTTGGAATTTAATTAACAAATTTATTACTTTAAAGTTCGCTGCTAAACTTTATTGTTTTAAGTTATTATTGTGATAATGCCATGAGAACTGGTGTCGTAAACTGTTTAATTGTAAACAGGTATTTATTGTTTAATTGTTGCGACTGCATTTTTGCACTTTTACAACGACGATCGCGTCGTATTATTACTGAGATTATTACCTCTTTGCTAGTGCCCCAAAAATAGACATTTTAGCAATAAATCTGAATCAGAATCAATATTTGAGGTTACGGATCAATGAGCTTAACTTCGTTATAGGACGAATTTTGAAAAACGATCAATGAGGCATACAATAATTTTGACTTATCTATCAAAATACAAACTTTCAAGTTCATACTGCTAACGGCTCGTGAGACCCCCCATACTTCCCGCGACCCCTTTACTCCTTACCAATTCTCACCCACCCTATGGCCTAATTTGGCCATATATCTATAAATCAGAATAAAAATGATGAAACTCGGACGAATGGTTTTTGAGTTATGGAGGGACGAACAGACGTATGTTGCATTTTATAAAGTTGTATGGATATGTAGGTTTGCAGTTGTTCAAGAACAAACTAGAACAAAAATAGAATCCGAGTACAAAAATTTAAGCCAATTTCTCGGTATGCAGCTTTTATTTGCGGCGCTATTTATGGAAAAATAAAACTACAGAAACTAAACTAACTAAAAAGAGAATGGGCTGGACAAATGGCATCTCAAAATTATCATACATCTGAAGCGAAAGATCGAATAGGAATGACTTAATCTGAAATTGATCAAGAACGAGATTCTAGTCAAATGCAACTTAACATTATTCAAGAAACTGTTACGTATCACAGACGCAAAATGCAGTAGCACAAAACAGTGCTAACATTAAGGGCAATTGCGAAGCTCTAGCCCAGTCCCCCTAGAGTGAGTACTATATATGCGGTTGTAAAGATATCTTAATAGGTTCTTGACCTTACGCTTAAGAGTCTAAGGATAAATAATTACACCCTGGAAACCATATAGCTGTCATTGTGTGACAATCGGATCTTTGTGTTCGACACAGACCACAGAAGCATCATGAGAAATCCAGCAAGAAATCCAAGAAAATCAATACCTAACCTATCATATTACTACTTAGTTACTTAGGTGGCGCTACAGTCCGGTGTGGACCTGGACCTCAACCAAGACGTCCCTCCAGGATCTGTCGTAGAGTGAATATTTGGTCGGTAGTGGACTTACCGGGCCTTAAACCGCCCTGATGGGGTCCAATCAGTTCGTTGACAAATTGTTTCAGACGTTTACACAGTACGGCAGACAGGATCTTGAAGTGATGTTAACGAGACTGATGCCTCTATAGTTGGCGCAGTTTAGAGGGTATCCTTTCTTATGGAACGGGCAAACAATCCTGAGGCTTCATTCATCAGGCATATACTTTCCTCTGACCAAATAGTGGACACCTATTATATTACTTCAAATATTTAGAGCCCGAGGAAAGATTCAGTTTTGGGGTAAACCCTACTACCTGTAAAAAGAAGATAAGAAGGGTTAAAAGACGCAGTATAGTATCAGAAATTCTGTAAGACAATATTCAGCACACCCACGGCGGAGAGGCTACAAAAGCCTAATAAAGACGGAAGCAGAGTCAATATCTCTGAAATAACCAGATGGCAATTCTCTCTACGAAAAATAATAAACAAACTTAAGCTAGACCTAAGAATATGTAGGTACTACCACCACACCACACTTGGTTAAAATAACAATAAGGAGTAGCAATGCTTCGGATTTTATACCAATAGAATGCAGATGGAGACAGTATAAAGTTGTGTTTTTAGCGAAAGTCTGGGTGAAAAAATCGACATCGTTGCACGTGCGTTATTTATTTTTAAAACGACATCAAACAAGATTGTGGACAACTATAGTACACTACAGAGTTTAGCTAACATTAAGGCCCAATGCACGCGGAGCAACTGGAAAAAAACTAAACCGGTTGGCAACTCGGGTTACAGACCCAGTTATGGACTCAGCGGTGACTTGGGGTGACACACGAGGAAACTCATCACCAATAAAAATCTCTATAGTTCTTAAGGTTTTTTCTACTGTGCCACCTCTCGCGAACGTCTGACAAACATCCGAGAGTATAACTGTCCTGAAAAAGCTTCTCAATTCCGCTGTTCGGACTCGGCATAAAATTGTAGGTCCTTTCCATTCGTCCCAAAAATAAAAACTCACACAAAACGAATGGCTGCGAGAAGCTAGGCCTAGGGTGTCTACCCGCCTGTTGCGCCACCTATTTATTTATTTTTAATAGTTCGTTCAGTGTCGTCATGTTTTTTAACCTCCCCCATCAGCAACAGGTTGGTCTGTTGTTCTGTCATCTTCGACAAACTAGAAACTCAACCGACGACTGGTTACAAACTGGTTTTTGAGAATCGCAAACGAGTTTTCAACCAGTAGCGTCGTGTGGGTCGTCCCATTTGAATACACAGGGTATTCGTACGTTTACACCGCACCTAAATTCATCATTTCGGCTAAATTCACCATTTCAGGCCAAATGTTCAACATTTCGCCATATATTTTCCAACATTTCGAAATGTTGGATTTCAGCGAAATGTTGAATTTCATTGCTGCATTTGTAAGTTTGTTAAATCGAACAAACCTAATTCTGATGACTTTTGGGCTCACTGACGAAAAAAAACCGCTGCAAAACTAGATTGTAAAAGCTAAAAAAGTAGGAAGTAGGAAAAATATGTCTGGATAGTGAATTATCAGTTGTATTCATGTTTAGATTAATATTACTAACAAATTAATTCTTTAGGTACAAACCACTTTTGATTTCGAAACACAAAAAACATCTGTGGGTAATCAATTCTGATACTAGCTGTCATTTGAAATGCTGAAGTTGCAGTGGGAACGCAAAATTGGATTTCGAAATTTTGTCTGCTGAAATGTTGAATTTAGGTGCGGTGTAAATGTACTATATGACTCAAAGCAAACTAGTGGAAGTTGCGAATTCGCATAGCTGATCAGTTTTTTTTTTTTTCAGTTGCTCCGTATGCATTGGGCCTATTAGATAATTTGAATAGTTTCCAAAATCGGGGAAGTATATTATATAGTCACACTCACAACCGACGACATATCCCCAACCAAATTGGTAAAGCCGAAAAATATATTTAGCCAGTGCAATTTTCGACGAGTGTCGCACATTAATTCCACAAACGTCAAACAAATTAGTTTGATTTTCTTTAGTGGAACATGCTCGCTGCCTAATCATATTCCATATGGTATACTGGAGTTATTGGGTATATTGTTTGGAAATGCTCAATGGCGATGGCCTGCATCATTGTGCTTAATTCATAAAATTAAATAAAGGTGTGTGACTTTAACATATTCCATTGTTGCCAATTATTTTCAGTTGAGAAAGTGAGTAAAATTTTAATGCTTTGTAGGTATGTGCTTATACGAGTAGGTACCTACCCGTACATTGACTGAACATTAATTTGCCAACACTTGACTTATGTCAATACCACGTCAATACACTGTGGCAACGATAAAGGTAATTAGGCTGCAATTGATGCGAAACTTTTAATTTCGTTTGGCGGGACATACTATAATGTGATCGATCATAATTTGTGTGATTCGTTTGAATAAAATTACGAACTATCTAATGAGTGTCAGTTGAATAGGTACTAATAGATAAAGGGAATTGTAGTTTTGAAAAAAAGAAAACATTATAACAATTAACGACAATTCACGTGCACTGCTAATTTGTTTTATCCAATTACTGAACCACGAAACCAATAAATCCTCATTCTGTGTCAAGCGAATTCCCGTCTCGTAAGTCACTTCTCGGATTTGTCATAACAAAAAAAAAAAAATGAAAACGCTAACAAATTCAGTAATGCAAATGTACGATTCGCATGTTGACTTAACATCTCGCTATTATGCGGGGAGATTAATGTCTTTCTACTTGAGCAAATTATTATCTAGTTAGCGGTTAACTCAAGCAAACTATGTAAATGCAAGTCGAACTCAAACACGGATTCCCTATAGTGCAATGGTGATAAGCTGAATAAATTTCAATTTAAGGCTGCCGCTTGCTTCTTTCATTTCAATGACGTGTTGTTGAGGTGGTAACGTAGGAAATTTGTTATGTGTTAGATGTCGTCATCTAATCTAGATTGTGGGATATGTTTAGTTAAGATATAGTCTGTTTGTTGTTATGTAAAGTGTGAATTTGTTATCGATGGAGTAAAAGTCGTTAAAACGGTTCCTTTCTTTTATTTGAAAGGAGTGGTTGGTGTCAGAAAGAAACCCAAGAAAGTGTTGAAGTAAGATAGGAAAGCTTTCAATAAGATAGAACGATTAATGACACATATTAATATATACCCAATGATTGGAACAAAGGCTTAAGGAGATAAATTCCTGATGAAAACCAACGAGGTTAGTAGAGTTAGGAAAGCCCGTGCCGACGCTTCACTCTACGTATAGTTGCATAAAGAAACCCAACTACAGTGTTGTCAAAAATTACTAGTAGCGTCTATACACACATTTTCCATCAAGCACGTTGAATGATGCTTTCATTCAAGAACGGTTTCATGTCGGAACTCAAACAGTTATAAATATGACGATCATAATTATGGCATTTTCAGGGTTTTGCTAAGTTTACTATTCTTCTCAAGTTTATATGGATATATACAACATTTACCAAAATGTTCGAGTGTGCGTGATAGAAGCTCTCACGGCGATTAAAGAACAGGCGAAATCAGATGGCCTTGCAGTAAATGAGGACAATACTAAGTCAACAAACAAACATCTGTCCACCGCCTTGGACAAAACTCCACTTTTGATAGCAACAATATCGAAGTAGTTAAGGAGTGTTCACCTACCTCGGAGTAAACATGAACTCCACGAATGACACCCTAGTGGAGATCCGGGCAGGAATTACCCTAGAAAATCGTTGCTACTTCGGTTTGGCAAAACAAATCAGTTCAAAGCTCCTAACTCGAAGGACGATATGTGTGCTCTAGGTTAGGTTAGGTTAGGTTTGTGGGCTGGGGAGGATTTCTCCGTGCCACACTCAGGTCAATACTGATCCATTGTGATTCCCGTAGGGAGAAAGAGGTTGTCCCTTACCCATTATAACCCTGTATTCAAATTACCTACTTAGTGTGCTATACAAACCATTATGTGTGCTCTAAAAACCCCTTATCCTGTCAGTTCTGGCTTCATGGCGCAGAGTGCTGGACGATAAGCAAGAAGAGGAGCTGATATTCGGCTCATTCGAAAGAAAAATACTTCGCGGATTTTGGTCCTGTGGTGCCAGCAGGGCGGAGGAGAAGATACAACTCCGAACTCTATGCATTGTACCAAGATGTGGATGTAGTCCAAAAAGTCAAAACACGTCGACAATAATGCCCCAGCTAAGAGGGTCTTCGAATTCCAGCCACTGGTTCATAAGAAGACAAAGGAAGATCGAACCTCCTTTTCAAAGACCAAGATATCGCGGTTGTCAGAGCTCTTAGTCTGGACAACTGGAAGCAGCGTGCTCGGGATCGTAGAGGATGGAAGGCTGCAGAGACCCTTCACGGGTCGGCAGCGCGATAAGCAAACAAACATGCCGATGTTATGGAGGAAGTCATGAAAACCGCGATGCCATATCAAAGAGCTTTATCAGCCCTGTCAGCAGGGTCAAGTTGCCTCAGCCGCTACCGGTCTTTCACTGAAAAGTTTAGAAAAACTGATACGCTTTCATATTCGCAACATTATTCAACCAAAGATGCTTTAAAAATCGCAACATGTCTATACTACAAGGTGGCGCAAAAATAACCTTCCGATGTTTTTTGGCTGTAATTTAAATAAAAATGAAAAACTTTGATTCTTCTTGTGGATTATTTTTATTTGGTCTTTTAATTTTTTTTACATCAAGTCGAGAATATGATGTCATGTAAATGGCCGCCGCCACAGTTGATTGTCATTTGAGCCCTTTTTATCGCATTTTCCATCACTTTGGCCAAAACTTCCGGCGATAGGTCCTCACATTCTTGACGGATATTGTCTTTAAGAGCTGCAAGAGTCTGAGGCTTGTTGACATAAACCCGCGACTTCAAAAAGCCCCACAAAAAGAAGTCTGGAGCGGTCAAATCAGGCGATCTTGCTGGCCAGTGCAAATCGCCAAAACGGGAGATTAGGCGCCCGGGAAATGCATCCTTCAGCATATCGGTTGTGGCACGTGCAGTGTGTGCCGTTGCACCGTCCTGTTGGAACCACATGTTTTCCAATCCCAATTCATCAAGTTGCGGCAAAAAGAACTCGTTGATCATTGCTCTGTAGCGCTCACCATTCACAGTAACCGTTTGGCCCGCGACGTCTTCATGTCCATGACATCTTCGGCTACAGCAGCAATATTCTCTGCAGAACGGCTACTCCGGGGTCTGCCACGCCTGGCAGCATCTCGTGTTGTGCCAGTCTCTTCGAGGCGAGCGGCTAAACGTCGCAGTGTTTCACCAGTAGGCGTTGGACGGCTAGGAAATCTGCGACGAAATTCCCGTTGTGCCAAAGTCACCGACCGATTATTGCTCAAATAAATAGTCACCAATATTCCGCGTTCTGGAGCAGTGTAGCGTAACATTGTTTATTAACGTGTATTTCGCATGTGTTTACTACACAAATGTCAAAACAAAACTGACATTAGGGGCCAATCGCAAAATTTATTGCATTTTCTGATAGGAGGATAACTTTTGCGCCACCTTGTACAAGGGTAAATGGATAAACACATCTCTTTACTCCATTGTCAGCACTGTGGGCTTCATATTAAAGGGGCTGTTGTTGTTGAAAAAAGGTTTTCAATTTAGAACTTGGCTGATAGGTATGCTATACCTTTCTGTTTAATAAAATTAGAACTCAATCTGTCAAATGCTATTGAAACTTTTTAAATTAAATGTCGAAAAACTGCACAATAATGCTTGCTGCAAGATTTCTAGGCCTATAACCAAAAAAGGCACTTGAATAACAGACGAACTAGGAAAGGAAGGCACGAAAGTAAACCAAATTGTATTAGCAAAAAGCTATCAAGATTTTCTTAAAATTCAAAATGGTTGCAGTAATAGCGAATATGGCCAGTTGACTACAGTGCACATTATTAGGTCTAAGTGAATTAATCCAAATTTATCTGACAATTATCGTCATCAAACCCCCGGAGTTGGCTTGTAAGAGGTTCATACAATTGATTAAAATATGATCAATAGGTTCTCTATCAAACTTTATCGACCAGCAGGCATTCTCTAACGTCATCCTGTCCTAATGGATGAACTTGATGAAGATGCTAAAGCTATACATGGTCTGTTTAGCTCGTCTCTATACACCCTATCAAGAAGAACCTTAAAATCGATGAATATAAGTATAGTGAGTTCGATTTTGACGTAGATCAAAGGATCTCCTCTGTCCTCTTTCGCAATGCTGTGATTCCATTTATCGGGCATAATTTCATCCGACCAAATTTTATAGAAGAGTTGGTGCATGTTCCCTATAATACCATTTCGTCCAGCTTTAAAAGGTTCAGCGGGCAGGTCGTTAGCTAATGCTGCATTATTGAACTTAAGTTTAGATAGTTTTAACAACTCTCATTTCGATGTGCCCAGGTTGACGGGACTTGGGTATTATCGTCAATGTTGAATGGTTTATACTACCTGAGAGCGGCATATTGGTCGTCGAGGTCTTCGCACCTCTACTGAACGCCTACTAACCATCTGAGGATCTAACTGTCCTGAGAAAACTCTAAATCCAGCCGCTTGATGAAAGTAAACGTGAAGAAATCTGAAGTGATGGTCGTCTCCAGAACGTCTCTTCAATGCATTCTGCATGTTAGTGTAGTCCCATTGAACAAGGTGGAGAAGTTTAAATATTTCTGCATCGTATGCCATGTTCCCACCAAACAAAACCCCGAAGTTTCATAAAATTTTTCCAATCCTCCGATGTTTCGCCATACTCGGTTTCAGCGAAACCTATTTGAAATCCCTCTGAGTTCATCCGTCCGTGAGAGGTTATCAAATCGAACAAGCCTATAGCGTGAACTTTGGTTTATTTTGTGTTCATTTGTGGATGTTAAAATATTAAACGATAAAACAAATGTGACAATACAAACGAAAATAAGAAAAGAAGAAAAGAATCTGAATCAAAATTTTAATCTGAATCAAAGGGGGAAAGTAATATTTTCGAAAGAAATATTTATAAACTTTTAGTGATTCCTCTTTCCAACACTATTATTTTGCGTCAACAAACAGCTGTTTTGACAGCCACTTCAAAATTGACAGCTTATGTATGACTCTCAAAACTCACTTCTAGAAGTAAAAGTTCATCGAAACCTCGCGATTTCAGCTTGGTTGGAACATGGCATTATTCACGAGTGATGGAAGGAGCATTGCTGAGTTTTCCTGTGGGATTGGGCAGGCAGGCAGGAGACTGAAACTTGGTGTCAAAGCTAAGTTGTTAGTCTTTAATTCTGTGTTTGTTCCAACTCTTACCTATGGTCATGAGGTTTGGGTAATGGCCGAAAGAATAATATCTGAGATTCCTCAGTTGTATTTCTGGTGTGACCCGTAGAGATCGTATTAGAGACATCAGAATTAGTGAAGCACGAATACGTAAGGAACTCAATGTCTATCAGCTACTTCTCTGGACGGAACGGTCCATGCTTCGGTGGTTTGGTTGTTACGTGCTATGGAATGCGTACCATCAGGCAAGTGTCCTATAGGTAGACCCTAGGGTGAGATAGTTAGATCCATAATCTCTCCTCTACCCGTATGGGGATGGCCTTTGGTGATTTATAGACTCGATAGCGGAGAATAGACAGAATTGAACGTTCCACTTGTGCAACTTACACCCGCGACCTATTTAATGGATAAGCGGGCCATTGAAAATGGAATTACATTTTTCAGTAATTTATATTTCACAATTGTGCGGTTTGGTTACTGTTACAATCTCCTACTACAAAAGCATTGCTTTACTTTCACGTGAGTCGAATTAATCGACTTCCGAAAGACCCGCAGTAGCTTTCGCGAATAGTAGAATAGGCCTGATAGGGTCTGGTTTTATTTTTTTGTCGACTTGATTTTTCTATAGTTTAGTTACGTGTTGATACATAAACACTAAACAGTGTCCGCACGTTGCGAAATGGTAAATCCTATATTTCTATTGTCCTATCTCGTTTACACATAGACATCAAGTCAGTCCTTAACGCTTCACTAACCATCAGCACCTGAAGTGACATAATAATACCACACAAGCCAAGTGTCTTTCAGTGATGCAGAACTCCCTATCGTCGCCGTCTTAACTTTTAATATACTTCTCCTTCAGATAACTATCTCAATAATAGTAGACCAATTCTCATAAAAATCACTTTAGTTTCACATAACTTTCAATTGGAACCGTGATTCAGACGCTCTTAGCTTCCTTCTCTTCACTTAACCTACGCAATAATAAATATAAATTCCGAAATACAATTGCAGTGCCTTATCGAAGCAACAACGGCTTGTATGTACTTTCGCTTTTTGTCTTTCCATCGATACGTAGATACACCTCGTCATCTCCATGTCGATCGCTTTCCCTTCCTATCCGAAGCACTTGTACGATGCAAGATGCAACCCAACCAGCTATTGGCAGATGACAGAACTTATGCAATCAATTCACCAAATCACATACTCGTTGTTAATTCTCCTCAATTACCATGCGCAGCACATTCATGCAACAGGACGCACTGTGAACATCGCACATCACACACAAGACACAACGCGCCATTTGGAGTAACAAAATTAGTCCAAAAGATACCATCACAAATGGCATACGGCATACCTCTACTTCGTGCCACAGTTCAAATTGGAGTTCTGTGACGTCGCGTCCAACGATTCGATCTTAAGCCAACACTATAGTCGTACTGTGCCGCGGTGCAGGGTATCAACATCATCTTCATGAATGGAATTCAGGTTTCGTCATAACTACGGCTAAATATGTACAATATCTGTTCAGAAGTCATAAATAAAATTGAGCTGGGGTCAGGGGTTGGATCATTTTTAACACAACATCAGCATCATAATCATCAGCAGCAGCTTGAGGATATATCATTACTCAATAATACAGTTCGAATGTGATTCGTAGGAGAGCTGCAGATCGCACACAAAGGGGCCAAAAGTAACTCGGACTTATAGGTACTATTTTCATGTAGCCTTTTATTTCATTCTGCAACTCCACATGGTGCCCATGAAACGCGAGGAATTTTGATTAAGAACTATGCAACTATGATCATTTCAATTCCTCCCAAAAATAAAAACTTAAGAACGATTTTGAGAAGCTGGACCGGGGGGCACTGACCCACAGGAGGATCAAACTTCTGGGCAAGTACCAGTTAACCAGATAAGGATATGGGTAGACATATCATGGACCCACTACTCATTCTCAGATTCATAAAAGAAACTGGACTGGATGAAGTGCTCTAAAGTTGATATTCTTGCCAAGGCTAAAGACAGAGCAAAAACCCTCAAACACGGTTCCTAACAGAACTGTACAGCGATGGGGCTCTGGAAAAGGGCATAAACCTTTCCAAGGTATAAGCAGGGGGCACAATAGATCACAAGGTCGCAGTGCACTAAACCCTCTTCATTATTATTGTTATCATTATTCTGTTTTTTTTTTTTGATATAATGGTATACTAACCATTTAATTTCTTAAAAAAAACTAGACTTAGAGACCTTACACAAAGTTTTTGTCATTTTATGTGCTCCTGAATTATCCTTCCAAAATGTACACAATCGTGTTGTTGCTGTAAAAGCTCAGTGCTCAGAGGTTATATTATTCAAAATTGGATCCCACTTCCATGGCCTATGACTTGAAATGAGGTGAAAATAGACCCGCGCCTATTCTCCAGTTAAAAGAGTATACTAACTGGGACACTCTGTATAGCATAAAGCGCAGTATTTACTTACTTACTTACTTATACTTAAGGTGGCGCTACAGTCTGGGGGTGAACCCGGGCCTCAACCAACAAGCGTCTCCAACCAGCACGATCTTTGGCCAGCTGTCTCCAGTTTCGCACGCTAAGTTGGTTAAAGTCCCCTTCCACTTGCGTGTGTCACCTGAGTCACGGTCTTCCTCTACTGCGCCGTCCCTGGAGTGTGGGTTCGAAGATCTTCCGGGCCGGAGCATTCACGTCCATTCGCTCTACATGACCCAGCCACCTCAGTCGTCGGACTTTCAATCTTCTGGGTAGGTCGATGTCGCTGTACAGCCCATACAGTTCGTCGTTGAATCCCCTCCTCCATTCACCGTCTATGCATCAGATGGGACCGAAAATTACTTGAAGAATTTTCCTCTCAAAACAACCAAGAGTAACCTCATCCGCTTTTGATAGCGTCCATTCCTCTACACATCATAGATAAGGACTGGGATGATTAGGGTCTTATAAAAGGTCACAACTACAAGAGAGAGATTTGCTTCTCAGTTGCTTTCTTACCCCAAAGAAACAGCGATTGGCAAGAGTATTCTTCGTTTAATCTCGGCGCTAGTACCAGTGCCTGAGCTCAGGTAAACAAAGCCCTTAACCACGTCAAAGTTATATTTGTCTATACTGACATTCTGTCCGAGACGTCGGTGTTGGGTGTCCTTTCTTCTTATTTTGTCTTGTCCGCCAAACCCATCTTCGCTGCCTCCGTCTCAATGCTCACGAACGCGCCAGTGACATCACGCTGCGTTTTGCCGATTTTGTCGATGTCGATGTCGTCGGCGTAGTCGAGTAGATGGACGGACTTTTGAAAGATAGTGCCTCTGGTGTTAGCGTTTGAGTTTTGCACTATTCTTTCAAGAAAGATGTTGAAGAAGTCACGTAACAACGCATCGCCTTGTCTAAATCCTTTTTTGGCATTGAAGGTCTCGGTGAGTTCTTTACCGACCTCGATGGAGCAGCGTTCATCATCCTGCACAAACGGAAGAGTTTGGCAGGGATGCCAAAATTATAGACATTGCTCAGTTTAGCTCGTCCCTATAAATGCTGTCATAGGTGACCTTAAAACCGATGAAAATGTGATGAGTATCGATTTGGACTTCCTGGGGTTTTCTCCAAGATATGCCGCAGTGTCAATATTTGGTCGATGGTAGACTTTCCTGGCCTGAAGAAACACTGAGGGACCAATCAGATTGTTGACAAAAGGTTTCACATAACACGGCAGATAAGATCTTGTAGGCGATGTTAAGAAGGGTAATAACTCTGTATAGTTAGCGTAGTTCAGAGGGTCTCCTTCCTTGAGGTTCGGAAAAGCCATGCTGAGGTTCCATTCATCGGGCATACTTTCTTTCGACCATTTTTCTCAGATTGGTGCATGTTCCTAACCAAGGCTTTGTTGGACTTAAGATAAGATATGGCTATCTTCACTTCCAGATCGGGTGAACGGAATTATTGGTCTCCATCGTCGAGTTTGAATGGTTCGTCATCACTGTGAAACAGAAGTAGTTCTTCCATACCCTCAGCATCGACTGCGATTCTACTATGATGTGCCCTTGTTCTTCCTTGCAAGCTCCGGTTCGGGCTCTGTAGCCTTAGCAGGTTATTTTTACCTTTTGGTAAAACTTCGGAACCTCATCCCTGCTGTCGGTGTTCGTCTCTTCTTTTCTGTGCGTAGAGCTCACGACCAGCTCTGGTCTTTCTTTCCAGCGCCGCTTTGGACGCCTTTTGCTTCGCTGTATGTGCTTGCCGGCACTCGTTGTCGAACCAGGGGTTTCGTTGTGGCAGCGCAGTATTGCGACCTAAATTTTATGTAAGTCTATAGGTGTAAGGCAGGCAGCGAAAACCGAAAAGCTTCTGCACTAGCGAAGGCTGTTGTTGAGCCTTGGGAGGAGGAGGGCAATCCTCTAGACACTGATACTGAGGAAAGTGAATTTAAAGGTCAACTTCAGAGTTTCTCTATAGCTTTTGTATCTGTTTTTCTTAAGTAATCCAATGCCTTTCATATTGTCATTGAATAAGGATTTTTAGTCTCTAATAGATCTTCAAAGTGTACACAGAAGGTGCATGGCTCCATGTCTTGATTTTTGCCTTTCTTAGAGTTAGAGTCGAGTTGCAGATGGTGGGCCTTGTCTTACCAGAAATGGAAATTTTTGCCATTGGTGCCATATTAGTACGCTAAAGATAAAATCAGCCCAATCTTCGATTTGACCAATTGAAAAGTTTATTATGGCTTCTTTGTTTAGTTTTTATAATTAAGCATTCTACCATGGTTCGTCCCTGCAAATAGATCCTGTCTTGATGTTGCACAAGCTATTCGCAGATCGCACGCAGATGAAATGCAATAATTGAGCTGTTTCGCGAGCTCATCTGTACATCCGAGACAAACTATGGTAAAGTCCTAAAATGCCCCACTGTATCTTACTGCAGCTACCTACCACCTCCTTCCACCCTCACGAGGACTTTGTACACTATTTGTAATTTACACTAAAGGAAGCATTCCATCTGCGAATGAAAGTGTGGACTCTCTGTTTGCCAGCATTCGACTTGATCGTGAAGATCGCATATTGACGACGACGACGGTGATAATGATGACGATCAGTCGCCTCTCTGTGTTGCCAATCTTCTACTGCAACTATTCAAATTATTGCATGGGACATAACCCCATATATGCCGCTTTCCACGGGGATGCAGATGCAGCATTATATGCTACTTGTAACTGTTTGCTTAGGGAAATTTGTATGTTTGTGGTTAATATTTGGATCCTAATGTCTTATAACACGTGCGTTCCACATTATAGATTGCTTCATGACACGCTTTCAGCATTCCTTTCGGATGCTGCACATAGACGAAAAAAAAAAACTAAATAAGTACAACATCAAGACAGACGAACAAGACAAGTGGAGTCAGTATAGGCAAGCCAAAAGGAACAGCGCCTCCACGCCATAGAGTGTTGCGCACCTACCTCATCACATCCGACATCAGCTGTGTGCTCGAAAATCACTTTAATTGCAATTGGAATCAAAATGAAGCATAGTGGCAGTGGGTAATGAGATTTTGTGGCTTTTGTAGGTTTTCCTTTTGTAATTCAGTTTGTCCAACAGTAAATCACACATGAGGAAAGGAAGATATGGTGATTATATAACATCGTGTGTCCTACCTATAGAGCTACATATTTGTGTGCATTTAAGTTGAATATGGAAAATATTTTCGTGGATAGTTGTGCAGACAATCGATTAGAGTTTATGCAGGCGACTCTTGCGGCTCGTTACAAGATAATAATGACCTTGTATTGTGACAAAGAAGGTAAGTTGCCTGGTATCTTTGCTTTTTGTCCGAATAACCCGAAGCTTGTGCTATTGATGATATCTCACGGAATTAGTTTTTTCAAAAAATTAGGCTCTTTAGAGTGCCTCTTTATCTTAAAGACGTCAGATAGCAACGAATTAAATATGATTTGTGAATAGTTTATCTGCCACTATACTGTTCAACATCCCGATTAATATTAAAGTTGCTATTAACTAAGTGCCTAATGGAAAATACCCAAAGGGCGCGATTGAGGATACAACAGAAACCCCTTGCTGCATAAATGAGGTTAGAATTTACCAATGTTACCAAAAACTACACAAAAAAAAAACAAGTGAAGAACTTACAACAGGAGGACTGAACTTGGTGTCAGAGCTAAGTTGTCAGTCTTTAATTCGGTGTTTGTTCCAACTCTTACCTATGGCCATGAGGTTTGGGTAATGACCGAAAGAATAAGATCGCGAATACAAGCTGCCGAAATGAGATTTCTCCGTTGTATTGCTGGTGTGACCCGTAGAGATCGCATTAGAAATACTAGAATACGTGAGGAACTCAATGTCGAGCAGTTACTTCTCCGGACGGAGCGATCCATGCTTCGGTGGTTTGGGCATGTTAAACGCATGTCCCCGACCAGGATTCCACGACGTGCTATGGAATCCGTACCATCGGGCAGGCGTCCCCTAGGTAGACCCAGGATGAGATGGGGATCGAGAGCTATGGAGGGTCCACTTGAGCAACCTACACCCGCGACCCACTTAATGGACAAGCGGACCATTGAAAATGAATGAATGAATGAAAGAACTTACAACACCACTTTCCATCCCCTGGAGCAGATTTTTGTTAGTATCGCGCTCACGCACGACTTGATGTTTGATTCATCGTCAAACTCGCTCTTGAAATCGCTTTTTGCAGTAACTAGCCACGAACTATCTCGTCTGGCCTTCAATCGCAATGCACCTTTCGCTGACATCATCATCTTCATCAGTCATCCGAACATGACTCTCCTCGAAGGCTTTAAACAATTAGATCGTAAGGCCAGGGGTTTGAGGTAACGAATTGTGTGGCCTTTTCCTTAAATAACGTAGGTATATGAATACTGAAAAATTAGAAAATAAGTTAAATACTTTAAGTAAGAGATTCATAAGCACAGTCGCTAGCAAAGCCAAAAGGATACTTGAGCTATAAAACAAGATCTAAGGGTCTTAACTGGTTAAAGGGGCACCGGGACACTAAGTTACCATCTTAAGAAAATGCGACTATCCAACGATGATTCTACCAGACTTTGCTCTTAGAAACAGGAAACGACTGAGGACATAGGGACCTACACTATGCTGTTTCAAAAGGGCGGAGAATACTCCAAAGAGAGGAGATAATGGAACATGGAAGCATGGAACCCGGGAGAGTACCTACCATAACTTCTTGTAGAGGGACATCACAAAATACAAGCAATTTTACTATGGGAAAGGGCGATCACATCTCTTTTAGGCGGGAGGGGTTAATCAAACCAAGTAAAAATGTTATCAATGGCTTGGCCGATGCTTTGATAGCCTCCACTGCATAAAGTCATGCAAAATGTTTGCCATGCGAGTTAGTACCTATGTACTGTACAGGTACAGGTACACGCATGTTTCTAACACATTGGTTTTGTTTTTTGGAGGTACCTGAACTACTTTACCGACATAGACAACACCAACAATCAATACCAACCTGACGACGGTAAAAAAAAAAATACCTCTCACAAAAGTTTATTCGCCTAAGTCTATTCGTTTGGACGGTAGGTATCATGATTTCAACAGACAGAGAGACAGACGGACATGGCTAAATCGATTCCGAATGTGATCATGATTCATATACCTATATACTTTATAGGGTCTCCTGTGACTCCTTCTTGGCGTTACAAATGTAATGGCAAAATGAATATACCTTCCTGTGGAGGGTATAAAAATCTCCACTTACAATAAAGTAATATCGTTACAAGCCAGTTGTATTTATACAGTCGGCGGCGCTGCAAAAAATGTTGGCCTTCCGCACAGGGGTTGTATCGTCATCGTCACGTCGGCGTAGCGTAGCGTTAGCGTATGCGATACAATGTACCAGAGGCACACGATTTGTTAACAGACTATTTTATTTACTATTTTTTAAATAGTAGGTATGTACATTGGGCCTCCACACACGAGATTAATTATTCTGTCTGCATAAAACCGATTTTGTTGGCGAAGGGACTAAAGTGAGGGGAAAAGAACGGAATAAAATGTACTGCCGGTTGAACAAGGCATAAAACTAATCCTACACAACTTTCAAAATATTTCAATTGTGAAAATACTACAAACCACACAATGAAAAGAGGTTCATTATAATTTGGACTGCCGGCCGGCAGAAATCATCTCGTGTGCGTAGGCCCATTATTACTAAATACACTTCTTGAGTTACACAAAAAGTGGCACACCTTGAAATTTTGCGATAATTTCAAATAAGTTCGAAAAAAAGGTTTATTTTGTTTATTAATATAAAAATAAGTAATTCATTAAAAAAAAATTAAAAAATGGAAGAACTTACAAATAAAACATAAATTAACGAAAATGGACAAAAGCTGCAGAACTTAACAATTTAAAATTTTTATTTTCAGTTTTATTTAAAGAATCGTTTTTTTAGTACATAATGGGTATTTGCTCCCCGAACATCTAATAAAGTTTTAATCCGCCTGGGCATAGCTTGGATAAGGTTCCTTACGATGTTGTCATCCGAATTCTCCCAATCTTCGAGCAGAGCAGATTTCAGTCCACTGAGTGTCTTTGAAATCATTCATCCCAGCAGATCCCAAACGTGTTCGATGGGATTCATATCCGATCTCGTCAAAGGCCAAGCCATGACAAGTCGGTACTGCACCTGGCACCGTGTGGTCTAGCATTGTCATGCATCAGTAGGAAGTTTTCTCCAATAAATGGTGCGAATGTGACCACATATTCCTCCAGAACGTTGGTGACATATTACCTGGAGTTTTACCGACCCTTCCACGATGCATAGCTCGGTTTTTCAGTGCATGGAAATTCCTGCCCACACCATGATCTCTCCAGAAATGTTCCCTCCTGGGCAACTGTCGCCGAAGAGTATCTCTCATCTGAACGTCTCCACATTCTGCTACGCCCATCTGGTGAGTGCAGACAGTGAGTGCACTGGACTTCTCAGTGAAAAGAAACCTACTCCACTCGACGGTCGGCCTCGGTCTTGGAAAAACTTAGTGAAGGCGAGCAAATTCCATCCGACTTCGCTTCTGCTGTATCGTGAGTCTCGGTACACGAGCATGTCTGCTTGCTCTCAGACCACTCTCCACTAATCCCCGCCTCGCCGTTTGAGCTCTCGCATTCGTCCTTCTAACAGATCCACAGTACACATATTACATATTAATATGTGTACTGTGTAACAGATCTAAGTCTGTGATAGTGATAGCTAAACCGCTGTTTGGTGACGATCTCGAAGGGTTTAAATCACCAAATATCGATCACACCTTGCAGATGTTGCTCTAGGGCGACCTGAGCCTTGACGCCGGGTGTAGGAGTTGGTTTCTCTGTACCTTTTAATGGCTCTTCTTAGCGTGGTCTCCGGTTTCCTGATCATAACAACAGCATACCAGCACATCAACACATCAAAAACTGTGACTACGCCACTTTTTTGTAGCTCAGCGTATGTATGTATTTTGAGTTAAGGTGGCATCGAGATTAATTTATTGAACACAACATCATTCAAATGCAATTCACGAAAACGCGCCTTCACGAGTGAATCCATTGAACCCAATTTTACTATCAAATTTTGCGTCGAAAAAAAGAGTCATATCACAGGACGAAACAAATCGATTGACTGAACGGTTTATATTTTAGAGATAATCACCCTTGGCGTTTGTTGTATACGATTCCTGTGTCGTGTCGTTATAAAAACGATATTTGGATTGTTTTTCAAACTTTTGTTAAAGATTTTATTTATTTTTTTATGTGTTCACTGTTATTTCAAATCGTTTGTCTCAAAAAAGTTACAAATCTTACGACAAACGCCAACAGGAATAGGGGTTAATTGGCCCTACGAACTAAGTCCCAACTGGAACTAACTCCCACTAGCCAAATCGAACTAAGTCCCAGAAAATTTGGGACTTAGTTCATATGAACTAACTCCCACGATTTTTAGGAACTAAGACCCAACTAAGAATGAACAAAGTCCCAATATGAGAATTAATTAAAGCCCAATAGTGGGACTTAGTTCATGTTCTTTATGAACTAAGTCCCAAATGAACTTACTCCCAAATTATTTAAAATAAAACGAAAATTCACGATTTGAAATGAACTAAGTCCCAAAAATGTTTAATCCAGCATAGGTAGGTATATACTTTTGTTACAAGATACAAAATAAAGGTAAATTAAATACATACGTATAATACAATATTATTATTGTAAGTAAACGTGAATTACATCAATGATCTTTGTCCGGTACAAAGGACATGTATATCCATCGTTCGAACTTTTGGCGATGCTGTCTGCTTGCAACTTCAAATGACATTCGCTGCAAATCATCATATGCTTGCATGGAAGAAGGACGATGTTTGGCTTCATATCAATGCAAACAATGCACAAAGAACTGTCGCTATTCATACGGTGAACCTCTATAGATACAGTTTCAACTTCATCTTTATCGTGATTATTATCCGTAAACTCCTCAAAAATATCCTCGTCTGGCTCCATCTCGTAACAAATCTCATTTTTCTTGAATATCATTCGCAAAAAATTGTCAGCCGTTAACATTAAAGCCAGCTCAATTTTTGAAACAACTTTTATTTTCTCAAATTTTCTAAAGCTAAAAATAAAAGTTTTTTCAAAAATTGAGCGGGTAACGGGTTCAAATGTAAATCAGACATACAAATACGGTTTGTAGATTTTGTACAGTACATACATAGGTTTGCATTATGTACCAGCAGTTATTAATGAGTAGTTGCGTTGTAATTGTCGGGCTGATCGGCTGGCTCAAAGCCAGCTCAATTTTGGAAACAACTTTTTTAACTTTTATTTTCTCAAATTTTCTAAAGATAAAAATAAAAGTTGTTTCCAAAATTGAGCTGGCTTTGAGCCAGCCGATCAGCCCGACAATTACAACGCAACTACTCATTAATAACTGCTGGCACATAATGCAAACCTATGTATGTACTGTACAAAATCTACAAACCGTATTTGTATGTCTGATTTACATTTGAACCCGTTACCATTCCTAATTTGTTAAGAACATTCTTTTCACAAAATGAACTAACTCCCACTTTCAACAGAACTATTTTTACTCGAAACAAGTTAAATGAACTAACTCCCACTTTCTCAAATTGGGACTTAATTCATTGGGAATTTGTTCATAATGAACTACGAACTATCCCCCAAACATATGAACTAAATCCCACTGAATATTTGGTGGGACTTAGTTCATTTGGCTAGTGGGAGTTAGTTCCAGTTGGGACTTAGTTCGTAGGGCCGGGTTAATTATGGCCGCTGAACTTCGACTTGACGTTTGATATAACATTCTTCTATAGAGAATTATATTTTTACAATGACAATTTTCTACTTTTTGAACTTACATCTCTGTAAATTGTGAGTTTTTATTTTCTGAACATTATAATAGTAGTTTAGCAACATTAATGCGGTACTCCTGTTCACAGCAACTATTAAATTAAAATTCTAATTAATCAAATAAAGAATAAACTACATAAATAAACGACAAAAAATCATAATTATTATTAAACAAATTAAAAAAAAAGTACGTTTTAGACAATTATTCAGTCATCAAGATGCACATGAAGTGTCGACGATGGATGCAAATTTGCATCCTTCAACGTTTGCATGACACAGTCCTCGTCTAGATCGACTATTTTTCTGGGGAATGGCGAAATCAATTTGAATTTCTCCTTCACCATTGGAAAACGTTCCGAAATATATAACTGCAGTGCACGTAGCTTAGTGTCCGATGGCCATTTGATTGTGACACTTTCGTCTACGTCTGCGTTTACCAAACGCAACTTGAGTGTCGTTATTTCATCTGGTAGAGACAAAGCAAAGTTTGAAAACCATTACGATTATAAAGGTTATAGGCTGTAACTCACCCAAAGAACTTCCAAGATATTCTGTATGCATTTCTGGAGTGGCCGCTGTCTCGGGTTTTTGCGAATCGCCCGTCCCCTTGGTGGGATCATTTTCATTAGTAATTGATTTAGCAGGAACACTTGGTACATCATCATCGCTGTCAGATATCTCGTGGAAAGTGTCTTCGTCATCGTTGTCTTCTGAGATTTTGGGTTTCTTGGTTGAATGACTACCACAACCGTTTTCTCGGAGCGAATTGCGTACAGCCAGCAAAATCTGCTCGTCTTCAGTTAATTCGGTGGCTGCTTCGGTTGGAGAATTTCGTTTTCGTTTATCGCCCAGCGGTTCGGTTGATGATGATTCTTCGGAGGAGGACTTGGAAGAACGAGAGGACGATGGACCCGCTTTCGCATCGCTATGGAAGAATCCCTTCATATGATGGGAAGCAATTAAATGGTGTTACAGTGAGTCTAATTTTGTTGTATACACTTACTTCTGATGCGTTTTCAGTGATGAATGTTTGTAGGGATTTTAGAAAATCAATTTTATTTGGCTGCTCAGATTTCCACAGTTCCTCGCCAGTTCTGGGATCAATTATGCAAATATACGGAGTGTCATTGCAGTGGTAGAATGTAGAAAATCGTGCACCCTCAGTTGTGTCTGAGGCAATCTATAATGAGGTTAGATTATTGAGTATGTATGGTCGGCATTTATGCAATAAAAGAATACTATTGATATGGGTTTGTGACAAGTTTCTATCTACGTAAGGCACCATACTTTTTACAGTACAGATTAGACCACTTCTACGAGCAAACTCTAAAAGCAGAAAATTGGTATGACACGACTGCCTTTCTTAGCTGAAGCAGAGACATTGGGCAGGTCTTCCCGCTAATGTATGAAAATATTGTGAGGCTTCCTGAAAGGATAGCAAATACAATACGAGCTTAAAATACTACAGCGTATCGCGAGTCTTCCGATTGTCACTACCAAAAAAAAGTGTAAATTATTGATGCTCACGAAACGAGACAGAGCTACAGCTGCAAGCGAGTAGTCACCTAAGTCCTACGTTATGCTGGTCTAGTCTGTGCGAATGCACTTAAAACAAACACGTTTCGGATTCAGAAATATGTCTGATGAAGCATCATCAGTTATTGCCGAAATAGGTCCAAGTGTAGACTACTAGATTCCCTCTGAAAAATTCTGACCACACTTGCATACGAAAGGACTGCAAATTCTTTTGCTGCCTATACCGCTTCCCAAGTGAAGGAGTTGGTTGTTACCGCTCGTCGCTTACTGTGTGGCTTTAGTCTTAAAATTAGACCAGGATTGCAAGTTAACTTAGAAAGTAACACACTGGGCTATGAAGTTTTAAAACAATTCGCCTAAATTATTGGTATATGCGCAGTAATGTTGCACCTGACCGACATCGGCCTGATCAGGTAGTGCGCAAAACTTAATACCACTTTTTTCTTACAGATAACAAAAATGCAATTATCAACAAAATGATAATGAACTTACCTGCCACAATAGAAAATGTTTTTTTACCAAACCTCGCACTTTAAACTGAGCCCATACGTCGCGATTAAGTAATTGCGAATTAAAATTATCACTCTGCACGTTGACCAGAAGCCAACGTTTCATATTTGTTGCCCTTGTGCGAGCATATTGAAAAGTTCCAATTACTGTGATGTCTGTAGGAGGGCGGAACAAATCTCCCAAACGGTTGACAGATGTCGACGTTGAGGACGAAGATCGAGTGGATGTAGATGCGCGTGTACTTCTGCCCATCGATGCGATTCGCTGCGATCGTGTTTGGCGTTCAGTTATTGGAGCTAATGCAGCTGCAGCTGAGCCAGTCAGACTTTCTTCCATCATACTGCCTTCGCGGGCAAAGTCACGCAGTGGACACACTTTAATTCGAGGCAGGGAACGAGCTTTGACTGATGCGCCAGCATGAGTTGCTTGACGAAAGTTATCGTCATCTGGGCCAATTAATTGCTCCCGTATAGGTGCAATAGGTGCGCGAACTTCTTCTTCTTCGTCATTGCACTCGACGACTGATCCAACGTCAACGTTTTCGTTTTCCTCATTTGCAAGGAAAAGATCCACAGCAGCTTGCACGTCATTGGCACACGCGGCAAGTAGATTTAATGCAACTTCTCGTGTACTACCTGGAAATAGAGGCAGTTAATGAGGTATTCGATGCTACTTTTGAGGAAGCTGCATGTAGCAAATTTGTGTACCTGTAACTTCCATTACGGCAGCAGCTGGATCTGGAGAAGACATTTTGGCTTTTGTATCGCTCTCTGCAAATAAACAATAAAATTCTGTTGATAAAAGATATCTTCACCGCGAATAAATCTTTAGACAGGAGGCACATTTTTAAAATAACCAAATTAATCGTGCACAATCAAACAAATCGTGAAATAGAATAATTTTATATTTATACGCTTACCAGACGACGTCTGCTGAAAATTATCTATTTCTCCTGCCTTCTACACTTTTACAAGTTTGGCATTCTATTGACTCGTGCACATTAAAACAAAGTGAACATGACAAAATAGTAACAACACTTTAACAATTTTATATTGCTTTCTCTAATGCTTAAATAAAATGTTTATTAAAGTTTCGCACAATATTGAAATTTTTGATTTAAAATTGAGATACTCTTTTATTGAAGATGTTGAAAGTTGAATTTTATTCAGTACTGTCAGTCCAAGAGTAGTTCTTTTGACGGGCGTCATGTAGAAAGAGAAAACCATTGATGTTTGCTGGGCTAAAAGAAAATATGTGTAGCCCGCTGTCCTCCTCTTGCAAAAGAATTTGAGACAAAACACAGAAACATTTCTTTTTGATATCCGAGGTGAAATTCGTATGGTGAATTCAAAATCTGCAAGATATCCTCCAGGTATGTTAGTTTTAATACCTACTAGCGATCCGGTGGTGCTTTAATTCAAAAACTGCTTTTACATAATTTACGTTTCAAGTAAGGCCGTGTGTCAATTGAGCTGAATAATAGATTAATCTATAGGCGTATTTTTTTGAGAATCTATAGCTAGCTCATTTTTACTTTTACATGCAAAACTTGTCTACTCACTCACTTTTGGTTTTATATGCAAAATTGTTATACTCACTTTTGGTTTTGTTATACTCAAAAAAAAAAAAAAAAATAAATAAATAGGTGGCGCAACAGGCGATAGACACCCTAGGCCTAGCTTCTCGCAACCATTCGTTTGTGTGAGTTTCTATTTTTGGGACGAATGGAAGGGGACCTACAATTTTATGCCGAGTCCGAACGGCTGAATTGAGAAGCTTTTTCAGGACAGTCGTACTCTCGGAAGTTTGTCAGACGTTCGCGAGAGGTGGCGCAGTAGAAAAAAACCTTAAGATGTAATTTGTGTTTTTCCGGGGATCGAACCTGAGATCCCTCGCACAGTAGTCCAGCACACTAACCACTGCGCTACTGCGCCCACTTTTGTTTGTTATACTCACTTCCCAAAAAATATGCCAAATATTAACTTGATATTATTTAAAGACTAATCCAGGAGTTCCCTGACTGTGCGTTGCAAGACAGGTCGCATGCACGCGAAGTTCCATCAGTACCTATTGAGCTCGCTTTGTAATGGTATTTCTCATTTTTTTTTTGTTTTTATTTTGTTCACTGTTGTATTGTAGTAAGCATTTATTACTATACTAAACATGGACTTCTCGTGAAATGCCATGTTCATACAAACCTGAGAGGAAAAATGAAGCAAACATAAACACTAGACCTTTTGGATCAGCGCAGTGAAAGTATGAAACCTCAGCGCGCCATTGCTATTTTTTACATAGAACACACTGCCATCCATTGTAGAAACACTGCAACTGCGCAAAATAACGATTTATTCAAATTATTTCGAACTTTCTATAACAGATGGCACATTCAGCACTCAAACGTTTGCTGCAACGAAAAATTTGGCTGCTAGCTTTAAAATCCATGTATAGTATGTCAATGGTGTCCGAATCCGAAGAAAGAAAATGCATTACGTTTCTCTTAACGGTCAAGAGAGAGGTCGAAACGAAATTCAAATCCACATTATAGTGACATTGCAGCCGAAGATTAAGCGCGTTTATATTTCCCGCATTATGCAGCTAGACTTGCTTCGTGGACTGTATATTTTTTTTTTTAATTTTGGCATGTCGATTGTTGTCTTGGTGGCGTCTGTCTAATCTAGTATTTATTATTAAGTCACTGATGCCAAATCACCATGGCAAGTTACACGATTGAGCAGCACGTCCAAATGATAAAACTCTTTTATCAAAATGTTCGAAGTCAACTCTCCAATATTTGGTGGCCTAATTCGAGACCGGATCAGTAAATAATAAGCCAACACTCGCGGCCGCATGTCAAAGGAACGCCAAATCGGCAGAGAATATTACCGCGGTCCAAGAAACTCGGTTTTGAAATAACGCCGTAATCAGCACGATAAAAAAAAGTTGAACTTATAGGTATTACATATTAGGTGATGATGATAATGACGATGACTTCTAAGAAGACAGTACAGCTACTTTCACCCTTACATATTGCTTTCTATAAATTCTCGCAAACCAATACAAAAACAACTCAAACAATTATTCCGATTAGGCATTATATTGCATTATAATGATTCACTGTATTAGGGTTATAAAATAAATTACAAAACAATTTAAATAAAACGTATTTATCTAATTGGTATAAATGTAAGTCAAATATACGTAGCCTTAATTGTAAACACTAAATAGCATGCACCTCTTCCGGTGCGAAAGTCTTTTTATAGCAAAATTCGATTTCGCTCACAGACGGTTTGTGGTAGACAATAATTTTTTTTTTTAAATCTCTCCGCTGCCATATTCCTTAATCTTGAGCAAATCACAGCTGAATTTGAAGAACTTTTCGCATTTATCTGGATTCTTAGCATCGGGATGTATTGGACCTTTACCGCCATTACTAAGATAGCTGCCGCCTTCACCTTCCAGAGATGGTTCAATGGCTGCGTATACAATAGTTCGGGATCCTTGTTCAGGAGTCTAGAAATACGAAGATGATTGTATATCTACTTTGTAAAACTACAACCCTTTAGTTACTACCTTAAAGATAAGCTTTTTTATGAACGGCACTGCTGTTGTGGCAGAATACTCGAATAGATCAGTGTCTACAACGCCTGGATGCACAGCAACCACTTGGACATGAGCTCCCTGCTCAGTAAGGATTCTATTTAAATGTCGTGTGGATAATATTTGAGCCAATTTGCTCTGATTGTAGGCAGTAGCAGGATAATAATTCTTTCTAAAGAATTATAAAATTAATAAAGTTCAAATATTAGCCGCTGGTAACTGATAATGTCTACTTACTCTCCATTGATGTCCTTGTAGTTTATGCGTCCAATTAGATTGACTACAGATGAAACATTAACTACACGTGCATTTTTACCCTCAACTCCGGCTGCTTTCAGCTGTGGCATGAGTAAATGTGTCAACAGAAAGTGTCCTAGATAGTTTACGGCGAAATGCGATTCGAAACCCTCTGTTGTTCGATGCAAGGGAGCAAACATTATGCCAGCTAAAAGAGGAAGACTTGCGGTTTTATTGAGCATAAAATCAAATTAGAGCTACCTACCATTATTAAGAAGAATGTCAATCTTTTGGTACTTTTGCTTTACAGTTTTCGCGAATGCAATGACTGAACTCAGCTCACCAACGTCCAGTGTCTCACAAATGAATTTTCCTTTTGTCTTAGACAAGTCAACCAGTTCTGCTACAGCCTTTTCACCCGATTTCGGATCTCGGCAGCCTAGAATGTATAGAAAAAAAATTGTTTAAAAAAAATCCAGAATGAGCAGAGCATTCCAGATAATTTAACTACTAAGTGGTAGTGGATCCATGTAGATTTCGTTAAATTAGAGCTGGGAGTGAATTTGCGCCCTACACTGTTGCCGCATCATTAATATGCTTGACATGATTTTTTACTCAACTCAGACGTGTCAATTGTAGTAAGCTAGGTAGGTACCTACCACTTGTTAGCAGACATAATAAAATTTCAATTTCTTGATGTCATGTCTTCACTTACCCATAATAACAGTCATTTCACAGGCGAGAAGTTTCTCAATGATTCTCAGGCCTATTCCACGATTTCCACCTGTAATGACAGCAACTTTTCCGGGTTGTTGGAAGAGAACTGTAATAGAAAAGATTAAACAAGTAATTAGATTAGAATCAGTTGGCTTAACACAATACACTTACCAACTCTATCTCTGGGTGCGTAAATCCAATCATGAACGAGTCCTACCATGCCGACATATTGAAATCTTAACTCGGTCTTCCATTCGTACCAGTTTTTGGGCATCTCTTTCGAGGTTTTGAAAAAATAAAACATGCACCATAGCACGAGTAGGACAATGAGTAGTATGATTAACATTTTAACAGTAAATCTTAATTGGAATCTTTGGTTATTGGAATGTATGTAGTTGGAGCTCTCTTTGTTCCCAAGTCAGCTTTTCACATAATTTTTTCTGAAAATTAAATACGAATTGTTTAATAATTTTGTTTTCCTTGTGTGTTTGTTAATGTATAGGTAAGGTATACATAATTATGTTGATAAAAATGATAATGCCTCGACTTCGAGTGAATCGCTATACTCCTAAAGAACGCGAAATACGTAATTGTTCCGATTTGTTGATGGTGTTGGCCCAGCGCGCATTGCGGCGCAGATTTCCTGGTCGTCCGACACAAACTTGGACGAACAGTACGACGTTTAGCCGCTCGCCTATAAGAGTATGGGGCAACACGAAGTGCTGCCAGGTCTGGCCGGACCCGGAGCAGCCGTTCTGTTGAGACTATCTCAGCTGTGGCTTAAGAGCCCCTTGTATCCACCACACGTTGTGCCAAGCAATTGGGTATCAATCGGTTACCCAATTGTTGCCTTATGTTGAGCCACAACCGAAATTCTGAGGGCAGCATTTCCCGGTTTTCTAATCTTTCGCACTGGCCGGCAAGATCGCCTGATTTAACAGTTTTAGACTTCTTTTTGTGGAGTTTTTTTGAAGTCACGATTCGAGTCTATGCCCACAAGCCTCAAACACTTGAAGAGAGTGTCCCTCAAGAATGCGATGACCAATCGCCGCGAGTTCTGGCAAGAGTGATGGAAAATGCCACAAATGGGACCAGAATGTCATCATTCTGCTACTTCTTCTTTTTTTTTTTAGATGGCGCTCACAGTCCGCGGTGGACCACGGCCTTAATCAACAAGCCCCTCCAACCAGCTCGGTAACCAGCTAGCTGCCTTCAGTTACGCACACCAAGTTGGTTGAGGTCGTTCTCCAATTGGGCGCGCCACCTGAGGTGGGGTCTTCCTCTGCTTCGTTGTCCCTCAGGGGTGGACTCAAAGACTCGTCGGGCTGGTGTGTTGTTGTCCATACGCTCCACGTGACCCAGCCATCTCAGCCGCTGTATTTTGAGCTTTTTGTCTAGGTCAACGTCGCTTTATAGCCTGTAGAGTTCGTCGTTGAATCTCCTCCTCTACACTCCGTCGATACAAACTGGACCGAAAATCACTCGAAGAATCTTTCTCTCAAAGCGTGCACAGAGGTTTTCATCAGCTTTCGATAAAGTCCATGCTTCTGCACCATACAACAGGACCGGGATGATTAATGTCTTGAACAATATCTCCTTGGTTCTGCGAGAGATGCCTTCTTAGCCCGAAGAAACAGGCGGCTGCCACTTAGTCGATATAATTTTTTTGTGGTAGGACTAAATGTGACAAAAAGGCGTGGCACATCCCACACACAAAAAATACATTACAAAAGTAGTCGGTCAATCGATCTAAAACTCGCAAGATTATTTCTTTTGAAAAAGAAATTGAAAAAGGCACGTATAATTTAAAAGTTTTCAAGTTTTCTTATAGATGGCGCTGAATACTCAAATCTTAAAATTACATTATATATTGACATTTATAGCAGCTTTAGCCTGACATTTAGTAAATAAACGTAAGCTTGATACGATAAAGGGGTTTGACACGTCCCATGAAAAAACAAAAAACACAGCAAACGCTATTTCTCGACACCTAAGGAACTAAAGTTTTGAAATTTGGAACATTGATCAATGAATGAATGAATGAATTATTCATATGAATTGCCCTGATAGACAAAAACATAATATTTACGGGTACAGCTAGATCTGAATAATTCTTGTTTGTTTTTTTGCCATGTTTGGCGGGCTAATTAATTTCCATCACATTATCACTATCTGCTGGAAGTCTGCCAGTTCATTTGTATTTTTCTCTGCTATAGTATAGTTTCACTGTCTATATCGTCACTATATCGCATGAGATTATAACTTGTTTCGAACAGTTGGGAAGGGATCAAGGTACAAAGACGACAGAGTTGCTATACAAAGTACAAATTACTAAGAGCAGCAAAATATGATTCAGATTTAAATTATCACATGACGTGGTGTTGAATAAAAATACATTTTTTAAACGAGTACAAAAATACAGACTGATATATAAATATGACCAATATAGAAAGAATGTTCTTGTAATCAGGTTTGTCTGAGAGATAAGGGTCTATAATGTAAGTTCACATGAGTAAAATGATACAAAATAGTAGCATAATCAATCCGACAAGAAATTCAACTAATGCAAGTCACATAGTCTCTCTGTCTTATTCTATTCTATTTTTGTAAAGTCATATAAGGTGGGAGGGGGGAACTTTCCGAGCGGCCAACATAGAACCTTTGCCGATCGCGTATCCCTCAACTAGTGGCATCGATGCCAAGAAGTCATCAGAAAAACAGCAACTGATGTGATGGGTTTCACAAAACCACCGCCACGAAAACCCTGGTTTGATGAAAAGTGCCGGCAAGCACATGTAGCAAAGCAACTCGCCTACAAAGCGGCGCTGCAGAGAAGGATGAGAGCCGCTCGCGAGCTCTACGAGCAAAAGAGGAGGGAAGAACACCTGCAAAACGGCGAAGACTACACAAATTCCGCTGTCAAGAATGAACCATTTACCTTGGACGATGAAAGCCAAGACTTCCGTCCACCTGACCAAAATGAAGTGAGGATAACACAGCGAGCTATCACTGGTGCGTTTGCAAGTATCAGTACAGAGGCGGCAAAAAAGGGTTTAGTGGTGAATGAGGCCAAAACAAAATACATGCCATCAACAATTAGGGACACACAACATCAACGAATCGGACAGAGCGTCACGATAGACAGCTATAACTTTGAGGTGGTTAGGCACTTTATTTACCTCGGCTCCGCTATAAACTCTGATGATGACACCAACGCTCCGGCACGAAGAGTATTCGATTCCAACCCGGAGAAACAACGCATTAGAGGAAGACTTCGCCTTAGTTGGCGTGCACAAGTGAAAGCAGACCTCAACCAATAGGGAGTGCGCAACTGGAGGCGGTTAGCCAAAGATCGGGCTAACTGAAGAGGCGTGTTGGTTGAGGCTCGATTTCACCTAGTCAATTACCTACTAATATTATTGTTAATATTTATTGACATGAAATAAATTACATGTTAATACAAGAATTTTGAGCTCTAGCTGCAAACATTAGCCAACACCCTCTATATGATTGACATTCAAAATAAACAAATAAACTATGCACTACAAGTAGGGTTACCATCACAAAAAATCAAAAAGCCGGACAAGTAGGAGAGAAAAGCCTGATTATGGAGCAAAAAGCCTGACACTGAATTTTTTTAACTAAGGCATTTTTTTATATTTTACAGTTGCATATATTTGATTTAAAACGTCAAGTTTCTTCAAAATATGTATAAGGACTGTATACGAGAAAAAATCCGGAAGCATTTGCGCTGCCTGACAATACTGAAATATGACATCGCAGTACCGTTAAATTTTAATCACATGCTCTTACTTATACCTACTCATAAATAAATAAATAAATTATAAGTTATTTGATCTTAAGGCCGTGTGTTAACTGGGATAAATAATATGATTTTCGAATAATTTTCTATAGCGGTGGAAAACGAATTTTTGGTTGTCAACAGTTTATCCTGCTCCGGGAGTAAGACAAAAAAATATCCTATATGCAAATTTTTGACATTTTCTTTTGCTTGATTTTTGCTAGAATATTCAAGAGGAAATAAAACACTGAGTTTCAATAAATTATTAATACCGTGACATCCGATAAATCTCTGTTTTAAGAATTGAATTTGTGAACTCTTTATAAGTGTCAGAAAATTAGCCGAAGATACCTAATTTATTTAGCGGGGCCTTACAATTTTTTTTATTTCCGTAGGATTGGTTTTGCAATTTTCAAAATATTAAGCTTAAATATTGTATATCCAATGATTAAAAAAAATACTATCTTGTTGACTGGCAATTTTTTTCGAATTTGGTACATTTGTGAAACAAATAGGAATCATTTAGTGTTATATTGTATTCTTTTACAAATGCTAATCTTTCAAATACAGAATCAAAAGAATCCATATCCTTTAAAATTTTCATCCACAAAAAAAGGTTAAAGCATTTGAGAAATACTGAACTTGTGACTTACGTAAGGTTACCAACAACGCCTCAGATCAAATAGTAGTAGTAGGTTGTGTATATAATAAATTGGGGATTGAATTGCCGCATATGTGACTGCTGTGATTTCGTAAATAGTATTGTCTCTTTTACTGAACGAATATAAATAAAACCATTCCAAATGATCTAGTTGCATTCAGCAACAATTTAAATTTTTTGTTCGTTAAAATTTAATTGATGTAAATAGTAAATCAACAAAGAATTAAAAAGCCTGACAAAGCGTGAGGCCTGGCCTGAGCCTGACAGAGACCTTAAAAGCCTGACGCGTCAGGCTAAATCCTGACGTCTGGTAACCTTAACTACAAGCCAGTTTGGCAAAACTACATAATGTCAACATCAACTACACTTGTATGTAATGCGAGAAACAGATTACCACAGCAACAGCAAAAGCAACTTCGACAGCAACAGCAACTTCAACAGCAGAAGTCGCATGAAATACATTGGAAACATCGACAGCAACTTTGTCAAGGGAGGACAAAAAATTTGTTGTCAGTTGATTGCAACACAGCAGTACCGGATTGCCTCTTATGCCTATCAAAATAAATGGTAAAAGCGAAAAAATGATATTAGGTACATGACAACCTGTAAAATGTTTAGCTACGATTACACGGCCATTTTTTTGAGTCATTTAAATGGCGCTGTGACGTCAGCGACATTTAAGCTACGATTCGTCATTGAAAAAATGGCGATCACACGAAATGAATATCAACGTCATTTGTGTCCCAAAATCAAACGACGGACACTGCGAGTCATTTAGAATTTTCCGTTGGGATGCCATTGTCCTAGGCGTCATTCAAGAGCGATCGCACGGCCATTTTTTTCCGCCATTTAAATGGCAATTAATTCATGTCATTTGGTGCGCCATTTTCATAGTCATTTAAATGACGCTGCCAAAAATGGCGATCACACAGAGCGACATTTAAATGACTGCTTTGTGACGGGATTTTTACGTCAGAGTGCCATTTAAATGACTTGAAAAAATGGCCGTATAATCGTAGCTTTAGAGCAATCACAAAAATAATAATGCGCATGTTGTGATCATTCATTTAATTCATGAGTGTTAACGCACTTAGCACTAGTAGGTATACGTACCAGTATAGGTATCTACTTGGTGGGAGCTAAAGTACAGAATTCTAAAAACATATCTGATGTCATTTTCGACTGTGTTTTTCAGATTTTTGGGCAGACAAATTTGTATGTAATTTTGTTTTAATTGCGTGTCAAACATTAATTTCAGCACAACTCGCGACGCGGCGATTGAATTAGATAACTCGTTTCCACATTGCAATAGTAAAACTTGAATTCAAAATCACGTCACACCGACAGTAAATAATTTATCGCCTACAGTATGTTATACACAGTATCAGTGAAAGGTCGTGTACTGACACGGATCACATTAAAGAATTGATTTTTTTTGTCAATCGAAAATGAAAAGCAATCTTAATCAAAAGAAAATGAAAATAGTATTTTCTAAATAATTTACATAAGAATAATTTGTAAACTGCTGAAACTTTTTTGTATATATCTGGTAATGCTGCTGAACCTTCAGTTTCAGTATGTGATGTCAGCTCAGCATTCGAACGTTGAGAGAACTGAAAGTCACCGTGGTGTTGGTAGCATTTGCGCAGCAACATTGAATTTAGGACTTAGCTCTAACGTCGATGTCGATGTTGCTGTGGTAATGTAACTTCAGCCATTAAAAAGCAGGGGCTCTAAAAAGTGCGCTGTGGCTGTCAAAGTTGCTTTTGCTGTGCCAATCTGTTTCTCGCATAATTCAAAATTAAATAATACTACCTAGTTGTGGCAGAAAGAGTATAAGCAAGGTATATTCGCTTATTTCATATATAAAACATAGTACCTACATTATAAATAGCTAATCTATCGTTCAAGGTCATTCCTATAATTAGTACAGCCAAATATAGGTTTTTAGGCATAAAATATGTACCCACCTTCCCAAAAATCAGCATTCTATTCACATTTATGTTAAAAGACAGAATATGTTGTCAAAAAGGGAAGCCGGAATTAATAATATAAATAAGGGAAAGGAAAGACGCAATCAATATACATAATATGCATATTTTTAGTGACTGGTTTTGACAGGCAGGTTCATATTCATAGGCTGAACAGGTAGAGGATATGGTTTATTTCAAGCTTAGTCATACAAATAGAATATATGTAAAAGAACTCGTTACCACAAGAACGTTAAAGCAACTGTATGCATATAAAGACGTTTCTATATTTCCATATTTATATTTATTAAATAAAGTTGCCATTTTATTCGAACGCATCACGTTAAATGATGATAGTTTTCTCTCTATTATTAGCTGATTTTATCAGTCCAGTCCAGTCCAGTCTGAACTGGACGCTGATTTGCAACTCTAAGCTTTAGCGTATACATTGGAGTTATATTGAGCGGTAGGTACTACTCGTTTTAACCGTTGCGAAATTATATATGTATTGTGTTTGTGACCCACAAAATTATAGGTATATGCGCCGAGACCCCTATCGTGAAATCCGCAGCGCGCCGGGAGGAATCATTCACAGAAAAAAAATATTTTGGTATCGTCAAGGTGAACAGTTTCACGTGTGGGTAACGTGAATGAGTTTCACTATATCGTTAAAAACGTTAAAATCGAATTTTAACAAAATTACATTTTTTTATCCGCATCAAAATCATTGCGGATTTCATAGGTTCAGCTGCTTCATTAAGCCGAACATTTGTAATAAATCTGTGCAATAGGTATTGAACTTAATTAAAATCAAAAAATAATCATTCTAAAAACAAATTTCACTCGGAAGTTCTATGAAATTATGTATTCACTGCTCCTCTTAACCTGTCTCATATTCTTCTCTGAGAACACCGCTCATTTCGTTCTTCCTCTTATGCTTCCAAAATAGTGCATTTAAATACATTGTAAATACATTTATTACACAATAAACACTATTTTTTATTTAAATCTCTTTTGAAACAAACTTTTCCTATATCTCCGACGAATGCAGCTACACATATTTGTATTGACAAATGAAAGACAGCCGTTTGACAGTGAAACTACCTTTCCCAAAAACGTGTCGATAAGGAAACTTTTCCGGCGGATTCTACGATAGCAGTAGAAGGTGAAAGGGAATCGAATAGGTGAAGTGAAACTCAATTCCGACGGATTCCACGATAGGAGTGAATAATGTTCATTCGTAAAATGCGAAAAATGAAAATAAATCGATTTTCTGGAATTTTATTTCTGTAGTAGTTCTTACGTGATAGTGGAATGTGGAACAGACAGAAAAGAAATGTATATGTAGAGATCTTGGAGATGAATTTGTGTCTGCACTCCCAAAAGTGGATACCCGCTGTCTTAATAATCACCCCTATCGTGGAATCCGTCGGAATTGAGTTTCACTTCACCTATTCGATTCCCTTTCACCTTCTACTGCTATCGTGGAATCCGCCGGAAAAGTTTCCTTATCGACACGTTTTTGGGAAAGGTAGTTTCACTGTCAAACGCCTGTCCTTCATTTGTCAATACAAATTTCTAGCTGCATTCGTCGGAGGTATATGAAAAGTTTGTTTTAAAAGTGATTTAAATAAAAAATAGTGTTTATTGTGTAATAAATGTATTTACAATCACCCCTATCGTGGAATCCGTCGGAATTGAGTTTCACTTCACCTATTCGATTCGATAAAGTTCAATCTGTGCAATTGATTTATTACAAATGTTGGGCTTAATGAAGCAGCTGTTTTGTATGTAAATTTTTTATATTAAAATGCACACAACATGCAGCAAGCAAGAAAACCTATGAAATCCGCAATGAATTTGATGCGGGCAAGAAATGTCATTTTGTTCGGGAAAAATTCGATTTGAACGTTTTCAACGATACAGTGAAACTCATTCACATTACCCACACGGGGAACTGTTCACTTTGCGGATTTGACGATACCAAAATATTTTTTCCGTGAATGATTCCCCCCGGCGGATTCCACGATAGGGGTGAATAACTCGTTGGACTTCACTTTTCCCGGATGGACGTAAATGTCGGCTTTCATCGTCCGGATTCAATGACTCATTCTGTGAATCCACTTTTCTGTCTAACGGTCTGCAGAGTCGTTTTCTCAAATCCTCAAAATCGACTGTGGCTACTTAAGGGTCCGCCATCTAACGTTTTTTTTTCAACTAGTGCTTATTTCGCGAATGGTAACACTTAGCTCATGTCTGATTTGACAGATAATTAGTTTTATCCCTCCGCTGAACGAATATGGTTGTGTATACGCTTGAACAACGCTGGGAAATATTGCGACATTTCTTTGAAAATCATGGTAATGTTGCAGAATATGTGCGAAAATTGCGTACGGATTTTGGAAGAAGAGAAGCACCGTCAGCTCCGTATGTTCGTTATCTTGTGAAAAAGTGAAAGAAACTGGCATCCTCATATTGGCAACATTTGGTTTCAACAGGACTGCGCTACGTGCCACACAGCCGAAGCTACACTCGATGTTTTGCGCCCTGTTTTTGAAGATCGCATTATCAGCCGCAGAGCTGATGTCGTTTGGCCACCGTTGGACTATTATTTGTTGGGTGCCGTAAAAGATAAGTGTTACGCCGACATGCCAGAGACAATTAACGCTTTAAAGGACAATATTCGTGAAGCCATTGGTGAAATACAGCTGCACACAATCGATAATGTGCTTAAAAATTGGACCGATCGTGTAGGCTACTGCATGGCGATGGCCAGCCGAGGCAGCCATTTGAATGAAATTATTTGCCATTATTAACCGGAAGGATTGTGCTTTGAAATAAAAAAAGAAATTTGAGAAAATATTCAGTAGTTTTTTTTATAGCATTTTCAAAAAAACAAAGTTATTTGGCGGACCCTTTACAAGGTTTTCGTGCTCATTTTCTACAGGTCTCTGTTTGGGTTGTCTTATCTTTTTGCCTTGATACGTTTTTGTCTTTAACTTTTGACTTGAGGCGTCGTTTCTCATGGCACTTCGGCACTTAACGATGGCGGCATAGGGCTTCTCGATACGTTGAGAGACACCGATCGGCCAAAGTTCTGGCAGTTTGTTACAACTGCAACCGTTCAATGTTAAATCTACTCACAGTATTTCTTAATTGTTGTACAGTTATACCTTAAGCTTCAACAAAGTAGTGGTCTATGTTGGCAGCATGGAACTTTCAGACATAACGTATGTACTAAACTTCTTCCATGGCAACATGATCGAAGTGGCTGACGGCTGCTTACCGATCGTCCCATAAAGTAACCATGAAAACTGAAAACCATAATGCACCCGTTACGCACTTCCCTCACAGTCACAACCTAACCTAACCAAATATAACTACCCCAAATAAAGACCAATTTAAGTATTCTTTTCCTTTCCTTAATGATGTCAAAAATTAAAAAGACAATGAAACGGGTTGTCAATGTGATCAGATTACCCAATATGATGTTCGGTCGACTTTATAACTTCGATTCTAATTGAATGCATCTTCAAATGGAATTGCATTTACACATGATAACATAATAATAGGGTTATAAAGCCTTAAGGTTAAGGCCAACAGTGTTAAACCCATTTGTATCAACAAATTACAAGCAATTCACGAACACACTAAATTAACATTAATTAAATTGCATTTAAGTATCACATTGAATTGGAAAATACTCTTCCATTCTGTCTTCTTCTTCAACTTTCTTAATTTATGTAAATTCTTTGCGGCGAATAATAAAGGTTCTACATGGAAACCGCTTTCTCTCATTCATCAACTTGAAGTTTTGTTTTATTTTTTTTTTTTTTCATTTCAACTTGCAAATGGTTTTTGTAGTGCATGGAGTATACAAGTGTTAATTTGTTATAGCCGTGTTTACAGTGAACTTTACGGTTGGGGATATACTTAACATTTAATTGCAAAACAAACACCACCACCACACATACTAAGGTCAAGACAAATCTCAATTTGTTGACAAATTTACAAAAGAACTTTAATGCAATTGAAAATATTTAAAACAAACAGATGCAATCAGCAGCGATGCTAATTTTTGTGTGAAATTTTCAAATGCATTGAAAAGGTGCAAAGGTGGATTACCCATCACAAATTGAATAATTAAGCACGTGGGATTGGGACCGAAAGACTGTATCGATGAGAAACGTAATTTTGATTGATCCAGCATGAATAACAAATATGCATTTATCTTGTACTAAAATATTTGCATTTTCAATTATGTAAATCACTTGTCTCTTCTGAAACTGAGATGCATTTTGAATCATCCAGTTATTTATGATGATAATAGATCATGCTAATCGAAGATTTATCATAGAGAGGCGCATGTGTTATACCACGTTCCAATTCGCATGATCTACCAAGTTACATTTAATTAGCAAAATGGTAAAATTAACGAATAAATTTGGGAAAAAAAATGCATTTCAATTAAATTAAATAAAAACGTGAGGTAAGACTAATAGCTGTAAGAAACGTGGCGGAGTCTTGACAGAATGTATAGACAATTCTCCTACATTTGGCTTTATCGCTCTTTTCGCCATCTGTGATGAAATATCTAGGACATAGCTAACTTAATTCTGTCCCTTCAACTCGTATCGAGTTCTCATCAGTTTAAACCTACCTTCGGTAGTAATGTGATTCCTTTCATAAGTCAAACAAACTTGCATACAATGTATTCGTCCCACCCTGTTTTCCCTAATCATTGCAACTTTGTACTTGTACAAAGCCAATTTGCACCAGTACAGTGTACCCCTCCTTTCTCCTTAAAGTGTACAAGTTTTGAAATTGGCTACACATCACTTTTGAATTAACCGTTCGGGTCTGTACTGAGGAAACCATTCGAAGGACTAATTCGGGGTGTTGTCTTCTCAGTTTGTTTGTAAAACCACTTTCGTTGCTTTATTTCGGCATTGAACGTTTTCTAAACCTTTTAATTCGTACTTGATGGTGGGGACCCATTGCATCCTTTCTGCCGATATACGAATTGCGAATACGACTTTAGCTTCTTAAAAAGGTGGTAGAAAATTAGACCTCTAGAACATTATAAATGCTTTTCTTTCGAGCCAAAAATGATTTCGGGCATATGCGCGTCACGGATACATACATTTTCCATGGCCCGCTTATCCATTAATTGGGACGCTGGTGTATGTTGCTTAAGTGGAACCTCCATAGCTCTCGATCCTCCGCCATCGACTCCAAATCATCAAGGGCAATCCACTTACGGGTAGAGGAGAGATTATGAACGCCTGTCCGATGGTACGGATAATTCGAATGAAGCGCAATCGTGAAGTCCAATTTTCGACAACTTAATCGAGCAACTGGGGCCGTCGTATATCAGCAATAACACGGCGAATTTTGACTTCCAAATCGTCCAACGTCTCTGGTCTATCGGCATAGACTAGTCACTTCACACACGCCCAAAGAAAGTAATCTAAAGGTGTAAGATCAAAGGATCGTGAAGGCCAGTTCACAGGTCCATTACGCGAAACTACGCGCTCAGCAAATGACTCCGGCAATAAATTGATGGTGTCGCGCGCCTTGTGACATTTTGCGCCATCTTATTGAGACCAAAGCTCTATTATGTCAATACCATTCAATTGAGGAACGAAGAAGTCAGAAATCATGTTTCTATAGCGCTCTCCATTGACGGTAATATTATGGCCGGCACGATGAGGAATCGACTCATTCGGGTTCTCCTCAACACTGCGCTCCCCAACGGCAATAAATTCTTCTGTTCGCATTGTTTGTCGTCTTTGGGGAGGCGTATTATCCACTAGACTAGAGTGTACGTGGTGCGAAAACGATTCATCGTATTCCAAATAACTTGCTCAGATGGATGATTCTGGCGTTAACCAAAAACCAAACCTCTAAAAAAAACACCCTTTAAAGACACCAAGTGACAATGAAAAGAACAGACATCTTTTTCGTTCTGTAGTAAATGTTGGTTCTGTTTACGTTGTTCGTTCAGCTACACAAAACTGAAACAGATCCAAAAAAACATGCTGCCGTCTATTCTGTGCAAACAAAAAACCTCCATCCAACGATAAATTGCATATCTGTCGCTGGCAGCAACAGAAGCAATCAATCCAGAGTTGTTTACGTTGTGTCGTAAATGTTCTGTTCCTAATTCTGTTTCTGTTGCAAATGTATGGAATTCTGTTTCTGTTCCTGTTTCTGTTCTTTGTCACTTGGTGCCTTAAGTATGTAATTCTTTTGTACGTGTGTTGTCACTGAACTCCTCCCAAACGACTGGATCGATTTTGATAATATTTTTTATGGTTAGATTCCCAATTGGACTCGGTTTCACAAAATTCCACTCAACCAACACCCAACAATATTTTTTAAAATGAAAAAAAACCCAAACCCTTTGTCCTAGAAAGAAGACATTTTAGACAGAGGTTTAAAGAAGGATGTTTCGAAATTCAACCCTTAAAGGGGTAAAAGGAGGGGTCAAAGTTTGTATGGGGCCATTTTTTTATCCGATCGATTTCAAACTCGGTTTGTGTACTCTTTATGAGAAATAAAGAAAACCAATTTCCGATTTTGGAAATTCAACCCTTGAAGATGTAAAAGGGGGGCCAAAATTTGTATGGGGAAATTTGTAATTTTTATCCGAATGACTTCAAACTCGGTTTGTGTAGTCTATTGTAAGAAATAAAGATAATCAATCTTTCCCATTTTGGAAATTTGCTTGGGGCCCGAGCTATTGGCAATGGCCCCTCTTAAGGGGGCCCTTTTCTTAACACACAAACCGTTCGTTGTGTCAATTGGAAATTTTGTAATGCTTCCATAGCATTCCTGCTGTTGCTGTTAAATCAGTTGGTTTTTCGGCCAGTTGAAGAAGTGTTGAACATAATGTGGGCCGTTTTTACAGTCAGAGCATCTATTATTTATGTTGGGGTCCAGGCGAGCAGCTATTTAGTTGACGGCACCAGCTTTAGCGGAGTTGGGCTAAAGCTTCGTGTTGGAAGTTTGCGATACAACTACGTATGCTGCGTGGTAGTTAGCAAATAGTGCTAAGGCTGTTCTGGTCCTACCAGGCCATTGGGAATTGATGTAACAGCATAATATTGTGCTTTGTGTGATCTTCTTTGATAATGAAATGGCTCGTATGACTGTGTTATAGCAAGTTTAAAGGTTTTTCCAATTTCTATCGCTTCAGTTGTGGTGTCCAGATAGAAGGATTGTATAGTTGAGTACAAATCGACCGATCGCTTTGTATATGTGGGGTGGAATGTTTCCTGTGGGCAAGGGATTTGATTATGTTGTTTCTGAATCTGAGGTGACCTCTGCAGTTGCGTTGGTAGCGTGTGTTAAGAAAGTGAACAAGTTATCAAATAAGGTAACTTCCATGAGTTTTGTGTGCGCAAGGTGAATGTCTATGTCTATACTAGCTATTGATATGTCCAGCCCAAGATTTACTTATATTTTCCAATACGTAAGCAGTGTTGTTGTGGATTTTTCCGTTTTAGGAACTCTTTGACCACTCCTATAGGTACGCATTGATTATACGACGCATCGATATGGAGAGATCTACTATGTTGTGCAATCTTCTACATAATGAAATGATGATAATACCAAAGACCGCCGTAGTGTCTATGGATCACTTTATCCTCACCTCGAAAAACTGATCAAATCTTTAAACTTTATGAGCTTGCTTGACACAGAATTGTTAAAAAAAAAGAATGGGTATAGAAAAACCTTTATTGTTTAACGATTTACAAAACAGGAGAAAAATTGCGAAAAAATTATTCTTTGTTGTTTACCGCAAAAAATATTTGCATCAGTTTTAGTAAGTACCCATGGTATAATGTGATACACGAGTTTCACTTCACCAATCACCAACCAAATAAACAATAACAATACGTTTGGGAATCACAGCACATTGTACTCCCATTTCATAATGACTCAAATTAGAACCATAAATTATTGTTCCGAGTTCTACGGTAAGACGGGACGTAAAATGAGACGAGTACTGTGATCAGCGAAGTCATGCAATAAATTATTTTTATATTGAAGACCTTTTTCATATATACCTATCTGAGGACTGCGAACATGAGCGAATTTCTTTGGTGCACACGTAAAACTGTCGTAGGGAACATATATTTACATACCGTGATGTAATATAATCCACTTAGCAGTATCGTAAATTCCATAGTGAGGCACGCATTTTCGCCAAAAAAAAAAAAAAAAGAAAAATTTCAATTTTAATCGATGGGAATTTACAGAACCTCACTATAATACACTAAGGACATACGGCAGGAAATAATTAGAACAAAAACAGGCAACATTTAAGTATCCTCAGACATAAAGCACATACATAGCTTATAGCACAGGCATGACATTGTTACTGCCCAGTTGCTAGTAGACAAAGTTATTGCTTAAAATACCCAAATCTTAATGGACAGCGTTTGCTTTGTAGCCAGGCACCAAGACTTTAGATGAATATTCACCCCTATCGTGGAATCCGTTGGAATTGAGTTTCACTTCACCTATTCGATTCCCTTTCACCTTTTACTGCTATCGTCGAATCCGCCGGAAAAGTTTCCTTATCGACACGTTTTTGGGAAAGGTAGTTCCACTGTCAAACGGCTGTCGTTAATTTGTCAATACAAATCTCTAGCTGCATTCGTCGGAGGTATATGAAAAGTTTGTTTCAAAAGTGATTTAAATAAAAAATAGTGTTTATTGTGTAAGTATTTATAATGTAGGTACTGTTTAAATGCACTATTTCTGGAAGCATAAGAGAAGAACGAAATGAGCGGTGTTCTCAGAAAAGAATATGAGACAGGTTAAGAGGAGCAGGGAATACATAATTTCATAGAACTTCCGGATGAAATGTGTTTTTAGAATGATTATTTTTTTATTTTAATAAAGTTCAATATTGCACAGATTTATTACAAATGTTCGGCTTAATAAAGCAGCTGTTTTGCATGTACATTTTTTAAAGAAAATGGCCGCGTTCCTTTGACCGCTAGTCATCTTGCGTTGCACATAATCACCCCTATCGTGGAATCCGTCGGAATTGAGTTTCACTTCACCTATTCGATTCCCTTTCACCTTCTACTGCTATCGTGAAATCCGCCGGAAAAGTTTCCTTATCGACACGTTTTTAGGAAAGGTAGTTTCACTGTCAAACGGCTGTCCTTCATTTGTCAATACAAATCTCCAGCTGCATTCGTCGGAGGTATATGAAAAGTTTGTTTCAAAACTGATTTAAATAAAAAACAGTGTTTACTATGTAATAATGTATACGTTATAGTTCTATTCTTGTAAAAATAAGAGGAAGAACGAAATGAGCGCTGTTATCAGAGAAGAATACGAGACAGGCTGATATGAGCAATGTTTCACGGAACTTCCAGACGAAATGTGTTTTTAGAATGTTTATTTTTTGATTTTAATAAAGTTTAATCTGTGCAATAGATTTATTACAAATGTTGGGCTTAATGAAGCAGCTGTTTTGTAGGTAATTTTTTTATATTAAAATGCTCAAGACATGCGGCAAGCAAGAAATCCAATGAAATCCGCAATGAATTTGATGCGGGCAAGAAATGTCATTTTGTTCGGGAAAAATTCGATTTGAACGTTTTCAACGATACAGTGAAACTCATTCACATTACCCACACGGGGAACTGTTCACCTTGCGGATTTGACGATACCAAAACATTTTTTTCCGTGAATTATTCCCCCCGGCGGATTCCACGATAGGGGTGATTAGTGTTTTTCATGCCTTTGAGTATGTCGACAGAGCATCAGATCGAAATTGCCATTAGAACAAGCAAAGATATTATAGACACAATTCTGATGATTTGTAACATAGTTGCAAAAAGGCTTACTATTGTACTGAATTCAGTACAATTTGACTTTACCGAGTACGCAAGTACCACTTCTCAATTATCAGTACTATTTTTAATTTTTAAAAGTTTATTTTTATATCTTTCAAATCAGACATATATAAGGATTAAACAAAAATAAGCTGAACGCATTCATTACTCACCGTACTACGTTAATAATAAAGTTTTGAAATTTGCTGCATTTCTCGAAGATGTGGAAAAACGATTTCATTTCGGAGACATTTTTTTGAACTCATTACAACATTTTTCACAAACTGCCATTTGGACGATCAAGTAAATTCAATCGTCCAAATTTGTCTTAAGGTTTTTTTCCTGGTGAACAAAAAAGTATTGAAATTATCAATCATGAATATAGAGCTCTATCTGACTACGATAGAAATAGGTACATACTTCTATTTCTGAGTTTTGGGCTGAAATAGGCCTTAGGCAAAATGAATGCAACGAGTTCATATTTTCAAAGCCTACACCGCATTGTCCATGGTGCTTTTTTGTATTTCATCTTATTCTTCCGCAAACGTTTAAAGAATGTGTTCTTATCAAAATAGCTATTATCAAAAATAAAAAGCTAAAAAATCGAATGCAGGCGTAATGTCTGCACTATTAGAACCCAAACATCTTATTAAAAATTAAGTCTGCCACAGCTCTATGAATAAAACAGATCTTTACAAAATAAACTTGAAAATGAAGAACTTGTATAGTAGATTGTTATCTGAATGTGGTACAGTCGTATTCAAATCACTTGGACAATGGTAGATTTTCTGTACAAAGTCTACAGTTTACTCAATCGACCGTTGGACAAGTGATTTTGAACACGACTATACAAAGATTAGTCTTAATCTGTTTATATGTATGTACATGGACTAAAGTTCCTATCCGGCGTCTATAAGACTTATATTACCTTGAGCTTGGTACGCTGCTCGTGCTAAATTTTAGCTCACATACAAAATTGTCTCCAAAGTTTAGCTAAGCTAAATTTAAGCGAATCCATTTAGCCGAGCAGTGTGCTGCTTCAGCTAAAAAATTAAATTTTCATTTCAGACTGTACTGCATGTATATGTCACAATTTACCGCGCCCATTAATGGTTCGGCACATTTTTTCTAGCATAATTTTTACAGATAATGTTTTTTTTTTCTTTTGTTCTTTTGTGTTGCGGAAAAGTAAATAAGTATAAGATTTTTCAATGAATACCTTCCTCCTACCTACCTACCTTCTTTCAAAGTGATAAAATTGATATCAAAGAATAGCAAAAAAGAAAGTGCAACGAAAATATAACACATTTTCGCGTCAATGAATTTTTGAAGGAAGTTATTTTCAACGGACAGCTGTTTTCTGTGACACTTATATTCACAGCGCACTCTATGTCAAAATTTAGCTAGGATTTTATTTAATGTTTGGAGAGAAAAATTGGAGAGCAGCTAAAATTTAGATTCGCTCGAACTGCGTACTAAGTTTTAGATTCAATTAAATGCGCCTTTATAAAACCCTCCACTGGAAAGTATAAGTATTCACTTACATTTCTAACACCAAGAAAAAGTCACTCTATACCCTAAGCCATAAATATTCAGAATCAGGATGCAATTCTGAAACGATTTAGCCATGTACGCGTATCCGCCCGTCGGTCTACCTGTCTTTTAAAAACACAACAGAGTCGAACCAAACGAATCGACCTAGGCGAATGAAATTTTGTGAAAGGACTTCTTTGTTTCGGTACGTCCCTGCACGCACAAAATCATTATAATAATTCCTTATCATTTTACAAGACTTGAATGCTGTTGTGAATGTTTTCCTTTGGTTTTATAAATTTAAGAAATTTGAGTACTATTCAGTACAATTTTGTTTCAGTTTTCAGTACAATTGAGAAAAGTCGATTTTCATCACTGATTTGTAAGGTAATGTTCCTTTAAACAAATATATAGATGCTAATTTACCTAATGACTTTTCTGCGTATTAAGATTATGGGAAAAACCGTCAAATGAGTAGATGACGAAGTGCCCAAGTTAAGTGTTTCTGGAAGTTACGTGTGCGAGTATAAAAGAGAAGTACATAATATCTTTCTATAGCATAACACTGCCAGACAAATGTATGAATAATTGCGCAATGTAAAAGATTTGTATCCGTCATACGTCCATACAACCTGCCTATAGAATTATACCACTATGTAGTTGTTGCCACAGAAGTACATTTATGTTATTTAACGTGGTCAGCCGCGCACTGAGAAATGTCAGTGAATTTTCGTGGCTGCCAAAAAAACCCAAGGAAACCCCAGAAAGTCAGTTTCATGTCGAACACGAAATGTAACCTTAAGACCTGTCACTGACAAAAAGTTTGTAATAGGTATTTAGGTATACAGATTTAACACTAGCAATAACATTAAATTTGATTAATTAATGATTGTAATGTTGAAAAACGCATTTCTTTTAATATTTACTAGTGCTGTACGTACATTGTACATACAAGTCAATAATTCACAAAAATATGATTTCACCCAAATAACAACTATGATTGACAGATTGATTGTGAATACCTAGGGTCAGCTCAGTGCTCAACTAGGGCGCCCCAGTGCTCACATCGACTTCGAACACAGGTTTTTATTGTCAGTGCGAACTCAGTGCTATATCGAACGCGACAGGGCTAACCCAATGCTAGGGTCCACATCAAACATACCTATTATGTATGTGAAATAGCTGTCGCTACAAGTGCAAGATAACAATAATAATCATAATGGCGCAACATTTTATTCAGATAAAGTATTATCTACTTTAATGTTTTTTTTAGTATGTGACAAAGTCTGTGTAGGTACTTGTATATTGTTAATTATAGTCAACATAAAGCCCACTTTATCGTTGTCACCTGGTATTAAACTTGAAACCCCGAAAAGCACCTTTTATCTCTTAGTACCTAAGACCTAAATAATTTGTCCCTACGTCAATTTGAGGGCAAACTTAATTTTTTTTCTACCTATTTTAGAGAATTTTAACGTGACATTGAACGAAATGTTTTCCGAGGGTATAGGTTTAATATTTTAAAAGATTTTAATGTATATGTATTTGACTTTGAACTATTGGGAAGATTTTGATTTTATTTAGAACTTGCGTACCTACCCCGTTCACACTTCGTAGTGCAAAATAGTTAAATAGATAAACTGTTTTTATTGTAATGCTCTGTGGTGCACAACATTTTTTGTTTTTTTTTTCAGAAATGGTATTGCCTAGACAATATTATTGACTTTCATTATTTAAAAACTTTGGCTTATAATTCCAAGGCTGCCGAAGAAGCTGTACCCGCCCGGGTTTGCCCGTGCACAGGAATTGTATTGCTTAATGTTCTTTCGTAAAATGCGAGAAATGATAACAAATCGACTTGGTGGAATTTTCTTTCTGCCTAAACCTGAAATACAGCAATACGAAAAAAAAAAAAAAAAGAATAATGCAAATCGGCCCATCGGTTATCGAGATATAAAGTCATCGAGTTTCACCCCATAGAAGATGTTTTTTGTATAGGAGGTATAAGATTTTGAATATTTTTTTTGTATGTGAAGTGCCGCTCCCCTTTGACCAATCTTCACAGGACCACTTCAGGGACAATAACTAAGATCATCTGTAAGTTTGAGCTCAATTGATTTGGTGGTTTTCGAGATATACGATTTTGAATTTTTTTTTTTTTATAATTAACACGCGCTAAAGAGGTTATGACTACTCTTAAGTGTAATGTGATTTACACAGCGCGGGCATTAAGGAAATTGGGATAGAGAAAATAGAAGATTCCGATGCACATTGGTTTTAAATGTCTGTAAATTGTACTGAGGAGGAAAGATAGAGCCGGGCAAGGCATTCCACATTCGTGTTGTACGGCTTATGAAAGAGTCTCTGTAATTCATAGTAGGTAAACTGATGGGCATTCCTAGCATGGCGAGTATTGCGGTTGAATTGCTGAAGGGGTGGAATGCAGCTGGCAATTTCGGTTGAGCACTGTTTATTGAAAAAGCGATAAAACAGAGCGAGACACGCAACGTTTCTACGATGTTCAAGCGAATGAATAGAATTCGCAATATTTGTGTCCCCGATTAGTTTTAACGCACGATTTTGGATCCTATCCAGTAAGTGCAATATAGTTTTTGGTGCACCAGACCATATGTGGGAATTGTACTCAAGTTTAGGGCGAATGAACGCCTTATATATTGTAGCCAGATCAGAAGGGGTAAAATATTTCTTGCACCGTTCGAGAAAACCTAGACATTTCGCAGCATTCTTGGCGACTTCGTGTATATGGTCATTCCAACGAAGGTTGTTATGGACGCACATACCGAGAATGGAAAGTCTTTCGGTTTCGGTGATGCAAGTGCCATTCATGGATAATGGCTGTAGGTTTTTTGTTTCGCTTTAGATACAGCAGACAGCATTGTGTTTTTGAAGCATTAAATTCCACTCTATTGGCTGAACCCCATTTTAAAATGCTGTCGAGGTCGGAATTTAATGAGCTTAACATACGTTGCCGTTCCAGTTCTACGGCCGAAGAGCAGGGACGTAAGTCCTGGAAAGAATATGAGAAGCTAAGAGTGCTGTCATCAGCGAAGGAATGAATTGGATTAGAAGTTGCAGACAATAGATCATTTATAAAAATGAGAAAGAGAGTCGGAGACAGAACGGAGCCTTGGGGAACACCAGCATTTATATGGTGAGTTTCAGACTTGAAACCATCCAAAACAACTTAAATTGAATGGCCAGAAAAGTAGTTTCTAATCCATTGAATAAGAGACGCATCGATGCCATAAGCACGCATTTTCGACAAAAGAGCTTGGTGCCAAACTCTGTCAAATGCCAGAAACCGTATATGGACCAATACCAAAGATGTTAAGGCGTGAATCGACGACAAACATTTTAGGGCTCAATTTTTATATAGGTATATAGTTATAGATATAATGTAGATATAGATATTTTGAATTTTGTTTTTTGACAGTTTTTTTTTAATTTTGTTGCAATAGATAGATTGACAAATGTTGCACAAACTGTGGTTTGTTTCTCAAACTGTAATTTTTTGGCCTGTTTGATGAAAATTTTCGTCAGGGTCTACACTAAAGCTAGTACATACTAGTTGTTTTAGGCACGGTTGCCACTTTGGTAATGAGGCCTATTCGGCAAAATATTTTATCCATTTTTCCTGTTATGAATTTCCACACAAAAGTTCTAACTGTCAAAAAATCTTTTATGATCTCCAGATTTGGTATTCTGCGTGCAAAAATCTTTTATGAAATCTGTTATAAATCATAACAGAATAAAAGACAGCATTTTGTGTCTTTTATCATAAAAAATTTTTATCAATTAGAAAGTTTTGGATTGAAATGGATATCTATACATTTTTCGTCAACGAAATGTTTATAAAAGAAGATGAAATGTAATAAATGTGCGTATAAACAAGTGGGTACCTATGTAATTGAAAATAATTTAGCAATTTATATTTTTGGTTTAGACCAAAACACCGATCACTTTTGCTGGAACTACGATTAAATAGTAATCCATTTGATCTTCCTGATGTGCGTTTTATTCAGCTCTTTAGATTGAATACGATGAATGCTAAAATTCTAATGAACAAATTGGAACAATTTACGCAAGACACGAATACAAACATTTCATTTCAAGTTCAGGTCAATTGTATTTCTAATAATGTAATAACGATGTAAAGTTGGATATTTATTTCAAGTTTACGGATACGGTTCATATCAAGCATCAATAGGAAGCAAACAAAGAACCTACTAAACAGAACCCGCCCAGATATCGCCAAAATCACGGCAATAACCATGGGGCATTGGCCAATTGGAGACCATACGGCCAAACTATGTATCCCATACAACCCTCACTGCCGCAGTTGCGGAAATACAAATGAGAAAGAAACTCTTTTATTTTCTTTGCAAATATCCAGCTCTAGCAAGAGCCAAAATGCGCGCACTGAATCAACCATTCTTTGACGACTTTAGCGACATCTCGGGCAAAGGGATACTGGATCTTATCCGCTTTCTCAATTCTGCAGGCTGGTTATAGGTACATATCGCCTCGTTAACAATCTTTACGAAGTAGGTCACACGATTCGCGGTAACAAAACGGCACATCTTAGTGCATGTTTAAAGGCATGAACCGCCACTTCTACCTACCTACCTACATAGGAAGCAACCACATTTTTGGTTTATCGCAGCCCAGTACATAGAGATTGAATCAGTTGGTTGGTGATTTTTGGTAATTTTTATCTGGTTTTGGTAAGTTTTCGAAAAAAGAGCACCAAACATACGAACTCGATATCACCATATGTAATTGCTGCTTTACACATGCACGTACTTGACGAATGTACCTAATTGAATTAAAACCTTATGTTTTAAAAATGTATTTTATAAATAAAAATAAAATGATGTGAATTCTCAGCTTTGCTGAATACTCTAAGCATGTGTACATTTTTCCACTATGCTGTTAAATTTTTGCGTATATTAGGTAAATTCGTAAATCAGAAAAAACTCTAGGATAGTGATAAATCATATTCATATTGGCTCAAGAAGATTATGTATAATTTTTTGTCTCTTTCATGTTTTATTAACTTTCCAGATTTTTGGTAGCTTTTTACTTGGTGTGGTAACCTTTTTTTTTCAATTTTGGTCGCTAATTTTTTTGCCAGTGGCAACCGTGGTCTAGGTATACGACCTAATTAAATAAAAAGTTAGGCGACAGTTTTGGAGTTAGAGTGCCGCTAATTAATACATACACCTACTAACCTCCCTCAATACAAGGCGACCATAATTTTGCGCCCCTTAACATTATGTTGTAGTAAAACAGATTACAATAGCTTCAATACAAAAATACGACCATGAACTTGGCAAATTACTAATATCACCATTCAACCAAAGAAATATGATTCAACACTGTTAGATACCATCTATGCCGCAAAATCTATCCCCTCTTTTAGTGCGCAAGACAACTCATAGAGAAATCAAAACTAGTTTTAATTCTCTATTGAAAACCAATCAATTAAAAGAAAAATACGTAATAAAAACATAAATATAAAAAACGACAGTTTCCTCCCTAACGAAGATCCCACTCCTCGGATCTGTGCAATTTAAATATTCAATATATGCGAAATGCAAAGGCAAATCTCGCTGCTGAAAATACAAATGAACTTCGTTAACCTCCTTGGCCTCTGTTGCTTCTACAGACCCAACAAAAATGCGAAACTTTCTTTTTTGTATCTTGGATTGGATTAGCTGCACAACAACTAGAGTGACGATGCCGATATGGCACGGTGACAGCACAGGGAAAAGTTATTTAAAATTTCTAGAGATAGAGCATTTCCGAAGTTCTAATGAGCAAAACACTTTGGAAGAGATAACAACAAAGTTGATTCCAAAATTTAAAATTCCCAAAATCGGCAATTGGTTGTGCAAGAGAAAGCTGAAATTGAATGTACTTTTCTAATTGTGCCACTAACTGTATGATCTGCTTCAAGAATGACTTACCTATGCAAATCCAATCAAATTTTCTTGTCGCAGTGATGTACTCCACGTAAAATCGAAATTAAATGGGAAACTCAAAAAAGACGTATATCAGAGGGAAATTTGAGAACAACGAACACTGGCAAAGCCCCCGGACTTGGCAACCGAACCGATGGAGATTTTAAAGTAAACTGAGCGTAAGGTGAGCATAGTTTAGCTGGGCCACTGCCCACTGGCACTGGGATGGGAATGGGACTGGGGCAGAAGATAGCTAAAAAGAACTCCAAAACATTGGACACAGCAAATGTGGAAAAGAAAACATGGAAATTTAGAGCGGTTACTGACAAAATGTGAGAAACTTTTTGTTTTGTTGTGTTGACAAATAGAAACGTCAAGAGAAATGTCATTTGCCAAATGACATTTCGGAAATTGACGCAGGGATGGTAGTGAGAAATAGAATGGCAAATATATTTTTTTTTTATTTAAAGCCGAGTACGCTGCTGTTGTGAACGAAAACTCCCATACAACGAAAAATCATGAACGAAAAATTTCGCTTTGATGGAAAAAAGTGGGTAATTGTAGCAGATTGCTTACAATTACAATTCTCAACTATCTTTTCGCACAGAATTTATTGCACGGGACATTAATTGCTTGCGAAAATTGTACATTTCGCTTTTTACGGAGTTGTTTTATCTTTTTGCAATTTCACGAAGTGGACGATATTGCATTTTTATATTCCGAAGAATTGGAGCTGCATTATCAGGACGATGACCCACGACCATTAGCACAGTCTCATCAGTGAAAAAGAAAAATAAAGAAAATCCGATTTCACATTTATAACGATATTACTGTTGATGTGATATCGTTTTTAATATATCCTCGTTTTATATTTTTATAAAATTCTTTAATTTTTATATATTGTTACTATTACTATTATTATTGGCCGAAAACAAAGAAAATATTAGGTTCATTCGCGTACGCGGTTTAAACCGAACCCAATCGATAGCAATCGATCGTAACCGCACGAAATCTATACACGTTCTCATCAAAAATGAGAGGGAGAGAGAAAATCAGCAAAATAATGAGTAACGAACATTTCCCCTCCTGGCTCGAAACAGCTCATTTCTACGGGAATGTACTGATAAAATTGTCAAAAGTAAAAAGTTGACAGATAGGCGAAATGAAAAAAAATTTTTTCCAAAGGTTGCTCGGTTATGAGTTGTACAGATATTAGGCCTGTTTTATTGGCAATCCATTTCAGTGAAGTAAAGTAAAGTAGAATTTTTAACACGCAATTACAACAACTACAAACTGTTTGACACTTTCGAGACTCTATGTAGTTGTTGTAATTGCGTGTTAAAAATTCTACTTTGCTTTCCTTCACTGAAATGGATTGCCAATAAAACAGGCCTATTGATAGAATACAAAATTATATCAATTTAATTAAAATTGTGAATTTTCGCTGCAGTTTGAAGTAATTTTGTTTTGTTCAATTTATTATTAAGCTGGAAATGGCTCGAAGTAGCTCGAAGTATATACAGATACACGTACTTTTGGGTCCATTTTCCGCTCTCTGAGAGAATTGCGCTCAAATATTCGAAATTGACAGAATTTCTACTGCCTTGCTCGGAAAAGTACGCGAATAGACCTATTATTAATTTTAATAATTATAATTGCTTTCAATTACAAAATTCATTGCTTTTGTCAAATGTTACATGCCACTTGTGCAGTAGCCGATGGAACTCTCCACAACTTATTTTTCGCTGTGTTTTCGCCGACGTTTCGCTGTGCAATTAAAGACCGCCGGCAAATATAAAATAATTCCATTTATGTCCACATTAAAATTTTCAAGACTCACTCACTATTTTTCGAATTCAAACCCGTTAGCAGCTCTATATAATTCGGGATCTTGGGAAAACTGATCCAGCATCGCGTGACGCTGCAAAACACGTGCTGTGCTGCTAGTTCTGCTTTATGGCGCCCAATGCTGGAGGTGCCGTGACATAAGGCCAAGCGTCATAAGGCCAAATCTCGAAATTTGGCCTTATGACGCTTTGCGAAAGTGACATAAGGCCAAATTCTAGCGTTTGGCATTATGACACTTTGATAAAGCGTCATAAGGCCAATTTGGCTTTATGACGCTTTCGATTGCATATTTGATTTTGCTTACCTGATACGTATATACGATTTAACGACTTTGACTTCTTATCCAAGAGGACAAACAAGAATGGAAATACCTGTGGATATATAAATTACTATATTAATAGATTAAAATTAGGTGTTTTATCTGCGCGGTGGGAAGGGGGGCGGGGCGGGCGTCGCGGGCGGAGCGCGGCCGGGACGCGTCGGCGCGTTCGTCGCGGGCGAAGGGACGCGGGCGGCGCGGTCGGACGAGGGAACGCGCCGCCCGCGACGAACGCGCCGACGCGTCCCGGCCGCGCTCCGCCCGCGACGCCCGCCCCGCCCCCCTTCCCACCGCGCCGATAAAACACCTAATTTTAATCTATTAATATAGTAATTTATATATCCACAGGTATTTCCATTCTTGTTTGTCCTCTTGGATAAGAAGTCAAAGTCAAAAATTCCTAACACTGAAACTTGCAATAAGTCCTAACTTTCATGTAAATAAACTTAAGTTCTTTCTAACTTTGTATGTAAAATTTTACTTTTTATTTAATTTTTTTTTTGTTAGGAGTAAATGCATAGAGTAAAAATCTAAGAGAAGTATTATGCTTGGGAAAGCCCTCGGAATTTTCCAATCAACATTGTACATTGAACGCGACTAACGAAGGCGACTAACTTACCATAAGGACTACAAGTAGATTAAAAACGAGTACAAGTACAAGTAAACGTACATAAGAGGTGTACTAACAGATAAATTGAAATATCGATTGGGCCCTTGAATAGATTTGTTTTACCAACTTACCTGCTGAGCACTTTCATTGTCCTGTGCACATACTTCGTCAAAAACTTCCCGAATGCCACTTCTTTTTAGTGAGGCATTTGCGCATTCATTTTTCACTTCACTAACCACTTTCATTTTTCCTCTAATTGTTTCATTTGTTCCGTGATTATGCACGAAACTTGATTTCGGAATTGCGAAAATTTGGCTTTATGTCACTTTCCCGATTTGGCCTTATGACGCTTTATCAAAGTGTCATAATGCCAAATGCTAGAATTTGGCATTATGTCACTTTCGCAAAGCGTCATAAGGCCAAATTTCGAGATTTGGCCTTATGACGCTTGGCCTTATGTCACGGCACCATGCTGGACGATAAACAGAAAGGTAGAGCTGATACTACGCTCCTTCGAAAGAAAAGTTTTTCGACGCATTTTAGATCGTTTGTGCGAATGGAGGAGAAGATACAAGCGCGATCTATATCAAGAGGTACAATGTAGTCCAACAAGCCAAAATACGTGGACTACATTAGCCCAAGCGAATGGTCAATACCGCACCACCTAAGAGAATCTTCGATTTCCCGCCCCCGAGTTCCGAGACAAGATAAGACCAAGCTATCGCGGATTGGGCTTTGAAATTGGAAGCAGCATTGTCACTTCACTGATCGGGATCCTGTTTACAACGTAAAGTTACACTGAAAGCAATATTACTAAAGCTTTTTACAAATTTCAATGATTTTGCTGAATTTAGGAAATAAAATTATTTTATCAGTTGGCGAATTTTTTTGAGTATAACAAAACCAAAAGTGAGTATACAAGTTTTGAATGTAAAAGTAAAAATGAGCTAGCTATAGATTCCCAAAAAAATACGCCTAGTATTAAATTTTAAATGAAATTTTATTTTTATTTTTGAAATCCACCGAATTTATATCTTAGCTACGATATAACCGCCCTCTTCGTGTCAATTATCTTATTAGAAATTACTTATCAAAATGAAAATTCCATTTCTGTATATATGGTATCAAAAATCAGAGTCAGACCACTTCCTGTAGCAGTCTTCGGCACTCTCTAGTTACTTTATAACAATAGATCGGTTAGAAAGAACGCAAAATGTTTTTCAAGTACATAATCCTTACAATATTGGCAATAGTATGTCCTACTTGTACTATTGCCAATAAATTTAATATAAGTTTATCGGATTTAGCCACTTGTGAAGTGTATAACATAAAAAATAAGGGATACGTATATGCAGATTTTTTCCAACTGGATTCGCTGAAAAACCATAAAATAAACGACAGTGAAAGATTGCATTTGAAATTTTACGTAATGACATCGATGGATGCTCATATTCTTTTGTCGGAAGTCGACAAACCAAGGAAATCTAATCGTGTCTATGAAATCGGTATTATAATGTGAAAAGGATTAATTCATAGAGGCGGCTATCGCTTTTTGTATTTATTTTTTTTTTCTTATCAGTTCTTGGCGCCGGATCAAATACATTTTCAGCAATTCGCACAAAGATGTCTAGCGGTCGAGTTGCAACGTCCTTAGTTGGAGATCTCTTATCAGTTTTTGATCCAATGCCAGTAGAAATTATACAATACAAAAGTGGGTGTGGTCTTATATATCTTTATATATAAAGGATAAAATTCAAAATATAACTGGAATGAAATGCTTTTTGTTTTAGATGGATTGGTAGTTGTGAATATCGCAAATGTTTCGGAGCCACATTTAAACTTCACAGATGCGAGCCCTTTGAATATTCGCTATGTTAGCTTTAGCTCATATGGAACGACTCCAGCTAAATGGTATTACGATTGTCAATTTGATGGATTTTGTAAGTACATAAATTTAATTTTCTATCAAAACAAGAATTCAGCTCATATAGGGTGTTTCAAAGAAGGTACTTGATAGCATTAGTTTCGTGAATTTTTAGTAAATAAAACACAGTGAAATATGAGTAGGTAGTTAATAAATTGTATTATGTAGAAGTTCAGGCAAAGACAGACAATGTAGATGTAAATGTCAAAAGCAAAAACATAACGTAACAACAGAAGGATTTCTCGTCCGCAGTAATCGAAGAAATCTATTCGACATTTCCTGTCCTGTTGACAAAAATGTCATCGCAGGGACGGAATAAACATGAAGATCGTGGGAGTCAATGAGATGCGGACATTTTTATCACTTAGGTCTTAGGTCATAATGAACTTTTTCAATGTAGGGCCTTCTAGAGACAGTTCGCTTATTTTTGATAAAATTATGACGTTATTACTAAATCCTTTTCCCATATAAAATGTCATAACAATTAATATTATAAGACATTTTCTTAAAGTCACTTATATGGAAAACGGCTCTCTCTTCGCAGATGCTATGGCTGTCAGAAGACTGAATGCCGACAGCTCTTATGTCTTCTGTTGCTAAATGCTCGTTATGTTAAAAGGAACAACATGAATTAGTACATCAATTAAAATTTCATAAAATCATAAATTTGTTCGAAATTCGTCTGTACCCTTTCAGAGTTGTTGCCCCATATTTAGAATTTGACTAGGTTAGATTTAAAAGTTTATAAAAACTCTTAACAACACTAGGACTGAGCGCCATGCAATTTTACTAACATTTTTAAAAAGGGTACGAGTACGAGGCAGATCTATTCAATTGGTTGATACCTAGTATCGATTCTGTTTTTTAATTTTGTACATACTTATTACTATTTTAGTTGGTGAAATGGAAATGGAGAGCCGACCACTTGCCAATGAGGAAAGACTTACAGCCGATATCCTTAACGTGAGTGAACCGGATATACCGCCACCTAATGTGACACAGATCAAATTTTCCTTTAAAGTACGATCAGTTGAATTTGATCAACGAGCTTCGGTTATGAGTACTAGACTACACTTGAATCTGGTAATTTTAAAATAAATTTAAAAACATTGCATTGTTTCTAACATTATGACCACATTAGGAATGGATCGATAATCGGCTTAAATGGAATGCTAGTGAATACGGAGATGTAAAATACATAGTACAGCCATTGTTTAAAATATGGCATCCATTGCTCAGAGTTGAGGAGTAAGAATTAAAATTTCTTTTTTTAATTTTCAAAATAATGAATTGCAAATTCTAGTGGAGCTTTGGACACGTTCAAAAAGTTTCAACCATTCTATAGCATTCGCATTGATAGCAATGGACTCGTTAGAATGTTTGCCCGAAATGCGGAGCTACATTCGTGGTGCTTTGATGTGAACGAAAATTGGCCAAATGATGTTACCAAATGCGAGATCATTTTAGATACCAGCAATAAAAATATTAAGCTGGCTTATAACATCTCAACTCCACTGACAGATCAAAGCATAAACGAACTGTCTGAGTGGTCAATTAGAGAAATCAAAGTGATGTATTCAACTTATGAAAAGAACGGAAGTGAACCCGAGACTAACAACACCAAAGATGCATATCTACAATCAATTGCCGATGACTTAAAGATACAAATGACAATTAGTCGGAATAGTGACTTTTACCAATGCGTTTTTAGTGCTCCAATTTATGGTAAGTGTTGATGATTTGAAACGTATATTCATTTTCCAGAGATTCTATATTTATTTGAAATTTAGTTTCGGAAGCTCTTATATTGCTGGCATTCTTTTTGGAGGGGTACCAGCGGGGAGGACTGAATTTAGTGGTGCTAGTCGTTGCGTCACTCGGATTTATGTTTGTTGCAAAGCATGCACCCCCGATCATACTGTCTGATATTGGTAAGTTTATAATTTATTTATTCTAAAACTGTTCAGCCCAGTGTTTTTCAAACTGTGATTAGCGACCCCCTAGGGGGTCGCCAAGAGTTCCTTTGGGGGGTCGCATTAAGTAAGATTAATAAACAAAAGTCCCATACCTGTGCCAAAAAATAAAAACAAAATAAAACATAAAATTTGTGATTGCGACATAAATGTGAACGCAGGGAAAATAATCAAACATTTTTGTTTGTAAAGACTCTGACCACAGAAGAAGTTTTGCGAGGAATCCTCTGATTTTGTCTTTTGCAGTTATAATGCTTTCTTCTCTCCCTTGGAGGCTCTTATTCGAGATGTTTAAGTGGTCAAACAGATTATCGAGAAATGATAATTTTAAAAGCCAGGTGGTATCAGAAAAATTAGTCGAATTTCATCTGATAACTGAACCTAGGGTCAGCTTAGTGCTCAACTAGGGCGCCCCAGTCCCAGTGCTCACCTCGAACACCAGGCTTTCATTGTCAGTGCGAACTCAGTGCTATATCGAACGCAACAGGGCTAACCCAGTGCGCACTAGTGCGCCACGTCGAACAAACCTAATGAGTCCACTTTTGTTGCCCGTCAAAGTTTTAGCACCATCGCTACAAATAGCAAAACATTTTGTCCAATCCATCTCGTAGTCGCGACAGCTTTCTAAAAACATGTACAAACAATGGCCAGTAGGTAGTATTAGCAGGATTTGCAGGAAGAGCTTTGCAAAATAAAATTTCTTTTTCAACAAATAAATAAAACCTTATGTAACAAGACCGGGTTTGGAAGGGGTTCAGTGTATGTAGCTTTTTGAATAACTGACACATTCTAATGTGGGGGTCGCCAAAATGTTTTTTACTAACAAAGGGGTCGCGTACTCAAAAAGTTTGAAAACCACTGGAGGAAGTTTATGCGATTCGACTGCATATATAGGAAAGAACGGACTATTGCTGGATTTACATTATCACGCCACGCAATTTTGCATGACTTCAGAGAGAGAGAGAGAGATCCGTTTGCTACAGTCAATGATCTGTAAGTTTGAGACCACAAACCTCCTTAAAAAAGTTATGGCGGCCTAAATTCAATTCATTAGGCTCGTGGTCTCACTCTTACACATCATTAGCCTAGACTGTGGAAAAACGGATCTCTCTCTCTAAAGTCGTGCAAAATTGCGTGGCGTGGTAATGTAAATCCACCATAATCAGCTAGGTTCCAGAAATCGAGTGAAATCGAAATTGCAAATCGAGTGAATTCGTTTTCAGGGTTCTGCATTTCGAGCGATTCAGAAACTCCGCAATTTTTTCGAAATCACAATTTTACTTTGTCTCAATTCCGAAAATTTTGAAATCGAAATCGAATACAGTGAAATGTAGAGCACAAAAATTCATTTCCGATTTCATTTCGAGTGAAAGTGAAATGTGGAACCTAGCAGAATATGTAAACTTTCTATGAAAAGATATTAAAAATTGTCTACAATGCCTAGACGAAATGTGTCTAGAAGAATACCGTGCGCCGTTCAGTTTTTGAGGTGTTTAGAAACATTAAGCTCTATTAATAAGCTATTTTAAAGATTTGTTGGAGTCGAAACTTGTCAAAAGGAAACAAAGCACACAATTTTTAATAGCGACCCTATATATTTCTTATAAATTCAATTCTTAGTAGGTACGCTTTACAATAATTTGTCTGCTAACACGGTCGTATTTTTCCCGACTGGCCAATTAACATCGAATTCATTGGAAAGGAAAACATAAGTAGGTATATATATTGAAGAACTCAAGTTATGTTCTATGCATTGACAATGTTATAAAGCAGCATTTGCTAGGAACATTAAATGATACGGGGTGATTATATATTTTTCATTAATTTAGTTCAGTTAATACTGGCAAATGAAGAATTAAAGAAGAAATGTTATTAATAAATTTCAAGGTAAGAAAGTTCATTATTACGGCGGGAACATTCTCCCCCTTGTAAGCAAGTTGTGTTACAGCAAACTTACTTCCTTACACTTTACCGACGCGTCTAGGAGACCGATTTTGTTCGCGGGCCGCTCCAGCATTCCAGTCTGCGCTCTCATAGTCGTTCTGCGAACTTGCATCTTGGAACTTGGAACTTGGGTATCTCGATGATACCCTTGGGCCAGCTGTTTTGGGGTGAATTTTCGTCTACAAATATTACGACGTCCCCTGCAACGAATGGAGGCTGTTTAGCAAACCACTTACCTCGGCGTGCCAAAATAGGTTTGTATTCTTTGATCCATACCTATGCCAAAATTAGATAGATAGATAGATAGATCAGCAAATAACTGCGTTTGACGCCAACGTCGTCGAAGATCAAAATTGTCGTTATAGATGGGCTCGATGAACGATGAACCCAATAGCAAGTAGGTATGGTTTTGTGTGATGGCCTCGTCGTCGCAGGATTCGAGTGAGACGAAAGTAAGCGGACGAAAGTTTATGATGAATTCAACTTCCCATAACGTACATCTCAGGGTTTCATCGTTGAAGTTTATTGGAGTCAGAGTCATGCTATATAGTGTGTTTAATGGACCGCACAAGCTCCCTGGCCCCTCCCATATGCGGCGCTGCCGGTGGATTGAATTTCCATTTTAGTTCATCGAATTTCGACGATTGAATAAGTGATGTTCAAGCACTCTTCGCGCTAAATCCTTTCCGTTGCCTTAAAATTTGTGCCGTTGTCGGTATATATTTCTCTGGGCATTCCTCGGCGCGATGTAAAATTTCATATTGCCATGATGCACCAACTTGTGTCCAAGGTATGTGCCACCTCGATATGCACGGCGCGTACAGTGAGGCAAGTGAATATTACACCCTCGCGCCTTCGTCCAACTATTGTAGAAATAGGGCCAAAGCAATCTATGCCGACGAATGTGAATGGGCGCTCGAACACTGCTAACTTCGCTGCAGGTAATGAAAATGATGCCATTTGTGGTACCTTGGGTGCCGCGCAGTAGATTTTGCATCGCTGACACATCTTACGCCCTGTCTTGTATAATACACGCAGCTTCGGAATATATAGAACATGCCTTTGATTATATTTATCGTTGTTTCGTGAGATACGTGGTGGTGATTCTCGTAATAGAAACGTACGACAAGAAACGTCACGTGATGCTTTTTTGGGAGTATTATAACGTCCTCATTGTAATTAAGGTTATTAGCTCTGCTTCGTGCTCTTAGGATACCACAGTCGTCTCTCTAGATAAATGTTTAAGGATATTAGATTTCAGTTATTTTCAATATTCTTACCCCATTCCAGTCTTGTGATTTCTTGGTGGTATTCGCTCATCTGGGCAAGGTTTTAAAGTAACATCTTAGCTTGTTGAAGCATTTCGATGGATAACTCCTTTTTACTTGCTTCTCTCCTGACCACAGCCTTTAGTTTTTTGATGTACAACAGGCACGTAGAAAAGGCACAGTAGAAACGCCTCCATTCAGAGAAGTATTATAATATATTATAACTGCGAACAATATTAAGGGTATTCACTTAATCTGATAAATTTATGCAGTTCGTAAGTATAAATTTCTGCGGTGCTTTAAATGAACAACCCTCGGAAATGTTATTGCGTAAACCGCGTAAATCGACTGTGAAGCCCAGTATCCTGCTCGCGCTAAATTGTATCTCCCATTCCCATACATAAATTTCTACAGAGATAAGCCTATAGTATCCTGCTCGCGCTTAATTTTAGCGAGCGCTTTTCTCTCCACAGCACAGATAAATGCTCGCTAAATTCGTTGTACAGGATATAGATAGGACACACACCAAAATTTTATTGCCACATGTACTATTTTGATTTTTTATTTTATTTATTATTATTATTTTATTTTATTTTTTCACTTTTTCCTACTCACTTATATCGATTATCAAGTATTCAAAGAAATATTTAATTAAAAAATTGTTTTGTTTCGAAAATGTCAAAATTTATCGCCGATTTAATGTACCAGGCAATTCTTTCGCGAGCTAAATCAGTGGAGACATTTTCTTGGCCGAGTATAACAAAATTGTACGTAGTACGTATAACACACAATATTTTTATACCGGACTGACATTAAGTGTGTCCCATCTATATGAAAGTAAGAATTTAGCGTGCGGAACAGGATACTGCTTTGCTAAACTGCCTCGATAAATTTTATCTCTGTAGACATTTTTGTATGGAAGATAAAATTTAGCGCGAGCAGGATACTGGGCTTATTAAGCGAGGCAGTTAAGTATCCTGTTCCGCACGCTAAATTCTTACTTTCATTTTGACATTTTCGAAACAAAACAATTTTTTAATTGAATATTTCATGGAATACATGGAATCAAACAAAAAATTCATACGGCTGTTTGACATTTTTGTGACTTGCGTAACTTTCCGCGGTTGATTTCCGAGCCTAAATCGTCGCGGAAAATTATGAGGTCTGCGTAAACTATTCTCCATACAAAATCTGACAGTTCATTTACGAGGGTGTAAATTTCTGCAGTTTACGAGGCTTTTACGCGTTTAATTGAATACCCCTATTATTATGTGAACCACCGGATAACACCTTGTAACAAGTAGTTAGCGCAACAGGTTCTTATAGGATTTGAGCCTAGTCTGACTTGTTTGCTATTTTAGATACATTCGATTAAAACTACTACGAGCTTATTATACTTCTTGAAAAACTTTACAGAGCAATGCTGAAAATAGCCGTGCAATTAAATAATCAACTTACTAAAAGATCACCTGTCAGGCACGGTCTTAGTCAATTACAATTAAGTAACGATTACTCTTTTAGTTGTAGTTAAATGGTGGTTGTAGCTCCTTTCAAAGTGAGTGTTAATTTATAAAGTTCAAATCGGACTTTGTGAGTTTACTAAAAATGCAGAGTTAGATAGGTTCATGCAAGCATTAACAACTCAATTTACTTTTATCACTTTACAATTTAATTAACGGTTTTTTCTTCAACTCTAGTCCATGCCTACCAAGTCATCATGCAAGTAGCAACTACCACGTATATTCTACACGTTGTCAGCTTCTGGCTGGAATTGTATCCTCCAAAAGTTCAACCCCATCAATATGTCATGAATGTAATAAATTGTTCAGCCTTGAGGTTCATTCTAGCCATGCGATTTGAAGATGTAAGTACTAAATTTGCTGACATTTTGATTTCAAATGATTTTTTTCTCCCTTAGTCAACCGACTATGTTAACGCCCAAGAATATCCATGGCTGCAAATTTCCAAAATACTTAACCGCTTAACTTTCATAGGATTACTCATTACTTTTGTTTCCATTAATTGTACAATATAAATAAAATGTTTTTTAAAATATCCACTTACCAATTGTTGCTCTAGAGACAGATGTGCATTTAAAAATAAAACATCGCATTTTCTCAGCATAGTTGCAATATTATTTTTAATAAATATTTTATACACGCGTATGATGTAGAAAATGGTAAACAATTTGCGAAAAATAATACGTAACATTCTAAACTACCAATCAATAAGACGACTACTAACAACAAATGATTTGCTAATCGTTCACGTTTCCACTTAATGATATCCATAGCCGTGTCCGCCATAGCCGTGTAAGCCATAGCCGGATGAGATGATGGCTGGTGCAGCAGCGTATTTAAGGACGGGTTGTGCTACAGCAACTGGGTGAGCAACGCTTATGGCTGGGGCAGCATGAGCGACAGCAACTGGTGCAGCAGCGTATTTAATCACTGGAGCTGGGTGGGATACATGGACCTACGAGTATATTAACCGTACATAAGTCAAAATGGCACTTGGAAATCGGTATAAATCGTTATGGTCCTTACCTGACTGAAAGTGGCGTAGCTGGTGGCAGCTGGTGCAACAGCCTTAACATAGGTTGGAGCGGCTTGGACTACAACTGGAGCTGGGGCATATGATTTGACAATAGTTGGAGCAGCCACGGCAACTGGAGCGGCAACTGAAATTCCACCCAAACCATATCCATGGCCCAATCCATATCCACCGTATCCTAAGAGTCCACCAGGAGCAGCCAAACTGGCAGCGATCAATGAACACAAGATCTACAAAAGATCAGAGATGGGTTAAGAGAAATTCAAAAAATAATTAGCTTGGTACTCTTCTTACCAAGAATTTCATTTTGAGTTTATTGCAAGTTTTCCAAAAGGATGCGATGTAACGATCAGAGGTCGATTGAGCTGACTATACTAGACTCAACGTTTCGATAGTCTTTTATACCTTAGATCTGATAAGTTGATCTCTCAGATTTGTCCGTTCGTTTTTGAGTACTATTCTGTAAAAGTGGTGGGGCGTATACGCACCAATTTACCATTCAACATCGATTTGAATGTATGTCACTTCGTTGGACGCGTGGTTTCCCGCCCCTTGTGCGTTATTAGAAGCTAAATGGTTGGTACTGAAAATAAAGCTAATAGAACACGAAAAATGCAATACAACTCCTTTTACGAGCACCGACAATTGGAGTGTCGTGGTGTCCGCTCTTAGGTGAACCACTTGTCCATAATGAGTGAGTAGTAGCCAGAAAGCTTGTCTTCTTTCTTGTCTGATCTGATATACTTTGCGGCATAATGGCTGGTAGCTTTCAGGCTGTCTGATGTCTATACGAGTACGACTACCTTTTAATGAACAAAAAATTAAGCACATACCTACCGCTACCGCTAGTTGAAATCTATAAGTATTTTTTGTTTTGCCTAATGCCTACTATTGCAAAGTTTGTTGGTCAAATGCAGGAAACATGTCAATGATGTTATACTCGTCGATAGGAATTCTCGCGTGCTGTATTTGTTGTAGACAATTTATTTCCAAGAAATTAATTAATTACTGTCGAACATGGCTTGCAGAAATAATGAGATACAACACGAGGGAGATAATGTTGCTTACCGCAACTTTGTTTACACAACTGACCATAGCCAACAATGGAGTAAATTTTGTATGTAATGACTTCATTCGTTTAGATAAATTAAGTTCTATTGGGTGGACATACCCCAGCAAACCGCAGGCGATTCGCATTTCGTTCGCTACAAGTTCGCCGGCGAAACGATTTCATTCGCCGGTAAGCTCGTCTGAGAATGCGACATTTTTGCTATAACGGTGTGGCGAATGTCAACGGAAGAATTAGCTGCTATTCAACAAAACCAAAAAAAATACAGTAGGTATACCTCTTTTTTTTTAATGTCAATAGTCGCAGAATTTTATTCCAAGTTAAGGTGGTAGTACACGGCATGTAGCAAGTCACATACGTATGTAGCTTTGACGTATTATCTGACATTTTCTGCTGACGTCAAAGTTAAAAACGTATGTGGCATGGCGTGTACTACCACCTTTAGAGTTGAGTTCAGTAATCATGATTAATTTAGTAGGGGAGCCCATCCCATGATGCTAAATGAGGAATTACTCGAGCCTCGCGGTCGTGGTGACCTATTGGATTGTAATGGCAAAAAGAAAAAAAAATTTTATATCATTATCTGCTTTTCAGCGGTGAAAGGAGCGCCTACAGGCTTTTAAAAATGTAAAAAAAAAACAGTCACATGGTTAATAAATCCTTCGAGTAATTCTTTAAGTGTACCTACACCAGCTCGTTCTTTTGTTTAGGTAAGTCTTCCACCTCTCGCGAACGTTTGACAAACATCCGAGAGTATGACTGTCCTGAAAAAGATTCTCAATTCAGCCGTTCGGACTCTGCATAAAATTGTAGGTCCCTTCCATTCGTCCCAAATATAGAAACTCACACAAAATGAATGGTTGCGAGAAGCTAGGCCTAGGGTGTCTACAGCCTGTTGCGCTACCTATTTTTTTTTTTAAGCCTTCCGTTCTTTTAACCTCCACAGGAAGGTGTATTCATTTTGTCATCTCAAGAATCTGAACAAGGTTCAAAGAATTGCTTGTATAGGTATAAAGTTCACTAAAATTTACACCACAAGTAGGCATAGAAACTTTGCTGAACCTACCACCCATCGAGCTATATAAACTAAAAACATGACAGCCAAAGGTGCTCTCAGACTAAGGCCGAATAAAATTTGAAAGCCCGCATCGTTCGGTCACTCACCTATACTCACCCATAGGTACTCGGACAGGCAGGACTGGCTCTCCTCGAGTACTGTCATAACAGGTATACCCATATCATCATAAATAGCTCAAAGACGGAGAATGTAACGGGAGCAGGAGTTTTCTCAGAAGAACTATAAGTACCTATCAGCCATTCATATACCGACTGGCAGATCAGTGCAGCGTTTTCCACATTAAACTTGGCTAATGAATGATGTACCAATCAATCAGTTTGTACTGGTTTGTTTTGCGCAATATTAATGTGCTTCTATCGTTTGTTTACCACTATGGGTTTATCTCTCATTTGGCTAAAGAATGATGGAACAACACTTCCGGTTGTAGTATTAATCGCAGCTTGTGGTCCGCAATTGACACTAAAAGGTCAAAGATCCTAACATCTTTTGATAGAAACCAAATCCGAGTGGTCGTCGGAGTAATATAACCGGACACCGCATCATTGGAAACAATGCCACAAGACTAGATATCTTTACAAATGACTTCTGCATAAGTTGCAGAGATGAAGCGAAAAAAGAAATCTATGGAATATCTCCTGTGTCACTGATGCCCAGCCCTCCAAGAACGCTGCTTCTCTTGTATGGAAGCATACGGTTCTTCGACGGTTTGGAAGATCGGAGTGATTTTGTTAGTTGCGGCTGCAAACTGCCCCTCTAACCTAACCCCATAGTTTATTTGTATTCTGAATCAGGATCAAATTTTGGATCGATTTAGCAATGTCCGTCTGCCTGTTAAAACACTATAGCATCCAAATCGTATAAAACTCCAAATGATTCGGCCTAGGCGAATGAAATTTTGTGAGAGGACTCCTTTTTACCGTCGCCGGCCGTCAGGTTGGTATGACCCGCTATCGGTCGAGTAGTTCTGGTACCTCCCATCCCATATAAAACCAATAGGTCTATTCGGTTCGCGTGTGCGGCTTAAATCGAACGCAATCTATATAAATCGATGGCCATCGCACAAAGTCTCTATAAATATACCTTCTCATCAGCGAAAATCAGCAAAATAACGAGTAACGAGCAGTTCCCCACTTGTCTCGAAACAGCTCAGGGAATTTCTTCCCGGCATGTACCTAGACCTACTGATACAACATTGCCAAAATCAAAAAGTTGAGAGATAGATAGAAATAAAAAGAAATATTTCGCTGCATCAGTTTGAAATAGTTTTGTTTAGCTCAAATTGATGTTTGGCTGGAAGTGTCTTGAAGTAGATAGCTCAAAGTGTATAGCCATACGTACTTTTGGGTACATTTTCCGCTTTCTGACAGATTTTTAGTGCCTTGATTGGAAAAGTACGTCATCAACCACTTTCACTTCTTTTTAAAATTTATTTCTTTGGCCCTTACCACAAACAGATACCGGCGCGAGCACGCCGCGAGTCTTCTTAGTCAAGAAGTCTTAGGATTCCTTAATGTTAGCCGTCGCCTAGTAACAACTCGCATCAGTGACAGATTTAAAAACATCACGTTGACTTGTTCTCGCGACTCCACAGACAAGAAATGTGATCGCAACCGACGCACGTGCTGAGTTTCATTAGGCCAAACATACCTTACATTGCTTACCTAGGGGTAAATATCACAAACCACATAGAATAGACTGTCGACTCCTCCCACATAACGGACTTTGCCTACAAGCTGCCTGCGGGCCCAGTATTTTTCATGTATTGGTGCTGTACAAAATCAAAGGAGCGCCATTAATGCACGCATACTTGAATAATCCTAGGCCCGTGGTATTTCATGGAATATCTATTGCCGCCATTAATTTTGACATTTCACACAGACAGGGGAATTAATTCCGGGGAGACTCGGGTAGACCCACGGAAGTTGGCGGTCTATTTCTATGCGGTTTGTGGTAAAAATAAAAAAAAAACATAATATCTCCCTTTCTGACAAAGTTCTAAAGCTTCTAAATTTTGCCGCTCGACTTCAGTCTCAGATTGTATTTCCCTTCTATTAATTGTCAGGAAATATAAAAACTAAAAATGTCGTTTTCCATTGGACTTTTACCTTTTTGCTCTCAGATCTCAGATTTTTCCTCAACTCAAACGAGTGATTCTATGGACCTATTGAGACTTTCGACAACTATTTTTGTTTTTCTTTGTTTGTATTCTTTCCCTTTCTAATCTCAAATCAAATATAACAACATTTTCGATAGATTCCTAAAAAAAAACTACATACAAAATTGCATACACCTGTGTCTGGTAAAATATCTAAAGCTGTCACATCACATTAATAATAACTTCAAAACAAACTCAACTGGGCGTTAAATTGGAAAACCTCATGATCAGTTGACCACCTCCAGCAGTGACCGCGCATATGCGAATTTCATTCGACAATCCATCTAAGCCTATAGCCTAAATCCAGTAAGCACAGATCGATTGCCATGTAAGCTCTCTGCTCCTTTTAGCACCATATTGGAGCTTGGAAGCGGTGCTCGCGATTCTTGATGTCGATGGGCAACATATTCAATAACAAGTGCCGAATGAGTATTGCTGCAATATTATACGCCTTTCCATAAGTGACAAAATCCAATATACGCACCGATTCGCTCGCATATAGGTAGAGTCGGAAAAAGTGAGAGTCGTTTCAATTTGTTGGGCCTTTAATGCGTCATGAAATCTTGAGGCAGCGCAAAAAAAAAAATGGAATTTATGATCTTAATTGATCCAGATAACGAGACAGCTGCAGATGGTAGCGTGCACTGCTCCGAATGCAGCAATCGCACTTGCTATTAGGTGTTTTTGGGGCAACAACGCTCCGCAGCACTCTTGCTGTTGAAGCCACGCCAAGAGCTTTACATGGGAATTGAAATCTATACACGTGATTCTTGTTGTAGGCCATGAACAAATGTGCGATAATCTGCGGATATAAAAATTGCAACGTTTTCTTTTTGCCACGATAATATCTCATAGTGGAAGGGGGAGAAAATTCGGACAGGTGGTGTTTAATTTAAAGGAGCCAAGCACAAAACAGCTAATACATAACCTCATGCGCTCTTGTGTAGAAAACAACTGACAAATCGTTTCATAGATCGTAGTTTATTCAGTTGAATTTAATTTAAAGCCATTCCATATGCAATATTTTAATCGAATGCAACGCATTGCAATTGACATAATTGTTGAGATTTTTTTGTACAACTTGGAGCTCCGCAGCTGGTTCAATTATATAAAAAATAGTGTTGCAGATAATGATTGATTCAAATGCTTTCTATTACTTAAGTGCACTTTATAGACCAACTCCCAACTGTCAAAAAAAATATCATTGTACCTATTTTTTGCCCACGCTTGTTATGAATAATGGTTTACAGTCGATGTGGTTCATTTACATATCCTAAATGAACAGAAGGGCAGGGGCCTACATAATAATAACTTTTAACATAATATCTTTCATAAAGATTTTTTCAGGAAAATATTAGGTTTGTTAACAGCGCTAATTCGGCTCGGGCCGGCCCTGCACTTGACGTCACATCAACAAATGCGTGCGATGTGCGAGTACCTACGTAAAACATAACTCGTGGCTACATAATTATGTGTCATTTTAATGAGCGACATTTTACCAGGAAAGAGAATAGTGAAATAGAAGAAACAAATCAAATACAGTATAAATAAAAACAGGTTATAATAATACCTAATATAGCGATGAACCGGATATAACAACATAGTCCCGGCAAAGCTCCGTTTAATTCATAGTAATTTGCAACCGGTACAACGATACCGGATATAACGATGAAATCGGTTATAGCGATGAAAATGTACAAGATTTATGTCTAAAAACTATTTATAACGATAGTAATAAGTATAAATAATTATCCTCGGAACATTTTCTGACACTAATTTTCAAGATCCAAATATTGGACAACAACTCACTGAGAAAAATATTTTACACAACCAAAATGTGCACCAAATAGTATGAACTTTTTTTTTTGATTTCATTTTTATTGTACCGGATATAACGATGAACCGGTTATAACGATAATCTACTGTATTTTGAAGTTTGAACGCAATCAATGGAACATTAGTATTACCTGAAAGATCAGGAAATGGCCACGTTCCATTGACCGCTAGTCATCTAGCTTCTAGCACATAATAACCCTGATGAAGGAACGCTGGCGCTAGAGATCTAACGGCAACGGCAAAATGACATTAAAAACAATTTGAATTCGTATTATTTCATCTGCATGAATTCCCATTTTAAACCAAATTAGAAATATTTGACTTCTGCAGTTTCACTTTTATTTTGACAGTTCGTTAATTTTTTTTCAATCTAGCAATTTATTTTGCGCTAGATTGAAAAATTTCTCAGAAAAGGATATTTCACAAAATGTGCTAGAGCTTAGCGCAAATGCTGAAATGTCAGTTTTTTTATATGGAGTTTGGCATGCCGCTATAGTCATCTAGCGGTCAATGGAACGCGGCCAATATGTGTCGCTAGCCATCACTTTTAAGTCCTGGTGCACATATGCGTTATTTTAACGCGCCGCACACACATGTGAGTTTTTCTCGGATAACTCATACTCAATATCTGCAGTTCGCGTTTGGATTGCAGCAATGAAGGTTTATAAAAAGAAATGAATAATTTTCGCGTAAGTAGTGCATAAAAACTAACTATTGGCTTAAATAATATCTAAGACTTTTAAAAATAGTTTTTTTTGTTTGGCACTTTATCTCATATAGTCAATCCGCCGGGGGAATTATTCAGGCAAAAGGAACAGTTCCCCGAGTGGGTACTGTGAATAAGTTTCACTGCATCGTTAAAAACGTTCAAATCGAATATTTCCCGAACGGGGACGGGAACTGTTCACATGCGGATTCGACAATACCAAAATATTCTTTTTCGTGAATAATTCGCCCCGGCGGATTTCACGATAGGGGTGCTTATATCCTTATTTACTTTTCTGCAACATAAAAACACAACAGAAAAAACCAACATGATCTGTCAAAATTTAGCTTGAAAAAGTGTGCCGAACCATTATAGGTGCGCTAAATTGTGACAGATACATGCAGTATCAAAAGATAATTTTATTTTTTAGCTGAAGCAGCGTACGGCTCGGCTAAATTGATTCGTTTAAATTTAACTCAGCTACATTTTGGAGAGGATTTTGAATGGGAGTTAAAATTCAGTTCAAATAACTTTTTTTCAGTATTATTTATGCAACATGTGCAGAAATTCTGAACGCTTTAATGCAAGTAGCAGGCAAGTAGTACCTCCTGCATATGAAACAATTGTGCAGAATTCAATTTGCATCGGTTGCTGTCAACGGGGGTAAAAAATACGAGAGTGAAACACGAAACGGCAAATAATTTTTGAATTGAATTTAAAAACTCTACGCTGCCAAGTCTATTTAATGTAATATACTGCGTTGTTGTGCAGTAGATTTATAGAGAAATGTTGCACTGCTGCGGTGGGGGTTCAGAATTTACATTTTTGTATCAGGACGTAATAACATGTATTCTTATCTTGCTGAGTAGTGAATTCTACACGTGTGTTTAGGGCATTAGATATTTAATAAGTCAAATTTATACGGCGCCACTACAGCCAGGTTTTTTTGTGAAGATTGCTGAAAATTTGACAAAGATTCGTAGCACCGCCCAAAAACTGTAAAAACTCGACACTGATGACATGCAATTACAACAACTACACTACTCTGCTTTAAACTTTCAACTTTTTTGTAGCTGGTGTGGGCTGTGCCACTCACCGTCTCCCGCAATCCTGATCCACATGTTAAGAATTGTTTAACTGACAATAGTTAACATTTTATATGCGCCCACGTTTTACAAAGTACCTCGCACAGACAAGACAATGCACATTGTTATAGACCTATTCGATTTAGTAACTATAGCTGCAACAAAGTGCCAAGCTATATCTATCGATTTAACTGTAATTTTTTGTGACGAAATTAGCGCCTTAAGTGCCTTTGTTGGGAGGTGCCACGCCCCCAATGCGACATTTTATAAGGTGATTAGTTCGACTAAACGGTACTACAAATCCAGATGTCTGTGATGTGATTGTAGCGCCCTAAAAGGTAGACAATTTAAGCGAACTTCACATCATCAGCGAGGACATCACTTTTCCTAAAAGGACACTTTCTTATGTCGTGTTTAGAATTACGAAAAAATCAACAGCTCGAGCGAAACTAAATTTTAGCTAGTCTCCAAATGTTTCTCTGCAAACATTAGCTAAAATCCAAGATAAATTTTGACATGGAGTGCATTGTGGATATAAAACTGTCACAGAAAATAGTTGTTTTTTGAAATAACTTTCTTCCTAAATATTTAAATTGAAATTCGGTAACATTAGAATAATTAGGCCGTTTGTCAATTGGGCTAAATAATTACCTTCGGCTAGTTCTCTGACACTTGTGCAAATGTTGAAAAGAGAAGTTCAGCAAGTTTCTGTTGTTTTATTTCCTCTCCAACATTCTGGCAAAACTCTAACAAAAAATATAGGATAATTTATTATTTTGCTCCCGCAGCAGGATATTTTTTTGCAAGATGTAAAATTCGATAGTGTCAGAAAATTATTCGAGAATAATTATTTAGCTCAATAGACACACATAATGAGAAATCTTTGCCAAAGATGTTCTTTCTAGTACAATTTTGTTGTAGATATATGTAGCTCACTAAAGTTTTTTTTTTTATTTTTTTCCTTGGTCTACTGTTGTAAGCCATGGAAATCAATGATCATAAAAATCAATTAAAAATTCATTATTCTGTCCTGTATACTAAGAGTATTCACTTAAACGCGTAAAAGCCTCATAAACTGCGTAAACTGCAGAAATTTACCAGCTCGTAAATGAACTGTCAGATTTTGTTTGGAGAATAGTTTACGCAGACCTCATAATTTTCCGCGACGATTTAGGCTCGGAAATCAACCGCGGAAAGTTACGCAAATCACAAATGTCAAACTTTGACAGGCAGTCCTCTGAATTGTTTGTTTGATTCCAGATTTATGTTCAGTCGATTTACGCCATCACATTTCCGAGGGGTGTTGACTTAAAGCACCGAGAAATTTATAAATTTACGAACTGCATAAATTTGTCTGATTTATGTCGATTTCCATTGGGCTTTTACCGTTTTGCTCTCAGATCTCAGATTTTTCCTGCCCAATGGAACATGAAATGAGATCAATTTTTTTGCATTTGTGTTGGTGTGTGATTTGACAGTCAGCTGTTTTTAAATTCCAATTTGTGTTTATAAAATTGAATTGTTAATTGTTAGTTTTTTACTTGTACTTGTACAATAACTACTTACTTGTTTTGTTTTGAACTAGAACTTCGTCCTTCCCCATGAAAACAACCCCATACGACGATCCATTCGTCTACATTAATATCCATTTTCAATTTTCAAATTTATTCCACAATAGGTAGGGGAGACTGGGGCACATTTGAACACGTTTTGTTTTGAGGTCTCATAAAACAAAACGGCAGTATTTGTAATTGCTTTTAGCAGCTAATAAGAGTTACTACATGGTTTGTATTTTTTTAATAAAATAAATTAACTTTATTTTTTTAATAAAGAAAACAAAAACGACTTAGCAAAAGCAAACTGAAATTTTGAAATTACTGAAATATTTTACAGACTGAAGAAACTTTATAAAAACAAAAATGAGTTATTTTATTAACCCAACAGAAATTTTGAAAAAATTAAGACAAAAATTATCACCGCAGCTGTCCTCGATGTTCCCGGAGCGTTAATTGGTGGTGGTAGCTTAGCTTTTTGTTCAATGCCACTTACAGACCCCTTATTCAAATGTGCCCCGGCTGTTTTCTTTAAACCTGCCCCAATAAGTCAAGCGACAGAAAAATGTGCGCAAATATTTATATTTTTCATATTTGTCAAAAAACGTACCTTTATACGTTTTCAAATGCAGTTGTGCCTTAAAAATATATTTTACACAAAAAGAAAAGCTCACTATAAAGTACTTTGAAATATTTTTAAAATGTTGTTTTATTAGCAATGTGCAAATGTGTCTCACGTTCAAATGTGCCCCAGTCTCCCCTAACAATAACTAACCTCAAAGTTTGACAAGAATCACTTGTTTTGGTATTGGTGAAAGTATGTGCGAATCTCTCTCTCGAATCGAGATTCGCAAAAGTGATCTGAATCTTTAAAAAAGCGCTTTTTTTTCCCCAATGGAAATTGATTTTGACAGACAGCTGATTTCTAGAGAAGAAAAACTGCTCTGAATCTTAAAAAAAGTGCTTTTTTTTCCCCAATGGAAATCGACATAAGTGAATACCTACCCTTACTATTTATATCATAAGAGAATAAAAAAAATAAGTTTAATAATTTAATTTGTACTAGATTAGTCTGAATGACGTCACAAGCATACTGAGCTAATTCGACTTATCAAACCACTTCATATAACATCCCTGTCATTTCGACACCAAGCCTTGCAAAAGAGATAGCTATACGCATTTTTAGAACATCCAACATCCAAGAGAGCTCGTTGATTTTCAATTTGAATTTTGTACGGGATCGGCTCTGCATTGGTGCATTTGCATTTATTTTGTTTTAGTTTTTCGATCCACTCACCTATGTTTGTACAAATTTGTGTTTGATAATTGTTTATACAATATTTATTTTGTTTTTTCTCTTTTGTGAAATAGTTAACAACAAAATGGATCACCGCAGATTACTGTACAAGACAAATTTCTCCGCGTTAAGTCCCAAGAATGCACGTAAAACAGTTCACGAAAACCGAGCTAAGCAACGCAGTGAATTATATTCATCAACAAGAAATATATCATTAAGCCCAGTAAAGAATTTAAAACAAGTTGCTCGGGACGACAAGGAAAATTTTAAGCCACCAAATGTCCCAGCTTCATTTAATTCAAAAGATGCCTCGCTACCATCGCAAACTACAAATTGTTCCGATCCACCTCCTGTCAAAGTAAGTGAAAAAGAATCCCGACATAAGGCTTATGTGCTGAAATTTGTTGCTTGGAAAGCGGAAAAAGCTAAACGGGAGCAGATGCAGAAGGACAAATTGAAAAGAGCACCATTTGTAGTGCCAACAGGAAAAGCGCCAGCAGCCGAGTCAAATGTTACAAAAACGAGTTCTTTTGCACCAAAGGGACATGTATTCCACCCGCCAGCAAACTTAAAAGACGTCACTTTGGAGGTAGTTGGGAAAAACGCCATTCGCTGTGTAAATGGAGGAGAGCAAGCGACTTATCGTTTCGTTGAAACTCCAAAGAAGAAGTCGCACACCGAATCAAAAGTATCTTCAGTGAAAGCCGGTAGTTCGAGGTCTTTGGTAACAAAGCCATTAGTTTCTTCTAAACCCACTAAACCTTTTAAGCCAACAGAAGCAGTAGCACCAGCTACGTCTAAATTTCTTAAACCAAATCCGATTAAGAAGATTTTAAAACCAACAGAAACAGTTGCACCATCTAGACTTGCAACAGCTATTCCGGTACAGAAGAAATTTGCTGACGCAGTATCACAAAGTTCGTCTAGATTTCCTAACAAGAACGCTGCAAAGACCCCCTCTGCAGCGTCTAATTCAGCAAAACCGATTGCCCTACGAAGTAAAACACCAATAAGAACACCTATGCCTCCACCAGCACAACCGGCGTTGAAACCACTTGTCGTTAAACCACAAAGCAGTGTACAAAAGCCAAAAATGCCCCCACCGTCTCAACCGTTGACGAGAAACATCCGTAAACCGCATACATCCTCAGTTGCCTCGGCCAGTTCTTCCAACAAACTTCAAAATTCCAAAGCAGGTCTACCTCCTCTCAAGAGACCCGCGTTTAAGGCGGCGAAAAAGGGGAGCACGTCGATTTCAAATGCGGTAGCTGCAATCAATGCAAAATCTGGTGCCGTGCCAATAACTTTCAAACTAAATGGCAAGTCGCTTTTACAAAGCATGGTGGAGACGACGAAACTCGCAGATCCAATTCCGGAAACGCCAACAGACACAAATCCTGCCCATTCCTACATCAAGTTCGTGACATCAACTAAGCGCAAGTCATCGTCATCAAAGGATCTTAGTGCAGATTTACTCTTCGCAGAGCTGGGTAACACTATCAGTCCAGTAGAAGATGTCGCCGTGGAATCAAAACCTAAGGAGACACCCGACAATAAATTCAATTTTGTTCGCTACTCCATTGTACAGTCGGAAAAAGCAGAACCAGCCAAGCCCATGGAAGCAGAAAAACCCAAAACTACTGATGAGGTACTTATTACCCCCGAGAAAACTGCTGCGGCCCCCACAACATACCTGAGTCCATATGTCTCTGTTTCGCGCGGCAAGGTGAACACGAAAATAGAAAAGGAAAAGCGCAACAGCATTTACATGCCGCCAGATGATAATGTCAAGTCACCAGAGGCATCTGCGACATTGCGGCGCACTCTCGCTACAGTGCGTTACTACCGCAAGCAACTGATGGATGAAATCGCCCGTTTGGACTCTCAGTGCCTCAATTGGGAGCAGTACAAGCAGAGCAACGTCCAGCTCATCGAAGATGGCGGAGTGGATATGATCAATGTCACGATTGGTCAGACGAAGCTGCTCACTACAAAAAAGCTGAAGCAGTTTGGTGGTCTGATCGATCGCTGTGAGAATGGTGTGCTGGGAAAGACTTCCACAAGCAGCGCAGGCGGTGAAGACACCAAACTTATTCTACCCGAAGACTTGGAAGGGTTTTGGTCTATGGTTGGACTTCAGATTGAAAACGTGGACAAACGCTTCGCCAATCTTGAACGCTGGAAGGCAAACAATTGGACAGATCCCGACGAGGTTTTGCCGAAAGCCAGCAAGAGCACGGCAAATATAAAGAAAACGAAAAAACGCAAACCATTGGTTAATGCCAGGCCAAATGGTGGCCTCCAGAAGATGCTAAGAGCCGCTCATGCTGCTTACCTCAACAAGAAAGCTGTCGATGGCGCTGACGAAGATGTCATCCTTACGCCCTCGAAAAGCCGCCAAGTGGTGATAATGAATCGTCGCTCGCGGTCTGCAGCCGCCACTATCATAACAGTCAACACACCGCGACGCAAATCATCGCCCCTGTGCCAAGCGGAACCTTTAACGGATTTGAATGAAACCCCCAAACACGTGCCCTTCAGGAATGGCCATCGAAAGAGTGTAAATCTGTTGAAGAGCACACTTCTTAGTGAACTTGAAAAGAAGTCTCCGGCAGCTGAGTGCGTTAGCCCGATACGACAACCAGTGATGTCCCGGAAGTCAATATTGAAGACGCCGGGTTCCATAAGCAGACCCAAGAGAAGTGTCATCTTCAATAGTCCAATGCTGAAGTTTACCGTCGAAGATACAGTCGGTACACCATGGACGGCCCAGCAGCAGCAGCAACAGGAGGAAGAGGATCAGCGCACCTACAAGTTGCGGAATAGAAGAATCGTTTTGCGAGATTCAGCCGAATTCGTGATTCCCAAATAGAATGGATTTTCTTGCAACGATAATCGTGCATTTTATGTTTGTCTGTTTTACTTTTTATTAGTTTTCACCTCTAGATATTTATATTTTATGTAAGCCGTTATAGTAAAATAAAATTGTAATAAACGAGAAACGAGGATTGTGTTCTTACTGAAGTCTTTTAAATAGATGGCGATGCAGAAGGGACGAGAACATCATCACGTAGAGGGCAGCGTCGCTTTCCTGCAGCATTTGTTGTACAGTAAGTCAACTAATTATACTCAGCTGAATTTAGATAGAAGGTTTTTCAGTATATTCAGAGGTATCTAACGAAAGTCGTAAGTCTGGGCTGAAGTGGTGTTCTTTGACCCTCAAAACACAAGTTTCTAAAATTGGCGAAAATTGGTAACACAACACAGTCGGCCTTATGATTCTAAAACATGGACTTCTCTTAGATCAATTATTAAGCCCATTGCGGTTTAAACTGCTAATTGAACAACTCAATTTAAAATGGAATTTAAACATTGGTTGGTAGGTGGTAGCACAATTAGGGTTATCGCGAATAAGTTCTGATGGAATTTTTTCCCTTGTCAGCAATGTAAGTCAAGTTGCTGAATGGGAAACATTCCGAGGGAAATATTCACCCCTATCATGGAATCCGCAGAGGGGAATCATTCACGGAAAAGAATATTTTGATATCGTCGCATCCGCAAAGTGAACAGTTCCCCGAGTGGGTGCTGTGAATAAGTTTCACTGTATCGTTAAAAACGTTCAAATCGAAATATTCCCGAACGGGGAACTGTTCACTTTGCGGATGCGACGATACCAAAATATTCTTTTCTGTGAATGATTCCCCCGGAGGATTCCATGATAGGGGTGATTATTCGCGATAGGGGTGAATATGTCGTATTAGTTGTTCTGAAATAAAAGCGTTGCTATTCAGTGCAGTGTTGTAAGTGTCCCGAAAAAAAATCAATTGCAACAACAATAAACAAAAATCGGTTGTGCTTGTGTCAAGTTAGCATTGGACGTGCGTTGGGCAGTCCCTCTTGTCATATTGTCCCACTCCAATTCGTTTGCTGTTGAACTTTCCCAGTCATTGCAAGCGCCCTATGATATTTTTTCATTTGAGCGTTTGCATTGACTGAGTGAGAGCATCATCTGGCGGATAGCGGGTCGTGTGTGAACCAAAACTGATGGTGGACCAAAACTGATTATCGTATGGGTATAACACCTACGGTTATTTGATTTGGCAAATTTAACTTGGGATCTTCACTTCACAACTCTACTTAGCAGTAGCGTCGGCGAGAGCGTCGGGGTTGTGTTTTTTGTGTATGTTTTCTGTTTTGATGATGCATTTTAGGGTGGATATATGCAACATTCGTGGCCTGCGATCGAATTTCTTCTCGGCTTACGTCCATGTTGCCAAATACAGGGTGTCCCAGTTAAGTAGTATAATCCTTTAAGGGAAAATTCCTGAATTTCTGCCGAACAAAAAATTGTATGGCAGGGAGGGGTATATTTTCATCGTATTTCCCGTTATAGCTCATGAAAGTAGGTGACCTCTAATTTGGAGGTGTTAACACTTAAAACGCTATAACTTCTAAACCACATATTGATTTACTAGAAATTCGGACCCTGGGTGCGCGCGTGATTCGATTCTAAAGGACTTTTGTTAGATAGATGATAGACTTTATGAAGGTGTATATTTTCGACCTAGACTCTTCACTTGAAGTTTCAGCTTTCGGTTATTCACCAACGAAAAGTGTTCCATGTTTGAGTGCTAAGAGAATGCAACACTAATGTAGAACCTCTGAATTAATAACTTCAACTTAATGTTCCAGATCACAATAGAAACAATGGAAGTTCTATTTTAAGAAGATCTACTCGGACCATCAAACCTGGCTTTTGTTGGGGGTCCGAATTTCCGATTCCAATATAAGATAAAAAGTAATATAAGGTAAGATCAGAAAAGCAATTCCAATACAAGATAAAGAAATTCGCATCTGGTGCGAATTTCCGGTAAACCTACATGTTACAGGCACTAAAATTGTTTGTACAATTTGAATAGACAATTAAGTAGTGCATACAAGTCCTAAGCACTTCGGGTACATCTGTGCAGGTACAAAAAAGTTATGGCTCCTTAAACTTTAAATTTTGAAAATTTGTTGGTACAATTTTTTACTTAAATTGCCTTTTTCTCAAAAATCCCACAAGCAAACTAAACTTTACATGCACCCAACCTTGCACCTACTCCAAATCCTACGACAGTAACCACAAGCAGGGGATTACAGGGGGCAACATGACCCCCCAATACGTATCTGATGAACAAATCCTGAAAAGTTAAAGTTTATACGGAGACAAAATTAAACACATCCAACTCGGGGAAAAGAAAATGGAGGAACGTTTATTAAAAAAGATCTGTTAGACAGAGACAGCATACTATAATAATTTATGGTGAGGCCACAATGTTATTGTAAGGTATGGTTCTTATGATAAACTAAACAACAATTTCAATACCCTCACTAGAACCATATCTACTTAGTTACTTCAAAGTTACTTTAAAATCAAAATCAAAAAATATTCAAAATATGATACCCATTTGAATGGAACAATGAATATGCTTCTTGGAATCGAGACCCTTGGTAAGAACATCAGCCGTCATCTCAGTTGTTTGTAAATATTTGAGTTCAATAATGCCTTCCAATATTTTCTCCCTGACGAAGTGGTGTCGAACGTCTATGTGCTTGGTGCGTTGATGGTAAATGTTATTCGACGCCAATTGTATCGCACTCTTGTTGTCTGAAAATATCCTGATGGCATCGCTGGTTTCATTTTTAATCTCCTCTTGAAGTCGCTTGAGCCAAAGAGTTTCCTGGGTAATTGCCGCCAAAGACATGTACTCTGCCTCAGTTGTTGATAAGGCAACCGTTGGTTGTTTCTTTGAGTTCCATGTCACAGCTGCACCTTGTATTAAAAATACGTATCCAGTAATAGATCGCCTTTCGTTGACGTCACTAGCCCAGTCAGCATCACAGAAACCAACTAAATCTGAACTGCTGTTTCTCTTATACTCCAATTTTGCATTAATAGTACCTTTCATGTATCTAAGAATGCGTTTCACCGCCAGCCAATGCACCTTCCCTGGATTCGAAATGTATCTGCTTACTTCGCTGACTGCAAAACACAAATCCGGCCGCGATACTTGAGATGCAAACAGTATACTACCAACAGCTTCTTGGTAGGGTATGCGGCTCATTTCATCCTTTTCCTTTTGGGTTTTCGGTGACATGTCCTTGGTCAATTTCTGATGGATGTCCAGTGGCGTTGAAACGGAGTTGCAGTCCAACATCCCAAAACGAGTCAATACTTCTCGGATGTACTTTGCTTGGTCTATTGAAATAATACCTTTATCACGATCCCGTACTATTTTCATTCCCAGAACATAGCATGCCTCGCCCAAGTCTGTCATTTTAAAAATTTTTAATAATTTAATTTTGATTTGATTTTTCATTTCGTTGTCGTTTGAGAAAAATGGCAAATCGTCGACGTAAACTGCTATTAAAAGCATTTTTGCTCCATTGGATATCTTATAGATGCACGGATCTGCACTCAATGGTTTTAAGCCGAAGGACTGAAGAACACCATCAAGCTTCTGGTTCCAGATTCTGCTGCTTTGCTTGAGGCCATATAAGGACTTTTTTAGACGGCATACTTTAGCAGTATTATCCGAAAAACATTGCGGCTGCAACATATAGATTTCCTGATCCAATTCCCCCTGCAAAAATGCGGTCACAGCATCCATTTGCGTTATTTCCAAGTTGTTTTTAACCGCCAAGGCAATAAGAAAACGGATTGAAGAATAACGGACGACAGGTTAATATGTTTCGTGGTAATCGATGCCTTTACGTTGTGCACATCCTTTAATTACCAGTCTGGCTTTATATCGATTAATTTTTCCAGATGCATCCCGCTTCATCTTAAAAACCCACTTGGTGTCGATTGGTTTTCGCTGTGGTGGCAAATCTGTTAAAGACCACGTTTCGTTTTCCATCAAAGAACTATATTCTTCCTGCATCGCCTCCTTCCAACATTCAGCATCAGATCTGGACATCGCCTCATCCACAGTTACTGGATCTGATAATTCCGCTGATGCTGCTATATACGTAACAAAATCAGGAAAACTTTTCTTCTTTGGGATCCTAGCTGAAGTTCTTCTCGTTTCAGACTCCTCTTCCTGATCGAGCGATGGTTGATAGCAATCAGAACTTTCTTCGACTAATGTTCCGTTGGCACTGTTGAATGAGTCATCAGTCATCGTTGAGTCGTTGACGTCACACAGGATGGGCTCGGAGAGCACGGAGATTTCTAGTGGATCTGATGTTGATGGAACAGAATTGCTTGCATCCAACATTGCTTCAGAATCAGAGCCCTCAACGTTGTCCACAACTACTGACATCTCATTAAACTCAGCTTCATGATCATTTAACGTGTCCCTCACTGCACTCTCATATCCTGGATAGAAGGAGAATACATTGGGATTATTATCAAGTTCAACTACCTGATTTGTCTGATGGTCCGTCCGGTTTTCAAGAAAAACCACATCTCTGCTGACAACAATCTTTTTTGTCGTGGGATCGTAGAGTCGGTACGCCTTGGAGTTGTCACAGTACCCCATCATGATGCATTACACGGACTTCGGTTCAAGCTTACTCCTCTTCACTTTCGGTACATGAACCATAGCTGTGCATCCAAATACTCTAAGGTATCCCAGATTAGGTTTTTTGTTTGACCAAATTTCGTGAGGCGTCTTGTCAACTGCTAGACTTCGGCAAGGTGAAATGTTGATAATGTGAACAGCAGTCGAAACAGCTTCAGCCCAAAATTTCACGTCTAGATTCGCATCGAACAACATGCATCTGGCTTTTTCAACAATAGTCCGATTCATTCTTTCGGATAACCCGTTCTGTTCAGGACTATACGGAGCAGTTGTCTGATGGATGATGCCATTATTCTTTAACAGCCGTTGAAATTCGTGATTGCAGCACTCCGTTCCATTGTCTGACCTCAGAATTTTAATTTTCCTGCCTGTTTGGTTTTCAGCGATGCATTTGAATTCGATGAACTTTTGCCTGACTTCGGTTTTTGAACTGATTAAGTAGATAAAGATCTTTCTACTGAAGTCATCAATAAATGTCAGGAAGTAGTTTGCTCCTCCCATCGACTTGACAAACATTGGACCACATAGGTCAGTGTGCACAACATCCAGCTGTCCTGTTGCGCGCGTCCCAGGTGTCTTAAAGGGCAATCGCGTTTGTTTTCCTTTTAAGCAAATAATACAGGGTTCCAAATTCGTGGATGATAAGTTTGCTAAATCGATGCCTGTCTCCTGCAGCTTCTTCAAACTTTCGAAATTAAGGTGGCCAAATCGCCGGTGCCACAAAATCTGTTTGTTTTGATTTGAAGAAGAAAGCAAACAAGTTTTTTGCTTTTGATCCAGCTTGTAGAGACTTCCCTCGAGAGTTGCTGTAGCTACCAAAGTGCCACTCTTATTTCGAATTTTGCAACCAACTGAATCAAACTCCACAGAATTTCCGTTCTTCATCATTTCGCTGACGGATAGTAAATTTGTGCATAGACCTGGTACATGCATGACGTTTTTTATTACAGCTTCACCACAACTCAGCTGAATCTCAATGTCACCAACACATGCTACTGAGAGCCGGGTGTTGTTCGCGATTACTATCTCACCATCATTAAAATTTCGACGATTCATCAACCATTCGCTTCTCATGGTCATATGGCCAGATGCCCCGGAGTCAATGTACCAGCTTTCGGAATCAGTATTGTGCACTAACAGTGAAGATATCAGTACAGATTTGTTATTGACTTGCTTCTTCTTATTCGGGCAGTTGCGGGCTATGTGGCCATAATTGTTGCACTCGTAACATCGAATTTTCTTGGGTCCCCTTCTGTTCACATTGTTCGGTCTAGTTGCTGCGAGAACGGATGACGAAGTTTGGGGATTGACAGAATTGACATCCTGTAGGAGTTTAGTTTTGATTGCGTCGGAACTAATTACTACTCCTGAACTTTCAATCCCCATTATCATGGGCTTGTATACATCCGGCAAGCCAGCTAGCAACAGCGTTCCCACCCATTCGTCTGACACATTCATGCCGACTCCTCGCAGCTTATTAGCAGTGGATATTATTTTGTTGACGTATTCATCCACTGTGCTGCATTCGTCAAGTCGTGTCATAATTAAAGTTCGTAAAAGACTCACCTTTCTTGTCAGCCCAGAATCTTGAAACGCTTTTTCCAGATTGTTCCAAACTGCTTTTGCTGTAGTGGCTGATTGGATGTGGATATAGTTGACTGGATCCACAAGAAGTATAATTTTCGATCTTGCCTTCGTATCCTCATCCTTCTTGGTGTCGTCGGTGGTTAAAACATGCTTCCACAATCCTTCGTGCTTCAGGAACGTCTTTACTGCGAACTTCCACGTGTCGTAGTTTTCTCTTCCAAGCAATCTTTCTATGGCCGGTAAATTTGCCATCGCGATCACAACTCAGAAACTGATGAAATTTTATCTTTAAACTTTAATCTTTTAATTTAGGCGCACCTGGGCCCATAACCTGAGGCCACAATGTTATTGTAAGGTATGGTTCTTATGATAAACTAAACAACAATTTCAATAGTATCTCACTTTTTAACACAAGTTTTAGGTGTCGCGGCGACAGAATTAATAACACCCAATCTAAAAATGGGGGATTTTCTCTTAGGGTCTTTTGGAGTAAGGGATTTCAGCACAGGGGATTTTGGAAAAGGAGATTTCATTACCAACCCATCTCTGTTTTAAGATTGGATTTTGATGAACTTCTCTTTCAACACTTTCATAAGTGTCAGAAAATTATCCGAGGATAATTATTTAGTCCAAACTATAGTAAGATTCTCAGAGGTGTGTCTCTGATGTTGGCTTGCGAGTTCCGTACAATTGCTTAAGAATGATGTTAAAAAAGTTACATGGTAGCGCGTCACCTTGTCTTAAACCTTTTTCGACATCAAAGGATTCCGTAGTGTTCTTTCCCACTTTGACGGAGCAGCGAGATTTCTCCATCGTCATCCTGCACAGATGGACGAGTTTTCCAGGGATGCCAAAATTTTAACATGGGTTTGTATAATGCGTCCTTTCATACGCTATCATAGGCGACCTTGAAGTCTATAAAGAGGTGATGTGTATCGATCTGGGTTGGTAATGAAATCTCCTTTTTCAAAATCACCTTTCCAAAATCCCCTGTGTTGGAATCTCTTACTCCAAAAGACCCTGAGAGAAAATCCCCACGGGAAAAATTTCCAATTCTTAGATTTATGCCCAGTTGTACAGTCAGAGTTTAAACTGAAGTTTAACTAAACCTGACCGAGAGTTTAAACTTTTGGTTTAACTCGTTCAGTTTCACAGTACAAAATAATCTGACAGTTAACTAAACGCAGTTGTGGAAGCGCAGAACAATTTCCCTTAAGGGGATATTTTTCTACCAGCGCACTTTTGACCAAGTAAATGGTAATTGCTTTTCTCTACTTTATCTATTTTACCATTTGTAAATAAAAGAAAATGTGTGCATTTTGTGTATTTTGGTATTAACGAAGTGAATTGATTTAAATATTTTCGACACATGTTGGAACTGTCATCTACTTTCACCAATTAATTATTGCAGTAATTATTATTTCTTTTTTTTTTTTCAATAATAATACATATCTAGTTGTTGAAATGTATGTGGCATTCAGACGGATGCGATCACAGGTACTGCTTCTTTGTAACTCGCTGGGTTTTTACCACATCCAATCACCCGTCGCCAGTAAAATATTGAAATGATTTTATGAGCCTCTAATTAGGGTCATTGTCTGGTAATAGGTAGGCGCAAAGTTTTTTGCTGGTGTTTCTACGAAAATCTGCGCTATCTTGTTCTGGTTTTACTTTTTTTTAAACAAAAAATGTAGGTAATCCAGATCTGTATACAAAAATGGTATGAACTCCGAAACCTTTGAACAGAACAGGCATTGTCCCGAAAAGTGTGTTCAAAATCGGACAAACAAATTGCATTGTAAAAAGAATAGAGTGGGAAGTGTCTTGTTTCAGCCAAAACAAAATGTGAAAGATTTGAGTATGTATAGAAATATATTTTGTTCGCGAAGAATCTAAAGAAATCACTAGTACATTACAAAAAAATAATCGTCATTTCCACACACAAAAAGAAATAATTTGTATTGAAAAAACCTCAATACAATTTACGCTTGTCTACATTATGTTTGGGCTAAGATCTACCTGATGTTCACTTGAAAAAAGGCGTTTTCATTGAAAAGTACATTATATTGGTTGAAAATCTATTGAAATTTTCTGATGACAGTGGGTTTACCGCAGTAATGCTGGAACTAATCACAGCTCTACTTTTCACTCATATAAAATCAAGAAGTGCAGCACCCAAACAATTTCTCATTTCTGTTCTCTCTCTCTATCTCTCTGTATGAAATAGCAGCTGTCAAAATAAACCTCAAAATGTGAAACGAAAGTTTAAACGGCAGAATGCAGGCGTTTAACTTAAACCGAGAGTTGAACTCCACTTTGGGTTTAAACGAACACAGTAAAACCGAAAATTTGTTGAACGAAGGTTTAAACCAAAACGAGAGTTTAAACTCTGACTGTACAACTGGGCATTAGTGTTATTAATTCTGTCTCGCGACAGAAGTGAGATACGTATGCAACCCCTCTGCTTGTAGTCTCTGTTGGATTTGGAGAAGGTGCGAGGTTGGGTATATGCAATGTATGTATGTAGGTGGGAGATTTTGGCATAGGGGATTTTGTCTCGAGAGGGAGCCCTATCGATCTTGAATTCCTGCAATTTTTTCTAAGATCTGGCGGAGTGTGAAGGATTGGTCGATAGTTGATTTTTCGGGCCTAAAACCGCACTGATATATGGTCCGATCAGGTTATTTGCGAAAGGTTTTAGACGGTCACACAGTATAGCCGGCAGGATCTTATATACGCACTATTGAGGCTTATTCCTTTGTAATTGGCGCAGTTCAGAGTGTTCCCCTTCATGTGGATGGGGCTTACGATGCTGAGGTTCCATTCATAGGGCACACTTTCTTCCGACCAAATTTTACAGATTCGTTGGTGTATGCTCCTTACAAAGTCATCTCCCGCCGATTTAAAAAGCTCGGCCGGTAGGCTATCTGCTCACATAAGTGTGCACATATGATGGGCTGTGGACTTTTCTGGCCTAAACTTTATTGGTAAAGTGTTATTTATGGAGTTTTTAGGCGTTCACATACAATATGGTGGATTGGATCATGTATGCGATGTTAAGGAGACTGATGCCTCTGTCTAGTTAGCGAAGTTGGACTAAAATCTAGGTTTTCATCTTCCAGATGTAATCGTTCGTTTTGCCTGTCGCCTTCGCGGTTGAACAGTCTTCAAATATGTGGTCTTTTTATAGGTATCCTTAACACCCACTGTGATTTTGCTACAAGTTTTTCTCCCTCATCTCAATATGTTTCTGTTCAGGTCTTATTGGCGTTGCCATGACACGCTCTCTTTCCCTGTTGGTAAAACTTCCGTACATTTATCCAGGAGAAGGTATAACATCTCACGAGTAGCTCTAGAGCTCATTCACAGCGCTGCTCTATTCGCCAAACCATGGTTTAGTGAAACCCCAGCGCATCAGTGGCTTTGTGGCAGTATTGTCACTGGTTTGCTGTACCAGCTTTTGAGGTACCTAGTACGGCGAATCGCCCGAAGATTCTGGCAGTCTCCTGCTATTGCAGTTAGTTAAGTGTGTTTTATATCCGCATTTCTCATGTAGCTCAACAAACTTCTAAAAACCAAAGCAGTCCACCACAATGGTGGTAATGCTGGATCATGTACCTTTAAACATATAAAGCGGACCGTTATTTAAGCCAAGAGGAATAAGGTAGTAAAAAAATAGAGAATTTAAATATAACTAAAATGCTACCTACTATAACATGTGATTGCTTTCTGACAGCTCGACCATAAACAGGGCATCTCAATATACATCCCCACCCATCAGTAGCTATTGTTAAAGACAGTGAGGACCCCACAATAACCTTGCAGCTAGTGACAGATTCTCAAAATTCTTTCTCAGAATTCCATTACATTGTTTGACGTTGACATATTGTCTGTCAAATACTCCACTCTCGCTTTATGGGTTTCTTTTTGAAACTATTCTCGTTGTCCGCCTTTGCTTTGGCAAGAGCAATTCCGCTACGACACTGGTGGTAGCTAACAGATAGTTTATCGATATGCGCATATTAAATATCACAAACCTTTCTTTTCAGCCCTAAAGCCATAACCAATACTTCATATTTGACGGCGGCGGCGGCAGAGTGCATCATTCTTGCCTAGGTATAGTGCGGCTAACCATATTCGTATACACGGGGAGGGAAATCAAAGAGAATACTACTGCTGACGAACGGACTTCTGTGTGATTGATTTGCATACCTACCTGGCACCTGTAACCACAGTGCAGCAATTTCTTAATAAGCGCGCATTGCTACTCACTTGTAGCCTTAAAGAAGAAACTTTGCGCATTCATAAGAGTAAGACCGACAAAACCTAAGAACTATTGCCGTTTGAATTTTGTCCATAGAAATCAACCAGCAGAAGAAGTAAGGACTATACCAAACCAACTCAATAGACAGTTTGAACTCTGCCGGTACGTGCTAGAATGTTCGGACATGTGTGCGTGCAGGCATACTCGGTGAATATCTAATTTCAGGGAGTACGCCTGCCTAATGCCTATACGCTATACCTGCGACGAAAAACAGTTTCATTGTAAATGTTGTCAATTAATTTTAGTTATTGGAATAAATTAATGCAAATTATGATTATGATTTGATGACGTGACAATGTTGAAAAATATCTTTGATGAAGCTTACTGGTATCTGGTGGTTATGGACTTGTGTTTGGTGATGCCATAATTACACCACATGCATGTGTACCTACGTGAATGGCAATTTTACAGGTGGTTTGATATCGATTATGTGTGAGATTACAGGGCTATCTATAAAAGGTTGTGAGAGGGTTGTGTGCAACGACCTTCATATACGTTTTTTTCTTTCGTTTCTCTAGCGCTGAGAGGTGTGATGTGGAAATTGTTTCCTTGGTGCGGTTCACTGAATGTGCGGTAACACGTATTAGAAGCATCGACCAGGATAGACTTCTTGTTATCTTTTTTTGAACATAAATAAAGGTGAGGACTTCCTGAAAAATACAAAACAATGAAAGTCGATTTGAGCGTCAGATTCTGTCTTAAGCTTAGTACACTGCTCGAGTACGCTGCTTTTACAAAATTCTCTCCAAAAGCTGAGCAAAATTTAAGCGATTCATTTAGCCGAGCGGTACGCTGCTTCAGCTAAAAAATCAAATTTTCATTTTAGACTGTGCTTTATAGACTTTCTGGCAGTGCAAAGGCGCTTTTGGCAAGACATGGGGCTTATCTCCTAAAGGGGTTCTTTGCCTCTATATACGGCGATGGTAAGACCACTTCTCTCATATGCATCGGTTGTTTGGTGGAACAGGCTTTCGCGGAAACGTGTTACTGATGCCTCTTTCGACAAACTTCAAAGAACGGTTTGTTTTGGTTGCAGGGGAGCCTTCCCTAGCACTCCGGGCTCTGCTCTAGATGCCATGATGAACCTCCCTCCCCTTGATATTTTTTTCATGGGGTGTAATTTTAAAGAACGAGAATTATCCTTTGACTCCTGCCGTCTGACGCAATTACACCAAAAATCCTACTGCAACAAAACTATACCAGGTCAACTTTCCTCAGGCAACGGATTGGCTTCGGCCAGACTCTGAGCCAGGGAAAGAAGGCCATCGTGTATTAATTGATGTCTCTAAAACCGGACAGGAGTCTAGTTTTGGAGTCGTCGTGGAAAGCGAATATTAGACTACACTACCCCTTAGGTAACCATGCGTCTGTCTTCGAAGCGGAGATTTGCACTAAAAGCGCTGCTTAACCCTCTTACCTCGTCAAATTTAGTGCTCAAGCTCAAGCTTTCTCTGAATGGTAGGCTAAACACGGTTAAACTTGTTTGGGTCTCAGGTCACACTAGTATATAGGGACATGAGATCGCTGATGAGCTATTCCAGGCTGGGTTCAGAAGAAGCGTGGTTAGTTTATCCACAAGCTAAATTTTGACAGATCTGTTGGGTTTTTTCTGTTTTGCGGGAAATGATGAGTTTTTTTTACTGAATGCCTCAATGAGGAATCCTTTGAAAGTAATAAATTTGAGATCTAAGAACAGCAGACAAGAAAAAAATAAGAAACTCGCCTACAAAGCGCCAGGCGGCGCTGCAGAGAAGGATGAGAGCCGCTCGCGAGCTCTACGAGCAAAAGAGGAGGGAAGAACACCTTCTTCTCCGGAAGAAAAAGAAAAAGCATGAGAAGCGCGTGATCGAGGAAATAGGGAGATACTACTCCAGGAACAATGTTCGGAAGTTTTACCCAAAAAGTTAAAAAGAACGTGTCATGACAACAAGAGCCGAGCAGAGACCTGTAGAGACGAATAGGGAAACCTTGTGGTGAAGTCACATCGATGCTGAGGACATGCGGGAAAACTATTTCTCCAGACTGATAAGCGGCAAATTCCGCTGTCAGGCAGAATGAACCATTCAGCCTAGGCGATGAAAATCAAGACTTCAAGAGATCATACTCCAACTCTTTTCGAAGATTTGGCCAGAGGAAAGCATGCCTGATGAATGGAGCCTCAGCATCGTTTGCCCGATCCCCAAGAAAGGATACCCTTTAAACTGCGTCAACTATAGAGGCATAAGTCTCCTTAACATCGCTTATACAAGGTCCTGTCTGTCGTACTATGTGAATACCTGAAACCATTTGAAAACTCAAGAACTCCAAATCGATACTCACCAATTGTTTATCGACTTTAAGACCGCATATGACAGCATTTAGAGATAGCTATATATAACAGAGACATGTCTAGTTCTGGCATCCCTGTCAAACTTGTCAGATTGTGCAGAATGACGATGAAGAACGCTCGCTGCTTGATAAAGGTCGGAAACAATCTTACCGAGACCTTTAATGTCAAAAAAGGATTTAGACAAGGTGATGGGCTGTCATGTGACTTTTTCAACATCATACTTGAGAAAATTGTGCCAAACTCGCAAGCCAACACCACGGGCACAATTTTCCAAAAGTCTGTGCAACTACTTGCATACGCTGACGACATCGACATCATTGGCAGAACACAGCGAGCTGTGACTGGTGCGTTTGCAAGTATCAGTACAGAGGCGGCAATAATGGGTTTAGTGGTGAATGAGGGCAAAACAAAATATATGCTGTTAACAATAAGGGGCACACAACATCGACGAATCGGACAGAACGTCACGATAGACAGCTGTAACTTTGAGGTAGTTCGGGACTTTGTCTACCTCGGCTCCGCCATTAACTCTGAAAATGACATCACGTCAGAAATTAAGCGAAAAATTACACTTGTCAACCGCCGTTACTTCGGCCTAAGAACGCAATTGATTAGTAAGGCCTTGACGAGAAACAGCAATCAGACTCTATTTAAGTCCCTCACCTCATCATCCCAGTCCTGCTTTATGGCACAGAATCATGGACGTTATCAAAGGCGGGTGAAGATCTCCTTGGTCGTTTCGAACGCAAAATTCTTTAAGTAATTTTCGATCCCGTTTGCGTTCACGAGCTTTGGAGGAGGAGATTTACCAGTGAACTCTACTAGCTGTACAGCGGCATTGAGCTACTTACAAAAGAACGTAACACTTGACTAAGATGGCTAGGACATGTAGAGCGAATGCCCGACGCTCCGGCCCGAAGACTATTCGATTCCAACAACACAGTAAAGGAAGACCTCGCCTTAGGTGGCGCGCACAAGTGGAAAGGGGCCTCAGCCAATGATCGTGCTAACTGGAAAGGCGTGTTGGTTGAGGCCCCATCTCTGATTGTAGGGCCACCTAAGTAAGTAAGTAAATAAAGGCAGCTAAAAAGTGAGAACTTTTTGATCTATCAGCTAGGTTCCAGAAATCGAGTGAAATCAAAATTGCAAATCAAATGAATTCGTTTTCAGTGTTCTGCATTTCGAGCGGTTTGGAAACTCCGAAATTTTTTCGAAATCACAATTTCACTTTGTCTCAATTCCGAAAATTTTGAAATCGAAATCGAATACAGTGAAATGTAGAACACAAAAATTCATTTCCGATTTCATTTCGAGTGAAAGTGAAATGTGGAACCTATCAGTATAAGTAGGTATCAGTTTAAAATAGTGGATTGTTAACAACGAACGTATTCTATATTATAATTGTTTAGATGTCAATGCACGCAGCAATATGAAGAAGCTCGGAACAATTTCATAAAAAAAAATCGTTTTTGACAGCTCATATCCCACAGCCACAATGCACACCATTCATAACAGAGACTCACACAATAGCTATGCATGCCCTAAAAATATTGAGTCATTCCAGAATGTGACCTTGACGTTCTATATAAAACATGTATACGCGAAATAGATATTGCATTACTTAACATTTTCCATAATGCACGTGATTTTACAAAACTACATGACACCTCCAACGTCCAATATCAGCTCTCAAGCAGAAAACAATGCACAGACTTTGCAAAGAGTTTCACTTCGTTTCAATTGCCACACAAAGAGCATAGAATAATAAATTTGGTAACAAATACAAAGCATTTTCCTATTAGTTCCGCCACTAAAACACATGCCGATGAAAAATTGTTATATAAATACAAGTTCGTATATACGAGTACCCACAAGATTTACCCAAAAAGAAAAATCCTCCAACCTTGTAACCTAATTTGTATAATAAACGCAAAATAGTGAACAGAAAAACAAACAGTTTATTAATTGCGAATTCACATTCTGATCCACCCACGCGGTGCTATAGGCGCAAATGGTCACTCGGTATGGGGGCGTTAATTTGGTTCAAAAAAAAGTCAGTTCCAGATTAGGCCCAATAATCTTGCACAGCCGATTAAGCGGAGCACGGTGTAATTCCACAAAACAGCTCTAGAATAGTGGTTTGCCTGGAGTGGTCCATATATAATCAACGCGGCATAATTTATGATCAATTCACGGGTTTTACCAACAAATTGTCACGCAATATGGTTTAATGAAGTTGAATACTCTTTAAATGAGTTTTATTCATATTTTATTTGGCGAAACTGCATACGAAACCTATACGGATATGTTTCATCTTTTCATTCATAAAATCAAATGTATCTACAAACCGGATGGAATTTTTATAGTGGGATGGAATAGCTCGCCAAATAAGAATGTCATTGTAAGTCGATATAGCATGTTTCATTTTACAATTAGGTAAAGATAAAAAAAAATCAGAACCATGTTGGGTGGTTTGAATTTGTTGTCCCAAGAAGCATTTCGTGTATTAATGGAGGTTTTTATTTTTGTCATGACAACAAAGCCTTACCTACCTTACTTTTATTAATTTTGATTGACTTACAATTTTCGTTATGTTGTATATAATGCGTTATACTCGGAACAGACTATGAATGGCAAGGAAATGCAACAACAGTGTCAAATGGGATTGCAATCTACACAAATGACTCAGAAGAAACGGCTTCTTGTAATTTCCCCCGTAGATCAAGACCTGATTATTACTTTTACTTTCATGTTTTTATTCATCATCATAAAATCAATTTAGTTTTAAAGTTAAATGACATTCTAAATAACGCAGTCCATTATGTTTTGAACGTGTCGTCGATTTATTTACAAAAAATGACAAGCAAAAATGTTGCGTATACGACCTACATGCGTTAAAGTACAGATTACAGGGCCATTTTTTCGGCTCTATTAAATGACGCTGTGACGTCAGGAAAAAATGTCGCATTAGAGTGACATTCAAGCTACGATTCGTCATTGGTCGTTTGCGAAAATATGGCGATCACACGAAATGACTTTCATCGTCATTTTTGTCCCAAAATCAAATGACGGACACTGCGGGTCATTTAGAATTTTCTATTGGGATGTCATTAAATTAGGAGCGAAAAAATGACGATCACATGGTAATGATTTGCCTCATCAAAATGACAAATGTCACCTTTCCTATTATTTCTATTTTACGTCATTTCTGTTTTGCGATCAGTCGGTAATGTACCTAATGACCAATGAGAAAAATATAGCTACTGTCATTTGGTGTATTTCTCTCGGCGACGACGCATAATTGCGACTTTTTTAATTAAACTAAATAGCAGTGAAAAGAAAAAAAATGTGCACCACTGGGTCGCACGAAACTTTCTCGTTTATTGCGAATCTCGCAGAATTTCAGCAAATTTTACGTTTAAAATCATATCCATTTAAGATGTACGCAGGTTTAGTAATTGAACCCTTGTGGTCTCAATGGTCGGGATTTGGGTAGTCATTTTTGAGAAATATTCATAAAACGGTCATATTCGAATTTCCTGAGTAAGACTAAGTATACTTGATGATGTTTAGAATGCATAATGTTGTCTTAACTATGTATTTTAATAAAAACCGTTAGAGCGGTTTTTTGTAAAATTACCTATGCGGACAAATGTTACAATTTTGGATTCGAAAAACACTGTTACAGAAAAACAGTTTAGCTGAAAACTGAGCATGGATTTAAGCATTACCTGCCTGTTACATTTTTATCATAATCGAAATTGGCGTTTTAAAGAAATGAGCAGTTTTTTAAAGTATACTATTATTAGGGATTTGGGTGGATATCAAAGGACGCCGAGAAAAACTGAGTTTTCTATCAAGTTAAGAATGACGTGTCTTAAAAATAAAATCATTTATATCGTTTTCGAGAAAAAGCTAATTTTCAAAACTGCCGTCGCTGGACTTTTTAGCGAAAAACTGGGTATGGGGTCATGTTAAGCATGCCTACATTAACCCAACTATCAATTTTGTTTCAAATCGTTAGAGCAGTTTTTGCAAAAATCTAAATTGTTTAATATTTCGTAAAATTGTTATATGGGAAGTACCGTCTGTATAAGGTTCCCCTACCATCGTAATATCAGAATTGATCAAAATCTCGAGTTCGAAATATTGTACGAAAACAATATCTTTCTCTTTACGTATACGAGGGTTAAGTGGATATGATTTTAAACGTAAAATTTGCTGAAATGACTGCGAGATTCGCAATAAATGAGAAAGTTTCGTTCGACCCAACCCAGTCGTGCATTTGTATACCCTCCACAGGAAGGTATATTCATTTTGTCATTACGTTTGTAACGCCAAGAAGGATTCACCGGAGACCATATAAAGTATGTATATATATATATTCTGAATCAGGATCACATTCTGAATCGATTTAGCCATGTCTGTCTGTCTGTCTGTTGAAAGCACGATAGCGTCCAAACGAGTTGACCTAGGTGAATGAAATTTTGTGAGAGGACTTCTTTCTACCGTCGTCAGATTCAAAATGGGCTATGTCGGTAAAGTAGTTCTGGTACCTCCCATACAAAACCACTATTAGACCGATGTGTCGCTCTGTCTGTTGAAATCACGATAGCGTTCAAACGAATCGACTTAGGTGAATGAAATTTGGGAGAGGACTTATTTTTACCGTTGTCAAGTTGGTATACAAAATTGGCTATGTCGGTCAAGTAGTTCTGGTACTTGCCATAAAAAAACCTATATTAGATACATGCGTGTACCTGTAAGTACAGTACATAATATAGTGGAGGGTATCAAAGCATCGGCCAGGCCGATGATAACACTTTTACTTTTTTTTTATTTTTAGGACGAATGGAAAGGACCTACAGTTTAACGCCGAGTCCGAACGGCTGAATTGATATAAGCTTTTTTCAGGACAATTGTTATACTCTCGGGTGTTTGTAAGAAGTTCGCGAGAGGTGGCGCAGTGGAAAAAATCTTAAGATGTAATTTGTGTTTTTCCTGGGAAAATTCAATTAAAAATTAAAATTCGGGCGCACTTTCTTCACTAAACTGATCAATGTGTGCACAGGCACACTTTATGCAATTGCCACTGTCGCAGTCATTGCAAAAAGGCCCCAAAGAGGAATGAAAATATGTGCTTCCCAATTTCATCAAAAAATTTGTTGTTGTTTGCGAATCGTTATTTTGGGCAATTTTGCATTTTTTATTCGGCGCAATTTTGCATAAATGGAAGGGGTATTTTTTCAATTTTTGGAAGAAGTGGAATGCCATGGTAAGCAATGATGTTTTTCGAGAAATCGGTAAAATGTTAGTATGTATTAAATAAATAGCTTGAGTCAAAAATAAATGGAATGGGGCGTCATTTTTCATTATGAAATATTGGCCACATTTTTGGCGCCTTTTTTCATTTTGTTTGGGTTGTTTTTTTTTTCATTGGGGCTTAATTTTATGGAGTCGAGAACGATAAAGGGACAGGCTAAAACGGGATCATGACGTACCTAACCTTGATTGAAAAAAATTTCGAAATTTTAAGCTCGAATGCAAAAATTTCGAATGTACAAAAATCTCGAAAGACTTATACCTATCTCGAAAAAATCACAAAAATAAAAAGTAAATTCGAGATTTTTTTTTGGGATCCCATAATATAAATTTTGCATATAATAGGTACTCAACCTTACACCTACTCCAAATCCTACAGTGACCACAAGCAGGGGAGTTGTATCTACGTATACTTACGTATTTAATTTTTTAACACCATTTTTAGATTTGGTGTTATTAATTCTATTGAGCGCAAATTGTTACCATTGTCTTAATATTAATTCGAGATTTTTGCTTTCGAAATTTTTTTTTTTCGAGATAAGTATCGTGGTAAACCCGGCTAAAACTACCAATCCACTATCCCCAACACTACCTATCCTTTTGACTCAAGCTATTTATTTAATAGGTACATACCTACATAATCTACCTGCAAGTATTTTACCAATTTCTCGAAAAACATGATTGATTAGCATGGTGCATTCCACTTTATAAAGCAATCATTGGGTCCGCATTCTAGAATCCAGATTCCCATTTCACCCTCCACTCTTCAAAAAACCACAAGCTATCCATTTCGTCACGTGGTAATTGGTGGATGACAAAAATATAGGGTGGAATAAAAACATACACAAAAACTATCCGCCAAAAACCCATCAAACGTGTTGTATTTATCCAAGCTGTCATATTTATATTCACCTCCATATCAAACATGTTGCGCGTCAATCTTCAATCGAACCACAACACAATTTCATTTCTGTTTCTGTGTTCAGTTTATCAAGTTTGGTCATAATAATTTTATTCACCTCGTAGCCGTCGTTTGGGACGAACGTGTATATTGTTATTTTACGCGGCGCACCGGACAACGCAAATATTTAATCGTATCGTAGATAAATTTCGGGCCAAACAGAAATAAATACACAAGTCCACAAAATTCTAGTTTGTGTTGTTCAATATATATATTTTCAAGCAATAACAAAGAGAAGACAAAAAAAATTGTGCAAAATCTGGTTTTTGGCAATCGGTATCGGACCGGACAAGAACAAAATAAATCTGTGTTTGGCTTCGCGAACGGGGCAAGGTTACCATTACCATGCGATCTACCAAGCACCTGTTGCACACCGACAGCGACACCGAGCCCCGACAATAACAATCGAGGGAAACATACGCGCTTCGATTAGTAAATAAAACAAAATAGTGAACTGTAATAATAATTATAATAATCACTTCTAGTTCTAGTTGATAGGTGGTTCAATTTGCATAGTGGCGCTCTTGCAGGCGAATGTAGTTCACCACCTACTTGACTTGCTTACAAAGTGGATGCCGAGTATCTACAAGAACCCATTGCATAGTATCTACGTTTGTCACGTTTTGGTCTAGATTCGGGCGGATTGGAAAATCGGTTACTCTCCGAGTCTGAGCTAGCATTTACATAATAATGAAAAATAGCGGTTTTATTGTTTTGTTTTGGATTCCCTCTGGTCTGAGTCTATCCCATGGGCCATGACTCCATGACTCGTATGACTCCATGAGTAACACAATAATAATTCTCCAAAAAGAAAAATCAAGTGATTTATGAATGCTTTTTCAATTAGTGACTCTTTCGGCTTCGAGTGAAGAGTTCTATTTCTGTTGCTTGTTATAAGCCTGCTCTCCACTAGCTGGATGGATCATGGATGTTCTTCGTGTGTTTAGTGATGTTCGTGCAAAAAACTGTTAAAGCCCTCGAGTGTTAAACGCAATCATCCGTGAAATAGTTTTCTTGGTTCGTAGTATTTTGTTTTGTGTATCGGATTGAGACCGGCAAGTGGTTTTTCGTAAATTGATCATCGACCGGTGTGTTGCTATTGAGCTTCTTGGTTCTAGATACCTTATTCTTATCCACCTTGGATTGGAATTCATTCACATTGAGTGGAATTAATTTTGATCGACCCGTCAGGCCGTCACCCGTCTCGCATCCGAGTGCAACGCGTCAGAAAATCTTTGCTAAATACGTGATAGCTGGCAATATGCAAGTCAGGCTTGGAACTCACAAAGCCTCAATTGACGTTCGTTTCGTTTTAAATTTATTAAACTGTTAAGTAGAAAATTATTACTGCAAGTGTACAGTGGTCGTTAAGTGCAATTTATCACAGTCTGAATAATTTAAGTCAATTTAGATTCAGCAATCTGCAATCATATTCTGCATTACTGCTGACAACGAAGAGTGCTTAGGAATTCGAATCGAAATTGAATAATAATACTTAATACTCGTTTATAAGAAAGAACGCGTGATATATTGCATAATTCGTTAACAATTGATTTCTTTGTTTGGTGTTAGATATTCAACCTACCTACTGACTGTGGCGTACTCGCAACTCGCATTTGTATCTTGTGCACAATTTGAATTGGATAACGCATTCATTGTTGATTTCTTCGCATCTATGGAATTTATTGTGTGCACTTATTCAGCTAACTGGAAATAATAAAATGCTGACGAGTGTGGGTCTCTTATAAAAGGTTGGTGTACATTGTATTAGTAATATTATTTATTACTTTAGCTAGACGTAATATTTTGACAAATTAAATAAACAAGCTAATCATAAATCATTAGGTATAAATATTTCTTATATGTAGTGCATCAATACAGCATTGGAAGGGAATGGTGTTGCGACAAAATGACATTGTTTATGGATTTTTAAAGACGGTTTGAATGACCGCAGGAAATGGGTTAATAGTTAATTTGTCTGTTCGCATCGTTAGTTATCTCATAGATCATACCTAGTGTAAATGTATAACAACATAAATTGTTCCGTTTGTAACGCATTAATGATACTCATACTACCTTCCTACCTACCTACATAATTTGTTTGTTTAACAAATTGACTTTTGAATATTAGTTGCTATGTCGAGCAGGTATGATGGATAGTTTACCACCTTGTTTACCTAACAAGGAACTATATCGAATTCAGTAAAATATTCCGGTAGGCGGAAGGAAGTCTTACTAATTTCATCTTCGGCCATTCGCATCGCCGCGTCGGTAATTATAATTATGCATGCGGAATAGGTATCTAACCACATGAACCCTACCTTAGTGCATTTGTAACTTACTTGTATAGAGTACGACACGTAGTAAGACAAAGATATTGTTTTCGTTCAAAATTTCAAATTCGAGACGTTACCTAATCAAATCAATTCTGACATTACGATGAGAGGGCAACTCTACGTCTGTTCCTTTACCTACTTTTGTAGAAAAAACGGAAGCAGTCTTCGTTGACCATGAATCTGTCCTTAAGATTTTTTATTAACATATCTATACAAGGAATTAGTATACACTCTAAAATAGAATTCAGTAGAAGAGGCTTCTGGGGGGTTATTCCCAAATGCGCGGCGGATCGTATTGAAAGCGATTCTTCGATTTCAACCGTCTTCTCTTTTGCTTATTCTCAAATGCGAACTGTGCTTTCCAGTTTTTTCCAATTAGACTTCCAATTTTCCATTTATTTTCCCAAAAGTTTGACAGCTTTTTCCCGCCAAAAGAATTTAGTTTATGTTTTTATCCGCAATAAATCCGCCAGCAATCCGTCACTTAAATAGCTATCGCTTTTGAATGGATCGAATCGCTTTTGGAAATACAAAAATACCATTCCGCCGCTCATTTTGGAATAAGCCCCCTGGATTGGAAAGCGTTGTTTGTTTCAATGAAGTTCTTGAAGCTCTTTATTCAACTTCAAATAAGTCCTCGGTAAGTTGGGGTGCCGATTGAAAAGCCTCTCTGAAAAAATCTTTGGCATTTTCTCTGATGTTCTTAAAAGAATTCAGAACTTCTTTTGGGCGGTCGAAGGAAAACTGATAAGGGCATCGTTAAACTAGTTTTTGAGGGGCCTAATTACCTAATCGTGTAATCGGCCGTTTTTGCGTTTTTCTTTTGGGATTTTTGAAGTCAAAGGTTTAAGCAAACAAGCCCACGGGAGGTGTATTAATGGAATTCGATGTGCTATTCCATACATAACCCCAATCTGTATAGGTACTCTATGAATCAATAAAAAATGGCTGCGTTCCATTGACCGCTAGATGACTAGCGGCATGCCAAACTCCATATAAAAAAAAACTGACATTTCACAATATCATTTGCGCTCGAGCTCTAGCACATATTGTGAAATGTCGGTTTTTTTTATATGGAGTTTGGCATTCGCGCTAGTCGTCTAGCGGTCAATGGAACGCGGCCAATGTAAACGTTTTAATTAAAAATCTGTATTTTCTATGAAAATAACATTTTGCGTGAATTATAAGACACCTTTTTTATATTGCCTAGCTTTCTTCTCCGATCATTATTTTTAAGAGCAATGTCCTAAGTATGACGCCAAAATTGATGATGATTTTAACGCCAAAGAAGACAAGGACGATACCTTTTGGTAGAATGATCAGAAAGCATAGCCTTCATGACACGACGCGACGTCTGGGAATGGTCTTAGGCTAATCGGCTTTGCAGTTGCGTAAAGTTGCTATAGCTAGTCCTAGTTCCCACAATTTCCTCACGTTAATATTTAGGTATTAAGAAACTGGCGGTCCCTGTAAACGTTGTTTTGGCTGCTCGTAGATTTTCATTGTCCGTCAATTGTTATGCGGCTGTTTTATTATAACCGATGTGTCGTTACTGATTCTGTGCTCCGTGTGCTTCGACCGTTATTTCCTCAGACGTGTGCCCAGGAATACCACCCACACTTCGTGCGGTTGTTTGTTCGGACAATGCACATCAAGTGTACAATTTTACAACTTTAGCTCCCACAGGTGTCGAGAAATTTACGAGCTTCTTGCTTTTTAATTTTTTTTTTGTTGAGTGTTTATTAGTTTAAATTTATTCATGATTTTTTTTTTCTGTTGAGTGTTTATTATTTGAAATTTTATTCATGAGCTTTTGCTTTTTAATTTTTTTTTGTATATTTTTGAGTGATTAGATATTATTTGAACTTTTGTAGAATTGGATCGCAGCGCCACCTACCGGGTCCAAAAAAAAAATTTCATTAAAATCGGTTCAGCCGTTTGGGAGGAGATCGGTTACAAACACGTACAGAAGAATTAGATATAAATATGTATTGTTTTCACCAGATCATAAAATCGTTAGAACAATTTATTTATCATGCTGCGCTCGAGCACGTATCGAAAGGATTCCTCCCGTATTCTAGATGTCCGAACTTTCCTAGCAGCCAGCATTGGACTCAGGCCGTTTAATACGACCACCACCACAAAACCCCTTAAATGGCGCTCAGAAGTGAAGGGGAAGGGGGAACTAAATCAACTTAAAGTATGTACCCACTTGGAAGCAGTTGGCCAAAGACCGAACTAACAACTAAACTCTTTCGGTCAAGGTCTAGGTCCACCCTTGCCGGAAGTACCACCTAGGAAAATAAGCAAATAACGAACTGTCAAGTTCTACCTGATTTTGTCATGTAATCCCCTATCATTGACGTTGCTCACGTTTAAAAAATTTGCCAACTTTTAGATATACCGGAAAAAATATACGATTTCCCTTTTGCCATTTTTGCCATTCTTGATTCGTTGATATTTTTATTTTTTATTATGCTTACAATTTGCATAAACAACACTTCAGCGGGTCAACTTTCTGTCATCGTAAAAGCTACAACTCGGGCTGTATTGAATAGATCAACAAAAATAAAAATCCCGCATGTGTTCACTAGCTAAGCACGATTTTCTTTTTTTTATTAATAAATATGTCAATGTGTTTTGAAAAGTATGTATATTAACCGACAGAAATTGCATTTTTCGCATCAACATATTTCCCTATTCAAAGAAAAGTCTCACTTTGACATTTGATTCATTAGTTAGTAAGTGATGCGCCAGATCGTTCGTCGGCAATTGAATAACGAAGCAAGATTATGTTAATCACTGAATGACTTCAAGAATGTGGAATTTTAGAATTAAAAAAAAAGTTTTGTCATTTATTATAGCAGCATTCTCGAATCCAGACCGCAAAGAGTTTCAAACCCGAAAAATATTTTTTGGAGACCAAATTTGATATCATGCATTTTATTTTACATTGTTACCAAATTTACATGACATATATGGGTAAAGAAATATAAATCATTGAACACAAAAAAATAAAATATAGAAACGCTTGTAGGTTTAACAGATCACTTGTTTCCAACGTTCCAATGTTTGGTTGGAAATTTGCATAACAAATTTAAGCTACTGTTTAGATCTTACATATTTGAAGAAGGTCATTACCTGGTGCTATCTTTGTGAACCATCGCAAATGGTAATATGTCGTATATTTAAATTCGAATGATTTTAGTTTTATTTTTGATCATCTTACGGTCAGTTAGGTACTCATGCAAATTAAATTTTAAAACTAAAGAGAGGAAACACTTTGGCGATTGTTGCCACTGATCTTCAACAATCAATTAACTGGAAATAAATGCCAATGTTAAAAACACTAGTTATGTTAAGTTTATGAAATGTTGTGAAATTGTTTGCTTGTTTATTTTCGTGATACTTAATGATGACCTTAAATGGGTTATGCCTTAGTAAATATTCATTCGAGTTGAACAATCTTTTTTTTTTTATGACAAATATTTATATTTTAAATAATATAATGTCATTCTCTGCTTTCTATGAAAATCAAAGTGTAATATTTAAGAATAGGGAAAGGCAGTATGTATTTCGGACTTCTGGCAGTCATTGCTTAGCAAAAGAGGCATCTTTTCTCGTAATGCTGCATACCAGTTCCAGGACAGGGAGGAGAGAAAAGCTGATTGTGACACCTTTCGGCAGAGGATGAAAGAAGAGCACAATGTTTTCTAAGAAAATAGCTAATACAAGAAGCATGCGGTTGAGTGGATAGAGAGATGTGACTCTAGAAATAAGATTAAGAATATGTCAAGGCCATAATGAAGATGAGTGATGATAGAGAAGAATCAGCCTTACCATGAAGTAACGGTAGGCAGATCTAAAGTTAAATCCAATAAAGCTGACGGCTTTGAATCAAACACAGAATAGAAGTTTGTTTACTGGCTAGTTTTGTTCAACTGTTTATTACCTCGATGTACAAGAGAAACTATGATGAAATTCAGAGAATATCTCGAGCCTTGACGTTAAATCGCAAGATCTAGAGGACCAATTCTGATTGCAAAAACGGCCGATTACACGATTTGGAAATGACTCATACAGTAATTGAATTATTGTTTCTCTGGCTGTATGACGTGTCTTCTTTCTTTTCTTCTTTTGTCGGAGGTTGCTACTATCCGATGGAACACTCAGACACAACTACTGGTCCATTGTACTGCCAAACAGACACCTTACTGTTCTGTACTTAGTTTTCCCGCCTTTCGAAGAAAGATGAGAAGGAGCTTCAGTGATGAAGACCTTAGATGTTCGGCACTCATCACGTCAGCCCCAAAGATCCGCCACCTAATGCGAGCAGGGGCAGTACAACTATATAGAGGAACTGTTCCGCTGTATAGACGTCCTCTCCACAAGCGGGACAGATAGTGGTGGCGCTCAAGCCCAATACATATATGTGTTTGGCAGAAGCTTGGTGCCTTGGTGGCCCGAAAGAACGCCCACAAGCAGTCTTCAGTCGATTCTCCTGAGAGACAGAAGGAAAGACGCGGACCTTTTGCCCGGACGCAGTCGTTTGGTCTGTCTAGCTGAGAGTAGCACAGTCACACCACCGACACTTGTGTTCACGAGAAACCTAAGTATCAATGAATGACCTAACCACAGATGCAAATAGACCCAACGCAGGTTCAGGTCCTGAGAGAGCTTCTTCTGAACCCATCAGCCTGGCAAGCTCATCAGCGATCTCATTTCCCTGAATACAAAAAAATGTTACCTCACCTGAGACCCAAACAAGTTCGACCGTGTTTAGCCTACCGACCAAGTTTAGAGAAAGCTTGAGTTCGAGCACTAACTTGGACGAGGTAAGTGGGTTGAGCAGCGCTTTTAATGCAGCTTGGGTATCACTGCAAACGCATATGCTTCTAGCCCTCCACCTGTTTGTCACAATATAGCGCATATAGCCATAAGGATAGCGAAAACTCCGCTTGGAAGACAGACGCATGGTTACCCAAGGGGTAGTGTAGTCTAATGTTCTCGCTTTCCACGAAGACTCCAGAACCAGACCTCTGTACGGTTTTAGAGATATCCGTTAATACACGATGGCCTTCTTTCCCTGGCGCAGAGTCTGGCCGAAGCCAATCCGTTGCCTGAGAAAAGTTGACCTGGTATAGTTTTGTCGCAGTAGGATTCCTGCTGCCGTTGCGTCACACGGCATAACCATAAGACAGGGGTCAAAGGATAATTCTCGCACAAGTTTTTCAAAATTCCAATGCGCCTGGTGCCAAAAGCCACCTCTCTTTTACCGAGAGATAGTTTTCAGCGTACACCCCATGAAAAAAATATTAACCGGTGGGAGGTTCATCATAGCATCTAGAGCAAAGCCCGGAGTAATTGGATGGGCGCAAGTAGCTATAAACAAATTACGCCTACACTTCACACGCAAACATGTTCGCACTTGGCCAAATAAGATCTATTTTCCATTTATTATATCTCAACCTCTGGATGGACCAGAAATATGTAGGTATGTTTGCTCAAAATACTCGGTAAAGTATTGCCTAACAATTAAAAGCATGCCTTGAATTGACCTACATAGACTTATGTGCATAATGGCAAGTTAAGCAACCTTTTTTCCAACCCTTATGGGACGAATTTTGAAAAACCTTGAATGAGGCATTTAATATTTTTGACTTATCTATCAACATACAAACTTTCAAGTTCATACGGCTAACGGTTCGTGAGACCCCCCTTACCCCCAGCGACCCCAGCGACCCCAGCGACCCCATTAATCCTCTATAATTCTCACCTACCCTACGGCCTAATTTGGCCACACATCTATAAATCAGAAATCACGAAAATCGGACGAATGGTTCTCGACTCTCGAGTTATGGAAGGACGAACAGACGAACGTTGCATTTTATAAAGTAGTATGGATATGGATATAGGAAGAAGAAGGATGCAAATACTTTCAAAAGTTAAATATTTAATAATGGTTTTCATTGACTTTAACCGAGCCCACTTAACACATCATACAAAGTTGCTCTTAAATTTTAAATCGGCTCTTTTCGACCCTATTCATTATTCAATGTAAAATATTGTGTCCTTTCAAACTGCAGATCTTGGTAGGCAGGTACTGATACCAACATCATTTACAAAAGTAATTTTTCCCTTTATAAAAAAAAATATATATATATAACTAGCACCCCATCAAAGAATATTATCTGATAGCCGACACTAACTACCAGTTACACGATTTCCCACACTTTCCTCGCATTAGAAAGAGTCTCTGCCAAAAACTAAAAAGACTGTTTTCCTAATAAATTTCTTACATTACGATGCCATAATAAATCTTTTAATTTGTACCTATACTATTAGTAGTTCTTGTTGTATCATAGGTAATTTTCTTTTTATCTGACATTCGCCCGTCTATTACTTAATTAAAAGTTTACACTTTCAATTAATTACTGCGCTCGAAATCACAGTGTAAATTTTAATTAACTACTTAATTACGTAATTCGAATCTTTTAGTCACAACGATGAACTTAAAATTTCCTATTGTAAAAACGGTAATAATTCATGTGAATTGTTGGTGAAGAAAGTTTAAATGATAACTCAGCTTGACTTGAAACATAATAATTTGGCTGTGGAAATGTGTGGACTATGGCGCTGTTATACATTTTGGAATAATTAAATGATGATGCTTCAAAAGCTTTCCATTTCATTTGCGGCATTGAAGGGAATGTAAGTTAAGTATTTGGGTATATCGGAGTAGATAAGGGTATAACGGAGTATAAGAAAAGAATCCTCATACAGAGTGCCGCACGAATTGTGCTACAATAAGAAATTCAAATAACTTTTTTTTTATTCAATGAATTTCATTTTTTTTTTGTATAGATAATTCAATTTAATTTTACATAAATAATTGTTTTTTGAAGATGATAGACCGTAAACAGCGACATCGACCTAGCCAGAAGAGTGAAGGTCCAACGACTGCGGTGGCTGATGGGTCATGTAGAGCGAATGGACGTGAATGCTCCGGCCCGGAAGATCTTCGAATCCACACTTGAGGGACGACGCAGTAGGGGAAGACCGCGACTCAGGTGGGGCACGCAAGTGGAAAGGGACCTTAACCAACTTAGCGTGCGAAACTGGAGACAGCTGGCCAAAGATCGTGCTGGCTGGAGACGCTTGTTGGTTGAGGCCCAGCTTCACCCCGGACTGTAGCGCCACCTTAAAAAAAGAAGAACGTAAATAACCTCCATGCTCACCCACGCATATGCGACTCAGAAAATTATTCAATGCGGCCTGAAGGGTTGAAGTCGGGATCGCCTCAATTATTGTTCGATTGGACTGCTTCAATTCAGTCAAATTCCTTGGTTTCGTTTTGTACACCTCTTTTATAACCCTATAAAAAAAGTCTGGTGCAGTCAGGTCAGGTAACCATGGGGGTCAGCTGAAAGTAGACTTTCTGGATATTAATTTGCAAACATTCCAGGCGAATAGGAAAATTTAGAGGGTTCAATTTGCTTATAATTTGGACTTTGTACGGAAACAAGTTTAAGTCATCATGAATTATCCGTTGTAATGACCGTCTGTTAATTCCAAATTGCGGCGATAAATTTCTAGTGGAAACGCTTGGATTTGAAGGACTGCAAAGCATGGTACCGCTGCACAATCCAAATTCTCTTTTCGGTATCCCAAACATTCATTTTAATAAATCTAAATAGTAACCTGCCAAATAATAAAAAATAAAACGCCAATTACTCACACAGAAAAAAAGTTATTACGTTTTGTTTTTGTAGTAAGATTCGTGCGCCACCCTGTATAAAAGTCGGTACCACAATGGACCCATTGCGATCTTAAAAACTGCCCACTGGTTAGGTACTAGCAACAAAAAAAAAAGTTTAATAAACTGTACGATCTATACGCGTAGTTTGACTGGAAATTTAGTAGACGTTTTCAGTACAAATTACTGCTCGAAGCAAACGTCATTCTTTCCAACTTTACAAATTCAAGGCACATTTGAAAATATTTTCCAATAAAAATTGTTCAAAACTTTCGCATTGATTTTCTTTGATGAACACATTTCTCTTAAACAAATCAATTGGCAATTAACAATTTTCGAAATAGCTATCGTCAATGTCTGCTAACTGAAATAACCTTCTGTAACAATTTGATTTTACAACTTTACCGTCAATCGACCTTAATTAATAATGTCCAATCAACTTGTTTGATATTGAATTCATTGTTGACGTTATAAAAGTTAAGCCAGCGAAATTTATGTATTTCGCCGCACATATTTAAATTTTGTTCAAATTCTTTTATAGCGAAATCATGAAATATTTATTAAAACTCATTTTAATGCCAAAAGCTGGTTAAGTGGCCAGGCCGTGGCTATAAGAATAGCGTTGATAGTGAGTTAGGTTTTTTTTTGTTTCTTCTTTTAAATGGTTTTTGCAAATTTTAGTCAGCTTTTTTTTTTGTTTGTTTCTAAAATTTGCATATTGTAACTGTGCAAGAACTTTAATGGATGATGTCGTTGACTTTGTTGAAGACATTTTACGAATGTTTTCAATAATTTGCTGTTGGAATCATTTTTTTGTGTTAAAATCAGGAAAAATATAATTAATGGCTGGGAAGCAGGGAACTTTCTAGATCAATGCAAGTTTGGCTACAACATTTTTACTCCAGAGGACAATCAATGTCACATTACAATTTGACAATTTGTTGTTTTCTAATGTCGTTTTCCATTGGTTTCACTCGCGGATTCACTCATTCTGAAATCCAATGGAACAAGAAAACTGCTTCTGGCCGACTACACTAGTACACTCACGGATTGGTGAAACGCTCGCTGCTGTCAGCTGGCTTGTATAAAATACATAAATTACACTCGGGTGGATTCTGACTTGAAATCGAGAAGCGAAATTCTCTCCTCACATTCAACAAAAGATTATTTTTTTTCGCCAATGGAGAACGGTTTCAAAAGTGATTTTCTTGATTTCGGACGCTCCCGAACGCTTCTTTTTGCCAAATGGAAAACGACATAAGCAACATCAGCGTCCCTACATCCTTTCTGATTCTTTAGATTTATTATGGAAGGCATTGGCCGCGTTCATTTAACCGCTAGTCATCTAGCACATAATATCCCTGATGGAGGAACGCTGGCGCTAGAAATCTAGCGGTAGCGGCAAAGTGACATTAGAACCAATTTGAATTCGTATTATGTTATCTTCATGAGAGTCAAAAATGTATTTTGGGCCATCATGCCGCATATTTATTAATACACATAATTAAAAAAAAAAAAAAAACAAATACAATGGCCGCGTTCCACTGACCGCTAGATGAGCGGCATGCCAAACTCCATATAAAAAAAACTGACATTTCAGCATTTGCGCTAGAACTCTAGCACATTTTGTGAAATATCCTTTTCTGGGAAATTTTTCAATCTAGCGCAATATGAACTGCTGGATTGAAAAAAATAACGAACTGTCAAAATAAAAATGAAAGTGTAGAAGTCAAATATTTCCAATTTAGTGTAAAATGGGAAGGGAATTCAAACTTCAATGTAATTAATATACATTGTGTTTGTTTATTTAAATTATAGTGCATTAATAAATATGCGGCACGATGGCCCAAAATACATTTTTGACTCTCATGAAGGTGAAATACTACGAATTGAAATTGGTTTTAATGTCACTTTGCCGCTGCCGCTAGATCTCCAGCCAGCGCCAGCGTTCCTCCATCAGGGATATTATGTGCTAGATGACTAGCGGTCAAAGGAACGCGGGCAATTATTTGGTCTAATAAAAAAAATTGTTGACAGTGAATTGTCAGGAAATTTCCGAGAATTGGCATAAATTTTCTGACAAAAAATGTGTACTGACTTTTTGTGGTACAGGTTAAATTTTCCAATTTACAATTTCGTCTGTATGTAATTGACAATTCCAGTAGGCGTTTGAGTTTCGGTCCAAGTATTGATAGTGAAGTGGCAACTATGATTTAAAACGCTAAATACTTACTTACTTACTTAACGGGCTCCCGACCCGTGAAGAGTCTCTACCTGAGACACCGCAGCCTTCCATCCTCTACGATCCCAGGCACGCTGCTTCCAGTTGTCCAGACCAAGAGCTCTGGCATTGGCGATGGAGGTTCGGGGCTGGGATTCGAAGATCCTCTTAGCTGAAGCATTATTGTCCATTCGCCAATGTAGTCGACGTGTTTTGGCTTTTTGGACTACATCCACATTTTGATACAGCTCATAGAACTCGCGGTTGTATCTTCTCGTTCAGTCGCCCTCCGCGAACTATTTTTTTTTCGAAGGGTCCCAGTATCAGCTCTCCCTTCTTGCTTATCGTCCAGCACTCGGCGCCATAAAGCAGAACTAGCAAGATAATGGTTTTGTAGAGCATACATTTCGTCCTTCCAGTTATGAGTCTTGAGGCCAATTGTTTTGCCAAACCGAAGTAACAACGGTTTCCTACGGTAGTTCTTCGTCGGATCTTCACTGGGGTGTCATTCGTATGGAGTTCATGTTTACTCCGAGGTAGGTGAACTCCTTCACTACCGCGAAATTGTTGCTATCAATGTGACGTTTTGTCCTAGGCGGTAACTACTTATAGCCTTGCCCTCATTTACTTCAAGGCCAATGGCCTGTTCTTCACTCGCCTAGAAGGCTTCTAACACGGCACTTGGCCGTTTTTTTTTAAATAAATATGCCAAATGGCGTTAGTCCAATGGAAGCTTCTATGGCAGCTGGTGCCATATGTATACCAGAGACCAGAGGCACCACTGTAGTCACTGCATATACTTTCATTCGATGAAATGCTGTAATATTGGCGCATGCTATTTACTAAGTCATATTCCGCTGCTTTAGTGGTCGGAAGTTCTGACTATCATCTTAGGTTGACTGAATCTTTCCGAAGCGAAGTGTTGGTTGTCTTTGACATTCTTTCCAAATCTTAAGCACCGGCTGCGGCGGTGTATTTTCTCCCACAAGCTCATCTCTGAATGCTTCTGTTCAGGCTTTGAATCCTTGGAATCGTTTTACCTTTTGTAGCACTTTCGAACATTCGGCCCTATCATGGTATCCGTTCGGAGATCCAGTCGGAGACTGAACTTACGTTCATAGTATCCGTTTTCCAAACGTGCATTAACGCATTTTTTCAGAATTTTTTTGAGAAATTGTCTTGTGGCTGCCAAAAGCCGATGCAAAAAACGCAACCTATCGCAGTGAAAAGTAGACTGCCGGTATGCGTTACGTTTTGTCGAAGAAATGCTCTGAATAGCTGATCAGAATCGGAACGAAAAACGATTACCATGAAGCAGAATTATCCGATTTGTACAAAATCGGAGAATTTTTCTTTCGGAACAGATACTTTGATAGGCCCGATGACCTCGGAAGTAGTAAGTTTTACCGCTCACTTCTCGTACTTTTATTTCATTTTAAGAAGTCGATATTGCTCCCTCCTTTCTTGCCGGTATAGAGCTTGCAGAGCTCAGCTATTTTGATTTTTATCTGCAGCATTCACTGATAGACATCATTCTTGCCTGTATGTGCTATCGACAACCTTCATCGAACCAGAGGTTTTATTGTGGTCGCCTATAGTTGAAACACAACCCAGTACATCGGTTTTGGTACTTGGCAGTGTTAGTAGGTATTGGGTCGCTTGGGCATGAGAATTCGGCGCTAGAAAGAGACAGAAAATGTGCGAGAGAGATAGAGCGAGATGGAAGATTGGCTGTGGCTGGGTGCCTGTGGCTATGCGTAGGTGGTAGGTAATGAGTTGTTGATTTTGTTTTTTTTTTTTTTTGGCTGTGTAGGTTTGGTTAAGGTGGGGTGAGTCATGGGGGTGAGTGTTGGTTTTTTTGCGGAATGTTGGCAAGAGGGAGAGGGGTTCATATGCTGGCAAGGGGTTCAGATATGTTAGCGATGTTCAATGTAGGCGAAGGCAATAATCCAGCACATGGCAAAATTGTTATCTTTGCGAACACATAATCCAGTCCATGGTTGGACGACGTAGTGATTTATCATTGTCATGGGCGAATGTAGAACAACAAACATAAATGCGAAATTAATAATGCGCAGGCTGGTCGATGGATCTATTTTGTTTATTATTATTGCGAAATCAATACCTAATGCACTGGCTGGCGGGATCGATAGTTGGTGGATCTATTTTTAGATTCGTGGTGGTCGGCTCGCTTGGGAGATAAGGCAATTAATTTTGTCACATTTAGTTGTGCGGTTGGTTAAGGTTTAAATTTGATGGTTTGTTTACGGGATGCTGACAAGGGGGAGAAAGATTCATATGCAGTGAGGTTGAGATGGCAAAATTGTTATCTTTGCGAACACATAATCCAGTCCATGGTTGGACGACGTAGCGATAGTCTCATCTTATTCAAGGTCATGGGCGAATGTAGAACAACAAACATAAGTGCGAAATCAATAATGCGCAGGCTGGTGGTATATCGGTAGTTGGTGGATCTACATATTTTTGTTTATTATTATTGCGAAATTAATAATGCGATGGCTAGTGGGATCGGTAGTTGGTGGATTTATTTTGTTTATGATTATTTGCGAAATCAATACCTAATGCGTTGGCTGGTTGATGGATCTGTTTTAAGATTCGTGAGGGTGGTCGGTTTGCTTGGAAGATAAGCGTTGCATTTAGTTGTGCGGTTAGTTAAGGTTCAAGGTTGATGGTTTTGTTTACGGGATGTAGGTAAGGGGAGGTTGAGATTTTGAGTGCTCTCGGTGGGGAATTGCATAATTGGCAAGGAGGAATATGAGTATAGGTATATATAAAAGAATATACTTTTATGAATGTACGTTATATATGTTGCAATGATTTATGAGAGCAGAACAAATGAAATTGATATAACTGCAACAGAAATAAGAGGGAAATCCAAGATGCAATATAAGAGACATTTCAAAGATCGAGCGATAATGTTCAAGTTGACATTAAGACCGATAGGAAGATTTTTCCAGAGTGTGTTGACCTTCTGTAGGAGGAAAAATTGATGAAATAAAATACTTTTTTTTCTTTCTATATCAATTGTGTTTTATTTATCCAAGAATTATGGGTATTGGGAAAACCAAGCCACTTAACATAAACTTTTTCGCCTTTTGATTGTAACACTTTCTCCACAAGGAATGTAGTGGGAAATTTTGACTTTTGTAATTCTTCTTCGTAAAAGCTTCCGCTTACAGGTTGACCTTGATAGTCTTCTAATAAATACGTGGTTGGTCTTGTTGGATTTACTTTTCGTACTTTGAATATTTCTGTTGTCCAATTTGGGGTGTAGCCTTTTTCAAAGACATGTTTAAACTTGCTGATGCGAACATTATTGCCAACTTTAAATTTTCCTTTCAGAGCAACTTTTATATGGTTGAAAACGGTTGATTGTAATTCTTTTTCATTTGTCTTATCCACATCAACAGGGCGTCTTTTTATGGTTCTATGCGTAGAGTGATTGTATGCCTTTACTATATCACTCAAAATAGGTATCCATTTGTAATTACCATTAAAGCTGAATTCTTTCCACATCTTCTCCTTGAGGGTGCGATTAAAACGTTCAACAATTGATGCTTTTAATATAATATAGGTTGAGTAGTGGTTAATTTTGTATTGTGCCATTAAATCTTTAAAGCTTCGATTGAAAAACTCTGTACCATCATCGGTTTGTAGATTTCTTGGTTTCCGATGCGAGCTGTCAAAAATTGATTTCATAGCTTCCAGAATAGAAGACGAGGTTTTATTTTGTAGGGGAATTGCCCATGCGTATTTTGAAAATGTATCAATCACGGTCATGATATAGATATAACCATTGTTCTGTTTACTATGAGGTAACATCTCAACTAGATCTGCCTGCCATAAATCATCAAGTCCTTTAATGATAACCCGCCGACGATTGAAATTTCTCCGCGCAGGTTTGTGTAGTTCCTCAACAACATTTCTCATACTCATATTGTAACAGAATGAATAAAAAACGAAAGAAAGTCACATTAAAATAGTATTTTATTTTTCTAACTTTTTATATAATGACATTAATTTCTTAATTCTAATCAATTTGCTTTCAACCATATAACATGCGCAAGTATCTGGTCCTTCTTGACATAGATTTGTAGACCAAGGACAATTGATAAAATGACATCCATGAACAGAAGTGGTAGAAGATACGTTATCAAAGTTCCTTAGAAAAATAATACAATCTATCATTTCGCTGTAATGCTCATCCAGAAGAATGTGTTGATTTGATTTTAGGAACTTTAAAATCTCATCAAAGATCGTAGAAGTATTTATTGCAGACATGATTTCAAGTCGAATTCCCAATACGTACTAAACAGGTGGGTGCTTGACATTAGATACCGTGGTATATTTATACCTCTCGAGCATATCCGTCATATACTTTCCATTCTTATTGACCAGTTCAATAGTCTTCAAATTTTGTTCATCAGTGTATGATCGTAAAGTTTTATCCATTTTTTCCAGTTTGTCTTCGATGTTGCGCAGTTTTAAAAACTCATCATTTATGGTCGCCATGATGGCATTAAAACTGTTACCTACGTACTGGCGATGATTGTTTAAGACTTTATCTTGAGCGGATACTTTGTTATCTACGTATTCCTTATTGGTAGCCTGATGAGGTAAAGTAGGAACACCTACATTGCTTAGACATTTTCCATCAATGTTAAAATCTCCATTTGGTAATAGTTTAAAACCTCCACCTGGAGGTCCTTGAGGGCCAATTGTTGATCTTGGGAAACGACGGGAACTCCTTCCGAACTTGTCAACACTCATTTTGTTAATAATAGTATATTGTAGGGGAGAGGCATTAATAAATGATGTTTGATTCACGCAGCTCTTCCACTATAGAGTTTATTTCATTCTGAAGATTATTATTGCCAGCTTCTTGGGATGCGATCAAAAGCCTTAGTCTATCAACTAGTTCATTGGCATTATCCCAATAGACATAATCAACTGGATTATTAGAGTACACAGAGTATGATTTTCCCACTTTCTTTGTTAGACGCTTTAGTAGAGGTTGAATAACATGCTTGTACTTGTATCCTTTATTACCGTTGACTTGCAGAGTACTATCATGGTTTCTTAAATGAGCGTTTGTTTTTTGCAATATCCTAAGATATTCGTTCAAGTCTGAATCGGTATACCTGTCTTTTTTAGGTTTCTGCCGAAAAATTAGTTCCTTAAGTCCATCCGTTCCAGAGAAAATTTCATCATCGATAACAAAATCCGCTTGTTCGTTAATTGAAAAGTTTGCAGTACCCAATTTCACAGAGTTTGACTGTATATCGAAATATGGGCCATAGATTTTGTCACGATTAGAATCCGAGTATGACGATTGGTTGAATGGGGTACTTTGGTTGGTTGGTGTGCTAAATGAAACATCTTCTCCTGGTAGAGTTGATTCTGGAGATGAAAATTCCAAACTCTTCTTTATACCATAAAGTTTGCTAGAGGGACTTTGAAACTGTAATTGGCGTTTGACAGTTTCTTTTACATCTTCCACTGTATCATTATTGACTGCCTCAGTCTTAATGTTTCCAGTAAATAATTTTAGTGGATCAATTAAGGGCTTAAAAGTATCTTCAAATTCGGTTTTTCTCATAATTTTCCCCGTCTTTAGTAACATATACTTTCTCTTTAAGGCCTTCTTTGTTTTTATAAGATTCTTCAATAATTTTTCATCTATATTCATATTTGAGCAGAATTCTTTAACAGGTAAACAGATTTGGTGTAATTCCAAACGGGGCTGTTGTATTTTCAAACGGGGCTGTTTCACTTTCAAACGGGGCTGTTGCACTGTCAAACGGGGCTGTTGCAGTTTAGGTTCTATTCGCTTAGACGGATGCTTGACGACTGAGCAGTGCAATTGCTTCAAATGATTTCTTATACCTTCCATTATCAATACTTGAATCCTTATCAATAACCAGGAATCCATATGTATCTTTCCAACATGTTGAGCACAAGTTTCTAAATTGATTAAATGTCATATCACAATTTACATGATCATTATATATATGTTTTAGATTAAGTTCATCTTGCTTGAAAAGAATCAAATAATTCGCATTATCTCGAATCAGGTGTTTCGGAATATGGGTATATGACTGGCACAGGTAGAAGCTGTCCACCTCGTTATGGCGGCCCATACAAAAATAGTCCCGTATATTATTTTGCTTATCGCATGCTACATCATCAAATATAAATATAGAATTTGGCTTTGCTTCAGAGGGTGGTATAATTTCGCTATTATTTGAAAACTCGTTATATTCCATGCCATTGATGGACTTTATTAGTCTTCTCAAATATGAATATTTCGGTTGATGTAGAGACTTTGAATAAATATAAACGTTTTCAAATTTTAATCCATTCGGGTCGAGGAGAATGCTTAACATGACATTTGTTTTTCCACAGTTTGATGGGCCCACAATTATCCCTCGAATACTATTGGGAAATAATGAGCCATGTTTCCTTTTCTCTTTGGTTTTACTATCGAAATTCTGTACCTTTATGGTGCCTGCTTGCTTTATAAACTTCATGTTACTAAGTGAAGACATTTAGTATAAAACGGCTTGTTTTATAGATAATCATTTCATAACCAAACCACTCAGCACGCGGTGATATAAAAATGATAGATTATCAGGTGCATCCTCTCAGTCGAAAACATACATTCCAAGGGTACGGACTAGTAAATTCCCTAATCAATAAACTACCTTTTGAACTGCATCTACCTTCATATAATTTTTGTGGTCCTGGAACTAAATTAAAAGAACGTCTTGCCAGAGGAGACCGTGGAATTAACCAATTGGATGAAGCTTGCCGTGAGCACGATATTGCATACTCAAATAATAAAAACTTGAACGATCGGCATATTGCTGACAAAATTTTAGCTGAAAAAGCCTGGCAAAGAGTAAAGGCTAAAGATTCATCACTATCTGAAAGAGTAAATAGTCTATTGGTCACGGGTACGATGAAGGCTAAAACTAAGCTCGGTATGGGTGTACGCACGAAAAAAGCAAAGCGAAATAAAAAAGTAAATTTATTCAAGAAGGCAGTTAAGGAAGCAAAAATTGCTATACGTGAGCCAAAAACCGGAGATCCAAATGAGATTGTACTAGTCGCCTTAAAAGCTGCGAAAAATGTCTTAAGAAATAAACAGAGGAAAAATATTCTAGAACCTCGAGTAATACCATTACCAAAAATTGGGGGTTTCCTACCCCTTTTACCCATCTTTGCCGGATTGTCAGCGCTTGGATCTCTATCAGGAGGGGCTGCTGCAATAGCAAAATCAATAAGAGATACAAAAATTGCCAGGGAACAATTGGAAGAAAATAAGCGACACAATCAGTTCATGGAGGCTGTGAAAATTAATCATGGCAAGGGGCTTTACCTACAAACATATAAAAAAGGCTTTGGTCTTTTCCTTAAACCTCAAGATTCAAAAAACTATTAAAATCGCTACCTAATCATCCTCTCACCAATGTCGATATAGGAGCTTTCGGAAAAATGAATATACCCCATTTTCGCGGTGTTTATATGAGAGATGCATTACCAGTAAAACCTTTTAGCAGAGAATGTGGAATAATTAATTTGGATAATGAAAGCGGTCCAGGTACTCATTGGGTAGCATACTTCAAAAATCGAGAAAACATCAGTTATTTTGATAGCTTTGGTAATCTGAGGCCACCTTTAGAAGTTGTCAAATATTTGGGTGGAAACATGGTTTATAATTACAATAACTGTCAAAATTTTAATACGTATATATGTGGCCATTTATGTTTAAAATTTTTATTAGATCAAATAAATAACTGAACAAAATCAAATTGTGTTTCATTTCCTTTCAACAGTAATGTCGTTAACACTCACGCTAAGCGGTAACCAGTCAACTCTCACTGCAGAGTATTTCCCTCCCATCATCCTAAATTTTGATTACGTATGTGGGTTGGTTGACTTCCAAACCTACAATTCTATACCTAATGTAAATCAGTTTAATAATTTATTTCATTTTGGTACTGATGTTATAACTCTGCCTACTGGTTCCTACGAAATTGAAGATATAAATAATTGGATACAGGAGAATGTCAAAATACATAATAAGGAGCACCCTGATAAAATATCAATTCAAGTTAAACCAAACAATAATACGTTGAAATGTGAAATTTATAGCAACATAGAGCTGGATTTCTCTCAGCCATACTCTATTGGAACACTTTTGGGTTTCAGTAGGAGAAAACTAGAGGCAAATAAACTTCACGAATCGGATCTTTATGTTGACATCAATAGAGTGAACATTATCCGGATAGAATGTAATTTAATCGATGGAACATATATCAATAATCAATCAGCACATATACTACATGAGTTCTCGGTGAATGTTAGCCCAGGCTATAAAATAATTGAAGTTCCCCAAAACGTCATCTATTTGCCGATGAACGCCAAGAGGATAAGTTCTATAACCTTGAATCTGTTTGATCAGGACGGCAATCTTATAAATTTTCGAGGTGAAACTATAACAGTTCGATTGCATCTCAAACCTGAATAATGATAATATACGACTCTTATAAAAGAATCGAAAGTCCTATTAAACCAGTCAATATACCTTCGACATCTGGACGGAGAACACCACAACATCTTACCACACAAAATCAACAATTTCTATTGTCACAGGGGTACAGATTGAAGAAGAAGTAAGACATGCTGAATATTTTTGAAGAACCAAGACTTGAGGAGAGTATCTCAAGGTACGAATATCACACCTACTCACCATACTTGAACAATTTCGACAAAAATGATATTATTCAAATTTGCGTACAACATCAAAATCTTAATATACTACCTTCAGAAAGTTATATTTATATTGAAGGAATTCTATCAAAAAGTGATGGAAAATCGTTCAGCAAAACAAAACTCGTAAATAATGCCGTTGCATTCTTATTTGATGAGATTCGCTATGAACTGAATGGAATAGAAGTCGATAGCAATAGAAATGTTGGCATCACATCCACAATAAAAAACTACATTTCTTTAAATAAAAACGAAAGTGAAATGCTGTATAACGGAGGCTGGTCTCCTAATTCCCACATAAATGTTAATGGGTTCCATTTTAATTTCTGTCTGCCGTTAAATAAACTATTAGGTTTTGCTGAGGATTTCAAGAAAATTATTCCTAATGCTCGACATGACTTAATTTTAACACGTTCTCGTACAGATGACAACTCTCTAATATCCGAAGAAGATGAGAAAGTAAAGATAAGCTTACTTAAAGTTCAATGGAAAATACCGCATGTCAATTTAGCTGATTCTGTTAAATTAAATCTATACAATTCCATAAAAGATGGTGAATCGATGAAGATTGCATTCCGAAATTGGGATCTGTATGAGTATCCATCATTACCTGCGCATACCAATCATCATGTTTGGAATGTTAAGACAACTTCACAAATGGAAAAACCTAGATACATCATTTTCGCATTACAAACCAACAAACGAAATACTCTTAAAGAAGATCCAACCCTCTTCGATCATTGTAATATTACAAATTTGAAGGCGTATTTGAACTCGGATGTTTATCCACATGAGGATTTGAATTTGGCATTTGACAAAAATAACATTGGCATACTATACAGCATGTATGTAGAGTTTCAGAAAACCTACTATAATCGGATGGTTGCTGAACCCTTGCTAACACGAGATGAATTCAAATCGAAAGCTACTTTTTATGTAATAGACTGCAGACATCAGAATGAAATGATGAAAAATGGTCCAGTTGACATCCGTCTGGAAATTAAATCATCCAAACCAATACCAGAGAATACATCCGCATACTGCCTGATGCTGCATGACCGTATCATCAATTATAATCCTCTAAATCAAATGGTTTCTCGTGATGTATAATCAGTTGGATATAATCAGTCATCGAAGAAGCAACAACCGAAAAATGGCTTTCATTATTGATGTTCAGGGATTTCGAGGACCGAATAACGAATTTATCGTCAAGGAAGTAGCTGTACTCCATAATAATAGCCATCATCATCATTTCATTTTGAAGCCGCCATTTAAATTTAACCAATTGTCATCATCACTAAGAAAGCAAGCAAACTGGCTCTATCTTAATCATCATGGCTTAACCTGGGATGGAGGATTTACGAAATTCAGCATAGTGAAGCAATATCTCCAAAGGGAAATCAAACATACATTCGTCTATACTAAAGGAAATGAGAAAGCACAATGGTTGAGAGGGCTCTTTGACGAAAATGTTGAGATCATCAATGTGGAAGACTTGGCCTGCCCCAATATGGATGAATTAAAACGGGCATATCCGAATGAAATTAAATGCATGTTACATAGTAAATGTTGCGCCCTGCAGAATGTCTTTCTGATAAACAGATTTTTATATGATGATAATAAAGAAAACAACATTTCCATCTTGTAATTTACATATTTTATTATAAAATAACGATTTTTTAAAAAGAGTCTGGCTTATTATTATTTCTGCCTTTTATAGCCGTATGGTAGGGAGCTATGATCATCAAGAAATCTCCGCTTCTCCGCTCGGGGTTTGTATGTTTTTACTTCTGCAACAGTGATGATTTCATGTTCTCGTGTTCGGCGTATATTTTCAGATAAAATTTTTATATCCTCAGCATTTTCAGCATTAAGCACTGCTTCCTTAATGGACTCAAAATTTACCTTCTTTGTGGCTGAATAATTCAAATTGATCCCTTTGACTTTGCATACAATTTTTTCACTGCCGTCTTTTGGACTATAGACTTTGTAGGCGTAATTTTTTGGACCGCCGCTTACAAATTCAACAATATAACTTCCGTGACCATAACACTCCAATTCATTAGTCATATCACCTATGAATTCACCAGTCTGGGGTTCAACTTCTCCCTCGCGACTTTTGTAAATAACCGAATCGGTATCATAGTATAAAACTCTATCGCCCAGTGATTCTAGGTAGCTGTACAGTTTCAAACGAGCTAGAGTGGTTGTATAAGCTGCAATACATACGTTAACAGTTGACAGGGTCTCTGCTTCTTCTTCTTTATATGACCAGTTTACTACAAGAGTGTCCTCATTAATAGGTAGTATATGACATACTTCAACAGTCGGATCTAAAAGCATTTGGTATAGTTCATCCGGTGTATTAACTATGCAAGTTTTTTGTTGGTTTTCTCTTTGACCGAATTTACCCCAGAACGAATTCAATATGAGCTTAGCAAAAGATCTCCTCCCCGGGTTATTGGAAATTTCAGCAATATCTAATTTAACATCTTCATTATTTAGAAAATCATCTATATACTGGTTTCTTTCTTCCTCAGTAACACATTTACTAGGCCACCCCGATGCCTCCTGTTTTATTTTAATAAATTTATTCATCATCTGAGTGAAAAGGCCATCTGATTTTACAGTTTTATCATATTGTACCATTGAATATTCCCATATTTCGAAAATATCTAGTATCTTATATCCTTTCTCTACAGCTTTCAGGATCTCATCTATAACCCAGGTTCCTTGTAAGGCTCTAGCTTCATCATTATGATTGCAGTATTCTTCTTGAGATAATTGATCGCTGCATGTTCTGCATAGGGTAAACATGAGTTTATTATTTTGCTTTATAGGCAATACAGGATGTAGTAACTGTTCTGGTGGTAGTATTCTACATTTAATAATTCCGTTGGTGCTTTGCAAATCTATTTGAGAACAATCAGTAGTGTGAACCTTAGGATGACCCACTGGAAATTTACCATATTTGCAGACCCATGGATATAGGGAGCATACATCTATATATTTAATTTTTTCACCTTCCTTACATTTGTAATAGTTGTATGTATTGCCAGTTCGTCCACCATAGAACGCGTCGCGTGGATTTAACGGGGTACCATAGATTAGAGGATGTGTTTCTAAATATTTGATGTCATCTACACTCTTTTGCTTTTCAAAATCACAAGACCACATTTCTATCACTTCATAGCCTAATTGTCTTAGTCGTGAAGATTTAGAAATAGTGTTTTCATATCGACGATTTAGGGTATCATATGGATTATCGGTCAAGGCTAAATTGCGATCTTTTTTCATCAAACATGAATGTCCATGATAATAGCAGCCATGAAACTCGAAAATCTGTTTAGTTTCCTTACAAAATCCATCAACTTTCACACCAGCCACTATCGCCTCTTTCTCTTTAGCTGCATGTTGAATGTCACAACCACGTTTCCTTTCCTCCAAAATAAGCCATTCGGTTGCCTGGCGTGACTGATTATCAGCATATCTGTACCCGTTTCTAGGAATTAATCCTATTGTATCAGCCTTAAGGAAATTACGTCTATACACTAGATTACATGCCGATGCTATAGTCACAGATTCCAAAAATGGCTCCACATTGCATTGATCAAGAAAGATATTTCTGAATTTTATACATGCTTCTGTTAGAATTTGTACATCGTTAACACAGTATTCAACAAGATCGTTCTGCATATTAAATTCAGTTTGTTTATTTTGTTCGTACCATTGAAAGAATACATTCCGATCATTTATCTTCATGGCGTCTGGATTGTAATATTCCACGGGTGGTAAAGGACCAATATAATTTTCATTTTCTATGGTATTAAAGAAATGTGGAAAATAACCCTTTTTTAGCGTCTGTGTTAAATCAAAGGCTTTTGGAAGAGCTGATAAAGCCATAGGGAAATAGTTTAACGAATCTATAAATTTCACATTACCAAGCATCATGAGTATTATTTTAGTTCCTCTCATAATCAATTCTGGTGTAAATTTAGTTTTTTGCAGTATATAATGTAGAATGAACTGATGATCATACGCCTGTCCATTGTGAGCCAGTACAATAATTCTTTTAAAAATTGCTCGAACACTAAGAACGTATTCTAAGAAATCTGATATAACGTTTTGGCCTTTCTTTATATTCATTCTGAATTTACATTGTTGGCAAAAGTATAGATTGTTTTCATTTAAACACTGGTCACATCTTTGTTGGAAAACACACAAATTCGGTTCATGAAGTTTAATGGGACCAGTAAAATCCCTAATTACCTTTTCACCAATAACTTTTTCTTGACGACTCTCCAAATCGTAAAACACATACAGAACACTTTCTAGTCTTGGCCTTCTTGTATCGGGTTGAATATAGCACAAATGTTCTTGAGGAACATGCTTATCGCAAACTTTACAAAAGTATTCGCCGCAGATATGTTCTCTATTTGCTTTATATGTTTTTAAACACATGGTACATATTTTAACTGTTTCACAAATCGCACGATTTTTTGATGATCCAGATGCTTTATGTTTATCAAAACATTCCTGTCCTCTAAAACTTCTGTTACAATCTGTACAATTAATTTCGCCTAAGTTCGTTGGACAGCTTGGTGTTTGCTGACATTGGGGACATGATTTTTGACATCTATGCGAGGTTTTACTGTTGAATGGTATATTACAGTCTTCGCAAAAATATACGCAGCTAAATGTTGCAGTCATGGAAATTATAACATTGAAGTGACCTTTGAAGTATAGTAAATTTAGTCTCTTATTACTGTTATTCTTAGGGTCATCAAATATAATATTTCGCCCTTTCTGTCCATATTCATAGACTTTGATCTTATATTCATTCAGGTGGGTTTGAAAGATACGAAGCTCTGGAATACCACAACCTTCAGAGGGTATAGTAATACCAATTATTTTTATGAGATTTAATGCTCTTAGATCTTGAAGTTTGTTAGTGTTTTGACGAATTTTTTTATATTCTGGGTCTCGATCTACATTAGCAATTGCCACGATTAATGCTCTGGGTAAACACAAGTTGTCTTTGTTGTTTATCACCACTATTCCTCTTCGTTTTGCACACTCTTCATCAAAGGAGTTATATTTTGTTCTTCGGTATCCGCTTCCTTTAGGGAGTCTTACGGATGTCACATTTATGCGAAAAGTATCCGTACTTAAACCTGTAAAATTACTCTGAAAAATTTTGGAAATCATTTCCCATACCTCTTTCCAATTCAAATCACCAGCCTTTTTGTAGTTCATCCAACCAGGACCGTGATGCTCGAAATTCTTCCCCGTAAATGTTATGCCCACCATATCGGAAGAATCAAGTTCAGCAGTAACACGTTTGAACATACCCTTCACAGCATTCTGAATCCATGTTGTTGGTTCAGCATTATCAGCCACATCCTTTATGCGAAACTCAATTTTGCGACCTTTCAAATTAAATCGTCGGACCAACGTAGAGGTATCATTGACGAGCTCAAAGCACTTTAGAACAAAGAAAACACAGTAAATCAGTTTCACATTTTTATTTATTTTTTAATAAAATTTTAAAAAAAAGGTTAAATAAGGGAAGCTAACCTCTGCTTCCTCCTCTGCTATTTGATGGAACTCCAGCTCGAAGGAATTTCCAACAGGCCGCACCACCTCCATCTCACACCTAGTAAGCTTCTCCAGGGTTTTATCGTCCACTTCGTTGAAGCGTATGGGTAAAAACACCTTGTTTGCCTCCAGCTCCACCAGTACCCTTGGCCCGTACTTTGTTTCACACCTCATAGTATGAAGAATGCGGTACTTCTTCTTCAGAGCCAACACTTTCATGCTCTCTAGGGGCTTAGCTTTGCCAAATTTGTTGAGTACTTCCATTTTCGATGTAGGATTTAATAAAACTGATGGTTTCTTGCTGCAATACCGGGGTTTTTATATCCGAATCTTAAAGTTTCGCTAGCACTGAACATCTGTGGTTCCACAGACTCAAAATCAATAAACGTTATTCCAAACAAAGAATATTGCTATCGTCAGCATTGAACATCTGTGGTCCTACAGACTCCAAAATCAACAAACGTTATTCCAAACAAAGAATATTACTGGTGCTGTTGGGTGGTCGCTTGGATGCGTTATTGTCATCAATCCTACTGTTGATTGTTATGACGACTTCATCTTGTGAGGAATGCTGATTAACCAACGGCACAACTAAATGCAACGCTTATCTTCCAAGCAAACCGACCACCCTCACGAATCTTAAAACAGATCCATCAACCAGCCAACGCATTAGGTATTGATTTCGCAAATAATCATAAACAAAATAAATCCACCAACTACCGATCCCACTAGCCATCGCATTATTAATTTCGCAATAATAATAAACAAAAATATGTAGATCCACCAACTACCGATATACCACCAGCCTGCGCATTATTGATTTCGCACTTATGTTTGTTGTTCTACATTCGCCCATGACCTTGAATAAGATGAGACTATCGCTACGTCGTCCAACCATGGACTGGATTATGTGTTCGCAAAGATAACAATTTTGCCATCTCAACCTCACTGCATATGAATCTTTCTCCCCCTTGTCAGCATCCCGTAAACAAACCATCAAATTTAAACCTTAACCAACCGCACAACTAAATGTGACAAAATTAATTGCCTTATCTCCCAAGCGAGCCGACCACCACGAATCTAAAAATAGATCCACCAACTATCGATCCCGCCAGCCAGTGCATTAGGTATTGATTTCGCAATAATAATAAACAAAATAGATCCATCGACCAGCCTGCGCATTATTAATTTCGCATTTATGTTTGTTGTTCTACATTCGCCCATGACAATGATAAATCACTACGTCGTCCAACCATGGACTGGATTATGTGTTCGCAAAGATAACAATTTTGCCATGTGCTGGATTATTGCCTTCGCCTACATTGAACATCGCTTACATATCTGAACCCCTTGCCAGCATATGAACCCCTCTCCCTCTTGCCAACATTCCGCAAAAAAACCAACACTCACCCCCATGACTCACCCCACCTTAACCAAACCTACACAGCAAAAAAAAAAAAAAAACAAAATCAACAACTCATTACCTACCACCTACGCATAGCCACAGGCACCCAGCCACAGCCAATCTTCCATCTCGCTCTATCTCTCTCGCACATTTTCTGTCTCTTTCTAGCGCCGAATTCCCATGCCCAAGCGACCCAATACCTACTAGTGTTGTCTTTGGTTCTCTGTACTTAATTATAAAAAAACACGGTCGGTAACGTTATCTTATATCTTCTCACTAAGTCTGCGGATGATCTGGTTTGCACCTGCATCCGTTCTTTGACTACCACCAAGTAGTGTTCCGAGGCTATGTTATGTCCTTTTTTCCACTTGTTGGTCGTGAGGCCTCTCCTAAGGCTATGCGCCATTATATCCACCGATTCCTTCAAAATGTATTAGCACACCCTAACGCTTTCTGTTTATTGACACGAAAGTGGATTAGCCTCCCTTAGTGTGTTTTCGGATGTGTTATCATCCATAGACTCTGCCAGAGATGCTCTTCTTCTGATTTTTGCATTAAAGCCACCAAGAACAATCTTGACGTCGTCGTACTTTGGACACTTAAATTATGCCTTCTCTCGAAGACAGTTGAATGTGATAAATCTTTTTTTTAAATTGGCCCTTATGCTTGTGAGCCTTTAGGTCTAAAGCTACGATTACACGGCCATTTTTTTGAGTCATTTAAATGGCGCTGTGACGTCAGAAAAAAATGTCGCATTAGAGCGACATTTAACCTACGATTCGTCATTGAAAATCGATCACACGGTCATTTTTTCCGCCATTTAAATGGCACTTAATTCATGTCATTTGGTGCGCCATTTTCCTAGTCATTTAAATGACGCTGTCAAAAATAGCGATCACACAGAGCGACATTTAAATGACTGCTTTGTGACGGAATTTTTACGTCAGAGTGCCATTTAAATGACTCGAAAAAATGGCCATGTAATCGTAGCTTAAGTCTTGCTTTAATCACAAATCGGCATAAAAACACCCACCGACTCTGCTAGTAAATGCTAGAGTACATCCTATCTCAGATCTTGGGTGCAGCCTTAATCTCAGCTTTGTTCACCTATTCAATTTTTTTGTTCGGGTGCAAGCACCCTGTTTATGGTTCCCATATTAAACGCGCGGTTCCCAAGTTCGTTATCCTTATTTCGTTTGGTGACGTCGCCAAAATTTGGATCATGGATATCGAAGCCTGTCGTATAGTTAGCTATTAATTGTTTTAGCTGAAAAGTCTTATTGGTTGAGCACCTATATCGCTACAAATTGTAGTGAGTTTTAATTTTGATACAAATTAGCCTTCTGATATGAGCTACTGCTGGTTAGTCGATTGATTATATTATTGAGTACCTAAATCTTGTGTACAAATGGTATAGATTGACTGCAAAAGAACACCTCACTTATGGTTATAGACGGTATAAAAACCACCCCTACTCACTACACCATTCATGTTATAGAAATGCCACTGATAGCGCCTTATTTTACAAATGAAATACTCTTTTTAGGTTAACATGGTATTTACCTCTCCTAAGAATGCATAAATACAAACAAAGTGCTTTGCAAATAAATACATTTTATCTCTGACCGATATCACTCTGGAACAGCAAACACTTATGCACATCTCTCCTACATATACAATCCACAGGGCCCTCTTATATGGTCTTCATCTTCACAAGTAATCTTGCCGCTTGAAACGTCTTAATCCCGACTTTACAAGCAAATCACGTTTGTCACCCAGCAACACGAACAAATAAAGAACAAAGTCATTAAAAAAAAAAAAAACTCCTGCAAATTATACACAAAGATGACAAAACGAAAAAAAAGGAACAGAAACTCCAACAACCAACTTACGTTAAAATTTTACACCTAAGCTACTCGTAGATAAAAATCTCATCTTCTATACACACCGTCACTAACAACAAACATCAACATCAACATTAACATCGCGCAACAGAGCAACTGCATCAAACAAACAAAACCCTAATGACAGCTCAAACGACAGAGACTAGTTAAAGGAAAACGTGTTGTATCAGAGTCATATTTAATTCCACGTAATATGAATGCATGCATTCCATCATCCATTCGTTGCTCTTTGCGAGTAGGACTAGGAATACGAGTGCGAATACGAGTGCGAGTGCGATTACGAGTACGAGTACGAGTACGATGTAAGTACGAGTACACTTAGTTCGCGCATTTCTATGACTAGATATAAGGGTTCTTACTTCTTACTCCGGACTTTTGCAAAGGTACGCACGATACGGTGCAACTTGTGTCGTTGATCTTGACTAGTGTCGACTGTTGTAGAGTACCTCGCCAGTAGGTAAAATGGGGGCCTCTATGCCTAGTTGATGAATCTGTATCCCACCATCAAATGCAATTGTTGATAGTATGCCAAGTCCCAGTGTAGATGACAACAACAGTAACTGGATGATGGAAAATCAAAATAACAAATGTCCAATACGACGAATAGGAAAACTCACAAAGGTATGTGTACTGCAGAGAAATGTTTTATGAAAGCCGATCGCCAGTTTTTCTTTTTCTACACTCATTTTCTATATACACTCAAGTTGAACGCTGATGAGGTGAATTCCTGTGTAGATAAATGTACGTCTGGCGCTCCTCTGAGATAAGGTATCCGGGGCGATAACGATACAAATACACATTGCGTGACTGCAATATAGCCTGAGGCTTTTACATTTGTTTTTTTGTTAACAAAAAAGTGACAATTTAATAATGATGGAGCTTATACCCAGGATAAGATGGAAGATGGAAGATGGAAAAGTCTAAGATTGGCACAAGACAATCTGTATGGTGATGGAAGCCAGATATCCACATGAATGGATCACAAACATTCCAAAGCGTTGTTGCATACTGCAATGGCTCAAACCTTACGCCGCGGGACTATCAAAATATTCAATTCGCTTTAAGAGCTGGTGAATCGCATGCTCTGCTATATGGCCTAAATTACTCAGAGAAGTACCTAAAGAGGTTTTCTCAAAATCTGTGAGTATTATAGGAAAGTTTATATAAGACCTTAATCATCCCGGTTCTGGTGTATGGTGCAGAAGCATGGACCCTGTCAAAAGCGGATGAAAACCTTCTGGGATGCTTTGAGAGAAAGATTCTTCGAGTGATATTCGGTCCAGTTTGTGACGATGGAGTGTGGAGAAGAAGATTCAATGACGAACTATACGGGCTATACAGCGACGCTGACCAGGTCAAAAAGCTAAAAATACAACGGCTGAGATGGCTGGGACACGTGGAGCTTATGGACAACAACGCACCAGCCCGACGAGTCTTCGAATCCATCCCTGAGGGACAACGCAGCAGAGGAGCACAATTGGAGAACGACCTCAATCAACTTGGTGTGCGTTACTGGAGGCAGCTAGCGAGGGACCGAGCTGGCTGGAGGGGCTTGTTGGTTGAGGCCGTGGTCCACCCCCGGACTGTAGCTAAGCACCCTGATATATTATCTTCCTTTAAGGGAAAATTTCTAACGTTCCGCTGAACAAAAAATTGTATGGCAAGGGGGTTTATTCTCACCGCATTTACCCTTATAGCCCATCAAAGTGGCTGACCTCTAATTTTAAGGTGTAACCACTTTAAACGCTATAACTTCTAAGCTATATAGGTACAAAAATGATTTTGTTCATTTTGAAAAGACAATTTAATAGCGCATACAAAAAAGTTATTGCTTCTTAAACTCAAACTTGGAACACCTTGCTACAATAGCAGCGGTGTAACTTCGTTCCTCAACCATACTTTAAACCTGCTTTAAAAGAACGGTATATTGGTCTATTTTGGCCCCGACCATATGCCACACAAATCTCCTGACCTAATACTCGTGGATTTGGTCTTCTGGGGTATTCTGCGACTCTTTTTGACCATTTTTGTCTGACAAGAAATGTCTTTTACTATATAACTCTTGCTGATCGTACGCATATACAGCTATTTTGATCTTGATCTCGACGACCATAAAACGGACGAAGTGAGCACGATTTTTGGTAATAAAATTCAATTATTTGCAAACGTTGTTCGGACGTTAGTCTATCTATGGTGAAATGGCAATGCTTTACTTTGACATTTTTTTACTTTGACACGTGTCACGAATCAAGCGTGAACTGTCAAAAAATCAGGCTGAAAAACCAAACAGCAAACAAATCACCTTTATATAACTTTCTGTAAACCTTCATCTTCTGATTTTGTTTTGTTCAATTCCAAAATATTAAGCAATTTCAGTGAACTTAAATAAAGCTGTCAGTTCATTTCATTTCAGCTCATTTTACCGCCAAGAAGCTGTCAGTGTCAAAATAACATTTTATTGAAAAGAAACAAGTAGATAGCCCACACTTTGTTTGGGTACAATTAAATTGCACAATCTTTCCTTATACCGATGGAGGTAACGGATGTTATTGGCTTCCTCACATTTGCTGGCCAAGAATGGCAGCTAAAGCACAGTCAGCGTACACCTCGCCTACTACACCCCTGCTATGGCAGCCATCATAACTCATTGAACTGCCTGTGACAACTCGTAGACGTCACCGATATTGTATTTTGATTAAAATTCAAACGGCAAATGAAAAGTATTTATTAAGTTGTTTGCTTTTGGAAATGTTTCACCAAAAGGTTAAGGAACTGTGCGAATTGGTAGAAATGAGTCAGACCTCACGACCAACTAATTTGTTAATAATTTGAAAGAGACAGATAGTCGACTGCGAATATAAAAAGAGAATTAGTGTCAATTAGCGAACTAACGACCATGAAAGATAGGTATAGCAGGGATGTCGAAAAAAAAAAAGTTTTATTACAGACGACAATGACAGGAAATGATTTCGATTAGACCGATTGCGCCGATTGCAATTATTTTGAAATCACACGCATCGTTGCATGCTATTTCACTTGAACTAATCAACAATTGAAAACGTTTAACCTGACAGATAATCATTTCCGCTCTCCTAAACACCACCCACCCACAGGGCAACCACAACCACTATTCTATCAGCGCCAAGCCAACGATTCGTTCCCCCATTTGCATGCGCGCACGTTGTATCTGCGTTGAACTGACACTTGAACTCAGAAATCAAATTGTTGTTGTGGTTGGCTTAGCCGCTTTTTTTTCGTTTTTGGCGGCAATACTTTTGCTTTTCGATTGTGTCGGTATCGAAACCACTTGACAAGTAATACCAATTGACTGACGTACGATTAAGCGCTTTGCAAGAAAATAAACGAACGACTTTAAATCTCTCAAGTGATTTTCCGACTTGCGGCAGACATTTTGTTTTATGTTTTTCCTTTCACGATTTGCATTGAAAAAAGAAGTAACTGAGTGCAACACAAACAATTTTACTTTCTTTCAATTACTTGAGTTACAGCTTCCAAGTTTGTGTCTGGTAGATAGCTATGCAGACCTAAGCGAGGGAGCAAGGCCAAGTGGTCTTGTCTCTTGTAGAGAGTTTAGTTTGCTGTCACATGAAAGCAAAATGACCGGAGAAAGATAAATAAACATGGAGAAGGAAAATTCATGTGCGATTTTCCAGCAAACCAAACCAGACAGACAGGTGTGCAGATGTAACTGGGTGCAAAAAACTAGCATGACACAGCACCCAGCTAGTTTCTGGTTGCAATGTCTTTTTAGTATGGAGACAAACTACCTTCTTGTTTGTTTTTTAGGTTAGAAAGTGACTTCGTCTGTGCGTTAAGGAGAATTTGATGCCGGGGAAATGCCTTATACGAAAAAGGAGAAAGGCTTAAACGAAGAAAAAGTAAAAAAAAAACGGACGTTTAATTAATTAATCGTGGACAACGCTAAGTAGATGACCAAGTGGGCTTTTATGAATGTAAGCGGATTAATTACAAGTTGGGTGTGATTAAAAAGGAAATAAATATGGATGACAGATAAAGCGATCCTCTGTATAGTGTTACGAAATATCTTTAAATACCTATTGTAAATGCCTGACAAATAATATCAAAGGCTACAGCTATTCTGAGAAATCTTTTAACCTATACGATACCGCTTAAAATTTTGGGTGGGATTCATTCGTCAAAAAGCAAAAACTCAATCGAAGGATTGTAAGGATTTAAGCTTAAGGTCCTATGGACCTTTTACACTTATTTGATGTTTGTTTATGGCCAATAGAGAATTTTCGAATGTGATAATTTGGCGCATCAACTTTTGGCAGCCTTATGGAAAACTTTTTAGAACCAATGGTTCTTAATGAAATGACATACGATTAGCATAACAGTTATCAGCGTTAAGCAGGAACCACATACTTGTATAGCTTTTTGCTATGTAGTTCATATGCGTACAAACATAATTGCCTGGTGTGTTTTGTTGCAGTGTGGAGTGTTGTGTGGAAATCCCTTCTGTTCCGATTGCGCCATGCCACTCTCATAGGTAAATATGTGTATCTGAAATTGCCTATATTTAATAGAATTTAAACGGCAACACAATGCACTAAACAACCGTGCACACTGCACAGTCAGCATCACGACACACCACTCCACAACACACCACGCCATACAAGTGTGGTTGCGGCTTTAGACTGAATACGTTTTTCTATTCTTCGAACCTTCAATCGTCTATTATATTACTCTGCCATCTACCGGGTTATTCCATCAACAGCTAGTGGCTCGAGTTGTAGTAAAATTCGTTTGAGCAATTTAAATAATCTCCTGGGAACCGAATTGATGATGAATAAGATGAATTTTCAAACAGTCCGTCGCAAGCAATAAAAGATCCTCTACGTATGCAACCACTTTGACATCCCTGTTTTTGAATTTCAATAGCCTTTCGTTTAGCTAACTATATGTACCTACTTCAAGAGGAACACCACAACGACGAGTTATTTGCCCCTTAATTAGGGTTGGCGTGGACAAGGGGGAGCAATTCCTCCTGATTTTTTTAAGCGTTTGGTTTTTAAAATTAAAAAAAAATGAAAATTTTGCTAAATTTAGTGAAACTTTTATTAGGGTCGATTAATCAATTCTTGGCATTTACTTTTTAAATATTATTTTGTGTAAATGTTGACCGCGACTACGCCTAGAGTGGCCCATCCAGAATGTCCAATTTGGCTTACTTTTTCCAAACATATCGACTGGTATCTCACCAATAAACATGAGTTATATGTTGTCTTCCAAGGCGACAATATTTGCTGGCTTGTCCCTATAGACGAGAGACTTCACATATCCCCACAAAAAATAGTCCATCGGCGTCAAATCGATTTAGGCGACCAATTCACAGGTCCAACACGAGATTAATTGCTCACCAAATTCGCCTCGCAATATGTCCATGGATTCGCGTGCTGTGTGGCATGTCGCGCCGTCCCAAACTCAGCTCTTCGATTTTCGACAAAAAAAAAAACGTCCGAAATCATCGAACGATAGCGAGCACCATTGACCCGTAACGTAACGTTGTTGCAACCAAATTCAATGTAATAAAATTCAATAATTTGCAAACGTTGTTCGGGCGTAAGCCTATCCATTGTAAAATGGCAACGTTAACTGAGGTTTTTTTTGCTTTGACAAGTGTCACGAATCACGTGAGAACTGTCACAAATTCAGGCTGAAAAACCAAACAGGAAAAAAATCACCCTTTATCTGCTGAAACAAAATTGAGTTTGACCTCTTCGAAAAGATTTGGCTGTTCAGACCCAGCATAAAATTGTGCAGGTCCTTCCATTCGTCCCAAAAAATAAAAACTCACAAGCGAATGATTTTGAGAAGCTAGGGTAAGGGTACCTATATAGACAGAAGAATATTTTCTAGTGGCCATTTTTCTGGCTGGGCATCACGCGCCCTATTTAGGAATTGACGACTAAAAATTTGTCTGAGATCATCCCCCGGATCATCCCATTCAAAAAATCACAAAAAATATTAGCGAAGAGACCGAGGAAAAAAGTCAAAAAAGTAGACTTTTATAAAAGTTCTACATTTTCAATTGGTACTTAATAGGTTAAGGAAAGTTTTATATCATTCAAACGGAATTTAAATAACCTTTCCATTGATGCTAAAATTTGCATGAATTAAGTTCAAATTTATGAGTAGAATTAACTTTACTTTTGTGTAAATAATTATGCCGACGACTGTACCTACATATAACAACTGACCATAGCACTCACTGCGAAAACAAATCAACCCTTTTCGAATGAGAGGTATACGTATGCTGGGTTGCCAGAATTTTGTTTGCTTTAAGCGCCCAAAACTTGAAAAAATGTAGCCCAATATCGTTGCCCAGAAAGAAGCGCTGTGTCGTAGAACACATGTCAACAAAAACCTAAGCATGGGCCGGAATTTCGAAAGACTCACAACACGTTACTTATTTCTTCAATTGAATAAAATTAATAAGAAAACAACTAAAAATAGTTATAGTTTCTATAACTACGAAAATTGGGATACTGACAGCGAAGTGCTCCGCGAGGAATATTTCTCTAGAAAAGTGCTCCCCGACCAAAAAGATTGGGAACCGCTGTTCTACAGCATTGCTCACTGGAAGTGTTAGCAATTGGGTTGCATGCAAATAAACTTAACCCCTTCAAAATTGCTTCATTCGATCCATTTCTTACGTTAGATTACACGTAAGCCCAAAAATGTTCAGGATTTTGGTTCGTGTCAAATAAAAAGGCCTGCAAAATAAATTAGAGTGCGTGCAAGTTGAACGACTGTTCGATGTTACTTGACTGTAAGATTGCTGCCCGTGCTGCCATGTTTTAAAAGTGAGGGTTTGTCCAAAATATTTATTTATTTAGTTTTATGAAAGATTAAAACAAACAAAATTAAAACAAAATTTGTAAAACGATATATAGCCCAAAATTGTGTTGGGCGCTCATGGAAGAAATTTCTGTCGTTTTTAAGCAAAAAGATAGCCCAAAATACGACAAAGCGCCCAATCTGGCAACCGTGTGCTAGTGTTGTTATGTTTTTGTTTGTCCTGTCGCACGTTCGCAAAAGTATAAACATCCATTTGTAGCAAGGTATATGTGTTTGTATATATTTTCACTTCAAAAAATACATTTTGGCTAAAAACTGTTCCTAAGGACGTGGCTATAAACGACATAGCCTACCTATAGCAGTCTCACAGTCTCAAGGAACATTTTAAAAAAGTTTTATTGAAATCTGTCCAGTAGTATTCGAGTTTTTAGCTGACAACGAAAATTGCAACAGGTTTATTATAAGTATTACAGCGCAGTCTTGTCGAAGAACATTTCGAATTGGTTGATCTGAGGATAAGTCATTTGCTCTTCGCTGAAGACTTTGTAATTCTTGGGTCCTCTCAGACTGAACTTCAACGCGCACTCGATCGGTTTGTAGCCGTTTGTGTTGAAGCTGAGATGAAAGTAAACGTGAACAAATCTGAAGTGATGGCCATCTCTGAACCATCAGGCAGGCGGCCTCTAGGTAGACTCGGCATGAGATTGGATAGCGTTATGACGTGTCGGCTAACTATTCGGAACCTCTGAAACTGGCCCTAAGTATCTTTTGTTGTGGAAATGTTATTCTTATTTTCTTATCAAACTTTTATAACAGATTGTTGTTTTTTAGACTTTTGTCAAGACCCTAAAGAAAAAGAGCATCGGTGTTCACTTACGTTTGACGCTGACTGTACCTAGTGCTAGGGCGTTGTTACAAACGTACCATTGAGCTAAGGAGTTGTTACAAACGTAAGATCGATGATCAAGCCACTACCAAGTTTGCTTAAGGTGTGTGTTTGTCAGCCTGGTTTTGTTGCAGTACATCTTTAAAGTTTCGAAAGGCTGTTTTCCCATCGACATATATTTTGTACATCCACATGCTTAAAATGTGGAAAATTGTTCTGCCAACTTTTGACAGTAAAAACAAATTCTAATTGCAGGCTTGAACTGCAAATCAATTGCCATTTTTTGTTTGGTCTTTAAATAACGTGTTGTTATCCTCTTTCCCTTATTCCATACTGGCATACCATCTAAAGCTTTAACGACTGACCTGATACTGTTACCTCAGCCCAATTAGCATACAAGTTTATGGCACCTGGATTACTCAACACCTTAATTTTCGTCCATATGTGCGTTTAACTCAAGACAAAAAGCATCGAATTATCTATAGCATAACCAACAGATCAGGAGTTAAAAAATTGCTGTAAAACAATCGTCTTGCTCGCTGTTAATTTGGATACACTCCAAAACATCATGCTCAGGCTCACAGCATAAAACTGCAGCTGTAGGTACTTCATTTGTTTTTAATCTCATAAACAGGTGCATTATACACAATTTCCCCATCTCTCTAAATCAATCCGAGGAGCAGATTAAGCGAACCCCAACTTTAGCTTTGCAGACAAAATTGGATTAGAGAATAAAGCAACAAGAAAATAATCTGTTGATCATGATCATGATCTTTTAACCGTGGGAATGAGCTGCATAGCTACTCGCATGCAAGCGCACACTGTTTATCCATTATCAGATAATTGCATCCGTTGTGAGATGGACGAAATGGAAAATAAGCGACGATCAGTCTTCCCTGGCTACTGAATATGATTTTTTAATTGAATTCTTCTTCTATACCCATGATGGTCCATAGAAATTTGTTACAAGGAGGGGAATCAAGTAAGGCCGGGTCACCAACTGCGGCTTATAAGTTCACGGAGTTGGAAATCGGTGAAACGACTGACAACAGTATAACAAGTGTACAGTGATTGGTATTGCACCGGTACCTATATCGCTTTCTTTTAATTGCGCTTCTTTCAATTTGGGTATACCGTATACTGTTACAGGCGGGCAATCATATTTCGTGGATAACGGTGTGGAACAGATTTACCAGTAGGTATGTCTTTAAGTGACATCAGTATGACAATGAAAGATAAACCTATAACCGTACAAAACAGAAAGTCTGTCACTTTCGTCAGCGAACCAATCATGCAATTGTCAGACTAATGACCTCGGATTTACTTCAATTACCGCCACATGTTGACAATGTTGTTATCAGCGACATGTTTCATTGTTTATTGCTGAATGCGTGACGGAACAAAGCTGGTCGCAGTCCAATGTGTGTCTATAAAGATATAAGTACCCTGATTAGGTGAAGTCGTCAAGTGTGACAAATTAGCTCTCTATAGCGGAAGATGTCATCGGAATCTTTTATAAAAAGTTTCGAATTTAGACATGATGTATTCGATTAGATTCTCGCTAATTCGACTACCTTACCGACATATGTTGCAATACTCACATATATAAGTGTGATACATATTAAAAATTTAATTGGGAAATTTTTTAATTTTGATGGGTGGAAACAAACACAATTTATTCGGCTTATTACAGACTATAGGTAACAATGGCTTGAAAATAAAACATGGATTTCAAAATTTATCTACGGTAAAGGTAAGTATAGTGAAGGAGACTGAATTTAAGGGAATGAGTGCTGCGCCTGATGCTGTTGAAGGTGAAAGCAGTAAGGTTTGAAAAAAAAGACGCAGTAAAACGGTACAATAAAACCCAAATACTCGAGCTCCTCAGTTGGTTGGTTAGGAAAATATGGTAACCCTTCGCTGTTCAACCATAGTAAAAACTGTTAATCCAAGCTCACTCAAACGAATAGTTGTGAGAGATAGGGATATAATCCTTAACGGACTTGTTAGATTTAGATTTAGATTATATTATGAGTCGGGAGAGCCTATTGTGCCTTCCCTGGTGGGGTCGTAGATCCGTCTTTTTACTCCGAAGACAGCCAGGTACAGGAATACAACAATCTTCTCTGAGAGTATGTCAGCAAGATTTGCTAAAGTAACGATTTCCTCGCCACGGATATTATTTCAGAGACAAAATAAAGCCGAACATTCCATGAGTGAATGTGAAGAAAGGACTCGTCACTCTCAAGACTAGAGTCTACATGTTGTGTCCAGTGAGACGCCGCACCGCCAGTTCGGTGGAGATAGTTTTTCATGAGGCCATGACCACTAATTATACCTGTCAGGATTCTGAGGATATTTTTGTCCAGATTCTAATTAATCTGTAAGAATTTTCTGGGGGAATTTTGGGAAGATTTTGTGTAGTGAAGTTCTGCCCAGTTGTTTTAAGCCAGACTTCATTGGATTTGGTTTGAGACAAGCTATTGATGTAGTTTCTGAAATTTTGATTACACTGATACCACAGAAGGGTTCAGGTCTGATATGTGGTATAGTCGCTCCGACTTTAGCCAGTGAGTCAGCAGTTTCGTTGCCAGCAAAGCCCCTGCAATTTTGTAGACTTTATGACACATGAGCCAATGACTTTGAGAGCTGTTTGGCTATCTGAAAGGTGGTAGAAAGTTCCTGTTTGTTAGGCCTACTGTCCGCACGTAGCTGCGCTTCATACGCAGGCTTTCGTCATTTGAAACTTTTCGTAAGCTTGCTTGCAGCTTTTTAGTAGGTTGCTTGCAGCTTACATATAAACAAACGAAGCTCTTTCCACTGAGCGGCAAAGTCGCATTTTCGTAGTCGCAAATGCGACTTTGCGGCTCCGTACTTGCGGGAAACGTACATGCTGCAAATGTCGAAAGCGCGCTATATAACTAAATAAATTGTCAGCAACTTCGCGGCGCGGCGGCGGTCAAATCGCATTATCAGTCAACTTGCAGTTTGTGGCGGAATTTCCTTCTGATTCGTATGTAGAATCGACTCTGTTCTGCAACGTGTAACTTGTTCGCCGCGTTCGTTCGAACTTTGGTCTCTCATTACAGTTTTAGTTTTAAAACTAGCTATTTTTGGTTAGCGTTCCATTTATTTTTACGCTGCCTTTCAACAAACGACTCTAGTAATTTTCATAATGAGATAAATAAATAAAATACTTATACTTTACTTTAGATGGCGCTCCCAGTTCGGGGTGGACCACGGCCTCAGCCAACAGGCCCCTCCCGCCAGCTTGGTCGCTAGCTATTTTATCGGTTAAATAATATGATTAAAAGGGCTTGAAACAATTTTTTTGCAGGGCTTAATTTTTGGTACAAATATGATGTTTGCTGCATCTATTCATTTTGTCTGAATCTGGATCGTGCCCTCTTGAGAAAGATTTGTTAGCCCAGTCCGACAGCTCGGAAAGTGGGTATACAGTCCATTAATCCTAGTCGTTCCTTCACACAGTTTATTGCCCCGTTGATGGCTCTAAGACTCTCTGGATATGGTTTGATTTAACGGTGGCGGCGTTAGATTAGTTTAAAAAATCTTCAAGGTTACCTCTAATTTTTGTAAGACCTAGATATTCTTATATTGTTATTCAAATAGTTTCATTCTTAAGTATAACTTAATTTTAATTAACTATATGACCTCTATATTAATTTGATTCTGTTTTTTCTCTGATTTTTTTCAGGTAAATTTATGCGACGAAGTAAAAAAACATTTTGTCAATAAAAAAAATTTACTGACAAGTCTTGAAGCCTACTTTGATAATTGACAAATCTGCCAGCTACCAATTTCGAACGAATGAAGATGCTTTATGTCATACTAGCTGACCCGTGCTCGCCCTACTCCTTGATAGGAAGCTGATTCGGTCTATATATAGTAGACATTTCGAGTATAAAACCTCAACAGCGCTGATTGCATTTCGACAGTGGAAGGGTATTTATGCCAAAACTCTAAAGAAGGTAATTTTTATTCACTTGGCGATGATAAGACCACTTATCTCTATGTATCGGTTGCTTGGTAGAAATCTCGCACGTAAATGTGTCCTTTGACCAATTTCAAAGAACTATTTGTCTATATCAATGGTTCTAGATCTGGCTCTAGATTTTCTGATGAACCTTCATGATCTGATTCATGGTGGAGTATATGGCCAGCAAAATTATCATTGCTTTATGAAATCTGTATAAAATTCACTTGGCTACCGACCAGATTAGTTAAGCACACGGAAAGGGTGTGATCATACTTTCATGGACGGCTACAGAACTATCCAAGAGTATTTATCTAGTGCTACAATCTTAGTGGAAACAAACAAATTAAGCTTCAATTCCCGATAGGGAAACATGCATCCCTCCTCTACGCAAAGCATATGTAATAGTTATGCTCAATATAGTATGCAGCGTGGCTTTAACTGGTCTGCAGTGAAAGCCACGCTGCACTACTAAACCCTTTAACTATTTCCAAACTTGTGTATGAGCGCTAAATTTGCCCCGAAGTTATTCTGAGATTGTCAAGTTCTGCTATCTACTGACAAGTGGCCATCATTTCGATGAAGAAAAAAAAGGCAAAGCAATTATGCCTGACGTCAGCTAGAAATGAGCAGCTTTCGTTCTGTTCCTCATTAGGGAGGATTGTAAATAGGTTATGACCACTTCCATTTCGCAAATCTACAATCTGCAAGTTCTACGAAGAAAGCAAGGATAACCAGCGATACAAAAAAAAACCACCGGCGTGCCGATACCCTAGGCCTAGCTTCTCACAATCATTCCTTGATGTGCGTTTTTATTTTTGGGATCTACAACTTTATGCCGAGAGTCCTAACGGCTAAAGCTTTTTCACGACAGTACTCTCGGACGTTTGTCAGACGTCCATGAGAGGTAATTTGTGTTTTTCCGGTGATCGAACCTGGGACCCCTCGCACAGTGGTCCAACACATTAACCTCTGAGCCACTGCGCCCCGGCAATAGTCCTGCCTTCTGCCATTTACCCACCCACGTGGCGGACTGTTGGTGCTATCGTGGTTTCTTATCTGTACATTTGCAGACCAACAAAACAAAAGAGTTCAACAGCGAACTTGACTTACGAACAAAACTTTCGAACAAAACTTCCGATCGACGGAGAACTAAAAACCCAAAATCACCTACCCCAAAGCGCAAGAAACATAACCTTGGAAAACCTCTGACAGCTTAAATTCTCTCTACATTTTTGACATCAATTTCTCATACCTAATTTACACCCATCCAAAGGTGCGGTATAATAACTATTTAATACTTGTCCATCACCTACAAAACAAGAAAACAAATAATAGATTCAATACAATTCCAGTTTAGATAATAATACCCAACAGCACCACATTCTTAGCTCATGCGTCCAACGATGAGCTGACACAAAAATTCCAGTTGCAATCATGCAACCGTATCATCGTCGGTCAGTCGGCTCTATACAGCTGCTGTTGCTGCACGAGTCTGACAACTACGTTTTGCAACCATTTGTAATACAAAGTTCTGACTATACAGAGATAGATACAATTATGGGATCTGAATCTAAATGTACTTTCAGCCTGACTTATTGCGATGGGTAATAGAGAACCTGTGCTGCCTATAATCAGCTATTTATATCTGGCTATCATTGCATAAGACTCTCATTAGTGGCGAAAATGATCGACTATAAGCCAATAATAACATATAATATCATTAAGTTCTACGAAACTGGTTACTCATAGCACACTATATAATCATTCAATACCGTTCGCTAGTTAAATAACAAAAGAAAAGCACAACGGTTACTAACCTTATTTGCGGTAAGTGTGCTAAAATAACCTTAAAGTGTTAAAGGCCCGTATCCGATTTGTATTTTTTGTTTCGCTGTTTCTCCGGTTTTATACTACTCAACTGGCAATGAATATTAATTCATTCATTATTTTCATAATCATAAAAATGAACAGGCTTCTAACTCTAAGCAGCAACAAAGAGAATTCACTCGGGTCGGCTAGCAGGTTGAACAATGCGGCCTATATGGGCCAGTGACGTAGAAAAAGAAAAGGAAACGCATACCTTTTACAAGTCAACAAAAATCAACAATAGCCAATACAGTTCCCCATGGTGTCTGTCAAAAAAGACAACTGAATACCAAATACACAGAACAATGCTAAATTCTAAGAATTCCAGCTAAAAGAGGGCGAAGTACGTACAAAAAAGAAAGACACGTCTGTCGCGTCTTCTTCTTCAACTGAAGCTAATCAGTTTTCGTGGCACGATTTTCGCGCGTATACAGTTCTTGGCAAATGTCATCAAGTGTGAGGTCGGCGGTGGCCGGCGCGGCGCAGCGGTCGTCGGGGTGGGGGGTGTTAAATATAAGAACAAAGTTCCATTATGTGCATGTGCCTATTGGAGTTTACATAAATATTTATTTTGTTTGACAAAGATGAATTGGTAAGTGTGTCATCACAGTTCTGTCAAAATGTGACGTTGAGGTTGAGTGCGTGTTCATCGATAAAGTTCGAATAAAGTCACGAAAGTTGTCTCTAATATTGTTGACGATAAACACGACTCGGCTGATGAGTGTCGACATACTGAAAGTGTGCAGTATGCGTTGTCGTCATGTTTGACACATGATTTTATATTTAATTATTGGCATTGTATACACATGTATAAGTACGCAATGTTTTGTGTGAAGGCTTTGCAATAATTTTGATGACTTTGAGGAGATAAAATAAGAAAAAAAGTGAAAGTGTTGTTAACCGCTTAAGAGCTCGTAAGGGGGGTTGTTAAATGCGTACGCAGTGCATGCCTCATTCTAAATTTCATGCTGGCGATTCGTAAACGTCTTTATAATATTTGTATTTTTGCATACTCCTTTTAAATAAACAGCAGTTGCACACAGTACTTATAGGTAGCTCTTTTACCATAATACGCAATCATTTTTAGGAAATTTTACTAAACCCCGTTTAACGTACCTACGCGTAATTTCTTTGAAAAAATGTCGCCTTCCTCATGCTTCCGATAATGAGACCTCGAGATTGGTTCCGAAATACGTTAAGGTAACAATTATAGTGGTCAAGAAAAAAAAACGGTCTCACTGAAAATAAATTTTTCTCGAGGTCAAAAACCAAAGCTTCTGAAAGCTTTCATAGCATTCTTCATCTGCCCTTCCCCCTTCAAAATAGTAACGAATCCGAATCTGAATAAAAAATTTGGGTCCCTTATACACAGGTTTATACCCCCCTTGGTGGTGGCCCCCCTAAAAATGGCAAAAATCGAAATCTCCTAAAATACGTGTCCAAATGTTTTTTATTTTCTATGATCGTATAAAATTGTCCACCGTTGTAGTAAGCGGTTAAAAAATTATGCGCTCTAACAATAGCACATACCTAAATTGAATATTTTGCTCCTCAAAAAAGGAGTTGGGCCTCTTCGGAAAAATGTCGAAACACTACTTGTCTAATCGTTTTTACTTCTTTACTAATGTACAAAGTTTCAAACTAATGCAACAAATGTTTCGTGGGTTATAGTGTTTTTAAAAATTGTGCAAAGCTTCCCTATAAAAGGACAGGTTGGCTTGTATCAAAAAATGCCTTCTTTCTACAAAGACAGTGAAAAACGCCAACGAAATTATATGACTCTACCATTACCCGTGGGCCTGTTCGTTGTTTGTCAGTCAATCACGGAATTGTTTTATATAGGATAGACAACAAAAAAATGTTGCTTTTTTAAGGGGTAATACCTCTAGCCCCTTAAAATGGGTCGTTGTGGGCTAAAATCATAACGTTCTGAAATACGTGTCCAATTAGTTACTATTCTCTATCAGCGTGTAAAATTACACATGACTTTGGTTATTGGTTAGAAAGTTATAGTCCTTACAAAGGTACATAAGTAATTTTAATATTTTGTTCCCCAAAATAATGGTCATTTTGAAAAACGGCGAAACACACATTTTTTTTTTAATTTTTGCTTTTCTTTCACTATTGAAAATTTCTAGTATATGTGACCATTTCACCCGCTTTTGGCGGGTTTTACCCTCTTTTTTACCTAAAATCCCTCCACCGGCCACCACAACCATTTTCCCGCTTTTAAAAAAAAATCGGAATTTAATTTTCTTAAGAATTTTCTTTAGTCCTTTTTTTCACTACGTTTGAAGATTTTTTTAAATTTAAAAACGTATAAGAACACTACGGCAGAAGCTGCCGTAGACAACTTCAGTTGGCATAAGTGCGCGAAAATTGCAAATGGCATGTGTCAAAGACACAACCAATGATGTTTATTGACATTCGCTGTAAATACGACGGTAAAATTTAGCAAGATAACGAGAGACACACTAACTCCGAGATGCCGAAAAATCAAAAATTAAAAAAATATGTAAGCTTACGCCAGAATTGGAAGCCGTTTTTACGTATATTAAAAAAACTGATGACTTTTATTTTTAAAGAATTATATTATATTAGATTTTACGTGACAATACGTGAAATAAACTGTTTTCTACTATTTTGCACGAAATTTTTGAGGTCAGAATCTACTTTTAGAAAACACGCCCGCCTTTAGCTTTAAAAAACCCGCCGCTTTTTGCCAAAAAATAAATAGTCACGTTAATGTATGATGCCCCATTCTTATACAGTTCCGTTTGAATATATTTTGAGTATCTATGTATTCAACGGCGACAGAGACTGGGAAGCATTACAAAGTTTCAAATTGATACGACGAACGGTTCGTGAGTTATGAAAAAGCCCCTTTTCAAAGGGGCCATCGCTATAACTTGAGCTTCAAGCAAAATTTCCAAAATCGGAAGAATCAATTTTCTTTATTTCTTAAACAGAGTACACAAGCCGAGTTTGAAGTCGATCGGATGAAAAATACAAAATTTCCTAAACAAACTTAGACTACCCCCACCTCTTTTTACCCCTTTCAGGGTTTATTTTCAAAATACCCTTCTTCATTCCTTGTAAAGGCAACCTCTGTACAAAATTTCAGCTTCGTAGGCAAAGAGTTTGGGCTTATTTGCCAATTATTATTATTTGTCAGTTTCATGACAAGACAATAATCAAAAGGCAAGGTTAGATTGTATAGAGTTATGAGTTCATCAGAGAAGTGTAGCCAAATGTTGTTCTTAGGTCACATTTAGGCTCAGAACCTAAACCATTTCGCCCATCACACAATCTTGCTGACAGAACATAAATATGGGTTCAATTTTGCTTAGAAAACTAACCTCCTCTAAATTGTTGAAGAAGTACCTTCCGAGGTGCTTCCTTCAGTTCCGAGCAATTGATTGACATTGACGGAGAAGATATGAAGTGTTCTCAGCAACATGTAGGTTGTAGGTCTTCAGTCATCAAAATACCTGCACGTGTCCGTGTTCGTTAAACCAAATCTCTTGGCGTGATTCCTCAGAAGGCAATGACCTTATCTACTCCCTATCACTACGCGTAAGATTGATCTGCTGAGTTGTAAGAACTTGTTTTCCTTTTCTGCCATGAACCTATCCCTATCATTGTTTAGATTTGGTGACATATATCTCTAGCGCTTTAAGATATCGCTGTCTATCAATCCAGAGCGGTTTCCAATCTTTTTTGGTCGCGGAGCACTTTTCTGGAGAGAAATTCCTCGCGGAGCACTTCGCTGTCAGTATCCCAATTTTCGTAGTTATAGAAAACACCATAACTATTTTTAGTTTTTTTCTTATTAATTTTATTAAATTGAACAAATAAGTAACGTGTTGTGAACTTTAGCATTTTATAAAATATTTAAACTATTAGATATTAAAAAAAAAAAAATCAGAAATATGTTCAACTCATTTTCGAGTTGGCCACAGAAAAACAAAGACTTGAAAATTCCAGTTTCCAAAAAAAAAATAAAAATTAACAATATTTACTGGAATAGCCTTTATTTTTTGAAAAGGGCAGTCAATCTTTTCTGAAGATGTTCCACTAAAATCCGAAATTTTTGGCGCAACAGGCCAAGCTTCTCACAACCATTTGTTTTTATACCCTCCACAGGAAGGTATATTTACTTTGCCATTACGTTTGTAACGCCAAGAAGGATTCACCGGAGGCTCTATAAAGTATATATATTCTGAATCAGGATCACATTCTGAATCGATTTAGCCATGTTCGTCTGTCTGTCTGTCTGTTGAAAGCACGATAGCGTCCAAACGAATCGACTTAGGTGAATGAAATTTTGTGAGAGGACTTTTTTAACCGTCGTCAGGTTGGTATTGAAAATTGTCTATGTCGGTAAAGTAGTTCTGCTACCTACCATACAAAACTAATATTAGACACATATACTTACTCGCATGACAAAAATATTGCATGAGTTTTATGCAGTGGAGGGTATCAAAGCATCGGCCAGGCCGATGATAATACTTTTACTTGTTTTAAGTTTTTTTTAGGGACGAATACTAGGGACTTTCAATTTTTAGGCCGAGTCCGAATGGCTGATTTGAAAAGCTTTTCAGGACAGTTTCAGGGGTCCGCAGTGGAAAAAACCTTAAGACTTAATTTGTGTTTTTCCGGGGATTGAACTTGTGACCTCTCGCACAGTAGTCAGATCCAAATAAATTAAACTTGGATTTGACACTCCAAAGAACTTTTTTCCAAAATTGAAAATGATTTTTTTTTTTTAAGTTGAGTCTTTCGAAATTCCGGCTCTTGCTTAGGTTTTTGTTGACATAATGTGTGTTTTTTGTGGAATATGCATCTACGAAGATTTTGTTCTACGACACAGCGCCCTGAGTTCTTGATGGAGTTTAGGTGCAACAATCTTCTTAATTTTAATGGACATTAAAAATGGATTGGCCCTACTTGTCCGGCAAATCTTTCTTTGGAGTAGTTTTGCGTCCAATCTCATTTCTTAGAAACCTGCATTTCCCCGAAAACAAGCTCCATAGAAAAACAAATCTTTTCGCTATCAACGCCATTGATTCCATTCCATTTTGATAGTTAGGAGGTTCTGGGGTAGGTACACGATTTATTTTTGCCCATTTTTGTACTATGTAATCAATACACAAATAATTACATTGTTTCGAACAAAATGACAAAGTTCCAGAAGCACAAAATTAGCTAGTCTGATGGAATTTATTTTCATATTTTGCGCTCATCTTTCCGCGGAGCATTTGAATTTTTATGGAGCACACTTTGAGAAACTCGGCTAGATTGATAAATTTGAATTTCGAACCATTAAAAAATGATTGCTCTATATTTTCCCGCAGTATAAACGCAGTAGGTCTAGGTATACTTAAGAATAAAGAGTGGTATGCGGTTTAGATACGAGCGTTATAGTACGTTTACACCGCACCTAAAGTCATCATTTCGGCTAAATTCAGCATTTCAGGCCAAATGTTCAACATTTCGCCATATATTTTCCAACATTTCGAAATTTTGGATTTCAGCGAAATGTTGAATTTCAGTGCTGCATTTGTAAGTCTCTGGTTTGTGGTATGCACGTCATCGTGATGTAAATTGCTTGCCGTCAGTTCCAAATCACTCACATTTTGCCGCACAATTTTCGAAGTTTTCAACACATAGGAGGTTTTCAGCACCTTTATGGCGTCGGTAGACATATCACTTTTGCCTTCATCTTCAGTTGAATCGAATCTAAGCCAAGTGTGTGACCTCCGTAAAGTATGTACACACGCTTTGAATTTAAGATACATATTACATTACGTTAACACAACTCGTATAGCAATTAATCAAATATCTAATATCAGGCAGCCACCTTAACACTCCTTCATTAGGGAAATACCTATAATGAAACCCCGAAACCAATAATGGGAAAGTCATTAGGCTATTTACACGAATATGACCATCTAATGACTAATGGGCGGCTGCGCAATGGTCTCTCAAATCCGAAATGACCAAGTCGATAAAGTGAAATGAGTCTACTAAACCTTTCATTTTATCCTTTCACTCGGCTCATCGTTATTCATCGGTGGGAATGTATTCCATTCACGTTTCACGGCAACGGCACTTAAGAACAATATTTCAAGTTGCATCGCAATATTAACCTTTATGTACATATCTACGTACGTTACAGCTAGATGGCATCTATTAACCATCAATCGGTTTTCTTTCTCCACTGTTGATGATAACGGATGCGGGGATATGGTCAAAGAGGAGACATGCACATGCACCTCCATGATGTGGTACGTTCAACTGTATAACTGCAGGCATTACTCGTATCACCAGCATCATCATCAACATCAGTGTCAATTGATCAAGTTGAGTACTGGGAATTGCGCGTGCTATAGTTGCACTCTCTCTATCGCGCGCGCGCGCGCCAAGTTCGCGGACGCACTTAGGTCTTACGTAAAGGATTTGCCTCGAACGTCGTCGGTCGTCCGAATTTAGCCATAATCTTGATTTAATTATCAATTCTTAATCTGGTCAGATACAAGTACACACACCCGATAGATTGATACACTACACACATACCCGTAGTCACAAGTCTATATAGAGATGGCACACCTGAGACAGAGAGGCAGATCTAGTCGCGAGGTAAACGATTCGCTTTTACCAATTTTGGCTAATGGTGATGGAAACACGCGTTCCATTGTGGCAATGGCAAGACGCAGTAATGTACAACAAAGTAAAGGCTATATTGTTGATCGAGCCTCTGCTGGTGCTCTGTCTGCTACCTGTAGTACCTACAAATCTGTTGCTGCTGATGATGATGATGGCAACGACGACGACGACGACGACGATGAAGGTGAATCCCAATGGAGGAGCGAACAACCATCAGTACCTCCACTATCCAGAATCAAAAGAGGAAAATTGTTGTTTTCACTTCGAATGATGACAACTATGCTGTTGTTGTGGGCACGTATAAGTACAGTGAATTCACAATCAGAGCCTAATTTAGACATCGCGCATAGATACATTGGAATATCTATATATCTAGTCGTTGGTTACAGCTTTACAGAATTATATTGTCCGGTCTGGTATGGTGGATCGTTGTTAGAAGTTCGTTGAATTAAAAGTAAAAATTCCATAAATCGAATTCCATTCTGAGAATTTTGTTATTGTCCATCGAGTCGGCAATCTATCGATTGGATGATGCCAGGCTGGAGCTATCAAGTAGCCCTTTTGGGCTTGATATATGGACGTGAACGCATGCTGCATGTCGAGAAGATTAATCGCTTTCTGTTGCCGTTTGCTACTGCTGTTACTTGAACTGCGTCCATGATTGCTATATATGTGATGTAAGACTAGTTGATTGTCAACGTTCTTTTGTCACGATTTGCGGGAAGGAAACATCGCAACATCTAAACTTGAGCTTATGACGATTTTCTTCAGATTCTTTAGTTGGTTTGTAAATTTATTTATTTTTAAAAATTCGTCATAATCTGCTGATGAAGGAGTTAGTTTGGTAGCGAGACAACGAACTCTGGCAGAACAAATTTTATTTTAATGTTGTATGCGGCCTTAAAATCGATAGGTATAAAATAAATAGTTTGGGGCAACAGGCGTGTAGACGCCGTAGGCCTAGCTTCTCACATCCATTCGTTTGTGTGAGTTTTTATTTTTGGGACGAATGTAATCGATAGATATACAGAAGGTTAATATCGATTTGGACTTCTTGGGTCTTCTCCAGGATCCGCAGTAATGTGAATATTTGGTCGGCTAAGTGGGTTTAAAACCTCACTTTTAATGCCGTCATTCTGTATGCAATGTTAAAGGGACTAATGCCTCTATATCTGCCGCAGTTTAGACGGTTTCCTTGCTTTTGGATCGGTCAAACAATGTTTCATTAATTTCTCCGAACAAATCTTGGTGTATGCTTACAAATCTAGATGACAAAACCTTATTTACAGAACACTAAAAAACGTGCCATTGACCGATAGGTATACGCAAGCAGCTTGGTATCGCCTTAATATCCACATCCGAACGCAGAAGAGAACGAAAATTTGTCCAGCTTTATCTAAAACTAGATATAGCGCACGGTAGTCGAGCCATTCTTTGGTAATCTCTCGGACTTCTTAGGCTTAAAATTAAACAGCATCATTAACTTCCTGCCTGTAATATTGAGGGTATTGATGGTATAACGAAAGGACTGACGTTCTGTCCAAAAACGGAGCAAATCTTCCACAAATTGAAACTATTGAGGGCATAAGACCACCAATTACAGTGGCCAAGAGAATTTTTTTTCGAGAAAACTAGAAATAGGGCAGACCAAAAAAGGTCTGATAACTGATATAGTATAGGTTAGGAAAAAAACTGTAGAATTATTAAAACTCTGCAGATCAAAGTGATTCGAATGGCGATAGGGATACTCTCTGGGCCCTTCCTTCTTCTTGAGAAACACGCTGCGAGATTAGGATTAGGTTTAATAAATACGGACACGTGCAGGTATTTTGAGGACCTACATGTCGCAGAGGATATTACTCATCTTCTCTATGAATGTCAAACTATTTCAAAGTGGTCGACAACGGCATCTATAGTGACAACGTTCACCAACTATGTGACTAAATGCAGCCATTGAAAGCGTCCAATTTCGTGACGAGAGGAGGTCATCCATCTTAAAGAAGAATGAATTACACAAACGACCTAATTGAAGAGGCAAAAAGGCGACATTTTTGAGTGCTACTTATGCTATATTTTTTAATTGGCTACTTGCACTTCCCCTTTTAAATACAAAAATAAAATTAATAAGTACACTACAAAAGACGTGTAAACATTTATTTACCCATGTCACTTATTTGTGACAACAAGGAAACACCTTGGAAGGAACTTCTTTAACAATTTGGAGGATCTTGACCATTTTTAGGTTCTGTATAGGGTAATTAAGTGTTTCGGGCGAATTGGTTTAGGTTTTTGATTGTGAAGGTTCCGCAGGAATGGCGATGCGCCCAATATGGGTCTTCTGTGATGAACTCACACCTTATTCATAACCTAACCTAACCTACCTACACGGAGAAAGCTTGTGTCGGGACAGTTCTATAAAAAATAATTTGTATGCATATTTCTAAAGGCACGCATGAACTACATTAATCCGTGGGGTAGGTGTAGTAGAGGCACCTATATATGCAGTCGAGATACACCGTTTCATTGTCTCTTAGGGGTGGACTTAAAGACTCGCCGGGCGGATGCGTTGTTGTGCATATACGCTCAATGTGACCAAGTCACCTCAGTGGATGTATTTTGAGCTGTTTAAAGAGGTCAACGTCGCTATATAGTCTGTAAAGTACGTTTTTGAACCTCCTTCTCCACACACCATCGATTCAAACTGAACCGAAAATAACTCAAAGAATCTTTCTCTCAAAGCGAGCCAGCCAAGGGAGGTTTTCATCCACTTTCGATAAGATCCATCTTTCTGCACCATACAGCAAGACCGGCATGATAAAGAGGTTGCACAATATTTCCTTGGTTCTGTGAGGGGGATTCACTTTATAGATGTCTTCTTAGAGAGAGATTCTTCGCTTGATTTCTACGCCGATGACGTTTAGCGAATCAATTGCTAGATAGACAAAGTTTTTAACTACTTCGAAGTTATATATAACTTGCATAATTCCGATGACATTGCTGACATTATCGCGAGAGTTTAGCGAATTGTCAGTGGCGCGTTTGCCAGTATTAAAGGTAAAACGGAGGTGGCAAAGATGGGACTGACTCTTTAATGAGGACGAAACGAAGTATACGCTGTCATCGAGAAAGCGGCGACTCGGGTAAACCGACACAATGGAATGGAATTATGCAAGTTTGTGTCGGTTTACCCGAGTCGCCGCTTTCTCGATGACAGCGTATACTTCGTTTCGTCCTCATTAAAGAGTCAGTCCCATCTTTGCCACCTCCGTTTTACCTTTAATACTGGCAAACGCGCCACTGACAATTCGCTAAACTCTCGCGATAATGTCAGCGATGTCATCGGAATTATGCAAGTTTAGTTGAACGGAAATTGTAACTCTGTTTGTTGGCTTGTGAGCTCCGTACAATTGTTTTAAGAATGATGTTAAAGAAGTTACACCATATAGCGTGTCGGCTTATCATAGACACCAAATGTTCCGTGGTGTTCTTTCCGACAGTGAAGCGAGATTCCTCCATCGTCATCGTGCACAGACGGACGAGTTTGGCAGGGATGCCGAAATTTGACATGGCCTTGCATAATTCGTCCCTACATACGCTATCATAGGCGGCCTTGAAGTTGACAAAGAGGTTGTGTGTATCGATCAGGAATTTATGCGATTTTTTGTAAGATCTGCCGGAGCGTGAAGGTTTTTGGTGGATGGTTGACTTTCCTGGCCTAAAACTGCACTGATTTATGAGAGGCCATTTATATGACGGCTTATTTAACGAAACTTCACAAATTTCTTCGTCTCAATGTGTTTGAACCGAACTTGCTTGCCCACGAAACAGCTCTGAGTTGTTTGTCTTTGCTTTTCTAAAGTTGCAATTAACCAATTCTGAGGCTGAGGATGTACAAAATGTCCATGTAAACAATATTTCTTAATTTTTTAATTTTTTCTTTGTCGGGTTAGGAAACACTTCACTGGAGCACTTGGACGCAACTGGTCATTTGTACTACCAGGAAGCAAACCCAAACCATTACCCATTTTGCTGGACTTCGACTTTTGGGGAAGGCCGAGAATGTACTTCAGCCTCCTCATCGCTTAGAGTATCAGCACACACCACATCAGCGCCAAAAATTTGCCACCTGATCCGAGAAAAGGTAGAACAATAACAAGGGAAATAATCCGATGTAGCATCGCCCTCTCCATACAAGCGTCGCAGGTCGCAGGCAGTGGAATCACTTAGGCCGAGTACACTAAGATGCTTTTGCTAAGTGTAAGCAAAGTGTCCCGTAAGAACGCCAATAAGTTTTCTGCAGTATTTTCTACTGAGTAACAGCAGGAATGTCGCAGACTTCTTACAGACTTTGGGGAGCAAGCGTTTAGTCTGCCAACATCCTGTAGAGCATTGCCATAAACAATTGTGTTCGTTTGAGAGCCAATTGTAAATGGAAGCCCTGACCGAGGACGCAGGAAGACGCAGAACAGGTTCTGGTCCCGAGAAATTGTCCTCTGAGCCTTGCTTAATAATCTCATCGGATATTTTATGTCGATAGCAATCCCAGTGTGACCTGGGAACCAGACAAGAGTCAAAGAGTTCTGCCTTGCGACCGAGTTCAGAGAGTTCTAATATTGCAAAACAAATTTGGAACGTCTAAAGGGATGAGCAAGGCTTTAAGCGAAGCTGGACTGTCGCTACGGTCGCAGATACTCCGACCCCGCCACCTTATCCTAATATTAGCATAGAACTCTACTTGAAGAACAGAGGCATGCTTTCCTAACGAATAGTGAAGTTCAATGTTCGATTTTCACGAAGACACCAGCACCGAACCCTAGACTATGTTTAGAGCCATCCGTGAAAATTCCAGGCTCAAACTCTGGCTGAAGCCATTCCTGAAAGCAAGGAAAGTTGACTCTAAATTTGAACAGCAGCCGAAGTTCCGGTGTCATTGCATCAGAGGGCATATCAATTGAACTAGGGTCGTAGGATAAGTGTCGCGCAAGGGCCTCGAAATTCCAGTGAGGATGATACCAAAAACCACCCCAAATGAGACGATTGATTAGTTTAATAGTAGAACCCGTAATAAAGGTATCAAGGGGAGCTAAAGCAAGCAGAGCATTTAAACAGAGCCCGGCGTACTCGGGAAAGCACCCGTACAGCCAAGACAAACCTTTCTGTGGAGTTTTGTGCAGAAGTCCAGTCATATACCTTCGTGAAAGCCCTCTCCACCAAACAACCGACGCATAGGCTATAAACAATACTTACAAAAAGTAATAGTTTGAAAATATTATAAAGTTTAGCTTGTCGGAAAGAACTGGCGCCCTTTCCTTAAAGTTGGAAGTCTTATGGTCTAATTTGTCTCTTTGATCGATCCCACTACCACTGATGTTACTGCTTCTTTTAAGATATAGGAGTCGACATCTATTGGAGTATTATGGGACTATCCGCAGATTCAGCTATACATCTAAAGATACGTATATTATTTCTACAAATTAACCATACGCAGGCAGTTCACTTCAACACTTCCTATAGCAACTGTTTTCTCTAATTGCCACTATACCAGTAGGAAATAGCTACTTATATCTGCGAAATATTTCTAACCAACGAACAACGAATGCAGTCGCAGATGTCCAAAGCAAACACTCCGGTAGGACTGCTTTCTATTATCGCCATCTAGATAGACATCGCACTAAGTCGTCCAACCAACATCCAAGTCCAAGTCCAAGTCGAAGCCATCGCATCGCAACCATTCACCATTCCGTTCGCCATTGATTGATGGCATCAGAGATCAGTTCGCCGCTGAGGAAAATAACCAATTTGAGACCTGAATTATTAGTGGCTTATAAGATTGCAATGTTTAATAGAGTATATAATAGAACGCGCGTGGATTTGGAGTGTCGGTATCTTTCTCCCTGCAATATAAAAGTGGAAGTCGCCCCTTTCTCACACCATTTTGTCGAGGTTTAAAACCTAACGTAAAAAGTGGATACAGCTAACTCTGCTGATCGCCGCTTGTTTGCGGTTTGCTTTTGCGTGTATTCCAAATTCGAATCCGAATCCCAATCCCCATCCCCAGCTTCCAGAGGTAAGTAAATTGATCGGAAAAAGTTGTCTAAAAGGCGACCACTCATAATGTTTGCATGCACATAAAATGGACGCGATTGAGTGGACTTTATGTGAAAGTCATGCCATGCCATGCCGTGTAGTGTAGTGATTCCTCTAGCGTCTTACTCTATTAAGAGCGATCGATGAAGCGAATTCATTGCGCGGTGAGTGAGCAATCAAAGAAATTGAAAGAAAACAAGTCGGCATGACCAGACCAGGTGTTTAGGTCAAGCTATAGGCTTTTGTGGTGTGACTTTGTGCGGTGATCCGTGGTGGCTTTGCCATTCAATGTCATTGGACTCTGTGTGCGGCGAAAGAAAGCCATTATTGCGGCTGTCGATGGACGCAAAAAGCAGGAAACACAAGGTAAAAACATAAGTAACGTGCAAATTAGCTTATTGCAGTTTGCCGGTGTGGTGCGAAGCTTGGCAATTAGCCTTATGAGGTAATAAAAGGTTATGTTCGGGAATAGTGGCTGTGTGGTCAGTTTTTGTTTCTGGATGTGTTTAATTTTTTTTTTGTCCTGATCCATGATATTGGTCTACAGATAAAACTGAACTGAATGGTAATGTAATGATAAATTGCGCGGCAAGCATTGAGTCAATAACTTTGACATTAAGATGGACATTTTATGACGATACATGTTTATTTGTATCAAGCCTGTAAGTTACTGTATCAGGACCTGTGAGTTGCTGCTTTTACTTAAAGTGAGCAACAAACTAAATGAATAAGTACACTCGAAAGGAAAAAATATTCTAGATTTTAACCCGTAGGGCTTTAAGATCTTTCGACCATTGCTTCTGCAGTAGGACTCCTCAATATTCAATTTAATTTATTAATATACAAAGAGCCTTGAGATTCGACCGCCCGTCTATCGGCTCTTCCTCTTACCTTATAAAAGTCGCCTCGTATATGAATCAATAACTTTTAGCGCTGTTTGACCTTCTGAGATTTCGTCTTAAGCACTCTATGGCACAGAGTTCAATTGCATGAACTTCATCATGCAAAATCTTTGTTGAGATATTGTAACATGTGAAGCCGTCTAATCCCTTCTCTAACACCAGTTCGCATTTTTGAACCGTCCGTGTTTTATCTCAAGTGGCATTCGTCTAGCCTGGAGCCAACAGTCTCTCACACAAACCGGTCCGGGATGCATATTTCGTACCGTCGTCGATTGAAGATTAAAGATTTTTGAGGGCATGGCGAGTTGCTCTTTCTAAGGCTATATACGTGGACCAGAAGGGTATATGACAATGACAGCTACAGTGATTGCAATTTACGCCTGTCTTTGTACTTTGGAGTGATTTCTGATTTGAACTTTGACTTGCCTTCAAATTCTACTAATTTAGTGAGGAATAAGTAATGATTCTCATGAGAATAGTGATTTAAATTGTTTTTGGGCGAAGATACATTTTTTTTTACTTTCCTTTTTTAAGATGTCCACTTTAAGAGTACCTTCTTTACGAGGGCTTGCAGTTTTCACCCCACGGCATTTCTACTCATGGAGCTCAAAACCAGAGTATATCCATCAATTAATGGATATACTCTGCTCAAAAACATCGAATTTTTTGTTCCAAATCTGTGTATCTCACTGTCACTAACATGTAAGATTGTAAGCAATAAGCAGCTGAGTCCGCTGTTTCCTCTATTCTCCAAAAGTTTTAATCGTAAGCTCTCCTTCCGTCTACTAAACTATTGAAGCGTGTTCCATGCGGAAATTATGGCAATAACGGAAGCCTTTTCTTTGGCTCAAAAAGAAAGTATTAAATTCGTTCAAGATATCTGTATATTTTCGAACAGCCAAGCAGCTATCAAAATCCTTGTATTCGACCTCTATAACTTCTCGACTGCCGATTGTCTCTTAGAGAGATGGCCGAACAGTTCAACATTTACCTATTCTGGGGATGCCGGGGCATTGAGACATTCCAGGGAATTGTATCGCCTATGAACTCGCCAGAATAGGAACAACTCTACCCATCAAGGCGAAAAAAGGCACCTTGGGTATACCAATCGCTATTTAGAAACAACAATTATAGCTGCATGCAAATCTTAGGTGGACAACTGGCAATACATATCTAGCGATAAAACAATTTGGCCTAAGCTGGATTTAAAACAATCTGACTGCATATCGGCACTACAATATGTGTCATTTCTGGGCACTGCCTAATAGGAAAGCGCTCCGTAAATCTAGGGCTTTTTGCTAACGACTTTTGCAGAAGCTGTATGGATGAAGAAGTGGAGGAAACCATTCCTCACCTTCTTTTGTTTTTGCCCAGCTCTCTCCCTTAGAAGGAAGCTTCACTTAGGAGCCTTCCATTATAACGCCTAAGGTGAACTGAGAAAAACATACATCAAAACCCTCTTACACTTTATAAAAAGCTAAAATAGTTCAACGAGTAGGAAAGGGAAACACAAACCTTATCGAAAGATCGGTTCTTCGTGTTATAACAATGGACCTATGCCGGTCTAAGTATGTTGGCTCACTATGGACGTGCTCTAACATAACCCGCATAAGCCTATATCAAATGAACAATAAATCGGAGCCTACTGGGCCTAGGAAGCTGAAGTTTGAAGCATAGAAAGATCTTATAGAAAACATGTAAAAATGTTATCATTTGCCTTGCCGATGGTTTGATACCATCCACTGCATATAAGTTAAGCAAAATGTTAGGCATGTGAGTTAAGGGCCCAAACCATAGAATCCGTTGCGGTAACGTATTCGACTGACAGGTTGATATAATACACAGCAGCTAAGCTTCGCACGTGCCGGATGCGACGGATAAACTTAGGTTTACTTTCTACTTTACTTACTTACTACCAGATCGACATAGCTAATTCGACGCTATCGTGTTTTCAACAGACAGACGGGTATGGCCAAATCGATACAATACTCTATGGGGTCTCAGATGACTCCTCCTCGGCAGTGTTACAAATGTAATGGCAAAGAGAATATTCCATCCTGTGGAAGTGTTGAGGATATAAAAATGAGATCAGGAATATATTTTGGTCTCTTTGACATAACGAAAGAAATTTCTCGAAAATTGAATTCGTAATAAACGCATTTAAAAAACCGAGCTATACTATTTATTTCTATTCAGCTAGTAGATATAACATAAACAGGCTCTGCATATAAACTGCATACAGTTTGGTTATAGTTCTGCCAATGTAGGTCATGGTACATATAAGAATGACACAATAACTTTTCTGTATTGCCCTGAAATTACCGTAAGGTAAGTACATATAACATAACTCGTAAGCGGACATTTTAAAAATTAACAAGTTTGCAATCATCCATGAGGCGTTAATTGAGTTAATTTAAATAATATTTAACAAGTTTTTAATATATAGCACCTTCACCCAAGCTACAAAATGATTGAGTAGGCAATGAAAAAAAAATATACGAAAGTGACATAATTTTTCAAAAAAATTTAGTTAATATTTTATTTTTATCTCGGGCGAATAATTTCATTTTGTTAGCAACTTTACGTTTGTTTTATTGATTGCAAATGCAATAGTAAATATTTCAATTTTTGTAACTTTAGTCTAATATTTTAAGGTATATATACTTTGATGTCTGAAAAAATAAAGCAACTTACAGGGGGTATGTAAATATGAAGCTTGTAAATATTTATTATCATCGATGATGTATTGATGTATGCATTTGTTTCCGTCGCAGCAATTTTGAAGGGCTGTTGCTATTCGCACGTTGTTCGGGACACGACTACGTAACGAAATGTCAAAGTTTATATTGCGTCAAGTTGGGGTATGTGGCTCGCTACGCTCGCGGCAAGGACTCTAAACTCCAGTATAATCATTTTCGGACATTATGCTGTACGTTTTGGATCCAACTTTTCTATTTATAAAGAGATTTTAATGAAAATAGGATTACGTTACGTTGATTACGTAGTCGTGTCCCGAAAATCGGTAAACGTCAGTTCAGTACAAAATCTGTCAAAATGAACGTGCGAATAGCCACTTCGATTTTGAAGACATCACGCAGGATGCAGAATTTCAAAAACATTGCTTGGTTTTTAATGTCTTACCATAGCGCAGAGGTAAGAGTTTGACATTTATCATACTTCTGTTGAGCATACAAAGTTACATCGATTATAATAGCAACGGCAGCAGGCCTTTTTAACGAAAACTTGGTACTTTTTCATGTGAAGTACTTATAAGTTATAAATAAATAGTTTTCGTTAGCACTTCGGCGAATACGGTTCATTACGTCAGTCGTAAAGCGGCACCGATGAAAAATGCAACCCAGATTTCGAGGCTATACTCTGTATTACCCAAGGCAAGGTGCTTCATAACATTACAGCTTTCCCGAAAAGATACGTCTCTAATCTCACAGACTCACTGGACAACCTATTGCAGGCGGCTAAATGCGCAATGCAATTTTCGAGGTCAATGATTGTAGCTGTTGCTCGTAAGGTTTTTAAGTACAATATTCTCCTGTGAATGTCGTCACTGCAAGTTTGAGTATATTTCATAAGAAGAAATGTTGTCCTGGATACTTTTATCCGATGTTATACGAGTCCTTCGATGTAAACACTCATGTTTGCTATACCTACATAGCATCGAACTCTTTACAGAAACTGTTCAAACTGTACTTTGCCAGCGACATGTTTTGTCTCTTCTTCGTTTCATAACTTATAAATACATGGAGTGGATGTTGCAGTGCAGCCTTGGCGAAGAACACTCTGAATATTTTGAGACCTAAAGATATTTCATTTACACTTCACTAATGACTTGGCCATTTTTAAGCCCTCCTAGATTGAAGTAGATGAATGTAAATGTGAACATGTTTCGGTGGTTTAATCACGTTAAAGGTTAAACCCAACTCGAATTTCATGGAATATGTGCCATCACACAAGAGGTCCTGTAGAAAGTCCCAAACCATGATGTGGTCCGACATTTCTCCTTTACCCTTTCTGAGATTGTCAGTAGGTTTCGAAAACTATTAAATTATTAAACTTATAAACAAGAATTTTGGAAAACTTAAAAATGTATTCGTAGACTTCTGTTTTTCATGAAGTTTTTGAGATTTGTTTTTGGAAAACTCGGTTTTTGATGCATAAGCAACTACACAGAAACTTATAATCGCCTATTAAGCTACGATTACACGGCAATTTTTTTTTAGTCATTTAAATGGCGCTGTGACGTCAGGAAAAAATGTCACATTAGAGCGACATTTAAGCTACGATTTGTCATTGAAAACATGGCGATCACACGAAATGACTATCATCGTCATTTGTGTCCCATTCCGTTGGGATGCCATTGTTCTAGGCGTCATTGAAAAGCGATCACACGGCCATTTTTTTCCGCCATTTACATAAATGGCACTTATAATTATTCATGTCATTTGGTGCGCCATTTTCCTAGTTATTTAAATGACGCTGCCAAAAATGGCGATCATACAGAGCGACATTTAAATGACTGCTTTGTGACGGGATTTTTACGTCAGAGCGCCATTTAAATGACTCGAAAAAATGGCCGTGTAATCGTGTCTTTACGAAAGCAATGCCTTATCTCAAGGCAATTCTAACGTGGACCTTCAAGGGCAACATCTTTGGAATTTAGAGACGACATTTGTGGTATACATATCTTTAACGATGAAATAGTAGTAGTTGAACTTAACTATATAGTGTTCTAATCTAATTTTGATGCGCTGCTAAATTTCAACAACAAAGTGGACAATTTTGTTTCAAAAACAATCGTAGCAGGTGACGAGACCCATTTCAAGCTATGTGGATACGTGAACAAACAAAGTTTGCGATTCTCAGGACTCTGAAAGTCCAAGAGTAATTCGCGAAGAGCCATTACATCCACACTGGAGGAGTCATCAGTCATTCGACTATTTTTTGTAACTGCGCGGGCCAAACGGTCACTGTGGATTGGGAGCGCTACAGAGCTATGATCTAAATAAGCCATAACGCCCATAACGGATATTCTAAATCAAAAGCAAGCACTTCCCGGCCGTCCTTATATCCCATTTGCATTGTCCCGCAAGATTACCAAATTTGAAAGTCCTAGACTTATTTCAAGCGGGGTATTTAATGTCACAGGCTTATGTGTATAAGCCACATACTAAAGAAAACCATGGAGCGAGATATCTTTTTAAAAATAAAATGAATGCTCAAAAACCCATTTATTAATTTTCAAAGATAAAACCTAATCTCATTGACATAAATTTTATATGGACTAAGGAAGGACTACTAGTGAAATGTCAAATGTCAGTTCATAAAAATTTTCCCCAGAAAATGACTTTATGAAAATACATAAAGTAGCCATCGTGGTTCAGAGCGAAAAATAAGTGAAACAAAACGGCAACCATCTTGGATTTCTCCATAGAATGGTAGAGACACCTATTGGGCGTGGGCGTGAGTAAATTTTGCAAAGTAAAACGGTTGAAATTCGAATTGTGGCGTCATTTACAATACCTAGTTTCCAATTTATTCCGCTCCGAACCCTGGAAACTAGTGATTATGTTGGAACCAACGGGAAGTTGTCTACTAGCAGTCCATATATAGTAAAGGGTGTCCCATAATTCACGCAAATTGTAATTTTGATAGGAAATAAAGATTTTTAATTAGAAAGCTTACATTTTTGATTGATTCATAGAGTTTACAGATTGGGGTTATGTATGGAATAGCACATCGGATAAATGGCCACCACAGCAAGGCAAGTACATACTGTTTGCTTGGAATTTTCTATGACCGTTTCTCATAAATGTGGCTGAATTTCATTAATTCACCTCCTAATTTCCTCTTTCAAGGCGCTGGTTGGTGGTCGTGGGTTTGTTTGCATTGACCTTTGACTTGCATTTGTTTCTCAACAATTACTCGTGAGTTTTCTGAATCCCAAATGGGACATTTTTAACGATTAACGATCAACGATCAAGATGAAAATGAGCTTCATCACTAAAGATGATTTTGTTCGAAAAATCAGCAGTACTAAAATTTATTCAACGAAGTCTCTTCGCACTGCCATGGTCAGTAGTCTTCAGTTCTTGAGTCAATTGAACTTTGATAACATGAAGTTTCAAGTATTTCGGGAGAATTCGCTGTAGAGAGCTTCTCGAAATGCCCAATTCTTGAGTACGGTGCCGATGCCGAATTGTGTTGTAACAGGACACCCAAAGTGTTTAAGATCACTAATTGATACAGTCTCCCTGAATTTTTACATTATTCTCTTCACAGTTGATAACTTTAAATCACTATGACGGTCATATTTTGTTCGAAAATTGCGGACTAGCTACAGTCCCTTCATTATTTTTAAAATATTACTCAACAATGGCCGCGTTCCATTGACCGCTAGATGACTAGCGCGCATGCCAAACTCCATATAAAAAAAAAACTGACATTTGATCATTTGCGCTAGAGCTCTCTAGCATATATTGTGAAATGTCAGTTACTATTTTTATATGGAGTTTGGCATGCGCGCTAGTCATCTAGCGGTCAATGGAACGCGGGCAATGAAAATGCGTTGTTAGCGCTTTATTTTTACTAGCACCGAATTGTCATATGTCACATTGTTATCTTTTTTCCGTTGGCATAAATGTACTATTAAATGGCGTAAAATTCAAATTTTGCATGAATTCTAGGACACCCTTTATATGTCAATGCCTAAGCTACTTTGTAGACAGGGATTAATAAAACAATAACCTGGCAATGCTGATCATACCTCATGATCAACCACAATAAGTGAAGGCGAGTAACAAAAATATGAGAAATTTTATTATGCAGTTATAAACATCTACAAACATGCAGCTTAAATCTTAATTTGACTTTTTTAAACTTCATTCAAAGAATTTGTGTTTTTTTTTTCAATTTAGGTAAATATTTAGTTCTCATTCATGCTCATGATTTCTCAGATCATTAACTTTCCACCTGTGATATAACCCATTCTCATATAAGTAGGTACCTACTTGAGATGCAACCAGACTGTCCTTGAAGCTCATTATAAGTGTTAATAAGATGTATACAATATCCGTTGGTGTACAATCTGAAGGTCGGCTTGTGTGCATTAACAGTAAAGATATAATTTAATACGTTAGAGGTTAGACCTTGAACATCCCAACAACATTTCGGGGAAATGTCAGATGCCTGTCGAATAAAAACCTAACTCTTCAAAATCAAGTTACATAAATGTATCTCGCTGCGGCAAAAAGAATATCTTCAATTATAATCTCCATTTATTGGAATATTTCTTAAGAATTTCTTACTCTTTTTTTTGATGTGTCATTGAAAAGTTGTTAATAATCTTCAATTGAGTAAATTTAACCGGTACAACAGAAGCACAGAAGTACAGAAGTTCATGTTCTTGAATTTTTTCTGAAGAGATACACATGTAGAGGTACCTACCTACCTATTTAAGTGTTGCTTACAGTATTTAGATTTCTCATAATTAGTGCACTACACCGTTTCGATTTATTTTTTTTGTTCATCAGCAGTTGCTGTGTTATACTTTTAATCCTCAAACAAGTTCACACTGCATCTGTGTATAGCTGCGCTGGACTGAAGAAAGAATTTTGTTGCGCTTTGGATGATTGTTCATTAAGACCTCTATTGCTATCCCGTTTATAGATTTATTTTCTACTATTTAATGACCCCCTGTGTTTGAGTTGGGTTGCGCTGCGCTGCTGCATTCTGTCTCGTTTATCATCTTGTGTTTTTGTTTGTTACTCTTCTGCTAGAAGATAATAATGGTGATGATGAAGATGATGAAGAGTGGCATCTGGTTTGCGGTCATTTTCTTTATAGACCTAATTGAAAAATGTGTACTGTTAAATTGTATAAACTGTGTGAGAATAATATAAAGTCGAAGATACTGTTGATCAATTTAACGGTACCTATAGGCTTAGGGAAACATCTATTTTTCTCAAACATGAATTTACATATTTGTTTGGTAAATTAGATGAAATTGTGAGCAGGGGTCGTTTTTTCGGGGCATTTTGAAATCCCAATTATAAGGTCCGCTTTTGATAAAAAGTTAATCAATGTCAGTTAACCAGGTAGAGAGCGATTAATAATAATCCAATTTGTCCATTGTAAAGGCTCCGAGAACAAGAGGCCATACTAATGTATTTCCCATTATTTTAATTGACTTTAATAATATTAGTACCTTACAGGGAAGGTATCCAACATATCTGCTGGGTGTAACACTAGCGACTTAAGTAAGGCGATTAAGTATTTCAATCTGATGGGGGGAAGTCTCTGCTGACACTGGATTGTTCGTTTTTATTTTCATCTTATTTTAAACAATTATTGTTACGTCAATCTTGCGGATAGAGGTACAATTAAAATTCAGTTAGATCAACAAACAGTGTAACAGTCTGACACTTGCAACATGCAACATTTAAAAACAATTTAAGATCAATGCGGTCTACAATAGACACCGAGGATTCTTTCTAAAGAAAAAAAATAGTAGAGGCCCTGAATGGGTACCCAGAGGAACACTAGAGGTATGCACTTAATATTGATGGACAAGGTTAATCGGCTGTTAATTTGTCGTTATCTCAATAAGAAATGGAGAGACCTCCGGTTGAGAAAAGGATTCTGTGATCCGATGCAATAAGCCTGGGCATTAAAGTGTTGGGAAATCGATTTGAGTGTATTGGATGTTTTTTTTTTTATGTTTGAATTCGCAGTTATTTAGGTTTAATCGGCTTTTTTAGGGGCGATCATAATAAGGTGTCATGGGAGTAATTTATTTTGTGATTTTGATTACATTTCAATTATATATCATGGCCTAAGCGATTAGTGTTGTGTTTGAAGTATGTATAACGATAGTTCGGGAGCCAGTGACTTTTTTTTACTCTGAAATATATTTTTTTTTCTTCTTATCGGGTTCCTGACCCATGAAGAGTCTCTGGCTGAAATACTACTGGCCTTCCATCCTCTACGATCCCGAGCACGCTGCTTCCAGTCGTCCAGACCATGCGCTTTGGCATCTGCGATGACTTGGTCTTTGTAACGGAGGTTCGATCTTCCTTGTCTTCTCGAACCTGGGGGCTGGGATTTGAAGATCTTCTTGACTGAAGCATTATTGTCCATTCGACGAGCCAATGTAGTCGATGTGTTTTGACTTTTTGTACTACATTCACATCTTGGTACAGCTCACAGAGTTCACGGTTGTATCTTCTGGTATAGTCGCCCTCCTCGCACACAGGACCAAGAATCCGCCGAAGAATTTTTCTTTCGAAGGGGTCGAGTATCAGCTCTTCCTTCTTGCTTATCGTCCAGCACTCGGCGTCACAGAGCACACATTTCGTCCTTCGAGTTAGGAGTTTTGAACGCAATTGTTTTGCCAAACCGAAGTAACAACGGTTTCCTAGGTTAATTCTTCGTTGGATTTCCACTAGGGTTTAGTTCGTAGAGTTCATGTTTACCCCGAGGTAGATAAACTCTTTAACTACCTCGAAATTGTTGCTATCAATAGTGACGTTTTGTCCTAGGCTTTGTTTGTTGATAGCATGTACCTAATCTTGTCCTCATTTACTTTAAGGCTAACGGATTTTGCCTGTTTTTCAATTGCCATGAACGCTTCTATATCAGGGCACGCTAGGAACGACCGAAGATATTAATATATCCAGTACAAGGATGTAGAAGACTCATGATAGCGCGTCTCCTTACCGAAATCTGGTGCATGTTTAAAATAGCTCGAAGGAACTACTTCCAAACTGCACGTTGAAGCGCGTGTTTTCTAGCGTCACGCGAATGAATAGGTGGCAAATTTCGACTTGAAATTCATTGATCTTTTACATGATGTTGGTCTATAGACACGATCTGCCTATACGTGCCGATTAGTGTGTTGCAGAAGACGTTCACGCAGTACGTTGGGTAGGATCTTGTATACGATATTAAGCAGGAATATGCCTGGATAATTCTTGCAAGACATAGGATAGGACCCTGAAATATATCCCTGTATACCTATATTTTCTGTAAAGTTGCTCTACATAGCTCTGGATGAACTGAGGCCTCAACTAACAAGGCTCTGCAGTTAACTGCCTGCACTTGCGGACAAGTGCGCACCTTAATGCGTTGTTTGGGTTGGAGTCGGAGACTCTTGGGACCGGACCGCTAGTGGTTCGCTCTACATGTCGCAGCAATTTTCGACGACAGTTGCGCAATTTTTTTAACTGGGTCGATGTCGCTTTACAGTTCGTATAGGTCGTCGTTGAATCACCTCCTCCAAAGCTCGTCAACGGGACCAAAAATGTTACAAAAAGGCCGAGGAGAGGATATCTTAATCCACTTTAGTTAGAGTCGAAGTATCAGTGCTATATAAACCATCAGGACTGCGATAATCTAGGACTTCAAAAGAATCTCCTCAGTTGTTCGTAATAGGTGATCTTCGCGCCTTTTTTGCTCGTAGATCTCGTGACTGGTGAGCCGCTTTCGTTCCTCTTTGCAGTGCCGCTTTATGTGCCTCCTGTTTGACCGAATAGGCTGGCTTTAATTCTTCGTCAAACCATGTGTTTCTTGGTGGTGGTCGGGCGAAACCCCAGTCCAAAAAGGTCAAATCGCAGCTCCGAGGCGTCCAATTGATATCGCCAAAACGGCTGATAACACGATTTGGGAATTTGGTGCAAAGATCGATTGTGGCATGGGCTGTTTGGCATGGCGCGCCATCCTGCATGAACCAGAGGTCGTCCAAATCCATGTCTTCATGTTTCCAAAACTTCTTTTCAAAAAACGCATAATTTGGGCAACACAGCACTCACTTTGGAAATAAGTTCTCAACATTTCCAACCGCTGTTTATGCTACTGACTTTCTGTTAAGATTTCGAGCGGGAAACAGCTGTCAATGTCAAAATATCCTATGATTTAAAAAGAAACCACTAGATGGCCCACCCTGTATAGCACCCGAAAAGTTTCGATGAATTGAAGTTTTGCAAAATGTTAAATGGGCGCTTCTTTTCTTTTTTGAAATAAGCAGGAATAAAGTCAAATTTTTAGCCAAATTCGTACTTTTTGATTTAGAGCTATTTTTATGTTGCTCCCCTTTAAATTCTTTGCTTGATGAATTTTAATAATTTCGACATTATTGGCCTATGATATAAATTATTATGTATAAGACAAACAGCTTAATAGAATGATCTCTACGATAGGGAAGAACAAAAAAAAAAATTGTCCAACCCATTCAAGCAAATGTAAATAATTTCCCTCGTTTGGCAACTCTGTACTCCATGTTCGGTGTCCACTTGAATTTTATCACACTGGATGAATCTCCACCCAAGCACGATAGAAGGAGTAGACAGCTAGAGAAAAGATCCGATCAGATATGATCTTATATCGGACATTGCAATCAAGATGTCATCCCATGGTCGAGCATGAACTTCACGATTTGTGACATCCAGACGCACATCGTCCAAAGGTTCAAGGGAATATGAAACAAGGTGAAGATATAATTCCATTTCTATTCAACTGACACGATGAAGTGTACACACTAATGTATGTATTATGAATTTATTTTTGTTCACATTTGATGCGCTTAGTGTGAATTGTCACACAGCGAACAGCATATGATTCATCTGTCATGTTGAATAAAAATAGAAATTCTCTATGCTTGCTGAAATGATTAAATCTGACATGTTGGCTGACAGCTTATTGAAATTGTCAACAAGGAAGTAACTAGGATTATTATACCTATACTCTCATGATAGAAACAATAATCGCAGAGTCACCGTCAATGTCAAATGTTTTTAATTCTTTGTTCAATCTTCGATGTCATTTTAATAAATGTTCTCAATCATTTGGTTATAATTTTTGTCGTGTAGGTGTTCATTAAGAGTAAAGAAGATGAACTCGAATGCAATTTACACAAATGACAGATGACACGCAATTATCGAAGGGCAATTGTTCAATTAATTTTAAGTCGTTCATTAACTCGTGACAGTTTTATTGGCGCACATCTCTATAAGCTTTTTCCAAACATCAATGGAAGTAAGCCGCTGTAATCAAAATCTAGTCCTTTTTTTGCAACGAAATGGCATGCAATTTGTTGAACGGTTCCTACAGTTTTGTCTTTAATAAAATATTATTTAATAATAGTTATTATACAATATTTAGGTTTGCAATTAAAGCCATAGCCTTACCCAACATACTTATGTGCAACCACATTTTTATATGCTAACGCAGTTTGTAATCGATAATCGCATTTCAGCTGCGAACCGCAAATGAAATCCTCAAACTAACCTATTGCAAATCAGGTCGTCTGTGGCTGTGGTTATCCACACTTTGAGTGTAAAATTGCACAAAATGGTTTGCAATTCGAGATGGTGAGAATCTTTTAGGCTATGCTATACGTGCTTTGATTTCTAATCAGATATTTTATGGACTGAGAATCTGCAAGCAATTTTTGTTTAAACTGGTAACTGGCGGCAGCGGCCTCCAGTGCCCGATTTACAAACTACTAATAAAATGGCCGTCATCTTTCGATTTCACATACTTTTTAAATAAAATCTTCTCTGTAGTGTGAGTACAGTGCCCAACACATAAAATTCGTCACGTTCTTTGCGTCAACTGATACGTCAAAAGTTACGTACTCCATTGAAACAACAGTCCCACAAAATCATTCGCACATCCTGCTGCAGAAAATATTTTTTACAGAATAGTTCCCCAAACAGATGAGGGCGTTCAAGAATCTAGCGACAGCTCTATTTATTCATGTTGCTGAGTTTTTATTGGGCTAGACTGGTCACGTTAAGAGTATTCTCAGTTGACGTCTATGTCCGCAACACCAACAACTCAAGTCAAGAATTTCTCGACTAAGTTGACATCTTTTGTGTCAACATGGTGTCTGGAGAACTCGGTTTTAACATTTCTATTGGGTCATACTCATCGGAGAGCATGTGAGAGCGCAGTTTGACATTTCAATTGCTCTGACGTGTAGAGCACAATTCAGAAACTCGGAACGGAACCAAGGAGAAAATATATACAACTTCCAATAAGTGCCATACCGACAACTGAAGTTAATTTTTGCGTTCAGGTAAATTTCAGTCCAGACAATTCAAGTGGACTTACGATGACTAAATTCTTGAATGCAACCAATGGTTTGGGATTGAATTGTCATATTCGCGTTTGACATTACATATCTCGTTATTTACCTCAAATTGTTAAAACTGTAAACGGTTTCACCGAGCATAAAAGTAGAAAGAAAAGCTACTTTATCCGTCGCATCTTACAAATGCGTTATTTATGACATGAGTCACCTTCAAGAAGTTAAGCGGGCATGGATTGCATTTATCTGTCAGTGGAAACAACGAACTGGACGGACTCTGTGTGTTTTATGAAAAAAAAAAAACTCATGGACGAACTGTCACTTTCACGCATTAGAACTCTGCAGCCCTTTTTTTTTGCGAAGTGTCTATTTGGCCGTTGATTTTGTACTGACTGACGTTTAATCATATTTTCATTAAAAACGGTTTATAAAGATAAAAGTTGGGTCCTAAACGAACAATGTCCGAAAATGTACATACTGGAGCTTAAAATGTTTGCCGCCAGCGAATCGAGCCACATAACTTACCCCAACTTGACGCAATATAAACTTTGACATTTTGTTACTTAGTCGTGTCCCGAACAACTACGGCCGAATAGTAACACCTATTTTTTTTGCTCGGAGTCTATTCATTATATAGATTGTGGGAAAAGCAGGGCGAATTTTTCGTTAGAGGTATTTTCCTTCATTTTAATATTTGCGAAAGTGTCACTTATGAAATAGGCAATTGACTACTTATTTAGAAATAACTCGATGAGTTTGTTTTAGGTTAATGTTTTTCAATTTAGAAATCTCCCAAATGCATTAAACCAAAAATGTATATTGTATATACTCCTGTTAGAGCGAAAGTAGGTTAGGTTAGGTTTGTGGGTTGGTGAGGAGTACATACAAACAAATCATCCTGATGATTTGACGAAGTTCATTATCTTGTCATTGGCGTGGTGAAAATCTCGTCTAGATCGTTACAGAAGTAACTCCCTAGGAATTTATACCTAGTGTGTTGGAGACCTGAGCAGTATCAAAGGAAGTGGGTTGTGTCCTCAAGAGCTACCTCAGCACCGCAGCCTTTGCAAAGTCCTTCTCAATTTAAGCCAATTTTCTTCATGTGGTACCGCAGAGTATTGTGCTCGGTATGGCCCCTACGAGAGTGGACAGGATTTCCTAACCTTCCGTATTATGCTCTCTTTTATAGTTTCATTGAAGGACGGTCATAGGCTTCTTATGGTATTGCAAGTATATAATAAGGCGGCCCATTTAACATTCGCCTTTCTTGTGGCTTTTTTTCCTGCTTCAAGCTTGAGTGCGAAATGTACAGAGAGATCAGTTTGTTCAGCTGTCGAACCTTTTCTTGTTAATTCGTCTGCTTTCTCACTGCCTGTAATACCTTCATGCCCTGGAACCCAGCAGAGCGATACCTTTTGCTGTGTATCAAGAGCCTTGAGTTCTTCGCGACTGCACTTCACTAGCTTCGATTTTATTTCTGGTGCAGTTATATGGTTTTTATTGCTGCCTGTCGATAAAGAAGGAAATACCTCCAGGTGGTATTGCCCTTACCACAGACTCACGGGCTGCTGCCAGTACCTTTGCTTGGAAAAACCTACTATGGTCGGGCAGGCGTATCGATTTTGATATACCCTGCGATTCGGAGAAGACACCTCTGACCATACCCCAGTGTCCATTTTAGATCCGTCTGTAAATGCGGCTATGGTTTGCATACTAGGTACGTGTCCGTCTCTTCATTCTTCTCTGCTGGGATTGGCGCTTGAGAAGGGTCTTGTAAACCTGCAGTTTAAGGCGTGATGTAGTCCGTGACATGTACATGGCCAAAGTACTTCTGTAGGATCATCAAATGGCCCGCTTTGTTTAATTTCCAGTTTATTGATTGGCCGATGCTCATGGCACTGATTGCGGCCGATAGTTATATACGAATGTCTAACGGAAGCAGGTTGAGGATAGCCTCAAGTCCTGCGGTTGGAGTTGTTCTCATCCCACTAGAGATGACACGAAACTAAAATCTGAAGTCTATTTCAGGGCTCCAGCTTCAAGTTTGTAATACGTAAATCGAGCCTAATTTTAGCTTAAAGCTTAGTACGCTGGCTCGATACAAAATTCTCTCAAAAATTTAGCTAAGCTAAATTTCAGCGAATCCCTCTAGCCGAGCGGTACACGCAGCTTTAGGTAAAAACTTAAATTTTCGCTTCAGACTGTACTTCATATATCTGTCAAAATTTGGCGCGCATATTTTCTTAAACTAAACTTTGACAGATCGGTTGGTTTTTATTGTTGTGATTTTGTGCTGCGGAAAATTAAATAAGGATGAGTTTTTTTAATGAACACCTCGATGAGGAATCCTTTGAAAGGGAAAAATTTGAAATCAAAGAATCGCAGACAAGGAAAAAAGAAAGCGCAGCGAAAATAAAACACTTTCTCGTGTCGATGAATTTTTGAAGAAAGTTATTTTCAACGAACATCTGTTTTCTGTGACACTTATATCCACAACGCACTCTATGTCAAAATTTACCTGGGATCTTAGCCAATGTCTGGAGAGAAAAACTGGAGGGCAGCTAAAATTTAGTTCCGCTCGAGCAGCGTACAAAATTGTCTCCAAAATATAGCCAAGCTAAATGTAATCAAAGCCTTTCAGCCGAGCGAAACGCAGTTCAAATCAAATTTTTATTTCTGACTGTAGATAATGCCTGTAAAAAATTAGCGGACTATTAATGGCTTGGAACATTTTTTTTAGCTTAATTTTGACAGTTCCTGTTAGTTGGCAAAGAGCCGTAGGTATTTTCTTAGCACTTTTTGAATAAAAATGGTCATAAATTGGTTACAGATATAGATCCCCTTCCATAAATAGCTCCTACGCTCTTGGTCTGTGCAAATATTGACAGATCGTTGTATTCTTAAGTGTGTTTTTTTTTTTTTTAGACATCCTCGAGAATTCTTTTAATGACATTCTGCTGCCGAACAATGGTCTCGAGTGAGAAGGCATTTTTTTCTAAGTCCAAATTGTTAAAGCGCACGTAATTACAGCTCTCGAAGGAATCTAAATATCTTTAAGCTTATATGCACGTGAGATAATAGGCTTGGACCAACCATGTTTAGACAAAAATATTTAAGAGGACTTCCTCTCCGATTGTTCAGCCTTTGCTCGGATCAGGCTCCATCTGGCGATCCATAAACCATAAGTTCTTCATCACTGAAGCGCATTCTTGGAAAAATCCACAAAAATCAACACAGTTAAAGAACCTACAACTATCTCCCTGCCAGAACAATGAATCCTATTTTTGATTATGTGCAACAATTGGGCAAATATTAACTCCTTTCATTCCGAAACATCACCTTTTTCTGGCGCCTGCTTCCTTCGTTTGTTGTCTCGATTTCAGGATGTCTTTTTTGAATATGAAAGACCCAAGCATAAAAAAAATCAAAATGCTTAAAGTATTTTTAAATCGACTAGTCAGCAACTAACATAACCAGCCAACAGCATTACCGTCGCACACAATCTATCTATAGACTAAAACTGAAAACATTAACATACATAAGGGTATGGGCAAAAATTATCAGAAATTCCTTGTGTGTGTGTCTGCGCGTCTAAAGGCGTTCAAGTAGTTAACCTTCAGCGTTGTTCTACAAGAATGCTTAATCCGGGCTCCACAAACAACACGACGCAACTACCGACGATATCAGCGATGCATTAATAATTATGTCAGTCAGTGACTTTGGTGATGATGGTGGCGGCGACCATCGTCGTTGGAATATGGAATTCCTTTCCTGGACTATTTTTTTTTTTTTTTTTTTTTTTAACTATAAAACCTGTAATGTTTTAGAGCTGAAAATAGATTCATATTTATGGCCCTTAGCTTGGCAACGCATGCTGAAAGGATGGAATTTTTTTTTTATTTTTGACAATCCTTTTGTAAACCCATTGACCTATATGTACGAGTAAGGTATTTGAGAGCGAATTCCTCTAAAATTCCGATGCTGATTGTCAGATGCAGCTGGAAAATGAAAAGATTGTCTTAAAAGAAGACGTTCCCTCTTCTTGATGCGAAACTCTCACCATTGACAAACGAAACAAAGAATCCACAAGCTTAGGGTTATGGCGCTTCGTATAGTTAATTGAAAGCATTTATGGCAGATTCAGATTCAGCAGGATGGTATGTGCCTCGGGGCGCATTGCCACTGTTCGATGTCATTGGTCGGCAAGTTGCGGATCGTATGGGTCATAATGGCATCGCTAATGTGTATTCGAGGGAAATTATCTTGTTTTACTATGCGTTCTTTTTATACGCACTGTCACATAGGGTATATGGAATTTTATACGAGCTTTGTAACACATAAAGTGGAAAATGGTATATATAACCTCAAACAGTTTAAGACCGCAATTGCTGCTATTTATGAAGCTAAGAAAGTTCGCAATGCTGCTGTTTCTTTTGTAAGTCCATCTGAGATAAGAAAGGGATTCTTCCTCCTTCTCTACTGTTTTAAAATGGAGACAGAATACCGAAACGAGAAAAGCTGTCACCTCGTTCCCGCTTTAAAATCGTCCGTCAGTTTGCAGTCAAAGTAGATGCGATTGTACTAAGCTGTCATTGTCAACAATTGGAAATGGAAAAACTGATTTGCTGGCATAATGCTTTCGAACACATACTAGAGGTCCTAGTCATCTTAGACGACTGGCTGCTGCATTTTTTGACCAGATCGCATTTGAAGTCGCTGTACAGCTGGTATGGTATAGGTATAGCTCGTCCCTGAATCTCCTCTTCCAAAGCCCCTGAACGGGACCGAAAATTTTGCGAAGAATCTTTCTCTCGAAGAAACCCGAGATAATTATATTAATCCTTCTTCTCGTCTCAACAGCTTCTGTAGAAGTCGTTATTTGTTACCCATTCCTATCTAAGATGCACAGCCCGGTAATGGCATTAACCACCGTGCGTCGTCGTGTTGGGTCTTTTATGTCGTATAGGAGTTCGTTGCATCTTTTTGTCAGCTTTGTCATAGTATCTAAGATATTTCAATCTATAAGTTATTCGTTTAGTTTGGAACAGTTTACAAGCTTTCCCAACTTATTAAGTTCATGTCCTGCAAAGGGTGAGATTGTGCTGGACGCTAAGTTTGATCTGAGGTTGGCTGCATCGATTGTGACAATGTCCCTCTGTGATACTTTATTAATTGACAGCTAAGCTGTGGCCTGACGAATAGCTATCATTTCGGCTTGGAAGGCAGAAAGCAAGGCCAAGACTTAGTAGGGATAGCACTGCTTCTTGCGGACCATGTTATTGACAGAGCTGCTGCCATAAGTAACACATCCATGATCCATACTGTGTATAAGGAGGTAGCTGATGAAGAGACATATTCCTTATTTTTAAGGAATAGTTCGATCGAACCTAAAATGACAGGTTTAAAGCTGTTAACAGCACAGCACTCCATAATTTCTCCTTGCATACCTATATGGAGAATGCGCTGTCATGTGACTTTTTCAACATCATTCTTGAGAATATCAGTACAGAGGCGGCAAAAATGGGTTTAATAGTGAATGAGGGCAAAACAAAATATATGCTGACAACAACAACAGGGACACACAGCATCGACGAATCGGACAGAATCTCACGATAGACAGCTATAACTTTGAGGTAGTTCGGGACTTTGTCTACCTCGGCTCCGCTATTAACTCCGAAAATGACATCGCTTAAGAAATTAAACAAAGAATTGCACTTGCCAACCGCTTTGGTCAAAACTACCATAGGGTTATCGGTTCGCTGAGGGTCGTATTACACCTTGATCTAGCCACCTTCCTCCTTTTCCAAGCTTGGGACCGACAAATCACGTGGAATGTTCAGACCCTAAACGATTTTAACGCCAATAAATGCAAGGAAGATATTGTTAGCAGTGCATTCGAAGGGCGCAGTAAACCATATGCCTCGAAACGGACTTATATTCAATGATTTTACTGTTATCCGAGCCATGCAATCTTTTTCTTCTTGGATGTCTGTTTTGTTTGCTTTATAGCATCTATGGCCTCTGCTAAGGTCCTTGGCTTCTACAAAAATCGTTTGAGAATACGCCTTACCTTGTTGCATGCCTTCCTAGTGTCCCGTAATGACATCTATTATGGCGCTGTTAATGGTTTTTGTCAAGAGAGATCAATTTCTTCTGATGAACTACTAGGTACCTACTACCTACATATCGCTATCGGTCACCTATGAGAGTAGAAATTGGTAGTTATGCTTGAGAAAGTTTTCGCATCACTACCTTTTAAACTTTTCACAACTGTCAAAAGAAAATAACAACCTTAAAAATCTGTTTTTTAGTTTTTCAAATAATTCCGCAATTCAGCTGTCAACAATACAACATCTCCCAATTTCCATACAGCTGACAGTATCTTCTTATAGGGTGTCACACAATTCGTTTCGAACGTATTTTACCGTTCCCATATGTGTCATTCCGTTTTGCGTTAATTCCTGCGGATAGTATTCAACAGCAGCCGCGCAGCTGCTAACTGAGATTCTCACTTGTCTCGTATATTATGTTTATTTACGCTTTTAGGATACACAATCGACACTAATGAAATTAAATAAATAATTAAATGAGTTGAAGCTTACGCGCAGATTATTGATAAGCCAACATTCACATCAAGTCGGCACCGATATTCTCGAATTGAGGAATTTACTGCTTGTGGCGAGCGATTTTATGCTTGCAGTGGAGCCGCACATATATTAAAAGTCTTTCTTGTTCGCCTTCGTTCTTCATTCGAATTAAAATTGCATTTGCAATTAATTTTTATCACATAAATCTGTCGTGTAAAATTCTTTGATTACTTAAAGGTGTTGCAAGCAAAAAAAAAAATGTACCTACCTGAGGTGAGTGGAAGACATGCTAATAACCTGGCGGAATATTTATGCGTATTAAAGAAATTTAAATGGCGCTCGTATATAGTAATTTATTTAATGGGAATTTGATTAAATAATTTTTATGGTACTGATTTTATGAAAATAATTCCTTATTTTATGTTTAGCCTGCTTATTGACTCTTAATTGCCTAGAACTGAATTTGCTGTTTAAGTTGAGTCGCGCCGACAGAATGAAATGGGATCATGACGTTAACTAGAACGACTAAAATCTAGAATGGTCAAAATTTCGAAAAATAATTTGATAAATGTCGAATGCAAAAATCTCGAATGGGTAAAAATCTAGAAAGTACAAAAATCTCGAAAGACTCTATCTCGAAAAAAATCTCGAAAATAAAAAGTAAATTCGAAATTTTTTTTTTGCACCCACGGAAACACTACTTTTGACCGAAAAAAAAATTTCGAATCGTCAAAATCTCGAAAAAAAAAATCTGATTTTTAAAAGTTGCTCGTAAAAAAAAATCTCGAAAGCAAAAGATCTCGAAAACAAAAATCTCGAAATTTTTTTTTTTTTATAAATCTCGAAAATTTTCGAGTTTTTAACAAAAATTTGATTTTTTGGTAAATAATCTTTCATCTCCGTTATTCTTATGATTGAGTATGCCATTGATTGCTGATAAGTAGTTTATATTGTTTAGCAGTAACGTGATAAAAAATATGTACAACTGTAATAAGGGAGAAATTTCTACTATATTTACTTATTTTACATTTAGTCAATGCTAACGTATTACTAATTTGTTTGGAAATCGGTAAAAGTATCTCTTAAGGAATAATATTCGTCCTGAAAATGACGTTTTGTAGTTTTATTTGTGTTGTTTATGACAACCTTATCGTGGTTGCGATGCCTTTAAGAAAATCGAGCTTTGGCATCCCTTCTCTATTTGTGAGAACATTCTGGATCTTCTCGTTCTTTCTGTCTTGCTTAGTTCGAGATACTCGTTCACTACTTTTTGCTTTCTCTACCTGCATTTTAGCTACAATTAGCTCTTTCGACAAGTCGCCGATAAGCTTGTAGGCTCCTGCATGCGGTTTCCCTACGATTGTTTTGAGGCGTCTGTACCATGCCTCTACGCAGTTTTGGGTCCTTGGGAATTTCTGCTCCTCTGCAGAAGCCGCAACAGACCAAAACTCTGGACTATATTGCGGTGAAAAGTTAGGTCCTTTACCGGAAACATAGTTTTTTCGGAACCAATTTGCTACGCGTCTGGCATCAGGGTCGCGAATGCTTTTATAAAAAAACATTGAAATATTCCTCAACATCTGCTGCTGGAACGAATGCCAATGCTTTTAACATTTTAATTTCAATAGCCAATTCCTCATTTTCTCCACATTTAGGGTCTAACCGTTCGCCAAACTATTTGCCCAAAATGGAACAAACATCAGCCCTGGTATTTTGCTTGAAGCAAAAATTCTTTCGCAGCCCCTGAAATAGTTTTCTCGAAGTCGGAGAGCACGAGTTTTGGATTAATATGAATTTCACAATCGCAAGCTATTTTAAAAAGTTCAACAAACATTTGGGTGTATGCCGTTTTTGATTTGCGACTCATAAGGCAAAACACCAAGGGAAACGTAACGCCCGTAACAAATCCCTGAATGGGAAAAAGCTGTTGCATTATGGAAGGGACCACATAAAACGTTCCATCAACGAGCCAGCACTCTGATTCGGAAAGCAGCTTAAGACTGCTCCGTGTACCCAACAATATATTTTTCTCACAACTATAATTTGCATCACTCAAAACAAATAACTCACCTTCCAAATATTTCAAATTTTGTTGAGGGCTCTTCACAACGCGCGCAATTTTGGCTTTTTGCGCATTCTTTGATGGAAGTTGCACCCGACATGCTGGTTCCGTTGAGGCAATGGCATCCCGAATGATTCGCGAAAGGACAATGTCAGAGGGAGCACCTAATTTTATACTGCTGTTTGCCTTGCAAACCGCTTTTTCAAAAGCAATTGGATCGTGGTTATGTTCGCTTGGGCCTTTTTTTTAGTTGATGTTCATTTTCTTTAAAATTGGTAACGATGCGCCCCTTACAACGAAAACTTTTCTTGCAACTGCAGCACCAGTAGCAAGTCTCGCGTTAAGCTTTCTTTCCAAGTGGTAATGATACCCCTTAAACACAAGTTTGTCTTTTTCTTTATTGTTTATAATCACTTCCATTTTTGAATAAACACTTTCAATTTTGATGAAACACTTTTGGCAAAAAATTCCACTAAACTTCTAAAGTTCACTTTTCACTACACTTCCAAAACATTCAGAAAAACGAAACGCATTCCAAATTATTTGGGTACAAGAATCGAATGGCCACATCGACGGATTGAGAATCGGAGAGAAGAAAAGTCCCGTTACTTTAAAAATGTTGCCTACTAAATTATAATAATGATTTAATAATTCTCTTGTTTTTCATACCTCACTCAAATCCATGAGAATCAAAAAAATGTTCCTTCTTCGCGATTCTCATAAATTAGCAAACCCTTTGTAAGTAAAAAATGTCTTCTTTTTTTGTCTACTTCTCTTTAAACATGCAGAAATTTTGAAAGCCAAAAACTCGAAAATTCCTGAAAATGTTTGGTGTTAAAAATCGAAGCGATTTGCATGCGTATCGAAATTTTTTTTTCGAGATTTTTGTTATTCGAGATTATGGTGTCTAGGTTTTTTTTTCCAGATTTTTTAAATTCGAGATTTTTACATTCGAGATTTTTGCTTTCCAGATTTTTTTTTTCAAGATATCAGGGTAGACCCATAGTTCGTCGTTGAAGCTATTCCTCCAGTCCAAAGCCCCTCAAGGGGACCTAACATTTTACGAAGAATCTTTCTTCCAAGCCTTAGCGTCATAAATCAGGACTGCCATGATGAATGTTTAATAAACTTCAATTGCAATCATGTAAACTACTCACGATGCGATGATTGAAAACCTAAATTGCCTTGCTCCGCCTTGTTTTCGAAGACAACACAAGCACGACTATTTGAATCATTTTTACGTAAACAGAAATATTTTCCCACATAACAGCACTGCATTGTCAAGTTGTTCATTCGGATTAATCATACATCAACCAACAAGAAACGAAAATGTCAGCTTAGCTCACCACCTGTAACCTACCTACCTACTGCCTAGTTTTCAAAACAAAGCCTCGGCGAAAGTATCATCACTCATCAGTCGACCTTGGGGAATGAATTGATGACAATCTTCTTGATTGGCCAGTGTGTCAGATCAATTTCCTTCATTGGCTGGGTTTTGAAAGGCGATACTACAAAAATGAATGCGTCTTGTGTTTTCATTTCCCAAAAATCGATTTAAAGCAATTGTTGACGCATTCTTCAATTTGGGTTAAGTGGCACAGCTAAGAGTGAACATTGACTATTAAAAATGAAAGAGTGCGCGTACATTGAACTGACTGAATTAGTCTTATTTTTTTAACTCAGTTAATTCGTTTAACTCTAATGGTTTGGCAATGAAAAATTATTGTGGGATTATTGGCACAGAGAAAAGAGCAAAGAGGGCATCAACTATATCAGCAATCATGGTAATGGTAACTGTGCGAGACTGACGAATCGATGCGGGTTGGTGAACTTCTGATCTTGCGAAAAAGACTTAATGTCGTTTTCATGATCAAAAATAGTATTTGCTGCCTCCTCAGCTCATGTGTCGACGAGTACCTGGTGAGTGTTTTGGAGACAGACAAAATGAAAATAAATCCAAAATCCGGCTCCTGATTTTAAGCTTCTTAAGAGGACTCTTGAGGGAATGCAAACCAACCCAAAAATTAATGAAAAAGTTAAAAAAAAGCACACATAAAAAGAGCTGCTCAAGTCAATATTCGTAATTTTTGACGTTCCAATTAGGATTTTCTTCACATAATTACTAGTCACTACTGAATTTCGGTTGCGATTTGTAATAGATTGATTCGCGAACTAACTCTATTTAAATCGATAGCAATTTCACGATTGCCGTTGCACGTGCACACCTTGCATAATGCACATAGTGACAGAAAAAGAGACGATTAGTAGAATAAAGAGCAACGAGTATCCAGAAATTCTCCATAAGAGCACTAGCAGATTAACAATTGAGCCCGGCAGTCATGAAAATCGACTTTTCTCAATTGTACTGAAAACTGAAACAAAATTGTACTGAATAGTACTCAAATTTCTTAAATGTATAAAACCAAACGAAAACATAAAAAATAAATATTTTATTAAAAAAAATACTTTCATAACCTTTGCATAAAAGTCATGTAAAATGTTTAGCCATGCGAGATGTACTGTACACTGTACAGGCATGGGCTTAACGTTAGATTTGTATAAAAGGTACCAGAACTACTTGACCGAAATAGACGGTTTTTAATATCCACCTGACGACTATAAAAAGAAGTTTTCTCACGAAATTTCGTTCGCATAAGTCGATTCGTTTGTACTCTATGGTGTTTTCAACAGACAGATCGACGGACGGATAGACGGACACGGCTTAATCGATTCAGAATTGCATCCTGATTCAGAATATTTATGGCTTATGGGGTATAAGGTGACTTCTTCTTGGCGTTAGAAATGTAAGTAAATACTTATACCTTTCAGTGGAGGGTGTAATAAAGGCGTATTTAATTGAATCTAAAGCTTAGTACGCAGTTCGAGCGAAATTAAATTTCAGCTGCTCCCCGATTTTTCTCTCCAAACATCAACTAAAATCCAAGCTAAATTTTGACATAGAGTGCGCTGTGAATATTATGTAAGTGTCACAGAAAACAGCTTCATTCAAAAATTCATCGACGCGAAAATGTGTTATATTTTCGTTGCACTTTTTTTTTGCTATTCCTTGATATCAAATTTATTACTTTGAAAGGATTCCTCATCGAGGTATTCATTGAAAAAAAAACTTATCCTTATTTACTTTTCCGCAACACAAAAGTACAGAAGAAAAAAAAACATTATCTGTAAAAATTTAGCTAGAAAAAATGTGCCCAACCATTTATGGGCGCGGTAAATTGTGACATGCAGTACAGTATGAAATAAAAATTTAATTTTTTAGCTGAAGCAGTATACCGCTCGGCTAAATGGATTTGCTTAAATTTAGCTCAGCTAAATTTTGGAGACAATTTTGTATGTGAACAAAAATTTAGCAAGAGTAGCGTACTCAAGGTAATATAAGTCTTATAGACGCCGGATAGGAACTACCATGTACATACATATCATTAATTAATTAAGACTAATCTTTGTATAGTCGTGTTCAAAATCACTTGTCCAACGGTCGATTGAGCAAACTGTATAGACTTTGTACCTACAGAAAATCTACAATTGGCCAAGTGATTTGAACACGACCGTACCACATTCAGATAACAATCTAATAAACAAGTTCTTCATTTTGAAGTTTTTTTTTGTAAAGATTTGTTTTATTTATAAAGCTGTGGCAGCCTTAATTTTTAATAATAATGTTTAGGTTCAAATAGTGCAGATATTACGCCTGTATTCGATTCTTTACCTTTTTTTTGATAATAGATATTTTGATAAGAAAACATTCTTTAAACGTTTGCGGAAGAAAAAGAAGAAATACAAAAAGCACCCTGGACAATGCGGTGTAGGATTTGAATATATGAACTCGTTGCATTCATTTTACAAAAGGCCTATTTCAGCCCAAAACTCAGAAATAGAAGTATGTACCTATTTCTATCGTAGTCAGATAGAGCGCTATATTCATGATTGATAATTTCAATACTTTTTTGTTCACCAGGAAAAAAACCTGAAGACAAATTGGACGATTGAATTTACTTGATCGTCCAAATGGCAGTTTGTGAAAAATGTTGTAATGAGTTAAAAAAAATGTCTCCGAAATCAAATCGTTTTTCCGCATCTTCGAGGAATGCATCAAATTTCAAAAGTTAATTTTTAACGAAGTAGCTATGCATGATGATGATGAGTAATGATTAATGAATGCATTTAGAATTTTAAATCAAAGGAGTGCGTTCAGCTTATTTTGTGTTGAATATTTATATTATGTTTGATTTGAAATACCTCTAAAAAATAACCTTTCAAAAATTAAGAATAGTACAAATAGTACTGAAAATTGAGAAGTGGTACTTGCGTACTCAAGAAAGTCGAATTGTACTGAATTCAGTACAATAGTAAGCCTTTTTGCAACTATGATTGAGCGTCTAGTGGAAAAATTTGAATCCACAGGCACAGCACAAAATGTTCCCGTGCCAGTGAGACAAAGAAGTGCCCGTAGTGTCGAGAATATTGCTGCCGCTGAGGCTTCAGTTAAAGAAAGCCCAAATGTGTCTCTCACACGTCGTTCTCAAGCGTTGGGCATCTCTGTGACGTCGTTGTGGCGAATTTTGCGAAAAGATCTTGGCCTACATCCTTACAAATGATTCGGATTTTCATTGAAAAATCATCTTCAGCGATGAGGCTCATTTCTGGCTGAATGGCTTCGTCAATAAACAAAATATGCGGTATTGGTCAGGCAGCGGTTTGGTGTGGTTTATGGGCCGGCGGCGTCATTGGGCCGTACTTCTTCCGTTATGATCAAAACCGGCACGTTACTGTGAATGGGAATCGCTACCGTTCAATGATAACCGAATATTTTTGGCCCCAATTGGATGATATGGACATGGAGGACATGTGGTTCCAATAGGACAGCGCGCGCCACAAGCCACACAGCGAATGTCACAATCAATTTATTGGAAACCGTGTTATTTGGAGAACGTGTTATCTCACGAAATGGTCCAGTCGCTTGGCCGCCTCGGTCGTGCGATTTGACGCCGTAAGACTATTTCCTGTGGGGCTACGCCAAGTCTATGGTCTATGCCAACAAGCCAACGATGATTGATGAACTTCGTACGAATATCGAACGTGAAATTGCAGGAGTATCGGCCGATTAATGCTTGAAAACCGTCGAAAATTGGGTTCAGCGTCTGGACTTCTGCAAGGTGGCCATTCAAAAGAAATCCAGTTCCATACATAATGGCATCGAACGTACTTTCACAGGAATAAAGAATTTCATTGATATCCAAACCGTTTTTGTTTTATTTAAAAAAACTTTTGTAGCGCTCTTATTGAAAAACCCGTTATATACGGATGCATGTAGGGATGCCTATACATGTCGCGGAGGACATTAGCCATATTCTCTATATGAATGTCAAGCCATTGGTCGGATAAGTACCTCGGAAAGTACTTCTTTTCCTTCGACAATTTAGAGGAGAATGGCTTCTAAAACAAAATTGAGTTTAAAGGTCGTGTATAGTGAAATTAAGTATATGGACGAATTAATAAAGGTTGCCTAGGGATGTCTATGAATCTAGTGCCTATATAACAACGCTACAAAAAGAAAGAATGCTTCAGCGACCATTGAATGTCGTTGGTGATGAACTACTTTGAACGAACTACTTCAGTGAGAAAAACTAAATTTAGCTTTCTCTCAAATGAACTAAATACAGAAACCCAGCGCTATAACCTCTGGAATGTGACGACACAGAATTAACATAGCCAGCAACTGCGGTACAATCGCAAGAGTCCAATTGATACTGAGTACATAGTTAATTTTTTTTTTTTGCTAATTGACTTGCTTTCATGCAATAAATGTTTATTTTTACTTTCAGCATGTTTAGTACTCAAAATTATAATTTATGCCCGGCCAGGTTTATGAATAATTGCATGTCATCGACCACCTGTTAAATTCACATCTTGCCTCGCAATATCTTAAGCCAATGCAAGTCATTTCGTTTAACATATCAAAAATTAAAAAAAAAATAATTGATTTATATAGACGCAACTATTCGGACTCGTAATACCTCGAGTGCAGCAATAACATATCGAGTAGCTATCAAAATTTTTTTTGTTCAGTCAAGTCCAACGTAATACCAAATGGCAAATAACTTAAATTCCTCATCGAAAGACAAGGAAAGGCAACGCAAAGGCCGAAACGTTGCAATTCTCGGCCCAGATGTGGTCATAAATGCTGTGTCTTTTTTTTTTCTCTAGTGCGGCGTGCTGCATTTGGCCAGAGATAGTGTCAATCCAGGGATGGATTTCGATGTGACCGGCAATTCAGGGAATATATTAGCAGTTGCATTGAAGAATACTGAATTGATATATAGAGTTAAAACAGGCTGAAGCAATGACACTTGAATTTTGCTAAAAAAAATTACAAATTTCAGTTGTAATTTTATGTATATTTTAACATAAGAATATACTTATTACTGACAAATTCAAGGAATTATGGGGTCTTTCGAGTCAGTGACAATTTATATATAATAACGATTGAAAATTAGAAATGAAAAGTGACAGTTTAATCCTCTTCATTTGTCACAGCATTCATCTAGATTGGTTGGGGTTTGAGAACATACTACAGAAACAATTCTTTTAACAATTTATTGGTTAAGATTGGGTGAGTACGATAAAATTCATAAATGCAAAATTCAAAAAGTACAATTATAGATTTTTGAAGGGAAATTATTTCCCGTATTTCTGCATCATAAAGAGCCCTTAAATAAATTTACAATTACCTCTAAGTGCGACCCTGTGCAAAACATTTACGACAAGTATCTCTCAGTTTATATTAAAAAATACTATGTATGGACGCAAGCTAAATTTTACTTGTTGCCAATTTTTAGTGTAGACGTACGTTGCACTTATTCACAGTGAGAAAGTTGTTTTGGCGCTTAAAATCCGAAAACGTATCCGCCAACGATAAACTCGCCCAACCAGTTGCTTTGAAATTGCGGTAGTTACTTAGGGTGGTATGGCATACCCGGCATTTGGTAGGTGTATCTATACTTATGCAGTCAGTACTTCTGGGCATTAATGCCGTTGGCTTGGTTAGCCGTCGAGACGCCCATCAGACATGTGTCTGTTGAGATGAGATGTCCATCGGTGATGAAATTTTATAAATTCCACTCGTGGTGTTGTGTTGTGTAATAACACTTATATTTTGTGGGGGATATTTTCACTTTTTTAATTTTAACTGGTTCTTGGAAAATGTTGCTATAGTTTCATACTTCTCTTATAATCATGTTGGTGGCCAATTGGATTTCGAAAAAATTACTTTTCTTGTTTGGTATTTCCAAAATTAACCTAGTGAGGAAATTATGAACTTTAGAGGTGAAAATAATGCCAATGAGAAAGACATGCCAACGCCGTCCATTACCTAGGCTTCTAAGCGCTTTATTTGAATTCCTCTGAGTATAAAATAGAACTTAAAAGAGTAATTCTTCCGCAACTTTCCGGTACTACTCCTTAATAAAATTCTAGCAATCTTTTTCTGAATGAGTTGATCAAATGGAATTCAAATAATTTGTACGGCATGCGGTCTTTCCCGATTGCCTTATTTAATCTGATACGTTTCCACCTCCACCGATGTTCAATATGGTTAAAGCAAAATTGTCCTGATTCGGTCTGCTCAGTAAATTAAGAATAGCTGCTTGAAATGTCTCGCAGCATCTGATGCAAAATAACAATTTTGTTTTTTTCTGAAACCTCGCCAGCCAGTAGTTGACAGTAGTTGCCAGTAGTTCGGGCTGCTGGCTTCAACTCTTAATTTTCTCCCCAGCAAGAGGTAGGAATTTACAAACAGGTGGCGCACAAAGCAACAAGTGGCTTAGAAAGCAGTTGGTGGCACTGTGAAATTTCACTGACACTTGCACCACAATGGAGAACAAAGCATAAAGTGCATGGACACACTGTCATGGACATGACTTTCATTCTCAACAACTACTTGGAAAAGAAACGAAATTTTATATTTGGCGTATTTCTCATTTGACACAGACGTTTTCGCGAACTACTTACTCTATTGCAATAAAATAAAATTTGTCACGAAAAGGAATAGTGAAATTGAAAACACAAACGAGTGATGGAAGAAGCAATGCTAAGTTTTTCTGTAGGATTGATCAGGCTGGGTCAATTTTGAGACAGCTTGGTCATTCTTTTATTAGGAGGACTGAACTTGGTGTCAAAGCTAAGTTGTCAGTCTTTAATTTGGTGTTTGTTCCAACTCTTATCTATGGACATGAGGTTTGAGTAATGACCGAAAGAATACGATCGCGGATACAAGCTGCTGAAATGAGGTTTCTCCGTTGTATTGCTTGCGTGTGTGACCCGTATAGATCGCATTAGAAATACCAGAATACGTGAGGAACATATGTCGAGCAGCTACTTCTCCGGACGAAGTGCGGTTAATGCTTCGGTGGTTTGGTCATGTTAAATGCATGTCCCCGACCGGGATTGCACGACGTGCTATGGAATCCGTACCATTAGGCAGGCGTCCTCTAGGTAGACCCAGTATGAGATGGTTAGATCAAGTCCATAATCTTTCCTCTACGCGTATGGGGATTGTCCTCGATGATTTAGAGTCGTTGGCGGAGAATCGGGAGCTATGGAGGGTCGACTTGAGCAACCTACACCCTCGACCCACTAATGGACAAACGAACCATTTGAAAATGAATGAATGCATAAACAAATTCTATGGTAAAGCCGAAGCGGACACCCGTTTTTAACGTCCTCACTCGATCAATGCAAATATCAAATTAAGATTTGTATCGAAAGCGCTATGGTGCAGAAAAGAACCTTCATGCACATGTGAGAATTATTTCTAAAAGATTTTCGTGACATTTTCTGCGCCATCTACCTTCTCTTTCTACTCACTCAAAATCTCCCTGCCTCGCTGTTCATGCGAAGGCACAAAGTGCATAGTGCAAAGTTCGCTATTCCTGTGCCTGCCAAATTTTATTTCATTGGAATGACGCATATTTTCTATTTCTTGTGTGTATAGCCAAATCATTCGTGGGAATGCAAGTCATGCTCATGATCGTGTGTCCATGCACAAAGGAAATCATGTGTACCGACTTGGCGATATAAGAGTTCGGCTGGCGTCAGCTTGTCGGCAATTGTTTAAATGAACTGTTGGCTGGTTTTAGAAAAAAAAACGACGAATGAATCTATACTCCTCGGCCAGTTTAAATTTCCAGTCTGTCGTCAAGCCTTGTATTAAGCGCTCTGTCCAGATTTATTTGATACATTTTCTTGCCTTCTTTGATAAATTTTGTTGCTATCAACAGAGACAAATGGAAATGATTAGCGTCAAGATATTCGCCCACCTCTTAGAAATAGAAACCCCACTCCAGAAATAGCCTATTATTAAGAATGTATTTTCTCTGAAAAATGGTAAAATGCTTCATTGCTTTTCTTTCGTCCGTCCATTTCAATAAACTTTCTTTCATTAGCATCTGTTATTATTTGATCTGTTGCATTTCTGCAAACCTAACTGAAATCGCTTAAAAATTCTGCTTGCAGGAGGAAAAGTTGTGTACTTATAGTTCCGATTCTTGCAATAATATTTCGTTGCCCAAATTCCGGATGTGCAATGGTGATTTCGTGCAATTTCAATACCACTTCCTCTTATCTTTTAAACATTTAAAGAGGCAATTTCTAAAATGGCGGTTAATTGACAAATGGTCAATTCGTTTAAAAGTTGATTGCCTGTCAGTTGGACAATCAGCTAACAGGCCTTGCCTCCTATGACCAGACGATTGGTATTTTAGAAATCTTCAACTTTTGACCATTTTCATTGCGATCGCCTTACCATTAGACGTCTTTAGAACACATTCGGCGCAGCGTTCTTCGCACCCCTTAGCTGATTGTTGAAGCCATCGTTTTAGTCCTCCTTATTCATTCGGCGCAACGTTATGTGCAACATCATATTATATCACTACATCCCAATTTATATTGAATGAAGTCTGGTTCAAGTTTGAGGAATCTGGCCTTTGGAGGTCTTTCGGTGCCTCAGTCAAATTCCAAAATCTAATCTTGGATACAAAATCTAAAAGTCATTAACATGTCATCTTTGCTATTCGACGCGAACGCTCCATAATTTAAATAGGCCGTTTCACAATTGCAGTTTTTGCCCATATGCATAGGGGCTAACATATAGCTATCCGGTGTCTATTATCTCGAGATAAATCAAGCACTTGATACTTTTTTTTGAGGGTAGGTGAAAATCTTGCATAGACACTATGAGAACAACGCGTGCTCATAGTAGTGTCAGATTCTTACTGACTAAAAACACAACCATTCGATATAAATTGTAGATACTGCAACTAAGATATAACTTATCAAGCAATTTTTCTATCACGAAATGAAAACTTTTGACAGGTTACTCTCCAATGAAAGATCCTGCATGTTCCGCATCCGCAATTTAGACGCTGTTAATCCCTACCGCCAAGTCGAAAGGTTTTGTTCTTCGTAGTCGGCGCAATAAATTGCTCTCATCCAAAATTTGAAGGACTGTATTGTTTGTGTGTCCGGTTAGTCGGTTTCTATGCTTTCGCGCAAAGCTTCTAGTTTCAGCTTCTATTGTAGGTATTCCGAGATCCCTGTGGATATCGTCGTTTCTAATATACAACGGTGCTTTTACAATTTCTCGAAGCACTTTATTTTAAAAAGATTGTATGATATTGGCATTTGTTTTCTTGGTGCAACCCCAAAGTTGTATAGGTCCACACCGGCTTTAGCACTTGCTTGTATAAAAGCAGTTTGTTCTCGGTACTGAGCTGGGAATGTTTTCCAAGTAACCAGTACATTTCACTATATTTGAGTTCAAGTCTTTGCGTTTCATTTTCACGTGTGAATTCCATTTCAGCTTTGCGTCGAGAGTGTCATTCCCAGGTATTTGCCTTCGTTCGCAAAAGGTATTCTGGCCGAGTTTATAAAAATTGGGAAGTCATTCGATTTTTTATATGTGAAGTTCACGTGAACAGATTTAGTTTCATTGAGGGCGATTCGCCAGACCCTCGTCCATTCATTTACTTTATTTAATGCGGTTTGCAGTTTTGCAGTCGTTTCTTCGACTGTTTTACCTACTGCTAGAATAGCGGTGTCGTCGGCAAACGTAGCAAGAATAGTGTCATCTTTCTTTGGTATATCACGAGTAGAGCAGCGGCCCAAGAACGCTTCCTTGCGGTACACCAGCCGAGATTTCTTTTAGATCCGAGTATTCGCTTCCATGTCTTACACAGAAAAGTCTATTGCCGAGATATGATACGAGAATATCGTATAGACGTACGGAATATGCTGGAACATATTTTTTGTTCCTCAAGTGCTTTCTCGATTACGTCAGTAATTCTATGAACCTGGTCAATCGTCGAATGCTTACTTCTGAACCCAAACTGATGGTCAGGGATAAGATTATTAACTTCTATAACCGATTGTAGACGCCTGTAGAAAACTTTGGATATGATTGGAAGAAGCGAAATTGGTCTGTATGATTTTATCTCATTTGGCGGTTTTCCTGGTTTTAGAACCATTATGACTTCCGCAGCTTTCCATTGGCTCGGCACGTGTCTTAATCTGAGCGCAGCATTTAAAATATTGAGAAGCTTGATTAGTGGTTTTCTAGGAAGAGCTTTTAGAACTTCTCCCGTGATCAAATCATAGCCCGGGGCTTTCTTAGGTTTAAGATCCTCGATCTCATGTTTTAGTTCTCTTAGCGTTGCACTTGCGAGTGTTGAATCGTCAGTCCCATCGTTGTTATCGTTAACCGCTTTTTCAAAAATTAACAATCAACTCCAGTGCATTCCCATTAAGTGCGCTGATACATTCTTCAAAACCCTACAACCTGTAGTTACACCTGCAATAAATTTACCTACCATTTCCACATAAATATACCAGCTAACAAAAAATAAAACTTAATAGCCAAACAAAGAACTTTTCAGTTGACCGCCCCTTTACTAACAAAAACAACAAATACACATTCGTTAGCATAAAAAAAAGCGTTCATATATCGATTTGCACTCAAGCATTCGCATTAGATGTCTACTTCGCGTTCGCGCTTCCATCGATCCACCTGTTGTTGCCGATGAATACCTAGGTTAGGTATACGTCTGTATTATCCACAATTTGTTTACCAGAGCGGACATACAAATAAGCAAATCGCGCGCCGAAGATATCGCTGAATTCCGCTTTTTGTTTACGCTCTTACCTTGTATGAGTAAGCTAACCATCCTCATCATTGCATATCGCCTATACCCTACCCATACGGCCATACCCAACCCACTATAGACCAACTTTAAGCCAGATACGGCTATACACATCAAAGGTGGGCTAACGCTGCATGCTTGAATGAAAATGGAAACTTTTTCTGCGCCCGCAGGCGCATTTGCGAACGAAATTCACGCGCGCCGCGCATATAATTAGCAAGGCACCATTCTGCATCTGTGGCGGAGTGGAATGAAGTGGAGGCAGGCAAATTGAAAGTGAAAACCTCTTGAAAGCATGGAGAAACCAGATTTTGCTAAATATTCTATATGAAGATTTTGCTGGTCTGCCCAAATCAGCAAAAATATACAAAACAAAAAAAAGAAGAAGCCGAATGTGGGTTTGGTGGTTATACTGTTCTAACGTGCTTGCTAATGCTGTCCATCTTGTTGCACAAGTGCTTAGTAAATGTCTGCTTGTTGTGGAGCATCTGTAGGTTAGTAGTTTACTATGAAAACTCGAAGTTAAAGAGGAACTGCCAATGAGGCTGCTGCGTTAGCATTTATATGCAGTAGCTCGATGTTGAGTCAAGGTTAAATGAGGAAGCGTTGGTCATTTAGAATGGTGTGAGCTCATGATTAATGACAAGACGTGTCGTTCTTCTTCTTCTTCTTCTTTTATTTTTCTCCGAATTCAGTTATTGCGTACTGTTTGTGTGCACATCTTCGTATTTGTGGTTACAGATACATTTTAGCATGGACGAAGTTGATATAATTAAGATGGCTTTTGAAGGTCTTATGCGGGAAACATATTGGCACTCCAACAACAGATATTTTGACAGCCACAGAACACTTTTCTTTTAGATTCAGTGCGGTTTCTAATGGCTTATAACTATAGCATAGTAAAATCCAAATTGACATCTAAGTTTTTCTTAAAACCTGAAAAGATGCTAAAAACTTTGCTCAGAGTATTTTTTTAATTTAAAATGTTGAATTTGCAGCATTATTACCATACACCTTAAACATAATATACAGTCGATTTGTATTATTCAATTTCAATGTAGGTTAGGTTAGGTTGAAGTGGCTTCCATCATACGTCAGCATATTTAGACCATATGTCCATTGTGATACCATCTGAATCATAAATTTCTCCACGCCTATTTGTTAGAACCATTTTGAGCTTTTAATGAAGCGTAATAAACTCCTAATACATATCATTATTAATGAGGTCCCCAGAATCGAGAAAAATCTCCTAAGTGGAGTTTCCTCCTCCTCATCTCTACAGCTTCTATTTTTTTTATATATTCATTATTACTCAAGGAGTTTTTGTTTCCTTAAAATCTATAAAAATCATTTGAGGGAACACCAAGCCTGGTTTCGTGCCTAGCTATCAGAGAGAGTCCAGGGACGACACTATGATGTCTTCAGATCCAGCTTTAGCCAAATCTGCTTTGTCGCTAGACATGTTGTACCATTTGTCCATCTAAGATTTGTTTTCTCGAAGCCGTCTAGCTTTAATGTAAGTTTACATGCAGCAATTGGTACCCCGGTACCCACAACAGGTGAATATTGAACTGTTCTACCATCTCTAAGAGATACGAGCGCCAGTCTTGGGCTACTTTCGGGTTATTAGAGAAGGATTCCAAGGACTCTGAAAAGATACGGATAGTAGATAACACGTTCTTCTTGAACCAGGATAGGGGTTCTTTAAAAGCTATTATTTCCGCCTGGAACACGCTACTCCTGTCTTACACGGATGCTTTAGGAACCACAGGATTGGATATTGGTAATTACAGCTCAAGCTACGTCTCCTTCTGGGCGCCAATTTGTGGTATAGATTTTATATTAGATCAGATGTGCTCTTAACCCTACCTTATGCCTAATAAAGCTGCCCTCCTTCAATGGTTATGTGCAAGTTCTACCCGTTGCCAGGTATCCTGAGTGAATCGAGTTCCAAAATTTGCTTGTCCTGTAACAGAAGGAGTTTTGGAAAGTTGATATCCTCGCGGTTGTCAAGTGTACTGTATGGTCATGGCCATGAGCATTAGCTGCTTGTCTTGTGGGGCGCCCAAAAGTTGCATTTCGAGGGATAATGTCTTTGAGTTCCTCGGAACATCTAACATGGAAGTACCTATAGAACAAGCAAAGGTCAGCGACTTGTCTTCTGTGCACCAACGATTGTAGATTCGATGTGAGTGTTGTAGGGTCTCCAATAAGTCGAACTGCTCGTCTCTGTATGCTGTCAACTAGGTTAAGTGAATGTTTTTTGGCCGAGCTCCATATATGGGAGCAATATTCCAGGCCTGGTCTAACCTGATGCTTTGTAGAAAAGGAGAAGTTGCTTAAGGGTGAAGCACCTCTTTGCTCTAAATAGGTAGCTCAACTTAGCGGACGCCGATCTTGCGATATAGGATATGTGGTCCTGGAAAGCTTTTTTGATTATCGTCAGTTTTTATTATGTACTTATCTATATATTTGTGGCTGCTGTCAAACTTGTTGCTAACTGATTATATTTCGAGAACAATAGTCTGAAAAGTTATGCAAAAGTTAATATTAATTCTGCAATAGACCATAGTATGTTTGACACCTAAATCGCCCTACTAAATCAACCGGAAGCGCCATCTTGTTATTTCTCTCCAATTATGACACACCGACACCACACACGACACATGACAATGACATCTCTGGCATTTTTCTCACTTTGTAAAAACACCTTTCTGGTGCAATCAAGTCTTTAACAATTTTCCATCTTTTTATTTTCTTTACAGACTTTTCTCCACTTGCATTGAGATCTCTGCAGGCGGCAAACTGACGACAGACAATTTACCGCCCCGAAGATGCGACTCTTCAAGTCTCGCAAGTCGGTAGACACAATTAATATTTCATCATCGCCAAGGGCAACGTGTGGTAGTGGCTTAAAATTGTCATCAGTTGGCATGACAATATCTTCATCTTTGCCAGATTTACATGATTCACCCGTGATGATCTTGAGCTGTACAAATCTGGGACTACATCGGAATTCCACGCTACAATCATCCACACAATCAATAGCGACGTCGACGCAACAAGGGCAAGCATCGACAACAACATCCACAGCCACACCACCTTTGACGTATTCAGAGAACTGTGGCAGTGGCAAAAAATCATCAATGAACGAGGTGAATGGAAAAATCACAGCACACCTGCAGCAACAATTGTTTGGGAAGAGTAACACTGCTCAACAACAGCAATACAATTCGCTTGGTGGCTACTATAATAAGTCAGCTTCGTCGACGGGCCATACTCGGTCATCGTCCACGGCTGGTGTCTTTGAAAAGAACAAAGGCAACGAGAAGACAACTTCGCAGCTAATTGGACAAAATGGTGAGTCGAGTTGAGTCGAGTCGAGATCGAGATTTCCTGTTTTGTGCATGTGAAACGATTCGATAATGAGAAAGAAATACTTAAGAAAATGATTATAAATTTGTTTTGGTCGATTCCATGCAGATTGCACATTTGCCTAGATTAGTTAAATTTGCATTTATACAGGTACCATCGCGGCTATCTGTTGTATGTGATTGTAAATCAACATGTCAGGTGTTTTGTCATAGGGCTGGACTAATCATAATTTTAGGATAAATTTTACAAACTCATAAATGACGAAATTTTGCTTATTAAATTATCGATTGTGGAATCCAATAAATTTAAGGGGAAGGTTAAAAGAGATTATTAGTAACGGACCCATAATCACAGCGGTGAATCTGGAATTAACACCATCTTTAACAATATTCCTGAATGCACTGAATGTTTCAAAATGTGGGATTGATTTAGAGACCGTTTGTCAAAAGCTATCTACAAGAGTTTTCGAAAACTGCAAAATGTATGAGGAAAACTTATGTTTGGGTTTGGTTAGGTTAAGTGGTAGGCCACAACAAGTGCAGCCCCACTTAGGCCAAGGAAGGTTCATTGTGATACCACAGGATCGAAGGATCTCAAAATCATCCGTTGAACCAAGAGGAGCTAAGAATAAAGCTTTGGAACCAGCTGGATGCTTATAACGGGTTTTTCAACAGGGACGCTACAAAAGTAGAGCGACAGGGACAACAAACGACGCCGAATTTCCTGCCGCTCTTTTGGCATTTCTTTTCAGTAAGGTTTGCCATTTCATGATGGAAAGATATACGAGCCAACAACGAGTCGAAATTATTAAAATTTACTACCGAAATTCTGAGTCAGTGGCCTCAACGTTAAGAGCGCTACGTCCAATTTATGGTCGTCATAATCGTCCTAGCATATCAACAATTGAGCGTCTAGTGGAAAAATCCACAGGCACAGCACAAAATGTTCTCGTGCCAGTGAGACAAAGAAGTGCCCGTAGTGTCGAGAATATTGCTGCCGCTGAGGCTTCAGTTGAAGAAAGCCCAAATGTGTCTCTCACACGTCGTTCTCAAGTGTTGGGCATCTCTGTGACGTCGTAGTGGCGAATTTTGCGAAAAGATCTTGGCCTACATCCTTACAAGATTAAATTGACGCAAGAACTAAAGCCGCTTGACCACCAGAAGCGTCGTATGTTCGTGAATTGGGCTGAGCAACTACAACTTGAAAATGATTCGGATTTTCATCGAAAAATCATCTTCAGCGATGAGGCTCATTTCTGGCTGAATGGCTTCGTCAATAAACAAAATATGCGGTATTGGTCAGGCAGCAATCTACACGTACTCCATGAGTCATCCTTGCATCCCGAAAAAATTACGGTTTGGTGTGGTTTAGGCGGGCCGGCGGCGTCATTGGGCCGTACTTCTTCCGTGATGATCAAGACCGGCACGTAACTGTGAATGGGAATCGCTACCGTTCAATGATAACCGAATATTTTTGGCCCCAATTGGATGATATGGACTTGGAGGACATGTGGTTCCAACAGGACGGCGCCACAAGCCACACAGCGAATGTCACAATCAATTTATTGGAAACCAGTCGCTTGGCCGCCTCGGTCGTGCGATTTGACACCGTAAGACTATTTCCTGTGGGGCTACGTCAAGTCTATGGTCTATTCCAACAAGCCAGCGACGATTGATGAACTTCGTACGAATATCGAACGTGAAATTGCAGCAGTATCGGCCGATTAATGCTTGAAAACTGTCGAAAATTGGGTTCAGCGTCTGGACTTCTGCAAGCGTGCCCGTGGTGGTCATACAAAAGAAATCGAGTTACATACATAATGGCATCGAACGTACTTTCACAGGAAGAAAGAATTTCATTCGTTTTTGTTTTATTTAAAAAAACTTTTGTAGCGCTCTTATTGAAAAACCCTGTATTAGCGAGTTCGTAAAAATTCGTATTATCTGAGATGAAGTTTTCTACGAGATGGAGGACAAGCCACGTGCATATTAGTTGTAGAATAGCTTTGTCCTGCTCCTCGCCCATGCAAATTCTACAGAAATCTTTGGCAGGGAGGCCCAACCTGATGAGAGTATGCCACCCAGTAGGTAATGCAGAGTCCCATAATGACTCCTATACTACATATTGTGCTTAACGTCCCTGCACTATACCACCTTAGATTGGAAATCACTCGAAGAATTTTGCGTTAAAAAGACTGTAGATCAGGGACTGAATCGTCTCATCCGTACGTCTCATAATAAATCAGATTTTTTTTTTTTGTATGTAAAATGAGGAGAATTCCACTAACGCAGGGGTTCCCTCTATCCTAAGAGGGTCGCAAGTTTTATTTTTCACTGCTGTAAGACTCCAAACAACATTACAATGCAGTCGAAGATTAAGCGGGTTTGTGTTTCCCGCATTTCCAGTCATCCTTGCTTCGTGGTTGGCACTCACTTATTTGCCTTGCACTCAAAATTAAGGGTTTTTAATTGGCACGGGTTGTCGGCCAGCCAGACTGCTCTGGAGGACAGGAGAACCCGAGGCAGTCAATTCTTTGACGTGAACCAAAAATCGGCTTTTCGCAGTTTCTAACTTGGCGATTTTGCATCCGGACTTTGGCTTACGCCCCTACAATATCCAACTAATCCAGGAGCTCGACGTTAATGACCAGAGCCGTTTGTTCGCTTACTTGGCTTCGGAGAGTTTTAAAGAGGACCCCAATTTTAACCGAAAAAGCATCTTTACCATTTTTAGATGAATGCGGGTATGTTAACACACAAAATTTCCATAAATATGAGACGACAATATTTCAACATCTGTCGTCGATCCGTCCTTATTGAAAAACCCTTTAGTGAATCTTCAGTAAGATGAGCTTCTATTCACATATCTGTGTTTTTAAAATAGCGTCGCAGAAATGTTTCAAACTCTTTAGGGAGTCGCATTATGAAAAGGATTAGGTTATGGGGAACCCCTGCACTAAGGTATACCTCGTTCATCTTATTTGTGACTTGATTTGATCATCTGCTATTTTTCAGAGGCCAAAAAAGCCGGAATTAATTCGCTTGACTTCTGATATATCTGAGGTCATTTCCCAGAGTTTACAGCAGAGGCGAGGTAAACAAAGTTGTAACTACCACAAAGGTAAAGCTATTTACTGCAAGCAGAGGTTCTGTTCGATTCTCCGATGTTTGAACTCTCATGCAGGAAATACCCCAAAAAGGTAACTGCTGTCTTACGGGATAGCTCCAGATTATTTGGCAACACATATCCGGGTCTTCGTTTATTATTATTTATTGGAGTAACGTCACTATCCTATTGCCAATTATCACTCATTCCTAGCTATTGTGTTGGAAAATGGCAAATCAAACATCAGCCCAAAAAAAATACGCTAAAGACGTACGTTGACATTACAGGTGCCATGCGATTCTGCTGTAAAATGCTTACAGCGTTAGAGGAACTCTTCAACCTTGCTCAAAAATTGAAACAAGTTGATCTAAATTTTAAAGGATCACATCTTGATCCAAAGATCAGTGAGTAGTATAACAAACCCTTCAATGCAAGGGACTGACTTCATCCAGAGCGGGGTCTGTGTGAGAGTCCGGTGGCCGTAATCAGCATGTTACATGGACGTTTCGAAAATGCAAACTACTGTTGTTCGAGCAGGGATCAATGGACCTTATTCTTTGAATATTAAACTCTTTGCCAGAGAATGCTTAAGACGAAATCTTAGATGGTCGAATATCGGTATATATTCAGACAGTCAGATAGCGCTAAACGCATACTTGGTTCATATAAATTCAATTCCTTCACGCTTGACTGGAACTGTCTGCCACTACTTTATTCTGGGGTCCAGTAAAAAATACCTACTCCGGTCACAATTTGCGTTTTTCTTTTTAGTTCAGAGCTGAGCTCTACATAGAACTCGAGCATTTTGAGCATGCTCAGACCGTTCTGATTTGTTTATGAAACACACTTAAGCACATAGCTGTCATACGGTTATTTATTAATTTGGTTTACCTTCTGTGCCAGAACAGAAAGGCTCGTCCGCCATTTTAACGTTTTTTTTTTTGTCAAATGTGTCTATTGTGCGTAATCAGTTTTTTACTCAGTCTGCTCAGTTAATTTATTCTGAGCTTATAGTGCTCACTCTGATCATTCTATAAGCGAAAAAAGAAAAACAAATTCTGAGCTCTGATGTGTCTGCGCTAAAAAAGAAACAGGATTTTTTTGACAGTTCAGGCTGGTTATTGGGAATATTTTCGTATATGCACTATTTAGCCCTATCACGAATTCCATCGTAATCGAAAATACGCTACGAATCCCGAAAAATACTTCATGGAATCCATTCGTAGTGGATTCGTAGTGCAAAATCTGTAAAGAATTTCGAAATTCGTAAAAATATTTTTCTACGACAAAATTTGTGTCTGGAACATTGGGAAAAATGATGTTTGCACACCAATAGGCTGTTTTTATACCCGGTACCACACTGTGGCGAGGGTATATTCACTTTGACATTCCATTTGTAAAGCACATAAAGAGGCGTTGTAGGTATGACAAATATATTATTGATCAGCATCACTTTCTTAGTCGATCTAGCGATGTCCGTCTGTCTGTCTGTCCGCACGATTACTGCCGTAATTTAATAGCTATCGGCTTGAAATTTGGTACGTAAGCTTTTATCCACCAAACTGAGGCTAAGTTCGAAGATGAGCAAGATCGGATGAAAACTACTACTACCTCCTATACAAAATATATAGCTATTTTATGTTAAAAATTAAATTTAAATAGCTACAGTAAAGACAGCAAGTTTAAACTTTGCACATATTGGTCGTATAAAAACTACCCATACCTCCCATACAAATATATAATTTTTTAATACTAAAATATTTTTTTTATTTTTACATAATATAGTACCGGGTATTTAAGCTTCGGCATAATCGAAGATAATTATCTTACTGGTTTTTATTAAGAAACTAGCGAACCCCTGCACACAATGCATAGCTATCAATGTTAAAAATTTTACAAACTTTGGCTCCCATGACTGTCGAAAAATATCGCCACATCCCTTTATTTACCTAAGATTATCTGTCAATTTGAGTCAATTTCGGTGGTTTTTGAAATATACGATTTTGAATGTATTTTTGTATGGGCAGTGCCACGCCCCTTTGTCCAATTTTGACCAATCTTCAGAGGCCAAGAATAAAGATTATCTATAAGTTTAAGTTCAATCGATTGGGTAGTTTTGAAGATATACGATTTTAAATGTACTTTTTGTATGGAAAGTGCCACGCCCCTTTCTCCAATTTTAACCAATCTTCGCAGGAATACTCCTGGGCCGATACCTAAGATTGTATATGTAAATTTGAACTCAACCGATTTAGTGGTTTTCGAGGAATAAGATTTTGAATGCATTTTTTGTATGGGAGCTGCCACGCCCCTATAACTTATGAACCAATACACCTACAAAGACCGTATGAACTTATAAACCATGGTACAAACGTCACCTTTCATGGGAAATTTCCAGAATCAAAATCTGTTCACGCATTACAGAGAACATTATCGACAAACACAATTGACCCTGATTTTTATATATATAGATAAGTATTTACCATTTTTGTGGTTCTTAATAATACAGTGGCCGTCATAAGTATTTTGACAAAACTAAAGTTAATTCTGCTCATAATTTGAAACTTACTTCATGTAAATTTTGGCATCAATGGAAAATCCATTTAAATTCCGTTTGAATGATACAAAACTTTCCTTAACCCATTAAGTACCCATTTAAAAATTTTTGTGAAGGTCTCCTTTTTTTACTTTTTTCCTCGGTCCAAAAAAAAAAATGTTTTGATGCAAAAAGTTTTTTCATACAATTCTAAAAGTGACCGCAAAAACATTTTTTCAAAAATCTCTTCGCTAATACTTTTTATGATTTTTTTGAAAATTGCTTAAAATGACTATTCTCGTCACTTTTTCCTCCTTTTCATACAAAATTTTGCTGAGATCATCCCGTTTAAAAAAATCATAAAAAATATTAGCGAAGAGATTTTTGAAAAAAAATTTTTGCAGTCACTTTTAGAATTGTATGAAGAAACTTTTTGCATCAAAAAATTTTTTTTTTTTATTTGGACCGAGGAAAAAAGTCAAAAAAGTAGACTTTTACAAAAGTTCGAAATTTTCAATGGGTACTTAATAGGTTAAGGAAATTTTTGTATCATTCAAACGGAATTTAAATGACATTTCCATTGATGCCAAAATTTGCATGAAATAAGTTCAAATTATGAGCAGAATTAACTTTAGTTTTGTCAAAATAATGTCTTAAATCTGTAGGTTTTAGGCAATGCCTGCTCTGAGCTAGCGGGCTGGCGTTAGGCAATAACACTCAAAAAAATAACGCCCAAATCAGTTTGGAAATAACGCCCTAAAAAATCGCGTACAATTTGTTGTTGCCAGGGTTCGTTTTTATGTAAAGCCCAATATAATAAATACCTACATAAAGAGTGGAATAAACATAAAATGCAACCCACTTTGGGTTTCCTGTTGGATTTTGTTGTAGGTGCGAATTTGTACTGCAAGAAAAAAAAACTTCAATATGTATACCCAATTTCGCACATACTCTAAATCTATCTGTAAACCCAAGTAGGGGGGTTAAGGGGGGGCAGCATTCCCCTCCATATCTTCGTATTAAACTGACAATTCCTTTTCAGCTTTATTTCCATCTTGTTGTTCATTTTTGGGCGTTTATTGCCAAACCCCTAGCGGGCTATTCATTAGAAATGCAACAGTAAATTCAACATTATCCAAAGCACTTGGTTGCTTCATATCCAATTAAGTTTTTTACATAATAATTATAATGAAAAAATATTACTGTATAGGCATTTCTGTGAATTTATTTATTAAAATCGATATCTTATTAGTTTTTCGAACATGTTCAGGTTTACCTCATGCCAGTCTATAATAAATGAAACGTTCAATACTGACAAAACGCAAACTGGAAACCGAGCTACACATACATTACCTATCTGGACCGTTTTTCCGATTCAGCATATAATTAAAAAAAAAAACCCAAAAAATTATCTGTGATCAGAAAAAACAAATTCCCACCAAAAATATCATATTTCCAAAATATTGCTGACCTAATAAACACTTCGTAGACCACATAATTAATAACTCTGATTGAAACCCAATATACTACGCAACGGCAACCCATTTGAATGTATATCTTGATTTATTTAACCAATTTTCCGACATGTTATGTTCTATCTTCTTGCATTTTTCAAACATAAATATTTATTTATTACACAATCTCCCTAATCGTGCAGCGTCAGCGTCCAGTGTCCACCTGAAGTCCGTGTATATTTTCATATGCCAGTGCGGTTATCACATTATCACGTTTTTCATTAGATAAATCTCGCATCGTCTCTAAATAAATTAAACATGTTAAATTCCAAATGAGCTATACACGATTGGATAAAATATTTCATATTTCCCAAAGAGATAATCTTTTTTTTTTTTTTCTCCCGACTGCGCTCTACTGTTTCGTAATGAATTCGTCTTATAAGGTTGTAACTGGGTTGCAAGGGAGGAGAGACCCAAAAGAACGTTCTCCAGGTTATTATGCGTTAATCACTGGTGAATAGGAGCTCTGATGGTTCTGATTCACATGCCATTGTCGTTTGTTCAATCTGAAAAGACAATAAATTAATTTGACGCTTATTGAATAACCAACAAAAAAAAAACAAAAACAAAAAATCTGAAAGTAGAGAATGTCACTCTTTTGCATAAGCAATAGGATTTGGAAGAAGGTCTCGTAATAATTTTGTTCTTGGAATTTTCGAATAAATTAAATTTGCTTTGTTGTTCTTTTTTAGATGGAGTTTGAAAACGTGTCTGCGATTCGATTGTATTCATATGTAGAAATTTAAATTTGCCTAAAACTTTGTTACTTGTATATATCTACAATTAGTGCGAATTTTATGCAAATATTTAAAAGAACTACATATTTTATTGATTGTTTCTACTGTCAAACGTTAAGATAAAGTTATTGCTAAAAAAAATAATTTTTTGAAATTAAGCCCAAAACTGAAATTTATAGTCAAAGTTAGAATAGTTCTAATGAACTAGCTGGACCCGTGTTCGCCTTGCCCGCTCGCACAAAATTATATTTGGTTCATTTAAAATTACAACAAAAGTGCAACTGACCATAGCACTGCGAAAACAAATCAACCCTTTTCGAATGACAGGTATCCGTATGCTAGTGTTGTTTTGTTTTTGTTTGTCCTGTCGCACGATCGCAAAAGTATAAACATTCATTTGTAGCAAGGTATATGTGTATGTATATATTTTCACTTCAAAAAATACATTTTGCCTAAAAACTGTTCCTAAGGACGTGGCTATAAACGACATAGCCTATAGCAGTCTCACAGTCATAAGGAACATTTAAAAAAAAGTTTCATTGAAATCTGTCCAGTAGTTTTCGAATTTTTAGCTGACAACGAAAATTGTTACAGTTTTATTATATGTATAGATATAGATTTCACAAACTGGCTGGACAGAAGTAAGTCACTCATACACAGTACCTATCTGTTCAAGAAAAATTGATTTCGATGTGCGACAACAACCCCAAAGTAGAACTATGGAATCTAAACAACTACCCCAACCCTACCCTGTTACGTCATATCAGAATAAAATTCCTACTGCGTTGCGTGGCGATATGCGATAATGGATGTAATGCATTGGATATATAATGTGCACCCTCTGCATCGCCCTCCCTCTCATTGATCTTGCTACTTGTTTAATATACTGCATTTCCTTTCCTTTCCTTTGCTTCCCTCTTCCTATAGAATCCAAACAACTACCTACCCCAACCCAACACAGTTACCATACCACATATCGAATGAAATTCTGAAATGAAACCTGTTTTGTATTATACGTCTCTTCTCTTATGAAGATTATTAATATACCCCATGCCATTCTGCAGCACGCACGACTCACCCCATCCCCATCCTTAATCGGACATACAATCATAATATACATACCTACATAATATACAACTGACCATAGCACTCACTGCGAAAACAAATCAACCCTTATCGAATGTGTTTGTTTGACGATCGCAAAAGTATAAACATCCATTCGTAGCAAGGTATATGTGTATGTATATATTTTCACTTCAAAAAATACATTTTGGCTAAAAACTGTTCCTAAGGACGTGGCTATAAACGACATAGCCTATAGCAGTCTCACAGTCTTAAGGAACATTTAAAAAAAGTTTCATCGAAATCTGTCCAGTAGTTTTCGAGTTTTTAGCTGACAAAGAAAATGCCTACAGTTTTATTATATGTAAGGATAATGACTAATGAGCTTAAGAGGGTTTTGTAATGTCATTAACATTTTTGTAGGCAACATTTAGAGCAACAATCCAGCTCTCAAATAAAATATCACAATAAATAGAAGTTCACAAAAAAAAAGAACATTTTTACGCAGTCCGTAATCGCAGTAGCTACCGATTAGTGATTGACTAAAACACTGCAGCCTGGTATCATGCTTTTCGAGCAAAAGTCTTTAGGTTCTCCCTTTTGTCTTTTTAGTCTCGAAACCGTGGAATAAGTAGGTATAGGTACCTACCTTTTTTGCTTTTGGAGTATCGCTATATCCACATTAATACAGCTTATAGAGTAGGTATGCGATTTTTTATTTTGCTCCATTCGTACTTTTTGCCTAAGGCTGATGATGAATATCTTCCAAGTATAGCACTATGTGCCGTTTTGTTACCACGAACTCATTTGACCTGGTTGTCGTAAGTTTGTCGAATTAAGTGGAGTTAGATCCAGCCCATGGAGTTTAGAAAGGTTATCAGTTCTTTAAGGCTACTGTTCGAAACCTCCTTAATGGAGTCGAAGAATGGTTTTCCCAAAGATGGGTGCCTGGACCTAGCTAGTGCCAAACAAGCGCATAGATAGTGATAAATAGTTTCTTTTTTGGCTGCGTTATTGCAACTTAGACAGTGCGTGATACGGAATGCGGAATGCCTAATCTGACCGCATGGTCCCCTATAGTCTAGTGGCCTGTGGTGATTTCTGTTATTCTGACGATATTTTTGTAAAAGGTATGTTGTTTTTTCCAAGCCGTAGTTTGGCCAGATACTTCGGCTGGTTCGTTTTCATAAAGGTTTCTATGACCTGGACTATGGACTGAGGCGATGGCTTGGATAGTAGCTTGACTGTCAGTGAAAATGTCTATTTTTGCCTTGGAACTATGCTTGTGTGTAGTTTGATTTGACTGTAGGTCTCGTAGATAGCAAGTAACACACTGGCCGTATCCGAAAGTCTTTATAAGATTTTGAGATGTTCAGAGACAATATACACCCGCATACCTACTCTACAGCCCATTTTTGAACCGTCCAGTGTAGATTGCTATATTCGAGTACCTTGTTCACCAGACCGTCTTGCCAATCTAGTCTTGAGAGGAATTCTACTTCAAAATGCAGACACTAACGTTGTGTATGTATTTTTAAGCTGACGGTGTTTCTTTAATAAAAGTGAAACAATAACTGGCCAAACGACAAACCTTTAGAAAAAAAGAAAATGGTTAGATTATTGGAAGTTCTTATTATCATCATAACTGTCGAAGTGGGACACGGGCACTTCAAACTTAACTTCTAACTACTATAGCTACAAAAACAGTTTTGTAAATTTTGGAGAGACAATTCAGTAACGCTCTTCTTCAAAGAAGAGCAATGTTCAAAATAAAGCACCTTGTTACAGCGTAACTTCGTTGCTCAACATTTAATTAATGTTGGACTAGTCGATTTGGCACCAAGATTTGGCCATCTGGCGCTCTGCTCCTGGCTCCTGGTCCATATGGATTTTATTCTTCTATGGGTGTCATGAAAGAAAAAACGTTATTTTAGAAAATACCAAGTCTGGAAAAGCTTCAAGAAAAAATGAATGCCAATTCATTATTTTTTTTTTAACATTCTTATCTGTCAAAATATTGCTTTAACTTTTGTTAATCGTATGTGAAAAAGTTATTTAACTACATTTTTAGAAAATTTGTCAAAGATAGAAGTGTTATACAAAAATATGAAAAACCAAAAAGTATTAATAACGCCAAACAAATTCCAAAATTCACGACCTGAAGTGCTATCATTAAATTGAGAAAATGTATAGATCCTCAACTCCAAAAAAATGCGTTTCGCTCTGATTTGATATCTGATCTAGGATGCGCACCTTTTCCTGGATTGACACCACGCTTGGCGGTTGCATTATCTGAACTTTTACATTTTGCATTGTTTCATCCAAATTCTCTGTAAAGACTAACTTTATCTGGTCGATACTCCGGGATCCTCTGCGATATTCTCAGTAGAATGGCTGTTCCAGGGCTGGCACATATACTTCTATCTAAAAAAGGCACCAAGTGACAAAGAACAAAAACAGGAACAGAAACAGAATCCCATAAATTTGCAATTGCAACAGAAGCAGAATTAGGAACAGAACATTTTTTTTTTAGCAACCGAATTTAGCGACAGAAAAATGGCCGTTTGACGAAAGAACGTAAACAAGTCTATATTGATTTCTTCTGTTGCTGCCCCTGCCAGCGACAGAAATGCCAATTTATCGTGGGAGGGAGGTTTTTTTCTTTGCACAGAATAGATGGCAGCCATGTTTTCTGGATCTGTTAGTTTTAGTTTTATGTAGCTGAGCGAGCAACGTTAAGAGAACCAGAATTTACTACACAGAACGAAAAAGCTTTCTGTTCTGTTTCAGTTTCTGTTCCTGTTTCTGTTCTTTGTCACTTGGTGCCTTAAGCGAGCAAGTAAACGTTGCAGTGTTTGCCCAGTTGGTGTCGGACGACCGCGAAATCTGCGCCGAAATTGACGCTGCGCCAATACCAGCGAATAATTATTCAGCAAAAGAATGGAAACAATTATTCCGCGTTCTTTAGGAGTAGGTATATAGCGATTCACGTCTTGTTGTCGTATATTTTGTATCTGTTTACTTCACAAATGTCAAAGCATCTTCCGATGACTTTTGCTTCACTTCGTATTATAAAACTGTAGCTGTAGCAATTTTATTTGTTACCTTAAAGCGTGAAAACTCCTGAACAGATTTCAATGGGACTTCTTTTAAAATATTTCTTAAGACTGCGACGTGGTTTAAGGCTATATTTTTTGCCAAGTCCTTAAGGACCATTTTTGACAAAAATGAATATTTTTCTGACTTCATTAGCTGCTTTTTGCCCCTATTATGTACGACAACTACAACTACAGTTGAGTTGTCTCTTGGTTTTATGTCATTCAAAATTCGGTATTGTCCGTATTGTTATACACAACCTTGATAGAAGAGTTGTCTGTCAATGTCAAAACACAACAAATTTGGCGGTGGTTGTCTATAAGTTGTTAGTTAGTTGAGTTGTGTTGTGTTGTATAATAGGGGCATTTCTTTCGTCCCTATCGGCGCGGCGTTTCTATCAAGGATTGCCGTAAAAAACGAACGTCAAAGATTGAAAGCATGAGTTGGCAACGCAAAATTGACATTGGGTGTTTTCGTTCGCGGCAAAAAAATTGAAATTGGAAATTTCGTTATTTAAACTCTATTAAAACTTGTTTTCTTAATACAATTTGATGAATTAATTTATTATTACGATTAGAATAGTAAAATGTGCAATTTTCTATTTATAAATGCATCAAAAGTGGTTTGTTCGCATGTTGGCTCCTATCAACCGGCTTTCTGCTTCCACCAGATGCTGAGCTACAGACCAACATCTTATACGATCAAATTAAACTGATTTCATCAAATTAAAAATATCAGCAACTATTGTTCCTGATCGTCGTTGTTCTTTGTGGTGGTGGACGCACATCGAAAACATATTTCTTTAGTTTTCTCTAAGAAATGAAAGAGAAGCATGCGATGTGCATGTAATGTAATGAGCTGCGAGGAAACGCCCAGGGTCCTATTTCCTAAAAATTGACAGGTGACAATTCTACAAATTTGTCGCGCACTTGTCTGACAAATTTTCATTTCATAAAAATATTGACAGGTTACTAACTGTCAGTTAAATACAACGAACAATTTGTCACATTTTTTTTTTCATTGTCATATTTTGACAAATTTCTCCTGACAATTTGTTAATATTTATAGATATTTTGACAATTTTTTCGTGGGTCTTATCAAGAGAGTGATTGCTTTTTGCTTTTTTCTCCAGATGTCCACTAATTTCTTAATAAAATATAGGTACTTAGGTGAAATAAATATTTAGCATTTTAAATCATACTTGTTACTTCACTATCAATACTTGACCGAAACTCAAACGCCTGTCGGAATTGTTAATTGTGAAATTTTATCTGTCCCATAAAAAATTGTCAGACAAATCTGTCAAAAAATTCATGACAGTTCTCGAAAAATTCCTGACAATTCAGGGAATGGGCCATAATTCTGGATTTCAAAATACTGTATCGACAAAATTCTGTATTTTTTTTTTTGAAAATACTGTATGAACAAAATTCTGTATTTCAGAATTCTGTATTTCAAAATGCTGTATATCCAAAATGCTGTGTATCCAAAATGCTGTATATCCAAAATGCTGTATATTCAAAATACTGTATGTGCAAAATTCTGTTTTCCGAATAGCTGCTTATACCCAATTCTATTTTTTGAAAAAGTGTTTGCATAGGAAAAAGCAAGCTGTAATATAACTTTTTAAATTTATTGAAAAAAAAAACAAAAATTGGAAATCATTTAGGAACATAATTTAACAAAAACATAACAGTAAACTTAATACTTCAAAGAAATTTAATAAACAATAAACATAAAAATAACAAATTAGCATAACAGAATTATTTAAAACAAAAGCAAACTTTTTGCTATTCGCCTTAAATAAGCAACGTTGCTTAAATCGGGCCTCTTTTGCATAATACGTCGAATTCTCTTGTTTTTAAGTATTGTTTTTTTGTTTTTTTAATGTGCTCCCCATTCCTAACCCTTTCCACCTGTGCTTTAGTAAAAATTAGCTCATTTTTCAGGTCGCTGATAAGTTTATACAGGCCCGGCTTTTTCCTCCCAACCAAGACTTTTAATCGGCGATGCCATGCCTCAACGCTGTTTTGGGTCCTCGGAAACACTTCTGTTCTTGTTTTTGAAATTTCAAAAACAGACCAAAACATCGGTTTATGTCTTCCCAGTATATAGTTTTTCTCAAACCAGGATGCCAATTTCAAAATATCATCATCTTCAAATGTACTACGCAAAGAAGCGTAGTATTGATTGACCTCCTTGGCAGGAACAAAAGCCATACTCTTAATCATACGGAGCTGAAGAGAAAAATCTTCATTGTTCCCGTATTTCTGTACTAATCTGAAAAAAAAGTTTCTGTTGAAATCAATGATCTCTAATTAACTTTTTAACAAACCTTTCTTTTTGCACTCGCCTCCAAATTATTTGCCCAAAATGGAAAAGGCAGCCTCTCATTTCAACGCCAGGAAAGCATTTTCTTGCAGCTGTTATGATCGCACTCTCAAAGTCGCAAATTATTCTTTTAGGTTGCAATTGATAAGAATAATCAATAGCAACTTTAAGCAACTCAAAGAAAAACGATTCATACAGCTGTAGTGTTTTCCTGCTCATTAAGCAAAACACCAGTGGAACGATTTCTCCCTCAACTCTGCCGTGAATTGAAAAGAGCTGCCTCATGATGGTTGGGACTACGTCAAAAGTTCCATCCATGATCCAACAATCGCTAACAATTTTAAAGAGGACTTTGTCGCGAAAATTAAAATTTGCTTTTCTCCTATACACTTCTCCGACAAAAGGAATAATTCACCTTCCAGAACATATAAATTTAGAGGAATGTCATCTTCTAAAGCGTCTGGCTCTTTAACAATCGGGGTTGCTTTCCTTTGCCTTTTTATTTTAATTTTTTGCGCGCCCTTTGAGGGAAGATAATCTCGACTGCAAAGCGGAGTATCAACAACAGACTGCTGGACTATCTGGCTGGGAGGCAGGGCGTTTTGTTTTGCTTCACTTTTGACAAAATTGTTTGCCTAAACCACATCTTTTTCACTTGCAGTTGGTTCATGTGAATGGTTGCTCGTATACTTTACAATATTGTGCAAATCATTATCTAACTTAGTCATAATTCTCGATTTACATTTATTCTTAATTCTGCTAGAACAAGCCCAATTAAATGTTTCACTTTTAGTTATACGTTCCAAACAAAATGAATAGCCGTCGACCATTAACTTCTTTTTTCCTTTATTGGACAATACTACCGAGATATTCATATTTAAATAAATAATAAAAAAGCAATCAACAAAAATTTCAACTAATAAACAAATAGGTAGTTTTTTCTTAATCACACCGTAAAGCACGTGGAACTACAAATGACACTTGTTGCAATTACTTAATACTCATTCAATGAGAACTAGGAATTATGTAGGTACCTGTGTTTGTGTAAGGAACGAGAGAACATTATTTATTTAAGAGAAATGCTAGCTTCGTACAACCTCTTTATTCTTGAATATTGTGTGTAATTTAACAATGATCAATTCTAAATTGATGCAAGGATTACAAATATTGATTTGGAGTGCAGTAGTAAAATTTTTTTTTTTTAACCGCTAAAAGCACTTTGTTTTTATAAATCTATGTAGATATGCAAGGAGACAGTAAAATATAAAAATAAAATAAGTGGTATGTTAGAGTGCGCACTTTTTTACATTATCAAAACAATTTTTTTTAAATACAGAATTTTGATATACAGAATTTTGAAATACAGAGTTTTGTTCATACAGAATTTTGTTCATACAGAATTTTGAAATACAGTATTTTGAAATACAGTATTTTGAAAACAGAATTTTGACCATACAGTATTTCAACCCCAACCCGACAATTCATCGTCATGAAAATTTTTTTTATGAAACCAAAACTTGACAATTATTGGCTATTTTTCTACAAAGTTGTCTAATTATTATTTATGAAACAGAAATTTGACTATTGTCTAATTGTCACCTGTCACCTGTCGGAATTGTCAATTTTTATGAAACAGGGCCCAGACAACTGGAAGTGTGGTGGTTTGAATATAAATTAAGTATGTTTCCTCAGGTTTTTTGAAGAAACACTGTGCGAGTAAAAGTTGCTGGCTAAGTAAAAATTGCTTTCATTATGTTTGAAAAAATATATGCTACTTACTATAATAGTTTTCTCCATTTTGGTGTTTGCCTTACGGTCTCATAGAAAAACCCTGGAATTTGAAGAATGTGAAGTATAGTGCATACTTACCCCTATTCTCGTTGGCGTTTATCGTAAACGCCTAATATTTCATTTCGGTTTTAAGTCAATGTTTGTAACTTTTTTAAGACAAACTATTTGAAATTACAGTGAACACGCATAGAAAAAGAAGCAAAATCGTTAACAAAAGTTGGAAAGAAGATCTGAATACGACACATAAGTCGTATACGACAAACGCCAACGGGAATAGGGGTGATTATGCCAATGAAATCAACAGCGGCAATATTTGTCTGATGAAGTGCGCAGATAGCTAAAACTTGCCTGGTTTTATTACCCAAAAATCTAAATTAGGTATCCGTCGCGAACTAAGTTCCGTTGCAAACACATAAGTCTAAAATGCTAAACTTTAAAAATCAATTAAATGAATATAAATATAATTTTCGATGTAATATGTCTGTTGATGTATTTTCACTTTATATGAGATTACAACTCCTTTTTTATTGATCATTGATATTTACTAATAGTTAATATCCCAACATCTCATATTTCCTTGGGAAATCGAATATCTTAGAGTCCAACTGCATCCAGTTTAATGGCCTCCAATTAATTAAGAAAATATAAAGTTTTTTTTTTTTTGAAAATGATCAATAAACACTAAATGACGTTTCATTAGAGAGACTATAAAATTCGAAACGCGTAGGCATCAAACGCTACGTGCACGGTGCACCTCTATACCGATCAGAAAATTTGTTCCTTCATTGCGACCAACATTAAGCTAAAGGAGGCGTACTACACTCAATGGCAATCAAAAAAGTTGAAAGATCATTCAGAATATGACCCAAAGGCATTAAATGATTACTTGTTTGTTAAGGTATATACAAAACATACGTGTAGATACATTATGCAGCTCAGGTATTAATAACAATCATAAAATAATAAATGGAATCGATTAACCCCGCACAGAGTTTCGAGTTCGATTCATATACACTTGAGTCGCTTAGCTCTGTCGGGGATATAGAGTTTCAAATAAAACCGAAACCAGAAGACGGCCATCCAAGTCAAAAATCCCATCCATATTCATTATGCCAGAAGCACTGCATTCATTGTATCCGAACAGTGGCAATTATAAGATGTTTCTGTGCTGAGCTACTTGTGTGCCTTGATAAATAGTTTTTTTTTTCCCCTGTATAAACCCAATCGAAGTGCTATTTATTTTTATTGTTTAATTGTTCAATATCAATTAAACAAAGCTATACCTACGAATTGCAAATTGAATTGCACCAGAATGACTTCTATCTGAAAATGCAGTGCTGTAAAGACAAGTGAAACAAAAAACATTCGAATGAATATATGCGGCTAAATGGGTGGAAAGTGACGAAAGACAACATTTTCCCCTAAGTATACATAGGTTGTCTGAAACTGGAATTCATTTCAAACAGCTTGAAAAGAGTGAGAGTTGTCTTCATCCCTAAAGCGAAAGATTATAAACCAATAAGTCTCTCCTCCTTTCTTTTGAAAAAACACTAAACAGACTATTGGACGTACAGATAAGGAACAATCTAGAGACTAATGCCTCCCTATGTGGTGCACAACACGCATATGTGAAAGGCAGATCTGTGGAAACAGCACTACATGAGGTCACCAGAACTATCGAGAAGTCCTTAAACCTAAAAGAATTTACGTTGGCAGGCTTTCTAGACATAGAAGGTGCTTTCAACAACCTTAACACAGAAACCATTACATCGTCAATTGAGGAGCTTGGAATGGACTACCTACTACCTGATTAACTGGGATTAACAATGCTTAACAGCAGAATCATTAACAGCAGTCTTGGGGACAGTACTATTGAGAGTTCTGTTAACAGAGGGACGCCACAAGGTGGGGTTTTATCTCCTCTTCTATTTAACATCTCAATAAACAAACTTCTTAAATCACTCGTCAACAAGGGTATCAAGGTAGTCGCCCACGCAGATGACAAAGTTGTCCTGATTTCAGAGAAATATCTTCCCACAATTAGTGAAGTCATGGAATCTGCGTTATCATAGCTTTCAAAGTGGACGGAGAACAACGGCCTATCGGTTAACTCCAACAACACTGAACTCATCCTGTTCACCAGAAGATATACAGGATACCAAAATGGGAAGCACCAAAATTGAGAGGCATTCGTCTTCTTAATCTCTCACCCAGCCAAATACCTGGGTATTGTGTTCAACTCGAAACTGGAAACGGAATACGGAGGAAAGAATGAAGAAAGGACTGAATGCTTTTTACGCCTACACGAAGGCTTTCGGGAGGAAATTGAGCTTACAACCGAATATAGTGCACTGGATGTACACCGCGATCGTAAGACCAATTTTGACCCTACGGCTCGGTTGTGTGGTGGGAGGCTGTTAACACTAATCACACCTCAAGAACCTGAACAAAGTACAAAGAATTGCTTGCTTAAGTATAACGGGTTCACTGAAATGTACACCACAACTGGGTCTACAAACGTTGCTGAACCTACAACCCATCGAGCTAAAGGTGGCAGCCAAAGGTACTCTCAGACTAAGACAGAACAAAATTTAGAAGCCCAAATCGTTCGGTCACTCACGCATACTTCACATCTTTGATCAGAGCGGACTCATGCCACTCACAGACTACAATAAACCGAGGTATGACTTTGACAACAAAAAATCACAGTCTGTATACCAGATAGAAAGGACTGGCTCTACCTGAGTACCGTCAAAGACAGAGAATCGAACGGGAGCAGAAGTCTTTTCAGAAGACTTCAACATCAGCCGCATTCATACCGACTAGCAGGCCACTGCAGCGTTTTTCAGGCAGAGATCTACACGGTTAAGAAAGCAGGTCAGACTGTCTTGGCGAGGGAATTACCAGCAATGGAAATTACCTTCTGCGTGGACAGACAAGCATCACTTAAAGCGATTAACTCCAATCTGGGAAACTCCAAAACCGTAGGCCAGTGGATCTCGGCATTGAGAGCATTAAATCATCACACAGTAATGCTGTGCTGGGTCCCTGGACATGTTGGTGTAGAAGGGAACGAGGCAGCAGATAAACTGGCCAGATGCGGCTCTGACATGGACGTACTATTAGCTGACAGAGAAGTATTAATAGCTTTCAATGCAGATTGACAATGTCACATTAAACTTGACTAAGGGACGATTTTCCGGTTGTACTATAACTCGTAGCTTGTGGCCCGCAATTGACACAGAAAAGTCAAAGATCCTAACATCTCTCGATAGAAGCCAAATCCGAGTTCTCGTCGGGGTAATAACCGGACACTGCATCATTGGGAGCATGGCCAAAAGACTAGGTATCTTCGCAAAGGACTTCGCTACTCTTGTATGGGAGCACGGTTCTTCGACGGCTTGGAAGATCTAGCATAACGATACCTCTATCACTTTAAAAAAGATTCATCAACAGATCCGAATGATTTTGTTAGATGCATGGTCTATCATGTGAAAATTGCGCATATATTGCAAACTGCCCTTCTAACCTAACCTAAGCTAACCTTCCCCTAAATTTGGGAGGAGCTCTGACAATCTCAGTTGGGACATTTTTTTCTTAATTTTTATTTTGAGAGATGTCAGAAAACACGAACTACACCACACCACAGTCTAGACATGTATTTGCTTCCTGTTCTATCAAAATAACTCCATCGCCTTATCTCAATCGGATCAACCTTGTCATATATTTCTTAACCTCCATCTGACACAATTCTAGGAAGCAAACGCATTAAAGTATACAAGACACAAAAATCAAAAAAAAAAAGTTACATCATTCCTAATCCATTGCGTAACTGCGGCTGTCTTCCAAAACGAGAACATATATACTCATTTGTAACTATTCCACCTTCTCTCTATAAACATCGACCAACAATACCAGTTTTCCAAAACAGATTAATTACTCCCCGATAACACCCATAAAAGCCCACAACAAGAACAAATGTAATCCAATATATTGGACTTTAATAGGTCCCTAACTCTGCTTCTATAGAACACAACACAAACATGTGTATATTTCTTAACATCTGCAACTTCCCATTAAACAGAAAAAAAAATTGTTATTTATATTTGATTCCATCAAACTTCTCAAATTTACAAAAAGAAAATCCCCGATAAAAACCTCAGAAAACCATTCACCTCCAACAAAGCCTCAACGTAATTCAATCTCCATTTTATCGACACACATTTGCATAGGAATGCGTTCAAATCCGAAGATCGTTAGAATGAACTTTGAATCGGAATTGAGAATCGAAAATCAAATGATTGACAGCAATTTGACACGCTTCAAAGCCACCACAACATCGCCACATTTGCCTAATCAGATCTGTATGCTTACAAAGAGAGCGCCGGCCACTGCAAGACCATCTTATAGATATGGATGGTCCAATGTGTATCTGCGTTCTAGATTGAAACGATATTGCAGTCGCAGAGACTTGGATCAATTTTCTCTAACGCTCGATAACCGCAATTAGCACAATGAGCCAGAAAAGTCAGATATCCGCTTACGAACGATAGTCATACTGACAATGCAAATGAAATAATAACATTTCTAGGTGCTTTCTGGATTGTTGTTGGAGTCCTTGTCCTATATTTAACCCGGAGAGAAGTAAAAATTGTATCTAATTTTTTTTTGGAGAAAAAGGGGGTGTAGTCCTCCCGGTTCAGGTTGACTGGCCCTGTCCCCTTCATTCAATATTCCGCCCGACCATCGAATGGTCTCACTCTTCTATTGATCCCAGGAACTGTCTTGTTTCGCAAGGCCAATTTGTGCCTAGCTATGCGTAGCTGCTTGAAATTGTTGGCACTTGGGCTGAACGCAGACGCGTTGGTGGATTTGGAAGCCGAGTCCGATGGGATAAGTGATCGTTGTCGTTGCTGTTTGTTGTCCTATAGTTCGTCCTGTCGGTCGGTTCGTTGCCTTTGTGTCCTGATTTGAAATTTGTTTTATTTTTGTTTGATTTCTTTTGAAGGTCCATAAATAACTCCCACGAGTAGTCGGTGAAGAAAGGTCCGCACCAACATAGCCGGTTCTGCTGCACCTAAAGGAACTCGTTAATGTCTAACTAAAATCCGCAGTCTTTCATCCCTCGGCACACCACCACTGGAGTTGAGTTGACTATCCTTTATTTTTATTTTTATTTTTTTTAAAATACTTCTCCCGGGAAAGGCGAACCTATAACCTTCAAGCTTCAACAGCGCCCCAAGATGCTTGCAGGTGTACGTTAGTTCTGCACTTAAATTGCTGCAAATTGTAGTCTTCTGGAAATATATCCCTAGGAAGCGAGTTCCAAAGTTTGCTTGTCCTGTAACAGAAGGAGTTTTGGAGTTGATGTCCTCGCGGTTGTCAAGTGTACTGTATGGTCATGAGCATTAGCAGCCTGTCTTGTGGGACGCCCAAAAGATGCATTTCCAGGGATAATGTCTTTGAGTTCCTCGGAGCATCTACCATGGAAGTACCTATAGAAAAAGCATAGGTCAGCGACTTGTCTTCTGTGCACCAACGCAGAGTGGGGTATATTCGCCCAATTCTTGGCCAAAATTGTATTTTTTTGTTTTCAATTGCTAACCCTGGTTTGTTATTTTCTTAAAAACTTTATAGTAAACATATCAAAATTCAAAACCCTCAAAGCTTTATCTTGTCACAGAGTGCAACGCGATCAGTCAAAAGTAAACAGTATTGTGAAGTGTCAAACCAATTTTGGAAAAAGCGCCAATTAAGTGCTTCATTGAAATTTTTATATTTTTGATTTTAATTTTTTTTTTTAAATTTAAATAACTATCGATAATTGCAGACCAGGTATTTATTTAACTATGTAATACATGTTTTGGATTTTTACGCATGTGATTTTGTGTATACAGGCTTTAATTTAGCCTTACGTGAATTATGAGAAAATATGCATTTCTTTTTGTTTAAAAAGCATTTAAATATGTTTCTAAGAGGCTATGAGTCACATAATGCGTGGCTATAACCATTTTTGCAGAATGGCTTATGGGCCACAAATGCGTGGTCATAACGAGAGCAGAGTCGCATGCATTTAAAGCTGTAAAGGCAGGTACGCAAGTACAAAGCAGAAAGCGTCATGGGCAACAAATGCGTGGTCATAACGAGTGCAGTCTTTTTTAACAGAAGGATAAAAGAAGAGTGCAGATACAGAAGCCAAACAAAACGAAGCAGTAGCAGAAGTCAATCTACTTCGGACTTAGAGATCGAATTCATGGCGCAGTCGTACACTGGACGATTGGCTCCATCGTATGAATCTGCATAGATTAGTTATGATCCTAAAACCACAGCAGTACCATTGAAGAAAAAACACCGCAGCAGACAGGGGTGTGTAATGAGGATGAATTAGGTTTAATTCTTTGACGCTGATCAGCATGCTATTAAAACTAAGCTGAATTTATGTTGGATACCATTTGGGTTGAATAAAGCAACGCGTGCCCTCAATGTTTGACTATGGCCGGGTGAGGTAATGAGCATGGAGCAAGGCGAAGAAATATATTGCGCTACCAAGGCAACTTTGAGGTCACGTCTGGCAGTATTGACATCGCTACCAGTAGAGCATACCAACTAGTCGGATAAGGTATTTAAAATTTAGTGGAGTGACATGCCGAGTCAAGATAAATTATTGCGAATATTTACTGGAGATTTTGCGAAATGGGCATCATTTCGTGATGCCCTTATTGAAGAAATCCACATAACACAAAACTGACCAATGCTGAACGTTTACGAAAGTTGTTAGCTGCTTTGGAAGGTCCAGTATGTTGGCATTCTTTGCGGTAAAAGTACGATAATAATGATCAGATTCGAGTGCACATACAAGAAAGCAGCTGGTTGACAATCAGTTTCTGCATCAGATCGAGGAGTTGTTAGAGACGGAAGGGGGGCGTGAATGGGAAATGCGGCGCCGTGTTAACAAGTTACCCGCACTTACTGAGATGTTTCCGTTTTTGAAGCAGTGTGCAAACTGTTTGGCTAGTTTGTCGATCGTTATCAGCACTACACCCCAGGCGGCAGAAATCAATTCACTACATGGTTCACACCTTTGAATAAATTTGATGAATCTGCACTTGCAGTCTCATCAAGGGGGGAATGTGTAAAATAACGACTTTATACTTTAGGTAATATTTAGTTTTTATGTTTGTTTTATTTGTTTGAAAAATATGCCTTGTTCAATTTTGAAATTCATTCGATTTAAAAAATTATAAAAAGAAAGCCGATCAAAAGGAGAATATTTTTATATTGCTGAAAGGAAAAAAAAAGAAATGGTTTCAGCAGAAGGGAAAAGGGTTATCGAATACTAAGTGTTTCAAAGCAGTGAAATTTGTTTTGTTTTGCGAAGTTATAAATATTGAAGTGTATAGTAAAGGATTTAGCCGCCCCAAAGAGCCCTTTTGTAAAACATTAAGTTCTGTTTGTTGGTACATACATTAAGCTACTCAAGAAAGTTTTCTCGTGTTACCTGTAACACGGATGTATTGAGCAGGCTTCTTTTAACATCTGATCCATTAATAACCGGCATGAGATCTTACAAAAGTAAAAAGAAAGCATTATCAGCTGATGTATTACAGTTACTATCAGAAACTGGATCTTTTATATTTGATAGTGATGAACGAATTTCAGAAGATTAATAAAATATTTGTTATAAATAAATAAACAACTTTTTGTTGTTTTTTTTTTATTTAAACATGAAATTAAAAGCAATATTAATTAATGGATGGAGATATAAAATATTTTTGGCCAGGTTTCAGACCCAAATTCCACACTGCAACGGTTGTAGATTCAATGTGAAATTTTTACCCACTAAAACCACCTCCCATAAATTTGTGTCGTACTGCAACGTCTAATGCAACTAAATTCTGAATATTCGTTGCCGTGTTTGACACGAAAGAGTTTACTCTCTCGATACGATTCTAGAATCTTCCATAACCTTTGGGGGAGAGCTTGTCTTAATTTGCACTTAAGGCCTTCATTCCACGCCTTATCAAATGCTTGCGAAACGTCCAAGAATACGGCAGAGCAGATTTTATTTTCTTCTAGAGCTCTTTAGATTACGTGATCTATCAAGTTATCCGATGCACTTGATAGATCGTCCAATGTTTCCATCTAAACCCGGGGCCAGATTATGTAAAATGAAAACGATCAAACGTTATCGTTTCGACAATAGCTGTCTCTGTCTATTGCTACAGATATGATAGAGACAGGTTTAAAGAAAACGAAAGCGTTTTTCGTTTCGTATTTTACAGAATCCCACCACCGAACTAGTGGTCAGGTTTTCTTCTAAAACTGTTTGTAAGCGTCTGAGTATTATATCCTCTCAAAAACTTTGAAAATAATTGAAAGAAGCGAGATGGGTCTATAAGACTTTTTTTTTCATTCGGTGCAGTTTGCCTGGTTTTAAAACCACAATGACTTCCGCCATTTTCCATTGACTCGGAATGTATGTATTGTAATCTGTTGGCGGCGTTTATAATGAGAAGAAACTTAGTTAATGCTTTCCGAGGAAACGTTTTTTAGCAGCTTAAAAGTTGATTGCGGAAAAAACGTCCGACTTGCGATCTTCGGTCTTTTAGTGGCCTTAATAGCCTTAGAAAGTGAGTGAGTAATAGGATTGGATTCTTTTTCAACTGTTAAGCTTGCGAGGTAATTTCTTACATCATCGTTTTTGAAATATTTAAACAACTTTGTTAGCAAGTTACACAGTCGATTTAAGTCCACTTTACTTCATCTTGCGGAGCTCAAGTTTGTTGCCATCTTTTACGCGCTTTTCGTTTTGTTTTGACCATATTTGACGTATTTTACGCCGTCATAGTCCGGTGTTCCCTTGTGGTAAGGAATATTATTCCACAGCGACTTTTAATTCGTAACTCGTCTTAAGTATGATACAGTCAGTTCAGTATTGTCCTGATGGACATCTTTTTTAACGCCTTTTAAGTCTGTTTTGGCCGTTTGTAAGCCCTGGCGGTTTTTCATTTTTTATATGTGTATCATTCGTTGTTAAAATTACCGGAGAAGGATCAGATGAAAGCTCAAAATTTTCTTCAACTTAACACTATTGGCGGGTATTCATTTTATAATAAAGAATCAATCGAATCAGATATTTAATTTAAGTATCAGTTTCGAATGATAATCGCAATTGTACTGCATACACTTCGTAAAGTATTCTTCCCTTCCGTGACATGCACCTAGATCCCAAGAAACTATGTTTGGCGTTAAAATATTCCCATGTCATGTGAGACCTTGTAAATTCAAGGCGTTTGCGTATTGGCGGTGGTTTTAGTGTAGATTAATGTATAGCATAATAGACAATTAATTAATTACACAGCGCAACACATTTTTTTCTCCCCATATTAATAAATTTAATATAAAAAATAATTGTCTCACGTTCAAATTAAGTTCAAACTGTTTATTGTCCGAGGACTTGTTGCTAACTTAACAATTTAACCAGTGCGCCTATTCAAATGAACCGCACGTTTTTGCATGGCATAGGAAAAAATAAGTAACACTACCGTCATAATAGGTAGGATATTTTATCAAGTTGTGCATGTATGCAATTTGTTTGGTTTGGCTCATGTCTATGTTCAGGTTCTTGCCCTTTTTTCTCTAGTTTTCTGAATTCTTCTTTGAGGGTGTGATCTCATATTCTGAAGGATGGTTCGAGCCTATGAAAGTTACTGATACTCATTGCTAGATAGTCATTCCCTTCATTCCCCTCGATCCCACTTGGCCATAGGTACCATCACACTCATGCCTTCACCTATTTCCAGATGCGTTTTTTACTCACGCATCCTTGCTCCCAACACTTCACTTCATTCGCAAAGTTTGATTGCTGATCAAAACAAACATCTTCTCTTCCTTATGGGTCCATAATCGATTATAAAACTGTATTTCCTTTGTATCAATTCCAGGTCACTTACCAGACTACAAACTGGTAACAGCTGTGCCGGTCGTTGTGCTCGATGACGATCACCGCCGGGAAACAAGGAACGGTATGTACCTATACCATCTATCTACCATTATATTTTCTTTTAGACAATATATCCCCGCTGCAGGCAGCCTCGTCGTTCTCCTTCGCATTTGTAGATTGAGAACAGAGAAGAGTAATTGAATACCTTAAGCCCCTAGCACAGTAATAAATTTACGCATGTGCTGTGTGCAATAACCGCATAGTTCCATTCATGTGCAAAGCGATTGAAATGCCCCATATGCCATATTGCCAGAGCCACTCCGCTCACGCCCTTCGCTTCATTTGACATATTCAATGATGATGGTGATAGGTGATGTGTCAACAAGATCGATTATGAAGGGCATATAGAGAGGCAAAACTTCATTCTTCGTAGTTTCATATGAAGAACGTCGGATACTCGAACTTGAAAGTGAACAAGTGGTGATGTGGTGTTGCTTAGTTCTTAGAACTGATTTTTATTTTTGTTGGTTTCAAAACTATAGAACGCTTGTTCTTGTATCATATGCTACCTTTTTGTAAAATATAATTGGACTAGATCGCATGTCGCCTGTGTGACAGTCAGTTCATGCAGAGTTTAACTGCTCAACGCAAAACTGTCGCAGCAACTTGACCAAGAAGTATCCATCAAATGCACACACGGCTGTGACATTGTTTGTTGTCACTGAATGTCTGTAAAATTCCATCAAGCATTTTTTTTTTAAACAAATAATAACCAAAACGATTCAAACTAAATGTAGAAGTGAAATGCAAAAGTACAACACACTTAATTGCGCACGGCCATTAGCAGCCAACGCCAAGTCAAACATTTACCCTCCGCTGAAGAGCGCTAACATTTTGCACTTATCTTTGGTATCACTTGGGCTTACCAGTAGATAACTGTCAACAAATGGCTTAGTAAATAGAAAGCTACCACAATTGCTCTATCAAACACAGCATCCTCGCATCGGAATCCGTTTTATCCGATCGTGCGGTCATCAGCAGGAACGACAGCACGTCACCCTATATACGCATCGTGGATAAAGGTCATTATTCAGCTATTCCAGTCATCATATGGAGAGACGCAACTAATGCAACCAAAGGTTGTGTACTCAGCTTGTTCGTAGCACGCAAGCGGCCGATTATCAGTTCTAAACTGAGTAAATATTAGATGGCAGAGGCGCAGCGCGGCTGGTTACTGATGCTGATGCTGATGTCGGTGTTGGTCTCACACTCGAATAGGCTTATAAGCGTGAAGATCTCTTCCTGAACGGCATCAGCATGATAGTAAAATTATATAAGATGACGGAACTCGTAGCCTCTTTTGCTGATATGGTTTCAGCCAAGGCATCCATAGAAGTCATTTTGACCACAGCGCACTGCACCACACCACACCAACTACTGCGCAACAAATATGAATTTAACCTGACAGTTGGCGGGCGGCAGAGGCTATAAACGCCATCACCATCATCATCATCATCATTGAGGAGGTTCAACACGATTTGAATCGGGATGCAACACGGAGAAGGAAGAAACATCGACGCTTGACTTGGTTGCGTAACGAAATGTGATTTGTGCAATACGCTCGAGGCTAAAGCGCTGGCGCTGGTAATGGATGTGCTGTGCATGGTAGTAGCTGCACATATTGACAGAGTATAGCTATACCTGGCCGGGGTGACTTTGATTTGGCTACTGGGCGGAAGTAGTCAGAATTGATTCGATACGCTTTGCAGTTTTCGACGAGATTATGAATTGGAATGTGCAAAGTTGGTGAATCCACTTCAGAAATGCAGAAGGGTGCGGTTTGTTATTTTGCAAAAATATCTACGACTGGAGGTTAAAACCAGTAACACTTCTTAAGTGCGCCGTAAAATGTTTCCATTTGAGATTTACACTATGACTTTTTGTGACAGTGGTTTTTTTTAATACATATATCTTTTCTGACACAATATGACAGGCAGAATGAAAGTCTCCTAAAATTACCAGCTCGTCGAAAAAAGTATTTATTGTCGTCCTCGACACAGGGATTACCACGACTTTTGCTGGTAATCTGTAGGCAAACCGGCCGTAATCAACTTTCTGCAAAATAAGGGCAATACTGTATTTTATTCACTAATAGTCAAGCCATCCTCAAGGCAACAGCCTTGCTCTTCTGCAATGCATTGGCACAGTATTTGTGCTGCTGTCTCCATTTCCTCAAGGCATTGTCTGCAGGTGTCATCCTCCAAAAGTCCCATATTTCTAAAGGTATACCGTATACGTAAAATTGTGGTGAGGTCTAAAGCCGTTAGTGGTGGTTAACCAGTTTGTTGAATGATGCGCTGACAGCAAGGTAGAGTGGTATCTCCATTGTTATGGAATATAGTTGTTTTCGAACTTCTGGTATCGATGAAGAACTCCGGGTGCAAGTTGTGGCCTAAGCGGACGACTTTCCCCTCGGGAAATTATCGTCAAAACACTTTCTGACATCCTGCAACTTGCTTTGCTTAAAATAGTCTCCTGAACCGGAGTTAGTCTTATTTATCAGGAAGGTTAAGCTACCCTTTGTCACTTCCCTCAAGCTCAATGGCACTCTACTCGAGTTCGTTCGCAGTGCTAAATTGTCGGGGCTGAGCTGAGGCTGGACAGAAAGCTTTTATGGAGAGAAAATATTACCGAACGCGCTAGGAAATCCCTAGTGGCTCTGCACTCCTATTGACTCTAGATGGAGCCTTCAACCCAATATGATGCATTGGCTCTATACTGCGATTATAAGGCAGATTATTCTATCCGGCATCGTTGTGTGGTGGCCGGCCTTAAACAAAAGTTACAATCTAAAGGTTTTAGAGAAGACTTAGGGCTTGGTATGCTTGTGCATCGCGGACGCATTGATGACATTTCCAACCGCGCGCCGGCCGGCAGCCCTAAAAACCATGCTTAACTTACTTCCATTAGACATCGTCAGTAAAGAATATGCCACAAACATGGCAATCAAATTAAGGGAAGGGAAAAACAGTGGAGAAGGCAACTGACTGGACACACCAGCATCCTTCCATAGACGATCCCCTTGCCCGCATTATTACCGATTACATGCCTATACGAAAACCAACTTAGACAAAGGCTTTAATGGGATTCACAAAATGTCCTATACGACCAATCACTGTCAATATTCATAGACGGTTCCAAGATACTGAAGGGGGTCGGCCGGCGCTTGGGTATTTTCAGAAGAACCGAATTTGCGCCTCTCCTTCTATCTTCTGATAAAACACTGCAGTGTCTTTTAAGCCAAAATTGCAGCTATTCGCCAAGCTACAGTGTGGATGTCGATTAATTCAGTATCACAAAGGGATAGCGTCCATATACAATGGTAGCCAAGCTGCATTCAAATCCCTAATATCCAGCGAAATAGGATCTAAGGCGGTGGAAGATTGCCGCGTATCTTTTAACGAGATAGCTGGACAGTACAACTTAACCCTCTGCTGGGTTCTTGGTCACTGTCAATGATAGGCTCATTTGGCGTAGAAAGTATAAGTCTGCACAACGTGCAAGTACCATATTCCTACGCTAAACAAATAATTTACACGGATGCAGTAAGCAGAGCAGGGTTGAAATCGAAACATTTAGGATAATGACAAAAAGATCCAAAGGAGCTTCTTCGACTTAAAATATCTAGCATCTCGAAAGTCGTTAATGTCATCTCTGGGCACGGCATATTAGGTAGACACGCGCTCGGTCTGCTATAGAATGACTTCTGAACAAGCTACAGAGATGAAGAGGAGGACGAGTCCGTCACGGACTCAGGGGAAAACGATGAGGTTCGTTATAGTCACCAGGCATACTTTTCTTCGACCAAATCTTGGAAATGAGGTGATCTATTGTATACTCTCCACCAAGTTGGCTCACTGTGCTTTAATTGGTGCGACCGTCCGGTCCAGCCTTGTTGCACTTGAGTTTAGATACTGCAATTCTCAATTCATTCTATTCGGGTAGACAGGCGGAAGTTGTTAGTTTTCCCCATCCCGGTTGAATGGTTCTCTCTGACAGCGAAACTTTGCTCATCATTGTCAGTCAGTCTGCAGAAGTGTTTTTTCTATATCCTTAATACCGACTGTAATTTTACTACAAAATTTCCTTGTTCATCTTGACATTTCTCTGTTTTAGTACTGTTGCCCTGACAAGTCTAGGAGCTCTATTTCCACGATCGCGCACTTCTCATACCTTTTCTCTCAAAAAACTGATGTTCATCTCTGTTTGCTCGTAGAGCTAAATAGTCGTTTCGGTCTTTTACAGAGTGTTGTTTTGTAAGCGAGTTGCCCATAATTTTCACCAAACCAATAGTTTTGTGATGGGATATGCCACCATCCCCTATTCGGCGATTCTGATGGCTTTTTGACATCGCTGCGCTTATGTTCATCGGCACTTGATGTTGGCTCAAGGACTGCTGTATTTCGATAGATAGATACTCGTTCGGCAAAGTTTCTGGCGACTTGTGCAAAATGCAGCCGTTCAGTAAAAAAAAAAGAAAAAAAAAACTAAAGCTTTGTACGCTGCTCGAGCTAAATTTTACCTCCCATGCAAACTCCTCTCCAAAAATTAACTAAGCTAAATATCAGCGAATCAAATTTTCATTTCAGACTGTACTTCATAGATCTGTCAAAACTTACTGCGCCCATTCGTTCGGAACATTTTCTAGAGCTACATTTTGACAGATCTGTTGTTTTTTTTTTTCTGTTGTATTTTTGTGTTGGGGAAAAGTAAATGAGGGCGATTTTTAATGAATACCTCGACAAGTTCAAAATTTTAAATCAAAGAATAGCAGTCAATATTGCAATGTCAAAAAATTAAATTTTGATAGGTGAGAGCTACAGCCTCATAAGACCAGAAGTGCGAGAGTTTAAGACAGCATTTCTACTTATAGAGGGTTGTCAGATGTGACGATTTATCGCCAAACAGGCGATTTGAAATTTAATTTGGCGACACGAATATCGGTTTGGCGACGCTCCCCAAAAAGGGCGATATTTTTAGCTTTTGACGATTTAAATTTTTTTAACCAAAATCCTCATATTTTTTTCTTTTTTTTTATAATTTTCACTCAAACCTTACATCTGTTATGACTGTGGCGAAATATTAAAGTTAGAATGAAAAAATGAAGACAACTTTAAAACTTGGAAAGATATTGATTTAGGGTCGGATTTTGAAAGAATCGCGAAAACAGTGGTAGCACAGAGCATATATGAATGAAGTTAAGGAGCAAGTAAACGATTTAATTCTTGTTTTACTAGGAGAAATGCGAAAAAGATTGTCTGACTACAACATATCGTTTGTTTCTTTGGGATGTTTATAGCCAGGCGTTTGCTTAAGCAAACTGCAACCCTGTTTTAAAAGTCTGTTTGTAAGCTTGATTCCACCCAAAAGCTTATAACTTACTGAGGCAAAGTGAAAAAATGTATTTCTGTCAATTGGTCAAATGATTTTATCTATCTAGAAAGTGTACCCGAAGAAGACGTTTTGAAGTTTTGGAACAATGAGTACAAAATGACAATAAGACAGCCAGAGTTTCAGGAGCTAGGGGAATTTGCATTAAGTTTTTTTTTACGTAAAAATTACGAGTTGCATGAATTCATTTGATTTTTATGGTTTTTGAATTTGGAGAGTGAGAAATTTTGAAATTTGGCGATTTCTTGGCGTTTTATATTTTACGTTTGGCGATTCCGGTTTTTAAAACCTGACAACCCTGCTTATAGAGCGCAAAAACCTCAACTTTCCTTTTCTCTTCTGTGCAGCTCAGAATCTAAACAAACCAAATAAATGCAGACAAAATCTGTCTGTCTGGGATTTTAAAAGTCTGCAGCTACACTAAAAATCTGCAAAATGCAAACAAATCCGCTCTTATGGCAACGCTGCTACGATCGAACGAATATTCGCAAGTTCTGACAGTTCATTCAGATGAACAATTTTCTTGGTCGGCGCAGCTCGCGAATTTCATCGAACAGTTTTTTCAGCCAATTTCTAATTTGAGGTTAAGTTCGAACGAATGTTTTATTCGCTAGTTTGCGGAACTAGGTTTAATGATGTGGATTGCGAATAAACTTTGACAATTCCCGCCGAGGAGGGTGTTTTATTGGTTCGCGGCAAAAAGCTTGAAATTCGAAATTTCGTTGTTTAAACTGTTTTTAAACTTGTTTTCTTAACACATTTTGATGGGAATAGTAAAATTGTGCAATTTTCTGTTCATAAGTGTATTGAAAGTGGTTTATTCGCATTTCAGCAATTCGTTCATTCGCTCTCATGCGAATGGTCCTTTATAGCCATAACCACAACGCGATCGATGTCAAAACGTAGATAGGGTTTTAGCTAACGTTTGGAGAGAGAGAACAATTGGAGAGCAGCTAAAATTTAGTTTTGCTCGAGCTCCATAAATATATCAATCGTAAGCTTCAGTAAATAAATTTAATCGAATATCTATAGATACATGTACTTATTCTTCAGTTCCTTCCCACCTATTAGTATATGCACATTCGTTATGGTGCAGATACTTTCGGTCACTCATCGGCGCATAAAGTAAAGCACGTTACATGAATCGGAACAAGTGCGTGCGCGCTGTTTCATTGCAATAAGCCCGCAAAGTCGTCACTGGTCAGTATCCAATTTCACCGGGAGACCTCACATAATTGGCGTTGCGTCTCGGGTTTTACAATAATTCCATATGGGTTGGGTTACCTCTATCTATCGATGGCAGAATTAGTTTTCGCCATTTGCATCCAATACTATTAAATAATAACTTTTAACGTTATAGCCAGCGGACATGAAATCAGTGTAAAAGTATATTATATTCAATATTAGATTCAGATTTCAGATAGCAATCGAAAACTGTCGTTTTAGCAGGTAAAACACAACAATTTGCCCAAAGTCATTGCAAATATTGTTTGTTGTTTACAACTGGGACTGGGAAATGTGTCAAAAATGCTGGGCATGGTCTTTTCGTTAAATGTCACATGGTTCACTTAGGCCCATGGCGATTTAGAAGCTCATAAAACTCTGGCAATTTGAAACCCCAACGCGCGCCCACTGATCCGAATAGCTGCCAGATATGCAAGCCAGTATAATGATTACGAGACAGGTGCGCTGCTGTCGTTAGTTCACCTTGCTCGCCGCACGATAGCCCCGGCAAATGCATGTTCTGTTTTTATTGTAATTTGATTCATGCACTTGCGTAAGTAACTTGTCTCACAGAGTAGTCGGGGGAATTCGTTTTCGGCTTTAGGCTCACAAATGCCAGAGCAAAAGTATAACGCCACCAAAAAAAACTATTATACTTAAGTGTTAAAGTATCTCCAGACACATAATTAACTACGAAGCGTGTGCGTTCACTAATGCTTGTAGCTCTAGCTAAGCGTACGAATATCTGCATTGAGGAGAAACTATCCAGACATTCGTTTTGGTACAATTACATTGCAATCGAGATTCAAGACTGTATGTACTGAAACTTATTGTGAATAGTTTTTTTTAAGTTAGTCTTGTTGTTTCGACTAGTTGTAGACTCTTAACTTATCGCTTGAGATTAGATTGCAAGCGTTGTATCTTAAAATGCATCTGATGCGAATTTATTAAAAATAATAATTAATTAGGTCGTGTTAAGTGGAGTAATTAATCGTGTTACAGATTTTGAACGAGAACGAGTTTCTTACATACCTACTCGTAATTTGTAAGTGCGCGCACGCACTTAGTGGTGCTTGATGGGAAATCAAATTAATAGCGCTGTGCTTTTAAAATGAAATGGAAAGATAAACAGCAAATAAAAAACATCGGAACTGTAACAAAATGATTGATGGAAAATTGCGTACTTGCTCTAAATTGCTGTCAGAAATTACACTCCAGATGGAAATAGTTTATTTCGATGGCGGTACTAGTAAATGGTGTTTTTTTTTTAGAGGTATTGAACTTTAAGTTGGCAACACTATTTTAACTGGCGGCCATTTTTTCAGCTGTCAAGTGGTTTATTTTTTGTTTGGTTTGGCATTTCAACTGACGCCCGAACAACGCTTCCAAATTGTGCAAATTTATTTTAAAAATCAAGGTTCTGTTTGAAATACGTATTGCCGTTGATCCCAATTTTCATAAGCGAATTTTATTTAGCGATGAAGCTCACTTTTGGTTGAATGGATATGTCAATAAACAAAACTGCCATATTTGGAGTGATGATAATCCTCAAGTGTAGCGCCTACCCAAGGCACGTAGCCAGAGGGGGGCGCTTGAGCGGCCTCCGAAAGTCTAAGCAAAAAACTAAAACTTTCTAAATTCAGAGAGCTGAAAGACTCGACTTCTACCCAGCGCGTTGCCGAAGTGGCACGATCGCGCTTTTTGGACACGCAAATTTATTTGTGGCACGGTGGCACGCAAAAATTCAAAAAGGCACGTTTTCTTCCTTTCTCTTACCTTACTCAAATATTTAAAGCTCAGTGTAAATCATTTCGCAAAACCTTTTAAGATTCTTAATTTTAAACTTTTTATAATTTTTCCTAAGAAGAACCCCATGAACATTGAAATAAGTTTGGGGGATGCTGCCCCTACAACCCTCCTGCTTGTATTCATTGTAGTATTTGGAATAAATACGAGTTTAAGTACATATTATGCAAAGTATAGGTCATTTTTTACATATAAAACACAATTTCCTCTTGAAAGTGACAAAAAAATGCATGCCGATATAAACAAGCGGCTAAATATCATGGCGCGAAATAACGTTTTATGAAATAAGCAAAAACACCGAAAGCTAGTTGAAAGAAGAGCAAAATATATAAATGCTATAGAAAAATGCGAGTCAATCTTACAGCTAGATGAATGCAAGACGAAATGGCAGTTTGCCACATGACTTCTGCGAAATAGTTACAAAATATTTAAACCGTCGCAAGATAATAGTTTGCGAAAAGAAAACCGCGAATTAACAGGCACCTGAAATGAAGGACCATTCACATGAGAGCGACCAACTATGTATCTACATACGATCGAACGAATATTCGCAAGTTTAATGATTAATTATCCCATTAAAATGTATTAAGAAAATAAGTTTATAAACAGTTTAAATAACGAATTTTCGAATTCCAAACTTTTTGATGCGAACGACAACACCTTTGGCGCGAATTGTCGAAGTTTATTCGCAAACCACATCATTTAGTTCGCGTTCCACAAACTAGCGAAAGAAATTAACATCAAATTAGACATTTCGGGTAGAAACTAATCGCTGAAATTCACGAACTGCCACGCCCTAGAAAAGTGTACATGTGAACGGGCTGTCAGCACTAGCGAATATTCGTTTGTTCGTAGGAAGTGGTCACTCTCATGTATACCTATGGTCCTTAAATGCTTCTTCGTTTTTTGTTTCGGTTTGGCGTTGACTGTGTGAATGCGAAAAAAAACGTTTTCTTTGGACGCGCTAAGGGCACGCTCTTCTGAAAAAAGTGGCACACTTTTTTTATTTTCGGCGGCAACGCTGCTTCTACCCCTTTGTGAAACAAGATTCATTGAAAGGCATGACAGTATTATTTCCTTTGTAGAGTTCTTCAAATGTAGGTTTGTTTACGTGGACCCTATGGCGCTCTAGTGCTCAGTGCTCACTGGGTTAGCCCTGTCGCGTTTGATATAACACTGAGTTCGCACTGACAATGAAAACCTGTGTTCGAGGTAAGCACTGACCCTAGGTATTCAGGCAGGGGCAAGAGTTCAGTGCTGGATTTGGCTGTCAATCGTAGCTGTCATTTGGGTGAAATTATATTGTGTATATTATTGACTTGTGCAGCACTAGTAAATATTAAAAGAAATGTGTTTTTCAACATTACAATCATTAATTAAACAAATTTAATGTCATCACAATTTGTGTTGGCCTCGACTCCAGAAATGCGTTTCGCCCCGATGTGGTGGTTGGGCTCATCAGTAGACGTCTAGACGACCACCACATCTGATCTAGACGCACTATTTGCTCGATTTTCACCGAGACTATATGATTTTTCAATCAAAAAGTGACTGTGAATCATACCTCAAGACGAATCTTTGGTTCAAAGACTATCGCCGAGAGGTTTTGTTTTTTGCCCAGGGCCTGGCTTGTCCATTTAATCAAACTACTTTCAATCATAAACATATTTATGATTGGGGCGAAACGCATTTCTTGAGTCGAGGCCAACACAAATTGTGATGACAATCGTACACTCCAACATTATTCAATTCATAAATATGTTTATGATTGAAAGTAGTTTGATTAAATTTAATGTTATTCCTGGTGTTAAATCCGTATATTAAATTTTTTTTTCAGTGACAGGTATCAGGGTTACATTTCGTGTTCGACATGAAACTGAATTTCTGGGGTTTTTTGGTAGCCACGAAAATTCACTGACACTTCTCAGTGCACACTAAGGCGCGCTAGGGCTGGCCACGTCGAACAAACCTTGTATCTCAATAAGTCGTGAAGAAATAACGAGCATAACGTGGGCGATGTCTTCAAAAGCCTATTTAAGAGTGTCTAGTTTATACTGATTCCTTGCATAGATTCGTTTATACAAAATCTTACGGATAGATTCATGGTCATCGAAGACGTTCTACCATCATTTCAAGCTCTTCTCCTAGGTTTTGTTGTATAGTTAAGCGCGTTAACGAAACAAAAAATCGAACACGTTACTTTGAAAATGCAATTTCGTTGTTAGCTGAGTACATTCGTTGGTGCCAAAAAAATATCGTCGAGTGATCCTTCTACCGAAGTTTTGAAATTGCTTGATATAGGTGACAAGACTTACTTTAGATTTATAAACTTCTTGCTTACGGTTTTGGCCCCGCTTCCAGTGTTCACAGCTAGTGTTGAAAGAATCCTTTCAGCTATGAAGCTATGAAAAGGATTAAAACAGTGTCCCGAAGTGGTATGGAGAATGCAAGGTTAAGGTCACAAGCGCTCTGGCATCCGCGATGGCTTGGTCTTTGAAACGGAGGTTCGGTCTTCCTTGTCTTCTCGAACATGGGGGCTGGGATTCGAAGATCCTCTTGGCTGGAGCATTATTGTCCATTCGCTCGATGTGGCCGAGCCAATGTAGTCGACGTGTTTTGGCTTTTTGGACTACATCCACATCTTGGTACAGCTCATAGAGTTCGCGGTTGTATCTTCTCCTCCATTCGCCCTCCTCGCACACAGGACCAAAAATCCGCCAAAGTATTTTTCTTTCGAAGGAGCCCAGTATCAGCTCTTCCTTCTTGCTGATCGTCCAGCACTCGGCGCCATAAAGCAGAACTGGCAGGATAAGGGTTTTGTAGACCACACATTTCGTCCTTCGAGTTAGAAGTTTTGAACCCAATTGTTTTGCCAAACCGAAGTAGCAACGGTTTCCTAGGGTAATTCTTCGTCGGATCTCCACTAGGGTGTCATTCGTGAAGTTTACGTTTACTCCGAGGTAGGTGAACTCCTTAACTACCTCGAAATTGTTGCTATCAATAGTGACGTTTTGTCCTACGCGGTAGACAATGAAACACTCAAAGTGTAATTTTAAATGAACCAAATATAATTTTGTGCGAGCGGGCAAGGCGAGCACGGGTCCAGCTAGTTATGTAATATGACATTTCAAACTTGTTCAACTGCAGGCTCGCCATCATCCCATTCGATGTACGTAGTACACTAATCTGATACCGCGAAACCGCACGAAACAGCCTGTTCTTTAGTAGTTGACTAAAGAAATTAATTTGCTGGAGAAGGCGTCTCAGCATTAAGTGAATTGATGATTCACTTGAGAATTAATAAAAAACGACACAATAGAATTTCGTACACGTTATAAATTCTTTATTCGTTGGTAACTGCCAAATTCGAATTGAATTTGAACTGATCGTGCAACTCATTGGGAAGCCTCGGTGTCCTTATGTACACAATCAGCTGTGATCTTAAATGGTCATTGCCCTTGACATTGAATTTCTTACATTTGTATTAGTTTACATTTTAAATATTACATTTAAACGTTCACATTAACAATTAATTGACTAATACACCCTTAATTATACCATTTACATCTCTACTCCTATGCGAGAGTGAGATGGCAAGATACTTGATGAGCTCTGCTTTCTGCTCCCACACTGCTTAAATCTCGGTGCGACTAGTTCGGATGAACTCGCTTTCGTGGACTTCGTCTGCAGGTAGAGGGGACCGACTATAGGCTCGTAGCTGTGTCGTCGATTATTTGACAGTTCGGCTTGGATTTGTGTCCTTTACTTGGTCGCGTCGGTCGGTTTATTTGTTGGCTCGGGTTTGTGCGGTGTAATTTATGTAATTTAACCCTTCATTATTGTTTAAAATGCGTTTTCGTGTGTTCCGTGCATATGTCCTAGTGATTGAGAATATTGTTGACTTTTAAGGAAGTCGATTGATCATATTCCAATCACTAGTCACATGCACGAACAACGCCTCCATCATTCTTCTTTGATCGCGAGCTCCTGTTGTGTTTTTTGCGGTTTTGTTGGGAACCAACACAGCCGAATATGTTTTCATCTGCTTTTGACAGTATCCACGCTTTTGTTCTGAGACATTCAATATATAGAACCTGGTGTAGGTATGATGAATTTTTCATGATTTTATTAAAATTTTAAAAGCGTCATAAGACCGGTTACCTGTGTTTTTTTTTAGGATTTTTATGAAGCTTAATCTTCTATATTTCAATTCACTGCTTCCTATAAGGTGCTGCAATAATTACAGCACGTGTTTAATATACCCTTTTAAAATTTCAATAGATTGTGAATTTAAATCTTCTTTTTTTTAATAGATTTTTGTACCACAAAATTATTGCCATAAAAATCACATTTTGTAAAGTTTTTGTTTCCAATCTTTCCAGGAGAAACTGGCTAACAAACACTTTATTGCGGCTACACGTTGTAACATTTGTAATACATAATCTCTTTTCAACCTTAACCCCCTATCAAAACAAATCATCAGTCCCACACCTCACCTAATAAAAAAAAAACATAATCCCCGCACTATAACGATGGGACTAAGAGTCATATAAAAATCATAATTCAGTCCTGTGATGACCGCAGTAGATTTAATATTTTATTGCCATTCACCGAAAACATTTATGTTAGCCATCAGGTAACACGATTGGAATGTGGATATACAAAAAAAGCGAAAGATAAAAATGTTTCCATATGGGCTAGTCAGTGAGTATCCCCATCAATACTTGTCATACTTGGCCAGTGCGAACTCGAACTATTTTTAATCTTTAAAGCAGTATAGCTGATTCGTAGTCAATCACCGTGTTAATCCATACCCCATGATTCAAATCCCGCATATGGGTTACCTTTAAGTGTAGAAAAAAAAAACAAAAACCTCGCTTATACCACTTGGAAACGCAATATAGGAAATAGTCGCGAAGGCTTTTATGTCTTCACTTCAGCGTGACGATGACAGAGTCACCCTAATTCACTTGTCACAAGTGAACCAATAGCCGTCGCGTCGCCTTGTTGAAATTAATACTTACCTAACTCAAGTAATGACCTAGTTTTTCAATCATATACAGAGCCATCCAAGTGCCTACAACATGTGTCTATTTCGATGAGGAGTATCTATTTCAGTTCACCTATCTAAAGTGGATTTTATGTGTATAGATACATAGTTAGAGTGGAAAGTAACAATTAAGACCCTCAAGCAACTGGGGTGAAATTTGCTTAAATTATGTGAGGCAAAAAAGCTTCCGTGTTTTGATTTGATATACTTCAACTGTGATTTGGTTTTGGGGTTCCGGTCGGTTGTGTTTGACCAATCCCCACCAGATTGAAGCATCTAGTGGTCTCACTTTCCAAAGTGCTGCCCACTACACGCTGTAGCACAGATTGGAGAGGCTGTTCTTTCCAAGGGTTTAACCTAAATTATATATTCAAATGCATCATATTCAGATGCAAAAATGCTTTGTTAATGAGTCATACACATACTCATAGACGATATATGGAAATGGAATGGTGGTGATGGCGGCAATGCCGATGGTTAAGGAGAATTGTTGCGAATTGTATGTAATTTTATTTTAACTACACATAAGAAGACCTGTACCTACCAACTTTAAGTGCACTATAAAGTATGTATACAGGGTGCTATCAGCTAATGACAGTGCGAATACAAATAAAGAAATATTCAATTACACTTCCACCTTCATTTGGTACTTACAGATTAGGTTAGGTTAGGTGGCTGTCATAAGACACACTTAGACCAAATTTGTAGGTCCATTGTGATACCACAAAAGGGTTTGAATTTACCATCTCCTGGTGGTGGTTTGTCTTTAGGCAGGGTCGTCTATTGCCTCTGACTGTCCATCAATAAGGTGGGAAACTGGGTGCATGGCAGAAATGGGTGGTTGAATCAACCCGTTCTTCCGCTTGATCAATAGTCAGTGGAGGGATTGTCTCTATTGGAAAAGGATGGAGGGTAACCATAGCAATCTGCTCCTGTTTATTTCCTTTGACAAAACGTCCAAGAGACAAAGACTGGTGCTGAGCAAAAGAGCTTGATTGAAGCAAACCATCCAACAGGGTAATCCCCCTTTTATTGCCTCTGACCCTGGCGAGATGTTTAAAGTGTTGAAGTGAAGTAAAGACTGATGTAGTCAGCTCCTCCAGGTGGTGGGCGGTTAGTCTTCGGCGAGGGCGAAGGAGTGACCGAATCAATCAAAGTCCCACGCTGGTAGCGTCTGACAAGGAGGGTGGCTGTTACAGATCGAGGTGTCAAGGTGAGGTTGATGGATGTATTCAGCTCCTCCCGGTGTCGTTATGTCTTTGGGAAAAGTCGGGAGGGGGGGTCGATTAAATATTCTTGGCGAGGAATGCTTCAGCAAATCTTGCTGACATACCCCCAGAGAAGATATTTGTCTTTCTGGCTGTCTCCGGAGTGAAACGATGGATCTAGTACCTCACTATAGGCCTGACACATTACGCTCCTTTTAAGGAGGCCGCCAAAGGAATATGACGGCTCTCTCGACTTATAACCGAATTCACACCATGCGCTCTAGAATCCACTATGAGTTGGGAAGACCAGATATTTAGATGCCAGTAGGTACGATCGGGGATGTGATTGCTGGCTACGAAACCATCTCTGTTTTAGCATTCTATGGGTTTTTAAATCCACTTATAAAATTCACTTTATTGAATTGTCTAAATTACATGTAACTTCTTAAAAAGTAGAGTAAATTGGTAGGCAAAGACCAGCAACCATGAGCGCGCGTCAAGAACAAGAAGAAGGATGAATGGTAAGCGCGATACTTATAACACGCGAAATAAAAGATGGCCGCGATATAAAAGATGGCCACGATATAAAAGATGGCCGCGATATGTTATCGAAAGTAACTGAATGATAGAGCTGCGAACGATGGTGGATAGGCGATGTTATCGATTGAAATTAATTGTAGAGTTACATCGGCCAAGGTTTGTTTGTTCTGATAACACGTCATCCCCCACGTTTGTCAACCTTAAAGAGCACATCGTAGAGTTGTTGCAAGGAAGCGCGAACTGTGTCGTTGCGTACGAAAACGTAATAGGAAGTCATGAGATCTTTAGTTACGAAAGGCTTTTGAACGGCGTTGTTAGAAGACGGAGCTCGTCGAAATATTTCTTAAGTTCAGTAACAAAATCGGTTTGAAGGTCCAGATTATCTGGTTCCAAAAAGGTATGTGGCAGTTGAAGGGGTTTGCCATACACCAACTCTGCGGGTGATCCACGGAAGAGTTTTTGACCATTGTTGGTTTTGGTAACACATTATCGAGGCATTTAAGGTCCGGTGCCACCTTTCAATCATTTCGTTGGCTTGCGGATGATATGCTAGTCGTTCTGTTCCTTTGGAACTCTAACAGCTTGCCTAGTTCTTCGAACAATCGGGACCCAAACTGCTTCCCTTGATCTGTAACGATCGTCGTGGGAACTCCAAAGCGCGGAATCCACTTCCGGCATATGGCTTCAGCCACGGTTTCTGCCCTTATGTCGACGAGTGGGATGGCCTCATCAAGCTTCAAGCAGTAGCGCCAGCTCTCCGAGGTGGGTAAGGGTCCGACAATGTCTAGGTGTATAGTGTCAAAGCGGTTAACAGACTCAGGCGACTCGTTGTGAAGAATGGTGATGAACAAGGGAATATGCGAATCGTTGTTTAAAAAGCACAATTTGTATTTGAGCTGTCCCTCGAAGTCCCACGGCGCGACTCGCAATAGGCGCTGTCGGAAGCACAATTAAATTAGTTGTCCACGTAGCTGTGCTTCATCGGCACGCTTTCGTCATTTGCAGCGCTTCGCAAATACGACTTTGCCGCTCCGTTTATATGCATAAGCTGCAAGGGAGCTGCTAGCAAGCGCACAAACAATTGACGAACGCGTACGTATGATGCTCAGCTACGTGGACAGTAGGCCTTACTGACCTCCGTTTCATAACTATTTCGTTGATTTATTAATCTATTGTAAATGCACCTTCTTTCTGATAATGTTAAACTTTTAAACTTCGTCCTTAGACGCCGTCCTCTTCTGTTAATTTACAATATTGCACCCTACCGTTTTTTTGCCACATACCCATCGCTCGAAACGTTTGACAAATATAACCACGCATGATTGTTTGTGAAGCCTGGAGTTCTACATTATGTACACGTAGGTCATCCTAGTTTTTTTCTGTTAAAGCTGAATAGCAACTTTAGCACTATTAAAAGTACCCAATAGCTAAAGATAGGACATAAAATAAGCATCTTGATGACTCTTTGTGTAGTTAAGGTAACAGCAGTGGATATCACCAGGTTGATGATAAAATCAGTCCCCGCACCCCTATTTTTAAAACACCCTTCGCATGAGCGTAAACCAACGCACTAGACTGTTATACATATCCTACCATACAGACCTGCTTAATAATTGCATTCACTCAGTTGCTACATTCTTGTAGATAAAAATCTACATTTCCTATTCAAGTTTGCAATTTGAAGCATATGTCGTATAAAAACATCCACCACATGGAATGAATATATGTTTACGTTCGCATGTGGTTTAGTTTACGCCAAACCATTGGCGGAGATACACTCTAGAGTCTAGACCTTATATCGAGCACAATTTTAATGATTATTGAAAGCAGTAAGGACATCTTCCGAATTCATCGATGGATTTGGAAATTCTCCGGACTCATCTCACCTCAGAAATACGGATTTCTTTATTCGTTGTGGATGTATCTTGTTTCATTTGGGATAATGTTTTTTTATCCATTTCACTTGGCGATGGGTCTGTTCAAAGTTCAAACGAATAATGAAGCTTTTCGCAACCTTTCAATTTTGCTGACGGATGTGCAATTCTCCATTAAGTTCTTCATAATTTGGTACAATTTGGAAAACATTTGGCTTGTCGAGGACATATTTACAACTATGGATGCACGCATTCAAACTAAAGACGAAAGAAGACACTTTTACAAAACCATTCAAATCTGCGTGCGTATAATTTACGGTATAGCATTTGTGTACGTAACTGCAGCTATGCTGTCGCCACTAGCTACTTTAGTTGTAACCGAAAAACGTCTGATGTATCCGGGGTGGTTTCCATTCGATTGGAAGCAATCTACTACCAACTATTGGATAGCAATTATGTATCAATTCTTTGGGAAAACTATCCAAATCATTACCACTTATGCTAGTGATACGTATACGACGCTATCCTTGGCGACGTTGAGCGGACACACACAAATACTTGGGATTAGGCTGTCAAAATTAGGAACAGACCCCAAAAAGAGCGTCAAGGAAAACAACGAAGAGCTGCGGATGTGCATCATGGACCACCAAAATTTAATCAGGTAGGTGTTGCTGCGATGGAACTTGCAACTCTAAAATCTTTGCCCCTCCCTTTCAGGCTATACCACGTGCTAAGAAAAGTGCTTTCGGTTGGAATGTTCTTTCAAATACTATGTACGGGCATAAATATGTCCTGCTCTATGACATACTTGGTATTTTACACTGATGGTGTTATGAATCTTCTCTATTACTGCATTCATCTCGTAGCGTTATGCTTGCAAATATATCCGAGCTGTTATTTCGGAAGTGTCTTCGAAACTGAGTTCAAAAATTTGCCATACGCGCTGTTCTCCTGCAACTGGGTGGACCAGGACAGGGAGTTCCGGCAAAATATTTGTACATTCTCGCAGCGCGGTCTACACAAAACCGAATTTGTTTGCATGGGTTTCTTTAAAATTAATTTAAGTTCATTTGTTGTAACAGTTAAAACTGCATATTCCCTGTTAAACTTAATTTTGCAGACTAAGTAGAGTTTGGAAGCTCGTAAATATTTTGTTGTTTCTTATATACAGCAGCTTGCAAGTTCACAAGTCTTAAAGGTGTCATTTGTCCTAGAATAGTGGTAACATCAGCATTAGAATTGAACAACTCTGTTCTACAGAAATATTGAGGTTGTCGGGAACAACGGTATCATTTATATAAAGAACAAAAATCAATTAATACTATGGTCATTTTGTTCAACGACCCGTTGCCATCTTTCAGTAAGTTGCGTTCATATTAAAGAACTGTATTTATCGGCGAAGATGGTCGGTCCTGGGGCTAATTTACAACCATATGAATTGAACATCTTTTTACGCAAGGATTCTTGAAGAGAACGAAGCAATTAAAAGTCCGATTTCCCAAGGTCAGGTGAGTAGGATCCTTGTTACAATAGACCTCATCCATACTCCAATAAACTTTGGAGGAAGCACAACTCTTTACGATTAACATACTCGGGACTTTTCTCAATAACACTGCTCATCTGCCGAGGGTAAATGTTAGAACTGATTGTTTGATTCCTTGGTAGAAAAAACACCATACGTAGGTACACCTACCTACTTTAAAATCATATCTCAATAACCTTTCTCTTATGTGTGAACCATTTCAACCGTTTCAACCATTCGAAAATTGAAATCGACTGCGCCGGCGCAAAAATAAAAACTCACACAAACGAACGGTTGTGAGAATCTAGATACAGGGCGCCTACGTTCCTGTTGCGCCAACTATTTATTTAGGTATTGTCTGTTTGAAAAATGCGTCATATATTTTCCAAATCGATGTCCACATTCCACGCTACCCGGGATGTGCGGGTGCCTTAAAAAATTGTTAATAAATAAAATTTGTTCAGTAATTTTCGATTTTAAGAGCTCCTTGCGATCATTATAAACCTTTCTGGGGTTTCGGTACATAAATATAAGTTACTAGATGAACCCCCGCCAGCTTCGCCAGGCCTTTTGTTGCTTTTTTAATTTTTTTTTTTTATTTTTTTCCGGGCGACAATGTTTTAATTTTTTTTTGAGGTATTGGAGGTGCCACGCGCCTTTATACAACTTTGACAAATCTTCACAGAAGCACTCTAGGGGCAATACCTAAGATTATCTGTAAGTTTGATTTCAATCGCTTCTGTGGTTTTCGAGATATAAGATTTTGAATGTTTTTTTTTTTTTGTATGGGCGGTGCCACGCCCCTTTGTCCGATTTTGAATTTGTTTAGCCTATCACCCAGTCACCGTAATTACCGATATTTAAAAAAAAAATCAACAAAATCGGTTGAAAATTACGGGCGACAGAGGGAAACAGTTTTTTTCCACTTTGTTTTATATATATAGAGATTTGAATAGAGAAATACGTAAATAAAACTCTTCTCTTCGATGACTTACCCAGTGCTTTTTTATTATTTTCAATTTTTTTAAAATAACTTATTTCTACCTTACTTAAATGCTATGCGCTCGTGCTGGGTGTTGGGTTGCCGACTCGAGGTTGCAGGTTATTGGCCCGGATCAATGTCATGTACCCGTGCTGGGTTTTGGGTGACTTGTCTTTTATACCATTGGAATTGGAATTTAAAAGAATCAACTTTTTTTTTTTGTTTTTTAAATACTTCTCGCGGGAAAGGCGAACCTATATAACGTTTCAACAGCGCCCTGAGATGCTTGCTGCAAATTGTAGTCTTTTGGAAATATATCTACAGGAAGCGAGTTAAAAGGTTTGCTTTTTTATATTAGACGGAGAGCTGACGACATTTTTTCTTGATTATTTTGTCAAACAAATTTTGGTTATTTTTGGATTGTCGTGGTCGGATACATCCACAGATGTGGAATTCTGGCGGACCTGGGTCGGGCGCAAAATTGTAAAAAATCTTGGAAAAGAATATTTTAGTGTCTACTTTAAATCTTTGTGTCATAAATTCCAATTGAAAAACATAATACATATGTAGTATAATTGCCAGACCGATTGAGCGGTCGCAAACCCCTGTCAGAACATCCGAAATATGTCACAGAAAGTCAAATTTTTAAGTTATTTTGTCAACGCTCAAATTTTGTAATAGCATTTAGTACATGCTGCTGAATGTAGAACTCAAATATCAGAGCAAAATTTCGCTGGCAACACATTGCCAGAGCGCGTCAAAGGGTACGACCCAGGGGGCTTATTCCCAAATGCGCGGCGGATCGCTTTTCATGGTGGATTGGTATTTTTGTATTTCCAAAAGCTGTCAAAAGCGATAGCTATTCAGGTGACGGATTGCTGGTTGATTTATTGCCAGCAATCCTCACAATAGCTATCGCTTTTGAATCGATCGAATCGCTTTTGGAAATATAAAAATACCAATCCGCCATGAAAAGCGATCCGCCGCGCATTTGGGAATAAGCCCCCAGGTCCGTCAGAATTCCACATCTGTCATGTCGACCACGACAAACTCAAAAATAGGCATCATTTTGTTGACAAAATAATCATGAAAAAATGTCGTCAGCTCTCCGTCTAATATAAGTTATCAGTTTTTGAATAATTTAATGCATGCTCTAGACTTCAGATGCTCTCCATAATAGGATTGCGTGCAAATTTCCGATTACCTACAGTGAAATTGCATCATGTCGCAATTAATTGAAATTAAGTGGATTTTCGTAGATTTTTGCAATGTAAATTCAAAGTAAATAAGAAATGTTAAATAATTTGTATTAGACTATAAACAATTCTATCTTTCTTTCTATGGAAAATACGAATTGCAATTGCACCTTAAAGTTTTTCCTTTCTGCTGGCCTTCAAACTGCTCGATAAATACCCCAACGCACTAGACTGTTATACATACCCTGAGTCCTGACCTATACAAATTAATTCGTAAAGTCATAATGGCTTAATAATTGCCTTCACGCAGCTGCTACTCCTTTATGGATTAAAATCTACAATTCCTATCCGACATCAGTTAAACAATTTAATTTTCAAGCATGTTGTATAGAATACGTTTGCCTTTGGTTTAGTTCGCGTCAAAGCTTTGGTAGAGATACACTCCCAGACCTTATATCGAGTACAATTTTAATGATAATAGAAAGCAGTAAGGACATCTTCCAAATTCATCGATGTATTTGGAAATTCTGCGGACTCATCCCAGCCGAAAACTACCCAATCCTTTATTCGTTGTGGATTTCCTTCGTTTCAGTTGGCATAATGTTGTTCTATCCATTTCACTTGGCGATGGGTCTGTTCAAAGTTCGCACGAAAAGTGAAGCCTTCAGCAACCTTTCAATTTTGCTGACGGATATTCAATACGCCATTAAGTTCTTCACAATTTGGCACAATTTGGAAAACATATGGCACGTGGAAGATATCTTCATAACTATGGATGCACGCATTCAAACTAAAGACGAAAGAAGGCACTTTCGCAAAACCATTCAAATCTGTAGGCGTTTAATTTACGGTACAGCATTTGTGTTTGCAATTGCAGGCATACTATCACCACTAGCTACTTTAGTTGCTATCGAGAAACGCCTGATGTATCCGGGGTGGTTTCCATTCGATTGGAAGCAATCGACTACTAACTATTGGATAGCAGTTATGTATCAGTTCTTAGGGGAAACTATCCAAATCATTAGCTCCTATGGTGGTGATACTTATGCGGCACTGTCGTTGGCGACGTTAAGTGGACACACACAAATACTTGGAATTAGGTTGTCAAAATTAGGAACAGATCCCAGAAAGAGCGCAGGGGAAAACAATGAGGAACTGCGGATGTGCATCATGGACCACAAAAATTTAATCAGGTAGATGTTATAGCGATGGAACTTGCATCGAACTCTATAATCTTTGTCCCTCCCTTTCAGGCTGTACCACGTTCTGAGTAAAGTACTTTCGGTTGGAATGTTCTTTCAAATACTGTGTACTGGCATAAATATGTCGTGCGCCATAACTTATCTGGCGTTTTACGTTGACATTGAGAATGTAACGACTCTTGTCTATTACTGCATTTATCTTGTAGCACTGTGCTTGCAAATATATCCCAGCTGTTATTTTGGAAGCGTCTTCGAAACCGAGTTCAAAAATTTGCCATACGCGCTGTTCTCCTGCAACTGGGTGGACCAGGACAGGGAGTTCCGGCAAAATATTTGTACATTCTCGCAGCGCGGTCTACACAAAACCGAATTTGTTTGCATGGGTTTCTTTAAAATCAATTTGAGCTCATTTGTTTTAGCAGTCAAAAGTGCATATTCACTGTTAAATGTAATTGAGCAGACTAAGTAGGAAGTTCGAAAAATATTTCTTTGTTTCGCATGCACCGGCTATGATATACCTATACATACGTATTCGTTAAAGACATACTAGCTCAATAATTGCATTCACGCAGCTGCTGCTGATTAAAATCTAAATTTCCTACCCAATCGTTCCAAGTTTACATTTTTAAACATGTTGTCGTATAAAGCCATCCACACTTTTACATGCAATAGATATAATTACGCTTGGCTTTAGTTTAGTTTATGTCAAACCTTCGGCGGAGATTATACTCTATCGAGCACAATTTTAATGACCATCGCAAGCAGCAAGGACGTCTTTCGAATTCATCGATGGATTTGGAAATTCTGCGGACTCACGCCACCCAAGAACTACGGATTTCTTTATTTGTTGTGGATGGCTGTTGTTTACTTTGGCATTATGTTCTTATATCCATTTCACTTGGCGATGGCTCTGTTCGAAATTCACACGAAAAGTGAAGCTTTCAGCAGCCTTTCAATAGTGCTGACGGTTGTGCAATGTTCTCTAAAGTTCTTTATAGTTTGGTACAATTTAGAAAACATATGGCTCGTCGATGATATCTTTAAAACCATGGATGCATGCATTAAAACTAAAGACGAAAAAAGGCACTTTCGCAAAACCGTTAAAATTTGCGTGCGTATAATTTACGGTATAGCATTTGTGTATGTAACTGCAGCCATGCTATCGCCACTAGCTACTTTAGTTGCAACCGAAAAACGCCTGATGTATCCGGGGTGGTTTCCATTCGATTGGAAGCAATCTACTACCAACTATTGGATAGCAATTATGTATCAGTTCTTTGCACAGTCCGTTCAAATCATCACCACCTATGCTAGTGATACGTATACGACATTATCATTGGCCATGTTAGCTGGGCACACACGAATACTTGGAATTAGGCTGTCAAAATTAGGAACAGATCCCAGAAAGAGCGCAAAGAAAAACAACGAAGAGCTGCGGATGTGCATCATGGACCACCAAAATTTAATCAGGTAGGTGTTGTAGCGATGGAACTTGCAATTCTATAATCGTTGTCACTCCCTTTCAGGCTATATCACGTGCTGAGTAAAGTGCTTTCGGTTGGAATGTTCTTTCAAATACTGTGCACGGGGATAAATATGTCGTGCAACATAACGTACCTGGCCTTTTACATTGACCTTGACAATGTAACGACTCTTGCCTATTACTGCATTTATCTTATAGCACTGTGCTTGCAAATATATCCCAGCTGTTATTTTGGAAGTGTCTTTGAAGTCGAGTTCAAGAAGTTGCCATACGCGCTGTTCTCCTGCAACTGGGTGGACCAGGACAGGGAGTTCCGGCAAAATATTTGTACATTCTCACACCGTGGTCTACACACAACCGAATTCGTTTGCATGGGTTTCTTTAAAATTAATTTAAGTTCATTTGTTTTAGCTGTTAAAAGTGCATATTCGCTTTTAAATGTTATTGAGCAGACCAAGTAGTTTGACAGTTAGAAAAATGTGCACAAGTGCCAGTTGAATTTTCCTACAAGTGATAAGAACATTAGAATTGGAATTGGACAATTTCGTGTGAAATATGTTGCGGATGTAATTCTAAAGTGTTGTTTGATTTTAAACTGAAATAAAACACGCACAAGTTGAGCAAATTTGCCAACTTCTTTTTATTTGACAGGTAATTTTAGGGCATTTATTTTTGATATTTGGCCAGCAAAAGTGAGCGTCTTAAGAGCTGCTTTCGAAACCTCCAAATTTCGACTACTTTTTCGAGCACTTAAAGCTGTATCTGGTATCTCACGATTAGTTCGCTGGACGGTTTTCCAAAGCTGGAATCGATGTTGGGGCTTGAATAAAGTAACCACTTCCATTCCATCCATTATTCAACGACGATCTTAGACGCCAGGTCGCAAATTCATTTCTGTAGCTATTGTTGTCATGGCAATATGGCATGTGTCAATCTGACACTATCCTGTCGAAATCCAATGGTTCTGCTGACAATGTGAACGCTCTTTTTGAAACAACAAATTTCTGTACTGGACTCCATTGACGGTGATTTGAAGAAGTTCAGCCCGATAATGTTGGCAGGCCATAACTCTGCCAAAACGTGGACATTTAAGTGCATCGTAGTTGATGAATCGTCTTTGGTTTTTTCTCGCTATAAATGCAACAATTTTAGTCTAGAATAAAGCCACCGATACAAAAGTGAGCCCCTTCAGTATTCACTGGACAAAATTAAAGACGATGAGAAATCGACTTTCAACCAAACGCCTAATAATACACTTACGAAATAAACGAAGATCGTCAGTGAATTGCCAAACAAGCCTCTAAAAATATGGCATCAGCTGTCACGTTATCTGCCTGAATGTTGCCATAATGAAAAAAAAAAACTCCTAAGAAAACGCCCTCTGTAAAGGATGTTTTTGTTAGGCGTGAAGTCCAACATCTCTGGTCTATCTGCATAGACTACTGACTTCACATACCCCCAAAGAAAGTAATCTAAAGGTGCGAAATCACAGGATCGTGGAGGCCAGTTCACAGGTCCATTACGCGATATTATGCGCCCCGCAAATGTTTTCCACAATAATGTCCTCGCCGTGTGGCATGTTGCGCCATCATTGTTGAAACCAAAGCTCTGTCATGTCAATCATGCCATTCAACTGTTTAACGAAGATCCGATGATTCTACCAGCCCATAAAACACACCAAACACTGACTTGTAATGGTTAAAAGGGCGTCTCGATAAAGGCTTCTGGGTTTTCTCCACTCCAAAATTGACGTTTTCAACTCTTTCACAAACTGGATCTTATAAGCTTTTAAGCCAAAATCTTTCCATAAAATCGTCCACATAGCTCCTCATAGCTCCAATTGCAGTGCACGATGGCGAATCGATTCATTCGGATTCTCCTCAACGGCAATAACTTCTTCTGTTCGCATACTTTTTGTCGTCTTTTGGGGATTCATATTATACACTAGAGTGTACGTGGTGCGAAAACAATTATATCGAACGTAAAATGGACAGTAAGTTTGGCGAACGGAACCATGGTTTTCAAAATAAGTTTTCACAATTTGCACGCGTTGTTCTGGCGTTAATCTATTCATTGTAAAATTGCAAAACGAACTAACCACAAATCAATTTTCAACTGTCAAATTGACAATCTGTAGAAACAGTGTTGCCAGTTTACAAACCAAACCTCTAAAAAAAACCTCTTTAGGTATGCCCAAAACTCACGTGCAGCAACACATGTTCTTATGTGGTAATACAAATGTAAATTCTGCACCCACCGCAGCACTGCAACATGTCTCTATTTCTAAATCCACTATATAGCAACGCAGTGAATTAAATTAAATAGACTTGGCAGTAACGAATTTTTCAATTCAGCTACTGATGCATACGAGGAAAAGAGAGATGGGAATTATTTGTCGTCTGTGTTGCACTCTCGTATTTTTCCCCGGATTGACAGCAACCGATGCAAATTGAATTCTGCACATCTGTTTCATCTGCACATTTGTTTCTTTTTCCAATGATATTTCACTACGCAAGACAAAATTTGAGTGCATCCAGCAAAAGAGGTGTTAAAATGTCCTTCTGCATTATGCATAAGTTTGGCTTCCAAATTTATACATGAGTTTAATTTAGCTTACGATTACGATAGTATAAAAATAGGGGTGATGATTTTTTTGGTGTTTGGTTTTTCAGCCAGATTTTTTTGAACGGTTCACGAGTGATTCTTGATACGTTTGCTCAATACGCATTGCCATTCCACCATGGATAGACTTACGCACGTTTGCAAATATTGAATTTTTTTACCAAAAATCGTGTTCAGTAAAAAATGTATTTAGAGACCTTCGTCAATTTTATGGTCGTCCTACTAAGCAGGCTATTCAAGCCATTGTGACCAAATTTCGCATCAATTTCACTTTTTTGAACATTAAACCATCCACCTGCCACAACGTCGAACATTTGGTGAATGGGCCTTAGAAATGCTCGAAGAAGATCCGTTTTTTTTTCTCGAAGAATTCATCCCACGTTTTAGACCTGTGATCGTGCCTAGATCGTACGATTTACCCGCTGGCTGGACTATTTTTTTATTTTGGGGATATGTGAAGTCTCTCGACTATACGGATAAGCCAGCAATTATTGCCTCCTTGGAAGACAACATAACTTGTGTTATTATGGTGAGATACCAGTCGATATATTGAAAAAAAAAGTATGCCAAAATTTGACATTCCGGATGGACCACTCGAGGCGTAATCGCGGTCAAAATTTACACGAAATAATATTCGAGAAATGAATGGCTTATAAAAATTTCACTCAATTTTGCAATTTTTCGTTGTTTTTTTTTTTTTAATTTTAAAAACCTAACGCTTAAAAAGTCACCCTTTATAAATAAAAATTAGATTTGGCCGACAATACATTGCTACCATAAAGACGTTTTTTGCATTCTTAGAACTCAAACACACATGTGACAACTAACAACTGACAATGTCAATAGAAATCACAAAATGGAAAGTGTTTGCAAAAACTCTCGCTCGCTATATTTGAACTTGTACTCCAATATTATGGTAATCGTGGAAATTTATATCGCGGCCCACTTCAAATATCTAACCAACAGATATAGAAGAAGCCAAAAGTATTTACGATACGTTAACATTTCAATCTAATCAGCAGCACGTGCGATACCTCTTTCCTATGTCTTTATACTCCACACAGTACCGGAAGATTAGCATAATAAATTTAAGATACAAATCTTTATTTATTGCAAATTAAATATAAATCTCTTTCTCATCGAGGTTACGGTATACCATCTACCAGAGTGAAGCGATCAATACGATTATGTTCGAAAATTAAAAGCCATTGACCATAAACTACTGAGACTGACCGCACAAATGTGGAATATCTGTCATGCCATTAGCCTAAAAGTAGGCTTTGCTTTTGAACGATTTATTGGCGAAACGTAGCCGGAAATACGTCACATCTCAAAGATGGACTTGTACGATACATACATAAACCGGAGTGAATGTTATTGACAAATCAAGTTGACGATATTTCTCAACTAATTATGGCTTCATAAGTAACGGAAAATACGAGTATCTATGTAATACGGATATAAAGAAAGAATCAAAAGCAATTATGCGCTTTATGCATTTATTCTTGGACGTCATGCAAAAGTATCTATACCATTGAACTGGCTCAGACGCTTACTAAAGTTATGGTATCTTTCTGTATCTATCTTGTGCCATGATGGCATGAAATTTGTGTTGTGCCTTGTGCACATTGAACTGTGAAGGAGGTACCTCCCATCAAATTTTTGCTGCACAGGTGTTCGCATTTCATTTGACGTTGCGTTGACGTTCGTGACGTCTGCTCTGCGTTTAAAATTTGTATCATGAAAATAGAATTATGTATTTAATTTTAATACGCTATCATCGTTTAGGTAAGGTCATCGCCTAACGAAATTGGTAATGAATATTCATTCTACGTATCAGTGATGAGATTCATGCCGATGCTTCTCTATATAGTTCAGTTTTTTTGATTTTGTTTCAGAGCGATTGACTTAAAAGTGGTTAAACGTTAAACAACATAATGCCCAATTTCATAGTGGCCACTTGAGCGTGATTTAATTTAAGACAAATTTTCTCTTGTCAGTCCAAAAGACCTCATCAGACCAATTTGTCGTTAATAATTCCTTCTAAAAGCTTTAGAACGACTGATTGACTGGCACGAAATTCGGTAATCGGTTCTGTCTACGTCATCGAGGATTCCCTTCATCATAAGAGATTTACAATCATGGCATTTATAGTTATAGAAGAGACTTTTTAAAACGTTATCTAAAGGGTGTTTTTTTTTAGAGGTTTGGCTTTTAAACTGGCAACATTGTTTCTACAGATTTGACAGTTGAAAGTTGATTTGTGGTTAGTACGTTTTGCCATTTTACGATGAGTAGATTAACGACAGAAGAACACATGCAAATAGTGCTAACTTATTTTGAAAACCATGGTTCAGTTCGCCAAACTTATCGTGCGCCACGTCCATTTTGCGGTCGACATAATCGTCTATCTGAACAAGTTATTCGGAACACGATGAATCGTTTTCGCACCACGTACACTCTAGTGGATAATACGCATCCCCAAATATGACGAACAGTGCGAACAGAACAAGTTATTGCCGTTGTGGAGAGCAGTGTTGAGGAGAATCCGAATGAATCGATTCTCCATTGGAGCTATGCCCATCCACTTTGTGGAAGATTTTACGGAAAGATCTTGAATTAAAAGCTTATAAGATCTAGCTTGTGCAAGAGTTGAAACCGCGTGGCCATTATACGCGTCGTAGGTTCGGTGAATGGGCCGAAAATATGATTTAGCTACTTGATCCTCATTTTCAACTCAAAATATTGTTCTCCGAAGAGGCCCATTTTTGGTTAAATGGATTATGTAAGCAAGCAAAAGTGGTGTGGATAAAACCCAGAAGCCTTTGCCGAGACGCCCTTACATCCATTAAAACTCCCTGTTTGGGGTGCTTAATGGGCTGGTGGAGTCATCGGCCCATATTTTTTCTTTAAGGACGATGGCGGAAACATTTTGCTGGGCGCATAATTTCGCGTAGTGGACCTGTGAACAGGTTTTTTATTTTTTTTTTATTTCATACTGAATTTGTATACCTCGAATTTGTATTGATGAATGTGTTGCTCAATAGCCACATTATCAACTTGAACCTGGATGGAGAATCACCGAGCAGATTTATATGTAAAGGAAACTTACAAGTTCTCTGAAACTTTATGGTTAATGAACTATGTGGATGACATTGCTATTCTCGTATTAGGAAAGCACATCAATATCTACAATACCCCCTAACAAGCCAATAGAACGGGCAAATCATTGTGGTCGTACACCCCTACAAAACTGAACTTGACCTCTTCTCCAGGAAATACAAAATTTCACGCATTAATCGAATATATCAATCACAAGCTTGACATTTCCTAATTAAGCTAAACACATGGGTCTTATTTTTGACAGAAATTTAAACTCGAAATCATGCATACAAGAAGAAAGAGCTTAAAAAAATCTATAGGTCTACTCTTGCAATTTTTCTTGTACAAAAATCAGAGGAACTAAATGGAGCCTATAACCTTGTATCACTCACTTGATCATTGGACTAATACCTTACCTTGTTCTTGTCAGCTGGATTGTCTTAGATAAAGCCATAAATCGTACTATACAAACGGCGCTGTTCGCCTTTCAATTTTGTTTGAGAGGCCAACATCCTCAAAATTGTCGAAGAAGTACATTTCAAGGTGTTTCCTTCTATTCCGAGCTTGACATTCACAGAGAAGATGAGAAATATCCTCTGCGACATGTAGGTCCTCACAATACCTGCACGTGTCCGAATTTTTTAAGCCTAATCTAGCCTAGCGTGCTTCCTATAAGAAGATAGTGCCCAGAGAGTGTCCCTATCGCAATTCGTAACTTTGATCTGCTGATTTGTTCCGATCTATAACTTAGGCCACATAGCCTTTGAGACCCTGAGACCTACCTACCTTCCTCTGCCCATATGTCAATTTGAAGTAATCTTGCAGTAGTATAAGCCTCCTCATCTGATATTATACAAAATGCACTCATATGCACAGGCACACCCTAATTGCACAGTGACGGTATGTCGATTCAGTTCAGGCCCTGTTGGTCACCCTCAGAATTTCGCAGATGTTACGACTCTAGCTAAAAGTCGCCTTCGGTCAGCTGTATCTCGGTCCTCCGTAGTTCGGCATGATGCGTATTAGTGGACCGAGTGCCATCAACAGAATGTGCAGAGCCTCCACCATGGCTCAGTTTTTGACAAACGGGCCGTTTCTTTGCCTTACCTTTGGCAGTCTTAAAAAAATAGTTTTTTGATGAGTTATAATCTAAGGAGGTTTCATCTGTCCATAGAAAGCTTCTCCAGAATTCCTTTGGTTTGGGCAAATGTTCTTTTTTCGAAGGCTAGTCTTTTAAGCTTGTTTACCTTTGTAATGGACGGCACGTCCTTAGCTTCAGTATTCTTAAAATCTCCTGTCGTCAGACAGTGCGCTCACCTGATCCCGTTAAGTTTCTTTTGTCATTATGCTTTTTAAGCTTATTAATTTCATAGTGCACAGTTTGACGCGACGCATTAAACTCATTTGCAATGTCTTTTACTGCTGCTCTATCGGTAACCTTTCCTATCATTGAAGATCTGATAACCAAACTAAACTCACCCATTTTATCCAAGGGGTTTTTAATAACTTTTAATCAATTTGTATATGTATTTTCTATCAACGTTTGACATCAATTACAGTTAAATACAAAGGTTGTTCGGTTTCCACGTGCTTAAAAGTGTAAAAACATTTACACAATGATTCCGTCAAAATACTAGGTACTTCTTCTGGTGTAATTTCAGGAATTTTACCCCCTGGTGATTCGTCTTCTATTAAAGTTGCTTGAAATCTCACTCACTCACTCACAATGTTTTTTTTTTAGCCACTTCGACATCTAAAAGCTATACTGTCCTAAGATCTTAAGGTTTTCCATTACCACCTTATATGCCAAACTCCGATGGACTTTGGTCAATTTTAAGGCTGCGCTCTTTTATAAGTTCAAGAATTGATGTTGCTCATACGAAGGTACCTATTAGAAAGTTGTTAAAATTAATTATATACAAAAACAATGTAAAGTTATGCATCGATAATTTTAATCCATACAAATGTCAATTACACATAAGTGAAACCATGCTTGCATTAATCTATTGACTCAATTTTGTATCTACTCTTGTGCATAATTGTGCATTGCAACTGGCAATTTTCCATTTCGAAATGTTCACCGTACATGCCATGCACAGCACACTGGTGGCTGCAATAAAATCGAATTACAATATACGTGTAACATCGCCATTATCAACATTATCGCGTGAGTATTCGAAAAAAAAAAACAGCCTCACCAATTTACAAGTTCAATTTAGCTCAATGAGTTTTTAATTATATTGCACTTGCCTATACTGAAGAACTACCTAAATGCAACATGAAATCATACAAAGACTTTCATATGTACTTCCAATTCCAACACACCCCGCCCGAATTACAATTTTCTAGATTAACATTTTTACTACTTGTTTTATTTATCATCATCCAACCCGTTCGACCTTGAGGCAAAACAATCTCTCCTCAAGATCAAACAAAGACCATTATGCACATCGAACAAATGTTTTTATTCGAAAATAAAATTCATTCCAAATATCTATATCTATACTCATCCATAACAATTTGAATTTATGATTAGTCCAAGTTGTAAATAAAATTAAAAACGAAATCACACTATTCCCAAGTCTTTGACATTAATTTGGCATAATCGCATAAATTCGAAAGCGAGTTCGAATAATAATTTAATTTAGTACTAAAGAAACACGAGGGTAATGTGGTGGCGGTCTCGCGTCTTGCATGAGCCGCAGAAAACAAAGAGACGCGAATGACGTGACGAAAAAAAAAAACTTCAAATAAATCAGTTCATGACGTTCAAGTTCACCTTGGAAAAATGCATCATCTGTCAGAGATCAACATTGCGTAGCTATTCATATTGGCCATATTGATATGCATACGCGTTACAGTTGCCCAACAAAAGTCAGGTCAGTGATCATGATCACTTATCCGTATTCGGCAGAGGGGGATATCACGATCGAAAAACCAAATCACACGATAATCGCAGTAATCATATTTTTCTGAAAGAATACTCATACCACGTGTGAGCGTGGTGGAAGACTGGGAGAATTATGTCTGGAATGTGGAAATTGCAGATGGCCTTGCGAAAACCGGATGAGAAATAGTTCAGGGGACTGGCGAGGGCGACTGGGTTTATGTTGGAGTTCAAAGACTGGCGCTCAAAAGCAAAATGCAACTTGGGACAGTGTCCTTTAAACTCGTACATGAGTATGGACCGCCAAAGTATATGGAAAGGAAAAACGGGGTTATTTATGGGACATATGAAGCCGTTGCTTGATTCTCACTTTCACTTGCGTGGGGGCTTCCTAAAATTTATATTTTCTTCAACCAATATACCCAATACAGATAAACCCTGCTGCCCGGCTGCATCAAAAGCATGAACAGCATCTTTCACAACACGAAGAACTATAGCAGCAAAAGTTTGAAAATTAGGGTTTTTCGATTGAGAAATACGAAAAGGGGCGCATTGTGAGTTTTTTAGGGGGTCATGTGCTCGAAAAGGGGGCACACTTTGTTTTGAATATTATTGAACACTATACAGTAAAAAAAAACGTATTCAGCTTTGAGAGTTTTTTTTTGCACTTCAAATGAATGCGTTCACAGAGAATGTTGTTAAACATTTAAGCGAAAGGATTTTGAACGCTTACAATTGAGAGTTTTCTTTTATTGAATATTGACTTAATAAGTGGGACGGGACAGTGCTTTGCATTAGGGGGGACAAACAATATTTTGGTATGATAAAGGAGGAAGTCTGATAACCATATTGCAAACATCAACATCATGGTTGAGTGGTGACAAAATGTAGTGTCAATTAAACTACTATATAGAGTAAGAGCTAACAACGTTTTTTCTCAAGTCATTTTAGCAAGGCTGTAACTTTGTGAGCTTAGTTCGTGGTGACTACTGAACACGAAAATATATTTCTGGCAGCGCTGCGTTGGTTTATATTGGAATGCCATAACCTCAAAAGTGAAAGAAATTTACCTCATTTTAGCAAAACTTAAGATTTTGGTGTATGATGAAACCGGCGTTTTGGTTTAGCTTTGAGGAATTAGTAGAGTAATAATATCTTTATCATAATACCAAAAATTTGACTTTGCTATTATGACTTAAATTTTGCCTTTTTTGCACTTTAAAACCGGCAAACTGATATGGCAATTGCATTTTCTGTCTACATCGGTCGTAAATTAACACATACCAAAATCTTAAGTTTGCTAAAATGTGGTACCTATACATTTTTTTCCCTTTTGAGGCAACTAAATATCTCGAATAAAAAATGTTGCTGATTGATTATTGGCAGTTGCGAGTTGCTTATTGCTTGTGGGCTCAATCTGAGAGCCGCCTTAATGGATAAGCGGGCCATTAAAAATGAATGAATGAATGAATGAATGAACTACGCATGTTATAATCTTTGAGTAATGAATGATCACATAAGTCTACTAGCGGGTAGTCGACGCGCGTTTTTGCGCCAAAGTATTAACGAAAATATAATTTGTATACTCTTTTAATGCCAGCGGATACGCAATATAATACTACAAATATCGAGATACAGTGCTTTAAATAACTGTTGTTGTATTTGAGAGCTGCCCCGCCTCTTTGTCCGATCTTGTTCATATTTTATTAAAGATGTGCTTTGGCTGTAATTTTTTTTAGAATTAAAAACGATGGTTCTACTTTTGCATTAGGTATATGTTTATTTCCATTATGTCGAGAAAATGATGTCGGCTAATTGACCGACGCCAAAATTGATGATCAATCTAGCCCGATTTATGGCATTATCCATTATCTTGCAAGAACTTCCTACGATAGGTCCTTGCATTTTTGTTGACATAGAGACTCGTGAGTCGTGACCCCACAAAAATAAATTATGATTTACCATCCAGTGTAAATCGTCAAAACGAGAAATTAGTCGACCTGGAAATGCAGTCCTCAGAATTTTGAGTGTGGCTCAACAGCTAACAGCTGATGCCACTGTCTGCACTTTCTAAGAGAACATCTTACAGTCTTTCACCAAATTGTGTGGCACATCGACTGGTCGAACTCTGGGGTCCTCTGTGACATCTTCAAGCACAGCTACTTTATTCTCAGCAGAACGGCTACTCCGAGGCCGACCACACGCCAAACCTGCCAAATCTGGTGTTGTCCTATAGTCCTCTATAGACGAGCGGCTTAACGTCGTAGTATTTGCCTAGTTGGTGTCGGACGACAGAGAAATCTGCGACGAACTTTACGCTGCGCCATTACCATCGACGAATTATTCCGCAAAAAATATTAAAACAGATATTTCGCGCTCTATAGGAGTATAGCGATTCATGTCTTCTTGACATATATTTTGGATCTGTTAACTTCACAAATGTTGAATTGACATTTTGCCCCCATTTGCAAAAATTATAGCATCTTTCTATAGGGTGATGAAACTTAGTTTTTTTTTGCCACCTTAAACGTCCATTAACCAAATTTTAAGGCTAAATCTGTCATAATTGTCAAGATATATTGGTTTACTTGTTGTATGGAGGTGTCACGCTCTCTTTTCCAATTCCGCTCGCTTGGACAATGCACATCAATGTTCCAAATATTAAAACTTCAGCTTTCATGAGGGTCGAAAAATAGAGTTTGTAATTTTTTTTTTTTGCTTGTACAGGAAGGTCCACGACTCCTCCTTTGTCCGATTTTGAATAAACATTTATGAAATGTTAAACAATACGTATTCTGAAAATTAAATTTACTGAATAACAGCTGCAATTTAATAAAGTAAACCACGCTGCTCTTCAGTTATCAAGACCGATCTCTCTGGTATCCTCAATGGTTTTGTCTTAAAAACGGAGGTTGGTTCGTATAATCGTCTCGAATCTGTGTAAGCGAGTAATCGAATAGGTATCCTCTAGTCTGTAAAGTCCATTCGCTCAATGTGACCAAAATATTTCGGCTTTATGGAATACATTTTGGTACCTTCAGTTAATAGAATTTAAACCCTTCTCATACATAGAACCAATAACTAGTCATAGACTATAGTCAGCTCTTCTTCTAGCATTCGAAGGAGTTTCTATAGAGCATGTAAAGGGTCCGCCATCTAACTTTTTTTTTCAACTATAGTGCTTATTTCGCGAATGGTAACACTTAGCTCATGTCTGATTTGCATTTGACAGATAATTAGTTTTATCCTTCCGCTGAACGAATATGGTTGTGTATACGCTTGAACAACGCTGGGAAATATTGCGACATTACTTTGAAAATCATGGTAATGTGGGCCTGCTATCGACTTAGAGAAGATGCCGATTTTGCCAAAAAAATTATCTTTTCAGAAGAAGCTCATTTTGATCTTGGCGGGTATTTAAACAAGCAAAATTGTCGCATTTGGGGCACAGAAAACCCGCACGCATACATTGAAAAGCCGATATACCCAAAACGAGTCACTGTTTGGTGCGGATTTTGGTCCAGAGGCATAATTGGGCCATTTTTTTCGAAAATGAGCAAGGAGTGGCCGTTACAGTCAATGACGATCGTTATCGGGACGAATTTTTGTTCACAAAAATTGAAGAGGAGGATATTGGCAACACTTGGTTTCAACAGGACGGCGCTACGTGCCACACAGCCGAAGCTACACTCGATGTTTTGCGCCCTGTTTTTGAAGATCGCATTATCAGCCGCAGAGCTGATGTCGTTTAGCCACCGCGGACTGCGATTTGACACCGTTGGACTATTATTTGTGGGGTGCCGTAAAAGATAAGTGTTACGCCGACATGCCAGAGACAATTGACGCTTTAAAGGACAATATTCGTGAAGCCATTGGTAAAATACAGCTGCACACAATCGATAATGTGCTTAAAAATTGGACCGATCGTGTAGGCTACTGCATGGCCAGCCGAGGCAACCATTTGAATGAAATTATTTTCGATTATTAACCGGAAGGATTGTACTTTCAAATAAAAAAAGAAATTTGAGAAAATATTCAGTAGTTTTTTTTTATAGCCTTTTCAAAAAAAAAAAAGTTATTTGGCGGACCCTTTATTTCGTAAGTAAGTAGTAATGCATTTCGTCCTGTGATACCGCACATACATAAGTAAAGTCAGAAATCGACAACCAGAAGCCGGCCATACTGGAGACAACCTTCTTCCTCTCATTTCGATACAAATCGCTCAGGTCTTCAAAGAAGTAATCTTCTATGAGTTTATGTCATTGAACGACACCAACGTCAGTTCATTTCCACTTATGCCAATTATTGGCAAAAAATCGTTTGTCAGTTGATTGACCAACTTATGAACTCGATGCCTTTTAAATTGCCCGCGTTGCATTGACCGCTAGATGACTAGCGCGCGTGCCAAACTCCATATAAAAAAACTGACATTTCATCATTTGCGCTAGAGCTCTAGCACATATTGTAAAATATCAGTTTTTTTTATATGGAGTTTGACATGCCGCTAGTCATCTAGCGGTCAATGGAACGCGGCCATTTTCTCTGTCAATTATAGACAAAGTGACAATTTGTTTGACAATTCAGCTATTTCCACTTGTCCAGTGGTTTCTTTGTCAGTTATTGACAAACGCAGTTATTGAAAAGCAATTATTCGCTATTTCCACTTGCCAATTTTTTAATTGGCATAAAAATACGTCAATTGTCAATTTCAAATCGACAAGTGGAAACCCAGCATTAGCATTGTGCAAAGTGGTAAGGGCTGAGCAGGGGCAAAAGAGGTGAGAAATTAATTTTTCTTCCTCTTCGTCTTAACAGTTTTTACCAACATCGATTTGATAATGGTGTATCATTGGCTTTTATGGCTGCTTTTCTTTATAAAAGGAAATCTTCAAGTCACCTCGCACTTGCGCCTGAAAAATAGTAGTTAAGGAGACGTAAGGGAAGCTTTATGTCAGGTAATTAAGGGATGACTCCTGCATTAGCCTACTGTTGATCATGTTTTCTATCCAAACGCACAATTTATATGGGCAGCTATAAAGGAGGTCACCTCTGTTTTGACAATTTTCAAAGGCGCCTTCAATGGTGCCTATACTACCAAGTGTGAAGCTTTTCCACGGAGGGACCGTTATGATACGCCTGTTGCCAGATTCACGGGGATGTTGTTTTTGAGTTATTTAAAATTATCAATTCTTATAGTCAGAGTCTTTAGAGAGACTGATGTGCATAATGCACAGAAAATAAATAGTCTTTCCTTATGCTCAGGATTGGCTCTAGCCATAACTACAACCCGGGGACGGGTGAAAACTTAAGACCTCAGACTTAATTTTTCCCTATTTGCGTATATTTGCAATCCGTATGGCTATGTGCAATATTTTGTTGAGAATAGTTCGAGGAGAACTAGCAACTAGCATTACGCGCCGCTGAACCTGTAATACAAGAACCAGATTAGGTTAATTAGGCCCGAACCTACGGTGGTCTTACCAATATCTGCGATTTCGTGCTTCTCATGAACACATCCATCGATGGTACAACTCTGTCGAATTTTGTAAAAAATATGCAGCTTCCTTCCGTCTTTTAGTAGGAAGATGACTGATTGGTACGTTCCAGGTAAAACTTTTTTGTTTAATAACACCTGCGAACAAAATCATATTGTCAAGTGCTCAAGTCAAAAATACAAACCATCGACTTGGCTAGCCTCGTTTGCATATTCATCGGCAGTTCCCTTCACTTTACTCTAGTTTTCTTAATAATCCCAGCGAACTGCATTCGCTTTGTTTGTCTCGGTCTCCTCACTTATTACCAAAGACATGTCCAATGCTTAATGCAAGCTGTCATCTAAACAAAAAAAAAAACACACCTAAGCCTTATTGTAATCCTATAGTATTGACATTGACATTAAACAAGCAAATTTACAACAAGTAAATGTATACCAACGCTTGGGTCATTTGCATTTGAACTATAACGATTAGCCATCTCGACAATCATAACTATTGAATGTATTTGCAATCATTTCACACTTTCGAATTAATTATCATCAAATTATTGTATCGTATCGTACTATAACCTTTCATTTTATTTTAGCTTCGTTTATCTAAAAATAAAAAATAAAATGCCTGTCAGCGATCCATAATAATACACTCAACCTATAATGGTAAGCGTGCGTTTTACATTTTTTTTTTTCGTACTCAAAATTTAGTCTAAAAGTTTACCCGAAGCGTGTTTATTTCTTATTTTTTTAGTTTACTATGCAATCTGTGTATTGGGCTGATTTAATTAATATCTATGTCGCGCAGATTGACTCTTGGCTTATTTCGATTTTTCAACTGATCAGTTTACATTTTTCAGTCGTGGTATTCAGATGCGTGTGCTTTGTATTTAAGAAAAAAATTTAAAAGCGAAAGTTGTAAACAGTTTTTTGCTGTACATACACAAATTGAAAATTACGGGCGAAATTTACGGAGTTGAATCCGCGACAATGTTCAATAAGCTTGTTTTGAGAATTCGTAGTTGTAGCAAATTGAAAAACACCAATTCCCACTTCCAAGTGAGCAAATTTAAAACGAAAAAACCCAGAGTATATTCAAGAAGGATTTTTCCATTTTTGAGATCGAAGGATAGCTTAAAAATTTAAATCGTGACCAATTGAAAGATATAATCAAAAAAAAAAAATTAATTAATGTCCTGCATACCTAAAGAAGTTTTTAAAAAAATGTTTTTAATATCGGTTACTGGAGTACAGAAGAAGGCGAAGAAATATCAGAAGACTGTATATACAAAAGGTAAGTTGTTGAAATGGAGCCTCTGATAAGATTTTTATGGCATATGAAAGGTGTATTCGTATGAAGCCAAACTAGCAAACTAGCTGCAATGTAATTAAGGACTCTTCTACGGAGTTTCTGAAACATAATAAATAAAATAACATTGGTCAAGACAGTCTAACGGTATCAAGTTTTGCAATCAGTTTTAGATGAAAAACAAATAATTCGCCATACTAAAAACCAACTTTATTCTCGACTTTCAATTTACGGAAACTCACAATCACAAAATTTGTATAGTAATAGACCTATTGTGAACTACCTCAATACAAAATCGAAACTAAAAGTGCGTTGAAAGTAAGATCAAATGATTCCATAAATTGGACGGATTTTGTTTAAAGTTGAAAAGCCCATAATATGCGCCTTACTAGTTGTTTCCAACTAATATAATAATAATATTTTGTAGGTCACAATGGATTGTTATTGATTATATTACACAACTGAGAAATGTTTGGTTATGATTATTATTAGTGGAAACCTTGCATATGGGAGACACCAATGATCCGATACGTAGTGCTGGGTTCTTACCAACCTAAAAAACTTGCTTTCCCGAACAGACCGAATACTTGGCCCGCTATTGAATCGACGCACGTAAAGCCAATGAAACGACTCGCGTTTCGCCTTTTTCAAATCGATCCATGAATCGATCATTGCTGTGCAACTATTTGCATGTCTTCATCTTCCCTCTAACGGTTCGTTGCCAGGGCCCTGTTTCATAAAAATTTACAATTGCGACAGGTGACGGGTGACAATTTGTAAACTGACAATCCGATAAATGTCAAATTTATGTTTCATAAATAGGTAATTAGACTATTTTGTAGAATTGTCGCGTAATCGCTTTTTAATGTATTTTGTGGAGATCCACTTACCAATGTTAAGCTTTTTTCATATTCGACAATATAACTGTTAACCATTGCTCATATGTAGGTACGTTAGTTTATTATTTTGACTATTTTTATCTGACAAAAAATGGCTTTTACTACAACTTCTGTTGACCGTATCTACGTAAAAAAGTTGCTTAACATAATTTTTAGGAAATTACTCAAGGATAAAAATTTCATAAAAAAATAAAAATTTGTTTAGTAAGAATTTTAAGTAAAAAGAAACAATAAATTTTCAAATTTTGAGTTTAAGGAGCCATAACTTTTTGTAACTCCACAGATGTACCCGAAGTGCTTAGGACTTATATGCGCTACTAAATTGTCTTGTCTTTAAAATGTACAAAACAATTTATGTTATAATAGTTTAGAAGTTATAGCGTTTTAAGTGACAACACCCCCAAATTCGACGTCACCCAATTAGATGGGCTACAACTGTAAATGGGGTGAGAATCCCCCCAATTTTTTGTTCGGCAGTAGGTACTAAAGGAATTTTCTCTAAAAGGATTGTACCGCTTAACTGGGACACCCTGTATGTTGTCTTATTATTAAATTGGAGTTTAATTTTTTGAATACAGGTAATTTTCTTTGATGAAATGTGGCGGTGGCCCCAGCTATTTGCAAATGGCCTCAAAAAGGCCCGCACTTTTCTTCTCTTTGCGGCAACGTTAGCCGCACATTGGATACGAATTTGCATCGCATGTAAACGTATGAATATGGTCGTACGAATTGAGTGCGCATACTGAATACGATTTTCTGCGTTAAATAGACAGTGTACCGTGTCCCGTGTCCCATACCCCCTTTTGTGTCCATAAACATACAGTTTTAATGACTCTAGGGACTCGCAGTATTGGGAACCCCTGGCTTAAGGCATTATATTTAGTCAGAACCAAGTGAGACTGTGTTAGGTACCAGTCTAGCTGAAAAAAAGAAAAAAAAAATGATTGCTGCAGCAACAAAAACGTCGTACACTATGGTATGGAGTACCACAAGGTTTAAAGTTCCGTCCTTTGCTGTTCGCATTTGCAAATAATTCTGCAATAGTAGTTTGAGACTGCCTTGCCATATCTATTAATCCTTATTGTGAACTTTAATATATACTATTGTGATTGATAAACTTGCATATACCTAGGTAGGACAAAAAAACGTCAAACCAGTTGAGCTTCGACAAGCATACATAGGTACGCAAAAGGTCTTATAAGTAAAAATGTATTATCACAGTTACAGAAAAAGCAAAATAAATAAATTATAAGTTTGTACAAATATTATTATGTTCTCATATAAACATATTTCAAAGAGTTAAAGATAAAGCGTCGGAAATAGTAACGAGAAGCAAAAGCACATCAGCCATAGTGATGAAACATATTTTCGAAATGATAGCAGCGCTCGGTTGGATGTTGTGACGACAAATTTTTGGGAACACCAATCAACCACAAATGTTCCACAAGAGAACGGATAAAATTCAACCCTTATGGGACGAATTTTGAAAAACGATTAATGAGGCATGTAATAATTTTGACATACAAAGTTTCAACAGCATACCGCTAACGGTTCGTGAGACCCCCCTTACTCCTCGCCACCCTTTTACTCCTCAACAATATTCTATTCACCCACCCTGCGGCCTAATTTGGCCACAGATATGGAGGGGCATATGTATGATTATGGCAAGAGGCAACATGCTAAACCCAACGTCTTAAACCTCCGATGTTTTAAAGACATACTAAAAATGCAATTTATCAAAAAAAAAAAAACAATTTTTTTTTTCGTGAAGCAATATCCTAGGCTCCTCATTTCCTTCGACTGAATGATTACCAAAAATACATATACCTACATCTAAGAGTTAATAATACTTATTTGCTTTAAAAACCTTTCGCAGATAAGCTTTTTTTATAGCTTCGCAAATACATATTTTAAAGTAAATAAAAAAACAAATTATACTGCTTGAAAGTTTTACAAGCCAAAAGAAAATTGACTCATTTCGTTTCTACAACTTTTACAAAAGGAACCTTTTACCGGATGATCATATATATATTTACCCTTACTGATTCTGTAACGCTCCTTACTTTTCTTATTTTTCTTATTTTAAATAAAAGTAGGCGGTGGGTATTTGAATAAATTTTCAATGTTTGTGTTTTCTCATTATTCAAATACGCACCGCCTATTTTTCATATATTTTAATTTTCTTCAAGGTTCAAACCCTACTATAGTAATGCTCGGCAAGTGTTTTCAAAAGGAAATTTACGGGAACATTTTTATTTTTCATCCGATCGACTTCAAACTCGGTTTGTGTACTCTATATAAGAAATATTTAGGTATTTTGCTTTGGGCACGAGTTATTGGCAATGATTTTAATGAGAACTTTTTCATAACTCACGAAGGAGTTTGTCGTATCAATATGAAACTTTGTACATTGATAATAAAGAAGTAAAAAGAAGTAAAATATTATTTATACTCATAAATCTAAATTCTAAATCAATAGATACAAAAAAAAATAGAAACCGTTTTAAGGCAATATGTACTTTGCTACGAATTTTAAGATCACTGATTTACTAACTGCTCCTCAGGTACTTTAATAGGAAATTTTATTTCGCGATATTTAAATATAAAAGAGAAAACTAACCGATCGTGAAGTAATCTCTGTGGACAAAATCCTGAGGGCTATTAAAATATGAGTCTTCTCATTATTGCAAAATTGCCGCGGGTAGCAGAAATGTATGAAGACGACGTTGTTGAAATTCCCACGGAAATTATATTAACAGGAGACTTAATTAAGACAATTTTTGGCGATCTGCTGCAAAAGTCAATGCAGGAACTTTCAGAACGAGTCGTTGCCGCGCTGACAAATTGCAGACATTAGAAATGAATAGGAGCGATTCTGTTATCAGTGAAGACTGAAGATCCAAATGATGCACCAAATTTCCCTGTTGAATTCCTCAATCAGCAAACTCCATCCAGCAAGCCACCTCATGTGCTGTACTTAAGCAAGGTGTCATCATCATGTTGCTGAAAAACTTGAACCCTAAAAAAGGACTGCAATGGAACTCGATTGATTGTGGAAGAGCCTGGACGAAATTTGATAAGAGCATGAATTACCACAATGATTCCATTTCCGATAAATTCTAGCATACGCTATAATAATAAACAAGGCTCAAGACCAGTCATTTGATCACGTTGGCATGCATTTGAAGACCGGAGTATTTTCACACGGTCAACTGTATGTGGCTTTATCACAATCAAGAGTTGCAAGACAAAAGAAGGTGTATATTGAATCTAATCCACAGCAAGGAAGATTATTAATTAACCAGAGACAATTTACACGCAATGTAGTTTTCAAAGAAGTTCTTTAAATGAAATCAATTTGTTTATCAAATATTACTTTGCATACCCAGCGAAGCGGGTACAACCAACTAGTATAGCTATAATAACCATATGTCCAGATGGTCAATAGAATATGAATTCGATACACCTCAACACAACTGCATGGCTGGACATAACGACGATGGAATTATTTCTTAACGCCTAAAGGTTTGAAAGCACACACCTATTTGTGCCAACTAGTTTGCGTACCTTATCACGCCGCTAGGGTATGATGTTGTTCATCGACACTTTGTAACGTAGAGATGTCAACTGCTGAGTAAATAATCGCCTTACCAATAATCATTTTTAACCTTCAATTTAAATATTTTGATAGTCACAATAGGTAATTTTGTATGGAAATTTTCACCATTGTGACTTCGAAAAAGTTAGTCTGGACACTAAAAATGTTTATTAGTAGCGCACATAAACTTTGATGTTGGGCCGCAGATTAACTTCAGTACTTTGCTATAGTTTTAAAGTCTACTTCTTTAAGATCAAAACTACTTCATATTGCATTCTTTTCGCCGAAAACATAACACGACAACTTTTCGAAAAAAAAATAATTCCTTCTCCGAACACAGTTACTATCCAAAAACAAGTCCATCAAAATTTTAACAGCTTGCCGCAAAAAATATATGGACCGCATTCAAAGACCTACTCATCGTAAGTCGACTTGAATTGTCTGGACTCAAATTTACCTGAACGCGAAAACTAGCGAATTGTCGGTACAGTATGCGGAATGCCACTTATTGATATGATATTTGTATTTTTTTTTTTGTCTCCTGGGGCCTGTAACACAAAACTACAAGTCTACAGGTCTACAGTTACTTGTAGGTCTCTATTAGTTACACAAGTGTAGATTATTTCTGTAACACAAAAAAAAACTTTACAGTTGTACGAAATAAAAATTTCCCTCGACTTGTAGACTCTCTGTACAAGTGTTCATATAATCAAGCGAAAGCATTAAATTGAATAAAGACGCTGTTGAAAAAAAATTACCGTGCTTGTAAAAATCCAAGAAAATAAAAAAATGCTATTTACTGCATTTTCCGATGTCAAAAGAAATAAAAAGCAAAACGTGGGAGGGAGTATTTAGTTTCGGCCAAATCCTAAATATTGTTTTGCAAAATAATGGGTGGATTGTACATGCGAAACGTTTTTGGTTTTTGGGAGAATTGTCAAAAAGCTGCAGTTGTAAGTATTATACAAAGTCTTTACTTACCTAATCGAAGTTATGTACTAATTGCGCAACAATGAACACTTAACTCTCAATGCCCCAAAAGAAGTAAAGGGTGACATTTCGAAATAAAGGCAGTATATATACCAAAATATGGTTTGTCTTATCAAAGTATCTAACAAATTCCATCAAAGGATAGCTACGATGCCCCTTTGTCCGTTTTTGACCAATCTTCACAGGACCACTCCACGGCCAATACCTAAGATTAGTTTGAGCTCAATCGATTTGGTGGTTTTCGAGATTTAAGATTTTGAATGATTTTTTGTATGGGCGGTGCCACGCCCCTTTGTCCAATTTTGAAATTTTTGAAAAAAATCGGCCCAGCCGTTCTCAATTGATGAATTACTACACATACCATTCATACCATTTTTATATGTATAGAATTGACGTTTAAAACCACTTTTTCGGTTAAAAGAATAGATGCAATCACGATTAACAAATTTATTGAAATAATCCATTAAAAAGATTTAATATTAATGCCTAATTAAAGCCCCTACAAGTCTTGAATCACATGTAAGATTTCGTCTACTAGTCTACAAGTTAGATTGATTTTTTTTCTACACTTGTAGCTCTGAGTTACAGAAACAGGATAATCACGAAATTTCCCACTTGTATTATTTGCCCGCTACACTTGTAGAAGTGCCAGTCGACTAGTAGTTTCGTGTTACAGAAATGTGATACACTTGTATAAATTCACTTGTACTACAAGGACTTGTAGTATTGTGTTACAGGCCCCTGGGTTCTGAGTTTCTGATTGGTGCTCTACACGACAGGGTAATCGAAATGTCAAACAGCGCTCGCCCATGCTCTCCGCTGACTCAATAGAAACTAAGTTCTCCGCACACATGTTGGCTGAAATAAATGTCAACTTATGTCGTTTTCGGTTGGTCGTCCAGAACCGTCCTGAAGAACTCTCCGCGATTCTGAATTCAGAAGCAAATTTCTCTTCTTTTCATTAGAAGAACTGTCAGTTGAGTGCCAATCGAACGCTTTCAGAAGCGTTCCGATTGCTTCCGGAGGGTTCTGGACGACCAACCGAAAACGACATTAGTAGTAAGTCGAGAATTTCTTGACTTGATTTGTCGGTGTTGTGGACTTAAACGTCAACTGAAAAACTGTTCACGTGACCAGTGCGGCCCAATGAAAACTCAGCAACATGAAGTTAGATAGCATTCAGACTTATTAAACTAAATTCTTAAACGCCCGGTAACCTAGTTACAACGCACTAGGTTACGAAGTCCGACAGCTGGCTGTCACGATTTGTCTGAGTTTTTATTGGCCTTAGTTGGAGCTTGGAGGTGAAACCGCATTCGAAAGATCTGTCAACGTGAATCATACAAAAGCAGTTGTGCATGTGCAGTTCTTTGATGTTTTGTCAAAAAAATTTTGTTCTCTCGTAACAATCATTCATTGTGCTACTTTTTTTTAATAATGTGCACAAACCAGAGGACCATCATTTCATTTTCTTAAAACAAAGTGTATTATTGTACTTGCTGTCAAACAGTAAAAAGTTGGTCTTTGACTATGACAATGGTTCCTACTAATTGTGTGACTATATTATTTTTTTTTTAAATTTTTGGCAGGACTACCAATTGCGTCTGCGGCTCTATAATGTTTTTGTGAAGAAATTAGAGAACTTGTGATATTTTATTATATTTTTGTCAATACGAATTAACTCCCAGGTACTAATACTAGCACACCGGAAAATAATTACAGAATACATCTCTGCTTGCCCTTTCCATAGGGTACTCTGTAAACCTCGCCAAACGAATTACAGCTTCTTTCTGTGTTAAAAATGAAATTTCCATTTGGAAATGAAATGCGACGTCGTTCTGTCTAATGCGAACGCAGCAAGCATTTGTATGATAACCGGATGATACTCCTACAATAGTAAGAATACGCAACTGCCTAGTAAGTCCCGAGGATTTCTTTTTTCCTGAATCAAGAATTCTATATTATGGCATTACAAACGACACCCATAGTGTGGTGGGCGATTGAAATGGTGGCACGTGCTGTTGCGCACACTGATTCCTACTTTATGGTGTATTTCCGATAATTTGCAATAATTTTAAAGTTATGACTTTTGTCGATGCGGTTGAGGCGGTGCAATGTGCATTGAGGATATGGCTCATTATAGAAGGGATAGACGTTATCTGCTTCGATGCACTCGTATTGAGTGGAATTTTGTTTATACATAGTTTGTTGCAATAATTGTTGGATTCGGAGAAAATCACAGGGTGTTTCATATTAACATAGTTTAATTGAATTTTATTTTAAAAACTAATTATTATTAGCTAATTTGCCGACATTGACGGGGTTAACTGTCAAAAAATGATCTTGCTCTGGAAGCTGGATAATAAATTCTGTATACATTAAATTCTGTTTACTTTTACTTTGGATTTTCTGGAGTGCTTATGAGGAAAAAAGGCAAAATGAGATTTTGTAAACTTTTCTTTCGAACAATCACAGAAATGTCAGAAAATTAGACGAGTGCAACATGAATTCCACACTTTCTTTCTCTAATTTATTTTAAGAGACTCATTTTTTGGGCGGACTTCATTCAACTCGAGGGAACTGAAGATCAAACGAATGGTGTTGTAAATATTGGCATTTCATTCACCTAAGCTAGCAGCTGTCAGTTTCAGGTAGCAATACGATTTTTGAGAGATTTTTTTATTACCGTGTTTCTAGTACTTATTGTAGGTAAATATGTGTGGATTATGAAAGGAAAGGAGCTGAAAGGATCCTAAAGTTTAACTCCGCCAAAATTTTGCAAATAACTTAGGGGAAGAAACATAATTATAGCAAGTAAAAATCGCCTATGTCGATTCGTTTGGACGCTATCGTGTTTTCAACAGACAGACGGACATGGCTAATGCTGGGTATCCACTTGTCGATTTGCAACTAACAATTGACGTATGTTTATGCCAATTAAAAAAATTGGCAAGTGGAAATAGCGAAAAATTGCCTGTCAATGAATTGACTAACTGCGTTTGTCAATAACTGACAAAGAAACCACTGGACAAGTGGAAATAGCTGAATTGTCAAACAAAATGTCACTTTGTCTATAATTGACAGTGAAAATTAATTGGCACCGAGTTCATAAGTTGGGCATTCAACTGACAAACGATTTTTTGCCAATAATTGGAAAAAGTATAAATGAACTGACGGTGGTGTCGTTCAATGACATAAACGCGAGAGCTATCAAACTTTGTCAATCAACCGACACATGTGGAAACCCACCTTAAATCGATTCAGAATTTGATCCTGATTCAGAATATATGTATCTACTTTATAGAGTCTCCGGTGAATCCTTCTTGGCGTTACAAACGTAATGACAAAGTCAATATACCTTCCTGTGGAGGGTATTATATAATGTAATACACTGTGCGACTATATTTTGATTCAGTGATTAGTGTGCGGGAACTGGACTTCTATGTGTGGGTCTCACTTTCGATCCCCGAATAAATCCCCCACTTTAAAGGGTTGACTTTAGAATTCATTCTTACATCTTTTTTAGCTAAAAATTCGTGCAAAAAGTGGACGTGTGGCCATATAAATGTCTCATAATATGAATAATGACCCATTGTTCATTTACGGGCTTCAGTATTACCAGGCTTTTGAAATACGAGATTTTTGCACTTACGTGTTTCTGTAAATACGGGCTAAAGTTTTGCGGCCAAACGTATCGTTCTGTCAGGTACTCTGCCGTGATTTATTTGTCCATCAGGTGTTCTGTGTTTATTCTTCTACTAGTTGGTTGTACCCGCTTCGCTGGGTATGCAAAGTAATATTTGATAAACAAATTGATTTTATTTAAAGAACTTCTTTGAAAACTACATTGCGTGTAAATTGTCTCTGGTTAATTAATAATCTTCCTTGCTGTGGATTAGATTCAATATACACCTTCTTTTGTCTTGCAACTCTTGATTGTGATAAAGCCACATACAGTTGACCGTGTGAAAATACTCCGGTCTTCAAATGCATGCCAACGTGATCAAATGACTGGTCTTGAGCCTTGTTTATTATTATAGCGTATGCTAGAATTTATCGGAAATGGAATCATTGTGGTAATTCATGCTCTTATCAAATTTCGTCCAGGCTCTTCCACAATCAATCGAGTTCCATTGCAGTCCTTTTTTAGGGTTCAAGTTTTTCAGCAACATGATGATGACACCTTGCTTAAGTACAGCACATGAGGTGGCTTGCTGGATGGAGTTTGCTGATTGAGGAATTCAACAGGGAAATTTGGTGCATCATTTGGATCTTCAGTCTTCACTGATAACAGAATCGCTCCTATTCATTTCTAATGTCTGCAATTTGTCAGCGCGGCAACGACTCGTTCTGAAAGTTCCTGCATTGACTTTTGCAGCAGATCGCCAAAAATTGTCTTAATTAAGTCTCCTGTTAATATAATTTCCGTGGGAATTTCAACAACGTCGTCTTCATACATTTCTGCTACCCGCGGCAATTTTGCAATAATGAGAAGACTCATATTTTAATAGCCCTCAGGATTTTGTCCACAGAGATTACTTCACGATCGGTTAGTTTTCTCTTTTATATTTAAATATCGCGAAATAAAATTTCCTATTAAAGTACCTGAGGAGCAGTTAGTAAATCAGTGATCTTAAAATTCGTAGCAAAGTACATATTGCCTTAAAACGGTTTCTATTTTTTTTTGTATCTATTGATTTAGAATTTAGATTTATGAGTATAAATAATATTTTACTTCTTTTTACTTCTTTATTATCAATGTACAAAGTTTCATATTGATACGACAAACTCCTTCGTGAGTTATGAAAAAGTTCTCATTAAAATCATTGCCAATAACTCGTGCCCAAAGCAAAATACCTAAATATTTCTTATATAGAGTACACAAACCGAGTTTGAAGTCGATCGGATGAAAAATAAAAATGTTCCCGTACAAACTTTGACCCCCTAAGAAGGGTTGGTTTTATTTGGCAATTTCCTTTTGAAAACACTTGCCGAGCATTACTATAGTAGAGTTTGAACTTTGAAGAAAATTAAAATATATGAAAAATAGGCGGTGCGTATTTGAATAATGAGAAAACACAAACATTGAAAATTTATTCAAATACCCACCGCCTACTTTTATTTAAAATAAGAAAAATAAGAAAAGTAAGGAGCGTTACAGAATCAGTAAGGGTAAATATATATATGATAAATTGAAGAATAAACTGCTCCCAGTAAGCTTGTAGTTACCGTTTTACGAGTGAGCCCGCCTTTTCGTTGCTCTCGATGTTGCATATATGTCCTCTCACACAAAACAGTGTTACCTGAACACTCATTGAGCTTCAATAAACACACAAGTTCCAATGATGTCGTAATGTTTATCTGTTCTGATCACAGCCTGATTGCCCAATGCTATAGGACTATATTTTCTTACTAACGTATGCAGCAAAGCATAATCAATCACATCAATTGGGAATACGGAAATGTATTTCGCCAGGACGTGACGTTCTAGTTGCTATTCCCATAGCGGATTTGTATTTCCAAAAGCGATTCGCTCGATTCAAAAGTGAATTTCTAGCGGATTGTTTGCGGATAAAAAAGTAACTAAACGCTTTTGAAAGTATGCAAAAACGAAGACAGTCGAAATCAAAATTGAGGCATCGCCGTATCGGTCTCAATACGTGTATTTGGAAATAACCCCCTAGATTTTAAAATCCGCTTGGCAGTACGTTCACACAACCGAAATTCAACATTATGCAGACAAAATTTCGAAATCCAATTCTGGCCCTTATTGTAGGTAATTGTCCATCAGCCATCGTCACGACAATTGTCGATTGTGTCGATTGATTTTAGCTATTCGTACGCACAACATTTTTTACTTCCAAGAGAAAGCATGGACCAGACATTTGCAATCGACTACAAGCGACTGTCAAATCGACAAATACCAATCGCAATCGACAATCACAATACTAAAATTTACAATCGACGATCGACAGTAATTGTCGCTTAACGATCAATTATCGACACTCTCAATAGGGGCCTTTGTATTCCCACTTAAACTTTAACGTTTGAAATGACAGTAAGTGTCAGAATTGATTACTGATATTTACTTATTTACTGATTTATTTAGTTTTTTTTTGAATATGAATATGAACATGAATCTAAACATGAATTCGAGTCAAAATTCAGACATATCACGTATTCCCTCCTCCCAAAGCTCAACAAAAAATTCTTCATCTGTATCTTCTTTATTTTTTTTTTAAATTTGAACATTTTTTGACAGCTGATGATCTGAAAAGTCATCATATAATAATTGAAGTTCGTAAAGAGGTTTGTTCGATTTGACAAACTTACAAATGCAGAGATGAAATTCAACACCTCGCTGAAATCCAACATTTCGAAATGTTGGAAAATATATGAAGAAATGCTCTACATTTGGCCCTAAATGCTGAATATAGCCGAATTAATAAATTTAGGTGCGGTGTAGACGTACTATAAATCAAAACAAAATGACAGTAGTTTCCGTTTTGCTTTCGACCATTGAAGTTTTGCATTTTGCAATGAAGATGTATACAAAATCTATAATATTGTCAATTGTCACCCAATACGAAAATTAGTTATTCTATGCATAAAAGTATGACAATTTTATAAATGAACCCATGCACGAACCGCGCATTATTTTTCATGTCACTTTTATAGTTGTTATTTTGAGTCTTAAAATTACCAAACAATATCTGGACACAATATCGATCAATCTGTGAGCTGAATATTTGAGTTTCTACGCGGAGTGGGTTCATCTTCATACTTCTTACTTCAGACACAAAATATGTCGACGAATTATTATATTCGTATCTATAGTTATTTGCAGTTGTTGGAACTTTAAATTCAAGTAACGCCTTGAGTAACTAACAGTTTTAAAATCTATACCTACTTTCTTTCAGAGCGCTGAACGGATAATTGCCTCCGATTTTCTTTTATACAATTGGGCTATTTTTAGGATCAGTTTCGTGTATGTAGTACCTACCTAAACGTTTGCAGTACCTAAATTTGTTTCCCTGTAGTACTTAACCCTGCCATTTGTAGATCCATGCATGTCAGACTGTTGCCGAACAGTTCTAAAAGATTTCTTTGTTTACAATGAAGTCGGTAGGTTGCTTGAGATTTTAAAACAGTTTTCGACTTTTTGATAAAAGTATTTGTTTTTTTAATAACGTCATGTTATGGCATGTCCATCATGTGCGATATGTCTAATTAGCTTTGGGGGTCTGTTTGAAAATAATGCGGTGAAGTTGCAAATTGCAACTGATCCTAAGACAAGCCCGCTTCCGTTCACTTGCAGTCCTTGACACATATCGTTTACCTCGCTGTTGGTACTTGCCAAGAAACAGATATCGTCGTGTATTAACCTCTCTACGGTCAGTATGATGTACTGACTCATCGTCTATCGCCAATATAAAGAGTATTGGCGGTAGAATATTCCTTCGTCTCATTCCCTATGAGTTCCAACAATAAACTATTGTGTAGGTAGGGTCAGCTTGGCGCTGGCGCACTTGTACTCACTTCGAACACAGGTTAGGTTGCATATGCATTGTCAGTGCGAGCTCAGTGCTGTATCGAGTGCGGTAGGGTCAGAGAGCTGTCAGTTTATATCAGACGCACTGTCCAGAATTCCCGCTACTGCGCAAGCTGTGATAACCTCAAAAACCGAGAGGACCTGTTCCACGTTATCGCTATTATTCGCCATTTTCAAATAATTCCGCTGTAGCTTCTTTTGAGCACAGGTTCTTAGGGGCCAGCTATAGCTATCATTGAAAGAAATCAGTGGAATGGTGGTTTAATTTTTTTGACAAGTCGGTTATAGCAATCATTGAAAAATTCATGTCAGTGGAAGTACCTGTCAGTGACTTTTCAACAACCGAGTCTAGGTTTTGAGATAAGAGTTGATCATTGAAATCAAAACTGACGGCTGAGAATAGAATGAGATTCGAACACATCAGTGAAACGATTGGGTTCCAAATTAGAGAAACGAAAATCAGATTTTCATTGAAATCGATTTCAATCGGTGAAATAATAAAATTGAATTTAAAGAAAAGTTTTAATCAGAATTAAGTAATTTCTTTTGTAAAAAAAATTCCATATTTTATTAGCTTTATTTTGATACCAATTAAAACTAATATATTTTGATTAATCGTCTTAAAATCGGAAATCAAAATTTTCAATGATGCATTTCAATGATAGCTATAACTGGGGCCTTACGGTCGATCAATTGATGAACATTCTAAACGGTAACCGAGACTGGAACGCATTGCAAAACTTCTCAGTAAGCGCGCTACGCTACAGAAATTGCATTGAAGACTTCTATAATAATAAGCATAACATTTTATAAATATTTTACATATAGTTAACGAAACAGAAAACATATATATTGTAATACCATTATGTCAATCTAGCCTTAAGTCAAACCATACAAAAGTGACACTGACTTCAGTCACCGCGAGTGCTGCCAGATGTTTATAGTTTTTTTGCGTAATTGATTGATTAGCTAAAAATTGTATAAATAAACATTTTTGACATCAAAATTAAACTCAAATTAACTCATTTGGCCATGACTTAGTGGAGACACTTTATTATAGATTATAATCTATTGATTAGTGAGATCTAATGAATAAATATGTACTGTTAAAGTGAATACATATTCAAAATGTAGCCACATCGAATTTGGGATGAAATAATGACAGATTATACTATAGGTTTTAAAATTATCATATCCCAGATGGAGAAAAGTTGCTGCTAGAACTATGGCAAAGTGACATTAGAACCAGTTTGAATTTTTATTACTTCATCTTCATGAGGCAGCATCAAAAATTTACTGTATAATAATAACATAGAAGTTTGAATTCTCATTTTACTTGCCTTTATTTCCTTTAGTTTAATTTTTATTATATAAATTTTAGAATTTTGATAGATTTGTTTTGGCAGTTCGTTATTTTTTCAATTTAGCAGTTCATTTTGCGCTAGATTGGAAAATTTCCCAGAAAGAATATTCCACAATACGTGCTAAAATGTCAGTTTTTTTTTATATGGAGTTTGACATCCCGCTAGCGGTCAATGGAATGCGGCCATTATCGCAAGTAAGCAAATACATTTTTGTAAGGAATACTTATCGATGAAGCGTTTGTGTCAAATCAATATCATTGAATCACCCTCTAATCTGACTGACACCTAAGGAAACTAATTCGCCACACTTTGAATATTAGTAAAACTTACATTCGCTCAATAGCCATATATAACTGGCATTTTTGTACACCCACACTGGAAGGAAATTATTTAAGTTATGATGTTTTGATATGTTCCTGAAGTTGATCACATTCAAAAGATTAGCGGATACATTATTATTCTCTCCTTTGCATATGGGCTATGTCTGCCACAAAAGATCATAATTCTTGAGGTTTATTACACCCGTTCGGGCGCAGGCATAGAAATTGAGAATGAGAATTCTTATCCAGTGGGTTGCATTTAGCATACCATACTCGCAATTGCACAAATTGCACTTCGATTTGTATTTGATAAATACGAGTACTGTCAGAAGTATTCATATTGCGAACTTTTCGAATGCGAGGAAGTAATAAATATCAAAATTAAAATATCCATTGAGGATTCTTTTTTTTGCTGCAGTTGTTGATCTTAAATAACTTCAGATGACACATCATTGCAGAAATCCCATAATCTGTCCGCGCAGCTTAAATACAAATGTCAAGGCCCTAATAGGCGTTTATCCATTTATTTAAGTTGTTCGTCTGAAATCTTTGAATTATTTATGTGGGCGATATCAATTAATTTGAATATCGAATACATAATGCGATGTAATTTAGTGGGCTAGTAATAGAAAAATACACGATTGTTTGGGAAATGATCTGATGACATGTGAGTAGCGCTTAGTTTTGTTTGAGACATTGGCCAACCTTTGATAGAGTTAATTTATTTGGGATTAATACATGCTGAAATTTCGGGAGAATATAGAGTCTGTTGGCTCCATAATTTGCATTTGCAGTTCGACGCATTGATTGAATTAGCTGGTGTTGCAATTGTATAAATTATCGAAGGTTTAAATGAAAAACTAAAATATCTGACATACTGTTGATGTATTCTTAGATATTGAAGGAGCTTTCAACAATGTCTAGGCTAGTAGCTTACCCCAGTGAAATTCTTCAAGACAATACTTAATGACGCGTCAGAACCGTTTACGATTTTATACTACTGGCAACTTTCCATTACTCAGCGAAGAAATAAATGGACCCCTTAAGTCCCTCGATGGACTCTACTTCCAAGGAACTGCGTCTAATCATAGACTTTATAAGACTTCTCTCGAGCGCCTATCCCAACAGGGAAGAATGAAAAAGTTGACTTACAAATGAACACAAGTGTAGGGTTTGGGCATTAAATTGTTGGGCATGTTAAGATTTGTACGCCTCCTGATCTTCCATGTTGGCAGTGACGTGTGAAAACAGCAGCCGATGAGTGCGACAGCCAGTTCGCAACAAGAACAAAATCGAAGCTTGTTCTGTTCCATTGTCATTGGTCATTGGTCATTGTTGTTCTAAAATAAGCTCATCCGCCTGCCACTTTCCCGCGTTGTACATTCATGTTTAAAGCAAAAAAAATGCCGAAAAAATGCGACACTCTAGATGGACCCCCATGGAAGCTTGTGTCATCAATAAAAATCTACGGCCGCCTATAAATGCATCCAGAATCGAATAGACTCATACAAAAAGATAGACAATCCCTTTCTACCCTCGTACGAATTAAAATGAATCACTGCAATCAACGAAACTATTATAAGGAGCTGAAGAAGACCTTTGCAGAGATAACAGTGAGGGTGTTCTTGAAGACACAACCCACTCTATATCACTGCCCATTAGTGCCGCGGATTCACAGAGCAATTGAGTCAGGGCGCTTCTGTCACACGGGAGACGATCAGCGACACAAACCAGAGAGAATAGACCACCAGCTTCGGCCAAAAATGAGAGTTTCATAGAGCCAGTTTCAAAAAGTTACTGCGTGGTTAAGTATGCGTGCAATGTTAAAGTAAACGGAGGGTGAATTTGGTCACGCATACACTGGCACATAGTAACATTTACAGTTATTCGGTGGTAACTTTGAAAAAATTCAAATAATTCAAATAAATTGGCCGCTATCGGGACGTGTTAAGCAAATTGTGTGTTCGGTGTGGGGAAATTATTACCAACTTATATTTTTTTAAAAAGCGTACAAATATAAATGGGTTTAAACTGCAAAACTAAAATGGATGATAAAAAAAAACATCAAACATGATTTTTTAGTTTTGTTGATATAAATGTAGACCTTTTTCTATATGTTTTAACGAAAATTTATTTATTTTCTTTGATTGTTTGTTTTATTAAAGTGTACCTACTGAGTTTTGGAATAAATAATTTAAAAAAAGGAGGGAGGACATTTTGTTTTGTCAGACTACAAGAAAAATGTGATGAATTGATTTTAACCAACAAATAAATTGGTCATGGAATTTAAGAAAATTTGCTTTCTAAAAATGAAATACATTTTTTGCACTTCAAATCGTAAGTGCGCATTGTCATATCGGCTTATAACACAGAGGTGTAATTAAGAATTTATTAACATATATGTACGCGTACATACCTATTACGCTTTCGCTAGGGCAAATATGCGAATTTCAGGAAATATTTTTAATACAATTCAATTTTTCCACTATATTTGAATGTCAAAACTGCATAGAATCAAAATAGTAAAAAACGCGAATGTTATTCAAAATTTATGGATTATTAAATTATGTTATAATTTCATTGTGAAAAACAAAAGAATACCTACACAAAAAGCAAAACTATGATAACATAACAAAACAAATAAGATAATTACGTGTTTTAAATTAAAATATTACGTACCTACACCTTTCAGCACAGTTCACTTTTCGCTTTAGTTTACGCGTTACTATGGAAACAGACTTTTTTTTAAAAAATCAAAAATGCCACTTTTTTATTTAAATTTGACGGCGTCCTGGCCTGTGTATACGCTATGCTATGCATTCCGTAGCGCCTATGTATGATGTTTTAAAACACGTTTTCTAGCGGGTTTTGTATTAAAATGTCCATGTTTTAAGTGACAATAATGTTGATTTTTAATTTTTGAACAACCAATTCTTTATAAAACCATATTCAAAAACCACTCATCATATTCTCCTCATAGATAAAATAAAACAATAAAACATGACTATTTATATACGACCAAAATAGTTTTCGTTAACTTTATTTATTCCAAAATAGCTGTTCTGAAAATATAAGAAGAAAGAGCTCAAAATGTATATCAACAAAATTGCAAAGAATCCCGTTTAGCTGATTTCATTATGCTTGCAATTTAGTTTTACAGCTTAAAATAATATTTTTTTTGTAATAATGTCATAAAATACAAATCATATCATTAAATACAGTTATTACGCAAATATATTATTATGCTTTTTAATAAAACATAAGTTGGCAGTTAATTCACCACACCACACACACCATTTGCTTAACACGTCCCAATAGTGGTCAATTATTTGAATTATTTGAATTATTTCAAAGCCATCTCAGATTCAATTGTCTTATTTCATCTTTTTTTGCTTATTCACACGTATTCACAGATAGAAAAACTGGCTCTATGAAACTCTCATTTTTGGCCGAAGCTGGTGGTCTATTCTCTCTGGTTTGTGACCGTGTGCTTAGTAAATGGACTAGTTGAACATATTGCCTGCCTACATCGTTTTGCCATCTGCCAGTGTTCATGTGATGTGAACGGACTGTCAAAACTATCGAATATTCGTTCGCTTTTTAATGACGGTGTTCGTGTTCGAATGTATTGGGGTAGCACCTAGCAGCTTTGTTTTCAATTGGGTCTTGGGTCTCGCCGATGATTGAGATGGGAGGAAATAGAATATAAAAAAATAAAAAAGCAGTAGATTTTATTTTCACAGTGGATTTTATCCTCTTTTCAAAAAATTGGTTTTACCTCGAAGAGAGTTATTATAAAGAAGACCAAAACAATAATTGGTTGACATTGAAGAAGGTTATAGCTATATCAAATGAAATTGGACTAAAAGCGCCATCTTAGATCTTACATTAAAAAATATTCATTTGATTTCAAATTTGCGTACTTATAATCTAGTACAATATCGTTTAGCTCATAGTGATGTGCTTTCACATGAACCGACGGAATTTCATTACTCTGTTCAATACACACTTATTAATTTTACACAAATAGCAGGGTGTGCCATCTAGTGGTTTCTTTTTAAAACATAGATTATTTTGACACTGACAGCTGTTTACCGCTCGAAATATTGACTGAAAGGCAGTATCATACCTCCGCGCCCCGCGGAACGAAATGAGTCGCTTTACGCTTGAACAACAACGTTGGGAAATATTGAAAACTTATTTCCAAAGTGAGTGTTGTGTAGCCCAAACAGTACGTTTTTTTAAAAGAAGTTTTGGCCGAAATGAAGCACCCACCGCGCCTGCTTTACGCAAGTTTGTTCAAAAAGTTCATGAGATTGGTATGCTAGTGGACAACACTCACGATTCCCGTCGTCGTATGGTGCGCACAGACGAGAATGTGACTGCTGTACCTACTCGAGAGTGTGAGACTCAATTTATGAACATCAACTCGCCATCGATCTCAACAGCTAAACATTTAACTAGCCTGAGGATAATTCTGCACAAAGATCTCAGATTATTCCCTTACAAGGTCCAATTGACTCAGCAATTAAAGGCGCACGAACATGCGCTTCGTTATCGCTTCGCAGTTTGGACCTTAGAGCAGCTTAAATTGGACAACGAATTTGGGCGAAAAATCATCTATTCTGACGAGGCGTATTTTCATCTCGGCGGCTAAGTTAACAAACAAAATTTCCGCACCTGGGGCTCCCAAAACCCGCCCGTTATTGTCGAGAAGCCAATGCATCCACAGAAATTGACAGTTTGGTGCGAATTGTGGAGTGGTGGCATTATTGGACCATTTTGCTGGGAACAACGTTTTGGTTAACGGTGGGCGTTACAGAGCCATGTTAACGAACTTTTTTTTTACTGAAATTGAAGACATGGATTTGAACGACCTCTGGTTCACGCAGGATGGCGCGCCACGCCACACAGCCCATGCCACAGTCGATCTTTTGCGCACCAAATTCCCTAATCGTGTTATCAGCCGTCTTGACGATGTCAATTGGTCGCCCCGGAGCTGCGATTTGACAACTTTGGACTTCCAGCACTTAAGGTCAATACAGTCCGAAACCATTAACCAGGTCTTGGAAAATCGGAGTGACAGAATGCGCTACTGCGAAGCCAGCCGATGCAGCCACTTGAACGAAGTTGTGTTCCATAATTAAGGGGATAGTTTGCTCTTACTAACAAAGCCATAAAATATGAAAAAAAAAATAATTTTGTTATTTTTATTGCATTTTTAAAAAGAAACTTGTATTTGGCCCACCCTTTATACTCGCACGTCGCACCCTCTTACAATATTTACTGAAACCTGGGCAAAGAATATTATCTGATTTATAAACTGAAAGGTGGAACTTGTAAGTTATACCAATGGTTTCTCGAGCTACAAACGGCCAAAAGGAGAAATAGACAGAGGAACTTTGAGTTCCAAAATATGTTTAGATTTGGATGTAGATATGGTTGGCCTTGTTAAAAAAAACAAATCACGGATTTTCAATGTTTTTTTATGGTATGCATTTTTAACTTCTTATTCCAGAGTAACTTCCCCTGCGATTATACAACACATCATTTAACCGATTCGATCTACATAGCTTTTTAGGTTCTTAGAACTGAAGAGAGAGAGAGAGATGGTTGATCTTATGTCAAGTTAATGTCACTTTATATTAAATTTTTCCCAAGACTGCTGTTATATTCTAACTGAGTATATTTTCTCGTGTATTTTACTCACTGTTATATAAAATTGTAAGCTTCCCAACCCGCGCTTTAATATTCCCCTTTATTCTTTCCATTTCAGTCTTTACATGGGGCAAGCGGATGAGCCGCAAACTGGACATTCTCAAGCGAGGTGAACAGAAAGGCCATCCGGATCTTCAAAGCATCTTCTATCCACCACCAGCAAACACAACAAGTACTTTGAAAAAATGCAAATCCGGACCAATAGAAACAATCAAATCACATCAACAGGATCATCAGCAATCGTCGAAAAAATCTTTAAAGGACTCGGCTAACTCTACCCCGCACAATACTCCCAGTAAAAGCGCATCCCTTACAAAGGACCGACAAAAAGCGCTCAAATCATTCTTCCATCGAATCGGTTCGACAGGAATGCTTAATCACAAATCCCATAACCTAGTTAAAGCCTCAGAACCTCAACTTTACCGCAGTAGTTCAACCAGCCAATTGAGCACCTGTTCCTATATCAAATGTGATGATCCCTCCGAAGGACTCAATTTGGCCAACAGTAAGAAAACTCTTCATAAAAACTCAACCATTGGTCCATCAACTCTCAAATCGTCAAGCTGTGACGATATCGCCAAGGCGGGAATCGCTAACTCTAGCGAACAGCCTCGTCGTGGAAACTTCCCCTACGCTTTCCTTCGGTCCCGTTTATCGGTCCTGCCCGAGGAGAACGGAGGCTCCGTAATGAAACAATCGTTGACAAATCTTCACAATCGCACCACAGAACACAACATCATGTCGTCGCCGGCAATTACAAATGGCGGACGAGACGGTGATACCGTCTCACTGACCAGCACTAGTCCAAATCACCAACAGAAGGTGATTTATCGGAGTGGCGTCATAAAACGCTATTCATCGGATGATAGTGCGATAAGTAATTGCTCCCCACAGGGTGACGTCTCTCGAAATAATAGTATTTCGTCAAAGGACTGGGAACCACTTTACCAAAGATTAAGTAGTTGCCTGAGTTCAAATGAATCGGGTTACGACAGTGATGGTGGTCGTGGTCAAATTGATGATGCGTCTACGAAACGGAATAGTCTGGTGTCGATGAATTCAATAAGGATCGGCAGTGGCGGTATGGCATCGTCGACAATTACCAGCGGAAATGATGGCAGCGGACCGGTATCAATGGGTGGATATAATTATGATTATGAAACTGAGACGATACGACGGCGCTTTCGACAAATCAAATTGGAAAGACTGTGTGAAGGTGATTTCATTGGATTGGTGTTGTCGCCAAAGACGGTGCTAACGAGTGCAAACGAGCAGCAGTTTCGATATTTGATCGTGGAAATTGACACATACGGAATTGCCCATAAGTAAGTTTTACTTTTCTTTAGATTGTATCTTATTATAGACAAGTTCATACGGCTAACTGTTCTTCAGACCCCCTTATCCCCCACGTCCCCTTTACTCCTGCGCAATTCCTACCCACATATCTATAAATCAGACAAAAAAAAATCAAGAAAATCGGACGAATGATTCGCGAGTTATGGAGAAACGAATAGACGGACGCAAACTGATGTGAGGCTGTAGACTGTCAGTGAAACAAATTAATTGAGAAGACGTATAAATGTACTTTGTAAATTGTTAGATGCACGTCGAAGTTGGAATCTTTAAGATAAAGGCGGGCTCCTTAAAACTCTTTCTGTTTTTTTATTTAACTGACAGACGAACAACGAGAAGGCTGTCTGATTGTAAAAATCACTAACATCCTTCATGCTCGCAAAGGAACTTTGCAAGTCAAACGATCATCTACCTCGAGTGATACAAATGTATCCCAATTTTTGAAGATTAATTCACTTTGACAAATGGCAATGCCACTAGGATTACTCAGCTACTGGGTGGACTTCTGACAGATAATCGTACATATTGACAGAGAATTGCAGGGATTCTGTTGGCAGCTTCGAGGTTGAGAAAATGTTATCTGCTAAGTTGTTTTTTCTGATGACATGGCTGCATTGTTTTAACAAGAATTGCAGGGTTACATCTTATTGCCGACAGGGCAATCTGAGTAAACTATTCTTATTTTTTTATCTTTTTTTTTTATTGCCAAAATATTCATCAGTAGCTCTGGACAATTGTCCTGTGCCGTTGACGTAGTGTGTTCTTCGATTTCTTAATGCTATTCCTTAGGAATAGTGATGAGTGCTCAGACGAAATTTCATGAATTTTCTTCATTCATTCATTTTCGATGGCCCGTTTATCTTTAAAGCGAGTCGCAGGTGTAGGTTGCTGAAGTTTACCCTCCATAACTCTCGATTCTCCGCCATTAACTCTAAATCATCAAAAGCAATCCCCATAGAGGAAATATTATGAACATGATCTAACCATCTCATCCTGGGTCTACCTAGAGAACGCCTGCTTGATGGTACAGCAAGTTCAGTATTCCTTCTAATAACAGAATGGCCAAACTGCCTCAAATTTGACGCAGCCTGACCAACCCTACAGGAAAACTCAGCATTGCTCCTTCCATCACTTTTGAAGAAGACCCCGTGATACTTGAAATTTTCCACCTGTTTTAATGAGACTCCACTAACATGCAGAGTGCATCAGGAGCCACGGCCGCTTTGCACTCAGCTTTCTTTTGCAATGATTTTTTTTTTTTTGTTCCTGCTTTAATTTAGTTGTTGCCTTTTCTTTGATCACTAGGTCTTGTATATTACCATCTGATTAATGAGCCATCCCGGATCCTTGGGTTAGTATTTATTTAACAGATGGTTCGCACTTTCATAGTCTAAACTTCTCTCAACCGCACGCGGCACGCCTATGCTCGAAGTCCGAGGTTAGGGCGTCTAGAACTTTCGTAGTTATTCCAATTTGTATTCCCACAACCTCCAGAATCCTTTTGTCTACGTTTATATATAGGGAGGTTAAAAACTGAAGTTTACTTACTAATCGGGTTCCCGACAAGTGAAAAGTTTCTGCCTGAGGCAATGCAGCTTTCCATCCCATACGATCCCGCTTACACTGCTTCCAGTTGTCCAGACTAAACGCTCTGGCATTCGCGATAGCTTGGTCTTTGAAACGGAAGTTCGGTCTTCCTTGTTTCATCGAACCTGGGGGATGGGACTCGGAAGACTCTCTTAGCTGGAGCATATGGAGCTGATAGTCCAGTCATCGGGCATGTTTTCTTCCACCCATACTTGGTTGATGATTCGGTGCATGCTCCCCTACCAAAACATTACCACCGTATTTAAAGAGCTCCGCTGGTAAACCATCAAAACCTGCGGCCTTGTTGTTCTTAAGCTTTTTTATAGATAAGCCAACTTCTTCTATATTAAGTGGTGGAACTGGTTCTTCATTGACGGGGCGTGGAATTCTCTTCTTGCCCTATAATTCTCTCTACATGATGTCCATTAGGCATGTGTTGGAAATGCTGCTTAAACACAGCGCTTCGGTGACAAGGTTTCCTTCGCTGTTTCGAAAGAGCCTGCGTTCCGGTTTTGTAGCCAGCAGCCAGTTGCTTGGCTTTTTAATAGAACCTCCGGATGTTGTTACGGTTGCAAGGTTCTTCGATCTCCTTGAGCTGGGAAGCTGCGTCTTTCTACGCAGGATCTTTTTTTCCTCCCTTCCCCTGGCTCTATACTCTTCTGTCGCTGCCCTTGTTTTGTGCTGCAGCACTTTCTTATGTGCATCTTCTGTTTCTATCAACTTTTTCCTGTACAAGCATACATCATCGTCATAGGTCATAAAACACCTCCTTGATGGGATCTTCAGCCTAGTCGGTACGGGCTAGTGCACATATTAGGCTTATGTTTTGAGAAAGTAGCTTTGATGCGGATCAGAGCCAGGCGATCACTTATCGGCTTGAAGTCCTTTTGTCCAAAGCCAATTTCCCACGACGAATCTGAAGTTTATGTCTGTCTCTATGCCTCGTACTTTCGCGAACTATTTGGACATTTCTTTAAAGATCTCTGCATCAATTTACACCTCGTGCGTTGAGGATCTTACTCCTGTTGTCTCTCCAAAAACGTTTCTAATTGCACTTTGTTGCTATGAAGTGTGCCTGTTAACATTTCGCAGCTTGATCAGTCGCAGTTCTTGTCTTGTATCAATCGTAGAACTTGTCTTGTACCTATTTTTCTTCAGAATACATCTCTTCAATGGCGACATTTTCATAAGAAAAGTTGAGACAATATATCTGTTTGTAAGTGATCTAACGTAGGTACACATTCATTCAAACTATCTCCAAAAGTGTTTACTGATCGTTAAAATTGCCGCGAGATTATTGAATATTTATTTTTTCTTGGGTCACTGTTCACAAGCGAAAACGTTACACATACGCCCCAGTGACTGACAGATACGTTTTCGATACAAATTTGATTTGAATTTATTTATTAAAAATTAAGCACCAAAACCGCAATCTTCGTGTTGTAATGGTTTTTTTTTTGTACAACTATTTTAATGAGTTACATTATACAAAAATACATTATTATTTTCTCATTTTCTTACAGAGATGGACGACTCCGATTGGGTGATGAAATTGTCAACGTCAATGGAAATCATCTGCGTGGTATTCAATCCTTCGATCAAGTACAGAAACTCCTCTCGACCTTCGTCGATAATTGCATTGATCTGGTCATTGCCCATGATGAAGTTGCAACAGTGACCGATTTTTGTACGAAAATAAAAATAAATTGCAATGATCGGCTAATGCAGTCAAGCGAAACCGACGACTACTATATCCGAGCGCGCAAACGTTTATCCTACTGTCATCGTACACATAGCACAGACAGCATCAACAGCTACGATCTGAGTAGTCTGCAGGTAGCCCTCGAAGAAGATGATGATGCAAGATCTGTGATTAGTTCAACGATGACATCTCAAAATCTCCCGCAAACAAGATGTTCAACGCCCCGTAGCACAATCGGCAGTGTTGCCGATGAAATGGAACGCATACCGCGTGTTCGAACATCACGTAATCTGGAACTCACCCCTCTTTACAGTACGTCCGAGTATACACCCGTCTATGCTAATCGCGTAACAACAATAACCAATACAATCAGTGACGATGAGAAGTGGCAACTTCTCAGTCGAAAACGATCTGAAGCCCTCCAGCATTCCGATTATGCGCAATTGCTGAGAGCTACCACCGCCAAACGCAATAGTAGTCCAAATACTAACCATGTTTCTAAGCCTGTCTCAGTGTCAGCTATGTGTAAAAGTTCTGAAAATGTACATAGGCTGCATATTGAAGCGCCTAGGGAAACAAACCAAACGGAAGTCGGTGATAGTGGCCAACTTCCGTGCCGTACACATTATTCTCGAAATTCGATAAACTATTCGAATTCGAATTACCGATCACTTCGATTTTCTCACTCTCGCCTGAGCTCTAGTCGGTTGAGTTTGTTCGTTCAGCCGGCGAAGAGTGACAGTGAAAGCGGAACTAATCGTTCAACAGACTCACCCAAAGAATCCATAACAAATTCAGAACTAAGTTTAACTAATAATAGTACAAAATCGAATCGAGGTTCTCTAACAACTACTATCAGCGTTGAAAGTAACAATAACAATCATTGTGATATCATAATTAATCATTGTAAAAAACCACAACCGCAACAGAAAGCAGATACTCAATTTGTTATGTCTGACAGTTTGATAAACCGAAAAGAATTCGAAACTGCAAAGACGACAACAGCAACACTAACACTTAAGAATGAGCCGACGACGGATGTCCGGTCATCTAGTGATGGTAAGTAGTTGATATTTTATAGAGGGGGGGAGAAAACAGATTTCGTAGAAGTTGGAGTAGTACTCATTGAAGGTGTCGATTTGGGAAAGAAGTTACAAATAGATGGGAACACTAACTCGGCCCTTTAACCTCGTATCGAAGTTTAAAGATTCTCTTGAAATGTTTAACATTATATCAAATGCGTACTTGTTTTGTTCGTCGGACTTCTTGTTAATGACATCTGAAAGTCATTGCAGCATATTCTTTCGCGGCTGCATTCAGATTCAGAGACGCGCTTGCTTAGCCCTTTGGAGAGTAAAGACTACGACTACGACGAATGCACATGCCATGATCATGAAACGTGTCAATTCTTGATATCATGACGTCTCGAAACTTAACTCACCACTTTGACATCAGCAATCTGTGACTGCTGTCAAAAAAATGTCGCTCATTCAGTCTCAACAGCATCTACAATGCAATCAAATCAGTCATATAGTCGTTACGTTCAAGTCGTGTCAATCGTGTTACACATGACAGTTTTACCACTAGGCTTTAGGTTATACCATACCTCATTTGATAAAAGGTTTAAACGGGCTGTTTGACCTTATTGATGACTATATTAGGAAAACTTTTTAAGAAAAACTCATTCTGCTAAACTTTTTCGGCAATGTCACCCTTTTTTTACTTTCTATAACTGTTAAGGGCTTTTACATCAATTTCAGCGTTAACGTCAAATAAAACTCACCACGCCTTCCAACTCTTTTGGAAAATCATTCCATTTGTGTTGAAATTAAATCAACTGTTTAGTCCTTGGTTGGTGTATACAGTATACCTGCATCAACAGGTGCAAACACTGGGAAATTCCACATCCAGTTAGCCTTGAAAATATTCAGAATACATTCATCCCTGCACTTCTTCACCCTAAAATAATTTATTGTCCTTGTCCATAACACTGAAAAATTTGTTTTCATTAGAATCATTGATTTTTTGATTCGCCATTAAAGTGCATACTTTACCTGCAATATTTCTTGCAGTTTGTTTATTTAAGTAACGTAAATAAAATATCATTTGTTTATTTAAAAAATGAGTTCATCGGAAGATACTGACGTCGAAATAGATGCCGGCTTCTGGGAAGAAGAGGATGCACCCATTCCAATTGAAAGAGAAAAAAATGGCTCACTACGTATGTACTTTAATAAAAGATTGGTTATATAAATTAGAAATACATATTTACTGGTGATTATAAACATAATCGTTTTGCTAATAGTTTAGTTTTTGGTTTGTCATTGCAATAATTGTGATCAATGTGATTCTATTTACCGTACCATTGCGGAAAGGTACCCAGTGCCCACTTCTAATAATCTACTACGTTGTAAATTTATTTACAGACAACGCATTAAAGCAAACAAAACTCAGGCGTCAAAGAGCAGTGTTATCAAAATGCATTTTTTTTTAGCTAAATAATACATTCTCAATTCAACGTTTAACAAATAGAGAAATAAATATTTGAACAGAATCCTTCCTTTTACAACCCTACGCACTGACCTGCTAGTAGTCAGTGCGTAGGGGAAAAAAAACCTGTTTAGGTGGTGGGTGGGGTACTCAAAATAAACGCAATTGACAACGGCAAAGTCGTAAAGTTAAGTTTATCCGACTTATAGTAGTAGCTAACCGTAGTCACAGTCCACTTAAATGATTATTAAAACTGATAACATCAAAATATGTGAGGAACAAATCAACGCCATTGTTTTCGCTTTCTTAACATACACCTAGCGTTGCCATCCGTCTGTGTTTTCCCGGACATGTAGCTACTCCTTTTCGCATATGCGGGGAATCAGGGTTGGCCGAACTGTAACTTTTTAGAAAAAACTACATTTGTTACGTCTGCTACGTAGTTTGTGTAGTTAATGTAGTTAAATGTAGTTAATGTAGTAATGAAACAAATTGAATTGTAGCAGACGTAGCTTCAACTGTCAAATTTGAAATGGGACGCTTGCTATTGAATTCGAAATCGCTTCTCGATTGTTCATTGTTCAATCCGAACATCCATTGAAAGACTTTTTCTCCCACTGGTTTTTCGTTCATACAAAATCAAGGAACTGATTTTCACAGCAAAAGTCCTCTTCGTTTAATACTTTTGAATCTTGTTAACTGAAATTCTATTATTTTTCTGTATTTGCTGCATATGTAGCAGACGTAACAAATTGTAGTAAATAAGGCGTGTAGTTTATTTAATTTACTACGCGTACCTAGTTAATGATGTAGAAAATGTAGTGGTGTAATTTATTCGGCCAACCCTGCGGGGAATGCCCGGGATATTATTTCTAGATTGTCCGGGTTTTTATAATTTTTTCATCATCAAGAGAAAAAGAAATTCGAAATTAACAGAGCAGAAAAAAGAAAGGTAATCGAAAACACTAAAAGAAAAAGTTACTAGTGTTGTATGTCCACCACAGTACTCAATATTTAATGCAAACTTATAGAATACCAGGCACTTTTATACACCTTTTTTAAAGAGGTGATGGTATTCGGCAGTGGAACGGCTTTTGCTTATGTTTGAAACGCTAAAATGATATTTCGAAGACGTCAAAAGCCACCGAAAATATAAAATTTTTTTTGTTTTGGGTTGTTTAATGCGGCAAAATATATTTTTGTTTATAAAATAATTCGGGTCCCAATAAAAATTTCCAAAATCTCCGAAATTGATTTTCTTTATATCTCTTCCCTTTCCCACCAATTGGAAGTTGAAAAAATATGGAGTACCTATCTGACTAAGGAAATAGTAGGTATAAGGCGTATTTTTTTGAGAATCTATAGCTAGCTCACTTTTACTTTTACAAGCAAAACTTGTATACTCACTTTTGGTTTTGTTATGCTCACTTCCCAAAAAAATACGTCAATAGTATCTCTATTTTAAGATTTTAGTTTAGGCAACTTCTTTTTTCAACACTTTCAAATGTGTACGCACATTTTGGTCCTAGTTTTGTACTCTTTTTGAGATCCTATTTTGACGGGAAAAGTGCAGGATTTTCATGTTCTTTATTTAAATTATTTCTGGCAATCCGATACACCAATACATTAGATGTTGCAATTATGTTGACCGTGAAACGTCTGTGGTGCCGTTCTTCAAACGTTAAATTTGGTTATGTTATAGGGTTTTCTTAAACCCGCCTACCACCAATGGCGTCAATTCTGTAGGCTTCATAATTTGCCGAAAGTTTTATTACATGCATAGGAAGATGCTTGGTTTCTTTATTCGTTGTTCAATGTTATGTTTTCAGTTGAGTTTGGGATCCAGAGTCCCTCCCAGATACCTACCTAGCAACTGGAGAGTTGTTTGCCGCATAGGCGATGAAAGGTGAAATCATGTGCTTTGATGGTGCAAAGCATCAGTTCGGTTTTACTCGAGTTGACACCAAGTATACGCTTTCTGGCCCATATCAGACGTGCTTACCTTGACCACAGCATTTTTAAAAATTTCAAATAAACTTCAATTTCTTGATACTTAGCTCGATATCGTCCGCATAAACGACCACCTTAATTCGTTCTCTGTCTATATACTTAAGAGGATTTTATTTTTTTACGTTACACGGGTACGTAACGAAATGTTAAATTTTATATTGCGTCAAGTTGGGGTATGTGGCTCGCTATGCTCGCGGCTAAGACTCTAAACTCCAGTATAATCATTTTCGGAAATTATGCCGTACGTTTAGGATCCAACTTTAAGATCTATAAACAATTTTTAATGAAAATAGGATTACGTTACGTTGATTACGTAGTCGTGTCCCGAACATCGGTAAACGTTAGTTCAGTAGGTACAAAATCTTTCAAAATGAACGTGCGAATAGACACTTCGATGCGTAATCATTGGGAGTTTCTGTCAGTTTAATAGATTTCTGTACAGTCCGAAAAGAATGTTGTTAAAATTTAGCGCGAATGTGTACTGCTCCGCAAAAATGTTAACGCAACATTTCTGGTGGCTCCCCACGACTAGCTCCTTTCTCATAAGCAGTCATTTGCAGGGCTGACTTCGAAGATTTTGAAAAAGTCGCAAAAAAAAAGGGGATTTCCGTACAAAAACAGGCAATACCTCAAATGGCAGAATAGTCGGCCAAAAAAGAAAAATTATATCTTGGTTCCATAACCTTTATTGGAAAAACTGAGAAAAAACATATCGTAGGCCTTAAAGCTTGTTTCCGTTAACGGATTTAGCTGAAACTTCGAAGGTAATGCGCTACAACACTTGGGAAAGATTTAGGTTACTGGTTGTCTCATAATGTCGTTATAATTTGTTGAGGTAAGAATGAGAATGCATGCCCAAATATCATCTTAATGTTAGCTATAATTGAAGCCTGTAATTAATTGCATACTTTTATGGGAATGAATGCGTGTACATAAGTCTGTTTTTGCATAATAAATTTGTATGGTGGCGGTGGTCTTTGCAATCGACTCTCGATTTTATAATTTTTATTTATTTCATTTTAAGGACTCCACAGATGTCAAATGAAAACTGTGACCTTCTACAAAGGACACGGTATGAAATCCTTGGGTTTCAGTATTGTGGGAGGACGTGACTCACCCAAAGGCAATATGGGAATTTTTGTGAAAACAGTTTTTCCTTCTGGGCAAGCTGATGATGACGGAACCCTTCAGGCTGGTGAGTTTTTGTCTTTATCTTTACAGGAAGGATGTGAGTACATTATGTTATATGTGGACTTCTAATCCGAACGTTTTATAATGTTCACCCACTCAATGATAGAATCTTCTGGGCGAAATTGAAGAGGCCCAGTCCATTTGTAACTGCATCTGGTACAAAAAAAAACCTTCTAAATCGTTTGCTTACTTTATTCTAGGTGATGAAATTGTCGAAATCAACAGTATATCTGTTCAAGGTATGAGTCATGCTGAGACCATAAGTCTGTTCAAAAATGTTCGTGAAGGTGCCATTGTTCTCAAGGTCCTAAAGCGAAGGTATGTACCTAAAACTTTATTTATCCTCTAAAATTACTAATTAATTTATTTGTTTTCATCTACAGATTCCACAAGGCTAAATCCATTGGAAACTAATTAAACGAAGAGTAAAAGTTATATTTTAAAAAAAAGTCTATATACTTTGTAAAAAAGTGCAAATTAGGTGAGTTTGCATACAAGGAAAATCGATCTCGTACATGAAAAATGTAAACTACTGCAGTGTGATCACATTCTTTGTACGTAACCACACCTTTTTTAAACATTTGTATAAATACATAAATTAAGAAATTAATATAAAAAATCAATTTATAATAAATGTCTAACATATAAAATTGTACCTAAAAAAAAGCATAAATATTATCCAGTCTCTTTTAATTAAGAAATAGAAATACTTATAGTGTTTTTTTGGTGTAAATTAGTCTGCAAAGTTGTAGTTTTAGTTTAGTTACATAATGTGCATGTTCATTTCGACAGTAAGATTATAATTTGTAAAATTATCTCTAAGTGCAGATTTCTTTATGACAAAAAATGTAATTAAACCTGCAGGTATATTTTCTTTTGCTATTTCTATTTTTTAATTAAGAATTGGCACAGGAACAAAAAATAATATTTTCACTTAAATTTAGCAAAGGCACGTTTATTTTTGCGCTTACCATGCAATTTTTGGTAACATATTGTAAGTTGTTATTCATTTTGTATATATATATTTTTTTTTTCTATATAAAACGTTTATATATTTTTTATATCTAATCACGTACGTATTAGAATTCTTATGACTGTCTAGAATTAATGTTATTTGAAGAAATATTTTGTGTTGTAACTAAAAAAAGAGTTATTGATGTTGAAATAAAATAAAAATAAAAACATTTATTGAGATTTTTCTTTTGTTGTTTATTAAAATTTTGTTTGACGCTTGTCCTTCAACATGAAATTCAATTACATAGTAAGTAGTAAGTAAGTTGTAGCAGTTATATGGATACGGACACTTGACATCCTAGTAGACCGCTGTATTTTTTCCTGCAGTGATTCGTGTTATTATTTACGTGCCATCTTTAACAATAAGACGCTGTTTCTTGACAAAATGTTCAATGCGATTTTCAAGGCTTTCTGAAAAGATAATAGAAACAGAAATATGAGATTTTTTTAAGGACCCACAAATACAAGCTTATTTTTTTGTAGTACATAAATCCATAAAGAGTGTCTTTAATTGGAATGGTAGTGGCAGCTATTTAGGGCAACCCCACTTGTGACATGTCCATCCTCAGATTTATTATTCTGTAATTCGCCAATATAGGAAAGGAGGACCTTTTGAAAGCACAGCCTACACGACACCACGTCTGGAAACGGACTAGGCAAATTGACTTTGCTGCGGGACGTAATGTTACTATAGCTAGCACACGGTCTCCTCACCTCAATATTCACAAAGGAACATGGCGGTCACCAGATCAACAAACTTGTTATAGCCAAGGTACGGATGCTGATATCCCAGACACCGCAACAACGAGGAAATAGATACTGTGAGGAGATTCAACGTTGAACGGCTAAAAACGCAACAAACCGCCAGATCTTTTGCCGATCGCGTATCCCTCAACCTCTCGAGAAGTCCTGTACAGCCAGTATCAAGTGCTGAATACCAGTGGCATCGATGCCAAAAAGCCATTAGAAACCCTGCAACTGATGTGCTAGGTTTCACCCGACCACTACCACGAAACCCTTGATTTGATGAAGAGTGCGCTTGCGCTACATAGCGACGCTGCAGAAAAGGACGAAAGCAGCTCGCGAGCTCAACGAGCAAAAGAGGAGGGAAGAGCACCAGGTTTAGACTGTTAAACAGCGAAGACGATACTCTTGCATACGCTGACGACATTGACAACATTGGTACAACACAGCAAGCTGTCACTGGTGCGTTTTCAAGTATCAGTACAGAGGCGGCAAAAATGGGTTTAGGGGTGAATGAAAAATATATGCTGTCAACAAGAAGGGACAAACAACATCGACGAATCAGGCAGAACGTCACGATAGACAGCTATAACTTTGAGGTAGTTAGGGACTTTGCCTAGCTCGGCTCCGTTATTAATTCTAAAAATGACATTACATCAGAAATCAAGCAAAGAATTACACTGGCCAATCGCTTTTACTTTGGACTAAGAAGACAATTGATTAGTAAAGACTTGTCGATAAACACCAAGGAGACTCTTTATAATACCCTTATCATCCCTGTCTTGCTTTATGGCGCAGAATCGTGGACGTTATCAAATGCAGATGAAGATCTCCTTGGTCGCTTTGAACGCAAAATTCTTCGAGTGATTTTCGGTCCCGTACCGAGCTTTATAGCGAGCTACGAGCAGTACAGCGACATCGACCTGGTCAGAAAAGTACGCATCAGTCGTCAACGCTCCAGCCGTAAAGTCTTTTATTCCAAGGGACAACGCAGTAGAGGAAGACCTGGCCTTAGGTGGCGCGCACAAGTGAAAGGGGCCTCAACCAACTTGGAGTGCGCAACTGGAGGCGGTTAGCCAAAGATCGTGCTAACTGGGGAGGCGTGTTGGTTGAGGCTCAAGTATCTGTTATCGATAATATTTAAGTTCATTTGTTTTTGTTATTTTTCCACGTTGATTGAAAACCAAAGGCAATGGAAATCAGCACTTGTACAGCCAGTCACTTAAAAATGCGTTTATTTATCAAACTTTAGCCAACTAATGTGGATATGGGAAATAAATACGAGAGACGCAATAAAAAACAAAATTCTGATTCTGTCCAATGTTCAATGGAACAAATTTTTAGAACTATGTACCTATATGTATATGTAAATATAATAAATCACGTATAGCTTACCGCATCGCTTCCTTGTCATCAACTTCTGATACTGTTTCCGTCGTACACATTCTTGAAGCACATTCACATGTCCTTTGATTGTACAATCGCCGTACAGTTGCTTACACATCTCTTCCAGACTGCTAAGAACATTCCTAATCATGGTCGATCTGAAGGTAGATAAGTGTAATTATAATTACTGCCACAATTGAATACCCGGCACAACTTGCTTGACACTAAACTGCGTCCATTCGCCTTGAATGGTCTGAATGAGTTGCATCAAGTTTTCCTCGTTGTAAACCCATTCGGTCGTATCGGGGATAATGTCAACACTTTCCTCAATAGCCTCTGTTTGAGCATCGTCATCCTGCACCACGTCACTTTTATATTTTACTGAATTTTGTCGAAATTCACAATCGTATAGGTTAAGTGGTATTGCAGCCGCTGGGGTATATTGCGGTTTGCTTTACAAAATCATTGACCATAAGTATGTTTACAGAAACCTCAAATAATGTAGCTTACCAAGGGTTGGAATCAATGTTTAACAGCTCCTGAATAACATCTGGATCCTCATTTCCCTCTCCAATGAGCAAAAGTACTGCCATAATGCATCGGATCTGGTGCCAAAGAAATGAATTCGCCTTTATTTCCAAATAGCACATTCTATAGCTTTCCTCTTCTCCCTGGTTTGGACATTCCTGTATCGTAGCCGAATAGATATGCCTTTTGTAGTTCATAACACCATTGTGAACATCCATTTTGCACAGATTTCTAAAGTCAGCACCTCGTAGGTTGCTCAACAACTCGCAGCCAGCACGCATAGCTTCAAGATTTAAATCGCCAATGGGGAAAAAATAACGATACGTTCGACTTTTACAGTCGAATCGCGCACTATACTCCTTGCAGCGCAATGGCATCCACGCAATGCATTGGATATTCTTTGGAAGGACTTTGTTCAATAACCCACAATAGTCGATATCATTTTTGATTGCATCCGCAGTCAGTTGCTGGTCTTCGGGGAATTTGCTTCGCAAATCGATCGATATCACCTGGCAAAATGCACTGACTTCTTTATCTGTCCGGCCGCAGCGATGGTAATTGGATGTTGCACGTGATTCAATCAAACACGTCCTGGTTAGCGCTTTGAACATGTGGTACTCTTAATGAGGTAATGTAAATTATTTTTTTATTATTTCTTGAGCATACAGAATCTTACCAATAGTTGCATTGGAGTCCTCCTGAACGGCTAATCCATGATAGTCCCAACCAAAATAAAGAAATTTGAGCAGTACATGTCGCCTGTGGCATCTGTGGCAAAAAAAATGGTAAAGGACAGATTTTGATGCGTTTCGGCAAACTCTTACTTTGTGAAATCAAATTTTCGTTTATTTCCTTTAGGATTTACAAGCTCCTCAGAATCCGGAACAACTCTATCAACAGCATGTTCATCTAGTTTCTTTTGAAGAATATTCTTGAGTTGGAAGTTATGTGCTTGAAGTTGAATTATTTTGTCAATGAGTTCGTCCCTTGTAAGATTTTCTAGTTCATGACGAGCTAGATTTTTTTGTCGTTTGTTTACAGATATTTGTTGTTCCATAATTTTATTTTGTTTAATACAGCAATGTACCTAAAAAATGTGGGTTTTGACGGTAGGTACCTATTCAAAACAAAAGTGACACTTCAATTTATGACATTTGAAAAATCAAGATGTGAGATAATGCAGTAGAGATGTCAATTCACAAAATCGAATTGTCAATTTGGAAGTGCTTGGCCTCAGCGCGCTGGCTCTGTTGATCATTGCGTTATAATTATAAGCCTGGTACGGATACCTATGCTAAAATTTAAGGCCCAATAAAAAAATGTCGCCAAAGATAAAATTAAGGAAGCTGGTTCAAGCTAAATTTGTTGCCACTGTCTAAAAAGTCTCCACAAAATTTAAGCTAGCGAAAAATCCCGTAGCTTAATTTTGGCACTCCAAAATTTACGTGGCGTTCTAATGTACCATTATAAATGTCACAGCACAGTTTTCAAGCCCATTGACATACTATAAATGAACTACTAGTAAAATGTCAGTTTCATACAAACCTGCGAGAAAAATGAGGCCAAAAGAAGCAATTTAGCCTTTTGCGTTTATGACATCATCAGACCGGATGGTCCTATGTTAGCAATCCACTTCGGCAATGTGAGATCTGCTATTGGCCCCTACCATTTCGTTTTCAGAACCATGATTAATTCAGATCAATCCTCAGTGAACTCAGCTCCAAATATGTCAACGGAGCTCACGTATGGTATGTATCTACAATAATGACCATTGATGGCACAGTTGATTCAGTCCAGTGCATTTCTCCGCCGTTCATCCTCCTTCTAAACATTTGCTTTCAGTCCTTCTGAGGCTCACTGTTATCCAGTAATCTGCCATCTTGCAGTTTTAAATGGAAAGTGAAATGTAACTATGTACTTTTCTCCCAATGGCTGACATTTCGTATGGATTTTCATGGCGTGAAAATTAAAATATATAAAAAATACTGCAAATAAAAGATTTCAACAAATTTCTGAGGATTGATTTTACACTAGATATTGACAAGAAACATAACGAGTATATTGTATTTAACCAACATACAAATATTGAAAATAACTTCCTTCAAAAATGCATCGACGCGAAAAAGTATTATATTTTCATTGCGCTTTCCTTTTTTCTTGTCTGAAATTCTTTGATCTCAAATTTTTCACTTTCAAATTCAAAGAACTCCCCATCGAGGTATTCATTCATTCGCAAAAAACCCACTAGATGTAGTGCAAAGCAACTAACCGAATCCCCTGCGGGCATGTTCAAATTTCAATAACTTCGCATGGCAACGCCATTCAAAAATAGCATCGACAAATCGGTTTCTCTCTTTCTTGCACGTCCACTGATGGCAAAGCGTCCATATTGAATTTTTTCGTATGCAAGAAGTTTTTAACTTGTAAAGTTGTGGTTCGATTTTACACAATAAAAGTGCATCCTTATTAGAAAAATTATTACTTAAATCTTTGCAAGTATCCGTACATTATTTTGCGACTTTATATTCGTCTTCCGCTCCGTTCCAAGTGCGTTAAATGTCCATTAGAAAAATCTAGCCGCCGCCATTCATTTCTCAGCATAGAACCAGACCAGAGTATAGGAAAAAAAAAATAAAGAAGTGCGTGTACTGTTGGCATTTTCCTTACTTTTTCTACCCAACATTTTTTTTTCGTTTTTATTTCCTTATATTTCCGAAAATAATTTCCATTAAACATGCCCTAATGAAAGCTGTTATATTCTTTCTCTGTAGACTAACCACTTAATGAAAAAGGGATTTTTTTGAAATAACAAAACAAAAAAATAAAACAAAATTGAAAGAAAAATATTTTTGGTGTTGTTTTGCGCAAAATGAGTGTGGTCGCCGCCGCTATGACTCTTGATGAACAGAAGACAATTTTAAAGACGTGTGGTGGTACTGCTGGTGGTGATCATAATATACCAGACAGTAATGATGATGAGAATCATATCTTACATAAATTAAAGACAGCGCCATCATTCGCAACATCAGCAGCTAATACCATCGCCACCGATGGAGGTAGTAATCCTAGTATTCTACCTCCAGCTTCGCCACAAATCACCATCAACAACTCATCAGCACTAGCATCAGCAACAGAAACAAGTTACACAGCCCAGCATCGACGTTTGTTGGAAGGTATCTAAAGCAAAAAATAAACTCTTAAAATCAAAAACAAAAAAAAACTAATATCAAAACATTTTCTAAAAGAAATTGTATTTTTGTTGCAAGACAAACATTCTCGAATTTTTGTCTTTTGTTTTCCTTTCTCTAAAAAAAGACGTAGAATATATAAACACAAAATGTGCGGTTAGAATCAAAGAATATTTCTATACACCATTGTTCTATTTTAATTTTCAAAATTACCTACTTACATTTCTTACGAGTATTTAGTATTTCGTTGTTGCTCGAGACTCCAGGTTTAAGGCCGAAAAAAAAACCGAAAAAACCAAGATACAAGTGTTTTGTCTGATAATGAAAGCATACAAAAAAAAAGTAATTAATGTCCGGCGCTTGGTAGAAATCAATATTTTCGGTTCTTTCTCGTAGGTGACCGGGTGGACAGTGTAAGCAAAAAAAGAGCTAAGTGAAAAAAGTAAAAGAATGCATATGTCCTTCAAGTGTAAAAGAAAATAAAAAAAAAAGTATCTATTTGTCTATTCATTGTTTTCCTTGTAAATATGAGAGTAAATTTTTGTTTTTATTTATAAAAAAAAATGCAAAGGATATGCAAAAATGAACGGTGAAGTGATTACTTGAGCGCGAAATCGTTTCCATTTGTGATATTTGCAAGAGCAAACGTTTCGAATATGCTCTTCAAATTTAGTGGTAATTACGAAGTATTTATAAAAAAATGTGCCGCGAATATTGTATTAGTTTATTTGTTTACCTAACTAGCGAATATGTCACAGAAATTACTTGCAATGGAGATTTTATATTTATGGTTTGTCAAAATGCAAAATTGCAAAACATTAATAGAAGTAGCACCGGCTAGACTAAATGCATAGTTTATATACATTCACAAGAGGTGGAGTTCTTATCCGATCTGCGCGTTTTTTTTTTAATAATTAAAAAAGGTTGGCAAATACTTGCCGATCTTGAAGGTAGTTCATAATATTTGTATTTATCTTACCCCAACCGTTGTAACGACTTTCATTTCCATGTGAAGATTGCTATTGACAGCGTTTTCGATTTTATGGTTCCCTTGATTCATATCTGTACTCGTAAGGGTTTATTTAAAACATTTAAAGCCAGATTTACATAGCCTCCCTGTTACTTGTAAGTTCTGCACAAAAATAAGAACATAGCATAAATGTGCCTGATCGCACTTATTAAACTGATTACGACGTAGGTATGCACCTAATTTTCGTTCAGATAATTTACCAAAATTTATTTTATTATGCTTATTAATTTGATTTACATATTAATTCTACAAATATTGTGTACAATTTTATCTTATCAAATAGGTAAAGTTTTTAGTTAAAAAAAAGATTAACAACAACTTCAATTTAAAATACTAATATGTATTCATTTATCGATTGCCAGTGTTTTAAAACTAAGTACATAAATTAGATTCTCCTTTTCTGTGCACGGGTGATCTCTCGAGTTTGAAATCACGTCCTGTTCATAAGTTGTAAGGGCGGTATTTCGATTTTAACATTATAAAGAAGAAGTGTAGATATTGTACTATAATACTGCACACATTGCTGTGTTTTATGAAACCTGAGGTATGGTTTTTGTCTCAATATTGAACATGTGTAAAATTGTTGCTCTATAATCAAAATTTGGCAGAACAATAGCATTTCATATTATGACCATTTCAAACCACTTAAAATACATAAGATTATGGTTGCCACTCAACTAGAACGTTAGGGAGAGTTGGAGAACAAAAATCTAGTCATTATAATGTCGGGGAAATTTGGGAATTTTGAAAGCAATCGGGGAAAATTTGCTTTATTTGTTTTTAACATACCAGCAAGGATTTCAGACCAATCCGTTTGTCATCTTTTATGCTAAAAACCCTAAACCGGCTATTAGAAGCTAACATTAGAAGCAAATGCAATAATGGATTCTTAAGCGAATCGCAACATATATACATGTCATGAAGGGAAAGTCAGTAGAAACAGCTGTACACAATGTAGTAGGGAAGATAGAAAGATAGTTTTTTGGGTCTGCAACATGCTTGCAAGTAGGAAAATAAATTGCTCTTTTGGACAAAGTTTCATTAGAATGTCCTTTCACCTCTCCTTTGGGTGACATTTAAAAAAAACTGAACTCCAGGGGAATAGTTAGGTAGGGAAATTATGGATAATGCCTTAAGAAGGTTCAACTTCTGGACAAAGAATTGTAGACTTAACGCCAACCCCTCCAAAACGAAGCTGGTATTCTTCACCAGAAAACATAAGATACCACACTTTAACCTCCCAAAACTGGTAGGAGTGGAATTGCCTCTGTCAGACAAGGCAAAGTATCTTGGGATTATTCTGGACAGGAAACTGAATTATGTTTTCGTACAAAATTTCGAACTCAAGATTTTGATCAATTCTGATATTACGATGATAGGGGAACTCAAAAAAAATATGTCTTCATGCTAGCCCTAATATTAACGGTACTTCCCATATAAAAATGTTACGAAATATGTATTAAACAATTTCGATAGTAGGCGTATTTTTTTGAGAATCTGTATCTAGCTCACTTTTACTTTTACATGCAAAACTTGTATACTCACTTTTGGTATTGTTATACTCAATTTTGGTTTTACATGCAAAATTGTTATACTCACTTTTGGTTTTGTTATACTCACTTCCCAAAAAAATACGCCAAGTATTTTCAAAAACGGCTCTAACGATTTGAACCAAAATTGATAGTTGAGTTAATGTAGGCATGCTTAACATGACTGCATACCCAGTTTTTCGCTAAAAAGTCCATTAATGGCAGTTTTTAAAATTGGCTTTTTCTCGAAAACGGTAAAAACGATTTAAAAAAAAACGTATTTTTAAGGTACATACCTACTATTGTCATTCTTAACTTGATAGCAAACTCAGTTTTTCCCTAAAAAGACTGCGTCCTTCGATATCCACCCAAATCCCTAATAATAGTACTTTAAAAAACTTCTCGTATCTCAAAAACGCCATTTTCGATTATGATAAAAATGTTACTGTCAGGTAATGCTTAAATCCATAGTATAACCATTTGCTCAGTTTTGAGCTAAACAGTTGAAAAACAGTGTTTTTTGAACCATGAATGCGTCCTTCGATTTCCATTCCAATCGCTAAAAACGTTACTTTAAAAACTACACATATCACGAAAACGCCATTTTCGATTTGGTTAAAAATGTAACTGCTAGGTAATGTTTATATCCTGAAGAATACGTCGTATTCAGTTTTCAGCTAAACAGTTTAATAACAGTGCTTTTCGAATCCAAAGTGTAACATTTGTCAACATAATTTTACAAAAAAACCGCTCTAACGAATTTGATCAAAATACATATTTAAGACAACATAGGACGTGATCATGTCCTAAGTTTTTCTCAGAAAACTCGAATATTGCCGTTTTATGAATATTTTTCAAAAATTACTACCCAAATGCCGACCATTGAGTTTTGAGACCACTTTTTTTAAAATAATAATCAAAAATGAGAATTCGAAATTCATCGCCTCCTTGCCTCCTTCAAATGTCAGTTGGGGTGAAATTTGAAAGTAAAGGTGCTAGTACACGATATGTAGCACGCCTCATATATATGTGGCTCTGACGTCAACAGAGAGTGCACAAAGAGAGCTTGTACACGGCATGTACCCATTGGGACCATTCGTTAACGTCAAAATGACGTCAGTGCTACATACATATATATGAGGCGTGCTACATATCGTGTACTAGCACCTTAAGTAATAAAGTGTTGTAGTTAATACGTACATAATGTCTATGTAGTATGTAATACGTGTTTAGTTAACAAGGGTTCAGTTACTAAACCTACGTAAGATGTTCGTAAGTGGAAATAATTTTAAACGTAAAATTTGTTGAAATGACTCTGAGATTCTGCGAGATTCGCAATAAACGAGAAAGTTTCGTGCGACCCAGTCGTGCACATTTTTTTAATTAACAAGGGTTCAGTTACTAAACTTGCGTGCATCTTAAGTGGATATGATTTTAAACGTAAAGTTTGATGAAATGAGTCTAATGCTGCTCGTCCACTTAATGCCCAACGCATCAACCAATTTTATTCAACTCTTCAATTAAAGAAACAATTTGTTTAGGCTCCTACACTAGTCACTAGTGCACAAACTCACGTTGTGTATAGGAAAACTTAGCTGTTTTAGTTTATGTATAAGTCCTTGAATCCACTCAGAATCGATTGCCTTCTCCACATTTACTTATTTTAGCAAAAACAGAACCTTGGTTGGATAGTACTTAAGTAAATATATATGGTTCGCTTTAAGCTGTAAGTGTACTTGTGCATTATGTATTTATCTTGTATCCGCTGTTTTACACTTTCTTTCTTTGGCAACATTTTGTTTGTTGTTTTCCCATGAATAAAAATAAATAGGTCGAATTTTTTATAAAATATATGTACATATAGGGAACAGAAAATATTCAAAATTATCTTTAATCTGCACATCTAACAGTTAGTTAGTTCAAAGGATCCTTTTCTTTCGCCGATATGAACAGTAAAGAATGGTGTAGTGTGCTTTGTCGAATAGGATAACATATGTATATCTTTTTCTTTCGTAAAATACGTCTGATCACAATAGGTTAAGAATAGGTTAGGTTAGGTTAGAGGGAAGTGCACAGCTTTATGTGCTGTGATACCACGGGGGCCTTTGGTCCATTGTGATCCCTTAGTTTTTGGTCGTGGATAAAATTCACATTTTATTGAACAACACAAAAAAACATGCATAAACACTTTGATTGGAGTTGTTCCTTGGCGGAGTTGGTCTACTAAGTAAACATCCCGTACTTTTATTAAACCTGATTGTGTCCGTCAATGGTACCTGCACTATGTCCTCTAGGTCTCCGAAAAGTCTGTCTCCCAGATATCGGAGTCGGCTAGTTTGGAGGTTTGGGCATTCGCAGAGCAGGCGTTTGATGGTATCCGTCTACAGTGGCCTGTCAGTACACCCGTTAAGATTCGTTAAAGCTTATTCATTTTTAGAATACATCTTGTTCTTTTTCGTCGATTCTTGGCCAAAGGCTACGGGATATAACACAGTCGTGTCTGTTAGACCGGGTGATGTTAATTTGTTCCCTTGATTTTTGGTCAATATTTCTTTTGCCTTGTGTTTTTCGCCTATTTCGTTTAGAGTTTTTTGACAGTCCCTGACTGTCTTTGCGTTGATAGTTGCGCTGACTTTAATGGCCGCCTGACTGTCTACGAAGTTTGTAATCTTAGAAGGGTCGAGATTCCTTGTAGATATGGTATTTGCTGCCTTGTCGATGGCAACTATTTCAGCTTGGAAGAAGCTGCATTTATCTGGGAGTTTATACGAATCCGAATCATTTATACATAAGGACTCGCAGAATACTCCGGCTCCTGTGCCTACTTCAATTTTTGACCCGTCAGTGTAGATTTGTATTTCTTGTACGCTTGCATGCGTGTTAGTAATCCAATCCGGTCTTTGGGGTATATAGGTAGAGTAGTTTCTGTCGAAGCTCTGCTACGCAATCATGTATTCCGTTAAAGAGGTTAAGAATAAGTCTTGCTCGAAATTGTAATCATTTCGAAAAGTATTTTGCTTCATAAAATATAAGTTTTGTAAAATTCGATTGTTAAACCCTATTTGCTGCATATTTGAATTGTCAACGTGTCGCCGGTGATTGCATTAGTTAAACATAATATATTTGCATTAAGACAAACCATTTAATAAATAAAATAAATAAGAGTGTGCTATTCCCTAAAAGTAAGCTTCATTTCTGTGCAACATTATTTATTCTTTTTTAATAATAGCAAGTGAAATCCTTGAAATTTGTAAAAGAAAAAAAATATATATGAAAAGTAAAAAGAAAAAAAAAACTGTGCAAGGGAAAGATTACAAAAAAATAACAGTGAAATATAGTGATGTGCCAAAAAAAATTAGTTTAAAATCGGTAAAGAAATCCTTAAAGTTTTATTTAAGAGTAGTAAAGAAAATCTTTCCCTACAAAGTGTAAAAGCGATAAAAAAAAATGTTTTTCCAATCGAAATTGAAAAGAAAATAATATAAAGTGATTTATTTTTGTGTCGCTCCGCCCACTTATGAGTCTCGGCAATTTTCTCGGTTAAACTACTCTTACTCAAATTATCGCTAAACTCGTCCAATCGTACGATGTGCACCTTGCATCCCAAGACAAGGATTGACAAGAAAAACGTGGATGGACGATTTGAGTCTCTCTCGCACACAATTCTAAAGAAATTAAACTCGTTTCTTTTATTGGTATGATTTCGAATAAGTTTATGGTTAAAGATGTATTTTAATCTTATATAAAAAAAACAAAAATCCTTACACCCTATGCACAATCTAACTTGTTTCTCTCTCATAAATTTCGCAGAAGAAATACACAGTCTCAAAGTCGAACAGAGTCGACTTCAGCAGCAATTTACTGATGCGCAACGACGAGAGAAAATCCTTATGCGAAGGCTTGCCAACAAAGAACAAGAATTTCAAGACTATGTTGTAAGTAACCACCAGATTTTGTTAGTTCCCCATGCGGACTGTTATGTTGTTTATTTTTACAGAGTCAAATTGCTGAATATAAGGCCGCCCAAGCACCCGGCCCGGCTGCACTGCGGTCTGCCCTTCTCGATCCGGCTGTTAATTTACTCTTTGATAAGCTCAAAAAAGAGTTGCAGGCAACCAAAGCGAAACTCGAAGATACACAGCAAGAATTGTCGGCGTGGAAATTTACTCCGGATTCTAATACGGGAAAACGGCTGATGGCAAAGTGTCGACTTTTGTATCAGGTAAGACAAGTTTGCTCATAACCTGATAACTGATAACTACAGTGGCTAAGTACATTTCCAGGAAAATGAAGAACTCGGTAAGATGACGTCCAACGGGCGATTGGCAAAGTTGGAAACCGAATTGGCCATGCAGAAAAGCTTCGCTGAAGAAGTGAAAAAATCTCAATCAGGTAAATACATAATTGTTTATTGATCGTGTTGATTGTTTGTAGCCGTTTTTGAATAACAATGAGTAAATAAGTAGAATCATTTAGAAAGTCAGACAATTTTTGACTTAAAAGAAGTGCCCATTGACAGCGTATGGCTATAAGACGACTTTGAGCACCTTAGATCCGCGCTCGGTTGTGTGCAATGAAACTGCAGCTCGGGCTTACATTGATCGGACAATATTATTGTGAACTAAAAAGCCTTTCTGGACTCTGATTTTTATTTGCTCTGTACTGGGACACTTCAGTTTATAGTAATCATAATCAGGATGACTAAATACTGATGTTTAACAGCTGCAATGGTTGAACCTACACTGTTTGGGTAACATCACCAAAAAAACAGTGACATCTGCCAAACCCAAAAATTTACATTTAGGGTCAAATTGCATAAGAAATAAGGTCCAGAAAATTATGGAAAACAGACCCAAAACTCATTGAAAGATCACCCAAATCAGAGTGGAAAATCTCACAGAAACGGCCAAAATTTTCGCAGCCACTCGTGTTCCCTGCGTTATATGTTTTGCATGAAAGAAAGGTATTTACACCAAACTTCCCTTTTGGAACCCAATGGACGCACTTGCAGTGGTTAGTGTGCTGGACTATTGTGCGAAAGGTCCAGGTTCAATCCCCGGAAAAACAAAAATAATCTTTTCCACTGCGCCACCTCTCGCGAACGTCTGACAAGCATCCGAGAGTATCAATGTGATGGAAAAGCTTTTCAATTCACCCGTTCGGGCATAAAATTGTATATCCCTTCTAGTCGTCCCAAAAATAAAAACACAAACGAATGGTTGTGAGAAGCTAGGCCTAGGGTTGACATGTAGCGCCAACTATTTATTTTAAAACTGCAAACCGTGGAACTCACTGTTGGATTTGGAGTAGGTGCGAAGTTGGTTGTATGCCAAATTTCATTTTATCATGCTGTATAATTTGGCGTGGAACCTATTGCTCAATTTTGCAACACTCCAACTACTGAGCCACCGCGCAAACCAAACGTCAAATATGAGGTCGACAAAAACTCGGTTCCAGGTCAAATCAAGATAGTACCGAAAGTTCCTCGCAATATTGCGCATGTCACTTCAAAATTGTTATTTGACAACCGGTCCAACGAAATGACAAATACTTTTTATTTTTCTTTTCAGAACTGGATGACTTCCTTCAAGAACTTGACGAGGACGTCGAGGGCATGCAAAGCACGATTTTATTCCTACAACAAGAATTGAAAACCACTCGCGATCGCATTCAATTCTTGGAAAAGGAAAACTATCAACTCAAAAATGGTATCACTGATGAACCTACCGACACCGCAGCTGTATTATCACCATCCGCCCAGCAACAACAACAACAACAACAGCAGCACCGCTCTATGAACGGCGGTGGAACAGTCAAAGAAATCAGTTCGGTCGACGATTATTCTCAGCCATCAAACATAAATGCAACTAATTCAAAATTCATAGCCGGCGCTAATAACTTTAATATGCTCGAGACAATCGATGAAAATTCGTGTCTAAGGACGCAAAATCCCAACAGCAGCAGTAACAATGCCAATAAAACTTTGGGTAGTGCAAATAATAGTGAGTTTTTTAACGGATCTGTTTCGAATGACGGTAACGGCAACGATACTGAGCTTACACAACCGGTGTCCGCGAACAGTGACGATCTTATCATCGATGCAAGCAGTAATAGCAATAGTACAGTCGGTGGTGGTGGTAGTGTTACGGTCAAAACGCGACTATCCGCTCGTAAACGTAACTATGACAGTGATTCAAGTGAATGTGGCAGCACAAATGGTGCAACAACGCGTAACACGGTAGTAAAGAAAACGAAAAAGAAGACTCGTCGCTCATCATCAGTGTTGTCGATCGATTTAAATGAAGATGACTCGCGCATTGGAGGGGTTTCGGTTGATCGAAGCGACGACGAGAACAGCAATAGTCAGCCAACGAGGGTGATGACCAGACGAAAGTCAGCTCGAAACCATCAAAATGGTGGCGATACTAATATGTAAAATAAATAAATAAATAAAAACCGGGACAGAAACGAATGTAGTAATAATTTAATTTTTTTTTTCTTCTTATTTTTATTTTTTTTTAACTGAAATGAATGCCCGTCTATAGTATCTATTACCTAATTAAGTTTATATCGTGTAAAAGACCAGAGAAGTTAACAAAATTCTTGTTATATTCAACTTTTTGACTCGGTTGACGCAGCGTACAATGATGATTATTATATTTTTTTTTTTTTGTTCTTAAGTTTCCATTTTAAGATGAAGGAGGAGGAGTAATTTAATTTTTTTTTTGTTTTCTTTTTTTATTATTATTCAACTTGTACAAAATATGGAAGAAGAAAGAAGTTAGTAGTAGTTAATAACTTGCACGATTTTTTCGAAGCGTAATGTAAAATCAATTGTTGTGAGACATCAAGAACCGAATACGAAAGTTTTCAGCCGTTAATTTAACGTAATAATGCATAACTAAAATAAAAGATAATTATAATTATTAACAGAAATATATATAATATATATAGTTATATACTTAGTATGTTAAGGTCATTTAGTAATGTAATTTTTGTATGGATGTTTATTTATCCATAAAAAAAATGTTTTAAACGAAAAGAATACAAAAACATAAAAAAAATAAAATAAAATATGTAAAAAGAAGAAAAATACTGACAAAAACAAATAGTAATAAAAATTAATATACAGAAATATGAGAAAATTATAAAATTTCACAGAGTTTTATTTTATTAAAATCGACAAGTGGTTTTTGTTACCACAAGAAGCATGGTTACCTTACATACAACACTTATACCCAATTTCACAGTGGCAGCTTAATCCTGTGCTTAGCTAAGCGTAACATAAACTTCGCTTAAGTATCTTTCGTTTACACAGTCCATAGTTAAGCTTGGTTTAGTAAAACCACCAAATGAGTGTCATTGTGAACCATTTATCATGAATATACAACCCTGGTGACTGTAAGGGAATGTGTGTGCCAACTAAAATTACGAGTGTGCGTGGAAGCGAAGCATGTCGATGTTGTTGCATGCTCAGTGTTAGAGAGTATTTCCACCAATAACGAAGAGATTCTCTTGAACAGCATTGCCAAACATAATTGTTGCTTATATAGGTTTTCTTCAGAGTATTTTGGGATAAATATTATCTTATTGCACTTTGCAATTATGTACATATTCTCTGGATTGCTACTTAAGCCACGGATGTGGGTGGCTTAACTTTACGCATTATTTAAGTGAGGTCTATCGTTAAACCTGCATTGTGGAAACCAAATTTGTGTTAATCCTGAGTTTATCCTTGGATCGACACTTAAGCTCGCAGTGTGAAATCGGGTATTAATGACTTGATTCCCTAAGCTAAAACTATGAAACGTGTCGTGTTTTTTTTTTACAACGTTGGTAATCTTTTTTATACAGGCCGAAAAATTGCGTGGAGGCTAAACAGAAGTAAAACTATGGGAAAAATCAAAAAGCACAGCAGAAGCGACAACATGGCGAAAAAAGCGGTTAATTCTACGGCTTGCCTCAAATTCTACCTGCGACTAAAATAAGGGCCAACAGTGGACTATCAGCCAGCATAGCAACGGTCCGAAGGATATTACGAAAAAGTGGTACATACAGAGAAGAAAACTTAAAAAGAAACTTTTTTGAGACAAGCGCACAAGGAGCATCGAATGAATTTTGCAAGAGAATATGTCGCTTGATATACTACATTGTTGTAGTACAACAAACGCTAAATTTTTGCTACATTCATACAGCAGAATATTTTGATGTAGCAAAAGTACAAACGCGGATATTAGCGAATATATACAAAATAAATTATTTTTTGTTTTAACAAAGCAAATTATTGATATTATATGTTTATTTTTATAATTTTTAGACGGTGAAAGAGCAAGAAAATGCTTGTCATCCTCATCATTATCGATAGTCAACATTCATAGTCACTTTTTCTTTAGCTTTTTAGCTCAGAACATTAGGAGTAAATAACCACTTTTCTTCTTTCTACTTTACTTTACTTCACTGAGATTAATTGCCAATAAGACAGGCCTAATGACTAATAGTTGCAATTTATTGGGTGCGAAATAAATGCACCTAAGCGTTCAACCAAAAATTCAATACAATAAAATATGGATCGTCCATATTAAAATTGATTCTTTTTTAGAAATATTTGAGATCTTCTTTGCACACGTATATTTGACTCAAAATCATCGTCAAAAATATTAAAATCAAAATCTCCATATTATACAATCCTTTATGCTTAATTGAGTAGATAGAAGTCTTAAAAGAAATGTCAAATTAACTACATCAACTACATCAATTAGCTACATCATACAACACTTCCAGTGTAATGTGTGAAACAGAAAAATGTAACTGATGTAGTGTAGAATCGATGTTGTATGATGTAGTTAATGTAGTTGATGTAGTAGCGGAGAAACAGAACTATATATACTCATAGCTGCGATACCTTTTTTGCAAGATTTGCGAACCTTCATAAAAGCATAGTTACCAGGTTAAGGTATTAACATAACAAAGTATACACAGTCACCCCTATTGTCGTTGTCGTTTACGACTCTAAAAACAAACGACACGACTGTTTGGTATTGGCGACTAAAAATAAACGACTTTTGTCGCGGCGACGATCGACAAATGGCGTCTGAAATGTCAAAAAATTTGGATTGTATTTTTCGACGACGATCGTCGGTATTGCGTAAGGCGTTTTGTGACGACGTTTGTCGTGGAAATGATACATTTCTGTCGTCGACTATTTTGCGGATGACTGTGTGATAATGTGTTAAAAAAAGTATGTGTACTTAATTTCTAATTAACTAAAAGACAATTATAGTTCTCTTGCAGAATGGAGATAACAAATAAAAGACAATTTCTACATTTAGTGAACGAAATGCAGAAAAATATTCCTTTGGCAAAATCATTCACGAAGGCCTAAAAAAAGTAATGTTAATCGGCAGTGGGGCAACATAGCCTTATCTCCGAATTGTCTTGGACCACCTTCGACTTCGATAGTCTAACAGCCCTATTATGGCTATCAAATATCAATTATATGATACTTGATAAGATCTATCAATTCATTGACAATTTGGTATTATGAGTATCAATTGATAAATTTTACCCCGTGAATACTTATCAAAATATGATTGAGAATGAGTTCTGTTTTCACGCTATGTAGTTGGTTGTTGTTTTATGGCTGACGTCCAGTTGTTTTTATTAAACAGTAGCTTTTTTCGCAAATCAAAAGAACGACTAACATTGTGCAATGTCAATGCTAAAGTTATTCCCAACGCTCAGCTGATAGTTTCCTTATTGAGCACTAAATTTTAAAATCGCTGCTAGTACATTTGGGATGTCTATCGAAGATTGTTTTATTAAATATAATATAATTTTATAATATTATTAACCAACTCACAGTCGTTTGCGACAGACGACAACGACAATAGGGGTGAGTTAAACACAAACAGGCAACAATCACCCCTATTGCCGTTGGCGTTTGTCGTAAACGACTCGTATTTTGCTTCGTTATTTAGTCGCTGCTTTTAACTTTTTTGAGACAAATGAATTGAAATGATGGTGAACACATAGAAAAGGAAATAAAATTGTTAACAAAAGTTAAAAAAAAAAAATTCTGAACATTGTAGTGCGACACGAAACATAAGTCGTATACGACAAACGCCAACGGCAATTGAGGTGATTTTGTGTGAAATGTGCATTTTCGAGTGAAATAATCTATATGCTACTGCATTAAATGGATAAATATTTCCTGATGCGCAGTATTTGTATGCTTACCCCCCTGTTATATTGTGCTTATAAATTTTGTTTAAAATTTAATTTTTTACTTACATTTTTGATTGCGTCTTTTCGTTTCCACTATTTCACATAGAGATGGAATGACCAAGATCGATTTGAAATCACTTGGAAATCGTCAAAATCGATTTATGGAACACAATCTGCTAGGTTCCACATTTCACTTTCACTCGAAATGAAATCGGAAATGCATTTTTGTGTTCTACATTTCACTGTATGTATTCGATTTAGATCAATCAAAATGGAAACAAACACGATTCGACCTTATTTCCTTCGACTTTATTAATCGGCGCCTTCGCTAACTGGATTAAACGACGAACTATAAGGTGCGACATCTACCTAGTCAAAAACTTACCTGGACAATAGCACTCTGGCCGGTTTTTGACTCCAATCCAGAGGAAAAAGGTGGTAGAGGAGAACCTCGTCTTAAATGGCTAAGGACCGGGCTAACTGGAGAGGCTTGTTAGTTGAGTTTACTCCGAACTAGGTTCTTCATTTTTTAATCGCTTTTTGTGTATTTGATTCGGATTGAGGCTTCAAAAGAGTTCTTGTGCATATAAGGAAATTCTCATTGTGAAAGATAAATAGATGTTATAGGCCTAACCGAACCTACTTCAAGTATCAGGGGTGTCAGCACGTAACTGGTGACCTACGCCAAAAAAATATAAATGAAAAAAAAAATCCAAAAATTTTCATACAAAGTTGCAGGTTTTTTCCTAAAAATTACTCCTATTTCCGTTGCCGTTTGTCGTAAATTGTCGGGGTGAATAATTGCATAATTTATTAGTTTCGCTACAAATGTCGGAAAAAAAACAAATAAATGTTATGGAAAAAACGCAGAAAATTTATAAAATAATTTCGGGGAGCTGTCTACTATTTCCGTTGGGGTTTTAGCCACGAGTGAGATGTACGTTGTGTTTTGGCGCTGGGCGAATTTTGTTTTCGTTTTGACAACCGCCTTAAATGTTTGTAGATTTGCCGTTGCCAGCATACAATACTCCACAAATTGGCGATAAAAGTTACTTTCAAGACGTCGCGTCATTAATAAGTTTGGCAAATGACACTGGTAGTTTACAAATAGAAAAAAAATCGTTACGTTACTATACATGATTTATTCAAGAAATCTTTTTCTTGAATAAAGTGTGCTGAGCTACTGTGCGAGGTGTCCCAGGTTCGATCCCCGGAAAAACACAAAATTACATCTTAATTTCACTAAAAAAGGCATATTTGCCCCAGCAGCGATTCACAACGCAGAAGTATCTTAAGGCTTTTTCCACTGCGCCACCTCTCGCGAACGTCTGACAAACATCCGAGAGTTAATCTGTCCTGAAAAATCTTCTCAATTCAGCCAGACTATTTTTGTTATTTTTTAGCGACATGACGTGCGTAACTCCTTCTTCTTCGCTAAGTTGCAACCTTCAATCCTAAAAAAAAATAAGAATCCATACGAAACGCAAATAAGACACATTGTTATAAAATTTATGAAATAATCGCTTTTTTCATTTATTGTTAAATTGTTAATTTGTATCTTACAGTGTTGTGTATTTAATATATTACTTTCGTTCTTGATATATAATTGAATTGGATAAACATTGTTATATTCAAAAACTCATCTATATCATATATTTTACTTTTTATTTTATTATCAATGTTTAACGTTCGAGAACAAAAGAGTACCTCTACGTAGATTTCTTTACTTTCTATTACCTTATGTCTAATAATTACGATAAATAAATTATGCTAAATAAAAATAAAATTACACAAAGATTATATGTATATGAGGACAGATTGGGGGGGACACAAAGAAGAAGAAGAATTATGGTGAAATTATAGTTTTCAAATGGCTTTCTTTTTCTACTTCATACTATGAGTAAATAAATAAAATTTACAATTTGACGTTTTCTAAGAACTACACACCGCTTAATTAAATTATTGAATGCCAAGATGTTTGCAGTAAATTTTCAAAAAAATGTGATAATGTATATATTTATAAATAATTTAAAAATAAATTACTAATCGTAGGCTTTAATTGTAGTCAATCACTTATACTAAAATGGTATACTTAATAAATTTAATACATTTTATATTTTTGTATATAATCTTTCCAAATGTAGAAATTGAATAGTTCTTTTTATGTTTTGTTTTGTTTCTTGTTAAATGACTTAAATATAATTTCAATGCTATAATTTTTTTATCTGTTGTGTTGTCGTAACGCCTTTCTTTATTTTTTTTAAATTTATTTTATATCTACCACATCACATTGTTACAAGTTGCCTTTTTCGAATGAAAAGGAACTCGCAATAACTTCCTTTGTCTTCCTTTTAACAATAAGCATAAATAGACATTTTAATTAGTTGTCAAATCATAGAAGAGTATCCCAACAGTTTATATTACAGTGTTTGTCTTTTTAAATATGTATTCAAATTTTCTTTTCTGAGAATTTATGTTCACAATGGTACTACATAGATATATGCGTTTGTGTTTAGTTGTAGCTTAACTGTTTAGACGTTTTATGTAATTTTTAATTGTTCTATTTATTTAAAGTCTTATAAGAATAACAATCACAGGCAAACAATGACACAAGGCGAAGGCTTGCCGAAGCAGGCATACACTCTTTGGCTTCGGGGTGAGATGCGCTCAAAAAATAATCGAACGGTCACAAAGTAGTTGAAAATACATTTCGTCGGACTGTTAGACGGGGTCGGTCATTCAACCCATACAAATCACTTACGAAAGAACTGAACCTACATATTAAACATTTCATCTACCATTTTTTCGTGGGTCGTATCGCTACATTCGCTTTAAATTCTAACTCTTATATTAATAAACGCTGCCAAAGACTTTTTTATAACCGGTTTATTTTTTCTTTTTTTAAAGGGGATTCCAAATCCTGGAGCACTTATAGACCATTCCCGGGTTCATTGTGCGACAAAGCAGAAAATACTTTTTTTTGTACAGGTGGAGAGAAACTGCGATGCAATGTGTTTCTCCATATTGCTGCCCTACGGGGATCGATCCTGTCCCCGCTCGGGCTACTAGCAATCGCTCTATCCACTACTCCATTGCCACCTCTTACACCGGTTACACAGTAGTTATGTCACGGTTTTATTTATGCTATCTGACGTTTGCTAGCTAAATTGCTCAAGCAAAATGAGTACTAAGTGATTAATCTTTTGTTTTACATGTAAAATCTACAAAGCGACTGCAAACCGCTTGCACATACTTTTGTTAACGTCAGATATCATTATATAAATTTGACAAAGACTGCTTGGTAATCGGGTTGACAACTTTAACGCAGCGTTAATTAATACATAACTTAAGTTGATTGAAGGTCACAAAGCGAATTCAATATTTGAAAATCCTTGAAACATTTCGTGGCGCTGGTCACTAAAAATGACTATTATTATTAATAATGCGTAGTACTAATAATAATCATTTTAAATGTCCAAGCTAAATTTTACGAAATCACAATGACGAAATTTTCCATATAAAATTATCTTTTGTGAACCACATCTACAATGTATTTAAGGTGAAGTTTTAAAATCACTATTAGTACCCACAGCGCAATAACTTTTATTTTGGACTTTACATTGAACGAGTTCATTATATTTAATTTATTATGCTTTCTACAAAAATGTTGCCGTAAGTTTCCTTAAATTTAATAAAAAAAATACGACACTGGGTTCACATTATTGCACGTACGTATTAAGGGACATAGTCGAAAGAAAAACATTTTGTTCGTGACGTTTTTTTGTGTTAACGATCGCGCCATAATCGCGTTGCCTTTTCTCTTGTTCTGCGCACATACGTCACAACCATAAATGTCGGTGTAGTGTGTCTAATTTTACAATAAAAACCTTTGAATTTTGTATTACATTCTAACATAATTAGCTAATTTTAACCTTCCACTTAAATATGTATATTGAAGGTCCCTATAAAAAATTATGTAGGTATGGAAAAATGTTGCCTGAAATATAATTTCTACATAAAAATAGTTATTAGTACAGCACAAGGTTAGACCTTTCCTCGTCAATATGTTTGTGGAACGGAAAAGTTTCAGAATATATTTGCATTTGAAATTTTTAGATTTATCAAATTTCATGAACGGAAACTGACAACTAAGCTGAGCGCTCTAAGGTTTATTTTTAAGCATAATTGAGACACGAAAAACACATCATAGGTAAGCTGATAAAAATTTGTCTAAAATTTTAAAAGTTTTCAATTTATTTACAACAGATGACTCTGAACACAATTATTTGGTCTTGTTTACTCCTTACTTTAATCAAATATCGATAGACTGCAACACACGCAGTTTAAATGTAACGAAATAGACTTCGTCTGGCTTAATAATGAGTAACTGTGTTTTTTTTTACAGCCAGTTGAAAAGTAATACAACCAACGACAAGAGATATAGAGAGATATACCTAAATAAAAATCAATCGACCGTTAAGGCAAATTTAGCGCTGTTAAGTGTTTGTAAAATCTAAACCGGAGTACATAATTTTATAAGCAAACAAAAAATAGTAAAAAAACATGCATTAACAAAAAGCTAGCACCTCGGCAGCTTTTAATATAATCACCTTCATTTTTACAAACAACAAAAGAGCAGAACATTATTTTCGTTCACATTTGGTCTCAAACTTTATATTGACGTAAATGTTCGTATATTGTATAAATTTTTAAAGCAGCCATGGAAAATAAATATGTACTCTCTCTAAATCATTCTTAAAAATAAAACAAAAAACTTTTCATTCATTTACTTGTTTACGTTCTTCGAATTTCGACAGTATTTAAAAAAAACTGTGGCTAATTAGGCTAGGGCTTAAGTTGGTTATTTTTAAAAGACATGACAAAAAATAAACAAGAAGAAAACATGTCAGTCTCAAAATTTTGAATTTTATAAATAAGTTAAAGTTTTTTTTTGTTTTTGGGGTAACCTTTACTATAAAATGGTCCTGTCGAATAAAAACCTTATACGTATAATAAAATCAGTTAAAATCTTAAATTTATATTTGTTAAAAATATGCCGAAAAATAATACCCGCGACCCACTTAATGGACAAGCGGACCATTGAAAATGAATGAATGAATGAATATGCCGAAAAATATTAGTACTAAGGCTTAAAGGTAACAATAGTCTGTTTAAGTCTAACGAAATAAAAAATTTGTGACTTTGGCAAAGAAAATATAATAAAATATTCGTTTACAACATCAAGCCATTTTCTTAAATTACAGGGATGAAAGTCATGTCCAGCGAAACAGGTAGATTTTATACAAGTAAAAAAAGAGATGGAATTTTCTTCTTTACTCACTTAAGATTTACCTGTTTCGCTTGGACACGACTGTCATTGCTATGATCATGTACTGAATGATCTTGCAAAAAGCAAAAATGAATTTTGTATAGTAAAATAGAGATAAATATGCTAAAATTCCTCATCATTCCTTCAAACAAATAACACGATAAAACATAATGAACGGGGACTTCAAAAAAGTGTTCCCGATCCCTCGACTTTTTTTTTCAAACTACACATTCTTTTGTGAGATGGATATATTCTTTGCTCCTCTGCATCTATTGTTTGCTATGATTGCTATGTATTTTTTTGACGTACGGCGTTGTTTTGACGTTATAAAATTTTTCTTAAAACTTACCAAAATTAAATAAAAAACATTTAAAATACATAAATTAAGATCAAACGGAAAGTTGCGACATACAATTGTTGTTACCCATTGCACTGCCACTATTGCTGATGTTATCGATTTCAGGATTACTGCCACTGGTAGTAGAATCGTCGCCGCCGCCGCCGTTGCCATTATGGTTGTCTATTTCATGCGGCGGCGATGGCTCTAAAATATTATGAGGTAGTTGATCAGTATTAGCCAGCAATGGCGCTGCTGTTGAGATATTTTCTAGACTCGCTTCGTCTTTTGTTAACGACGACAGTAGTTGTTGTGATTGTAGGGAATACTGACTCAAATCGACGGGCATCTCTCGACTGTTATCAGTCTCCATTGGATAGCAATCGGATTCGGCAATAGACTGATTTTGTATTTCCGGCAATTTTGTTTCAACATCCATGGGTTTTAAGAAGGTTTTCTCCTCTGTTGGTTGGTGCGGGCTATTGTGTTGTATAGCTGTAACAATTGGCGATGGAATCCTTTCGATTGACACAGAGCATGGTACAACTCGAGGTTGATGGTATTCTTTTGGTACTTTTGGAATACGAAATTGTCGTAAGGTTTGCGTCTTTGAAGGTTGTTGATTATTGCTGCTGCTGTCGTTGTCGGCTGCTGGGCTGTCTGCACTAATGCTATCATTAGGCAAATTTTGAGATCGTTCAGATAGAGCCATTTCACCTTGGTAAGTTTTTAGAAATTCTGTAAACCTGCTCACAAAATGCTCATGTAATTGGCTGTGTACTAAGCTAATGTTTGATCGCTGAGCGACGTTTTTTAGATCTATTGGGAGATCTGGTGGAAGAAAAGACAAAAAGATTAAGTAAAACATAAAGAACAGTGTTATTAGTTGATGTTTGTTATTCTAGACGTACCATACTTTCTAATATGTTTTTTTTAGATTTTACACGGAGATGTTGTTAGAATTTGGGATTTTAATTATGTTTTAAATACACAAAATTCAATTTGACGTTAAATTGTGTGTATGTATGTAAATCATTGCCCGCTAGATGACTAGCGCGCATGCCAAACTCCATATAAAAAAAACTGACATTTCATCATTTGCGCTAGAGCTCTAGCACATATTGTAAAATGTCAGTTTTTTTTATAGCGGTTTGACATGCCGCTAGTCATCTAGCGGTCAATGGAACGCGGCCATTGTAAGATACAAATCAAAGAACTTATTGTCAGTCAAATATTTGGCACTCTTCATTTGCGATTGTTGCATTTTCCTTGTCAAATATTTGACTATAGGCAGACTGTTTGATAGCATTTAACAGGAAACAAATTTTGATGTTCTGTTAGACTGGAATAATGGGGTTGAAAGTTATATTGGCCGCATTTAAGAATCTAGTCATCAAAGTCGCCTTGAATTGTCTGGACTCAATTTTACCTGAACGCGAAAACTAACTTGAATTGTCTGCCACTTATTGACAATTGTATTTTTTTCTACTGGGTTCTGAGTTTCTGATTGGTGCTCTACACGTAGGCAATCTAAATGTCAAACAGCGTGTTCCGATGCTCTCCGATGATTCAATAAAAATGTCAAAACTGAGTTCTCCGGACACATGTTGGCACAAATTTATGACAACTTATGTCGTTTTCGGTTGGTTGTCCAGAACCGTCCGGAAACAATCCGAACGCTTCTGAAAGCGCTTGGCACTCAACTGACAGTTCTTCTGCTTCTGGATTTGAATTCAGAATCGCGGAGAGTTCTTCCGGACGACCAAACGAAAACGACATTAGTAGTAAGTCGAGAAATTCTCGACTTGTTTGGTTGGTGTTGCGGACATAAACGTCAAATGAGAAAACTGTCCACATGACCAGTTCGTCCCAATGAAATCTCTGCAACATGAAGTTAGAAACCTGTTAAACTTACTTAACTACATTCTTGAACGCTCTCATTATCAAACCATTTGACAGTATTAAAAATGGTTTGACAGTTAAAATGGTAAATGGTTAAATGTCAAATTTGTTACAAAGAGCTATATAATAATGGTGTGCTTAGAAGAGCAATCAAAATGTATTAAACAGACAAAAAGGTTCCAGCGAAATTCAATGAGCATTTCTACGTCATCATCAATATCGTGGTGTCATTGGACATTTTGTGCAAAATGGCAAACTTCACTGATTAATTAAAGAAAAACTCTGCTCGGTAGGAAAAAAGTGCACGACTGGGTCCTAACGTTTCTCGTTCATTGCAAGTTTGTCTCGGAACAATCGTCAAAATTGGCTAAATTGGTTAAAGTATAATGCAACCGAGAAGCGAAATTCTCTTCTCAGAATCAACAGAAGAGTATTTTTTCACAAGTGATTTTCTTGATTCCGGACGCTTCTTTTCGCCAAATGGAAAACGACAGAAGTTTGTAGCCGGTTAAATTGTGCGTAGATCGAGTGTATTGAGCGCCGATCGACACCTTGTTATCGGTATTTTCTCGTTTTCTGTAATACAACCAGAAAGACATACAACACTCATACTTCACCAGACTATACACAAAGCAATTCCCAGCTAAAGTCCGTAAATGACCAAATGACTAGATCAATAGAAAATATTATAAATTTACATGAGATCCATGCCCTATGGTCCCTGTTTCTCATTTTTACATCAAGTTATCTGCTTCATTGAAAACCTATCTCACTTGCTCGCTCTCACGTATGGCGCTGAAAGAAATTTACTGCCAGTGCCATGAACACATCTACCAGAAAGGTGTCAATACTAACTTAACTACATATATTATTTCCTCCTGTTTTATTGGCAATCTTTATCAGTGAAGTAAAATAGAATCTTCACCACACAATTACAACAACTGAGCTCGAAAGTGTCAGTGTGTAGTTGTTGTAATTGCTCATTAAAAATTCTACTTTACTTTACTTCACTGAGATAGATTGGCAATAAAACAGGCTTATGTCGTTTTCCATTGGGCAAAAAGAAGCATCCGGGAGCGTCCCGAATCAAGAAAATCACTTCTGAAACCGTTCCATTGGCGCAAAAAATACTTTTCTGATGATTTTGAGGAGAGAAATTCGCTTCTCGATTTCAAGTCAGAATCCACTCAAGAAGCACTTAAACAAGTGCATTTTATGTATTTTATGCAAGCTGGCAGCATCCATACAATAATTTTTGACGTTTACCAATACGTGAGTGTAGTCTTGTTCCATTGGATTTCGGAATGAGTGAATCCCCGAGTGAAACCAATGGAAAACGGCATATATAGTGTGAATTTCAGAAGTGTCGTGTTGTGTGTTGAAGTTTCTACTTTGCTTCATGTAAATTCATTAAAGCAGGGGTGGCAGCACGTAGCTTGATACAATCGAGTTCAGTCGATACAATCGAGCTCTGGCAGCACCTAATTTGTCTTAATCGATTATCCTCGATTGTATCAAGTTACGTGCTGCCACTCCAGGGTTATTTGTAAAACTGAACAATATTCGATTGATAAATTTCGTCTCCGTGTAAAACCTATAAACTAACTTATTTGCTCCAGCATACATAATCTTTCTTTTTTTTATAAAAATTACTCTTAAATAATAAAAACAATATAAAATCAATAATCTGACGAAAAAAAAAAAATCGCAAAAATTGTGCACACTACTATTTCTGTTCAATATAAAAAAAATATATTTTTTTTTTTTTGGTCTGAAAACCTATATGAAATTTATTTAGGTGTTATAATGATTGGATTAGTAAATTGTTTAGATAATGACATATACAAGCTACCATCATAATGCAACAAAATATTGTTAGTAACAAAAAAAAAATAATATAACCAAGCATGCATTTGACAAACAAAAAAATGAAAAAATGTGTTGTGTGTAAGGAAAAATGAAAATCCACATACCTCAGAGTTTGTATATAGTTTTTGGGTTTGGGCTTAACATATAATAAAAATATCTGTTTTTGAAAGACAACTTCACTTGTCCTTGCGACCAATTTTTTTATTATTTATTTACATGTTTAAAAATGTCATTGTTTTCAGTCATTTTTCGAGTTATAATTCCAATTATAATTGTAATATTTATTAGTCTCAAAGAGCTAATAACACCGCCTCCGATATATCGTAGCTGCAAAAAGTTGTTGTTGTTTTTTGTGTTTAAAAAATAATATAATATAAATAAACAAATGATTAAGTCCAAAATAGTTTTAATCAATTTAACAAAGGTTTTTTTTTCTCAAATTTATATTTTACTTCACAAAAAGTCTACAATTTTGTTTACAAATTAAAAAAAAATAAAAAATCAAATTACTTTAAATTAAAAACAATACAAAAGTGCAAACAAAATGATATTCAGCCCAATCGAGTATCAAATCAAAGTTTCAATTATTACAAAACAATACTTTAATATTTATTAAGGGCTCGGTGTACTTAAGCAGATTATATTGCAGTGAGACATTTTTTTTTTACATTTTCTAGCGTTCGTTGTATTTTATATAATTTAAATTTGTTATTATTGTTAATTCGGCGAGTTTTTTGTTGTAAAGGGTGTTCTTTTTAAGAGCAATAGCTTTTTTTTTTTTTAAAGAATAGCGACAAGAAATAAGTTCGAAACCAAATTGTATCTTCATTATGTTTTGAACACGATTTCAGGAATAGTACCTTTTCGAATGTTGTTTTCCAATGCGCGTCCTTTTGGTCTAATTTTCTGAACTAATCGGCGTGGAATCTACAACACCGAATTTTTTCCCACAATTTCATTCACAGCGGCACGCGTTGTTGACTTTGCATCGTGTAGATGTAGTGTAAATGTGGTACGAAATTAATCCACAAATTACGCTCAGTTGGTCGTATATGATATCAAAATCACTTAAATCACTTAATCTTCAATAAGTTGCACTAAAGAACCAATATTCAAAATATGTACATAATGTCAAACAATTTTGAACAAAAGGCGGGCTCTCAGATTGAGGCAACAAGCACGAATCAACTAGGCAACGAGCAACTGTCAATAAGCAATAAATAAATAGTTGGCGCAACAGGCGTGTGACACCTTAGGCCCAGCTTCTCGCAACCATTCGTTTTGTGTGTTTTTATTTTTGGGTCGAATGGAAGGGACCTACAATTTTATGCCGAGTCCGAAAGGCTGAAATGAGAAGCTTTTTCAGGACAGTCATACTCTCGGATGTTTGTCAGACGTTCGCGCAGTAGAACCTTAAGATATACTGCTAGGTTCCACATTTCACTTTTACTCGAAATGAAATCGGCAATGAATTTGTGTGCTCTACATTTCACTGTATTCGAATTCACTCGATTTGCAATTTCGATTTCACTCGATTTCTGGAACCTAGCTGATAATTTGTGTTTTTCCGAGGATCGAACCCGGGACCCCTCGCACAGTAGTCCAGCACACTAATCACTGCGCTACTGCGCCAATAAGCAATACGCAACTTTATTTTAACATATTCTCACATCGAAGCAACAGATTGCCTGAAATGTTTAGTTATCAGGAATATTTTTCCACAACTTTTACGAATTTTGTGTTGAAAACCGGATCGTCAAACATATTTTTCAAAACTTTATAGAACATAGTATGCGCAAATGTGTCAATAATCACAAATATTGCTACTAGGAAGCAATATTTGTTGCTTTTCAACATGCGCTGTGTATCGCTAGTGATAATTATTGCCGCAACCAGCAACATTTTTCGTTCTAGCGATATTGAGTTGCTTTGATGTGAGACCTCTAATTTAATTCAAAGTACATAAAATAAATGTGAGCGATAATTGCGTGTTTGCTATTGCCTGTTGCTTATTGATTGTTGCCTTAAGCCCGGTTTGTTCACAGCTGATTAAATCTGTGGTTAGGTTATCATAGATTTAGTTTAACCCATGATTAAATAACTGTGATAACCAAAAAGCGTTTGTTCACTTATTTTTCACTTTGGTCACCAAACCACAGATTTGCAACAAATCGTTTCAGTTTTCCAGTTTATTTGTCAATTCAGTTGTTAGATTTAATATGTGGTTAAAATTGTCACAACCGCATGCAATTTTTTCCACACTGTCTTGCATTGTATTCATCTGCCAGTTGTTGAAAATGCGTCCACATAGCAAATACGAATGCAACACACTATTTTCCTATTATTATTTATTAAATTAATTTTTATTTTTGAAAGAAAGTTGTTTTGTTTTTGACTTTACGTCAAAGCTTGAACAAACAAAATTCCAGAATTTCCTTGGTTAATGTCGTTAATCGACCAAAATCGTCTGGTTATCGATTTCTGTGATTAACTAACCAAATCATGGATTCTCTGGTTAAAATTTGACTGAACAAACAGATTCTATGATTATCAGCTGGAATAACCATTGATTAGAGTTAACCTGAGATGAACAAACCGGCCCTTAATGTGTGAGTCAACTTCCTTCTTTCTTGGGAGATGCAACAATTTAAAAAAAAACAAGCATGAGTTTGCGATCCCGTTCAATATTTTTGGTATCTGAGATTTGAAAATTCAACCATCAAAAAATTACTCTCAAAAAATATGGGCCTTAGTTCTAGGTTAATCAGTTGAGCTACCGTGCAACTGTACAATAACCTATTTTTTGTTTTAATTTTTCAATAAAATTTAACAAGTTAATGTCAAATGATTAAGCATTGGTTAGGTAGTTATGTGAAGCAAATGGTTGTCATGAAATAGCAAGGATAAAAGTTGAAAATTTATTAAAATTCGTAAATGAAAATTAGGTGCACTTAATTTTGTTAGGCCAATGTGTAGTGCACCTACATCTAGTCTAGTCAAATTTATTTGCAATTCTCTTTAATTTTTATTAATTTTTTATGGACAAACCTTTAAAAGAGGGAATACACGTTTCTTTTTCAATCACGCGTTATTTTGACACTGACAGATTTTTACCTCTCACTCTTTCAATAAGTATCATACCTCTCTCTGCAGAACGAAATGAATGGTTATACGCTTGAACAACTTTCGGATTTGTTTATATTGCAAACTTATTTCAAATCTCAGTATGTATTTTGGCCTTATTTGAAAATGCTTTTAGAAACGCCATTTTTCGGCAAAGTTTGGTAATAGTATTACAAGTCGCTTGGACGATGTCAATTGGCCGCCTCGGAGCAGCGGTTTGACCCAGTTAGACTTTTTTTGTGGGGTGCGAACATCGTCCAAGCATTCGTGAGATTGCGCTAGAAACAGTCTTGGAAAATTGGCTTAACAGGATGCGATCCTGGGAAATCAGCCGAGACCGCCACATGAATGAAATCTTATTTCTGGTAATGTTTGCTTGTAACATATTGAAAATAATTGATTTGTGATAATTTTATTTTAGTTTTAAAAATAATCTTGTATATTTAAACCTATTACAATAGCTAATCTAGGTATATATAAAATGAAATTCTGTTCATCGGTAACCGCATCACTTGATAAATGTTCCTGTTTCTAACAGTCCGAATAAGGTTTTTTTCGAAAAGAAAAATAATTGGAAAAGTTTCTTGGAAGATTGGAAAATTCAGGAAAAACCGAGTGTTCTTTTGCATTGGTTTTTTGACGAACTCATGGATTTGTGCAAGGAAAGTCGGAAAATTTGGACAAACTGCAAGGGCAAATGTCGTTTGACAGTTGATCCACCTACAGAGCCTTTCTTTTGCGGTCTGTCAACGACATTGGCCTATTCAAAAATTCGTTTGAACTTTGCCTCAATATAAAATTTGCAACTTGAAAATAGCGGCTGCAATTCGCGAATCGCTAAGACCAAAAAAGGATTAATCTAAAATTAAATGTCAACATTTATTCGCTCTTATATGAATTAAAAAAATAAATAAATAAATAGTTGGCGCAACAGGCGGTAGACACCCAAGGCCTAGCTTCTCGCAACCATTCGTTTTGTGTGAGTTTCTATTTTATGGGACGAATGGAAGGGACCTACAATTTTATGCCGAGTCCGATCGGCTGAATTGAGAAGCTTTTTCATGACAGTCATACTCTCGGATGTTTGTCAGACGTTCGCGAGAGGTGGCGCAGTAGAAAAAACTTTTAAGATGTAATTTGTGTTTTCCGGGGATCGAACCTGGGATCCCTCGCACAGTAGTCCAGCACACTAACCACTGCGCTACTGCGCCCCTTATATGAATTGAATAGTAGTAATAAATGTGTATTTCGTTGTCCCTTTTCTAGGACCTGTAAATAATGTCGCTGTTGGTTTGTTAAGTTTGGGTGTAACTTTAGAAAAGTTTATTTGTATTTGTTTTTTATAAAATGTCAACTTCTATTTCGTTCTTCTTTCAAAATGTTCGATCGTATGCCTTTCTGTAATTATGTAGTGTTCATGTTTTAATATCATGCAATACAAAAATGTGTGTTTGTATTATAATACGACTGGTGAAAAGCATGCAACACATAAATTGTTTTAAGTGTAAAAATAAACATACAACAGTTAAACTATTTCAATAAAAACTTTTTTGTTTTAAGAGCGCCAATTCTTTGGTTAAATTTTTTGTGGTGTAAACTATGATTAAAGACAAGTTTTTACTGAACATGCAATTGTAAATTTAATTTAATTACGATTTATTTAGACATTTAAGGCGCGTCTATTTTCAGTGTAAAATATGAAGAAATTGTTACATTTGAGTTTAAAAATTTCAAACGCGCCTCAATGTCAACAAAAAGGCAAGAAAGACGTAATAAATAGCGTATTAAAATCAATTATAATATATTGTTTACAAAATATAAAATTCATATCGCAAATAAAAATACAATAATATTGCAATAAAATTAAAATCGATCTTAGCTCTAAAATTCTACATAAACATAACTAATGGACGTTAAACTAAAATGTATACGTAAAGAAAATATACTTTCGAGTTTGATATACTTTTCACTGAATTTGGGGAAATAAATGTTACAAAGGCTGATAATGTAAGTAAGTAAAGTCTAAAGGAAAATAAGTTCCTGGGCGACATAACGAGTATGGTCTCTGACAGCAATTGAATGAAGCTCTGGGGGCTTATTCCCGAATGCGGCGGATCACTTTTCATGGCGGATTGATATTTTCGTATTTCCAAAAGCTGTCAAAAGCGATAGCTATTCAGGTGACGGATTACTGGCAGATTTATTGCCAGCAATCCTTACAATAGGAATGGATCGAATCGCTTTTGGAAATATAAAAATACCAATCCGCCATAAAAAGTGATCCGCCGCGCATTTGGGAATAAGCCCCCAGCTCTATCAAATCTTAGCCACAATTCGTTTATATTGTAAAAGCCGTAAACTGTAACTTCTCAAGATATGAAATACGCTTCGTTGCTACAATTTCTATACCCAATCTCTGGGGGCTTATTCCCAGTCGGATCGCTTTTCATGGCGGATTTGTATTTTTGTATTTTCAAAAGCAGTTTGCTCCATTCAAAGCGATAGCTTCTTAGGTAACAGATTGCTGGCGGATTGTTTGTGAATAGAAAATAAACTTAATCCTGTGACGGGAAAAAGCTGTCAAACTTTTGGAAAAATTAATGGAGAATGGAAGAAACTGGACAGCACCGAAAAAATCATTTTCGCCCTGGTTCGCATTTGCGAATAACCTTAAGCGAAGATGGTCGCAATCACTTTCAATACGATCCGCCACACATTTGGGATCTTTAAAGTGCATTTGCTTGTACAGAAAACGAAGTTATGCTATTTGGCCTGCGGATAATTATTGAACTGTGCATTCAATTCAGAGCATTAATTCTCTTCCATATTATTTTATTTATTTCGGATCGGTTATTTGGATTACAATGCGTAAGAGACAACGTATGATGCGTTTTTGCATTTATTATACAAGCCTTTCAGTGCAAGGAGGACGATCAGACTCTTTAATCATGAAGCAATCGATCATATGGTCCACAGAATATGCGACAATCACAATGACAAGGCTGAATAAGACGGAACAACTGAGGTATCTACCTCTAAGCGCGAATCTATACTCGAACGTTTTTATATATGCGACTAAGCCTCGCAATTTCCGTTGGTAGTACACATCGCAACTTATTTACAGCCAAATCATTCATGTGGCCGTTGCAGATACTTTTATAAAGTCTGGCGTAGGCATTTTGTACGTTAAGGCCGTTAGTATTGGTCGAGAGTCTTCCCGATCCACGAGCCAACAATATGTGACGGAAATTGTTTTTGTTTCGTGACTTGTTTGCTCGGTTGTGAGCGACATTAATAACTCAGTTTTTAAGAACTAGCTAAAGTCAGTCAAAAAATAGAGCTTTTACAACGTAGATCAAAAAGAGCACACAAAAAGATAGGCCCCTATTGTGAGTGTCGATAGTTAATCGTTGATCGAGAACTGTGATTGTCGATTGCGATCGATATTTGTCGATTTGACAGTCGCTTGAAGTCGATTACAAATGTCTGATCGATGCTTTCGCTTGGAAGTGAAAAAATTTTGTTCGTACGAATAGCTAAAATCAATAGACGCAATCGACAATTGTCGTGACGATCGCTGATCGATAATCACAATAAGGGACATAATTTCCAGTGGAAAGTGTTACTAAAGACAAGTGAGTGAAATTATTGACTTTGTACAAAAAATTTTGAATTTGTTCAGGCTTCGTATGCAATTTTTAACCATATTTCGAGAAAGACTTGATGCGCTCATAACATGTGCAACGAAACAAGTTGGCTGCAATTTGTTTACCATCTTTCGTGATATCCATAAAGCGACGATTGCATGAGTACATAAACTCCTCATCACAAAATCCGCAACTCGTCTCTCTTAAACTATTAGGGTTATTTTATTATTTTGTCTCTAAAATGGAGCTGAATGTCATTCTTATTCCGCATATAAAATGGACCCTGATTATGTACGAATGCAAAATCCAATTCAGTCAGTAACGTATCATAATGTTGAGCGATGATGTAGTCCTTCGTGAATTCAAACGTCTTCCAAAAAACACTCGACGAGCAAGGAGCATGCACTAGCCGAGGCGCTTCCTGAAGACTGAGGGAGACGCAAAGATAATAAACTGGCGGGGAGTTTGTGTTTCATTTTCAATCGCAACAATACAGTGGTCGATGCCCGGTGGAGCTGGAGACCGCTCTTTTTTGGTAGAGGCCTACTTTTAACACAGTTTGCCCACTCTATTAGCGCTTATTTGTACCAGCAACATCGACCTGATCATGCAAGTTCTAGAGCCGAGTGCTAGCAATAGGAATTCGAGGTTCTCATGCAACTGTCACCGCAAATGGCATTCATTTTTCTTTCAAACGATTTTCGCACGTAGAATTATAGTGGCAACTTTTTGACGCGACATTTATTCCTTCAGCCAAAAATCATATACGCAAATTGTGCTTCAAATAATATTCAAATTCAGTGGAAATCAATACATAAGTATAGTCAAAAACACACAAACTAAAAACAAATAGGTAAAAAAAAAATTATAAAACTAAAACTGTCCTAACCTAGGGCGCGCTACTTACATACGAAAACTTTCAGAGTTCTACCACACAATTGCTAACTAATCGAGATACGTATACATATAAGTACAAGAAAATTTACAATAACAATCATTTGTAAAATTAGTGTTTTCTTTACCTAATCTCTTTGGTTTCCAGCATTGATGAGCCATTCACATCGCTGACAGCGTTTATCATCGAATTCGGTGAAAATGGCAAATGATAGAGTCCTGTAGTGTCCATGAACGGTTCGCCCTTGATCAGCAACTCGTTCTTAATGTCCATAAACTGAGGCTGGTCCGAGTGGCTGCCGGTATTGTTATTGCTTTGACTGGTCGACGTAGTGGCGAATGTGTAGCCGCCGCCGCCCGATGTTGTGGTAAACGGACACAGCTCGATTTCATTCGCATTTATTAGTTTTGGCTGATAGGCATGCAAGCCGTCTGGGGTGATAATCTGGTAACTCTGAACCGTCCCAATCACATGATTGTTCTCATTCGTGGCCGGCAAGTAAGATACATTTTCGAGCTTCGTCAGGGAAGTCATGTCCATTTGATGGTGCTGCTGCTGCTGTTGCTGATGCTGTTGCTGACTATCGAGTTGCTGTTGGTGGTGGTGGGTATTGTCGTTGTTGTTGTTGTGATGATGGAGCTGATGTTGTCGTTGCAGGAGATGGTGACTAGAATTGGATGTCGCTGATGAGAGCGTTGTTGTCGAGGTGGTACTCAATGGTATCGATGTCATCACGTGTTGAGAATTCTTTATTTGGATGTGTGGCTGCGATGAGGACTGATTAAGCTGTGACTGATGATGGAACATACTGCCATCGAGGTTGTTATGGGTTTGAATCGTTTGCACTGGGAGCAGGTTGCCATTGGGGGTGGACATCGGAGTTTGTATTATGATATTGTTCGCATGCAACTGATTCTGCAGCAGCGCGTTATTCAAATCGATTTGGTTATACAGTATCGTTGCATTTTGCAATTGTTGCTGCTGCTGTTGCTGTTGTTGCTGCTGATGGTGTTGCAAAAGTTCTGCGGTACTTATTTGAAGTTGACTAGGTAGAATCATGTTGCTCAAATCGATTGTTTGCAGCTGATGGGAAGTGCTCAAGTTGCTTAAGCCCTGACTACTGTTATTGTTCTCAGGATTTGCATCGATGATTGTTGTTATGGTTGTTGTCGTTTGGTTGTTGTCACTTTGTGACTGCTGTTGCTGTTCTTGCTCTTGCTCCTGCAACTGTAGCTGCTGTTGCAATTTCTGAGCCTTGCTCAATCGCTTTCTTCGGACGGGTGTCTTAGTAACTGCAGGTTTTTCCTCATCAGCTGCGGCTGCCTTCAGTTGTTCTTCCAAATCGACCACCTCGCTGTGCTTCTCCTTTTTATGCATTTTCATCTTGTCCGGGCGCGAGAACTCTTTACTGCACACCGGACAGGCGAATATTTTTCGATTGTCGCCCTCATGGAAAAGGTAGGCGTGTCTTTGGAAACTGTATTTATTCTTGAAGGTTTTGAAAATCTCCTTTTTGGCACAAACCCCACAATAGGCGACTCCATCGACCACATGCTCATATCGTTGGATATCTAGACCGCGCACAGACATTTTCTCCAAGTACTCCGACTGCTCGTTGGGCTCGTTGCGTAACTTTCGTTTGCGTTTATGCTTGAGGCTGTAGAAAACTTTTGCTGAATAATTGTCCGGGATACTATTGAGGTCGGGATGGGCTGTATTCCCTGTGTTAGTAGTAGAAGGCGAAGTTTCGCTAGTATATTGCGTAGTATCATCGCACGTCATATTTGACAGTGTGATTTCCTGCGGTTGTTGATTTATGATGAACGTTGTGTTATTTTCAGTGGTGACCATGTAAACCTCTTTATTTTTAATTTCGTTTTTTTTTAGTTTCGTTTGTTTGTGTTTCATTTAGAAAGATTCATATATACACACACATATATATATAGAGCGAGACGTTAGGGATTAGAAAAATAAAATTAAAAACTACTTCACAGATAATATTCTTTTATTTTGTTGTTTTTTTGTTTATAGAAAAAAAGTTCAAATCAATTTTTAAATTGCAAGTAAAATAATACAGAAATAAATTCAAAACGATATTGTTCTTCAAAATTTATGAAAACAAAAGTAAAAGTAAAAAAAAAAAAAAAACAAAATAATAAAAATAAAATTAATGCAGAAAATGATATATAAACAATGGAAATAAAATCAAGAAAACTAGCTCGTATTTTTCTTTTTAATCTTAGATAAAACTAATGTAATTTTATTTTGAGTATTCTTTTTATAAAAATTAACTTTTTTTTTTTTAATAGCGACGAGTATAATTGTTATAATTTCTTGGGGGATAATAATGGTAGTAGTTTTGATATCTTGAATTATATGCATTGTGTCTTGAACAATGGGCTTTGTAGTAGTGGTAGCGGAAGCTTTTTTGATGTCTTCGATGGACTACGAAGAGAAGTACACAAATATAATTTATGGAATATTTGGATATCGATATAGCCGCAAAAAAATATTAACAACTCATTAAAATAAAAATTAGAAAAAAATAAGCAATTAATGGTGGGGCTGTGGTTGAGGTGTGTCACGCTTGAAAAAAAAAAAAATATACAAACAAAACATGGAAGGAAGGAAAAGGAAAATTAGTTTGGTTATTCGTCGAGTTTTTGCACACAAAACAAATGTATGTATATTGTATATTGTGAAGGCTGAGGGCATGGACCTCAATTAAAGCTGTTGCGCGTGTTTCAAATACTAACAATACTAACAATGGCATGGGGAGGCTATTCTTAAATAAAGCCAACTCTATTAATGTTGTCATTTGTCGTGAACGAATAATACGAGTTCAGTCATTTCAGTTTTAAATCGGTGGTCAGACCCATTCTGTTCTAGGGACTATGGAATCATGGTGCGTTGGCCAGGATTACAGAAAAAATGGAATATAAGTTCTATTAAGCGCATATAAGCATATACATTGCAGGGTTCGTTAGGTCCACTTCACCAAGCAACAACGCGAGTGCAGCAGTCGTAAGTGCAACATAGCACGTGAAAAACATATGCACAAATTATCAATAATAATTATTACCGATACCAGAAGTCGTACTAGACAGTAGACAAACTATACTGTACGCCAGCAAAAAGATATGTGACAAAAAATGTCTAGGTCGAGATAGAATGACCAACGAAGCCTTAAAAAAACAATAAGGTGTAGGTTTACGGGTTGGCAGAGAAGGGGAAACTGTGCTGTAACACACTTAGGTCCTTGTCTACCCATTGCGATAAGGTGTTATGCTGGGTTTTCACTTGCCGATTTGAAATTGACAATTGACGTATTTTTATGCCAATTAAATAATTGGCAAGTGGAAATAGCGAAAAATTGCTTGTCAATGAATTGACTAAAAGCGTTTGCCAATAATTGACAAAGAAACCACTGGACAAGTGGAAATAGCTGAATTGTCAAACAAAATGTCATTTTGTCTATAATTGACAGAGAAAATTTAATTGGCATCGAGTTCATAAGTTGGTCAATCAACTGACAAACGATTTTTTGCCAATAATTGGCATAAGTGGAAATGAACTGACGTTGGCGTCGTTCAATGACATAAACGCGAGGGCTGTCAAACTTTGTCAATCAACCGACATGTGGAAACCCACCTTAACACTGCAATCTTTTCGAAACTATGCAGAAGTGACTCGAATAAGGTTGAATATAGCAATTAGGGACAGTATAATGGAATCGTGTCCACGCACGCATACATTCTAAGAATAATCGAAAATTACCTACAGCAGATAGTGCTCTACACAATGCAGGAAGAGAATGAGTATGGTAATGCTGCTGGCGTTCAGCTGGTGTCTTGTGACTGCAAATCACAAGTCGAAAGTTGGTAAAACAATGACGCGAATCTAGCAATATAATTTACATCCATTACAATCAATAAAATTCTTCCTTTTCAAAGAGCGTTTAAAAGACAGACTTAACAAAATAGGTCTGTTCCTTTACTTTTGTAGTAAAAATGGAAAAGACTGTCAAAATGGCAGTGGTGGGGATGAAAACTCTCGCAAAGAGAAAAACATACGAAAAAGTTAGGGAACGCTTTTGTAGTAACCAGTAGTAACTATGAAAAATGACGGATGCATTTTGTTTTCCAATAAATTGCATGTGAGTACAAATATAAGTATGGGGAAGAGTTTTTACTAACTGAACTACATTAATTCGAGAAGAAAAAAAGAGCTTCATTATTTTTGCGCCTTCTGATACCATTTTCATACCAATTTGTTTCTCATATCGCAGGAAATCAAAAGACAAATGCAAATAGTCGTTACACGCGGTTCAAATCAAATTTCAAATCTCTGTCAATTTTCCGTCGACTGACAGTTGTTTCAATTCTTACGCAAAGAAATTTGTTGAGTAAAAACTAGTAAGATTCGCAATGGAGGGGTAATATCTTGCTCTCTCGATGCCGCTCTCTTTTACGAATTTTTCAAGTTAGGGAACGACATTGAGTAAAAATTCGTAAAAATTCGTAAGAATTAGTAAAAACTCGTAAGATTTAAAAGTAAAGGAACAGACCTAATATAAAATAGTATTGCCACTATTGCCACTGTATGGGTAAGGTTAGGTTAAGTTGTATATGGTGTGAATTCAGACATATGTACAACAGACAAGCAAATTTAGCCGAAACTAGATGAAAAAAAATCATCAATAGATTTCTTTCCATAAATACAAAGTTAAAGAAGGCTTTTAACGGCTTGATAGTTAGGCATGCCCTACACTGATTTCTGTAAGAACTTGAGGGACGAAGAGAAAGCAGAAACCACAGAAAATTTTTCACATAATTGTACAGGATCATTCATTTCGTAGTTTTAAGCTGGTAGCGCTGTCAAACTCAGTTGTCATTTGAAGTGTCATAATATTAGTTGAATGTTTGCCATTTACGATAATGGATCGCTTAACAATCGAACAACGCGTTAAAATTGTTAAAACTTATCTACTACAAAAGTGGTGATTCAAACGTAGCCACTTTTCGCGCATTAATGATTATGATCGTCATAATCGACCGACTACGCAAGAAATCGGTAAAATTGTGAAGAAATTTGAAGAGAGTGGAAACGTTACTGATGTCGTTAAGGCCTGTACATCATCGTAATGCAAGCTCAGTCGAAAATATTGCTGTTGATCAATATGGTCGAATGATAACCGATTTTTTTTTGGACGGCAGTTGAAGCTTATGACTTGGACGATATGTGGTTCCAACAAGACGGGGCAACAAGCCACACAAGACGACCAATTTATGGCTTTATTGCATGAGAAGTTTCTTGGTCGCGTAATTTCACGTTTTGGCGACGTCAATTGGCCACCAAGATCATGCGATCTGACACCGTTTGATTTTTTCTGTGGGGCTACGCAAAAGACCGTGCTTACGCGAATAATCCCCGAACTCTAGACGGGGACCAACATTACTCAAGTTATGGCCGAGATACCGCCCAAAATGTCCGAAAAAGTGGTTAAAAATGACCTCATGCTGCGAATGTTTGTTGATATTGTTTTTCACACGTATTGGCAAAGTCCAAACTTTATAATGAAATAAAATTTTTATCAAAAATGTATCGCTGTTGTTTATTTAGCTTTACTTTCGAAACCGAAAAATGAATGACCCTTTATTGTACTAAATCACTTCCGTAGCTAGTTAAGATAATATTGAAACACACAACACCGGAACGACGATTCATAGAACAGAGTGGGCCTCACCAATAATCAAAAGTCACAATCACAAGAAATAATTTTATATGAACAAATAGTTAGTTCGTAAAACTTAACCTCGACAGTACAAAATGATTGTTAGTACAGCGCAATGAATATTAATTACATATATCGCAGCTGCATGAAATTTAACTGTCACTTTGTAAACACGATCACTTCCGCATGTCAAATGGACATATACCTTCATAAGAATAGGCTGACCTAAACTCTCACTACCTGCATATAAACAAGACACAAGCACATCGTTGCACATTTGCACTATAAGACATCGCATACTGCACAGTGACGTAAACTAACCAAGAAAACGCGTGTTACTACTAAATTATTTGCGGTTAAATTAAAACATTTGTGACTTACGCAATATAACGATGTACGATTAGTATCTGCGACAAGCACGTCACACATTTGTTGTGCATACAAAAACAAGTAGAAAAATATAACTGAAACAATTATTATTTTAAATGTTTAGTGGGTAAAAAACTAAAGACAAAAACAATATCAAATACCAAACGAAAATAATCCAAGCAAATCCCCAAGGAATAAATGTCATTGCAAAAGAAACAACACGATCCGTTAGCCAATGAAAAATATAATAATTAGTAAACACAAAGGAAGCTAGTTATCCTCTTTACCACCTTATTACCATGTTTTTTTTCGTATAATTATATAAAATTTAGATGAATGATATTAAAAAAAAAAAAAAAAACACTATACCCTTCTTGCAGAGTAAAAGAAAAATAAACTAAATCTCAGATGAACGGACGAAATTGTGCAAAATTTTTGCGACAATGGTAAAAAAAAAGCAAATTAAAATAAATTTAAATAAACCATAGAAAAATCAGATAGAAAGAGATAAATAAATAAAATCGAATTCAAACAAAAATCAAATTGACAAGAACAATATTTTTTTTTAGGTGTTGGTTTAAATGACTGTACTGTGCTTACCTTGTGTTGCTGCTCCTGTACCATCATTCTGACTAGCGTTCGAATTTATCAACTCCGAACTGGCATCAGCACTGCCATCACTGTCCATAATTTCACTCTTTATATGCAATGCAGCACCATCCGTGGTTGTGCACATTTTATTTGGAGTAGTAGTAGTATGCATTGCGACTGGAATCGGTGACAATGTTGTTGTTCCACCTCCGATGGCTTTGTACACAATGGTAGTATTCAGTGATCCATTGTGATGACTAGAATTGTTGAAAACAGCTGCTGCAGATGCATTGCCAGCTGAACTGTTCGGAGATGTTGTATTGAAATTCACACACAAAGTGGATGGCGGCGATGATAATGCTGAATGCTGTTGTTGCTGGTGAAACTGATATTCACTCACTTGATTGAGACGCTCTGATGAAGGAGATTTTTTTATTATTGGAATTTTCCCTTCGAATTTAATGGGATGATCTATGAATTGCAGAGTAGGACTTAGATTTTTCATCAAATGTTCGTTGAGTTTACGAAGGACTTCGCTATCGGCTGGTTTTAGAGATGTAGATGATGGTACGGAGCTTGACGAATCTAGAGAAGGAGATACTGATAGAATGATTGTTCTTGTAGAAGTTGCACTTAGCATACTTCACGTACCATTGTTCTCCTTCTTCTTTCTTGTTGGTGTCTTTCGTGGCGTTTTCTTAGGTGTCTTTTCTGTCTTCTCCGTAGAGAGACGTTCTTTTTTAATTTTCACTGTGCCCTCCGCTGGTGATTCTTTGCCCTTAGGACTACGTCCCTTGCCGCGGGAATTAGATCGGCGCTTACTTTCATACCAATCGTCGTCGTATTCAGCGTCAGATTTTCGTTTTTGTTTACGCTTTTTGAATGCTTCCTCATCATCGTCAAATTCTAAAACGAAGAACAGAGAAATGTTATAGAAGTTTACTCGAAACATAAGTTCTCTCTCTATAAATGTTTTTTGCTTATGGCAAACAGAAAAAAAACAGAACAATAGACACTATTTGTATCTTGGGCTTCGTTTCACAGTGTATTTTGTTAATATGTATACAATATTGCGTGGGTTAGTTGCGTTTAAATTGATTAGTTTGGGTAACAGTTAACAAATGGTGATGGCTTTATGTTTCAAACAAAGCTTGTTATAGAAACATCATCTATTTGGGTGACAGCAAGTATGATGTGCATAAAATGTTTCATAGTTCTAATGACTGAACAGATAAGACATGATGATCATTGATCAAAGATCGCTCGACATTCAACATGCTAGTGGTATATTCCTACCATTGAGTAATTTGCAAGCAAGTTAAACATTTCATCTTTAGATTCTGGCGAGTTGCAGTGAAGTTGTTGTCGATCTTGCATCTGAACACAAACACCAGACAAATGTAATTAAGAAAAGGAGAGCCTTAGAAGACACAGGTAGCGAATGGACAACAAACAGGTTCGATGCGACAAATAGCAAATCGATCCTTTGTTTCAAATGCCAACCTGTGTAGAGGTCTTACCACAGTTGTCTCATGCTTCTCGACAAACTAAAAAAAAGGTAGCTCGTGTGACCTTCCATTTCAATCGTGCATATTCATCAGGATAATAAATAGAGATAGAGTTTACTATGCCAGTCCGAAACTGAGAAATTAAACCCACCGATCGTGCAGCAATACGAGACTGATCTACCACCTAACAAATCTAACACAAATTCTTCTCTTCTATATAAGGAATAAGTGGAACATAAAAACAATCAGAAATCGTTCAAGATCAGTATTATAGTCGCCTTCTTAATTTACCGCCTTTAACCTTGTTGCGATAAGAAGAGGCGGAAAAGATACAGAGTCTCCTTCCTGAGTTTGTACAGTTGTTGGGGTAGGAGTATGATCGATTTGCACTACATTGCAGAGTGGCGATCATTGAGTGCTAGTCGAAAGTGATATTCAACAGATTGACCCACTCTCCATCCTCGCTCTACAAGAGTGGACATCATACGACTCCTTGACCCAAACATTTGTGTACTTCCTATATATGTAGTAGTTTTACCATTCCCGACCTATACATCCTTTTACCACCACCAATGATTTTTTTTATTTTTATTTTGATTAATGATAGACAGTCACAATTTTTAGAAAACGACACCAGCGCCAATTTTGAATAAAGAATCATTCTTACCGCCAATCGGATTATTATTGAATAGCAAAGTCCTTCTAACGAACACTCGTCGTACAACAAACTTTACAAACAAATACTAAGTCCTACTGACCGCTTGCCTGAATCACAATACTTTGTTTGGCAACGTTCGGCTGAACAAAGTTTACTTCGAACAATAGTATACCCAAAACATTGTGATTTAGGTACAAACAACGTCTTTCAAAAAGAGCACACTTCTAACTATATACACACACACAAACAACACTGAGAAGCACAAAATGAACAGCTACAACAAACGAGCAAGTCAAAACATTACTTACCTGAACCATCGTCTATATAATCCAACAGCTCTTTCTTGGTTTTCAAAATTGCCGGACACATGGTGCTCATCTGACTAGGCTGCTCGACAATAGCAGGTACCTCGTCTTCGTCTTCAATTTCGAGTGTAAGGACACTCTCTTTGAGGACAGCCTTCACGTCATCCGGTATATTTGGGTTTAATTGGATCTCGTCGAGATCCAGATCGGGATTGCGCTCTTTAAATGATTTCTTCTTTGTGGGATTACATTGTTTCTTCATTCTTTGGAATAATTGTACAGGTACATCCCCATTTCTATGGGGTAGCCGTGTGTGAGAGAATAAAGAAAGAAAATGCATTTAATAACGAGTCGCAATAAAATCAAATCAATGTACAAAGACTTACTTCTTATTGCACAGAACGTCTAATTGCGTTGGGGGTGGTGCCGCTGTCAGTGCATTTGGCGGATCTTCCGGATGTTGGCCGATGTCGGTGCCCTCTAACCACGCTTGATAGCGATCCGGTTGGAAGCGTTTGACAAATGTGTCCATGGATATTTTAACCATATCATTGCTGGGCGAAATGAAGCACGTTTTATTAACTGCCTTCAGCGGCTAGAATGTATTATTTACCTGCAGGTACACTGTGTAGCACGTTTGCCATATTCAATCCAACGCTCCATTGCGAAATTTGTTGATTCAGCGCAGTTGAAGCCGTGATTGAAACCAGCATGATAACCAAACGGAAATGTGATCATTATCTCCCCAGCTTCTTGAGTAATCTAAAAGAAGGCATTCATGTATCAATTGTTTGTGGTAAGCTCACTCTGCGTATACCTTATTGACGGGAACTTCGTGCTGTTTGAGAATTTGCGGGCTTATCAGTGTCATTTTATGCCGCAGATATGCGTTACAATTCTGATAGCTTGCAGGGAAGTAACTGTTGGCCACTTTTTCTAATTTTCTGCCATGCTCTGGTGGAACAACGTACCACGTTTTGGCCGCACCAAAATGCAAATAATTTATGGAATACAAGTCCATGTCTTCGGTGTGCCAGGCAAATGTTGTTTTCCACATTCCAAAATATAGGTATGCTGTGTTAACACCATCTATTTGGATGCCATAGTCTTCATTCACAAAATCTAGGATCGTTCCCAATCGGTTGATGTTCCAACTCTAAAAAGACAAAAATGTTTTACATAAAATCCACCATTTAAAACGCCCATCTATGTGTGCTTACATCCATTTCGGGATCTGTAATACTGCCGCTAACATCTGCACCATAAATCGGAGCCACGTAGGTAATATTTTTCCAGTACTTGCGTTCAAGATCCTCGAAATCAAAGTGCTTCGGTGGTTGATAACGTTCAGTGTTTGCCAAGTCGGAAAATTGCTTAACTGTGAGTGGTTTCTTTTGGATGTTGATCTGTTGGTAGAGCCCCTGTTTACCAGTGACAACCTGACAAATTGGCGCGGGAATAGTTATATTGAGAGCATCCAAGTCCTCGTAACCACTTTTCCTTGGTATCCATTCGGGTGGTGGTACAACCTACAAAAATAAATACCCATTTTAGTTTTAGTTATTGTTTTCTATTTTCATTTTGTAAAAGAAAATTTACTTTAGCGAGTCCGGCTTTGTGTGCACCTTGTGATTCCATGTAGGCAATGTATTTTGGGAAATCTTTGAATTCCTCCCATGTTGGCCTAAAGACCATAATGCGGGGAACTTTGGAGTCTTGTCCTCCTGTTGTCGAAGCCATTTTAATGATAACTTTCTTTTTTATTTATGTGGCCAGTTAAATTAAAATTCTGAAAACAAAAAAGAAACATACATAAGGATAAGCAAAGAATAATGCAGCGTACATAATACACCAGTCGCTTTTTGATTACAAAAGCGTCAAGTACGCTCTTAATGGCGTACGCCCATTTAGAAAACAAAATTTGTACATATTTACTTATGTGTATCTGTCACATACGACTGCATTATTTAAAGAAGTTCAAAGCATACATAGTTCTTCTAGAAGTATCTACCTACTCTACTCTACTTTACAATTCTTCAAATTGGATTAGTATATAGTTTTCGTTAGAAATTTGCTATTCGTTCATTACGAGGAAAACAACGAAATACGATTTGAATCGATTGACGATTAAAAGAGAAAATACAGAAATAGTTTAAGCCAACGCAGTATAGGGGTAAATGGATAACTAAGTCTTAAGTACATATGACAAAAGTGTTCTACAGGAGATTCTCATCAACGACATCTATGATTGTATAGTGGAAAATCACAGACTCACCATCAGATGCCATTAAGAAAATGTTTGGCAAATTCATTATTGAACTGAAAACCGATCCCAGAATCGCACGATTCTCTTTCGAACAGCAACAAGCACTGTACTAAATACATACACAAACCTAGTAACTACTGTATTTAATTCGTTGTCAAAGTGAGCTGTCAAAATGTAATTTGCAAGAGAAAAACATTAATTAAATCAAGTGGAAGGGGACCTTAACCAAGCTAGCGTGCGAAACTGGAGACAGCTGGCTAAAAATTGTGCTGGCTGGAGACGCTGGTTAATTGAGGCCCAGGTCCACCCGGACTATAGCGCCACATTAAGTCAACACTGTCAAATGTTAGCGAGAATTTGCTAAACCAGCAGAGACCAAAAACATAAATTTAATTTTTCGCTACGCGCAAAATCGATACTAAATAGTTTTCACATGTAAAATTTTGTAAATAGAATTTGACATGACACAAGTCATCTTACAGTTAATGAAATGGATCTTACAGTCACTGTAAACGGTCTTAAACCGTAATAAATAGTATAACCTGCCAGCATTCACTAGTCCCATTGCTTGTTCATAGAAATAGATCTCAAAATAAAAACCTTTTCGATTTACATTTCGCTCACTGCACTAGCTTTTTAATATCCCTTCTCCCGTTTCCCTCGTTTTATGGTGCATTATCGTGGTCATCGTAATGTGTTACCATATAAACATTTTTTATTTTCTAGAGAAAAATAATTATTTGCATCTAAAATATTGGACTTGTGGTGGTTATCAATCCTGACATTACAATTATAGGGGAACCTATCCACCGCTCTGCTAGTCAGCCTGCTCCTGAGGTCTAGCAGGCTAAAACGGGGTAAAATTTGGTTTTACAAAAAAATTATCTTTTGATTTGTACCAAATTTGACTTTAAATTAACGTAGCAATGTTCAACATGGCTGCATATTTCTTTTTTCGCTAAAATTGCAAAAAACAATTTTAACAAAAATTTATTTTTAAGGTTAGTCAACTCAATTCTGTAACAGATATATATAAATGGGTAGGTTGCTCAAGTGGACTTCCAATAATGCTCGATTTTCCGCAATCTAGTCTAAATCTAAATCTAATTATGACTTGATCTAACCATCTCATCATGGGTCTACCTCGAGGACGCTTGCCTGATGGTACGGATTCCATAGCATGTCTTTGGATCCTGGTTGGGCACATGCGTTTAACATGACCAAACCATCTCCGTCCGGAGAAGTAGATGCTGGAGTTTAAGTTCCTTACGCATTCTGGTATTTCTTAAGCGATCGCTACGTGTCACACCAGCCATAAAACGGAGGAATCTCATTTCGGTAGGTTGTATCCGCGTTCCTATTCTTTCGGTCATTGCCCAATTTAGTATGACCATAGCTAAGAGTGACAAAATAGCTTCAACAACAAGATAAGTCCTCCTGATAGCAGAATGACCCACAGAAACCACATAGAACTAGACCGTCGACTCCTCTCACATAACGGACTTTGGCTACAAGCTGCCTGTGGGCTCAGGATTTTTCATGTATTGGTGTTGTACAAAATCAAAGGAGCGCCATTAACGCACGCATGCTTGAAAAATCCTAGGCCCAGGCCAAGATATAGCATGAAATAATCATTGCCGCCATTGATTTTGACATTTCACACGTATTCACAGACAGGGGAATTAATTCGGGGAGAATGGGGTAGGTGTACGGATGTTGGCCTTTTATGTGCTTTGTGATGACCAAGCTGTCTCACAATTGACACAGCCTGACCAATCCTACAGAAAAACTCAGCGTTGCTCCTTCCGTCACTCGTGAATAAGAACCGAAGATACTTAAACTTTTCCTCCTGTTTCAATAGGACTTCACTATAACAAGCAGAGTGCATTAAACACGCATTTTGTTAATGCCATCTATGAGCGATTAGAAACTTAAACCAACTAGTACAATTTTCTCCTTACTATAACAGATCGCATAACCGAACCCCCTGTACTGTACCTTCACTTCATTGCATTTACATATGTAAAACGCTCCATTTTCTTTCTTCTTCTTTTTCCGACATTGTATGGTGAACGACCGCCGCCATTAGAGTTTAATAAATTTAAGAATTTAACAAACGTAAATTGTCTTCGAGTTTTTATTACGCGTTTTGTTTTAAAGAGTTTATCAGAGCCGAATAATTTCGTCAGTACCAAATTTACTTAGCTCAAAAAATCATAAAATCAGAACTTAATCGCTTCGTAAAGTGTTTTGGTCTTTTTTATTGCTTGTTTTGTTTTAAAAGTGACTGAATGCCGAAAGCCAAGATGTTAGTGCTGGTTTGAAATTAATTGTAAACGATTTAACCAAAATGTATAAGTACTTGAAATTCCGGATCGGTACTTTAAAAAAAAACTGCTCGTAGGTATCTCATAAAGCGGATCTTCGATTTCGATAAAAATTTAAATGATATGTAATGTCAACATTTAACTCAGGGGTGTCAGCACCTAACTTGATACAAACGAGTTCAGTCGATACAACTGGGGTGTCAGCACGTAAATTGATACAATCGAGCTCTGGCAGCACCTATTTTGTCTCATTCGAGGATATTCAATCGAGGATAATCGATTGAGACAAATTAGGTGCTGCCAGAGCTCGATTGTATCAATTTACGTGCTGACACCCCAGTTTTCATCTAAGCAATTGGAGAACAGTACTTTTCAACCCAAACATTGAACAATTGTTACAATTTTGATTACATAATTTTACAAAAAAAAACCTCTAACAATTTTTTTTAATGCATAGTACATAATTCTAAATTAGATTCAACCATTAGTTTTTCTCAAAAATTTCAGATAAAGGTGTTTTTTGCAAATGAATTCTAACTAATGGCAACTTTGTACTTAAAATTTCTTCCTAGAAATTCACCCAATATTACCCCCTTTTCATCTATATAGCGCATAATACCTACACCTTAATATAAACTTCATCCACTAAGTGCGTAGCGATTAAGTTCTCCCACTTAATTTGCACTCACATTTTCAACCGCACATTTTGCAGTTTATAGATGTGTAAATAAATACAAATACCAAGTGTGAAAGTAATCCCTGAATTCGGAACAATGTAAACGTGTACAAATTCTAACGATTTTTTTATTTCAACTTTTTTAAAACATAAATTTTTTATCAGTTCAGAGATTTGAAATATAGGTAGGTACACAAAGTCTGTTTGGAAAAATCACTAAAAGCTGCTAAGCCACATAATCTCCCCATGCAAAATGTGGGCGTCAAAAGAAAATGTACAGCTCCACATTGCATTTTTGTAACATTTCGTTTCGACTAATGGATTTGTATTCTCATATAAAATATGTACAGGGAGCGTGAGAAGTGAGTGACCATGAAATGCTGTTTTCATTCGTTTTTGAAGTTTGAAAAAAATTATGTTTAAATACCTGTACAAAAATTGTATGCTGTAAAAATGTAATACGTTTTGTTATTTCATTATCAAACTTTTTACAGATTATTGGTTTTGTGGACCTGTTTCCAGACTCCAAAGAAAACTCAAAGGAGCATCGGTGTTCATTCACTTTTGACGCTCACTGTATGTACATTTTATAAGTTACTAGGTAGATAGTGCATCAAGAAAAAAAATTGTACCCTACACAAAGTTAATATCTAACTTTAAATTTGTAGGTATTATTTATTTTGCCTTATGGATTTTTTCCCATCAGTCTTTGCTGGTTAGGAAATATTTCCGAATCTGCATACCTAGAACGTTCCACAAAGGGATTAAGGTCTGGCGATAGCAAACGGTGATCCAGCCACCTAGGTGTCCGATAAAGTTGGTATTCCTATAACAATATTATTATGTTACGTCTTAGAAATCCAGAAGAGAGACTCATACAATAACTAACTCATGTTGCAATAGCATCTTGGAGTTAACCAAAGAAAATTGTACTAAAAACTACTACATTGAAGGTGTCATAGCCGGAATCCGTTTATAAATGGTAGGGTAGAAATAAGATCCTTTCGATACACCACTACGATGCCTAATTTTTCGGTTATGCCAAAATTTGTAGTTGAAAAATTGACAAAAGAACAATTTTAGAACTAAAACAAAGAATTAAGCGTCAACTTTTTTTAGAAAATGCTGCTAGGTTCCACATTTCACTTTCACTCGAAATTAAATCGGAAATGAATTTTTGTGTTCTACATTTCACTGTATTTGATTACGATTTCAAAACTTTCGGAATTGAGACAAAGTTAAATTGTTATTTCGAAAAAATGTCGGAGTTTCCAAATCTCTCGAAATGCATAACACTGAAAACGAATTCACTCGATGTGCAATTTCGATTTCACTCGATTTCTGGAACCTAGCTGATGAGCTTTAAATTTGTAAAAATTCGATTTGGATTTTTTCGTTATATGTAGAGACAAAGCTTGATATGCCCACAAGTTAAAATTTAGGCCATTTGCGCAAATCGAGAATGTGCCGAATTGGAATGTTTACAAAAAATTTTATAGAATATAACAGAAATCATGTTAACATACAAAATGGAACTTTAAACGCTGTTATTTACAGAAAATTTCGGTTATTTTATTAGACCTAATTTTAAAATAATCATCCAAATTTGTTTTTTTTTTAATTTTGACATCAGCCACGTTCATTTTAACGGCTACTTCGCTAGGTTTTGTAAAACATCGATTTCGTGAAAAGTTATTTTGTTACCTAAAATAACGGATCCTTAAGGTCTCAGTTATAGCTATCAGTAAAATGCATCCGTAAAAACACGAAACAGAACAAAACTGAAACATTAAACCATAGCATATCATAGGAATTAAGTGGAATACTTCGTGAAACTGGTTGAGAAGTTGAACAGAAAAAGTTTTTCGTACGGAAAAATAAAGAAATTCTTTTTTAGAAAATTTAAAGATCAATTGCTTAATTTTTTTTTTTTACGAATTAGTTTTATCAAAAGGAACGATTTAAGACCAAGATTGAGTTCAACGATTAAGTTTATGTGCTCCAAAAAAGTGGAACAATTTTTTTACGGATACATTTTACTGATAGATATACATAACTGCAGCCTAAGGGGTGATACGTGCAACTCCTCGATAAAAGCAACCCCTTAAATCTTACCATTGTTGACTCAGTAATTGCAACTTCTTAAAAAAAAGGTGACTCGATAAAAGCAACTGTTGTTTCATGAACTCATTTCGTTCGCTATTTGTATATTTTCCTTCTTCAGTTTTGGTCTGTTTACCAGTGCAAGACACTTTTTTTTTTTAAACAATTCTGAGTTGTAACTTTTTGTCTCGTTTTTGGCACCTACAATTTTTTGACTCGATTATTGCAACAAACTTAATAAAAGCAACTACCTACCCAAATTTCTTTGAGTTGCTTTTACTGAGGTCGCACTGTAATTGAAATACATAATTGAACATTTTGATTTCCGATTTTAAGACAACTAAGCCAACGAGGGTAGTTTGGGACTTTGTCTACCTCGGCTCCGCTATTAACTCTGAAAATGAATCAGAAATCAAGCGAAGAATTACACTTGCAAATCGCTGTTACTTTAGCCTAAGAAAGAAAGTGATTAGTAAGGCGTTGTCGAGAAACACCCAGGAGACTCTATATAAGGCCTTCATCATCCCAGTCCTGCTTTATGGCGCAGAATCATGGATGTTATCAAAGGCGGATGAAGATCTCCTTGGTCGCTTCGAACGCAAAATTTTTCGAGTGATTTTCGGTTCCGTTGAAGGGCTTTGGAAGAGGAGAGAACTTACTAGTTGTACAGCGACATCGACCTGGTTAGAAAAGTACGCATCAGTCGTCTATGATGGCTAGGACATGTAGAGCCCGAAGAGTCTTCGGTTCCAAACCGGAGGGATAAAGCAGTAGAGGAAGACCTCGCCTTAGGTGTCGCGCACAAGTGCAAGGGGACCTTAACCAACTTGGAGTGCGCAGCTGGTGGCGGTTAGCTAAAGATTTCCAAAATACCATGGAAAGGAACCCTTTTTGCACAATAATTGTTTGTGATTTGTTTGGGTTTACCTTTTTGTCAGAGCAAGCTTTTTAAATAAAATTCTTACCACAAGGAGGCAACTGCGTTTGTGTGTGAGCTTGCACTTTTTCACTTTTCGACTTTTTGCCGAATGTAGTTAAGCCTTAAGTCGGCTCTCACATTGGGGCAACAGTCAATAAGTAATAGGGAACACTCAATATTATCGCCCACAGTTATCTTATACCTACTTCGAATTAAATTAGAGGTTTCACATCAAAGCAACTCAATATCGCTTGAACGAAAAATCTTGCTGATTGCGTCAATAGTTACGTAGAAGTTGTGGAAAAATATCCTTGATTGCTAGAAATTCCAGGCAATACTGTTGCTTCGATGTGAGGTTAAAATAAAGTTGCATATTGCTTATTGACAGTTGCTAGTTGCTTATTGCTTGTTGTTACCACCATTTCATTGATTTGTACCAATGATGCATTTAAATGATTTGTAGCTACAATGGAGGTCTAAAGGAAAATATTTCGATAGTATAAATGCTCGAATCAATTTCGAAATTGCAGTAAGCGCTCTATTTTCGAACAATTGTGCGTACAAATCGAGCGGTAGTGCAAAGACTTTAAACGCGCTTTGCCTGTAGTACATACTTTTGGACAGATTTCAAATTAATTTATTTGAACTATACCTACCTCCTGACACATTTATATCATGCACACAAATAGAAACGGTCCAAACCACTTGTCAGTTTCACGCAATTGACGTTTACTATGACAATCAGAATGCAGCTTAGAAAACATTTGCGTAAATCACACTACTTTAACCAAAACACTAAATATGTACGTAGTAAAATCTTCTCATCCAGGGATGGCGATGGGTCCAATATGGTGCCTGGTCTAATGTGATGAACTCACACCATATTCAACCTAACCTAACATCCTCTCAACTTTCGATATCAACTGTAATTTGTTCCCTTTTTAATTTGCTATAAATGACACAATTCTTTGTAAAATGTAAATTTCGTCACAAGCTCTTAAATTGTTTGGCCTGAGGGTTCCATTTTTGATTAAAATTGATTCGTGCAAGTCGAAAAGTACCCCACACAAAAATATATATTTACGTCATTTATGTTTCACGAAAAATATAATTTTTGGTTAAATCATGTACATACGTACTTAATGGAAACGCTCCCCTTGTCTCTGTATTGCAAAACCTGTTCAAATGTTTTACTGTTTGCCATTGCACTATTGCACCATTTTTAAGAGCACTTTCACCGTTGAACGAACACTACCCACCTTTTTTTTTAGTGCATTTTATTATTTGTAATATTGCACAACCAGTTTTACAAAAACCTTATCACAATTGATTATCACAGTTGAAAAATGTCTCTTGTGGTCAACAAAGTCCAAAGAATAATACGAAAAGATTTATTTATAACAAAGAAAAAAAACAAAACAACACACGAACTTCACGACGATTGACGCGACGGTCTTTATCCTGCGATAAAATTTTTACAAATAAACTCCAACGAATCGCATTCAGGTCGGCTGTGGGAACCCCAAACTTGCAGCCCTTTAGGACAGATGCAGAACAAATTTTAAATATCGAATTCAGCCGATTGTGAACTGGACACGATACACACTGAAATGAGGCATTACGTTACGAGTAGGAAAACCAAATTAGGTATCACACATGGAAGACTGTGAAAAGTGGTTTCACAGCATAGTTCCCCTATGCGAGTATTAATGCTTGATGCACGCCGAATGGCAGTAATGTCCTGCGTTAGCGTTTGGGTTCGTTCCCTTCTTGTCACGGCAGGGAATAACGAAATAACATTTTATTCGTTACCAGTGCATATATTAATGTGTTTGTGTAAAGCTAGTTTGTGAAAGGGCTTACTTCCGTTGATATTCGGGCTGCCGGTCGATCAACCCTCCAGTGAGAGCGAGTCCTGTTTTCGGTTTGGGTTTCCAACCAAATTCACGGACCTTATTTTATTTAGTTTTTTTTTTTTGTTCGTTTATATATTGACTGACTATGGCATACGGCACGCTCTATGAGCAACTGTTCCTGTGTGTTAATAATCTCAGGTAGGCAGCAGGCAGGCGCAGGATAGAGATATATAGAGAGGCAGCATTATGTTGGGCATGGTCCTCTTTTTGTTCAACGTCTAGTAGAGTCCTTTTGTTTCGTAGCCATTGTTTGCGCATGTATCCAGGCACACAATTTGTCTACATAGTTGATTCTTTGGCGTTACTTTTTTTTGAATCAGATGTATCCTAGAATTTATATGGTTAACTGATCGCAGATGGTCGGGGATCAGAATGGGTGAGTGGTTTTATTTGTTTTTTCTTTTTCTTAGGTATATGTGTGTCTGATCAGAACAAGAGAACTAGGCACATTATGGGATAGAATTTTATTTACAACTTATTGTCAAAAAGTAAGGAGTGTCACATAAAAAGTGCAACTTGTAAAATCATTAAGAAAATTAAGAACGCGCAAGCTGTTTAACACTGCAAACAGCAATGGAGATTATCAATGATCGATGGAAAGATCATTACATACAAACAGCTGTATTGATCCCCTATAAGCTCTGAAAATTGCCAAAAGTGAATTATTGCGCTTGCGAAATCGCAGTTTCTTTGGTCTTAGAATTAAATCAACGGCTAAGAGGGCAATTGAGCAATTGAGTGGTAAGACATTTTCAAAAAACACCAAGGAGACTGTTATTCCAGTGCTGCTATATGGCAGGGGCATGGCCATTAGCAAAGGCGACCCGTTTGCGTTGACAGGATTTAAAGGCGACTTAACTGCCAAATCTACAAACTATAAAGTGGCATTAACCTGTTCTGAAAAGTGTGAAAGTGAATCAGTCATGGCTACGATATCTAGAGCAAATGAACGCTAATGCACACGTCCGATGAGTATTTGACTCCAAGCGCGCAAGTGGAAGGGGACCCCAACCAACTTGAAGTGCGCAGCAACTGGAGGCACAGTCAACCAAAAATTGAGGCTCAGGTCCCTCCCAAACTGTAAACAAAACAAATTTGCTTTAAGACTGCGAAATTTAAACGCAAAAATTTGCGCTGTTATTTTTCTACGGATAGGGGAAGAAACACTGTAATTTAAACAAACAGCGATATTTTGCCGAGAAAGTTTTGTTTCCATCTATCACCCTTTTGTTAGATTTTATCGAATATGTGTATCTATTTAAAAACCAAGCGCCCTCCGGACAACTCCAGCCGCATACATATACCTACATATAGACAGTCGGGTCCAAGACGGATGAGAAAGTAGAAGCTGGGATTTTCTCAGTTCCATTCTCACTAATCCAGTTCTTTTAGACTACCGAATAACTTTAGTTCCTTTCAGGCAAAAGTTATGGCTATTCGCGAAGTCGCTGAACTAAGGTTAAGGTGAGATCGATATCGAATTCAGATATCAGTTTTCTACACCGACAGCCAAGCAGTCGTTTAAGTACTCGAATCACCAATATTAAGATCCAAATTCGTCATGCACTGTTGTAAATCCTTAAATGAGATAAAAGGTAGGTGCGCACGTTAACCATGCAAAACAGACATGACCGCGGATAAGTCGGCATAGGACAAAGAGCCTGTTAAACGTCAATAGATCACACATCGGATCTCTTGTAGGAATACTAACAGACCACTGTGTACTAGAAAGACATGCCGCAAGACTTGTAGTCACCGCTAATGACTTTTGTCAAAGTTGCATGAGGAGGAGGAACACATTTCATAATGTAGTTCTAGTAGTAGTGCAACATATTTCTATAACATGGAGTTGTCCAATTCCAATACTGATGCTCATATCACTTGTAGAAAAATTCGACTGGCCCTTGAACACATGCATCCAAAGTCGTAAAGATATCTTCCACGAGCCATCTCATTGAACGACACCGCTGTCAGTTCTTTTCCGCTTATGACAATTATTGCCAATTTCTAATTGACATAAAAATACGTTATCTAATTGTGGAAATCTGGCATTATAATCATTTTTAGTGTCCAACTTATTTTAAGTCACAATGGCGAATATTTTCATATAAAATAATCGATTGTGACCACGCTACAACACACCAGATAATGAAATGGGACTTAAAGTTGCATCGCAAAAATGAGAGATGATTTGGAAAGAAAACTTGAGCAGACTGTTAAAAGCAGTAGGAGTTACGGCAAATGGCCCACGCTTTACAGCGAAATAAATTAGCGACAGCCACAATACATGAAAATGACATTTAACTTGTCACTATTTACAACACTGCATCCTATGTACATAATTAGTAATTACGATCCTCACCTCTTTACCTAACGCCATATTATTTAAATAAATGAATAAATATCAGCTTTAACTCCACGTCTCTTTTTACAAGTCGACAGCCATTAGGGAGACCTTGACATAACATCACAGAAACACCACATTCACCTCTATAAGGGATTCCATGAATACAAGAATGGACTACCTACATTAAGTCTTGGCAAAATCACCACCTAACTACCACATGCTAAGATTGTTGTTATCGGTGGCCACGGTGCTGTTTAAGGGTGGATCCTATATTATTATCATGAAAATTTGACATAACTATGTACATAGAATTGTTTATTTGGTGCATTGAACTTGAATTTCAGAACAACTTGTGCTAAAATGTATGCCATAACATTTGGTGGTTGATTTCAACACCCTTAGTCTGGGTATTACTTTTAGTGCATTTTCAACCCTTACCCAAACAAAACAACACGTAATAATAATAGAATATATTTTGCCCAAGCCTACGTCAATAATTTTGTCACGTGTTTCTTAGCATAACCATAGCAAAAGTTTCTTCTTTTACATCTTAAAAAAGTCAAAGTAAAAACACGTTTGCATGTTGAGGTGTCTTCAAAGGACCTATCATATTTACTGCTATAGTCAAACTACTATTTTTACTGTCAAATGTCAAAGTGCATAGCAGTCCGGAGTGGACCACGGCCTCAACCAACAACCAAGAACCTCCAGTCAGCTAGGTCCCTAGTTTGTCATTGAATCCCCTCCTCCAAACTCCATCGATACAAACTAGACCGAAAATCACTTGAAGAATCTTAAAGTGTTCCAAGAGGAATCCGCTTTCGATAAGGTAGGTAGGTACATGCTTCTGCTTCTGATTATGGTCCTGTAAACATCTCATTGGTTCTGTGGAATAGTGCTTTACTTCTTAGACCGAAAAAAAGCGATTGGCAAGAGTGATTCTTTGACTGATTTATGCGCCGATGTCATTGCGAGGTAATTGAAGAACCACAGTTCTTATAACTATTTCAAAATCATATCTGAAATGTCTTTGTTTTTTTTTTTTAAGATCTGTAGGGAGTGTGAATATTGGCTCGATTGTTGACTTTCCTGGCCTAAGACCGCACTGATATGGGCCTATCCGGTTAAAGCAAAAGGAAAGTTATTCGTCTGTAATTAATGGATAGCTCAGCGAAGCCAAAATATTCAATAATCATTTTTCGTAATTGCTGTACTTAAAATATGATTATGTAGGTACATGTACATATTTCTGTGTCTGATAGTATGCCATTAGGTACTATGGGATATGCTAGGGCGTTGCCATTATCTATCAAAACAAGTTTCCCTGACTTTTCCAGTTTTCAACTTCTCCCCGGGTTGGATAAAATTAAAACACGAAATGCTTTAACGCCTTGGAAGAAACTAGAGGACATTTTCATCACCCCTATCGTGGAATCTGTCGGAATTGAGTTTCACTTCACCTATTCAATTCCCTTTCACCTTCTACTGCCAACCTGTGGAATTGCGAAAACGGATAAGATCCTGTATCCCTTTGCCCAGTCTGCCTCTCGCTAGAGCTGGACATTTACAGTTTGCAGAGAAAGTGAGAAAGAGTTTCTCTTTCATTTGTATTACCGCACATGCGGCAATGCGGGTTGTACGGGATGCCTAGCTTGGCCGCATAGACTCCAAGTGACCAATGCCCCGTGATTATTGCCGTGAAGTCTGGCGATATCTGGGAGGGTTCTGTTTATTAGGTTATTTGTTCTGTTTTGGTTGTAGGTAGGCCATATCTTCCTTAATATGATATGCACAGTAAGGGCATCTGTTGGGGACGACCTCATTGCCCCCGTGGTGCCTATACTGGCTGTTCTTTGCAGTCTTTTCAATTTCGTGATGTTGTAGACTTTGCTCAACGCAGGCCACCATACTAGTGGATGCACTACGGTTGTGTACATCCACAAGGTCGCGTCGCGTTCCTTACTCTGTGTTCAATGTTATGTTTCCAGTTTTGGATCGAGCATGATACCTATCTAGATACTTAGCGCTGGATGACAGTGTGTGTGGTTGCTAGTTTAGACGTGGTAGGGTAAAATCGGGTATTTTCATTTTGGTAGTGAACAGCATCAGTTAAATTTTGCTCGGGTTGACACCGAGGCCACAAGGAAAAGGAAATGTTTACCCAAACCAAAAATGGCTTTCGTACTTATATTTGCGTCCTGACTTCTGATACCTACCAAGAAATTCTGTGAAACAATCGCATTTCAGCAAAAAAAAAATTAAAAAAGCTGATTTGAGCTCGAATAAATCTGACAATTTTGCGAAATTTGTACAAGATTTGACTTCCATTGTACTAGAATTTGTACTTAAGTCGTGTTTAGTAAACCTTCGATTAAATTCGTTATTGGTAGGGCAAAATTATTAAAAGTCGAAACCAAAATTAGTTTCGAAATTAAAACTCGAGTTTTGTGAAATTTTATTGGTAAGGCCGAACCGGGCATTTGACAGTTCATTCACATTTTATTACAAAAATTTACTGAAGTAAAAGTTGTTAGACTCTGATTGTAGGGGAAATAAATTTAGAATCCTTTTTGCGGCGTTAATTTGTCTACCTCATGCCATAAGCAAATGCATTGAATGTAATACATAATTTTAATTCTTAGAATCATTTGCATCCTTTGCGCTGTACTTATCCATTTTAGTTTTAGTTTAGGTTAGCTTTTAAGAACGCACAATGATGAAATTTTCATGATTTATGTATACTATAGATATCCTTCTGACCTACCAAATTTTTAATGTGAAGGTTACCACTGTGTGTATGTGTACTGTGTAGTGTTTTGTGCTCTACCTATATACCTACTGTGGAGGAATCAAGCCTACTTACTTCAATCAAGATAAACTTTTTGTTACGGAAACAGTAATGAAAAACAATATCGTGACATGAATTCGCAACTATTTGACAGCAAAATGGATGCAAGAAAAACGTTTGCATTAAAGAAAACTATAGCTATTGTGACATGAGATAAAAATTACAAATTGTTATTAGTAAATCCCACCCAAAACTTAAACGATGTCGAGTAGGTAATATAGGTATACATAGAACTCAGCTGTGCACGGCTTCATTTTCTCCGTAATACAAAATGCTGTTAAAAATCCGACGTCTCTTCAAACAAATGAGGTAGAATTCGTTTTAATTGCGATAGGTAGATATGGTTTGTTCATAACTTCATCATTTTGCTATTTCTTATGAAATATCCCCAACCCTTACCTTACATTACCGACAAACATTTTAACATACATGTGATCAAATATTGCACAGGCTGCTATTGTGACTATTGTGACCAGCGAATTTTTATCGAATTTTCTAACAAAGCTTCAACTTCAAAATTTAATGAATGTTCCGTTTATAGTTCCACAATATAAAATTGGATATGTGTAGAGTGCAGCATTTGGGAGACAGATGCATTCATATACATAGTTGCACTATATGCACATCCACAACAGTGGGGTCCTTGCCCTTTTCAAAAGCACTAAGAGCTGTTGTTCATTAGGTATTTTTAACAACTTGCATGCGTTCTACAGCTACATCGAATGGATTAAATTACTTTATATCCTGTTTGGAAATTACATACCATCATCGTTTACGTATCAATTTCGATGCGGGCTTAAAAGGTTCGATTTCTACTTAAATGATTTTTTTTGTGTTGTCATGAAATTGTGCTTGTAGAACAAGCTACGAGGGCAAGTTTGTAAAAGAAAATTTTTTACAAATCTAATTATCTACCTATCTCTTTGATCCCTCTATTCTCTTTCTGCTTTATTTAATCGTCCGTCGGTCGTCGCGCAATTTTAAAATCTCATTGTGAATTACTAAACACACGCCATTATATATATTAGAAAATGCATGTGTACAACCAGTACTATTCCCACTAAAACCGCAAGCAAAAAAAAAAAAAAAAAAAAAAGCAGGACAACAAGGAGAAACACCAACAATTCAATTAAGTACCAACAACAACACAGAAAAGGGAAATAAGAGGCAGATGTCCACAAAATTAGGGGAAAACTCGTTCTACTTTCCCAATTCCACTCGTTCGTTTTCCAAATGTTTGTTTCCTTTGCAAATTATTTCATACAGATCAATCTCTAAACCAATTATAGACGAAGAACGCTTTTCAAAAATTGCAAACAACAAAATAAAAATGCAATAAATCATTAATAAACTTACCATAAACTCCGTATGTAGTTGTTCTTGTTACTATAAAATAGGTGTACGTGACAAACGGCGACAGTAGAGCTAACACTAAAAAACACGGCCGATTCACAATAACGATATACAATACGTTTTCCTACGAGAGGTAGGTACACAATTACACAAGAAAAAAAGAACATTTAACACATCGAATAGAGTACACTCTTGTTTCTCGTTTTTCTTTTTTTACGAGTACTATTACGAAAATTGTTTACTTTTCGTTTTCACACAAAATTCTTGTCAATTACATTTTGTTTATCGAGTTTGCACAATGTACCTAGCGGCGAAAAATATTATTCACTTTTCACTTTTTTTTTTGCTTGCGGGCAGCAAAGCAAGGCAAAGAACTACTACACTCGAAATTACTTGGGGTGAGAAAAAGAAAACAAAATGGTGGTGTAGTTGTGTAAATCTTCCCCGACTACTTATGATTTTGCACTTGGATTTACAGAGAATTAACACTTTAAATTGATGAACTATTTGTTGTAGATTGATGTAGCGGTGATAAGGATGTTATTTTTCACTTTTTTATGTTTTTCTGTATAATAATTTTGGGTAAAACTGTGCTGCAACGGGAGCAACGATTACCCGCACGCAACGCTTCGATCAATTTTCACTCGGACTCGCTATTCAACACGAAAGAATTTTTATTTACCAAAAGTGGTGGTGTGGTGAGTTAGATATTGGGTTTGCCTAGCGCCGCCTTGTCGCGAGTGGTAGGTATTGCAGACTTTTAGCTGCGAGAACAGAAGAGGCCGTAATTTCTGAAAATTATTACTCTAGGTAGGTATATTCGTTATTTTTTTCATTGTTTGTTATAAATTTTTATTTATTATGTCTTATTTTAATACGAAGTTAATTTTCCTTATGAAATGAATGAATGATGAATGAATGAATGAATGAATGAATGAATGAATGATATTTATTAATTAGCTTTTAAAAGCCATTTTGATTGTACAATTTATAATTTTACAATAGACTCGTTTTTAAACTATCTGTTAGATTCATTATCTTTATATACTCAGGGCCACTTGCACCAAATCATTGGATATCTAAATAAACTTCTGAATAGCTAACCATAGATAAACCAATAAATAGTTACTTCCCGTCTTTGTGTTGCATCATTGCAAAATTGTGCGTGGATAAGTAACCTTCGATTATTTTAAATTTGACAGTACTATCAGTACTAAAAACGCAAAAAAATGCTTTGAACTGTCGAATAAATGGCAAATAAAAGACCCAGACGCAGGCGTAGGTAAATAAGCCCATGCAGTAGATGAAATTAATGTTAGCTATTCCTAAAAGCGCTCTAGGGCTCCAAATTTTAGAAATCTAGGTGCCAGCCACGCTGTAGAAATTTTGTTGCCACTTTCTGTTGTTTTGCTGTTGTTTCTAGTTGTAAAGTAGATGTTGATCATTGTTATTTTTGTCTATAGAACATTTAATATTCGTGGTGGCGCAACAGGCGGTAGACACCCTAGGCCTAGCTTCTCGCAACCATTCGTTTTGTGTGAGTTTCTATTGTTAAGCCCAGTATCCTGCTCGCGCTAAATTTTATCTCCCATACAAAAATGTCTACAGAGATAAAATTTAGCGAGGCAGTTTAGCAAAGCAGTATCCTGTTCCGCACGCTAAATTCTTACTTTCATATAGATGGGACACACTTAATGTCAGTCCGATATAACAATATTGTGTGTTATACGTACTACGTACAATTTTGTTATACTCGGCCAAGAAAATGTCTCCACTGATTTAGCTCGCGAAAGAATTGCCTGGTACATTAAATCGGCGATAAATTTTGACATTTTCGAAACAAAAGTATTTTTTAATTGAATATTTCGTGGAATACTTGATAATCGATGTAAGTGAGTAGGAAAAAAGTGAAAAAATAACAAAAATCAAAATACATGTGGCAATAAAATATGGTGTGTGTCCTATCTATATCCTGTACAACGAATTTAGCGAGCATTTATCTGTGCTGTGGAGAGAAAAGCGCTCGCTAAAATTAAGCGCAAGCAGGATACTAGGCTTTAGGACGAATGGAAATGGAAGGGACCTACAATTTTATGCCGAGTCCGAACGGCTGAATTGAGAAGCTTTTTCAGGACAGTCATACCTACTCTCGGAAATTTCGAATTCCAAACTTTTTGCCGCGAACGAAAACACCCTTGGCGTGAATTGTCAAAGTTTATTCGCAATTAACATCGTTCGCGTTCCACAAACTAAAGAATAAAACATTCGTTCGAACTTATAACCTCAAACTAGACATTGCGGGTAGAAACTGCTGTCTGAAATTCGCGAACTGCCGCGACCAACTGCCGTGTTCATGTCAACGAAACTGTCAAAACTCGCGAATATTCGTTCGTTAGTAGGTAGTTGGTCGCTCTAATGTGATTAGTTCTTAAAATGGTACTTGTAGGTACGGTAGTATTTACATTAAATGTCAATAGTGCCATCTATTGCAGAGTAAAGCGTGGGAGACTTTTAAATACAGAACCCGTTTATACTTCGAATACTTACCTCTGTTTAAAAATCAACTGTCCCATCAGCTTCCGAGTCCAATATATTCAATCTGCCAGCAATCGAAATTTCGAGTACATTATATTCTAATAGGTTCGTACTCAAATACTTAATTTGCAAACCAGGGAAATGTGTGTGACGATAAACTTGCAATTGCATTACAAGGGTAAGAGCGGGAAACACAACCGAACCTGCAATCAACCGAAAAATTTCCGATATTGATTTGACTGTCTCCAGTTGTGCCGGTGCAAATGTGTATTTTTTTAATCACGTTTCCCTATAGTCAAAGTTCTATCTCAAAAACAGAATTATATAATAATTGTGGCTTAAGTGGGACAAAGGCCTTGATTATATACAGCAGTAAGTCGCAGCCTTCAAAGCCTTCACCAGAGTAGATGAACTTTTGCAGCCAATTGACGTAAACAAGGGAAAGTGACTCGAACCAGTTTGACATTTTTCAAGTACGAAAAAAATCGCACATCATGAAATAAAATTTAAGATTAGAACAATGTCTTTCCTTCAATAACATTATGACCGAAACTGTGATAAATACTTAAATAGTGACACTGTTTACGTTCTGACAAGTCGATGATAAGGAAGCTAATATTTATTTATTTATTTTTTATTCAGTTATTATTGTTCCTTACGTAATCTAAGCAATTAAGCAGTGCAAGCCTTTCCGAAAATCCGAATTACTAAGCCAATCCAATTATTGGTTTGACTATTATATATACAAATACATATGTTGGGATTTTTAAACTTCATTACCTATATTGCATACGTTGGATCTTTATTGACAATATTTCCAAAAAAAAATAGAAGTCGCCTAAAATTGAAGTAGAAGGAAATTGACAGTTAGAGTTTATGTTGATGCCTTTCTGACAGATGGTTTACAATACTGCTGGTAAACTGTTTTCAGCGCCATCCGTTATCAATCGAGCGGGTACTAGGAGAACATTGAAGCAAACCAAAATAAATCACTTTCTATCACAAAACATTCCAGGGATCTTTGTACCAAGGTTATCAACAATTTATGCCCTAAACACATGTGCAGACATTTTGAACTTTCACTTCAAGTAGTACTGCAGATGAAAGATGAAATAGATGTGGAGAATTCAAAATGCATCGGTTACTGCGAATGTGGGAAAAAAAATATATAAGTAGATATGAGATAGAGACTCTTACCCAGCATCAGGTGAATTTTAAAATACAATCCTGGCAATTTAATTTACTTACTGCGCTGCTTTACAGAGGATTTAGAAATAGAGTCCTGTTACCCTAATGGTAGATTTCATAATTTACGCGCATTTAAACATGTGAAAGTATTCTAATTTTGCTGCGATGTGAATTCTGCATGTGTGTTTTATGTATTTGCATACTTTGCCTCGGCAATACTGTTCGAACTACTATTTTCGCCATTATTGTACCTACGAGAAATTTTCGCCTCAGTGGCACAGTCGATATTCTTGGGTTAAAAATAAAAACAAATATCTACATATTACATCAAAAAATTTCATATTAATGATCCATTTTTCGGAGCTTAAACAGGCGTAGTAAGTATAACTCGGAAATCAAAAAAAGTCGTTTTTGAAAGTGACACAAAATACAACGCTCCTATGTACGCTATCATGTACATTATTTCGGTTGGGGCTTGGCCAGTCCATATCCACAGCCACACCAAACAAACTTCGGAAAAACATTGTTTTGAAAACATTTCAAAAGTTTTCGAAACGTTTCAAAAATGTTTTTCTAGCTTCTTGAGGTATTTGAATGGCCGCATTCACTAATCTAGTCATCGTAAGTCGACCTGAATTGTCTGGAATCAAATTTACCTGAACTAGCTTGAATTGTCGGTATGTCACTTATTGACAATTGAATTTTTTGTTCTCCTGGGTTCCGAGTTTCTTATTGGTCCTCTGGTCTACACGTCAGGGCTACCGATATGTCAAATTGCGCTCCCCGATAACCCAATAGAAATGTCAAAACTGAGTTCTCCAGACACATGTTGACACAAATAGACGTCAATTTATTTGTAAGTCAAGAAATTCTTGACTTGATTTGTCGGTGTAGTGGACGCGTGACCAGTATAATAGCCAACCTAAACTAGGTCAGAATTATTCACATTACACATTACTGAACTTAGTGCTTAGAGCTTTCACTGTTTGTTTGTAATGTTTTCAAAACAAAAATGCATAGACAATAACGTAGACCAAATCTACAAGTCTATATATTTTTTGTAGGTACAATTATTTAAAAAAAAAAACGCAACGTGCCGACAGATAGGCAGTATTATTAGAAATTAGCAAAAAAAAAAATTTTTAAAAATAATAATAATACAAAATAAAATATTCAGTGATAACCCCGTCCCAGAAAACAAATACTGAGCCATACGCAATTTTTTGCACTGATGTGCGCAAACTGTATACATATGTGTGTGCTTGTGCACATAAGGTGCGACTTTAGTAGAGTATAAAATTGATTTCCTTGTGTGTGTATACAATTAAATATCGGTTTGTAATGCTAAAAAAAATCTATATTTAGTTTTTAGGTAGACCGCAACTTCTCAGAACCAATATGCATAAAAGAAAACCTTCACAATGTTACCAAAGTTAAACACTTGTCTCCTTATTATATATGATAATAATAATAAAAGGCGTAGGCGTCTCATATGACATGTCAAAATTTACTAGCCCTGTGGAACGTACTAACTATATATGAAGTGGTCTGGTCAGTCGTAGTGCAAGTGCGCACTCAGTGCTTAGGCTCCCGGCGCAGGATAATTTTTTGAATCCGTTTTCCACCACGATAGTGTCAAAAAATTATCCGAGGATAATAATTATTTAGCCCAATTGTCACACGGCCATAATATCAAGTCAAAGAAGGCAAATTGTTGATGTCTATCGTGTATGCATGCATACTTATACTTGCTTATAAAAAGTGGTTGAGAATGAAACCTTCATATGGAAACGGGTTGATCCCTTTTTTGTTCTAAACACTCCCGCACCTATTCGAAATTGAAGGCCATCAAAGGCGACTTCCTTACCAACCAGTAGGGGTATAATTCAGTTCAAATAAAACTATGCAGGGATAATTATATATACTATTGGGATTGGCATCCCTCCAAAGTGGTCGCAGTGGGTACACAAATTACATCTTAATGTTTTTTCTACTGCGCCACCTCTCGCGAACGTCTGACGAACATCCGAGAGTATAACTGTCCTGGAAAAGCTTTTCAATTCAGCCGTTCGGGCTCGGCATACAATTGTAGGTCCCTTCTAGGACCTAGGCCTATCGTGTCTACCCGCCTGTTGCGCCAACTATTTATTTATTTTATAGCTTGGCGTATTTTTTTGGTAAGTGAGTATAACAAAACCAAAAGTGAGTATAAAAATTTTGCATGTAAAACCAAAAGTGAGTAACAAAACCAAGAATGAGTATAAAAGTTTTGCATGTAAAAGTAAAAGTGAGCTAGCTATAGATTCTCAAAAAAATACACCTAGTATTTAGTGTCATATGAAATGTTTTTCTGCCACAAGGCCGTAAAAAAAAGAATCCTATAAATGTAGGATCGTGCCATATCGGCATTTCATTTTACCAAGAGTGTCTCTCTCTATCAGGACTTTCCAAAAATAAGAATAAATATGGCAACGCAAAAATCAAACCAAAATAATTCATACATGCTTAGGTTGAAACCTTTATTTTGCCCCAAAAAACAGAAAGTGATTAAAATAATTAAATGTTCCCAACTAAAGTGAATGCACTAATCAAGGACCACCAATATACAGCAACATAGCAAGACCCGCACCATAGATTCAAAATTGACGCTTGTATATGAATTATACTATACTGGGTCAGCTTACAAACGTCCATTATTTTATTTTGCCTGCCTGAAATAAAATAAATCATTAAAATTTTGCCTCGAATTTTGACCCATTTTGACCTCAGATGCAGATTATGAAGTCTTAAATAAATCTGACCACCAAACATACATAAATATAATTAAATGACGTACAGTTTAGTTAGCCAAAAAGTTGCATTCATACAAAAAGTATCAAAATTATGACAAGTATAACACAGTTTTTAAAAATGCATTATACAAGAGCTACAGTATTGCAATAATTATTTTTGTTTAAGTCGTCTCTGTCTCTTAGCTGATTAATTTCACTCTCCCAAGATAAGAGGCTATTTTTTGTGAAATTATTTCAAATCTACATATTTAATAAATAACCTCGAAAAATAAGAAGATTAAACTTTAATATAAGCATTTGCAAGACAGCTACAAGCTCTCATTTGAGTTCGAATCCTCAAAGCGAATGTGCTAATCTAATACCTATACCTACGTCTGGTTTGCGAATTGCTGCGTCTGCGCCGAGTCTCGGTGATTTATTTATTTTTTTATTTAAAAAGGAGACACTCAAATTCTCCTAAAGTTGACATATTGCGAAAATTCATAACAACAAATTTAAAACCATTGTTTAGCTGCTGGAAAAAAGTTGCGATTTATTATTTAACTTAAACTGACCTTACAAACCTTAATGGTGATTTTCAATAAGGCTAAGACCGATTTAAGTGATTTGCTATTGCTTGTGAATTTAAATAATCAAAGGAAGATCAACGTGAGCTGCTTTTCAAAACGGATAGTTGCTGATAAACTCTTCGATCTTTGTCGAGGTATGTTTACTATTTGTCTTTATTGGCAATTCTATAGAGAAATTAATAAGAGATAACATTTAACCTGGAAATTTGTGTGCATGTGTGGCTAAATTATGAATATGTGTGGAATTATCTGTTTCGATTGTCTAATGGATTTTGTTTCTAAAATTACAACAATTGTCATTCCAGTTGGGCTTTTAGCCGAAGCCCATCTCGTTTACAGATGGACTATAGGTATCTGTTTTGTTTAACATCAAACCAAATTGTATGAAACCAGGCTTTATATTAGGCACCTAATTTTTTAGGTATTACACAATACTTTTTATTATTGTATTATGCAAAAAATAAATTCTTCAATAAATGTTCTTCAAAACTTTGTTTTATAAAATCGCTTTGATTTTGTTATCTGTCACAAACAGACATTTTCGGGAACTACATAGGTACCTACTGCCTACTCTATAATGGTATTCGAACTCGATGTTGTATTCGAATTCGAAGTTCATGACAGTGTCATTAATAATCTCGTTGCGTTGCAATGTTGCTATGGACAGGCTGCAATTATTTTTATTTCGATAACAATTACATGCATAATAAATGAAACGCGTTTGTTCTATAGAGGTTGTACTATTTGTATTTCATATATGAAAGAATTTTCTGCACTGATTAAGACAATTTATATAATAACAGCAAGCAAACCATCATTGCCGACCTGACAAATGAAACTCAGGTTTTTGTTTTCATAATAAACTTACGTAAATTATAGATGCCTTGAATTGAATTGAACACAATTGTCCTAGTTTTTGTTAGTAAATCAAAAAAAAATTTAAATCATAATAGAAAAAAACAAAATAATGGGCCAATAATCTTTTTAACCTTCAACTTAAATATTTTGACGGTCACAATAGATAATTTTATATGAAAATGCTCGGAGCGATACGTTTGAGCAGCGTATTCACAGAAGCCCGTAAATACAAACACAGCATTTCGAAGTTGACCGTAAAATAAAAGCCTGTAATACAGAAGCCCGCAAATGAACATTTTCACAAAGCTCGTATTTGTGCACCCATAAACTACGTACTACTACTACAGTATTTTGTTTAACCGACTTGTGTAATACGCGCTTTTGAAAACGGGCATTTGAAAACGGACATTTCAAAACGAATTTTTTGATTGCAAACAAACTTAGCCTACCCGGAAATGTTTGACATTGTGAACTCGTAAAGGTTGACCCGAAGGTTGACCTGGACACTACAAATTATTTATTAGAACCGCGCAATATGTATTCAAGTCCTCGTTAATATAAGGTCTGTTTGACTTGGAACCTAGGGTGCAGTTTTATGTTATCGCAAGTGTTAAATGTCTTTTAAAACATTTTGAAAGTGACAGATCTCAAAGTTATATTTTTCTCTTCGACATGAAACAAAATTTTTGTGGTTTCCGTTTTCTTTTTAGGCGGCGCAGCTTCGGCTCGGTGTGAATAAAGTACATATTAGTTTTAATAAATTGCAGTCATCTGAAGTTAAGTTCCTTAGAACACGCGTTCGCCGTAAAAACCTGTAACTAATGCTAAAAATTACCTGTATTTAGGCAACCATAATTTGCATTTCGTTAATACCGAATTTAAGACCAACGTATTTTCTCAGCCATACCTAAAATTGCGTTACAAATGCGCCACCTCGTGCGAACATCTGACAACCATTCAAGATTATAACAATGTGCTGAAAAAGATTCTATCTACCAGTTGCCAAATTATGATCACCACCAGAACCAGTGTTTTCATTTTAAAAACCATAATTATCCGATTTATCAGACTGTTGAAAGATTTTTGTACAGTCCCAAAGGAATGTTGTTCAAATTTAGCCTAAAGTGCGTATACGATATTCGATAAAATGTTTTGATTAATTTTGCCTTTGGGTCTAATTTGTGTGAAAGCTTAAATTAATCACCTAGAATTTGAAACTTTTCCGTGTACACACAGATATAATTAAGGCCGTGTGTGTCAATTGGGCTAAATAATTATGTTCTGATAATTTTCAGACTCAGACACAAGCTAAACTGAAATCAATACCTATTGTTTGTGTTTTTCTTTTAATATTAAATTATATATCTGTTACTTTTAGATTGTAAAGCAATGGCATCAATTCCTCAAGGAGCATTTGCAGCTTGTAAAATGCGTGCATACAAAGAAAATGAATTGACCATTGCTAAGATGAAAAGCAACCCTGAAAAGCCGGACATGAGGAAGAACATTGCCAATAAGAAGCGTAAGTATCAAAATAATGGATATGTTTCTATCACACCTCGAGTTTTTGATAATATTGAGTCAGGTTGGAATTTTAATAATGAGGGAAAAAAAAAAGCTGAGAGAACTGTAAAATTGCATTGCCATTAGCATGAACCACATAAAACTAGACCGTCGACTCGTCCCAGATAACGGACTTTGCTTACAAGCTGCCTGCGGGCCCAGGATTTTTGATGGATTGGTGCTGTACAAAATCAAAGGAGCGCCATTAACGCACGCATACTTGGAAAATCTTAGGCCTATACCATGGGAAAATCATGGAAAATCATTGCCGCCATTGATTTTGACATTTCACACGTATTCACAGACAGGTGAATTCATTCTAATTCTATGTGGTTTGTGGCTATTTTAGGTGCTCTTTGTTTAAGTCAATATTAGATTAGTGTAGTGCTTAAACGTTGTATTTATTTTTCTGAAAAATGAATGTTAAAATAGACGTATAAAGTCGACGAGCCACCCAAACAAGGTAGATGCCTTTATCTTACAAACATCAGAAAGGAACCATCCGTTTGTATACCAAAAAAAAAAAAAAATAAAATAGCACATCAGGTCTGTATGGACCCCATAGGCCTACATTTTCACAACAATTCGTTGAGTTTTTATTATTTTTGGACGAATGGAAAGGACATGCAATTTTACACCGAGTCCGAATGGCTGAATTGAAAAAAGCCACAAATATCTCGGATATTTGTCAAACTGTTGCAAGAGGTGGCGCCAGTGGGAAAACCCTAAAATGTAATTTGTATTTTTCCACGCACCCATGCGACGAAGATAATGCAATTACCTTAATTCCACGGCCCAACTAGACTGTCAAAACTGCAGACTGCAGGTGAATGTTTATGTAAGGGTATTAAAAACCAAGCCAAGCTAAAAAAAATCAACGTTGCCTCTGTTAGCGTTACCAAGCCTCGATTTCTTCCAAAGTAAGGTTTCTTCCTACTTGTGTTTATACTTTTGGCGGCAAGATTTTACTTTACTGCCCATTCGAAAATAACGTTTTTTTTTTGCACAGTCCGATTAATTTTAGTGCCCTAAAAACAAATCTAAAAAAACACAAGAAAAAAAATTTGGCGGTCTCTTTCCGTTTGGGGTCGGCGCGCGCCCCCAAAGTTTCAAAAATACCATACATACATATTATGTAGTACCAACATTTCAAGAACGGAGGGTCCAACCGAAGATATGGGGTAATTAAAAAGAGCTAAATTTAAACCACTGAATTTTTGCTCTTTTCTACTGACATCGCACTTAAGGACCATTCACATGAGAGCGAACGAACGAATTGATAAAATATGAACAAACAGCTTTTTAAGCATTTATTAACAGAAAATTCCACATTTTACTATTCCAAGAGTAGGATATTTAATTATCCCACCAAAATGTATTAAGAAAACCAGTTTATAAACAGTTTAAATAACAAAATTTCGAATTCTCAACTTTTTGCCGCGAACGAAAACACCCTGGCGCGAATAATCAGTTTATTCACAATCCACATCATTTAAATCGCGTTCCACAAAATCGCGAATAAAAAATTCGATGGAACTTAACCTTATTCCAAGAGGAGGATGTGTTGAAATAAAAAAATGTGCAATTTTCTGTTTATAAATGCATTAAAAGTGGTTTGTTCGCATTTCATGAATTCGTTCGTTCGCTCCCATGTGAATGGTCCTTTACTTCCAAGGCACGGGCTAATATTTTGTATTTAAACATTATTTTTAATGACTTATCACATTCTATTTTTTACAAAAATCGCATAAACAGTGAGATACGTATGGGGGTGCACGGTGCCCCCTGCAACCCCCCTGCTTGTGGTCACTGTAGGATTTGGAGTGGGTGCAAGGTTGGGTATATGCAAAGATTTTATTACGTTGTTTGCTTAATTTTACCGCCAAAAACTATGCGTTTTTCTAATTATTTCATATCTTCGGAGTTTATGATCCGATTTTGATGAAACTTTGTTAACTGCACATTTAGGGAATATAAAAAAATTATTTTATAAAAATTGGACACCATTCCTGAGATTTTGGTACTATTTTATATGGTATTTTTTGAACTTTGGGGGCGTGACACGCCCAAACGGTAAGAGACCTGTTTGTCGCAAATGACAAATAAGCGCTGTCTCTGCTCAGTTTTTCTAATTTTCATAATTTTCAAATTATTATTATTAGAGCCAAGTATATACTGTGCATGCTCATCGAATTTGTGATTTTTGACATTTAAACACAGTGTATACAGTGTGAAAATTGAGTGAACTATGATGACCCTTTTTTGATTTTTCCTCAGGGTCTTGAGATAGGTCTAAAAAAAACACAATCTGTAAAAAGTTTAATGACGAAATAACAATAACAAAACATATTTCATGTCGACAACAAAATTTACTTGATAGATATATAAAAAAATAATTGTTTCCAAACTCAAGGCAAACCTTTCCCAACCTCAGTGGTGTTACCTATTTTTGACGTTCACTGTACATTACGAAATATTTTTTATGTTGAGTAGCTATGAACCAATAAATTGATTATTCTTTAAAATAACGAGTTTCCTTCTCATTTAATTTATTATTCTACAATCTTTCAGTACTAGAATATAGCCCGGTTAAGTACAATAGCAAACTGATGAATTCCATTTGGGGTCTTTACAACCGCTATTCTCCTCATAATATTAAAGGCAATGACTACGAAGTTGAAGGAAAGAACTTTAATAAGCAACAGCCGTAAGTATACTTGTTTTTGTTTACCAATATCTAGAAGTCGGCAGTTGAAATTTTACAAACAATACACTAGTCCATTTGGTTCTGATTTTCAATAAGCTGTGTTTTTTTCGAAGAATTTCAACTGCCAAGTTCCAATGTAAGGATCGCCGGCCGGTATTAAAAATACTTTATTCATTTTCAGAATGGCTGTTGCATCGTATGCCATTGAAAAAAACTTATCAATGGCACATCAATCTGGAAAGGAATGGAACTTTCCATAATAAATATTCTATAAAATCAAAGTGATATAAATTATTATTTTTAAGTTGAAATCAATTAATCTATCAAAAACTATACCCGAATGAAAACAATAAAAAATCGAAATTATTTTATGTGAATAAAAGGAAACATTATTTGTATTTTTTTTATTATTTTTTTATTCCATTTACGAACAATAACAAATAACATAACAACATAAATAAAAGTAAACAATTACCCCTATCCTAATAAAAAAATTCTTTTGTATGCTATCTGACGCTTGGTAGCTTAAATTAACTGTGTGTAGGCCAGTATACGATTTTAAAATATTTTTAGGAACATGACAAACAAGCGAAGCATAATTATAATATTATAAATTTCGGTATAGAATAGCAGTCTAAATTATATAATTATTATAATATGTATATAACATTATTGAGCTGTACCTACTTTCATATTTGTTTAATCAAAGTAAGTCTAAATGCTATCAACGGACAAGGTCAAAATAACTATCATAAAATAAGGATCTGCTGTTCCCCCAAAAGAGGGGGTATGCGTATGAGTATAAAGTATGGTGCGACATGATTATTAATTATTATTTTAAAGTAAGAAACTTTTCATAAAGAAATGGTTTGTTTCTAATAAGCTAATCTCTAATATCTCTAATATCTTGAGATTTATCTTTGATTTTCAAGGTAAATCACATATCTGTCATCGCGTCAAATATCTAAATGTCAAAATAAATGTATTTTTGTTCAATAGGTCTGCTCCTTTACTTTTGTACTAAACAAGGAAAAGACTGTCAAAATGGCAGTGGTGGAGAGTCTCTCTCAAAGAGAAAAACTTACAAAAACGTTAGGGAACGCTTTTGTAGTAATCATGAAAAATGACAGATGCATTTTGTTTTTCAATAAATTGCATGTGAGTTTAAATCCAAGTTTTTACTAATGTCGTTTTCGGTTGGTCGTCCAAAACCGTCCGGAAGCAATCCGAACGCTTCTGAAAGCGTTCGATTGGCACTCAACTGACAGCACACTGACAGTTCTTCTACTAAAAAGAAGAGAAATTTGCTTCTGGATTTGAATTCAGAATCGCGGAGAGTTCTTCTGGACGATTCTGGACGACCAACCGAAAACGACATAACTGAACTACAAGCATTCGAGAAGTGAAATAAGGCTACATTATTGTCCCGCCTTCTGATACCATTTTTATAAAAATTTGTTTCAAAATACAGATGCACGCGTTACACGCGGATGCCAAATAGGACAACAAATTTCAATTTTCAAAGCTGTACATTTTCAGGCGACTGACAGTTGTTTCAATTCTTACTCAAAGAAATTTGTTGCCCTCTCGAAGCCGCTCTCTTTTACGAATTTTTCAAGTTAAGGAACGACATTGAGTAAAAATTCGTAAGATTTTAAAGTAAAGGAACAGAGCTAGCTGATATATTCAAATTAATGCCAAAAGAGTTATGTTTGCTAATTCTTGTCAACAGATATTTATCTACTAGACATTCGCTGCCATTATTTGTTTTCATTCCGTCATGCTGTTGTGTTTGTTGTGAGAGCAAAATATCGGTTTGCAGCGCTCTCCTTTTCGTTTTGCAGTACGTGTACGGTACCTACGCTGCGAAATGATGGCGAAAAGTGGGTAATTGTAATAGATTGCTTAGTACAATTATCCACTCTCTTTTCGCACACAATGTATTGTCCGGGACAATCTTCGTGCTGTTGTCGAATGCCTATGGCACTTGTGAAGCAGCTGATACTATACTCTCCACAAATTATTTTCCGCTGTTTTTTTCGCAGACGTTTCGCTGTGCAATTGGAGACCACCGAAAAATTTCGTTTCACTACTAGGCTCTAAATGCAAAAAGAATGGTGATTGCATTCTTTTATGGGATCCTGTATGTAGTCAATTGATAAAATTATTACCACTCTTAAAATAAGCTGACATTTTTTCAGAGCCCTCTACTATGGCAATGGCGCTTCGGTAATTTGGTAGGTATCTAACGCTTTTAATTTAAAGGATTTAAGCGAAATATAGCAACAATAATATTATTACATATTCTAAACTATACATTTACTTAAAATTCTTATAATTGAATGTGAAATTGGCGTAATTAATATAAGTAGCAAGCAAAAATATGATCAATCATCCGATCAAATTGTGTTTTGCGTTTAATGCGAATGGGGCCGAATTGCCGCGTCCTGAACAAATACTACGTGACTGAATTTATTAATGTAATATCGGCATACATAATTCAGTGACGTATGCAATAATTCAACCCTAGGTTTGATTATTTATGTATACTACTCAAGTCTGTGTGTTTATCTTACAAGACTGGAGTTTGGTGAACTTTTCTATTAAAAACCTACATTATGTCAGAATTTACGGCACAACGAAATCCCAGTAATTAAAATTAAGTTTAATTTAAGAAACATGATTCATAAGTTGGTACCATATACTTGATATTGATGAAAGCATCTTCACCACCATGCATTTCTAACACCTGAAGGGTTTCATCAATCAAATCCCCCAAATTCATGTTATTCTTTTGACTGTAATCGATTTCATCACCGCAATTGACTGAAAAACAAAAAAGATAAATCTGTCATTTTAAATCAGTTATATAGACATTAATAAGAACGTACGATTTTTTACTTTGTATGAGTTGAACATAGGTAATAGTTGTCGATAGAAGGGCACCAAAGCCGGCCCAACTAAATCAGATGACATGACGAGTTGTTGGAGAATTTTTAGTGTGGTGCACATAACTTCTAGATTTTTTGTACTTAAAGCGTCTGTGAAAATTAAAATTTCTTAATTTAAGTCAACTGTTGATTCTTTTTAAAAGCACACTTTTAATCGGTAAGATAAGTTGAGGTATAACCGGATGAATTTTCTCCCCGCCATGTGTCAACAAGTCCAAGACGCCCTGACGAGCGTATGTCTTATAAGGGTGTTTAGTTTCAGAAAGTCCATCGAAGAAAAGCGGTAAGTATAGGCTATAGTCCAATTTTTCAATGTCCACCTAGGAGTAAAATGAAGAGAGAATTTGCTAAATTTATAAGCGCGAGTATTGAGCATGGAACACTGAGAAAATAGCTCTATCAAAGTCGGAAAGACTGGCTGATCGGAACTCTGAAGTCTCGAGTCCCTCAGAAAGAGGAAATACGGCGCGGCGGATTGAATCAACGGTGTCGTCAACAGTGAGGATTACAGATATACTACTTCGACTCTCTTTGAGCTGAGGTTAAGTGAGGATTTCTTATGCTTTGTCAGTCTGATTGAAACAGAGATTGTGTTGATATCGCTCATGTACTTATTTTACTTTGAATTAAACTATTAAACTAGAGGTCTCACATCAACGCAACTCATATCGGTCGCACGCTTATTGACAATTGCTAGTTGCTTATTGCTTTACCGCCTCAATGTGGGTGGCGCTTAAGACATTTCAAACGGCACAACAAAGGAGAAATACTATGACATGATATTTAACGGTGAACACGTGTAATCTCAATAAACTGCCAGAACTTTTGCCGAATCATCATTCTACCGAAAAGCCCTATACCAATATCAATAAGTGTCAAAGACCAATGGCATTGATGCCAAGAGGCCATCCGAGACGCCACAATTAATGTCCTACTACATTCCTTCCCTACGAAACCCTTGATAAAGAGTACAGACAAAGCAACTCGCTTGCAAAGCGGCGCTGCATAAAACGACGTGAGCGGTTTAAAAAATCTACGGGCAAAGGAGAAGGGCACCGGCTTCTTAGGAAGAAAAAGAAAAAACACGAGATGCGCGCGATTGAGGAAATATAAAGTGCTACTCCAGTAGCAATATGTTCGGAAGTTTTACCAAAAGGTAAAAAAAAAAGTGTCAAGGTAACAAAAAACGAACAGAGACATGCAGAGATGACCAAGGAAACCCTGTAGTAGTATCACAGTCGGCGTTGAGGATATGAAACGATCATTTCTGCAGACTGTTAAACAGCAAAGATGACTAAAATTTCGCGCTGTCAGACAGAACGATATTTGGTCGGAAAGAAGTATGCCTTATGAATAGAACAGCATTTATAGAGACAAGTTATATAGATATATTTAGTTTTGGCATCCCTGTCAAACTCGTCAACTTGTACAGAATGACGATGGAGAACACTCGCTGCTCCATTATGATCGGAAACTATCTTACCGAAAGCTTTGATGTCAAAAAAGAATTTATACAAGGTGATGCGCTTTCATATAGGTTATTTCTTAAACATCATACTTGAGAAAATTGTACGAAACTCACTGTCACAAGTCAACACCGGCACATTTTTTCACAAATCTGTACAATTATTTGCATACACGGATAACATTGACATCATTAGCGGTCACTGGCGCGTTTGCAAACCAAGTATGCATTATGCTGTCAATAAGAAGGGACACGCAACATTGACGATTCAGGCAGAACGCCATAATGGACCTCTACAGGTTTGAGGTAGTTAACGACTTTATCTAACTCGGCTCCGTATGTAACTCTGAAAATGACATCACTTCAAAAATCAAGTCAAACGCTGATTCTTTGGCCACTTTACACCACAAACCAGTAAGAATAGACCGCCGACTTCCCGTACACCTATGATTCGCCCGGAAAAAAACACCCTGTCTGTGAATACGTGTAAATGTCAAAATTAATGGCGGCAATGATTTTCCATGCTATACCACGGGCCTAGGATTTTTCAAGTATGCGTGCGTTAACGGCGCTCCTTTGATTTTGTACAGCACCAATATACATGAAAAATGCTGGGCCCGCTGGCAGCTCGTATAGGCAAAGTTCGTTATGTGGGAGGAGTTGACGGTCTATTCTTACTGGTTTGTGCTTTACACCACTACTGAAACCCGGCTCGACACAAAATTATCTGCCGGCTGTGATATTATGGCTGGAACATGTCAATATTTCGTTTGCGTAAGTGCTGCTAAGTAAACTAAAGGACTGTGTTCATTAAAGCTCATAATTTAGTTCTTTTATGAGTTTTCTGGTAAGTGTGCCATTTAACCCTAGTCGGCCATTTTAGGCCACCTTCCCCTACAAAAAATCGAGAAAGCAATTTCGAATAGGATTAACTTTCGGAACAAAGTAGAGTGTAGGGGCCCCTGGAGTATATGGATACTTTACAACCCAGGTGCTAATAATCCTCAAGATTGAAGAAGCGGGTGGACTATGAAAATATCAGTACCTACAGATTTCGATGGGTATCTTGCCCCGATTGTCGAACGAGGGAGCAGCGAATTAATTCCGCAGTCACTAAAGTTCAGGGAATAATAAAATATTTACACAGCATTTTCAGCAGGTGCTTAAGGGCCCAACCCATAGAATCTGTCGGATCCTTTGCGTTGACGGGTTGAAGTATTCGACAGAACGATTTGTCCCATAGAATCCGTCGCCGCAGTCGGCTATTGGAATCTTTAAAACAATCTGGAATTTATTAAATTCAAAAATATCCACAAACTTAGTCGCGTCCTTCACATACGTTGCTTATGGGTCACCTTCCATTAGCTGCTGTGTATTCTATTTAACCTGTCGAATACGTTGCCGCAAGGGACGCGACGGACTCTACCTCTACGAGTAGAGGGGCAGGGGCCTTTAATGGGCATAATGGAGAGGGAGAATGAGAGCGCAAAAAGAGAACCCACGTTCAGTCAGGGCTGGGCCTGGGGGGATGGTTGAGGAATGTGAATGAGTTTCAAAAAGCAATGGCCTCGGCTCTGACAGTTTACCAGAGCAGAGCTCTTTCCTCTTTAGTATGGCAAAAAGCGAATTTGGCAAAGTTTCTATTAATATTTACCAAGAACTACATTCCGTGTTCACTGTAGAAGAACTAAAAGATAAAATTAGAAAATCTAAATACCAGTCGGCTCGGTTTCCATATGCCAATACATGCAGTATGTATGGTGGAACAAGAACTACCTGCACACCAATTTTGCTGTCGTATGTAACATGCTTCAGTCTCTGACAGGGATGTGTCTTCACACGCGATGTTCAGTTATAATTTATTTTACTTCCAAATATAGATGATAGGAAAAAAAATATATATAAAATTACCTCCAGTAATCAATTATATATGAAGACTTCTATGTAAACATTTCAAATCTTGTTGTCTAAATTTTTGGCACGGAAAAACTTTCTATATCTGTAATTAATGACCATGTGTAGATAGATACCTCTAGACTAGATTTCCCAATAGTTACTCTCTAACTAACATCTACAATTATTTACTGTTTTCCATAGAATTAGTTATAAGAATATTCCTCCATCATTACCGTCCAACCAATTTTGTCGCCTCCAGTTAGGTATTCCATTTTAATCGGTAAGTCTCCACGATCATAATACATCCGAAATGATGTTGGTCTGTTTTGGTGGGATCCATGTCCTGTGAATGAACATGGCTTCATTACAGAAAATACCTTTTTTCTTTGAGTTGTGTTAGTTACTTACTGTGTTTACCTCTGGCACTGAATTTTGACTCCTCAATAACAATGGTGTTCTTTTGTTGGGATTGAATTGAAAAGGGTGGAACAGGTCTGGGAGTACGAAAACGCTGCAGTGGAGCAGATGTGAAGCGGGGCTTATTGGAGTTTAGTCTTTCTGAGAGACGTGTTTCAGAAGGACGAGCCGTTAAAGACATTTTTCCATAAATTGTATTGATATTTTTAGGATGACACGGTATAGAATCCTATGCACAATTGGTATTGGATACTACTGAACAAGTAGAGGTATGCAGTAAAGTTCAATAAACAAAGCCCACAACAAAAAAACTCTGCGTTGCTATGGGGTTTGTGCGCAAGTAACAAAACTTAAAATTATTGTAACAGTTAAACGTCTTCAATAAGACCAGTGATTTTAAAAATTCAAGTTTTCTGGGAGTTCTAATAAATTCTGATTGATTGGAGTCGAAATCGCTTTTAATATTATAAAGTATCTAATTAAAGTTAATCTTTGGTCTTATCACTGTTTAAACAAGTAAAGGTTTTTTAGAAAAACTATAAAATGAGGGCGCAGTAGCTCAGTGGTTACAGTGGTTAGTGTGCTGGACTATGCAAGGGGTCTCAAGTTTGGTCCCCAGAAAAACACAAATTACCAACATCTTAAGATCTTCCACTGAACCACCTCTCACGAACGTCTGAGAAACATCCGAGAGTATAACTGTCATGGAAAACCTTCTCAATTCAGCCGTTCGTACTCGGCATAAAATTTTAGGTCACATCCATTCGTCCCAAAAATAAAAACTCACACAAACGAATGAATGTGGAAAGCTATGCCTATACGGAACTGTTGCTCCAACAATTTATTTATTTATTTTTATAAAAAGTCATGTCTTAAAAAGTAGTAAACAAGCACTCGAAGCGACCAATTATCCTCATACAAACGCAAGCTTTTGGAATATATGATTGCGCGTTAGGCTTTTAAGGTTTCGTCAAACAGAACGCGTTTTTAACGCCGAGGTGTGATTACTTTACGCGCCGTTAAGATTATTTTGACTCGACGTTCTCAACGCCGCGTTAGACGACGTTAAACAATAGCTATCATCAAATCTCTCATATTTCCTCTCAAAATGTCGAGTGGCTCGGATAACGAATTATTGATTTTATTTGCCGTGCTACGAAATTTTCGTAAAAGAAAAAGGGGTATTAAATAAAAAGAGAAAATAAGTCAGTTCTCATTTAATTCCTTTCACCCTTTAAAACAATGTTTTTATACATTTAATCACCCACATCGTAAAGTCGTGGGTAATTTCTTACAAATTCGATTAGTTTTTCAATTTGACACTACAGAAATGATTCTCATCGCTCCGCGTCAGAGAAATAATCTGTAATTTTTCACAAGAGCGCGTTTTGCCGCCGCGTAAGACGACGTCAATCAGATAACTATCATCAAATTCTATCAAAATGTTGTGATTTCAACGGGGCGTTACAACGCCCTCTGTTTGACAGAGCCTGAAATGTCGCCAGTGCCACTTAATAGAAATACTATGTGCACTGCCCTTCGTACCTACTTCTGTCAAATAATGCCCATAGTATAATAAGGGTATTCACTTAAACGCGTAAAAGCCTCATAAATTGCGTAAACTGCGGAAATTTACCACCTCGTAATTCAACTGTCAGATTTTGTATGGAGAATAGTTTACGCAGGCCTCATAATTTTCCGCGGCGATTTAGGCTCGGAAATCAACCGCGAAAAGTTACGCAAATCACAAATGTCAAACTTTGACAGACAGTCGTATGAATTGTTTGTTTGATTCCAGACTTACAGTCGATTTACCCGATTTACGCAATGACATTTCCGAGGGGTGTTCACTTAAAGCACCGCAGAAATTTATACATTTACGAGCTGCATAAATTTATCCAATTAAGTGAATACCCCTAATATTTATAGAGTAGGTAATAAATAGTGGTAGGTAAGGTAGAGCTGGAGAAACACAACGTAAGCTTCCAGCTAGAGCTACTTCCCAACTTTAAATTAATTGTCGTTAAATAATTACAGCAGAGGATTAGTATCTTTTTGCATTCTTGAAGCCAGAAACAGAATGTACTGGAATTTTCTTAAAGTAACAGATGGAGTATAAAAGGAGTAGGTAGTAGAAGCACCAATTGAGAGAGGTAGAGAGATCCGTTTTTCTGCAGTCAATGCTTAGAAAGGTGCAAAAATGAGATCCCAAATCATCTCCTTAAAGTGCAATAGACGAACAAATTTTTGTATGTCTTCGCTAATGCGTGTTAATTAGCTAAATTTGTTTGTAAGATTTTAGTATGGGTATATTTTATTCCACCACGCTTTAATTATTGTCATTTTCCAAAAAGCAGAAATTAATAAACAAAATCACATTTATGTGATTTTCCATTGGACACATCAGATTTTTTTTCAGACCTCAGTACATCGACTGTCCAAATTGTTTTCGTTTGCGGGTGGAAACACATACGAACTTTATATGGATAATCATATCGACGAAGAATCGAAATCTACAGGATGACGACGAAAGAAGAATAATTTGACCAAGATGATTGCTCCCAAATTAAGTCCATGTCCATTCTTTACGTGTATGTGTAGGTAAATCTCGAAAAATATCGAGATCTGCAAAAGTGATCTGGATAAAAAAAAATTGATTTTTTTTGCCGAATGGAACGTGAAAAGTGATCTCGATCAACAAAAAAATTGATTTTTTGTCCCAATGGAAAAAACCACATTAGACATGAATTATGAATACAACATTTATGCGATTTCGCTAACAATTATATTTTTTTCATTTCTCAACAGATTAACCAACATAATTTGTTGAACGGCATTTTAACTGTAACGGTTTATAAGCAAACTTTTCGTAGGTACCTAACCTAGAAAAATCTATTTAAAAGAGAAACAAATGTGGAACTTAAATGAAAGCCATCTACCGACATATAAAACTGCCTTACCTACCAAGATTATTTTGCATCAAAATGAACAAATTGTGCGGCGAATTCAGTAAAGTCAAAAATTGCGAAACTTTTTATAAACATTTCGATAAATTATTGTGCTCTAGTGTGTTATATTATTTAAGTTACACTATTTCTGCTTTATATAAGGTAAGATATTACTTAAAGCTATTCAGTTTTGTTCTTTAATTTTTCATTTCCACACAAAAATATCGAATTTGTTCAATTATAACGTCGTCATGAAACTCCTCCTGACATTGACACCTGTCAAAACAATTTTTTTATTTGCAAACGCATTTTGCTTGCTGCAACACATTTCCAGTTTATTAAAACCGAAAGTGTTTCTTAAAAATACTTGTAAAAAGGCATTATTTCTATCACTTTCGTTTACCAGAACTTAAAAAAAAGCTATTACAAACAGGTAAATATAAGGGAAATGCAACAAGTATCTATTCCGCCTACTCGCAAAATTTAAGGACGCGAGTCGGCGTTCTTCCAATATGTTTTGGAACTTTTTTCAAATGGAAAATCCTTTAAAAGCAAATTGATTATAAAATGCAAAAGAAAATTACTGAGACAATAATAATTGACAGTGTTTAGTTGGAAATTGTGTAATAGGCTGCTGAGGCTATGCACTTGCAGCTTTTTCTGTAGAACATGCTGTGAAGTGAATTTAGAAGTTAAATTTTTAATGTAACTTGCATCGTATCGTATGTGCGTGTGATGCAAGTTTGTTATGGAACAAAAATTCTGGCTCTTCTCTATTATCCATCTTCCAATCCAAACACTATTTGTCCGTATAATTTCATCAACAAGGAGCTCCACTCTAGTATGTGTAGTGTGTCGGAATGGAATTCCTCGCTGAGCACCTCACAATCAAACACTACTCCACAGTACTCATCCATAAGAGACTATGCCTCATCATAAGACCATCTCGGAAAACTTTTTCATAGGCAACTTTAAGTTTAGAATTTCAAAGCCTTTTTAGTTTCCCGCAGATATACTTGACTTGCCTTATTTCATAGGTAATTTTATAGTCATCAGCGGTCTTAAAAACTGAACCTTTTATTAGGTTCGCCAATGCTTTGTATGAAGATGAAGTGCCTTTTCAGTTTTTCTTTTGCCAATCAATGCATTTAATCAATTTTCCATAATGAGAGTAGAAAAAATGCATAGCCTACTATTTTTCGCCAAATAAAATGTTTAATTTCTCTGCAGCGCATTTTGCCAAATCTCACATCAAGTTGAATGATTCTACCAATCGAATTGCTCAACATTCGAGAAAATGAGCTCAAATTGCTCGCGTGCTGATCCCATAGCGCTCAGCTTCCATGACACCCTTCTAAGGGTATCTGACATACAACTCTTGCAAGGTCCACACTGGCTAAACGATCAAATTCTCTCGTTCTACTTTGAATACCTCGAACGGTCGAGATACAAAACCAACAGCGATCTACTCTTTGTATCACCAGAAGTAACGCAGTGTATGAAAATGATGGATGACACAGAACTGGAAAGCCTTCTTGAGCAACTCAGTGCCGATAAGAAACCCTTCATATTTTTTGCTCTGAACGATAACGAATCACATCGTGCTGGCGGTACTCATTGGAGTCTTTTGGTATTTTCAAGGCCAGAGCATACGTTCTTCCATTTTGACTCGCTGGGGAGTTCCAATCAAGACACCATGCACCAATTTGTCAATCGAATCAAAGATGCCTTAAATGGTAGAAATTGTCACATGAAACCGATCCGTTGCCTGCAGCAGTCAAACAGTTACGATTGTGGTATACACGTCCTTTGTATGACAGACAACATTGCCGATTATGTGAATCGATTCGAGTGTGTCGCTGGAGTGGGTCCTCTACATCACGACACGATTAGTGCGAAACGCGGTGAGCTCTTGAAACTGATCGCATCGCTGGGAGGCAAAGTCTAAAGAACGATCGAGTCAAAATCCTGAAATGTATCTCATACTTAATTTTTTGGTATTTGTTTTTAAACCTGCATTCTGTTATAATAATGCACTATTATAATTTTATTTGCAAAAAGAAACCTCTCTTCACACACACGATTTCATTGTTTATTTAAAAGTATATCTACTATTGTAAGTTGGCTTGTTTAACATGAATTTATAAAAAAGCAAGAGAAAGGATTGTTAGTTTTATTTTCTTTGTGATCGTTTTGAACTCAGTTCGATTTAAATATAAATATGTGGTAAATATTTTTGCATATTCCTTTCCTTTTGCTTACATACATTTTATATAAACTTAATAAAACAGAAATGATGTCCACAGTTAATGGAAAACAAAAATTATAAATAACAAGTTAAATTAGTTCCTTATAAAAAATATTGAAGCATACAAATTTTTAATTGTATACATGCATACGGCATACCTATGATAACTAAACTGAAAAAAAAAAATACTTGCTTGAACAAAGGAAGAAGAAACACTAAAACGAATTACTAATTTGTATTTCCCATTTTAAGCGAAATATATATTTGGATAATGCACTCGCTGCAAGTTATTGGTCGTCTTTTCTAAGGAACTCTTAGGTTAATGAGAAGAAACAACGAACTTGTAGCACACGTTAAACCAAAGCCTGTGCTACATATCTATGTGCCAACATTAGCGCTATTTTTCATTCTTGCCCACAAGGTATTGGTAAAGTTTATTCTGTTACTTGCTTATTACCAACTTCAAATGTCAAAACTGTAAACTTTGAGTAAATACGAACCAGTAAACCACGTTTGTATTTGAGTACAGACTGTGATACCAGAGTGTAATGATTTGATTTGAAGATTGCTAAGACAATTTACTAAATTCACATTCACATGCCGGCTTTCGTCCCGGCAGAAGCACAACCGACCAGTTATTCACTCTCAGAATGGTACTTGAAAAGCCTTGGGAGTATGCTACACCTGTTTACGCATGCTTCGTAGATTTGGAGAAAGCATATGACCGAGTTCCTCGAGGTAAACTCTGGAGTGTATTGCAGGAGTATGGAGTTGACGGTTCTCTCTTGAGAGCCATTCAATCTCTTTACACAAACTGTAAAAGATGTCTTCGGGTAAACGGCGTTAAATCAATACCTTTCACCGTGGGCGTTGGACTTCGTCAGGGGTGTCTTGTCTTGTCTCCTCTCCTTTTCATTACTTATATGGACTGGATGTTACAGCGCAGTCTTGGCGAGGAACGTTTCGAATTGGCAGATCTGAGGACAAGTCATTTGCTTTTCGCTGATGACTTGGTCATCCTTGGATCCTCTCAGACTGAACTTCAGTGCGCAATCGATCGGTTTGTAGCCGTTTGTGTTGAAGCTGAGATGAAGGTAAATGTGAACAAATCTGAAGTGATGGTCGTCTCCAGAACGCCTCTTCAATGCACTCTGCATGTTAGTGGAGTCCCATTGAAACAGGTGGAGAAGTTTAAGTATCTCGGGGTCTTATTCACGAGTGATGGATTGGTCAGGCTGGGTCAATTTTGAGACAGCTTGGTCAATCTGTTATTAGGAGGATTGAACTTGGTGTCAAAGCTAAGTTGTCAGTCTTTAATTCGGTGTTTGTTCCAACTCTCACCTATGGTCATGAGGTTTGGGTAATGACCGAAAGAATAAGATCGCGGATACAATCTGCCGAAATGAGATTTCTCCGTAGTACTGCTGGTGTGACCCGTCGAGATCGCATCAGAAATACCAGAATACGTGAGGAACTCAATGTCGAGCAGCTACTTCTCCGGACGGAGCGATCCATGCTTCGGCGGTTTGGTCATGTTAAACGCATGTCCGCGACCAGGATTCCACGACGTGCTATGGAATCCGTACCATCGGGTAGGCATCCTCTAGGTAGACCAAGGATGAGATGGTTATATCAAGTCCATAATCTCTCCTATACCCATATGGGGATTGCCCTTGATGATTTAGAGTCGACCCACTTAATGGACAAGCGGACTATTGAAAATGATGATGATGATGATGATGAAATTTGTTATTTGTATAGATAGATAGAGATCAGGTATTTTTAATTTTTCTGTTAAGTTAAACTGGTATGACATCTATTGCAATTTCTATGTAAGAATAGTACCTGAGGTGGTTGTATCTGATAATGGATAAACATTTTTTGCCCTGTTGAGGACCAGTAGCGCTAGTTCCAAAAAAAAATTTTGAGAAATGGAGGGTGTACCCTAGTGGCGACAATTTGAACCCTACTAGACATACAAATTTGACAGACCAGCAAAAAAATATATGGAAAAGAAGCTAAGAGCCACTAAATAATTAAATATTGTGAATAATAAATACATTTTTCAAGTAAAAACATAAAAATAAATGCCTAACTAGTTTACGCTAATGGAAACTAATGTTGGATCGAGCGTCGCAATGTGGTGCAACTCATATAGACAAAATGGGTTAACCATTAACAAGATTCTTAGTTTGATTTCGAGGGGTTTTAAAGTCATCGAGGATGCATTTATGACCAGACCAGTTACCTCACTCTTTCCTGGATCTTGTATCACACCTATAGCATAGACCCAACCAGTCTTGACGAGCTCTTCCCTTCCCAAATGGAGCGTTTTATGTTGCTAAAATATTCTGCAATATCGCAGATGGTTATCGAGAAAGTCTGAGATAAATCTCAGTTAGTTTTGTCCGCTATTGGTATTTGGGATAATGCTGCACAATAAATGGAAAATTAACAATAATTTGAAGAACTTTAAGCAGTTAAAAAAGAGTCTTATCCAAAAAACAAAATTGTTTACACGAAACCAAAACAAGTTTTTCATTCCACTTTTAAACGATTTAAACATAATTTTATGGACCCGGGATTGTTTTATTTTTCATAAACAATACTTGAATTTTAGACCGACAAGGCGTTTACCTCGATTAAAATAATTTTTCATTTATAAAATAAATAAATTATCTGTACAAAAATACACGTACCGCCTAAGAATAAGAAGTACAGGAAAGAGTGTATATCACATATACAGTGTACGTGAGTGAGGCCCTAAGAATAAGAAGTACTTCTTATTCTTAGCGTACCGCTTACCGATGACAGATTTCTGTATGTCTGATAGGGTTCTTTTCTTCACTACCAGATATTGCAGGCCAACTTGTACATTTGTCAATACATATTTTGAAAACAAAAAAAAAAACACTGTTGAAAATGACACTTGAGTCGTATACGATGGCGTTGCATATTTGTAGGCTAATTTAGGAGTAAACTAATTACTACTATTGATTTTAAATTTAGTACTGTTTTACTAATCCGCCGTGTACGACTATGAAACGTGATCGTTGAGATTGATAGATTGAGATCATTCAGAAAAGATGTAATGGCTGTTTATTTACTTTAGTTATGGTGAACACAACAAGGGCCTCAACGAACATAGCCAATCCATTTGCCTGGCAATTTTGCTCTGCCTTGCATCCTCTTCAATGCAATAGGCAGGGGGCAGACCGTTACGGCTGCCCTCCACCTTGACCCGAAGACCAAGCCGTAACCAGGTGATGCAAAATTTCAAAAGCTCCGACTGCCTCAGTCACTACCAAAAACCTCTCAACTAGGTAGGAAACCCAAATTCGCAAGTAGCAAAAGAATTCCCAGGGTAATGCCCGTTCTGGCCGCTTCCCCCCCCCCCCTTCTGTGGTATCACAATGGACCAAAACTATGGTCTAAGTGTGTCCCCTCTGGGACAGCCACCTTACCTAACCTAACCTAACCTTGCTCTGCCTTTTACTGGCAAATTTTAAGTTCGAAGGGGTGTTTTGATTTTTTATGTTAATAATCAGAATAAGCCAAATCAATTTCGCACTTATTTAAAAATAAATGCGAAAGCGATTTCGTCTCATTTGTTTGATAATTTTATTTTCCTAAGCAAACACCGTCTACTAGGTTAGGTTAGGGTTTTAGGCCGCAACAAGTGCAGCCTCACTTAGGCCAGAAATTGCAATACCACAGTATCGAATTATATCACAACTACTCGTTGAACCAACAGGTGCTAAGAAAGCGTTGAAGGTAAATTATGCTTGTATGTATTAGCGAGTTCGTTGAGACTGTCTATAAAATATTCTCCGAGATGTAGTTTTCTACGAGATGAGAGGGCTGAACACATGCAAAGGAGCTGAAAATTTGTCTCTTCCTCCTCCTTGTCCATGCAGCTTCGACAAAAATCAAACATCAAACATCAACATCAAACAGTTTGTCTAAACCGTTCGATACAATAGCACATCGCAGAAAAACAGAAAAAACGACACACTGTGCTTTCGATGTGCGTTCACCACCCAAAACAAATCATTGCTGTTATTTTTCGATGAATTTATTTAGATTATACTAGATTTTGGTCTGTAGATCAGATTTTAAATGAAGCAGAAAGCTGGTTGATAGCTTAGAATACCTAAGAAAGTGTTGGCTTTTTGTTTTATTACGAATTCTTTTACTAATGGCAAGTAAGAAAAACATACATTTTCGCCAATGACGTTCCCAAAAGGTAAGCATGGCAATAAACTGTAGTTCTTTAAAGCAATCTATTAATTTCTTGTTTGTCTAAATATTTAATTTTCTAAAAACTTTTGTTATTCTAATTTTGAACATTGAAAAATTACACATCAAATATATTTCTCCGGATCTTTTGTTTGGCACTGCCTCCCCTTGAAACTCTTAAATAAACGTCGTAGTCAGTAGACAGAGGACTCTCAAGAGTTTCCTCTTCGATGAACTAGAAGATCTGGAGAATGTTGATCTTAAGGAACTCCTGAGATTCATACTTAAATCGGGGTGGTTCCAATAGGTAAACAAACTTCACACCCTTCAGTTACTCTTAGAACAAACTTGGGAATCTGGATACATGAGCTAGGAACACCTGTGATTACTACTAAATCTAGGCGATCCAAATAAAGCGGTAATTTCTTTGTCTCCAACAGGTATGCAATGGAAGGTTCCCGTGACTGGACACAATGGACCCAACGGATGGTCTATGTGAAGCTGTGGCAACCGCCACAAGAGCATCCAATTACCTACCTACCTAACGTCGTAGTCTAAAGTTTTCTCAGATCTTAAGAAGCATTTCAAATATGTGCAGTTGTTTCAGGTCAATCGATAGCAGAGACATAAGACTCCATTAGGTATATAACTTCTTCTTTTTCGACGAGGTTTATCTTAATTCTGGGGATCATTTCCTGCCTCTCTTTCGCGCCTGCGTTGGATCTTTTTAACGGGGTTCGAAGGATTTCTTCTTTGAACATGACAGTACCAACTGATAGATGTGTTCTTTGACATAAAGCCTACCTCGGATCTTTGAACTTCTTATTCTATCGAGCTTTGTTACTCCTGCTGTCATGCGTAGCATCTTCATCTCAATTGCCGTTAATTTGCCCTCATACTTTTTGTACGCTGTCCAACTTTGTGAGTCGTATGTGAGTCCCGGAATTACAACTGCGATGTAGAGCCTTCCTTAAGAAAGCTTAGGGAACATTTTTCTGTCACAGAAGATGGCTGACTTTTCCAGCCACTTCATCCGCCCTACGCTTATGCGATGATTGATATCGTCATCACAGGTTCCTTGACTATCAATCAGAGAACTCAGATATTTGAACTTTCCGCACATGGGAAACACATTTCCGTTCAAATAAATGTCTGGAATAGGCTCGAGTAGATCGGAGAATGGGCAACATAAGTACTCGGTCTTTTTCTGGCTAATGCGGTACCCATTTCCTCCAAAACATCCGCCCACACATCAAGTGCTCGATGCAGGGCAGTTTGATCATCACTTATGATGACTCCATCGTCAGCAAAGAATAACTGATGCATTTTTGGATCCGTCACTTTTCCTTCAAGCAGATAGTCAAGGACAACAATAACATCCTTACATATAATAAAACTGTAGGCATTTTCTTTGTCAGCTAAAAACTCGAAAACTACTGGACAGATTTCGATGAAACTTTTTTTAAATGTTCCTTAAGACTGTGAGACTGCTATAGGCTATGTCGTTTATAGCCACGTCCTTAGGAACAGTTTTTAGCCAAAATGTATTTTTTGAAGTGAAAATATATACATACACATATACCTTGCTACGAATGGATGTTTGTACTTTTGCGATCGTCAAACAAAAACAAAACAAGACTAGCATACGTATACTACACATTCGATAAGGGTTGATTTGTTTTCGCAGTGAGTGCTATGGTCAGTTGTATATTATGTAGGTATGTATATTATGATTGTATGTCCGATGAAGAATGGGGATGGGGTGAGTCGTGCGTGCTGCAGAATGGCATGGGGTATATTAATAATCTTCATAAGAGAAGAGACGTATAATACAAAACAGGTTTCATTTCAGAATTTCATTCGATATGTGGTATGGTAACTGTGTTGGGTTGGGGTAGGTAGTTGTTTGGATTCTATAGGAAGAGGGAAGCAAAGGAAAGGAAAGGAAATGCAGTATATTAAACAAGTAGCAAGATCAATGAGAGGGAGGGCGATGCAGAGGGTGCACATTATATATCCAATGCATTACATCCATTATCGCATATCGCCACGCAACGCAGTAGGAATTTTATTCTGATACTAGCTGGACCCGTGCTCGCCTTGCCCGCTCGCACAAAATTATATTTGGTTCATTTAAAATTACACTTTTGAGTGTTTCATTGAAATCTGTCCAGTAGTTTTCGCGCTTTTAGGAGAAAAAGAAAATTCCTCCCTCTCCTAGATCTTGCTACTTATTTGTAATACTGAATTTCCTTTCGTTTGTTTCCCTCTTCCTATATGGAATCCAAGGAACTACCTACCCCAAACCTACCCTGTTACCATACCACATATCGAATGAAATTCTGAAATAAAACCTGTTACATACAATCATAATATACATACCTACATAATATACAACTGATCATAGCACTTACTGCGAAAACAAATCAACCCTTATCGAATGTGTAGTATACGTATGCTAGTCTTGTTTTGTTTTTGTTTGACGATCGCAAAAGTACAAACATCCATTCGTAGCAAGGTATATGTGTATGTATATATTTTCACTTCAAAAAATGCATACGTCATATCAGAATAAAATTCCTACTGCGTTGCGTGGCGATATGCGATAATGGATGTAATGCATTGGATATATAATGTGCACCCTCTGCATCGCCCTCCCTCTCATTGATCTTGCTACTTGCTTAATATACTGCATTTCCTTTCCTTTCCTTTGCTTCCCTCTTCCTATAGAATCCAAACAACTACCTACCCCAACCCAACACAATTACCATACCACATATCGAATGAAATTCTGAAATGAAACCAGTTTTGTATTATATGTCTCTTCTCTTATGAAGATTATTAATATACCCCATGCCATTCTGCAGCACGCACGACTCACCCCATCCCCATCCTTAATCGGACATACAATCATAATATACATACCTACATAATATACAACTGACCATAGCACTCACTGCGAAAACAAATCAACCCTTATCGAATGTTTTTGTTTGACGATCGCCAAAGTATAAACATCAATTCGTAGCAAGGTATATGTGTATTGTGTATGTATATATTTTCACTTCAAAAAATACATTTTGGCTAAAAACTGTTCCTAAGGACGTGGCTATAAACGACATAGCCTATAGCAGTCTCACAGTCTTAAGGAACATTTAAAAAAAGTTTCATCGAAATCTGTCCAGTAGTTTTCGAGTTTTTAGCTGACAAAGAAAATGCCTACAGTTTTATTATATGTAAGGATGACGTAACAGGGTAGGGTTGGGGTAGTTGTTTGGATTCCATAGTTCTACTTTGGGGTTGTTGTCGCACATCGAAAGCAATTTTTCTTGAACAGATAGGTACCTACTGTGTATGAGTGACTTACTTCTGTCCAGCCAGTTTGTGAAATCTATATCTATACATATAATAAAACTGTAGGAATTTTCTTTTGCCGTTAAAAACTCGAAACCTACTGGACAGATTTCGATGAAACTTTTTTTTAAATGTTCCTTAGGACTGTGAGACTGCTATAGGCTATGTCGTTTACAGCCATGTCCTTAGGAACAGTTTTTAGCCAAAATGTATTTTTTGAAGTGAAAATATATACATTCGAGGATTGATTTGTTTTCGCAGTAAGTGCTATGGTCAGTTGTATATGTAGGTACATATGTATATTATGATCGTATGCCCGATGCCGGATGGGGATGGGGTGCGTGCTACAGTATGGCATGGGGTATATTAATAATCTTCATAAGAAGAGAGACCAAATATAATTTTGTGCGAGCGGGCAAGGCGAGCACGGGTCCAGCTAGTTAGATATATAACATTCACCCTTATTCCTCGTGCCGTTTATATTACACGACAACTGTCGTTTTTAGACAGTGCGCTGTTTGTCAAGCTCATGCGAATCATTTCGGTTTTGCAAAACTACCATCCTGACTATCTATCCTAATCCTGAGTGCGGCTACCAGAACAAAGATCTCTGATCATCGCAATTCCAATTAAACAAACTTCATTTCCATCAGATACGATTTTCTGTATAATTTATTGACACATCCAAAGCAATTTACAAAACAATATTTTTGTATGTATGTATTTAGAATACAAGAACACATCTTCAACACAGTACATGTGATGTTATTATAATTTAATTTCTGCTATCCTTTAGCTTTCCGATCGCTAGAGATCATAAATTGTGGTTATTTACAAAAAAAAGGGACGAAAACGTACGAATGCATTTGGGTATATAAATACAAATAACATTTGTTTATAAAAAATATATATGTATGTATATTATACGCTATATCCCGCATACTTAACAGTATACACATAATGTAGATGCAATGCATTTTAAATATTAGTAACATAGACCTCTCCGCATAAAATAAATTCTTTTACAAAACAACAAAAGAAGAAAATACGTAACATCCTAAACGTTAACTTCTGGTCGGACCCAACCACCGAAGGCTCTTTCGAGCTCTTCTGCTACAGCCAAGCACAGTCCATCTTTATTGAAATTAGCAATTACTTGAATTCCAAGCGGAACTCCTTCACTGCCCAATCCCAGGGGCACAGCGGTGGCAGGAAAACCCAAAACATTTACGATTCCAGTGTAAGAGAAGTTGATGGGACGTACCAACGGTTCGTTGTGATAGGGTGCTACGGTGGGATGGGTTGGATAGATTAAAACACCGTTATCGCCTAGTATATCTTGTAACTCCTTTCGCAAATCGTTACGCTTCTTAACCAAGTGATGGTACTTAGATGACCCGTACTGCGGTTGAGCTCTGTCCACTATAGCTGTGATCAGTCCAACGAAAGTGTGCTTTGACTGGCCAATAAAGAATTTGATCAGTTCAACTATCGGATTGATTTCCCCACTTAAATTGGCCAATTGATGTGCGAATCCCTTTCCAGAGTCGTCTTTCATGTTGGCGAACCAAATGGATGCAGATTGCTTGAACTTTTCCAACTGAATTTGCTTTGGTTTTGAACCAGTAACCTTGTGCAGATGCTCAACGACGCCTCGCAGAGATGTTGTCAATTCCTCATCGACTGGTGAGATGACACGACCACCTCCATCGCTCTCCTGAAAGAAGTAGTTTATTTTTTTCACATCAACCGGTTCGTCCAAGTTCAGAAGGCTGGCTTTATTGCCAGCAATGATTTTCAACATCGGTTTCAAGTCAGTCGCAAATCGACACATCGGTCCGATACCAAGGAATGATTCCTGCTCAGCGGAGAAAGGCATCGGAAATTGTCCCTTATTGGAGATGATATTTTTCGAGGGTTTGTGGCCGAAAACTCCGTTGAAAAATGCAGGCATTCGAATGGAACCCCCAATATCGGAGCCAAGGCCGAAAGGTGAAGCGGCACACGCTTGAGCACAGCCCTCGCCTCCGCTGGAACCGCCAACAATGCGTGTTGTATTGTAAGGATTACGTGTGCGTCCGTGAACTGTATTGGAACTCTCCCACCTGAAAGCGAAAAAACATTTAGCAAACAAAGCGGCCAAACAAGTCGGCATAGTTTGGACTTACCACATGCACATCTCCGACACATTTGTAAGGCAGAAAGGAATTGCTCCTGCATTTCTCATGAAGCCCATGGCATCTGAGTCCTCCTTGGATCGGTGGTTTTTTCTAGCATATAAGCCAGCAGTGTGAAGGAAACCTAAAAGCGAAAATAAACATTTCAAATACGTTATTCATTTGGACTAGTTAAAATACTATTGTAATGAGGGGTAAAGAGATTGCTAAAAGATAATCTATTCGCTATATTGATAGTACTCGGTTTACTCCGTCTTCTTACTGTAACCGAAAAACTAGTAGTAGTACTATGGCCACAATTCAAATGCGAGAAGTGCTTCAGTCATGAGAACTTAAAGCAATTTCCGCCACATCAGCAAGGAAATTTGGCACCTGCTACATAAAACGGAAGAACAATGACAGGGGAGGAAATTCTTCGTTGCCCTTCTCAAAAACCCCAGACATTGGATTCACATTCACGGAAGATATGGGCTTTTCTTTTGCAGGAGGAAACCAGTTGACTTAAAAAAACGTTTGGACGCATTTATTTGGTCTGTATGTATCATGAATGACAGTTTCCATCAAGTATAAAGACAACCCCAATCCGTACTGAGATCCTGAAAAGTCTTCTTCATCGATTACCCATTTCCTCGGAATTTCAGGAATGGCTAACATTCACTAAGCATCTAGGTTAGGTATAGGTTAGGCAGGCCGCAACAAGTGAAGCCTCATTTAGGCAAGAGGAGGCCCCTAGAATAAAGCGTCGGAGGCAATTTATGCTTGCATTAGCGAGTTGGCCGAGATTGTCGAAAAAGTATTATGTTTTCTACGAGCTGAGACGATTGAGCACGTGCATAGGCGGTGAAGAGCAGTCTCTTCCTCCTCCTCGTCCATGCAGATTCTTTTTTTAAATACTTCTCTCGGGAAAGGCAAACCTATAACGTTTCATCAGCGCCCCGAGATGCTTGCAGATGTATGTTAGTTCTGCACTTAAATTGCTGCAAATTGTAGTCTTCTGGAAATGTATCCCAGCGAGTTCCAAAGTTTGCTTGTCCTGTAACAAAAGGAGTTTTGGAAAGATGATGTCCTCGCGGTTGTCAAGTGTACTGTATAATCATGAGCATTAGCAGCCTGTCTTGTGGTGCGCCCAAAAGTGTTGCATTTCGAGCGATAATGGCCTTGAGTTCCTCGGAACATCTACCATGGAAGTACCTATAGAACAAGCATAGGTCAGCGACTTGTCTTCTGTGCACCAGCGGTTGTATAGATTCGATGTGAGTGTAGGGTCTCCAATAAGTCGAACTGCTCGTCTCTGTATGCTGTCAAGTAGGTTAAGTGAATGTTTGGGGCCGAGCTCCATATATGGGAGCAATATTTCAGGCCTGGTCTAACCTGTGCTTTGTAGAGAAGGAGAAGTTGCTTGGGGCTAAAGTACCTCTTTGCTTTGAATAGGTAGCTCAACTTAGCGGACGCCGATCTTGCGATATAGGATATGTGGTCCTGCCATGTGATTCCTGAATTGACTGTGACTCCTAGAAGGTGCATTGAGTCCTTGGGATCGATTGGATGGTCATCCATTTGGATCTGAGGAACTGTTAATGCATTTTTTTGATAGGGAGGCCCAGCCTGATAGCATGTCTCCCAATAATACAGTGTCCCGTGATGACACCTACTAATGCGCTTATATTGGATCTTTTTAGTATTACAAGATTGTTGGAGCGCTTGAGATCCAACATGGGCCACATCTGTTTCGTGATGGAGCACGTGGTGCAGTTTCACCACCTTCTATTAGTGGCGCTTATCGTATTTTGTTAAATTAAAAGTTTACACGTATCGAGGGGCATATGAATAAAATAAATAGGTGGCGCAACAGGCGGGTGACACCCAAAGCCCTAGCTTCTCGCAACCATTCGTTTTGTGTGAGTTTCTATTTTTGGGACGAACGGCTGAATTGAGAAGCTTTTTCATGACAGTCATACTCTCGGATGTTTGTCAGACGTTCGCGAGAGGTGGCGCAGTAGAAAAAACTTTAAGATGTAATTTGTGTTTTTCCGGGGATCGAACCTGGGATCCCTCGCACAGTAGTCCAGCACACTAACCACTGCGCTACTGCGCCCACGAGGGGCATATGAGATTCTGGTAAAATCGACAAAGTTGTGCCATGCCTAGCGGTTCGTCGGCCTTGCAATTCCCTGGATTGTCTGTATGTCCCGGCACCCAGCATCTACCTTAACAATATTTTTTTAAGAATATAAATTGCCTACCTTTTACAGCAATGCAGTCCTTTGTAGAAATAGGAACTCCCAAAAATGGTTTTAATTGTGCCAGTTCTTCTGTGGTATATCTTCCAGATGATACTAAAGCATCAGCTTTAACAGCATCTTCCATGGCTTCTTCAAAGCGTTTATCAACAATACAGTTAAGAAGGGGATTAACTTCTTTTATTCGACGTATAAATGCTTCTAAAACCTCCACACTGGTGACCTGTGATAAACAGTAAAACAATGTAAACTTTTCACAGAGAAAACCGAGTATAACAAACCTTTTTAGTTCGAATTTTCTCGGCCAATGAAGACGCCGACTCCAATAGCAGTGGATCTGTTATTGGTGGCATGGAGCTGCCCTTCCGGCCATAGATCAACTGACAAACAAATCTTCCAATCTTTGTAAATAGTGTGAAAAATACATGCTCTATAAACAGTTGTATAGATGACGGTCTTGAACGGTGTGGTAATGTATCGGTGAAAAATGCATTCGTTTCGCCCATTGTATTGGTTTTTATATATTTGTACTTTTTTTTTGAAATAAATTCCCAACTTGGAATGATTTAAATGTGTAGAGATATTCTATGCTTGTGTAAAATTATTTTAAAAATATTCCAGCAATGGTGGGTGGTAAGATGTTATGGCTATGCGATGTTGTCATCCTGAAAAAAGAAAAATTACAAAAATGCATTAGATGGGCATTTCTAAATAAAAGTAAACGGTTAAAAGGGAAAGACTACCGATTGGCAAGATTTTTATTATGCAACAGATTTCATTTGCGTGACTTTCTTACTTTCTTTCCGACTTTAACACAGGCATTCGTTCGAATGCGCACTTAAATGTAGTCTGGGAGGGCCCAATGATGATGAAGTCATCAGGGAAGCGATCTTCCAATTCTTAATATTTTACGCAAATGTTGCGATGTTACATTCAGTGAAAGGCAGTGGAAACAAAACGCCCGCGGTAAAAGGTATTGATTTAAAGCAACAAACAGTTCGTGAAAGAGATCGACTCAGCAGATAGCAGTCGATTTTATTCTCCTGCAGTAAATTCCAGAGAGACTTCGTCGTATACCCTATGCCTTCGTCTTCCCCGAAGACTAACCGCCAACTAGAGGAGCTGACTACATCAATCAACCTCATTTCCCAAAGGCCCCGTCAGAGGCAATATACGACTGTTTCGGTCTCGTCCTCGCCTTTTCACCGAAGAAAGCCGCGACCTCTCTTTTCGGTACCAAGCAGTAGAATAGAGTGCTTTAATCAAGCTACTCTGCGTCTGCACAAACCAGTAAGAATAGACCGCCGACTTCCCGTACACCTACCCGATTCCCCCCGGAAAGAATTTCCCTGTCTGTGAATACGTGTAAATGTCAAAATTAATGGCGGCAATGTTTTTCTATGCAATACCATGCGACCAGGATTTTTCAAGTATGCGTGCGTTAATGGCGCCCCTTTGATTTTGTACAGCACCAATACATGAAAAATCCTGGTCTCGCCGGCAGCTTGTAGGCAAAGTCCGTTATGTGGGAGGAGTCGACGGTCTATTCTTACTGGTTTGTGCTACTCTGCTCAGCAGCAGTCTCTGTCCAGTGGACTGATTGTCAAAAAGTAATAAACGGAGGCAGACTGCTATGGTTACCCCCATCCTTTTTCCAACAGATAATCTATCCATTGACTTTTGGTCAAGCAGCAAAACGGATCAATCACTTACTTTTGCCACGCACCAGGTGGTAAACAGTTACAATCACCTTCGCCCTTACCCGAAGACTAAGCCGCAATCAGGAGGTGCAAACTTATATATGATTTAACTGCCTCAGCCATCAAAACCTCTAAACACGAGGTAAGACACTCAAATTTATTCACAAGTAGCAATATAGTTCCCACTGTAATGTCCGGCACATAGTTTTTTCTGGCCACTCCGCCGCATTAAGCACTCGACACCTGCGACACTTTAAATATTTCTAGTCGGATTTCATTCACACTTTGAGATTTGAAAAAGATTTTATAGTCAAAATGTTGCCCCCTACCGTGAGAATATTTTTTGCCCTGCTCAAACGTCGAACTCGTTGTCGTGTATTGATGCATAGGGCATAAGCGCATAGCATAGGTTTCAGGACAAGCCGGCTACCAGACGCTCGCTTCAAGGGGATTCCTCAGTTGACATGCTTGACAAAATGTATGCTCAGCTATCCAGACATCCATTTGCACAGAATATTTGCTCGACCTTCAACGGCAGTAATGACCTTTCGATAATTCCTGGAATAACTTTATCAAAAGACTACACTATCGTATAAAAAACACGCACTTATCCACAAGTCTGCTATTGATGTAAAGTTTTGATGCAATTATACGGAAACAAAAAAAGGAATCGATAACAACCAGCAGGTCAAATCTAATCTTCGTCAAAAACACAGCAAGTTATCGCTAATTATAATATTAAACAAATATTCATTACTTTTAGTGCAGTCAGCTTGTAAGTTCGGTTGAAGCTTTGATAAGATTTATTATCGCAACATGTCTGAACCTTAAGATAAGCCTCCTTCAGATAACAAGTCTGTATCTGCAAGACCACTCTCCGTTTCCGAGACCGTCTCCGTTTCACACTTGACAAAGTGCAAATTCGTGTTAAGTGAATCAAGCGTACATATTTCGAAATGATGACTGGCAATAATTGATATGAATTTTATTATGCAACTAGCTGTGTCGCGCAGTCACTGCTACACAGAGATTTCTTTACAGTCAGTCAGTTTTCTGTTTTGTATTTATATATATCGCGTAGGAAAGTATCCCTGAAAAATATGTTTAACATCCTATTAGAGAAAACATGTCAAACATGATATATGATCAATTAGTAAATTAAGCGATGTAATATCAACAAAGAACATACTATAGCAGACTGAGCCACTATCTACGCCACATATTTCTTAGCAATATGATGAGCATCATATTTGGACTTAGGGAGGAACTCTTACCCCTTATTTATATCTCACACCGCCAGATCTTCCTATACTATGCAACCGGAAAGTTCGTGAGAATGTGGTCCAACTTCTAGCAGCATGTGAAGTGTGTCCCATTGTTACAGATTTCCGTTATGCAAGTGCCTTGCGAGGTGATCCGAGTTTACTAACCTGTGTCTAATGAAAGCGACTATGTTTAACTACCCCATCACTTCTTCTAAACTTTTTGCAGAAGTTACTTCCATCGAAATCTATATAATCTTTTAATAAACAAATTCTTTGTAAAATGCAAAGGCAAAGAAAACTACAAATTCGTTTCAATGGCAGATCTTTAATATTCTGACAAAAGTTTTTTCTTCTATCTCCAAGTATACGTACCAAACTTATATTTGGAAAAATAATTATCATTGGTTCATTTGGTGATAACGTTTGAAATTGAACTGCGCTGTTCGATCCACATATTTCCTACAGCTCAACGACAGTCACGGTATCTCCATTTTTGGTGGGATAATTTCGTGTTAGAAACGTGAACGAATTTATAGGGCCAGGAGGTGAGTACGGCACTTATTAGTAAACTTTTAGTCTCTAGTCCCCAAGTCTCAAAATACATATATGTAGGTACATGTGTATACCGTTTCCATAGAAATCCGATTAAATCACTTTGTCTAGACTACACTAGCATTATAAAAGATATGAAGTCGTCAAAATCGTGCTAATCATGTTGCACTATCTACTGCCGATATCAAGCAAACAAACTGTTCACTAGTTCAGTAATTTGTGCTTTATTTGAAAGTACTTTTTAAAATCAGAAATCATTTTATTGTTATTATATTGACTTGGCTTGTTCCCGAGTCGAATTAAAGTGTTCATGAGTCATTGCTGAACTTTTTATGAGTATTATTCGACGCATAAGTTCGATGCGTAATCTAGCAAGCATAATTGATTGCTAAATATTGAAATCGCATACCTAGCCTTCTATAAACATCTGTTGGTATCAACCTCAAATATCGTCCATGACCATGAGGCATGAGTATGTAGTATGGAGTATGGAGGGACGTTTGGGGTGCCAAACAAGTATACCCTTGTCTAATTCCATCTACACGTAAATTGGTTCAACAATCGGACAAACACAAGGCGAATGCTATTTTGTTTCCTCGCAGGCAGATAAATTGTTAAGTTTTATCGTTCACTTTACGCAATTTGTTGTTGCGGCAAAATGGCAATACAAATTTGAAAAAAAAAAATGTATGTTTATAGGTACCTCGTCTCTGAAAGCAGTGATATCATCCCCTTTGTGGATATTCAAATTAATAATACAACGCAAACAAAAAAAAAAAGTTTCTCTCAGGTATGTACTTTACGTACTTTATTGTAGCAGGACAAGGAGGAATATGTAGTTTTCTTACTCCTTTTGCTATGCAAATAAAATATTACATAATTATAATTGTGGTTTATATTCTGAAATTGGTGCGGCATATAATTAAATTCAATTGTACAAACATAATAATTACTTGTAGCTTAAAAAGCCACCTAACAAAGGGCAAAACCTATTTCGTTAAACAATGAAATTCTCAATAATCAGTAGTTAACTTACGCACGCCACTGAGGTGGATATTAATAAAACTCGAACAAAAGTCGATTTCCGTAAGAAATGGTGAAAATATTTTCGAAAATTTGCAAAGAACTCAAAATTAATCTAATTTACCGGAAGATGGAATTACTTTTGTTTCTCCACTAGAAATGTACCTTCATTTTTGACGTTTATTCATTCATATGTTTAGGGAACGTCGCAAGAAATGATTTGTGGATTGTATTTCGTTGTGTGGATCATGTGGCGAATATTGATATTGAAATCTGTAGCTGTAGGGTTACCATCGCAAAACTGCTAAATCAGTGTTCCACTTATAATGCTGGGTTTCCACTTGTCGATTTGAAATTGACAATTGACGTATTTTTATGCCAATTAAACAATTGGCAAGTGGAAATAGCGAAAAATTGCTTGTCAATGAATTGACTAACAGCGTTTGCCAATAATTGACAAAGAAACCAAGTGGAACAAGTGGAAATAGCTGAATTGTCAAACAAAATGTCACTTTGTCTATAATTGACAGAGAAAATTTAATTGGCATCGAGTTCATAAGTTGGTCAATCAACTGACAAACGATTTTTTGCCAATAATTGGCATAAGTGGAAATTAACTGACGTTGGTGTCGTTCAATGACATAAACGCTAGGGCTGTCAAACTTTGTCAATCAACCGACATGTGGAAACCCACCTTAAGTTTATCAGAGACTTTTGAATTATACAGGAATATTTAAATCATGAAAATTGTTCAAATACTATTAAACATTTAAGTGGCCTCAACTCTAAATGCGTTTAAAATTCGTGTTTTTTTATTTGCTATTAAATTCGAATCACAATTATAAACAGTTTAATGTTTGTTTTGCTTTTATAAGACAAAAATCCCAATGCGCAAGTTTCCAAACTGCAATCTCAAACTCCATAGATGTTCAAGTAGTACAACAGGCGACTATTCATTATTTTATTAAAACAGTAGGTTAGGTACCTAGTTAGGCCCGCTTCGTGTCGCAGGTCCTGCTCATACAACTTCGTTGCTCCTCTCGGTATATCTATGTGCTTTTTGTCAGGCAGGCATATTTGACAACTGTTTTTTTTTTTTTTAGATTTTTTGTCTTTAGGTTGTCATTTGCGTTTCCTTATTCTATTCGTGCATATATTCTGAATTCTGCTTTGAACTATGTGTTGTATATATTAGCCTAAACTAAACTATTCTCCCAACGCGCAAACGCTTTGAATCACCATTTAGTTTTGCAAAATTCTACAACAAGTGCTCCGCAAGGAGTTATGTCGTTCTTAGTTCGGCGGAGATATGTCGTTTTAAATACGAATATAAATTTAAATATAAACAAACTTTAGCTTCAGGCGCCTGACAGACAGTTGTTGACATACCCTTAGCGGTCGCGTAAGCGGCTAAACCCTGCCAAAAAAGGGTTAAAATCCTGTTAGCGAGCGAAGCGAGCCACCCACCCCATACTTTAAATACACCAAACTTTCTTACAGACGCCTATCTGACAGTTTCTGGTATAGACTTATTCAGAAATTAAACAAATAAAAAAATAATTACCTTTTGCATATGTTTAATATAGTTTAATATTGTCTTCGTCAGAAACGTAGTCGTCAATGAATGCTCTGACCAAGAACGCAGGAAGAGAAAGCTCGGGTTTAGGTACCTCCAAAGCGCCCTTTATGTCGATCAAATGCCTATGGCGTATTCTTTCCTATTAAGCGCGCATTCAAACCTAGCAACTAGATCTTGAATCGCTGGCGCTGCCTAACAGGATTTTCCGCACTAATATGCATGTTGCATCTCAGATAGAGGACGTATCATCAGTGCGGATCTGCGCACATGAATCTAGCATATTAAGCCGAGTCCGAACGACTGAATTGAAATGCTTTGTTAAGACAGTTATTATAGTCTCGGATATTTTTCAAACGTTCGCAATATTTTTTTTTTTTTTTTGGGAATCGAGCCTGAACCTATTGGGCATCTGAGGAAGGCGTCGCTCAGTTGTCCAGTATAGTAACCACTGAGCTACTGCGATCTGTGAGACTATTGTTAGTGTTTGCTGTATAAAATAAATAAATAAATAGGTGGCGCAACAGGCGGTAGACACCCTAGGCCTAGCTTCTCGCAATCATTCGTTTGTGTGAGTTTCTATTTTTGGGACGAATGGAAAAGGGACCTACAATTTTATGCCCAGTCCGAACGGCTGAATTGAGAAGCTTTTTTATGACAGTCATACTCTCGGATGTTTGTCAGACGTCCGCGAGAGGTGGCGCAGTAGAAAAAAACCTTAAGATGTAATTTGTATGTTTTCCGGGGATCGAACCTGGGATCCCTCGCACAGTAGTCCAGCACACTAACCACTGCGCCCACAGTGTTTGCTGTATGCTCAAACTTTATTGATGCAACAAGGTCGTTCTTTCTACTCAGGCTCGCGCTTTCCGTATCCTTTTTTTTCTTTGATGCTATATTGTATTTTCGAAGGGATCGCGATGGGCCAATACGGTGCCTAGTCTATTGTGATGAACTCACACCCTCCTATACAACATAACCTATAGCGTATTTCTTTTGTACTGTTTCAAATTTTTCTATTTCTGTTTAGCTAGTCGCGTGCAGCTTTTTCATGGCTGCATGTGTTCGCCAGTTTGTTGTTTTTACTGTCGTAAATAAATAGTATTTCTTTAATTTATATATTTAGACTTAAAATGTCGGTCCCGCAGAATACCAGTCTTGGGACTCCCTCATCGGCCGCTAGTCTCTTAACTTTAAAGCAAAAACAAAATGCAGGATCTGCTACAGGTAAGTTCAGAATTATAACTTTACGATCTTAAAAATTAAATCCAAAATATTTAAATTTAAGGGAACCCACGTAATAAATGCGCTCTCAAGCCCGGCCATTCTCTTATGGACTGGATACGTTTAGGAAACTCTGGCTATGATTTGTCTGGAACAAAAGGTGCTATCATTCCCGTAAGTAACAGTGAGCTTACTAAACACTGCACCCGAGATGATGCTTGGATGGCGATACGTGGAAAAGTTTACAATGTTACCAGATATATGGACTTTCATCCGGGTGGTAAGTTTAACTTGTTGTTTTTTTTTTTAATGCTACAATTAATGCGTGATATTAAGTTAGTGTAAGAATATGGACGAAAATTCACTTAAGTACAGTCAAAATCAAGACATAGAATTTTAATGAAATCGTACATTGGTTTAAGTCGGATTAATCCAATAGCCTCTAGCGTCAGTCTTAAATTTTACGAATGGTGCTACTTATTTGAAAAAACTGCCCTGTATGAAAAAATGCCCTGCTCAATTATAATCAGTAAAACCTCTCTAAGGTCCCAGTTATAGCTATCAGTAAAATGCAACCAAAAAAAGGTCTTAAAATGTTGCTTTTGATGAAGTTAGTTCATCAAAAAAAAAATTAAGCAATTTTTGTTTAAATTTTCTAGGAACCGAATTTATACATTTTTCCGTATGTACAACTTTTTCTGTTCAACTTCTCAGTCAATTCCACAACAGGTTTCACTGAATTCGTATGATATGCTATGGTTAAATGTTTCAGTTCTATTCTGTTTCGTGTTTTTACGGATGAACGAATGGACTTTACTGATGGCTATAACCGACGCCTAGTTGGGACACCAATGAAACCGGCTCTTTGCTGTCCCGATTCGGAGGTGTCCTTATTATATAGTTCATACAAATACCCAACCACCCTAGAATAAATGATATTTTTAATTAAAAGAGATTATGCGATATATCGTTTAGTAAACTGAAATAAATCGAAATTTTTATGTTCATAAAAAAGATCGTTGTAGACCGCGAACTTTGAAAGGTTAATAATTTGCCAGACCAGCCTGTGCAAACTTGAGAACAATCCAAAATCAATTGTACCTGTGGGTTTTGCAAAATTGTTAAATGGAATTTTACTGTCCCAGAGAGTAGATGGTAAAATGGCCCAATTAGCAGGTGTGGCCCTATTATGGAGCTTTTAGGAAAGTTACCCCGCAGTTGTTCATTCGTTCAATTCGTCATTCATTTTACCACTCGAGACAATCTGCGATACGCTTTGTTCACAAATTGAATGACGGTAAGTGAATCAGCGGTAGCGCTGCATTTAAAAAACGCAGGTGCGTATCGGTACTAAATCGCGCAACTACTGGGGCGTATACGTGATATTTTTTAACTTTATTTTTTTTTTTTTTTTTTTTCAAATCATAAAGTTGCGGAAACGCTTCCTTTCACTGACAAAAAAATCTCGAATCGACAACATGTCAAAAAACATATCGAAATTATTAGAAGATGACCGAAAAAAAAACTTCATCGAAAAAAAAAAATTCCATGCCCGATGGTACGGATTCCATAGCATGTCGTGGAATCCTGGTCGGGGACATGCGTTTAACATGACCAAACCACCGAAGCATGGACCGCTCCGTCCGGAGAAGTAGCTGCTCGACATTGAGTTCCTCACGTATTCTGCTATTTCTAATGCGATCTCTACGGGTCACACCAGCCATACAACGGAAAAATTTCATTTTGGCAGCTTGTATCCGCGATCTTTTTCTTTTGGTCATTACCTAACCTCATGACCATAGGTAAAAGTTGGGACAAACACCGAATTTAAGACGGACAACTTAGCTTTGACAGCAAGTTCAGGTCCTCCTTGAAAGTATCGAAAGCCAAAATCTCGAAAATACCTGGGGTGGCAGGACATAACTTGATACAACCGAGTTCAGTCGAAACAATCGAGCTCGAGCAGCACCTAATCTGTCTCAATCGAGGATAATCGATTGAGACAAATTAGGTGCTGCTCGAGCTCGATTGTATCGACTGAACTCGATTGTATAAAGTTAAGTTTTTCTCCTCGCCTTTATTGAAGAACATTAGCACCAGCTTATCTCTTTGGATCAGAAAAATATATAATTTTTACTTTAATATTATTAGTACTTATATTTTGTTAGTGTTTCTGGATAAGAGGTCATCGATAAGACCAAGCATCGGCGTTATTCCATTCCAGCTGCAAGTAAGGCGATTCTTGTGTGACCTATAGGAACTTGTTAAGTTTTAAGCTTCCTTTTGGCGATAACTTGGCCCCGGTGCACTCTTGCGTTTTTTTAACGTGCGGTGCCGCATCGGCACCGTCTTTGTGTCTTACAGTACTCACAAATAAATTGAGTGGTGCACACACACGTGCGATGACGCTGCGGAATCGCGCGTCATTCTTGTGGGTAAACGACTCGCACGTTTCCGTGAAACTGTTCTGCAGATTGAGTGCTGCGAGAAAAACCCTCATGTGTGCATTGAATTATTGCGGTACCGAGCGTTAAAATGACGCATGTGTGTACCGGGCCTTAATGTTATTACTGAAATAAACAAATTGTACAAGTCATTTTTATCAGTACCTACGTCTATAAATTCCTATAGCCTACCACCGACGTCACTCCTAATTCTATTTCCTTCAAACTCTATTCGACTTGCAGTCGGATATTTCTTAAAATTTGTCGTTACCTATACGAAAGCATTGTTTTTCAAATACCAATTTCAAACAATATACAAAATACAAAAATATTTATCAATAAAATTAACTAAAAAAATTTTTATAATTTACAGGACCAGATGAACTAATGCGCGGAGTAGGAAAAGACGCAACCAAATTATTCGATGAAGTTCATGCATGGGTTAACTACGAGCAACTCTTGAAATATTGTCTAATCGGACCACTGCGTAATGTTGTCAAAGTTGATGTCGACTTCTTAAAGCCTGCAAATTGTGATTTCCGTCCTCCTGCTAAGGTGTTGGTTCCGCCAAAAATACCACCAGTACCTACACAAATCATTCCGCGTTTTGATTGGATTCAAAAAAGCTCGAACATAAGTTTATACTTTTACACAAAACAATTTTGCAACCCCGGCTTAATTCTTAAGAGAAAGAGCGAACGGAATATAGCTGTAAGCATTTTTATTGAGAATACTTGTCATCTTTACGACTTTGGGCTAAATAATGAGGTTGAATGGCCCCCAGCTGCCGTTAAGGTCTCAAGTGAATCAGGAAAAATTGAGCTGAATTTTACGAAATCCGAAAATAGTTTATGGTCAGGTTATGGCACTAACACTGTTTCGGTGGTTAAATTTTTGGAAGATTATCGTTACGGGTTTGAGATTGTGGAAAATCTTAAATTAAACCATAATTCGTTTGCATTGTTACTAAGGGGAAAAAATGACGTAATTTTTTGTCTTCCTATTGGATATCATTTAACTATCTCGTGCTGTGTTGGGGGTAAGTATTTTTTGTTTTTTTAATTTGAACTCGGATTTTAAAATCCACATTCTGTAAGTTTTTTGAAACGTTGCTTGAAATTCTCGCAAAACCATTTTCGAAACATCGCACAAAATTTGAATTCACGAGTTCGAAAAGCTACGGAATGCTTATTCTAAAATGATACCACAAACCAAGTGAATACAGATTTTTATTTTTTAATATTTTAGGTTCAGAAGTAAGTCGAAGTTATACCCCAGTTTCGAAAAACTATTCCTTAATTGATAGTAGTAGCTCCCAAGATTTACACTTTCTTTTGAAAACATATGAAGATGGTTTGCTTGCAAAACATATAAATGGGTTGAAAGTCGGTTCTGAATTGGAGTTATCGCAGCCAAAGGGAAGCTTAAAACTTAACAAGTTCCTAGGTCACACTAGAATCGCCTTACTTGCAGCGGGCAGTGGAATAACGCCGATGTTTGGCCTTATCGATCACCTCTTATCCAGAAACACTAACAAAATGTAAGTCTTCTGTCGGTTGTACTTATTTTTTTATTTAAGTAAAAATATTATTTTTCTGGTCCAAAGAGATAAGCTGGTGCTAATGTTCTTCAATAAAGGCGAGGAGGATATATGGTGCAGAGAAAAACTGGAAGAAATTGTGAAAACTGATGACAGGTATAGTAAAATAATTTTCCATCCGTATCCAAATATTTCACCTGTCGAATTTAATCAATGATCGGCGGCTTTATTGTATGCCAGCTCCCGTATAATAACGCATTCGAAAATGCTGAGCCTTTTGCTGACGATGCAACACAAAGGTCAGAAAACATTTTGAAAACATTTATCGTATGCATGTCTACGACAAATGCTCCGCACACGATGAAACTGAGAAATGACTTTCCTCTTTCACTGAGAAAATTCAGTGAAGCAATAATTAAACATAATAATTGCTGCTGTTGCTGTATCATTCTTTTGGCAAAATTTCAAATGCACCTGAAACATAAAACAAGTTACGTTGCTGGCACACATGTCGTACACATATCGTATACGTGATGCACACATTTGTTGCATTGTGTGCGGACAGCCATTGGAATACATTTTCAAGATTAAAAAAAGGTGTTTCGGGCACAAATGTCGTAGACATGTGTTTTTCGTGTTGCATCAAATTGAAACACATTGTAATTATAAAACATAAATAAACACAGAAGGCGAATGTGTATACCTCTATAAAAATATTTATAACCATTGACATTATTAACCACGGAGCGGAATAAATTGGGCGGTATTAATTAATATTGACGCAACTATTTGCATTTCAACCGTTTTACTTTGCAAATTCACTCTCGCCCAATAGGTGTCCCTAGCATTCTATGGCGAAATCCAAGATGGTTGTCATTAATTTTTCGCTCCGAACCACGAGCGCTAGTTTATGTTGGAGTCATTTTCTGGGCAAAATTTGTATGAACTGACATTACACATACTCATAGATATACAAAACTGCAACTATATTAGAAACTTATGCAGTCGTCATTAAAAGATGATATTCTTTATTTATGAAAAGACGTCTTAGCCGAAATCGACAGAGTGATAACTATACATATTACAATACGAACGGTTTTTTTTTACAACGGCTTACTAATCAATTTTCTTATAGATTACATCTCACGCATATACTATCCCAGTCAAGCGATGAATGGAAAGGAGAAAAAGGACACATATCTCCAGAACTTTTGTCAATCCTTAAAGATCAAACCACGGCAAACTATTCTACATTTGTATGTGTGTGTGGACCACCAATATTTAATAATTTAGCTGAGACAATTCTAAAGTCACTAGAATTTTCTGAGACGGCATTGCATTTTTTTAATGGATAGAATACAATTAATTTAATTTATTTTCCATACATAGCAACAATTGCAAGAACAATGATATCAGATGTTTTTTTTTTGTTTAATATTTAATTTACTGGGTTATTATGTTATTTATAATTATAACTATATTTATTGTTTCGCAGCCAAATTTGTATAGATTACGTAAAGCTGTTAATAGTAATAAAATTGACTCATATAGCGGAAAAACATACATCGTGGAGTAAAATATACAATCATAATATTATGTACTGATTTGAAATCCACATCAGTTGTGCAAATTTTTTTCGTTTGTCGATGAAAACATACGAACTCAATGTGGGTAATCATATCAACGAAGATTTTAAATCCACAGATGACGAGGAAGAAGAAGAAGATGACAAAGATGATAGTAATTGCTCCAAAATGAAGCCCATGTCCATTATTTACGTTTTTGCTCTGAATAATTGCTTTTCACGAGGCTTTTCGTAATTTTGTTTTGAAAACAAATTCAGAATGACGTGCAAGCTATATTGGTATTAGTGAGAGTATGTTTAACAGCTAGGTTCCAGAAATCGAGTGAAATCGAAATTGCAAATCGAGTGAATTGGTTTTCAGTGTTCTGCATTTCGAGCCATTCGGAAACTCCAAAATTTGTTTGAAATCACAATTTCACTCTGTCTCAATTCAGAAAATTTTGAAATATAAATCGAATACAGTGCAATGTAGAACACAAAAATTCATTTTCGATTTCATTTCGAGTGAAAGTGAAATGTGGAACCTAGCAGTAAATCTCGAAAATTATCGAGATCTGCAAAAAGTGATCCGAATCAAAAAAAAAAAGATTGATCTTATGTCCCAATGGAAAACCCCGTCAAACAGAACGCGTTATTAACGCCGCAGTTAGATTATTTTACGCGGTGTTAAGTTTATTTTGACGCGACGCGACGGTCTGAACGCCGCGTTAGACGACGTCAAACAGATAGCTACCATCAAATTCTCTCAACATGTCAAGCAGCTCTGATGACGAATTATCGATTTTATTTGCCGTGCTACGAAATTTTCGAAAAAGAAAAATAATTTGGGTGCCTTTCACCCTTTAAAACAATGTTTTTATACATTTCATTACCCATGTCGAAAAGACATGAGTAATTTCTTACAAATTTTATTAATTTTGCCATTTGAAACTACAAAAATGGCTTACACCGCTCCGCGTCAGAGAATAATCTGTAATTTTTCACAAGAGCGCGTTTCACCGCCGCGTTTAACTGTATGACAGAGCCTTTTCTTTCCGAAAGCGGATACCTCGAATGTAATTTGAGTCTCCGACGAAGAATGCGTTGCGGAGAGTTCTCCGTTCCGACGTATACCTCGCTAGGGCCGACTATATGCTGTCGATTGGGCCAGTGTCCAAATCCGCTCCAGTCAGATATTCACCCCACCCTTATTCCGAGTGGCGTTTACGACGATTTAAAACACGCCAATTTGAATTTATTTATGGATCCCATCAGTGTACGCCGAACATTCTGCAAGAAAAACGACGATTTTTGTCGTTAACAAATTAGTGAAAGCCAAGTAATGCCCAACGACTGAAAATGGAACCTTTCTTAAATTTTTAACAATCCTCGGAGTGAGTTTCTCTAATTTATTCAAATAAATAAATTAATTTAGATCTTTTTTAAGCGTTAAAAGTAACAAACCAGAAACTATTTAATGGACTTGATGGAAAAAACAATTTCATTGGTAAAGGGATTTTAAAAGGAGAGTCGTTGACGCCATCGAATGGCATTAGTCCAGCCTAGAGATAAAAAGTTTAGCAGGAAGTTTTTGTTACCATCACTTTTTTGAATGTAACCTGTGGTAGTCCTTAATTAAAATGTTTTCCCACACCCTTCTGGTAGCTACCTTCAGCAAAGAATAGCATAGTCACAGCAAGTTATATATCGCCGGTACTGACGGCGACCGTGTACTTTCTACGAGCTTATCTTTTATTTCGTCCAATGGAGATTTCTGCCTTATGTGACAACTACAACTACAGTTGAGTTGTCTCTTGGTTTTATGTCATTTAAAATTCGGTATTGTTCGTATTGTTATACAAAACCTTGATAGAAAAGTTGTCTGTCAAAACACATCAAATATGACGGTGGTTGTCTATAAGTTGTTAGTTAAGTTTGGGTTGTGTGAAAGTTAGGTTGAATTGAAGAGAACTCAAGTTGAGTTGTGTTCTTTAATAGGGGCATTCATTAGACATTCTAAAAACATTTTGAAGCTGAAAATAATATTTGAAATTGAGTTTTTCAAATGAATGTTTGTCATTTTACTAACTTTAAATCCGTTTGTCTTAAGACCTCGTCTTCATCACTACTCCAAAACATTGATACACTATTAATTTTTAAGATATAAACTGAGAATTTCTTTCGAGAATGATAAATCAGAAAAAACTGATACCGCCAGTTATCTGTCAGCGCTGTAGATCTGCTGGTTTGGAATGTGAACTACTTACCGACGACGTCAGTCGGGGGGAACTATTCAGTATTCACGGAAAAAAATATTTCGGTGTCGTCAAATCCACAAAGTTAACAGTTCCCCGTGTGGGTTATGTGGTAATTTGTATCGTTGAAAACGATCAACTCGAAATTTTCCCGAACAATATGAGATTTCTCACCCGCACCAAAATCACTGCGGATTTCATTCTTCTTCGAAATTCGTAGCAAACATTTCTACTACGACGAATTCTGTGATAGTTCTTTCGGAGTTTGTAACAAAATTCCGAGTACCTACAACGGATTCTAATAATGGATAGGTACGACATGATTATAATCACCCTTATTCCTGTTGGCATTTGTCGTACACGACTCATGTGTCGGGTCGGTGTAAAAACGATATTCAGATTTTTTTTCGAGCTTTTGCTTTGTCGAACTGTTCACTTTGCGGATTCGACGATACCAAAATATTCTTTTCCGTGAATAATTCCCCCCGGCGGATTTCACGATAGGGGTGACTGAATTAAAACCGAAATGAAATATTAGACAAACGCCAACGGGAATAGGGGTGAATCTTTCTAAAAACACATTTAAGTTCCATTAAATCATTCACTGCTCCTCTTAACCTGTCTCGTATTCTTCTCTGAGAACACCGCTCATTTCATTCTTCCTCTATGCTTCCAAAAATAGGACTATCGTATCCATTATTATATTAAACACCTCCGACAAATGCGAATGCAAATTTGTATTGTCAAATAAAAAGACTACCTTTTCTAAAATATGTCGATAAGGAGACGTTTCCGTCGGATTCCACGATAGCAGTAGAAAGTGAAAGTGAATCGAATCGAAGGTGAAGAGCAACTGAATTCTCACGGATGATTGTAGTATGTGACAATCCATATCAAACAAATTTGTGCATAGACTCTGGAATGATTATATCGTCCACAATGAGAGATAACAACAAAGTCTTTTAAACTTAAAACCATCAATTAATAAAACAAAATATTAAATAGTTTTTAGGCTACGCTATCCTTTTTTTCATTTTATAAATACGTATATCATTTAAAATATCATCTTCAGGCTCGTCACAATGATAATCGAAATAAATTACATAACAGTGAGTAAAATAAATAGCAAAAGTGAGCTGGGTTTGTCTATTATAATGTACAACAGGGACAATTTCAATTTTTATAAACGTTTTATTAACAGTATCGTTTGGTTTTTTGATAAAAATAGTTTTTAAAGTTGAGAGGCATTCTTAAGTTGTTGTTGGTATCAATAAAATAAAAATTAAGCTTTTGTTGGTTTTTGTGAATTTAATAGGAGCGAACCGCTGGAGGTACTGTTTGTACTGTATCGTCTAGGGGTTTATCAATAACATTTCTGTATTTAATTTCCACATTGCCTGTATTTGGATTAATCCAGAGGAGAGTGTGTTTACGCCAATGCTCGTCGAGGGGACGCCTTTGCTGTCCTTCAATGGGTTTGCTGAAATCCTGTAGAAGAAACGCAAAATTGCATTTAGAGAGGCAATTGGTAAAGGGCTGATTTTGTACTTACGAATTCATCAATACGTATTTTGTAATCTTCACGGGCGTGGGCACCACGAGATTCTTTGCGATTTTCGGCACCAACAATCGTCATCATAGCGTTAGTCAGAAGATTTTGCAATTCGAGGGTTTCAACTAGATCGGAGTTCCACACCAATGATCTGAAATAATATATATATTTATGAGAGTAGTGCATCTACAATTAAGCCACACGGATTCTTATCGCTTCTTAATCAGACACAAAGCCAATTATTATCTTATGAAAAATGGATAATGGATAATGACTTACCTATCCGAAACCTTGATATCTTTGAAGTCATTGAAAATATTAGTCATCAGCTTGCAACCCTCCTGAAGCACTGGACCATCACGGAACACAGCAGCATGTTTCTGCATTGTTTTCTGCATTTTCAATCTCAAATCAGCAGTACTGATCTTGCCGTCAGCATATCGCAATTTGTCCAAATTTGCCACCGAGATCTCTCCAGCGTTCTATACATAAATACAAAAAACAAACAATTACTCATTCATAACAATCCACAAACAATATTTTAACTTACATCGGATAGTGATGGTGCAGGCGCACCAGCCTTGTTCTCCTCAGCAATTGTCTTAGCACAGGCACGACCAAACACAACCAAATCCAACAACGAGTTAGCACCCAAACGGTTGGCACCATGCACAGACGACGAAGCAGACTCACCACAGGCATACAATCCAGGTACAATGACATCGTTACCACTCTTGTCGATGGTCAACACCTGACCGCGGTAATTTGTTGGAATGCCACCCATGTTGTAGTGCACAGTAGGCAGGACAGGAATTGGCTCACGAGTGACATCAACACCAGCAAAGATCATGGCTGTTTCTGAAATACCGGGCAGCCTCTGCGCCAATTGCTCTGGGTGCAAATGGTGCAACTGTAGGAACACATGATCTTTTTCGGGTCCACATCCACGTCCTTCCATAATTTCAATGGTCATCGAACGGGAAACGACGTCACGAGAAGCCAAATCCTTGGCCACAGGCGCGTAACGTTCCATGAAACGTTCACCCTTTGAGTTGACTAGATATCCACCTTCACCACGGGAACCTTCAGTGATCAAACAACCCGCACCATAAATGCCTGTTGGATGGAACTGCACAAATTCCAAATCTTGATTAGGTAGATTTTGGCGGGCAACCATAGCAGTACCATCACCAGTACATGTGTGCGCTGAGGTACAGGAGAAGTACGCCCGGCCATAACCGCCAGTTGCGATGACAGTGCTGCGAGAACGGAAACGATGAAGAGTACCATCTTCTAGGCATAAGGCGATGACACCACGGCATTCTCCATTTTCAAACAGAAGATCGAGGGCAAAGTATTCAATGAAGTAGTTGCAATCGTAGCTGAGCGACTGACCATAGAGTGTGTGAAGGAGCGAATGGCCAGTTCTGGAAATAAAAGCAAATGTAAATGTTAATGGGGCTTCGTTGCGGTAGATAAAAAGGAACAAACAGGCGCATCATGTCGAAATTCACTTTCTACGTAATGACAAGCAGTAAAAACACGTTAGTCTCAGAAGTGCTTTAACCTCTATTGAGAGTTATAAGCAGGCTAAAGTCCTCGAGACACAACGAAGATAGATCCTTGTTCGTTTAGAACGCAATACCTTTCGAGTGAATTTCAGTCTCGTCTGCATTGCCGGGCTTTCGAGAGATTTAATAGGGATCTCTATAAGCTGTAAACCTACACCGTCCTGGTCAGAAATCTGTCACACATAACTATGCCAATGCCCAGTTAGCAGTAAAGTTATTGGGTTCAGAAAACCCTGACAACCGAACTGCTCTCGGCAATAGGTTCGTTGCCTGTTTAATTAAATAAGTCGCCTTTAAATGTATAGGTAGTATTTTGTTTTCTCTGGTAAATGCTCTCCCTTCCGCTGCATGCCCCAGAGATATAATTTTAACTCAGGAAGTCTATGAGCCTACGGCATGCTACGATTCGGCTTGAACCAATCTTTAATAACAACATTAAATAGGTAATATAAAAGAAAGTCCTTTCAGCATACTAAACAGACCTTCCGTACCGTTTAACATCAACCCTATTGAAATAGTCCAAACTAAATTGTATAAACTTACCTGTCAGCGACGGCACAACACCGATGCGCCTGACCACCTTTGCCAAACTTCAAACTCTGGCCGCCAAACGCGCGCTGATAGATTTTACCCTCCGGTGTGCGCGAGAATGGCATACCGTAGTTTTCAAGCTCAATAACAGCCTTCATTGCTTCACGCGTCATATAGTGAATGGCATCCTGATCGCCCAACCAATCGGAACCCTTAATCGTATCGTACATATGCCATTTCCAATCGTCTTCTTCCATATTGCCGAGGGCGGCATTAATACCACCCTGCGCGGCAATTGTGTGCGATCTGGTGGGGAAAAGTTTTGTGATTACGGCAGTTTTGAAACCTTCGGCAACCAAACCGAAGGCAGCACGTAAGCCAGCACCACCAGCCCCAACAACAACCGCATCGAATTCGTGATCAACGATTGGGTACTCCTTGGAGATGGCGTCTGATTTTGTAGTCGCATTCGTATTGCCAATGTGCAGACTACGAGTTGGAAGTACTGCCGCAGCGCGTGTCTAAAAGTATATCAAAAATATTTGTTTTATTTATAAATTTATCGTTTCGCATTTGTTTAGATCTTGCAAACAAAAAGCAACAACAATATAAAAACTTTTACTTTTAATCGCAACAAAGGAGGTGCTTTCCATTGCAATCGTCAATCGAATAACATTGCGCAATTCGTTTTATAACTGCTGCCGGCACTCGGGCTCATTGTTATCAGTGCTTTTGACTTTGCATGGCTGCTCTAATCTCTAAAGGTTTACCATAAAGTGTCTTTTCCATTTTTTCTGCCATGATATCGCCAATAAATTTGCAAAAGTATTACTAATCAGCGACGAAAATATTTTATCTTTGTAACGAAAACAAAACAAAGACACATTTAAATCGCACAACTTATCTAGTCCAGGTGCACATAGAAAAATGTAAGTTAACTTGGATGGTTCTTGATTAAGGGCCACATGGATAATTTCACGAATTTCAATTAGAAGGACGGAACACTTCTACATACAAATTAACTAAATACGAAATAATTTCTACCACATAACTAAAATGTTTTCTTAATTGCCTAACAACTATCTAGATTTTAGATACGATACTTAATGCGATAACGTGGTTATACGGCAAACTCTGATATCTCAAAATGTTTATTCAATAATTTTAACGTAATCAAACTCGTAAAACCCCATGAAGCATAATCATGATAGCAATGAAGCCAACTACTTTGTCATTTCATTTCAGTCAGTGAACTGTGGCGACAGTCTTTACATATTCTTTAGAATGGAAAAAAATATATCACACAACAGTATCACAACTATAAAGAAGGAGCTACAGCAATTTTAAATATCTCTCATGACATATTAGGGCAACTCATCTCGTAAGACCTAGCATAGTTTGCCAATCCACAAAAACGGAGAACCTCTTAACTGCGCCAACAATAGTGTCATCAATCTCCTCAACATTAAATGAAAGAGATCCTGTCTGCCGTACCTACTTGTGAACACCTTAAACCATTTGCCGCTGGCCCCTACCAGCGACAAGAAATTCTGATTGACATAAACTTTCTGTTTATCCATTTTAAGAGTGCAAACAACATGATTTATAGATACGAGTCATATAGAGCGTATTGACAACCCTACCAAACTCATCCGGTTAACGACCTAAGAGAACGCTCGAACTTGAGAAGATTGTGCCGAACTCACCACTCAACACCAAGGACACGTCCCGTTTTCGTATATGGAACTTAAAGAGCTGTACGAATATGCGACATTGACCTGTTCAAGTTCGAATCAATTGTATAAGATGGTAAAGACAAGATCTACTCCAACCCATGAATTATATCAACGTTTACAAGTCTACACGCTTACAAGAGTAAGGCGTGATACCAACATTAAGGGGCCAAAGAAACACCGCCAAAACAGAGTTTAAAGTTCAGGATCTGGGATCCTAAGGGACTTCTGAAATTCATGAAAATTCTAAGTAAAAAAAAAACTGATTTTAATTTTTTTTCTTCAACAGGTATTCTATTGGTTGTCTAAAGCCTACTGTCCACATACGCACGCTTTCGTCATTTGCAGCTAGTTATACGCTTGCTTGTAAATTGCTTGCAGCTGGCACATAAACAAAGGAAACTCTGTCCACGAAACGGCAAAGTCGCATTTTCGTAGTCGCAAATGCGACTTTGCCGCTGCGTGGACAGAGCTTTATTTGTTTATATGATAGTAGGCGTAGTAGCGCGGTGGTTAGTGTGCTGGACTACTGTGCGAAGGATCCCAGGTTCGATCCCCGGAAGAACACAAATTACATCTTAAGGTTTTTTCCACTGCGCCACCTCTCGCGAACGTCTGACAAACATCCGAGAGTATGACTGGCCTGAAAAAGCTTCTTAATTCAGCCGTTCGGACTCGGCATAAAATTGTAGATCCCTTCCATTCGTCCCAAAAATAAAACCCACACAAAAGAATGGTTGCGAGAAGCTAGGCCTAGGGTGTTCACCCGCCTGTTGCACCACCTATTTATTTATTTTAACTGCAAGAAAGCGTACAACAAGCTGCAAATGACGAAAGCGTGCGTATAAAGCGCAGCTACGTGGACAGTAGGCCTAAGTTAAGCTGTGATAATATAGTAACTGCCGCAAGAGCACCCTATCTACCTATTTTCTTAATACCTTAGCGTTTAGCATAAACTTCTTTCTTAAAGAAAGGATACATTAAGTAAAAACATTTTTTTAATATGGGAAGCGAGGAGTAATATTGTTTCCTTTAAATTGTCAACTTTTGACCAATGTTCTTATATCCGAGTCTGAGAGTTCTAGTACGTGTACATTATTGTCGATAAATTGATTCGCCGGGCTATTGGGAAGAACGACATTGAGGAGACCGTTCACTCATCTTTATCTCGTAAAATATTTACTTCGGTTCAGCTCTTGTTATCATATAGTAGAGGTGAGGACCTTCTGTTCATATTGTATGCCATTGATGGGGCCCTAGCAATGAATTTACGCACATGAGTAGTAGTTAGGTAACCCAGTCAAACGGGTAAATCATTTGGAACAAACACATGCAAACAGAAGTCTATGAGATGTTTTTAATTTCCCTATTTTACACAATACAAAACGAAGCTCCATTCCAATAAATTTTAAATTATATGCACTTACCTACCTATCTACTCGAATATAGTAATATTACTCTAATGTCTAACCATTAACAACACGCGAAAAGGTAAGTAAGGTATTTCAAAAAATTGATAAGTATGAATTTGGAAAATAAAATTTACATATAGACCGAGCGAGAGGCAAAGCTTATATCTATAACTGCCATAATATTTACATTTAGAAGTTTATACAGCCTAAAGAATGATTTATAAAAGTAATCCACATTTGATACGGACCTTATCGGCCTACAGGATAAGTAGTCAACAAGTAAAGAAGAAATACTTTGGCAGTATTTGTGACATAACATTTTTTGATTAAACACACGACAAAAGGTGTTTGAGTAGAAAACAAAGAATAAGCAAATGTATGTTTTATGTTGAAGTCTGAAGATTATTATAGGTACCTAGGCACTCATATCAAGCACGTAAAAGCATGTCAACTACTGATATTTCTTTCTTATATAGAATTTTGCATTTGAGGCGTGGTGCAATTGTATTGTTATCTTAACGAAAAGAGATTTCTTTTTTAATTTCTAGGCAATATTCACAGCCAGTCCCAGCGGTTATATAACACCTCTATAACCTGCACTCAAACTAAATAATCCCAATAGCTGCGACGAATTCTGTATGTCCACTCCAATGGACAAGTAGTAAATTGTTTTAAGCTGTTAAGTCGAAGATGCCAACATGTTCTTAGGTTTCTCTCAAAACGTCACATGTATGCATTGGGCATGAGTTGCGCACCTACCAAGACAGAACATTTCAAAAATTGTGAAATACCCATCCATTTTAACTTTAATTGATCCCATCCAACTACCAATTCGTTCAAACCAAAATTAGCGCAATTAGTTTGTAGTTGGATACAGCCGAATTCTCCTAACCTATTTCCTGTCCAATGAAAAGTTCTTCACCCCTAACTAATGCCGATATCATACACGACATACCCCCTAAGCATTGTGTCCATATAGGAATACATTGTAAAAGAATAGCCCAAAGAATTTATGGAGAAAAATTCAAGAAAATGACGAGTTTTCTTCCTCATGAAAATTACATAACAATTTTACGGAGGCTAGGTATATACATAAAAAAACAGCCAACAAACCCACAGCAGCGATTCCACAGCGAGTTGTGCAACCGATTGTCTATTTCAAAGCGCTTCCGAGTCACACCTCCCAAGATTACGTTTGTGATTATATATTCTTGTTCGTGTGATAAGAGATTTATTTTAAAATAAAATAAAATGAAAAATATATTACCATCGCGGCCGCATTTTTGGCCAAAATCGATGGCAGTCGTATTAAGCTAGCCATAACCACAAATAATGCACTCGGTGCGCTTGTTTAAACTCGGAATAAAATCAAAATAAAAATATTATGCACTTGAACTGATGGTATGGTACAAGAAAGACTTCTTTTAAGTTCACTTTTCCGTTTCGCCTGCGATTTTTCGTAATCCTCTCTTCGATGAAACTTCCTCGTTCGCACCGATCGACTGAACTCGACAATTTGCGATTCCGAAAATATAGGAAAAAGTCAAAACAAGCATAAATACAAAGCAAGGGGGGATTTTGACATTTTGCTTTTGCTTGAAGTTTGACGTTATACTTTTTGGAAAGTTGGTGAATTTTATACCGAAAAATTATTCTCACCTCAAGCAATGTAAGGGTATGTCTACAAAAGTTTTGCTGGACTGCGCTAAATCATAATCTTTGGGTAATTTTCCTACACAAGTGAGTTTTGAACAGAGGTGTTCACCAAAGTACAATCTTAAAACAGCGATTTCTTTGATTACATGTCAATTGAAATTCGGTGTTTTATTTCCACTTAAATATTATAGTAAATCACAAGCAAAATAAAACGTCAAAAAATTAGCTCATTATATAGCCCCCTTATATTATCCATTCATTATTCCATTAGGAATAGTGTCAGAAAATTGTCTGACATGGCGACATGGAATGTTCCATCAAACGATTATCGATTAAGCATAAACTGCGGTCAGACCACTTAATAAAAACGATTGAACGATATCCTTTTCACGCATCCTGCTCTATCATATCTGTGTCAATAAACAGAGACTGCTATTGTCCAAAACAATGTCGTTCGATCGTTTTCATTTTACGTGATCTGCTCCCTGATATTTGTTATAGTTTTTTTGAGACCCTTTTATTTGTGTTCTCATAAATGTTATTAAGGGAAACCCTAAAATAAGGGAAGCTTTATGGTGGATTTACATTACCACGCCACGCAATTTGCATGAATTCAGAGAGAGAGAGATCCGTTTGCTACAGTCAAGGCTAATGATCTCTAAGAGTGAGACCACACATCTCAATAAAAAAATTATGGCGGCCTAAATTCAACTGTTAGGCTCGTGGTTTCACTCTTACGTATCATTTGCCTTGACTGTGGAAAACGGTTCTCTCTCTCTAAAGTCATGCAAAATTGCGTGGCGTGGTAATGCAAATCCAGCATTATAGCAGATAAATTCTGAGCCTGCTAGGTAATATGTATATAAAACTATCCTCTTGTTCCGGGTTCCAAATTCCAAGTGAGCTAGTACGTCCCCTACACATGGATTCAATAATGGTTTTATATGGGAGACACCAAAGTTACACAACCAAAGCCCATTTTCAATATTTGACGACGGTAAAAAGAAGTTCTCTCATACAATTTCATACGGCTAGGTCGATTCGTTTGAACGCTATCGTGTTTTCAACATACGAAAATGGTTAAATAGGTTCAGAATTTTATCCTTATTCAGAATTCTTTATGCCGTCTCCTTCTTGGCGTTACAAATGGAATGGCAAATTGAATATGCCTTCCCATGGAGGGTGTAAAATAAATAGTTGGAGCAACAGTTCCAATAGGATACTAGGCCTTGTTTTTTCTGATCTTTCGTTAATATTGAGCTTTGATTTTGCGTATAGCGATCTTAATACCCTAAGGTAATTTTATCTGGTAGAATCGTAAATATATTTTGCAAATGAATATTTTCATTATTATTTGGAATTTGAGAAATCTTGTGAGATTAATCCATTTTTTATGTCAATGCAAATTATTTGTTGCAATCAGTTTGGTTTATTATTTTACATTTATGCTTTGACATCCAGGGGCCAGATTAGGTAAAATAAAAACGAACATGTCTGTGACAATAGACAGAGACTATGCTACTAGTGTCGAAACGATATCCTTCGATCGTTTTCATTTTACGTGATCTGGGCCGAACTTCTCTGTTGGCATTGTTTGCAAATCATGCCTAAATCGACCTTAAGCCCAGTATCCTGCTCGCGCTAAATTTAATCTTTCATTCAAAAATGTTTACAGAGATAAAATTTAGCCAGGCAGTATCCTGTTCCACACGCTTAACTCTTGAAAACTAATTTTCAATGGACTATTTCATAGAATACTTGAAAATCGGTGTAAGTGAGTAGGAAAAAAGTAAATAAATAACAAAAATCAGAATACATGTGGCAATAAAATATGCGTGTCCCATCTATATCCTGTACAACGAAATTATCGAGCATTTATCTGTGCTGTGGAGGGAAATGGGGTCGCTAAAATTTAGCGCGAGCAGGATACTGGGCTTCACTTTCAAAAATAAAACCATTTTTCGCATTTGGCTCTGATTTAATCGCGAACCAAATTTATCTCTGTATTTATAAAACAAAGTGACAAAAAGTGTGTGTTTCACTCTGTCGCCCGTAATTTTCAACCAATTTAGTTGATTTTTTTATCAATGTCGGTACTTACGGTGATCAATTGATAAGCCAAACAAATTCAGAAAAAATAAATAAATAAAAAATTTAGAAGCAAAAAAAGGACCGGCGAAGCCGGCGGGGGCTCTGGTAGTTTTGTATAATGGATAATCTCATTTTCTTTTGAAAAAAAAAAACAAACAAAGCCAATGTAACTGCATCCCTAAAGTGTTTGAGCGGTGAATATTACATCATGGAAACACCCTGTAAACAACCATATGACTATTCACCTCAGTTCAGGTGATTTATTTATTGATAAACAAAAACAATTTTATATTTTGCTTTTATTTATAAACCAAATTCGTTTTCTATTAAAAATAATAGATATTTATAAATGCATTTAACTAGTTCATTAAAATAAAAAAACTATTTTTCATAGTCCTATCGGTTTGATTAATTGGAATCAGTCGATCGTACTGATTGCATTATCAGGAAAAATTTTAGAAAAAAAATAAAGTCGACCATGCGGCAAATCAAAAATAGATCAGCATCGTTTATTCCTCATCTCTGTATGCAGTTATTTTGTTCTAAATAAAGATTCTCCCGCATTCGAAAATTTACCATACCCTAGTGATACAACCTCATCCACATGCCACAAATTTGTTACCTCTCAGTCTGTAGAAAAATTTCAATCTCATATGAACCAAACGGCTTGAAGAACAAAGTTTTGTTATTGTGCGAGAGTATTGCCCGTTCAGTCTGCATAAACGTGATCGATCACTAAAATATTATTTAATAAAGCACTTTCTGTCTACGGTTATATTGCCTAACAAATAATCATGGATCCAATGAAAGTGGAAGTCAAAGACATTCAAAATATCTTCACTTTGGATTCATATTTGAAGCCATACGAAAAGGAAATTCGCAGAAGGTATGTAGAAAATATTAAGTATATGCGTTGCTCCTATTAAAGGTGCTGAGGTGCAAGCAATAATTGTGATCTGATAAGAATTAATAGTGACCCAATAAAAACGAAAGAAAAAAAAATCTGCAATGTCAGTTCAAGGTTATTTCAATAAGGAGTGCGTTAAAGTGTGGGAGTACACGGCCAAGAACAGTCCTAAGACAGCTGAAAAGGAAAACCTCTTGTGATTGGTGCAACTACCTACCTACGCGGTCTTCCGGCCTTGATACCCGGCAATTGAAGGTCAATGTCATGATTGTACAATGTACACCTCTATAATAGCTAAGCAAGGCGCGGTTATTTTTTTTCTGTTCAATTGAAATAAACTAAAATAAGATGTTTGGTTTTATTTTGAAATTTTTTTTTTCAATAAAGACGAATGTAGTGTACATTTATATACCTGCATAGAATAGAAACGCATTTGATAAGATTGTGCTGTTGTATTTTATTGTATTTATGTATTTTGTTGGTACTGTGCCTTCTATACATGCGGTCGATTAATTAGGTAGGTATATCATGTATAACTTTTGGTAATGAGGTAGATATATTATGGAATATAGTTATTCAAACAATTGTTTGTGGGAGTTGAAAGTATAAATATGTGTCTTGCCTAAACTCAGGATAAATGTCGTTGATTTGTTTTCTTTATAAATGCAATCAATGCTTTTGATGCCTGCATTTAAGGCAACCTTTTTACTCGTAAGTCCGGACCTTGTTTTTCTATACAGGAATACCTATTCGTTTAAAGTTACAAAGGCATCAGTCTGCTTAAATACATACGAGCCCTTATCAGTACAAAATCTGGAAGCGCAGTCATTAGGCCGCATGGAATATTAGATGTTTGTGAGTAGCCGGTACTTAAGTGGCATCATGGACAAAAGGTGATCAGACAATAAGATAAAATCGCCAATCAGCAGTATAAAGTGTAGGCGAAGTTGTCACAGCTAAACAGGATTCTAAATTTAAAAACGGGCACCAAATTAACTCCAGCTTGATGCGATAGATTAAATAATAAAGACCCAACTTATAGAATAATTACTTATCTCATTTTAAATCCAACGATCACAGATTCTTTCACATTTACAATAATATAAACCAAATGTGCAACACATCTACAAAGTGCATTGAGATGCAATTATTGTTAGATTAGGTAGACGGTGAGATTACGCTATAACCTTTATAGTCTAGAACGTTGTAGGCTGTTAATAAAAGTGCTATAGAAATCTAACTCATACAATGCGGATTTCTGCTGGGTTACGGTGGATATGGGGATAAAAATGACGCATGACAGCCGAATTAGCAAGAATGTGGTTTGGAAGCGACTACTTTCAAGAAATTCAAAAATTTTCTGAGGTCTCACTTAAAGGGTTTTGAGTACCTACATCAGAATTATTTAATTACAAGAAGGGAAGAGACCATCACAATAACAATCGCAAGGACTGTCTTAGGTCCTACCTACCGCAGGTGACATCAGCATACTCTAGCTGCTGTGGAGTGGATTCTATTTGAATTCATCCCTTTGACATTTACTCTCCAGAATATTGGCAAAGATCTTAAGATTACGAATAATATTGCGACGGTTTTAAAAGTCCATTTTTGAGACAGGTTTACGCTCCTTGATGTTGGTAGTACTGGAGCTAAAATCCTACAAAGACCGCAGTCTTATCTCTTTTCTGTTACATAGAACTGTGATTTTTGATAAAGCATCAACTTTTTTAATTTATCTAAAAATTTTAAATCATTTCCAACATTTGTGTGTAATTATATTTCTGATTTATTTACAGACATGGGATTCTCAAAGATTGGCTCCACAAGATCGACAAACTAGAAGGTGGCATGAACACATTCTCTCAGGCCTATCAATACTACGGACTCCATTTTCAGAACGACAATTCTGTAATAGCTCGAGAATGGGCACCCGGAGCCAAAGATGTCTATTTAACGGGAGATTTCAGTAACCAGTTAATTGTTTCTTCAATATTTCTTAGTAATGTTTTGATTCGTAGATAACTGGCAGTGGGAGGCTACACCTTTCAAAAAACTGGACTTTGGTAAATGGGAATTGCACATCCCAGCTAACCCAGACGGCTCAGCTCCAATAAAACATTTGTCCGAAATCAAAGTCATTATCCGCAATCAATCGGGGCAACTTGTAGACCGTCTTTCGCCATGGGCCGTTTATGTAAAGCAGCCACCAAAAGAGGCGAATCAGGGCGTCAACTACAAGCAGTATGTTTGGAATCCACCCAAGACTGAGGTAACCCAACTAAGGGGATCACAATTCAAAGTAGTGACATGTATACGTTTCTTAGATTCATCAATTCACTCATCCTCGGCCACCACGTCCAAAATCACTTCGTATCTACGAATGTCACGTTGGCATTGCATCACAAGAACCAAAAATCGGCACCTATCAGAACTTTGCCGAGAACATCATTCCACGTATAAAGAAACAAGGATATAATGCCATTCAGCTAATGGCCATTATGGAGCATGCATACTATGCCAGTTTCGGCTATCAGGTGACCAGTTTTTATGCAGCTTCCAGCCGCTATGGCACCCCGAATGATTTGAAGAAGATGATTGATGTGGCGCATGCCAACGGATTGTATGTTTTGTTGGATGTTGTTCACTCGCATGCAAGTAAAAATGTCCAGGATGGGCTGAATCAGTTTGATGGTACAAACAGTTGTTTCTTCCACGATGGAGCGAGGGGTGAGCACGCCCTGTGGGACAGTCGTCTATTTAACTATAATGAATATGAAGTATTGCGATTCCTACTCTCGAATCTTAGATGGTGGCACGATGAGTACAATTTCGACGGATACAGGTAAGTAAGTTAGGCGCTCGTAGAACAGCATTTACATGACGGATTCTGTTTTAGATTTGATGGGGTTACATCAATGTTGTATCACTCCCGGGGTATAGGAACGGGATTTAGTGGAAACTACGACGAGTACTTTGGATTGGGCGTAGACACGGAAGCACTGATATATTTGGCTTTGGCCAATCATATGTTACGCGATCAAAACAAGGAAGTGATAACAATTGCAGAGGATGTCTCTGGTATGCCAACTTTATGCCGTCCAGTTTCAGAAGGCGGTATTGGCTTTGATTACCGCCTGGGAATGGCGATTCCGGACAAGTGGATAGAATACCTAAAGGAAAAGACAGACGATGAGTGGGAGATGGGAAACATTGTCCACACTCTCAGCAATCGCCGTTGGAAGGAAAACACCGTGGCCTACGCCGAGTCGCATGATCAAGCCTTGGTGGGTGATAAAACAATCGCCTTCTGGCTGATGGACAAAGAAATGTACACTCATATGTCTTGCATTAGCGAACCGTCAATCATAATTGACCGTGGCATTGCGCTTCACAAAATGATTCGTCTGATAACGCACACACTGGGCGGAGAGGCATATTTGAACTTCATGGGCAATGAATTCGGTCACCCAGAGTGGCTGGATTTTCCACGCGTCGGCAACAATGATTCATATCACTACGCTCGTCGTCAGTGGAATCTTGTCGATGATTCGCTTTTGAAGTACAAATTTTTGAACGAATTCGATCGCGCTATGAATCTGACAGAAGAGGAGTACGGTTGGCTGCAAGCAGATCCCGGCTATGTTAGCTGGAAGCATGAAGGTGACAAGATAATTGCATTCGAAAGAGGTGGACTAGTATTTGTCTTCAATTTTCATCCAACTCGGAGTTTCACCGACTATCGCATTGGCACAAACTGGGCTGGTACCTACAAAGCGGTATTAAGTTCCGATGACGAACTGTTTGGTGGACAAAACAGAATAGACAGAAACTGTGAGCACCTGTCGAATCCAGATGGACATGCTGGACGATCAAATTTCATTCAGGTTTGTTGCATGTTTCTTAATATGTATTATACATTTTCTTTTTATGTCTGCATTTTAGGTCTACGCACCTTCACGGACAGCTGTCGTTTATGCCAGGATTCGCTGAGGTGGCTGATGTTGGTGGCAGAATCCGACATTCATATTGTTGTAAATCCTTATTTTGTTATATAGTCTTTTGCATAAAATATATTTTTCTAGTAGAGAGCATTGATAAGCATAAATATAAAAATTCCTTTACAGTCCGTTATAAGATCATCAAAAGAGTTTTATTAAATGCAGTGTATACACAACTAAAACAGGGATTTGTAGGTGCCTTTCAGACATAGTATTAGAGTTGAAAACAAATTATACATAGTTATTGCGTGTTTATGCCCGCACTGTCTGTCGGTATTACCAAGCAAATTCCACAAGGCGTTCATTTGCACTAAACTTGAGTACAACTCGATAAAGCACGTAGCGTATAAATCGTGTGTAATATCTTTCCCGTCTATAACAATACGAATTCCAATGTGATGTGAATCAAAAACAACGATATGTATATCCCACCAAAAGGGGCATTTTCCCATCTCTGTTCTCATTTCCCCTTTCCGTCTAAATATTTTGTTGTCTTCCAATCTCCATTTATTGCATAATGATTGCATAGGTGAATATGGAAAGAAAAAGAAAATCAACGATCGGGTGCTTTTTGAATATAGTTATGGTGGGTGTGGGTATGGTATTTTTATCAAGACGAGAAGGGTGATGACCATGACCATGAATTTAACGAGGATAACAACGTGGAAAGCAGGCACAATATCACATATATTCATATATCGGATATTTTACATTGTTTTGTAATTCTTTGATTCATGGGTAGCTGGGTTCTAGCGGAGGGTATGCATTTATGTCGGCGAAAAAGATAGATTTTTTGTAGAAAATAGAAGGGATTTTCGGTTCAATCTACCTTCTTTTCTTTAACTTACTTAAGAATCTACCTGTTTCACGTGACAAGCAAACTCATTCCGTCTATCTAAAATAGCCCTGGGGATACCCAACGTGGGCGCTTGATTGACCACATTAGATATGAGTGCCCATGCCCACTCTTCACAACCTATCCTACTAGGCGACAAGACACCGCTTCTGTACAGCAAGAGATCCCGATGTTCACGGAAGAGAAGCTGATACTTGCAGCAAATACTCTTCATATAAGAAGGCTCCGAGACCTGACGGCATAACATGCGGAAGTGCTAAAAGCCATCGCTTGGAGCTGCTCTTAGCTACTTTTGAACATGTACAACAGCTGTTTCGAAAATACAACGCCTAGCGAGCCAGATACCCCTGCGGCCTATAGACCGCTTTACATGTTAAATACGGCAGGGGGAACTAGTAGAGAACCTGTTGTAACCGCAGCCCACCACTGCAATCCAGAGATCAGGTGGCCTTTCCGAAAGACAACGCGGTCTTAGAATAGGATACAGTTGGAGCAATCAAGTAGGTGGTCAAAACAGCAAACGCCATGGACTTGAGAAATGCCATTGGATAGACATGTTCAAAATCGGTCGAGGAGGCTAAGAGGATACCGCAGTACCTACTCCGTTTAATCCAAGACTGCGAAAAATAATTTACGCAACCAAAGAAGTGGGAGTGGAAGCGGCAACCAAAACTGCTCACCAAACATCTACGGCAACTTCTAAAATGGAACTCTGAAGCTAGAGATGGAACGCCAGGACGTTACTGAATGGACAGAGCGCAAAACACGGAGAGATAAATTATTACAACACGCATTTCATAACCGGGCAGTCGTACGACGTCCTAGTACGGCGACTCACTAGTAGAGGACGCTTTTCATACTTTGTTAGCGTGTAGCAGGTGGACTGCGGAAAGACAGCACCGTTAATCACAGATTATATTATATCTCCCATTAAAATGTTGTAGGTAAGATGATCGCTAGAGAATACAACTGGTATTGAGTATCATTCTCATTATAAAAATCCTGCTGAAAACTAAGAAGAGAGAAGAAAGCCAGAGCACACCTCACGAGGTAGAAGGAAAAAATGGCCCCCGAAGCATTTAGTCAGTAGGAGTCTACAAGCCAAGAAAAATTAACTCCCTTCACGATGGATGACGCATTTTTCGCCCTCCCTACAAGAAACAAAAAAAAAAAAAGACGAACATGCTAAGTATAACTTCTGTTGTTGTAGTTGTTATAGCAGCTTCATTCATCAATTGTCAATTCGTCTCTAGTTCTAAGTCCGAGGAAACGTGCATAGAACTAGAGACGGGTCGACCGATCGCTGTGTATGTGGCGAGGAGCGTTTCTTTGTCTTTTCCCCATGAACTTGAACCAGCAACACCCGTATTTCTGTTGCGCGTACTGGCTACACGCTACATTTTTTTTTGTTGTTTAAGTAGAAGCGAAGTATATTTACAGACAATGGAAACTATTTTGCATTTACTTTAATTCATAAAAAAGAAAATGATTTCTTCAGCTAACGTGTAAAAGTAAGCATCTATTAGAAATGCTCAACATAATTTTATAAACTCTTAGCTTAAAACAAAAAAGAAGACACAAAAATGTTGATAAACTTTGTGAGAGTGTTAAATAGAAAATAATTTACAATATGAATGAACTACCCTAAGATTTCTTTGGATGCCTTTTCTAGTACTTCGCAAGCATCATCTAACTCCTTATCGGTTAAAAGTCGGTTCGCAGTTACGCGTATACTTGGTCTGGGAGGAAACTTTTCCATAGCTTCCAAATAGTGGGCTTCAACTACGGCAATACCATTTTCAATGCACTAAAAAAAAGTAAATAGGTGTTATTAAAGTTAAACACAATTATGATTGATGGAAATATTTACCTTGTTAGCGATCTGAGCGAGTAACCTCTGCTCTTCCTCATTGGCCTTGGAGTCCTTCAAGTGTAAATGTTTCACTGGGGAGATTTCGTCTCCTCGCAATGTAAATTTTGACAATTTACTCAATTTGGAATGCATATTGCGTGTTACAGTTTCCAGTTCACCAAAGATTTGTGGCTCGTTTTCGAAGCGGTCAAGTGCACTAATAGCCGCTTGTGTCAATAGGGGTGGCAGTGAGGCCGAGAAGCAATAGCCTAAGCCGGAAAGACGTTGATGTTCCACAATAAATGACGAGCCAACACAAAATCCTCCGATTGATGCTACCGCCCATTCCATGCCAGCAGAAATTAGATCTACTTCTGTGGGCTGAAAAATTTAAATTGCTGTAAAATCGATTTCGAACAGTCTACTCGAAGGCGCAACATCTGAAAATACTTACATCCACATTGAAATGTTCTGTGAGACCATGACCAGTTTTTCCCAAAGTTCCAAATGAAACACTTTCATCTAAGAACAAGCGTAGCCTGTACTTGGAGCGCAAGGCAACGAGCTCGGGTAGCGGACAAATTTCCCCAGTATTCATGTAGATTCCTTCGGCTACAAGAAAACGGCGAGTTTTTGCAGCCTTTTTTGGGTTCTGCAAAAATAATGAAATGGAAATAATGTAGTTAGGTTAGGTTAAGGTTTTTTTTATGTAAGGGGGTAACGGTTATCCCAGATGATAGGTCAGAGCTGCATCGAAAATTAAAGCCCAGTTCTGCCTCATACGTTCTAGCATACTTCTGTTTCGGTCTCCCCCTTCATCGTAAAACGGGGCTCAAAGAGCATGGACACACCATCATGGGATGACTTTCATTCCCAGGAACTACTTGGCTAAGCACAATTTATTAGAATGAATGGCAATTCAGCAGGTAAGTGTAGTGAAGGTAAGAGTGAAATCAAAGACGAAAACAAATTCGATGGTAAAAGCGAAGCGAATGCTGAGAGACAGTGAAAGTGAATTTTCGGTACAATTATACGACACACCGCAATTCCGAATGTGTCATGTAAAAAGCAGGACTAAAAAATGGCAAAATTTTTGAGCCAACAGCACTCATATCCATAAACTTTTTACTACTTAACACCCAATTAAATATGTATATGTATATGTTTTTATATTACGCGATATGTTATGCTGACGCACCAAGATAAATAACTATTCACTAGATAGGGAAGAGCCATTAAGCGCTGATAAGCTTAACGCATACTCTCGAAATTATGACTAACTATGTACATACTAACCTTTTCATCTCTCTTTTGTTGTTCAATTAGTAAACGCTCTAGATCAGCCATATCATTATGCTTGAAGAAATAAACTTTACTTCGTGATGCGTCCAAACCCTTTTGTATGGAGAAATTGACACCTTCGTCACTACAATCAAACCATTTCTAGACTATTTCCAAACAATGTTAAAGTCTACTTACGCAAAAACAATATCAGCCTTCTTAGAATAGGCTGGTATTGCGCTGGCTATTGTCGAGAAACCGTATGAATAGACCACAGCTTCTTCACTTTTCATGAATTTAGCAAGTCGCTCTTCCAGCTCCAAGTGCACATCTACAAAAAAAAGTATTATTAATCATGTGTTGTGCATTTCTAGACATAACCTCCTTACCAACAGTCCCATAGAAACCCCTTGGGCCACAAGACCCAACACCATACTTTCTCAAGCTTTGTACAGCGTCTTCCAGAATCTTATCGTCTTCCAGTAGACCCAGATAGTTGTGGGCAGATAAATTTAAACAATTGTGACCATCGACAGTAATGCGCTTGCCAACTTTACCCGAAACCATTCGTGGTTTCAGCGCTGGATGGTTCTTATCCACCTCGCCCACAAGCGGTTCTGGACTATAATTGGCAATGATTGCTTCTTCTTCTTCGAATGTATAGCGTTTACGTCCATTACGCTTGTAGAAGATCAACCAAATCACCGATAATAATAGAAAAGCTTCCAAGGCAATAGCATAGAAAGGAGTCTAAATACAATGGTCAACAATATGAAAAAAAAAAGAAATTTTCCCACTTACGTTCTTGAAAATTCGTTCGATTTCATTGAAAAGATAAGGAGTGGCAACCATTATGATGCTTCAATGTATTTTTTGATTAAAATCAATTAAATGCAATTAAATATATGCTAGGTCTTAGGGAATAACGACGGAATGTATCGACACTCTTCGTTGCTACTAGTAATGTGCAGGACAAGGTGCAAGTGAATTTTTCCCGATGTTATTTTTTCACATGTAACTATTCTACCCGATTTTACCGTATGATTGATAAAGGATGATTCTACTTTTAAAATGCGTAATACAAATATTTTAGAGACCAATCGATTTGTCGCATTCCTTACTATGGGCACATTAAACACGTGAAGGGAATACTGAATTGAATATCGTACCGGAAAAATATTAGCCAAGCGGTATATCTTTCGTATGAAAAATAAATAAAATTTCAGACGATTTTGGTTGTCTGCCAAATGTCAAAGTTTGACATAAATGCAGGTAAAGTAGTTATTTCCTAAGGGTTTGCTTACATGCTTATATTCACCTCGTTTTTGGGCAGGTACTTCTTCCAACATTTAGGGGAGATAGACAATACCAACTTCAAGGGGCTACTTGGTTTTTGCAGGGAAATTGGGTTTTCTCAAGGGCAAGTGTTTAGGTGTTTTTCCATTGTAGGTCACTGCAATTGGTTCCCCCTAGGGATCGCGATGGGCCCTTATGGTGCCTAGTGCCGTATGAGTCATCTCATACCCCTTTTTAACCTAACCTAACCTAACCTTCACCTCGTTGTTCACATTTATGTTCAAATTAAACAGAAATGGTTCTGTTTTCTGTTCGGATTCGTGTGTAGCCGTCATCATTCATGTAAAGCCAGATGTTGTAGGAATAAGTCGCTTACAAAGGCCAGGGCCACAGGCCACACATGCCCAAGGTATATGAATAGAAGGTAATATATTCCGAGCACTCATTTTCGTTTCGTTCTGCGCATCTGTCAAAAAGGCATGCTTTTCCATACGAATAGTCACAATTGTCCGCCATATCTCATGCGCGCGCATATTATTTCTATACGATTATTGCACAGTCACAATTGGCCGCCATTGCGGGATGCGCAATATATTATCTTCTATTCATATACCTTGACACTCATGCCTATCCCATGGACGTCGTGTCGGGCGAGACAGGCCCAAGCCGATTTCAAGTGAGCTAGGTGCTCTATTTTCTCAGCTAAAGGCACCAAGTGACAAATAACAGAAACAGGAACAGAATCCCATACATTTGCAACAGAAACAGAATTAGGAACAGAACATTCCTTTTTCAGCTAAAGAATTTAGCGACAGAAAAATGGCTAAACAAGTCTATATTGATTGTTTCTGTTGCTGCCAGCGACGACCGACAATCACAATAAGGGCCTATGAGAGCCGACTAAAGTGACGCTATTTCCTCCTCTGATATTTCAGTCACGGCCCCAGGCTAAACTAGTTTCCTGAGGCATCTATTAAGTCTACAATGCCCCGTTAGAATAGGGAGATTAATTTTGCTCATGGCGATGTCTTTTCCGGCTATGTTCCATAAAATTACTTAACTCCTCATGCCCTTAATTTTGTTCCTAGTAGGTACTTGCCCTTTTTTGTTTTCCATCTTTTATTTCCTGAACTCTTCTTTTGGGGGTGTGATCCCATATTCCACAGAATGGTTTATGTCCTATGATTCTCCCTGTACTTCGAGGAGTCGGCCATTTTATTACGCTCTATCACTATTTGGCCAGCTAGCCAACAGAGGGTACCCTTGTGTATTTTACACAGTTCATTAGGTTTGTGCAGGCATTCTCACATAAGTATAGACTTGATATACGATTCAAGTCTCATAATAGATTCCCACCTATTTAATGCCATATGCCATCAGTAACAACAACAGGTTACAAGAAGTATAAAGTGAATAAGCAGTCGCCGTTGCTGCAGGACTGTAAGACTACTGCAAATGCAGAGCAGACAGTGGTTATACGAACAGAATTTCATTTCAATACGGATCACGACCAAAGACTGCCTCTAACGTGCTCCTGGAATACTTGATTCAAGTCCAAAAGAAAGTTCTTGTTAATTTAAATGCAAAGTAAGTTTTATAGTCGGAGAAAATTATTTACACCACAGAACCTAAGTTACCGAGCGGTAGGGTAATCCTTTGCCGTCGTATGTGAACGCAGTACACTTTTCCCCCTCGATTTCCTCCTTGTTCAAATATTGAATTGAGCACCCAAATCTTTCGAAGATCAAATCAAAACTTAAAGTAGGTATTCATGTTCTTAAATGAAAGCCACTGACATGGTTCTGCGTAGATCGCTTGTTGGTATTGTGGAAGGACAAATAAATTATGATAATATTAGGTTCGCCCCACGCCTTCATTATACAGAAACTGTGAACTTACGTGATACTGGCCCAAATTTGGACCCCCAGAACCAATGTATCCAAACTAATCAAATAATCTCAAACTAAAATAATGCCATAAGTAAACAATTTTAAATTTTCTTAACATTTTACTAAAACTACCATATTCTTACAAATCGAAATCGTCTCGCAAATTATTGTACGTCAACACGTGCTGCCTGATGGCAGAACCATCTACCCAAGTTACGAAATCTTCGAGGTTTCTTGATACCAAAAATGCAGGATCCTTAACCATTTCTGGGCCCACACGGACATGACCGTGTTCTATAAGGTTTGTAGCATTTTTTATATTTTCCGACAATTTTTCTGTAAGAGAATATTGTTTAGTGTTCACTATTTCTAGCTATAGTTATGATAACTTACGTTTTACCATTATGACAGGTAACCGCCGCCGACAGAAGTTGCTCGCTGATATCTTACTCGCTAATTCTAGATCCAATTTATCGCGAGCTAAACCCAACACATGCAATTTTTCCAACAACATTGCAGTCGCTTCCGCTTTGAATGGGTCATTTCTTTCCAACTTTGCGATTTTCTCTGCTAATTCGCGAACATTTCTTGCCAGCTTGTTGTATCTAGAAATATAAGTTTTGTAGAGATCTCTTGGAACGATTAACAAACACTTACTTTGTGTAATCCTCACGTTTACGAATATGATATTTTCGAAGGACAACATTTTCCTTTGCACTGTTATCGACTTTCCATGTGATAAAGTCGACTTTTTTCAGTAATTTCTGTTCGTGATATTTTAATTTACGTACCATCCTTGTTTTCTAGCTCGCAATCCTCGCAATATTTTTGTATAAATTATTGAAATGTCAAAATGATGACATGTGCTAATGTGAGGGAAATAAAAAAAAACTGGGATATTATTCTATGGTACGATTACACCAAGGTATATGAATAGAAGGTAAATATATTCCGAGCACTCATTTTGGTTTCGTTCTGCGCATCTGTCAAAAAGGCATGCTTTTCTATACGAATAGTCACAATTGTCCGCCAGATCTCATGCGCGCGCATATTATTTCTATACGATTATTGCACAGTCACAATTGGCCGCCATTGCGGGATGCGCAATATATTACCTTCTATTCATATACTTTGCTTTCTACCTATAAATTTATATTTTCTGAGATTCACACATACATGCACCAATACCAAAACAAGAGACATTTGTAAACACAAATTTCAAAAAAAAATAGCTGACTGAAATAATCTCATTTCATGTTCAATTGGGGCAGGAAAAATCTGACATCTGAGATCAAAACGGTAAAAGCCCAATGGAAATCAACATTAGTTTTAAAAAATTCTAAATGAAGGAAACCAAAATAATAGGGGTATTCACTTAAACGCGTAAAAGCCTCATAAACTGCAGAAATTTACACCCTCGTAAATGAACTGTCAGATTTTGTATGGAGAAGAGTTTACGCAGACCTTATAATTTTCCGCGACGATTTAGGCTCGGAAACCAACCGCGGAAAGTTACGCAAGTCACAAATGTCAAACAGACCGCATGAATTGTTTGTTTGATTCCAGATTTACAGTCGATTTACGCGGCTTACGCAATAACATTTCCGAAGGATGTTCATTAAGCACCGCAGAAATTTTTATATTTACGAGCTGCAAAAATTTATCAGATTAATTGAATACCCTTAATATATAATGTATAATATACCATCAAAAACGATGAAACGAATTCAAAATAGCTAGCGCATAAGCGATTCGATTAAATGGGTGTTTGTCCACCTCAAAATTGCTTCTATGTAATTTCAATGTAGTATTTTTATGAATAGTGATATGTTTGATTTGCCTATTACTGAGTATGAACTGGCGTCTAATGAAAATTTACCAATTCGACCAATAATAGGCGTGTTTTTTTTTGCAATCCTATATAGGCTTAGATAAACACACAAACAAAAACGCTTTACTGTGACTTGGCATCACTATGCTAGTTGACATTTGACTTTTTAGCTGTTTTTTTTTTTCACAAAAAAAAAAATTTGCAGAGTCAATTAGTTTTTAAAATTAAAAATGACGAGAACAAGTTAGCTGTAGGCATATTAAAATAGTTTACAAATGAGGAGAAATACATTTAGTTTCAGATGGTTTATCTATTGTTGGCAAGCTCTGCAGCAACAGCAAGTTCCAGCCGTAAGAGTGAATTGCAAGACGTATTGGGTGTGCCTGCACTTTTAATGAATGATTCAGGATGATTCAAGTTCCAGCGGCGAATCAGTGGCAGTGCACAACTGCTTACGTGCACTATAGCATTTCAGCAGTCCCAGTCTGGTCCCAGTGTTTCTTCCTAAGTCCAAATTTTGAGTTGCAATTTTTCTTGTCCATATTTTGATTTCTGATGTTTGTTTTCCTTTTTTTTTAGGGGAGACTGGGGAACCTTGATCTGGTGGGTGGAGCAGTTTTCAACTAGCCTCGGACACTTTTGAACGGCAGTATTTGAAATTGCTTTTGGCAGCTAATAAGCTACTACAAGCTTTGTAATTTGTTAATAAAGAAAATTAACTTAATTTTTTCAATAAAAAAAAAAACAAAAACGACTTAACAGAAGCCAACTGAAATTCACAAATTACAAAGTACTTTACAAATGTCTAAAAAAAACTCTATAAAAACAAAAAAGAGTTAGCTGTTCAGGAATTTGGGTGTTCTCGATGTTCCCGGAGTGTTGATGGGTGGTGGTAGCTTAGCCTTTATTTCAATGCCACTTAAAGACCACTTGTTCAAACGTGTACCGTAGCGTTTTGTTCAAACCTGCCCCAATAGGTTAAGCGACAAAAAAAATGTGGTTTCAAATGAAGTTGTGCCTTAAAGATATATGTATTTTAAATACATAAAAAGAAAAACTCGCCACAAAATGTTTACACTCTTAAGGACCATTCACAAGAGAGCGACAAACTATTTACCTGCGAACGAATATTCGCAAGTTTTGACAGTCGGTTCACATGTTTTATTCGCTAGTTTGGGGAATGCGAATTAAATGATGTGGATTGCGCATAAGCTTGGACAATTAGGGGCAAAGGTGTTTTCGTTCGCGACAAAAAGTTTGGATAATTCGAAATTTCGTTATCTAAAATGTTTATAAATTTGTTTTATTAATATTTGTTGGTGGGATAATTAATTATCCTCCTCTTGGAACAATAAAATGTGCAATTTTCTGTTTATAAATCCATAAAAAGTTGATTGTTCGCATTTTATAAATTCGTTCGTTCACTTCCATGTGAATGATTCTTTATAAATAGAAAAATTAAAATATGCAATTCCACGCTTCCAAGTATTACCTATCTAAAAAGTTTAAATTTTGTTTAATATGTAATTTTAAATATTTTTTAAATGTTGTCTTATTACGAATGTTCAAAAGTGTCTCAGGATTAAAGGTGCCCCAGTCTCCCCTAATAATTTTGGTTGTCAAACAAACGTCATTTATGACACAATCGATAGCACTTTCGATAGCTCTTTCGATAACATTTATAGCAATCGTAGATTGGTAGCACAGTTTTTATCTGGGCTAAAGCATAAGCCCCGATGATTATCCGGGCTAACGATTCGTATGGAAAACTTGCTAAGCCTATATAGGATTGCAAAAAAAAACACGCCTAATGTCACTTCAATTTTGTTTAATTTAGCGGACATTTTTCCGATTAACTACTATTTCAAACAAATGTGTTTTTAATTTAATCACCCTGTACATTGTCCTCCAAATACGAAATAACAAAACGAACAGATCGTTAGCAGCTGTCATAAAGGAAAAGGTAAAGGCACCTATCGTATTCGTAAATAGGAAAATTGGCTTGGTTGCAAATAGTTAATTGAATAATAAAACTATAACTATTCATTTCTGGACTGAATAGAAAGCAAGCTGATTAAAATAAATAAATAAAAAAATTTACTAGAATGGTAGGGAAAACTGGAGGCGATGAGGATCCGCTGAATGAAGAGCGCTTGGGCACAGTGCGTGAAGTTGGTTCACAAGCAGTCTGGAGCTTATCTTCCTGCAAACCCGGTAGTACTGCCACTATCATTGTTTATAAAACTATTTTCATTGACACGAATAAATGCTTAAGGATTTGGTGTTGAACGGCTGCGCGATAACATTATGGACACATACTGGCAGTCGGATGGACAACTGCCGCATCTAGTGAATATTCAGTTTCAACGAAAAACCAGCATTAGTCAGATCTACATATACACTGATTACAAGCTAGATGAAAGCTATACACCAAGCAGAATATCAATACGTTCTGGGACACATTTTAATGACTTGCAAGAGTTGGAAATTGTTGAACTATCTGAACCCACAGGTGAGGCTGAATTTATTTCTCAGTACACAGAACTTAATGAATGAATTATTTGCTTAGGTTGGGTGGTTGTTCCGATTAAGGATGGTCAGGGTAAGGCTATACGAACGTTTATGATACAGATAGCCGTCATATCGAATCATCAGAACGGCAGAGACACTCATATGCGCCAAATTCGAATTCATTCACCAGTGGAGGGTAAAGACTACCCGCTGGAGTCCTTTGGGAAATTCAATACAGTCGGATTTCAAAAGTTTTCTACTATCCGATAGCTAAACTCTATTTTTTTTTGTTTTAATATTAGAATGTTTATATTTTATATACCTAAGTTGAAATCGGAATTTCAATAAATTTGCAGTTAAATCAGAATAAATCTCTTATCATAAACTCTGAATTAAATACGGCCTGTTCTGCAGATGCCTAGTTTTAATCTATATTCGCTATTCCATAAGTGTTACCGATCCCAAATTACAATCAAACCAAGGCGTAATGCTAATTCATGATCAAGATGCATTTCCACATCTCATTCGCACACGCTATTCCATACATTCGCTGACGAGATTTTGTTGTACCACATCTACATATGCCACAACATCACAAAATCAAATGAAACTGTAATTCTTAGATAAACTCCCTAGAAGAAGAAGTTCCGGGGAACTGTGAGCAAGGAAATGCGAATTGCCTGGTCTGCTGGGAAGAGGTTTGACGTGTCTCCATAGTGGCATTCCATTGACGGCCGAATGGTTAGCGACATGTCCAACTCAACGTAAGAAATATTGATTGAGAAAAAGAATAATAAATAAAAAACAAATACCTGCATGAATAAAATGAGAAAATATGAATTTTTTTTTAAATCAACACATGCGACATGGGCAGGGCATGCACAATCACTGTACTGTGATGCAGGCATGTGAGGTGTATTTTCCGCTTTATATCCCATGAGACACTTAATTAAAATTAATTTACTTTATAACTAATTTTATCCCAATTGATTTAAAATCTTTTTCTCCCTTTTTCTCAATTTACATTACATTAATTTTTATTGAACTTTTACATATACAATTTGACTTAAGGCTAGTTTACCAAGTGGTTATGAATAATATATTTTATGTGTTGGCTCAACAACAGGGGCCCAATATTACATTGATTTTTTTTTAAATAATTCGATTAACATGAATTGTGATTGTTTTCTCAGACTCATACTCGTATAGTATGCATCGTTGTCAGGTGTTCAAATCCGGGTGTCGATGCAGTTTTTCTCAATAAGCTGGTAATTTGAGTTAGATTGAGAAATATTCTCTCAAAGGATATTTTACATTTTGTGCTAGAGCTCTAGTAGTGAATGAAATGAAACACGACAATTTATTGTCTTTTGTACCACTTATTTAAAAGTGTAGGTATCTATTTATTTATAAAGAGTATTCTTCTTACCTATTGATGTAAAGCCATAACGACAGCAATAACTCTAAGAAAAAAAACATTTTAAAAGTACACAAACGTAAAACAAATTACCTAACAATAGGTTTAACCTAAGGATTACCTTTTATTTGGAAATTTGTTAATCTAATAATTATTTTTTATAATCATAAAAGTTTACAACCTATTTAATTTGCAAGCTTGGCATCACTTATTATGGCATCTATTTTTGCTTCTTCGATTTGACACTTTAAAAAATCCATAATTGAACCGGCCGACGACGAGACGATAATATCCTATTGAAATAAGTCTTGGCATTTCACTCAAAGGTATTTATTTAATTGGTTGTCGAATTATTATTTTTGATACAAAAAAATTGAAATTTATTATTTCTTTCAGTTTTTCCATTGCAATTATGTTTTCATTGGCACGAAATGTTTCCAATGCAGCTAAGTAAGTACACAAACTTGAAGCCTTGAACTTGTGTCTTGCACCGAAAGTGATTACATAAAATCAGTTCTTTTGCCAAGCTATTTCCTTTGTTAAGTACATATTCATGTAATTTTATTTAATAATTTTGCAGGTCTGCTGTAAGATCTAAACATACCTTACCATCATTGCCATATGATTATGCAGCCCTTCAACCAATAATCTGCGCAGAGATTATGGAGGTAGGTCGTTACTTACGTATGTACTATTAATAATGTAGTTACATGTGCAGTCGTATTTTGTTTTTGCTAGCTGCATCATCAAAAACATCACCAGACCTACGTCAACAATTTGAATGCTGCCGAAGAACAATTGAAAGAAGCTCAGGCTAAAAATGATGTTTCAAAAATTATCTCTTTGGGTGGCGCCTTGCGTTTCAATGGCGGTGGCCATATTAATCATTCAATTTTCTGGCAAAATCTGACACCAGATACCACAGAGCCATCAAAGGATTTGAAGGCTGCTCTTGAGCAGCAGTTCGGTAGCTTTGAGAATTTCAAGAAGGAACTCACTGCCCAAACTGTCGCAATTCAGGGATCTGGTTGGGGATGGTTGGGCTACAACAAGAAGACTGGTAAATTGCAGATTGCTGCACTCCCTAACCAGGATCCCCTAGAAGCAAGCACCGGTATAGATGAAAATATTGTTTTGAAAATGATTTGGTTGAACGTATATGTTTTGTTTATATATTTCCTAGGACTTGTACCACTTTTTGGAATAGATGTGTGGGAGCATGCTTACTATTTGCAATACAAAAACGTGAGACCATCTTACGTTGAGGCAATCTTTGAGATTGCCAACTGGAAGGATATTTCAAGTCGATTTGCCTCCGCAAAGTAAAATTATTTATCGAAATCACAGCTTATACTTTTAATGCCTTATATAACTTGTCAAACGTTGCTAGAAGTAACATTATTTGTCTTTAATTCCAAGTAAAGATATTTCAACAAATCGTTATGTGTGATTATTTTAATTTGAATGTCTCTCCGTTCCTATTGGCCGTAGATATCGGTTCAAAGACTATCCACAGCTTGTTTCACAAGAACGATCTTAAATTATTGTAGTCCATAGAATGCCATCGTTTGTGAATGGATGCCTTGAAATAAAAAAGCAAAATCCCCTTATCTAATCATCAGAAGAGTATTTTTTGTGCTAGTGGAACAGTTTTAGAATAGGTTTTGGCTCAGGACGCAGTTACCATAAGAAATCGTATCTTTATGTTGCATATCTAAAAACCCGACAGCGAAGCACGCACTTTAGTTCGTTGTCAGATCAATGGCTAATAAAACTAATAAAATGGTGTCATCAGTGTTCCTCTACCGCTTAGATTAGTTTAATCTCTATACTGAGTGACGCTGTCTTGGAGCATTCCTTCGATGCTGGAAACCTCTGGTTTTGTCAGCTTTATGTTCTGGATCACGTTCGATTACTGCTTCATGGCGCTTTGCCGACATAATTTAATAAGACGCGCAGTGGCTTAGTGATTAGTGTGCTGGGCTACTGGAGAGGGGTCCCAGGTTCGATCCACGGAAAAACACAAATAACATCTTAAGGTTTTTAACACTGCGCGAACTCTCGCGAACGTCTGACAAACATCTGAGAGTAGAACTGTAATGAAAAAGCTTCTCAATTCAGCCGTTCGGACTCGGCATAAAATGGTAGGCCCCTTCCAATCGTCCCAAAAATAAAAACTCCCACAAGACAAATGGTGGTGAGAAGCTGGGCCTAGGGTTATTGGCTAGTGGTTATGTTGGAACCAAGAAGAAGACGTCCGCTGGCAGTCCATATATAATATGTCAATGGGTTATATTATTATATTTGTTTTTAATCCCAGACACAGGAGCACAAACCAGTAAGAATAGACCGCCGACTTCCCGTACACCTACCCGATTCCCCCCGGAAAAAATTACCCTGTCTGTGAATACGTGTAAATGTCAAAATTAATGGCGGCAATGATTTTCCATGCTATACCATGGGCCTAGGATTTTTCAAATATGCGTGCGTAAATGGCGCTCCTTTGATTTTGTACAGCACCAATACATGAAAAATCCTGGGCCCGCCGGCAGCTTGTAGGCAAAGACCGTTATGTGGGAGGAGTCGACGGTCTATTCTTACTAGTTTGTGCACAGGAGCAGGGGCGCAGTGGCTCAGTGGTTAGTGTACTGGACTACTGTGCGATGTCTTATATCTTTCGAAGGACACTTACGTTTACGCCCATCACGCCAAGAGACTATGTGCATGGACAGGCCAATGAAAACCGTTTCGTGCGAGATAGATCGAATTTAAGTGATCATTTCTCAATTAACCCAACTTTTTCTAAAAATTATTATTCCTGTATAACCGTTATAAATTTTAATTTTCGAAAGGTATTGGCACTACTTGGGGTTTGGATACAGGGAAAGAAACATGTCTTAGCGCCATTGACTTACAGCGAGCGTTACCTAGAAGAACCCTGAAGACGATATAAAATCTATATAAATCCTACTTTTTCTAGAATGCAAAAGATGTCGAGTATAAACGAAACAAATTGTTTGTCAGTTTTTCTCTTTCTCTCTCTCTGTCTCTATCTCAACTTGACAGTTGTTTTTGTTTGGTTAATTTTTATCACAAATCGAATTGACAAGCACGAACAAAAACAATAACATTGGATTTTCATGTCGTCTTTGGGTTGGAAAATTTCGCATTTTCGTGCGCAGATTCAGGAAAATTGTTCCACCATTTGTTGTTGTACCGGAGAAAGGATTGTCCTCAGAATTTGTGTAATTTTTTCTCAAGGAAAGCAGCAAATTTGTGGAAAATCCCAAGCTTATACGACGGAAAAAAATTATTGTGAATTTTTGTGAAAAATCTGTGAAAACATTTTAAAAAACTTCTTAGACTACAACCCTGTGCTCAAGGCTTTCCTTTAAAGTTGTTCTGATTTAATTCCTGACTAGGTAAGTTACTAATTATCTACACTTTCAATTATTTCAAATTTGGAGAACAAAGGATATGCACATTTATCAATAACCGAGAAGACAAATTATAGGTATCAATTGTGCATTCTAAAATAATTTCCTAATCACATAGCAAGGCCATGTCCAATTGAAATACATATTTTTTCTTTTGATGGATACATTTTGGTGAAAAATCAATTTTTCCACCAATCAAATCGTTTTAAAAATAAGTGATTTTAAAGTCCTTTGCTTTGAATATTGGTCATAAACTGATTCAGACATTACATATTTTTAAGGTGAGTACATACTTACATGCAGATACCTACGATTTTGCTTAAAACTTTTAATTTTATATCATAGTCAATATAATATTTACAAAGAAACTACAAACGAATTCCCAGAGAGGCCCATCATCATCACCATTCAAAACATCTTATTTCCGATTTCTAATAGTTTCCATTTGATCAAAGAGTAGGTACTCCCCCGGCTTAATGGAGGAGTTGACTATCCATGACGTGAAAACAGTACGCATTGGTTTAATGTGATGTGCCGCTAAATTTTAGCAAAGTCTTAAGGCTCTCCTTCCGTCTACCCATTGTACTAATACATGTAATTATTTTTAGTGTCTAGGTAAAATTTAACGAACTCGGCTCGGAAACTCATCAAACGATGTGAATTTAAGCCGCGATCGAAAATAATTTGGGGTGGATCGTTGATGGATCGTCGCAATGGCTTTAACCTTATAGAATATCATTTTCGGACATTATACTGTATGACTGAGAAAAATCAGCTTTAATTCGGTAGCTACGCCGCCGCGGGGACTAAATTCATCGTATGTAATGCATTATGAACGCTATACAAAATCATCCGCGGCCTAAGTTTACGCACCCGGCAGATCCTTGAGATGACCTGTACATTGCCATTTCTAGTATCCTCGCCAACCTTGTCGGTTTAAGTGGAATGATTGATTACTCCCGCAGCTCCATAGGAGTTGGTAAAACAACAAGCCTTCTGTTACAGAAAAATCTTAGAGGGGTTGGTGCAATAATGCGCCTTTTATAGGACTATGGAGTGTGACGCATGCGAATAAGAGAGATAGGCTGTAAAAGGTAAAGGGAGTAAAGTTCACGGGGAGGGTGGTCACACTTTACAGTAAATTAAAACGCGCACACCATGTGCGTGCATGATGTGATTTCTCAACATCTTACATAAAGTTATATTAGGAATATTACGATGACCAATTGAGGAACTGAGTTGTGGGTGAGATGTAGGTGGCTATACAAATTGTCCTCGTCCTACGCCACTATTGGCGGACTTAAAGCTTACTACACTGGTATATAAATATTGGAATCTTGTGTGAGAAATGTGGCATACAAATGTGATAGACATATTTATATAGCAACATACATATATGACGGCGATTTTGGTGTCATATATTTATGGCATAGTATAAAACTAGAACATAGCCGTTTTGACATTTATGGACGGACTTTTGAAAGATAGTGCCTCTGGTGTTAGCGTTTGAGCTTTGCATTATTCTATCAAGAACGATTATGAAGAAGTCACATGACAGCGCGTCGCTTTGTTTAAATCCTTTTTAGTCATCGAAGATGAACGGTGAGTTCTTTACCTACCTTGATGGAGCAGCGTGCATTCTCCATCGTCATCCTGCACAAACGGACGAGTTTGGCAGGGATGCCAAAACTAGACATTGCTCTGCATAGTTCGTCTCTGTAAATGCTGTCATAGGCGGCCATAAAACCAATGAAAAGGTGGTGGGTATCGCTTTGAAGTTCCTGGGTTTTCTCCATGATCTTCCGGTAGTGTGAATATTTCATCGATGGTGGACTTTCCTGGCCTGAAGTCACACTGTTAGGGACCAATCAGGTTATTCGTGAAAGGCTTCAGGCGTCCACACAACACGACTAGCTATTCTAGCTATTTCATCAAATTCTCAGTATACTCTCTTTTTTCGTCAACCAGTCACGAACAAAAACTTAATTTTCAAATAAAAAAACAAGGATAGGAACTAAGATTGCGTTTAAAATGATTATCTTTAATTTTATTTAAACTTCGAGAAGTAAACACCTCTTTACACAAAGAATTGATGGGGAAACTGCACCTCTTAACTGAATGTCATCCTAGATAGGTCTATTACCTATTCAAATACAATTCAAATGGAGGCAATATTGAACAATATTGACATCTTTTCCTACCATGTCTTTGCTTGACCTCATAGCCTCTAAGATGGATTCAGGGACTTGATCTGGAATTTATGGAGAATCGCCTCAGCCTTTGCAAAATCTCATAAAAAATATTAGCGAAGAGATTTTTGAAAATTTTTTTTGCAGTAGCTTAGCTATTAGAATTGTTTGAAAAAACTTTTTAAATCAAAAATTTTTTTGTTTGAGGCCGAGGAAAAAAGTAAAAAAAGTTCACTTTCAATTCAAATTCAAAAATTCTACATTTTTAATAGGTACTTAATGGGTTAAGGAAAGTTTTGTATCATTCAAAAGGAATTGAAATGACCTTTCCATTGATGCCAAAATTTACATAAAGTAGGTTCAAATTATGAGTAGAATTAACTTTAGTTTTGTCAAAATACTTTCAAAGAAAAACCCAGTCACTCTTAACTAGATTTCAGCCCACAGGGGCTTTGCTCGCAACGAAACAGCTGACTTACTGTTTTCATTGAACCCTTCTGTGGTGCCAGTAAAAAAATATTTCAAAAACCACATCAAGACCTTGGCTCAAATTGAATCCAATAAAGTCTGGCTTAAAACCTTTGGGCATAACTGCAGCAGACAATTCTTCCCAAAATTGTCCTCCAAAAATCATATTTTCTCATTATTCTGGACAAAAATATCCTGAGAATCCTGACGGGTATAATTTATGGTCATGGCCTCTGACCAATCCTCTGTTCATATACCTCTATGGAATGTCCTGGAAATCGTTATTCCTGACATATCCCCAAAGAAAACCTTGTCTTTCTGCCTGTCATTGGAGTAAAAAGATGACTCTAGGACCTCACCAGGGAGGCCACACTATGCTTCTTTAAAGAGGCGGCAATGCCAGAGCCCCATGAATGCTCTCCCGACTTAACTTATAATCTAATCCAATCTAATACTAGTGTGATAGTCAAATTTCGCTTTTCCATATAAATTGGTCATATTAATATATGGCGTAGTGTAATACCATTTTTCATTCATACACAAATTGGGCCATATTTTAAGTGACACGACTGGGTATATAGTCGCCTATGATAGCATAATGTAGGAACGAGTAATACAAAGCCATCTCAACTTTCGACCATGACTTATTCATCTGTCCAGGATGACATTGTTTTAAGACAAAGCGACGTACTGCCATGGAACATCTTTTATGTCGATTTCCATTGGGCTTTTACCGTTTTGCTCTCCGATTTCAGATTTTTCCTGCCCCAATGGAACATGAAATGAGATTAATTTTTGCTTGCATTTGTATTGGTGTGTTATTTGACAGTCAGCTATTTTTTTTATTGCAATTTGTGTTTACAAATTGTGAAAGTATGTGTGAATCTCGATCGCAAAGACCCTAATCATTCTGGTCCTTAATCATGGACCGATGAGAACCTCTTGGGGAGTTTTAAGAAAAAGATTCTTCGGGTAATATTCGGTGCAGTTTTTATCGATTTAAAGGGTATCAAAAGGGATCTTATAACGGTCTAAGTGTGTCGGCCTTTTGTCGGCAACCATTTTAACCTAACCTATCGATTCCACGACAAGCTTTACATGCCAAACAACGGCGTTGCCATGATCAAAAAGCTTAAAATACAACGGCTCAGGTGCCTAGGTCACGTGAAGCGTATGGATAATAACGCAACGCAGCCTTTAGTGTGCGTAACCCGGACAGCTAGCTATGTTCATTGAACATGGTTCACCCTAGACTGTAAGCGGCGCCTCAAGTAAGTACATTAATCTAAAACGTTTAAATTTTTCACAATAATTCTTTAGCCACTCTGGCGTATGTGGAATATTTCGTCAGAAACTTCAGAATCCTACCTAGTAATAACAACTGCGTTGTACAATCAATTATTTTAACGGACATACAGTCCCAAGTGATACTGAGTGTGTTAACAGAAGAACACAAATGCTAAACGAATTTATAAAGAAGAGAAAAATCGATTTTGGTTGCGTCTGCTTTCCTTCGCCTGTGTTGATCCCAAGATAAGTACGACTACGCAGTACAAAGACGACTAAATCCTTATTTTTAGCAGCCGCCCACGTTGATTGTAAAAGCCCATGCATAAATACACAGAACATGGATCTGTGCTCACTAATTGCTTGTAACTATAATAACTCATAAAAAGAAGTGTTTTTATGGATTTGAGCGAGAATCCTTGTGGACATCTTATCTAAGGTCAAGAGTTTTAGTTTTGAATTTGTCATGTTTAAAGCTGTTTTTTGTTTTGCAATGACCTTTAATTTGAAATGAATCGCATTATCGTTGTACTTAAATTGTTTGAGTCCTAGGGGTGCTAGGTTTCAGGTTCTGGAATGTTCGCGTGCACATTATGTGCGTGTTTGTTTTTTTTAATTTTCTTCTTATGAATTAGTTTTTTCATGCTGTTTATTGGACATGCATATTTTATAGGGAATTACTTGTTAGTTGAATCTGTATGTTTTATATATTATACACGCATTTGAATTGTTTCCTATATACAATGGATGTTTGTAAAAAGCTTTCTTTTTGTTTATATCGCTTAACGTATTTTTGACATTTACCACCCCCTATTCCATGTATTGTACTTGGTTCTAGGCGATGTTTATCATTAAATATTCATATCTCTTCTAATTGCATTGACTACGTTATTCCGTCTTTTGATTTTGGGATTCCGTTGATTCTGGAGATTCCGTATTGGATCTATAGTCCTTCACTGAAGGTCTCTATTATGTTATTGGAAAATCTTATAACAAAAAACAGTTTGTCCTGATTGATTGGCCCAGCCAAACGGTAAGAACTACGAAGCTGACATTTAAAAAAAGAAACTGTTTTTAATGCCAATGTGAGAAATTGGAGAAATTCTAGCTCTAAGAGGAACCAAAGGGGGGTAAAACTTTGTATGGGAAAATTTTTGTCTTTCATCCAATCGGTTTCAAACTTGGTTTGCGTACTTTATATGAGATATAGAGGAACAAACAAATTTCTCCGATTTTACAAATTTTACTTGGAGTTAGAGTTATTAGCGACGAAAAAAGGGGGATTTAGTATGTATGGAAAACAATATTTTTCATCCTATCGAGCACGTAGAAATGACACTAGGTACATCTGTAACGCGAGCGAAGCTACGGATAAGTGCTAAGTCCTCTCATATAACCTTAAGTTTGAGAAACGATTTTCTTGAAATGCTGCAACACCTTCTAAGCGTCAAATGCGTTTTTCCGCACCTATGGTTCTTGTATAGCTGTTACATAATATATATGGGATTTTGAAGGCATCTTGGAAAGTCTACTACTTAAAAGAGCGGTAGCAACTTTGGAATAATGCAGATTTATCTGAGTAAATGTCATTGACATTCCCTCGGATACGCGTAATTTCTAACCAGTAGTTTTATTCGCGGTAGCCAAATTCCGACTACTTAGCTTGTTTTTGGTCAGAAAGGTGTGCAACTGATGCTAGCACAACTCCTTTCAACGGCTCCATCTGTTGCAGAAAGGCTCTGTCCGTTCGACAGTGCAGGAAACGTTTGAGATCACCGTACCGGCTTCATGCAGATCTTGTGCAGAGACAGTGGGTGGGGCCTCCAGAATCCTTGCCCCGACCGCAGTCGAAAAGACCACGGGTGAATTTTCACTTTTGCGAGTACCACCTGGAGTAATGTCATCAAGTTTTCTTATATACTTTTGGACAGGTTTTACGTTGAAGTCACGACTTGGATTTTAGTCGCCTCTTACAACAGGCATGCATACATCGAGTATATTCTAACCCCTACCCGAAGGGGTTCCTGTAAATCCATCCTTTCAGATAAAAACACTAGAAATAAGTCTGAAACATTTAATCTCAGTACAAAGTCTCAATTTTTTGAGACTATTCGGTCTGAGAACATATTTGTTGAAGAATAGTGATCCTATTTCTGGCTAAATGAGAAGTCCTGCCATATTGTTGAAATTACAGTGACTCTGCTGCAGAATTAAAGTCTTCTGCTCGTCCACTATTACGTTTACTTGATCCGCATTGGCGCCACCCAAGAAATAAGTCCCTACGACCTTTTTAGCCAAGATACCACATCAACTTTTGACCAAAAAGTGGATGCATCATGCATCTACCGCTTCAGCATTTTTCGATTGCTTTCCAGGCTACATGAAATGTGGGCCTTTACAATAATCATTTTTAACATTCAACTTAAATATTTTGATGGTCACAATAGATAGTTGTATATGGTCATTTTCGCCATTGTGACTTCGTTAAAATTGGCTTGGACACTAAAAATGATTATTAGTACCGTACCGGGCTGTGTGTTCCTCTACTACATTTTTCTATAGATACAGCTTTTTAGGGGCATTTAGAAGGAAAGCGTTTTAAAATATGAATAATAACGAGTATTTGGTCTGACTGGTCAGGAAAGGGGCTTACAGCTAGGTTCTAGAAATCGAGTGAAATCGAAATTGCAAATCGAGTGGATTCGTTTTCAGTGTTCTGCATTTCGAGCGATTCGGAAATTCCGAAATTTTTTCGAAATCACAATTTCACTTTGTCTCAATTCCGAAAATTTTTAAATCGAAATCGAAAACAATGAAATGTAAAACACAAAAATTCATTTCCGATTTCATTTCAAGTGAAAGTGAAATGTGAAACATGGCAGTTAGTTTAATATGAATCCCATTATGTAACCAAATTTCTTATTTCTGAAATGTAAAGGGTGGGCCAGCCAAATACAAGTTTCTTTTTAAAAATGCAATAAAATAAACAAAATTTTAATTTTTTCATGTATTATGGCCTTATTAGTAAGAGCAAACATTCTCATTAATTTGGGAACACAACGTGGTTTAAGTGGCTTCCTCGGCTGGCTTCGAAATAGCGCATTTTGTCACTCCAATTTTCCAAGGTTTGATGGTTTGATGATATTGGCCTTAAGTACTTGAATTGTATTTGGATTGTTGGCAAAATCTCGGTCCTTCACGGTTCCCCACAAAAAAAAAGTCCAAATGTGTCAAATCGCAGCTCCGAGGCGCCCAATTGACATCGTCAAGACGGCTGATAACACGAATTGGGAATTTGGTGCGCAAAAGATCGATTGTGGCATGGGCTGTGTGGCATGGCGCCCCATCCTGCATAAACCAGAGGTCGTACAAATCCATGTCTTCAATTTCTGTAAAAAAAATTCGGTTAACATGGCTCTGTAACGCCCACCGTTGACCAAAACGTTGTTCCCAGCCTCATTTTGGAAGAATTTTTGCCAAAACTCCACAACCCGAACCAAACTCTGTGGATGCGCACCGTACGACGACGAAGACCATGAGTGTTGTGCACTAGCATATCAGTCTTACGAACTTTTTGCACTAACTTGCGTGGGTGCTTCATTTCGGCCCAAACTTCTTTTCGAAAAACGCACTGTTTGGGCAACACAGAGCTGTCTTTGGAAATAAGTTTTCAATATTTCCCAACGTTGTTCAAGAATAAAGCGACTCATTTCGTTCCGCGGAGGTATGATACTGACTTTCTGTCAAGATTTCGAGCGGGAAACAGCTGTCAGTGTCAAAATAACCTACTAGATATGTAATGCTCTCGATTGTCCGGAACCGTCCGGAAGCAATCCGAACGCTTCTGAAAACTTTCGATTTGCACTCAATTGACAGTTCTTCTCCTGAAAAGAATAGAAATTTGCATCTGGATTTGAATTCAGAATCGCGGAGAGTTCTTCCGTACGGTTCTGGACGCCCAACCGAAAACGACATAAAATGGAAATCTGCTAGGGACTGGTATCTTACTCTCTTCGATAATTTTAGAGCTCGGATCCACTTGCATCCAACTGCCATTTAAGCATTTTGCTTACCAATATTCTGTTCCATATCAAGTGATTGTAAGCGCTACCGATTAACCGAGCCAATGAACTATGTATATGTTTAACAAAAACTAGCAGTTAGTAATAAATCTAAGGACGCAAAGAAATCCAATTCAGTACCATTCCTCTCTGTTTCAATTGACAAAACTGTTGTGCATATAATGACGGCTTCGTGTCGAAGTCAAATATTTCCACGGCCGTACCGAGGCGAGGAGCTCATGGATTATGGATGGATATTGAACGAATGTGCCAACAATAATAATAACTGTTCCGCCGCTATACTTGGATTTGCGTACACGCGACAGGTGCAATTCAGTGCCTATAGGATACAAACAAAGTCTACCTATTTATACATACTCTACTCACATGAAAATTTAGATTTAGAGACTTGCCTATACACACTAGTATAATGGAGAGGAAAAATCAATTTCTCTTTGCGAATTGAGCTAGCACGCATTTTTTTTTTGTAGGTGTAAATGCATGTTTAACGATAGTTGGAAAACCGGCGTTGCCTACAAAATTCGTTCATGCGTGATACATATTCGTAAATTTCAAACTTTCACAATAATTTGATAAATTGTAGGTTATCAGCAGAAAGCAATCATTAATCCTTTGATTAATTCTTTCAAGTGTTTGAGTGGCATTTGATTTAAGGTAATCGATAGTTCTTTGGATGAGGACTTACATTAGCGTTTCCTTACAGGCAATGCACGCATAATGTCTATCATTAATGAAATGTTCACAATATGTTGGCCTTCGGGGTATACTTTGTTGCAGCTTACGAATTTATATCGATTTACCTTTTTGACATCACGCTTACTACCGTCTAAGTGATTGTAAGGAGCTTATGACCAGTTTTTCCGTTACATAGGACTTAAACTTTTTACGTACCTCTGCAGGACTAGCATATGGCGGGAAATTAACGTAACCAATTCTATATTTAAATTGTAATTGCCTTCTTCTTTGAGCGTTAGTGTATGTAGGTAAATTAATATTGAATAGAATGCGTGGGGTTAATGTCAACACATCCCGGTCAAACACAAAATCGGTCTTTGGGCAAATAGCCTTTGCGTTTTTGGCAAATGTATGATGTAGGTAATGGCGTCTCAATAATGACTTGTAGCTTTCCTTCGTTCTAAATGCGGTGTTTCGCTTGTTGATGTAGCCGTTAAATGCTGATAAATGCGTATAAGCAGTCAACGAAAACAAAAAAGGCTAAATCGTAAATGTTGTGGGGAAAATGAAAGAAGTCCATGAGATTGTTCAAGAGAAATCTCTTATTCCGTTCATTTGCATTTTTGCAAGCATTATTTTGGCGTATCATCTATTTATGATGAAATGACGAATCCAACTCAGCACAAATTAGTTGTCAAAACCAAACATCTAAAGGCGAACGTTTGTGAATTTCTTTTCTGTACGTTAAAATTTCGTAGTGCTTCGTACAAGAGAGAGTTACATATTTCCCCTATCTATCAGCTAGGTTCTAGAAATCGAGTGAAATCGAAATTGCAAATCGAGTGAATTCGTTTGCAGTGTTCTGCATTTCGAGCGATTCGGAAACTTCGAATTTTTTTTCGATATCACAATTTCACTTTGTCTCAATTCCGAAAAATTTTAAGTCGAAATCGAATACAGTGAAATGTAGAACACAAAAATTTATTTCCGATTTCATTTCGAGTGTAAGTGAAATGTGGAACCTAGCAGTGAAGTTTAGTTCAAAAAATTTCTATCGAATGCTGATTAGCGGTGGACTGTAAACATCCCAGCAATTGATGGAACGTTTGCAAGGCGGCTTTTTGGTGGAAACAGCAAAACCAAGTTATTTGTTTTTCCATTAGGACAAACAATTATTGCTTCTTTTGTTATCCAGATCATTTTTCATTTTCCATTATAGTAGCAGATCAATTTGGTTTCCCTAGGGATCGTGGAAAATAGTGCACCTTTGAATCGAAAACGGGTATACAGCTTGTATCCGGGACAGCGATGATTAGTCCGTTGATGCATTTTTTTTTGTCATCGATGTAGACCAGGATGTGTGCCTTTTATTTTCACAAATGTTGGTGCTCGGTCCTAGCCCAAATTGTTTCCTAAATTTGCTTTTGGTGATTTATATTTGGTTATCTCCAGATTTCTTTATCTCACAAAGTTGTATCATGACTTTTGAGGATCATCCGCCTTGTATCGGCGCAAAAAATGGGTGATTTTTGTGATTTTAAAATTAAAAAAAATACAACGAAAATTTGCAAAATTGAGTGAATTTTTTATTAGGGTCGATAAATCAATTCTTGCTATTAACTTTTTGAATATTATTTTGTGTAAATGTTGACCGAGACTATCCTTCAAATGATAAATCCGGAATGTCCAATTTTGGCATACTTTTTCCAACATATCGACAATGACATCTACAATACCAATAACACGAGTTATATTGTCTTCCAAGGCGGCAATAGTTGCTGGCTTATACGTATAGACGAGAGACTTCACATATCCCAACAAAAAATAGTCCAGCGGCGTCAAATCGCACGATCTAGGCGGCAAATTCACAGGTCCAAAACGTGACATGAATTGCTCACCAAATTCGCCTCGCAATATGTCCATCTCCATGGATTCGCGATACATTTTTTACACAGCACGATTTTTGGTAATAAAATTCAATTACTTGCAAACGCTGTTCGGGCGAAAGTCTATCCGTGAAATGGCAATGCTAACTGAGCATTTTTTACTTCGACACGTGTCACGAATCACTCGTGAACGGTGAACTGTCAAAAAAGTCAGGCTGAAAAACCAAACAGCAAAAAAGCACCCTTAACAAAACTTGAGATATCTCACTTGGCGACATGTGCGATACTGGTCCTTGTGAGTTATGATGAGTTGGTGAATGCTCTCAAACCATATCCACTTTGAAAAGGCACCTTCAGCAGTTTTGATTCACTGAATTAAGTCTGGACGATATCGTTCTCCCAATTTTAGCAAACATCTTACATTTTGCGAATGATTTTTTTTCGAATATCGTCCATTTCTATTAATTTTAAATGCACTGAGCTGAGTCACCTTATCACTGATTGGTTGAAAGTTTTGAAGGTCCATCGTTTTACCGACAATTATACCTACAAATAAAAATACAAGCAGACAATAGTGCGCTTCGGCTAATTAACGGGGTAACTAAAAGTGTTCTTCAAAGCCGGACAGGTAGGACACAGCTCCATACTTAAGGAAATTTTCTCCATTATCCCTGTGTGCTTTTGACTTCGACCAAAAACGGAACAGAGCTTTCCCAATTTTAAAATTGAAACTATTGGTTTAAGACCACGAATAGCCGTGGCCAAGAGAATTATTCTCGAGAAAACTAGAAAAAGGGAACACCAAAGATGGTCTGATATAATAGGTCACAGGGTCTCAAATGATTTCAGGCCTAAGTTAGATAGGAAAAAAATCTGTAGAATTATTAAAACGCAGCAGATCAAAGTTACGAATGGCGATAGGAAGTACGATAGGAGATTAGGTTTAACAAATACGGACACCTGCAGGTATTGTGAGGGCCTACATGTCGCAGAGGATATTACTCATCTTCTCTGTGAATGTCAAGCTATTGCTCGGAATAGAAGGAAACCCCTTTAGAGGATTTTGGTCTCTCAAACAAAATTGAACCCGATTTTAGGATAGAGCTACGGCCAAAGTGTTTAGGGCGAATTGGTTTAAGTTTTGAGAACGTGAAGGTTCCCCAGGGAGGGATGACGATGGGCCCAATATGGTGGTATAGACTTCTGTGATTAACCCATACACTCACCCTATTCAACCTAATCTAACTTAACCTACCGACAATCGTCTGAAAATTTACGTGATTATTGCAGCTGATATCGTTCATGATTATTTCATGCAACGCATAAATGTATTTGTATAGGTGTTGCTATGAGATGTCTCAACAAAGAGTTTTCCTCTTTTATTATCTGTAATTGTATTGTGTATATACCTATTATAGTTAAATGCACTATAAGGACATTCTTCTATGAATGAATGAACAAAAGCAAACAACCCGCAATCATGGTCAGGTCATGCAGTTACCCTAGAATTTTATAAGTGTATTCTTAAATTACAACGGAGCAACATGAGGTGCAGGTACTTTATTATCATAACATCACCGACATTTTGGCACCACAAAACCAACCTCATTTTATACATACTTCGCGCTCCGCTCAAACGTTAGTCATATCATTTTCTCAACACCATACTATGGGAAGGCGAGAAAAAGGAAAAAAAAACAACAACAACAACAAAAGCAATATGCATAAGGAATGAGAGAGGAAAGCCCTCAAGTTTACGAAGGGAAATGCGAGCACCACTTTTATGAGTCACGAGTCCATGAGTCATAGTGTTCACAACCAGCAGACATTTTATTTTTATTCGATTTTTGCTTTTTCTGCTGCTCTGCTTTATGACTTTTGTTCCATAATATTGGGCATAATTTGAAGAGAAAGGAGAAAGTAGGATAATAATAAAGTAGACTGAGTAAATGGGGTTTTCTTGGTTATATTTGCCAGTTTTTTTTTTTTTTTTTTGTGGTTGGGCGCTCTCATTTCAGCAATAAGGACAAATTCCGGTAGACAGAACTTTATACAAACTTTCATTTGCAGATGGGATTGTATTAATTTACGAGAATCGCTCGCAATTGGATCTGTGACGATTCTTTGAGGAACGTATACATAAATTTTATCTGGTACGTGGGTGCTGGCGCTGGGGTAAGACAGACGAATAATAAGCGTACTCGAGTGGGAGTATGTTTTGTATAGAAATGTTTGTTTGTTAATCTCCTCTTGATGATTTGATTACATAAGATAATTAGAAACTCTTCGAACGTACCTAATACTATCGTTTGTTTGTTTCTAAGGACATTTTTATGAAAGCATACGTACAGACTTATTCCCCATTAGATGACCCGGTGAACTTCGTACCACCTAAAATTAATTTGTTTGTAACGGTGTTTTTGGAGATTATACATATACGGTTTTTACGTTTTTTTTATATGGGATGTGCCACGCCCATTTGATAGATCTAACTATCTCATCCTGGGTTTACCTAGAGACCGCCTGCCTGAAGGTCCGGTACGGATTTTAATATTTTAAATTTAATCAAAGTTTTCGCTAATGATCAATAGAATTTGAACAAAATACTTCTTTTCCGAAGCACAGCATGCCCGGCATCGTTTTTTAATCGAATGATATCTAAGAGGCAATGCACGACATGTTCAAGTTGATCTTAGTACTCAGAATGGGGGGATCATGACGTTAACTAGAACTACTAAAATCTAGGATGGTCAAAATCTCGAAAATGAATTTGATTTGAATGAAGTCTCGAATGGGTCAAAATCTAGAAAGTACAAAAATTTTGAAAACATCTTGAAAATAAAACTGCTTTGGAGATTTTTTTAGTTCATTAAATTTACTCCGAAAGTAATGAAAACAAGTCGATGAATATTTAGTAACTTCTTTATTGAAAATAATAAATAACTAAAGGGTCCGCCATCTAACGTTTTTTTTTTTTTCAACTAGTGCTTATTTCGCGAATGGTAACACTTAGCTCATGTCTGATTTGACAGATCAAGCGTTTTGTATACGCTTGAACAACGCTGGGAAATATTGCGATATTACTTTGAAAATTATGGTAATGTTGCAGAATGTGTGCGAAAATTGCGTACGGATTTTGGAAGAAGAGAAGCACCGTCAGCTCCGTATGTTCGTTATCTTCTGCAAAAAAGTGAAAGAAACTGGCATCCTCATCGATAAACCAAAGCGTGAAAAGCCAAAAAAAGTGCGTACACCCGAGAAAATTGCTGCTGTGGCGGATTTTGGTCCAGAGGCATAATTGGGCCATTTTTCTTCGAAAATGAGCAAGGAGTGGCCGTTACAGTCAATGGCGATCGTTATCGGGCCATGTTGAACAAATTTTTGTTCCCAAAAATTGAAGAGGAGGATATTGCCAACATTTGGTTTCAACAGAACGGCGCTACCTGCCACACAGCCGAAGCTACACTCGATGTTTTGCGCCCTGTTTTTGAAGATCGCATTATCAGCCGCAGAGCTGATGTCGTTTGGCCACCGCGGAGCTGCGATTTGACACCGTTGGACTATTATTTGTGAGGTGCCGTAAAAGATAAGTGTTACGCCGACATGCCAGAGACAATTGACGCTTTAAAGGACAATATTCGTGAAGCCATTGGTAAAATACAGCTGCACACAATCGATAATGTGCTTAAAAATTGGACCGATCGTGTAGGCTACTGCATGGCCAGCCGAGGCAGCCATTTGAATGAAATTATTTTCCATTATTAACCGGAAGGATTGTAATTTCAAATAAAAAAAGAAATTTGAGAAAATATTCAGTAGTTTTTTTTTATAGCATTTTCAAAAAAAAAAGTTATTTGTAAAGCGCTTTGTTCGCCATGCTAAAAATATCTGGAATTATTTGCGGCCCACATAATACATACAAAATGTATTGAGGGAAAACTGAACAAACTACATACAAGAAAATTATAGATTTCAAAGTTGATAAGCAAGTTCGCAATTCGTCGCATTTTGACTTTTAAGTCTTTCTCCCTATTTGGACTTGGTTTCGGTCAATGCTGAAATTCAAAATTCATCGAACTACGAAGAAGAAAGAATTGTAATAGTTTCAAGCTGATTGCTAGGTACACATTTTTGACAGAAGGCCAAAAGTCGCCATGTTGAGCGGTAAAACATGTCGTTTCTCAAATCAATGAAATTGTTTTTTTATTCTGTTGCTATCTAATTTGGAGTTTTGCAAATTACAAATGATTTGATTAACCATTCATATTTATCAACACAAAGCAAAGGAAAGTTGCTTTTAAGTGAGGTTTGAAGCGTATATATCAAATAAGTGGTGCTTATAATTTCGCCTGGGAATTTTTTTTCTCGGACTGAGATTCATCGACAATCGGAAACCAGTCAAAATTTTCTTTTGTTATTTTAGATTTTTGCAGTAATAATTTTTCTTCAACAATTTTATGATGTAACGATATTCTCGGATGTACCTTGAACACTTAAATTCTGAGAATTCAGCCTTTTAATTAAATCTAAATCTAAGAAAATTTGAAATGTAAGCCATCAAATCTGGTCATGAATTAAAAATCCAAAATTACATATTCTATTCGGAAAGACAATAAGAGATAATCAGCGATAGCCGAAACTTAATACAAAATGTTCTACTGCGCCCTATTTTAAGTTTGCACATGTTATTATTATTTTTCAAAAACCTTCGCGGCACATTTGGCAATGAGATCTATAAACACGTACCTACTTGCTTACTTAGATGGGGTGGACCTGGGTCTCAAACAACACGCCTCTCCAGTTAGCCCGTTCTTTGCCTAAATGCCTCCAGTTGCGCAATCCAAGTTGGTTGAGATCCCCTTCCGCTTGTGCGTCCCACCTAAGGCGAGGCCTTCCTCTACTAAATTGTCCTCCAGGTGGGAATCAAAGACTCTTCGGCTCGGATCGTTGGTGTCCATGCGCATGTCGAAGCCATCTTAGTTTACTGATATGTACATATAGTTTTTGATATCGCTGTACAGCTCGTAGAGTTCGCTCCTCCTCCAAAGCCCGTCAACGCAAACAGGACCAAAAATCATTCGAAGAATGATTGCGTTCGAAGCGACCAAGGAGCTCTTCATCCGCCTTTGTATACGTCCATACTTCTGCGCGAAAGAGCAGGTTTGGGATGAAGAGGTCTTATATAGAGTCTCTTTAGTGTTTCCTAACAGGGCCTTCTTAGGCCAAAGAAACAGCGGTTGGCAAGTGTAATTCTTCGTTTGATTTCTGCTGTGGTGTACTTATCAGAGTTAGACAAAGTCGCTAACTACCTCAAAGTTATACCTGCCTATCGTGAATCTTCTGTCCGATTCGTCGATGTTGTATGTCCCTTCTTGTTTGCAGCATGTATTTATTTTTGCCCTCATTCACCACTAAACCCATTTTTGGCCCTTCTGTGCAAATATACTTACAAACCAGTGACAGCTGCGAATGTCAATGTCGTCAGCGAATGCAAGTAGTTGCTCAGACTTTTGTCTCCATATTGGGCAAAAAACTGAAAACATTTGCGCAATTATTCTGTCGTGTCAAATTGTACATTGCTAAGCAGTTAGAAAGTTATGGCCCCTAAAATAGTGAATAATACTTTTAACATTCTTGGTCTAATGAATCCATTCATTTTTCATTTTGAGAATTCCGGAACACCTGTCTAATATCTACTTATGCCTTGCAAAAGCGAGACAGTGATAAAAGCCACAAGAGAGGCGAACACCTATAGAAGCCTTCATAGAAACTTGTATGTCATTAAATACCATCGTTGGCGGTGGCCATGGTGTAGTGGTTAGAGACATTGCTTGTGACCCGAGCGGCGTTGGTTCGAGCCCCGGCGGGGGACAGCAATACTCTGCCACCGACCATAAAGAGAAACGAATAATATCAGAGTTTCTCCACCACTACACCAAAAAAAGGGGTTTCTGCTTGGTAGTACAATGGACGGAGATTCGTCTGAGTGCTCCAGGATTTGGAATCCCCTTTTATCAAAAAAAAAAAAAAAAAATACCATCGTCATTCATCAAACGTCGCCCTTTTTAGAAAGCCCAACAAACATTAGCTGTCTTAATATGAATAGAAAGAAACACTCGTAAATACTCCACAATCATTATTTTGAAATTAACCCTCCGCAGTCATTCAAACAAGTGTTTCGAAAAGAATAAAAGGATAAGGAACCCCTTAGATAATTTTTCCAAAATGATTAATTGCTTGAAGCTTTTGCTCGCAGGCTCAAGGCACATTTGTTTTATGTGTCCTTATTTCTGCTTTACATGAATTTGGTTCCTTTTATTTTAATTTAAGATTACAAAATATAATTTGTTGATCATTACCGTAACCGACATGCCAAAGGATGTTGTTTTTTTGTAATTTACATGCATGTTCATACGGAAGAGAGAAACAAAGTCGTAAATGAAACCACATCCGTTTCAAGGTACCCACCCACGAAGAGGACACACTTGCAACCAGACAGTCATTAAAATGTAGGTATATTACTGAAAGGATTCTTCTCGTCTATTTTAATTGCGTGCTCTTGGGTGCTATTAACATGAAAATATCCCTCAGGGGATGAATGACGTTTATAGGCAGAAAGGACAAGCACACGTGTAGTAATTGAGGCAGCAGAAAGAAGTGCACACTTGAGCTGCAAACAATGGCAATATGTTTTCCTTAAAGGAGAATTGCCTGTTGGTATAATTTAATTGTAATATATATAATGTACTCTACTCTACATATATGTGTGTATTTATGTATCGAGCATGCCTTAATAAATTGAATTGTTAAGAAAATTAACCAATGTTGGCTTAAAGGTTGTGAACTCTTGAGACATTAATTTACTTTCGTACGGTAAAGACAGTTATTTATTCTATTGTCTGTACTATTAAAAAATCACTAGCCGCAAAAGGAGTTTAAGAATAACAGCGTTCCTAGACACATAATAACCTATAAGTATTGACGCAAGGCTAGGTCACTGAATTAACCAAATGTTGTTAATCGGTATTTACATCAATTCACAAATTGGCCGCTGAAAAGATCCCTTCAATGCGGGGTGAATAGTATCACTGCAGCTATTACTGGTTGGTTGGTTGAAAGTGATTGCCAGGTGGGAAACTCCAACACACTTAGACCAGCATAGGTTCACTGTGATACCACGAAAACGGATAATAAAAGATCTCCCTACAAGTTGAACCATTTTGAGCTCTTTATAAAGCGTAAGAGTCTTCTGATGTCTGTGTTTGTCATAGCCTAAGTCGTTGTAATGGATGGCTCTTAAGTGAAGCTTCCTTTTACGGGAGAGAGCTGGGCAGGAACAAAGAAATGTGAGGAACAGTTCCTCTTCCTCATCCATACATCTTCTGCAAAATTCGTTTGAGAAAAGGACTAGCCTTGCGGCATATTTTCCTATCAGGCAGTGTCCAGTAATGACGGCAGGATGGGTTAAGCTGTTTCTATTCTAGCGAGTTTATCGGCCTTACAATTCCCTGGAATGTCTCTATCCCCGGCACCCAAATTAGGTGAAAGTTGAACTGTTCGACCATCTCCGTAAGAGACGATCGGCAGTCGAGGTAATTTGGTAGACGGAAGGAGAGCTTCAAATTAAGACTTTCGGAGAAAAAACCCCCACCAACCCCGTCTTTGGTTTTTGAGCCGTCAGTGTAGAAGTTAGCTCATTCATCTTCTAAGAAAGTTGTTGTCAAAATTTAGAGATGGGATGGTGTAGTCAGTGCTTTCGTTTGAGATTTCGAAGCTCTTTAGAATAGAGGCGTGGCCAAAGTCTTTCCTTGACCACTGCGTGGGGTAGCTTTAAGGCGAATGGCTCCACTCGCTGCCATTTGCTTGCTAAATAAAATGCACTGGGTTATTCGAGGTTGTAGACCTCATTTATTACCAAGAGCTTTTTTAAGACCCAAATGGTTTGATTTGTTAGAGAAAGTTAGGCTGATACCATTGAGTTAGGGAGGGTTGACTGTCGGACCTTTTCCTGGTGAATAGCAGCAGATCAGTTTTTTCGGGGTTTACACATAAACCACACCGACTCGCCCAGCTAGCCAGCATGTCTAAAGCATTTTGTAGGAGCTCTTTTAGAGTATTTAAGTGCTTTCCTGAGACAGCTAAGCGATCGCCGTGCATCCTTCACCTTCCAGGATTATCAGTAGTTCGTTGACCACCAAATTCCAAAGAAAGGGGGATAGAACACCACCTTGCGGAGTGCTTCTACTAACAGATCTTCTTCCGGACACCTTAACCAGCTTGAAGTTGATAATCCAACCATTAGGCTTAAGCAGTAGATTAATTAGTTCGCAAAATGTGGTAACCTTCAACGAAATACTGATTGATCACTTTGCACGAAAAATGGCTGCCTTGCCGACGACATAGCCATTGTAATACGGTCGTACGGATACCTTCCAGTCTTACGACATCTGAAGGAGTCGGCTCATGGAACGATGGTCATAACAATTGGCGCCATGTGACAGGGGACAATTTGTAAACTGACAATTGTCAAATTTCTGTTTCATAAATAATTATAGTCAATTTTGTAGAACTGTCGGGAATGAATTGTCATGACAATGAATTGTCAGGAATTCGTCGAGAATATAATTGTCATGAATTTTCTGCAAATTTGTACTGACAATTTTTTTATGGGACTGATAAAATTTTACAATTTACAATTTTGTCAGTGACAATTCCGACAGGCGTGTGATTTTTGGTCAAGTATTGATATTGAAGTGACAAGTATTATTTAAAATGCTAAATATTATTATTTCTTTATGCGGAAGTGATAAAGAATCTTAAACCTTATTTCGTGGAGTACGCACTCGACACTTTAAAGAAAGATAAAAATAAAATACAGCACAGATGTATATTTTGTAAAAAAAATTGCTCGACATCTAGAGCATACCACAAAAAGCAATCATTCTTATGAACCACGAACAAATTTGTCAAAATATCTATAACTATGAACAAATTGTCAGGAAAATTTGTCAAAATATGACGACAATGACGTAATAGTCATAATCAGGGAACGGATTTTGTTGACCTAAAAAATCAAAAAAAGGCACAACTAAACTGCAAAAAAGGCAAAAATGTCTTTTATTAAAAAAAAAAAAGGTTTTAAGACCTATAATGACACTATACAACCATATAAGCATTTTAGAATTTGCTGCCAACAAACGCCTGCGATTGTTCCTCAGAAAAGCTTTGAAAGAGCTGAAGAGAGGACATGGGCAGAGACAAGTGGAGACCATTTAAAAGAAGTCTTGTCATCGATTGCAATATTTGGAGGCAATTTGAACTTTTCAGCGCCATTTACTACATTACTTATTTCTTTGATGGTCTTGAGTCTTTCATTTAAAGGAAAGAACAACTTCAGCAGCTGGTCCTTTTGCTGTTTGCAATTTCTCATCGATTCCCCTTAAAATATTGAAAGTACATTCTAAAATCAATTGCACACAGGACACAAAAAAAAAGATAAATAAATGTAGGAACGCCTAGGCCTAGCTTTTTTGTAAGGAATGGAAGGGACCTACAATTTTCATTCCGAGTTCGAACGGCTGAATTAAGACGATTTTTCAGGACAGTTATACTCTCGGATGTTTGTCGGAAGTTCGCAAACAACGTGTGCAAGTAATGCTTTGGCGATATTTTGTTTAAATTGTACCTACTTGTAAGAAGAAAGTGCACATGAATTTTAACTTTAACCAAAAAAGGCAGAAAAAGTCAATATTAGGAAAAAAGGCAAAAAAGGCAAGGTCAACAAAATCCGTTCCCTGGTCATAAACATAACAAATTTATTGTTGTATTCAACTGACAATCATGTCATCTGTCAATATTTTATAAAATGAAAATTTGTTAGACAAGTGCGAAAAATTTGCAGAATTGTCAATGTTTATGAAGTAGGGCTGTAGGATGTAGGATGTAAACCCGGTTAATACGGAGTTATTGTTATTCACACTCAAATTGAATCGTTTAATTAAAAGGAGAGTCTGACATAAGTATATTGGTTTTGCTATGGCTAGACACTACATAGGTCTGCTTGAAATTGAATTCGCTCCCGATATCTACTTCTGCAAGGGATTTTGGCCCTCAGGTGGAGCATCAGTCCAAAAGTAATGCGCTGGTTTTATGGTGGCCGTCAGTACTAGACAAACAAAACTATCTGTATTTAATAAAATTTAAATGTAAGGCCAGAACTTTAGGGCATTTTTTTTTTTTTTTTTTTTTTTGTAATGGGAATTCGCTGGAAAGAAAAATCATCGAAAGACATTGCAGAGCTATTACGCGAGGGATGCTTCTGCAATAGTGAGGGACTTTAACCCGATCTAAAAAAAATATAGGGAATACTCCAGGAAACTATATCTAACACATTCTTGCCTTGGTCCTTTACTATTGCTAGTCGCCATTTTAGACGAGGTTTTCATCTAGTGCGTTGACCCTCTCCGTGGCCGGAGAGTTGATGTACATTCGATAGCCAACTCAAATGCCACACTGATATTGGCCAATGAGGTTATTTACAAAATTATTAAGGTAATACGATAGAAAGAACTTTAAGTGCAAATGTTAAAGACTCTGATACGCAGCTGAAGGGGTCTCCTTTCTTGTGGAAAGGTGGTCCGCAAACGATGCTTCATTCATTAGGCATATAGTCATTTTAACCAAATCTTCAAAATGAGTTGATGCATACACTCAATCAATAATCATCTCCAGCTCTGATCTATGATCGGCGGGTAAACCGTCAGGCCCAGCAGTTTTGTTGCTCTTGACCTTAGATATTGCTATTATAACTTTGTTTCCATCAGGTGCACGAAAGTCTTACCTATCGTCTCTATATATTGAATGGTACGCACTGTCTCACAGCTGAATTCTGGTTTTCGTTGCCGTTATAAAGTCTATACAGAAATAGCTTTTACATACTTTCATCACCGACTGTGATTATATATACAAAAAGGTTTCCTTCGTCATGTCTATAGACTGCTGTCCTAACAGGTTCTCTTTTATACAATATCTACTATAAAAGAAACCATTACTATGTATATTCTTCTTGGGTACCGATGACTTTGTACCGTTACCCATTAGAAATCTCTTCCTTAAAAACCAAACGCATTAATTTTCATTAACACACAACCATTGCCGTTCGATAATCCGATTTCGCAATAGACCGCCCTCCTCGAGAGTCTATAAGTAACCTCATTCTAGAATTCAATTAAATGCGATTTTACTGGGAATTAAAATACAAACACATACAAGTGGGAGGTAGGTAGGTACATTATATCGACTGTCAGTCTGATGTGGTGAATACGGAAAATCTCCATCGTGCTTATTTGCTTTCGCTCTCAACTCCAAAATTAGCTTTTATGTATGAAGATTACATTTGTATCTGCTTCAGTGGTTTAATATTTTCAGGATGCAATTAAAACAAATTTAATTCATCACGAACCTACGTTTCGTCGATTTTTTGTCGACTTCCTCAGGGGTATTCCTTTATTAAGGCTTAAAAACGATTTTTAGCTATTGAAATCAAATGAAAGTGGGTGGGTTTTATAAGGCGACCCGTCCATATGTTAGGCCAGAGAAAACTCCTGGATTCCATCGCATTATTTCAGCCGGCAACACTTTTAAACACGGCAAATCGATTGAAAAACACTTGCAACGCAGTAGCAGCCTATGCCACAACCGACTGTGGGGTGGACCTCTTTACAGGCTATGAAGATTGACGACGATGAGTAGAGGTTGTAATGTCAGGTCAGGACCATCCCCAATGCGATAAAGTTTGTGTTACTCGTTTTGCAACAAAAGTTGACGCCTGTGACTCGTTTCTCTTTCTCTTCAGGGGGTAGTATGTATGGAAAAGTTCATTTTATTATTGTTGTTTCGAAGGTATAGTTGTGCGCTGGTGCTGGTTTCCACACTTGCCTTGCGTACCTTCGATTGTAAGTACCTACTCCAAAGATCTAGTTTCTTCTTCTTTTGTCTGGTGAAGGCGAGTTGCTCCTGAGAGCGCTACTTAAACCGACCGAATATGGCGGTCAAAAGATACAATATGTGTCTATTCATATTGGATGCTTAATTTTTTTTTTACTAGCAAAATTGTCCTTTGTTTCGTTATTGGGGATATACGAAAGACGACAAAGGGGGAGATGCAAATTGGCAAACAAAAAAAGTAAATAAAAATGGAGGCAATAGAGAAAAAGTCTCATCTGTAAAAATCAATAAAATGTTTTACGTCAAACAGAGAGTATAGTCAGGCGCACTCTAAAAAAGTGTCAAAACCACTTTTGGTAGATATGTAGACAGACAACAGTAGCGGCTGATTTTATTAGACAGACATAATAATTTTATACGAGCAGAGTGGCGTCCGCGCACTGAAAGAAAGAAAGAAAGAAGAATGTTGAGTCATCTTTACAGTGCATGACGTTAATACTTTGTACGATATGAGGACAAAAAGGACGCGGTTAACTGTCTTCAGTGGCATTCACTTGCAGCAAGTGGTATAGAATCATAAAATGCTTTGATTTGTAATGGGTGTCCCATAATTCAAATTTGAATTTTGCGCCATTTGTATAGTGATGCCAACGGAAAAAAAGATAACAATGTGACAGCTGACAGGACAGTTCGGGGTTAGTAAAAATGGAGCGCTATACGAAAGAACAACGCATTTTCATTGTTGAGTATTATTTAAAAAATAATGAAGGTTTGTCAGCTACAGTCCGAAATTTTCGAACAAATACATCTTCAATAATGAAGCTCATTTTCATCTTGATGGCTTCGGTAATTGTCAAAATTGTCACATTTGGGGTTCAGAAAACCCACGAGTAATTGTTGAGAAACAACTACATCCACAAGGCGTGATGCGGATTTTGGGCTGGAGGCTAGTCGAAAATGCGGCTATTCTGGTCAGGCAGTAACAGTTAATGGTGTTCATTATCGTGATATGATAACCCAGTTCTTAGTGACCAACATGTGGTTTCAACAAGACGGCACCACATGCCATACAGCCAGAGAAACAATTCAATTACTACTTGAGTCATTTCCTAATCGTATAATCGGCCGTTTTTGCGATTACGATTGGACATCCAGATCTTGCGATTTAACGCCATTGGACTTTTTTCTTTGGCGTTTTTTGTAGTCAAAGGTCTATGCAAACAAGCCCACGACCACCAACGCCTTAAAAGAGGAAATTGGGAGGTGTATTAATGAAATTCAGCCACATTTATGCGAAACGGTCATAGAAAATTTCAATAAAAGAGTGCTCGCTAGCAAAGCCGTGGCGGCCATTTATACGATGTGCTATTTCCGTCTGTGAATCTATGAATCAATAAAAAAAAATGTAAGCTTTCTAATTAAAAATCTATATTTTCTATCAAAATTACATTTTGCGTAAATTATATGACACCCTTTAGGTTCCAACTAATCAGCTGTTTCAATAAATTTTGCTGGTCTTGCTTTCCTTTACGACTAAATGGAAATATGTCTTGCTGATATATATGTGTATTGTGTATCCACTTTTGACTAAATAAACCATCTAGGTCCTTGTGGTTACCAGACGCTGTTAAGCCATCCTGCTATCTCGAAAAGGCCATAATGATGATAGTGTGATGATACGAGTATCTAGTACTGAAGGTTGTTTTTCTTAGAGGTATACAAATTCAATATGAAATAAAATACTTGAAGCTTATGTCAATGCCTATGTTATTAGCTTTATTAAATAGATAATATTATGTTTAAAAATGATTTCGGACATATGAGTGTTATGCTAGCTCGAATGAAGCGCAATTGTAAAGTCCAATTGTCGACAACTTTATGGAGCAACTGGGGCCGTATATCAGCAATAACACGGCGAATGTTGACTTCCAAATCGTCTAACGTCTCTGGTTTATCGGCCTGGACTGGTGACTTCACATACCCCCAAAGAAAGTAAACTAAAGGTGTGAGATCACAGGATCTTGGAGTTTCAGTTCACAGCTCCATTACGCGAAATTATGCGCTCAGCTAATATTTCCCGCAATAAATTGATGGTTTCGCGCGCCGTGTTGCATGTTGCGCCATCTTGTTAGAAATAAAACTCTGTCGTCATGTCAATGCCATTCAACTGAGGAATGAAGAATTCAGAAATCGTGTTTCTATAGCGCACTCCAAAGACAATAACATTCTGGCCTGCATCGTCCTTAAAGAAATATGGGCCGTTGATTCCACCAAACCAAAAACACACCAAACAGTGAGTTTTAAGGGATGTAATACCCTATTCACACCAAGCCGAAAACCGAGTTTTCGTCAAAAAGTTTAGAAACTCGTGGATGCATTCACAACGAACACCAACCCGTTTTCGTTTGACGTTTCAATTAGCTGTGAAACTAGCTATGAAATGTTTGTGGCGACTAGACTTTTATTTTAGTTACTAAACTTCGCTCATATTGACATAATATACAAACAAAATTATTTAAGCTACTTGATAATCGTTAACTTATGGTTAAATGCATAATGCATAACTAACATAAGCAACATTCAAAATCAAAACATCTGAAAATACTAATTATTTGTGGCAGGTAGTTTGCTCTTTATGGTGCAACGTGCAAGCAAAGATAAGATAACAAAAAAAAAACTCTCACTCTCACTCAGTCTCTCACATCCTGTCAGCAGTTTTGCTGAGCTCGCTGAATGTTGCAAAATGTGTGTCTGCTTCAACAACCATGAAAACGCCACGAAAACGTGTACAATCGTTGGTACTCGTTTTCGTGGCGTTTTTATGGAAAACGACCTCAAACAACTCGTTTTGAAAACTGCAATATGTATGGGAAAACTTCTGTTTTCGAGGAAGTTTTCGACTGTTTTCGCGAAAACCCAGTTTTCGGCTTGGTGTGAATAGGGTATAAGGATTTCTCCACTCCAAATTCGGCAATTTTGCTTGTTCATATATGCATTTAATCAAAAATGGGCCTCATCGGTGAACAAAACCTGCTTAGTTGGACGATTATGTCGACCGTAAAATGGACGGAGCGCACGATAAGTTTGGCGAACTGAACCATGGTTCTCAAAATAAGTTTACTCAATTTGCTAACTAACCATAATCAACTTTCAACTGTCAAATTGAAAATCTGTAGAAACAGTGTTGCCAGTTTAAAAAGGAAACCTCTAAAAAACTATTGACGTATTGTCATAAAATAAGTTATATAAATCAACATTTCAGCAAAAAAGTTATAAAGAGCTGATTTCACTCACAAAAATCTGATATTCTGCAAAAAATCTTATTAGACTCAATCTTCATTGAATGTACTAGAATTTGTACTAAAGCTGGTTTTGGTTAAACTTTGGATTGATTTGATTATTGGTAGCTGAAAAGTCAAAGCTAAAGTTCGTCTTAAAATTAGTTATACTAGATTTTAGTGTTTAGTTATTGGTATGGCCCAATTATTAAGACTGGCAACTAACCAGTTTGATGATTAGTTAGGCCTTTTTTATGCATTATGCTGAAACTGCAATTCAAATAAATTCCAAATCGCCATACGAGTACCTAACCAACTGTTTGAAAGCATTTCCAGTTTCATGTCCACCACTGTTGTGCAATCGATAAATGTTTGCATTGCGCAAGACTCACCACAAAACACCCTTCAAATTTTGTCTAAAAACCCACCGACAGACTACGGATTTTCATTGGGAAATTTTAATACGTAGTTAACCCTTACTGGGTTCACTTCGGTAGTACATACGTTTCGTTTTATCTTAAAATCGATCGATTGCAATATTTTTTGCAAAAAACTAACTTTTTAATCAGTTATTTTCGCCAATAGTTAAGTTTTAATCTACATACATCTACAACACTTTGTTGTATTCTTAAAAATCGTTTAAAAGAAACTCTTTCGGTAATGGTGAAAAGTCTCTAGTGAAAAACAGTGATTCTGTTATACCAAAAAATGAGAAGAAAAAGTTAACAAGAAGAAAATGGGAAAAATTCGATAACAAAGAAAAACCCTAGTTTTACCAAAAAAAAAAAGTGATAAAAATCCTATCTGATGTGCATATTTGGATGGTTGCTAATAATTTCCACATTCCTTACAACAATATTAATACTTTTATTATTTTTTGCGACAACACAAAAGCCTTTAATTGAAAATTTGGAATTTTTCTATAAAAATTTATCGTTATCGTTTTAAAATTGGTAAACAAAATGTTACATTTAAAATTTAAAAAAAAAATTGATTTCTGTTTTTTTTTTCGGTTTTTTGAAACAAAATTCGATAAAAGTTTCGAAAAAAACGAAAACTATTGATAAAGGTCATGAAAAGTTGAAATTCTTTTATTCCTCTGGTTTCTCGAAAAAGTTTTTCACCAAACTGTATCCCTGTAGATATTGGGAAAGAGAAATGAGCGGAAGGACTTTTTTCATATGTTTTTGTTGTTTTCGAAATAATCTTGCACGACAAGTGAGAGGAACTCTCATAACATATGAGATATGAGCGTGAGAGAGATGTCGCATGCGCTGCTTTTAGACGACGACGACCACTGTGAATAGAGTACTCCATCTCCAATTGGCTTTGTTCTTCTCTCGAACGGACAAGAGTGTAGTAAACTTGTGTGAAAAACTAATGTAGAACGGAAAGGAAAAGCTCGAGTTGTTCGTATACTTCGCGAGTAGTGCCTGTACCCTATTGTGTGGAGTTTGAAAATTGTCTTACACTGAAAAGTTTTTTGTGATTCAACGATAATTTTCTTCTCTTCTTTTTTTTTTTTACATTTAATGTTTGCAGCCATATTGTCTCGTTTAAAATATGAATTAAAATATTAAACAAATTGTTTAAGTAAAGTGCTAAAAGTGAATAAAATAAATTTAGGCCAATTTTTGGATAATAGTGCATTGCAAATTGGATACTGTGTTTTGACGAGAGAATCTCTGCAATCTAGCCCGGCTAGCCACGCAAATTGCTTGACAGAGGATTGACGCATTTTACGTATTTTAAGGTAATTACCAAACAAATATTTGAAAAGTACATTTTCAATGTTTTCCTTCCCCACACCCATTTTTCGAGAACAACGGCGACAACAACCCTTATGACTCATGCAGATATGTGAAAAAATACAATAAAAGCTTCAGATAGGGGCGGCGGGGTAGCAAACAGCAAGTGCAGAAGAGATGCGACAAGTTTTTTTTTTCCTTTTGCATTGCTACGTTGCAATTATTTATTTTATTTCATCGATGTATATCCTTGACGGGGGTATATTGGCAAATGTATCTAATTCTAATTATATACTAATTCCAATGCTAAACAGGTGTTTTAAATATACGAGACTAAAATAAAACAAAGCGAAACGCAACAAAGAGCTAAGCTTTTCATATATAAAATCCATAAGCCTTCCTTGCCGACGCACACAGGAAGTTCCTACCCTATAGTTTTCGTCGTTTTTTTTTTTTTTAGATTTTGCTTTTCACTATTTTAAATCAAAAATCAACCCTACAGCTATGCTACAATGAACAAAGATGTATTTGTGTAATACAACAACAAAAGGACGAACTTTTGAGTGACTCATTCAATATCGGTTCTGAGTTGTAATGTTCGCATGGCATATACGAATATACATACAGAATTTGCTACTTTCGAACTTTATGTGGCGACATTTTAGCTGTAATGAAACGTGTGTCCTTTTATGGGCAAAGTTTGTGCCCACAAAACGAGCTCCATTTACACAGTGTAGTAGAAGTTATGATAGAAAATAAACTGGCAGAAGGCCAGGGATTGTATTAATCACAAGGATACCTACTGCTTCTGTGACACTTAATGAGAAACAAATACTGAAATCTCAGAGACACTTATACACACCTACACGGAATTTGATTTTTATGCGCATTTCATCTACTTTTTGGTGAGGAAGGTCATGAGAATCAGCTTACCGTGAAAATGTAAGAACTTCGGGGAGATGCCTTTAATTTTCTTCACACTAGCAGTTGATCTAACAGTGAATATTGGGCTTTGTTTTGCCATCACCAGTGAATACTGGGTGATTCATCAAAAAATATGTAGGTATATAGTGTGCAATGCGAGGGTGTATATTTTAGAGACTGTGCTGTCGGGTGAGGTCCTTAGAAACAACAATGACTTTAAAGCGTGTCGTCGAAAGATTTTAATCAGAAAAAACAAATATTGGACTTTGTAGTTATATGAAATGTTTGCCTAGCTATGGTTCTTATAACTCCATGAACCTCCGTTTATGTATTGCCTCTCTCTTAAGATATAGAATACAAGTCGCTATTAAATTGGATTGGATTGGATTCCTACAGAGACTCGTGCCAGAGAACAAGAAACCATTAGATCGATGTTGAAGGTCATACTTGTCGGATTTACTGCTGTGTTTTTGACGACATTTGCAGTGTACCTTCCTAAAAGAGAACAAATGGTAGTTTCCAAACCTAATCATTCGTTTGAGTGACTTTTTATTTAAGGGTCTTACAATTTTATGCCTTTGGCGAGAGATGCTGCACCTTAAGATGTCATTTGTGTTCTTATTGCGGTTGAATCTGACATTGTCTGCCCACTGTTACCACTGCGCCCCCAGCTATTATAATTGTCAGAAGGTCACCAGGCGATAAATTATAAAATAATTGACGTCGGTGAGAATACCATAAAGGAATCACCAAGACAAATGAATTAAATGTAAAATAAATATAGAAGAATATCGAACGACTAGTAATGTGCAAACATAAAGGAAGTGCAGCGTTCCGTTGACTGTAAAGTTCTGTCCGGCATGATTTTTGAAGAAATATGGGCCAATGATTTCGCCAGCCCATTCAATTTTGAAATGCATTCAGCTTTTTGTTCATATATGTAGCTATTTAACATAAAAGCGAGCCTCATCGCTGAACTCATGATAAAATGGCCAATCAAAGTGAGATGTGAGAACAAGTCAGACGTCAGCCCTCAAATATGTTGTCAGTGGGAAAGTGTTGCCAATTTTTGTAATACCTAAATTAGTCTTCGGAGTATTTTGGCTTGAGACAATGCCGTTCGATCAGCTGTTTTTTTTTTCCTCCAAATATTTTACGTAACCACTATTATACAGAATATTTGTACATTTCAGAATCAGAAAACCTGACGTTCGTTCGAAGCGAATGAATGCGATTTTTAATTTTTCCTTTTTTAAGTGAAATTTTGTGATAACAAACGAAATTAAATTACCTAAGAAAGTTACCGAATTAAAATTTGAATTAATTTAGACGAGGACGAACAAATTCACCATTTGTTGTTCCATCAACTCTTGATCAATTTCACAAATAAAATGCATTTTTTTTTAGTTTATTGCCATATCTTATGTTTTATTTTACATTCATTTATTTTCTGCCTCTTGCAAGGGAAGAAATGTCAAAAATGTGACATAAACGAAAAGAGTCAATATAATGAAATTGAGTTTTAGCCTGGGGTGAGATTCTGTAAAATACGAAACGAAAACGCTTTCGTTTTCCCTTAACCTGTCTCTATCATGTCAGAACAAAACTGAAACATTTAACCACAGCATATCATAGGAATTCAGTGGAATACTTCGTGAAACTGGTTGAGAAGTTGAACAGAAAAAGTTTTTCGTACGGAAAAATAGAGAAATTTTTTTTTTTTTTTTAAATTTAAAGATCAATTGTTTAATTTTTTTTGACGAATTAGTTTTATAATTCAAAAGCAAAATTTTAAGACTAAGATTGAGTTCAACGATTAAGTTTAAATTGCTCCAAAAAAGTGAAACAATTTTTGTACTGATGCATTTTACTGATAGCTATAACAGACACCTTAAAGTACTTAAACTGGTATCTGTAGCTCAGTTTAAATTTAATCGGATTAAACGCTGGCAAAGTTCAGATGGATGTTTGTAATAGTGCCCTGGTCTAGAGATCTCTGTTCCAATGATAAGTAGAGGAGTTTTGACTGTTCAAAATCACCATAAATTTGTTGATAGATTTGTACACAGAATTTATATGTGTATACCCAATTTTTGTATCATTTTAATAGATATTCTCTGTAAGCGGTCTTACCGACAGGCAGGCAGAGAGGCGTTGAGTTTAATAATAGGCGTTTTTCGTGTTTAGTTCAGAGCAGAGCTTGAACCAGAACTGTCAAATAAAGTTCGTGTTTCTTTTTTAGCTCAGACACATCAGAGCTCAGAATTTGTGTTTCATTCTTCGTTCAGAGAATGGTTCAGAGCGCGGTCTATGAGCTCAGAATAAATTGACTGAGCAGGCTGAGTAAAAAAAACGAGATAAACAAAATAGGTGAAATTGAGAAGGAGCTGTTGTTTTGGCACAGAAGTTAAACCAAATTAATAAATAACCAAATGACAGCTATGTGCTCAAGTGTGTTTCATAAACAAATCAGAACGTTCTGAGTACGCTCGGTTCAGATCACGCTCAAAATGCTGGAGCTCTATTCAGACCAGAGCTCAGCTCTGAAATAAAAAAGAAAAACGCCTAATATGAAAGGACATTGATAAATCTGTATAAAATGTCTTTGAAGAGCAATTTATTTGGGGATCTATAAACCAATTACAAATCGAAATCTGCTTTGTAATAATTTGTTTTTCTTACGAATCACGTCCAAATTATACTGTTGGGACGACAATATGTGGCTGAAGAGGGCTGTGTATATTTCGGTAAAATAAATCGCTTCTAATTAAGAGACAAAATTAAATTACTAGATAAACTCAAAAAGTTGATCTTTCAATATTGTTTTGTTGGCACCCTATAAGTCTAATTGAATTTGCGTTCAATTTTATATAAATTCTCATTAAACGTTATTACAAAAGATTTTTTTCTATCCTTAACGACATTGATATGACTAAGTACATATAATACCCAAAGCGCGACAGATTAACATATGAGACAATACCTTGCACCTTGTTGAGTATACCTGCACTATGTCTGAGTCCTCTATATAATAGAGCTGCGTGTGAAGGGCAGCCGATCAGAATAGTAAAAAAAGATGGAAATACTCGAGCGCATCAGATTAAGGTATGGTGGGTTAATTAACTACATGATGAAAAAATGTACATTTCAATAATCTGACGTTTTGACAATGACGTAAGGGAGTGGGTCACAAACTTGTAAAAAACTAGTCATCTTGACATTCTCGAGTGCGGGCGGTCGATTTTTTTTCGACTTTGAAGCAAATGATTTAAGGATAACGAAAAAATATAATCTGCCGATTTCCATAAGCCAAAGGTTGCGTCACATTCGAATCGTCAGTCTTTTAAAAGAACGCTTTGTTCGGGTTCACTTAATATTCCCTTTGAATATCTATGACCCGCTCAAGTAAATTTAATTTGTTTTCCTCATTTTTAAAGTGGCCCATAGACACTACACTTGGGTCTGCACCGATGTTGTGACATTCCGCCATACACATCACACCGATCGAGACACCGACAACAAAAATCTAAAACTTTTGATTTTACTCGCTCCGTGTCTGACACCAAAATCGCTGTGCGCACCAGCCCACACACAGCAAACATTTCCGTACACCGACACCGGTACAGACACAGGTGTAGTGTCTATGGGCCGCTTTCCACCGCTATAAGGTGTTAGTAGTATGAGTTTTTTTTCTTCCTACCGCCTAATCTTCAAAATCCAGTAGGTCCCCACGATGCTCGAGTAAATCCTCATTTGGCGTTAGGCAATAACGCCCAAGGAAATAACACCCAAATTTGGTTTAGTTTTGAAAATAACGCCCAAAAAAATTCAATATGAAAATAAAGCCCAAAAAGAATTTGCAGTTTAATACGTTTGGGGGGCATGCTGACCCCCTCAAATCCCACTGCTTGAGGTTCTTGTCAGATAAGGAGTATGTGCGAAATTGGATAATATTGAAGGTTTTTTTTTTGCAGTATCTACTACAAACTCCCACATATTCCAAAATCCAACAAAAAACCCAGGCAGGGGGTTGCAACATGCTCCCCATATACTTATTCCACGGTTTATGCATTTCCACTGGAAAGGAAATAACACCCAAAATGACGAACAATTTTGCAACAACAAATTGTATGAGATTTTTTAGGGCGTTATTTCCAAACTGATTTGCGCTTTATTTCCTTGGGCGTTATTGCCAAACTCATCCCATTTAGTATCGTGGACTCCCCTAACTAATAGTAAGCTAAAATACACATTTTTTTCTCCTTTAAAAACAAAAGGGAAGTACCTATAACACTTTTTGTTTCGAAAAAAAATAAATTTAATTGTCAGTTTTATAGAAACAATTTTCAAACCTTTTTTTTTTTTTAATTTGTCTATGAGGTTTTTATAAGAAAAATTCAAATATATAACAAATGTATGATCAATAAAATAAAAGGGTCTTTCATTAGCAACTTGACAACTTCAAACTTTCAGTGTGAACGCACCCTTAAACCGATTACCGAATCATCAATGTCAAAATATTCAGTAAAATCAGCATTTTCATCATGGTGAAGTACACAAAGGAACAACGTTTACAAATAATTAAAATTTACTATCAAAAAGTCCGAGTCGGTGGTCGCAAATTTAAGAGCGTTAACGCCATTTTCGGCCGTTATTCCAGTAGACAAGCAATTCATAGTCTATTGAAAAAAATTGAGTCAGAGCATTCACTGCTTGATGTTGCTGTGCCAGTGAGACAATGTTTAGCCCGAAGTGTGGAGAATATTCTTCCGCGATGAAGCGCATTTTTGGTTGAACGGCTTTGTCAATAAGCAAAATATGCGTTACTGGACAGGTAAGAACCCTCATGTGCTTCATGAAACAGTACTTCATCCGCAAAAAGTCACTGTTTGGGGCGGTAAATGGTATTCGCTACAGAGACATGGTGGAACGTTATTTCTTTGATCAATTGAATAAATTGGACATCAGAGATATGTGGATCCAACAAGACGGTGGCACAAGCCACTGCGGGTGCAACAATCGAGTAATTGAAGTCTCAGTTCAGTGAACGTGTTATCTCGAGATACGGACCCGTCTATTGACTGCCGAGATCGTGTGATTTAACGCCTGTAAACTTTTTTTTTATGGGGCTACATTAAATCATTGGTTATACTCTATGCCAACAAGCTGGCGACGTTAGTGGAGCTCAGAGCCGATATTGAATGAGAAATATTGGTCATCGAAAATTGGGTTTAACGTATCGACCGCTGCATATGTTCCCGTGGTGGACATATGAACGATTCGAATTTCATTCATAAATGTTTTGATAGTAATTCAAGCCAATAACATTTTTTTGAGTTTGCATTTTATTTTAAAACAACGTTGTCAAGTCCTTAATGAAAGACCCTTTAAATGTACATAAATGGGTGCGACAAAAGGCTCGTTCCTAAATTGCATACATATATGTATCTACGCATTAGAAAATATAAATGTTCAGGTTCACATAACAACTATTCGTAGAAAAGAAATATGTACCTTGTTCGAACTGAATGACGACATATCCGTATTTTGTATTAAAACGTTTCTTTTATTAGAATTGAAAACCAAAATGCTTGAGTCCTTAATAGACAACTGTATGGTCTTGTATGTATACTTGCAGTGTGTACGTGTATACACATTAAAAGACGTCATTCTCTTATTCTCTTGACGTCCACTTGACACGTGAAAAAGCTCGTCATATACGTTATATAAAACCTGAAAGGATTTTTCGTTGTGCGTGGGTTCGCTCACTGACGTCTATCAAAGTAAAACCACAACAAAATGTAGAATGTTGATCACGTAACTGTTATTCATGTCAAAAATCTTCAATTAGTTTGTTTTGGGAAAAAGAATGGTGGGTAGTGTGTATGTGCATTTTAATAAGAAAAAAAAATATAAGTTCGAGTTTAAAGGGATACCCCATACTCATGCTTGTATACATGTGTATAGTACGTTCTGCTACGTACATATTATGTGCTCGTACGTATGTTTGTCAAATCTGTCCTAGATTATTCTGGATTTTGCTTTGTATTTTTAGCACAGAAAGTTATTAAAGTATGTTACGTAATCTTTTAGTAGGTTAAATTAATTTTTCACCAGTGCTGTCAATTGCTTAGCCCATACCCGAGTGTAAAGTAACTTTTGTCGGTTGTTTGTCGCAAGATGAATGTAAATTTTTGTACCTACTAAATTGCTCTTTTGTAAGTGTCGGAAAATTAAACAAACAATTTTTGTCCATATGTTAATATTTTCGAACAATAGAAAAACAAGGTGATCCTTGTAGCGAATGGACTCGTACGGAGAGACTTCTATTTTAATTGAGCAGTGGCTCGGTTACTTAAAAAAAACACAAATGAACAATTTAATACTGTGGTTCCATCACAACGTAAGTCGAAGGCGTTTCAACCGACTTTATTTTTAAATCGCTGTCAATTCCTGAAACTTTTATTTCCAAAGCTCCAAAAGGAGAAACTCGTCTGCTTCGAACCAAATTGCCCCTTGTTTTGCTTACTTTTGCCTTGTTTCCATATTTTTGACAGGAATAGAACAAATTTTGTTTAAACGTACTTAATAAAAATTCACCAAATCACGTGGAAAATTAAAAAAAAATCCAATTAATTTTCATGGAAAGTCATTTTTTTAAATCACGTTGATGGGCACAGTCCTGGAAAAAGCTTCAATTGTAAAAAGCTAGTCCTAGGGTCCCGTAGCGAACTGTTGCGCCAACTAGGTATTTATTTTATTTATGCCAATTTTTACAACTAGGTAAAGGATGCATTAACTTTTTCCTTGAAAAATTAAAAAGTTTTTGATTTTTGTTGTCGGTGTCTCGATCGGTGTGATGTGTATGGCGGAATGTCACAACACCGGTGCAGACCCAAGTGTAGTGTCTATGGGCCGCTTTAAAAATGAGGAAAACAAATTAAATTTACTTGAGCGGGTCATAGATATTCAAAGGGAATATTAAGTGAACCCGAACAAAGCGTTCTTTTAAAAGACTGACGATTCGAATGTGACGCAACCTTTGGCTTATGGAAATCGGCAGATTATATTTTTTCGTTATCCTTAAATCATTTCCTTCAAAGTAGAAAAATAAATCGACCGCCCGCACTCGAGAATGTCAAGATGACTAGTTTTTTACAAGTTTGTGACCCAGCGCTACAAAAGTTTTTTTAAATAAAACAAAAACGGTTTTGGATATCAATGAAATTCTTTATTCCTGTGAAAGTACGTTCGATGCCATTATGTATGGAACTCGATTTCTTTTGCATGGCCACCACGGGCACGCTTGCAGAAGTCCAGACGATGAACCCAATTTTCGACACTACGGGCACTTCTTTGTCTCACTGGCACGGGAACTGTGTACTGTGCCTGTGGATTCAAATTTTTCCACTAGACGCTCAATTGTTGATCTGCTAGGACGATTATGACGACCATAAATTGGACGTAGCGCTCTTAACGTTGAGGCCACTGACTCCGAATTTCGGTAGTAAATTTTAATAATTTCGACTCGTTGGCTCGTATAATGGCAAACCTTACTGAAGAGAAATGTCAAAAGAGCAGCAAGAAATTCGGCGTCGTTTGCTGTCCCTGTCGCTCTACTTTTGTAGCGTCCCTGTTGAAAAACCCTTTACAAGATATCTGTCTCATTAAATTAGAAATCGATCCGTTTACTACAAAGTAGCTTGTAGTTTACTTAATTCGCTGTTAAATCACCTCCTCTAAAACCCTTCAATGCAAACGGGACCGAAAATCACTCGAAGAATTTTGCGTTCGATACGACCCAAGAAGATGTTCATCCGCCTTTGTTAACGTCCATGCATCTGCGCCATAGAACTGTGGTGTCATTATCAGAGTTTATAGCGGGAGCCGAGATAATCAAAGTCTCGAACTACCTCAAAGTTATACATGCCTATGCCCTATCGTGAAGTTCTGTCCGATTCGTCGATATTGTGTGTCCCTTCTTGTTGACAGCATGTATTTTGTTTTGCCATTATTCACCTCTTACCCCATTTTTGACGCTTCTGTGCTAATACTTGCAAACGCAGTAGTGAACTTGCAGTTTACCCTTGACAAATGTTTAGCCTACAAATTCGTAAATTTAAGCTCGACTAATACTTCTACCACAAACAACACAATCTCGGAAATGCAAGTTGTGCTTTTAGCCGGTACGAATTCGATATTACCAATAGTCAAACCTACATAAGAGCATAAATACAAAAGGCATTACTAATAAAATAATCACTTTTAGTTTCCCCTTTAAATTTAAGGAGTTCACAATGGCTATACTTCCCATATAAATTTCCCAATTTTGAGCTTTTGATTCCTCACTTTCTTCCGATCATAACGGAAGCATTTGTCCGAATTCGAAATCAACGAGCTTTGTTAAAACTGCGGTATATAAACTCTTTTTCAATTTCTTTACTTTTATCAAACTGAAAAACTTTTATCCAACCTTTGATAAAATCAAAACACCTTCCTTCCATCATTCATCAGGGAAATCTGTTGATTGTTTAAAATGTTTTCCACTTCTTTCAGGAATAATGTGTCTTTTGACCTTTATATTTTGAAGTCAGAAGTTACAGTATTGTTTACCTATAGATTTATACATTTTTAGGCTAACTTCTCATAATCATTTGGTTGTGTGAGTTCTAATTTTTTTGAATAATGTAAGGGACCTTCCTAATTGAGAGTACTCTCAAGGGGTGGCGCGGGTGTAATTTTTATTTTTTCCTCAGTCAGTAGTCGAACCACTAGACACTGAGCCACTGTACAAACATGAATCCTATTAAATCTCCGAGTAAGCGTCTGTCAAGGACCGAGCAATTACAATATACGAAGTCAACATGACTGCAATTCTCACCAATTTAAAGGTACGCTTTAGATTTTCTGTAGGCCGCAAGCTTTACGACCACTTCAAATTTTGTTGTCGCAAGGGTAAAAAATGCTTATGTTGTCAATACTTTGGACAAGGTCAATCTGTTTGCTGTGCATTTCACATTCAGATCTCAATTAGTTCTCCATGCACCTCAGAACGTCGAATAGGTACTTAATGGGGGAAAGAGAAATCCACGTGGGTACTCGGTATAACTGCAAAGATTGAGTACTTAAGGCTCATTTAGTACTTATTTGCTTCTTCAGAGGGTAGTTTATTTAAAATTGAAGGTGAAGGGTCCGGGAATAAACATATCTAAACATTTCATAACGAGGGACCATTTGCACACTTTATGTGGCTCCTGTTGTTTGTGTTTTTATGTGAATTTAATCCTGAAACGTATGCCTCTTTCGTCTAATCATTTGCCACTTAAAATGTAACCATGTAAAAATGTGAGTGTTTACTTTAAAAATCTGGAAACATCGTTCGCCACCCATATCTATCTACATAATATACAGAATCATTTCAGGAGCCTCTAGGTCATTTGGCTATAATTTTTAAGTAGTATTTTTGAACTTTTTGAAGTGCTTGGCAAAGTGCAAATATTCATTCATTAACTTCACAGGAGGATTTCCTTCTTAGCTCCACTAGAATTGTATACACCTTTGCCCAACATTGCTTATATCTCATTCATCTCGCCTCATTTCTGACCACTCGACCCTTTCATTCATCTTGAGTTTTATTTCCTCCTTTTCAATTATTTCTATGCCCGTCTGGCTTTTCTTAAAACTCGGGTTTCTTTTGTGAATATTAATATGCGATTTAATTTATGGTTCGTACTGCTGCAGCAATGCCGGACGGCATAGTTGCACACTTCCTGATGGTTAAATGAGAAATCCTTTAAATATGCATGCATACTCGTATTTAGGGAAAAAAATAAGAATTATTTACCTTAAAGCATTCAAATATCTTCATTAAAATGTGTATGTCCTTGTGAGTCCCGGAAATTATTTTTATTAATTTGCATACCTACACACAGTCGCTATTAGTTCTCATAAAATAATAACACATAACTTTCTATCTCTTGCAGAAAGTAAAAACAAGGCCTAGGGCCTCTCGCCGTCATGTCGTCTGTTAAAGTGGCGGTTCGAGTGCGACCCTTCAACTCACGTGAAATCTCACGAGATTCAAAATGCATCATCGAAATGACCGGTGCAACCACCGGTAATTATACTCATTTAAACAGCAATTTCCAACACGAAACCTAACCTCAAATGTGTGTAATTTTTACAGCAATTACAAATCCCAAAGTACCACCAAACTCAAATGAAGCCATTAAACGATTCAACTTTGATTATTCATACTGGTCGCACAATGTAAGTGTCTTCTGAAGGACATTATAGGCACGGAGATATTAATGCCATTTAAAATAATCTTTTTCCAGCCAAGAGATCCAGAATTTTCCACTCAGGAAATGGTGTACAAGGATATTGGCGAGGAAATGCTTCAACACTCCTTTGACGGGTACAACGTGTGCATTTTTGCATATGGACAGACTGGTGCTGGCAAGTCCTACACCATGATGGGTAAACAGGAAGAAAATCAAGAGGGCATTATCCCTATGATTTGTAAGGACTTATTCAATCGAATCCATGACACAGAGACGGATGAGTTGAAATACTCGGTTTGTGCTACACACAACCCTGACAATTTTACAGAAATTTACAATCTTTATTATTCTCTTTATTATCTCTATTATAAAGGTTGAAGTTTCCTATATGGAAATCTACTGCGAGCGTGTACGTGACTTGTTGAATCCAAAGAACAAGGGAAATCTTCGCGTTAGGGAGCATCCCCTACTGGGACCATATGTCGAGGATCTTTCCAAATTGGCCGTTCAAGACTATCAGGACATTCATGATCTCATTGACGAAGGCAACAAAGCAAGGTAATTAAATAACTTTTTGCTTTAAAAAAAAAAAAACTTTCCATTCAACCCATTTTCTGTTTGCAGAACCGTTGCAGCAACAAACATGAACGAAACCAGTTCCCGATCTCATGCTGTCTTCACGATCTTCTTCACCCAAAGGCGACACGATGAAATGACCGATTTAACAACCGAAAAAGTATCGAAAATAAGTTTGGTCGATTTAGCCGGTTCTGAGCGAGCCGATTCCACCGGTGCTAAAGGTACACGTTTGAAGGAAGGTGCCAACATCAACAAGTCGCTGACAACTTTGGGAAAAGTTATTTCCGCTCTAGCTGAAATTGTAAGGAAGATATCAGTTGTTTTTCTTCTCTTTAATTTATTTACATTTCTATAAAAAACTTGTATGATTTCCCTACTTTGTTATTTTTTCAAAATTTTATTGAAAAAATAATTTTTCTAAATTTCTGCAACAAATTTTTCATTTCTCATTCACTGCCAATATTTTGAAATCCGGATTCATCATTCTATCATTTAAATAAATCGTTTTGAAAAATAAAACCCCAAATCAAATAAAATGTTAAACAAATAATATAGTCTGTAAGTATGATTTTTTCTTTAAGAGTTAAAAGTTACTTTTAAATATATTCATTTCGGTTTGACGTCATCATATTGATTTTTTTTTTTTTTCGACATACCTAATACACATACCCCTCATCTTACACATAAAAATATTCACTCGTTAAATGTTTTGTAGTATATTGTATTTTTATATAATCGCTTCTGTTCGAACAAAAAAAAAATCTCTTGTCAGTGGGGTAGTTTTTGTATTTATTTTTTAAACAACAAATATTACAGGCATCAAAGAGTAAAAAATCAAAGAAAGCCGACTTCATTCCGTATCGTGACTCGGTTTTAACATGGTTGCTCCGTGAGAATTTGGGTGGCAATTCGAAGACGGCTATGATTGCTGCTATTTCACCAGCTGACATCAACTACGATGAAACATTGAGTACTTTAAGGTGAGTTTTTAAGGCACTACAAAGGAAGTTTGATTCTTATGTATTATTTGTGAGGCAGATTTTTGTAAAACATGTAGGTATAAGTAATTTAAAAAATCCAGTGTATCCAGCAAAGAATAGGTCCATTCGAACATCCTGCTTTAATCAAAAAGTAGATATACACATTCACGTAAACAATGAGAGTAAACGAGGAATTTTAAAAATATATTCGCCCTGAAGTGCTCAAATAATTTGTTCCCACTTTATATTGGGTTTGATCAATTTTAAGTAAAACTACAGATTCATTCACACATAAGTGAAAAAAAAATGTTTAAATTTGGTTTTGGACTTTATTTAATGACAACAAATTTTTCGTAGTTTAACGAACTAGGTTCTACATGAAGTTAAGAATTTAGTGTGCGAAAAGGATACTGCTTTGCTAAATATTATCTTTGCAGGCATTTTTGAATGGAAGCTAAAATTTAGCGCGAGCAGGATGCTGAAAACATCGTTAGAGGTCGAGAAGTTGTCCATTCGAGTTATAGTTGAATACTTGGAAAGCGATTCGTTTTCTTTTAACTTCTGATTTGCCAAGACAATAAAAGCGGCATGTCGACCTGATTAAGATCTATTGTACCTACCATACGTCAGAAAGAGGGTTTAGGCTAGCAGGTTCTCCACTTTGTTTTCTAAAATTTAGTTACTAGTAGAGGATTTTTTTATTCTTTTCGAACTACAGTTGGTCCCTGAAGAAGATCTTCTTTCACATTCCGAAAAGGGGCATTCGCATGTAATGTTAAAAGTAATGAACTTTTTTTGAATAATTTGATTTAGCAATGCTCTCACTGGAAATATTTTTTACTTAGTATTAGGCTTTTGGATTATTCTCTTTTCTTTATTCTTTAATAAATTCAGTTGCATTCTGTTCTATCTCGAAGTCGGTCGTTTTTTCTTGTAGCTAGCTAGTTTGTTTCAATAGTTCAGCTGTGTCCTCTTTACGATACAGCCTGCACTGCGCTGAGTCGGGTAGATTCATTTTGCTTAGGTGATATGGTAACCCATGATGTCCTCTGAGGAATTCGTACTTAGTTACTTTTTTTTTTTTTTAAATACTTCTCCCGGGAAAGGCAAAGAAAGGCAAGTTAGTTAGATGACGCGCTATAGTCCGGGGTGGACCTGGGCCTCAACCAACACTCCTCTCCAGTTAGTCCGATCTTTGGCTAACCGCCTCCAGTTGCGCACTCCAAGTTGGTTGAGGTCCCCTTCCACTTGTACGCACCACTTAAGGCGAGGTCTTCCTCTACAGCGTTATCCCTCCGGGTTGGAATCGAAGACACTTCGGTGCGTTGGTGTCTATTCGCTCTACATGTTTTAGCTATTTTAGTCGATGTTGCTGTACAGCTCGTAGAGTTCGCTGTTAAGTGCCTCCTCCAAGGCCCGTCAACGCAAACGGGACCGAAAATCACTCGAAGAATTTTGCGTTGGGAACTATCAAGAAGATCTTCATCCGCCTTTATTAACGTCCATGGCGCAGAAGGCCATAAAGCAGGACTTTAATGATGAGGGTCTTATAGAAAGTCTCCCTTGTGTTTTTTGACAAGGCCTTACTAGTCAGTTGGCTTCTTAGGCCAAAGAAACAGCGGTTGGCAAGTGTAACTCTTCGTTTGCTTTTTGCTGTGGTGTCATTATCAGAGTTTATAGCGGAGCCGGCATTTGCAAAGTCTCGAACTACCTCAAAGTTATACCTTCCTATGCCCTATCGTGACGTTCTGTCCGATTCGTCGATTGTGTGTCCCTTCTTGTTGATAGCATATATTTTGTTTTGCCCTCATTCACCACTAAATCCATCGTTTCTGTTTTGCTCGCTGTGTTCTGTCAATGGTGTCGATGTCGTCAGCGTATGCAAGTATGTAGTTGTAGAGACGTTTGAAAAACTGTGCCCCTGGTGTTGGCTTGCGAGTTTCGTAAAATTTTCTCAAGATTGATGTTGAAAAAGCATGACAGCGTATCACCTTGTCTAAATCCTTTTTCGGCATCAAAGGTCTCGGTGAGATTGTTTCTAACCTTTACGGAACAGCAAGCGTTCTCCATCGTCATTCTGCACAATCTGATAAGAGGAATTCTTCTAGGTTTCTGATATCATGCCAGCTCAGGTTTAAGATTCTATTCATTTCCCAATATGAGATGTCTTATAGCAAAGTTTATAGGCGGGTGAGATAAAGACTGCTTAATTGTCCGTGAATATTTAATACCAGTTTTTTTTGGCGTGATTGGCGCATTCTTGAATGGTTTTCCTTGGAATTCACTAGGCCTAGAGTTTTTCCCCTTGGCTTTTGATGCATCAAACGTCTGCCCATTGAAGCATATACATAGCTTATTATGACTTGGGCTAGAAAATATTGAAAAATGTTCAAACATTCGATTTTTAAGTTCATAAACCAAAAATAAATTTTCAGATATGCCGATCGTGCTAAACAGATTGTATGCAAAGCTATTGTCAATGAGGACGCCAATGCCAAACTTATTCGTGAACTCAAGGAAGAAATTCAAAAACTTCGCGATCTCCTTAAAGCCGAGGGCATTGAAGTACAAGAAGGTAAGCAGAATGCTTCTTTATACATTTTCCATTACCTACTATAGTGTGTGGTTAAATTTAATTTTTTATTTTTATACCTAAATCAAGTTAACAATTATTTTTAAAAATGTCTTCTATATTTTTATAGTTTTTATTTAAAAACGTTTCAAATTTGTATATATTTATTATTCAACGGCATTGTATTTAACACTTAAGAAAAAAAAATCATTACAAAATCAATTAGATAAGAAACACGAAAAACTATTTTCATTTAGGGCCAGATGGTAAAGTGGTTTGTGAGAAACGAGACCCAAATAGTAAGTAGCCCAAACAACAGCAATAATCCTTAATAACGAACAAATTTCTGGCCAAAATGCAATTTTTACTTTTATTGTGTCAGCAATTAAAAGCATTTTTTTGGTATTTTTTCTTTGCCCTTGCAAATGCTTGTGACACAGTCGATAATTACCTACAACCAACGCAATAAAATTAATTATTTTATGTAATACCATTTCGTTTAAATGGATATACGTTGTATTTAACCTCAAAACCACTGTTACGCTTCTTTGTGTTCGAAATGAAGGATCATACACACATCTATTGCAGTGTGTGTATTTTTCTCTCGTTTAGCTATATTATTTTTCTATGTGTACGCGTGTGTAGAGACCACACAAATCAATAAATAAATATATATTGCAATTGGGATCAAATTTGCTTAAATAAATAATCGGCCTACAAAGTATATTTAATTTCAAAATTTGAATTTAACATTCGTACATATTTGAATTCGTTCAAGATCCATAATGTCTTGTGAGCGCTTTTTTAGCCGTCAACTTGGGGTCGTCTCTACGTGCACTTATTTATGCTCATGTGCTAAACAAAATAAAACCAAAAACATAATGTGTAGTGTACATAATAATATTATTCATAATCTACATGTATACTTATACCGTTTTATTTTAATACACAAAATTATATTTGCAGTCAAACGCTAAGCTTATTGTAAACATATTATTGTATCCTACTTTTATTTAAAATCTAAAACATGTATGAAATATTTTAAGTTGACGTTTTGTGCCGTTTTATTTTTTTTTTTAGAAAAATTCTACTTAATTTTAGATTTTTTGTGAACAATTTTTTTACTCAGCTGTGGTGCAAACGAATTGATTCTTATGACAGTTTACTAAACCATAGTCGACTACAATCAAAGTCCTAAATGGAGAACCATAATAGAATTGAATTGGTATAGTCCAGCTTAAGCCAAAGTACGAAATTCTACATATGTCGCGATCATAATGGCGTTAGTGGCCGACTTGGTTTGACAGAACTTATGTTGATTTCGTCCATATTTGACACTTGCTTAAGTACATATAAGCTCAATATTTTGTGAAATTGTTTATCTGATGTTCTATTTATCTGGCACACTTTCTTCTGACCAAATGTTGCAAATGCGTCAGTGTGTTCTCTACTAAGTCGTCTTCCGTTGTCGTCGGGAATATTTCGTTTTGCCGTCCGTCATTTTGGTCAGATGAACTAAAGTCATCGTTCTGCGCCTGACAGCGGAATTTCGGTTGTTTACATCGTCAAATAAAATGTTTTTACCATATTTTGAAAGACCGTGACAATAATACAAAATATCCTTGTTCATCTCTATAGGTCTCTGTGCAGACCCTGTTGCTGTGAAACATTCTTTTTACTTTCTATAAAATGTTGAGTACTAGTTCTGCAGCAGCACCTATTTATTTCCTCAATCGCGCGCTTCTCCAGCCCTCTTTTTCTTCCACCTTGCTAGTTAGCTAGTTACCCCCCCCCCCCCCCCCCTCTTTTGCTCGTAGAGCTATCAAGCATACTCTAGGAAATCAGTTGCTGCTTTTTTAATGGGTTCTTGATATCATTGCCACTGGTCTTTGGCACTTAATAGGCGTTTTTTCTTTTTTTAGCTCTGAATAGAGCTCGAGCATTTTGAGCGTACTCTGAACCGAGTGTGCTCAAATCGTTCTAATTTGTTTAAGAAACACACTGGAGTACATGGCTGTCCCTGTCATTATGGTTATTTATTAATTTGGTTAACCTTCTGCGCCAGAACAGCAAGGCTTGCCCGCCATTTCAACAACCATGCTCTGAACGAAAAAAATAAACACAAATTCAGAGCTCTGGTGTGTCTGAGCTAAGAAAGAAATACGAACTAATTTTTTTGACAGTTTAGGCTCTGTTCTGAACTAAAAAAGGAAAAACACCTAATGCTGGCTAGGATTTCTCGATAGGTTGAGGAATCGACAGCGTTTCTGGCGGGTTGTTGCAATTAGAGTCGCTCAGCGAAAATTCTTCTCACGGTCCTGCACACCATTGTGGCGCCTCTGAGATATCCGCATTGCCAGTTTGGCCACAACAAGGTATTTTTCCGAATCTATTGACTGAAGAGTGTCTATGTCGATTGTAAAGAACCATTCACATTAGAGCGAACGAACGAATTGATGAAATGCGAACAAACCACTTTTTATGCATATATGTACAAATAGAAAATTGCACATTTTATTATTCTAAGAGGAGGATAATTAATTAGCCCATCAAAATGTGTATACTTATAAACAGTTTAAATAACGAAATGTCGAGTTCCAAACTTTTTGCCGCGAACGAATAAAACACCCTCGGCGCGAATTGTCAAAGTTTATTCGCAATCCACATCATTTAACTCGCGTTCCACAAAACTAGCGAATAAAACATTCGTTCGAACTTAATCTCAAACTAGACATTGCGGGCAGAAACTGATGGCTGTAATTCGCGAACTGCCGCGACCTAGAAAAGTGTTCATGTGAACAGACTGTCAAAACTTTGCGAATATTCTTTCGTTTGTAGGTAGTTGGTGGCTCTCATGTGATTGGTCCATTGTCAATTTGGTTGACGGTTTGATGATCTGTGGCCTTTTTCACCAACTTAAAAATTTGTATTTACAAGTATTTTTTCACAAAATCTGTAAAAAAAATTACAAATTTGCTTTAAAGATATTTGTGGTGTAACAGTATTTGTCTCTTTTTCTAACAAAATTGTCAAAAAATAATTGTAAATACATTTTTGTAAGTTGTTTAAATAGGCCACTGGTAACAGACATGCCACTTTATGAATATTGGGGTAAGGGAATTGTGTGCAGGCTACAGCAACACTACGTCCGTTCCCATATGTGGTGTAGTATTAGTTCCGTCCTTACCTATTTTGACGTCAAAATCTTGATAGGTCATTTTAATCTTACTTCACACATTGCTCATATATTTTTTTTTGATGAGCTCGTAGAGACAGTCATTGGTAACACAATTAATGTTTCTGTAAGCCCATATCATGGTGATATTAGCGATTTTGGTCTTAATGCGAATTGTTATAAAGCGAACTTATAGCACTTCAACATCGCTAAAATTACGGACATAAAAACGAGTCATTGTAATGCAGAGGTTCGGCTTTAGGTACATCGTGAACTTGGTAATGCTTTTTTTATGAACTCTCACAGCCATTTCAGTCGTCAATTTCAATAACGTCATTGACTTCCTCAACTCCACAGGTTAGTTTTGAGCGCCACTCCAATTTTCCTTGATTTACACGACTAATGAGTTCTGGCCTCGAAACGTCATTTAAGCGTCACATATTCCGACCAGTCATGACACTTCAACAACCCCCTGAGATTCTTCCAATTAGCTGTTACATCCGCACTTAAATTGTTGTAAGTTGTACTCTTGTACTCAACACTTTGTCACTTTCTATGAAATTTATTTTTGGAACATACCAAATAGTTGCCCGTCTCTGCTTTCATGGTGTTGAATATGAATGGAGTAGTAAAATCTCGATTTTTGAAATTCGTGCTTAATACCCGTCTTTGCATTCGATCCAAACCTACCCAATCCGTGTTTAATTGTAAAGGAAATCCAAGAGCATTTTTAACAGTTCAATAAACAAATTAAAAAAAAAATCAAATGGTATCATTGTGAGGAACTCAATGTCGAGCAGCTACTTCTCCGGACGGAGCGATCCATGCTTCGGTGGTTTGGTCATGTTAAACGCATGTCCCCGACCAGGATTCCACGACGTGCTATGGAATCCGTACCATCGGGTAGGCGTCCTCTAGGTAGACCAAGGATGAGATGGTTAGATCAAGTCCATAATCTCTCCTATACCCGTATGGGGATTGCCCTTGATGATTTAGAGTCGATGGCGGAGGATCGAGAGCTATGGAGGGTCCACTTGAGCAACCTGCACCCGCGACCCACTTAATGGACAAGCGGACCATTGAAAATGAATGAATGGTATCATTGTGTAGAGAAGTCGCGTCGTGGGTCCCCCAGATATTGGAAAATCCCTCTATCGGATTGATGTAGTAGCTAAAACTCCCCTAAATGGTGTAACTGCGTGTGTCTTTAAATAAATGTACATGCGCTTGTTATATTTCCTAGCATAACAAATGCTACCCTAAATTTTGTAAATATAATTTATTTTCTTTGTTTTTGTTCGAAGCTTCATAATATTTGTATAAATAAAAAATGTATTTTTAATTTTATATAAAGGCCTTGAAATATGCACGATTATAAAGAACTAAAAATTACAACTTTTTAAATTACATACTTACACATCCATATTTCACTTTAACCCTATTTTAGAGGATGAATTAAATAAGAACGGGAACATTAATTCAGATAACAAGTCCCCGACTAAGGGACGCAATCGCAACGGCTCAACAACTGATATGGCTGTTGATCAGCTGCAGGCCAGTGAGAAGTTAATTGCAGGTAAGGTGGTCTTCATTATTAAGTTCATGTAAAACAATAATTGCAGTCAGAATTGTAGGAATTGTGATCAATTGTTTAATGTTATAATTTGTACATTTCACAGAACTTAACGAAACCTGGGAAGAAAAACTTAAGCGCACCGAAGAGATTCGCCTTCAACGCGAAGCAGTCTTTGCTGAAATGGGTGTTGCTGTCAAAGAAGATGGCATAACAGTTGGCGTGTTCTCACCAAAGAAAACTCCGCATTTAGTAAATCTCAATGAAGATCCTAACTTGTCCGAATGTCTTTTGTACTACATCAAGGATGGTGAGTTTCTTTGTATTTTATTTGTATTCCACTTGCTGACTTGTGTTATAATTTGTAGGCATAACTCGTCTTGGAACCCACGAGGCCAACGTACCCCAAGATATCCAACTCTCTGGTTCTCATATTCTCAAAGAGCATTGTACATTCGAGAACCGCAACGATAGCGTTACATTGATACCACACAAAGATGCGTTGGTATATTTGAATGGTCGTAAACTGACCGAACCTGAGGTCCTGGTGACTGGTTCGCGTGTTATCTTGGGAAAGAATCATGTATTTAGATTCACTCATCCAGAACAAGCCAGAGAAATCAGAGAGAAGATATCGGCCAATGAGACCGAAACAGAGAAAGCAGTCACTGAGGAGACTAATCAGGAGGTTGATTGGAATTTCGCTCAGTGTGAGCTGTTGGAAAAGCAGGGTATCGATTTGAAACAGGAAATGAAAAAGCGGTTGGATGCATTGGAGGAACAATTCAAGAGGGAGAAAATGCAAGCCGATCAGGAGTTCGAGGAGCAGAGGAAGGTTAGTTTGAAGTTTTCTTTTTAATAAATGCAAATCTAGTTAGCATAATTTGTTTTTTCTTTTTTTGTGTCTAGTCGTACGAAGCTCGTATAGATGCTCTGCAAAAACAGGTAGAAGAACAGTCCATGACTATGTCGATGTATAGCAGTTACAGTCCAGAAGATTTCCATCAAGAGGAAGATATTTTTGGTGAGTTGACGATCTTTCGAATGTAAAACTACGATTGTTAAATTTGTCCGAGCAAAGAAGTTGTGCTCATAGAAAGTCCTGTTAATAATGATCTCCATTTAATTTTCAGTGAACCCATTGTTTGAATCATGTTGGACAGCAAGAGAAGCTGGCTTGGCCGCTTGGGCATTCCGCAAATGGCGTTACCATCAATTTACTTCATTACGTGATGATCTATGGGGAAATGCTATATTTTTGAAAGAGGCTAATGCTATTTCCGTGGAGTTAAAAAAGAAGGTAAGAAACACGTTCCTGCCCTAGGAAACTTTTTCAACGATCAGTTTTGGTTTACACATAGGTGCAAATGGTGTTTGCATGAGTAGTCAGCAAAGGTATACAGAATAATGGGCCTCATTATTTTTCTCATTAAAAGCCTCTTAAACTTGGTTATATGCGTATTTATAAAGTCATCATAGACAGCAAATTAGATACTGAAAAATATTAAGAAATATATTTCGATGCTAAACTGGAAAGCGGTGATCTGAGGCGATGTTTCGTTTACTCTATGTTATATGCTGCGTTATGTCTGATAATCCGTACAATGGCAGACATCATGGCAAAGCACGCGTTTTCGGTATCTTGAGTCGGAAGTGTTTTGAACGTTTCTTTTGCGTGGGAGGTAACACTCAGCACTTACAACACACTTGTACAATGGTCCGTAAGATCAAATAAAGGACAGAAAAACAATAATAATAATAAGAATAATATTTTTAAAACGTTTTAACAAATGAAACAAAATCGTAATAACTGGTAAATAATTGACTTATTACAAAGCACAATAACATTGTTACACAAAAAAGTTAATAAAGACAACATTAACAACAACTACATACGGACCTATCAACCTAATATCGGCAATGTATAAACTATTCTCAAAGACTATATATCGGACCGTATCAAAAGCGAACTAAATAACAAAACAACAACGAAAACAAGCGGCATTCAGGGAAGGATTTTCTACAGCAGACCATCTACAGGCAATAAACTAGCTGATCGAAAAATGCAACAAGTACAGAGAACACCTGTATCTTTTATATATTGACTTTAGTAAGGCATTTGACTAAATAGAACATGACAAAATATGGACAGCTTTAGAAAATCAAAGAAATCATGAAATATACATTAAAACACTAAAAAAATGGGTACGAAAACAACACAGGACAAATAAAAACAGATAGAATAGAACGTGAGTTCAAAATAAAAAGAGGATTACGTCAAGCTCAAGCCGATGCAATACACATCATCACCACCATTATTTTCTGCAGTACTCGAAGAAATATTTATACAACTTAACTGGAGGCGATTTGGAATAAATATATGGTGACGACAATTAAACAATTTGTGATTTGCAGACGATGTCGTGCTGATATCACAAAAATCAAACAACATTCATGATTAATCAGTTAGCTTCAGTTTGTAAAAACCATGGACTATACATTAATCAGTCTAAAACGAAAATAATGAACAATTCTGTTTAAAATGACATTACAGTTAAAGGCATAAAAATATTAATTATGTTGAAGACTATATTTACTTGGGACAACTGAAATCATAAAAAAAATTGATTGACGAGTAACAAATGCATTTGAGTAACTCAACGCGAAACTTAGCAGACACAATAAAATATTATAATGGACTCAGCAATTCTACCACTTTTGACATATGGATGGACTTCAAAAATTGGGCTTGACATCAAATCTAATATTGATAGGATTTGTGAGACAAAAATGAAGAGAAAACTTCTTAATATATGATTAATACAAAGAGTGCGGAATGAAGACATAAGAAGACAGACAGACATCATCGATGTAGTAAAAAGGACAAAATAACTTAAATCGAGCTGGGCAGGAAACATATCAAGAATCGAAGATAATAAATGGACAAAGCAAGAAGACCAACAGGACGACCAAGAATAAGATGGGTTGACGATATATGTAAATCAATTTTAAACAGATAATAGGTACCACGAGGCAAAAAACAGAGATTTATGGACAACTATGGGGGAGGCTTATGGCGGTCGTCCACTGAGTGCGCAACTCATCAACCAATTTTGTTCAACAGTTTATTTAACTCTTCAGTTGAACAAATTAATTTTTAAGCTCGTACATTAGTGCATAAAGCAAACACGCGTTGTTTATGTTGAGCAACGTAATTCCAATTAAAATTGAAAATTTATGTGTTGAACGCGTTGTGGGCCCCGTACACCTAGATTATCAACTCACTCAACTGTTGAATGACCCTGTACACCTAGTTGACCAACTGATTCAATTGTTGAATTACCCCGTACACTTGGTTAATCAACATGTCTGATTTTGGCAAAAAAAAGTTCCTCGAGTTGGCCAATTGCGTTTTCGTTGTATTTGCTCACAGTGTTGATGGACGCGTTGATACCCTCTTACATTTAACCAATCATCACTTGTTGACCACATTTGGTAGCTGACAACTACTCACACCTTCATGAAATATTTCGACCTCAGTTTGCTAGATGTTTGATAGCAATGTTTTTTTGTTTATTTTTTCAATTCAATCGATTTCTGACTGAAAGCAATACGTACTTCGCTTTGTGTACTCTGATTTCCGGTCAAAGAAAAATAAAAGTGGATGCCGCGTTAGTTATTTTAGTAGATAGTGAACGCCAAAGACAGAGTGAGAAAAAAGAAGAGATGGTTCTGGGTTGATGAATATTTTTTGAGTCGCGATGACACTTGTTTTTTTTTTATGAAATATGTATATGAGAAATTTAAATCAATTGATCCTCCTTCGACTATGAATTCGAATTTCAATTTGCTTCTTGAACTTGTGCCACCGTTAATAACCAAAATACCCGGTTCCAAGAAGCATTTTCACCTAGTCAGCGCCTTCCAGTCACTCTTCGCTATTTGGTTACCTGAGTTGCTAATGGTAAACCGTACACACTGCATGAACAAATGTCATTTAATGTCAATAATTGTGAATGGCTCAACTAGCACAAGCACACAAATTTTATGGCATCCAGCTCAATTCGATTCAACAAAAATTTAAGAAGTTGATCAACGGATTAAAAAGATAATATGCAGCACATTATTGTGAAATCGTTTCTCAACACGTTGCACAAGTATGAACAACAAGCAACAAAAGCTCGTACATCTCCAAATGGATCAAACGCGTTGGTTGCATAGAATTGAGAGCATCGTACATTAGAGTTGAATGTGTTGAATTTGAATTGGTGCGTTGGGCACTACGTGAACGACCAGCATGATGCTACATATTTGTAACTAAATTTAAAAAGAAAAATTTAGACTTTGCCAATTAAAAAAAAAACAAAATATATTTATATTAGGAATATTCACGATTCGGTGTAGTACATTCATTCATTCATTCATTTTCAATGGTCCGCTTGTCCATTAAGTGGGTCGCGGGTGTAGGTTGCTCAAGTGGACCCTCCATAGCTCTCGATCCTCCGCCATCGACTCTAAATCATCAAGGGCAATCCCCATACGGGTATAGGAGAGATTATGGACTTGATCTAACCATCTCATCCTTGGTCTACCTAGAGGACGCCTACCCGATGGTACGGATTCCATAGCACGTCGTGGAATCCTGGTCGGGGACATGCGTTTAACATGACCAAACCACCGAAGCACGGATCGCTCCATCCGGAGAAGTAGCTGCTCGACATTGAGTTCCTCACGTATTCTGGTATTTCTGATGCGATCTCTACGGGTCACACCAGCAATACTACGGAGAAATCTCATTTCGGCAGCTTGTATCCGCGATCTTATTCTTTCGGTCATTACCCAAACCTCATGACCATAGGTGAGAGTTGGAACAAACACCGAATTAAAGACTGACAACTTAGCTTTGACACCAAGTTCAGTCCTCCTAATAACAGAATGACCAAGCTGTCTCAAAATTGACCCAGCCTGACCAATCCTACAGGAAAACTCGGCATTGCTCCTTCCATCACTCGTGAATAAGACCCCGAGATACTTAAACTTCTCCACCTGTTTCAATGGGACTCCACTAACATGCAGAGTGCATTCAACAGGCGTTCTGGAGACGACCATCACTTCAGATTTGTTCACGTTTACCTTCATCTCAGCTTCAACACAAACGGTTACAAACCGATCGAGTGCGCGCTGAAGTTCAGTCTGAGAGGATCCAAGGATGACCAAGTCATCAGCGAAGAGCAAATGACTTATCCTCAGATCTCCCAATTCGAAACGTTCCTCGCCAAGACTGCGCTGTAACATCCAGTCCATATAAGTAATGAAAAGGAGAGGAGACAAGACGCACCCCTGACGAAGTCCAACGCCCACGGTGAAAGGTATTGATTTAACGCCGTTTACCCGAACACAGCTTTTACAGTTTGTGTAAAGAGATTGAATGGCTCTCAAGAGAGAACCATCAATTCCATACTCCTGTAATACACTCCAGAGTTTCCCTCGAGGGACTCGGTCATATGCTTTCTCCAAATCTACGAAGCAAGCGTAAACAGGTGTAGCATACTCCCAAGCCTTCTCAAGTACCATTCTGAGAGTGAATAACTGGTCGGTTGTGCTTCTGCCGGGACGAAAGCCGCACTGCTCATCTCCTAATCGTGCCTCGACCACAGCTCTGCAACGCGTTTCCAGCACCTTGGCAAAGACTTTTCCGGGGAGACTTAAAAGTGATATACCCCTGTAATTGGAGCAATCCCTTTTATCCCCTTTCTTGAAAAGGGGCACAATCACCCCAATCTGCCAATCGCCAATGTAATAGTGTGAAATATTCTTACCTACACTTCAACAACAAAATATACTGACTACACTTTTACTATACCCCAAAACTATAGTATCAGAAAATGTACAAGTTTGCAAATGTCAATTCGATCTTAAATGTTTTGGGATTTGCTTCAGTGTTGCAATGGAGATAAGAAAAAGTGTGTTCACGATTTGATAAAAAAAAGTACGATTTCACAATTTTACTAGGCCTGCTACCTAATCGCGAATATTCCTATTCATTCACATATGTACCTACTACACATGGACTGCTAGTGAAATGTCAGTTTCATACAAAGTATGAAACCTCTGCGCGCCATTGCCTTTTTTTACATAGAACACAGTGCCATCTATTGCACATTGCAAACATTGCAACTGCACAAAATAACGATTTATTGAAATTAAATAAAATCAAAGAAAAGAAGCGTTTAGTTTGAAAATTGCTCGATGACATTTGAGTGTTTTCGCTTCTCTCCACTGTGAATGGCCGCGTTCCTTTGACCGCTAGTCATCTAGTACATAATATCCCTGATGGAGGAACGCTGGCGCTGGAGATCTAGCGGCAGCGGCAAAGTGACATTAGAACCAATTTGAATTCGTATTATTTTATCTTCATGAGAGTCAAAAATGTATTTTGTGCCATCATGCCGCATATTTATGAATACATTATAAATGAACAAATACCATCTAGCTATATTAATTGCATAGAAGCTTCATTTCACATTTTACACCAAATTGGAAATATTTGACTTCTGCACTTTCACTTTTGTTTTGACAGTTCGTTATTTTTCTTCAATCTAGCAGTTCATTTTGTGCTAGATTGAAAAATTTCCCAGAAAAGGATATTATTTCACAAAATGAGCTCTAGCGCAAATGCTGAAATGTCAGTTTTTTTATATGGAGTTTGGCATGCCGCTAGTCATCTAGCGGTCAATGGAACGCGGCCAATGAAAGGAGCTATAAGCATTAGCTTTAGTTTGCATCAACGAAAAATTGGATGCTAGCAGTCCATGTATACAGTATGTCAATGCTCTTATTTTAATAGAAATACAAACAAAGCCAAAAAAAAAAAAATGTATGTAAAAATTAAAACAACATTTTGTATTCTTATAAATAAATAAATTTCTAATAATAATAATTATTGACTTATGTTTTAATTTTATAGGTTCAATTCCAATTCACCCTCCTCACGGACACCCTCTATTCACCACTTCCACCGGAATTGATACCAACCGCTCTGTCCCCAATTCAAGGTGAAGATGAATTTGGAGCACCACCTATTTCCAAGACAATTGTGGCTGTCGAAGTAACTGATACCAAAAACGGTGCAACTCACTATTGGTCTTTGGAAAAATTGCGGTAAGTTTAGACATTGCATGCCGTCAATTTGTTTTTCTCCTTGTTTTATTATTTTCTGCTGTGAAAATAGGTAGAGATAATGAATTTTTAAAGATTGGATTGTGAAATTGTTATTCTGTTAAGTTTTAACAAGGTTTCTTTGTTTTATCGTTTTTTGAATACCCACCAAATTACCTTCTTTTTTGTTTTTTGTTTCCTCAAAGGCATTTAGGCATCGTATGCTTCTGGGCGTGCATGGTGGTTGCTGTTTGTCTTTAATACATAATTGTTAAAAAAAAACCTATTCGTTACATAAATTTCAAGTTGTTTATGACGTTTGCTTATTTTCGAAAAATACAAAAATAAATGAATTTTATTATTAATCAATCAGTAGCTCACAAAATTCACCACCATTGCGTCCTTTTTTATCATTCATTCAACACCAATTTATTTATGTTTTTTCTTACTCACTCACATCTATTTAAACGTTTAAAAAAATCTGACCTTTCGAAATTTGCCAGTTATCGCCTCGAAATGATGCGTCAAATTTACAATGTCGAGAGTCCACCATCGTCGATGATTTTTGATATTTCGCCAATGGCAGAGCGAATAACATCATTGTCTCCAATGCATAATCCTTCTGCGATGAATATCTCGCCAACTTACACCTCAAGTTTAGCATCCGACAACCAAGTGACAAGTAATGCCGACAACATGTCTTTGGGTGATAATGAGAATAACGCCGCAGGTGGACGCGGGCGGCCAAATGAATTGTTACAGTGCATTAAACCGTGTGCGAATGGGTCAACTAATAGATTGTCATTAGCCAATTTGCTGCCAGCTAGGTTAGCATTTGCTGAATAAATCATTTGGATTTTTTTTTTGTTACTTTAATTGGTATCTGTTGTTTTATTTTTATTTACAATTTATATAAATAATCCTTGTTCTTTTATCAATGTATTGTAGAAACTTTGTGATATCGTTAAAGTATTTGTCTAATTTTTTTTTTTGGCTCGATATTTTATTGTGACTGTCCTTAGACAAACAGATTTTGCTCATTCGCTTTTCGTTGCATCTGTGGACGCCTGAGATAAGCAAATGTTGCACATTTTATGTATACCGCTTTGCATTGATTGACATTTTGAAACATAACCAATTTGTAGAAAAAAATATGCTTGGTAATAACATTCTTTCTGCAGTGCCTTTGAGGAGATGTTTCCCTAGTATTTAGAATGTTTTTTTTTTATGTTTGCATCAAATGCTAATCGATCGAAAAGGGATGTACATATTTTATGTAATTTCGACTAATAGACCGAGGGTCAGAAGCATTAAAAATTTATTTTTATTTATTTACATATTTCTACACCGCTTACAAAACAAAATCACTTCGTGTCAATAGAATAAATTCACAGCTTTGAGAGAGAGAGAGCTTTACGGCTTTCATATAGGTAAAGCTGAACCTGAGATCTGAACCTATTCTCTTGATCAGATCCGATTTGTTTTTAGGAATCTCCTCAAAAAGGGGGAAAAAGGGGGTGGGGGTCAATTTTTGTAAAATTTCTCGGTTTATACTCGGTTTGTGGAACCTATATAGGAAGTAAAAAAAATTAATTACTATGATTTTGAAAAATTTTTTTTTGGGGCCCGAGTTTTTAGCGACGGGAAAAGGGGGATTTAGTTTGTATCAGGAACATTTTTTTTCATCCTGAATATGTAACAGAAAGGTTTATGTGATATGAATTTGTCAAATGCACGATAGGTGACGCGCGAGTAACTTCAATGTGTATGTTTTTTTGAGGTTACAATAAAAAACATCATTTAAGACCTTATATTTTGTCACTTTTGCCAGCTATAGACTCGAAATTTGGTACATCGATCTATATTGTTGTACCAAACATTTTACAAAATGTAGGGTACAATCGGGATAGCCGTCACGCTTAGCTCATCCCTAAGACTCACATTAAATATTTCAATTTCCGATGTTCACGTCTAAAGTATTAGTAAGATCTCGTCCCCACACTTGCTAAATAATTCAAGTTTGTTTTTTTAAGTTCGATTTCTACACAAAAAAACGGTATTTCTGTTGATAATACCGCAATTCAAGTGTGATGGCCACCCAGGATTTCAAAACCAATTTTATTTAAAAAGAATTCGTTTGGCGTCTAAACTTTTATTCATTCATTTTCTATTACCCGCTTATCCATTAAATGGGTCGCGGTTGCAGGTGTAGGTTGCTCAAGTGGACCCTCCATTGCTCTCGATTCTCCGCCATCGACTCTAAATCATCAAGGGCAATCCCCATCCCATACGGGTGGAGGAGAGATTGTGGACTTGATCTAACCATCTCATCCACTGGGCCCACCTAGAGGCCTGATGGTACGGATTCCATAACACGTCTTGGGATTCCGGGGACATGCATTAAACATGACCAAACCACCGAAGCATGAACGCTTCTTCCGGAGAATTAGTTGCACGATATTGACTTCCTTACGTATTCTGGTGTTCCTTATATGATATCTACGGGTCAAACCCAGCAATACAACGGAGGAGTTTATATCAGCGATCTTTTATTCTATTGGCCATTACCCAAACCTCATGACCATAGGCAAGGGTTGGAACAAACACCGAATTAAAGACTGTGAGTAAGACCTCGAGATACTGTCCACCTGTTTCAATCGGAATCATGGTACTACAGGATCAAATGATCTCTCAACTACGCGTTGAACCAGCAGGAGCTAGGAATGTGCTAGGAATAAAGCGTTGGAGACAGCTTGAGCTCACAATTATTAGCGAGTTTTAGATTGTTGAAGAAATATTCTGCGAGATGAGAGGGCTGGGCACATGCAAAGGATGTGAAGAATAGGGTCTTCCTCCTCCTCGTCCATGCAGCTTCTGCAGAAATCGTTGGAAGGAAGGCTAGTACACCGCACTCTCTGTTGGCGTCAGAGATACATACGTATATGTGGCTTGCTACATGCCGTGTACTAGCACCTTTATAGTTGATCTTTTTTGTGATACAAGATTGTTGGATCTGTTTCGTGATCGAGTACGTTGTGCAGTTTGAATTCACTAACATGCAGAGTGCATTGAACAGACGTTCTGGAAATGACCATCACTTCAGAATTAGTTACGTTTACTTTCATCTCAGCTTCAATATAAACGGCTAAAAACCGATCGAGTGCGCGTTGATGTTCAGTCTCAGACGACCCAAGGATGACCAAATTATCAGCGAAGATCAAACGACTTATCCTCAGATTTCCCTCAGTCCCATATATATGTAATGAAAAGGAAAGGAGACTAAACTTTCTTACAGTATTTCCCCGACCCTGCGTTGTATATAATCGACTTTCCGTAACCTCAATCCGTCGATGTTCAGATACGTCTTGCAGTCCATCTTCTCCTGGTTTCTTTGTTCAACTGTTCTTGCCATCGCTGTTTAGTGATCACGTTAGCTTCTTCGCTCCATCGGTGTTTTTATTTTCTGTATTGGTTGTGCGCATCAATCCAGATCTCACATCCATACAGAGGGATAGAATGCGTTACTGTCATAAGAACGTTATGTCTCGAGTTATGTCTTTTCGTACGCAAGACTTGACGTTTGCCATTATCTGGGATTTTTATAAAAATTGCCTCCCTACCACCTATATATTACAACGCAACGCATCATTCAACCCATCCAAGAATGATACAATTCATTCCTATGCTTGCTAATACTTCCGCTTGGCGCAATTCGGAAAGCACGCATGTTTTGCAATTTTGAATAATGACAAAGCTTTAATACTATATGCATGAGCTTTAATATGTATTCGACTTCCTTAAAATATCTGCCGCTTCTATTAAATTCCCATGGCTAAATTCATATTCTATAATTTCAGGCAACGTCTGGAACTTATGCGTGAGATGTATCACAATGAAGCCGAATTGAGTCCAACATCTCCAGACTACAACGTGGAGAGCCTAACTGGCGGTGATCCCTTCTACGATCGTTTTCCTTGGTTCCGAATGGTAGGACGATCATTTGTATATCTCAGCAATCTCTTGTATCCAGTGCCACTGGTGCACAAAGTTGCCATTGTCAACGAAAGAGGAGACGTTCGTGGATACCTACGAATTGCAGTACAGCCTGTTTTGGTAAGCTCGACCAAAGTGATTAAGATTTCTTTACAATAAATTGATTCTTGTTGTTCAGGACGAAGAAAGTATTGATTTCAACAATGGTGTGAAACAATCGGCTCGTCTGCTTTTCGACGAGGAAGCCAAACCCAAATATCGACCTATTACCGAAAAAGACGAACGCTACATCGAAGGAGGTCTCGATACAAAAATCGAAGGTGAGTACATGCAAAATGTCAGAATTCGCCTAGAATTTAGATTACTTTTCGACCAAACAAAAAAAACAAAAAAAAAATATCATATTAAGAATTAGAACTCGAAGATGCAGATTCTGGACGTGGCGATTCAAGTGTGGCATCCGAATGCCAGGAGGCAAATGAGGAACCAGCGGAACATCTTCAAGTGGGCAAGGAATTCACTTTCCGTGTAACCGTATTGCAGGCAACCGGTATTAGCGCTGAATATGCTGACATCTTCTGTCAGTTCAAGTATGTTTATTGCATCTGTTTATTGTAGCAAATGGCGTTATTAATTGGCAATTTTATTGCAGCTTCTTGCATCGTCACGAAGAGGCATTCTCGACAGAACCTGTCAAGAACTCAGCATCTGGCGCACCACTCGGATTCTATCATGTTCAGAATGTGAGTTGTTGTTTAGTTAATTGTGAAACTGAAACTGAAACTCACTAATAAATGTTTAAAAATTGCTATTTATCATTAATAAAAAGTTAACCCTCAATTAAATAATGATTTGTTTCTTTTATAGATAACTGTTCCAGTGACGAAATCCTTTATCGAGTATATGAAGACACAACCCATCATGTTTAAGATTTTCGGCCACTATCAGAATCATCCGCTGCATAAAGATGCAAAACAGGAATTCATTTCACGACCCCCACCAAGACGGATGCTTCCTCCCAGCATTCCCATTAGTCAGCCGGTTCGGAGTCCCAAATTTGGGCCGCTGCCATGTCCGCCATCTTCGACGGTACTGGCGAAACATGATGTCTTGGTCTGGTTTGAGATCTGTGAGTTGGCACCTAACGGGGAATACGTACCATCTGTAAGTTGAACTTGATAAACAACTGGATTTTGTATTGCCGCAGATGTGGACATTATTCGTTAAATTGTAAATCATAATTAAGTCAAGACTTGTTTTTTGTTGCAGGTGGTCGAACATAGTGATGATCTTCCTTGCCGTGGTCTATTCTTACTGCATCAGGGCATACAGAGGCGTATTCGCATTACAATTGTCCACGAACCGACGCCGGAGGTTAAATGGAAGGACATCCGCGAATTAGTCGTTGGTCGTATTCGCAGCACTCCCGAATCATCGGATGACATTGATGATGATTCGTGTGTCCTATCGCTGGGCCTATTTCCTGGTGAAGTACTCGAGGTGCCTGGTGACGACAGGTCATTCTATCGGTTCGAAGCCGCATGGGACTCCAGTTTGCACAATTCAACACTTTTGAATCGTGTGACTCAAGCTGGTGAAACGATTTACATCACTTTAAGCGCTTACTTGGAGGTAAGTTTAACCGCTATGCAATGAAATGCGTATTTTATTGATTTCTCTTGTTGAAGTTGGAGAATTGCGCTCGTCCAGCTATCATAACCAAAGACCTAAGTATGGTGATTTATGGACGCGATGCACGCACCGGACCACGCTCCTTAAAACACCTATTCTCTGGGCAGTATCGCAATCCCGAAGCCAATCGATTGTCTGGAGTCTATGAACTTTCGTTAAGGAGAGCTTCTGAAGCAGGTAGTCCAGGTAGAAATTTCTAATGTAGTTGTGTGTAAGATTTTGTTGCTTTGTTCGCTTGGTTTGACATTTTCGATACAAGTCGGTCTCAGACAGGAAAGGGCTAATGTCTGTTTTTTGTTTTGCTTGCAATTTAGGTGTACAACGCCGACAGCGACGAGTTCTAGACACCAGCTCCACATATGTTAGGGGAGAAGAAAATCTACATGGATGGCGACCACGTGGTGACTCGCTGATATTTGACCACCAATGGGAGTTGGAGAAACTCACACGACTGGAAGAGGTGGGTCGAGTTAAGCACTTGTTATTGTTGCGCGAACGTCTGGGCATGGACACAAATCCTAATCCCACGACAAAGACAGAGAAGGATGTTTGCAATCTTGCTGCTAGAGCTGGAACTTCACCGGTACATATGGTAATTCCACCATCTCCACAAACTCCTGTCAAAGATCCACAGCAAATTATGCCAGATCGTGAATACAACCAACGAGAGCAGGAACTAATGCTCAAATGTTTGAAATTGGTTCAAGGTAAAGTATTTGGTTGTTTGCGTTTGTTCAGCACTTTTAATTGTACATTTCCCTAGGACGATACAATAATAAATCCGAACCGACTGATAACTCACAGTCACAATCTGATGTATCACCTGGGGATGAGGGATGCGCTGACATGACCGTTAGTTGTATTTCAGGCAATTCTCTTGAGTAAGTTAAAGTTGTTTTATTGTCGGAAAAATATGATTCCTAATGGACTTGTTTTTTTTTTTGCAGACTTTGCTCTCCAGATCGAACAGACGCACCAAATGGCTGGGAGGCACCAGCTCCAGCAACACAACCTGCACTTCCGCTCAGACTTTATGTACCCGAATTGGAAGAGATTCGTGTGAGTCCAGTTGTTGCACGAAAAGGTCTGCTCAATGTATTGGAACATGGTGGATCTGGATGGAAGAAGCGTTGGGTGGTATGTATTTGTACAGAAATGCATCTCTGGAAAATTTGCCAACAACGATTTTCATTGATATTTCAGACTGTTCGTCGCCCATATGTCTTTATCTACAAATCAGAGAAGGATCCAGTTGAGAGAGCCGTACTTAATCTAGGCACAGCACAAGTTGAATGCAGTGAAGATCAAGCAGCTATGGTCAAAATTCCAAACACCTTTAGGTAACAAATGACAAGATCTATTTTTATTTACTTAACATTAACAAATCTTAATTCTTTTTTGCAGTGTTGTCACAAAACATCGTGGTTACCTTCTACAAACACTTGGCGATAAGGAAGTCCATGATTGGTTGTATGCTATAAACCCTCTTTTAGCTGGGCAGATTAGGTAAGTCAATCGAAATGGTACCTATATTGCTGACATATACATTAGATATCTGCAAGAGAGTGAGTCCGCAAGTTGATATCAAATTCAAAACGTCAATTTGATAAAATCATTTCTGTTTTTCATGGCGACCCACATTATAACCGGCTGCCAAACATTACTTTTTTTTGTGGATCCTACGGACTTTACTACTCCTATTATGTGCGGTTTCTGGCTTCAGCTCTCTTTAACTCTTCCGTGACTCCTTACGAAGCTAGAGATTTACTCAGCTAAATATTTAATCATACTGGCAGTTATATTCACTCTCAAGCATTTTCTATCAAATGTTCTTGATGCTATTGATTGTTGATGCTTTAATCCATTAAAGCAGTAAGCGTCGTCAGCATGGTGGGGATTTTTTTAATTGAGATGCATTGCTAATGTTAGAAATAGAAACCCACGGACACCACTTAGAAAATCAACTGCTAGGTTCCACATTTCACTTCCGAAATGAAATCGGAAATGAATTTTTGTGTTCTACATTTAACTGTATTCGATTTCGATTTCAAAATTTTCTGAATTAAAAAGTCGGGAAATTAGAAAAATCGAAAATTTATTTTTTGTATGGAATTTTGTGTGCTATTGTTCCGGAATAGCCTTTCGAATGGAAAAATAGAAAATTATCAGTGGAAAACTAGGAAATTTTAGAAAATTCCGGAAAAACGAGAAAATTTTGAATTTTTTTTTACGAAATTTTGAATTTTACCGCATTTTATTGAGATTTTGGACGATGTAAAGGTGGAAAATCCTTAAATCTTCACCTTTGTGGCAGCATGTCAAGGGAACATGAACATGAGAGTCTCATTGCAGAACGACCCATCTGTTCCTGAATTCTCGGGACAACTGCTGGCGCTTGGCAATGGCCAAATTTCCGTTAATGGTTCGACTGGATTGATATCGTTTTCGGCAAATCTTTGCGAGTTAACATCGTCGAAGGAGGAACTCATCACCAAAGTGTTCCCCGGCTTTGCACAAAATTATAAAAATCTCGATTGGATTAGGTAGTGATTGGGCAATACTAGCAGCGAAGAATAAGGACGTCAATAGCTTGAATTTCATTATTCAAAGCCAAATCGCTGGAGAACTGCATTCGTAACTAGAAATCCGTTGAGAGCGTGACCGACGAGGATGTAGCGACCAACTATCCGACGGAATTTTTGAACTCGCTTGATGTGCAAGGAACTCCACCGTATAATTTACAGCTGAAGGTGAGATCGCTCATAATCATGTTGTGGAACCTGGAGTGGAATCGGCTAAGGTGATTTGTGATTATCACAAATGTGACAATCACTTGTGATCAAATAAATTTCTCCGTCTGCGTAAGGTGATCACCAAAAATTATGTCGTTTTCCATTGGGACCATCAGATTTTTATTTCAGTTTTCAGATTTTTCGTGGCGAATGGAACACGATAGGCAGATTGATCTGCTTTTGTAAATGTATTAGTGCATTATTAGACAATACATCAGCTGTGCAAATTTTTTTCGTTTGTCGATGAAAACATACGAACTTAATGTGGGTAATCATATCGACGCAGAATCGAAATCCACAGATGACGACGAAGCATGACATGTCCATTATTTATGTTTTTGTTCTGAATAATTGCTTTTCACGAGGCTTTTCGTAATTTTGTTTTGAACAAAATTCCGAATGACGTAAAACAGCTGTGCAAGGTATATTGGTATTAGTGAGTGTGTGTGCAAATCTCGAAAATTATCCAGATCTGCAAAAAGTGATCCGAATCAAAAAAAGATTGATTTTTTGTCCCAATGGAACACGAAAAGTGATCCGGATAAAAAAAAGATTGATCTTATGTCCCAATGGAAAACCACATTAGTTAAAACTTGGCATCACTTGATACTGACATGTGTCATTACTTTTTTTTGTATTGTTTTTGATTTGAGTAAAAGAATTTGAGGAGGTACCTAATGCACTTTTAGAAAATGCAAAGTAATACAAAAATAACCATTTTAACAATGTTAATGTCTAAATGTGCTAGTACACGATATATAGCACGCCTCAATATATGTGGCTCTGAAGCAATTTTGACGTCAGCGTATGGAGCCAATGTCTACATACCGTGTACTAGCCCTCTTTGTGCCACGCACATTAGGTACTCATACGTATGAGGCACGATATGAGGCACTCGTGTGTGGCTTTTCGGCATTCCGTGTACTACCCTAGCACACACGATTTCTGTCAGTACGCTACATAATGCACGGTTCGTGTGTATTTTTGAATGTAATTTCAGCATTCATAAAAGTAGCGAACGCGACGGGATAACTTAAATACACCCAAAGCAATAAAACAATTATTACCTACAGTTCTGGTGCAAGACTGCACACAGGGCAATAAAACTGCGGATAGCAGATGATGAATAAACGAATAACCAACAGCCAACCGATATGTGCGCTGTGCTACATTCCGTGTACTAGCACAATTTTATGTAGCCACTGCGCTACATAGGAATAACGAAATGTGTGCTATATGTGGAGACTATCTGGTGACGTCAGATCCACATATATATGTGGCGTGCTCCATATCGTGTACTAGTACCTTAACAATATTATCTATTCGATTTGCGCAGCCTAAATCGCAAACTACGTGTAAAATTTGGCCAAATTCACCGGTGACAATCACCTTACGCAGACCAATTTTGTTGATTGTGACTATCTCTTATCACAAATCACCTTAGCCGATTCTACCCCTGAATCATCTGAAATTGTGAAACGGTACGCGGTTGTCTGTCAAGAAACTGATGAGCAATGTGATTTAAGCGACGATCATCAAGGGCAAATTCAAAGGAGAGGAAGTCCTTATCCCACGAATTCCGATTATTCCAACTGATCTTCTATTCCATTTCAAGTGGATTCAGCTCCCCGTTCGATTGGCTTTTGCGATGACAATCAATAAATCGCAAGGCAAATCGTTGAAAGTCTGTGGGATTAATCTTGAATTTCCCAGTTTTTCGCACGGTCAGCTGTACGTTGCCCGTTCGCGTGTTGGCAAACCGTCTTCGTTGTTCGTTTTTGTACCGGAAAACAAATCAAAAAACATTGTTTATCACATCGCTCTCTCTACTGATTTCGATTCAATTCAAATAAATCACATTGAAATTTGAACTACATATCTGTGTTTTATTATCACTCTGGAGTTTATCTGAAGGCGTTAAATTCGGGCGAGACGAAGTTCGCCGGGTCCGCTAGTACACTATAATTACATAGAAGTTTGAATTCCCATTTTATACCAAATTGGAAATATTTTACTTCTGCACTTTTACTTTTGTTTTGATAGTTCGTTATTTTTTTCAATCGAGCAGTTCATTTTGCGCTATATTGCAAAATTTCACAGAAAAGGATATTTCACAAAATGTGCTAAAGCTCTAGCGCAAATGCTGAAATGTCAGTTTTTTTATATGGAGTTTGGCATACCGCTGGTCATCTAGTGGTCAATGGAACGCGGCCATTTTGTCGACAAGAGTGGAGAGTAACACCTACAAAATGTTTCATAGAATACAACATCTTCCAAAAAAAATTGATATTCGCTCAAAGACTCTACACAATTATTTTACAATTTCCTTGAAACCATCCATATTTTATGTTTTTTCAGGTCAAGACTGGCGCGACGTACTCTAGAGACTGCATCCCAAACGCAAGTATCTCAAAATTCGAACAAATGAGATACGATTACGATGGAATCCGTATTAGTGTATTGAAATAAAATGTTGAAACAAATAAACATTCAGCTAATTATATCTAATCTAAAGTTTAGCTCTCAACATTCTAACATCAAACAACCAAATAAATACAACTGATGTTCAAAAGATGACAAACAAATTTAAAACATACATGGATTCCATCAAAAGAAACTAAGAAAACCGAAAGAAGATAATTAAACGATAAAAACAAAAGATCCTTAAACACATACACTTGTCAATATTCGTAAAAGTATTGTTTTCTTTCTTTTTTCTTTCAACTGAAATCTCAAAGCGACATTCATCGTTTCCCATTTAAATAATAGAAAAGAACAAAAGAAAAACATACTGAGTTCAAAATATATTTATAAATTACATTGTACATAGTATATAAATATTTCAAAAGAAGACGTAGGTATTTAGTTTGTACGTGGATATATTTATTCTGTTCCGACTTAATGATAATAATTTATATATGCATTTTTATTATATAAATATATTTTGTTTTTGTAGTTTTATTTATTGTGTTCACAGTATATCCATTTTGTTTTAAAGTTTAAATTCCAATTTGAACATATTGCACTAATATGGAATCCATCGGTATCTCAAAGTAAAAAAAAAAACAAGTATATATAAATGTAGATGTACTTCAAATACATATATAAAAAAAAATATATATATTATAAAGAAAATTACAAGAAGTTATATATAGATACATATATATAAATGTGAAAAGTAAACTTTTTTCTTTTCTTTTTTTTTTAGAAATATTATTTTAAATATTAAAATATATACATAAACGATAGTATTAATTATTTAATTTAAAAAAAAGACCCCTTTAAAACAAATATATATTTAAAATATTTCAATATTAAAAAAATATATATATAAATGAATGAAAAGAACAAAATAAATGTAGTAAATAGTAAAAGAAATAAGAGCAAAAAAAAATAGAACAAAAACTGAGCAAATAACTCGTTAGGGTAATTTTATTGAGTGATGTTGAAACAGAGATTGGAGTGGTTAATTAATTAAGCGAAAGGAAACAATAATAAATATCCATTTTACTTGTTATTATATCGAATATACATTTTGTTTGTGCAATGCTTACCTAAATCAAAATTTATTTTCTTTTTTTTTCGCCCCATTCTTCGCATTTACAGCAAAAAACTGAACAGGATTTTAAAAGCTTATTTATTGAAATCATTGTAAAAAAAATATAGAATGAAAGTGTATAATACGCACGAAAGTCAGAGATGATGTATAAATAAATGCGCTAAATCATACATTATGTATAGGAAGAAAACATTAAGAGAAAAAACACAACCAAATGATGAGGAAACAGTAACGTGTAGTACATATATACCCGATGAATCGTATGTATTTAAAGTTTTACTTATTTGCAAACGGACAAACAATTTTATGAAAGCAAAAGGATCAGGCCTAAGGATATATTGGAATAATCTAAAATTTCGTATTTAATATTTAACTCAATGTTGCAATTTCTGTTTATAATAAAAAAAAATATAAATCAAAACAAACACAGATTACTATTTTGTTAAATTACATTTCAGTTTTATTAATTTCGTTTGCCAGCTAATCAGAATCATATAGTATCTAACATCTAACACACAGGAATTTCTACTATTTTTGTTTAAGTCGAAACACAGACACGAAGACAAAACTCACTACGAAAGTCTCATACAAACAGATTTATAAAGCATTATGTATTATCGTAAACAGCAACCAATTGTTATTTTACAAAGCAGCTAAACAAAAAGCTGCTGCAAATACATGAACCGACGTTGTGACACTTATACGCAATTTTACAGTGGCAGTATAAGTCTCGGCTTAGATAAGATTAAGCATAAACATCGTTTCCGTTTTTAAAGTCGATTTTTAAGCTTGGTTTAGTTAAGCCACTAATTGAGTGTCATTGTGAACCATTTTTCATGAATATACATTATACAGACTGTATGCAAATGTGTGTCCTATCTAAAACTACGAGTGTGCGTGGAAGCAAAGCATGTCGATGTTGTTGCATGTTCAATGAAAGGGTGTATTTCCTCCAATAACAAAGAGATGATTTGACATTTCGCTTGAACAGCTTTGCCCAACTATATTGTTGCTTATTTAGGGTTTTCTCAGAATATTTTGGAATAAATATTGCACTATTGTCAATTATGTATTCTCTGGATTGATATTTAAGTCACGGAAGTCGGTGGCTTAACTTAAGTCAAGTTTATCGCTAAACCTGCAATGTGAAAACAAAATTTGTGCTAATCCTGAATTTATCATTGGATGGACACCTAAGCTCGCAGTGAGAAATTGGGTATAAAGCACTTGAAAGGCGTCACTAATCGCTACATCCAATTCCAATCCCATCGCACAAGTTGGCTTAATCTGGATTATGCCTATATAGTCTTATGGAAGTTGAGTGTTCATCGTAAGTTTTACGAACTTCCAATGTGAATTTTTTCTATTTAGTTATTTCAAACTACAATGAATTAAAAGTGAAGATGATTTTTGGTGTGGCCCATTGTTTTTGATTTGTGTCTATAAATAATTAACCGACTGAGCGGAAGTGAATTCTTAAGTCACAGCGCCTCATTTATTACGAGGCGAAACTAAAATGGTTATTTGTAAGGCCCATTTATTTTAAGAACAGTACATTAATTGTAATTCAGTGAAGTCTTGAGGTTTGTTAATCAAATCGAATAGAAACAACACTGTCGTGTCAACTTAAACCACTTCTCCCAAACAGTTAATTTCAATTTTGTTTACGAGGCCAACCTCCTCCAAATAGTCAAAGAAGTACCTTCCAAGATATTTCCTCCTGTAACGAGCAATAGCTAGACATTCACAGAGTAGATGAGTTATATCTTCTGCGAGATGTAAGTCTTCGCAATACCTGCATGAGTTCGTACCTGTTAAACCTAACCTCATAGCGTGCTTCCTTAGAACAGTACCCGGAGCTGAGCTTTAATAATTCTACAGATTTTTTCCGATCTAGCTTAGGCCACAGAGCCTGTGAGACCCTGAAATTAAATTTTCTGGCTTAATTAACTTGTTACCAAACATCGGTGAAATCGGAAGCCAAATCATAGAAATCACTCGTTCAAATATGCAGAGTTAGCTGCAAATAAATCAGTATCATTGTGACCTACAATAAACATACGGTGAAGGTTAGAAATGATTTTAGATGTCCCAGGTTAAATTTGGGCGCAGTAGCGCAGTGGTTAGTGTGCTGGACTACTGTGCGAGGGATTCGATCCCCGGAAAGACACAAAGTACATCTTAAGTTTTTTTTTTACTGCGCCACCTCTCGTGAACGTCTGACAAACATCCGAAAGTATGACTGTCCTGAAAAAGCTTCTCAATTCATCCGTTCGGACTCGGCATAAAATTGTAGGTCCCTTCCATTCGTCCCAAAAATAGAAACACACACAAAACGAATGGTTGCGAGAAGCTAGGCCCAGGGTGTCTACCGTTTGTTGCACCAAATATTAATTAATTTATTTTTTTAGGTTAAATTTTACGAACTCGCAATGGCAATATTAGTCCGTTCTCGTTTATCGTATACGACTCAATCATGTGTCGTGTCGTTGTAAAAATGATATTTCTTTTGTCTCAAACTCTTGTTAACGATTTTCTTTCTTTTTCTATGGGTTCACTGTCATTTTAAATCGTTTGCCACACCAACGGGAATAGGGGTGATTATCTACTGTGACCTACAAACTATTTAAGGTAAGGGTTAAACATGATTTTTATGTTAGCCATATGTTTCTATTTTTAATGCTGATTGCACCGTACTAATGCTTTGTTGATCTGCTAAAATATTGTTTACAAACATTTTTCGACAGTTCGAGATGCGTAAACTGTTCGACATAAATTAAATTTCTGCAATTTATGAGGCTTTAACGCGTTTACTACCCTTATTATTTATACATTCTAACAAGTCCAACAAGAGAACATGTTTACAAATATTAGTGTTTCAACTATAAACGAAGATTGTCGAAGGTGATACCTTTACGACTACTTTCTACTAAGCAACGTCTACCAAACGATACAGTTTGCCACTTTCACAAACAACTGAATATTACCTAAGTCAGTTTCAGGCACAAATTAGAGCAAATTTATATTTTTACGTTCAAATGATGACTACACTAATATCTTGATGTCAAATTTTATAAGTCTGACATAAAAGTATTAAATATATTTTTAAAAACAAATCGCAACACTCTGTATAAGGTGCGTTTGTAAACCACTATGTCAGAGCAGCTACTATGTATTCTCAAAATGTAAAATGCATTATTTAATGTCTTCAGATTTAATTGCACTTTTTGCGACATTTTGCTGATTAAGAAAAGATCTGAAATCAGTATAAAAACTTTGCTTTCACAAGCCTATATCTTCACCAATGTGCAATCGAATGGGAACCATTATATTTAAATAAAAATTAGAACCAAATCCAATGGACATTTATTTTGTTAACTTTACGCTTATAAGCGATAATTATAAAAAAAAATTAATAATAATAAATAAAACTAGTTTTCTAAATGTCAAAAACGCGATTTACTAGCATAGCTAAATCTTTTGTTTTATTAAGAGTAACTATACATAACATTTATCTATGGATAATCATGTACATGCGCTGCAAATGCAATATATGTGTGTATTATAAATCAGCATCGCAAAATTTAAAATTTTCAAAAGCAAATAAATGTATGTGTTTTTTTTTTATATTGAAATCTGGCAACTATTTCATTTAAATTAATAGAAATAGTTACCTCGAGATAGATGCACTGAATTTGATGGAATCTTCATTTAATTGAAGATAAGGAGATATCTTGCGTAAATGACTAAATGTCATTTTTGACGTTAAGTTATCGGGTGATTCGAATTGTGGCTAGAAAGATATTTTCGTTATGCCTTTGCTTGAGTATATTCGTTTTATTGTCCGTTGTTTATTTTAAGAATATTTAATTTTTAAGGTATGTGTAAAAAGAAACAGAAGGGACGGACTTTCCTTTTCCAAAAAAAAAAGAACAATTTTAAATACTTAAAGTAATTTAAAATAATTATAAAAATTTGTGTAACTTTCAATGATATATATTACATAGTTCAGAAATGAGCATAATTATTATAAACATTAATTATATTATGTATTATTGATGAAAACCAATAAAAATAGTTATTATAATGAAACAAACCAAAAACAGATACCTTCATGGAGCCTGACATACAGAAAAAAACAAAATTATTTAAGCTAAATGTATTATCTAAAGATATATACGTGGCGTATCACTATTATAAAATAAAAAAAAAGCTTTAAATAAAATCGTTTTGTTTTATTTGCAGCATGTACAAAGTTGGCTCTTCAATGGGATCTAAAATGCACTTGGCCCAAATAGAAATTGAGTCGCATTTTACTTAACCTAATGCCTCTAATCGATAATTGATAAAAAAAAATCATTTGTGTTGTTTTGTTTGAGAGAGGAGTAATCTTTTTTTCTTTGAAAAGCGTATAACGTGTTTCAAGCCAAATTACGGTAAGTTTTAAGAAAAGTTTAACAAAGCAACACCCAAACGGATGACTAACACATTAGAAATTGATTTAAGCATTGACATACTTTACATGGACTGCTAGGAGCCAATTTTTCGTTGAAGCAAACATAAGCACTAGCTCTTTTGGTCAGTGTTTTATATCGTGGGATTTATCCCTTTTTGTGGGATTTTTTATGTCCGAAAAGCCTTCCGTGGGATAAAGGGAAAAGGCACCAAAATCGTGGGATTTTCAAGAAACTGACAAAACAAGTGTTGAAATCAAATTTTTGTGAAATTTCATCAAAACTATTCCAACTCACACCAATTATCAGCACAAATAAAATAAAAGCCTCTTAACAGAAAGTTCTAATGCAAAAACAATCTGACGGCGCAGCGGCAGCGCATGTCTACATCTCTAGCGCCATGAGCATCAAAAATGTATGTTGTGTCATAATGTATTATGCGAGAAGCTAGACCTTGGGCATACCGCTAGTCATCTAGCGATCAATGCAACGCGGCCATTGTGATTTTCTTTTAACATAACAAAAATGAATTAAGCAATTTTTTTTCATATTAATGTACCGTGGGATTTTGGTGGGAATTTGAGTTCGGTGAAAAGGGAAAAAAGGGAAAAATGACCACGTTTGGTGGGAAAAATGAAGAGAGAGTCCTAACAACACTGCTTTTGGTTCACACTTCACAGCGGAGAGAAACCAAAACACTCGGATGTCATCGAGCAATTCGTGCGATTTTGTTTGAGTCAAAATAATTTGAATAAGTCGTTATATTGTGCAGTTGCAATGTTTCTACAATGGATGGCACTGTGTTCTATGTACAAAATAGCAAAGGCGCGCAGATGTTTCATACTTTCGCCGCACTGAACCAAAAGGGCTAGTGCTTATGTTGGTGCCATAAAATAAAGTCTTATGCTAAAAGGTCCAAAACGTAATTTTGGACTTTATTTCATTTTCAAAAGTGCGATAAAGTCCAAATCGAAGTGGAAATAAAATCCACAATGCATAAGCAGTAGAATATGTATGGGGGCATGCTGCCCCCCACAACCCCTCCGCTCGCTTTTCTTTTAAAAAGCTGAGTGCAATAATGTCCAATGGCTTTATTGCACTTTCAAAAATGAAATAAAGTCCAAAACTCGTTATGGATTTTATCGCAATTTCAAAAGTCCAAAGTCTTTTTGCAAAACACTTTATTTCATAGCGCATCGATCCCATAAGCACGCATTTTCGACAATAGAGCTTGGTGCCAAACTCTGTCAAATGCCTTTGAAATATCAAGCGCAACAGTCTTCGATTCACCGAAGTGATGGAGGGATTTGTACCACTTCTCGGTGAGATAAGTCATCAAATCACCAGTGGATTTGTTGCCACGGAAACCGTACTGCCTGTCATAGAATAGGACAGATGAAAAAGATTACGCAGTGGTTTTGCCAGAGTGGAAGAACACCTCTTTAGATCGATGGGGGAAATACAGTCTGGACCAGCGGATTTATTTATGTTCAGATCATTGTACTCTTGCAACTGTACGAAAATAGATTTGTCCCATGGTAAATTCGGCGCTCTCGAGTACATGTGGGGACAAAGCGCAATCTGGGAGCATCGAGCTGGCTGCAAAATGTGCAGCGAGCAGATTAGCTTTGTCCAAACAGCTGACAGCTGGAATGTCATTGTAAATGAGTGTTGGAATCGCTGACGAGGCCGAATTCTTAATACTTGGGACATTGTAGTATTTTTTGATCAACTTTTATGAGGGCATTGCAGTCATTTCTGGTTCGCTTAAACTTTTTTCGGTTTTCCTCAGGTGGGTTGGCTATAGGCGTATTTTTTTGAGAATTTATAGCTAGCTCACTTTTACTTTTACATGCAAAACTTATATACCTACACACTTTTGGTTTTGTTATACTCTCTTTTGGTTTTACATGCAAAATTGGTATACTCACTTTTGGTTTTGTTATACTCACTTCCCAAAAAAATACGCCATATGTAAGACCGAAAACTCAACTCCCTTAATATAAAGATTATCGGCCTCACCAATCATTATTTTTAGTCTTTAACTTAAATATTTTGACGGTCACAATGGATAATTTTGGTTTACCGGAAATTCGCACAATATATACGCACCGGTGTGTTGAGGGTGCGAATTTCCGATTCCAATATAAGATAAAGAAATTTCCGATATAATGTAGGTATTGTCGGATATTCGCACCCGGTGCGAATACCAACAATTCATATGCGGCTGCATAGTGGTTAGATATGCTTTATCCCGGACAACATTCACATTAATTTGCCGAGTGGTATGTTTTTTTCTTAAATGTAGTGAGCAATGGGGGGCAGACATAATTGCACTAAAGCTCAGGAATATGTTCGTTACATCCCTATTTCAATAGTCCATGTATGCACCTACCAATTTAGGCAAATGCCTAAGCCGTGAAAAATGGAATGGACCGAATAGAGTCCTTCAGATCGGCCAGGCGAACATTATTTCCATGTGGAAATGGTTGTTGTTTGGATAATAGGCAGCACACCTACCCAATCATACAAGTTGCGGAGGTTGTCTAAGACAAGCCTTTGAAAAACGTTGTGAGATGGTCAATAAATATTAAGACAAGAGTCTGAAAACCTTAAGGAAGGGTTAGCAGTGGTTGATCGATAAAATGAAATTCTTGGAATATCATATCATAGACACTGAGTCTGATTCTCTTCCCGATAGACTTAAGAAGACTGGCATTCACTTAGTTGGATATTATGTCGTGTCGATGACATATCAATAAAAACAAGAGGCAAATTCATATAGAGGTTACTGCAGATGTCATGTGGAATGGGGACTTTCGCCGAGGTCAACATAATGGATTTTTTTTTACCTTTTCACGACTAAACAAGTGAACCGACCTTAAAGTAATTACCCCTATTCCCGTTTGCAATTGTCGTAAGCGCCTAATATTTCATTTCGGTTTTAATTCATTGTTTGCAACTTTTTGAGACAAACGGTTTTTAATTACAGTGAACACTGAACACATACAAAAAGAAGCTAAATCGTTAACAAAAATTCAGAAAAAATCTGAATATCGTTTTTACAACGACACGACACATAATATATGAGTCGTATACGAAAAACGCCTGAAATCGAATTAATTTCGATTCGATTCGAATCTTAGAATTAGGGCAGTACAGTTATTCCAGCTGATAACCATAGAATCTGTTTGTTCAGTCAAATTTTAAGCAGAGAATCCATGATTTTGTTAGTTAACCAGAGAAATCGATAACCAGCCGATTTTGGTCGTTTAACGGCAAAAAAAAAACACTTCAACTTTTTATACCGACAAGCTACACATTGTGTGGATTTACAAAAGTGTGCATTTGTTGTTTAAATTATTGGCTTTTTCAGTCAAATTGCAAAGACGAATATGCACCTCTGTTTACCATACAAAAAATCGACGCTAAATTTTGACATTTCCGAAACAAAGCAAATTCTGAATTGAATATTTCATGGAATATTTGAAAATCGATGTAAGTTAATAGGAAAAAAGTGGAAAAATAACAAAAATTAAAATGCATTTGCCAATACAGGTGTCCCATCATATATTCTGTACTACAAATTTAGCGAACATTTATCTATGCTGAGGAAAGAAGTACGGCCGCTAAAATACAGCTCGAGCAGGATACGGGCTTGTGGAGAGATGTGCGGTCGCTAACATTCAGCCTGAGCAGGATACTGGAACTGGGCTTTTATCGTAATACCCTACTGTTGTGTAACATAGTATGACATGATATTATGCTTAATAACAGTTTATTCTGAAATTGTTCAAGACCGCGTTTGCTCCATATAAATGCAAAAGCTGTCGAAACAGCGTGTTCCAAGTTTCTGCTTTTAAAGTACGGTTTTCGCACCAATTTGTTATTTTAACAATCGTTAGATTTTCTGTCCAACAATTTCGTGTCATTCATATAGAATCCTTGGCCCAGCTTTTCACTGCCATTCATTTGTGTGAGTTACTATTTTTCGGGTCGAATGGAAGCGCTCTACCGAGTCCGAATGGCTGCTTACAAGCTTCCTCAGGATAGTTATACTCCTGAAATTAAAAATCAATGTATCAACCACAAAATTAGCTTTTTCTCATATTAATTTTTTTTTACAGCGATTTAATTATTTTTGCTTGCACTTATTTTAATTATTCTCTTATTTATTTCGCTTTTTTGTCAACTACCCAATTCCGAAAAACATACAAAATACATTAATATAACTTTAACGGGGCTTGGTATCACTTATGTATTTCGCCGCAATTCAAGACCACCCTATAGTACAAATTTCAAATCACATCCTACTTCACTCATATTCGCCAATAATTTTTTGACATAAATGACGTGGTTCCGTGATAACTCGGAGAAAAAAATTCTCATTCATTATATTTGTTAATTTTTCTTCAGAAAAGCTATGAAAAATTAGTGATTTCATTTATTTATTTTATCCATAAACTATGCATTTTGTGCGTAAAAGATCAACGTAGATAAACACAGTAATTTAGCAGATATTCTAGCAAACTATGATGAATGAAGAGGCGACCTCATCGTCGTCGTCGTCCGGTGGCGGTATAACAAAATTTTTCACTCGATTGTCACAGGTACAGTGGTTAAAAGTGGTCGATTCTCCTTGGTATATAAATTAAACTGTCTAATTATTATCCCCTGCGTTTAGACATACCAATCGGTTCTAGACAAATGGACACCTCACACCCGACTGCGTTGGACTGGTGCTTGTGCCCTAGTGTTACTATTTCTCCTCCGAGTTTTCCTTAAGCAGGGCTGGTACATCGTCTGCTATGCATTGGGGATCTATCATTTGAATTTATTCATTGCTTTCTTAACGCCGAAGATCGATCCCGAATACGATCCTTATGGAGGTAAGCAATAAAGTGAAAGAACTAAAAACGAATGTACCTACCTAGATATCTTGTAAACAGAACTTATTGATTTATTCTTGTGCAAATGAGCAAGGGCAGCAGAACAAGTGCATGAGTTTCAAACATTTATCTAGGTAAACAGATTTGAAAATCAATAATTGCCAATCATGGCCACGAACATTTTTCCATAGCAGCGAGCCAACACTGATCGGGCTGTAAAGTTGTTAGTCATCATTTTTTTTTTTTTTTAATCTTGTTAATGTAGGTAGGTATGTGATGAAATATGTTCTGGGTTATCGTTAATAGGCCGAGTGCTGACTAGGGGTTTTATTTGCCATCTTTTGGTTGAAATACATAATGTATGTATGTATTTATAAATTGGTAGAACTTTTTATTTTACGGCTCGCTGACAAAGCGCTCTATCACAAGCAGATAGTTTTGATCATATTTAAATTGGAGTTGACTTTTAGTGTCATATGGTGGGAAGCAGATAAGTTATAATAAATACCTAACCTTATTTTTCAAGTTTGTAGAAAAGATTCAAGTTTCTGATGTCGGTTATGCGCCGGTATGACAGAATTAATTACTCATCGAGAAGAGCAGTGCTAACAAACCTGCATTGAATGTTGTCAAAGCTCGGTCGTTTCCCTATTCCAATGTTGGTATCTATTAGTCGGCACGGCATGCAATAAATCTAGATCATGTGGCAATGAATAAAATGGGTCGCTGGTGTGCGTCTAATACAACTTACTGCATTGCACTGGTTTTAATTAGTTTCTCGCAACAAATTGCAATTCTTTTGTTGTTTTGTATTGATTGCTTTTGTAAAGTGATTTTAAATCACACATAAATTGGGTAGATGTTTTTCTTTCTCTTTATTATTGTCCTTGATTGAATATTAGTAAAATGTTTATATAACCTGAACTTATATATTTCAAACGAGAATATTGTTTGTGGTAAAACTCGTGCGTTATCTGATCACTGGAGACTTTTTTATTTACTAAAGATGATGCTCTTTCTCTCTATATTTTGTTGTCGATTAAAATTATATTTAGCCGGCTCTCACATTGAGGCAACATTCAATAAGCACTGGCAAGTGGCAGTAGGAAACACGCAATATTATCGCTCACAGTTATTTTACTTTGAATTAAATTAGAGGTCACACATCAAAGTAACTAAATATCGCTCGAACGAAAAATGTTGCTGATTTCTTATTGCCAGTTGCTAGTTGCTGATTGCTTGTTGCCTTAATCCGCCTTTACATCTTTTACTCCCTTGGTTGGCAAATACAGCCGTCTTCTCGAAATAAGCGTATGACTATTTCCGTCGCCATCAACGAAATAGGCGATTTGTGGTAGGAAATCTAGATATACCTGTTTAGAGAATCACTTAGATGATGAGCAGCGGTGTACCAAAAATGTTCTGCTTTCTGGTGATACTATGGGTTTGTCCCCAGGCCAACCTCTAGACGAACATAGACCCCAGTGGAAGCCTGACGAAATAAGATGGATTCGAGATCGAACAGGCTTTCGAAGATAAATATCTCAGTCAAAATTTGTGAGTGAGTGACAAAATAAAAAGCATGTTTCTGACATGAAAATTAATTGACGAATGCATACTTTAAATTATCAATTCATGAGCTAAGACCTTAACCCTAACGAGGTATATCATCAACAAGCTAAAAGTACCCTTAAAAACGATAAAGGGAGCGATGATCGGAGTTAATAAGAGAGATGGAGTTACAAAGAGAAGAAGATCTAGAATTTTCAATATAAAAGCACACATTACAAAGGCGAAGTTGAATGGTATGTATGACATATTGCAATAACAACAGATAATGTGTATGTGGGTCAAAGAGACAGCTAAAATGAAGACCCGCAGAATCTTTGATTCTAACTCTTCAACACAGAAGAACATCAAATCTGAAATAACTTGGAGTGCACAGTTGGTTGGGCGTGGACTAACTGGCTTGTTAGTTGAGTTTAGCTCATCCCAAACTGTAGGGCCGTCTAAATATAATGAAAAATAGCAGAACTCTGGGTCCGCAGAAGACAGTAGACAATGGAAAGGCTTTGGATTTGGTCACAACAGGCTATCTGAGTGTTCAGACTGAAATGAAATCCATCGTCTTGCTAAACTTTCAAGGAACGCCCATAAAAACCTTTTTCATAGCACAGTAACGGCTTTAAATGGTGGGTTACTGATATTCAAACAGTAAAGGTGTATTACAGGATATGTTTAGGTCACCAACATACATTTATGCTGACTAGCCAACAAATTTGTCAAACACCTTTCAGCATACGACAGCAATTTGGCTATTACACGATATGTTGCGATTGGAACACAATTTTCAGCATAAGTATAGGTATGCTGATTCAACATACCTTCTAATACCAGCTTCAGTCATAAAAGTACAGATTTCATCCCTATATCGGTTTATTGTCTTTAAGGACGTCTAGCAGACTGTCAGTTGACCCCTAGCAGACGACGGTTTCAGTCTAGAAATGATATCTCCTGCGATCAGAGAATAGGGCTTGAGATAAACCACAAAACTCCATTAAGCTCAACACAAGCTACGACGCTAATAGCAAAAATAATGTCAGCCAGATTAATGTTAGAAGCTTTGCAACGAAATTGTGTATTCAGACCCTACCCTCTGACAATGATTTTTATTTTATTTCTTCATTATCCATAACTTCCAGTTTGCCCGGTCTGGCATTGCATTGTTTGCTGCTTTGCGTGCCTTAAAATAGATTACAGCACTTCCGTTTATGTGGCCATCTTATTAATGATCATTGTTCCTTGTTTAAGCTGAGTATTATATATCAATACCCCTCCTTCTGTTTAGACTTAATTTCTTAATGCAGGCTGCAACTACACTCTTGGTGAAAATATCAGCCAACTATATGTATAGTTGGTTTTATAAAATGGTGGTGTCTCTATGTCTATATACAGTGGATTCCGTTTATTGGGACACCGGACAATCGGGACAGCTTCACTGGGACAAATGATAAAGAACGGAAACGATTGCATATTTTAGATTGAATTTGTTTTGCTTATTGTAGACAGCATCCGCTTATTCGGGACATATTCATCACACATCTTAAGACATTTTGACATAAAAAAACATCGGCACATTGCTTGTCTGTCTGTCAACGACAATGAGAAAGCAAATTGACCCAATGCTGTTTAAGAAACAGCACTTTCTCGTGGTGTTGCTTACCGTTTTGCCTTTGTGCAGTTCCAGAAGTGTGAGCAAAACGGTTTTTTGTGGTTTTGTCAACGTGGCTTGCTATTAGTTTCCTTTGCGTAAGTTACCGAGAGAAGTACATCGACTAGTAAAAGTGAAATAATCGACATTATAAGTAAAATCATTTTTTGTTGTGGTTTTTCATACTTCATCATGACTTCGTATTATTGGGACAGCCGCTTTATTGCGACAAAACAGTCTAGCCCGATGTGTCCCAATTAAGCGCAATCCACTGTACTTAGCTCTTTTACTTTCTATGTTATTAACCGAAAAGATGCAGCAACTGTTATCCTCATACTCCTTCTCTCAACTGGATCTGATGTTTCCTTTATGCTATGCCCCAAGCTTAATTCAAAAATTTCGCTGAATATTGCCTGCGAAACAGTAATTTGCTTACCACAGACTTTGTTAAACTTTTTCACATTTCTTTCGCAATATTCTTATTCTTCTCTAGAATATAGTTAAAAACAAACACTTTCAATTTCAGATGACCAAGGTCCCGAATTGCCAACAACAGTTAATGAAGAATTCCGACCGTTCATACGACGGTTGCCGGAATTTAAATTCTGGCTCTCGATTGCGAAAAGCACACTGATTGGGGTAGCGTGTACCTTCTTTGATGTATTCAATGTACCAGTCTTTTGGCCAATATTGGTCATGTACTTTATAACGCTGTTTTGCATTACGATGAAACGGCAAATTAAGGTTTGTTATACTTATACACCATCTCGCACCGATAACTACAATTTTTACTAACCATTTCTACACTCTTCCAGCATATGATAAAATACAAGTATTTACCATTCACCCGCAATAAGCCGCGTTACCAGCGAGTAGGTGAGACAAAGTGACAATTAGCCGCACAGACACCGCAGAAGAGCGACAACTTCACAGCATCGGCAAAGGATATTTCGCCGGTAGCCACACACAATCCAACAATCCCGGCATCAGTAGTAGCAACAGAAACTAATAAACTATCCTCTGTAGAACCACCGCAAATTATTACAGTTGTCTAAATGAAACAACAACACTACTTTGTTATATCGTACATATAATTTTGGTCTGATTGTTTTGTGTTCGTGGTGTTTACCCCTTTGATCTGTTCAAAAGGAGAAACGCTTTTAAATTCGAAACCAAAAATAAAACGAACAAACACAATTAAATTTATCAAAACAAAGTTTTAAATCATTTGCTGGTAAGCATTTCGGTGGCCTTATGTGACTAGATACCAAAAATATCAAAGTAATCCTGTTTTTGTTTCCATTAGAATTTATTAGTTTCTTTTTAGTTGCTTGTATGTGTATGTGTAGAGTCGTTGCAGTGTCTTGTGCAAATTAATTAATTAAATGAATTAATATAATTTTATTACACTTTCTCATGGTATATATATATATATTATGTATGTAAAAACAAATGAAATACCCAGAATATAGCTAATATTACCATTAAATGTTTATGAACAATATTATCATTTTGTTTGTTATTATTTTGCATACCCATTTATAGTTTGTATTGTTTCCTTTCTTTTAGTTGCCTGCTAAATAGGTTGTCCTCTTTTTTTGTTCTATGATATGATTTAAAAGCATAAAGAGCACGAGACGGATATGCAGTGTGTTGTATGTGTATACAAATAACATGAGAACAAAACTGATTTTGTACTTTGTAATACCATCTATAATTTGAAAGCATGTATTTAACGTCATTGAAGCGGTTCTTTATTTTGCCATCGTTTGTAAAAAAGAAAACAAACAATAAAACTGGTGATGGTGGTAAAACATTGTAGGTGTAATTAAATAAGATCATTGTACAATTGTAATAGAAATTGCCCATTCTGTTGAAGAATAATTATTAACTAATAATAACTACGAAGTAAGAAATCAAATTTTCAAAAAATAAACTGTGTAGTTTTTTTTATTTCTCTAAAAACTTTATACGCACTCAAACTCCCTTGAGAAAGTATCTTTTAAGATATTACTCTTGTCTCAGACACTATGAGTCAGATGATTATTAATTGGAGCGTATCAGCTGAACACTCTTTTTCAAACCGTGCCTCAAGCTAGATGAAGATATAAGGCTACTCGTGGGTGCAAAATAGATTTCTCTACAATAAACAAAACAACTTCAACTGATGGATATAAGGATATGCTGTTGGCCTACAGCTGACTATTCGGGATGGACGGACAGAACGTCCTGACCGACAATTAGTCGACAGTGACATCGAATCCGACACAGTGAGCTCCATCAAAGGCATATTGTAAGGATTTAAAAGTTGCGAGCGATTCTTTCATTAAAACCGCTTCAAACAGATTTAAAATATTCTTTACTAATGAATGACTTAACATGTTTAACTAAACGCATCCAATAAGCGCCCTGGGTGTAGAATCAATTCACTTGTCAGTCCGAGAGTAAAACCAAATGTGTTTGGATAACTTCCCAGATGGTCACCTTGATCCTGCACACCAAAAAGCAGTGAAAGAGGCCATCGTCAGTTCGTGAGAGACGTGAATTAGCTTCCCGAAGATGGCCCACATATACGATTTTTGGCTGTTCGTCCAACCAGGGTCACTTAAACTGACCATTGTGCAGACGCAACCGTCAGAGACTAGTTTGCAAAATATCGCCTTGGGAGAATGACAAGCTACGGATGGTTTAAGAAGATGATCTCCGCAAATCCTATACGGTGAGATTACATATAGGGTTCCTGGGACTGCCAGTCAAAAAACTAGAACGGGTCCAACGTATAGTTACAAACTGTATGTCTGACTGTCTACGCTCCACCCAGAGTACTGCACTGAGTGTGAATATGAAAATACAAACCTAAACGATCACAACCTGACCTAGTCTGGAGCACAGACTGTTCTAAGATGGAGTCGGGGACTGGATCTGGTATTTATGAAGAATCGCTCTAAGCGAAATATTAAGTTAGCCTTGAAAAATACTCGTCCATATTCTAGGCTGAAGTCCTTGCCGTAAACAATAGCGCTAAAATAAATTTAAGTTATAATACACGTGGTAAAACTATCACCCTCGTCACAAAACGTCTCATGCAATACCGATGATCGTCGTAGAAAAATACAATCCACATTCTTTGACATTTTAGGCGACATTTGTCGATCGCCCACACGACAGAAGTCGTTTATTTTTCGTCGCCAATAGCAAACAGTCGCGTTGTTGCTTTTTAGAGTCGTGGACGAGGACGACAATAAGGGCGTAAATTTAATTCATCTACTCAGACAGCCACGCTGCTCTCAAAGCTTTCGACTCATCTATCATATCCGGGAAAGATACATGGGCATCATCTACGAAGTTCCAATAGGCGAAAATGATAATTCCAATACTTTTAAGTTTTTTTTCTATTCTGGCTTTCAATTTTCCAAAAGTTTGACAGCCTTTTTGCCATCACAGGAATTTTATCCGCCAGCAATCCGTCACCTAAACAGCTATCGCTTTTGATTGCAGCAAATCGCTTTTGGAAATACAAAACAAATTCGTCATGAAAAGCGATCCGCCGCGCTTTTGGGAATCAGCCCCCTGCATTCCAGCCCACAGTCAAGGGCTTTGCTGGCAACGAAACAGCTGACTTACTGGCTAAAGTCGGCGCGACAATAACACTTATCGGTCCGGAAAACCAGAGGTAAGAGAGACTCTCTTACCTCTGCGGAAAACTTCTCTGATGTCAGTAAAAAAACATTTCTGGAACTACATCAAGAAATTGTCTCAAACCGAATCTAATGAAAAAAAAAATAAATAAATAAATAGGTGGCGCAACAGGCGGTAAACACACTAGGCCTAGCTTCTCGCAACCATTCGTTTTGTGTGAGTTTTTTTTATTTTTGGGACGAATGGAAGGGACCTATAGTTTTATGCCGAGTCCGAACGTCTGAATTGAGAAGCTTATTCAGGACAGTCATACTCTCGGATGTTCTGGAGAAAAATAACCTGAGAATCCTGAGAGGTATAATATTAGTGGTCATGGCCTCATGAAAAAAACGTCTTCTCCGAATTGGCGTCCCACCGGATTCGTAGACTCTTATCTTGAGAGTGACGAATCCTCTCTTCACATACATACCCATGGAATGTCCGTCTGTCTCTCCTTGGTTAGGAAATCGTTACTTCAGCAAATTTTGCTGACATACCTCCCAAGAAGATTCTTGCCTTCCTGAATGTCTCTGAAGTAAAAAGATGGCTCTAGGACCTCACCAGGGAAGGCACAATAAAACTATAAATAGTTGGCGCAACAGGCGTGTAGACACCTTAGGCCTAGCTTCTCACAACCATTCATATGTGTGAGTTTCTATTTTTTGGGATGAATGGAAGGGACCCACAATTTAGTGTCGAGTCCAAACGGCTGAATTGAGAAGCTATTTCAGGAGAGTTATACATACTCTCTGATGTTTGTCAGACGATCGCGAGAGGTAGAGCAGCGGAAAAAACACCTTAAGATGGAATTTGTGTTTTTCCGGGAATCGAACCTGGGACGGGGACCCCTCGCACCAGTAGTCCAGCACACTGGCCACTGAGTGATAATCTAATCTACCCCAGCTACAATTTAACAGAATCTTCCAAGTGTCTATTCTTACCATTTCATTCTGAGAGGCTGATGAATTGATCCACTTCTTTACAGATTTTTCTATTTTTATTTCTCGTTTTTTTAGTAAAAGTGCTGGTTCACACATCCCTTCCTATGAAAGTCGTGTCGGGCGAGACAGAGACAGTTCGGTTTTAAGTCAGAAGAAAAGAGAAGGGATTTTCGGTGTAATCTACCCTTCTTTTCTCAACTAACCTAAAAATCTACCCGTCTCGGCCGACACGACTTTTATGAGAAGGCATGTCTGGCCCAGCACTAATCGAATAATCCATTTAAGACAATAACATATATTTATTTAGAAAATTTTCGTAAGAACAAAATACCTATAAAACTATCAATTTAACGAAGTTATTCCGTTAAAGGTCCATGATACAGGAATTTGCGTTAGCTGCTCGATCCACCCCTCATTGGTTACATTTTTATAAGGAGCATTTCTACGAGCGAAAAACTCCATTGAATATGTACAAACGATGACTGTCATTCCTGTCAATATGGAGAACCAGAAAAATATTTTTCCAACGGTCTCAGGCAGTTTACTCGTGGTAAGGAAAAACATAACACCAGCTCCGCCAAAAAATATAAACAATGCGGGATAAAACATCTGCAGGGTAACTCCAATCACATGCTCGTGCATCAACGCCGATACATAAAAGACCATCAATGTGGAGCACATCTTTGAACCCTTAAATATGTACTTATAGGAATCCTTGTAAACGTATTCAAAAAACCACTCCTGCACTACTACATTCCAGGTACGATAGTACTGGCCATAGTTTGCCGATGTCCACCAAGCAGTATAATAAACACGGTCACCGAATCTCAAAATCTCAGCCGTGAAGTTCAACCAGCTATGCAACATCATATAATGGACAGCGACCAATATTAAGCTAGAGGGTAGAATCATTTCAAATATTCTTTCGGCAAGCTCTGCGGCTGTAAGTGTTTTGAGTCCAAAGTCCTGGAAATTCGTAAGAATAAAACGTTCGTGTATAAAGCTTAATAGGAATATAGCAACAGTGACTTCTAGTAAATTTGTAAGGGCGAATGACCATCGAATTTTGGCTGTTCGGGGATACGAGTCCCGATACAGAAATGTTGGAGCGAAAAGGTAGTAGAGATACGAAGATATGGGCGCAAGTTCAGCAGACTTGTCTTTTGAATGATTCATAAGCAGCCTCGGCACATTAGATCTAACAAACGCATGAGCTTTCATTATAAGTCGAAGTGTTTCCATTAGTATTGCGACAGCAGATGCAAACGGTAAGTCGAAGGTATAACATGTGATAGTGCCAACATAAAGCAACGTGATTTGGAATACAGCGAAGCTTAGTATGCTCATGTAATTCCAAATGTTTCGGAGGCTTGCGCCTGAAAATTGAAAGTAAAATTAAACAAACATTAAGTAACCAAATTTGATCTATACTTACTGTCATTCAGGTAACGTGATACTCTGGCCCAAGTCCGTAGAGCATAGTATAATCCGACCATAGGAATGTGCATTAAACTCCACACAGCAAATGCCAGATGGATTCTTGCGAAGCCTTGTTTTATGGTCCGCAGACCTAAATGCACCCTAATGAAGAAATGAGAAAAGTTTTAACTATTAATATCAAATACTAGTGCCGACATTTAATAGTTGTAGGCGCTAAGTAAGGGTTAATAGTTTTAGAAAGGAACGCCTGCTAAGAGAGACCAAACAGAAGAAACCTCGTAGAAAATCTTTAATCTTAGCTGGACCAGCACATGCCAAGGGTGCCAAGCCGCTCGTTTGAGACTTTCGGATACCAGATGAAACCCTTTTTCAATCCCAGCATCCTATCCTTTCATCAAAACGGGCTCTACTAATAGGCCACTTTCTGCGCTATACGATTCACTTAGCACGCAATCGGACGAGCCAACACCCCGGGCGTAGCTTTATAGTTGCTAAGAATAAGACCCTGATGCAGCCTGCTGCATACGTCAAATTAAAGCTGTCGGAAAGCTCTAAGGTAGGAGAGAAATGCGATATTGACGTGATGTTATTGGACGAGAATTGATTTTTGAAACCACATTTCATTAGTTCTTTCTGTAAGGCATTGTTCTGGCAAGTGCGAAGATTCTTGCGTCTCTGGAATGGACGCACAAAATCCAAGTCTGGAGAGCGCTGCAAAGAGTCGAGGAGAGAGACCTAGGTGCATTACACGACCTACAAATCAGTAATCAAAAAGGCCTGACTTGTTGAATCTGTCGACAAGTTGAGATAAGTTAAACGATTTTTAGTTTTGTGCTAAGAAAAAAAAACTTCATCTGTAACAAGTACCTACTTGCGGTGGTGTTAAGTTTTAGGCCCCGTTTGCAATAAAGCTATAAAAATGCCTTTATTATTTATGACTAGTAAATTCGAATAAAATATTTTAAGATTTCATGGATCTTATGTCGTTTTCGGTTGGTCGTCCAAAACCGTCCGTCAACTGACAGTTCTTCTACTGAAAAGAAGAGAAATTTGCGTCTGGATTTGAATTTAGAATCGCGGAGAGTTCTTTCGGACGCTTCTGGACGACCAATCGAAAACGACATTACCGAACATTTTAAATACCCCTAGTAATGACAGTGTCGCAGTTAAGGACGTCAATGTGGTAAATGGAATATAGATTTGCGCTTGTGTCTACCATCTAAAGTTAATGTTGGCTTCGATATCTTACACAGAGATGAACCTTTCAGTGCCTTATCAACTTTTGGCTTCGCGCCAAACTCGCTTTTTTATGCAGGTTACTACTTCGAGTTACTTACTATACGTACGTCGCGTCGGCCGTATGCCGACAACATTGACAAGCCGTCAGTGCCATTAGTCAGCTCACTCAAACCCACTTTAATATCACATCAAACAAGCAGCAATGTGACGGGCTTTAATGTGACCTTCTCCGATCCCGCATAAAAGTCATATCGATTTAAAACGCAACAAAAAATAAAAGTACCACAAAAAAAGCAATGTCTCGTAATAGGAACGCGGCTTTCTCTTGCAAAAAAGGCTATCGGTAACAACAAATGGAGCTTGCAACCTCGTATAACTGATTGCCTTTATATTTCGGTTATAAGACCGATAATTTCGTACGGACTTGTTATTTGGTGGACTGTTCTAGTTATGGTCATAAACCTTAACCATCTAAGCAAAGTCCAACGATCAAACTGCATATGCATCAGTAGAGCACTTTGCATAACATCCTCTGCAGCAATGGACATCTTGTTCCATCTCACACCTCTTGACATTTTTAGCAGACAAATTGCTGCTAATTCAGCCGTACACTACACTACTCCCAAGTACGCAACTAGGCTTGGTGTTCCCTCAAATGATTTTTGTAGAAAACGTAGAGATGAGGAGGAGGAGGAAACTGTCCCCCACCTTCTCTGTTCCTGTCTTGCTCTCTCTCTCAGAAGAGGAAACTTCACTTAGAAGCTTTCTTCTTAAACGATGCTGGGGACCTCATTAATAGAGATGGGAGTTTATTACGCTGCATTAAAAGCTCAAAATGTTTCTAACAAATAGGAGTGAAGAAATATATGCTCCAGATGGTATCATAATGTATTGGTCGAATTGTGCTGGCGTATGCTGGCAGCCACTTCAACCTAACGGTAGATAAATTATATTCTACCACTTTTGTAAACAAGCCACCTATTTTCTTTTGCATAGCATTTGTGCAAATAGTCTTATAATCTTCTCGTCAACCTTATCAAGATACGAGTCAATCTTCACCTTCTACCTGTAGAAAAGTCATAAAGTTAAAATAGCGATAGCTACTTCTGTAACATCTTCGAGATGGAGTGGGTTGGTTACTGTACACGCTCTTCAATTTCCGACTCTTCATCGTTGTTGAAGATTGAAACTATTCACCTCTTCTGGTTTACTTTCTAGACTCGAAGTTTTATCAAACCACCTTTAATAAAGCAATTGTAAATTGTGACTAAGCTTGTCTATCCACGCTATCCACCCATTCCTTGCTTCAACATTTTCGACATTTATCATCTGACCAAATTAAGCTGACGTTATTATATAAGACACTTATCACATCCGTACGACCGTAATGCTGAAGCAAAAACCCCTAAGGCTGTTAAAAACGCACTCAGTTGCTTTGTTCTCCGTGTGATCTTTAGTCTTCGAATCGATTGAACAATCTTCAACTCCGTTCTAGAATAATAGCGCGATAAAGGACTACCTTAGAATAGAGGTTCAGCTTGGAGGTAACCTGCAGCTAGTGATGGATCACACTGGCTGAAGAAGCATGTTGGTTGAATCCCATGTTCGACCAGGTTGTAGCGCTATCAAATGTAAAATAAAGTAAGTTAAAAAGATTACCAGTTTATAGCACTTTCTTACATAAGTCATTGAACTGTTGAGTGATAAGTGGTCAATTAACTAGCCCCATTATCTGGGCTATTGACTGCACATAGCCAATGATGTAGGCTTATACATGTCAAACGGAAGTTAGTAATCAGACATTAAGTCGAATTGTTGATCTCAAGCATTACCTGCGGAGTCAGTTCTTAGTATGATCTTAGCTTAACTACTTATCTAATACTTTTATTATATCTGAACGCAAACGGTAATGAAGAGCCAATTTAGTAGCTCAAAATATTTTAAAAGTTTCGTGTGACTACAATAATACAACTCGTTAAACACAAAAATATTTACTTAAAATATATCCCTCCACATTTTAATCGTTAAAATTATTGTTTTCCTTGATAACCTTTCACCTACAAACAACAGATCTTGTTTAATAAAACCATTTATTTTATGTGACAGTTATGGTCCCCATAACCAATTAAATGCGTACAACAACACCACAAATATGTACAAGTACATACATACATATGTGTATAGGTTAGGTAGTAGGTAAATATTTCAAAGCAAATGAGGAGTTTAGAGTATGCCACAAAACGGGCACATATCGGCTTAAATGATTTAGCTTTTTATCACAGTTCGCGCTTGTTCAAGTAATAAATTAAAATCATAATTTGCACATTGATTGTGATTTGATTGATTGAATTGATTGTATTGATTCCAATTCTAACAAATTAGCTGTCAAAATTTGCATATTATATTGAATTGTTTTATAATTCAAAACGTTTGAATTCGGGAATAAGCTTTAGAAAATATTTAAAAAATTAATGACAACAGAAAATCTGAAACATTTTTTTTTTCTAACACGATGTTTGTTGCCTTATGTATTGTCTATTGACCACTGTATTGAGACATTCTGATCATAAAAAAATGCATCAAGAACACCACCATTGACTTAAAAATGCGAGAAAAATGTAGTATTTTTTAGGAAACAAAAATGTTTCATAATTTGTTGAGGCATTTAAATGTTTTTCAGTGCTAAAGAAAATGTCCTCAAACGAGAATCTAATTGTTTCAGCTTGTTGAATAGCCACGAAAAGTATTTTACAAAAGAAAAAAAACAGAAGAAAGTTTTGGCAAAGACAATTTTTAAAAAACAAAAATAATAATTAAAGAGCGATTTTTTCCTGTTTGGTTTTTCAGAATGATTTTTTTGACAGTTCAAGCCTGATACGTGACATGTGTCAAAGTAAAAAATGCTCAGTTAGCATTGCCATTTTACTATGAATAGACTTAAGCCCGAACAAGATTCCCAAATTATTGAATTTGATTGCCAAAAATCGTGCTCAGTAAGAAATGTGTTTAGAGCACTTTGTCCATTTTATGATGGTCTTAATCGTCCTACTGAGCGGCTATGCAAGCCAATGTAACCAAATTTCGAACCAATTTCCCTTTATTGGACATTTAGGGATATCGCGAATAAATTCCGATGGAATTTTTTCCCTTGTCAGCAATGTAAATAAAATTGCTGAATGGGAAACATTCCGGGGGAAATATTATTCGCGATAGGGGTGATTAAATCACCGACTTGTTTGCGGTGGCATCATATGGGCTTGCTATCGTTCGATGATTTCTAACTTTTCTTTTACCCAAAATGGAAAAGCTGGGTTTGGTCAACATGTGGTTTCAACAGGACGGCGCTACATCTCACACAGCACGCGAACACATGGACATATGCAAGGTCAATTTGGTGATTAAATCATCTCACGTTATGAACCTGTGAATTGACCGCATAGATCGTGCGATTTGAAGCCACTGGACTATTTGTTGTGGGAATATGTGAAGTCTCTCGTCTATACGGATGAGCCAGCAACAATTGCCGCCTCGAAACACAATATAACTCGTGTTATTGATGAGATACCAGTCGATATGTTGGAAAAGTATGCCAAAATTTGACATTCCGGATGGACCACTTGAGGCGTAGTCGCGGTCAACATTTATGTACTCGAAATAATCCAAACCGCAATGTCTCAATACCTATGGGGAAAACCCCTACTGTTTTTCAGGCAGAGCTCAATGCCATCAAAGAATGCCCAAACATTACCTATCTTAAATACAGGTATTAAAGGCGCTAACATCTACATATTCACGGATAGTCAATCGGCTATAAAAACCCTTAGCTCATATATTATTGACTCCAAATCATTGCTACACTGCTTTAACACCCTCCATCAGACACTCAGTACCAGAAACAAAATCAGGTTATGGTGGGTTCCTAGCCATGAGGGTATTGTAGGAAATGAAAATGCTGATGAACTTGCCAGAAAGGGCTCGGTATCTTCTTTTATAGGACCAGAACCGCTTTGTTCAATCCCCAAATCAGCTATAAACTCGGCCATAAGAAGGTATGGGAACGCAATAAATGCATTTCACATTGGGAGAACATTCCTGGACTTAGACAAGCCAAAAAAACAATACAACCTTTTAAAAAAGATGCCAAACAGATCCTTAATCTACACAGGCATGATATCAAAAGTTTAGTAGGCTACCTAACAGGCCACCACGGTTTGCGATATCACTTTAAAAAAATGCTATTAGTCGACTTACCGGAGTGCCGACTATATCTTGAGGAAGACGAAACAGCTGAGCATATCATGTTTCATGTGAAGGAAGTCATTTTTCAGGGAAATTATAAATACCGATGTACTAAAGAAAGTAGAAACTCTACTCTCCTAAGCAATTTCTGAAGCTTCAAGCACAAAAGACCTTACAGGTCGAGATACTCTCTCTTTATCGCCATGGACGGTGAGAATGTTAAAAAAAAATACTCGAAAAAATATTCCAAAAATAAATGGCAAGAATTGGTTTATTGACCCTAATAAAAACTTCACTCAATTTTAAAAATTTTCTTTGTTCTTTTTTTTGTTTTTAAATCACCCTTTATAATGGAAGTGGATTGCATCTTATAAAATTTAAAGGAAATAGAGGGGTTCCCAATCTTTTTCATACTGCGACTCCCTAGAGAGGTTGAAATATTTTTGCGACGCCCTTTCTAAGAGCACAAATATGTGAAGCTGATCTTACTGCAGATTCGCTAAAGGGTTTTTCAATATTTATGGCAATTTTGCTTATTCACATACCCGCATTTGTCTAAAAATGCGTCTCGTCGCTAAATATAATTTTTCGGCCAAAATTGAGGTCCTCTTCCAAACGCCCCAAAGCCAAGCCAGCGAACAAACGGCTTTGTCTATGTTCATTAACTTTGAGCTCCTGAATTAGTTGCGATCTTGTACTCTGGCGTAAACCCAAGACCCGATGCAAAATTCTCCAAGATGGAATTTGCGAAAGGCCGATTTCTTATGCACGTCGAATTGACTGCCTCGAGTTCTCCTGTACACTCTCATGCACCACGGCCATGCTTCCGACGAATCGACCCATACCAATTGAAAAACCCTTGAGTGCCAGGCAAATATACGAGTGACAGCCACGATGCAAGTCTGACTGAAAATGCGGGAAACACAAACGCACTTAATCTTCGACTAGCTATTGGATTTCGCTTTGATCTTGCTCTTAGTATTCGTAGCAGTGAAAAAATAAAACTTGCGACGCCCTTAGAATAGCGCTACGACGCCCCAGGGCGTCGTGACGCACAGTTAGGGAACTCATGGGATAGGCAATTTAAGTGGTTTCGAAATTTTTCTCGTATTTCAGCGGTATTTAACCGAGAATCAAAAAAAAAAACCTAAATGGAAAATATTGATTCAAAATATGTTTACAAGTTGGGTTCCACAAGTTGGGCTTGTTTTCAAATAATTTTATTAATTGCAACAATTTTTCGCCTATTCGTCATCAACTTAGAAAGAGGAACATTTTATTTTACCACTTCAAGTGGAACATTTGAGAAACGTTCTGCAAACAAACGGGAAACAAAATGCTTTGAACATGATTTGGAAACGTTTTGAAAAGATTTTCATTTTGCTAAAATGTTTCTTAAACAATTCTAAAACATTTTCATAACGTTTCTAAAATGTTTTCCTACATGTTTGTTTGGCGTGGACAAAACTTTAGGAAAGAGGAAACATTTAATTTCACTCTCTAAAGTCAACGTTTTAAATGTAATGGACAATAAAATCCAAGTGAAATCGTTACGCAGAAAGTTGTTGTTTATCTACCACTCTGGTTTCGAAAAAAAAAAAACAGTTTCTACATGAACTGCGTAGGTAAGTACTGCCTAGTGAAAATTTCACGTCGAAATTTTTTATTGTGACAGTTTGCGATCAAAAATTCTATGAAAAATTGGATGTCACGCGAACTATGTACATAGAAGCTTATAAGTTTGAACACATTTTACAAACAATTTTTCATAATCATTTTAATTTAAGGAACTATGTATGTATAACTTTTTTTGACATAAAATCCCACTGGCTATTTAAAATAAACTGCGCTATTAAATTGCTGTAATATCTAGGTTACCTAGAGCATTTTTAAGTAGTTACACCTTTTGGCCTATAACTTGAAATGGAGGTGAAAATAGCACAATGAAATACATTCTCTAATGACAGCACATTCAATGAAACTGTTTCGAATTATTTTTAAAGAAGGATAATGTGTGCTAATTCTGTATAGTTACGAAATGTACAAACTGTATTTCAACTATTTCAACGAATTCGATTATGGTTTTTCGTCGATACTATGTATTATATTTAATAGCGTCGCACATTTGAAAAAATGTCTTGAAACTTACCAGCACACCAAACGCCATGAAATATTTAAATTGATAATATTCGCTACAATCACTTAAACAATACTCTTGAAGTTATCGTCCACCAAAAAAATAAAGCCCGACTAATGACCTACAATATTATTTTAATTTTAACTAACCTTCCACTTGTCAGCAAGTCATGAGAGATATTGTTTAAAATGAAGAAAATAAAAATAGCCACAAACAAATGGTAGACACTTCTAAGGTGATCGTTCTTCAGTAATGTTGTAAAGTACGACTCCCGAACCGCAAACACTTTGTTTTTGTTAGAATGGACCAACTTTTTTGCCGGGTCATGATCAGATTTCTGGGAGTTATCTCGTGCTTTGGAATCGGACATATTCCTGCAGCTTATAGCCAACCGAACGTCAGTGCGGCGCGAAAGATAATGCAATGAACAAGGAAGTGTAACTCGGAATGAAATTTACATTTTTAAGATTTCCCCTATCTGAGCTGTTCTTTTTATATGATTTTTTTAGATCACGCTGTGTAATTGCTTGTGGAGATTTAACAGCTTGGGTGACAAAGTGCAATGAATTAAGATTTAGTTTTTATGTGGAGTAGACTAGTATGTGTATCTGTTTCATAAAGATATAGTTTGGTTAGCTATAGCTACAAAAGGTATAACTGGGTTATCTAACATCATTATTATGTATGATATTGCGGTCATTGGGTGCATCAGACTACACATTGAAGGAAATCACTGCGGGAATGTGTTAAGTCTAGGTGTCCAACAAATTATGATAAGCATTATGTTCGGTGGTCGATGAGGCGACTTTAGATAGGAGGCTTGTCAGTGAACGTAAAATGTTTTAATTGACGATCAGTGATCTTGCATCGAATCAATAAAAACACACATACAACAATGGACGCATTCAATTGACGGTTAGATGAGTAGCGGTGGATCAAAATTCATATATGTACGATATACCTAACAAAACTTGACATTTAACCATTTGCACTAGAGCTCTAAAAACTTTCTCAATCTAGCGCAAAAATTACGGGGTAAATTGAGAAAAACGATTTATCAATGTAAGCCCAATTTACATAACCTTTCCCAGCCAAGCCAAAGGTCGGTTTGTATTATATTTCGTAGGCGCAGTAGCGCAGTGATTAGTATGCTGGGTTACTGTGCGAGGGGTCCCAGGTTCGATCCCCGGAAAAACCCAAATTACATCTTAAGGTTTTTTCTACTGCGCCACCTTTCTTCAAATCCCAGTCCCAAAGGTTCAAGAAGACGAGTAATACGGAACCTCCGTTTCAAAGACCAAGCCATCGCGGATTCCAGAGCGCTTGCTCTCGGCAACTGGAAGCAGCGTGCGGTTGGTATCGTAGAGAATGGAAGGCTGTCTCAGGTAGAGACTCTTTATGGGTCGGGAGCCCGACAAGTAAGTAAGTAAAGTAAGTAGAGGATTAAAAAAAACTATTACTCTGTCGTTTGTTCGACTATGTCTATATAACCTATAGATCAGCACTTGCTGCAAATTGTAGTCTTCTGAAAATATATCTCCAAGAAGCGAGTTCCGTCATCCACAACCTCGATAGAAAAGTTGTCTGTCAAAACACAACAAAGATGGCGGTGGTTGTCCATAAGTTGTTAGTTGGTTTGGTAGTGTGAAAGTTGAGTTTTGTTCTAAAATAGGGGGATTAGTGTTCCCCGGTAATATAGAATGCCAACCAATTCAATTGTCATTCTATTCAAAACAATACTTTGCATAGTATTGTATACAAACTCATCTGTCGGAATCCAATGTTGATTGACGCGACGGTTTGTGAAGAACTGGAAACCATGTGCTTTTCACTGTGACATTTCGCCCCGCCCGCCTCAGAGGGAGTTTCAGTGACGTCTGTGCCTAACAGATGTCTTACAAAACGTCCTAATATGATTCTTGCGTGATTTTTAAGACTTAGGGTCTTATTGATGATGTCGAAGGATCATCGCAAATAATAGACTGATGGCGAATTAAGCTCGTTTACCAAAGTGTAGACGTTTAAACCTGCATAACAATGTTTTTGTGTATAACAATCGCCGTAATATCTAAAATGTATGTGAAATTTTATCCGACAAAAGCCATCAAATGTAGCCCCAAAATCTCTATCAAAGATGATTGACCATCACGACTGCTACTCATCGCTTCCAAAATCACCCCAAAATTAAAAGAAAAAAACAAAAATTCGAAAATCGCTCCAAACACACGCTTTTTCTTCTGAAATATTTTCCAAATTCCGAATAATTTCAGAGTTACAAAAGGCGACACATAAAAAAATGGAATTTATTCGAAAGACAACTATTAAATTATGTATATACACATCTTAATACCCAAAAATATGGCCTAGTACTCAGTCATGCTCTCTTAGCCAAACAGTTGATCTCAGCTTTCCGCTTTTCCATTACACACCCAAGATACAGGAGTAAACGTTTCCAACCAACCGGCCGCTTCCACTGCTGGGCAGTTTTGTCTTGCAAAGTACTCGATTGCGTATAGTGAGATAGTTAAGCTGCTTCCACAGATCAACGAAAACCACAAGAATATATTTCCAAACCTTAAAGGGAAGCCCTTTGAAATGAACACCAGTGCAACTCCCAACAATCCGAAAAAAACAAACAGAACCGGATAAAACATCCTGAATGCAAATCCAATAATATGCTCATGCATGTAAGCTGACACCAAGAAGACCATCATCGATGAGGCTGTCTTCGATCCTTTGAATATGTGATTGTAACAGTCCTTATAGACATACTCATAGAGAAAGTCATGCACAACTACATTCCAATTTCGGTAATAAGTTCCATAGTTACTCGATGTCCACCAGTCCTTATAGAACATACGATCACCAAAGCGCAGTAACTCGGACGTAAAATTCAACCACGAATGTAGGACGAGATAAAAGGCACATATGAAAATAATAAATCCCGGCATGATCATTCCGAAAAGTTTCGAAATTAGGCTTGCATTCGTTAGATTTTCAATGCCATAGTTTCCAAAATGAACATGAATATGGCGCTCATAGATGTAGCTGTAGAGGAATGCCACTGCGAGAACTTCCATAAAACGATTTAGGGCAAACTTCCATCGAATTTGATTTGTCCGAGGATAAGAGTCCCGATAGACGAGGGTTGGCGCAAACAGAAAGTACAGGTACCAGGAAATTGGAGCCAGTTGAATTGGCCTGCGAACTTCTTCACCGTCGGTCTTGCGTTTTCCATCAATAATTTTGCTTGCGTTAGTTCGTACGAAGGCGTGCCCTTTCATAATCAGGCGAGTAGTCTCCAACAGCATAACCGACCCAGATATGTATGGCAACTTGAGTTTAAAACAGGCAATGGTTCCGGTGTACAGTAGTGACATTTGGATGACGATAAATACTGTCACACATGAGTAGCTCCACAGCGACTGGATGGATGGATCTAAGAAAGAAAGAAAATCGGCTCAGATTTGTAATGTTAAAGCTACAAAAACCTACTTTTCATTAATCTCTGACGAACGCTGGCCCACATTTTCAGGGCATAGTAAAGCCCCAAAACTGGAATGTGCATGAGGCACCAGAGTCCCATGACTCGATGAATGTTCGCCAGGCCTCCCTTAATAGTACCCAATCCAAAATGTACACTGAAAAAAATTCAAAATATTTTATAGGGAAAAATACTAAACCGTGCTGAATGAACTTACCGCCCTTCGACGAAATAATCGTAGCACACACTGTTCATCAGAAAGACAAGAACCACAGTATAAAATATGTTATAGATACTTTTCATGTGATCCACTTCGAGTAACGCTGTTAGGATCGATTCTCGTACCACAAATACCTTATCGGGTAGGGGTTTTCTACGTCCATCAGTTTTATCTTTGTCCTTAATACCATTAGCCTTCGTTAAGGGAGCCGGAGTTATTCTGTTGATCCAAGTTGTATTCGTTTCTTGAGGTCTATAGGCAAAGTTGTTAAACTCATTTGTTTGTAACTCTTTTTGTCGGATCTCCTGCATAACTTCATCAATCATGTTCGTCATCTTGCGATCGACATCTTTTAAAATTGCTCTATGAAGGCCCTGGCAAAAGAATATAATTTATGTTAACGCTGTTCAACGAGAGAATATCGCCCTCTGTTACCTCCAGTTTTCGTTTCACAAAGTGTAGGTCCAGGTCCTGATGGTTTGCCATTTGAACTATGTATAACAATTAAAATTTGTTTTTTTACTGAGTATGATTTCAAAGTATTTCTATCAAATTTGCCATTACAGATAAGATAAATATTTTAAAAATCTACAAAATATCTGTCTGACATGTTTATAACTATTCGCATTATTATTATCGCGCATTACAGTTTTATTAGAATTAGATAAACCCTAATCGGACGAAGTTCAATGAGGTTCTACATCATAAACACGCTAATCGTTTCATTCGCTTCCCTTTAGGAATTACTAATCTCTCAACAGGTTAATTTTATTAAATTGGTATCTATAGTATAAATATTTAATTTTTGTTCACTAGCGAACAAATTAAGCCTGTTTTATTGCAGATCTATGTCGAGACTTTATATAGTTGTTGTAATTGCGTGTTAAAGATTCTACTTTAATTAACTTCACTGAGATAGATGTGCAATAAAACAGGCCTATTTTTCGTGACCGCAGTGGTGGCAATGCTCAGCCACCGAACATAAAGAAAAAACGAACTTATATTACCGGCACTTCGGGGGCACTCTTCCCCAAACATTATTACCCAGATTTCAAACCGATAGAGCCAATTGGCATCTGTTCCAGTCTACCGTAACTCGTTGTCTATCAGATAAAAAAAAATCCACAAAAAATATCAATCAATAAACAGCTCTAATCACTCGTGGCATCCAATTTGGCGCAAACATAGCCATCCCTCAAGGTCAATTGCCTCTAAATAAAAAAATTGTTCTTTGGTTGAACAAAGATCTCCATAGTTTACGTAAAAACAAGCAACACTTTTGGAAACTATTTAAAAAAAAAAAACTTCCCTATAACAATATTAATCTAATCGCTTATCGGAAGGTCAACGCCCTTTTCCGTAAAGCGGCGAAAGCAGCAAAAAAGAATGCTTTGAGAAGATTACTTCGAATATCAATCCAAATGCCACACCCCCAATTAGAATAGTTAGTAATTCTATAGTATTAATTAACCCTGTCGATATTGCCGAGCGCTTTGCAAAAATTTGGTCGGACTGTTCAGCTGACATAAAATCAAAGAACTAATTTCGTGGGCGCTGTGGATCAGTGTTTAGTGTGTTGGACTACTGTGCGAGGGGTCCCAGGTTCGATCCCCAGAAAAACACAAATTACATCTTCAATTTTTTCCACTGCGCTAATCAAGTAAAACTGTCCTAAAAAAACTTCTCAATTCAACCGTTCGGACTCGGTATAAAATTGTAGGTCCCTTCTATTCGTCCCAAAATAAAACCTCACATAAAACCACCTATACCCGTTCCATAATCCTATAGACTACGCCCTATGCATTTATGAATCTATATCAACACTAAAAATCATTAAACCGGTTTATCATGGGAATACCAATATTTACTGACCGAAACAACAACGAAAAACTGCACCTCCATGTCGCCAAGAACTCAAGGCTCTTGGTACACACCATATTTCAGGCAATGAGAAAGCAGACGAATAAGCAAAACAAGGTTTGACAGCTGTTTCAGAACAAGGTGATCGCTCTGTGAAGATCCCGCACACTCAAGCTTGAAGCAGGGAGAAAAGCCACAAGAGAGGCGAACGCTAGATGGGCCACCTTAAGTATGTACTTGTAATACGACAAGAATGCTATGGGCGTCCTTCAATGAAACCAGAACCGTCAGTAGAATACGGAATGATAGGAAATCCCCGTCCACTCTCGTATAGGAGTCATAACGGGACACAATAATCTGTGGTACCACATGAAGAAAATGAGCTCTTGAGGGCACAACCCACTTCCTGTCATATGTCACTGCCTAGGTCTCCAATATACCGCAGGTATAAATTCCTACGGAGTCACTTCTTCGACGACCTAGATGAGCTTTCCAGAACTTCAATAGACAAGATAATGAACTTCGTCAAATCATGAGGATGGTTTGACAAATTATTATGAACTGGCAAAATAGTCACCTGTCGTCATATCTCCTGGTACTGGTAGATTATTAATATCGATTTCCATTGGGCAAGAAAAAGCTATTTTTTCAGATTCAGATCAGTTTTTCTGCTCTAGAAATCAGAGGTCTGTCAATTTCGTTTTCCATTGGGAGGAAAAAAAGGACTTTTTTTCAGATTCAGAGCACGTTTGATTGGCCGCGTTCCAATGAACGCTAGTCATCTAGCACATAATATCCCTGATGGAGGAACGCTGGCGCTAGAGATCTAGCGGCAGCGGCAAAGTGACATTAAAACCAATTTCAATTCGTATTATTTCATCTTCATGAGAGTCAAAAATGTATTTTGTGCCATCATACCGCATATTTATTAATACACTATAGTTTAAGTAAACAAATACAATGTATATTAATTACATAGAAGTTTGAATTCCAATTTTACACCAAATTGGAAATATTTGACTTCCGCACTTTCACTTTTATTTTGACAGTTCGTTATTTTTTTCCAACCTAGCAGTTCATTTTGCGCTGGATTGAAAAATTTCCCAGAAAAGGATATTTCACAAAATGTGCTAGAGCTCTAGCGCAAATGCTGAAATGTCAGTTTTTTTATATGGAGTTTGGCATGCCGCTAGTCATCTAGCGGTCAGTGGAACGCGGCCATTCACTCATACTTTCAGTAATACCAAAACAAGTGACATTTGTAACCACAAATTACAATTTAAAAATAGCTGACTGTCAAATAACACACCAACACAAATGCAAAAAAAAAACATTGAATCTCATTTCATGTTCCATTGCAGGAAAAATCTGAGATCTGAGAGCAAACGGTAAAAGCTCAATGGAAATCGACATAATTTTCCTTCTCGTGGGGACTTGTCAAAATCTTGAAACTCCTGTCTAGTAATTGAATAACGATTGATTAACCAACGACTCGTGAGTCATCGTATTTTTAAAAGATTTACTCGTCGCGTATACTTCATACTAAAAAGAAGTCCTATGCCGGCCGCAAGTGATGTACTTAGGAGGCACCTGCAATTTTATGCCATATCCAAAGTGCTTCATGCTAAAGCATTCTCAACTTATACTCTTCAAATGGTTGTCGGACGTTCACGAAAGGTGGCGAAGTGAAAAACACCTTAGGGGTATTCACTTAAACGCGTAAAAGCCTCGTAAACTGCGTAAACCGCAGAAATTTACACCCTCGTAAATGAACTGTCAGATTTTGTACGGAGAATAGTTTACACAGACCTCATAATTTTCCGCGACGATTTAGGCTCGGAAACCAACCGCGGAAAGTTGCGCAAGTCACAAATGTCAAACAGCCCGTATGAATTGTTTGCTTGATTCCAGATTTACAGTCGATTTACGCGGTTTACGCAATAACATTTCCGAGGGGTGTTCATTTAAAGCACCGCAGAAATTTATACATTTACGAGCTGCATAAATTTATCAAATTAATTGAATACCCTTCTTAACATGCTAATTGTGCGTTATCCAGGGGTTTATTTTAGAACTTTGACGCTTTGTATTAAATTTACTGATTTCCATTGTAGCAACGGTTTTTAGTGATAACTGAAGTTACCAATGCGTAGATTCATTTATTTTACATTGAGACACTTTTTCAAAACACAATACGGACGGTAGTGTATTATCTCTATATATGTAACCAGATGGATGTACTCTACCAACAAACCGCGGTTCCTATAAACAGTTAACTATCTGCAACGTGCACTTAGTACATAGGTAGGTATATTATTTTTATTACGTACATACTTCTATTTATTATATTCACTCAATATTGCATAAATAGCAAATTTCACTGTATACCTTCGCTGACCTTCTCTGATAAGCACGTTTGGCAGAACTACAAACATAAATAATATGCACAAGTATAACAATATTAATACAACCGTTTAAAGTAAATACTATTTGTCAAATATTTCAATATAAACATTCATTACCTAAACCATCGTCTTCGGCGCTTTTAGATTGCTTTTCGGAACGCATTCTATAATTGTTTGCCAAAATATCCTCAACCATTTGACGAGTCCGTATATTCTCACTTTTAAAATTAATTTTGACACAAATGATATTTCTAATGCGAGGTATTGTTTGACTTAATAGGATTGTACACTAAACCCACGGGAATGCACACACGAAATGTGGCCGCACTAAGCCGCGTGTATTCTATTTAAACGCTTTAATTAATTTCTAACGCTACTATAATCAAAATATAATCAGCACGGACTATGAAGGTACTTTACGGAATTTGAGCAGTGAAGCACTTGCTTAGGCACCGCCGTATTTTATAATAGAATCGCGCAGTGAGAGAAGCAAGCAACAATGTTGCCGATAGCGAGCACAAAAGAATGTTTCAAAGTGCCAACCAAAGACGAGACGATAAGATCAGTCCTTTGCAGCCAGTACACTTGCACTCGGTTTGCGTAAAGCCTACGGTTGGTAAATAAGGTTTAAGTACATTATATGCTCGTTGGCGGGCGGGTACACAACCATAGGAAATTGTAATCATGGGAAATCGACTCTGAGTCAGTTCTCGCTGATAAGAATTTAATCTATTCATATGATGAACGGGGTTCTGTTTTTATTTTCTAATTTATTTCTCTGTACTCGTATACTGTAAAGAGTATCTCGAAATGTATACAAACCTAATTCGGATGAACAAGAGAAAATTAGAATGTGATAGGAGTCGGTTATTTAGCCCACTCATCAGCCGAGATGGGTCGCGTTTTATTGACAGCTAACAGGCAGTATAATAAAAAATATAATTGGCGTATTTTTTTGGGAAGTGAGTATAACAAAACCACCGCCGCGGATCTACTTGATATGGGATCAATATCCAACAAGCATATCGCTATCTACATTGATAGTCAGGCTGCGCTAAAGGCGCTAGAGTCATTCATCATCAAATCTGACCTAGTCAGGAGCTGTCGCACAATGCTCAAGTCAGATTGTGTGGTTTAGGTTATTTGACCGTTAAGGTTCCCCAGGGATGGCGATGGGTCCAGTATGGTGCCTAGTCCAATGTGATGAACTCACACCCTATTCAACCTAACCTAACCTATAACAAAACCAAAAGTGAGTATAACAAAACCATAAGTGAGTATAAATGTTTTGCATGTAAAAGTAAAAGTGAGCTAGCTATAGATTCTCAAAAAAATACGCCTAATGTTATTTTATTATAACAGACGGTGTACCTAACCCACGAGGGATTATTGTAAATGGAAAGAATACCTACAAATTTGGTCTAAGTGTTTCTCATATATTTTTAGGATAGCCACCTTACCTAACCTAACCTAACCTTTACTCTGCAACATTCTGACGTTTTATTTTTCTAACAAAACTCAAGCAAAATAAAACGTCAAAAAATTTGCCTATATGATAATGGCCGCGTTCCATTGACCGCTAGATGACTAGCGGCATGCCAAACTCCATATAAAAAAAACTGACATTTCAGCATTTGCGCTAGAGCTCTAGCACATTTTGTGAAATATCCTTTTCTGGGAAATTTTTCAATCTAGCACAAAATGAACTGCTAGATTGAAAAAAAAAAATAACGAACTGTCAAAACAAAAGTGAAAGTGCAGAAGTCAAATATGTATTTCTAATTTGTAAAATAGGAATTCAAGCTTCTATGTAAGTAATTAATATAGATTGTATTTGTTTATTTAAATTATTGTGTATTAATAAATATGCGGCATGATGGCACAAAATACTTTTTTGACTCTCATGAAGATGGAATAATACGAATTCCAATTGGTTTTAATGTCACTTTGCCGCTGCCGCTAGATCTCTAGCGCCAGCGTTCCTCCATCAGGGATATTATGTGCTAGATGACTAGCGGTCAATGGAACGCGGCCAATGAAAATTCGTTTTCCACTAAGAATAAGAAGTACAGGAAGGGGCATATCGAGAAAACAGTGAGGCTTTTTCCAAAATAGTGTAAGTTACACTAACACAAATGCATTGACACAGGGCCGGCCTAAGGGGCCAGCGTAGAGTTAGGACGCCAAAATGCTGGGGCGCACAATGTAACTCTTACCCGTTTCTTTAAAAGTGATAAAGTAGGAAAATATGTAGCTGAGCTTTAAGGTAGCACTAGGTTATGGTTTTTTTCTTCTCAGAAGTACTTAGAATCACAGCTGTTATTAATCCTTAATACATAAAACGTACCTTTTACAGGACACGTAGGTATAAATAAAATTCAGTTTTTAGTTTTAGGTTTAATTTTAATGCAAAAACACTATCACAGATATTTTCCTTAGTTAAATAAATTTTAGTTAGGTACATTTTATCTACATCCATCTGATAATAATTCGGTCATACATCTGGGGTCTTCGCGTAACTTTTCAGACGATCATCGCCTCGATCTCGACGTCGTTTTAAGTTTGATGTTTTGTAACATCACAATAGTGTCGTTCAATCGAACCGTTCATTGTTTTCGATTTGAACAGTCTGAGCAGGGCTGTAAAGAAACTGTGACAATTGAAAACTAATAAAAAATTTATATTTATGCAATTTGTGTGTGTTGTTGTCTTTTATGTGAAAATAAGTAAAAAGGTAAACATTTTTTGGTGCAGGAAAATTTGTATTGATAAGGGGTCGTAATATAAGACAAAATTAGTGAATACATTCTTTAAAGCCAATTTAATAAATGCAATTGTATCATTGCCTACTCCAAAGAGAACATAACAAGAGTGTGGTGTGAACTTTCTAGTGTACCTATTTCGTTTAACTAAAATGAAGGAAATGGATATTTTTCCTAGATTTTCACATTTCACAATGCATAATGGAGAGACTATTTGTCTAAATTATAAAAGATTTGATAGAAACAATATTCTGTTAACATTTGTTTTGCTTTTATGGAAAGAAAATATACCAAAAACGATGAAACGATTGCCAAAGAGCCATCGTTCAATCGAATCGTTTCGACGACAGCATTTGACAGTTAAATTGTTTACTCGCTTCGACGAGCATCGTTTGTTGTTTGTTACACGAAGTAGCAGCATCGACGACGTCGTTCGATCGTTGCATTACGCGATTAGACCTCTGTTTCTTAAAATTGTGTTTTTTTTTTGTCCATTAGTTTTGATTGGATTCTAAGCTGTTTCTCTGTTATAAGACATATGTCTTCAACATCTTGACGACGATAGCAAACGTCACGATAACAGGACAACAGAAGAAATACCTTTAAACATATTTTCTATTTATAACAAGAAAACTGCACTAGGGCGCTCAACCGATTTAAGCGCCTTGCCCTCACCAACAAAAAAATAGTTCGTCCCTGAACGAGAGTTTCCGATTTGACAGATGAGTTTCAGTTAAATCAAATGCTATCAGATAAATAAAGTATATTTTTGTTTTCAACCAAATTCCCTTTTTTGCAACAAAATGTCATGAAATACTAATTTAAAAGTGTTCTACAATAATATATCTACCTAAAAAACACTTAAAAACATTATTTTATGTGGAATATGAGATAAAATTTACCTGTGAAATGAAAAACTGTTTCTCTCCTTATTAAGCTCGTTTTTGCAGAATTTAACACACACAGAAATGTTGTTTTAAATTTCTTTAGGTAAAGAATTGTATTTATTCACTGTATTCACTGTTTTTTCACTGTTTTATTAAGTTAAATACGTAATTTCACTATTTTAACAATTTGAAATTTCAAACACGGCAAATTTCCCCAGCAAAATGACAGATGAGTTTCAATTTCTCTGGTTTTTTTTCATATCTTGCGGCCTCACGCACGTACACTGTATATGTGAGATACACTCTTTCCTGTACTTCTTATTCTTAGGTTTTCCACCACGATGTTGTGAGAAAATTATCCGAGGATAATTATTTAGCCCAATTGACTCAAGGCATAAAAATCCCACAGGCGGCTCAGTGGTTAGTGTACAGTACTGGACTTTTTGAAGGCGATGATCTCAGACAAATTTTGTATGAAAATGAGGAAAAATAGTAGTTTTTAACAATTTTCAAAAAATCATAAAAACTATTTTCGAAGAGAATTTTGAAAAAAAATGTTTGCTTAGAATTGAGAATTGTTTTGAAGAAACGTTTTGCATCAAAACATTTTTTTTTAGACCGAGGAAAAAAGTAAAAAAAAATAGAATTTAACAAAAGTTCTAAATTTTCAATGGGTACTTAATGGGTTAAGGAAAGTTTTGTATCATTCAAATGGAAATTAAATTACCTTTCCACTAATGCCAAAATTTACATGAAATAAGTTCAAATTTATGAGTAGAATTAACTTTACTTTTGTATAAATAATTATGCCGACGACTGTAGGAACATACTACATACATACACATGTAGTTTTGACGCATATTCGACATAAATCTTCTTTACCACTAAAAATAAAAACCACAAAAAAAAAAACTACCCCTGTAAATTTGCACATCGTTTCTTCATTCGAGCATAAGCCTCGTTTAGATGTTCGCCACCATTTCTTTTGTGTGAATTAAGAATTTTGGTAAATTGCAACCAATCATCGACTCACAAGATGCATGTTGCATGTGTGATTTTTGGATGAGCTGGCAGAAGAATGAAATCTTCGTCTGGAAAACTCAAGGGGTACGCAGTGCAAATCGCTTGGTTAGCTGGTATGATGGCAAGCCTCCTACTTGTGATCACTGTAGGATTTTTTTATTTGTTCGTTTTTCCGTGTGGATTACGAGAATAAAAATAAGAAGTCGATTGGAAAACGTAAAAAAGTTGTGGAATGGAGGATTATTTGTGAAAATTAAAATTTTTTTCGGAATTTAAAGAAAAAATTCGTAAATAATATAATTTCAATATTTCTTTTTTTATAAATCCGTCGTAAAAAAAATTATGGTGATCAGTAGGTGACCTTGTAGAGAGCGACAGTTAGATGTTGCATCGAGCCACTTGCCTGATGTACGCGTCCGGTGGGGGAGCAGACGTTCTCTGGGAAAATGAAGACACCGTCAACGGTTAAACAGATTGACCAACATCAATCTGGCAAGCCAGATACGGTGTCTTCTCACCCGCAGATAGACCGGTCTATGAAGCCCACCCAAGAACTATCGCACTCACTGACCAATCGTAGTTTCGGGTCACTTGCCTGTATGGGCCTGGGAAATGAGGCAAGCTTTCGGAAATCATTCAGGGCCATAGCCTCAAACGCAACCCGGAAGTCTCGACGATAATATTGGGGTCCTATACCCAGCACCTCAGAAGGACATGCACCCCGTCATGCCAGTTTTAAGGTACCTCTGCAAAAGGACAAGATTCAGCGTATAGACAAAGACTAAACGCAATTCGTGCGTCATCTGAGTAAACGCAACCCTGACACCTTAACGGACAAAGACAGGAAAGCACTCGACAAGGCCAAGAACCGACTGAAAACATTTCCGACTGACTTGGACAAGAGGGAATCAACCGGCTCCTAAGAGTTTGCCTATGGGAAGGAGAAGAACGGCCTCTTGCCCTTCACCCCGATAGCGGATAGACTTAGCAGACCTGCAACGGGCTCGGGCCAGACTCACAGCCCAACCCCGACCCAACCCGCTCGGAAGAATGCCCCACGCATGAGGGAGTTACAGGGTGCAGTATGTTCCCCCTTTATACTCCACGATAAAAAAATGGTGGGGCTGAAAGTTCTTCTAAATCCTCGAAGAAGTACCTAACCACCAAGGATTCTATTTCTTTTGTGGCAGAGCGCTGGTCAGTGACAAAGGTGGGGTGTCCTCATGCACCTCCGCATCACCGCATCATCTGCATTGGTCATCTAGACTCATTCTCACTTTATTGGTATGATATTTCAGCATACATATTGTGTCCGGTGATAATATCTATAATCGAGGACAACAATTTTCTGTTCAATTGTCTTACGTTGTGCTCTGCGCAGAGAACCCATAGCTCTTCGCGATAGCGACTTACAAGATTTGATTTTAACTCATCGGCAGAGATCGCTTTTATTGCCGCTTGACTGTCAATGAAAAAGGTAAAATCTGCATGATGTATTGCCATCATTGCAACCTATTAAGCAGTGTTTTCACTGCCAGTACCTCAGAAGTCTGATTGAAGTGGATAGTCCGAGACGTTCGAAGTAGAAACCCGCGCCAACGCCGACTTCCATAGGCTAATTGCACACACTCCGATTTTGGACTGCCGTGCCAGTATAAAATCGGCCGACATTTTACCGGTAGTAGGGTGCTAGCACATTCACCGGGGGGTTATTCCCAAATGCGCGGCGGATCGCTTTTCATGGCGGATTGGTATTTTTATATTTCCAAAAGCGATTCGATCCATTCAAAAGCGAGAGCTATTGTGGGGATTGCTGGCAATAAATCCGCCAGCAATCCGTCACCTCAATAGCTATCGCTTTTGACAGCTTTTGGAAATACAAAAATATCAATCCGCCATGAAAAGCGATCCGCCGCGCATTTGGGAATAAGTCCCCGGATTTTTACCGGTCTAACAATCAGTTGCTTTGTTGTCGTGAAGGGACACGAGGTTATTGTTTAATAATAATGAATCCTAAATGAGTTGTTGCTATGTGGTTATTGCATCGCCTGGTAAGATTCCCGTCTTTAAATTATCCAAGGTTTTATCCCACAAAACAGGTCTTGCCTCCACTAATGAAATAAGGACATCATTGTCAATTAAATCACCCATATAAAATCGGCAGTCCAAAATCGGTGTGTGTGTGTGCAATTAGCCATAGATATGGTCGACGTGTAAAGCCACGTAACTATTTTGGGATTAGGATCTCATGTTCGTACTAGTTGGCGAGCTAAATTCCGGAATTGTTATTTTGAACTAATTCCGTTTTATGTAGGTTTACTGCCAGTCTACATTTCCTTGTCCAGGTACTGATCATGGGTAGAGCTCTGTTTAGTTATTCACTGATAGTGGATAGGAATTTTCCTGCAACTGCTTTAACTCCACTAAAGTCTAGTTTGATCAGGATCTCGTTTACCACAAGAACCCAAAGTAGGGGTGAAAGGACCCCACCTTGAAGAATGCCTCTAGATGGAGATACCCCCGTTTGCATTCATAATCTAAATTCTAAAGTAATCATTAAAACATCAATTCTTTTAGAAAATAGGGAAAATCTCCCATTCATTTGTTTATTTGCGTGAGGTCAGTGTACAATATAAATCATTAGTTTCGAATACCGCTTCCAGTGTACTCAAATAAAAAGAAGAATCTCCTTACACGCTAAAAACTTACATATAAAAAGTGTTAATAAACACTGGTATATAACTACAACAAATCTACCTCTCATAGCTCTTAAATTAGAATCAACAAGATAAAAAAATGTTTTTGAGATAAAAATTCCATATAATGTTCAAAAAAGAAAATACATTCTAACAACGATCAAAACAGTTTAAAACAGTGAAAATATTTATCTAATAAATTTCAACCTAACACATCTACATCTACATAATTTAAAGTAAGTACTTTTAAAGTTTCACATGCAAAACTATTCTTATAAGCCAGTATGTACAGAGTTACGTTTATTTCACAGTGGATGAACTTAGGCTAGGGAAGCAGGGGGCTGAATGGGTCTTATTTATTTTTCTTTTCTCTGAATGCTGTGCTATAAGGTTGTCCGGGCCTTTGAATTTGTGGATCGGTTCGTTGTTGAGACTACGGGAGATGTTGCTGTCGCAGGCGCAGTTGTTTCGGCGACTGCTGATTCACTGTGAACACCGAACTCCTTTGGGTTATAGTCAGATAGGGCAAGCTGCTTCTCTTGTGAAGTGTCTGGCTGTTTGTAGATCTTCTCTAGCCGCACTTGGACGATTTTTAAATGTTTTAAAATGTATTCCTCCCCTGGAGCGAGCTGATGGGCATACTTCAAACATGCCATGGCTTTGGCGAGCTTCCTGCGCTCTACGAAAACCACACATAAGTTGTGAAGACCCTGAATGTTGTGCGGTTCATACTGTAGTATGCTGCGATAGCACACTTCCGCTGCATCGAGATCCTTCATGTGGTTAATGTAGATATCACCAAGAAGGATTAAGCCCTTTATGTGATCCGCATGATAGCGAATTAATTGATTAAGAAAGGGCACCGCATCTAGGGGACGATTGGCATCGGCCAACATCAGCGCCAAGTTGAACAGAGCACTGCGGAAGTCCGTCTTGATGTGTATTGCACGTTTGAAGTAATTTTCTGCGTCTTCGAAATTGTTCTCATCCATCGCCAACATGCCGAGATTAAAATATACACGTTCGTTGTTCTGATCCTTTTTAAGAATTTTAAAAAGTCTTTCTCGCGAAGTCTTACGGTATTCTTCACCGCCCAGCTCTTGGAGCAGAATGGCAGAATTGAGGAGAGCCTGTTCGTGTTCTGGCGCTAGTTCTATTGCTTTGTTAAAGTACACGTTGGCTTGGGATGACTTTCCCTGCTCGAGAAACACCACCCCAAGGTTATAATAAATGTCTGCATTCTCATTATCGTACAGCAAAGCTTTCTCGTACACTTCCTGCGCTTCGGCTGTCCTGTTTAGCTTCATCAAAATATCACCGCGGTTTATGTACGCCTGCACATAATCCGCTCTCATACTTATTGCTTGTTTATACAGACGATCCGCCTCCTCCAGTCGCGTATGATTCTTCGAAATGAGATTCGCCAAATTTATAAAGACATTCAAGTGGTTTGGAGCTATTCTAGCCTGATAGGACTCTCCCGGTTTGATTTTGGGAAAGAGACCTTTTGCTTTTAAATAGGCATCCTCTGCTTCTTTGTACATCTTCAAATGATTGTATGTGCGACCAACATTTATGTACGCTCCGATGTCGTCTCGCTGTATGATTACAGCCTTCTGGAAGTAAACAAGAGCTTGCGAGTACTTTCCTTCGTTTTCCAGAGCGTGTCCGACATTATTAAAGAGTTTGGCATTGCGGTTATTTACGTTAAGTCCCGACATAAATAACGAGTACTCTGTTCGCCAATCTTCATTCCTAGTATACGTCTTGAGTCCATGACTGATGAGCAGGAGAAGGAGAACAATCTCCGCAAAGTGATTATTTCTTTTGGACAAATTGTAGAAGCCATATGCTATTAGCATACAAAATCCCATAGACGGCATGTAAAGAACACGTTCTGCGACCACAAACCCCACCGGGAAGAAAATATTCGATGCAGGCAAGAAGGGAAAAATCATCCAAACCAGACTCATGATAATTACTTTTGAATGTTGTAAATTTTTCGTCGTAATTCCATTTAAACCGATAATGAAAATAACTATGAATGTAGCTAAAGTTGCTAAGTTGCGTATATCGTTGAAACCTTCGATAAGTGGAATGGTGCCTGAAAAAAAAAAAAAAAAAAACGATTAATAAATCGAAGTGATTGAACTGCGTGATTTAAAACGTAAGACAGGCTTTGAGGGGACTATGTCTGCTAATTGGACTATCCGAGCACATAAAATGCGGAGTGGGACTCACAACAACAGTACGCAGTGAATACGTTTCTACCGTCAGATTCAAAACTATAGAGGTCGACGCATTTATACGCAAGGAACGAACTGCATTATTTCAATTCGATTCATGTATTTATTTAGCAAAAAAGCGTTTTAACAATTTGAACATCTTAAGGACTATTCACGTGAGAGCGAGCGAACGAATTACTAAAATGCGAACAAACCATTTTTGATGCATTTATGAACAGAAAATTTCACATTTTACTATTCCAAGAGGAGGATAATTAATTGTTTCATCAAAATATACTAAGAAAACAAGTTTAAAAATAGTCTTAATAACGAAATTTCGAACGAAATCGCGAACGAAAACACCCTGGCGCGAATTGTCAGTCTATTCACAATCCACATCATTTAAATCGCGTTCCACAAAGTAGCGAATAAAAAATTCGTTCGAACTTAACCTTATTCCAAGAGGAGGATATCTTGGAATAATAAAATGTGGAATTTTCTGTTTATAAATGCATATAAAGTGGTTTATTCGCATTTCATAAATTCGTTCGTTCGCTCCCATGTGAATGGTCCTTTACAGCTCACAGGAAGTGCAGAATAGGGTGCGCCATAATAAGCGCTCATAACCCCCGTTCTGCAGAACGGGTTAATCCATCAATAACTGAAATTCTCCATCTCGGTGTATTGGAGAAATCAGTAGTCAAAAACACTGAGGCACTCTTGCGTATACGTAACATTTTTATTACATTTCATTTTAAGGTAATGTAAATGCAATTTTGTAGGTATCTAGTGTGGATTTTGTTTAAAGAAATGAAACTTGTATGAACTTGAGGCAATATAGATCAAAACCAGAAGTAGAAGTGGAACAGAGTAGATGATCTGAGAGCCAAGGAAAAGGTATAGTTCATGTCGAAAGCTTTCGGGTAGAGTTGTTCATGAGACTAGTAGTGGGACTGGGTAAACTGCTTTTAGCGCCCACAGCTAACTTTGGAGTATTCGACGTCACAACTCGTTATTAAGGAGCATGCTAACAAAAGTTTTCAATCAACCAACTACTTGAAACTGATTAAAGTAAAGCCAACACGGGTATTTGAATGGCGGTAATGGATTGATAGCTGGAAGCAAAAGGGATGTACAAACTGCAATGCATTCATGGCAAATTAAGAACAATTGATGTATCCACTTGGGACTTCACAAGCCAATTGAAATGATTGGGTTCTTGCGTTATGAGAAATATTCAGATCCGTTTCATATACGAGGTGGAACTGCAAATAGTTGTGTACATTCGGAGTACTTATATTGAATAACTTAATAGATCTAGCATCTCGAAAGTCGTTAATGTCATCTCTTGGCACAGCGTATTAGGCAGTACACGCAAAGGCTTCGTCTTTCATACAATGATTTCACAGAGATGAAGAGGAAGACGCGTCTGTCACTCATCTTCTTCGCATCGCAGTTGCCCTGCCCTTGCCAATTTAAGAAAGGCCTACTTACCAAACTATTTTCTTAATGATCTCAGTGATTTAGGTAATAAGAACGCCGCGAGCATTCACAGCTTTATAAACTGCAGCTTGCATGAGCAGCCAGTAAAGGAGCAACTCCAAGTATCCCAGTGGTATGCACAATGGGCCGACTAACGGCCAACATCTAGTGAAAACACTTTGTAAAGAAAATGGCTGTGCGGTTTATCAAGGAAGATTTTATGAAATACCATATGCGTCATAAAACCACAGCAGCATATACTGCGGAATAGTTTAGTTTGCAAGTATTGAACGGCCAAACCGTAGTGAAGGTGCTAGGGCTCTGATACATTTGAGAAATCTAGTTAAGCAATTTTTGTCTGATGTTGATACGGGTCTTATCAGCACTTAAGAAAAAAAAGCTCCGTACGAGATGTGATGCAACAAAATCATCAGTATTGATGACTTTCAAGTGTAATATAATAATTTTCAAAGAATCGGCATAAGATACCGCTCACCAGTCGTTCTGATGACGAATTTCAACAATTTATACGACCGATGAGCGGTGATAAAGGGGATCCCTTGATTTTATTTCATTTTTTTTATACAATTCGAAATAGCAAACTTGATTGGCATAAAGAGGTTTTAAAGAGGTTGAAATGGATCGTTGCAAGCCATTTTTAAATGGTACTTGGATGGACCAAGTCATTAGACCCTGGTCAACACAGTCAAAAGAATTTTAAAATAAGTTGTATGTACATCAAGGGAGCTAAAGAAATGGATAACTATACTTTTTTGAAGAAATGTAAATAAAATGTCTTTATTCTTTTTCAGTTACGTGGAACAGGTACTACAACATGATGTAGGTACAGTGTCTACAACAGGCTTCATGGAAAAGGACCGGCATGTGGGGTTACATGATTTTGGCAACTGCTTCTAGATTTTTTGTCTGTCCTGTAGAAAACATGTAGGAATGAAAAAAATGAGGCTGAGAAGTTGCTTCATTATAGTTGAAGGGAGTAGATTTAGATTATTCGTAGAAGTATGGTGACATTCTTTTTGTTTTGTATTGTTGGAAAAACTTTTCCAAGTTCTTATCAAATTATTTTTTTCTTATTTCATCTGAAAACCGAACAAGCAGTTTTCTATTTCATACTTGGGTATACGAAAATGTCATCTACGAAAAACTGTGTAGTGTATACATCCAGAGACTTGATGGTGCATTCCTCGTCAAACTGAAATTATTTTTCTCTAAATGGGTGGTTACCTAGTTTGTCAACAGAATCAATCAGAAGCGAGACTATATTACTTTATTCAGTCGTTACGGAATTAAAATAGACCACAGGTGGTCAAATATGGTAAAAAGAAAAATTGCTTAATCAAAGACTTGCATTATGGAATTGAATTAATAAAATTTTGTAGTGTGCATTGTTAAATTGCTTTTTTGATTATTCAAGTTGATAGCCAACTCTCATTAAATAGAAATAGCTATGTACCTATTAACCTATGAAATGTTTAAATATGTATGTAACTAAAATAAAAGAGTCTTTGAAAAAGGCGTTGAGGGATGTTCCATCAGGAATTAAAACGCACCAGGTACAGGTTATTTACTTCGAGAATGTTTCGCATTTACTTTGGGTTCTTAGTTACAAGTGTTTTTTTTTTTTGTAAATTCTCTATTTACAAGCACAGAACGACAAATCTGATATCATAGGTACTACATTTTACATAGCACTACAACATCAGTCAGCGTTACTACCCTTACAATGTAATGTAATGCAGTTTCCCCGCATTTCACGCGCACGACCTGCACTTCCGTCACCTAAAGCAAACCACCCAATTCCCTGCGCAACATTGTACGAAGGAGTACACATAAACTGCATTATTTCTGCACACAAAGTTGCAGTCAAAAGGCCGATTACAAATATCACTACATACTCACCCATTGTCCAATCACAGCATAGATTGCATGGGAACACCAACAACCAGCAATTGAGGTAGATGAGATAGCTAAAAGTTAACTGACGCGATGGTGTTTCTGCTGCCGATGCGGGATTGTCGAACCTGGTGAACACAGGCAGCTGAGATCCCATGACATAGAGTCGCCCGATGAGCAGAATAAGGGTTATTGAAACCAGAAATGTGATGCGTGTTATCAGAGTTACATTGTAGAGATTTCCAAGTTGCTCCGAACGCGTTTTCTTTTTCTTTTCTTCAAAGAGATTTTTAACGAAGTCAAAAATTTGCTGAGGTCGGATCTGTTGCACCACAATTATCTCGTATGCTGCACAAATGCCAGCGATGGTGATTCCTTGTTCTTTGCATAGCATTGAGCAAAGTAAGCACACAGCGAAATGGGTTAGTGAACTCCAACGGGTGTAGCGTAGAGATTTCACAGCTCGGGCGTAGCACAAGAACGCTCCCAGAAAGAAAATCGATGATAGCAATTCCGCCCGGCCCACTACGCCTGTGACCGCCTCGGTATGCACCGGATGCACAGCAAACAACAGTGCTGCCACAAAGCTCATTTGTTTGCCACCCCCGGTGCCGCCAGGAAGACCCATTAATTGCTTGCACGCCCGCTTGAAAAGAAGACACACCAACACATGCAGCATGACATTTACAACATGGTAGCCAGCAGGCTCCAGCTGATGTACGAAGTAGTTCCAGCGAAAAGTTAACACAGTCAATGGCCGATATGATTTATGCGATTGCTCTTTGCGCATTGGCGTACCCCAAAAGTCGTTCAGGAATATGTTTTTCAGTGGGGTGGTTGGACGCAAATCCTTATTGTCCTTTACAGCACTGATGTCGTCAAACACCAGCCCACACGAAGAGCTGTTGTAATAGCACAACGTGCATACCGACACAATCGCAACAAACTGATAAAAGTTACTACTGGGCATGGGCATGATTTCGGCTGTGGGAATGGGTGGATGAGGAGGGACTCGCTTCCAAAATGTCGCCCGGAGATTTTTTTTTAACAAAATATAACTCAGCGCTGGTGATTCTGTGGTCGAAATCCTAGAGATTTTCTATTTATTCATGGTTTTTATCATTATAAAATTCCGCTCAAATGTCATCATCGATTCGTGGATATTTTCTGCACATGCCTAGAACAACCTTAAACTCCTTGCACTTTCACTTGGCGAGATGTAAAATTACTTTGACCGAGATTCGATATTCATTGGCCTCCATTACATGGCAATTTTATGGCAAATTTTCACGAACACCGGTTACTAATGCTACGCAATCAGACTGCAATAATTTTCTTCACAACACAGAGCACCTTTTGCGAGTTAATTTTCCGAGTTTAATTGTGATTCTAATGAAGATATTTTACAATGGAGATTTTATTAATGGTGAAGCTGAAGAACACAAGCGTCGTTTCGTCCTTGCTCCATGTAACTGTCAAGTGGGGCGACACAGGAATCGACGAAGACAAACAATTCACTTGGCTGGCTGGCGCTGGCAATCGTGGGGAAATTCGCGTATGTATTTTTAAAAAGGGGCAAGAGAAGGAGCACTTTATTTGCTCCACCATCGGTACCATTCCACGTCCACCCAGTTCCAGAGTTGATGAATTTTTTATTTACAGAATTTGAATTTAGAGATGCTGGCAGCACTTGTATTATAGGGTACTCCTACTTTGCTCCTACTTGTACTGTTTTTTTCGAACACGTCGTCGTCAAAGTCAAAAGTGTTTTAAAAGTTACAGTAATAGGGACTGTGCAATGTTCAATGCCTTATAAACAAACCAAAAATCTGAAAACAAAAAATCATTTTTTTTGCATTTTATCAAGGGTCAGTACAGTATCAGAAAATTATAGGAAACTAATTATAGCTAGTTCATCTTTTACTTTTACATACAATATACCTACTCACTTTTGGTTTTATTATACTCACTTTTGGTTTTAGATGCAAAATTGTTATACTCACTTTTGGTTTTGTTATACTCACTTCCCAAAAAATACGCCATATCTCAGCGAAGGAAAGTAAAATCTTCAGCACGCAATTACAACAACTATAAGAGTCTCGAAAGTGTCAAGCAGTAGTTGTTGTAATTACGTGTTAAAGATTCTACTACTTCACTGATATAGATTGCCAATAAAACAGGCATTATTATAGAGCTACTCGTACTTCCACATACCTAGCCTTAAATGAAAAAAATATAAAAAATATACTTATTTTCAGGTAATGTTCTATTCGATTTGACATTTCGGGTAACCACCAACCGAGCAAAATTCGCAAATCATAATATGTACATTTTCCGTTAAGTCATTGGCTCCATTGATAGTTGGTGTAAAGAACAATGAGTTGAATGCTCCTGCACACAATGGTCAGTCGTTTATCTGGAGCGAAAGAAAAAGAGACAATCTCTTGTGAGTTTCAATATCTTCTTCAAAGTAAAATAGCCTTCGTACCGAGCACGGTTTTAATAGCAAAAGAGCATACAGCCATTTTTTTTCTTTTTTGTTTCTATTAACATTGTTTTCAGTTATTTTTAGGAAACCAGTATGTTGGGAGGAATATGGTAGCTAATTATTTTTTTACGATACCTGTCATCTAACCGAAATACTCTTTTGGTGCGAAGAACTTTGTTATTTCTTATCTTTATTTCTGAAAAACGCAGCCTATTTGGAAATCCTCAGTCTTAGAACACTGTTGATTTTATTCGAACACGTTTGCATAGAACAAATAGTTTGGCATCATTGTGAGAATTTGACACACACAAAAATTGACATTACGCGGTTGCGGTTTGCTTGCTGAACTAATTTTTCCCGGCACAAGGTTAGTTTACACAAAATGTTAATAAATATTTTCATTTCCAAATTCCAAACATTAAATAAAATACAATTAATTTAGAGCTCTGCAAAATGTCTACAGAAGACTTTTATCTACGTTACTACGTAGGACACAAGGGTAAATTTGGTCATGAATTCTTGGAGTTTGAGTTTCGTCCCGATGGCAAATTGCGCTACGCAAACAATTCCAACTATAAAAATGATACCATGATCCGCAAGGAGGCTTTTGTACATCAGTCTGTAATGGAAGAACTAAAAAGAATTATTTTGGACTCTGAAATTATGGCCGAAGATGATACACCATGGCCACCCCCGGATAGAGTCGGTCGGCAGGTTAGTACTGGGAGCAATGACCGTCGTGTAGCGTAGTAGTAATGATGACGTTTTTTTTTTCTTCTGCAGGAGCTCGAAATTGTTATTGGCGATGAGCACATTTCATTTACTACCTCAAAAACTGGCTCGTTAGTGGATGTAAATAGATCCAAGGATCCTGAAGGTCTGCGGTGCTTCTACTATCTTGTTCAGGATTTGAAGTGTTTAGTATTCTCACTCATCGGGCTGCATTTCAAAATTAAGCCTATATAGGATGATCCATTTTTTCTACGTACCCTATGTAATATTTATAGCAAATATTTTTTTCAATAAAGCCAACATTCTTTCGTACAGAACAAATGTTTTAATCGGCCATTCATATTTTGGTGCCCTTCATGTGTTAACAGAAGTGAACTTAACGAGGTGTAAGGTCATTATATAACAAAAGAGCCTCTATTCCCGACTGAAACTACCGTCCCATATAGACAATTTTAGAATTGCATTGCTTCCTGTAAAAGAATATTTTGGTATCGTCGCATCTGCAAAGTGAACAGTTCCCCCGAGTGGGTACTGTGAATAATAATCACCCTTATTCCCGTTGGCGTTTGGCGTATACGACTCATATGTCGTGTCGTTTTAAACACGATATTCCGATTTTTTTCCGAACTTTTGTTAAAGATTTTGCTTCTTTTTCAAGTGTTCACTGTAATTTCAAATCGTTTGTTTAAAAAAAGTTACAAACACTGCCTTAAAACCGAAATGAAATATCAGGCGTTTTCGACAAACGCCAACGGGAATAGGGGTGAATAAGTTTCACTGTATCGTTAAAAACGTTCAAATCGCAATTTTCACGAGCGGGGAACTGTTCACTTTGCGGATGCGACGATACCAAAAAATTCTTTTCCGTGAATGATTCCCCCCGGCGGATTCCATGATAGGGGTGAATATATTATATACTAGGGGTATATGGCCTGCGGATGCACTTTTTGGCTGTGCATTAGGCCCCAGCCATACATACAATGAGAGAGCGAGCAATTCCTTCCTACTGAAGATATCATTCTTGTGTAGTTTTTGTTCGAATTCTAAAGTGACTTTCCTGTGAAAAGTTAAGATTTTAGTCGGAAAAGTGGATTCCGATGGAATTATTTAAAAAAAAAAAAAATAACCGAAACCACACTTACATTTTGCTGTGATTTTAAGATCGCTTGGTAGGTATGCGACATTTGTAGATCCAATGTTTAGTTAGTAGAAACTAAGAAAGTACCTACTATCTTTATTTTTTAAGGGCATGTATATACGGTGCCATTTTATGACACGCTAATGTTATATCTAATATCAGATTTCGTTCATACGGTGTGTGTAGACACAATCTGGTGTCATTTTAACGTCAGCAAGTCAAAATTGACACGATTTTTGACATATGTAATAACTGCGCTTCGGAACGGAAAATTTCCCGATTTCGTAAGAATCAGAGGACTTTTGATTCGATACAGCTTTTCAAAACTTTGTTAAGACATTTATGTAACGCACACCCGCGTTGCAGTGAGTTTTCGACTGATATTTTGTAGGTACCGAAAAAGAAAAGCCCGATGTTTGAGGAAACAACATCATGCCAAATCTATGCGTCGTCGCATTTCAATTATTCATTCCAAAAACTGATATCTCGAATGTAATTTGAGCCATGTTCTCACCGACGTGATTAAGCTAAATCCACCTGCTTTAGCTTATGCCATTAATTACGAGTTTTACCATACATTTTCATACTGCTAATTAGGTGTTTTTGTTAACACCGTTTCCTCCTCGTTATTTATCCTATATGCTCTTTTCAATACTCACGTATGCGTCAGAAAATTAACCGAGAATAATTATTTAGCGCAATTGACACACGGTCTTATATTTATTTGTTGGAAATATCTTTTCTTCTAATTTCTGCAACAAATTCCTCAATTTCATACAAAATATTGCACGTATTTTATCAATTTGATTGTTTTAAACAAATCAATCTTCCACTCGAAAATTTACGAAACATCCTGTAACTTTAATAACAATCTGCATTTGTCAACTGCAACAAAGTTGAATATCTTGAAATAATAATCTCTGTATACCAACTAATCAAAAATATTTTGATCGGGGATTGTTTTCTTTGGGTTGGATGTCGATTGTCGAAGTGCCGGAAAAATTTCTATCGAACACCGATTAACCTTTATTAGCAACCGAATAATAACAGCTTAAAACTTCCATCGATTTGTACTTAAATATGCTTCGTAAAGTATTTAAAGTAAGTTAAAATGCCGTTTTTTTAACAATAAGAAATTTAAGTTAATTTCACAACTTGTCATTATATAACATGAAATACATCACAATCCGATATACGTTGTTTTTTTAGATCTCTCAAGTCGCTCGCAGACCTAATCTTTTCGGCAAACTTCGCTTCTATGCAAGTAGCAGCAGTTCAGATAAACCCCCAGTAGTTAATCATGCCGACGTACCCATTGTCGATTTCGACGATCCAGCCCATTTGCCTTTACCCGAGTATCGGGCAAAAATAAACGAACCATTGGCACAGCAAAAGCAAAGGTAAGAAATGTTTACACAAAGCTAATTGAATACCTTCCTCATGCGTGTGTTTATAGGCTACTCTATCAGTCTCGCAAACGTGGAATGCTGGAGAACGATCTACTTCTGAGCACATTTGCCTCAAAGTATCTGAAAGAAATGTCTAAAGAGCAAACAGATTTGTACGATCAGTTGATAAATGGAGTGACAAACGATTGGGAGATTTACTACTGGGCGACAAACACAAAACCAACACCTCCAGAGTATGACACAGAAATTATGGCAAAACTCAAGGTGCACGTACTGAATGAGCACAAGGAGAAAAGAATACGCCAACCAAATTTATAAAATAATCAATATAATCTGTATTTGGCAATAAACGCTTTATTACCCTGCTTTCGCTACTCAACATCTTTCGAAAACTTTGTAAAGTGTTTGCAGATTGGTTAACTCGTAGAGATGGGCCTTCATTTGATTGCTGGGCAGGAGATACCTTTTCATCGAAGGAGTCATTACATATTCAACCATCCATTTGTGTTTTTTTGTTGTAGCATCCGCTTTGGCAATGTTCGAGTAAAATTTTGCTGTTTCCCGGCAGAAGGTTTCGAAGCACTCTTCTTCGGTATTCCAGTCGACTTTTGTGGAAAGTCTGAGCAAGTACAGAGGAAGAAAGGCAATGCTGGGTTCATGACTATCCAGGAGGGATGGAATGCTTTCAAGGATACCGTCTTCTGTTATTTTTAACGAGAAGTACTCACGCATAAGAAGTGACTTTTCGATTAGAATTTTCGTAGCGCGATGGGCTAACTCTTCTTTGTCACCATCTTCGTCACTCCAGCTAAGAGATTCAATTGCAATGATCATGAGGTCCTTAACCTGCAAACCCGGCTTGAAGCTAATCTCCTTGAAACACTGGAATTCAAAAACGAGGCGCTGATACATGAGCTCCTCACTGCAAAGAAAGAAATACAAAGGAAATCAGTACTTCTGAAATGGGAATGAGGATTGGGTTGTAAGAATTGTGGAATGGACCAAGAAATCCAACAGCTGAGCAGCTGAGGGTTGAGATGAACGTAGGATAAACCGGACTAGCGACTTTCTTATCTCAACTATCCTGGTAAACACGTTGACAGCCTTTTCGGAATTTATTTTATCATTTACCTCATCATGAGAAATTTACTTTAGTTGTTGATTTCCCGATTGAGGTAGCCAGGCTTAAATTACCCGCACATATTACTCTTATCCTGCTACTCTACGGGGATTACGTACGCAACATAGTGTGTTGTGAATAATGAGAACTAGCAAGCCAATACAAATATGTTTTAGACATGAAATAACTCACCACAACTTCAACGTATTGCAGAGATACATCTTGACTCCGTATTGAAACAAGGAAAACGTCCTGTCCACCACCCCCACAAATACCATATCCTTTACAGTTTTCCTTAGCTCGGAGCTACACGAATTTTCGATCTGCTTTCTCATTTTGATAACGCTCGAGAGTCGGACTTCCTTTGACTTCTTCGCTACCTCTTGTCTGAAACTGATTTCAGAATCGGGGTTGAGTGTTGCACTCGCATGCGGATTTATTAGGAATTTCTCCAACTTTTGATCCTTGGAGTCAGTTCGAATCATGTTATTTTGACTCACATGATCCGTGGCTAATGTATTGCTAGTCTCATTCGCAGTTTTGTCCTGAGTTGATACTCCAGGCAACTTCAACTGCTGGTAAATCTTCTTTGTTGTCTTGCTACTTAGGAGCTTCGCTTCTATGGCAGTTTTTATCTTTTCAATGATATCGTGCTCGTTTAAAAAATGGACCTCATGCTTTGTGGGGTGAATATTAACATCTACATTCGTTGGATCAAGATCAAGACTTAAATAGACAAAAGGATGAGCGCCTTTTGGCAGCAATGTACTGTAAGCTGCATCGATGGCGGTCTTCAAAGATCCTGATTCTACCAAGCGATTATTGATAAACAGTAGGAGTGTGATCTTTTTAGCTGAATACGAGACTTTTGTTATGAGGGCTCTCATATTGAACCTATGCAGATCGTCTTTAAGTTCGACGTCCATAAGCTCTTTGAAAATTTGCATTCCATAGAGATTTTTGATGTTATCCCTTTGTGTGCTGTTAGACATTGTGCGTATAAAAGGGCTCTGCCCATGCTTTTTTAGCGTGAATCCAACTTTCGCGTTGTGCACCGCATACTTCATCATAACATCAACGATTTTTTGGAACTCATCAGTGGGCGATTTAAGAGCTTGTTTTCTTTGCGGCATGTTATAAAACAGATCCTCAATTGTGATGATAGTACCCTGTGTGCCAGCACATGGCGTTAGAGTTCCCCTAAGCTCTCCATCCTCATATGAAGCTCTAGAAAATAAATTCATCTGCGATTATTTGACAATACATATATAAAAATTAAACAAACTTATAAGCGCTTTGCTCGTGTCTAGTTTTAGTCTGAATCGTTAAATGAGCTACATGACTGATACTAGCTAAGGCCTCGCCACGAAACCCAAACGTAGCAATGTTGGACAAGTCCTCGAAGTCAACTAGTTTAGAGGTGGTAAATCGGTTGCATACGATTTTCATGTCTTCTTTGCGAATGCCAGTACCATTATCCAGAATTTGGAGCAATTTTAAACCGCCAGACTTTACAGTTACTTGAATGGATGTTGATTTGGCATCAAGACTGAAATATGAGTTGTTGAAATAAATGCTTACATTATTTTGTATATAAATATCGCATATATACCTATTTTCTAATAGCTCTTTAATTGCATTAGATGGTCTCTGGATAATTTCTCCGGCTGCAATACGATTCACAACAGCTTCTTCCAATTTGTGAATAACGCCAGGATCCATTCTGAATCTCAATTCTCAACCCATCGACACCGAACCGAAGCACGATTACAAAACACAAACAAAACAAATCAGAGACTACATAATTTGAGAAACAAGATTACATGAAAGTCTACAGCCAACCTTTATCTATAATTTGTTCGTTATTTCCAAGATATCAAAAACTCCTGATTTCCAGTTTAGCTAGGAATGGAAGTTCAATAGGAAAGGTATAAAAAAAAAACTCACCATAAAGTTCTGATTCGTTAAGAGCAATATTTTTGTGCACGTAGAAATTAAATTAGTAACTTTTAGAAATTTAACTTTTGTGCAATACGCTAGGCCACGCGATTGGCAAACATGTTGACGTTGCTAGTGGACTTCCGATGTTTGCCAAGCAACAAATACATACCAAATGTAGGTAATCTCCTGAAATAATTTACATAGAAACTACAATAGGCCCTGCTGTTTTATTGTCAATCTATCTCAGTGAAGGTAAAGTAGAATCTTCAGCACGCAATTACAACAACTATATTATAGTCTCGAAAGAGTCAAGCAGTGTGTAGTTGTTGTAATTGCGTGTTAAAAATTCTACTTTATTTTACTTCACCGAAAAAGATTGCCAATAAAACAGGCCTAATATAACAATTAGAATTTCTATCTTTTGCTTATTATGGCAACATTTTCGTTGCCTTTGACATTCAGCACAAAAACAAACCATTATGTCCTAAATACATTCTATGAGTGCTCATTATAATCGTGCTCCCAAAAGCAGGGGTCAGATCACGTAAAATAAAAACGATTGGACTATGTCGTTTTTACGCATGGTGACTCTATCATATCTGTGGCAATAAACAGAGACTGCTATTGTCAAAACGATGTCGTTCGATCGTTTTGATTTTATGTATGATCTGCCCACAGGATAATTTTTTGACAGCTAATATTTGCGTTTTCACCTCAATTCTGGCAAAAATACATTGAAAACTTACAAGTAACAAACAGCTATAAGCAATAGCAATTTTGACGGCTATGTTTCCGTATGTTAAATAATTACCTCGGCTAATTTTCTGACACTTAGGTGAGTGTTGAAAAGAGAAACTCTGATTTAAAAATAGAGATTTCTCTAAGAGCATGTGTTGTCGCATTTTGTTAAATGAAGTAAAAGAAATTTTAATTAAAAAACGTTAAAAGAAGTATTTATTTGGTCTTGAAATTCATAATGTAATTAATATTATAAAAGGTCAAAATCGAAGTTGCTTTTATGTTGCCAGCTACCAACCAACTGCCCTCTTCTCGTTCATAAAAGTGACAGCTATAAGTATTTTTAAATTAAAGGGAGATAACAATATCTCATGATCAAATAAATTCAATATAAAGGTGAGTTAAAGCTGGGTCACTTGATTTTACGTAACATTCTCCCCCACGGTGCTGACGTCCGGTTCGGATGCAGTACCTTTTTCGAAATCAATAAGACACAGCTTAGTCGTAGGTCGTCTCTTTACACCTGCCGAAGTTTGTACATCAACAACGCGAACTTCGCCGTCTTCACCAGGATATGTCTTGATAACAACTGCCTTGGGCCAACTATTTCTTGGCTCATTGTTGTCCATTACGTAAACTAAGTCGCCATTCTGTAGCTTCCTGTTCGTTGCAAGCCACTTTGGACGTCGTATTAAAGTGGGCAAATATTCTTTACGCCACCTCTTCCAGAATTGGTCTGCTAAAAACTGTGCTGATCGCCAATGCTTTCGTAGTATCAAGTCATTTTGCTCAAATTCACTTATCGGAGCAGAAGAAGAAGATCGACCCAGAAGAAAATGATTGGGTGTTAAACTTTCCTGTTCCTCAGGATCTTGGGAGACGTCTATTAGAGGCCGAGAGTTGAGTGTTTGTTCAACTTCAGCCATGAGCGTAGATAAAACTTCATCTTTGGGGAACTGTTCTCGAAGAATAATTCGCAAAGCCGTTTTTATTGAGCGAACTAGTCGTTCCCAACAACCTCCCATGTGAGGACTGGCTGCCGGAATAAAGTTCCACTGGATTCTGTATGTTGTCATTTTACTTCGGATGGCATTGTTGTCAAGTTTTGCTAAGTTCTCAGCAATTTCACGTTCTGCGCCTCTAAAATTTGTCCCATTGTCAGAATACATTTCTCTAGGACATCCTCTTCTTGAAATAAAACGTTGCAAGGCCATGATGCATGAGTCGGTGGTTAAGCTATGTGCAATCTCAATATGGGCTGCACGTGTAGTGAGGCATGTAAACAACACTCCATAACGCTTTTCATGCCGCCTTCCGACCATCACCGTCATTGGGCCAAAATAATCGACACCTGTAAAACAGAAAGCTGGATTGTTTGAAATAATGCGTGCCGGTGGTAGCTGTCCCATGAGTGTTTTCACTGGTTTAGCCTTTCTCAGTTTACATGCATTGCACTGTCGTTGAATCTGTCGCAAGGTTGGTCTCATCTTTACTATCCAATAACGCTGCTTTAACTCATTTAGTACGGTATCATAACCAATATGATTATTTATATTATGATAATGACTTACCAAAAGACGAACGTAACTATCATTACCATGTAAAATGACTGGATTCTTAAACCACCTGTCTGCTTGCAGTTTGTTAAGTCGACCGTCAATCCGAATAATGCCGTCCGCATCAAGTTTCGGTGTAAGGGAGTACAGTTTGCTTCTTATGCTTAAAGGCAAATCTTTGGACAGTACTCCTATCTCCACAGGGAATGTTCTATGTTGACTTTGAGATACCAGCAGTATTTCAGCTCGATTTAGTTCTTCAAGAAGTAACTCTCCTATTCGTCGGTCAGATCTATGGCGTAAATTGTGCAAATACCGGAATATCCAAGCTGTAGCTCTGACAAGTTTCAGCCACGATGAAAATCTCGTCGGGTCAATAAGATTTGGCCTGTTGACATCTACCGCAACGTTGACAAATTCCAAGGTTTCATCGTTCAATTGTCTGCACGGTACTTTCGACTTTGGCCAATCGCACTCCTCATGGTACAAAAACTCGGGTCCTTTAAACCACCGTGAGTGAGGACTAAAATGCTTGATTCCTGGTCGCGTAGCTTCGTCTGCTACGTTAAGATGTGTTGGCAGCCAATTCCAGTCCTTGGTGTTAGTGAGTTCGGAAATTTCACTGAGTCGATTTGCAACAAACTGTCGGTATCGCTTCGCCTCAGATTGAATCCAGTGCCACACTGGAGTTGAGTCTGTCCAGAAAAATGTACGGCTGAACTTGCGATCATGTTCAACTTTAATATTTGCAGCTAGACGACTTCCCAAAACTGCAGCTTGGAGCTCTAATCGGGGAATCACCATGTTGGGTTTCAGAGGTACTACTTTTGCTTTCCCTGAAACGAAAGAGACTTTAAAATTATTGTTTACTTTAAATCTTACATATGCTGCGGCTGCGTAAGCATCTTGACTAGCATCAACGAAAACATGTAGCTCGACTTCAGCAGCTTTGTAGAAATTTTCGCCATAATATCGTGGAATCCAAACGGATGATATTTGTCTCAGATTTAGCAACCAGTCGTCCCATATTACCTTCAGATCGGGACTTAGTTCGTCTTCCCAATCTAAGGCCGTTCTCCATATGCGCTGAAGTAAGATCTTACCGACAATAACGAAATGTGCAATAAATCCCAAAGGGTCAAAAATTGACATGACAACTTTTAGCACGTCTCGTTTTGTGGGTGTTCTGTTACCAAGTAACAAGTCAGCATCAATTTTAGCGAGATTTGAACTGAATGTAAAGATATCATCCCTAACATTCCAGTTAATACCAAGGATGCGAGTGCTCGTTCCATCTTTGTTAAATGATATGAATTGAGTGGTGCGTGTAGTTGTGTTCAGTGGGACGGAAGCTAATACTGGCTTAGATGAACAACACCAATTCCTCAACTCGAATCCCCCTGCATTATGTACTTGGATTACATCAGATATAAGCTGTATAGCTGAATCGACGTTGTCAGCACATCCCAAATAATCGTCCATGTAGTGATTATTCTTAATAGCATTGACTGCCTCTGGTAATACATCCTTGTATTCGTCAGCATTTCTATCCTTGACATATATAGCTGAACTTGGGGAGCATGTTGCCCCAAACATCATTGCTGTCATCTTGAATATAGTTGGTGCTTTAGTTCTGTCGCCACTACGCCATAATATTAGTTGGGCTGGTGTATCTTCATCGCGTATCTTGACTCTGTGGAACATTTCTTTGATGTCTGCCGAAAATCCAATTGCCTTTTGTCGGAATTTAAACAGAACGCCTGGCAACGAGTTTAAGAAATCTGGCCCTTGTACCAACACGTCATTTAAAGAGACTCCATGTACTTTGGCTGATGCATCGAAAACTATTCGTACTTTTCCTGGCTTTAATGGATTAAGCACAGGAAAGTGTGGCAAAAACCATTTCTTTTGGGATCGTACATCGTCTACTGTCGCCTTTTTTAAGTAGCCTTTTGTTAGGTAGTCTTCTATGATGTCCGAGTACGCGTTTTTTAACTCAAGATTTCTGTCTAATTTGTTTTCCAACAAAATCAATCTCTTTTCACTGACAAACCTGCTGTCTGGTAATGTAAATACATCATGTTTCCATAAGAGTCCTGTCTCCCAACGTCCATCGTCGTTTTTTTTTGTTGTTTTCTCCATGATGCTGATTGCCCGTTCATCTTCTCTGGATCTAGGGGTATCTCGTCGGGAAGTTAGATAGTCATCCAACTGCCAATTGCTTTTTACCAGGTTATGAAGATCTTCGTCGTCTGTAGCACAAATAGAATTTACAGAATATGGACTTCTGCTGATATCAGAACCACTATTGCCACTAATCGTCCATCCTAGCCATGTTCTGCTAGCAATTGGTGAATTCCATCTGTCATGAATCAGCTGTCGAGTCGCTGTTAGCAGTCCATTATCTTCTCCAATAAGAATAGTTGGTTGGGCATCAGTGAAACTTTCAAATTGGATTTCTTTGAGATAAGGCCACTTGTCTATGAGGTAATTTTTGTCGACTGTCTGTGAAGCTAAAGGTAAATGTTTTACACTTCTTACCTTTTGTAGTCGATAGGTCTTGGCATTGGGAAATGTTCCACATATATTTACATCCAGCAATGTTGACTGCTCCTCTTCTGCTAGTGTACCATTGAACCATTGGAGGGACAGTGGTGAATGCTTTCCGATGATGTCCAATTCCTTTGCAATATCTTCGCGCAGTAAAGTAAGACTGGAACCTGGATCCAACATAGCAAATGTCTTGATTTCCTTGTTTTTATTTTTGAGTACTACCGGAACAATTCTCAATTTTGTTGATCTGTCACTCGTTCGGCTGTGCGTACATATTTCTACAGATGTATTTGTATCCATAGTCTTTTCGCTGTCAGCTGTGTGAAGAAGTCTATGGTGGTATTTGTTGCAATTTTGTGCAGAGCATTTCGTTCTTTTTTTGCAGTTGCGTTTTGTATGTTTAGTCTTTAAACAAGAGAAACATCTCGATGTACTTGTCACATACTTCCATCTGTCGTTCGTGTTCATCGCTAAGAACTGTGAACATTCTTGTAAAGACTTACATGTGGAAGAGCATAAACTACACTCTAATTTAGCTGCCGAACAGTTTTCATTCAGAGTATTAACTCTTCCACCATAACGTTTTCCTTCTGATTTTGTTGTACTTGTTTCTGGAAATGTACGAAGACTGGCTGCATGCGATTTTCTTTCAATCCAATTACTGAAATCTCTAAGGGTATGTCGTGGTTTGTCGTAGATGTGATCCGACCAAAGGATTTGTAAAGTGGGTGACAGTTTTCCTTCCAATTCTTCTATCAGTTGCGGATTGTAAAGATAATCTGAACGGTCCATCAATTCCAAAAGAACGGTCAAATTTTCAACAGCTGTAGCAAATTTAATGATAGACATCGGTTTGTCTTCTCTTGGGGCTGTGATGGTTTTCGTCTTGGCGATCAAAGACTTTATTATGAAATCTGGTCTTCCAAAGCGTCTTTCCAGAATTTTCATAATATGATCGGCGCTGTCCGATGAAATTAGAAGAGACCTCACAGCTTCCAATGCTTCTTCTTTTAAAGCTGAACGAAGACGACTCACGTTCTCACTTCCACTAAAATTACCAGCTTCTGTCGTCCGTTTGTATTCACTTTGGAAAAGAGGCCATTCCTCAGGGTTTCCACCAAATTTGGGTAGATCCATTTTTGTTTGTCTGGCCATAAATGTTGACATCAACGTCAAATACTCTGGTTCTATGTTCTTATGAGTTTTCAGTTTGGGTTGTTCCTTTGATTTAAGTTGGTCTAAATCGAAGGACAGTCTGTCGATTTTCTTCTTGAGCTGGCGCATTTCTTCGTCTGCAGCACTGTCTGGAACCTCGGAGCTGTAGCTCGACAAGGATTTGTTACCGTCGTCGTGAGCGTCTTCTGTCGTTTGAACTGCCCATGGTAAATATTTTGTGCATGCGTTTATGCCTCGATCTTGTGGTTCATTTCGAGAGCCTCGGTTGAAATTTAGTAGATTTTCTTTCGAAAGTTTTGACATTTCTTTTCCAACTGGCAAACTTTTAAATGAAGAATGTTCGTCTCGTTCTCTCACATCACGCGGCTTACCTTTGTGAACAATATTGCTACTGCTATTGCGTCTTGGAATAGCAGATGTTCCTGTTGCAATATCGTTCGCATTTGTTGCCATCTGTCTCCGCTGTGAAAGATTTGATGACATCATCGTTTGGGGTGGTTGATCAAGATCGGCCTCATCAAATCCTAATCTTTTAGCAGCAATACCTTTATTGCACCTTGAACTACGACGCACTGTCGACATGATTTGGCGTTGTATTAATTTACTAGCCTTTTTTTAATGTGTATTAGAAAAGTTTTTTATTAATATAGAATCGAATATTTCCACAGAACCGATTCACTTTATATTCGCGCTAGAAGGACCATTTAATGTTGTCGCATTTTGTTAAATGAAGTAAAAGAAATTTTAATTAAAAAACGTTAAAAGAAGTATTTATTTGGTCTTGAAATTCATAATGTAATTAATATTATAAAAGGTCAAAATCGAAGTTGCTTTTATGTTGCCAGCTACCAACCAACTGCCCTCTTCTCGTTCATAAAAGTGACAGCTATAAGTATTTTTAAATTAAAGGGAGATAACAATATCTCATGATCAAATAAATTCAATATAAAGGTGAGTTAAAGCTGGGTCACTTGATTTTACGTAACAGCATGCTTTTAATTAATAGAAACTCTGTGTTTTATTTTCTTCTCAACATTCAAGCAAATCCCAAGCAATAAAAACGTCAAAAAATTAGTCCAAATGATAATTTATTATCTTGCTTCAGCGCAATTGAAAAAAAAAGATGAGGATTTGCGAAAGTTAGATTATAATGTATATACATTAGGTTCGTTCGTGTACTTTCAGTATAGAAAAATGAAAAATGTCAAATCTCAAAAATCGAGAGAGAAGTCTCTCAATTTCTAGAGAAGTACCTGAACGGTTTTCTTACGAAAAGTTCACGAAATGTCATTTCGACATTCGAAAAATGAACTTTAACGGCAAAATTTACAGAATAAGTTGGATTTGAATTTTTTAAAAGCTAAAATACCTATTAAACCTACTTTTTTTAATGCGCTGATAATGTTCTAGGAACATTTAATTACAACTTCTTCCTCCGACATCGTTGAAGACGAAAATAAATGGAGTTTTGTTTGTCAAATTTTTGAGATGTCACTTAGATGACAGTTTTCATTTTTCAGTAAGTCGAAATTCGGCGAGTAGAAAATTACGAAAAAATGGAAAGAGGGGAAATTGATTTCTCTCTCATTTTTTCCAATTTACTCAGTACGTGGTCGCATTTGCACAGTTTCTTACCAAATTTTTAATAATTTTACGTTTGCAAAAAAGTACCCGAACGAACCTATTAAGGTGGCTTTCCATAATGTCGGTTGATTGACAAAGTTTGACAGCTCTCGCGTTTATGTCATTGAACAACATCACCGTCAGTTCATATCCACTTATGCCAATTATTAGCAAAAAATCATTTGCCAGTATTGATTAACCAACTTATGAACTCGATGCCAATTAATTTTCACTGTCAGTTACAGAGAAAACGACATTTTGTTTGACAATTCAGCTTTTTCCACTTGTCAATCAAATTCTTTTTCAGCTATAACTCAGGCTTTTGGCATAAGCAAATACGTTATTGAACATTATAAAACAATAATATGCTACCTCTAGCCGATAGCCCTGGTAGCTAGTGCTATATTTTTTTTTTATTATTATTTGTAATTTACTTACATAATAATAAAGAAATAATAATAATAATAATAATAATAATATGCTACCAACCTACCAGGCTGGGGTGAATTTTTTTTGAGGATTGTCGAAACTTAGTTATCGAATCGGAAAAATTTAGGACTTGTAAGCTCTCGCGACGAGTGAATCGGGGTAATCTGTGAATCTTTTTTTTTGTTTTTTGACATCAAGGGTTTGGTGTTCATTCATACACGTTCATAAAAGTGCAAATTCACAAAAATATAAAATATAAAAATAATATTCTAGATAAAATGCAATCAAGTACAAGCTCCAGCGAAATAAAAAACTATGGCCGGTTCACTAATTCCTGAAGCCATTTTGTTTTATTGGAATGTTTAATTCCGTTGGTGATATAAACATACGCAGAACTTTCCTAAAATTCGTATCATGTGAACAAAAAAATAATTTTTGAGTATTTTATATAATTATTTTGAACTTACCAAATTCACCTCTTCATGCTTTCAATCAACTAAGTGTGAACAATGGTTAAGAATGATGTAGGTCTCCTTCCTATTCAATGATTCGAGTCTCGAGGTCACGACAGAATTTTCTCAAAATGTCACGATTTTGACTAGCTTTGCGTCGTGTGCTCCTTCTATGTTTATTTTTGTGTGTGGTATGAAGTAATTTTTTTTTTATTATTTTTTCAAAGATGCAGAAAAGGGTTCGTAAAAATTCGGACTATATTTGCGCAAAAAAACCCAAACTGGATATCGCAGTAAATAATGAACAAGAAAAAATTAATACAAACACAATGTCAGCACAATATGGGCACTCAAAAGAAATGGATATTAAAAGTGATTCACTTATTAGAAGTGCATCGTCTGTGGAGTGTAGTGAATTAAGTGATGTAAATATTGTCGACAAATCTCCGATAATGAATGCGAATATAAAAACATTTAGTAAATCCGACGCTGATGCTGTGGTCGAGTTTAAAGAAGTTTTCCAAAAAATATTACAGGCCGACGAAAGTGAAGACCATGTACATTGTTCAACCGATGTCACTACAAGCGGCAGTTCTAGCAATAATGTATGCTCTGGCAGTATGCACTTTCAAGACAATTCCGAAATGCTCCAAGATTCTGTATTGAACACAAAACTTGATACAGAATCCCTAGAATCGTTAAGTAATTATAAACTTTTGCAGAGAGAAAATGACATTTTGTTAGATTTTGATACGAATTCAACTTTGGAGAGCACAAACAATCATGGGGTTGCCGATGGTAATTCTATTTGTATTCAGAATGAAAATGATTTATTTCTAACAGATGGTAGCAACACTAAAGATTCGATAATAATTCAAAAGTCTGTGGAATCGTTAGCTGACACGAAGTCGAATCCACCGCCGCCCGCCAAAAACAGCTTGAGTTTGTGCAATGCACCTCCGCTGGAGATGAACGCTGCCAATGAGAAGAAGAAGACACCGACTGACCAAACAGCAAAAGTTTCCATTGGCAACACGACCATATCGGTTCCGCTTTTAAAGCCCCTAAATTTTAGAGGTATCATCAACAATGAAGGTAAATCAGTGTCGAAAATAGTTCGCAAAGTAATAAATATACGCGGGAAGAAGATCAAAGCGCCTACGATAGTACAACTTTCTCCAGTTCAAATGAATCGCAAGCCAACCGCAAAAATTGTCCAAGCCACACTAGTGGGCAATAAGATTCAGCTGCCGAATATTGGTTTTAAATCGTCAGGGAATTATATTAAGTCCAATATGGTCCAAACGTCACCAATGACTGTGTCTTCTTTGCCCAAACAAATATTTGAAGACGAAATGGTTTTCCTCGAAAACACTCCACAATCTCAGAGCCAACCCACGAGCGAATATGAGTTGAAACCAATCGAAAACAACCCCCCAGTGACTAGCATAAATACCCAGCCTTCAGCACAGCCTAAAGAAACGAATGGGAAAACGGTGCCCTTTCAAGAGTTGGTCCCAAAGAGTAGTCCCTCCTATATGACGCAATTCTGCGTCGTCGAAAACGACTCCAATGCTCCGCCCAAGTCGTTTGAAAGCATCATCACCGATGCACTACCCACTTCGATAACGGTGACTTCCAGTGGCGAAAATTCTCTCCCAAAAGTATCCGCATCCGTATCTAAACCGAGAAAACCAATAATGTTGACAAAAACAGATGTAAGCAGCGGCACAAGCGTCGGTGATATTATAAGAGCTTCCAATCCCAGTGGCGAGACCAATAATTTATCAAAAGACAATCACCAAAATGCTGATACCACAGCGATTGGCAAAATGTTGGAAGAGAATTTCCTGCTGCGGAAACAAATTGCCCTTGCTGTTCAGAACTGCAATCGGTTTCAACTGAAAGTGACAAAGACAACCGACGATAACAAAGGGAAGAGAAATGAAATAGCAATAGGCCAGCCAAAGAGGCAAATGACCAAATTAGGCCCAATAATGGCTCAAAATTCTACCAATGATACAGTTTTGGTCACAAACATGGACAACGTTCAGAAATCGAACACTCTAAAATCGGACGAGACTCAGAATGTGCTCCTAAAACACCTGCTCCAGTCCTCGATCAACCAGCGGTCAAATCAAACATGTAATCAGTCGTTGGCTCCGCGCAAATTAGCTACGGTCCGTGCGCCCAGTTTAGGAGTCGTTAGCTCTCTAGAAGCCCAACTGGCACGTCCAGGCATTCCGCCTGTTTCTTCAGTAAACGACATTAAGCCCGAACTTAATAAGCTGCCGCCTAAAGTTGCGAATGACAAGCCCAAAAAACACCCAATGGATCGTGAACCTGTAAAGAGCCGACCCGAAATGATATCGCGAGAGACCTCATTTGTCTCCACATTCTCACCAAAACCGAAATTAATACCCAGTCCTTCGGAAATTGACAACAGAACGCCAAGTGCGCACGCCACCACGACTCAAGTAGCCGAAACCGCTGACAGCGCTAAGCAGGTCTCCTTCCAGACTACTTCAACAAACTCCAACTACAACTCTATAAATTTGTTCAAGTTTTTCAAGCAAAAGGAGGAAACCAAAACCAATCAACACCAAACTTCAACAATCGAGTTAATCTCCAATCAGAATCAAGTCCAGAAGAAGACGCACTCTCCCGATGTGAACTCTGACATAAAGCTCGCCACCAACAATGACTACGATCAGATTGTACACGATGCAGCCGCCGCCGCCTCGTTGTCCACCGCCAAAACGACAAAAACCGACATTGAGCAAAATATCGAGATACGAAAGAAATTCAAGCGAGACTACCAAAAACACAAACGACAGATGCTCTTCAACAAAGAGCCACAAAATCACCAGAAAAAGAAATCACGCAAGCTCTCCAAGGCAAGCGAAGACTTTGACGAATTCATCGAGAACAAAGTGGTCCAAATGAAACAAATGTTTGTCCTCGAAGTTCTGGAACCATTTTTGAGTACGTTTCTCGGCATATGCTCCATCTATGGCTATAATGATAAAATAAAGAACCACATCGACTACACATACCACAATGTCTTCAAAGAGGACTTTGGTCGGACAAATTTGAAGAACTTTGTCGACTTCTATTCGACAAAACCATACGGACCGTGTACAAACAACAAAGAGACTAGTGTACCTTCTTTTCAAAACAAATTCTACGATGAGGAATTTTCAACAATGAACCATCAGACCTGTGATAGACTTTATCAACTCATAAACACTCTGAAGCATCAGCATTTGCAGTCATCAGAGAATATTTCACTGACATCTAGTTCGCCATGCAATGGGACCACAAGTCAATCGCATCACAACATGAACTATCCGGGGATTAAGTATCAGAAGCATTTTAATTTGAATGTCGATCGGATGTCGCCTGTTATACCCATGATCAATCCCAGTCACTTTGGCGTCATCAAGAAGAAGAAGCCCGGTCACGCGAGTCGGAATAAATGGTGAGTCCTTAGAATGGTACTTTTTTTTGCAAGTTCTCACAGATTTATGCATACAATGGGCATGAACTGTTATTATAACCAATGTAAATTAAACTTTTTTGTCAAGAATGATTTATGTATGCTAAATACCAGAAAAGTTGGGAAAAATAAATTAGCCACTGGCAATCGGAGGGTATAGCCGGTTATGCTATGATGTTAAGTTAAGGTGACTGTTCTCCCTTGCAACAACTTTGGGCCTTTCACCAGCATAACAATTGTAGATGTGTGTGCGATTGGGTCCGCAATCGCAAAAAATCTGAGGTTATGCGACACGTAGCAAACTGTGCCTCGATACTAGCAAACCACATTTCAGGCATTTCTGTCCAAATGGAGAAATCTTGACTGATTCACGCATTACCTCGCTGTCGTTACCGTATACTTGGTCTGAAGTGCTGCTGCCACCGCGTGTTTCGCTCGAGACTCCGCTGCCGGCTACCATTGCCACCGCCGTCGTTTCGAAATGCATCGACACCTATGTGTTCTCCTACTCTGCTTATAGCGAGTTTATAGAGATCGCAAGCAGGTTCTCCAATGATGTGTTTCACTCATCCCTCATTGGAAGTTGCCTTCATTATCGGTTCATCTTGACCACCTGTCACGGTTTAGGTTATCGTCGCTGCTGTCGATCACAACGATCGCGATTTTGTTCTTACATAAGAACATCACTTACTAGAAGACCTTTGAGATGTAACACTGGATAATTTTTCAAAGGTTCTGGTGTCATACGAGTACACCCTGGCCTTTTAGTTACCTCAACAATATCTTACGCTTTCACATCAGATCAGTGAATTGTTTTGCTAGCTTTGTTCGCACCTCAATTTTGTTGTTGTCCTATCAATCTACAGAATATCTCCAAAAGTATTTAGAATTCGGATGGTATTTCGACGATTTATTTAAAGCCCTTTCACTCATAGCGTTGCCGCGATCGGCCTATTTTGCCTACAGCAATACGTTTACGGTTTTTAGTTCTGGTAGGAATGGTAGGACCACATATACCCACAGTCCTCCCACTGCTAGGAAGTGGAATACCTTTGTTTGGCTTACTGTGCACTTTGATAGTAGATTGACCATGAGTAGTCAGTCTCTCCACTGTCGATGTACTACCGTCGGTTTTAAATGAAACCTCATCGAAACTAAATGTCGCGTCGCGTCGGTTGTTTTTATATCTGAGACACAAAGCATTAGTAAAGTCTGTTCATCTGTATTGGAAAGGGTGTCCCATAATTCACGCAAAATTCGAATTTTGCGTCATTTAATAGTACAATGATGCCAACGAAAAAAGATTGTAACAGCGGACAGAAAAACGCATTTTCATTGTTGAGCAATATTTTAAAGTAATGAAGGCTTGTCAGCTACGGTCCGCAATTTTTGAACAAAATCATCTTCAGTGTTGAAGCTCATTTTCATCTTTACGGCTTCGTTAATCGTCAGAATTGTCGCATTTGGGCTTGAGAAAACTTACGAGTAATTGTTGAGAAACAAATCCATCCACAACGCGTTACTGTTTGGTGCGTATTTTGGGCTGGAAGCATTATCGGACTATTCTTCTTCGAAAATGCGGCTGGTCAGGCAGTTACAATTAATGGTGTTCGTTATCGTGACATAATAACCCAGTTCTTAGTGACCAACATGTGGTTTCTACAATATCGTACCACATGCCATACAGCCAGAGAAACAATTCAATTACTGCATATGCATAAGTCATTTCCTAATCGTGTAGACGGCCGTTTTTGCGATCAGACTTGGCCATCCAGATCTTGCGATTTAACGCCATTAGACTTTTTTCTTTGGGGTTTTTTGAAGTCAAAGGTCTATGCAAACAAGCCCACGAGCACCAAGGCCTTAAAAGAGGAAATTGGGAGGTTTATTATTGAAATTCAGCCACATTTATGCGAAACGGTCATGGAAAATTTCAATAAAAGAGTACGTACTTGTCAGCAAAACCGTGGCGGCCATTTATCCGATGTGCTATTCCATACATAACCCCAATCTGTATACTCTACGAATCAATAAAAAATGTAAGCTTTCTACTTAAAAATCTGTATTTTCTATCAAAATTACTTTTTGCGTGAACTATGGGGCACCCTTTATATACGTTACAAGAGACGCAGGTGTTGGATGCTCCCTCGATATCTTTAATCTTTTGCCACTTACTCTACATCATCAGCAATACCCAGCTTAGCGTAGGGGATCAGAATTTATCCAGCCATCTCATTTTACTCTAACCTTACTATCTAGACGAGACGGTTTCCGCATTCATTAGCCCTAACATGGAACTGGTGTGTGAACGTACTCGTACCGAATGATTTCGGCAATTTGGAGAGTAGGTACTAACATTCGTTTCGTATACTTGGAGGCGCTCTTCGTCTTCCAATGTAGAGGAAGTAAAAAGAAACACCTATAGACTAATGCAATACGGTTTGATATTCGGATTTGCATTTTATACTAGAAGAATGTTAGTACCCTAACCATCGCACATTATTTCAAACGACGGTTATGGTTACCACAAAAACAATGGAAAACGTAATTTGTGATTTTATTTAGTTCACTTAACAACTTAACAGTCATAAAAAATAAAGTATGCAAGTAATTACAAACGTCACTGCTGTTTTTCTTGTTTTTTTTTTAGAACTAACTTGAACCATAGAGGAAACAGAGGAACTCAGCAACCTTTTCTTTGGGAGATGGTGGTACACATAACTACTCTTATTTAGGTTTTCCTGCCTAATATCCCAATTGGCTAGTACGCTTTGTAAAAAAAACTCAACCTGACGTTTGCACATCCTTGGTATACAGCATCTCACAATAGTAAAGAAAAAAATACTGGGAAAGTTACGTGATGTATTCATTGGGTTCCTTATTAGGTGCTGTTTTAATTAGGGGTATCGCGAATAAATTCCGATGGAATTTTTTCCCTTGTCAGCAATGTAAATCAAATTGCTGAATGGGAAACATTCCGGGGGAAATATTATTCGCGATAGGGGTGAATACATATACGCATTCCAAAAGAGGAAATTTGACAAGCTCTGTTGTAAAAAATTAAACTTTTATTCAGCAGCTAAAGTGAAAGCTTCGAAAGCTTTGCTGCTGAATTAAATGACAAACGAACTTCAAACTGTTGCAACATGTACTCTTCAACTGACGATCTGTCAAAATATAAGTCGTATGCCCCATTGACATACTATACAATATGGACTGCTAGTTAAATGTCAGTTTCATACAAACCTGCGAGGAAAAATGAAGCAAACATAAGCACTAGCCCTTTTGGTTCAGTGCGGCGAAAGTGGGAAAGCGGTTTAAACCTCTACTCGAAATTGCTATTTTTTACATAGAACACAGTGCCATCCATTGTAGAAAGATTGCAACTACGCAAAAATAACGACTTATTCAAATTATTTCAAACGTTCTATAACAGATGACACACTCAACACTCAAACAAAATCATACGAATTGCTCGATGGCCTTTGAGTGTTTTCGTGTCTCTCCGCCGTGAACCAAAAGAGCTAGTGCTTATGTTTACTTCAACGAAAAATTGGCTGCTAGCAGTCCATGTATTATGTATAGTATGTCAATGGTATGCCCAAATGAAAAGCCTAAAATGATGCACTTATACGAACCCATACGAACGAAACTGAAAATAATTTCCGATGACTGAATCCAATAATTGAATTCAATGCGAACATATTTAGTTCGAAAAGAAAACTTATTTCGTTTACACTATTCACACTTCGAGCGCACACGGTATGATTTCTGCCGACAGAAAAATTATATATATGAACCCCTTTTCATTGTGTTTTCACAATTGGCTCTCAAACTTGAAATCGTCGTCGGCATAGAATTGTTTTTCAGTCTCTTTTCGATTCGCGTAGGTATTTTTGCTTTTCTGGTTTGGAATCTGCAACTAAAGGGCCTTGTGAATCGACCTTCAACTAGCCAGTACTGCGCATGAATATTCAGGCCTATTTCCGTTGGCGTTTGTCGTAAACTCCTAATACATATTTTATTTCGGTTTTAAGTCAGAGTTTGTAACTTTTGAGACAATCGAACACATAGAAAAAGTACAAAATCGTTAACAAAAGTTCGAAAAAAATCTGAATATCGTTTTTACAACGACACCACACATGAGTCGTATGCGACAACGCTAACGAGAATAAGGGTGATTATATCTACCAAATAAAACAGATTTCACAAGACTAAAAAAGGTTTCAAAATAAGACAATGAGAGTGAAAATAAGCTGTATAGTTGATGTATAGTTTTTGTTAAAAAAAGCTGTGCTAATTGAATATTAACAAGAAATTAAGCTTGTTTTTAACAAAACGACAAAATGTTTGCCTGGCATTTATGTTGATTGAAATTTAAATTAAGAGGTGGACTATAATGTATGACCCTATTTTCCTAGGCTATATCTTTGGAATGGAATTAAAAATATGAATGAGTGGAGTCGAATCGGGTAATCTTGCTGGCTAGGGCAAATCGTCAAAACGCGATATTATAAGACCGGGAAACGTCTGCTTTAGAATGTCGGTTCGGGCTCATGCAGTATGCACTGCGCCGTTTCTCCATCATATCCTTCTCTTGTAATTCACCTAAGGAATGATTGATCATGTCTCTGTAGCGCCCACCATTCACTCCACAGTTATAGTTTGGCTCTCGTTGCTCTAAAGAAGGAGTACCGTGACTCCTCCAGCGTAAACATCACACCATAGAGTCTCTTTGAATGGCTCTTCGTAAATTAATCGCATATTTTCAATGCATATAGATAGAAACGGAAAATCGTCCACTTCGTTGATCATATTTAGTAGGGGCGTAAGCGTGAACGTAGGTTATACCCGATTCACGGTCAACAGCCCATTTTTAGGGAAACATCTGAACTGAGAACTGGTCAATTGCATGACTTGTCGTCTGTCGTCTGATCGATGTTGGTCTTTACAACATCATCAGCCGCGGAAGCGATATTGTAATACCTACGGCGCTTTCCAATAGGGTCATACATAGTTAAAGGCAACCACCGTAAAACCTCAGGGATTGACATAACTTTACCAGTCATCAAGGTCTGTTTGATGTGCCTACTCTAGCGGTTCCTTGTTCAGACCTACTAAGTTCGCGCTGACAGTGAAAACTTTTGTTCAAAGTTATCACTGAGGTGCCCTAGTTGAGCACGAAGCTGACCTTAAGTATTAGTCAGGGCACGAGTTTAGTATTGGGTTTTACTGTCAATTGTAGCTCTAATTTTTGTGAGCTATTGACTTCCGCAGCATACGTAAATGCTATTTATGAAATCGGTTTCATATAGAAAATATTAAGTACGGGTGGATTGACATATTATATAAGGACTGCTAGTAGAGGTCTTCGCCTTGGTTCCAACATAACCACTAGCTTTCTTGGTTCGGAGCGGAATAAATTGGAAACTAACACTTTTTTGAAGTGACATCTATTGTTAACAATGACGCAACAATTTGAATTTCAACCGTTTTACCTGGTAAATTCACTCACGCCCAATACGTCAGAACAATTTAGCATAGAAAAGTAGGTACAACTTTGTGTTTCATGACAAAGAACCATGTTCTCCTTTTTAGGTGTCATTATTACAGTCATAATTAGGTGACAGCTAGTGGGTTTTGTTTTCGACCAAATAAAATAAATAAAGTAATAATTTCCTAATCGATATGAACACTGAAATCCGGAATGGTTAGCGCTTAGAATGTTAAAAGCCTCTAAAAGTTATTCTCTATTAAGTTCATCACTGGATGATTTTCATAGGGAAGGACGAAATAAATTGCACCCCTCGTCATGTGGAAGAAATAGTGACATTCTATACACCGAAAAAAAACTTTGACGGACGAGACAAAAAAGCAATCAACTTACATTTAACATCAGAGAATCGTGTCTAGCACACACAGTTTCATAAAAAAAAGAATTCGAACTATGGAGAAGATTGTTCAATCACACGTTTCTGCTCCATATCAGTCTTCTTTTATGCAGGCGGGTTGTAAAGGGCTAAAGGCGGGTTATAAACTGTTTCGGCCACCCTTCGTCTTTGATTTCAACGAATCCTTTCCAAGATCTGCCTTAGCATGGGTATTTGGTTGATGCTGTCAGAGTCTTTGTTGCTGTGCAGGCGTCTAGAATAATGGAGGCATGCCTTCCTTCGATCGCCATGTGCTCAATCTGGCTTATTGTGTTTTGATCAGAGGACAGCCAAGTTTCCTTGTTAATATGTGGAAAATGCGTACTTCCTACCACTGTGAATTTTATGTATAAACTTGTATATTAATCATTCCCTATTACTTGAAGTACTTATGGAAATATCGATCTTGTTATAATACATCATAAAATGCACATTTCTAATTTATCAAAACTTCAATACTTTCAGTTCTTATGGCAACATGGAAACAACTGTAATCTTAACACTATCATCATTTGTTGCTGAAAATATACTCGAAATTTTACGAGATCTAGAGAATCTACTTAATATTTATTCGCCCATATCCCATAAATTACTCAATAACGATAACAAAATCAACGTTCGCAATATAAAGGGACTGTACCTGTCTCGACTTAAAAATCTCCAAAAAACCGAAACAACAAATATTCAAAATTTTCTAAATGGCACTTACAAGTGCTGTCGAAATTGTCATTTGACTATTATTTGCGGCATTGTCGGTGCAGACTCCAATTCAAATATCAAAAAGAGAATAATGGCCGACAGTCATTTTTGTGACAAATTCTGTTGCATACAGTACAAGAAGAAGGGACGAAAATTTGTTGTTTCTCGGAAAAGAGAACGTCTGCATCAAAATAACAAGGCGGTCAATCGGATAAGTGCAAATGAAAACAACTGTTGTAACAACTCGTCGAATTACAAAGTTGTCGGTCCAAATTGTTTTTGGAAGCCATCGTATAAAGGCACATCGAATGAAGATGTCAATGATACTTGTTTAAAGATGCGAATCGCAATAACTTTAAACACCAGCAAAGATACCAGACGTTGTATATTGTGCAATCAAAAGGGGGACACCTTTACGGAAGGATCTTCCAGGCTGTTGAACTATGATGTTAATAAATGGGTAAGTATTGAACAATATTTCGCATATCTATAAGTAATCGCTTGCTCTGAAAAAGTAGAAAAAGTAGAAAAGTGTTTGCAAATTAATAAAAATTTATCCTAACATAGAACGAAGAAACAAAACATAGAAAAGTGTAAATTATCCAATAACAAGACACAGAATTTGAAAATTCGGGAGAGTACCAGTTTTACCATGCAAATTGGACGCATCGAGGATTTCAGTTAAAATGTAATCATTCGCCGTATGTTGATACTTTTTAAAAGGCATAATAAGAATATGATTTTTTAGTAGTTGTAGTTGTATGTTTTAAACAGCTACTGGTCAACTGATTCGTTTAACTTGAGTATACAGTAACTACGCAAAGTTGTATACAAATTTTAATTTTACAATTTTTCAGCCCTATTCCCATTGGCGTTTGTCGTATACGACTCATGTTTCGTGTCGTTTTAAAACGATGTTCAGTTTATTTTTTTAACTTTTGTTAAGAATTTTATTTCCATTTCTATGTTTTCACTATCATTTCAATTCATTTGTTTTAAAAAAGGTGGAAACACCTACTAAAAAACAAAGTGAAATACGAGTCGTTTAAGACAAACACTAACGGGAATAGGGGTGATTGTGAATTTTACATTACGACTATCAATAATGTAAGACGTAAGAGTCACAAGTTTGCGCTATTACCTGAGCCTGAGAAAAAAACAACGAGAAATGAAATCAAAACAATTGTCTCATGGAAGGGAAAACTCAATTCTAGCAAGGGACAATGATTTTTAAATATATTAACGTCTTTTTTGACAGCAGAGAACTGCGAACAGTGTACGAAGTATTGATGGGTTCTTATGTCGTTTTCGATTGGTCGCCCAGAACCGTTTGGAAGAACTCTCCGCGATTCTGAATTTAAATCCAGAAGCAAATTCCTCTTCTTTTTAGTAGAAGAACTGTCAGTTGAGTGCCAATTAACTTCAATTAATTCCCATATTTAACGATGTCCATTCGAGATATTGTTAAGGAATTTCACAGTGGCATATCTTTATAATGTGTTACACAGTGCGAGTAATTGTTTCCTCTGCTGTTTTCTTTTGCTAATTTCCACCCTTATTACTAAGCGTAAAGCGAATAGGTTAAATAATTAGCTTTCTTTCCATCTACAGAGTTGATATTGAGAAAGCAAGTTCATTCTGTTATCAGGATGAACGAACTTGGTGTCAAAGCTAAGTTTTCGTCCTTTAATTCGGTGTTTGTTCCAATTTTTATATTGATATTTGGGACAGAGCGGTTCAAAGTTCGGTGGTTTGGTCACGTTGAACCCATGTTCCCAACTCGGATTTCTAAGACGTGCTAAGGATCTGTCATCGGTCCGGCCGACGTCCTCTAGATATTCCCATGTTGCATTTTATTGTTTTCGTATCGTAGGCAATGAAAAAATACGTTTTCTAAAGCCACCGGCGGTGATGGTTCCTTTCCAGTCCTGTACATACGGTAAGCGATTTCATTTTGCAGAAAATCATTGCTTTATTTAGAACTATTTAAAATTGGTGACCCATCCCACTGAACTGGAGACATGTGAATGCGATCATTCCTCCTAAGTCTGGAAATAAGGCAAGTAAATTGCCTAAATCTTATAGACCTATAAGTCTAAATTCTTAAGCCCTCAGCACCATGGAAAGTGTAATTGATGTTCACATCAGAGGTCACTTACACCTCTCCACCGTCAGAAATGGCAAGTCCACTGAAGGTACTATTCCAAAAGGATAGAATAACCAATCACCACATCAATTGCACTTCCGATAACTCCGAAAACGAATCGATAGCAAAATTTATCACAGGTTAAGGTATCGAAAATTCGATCAACCAAAATTCCCAAATGCGTCGCGGATCGTATTGAAGGCGATACCTCAATTTCGACCGTCTTCGCTTTTGCTTACTTTCAAAAGCGAACGGATATTTTCAGTACTTTCCAGATTTTTTTTAATTCTGACTTTCAATTTCATATTTTGTTTACAAAAAGTTTGACAGCTTTTTTAATGCACAAGAATTTAGTTTATTTTTAATCTGCAAACAATCTGCCATCAATTCGTCACCTAAACACCTCTTCTGAATGGAGCGAATCGCTTTTAAATATACAAAAATATAAATCCGCCGCGCTTTTGGGAATAAGCCCCCAGAAGTCGACGTCAGTAAAAGGCAGCCTTCTAGTCAGTCTACAGTCTACACGGATTATACTTCACTGGGTATTCTTGCACTGCCTTTTTTTAGTACTCTGTTGCTGATACAGACCGACGAGATATTTGTTGTATTCATTCGTCCCTAAACATCACTTTGATATGCGTTTTTTCCTTCATTACAAATATTATTTCTGATTATGCCCAATAATCGATAGCAGATGCTGTCAGCATAGGTCTCTAATCCAGTGTTCTGATACTACCCTAACGTATTCGATTTCGATATCTCTGTTGGTCAATAATTAAGTCCTCCTTCCACGCGATACTCACTCGTAGATCGTAGATCATTGGTTCGTGCTCTGATTCCCAATCTTCCTAAGAAAAGATGCGGTGACATTGCCTTTGCTGTTAGTTGCTCTTAACTAAATTCTAGTACATTTTTTTTCCAATAATAACAATTTCAATAAATTTTACTCAACAGGTTCACCTTAACTGTGCACTCTGGTCAAATAGTGTCTATGAAACCATCAATGGTGGCCTGATGAACTTGGAGCTAACAATGCAACAGGGACTGCATCAAATATGCACTTTCTGTAATCAATACGGTGCTAGCATAAAATGCTTCAAAATGCGATGTACACACATCTACCATCTGCCGTGTGCTATCAAAGAGCAGTGCGTATTTTATAAAAACAAAACTATTCATTGTGCCTCGCACGCACACAGAATGGAAAAGAAAAACGAATTGAGCTCGATTCGTGTCCGCAGAAGAGTATACATTGAACGCGATGAAAATCGTCAAGTAGCGGCTGTCATGCACCATTTAGAGTTGAGTAATCTCCTTAGAATTGGAAACCTGACTTTCATCAATGTCGGTCAGCTGTTACCCCACCAGCTGGATGCCTTTCATACACCGAACTACATTTACCCGATAGGATACAAAATTGTACAGTATTAACCCCTTGGCATCTCAAAGTATGTGTTTTAATAAATTCCAATTTACAGGTGCGATTCTTTTGGTCGATGAAAAAACTGAATAAGCGTTGTAGGTACATCTGCTCAATAGCCGAAACGAATGGCCGGCCCGAATTTGTAATACAAGTACAAGAACAATTCGAAAATGATGTAGAGCTGAGGGACATTTCGCCAAAGGCTGTTTGGCAGCGGGTCTTGGAAAAGATTGTGCAGCTAAGAAAGGGCCAGTCACTGGTACAACTCTTTACAGAGTACTTTTCGGGTGAAGATTTATTCGGCTTGTCAGAGCCTTCGATTGTAAGAATTTTGGAAAGCTTGCCCGGCGTTGAAAGTTTGACAGACTATCGATTTAAATATGGTCGCAATCCACTTCTCGAGTTACCATTGGCTCTGAATCCATCTGGATCCGCGAGAACCGAACCCAAACAGAAGCACATTATAAATTGGAAAAAGGCGCATACACAGCGTACTAGTTCTATTAATTTAAAACTCACGCTATCGCCGTCATCTTTAGTAGCTGGGGAAGTGGCATGTCCCTATAGCAAGCAGTTTGTGCACTCTAAAAGTTCGCAGTATAGAAAAATGAAACAGGAATGGAGAAACAATGTTTACCTTGCCAGGTAAGAGGCTTTATTTCTCAAATTCGTACAGCATGAGTAGTAGTAAAATTGTTTGCTTTTCAGATCAAAAATACAGGGGCTTGGTCTATACGCTGCCCGAGACTTGGAGAAGCATACAATGGTTATTGAATATATTGGACAAGTTATTCGGACAGAAGTATCGGAATTACGTGAAAAGCAATATGATCTCAGGGTAAGTAAATCAAACTGTCACCGCATGATGAAAATTCTAAGAACGGTAGGTATATGTGCGGTGTAGATAGACAGTAAAGGATTTCGGACAATATTTTTAATAGAGACAAAGGCCCTTATTGTGATTGTCGATCAGCGATCGTCACGACAATTGTCGATTGCGTCGATTGATTTTAGCTATTCGTACGCGCAAAATTGTTTCACTTCCAATAGAAAGCATCGATCAGACATTTGAAATCGACTACAAGCGACTGTCAAACCGACAAACATCGATCGCAATCGACAATCACAGTTCTCGATCGATCGACAGTTGTCGATCAACGATTAACTATCGACACTCACAATAGGCGCCAAAGAAACTGTGTGATTTCTTTGGTGCTCATGCAGAAAGGTCTTCTTGTTAACCAAAGGTCACACCTACACAAACTCTCTGACTCTACAAGTCTGAAAAGAAGTAGCTGGGGGAGATGATTTGGTAGGGAGTATACACCAATTCATCCAATCATTTCGTCGGAAGAAAGTATTCCCGATGAACGCAATCTCAGCATTGTTTGTCCGGTCGTAAAGATAGAAAATCCTTTGATCTGAGCCTAAAGCTGATGGTCAATAACCTGATAACTTCATATCCGAGTATACACCAAATTATTACAGGAAAATACCCCGGAAACTGAACATAACAATGAACTGTTACAATTTTGTGGCAGTGATGTGTTTTGTCAATCAAAAATGACATCAGCGATGAGTAAAAGTATATAAATTTTCAGATTTTCTGTGCCTAAGAGTTTCATTTTTGCTAGCAAGAGCAACCCACAACAAATGGCGCCCAATGCCAGTCCAAAATTTTTTAATGAATTTCGAAGAAGATATTCTTTATGTATAAATCACAGTGATTGTTATTTTAATCATAATATTTTACATTTGTCTTTCAGAATAGAGGAATTTATATGTTCAGACTTGATGAAGAACGTGTTGTGGATGCTACCCTTTCTGGAGGCCTAGCTCGCTATATTAACCACTCGTGTAATCCGAATTGTGTCACAGAAATTGTCGATGTAGATAGAGAATATAGAATTATTATCTTTGCCAAGCGAAGAATCAATAAGGGAGAAGAGGTAACATCATTCGTTATATTACATTGGTTGTTTATAATATTTCTAAAATATAATTTTAGCTTTCGTATGATTATAAATTTGATATTGAAGACGACGCTCATAAAATATCGTGCATGTGTGAAGCGCCCAATTGCCGGAAGTGGATGAATTAATTTAATTAATATTTTATTTTGTAAAGATTCGCTGATCTATATTATGACCATGAATATAATTATATAAGAACTAAAGTTGCCTTTTGTGTAGAAAGTACATCTGCACGCATATAAGTATTAGGTATTGTGTAAAATAAATAAAGAAATGTCTATAATTGTGTTTAATTTTTTTTATTTTGTTCGAGCACATACTAAGAAACAAAGCGATGATAACGGTGTATACCTATGTAGGTTTCGTATTTCGTATTTTGCCAGTCGACTGACTAGTCAGTTTCTTGGAATTTACAGTGGTTAGTTATAGCGTACTAATGGATAATGGGGGTATCCTCTCCTCAGTCGACCTCAACTTCTTTGTGGGTTATACTTCAGGAATTTGCTTTCCTATAAAACGAAATGACTTCCGGAAGTAGTGAACGGACAATAGTTTGTTATAGCCCTATTGCGAAGATCAACTATCAATCGGTTGACGGTTGACACAATTTATCAATTGCAATTGATGTTGGTATTGCGAAATATAATTGATAAAAATATAAGCTTTTGTGAACATAACGCAAAAAATAAAGTTATTGTGAATGAAAACTTAGTTTTGACAGTTCTAAAATATTGATTTGAAGAGTGATTGTTACGACTTTCAAACAAATTATTTAAACAATATACATAATTACGAGTGTTACTAATCTGCGATTGTGCAATTTATTGAAAAACATGTCATTAGTGGAATTATTTTTTGATGATGACGAAGGCGAGACAAATTATGCGGAATTGGCTGCTATACGGAGGAGTTTGTGAGACGTATCTAATCCTTTGGAACTGGAAAACCGAAGGTACAATGTACCCTTTGCTATTTCTGTCAATCTTGTTCAGGTGGTCTTAAGATATTTAGCTCTATTGCAAATTGTTCCCAATTCGCCTGCGCACCAGTTTTGGAAATAAATCTTCACCCAATCTATTAAGTTGCCTTTTATTGCAAACTATTTTACCCCTTAAAAAATAACAATTAAAAATGTTGATCTTCAACAATTTTAAAAATTCTTCCATTTCTCTTAAGCATTCGTCCTTATCGACACCGAAATTCCGATTGATTAAAAAATTGACAGCTACCAATAAAATTGTTCGCGATAGACTTTCACAATACCGTTTTGTCAACCGACTATCGCTAATTGATGCACGTTCACAATCGGTCAACACTTCATTGACAATTGATCGTCGCAATACCATTTCGAAAAATTGATTGATAAGTATCAACTATCAATTGATAGTTGATCTTCGCAATAGGGCTGTTTATTTCATTGAATTTATTAACGCATACTAATTGTTACAAAACATATACTGAAACATTTTACTAATCATATATGACATGCTTTAAATCAATGTTTTCAAACAATTGCAAAAATATTTTTCGCCGGAACATATGTTTGCTTCCGTTTTTATTATGGATTGTTCGTCCCTACTTTAGGTGATGATATGCGATATCTTAAGCTAGAACCGATTTACACGCTCCCTTTTTGTCGTACATGTCATGAATGTGATTGTAAAGGGGATGACAAGTGAGGGTGATACCCAAACATGCGTTTACTTTACTCTGAAATCGTAATCGGTCGCATTATGTTCGCGCCAGACATTTGCATTATTTGCATTTTTACAGCGCACCGCGAACGACGAATGAGAAATAAAGGAAACAAAGACATTTCGACAATCTAGGCAGTGAAAACGCTGAACGTATAAATGCACAATAAGTGCGCAAAAGAGAAATAAGAAGTGTCGTTTGATTCATGATCATACAACAAGACAAGGTACGCATTAAAGTTTTTATTTTTGATTAGTTCAGCGCATCTTCGTCATAGTAGCGGAAGGAGCATTTTGACATTTGGCATTGTTTTATTTGTGTTGTTCCTTTAAATGTTTGAATAAATAAATAAAATATAGTGAATATTTTAAATGAAATTAAATACGTAATCGTTTTATTTCAAACAAATGAAATCTTTATTCTTCATGAAAATCGTCTCGTTGTTCGCGCTCGTGACCTTCCAGTAGGACTCTCTCGCTGTCCGCCTAAACCAAAGTATATCCATTAATGAGTAGGGACACTCTCCACGTGTTTCTTATCAGTTTACAATTTGCAGTACACATACACGAGAAATAGACGGCACTAAAAGTGCTCTAGTAAAAGAGGGATGGAATAGTAGTCGAACTATTTCAAAATGTGGTACAGGGTGTGACGTAAAAAAAAGCAAAATCAATTTGTAATATTTCTTATTGAACATTTTATATCTAATATATATTCACATGTGTGCTACACTTAAATATTTTTGTTTGTTGGTACATTTTTTGTTATTTTTATTGAACTGTTTTAGAATAAAGTAAACCCGTACTCGGACGTAAAATTTGATAAGAAATTCCTTATTTTGATTTTTGCAACAGTTGTAATGAAATTCATTTTTCAAAAGTTAAAAATATTCCCCTCAAAATTATTTAGGTAGTACATTATTTGGAAACAAGAAATAAATTTTTGTTCAAGATTCTCTAACGAGTCTAAAAATTCTTGATTGGGCCGTGTCAATTTCGCATCTTCATATTCTTTAAAATCTGTAAAAAGGGAGGAAACGTTAAGTTGCGGACTCAATTTTAACTCACACTTGTGGTTTAGGCGGTATTTTTTTAAAATATAACCTGCGAAATAGTAGAATGCATTATCAATACCAAAGTCCACAGTTTTATAGTCAGGTTCAGTTTTGAAAGCGTAAACCAAATTGTCCTTATTTTGTTTTTGTGGTTCCATCTGCACTTCAATGTCTGGAAGTTCCAGGTTAGCAGTTGGCTCACAGTTTCCACGTGTAATATCTTCCATATTAATGGATATACTCTGGCCTAAACGTCATCCATGGGTATATTCAGACAGATCGAGGGGATACTTCTCAACTTGTCCAGTAGCAATTGGGTAAGTTTCGGAATTGTGTTAAATATGTTCGGAAAAACATTTAACGTCCATATATGTATGTGTTTTAGTTTGATGTCGCTTTGCTCTGCGCGACGTATACAAAAAAATTGATAAAACATCCTGTGTGAAAATAAAAAAATTAAAAAACAAGTGTAGTTTAGTTAATTATTTTATTATTTTTTTATATTTTCGTTTTCTTATACCTCCCTTGAATGCACTCACTTTGCTACCACTACAATAACACACTTTACATTTTGTAGCTCATTTATATAAACTGAAACCAAACTGAGAACCCAACTAATGCTGAACATCGTTTAATAAATTGTCTTGGACTCGTGTTCGCTTTTGTGAGAGATGAGAATGAGATCGAGATGAGAATTGTTATTTTTCCGTAGTTCTCCGTTCCGTTGCGCTGTTTGTGTTCTTATGTCAATATAATAAAAAATGTAATTTTTTTCTGTTTCCCCCCATTAAGTAAATAAAGTGAATATACTTATTTTTAATAGTGAAATACTACAATCAATTAAATGGCTTCGTTTGCAAGTCCGTGGAAATAAATTTGTTCGTGTTCCTCTCGCTACAGTGTACATTTTGTCGGGGGCCGGCATAAAAAGGAAAACTCAATACTCACCTAATTTTCTTTTACGATTCCATAAGAAAACAAAGAAAAGTTCATTCAATTTTCTATTCAGTCGCCTCCGCTTGGCGATTGCCATTACGGTTTTCTTTTTCGTGAAAATAAAGTAAATAAAAATGCGTCGCCGTCGTCGCTCTTCGCCCCCTTCCAAGATGAAATTTAAAAAAAATAATTCATTCCCAAATGTTCTACAATTGAATGTGAATTTATTATGTGCTCTAGCAATTGTAATTATATTGCAAATCAGTGTTGCCTTTGGCAGTGATAGTGATGGCAAAACAAGGACCCAAGTGTCCAGTAGTTATGTAGATAGTGAGTTGCATAGTATGAGACATGGCCATCAACAACATCCACCAATCGCACCCAAAGAGACGTCACCACCGCCATCATCAGCGGCAGCATCTTCAGAATCCGGCTCTGTGCCTACAAACGGCGGAAGTGAATATTCCATTTATAATGCGAATGACGGAGATTCAAAGGTGTCAACAGCTGCTCCTGTCAAGAACCTTCGAGATGTAGCTGGACCACATCGCAGAAAGAATTTAAACACAAAATTCGGAAGTACATGGAATGAGACGACAGAAAGCATTGCAGAAAATGAGAAAAGTAAGAACATCCCAGGAATATAAATTAACTATGCAAATGACTAAGTAGAGCTGGGGGTAGTTACAACTTGTACTAAAGTCAAAAACCTACTCTTTCGCAGTTTTCACCCCATAAACATAATCGTATAACAACAATTATTGTTTTTCTATCTAAAATCTAGAATCTAAATTAAGAACCTGTTTTCGAATGCATGCGTATGCATGCTTTATGCGTTCTATGGAAATAAATTTATGATCACAAGTAATGTAAGTGGTGATGATGATGATGTGCACTCGCGCACTTGATTGAAAGTAATTGTTTTTAAGAGCGCATAGCTACATACTCCGATGAATAATTTACACAATTTATACCATAACCGCTTGCTTTAATTTGTTATTAGCGCCGCTACTTGTAAACAGACTACTCTAGCTGAATTTAATGAAAGCATTATTGGACTTGATTTGAAGTGGAGACTCCACTACGTATGAAGTGTTTTAAATTAAAGAAAGGAGAGGCAGGAGGCAAACGTTGTTGGTTCCATTAACTATCAGTTGACGGCTTCCTTAGCGATTCTATTTATATCATTGACCTTATTTCCAATGGGTGCAACAGCCCTGTTGGTTGTCAGGAGTACCGAACTCAAGTGAAGAAAGCACCGATTGGTACTTTGCAAATATGTATTCCTCTCTTATCCTATTCTGTATAGTAAAGTTATATTATAGTCTCTATTCCATAGACTTTACTGTACGTCTTTAGTACGGATTATCTTTGGAAGATACGAATAAGAAACAAGTTTACGTCAATACTGCACCCAGTCAACAAACATACAAAGTGCATTTAACACCTGCTTATTGCAAAGAGTCAAAAGATTGACGTTTTGTAAACAAACAAGATTGATTTGCGAAGTTGTGTATTATTTGTCTTTATGCCTACATAACCCTAGCAACAATGTTGCTTTTATTTCCTCTTACGGTCACGTTTAGTTATACATATTCTCTAGTTCTGATTTTAATAAATTTACTTCCACTTTAATATGATCTAAATTGATGTTAATTCCCAAATGTCTATAATTGATTCCCCTTTATCGCTAGCTTGACAATAATTATCAGCAGCTAATGGGTCAATCGTTTTGAATGCTCAATTAAAATGATTACAATGTTAAGCCAATCGCACAAGTGATAAAAACGTCAATTGAAACTACTAGTTCTCGGACATAGTTTAATAAGAAAATCGGTTACTAAAGGTACTCAACAGGAAGGGGTTATCTCTCCCCTTCTCTGGGTTCTTGTCAAAGACGAAATACTTAAGGAACTCATCAACAAATGGTTTAGCGTAACTGCTACGCGATTGATGTGATGATTCTATTCATTATAAATTCCTGAACACATTGCAGCAATTTAAGTGCAGAACTAACATACACCTGCAAGCATCTCGGGGCGCTGATGAAGTGTTATAGGTTCGGCTATCCCTGGAGAAGTATTAAAAAAAAAAGAGTTAAGCCATGGAATCAGCACTTAAGAAGCTTAGAAAGTAGGCTAAAGGGTGTGGACTTCGTGTCAAACCGGAAAAGACAGAACTAGTACTTTTTAGTACAAAATACAAGATACTAACCTTCAAATTACCCAGGATTGGTGGGGTGGAGCTTTCCCTTTCGGATAGAGCAATATATCTTGGGATGCAAAAATTGAATTGGAAACTTAATGTTCAGGAAAGAGTCCGTGAGGCTCATCTTACCAACAGATTGTGTTTGAAAAACTGTAATATTGAGGGTAACGAAAGGGCTGACGCTCTGGCTAAAAATGCAGCAGAGCTTCCACAACTTAAAATATTGAATGCATAAGACCACCAATAGTCGTGGCCAAGAGAATTATTTTCGAGAAAATATAAAATAGGGCAGACCAAAGATGGTCGGATAGAGTAGGCCACAGGGTCTCAAAGGCTCTGTGGCCTAAGCTAGGTAGATCAGATAAAATCTGTAGCATTATTAAAGCTTTATCAGTTAAAAGCTACGAATGGCAGTAGGGATACTCTCCGGGCACTGTCTTCTAAGGAAGCACGCTATGAGATTAGGTTTAACAGATACATGCAGGTATTGCGAAGACTTACATGTCGCAGAGGATATTACTCATCTCCTCTGTGAATGTCAAGCTATTGTTCGTGACAGGAGGAAACACCTTAGTGCCTAGTCCACTTTGACTAGTCCACCCTATACAACCTAACCTAACTTAATCTAAGTGTGAATCCAGACAAAACTCAGTGAGTGTAGCCAATCGACCCAATTCGAGCTTTTCTGATCTCACATCAGGCCTAAAGCCCCGGCTTGTTTTTGATCTATATGTAACAGTCTTTTACTTTCCTTCGGTTTGGTTTGTGCGGTTTTCAGCACTCTCGCGCTTGCATTCTCCGACCGTAGATTGTTGTTCGCCTCAATCTCTCGATTCAAGCGACGCCGCATGTCATCACTGTTCCGTTCGGTGACAATCTTCGCTTCTTGATTACTGCGCGACGAGCAAATGCTATTATCGAGCTCAGTGCGTACAACACGCACTTCCATTGTCAGACGACTTGTTGCGGAGATCGATCATTTTCTGCTCGTACGCGTCAGTGAGGTCCATCTTCTTGTTTGTGAACTCTTTCTTGTCGGTTTGAGCTTGTTCCTTGATTGCGTCTAGCATTTTCTTGTAATTGTCCATTTTTTTTTGGAAATGCTGGCACTGCTCAACCTTGAGTTAGTTCTCTCGTGCGTCCAACTTCTGTACAACGCTGACCTACTCATTCTTCTTTTCGGCGATTTGCTTCTCGTACTTTTGCTCGGAGGCTATCTTTGCCTCTTCATACTTCTGGCGCTTCATGCGCAAGAGCTCAGTTATGGTTGCTTCTTTCTTTTGCCACATCTCCTCCTCGATCTGCACAGAGCTTTGGATGGTTTTATCTGCGTCTTACAAGCAGCCAGTTCCATTGTTTTCTCCTTCAGGCGGTTCTTCATTTTTGTCAGCTCTTCCTTGGCCTCCGAGAGAATTTTACCCTGAGAGTCCGAGTGTTTGGCAATTTGTTCGGCTTTGAGGAGACCCTGCTTCAGGGAGTTTATCTCCTCCATTTGATAATTGATCTTCACCTGCAGTTCTTTTAGTTTCGCATTAAGTTTTGTCATACATTTTTGACGGCTGGGTTGTCTGTTTCATCTGCTTCAGAGAAATCGGTCGCCTTGACATTGGTGGTGAATTTGAGTACGTACTGCGTCGCCCTTTATTTCGCTCGATGTCCTCGAAGTTTGATGTGTCGTCGTCTCCGTTTACATTCGGGATGATGGGAGGTACTTGGTGACGCAATGAATCCCATTTGATACTCTCGAAGTATGGATGCTTTGTCAGTTGTGCGTAATCCAATCGATTTGTTGGATTCGTGACCAGCGATGGAATTAGGCTCTTAAAGTTGGCGCTCACTTTCAAATCGCTGGGGAACGAGATGATCTTCTTTCTGTGACTGTCTTCACAGTGACTGAGGATCTTGGAATACGTTTCGTGTACAGAAACTCAGTTTGAAAATAAACGTTTTAAAAACGATAACAAAATCCAGAACCAAAATACTCCTTAACCCCTGCAATAGAATTTGTTGAAAAACCTGGGGATTATCTTTTAAAATACAATTCTGGATGTACACGACTATACTAAGATCTTTACGTTCCGTTGAAAAATATAAGGATGCAAACTTTTTGTTTAGAATAGAATAGCAAAATTCCGATACTTTCGTTCAAAATGTATTTACTTTCGACTATTTTTGTATGCACAGTTGGATCAAAATTGGATACATGTGTAGGTGTCAGAAAAGCTGGTAAAATCTGTTAACCTCCCGAACCACAGCAGTGTTTGTCTCCCAACCGGTGGCGGTGGAATTGGCGATTACAAGGTATTGCTCTGCATTTACATGAAGAAGTTCCAGATAATGGAAAAAGTAGACGAATTAGCAAGTCAGGGCTCGAATTTTGAACGTTATTTCAGAGTAAGCTTTCCCACCTTGCACGCTCAAGTTTGAAGTCCATCTGGTGTTTGTGTCGATTAGTCGTATTCTATTCAAAGATCTTTTCATTTATCTAGTAAGTTATTCAACAGCTTTTTCAACTGTTGCGTGCCATAGTTTCAGTATGGCTTACTTAGGATGCATCTTAAACAGCCGAAGGGTTCTAAGAAAAATGCTGACATCATACTTCATCAAGTTGTCAAATTTCGAAATACATATTCCCGTCTTACAAGTTATTCTAAAATCTTACAAACGTGAAAATCTACTAAAAATTTGAAATTGAATTTTAACACGATCGCAAGAACTGGACCGCATAATCCATGGCCCCATTCGATCTAATAAACTGCTCAGATATATACTACTTAAGTATACATTGGTTCGCGTACTAATTTTAGATACAATAGCTAACAAAGTAAAGCACATACACTTCGCTATTGATTTCTTAAATATTTCTATATTTTCTGCACAAGGAAGTTTTGTTTGCATTGCTTAAAATTTGTTTGCGTTTTTCCCCGAACGGCTAGACTACTTCTTGACGCAAAACGAATGCAAATGCTCACAGGTGGTCTATATACACTTGTGATGATTATAATTAGCTATAAAGTGTCTAATAATCGGATTGGTATCGTTGTTTATTTTGGTATTTGTTGGAAGTTTATTCGTAAGCAATCGATTTGCTGGTCAAAATAATTATTGACGTTAGATGTTGATGGTGGGATTTTTCATTCATTCTTTCATTTTCAATGGTCCGCTTATCCATTAAGTGTGTCACTCCCTAGCTCTCGATTCTCCGCCATCGACTCTAAATCAGCAAGGGCAATTCCCATACGGGTAAAGGAGAGATCGTCTTGATATAACCATCTTATCCAGGGTCGACCTAGAGGACCTGCCTGATCGTACGGATTTCATAGCACGGGACACGCGTTTAACATGATCAAACCACCGAAGCGTGGACCGCTCCGTCCAGAGAAGTAGGTGCTCGAAATTGAGTTCCTCACGTATTCTGGTGTTCCGTATAATGATCCCTGCAAGTCACATCAGCAATACAACGGAGGAATCTCATATATCGGCAGCTTATTTGTTCAGTTTTACTTTCATCTCAGCTTCAGTACAAACGGCTACAAACCAATCGAGTGCGCGATGAAGTTCAGGTTGAGGGGACACAAGGATGACCAAGTCATCAGCGAAGTGCAAATGACTTATTCTCAGATCTCCCAGGTCTAAGCGTTCTTTGCCCAGACTCCGCTGTAACATTCAGTTTATAATAAGTAATGAAATTTTCAAGTCTAAGCGTTATTTCGTATTTTCTTTAGAAATCGTGAGGCAAGGCCTAGCCGTTGACAGTTCACTTATACGGGCGGGATCAGTTCACATTCCGGGCAGTCAAGAAAAAATCTCTGCGTTTTGACAAGACCAGCAAAACCAAGACAATACCTACCTATACCCGATATCGTCTGTAGGTTAGGTTAGGTTAGTGGGTTGGCAGGACAAGATAAACCTTTACGTGCCACACTTGGATCAATGTAGATCCGTTGTGATGCCCTAGGGGTTTATGATCCCCATACTCTGGAAACCTATAAAAAAAACCTACGGATTGGTAAACTAACCCGTTTTATTTATTTAAGTAATAGGTCATTAATGGACCTGTCTGAAAGTTCTTTTGAATCCTCGAAAAAGTAACTACCAAGGATTTTATTTCTTATGTTGTGGCAGAGCGCTGGGCAGTGACAAAGGACTGAAATCATTACTGTTACATTACGTCTGTATCGTCACAACGGTCCGATGTTTTAAAATCTACACCCTAGCCAAACGGCGCGTCTCGTCATTAGTAAAGTGCAGAAAAGATTTGCGCCTTGTTTTGCGTGATTCCTGCTTTCCCCGACACGGACCCTACGAACGTAGCGTGGTTCTTGAGTTAGGGTGATAAAAAGCCGTGTAGATAGGGCACACGTTTGGTAACTGCGCAACAGGGACATAGTCAAGGTAGCCCATCAATCTTCCAAAGAAATAAATGTTTTAATGTTTCAGACATTGGAGATGATTTCGCGCCTCTATCTTTATCCTTCGCAGCCAAAGTCTTTGTCGATCCATGTTGCTCCCTATCGCTTCTTATATTTAGCTCACAGACATTGCAGGCCTTTGCGATACACAAGCTGAAACAACTGGTAGCTTCATTTCATTATCCGGTAAAAATTTCCGCGGAATTGAAGCAGGAAATTATAAAGCCGCTAATCGCTTTATATTCTAAGAAACATCTCTGATAGCTGGCTTTCTACATCTGTCCATTTAGAGGCGCAATAGATATCATATAGGCGTAGCTACTCAACACAACCATTTATTTGTGTAGGATTTTGCATTTTTTGGACGAATGGAAGGGATCTTCAATTTTATGCCGAATCAAAACGGATAAATAAGAAGCTTCCTTACAGGACAACAACGCTCTCGAATATTTCTCACACTTTTGTCTTTCTGGGAATTGAATCAGACCCTATTGGATTAATTTCTAGTCCAGTTCCAGTTGAAATGTAAGTTCTTTTATAAAAATAGATTACTGTTCAAATGGTGAATATTTTAAAGAGAAGCATCAAACCAAAATTATACAAAGAACGGCGGACAAAATAGAGACTCGTGCTAACAATGGTTTAAAAAAATAAATAAATAGGTGGCGCAACAGACGGGTCACCCTAGGCCTAGATTCTCGCAACCATTCGTTTTGTGTGAGTTTCTATTTTTGGAACGAATGGAAGGGACCTACAATTTTATGCCGAGTCCGAACGGCTGAATTGAGAAGCTTTTTCGGGACAGTCATACTCTCGTATGTTTGTCAGACGTTCGCGAGAGGTGGCGCAGTAGAAAAAACTTTAAGGTGTAATTTGTGTTTTTCCGGGAATCGAAGCTGGGATCCCTCGCACAGTAGTCCAGCACACTAACCACTGCGCTACTGCGCCCACTAAAAATGGTTATTCGTTGAAAAACGCTGTAATTATCTAGCACACGACTTTAGCAAATCGAATTCATCACGTAAAAAAAAAGGTGGAGGTTGAACAACGTTAAGCAAGGCGCGCATTAAAGTGGTAAGCAAGTGGTGATAGGAGTGGTGAACATTTGGTGTGGCGATGGAATGTCTTAGGCCTGGGATGTTTTCCCATAATGAAATACATTTGTTTTGTTCCCAGCTTTTTATAGCCAGATTTATAGCTGATTTGGGGATTACACAGAAAGGTTCAGGTCCAATGAAAGGGCTTTCTGAGCCTTTTTTGGCTAATTCGTCAGCTTTTTCGTTTCCTTCAATCCCCTTATGTCCGGGGACCTACTATAATCTGGTTTTATTCCTGAAACTAAGTGTTTGGGCGCAGTACCGCAGTGGTTAGTGTGTTGGACTACTGTGCGAGGGATCCCAGGTTCGATCCCCGGAAAAACCCAAATTACATCTTAAAGTTTTTTCTACTGCGCCACCTCTCGCGAACGTCTGACAAACATCCGAGAGTATGACTGTCATGAAAAAACTTCTCAATTGAGCCGTTCGGACTCGGCATAAAATTGTAGGTCCCTTCCATTTGTCCCAAAAATAGAAACTCACACAAAACGAATGATTGCGAGAAGCTAGGCCCTGGGTGTCACCCGCCTGTTGCGCCACCTATTTATTTATTTTTTTTTAAGTGTTTGGAGGGAATTGCGCAGTGTAGTACTGATTTGGAGTCAATAATGTATGAGCTAAGGGCTTTTATAGCTGCTTGAGTAGCCGTGAATAAATGGATTTTAGCGCCTTTAATACCTGAATTGTATATAAGGTTTGCGCATTCTTTAATGGCATGGATCTCTGCATGAAATACACTGGGGCTTTTTCCCATAGGTATTGAGATGTTTCGATTTGGTCCATGGATACCACCTCCTACCCCCGAGACTTTTAGAACCATTCGTATACCACTTTAAGCCGTTTTGGCAATTTGGTGGGTTATTGCTGCGATAGATACAGAGTGTCCTTAATATTTCCTGGCAAGGCCTTACTAGTCAGTTGCCTTCTTATGCCAAAGAAAAATCGGTTGGCAAGTGTAACTCTTCGTCTAATTTCTGCTGTGGTGTCATTATGCGCGCCTTGCTTTAGCCTGAATAACAAATCGGTTGTATCTGCCAATATACAAACAGTACGAGTACCCACACTTCATTATTTTACTTTGAGCACAATTCATAAAGTACACATTTTACATCGAGTTTGTAGTCGCGGAAAATACCATCCCCATCCAGCCAAGTCGGAAACGTCCTTCGTCTCTGTTGTTCTTGATTAGGTCGGTGGGATGCGCTTCGCTGAGCTGCGTACTTTCAAGTTCAAGAACAAGCGATAACCTCTTGCAGTAAGTAGGCACATCTCCTGTACTGCTATTGACAGCAGGCATATCTAATTTTGTAATGAAATGCGTAGCCTTCTTGCAAGTCTCCATATGCGCATCTTTATTCATGTCACTTCAGAGTGATCTATTGGCTTGCGATTATACTATTGAAAAGCCTTGTCGTCAGTCAATTGCCTGCCTTCTGTATTAAGTAATGAGTAATATTCTTATTTTTCTTTGTGGCTCACAATGTATTGAGTTCTAGGTCTTTAGCGCTATAGCTAGATTGATGTATCTGTCTCCTCGTAGAAATGATTTTTATTTAAATTTCGAGGAATATACGAGAATGATATGCAAACAAAAATAAATACGATGCCGGTGGCATGTGAGAATGAAAAGATTGCATTGTTTTTGTGTGTATTGATGTTTACTGAATAAAATAAATCTAATCGGCTGTTCCTATCTCTGGTTTTATTGCAAATAGTTTAAGGGTCGTGACTCCAGGGCTGCTAAAAAATGCTGATTACAAAGTTGATTGTGTAGTGTTAGATGTGATCTTTTAATTTGGGTTTATACGGCTATTAAACTGAAAGCTAACTCAAGTTCTTTCAACTAAATAAGTTATTTACATTTCACTTCAACGGTAAAGTTAATCAAATAAATAAATATTGTCGCACATTTTTAATTCAATTGGAAACAAATTGATACCACAAGTCGGTTGCCTTTGGCTTCATAAATAGAAGATAATATAAACAACTAATTTAAAGCAAACATGTCGCATTGGTGATGGTGACACACCAGCGCGGTCGTGTGAAACCAAGCACATCAGAGAAGGTCGGCCGGCGTCTCTGATGGCTTTTTCGCAATGTTGCCACTGGTCTTCAATGCTTGATGCTGGCTGCATAGAACGTCTTGGGAGATTGACAGAGACTCGATCGGAGAAGGATCTAGTGATCTCTTGTGATTTTAGCCGTCCGACGTCAAACTTCCTCACAGTATTTACTTGTCTTGGCGATGTTCGGGATATCCCAAGGTGTAGCTTTGCTACAAAAAGGTAGTGGTCGGAGCCAATGTTGGCCCCTCGGAACGTTCGGACATCCATAATACTGGAGGAGTGCCTTGCGTCGATCGCAATGTGGTCAATCTGGTTGACGGTTGATTGATCGGGAGATCTCCATGTGCCTTTGTGAATATCGAGATGCGGGAATCGCGTACTTGCTATGACACCATTTCGCCCCGCCGCCAGCCGCGAAGTCGACCAGCCTAAGTCCGTTGTCGGAGGTGATAGCCTCTCTTCCTATCTTTGCATTAAAATCACCTAGCCCTAGGACGATTTTAATGTCATATAGTTATGGCATTGCTCGTACGTCTTGTTTAAGCGGTCTTATAATCTTTCTTTGGTGTCGTCGTCTTTCTCCTCCGTGGGGACATAGGCTAATGTTGACGAATTTAGCCTTGATGCAGATTGTGGTGAGGCGCTTGTTCACACAGCTGAAACTTAAAACTTCTTACCTAAGTCTGCCGCCAACCACGAATCCATATTCCACATCCAAATAAGCGCTGTTTTTGTTCCCGATAGCAGTCGCCATAATAAATATCGCAGTTCTTCGTCCTCTTTTTGTCCGCACTTTTTGGATGACGGTTAGGTCTGCTTTAAGCAGTTCAGGGCTTCTCTAGTTATTTGACTTGTTCGGTTTGTTAAGGGACCTAATATTCCACGTGCAGATTCGAAATTCGTTGTCCTTCTTTTGTTTGCCAGGTTCGTCAACAGTAAGATCATCCATATCCGAGGCTTGTGGTCGTTTCAGAACTGAGTAATTTTTCCACGGTCGGGCAGTTACCCGGGCGTGCAACCCGGCCCCTTGGACGAAAGGAGCTGGATTCCTCCGGTGTCAGTAACCCACTTCGGGGATGTGAGAGCTGCCGTTGGCCCATAAAGGGTTCATGCGCCACCATCTTTGTTTCAGGACCCTAACGAGTACTGAAAAATCCTCACTGATCTCAGCTCCAAATATGTCGAAGTAGTGCAAGTAAGGTATCTGCCACATTGACTGTCACCGTCACCGTTGACTCACTCTAGTGAATACCAGGGTTGCCATAATTTTGTCTGCTTTAAGCGCCCAAAACTTAAAGAAATGTAGCCCAATATCGTTGCCCAGAAAGAAGCCCAAAAATCGTTGCAAATAATTCGGTTCTTGTATTTTATTATAAAACAGGTACACATGTATGCGTATGCGCATCAAAGCATATCGTGAGATTCCGTTGACAATCGTTTTCGCGGTTTGGTCTTAATTAAATTCATAAATGAAAACGCTCTTTCTTCTACAGCCGAGTTTCCCAAAGTGTGCTCCGCGGAACACTTGGTGCTCCGCCAGAAAAATGCAAGTGCTCCGCGGAAAGATAATCGCAAAGTAGAGCGAATCAATTTTAAATGTCAATTAAAATTAAGGAGATTGTTGCACCTAAACTCCATCAAGAACTCAGGGCACAGAGCCCTGTCGTCGTAGAACAAAATCTTCGTGGATGCATATTCCACAAAAAAGACACATTATGTCAACAAAAACCTAAGCAAGAGACGGAATTTCGAAAAACTCCACTTAAAAAAAAACATTTGCAATTTTGGAAAAAAGTTCTTTGGAGTGCCAAATCCAAGTTTAATTTATTTGGATCCGGCTACTGTGCGAGAGGTCACAGGTTCAATCCCCGAAAAAAACACAAATTACGTCTCAATGTAACTGTCCTGAAAAGCTTTTTAAATCAGCCATTCGGACTCGGCATAAAAATTGAAAGTCGCTTGTATTCGTCCCTAAAAAAACTTAGAAAAACAAATGGTTGTGAGAAGCTTGGCACAGGGTGGCTATATGACCTGTTGCGCCAAATATGTCGGATTTTAGTGGAACATCTTCAGAAAAGATTGACTGCCCTTTTAAAAAAATAAAGGCTATTCCAGTAAATATTGGTAATTCTTTTTGTTTTTGTTTTTTGTGTAAACTGGAATTTTCAAGTCTTTGTTTTTCTGTTGCCAACTTGAAAATGAGTTAAAAATGTTTCTGAATTCTTTTTTTTTTTTTAATATCTACTAGCTTAAATATGCTAAAAGTCACAGCACGATATTTATTTCTTTAATTTAATAAAATTAATAATATTGACTGCAAGAGTGCTGTCATCTTTTAAAAGTGAGGGTTTGTCCAAAATATTTATTTTTTTTAGTTTAATGATAGAGTAAAACAAACAAAATTAAAATAAAATTTGTAAAACGATATATAGCCCAAAATTGTGTTGGGCGCTCATGGAAGAAATTTCTATCGTTTTTTAAGCAAAAAGATAGCCCAAAATACGACAAAGCGCCCAATCTGGCAACTATGGTGAATACATGCGCCTTACGTCTTCTTTCTGAGGGGCTCATGTAAGACTTCTGATTCTGAGACTCGTTCAGTCAGTTGCTATTTTCTTCGTCTTCAACACTCGTGCTTATAAGTTTAGCAAGCCAAGCCCGGTTGGGCGAGACCAGTACCCGGTGGCTACCCCGCGGAGGTAAAATAAGCACAATTGGTGTGTATGAAAAAGTTGCAACAGCTGGGCAACCGCCAAGTTGATGCCAATCAGCGTCTACCCGATTTATACACACCCAACCGAACCACCGGAGTGAAGTATTAATTAAAAAATTAAGAAAATCGGATAAATGGTTATAAATCATGAAAATCGGGTAAATGTTTCTCGAGTTATGGATGGACCAACAGACAGGCGTTTGCATTTTATTATATAGTACTATGGATTAGTTTTGTTACTTTCATGACAGATGAAAATTCCACCTGTTCGCTGGTTGCATTGAACTATCCCGCCTCGTTTTAAAAATTCTATTGCAGTTTGAGTTTCGTTGAAAAATCATGCAACTTTAAAATGTCACCCTACTGAAACGATTGCCTCATTTCATTCATCCAGTTTACAGGTAAATACATATTACTGCCCACAGTACTAGTTTCACCGCGCCGCCGGCCGCAGGTGAATAACACATAACAATGCAATAACAACAGCCGGCCGCAAAAGCTCGTTTAGAGGGCAATCACACACAGGCTTTGCAACTGTTCTGTAACAAACATCAGACCTCTTACCGATACGATCGCCTATATTCGAAATGTTATTCAACTGGATTTCACGAACGATGACCCACGTAAAGTTAGAGATTCGAATACATGGGTAAAATAGCCGTGGGCTGTATAAACCTTGAAACACATATTATAACACTGGGGGGCTATGTTCCATTTCAAATATGAATAGAAAATATTTGATTGCAAAAAGTAACTGAAAATGAGTAGGTATAGAGCTAAGTCCTTCACACATTCAAATCTAATGAAACAGTCAATTTGAAACGGAAGACTCAATTAAAACCGAGCTCTTGTGTTGTGACATGAAGGGGCATCATGTGATGCATCTGGTTGGTATATTCATCTCGAAATTAAACGGGACTCAATTTAAGTTCAAGCAAATGTGACTGTCAACAAGCCGGCACAATAGCAATGCGGATACATACAAGGCATACCAAGTATGCGTGTCCAAGCTAAAATATTCAATTACACAGTAACACTGCGAGAAGATAGATAGATGATCTATCTATATACTCGTCGTTGTTCGGGACTGAAATATGATAATGTAACAACCACCATCTTTTTATAAATGTGCTCTTTGTTATCATTATCGTGTTGTCAAAGTGATTCATATCATTCAAATATTTTTATTGCAGTAAGTATAAGTACTCATCTCAACTGCAAGTTCAATTGTAGACACAGACTCCTGTCTGTGAAATAAAATCTAGAAAGATACGAAGATATAGATACGTAGTATGCGGATAAATTAAATTGATCTTGCAGAGCACTGCAGCGTTACAGACATCAGTCGCCTTTTGACTACTTTTTTATACCCTCCACAGGAAGGTATATTCACTTTGCCATTACGTTTGTAACGCCAAGAAGGATTCACCGGAGACCCTATAAAGTATATATATTCTGAATCAGGATCACATTCTGAATCGATTTAGCCATGTCCGTCTGTCTGTCTGTCTGTCTGTCTGTCTGTCTGTCCGTCTGTCTGTCCGTCTGTCTGTCTGTCTGTTGAAAGCACGATAGCGTCCAAAGTAATTGACCTAGGCGAATGAAATTTTGTAAGACGACTTCTTTTTACCGTCGTCAGGTTGGTATTGAAAATGAGCTATGTCGGTCAAGTAGTTCTGGTACCTCCCATACAAAACCACTATTAGACCCATGTATCCCTCTGTCTGTTGAAACCACGATAGCGTCCGAACGAATCGACTTAAGCAACTGAAATTTTATGAGAGGTCTTATATTTATGCCCTTCAAGTTTGTATTAAAAATGGTCCATGTCGGTAAAGTAGTTCTGCTACCTACCATACAAAACTAATATTAGAAACATACTAACTCGCATGGCAAACATTTTGCAAGACTTTTATGCAGTGGAGGGTATCAAAGCATCGGCCAGGCCGATGATAAAACTTTTACTTGTTTTATCTTAGGGTTTAGAAAACTTCGCTGTTTTCTCTCCATTTTACAACATTGGCGACTTTCGGGAAACTACTGAGTCTGGCATAAGCCCTATTAGGCATATTAGGCAAGTTAGCGTCTTATGGATTACCACAACAACTCTGATGATGAATTCAAAATGTTCTAGGGGAAGATCGATCCAAGTTGTTGTAGATGGTGTATCATCTAATTCGTTTGCTATAAATGCAGGAGTGCCCCAAGGATATATTCTTTCTCCAACTCTATTTCTTCTCCACATCAACGATTTGCTTGGATCGACAAATAATAATATCTACAGTTTTGCTGATGACAGCACTCATCCTCCATATCGTACAGTGGGCCTGTGAATGCGGCTACATCACACAGTCAGAGATGTGAAATCAAGTTAGTTCTCTAAATGATGATCTGGACAAAATCTTGAAGTGGGGAAAAGACAACTTGGTTGTATTTAATGCAAACAATACACAGCTCACAACACTTTCTAGGAAAAATGTTTCAACAGTTCTTCAGATCCAAATGGACGACCATCCAATCCATCGCCATCCCAAGGACTCAATGCACCTTCTAGGAGTCACAGTCAATTCGGGAATCACATGACAGGACCACATATCCCATATCGCAAGATCGGCGTCCGCTAAGTTGAGCTACCTATTTAGAGCAAAGAGGTACTTTAGCCTCAAGCAACTTCTCCTTCTCTCTCCTATACTTGATAGCATACAGAGACGAGCAGTTCGACTTATTGGAGACCCTACACTCACATCGAATCCATACAACCGCTGGTGCACAGAAGACAAGTCGCTGACCTCTGCTTGTTCTGTAGGCACTTCCATGGTAGATGTTCCGAGGAACTCAAAGACATTATCCCTCAAAATGCATATTTTGGGAGCCCCACAAGACAGGCTGCTAATGCTCATGCTCGTGACCATACAGTACACTTGACAACCGCGAGGATATCAACTTTTCAAAATTCCTTCTGTTACAGGACAAGCAAACTTTGGAACTCGCTTCCTGGGGATATATTTCCAGACGACTACAATTTACAGCAATTTAAGTGCAGAACTAACAGACAACTGCAAGCATCTCGGGGCGCTGTTTAAGCGTTATAGGTTCGCTTTCCCGGGAGAAGTATTTAAAAAAAAAGTCACCAATTGAATAAAAATTGCTAAATGGAGTTTCAAGTGATGAACGTTTTGTTAATTATTTTGATGAAATAAAGATTTGGTGTAAGATTGACCAAATGCAAAACTGCTTGGTGGAACCCCGATTTATCAATTGATTTGTAGTGAAAATACTTACTCTGCCTCATAGTAGTGCGTGTGCAGAGAAATGTTTTTTTTTCAAATAAAGGGTGGGCCAAATACAAGTTTCTTTTTTAAAATTCAATAAAATAAACAAAATTGAATTTTTTCCATGGATTATGGCTTTTTTTAGTAAGAGAAAATATTCCCATTAATTATGGAACACAACGTCGTTCAAGTGGTTGCCTCGGCTGGCTTCGCAGTAGCGCATTCTGTCACTCCAATTTTCCAAGACCTTGTTGATGGTTTCGGGCTGTAGCTCACGGATTGCTTGGATGATATTGGCCGTAAGTTCTTGAATCGTTTCCCGGTTGTTGGCATAATATCGGTCCTTCACGGTTTCCCACAAAAAAAAATCCAAATCGCAACTCTGAGGCGGCCAATTGACATCACCAAGACGGCTGCGATAACACGATTTGGGAATTTGCGCAAAAGATCGATTGTGGCGTGGGCTGTGTGGCATGGCACGCCATCTTGCATGAACCAGAGGTCGTCCAAATCCATTTCTTCAATTTAAGTAAACAAAAAAGTTGGTTAACATGGCTCTGTAACGCCCACCGTTGACCGAAACGTTGTTCCCAGTCTCATTTTCAAAGAAAAATGGTCCATTGATCCCACCACTCCATTGTCTCTCTCTGTGGATGCACTGGCTTATCGACAATAACGTGCGGGTTTTTCGAGCTCCCAGATGCGGCAATTTTGTTTCTTAACTTAGCCGCCGAGATAAAAATGCCCCTTGTCAGAAGAGATGATATTTCGCCCAAAATCGTTGTCCAATTCAAGCTGCTCTAAGGCCCAAACTGCGAAGCGATAACGAAGCGCGGATGATCGTGCGCTTTCAATTGCTTAGTCAATTAGACCTTTTAAGCGAATAATCCGAGGTCTCTTCAGGCTAGTGCGTGAGCTATTGAGCTTCAGGCTAGTGTTGAGCTGTTGAGATGGATGGCGTGTTGATGTTCGTAAATTGAGTCTCACACTTCCGGCTACAGCAGCCACATTCTCGTCTGTGCGCACCGTACAACGACGGGGACCATGAGAGATGTCAACTATCATACCAGTCTCACGAACTTTTTGCACAAATTTGCGTGCAGCGTACAGTGGATTCTTCATTTCGGTCAAAACTTATTTTCAAAAAACGCTGGGCTACATAGCAGCACTAACTTCGGAAATAAGTTTTCAATATGTCCTAACGTTGTTCAAAGTTCAAGCTTAAAGCGACTCATTTCGTTCCGCGGTGGTATGATACTGACTTTCTGTCAAGATTTCGAGCTGGAAACTACACTGACACTGACAAAATAACCTGCCGTTCTAAAAATTAAAAAAAAAAAAAAAAAAAAACAACTGCATATTTGCTGTTCCTGATCATGATGCTGAAAACGTTTGTCTGCTTCAAAAACCCAACGATTGGAAGTCGTTTTCGTGGCGTTTTCATTATGGAAAACGACTTTAAACAATTAGTTTTGAAAACTGCATTTTGAATGGAAAAACTTATGTGTTCGATGAAGTTTTCGAGTGTTTTCGCGAAAACCTAGTTTTTGGCTCGGTGTGAGTAGGGTATTTGTGTGCTGAATTACTGAGCGGATAACTCTTAGGTTTGATTCCCGGAAAAACACAAATTACGTCTTAAAGTTTTTTTTTCACACGCTTGACTGGTCCTGAAAATGATTCTCAATTTAGTCGTTTGGACTCGTTATAAAAAATCATCCGAAAAATAAAAACAGACACAAACGAATTATTTAGTTTTTGTTTCATTTAGAGCCGGGTCAATCTTTGCCGCTTCTGCTTCGATACTTACAAATTGTCACAGCTTGTCGAGCTCATTATGCCAATGTCACTGTTGAGTCATGGTACTTCCAGAGTGTATTTGTGAGTTTTGTGCAAACTGACCACAGTTCCAAATATGTCAGAGTAATACGCTGACATCACGACGGACCTACATTGATCTAATTGTGGCACGCATAGAGATTTCTTCTGTCTTGCCAATCCACTAACCTAATCTAACACGCTGACCTCATCAGCTCCAAATATCTGAAAGCACGTATCCAGCACTGAGGTTCCTTCACCCAGTCCAATACTCGCGCTTATAAATTCAGCAAGTCGAGACCGGATGGACAAGGCCATTACAATGAGACAGTTACGACACTGGGTATTGCCAATCAGAGCTTTTCTTATCCATACAACATCCAATCAATTATTATTCCCTAGTAATAATTGTTCAAAGTAACTTGCTTCCTTTTCTGCTTATTTTTTGTTTATGTACCGCACTCTATTATTTAACTTTCTCGTAGAAGTAGTAGTAGTTAGAGAAAAAAAATGTTTGTTTCGGTAAAAATTCTGTTGTCAGCGGCAGCAATAGGGGCACGAACATTTTATTTAATAACTATCTCTGGTGTATAAGAAGTAGTATATCGACCATTAACATTGATTTACAAGTAGTTAAACTGTAGCATAGTATCCTAACCAAGAAAACTATCCTTGATTAGGTCTTAATCGCATTTCGTTGTTTATTTTTTTTGTATTAGGAAGTTGTCCCGCATCCCACTTCACTTGTAACGATGGCAGATGCATACCAATGAGGTGGAAATGCGATTCGGAATATGACTGCTACGATAGATCTGATGAGCCACCCACATGTGGTAAGTTTGATTTGCTTTCTTAACTGCCTACCTAACTCCTTACTGTGGCAAAATACGGATATATGAATATTCTACTTTACGTCGTCACTTCTTCAATGTCGAATAAATCTTTTGCCTTTTACTAATGATTTCCGTGGTGAGGAGCACTCTAATGAATGAATAATAAATTATAATTTTTGGAATCGCCTGTCGAAAGTCTAAAAACAAAAATTCTATTTTACACAATTTCTTGTGTTTTTTTTCTAGAAAAACTATTTGATAAGAGAAGAGGCGAAAGTGGGCGTTCAAGAATCTAGTTTAGTGAGTGTGACAGCTCTCTAACTTCATGTTGTTGAGCTTTCATTGGGCCGAACTGGTCACGTAAACACTTTTCTCAGTTGACGTTTATGTCCGCAGCACCGACAAATCAAGTCAAGAATTTCTCGACTAAGTTGACGTTTATTTGTGCCAGTGCCCGGAGAACTTGTGTCGACTGACAGTTCTTCTACTGAAAATAAGAAAAATTTGCTTCTGGATTTGGGTTCAGAATCGCGTAGAGTTCTTCCGGACGGTTCTAGACGACCAACCGAAAACGGCATTAGTTTTGAAATTTTTTTTGGTTCATCGGAGAGCATGGGGGAGCGGAGTTTGACATTGACCTGACGTGTAGAGCACCAATCAGAAACTCAATAAGAAATACAATTGTCAATAAGTGACATACCAAGAGTCCAAGTTAGTTTTTGCGGTCAGGTAAATTTGAGTCCAGACAATTCAAGTCAACTTGCGATGACTACATTCTTGAATGCGACCAGAGTCGAGTCGAGTCCGAGATGCTTGCAGATGTCTGTTAGTTCTGCACTTAAATTGCTGCAAATTGTTGTCTTCTGAAAATATATTCCCAGGAAGCGAGTTAAAAAGTTTGCTTGTTCTGTAACAGAAGGAGTTTTGGAAAGTTGATGTCCTCGCCGTTGTCAAGTGTACTGTATGGTCATGAGCATTAGCAGCCTATCTTGTGGGGCGCCCAAAAGTTGCATTTCGAGGGATAATGTCTTTGAGTTCCTCGGAACATCTACCATGGAAGTGCCTATAGAACAAGCAGAGGTCAGCGACTTGTCTTCTGTGCACCAGCGGTTGTATAGATTCGATGTGAGTGTAGGGTCTCCAATAAGTCGAACTGCTCGTCTCTGTATGCTATCAAGTATAGGTTAAGTGAATATTCCAGGCCTGGTCTAACCTGTGCTTTGTAGAGAAGGAGAAGTTGCTTGAGGCTAAAGTACTTCTTTGCTCTAAATAGGTAGCTCAACTTAGCGGACGCCGATCGTGCGATATAGGATATGTGATTCTGCCATGTAATTCCTGAATGGACTGTGACTCCTAGAAGGTGCATTGAGTCCTTGGGATGGATTGGATGGTCATCCATTTGGATGTGAGAAACTGTTGATGCATTTTTCCTAGAAAATGTTGTGAGCTGTGTCTTGTTTGCATTAAATACAGCCAAGTTGTCCGTTCCCCACTTCAAGATCTTGTCCAGATCATCATTTAGAGAACTAACTTGATTTTCCTAACAATAAAATGCTTCATCGGTGAATCAAAAAACATTTTTGGGTGACTGTTAAACAAAAACCCGGACTACAACAACTGTACTGACTAATTTGCAGTCTGTGGTTAGTGCTTTGCTTCTTAGGAAGCATTGTGATTATTAATCTTATTTGCACCCGCCTATTATGTTTACGATTATGACTAAGCAGTGCCATTAAAATAAAACATACTCAAATATCGTCTTTGTGTGACTTTTTCGTACGTGTACAACTGAGCTTTAAAAAAGCATGCAACAATCTTAAATAGATAACTCGCACTTGTTTTGGTTTTATCTGTGACAATGGGTCACAATGGGTATGATCTCATAGTCTGAGCTAACTATAGCTTCAAATCACGTTATATTAAGATTGATTCAGCAGTAATCGGGAAACAATAATTTGAATGCTTGAATTGGCGCCTATCTTCTTAAAATACTTCTTTGCTGTACGGTGGTATGAATGGACCATACGTTCAGTTTAACGAAGGTTGAAATGGCGCACATTGGTTGTGTCGTTTGTAACCACAAAATTGGCAGAGGTGAAAGTTGGCCCATTATCCAAGACGATGCTTCGGTAAGCTCATGCGTTGCAAAAAGCATTTGAGGAACTTGGACAGCACATTTAGATGAAGTTGACTTCACGTGATGAACCTTCAGTCTAGATGTACATAGAACCAAGAAAGTTGATTGACACATTTTGTTAATGCTCTCACTCTGGGAACAACTGTACATGTATGGTTTCCCCCACAGCAACACTTCGTTCGTTGGTTAGGAACGCAATTCCTCAACCTTAAGTAACTTCTCCTGCCAACGCTTTCACTTTTTAAGGACGTACGCCGAAAGCGCCTTTGATATTCGATTTGTTTGGATTAGCAATATTCAGTAGAAGACGATGATCCGCGATGATGCAAAAGTGGCGGCCAAAAATAAATTCGTGAACTTTTTTTCAGCGATAATTGCTACACTCTTGCTGTCTATTGGGGAGTAATTTCGTTCAGCTTTCGAAAGTGTAATGGAGTGAAATGAGATCGGTTTCTCAGAACCGTCATCAAAGTAATGACTTGGGAGGGCTAGGGCACCGACTCCGTATCCCACCAGGCGACTTTGCGCTGTCTTTTCACTGTAATAAAGAAGAGTTCTGCCCGATGAAACAATTATTGCTTTTAACTTGTTGAACGCTGCATCCTGTAGGTTCGTCCATTTCCAACGTATGTTCAAGAACACGATGAAGCGGATTCGCGACTGTTGTTTTCTGCTTTAGGAAAAAGTGGTAGTAATTTAGGGAAACCGAAAAGCCGGAAGTTGTTTCCTGTCAACTCTTTTAATGCTATTATCATGGCGGTTAAATCGTTTTTGAATACTTAGAAAGCTATATACGAGTATTTCGAAGTCGAAGTTGCATTCTCAAGTTTCTAAACCTGGGTAAAATCTGGTAAACACCTATGAAAATTTCCTTGTGGTTAGATCAGCAGAAATACATTAAAGTGAGTTTTCAAAGAAGGTTTGGTATTCCGAGGAGGTTGAACTAATTCCAAATTGAAGTTTTATCATGCGAAGCGCTTCTTTGTGTGTAAGGATTGTTTCCAACAAGGATGATTCCTCTTCAGTCATCGTCGTCATTCCTGATGGGCGGTAAATTGTCATACGAGATATTGGATCGTTTCAGTTTCCTCAGCCTATGCATAGATCGTTTTTACAATCTATTTAAGGACCAGGCGATGTACCTTTTTTAACTCGACTCGAACTTTCGGTTCATTGTACCTACCTGCATGCAGGAAACCGTTTTTGTTGTCGTTGGTAGAATATTGCTGTACCCTGCAGAGATTTGCTGCTCGGGTAACAACTCATAAGCAATGTCTCTAAAAAACTTCACCATGAGGGCCGCGCGCTATCATATCAACTAAACTGTGGTAAAAATATAAAAATAACAAGCAACTTCTTTCTCTCTATTTCAGCAAATGCAACTAAATGCAATGAAGGGCAATTCCTGTGCACATCATCACACAAATGCATTCCAAACAATTGGATGTGCGATGGCGAATACGACTGCGGCGATACTGACACGTCTGACGAAAATAATTGTATATTACTTACACCACTAGTTAACCTAAAACCTACTCACACTAAATGTATTCTCTCTTCAGGTCCTAATTCAACTCCAAAGTGTCTGTCTTACCAAAGCGAATGCAAAAATGGACTTTGCTTAGATATTTCTAAATTCTGTGACGGCAATTGGGACTGTGACAGCGATGAATGGAACTGTGGTAAGTGCTCCCTAACAATATCTTTTCAATTTTAATCAATTTATATTGATTTATCTATTTTCAATTTAGAAACACAAGAGAAATTGTGTTCCTCGATGAATTGTTCGTTTAATTGCAAGCTAACTCACAATGGACCAAAGTGCTTCTGCGCGCCGGGTTTGGAACCTGTTGACACCCAGTGTCAAGACTTTAACGAATGCCTAGTCGAGGGAGTCTGCGATCAGCAATGCAGAAATACACATGGGTCATACGAGTGCATTTGTGTTTCCGGGTATGTGAGGAATAAGAATCGATGTTTAGCGGTTAATGGTATTTCATTGAAATATGCTAATGTACATGCTTGGTATTAATTTAGGTTTTCCATTACAGTTCCTCAAAATGAGAATGCGTCACTAGTCTTTGTAACACAGCATGACATTCAGCGAGTGTCAACTAGTGGAGAGTCGTTGGGTAGATATCCCACCTCTGATGTATCCGCCATAGAGATTTGGCATCGGAATCGGACACTGTGCGCCATGTATTCTAATCCATGGACAAAAATAACGATGCGTTGCCATAAAATAGACAATTTGACAGATAATTGGCCAATGCCATTACCAAAGATCATCACCGGTACACACTGTGAGTTGAGGACCCTCTGAGAAATTGCATTTAAGAGGCTATACAAGGCCAAGTCACTGGATACATTCAAAAAAATAAAATAAAACTCCAACAAACTCCTTGCATTTGGGTCGTAATAACAACAACGTACGCAGAGAGAAGTCACTGTTATATATGTTAAATGTTAAATATTAATCTTTGTGCAATTCGGCAAGTTTTAGTGTGAATGGGATTTGACAAAACTGTCCATTCGTTCTAAACTCTTGATTTCCTTTTGTCTAATGTCGTCCATACATAACTCCATTCGCACTGCATTTCATTTCTTCATTTCTGCAAAGTGCATATTATACATCATGCGCCGGGATTCGGGCTTAACAAATTCATTTCTATTTTTCTAGCAGATTCTTCCTCTGAAGATCGACTTCATTCGTTTCTATCGGAACGGCAATTGCTCTTCATATTAGAAACACTTGACTTTTCATACGAAAATGTTAATTTGTACAATTCATTTCGTGCGTTCGATTCGTATGTGGTTTGTGTAAATTATGTGTAATCTAGGTGTTATGACAAAAGTAGCCTCTATACTATCAGTGCATTGTTGTGTTTTTGTTGTTTCTATGTTTCTATGATTTGCAATTGGTGGCTGATTGGAACAAATGCGGTAAATGAAAACATATTACCGAATGAAACCAATAAAATATACAAACATTTCATATTATTACAAATACATGCATACATCTAAGCGGCCTATATACATATTTTGTACATAATTACATTTTTGTGTTCCCTACAACAAACTGTTGGAATACTACCCTCAGTTTTAAAGGATTATATTTTTTGAATGACAATCGTGCAATATCTGGAAGTGTAAGGACCAGTGTTCCCAGGTTGAGGGGAAAATCACCATTTTTGCCGCTTTTTTAAGACGAAAGGGAGAAAAAAGGGGAAAGGGATAAAAACGGGGAAAAAATTCAAAAAGGGGAAAATCTTAAAATCCTATTAAAACAGTGTCTAAGAAAATCATATATGTAGGATGAATACCTATAAAACAATCTACAAAAAAATAACCATGCTCAAGAAATTTGGCCATGCAACACCCACTTCATTTTTTGTTTGGTTTCTGATCGCATTCATTCTTTTGACATTTAATAAAACCATGGCCATACACTCCTTACCATGAACTTCGTGTACAGAGAGACAGCTAGATTTTGAGTGAGTAGAAAGGAAATATAGTACAGAAAATGGACCAAAAATCCACTTTCAGAAATAATTTTCGCATGGGCATGGCGCATGATTACGAAGGTTATTTTCCGAAACGATAGCGCTTTCGATAAAAATCTTCAATAGGTATTTGCGTTGGTAGAGTGAGGACGTAAAAGCGGGCGTCCGCTTCGAATTTACCATCAAATTTTTGTATTTTCGATGTCATCACGCAATTTTATTTTATTGCAATGAGGGTTTGTTTTTGTGTATAGCAAAGTCGTTTGTGTGAATGAAAGTTATGCCACCCACCCCTTCCATGAAAGTCGTTTCGGGCGAGACAGGTCGATTTTAGGTGAGTAGAAAAGAGAATGGATCTTCAGTGTAATGCTTCTTTTCTCAACTAGATAACCTAAAAATCTACCCGTCTCGCCCGACACGACTTTCATGGGAAGGCATGTGTGTGGCACAACTAAATGTGTAATAGTTCTCATTTTATTTTGGATTTTGAATGAAGGAGAGGAGGGACCAACAAAAAAATACATACAAATATCTTAAGCAATTGGAAGCATTGCCCGAGTTGGTTAAGTATGCTATAAGATTTGTTCTTCGGGGAAAAAAAGGGATTTTTTTTTGTTTTCTAAAGGGGAAAAAATATCATGTTGGTGTTAAAAAAAGGGGATTTCTTTTCTTAAAACCTGGGAACCCTGGTAAGGACGTGTTACTAGATTTGTGTATTTCTTTCAAATGTGTATTGGTGAATGATAAAAGTAAAAGTTTGATTTCCGTTGTGGATATACACGGTGGTCCAAATACAAGTTTCTTTTTAAAATGCAGTAAAATTCACAAAATTAAATTTTTTTCATGTACATATTATGGCTTTATTATGGAACACAACGTGGTTCAAGTGGCTGCCTCGGCTGGCGGTGTAGCTGGCGGTGTAGCGCATTCTGTCACACCAATTTTCTAAGACCTTGTTGATGGCTTCGGGCTGTAGCTCACGGATTGCTGCTTGAATCGTTTTCGGATTGTTGTCATAACATTGGTCGCTCACGGTTCCCCACAAAAAAAAAACTTCAAAGGGGTCAAATCGCAGCTCCGAGGCGGCCACATCGCCAAGACGGCTGGATAACACGATTTATGAATTTGGTGCGTAAAAGATCGATTGTGGCATAGGCTGTATGGCATGGCGCGCCATCCTGCATGAACCAAAGGTCGTCGAAATCCATGTCTTCAATTTCAGTAAAAAAAAGTCGGTTAACATGGCTCTGTAACGCCCACCGTTGACCGAAACGTTGTTCCCAGCCTTGTTTTCAAAGAAAAATGGTCCAATGATACCACCACTCCACTGTCTCTCTTTCTCTGGATGCATTGGTTTCTCGACAATAACGTGCGGGTTTTCCGAGCCCCAGATGCGTCAATTTTGTTTGTTAACGTAGCGGCTTGTGCTTCATTTCGGCCAAAACGTCTTTTCAGAAAACGAACTGCTTGGGCTACATAGCGCACTCGCTTTGGAAATAAGTATGATTTAAAAAGAAACCACTAGATGGCTTACCTTTTAAATGGATTGAGCTAATCTTTCTGTATAGCAGGATCCTTTTGGGGTATGCAGGTAGGTATCTCCATAATATGATTATGTGAGTTTGTCGAAGTTTAGATCCAGCCTGTGAAATTCAAAAAGCTAATCCGTTTTACAATGCTACTCTACCTCTTTAAGGAAGTCGAGCATATGTTGTCGCCGCTAATCACGCCTTTTATAGACTACTGAGACTACTGTACTAAGCCCAATCGGTAAACAATCAATACCCGATCAGACAATAATCGTGTACGTGATCCGCCGCCCACTTCTATTCGCATGTGTTTATTAAGTGCGTTATTTAAGCTTTGACTTTTAACGATTGATTTGTTCTGTTGGCCTTTATAACCCCAACTTCTGTCACACTTCTAGTTATGTCTTGATTGTCATTCTACAAATCCTATTGCGTATTCATAATTTTTTTTTTCGTTGTCTCCATGTGGCTAAGCTTTCTAAATGCCTCTAAAATGTCAACTATTGTGCATAATATTCTGTCTCATTCATTGCTTTGTTTCATTTAATTTCGTGTTTGTACATTTATAGCTGTCGACAAAATTCGATTGGACTGGATTTCAGGAAACTGGTATTTTCTTTGCAATGAACCCGGACTGATGTTTATGTGTACAAATAACATGAAGTACTGCAACATTATATTAAATAATGTACAGAAACCAGCATCGATGGTGTTGGATCCAACTAAGGGGTATGTTTATTTTGGAAGTGTATTTAAATTGTTACCGAGTTTTCCTGTTCATGAATGTTTCATGTAGGTACAGAAGAGTTTTAATGGCTTATTTTGCCAGTGAAGATAATGGACTTTTAATCGTCTTACCCCTTTCTATAATGCTCAGCGCCTAAGTAAAGGAAGCCATTAATCAGCTTAAAATAATATCTGCCAATTTTTTTATAGACAATATTCGATCTATCTCAAAAGTGCATTACTAAAAACAAAAAGTGATGGCCAAGAGTTCTTCCGACATTTGATGTTGAGTTGTGTGTACTTCTAGTATTCTTCTTAAAAGCGAATCTTGAAAGCGAAGACGGAGGATCCGCTTTGTTTTTGCTCACCTTTTCTCATTTCTGACACATTGATGAGCAGTCACTAGCTTGACGTCCCTAATGCGTAGTTTCTCTAAAGTTACTCCAGTTCTTATCATGTATTAGTTCATCTTGTATTATACAAGTACTTATACATTATATATGCTAGTAGTATGTTTGGCAAACTAACTGATCGTTTAAACTGATCGTAAACTTATAAAATTCTCAAATTTGTTAATTTTTTCTCGTGAATTCCAGCTTAATGTGATTTAAATATTATAACGCCAAGTCCGACTTTATTCCTCCCGGTATAAAATATTCCAGAAATGTATACATAGAAATGTTGAGTCAATTGTACACTGTGTTAGTGTTAAGTATGAGTGTGTTGTGTGTTAAGTTAATAAACGTTTGCATTATACAAACTAGCAATTATTTAAGCTATTTTCAAATCACTCTTAGGTTAATATTCTACGCCGATTGGAGTCCTAGCCTTAGTCGTGCCAATTTGGATGGCACCAACCAAACTGTGATAGTCTCTACGGCGATATATTACCCTAGTCGGGTAACTCTTGACCTCGCAAACGAACATGTCTATTGGATTGATGTCTATAAGGATTTTATTGAACGAGTGGACTACGACGGAAATAATCGTTGGTCGATGAAGAAGACTGCAGATGTAAGTAGAACACTGTATTGAATGTGCTAATGGTTGTCATACAAAAATGTCCTCCTCCAGATCTATTTCGCCTTAAAGTCCCTTCATGCGGTAGAGATTTTCGAAGACACTATATACGTAGCACCTTGGACCGGTAGTTATATAATAGCCATGAATAAATTTACCTTGAAATCAGAACAAATCGTACAAGATATTAAGAGACCCTACGATTTTAGAATATACCATCGACAGAAGCAGCCTGAAGGTGAACTAAGAATTCGAAGACTTTTTTGAAAGTTACTAACCGGTTTCTTTGTGTTCTTTCAGTTGCACATCCTTGTCGCGATAACAACGGCAATTGCAGTCAAATTTGCGTGCCACTATGGAAGAAGTTGTTTGCAACAGTGCAATGCACATGTTCACCCGGCTACCGATTGGTGAATAAAACCGAATGCATTTTTGAGGAACATGAGACATTTCTCTTGTACACCCAAAAACGGCTTGCGTGTATTTCAGGGATTTCAAAAAATCCCAGAAATGTAAGCGAAGGGCTGGAGAATGTACACAATGCGATAGTACCGATATACAATGTCAGCGGGTCCGTTGGTCTTGATGTAAATATCCGCGACAAGCTGGTCTATTTCATTCAAACAAGTCCGTAAGTAAAACTAGTTTTAAAAATATCAACATCTCTCTTGATGATGCGTTTGTTTTTGTTGTAGAAATGGTCATACGATTCATAGTCAAAAAATTGATGGCACCGAAAGAAAATTCTTGACTGAAGGCTCTGGTAGTGCCCCAGTCATTGCATACGATGAAATACATCAACATCTGTATTGGGGCGGAACAAATGAGCTCATTGTTGCACCCATCTCTAATCTCAGCATGAGGATACGCCTGCCAATTGGAAAGGAACCATTGTGAGTGTGCTTATATTATATAAACTGGCAAAGTTTTCCTATTAATCGGCGAAATCTTAGGTGGTCCATCGCTGTAAGTCCCGCAGATGGTTTGATTTTTTGGTCTCATTGGCTAGTTGGTGAGCATGAAGGAATAATAATGACGTCTTGGATGGACGGGACACATAAGGCAAAACTAGTTGAATCGACGAAGACCTTACCAGTGAAGTGGGCGATGAGTCTTACAGTCGATAACGTGGGAGAAGTTCTTTATTGGTGAGTGTGGGATGTGTAATCTTTAACACAACAATTAATTCATAATTTATATAAGGTGCGATGTAAGAGAGAACACCATAGAACGAGTGAATTTTGACGGAAGTGCACGAACTGTAGTGTTTCGCCATGAAATCTATCATCCGATTTCAGTAGCCTTTCATGAAGGATTCGTGTTTTGGGTGGACAATCAGAATGGCAGTATTAGACGGTTTGACGTGCGCCAAAACAATAAAGTGAAAACGGATGTAAATATGTAAGTAGAATGCAATGTATATGTTTGCCCTTATGTCCTAGTGTTGCGCTTGGTTTTTCTTATTCTGATGTCGTAATTTTGTTGTTTCATATTCCTTCTGCTCCAAGTAAACATTCTTATTTTAGTAAAACAATTCATCATCGCTTTTCCTTACTGGTTTGATTGTCTTTACCTTACTTTTTAAGCCGCTTACAGTCCGGGGTGCACCATGGCCTCAGATAACAAGCCCATTCAGCCAGCTCGGTAACTAGATAGCTGCCTCCAGTTACCCATACCAAGTTCGTTGAGATCGCTCTCCAATTGTTTTAAGGTTGGATCTTCCTCTACTACGTTGTCCCTCAGGGGTAGACTTAAAGACTCGTCGTGCGTTGCTGTCCATACGCTCCACGTGCCCCAGCCATCTCAACTTTTTGACGTCAACGTCGCTGTATAGCCCCTAAAGCTCGTGATTAAATCTTCTCCTCCACACTCCATCGATACAAACTGAACCGAATATCGTCCGAAGAATCTTTCTCTTAAAACATCTCAGCAGGTTTTCATCCGATTTCGACAGAGTTCATGCTTCTACACCATACAAAAGAACGGGGATGATTAGGGTCTTATAAATATCTCCTTGGTTCTATGAGAGAGGGCTTTACTTCTTAGATGCCTTCTTAGTCCGAAGAAACAGCGATTGGCAAGAGTGATTCTTCGTTTGATCTCTGCGCTGATGTCATTTTGCAAGGTGATAGTGGAGCCCAGATAGACGAAGTCTTTAACTACTTGGAAGTTGTATCTGTCCATCATGACGTTTTGTCCGAGTCGTTTGTCCTCAGACCCATCTTCGCCGCCTCCGTTTCAATACTTGCAAATGCGCCACTGACAACTCGCTGCGATATCTTCCGATAATGTCAATATCGTCAGAAAATGCAAGCAGTTGAACAGACTTCTGAAAAATTGTACCTCTGATGTTGGCTTGCTTCAAGGATGATGTCAAAATAGTTACACGATGGCGCATCGCCTTGTGTCAAACCTTTCTCGACATCAAAAGGCTCGGTGATGTTTTTGCCGATTTTGAGGGAGCAGCGAGATTTCTCCATAGTCACCCTGCACAGACGAACGAATTTGTGTAGCTCGTGACATGATTTTGTATAGCTCGTCCCTATAATGCTATCATAGGCGACTTTAAAGTCGATAAAAAAGTGGTGTGTATGTCGATCTAAAGTTCCTGGGTTTTTTCTAAGATCTGTCGAAGAAAATTTGTATGAAAATTTAGTCGATGGTAGACTGTTCGGGCCAATCAGGTTGTTGGCAAAAGGTTTTAGACGTTCACACAATACCGCCGACAAGATCTTATATGCGACATTCAGAACACTTATTCATCTGTAGTTGGCGCAATTCAGAGCATCCCCTTTCTTGTGGATGAGGCTCACGATGCTAAGGTTCCATTCGTCAGGCATGCTTTCGTCCAACAAAATCTTACAGATGAGTTGGTGCATGCTCCTTACCAACCCATCTTCCGCTGCTTTGAAAAACTCGTCCGGTAGGCCATCCGCCCCCTCAGCTTTGTTCGACTTTCGTTTGGATATCGCTGTTCTGACTTCGTGTAGGTCGGGTGGACAGAATTTCTGGCTATCATCACCCAGAATGAATGGGTCATTCTGCCTGACAGCGGTTTGTTGATCCTCTCCGCCGTTTAACAGTCTTCAGAAGTGTTCTTTCCAAATCCTCAGCACCGGCTGGGAGTCTACTACTGTGTTCCCATGTGCATCTCTGCAGCCTTCTGTTCGGGCCTTGTATCCCTGGGTGGATCGTTTTACCCTTTGGTAGAACTTTCGGACATTGCCTCTGCAGTAGCACCCCTCAGTTGATTCGAAGTCGGTGTTCCTCCCTTTTTCTTTGCCCGCAGAACTCGCGAGCAGCTCTCTCCGCCGCTCTGATCCTCGTCTGCAGCATCGCTTGGTAGGCTTCGTTCTTTGCTGCATGTGCCTTTCGACAGTCTTCGTCGAACCAGGGGTTTCGTTGTGGTCTTCTTCCACCCCACTTTCTTATTTCGGCTCTTTGTTTCAAGTTTTTGCTCGGTATCCGCATTATTTTTCTGGAGATCTTCTGGACCCTACTACGTTGCAACGAGAAAGCGTCAGAGATGTATCTCAAACTTTGGAAGTTTTCAGAGGTTGTATTTGTATAGGCTTTCTTCCCATCTAACATTTTCTGAACTCTCTGCGCAAGGTGTCCTCCCCCTTTATCTTGCTAGAGAATTCATATCGATGTTACCCATAATTCCTACGCAGCCAGGTATTCTTGCCTAGCTTGTTAATCCTGTTTTGGATGTACGCTGTCGGTAAGTTGCTACCATTAACTGCGATACATTTGGCAACAGCGGACCCGGCAATAGGCTGGGTGCGAACTGAATGCACGCAGCACTGTGGTACTGACGGGCAAAACAACCATCAAATGACTATATATATATTAATAATTAAGCTTTCTCCCCAGTCAAACAGAAGTGTTCGCTCTCGTCCGAGGTCACACATCTAATCTTCGAATCTACGAAAGCGCGCGGAAAATCGGTTCTAATAACTGCGAATGGATTAAGTGTCCTGGAATTTGCCTAAATACACCAAAAGGTCCCGTTTGCAAGTGTCCGGATGGCTTTTCCCTAAACGGTACCGGCAGTCAGTGCATTCCAAAAGTGCAGATTGAAGATGAGGACATCTTCGCAAAGAATTGCACTGGATTCATTTGTAAGAAGACCCCTCAATGCATCAACGCGAAAGATGTCTGCGATGGCTTTGAGGACTGTGAAGACGGTAGCGACGAGGATTACACCGAACAAGGACAGTGCCATAAGAATAACTGTGATTTGAAAACACATTTTGTGTGCGATGGCACGCGATGCTTTCAGCGAACACTAATGTGTAGTTCCATTGCGTACTGTCAAGATGGAAAGGATCAGGTTAATTGCGAGGCGAAATCCTGTAGCAGCGCAGAGTTTACATGTGCAAAGAGCGGAAAGTGCATACCACAAGCTTGGGTCGGCGATGGTGTGTGGGACTGTGGTAAGATGGGAGTTGGTTTTTATTTTTCTTCCGAAAACCTGTAAACCGATTCTTTGTAGGCTTAGAAGACAGATCTGATGAGGGCTTTTCGGAAGTTATTTGTTTTGAGTTCGAGTGTGAGAACGGTCAGTGTATACCGTTTACCGAGCATTGTGACGGAGTGGATCAGTGTGGGTAAGGTGGACATTTGTTTCGTATATTCGCTGTTCTAGAAGTGATTCTTTTGTAGTGACAACTCCGATGAAACTGGCTGTGAGACAGAATGCGGTCCAGGTGAGAGATTCTGTGCACCCATAGGATGCTATAATGAGCGAATACGATGCGATGGAATCCATGATTGCTTGGACTACAGCGACGAAGCGAACTGCACCGATACAAAGAGTGACAATCATGAAGTGGATTTGGGCGTGGCGCACATGTGTGGGCAGTTTGAGTTCAGCTGTGGCAATCCTTTCGAATGCATTCCAGATGTATTTCGTTGCGACGGTGTCGCGCATTGCTTCGACAAGACTGACGAGGAAAACTGTACGAAAATCAATCCGGTGAAGGAGTCAAATGAGACCATTACGTGTGATAGTCCAGATCGCTTGTGCGCAGTATCCAATCGATGTATATCTGTAGATCAGCTATGTGATGGGGTGATTGACTGTGGGGACGGTACTGACGAGGGTTTCAGGTGTCTGGAAAAGCTCTGCGAGAAGAGCAATGGCTGTTCTCACTATTGTCATAATGCGCCAGAGGGCCTAGTTTGCTCATGCCCGGCGCACATGTACCTCCAACCGAACGGGATGCGTTGCAGTATGGATCACTCGTGCGAGCATTGGGATACATGTTCGCAAATTTGCGAGAAAGTTGGAAAGGCGTATGAGTGTAAGTGTCATGAAGGCTATAGCCTCGAGTATGATAAGTTTACCTGCAAGAGCACTGCCGCCGATGAGCCGTATGTCATCTTTAGCAATCGTCAAGAAATAAGAGGCGTGAATCTCAAGACGTCGGTGGTTAGTAATTTTTACACATCACTGCGCAATACCATTGCGTTGGATTTTTTGTATCACAACGATTCGGTGGAGATCTTTTGGACCGATGTAATGGACGATAAAATTTACAGGGGCCATCTGGTTGGGGAATCTCTGAGAAAAGTTGAAGCTGTTGTGCGATCAGGCCTGTCGACTACAGAAGGCCTCGCTGTAGACTGGATCGGTTTGAATCTCTATTGGATTGACAGCAATTTAGATCAGATAGAGGTGGCCCTTTTAAACGGCAGTTTTCGTCGAACTTTGGTCGCTGGCGATATGGAGAGTCCGCGTGCCATTGCATTAGATCCCCGAGAAGGGCTGCTATTTTGGACTGACTGGGATGATAATTTCCCACGGATAGAACGCTGCTCTATGGCCGGTGAACTGAGGCGAACGATCACGCAGGTAAATCAAGTCAGCTCGGCATGGCCCAATGGACTTACACTTGACTACACTCAGAAGCGTGTTTATTGGGTTGACGCTAAAGCTGACGCGATATACACAACAAAATACGACGGAACTGATCATCATTTGGTTGTCAGAGATAAGGAGATCCTCTCCCATCCGTTTGCTATATCCGTCTTTGAGAACTACGTCTACTGGACTGATTGGCGAACAACATCGGTCATAAGGGCGAACAAGTGGAACGGATCGGATATTCAGGTTATTCAGAGAACGCTGTCGCAACCGTTTGGCATCCAGGTGCTGCACTCTAGTAGACAGCCGCGAGATGAAAACCCCTGTGGCACGAATAATGGTGGTTGTTCACATTTGTGTTTGTTGAGGTAAGTAAAGGAATTATTGCAACGTATGCGAGTGGCTTGCATTTATTTATTGTTACAGTGTGAAGAAGACATTCAAATGCGAATGTCCTCATGTGATGCGTTTGGACTCGGCCGATCAAAAGACGTGTGTGCCGAATGAGCAGGTATTGTTGTTCATTATGGGCAACGAGATACGTGGAATCGACCTAATGCAACCAAGTCATCATACAATACCGACAATTCGACAGTCGCCACAGGTAAGGATAGAATTTTATCTATAAAACTATATCTCGTTCGTTCCTGAAATTTCGAAGTGAGCTCCATAACGTATAATAAACGGTTGAGAGAACCATTCATTGATCGGCAGTGGGAGGCGAAGGGTTTTAGCTTTTTATACTAGGTGATGGAACCAGTTCATTGACTGGACGTGGGTTCTTTTCTTGCCCTATCACTCTCTCTACATGATGCCCATTAGCAGTTGCTGGAAATGCTGTTTATTCCCTACGCTTCGGTGACTACGTTTCATTCACTGTTTCGAAGAGCTTTCGTTGCGCTTTTGAAGCCAGCAGCCAGTTGCTTGGCTTTTTTTAGAACTCCAGATGTTGTTACGATCGCAAGATCTCCTTGAAGAAGCTCTAGATCTCCTACTGGATACCCACTTCCCAAATAGCTGCAATGCCGTTAGGAGTCCGACTGCGACGTCGGCTAGGCCTATACTAAGCAGCTCCTCACATCTTGTTACCAAGAACAAAATTCTCTGGGCTATAAGCGGCTTTAAGCCATTCAAGTCACCTGGACCTGATGGCATAATCCCGGCCGAACTTCAACAGAATGTGGGGCTAATCCTTCCGTGGGTAACTGTAATATTCAAGAGTTGCCTAGATTTGTCTCATATTCCCAAGTCATGGACAGAAGTTAAGGTGGTTAGTCCCAAAGATCTAAGACCCATAACTTTGTCATCATTTCTACTAAAAACCTTAGAGAAATTGATAGACTCCCATATATGCTGTAGTGTTAAAGCGAGTCTGCTGTCAGCCTCACAACATGCATATATTTTTATTTATTTATTATTAAATAACAGGTACTTCAAAGTAGCCTGGTAAATATATACATTGGAGCCTAGCTGCGAGGACTATTAGCTCTGAAGTTATTCTACAAGTTTAAATTTTACATTTAAGATTAGACAAGAGTTTGTTTACTATTTCAATATTTATAGGATTGGGAGTTCTAAGAATTTCATATATATTTGAGTCTTTTAAGTGAGTTTTTGCAATGGTACAATTTTTTATCAAGTGGTCTAGATTTAGTGTTATATTGCAGGTGCTGCATAAGGCAGGGGCTTGATTGGTGAGGAGATGTTCGTGGGTGATTGCAGTGTGTCCAAGTCTAAGGCGGATAAAGTTTGTTATTTTGACTTTCGGAAGGTTAGGGTATCGAGGATGGGATTTATCACGATTGATTTCCTTATAATGATGATGGTATTCGCTCCAATCGTTCAACTGTTTTGTTCTCAGGGAGTTTTTTATAGTGTTATTCAAGTCCTGTTTTGTGAAGATGTTGAAGAAGTAAACAGGTGCATGCTTTGTTGAGCTGGCAGCTCGATCTGCTGCTTCGTTGCCGCAAATTCCAGAGTGCCCGGGGACCCACATGAGCTTTATTTTGTTTGAAAACCTGAACAGTTGGCTTCTTATTTCGATTATTAATTCGACATTGTTGTTTGGGTTGGCAGTAGCTTTCAACACAGATTTACTATCGGAGCAGATAATGGTTTTTCCACGAAGTTTTGATGCTGTTATTATCGCTTGAAGAATTCCGAATGCTTCGGCCGTAAAGATAGATACGAAATTGGGTAGGATTCCAATTTTCACTATTCGGCCATCTTCTTGTGTAACTGCAAATGATGTATTTTCTGGAGTCTTTGAACCGTCGGTATAGATGAATGCCCATCCTTGCTGACGAAGTTCTGATGTGATATCTGAGAAGAGAGCTTGATAGATGCGATGATTGGTGTTATTCTTACTGTATTGCGCCAGGTCCATCATTATCGAATCAGATTTTATTACCCAAGGGGGAGATGATGTTTTAAAATTATACCCTCGTTTTATAGGAAGATGGAATTCCTTAGCTTTGACTAAAATTAGTTTTAGAGCTGATGGGATTCTTTTTTCTGATTTTTGGTTTAGTGCGTGTGCGATGTCCTCATCAATTACCGAATATCTCGAAAAGACTAGCTTCGTCGTTAATTTTAATGTGATTTCTTCTATTCGTTGTTCTACCGATGGAAGTCCGGCTTCGGTTAGCAAGTTTTTGATGGGTGTTGTTGGAAAAGCGTTGAGGCATTTTCTAGCTGCTTGATGGTATGGTGGTTTAATAATGTTGAGGGTTGATCTTGGGCACCTGCCGTAAATATAGATTCCAAAGTCAATTTTGCTCAAAATTAACATTTTTGTTATATGTGACAGTGTATTAATGTGGACATTACTTTTGTTACTACTCAAATATTTTATAATGTTGGCTCTCGCAGCTAAGGCTTTTCTTAATACTAAACAATGTTCTCTCCAATAATACTTATTACTAAATATTAATCCTAGGATGCTTAAACTATTAACATTTGAAATGGGAATATTATTTACAGATAAGTTTAGATTAGGACATTTAGGTTTTCGGCAAATGTGAAGAAGTTTACATTTAGTCAATGACAGTTTGGCTCCGGATTCGGAAGACCATGATAAAATATCCTTAACAGCATTGAATAAAAGGTATTTACTTTTAGTTAGGTCGGACATTTTACTTAAAATATAGACATCGTCCGCATAAAGGCAGTGGTCTAAAAGATTATGACTATTAAGTATATAGCTAATGTCATCAAACGCTATTGTGAAAAGCATAACCGAGAGGGGTGACCCCTGTGGTATACCATTATCTAATGGATATAATTTGGAAAGATGATTGTTTATTCTTGAGCAGAATTTTCTGTTTGACAGAAATGATTCGACATACTTGAAGATTTTTGAACCAATATCCCATTTTTTTAGTTTGCTAAGAATAACATGTTTACCGATTCTTTCGAATGCTCGTTCGAAGTCAAGTGCGAGTACAGATACGTGGTTTTTAGATGAAATAGCTTTTGAGATGTAGTGATCTATATGAAGATGAGCATCTATACAACCTTTGTTTGGTTTAAAGGCTACCTGTTTAGGTGATATACATTTCTTTTGTTCTGCAAACCAAAGAAGGCGCTTCGCGATAATTTTTTCTAATATTTTCGATAAACATGAGATTAGCGAAATAGGACGATAGCTTTCTACAAGGGCTATATCTTTGTTTGGTTTGGGAATTGGAACTAAGATAGCAGTTTTCCAGTTCTGAGGTATAATTGATGTGTCAAGAATGTTATTATATAGCTGAATTAATCTTAATTTAGCTGCTAGAGGGAGATTTTTAATCATAGGATAGGAAATTCTATCTCTTCCTGGGGTTTTGCCCTTGACCTTACACAGTGATGACTCGAATTCAAGAAGTGTGACTTGTTTTTCAATTGAATTGATGAAGTGATCGTTAATTTGCTGTCCTGGAAGGTAATTGGTACTATCATTTTTGCCATACTTTTTTTGGAGTTGAATTGGGGTTTATTTGTGCGGTGAATTCACCAAAGCTTTTAGCTTTGCTGTCTTTTAGAGCCCTTCTGAACTTGGCGTTGGATTTTTTATAGAGAATTAAATTTGTTTGTGTGGGTCTTTTCTGGAATGCTTTCAGAGATGACATTTTTACATTACGAAGTTTTGTGAGCTCTGAGTTCCACCAAGGAACGACTCTCTTAATTTTTGGACTGTGTGAAGGATTGGTTTGGGGGATAGAGGCGTTGGCAGCTGCTCGTATAGCTTTTAGGAGAATAGCTGCTTCTTTGTTGTTGTTGGGACTCGGTTGTGTTTCTGATAAATAGTTCTGAATTTTGATTTGATATTTTGACCAGTCAGCTAAATCAGTTTTGAATTTTAGAATTGGGGGGTATTTTTCCGAAGAGTTGCCAATAGTAATGGAAGTTATAATGGGGTAGTGATCACTGTTACAAAAATCGTCCGTAATTTTCCACGAAATTACCGGGAATAGATCTGGGGAGCAACATGTTATATCTATATGTGTGAAGGTGTTATGTGTTGAAAGGTGGGTAGGTGAACCATCGTTTAAAATTATAAGATTGGAATTCAGAAGGGAGTCTTCAATTATCCGACCTCTTTTATTAGTGGTAGGAGAACCCCAGAGGGTACTCCATGCATTAACGTCGCCACCGATCACAATTGGAGAATCAACCTGGGAAATTAAATTGTTTAGATCGCTTGCTTGAACGATTTGTAGGGGTGGAATGTATATATTTATGTAAGTGAATTTAGTTTTAAGCTCGATGTCGAGGCAGATGACTTGTAGATTTGAATTAATTGGACGGATTTTATGAGGAATATTACTTTTGACGAGTAAACCTATTCCTTGCTTGCAGGTTGTATTACTCTCTATATTTGTAAAGTAGGGTTTGAAGCCTTTTGGTACTAATGGTGTTGAGCCGAAGGGTACGTGAGTTTCTTGAAGCGATACAAGATTTGGATTGTGGTCTTTTAATAAAACATTTAACTCATCAAGGTTATTATAAAAACCTTGCATATTCCATTGCAGAATATTGAGAGTCATGTTCTTGGCTTGGCAGTGTTCGCACTGATTATTTTTGTTCGAGACAAAAAAATTGTGTTTACTTGTGCCCGGGTAGGAAGTAGTTGGATTGTTTATTATTTGAGTAGGAAGTTTTTCAGATGCTGTTGTATTATGTTGATCAGGTAAAGGCCACGATCCACCACGGTCGCCAATGGCGCCTGTCAATCTGTTATCAGATAAACAAGCGCGATCGACTACCGGAGGGGATCGTGGCCTTTTTGTTGGGTTGTTATTAGTAGAGTTATGTTTGTTCATCATCGGATATGTTCATAAAATAAGAATTGTTTTGTATTAAATTGTTTGTAAGCGAGGAGAGAGGTGAACTTTGAGAATTATGATTTTGTAAAGATAATGTTGGAATGGTGTTGTTAGGTTTAGAATTGCTGTTTGCTAAGTATGTTTTAGGGGGTGTTTGTTTATCACTGGTCGGAATTGAGGTTTTTTCTAAATTTGAAGAGGTTGAGGGTGTAGATGTGGGTTGCTTTTGAGTGCCGATTGCTTGTGAAACGGTGCAGTTAGATTTAGGGTTATTGTTGGCAAGTAAAGGATTTGATGATTGAGGTGGAGATTTTTGTTTTTCAATTGTTGAAGTTAGGTTTTGTTCTGAAATTAGAGAACTAGAGGAGGCAGCTGTGGTCTGCTTTTGAGTGCCGATTGGCTCGGCGGGTTTTGTTGTTGAGGGGTATGAGCTTTTGATGTTGTTGGTTTGACGAACTTTTTGGGAATAAGTGTTTTCATTGAATTGCGGAATAGATGGATTTATCTGATAGTAGGTGCGCTTGGCCTCAGCCATAGTGCACTTGTTTCTTGTTTTAATTGTTAATATTTCTTTATTTAGTTTGTATTTTGGGCAATTTAAGGAGGAAGAGGGGTGTGGTTCTTGGCAGTTAGCGCACATGGTACGTGTGCAGATTTCAGGCCTGTGTGGTGGGAGGTTACACGTTTCACAAATTTCTTGTTTATCACATCGTTTTTTTGTGTGGCCAAGCAACTGGCAGTTCCGGCATCTCATTGGATTAGGAATGTACTCGTTGACTTTGGCTTTATACCAGCCAATTTCTACAGTGGTAGGTGGTTGATAGAGGTCGAACGTGAACAGCATGAGGCCGGAGGGAATAAATTTGTCTTCAACTTTTTTGTTGAATTTATAAACCTCAGTAACGTTTTGTGAGCGCATTTCGGCAACTATTTCTGTTTCTGGGATGTTTTTCAGGCACGGAGCATACACTACACCCTTTGAAGCATTGAGGCGATCGTGATATTTGACCTGCACTGGGCACATGTTTGCAATATTTGTTATTTTCATAAACTTTTCGGCAATTTTAATATTTTTTGCTAAGATAAGAATACTGCCGTCGCGCAGTTGAATTACTTTTTCGTATTCGGTACTTACTGCGTCGATAGCTTTTTTTAGCACAAACACGCTGACAGATGAAATGGGTTTCTTGTCATTGGTATGAGTTAGAATCACAAATTTAGGGTCCTTGGCAATGGTTTTAGTTGGAAGAGTAGGAAAGTCTTCTAGGGCTATGGTTTTTTGTTTTTTTGCTGGAGGATTCGAGAGTGGGGTCTCAGGAGACAGCCCATCAAATCGGTTCCCTTTAGCTTTAGACCCCATTATGGGGAAAGATAAAGGAAAAAAACTATTCAACCACGTGCAAAAAGTTAGATTTTGCTTTAAACAAAGGAAGAAAAATAAAGAGAAATAACTCGGGTAAGTAAACACTGGGGGAGAAAAGGATAGATAGATCACTACTTATCGGATTCCTAAGTCGCTGTCAAAATTGCTAGCTGATGTTTACTCATCAAGAGCAAGACGGAGACTTAACATGCATATAGTAAAGGGAAATCGGTTGAAACGGCCCTTCACTCTCTTGTATCTACCATTGAGAAATCTCTGGATTGTAAAGAATACACATTGGTGGCTTTCCTTGACATTGAGGGAGCGTTTAACAACGTCGAACCAAAGGCAATTATTGGCGCACTGACGAGCCTTGAAATTGATAAGTCGATTGGCGAATGGGTGAATCAGTTGCTCACTAACAGGTTCATCAATTCAAAGCTGGGCGAAGCATCGGCTCGGAGGTTCGTCAGTAGGCGTACGCCACAGGGTGGAGTGATCTCACCTCTTCTGTGGAACCTAGTGGTTAATGAACTATGTACTTCTAATACTGGAAGGGGAAGGGTGCAAGGTAATTGCCTATGCAGATGACGTTGCTATCGCTGTCTCAGGGAAACATTTCAATAAAAAACTGAATTGGTTCTATTTACAAGGAAGTATAAAATTCCCGTCTTTGTTCCCCCTAAACTAAATGGCACCTTGCAGGCGCTATCTAATACGGCTAAGTACCTAGGCCTCACTCTAGACAGCAAACTGAGCTGGAAACCCAATATACTGCAGAGGGTTCAGAAAGCCACCACGGCACTGTACTGCTGCAAAAAAGCGATTGGCAGCAAATGGGGACTTCAGCCTCGAATTACATATTTGTCTTTATGTATCCGTCATTAGACCTATACTCACGTATGGCGTCGTCGTCTGGTGGACTGCGCTTGAAAAGGCTATCCACTGTAAGCAACTAAGTCGTGTACAAAGAACGGCATGTGTGTGCATCAGTGGAGCGCTTAGAACCACTCCAACAGCGGCGATGGACATACTATTCCATCTGATGCCGCTAGACATCTATTGCATTGCAAACAAGTGGCAGCGGATGCAGCCATCCGCATGAAGGCTATCCGTCTGTGGACTATTCGACAAACTGGTCACTCGTCTATTCTAGATAAAATAGAACACATCCCAAAAGATACTGATTATACCCTCCCCCAGTTCCAATTCAGTAAGAACTTTGTAACCTGCATACCCTCCAGGACTGACTGGGAGAGTGATGTTGTGTCTCACAAGAGATCCGTCTGCTTCTATACAGATGGGTCCAAAACGGAGACAGGAGTAGGGGGGGGGGGGTGTTTTCTCCCAGGATTTAGATTGTACGATCTCATTCCGTCTTCTTAATCACTGTAGCGTGTTCCAGGCGGAAATCATGGCGATTAAAGAGGCCCTGTCGTGGCTGCGGTATAATGTAATATCCGCTAGGGATATCGTGATTTTTACCGATAGTCAGGCCGCGATTAAATCCCTGGATTCGGTCATCTTCAAGTCCAAAACCGCCCTCAATTGTCGCTTGTCTCTTAACGAGATGGCGGAACAATTCAACATTCACCTTATATGGGTGCCGGGCCACAGGGACATACCGGGGAATTGCAGGGCCGACGAACTCGCTAGGCATGGCACAACCTTGTCGATTCTACCGGAAAAAAAAATTTCTATATGCCTCTCGCTACGTGTAAACTTTTTATTAAACAAAATGCGATAAGCGCCACTAACCACCACGAAGGTGGTCAAATTGCGCCACGTGCTCCATCACGAAACAGATCTAGCCCATGCTGGATTTTAAGCGCTCCAACGATCTTTTAAAACAAAAAAGATCCAACATAAGCACATTAGTAGGTGCCATCACCGGACATTGCATTATTGGGAGACATGCTCTTAGGATGGGCGATGGGCCTCCCCTCCAATGATTTCTGTAGAAGCTGTATGGACGAGGAGGAGGAAGAGACAATTCTTCACCTTCTAAGCACGTGTCCAGCTCTTTCAGCTCGTAGAAAAGTATATCTCGGAGAATACTTCTTCGACAACCTCGGTGAATTTGCTAATACAAGCATAAGCTGCCTCCAACGCTTCATTCTCAGCCCCTCTTGGTTCAATGGGTAGTTGTGAGATCATTGGATCCTGTGGTAACACAATGGGCCTACTCTGGCCTAAGTGAGGCTGCACTCAATGCGGCCTGTCACTCTAACCTAACCTAAGATCTCCTTGAGCTTGGAAGCTGCGCAGTCCTCTTCTTTCTACACAGGATCTTCTTTTCATCCCTTCTCCTGGCTCGATACTCTTCTCATCCCTTCTTTTGCTCTGCAGCGTTTTCTTGTGTGCATCTTCTGTCACCTTTTTCCTGTACACGCATTCATCATAGGGTGGCTGGTACCCTACAGTGGTTTCGGCTGCCTCCTTGATGATGCCGCGATACTGGTACCACTGATTGCTGGCGTCAATGGTAGGTGAGTGCACGGAAGAGAGGCGGTTCGACCGTCTGGAGAGCACCAGGCTGCGTCCTGAGCCTCGGAAACCTTATGCTACTTATCACCGTATTACGATCTGCTGCAAAATCGATTAGTCGGCAGCCGTTACCGCCGTACCCGCCAAAGATTGCATTGAAATCCCTGCGTACAACTTGTACGTCTACTTCTGCAGAAATAGTTAGTATATTCTCAGTAGGAACCAACTGTGATTCTACGGAAACTTTTCCTACAGATTGCTGCCCAGGCACGTTTTCTTATGTGAATTCTGACAACAACTTCTTAGAAGAAATTGAAGTAAGAATAATTCTTGGGAACCGCTGTTTCTATGGGCTAAGAAGTCAACTGAGTAGTAGAGCTCTATCCCCAACAACTAAGGAGATTCTGTATAAGACCTTGATCATTCCAGTCCTGCTTTATTGCGCTAAAGTTTGGACTAAAGCGTTCTTAGAACCCCTTTCGCGAGCAGCTTTTAATAGTTGTTCATTTATTTATTGTCCGGCCCATCCCTTCGCACTTCCCCGATAACACTTATGTCTGCCTAACAGCAGCTATATGTAGTTGTAAGTGGCTGTATGTGTTCTGTTTAGCGTACGAACCACTAGCACGTCTGATGGTCTATGTCCTTATTTCGCTTGCGGAGTTGGCAACAGTTAATTTGTCTTTTTTCAAGGCTGGTAGTCGCATATTAACTGTGAATTTTCATTTTCCGTGGTAGCGAAGACGTTCTACAAACGTTCTAAGGGATCTCATGAATTTTCATTTGTGTTTGTTTGAATTATAATAAATTTGATTTTGAAAACTTGCCGTTTTCCTTTTTAGGTTATTGGTCCGCAAAGAATTGACTTTACGGTAGAAGATAGCCGCATTTACTGGACTGATATAGCGCTAAACGAAATAAAAACCGCAGGCTTGTCTAATGGCCTAATTGATACCATTCTCAACACAGACATTCAGAAGCCTTATGTAAGTTTGTTCAAGTTAAAATGTCCATAATAACATCATTGACATATATGTGACCTCGTTTACAGGGTTTTGCGGTCGATTGGATTACCAAAAACATGTTCTTTTCATCTGGAAAACAAAAATGCCAAATATTTGCATGCAACCTTAAGGGAGAGTACTTCACGGAGATACACAACAATTTGAACATGGTGGAAAGCATTGCTCTCGATCCTGCAGAGTAAGTGTAGCTTGAAGGAAGCATAACATAACAGATTGTATTTATTTGGATTTCCAGTGGCAAACTGTTTTGGGCGCACACATCTCGCGAGGAAAACATCACCAACATTGAGATCAGCAACATGGATGGGTCTGGTCGCCGTGTTCTAGCCAGCACGACCCACACTGTGCAAAGTTTATGCGTTGATTTCGACTCTCGTCGATTGTATTTTGTTTACCAGGGCTCAGGGATTAGTTACTTTGATCTAAAGACTGAAATCATAAATCATGTCCTTCCCGCTAGTGATATTATGACCATTAGCAGTGTGACAGTGTACAACAATACGCTGTACTTCCCCGAGAATATCCAGAGCGTAATCATGAGTTGTGAAAAGAATTCCTGCATTAACTATTCGATCTTGAGAAAAAATACAAGTGAGTACCGAACGAATCAGACGGGTTGCATGTGTCTAATAATTTCCATTTTAGAAAGCATCCAAGCCATGAAAATGTTCTACAACGAAGCGCAGAAGGGCACCAATTCGTGCGCTGGCGAAAAGCGCGGTGGATGTGAACACCTGTGCCTGTCAACGTGGAGCGATGTGCATGTCTGTAAATGCGCCATCGGATTTGATCAGGATCCAAATGATCCGACAAAGTGCATCGGGAAGCCAGAGTTTATATTCTTCTCAAACCACGAGCTGAAAGGCATTGAGCTGTTTGATAAAAACAATCCTACACAGAATTTGGAAGAGAAAAGGGTTGGTAAGCATACGTCTTTCGGTCGATAAATATTAAAATGTACACCCTTGTAGGCACTTGGATCGATATCTCGCATAACGCTAGCCACATACATAGATTATTATGCTGCCGAGAACTACCTGTACTGGGCAGACAGCGAGAAGGGCATAATTTCGCGCATAAAGCGCGACGGAACAAAGCGTGAGGTGATACTGGAACAACAAGAGCAAACTGATCAAAACAATCAAGATTGGTTGGGTGCGATTGCAATTGACTGGGTTGCTGGCAATATTTACTGGAGTGACACGAAGAGGAACATCATTGAAGTGGCGCGATTGAATGGTTCATCGAGACACGTCGTAATTTCGAATATAGAAAATCCGACTGCTCTGGCTGTTGATCCAGTGCAGGGCTTCTTGTTCTATGTCGGCGAGGGTGTGATCGGAAGAACAGGCCTCGATGGGAGTCAGCCTTTCATACTTGTCAACCAAACCAAGTTGGTGAACAACATGGTGTTGGACATTGACGCCACAAAAGTCTATTGGTGCGAGTCGGGCAACGATGTAATAATGAAAGTCGATTACGATGGCAATTTAAAGACCCAAGTCATGAACCATAGCTTGAACAACCCAGTCGCACTGGGCTTGATCGATGGCCTCCTTTACTGGGCGGATAATAATCACAACAAGGGAAGCATTAAAGTTGCACCACTGCAGAATCTGTCGGACTTTACCGAAGTTCTCAAATCAGAGGGAAACACACTGAAAGATTTGAAGATCTTTTCGAAGCGGGTGCAGAAAGGAACGAACCCATGTGCTCAGGATAATGGCGGCTGTCAGGAGTTGTGTCTGTTCAATGGGACAAGTGCCATTTGTGCGTGTTCGCATAGTCGAGTGGCTGTAGACGGCCTCAACTGCGAGCCCTACGATAATTTCTTACTTTTTTCGCATCGCAGCTCCATAGAAAGCATCCACATGACGGATCATCTGAACAAAAACGGTCCGATCGAGCGCATTTCGAACGCCACTTTTATGCGCAATGTGATAGCGCTGTCCTACGACTTCGAGAACAACAAAGTTTTCTACTCGGATGTCCACATGAGTACGATCAATTCGGTGCACTTCAATGGCTCGAAAAATTCAGTTTTGGTCAACCGACAGGGCAGAGTCGAGGGGCTAACGTTCGACGACGTCAATCGGCACTTGTTTTGGACATCGAACAATGATGCGACAATTCGAAGCATAGACTTGGCACAGACGACGGACAATCCGGACAACAATATCCAACATGTCAAGACCATATTGAAGCTAATGTCCCATGACAAGCCTCGCGGAATCGCTGTTGAGCCGTGTATGGGTATGATATACTGGACCAACTGGAACGAACAGACGCCATCAGTTCAGCGGGCATATGTGACGGGTTTCGGCGTGGAGTCGATTATTAAGACGGACATTCTGATGCCTAATGCATTGACACTGGATTTCGAGGAGCAAAAGCTGTATTGGGCTGACGCTAGGCTGGATAAAATTGAGAGAGCTGATTATGATGGATCACATCGTGTGGTTTTGGCCCACTCTACGCCGAAGCATGCTTTTTCGATGACAGTATACGGTGATCTGCTCTTTTGGACTGATTGGGTGCTGCACGCGGTGGTGCGGGCGAATAAGTACTCCGGTTCCGATGTGGTGTTTCTTCGCGAAGATATAATACGTCCAATGGGGATCATTGCGGTTCAGAATACCACCATTAACTGTGATTCAAATCAGTGCAAGGTGTTGAACGGCGGTTGCGAAGATATTTGCATTTTAAGGAAGAACGGCACCGCGAGTTGTCAGTGCACGCGCGGAATTCTAGCGTCAGATGGTCGGCGCTGTATTCAGCAGATCAACAGCGTATGCACTAAGGAACAGTTCACGTGCAAGTCGGGTGAATGCATACCCTTCGAGATGACATGCGATAACATTTCCCACTGTTTGGATGGTTCAGATGAAGTCCGTAGTTACTGCATTATTCGCGAGTGTCCCCCGGATTTCTTCATGTGCCAAAACCATCGGTGTATTCCCCAGAACCAGACATGCGATGGTGAGCAGCATTGCGGGGATGGATCTGACGAATCCGATCTTCTGTGCAAATGCGAGCCGGATCACTTCCATTGCGACAGTGGCGAATGTATAGTGATGACGTTCCGCTGCGATGGTTTGAGGGATTGCAAGGATTTCAGCGATGAGAAGCGCTGTCCGCCGCACCATTGCGTGCAAGGAGATGTGAATTTCACGCAGTGTGCGGACTCGACTGCCTGCTACATGCCGCAGTGGCGCTGTGACGGTGATCGGGACTGTCCGGATGGCAGCGATGAAGAAGGCTGTGAGAATGTCACCCGGTTAGGCTGTGGAGCCCGACAGTTTCAATGTGCAAACGGTCACTGTATCAATGAGAAATGGCGTTGCGATGGTGAGAATGACTGCAACGATGGGGCGCCAAGCTCGGATGAGCTCAATTGTCCGGTGCAATGTAAGTTGAACCAGTTCCACTGCGATGACGGTTGCATTCCGAGCAGTTGGCAGTGCGACAACAAGACAGATTGCTCTGATGGCTCGGATGAGGGCCCGCAGTGTCCACATCGCGAATGTCCAGCGAGTATGTTCCGTTGTACATCGTCGGGCAGATGTATTTCGCAGAGGTGGGTGTGTGACGGCGAACCAGATTGCCCGGCGCCTGGCTTAGAAGATGAAGGCGAACATTGCGGGATAACGTCAGTGACGCAGATAAACGCATGTCCACCGCCGATGTTTCTATGCTCGAATGGACAGTGCCTAGATAGACAGTACGTGTGCGACGGTGATCACGACTGTCCAGGAGGGGAGGACGAATACGAAAATTGTCCCCACAACACTTGGGGTGCGTCCCTCTGCTCTGTGGATGAATTCTCGTGCGCGTCTAACCTGGCGTGCATTCCACGCAATGCGACATGTGACTCAAAGCCTGACTGCGAAGATATGTCCGATGAAGATACAGTTCTGTGCGCCAATTCGAGTCGACTATGCACTGGGCCAACCAAGTTTAGGTGTAAAAACGGAGCTTGTGTCAATACCAGCATGCTTTGCAATGGGGCTAACGATTGCATGGACTTTAGTGACGAGGAGCGTTGTGGCATCAACGAATGCAAGATCCCCGACATTTGCGAGCATGAGTGCGTAGACCTACCAATTGGATATGAGTGTAAATGTAAGCCTGGCTACAAAGTGCATCCACTGAACCATCGACTCTGTGACGATGTCGACGAATGTTCAGAGCTGCGTCCGTGCAGTCAAATATGTGTTAACACTTACGGCTCATACAGATGCCTCTGCGGTCCGGGCTATGAGCTTAAAGATCACCAAACCTGCAAGGCGACGAGCAATGAGACCATGAAATTGATATTCTCCAACAGATACTATATACGACAGGTGGACATGCGAGGCAATGTTTCGATTCTCATTCATCAATTGTCCAATGCAGTGGCGTTGGACTTTGACTGGGACTCAAAGTGTCTCTTCTGGTCGGATGTCACCTCGACTGTGGGCATGATCAAGCGCTATTGTCCTTCGGACAACAAGACAGTCACTTTGCACCAAGCTATGTTGAAGAATCCAGATGGCTTGGCAGTAGATTGGGTGGGAAAGAACCTCTACTGGTGTGACAAAGGGCTGGATACAATTGAAGTATCCCAATTGGACGGAAAGTACCGCCGGGTTTTGATCAACAAGAACCTAAGCGAGCCTCGTGCAATCGCTCTAGATCCCTTCAATCGAAACATTTTCTGGTCGGATTGGGGTGACAGTCCGCACATTGGAAAGGCTGGAATGGATGGATCCAATAGCCGAGTTATCATTCACGACAACTTGGGATGGCCGAACGCGTTAACAATTAGCTTTGAGACAAACGAACTATTTTGGGGCGATGCGAGGGAAGATTTCATTGCTGTCAGCGATTTGGAAGGAAAGAATCAACGACTGCTCCTTGGGCGGAACATAAATCCTTCGCTCAACCTTCATCATATATTTGCGATCGCCGTTTGGGAAGATCGCATCTATTGGTCCGATTGGGAAACAAAATCAATTGAATACTGCAACAAGTACGACGGAAAGAACTGCTCGACCTTAATCACAACAATTCACCGGCCAATGGACCTTCGAATATACCACCCATATCGTCAAATGGCACCGAAATTGGGCAACCCCTGTGAATCGGCTGGATGCTCTACGCTCTGCCTTCTGTCGCCGGATGCTCCGTACTACAAGTGTGCGTGTCCGAATAATTTCGTTCTCGGTGAAGACGGCCGCTCATGCAAGGCCAACTGTACCGCTGCGCATTTCCAATGTGTAAACACATACAAATGCATACCGTTCTATTGGAAGTGTGATACTCAGGATGATTGCGGCGATGGCAGCGACGAACCCGAAACGTGTCCAGTCTTCCACTGTGATCCCGGACAGTATCAGTGTACGAACAAGAAGTGCATTCATCCTTCGAACATTTGTGATGGACAGAATCAGTGTGGTGACAATTCGGACGAACAGAATTGCGAAAAGTTCACGTGCTTTGAGAATCACATTAAGTGCGATCGATGGGGTAATAGTTCCGCGTTCTGTATTGATCATGTGAAGAAATGCGATGGAATAAGAGATTGTCCAGGGGGAGAGGATGAAGCTGGCTGCACACCGTTGGTATGCAAGAAGGACCAGTTTCAGTGCGGAAATAATCGCTGTATGCCATATGTTTGGGTCTGCGACGGCGACATGGATTGTCCTGACAAATCGGACGAAGCGCATTGTGATAAGATTTCCTGCTCAGCGAGTGATTTTGCGTAAGTTTTTCAAGTACATAGCGCACAGTCGGTCGTTTATGAAATCGATTCTTGCGCGCCCAAAAGTGAAGTGTGAACTGAATGTTTCTCCTTTCTAACATAGTTGTGCATCAGGTCGTTGTATTCCAATGACGTGGCGTTGCGATGGCGAAGAGGACTGTCCGAACGGAGAAGATGAACCACCAACGTGTCACTCGTCCAAGGAGACATGTGATCCTACCTACTTTAAGTGCGTATGACGTTTAGAATGTTTGTGGTAAATTAATAATTGAATTCTTTTTAGATGCAACAATTCGAAGTGTATTCCCGGCAGATGGCGTTGTGACTATGAAAATGATTGCGGCGATGGAAGCGATGAGCTCAATTGTGAGATGCGGAACTGTTCGGAAAGTGAATTCAGGTGGGTTTGATGTTTGTGATGTAAAAAAAATCATTGATTGAGACGAAATATGACTGTCTGATTGATTTAAAGTCCTTGGGGAGTACGTGTGGTGTATTTCCGGCCAAATTTGAGAGCCACCAAAGCGACAGTTTTGTTTTATGACACCAGGGCTACAAGCTGATACTGAATTCCTTTGGTAGAAAAAAATCTTTGACGGATTTTTGGTCCTATGAGCGATTAGGGTGAGAAAACGAAAAGATACAACCGCAAACTCTATAAGATGTGGAGGTTTACCGGAAATTCGCACCGGTGCGAATATCCGACAATATATCGGAAATTCGCACCCGGTGAATATATTTTAAAAGGCACCGAAAATTCGAATTTTCAACGAGAATATAAAGAGAAACAGTCAATCTCTAAATGCAATTTTCAAAACAAAAAAAGGTGCAATTTAATAAAATTATAGCTTTTTGGAAAGATAGATATATTTAGATAAAGAAAGATACAGAAGATTATTTATTTCAATTCATCCATTCATGTCCAAAAAAGCGTAAATCTGCATCCCATCGATGTCTTCTCGAAAACATGGTATTCTACAAAGGTCGAGCTCAGCTCCCTTTGTGATAGAAGCTCTTGATTTGTAATTTTCTTATTTGTTAGAAAGTTGTTGGTTTTGAACATGTTTATTTCGTTTTCCATTGCAGTAAAATAATGAATTTATTAATATTAAAAAAGAAGAATAAAATCATGATTGCTTATTGAAAAAACAAAAGCACTCAAGAATCGAATCGCGCGCGATTCGATTCTTGAGTGCTTTTGTTTGGGGTGCGAATTTCCGATTTCTTTTAAAGAGTACGGAAATTCGCACCCCGGGTGCGAATTTCCGATTTCAATATTAAAATAAAGAAATTCGCACCTGGTGCGAATTTCCGAAGTATTGTCGGATATTCGCACCCGGTGCGAATTTCCGATTTCTTTTAAAGAGTGCGGAAATTCGCACCCAGGGTGCGAATTTCTAGTAAATCGATGTGGATGTAGTCCAAAAATACCCAACGCTTCAGCTACATTGGCTCGGCCACATCGAAAGAGTAGACAATAATAATCCTGTGCTGGCTACAGTTACTTTACTCCAGCTGTATAGCGACATCAGCTTTGTTCACAAATTGCGCATCATTTATCTTCAGCCCTATTGCGAAGATCAACTATCAATTGATAGTTGATACTTATCAATCAATTTTTTTAAATAGTATTGCGACGATCAATTATTGTCAATGAAGTGTTGACCGATTGTGAACGTGCATCAATTAGCGATAGTCGGTTGACAAAGCGGTATTGTGAATGTCAATCGCGAACAATTTTATTGGTAGCTATTCGAAAGTCAAGCTGGCAAGACAATGGACTGTATATAAACTTAGATTTATACCTTTTTTTTAATCCTTTTCAATTTTTTTAGACAATATTAAAATTAGCTAGCTATTTGCGGCATTTCTCTCAATGAACAAAACAAACTAAAAAACTAAGTACTAACTACAGTATCAAATTCATTATTTACACATTCCCCCCTTGATGAATCAGTGGATTCTTCAATTTGCTTTAAAGATCAATAAATAACTACCTAGCTGCTTTTTGCATCTTCATACGCAACTGATCCTTAACAGAATGCACTGTGTTACTAGGGATATAAATGTATGAGTAAATGATGCTCACTTCCACTCCAGCAAATAAAAGTGATTTGTCTTGAAAGTACATGTCACTTCTCTGATCTGACAATGATCTGAACAGACATGAATTCGATCTCTAATTCTGAATGTTGACCTTTGCTGCTGCTGTTATTCTGCTTCTGCTTCTGCATCTGCACTCTGCTTTTATTCTTCTGTTAAATAAGGCTGCTGTGTAACAGAACTCGTTATGACCACGCATCTGTGGCCCATAACGCTTTCTGCTTTGTACTTGCGTACCCGCATTTACAGCTTTAACTGCATGTGAGACTGCTCTCGTTATGACCACGCATTTGTGGCCCATAACCGTTTCAGCTTTGTACTTTGTACCCGCATTTACAGCTTTAACTGCATGTGAGACTGCTCTCGTTATGACCGCGCATTATGCGACTCATAAGCCTTTTTGCATAACTGGTTATGGCCACGCATATTGTGACCATACGCCATTTGCATTAGTACTCAAGTACATACCTGCTTGCTTTCTTAACTTTTACTGCATTTGAAATCAGTCCCGTTTGCCGGTTTGCGTGATAAATCATCAAACTCTTCTTTAATCGATAAACAACTGCGTGATCATCCAATTGCTTCCGTTCCTTAAAACAATGTTATTCACCAGAGAACTGTGGATTATATAAACATTCAAAAACAAAACAAGACAAAATACAAAGAACAACACAACCAATTTAAAAATCAACACTACGAGTACATTGCCGATGTCCAAACGCTTTCACAATATTGCATGGTCGTAAAAACAGCTTATTAATGTTTTCTTTTCGAAATCTGAGTCCGCATCATCCATAGATCAGCTGCTAGTTCTATCCGGTTCGGTAGGACCATATTCGAAAGTCAAGCTGGCAAGACAATGGACTGTATATAAACTTAGATTTATACCTTTTTTTTTAATCCTTTTCAATTTTTTTTTAGACAATATTAAAATTAGCTAGCTATTTACGGCATTTCTCTCAATGAACAAAACAAACTAAAAAACTAAGTACTAACTACAGTATCAAATTCATTATTTACACAGTAGCTGTTAATTTTTTAATCAATCGGAATTTCGGTGTTGATAAGGACGAATGCTTAAGAGAAATGGAAGTTTTTTTAAAATTGTTGAAGATCAACATTTTTAATTGTTATTTTTTAAGGGGTAAAATAGTTTGCAATAAAAGGCAACTTAATAGATTGGGTGAAGATTTATTTCCAAAACTGGTGCGCAGGCGAATTGGGAACAATTTGCAATAGAGCTAAATATCTTAAGACCACCTGAACAAGATTGACAGAAATAGCAAAGGGTACATTGTACAATATTTCCAATAACTTTATGATCAATTTAAATATCTGCCCATGTATAGGTGTGGATCGACCTAAACTGCAAGACAAAAAAGAAAAAGGTTGAAAATAAAGTCGAAATATCTGCGACTGGTGCTGGCCCAATCCGATGTCACCAGTTTAATGATATGGGAAAGAGGCTGTGATTCGTATCTTTCAATTGAATACATGCGTGCATTAAGACTATAAAAGCCTTTTCTATTATAATAAAGGTGGCAAACATCTTTTTTGGGACCAACGATTTTAATGTGTTTCCCATCCAAGCATCCTATTAGATTTGGAATTGCACTTTTCTAAAAAAAAAAAAGGAGCTCAGAATTAGCCAAATTTCATTCCTTGGAAATTAAATTAGTTACCTTCGGTTTTCCAGTTCCAAAGGATTAGATGCGTCTCACAAACTCCTCCGTATAGCAGCCAATTCCGCATAATTTGTCTCGCCTTCGTCATCATCAAAAAATAATTCCACTAATGACATGTTTTTCAATAAATTGCACAATCGCAGATTTGTAACACTCGTAATTATGTATATTGTTTAAATAATTTGTTTGAAAGTCGTAACAATCACTCTTCAAATCAAATATATTTTAGAACTGTCAAAACTAAGTTTTCATTCACAATAACTTTATTTTTTGCGTTATGTTCACAATAGCTTATATTTTTATCAATTATATTTCGCAATACCAATATCAATTGCAATTGATAAATTGTGTCAACCGTCAACCGATTGATAGTTGATCTTCGCAATAGGGCTACTTATATGCATAAGACATGTAGAGCGAATACACCCTAGCGCTCCGGGCCGAAGTGCTTTCGATTCCAATTCCGAGGGGCAGTGCAGTAGACAACACCACAATTATAAGGTAACCTTAACCAACATGGAATGGGCAACTGGAGGCAGTTGGCCAAAGCCAAGCTAACTGGAGAAGTGGATTGGTTAAGGCCTAGGTCCACCCCGACTGTAGCGCCACATAAGTAAATAAAATGCTCAAAAAATGGTCCTTAAAAGTACAGAAGCTATAGTCTTAACCTTTTACCAGTGTTATCTCTACAAACAAACTATTTCAGGCCCATAAGTGTGACCTATAACTTATCAAAGGCTGCCGGATGTCTGGATAAAGCAGCGGATTAACGCGGAGAAAATCCCGCCAGTATTTCCCTAAGTTCCTTAATTGAGCGAATAAACCATTATATTAAAGTGTTTTCCTATCTGAGACGTTAGGCGGTTAATGAAATTTGTTTACCAGTTAAAACAAGCTGCACCTACGCTTAGGTAAAACAAAAAATGGTTAATTGTTAGTATTCGACTTTCTCATTCACGAAAAACCACTCAAACTACAATTAATGTTTGATGATGACTACTTGTACGAATCATTCAAATGAAATTTATAAATTACTTGGGAATTTACGTCCCTTGCGTATTTACTAATCCAAGTGCTGACGTAAATATTTGCAAAGCTTCTTGTCATAATGCTCTCTTAATGTGGGTGCTAGTAATTTTGACCTACATATTGTTTTTAGTCCGATAGAAGGCGGGCTATCACAAAAACTCAAATACGAATCGTTCTTACATCATGGGCATATAAGTGAGATTTCAACTTTGTGATATTAACTTCCGCATTACGGTGACCTATACCATTCTATTTGCACAATCAGTATATTAAGTCAAGAATAAGTAATATCATATTTTCAACGATATCACCGTTGATCTTCACACACTAGCAAGTCTGTCAAGTGTACATCCCCTCGCATAATGATTTCGCATCAAGGTGATAATTTGATAAACAATCGAATCGCGGATCTCATCTTAAGGCCTTATAAATACTATCGCACAGTAATCGTTGCGAATCATTAGAAGTTTAGAAATCAAAATGAGAATACATTTTGTGTCGCTCGTTTGGGCGCTGTTAGTGCTTTCGGTTTGCTTTGTATGCAACGGGAATCCTGTTCCCGGTTATGGATACGGCGGCGGAGGAGGATACATAACAGCACCAGTAATAGTCCCTAGACCTATAGTAATTGTAGCTCCACCTCGTCCGGTGTATGCAGTACCACTGGCAGTTGTTGCTGGCGGCTATGGATATGGTGGACGCGGACGCGGACGCGGACACGGCTATGGGCATGGGCATGGACATGGATATGGATATGGAGGATATAGACGTGGATAGATTTGTAAACCACTCATTAAATTGTGATGAATAAAAAGCGCTGAGAAACTTAAACTTTTGTATTTATTTTCAACGCAATAATTCGAGCTAGGGGTGTTAATAAATATGACTTGGCGTCATCGGCAATACATAGAGCGAAGTTTGAATACACAAAACTTCAAAACTTCAATTATTTTAAGGGATCGATTTTTTGTTGTTGATTTAAAATTATACAAATGTTTTTTATTTTAGTGTTAAATACACGAAATATTGACTTGACCTTCACTGGTGACTGAGAGTCTTAAGCCAGAACCCAGCAGGGCAATACCTTGTGCTGTGTTACAAGAACTTTGAGTTCTTCGCGACAGTATTTTAGAAGCTTTGATCTGGTGGAGTTATGGCTCTTATTGCTACTTGAATGTCGTTAAAGAAGGTAAAAAGCCACGACCTATGCTTAGAAGACACTGCTACGGTCGGAAAGGCGTATTTTGATATTCCCAGCGATTCGGAGAAAACGCCTGAACCTACCCCAGTGTCTATTTTTGATCCGTATGTAATTACGGCTATGGATAGGTAAATGGCCGAAGTATTTCTGTAGGATCGCCGAGTGACCCGTTTTGTTAAGTTTCCAATTTACTGATTGGCTAGTTCTCATAGCATTAACAGCGGCTGATGATATTGTAAAGGGTGATTTTTTTCCTTGGCTTTTCAGCCTGATTTTTATGACTGTTTACGCGTGATTCGTGACTTGTGACAAAGTAAAAACTGCCCAGTTAGCATTGCCATTTCACCATGGATAGACTTACGTCCGAATAACGTTTGCAAATTATTGAATTTTATTACCAACAATCGTCAATTTTATGGTCGTTTTAATTGTCAATGGTGCTTGCTATAGTTCGATGATTTCGGACTTATTTTTTGCCCATAATGGAAGTGCTAGGTTTGGTCGACATGTGGTTTCAACAGGAAGGCGCGACATGCCACACAGCACGCGAATCCATGGACATATTGTGAGGCGAATTTGGTGAGCAATTCATCGTTCACGTTTTGGACCTGTGAATTGGCCGCCTAGATCGTGCGATTTGACGCCGCTGGACTATCATTTTTGGGGATATGTGAAGTCTCTCGTCTGTACGATATGTGGGAAAAACTATGCGAAAATTGGACATTCCGGACGGACCACTTGAGGCGTAGTCACGATCAACATTTAAACGAAATGACATTCAAAAAGTAAATGGCAAGGATTGATTTTTCGACACTAATAAAAATTTCACTCAATTTTCCAAATATTCCTTGTTTTTTTTTTTCAGTTTTAAAAACCAAATGATTAAAAATCCCCCTTTAGAAAGATCTCTAGCAAAAGCAGCAGATTGTGGATAGCCTTAATGCGATTGTATTTGTCCTCATCGCATAGGCTTTGAACTTTCGTAATGGCCTTTAGGTTTATGGTTGCCAGCCATACTGGCAAAGCTGCGACAAACTGCGGTACTTTCGTTTGTGAAAATTACCAGTTCGGTTTTCTGGAGACTAACCGTTATGTCGAAGTTCCTGGTCCATTCGAAGTTCTTGATGGTTTTCTCTATTGTGCTTACAACAAAGTGTAGCGCAGTCTCCACTCTTTTTCCTTTGGTGTTGCTGGAGATATATCCTCCGGGCGTGACCTGCTACGATTAGTAGGTATGTCGATCAGACTTTCGAAAGTTTTCGGGCTGAAGAAGGTAAGGCTTATTAGTCTGAAATCTTTTGCGTTAGTGCGACTTGCCTTACATTCTTTGCATGCTCTTGATTATATCCCTGTGTGAGACTGCCAGTGTAGACTTCCTTTAGTACCAGAATGATAGTGTTTGCAGTTCTCTTTAACATGAAAGAAATAATTCCATCGAGCCCCTGGAATTTGAAAAAAGATGTATCGGATGGCTAAATATATTTTGTCCTCTGTGTTCAAATTTGTAGCTAAGGGAATGCCCCTGCTATGAAGTTGCGATCTATTCTATTTCATTAGCCCCGAAGGTTTTGTCCTCGGAACATCGACATAATTCATCAGAGCAATTAAAGAATGTCTTTTTTTTTCAGATTAAAAAAAATCCATATTGCTTCATAAGAAAAATATTCATATGTAATTATATTTATCCGTCTTTGAAATGATGTAATGTGGTGTTATTGTATGTTCATTCAATTTCTTTTGTAAAAACTCACAATGGCGATTATTTGTGTAGTGATAGCCCATAGTCATTATCATTACATTGTCGTTAGGCTGTAAACCTTTAATAATAAGTCGTTGCAGTGCACAGTGGTTGCACCTGAATGAAAAGGCGGTAAAACGTTGATAAGATATAAACGATAAACCACTCAATAAAATTTGATTTAAACGGCAGAATACTGTCGTCTAACTTAAACTACACAATGATCTCTGTTTAAGGTTTAAACGAAACTTTTAAACCGAGTTAATTGTTTAACAGAAACTGTGGGTTAAAGCCTAAAGAAACAAAAAAAAAAGTTGGAGAAGACTTCTAAAATTTGGTAGTTCGCCAAACTGTGACGTTTTGGTTTGGAAGAGCCTATCGCAGCCCAACGCAGCTGGAAATATTTTGATATCTGAACCATGTGTGCATGTTTATGCGAATGTGGTTCAAAGGTTCGTTCAATTGAAGAAATAGAGACAGAAGTATTTAATTTAAGCCTCCCTTTGTCGGGGCTAGTTCTTGTAATTTAAATAATAAAAAACAATTTGAATATTTCTAAAAAAAATAACACTTGAAAGCTTATGGTGTAATGATGTTAAAAAAACCCCTGAAAGCTCCACTTTCGAAGCACAAAATTACAAGTTCTGTTTTTGGAGTGAATACCGTTTCGAGATATGACGCGATAATTTCAAGATCAACATTTTAGCACTATGACCCACTACGGAACCACTGTGCAGTGTAAGAAGACATGTAATCTGGGGTGTCTAATCTTCATAAAAGCAACTACTCATTCGGAATTTCCATTTATGACAGCACTGTTCAGTTAATTGTACAAACTATGCAGCTACATGAAATAACTTGTGGATTTTGATTTAATTTGATTTGAAATCGAGAAGCGAAATTCTCTTTTCAGAATCAACGGAAGAACATTTTTTGCGCCAATGGGACGTTTTCAGAAGTGATTTTCTTGATTCCGGACGCTCCCGGCTGCTACTTTTTGCCGAATGGAAAACGACATTATTCCATAACTTTGACGACAGGGTACGACACTCCACATACGATCCAAACCAGCTGATCTTCAGCGCTGACAGATAAATGCCGGTACATATAAGTTTTTTGGTTTTTCTCATTTATCTTTTGCGAAAGAAGCTGTTAATTTATAAAATTGTGTATTAATGTTTTGGAGTACCTAGTGATGAGCATGATGTCATAAGACAAGCTGGGGCCCTACTCTGTATTTTGTTCCGAAAGTAAAATTTTCCGAAACCGAATATTTGGTACGCTCTAATTCGAAAGCGGAATGAAATCTCCAAATGTCAGATCTCCTTCGCGTCCGAGAACTTGCTGCAACTGAGCGATTTTTGGCTGAGGGTATAGCTACCAGAAGGGTGTAGGAACATGACTAGAACAGCATAAGTGTTGCTAACAAAAAACTTTCTGTCAATCCCTTTGTCAACGAAGTGTTCTTTTCTATCAATTTCACCAAACTCTTAAATTGTTTCAATTGTTTGTTACTTTTAACCCTTGAAAATAATCTAATTTAATTTAGTTACATATTTGAATAAATTAACAATTCAAGAATTGCTATATTTTCAGTCGTTTCTCATTACTTGACGATCACTAATGTGTTAACGACAAAAGCCATCGTTTTTCTTGTCGTTTTGTGGCGTTCAACGCCTTACAGAATGACAGTGAAATTTCTCACATGATGTTCGTCGTACACTAATGAGATTCACAAGTCGTTTAACGATAACTGGCGCTCAACGACAAAAAAAAATCGCAATTCGTAATTTTAAAATCAAATTGGCGTGTTTTAAATATTAAATCGCCGTAAACGCCACTCGGAATAAGGGGGAATTTGAAGGGATCGCAATATCGGCCACTTAACTGATTGCACCAAAACAATTAATACATAATATTTATCCATTGCATTCATTGCATTGCTTTCAACATCAGAGGGATAATGGAAAACATAATGGCATTCAGACACAAGTTGCGCACTTTAAGTTAATTTAGGTCCCCTTCCACTTGAGCGCGAAAACCTAAGGAGAGGTCCTTCTCTACTGCGTTGTCCCTCCGAGTTGGAACGAAAACTTTTCGGGCCAGAGCCTTGGTGTCCATTTGCTCTACACTACATATATCATAGCCATCTAATAGTAGAGTGATTCGTAGCTCGTAGAGTTCGCTGTTTAATTTCCTCCTTCAAAGCCCGCCAACGCAAATGGGACCGAAAATCACTCGAAGAATTTTGCGTTCGAAAACTACCAAGTAGATCTTCATCCACCTTTAACGTTAACGTCCCTGCGTCTGCGCCATAGAGCAGAATTGGGATGATGTGGGTCTTATATAGAGTCTCTTTAGTGTTTCTTCAAACTGTCAATGATGTCAAGTCAATGTCATCAGCGTATCCAAATACTTAGTTGTACAGGCTTTTGGAAAATTGTGCGCCTGGTGTTGGCCTGCGAGTTTCGAACAATTTTCTCAAGTATGATATTGAAAAAGTCACATGACAGCGCATTACCTTGTCTAAATTCTTTTTTGAAATTGTTTCCAACCTTTATGGAGCAGCGAGCGTTCTCCATCGTCATTCTTCACAATCTATCAAGTTTGGCAGAGATGCCAAAACTAGAGGTGGCTCTGTATAGCACGTCTTTAGATATAAATAGATGGAGAGTATCGATTTGGAATTTTTGGGTTTTCTTCAGGATCTGCCGTATGAATATACAGTTGGTTCTGGACTTACCGTGCCTAAACCCAAACTTTTAGCGACAAATCAGTCCGTTGACAAATGGTTTCAGGCGTTCAAATAGTACAGCAGAAAGGAGGGTCTTTGGTGTATGCTATCAACCAAATCATCTCCCGCTGCCTTAAAAACCTCCGCAGTTAAACCATCAGGTCCAGCAGCTTTGTTCTACTGAGCGGTTTTCAAAATCGAAAGATACATAGTTGAGGGCTTTTTGTGGTGTGTTTTGGCACTAGAGATGTTGCTTGTGGCATCCTTCGTGATGATTGTTTGCTTATTGGTGTCTCAGGTTTGATTAGGGTTCCTTTGAATGGTGATGTCACCCTGAATGAAAAGTCTGGCCTGTCTGATTGATTATGGGGGATCAAGAAATGGAGAAATGAGGATATCATCTTTTTGGTTGGTTCTATGATCTATCGGAATCGTATTCTTTTTGTCGAGCTGCATCAATAGATTATCTGCCGCTGCAGTGGTGTGACTGTGTGACTGTGTGCATCAAGGAGGTATAATTTGGCAAGATGGAGCTGATTTGTCTGGGTATCTCGATGAAAGTTTAAAGTGTTCACGACGCACGTGAGAGTTAAATTCTTTCAACGGTAATGTGCCTATATGTCTTTGAGCAGATATTTGTATGGCGGCGGCTGGTATAGTGAGAACTCTTAATTTTCCATAAAAAAAAATGGTTGACAACGTGGTATCGATCCTGTAAATATATGTCGGGCAAAATAACTGTATACATTTTAGTTGGGTCAATGAATCTTACTCGTAAAAACCTTTTTTCATCGGTGAGTGATAAAAAAAAACAATTCTCGTTACAGATGTGGTACTGGAAAGTGCATCAAACACGATCTGCGTTGTGATGGAGAAATTCATTGTGACGACAGCAGCGATGAGATCAACTGTAACATAACCTGTAAGGAGAACCAATTTAAGTGTGCAGCTTTCAATACATGCATCAATAAGTAAGCGTCCTTTGTGCTTGTTTCAAATCATGCTTGTCTGATGTGTAATATTTTATTTTAATAGAAGCTATCAATGTGACGGCGATGATGATTGTCCCGACGGATCGGATGAGGTGAACTGCACATGTCCTCCGGAGCATTTTAGCTGCGCCAATGGTAAATGCATCATGAGCCGGTGGAAATGTGATGGTTGGGACGATTGTACAGATGGATCTGATGAGAGCTTGGAGACCTGTGCAGATGTGCCCTGTCATGCGAACGCCTTCAAGTAGGGACTTAAAAGCTTCTTGTCAATTTATCTCTAAATAAGTTTCGTCCCATTAGATGTAACAACCTGTTGTGTATCCGAAAATCTGCATTATGCGATGGTGCCAATGACTGCGGCGATAATGAGGATGAGGCATCAGCAGTTTGCGCAGCGTTACCCAAGTGCAAGCATGAACAGTTTCAGTGTGAGAATGATGACTGTATATTATCCAAGTTCCGATGTGACGGTCAATACAACTGCCTCGATGGGTCAGATGAAATGAATTGCCAGCCGCCGGTATGTGGCTTTGGTACTTGTTCCCAAATTTGCATAGAGAAAAAAGCGGGTCACTATAACTGCAAGTGTACCGATGGGTATTCGAAGGGGCCAAAGAAAAACGACACCTGCATGGCCTCAAGTCCAGATCAGATACTCCTACTAGCTTCGGAACAGGAGTTTCGTTTCATTTTGCCGGAAAAGCAAGAGGGAACAACTGTGGTTGGTTTCTTCCAAACTGACAGCCTGAAAATAGATGTTTTCGACATTTTGATTCGCCCGAAGGATACGTTACTCTTTTGGATTGATTCGCACCATGGAAAGGTGCACACAATGAAGATCGCTACACCCTCCAGTGACATCAAACATGAATCGACTCGGATAAAACGAGATCTCAAAGAATTGACAGCATTTGATGTAGGGATAGAATTTTTATTTATTTTTTTTTTGTTATTAATGTTATGTTCTGTTCTTACAGATTCCTTCGTTGGATGATCCAAAGTCATTGGCCGTCGATTGGGTGACTCACATGGTGTACATAATCGATTCTCGTCACAATGAGATTATAGCTACGGATATTGATGGCAAGAAGTACCTTTCGTTGGTGTCGACTGGAATGAATCCAACCGATATAGTGTTGGAGCCCGAGTCGCGCATTATGATCTGGTCCACATTGGAGAATGGCATTTTAGTTGCTTCTCTTGATGGAACGAACAAGAAGAGTCTTGTGGAAATCGATGTCGGCTGGCCAATCAGTCTGTCAATTGATTATCCAACCGGACGTCTGTATTGGGCTGACTACCGCAAAGGAACTATTGAAACTTGCCGCCTGAATGGAAGGGACCGCCATGTTGTGCGCAGATTTTCGAACAAGGAAAAGCCACAGAAAATCGATGTGTTTGAGGATTATTTGTACATTAAGTTGTACGATCAGAGTATAATCAAGATGAACAAGTTCGGCGTTGACAATGGCACTTATTTATTGAAGGGCTATCGGTCGTCGGATATTGGAATCCTGCATCCTTTGAAACAAAATAAAAATAGTAAATTGTGCTAAGTTAAATGTTGACTAAATTTAATATTGATTTCTATTTGTAGTAACGAATCCATGTGCCAAGGAACCATGTAAAACGATACGTGCTCTTTGCATTCTGTCATCGGAAAGTAATACGGGATACACTTGCCTCTGTCCAAGTGGTTTGGTTATGGTGGTAAGAAAAATTTTATTTCTACTTTTGATGGCTCTCCACTTGTCTGCAGATATTGCAAATATTGTTTATTCAAGTGACGTTCTAAGATAACAATACAATTTGTATTTGTTTTTTTTACATAGAAAGACGAATGTAAACCACACATAGAAGTTCCCGATTACTGTCCATTGAAATGCAACCTTGGTACTTGTAAAGTTATCGATCATGTTCCCAAATGCGTATGTCAGCCGCAGTTCGAAGGAGATCTCTGCGAACATTATCGTTGTTCTGGTTATTGTTTGAACGGAGGATTGTGTACAATTGCAGCCTTTCTACCCAGCTCAGCGGAACCACCTCCATTGAAATGCTTATGTCCTCCTGGATGGACTGGAGCTAAATGTGAGACATCAGTTCCAGAATGCCAAAGTCGTTGTCACAATGGTGGCTCGTGTTTAGTTACCGAAGAAGGCATGAAATGCACTTGCCCTGATACGTTTGTCGGAGAGAAGTGCGAACATTGTGCCAATCTCACATGTGAGAATAGAGGGATTTGTCGTGAGACCGTGACGGGCACAACCCAATGCGATTGTCCTGATGGGTAAGTTTGAATTTTGTTTTTGATTAATAGGCAGCTCTGCTGATGGTATAGTTCTTATTTAGATTTACGGGCAAACGCTGCGAAACAAATGTGTGCGATGGTTTTTGTAAGAACAAGGGATCTTGCACAATTGGTAACAAAGGCGGGCCACAATGTGAATGCCTGATTGGATATTCTGGAGAACAATGCGAATCGGATTCGTGCAACGCATACTGTTTGAATGGGGGAACTTGTTCAGATCGTGGACAACATTTGGCCTGTGCCTGCACGGAGCGTTATGGGGGTGATCGTTGTGAAACTAACCTCTGTCAGACGTCGAGCCCACCAAGATGTAATGAAATCTAATTTCAGCTAATGAAACGCATTTACATATTTATACTTTTGATTTTAGTTTGCGATCAGTCCTTGGTGCCAACACGTAATCCTTGTACAGGAATAATCTGTCAGAACGGTGGCACATGCCACGTGATCAAGGGAATGGCGATGTGCAATTGCACGGGACAGTGGAATGGCAACCTCTGCGAGGTAACGTGCAGACTCTTTTATTATTTTATATGGCTCTATTGTTTCTTTCTTTTCAGAAACCCATTCGTTATGAAAATCCATGCTTAGATTACTGTAAAAACAATGGCATCTGTAAATTGGATGCCTATTCAGTGCCTCACTGTACCTGCGTTAGCGAATGGGAAGGCATTCGCTGTGCTAAACCACCAAAGTGTGTAAATGATTGTGGAGTTTGTCTTAAGGGAAGCTTCATCAACGAGTGCTTGTAAGTAGATTTGTAATAAGTCAATAATATTATTCTATTATATTATGTATCAGCATTATAATCGCTTTGATCTTCTTGGTTACAAATTGTTATGTGGTTCCCTTCAAAATTTTAAACTCTTACGTTTATTACCTTAACATAACTAGGGAAATTGATTGATTGTTCCGGAGGGACCTGTTTCGTCTGTCTGCATCAAGATGCGTAATCGAGAATGACTGCCAGGATTTGAAACCTGACTGGCCCTCAACCAACTACATTCCACACCTCAGATCCTGGGCGGATCATAATAAAAAGAACTTAGGGCCGGTTGTTGATACGACTAAAAGTGATTTAAGTTTCATATAAGCAGAGAATCGAGAGTTATGGATAAGGGGTCCATTGAAAATTAGTGAATGAATGAATAAACTCTTATGCCTTACAAAAAGTAGCCGGGAAAGCATTTTTATATAGAACTCAAGTCGTTACAACAATTTGCTCTTAATATTTCCTAAGTTAATAAGGCGTACATTTTTTAAATCCAAATATCGCTTTTAACTTTCTTCAACTTTTATATTTTTTAAATTTTATATTAGATGCACTGATGGAAGTATAGCAGCTTGTTTATCAAATAGTGCCGATGCACTAGGGGCAGCTCAACAAGAGTCGGCGCGTGTTTTAACAATACTCAGTGTATTACTGGCAATAATGATTTTATTGATTGCCATGTTCGGAAGTGCCATTTTCTTTTTAAAGTAAGTAGCATTTAAAAGAGTGAATATTTTCATTCAAATATGTTTTTAATTGGATACCTTTTTTGTTTCATTATATTTTTAGGAAACGAAAAATAAGTCAACCATTCTCGCATGCAAGACTAACAGATAATGTAGAAATTACAAATCCGATGTACAGAGGTGATATCGATGAAGCGCCTGCGTTTGTAAATGAAGATGACAAGGTAAATTAAGTTAACATGTTTATTTACTTTTTATATACATAATTGATGGTTACTAAGGTTTTTGTTAGCTTTTAGCTATACATACATATGTATATTCTGTCATTAAAAATCCTATTTGAAAGTCAATCAAAGCAACAGCTGATTGTCGGTTCACTTACAAATTGTTAAACATATGGTTAAACCATGCATCTTGCCTTTAATCAACAGACCTCTTTGACTGTAGAGTCATCTTTACTTTTCTTATTAGGTTTCGGTCGCTTTCCAGCTACGCGTGCCAACTTTCGACAACTATGAAGGCTATATGCGTTTGGAATTTGTTTACATTCCCATTCACCGATAAAGATGTTTGCCCGTCAAAGATTGGGACACAGTATATCTCTTTAAAAAGCAGTAGGTATACACAACATTAAGAATTTGTAGCCTCCGTTTCCTGTTCCATAAGGAGTATACGATGGTTGCCTTCTTTGACATAGAAGGTTCTTTTAACAACGTCAATACATCAGCGATAGCAGATGCGCTATCAGTTCTGAATGCCGACAGCTCCGAACTGATTAATCTACTGCTCATTGGTCGGATTGTCAACTCCAAGCTGGATGAGGTGTCCGCAAGAAGATCTGTTAGTAGAGGCACTCCGCAAGGTGGCATTCTATCTCCTCTTCTTTGGAATTTGGTGGTCAACGAACTACTAACGATCGCTTATGCAGATGCTGTTACTATAGCTGTCTCAGGAAACCACTAAAATACTATAAAAGAGCTCCTAGCTTTAGACAAGCTAGCTAGCTGGGCGAGTCGGTGTGGTATAGGTGTAAACCCCGACAAAGCTGACCTGGTGCTATTCACCAGGAAATCTAAAATTACGACAGTCGACCTCCCCACTCATTGGTAATAATCCAATTTTTCTGACAAAGCAGAAAATTTGGGTCTTATCGTGGCTAGGAAGCTTAGTTGGAAACTTAACATCCAAGAAAGAGTTAAGAAGGCTACAGTAGCACTCTTCTCTTGCAAAAGAGCTATTGGTTATCAATGGGGTCTACCTACAACCTCAAATAACCCACTGGCTAAATATCTCAGTTATAAGACCAATACTTACCTATGACTGGTGGACAGCCTTGAAAAAAAACCATAAATCGCGAATATCTAAGCAAGGTCCAGCGCACAGCCTGCATGTGTAAAAGCGGTGCACTACGCTCCCTCCCTCCCTCTCCGTACTGGACATATTGTTTCATCTATTACCATTGCAGCCATTCGCCTTAAAGCTACACAGTTGTCAAAGAAAGACTTTGGCCACGCCTCTTTTCTGAAGAACTTTGATATCTCAAACGAAAACAATGACTACACGTACACCACCCCATCTCTAAATTTGGACAAGAACTTTCTCGTCACCATCCCCTCTAGATTTCAAACGCTCAAGAAATTGATTTCTCTCAACAGATTGCATGTCGGCGCCACAATTAATGGTGTCATTACTGGACACTGCCTGATAGGAAAACATGCCGCAAGTCTAGACCTTTTCGCAAACGAGGCAAAGAAAACCCGAGAGAACGGCAATAAACACCTCGTAGCAACAACAACGCACAGAGGTTGGTCTTCCCCTCCGTACTAATTACCAGTTGGCGGACTTGTACTTATCGCTCAGTTGGCGCAAGTTGTAGTCACTTGGTCAATTGACAAATCGAAATGCAAAATTTATTTCCTGACAGGGGAAAGCAGAAATGTCTTTTCAAGTGGATTATAAACGGAGAATTGATTGTCAGAATTCAAACTAGTCCAGCTCCCTCCCGTAGAAGGAAGTTCCACTTGGGAGCCTTCCATTACAACGACTTGGATGATCTGACAAACATAGACATCAAAAGCCTCTTACGCTTTATAAAGAGCTCGAAATGGTTCAACTAGTATCTTATATAATATTTTTTTTGTGGTATTACAATGGACCTATGCTGGTCTAGGTGTGTTGGCGTTTCCCAGCTGGCAGCCACTTTCAACCAACCAACCACCACGGTTGTAGAAGAATGCAATTGAAGAAAAGTGCAATCCGACAATATTGAAGTCTTGCGTGTGATCGTCAACGTTTCATTCATTGGCACGGTAAGCACTGATGGTACATCGACGGTACATGGATCAATTTTAGAGTGACGTCAGAAAGTCAACGCGTTACCTATAATACATTTCGTTGGCCGTATACTCGTTACTTCACACCTTTATTCAGAAGTCATTACTTTGTAGGAGAGCTAAATTAGCTTTCATTTTGTTTTCCCCTAAAATAATTAATAAGCCTTTGGACTTCGTAGCACTATATGATTGGGGAGGCTTTATTATCTTGAGTGGTTTTGTTACATTTGTTACGATTTAATATGCTTTGGGCATGGGTTGAATTAAATTTTCTGAGCTAGGACCCTAAAAACCCTGAAACTCTCTTTCTAAGGTACAACCCCACCCCTCACATATATACCATTAAACGTATTCTATAAATTTAATTATATTAAAATAACATCTTACCATTGATTTCAGGGAAACTTTGCCAACCCAGTGTACGAATCCATGTACGCTGGTGCCATCGCTGAACCCTCGGTATCCGAAAGTGTCAGCACGGCCCCCGATGAACGAAAGGGTCTGCTTCAGCACTCGCACGACGACACAAGTACACCGGATATTCTTTGATCAACGACCATATTTGAGGTTGAGTGATCTCAATTAGAAAGTAGTTCTCGTCGAAACATCACTTAGCTATGTAATCTGCAAGAAATGCAAACGAAATCGAATTTAGTCCATTTTTATTTTTAATACTTCATAAAAAATTAAAATCAAAATATTTCTACATAAACCCAATGATATAATTCGACTAACCAATCGATTTAGTCGTCTGGTAAAACATTTGTGTATATAGACTTTTTCTACTGAAATACCAGAAAACAATTATATTATATAAAAGAAAAATCAAAACAGCACCATATAAAGTTAAGTTTAATAATTTTTGTATAATGCGAACAAAAAAAAAAAACGCCGACTGCGACTGTGTATTTAAGCTCAAAAAACACTATTTGATATTTTTGTATATTTTTATATTTTTATTTTTGGTTAGTTTTGTTTAGTTACCTAATTATTTTTACAAATTGAGATTTTTGAAATTTTCTTATTTATAAAACAAAAACATTACATTCATCCAGGTGCAGCTATTTTATCCTATTTGTTATCATTATTCTTCGTTTGAAGTTATAGTTTTAATTTAAATTTACCACCGCAAAAGGCGAAACATCATATTTTTTGTTTACTTACCAATCGTTTTGGTATTTAGAAAATTAATTAAAATAAGAAAATCGCACAATCAATTTAAATTGTAAAAAAGGAATATAAATATAAAAAAATCGAACTGAAATGAAATTTGCATTTTTTTTTAAACCATGTTTAAGATTTTGAATTTGAGATTTAATCAATCAGCGGAACATTTGTATCTAGGTTTCCAGGCACACAAAATTGTGTTATTTTATAGAAAAGATTGAAGCAAAATAAACCTTAAAGCAGGGGTTCCCAAACTTTTCCATACTGTGACTCCCTATACAGACAGGTTATAATATTTTTGCGACGCCCTTCTAAAAGCACACAACTGAACAAAGCACAGATATGTGAATATAAGCTGAGCTTACTGAAGATTCACTAAAGGGGTTTTCAATGAGGATTGGTCGACATTGAAATGGATTAAAACAAGCTGTGTGCAAGGTATTAACGAATACCGCATGTATGCCATTTTTGTATGGAATATAACATCAGGCCCAAATGTCCGCCGCAGCTTCACGTTGTCACGGATCCGAGTGGTCCAATCTGCCGCATAATGCCGGCTTAATTTGAGCGATGGCATTGGTTATGTTGGGTTGAAGGTCGATTGCGGTTTATTCGCATTGAGCTGCGACTTCAGGTAACGCCACAAAAAAAAATTTAGCGAGGTTAAATCGCACGATCTTGGTGGCCAATTCACGTCACCTCTGATAAAGATCAGATAACCATACCCTGCAGCTGAGTGACACATAGCTCTTGCTGGAACCACATGTTAGCAGCATCGTTCTGTAGTACTCGCCGTTGATGGTATTGGCCTTACCAACGTCATAAAAAAGTACGGAGCAATGACGCCACCGCCAGTCTAAAATGCACACCAAACAGCTTTTTATGGCCGGTCGCTAAAGATGATTTTTCTATGGTCATTACATTATCATTAACTTTTGAGCTCCTGGGTCAGATGGATCTTGAACGGGTATAGGCCCAAGTCTGGACGTAAAATTCGCCAAGTCGAAGTCTGCAAAATCTTATACTTCTTGTGCACGGCAAAACACAATGGCCAATATCGAACGAACCCGACCCGACATTTTTTTTTAAATCGAGCTCAAGCTGATGGAACGTCGTGTGCAGGCGACCTGTGCGTATCGTCTTGCGACGCACAGTTAGGGAACGCCTGCCTTAAAGGATTAAAAAAAATAGGACCATTAAATATAATGCTCTTTTGGAATAAATGTATGAATGACTCTCAGAAGTTGAGCAAGAGCCTATCATAAAAAGGCGACCTTCACTGCGGATACACTGAACGATCGGTAACGCTGACGTCACTAATCAGAATGACAGTTACCATATACTTTTAAATCTTACGAATTCTTGCGCATTTTTACTCAATGTCGTTCCCTAACTTGAAAAATTCGTAAAAGACAGCGGCTTCGAGAGAGCAAAATATTACCCCTCCACTGACAATCTTACTAGTTTTTACTCAACAAATTTCTTTGCGTAAGAATTGAAACAACTGTCAGTCGCCTGAATATATATATATATATATATAACTTTCGAGAGATATTCGAATCAGACCACCATTGTTGGGTCTCTTTTCGTCTCCCTACCACTATAAACCCTACCCAGAGAGACTCTCTGGACTTCTCCAGGGTTCTTCCCTGAGTTCGATTCCTAGTGTTAACGCTAGCATCTGTTTATATGAGATCTGTTTCATCCAATGGGTCTCGACCCAATGTTTTCCCAAGATCCTCATTCTTCTGCCAGCCAAAGCCAAACATTGACACAATATATGTGCCGCTGTATCAGATTCCTCCAGGCATAGCTTACAAGTATCATCTTCTCTAAATGATACCCGAAATTACCATGACATGTAGTGAACGCCACCACCCATTTCAATGTTCCTCGACTCATGCTTAGAACCTTTCTCTGAGTGTAGCAGGTCGGCCATTGTATTGCCATTTTAGCTTGTCTACATTGTTCCACGGTTGACCACCTTCTCCAGGTGTTCTGCCGTGATCCATTTGTGAATCAGCTGTTCTACCATTCCTCTACCAATTGGAGAGAATGGTTCTGGTCCCAGCAACTTTTCAGTTGACCCCTGTTTTGCAAGGGAGTCCGCCTTTTCGTTGCCGTCGATCCCTATATGTACCCAAGTCAGTGTTACCTGATTTTTAGATGAACACTTATTGAGCTTGAATACACATTCCAGTGCCAGTGGTGTTGTGATGGTTATCCGCTCCATGCATCTAATCACCGCCTGGTTGTCCAGTGCTATTAGGATATTTCTTCCTTCCACCTGACTCTCAAGCAAGTAATCCAACGCATGCAGCAAAGCAATAATCTCAGCCTGGTATACTGAAGTGTGTTTCCCGAGGCTAATGTGACGGGCTAGTTCCAGATCTTCTGAAAAGATTACGGCCCTCCATCATCCATCCATCATGGATCCGTCTGTGAAAATCACGATTTCACCATTCCTCTTTTCTGGAAGTAATCCATTCTCAATACGAGTTTTGTGATTCTTTTCCATAACACGCACCTTTGTTATACCATCCATAGGCATATTCAGCTCCCTAATCTCGTTTTTGACAAGCTCCAGGATCCTTCTGTGTCCATAGATGGTACCCCTATTGTGCCATTTCGCATCTCGATGCAGATGCATTTTCAGTCGCCTGAAAATTGACAGAGATTAGAAATTTGATTTGAACCGCGTGTAACGACTATTTGCATTTGTCTTTTGATTTCCTGCGATATGAGAAACAAATTGGTATGAAAATGATATCAGAAGGCGGAAAAATAATGTAACTCTTTTTTTCTTCTCGAATTAATGTAGTTCAGTCAGTAAAAACTCTTCCTCATACTTATATTCATACTCACATGCAATTTTTTGAAAAACAAAATACATCCGTCATTTTTCATAGTTCCTTAACTTTTTCGTATGTTTTTCTCTTTGAGAGAGTCTTCATCCCCACCATTGCCATTTTGACAGTCTTTTCCATTTTTACTACAAAAGTAAAGGAACAGACCTCATATGTGAGCTATTGTGACATATTAGGATCATTTTTCAAGGGGCCGATCACCAAACTTAAGACGAAATCTGATCGTTTGGCTTCAGCTTACTTACTTTTTTACTTTTGGTGGCGCTTGCAGTCCGGGGTGGACCACGGCCTCAACCAAGCTATTCAGTAAATATTGCTTGGTTTTTAATGTGACATCTGAGAAATTCAATCAAAATGTTGCTAATTGGTAATTTGTAAAATGTACATGCTATTCCCATCATCAGGCGCTTTTCGTTGACTTGTTGTTTCTATAAAGTGAACTCAGCGACCCATTTCTGTGCTGAACAATAATGAGAACTTACAGAAAGGCATGATATTGCGGGAAAAAGTTCTTCGACTGGTTTTTGATGTTGTATGTGCGAGGAGAGCGAATGTATGAAAAAATACAACCGCCAGCGCCAGCTATAAGCTGTATAGAGATGTAGATGTATGAAGACGGAGTCACGGCGGATGCTAGAGCGCCATGGCCTGAACAAACAATGTGTCCGGGATCGCCAACGGAGTGGATCAGGTAGAGACTTTTTATGGCACTGTAGCCGCATTAAATAAGTAATTGGCTGCGATAAGACTCATTGGATAAGACGAAAATTCTGATAGTCTCTTGTGATTGCAGCTTTTCAACGTGTCCAAAGCTCAAAGTCTGCCCCCATATGAGAAATCCAAATAAGCGCTGTCTCTTCTCTTTGTGGTAATCTCCATCAAGATGTCGTAGTTTGTCATCCCCAGGCCAATCTTATCGCACTTCCTGAATGAGAATTATGTGTGGTTTACAGCAGTGTAGGCCATCTGGTATGGTTCTTCGGCTGCACGTGGTCAGTTCAGTGTACGAACATTTCAAATGCAACCGAAGGCCGTTATACTTATTCTGGTTGCAGAGTTGTCAAGGGTAAATTCATCAAATCTATACCCATGCTTGTAGTTGCTTCATAACAATTTTCTTTTTTTAGTCGAAAAGTTACTCGGACCTACAACCCCCCAACCTTGAGGACCAGTACCGCATAATGATATCCCGTATCATTATAGCGAGACAAACACCCCTATTGCCGTTGTCGTCTGTCGCAAACGACTGACGGCATTTGTCGTAGGAATAATTTGAATTGCAAACACTGTTTTAGTAACAATAATTATTTTCAGATTTAAAATGTATTTTAGACTTTCGAAGTCGAAGGTGCCCCAAGACAATTCGGAGATAAGGCTATGTCGCCCCATTGCCGATTAACATCACTTTTTCTAGGCCTTCGTGAATGATTTTGCCAAAAGAATATTTTTCTGCATTTCGTTCACTCAATGTAGAAATTGTCTTTTATTTGTTATCTCCATTCTTCAAAATAACTATATTTGTCTTTTAGTTAATTAAAGATTAATTTCACATACTTTTTTAACACATTATCACATAGTCGTCCGCAAAATAGTCGACGACAGAAATGTATTATTTCCACGACAAACGTCGTCGTCACAAAACGACTCACGCAATACCGACGATCGTCGTCGAAAAATACAATCCACAATTTTTGACATTTCAGACGCCAATTGTCGATCGTCGCCGCGACAAAAGTCGTTTATTTTTAGTCGCCAATACCAAACAGTCGTCTCGTTTTTTTGTAGAGTCGTAAACGACAACGACAATAGGGGTGAAAGTTATTTAGTTCGGTATATTACTGCTGCCGTTTGCCCATTTATTTGAGACCAACTCTTTTCAAATACACCCCGGTAGTATCGGAGATCCCCAACCAAAGACCTGAAGACCTATCATCCGAATATTTCGAAGCATATAGCGACAATAATAAATAGTTCGGCCTGACTGGAATTGATTACGGCACTGTTGATTCCATTTACAGAATTCGCCTGTCGCATGGAACAAGGAACGGTGCCTTTCTGCACTTTCTCTCATTCGCTGCCAGCATTCACTACCTAATGGTTTAGCCACCCGGTTGTCACTAACTCAGAGGTGAGAGCAGGGGTTGATACTTGCTACTAAAGCCTAGTACCTACGCTGTTTCAGGAAAGCTAAAATTAAGCCCCTCCCCACTTTGCTAAAAGTTCGTTAATTTTGACAGTTCAACGTTCGGAGAAATATCTCTACCTACCTGCAATGTTTTTCATATAATACGTTTGTTTATAAATTGTTACGAAGCTGTGACGTGAACACGGATTTTTTTCTTAGCTTGATATGTCAAAATCAAACTACCGAAATCGTAGGTATTGTGCAATTTTTCGATAGCTTAAATTTTGTGGAGACTTTTTGTACAAAACCTAACTGGTTTGCTTAATATAATCTTTGGAGACAGTCTTAAGATGTTAAAGTGAGAACACTCCTTTTCTGTTTGAATTTCAACATAGTCCTAAACGAGTCCGTTATTTATCAGCTACTTTGTGTGAAAGTATTTATGCGCTCGCGTCGCATATATACCGTCATGTAACCCCTATTCATTGTTTTCTATATAGAAGATTTCAGTATCTAGACGTGTGCCAATCTTAACATTTGTATTGTCCTTAGATCCATTCCATCCCCAAATATCTGAACCATCTTGCACTTCTGCCTGATGATAAGTACCGAAAGAAATCCCACATTCCCAAGTATAGATACCTGGATCTGCAATCAAGGAAATTCTTTCCACGTCATACCTAATAGCTCACCCTGTTTTCTTGATTTTTAATGATGCACACGAGACAAATTTAAAAAAAAGTAAGTATAGCAGCTGTCAAGGTTCCTGCCTGGCGTCTTACTGACCCTGCAGCTGATTACTGGCCTTTTACAAATATGAGATCGTGCCGTCGTGGTATTCATTCAGTCATACTTTTCAATTTCTATATTTATTCGGAGATGAATCTTCTGATTTGTGATATGGATTCCCTTCCATTTTTGGAGTTCTATTAGAATTGGATATGAACAAATATTTCCAAGTAGTAGTTATCAGTAGCTATACAGATCGGCCATTGACCCTTCTCGGTAATGAGGAGATCAGTGTCTTAATAAATGTACGATATGACCACAATGTCCATGGGTAACTCTCTCCTTTGCGAAATATCGATTCAAGTTTTATAACTGCGTCATAGGAACTCATATACGAGGATGTAATGTACCTACCTCCAATGTACTCGTATAAATAGGTGTGGCATCAATTTGAATGCTCGCCTGGAATTAATTTTTTTTTATTTATTCCTGGTTCAAATAGAAGAAAAATATTGTTTTACGGGAAACTAGTATTTTTTTATGAACAATAGGGTATCGAAATCGAAACGAAACCCCTGTCTACATCTCACGATCGTGTGTCCTTTTTTTGTAGGTATTTTAATAAAATTCAGACGTAACTGTACAGAATTTATGTGTGAATTGTGTAGCTCTACCCATGCCCAAGTTTTACTTCCGAATCTGCACTTCCTTCCTTCTTTCTTTTATTCCTTAGTTAGAATATACGACCCTTAAGAAAATTTCCGTATAAGGGGATAGTTTTTCCCCTCTCAGACAAGATCCTCACACAGCACACATCTGTCGCTAATCAAAGTTCACTATTCACCCCAAGATATTACAATTAGGGTCCTTTATAGTTAAAAAAAAACAACGCCGAGTATACGTACGTATACGAAACGCATACGACCTCTTCGCGTGTGAAATTTTATAAAATGTCTTTCTCTGTTAAGAGGTGAGAGGGTTCGTATGCGCTCGTGCATGAAAGGGAGAAGTCGGACTTTGTATTCAATGGTTGCAATCAAAATGTCCTTCGTTTGTTGGTTTCAAAAAAATATAAATATGTACCTACACCCAAGAGCGTTTCGGCTGGGTGGGTACGTGCAAGAAGCACATTGAATTAAAAATGTTTGATTTCGAATAAAGAGCATAGAAAATGGTCCAAATGATACTTTTTATTTTTTTAGTTTTCGACTTAACACAGTCGAATTCAGATTATAATTCTATTTCTGTATCTAACAGAATTGTTAAAATTTATAACAAGATTAGGTACAAGGCACGACGTTTATCCTCGAAAATCTAAAATGACTTATTTTGGTATCGTCGAACTTTTTCGTTTCAAAAAACTGTCAGGAACTCTAAAAACCTGCTGATTCTGTACTGAACTTAATGAAAAATCAAATATTTTTTGGAAATATGGCTCATCCTGAACTTAGGAAGATACTCATATACACATAAGAAAACTGTAAAGAAATAGAATGGACAGAACTTGTCAAAATGTACCTACCGCCACCTAAGGCGAGCTCTTCTCTACTCCGGGTTGGAATTGAAGACTCTTCGGGCAGGAGCGCTGGTGTCCATTCGCTCTACATGTCCTAGCCATCTTTGTCGACTGATACGTACTTTTCTTAGCAGGTCGATGTCGCTGTACAGCTCGTAGAGTTCGTTGTTAAATCTCCTTCTCCAAGGCCCGTACCAACGCAAACGGGACCGCAAATCACTAGAAAAATGTTGCGTTCGAAGCGACCAAGGAGATCTTAATCCGCCTTTGATAATGTCCATGATTCTGCGTCATATAGTAGGGCTGGGACGATGAGGGTCTTATATAGATTCTCCTTGGTGTTTCTTAACAAGGCCTTACTAATCAATTGCCTTCTTAGGCCGAAGTGGTTTGCAAGTGTATAGCGCGTGCCTATAGTCTATCGTGACGTTTGGTCAAATTCGTTGATGTTGTGTATCCCTTCATGTTGACAGTATATATTTTGTTTTGCCCTCATTCACCACCAAACCCATTTTTGCCGCCTCTGTACTTATACTTGCTGGTACCTTTACCAGTGACAGCTCGCTGTGTTCTGCCAATGATGTCGATGTCGCATGCAAGTAGTTGCACAGACTTTTGGAAAATTATGCCCCTGGTGTTGGCTTGCTAGTTTCGCATAATTTTCTCAAGAATGATGTTGAAAAAGTCCTATGATGACAGTGATGACCACCTTGTCTAAATTCTTTTTCGACATCAAAGGTCTCGGTGAGATTGATTCCGAACTTTATGGAGCAGCGAGCGCTCTCCATCGTCACTGAGGCCTACTAGGAAATCGCCTTTTTTGGACCGCTGTCAAGAGTGTTGATGCTTTCGAAGACATCGCTCATGTTCTTCATTTCTTCAAGACTTATTGAGATGTATTTAAAGAGCTCTACAAAGGAAATAATACTGTCAGGCCTTTAAATGAATCTTGTTTCACAAAGGCGTAGTCAAGTTTTTCGACCTCTCTCACTCTCTGGTGCGTGTTTTAAAATGACATTTTTGAGTTTTAGTTTTTATGTTTACATTTTTGGGGGGCTTCAGCTTCTCCAAATTTTTGTATATATGTATTAGCATTTTTTATATACAATTGCTGTATGTAAGGTGACACGTCCCCTAGTCAGAAACACTTCGTATAGTGCTAGGAAGACTCTCAGACGGTCAACAATCCATGTATATCAGATCGAATAAAGATTCTTACAACGTATGGAAGACAACAAGACCAAAAAAGAAGACGTGTTCGTATTTATGGTCATTGGCCGTGTTTTACTATTCGCTGGGGATTGAACCTACGCCGGCCGCTCGGGTCAAAATCTAACCACTAACCACTAGGTACAATATGCGTCCAACTCCTTTCAGAAAGGAGTTCAATGTATGTATTTCGCTCAAACTGAACCACTTTCTGCGACATAGCTCTTTATTAGTAACGGCTTATCGTTACCAGTCATATTCGTGAACGAGCTGTGCACCTATAACTCCTTCACGGATAAGCCCAGCTTTGTTACCGCTCTTTGCTAAATATCTAGCCTTGCTACTGATTGAAAATATCTAGCTATTTTCCTGACAGTTGATAAAAAATGGCGATTGATTTGTCACGTCACTTTTAAAACTGACATCCATCACCCAAAAAAATCATTCTTTACGACAATGCCTCTTTTAAACAAACAACTACACACACACTCACATTTTTTCCCAGGAATTTAAATAATTTCCTCCCCCATAATGTATGTGACAGCATAATGATTGAAATTGACACTGCGACAAGTGACCCCAACTGTGAGCCAACAAATACGACCGTTCAAAAGCGGTCTCATTACGTATCACCACACAAACAGAAATGGTAATCCGTACTTCCGATTCGATACGAAAAGGGGACAACAATCACGATAACCATGCTGCTGAGCTGAGCTGAGCTGATTGTATCGCGCTGGCCTTACAGCCGATATACACTGATATACACAGTGTGTCGTTGTTAATCTCGGATTGATTGAATGCCTGAGAATCTTATGTGGTTTTCCATTGGGACATAAGATCAATCTTTTTTTTGATCCGGGTCACTTTTCGTGTTCCATTGGGACAAAAAATCAATCTTTTTTTTGATTCGGATCACTTTTTGAAGATCTCGATAATTTTCGAGATTTGCACACACTCTCACTAATACCAATATACCTTGCACAGCTGTTTTACGTCATTCGGAATTTGTGTTCAAAACAAAATTACGAAATGCCTCGTGAAAAGCAATTATTCAGAACAAAAACGTAAATAATGGGCATGGACTTAATTTTGGAGCAATTACTATCATCTTCGTCTTCTTCCTCGTCATCTGTGGTCTGTGGATTTCGATTCTTCGTCGATATGATTTACCACATTAAATTCGTATGTTTTCATCGACAAACGAAAAAAATGTGCACAGCTGATATACTGTCTAATAATGCACTAATACATTTACAAAAGCAGATCAATCTGCCTATCGTGTTCCATTCGCCACGAAAAGTCTGAGATCTGAAATAAAAATCTGATGGTCCCAATGGAAAACGACATTAATCATCTGTTCAGTGCAGGCAGGCTACAGCTATACAGTACAAAAAGAACTGCTTTCAAAACTGAGCCATCGTACGACTGACGCGTGTGTTTTCATTTGTCTCTTGTCTGTTCTGGTATATCTGTATGAGAGGGAAAGTATCCAATCCTTCCATTTCCATGTTGCCTCCGCGCATAGCTATGCTTATGCATGCATTTCTCAGTCTCACCGCTATCTACTCCCATTCAATACCCTCGTCAATATTTGTATGCGCATGCACAATGAAGAAGGAAGAACAAGAACCTAAAATTCCCACAGTCTATGCAATATAAATATATCCACGGAAAAGTTCCCATAAATGAATATTCCCAGTCTCACATAGTCACATATCCATATGGCAGGAGCAAAATGTATGGGAAATGAGCGAATCATAATGTGAATGCAAACGAAAGGGAACGACGACGACGATGCGGACTGCATTTTTGGTTGTCTGAATTTTGTGGTCGTGTTTGGCTCTTGTCATATGGGAAACGAGGAAGATATACTGTGCCCATTAATTTGTACCTGTTCAATTACGGATCCTTAATGGTGCAATGATAGCGGTTGTGGTATAGGCTTCGTTTTAAGGAGGTTGCGTGAACAATTGGGAGATTTTTTTTTGGAAAAATGTAAAAGATTTTTTTTCATAAACAAAGCTCCACTAATTTTATAGTTTAGGTGGTGGCAGACCACAGCAAGTGCAGGCTCACTTAAGCCAGAGAAGGCCACATCAGGACTGGACCCTTTAGACCAACAGGAGCTAAGAATAAAGAGCGTTGGAGGCAGCTGACGCTTATATTAGCGAGTTCGCCGAAATTGTCGAAAAAGTGTTCTCCAGAATGACGATAGAGAACGCTCGCTGCTCCATAAAGGTCGAAAACAAGATCACCGAGACCTTATTTGATGTCAAAAAAGGATTTAACAAGGTGATGCGCTGTCATGTGACGTTCCCAACATCATTCTTGAGAAAATTGTGCGAAACTTGCAAGCCAACACCAGGGTAATAATTTTCCAAAAGTCTGTACCACTACTTGGATACGCTGACGACATCGACATCATTTCACAGCGAGCTGTTACTTATGCGTTTGCAGTGACAGTCGGTACGGTACAGACTCGGCAAAATAGGTTTAGTGGTGAATGAGAGCAAAACAAAATATATGCTGTCAACAAGAAGGGACATACACGATACAACATCGACGAATCAGACTGAAGGTCGCGATAGACAGCTACAACATTGAGATAGTTCGGGACTTTGTCTACCTCGGGTCCGCTATTAACTCTGAAAATGACATCTCTTCAGAAATCAAGCAAAGAATTAAACTTGGCAACCGCTGTTACTTCAGCCTAAGAAGGCAATTGATTAGTAACTCCTTGTCAAGAAACACCAAAGAAGACTCTATATAACACCCTCATCATCCCAGTCTTGCTTTACGGCGCAGAATCATGGACGTTGTCAAAGGTGGATGAAGATCTTCTTGGTCGTTTCGAACGCAAAATTCATCGAGTGATTTCCATTCCCGTTTGGGTTGACGGGCTTTGGAGGAGCAGATTTAACAGCGAACTCTACGAGCTGTACAGTGACATCGAACTGGTGAGAAACTGATACGTACTATCAGTAGGGTTGGACATGTAAAGCTTTCTCGGCCAAAAAAAAAACAGTGATTGGCAAGATTTATACTTCGTTTGATTTCGGACAAGTTGTCGTATTTAGATGTAATTGCATAGCCTAGATAGACAAAGTCCCTTACTACTTCCAAATGTATTGTGACGTTCTGTCGGCTGCTTTGTCGATTTAGAATGTACCTTCCTTTTGCCGGCATTTCATCCTCCTTATGCGCTGAACCCATTTTGGCGGCTTCTTTTTTCAAGCTAACCAGTGAAAACTCAAGAACACCTCCAGGTTCATCGCCATGTCTAAATCCTTTTTTAGTATCAGTATAGATGTCGATTAGGTAAACTTGACGAAGCAGCAAGCTTTCTTTATCATTATCCTACTCAGATGAATGAGTTTTGCGGGCATGCCAAAACTGGACATATGGTTCTATAACACGTCTCACTACTGATAAATAGATCGTACCTATATGGAGGGCTTCTTTGGTTTTCTCCTGGATCTGCAGTAGTCTGATTATGTATTTGGAAAGTTGTGGACTTACTTACTTAAGGGTGGCTCCGGGTGGACCTGGGCACCAACCAAAAGCCGTGTCTCCTGCCAACATGATCCATTAGACAGCTGCCTCCAGTTTCGCACTGGTCCCTCGGCGTTTGGATTCAAAAGTTGTGGACTTACCGTCCAATCAGTTTGTTGACGTTTGGTTCGGCGCGCATAGTACGACAGATAGGATCTTCTTTCAATTTCAAACAACACCCAATCACCAAGTATGTGGAGTCATAGTTCAAAAGAAATAATTTTAAAAGCTTCTTTAAAACTTCGTCAGATTGGTGAATCATTCATTTTTGCGGCTAAAATTGCTGGCAGGTTGCACATTTATTCACTTAGGAACATTTCTCTCTGTTAACTAATTTACTCCAGCAAATTGAAGCACTCTCGCTAATGTAATACCTAAGTTCAAGGTAAATACCCTGATCCGAACCAAATAAAACTAACCACCACCATTTTTGAAATACACGTCGCCTTACATTTAATACTCGCATGTTTCTCATTCCCTCCCCAATAAGTTATCCTCACGTAGAACTTACAAACGACATGCGACATAGGACATACCTCTACACAGACGACAACTGCGATCATTTTGCAATCATTTTCGTCCATTGGATCACCCCTTCGTTCCCTGGTGAACTTTGTCTTTAATGTATCGGAATGGCCATATGACTGCTAAATAATGTCGAAGAGTATAATAGGACGCGAGGCGATGAGCGTATTTTTATCAAAGTTTCCCACACTTCAATTTGGTTGTGCGACTACGACGACGACCGACACTCGTTTCATTTTCTCACTCTCGGTTCTTTTATGATAATGCGGGGTCTACCGTTCTGCGTCGATGATCTTTATTTTAATAGGGATAAAAGGGATGGAACGGAAGAAAGGAGCGTGAGAATATTCTGTTTCTGTGTGTTGTGTTGTGTTGTGTTAACCTCTTTTGGTGAATTTCGGTTTGCAAGCGAAAAGAGGTTTGCATTGCAATGATGATTAAAACTGTATAGGAATTTAACGTATCCGTATCGCAGGAATCGACTATACATTCGGATGTATGGATTAGTATAGGTGTAAAATCTAAATGTAATCAAATTAGGGTTTTATTAAATATGTTTGTGGTCTGTATAGATAGATATTCTACTGATTGCAATTTAGATAGATTTTTGTTTTCGTTAATAAAGTTTAAAATTCCTGGGTACTCTCGTCCCGCATCCAGCTGAGAGTACCGAGGAAGGTGGGACTCAAATTGCAGAATTTTATTTTTAACCTGAAAAAAGTGAAAATAGAAAAAACAAACCACGCAAGTAGCTATAGCGACAGTACTTTAGTCGACTAAAGTACAAGCAATTCAAATGAATGGAGCCTCAGCATGGTTTGCCGAATCCACAAGAAAGGAGGAGGAGGAAAGGAATCCTCTAAACTAAGAGGCATCAGTCTCCTTAACATCGCTTACAAGATCCTATGTCTGCGGTAGGTACTGTGTGAATGCCTGAAACTATTTGTTATCAACGAACTGATTGGACCCTATCAATGCGGTTTTAGACGCGGTAAGTCCACAACCGACCAAATATTCACACTATGGCAGATCTTGGAGAAAACTCAAGAACTCCAAATCGATACCCACCACCTTTTTATCGATTTTAAGGCCGCCTGACAGCATTTATAGAAACGAGTTATATAGAGCTATATCTAGTTTTGTCATCCCTGCCGAACTCGTCAGATTATGCAGAATGACAATGGAGAACGTTCGCTGCTTCATAAAGGTCGAAAACAATATCACCGAGACCTTATTTGATGTCAAAAAATGATTTAACAAGGTGATGCGCTGCCATTTGACTTTTTCGAGAACATTGTGCGAAACTCGCAAGCCAACACCAAGGACACAATTTTCCAAAAGTCTGTGCAACTACTTGCTTACCCTGACATTATTTACAAAAATTCGTAGAATTCAGTGAGCTCTCACTGTTGCGTCTGCAAGTATCAGTCAGAAGCGGCAAAAATGGATTTAATGTTAAATGAGGAGTTGAATGAATCGACGAATCGGACAGAACGTCACGATAGACAGGTTTAACTTTGAGGTGCTTAGGGACTTCGTCTACCTCGGCTCTGCTATTAACTCTGAAAATGATATCACATCAGAGGTCAATGGAAGAATTACACTTGCCAACCGCTGTTACTTCGGCCTAAGAAGGCAATTGATTAGTAAGGCCTTGTCAAGAAATACAAAGGAGACTCATCATCCCAGTCCTCCTCTATGGCTCAGAAGCATGGACGTTATCTAAGGCGGATAAACATCTCCTTGGTCGCTTCGAACGCAAAATTCTTCGAGTGTTTTTAGGTCCCGTTTGCGTTGACGGGCTTTGGGGAAGGATATTTAACAGCAAACTCTACAGCGACATCGATCTGGTCAGAAAAGTACGCATCAGTCGGCTAAAATGGCAACGCTTCAGCCCAAAAAGCAGTAGAGGAAGATCTCGCCTAAGGTGGCGCGCGCAGGTAGAAGGGGACCTCAACCAACTTGAAGTTGGACTGTCTTTTGACTGTGGTTATTCTAGACTAAGAGCCAGCAACGTTTTTTCTCAAGTCATTTTAGCAAGGCTGTAACTTTGTGAGCTTAGTTCGGGGTGACTACTGAACACGAAAATATATATCTGACAGCACTGCGTTGGTTTATATATTAATGCCATAACCTCAAAAGGGCAAAAAATGTAGGTATCTCATTTTAGCAAACTTAAGATTTTGGTATGTGTTAATTTACGACCGATGTAAACAGAAAATGCAATTGCCATATCAGTTTGTCGGTTTTAAAGTGCAAAAAAGACACAATTTAAGACACAATATAGCAAAGTCAAATTTTTGATATTAGGTTAGATATAATTATCACTCTACTAATTCCTCAAAGCTAAACCAAAACTCCGATTTCATCTTATACCAAAATTTTAACTTTGCTAAAATGAGGTAAATTTCTTTCACTTTTTAGGTTATGGTATTTCAATATAAACCACCGCATCAGCGCTGCCAGAAATGTATTATCGTGTTCAGTAGTCACCAAGAACTAAGCTCACAAAGTTACAGCCTTGCTAAAATGACTTGAGAAAAAACGTTGCTAGCTCTTACTCTATTCTATTTAAGAAGTCATTTCAACATAATTGTGACAATTTCAATGCGGTGAAAATAGAAAACTCTACCTGTCAATTAATTTGATAAATCATAAACAAATTAGCAAACGTCAGATTTCATTTTACGTAACTGTCGTGCAATCAATTAATACGTTTTATACACAGGGTTTATTAATGCAATACATTATTTTACCTTAACATTTATTTATTAAATTTGTTTATTTGTTTAATTTTTCAGAGTAACAAGCCAATAATGGAAAAACGAAGACGTGCAAGAATCAATCACTGCCTGAATGAATTGAAATCGTTAATATTGGAAGCAATGAAAAAAGACGTAAGTTTATACCCAAATACGTTTTGAATTTAAATAGTTAGTTAGTTAGTCTCGGCGTGAGAAACACTTAGGTCATTTGTCGAATTTAAATAACCTCGCACCAGAGAAATAGACAGTTTGCCTTAACATCCCATCTGTGACAACTATAGTAACTTTCGAGGTTGTGTGGCGTCATACAATTTTTTGACGAACTTCGACTCTTTTTAAAGCGATTTGCAATAAGGAACGCAATTCAATGCGCAATCAATATTTTTTGTCTATCTCTTCTCGAATATTTTGCTTAAGTTCCTCCTGCCATATAATTGTGAAAATGTGTTCTTCACAAAATTTATGTAAACCCATATCATTATACCTGCGTCCACTGAAAATGTGTTTCTATATTAAATTCGGCTATACGTAGCTGTTTGCCAAGGCCACTTTTTGAAGACGTTCAGTCACATATTAGTTTTCGTCATTTTTTTCAAAAGTAAACTCAAAAACGGCCAAAGACCCAATACAAAGACAATTTCGGGCGTTAGGAAAATCAATTTCAAGTTTTAACATTTTTTTAACTACATATTCGTTTGCAAGCGTGTTGTAATTTAAAATCTATACAGGCAACACAAGGGTTGTCACCGAAACGCAATAAGTAGGTTAAGATACACACATTTTCCGGGGTTTGAATTTGAACCTGAAACCCCTAGCTCAGTGCTGGACACTTAGCCACTGTACCCATTGAGTTGAAAATAAATAGTTGCGCAACAGTTTAATATATAGATACGCACCCTGCGCCTAGCTTCCCAGAACTATTCCTTTGTATGAGTTCTTATTTTTGGGACGAATGGAATAAACCCACGATTTTAAGCCGAGTCCGAATAGCTGAATTAAAAAGCCTTCTCAGGACAGATATATTCTGCGATGTTTGTCAGACGTTCGCGAGAAGTTGTTTAAGGGGTTTTTTTTTATGAAACAATCTTCAAGCAACTTTCTTCATTGAACGTTACATTGTCGTCATTTTTTTCTTGCACAATCCTTCTCATGGAGCATCTCAGAGTTACTGTCACTACATATTCGGCAATTTTGTTCAGCCGACTTTGCCGTTTACATCGAAATATTACTCGTCTAAGATAAAAATGCAGTCTATCAAATGTTCTTACCTTTCCAGCATTTTCTGGGCAAAATACCAAAAGAATTTGAAAGACTGATGGTATCAGTTTGCTTGTTATTTTAACTTTTTGTGAGAACTACTCAAAACTTTATAAAGAGTTGTTTGCTAAAAGCCATTTGAGCAGATTAGTTCATCATCAAAACGGATGGATCCACTAGTATGACTAAAAAATTGCTTTCCGCATCTGAACTGTAGGATCTTCTACTTACTTACTTACTTATCGGGCCTCTGCTTGAGACACTGAAGCCTTCCATCCTCTACGATGATGATGATCAAACGCTCTGGCATCCGTAATGGCTTGGTCTTTGAAACGGAAGTTTGGTCTTCCTTATGCCTTCTCGAATCTGGGGGCTGGGATTCCAAGATCATTTTAGCTGGAGCATTATTGTCCATTCGCTCGATGTGGCCGAGCCAATTTAGTCGACATGTTTTGGCTTTTTGGTGTACATTCACATCTTGATATACAGCTCATAGAGTTCGCGGTTGTATCTTCTCCTCCAGGACCAAAAATCCGCCGAAGTATTTTTCTTTCGAAGGAGCCCAGTATCACCTCTCCCTTCTTGCTTATCGTCCAGCACTCGGCGCCATATAGCACACATTTGGTTTTGAACCCAATTGTTTTGCCAAACCGAAGTAGCAATGGTTTCCTAGGGTAATTCTTCACTGGATCTCCACTATGGTATCATTCGTGGAGCTCATGTTTACTCCGAGGTATAAGTGAACTCCTTAACTACCACGAAATTGTTGCTATCAATAGTGGCGTTTTGTCCTAGGCGGTGGACAGATGCTTGTTTGTTGATAGCGTGTACTTAGTCTTGTCCTCATTTACTTCAAGGCCGACGGATTTTGCCTGTTCTTCAATCGGCTTGAACGGTTCTATCACGGCACGCTGGGAGCGACCGATGATCGATGTCCGATGATCTCCTATTTAGCCTATTTGTGACTATCGCACAGCCCACATCCTGCACAAGTGTTAACCAGAGTCAGTGTGTTAGTCGCCAAGTACGAATTGAACCGAAATTCAGACTTCAAGCCATGACAGCGGTGCACAATTCAAAGTCTAGATCCATAGATCGGCGCATCTGACAAGTGGTTTGAAACCTTTTCCGCCTCACATGACATACCTACTAATGCCTTGAAGGTTTATTCCCACCCATCAGTTCGGAAAATAAGTACTATAGACTAGCACTAGTACTAGACAACAACAGACCAAGAGCGTGTCGTATAGTATTTATTTATAAAAAAAATATTTGAAAATTGTTTTTCAGGCTTTGTGCGGTTGGGAATGGGTATTTTTTGAATTTAAAAAATGCCTGATAGCGTATTCGGGTGATTTTTTTATTCACGTCTCTCTGTTTGTTGAAAACACGATAGCGTCCAAACGAATCAACCTATACGGATGAAATTTTGTGAGAGGACGATTGACGTGGTTCGTCAGATTTATATTGAAAATGGACTATATCGGTCAAACAGTTTTGGAACCTCCCATACAAAACCAATATAAGACCCATGTGTTGTGTACGTACTGATTCACATGCCTAACATTTTGCTTGATAACATTATTATACTTGTTCTGTTTTCTATCGATAGGATATAGGTCTTACCTATTTAAGATATGAGTGTAGGTATTTTTAGAGGTTTGTTTTTCAAGTTTGTAAGACTATACCTATTGGCTCGCAAATTGTGCAAATTTATTTTAGCAAATCGGGATCATGCAAAGCGATTTGGGCCGCGCACATTCACTTTAGATAGAAACGATTTTGCGGTAAGATATTGGCATTGGTTACACCGCGTCTCCACGAGCAATATTTCATAGCTTGCCATATAGTATGCTATGAAAATTGCTCGTGGAGACCACAAATAGTATTCTATGAAAAATGGTATTCCATCTATTGCTCAGCTCATAGCTTGCTATCAATAGTATGCTATGGGGTGTACTTTTTTGTTGTGACGCATGTGTTTTCGTGTGATGGCTATGGAAATAGTAAGATATGAAATGCCCACCCTACATTTTATTGCATACTATCGTTATTTCTTTCTATGAGAAATGACAGATGGTAAGCTATGAAATATTGCTCGTGGAGACGCGGTGTTAGAGATTACAACATTCGTTTTGTGAAAGAAGTAAAGCCGCGGGATTATTAAGTGTCAAACTTTCGCTAAATGGGATGAAAACAATATAAGAAAGTTAAAAGTCATTATTCGCCGCGTTAATGCCGATATATCTACTACAGTCTGCAGTTGTTCGATAAAGTGGTCGAAAATTGGACTTCCAAGTATAATAACTCATAAAAGTATTCTTTTAGTAAAGTCAATGCAATGGCCGTTGTTTAAATTGTTATTCTATGATTTATTTCTTTATAAGGTTTTGTTATAACAGCATACATCTAAAAAACAAAACAACCTATATACAATCCATTAAAGGCTGTACGAATTTTTTGAGAAAGCAGTATATAAGGTAGGGTCTCGCAGACCATCATATTGACTCTACAAATAATTTAAGTCTGATCACGCTTGGTGCTGTAATATGTTTGTTATGTGAGGGTCTAGAGGTAAAAGGTGCAGAAATATTATAAGGGCGCCTGTTCTTTTCTCCTTTTTATACCCGGTACCACACTGTGGCGAGGGTATATTCACTTTGTCATTCCATTTGTAACGCACATAAGGAGGCGTTGTAGGTATGACAAACTATATATATTAATGATCGGCATCACTTTTTTAGTCGATCTAGCGATGTCCGTCTGTCTGTCCGTCTGTCCGTCTGTCCGTCCGCACGATTACGGCCGTAATTTAAGAGCTATCGACTTGAAATTTGGTACGTAAGCTTTTATCCACCAAACTGAGGCTAAGTTCGAAGATGAGCAAGATCGGATGAAAACTACTACTACCTCCCATACAAAAATATCGGATTTATATAGCTTTTTGATGTTAAAAATTAAATTTAAATAGCTACAATGAAGATAGCAAGTTTAAACTTTGCACATATTGTTTTAATAATATTTAAAATTTTTTGACAAAAAATGAGCTTGGTTGAATAAAAACTACCCATACCTCCCATACAAATATATATTTTTTTAGTACTAAAATATTTTTTTTTATTTTTACAATAATACAGTACCGGGTATTTGAGCTTCGGCATAGTCGAAGATAATTGTCTTACTGGTTTTTTTTAATTTTATAAAAAATGTCATTCTTTTTTATACGGGTTTGTTTTTTTTTTTTTTTGAATGTTTTGAAAATGTAAAATTTCTGGTTGTTATTATTGACAATTGGAGACTTCGCTCCGGTAGTTGAAATAATCTAAAAGAGTAATGAGGAAGAAAATTTTTTTAAGAAAGACATGAAACTCAGCGTTAAGATTCAAGAAGTTCCCAAATTATGGAATCATTCAAAAATATGCTCCCTTAACTCGCTAAAGTCATAACGAGCTGATGAAGAAACTATACGGAAGAAATTTAGAACTCGATCGAAGTAATTTCAAGATTTGCAACAAATTGGACCTCCACATCCTAGGTATGTTCCTGATAAATATGGTTAAGTATATGTAAGAACCTTGAATATTTACGTCTCTGTAATTATTCAATCAGCTTATTTAAGGGTTTAGTTTGTCCATTTGTATTGGCGCTATTCTACGATACCCGGAGGCCCAGAGCTTAGCTTCAATGAGGGCCGAGGCCTGTGCTAATGTCTCTATTACATACATACATACAAATGTCATTTTTTTTATACGACTAGTTTTGAAGTCAATTTGTTTATACATAAACTGAAATTTCTTATTCTTATATCCTTTATGATATTGGTACGTAATATTCTACTCAACAAGCAACGTATAGCCATGCAAAAACCTCATTAACGCAGCCTAGCATGGACCTTCTAAAACTCGTCCAGTCAAATTTATTAAAAACATCTCTTCTCAAGTGCCGGCGCTATTGCTGTTGATCTCCTTTCATCATCTACACCGCATTATCTCTCTCTCTCTCTCTCTATCATCGTTTGTTACTCACACAATCAAATGTAATTAGTAAATTATGTATTCCTATGACCGACTGGCACTGGGACTGCCTGCGATACTTTTATTTCGAAGGGGTGTTCCGGAATTCCCATATTCGTATTCGTATCGCTGAATGTTTCTATCGTTCGCTGAGTGTGCGTCGCATATCGTGAGGTAAAAACAAGGGTTGTTCAACTAAGAGGTGCTGTGTCGAAATTTGATCATCCCTTAACTAAATAAATGTATACTCTAACCTTATTTACTGCCGCAAAGATCACAGAGTAGGTAAAAAAAAGTTCACACGATAAAGTCCTAAGAAATAAGGGAAACAAGAAGGAGAACAAAAATACCATTGGATTGCTAAATATTTTTCTTCAGTATGAAGTGGAGGATATCGTTCGTTATCGATGAGAAATGTTTACAATTCTTGTGATCAGTATCCTTAGGAACGTGAACGCGTGAGGTTCACTCGCCGTGATGTTGTTAAATTAAATTAAAAAAAAAAAAAAACTTGTTCGGGTTGTTTATATTTTGTTGTGCTTTATTATTACGTTAGAAACAATCGGTTATTTGTTTCATTTTAATGTGGGTTATTGTTTAAACTAATTAATTGAAAAAAAAAAACAACGGAAACAATAGTGACTATTTGAAATTGCTCAACATTTCTTTTGGATTTACCTACCTCTATACCTACTCAAGGATTATTTAAAAAAAAATTGAAATATTAAAAACAAATGAAAATGGATTATAATTTAAATTCGGACGATGATTTCGACGGAAATTCAAATGGATTTAATAACGACATGATGAACAATAACAACAATATGCAAGCCACAAATCCCCATGGATTATCTAAAGCTGAACTACGAAGGGTAAGCTTACTATATGGACAGATAGTTGATCAATTAATATTACAAAATATGAAGATGTAGTCTTTGTGATTTAGACCGCTTTTGTGATTTAAAAAAAAAAGCGGTGTAACATTATTGAAATAGGTAACCTGCAGACAAATAATTTCTCGGTGAAAAATACAAAATTTCGAAATATTTTTTTCAAAATTTACTTTTTAAAAATACAGGAGATGCCATATTTTACAAAAGTTAAAAGTTAATCTAAAAAATAAACAGAGAAATGCAACTGCCAGCTTAAAAATATGTAGGTATATCAAAAACGTCTTCACTCCATTAGGAAGAACAAGTGCATTTCTTAGGACCCTGATATTAATTTTGTGTTCGGTTAGTCGTCCAGAACCGTCCGGAAGAACTCTCCGCGATTCTGAATTCAAATCCAGAAGCAAATTTCTCTTCATTTCAGGAGAACAACTGTCAGTTGAGTGCTAATCGAATCGAACGCTTTCAGAAGCGTTTGAATTGCTTCCGTACAGTTCTGAATGAACAATCGAAAATGACATTAGTACGACAAAGCTCTGAAACATCTTTTATATTGACTTGGATTAGGTCTGCTAAATATTGTTTTCCAATGACTTGAACTAAAACTGATATCTATGTAGGTATACCTACGATTTTACATTTGAATTGTCAAAATGATTGCTTATCAAAATAAAATATTGTTTTGGATACCGATAGGTATACACACGATTTTAACAAAAATTAATAAAGACAACTTTAGTCAATACCACACAAAAGCAGGCTTTAGCGATTAGAATATCTGCGATAAACTTATCCCTAGTTTCACACTGGAAGTTTAAACTAGTTCAACTGAACCTGAACGTGAGTTTAAATTTGAAGTTCAACTCGTCCGGTTTCACAATCTAATCTGAATTTCAATTCATTTGAACTCAGTTTAACTAAATTTAATGAATAGAATTTGGCAGATTGTACATTACCTACTTAGCTTTTATATACGACTTTTCCAAAATCGCTCTTTGTGACAATCGGCTGATCTGAAGTTTAAACGGCAGAATACTGCAGTTTAACTTAAACTACAGAATGAACTCTGTTCAAGGTTCAAACGAAACTATGAAACCGAATTAATTGTTGAACTAAAACTAATAATGTAGTTTAAACTCTCAATATGAAACTGGGGGTTAGTATACGCATTATATCTTAATTCATTCCGTTCTAAGTTTTCGTTGTGAATAAGCGTTTTTCAAAACAAATGCTCATTTCTCGAAACCCCTTTTAAGTTTTCTATGCATTTTTTAATGTTAGCCAAAGAGGGAGGCATTGGGTGTAAGTACCTACACACAGTGAAAATGACCATAAGGTAGCTACACCTATTCTGTTTTTTGGGGGGGTGGAACCTGAGTCTATTGCTCGGTAGTCCAACACACTAACATCGAAGCCACAGCACCCGCCTAGTTAGCCTGACAATTGACGATAGTTAAAGCCGAATTGTCCAAATCTTCTTTTAATTATGTTGAAACTATTGTTGATTCCTTTTGCATGTATCATCGGTTGTTCTTAATTCTCGTAGGACCTGTCAAAAATATAACACTCGATAGTCTGCTTAATTGATTCATAAAACTGAAGTGACGTTTTAAATAAATTTTGGACTGTCTTTTGACTGTGGTTATTCTAGACTAAGAGCCAGCAACGTTTTTTCTCAAGTCATTTTAGCAAGGCTGTAACTTTGTGAGCTTAGTTCGGGGTGACTACTGAACACGAAAATATATATCTGACAGCACTGCGTTGGTTTATATATTAATGCCATAACCTCAAAAGGGCAAAAAATGTAGGTATCTCATTTTAGCAAACTTAAGATTTTGGTATGTGTTAATTTACGACCGATGTAAACAGAAAATGGAATTGCCATATCAGTTTGTCGGTTTTAAAGTGCAAAAAAGACAAAATTTAAGACATAATATAGCAAAGTCAAATTTTTGATATTAGGTTAGATATAATTATCACTCTACTAATTCCTCAAAGCTAAACCAAAACTCCGATTTCATCTTATACCAAAATTTTAACTTTGCTAAAATGAGGTAAATTTCTTTCACTTTTTAGGTTATGGTATTTCAATATAAACCACCGCATCAGCGCTGCCAGAAATGTATTATCGTGTTCAGTAGTCACCAAGAACTAAGCTCACAAAGTTACAGCCTTGCTAAAATGACTTGAGAAAAAACGTTGCTAGCTCTTACTCTATCTATTTAAGAAGTCATTTGAACATAATTGTGAAAATTTCAATGCGGTGAAAATAGAAAAATGTACCTGTCAATTAATTTGATAAATCATAAACAAATTAGCAAACGTTAGATATCATTTTACGTAACTGTCGTGCAATCAATTAATACGTTTTATACACAGGGTTTATTAATGCAATACATTATTTTACCTTAACATTTATTTATTAAATTTGTTTATTTGTTTAATTTTTCAGAGTAACAAGCCAATAATGGAAAAACGAAGACGTGCAAGAATCAATCACTGCCTGAATGAATTGAAATCGTTAATATTGGAAGCAATGAAAAAAGACGTAAGTTAATACCCAAATACGTTTTGAATTTAAATAGTTAGTTAGTTAGTCTCGGCGTGAGAAACACTTAGGTCATTTGTCGAATTTAAATAACCTCGCACCAGAGAAATAGACAGTTTGCCTTAACATCCCATCTGTGACAACTATAGTAACTTTCGAGGTTGTGTGGCGTCATACAATTTTTTGGCAAACTTCGACTCTTTTTAAAGCGCTTTGCAATAAGGAACGCAATTCAATGCGCAATCAATATTTTTTTTCTATCTCTTCTCGAATATTAAGCTTAAGTTCCTCCTGCCCTATAATTGTGAAAATGTGTTCTTCACAAAATTTATGTAAACCCATATCATTATACCTGCGTCCACTGAAAATGTGTTTCTATATTAAATTCGGCTGTACGTAGTTGTTTGCCAAGGCCACTTTTTAAAGACGTTTCAGTCACATATTAGTTTTCGTCATTTATACAAAGACAATTTCGGGCGTTAGGAAAATCAATTTCAAGTTTAAACATTTTTTCAACTACATATTCGTTTGCAAGCGTGTTGTAATTTAAAATCTATACAGGCAACACAAGGGTTGTCACCGAAACGCAATAAGTAGGTTAAGATACACACATTTTCCGGGGTTTGAATTTGAACCTGAAACCCCTAGCTCAGTGCTGGACACTTAGCCACTGTACCCATTGAGTTGAAAATAAATAGTTGCGCAACAGTTTAATATATAGATACGCACCCTGCGCCTAGCTTCCCAGAACTATTCCTTTGTATGAGTTCTTATTTTTGGGACGAATGGAATAAACCCACGATTTTAAGCCGAGTCCGTATAGCTGAATTAAAAAGCCTTCTCAGGACAGATATATTCTGGGATGTTTGTCAGACGTTCGCGAGAAGTTATTTAAGGGGATTCTTTTTCGAAACAATCTTCAAGCAACTTTCTTCATTGAACGTTACATTGTCGTCATTTTTTTCTTGCACAATCCTTCTCATGGAGCATCTCAGAGTTACTGTCACTACATATTCGGCAATTTTGTTCAGCCGACTTTGCCGTTTACATCGAAATATTACTCGTCTAAGATAAAAATGCAGTCTATCAAATGTTCTTACCTTTCCAGCATTTTCTGGGCAAAATACCAAAAGAATTTGAAAGACTGATGGTATCAGTTTGCTTGTTATTTTAACTTTTTGTGAGAACTACTCAAAACTTTATAAAGAGTTGTTTGCTAAAAGCCATTTGAGCAGATTAGTTCATCATCAAAACGGATGGATCCACTAGTATGACTAAAAAATTGCTTTCCGCATCTGAACTGTAGGATCTTCTACTAACTTACTTACTTATCGGGCCTCTGCTTGAGACACTGAAGCCTTCCATCCTCTACGATGATGATGATCAAACGCTCTGGCATCCGTAATGGCTTGGTCTTTGAAACGGAAGTTCGGTCTTCCTTATGCCTTCTCGAATCTGGGGGCTGGGATTCCAAGATCCTTTTAGCTGGAGCATTATTGTCCATTCGCTCGATGTGGCCGAGCCAATTTAGTCGACATGTTTTGGCTTTTTGGTGTACATTCACATCTTGATATACAGCTCATAGAGTTCGCGGTTGTATCTTCTCCTCCAGGACCAAAAATCCGCCGAAGTATTTTTCTTTCGAAGGAGCCCAGTATCAGCTCTCCCTTCTTGCTTATCGTCCAGCACTCGGCGCCATAAAGCACACATTTGGTTTTGAACCCAATTGTTTTGCCAAACCGAAGTAGCAATGGTTTCCTAGGGTAATTCTTCACTGGATCGCCACTATGGTATCATTCGTGGATCTCATGTTTACTCCGAGGTATAGGTGAACTCCTTAACTACCACGAAATTGTTGCTATCAATAGTGGCGTTTTGTCCTAGGCGGTAGACAGATGCTTGTTTGTTGATAGCGTGTACTTAGTGATGTCCTCATTTACTTCAAGGCCGACGGATTTTGCCTGTTCTTCAATCGGCTTGAACGGTTCTATCACGGCACGCTGGGAGCGACCGATGATCGATGTCCGATGATCTCCTATTTAGCCTATTTGTGACTATAGCACAGCCCACATCCTGCACAAGTGTTAACCAGAGTCATTGTGTTAGTCGCCAAGTACGAATTGAACCGAAATTCAGACTTCAAGCCATGACAGCGGTGCACAATTCAAAGTCTAGATCCATATCATCCCAAATTGTTAGAATATAAAAAAACAAATCCAAACCGATCCAAATTAAGCAACTCTTTACCAGGACCACGTAAGATGCTAAGATATGTACTTCCCCCAAAAATAATAAATCACCAACCACCACATTTCGCCATAGAACAAATATTCCATTTCCATTTCAAAGTTATTGCACTTTGACTTTGAAAAACCTCCTGCATAACCTAAAACAAAAAAAAAACTGTATCCCTTTTTAAAGACGGATTAACAATTATCGAAATGATCGACACACAAAAACGGTACGTAGGTCTTATGCAATAATTTTTCTTATTTTCCCATCACTTTCAATAGTGCACTTGATCCCGGGAAAAAATGTAAATATTTGCTGAATAAAAAAAAGGAGACAAATAAACAGGTTTCCTGTGAACAGGTATGCCGGGCCAGGCCAAAGCCAAACACACCGAGATTCAAACTGCACGATGTAGGGAAAGAGGACAATAAAAATGCCTGGGAACCTTGAATCCGTACCAAAAAACGTAGGCAGACAGACTGTTAAATTGAAAACGTTCACCAACATTTCGCACGACCTTAATCATGCCTTCGAGGATCGCGCTGCGGTGCAACAGAAACTTAGCCAACCACAGTCAGATCTCAGCTCAGCTCAGAACAGAGCAGAGCCCAATGAAGAATAAGAAATATGATCATGATCATCAACCATCCACATGGTTTCAATGAACCTGTGCAAAGGAGATATAGACGAGGAACAGTTACAGAGAAAGAAAATGATTCTTTGTTGTGATTATAATCGTTTTCTTAATTTTTTTTTTTTGTTGTCTGTGTCGGTCTTTCGCCTTTTCGTAAAAATGTATTTCCGATGAGAATTTTTCGTCTTCACTTGTCCTTTTGGTTGGTGTATCTCTCCTTTTGTTTTCGATTTCATGCACTTGTCTTCGTTCCCATGCATAAAAAAGGTTTATGATGATCCATAATGAAATTCCGTTTTCGATATGTGTGTTGTGCTGAAAGGATCTAGTTAGGTTATTTGAAAGTGCTAGTCGTGTGAAAAATCGTTTCTTTGTCTTAGGCGATTTTTGTACCTGCCCAGTTTTCCTCGGCCAAAAAAGAAAACGAAACCGTAGGCCGTAGGCACACATTGAAACAGATCCTGTTCCTGTGGGAACTGATTTTTACAGTTTTGTGTTTTCATTATCCGAGCTATATGGAAATCCTTGAGCATTTTTATGAGTTTACACGGCGAGGAGATAATCTCAGCTAAATTAGGTATTATGAGTTTTATTGTCGTGCACACCATTGAGGTCAGTGGCCTTTTATGTTTGTGTTTGGGTAGGTAGGTGGTTTGCTTGGTGTTGTATGGAAAGGAAGAGGTCGTCGGCAATAAAACCATTTTTAGTAATTAAACAATTTAATTTGATGTTTTCCTTATAATCCGCTTTGAGTCATAAACCAAAGAACATGGAAGTATTATTATAGCCAATAAAAACGTCATCAATGTCATTTATAGAACAAAACACAACTGATGCTAGGCTTCGAGGCGCGACCCAAAGTGCATTATAAACGGACAAACTAATAAAGTAATAAAACTATCAAGGTAATAAGTAGTGTGCACATTTAGTTATTTAAAGTGTAGATATGTGTTACAAAAGAAAATCCTGCGACCTTGCAACCATGTCGTGGAAGGGATTTCAGCAAATAAACGCTCAGCTCAGATTCTTAAATGTTCTAATGTTACGAGTACTCGAGACATGCAAAACATCCACAACATGCAACATGCGTCATTTCGATGTCAGAGAATGTTGCATGACATGAAGCCAGCGTATGACAGGCATATTTTCGACCGAGTTGTTTCAAAATTGACCCAGCCTCACAAATCCTACAGAAAAACTCAGCATTGCTTCTTCCATCACTTGTGCGTGCATTGAAAAGGTGTTATGGAGGCGACCATCACTTCAGATTTGTTCTCGTTTACTTTCATCTCAGCTTCCACACAAACGGCTACAAACGAATAGAGAGCGCGTTGAAGTTCAGTCTGGGAGGACCCAAGGATGACCAAGTCATCAACGAAGAGCAGATGACTTATCCTCAGATCTCCGAATTCGAAATGTTATTCGCCAAGACTGCGCTGTAACATCCAGTCCATATAAGTAATGAAAAGGAGAGGAGATAAAATGCCCCCTGGCAAAGTCCAACGCCCAGGGTGAAAGGTATTCACTGAGCAGGGATAAAGTTAAACAAAATAGTGAAAATTCAGAAAACTTTATCGCCGAGGATTTCTCAAAATAATTTAAAAAATACTCTGTTCGTACAGGGCCGTGTGGCCGTGTGGTAATATTCATCAAATTCGTCGTCTAAGAATTCCAATAAATCCACGATAGGACACTTCTGACTGCTGTCTACGCCCGGCCCGTCAACCGAAGAACAGCCACTTGAACCGGCTGATAGACTATCAGAGAATTTATCTGTCAGATATAACTATCGAAAACCTTTGAAACCGAAAGTTGAAGTTTATCTGACATATAAATTCCGGATAGGCTATCCGAGACTTTATGAGCTAGTCTTGAAACTGGTCCTTAGCATTTTAAATCATATACTTGTGACTGCACTATCAATACTTGACCGAAACTAACGCCTGTCGGAATTGTCAAAAATTGTAAATTGTAAAATGTTATCTGTCACATAAAAACATTGTCACTACAAATTTGTCTGAAAATTCATGACAATTCTCGCAAAATTCCTGACAATTCATTGTCATGACTATTTTTTTATGAAATCAAAACTTGACGATCGTCGGCTATTTTGCGACAATTCTACAAAATTATTTAATTATTTATGAAACAGAAATTTGGCAATTGTTTAATTGTCAGTTTACAATAGTTATCACCTGTCACCTGTCGCAATTATAATTTTTATGAAACAGAGGGCCCAGCATCAGTTGCACAATTTTTCCTGGGGCCAGATCACGTAAAATGAAAACGATCGAACGAAATCGTTTTGGCAATAGCAGTCTCTGTTTATTGCCACAGATATGATAGAGACAGCATGCGTTAAAACGATATCGTTCAATCGTTTTTCTTTTACGTGATCTGACCACTGGCTTTTCCATGTATCAATGCCCATGGTCTTCATCGCTTGATGCTGATTGCATACGAGTTCTAAATGGGTTCAGGGATTACGCAAAGGTTCTGGAGGTTTGTTGCGATGTCAGTCGTCAATATTAGGCGTATTTTTTTTTTTTAAATCTATAGCTAGCTCACTTTTACTTTTACATGCAAAATTGTTATACTCACTTTTGGTTTTGTTATAGATACTCACTTCCCAAAAAAAAATACGCCTATTAACGTATTCTACGGAACGAAAAGCTCCATAGAATCCGTCGCAGCAGTCCGCACTTGGATTTGGAATCTTTAAAACAATTGCAATTTATTGAATTCGAAAATATCTAGTAAACTATTTTGATTTAACTATTATATGCAGCATTTCACAGTTGCTCTCATTATCTATATCTATCTGGTCATCTAGTGGCAATGATATCAAAGGCGAGAAAATAATGTAGGTAGCTTTTTTTAATTCTTGAATGCGTGTAGTTCAGTCAGTAAAAACTCAAAACTCTTCCATATAATACATCTGTCATTTTTCATTCCCTAACGTTTTCGTAAGTTTTTCTCTTTGATTGAGACTTCATCCCCACCACTGCCATTTTGACAGTCTTTTCCATTTTTACTAGTAAAGAAACAGACCTAATATTTAGACCAATGAAAGGGCTTCGTCTCACGCTGTGTCAACTGTCAGTGGATGCGAGATGCGACACGGACAGAAATGTAGAAGATAAACCTACTTTATCCGTTGCACCACCATATAGGTGGTTTGTGGTAGGTACATTCGCTGGTTGTGGGTCACATTCCTTAAGCTGCTGTGTATTATATCAACCTGTCAGTCGAACACGTTGCCGCAACGGACGCGACGGATTCTATGGGTTGGGCCCCTAAGGGTTGCTTGCAAGTCATTATGTAAAAATGCTGTTTAGCCGCCATTTCGGGTTGCATTTGTCAGTTGACATTTGACAGTCATAGTAGTAGAGAGTGATCGATAAGAATTTATTATAGAGCAGTTGTTGATGTTGCAACAACGTCTTGAAGTTATTAAAACACTTTATTCAAATAATTGTTAAATTTTGATTACGTGAATAAAATTATGTGACTTATTTTAATGTAAGCACATTTTAAATCTAGCTTTGTTAATAAACAGAATTGGAGCATCGAAAATCCTCAATTGATACTCCAAAGACCACTTTTGACGGTTTGACAGAAACTTTGCTTAGGGTCCCTTCAATATTTATGTATTTTTAATGAAAATGCTGTGAAGTGTTGGCTAACAATGTTACCTAGTATACAAATAAACTCGGCTTTATATTTTGCATGTGTTCTAGCCACCGATAAAGGTGTATGTAGGCTATATCTTTGATTATTATAATGCGCTTTTTCTACTGCAATTATCGCGCCTTTTTAGAATATACCTTTCTGCCACCACACGTTTTCCTCTAATAGGTAGGTACTCGCAGTTAAGCTGATGTTATTGACGTGGCTTGAGAGCATTCAACGCTTTAAATGCAGAATAGATTTACTCCTTAATTATAAATTTGAAAATCTTGATAAACATGGGTTACTTAAATTTTTACAATTTCTCTAAACAAACGCCTAATGTCTTTATTTTATTTTTTATTACAGCCAGCACGGCATACAAAGCTCGAGAAGGCCGACATCCTTGAGATGACTGTTAAGCATTTACAAACAATGCAACGACGACAATTATCTATGGCAATTCAGACTGATCCCTCAGTAATCCATAAGTTCAAGACGGGATTTGTTGAATGTGCTGATGAGGTCAAACGTTATATCGGTAAGATGGATGGTGTTGATGCTGGAACACGACAACGTCTGTCAAACTATTTGAACACCTGTGCAAATAGTTTAGAACAGATCGGATCGTTTAGCAACTTTTCCAATGGCTACCGATCGCAGACAGCACAGACTTTTGGCAGTGGGACCGGCCTTCCAAGCCAACTACCATTCTCTATGCCTCAAGATGCTAACAATAATGGACGAGTTCAAATGGGTGGCGTTAACTTAATTCCATCGCTGCTTCCATCCGGCGAATTCGCTCTAATTATGCCAAATGCAAATGCTAACGTAATGAAACCGAATCCCAACGAATCGGCACCGTTTTGCGTACCAAATATACCAACAGCTAACATCGACTTTACAAGCGGATTTCCGCGTATGAGCGCATTTAGTAAACCAACGAACAAAGTCGTTTTTCCACCGCCAAATTATCACGACATCAACACTTCGGTTCCGTCATCAGCAACAACTGCTAGTCCACCTCTAAGTCCGATCTCATCGATCTCTAGTCACGAAGAAGATTCGATTATGCACACAAGCTCTGATTTTACATCTCGATCGATAACTCCACCCTTGGATGCTAGTCATAGCAGTTTCTCTGGCGCTTTCTCAACGCCATCCAGCGCTGAGTCGAGTAAAGCTTTCATTCGCACTCCAGACTTACAACAGCAGTGTAAGGTGTCATCTAGCAGCGAGGTCATAGCTCCTACCAAACGTCTATATGCGCATTCTTTTAGCGATAGTTCCGATGAACCCTCAAGTAAGAGGGTTAGCTTGGAGAATCAACAACCACACATCGATGACAATGGAAATCCCAAAAAGGTCGCTAATGTAGAAGAAACCTCTGAAAATATGTGGAGACCCTGGTAGCCGCAACTGTAATGTAATGACAAAGCATGAACAAAAAAAAATAATACTTGTCGGTTTTTCTTTAATTTTTAAATTTGTTGAATTGTTTAAATCGATTTTTTGTTTTGTTCAAATAGCTTTATAAGAACTATTTATATATTTTGAGCAACAAAAAGTATTGCTTTGTATTTTCCTTGATCATTTCTTTTTAGTTGAAGTTTTCGTGTTAAACTGTTTTTTTTATATATAAATATAAATTTATCTGTGATTTTTGTACAATTTAAAGATAAAGCTCGTTTTGGATGAGAAATGTAGGAAAGCAATTGTTTACCTACAATATTAGGCGTTTTTTATTTTAACCCAATGAAGAAGATGATCTATCTGTCAAGATCACTGATATAATCTATAAAAGTCATTGGTGTAAAATAAAAAACGATTTTGGTTTTAAAAAATTAATAGAAAATATGTTAATAAATGAAGATCACATCGAAGCGTATTTGGTTTTACTATATTTCAATAAGTGTTCAATAAATTTTTCGATGTCTTTCTGTCCTCTTTTTGTCGTTTGGCCGCCTTTAATTCGAGAACTACTGATCCAGTTAACATGTTGTTTTAGGTTTCCAGGTTTTACTGTATACCACCACCCATTTCAATGTTCCTCGACTTACGAGTATGATTATAACTTTTCTTGAAACGGAACAAGTCGGCCACTTTATTGCCATGTGTTCCAGGTGTTCTGGTGTATGATCAATTTGTCGGTCGATCATGGGTGATTATGATTAGTTATGTATATACCTGGAGCCATGTCTAGTATTGGCATCCCTGCCAAACTCATAAGGTTTTGCAGATTAAGGATAGATAACGCTCGCGTTATTAAGGTCGGAAACAGTCTCATCGTGATGTCGCACTTAAGAAAAGTTTCCGAAACTTACAATCCAACAACATCAGGGCACAATATATCACGACCCTTTATAATTACTTGCAAGCTGTCAGCTATCACTGCAAGTATTGGGACAAAAGCAGCAAACATAGATTTGATTATGAATGAGAGCACCGTCATCGCCCTTATTCCGAGTGGCGTTTTATTTTCACGACGTTTCTCGTCAGTCGAGACGTTTCATTTCAGAAAACTTATTCCCTAACTTCTACGAGAGGGTACGACGTCGCCTGTAAGTAGTTTACATTCCACATACGATCCAAACCAGCAGATCTACACCGCAGACATATACACCCCTATCGCGAATAATATTTTCCCCGGAATGTTTCCCATTTAGCAATTTGATTTACATTGCTGACAAGGGAAAAAATTCCATCGGAATTTATTCGCGATACCCCTTATAAATGTCTGTTTTTTCTTATTTATCTTTTTCTAAAGAAATTGTTAGTTTATATCTTAAAAATTAATAGTGTATCAGTCTTTTGGAGTGATGGTGCTTAACGTCTTACAGAATGACAGTGAAATTTTTCACTTGACGTCGTCGTACCTACACTAATGGGATCCACAAGGAGTTTAACGACAGCTGGAGTTCAACGACGAAAAAAAGCCACTCGTAATGTTAAATTCAAATTGGCGTGTTTTAAACTTTTAAATCGTCATAAACGTCACTTGGAATAAAGTCCCCGACCCGTAGCATCCGTTGCGGCAACGTATTCGACTGACAGGTTATGGTTACCCATAAGCAACGTACGTGCCGGATGCGACGGATAAGGTAGATTTACTGTCTATAGAAATCTGTCGTATCCGTTGACAGTTGGCACAGCGTGAAAGGAAGCACTTTCATTGGTAGACAAATATTAAAATAATGAAAGATACTATTAAATCAAACTAATTTTGCGGATATTTTCGAATTTTATAAATTGCAAATTGTTTTAAAGATTCCAATTGTGGACTGCGGCGACGGGTACTATGGGTTGGACCCTTAAGGGTGAATAATCACCCGTATCGTAGAATCCGTCAGAATTGAGTTTCACTTCACCTACCTATTCGATCCCCTTTCACATTCTATTGCTTTCGTGGAATCCGCCGGAAACGTATCCTTATCGACATGTTTTTGGGAAAGGTGTCAAACGGCTGTCTTTCATTTGTCAATACATATCTTGTATTCGTCGGAGGCATATGAAAAGTTTTTTTTTAAAGTGATCTAAATAAAAGTAAAGTGTTTAATATAATAATGGATACGATGGCTCTATTTTTGGAAGCATAAGATAAAGAACGAAATGAGCGGTATTCTTAGAGAAGAATAAGAGACAGTTAAAGAGGAGCATGGAATGAATGGTTTCATGGAACTTCCGGATAAGATGTGTCTTTAGAGATTATTTTGTGATTTTAATAAAGTTCAATATTGCAAAGATTTCCTACAAATGTTCGGCTTAATAAAGCAGCTCTTTTATATATGTACATTTTCTAAAAAAAAATCTCACGACGTGCTGGTGTTGCACGCAATGATTTTGATGCGGGTAAGAAATGTCATTTTGTTGGGGATATTAGATTTGAACTTTTTCAACTATACAGTGAAACTCATAATTCCCACCGGCGCCGGATTCTACGACCACGGTATTCTTAGGTAGGGGTGAATATACAGCTTTAACTTTGAGTTTGAGATTTTATCTCACATCAGAAATCAAACGAAGAATTAGGCTTGCCTGTTGCTGTTTCTTTGGCCTAACAGAGCAATTCATTCGAGAAACTTGTCAAGAAACACTAAGCAAACTCTACTTTTAAGCCCTAGTGCCCCATCAACAAAGTCCTGTTATATGGCGCAGAAGATGAAGATATCCTCTGTGCTCTGTACCTAGTCTTGAATGTAAAATTCTTCGAGTGGTTTTCGTTAACGTTTATGTTGATGGGATTTAAAGAAAAAGTAGGATTATAGCCTAATTTACACCTTACGGAAAACTGAATCGTTGACAAAAAGTTTACGAAAATTCGTCAATGCATTCACACCAACTAGTTTTCGTTTGACATTTCAATCATCTGTGAAGCTAGCTATGGAATTTTGTTTATAGACAAGTCTTTTATTTTATAGTACCTAAACTCTGCTCGTATTTACTATTAATTACCCCATTTACATGAGCGATTCAATCCAGATTCAATTCGAATTGAATCCCATGTAAACACTGATCGTATCGAAATCGAATTCAGTCAATCCGATCACATTTTCTGTGATTGGATTGAAAATGATCATGTAAACACAAATTGAAAGATTGAGTTTATCATGTGAGAGAGTATGCGTTCTTTTATTTCGTTTTCTCTTTCTCTTCATTTAGTTGTGATTTTTTTCGGTTGATGGATTTTTAAACTTGCGTGGACTGTGGGGTGAAAACAAAAATTAATGGCGACAAGAATTGATCCAACTATTTTCAAATGTAAGGTAACCAAATAACAGCGCTGCTAACAACTGACAGTTTACTGAATTCTTTGAATCTTGCAGAAGGTGTGTTGTGTCGTGGGTCTGCTTCAACAACCAAACGATAAGAAGTCGTTTTCGTGGTGTTTTCATGGAAGACGACTTCAAACAATTCGTTTTGAAAACTGCAATATGTATGGGAAAACTTCTAATTTCAATGAAGTTTTCGAGTGTTTTCGACTCGGCGTGAATAAGGTATTACAGCAAAACTCGAACATAATAGACGGAATGGACACTACCGCTCCCAGTATTCGACAACACAGTAGAAGACTTCCTTACTTAGCTGGGGCGCACAAATAGAAGGGACCTCAACCGCCAAACTGCAAAGGGGTATTGGTTGAGACCCTGGTCCCCCGGACTGTAGCGCCACAAGTAAGTAGAAAAACTTTTATTTTTGATTATTCAAAGTTTTTACTGCCCATCGAGTTCAACTTGCCCAAGGGCGAGTTTTGTTAACTATGATGCGGATTTTCTGGTTGAACGTAAACATTTTATTCGAAGAAAGCTTTAGAGGCTAATATTATCTAACAACTGAGTACACATATGTATATCATTGCGGTTTTGGGTTTTAGACAAATGAAGTTTGCTTAATTACCGAATAAACGACGAACGAATGACAAACAATAGGGTTGGGTACTTTTGCCTACAATCCCAAAGCCCGTTTTTCAAATGCCCGTAATTGTATGCAACCCCCCTGCCTGTGAGAACTGTAGGATTTGGAATGAGTGCGAAAAGTAGGCTAAAGTATTACGGTCAAACGTATCGGTCCGATTCCGATATAATGTGGTTTGATAATGTGTGCCATAATGCTCCAAAATGCGTTTCGCCCCAATGTGGTGGGTGGGCTAATCAGTAGACGAACCACCACAACTGCCTATAAGTGAATTGCGATAGTTAATAGTCGCCACTAAACTAAACTGCTTGTTTAATGTAAGATGAAAATCGCTTTTCTGCGGCCGATTTTGCCAAGATCAGGGCAATTCTTTCAAAGAATTTCGGTAACTTATAAGCCAAAAGCGTGCCTCAAAATAGCCAAAAGATTTCAAATTTTGCCTTCAAACATCATAGGCAATCGAATTCGCTTTAAAATCGAATCTCCATGTACAAAAACAGAATTGACTGATCTATTTAACTATTCCACCATTAGTCATTCCGACAAATAACATTTATTGAATATCTCGAAAAATACACACGTACATACAAACAAACGTAATAAATATTACAAGTGTATAGAGATTAACATATATCACATTTTCTAATCTGAATTCGTAGGAAATTGCTTTAGCACAATTCGCAGCTTTTTTTTTTTGGTTTGGGAGGACTTAGGGGTATGGTATGGTATGGTAGATCAGTAAAGTATGAGGGTGTGTATTCGTATGGTCTTGGTGCAGGAAAATTATGTGGAACGTGCAGGTGTTCTATATTTACTGGGCTAGGTCTGGGGCTTTCTATTCCGAAATTCCTGCTTAAGCTTTCTGCGACCTTAGGCGTACTTTGTTCGATGTTCACAAAGCTCGGCCTGGGGCTATCTCTCCCAAGATCCAGTCTAAGGCGCTCTGCGGTCCTAGACAGAGTTGGTTTTAATGTCACAGAATTTTCCACTCTCATTGTATTATGTGGACGGCTATTCTCCTTAGAGCCACTTTCCCTACTTTCTGTTGCCGACCGTAATAAGTCAGAAGTCGTGAGCCTCCTAGTTTTGCTTGGAGAACTAGTTATGTTTTGAAATTTAACCAAATTTGCCGCAAAACTTTCCTGAATCGTGGAATTCATATTGACAGTGTCGTATAGACTGGAACTGTCTGTAATTTTAGGTGATGCTGCTACTACAGCCTTTGGATTGAAGTTAAGTTCATCTTTTCCATCAGACGCTTTCTCAATATTTCTATCCACGAAATTCTTATTTTGCATTGCAGTCTTTTTATGTTTATATGCCTTTGCTTTTGGGTGTTTCGGCTTTAACGGTGTCGATTTTATTGAACCGATTTTTTGATTGCAGTTGTTTTTGGAAGCTTTTCGTGTCTGTTCAACCAAACCTGGTATAAAATTATTGATTGTTGTCTCATCCAATGACAAATTTTTCAACGCATTTTCTAAATTTTCATCCGAAGGTTTCTCGTCGTACCCTCTAAACCCGCCCACAGTGCTCTTATTATTCCGGCATTCATCGATTATGTGTTTGAAGTCTTCACTCTGGCTTAGTGTTTTCGGATTGCCAACCATAATAAGTAGAGATTTAGGGCGAGATAGAATAACATTAAGGCGCTGTAAAAATAAAAGTAAAACTTAAAAGACAATACATTTTCTACAAAACTGTATAGCGGAAACTTACCCTTGGATTATCCAGAAAACCCAGTGTCTTGGTAAACGAACGAACTGTTGACACAATTATAATTGGTTTCTCTTTGCCCTGGAATGTTTCTACAGCACCAACCTCGATCTGATGCCATCGGCGTGCATTCAATTCCTCCTGTATGCGTATATATTGCTTTTTGTATGGAGATATGATTCCTATGTCGGTTTCCTCAATTTTCCGCCCCTTAATGCCGAAATACAAGAGATCCTTTACATACTCCAATACAACATTAACTTCTTGTTCATTGCAAAGGCTAAAAGGAAGCGTAAACAAAATATTTCATTTAAATGGGTAAACAGACACATTTTCATAAAAATATTGACAAACATAATTAAACATTTATTTAATTATGATGATTAGTCAAGAGATTATCATGCCTACTTATATAACAAGCTTTTACAATCTTTCGAATATCTTACGGCGCAAGGACAAAAAACAACCTGTTATTAGGAAGTGCATTTGCGCTCTTTGGTCAAAGGGTAAATGTTTTTTTTACTATCCACCGCGACAACGGATTTAAGTCATAATACACATGTTTGCTAAAACTTTTTTGTAAAAGTGAAATACAGCCTTCGGTCAAGTAGTGAATAACCTGATCTTACCTCACAGAATTATTTATCTTCCTGCTATTGCCATAAACGGAATGAAAAACTATTGGATAAGTTTTGTTGGGCAACAAATGCCAGTCCATACCCCAGACAATATCCTCTGAAATATAAAAATTCACACCGTTAAAAAGGTCAATATGTACACAATATTATAATTGCTCACCTTCGTTTGCCAAGGCTTTAAGTTCGTTGTTGTAGTACATCCGATTATAAAGCCCAACAATTTCCGGATGCGAGCGATAGTTTCGAATTAATCGTGTCTGAATCGAACGATTATATTGACCATTCTGATCCACAGCATAACAACTCATATTCATTAATTCTTCCATAAAGGATACACTTAACCCAAGACTGGCAGCCCGCTTGGACTTAACAATTGGACCAAGCTGCTTATGATCCCCAGATATAATTAACCGTGTTTTCGATGAGGATGTGCCCATCCAGCCAACAAGAACCTCAGGCACTGTTGAAGCGGCACACTCATCCATAAAAATGTGCGTAAAGAAGTTCGCACCAATATTAGCTGTGACAAGCTTCCCAACAACACTAAGAGTACAGACAACAATCCGATATTCACGGATTACTTCTACAGCTGGATAGAAATGTGTACGATAGAAATTAGAAGCCTCTATTAGTATGTCATCGATACTGTCGATTCGTTTCTCATTCGATTTTGCAAAAATCCGTAAAATATTCATTTTATCCGGCTGAAGATCGATGAGAACTCGACATAATCGTATTGCAACTTCATCGCAGGCACTATTTGAGCCCGCAGTAATAAGAATTCTGGTTTCTGGACGCCGTTTCCACAATTGAAGCACAGCTTCGACGACTGTTGATGTCTTTCCAGTTCCTATAGTCCAAATATATTACATATGTACATAATATTCTTTCGACTGGTTATTATTGTTTTTTTTTCCAATACCATACCTGGCGGTCCAAATATAACATAAGGTGCCACAGGGCTTGGCCCATCGGCAATATTTCGTACAGCTTGCAACTGCTCCGGATTTTTCTCTATAGATGAATTAAAGAGTTCCAAACTAAGAAAGGTTATAACTATTAGAATCTACCATAATGGGCAATGTTTTTAAAAAGCAACTTACTCCAACATAGATGCATTGTTTTCCTGGAGGTTGCAAGTACGTGGCAACAGATATTCTACTATTCGTGCATTGAGCATACTAATTGCTCTAAATTGATATATAAATGATAAGCGTGATGGTCGCACTTTTATATCGTACAGCTTATTTTCGCATATAGCAGGTTTATTGTCATATTTAAAGCAAACTTGATTGTAGTAAACACGTTCCACAATTGCAAAGTACACTTTTTCCTTTTTTGGGCGTCCTTCTCCATTGGGAACTTTAGAAGTTTCCGGCTCGGAAACAGACAATATTATTTCGTCCATTGGTGAAACAATGTTTTCTAACGTAACATGCTTAGGTAGCTTTCTAAACTGTAAACAAAACATTAAAAAAAATGGTCGTATTTTAAAAATAATTAAAAAATGCAAAAAGCAATAAAAGCTTAAAAAAAAAATATGAATGATAGCTACTCGGTTATTTAAATGTGTCATTCGGATGACATGCAAATGCATAGTGCAATAACTTTTCATCGCAAAAACTAAAAAAAAAAATAAGAAAATTTGCACTGTTGGTAGTGGTAGTTTTCGAGATATAAGATTATAGGATTTTGAATGTTTTTTTTTCTATGGGTGGTGTCACGCCAATTTGTCCAATTTTGGTGAAATATGCTTTACGTCCTATTCTCATACCTGCCAATTATACACAAAAAATTTCATAAAAATCGGTAGAGCCCTTTCGGAGAAGTTCGACGACCACTAACACTGAGATTTTTATATATTAGAGTAGCTGAACCCCGCCAGCTTCGCCAGGCCTTTTGTTTTTTTTTTTTAATTTTATTTTATTTATTTTCGGGCGACAATGTTTTAATTTTTTTGTATTGGAGGTGCCACGCCCCTTTAACCAACTTTGACAAATCTTCACAGAAGCACTCTACGGCTGTAATTTTGATCTCAATCGCTTCTGTGGTTTTCGAAATATACGATTTTGAATGTTTTTTTTTTGTATGGGAGGTGCCACGCCCCTTTGTCCGATTTTGACCCAATCACCGTAATTACCGACATTTAAAAAAAGCAGTTTTCTTGTTCCATTGGATTACCGAATGAGTGAATCCCCGAGTGAAACCAATGGAAAACGACATAAGTTTTTCTCATTGAGAGAGAGTTCATCCTCTCGAATGCCACTTTGACAGTCTTTTCCATTTTTACTTAAGAGAGATTTCGCTTTATGTATCTAAAGTGAATTTTTATTTTTTTTTTTTATTGAAAATATTACCTACTTTCTTGGTCTTAGGCTAGCCGCACATTGGATGCGATTTCGTACGAATTTCTCTCATGCGAACGTGTACGCATACGCACGAACTATCCCGACCTTCAAGGTAGTATTAACAAATGTACAAGTTGGCCTGCGATATCTGGTAGTGAAGAAAAGAACCCTATCAGACATACAGAAATCTGTCATCGGTAAGCGGTACGTGTATTTCTGTACAGATAATTTATTTATTTTGTAAATAAAAAACTATTTTTATCGAGGTAAACGCCTTGTCGGTCTAAAATTCAAGTATTGTTTATGAAAAATAAAATAATGCCGGGTCCATAAAATTATAAATTATAATTATAAATACGATTTAAAAACAATCGTTTAAAAATGGAATGAAAAACTTGTTTTGGTTTCGTGTAAACAATTTTGTTTTTTTGGATAAGACTCGTTTTTAACTGTTTAAGGTTCTTCAAATTATGGTTAACATTCCATTTATTGTGCGGCATTATCCGAAATACGAAATAGCGGACCCAACTAACTGAGACTTATATCGATAACCATCTGCGATATCGCAGAATATTTTAGCGGCATAAAACGCTCTATTTGGGAAGGGGAAGAGCTCACCAAGGCTGGTTGGGTCTATGCTATAGGTGTGATACAAGATCCAGGAAAGAGTGAGGTAACTGGTCTGGTCATAAATGCATCCTCGATGACTTCAAAACCCCACGAAATCAAACTAAGAATCTTGTTAATGGTTAAACCATTTTGTCTATATGAGTTGCACTACATTGCGACGCTCGATCCAACACTTTTTCTTTAGTTTCCATTAGCGTAAACTAGTTAGGCATTTGTTTTTATGTTTTTACTTGAAAAATGTATTTATTATTAACAATATTTAATTATTTAGTGGCGCTTAGTTTCTTTTGTATGTCTATTAGGCTTCAAATTGTCGCCACTAGGGTACACCCTCCATTTCTCAATGGGAGCGCGCACACTGGATGCGAGTTCGTCGTACATAAACGTACGTATATTTCCGACGTCACGTTCGTGCGTTGAAACATTAAAATTGGATGTTTATAGGGCGAATTCCCAACACAAAAAATAAAAACAATTTTTAATTTGTTTTTCAATTTCTGATGAAGCAAAATTTTGTTTATATTATATTCAGATATCTCCGCTTAATCTCCCCTCCTCTCCAACATGTTAGATATGATAGTACTGGACCACATACACGTCGACTCGGGTACTCCCTTTCATTATCTGTAGAATAATTTGAAACACTTACCCTCACAGAATATTCATTGCCAAATCTATTAATGTTAACTCCTTTTTGGCGTAGGGAAGCATATGCCTGCATTGCTTCTAAATCTTCTATATGCAAAAGAGTTCTTAGGACATCGCATATGTTTTTGGAATTTAAAACTTTGCCTCCTTCAATATAGTTACTGTAAAAATAAATTAAAATTAAATTATACAAAGTATTTCTACGATTAAACGACTGTAATAATTTACCGAATATTATTTGATATATTGCAAAGAGCTTCATCCGGAAAGCCAGCCTTTTCAGATGCAATAAGTTCTTTGCTGGCATCGTAACTGTCGAGTTTGAATACATTCTTCATAATTCTGCAAAAGAAAATCGATCATTGCTTATCCCTATTGAGTGCAATATTTTATACGGACTTGTCATGGGGAAGTCTGCAAGCTCGGATAGGGAAATGCACTTGTGGAAACCCATCAGTTCTCTGTAAGGACATTTAAAAAATTATATCGGCACCAATTTAACCTAACAGATGTATTTCAATAACGTGTGTTTATTGAAAATATCACCGATCACTACGCAAGGTCTATGTTTTGAAAATGATAACTGAAATTTTATAAATGAAATGTACTCTAAATTAGAGCTTTTTAAAGCTCCCTTTTCGTATGTAACCATAATTTATATCATATTTTATACCTGTTTTGTATAAACATTCGAAATACGCATTACCATTATCTGTTCCAATCGTTTTTATTTTTGGGACGAATGGAAGGGACCTACAATTTTATGCCGAGTTAGTACGGCTGAATTGAAAAGCTTTTTCGGGACAGTTATACTCTCGGATGTTTGTCAGACCTCAGACGTTCGCCAGAGGTGGCGCAGTAGAAAAAAAACCTTAAGATGTAGTTGGTGTTTTTCCTGGGATCGAACCTGGGACCCCTTGCACAGTAGTCCAGCACACTAACCACTGCGTTACTGTGCCTAAATTGAATAAATCGTTATTTTACGCAGTTGCAATGTTTCTACAATGGCAATAAAAAAGAAATTACTTGAAAGAAAAAACAGCAACACTAACAATAAAGTAAGTCGAACAGACCTCTTGTAGTCTGAACCATGATGCAATAAGTACAAGGTGGTCTCGTCGGCTGCCGAGTCGTTCGTTTTTTGGTCCGTAACGTTCAGTTCGTGCTTGCTTGTTGATGTGAATTTGTTTTCGACTCTAATGTCATTTCACTCACACTTACTACGCACTTACTACGCTGAACCCTTTCACTCGCACTTATTGGCCGCGTTCCATTGACCGCTAGATAACTAGCGGCATGCCAAACTCCATATAAAAAAACTAACATTTCAGCATTTGCGCTAGAGCTCTAGCACATTTTTCAATCTAGCACAAAATGAACTGCTAGATTGAAAAAAATAACGAACTGTCAAAACAAAAGTGAAAGTGCAGAAGTCAAATATTTTCAATTTGGTGTAAAATAGGAATTCAAGCTTCTATATAATTAATACGCATTGCATTTGTTTATTTAATACGTTTTTGACTCTCTTGAAGATGAAATAATACAAATTCAAATTGGTTTTAATGTCACTTTGCCGCTGCCGCTAGATCTCTAGCGCCAACGTTCCTTCATCAGGGGATATTATGTGCTAGATGACTAGCGGTCAATGGAACGCCGCCATTATAAGCATAGTCAACGGACCACTTTTTTCCGACGAGACCACCTTATACTTATTCCATCATGGTCTGAACTTCCTTATATCGATGACAGTGGGTTTGCCTGTGTTACAAATTAGTTGATCTATACATATAATAAAACTGTAGCAATTTTCGTTGTCAGCTAAAAACTCGAAAACTACTGGACAGATTTCAATGAAACTTTTTTTAAAATGTTCCTTAACACCGTGAGACTGCTATAGGCTATGTCGTTTATAGCCACGTCCTAAGGAACAATTTTTAGCCAAAATGTATTTTTTGAAGTGAAAATATATACATACACATAACCAAATATAATTTTGTGCGAGCGGGCAAGGCGAGCACGGGTCCAGCTAGTCATACATAAGATAGGATGTAAACAATAAATTAAATTAATTTTCTTTGTAATAGGTAACTTAGGAAACCCAGATAAGTTGTTTTCCTCTGATGTTGTTTATAAATTTAAATAGATAAATAAATATTTGATCCATACAGAAAAAGTTCCGACTTCTCACAGCCATTCGTTTGTGTGGTTTTTTATTTTTGTGACGATTTAGTTTCCGGAATTTGTATACTGACAACAGAACTTCACTAACCTGCATATTTAGATGCTCTTCTCTATCATCCAACTGTGATAGCATACTGTCAATTGAAATATTAATCCTTTGCATTAATTTTTCGAAACTCTTCCACAGCTCGTCGTCAGCCAATAATTTATTGTTCCGTTCTTTAGGCGAGCTTTCCGTAAGTTGTTGTCGAATTCGTTTCCTTCTTGGCTTGTGTGTATTCTTTTCAGGGCAAATGGTATTGAATAAAAGCATAATATGTATATTATGTAGTGTAACTATAAGTAGGACACTTATATCGGACATAATGTTAATACTGGCGACTGCGAATTGTTCTGCCAATGTCTACAACTCGTTAGCACATTTTCTAACCATTGGCAACGTTTTTTGTTAAAACTACTATCCAAAATAATTTAAAAAATATTCAGTAAAAGGCTGATTAATGACATAGAACTATACTAATCACAAATTCTAGACACAAATTTAAGTTTACGGAAGCTCGCAGTTAAGATATTTGTATGGGAAATATAACCTCTGCGAACTACTTAAATTTAAAGACGAAAATAATGATGGTTATAAGTAAGGCCTATAGTTACAAAAATAAATTTACTGAGGTAAATTGGCCCACATAATAAGAAGTGGATTTCACATACAAAACCAAGAAAATTTCCTTCACCTATTATGCTCGTTCACGGATAAGACAATTTTTCATTGATCTTTGAAATTGAAAGAGTGTTGGAGCTAAACAATTTGTTGACGTCTGATTACAGAATACAACATGAAACAAAAATCTTACAACTCTAAAAAAATACCTACATATATTTAAATGCATGCAAAAATACAAAAACTATTGACAAACAGAGAATTCCCTTTTCAGACTACAACTCGTATAAGTGATAAATTACTGCTTTTAACGTTCTACGAAAAAAAACCAACGTTCACTTGAGTACTTACCAAAAAATGGTGCTGTTCGATGAAACGCAAAGTTTTATTAGACTTGTATCTATACACCACCACAATAGGCTGTTCAACTGCGATTGTGAACAAATGTGAGTCAACAAAAAATGAATCAATTCCATCTGTTTAAAAGAAAAAGTGTAAACACTAAGACACAAATTTTAAACAAATTTAAAAGAAAACAACAAACCTGACGGTATCTCGTACGGTACTTTGTTGTTTTTGACATAGTGCATCGATCTCGTTTGAACAATAATAATTTTCTCAATGATTATGTCTTTTTCGGTGGTTTTCATTGTAAAATTGAAATAATGCGATTCATTACATAGACGATAGATGATTTGAAAGATGTTGTCCGTTCTAGAGGGCGAGATAAAATAAAATAAAAAGTTGCTAATGTAAGTCTTTATTTAGAGATAATGTTTAAATGTAACCGCGATAGGACATTACATATCAATTATGAAAGTAATCGGTTGCAATTAATACTTGATACCAAAGGGTATTTTTTTTAGAGATTTGGTTTTAAACTGGCAACACTGTTTCTACAGATTGTCAATTTGACAGTTGCAAGTTGATTTGTAGTTAGAACGTTTTGCCATTTTACGATAGGCCTGTTTTATTGGCAATCTATTTCAGTGAAGTAAAGTAAAGTAGCAATTTTAACATGCAATTACAACAACTACAAACTGTTTGACACTTTCGAGACTCTATATGGTTGTTGTTATTGCGTGCTAAAAATTCTACTTTACTTTACTTCACTGAAATGGATTGCCAATAAAACAGGCCTGATGAATAGATTAACATCAGAACAACGCGTGCAAATTGACCACGTTCCATACATTAAAACTCACTGTTTGATGTGTTTTATGGGCTGGTGGAATCATCGGCCTATATTTATATAAGGACGATGCTGGCTAGAATACAATTATCGTCAATGGAGAGGGCTATAGAGAAACATTATTTCTGACATCTTCGTTCCTCAGTTGAATCAATGGCATTGACGTGACAGACCTTTAGTTTCAACAAGATGGCGCGACACCATCAATTTATTGCGGTAAACATTTGCTGAGCGCATAATGGACCTGTGAACTGCCCTCTACGATCCTGTAATTTCACCCTTTAGATTACTTTCTTTGGGGGTATGTGAAGTCATTAGTCTATGCCTCTAAACCAGAGACGGTATACGATTTCGAAGTCAACATTCGCCGTGTTATTGCTGATATACGGGCCCAGTTGCTCGATAAAGTTGTCGAAAATTGGACTTCATGATATAAGGGATCTAGAGCAATAAACAATGTTCTTGTCAAGAGAATGCACTTATTCTATTAATTTAGCATGACCTCCGCCAGGTAGGTATGGTTTCACTTTGTCACTACAATTTTTACGCCAAGAAGGCGTAAATGGATCAAATTCATCTGAACTGACGGACGGACAGATTGGTGAAATGCCATTATTTTAAGTTAAGCTCAACTATCATAGAACTGATTAATATCTCGAGTTAGAAATTCTAACCGAAAATTAGATATATCTTTCTTTTACTATGTAGACGAGAATGTGAAAAAATTAAGTATACGCCACAGTATTTACTTTTAGAAAAATATAATGCCATAATCACTGTTTTCAGAAAAAAAATTAGGTCTTTAGCATGCTTGGCTTGGGACTAGTGGGCGACAGAAAACCGACCTTAGCGGCTGTGCTATTCAGGTGGCGCGGAGTGTATTTCCCAGTATTTTGAACGGCTGAAACAATGGTTCGAATGTCACATGAATTTGTCTTTGGAAAAAAGGTATGTTTGTTAATTTTAGCACACTATTAGAAAAATACAACTTAATTAACTTGGTTTTCATACTTACTCGCTTTCCAAACTAGACAGAAATTCAAAATCAGTCTCGAATCCATGGGTGCTGACGTGCTCCTCAAAATCCGATTGTATTTGGAAGTTCTTCTGACATATATAACATCCCAAGCTTGTTAGAGTGAAGTTTGGCAACACTTCTTGCACACAGCCGCCTTGATAAACAACAGGGAATTCCTCAGCATCAGGAGAGATCTCGATAGTCTCTTCTAACGGTTTGTCTAAAGTCAAGAAAAAGATATATCTTTATAGAACATGTACTCAATACATTTGTATGCACGAGTCGTTTAAGAAATTTGGTCCACTATATAATCAAGAATGATTTAGATGCTCTATTGAAATAAAAATAATTACCCTTGTCCTCATCAAGCGACATAGGATCTTCAGCTTTCACTTTGCATAAACGTACGGCATCAAATTGTTTAAGCTTTTCGTTGCGGAACTCAAACAGTTTTCTCATACCAATGCAATACGAATCAGAGCCTCTTGGGGTGTGGAAGAGGAAATTGCACTTGCGCATCAGGGTTCCAATCTGTAAAATATTAAAGCGAGTACATATTTTGGTATTAGAAATGTAACAATACTACAGCAATAAGTCTAAAACACAGGCACACTCTGCATACTACCGGTTGTACTAAGCCCCGGTGCACACTTGTGTTTTAGCGGCAAAATGACGCATGTGTGCACTGCTCAATAACAAACAATGTACTGAAAAGCGATCTCGAGGAAACCTGCGAGTCTTTTTAACCGGAAGAATGACGCGCGATGCCGCAGCGTCATCGCACGTGTGTGTGCACCACTCAATTTATTTGTGAGTACTAAGCGGCCCATAGACAGTACACTTGTGTCTGCACCGGTGTTGTGACACCGGTGGGGCATTCCGCCATACACATCACACCGATCGAGACACCGACACTAAAAATCAAAAACTTGATTTTACTCGCTCCGTGTCTGACACCAAAATCGGTGTGCGCACCAGCCCACACACAGCACACATTTCCGTACACCGACACCGGTTGCAGACACAAGTGTAGTGTCTATGGGCCGCTACACGCAAAAGCGGTGACGCTGCGGCACCGCGCGTTCAAATGACGTATGTGTGCACCAGGGTTAATAATAATTTGGAATTATCGCCTTAAATTTCACGTTTCAATTGTCATTATGCAAAATATCGCAATACCAAGTTCGTGAAATATAAGTACATAATTACAAGTCTTAAAATTAGTATATTATTACAATTCAACTAGTTCAGCAAACTTACAAGAGTTTTACTAAAATAAATTTTATAATGATTTGGCGATTTTTGAAAGTATTCTTGAAACTCGCTGCGTACTGTTGACTTCAGAATTAAGCCGTTTTTTCGAATTTGCCATCGATGAAGAAGATTTAGTAAAAATTTCCCAACAAAATCTTTTTCCAATAGTTGTAGCTTACAACTATGAAACTGGATTACATTGGGTATAGAAATGCAAAACATTCCCGATTCTTCTGTGTGTATTGAAAATTTTAAAGCACAGATTAATGTTGCAATCTAAAACGTTGGTTGGTATTGGTTAGTTTTATGTAAGTCAGTTATAAATTACTTTTTATTCTTTTACAGTATTCAAATAGATAAAGTTATTTATTGTTAGTTATAGAAAACTCGCAGAAATATATAAATAAGTATTATTTATAGATAATAGCTTCAGGCGAACTTTTCAGTCAGCCTTGGCAAGAACTAGATTATATTTCTGGCTGAAGTCCATGCCATTAACATTAACCATTGCGCTAGGGCTGGAATAAATCTGAAGTTCTAATACTCCTCGTAAAACTGTATTTACATTCTCAGATAGCCAAACAGCTCTTAAAGCTCTTAACTCATCATTCATAAAATCGAAATGTACAAAGAAAAACCTAGTCATACTTCACTGTATTCCAGGCCACAGGGGCATTGCTGGCAGCGAAACAGCTGACTCACTGCCTAAGGCGTCTGTTATAGCTATCAGAAAAGTCCATCCGTAAAAACACGCAACAAAACAAAACTGAAACATTTAACCATAGCATATCATAGGAATTCAGTGGAATACTTCGTGAAACTGGTTGAGAAGTTGAACAGAAAAAGTTTTTCGTACGGAAAAATAAAGAAATTCTTTTTTTTTTTAGAAAATTTAAAGATCAATTGCTTAATATTTTTTACGAATTAGTTTTATAATTCAAAAGCAACTATTGAAGACCAAGATTGAGTTCAACGATTAAGTTTAAGTGCTCCAAAAAAGTGAAACAATTTTTTTACGGATGCATTTTACTGATAGCTATAACTGCAGCCTAAGGCGTCTGTTATAGCTATCAGTAAAATGCATCCGTAAAAAAATTTTTCCACTTTTTTGGAGCACTTAAACTTAATCGTTGAACTCAATCTTCGTCCTAAAATGTTGCTTTTGAATTATAAAACTAATTCGTCAAAAAAAATGAAGCAATTGATCTTTAAATTTTCTAAAAAAAAAAAAAGAATTTCTTTATTTTTCCGTACGAAAAACTTTTTCTGTTCAACTTCTCAACCAGTTTCACGAAGTATTCCACTGAATTCCTATGATATGCTATGGTTAAGACCCGAAACACACATGCGATTTCAATCGCGCATCAGGTTAGTCGCAAAAAATGAAGCACACACATTTCAATATGACTGCGCGTACATAAAATCCAAAACTATGTGAGTGCATTCACATTGAAATGTGTGTGCTTAATTTTTTTGCGACTAAACAGATGTGCGATTGAAATCGCATGTGTGTTTCGGGCCTTAATGTTTCATTTTTGTTCTGTTTCGTGTTTTTACGGATGCATTTTACTATAGCTATAATTGAGGCCTAATAAAGTCGACGCGGGAATACCACCTATCTACCCGAACTCCTCTGTGGTGTCAGTAAAAGAAATTTTCACGAACTACATCAAGAACTTCAAACCGAATCCAATGAAGTCTGGTTTAAAACATCTAGGCAGAACTGCACCAGACAATTCTTCCCAAAATTCTCTCCCGAAAAATCTACTCTTGATCTGAACAAAAATAACCTGAGAATCCTGATAGGCATAATTAAATTAGAGGTCATGGGCTGGGCATGGCCTAATTAAAAATTCTCCGATTTCGTACGAATCGGACGAATTTTGCTTTGGGGTAGTCTTCCAAAGTGTGAATAGAGTATTACCGTGCCTAAAACTGCACTGCTAGGTTCTAGGGCAGGATCTTGTATGCGAAGTTAAGATGACTGATGCCTCTGTAGTTGGCGCAGTTCTGGGGTCTCCTTTCTTCTGGATCATCTGACAAACGATGCTGAGGTTCTATTCATCGCCTGAAATGACCAGCAGGGTAACTATTGTTATTTTTTTCAACGAATAATTGCTCATGTAGTCTTACACCAGCTTGACAGTGGTGATTTTTAATCATATAACAGATACTTGTTATATATACTACTTTACCTGATATTGTCATATAATTTAAATGTTTGTATAATTATTGATAATTGGTATGCCGTATGCTGTATGCATGCATAGTCCTACATCTAGGCTTAGCAAATGAATTAGTAGTAGTGTATTTATTGAGTTTAAATTTTTTTTAAATATACTGTAATCTAATCTTTTTACCAACTCCAATGAGATAAACCTATACTTAAAATTATTACTCATATAATTGAACAATAGAAGTGAAAATTAGCAGTAAAACAGATGCATCGTATTACAATTTACAATTCAAGTATGTACCTAAGCGGAACCAAATAAAGAATTGCTCATATTGCATATAGAGTAACAATTACTTCTGATTGGCGATAAAATTAACGACAGTCACCGTGCAGTGCAAGTGCAACCGCACCACAGCTGGAAGTGAGTTACATTTCTACAAGCACTGCGCACTTATGTCAATTTATTGAGTTGTAGATAAATTTGGAAAACTTCAAAACCCCAACGGTTTATATAATAGGCTATTAAGGACCATTCACATGGGAGCGAACGAACGAATTGATGAAATGCTAATAAACCACTTTTTATGCATTTATAAACAGAAAATTCCACATTTTATTATTCCAAAATATCCTCCTCTTGGAATAAGGTTAAGTTCGAACGAATTTTTTATTCGCTACTTTGTGGAACGCGATTTAAATGATGTGGATTGTGAATAGACTGACAATTCGCGCCAGGGTGTATTCGTTCGCGGGAAAAAGTTTGGAATTCGAAATTTCGTTATTAAGACTATTTTTAAACTTTTTTTCTTAGTATATTTTGATGGAACAATTAATTATCCTCCTCTTGGAATAGTAAAATGTGAAATTTTCTGTTCATAAATGCATCAAAAAGGGTTTGTTCGCATTTAAGTAATTTGTTCGCTCGCTCTCATGTGAATAGTCCTTTAGTTTCATAATTTTTTTAACAACTATATTCGTTAAAGGTTAAATCTATATAAATAAAAATTAAATGCTGTTCGTTGGTCATCGCAGCACATGAACATGAGAACGGCTGGACCGATTTGGCTTATTTGAAATGTTGGTAATAATCCGAATAAAAAGTAACGGCAAGAAAAATTTGAAAAGTTGCCTGCCTAAAGGCACCAAGTGCCAAAGAACAGAAATTGAAACAGAACAGAAAGTTTTTTCGTTCTGTTGTAAATTCTGGTTCTGTTTACGTTGCTCGTTCAGCTACACAAAACTAAAACAGATCCAGAAAAACATTTTGTGCAAAGAAAATAACCTCCCTCCCACGATAAATTGGCATTTCTGTCGATGGTAGCAACAGAACCAATCAACACAGACTTGTTTACGTTCTGTCGTCAAACAGCCATTTTTCTGTCTCTAAATTCTGTTGCTGAAAAAAAATGTTCTGTTCCTAATTCTGTTTCTGTTGCAAATTGTATGGGATTCTGTTACTGTTTCTGTTCTTTGTCACATGGTGCCTTAAGAGGCGTTGCACCTTCCATACCAAAAAAAAAACATTTAAAATCTTGTATGTAACTCGAAAACAGTTTGAGCTAACATTTTTAAACAATCTTAGTGCACATGCCTTCCCATGAAAGTCGTGTCGTGACGAGATAAAACTGTGTTTATACCCGGTGATTGTATATTCACTTTGACATTCCATTTATAACGCACATAAGGAGGCATTGTAGTTGTAGGTATGACAATCTTATTGATCAGCATCACTTTCTTAGTCGATCTAGCGATGTACGTCTGTCTGTCCGTCCGCACGATTACGGCCGTAATTTAAGAGCTATCGACTTGAAAACTTGGTACGTAAGCTTTTATACACGAAACTGAGGCTAATTCGAAGGTGAGCAAGATCGGATGAAAACTACTACCCCCTATACAAAATTATCGGATTTATATAGCTTTTTGATGTTAAAAATTAAATTTAAATAGCTACAGTAAAGATAGCAAATTTAAACTTTGCACATATTTTTTTAATAAAATTTAAAATTTATTGACAAAAAATGGGCTTGGTCGAATAAAAACTACCCATACTTCCCATACAAATCTATATATATATATAAATTGAGCACTAAAACTTTCAAACTTTCACACATCTTTGGTATCGGTCCATATACGTTTTCTGTGAAGTTTGGTCAAAATTGGACGAAGGGGCGTGGCACCACCCATACAAAAAAAAACATTCAAAATCGTATATCTAGAAAACCACGAAATGGATTGAGCTCAAACTTACAGATGATCTTAGTTATTGGCCCTGGAGTGCTCCTGTGAATATTGGTCAAAATTGGACAAGGGCGTGGCACCGCCCATACAAACAAAAACATTCAAAATCGTATATGTAGAAAAAAAAAACGTTCAAAATCATATACCTGATACAAAAAACATCTTCTTTATGGTGATACTAGATGACGAGTTATCTCGATAACCGCTGGCCGATTTTCATTATTCTTTTTTTGTTTTTCGTATTGCTGTATTTCAGGTTTAGGCAGAAAGAAAATTCGTTGTTAAAGTGCTTGACCAATTTGATGTATGTGATAATGTTTGGAATATATTTCCGTCGGCTTTTTTTTTTTGTTATTAACCAATGTTTCCCAATAAAGAACCCCTGAAGAAGGCAGCAACCCCTGCCGAAACGTCGGGAAATCAAATGAAATAATCGAGTTTCATTCACCTACTTATGACCAAAAAAGCCGAAGGAAATATATTCCAAACATTATCACAGAAAGAAAATTCCACCAAGTCCATTTATTATCATTTCTCACATTTTACGAAAGAATATTATTACCCAAGACCTAAGCAATACAATTCCTATAAACGGGCAAAGCCGGGTGGTTACAGCTTTTTCGACAGTCTTGGAAATGGAAGCCAACGTTTTTTAAAATTGAAACATTGATATAAATAAGGAAAGTCAATAATATTGTCTAGGCGATACGATTTCTGAAAAAACAAAAAAAATACCACAGAGCATTACAATAAAAACAGTTTATCTATTTTACTATTTTGCACTACGAAGTGTGCACGGGCTACGCTAGTATGTATATAATTTTTTAATACTAAAATATTTTTTACACTAATATAGTACCGGGTATTTGAGCTTCGGCATAGTCGAAGATAATTGTCTTACTGGCGTCTAAAAGCGTGAAAATTACTGCATAGATTTCAATGAAATGAACTGTTTTTTTTTTTTAAGACTACGAGATGGTTTAAAAAGGCTATGTCGTTTATGATCCATTATGGAACCATTTTTGACAAAAAGTTAAATATTGGTCCCACCAAAATGTAATTAGGGGTTGAATTGAGTTGAGATTGTTTACATTTTTTCATAATGTAGGTATTTTCAAAGGCGACCAGGTTTGTGTGAAGTGTGAAAGTGACGACTTCATAAATAGTTTTTATTGAAAATATGATTACGTTACGTTGATTACGTAGCCGTATCCCATATCTGGAATGCTATATGCCAGACGTCTGGCGATCAGTGGAACGCGGGCAATACAGGGGTTAAATGCAAGCATTTTTTTACTACGGGGTGGGGTCTATCTCGCTTTATTTAGGCAGGAGGGGCAATTAAAAAAAAAAACAATACTTAAAAAATATTCGCAAAAATATTATAACATTTTTGTTACTTCGGCTTCTGCAAATCGGCGGTTATAAGTATTTTTGAAGTCGCTATTCGCACGTTCATTTTGACAGATTTTGTACAGAACTGACGTTTACCGATTTTCGGGACACGACTACGTAATAAACGTAACGTAATCCTATTTTCATTAAAAACTCTTTATACCTAAATATAAAATTTGGATCCTCAAAGTACGGTATAATGTCCGAAAATGATTATACTGGAGTTTAGAGTCCATGCCGCGAGCGTAGCGAGCCACATACTCCAACTTGACGCAATGTAAACTTTGACATTTCGTTAGGTAGTCGTGGCCAAGTATTTTAACCGTTTCCTTATTTATTTGCTTCAAAAATTCAAAATAAAAAAAAAATACGGCAATCGAGAAATCGATGGACATTTTTTACGAGTTTATGTTGCTCCCACTCCCTTACGTCACGCCCAATTTTGCATTTCAGATTACTGAAATGCACATTTTTCAGAATATAATTAACCCACTAATAGATACCTACCTTCATCTAAAGCTCTTAGGTATTTCTAACTATCGATTATTTTTAATATTCTGATGGGATAATTTACATGCGCGGCCCTATATAGAGAGCTTAGATGTAGTGGTACTCAACAGAGTGTAAGGTACATAAATGTTAATCTGCCGCACATGAGTAAATCGCAAAATCCCCCATTGGGCTCCCCTACTACTATGTCATTCTATGAAAAATTGCTCGTGTCTAGTTATCCGGCGTCTTGCTACAGATTAGAAAAAATCCTTTCACAATCTACAAAATAAAAATAAAATCTCACAATTTTACTAAGTGGCTGTTTGTCTGAGAAAGTGCAGTGATAGCTGAAACTTAACTGCCATTATTTATATTAAATTAGCTGAGCATAAATTCCACGCCGTCACGGACACACTCTACTCTACTAGTAAACAGCGTCTGTTTTTAATCCGCCTATAAAAATCCGTTATTATTTTTTGTCGATAAGTTATGTTATGGACACATGCAAAACTGAGAGAATTTGAAATTTGATAATTTAATTTGATTTAAATTGTATACGAAACACGGCCTCCTTGAATAAGGAGTAGGTACATTTGTATACCTTCTTTCTTCATGCATGTCAATACGTACATAATATTTTATGTACTCATTTTAAAGTCGGTAACAGTACAGATGTAAGTATCCACAGGAGATGCATCGATCGAGGACCCAACTTTTGCTCCTTCAATGACTCAATTTTAAATTACATATACCTTGTTTCTTTGGAAATTTCACAATGTACCTAGTAATGTAGGTATACGAACGAAAGTAGGTACAATAGAAAATAAACTGCCGGTATATTCAATGCTTATCAATCAAAGCTATGCACATTTTATCGCACGACACAAGTTTCCATAGTTACATTTACTTTAAATACATCAACAAATGCATATAGTTTTGTATGTAACGTAACATTTAATGCAACTTACGTTTATGTTGGCGAAACTCTTTTCATAATTACTGTTGGCTCTAATGTACTCCATGAATTGTCTTTGAACCGTTTTCTTAAGGACCAGTCCATTGCTTTGAATATGTGACCCATGATAAAGTTTCAAAACGAAATTCCCAATCGCATCTTTTTCTATACCAAATTAAATTGCAAATACATAATGTACTTTATTAAATACCTAGATTGTTTTATTTACCTACCAAATTCATTCAACTCAACTGAAGCTACTGCAGGCGTTACTAATCCATTTACACCTGCCTCTGGGGTTTCTTCGTTTTTGTTTTTCATTTTTTTAAATATTTACTCAGCACAATAAACTCGATTACAATTAAAACCAAAAAAAAAAAGATTAACAAGGTAACACAAGATACTTTTTCAATTTAAACAAATTGTTGTATTTCTGCACTAACACGAAAGTTAACGGAAAACGGACAGCTAATCACAGATTGCAAATGGAAATATTTAGAACTCAAAACTGTTGTTGTGTGGACTGCAAAAGCAGCCGACTGAATATGTGCTTGCTTGATCGACTGACAATCCTAATAGCTCCACGCTCTGGCCCTCTGCCTATAGCATGGCACACTTTGTTATTGTTACTTTGTTTAACAAATAAAAAATAATAAAAACGGAATAAATGTGAACGGAGAGCTGTCCCTCTCTCTGGCTAGATCAGTTAAAATTTTTGTATTTGGGGAACCCCGGCTACAATGGGAATTGTGGTGATTCAATTTTATAGGCACCTACGTAGGTGTTGCGAAATGCTTGCTTCGCTGAACGTTGAACGCTATAATATGCAAAAGCTTCCATAATTTGTTGTTTCTTATTTGTTGTCGTCGCGTATTTTCTGTTTAGCTTTTTAATTCTGTTTGATTCGTTGCCGTTGGCTGATTTGATTAAATTGTTTTCTTTTCTCGTAGGCGAGTTGTGATTCTGGCATCAATTACGTATCCGATTCATCAAATATTCGATACCCAAGTACCGGTACACCACTCAAATAAGTTATCAGTTCAAAAATATATCAATTTTCATTGGCAGTTATTGGACTTTATGTAGGTGTACGAGTTGATAAAATTGCAAGCCAAATAAGGATTCAAATTTTGAATGAAAAAATATTAAATCAATGTCGAGATTTTAATTATTTGTATTTACATATTTGCATTGATGTTTGGGGGATCATGAGAAAAAATCCAATTTTATAATACCTACCTAATTAACAAAAATGTATCGATGACATGCGCAATTTGGGCCAACAGAAACTGACGAACCTGGCAAACGAATAAAGGACAACGAATTTCGGATCTGCACGTGGAATGTTAGGTCCCTTTATAGACCACGTGCAGCTTAACAGCTAGCGGAGGCCCTGAACTGCTATAAAGCAGACCTAACCGCCATCCAAGAAGTGCGATGGGATGGACCGGGCAAGAAGAGGATGAAATACTGCGATATTTATTATGGCGACTGCTATCGGCAACAAAAACAGCCCTTATTTGGATGTGGATTCGTCGTTGGAGGAAGACTTAGGCAAGAAGTCTTAAGTTTCAGCTGTGTGAACGAACACCTCACGACAATCCTCGTCAATTTGCGGATAGGGACACGGTTGATACCTTAAAGCAGTTCGCCAAATTTTGGTGGCTTGAGGAAGAGGTGAGGGCAGACACGCTCTCCCGGGTCGGTGCGTTACCTATGTAACAACCTCCTTAGTTTTAAGCTAGTTTCTAAGTTAGTTAGTCGTGGGCGTAGTAGCGCAGTGGTTAGTGTGCTGGACTACTGTGCGAGGGATCCCAGGTTCGATCCCCGGAAAAACACAAATTACAGCTTAACGTTTTTTGTACTGCGCCACCTCTCGCGAACGTCTTACAAACTTCCGGGAGTATGAATGTCATGAAAAAGCTTCTCAATTCAGCCGTTCGGACTCGGCATAAAATTGTAGGTCCCTTTCATTCGTCCCAAAAATAGAAACTCACACAAAACGAATGGTTGCGAGAAGCTAGGCCTTGGGTGTCACCCGATTGTTGCACCACCTATTTATTGCTCATCACCCTGATTATAGGTAATTTAGGTTAAGTACCTAGCCTAGGTAGTTCTAAGTAGTTTTAAGAAAAAGCCAATTTTTGCCAGTTTTCTTGGAAATTAAAAAACAGTGCAATTTTTACAAAAAGATAGATTTAAGGCCGAAAGGCAATAGTTATAAGGATGTAGTTAAGTTTAGAGTGCTCTTCAAGAGTCAGTAAGCTAGATTAAGTTACATGTTAGTTTTAAATTAGATTTAGTCATTTTTGTCTAGTAAGTGAGTTATATAAGGTCTGTTCCTTTACTTTTAAATCTTACGAGTTTTTACTAATTCTTACGAATTTTTACGAATTTTTACTCAATGTCGTTCCCTAACTTGAAAAATTCGTAAAAGAGAGCGGCATCGAGAGAGCAAGATATTACCCCTCCATTGCGAATCTATTACTAGTTTTTACTCAATTTCTTTGCGTAAGAATTGAAACAACTGTCAGTCGCCTGAAAATTGACAGAGATTTGAAATTTGATTTGAACCGCGTGTAACGACTATTTGCATTTGTCTTTTGATTTTCTGCGATATGAGAAACAAATTGGTATGAAAATGGTATCAGAAGGCGGAAAAATAGTGTAGCTTTTTTTCTCTTTTCGAATGCATGTAGTTCAGTTAGTAAAAACGCTTCCACATACTTGGATTCATACTCACATGAAATTTATTGAAAACAAGATGCATCTGCCATTTTTCATGATTACTACAAAAGCGTTCCCTAACTTTTTCGTAAGTTTGTCTCTTTGAGAGAGACTTCATCCCCACCACTGCCATTTTGACAGTCTTTTCCATTTTTACTACAAAAGTAAAGGAACAGACCTATAATGAATTAATTTAAAAGTCAAAAAACAATCCGCGTCAAGGCTAAATTCGCCAACAAGCCTAATATGCGCCCATGCCCCCACGGAGGAGAAAGACGACGACACGACATGGATGTCCGCACCTTCTGAAGGGCCAACATTGGCTCGGACCACTACCTTTTTGTAGCCATGCTACGCCTTCGGATATCCCGAACATCGCCAAGACAAGTAAATACTGTGAGGAAGTTTGACGTCGGACGGCTAAAATCGCAAGAAATCACCAGATCCTTGATCTTATCTGCCGTGCTGTGTGAACGCATGCAGCCTTTCGTCGACAACCTGATTGGTCCCTATCAGTGTGGCTTCAGGCCAGAAAAGTCTACCATCGACCAAATATTCACACTGCCCCAGATCTTGGAGAAAACCCAGGAAGTCCAAATCGATACCCACCATCTTTTCATCGATTTCAAGGCCGCCTATGACAGCATTTATAGAGACAAGCTATGCAGAGCAATGTCTAGTTTTGGCATCCCTGCCAAACTCGTCCGTTTGTGCGATGCGCTGTCATGCGACTTTTTCAACATCGTTCTTGAAAAAATAGTGCAAAACTCAAACGCTAACACCAGAGGCATCATTTTTCAAAAGTCCGTCCACCTATACTCGCCTACGCCGACGACATCGACATAATCGGGAGAACGCAGCGTGATGTCACTGGCGCGTTCGTGAGCATTGAGACGGGGGCAGCGAAGATGGGTTTGGCGGTCAATGAGGGCAAGACAAAGTATAATATGCTTTCATCAAGAAAGGACAACCAACACCGACGTCTTGGACAGAATGTCACTATAGACAGATATAACTTTGAGGTGGTAAAGGACTTTGTCTACCTAGGCTCCGCTATGAACTCAGTCAATGACACCAGCGCTGAGATTAAGCGAAGAATAACTCTTGCCAATCGCTGTTTCTTTGGGCTAAGAAAGCAATTGAGTAGCAAAGCCCTCTCTCAAACAACTAAAGTAACCTCAAGACCTTAATCATCCCAGTCCTTCTTTATGGTGCAGAGGCATGGACTCTATCAAAAGCGTATGAGGTTACTCTTGATTATGCTTTGAGAGGAAAATTCTTCGAGTAATTTGCGGTCCCGTCTGCATAGACGGTGAATGGAGGAGGAGATACAACGACGAACTATACGGACTGTACAGCGACATCGACCTAGCCAGAAAAGTGAAGGTCCAACGGCTGTTGTGGCTGGGTCATGTAGAGCGAATGGATGTGAATGCTCCGGCCCGGAAGATGTTCGAATCCACACTCGAGGAACGACGCAGTAGAGGAAGACCGCGACTCAGGTAGCGCACGCGAGTGGAAAGATGTGTTTGGCAGATATTGAACATATCTATTTCAGTAAAGCAGTAACTTTATTTTGATAAATCGTGTCAGCAGCTTGATTTACCATACATTTGCATAATTGCTAATTAAAGTGCTTTTAAAAGTGTTTTATTTGTATTTAGTACCTACGTCACAAACCAGTAAGAATAGACCGTCGACTCCTCCCACATAACGGACTTTGCCTACAAGCTGCCGGCGAGACCAGGATTTTTCATGTATTGGTGTACAAAATCAAAGGGGCGCCATTAACGCACGCATACTTGAAAAATCCTGGTCGCATGGTATTGCATAGAAAAACATTGCCGCCATTAATTTTGACATTTACACGTATTCACAGACAGGGAAATTCTTTCCGGGGGGAATCGGGTAGGTGTACGGGAAGTCGGCGGTCTATTCTTACTGGTTTGTGACCTACGTCGCTTTCATTGCAAAATAAAATGGAACATACCTTTTCAACTACTTAGGCAAATTAAAGTAATGTCGAATTTTTATCACGCAGTTACAACAACTACATAGAGTCTCAAAAGTGTCAGGCAGAGTGTAATTGTTATAATTGGGTGCTCAAGATTTTAATTTACCTATGTAGGTACCTAGTTTACTATGCTGAGGTAGGTAGGTAGGTATCTACCTAAAAGTTACATACAATTTATTATTCATCAAAAGACAAATCAAAAACCTTCAAACGAACAAACCTCACTTGCGAGACTCGATTTGTTTGTTGACATGGCACTATGACAGTTGCCGTTTATTTACGTTTTTTTTATACATATTTTGACTTTGTAAAAAATGCGAAGTATTTTTGGTATCCTTACTGCGTTTCTCTAATTTATAACATATTCCAAACATGGAATCAGAATCGGAAGTAATTCATGAATTTGTCATTGAAGTTGTCGATAGTTCAGAAATTCCAGAAAGTGAACTTTCCCAATTTGAAGAAACTCGCCCCTTGGAATGTGTTGACATACTCGAGGATTCGCCACAAAAAAGTAAATTCAATTCCGCCTTCAGCGATGAGACTGAAGAAACGCTCATTCAAAAATTTGTTTGTGGAGAAGTGGAATTTCCCGACGTGTACACTCGTCTAGACGCTGAAGAGGACGATGATCAACTGCCGTCCGAGTCGACTTCATCAACACAAGTTGAAGAAAGAAATTTCCAAGCATTCGCCCAGCAAAAAACAGTGAATACATTGCTCGACGACGATTTAGGTACATCCTCAAGCAGCAGTAGTCGAAAGTATACACGAAAGCGGCCTTTGCTTAATCCCACCCTATTGGGTCTGATGGGAGAAGCAAATCTCTGCTTTGCTCGTGGGCAAATTGAAATAGCTGAAAAAATTTGTCTGGAAATTATCCGACAAAATCCACTAGCCCCTGATCCGTTCTTTACATTGGCTGAGATCTATGAGAATCGAGATAAGGAAAAGTATTTGAATTTTCTGACAATTGCTGCTCACCTGGATCCACACAACAGAGATCAATGGATTAGGATCGCCGAAATGTATATCGAACAAAAGAATTACTATCGTGCCAGAGTTTACTACTCAAAGGCTATAAAGTGCTTGCAAAAGGATTATGATTTGAGGCTGAGAAAGGCAAAACTTCTGGAACTAATGAACGAGCACAACAATGCGATGTACACTTATTTAAAGATGATACCATTAGTCCCTCCAGATCGGGGAGAACTCTGCTTAGTAACCGCAAAAAATGTCGCCAGACATTTCTACACAAACAAAAAAATGGTGTACGCACTAGAGGCAATGGAGGGTGCATACGGAGTCGTTCGTCATTTATTCTCTGCGGAGGAGATTAATCTCTATGCTGAGCTCCTGTTGATCAGTAAGAACTACACCAAGGTGCTGCAGGTGCTAAAAGAGCAAACGCAATTGGAACTCATTACAGAAAAACAAGATGATGATCAAGAACTTGTAATGTTTTGCATAATACCAGACACAATGGCGGCAGATATCCGCGCTAAGCTTTGCGTCAGTTTGATACACCTCAAGTCGTTCCATCTGCTGGAATACCTTGTTGACAATATTCATCAGCGGATATCCGTCTCAAATAGGGCGGATTTATACATAGACATCGCTGAAGCCCTAATGCAGGAGTCTAAATTCGAGGAAGCGCTTAACTTACTAAAGCCAATTATTGCTGGAGATGAGATTGAACCACCGGCATTCGTTTGGTTGAGGAATGCCGAGTGTTTAAGGGAGCTACAAAGGTACGATCAGGCTATCGACTGCTATTCCAGAGTTGTTGAGATGGCACCCTACTGCTATGATGCAAAGTTTACACTGTCGGCGCTTCTAAAGCAACAAGGGCGTCATCGCGAAGCAATCAAAGCTCTAGAGCAGGACCTAGATGGAGAGAAAATCAATCCGCGGCTGTTATACGAAAGATGTCTTATGCTAAAAGGTGTCGGTGAAATCGATCAATACATCGATGTTGGGTACGTTCTCCTATCGAGGAATTCCTTAAAACTGAAGAGTCGTGAGGAAATGTTGGCTGCATCGAATGGCTCCAGTTTTATAAACGAAGACGGAGTTAAGACCATCATTGAAACCCGCCTCCTCAGGCAGGAGGATGGAAACGAGCTCATCGAGTACAGAAAATCGGCTGACACAAACTCGGACCTTACCATTGCCGATGAATACAAACTCTTCCTGGACATAGTGGAAACCTGTTTCAATAGAAAGAAGTATGGCATGATGGAAAAATTATGCTTCGCTATGGTGACCACTAAGAGATTCATTCCCTATACCGCCGAACTGGAATGTATCATCATACTAGCCTGTTACTACAACAATGACACCGTCTTCTCCTTCGCCTACTTTCGTGATATGTTCACCAAAAACCTGGACAAAATGTACTTTTGGAACTTTTACTCAGCGCTTATCCAAAAAGGAGAAGATCTCCGCTATCATCGCTTTCTACGACGAGCTCTAACTAGACCGTATAGCCCTTCATTCATGCGCATTTTTCTCGCCCACTATCATCTCTACTGCTGTTCCTACAAGTATGCCCTCAACATATATGTTCCCATTCTCAAGGAGCACCCCGAACCGATTGTTTACCTTTGTATTTCTGTCGTCTTTAGTCAAATTGCGCTGCAAAAAAAGGTTCTACGGAAGCCAGCTGCGATAGGACAGGCGGTTGCCTTTATGAAAAAATACGCTGATACGAGAATGTGTCCAGCTACGGAACAGGAAATTTACTACAACACTGGACGGATGTATCACCAGGCTTGCATGAACCACTTGGCGCTACATTACTACGAAAAGGCCTTGGCCCTGGAGGATGAATTGGTGACCAGGCATGCCAATATTCTAAGTCTGAAGCAGGAAATTGCATTCAATATACACTTGATTTACAAGGCCAGTGGCAATAAGGAACTGGCACGGAACTATCTCTACAAGTATATAGTTGTTTAATGTACGACAATTAAATAAAAACAATTTACGTACATTTTCTATTTGTTTTTTTGTTAATTGTGTCAAGTTCCTGAAGGTGCGATTTTGGAGATCTAGATCAAGTTCATATCTCTTCTACCCATATGGGGATTGCCATTGATGATTTAGAGAATCGACAGTTATGGAGCGCGTTCATTACAGCACAGAAATCCGCTTCTGTTGAAGGCGCCATCCTTACTTACTTACTTATATTGCGCTACAGACCGGGGTGGACCAGAGCCTTAACCAATACGCCTCTCCAGTTAGCCTGATATTTGACTAACCGCCTCCAGTTGCGCAATCCCAGTTAAGGCGAGGTCCTCCTCTACTACGTTGTCCCTCCTGGATGGAATCGAATACTCTTCAGGCCAGAGCGTTGGTGTCCATTCGCTCTATACTACATGTCCTAGCCATCTTACTCCTCGAAAGCCCTTCAACTCGAAGAATTTTGCGTTCGAGACGACGAAGAAGATCTTCATCCGCCTTTGTTAACATCCATGCTTCTGCGCAATTGAGCAGGACTGGTATCATTGACATACTATACATGGACTGCTAGTTTCATACAAACCTGCGAGGAAAAATGAAGCAAACATAAGCACTAGCTCTTTTGGTTCAGTGCGGCGAAAGTATGAAACCTCTACGCTCCATTGCTATATTGTACATAGAACACAGTGCCATCCATTGTAGAAACATTGCAACTGCGCAAAGTAACGAATTATTCAAATTATTTGGAACGTTCTATAACAGATGGCACACTCAGCACTCAAACAAAATCGCAGAGTGGGGAAGCGAGGAGTAACAACGATTCTCGCTTGTTTGACAATTTCTGTTGGGAAATTATATCGAATTTCAGTTTTTGAATTATTCACCCCTATCGTGGAATCCGCCGGGGGGAATTATTCACGGAAAAGAATATTTTGGTATCGTGGCATCCGCAAAGTGAACAGTTCCCCGAGTGGGTACTGTGAATAAGTTTCACTGTATCCTTAAAAACGTCCAAATCGAACTTTTCCCGAACGGGGAACTGTTCACTTCGCGTATTCGACGATACCAAAATATTCTTTTCCGTGAATAATTCCCCCCGGCGGATTCCACGATAGGGGTGATTGTTTTTAAGAGAATTACATTAACAACAACTCGTAGACACACAGTCACTTTGTTAGGAATGATAGCTATTTCGAACTACACTTCTAATTGATCACCAGACTCCTTTAAGTGATTGTTTTGAATTCAGACAGTCAATTCTCCGTATATATCCACTTGGGAAGACATTTCTGTTTTCCCCTGTCAGGAAGTGAACTTGCACCTCGATTTTTCTCAATTGACCAATTGACTACCACTTGCGCTAATTGAGCGGCGAGTACAAGCCCGCCAACTGGTGATTAGAACGGAGGAGAAGACCAACCTCTGTGCGTTGTTGTTGCTACGAGGTGTTTTGTTTATTGTCGTTCTCTCGGTTTTCTTGCACGATGACATTTGAGTGTTTTCGTTTCTCTCCGCCATGAGCCAAAAGAGCTAGTGCTTATGTTTAAAAAACTAAAAAAATAGGTGGCGCAACAGGCGGGTAGACACCCAAGGACTAGCTTTTCGCAACCATTCGTTTTGTGTGAGTTTCTATTTTTGGGACGAATGGAAGGGATCTACAATTTTATGCCGAGTCCGAACGGCTGAATTGAGAAGCTTTTTCATGACAGTCACATACTCTCGAATGTTTGTCAGACGTTCGCGAGAAGTGGCGCAGTAGAAAAAACTTTAAGATGTAATTTGCGTTTTTCCGGGGATCGAACCTGGGATCCCTCGCACAGTAGTCCACCACACTAACCATTGCGCCCACTGTGCTTATGTTTGCTTCAATGAAAAATTGGCTGCTAGCAGTCCATGTGCATCATATAGTATGTATGTCAATCACGCTAATTTTGAGATAGATTCCAATTCGTTCGAATGTTTGTTTGGGTGATGAGGGTCATATATAGAGTCTGCTTGGTGTTTCTTGAAAACGCCTTTCTACTCAGTTGTTTTCTCAGGCCAACGCAAAAGCGGATGGCAAGTGTAACTCTTCGTTTGATTTCAGCTGGGGTGTGAGTTTATAGCAGAGCCGAGGTAGACAAACTCCGTAACCACCTCAAAGGTGTAGCTGTCTATCGTGATGTCCTGTCCGATTCGTGGATGTTGTGTGTTCCTTCTTGTTGACAGAATGTATTTTGTTTTGTCCTCATTCACCGCTAAACCCATTTTTGAAGCAGCTTCTGTTCTTATACTTGCAAACGCACCAGTCACAGCTCGCTGTCTTCTGCCAATGATGTCGATGTCGTCGTCAGCGTAAGCAAGTAATTGGACAGGCTTTTCGAAAATCAAAGGTATCAGTGAGATTGTTTCAATCTGACAAGTTTGGCAGGGATGCCAAAACTAGACATAGCTCTGTATAGCTCGTCTCTGTAAATGCTGTCATACGGGGCCTTAAAATCGATAACTTGATGGATAGCATCGATTTAAGCCACCCAGATGTGCATAAACCTTAAGGGATCTTAAAGCTCCATTGCTATATCCGAACTCTCCAGCTCTTCCGAGTAGATGTTGTCCCACCACCCAGAACCACCAAGAATTGAGTCAGTATGAATTTCCCTACAGTTCATCAAAGAGATAACTGTTGCGAATCCCTGTATCCTCCAATGTACCTACTTATATCATATAATCAATCGTTACAAATTCAACACCAAGAAAAAACAAAGATATTTGTTGTTAAATGCGCGTTTATTATTTTTCTATTCTTTTCAATGAATTTTTTTTGTTTTTACAATTTCGTTTCTTAACAGAAAGTACATAATTCTAACTGGAAAATGACAATGCACTAAAAATCGCAATCCCCGTACACTGTTGACTGACTATAAATAAAAGAAATTTAAGTATATTTGTTTAATTTTTGTTTTTTTACTAAATACAAGAACACAGCCCCCGGTGGGCGCACGCTCTCAGCATCATGAGCGCACACTCCATCAGCAATGCACCGTATAACTATATTCATAAACTACGTTTCCGTATCTTCTATTTAAAATGAGCCAACAAAGTGCTTTAGGAATTATACAATTCAAAACAGTGCATTGTTGTTTCTTTAACAAACAAAAAAAAATTTTACATTTACACGCGCGCAAAACATGATGTTTTGTGTTTCGTTTGTTTCCCTTTCTCTCTCTCTCTCGCTTTCTGGTTTTTCTCTTTTTTTTTGTTTTGTTTTTACAGTTTTTCTTAATATAACAGAGAAAAATTCTTTCAATTTGTTGTTATTTTTTTGTTTTATAAATACCGTTTTTATACATGTACATATAATAATAAATCTTATCACAAAAAAAAATTAATTAATAATTATTTTATAAAAAAAAAAAAACAATGAAAACATAGGACTTAGTTCTGTTGTTTTTTCTCTTTCGCTTTGTATGTTTTTTGTTGTTCGTTCTCAGATGTTTTTTTTTTTTTCTAACAAAACTGAATTGTTTGCTTTTTACAAAATTAAAACTACTAAAAAGGACGAAGAAAAATAAAAATGTTGGACAAAAAAAAAGTGTATTTAAAAATTTACACAGTATAATAATCTTATCTTTCTCTGGCATTATGGGAAGTACGCATTGTTGTTGCACATGCATTATATTATAATACATTCCAGAAAATTTTGGAAAATCGCTTAAGAACGAGTGTTTAAGAGAAACGACAGTTTTTGGTTTATTTGTACAATTCCTTTTGACGATAGTTTACACTGTTTCCCTTCTCGGTTCTTTGATGGTTCGGTTGGTGATTTTTTTTTTTTTACCAAAAACTAATTATCCAACAATGCCGTGGTAGTTGTTTTTGTTTTTCTCTCTTATACGTTGAGAAACGTGGCGTTGGTGTTGGCTCTTTTTTTTCAACGCTCTTGCGCACTCTTTGTCTCTCGCTCTCTTCTGGTTTGGTGTTCATTCGCGAAGAGATGGGATCGTGGAGTGGTGGATGTTATTGTTTGATTTCGTTTCGTGTGAGTGTGTGTGTGTTTTGTTGCTGTCGTTGTTGGTGATGGTAGAATGTAGGTATGATTTTTGTGTGACGACGATGACAAAAAAAAAATGTGTTGATTTGGAATCGGATACAGTAAATGGGCCATCTTTTTTCTATTTGATCCTTAGTTATTATATATATATATTTGTTTTAATAATTTTCAAAACTAAATTATTATTATCAATAATAGTATTTGTATTATTATTATGCGGGGGCTTTTGCAATTGGGCTATTTATTTTGTGTACAGGTAGATAGCCACAATAAGACCGTACAGACCCAACACTTCAGCGAAGATAAGGATCAAAATCATACCGACGAACAGACGTGGTTGTTGTGCTGTACCTCTGACACCGGCATCACCAACAATACCGATCGCAAAACCAGCTGCTAGACCAGAGAAGCCGACAGCTAACCCTGCACCCAGATGAATGAAACCCCTAAAGGAATAAGCAAAGTTTTTGGTTATGTTCCGAATTGATAGTGTTTAGAGGTAAGGGCACTTACTTGAATAGGGGGTATTTGGGTGGTTCTTCCAAAGCACCAGCGATAAGGACCGCCACGACCAGACCGTAAATAGCAATGATACCCGCCATGACAACGGGAATGATCGATTTCATGATCAATTCTGGTCGCATCACCGACATAGCGGCGATACCAGTACCTGACTTAGCTGTACCATAAGCGGCGCCGAGAGCTAGACGAATAAAAGGACACAAAATTAGTAAACAAATTTAATAAAGTGGACATGTGTATGTATAAAGAGAAGATATGTATTGCTTTCATTCCAATTCGATTTACATTTACATTTATTACATGCCCCCCCTCCTATCTGAAGCCAAATCACGTAATATTTAGGATGATTGTCGTCGTTTATATTTAAAAACAACTGGTTACGGTTTCAGTTTTCTGTACATATGTAACAAGTATGAATTGGTGGCATTTAAGGGTTTGGAATATAACAACAACGTCGTTCTGACGATGGTCGCCAGATGGGGTAATGTAGATAATGTTGTGCCTACTGGTGCCAACTAGGCTAACAGAATAGATGACACACTTCTTTTTTATTCCTCAACGAGTTGAGTAACCCTTATTCGTTTTAATGAATCAACAATTATACATATTTTAATACAGAAGAATATTGGCAGAAATTGTTAAATGCAAATGACACAATTTTCTACTTTAGACTGCGGGAATAAGGTTGCGTTGTAGTAGGCGAAGAAGAGACGACTCTGAAAACCATGTCCATTGTCCTGATAGACAATATAAAATCAAACAAATTTCAAATTCTTTATGGACATCGAAAAAGGAATATAAATCTTCGCAAAGATGTTGACGTTGTTGTTGAAAAAAAGAAGGTTCTCTGCGGTGATTATACAGCCATAGATATTGTAGACAATATTTGGAGCTCTGCCACAAATTATTGGGTCAATCGTTCCTACTTCCAAGGAATGTACATTTTCCAATTGAAACCATATTCAGCTACGCCCAAATAAACGCGTAGATGACGCAACTACTGAAAAGGATACTGATAAAAATTCCACAGCATATTTCTACTTGATTTTAACAAATAACAACAAGTACTATTATAATTCGATGGCATATGTATGTCTCGTCTAAATAGCTGGTCTGGAATTTAGGTTAGAAAGCGATCAATGTCTAAGTCTGAGTGATGCATACAACCTCTCTTATGCTGTGTTAACAATAAACAACAATAAACCAACCCGATGGTCTGAACGCATTAACTACTTCTTAAACAAAAAGGCTATATGACTTGTAGCTGTTCCATTTCCCAGCTTTACAATTGCAGAATCGCCGCGTCTCACTCTCTCTCTGACACATGTTTTACGCGATAGAGCCCTGACTTGAAGGTTGCCACTAATGTAAAAAAAATAACTGAAGCCCTGCTACGGTGTGTTGTCAAGCGCCAACGATCAAGGGATTCAAGTATGTATATGAACAAGCGCTAAAATGGTTACTGAGGGTCCTATTGTGAGTGTCGATAGTTGATCGTTGATGACAACTGTGATTGTTGATTGCGATTGATATTTGTCGATTTGACAGTCGCTTGTAGTCGATTACAAAAATCTGGTCGATGCTTTCTCTTAGAAGTGGAAAAATTTTGTGCGTACGAATAGCTAAAATCAATCGACACAATCGACAATTGTCGCGACGATCGCTGATCGACAGTCACAATAAGGGCCTAAGGCAAAATCGAAAAGATATCATACAAAGTAAAACTGTACGAAACACTACACAATCCTCTGAACGTCTCTACTTATGCTGGGTTTCCACTTGTCGATTTGAAATTGACAATTGACGTATTTTTATGCCAATTTAAAAATTGGCAAGTGGAAATAGCGAAAAATTGCTTGTCAATGAATTGACTAACAGCGTTGTCAATAACTGACAAAGAAACCACTGGACAAGTGGAAATAGCTGAATTGTCAAACAAAATGTCACTTTGTCTATAATTGACAGAGAAAATTTAATTGGCATCGAGTTCATAAGTTGGTCAAACAACTGACAAACGATTTTTTGCCAATAATTGGCATAAGTGGAAATGAACTGACGTTGGTGTCGTTCAATGACATAAACGCGAGGGCTGTCAAACTTTGTCAATCAACCGACATGTGGAAACCCACCTTTAGGTCTAAAAAGAGGATGCGCATTGATTGAGACCCAGGTCCACCCTAGACTGTACGCCACCAAGTAAGCAAGCAACATCAACATTTGCATGTGACTATATGTATATGTAAATGACTAAGCAGCTGATTAAATATGAGTAGGTATGATTTCCACTTACGACGGTCGTAATGATCAACAAGTGGGGTGTACTTTTATCTCTTTCCATCATTAGTCATTATTTGAGAAACAAAAGATAAGTGTTACAGCAAAGACCACGTACATATTATATTATCACAGAATTAGGGCAATCTTAATGATATGTAATATGTCAATAAAAAGTGCATTCGTTACGATTACACATTCCCTCATAGAGGCGATTAAACCTTTTGGGAAATAGTACTTAATGCAAGATTGCGACGCATTTTGCATGTACAATTTGCTTCTCTGACTACCTACCAAACAAAACAAGCGTCAGTAACAATATTTTTGACAGATAACATAATTTCTTCTGTAAAGTCGAATCGGACTTAGGATTTGGAAAGGAACATTATCTTAGAAAAGTGAGCTCATTGTTAATAAACCGTCCACCCGCGTTGTAAACCATAAAAAAAAAACCCGAATTTCTTTTATTCAAAATGCACTGCAAAACCACACCTGTAACAATCTAGTACATGTAATGTAGGTAAGCCTTTATCAAAATAAGTAATTACTGCTTCTAAGAGAAGAGTTTTCCAGAAATAATTCTTTGACGACAATGCGTCTTCATAAAATTTTTGATTAAAAGAACCCATTAACGATAAAGCGTAATTACTTGCACCACATTTTCTGCTACACTCCAGTCAGCCGTATCTGTATTTGTGATTGCCTTAATCATGTGACTTGAGTAAATGAGGCTCTCACATGACCAAAGAAACAGTAGGAAACATTTTTGTTTTCAACCATCATTGTAGACATTTTTTTGTAACCAATACATAGATTTAGTGTTAAATACTAAAAGACCACATAATCACAAAAAAATTAAACCCATTTCCCTATTATTTGGGCTACCCGTGCCTCGTGTTATCTAATAGGAAAATATAAATCTAGGTATGTATATGAAATTCTTATCATTTTCTTTGATAAAATTTCACATTTGTATGTGAGGACGAATTACAGCTCACCAAAACAGAGACAAATTCTACAAGTGCGAGTGTTTGTGGCATGAACGACGACGGAGCAATAAACAAACAAAAAAAAAAATAATAAAAGAATTTTCTACCAACCAACGTGTCGTTATAATTTCATATCGTAATAAATTCTCGCTTAACGTCATAACAAACACATGTATAAATAGGTGGTTCTTAAAAATACGAAAAGTTTTATTTCGAGATGCAAAGCATACAAAACTACAATTGAATACAATATATAGAGGTACATCAAACTAAAGACTAGATGGTGTGGTGAATGGTGATGCTTATCAACGACGTCTTCATTTTATGTTCCTTTTCTGTAAATGACAGAAGATACAATCCCCACAAACGGTCGTCTGTCTCCATCGCACTAGTAATGTTTGCAATTGGTAATCGCAATAAATTAACAAGAGCGTTTACATGTATTCAACAATATATGATGGTTTGGGTGGACAAATAGAGCCATAGCCGTAAACATTTTAATTGTTTAAGAAGTAAATTCATCTGGGGATCCAAATAAAAATTGTAGGTACCCGAAAATAAATCATTCAATTCTATTTTTTATCGCATTGTTCACTCAAGTGTTACTTATCTGCGAATGTTATGTATTATTCTGTATATGAATAACCAAAAACCAGTTGGGCGTATGTATTAAAGAATTTTGAGAAAATAAAATTGAAATTTCGTAGTTATCATGCCTGGGAGTAAACTGAATTGAATTTCAAGTAATGACGCTGTTGCTCTGCTGCCGCCGGCTAACGAAACGATAAAGCTGTTTTGCTTTAAATCAAATGTCATAAGGTGTGCAGATAAAAACCTGTCTGACGTTTTAGAAATGAATCATTGCTAGACATGAGCTTTTACTTTTAGCTGGAAATTATTTTAATATGTACATACAATTTAAAATTGCAAGAGTTCTGGTTTTTTTTTGTGTGATAAGTTCTCGCAAGAAACCATGTTTTTATCTTAAGTTGAAACAGAACTAAATGAAAATATTAAACTACATTAGATCTGTTCCTTTACTTTTAACCTTATGAATTTTTTACTAATTTTTACGAATTTTTACTCAACGTCGTTCGTTAAATTGAAAAATTCGTAAAAGAGAAAAGCTTCGAGAGAGTAAAGGACTATTTACATGAGAACGAACGAATTGATGAAATGTGGACAAACCACTTTAAATGAATATACGACCAGAAACTTGCACATTTTACTATTCCAAAAGTAGTATAGCTATAGTTGATTATCCCATCAAAATGTATTAAGAAAACAAGTTTAAAAACAGTTTAAACAACGAATTCCAGACTTTTTGCAGCGAACGAAAACACCCTTGGCGCGATTTGTCAAAGTTTATTCACAATCCACATCATTAAGCAGGGTTTCACAAACTAGCGAATAAAAAATTCGTTTGGACTTCACCTCAAATTAGAAATTGTTGGTAAAAACACTGATGCCTGAAATTCGCGAACTGCAGCGATCATGAAAAGTGCTCATGTGAACCGACTGTCAAAACTCGCGAATATTCGTTCGTTCGTTCATTCGTAGTTTGTCGTTAAAGGCACCAAGTGACAAAGAACAGAAACAGGATAATAAAATTATTGTCAGAATTGAACTAAAAGAACCCGATTATGGGTAGCTACAATTTATCTGTACGACGTTGTATTAGGGGCGCAGTAGCGCAGTGGTTAGTGTGCTGAACTACTGCGCGAGGGATCCCAGGTTCGATCCCCGGAAAAACACAAATTACATCTGAAAGTTTTTTCTACTGCGCCACTTCTCGCGAACGTCTGACAAACATCCGAGAGTATGTGACTGTCATGAAAAAGCTTCTCAATTCAGCCGTTCGGACTCGGCATAAAATTGTAGGTCCCTTACATTCGTCCCAAAAAGAGAAACTCACACAAAACGAACGGTTGCGAGAAGCTAGGCCTTGGTGTCACCCGCCTGTTGCGCCACCTATTTATTTATTTATTTATTGACGTTGTATTAGGAATTTTATTGTGGTTCTTTTAATATTAACTCTGAGGCACATTTTGGAAATCATTTCTTAGCACAAAATAATAAAATATCCAATTCAAGCGAGAATCGTTGCTACCCATTTCTTTACATTTCTGTTATTACAAAAAATCGTTCAAGTTATTATTTTCTCGATCCTTATATCCAATGCCCGGTTTATGTTAAGGTTGATGTAGAATTCAGACACAGACGATTCTGCTCTACAGTTGTCGCATTGCACACGCATTGTTTGTACTATAGCAGCAAGTGACGTCAATATTTAATACGAAATTTACGCGAATAAATACAAGTCGAGTTTTAAAGGTCATGTCCTGCGCACGCATGTCTTATTTCAAAGAAATATTGTTGCAATAACGACGGACTGTATTAATAAATTGTCGCATATACATAATTATGTGTTCGTTTATATAAAAAGACTATAGGTACCAAGTGGCATAAGGAAAAGTACACTTTTTGAAACTATGTATGTACACAATTTAAGTTAGAGCCTATTTTGATTTATTAAAATTGTAACACAAATGGTCTCTAGTAAACATTACTCTATGTGGGAAGCACCCTCTAAAGTGTTCTACTTTTTTGTTCCATGTACCATGTTCAATGACCCACACAATGCAGCAGACATTTTTGAAAATTGTCAAAATATGTTGTGTTTCCTGTCAGCGAATTGCTTAGACACTTAAAATTAGCTCGTCGACTATTAAAAACAAATTTAATTTAGCGTACGCTAAAAACTAATTGTCAAATATGATACAGAAAAAATGTATATGTAATTTCTTTTCACTCACTGAACACATGACCAACAACAGTTTTCTGTTATAAATACCTAACCCTTTTTTTTTGGATTAAATGCGACCAGCTATGGTGAATTTTTATTGGCTGTTTTTTGTTGTTTATCAAACAACAACAATCAAACACAAGCTCTGGGTATGTAAAAGAACAAGCGAGAAAAAACCCCCAGCAAGCACACAATTGAACCCTCTTTTATTTTGCCAATAATACAGTGAATAAACAATAACTACCGTATGTGGCCACAATATGAGAGAGTAGTACCTACATATTTATAGCACCACAAAAAAAAAATACATTTCCAGCGCGCAAAATGAATTACGAAAAACTGCACACGCAATCAAAAGGAGATAAGTGCTCTTTTTATATTATTTAGATGGAGTAATAGCATCCACTCAGCAAATGTTAACTCATACATCCTTCCTATGCAGCCATTTCCATGGACGCTAATCAGTAGTGTTTTTATTTTCCATGTGAACTACATTTTTTGTATGTATCCTAGTCTATTTCAAACGAGAATGGGTCGTTGGCTCTGGCTGGACACATAATTTGATACTGGAAGAGGTATACTCTGCATTTGCACTTAATACGTTCATGTCATTGGCCTCTAAATAATAAAAATAGGCTTCAGCAATAAAACAAAATCCAGTTCGAATGTGGCGAGACAGTTTTTTTGTCATTCATTACACAATTAGCATGGATTTGTGTCATGTCGTCTGGTATGCATGGCAAATGTGTATGTGTAGCATCATTTTAAAGATAAACCTGTAAAAAGGGTGTGTGCCTTTACTAGAGAACTTGGCTGGGGCACTATCGAGCCCTTTGAATCTAGGTATGAAGAGATATTTGGAACTGAAATAGACAAAATTGTTTGTCATAACACGGATATCTGTAGATTTCAGTGCAATTACCTGGGCAACGCTAAAAAACTACATATTGCATTGACATCACATCAGAAATCATGCGAAAGCGAAAAGTTACACTACACAATTGAGTAGTAAGGTACTGTAAAGAAGCTCTTAAGAGATTCTGCAGAAGTATGGATTGAAGAATTATGAATTCTGAGGATTTTGTCATTTCTCAAAATTGGATGTGCTATGAAATATGTTCCGTGTAATCCTCTGAGTAGGCGTAGAAAAGATGCTTGGACATCTCCCCTCTACTGCAATGGGAATTGCCTCTGATGATTTAGAATCGGTGGTGACAAATCGACAGTTATGAAGGATTCACAAGCAAATACTATTTTTCAAATTTATTTTTTAAACAATATTCTAACATTCTTAAAACAAAAATAAACGTAGTTTTTAAACCATGAGGGAGACAAACTTGTGTTGCTTTTGCTTGTCGATGAAAAATATATTTGAGTAGATGAAACATTTTGCCTTTTATTACACTGTCCCTAAATAATTCTGTTTAATTAGTGTCAATGAAGCTTTGTTGTCATCATTGCAAAGTTATCGAATAATCTTCAGCTCAATTACTCAATTACCCCTTTCGCACTTCTCAAATTTACGAACATTTCGGTTAAAACTAGTCACCCCTATTCCTGTTGGCGTTTGTCGTATACGACTCATGTTTCGTGTCGTTGGAAAATGATGTTCGGATTTTTTTTTTTAACTTTTGTTAACAATTTTATTTCCTTTTCTATGTGTTTACCATCTTTTCAATTCATTTGTCTCAAAAAAGTTAAAAACGCTGACTAAAACACGAAGTGAAATATGAGTCGTTTACGACAAACGCCAACGGGAATAGGAGTGAGTATTTCGTGTTCTGATCGAGCAGCTGTCACTGGATGTGGAATCAGAAGGTTTTATTCAACACATGATTTATATTTTTCTCCGCGGGACCATTTTTTATTGTTATACAATCATAGGGATTGGGATGGATGCAAATCGTTTGTAGATGCTACCTCGTGAGTTAAACATCCGTGTTCTGAGAAATATTTTCAATTCAGCCATTTGAAATAGACATACAACTGTTTAGGTGCCTATTATTCGTCCAAAAAATAAAAGCTCACGAACGAATGGCAGGGGGAAGGTAAAACAAGGTCCGATCAAATAGACCTGTTGCGCCAAGTATGTATATTTTTTAGAATGCAGATCCATCTAACCGTGTATTAAATGTTTCCTTGATTGACCGAGTTCCAAAAAGGTTGGAAAACTTAATGAACCCCTTGTGACAAACACTCCATAGCAAAATACATACAATTATTTCAATTCAAATGCACACCCTTTGGAAAATGTACCCTAGATCACAGGATAAACTACTACAATCTGATTTATTAATAAATAGTATGGATAGCTGTTATTCCTAGGGGTTGCTATATTTATCGACTGCATTATGTTAAATTTCCTTCTAAAACACGAGTATTTCATCAAGGCAGGTAGTTACTTCATTCATGTGATGCTGCATGCATGTGACGTTTCATTCTCAGTTGGCAACGCAAACAATACATTTGGAATAAACTTTTCCATCAAAACATTTTAGGTAATATTTTTGTTCCTCCAATGAGGAAGGCGGGTTTACGTTTAGAGTGTGATAATAGAAGCAAAACTATTCTAGAAGAAGGTACCTACCTAACCTAATTGAATTTCAATTAGCAAATTGCCAAGGCGGCCAAATATCATGGGATCTCTTCCAATTGTCACCTGAGCATCAAGATTTTTTTTTAATTTTTTTTCACATGTTATAGTAGGTAGCGAAGTATAAGCATGTGACGTTCTTTACTTGAGCTTATCAAGTAAATTTCCTAGTACACCCTCAAACTTATATTCATAAATAACACAAATACAAGTTCTTATCTCAACCATGTCATGTGAACTTAGATGCGAGTAGAAAAGCAAAAGCAGGTGAGAAGTGTTAACTAAATAACATTAATCTCATTGGGCGTATGACATAAATGGATTGGATCAAGTCATATGCTTGAAAAAAATGTTCACACATAACCTATAGTAGGTAATCTGTTTGTTTTACAGTAGTTGTTAACAATTGCACAAATAAACCTGAATATTTTGACATTGAACAATCACCATGAAGTATTAGTTAATGGGAGGTTTTTGTTGGTTATGGAATATGTATGTAATTTGCATTACCAGACTGGAATAACATCACAAACTTCCAGTTTCAGTTTCGTTTTGTTCCGCATGTTTTATCACGACGAGCGTCACGTGATAAGTGAAAATCTTGTACACGTTGAATTTGCTCTCTACCCTGCAATAATTTTTGTAATTTTTCTTCTCTCGAATCTTGATTCCCTTTTCATTCATCCATACAATATCCTTACAATTTGTCTCTACACTCCTTTGGCTCGATACCACTAAAGTACGTACAATCAAGTATATTTGCAATGATAACATGAATGGGCGTATGCAAAACTTTTCGCTGATAAATTTTATAAAAGACCAAGGTAACATAAATCGAGTACTTTTCTGCCATTCCTCGCAATATACATAATCATATATGAATGGATTGACTGCACTTTCCAATTGCTTTTGCTTGTAATAAGCTGGTTTGATGCGATATTTCAATGAATGACACATCGATTTCATTCCCTTTTGCTCACTCTCTCCTACTAAATACGATTTTACTAATAAAAAAGAGAACCATTTGATTAGTACTATAAGAATTGAGGATGTAAAACATGTACTATCTATGAACAGATACACAAAAATCATTCCGTGAAAAAACGCTTCCACCTAAACTACGAAAAAGAAAAAAAAAAGGAAGAAATCCTTGGACCATAAATCGATAAAACGAGATACTACTGAACTGATGATGATGATGAGGGGTAGTGAGCTGAGCAGGTGGATATTTGTTGGAATTTACTTAGTTGTCAGCAAGGTTATAAGGCAGATGATTTAGCAAAAGTACATTCAAATTCAAACAAATCAGAGAAATCTCCCTTGAAATTCACTGTTCGAAACGTATGTAGTTAGCTATCTTTCGGCAATTTTGCTCAGAATTTGGGGGAAAAAAATAAACTCGTCTGAGAAGTGAGAATCGCAATAAAGGCGATTCTGCGTCTTGTCATTCCCATATACATACTTATGTACCTACGTGTACATACATTACAGAACACTCTCGCACACCACTTGTGCATGTAACGCTGTCCTTTTCTATCAGAAATTAATTTTCTTTTAATATTCATAGAATTTATTTTTTTCAGAAAAATGGAAAAAAAAACAACGAATTGGAATGAAAATGCAATTTATCGAATCCTTTGCAGTCTTGTAAAATCTAAATAATTCTTACCGCTGAAAATGATTGCAGAGGCGGCTCCCATGACACCGAAGAAGGGTCCGTAAATTGGGTTATCTGTAGTGGTTGACATTTTTGATTTTTTTTGGTTTTTCTTTGTGTAGTGTAGTAGTTAAATTCTCAAATGAATTTGCGGGTTTTTTCCTGAAAATTTTCAAAACTTTCGTTTAGGAAAAAAACAGCTTTGATTTTGTTCTTTTTATTGCACTGTGCACACACAAATTCACAAATTCAGGAGTATTTACAGGTTGAATTTAACTGCAAATAACTGAACTTTATCCACACACTCACTGAACTAAACTAAAGAGTTTTTTTAAGTGTTTCACTGTCAAAATGTTCGCTGTATGAACGACGATTTGGTTGTGCGGTCATATGACATGCGGCCAAGTGCCAGTGTATAGAAGGAATTATTTGATTGGTCGTTTTGACGGAAATCTGCCAAATGTGACCAATCAGAGAAGAGCTTTTAAAATGTTCAAGTCTGACGTCTAATTAGTCCGAAAAGTCACAATGGCGATGTACTACTTTAGTCATGTTGTATGCCATTATTTATATATTTTGGATAAATTAATTTTAAATAATATTTTATTTAGATTGAACTTCATTTCGTTGTCTTATTATGCTGAATTTGAAATAAAAACAACTCTAGAGCTATATATACGGAAATAATTTGGCGAATTTATAAATTCAGAAAACTACTACTGTAAGGGTAATATCACACTTTTAAAAAAAAAAAATCGGAGTCTTTATATCGCAGCACCCAGTTACCTAAATTGAATTTTTGAATGGAGAAATGTTTAATAAAGAAATTGATTAATATGTGTGTTTTTTTGGTTATTCTATATATGTTTACAAAAAAAAAAACAATTATCGGGGCTTGGGTCTTTCTTAATAAAAGCTTGGCAGCTTGGCATCACAGAAATTCGTAAAATATCACTCACAAAAAATAAACATCAGCAGAAAAAAAATATCTGAAAAGCCCTACAGAAAAACAAATCCACAAACAGTATACGCGAATAAAATAAATTTATAAACATAGAAAATGCACGAAAAAATACAAATTCGGTATAGTTTGTAGGCATATATTTGGTAAAATTCTTCGATTTGTTTCTTTTTAAATAAATTTTGTGGTGTCAAATGTCATTTTATAACAAAATCGGTATCACTTTTCGATAACTTTCAAAGCAATGATAATTTGGTTGCACAGTTTTTATCGGGGCTAAGGAATAAACCCCGATAATTATCCGGGCTCACGAAATCTATATAGAATTGAATTTGTACGAAATTATTTTTCTAAGCCTATAGAATAGCCGAAAAAAACCCACCTAATATTTTATAATCAAAAACCACAAACTGCTAATTATAATTAGTTTATGTAAATATATCTGGCCACTGAAACTGTCACCTGTGCCTAATATTTAACAATTTTAAACTTTTTAATCAGCCCTATCGAGGTATCCGATCGAAACGGAATTTTCTCCGCTACGTAGGTACCTATACTCCGTCAGACACTCAAATTACATTCGAGGTATTCGTCTTCGGAAAGAATAGGTAATTAAAATGCAACAACGCATTGTTTTGACATGTTGTTTCGTGCTACATCGGGGTTTTCCTATTTAGTGCTTATTTTTTCGTTTGCTATTGTCCTGGGGCCAGATCGCGTAAAATGAAAACGATCGAACGGCGTCGTTTCGATACTAGCAGTCTCTCTGTCTATTGTCACAGATATGATAGAAGGCGTATTTTTTTTTTTGAGAATCTATAGCTAGCTCACTTTTACTTTTACATGAAAAACTTTTAAGCTGGATTTACATTACCACGCCAAGCAATTTTGCATGACTTCAGAGAGAGAGATCCGTTTTCTACAGTCAAGGCTAATGAACTGTTAGAGTGAGACCACAAATCTCCATAAAAAAGTTATGGCGACCTAAATTCAACTTTTAGGCTTGGGTTTCACTCTTACATATCATTAGCCTTGACTGTAGGAAACGGATCTTTCACTCTAAAGTCATGCAAAATTGCGTGGCGTGGTAATGTAAATCCAGCATTATACTCACTTCCCAAAAAAATACGCCAAGCTTTAGTGAAAACGATGTCGTTCGATCGTTTTTATTTTACACGATCTGGCCCCTGGTAAAACAAATTCAAGCAATAAATTTAAAAAAATACGTTGCTAAAATGTTTTTTCTTTATTGCTTTCATTTATCAATACTTCACTGTAAATCGTAAACAAATTCTGCAACCAATTCCTTTCGGAGCAGTCCGAAAGGCTGTTTGGAAGACTATCCCATTATTATTATTTTTAATTACGTCGCTCTCACAAAAAAAAAATTAACACACCTTTTCAGCTGCAACGTTCCCAAGCAGAAGCAAGCAAAAGAACAAAATTTTCCATTTGGAAGAATATCCTTAAAGTTCATCGAACATCTGCAATTAAATAAGCTTCTGGGCGCCAGCGGTTGTAGATTTTATGGGAGTGAATGGAGCGGCAGGCGTAATCGGCGTCGTAATATTTCAGGGATATTAAAAGTTAACAGATTCTCATGAAAGTCGTTTCGGGCGTCATTGGTGGAAATTTGATAAAGAAAGAAACTGTGAAATGCTGCAGAAAACAGTTAAATAATTTTGTGAATATGTATTTTCGAATTTAATAAATTGCAAATTGTTTTAAAGTTTCCAAGTTCGGACTGCGGCGACGGTTTCTATGGGACTCTTTGTTCCGCGGAATACGTCAGTCCGTCTATGCAACGAGTTCTATGGGTTGGGCCCTTCACCCAACACGACGTTAATGGGAAGGCATGTGTGGGCATGTGTGGCCCAGCACGACACCATTGACACCATTGTCAGTGCAAGAGATGCCAAAATTTAAATAATTTTTGGTGATCACCTTACGCTGAAGCAGAAGGAACATTTTATTTGATCACAAGTGATTGTCACATTTGTGGTAATTTCAAGCTGTCTCGTTCATAATGTTGCGATATTGGGTTTGGGACCACCAGTTGTTGGGTGGGGTCTAAAGAGTTTCACTCAAGTACTCTCTGCCGCATTGACTGCTATACATGGACTGCTAGTAAAATGTCAGTTTCATACAAACCTGCGAGGAAAAATGAAGCAAACATAAGCACTAGCCCTTTTGGTTCGGTGCGGCGAAAGTAGGAAAGAGGTTTTAACCTCCGCTTGCCATTGCTATTTTTTACATAGAACACAGTGCCATCCATTGTAGAAACATTGCAACTGCGCAAAAATAACGACTTATTCAAATTATTTCAAACGTTCTATAACAGATGGCACACTCAACACTCAAACAAAATCGCACGAATTGCTCGATGACATTTGAGTGTTTTCGTTTCTCTCCACCGTGAAGCAAAAGAGCTAGTGCTTATGTTTGCTTCAACGAAAAATTGGTCCATGTTTAGACGACGTATAGTATGTCAATGCTCTCTGGTTAATCGCACTCAACGTCAAATCTCTTCTTCTGATTGGTTCGCAGCATTTTCTCCTTAGACAGAAGAGCTAAAAGATCTTCCGCAAGAAGATTATGGTTAGAGACCAGGCAACGTTTGCAGCAGTTTGAAGAATTGGGATGCATACTGCACATTGTCGAATGAAAAATCGACGATCATACGGTGTTCTTTCGAATTGGCATTAAAGTCCTTAAAGTCCCCGGACAAAACTTTAACATTGAAAGGCTTCCGTAGGTATAAGGTTTTGGAAGTAGTTTTAATATGGATCACAGCCAGGGAATCACTTTCAATGAATCTAAAATATTATAGTAGCTTTTGTAATAAGTCGCGCAATTGATCTTTCACGTAATACAACCTCCTAAGTCATGGTAATGCCTGTACCATGTTAGTTTTCGCGTAGCATTTAGCGTGTACTGCTTATCTCCCCTGGAGAATTATTGTCTCAAACACAAGAACAGCAACAATCAGTTTCATATAAAACTTGAAATACATATACATATACATTTTTTTATTTCATTGAATATTCAACACTCAACTATTATCAACACTTATATCTAGATATACAAATAACCTAATGCTTCTCCAGAGCTTTACTCAGCAACTCGTTCATGGTGTTCAACAAAGTTCTGGGGTCTTCTGCGAGTCCAGCCCCAACCATCGCATTGGCAAACAACTGATTTGTCAAAAGTTCAGCCAACTCAGGATCACTTGTCTTCAGTTTGTGCAATTTTTTAATAATAGCATGCCTAAAGAAAGACAGAAAAAAAATTATTTATCATTAGCATTACGTAAAGAAAATGTACAAAACAACCGCCTCACTTTGGATTGATTTCTAATTGCGGTTGCAAGAGAGCATAGCGATTCTCTTCGGCCATTTGATGGCTCTGTGTGCGAATGAAATGCCTTGCTGCTCCCATTTCTTCCACGGTTATCACACAAGGATGGGAATCCAAGCGATTTGTCACCTTCACTTCTGAAACTTTTCCCGACAACTTGTCCTTAATCCACGGAATTATCTCGTCAATTTCCGAACGACGCAAACTTCCTTCACCCAATTCGGTCATGTCCACTTTGTCCTGTCGCATTTCCTTCTCGGCTGAGGTGACATTCTTTCCACCAAACATTCCCAATTGCATGAGAACAATTTCATCGTGCGGCTCATAGCAGAAGAGCACTTCTACGTTTTTTTTCTTAAGAGCCTCGTAGTAAGGTGAGGCTTCTGCCAGTGCGCGACTAGGAGCGCAGAGATAGTAGATTGCCTTTTGATCCTCTCCGACACGGCTGCAGTAATCGCCTAATGAGATTTTAGTATCAGTGGACTTTGAAGTTTCATAACGAAGGAGTTTGGCTATTTCTTCTCGTTCACTTTGATCTTGGCAGGTAACAATGCCCTCCTTTAAGAATAGTCCGTATTCCTTGTAGAAGGCTTCATAGTCGGCAGGTTGTTTTACAGCACGATCTTGTAAATAGCGCAGGACACGACTTGTAAGAACGGAACTGAGTTTTCTATTCAAAACACATTTTTGAATGTTAGTTATGCAACAAGATATTTTGTTTTATTTACGTACCTGATGAGTGCACTGTTTTGGAGCAGCTCTCGACTCAAATTCAGGGGAATGTCCTCGGAATCTACAACGCCCTTCACAAATCTTAGCCACTTTGGTAAAAGATTTTCTGTTTTCGACTGAATGAGAACTTTCCTCGTATAGAGGGCAACACCAATGTCAGCATCACGAGAGAGTTCAAATAGGCCTGGTTTTCCCTCTGGGAAATACAGAAGCGCACGGATGCTTAATGGCACGTCAGTCTGAAACGAAAAATATAGCAGTTATAAATATTAGCTCTCAACTAAATCATTATGGGTCAAAGGTTTTGCCGCACACCCACTTTTGTCTAAATTTTAAGGAGGCGACAAATTCAATTTCAATTGCTAAAAAGGTGAGTGTTTCTCGAATTTAATAGACATAATAAAAATTTTCAACCGTTTTCACATGAGATTTCTCGTGACTATCCGTAGAAGTGTCGTGGACCTTGTTAACCCAACAGCTCGTGACTAAATGTGACCATTTCAAGTACACCAGCTCTATGACGCGCTCTCATAATCAATGCGTCGGCGACAGCAGACCAATTTGTCACATGTGTCTTAACTAAAGCCAATTTCCTATCATGCGGCTCGTATCGCAGCAGATAACAAGGCATGGAATTGTTATCGCCTATCTGAATTTTAAGAAATTTTACAAATTGCATACACCATCGTTCATACACAACTGCAAAATTATTTTCAGTGACCTCTGTTCAGTGAGAAAGATAGATCAAAAAACAGTGAGCGTTAGGATTTGCAATTTTTATTGATTATTGTACTGTGCACTCGAAAAGAGCTATAAAACAGGAGACACCTCTGTCAGACGAACGTAAATTCCGGTGTGGACTTGGGGCTCAATCAACTAGGCGTTTCCAGCCAGCACGATCTTTGGCCAGCTGTCTCCAGTTCCGCACGCTAAGTTGGTTAAGGCCCCCTTCGACTTTCGACTGCCTATTGAGTGGCGGTCTTCCTCTACTGCGCTGTCTCTCGGGTGTGGATTCGATTCGCCGAGCGTACTAGCTCCCATAAAAACATCAGACAAAATGACAATGCCCCACGAAGACGACATAGTGAATAGAAATCTTGCCATATTCCCAAATCACAACTGAAGTCCATTTACTAAATTACTGAATTTCTTGGAATTGCAGTGCCTCCTCGACTAGTTCGCGAGCGTTTGGTAACAAACTTTTGCAGATTTTTCATGATCGTAGCTATTACTTCCCAAGTGATGCACAGGCTGGAGCGATACAGAAGTAGCTTGCAAAGCATTTGTTTATATCCATTGCAGCAGTCAGATTAAAGAACGTATTTATTGTACAGATATTTTTTTTCATGCGGCCCATTCAGCATTCACAATATCAGGGCGTAGGGTATCGTATATACTAGATCAAAGGCAGTACACTACCAGATGAATGCGTCACCTAATAACAATAGTTTGCAAAGGCATGGTGCCCTGTCTTGGCGTTTGTTCAACACATGCAGTTATTTCTCGCTAACTCAACAGACGTTCAGGACTTAAGGACACTTTTCCGGAGTCATTTTGATAAACTACGGAATTTATAGAGTCCTCGAGTAGTTGCACTATTTTAGATATGGTTAGGGGATTTACCAATGCTGTCGCTATTGACAAAGATTCGAAATTTCCTGCATACGTCGCAGGAAAAAGTAAATCCCTTTCAATCAGGGGAAATGTCATTTAGTCTGTTCGAATGTTTCGTTTGTCGTTCCATTTTGGGCCTGTAAGTTTAGGGGGTACGACTAGTTTATTTCCTTTTATTTCCATTACCAGATATCATTTGGTGGTCAGTGCGTGAGTATTCCTCTCCATTTTATGGCTCTCAGGATAGAACTACTCACAAGGGTGATGTCGATGATAGAGCCTATCTCAGCCTTTCTGTACCTATTTGCCGGATTCAATAATCATGATGACGTTCGCCCGTTCGTCCTTGGTCGTCGTCCTAGGATGTCCTGGGCTATTCTACGGCGTTTGAGATTTATCTGTAGTGTTTTCATGGTCTCTTGCTAGTGATAGCTCTCCAAAAACTGGGCATTTGTTACTTCCAGCTACACGCTTCGCGTGTACACTAACAATTCGCCGGAGGTTGGTCAATGTATGTCATTGTCACGTGTTGCACCGCCGTTGGTATCAGGAGACTTAAAACTCTTGAAATGTGCAACATCATTTTTGATAGCCTCACCAGTAGCGACGCTCGGAGCTCCATAAAGGTCACGTCGATTTTTTTTTTGTTCGCCTTTGCTCCCTCAATACTTCCAGTGAGTGTGACAGATTCTGAGAATACAATTACTTGCGAAATTGAAGCAGATGACTGCACGTACAAACGCACTCTCGATAGCATTTGTTCGAAACATTTAAAGAGAAGACGGTGTTAGGTTCGAGAGCCAAATCGGATTTTGCTGGCATAGGTTTAGCTTTAGCTGACACAATTTTTCTTTAAGCCGCGCAACACTCGCAAACTGTCTATTCCTCTTCTTCTGGCTTAGTCTTCCGAATTAGACTTTGTCTATTTTGGGTAGTTTTATTGGCATATTAATTGGAACTGCCAGATTTTCTGCCTAAGCCTGCTGCAGACAAAAAGGTTGCGGGCAGATTTTCTTTCGAGGCTACAAAAATAAACGATCTTTTGTTTTGAAAAACTATGGATCCAAATATCTGCTTCATGTTGAGTATGAGATCCTATCTAAAGTACTGAGTGAACGCCTCAAATATAGAAATTGTCACATGTCATGTGGTTTATAGCCGGCAGATCGATCACAGACAACTATTTCTTACAAAGACAAATGCTAAAAAAGAACAATTCCATTCACGATATACGAAATCGCTTTGGGTCATCTCTTTCAACATGCATAATACCCTGCTACCGACTGCATGAATTCTACAAAAGCCTCTAAGCGACTCGAAGCGACAATGTTTCGCAACCAACCCACTTCTCATATCTAAATACTTAAATTACAATTTGAAATAATTTCTAAATGAAAAAAATCACTAACCTTGTAGTGCAGCACAAATCTAGGCGCATCGAATGTATTTCCAATAAATCTATAGAACTCTGTATGTTGCTCCATAGTCACATCTTTTGGTTCCATCAGCCATACTGGCTGAATGTCATTAGCTCGCTTTCCATTTAAAAATATTGAACTACCCACAAAGTTGCTGTACTTCTTAATCACTGACTTTATCCTATCCTCATCAGCGTATTCTCTACATTCGGGCTTGAGATGAATAACAATTTTTGTTCCATATTCGACATTTTCAGCTTGCTGAATTTCATACGACCCTGAGCCATCACTGGACCACTTTAAGCCAGGTGAACCAACTTTGGATGACTTTGTAAAAACCTCTAGCTTATCGGCTACCATAAAAGCGGAATAAAATCCAACACCAAATTGCCCAATGATGTTGGAAGAATTCTGAACAGCAGCTCCCTTCTCTTTGATTTGTTCTAGAAATTTCTTTGATCCGGAACGTGCAATTGTACCAAGATTGTTAATAAGTTCCTCCTCTGTCATACCAATGCCAGTATCCTACAAAGAATACGAAATTAGTGCCTGCTAAGGAGTGTGTAGTTTATAACTTTACCTGAATGATTAACTGCATTCCTTGCTTGTCAGTGCCGATATGAATTTCCAATGCACGATCTTGATTTTCATAGTCCTTCTCATTTTCACCCGCTGTATGAATAGTGTACCTGAACTTTTCCAAAGCATCGCTGGCATTAGAAATCAATTCTCTGACGAACACCTCATTTTCAGAGTACAAAGATCGAGCGACGATATCGAGCAGCATTCGGGTTTCGGCCTGGAATTCATGCTTATTGCTCTGACCAATTGGGTTCTCTTTATCCCGGATAATTGTGTGAAACTTTTCGTCAGGATTTGCTGAACTTAACTGCCGGGCTAGTATAATACCTGAAAAAAGATTATTTTAAATACATAACCTAATTGCATCATCAAGGGACTTACTTGAGCTTCGGCATTGAATTCGAGGGAAAGATTGAAGTGATTTACGATAATAGCATATTGAGCGGACACTATAATTTCGGAGGTAGTTAACTCGGCTTACACTAGTTAAAATACGATTTGCAAACGACATTTTTTATACAAAAAGTCTTTCACATGCACGACACCTTACCTTACCTTATCTAAAAAAACACGACCTAAAATTATAAGGCAAATGTCATAAAAAGTATAAGAACTTTCCAATGCCAATGGAACTTAGCCTGGAAGTATGATTGTTTGGGAAAGCATTGGTGAATTTACACAAATAGGGTAAATGCATGTTTAACTACAAATTCTACATGTTTTTTCAAATTCCTAGATAATTTGATTGTATTTTTGAAGCTGTTAAAATAATTAAATATGTCATAATATTGTGTGTATTTAACGGCTGGTCACCTTTCTGGATCAGCAGTTAAATAAAATCTTGGTGCTCGAATATTTATTAAAAGCAACGCGGAAATATTAAGAAAATAGAAAGAAAAATGTATAGTTATGTATGCTGGGCTTCCACTCGTCGATTTGAAATTGACAATTGACGTATTTTTATGTCAATTAGAAAATTGGCAACTGAAAATAGTGAAAAATTTATTGTCAATGAATTGACTAACAACGCTTGTCAATAACTGTCAAAGAACCCACTGAGGACAAATGGAAATACCTAAATTGTCGATCAAAATGTCACTTTGTCTTTAAATGACAGTAAAAATTAATTGGCATCATATTTGTCAATGAATAGACACATTCTGATATATTCGGCCAATCTTTTAACAGGTTCCACCCGTTTTCGCATGAATGTTGTTTTATTTTTAATGAATGATGGTTTAGTAAAATTATTTCGAAGTCAGATCTATTTATTTCATACGAATTTAGCATTTTGTATTTTTCGTATTTTGCAAATTTTCGGCTTTCTTCGTCTTCTGCCTCCAGTTTCAACTCAGATTCGACCAATAAAACACAAAAAGCGAGACCGATTCATTTTTTTTCAAAATTGTTTATTTGATTTTAAAAAAGAAAATGTTATTTGTTTTATGGTCAATATTTAGGTACCTACCCTCAGATATAGTTACTCACATGACGCCAGAATTCACAATTAACAAAGAGATGACAATTATTCCAAGTGGAAATAGCTTTAAGTGCATTGACAAACAGATTTGTCAAAATTTCATTGTCAATTAATTTATAAATGATTTTTTGTCAATAATTGACATAAGTGGAAATGAACTGAACGACAGCAATGTTCAATGACATAAACGAGCAGAGATGTAAATATTTGTCAATCAATCGACATGTGGGAACCCATCTTAATGTGAATTTCAGAAATGTCAAGTAAAGTTTAGTCGTTGTAATTGCTTGCTGAACAAGAATATTATACGTCAACGAATTGACTTGGTCTCAAATAAAAAAACAAAAGTTTTTCTTTTTTCTTTTATTTTGATTGGGATATTATTTAAAAAGTTTTATTACAATTAGTATACATACATTTATATTAAGATTTATTTTACAATATACTCCAATAAAATCATAATTTTAATTAGTTTCTTTTTAAACAATGTTTTGTACATGTTTTATTTTATTTTCAAATAAATAAAAAACAAAACGAATTAAATAAACACTTTTAATCTGATGAGCGTTCTTAATTGATAGGGCTTATCCTTTGTCCAAATCCTGCAATAGTTTGGACGATTTTGCACAAAATCTAATGAAGAAAGAAGGTAAGAGTTTATTCACTGATCTATGCGGTTTGGCAAAAATTTATCTAGCCACAATATATTTCGATATAATCTATATGTATTAAGCACTAATGTCCATTTACAAAATTATAATCAAAATTAAATTAATAAATAACATTGCCATCAATGAACACACAAAAATTGCAATAGAAGCACTTGAAATGTTAACAATCTTCAACATTGTACCTACAGTGAAATGGTTGTTATTAAGGTTTCGTTAGTGCATTAAAAAAATATATTACTCGAATTACGTAAACATTTATTTAAATAATTTTGTTGAAATTCAATGGTTTCCCTCGCCACTCTTAGCAGATAGAAAAAAATTAATCATACCTATCCATTTTTCCTAACCAGATTTCTAGATTATTAGATTCATAAGACAGTAATCTCTTTAAGAGCAAAATAATAATTTCAAGTTTTCAATTCTATGACAATTCAGTTACAATGTTTTCACAGTATTTACTAAAAATTTAATTTTTTTCAAACAAAATCATAATGAATTTGAAAATATTTTTTATACCTACTTATAAAAAAGATCTCGTCACACATACATAAAATGTAGTAGGTATGCTATGCCAAATTACATATAAAAATATGTAATTCCATTTGTTTTGTTGTTGAATTTAATGATTTTATTTAAAATTGTTGTATTGCAAATTTTTTCTTGTTTTGTTATCTTTTGTTTATCTATGCTTTTCTGTCAAAACTTTCTATTATACTAGGCAATTCTATTATACTAAGGCAATTTTATTTTAAGTTGTTATAAAATGTGAGGTAATTATTATTTATTTCGATGATATTCTTTATTTTATGTTTTTCGACGTATGAATGTAGTAAATATTAATGCTAAATGGTAATAAATACGAAACCTGTATAAAACTACTACTAAACGTGTCAATTTTGACATGTTGTCATACTGACGTTTATTTGAAGCGTCGATTATCTCCGGTGCCGCGCCGTTAAAAACGAAAGCAAATTTAATTAAGACTTTAAACGAGATCTTTATTTTCAATTGGAAAGATACGTCCCTCTTGGGCTACTTCAAAGCAGAGAGAGAGAGAAAAAAAAACAACGCGTTAAAACGTCAGTATGATATTCTGTATCAGCCTTTTTAACGATGCTAGCGCTGCCTCTGGCAGTTTGTGCGATTCCGACTCTAAGAAGTTTTCGGCCCTTGGCCAAAAATACTGCAGCTGTGAAGAATGAGCTGGAGAAATACTGGTGATTTGTTTACCTGCGATGAATCCAATCCGAAATGTTTCAGGTCCAAGTGAGCGAACATGACATATGGTCCAGTATAAGTTTGATAAGTTTGATTGTCGGCAATCTTTCGCACAACGAGATCGCCAACTTTTAAGTCTGAAGGCTGATAAACTGAGTCATGTTTCTCCTTACGTAATGCCTTGTTGTATCTAAACGTCTTATAGCTTCAGAGCGAGGTTCCACTGTAGAGGTGTTATCCTTAGCGGCGTCTGAAGAAATTCAAAAATGCGGAAATTGTGGCGAGAACCCATTTGCGCTGTGCGGTATACGGTTGAAATTTGAAAACACTTCTGGGAGTAGGTTTGTCCATAGTCTTGTTGGTGAGTTGACGTTGCTGAGCGTAGTCCACGAAAAATTGTATCTCCGATGCCTCCGGAGTTGGTATTGGTTGGAGGGAGCCCATAGCTGGACGGTTACTTGGCTTGACATGAAGACACCAGAGATACCATAAGTTATATAGATTTTGAATCAGAGTCAAATTCTGAATCGATTTAGCCATGTCCGTCCATGCGCCTGTTGAAAACTGTTGGTATTGAAAATGGGCTATGTCTGTCAAGTAGTTCTGGTACCTCCAATAAAAAACCCATGCTTGTACAGTAGATACATACTAATTCGCATGACAAACATTTTGCATGACTTTAATGCAGTGGAGGGTATTTTACTTGCTTGATTTAACAAACATTCCTAAGTGTGATAGAAAACAGTGATTCAAAATTAAAATAATAGAATTGTAGATTTTGTTAATATAGCTAATAACAGGTGTGTTTTTTTTGGCTAATCTATACAGCTTTACGAAAAAAAAAACGATTATCTGGCTTAGCTCTTTCTTTATAGGAGCTTGGCAGCACTCCAATCACAGAAATTCTTAAAATGTCACTCACAAAAACAAAACATCAACAAAAGAACAAATTTTGAAAAGTCACAAAGAAAAACAAATTCACAAACACTATAAACGCTATTAAAAATAAAAAAGGTCAACCTTTAGCCCGCAAATCGTACAGATTGTCACGTCTACACATAAGGTCACTTAAAATTTCCAATTATTGCTATTAAAAATAATTTATAAACATGGAAAATGAAGGGAAAATAAAAATTCGGTAGTTTAAAGGCATATTTTCGGCAAAATGCTTTGGACATTTTTTTTAAATGAATTTTGTGATGTCAGATGTCATTTATGACAGAATCGATAGCATTTTTCGATAACATTTAAAGCAATGATAGTTTGATTGCACAGTTTTTATCGGGGCTAACGAAATCTATATAGAATTGAATTTCGATGAAATTATTTTGCTAAGCATATATATAAAGAATAGCCAAAAAAACGCACCTTATTTTAAATTTAAATATTTCTCTCACGGAAATTACCAAATGTTGTTCGCATGTAGTTCATCTGCGTAGAGCTTGTGAATTAAACCCTTTACTATTTAGATTTCAGCGATGTTCGTATCTTCTGTAGTCGGTTATGTGCTGTTTCCACCAAATTGGACATAAATCCATCCATGGGTAGTCCAGCATTTTGTTAATATAATAACTATCAAAAAACAGACAAAAAAAAACAAAACAAAAAATTAAAGTTAGATACATTTTGGTTTTATAAAGTAAAGCTTAGAACGCTGCTCGAGCGAAACTAAATTTTAGCTGCTCTCCAATTTTTAACTTTCTCGTTTTCTCCAAACATTAGCCAAATCCCTAACTAAATTTTGATATGGAGTGCGTTGTGGATATAAGTGTCACAGAAAACAGCTGTTCGTTGAAAATAACTTCCTTCACAAAATCGTATCCTTATTTACTTTTCCGCAACACAAAAACACAACAGAAAAAAAACATGATCTCTAAAAATTTAGCTTAAAAAATTTTCCGAACCATTAATGGGTGCGCTAAATTGTGACAGATACATGAGTAGAATCTGAAATGAAAATTTGAGTGTACGGCTAAATGGATTCGCTTAAATTTAGCTCAGCTACATTTTGGAGAGAATTTTGTATGGGAGCTAAAATTGAGCTCGAGCAGCGTACTAAGCTTTAACGATGAAAATAAATCGCATTACATAATGACATCTATTAAAGCCTATTTTAATGAAATGAAACAAAAAAAAAAAAAACAGTCATTGCACAATTTGTCAATATAGAAGAAAAATCTCAAAACAAAAACTGAAAAAATTCCATTTTCTCAAAGTTTTGGTGACCGTTATATGCTTCCAGCATATTTTTTCTTCGCATAATCCTTTTTTATAAAAAAAAAACTACTTTGTTAGGACCTGCTGAAATAAAGAAAAAGTTAATACAATTACTTTTTAAACATATACATACTTTAAATATACATTGTTTTTAAAGTAATTAACAATTTCCATATCTAAGGGAATTCCAAAGTTTGACTAAGAGCATCGAAAGCATTCTCAAACTTTTTCATCCTTGACATAAAATTATTGGTTTTTAAGCTTTTCTTAAATACATTATATTGGAAATAACATTCTCTTTCTTTCGACGAGCATCGGAATATAAGTTTTTTAACTTATGTCCCGTGGAGTATGTCACTGCGCAATATTTTAAAAGTATAATAAGAAGCTGATGCCAAAGTTCGGCAAATATCAAAGAAGCGGTGCAAAATATTTTCATCTTCGTTGTGTAATTTTTTCAATATTTATCAGAAAAACATCCGGATATATGGACGGATATGTTGCGCGCACTATTTAACTAGGTTTAAGTAAGATCTTTTAGTTGTGGTTTTGAAATTAAAACAAATAGGTAATTATCTGAATTACGTATTTGTTGTTGAGAATTCGTCTTAAGAACTGAACTAAAGGCCGATTACCGCATCTGTAAACGAGTACTGAATTCTTTTTCGTTTTGCATGTAAGGCCCCTTTCACAATGCTGGCGTGATAACGAGACGAGAGCGAGGCGAGAATCGCTCTCGCCTTGTTCTCGCTTTAAGGCCGCGTTTCCATTTGCAAATAAACTCGCGGAAGTCTTGCAGAAGTTTCTTGCAATACCGTTTATGAATTGTCATATGAATTCTTGCAATTTCTTCCGCAAAAAATATCTTGCAAGAAGCTGGCGCATCATATTGTCGCAATTTATTGCAGAGGTATTTACACAGGAGAGCCATTAATGTCGGAAGAAATTTGGTAATTTACTGAAATCGTGAAATCATGACGAGAAGACGTCAACGTTTATATAACATTTATTGTTCCAAAAGAAAAAAAGATGAACTAGGGTTCGCGATTGGATTTTAAGAAGACTGGGAGACTAAGAAGCAACTAAATATAGAAGACGCTAAAAAATACATCAATTTCACTCTTATGACCGCAGTTGATTTGAAAGTTTTGTTATGAAAAGTGGGTCCTATTATAAAAAAAGTAAGACACTCGATTCCCTGATTCAATATTACCGAAGGAAAGACTCCTGTTGACGCTGCGATTAACATCGTCCGGCAATTCACAATGAAACAAGTTACGCAAGGACGCAAGGTATGCCGGCGAGTTTTTCTGACAACGAATAGAGGGACCACTGAAACCACAGCACACAATAAAAGGTAATAATATCTTCCGAGCTCTAATTCGTTTCGTTCTGCGCATCTGTCAAAAAGACATGCTTTTCCATACAGATACGAATGTGTTCACATTGTCAGCCATGAAAATTCATGCGCGCACATATTCACCCCGATTGTCGTCGTCGTCTGTCGCAAACGACTGGCGACATTTGTCGTGTCGAGTCGTTTGGAATTTGGTATTGCGTAACTGAAACGACTGTGAGAGTTCAGAGAGTCGCTCTGAACTCTCACATTCCACCAACTATAACACATGCGGTTTGACATTTCAGCCGACGAATTTATATTTGGTCTGGTGTCTTGAGTTGTTTTTTGAAAGCTGTGACGCAGAAGAAACCCAGAAAAAAGAGCTGGTAAAGTTAAGAAAGAAAATTCTAACCAAATCTAAGACATTGGATTTGCCCGACATTAAGTGAGTTGTAGAAATAATTTAAATTGCAAACTGTTTTAATAACAATAAATATTTTCACATTTAAAATGTGTTTTAGACTATCGAAGTCGAAGGTGCCGATTAACATCACTTTTGCTAGGCCTTCGTGAATGATTTTGCCAAAGCAATACACTAAACACTAAATGCAGAAATTGTTTTTTATTTGTTATCTCCATTCTGCAAAATAACTATAATTGTCTTTTAGTTAATTAAAAATTAAGTACACATACTTTTTTTTAAAACATTATCACACAGTCGTCCGCAAAATAGTCGACGACAGAAATGTAACATTTTGTTTTATTCTCAGGGTCGCATACAGGCCGCCATATTGCAGATGGCGGTTTGTTTGTGTACACTGAAACTATAAAGCATATTGCCACTTCGATTCTATTTTACAAAAGAGAGCTGCACTTTTATTGTTTTTTTAGCACTACTGCAATCAGTTTGACAGCAACCAATTTGCACTTCTTAGGCGTCACTTCAGTAAAATGCAACCGAAAAAAAATTGTGTTGGTTTTTTTTGGAGCACTTAATGACTGAACTAAATCTTGGTCTTAAAATGTTGCTTATAAATTATAAAGCTAGTTCATAAAAAAAAAATAGCAATTTCTAGAAAACGAATTTATTAATTTTTTCGTACGTAGGTACGACGCATTTTCAACAACTGGCGGATGAATACAATGCAAGACAGTGTGGACAAAAATTGTATGCATTGCTGCGGCTGTGACAATTTTAACCATAGATTAAAATGTAACAACTAAATTGACAAATAAACTGTAAAACTGGAACGATTTGTCGCAAATATATGGTTTGGTGACCAAAGTTAAAAATAAGCGAACCAACGCCTTTTGGTTACCACAGATATATAATCATGGGTTAAACTAAATCTATGATAACCTAACCGCAGATTTAACCAGCTCTAAGCAAACCGACCCTTTAGTCAATTCCACAACAGGTTCCACTAAATTCCACCTACACTACACTACATCTATCAGCAATTTATACATATAAGTAACATTTTGTAGTTAGTACCAAAGTATACGATTAAGATATAGGTACCTATGTTTACCTAATTGGCGAAATGACGACGCCTAGGAACAAAGTGTTAATAACTATAAATATCCTTATAAACTTTGCTGAATTTATCGGCCCTATCATGGTATCCATTCCAAAAGAAAAATTCTCCGATTTTGTACGAATCGGAGAATTTTGCTTCATGGTAATCGTTCCGATAAGCTGTTCGGAACATTTCTCCGACAAAACGTAACGCACACCGGTAGTATACGTTTTATTGCGATGGTTTGCGTTTTTTGCACCTGGTTTTGACAGCAATAAATAAATGAATGAATTAATTTCAATGGAAATATTTCCCTTGTCAGCAATGTAAATCAAATTGCTGAATGGGAAACATTCCGGGAGAAATATTATTTGCGATAGGGGTGATTATTTTCGGGGCAACATTGTTAAAAGAAATACGAACTTCCCCTTTTCAACGTCATTAATTTTTTATTTTGGGAAAATGAGTTCTAACATTATCGCAGTCATTTAAAAATTTCTCAAATCGTATCAAAATAATAACAAAACAAACGATAAAAGTGCGGCCCTGCTTGCTTGAAAAAAACACAAGTGGCAACCGTAGTCACATTCTATGAAAATGGCGTCGCTCCCACTCAGAGGGTAAATGTCATCGGCGGCGTCTCGGGCGAGATTTTTCCAATTTTCCGAAATGGTTGCGAGACGAGGCAATGAGTCTCGCGCCATTGTGTATTGCTGCATGCATTTCCTTTGATTGGAAATTATTTGACAACTCGCACTGGACTCGATCTCGCTCTCGTCTCGCTCTCTCGCTGCATTGTGAATCGGCCATAAATCGATATAATTCGGTGACATATTGCTCGTTCACCGGTGTGGTAATTCGTCCCAGATTACAAAAATTAAATAAAAAATTAAATTTGAAGGCTTTTAGTTGCAACTTAAGGCGGCTCTCAGATTGAGGCAACAATCAATAAGCTACTATAGCAACTGCCAATAAGCAATCAGCAATATTTTTCGTTCGAGCGATATTTAGTTGCTCTGATGTGAGACCTCTAATTTAATTCAAAGTAAAATAATTGTGAGCGATAATGCGTGTTTCCTATTGCCACCAGTTGCTTATTGAATGTTGCCTCAATGTGAGAGCCGACTAAGAGTTTTAAATGAGAGAATATTCATTGATGAATAGAGGAGCTGTTACCTAAAAAGATCCACTCCAATACCTAGCTCAATGGTACACGTATCTGTATTATGTACTAAGAACAAGATACAAATTTTCAAAGTTGCTATAGGCAGTGTGCTCTTTAATTCAGCTTCTTCCGCTGGTACTCCATTATATAATATTGCTTCGTCTTATTTGCGATTGTCTCAGTTTCTATAATTCACATCTATAGTAGACCTGAAGACACAATTATATAAAGAGTAGGTGCAGTACCTACTTTTGTTTTGTTCCGTCATTCCATTAGTGTATTCGAAATAAATTTACATAGGTATAAATATTTTATTAAAATTTGTTCTCTTAAAAATGTAATCCTTAAGCAACATCGAAATTTGAAATTTCGTGCTGGGGCAGTGATTGATTAATTTTATGCATTTTAACATTTAAAGTATTCATTATTAATGAGTGATAAATCATATTAAGATTTGTAGTTATTCGGTCCTACATTATATTGCATTGTTTCTACAAATTTACGACACATGGAATTGAAAATATGACAATGAATTTGCGAAATATGTACCCATAACCAAATTTTAATTTTATTTATTATTACATACTTTATTAATTTTTTTGTTGTTGTTGATTTTTTTTATGATTATCGATTATTATATAATCAGTCAATTGGTTTGGCAGTGATATTTTATTGTATACATAATTTTAAATCAAGATTTTTTGTTTGTTACTTTTTTTTTATTTAATTTAACGAAATTGTTTTAAGAAGTAAAATAAATTGATTGTACTGGTAAATTATTAATTTTAGAACGGCGTGAACTAAATGAATGTTTCATTTAATTATTTTAATTTGTCTAGGCTTTACATTTCTGAGTTGTTTTTGTTTTAATTTTTTTTTTACAATTTCTATTTACAAAATTTAAATACACACCATGATCCATTTGGTCCAATGTAAAAAAATTATTATTTTCTCTATCGTTAACGTTAATTTAGTGTTTGTTTTCTTTTTGTTTAATTATAAATATAAAAATAATTGAAATATTATTTTTATGATTTATTATTTTATTGTAAATAACATTTAACATTAAGAAAATTGAACCTTTTCACAGCCACATTTTTCAAGGCATGTTATTCAACTTGTTTTTGTGTCAAATAATATTCATATAGGTCGAAGTAATAAGATTGTAAGATTTTTGAAAGAATTGGTTTGGTTTTTGAGTAAAGGAGAAAATGATAAGACTAAAATTATGTCCTACTTGTGGTTCTGAACTTTCTTTAACCCTCTCCCATACACGTAGTTACTTGATTTAGACGATATCCTTGTCATTCGTTACTCATATTCATAAAAAAATCGGACAAAATATGTATGTGCATAGCAAAAAAGAAAATGAAAATATGACTGCAAACGTCAGATTATGTGCCTATTACCTATTTTGAAGAAGTAACTTTACCATTTTCTCTATATAGCAACAGTAAACAGAGTCACAGGGTTAGACTGTTTTTATCTGTCTTTCCATCTTCCGCTTTTCTTTCTTTCGAATGCTCCATCATTTCTAATCTGCTCGAGTTAATAAATAAATAAATAAATAGGTGGCGCAACAGGCGGGTAGACACCCTAGGCCTAGTTTCTTGCAACCATTCGTTTGTGTGAGTTTCTATTTTTTTTGGGACGAATGGATATGGATGGGACCTACAATTTTATGCCGAGTCTGAACGCCTGAATTGAGAAGCTTTTTCAGGACAGTCATACTCTCAGATGTTCATCAGACGTTCGCGAGAGGTGGCGCAGTGGAAAAAATTAAGATGTAATTTGTGTTTTTCCAGGGATCGAACCCGGGATTCCTTGCACAGTACTCCAGCACACTAACCACTCGCTACTGCGCCCATTTTGTGGGATTGTTTGTATGAAAAATTGTCTATGTCGGTCGAGTAGTGTTGGTACAAATTACATACAAAACTAATATTAGACCCATGCGCATACATTACATACTAACTCGCATGGGAAATATTTTGCATGGCTTTTATGCAGTGGAGGGATCAAAGCATCGCCCAGGCCGATGATACCACGTTTACCTACTTATTTTCTATATTTGTCGAGGTAGTTTTTGAATGTGGTGCGGACATTGGACAACTGTCAGTCGCCTGAAAATTGATAGAAATTTGAAATTTGATTTGAACCGCGTGTAACGAGTATTTGCATTTGTCTTTTGATTTCCTGCGATATGAGAAGCAAATTGGTATGAAAATGGTAACAGACGGCGGAAAAGTAATGTAACTTTTTTTTTATAATGCTCTTAGTTCTAGTTGTCAGTACAAACTCTTCCACATACTTGGATTCATACTCACATGCAATTTATAGAAAAACAAAATGCATCTGTCATTTTTCGTAGTTACTACCAAAACGTTTTTGTAAATTTTTCTCTTTGAGAGAGACTTCATCCCCACCTGTCAAAATGACAGTTCTTTTCCATTTTTACTACAAAAGTAAAGGAACAGACCTAATATTGTAAGTTCAGACGGTTGTCTGACATTTGGGACATATTTTCACTGACAGATCTGACGATATTGTAAGATCTGACATTCGTGTATATTTAGTTTAATATCTTTGAAGCTTTACTTTTGACGTTTGACCAGTAATTTACTCAATAGGTCTGTTTTCGTAGGTATGTTAATAGTAAAATCTCTAAATAAGTACATTATCAAATTGCTGATGAATTTTCCTCTGCGAATGGCAAAATTATTAAAATGTAGGATTAGGAACCATTTTTTTATTTCCTGCTTCCATGATTGACAGATTACAAAAAATTACCAACCGACATTTCTTGTGTACACCTATGCATCTAAGAAATTAGTAAGATCTTACATTAAGGAAGTACTTTCATCGGTCTCTCGATTGCTTCCTTTTACGAAAATTCACGTACAGCAATATGAATTAATAAGATTTCGTTTTATCCTGGTCTTAAAATGTTGCTGTTGAATTATAAAGTTAGTTCGTCCAAAAAAAAATTTAGCAGCTGATCTTTAAATTTTCTAGAAAAATTTATTAAATTTTCCGTACGTAAAACTTTTTATGTTCAACTTCTGAGTCAATTCCTCAACATTTTCCACTAAATTCCTATGGTATGCTTCTTCTGTGGTTAAATGTGCCAGTTTTGTTTTGTTTCGTATTTTGACAGATGCATTTTACTGATGGCTATAATTGGCCCCTAACGCAGATTCCCTCAAAGGAATGTTTTACGAGCAAATTTGATGGTAAATGTCATTAGGAATTATTGGCAAACAGTTATCATCAGTGGTATGCTGTCACCAAATAGACCCCAAGTAAGGTAGAAACTGAAAAGCACAAACCACAAAGAATAGACCGTCGACTCCTCCCACACAACGGACTATGCCTACAAGCTGCCTGCGGACCCAGGATTTTTCATATGTTGGTGCTGTACAAAATAAAAAGAGCGCCATTAACGCACGCATGCTTGAATAATCCTAGGCCCATGGTATATGATGGAATAATCATTGTCGCCATTGATTTTTACATTTCACACACATTCACAGACAGGGGAATTAATTCCGTGGAGAATCGGGTAGGTGCACGAAAGTTGGCGGTCTAGTTCTATGGTTTGTGCTGAAAAGCAATAAATTCTCCATTGTTCGTGTGCTATAAAATCAATAATATATAATAAAAAAAGGGTTTGTTTTAATATTTTGTGTGAAAAAAAATCTTTCTTTATATTTATCCAATAAAAAAAATATACAAATTTTAATACAACTAAATATAGGTCTTTAAAATAAAAACAAACAAAAGATATTAAAATTTACTACAAAGCTAAGCTATACATTATTAGTTCTTTTTTTTAATTTTGTTCTGTCAACATAAAAATTAATTTTATTTGAGGTTTGCTTTTATGAGTTGTTTTTTTTTTTTATAAAAGGAACTGAAATGCCCAAAAAATATTTGTACTAAAATGAAATGGTTTAAATTTCTCTTAAAACATAAAATAAGAACAAAAAATATGTTTTCATTAAACAGACTAAGATGGCAGAGCCAACAAAAAAATTAGTCTTTCTTAAATTTAATTTGCTAGATTAATTTAGAGTTGCTTTTACATAATTTAGTTTTAATAATCTTAAAATTGATTTTAGTCTTTCGATTTAAGTCTAAATATATTATTTGATGCAAAGGTGGGGATTGTGTGTGTGTTTTTTTTTGTTGTTTAAAAGGTTCTTCTTTATCATGAGAATTTGTATCTTGATTTTCAAGCAATATTATGCGTTTGTAGTAAATCGAGTTTAGTTGAACACAATATTTTTGGTAGTTTTTTAAGTGGCAGTTTATTGCAAACCGAAAGTGTTATATGACAGTTTTTAAAGAAATACGGCATAAGTCGAAATGGGATTTAAAGTTTGAACACTACGATACATTTCTTCTGTTTTGCGAGACAACACTGGAATGAGTATTCTAGATTTCTTTCTGATCTGTCGCCAATTGTCGTTACTTTATGTTGCTATTAATATGTTCTGTGTTGTCGATTGTCTGTTGCAAATGTACTGTAACTGTATGCTGTTTCTATTCCCTTTTCTATCTTTTTTTGTTTGCTGTATTTAACAGATAACGAAAAACTTACCAGAAGAAGCTTTTTGTGTACCTACACATTGGTAAGACTTTTTTTTAAGAAGTAAAACAGCGTGGAAAATAAAATGGTGTCACTGAAGGTACACACCAAGCTATTAATTTTATAATATTATAATATTATAATTTTTTAAACACGAAAAGGGATTTCCATTATTAAGCAAAAATGGTTTCAGAAATATATAGATGCCCACTCGCTGGCTTTGGGGTCCTAGTCAATAATTCAAGTTGAAGTTCGTAAACCTAGTCCAGACAAATTTAGTTAACGTTCTACATCAATAGGTGACGCCTCCAATCAATGAAAATGGTTATTTTTCTATTGGTGCGAGGGTTAACTCTCAGTGACAAAAAACATGACATTTATCCCATTTTAGCTCAAAAAGTACTAAATTTCACCAGGTACGTAGGCGTATGCGTAACTATTTTAGTACCTAAATGCTGTCACTAAAATGAATACGTAAAAACGAGAAACAGAACAAAACTGAAACATTTTACGCAAGAATTTCAGCGGAATTATTTGGTGGAATTGGCTGAGAATTTGATCCGAAAAAGTCTTAAGTACGTACATTATAATTCATTGAATATTCAGGTACAAACCTTGAAAAAAAAAAACTATTCAGTTCAAGTGATCTAAAAAAACAAAACATTTTTTTTCGTTTCTGTTTTACGTTTGAGGTCGTAGAGAATTCTCTCTCCCACTGACAAAAAATAGACTATTATTCAATTCTAGCTTAGGCTTTGTATTTTGAGCAAATTCTCACTTCACCCGGAGACAAATAACGCCCTGCCACAGGGCATTGATATAATACATATAGTTCAGGCGCATTCTGGTTGGAGACAAAAGCAATAATCCGAAACTCACCTGCTCTTCCTTTAAACCTAATGAAAAGGCTGATGTTTTAGATTATAATGTTTTCGGATAAGTCTACTCTAGATTCTACTTAACTCGAACCTACAATTATCCAGAGCGTGCGACCACGAACAATATAAAGCATCATTAGGAAAGTAAAAAAGCGAATGGGACCCAATAGAATTAAAACTATTAAGCCGTACTGAGCAAGTTAGCTTCTTATGGAGTGTTGTGATAATCAGATGTACACAAAACGTTTATGGCCAGAAGTGAGCAATAAGAGATCTAGATTCATGATCGGACTGAGCCGCAAGGAGATTCGCGTACTCACAGGTGTCATTACTGGACACTGTGCTATAGGCATACACGCGGAAAGACTGGGCATACTGCATAATGACTTTTGCAGAAGCTGCAGAGACTTCGAAGAAATGGCAGCCCTTAAAAACAGCAGACACAGTATTTTCAATGGCTTCTTCTTCGATGAACTAGAAGATCTGGAGATCGGGGTGGTTCCAGTAGACAGACAATCTCCACACCCTTTGGTTACTCTTAGGACAAGCTAAAATTCTGGATATAAGAGCTTATGAATATCTGTGATTAATACTAAATCTAGGTGACTCAAATAAAAGAGGTATAATTTTTGTCACAAACAGGTATGCAATAGAAGGATCCCGTCACTGAATACAATGGACCCAATTGATGGTCTATATGAAGCTGTGGCAACCGCCACAAGAGCACCAAATTACCTACCTACCATACAAAACGTTCTGTTTTGCAGATCGATTGAAGATTACTAAATCATTTTATGGCCACATTAGCAAACCAACTCGAACTGACTGTGCAATTTTAAAAATATTTCTATGTGATGAAATTTTGCTTCGGTATTTTTATTATTGTTCTTGTTTAATTATTCTTACAAGATTATCTTTAGCTATGCATTACACTGTATCACTGTCAGATTCCTTTGCATTAACAGCAGGAGCGCCCAAGGATCTATAATTTCCCACAAAACGGCAGATAAACCAAATATTTATTTGAAATGACTGGAAGAAATATAGTTTTAGAGCATTCTTTAATTGACGAGCGTAGACAGCAGTCACAGGAACAGAGTATTTCGCCCAAAGCCAAATTATTTTGAAACACTCGACGATGGAGATTTCAGAATTCGACTCACCTTGTCGTTGCTATACGTTGTTAGTTCGGAGGTTTAAGTTGTAACGATTCAACAGGCTATGCTTTCAAATTGAGGAGATCAACATTGCATACAAAATTTTGTCTGCAATATTCTGTGAAAGCATAAAAGCAATGGCCAACAACCTGATAGGTCTTTATCAGTGCAGTTAGACCGAAAAAGCACATCATTGATCAAATTTTCACACTACGAGAGATCCTGGAAAAGGACCAGAAAATTAAAATCGACACCAACCGCATGTCCATCGATTTTAAGGTTGCTTAAAGTTTTGCCATCACCTTACATAACTCGTCCGTTTGCGCAGGATGGGCTGGAGAACTCTCGTTACTCCATAAATGTATGTTGATAAGAACACTCCAAGTGACGTTCAGCCATTTAACTTTTTTAACGTTATACTTAAGAGAATTGTACGAAACTTAGAAGTGGTACAATCTTTCAATGACACTGAACTGAATGACAAAAACTGGGCAAGCACTTGTGAGTATTAAATCAAAAGCGGCAAAGATGGGACTGTAAAGTCCTGATGCGTACGACGAAATGTACGATACCCAGATCCTTTCTGCCAGTTCTTCTTTAGGGCGCTGAGGAAGGGTAAGTTGATACTGGATTCATTTAAAACAATAATACTTCGGCTGATTTTTGGCCTATTGCGCCTGGAGTGCAAATAAAGGAGAATCTGCTACAGCGGCTAAACCGATAGAATGGACAATAATCATCCCTATCGTGGAATCCGTCGGAAACGTTTTCTTATAGACACGTTTTTGGGAACGGTAGTTTCACTGTCAAACGTCTGTCTTTCATTTATCAATACAGATCTGTGTAGCTGCATTCGTCAGAGGTATATGAAAAGTTTGTTTTAAAAGTGATTTAAATAAAAAATAGTGTTTATTATGTAATAATGTATAAGATAGCTCTATTCTTGGAAGCATAAGAGGAAGAACGAAATGAGCTGTCAGAGAAGAATACGAGACAGGTTAAGAGGAGCAGTGAATGATTTCATGGAACTTCCGGATGAAATGTGTTTTCAGAATGATTATTTTTTGATATTAATAAAGTTCAATATTGCATAGAGTTAAAACAAATGTTCGGCTTAATAAAGCAGCTGTTTTGTATGTACATTTTTTTTAATTCCCACGACGTGCAGCAAGCAAGAAAGCCTATGAGATCCGCAATGATTTTAATGCGGGCGAGAAATGTTATTTGAACGTTTTCAACGAGGATTTGTTCACTTTGAGGATTTGACGCGGAAGTTGAGGAACCAGAAGATTTGCAAGCTAAAGTTTTAGGACGAAAGATTGCTGCATGTTCCGAAGAAGTGAATGTTTCAACCGACGACAGTAGTTCTTATGGCGGGAACGGTTCGGCCGACGAGGATTTGTCCACACATGAAATAAGCGACGCTACTGACATTAGAATTCTGATCTCAGTACAGCTACCGTTGCCGACAAACAGGAATTGGATTTCCTGATATCAGAAATCAGCAGAATAGAGATGATGAAATATTACAAATAAGAGAGCGGCTAGAAAGAGAGGAGCTCGCCAGATACGAGATGTATAAATTTTTCGGAAAAATGAGGCTTGCAGTGTGCAATGTGCTAGCCGTGAATAATTTTTGCTAGATTCCACGATAGGGGTGAATGACTCAAGCCAAGAAACCAAACCCCCAAGTTCGAAACAACAAGAAAAACTTCGTTTGAACAACTTGAAGCACGGTGTTCTGGGCCGACGAGAATAAAAGGATGCTTGACGAGTCTGGAGCTCCTTAAGTGAGTAAATCTCTCTATGTTTTACTAGTCTTAACTGCGATAAAATCTTTTCAGACTTACACTTCATATTTGTGTAACCAAACAACAACCAAACATTTTAGTGGGCTTTCATCCCTCTTTCTATCCGCTAGATTGAGAATTTTCCTGTTTAAGGACACCCCTAGCTGTTTGACAATGCAACGTATAAAAATGTTCGAACGGTGAGCTTTCTGAAACGTGATTGATTTGGGAAAATTTGCCGAAATTTTAATTTTTCCCCACTTTTTAAGAAGAACGTAAAAACTTTCAAAAAACTTACAGTGTCCACCGATGAAATTTTCCTTCAATTGGTCTGGTAGTTTTGTATTAAGATAGCCGCCAAGCTCTTCAATTTGTTCGAAAATCTGGGAACGTTTTGTTGAGATCGTCCTGTGTAACTAAATGGAGCTGAACAATATAGTCCCTTTATATCCGACAGGTAAAGTGTGTCCCTTTCAGTAGCGTATTCTCTCTACGGCAGCTTATTGTTATACATTTCTTTTCAGCACATACTTTTTAAAAACTAGTAACCAACCAAATTTAAGAAAAAAAAATGATACTCTCACTAAAAAAACATAAATATCATAATTTTGATTGAAAAAAAAAAACATTTTCTTACAGACCTTTTTCTCTTCACATTTTAATTAAGCACTAGATTTCTTAGTACCAAACATAGTTATACAATACATAGTATTTTTTTTTTTATTAATTATTCGGAATTGTCAACAAAACGCGCTTTTGTCTCTTTTTTCTTTTATTTGCATTACTTTGTTTGCTTTGTTGATTTTGGCAGTGGGTTGGTTGTTGTAGGGTTCTAAAATATTTTCTCATTTTTCGTTCTTTACCGCTTAACACGCGTACAATCAATTTAATTTTAATTTGTTTTTTTTTTTTTTTGTTTTTATTTATAATATAATTTCGCATTTAAAATATACGCTTTATTATTGGCTAAATGCATTTTGTCATTTCCTTTTATACAATAAAAAGTAACCGACAAAAACAATGATTTTTGTAGTAAACCACGCATACTTTAGTTTTATACCTACCGATAAAAATATTAATAATAATTATGTATGTACGTTTTGTTTTCCTTCTGCTTTTCTTATGTACAACTAAACAGTAAACTAAAATCATCTAGACTTACACAAATTGTATAGATATTACATTATTAAAAAAAAATTCCACTAACATATTATTAAAATACGATCTTTTGTGTATTACACATTGTTTATTTTGTTTACCTAAAACTAAAACAGAAAACAAAAAAAAAACGACGAAAAAGTTATATAGGGAAGCAAACTTTTCTATACATTTTACTTGATGAGCAAATGTTTTTGTTTTTGTTTCTTTTTTATTTCTGTTCATTTTTAACTTTACATAAAAAAGTTTTCTAAAGTCGTGTAAATGTATGCTTGTTTACTGTTATACTCTCTCGTATGTATATAGATATATATTTATATATAATTTGTTTGTTTATGACAATTGTATAGTATATAAGTTAATATTTGTTGTTTACAATAATTTGTTCAAAGACAAAAAAACTTTTAAATTAATCCTAATTGCAATTGTTACTTCTATGTTTGTTGCTTATGTTAATATTATTATAATTATTATTATTATTATTTATATTTGTTGCATTATAACTTACGATTTAAGGTCACGATGGTTGTATCCTTTTTGGTGGCTTACGCGATTGCTTTTGTCTCAGTTCCATTTGTGGTAATTTAAAAGGAAGTTCACTAATACTACTTAGGCTAGGAATACCAATGCTACTACTACGACTCGCCGTCCCATCTATTGATGATGATGATGATGATGATGATGCGGACGACGATGATAAGGATAACGATGACGATGTCGTCGTTTCCTCTATAGTGACAATTGATTGACTGTTCTCCTGTAAACTGGTAGTAGAGTCTTGTGAGTTTTGTCGACTTAATGAGTGAAAGCTTTGGAATAAATTTGGTGAGTGCGGCAGACGATAAGCTGACTTAAGTAATGATTCAACGGTCGTTTTCTCGTTCGGCTGCATTCGATTGATTGGAAGAGTTTTCATGTACGGCATACTACTTTCGGGTAGCCATTCATTCGAGATTCTGTAAATGTATGAAAATTATAGTAAAATATATATAAAATAAATATAATGCGAACTTACATTTTGGGCGGCGCCCACTGCACATAACATTCGACAATTCCTTTCAGTGTTTTGCGACGCATTAGAATTTCTCCTTGGAATGTTATGGAGTTATTGCCATTGGTAAGGGTACTTATTTGTCGGAGACGATGCTGTAGGCCCTCCATAATTCCAGTATCAAAGAAATCGAACATACGAGCTGCAGAAGAACATACAAAATCAGACGTTAGGAATATTTTAGGGAAATTCACATAACAGGTTTTGGATACTGCTTACTTTGAATTGAATTTCTGAGCTAAATGAAATAAGTTTACATAATTATTTTTGTCTACATGCATGCGTTATACTCAAGTGTTGTTGGGCAAAGGCGACCGAAGTAGGTATACCTTTTTAGACCTGTTTAAACACCCTGAAATACTAATCTTGTGTCACATATTCTAAGGATCATACGGCTGCATGTTAATTACTGACACGCGTGAGAGTAAATAGGGTAGAAGTCTATAATCGGCTTTATACTTTGGGTGGTAGGGTGGAGTGGAGTCTTTTCTGAGACGGGAGACGATTCGAAATGTGGAAACTACAGTGGGCGAATGTGGAGAGGCAAGGGACATAAGTTAAACGTTACTAATATTTCAAAAGTTGCTGGAATATTGCTAAGTTGTGGCAAAATCTGAGTAGAGAGTAGGATACCGTAGGATTATGGGGTAGTGTTACCAAAGAAACAAATTCCCCTATTCGCGTACATTTCATCGCCAGGAAATAATTTACTATGATCGCTGTACTTTTTATTTACTACTAAGCGCTTAGACTAATCGCAATACGAACAAAATTGAAAATCGTGGATCTTCGCAACACACGATCTGTTACAACTGGGAGAGTATTAGAACATTTAGAATTGTTATACTCGTATACGACAGATGGCGCACATTACCAGTTTTCGAACACACGATCTATTACAACTGGGAGAGTATTCACCCCTATTCCCGTTGGCGTTTGTCGTATACGACTCATGCTTCGTGTCGTTGTAAAACGATGTTCAGATTTTTTTTTTAACATTTGTTAACAGTTTTACTTCTTTTTCTATTTATTCACCATCATTTCAACTCATTTGTTTCCAGAAAGTTACAAACACCAACTAGAAAACAAAGTGTCATTTACGACAAACGCCAACGGGAATAGGGGTGATAAAAACACTTCGAATTGTTCTACTCGTATGCGACAGATGGCGAAAATTACCAGTTTTCAAACTCTGTGCCTTGACCCACGTGTAAGGGCTGCTTAGGGCGCAGTTATAGGAATCAGATAAATGTACAATATGTAAAAATGTTTCCTTTCTTTTTTGTCCAACATATTTTTGAAGCCTGACGTAAGTTGTATGTGCCCACAGTACACATATTAAAGGTAATATATTCATTTTCGTTTCGTTCTGCGCATCTGTCAAAAAGGCATGCTTTTCCATAGAAATTCGAATTTGGTCACATTGTCAGCCATGAAAACTCATGCGCGCGCACATTATTTCTATACGTTTATTGTCCATGGTCACATAGGCCGCCATTGCAGATGCTCAATATATTACCTTTAATGTGTATACTGTGGTATGTGCCTATATGTCGTTACTTTTGAAGGGGAGAACTGAATGCGGGCAATACTAAAAAACAACATTTTAGCGTGTAGCCAACTCCTGTCAATTTGACTGCTTAACATTTTGCGTAAAAGTAGCGTACAAAATGTCCAAATATTCATAAAGATGCCATTGCTCAAAACAGTTGTATAACACTGGAGCATTCAGACTCGAAGTTCGATCTATGCCAAGCAAAAACCCCTTTTTGGTCCAATTGACTTGTCTAAATCAACATGGTGAGGTGCGAAGTATTAGAGATAATCAAATCGTGTCGTTGTAAAAACTACATTCAGATTTGTTCTGAACTTTTGATAGGGAATTTATTTCTGTTTCTATATCTATCCTGCACAAGTTACCTTACAAATACCGACTTAAAAACAAAAATAGGAGTGAATGCCTGTATTACCTTGCATGACCCTATTTTGGACGTGAAAGCTCAACCACCTCTCCGCTAAAAACTTTTTAAACTTTCTAATAAGAAATTTATAAAAAAAAACTAACCCTCTATTGTTCTAATCACTGAGCAACTGTGTCTAGAATAGTCTATAGGAACGAAGATATCTATAGGAACGAAGATATCTAAAGTTGACTATATGAATACGAATGATTTCTTGGTACATATGTTTTTTCCAAACAATGTTAACATGATGACTCTCACCCGGTAGGTGCAAAACAAAGAAAGGAGACCTAAAAAACCCCTCTCAAGACCATCCTCGAGAATCTTAACAACAGAATGTCCTCTCTAATGTAAGTAGATACAAATTCTAACAGGATGCTACATTTGCTGAATCATAACGCTGAACTAAAGATTTTTTTAAAAGGAATGAACCTACCTGAAATATTTCATACTGACTTTCATTTTGCGGATAGATCTTTTTAATCTTGCGAAATGATCTCAGAGTGAAGCGAAATTATTCTATTGCATTGCCCAAGTCAGTTAATTCTACACTGTTAACGAAATGTATAGGCTAGGCTAGGCACCCATAATTACATTTCGTTAACAATGTAGTTCTAGGTTAAGTCACATGTTATACTTGCAAACGGGACCAATTTATTACTTCATTGTAATCTGATTTATGAACGTGCAGACAAATTTATATATTAAAGTAATAAATTGGCCAAGTAAGCGGACTCATATAATAATAAATATTGGTTAAAATAAAAGCTAGACTATAATAATGCCTACGTGTCTCAAAATAGAGTCCGTGTTTAAAGTTGAGCGGTGATCTCAGTTATAAAATCTTTGATTTTCAGTGCTTCTAAGTTGGCACTGCTGGAAACATTTCGAAAATACGTCAAATTCCTTTTCCTTCGTACAGCGGTGTTCCAACTGCCATAATACGTTTCCGCCTTCCACTTTTAAAATTAACGAATTTACTGAGCGTTCGATGTTAGTGTTGTCAGATGTGTTGCATCGATATTTTTTGTTTGGATTTAAAAGTAGAGTCAGTCGCTGTCCCATTTTAGACTAGCACAGAATTGATTTTAATAAAAACGAATAGTTACATGACGTGTTGTTTGTTTAATAAGTTGCCTGGAACTCGATATTTTATAGCCTCAATCGCAAGCTCATTTCTGATAGTTGAAGGTTTATCCAACATGTTTCCAAATGTAAAAATTTGTATGGACAGCGTTTAGCGTCTCAAACTGAATTGTGATCAAACACTGGTTCCAGTCGTTTGTTTAAATGCGTAGGTAATAAAGTTGTGCTTTGTGCCAATAGATGGCATTTATATACAGGACAACCTTTTTTTAATATCCACAAAAAGCTTCCAATCCTTTTATATTTAAGTGCGATTTCTTTAATATTTGGGGGCGATCGATTTTTTAAGAAACTAAAGTTACTTCCATTTTTAATGACAATACAGTTGTGGTTGTTACTGTTGAATGTGTATTCTTCAATATTAGGTTGACATGAGCATCGAATTAGCAGAATTTTGTAATGCTCTTTGAATTTCGAAAATAAATTCTTAAGTGACTAAGCAGTGTTAGCAACTGATAAAAAAAAACAGTGCTGTAATGTTTTTGAACATATTGTATTGACGTCTAGCTAATATGAAATTAGACTGTAACGACACAGTTTTGAAGTTTCGAACTCACAACTGTGAGTATTTGTTTTTTCGAATTTTTTCAAATCTTCTTCCGTTGATATACATGTAGATAAGGTGGAACTATGCAAGGTGAGCAAGGACTCGACAAAAAATGACTAAAAAGTATTTGTTAGTTTTGTTGCAGATTTTCTGCTGTCGTTGGTTAACCTTTTAATTAAAACCGAGTTGATGTTTTTATACATATCTACACTGCATAACTGTCACGTTATTGAAGGTTATAGTAACTAAGAAATGGCCACTTGATATTGCGATATATTTCCATCATTGGATGTAGTTGTCAAAAATGAGCTGTTATGCTTTTATGTCGATATGACATTTGTTTTTAGGTGTTCTCAGTAGTTTACTTTTTATTTAGATGAGTCATGATTTAGAAAGAAACTAGGTAATACGAATACCTTACCATAAATATTATATTTGGCTGGTTGCTTATTAACAAATAAATGCTCAGATTTTGACATTTGAGTTGTAAATTGTGAACATCAATATTATTCATCGCTAATATTTTACATTTATATGCATTTTTTTATACTATTTTTACTCTTGCAACAAGTAATCAAATTTGACATCTTCTGACTTAACAGTTTAGTCAGTGTTGCAAGACTATATCTTCGAAATAAAGGCCTTTTGGCATGAAGGCAGCCTCACGCTTACTTATAACAGCTGAACCACGTGTCAATAAAGTAATAGCTTTTAAACACATTTAAGAGCGCGTTAGTTGGTCAGATCCTGATGCAAACACTCTGTGTGACGAGCTGTTTAAGGAGTGCATTCTGTTGTCCAAAAATTTGTACCAATAAATTTTGTTCATCCTGCTGTTGTTACGCCATTTTGTAGATAAATGAAAAAGGCAAAAATTATTTGTTGATTGTAGTTCGGAAAAAATCCTCGTCTACGAATTATTGTGTTTCTGTCGGAATAACAAATAATTCTTCAACACACCTTATATTTAATTTAATTTAATATAAATATTTATTTATAAGAAAAAATATCTTAATGCATACGTGGTTGTTTATAATTATTGTCTCTGAATAAAGTCAGTGACGACGTAATAGTTTTTAAGTGCTGGCAGCACTTTTAAAAGTCTTGACGAGTTTAGTTGTCTGAAAATTGCACAAATTTGCATGACAATATATACCACATCGCAGATGAGAGAAGCAGACCTAATGGGATTAAAAACTATAGAGATACTGCCCTTAATTCTATAATAGAACGGAATATTATCAGACCACCAATAAACTAATTGATAAGAGGCGGAATTCGTTACAGATTTACAGCGACTAGACAATATATTATCAACAAAGAGCTATGGTTTGACTAAATTTCTCAACTGCCCAGTAAGACAGCAATTTTAGTCGTGATAAAGAGCAAACAAAGAACCCTTGACAATCTATAAAGTTTTATCTCTTACAATAAATAATATAAAGCGGAACCTGCTTGTAATTGAGGGACTCTGACAATTTCTGATGAGAGGAGAAAGTGTATGTTGAAATGTAATATGGCGACAGCAGGTTTGGTAGAAGGAAGATTGCGCACTTGCCAAAAGCAGATACTCCTAACAAATTGTTTAATAAAAATGTAATAGACTGCGTGGAAATAATGTGTCAAAACAATTTGACAATTTTGTTTCCATTTAATAGTAGGTACAGTGATGCCAACAGAAAAAAAGATAATAATGTGGCACCTGACAGTTTGGGGTTAGTAAAAATGGAGCGCTATACGAAAGAACAACGCATTTTCATTGTTGAGCAATATTTTCAAAATAATGAAGATTTGTTCGAACAAAATCATTTTCGGTGATGAAGCTCATTTTCATCTTGATGGCTTCGTCAATTGTCAAAATTGTCGGATTTGTAGTTCAAAAAACCCACGAGTAATTGTTGATAATCGACCGTTTTTTGGATCAGAATTGGCCATACAGATCTTGCGATCTAACGCATTGGACTTTTTTCTTTGGTGTTTTTTGAAGTCAAAGGTCTATGCAAACCCCAATCTGTATACTTAGTGAATCAATAAAAAATTGTAACCTTTCTAATTAAAAATCTGTATTTTCTATCAAAATTACATTTTGTGCGAATTATGGGACACCCTTTAGTTACAGAAAGTGTTTTTAAAGCATCGTTCTGACTTGTTTATACCTTCTCGGGATTAGTTTTGGCTTAGGACAACAAATGGCATGATTTGCTTGCCTTGAAAAGGACACGATCACTTCAGCAGTTTGGTATGGCTTTGCCTCGATATACTTTACATCTTGTTCTGAGAATAACCTTGTGGATGCGGGCTGTATCAGGGTAAAGCTTAGGGCAAAGTCTGCACTTGATAGAGCTGGGCATCAATGACGTTCGGTATATTATACTTTCTATTGTTTGGCGTCAGCTGAACAATCTACAAAATGGTTACGGCTCGATAAGTTTGTAGTTTTCCCCAGCTTCTTATTCACTTTACGGAATTTTTAATAAGTCTTTCTTAATAAATAGCTATTGGCGCTATTCGTTTGCGGTTCTGCCCAGCTTCTCAATAACTTTAGCGAGTTTATAATACAAATTTCTTTCTGATAGCTCCTGATTGGTCTGGAGTTGCGCCTTGAGGCTATTTTTATGACAGCTTTTAAACATCAATGGAAAATGCTTCCAATCTCAGATAATAGTGACAAGGACACTGGTTTATAACCTGAATTTCCATAGATCCTGGTCTTTTGTAGATTGCACATCAAAATGGTGTATTCTTCCATCTGGTTGAGAGTTTATGCCCCTGTGCTATATCTATCTCTTGAGCAAGTGACTTTTGTTTGCTTTCTCAAGTTCTTATTTGTCGGCAGGTCAGCCATAATAGCTGATTAGCTTCTTCATCATTAAGATTCACTTCTATCTCATACTTATGAAGTGTGTTTGATGTATTTTTCAGTATACATTGGCAAATCACCAGACTTACACCAGAACAACGTTTACAAATTGTGGAAATTTATTTCCGAAATCCGCGCTCTGTTCGCCAAACTTATAAACTTCAAGTTTACTCTTTCTCTTTTAATCGTTCATCTGAGCAGCTAATACGCAATACTATGGATCGATTCATGACCACACTTACTCTTTTTCATAATATTCATTCAAATCGAGCCCGTACCGTGCGTGCAGAAGAAGCCATCGCCGTGGTAGACGTGAGTCTGACAAAGGACCCGAATTTATCGATCCGACGCTGTTCTCAGCAGCTCGGTCTCTGCCCGTCCACTACTTGGACAATTTTGAGAAAATATCTTCGTCTCCATCCATATAAGATCCAACTGGTGCAAGAATAAAAGCCATCGGACCATCAATAGCGTCGTGTGTTCGGTGATTGGGCTGAGATTTGAGAATCAACAGTTGAACCAGATTTTTATCGTCAAATCATCTTCAGCTATGAGGCTCATTTCTGGTTTGACGGGTATGTAAACAAGCAGAATTATCATTTTTGGAGTGAGCACAATCCCCACGAGACTCTTAAGATTGAGACTCCATTATATGGCCAAAAAAATCACTGTTTAATGCGATTTACATGCCGAAGTCGTCATCGGGCTATTTGTCTTTAAGTCCAAAACAAGTAGCAACATTACCGTGAATGACACTGGAAATCATTGGAGGAAAATTGGTTCCAACAAGACGGCGCAACATGCCATACAGTCGGTGCAATCATTACTCTGTTCAGCCAAACGTTTGGTGACCGAATCATCGCAAGAAATGCCAAAATGTTGGTCATTCCATTGAATTTGTTTTATTTAAAAAAAAGTTCTATGCCTCAAAGAAATACCCTTTATTTGTGTACCATCAGGAACTTAACAAAATTGTGCTATTAACTAACGAGCCTTAGCTTTTCACTGTTGGTTTTAAATTCATTTTCCATAGGTGATCGATATAGCCTCTGAGCACAAACCTGTTTCTGCGATATGTTTTAGCGCATCTATGACCTCTAAAAAATAGTGGACCGAATGATTTTGACACATCTTTCTGCAGCGAACAGCAATTACAGTTACGCCGCCAATTAAAATGCTAACTAGTTTGTCCGCTAACTGAACATACGATTTTTTATAAGCCAATTGTTTAAGTGATCAATCTTAGCCTCTGGTGTTCTATATTTATTTCGTGACAGTAAAAATCAGAACGTTACACAAAAAACACTTGCATTATCTCTAGTAATTGTTTGGTTCTATAACGATATGGCTTTACGGGCCGACGTAGTTAAATGAAATACATAACCTCAAAAGCTACAAACAACCTGGAATTATTTAAACAAGACAGCATTGACAAAACAATGCAAGGACCATTCTATTACAAAACCAGAGGAAATACTTTAAATTTCAGATACTTTTAACCGCAACAAATCAAATCAAACGCTGGTTCGAAAAGGGATAACAAAATTGTTCTACTTGCCCCAAGAAGACCAACTATGCAGTTGATTTCCTTTGTGAAAAGACTGCTTCTTCTTACCTGAAAATGGTTGCCGGCGATAGCGGAGCTTCTTTCCATTTTTCCTTAATAACTTCGGCACCGGTGGATCCGATGTTCGCTTATTTGTACTATCCTTATTTTCGGTGGCAGTGAAATGTCCGTTAACGTGTTTTTGAAGCGCCAACTGAAATGAAAACAAAAAATAGAGCTGTCATTAGAGCCAAAAGTCTTTTATAATTTTTTTTTATCATACCTGTGATCCAAATCTCAGTCCACATCCATCGACAATGCACTTGAATGGCTTTGTGCCTCCATGGGATAGTACATGTCGTTCCAACCATCTCCTCGAGCACGACTCCCGGCCGTACACTTTGCAGCCCAACCACAGACAAGCAAATGGTCCGGTCTGCGTGTTAACATGATGCGCCTGCATGTGATCTAACAATTTTGAACTACTTTCATGTTTCTTATTACACTTATCCCAATAGCAAACGCCGTCGTGTCGACGCATCCCCTTCGGACCGAAGCGATGGCCAGACTCGTGTTTTGCTGGAAAACGTATCGTCTTTGGTTGAGACAGTATCGGACTGATTGCACTCTTTGGCAGTGTACCACTGTCAGCTAAAGCAGTATCAACAACGGTGGGCGTGAGTGTGGCTAAAATACTGTCAGTGGATGTTTCAGACACGTTTAGCGTAGCCGTCTCTGTTGTATCCTCTTGCTTGAGATCATCTATTAGCTTTGAACTTTCTGCGGAGATCAATGATGTGGAAGCAAGGGAAGTTTCTAGTATCGATGATGTGTTAAGCAATGGCGACTCCAGTGGGTTACTGCTTTCATCGGAGATAGTGCTGATATTCGAGGTATCAGGTGAGGATAATGGCGATGAAGGCGGCATACATGTTGCATGAAGAGACTCTTCCTCCGTGGCTTTCGGAGTATACAGTGTGGGGGGAGGTGTTAGGGTGGTTTCGTTTTTTGAATTCTTCAGTAGATCAAACAGATCTTCAGTTCGTTTCTGCACTTCCTTCTGTGTAATCAGTGAGGGATATGCAAGAGCAGGAGGCGATATCGGAGGTGGTGGCGGTGTAATAATATGAGGCGGGAGAAGAGCGGGCGTAGGAGGTTCTGGCAGTGTCTTCTTCTGTGCGCCTTTCTTTTGATATGGCTTCGCAGCAACTGACGGCTTGTTGCTGCTCGTACTGACAATGACATTCTGGCTACCAGATGAAATGGTCACCAGTGGCGGTGGTTGTGTCGCTGAGATTTGATGCACTGAAGGCGTAAAAGCATCGCCTGCCTTCAGTATTCCCAATTTGCTGAACGCACCCGATGGCACCGATAGAGGCGGTATCTGCGGTTGCAGTGACGCGTTTTGTGTATCGGAGAGCGCCACCTGTTCCGGTTTATATTGCTGTAAGTGTTGGGTGGAGACTTCCTGGTGGGATCCAAAGATTGAACTCAAACCAGGCATCATGGCGCTAGCACCTTGAATGGGTTGTAGGGCGGGTATTTGTTGTGATTGAATGGCCATGGCCTGTTTGTTTGAGCCCAACATAGCTGGCAGTGAGGCGGCGTTTAGTAGTAGACCAGCAGTTGTTGCCATGAATACCGGTTGTGAGTGATGCAGGCGATGATTGTGCGCGGTGGCAACTGATTGTTGCTGTTGTTGTTGCTGCGTCTGAAATTGATTAGAGAGCATTTCCTGCAAGCATGTGGCAGTGATTGAGGAGGTATTCTTTGTGTTTGACGCATGCTGCTGTTCGATAGCAGTGGCAGTGGTGGTGACAGTTGCTGTATTCACCGATTGATTTCCGTTCTCCATGCTGAATGTTGGCGGATTGCCGCCAGTCGGTGGCCCTGCGAATTGTTGCAATTTAAAAACGGTTCCATTCAGGAAATACTGTGCAGTTGCTGTGGGATGCTGATGATGATGATGGTGATGATTACCACGGGCAGCTGTTAATTGGCTAACATTTGCTGCAATAAGATTTGGAAATTGGACTAGATTTGGCATCATCGGGAACTGATACAGTGACGGCCCTGTGGGTACTTTTGATGCGCACGCATCTGACGCTGAGTCACCGTTTTGTAAAGCTTTCGAGCAGCTACCATTCGCAACTTGCTGGTGCGGCGAAGTGGGCACTAATTGTGGCGGCTGGTTGTTTGGTTGTGGGATTCGAATGGCAGTGAGTAAGACCGCGGGTTGCTGAGACGATGATGGCGGTGGTGGTGCTTTCATGGGTGAAGGTATTGACTGCTCATGCTTGGGCCTTGTGTCTGCAGTTCGAGGTGCTATTGGCACGTTTTTCTTTGGAGGAGATTTTTCAATCATCTGCGCAGATAGTGGTGCAGCTGCGGTTGTCTTTCGCAGATTTGGTGCGACTTGTGCGATTTTGGTCGGTTTACTCCGCTCGATTTTTTTCAAACCCGGTGGCAATAATGGCAGAATCGGAGTGGGATTGTTCGCCCACTCTTGCTCGCACATTTGTGATGACAGAAGATTGAAATACTTATTCAAGCTGCTACTTTTCGAGGTGGTAGTTGATATAATGCTATTGGATGAGGATGATGGCACCACAGCGGTTACAGTGAGCGATGGTGCTGATGTCGATGGCAGTATATGAGTCAATGAGTCCTTTTTAAGGCCGTTCTGGTGTATTTGTGCTTTCATTTGTGATTTAAAATAGCCGGTGATTTTCGTTTGTGACTCCTCCATTGCGGCAACTTTCAGTCGTTTGCCACTTGTCGCAATCTGTGGCAGTTGTAAGGCGGCGCCGTTAATTGCGACGGCGGCGTCCATGTTATTGCTGTTGGTTGTGCGAGTCTTTTTCGCACCGCCATCTGTTGGTGTTGATGACACTTGTGAATGGCGTTTGTTATTTTTGTTGGAATTGCTCTTTGCAATGCCAGTTGATATCTCGGTGCCCATTGACGTCCACGGCCAGATGTGATGGGTGGCCTTTTGGGAGGAGATCTGAGCCTTTCCATATTTCTGGGGTTGCTGCGGAGTGACGCCCTTATTTTGGGAGTGCTTCTGTTGTTGTTTGCCACCTTTTAGCACGTTTTGTACTGGTGTTGCAGCACCCGTTGTTGGCGACTTGGCAGAGTTACCATTTGTGGTTGCTAGTATCGTTTGAGGTGGCATAATTGATTTATGCGGCAATTCATCACCTAATAGAACTGGACTGTAGGGTGAGCCCGGATCCGATACATCACTGGAAGCGGTGCTGGAGTCTGTACAGCTGAGGGATGTTGCAACGCCACTGCAATGATATAAAGGAAAAATGTTGTTAGCATCGAATTGCAAGAATAAATTTAATTATTTGAAATTTAAAATTAGGATACCTTACGTATCTTTTCTCAAGGCACAAAACTACATAATATTATGTATTTGTATGTGTGTACATGTACATATCCTACCAGAAAGTCAAAATGATCTTCACATACATATTTCTCCTATTGTTCTGAGTTTAGCAATCGGCAAGGTTGCCGTTTTAGTACAGAATAACATTTTAGGGTCTCTTCCATTCCTTTCAACACAGAATCATAGGTTCCGTTTTCAGTGATAAATAAAATGGCATTCCGGGGACTATTTGATAAATCAGGCGCTCAAGTCGTAAATGTCATCATTTGTATATTTGCGTCGAAGAACCATTAGTCAAAGAAAACAAGACGAATCAACAAAACTGTAACGGGGCACAGAATATCGAGTGGCTTATAAGTTACAAGTGGTTCATTGCTTTCTTTGTATAGTCAATTCATTGCTGCGAAGAACCAGATAAGACTACAATGAAAGAAATGGTCAATAAAATCGATGACATTGTGTTGAACGCGGCTATTAAGTGGAGGTTCACAATGCAGCTTAAATTATAAACATCTCAAATGTTTATAATATCATGCCCAAACTATGAGCGGACGAAAGCAAAAATGATATCGAGCGACAACTTCAGTGTTCAACAAGTTGAAGCACCAAAAGGTCAATGCAACGATTTATAATCTATACAAAGGCATACTTTTGATCGACTAGACCAGATGAAAGTGGAACAAACGAACAAACAAATTTGTATTTTTTAGATAAGCTTCTAGTTAAGCAAGTTCGAAAGTATCACGAGATCAATTTGCAATTGCGTTGGCAAAACTAGTCGAGTTCTACTATAGAAGTTGGCACAGTTTTCAAAATTAAGAAATGAATGGGAGAAAAATCCTTTCCATTGAGGCAGATGAATGAAGACCCCCAACTTTACAGAACTCGAAAAATCTTACATTTTTGGAGAACTGGAATTGGAAATGTTTTCGAACTTGTGTTCCGGTGTTAAAGCAAGCCGCTAATCACTTGGCATTTTCCTAAAACCTTCGGATGTTTTTTCGATCGCTGAGAGACATCGTAGGCCATCTTTTTCTACGTAGGTTCTTCTCCTCCCCCCTTCTTTTGCCTTAATACTCTTGCCTCGTTGCAATTATTTTGCGCTTTACCATCTGTCACATATTTTGCGACAAGCACATCCATCATAATACCACTGGCTCTTTATCTATTGAAGCTGGGAGCCTCATCACTTTGTCGATGCAGCGATAGTGGTAGGTGAATGCACAGTGGAAAGTTTCTATCTCAGGCGATATGCTCCGGCTAATCCAGGACACTTGAGACAATGGAATTAAAATAAGCATTTAATTTGTAACCTTATGCTGGATTAACATTACCACGCCACGCAATTTTGCATGACTTCACTTTCACTCCTACACATCATTAGCCTTGACTTGAAAATTAATCTCTCTTTCTCTGAAGTCATCCAAATTGCGTGGCGTGGTAATGTATATCCAGCGTTATTCAATCGAAGACATAAGTGGTCCTTCGAGCCAGATTTTGTTAAAAATTAAACAGATTTTGTGATGAAAATGTAATATGTAGATTTAATTTAAAATATGAAACGAATAGAATAGCCTCTAGTACTTGTTTTGCCTCTCCAAAGTGAGTGACGTTTAATTTTACACGTACAGAAAAAGATGGTACATTTAATTGAAGCGTGTTTCGGACTATTTACCCCTCACGCCCTTCACGCCGTTTAAGCCTTAGGTCATTTGACAGAGTGACATTTCAACTTGAAAGCTGCGATTGTCAAAAACACAAATATTTGACGTAGTTTTGCGTGTTATTTGAAAAAAAAAGACAAGGAACGATTTTGAAAAAGTCGAATAAAAGCGAAGTATACTGTACCTGCCAAATTATATTTATTAAATTTAGTTGAACAGAGTTCAAATAAACTGAACTTCAGATTATTGTGAAACCGGACGAAATGAGCTTCAAATTTAAACTCAAGTTCATGTTCAGTTGAACTATAGTTTAAACTTCCACTGTGAAACTGGCTGTAAAGAATCATAAAGTCGTAAGCTGTCGAAATGGTTAAGCATTAAAAACACACAAGTTTAACAATATTTACGAATTGATGTGGCTGCACTAAAGTCGAAAATGGAACAACAAATTGCTCTTTAAAATCGTCCTTTAATACTTGCCACAGTTGGTGAAAATTTGAAATATATTTGCCACGAGTTTGTTTTAGTTTATGTATGAACTTAGAATTAGTTGTACCCTCCTCAAAGACTGACAACGGGAGTTCACGATGCTATGTATACCAACTACCTTAAGGCGCGGTTTTGTTCAAAGGTTAAGTTAGGTTACCAATAGACAAAACAGTTTTGATACGTGTGTTGGTATTTCCAAAACTTTGTTTAGTGTAAATCGATGGTTACACTGGGATTTCATTGTGATTTAGTTTGTATCTAGAAGAGCAATTGGGATAACGAAAACGAGATAGAGAGAAAGAGAGAGACATACTGCAACTTCCTCTACAGATTGTAAGCTTTTTGCGACGCCCTTCTAAAAGAAATGTGAATAGAAGCTGGACCTTACGAAGATTCATAAAGGGGGGGGGGATGTTGAAATGGCGTCGTTCCATATATCGCAATTTTGCTTGTTAACATAGCTATTCATCTAAAAATGCGCCTCGTCGCTAAAGATGATTTTTCTGCCCAAATTGGGGTCCTCTTTTAAACGCTCCGAAGCCCCAGTGAGCGAACAAACGGCGTTGTCTATGGTGTCGGCCCAAGTCCCGATGCAAAATTCGTCAAAATAAAATCAGCGAAAATTCAACTTCTTGTGCACGGCAAGGAATTGACTGCTTTGGGTTCTCTTTCACGAACCGCGCGCCGCAAGCTGATTTGGAATCAGTAACTGAATAATAAACTCCAGATGAAACGGACGCCAACAAAATAATATGGCCCCACAATCTACCGGGTGCCAACATCGACTCGTCCCAATCCTTATTTAATTTTGCTGCCACTCGTTCTAGTTAAATATTACTTTTTAATTCATCTTGTCATGTTTGTTTGTTTTTTTGTTTGGTTGTTTCATTTTCCATTCAATAAAAGTTACTGAGAAAATTGGAGCCGTTTAAGTTTATTTATTTTTTTTAAAGAGATTTTGTGGCGGGTAAATGTACCGTCAACTAAGCAAGTCTGCCTGGACAATGCAGGAAACACAAACACGCCTTAGCTTCGAATTGCATGCGGCTATAATGTGGAATTGGATTTCGCTTCGACCTCGCTCTTGGCATTCGTAAAGAGAAAGGTAATGCTACCGTATGTGAACTCTTCCTTTGTTAAAAAAAATGAGAGAATTTTTACCGTCTTGCGACGCCCTTAGGATAGTGCCACGATGCCCCAAGGCCTCTCGACGCACAGTTAGGAAATCCCTGAGTTATACCATTGGTAGGTTACATGCTAGTGAATCTTTCTACGATTTTTAGTTCGATCACTTAAAATTCAGTTGTGGTTCAAGCTTGCCAAAAATGTGTTATAATGGAAATTGCTCAATAGTTCTATGAACTTAACGACCATTTAAAAAAAAAAAAAACGTAGATCCGCTAATTTTCGTGACAAACCAATATATTCTTAGCACTGTGCTGTGCATTTGTAAAGCAAATCCTTTGATTTAGTGACATATATAGCATTCATATGAGTTCTGAAATGAAAAGGCATATAATGACATTTTTTGATATTAAAACTATAGCTATCCTCATCGCTCTCGCGAAAACATTCTTTTTTTCAATGGATGTCAACGAAAACATAGAACGCTGTCGCTATTATCTGTCAAGTGTCAATAGCTTTAATAAATCACCATAGATAGAAATAGAGAAACTGTGATACATATAATTCGTTTCTCTTTTTTGGTCTGGCAGATAATTGCTATGTGGGCGGCCGCCGGCGCAGTAGCGCAGTGGTTAGTCTGCTGGACTACCGTGCGAGGGATCCCAGATCCCCATCTTAACGTTTTTTCTACTGCGCCACCTCTCGCGAACGTCTGACAAACATCCGAGAGTATGACTGTCATGAAAAAGCTTCTCAATTCAGCCGTTCGGACTCGGCATAAAATTGTAGGCCCCTTCCATTCGTCTCAAAAAATTGAAACTCACACAAACGAATGGTTGCAAGAAGCTAGGCCTATTAGGTAGGTCTACCCGCCTGTTGCGCCACCTATTTATTTATTTTTTTTTACTATTGAATTCCATTAGATTTATTGAAAAATGTAAAAAGTGCAATGTCAACTTTAATCGTAGGGTAATAAATTTGACAATGTAAATAGAAAACATTTAAGCCTCCTACGGAGTTAAAAAAACATTTAAACAATGGCATCCGTAACAATCTTTAAATTAGAGCTCTGTTAAGAAAATATCATCTCAAATTTGTCTGCCACACATGTGGATAAACCTCAACATTTTGGGAGACAATATGCGAAAATGGAGGAATATTGTGGCTGGACGAAAAAAAAAATTGTGTTGCATGGAAAAGCTCTCGTTGTTATGTAAGGCGTTTAAAAAATGCAGAATACAATCCTATTTTCACGGACGCAAAACGATCAAGCACGGAAGTTCTAGCATTACGATATGGCGATTCCTTTTTAACTACGAAGTGGATCAATATATTGGATAAAACCCATAATGGATCAATATGTCTTAGTTGAGAACTGTAGTAATGATGCTGACAACTATACCCTAAACATACAAGTAGAAATGCATTGAAATGGTTTCAGGATAATTCACTTATTGTTAGATACCTATGGAGTAAGCTATGTATGTATATATTTGTTGCCGCATAAATTGCTCAAGAGAACAAGAATTTTTTGTAACAATTTTCCTAAAAAGTAAAAAATAAAAATAAAAATTAAATGGTGCTATTTTTCAGCTGTGTAGTCACAACTAACGTTTTACAAAACTTCGCGGTCCACTTGACAATAATGGTCACAATACCTTTTCTAATTTTTTTTAAGAAATTCAGGATTTATTAAAAGTTGAAACATGATACTGCTATTCGTCCCCTAAGTTTGTAAATCTCAAACAGGCATCCAAGTTATCCAAGGTCATTTTTGAAAATGGTGATTTCCATAAATAGGTTGAACAGAGGAATGAAATGAATTTTGTTTTAGTTCGTATATTCTTCTTCGCTCATAAATTTCCAGAAGCATACCTCGGAATCCGAAATATGAGTCTTGCAGAGAACACCACTTTTCTGGTTGTTTTAAGTTTCTCCTATACGTACTAAGAGAAAGATAGATATTGGGCCTTACTAATAATCAATTTCTAAACTCGAGTTTTACTAATTTCGAAACAAATTTTAGTTTCGACTTTTAATTTTGCCCTACCAATAACCAATTTAATCGAAAGGTTTACTAAACACGACTTTAGTACAAATTCTAGTACAATTGATGTAAATCTTGTACGAATTTGGAAAAATTGTCAGATTTATTCGAGCCAAATCAGCTTTTACATTTTTTTTTGCTGAAATGCAATTATTTCACACAATTTCTTGGTAGGTATAAAGAGTCAGCACGTAAATATAAATACATCATCGGAAATAAATTGAGCAGAGATTTCTGGCCGCATAATGAAATGCACAAAACACATTTTTGGTTTGGGTAAACATTTTCACATAATTTAATGTATCCTATCAGGCCAAAAAGATGAAAAATGTTCCGATGGTACCTAATCATAATCACAGTCACCTTACAGAACAGAAACCACGAAATAAAAGAAACTATTAGGCTTGCTTGACAAATATTTGTCAATTTATTTAAGGAAAATAAAAATTCACTATTTCACTGGCCACTGCTAAATTTATTTTATATAAAACAATCACATCAAATTAAATCATACAATTACTTATTAAAGAATTTTAAATGAAAAATAAAAATATATTGCTTGGAAAACTGACATTCCACCTTTGAATGACACTACTACGATGGCACTTATACTTAAACCATGAGTTAGACACGACTTTCTCAGGATCGAAAGTTAGAGTCGACATTAGGGTTAACTCGAGGAAAAAGTGGTTATTGGTACGCAATATTTTTTAGTTTCGACTTTTGCATTAAAGTCGAGACTAAATTTGATTGTTGGTAAGGCACTATGGGCCTTACCAATAAACAATCACTAAACTCGAGTTTTACTAATTTCGAAACTAACTTTAATTTCGACTTTTAATTTTGTCATACCAATAACCAATTTAATCGAAGGTTTTACTAAACACGACTTTAGTACAAATTCTAGTACAAAGGCTGTCAAATCTTGTACGAATTTCGAAAAATTGTCAGATTTATTCGAGCACAAATCAGCCGTTCCTGTTCATATATTTTTTTGCTCAAATCCAATAGTTTCACACAATATCTTGGTAGGTATCAGGAGTCAGGACGCAAATAAAACTATACATTCGGAAATAAATTGAGTAAAGATTCACAACCGTGAATGAAATGTACAAAGCACATTTTGGCTTTTGGATACACATTTCCTTTCCAAGTGTATAGGATTCACAGTCCAAAAAGACGAAAAATGTTACGTAGGTGATCCCAGTATGCATTTCGAATGATTCTAACAAGAAAATAAACAAAACAAAAACTACAAACCAACCAAAAATTAAAGAAAACGTATCCCTTGCTTGACGAATAATTGTCGTTTTATTGTATGCTTACAAAAAAATAAAGTTTCCCGATTTCATACTTCAACTCCGCTAACACGTTTATTAAATTTTAACTCAAATTATTACCTATTGAACAAATTAAATCATAGATATATGTAACTACTTATTAAAGAATTTTAGATGAAAAATAAAAATATATTGCTTGGAAAACTGACATTCCACCTTTGAATGACACTACTACGATGGCACTTATACTTAAACCATGAGTTAGACACGACTTTCTCAGGATCGAAAGTTAGAGTCGACATTAGGGTTAACTCGAGGAAAAAGTGGTTATTGGTACGCAATATTTTTTAGTTTCGACTTTTGCATTAAAGTCGAGACTAAATTTGATTGTTGGTAAGGCACTATGGGCCTTACCAATAAACAATCACTAAACTCGAGTTTTACTAATTTCGAAACTAACTTTAATTTCGACTTTTAATTTTGTCATACCAATAACCAATTTAATCGAAGGTTTTACTAAACACGACTTTAGTACAAATTCTAGTACAAAGGCTGTCAAATCTTGTACGAATTTCGAAAAATTGTCAGATTTATTCGAGCACAAATCAGCCGTTCCTGTTCATATATTTTTTTGCTCAAATCCAATAGTTTCACACAATATCTTGGTAGGTATCAGGAGTCAGGACGCAAATAAAACTATACATTCGGAAATAAATTGAGTAAAGATTCACAACCGTGAATGAAATGTACAAAGCACATTTTGGCTTTTGGATACACATTTCCTTTCCAAGTGTATAGGATTCACAGTCCAAAAAGACGAAAAATGTTACGTAGGTGATCCCAGTATGCATTTCGAATGATTCTAACAAGAAAATAAACAAAACAAAAACTACAAACCAACCAAAAATTAAAGAAAACGTATCCCTTGCTTGACGAATAATTGTCGTTTTATTGTATGCTTACAAAAAAATAAAGTTTCCCGATTTCATACTTCAACTCCGCTAACACGTTTATTAAATTTTAACTCAAATTATTACCTATTGAACAAATTAAATCATAGATATATGTAACTACTTATTAAAGAATTTTAGATGAAAAATAAAAATATATTGCTTGGAAAACTGACATTCCACCTTTGAATGACACTACTACGATGGCACTTATACTTAAACCATGAGTTAGACACGACTTTCTCAGGATCGAAAGTTAGAGTCGACATTAGGGTTAACTCGACGATAAATTGGTTATTGGTACGCAATATTTTTTAGTTTCGACTTTTGCATTAAAGTCGAGACTAAATTTGATTGTTGGTAAGGCACTATATGTTTTTTGCAAAAAATGACACTTTCATTCGAGCGCAAATAAATTGTTTATTTTTTTAGATTTTTCTTTTATTTTTTGATGAAATGTTTTGTTTTGGCTAAATTTTCAGATTGTAGGTACTACATATTTGGCAATAAATATTTGGAATTGAATGAACAAAGCACATTTCGTGGTTTGAACATTCTTAAGTTTATCCATCGAATGTCAAAAAGACCTATTTTTTTGTAGATAAACAAATGTACTCTGTTGAGATATAATAAGCATTTCGCACTGATTAAAAAGACGCTTCACAGAACAAAAACTACAAAAAAAAAACAAAACAAAGGAAAAAACAGAACATTGCCTTTACTTAACGAATTTTTGCCGTTTTATTCTTAAAAGAAAACAGATTTCATAGTTGCAATCTATCACCAACACATCTATTAAAATTTAAAGCTAATAATGGACACAATCAAATCAAATCACTGCTATATCTAAAGAACTTCAAACGAACATTTAAAATACATATGTGATGGAAAACTGGCGTTTCCTCTTTGAATGACACTACTACGATGACATTTATACTTAAACCATGAGTTACATTCGACTTTTTGAGAATGGAGAGTTACAGTCTCGATTAGCTTAAAGTCGAAAATAAATTGGTTATTGGTAACGAATATAATTTAGCTTCGACTTTTGCCTAAATGTCGAGTGTAAATTTGTTTGTTGGTAAGGCCGATTGTTTTCGTACAACATTTCGAACTCAAGCTCAAGATTTTAATCATTTCATAATACAACGATAGGCGAACTCAAAAAATTTGGGTCACGATATTCAGCCTGACGTCTGTCTGTCTGTGATAGAACGCTAATTTTTTATTGCAATTGTAGATTAAAATCATTGAGATGTTTAGTTATATGTAACAAAAATTGCTAACCTCTCTTCATTATCAAGTTCGTGATGTATTTCATTTGTGGATGTTAGAAAATCTTTTATTTCGTCAAATAAGTTCCGAAATCCTTTTAAAAACAGATGCCTACTTAACTATCGAACTTCGGTGTAAAACCGCAGTTCCCCATGAACGGACTCGTGTTCTTCTAATTGAAAAGTCTTCTTTGAAGCCTTCTACCACGAACATTTAAGTTTATAAATTGGATTGTTTTTTTTTAAGCAGTATAACTTTCGTTGTTGTATTTAATGCATCAACACAACAGTTCCTCAGATCCAAATGGATGACCATCCAATCCCTCCCAATGACTCAATGCACCTTCTAGGAGTCACAATCAATTCAGGAATCACATGGATCACATATCATATATCGCAAGATCGGCGTCCTCTAAGTTGAGCTACATATTTAGAGCAAAGAGGTACTTTAGCCCCAAGCAACTTCTCCTTCTTTGTGCTTTGTAGCACAGGTTAGATCAGGCCTGTAATGTTATTCCCATATATGGAGCTCGGCCCCAAAACATGCACTTAACGTCCTTGACAGCATACAGAGACGAGCAGTTCGACTTATTGGAGACGCTACACTCACATCGAATCTACAACCGCTGGTGCACAGAAGACAAGTCGCTGACCTTTGCTTGTTCTATAGATACCGTTTACAAACAGTATTTTCGTGTAATCAAAAAAGAAAACATATAAATTACCAAGGATTCCATGGTAGATGTTCCGAGGAACTCAAAGATATTATCCATCGAAATGCAACTTTTGGGCGCCCCACAAAAGAGGCTGCTAATGCTCATCATGACCATACATTACACTTAAAAACCGCGAATACATCTATTTTCCAAATCTCCTTCTGTTACAGGACAAGCAAACTTTGGAACCCGCTTCCTGGGGATATATTTCCAGAAGACTACAATTTGCAGCAATTTAAGTGCAGAACTAACATACATTTGCAGAACTAACATCTCGGGGCGCTGATGAAGCGGTATAGATTCGCCTTTCCCGGAAGAAAAAAAAATTACAAAATGTCAAAAAGCTTGTCAATCTTGTCAGATTCTGTCCTAAGGTTGTGTGTAGACAAAATCTGACATCATATTGATGACAGCATTTCAAAAATTGACATTTGTAAATATTAGATTTCGGTCTTTAAAAACCAGCGTGACAGCTGCGAACATGTCAATAACCGCAAGCAACTATGTACGCAAGAAAATTTTAATATTATGTTTGAGTTTATGAACCACCATTCTGGTTGTAAATTTACATCTGTCACCGCATAAAATAAGTACATTTAGCAATGAATGCGTGCAGTGCATTTTAAGACCTGGGTTATAAACTAGGTGCCTAGGGATCGATATTAGGTTGTGCAATGAAATTAGGTCCAACCAAATATATATTCACTTTCAGAACTAAGCTTGTGTAGTTCTCGAACACAAATCCGTTTCAGCAAGTTAACTAAACGAACCTGTTCAAAAGCGTCTATTGTTTTAGTTCGAAAGTTGAGAAACTGGAATTGTCTAGTTTAAATAACAAACGTTTTGGCAGGTGAGCTAAACGAACTAGTAGGGTTTTTATTGTTTTCGTTCATTTAGTTTTGAACTATGTTCAGATGTATAATTAAAATAAAAACGGGGTAGACGTATTGTAACTTTTTGGCATGTTAGTTCTAGATGATAGATGAAAAGAGGGTTTTTTTTTCGACTAGAATGTAAATTGTATTTTCGGACGAAATGCAACACGGAATCGTAGTTGTCTCTTTGCGTTTATATCTTTCAATCGAAAGTTTGCAATTTTTTCTCAGGATGATTGTTACAAAAACTAAAAGTTCTGTTATTCTTTGAATCGATTTAATCAATGGGGAAAATCTAAAGGGAATTCTGTATTGATTCTAAGCAGCAGAAGCGGTAAGAGCCGCTGTACAGTGAAAGTGATCGGAAAGAGTGTTTTTCGCCTCATATGTGAATTGCAGATTTTCGGAACCGATGGCTTTTAACATTTTATGTATTTTGCTTCCGTCCAATATGTCTGTCTTTTTAACTTTAAGGAATTCATCAAACAGGGGGGGTTCGAAGCAGATCTCAAGTAGTAAAAGATATTGGTTTGCAACAGTTCAGTTGGCATGAGATGTAGGTAATGCTTCTCAGTGCAGAAATGAGCTCACAGATAGATATGTTTGCCAATATTGATGGCAAGTTGAATAGTAGCGCTTAGCAAAGAGATGTGTAAAACCTTTTGTTTTAGAACTGTATAATGAAGATTTAAAACAAATACAATACGTCCAAGCTTCAAACCTATCTTAAGGTATACCCTACTACCTATATCATACCATACGCTAATTAATAACAACAAAAAAAACTCCTGAGCTAATAAAGGACGAAATTACCTTCTACACATGAGTGAAAATAATAAACCATCACATTAAGTTATTACCAAATTAAGCACACCTTCAATATACATAAAATATGTCATCTAATCGCAACTGTGTACATATCTATATATTTTTATATGTACAAACATTATACATAGTACTATGAATACACAAATATTCCCTGATTCCCGAATTCACTCTCAAACAGTAGACTATACATATAGGAAGCCTCCCTTATATAAAATAGCCAAAGGGAACAAGAGGAAAAAAAAACCTCTTTTTGTAATCCAAAATCCACCCTATCTGTGATAATAATAGCCTCTCCCCTTCGTGTCGGCTGTTTCACTTTATTCAATTCACCACCTCTCTGTGCGGCGGTCTTCGCGTCGTCCATCAGTTCTCCTGTGTGTACTATTTACTACTATATTTCTACCCTGCTTTTAAGCTTTAGAACCAGTTTTATATTATGTCCACTATACATTTGAGAGAAATGTAATTTAATCCAAGAACAAACTTCTGGCGCAATGATAGATATTCCCGTCCCTAACCCGAAAAATGCTCTCATATCCATTGTAGGAATAATTATGTTTCACTATCAAAGATTGATTGATTCTTTTCTTACCTTTTACCCAAAACGAAGAGAATGCCAGACGACGAATGTAAAAAGACAAAAAAAAAATAATCCACAAATTCGTCTGAAATGTATTTTTGTTCCCAGTTTTCGTTTAGTTTTTTTTTTTTCTCTGATGGTTAGGTAGGTTTTCCTTCTTCCAAATTCCCAGGTAGGTAGGTGAAGAATTTCCAAATCGAACACCAAAAGGAGGAAGACAACCGCGAGTTAAATACACAAAAACGTGATAATAGACGTTGGCCCGCAAAGAAGAAAAAGTCTGGTGTCTTGGAGCAATCGTTTAGTAGGTATTTTTTTTTTTTGGCTCTCACTGCTAACCTGTTAGGTAGTACTAAAATTTTGATAAACTTTACATTAGCATCGATCGAATGGGAAGGATGGTGTAGCCTTTTTTTCTATTATTTGTTTAAGACTAATACACTGGCAAGCTTTAGCTTTTTTAATCACAGCCACTAGATGTCACAATATCCTTTTATGTTGACACACTTATCTCCGGCACGGATATTTATTTGGAAACGAGAGCTTAAAGCCAACGGAAGGTTTGTTAAACAATTTATTATAGAAACTAATTAATTAAAGAACCATAAAAACGAATAAATAAAGCTCCGGCGATAAAGAAAGATGAAGATGCGCTGCAGCAGTCAACGCGAAGCGAAGGAAAATGGCTGACTGATGTACACATTGGCCGAGAATCCGAGAGAATCCATGCAACGTCTCTTCTGGTTTCTGACTATGCTGGGACGGGTGTGTTTTTGTTGTTGTTTTCGTTTGCTTTCCTCTCTCGCGGTGTCTCCTTTGCTTTCGCTCTCTCTTAGAACAACGAGGAAAAACATATCTAACACCGAAAAATAAAACCACACATCAAATGTTAGCATTCCAATTCCAAATTAAAATCTCACACACACACACACACACCCATATCCACTTATGTATATGTACATGCCTTTGACCTACCACCCTGCTCTGCACTATGCATTTACCGTTGCCCTTGTGTGAGTGTGTTGAACACACATTTGCATTGGTGTAGTGTGTACTCATGTCAATCAAAAACAAAAAAAAAGGAACTCTACCAACACTCCTCTACGACCAGCAGCGCACCGCCAGCGCAATGCAAGGAAACACAAGGAACAACAAACAAGGAGAGAACCTGAACTAAGGAAAAGCAATAGGAAGAAGGAACGACAGAACAAAAAAAAAAAAAGAAACACCAATGTATCTGTGTCATGTTTCGTGCGAATAACACTGTGAGCCTGAGCCTGAGCCTCAGCCTGAGATATGTGTGGTTTCAAACCTGAATAAGGAATGTGCATGTGTGTTTGCATCTCTAAACGCATGGAACATATGTATGATAAGACCGAAACAGCTGGTGGCAGGAGATCAAAGTTGTTGTTGGATCTGCTGATGGTTGAATAGCAGCAGTATAGCTACCTTAGGAAACTGTGTTGTCCTTTGAATTTGCATAGTTTTCGTGTGACCTGTCAGTTCGTAACTATATTTTTGGTGACAAACAGTATAATGACAGTCGAAACCAACTTTTCTGATATTTAATTGTGTCATTTTGTTTAGAAACCAGGGGTCCTGTTTCCAGCACCCTTTATGGATTTATGTAAAAACTAAAAACCAAGAGAAATTCCTCCACGGATGGGATAATTCGTCCCCGGAATGTGATGCAGTTGAGCTGGAGTTTAAGCTAACAAATTGGCGGTGGCCCTGGTGTACTGATGGTTAGATTCATTGCTTGTGACCCGATCGGCGAAGATTCTATTACCGCGCCGGGGGGCAGCAATGCTCTGATCATAAAAGAGAAACGATTTATTATCTTAGAAATCAACTCCTCCAGTACTAGAATAGGAGAGATGAAAAGTGACCCGGATTACAAAAAAAAAAAAAGCTACCAAATTTGACTTTGAATGACACATAAGGTACGTGTGAAGATATTTGTACTCAGATGAACAATTATTTCAAAGTCATGTGTAGATTGCTTAAAATTCCCAATGTAGCGCACAGTTACTATCAACCCTACCGCGAATAATATTTCCCCCGGAATGTTTCCCATTCAGCAATTTGATTTACATTGCTGACAAGGGAAAAAATTCCGTCGTTTGTCGTATATTCACGTGCAAAATTCAAGGTCAACGATTGATACGAGTTATTAGAAATTCAAATTTATTCAAGTGGCGCCCAATGTAAGGCAATCTCAATTCTTTGCGTATAGATAAACCTCGCTCCGATTCTGGTCTGCTGTATCCCTAACTATATTTTATATATGTACATACTAGCGGGCCCGGCAAATGTTGTTTTGCTTGCTCGTACATTTTTTATTTGACATTTTATTCATGATTTTTTTTTTGTTGGATGGACATACATATATTATTTGAAATTTTATTCATGAGCTTATTACTGCTTTTTAATTTTTTTTTGTATTGTTGAGTGTTTATTATTTGAAATTTTGTGGAATCGGATCGCAGCGCCACCTACCGGGTCCAATTGTAAATATAAACTATCCCAAGACCCATTCAAACACATACACAAAATTTTACTAAAATCGTTCCAGCCATTTAGGAGGAGTAATTATATAGTGATAGTGACTGAGCTCATGGCATTGATCAAGTCCCCAACCCACTGGAAACGACATTCCCTCAAGATCGACATCAGCCTCGCAAACCAGAATAAAGAAAGCACCCCGAATTAATATTTCCGTATGATTCACCACGAATTGATAGAAACTATTCAACCCGAAAGGACATTGTACAAGTACTAGTACATGTACACAGATGGGTACTTTAAGGGTGATAATTCGACTTCAAGTGAATATCAATGAAACCACCACCTTTCATGGCCTACTTCCAAACGCATCTAGAAGCTACTTAGCAGAGGTCACTGCATTATTAAAAGCTCTGTCTATGGCACAAATTAGGGAAGTAAAAACATTGATCCTCTCCGAGAGATTAAGTATCCTTACCATAGTATTAAGAGGGCAACCAAAAACTGTCCTACTTTCATCTATATTTGAAGATGTTTGTATACCAATAAAAACACAAGTTTAGCATGGATACCAGGACATGCCGGTGTTAATGGAAATGTAATTGCAGATATTGCAGCTAAAGAAGCAACACGCTATCCGGTGGTAGAAAAGCTTCCAAATATTTCTCAGCTTATTTAGAGAATATTCGCTGCCAATGAAAGCGACAAATACAACAGCGTTTGGCAAAATGAAGATAATTTTCTTCGATCACATCACTCCGACTCTACACAGAATAAAATTCCGTACAAAAAATCTCTAACCAGAGAAGAGTGCATTTCGAATCAGAGATGGGGAAACCGTATTTACTAGTAGTCACTATTTTACACAAAACCCTCCAGAGTTGTGCGAAAACTATAAACTTTAGGGTAGTTCTTTCAATACGGCATTTTTTCGCAGAATACCCGATTTATCAGCAAGTTAAAGTTCTTTCACTGAGCTACCTCCCTCGAACGTCTGAGACATCTTGAAACATCTTGAAAAATCTTCCCAGTTTAGCTGTTCACATTCGGCACAAAATTGTAAGTAAAATCTGACACAAAGGGAACAATTTTTTTTTATGTGTACTGTGGGCAGTAACAACCTATCTCACTTGCATATTCCCGACAATTTTAGTTTAAAATTAAAGTCGCATTATACGATTATAACAACAACTTTGTATTAGTTAAAAATCACATAAAAATGTCGCCCAACATGAGTGCGACCGACACCAAGGAACACGATATGTACATAGCATACGTCATCTCACTCACTTAAAATAATCTGAGATTCGAATAAAACTGTACTTCGTTTGAAAGATGTCAATAACGATTCTTTGGGTGTTTTAAAATACATATGTACATATATATGTACATATATGATAAATAAAAGAATAAATATTTGGGGCAACAAGCATGTAGATGACAAGGTTGTGGCCTTGCTTTCCACAACAATTTTTTTTTACTTTTAAATCCATTCTTTAACTTATAAACTCGACAAAAATGATTAAATCTAAATAAAAACTACCATTTATCTTATTCTAGCTTGCTGGCTCTTAACGAGCACTCTAAACATAACTATGTCCTTATAACTATTGCCTTTCGGCCTTAAATCTATCTATTTTTGTATTTAGTGTTGTTTTTTTTTATTTCCAAGGAACTTGCTAAAACTTGGACTCTTTATTATTGCGTTTTTCTTAAAACTACCTAAACCTACTTAAGGCTACCTAAGCTACTTGACCTAAATTACCTATAACAAGGCTACGTAACTTACAGACTAGCTTAAAACTACCTCACCTCTTCATCAAGCCATCAAAACTCGGTGAACTGGCTTTCCGGTATCGACCCTATTCCCATCCGCAATTGCGTTATTAAAACGAAGGAGCTCCTGAGCATTAGCGGTGTGCCCGTCGTGGATGAGCCGCTTATCCCTCGTGCCGCTGTGGCTGTGGTACAATACCGGCACACCATTTTTATTCTGGACTAACCCTTTCATGACTGCATGAAGAAATGCCTCCAGGTGGGACCGGAGCGTACTCTAATTCATTAAATTCGGGTAATAACAACCCGAGATCAGATTTGGCTATCGCCCTTGCAATGTGCCTTTTCCCACAACCATTCGTTTGTGTGAGTTTTTATTATTGGGACGAATGGAACGGACCTACAATATAAAGCCGAACGGCTTAACACTCCCGGATGTTTGTCAGACGTTCGCGAGAGGTGGCGCTGTGGGAAAAAAAAACCTTAAGTTGTAATTTGTTTTTTTTTTCAGGGATCAAACCTGGGACCCCTCGCACAGTATTCCAGAACACTGAGAGCCACTGTAACCATAATGCTACGATATTTTTTCGAGCCCTCTCAAGTTTCTGCATTATTCGACCTGGACCCCTTAATGACACTTGTCCCGATTTTAAATATTTGAGATCCTCATCACAGTGATTGCGAAAAGCTTTATAGATCAGTTTTTCATTTCTTTCATCGCTGTCATTTTCACCAGTCAAATTAAATTCCTCTACCTAGCAGAAAATCAGTGCTACCAACAAACAGTATTTTATTTTCAGTTCATAGTTAGCTATTGTAAAAGCTATCGTGTCTTATGAGAAAATTTAGCCTGTTGGAAGAAAACCTGATGAGGAAGTTCTTGAGGGCGCAAGGCACCGCTACTTACAATCAACGCTTTGAAATAACATCAAAATTGGTCTGGGACTGCCTTCAAATCCTACAACAACAAAGAAAGTCCACCTGATATGGGTGCCAGGGCATAGTGGCCGCAATGATCCGGGACTCAGTAACACCTCCTCCTTACAATCTTTAATCTTGAGGGCGCGACCCACTCCTTGTGTCACTGTTCAGGTCTGCAACAAAGCAGCAAAAACGGAAAAAAGGTAAAGTGGTCCTACCTACCTCAATTTTGGATAAACCCAGGACCAGGTGGTCTTCACATTCTCGGATAAAAAATGCTGAATAAATACAGACCGTAACAGTCGCACTGCACTGATCAGCTTCAGACTGATCAGAAAAGATAATTTCTGAGAAAATTCAGACCGCAACAAATATAGCGCCAGTGAAATTGTGCCAGTGACAGGCAAGCCGATGCTTGTCAAATTTCGACCATTGCAAGCAAATTGAAAAGAAGCCACAAAGTGACCAAAATAGTGCTGACCAACTATGCTGATAAACTTAAGCCCGTGACAATACCGCCAAGTATTGCAATCGCCACAAGAAAATCGCTGGTCAACGTAAAACTATTAAGCTACTGGAAAGCTAACAACCATGACAAGAATAGTATTGGCCAACTGACTAGTAGTGTACAGGGAACCGTACCCGCAAGCGCAATACGTTTGCTCGTTCACGAATGCGGCGAATCGACTCCAGTTAAACGTTAAGGTATAATTATGACTGCCAATCAGCGAAAAGAATAATGGTATCGTTCAGCGGCGGGTTTTGAGAAAGTCCATTTCCAGCTCTTAAGGACCCTTCACATGAGAGCGACCAACTACCTACGACTGAACGTTTTGACAGTCCGTTCGAATGAACACTTTTCTATAGGTCGCGGCAATTTGCGAGTTTCAGCCATCGGTTTCTACCCGCAATGTCTAATTTGAGGTTAAGTTCGAACGAATTTTTTATTTGCTAGTTTGTGGAACGCGAATTAGGTGCAGGGAAATAAGTCCACAAACTAGCGATCTAGTGGGAAATAAAACCACTTTCGTGAAGTAGACTTAGTGCCCATGTAAGGTGGGAACTAAGTCCACTTTCTTATTGGAACTTAAACTAAGTCCACTTTCTTATGGGAACTTAGTATGTACATACTTAGTTTCCGGGTATGAACTATGTACATACTTAGTTCCCGGGGACTTATTTCCCTGCATCCGCGAATTAATTGATGTGGAGTGCGAATAAACTTTGATAATTCGCGCCAAGGGTTTATTCGTTCGCGGCAACAAATTTGGCATCCGAAAAAAAATATGACGTCGATTTTTGACATCTGTCCTATGCAGTAGGTACCTTTAGTCATATTGACCTCGTTCTGATGATATTACAGTCAGTCGGTAGGTATTCGTTTAAAAAGTTAGATCGTTTCCATTTGCCTGCCGTCCAAATTACATTAGGGACACATCTTTTAAATTTAATTCGCCGCCCAACGTATAGATTTCACCTAACCTACTATGACAATTTGTCACCTACACGCGTGACATTGCTCCCTTAATGCGGACAATAAGCAATCATCATTATAACAACTATCTACATATCGAGCACATAATTCCAAATTGTGTTATCAGTAATTTCCAACTTGCAAAGCGTTCAGAATCACTTGTAGACATGTTGACCATATGCAATTAGATACTCTACAACAAAATGCGAAAGAGGGCAAATCTAAGAAGCACTTTCCCCTATTTTCCTCGTATCTACCCTAAACACTATTCTGTATGTATGTTTTGTTTATTCATACAAGTGCATATCTATGTGTGCATAGGCTTAAAAAATCATTTCGTAGGTACTCACACACCACTGAACCAATATCATTTCCAGTTTAGCAAAAAGGGCATACAAAGCGTGCAGAAGAAGAGAACAGGCAGGGGCGGGCGGTAAAAAAAAAACAACAATAACAACACAGGCTACACAAAAAAGAAGGAAAAGCGCGCCCATACGCACGTACCTACACAATCAGATGGAAGTATCCCATGAGATAACGAAAAACAAATAAACACACATCCATAGCTCGTAATTATGCTTTAACATAAGGGAGCAGGGCCAGGGAAGGGAAGCGAGCCGAACCGAAGCACACCCATCGCCATAAGCCATCACCACCATCCAGCCATTCAACGAATATACAGTACAGAACAGAAATTCCCTTTTATTCTCTCTTTCTATCTAAATCGCTCTCTCACAAAAATTTAGAGGCACGACTACTGATACTGAGCTGTCCTCCTAACGCGCTACACAATATACCCAAAGTGCATTAGAAAGGCTAACGAACGCATGGATAGTAGGTATAGTCATTGCCACAGTGTATAGGTGTACAAGAACAACACATCGGTGACGACCGACGACGACGACGACGACTAGACGGTTTACTTCCCGATTCTCGTGAGCCGCGTGAGCGTGAGCCTGAGCACATGGATACGATGATTCTCCTTGAACTCACCTACCTATCTGCCATCTTCATCTGTCTTTCCCATTCCCATTATATTCGGGATGAGAGATGCTGCTGCTGGAGCATAATACGCAAGCACAAATTTAAGTATGTGTAGAGAGAGGCATCCTTCAAACAATTTTTTTTTATCTTTTGCTTTATTGAGAGTGAGACTTGCGGGTGATTTTTCTTTTAAAAAATATCTTATAGGTTTTCTAAGCATCATTACAAGTCTCCACTGATAATAATAGTTACACTCCAAAGATATTGTGCGATTTTTATGCTTCATCCTTGGATACGAGAGACCAAAAAGCAACGGCACGGCACATGAATTAAACTCTTTAAAAAACAAAATTGTATCCATCGACTATTTTAATGTGTATCCTTATCCTTAATAGTTTTAAATTTTCTGGAAGATAATTATGCTTCCAGCTGTTAGTGTTCGTTCCCGAATGACAGATATAGAGAAGACGGAGATGGAAAGAAAAAAAAAATAATAAAAAGGGAAAGAGTGAGAACTCCACACAAACAAGAACCGAGAAAGTGTTTACATTTTACTACTGCGTTTGTATTGTTCGCTTCCTGGCTTTGATGCCAGGAACGTGCATGTTACGTGATCAGATGTTCTCGTTATAGAATTTAAATTTGTATTCATATCCTATTTTTATTTCAAAAACAAATCCACGAGGTTGGGGGTAAAAATAAGCCAAGAATCTAAATATAAGTTAGGGATAAATATACGTAACGGTATAGAGCTTATTATGTGCGGTTTTGTGTAGATGATGAACGTTGTCAGATTTTTTTTTTAAGTATAGGAAGAGGACAGTAGGTTATGGCATTTCTATGAGATTTATACAACCCATGAAATTAGAGTTAGTCATGTAGATGTAACTTAAGGTATGAGTGCAAAACAATGGCGCCCAACGTGAGGCCAAATCAGGCGTAAAATAATAATTCGACGACACGTTCTTAAATCACTAGACGAACATAGTAGTTGCGAACTAATATTTTTGTCACACTTTCCTTAATTGAAGGGCATAGGTAGGTACATCAGTAACCAGAAAGAAAAACGAGTTTCATATGCCATATGCCGTCACTCGGAAAATGACGGATTTACTGTTGGCAACCCTTGCAAAACGGGGTAACGACCGTCAGATTTGCACGTGAAATGGTCGTACAACGAACAGAAATAACATTTGTAAGGGGAAGGCAAGGGTGTCCTATAATTCACACAAAATGTAATTTTGATAGAAAATACAGTTTTAATTAGAAAGGTTAACATTTTTTTTATTGATTCATAGAGTATACTGTATACAGATTGGGGTTATGAATGGAATAGCACATCGGATAAATGGCCGCCGCGGCTTTGCTGGCAAGTATGTGTGTAGATTTTATTGAAATTTTCGTATAAATGTGGCTGAATTTCATTAAAACCCCTCCTAATTTCCACTTTCAAAGCGTTGTTGGTCGTGGGCTTGTTTGCATAGACCTTTGAATTCAAAAAACCCCAAGAAAATTCCCAATGGTGTTAAATCGCAAGATCTGCATTGCCAATTCTGATCGCAAAAACGGCCGATTACACGATTAGGAAATGACTCATGCAGCAATTGAATATGTTCCTCTGGCTGTATGGCATGTGGCACCATCTTGTTGAAAACACATGCTGGTCACTAAGAACTGGGTTATCATGTCACGGTAACGAACACCATTAATTGTTATACTGCCTAACCAGCCGCATTTTCCAAGAAGAATGGTCCGATAATGCCCCCAGCCCAAAATCCGCACCAAACAGTCACGCGTTGTGAATGCATTTGTTTCTCAACAATTACTCGTGGGTTTTCTGAACCGCAAATGCGACAATTTTGACGAATAACGAAGCCATCAAGATGAAAATGAGTTTCATCACTGAAGAAGATTGGGTTGGTAATGAAATATCCTTTTCCAAAATCCCCTGTGCTGAAATCCCTTACTCAAAAAGACCTTAAGAGAAAATCCCAGGGACAAAATCCCCCATTTTTAGATTTGGTGTTATTAATTTTGTCGCCGCGTCACCTAAAAATAGTGTTAAAAAGTGAGAAAGTGGGGGGCATGTTGCGCTCCTGCCACCCCCCTTCTCGTGGTCACTGTAGGATTTGGAGTAGATGCAAGGTTGGGTAAATTTGGCATAGGGAATTTTGTTCCGGGAGATTTTGGAAAAAGAGAGAGAAAAAAAGAGAGATTATGTCCAATAAGGGATTTTGGAAAAGGAGATAACGTAGGGATACCAAGATGATTTTGTTTGAAAAATCAGCATCCACTTGTTGTTGTTCCAAAATCCATTCAACGAACTCTCTTCGCGCTGCATGGTCAGTAGTAGTCTTCAGTTCTTAAGTCAATTGAACTTTGTAAGTATGAAGTTTCAAGTCTTTCGTGAGAATTCGCTGTAGAGAGCTGAAAAGCCCAATTCTTGACTACAAATTGATGTTCCTGGACTGTCAGCAATACTCTCGCGAACTGCTTCGATGTTTTCTGTTGAAGGACTTGTGACAGGACAACCAGAGTGTTTAAGGTCACTAATTGATTCAGTCTCCCTGAATTTGTCAGTTATTCTCTTCAGAGTTAATGGTTTTAAATCACCAAGACAGCGACAGCCATATTTTGTTCGAAAATTGCGGACTGTAGCTGACAAACCTTCAATATTTTTAAAATATTGCTCAACAATGAAAATGCGTTGTTCTTTCGTATAGCGCTCCATTTTTACTAACCCCGAACTGTCAGCTGTCACATTGTTATCTTTTTTTTTCATTGGCATCACTGTACTATTAAATGGCGCGAAATTCAAATTTTGCGTGAATTATGGGACACTCTTTATTTGACAATTTAGTTTTGTAACTTGACAACAAGCCGCAAGAACTTTTGCCGATTGCGTATTTTTCAACCTCTTGAGAAGTCCCGTACAGGCAGCATGAAGTGCTGAAGACCAGTGGTATCGATGCCAAAAAGACATCAGAAACGTCGCTACTATGCTAAGTTTCACCCGACAACCGGCACGAAACTCTTGGTTTGATGAAGAGTGCCGGCAAGCACATGCAGCAAAGCAACTTGCCTACAAAGCGGCGCTACAGAGAAAGACAAAAACATCTCGTGAGCTCTACGAGCAAAAAAAGAGGAAAGAACACCAGCTTCTCCGGAAAAAAAGTGAGAATGAGATGCGTGTGATCGAGAAAATAGAGAATAATGTTTTTACCAAAAGGTAGAAAGAACGTACCACGGAAAAAGAGACCCGAGCAGAGACCTGTAGAGACGCAGTTAGCCAAAGACCGCGCTTTGGAGGCGTAGTGGTTGAGGCCCTGGTCCACCCTGGACTGTAAGTAAGTAGTACTTGACCAATTTCCTAAAAATTTTAACAATTTTCCTTGCAAGGAATCAGCATACAGTCAGCATACATTTACAACAAGGACTGGAGTTGAACACAATAGGCTCTACAGTGTAAGTGCTTTCATTGAGCTATTAAGAAACCCTTGTGCAAAGTCCAACATTGACAACTGACTGATTATACAGGTAGTACTTAAAGAACAGACAAAACCTTGAGAGTCTATTTTTCCCAACGAGGGTCTTTAAGGCCATAGGGGAGATGTATGTACAAATACATCGTCTTTGTTAGTTGTTATTATAAGCATGTGAGGACTTAATTTCGAACATAAAATATGTCATCTTTATATCACTTAATTTATGACTCAAAGCGGGTGGCAGAGAAAAGAACACTTGTACTGTTTTGAGTTTAAATTAAGGACCGAATTTAATTACCACATCGAACAGGGTACATAAACAAATCAGTCGCGAATGCGTTAAATTATATTTTCCTTTTATTGTTGTCTACTATGTACATGTGTATATGCTCGCAGAGAAGGGGAATTATCCTTCTTCCCTATTTGGTCCGTTTAACAGTAAACAGCAGGTTTCTCGTTTCTCTCATTTTTTTTTCTATAAAAATAGAACACACACAACTTCACCGAAAGGATGAAAAGGATGTCGGTTAATGCTATTATCCATTTTAAGACTAAGTTGAAAATGGTGATTACTATTATAATAGTAAATGGCAACAGCCTGGATGCACCCTGTGTTCCCATGAGTATTTCGTATCTTCATGTACCAGGGCAGGGCGGTTGAGTGCAGAGCTCACTATCTTTGCTTGTTTATAAAAGTATGATGTACGAGTAGTGGTTATATAACAATTGGGACAGTGGGTAGTTTCCATCTACATCTTATCGACCTTAACTCAGATGTACAACATAGAGAGAGCACAAAAAAAACAATCTCTCCCTTCTTGGTTGGCTTGATTACAATTTGAGAAAAATGAAATACAAAAACACAATGCCCTTTGGGTTTATAAGCAGTGACAGTAAATTGGAAGGAACAACAAAGCAGAAGCAGCTAGTGTTATGCAGGTAGGGTGTATGTGTAACTGCTCTTCCTACGCTTGCGGATGTACATGGTGCATATTGTAAAAAAATAACAGTCTTTTCCTGAAGAAATAGAGGGTCACACTTATATAATCACGTCAATGACGATATTCATATTATTGATGATTCAGAATTGATATTTGATAAAAAATACGATAAGCATGTTGCATAAGGGTAAAGACTCATTTGAGGTAGGTATAGGTATGTGCAAAAGTAAAACTATGAACTTGACATTGGTATATCTACTAATAGAATGCAGACTTCAATTGCAAGTGCATAACCGCATACATGTTGATGTTGAATCTTTGGTTAGGTAAAACACACCACATGTTTGGGATTTCTAGCTGATGTACAATTGTACATATGGGTAGAAAATGGTTTCGAAACTCTGAATAAGCTCCTCGAGATGAGGAGCGAAGGATCTCATTCTCACAAGGCCAGGGCCCTATTTTATAAACATTGACAGGTGACAATTCTACAAACTTGTCACACTTGTCGGACAAATTTTAATTTCAATAAATATTGACAGGTGACACAATTGTCAGTTAAACACAGTGACAAATTTTGTCATTGACATATTTTGACAAATTTGTTCTGACAATTTCGTCATAGTTATAGATATTTTGACAAATTTGTCGTGAGTCTTATCATCAAGAAAGAAATTGCTTTCAAGATTATCTAGACATTTTTTTGTTTAACAAAATATACTTCGGTGCTGTATGAAATTTGTCCTTAAATTTGAAATCACCTAGTGCAATAAAATTAAAATGTATTACCTAATTTTAAATCATTCTTGTTACTTCAATATCAATAATCAAACTCCTGTCGAAATTGTCAATTACAAAATTGTAATTTGTAAAAATTTGTCTGTCCCAAAGATTGTCGGAAAATTCATGACAATTCTTAGAAAATTCCAGACAAATCATTGTCATGACAATTTTTTATGAAACCAAAACTTGACAAATGTCGGTAGTTGTCCGCCAATTCTACAAAATTGACTAATTATTATTTATGAAACAGAAATTTTAAAATTGCCCAGTTGTCAGTTTACAAATTGTCACCTGTCGCAAATTTTTATGAAATAGGGCCCAGGAGTGCGATTGCGAAAAAAAAAAAACGAAACGAAAACCACTTTTGCATTTCATAAAACGAAAGAAATCATTCGAAGGGAAGAGCCCTAATGTAAGTCGGTCTTTTAGAGTTTTAGACTACCAATTAACTGTAGTGTCTTTTAGGCAAAAGTAATGGCTATTATAGTGAAGCCGCTGATCTAGTGAAGTTGAGATCGATATCGATTTGGTAATGCACTCTTGTAAATCTTTAAATGAGATCTCGGGTAGGTGCGCACGTTAATGCTGTGCTGGGTCCCTGGCGCAGGACAAATATCCTGTTTAAAGTAGATCACACATCGGAACTCTCGTCGGAGTACTAACAGGCGACTGTGTACTAGGAAGACTTATGACTTTTGTCGCAACTGCATGGATGAAGAGGAGGAGGAGGAAACACCCTTACACCTGCTATGTAACAGCCCGGCGATATTCTCGATTAGAAAACAAACTCGAGGAGAATACTACTTTTTCGAAGAGTTTTCGGATATTGCCGACACGAATATCAGCAAAATACGGAAATTTCTCTAAAATTCAAAATGATTCCAAGACTAGCGGAAATAGGCGACTTTGCTTGTAGCATCACAATGGACATTTTTTGGTATAAATTGCATGTAGCTAGCCACATACGTATGTAGCTCTGACGCCAACAGAGAGTGCACAAAGAGAGCGTGTACACGGCACGTACCCATTGTGACCATACGCTGACGTAAAAATGACGTCAGTGCTACGATAATTGCCACCAAACTTAACCTAAATTCAAGTTGGCGTCTTGATATCGTTCAATCGTTTTTATTTTACGTAATCTATCCCATGGGTTTGTGTACTCTCTTTGAGAAATAAAGAAAACAAATTTGTGGAAATTCAACCCTTAAACGGGTAAAAGGGGGGGTCAAAAGTTGTGTGAAAAAATTTGTATTTTTTATCCGATCAACTTCAAATTTGGTTTCTATTATAAGAAATAAACATAATGAATCTTTCCGGTTTTAAAAATTGTGCCTGGGGTCTAAGTCATTGTCCATGACCCCTTTAAAGGGGGGGCATTTTTTTAAAACACACGAACCAACCATTCGTCGTATCACTTTGAAACTTTGTAATGCGTGCCAATCTCTGTCGCCATGGAATATGCTTAGGTATCGCTTCATCTAACTCCAGCGTACGTACCTACTCCAAGGATATTCAAGCGGAGTTCTGTAAGATTGGGATCATACTGCTAGAAAGTGGTATGTACACATCCTCACGATCTTTCTGGTTGCATTATACTGTGCACCAAGTATATAGGAAAATCTGGGCGGTGTAGAATATTAAGGATTTTCTAGCTAAGAAATATATTTTGGTAGATATTGGCTCAGTCTGCTACAGTATGATCTATGTTCAGATGCGAGCGCTTTACTTACAAATTGATCATATACTGTTTGACTTGCTATCTCCAATATGGTGTTAATTTTTCAGAGACACTAACTACTCCGTAGGTACTTTATTAGATATGTTTCCTCCGCGATATAAAACTATAAAAGAGGGAACTAAAACAAACTAACTGACTGTGAAGGAATTGTGTACCAAACCCAGAGGATTCTCCGAGCGAAGCCGCGGGCAAATGCTAGTTGTACATATTTCAAATTGGTTTTCTAAAACAAAAAAATTATCCACAGAATGGAAATTTCAAGCAGATCTTCACTCGAATGACCAACAGTAAAAACGCATTGTTGACATAACATTTCGATATTTTCTTTTTCAACATCAACTGCTGCTACAATTCAAAAATAAAAATTTTTAATGATCCACGTTGTTTGATTTTCATCATAGCTGATAAGAAAATATGGCTGGGGTTCCAAACATTTCCCAAAATGACCAAAAATTAGGTAAGAAAAATCCTGTTAGTTTTTCCTTTTTTTTTTTATTAATTCAACACCATTTCCACTCTTAAAATTTTAAATGATTTTTCCCTTCTCAATCTACTCTCGATGTATTCTTTGAAACCATTAGAACAGAAGATAAGCAAATCCAAATAGTTATTCCTGGTCACGTCCCGTGCATATGTAATACAATCGGTCTGACTGCATTTTAGAGAACTATTTAAATTGGAATCATGTCCCCAAAGAGACTGGCACGAAATCCGGCTAATCAATTAAAACATCGTCTACGACTACGGGTCTACACCCAATGGCACTCGGTCAATTGTATCTCCCTATGGGCTCGGCATATCTGGGTATTTTTAGATAATTTTCAATTCGATTTGTCAGTTTTGACACTGGCGACGTATTTGAAATTTTTATATCGCCCTTTTAAGCCACAAGGTTGGACATGGACATGGACAATAATTATGTGCCATAGATATATTCTTTGATTTCCCTTTGAGGTTATAAATAAATAAATTTTGTTAGTTATATCATTAGCACTTCACTCAAATGTTAATGCTGTGATGATTTCCGGCTGTGTATGTGTAGTGTACCTATTGTTTGGGGAAATACAAATTCTTTTTGGAACCACTTTATCTGCGGGAGACTTTTTTTTTTTCTTTGGTATAAATAAATCTAAAGAGAATATAAATTGTATAAGGCAAACTCCCTTTTGTTCAGTATATCTTATGTAATCTTTATGTGGGCGCTGATAGAAAGGGCGCGTAGGGATAGTTGAATAGACCAATTTGCTGGTAAGCTTTTGGTTTCTGGAATTCAAACTTGTAGATAAACACGTGAATCGACATGAGGTTTAATTTATGCGTGGGGAATGAATAATTCTTGAGTGGAAGAATATCGATCATGATTACAATGAGATAGTCCGTTTTAAGTCGACTTAGGCGGCTCTCAGATTGAGGCAATAAGCAATAAACAACTATAGTTGCTATAGCAACTGCCAATAAGCAATCAGCAACAGCAACATTTTTCGTTCGAGCGATATTTATTTGCTTTGATGTGAGACCTCTCTAATTTAATTCAAAGTCAAATAATTGTGAACGATAATTTTGCGTGTTTCCTATTGCCAGTTGCTTATTGAATGTTCCCTCAATGTGAGAGTCGTTAGTTCTGGATTTTGTAATCATTTTTCCAGAGTGAGTTGGACAGTTCTTACTGAAAAGACTGATATTGGATGTGGGCTGTTATGTGTATAGTATTAGTAACTTATAATTTATGCTTTTTTGTCCGGCAAAAAATGGCTTTATCTATAAAAAATTATAGGTACAAAGTGTTTTCAACATTTGTATGCACTAAGAGTTTCAGAGCTATAAGTCTGTCTTAGTCTTGCTGAAAAGCTTGGAGAGATTGGTCGAGATGTACGTGCGCATGTCAACACTGAGGATGCACCCTCTATCTGTGATGCAACATGCATAACAGCGTGGAACATCCTGAGAGACAGCGCTTCAAAATCTAGATGCTAGAGTTGAATGCGCGCTCGATAGGAAAGAATACGCCATCGGCATTTTCATCGACATGGAGGGCTCTTTCGACAATCCGACTTTTGACTGCATGTGTAACTCTGTTAGACATTTTTTATTGTAGATCAGGGCAATGCTGATGAATATTACTTTGGTGGTAGATGCGGACTGTGGACACCATGTTAGGACAGGGGTAAACAAAGCTGCCACAAGTCGACTATCTGTTGCATATACTAAAAAACGGTTCAAACGTCTACGCTCAGGCCATGTTGCCATACTTTCTGTCGGATCATGTTAACAGTCTGTATGTGCTAACGTGCAGTAATAACGGCCAGTATTTTGAAAACTGAGATTATTCACAAGACGGACGATTTTGACCCATCTGACACAGCCAATGCTTAAAGGCGTCACTATACAGATCTCCGTTGGAGCGAAATATCTGGGAGTGATTCAGTCAGTTTAAGGGTGCTTTCGGTAAGACGTTGGGCTTATCGTCTAAAAAGGCCCTTTGGATCTGTATGGCTATGATAAGGCCTTTTCAAGCCTATGCGTCGGTTGTTAGGTACGGAGAGTGTTTTCGTGAAAGTATGTGACTGCCTTCTGCATAAAATTCCAAAAAAAAACGGTCTGTCCTGGCTGTACGCCGGGTGCTTTCTCAAGTACGCCGGGCTCTGATCTAGATACACTGCTTGATTTACCTCGCCTTGATACCTTTATCATGGGATCGTTTATTAAAGCAATTTAATGTCTTAGGCGGGGTGGTTTTTGGTATTATCCACACTGGAGTTTTGATAACCTTGCGCGACACTTATCCTACGACCCTAGTTCCAAGGATATGCCGGCTGATGCAATGACACCGGAACTTCGGCTGTTGTGTAAATTTGTAAACGCAAGTAAAGTTGACTTGACATCCTTGCGTTCAGGACTGGCTTTAGCCAGAGTCTGAGCGTGGTTTGGGATGTAGTTGTATTTTCACGGATGGCTGTAAAAAAAAGTCAGGGTTCCGGAAGTATCGTCGCCCTCGGTGCAGGGAAATAAGTTCCCGCGAACTTCGGATCATTTTCTTTGTTATTGTCCTGCCTTTGCTTGAATCAGTTGGTAGATTTTTGGTGCTGATACTATAAGTTCCTTATCGCTGAAGTGCATTCTCGTCTTTCTCCAAAAGTCGAAGAAATTCCAGTAAAATGGGTAATACTGGGTTTGCTTTCCGGTAGTACATTGGACCAGTTGCGTCTGAATGCTCCAGTGAAGTGTTTTTTTAACCCGACAAAAAAGAAATCTCATATTGGAAGAACCCTTAGAAAGATCAAAAGACAGGACAAACGAGCCTGTTAGCCCCTAAATAAATAATGCCAAGAGGATCTTAAATCTATGTAAGCAACAGAGGAAGACTTTGACAACTACCTGAAGAGGCTTGTCAGCTGAGCCCTTAGTTCATTCTGAACTATAGCGCCGCCTAAGAAGAAGAGCAACCATAAAAGTTTCGTGCGAGCGATATCGATACAGGGGCCCAATTTCGCAAGAGTGAGTTTCATTGTGTGCACGAAATATTGTGTTCACTATCTTATTCTGAATCCGCAAGGGTGATTTTGTTTTGTGAGATGTTGTGTGTGTACACAACTAAATAAATTTGTTCCCTCTGTTTCAAAGCATGAGTTTAGAAGGCATGACTGTGAGCAAACCGCAAAAGTAACAACAGACGAAGAAAATATGAGAGCGGCAGAGCAAGAATCAAAGGAAACCCCTTCCCCAACCCCACGTAAAACTAAATTCAGCTCTCTCAGCTGAAGAAAGAGCATTCGTTCAACATCTAAAAACTCACAGAGTCTTGCGTGAATTGGAAATTGTGTAAACGAGTCCTGACGGTGAGTTTTGCACGCTTGCGGGATTGAACCCCAGTATGACATTAAGTCGCACATTAAGCCTAAGTATGACATTAGCGCTTCATTTAAGCATCTATAGAAAATGCTGTCTTGTGTAAAACTAAGCTAAACATTTTAACTAAGCCTTACGCACTCCGAAATGTCTCCACAACATTTTCGATCGCGTAATAATTGCACGGCACATTGAAGAGAACAACATTTTGACAGATTGAGACAAATTTATTTCTGTTCGATTGACATTAAAAAACACATGTAATCACGTAGACCCAATGTAGCACTGTTATTCTACACAAAAAAATTAAGCAAACACGTGAAGAGAAAATTCGCTAAATTTATCACGGAAAGCATAATTGGCTTATGTTTGTTGCAAAATTACGTCCAACAACACCCACTGTCCACTGTCGTGTCGACTTAAGACAACACTTTTCAGAACAGTTGCCAAAACTCGCACTATTCAAACTGTACATTCAATATTTTGGCAGTAACCTGCGGTTCTTTCGCACAAGTTTTCTCTAAATTCGTTACCTGAAACATGATTTAAGGTCTGTAATCGTAATGCGAATGCCTGAAAGTTTTAGCACAGTTTAGCAGAAATCTTCTGATAGTTTAGCAAAAAATGGGCGCAGGAATACACTACTTGGGTTTATATCGATGAAAGCAGCGCGGCTCTAATTAAACACATGATTCAGCGAGTGCTAAATTGGATGCAGTCTGTCTGGACGATTAGACCTTAGAGTTAATTTTTAAATGAAGAAAAAAATTCAAAAGAATTGAATGGGTTTCATATTTTGTTCAATAGAAACGCGGTCATTATTATATTTTTTTTCCGTATAAGGAAAATGGAATTTTCGCCAAACAATGTACGAGATACTTTATGGGATTAGTTCCGGAGATAACTGAAAATATGCATAATTTCTGACACATTCATCTTACCATCTATACATATTAAGATCACAATAGAAGACTGTAGGGCTTTCCCATGAAAGTGGGATATTTTCCAACACAGATCTGTTTACAAATAACCAAAAATGTTATATGTATCTTCAAAACCAAACTGAAAAAGAAAAATCCTCTTGAGAGCCCAAAACAAAGCCCGGTAGTCATCAATTGAAATTTATTTGAGATCGTAAAAATGTTTGGTACAAAAATACCTGCGCCCAAGATAAATTGAGAAGAGAAACCTTTTTTTTCCGTCTCGCCCCTGGAATGTACACATTCATATAAACATGTGTGTATTTTGGTTGAGAAAAAGGAAAACAATAAAATGGGTGAGCAATGAGAAACCGGATTTTTTATATTCAGATTTTCATCTTCATCTTTCCTTCTTTGATTTTTTATTTTTTATTTCATTTTTTCATAAAAGGCTTTTCTGTGGAATGAAACAGATATAACGTTTTTATTTTATTTACGAGTAGTTTTGTTTTATTTATTTATCAATGTCTGACGTTTTAATGCGGTGCTATAAATTAAATTCGCCGAACAGCATCATTTGGTAAGGGAGAAAAAGGACAAAAAAAAAAAAAAAGATTGAAGAGCTGATTAGATTGACGAGAATCACCTGTAGAACACAAATTGAATTGAACGGCTTTTTAATGGAATGGAAGAAATTGTTTCTAATGACACTTATTATTTGGGAAGTTTGTCATAATTTTGATGGTAATTTTTCAGTGGATATGCTGAACTATTTGGTAGGTTTTTTATGATTAGGGTGTACGAAAATCCATCATCCCTATAAGGTCGACTCTTTATTCAAATGAGTTGAATAAGGGAGTCCATTTGAAGGGAGTTATGGACGTTGATGTATGGGTTGAAAATGACCTCTTTCCGGTATGGGCTTAAATCGAATCTGTTTAAAAAGGGGACACTGGACACCGGACACGTAATATTAGTGACCTTGAGAAACCGGCTATACTTTTTGAATCTAATATATTTTGGATTGACCGATGTAAATTATTCGCTTGCGGGATGTCTTGGTTTACCTACCTATGAAATAATTTCCGTAAACAATAAAACAGGGGCAAGCAAGAAACATCCCTTAAAAGTCTGACACTCCCCCAGTCATGTGGGTTGTTAGACAAGTCTCTTTTAATTTCCGAAATGAGTGTAGCTGTAGATTTAATTTGTGTCTTTCTGTTTTGCGGTGGGTGATTAATTAAAACAAAAATACAAAATTTTTTGGTGCAACGTAATCGGAGTTTAGAGGAAGTTTATAAAGTTGTCGAAATATGAACGAAATATGAATCCTTGGCTACAAGACAAGCAAATTTTGAAACTTACTTCGTGCGGACACATTTCCAGATGATTAGAAACAACTTACAACATTTGAAGTGCAGAACTGACAATCTGGAAGAATCTCGAGGGATTTCAATTTTCTCATAGGTTTGACTTTCTTAAGAGAAGAAAAAAAGGAATGCAATCATTTGGGAATGTATTCTTTGAATTCCCTATTGCATTCACCATTCATTTTGAAATCAGTGAAACTTCAATAGTAATAGAACATTTTTCAAAATCAAATGAAAGAATCAAAGTGGTTGTTTGAAGAATTGAATTATGCCAATCAATTATCTTGAAGGACATTATCGTTTTCCCCTGCCTGGAAGTAAACCTGCACTTAGCTTCCTTTTGGCTTCAAAAAAACCCCAAAGAAAAATGTCCAATATGGCGTTAAATCGCAAGACCAATTCTGAGAGTTGGTGATGAAATCTCCTTTTCCAAAATCCCTTTCCAAAATGAACTTTCCAAAGTCCCCCAGGGACAAAATCCTCCATTTTTAGATTTGGTGTTATTAATTCTGTCGCCGCGACACCTAAAAATGGTGTTAAAAAGTGAGATACGTATGGGGGCGCCCCTGCAACCCCACTGCTTGTGGTCACTGTAGGATTAGATCACGTAAAATAAAAACGATCGAACGACATAGTTTCGACAATAGTAGTCTCTGTTTATTGCCATAGATTATGATGTATGCAGTCTCTATACGTGAAAACGACATCGTTAAATCGTTTTAATTTTACGTGTTCTATCTAACCCCTGCAAACATGAGAGAGAGAGAGGCATCAGGTCGTCTTCTTCGTTTCTACCTAGATGAAGGAAGGGAAATATCATTGAAGGAGTCAAATTTTTAGACGGTGCAGTTTTTTTTCTATGTGAAGGGGATGTAAAGTAGCATTTGTCTGAGATTCTTAATTAAGAATAGGGTAGGTACTGATGAGGACGAGCGCTAAAAATTCACACATTTGCCAGATTGAAGAAGCCAGAAATATTCATGGTCTTAGGTGTAGAGGTTTAATGACCTCTGGCAAACTGATATGATTTCACAAAGGTTAGATTAAGTTAGGTTAGTGAGTTGGCAAAACAGTAGAAACATCCGTTCTGATGTCATAGGGGTTTATGACTCCCACACTCTGGAAACCTATGGATTATGAACCTGTGTAAAAGGTTCTTCTAAATCCTCGAAAAAGTAACTACCCAGGATTCTATTTCTTATGTAGCAGAGCGCTGGGCAATGGCAAAGAAAGTGTGAGGTGTGCTCATGCACCTCCTCATCACTACATCCTCTGCTCAAACGATTTTCTTCTTTCTCAGTCAATTGCTCTGTCTGGGTATCAATGTTAATAGTCTTGATTGCTCGATCATTGCACAGTTGTCTCTTTTGTGTTATTTCGTTCTTTTTACTTTTGTTCACCCGAGAATGGGGGAAAAGGGTCAATCTGCACTCACCGCCTGCAGAAAAGGCTTGTAAATCCGGAGGTCGCCAGGTATCCGGATACTCCGTTTACGGTTTGAGCTATTATTTTAAACACTGGACCCCCAGGCAGGTTGACCGTCGGCACGGGTCGTATGACACCTTAGTCCATCCCATGGGAGATAGGATGAGCTAAGAGAGAGAGAGTTAAGCAATTGAGCAGTTCTCTTCAAACCAGCCTGGTCGTCATTGTTCGTCATGGGTGAACCTTCAGACGACTACCGCCTCCGATTCTCCGACAGCATAGCCTGTTTAATAATTGCAACTTAAGCTTCCGCACCAACGTCAAATTTGGCGATACATCAAATGCGCCAATTTGATTATATTCTTAGGTATACATATCACTTTTAAGTTTCCCCGGAAAATCGTTATTCCACGCCTTTATAATGGATACACCGGACACTTGAAAATTATGGTGATGGATGATGAACTTGGCCTTTTCCAAGTGATGCTAAGCCTAAAACTGAAATCAAATACCTTTGAATTATTAACACTCTTCGTTAGGTTTAAATTATATTGAATACCTAACCGTACCATCACGTAAGCCTTTGTTGTCAGTTAGCTAATGAAGACTATCAGTTTTTTTAAGTTTTGCTCTTCTTCTTCACTGAATGCACTTATTCTGTAGAACGGATGCTTAGATGTCAACAAATAAATTTCATTAACAAATTTGTAGTCTAAAAGGAAAACAGAAAAGGAGATGAAAAACCTTGTGGGTAACAAATAACACATTATACTTTGTGGATATGTATTTCATTCCCAATACTCATCTAGAATCTAGTAGATCCCGCCTACACTCACCATGTTTCCTTTCACTGTTCCTCAATCAACATCAGCAGCACCTCTGCGCTCCATCAACAATTGCGGTTTCGTTTATTAGTCTACTCTGTGTACCCACATCGTTACACTTGCTAAAAAGAACTGACCTCACTCAATACGTTACACATTTATTTTTTATTGAATTCGCTTTCTTTTCAAAATACGAATGATGTTATGGCCATGAACTCAAAGTTCGACCGAGACACAAGGCATTTGAATTAAAAAAAAAAAAACAAGGAAAAAGCCATAACAACAAACCTCGCGAATAAACATATACAACAAAAAAAAAAAAGAGGAAGAAAAAAAAAATAATAAAAAAATCGTGTCCAACGTAATAGCGGAATGAGTGTACTCCACTCCAACTCAAAGCCCAGTATGTGTGCTTATACAACACACAAATGGGGAATGGAGGCAAAAAATGAAATGAAATGAAAAAAAAAAAAAAGAGAATAGGTAAATAAAATAAAAATTCTGATCTGAATGGATCTGAGAGTACGCTACACACTACACCAACGACCGAACGACGCGACCGACGTCAAAAACAGTTTTTTTTCCATCTGTTTCCACCTTTCAGTTCGGTTGGTCTGCTGGGCTCTTTTGAGTTCATTAAACCTGCCGAGATGACACTACAGTGAGACATAAATTAGAGGAGATATACAACGAGTGAAAGGGAGATAACATTTTTTGTTAATTTTTTTTTTAGAATCAATATAGCTACAGTTTTTTTTTCTGTTAAAGTGTCAAGTGGTTGGACGTGGAGAAGGAGGCGTGTTTTTTAAGAAAATAAAAGTTTCTGTGATTTAATTGATGGGAATTGCTGTAAACAGAAAGTTGTTTCATGTCATAATAATGTCATTGGCATTGTAGTATAGTTTATGTTGTGATAATAACCGAAACCACACACTACAATGTCAATATAAACATGCGCAGATTTGCAGATTTGTACATTATTAAAAAGTCAATTAAGTGCGTTCATTATTCATTAATACACTCAAAGTCAGAGATGTTATCTTATTCCAAATGAGGTGGAATTCATTATTGAGCGTGCAAAGTCGTTTTTTTTTTAAACCAGTTTTAGTATTGTACTATTGGAGTGCATGGAACCAGTTGTTGTATTGCAAATTTGTAGGTTTCTTTTAAGTCCTGACTTTGAAAAACTGTATTCTGCAGATCTTACAAACATTGCTTTATTTTTTACGGAGTGTCTATTCGCCCGTTCATATTGACAGATTCTGTACTGAACTGACGTTTACCGATGTTTGGGACACGACTACGTAATCAACGTAACGTAATCCTATTTTCATTAAAAACTCTTTATAAATATAAAAGTTGGATCCTAAACGTACGGCATAATGTCCGAAAATGATTATACTGGAGTTTAGAGTCCTTGCCGCGAGCGTAGCGAGCCACATTCCCCAACTTGACGCAATATAAACTTTGACATTTCGTTACGTACCCGTGTCCCGAACAACGGGCGAATAGCAACAGCCTATTTTTTAAGGATCAGAGTTGGGAAATTATTATTACTTTTGGTAATTGATTACAAGCCAAATTACATTTATGTACAAGTAATTAGTAATTGATGTTATAACAATTAAAATTACATGTAATGGTAATTGGAAAAAATGCAATTACAATTACTGTTAATTGTTAATTGAGAAATCGCAATTAACAATTACATGTAATTACAAGTAATTGTAATTGAGAAAATTTCAATTACAATTACATGTAATTGTAATTGAATTATTTTGTTATCATTATTTCCCAACTCTGTTAAGGATATAGATAGGACGAGCTGGCAGAATGTAGTGGAAATACATAGTACCTAACATTGACATCCATTGAATTCCTAGTACCTACGTATTCGGACTTGACCTAAGGGCGAGTGTTGAACACAAAGAAAACATCAGCATTATGTATAATGTCCGAAATGACTGGCTGAAGGCCCCGACCCATAGAATCCGTCGCATCCGTTGCGTCGACGGATTGGCGTCAGGGTTACCTTTGGGACACCTTAGTGTCAATTAGACACCTTTTCGAACACTCGGACACCAGGACACCTCTTTTTAAAAATAACCGATTTTGGACACTTTTTTGGGATTTAGGAACTTTTGTATTTGTTCAAAAAATTACCTATCTCTTATCTTTGACATGATTTGTATCTTTGTATTTTTATGTACTTCGTATTGGGAGAACATCCCAGGCCTAAGACAGGCCAAAAGAGTTATTCAGCCCTTCAAAGCAGATGCCAGAAAGATACTAAATCTTCGCAGGCATGATATCAAAAACCTAGTAGGCTACCTAACGGGTCACCACGGTCTGCGATATCACCTAAATAAAATGCATTTAGTCGACTCACCGGAGTGCAGACTATGTCTAGAAGAAGACGAAACAGCCGAACACATAATTATGTGAATGCCCGGCCCTTACGGTATAAGAAGGAAATCATTTTTCAGGGAAGTAATAAGTACCGAAGAACTAAGGAGGTCCTCTGCTGAATGTATGATCAGCTACATTAGGAAAGTAGAAGCGCTACTAACCTAAACAAACAATAGATATTTTAGGTCGACGTGCTCCGGCAAGTCAGAAGCTTAAAAAAAAAAAATTCTTAGTATTTTAATGCCCACATCTCGTTTATGATTTTTTCGTATGTCAATGGAAATGCAAATTTATACTAGATGGGCAATTACAAATTAATGTTGTGAACTTAGAATACGTTTACTATGAAAGACTTAATTTGTTGGTTCATTTTAATAAGGGCTGGCAAAAATGGCCAACATCTCAAAAAATATACCCCAAACTAGAATCAGATAATAAGACACAATTTTCTTTCTAATGTCGTTTTGTTTGAATATAAATTTGTATGGGACACTTTTTTACCTCGCGGACACCTTTTTGGACACTTCACAAAAATTTTCGGAGGTAACCCTGATTGGCGTATTCGACGGAACGAACAGTCCCATAGAATTCGTCGCATACGTTGACAGCCGATGACATATGAGAGACAGTTTCTCTCATTATCTTATATTTCCACCAATGAAAATGCTTACTCTCACGCTCTGCCAACTGCCAACGGTTCAACGGACAGAAAAGTAGAAATTAAACCTACTTTATCCGTCGCATCCGGCGCATCGTTGCTCATGGGTCACGTTCCATAAGCTACTGTGTATTCTATCAACCTGTCAGTCGAATACATTGCCGCAACGGATGTGACGGATTCTATGGGTCGGGGCCTTGAGTGAGTTTCAGAAATCTAAAGGACCAATCACATGAAAGCGAACGAACGAACTAATGAAATTCGAACAAATCACTTTTTAAGCTTATATAAACAGAAAGTTGCACATTTTATTACTCCAAGAGTAGGATAATTAATTAACCCATCAAAATGTATTAAGAAAACAAGTTTATAAACAGTTTAAATAAATTGCGAATTCCGAACTTTTTGCCGCGAACGAAAACAACCTTTGCGCGAATTGTCAAAGTTTATTCGCAATCCACACCGGGTTCCACCAACTAGCTAATAAAAAATTCGTTTGAACTTAACTCAGATGATAAATTGTTGGTAAAAACTGATGATTGAAATTTGCGAACTTCGGCGATCAAGAAAGGTGATCATGTGAACAGACAGTCAAAACTTGCGAATATTCGTTCGTTCGTATAGGTAGTTGGTCGCTCTCATGTGAATAGTCCTTAACCTGACCGGAGCAATTCAGAAGGAGGACCTACGGCGATAACGATACATGGTCAGAATGGAAGATATTTTACTGGACATATTTAGACCGGGAGTCGGGACTAGTCTAGTCAGTGTACGGCGGCAGAGAAACCCGTAAAAAAACTGACGGATACAAGACCCCAATCATCCTAGTCCTACTATATGGTGCAGAAACATGAACTCTATTAAAATCGGATAAAAACCTCTTGGGATGTTTTAAGAGAAAGAAAGTATGGACAGCAACGCCCCAGATCTACGAGTCTTTGAGTCCACCCCTGAGGAACAACGTAGCAGAGGAAGACCCAACTTTAGGTAACGCGCACAATTGGAGGGAGACCTTAACTCACTAGGTGTGCGTTACTCTTACAGGAGGCAGTTAGCTAGGGACCGAACTGGCTGAACGGGCTTGTTGATTGCTGCCTTGGTACAATTGATCTCTTTAAGGCTTAACTAAATTCGACATAAAGTAAATTACTTGCACGAAAATGTTTTTTCCCTTTCCACACCACTTTAAATCTGTATTTTTCTCTCAACTTTTCACAAAGTGTGCTACTTGAAAGTTAGCTATACTTCTAACTTTCAAGTGACACACTTTTTGAAAGCGCGATAAAAACTACTACATGCACAAAAAAAAGTTTGCGCCAATTACTAATATCGCCAATAGAAGGCTCTGATGCAATGCGACTAGAATGTCGCATTTTTGTTTACTTGTAAGCATGGAAACGAACCTTTTTGCACAAAATGGCAGTATTTGGTTTAGGTTTACGTTCGTGTCAGAGCAAGCTTTTTAAATAAATTTCTTACTAGAAGGGGGCAACTGCATTTGTGTGCGAGCTTACACTTTTTAACTTTGTGCCGAATGTAGTTAAGCCTTTATTCTTTACAAGACTGAGCTTTTGATTTAGGCATGATTTACAAGTTCACTTATTTCTTTCTTACTTCTTTGTAAACACAATAACAATAAACTTGATAAATACGACTGAGTTTCAAAATGCATCAGATGCGGTTGTCATCAGTTCCGAAATTAAAAACACGAAAATGTTGACAAAATCGCAAGTTTGTAAACGCATCCAAAAAGTATTAAGGCGCGCTCAAAACAACGCGAAAATGCGAAAGCGGAAGTACATGGGAAGCGGTGGTACATACAGCCATAGCCTGCATGTATTTATTTCCCACTTTCGCGTTGGTTTGAAAATGCAGACGGGACCGAAAATTAATCAAAGACTTTTCCTCATCCGCCTTTGATAGAGTCCATGCCTCTGCACCATAGAGGAGGACTGGGATCATTATAGGGTCTTATAAAGGGCCACTTTAGTTGTTCGAGATAGGGCTTTGCTACTCAGTTGCTTTCTTAGCCCATAAAAAAACAGCGATTGGCAAGAGTTATTCTTCGTTTAATCTCAGCGCTGGCTGGCTGGAATCGTATAAGGATTTGAAGTTGTTCAGCGAAATGTCACCCCAACTAACTTCTATGGCTTCAATCAGCCTTCGTAGACTTTACATGTCAGCCATTCCCAAACATTTTCCATGATGTTTAAGTCTGCTGCACTTTTAGAATTGACGACCGAATTGCGACGGTCCCTATTCCATTGAACCAATTTTAAAAATTGAATTTATTTGTGGTTAAAAGTTTACGCGAACGCGGAGGCATAGGTATATAAAGATTCTCCTTTTCCGGAAAAATCGACATATTTGTGCCATACCTAGCGAGTGCGTTCGTCGGCCTTGCAGTTTCCTGGAATGTCCCGATTTAATGTGAATTTTGAATTGTTCCGCCATCTTGTTAAGCGATAAGCGTCAATTGGGGGGCAATTTTGGAGTTGAAGATGACCGAGTCCAGGGATTTAATCGCGTTTTGACTATCGGTAAAAATGTCCAAAATGACGGCAATCACTTACAAATCGACACTGGAAAGAGCTTTTCCGCACTTTTCGGAGATATTTAGTGGACAGCGATGGACCAACAAGACAATGCACCGATACATACCGCACGGACAACAAAAGTCTGGATTCAGAACCAAAATATAAACCTACTTACATGGCCGCCATTTTCACCCGACCTGAACATCATGGAAAACGTGTAGGGTTGGCTGTCAAGAAAAGTCTACGAAGGTGGAAGGCAATATTATAAAACGGAAGAGATTAATGAAGCCTTGAAACGAGCCTGGTCCGAAGTTTCGCTAGATAATTTTACAGCACTCTATGAATCTCTACACAGCAGGCTACTTGAAGTGATTTAGCGATCAGGAGGTATAGTACCCATTACAAAAAACTATTGATACTCTACGAATAAAACCATCATTTATTTATACAAACAAATTTTGTATTGTTTTTTCACCTTTTAAGCTTCTAACAGGTAGATTAAACTGCTGTTTGCAATCAGGCAAGACGGAGTGTACATTTATACACTAACCCACGACGCCCCTCTTACCCCCCATGGCTCTTGTCGACCGATTTAGTATCGCACCACGCGAGGTACCTACCCTTTAACGATTCCTGTCGCTTTTTCGTTGCATCGAATTTTGGAATTACTACCCAACGAGCCATAAGAAGTTTAATTCCATTTCATGTCGCTTTTTCGTTTCATCAGAGTTCCGAAATAACTGCCCAATGTTTCACTTAAAAAAAATGTTTCCTCGAGCTCCTCCAAAAAAGAACATGAGGACGTCTTCAATATGACTGAGTATAGCTTCTAAAACACCCCTATTAAGAGTATGTAAATACCTAGTGTGAAAATGAATTTTAGTATTGTGTCAAGTAGAATGCAGTTTTTGTAATTCTAAAGCTGAGACCTGGGGCCTGTAACACAACGCGACAAGTCGACAAGTTTAAACTCACTTGTCTGACTATTCTTGTCCGACAAGGACAAATTAATTCTGTAACAGAACGTAAACCGTTGCACTTGTCAAAAGAATTAAATTTCCCTGACTTGTCGCAACTCTTCGACAAGTGTTTAACAGGAGAAAAAAAAAAAACAAAATCTGTTCTAACTAAAATAAGAGAGGAAAATATAGCCTTTTTGGTGCTTTCTGTATTATGTCCTAACAAAAGAAAATAAATGTTTAAATGGAAGAAAATACACAGCCTGCCAAAAAGCCTAAACGTAGTTCCGCAAAATAAGAATTGGACGTATAATAAGGGACGCATTTTGGCAAAATGATAAAAAACGCGCAATTGTAAGTACTAATTAAATAAGTAACATTAGAATTAATATTTTAATTATACAAAATAAATGTTAGGCATTAGGATATTTCAATAAAAATGCACTTGTCAGCTTTTGACAATATTCAAATCACCTGTCCTCATTGAGCCATAGTTCTACAAGTGTTTCCTGACACTTGTCGTGTTCTGTTACAGAAAGAGGGAAATTATATAATTTCCCACTTGTCATCTTTCATCGCGACAATTGTCCAAGTGGTCACAGACTTGTCGTTTTGTGTTACAGAATTTTTTACAAGTTGTCGAAATTCACTTGTCCGACAACTACTTGTCGCGTTGTGTTACAGGCCCCTGGTTCTACGTTCGATAAATTTACCTGCATTTTTCTGATACAATCACAAACTAAGAAACCAACTTCTCAAATAAATAAGCAGAAAACATGAATAAAAGCCAAAGATAAAAATAATAATATTTTGCATTCCTCATTAAGGTCCATTTCCGTCAATATATGCCAACTCTCCTTAATTGCTATCGTTTATGACTTACGGCTATCAGCACAATGACAAATTCATTTGGATTCATTACCTGAAAGCAACAAAAAAGAGAAAAACATATTAAATCATGACCGATGTGGATTTTAAATATATAATAACAATTTAAATGAACACACCCGTGTTCCCTATCTCATTTCAATGCAACTTTGAAGTGTGCAAATTGCATTCGTCACTCCCGCGCCTTTTTTTCTGATAACACCAACTTATGGAAGATGGAAGGGTCTTCATATACCACTTCTCACCTCGTTCTGTTTTTATTATATTTCTGCGAACTCTGCATGAAAAGGTATTTCTTTCCATGGAAAATGAATTTATATTTTTACAAGAACTTTTGTTCGCATCCGGCCGATGTGCCGAATCATAATTTATCACATAGTCGATGGTGGTGCCGTGGTGGCACTGTGCAACAATCGAATGACTCACATGCGTCATAAAGGCATTTTGTTCAATCGAGAGGAAAGGTTTAATGAACCTTTTCACAAAGAAATTAACAACTTGTGATGTTGGCTGTCAAATTTAATTGTTCTGTCAAAAATATTCAAATTTGAAGGCTCTCTCCTAAATGACTGCGCGCAAAGATGGCTACATCAACTGAAGCTGTCTATTTGCATATTTGACTGTCGACCGGATAGTTGACATCGACGACATCATTTTATTGAGAGGAAATGGAAATCTAATTAAAATTCCATTACCGAAGGAATCGGAATGAAAACGAGTTGCGCTGATGCATTTGAGGCGGAAATTTATGTACATAGCTAAAAAGGACTTTAGATAGTAGATAGATAGTATGTTTACATACGAAGAGTATTTGATTTGAGTTGAGAATGGGATTTGCAGAAATGATTCGAATACCGAGAATGTGTCAGTTGGGTTTTCAATTTAAAGTGTACTTATACCAGCACATGATTAGAATGTTTAAAGTGGCAGTATGAAGGATCAAACTTCAAAATTTATCACTTACTTACTTACCCCTAGTTTCATAGTGGAAGTTTAAACTCCACTTTTAATTTAATTTAAACTTTAGTTCAACAATTAGTTCAGTTTCACAGTTTTGTTTAAACCATGAACAGAGTTCATTCTGTAGTTTAAGTTAAACGACAGTATTCTGCCACAGATCACTCGACAGATTGACATTTCAATTCCAAAGCTGCCAATTGTCAAAAATAAAATTGTTCATGTTTGTCGTATTGTTTTGCGTGTTCTTTGAAAGAAAAGACAAGGAATGATTTTGGCAAAGTCGTTAAAAAACTAATTACTGCCAAATTATATTCATTAAATTTAGTTAAATTGAGTTCAATTGAACTAAAGTTCAGATTACATTGTGAAACCGGACGAGTAGAACTTCAAATTTAAACTCAAGTTCAGGTTCAGTTGACTGACTACTTACTTACTTATCGGGCTCCCGACTCGTGTAGTCTCTTTTCTGCCTAAATCACTGCAGCCTTCCGTCTTCTACGATCCCGGATACGCTGCTTTCAGTTGTTCAGACCAAGCGCTCTGGCATCCGCGATGACTTGGTGTTTGAAGCGGAGGTTTGGTGTTCCTTGTCTTCTCTAACCTGAGGACTGGGATTCGAAGATCCTTTTAGCTGGAGCTTTATTGTCCATTCGCTCGATGTGGGCGAGCCAATCTAGTCGACGTGTTTGATTTTTTGTACTACATCCACATCTCAGTACAGCTTATAGAGTTCGCGGATGTATCTTCTCCTCCATTCGCCGTCCTCGCGTACAGGACCAAAAATCCGCCAATATAAATATTTTTCTTTCGAAGGAGCCCAGTATCAGCTCTCCCTTCTTGATTTTCGTCCAACACTCGGCGCTATAAAGCAGAACTGGCAGGATAATGGTTTTGTAGAGCACACATTTCGTCCTTCGAGTTAGGTGTTTTGAACCCAATTGTTTTGCCAAACCGAAGTAGCAACGGTTTTCTAGGGGATCTTCACTAGGGTGTCATTTGTGGAGTTCATATGTTTACTCCGAGGTAGGTGAACTCCTTAACTACCTCGAAATTGTTGCTATCAATAGTGACATTTTATCCTAGGCGGTGGTTGTTTGTTGATAGCATGTATTTAGTCTCGTCCGCATTTAGGTACTTTAAGGCCAACGGATTTCGACTGTTCTTCAATCGCCGTGAACACTTCTAGGTACGCGGGGAACGACTAAATAAATAAATAAATAAATAGCGCAACATTCTTGTAGACACCCTAGGCCTAACTTCTCTCATTCGCAACCATTCGTTTGGGTGAGTTTTATTTTTGGGACGAATGGAAGGGACCTACAATTTTATGCCGAGTCCGAACGGCTGAATTGAAAAGCTTTTTTTAGGACAGTCATACTGCCGGATGTTTGTCAGACATTCGCGAGACGTGGCGCAGTAGAAAAAACCTTAAGATATAATTAGTGTTTTTTCGGGTATCGAACCTGGGACCCCTCGCACAGTAGTCCAGCACACTAACCACTGCGCTACTGCGCCCACGACTGGTGATATCAATATCGTTCGCATACCACCACCAGCTAAACTGGCCTATTGAAGGTAGTGCCTTCCGTGTTGACACTTGCCCTGCATACTATAGCGCGTCTCCTTGCCGAAATCCGGTGCATGTTTGAAATAGTTCGGTTCGGAGGAGCTACTTCCAAACTGCACGTTGCAGCATGTGTTTTCCAGCGTCACGCGACACAGCTGAATCAGTTTTACCGGGATTCCGAATTTGGCCATCGCCATATAGAGCTCCTGACGATGTATGCTATCATACGCGGCTTTTAAGTCGATGAATAGGTGATGAGTTTCGACTTGAAATTCGTTGGTCTTTTCCAAGATTTGCCTCAGTGTGAAAATTTGGTCTATAGTCGATCTGCCGGGCCGGAAGCCACACTGGTACGTGCCGATTAGTGTGTTGCAGAACGGATTAAGCCATTCGCATACAGTGCGTTGGATAGGAACTTTAGCTTAAACTTATCCACTGTGAAACTTTGGGTTACTTACTTAGATGGCGGTACAGTCCGGGGTGTATACCTGGACTTCAACCAACAATCCTCTCCAGTTAGTCTGTCCTTTGGCTAACCGCCTAAAGTTGCGGACTCATAAGTTGAGGTCCGCCACCCCTTCGGGTTGGAATCGAAGACTCGTCACTCTACATGTCCTAGCCATCTTAGTCGAGTGATACGTACTTTTCTGACCAGATCGATGTCGCTTTACAGATCGTAGAGTTCGCTGTTAAATCTTCTCCTCCAAAGTCCGTCAACGCAAACAGAAGTCCGAAAATCACTCCAAGAATTTTGCGCTCGAAACGACTAAGAAGATCTTCATCCGCCTTTGATAACGTCGATAAAGTCGATAAACAGGTGCTGCGTATCGATTTGAAGTTCTTCTCCAGGACTTACAATAGTGTAAATATTTGGTCGGTTGTGGAATTACGGGGCCTAAAACTGCACTGATAGGGTCCAATAAGTTCGTTGACAAATGGTTTCAGGCGTTCACACAGTATGGCAGACAGGATCTTGTAAGCGATGTTAAAACGACTGATGGCTCAATAGTTAGTCAAACTGTCAGTAGCTACATACAGTAGGCGTCAAAAATGAGTGAACACCACTGATGTTTTCATTTGTCTTTCTTTGAAATTTGGACATTTTTTAATATCCATAAAGTATTTTATGCTGTCGATATGAAATCCATTTTATTATTAATATTTCGTTACCAAACTTTTTACAGATTGTTGGTTTTTTAGAGCTGTTTCAAGGCCCTAAACAAAACACAGCATTTGTGTTTACTTATTTTTGACACTCACTGTAAATAGCAATCGTTGTCGAATGTGTGATTTTAAACATATGGAACGACTTATTTAAAACACACGATACTGTTGCCAAAAATACACCTTTTTAAGTAAATCACATCTACCCTTCAATGCAAGAGACAAGCATATAAAACAAGTCCTAAAAGAAGACATACACCCAAATACAGAAGACTCTTTAAGTCTCCATATCCAATCCACGTATACATGAAATGGAAATAGAATGACAAAGGTTGCCTTCGGGGAGACTAAAACCCCCGTGGAGGCCAATGGAGTGCAACAAATACACAAAAGACATGGAGCGAAGAAGAAAAAAAAAATGTTTCGCCCTCTTTTGGGGATGTATGCGCTGATGGTGACTTGATGGCACCATCCTGACTTTTTAAATGTTTTCCACATTTTTTAATTGCGATTCTTCTTCGGTGTATTTTTTTTTGTCTTTGAAAACTTTATTTCGGATGGATTAGGTTCTTTTAATTTTCGGATTTCGTCCGATTGTCGGAGGAGGAGGTGAGGCGAATGGCGAACTATACAAATGGAATTTAATTCCTATTTGATTTAAGAGTTCTCTTTTTTTTTTTTTTTTCTGTTAGTCTCTGCAGTATCCCGCACCGCATGCCATTTATTGTGTTACCTAAATGCATACATTATTTCAGATGCTTAAAGAGACAAAACGATTTGGTGTAGGTACAGATGAGAGTTTCCTAAACTTGGGAAAGTTTTTTCGGTGTTAAATTGAATAAACTTTGATTGAGATCTAAAGTTTACTGCATTTTAATGACTTTGGAATTTTAAGGGTTTTGTATAAAGAAACGGTTCTTAATAGAAAAAAATGTATAGTGGGTTGAGAGATAAGATTTTAATTTATGCAGGCAGTTTATGTCGCAGTTGGTGATGCTTTGAAATGATAGTGATTGAGGAGTGAATTTTATATAAATGTTCATTGAATTAACTATGTGGACAAGTCTGCGGTGGGCTTCGAGTTTAATCTTTATAACGTCTCTTGAATTTTTTGACCAAATTGGTGTTGAATAGATATGGCGGCCAATTACTGTCCTAATTTTTTTTTAAAAGAAGCTATAGGCGACTCATATAATATGAAAGATTTTTGAACTTTTTGTATACACACTGTGTTCCTGTCAGTTTCTTGAGCCCGAAAACCTGTCAGTATGTCAGAAGAATTTATATAGAAAAACCAGCATATGGCCCAGCCGTCAGAAAATGCGGTTTCCGTTGTCATTGTAAAAACGCAGCATATTTTCGAACTCATACAAAAAACGTTACCTTCCAGAAAGAGAAGAAATATAAGCACGTTACGATCGTTGCGTAGGTACTGCGACCGTTCAATGAAACTATGTAAATGTCTTTGAGTTAACCTATATTAAAGGCTAAACCGCTAAACCATATAAACAGCAAAATAACAAAAACAACTAAAGGTCTTTGAGTCTACGATCGTATCGTATGACGTTCATTGGGGATCACACTTTGGATGTAGCCAATAATGCTTTTTTATTATACGATGGAACACCCATCAAGGAGGAGTTTTATGACCTCCTGGGTGGAGCCTACGAAGCCTGTCCGGAGTATGATGTAAAAGTTGGGCTCGGGTAAAAGTTCAATGCTAAAGTCGGAAAGGAAAACATCTTTAGCGGGTTAGTTGGTAAGCACAGAATCCACGAAATGACAACAGACAATGGCTACCGACTAATCGATTTTGCAGCAGCTCGTAATACGGTGATAAGTAGCAACCTGGCGCTCCCCAGACGGTCGAACCGCCAATGAAATCGACCATGGGCTAATCCATGCGAGACACGCATCCAACATCCTCGACGTGCATACATTCCGAGGGGCAAACTTCGACTCTGACCATTTTCTTGTCGCGGCTAAATTCAGAGCTCGACTGTCCAACGAGAAGAAGCTGCGAACACCTGGAGTAGCCAGAGCCTACAGCAAGCTCCTGAGAAACTTTCCTGTGTGCACTCACCTACCACAGACGCTAACAACCAGTGGTGCCAGTATCGCGACATCATCAAGGAGGTAGCCGAAACCACTGTAGGCTACTAGCCACCCCAGAGAAAGAGCCCGTGGTATGATGATGACTGCGTGTATAGTAAAAAGGTGACAGAAGATATATGAAAGCGCTGCAGCGCAAAACAAGGGCAGCGAGAGAAGAGTATCGAGCCAAGAGAAGGGAGGAAAAGAAGATCCTGCGTAGAAAGAAAAGGGCTTACACAGCTTCCCAGCTCAAGGAGATCGAAGAGCCAAGCTACAAAATCGGAACGCGGGCTCTTCGAAGCTTGTGAAGTGCTTTTGCGAAGAACTCAAGGCTGTTGGTACATAGCACAAGGTATCGCTCTATTGGTTTCCGGGATCTGAAGGAATTGCAGGCAATGAGAAATTGACGAATTAGCAAGACAAGGTCCGACAGCTGTTTCAGAACAAGCTGATCTCTCTGTGTATATCTCGCCTTGCACACTCAAGCTCGAAGCAGGGATAAAAGCCACAAGAGAGGCGAATGCTGGATGAGCCACCTTAAATACAGAAGGCTATAACCGTCCTTCAACGAAACCGGAACCGAGAGTATAATACGGAAGGATAAGAAATCCCTGCCCACCCGCGTAGGAGTCATAACGGGGCACAATACTCTCCTGTACCTCATGAAGTAAAATGGACTTGACGGAAGAAAAACTTTGTAGAGGCTGCGGTGATGAGGGAGCTCTTAAGGTCAGAACCCACTTCCTATGCCACTGGCCAGGTTTACAACAGACCAACAGACTTCAACGACCTAGACGAGCTTTCCAGCACATCAATAGACAAGATAATGAACTTCGTCAAATCATCAGGAAGGTTTTTATGTAGCACACAGTATAAGTAATTTGAATAGGGTTATGAGTAAGGGACAACCTCTTTCTCCCACCGGGCATCACAATGGATCAGTATTGACCTGAGTGTGGTAAGGAATATTGGAGTATTGGAAAAAGGTCCCAGGGCCGCATAACCTCGGCCTCAGCCATCCCTGCTAGGGCGCCATTTGTGATGTGCTTTTTCTGAGGCCGAGATTTTGTTCGCCGGATCCAGGATTTGCCCAAAAATACACCAAACTTTGATTAAGAGATACTCTTTATTTCAGTAACCGAGTTATAAACTAATGTCTTATGATTACCTAACTTAACAATGATTAGATTCCTAAATTGAGGGGCTAACGTTGAGTATACTGGATAGGATACAGTATGTGGCCCAACGACAAGCGTGGCTCCGATATAAAGCAGGACAGCCAAAAGTGGTGATACTGCTGATTTAAGTCCAGCTTCCCAAAGGAAACTTAGCCGCACCAAAAATTTAGAACACTGACCGAAGTCAACTTCTATACGGGAGCCTTAGATTGGTACGATCAACACGTAGACAAGTCTCCCTGAATGGGAATTTCACTCATGTACTCATGCAACTTCGTACACTTAGTCAGTGTGACTTGTAAGTGGCGAATGAAAATCTCTTATGTCACATAAAAGTGTGACAAACGGGGACGTTTCGTTACAGGCTGAGATATCAGACAAAGCAAGCTACTCAATTCAGCTTTTTGACAACAATGCCAAGAGGATCTTTAACCTAGGTTAGGAGGAAATTATCCGATACATTCGGCGTAATTCACTTTGACCAAAATGTCTCCATTCTGATACCACAAGCAGAGTCTAGGTTTTGCCCGCTACTCTTGGAATCATTTTTAATTCTGCAGGAATTTCCGTCAACCGAACAAAGTCACTGGATTTACGCAGCGATTGTAAGGCCAATTTTGACCCATGGCCCTATAGTGGGTGGAGGCTTTTAACACAAAATCCAACCTCAAGAATCTAAACAAGGTACAGAGAATTGCTTGCTTATGTCTAACGGGCTTATTAAAATCTAGACCACAACAAGGCCTAGACAAGTTACTGAACCTACAACCCATCGAGTTATACACACTAAGAACGTGATAGCCAAAGGTTCTCTCAGACTAAGAGAGAACACAATTTGGGAGGCCGAATTGTTCGGACACTCGCGAATACTTTACATCTCTGATCGAAGCGGACTTATGCTACAAGAAACCAAGGTATATGACTTTGACAAGCAAATTTAAAGTCTGTATACAAAACAGGCAAGATTGGCTCTTCCCGAGTACCTACTGTCATCTTTATAGATCGCTCAAAGACAAAGAATGGAACGGGAGCAGGAGTATTCTCAGAAGAACTAACCATTCATAGCAACTGGCAAATTAGTGCAGCGATTTTCAGGGAGAGATCTACGCGGTTAAGAAAGCAGCTCAAACTGTCTTAGGGAGGGAACTACCAGCAATGGAAATTACCTTCTGCGTGGACAGCCAAGCAGCTCTTAAAGCGATTAACTCCTATCTGAGCACTGAGAGCAATAAACAGTACTGCTGTGCTGGGTTCCTGGACATGTTGGAGTGGAAGGGAACGAGGCACCTGAGCCAGATGCGGCTCTGAAATGGACATAGCTGACAGACAAGAACTACCAGCTTTCAATGGAGCTAAGAGCGTCATTGATAATGACACATTAAACTTGGCTAAAAAACGAGGGAACGACACTTGTGATAAAATTCGGACACTGCATCATTGGAAACCTGGCCAAAAGACTGGGTATCTTCACAAATGAAAAAATTGCATGGATGAAGAGGAAAAAGAATCTGTCGAACATCTCATGTATTACTGCCAAGCCCTCCAAGAACGCCGCTACTCTTGCATGGGAGGACGGTTCTTTGACGGCTTGGAAGATCTAGCAACGAAACCTCTACCAGATTTAAGAAGATTAATCAACAGATTCGAATGGTTTTGTTAGTTGCATGTCCTATAAAAGGGTAATCACATTGGGCCTCACTGGCTTTTGGGTGAAAATTGCAATGCAAGCTGCCCCTTTACCTAACCGTATTTCTATAATAACCAGTATGGCAATATCTCCATTCTCCAAGTTCCTCGAATTCTAATCAAGAATAGCGCCGGGCAGTTACATAGTAAGTGGAAAGGTGTTTTCTCTTCCTCGCCCCCTAAGGATGAGTTTTTTTTTTTAGCCAAGGCAACATCCAATGAAGAAATGCGAATAGAAAAAGTCCGTGTGGGAGTAAATGCATGGCTGTCATTTACTCGTAATTAAGTTTCTTAAATCGGCTACATCAATGGAAAAATGCCAACAAGTGGGAAGGTGAAGAAAAACTGGGTTGCCACATGAACATGAAACCAACGCTCATCTCTATCTATAGTTGTTCGCCTTTCGACTTATTATAGCCAGGTGTTGCGACGTGTCTTTAACGATGCGGTTTTGTCACCCCATTAGTGCACAATGGTGCCGATTATTACGCACCATTGATCGTAGCCTACATTTGCTCCTTCGATGGTTCCATATTTATACCCGGGACGGGGATTTTCGCCTCTGCCTGACTGGCGCTCGCATTGTATTTGTATCTATGCGATTACAACGATGACGACGTCTCGTATAGTCGTACGTAATTGTTGTCACTGATGATGACAACAACAGCAACAACAACAAGATTAACAACTGGTGCTGGTGCCTGCTGCAACTATATGTTGGCGCGACGCGCTGTGCGAGTTTGATAGTGATTCACCGCATTCATGTGTCAATAATCGCGCGTAAGGTGCTCGGTAAATGATTTCCACGTAAGGGGAGGTCATTGACGTTGTCGACGTAGAAAATGAACGTTTCTTGTCATTTTTGTTTTATTTATTTCTTTCCTCTTCACCGGTATCTCAGAGGTTGTTTTTTTTTTATCTCTTCGCTCCCCACCACTTAACATATTTATGCACACAAAATACGCGAGATGAATACGCTTATTTACATTATCTTATTTTGACATTTTGTTGTCATTACTATTTGATAGTGTTTACACGCAACACATAAATAGGCGCGTTCAGTGTTTGCATTTCGTTAGGGGTGAGGCGCGGTTCTATAAGATAAGTATGTATGTACTTGCAAGCTTTATCACCTAAAGATATGTGACGGTGACAGGTGACACATTACCCATCGGCCGACCGGCCGGCTTTTAAATGAAAATACGATAAACTATATGTAAACAAACATTCTCACATTGGTTGACGTATGGATGACAAGTAGTGTAATGTTTTGAATTTAATTTCATGCAAGTTTGTAAAGTGCTAAACCAACAGCAACAGCAATAAAATAAAAAGCAAACCGCAAAAAGATGGTTAAAAAAAAATCAAATAAACCATCACGCGATTGTAAGAGTTTTAAATCATTGATCTCGTCCTCGTAAATTTGTGGCATTGACCGATCTAATCGAAGGTCTTCGCCGTAGTCTCCTTCTTGGATCCCCAGAAAGTTTCTTTTCTTTCTTCTTTTTTTTTTTGGGTATTCGCTTAACTCCTTTGTTCAAATGTATATTCGCTGTTTCGTTTTTTGTTTCCCCTTTATTCCTTGGTTCCACATGAAAGATGGAGCTTGTCTGAGAATGTTAATGTTAAACAGCTTGTGTTTGACCTCTGTCAAGTACATAGAAACCAATGTTTTGAGACTCCTAAGGTAGGAACAAGTTTAGCTCTTTAGGAGGTTAATCTGATTAGGTTTGACTTTTGGGTTGACACTGCAACGAATTGGGACGTGTCGAGGTTTGATTTTTAACTATGCTAGAGGATGACAATTGACAAGGGTGTTTTATAGTTTAAGCTTTGCTCTGCATTTAGCTATAAAAAGGACTATTCACATGAGAGCGACCAACTACTTACCTAAAAACGAACGAATATTCGAGAGTTTTGACAGTCCGTTCACATGAACACTTTTCATGATCGCGGCAGTTGGCGAAGTTCAGTTATCAGTTTCTACCAGAAGAAATTTCAATTTTTAGGTTAAGTTCGAACGAATGTTTTATTCGCTGATTTGTGGAACGCGGTTTAATGATGTGGATTGCGAAAAAAACTTTGAAAATTCACGCCGATGGTGTTTTCGTTCGCGCAAAAAGTTCATTCATGTTCGATGGAACGATGTGGACCCTCGATAGCTCTCGATTCTCCGCCATTGCATAAAAAGTTTGGAATTCGAATTTCGTTGTTGTTTTTAAACTTGCTGTATACATTTTGATGGGAATCCTACTCTTGAAATAGTATTGGCTGCTCTATTTCGCAAGATCCGCTTAAAGTTTTACGGCCCACCGCCACGCTAATCCGGGGGTCACTCCCGAATCTGCGGCAGATCGTACTGAAAGCGATACTTCGAAATCGACCGTCTTCGCTTTTGTGTATTCTTAAAAGCAATTTTCAGTGATTTCCAGTTGTTTTTAATTCTGACTTCCAATTTTCCATTTATTGTTCCAAAAGTTTGACAGCTTATTTCCGTCACAAAATTAGTTTATTTTTTATCTGCAATCAATCCGCCAGCAATCCGTCACAGCTATTAGGTGAATGCCTGGAAATACAAATCCGCCATGAAAAGCGATTCGCAGCGCTTTTAGGAAAGAGCACAGTACTAAAAATCTTGTTTTAGTGCCCAGCTTAAGTTTTAGGTCTCGAGAATGTCAAAATGTTCCATATCAATCTAGTTTTTATGACCTAGCAAGGCCAAGGTATAACTCGGAGTACTATTTAACTGAGGTGAATAGGATCTCTTAGCTTATCGCAGGTCCTCAATATTTCAATGGGAAAGACACACCTTGATTTCAAATTTTAATTGCTTACTTACTTAAAGTGGCGCTACAGTCCGGGGTAGACCTGGGGCTCAACCAACAAGCGTCTGTAGTCAGCACGATCTTTAGCCAGCTGTCTTCAGTTTCGCACGCTAAGGTGGTTTAGGTCCCCCTTCCACCTGCGTGCGCTACCTGAGTCGCGGTCTTCCTCTACTGCGTCGTCCCTCGAGTGTAAATTCGAAGATCTTCCGGGCCGGTGCGTTCACATCCATTCGCTCTACGTGACCTAGCTACCTCAGTCGTTGGACCGTCTTTCACTATTCTGGCTTAAGGTCGTTGTCGCTGTACCCTACAGTTCGTCGCTGTATCTCCTCCTGCAGTCAGCGTCTATGCAGACGCAAAAAGACAGCGATTGGCAAGAGTTATTCTTCGTTTAATATTATCGCTGGTGTCATTGTCTGAGTTCATAGCGGAGTCTAGGCAGACAAAGTCTCTAACCAGCTCAGAGATATAGCTATCAATGGTGATGGTCTGTATGAGACGTCCGCGGTGCACTTAAACCAAAAATTTGGACAAATTGTGGTAATTTTTTTTGTGATACCTACCTATGCCCTATGGAACTTCGTTCAGGAAAATTATCTGGTTTCATCTCTCATTTCAAAACCAACCAAATCTACCTATATATGAATTCTTAGTTGTCTTTTAGGTTTTAGGTATAAAGCAAACTTAAGAATAAGCTAACGTGATATATAAGTTCACTTTTAAGAACGATTCTTTGTTTATAACTCGTTAAAGCTCGCTAAAATCGTAGCAAATAAGTCATAAAATGTAATATGTGTGTTACTAATTTTTTTATCGAACGGCTCTTTTCGACCAAATTTAGTTGGTTTTAATGGATATTTTTCCTCAATCTAAAAATGTTCCTTCAGTATCCACCTTCAACCCTTCAGACTTTCTATAAACGCTACTACAATTTATGAAGTTTTATACAATCGACAAAAATTAGTCCCATAGTCGAAAATTGATAGGCCAAGTATTCTGTGAAATACAAATCTCTAAACATTTCTCAGCATAAAATTGTAAACCTATTATATTAGCATACACATCATGTATCTTTCTATAATGCCCATCAAATTTGAATTGTCATTAGAAAAAACATTAAACTCTCGACGAGTAGGCAGCACCGTAATAAATTTTCATTTTGTTCCCACCCAAATGTATCTATTGGCTCTTTCTATAAAAAAAAGAACTGTTTAACTACTTTGTAACTAAATACAAACGACATCACCTAACCTAACCCTATCCGCTTCTTAGCCTCCATGTCATACAATTGATTTTTCTTAAAGTTAAGAAGACAAAATCAATTCAAACTCTTTATCATCTTTGATTCGATTTCGATTGAGGTTTACGATTTAAACAATTTAAATGGTAATGGAAACGATAAGATCTGTATCTAATATCCAAATCTTCGGTCTGTCAAATATGTGTAAAAATAAACGTATTCCCTCCCCCTTCACAAGTGTCACAATAAATTAATTCTCCGACGGATAGTTATACAGTTGAAATTCCCAAATATAAGGGTGCACAATTAAATCAACCCCCCCAAATGTATGGTAGTATTATTTTTGTATTCCCCCGAAGAAAATTCTATTCATATGCAAATTGGGCATTCAAATTTGTAGTTTGGCATGTGGGCAGGGCTGGGTTGGGAATATTCATTGTTCGTACTTCACTCGAGGGGTTGACAAGCTACGTTCGTACGGAATGAGTAAGCATTTTTCATTCATAATGTTGAGTAGTCGCCCAAGTCGCAAGTGTGAACTAATTTGGACTTTTAATAAATTCTGAGAGCATTGATACTTGCAATCAGTGTTACCACATTTGTTTCTATAGAATTTGTCGCGCTTATAAATTTAAATTTAAATTAGCAGAGCTTTTTATAGGCCAATTTGGATATACGGATATACGAATGTTGGGGACATTTATACCGAAGGAACCTCGTCTAGCCATAATTCGTCAGCTTTGCTGTCAGTGTCTTGTTAAATGGCGGTGAGTTCGGCCTGAAGACTCAGGCGGGAGGTCAAAGAAGAGGTAGATGGATGTCTTGTCCATGTCCTTGGGTAAAAACCGGCGCCGGCATTTTCAAACCAGCGGGGTCGGTGAATATTGACAACGGTCTGTTGTATAGGACACCGCGTTGCATTCAATTCGCTATAAAATAAATACTGGATGGGCCAAATACAAGTTTCTTTCTAAAAATACAATAAAAAGAACAAAATTAAATTTTGTAAATGTATTATGGATTTATTAGTAAGAGCAAACATTCCCATTAATAATGGGACACAGCGTCGTCCAAGTGCCCGCCTATAGGCTGGCTTCGCAGTAGCCAATTTACCAAGACGTTGTTGATGATTTCGGGGTCACGGATTGCTTGGATGATATTGGGCTTAAGTGCTAGAAATCGTTTCCGGATTGTTGGCATAAGATCGGTCCTTCACGGTTCCCCACAAAAAAAAGTCCAAAGGAAAGGCGTCAAATCGCAGCTCCGAGGCGGCCAATTGAGATCGCCAATACGGCTGATAATACGATTTGGGAATTTGGTGCGCAATAGATCGTTGTGTGGCATGGGCTGTGTGGCATGGCACGCCATCCTGCATGAACCAGATGTCGTCCAAATCCATGTCTTCAATTGTAGTCAAAAAAAGGCGGTTAACATGGTTCTGTTGACCGAAACTTTGTTCCCAGCCTCATTTTCGAAGAAAAATGGGCCAATGATGCCACCACTCCACAATTTGCACCAAACTGTCAAGCCCTGTGGATGCATTGGCTTTTCGACAATAACGTGCGGGTTTCCAGAGGCCCAGATGCGCCTCGTCAGAAACGATGATTTTTCGCCCAAAATCGTTTTCCAATTCAAGCTGCTATAAGGCCCAAACTGCGAAGCGATAACGAAGCGGGTGGTCGTGCGCCTTCAATTGCTGAGCCAATTTAACCTTGTAAGCGAATAATCCGAGATCTTTGGGCAGAATTCTCCTCAGGCTAGTGCGTGAAATGTTGAGCTGTTGAGATCGATGGCGAGTTGATGTTCGTGAATTGATTCTCACACTCTCGGCTACAGCAGCCACATTCTCGTCTGTAAGACGACGGGGACTATGAGTGTTGTCCACTAGCATATCATATCAGTCTCACGAACTTTTTGCACAAACTTGCGTACAGCAGACGCGGTGGGTGCTTTATTTCGGCGAAAACGTCTTTTCAAAAAACGCACTGTTTGGGCTACACCAGCACTCACTTTGGAAATAAGTTTTCAATATTTCCCAACGTTGTTCAAGCGTTAAGCGACTCCTTTCGTTCCGCTGAGGTATGAGCGGGAAACAGCTGTCAGTGTCAAAATAACCTATGATTTAAAAAGAAACCACTAGATGGCCCACCCTTTAGATTGCGCAACAGGTCCGCATATAGGCACCTTTGACCTAGCTCCTCGCAACCATTCGCTTGTTAGAGTTTCAATTTTTTGGGACGAATGGAAGGTACCTACAATTTTATGTCGACCCAGAACGACTGCATTGAGAAGTTTTTCCAAATTTTCGAAATTCAATTCCCAATTGGGGGGTCAAAGTTTGTATGGGGAACATTTTTATTTTTCATCCGATCAACTTCAAATTCGGCTTGTGTACTCTTTTTAAGAAATAAAGAAAATATATTTTTTCGATTTTGGAAATTTGGCTTGTATTGGCGATGCCCCCTTTTAAGGGGCCTTTTTCATGACCTTACTTCAATCAACGTGCCATAATAGTCATAAATCTAAATCAATACAAAAAAAACTTGAAACCATTTTTAGGCAATGTGACAACGCTTCACTAACAAATTGATCATTTTAATTTTGACCTTTTTTTCTTTAATAGGGTGTTAAAAATATTTTTCAGAGATACTAAACTAACTGCTCCTTAGGTAGGTTTTCTGTGCGATATGTAAATATAAAAGAGGAACCTAACTCATTGGAGGAATCTCTGGTGTACCAAATCCTGAGGGCTGCGCGAGCGAAGCAGCGAGCAAAAGCTAGTACAGTATAATGTCAGCTGATAGGAAACCCGGTTATAGTGAACTTAGGGTTATATCGAACCATTTATTCAGTCCCAAAGTCTTTCGCTTCCTGGGGATATACTAACATACATCTGCAAGCATCTCGGGGCGCTGATGAAGCGTTATAGGTTTGCCTTGTCCGGGAGAAGTATTAAAAAAAAAAAAAACGAAGAAAGTGTTAGTTAAAACGAAGCAAAAATTTCCCATTGCGTGGATAAACTCAATATTAAAGTAGATGCAACATTTCAGATCATAATCTAGACACTTGATCCGGGAGCTTTAATCATTTAGTGTGAGTACTAAACTGCACCTGACAAAGGCGCTTTGATGAACCCATTTAATCTGACAACAAATCCATATATGGAAAAGTTGCAAGAGGACCCTATGAACATTGTGGCGACTTTCAATTGAAGTGTATAGTGTTTATCGTGCTGTGCTGCATGCTGTTATCCTGAACGTGTCTGTGTGTACAGGACATGTATGCAAATGCACATATATCTCTACTCAGGAGTTTCGTGCTGGGTAATTTCCTGTGGTTTTCTGTTACTGGGTATGATGGTCACCTATACCTCCTTCTCTATTGAAATTTTAATATAGAATCCTTTTACTTGCAATAGGTGTACATATAACCATCACAGACTTACATATATATAAAGGTACAAATATATTCATTAATTTTACCACAACAGTGGCGTGGCCAAGCCCCAGCAGTCCCAGACTCACACTGTCGCTTGCATAATTGGTTCGAAATGAGTTCGGTATTTTGAGGAAAACCACTGGTCCCATTGGATATTGGATCTGCATCCATTGGCTCTTCTTTACATCATCGGCCAGACATTGTTGTCGTGTATATTTTGTCCCCCACGTTGAACACACGACAATAATTCTGTGGTTGCAAGTGCAGCATAAAACAACATTTATGCGCCTACATAGAGGAACGCACACATATTGGATTAGGATGAAAGGAGCCACTCCGTATTAAGTGCTCGTAAGTCGATTGTTACTAAGACGACACACGACGATGACGATAAGCTACGTCAATGAAATATGAACATCAGGAATCTAATTTGTTGTGGGGCAGCAATATCCATGGTTTGGCTTGGCATTCCTGCAAACAAGAAGCCGTTGTCGTCGTCGTCCGTTCGTCTCCCCGGGGATAGCACGCAGCGGTGTCTGATGTATTGATAGAGTGCGTGCTGTTGGGGAATTAAATAACCGGTGCGCTGTTCAATAGATTGCTATCGTTCCTAGAACAGGTGTCTAAGTTGAGTTTATTAATATTTCTTTACATTGTAGGCATAACGCTGTTTTATTTCATACCGATGAAAAAAGTCCAGTATATCCTTAAGGAAGGACGTGGTCAACACTTTTTTTTAAATTGAAGTTGGACTTCTAAACTAAACTAAAGTCAGATCATGCGATGGTAACTAATGTGGGCTTTATAAAGTGTGTTTTTTTATAGATATAGAACTTTGAAATGGAATAAAACAAAGATAATTTTTTTAAATTGACATGAAATTTACTTCATTCGAAAGATAATCTTCTGGCATTATAATTTAAATATGATTTCTGGCATATGACAGCTTTGGCTGGCTTGGACGTAGTCTATTCTGGAGGTCCAATTTTCGATGACTTTTTCCAACATTTGTGGCTGTATATTGGGAATAACGCGGCGAATGATGTCCTCAAAGTGGCCAATCGTTTCGGGCTTATCGGCGTAGACTAACGACTTCACATATCCCCATACAGAAAATAGTCAAGCGACGTTAAATCGCACGATCTTGGAGGCCAATTCATGGGTCCGCAACGTGAAACTCTGCGGTTACCAGACGTTTCCTTCAATAAATCAATTTCGACACGAGCTGTGTGACATGTTGTGCCGTCTTGTTTAAACCACAGCTCCTGCACATCATGGTTGTTCAATTGATGAACGAAAAAGTCAGTAATCATGGCTCTATGTAACGTGTAACGTTCTGGCCAGCTTTGTTTTTAAAGAAGTATATGGACCAATTAGTCCACCAATCCATAAAGCACACTAAACAGTCAGTTTTTTTTGGATGTAACGGTGTCTCAACATACACTTGAGGATTATCATCACTCCAAATACGGCAGTTTCGTTTATTGACGTATCCATTCAACCAAAAGTGAGCTTCATCGCTAAACAAAATTCGCTTATGAAAATTGGGATCAACGGCAATACGTATTTCGAACAGAATCATGATTTTCAAAATAAATTTGCACAATTTGGAAGCGTTGTTCAGGCGTCAGTCTATTCATGTTGAAATGCCAAACCAAACTAAAAATAAATCACTTGACAGCTGACAAAATGGCCGCCAGTTCAAATAGTGTTGCCAACTTAAAGTTCTATACCTCTAAAAAAACACCCTTTATAACTGGAAAGTTCGAAGTATGTACTACCTTGGGAACCATTTGAGTACTATTTTCCACCGAGATGAGAACTCTGCCCAACCAAAAGGGAGGGAACCCGTGCTTACACCATAAAACATAACCAGCCTGATGCGGCATACAGAAGCCCATCCATACTACTCATAAAATGCAACATCCGTCTGTTTCTTTCTCCATAACTGGAGAGCCATTCGTCCGATTTTCATGACTTTTTTCTGATTTATAGATGTGTGGCCGGCCTAAGTTGGCGTGAAAATTTCTCAGGAGTAAAGGGGTCGCAGGGAATAAGGGGGGGTCTCACGTATCGTTAACCACATGAACTTGAAAGTTTGTATGTTATTAGATAACTCAAAATTATTACATGCCTCATTCATCGTTTTTCAAAATTCGTATATAAGGGTTGAAAAAACGGGGTGCAAACATTTTTATTTTTATTTTACCATAAATCTAGGGATGTCAAATCAAGAAATGCTTTTAACTGTTAGGCAATACTTCACCGATTATTTTAAGATAACAATTATCGTTCTGGTCCATCCAGAAAAAAAAACCTAATACTGGATTTAAGACATTTTTAATGGGCGTAAGTAACTTCGTTCGTAGTGTAATCTATGCGTTTGTAATCAATGACAGCTTATTTTTGTAGATACAGTGGATTCCGCTTTATTGGGACACCGAATAATCGGGACAGACGCTTAAATGGGACAAAGGATAAAGAACGGAAACGAATAAATATTTTAGACTGAATTCGTTTCGCTTATTGTGGACAGCAGCCGCTTATTCGGGACATATTCATCACACATCTGAACACATTTTGACATAAAAAATAACGCCACACTGCTTGTCTGTCTGTCAACGACGATGAGAAAGCAAATTGACTCAAATAATATTTAAGAAACATCACTTTCTCGTGGTGTTGCGCACTGTTTTGCCTTTTTGCAGTTCCAGAAGGGTCAGCAAGGCGGTTTGTTGTTGTTTTGTCAACGTGGCTTGCTATTAGTTTCGTTTCCGTAAGTTGCCGAGAGAAGTACCTACTTCGACAAGTAAATATGAAAAAAATCGACATTATAAGTGAAATCATTCTTTTGTTGTATTTTTTTTTATACTTCATCATGACTTCGTATTATTGGGACAGCCGCTTAATTGGGACAAAACAGTCTAGTCCGATGTGTCCCAATTAAGCGGAATCCACTGTATTCCAAAATCAATGCAATTCTTTTCACATTTTATCGTTAGAATTTTGAAAAACGTTTGGTTAATATAGGGGAACATATTTACCGATTACTATCCGATATCAGGCCACAAACTAAATACAAAAATCAATTTTTTTTTCCATCGAAATATTTGTTTAAATGCGTTATCATTATACATATCAGTTCCGTGAATTATTAAAGTACCTGTTAATATAGTTCCCAGAAATACCCTAAGCGAATCTATATTATCTCACAAATGTAAACATACCAAAATAAATATTTCTAATCAATGTCGATTTTTTCCCCCTGTCTGGTTTGCTTACCTGAAATTAAATAAAAATAAAAACTATATTAGTTGCAGGTACATACATAAATGTATTTAAAGTAATAAAACAAATATATGTGACTTGGCAGGCTGAATTAACGTTTTTAACAATTAGACAACAGTTTTATAGGTAATACGTTAAAAAAAACACCCTCAAAGAAATAGAAATGTTTTTTTTTATGCTTCACTACAGATGAGTACATGGCCTTAACTGAATGACCTCAACTGTAGTTTATTCACACATAAAATATAATCCAGGCAATTAAGTTTTATTTCACATATCCGGTGGGTGGTGCCCACTGGATGGATCACATCACTCTTATGGAGTGTTCCGCACCAGCTCGATACTTTTGTAATAAATTGCTAAAGGGAAGTAAAATGTGTGCTAACCGCTACCACTCAAGCGTCTAGCAAGCAGAACTTCTTAAAAAAAACTCTATTACATAACATAATGAACACCTAAACCTAAGTCATACACAAACATAGCACACTTGGTATGCAGCATTCTGTGTGTGCGTGCCGATGTCTACCAGCATGCTCTGGTTCCCCCCCCATATTGCATGCGCCTATATGTAGATACAACGATGGTATGCATTTGAGGTTTTATTGCAACAGGAAGCGTGAAGTTAGGCAAATCGCATGTAATATGAAAATAGTAATTGACTATTATCTGAGCTTACGAGTGAGTATATGCGAAGGTGGAGGCGCCTACCGCGCTGCGCCGTCTTGTAGATATAGAGAAGGACGTATGGATGGACAGTGCATGAATATAGAAAATGTCACATATAAATATTATGTACGTGCATGCATTTGACATCGTGTAGTTAGGATAAAGGGAAAAAATAATAAACTAAAATAAATAAATGACAAAAGTGAGCGTCTTATATCTAAAATAAGCATAAGCATAAATGGTGCTTTTTTAGAGGTATAGAACTTTAAGTTGGCAACACTATTTTAACTGGCGGCCATTTTGTCAGCTGTCAAGTGATTTCTTTTTAGTTTGGTTTGGCATTTCAACATTAATAGACTGACGCCTGAACAACGCTTCCAAATTGAGCAAATTTATTTTGAAAATCATGATTCTGTTCGAAATACGTATTGCCGTTGATCCCAATTTTCCTTATCAAATTTTGTTTAGCGATGAAGCTCACTTTTGGTTGAATGGATACGTCAATAAACAAAACCGCCATATTTGGATTGATGATAATCCTCAAGTGTATGTTGAGACACCGTTACATCCAAAAAACTGACTGCTTGGTGTGCTTTATGGGTTGGTGGAATAATTGGTCCGTACTTCTTTAAAAAAGATGCTGGCCAGAACGTTACAGTCAATGGTGACCGCTATAGAGCTATAATTACTGACTTTTTCGTTCATCAATTGAACAACCATGATGTGCAGGAACTGTGGTTTCAACAAGACGGCACAACATGTCACACAGCTCGTGCCACAATTGATTTATTGAAGGAAACGTCTGGTAACCGCATAGTTTCACTTTGCGGACCCGTGAATTGGCTTCCAAGATCGTGCGAACGCCGCTTGACTATTTTCTGTGGGGGTTTGTGAAGTCGCTAGTCTACGCCGATAAGTCCGAAACGATTGACCACTTGGAGGACATCATTCGCCGCGTTATTGCCGATATACAGACACAAATGTTGGAAAAAGTAATCGAAAATTGGACCTCCAGATTAGACTACGTCCGAGCCAGCCGTGGCGGTCATATGCCAGAAATCATATTTAAATTATAATGCCAGAAGATTATCTTTCAAATGAAGTAAATCTCAAGTCAATTTTAAAAAATCATCTTTGTTTTCTTCCATTTCAAAGTTCTATACCTCTAAAAAAAAACATCTAGAGCGATGCACTACGCACAACTCCTGCTGAGGCACTGGACATAGTATTTCATCTATCAAAAAATTAAATAAATAGTTGGCGCTACAGGCGTGTACACACCCTAGGTCTAGCTTCTCACAACCGTTCGTTTGTGTGAGTTTTAAATTTTTGGGAAACTGCGGCCACTCTTTCACTATTACCCCTTGATATATTTAGGAAAGCAAAAGGCAGGTACTTTGACCACCATTTTGAAGAATTTCAAAATCGAGATCAAAAACACTGACGATCCCAAATTTGACTACGTCAAGAACTTTCTCGTCATGATGAGGGAATCATCATCATTTTCATCATTTTCATCATTTTCAAAAGATGCATCAATTCTCTTCTGTAGGTGCTGACGACTTGAAAACCAAAAACTGAGTTAGTGGCGGTTTTTTCTCCGAAAGTCTTAATCTTAAACTCGCCTTTCGTCTACCAAAATACTGCAGAGGGTTCCAGGCAGAAATTATGGCGATAAAAGAAGTCTTGATATCAGTTATAGATATCTGCATATTTTCGAACAGCTAAGGAGCCATCAAATCCTTCGATTCGATCTCTATAACTTCTCTAGTAGTCCTCGACCGCCGATCGTCTCTTACGGAGATGGCCGAACAGTTAAATATTCACCTTTTTTGGGTGCCGGGATATAGAGAAATTCCAGGGAATTGTAAGGCCGATGAACTCGCAAGAATAGGAACAACTCAACCCATCTTGCCGAATAAAGGCACTTTGGGCTACATATCAATCGCTACAAAATAAAAATTAAAGATGGCTGCTATCAAGAGTGCAAATTTTGGACGAGTGGAACTACATGTCTAGAGACAAATCAAATTTGATTTCTCTCAACAGACTGCATATTGGCACTACAATTAGGTGTCATTACTGGACACTGCCTAATAAAAAAGCACGCCGAAAGTCAAGGCCTTTTTGAAAACCACTTTTGCAGAATTTTTCTTTGTTCCTCCCTCTCTTCCGTAGAAGTAATCTTCACTTGGGACTTGGGTGATTTGACAAAAACAGACCTCATTTACGCTTTTTAAGAAACTCAAAATGTGGTTTAACAAGTTGGGAGAAATTTTTCCAATGATCCGTTTTTCGTGATTTATTCAAACCAAACCATACCCAAAACAAATGTGAAGAAATTCTAGAAGCTATAGACTGGCAGCATTTTGGTTGGGTTAGTGGGTTTGCAAGACAGGAGAAGCCCGTACGTGTCACACTTAGATTCTTGTAGATCCATTGTGATGGCCTTTAGGGGTTTATGATTCTCACAGACTGGAAGCCTATGAAAAACCTATACGGATAGGTAAAACACAATAGTCCTGGAAACCCAGCATAGTCTTACGTTGTGCTGCGCGCCAAGAACCTGCAGCTCTTCGCGACAGTCAGCGACTTACAGCTTCGATTTTAACACAATTGCAGAGATCGCTTTTACTGCCGCTTCACTGAGGTATTGCCATCATTGCAACATGTTTGGGCAGCTGTTGTCACTGCCAGTACCTCAGCTTGGAATACGCTGCTTTAGTCAGGAAGTCTGGATAATACGAGATGTTCGGAGTAGAAACCCGCGCAAACGCCGACCTCCAGTCCGTGCATACATTATTGCCCGTGTATTTGTTCAGAATGTGTTTCCAGCTTTTGGTACGGCTTACCCGAAGGGCGCTATTTGTGGCATATTCCTGTACAAAAAGGTCTAGGGGCTTAATATTGAATATAGCACGGCTGTGGTGTTGGTCATAGTTCTAAGGTTGGTGGCCTTTGGCAGTGCCTGATGCTACCAGGATAAACTATGTTAGTATCGTTCTTAAAAAAATAAATAAATAGGTGGCGCAACAGACGGGTAGACACCCTAGGCCTAGCTTCTCGCAACCATTCGTTTGTGTGAGATTTTTGAGACGAATGGAAGGTACCTACAATTTTATGCCGAGTCCGAACGGTTGAATTGAGAAGCTTTTTCAGGACGGTCATACTTTCGGATGCTTGTCAGACGTTCGCGAGAGGTGGCGCAGTAGAAAAAACTTTAAGATGTAATTTGTGTTTTCACGAGGATCGAACATGGGATCCCTCGCACAGTAGTCCAGCACACTAACCACTGCGCTACTGCGCCCATCGATCTTACAACAACTTATTTTAGGATTAGCACCCCATGTTCGTCCGACTTTTCTAGAACGCTATAATTGTCCGTCTTTTGGTTCCTTCTCTAATGTTGAACTTCCAGTTTAATTTTCGACCTAGGAATTCCTTCGATTGTTGGCAGGTTAAATTTCGGAATTGTTCTTTTGTTGTTAAAGAGAACTAATTTCGTTTAAGGTGCGGGTTTACTGCCAGTCCACATTTCTTTGTCCAGGTATATTGCCCATGGATAGAGGTCTGGCAGTACTAAATTCAACCTCAGTTTCAGAAAAAAAAAATCGGAAGCAAGCGTTCCTTTTACCATGTCACCTGTCCCGACGAACTTTACAAAAATTATTCCTCGAAATGCTGAATATGAACATGAACACCCTCCAAGGTATGCTACCACCTCCGCTGATTTTTGAGTTCTGAAATGGTATATGTATCCAATATGCAGGATATGTTTCGAACCGGGTTTTGCAGGGTCCGGCTGCACTTTGGTGCCCATGGCAGACGCCTACGCTTTTACAGTGTTTTTAAATAGAGACCATTGTGCGCGTCCAGGTTAAATAGGTTTTGTTGAAAGAGAATTGTTTGGAGAATTTAAACACGAGTCAATGAATGAATTGGACCACGATACCCGACGAATTTATTAGTACCTTTCCAAATTCTTAAAAATAGCAACTTTCAAGCTCAATCTCTTCGCTCACTTCAAAACAGGGCATCCAAAAAACACAACCGCTTTTTTTGATTGAGTAATGTTTTTGAGATCCCTTCCAAATTCTGTCGACAAAAACTAAACAACCACTCACTCATTTTGCTGTGTTTTCTAATCAAAACACACTCCACCCGACCTATCAACCTACCTACCTCCTTGATGTATGTATGTTTGTACTTCAACAAATATTTACTAAAAACTTTACTTAAGATAATTTAATTAGCTTAGCGTTGTGTGTGGTCACATCTAACCGAGTTTCCCTCTAGTCAAGTAAGCAGAAAAGTGCTCAAGCCGTCAAACTGTATCTCGAACAAACAAAAGATTATAAATAGGTACGTTGGTTGTGCGAACGTACAACTTCGATAAGTCCAATAAATTATCTGCGAAACCGAGGCGTGGTATAAATTCCTTATTTGCTCAAACAGTTTTCCCAACAACTCGAATGAAAAGTGTGTCATTGGTCGAATATCCTTTTCCTTTTAAAATGTTCAACACCGACGGACCAACGCCTCTCGAAGCCAAAGAAAAATACATATGTAGTCTCAAAGTGATAAAGAAAAATACATAAAAACGGAACTCACTCACAACAACAATAACAACACACTTCTATGGCACGTGCAGCTCGTGGTCATTAATCCGAGATATGTAGTGCACTTGGGAATCTTAAAGTTTTGCATATTTTTCTTCCCTTCGCCAGCAGCAGTAGCGTATACGCAACATGGACTGGCAGCAGCCGCTTACACATTTATGTCCATTTGATACCTCCACACGAGTTCTGAATTAATGCAGCAATCGATGCTTGCTGAAGACCCCTTTTGTTGGCCGTGAAATTCAGCTCTGCAGCACACCCATTGTCATCATCTTCATCGTCATTCGCATCGGCGGCGTTGTGCACAAATAAGCAACCTTTCGACAGGAAAATAAATACAGGGGACGAGATACGAGAATTGAGAAAAGGGACAGCAAAGAGACACAGAGATCAGGTTTTTAGTAAGTTACACAATCAACCCTCTTCTGAGTAACAATATAAAAAAGTTAGCAGAACTGCTTATGCTTAGCTTAACCATATCAACTAGGGCTGGGGTGCTGCTGCTGCTGCTGCACTGCATGCCACTGCAACATCAGCTTCCTCAGGCCTCACTATTCGATGGACTCTGCTCCGACTCGTACAGATGGTAACGTAACGAGAGTGGTTACATCTCTACAGCCACACATGTGTCGGCCGATTAAAGAAGTCCTTGGGGTTGACTGAGTTGAGTGGGACTGAGAGTTTCAAATTAAAATAAATATGAAATAAAATATAAAGGGATGGACAAGGGACACGGGCAACCCTTATCGATTTTGTTTTCTTTCTTATAGGCAATACCATTTAAAGAATTTTTTTTTTTTGTCACACACTTACATCCGTTCAAACGAGGTGCGTGTGCTTGACCATTGTTCGGGTTATTCAGGTTATAATGGTCAGTTTGCGTTTAGCTTTATCCAGGCATCAGCAGATGATGCCCTCAGTCCGATTGAGCTGAAGCGAAAGGAAAATTCCGGTTTTGTGTATAAATTATAAATTATGCTAAAATTAGTTGAACATATTAATACGAGGGGTGTTTAGTAACAGCTGGACGTGGCTTTGATATACAATCAGACGGGTATAAGTTGGCACATATGTATTCCCAGTGTTCTGCTGCTGATTGCGATTAAGAAGAGCCCTCTCATTTTTGTTGAAAAAAAAAATCTGCAGAAAAACTCTCAACCAATTGCAGTTTTTTTAACACTCCTCCCCCAAAGCGATGAGACGATCTGTCTAACCACTGATGATAAGAAACTACATTGATGGACAAAAGGAGGGAGACTCCACCAGTCAGCAGTTAATGGACCATCTTTCGCAAGGAATGGAAACAATCAGCAGCAAGCATACTGTCCGTCGCACTAACCAAATGCATTCGCGAGTCCTAAAAAAAATAAAATGACCCGGCAAACGTTGTTGTGCCATTTTCTTAAATATTTCCACCCCAGCGCCACCTTTCGGGTTCTAATAATTTATTTTTATTTATATATTACCTACATATTTTGAATTTTAGCCAAATCGGTACATAAATAAGAATTTTCAAAGAAAAAGCGAACCCAGCGTCACCTGTGGGTGTGAAACAAAAACAAAAACATTCCGGAGCATCACACAAACATAATGGTGTGAATATGGCGGATAGCTTTAGTGGTTCAGCCGCCGTTATTGGACTTACATACGCACAACGAAACGTTTTTCAATAAATACTTAGATTGGCACTGAAAGTATAGCCGGTCGATCGCAGGGAAGACACGAACGTATATATCTCTGCGGATGGCTTGATAAGAAAATTGCTGAAAGTTCAGATTGCATTGCACGAGTACCTCCATTCAAGGCTAGCATTGCGGCAGACACTTCGCTTCTGACGACAGTTTTTTTCGTGAACGGATTCTGCTCAATTTGACTCGACAGTAAATATGTCGGTCATAAAGGGGTCGCAAAAAAAAATAAATAAATAGGTGGCGCAACAGGCGGGTGGACACCCAAGGCCTAGCTTCTCGCAATCATTCGTTTTTGTGTGAGTTTCTATTTTTGGGACCTACAATTTTATGCCGAGTCCGAACCGCTGAATTGAGAAGCTTTTTCATGACAGTCATACTCTCGGATGTTTGTCAGACGTTCGCGAGTGGTGGCGCAGTAGAAAAAACTTTTTAAGATGTAATTTGTATTTTTCCGGGGATCGAACCTGGGATCCTTCGCGCAGTAGTCCACACACTAACCACTGCGCTACTGCGCCCACAAAGGGGCCGAAAACACGCTACATAATTACAGGATCATCAACCCAGCTACAGCTATAGTTCTGTAGGAAAAATTTCAACAAGAGGCACGCCACAAGTAGGAGTCCTCTCCCAACTGCTTTCGCTTCTTACTGTCAGAAAAAACAATTTAAGAATCCTTATGCTTTAGCATGAATGAGGTTGGAAATGAACATTAGTAAAGCGGACACATCTATACTTCCACCGATTAGAGAATAGAAAACAACTCATTCTGGTTTTCTAGGGAGGACTGGGGTTCGAACCTTTATTCGCATCATAACTGGAATAATCACAGGACACTGCAAACTGTGACATTAAAGGCATGCTCTGTAAATGGAGGAAATATTCAAACGATGCAAAAGATGGGAGACAATACAAACCTCTGCCTTGTTTTGTTACTGCAAGAACCAGACCTACGTAGACCTAGGATCCAAGTTCTTCGGAGCAACGCAGAGTTAATAACTTTTCAGATATCGGCTGTCCTATATGTCCTTCATTTGGAGTACCACCAACTGCTTCCCAAGCCGGTCAGTAACTTGGTGTTTTTTTTTGGTTTGTTTTATTAGTTCAGTCTAGCTTGTGATGTGGACGTTATGAGTTGTTTTATCTAACACAGCCTAACCTAACCTTTATCATTTAGGTCGAGTGTACAAAATTTTCTTTTTTTATGAGTAGGAGGATGCGAAATCCAAAAGTATTCAGACTCAAATTCCAGTCCATTGTGATGGAGGGGCGTTGTATTGCAGTCCACCGCCCGGGGCTTAAATTATGCTGATGTGTCACATGCATGCAAAAACTCTAGCCACAACCGAAAACTGATTTTTATTGTGTCAATCACACCTTTTCGGCAAATTGTTCTATAGGGCTTTAAAAACAGGAAAATACTTTAGCTTAATCGAGTAAAGGTCTCGTCAGCGTCAGCAAAACTTCTCTAACTTCTAAAGGGTCCGCCAAATAACTTTTTTTTTTTTGAAAATGCAATAAAAAAAAAACTACTGAATATTTTCTCAAATTTCTTTTTTTATTTGAAAGTACAATCCTTCCGGTTAATAATGGAAAATAATTTCATTCAAATGGCTGCCTCGGCTGGCCATGCAGTAGCCTACACGATCGGTCCAATTTTTAAGCACATTATCGATTGTGTGCAGCTGTATTTCACCAATGGCTTCACGAATATTGTCCTTTAAAGCGTCAATTGTCTCTGGCATGTCGGCGTAACACTTATCTTTTACGGCACACCACAAATAATAGTCCAACGGTGTCAAATCGCAACCCCGCGGTGGCCAAACGACATCAGCTCTGCGCCTGATAATGCGATCTTCAAAAACAGGGCGCAAAACATCGAGTGTAGCTTCGGCTGTGTGGCACGTAGCGCCGGCCGTCCTGTTGAAACCAAATGTTGCCAATATCCTCCTCTTAAATTTTTGTGAACAAAAATTCGTTCAACATGGCCCGATAACGATCGCCATTGACTGTAACGGCCACTCCTTGCTCATTTTCGAAGAAAAATGGCCCAATTATGCCTCTGGACCAAAATCCGCACCAAACAGTGACTCGTTTTGGGTATATCGGCTGTTTTTGGCTTTTCACGCTTTGGTTTATCGATGAGGATGCCAGTTTCTTTCACTTTTTTCACAAGATAACGAACATACGGAGCCGACGGTGCTTCTCTTCTTCCAAAATCCGTATACGCAATTTTCGCACACATTCTGCAACATTACCATGATTTTCCCAGCGTTGTTCAAGCGTATACACAACCATATTCGTTCAGCGGAAGGATAAAACGAATTATCTGTCAAATCAGACATGAGCTAAGTGTTACCATTCGCGAAATAAGCACTAGTTGAAAAAAAAAAAAAAACGTTAGATGGCGGACCCTTTACATTTTTACAAGGTGTAGAAAGGTATACAAAAATCATCACCCTATTTATAATTTGGCTATAATTTCTGCAAATGTCGGCAAAAAATTGTAAAGTAAACAGATACAACATACACGTCAACCAGACATGAATCGCTGTTTCCGATTTTTCTTGGTTTCCTCACCTTCTTTGTTCCTGTCCAGCTCTCTCACGTAGAAGAAAGCTTCACTTAGGGGCCTTCCATTACAACGACTTGGGTGATCTGACAAACGCAGACCTCAGAGGCATCTTACGCTTTATAAAGAGCACAAAATGGTCCAACTAGTAGGGATATCTTATATGATCCTTTTTCGTGGTATCACGATGGACCTATGCTGGTCTAAGTGTGTTGGCGTTTCCCAGATGGCAGCCACTTTCAACGAACCAACCAACCATCACTAGATGCCGTCTACCTGGTCCCGGAGTAGCCATTCTGCTGAGAATGACATAGACATAGACAAAGAGATAGACACAGGACTATCGACCCAAACGACGTGCCACGCAATTGGGTATCAATCGGCGGTCTTTACAGAGAATTTTAGTGGAAGACTGTAAGATGTTCACGAGTCTAAGTCAGTTTAAGGATTAACTCTTAAAGCCCTCGAAGAGAATATCCGTCAAGAAGACGAGGACCTATCGCCGGAAAGTTCAGTCAGAATGATGAAAAATGACATAAGTCGGCATGACATAAGAATGGTCATCAATTTTAGAGACGGCCACTTAGCTGATAACATTTTCTCAACTTAATGAAAAAAAAAACTAAAACCATCAAATAAATAAAATCTAAAAGCAAACCCGACGTTTTTCATTCATACAAAAAATTAAAGCCAAAGAACGTCGTTTTTAAACGCGTTGCACAGGCATGATCAACGAGCAACAAGAGCTCGTACATTACCCGTACCGTACACTTGTTGAGCAACGCGGTGATCAACGATCACCAATCGTATCAAACGCGTTGGTTTCCTAGAGCACCGTACATTAGAGTGGACGACCAGCATTATACAGGTTTGACACAATTTTTGTTTGAATTATTAGAATTAGAAGTTCGAAGATCCGAGGAAGACTACACGTCAAAGAAGCCATCTCGAAAAAATCGGAGCACGATCGGCTCAGTTTGGTATTGCCATTTTCAAAGGAGGGATCCAACGAACCCTGTCAAATATGCAATGTTAATCAACGTTTCCTATAGAAAGAGGAAGAGTGGCCGGGCGGCGCAAAAATTACCCGAAGTGATCCGAAACCAGAAGGCCTGCAGATATTTTTTTAAAAGTAAAGTGGAAGGATTATGATACCTATAACTCTGACCATAACCTCGCCGAACAATAAATAAGAAGAAGACACAATTTTTGTTTGACCCACGATCCATCCTACTAAAGGGTGTTTTTTAAAGAAGTATACAATTTCAATATGAAATAAAACACTTGAAGCTAATGTTTATGTCTATGATATTAGCTTTATCTAATAAACCATTTTATGCCATTTATTAAAAATGACTTCGGGCATATGCTCATCACGGCTATCTCGAATGAAACGCAATCGTGAAGTCCAATTTTCGACAACTTTATCGAGCAACTGGGACCGTATATTAGCTAGAAACACGGCGAATGTTGACTTCCAAATCGTCCAACGTCTGGTTTGTATGGTATGGTTTATCGCCATAGACTAGTGACTTCACATACTCCCAAAGAAAGTAATCTAAAAGTGTGAGATCACAGGATCGTGGAGGCCAGTTCACAGGTCCATTACGCGAAATTATGCGCTCAGCAAATGTTTCCGGCAATAAATTGATGGTGTCGCGGGCCATGTGGCATGTTGCGCCATTTTGTTGATACCAAAGCTCTGCCACGTCAATGCCATTCAACTGAGGAGCGAAAATGTCAGAAATCATGTTTCTGTATCGCTCTCCATTGATGGTGATATTCTGACCGGCGCGGCAGCGTCCTTAAAGAAATATGAACCGATGATTCCCCCAGCCCATAAAGCACACCAAACAGTGAGTTTTAATGGATGTAATAGCATCCCGACAAGCCTTTTGGATTTTCTCCACTCCAAATTCGAGAATTTTTCTTGTTTACATATCAATTTAATCAAAAATGGGCCTCATCGGAGAAGACTATGTCGACCGTAAAATGGACGTATCGCACGATAAGTTTGGCGAACCGAACCATGGTTTTCAAAATAAGTTTGCACTATTTGCAAGCGTTGCTCTGGCGTTATTCTATTTATCGTAAAATGGCAAAACGTACTAACCACAAATCAACTTTCAACTGTCAAATTGACAATCTGCAGAAACAATGTTGCCAGTTTAAAAATCAAACCCCTAAAAAAAACACCCGTATATACACAGTATCTCATAACTTTAAATTACTTCTATGCTCCCCTTAAAGCCGCACTCATTAATTCAATTGTATGTTTCTCATTTGTATTAAACATAATCTTGCTACGTTCGGTCGCTCTATCAAATCGTAATTGAATTGTTGCCAAAATTCCGTGTAAACGAGATAAAAAGTATCTGTCGGCACTTTCAAAATGCCAAATCAGAGTGAAAATTCGTAAATTTCACACATGACAACGACACGATGATAACGATCGCGTTTCTGTTTGTTTTCAACTCTTCCGTGCGGTTTAGCTTCGTTTTTATTCGTTCCTGCTCCGAGGGACTTAATTTCACATCAACAAAGCCAGCAAATTCCTCATTTCGTCAAATTTAATTGAAGTTCAACTGAGTTCTCTCACCGAAGTTGAATGCAAATCGCTCAGTTAACTTTTTTTTTTTTTTTGCTGCGATATATTTCCCCTGTTCTTCTTCTTTTGACAAAAAGTGTTTGAAGTTTGCCGCATTTGATTTTTTTTTTAATTTGTAAATGTTATCTTTGTAGAAGATGAGTTAAAAAAAAAAAATCATCACTGGCACGCTTCAATTTTCATGGTGATAATCTCTTGCTGGAGAGATAGAGACGAGTGTCTTGTACTCGTCGTATGTGGCACATGTGTATATGTACGAGTATGTACTTAACTTGCCGCCGCTATTTTGCATACCTACCATTGTTATGTTAATATCTCCCTAATTTTTTGACATGCGTACGTCGCCGGTCGAGCGGCAGCAGCCGTGGCAACATCCTTTAAATGCGCTTGTTTGTATCTTGCATGAGCATGGATGCTGTATGGGATTTTGAAATTAAGAGGGGTGACTACAAACAAACCACCATCTGGAAGTAGTCAACAGCCAAATGTGTTTGAAATGCATTTTATTGAAGTTTATAGCCTGAAAACTGTTTTTCAACTTGTGTTGATTTTGGCTGGGTTATTTGTTTTCTCTGAATAGAAGATTCGCCTTTGAATAATACAAATTTAGCCGGACGTGTTGGCTAATGCCGGCTATTGCATATTTCAAATGACTACCATATGTGAGGCACTTTGCGGGGCATTGGTCGCTGAGCGTAAGTTAAATAACCTCAGGACATAAAATAAATAAGTAGATTCCTACCTAAATCCATGGTAGCCATTACGGAACTGCTGCTGTAGTTAGTCCTGCGCACGTATATTCGTATATATTTTGATGGACAAGTAAATTAAATCTTGTCACGTATTCGTTATACTTGGACAGCCGTCCATACGCGTGTACTCGTAAAAAAGCCGCTTAACTGAACGCTTGCTTCTTTGAAATTTGTTAAGATAGATATTTCATTACCGAAATTGTCCGCAATCAAGATGTATGTGTGTTTCATACGCACGAATCGAATTATGTCTTGCTTTTCAGTTCAAACCGATCGCAGGTTAACTGTCTGTCCGCCATTACCCTGCGCAACAAATGGAATTGTGCCCTGCTTGGGCAAGTGTTACTCTTAAACTACTTAACAAATTAAGACAAAATGTATAGGTCCATCCAAGATGGCAAGATAAATAAAGCGAGTCTGTCAAATTAGGGCATCGCGTCGAGTACGAGATTCTCATCAATGGTCCTGGGTCAGAAAGTAAATGGGCAATGCTCAATGCACCAATGGGGCATAGTGGTCTTACGCCTTCTCTTTGTTTCTCTCGAATTAGGGCGTCTTTTGGAGCCAGGCCTAGAGGGTCACTTGTGATGCTCATCAGGCGATCGCGTTTAAATTGGACCCGTGTCAGAGGGTGGATGGGCTTAGTTGAGACAAATGGGGGTATAATGGTCTTACGATTTCTCGACCACGATAGGACGCATGAATTATCTCTTTAGGAAAATACTAGTTGGGAAGGCTGCTAAATATTGACTGGATATATTCGACTTTGTCTACCTCGGCTTCGCTATTAACTCTGAAAATGACATCACACCAGAAATCAAGCGAATAAGTTAACTTGCCAACCGCTGTTACTTCGGCTTAAGAAGGCAATTGATTAGGCCTTGTCGCGAAACACTAAGGAGACCCTATATAAGACCCTCATCATCCCAGTCCTGCTCTTTGGCACAGAATCATGGACGTTATCAAAGGCAAATGAAGATCTCTTTGGTCGTTTCGAACGCAAAATTCTTCGAGTGATTTTCGGTCTCGTTTGCGTTGTCGGGTTTTAGAGGAGGAGATTTAACAGCGAACTTTACATCTACAGCGACATCGACCTGGTCAAAAAATTACGTATCAGTCGACTACGATGGCTAGGGCATGTAGAGCGAATTGACACCAACCGAAGAGTCTTCGATTCCAACCCGGAGGGACAACGCAGAAGAGGAAGACCTCGCCTTAGGTGACGCGCACAAGTGGAAGGTGACCTCAACCAACTTGGAGTGCGCCACTGGAAGCGGTTAGCCAAAGATCGTGCTAACTGGAGACGTGTGTTAGTTGAGGCCCAATTCCACCCCGGACTGTATCGCCAGTAAGTAAGTATAATAGTCGATGTTTTATCAATAAAACGGAGAAAGCACTTATCACGAGTAGAACCTTTAAGGTGCCGAGGTGCCAGGCAGAATATTGGACTGGATACCACTAGCTTGCGATCTTAAATCTTAAACGTGCAATCTTAAAGCTGATGGTGAAAAAAGAATTGCGTGGTTTAAAACGAGCGCATTTTAAGAATCCATCAAAAATGCCCTTAAAAGTATTGATTTATTTAGAGGATTCGGCTTCTGGAAATCAGTATATACAGAGCCGCAAAGAAGGAACAATCTTGATGGCCCTCTTGTGTCGTTAGATGAATTTGCCTGGGAATGCTGCGAAACACATGATTCTTTGCCAAACTGAGTTTTCCAGTAAAAATATCTGTCAAGGGGTTGGAAACGCGTTGCAGAACTGTGGTCGAGTAACGGTTAAGGGATGAGAATTACGGGTTTCGTACAGGCTGAAGCAAAACCGACTGGGTAACCTACTTAAGAAGGCTTGGGAGTAGTCTACACCTTTCGCGCATGTTTCGTAGACTTGAAGAAGGCAAAGCCCAGAGTGAACTGCCAGGAATATGGAATTGACGGTTCCCTTCCGAGAGCTATTCGATTTCTATACAAAAAGCTCAAAAGGCGTTAAAAACACCTTTTAGGATTCACAATGGGCTTTAGATGTTTCAGTGCAGCTTTGGCAAAGAAAATTTCTAATTTAGAGATTAAAGAATAATTTGCCCTCCGCTGATGACATGGTCCTAGCTTCAGATTAGGTTAGATTATAAGTCGGGAGAGAGCCTTCATGGGCCGCTTTAAAAGGAGTTTATTGTGCCTTCCCTGGTGAGGGCCTAGAGGCATCCGGAGACAGTCGGGATCTTCTCTGGGACAATCAAGGTTTCCTGAAGTAACGATTTTCTCTCCAATGATATTCTTTCTGAGATGAAAGAAAGAACCGAACATTTAATGAACCATTAATATGTGAAGAGAGGATTCGTCACTCTCAAGACAATGGCCCTTATTGTGATTGTCGATCAGCGATCGTCACGACAATTGTCGATTGTGTCGATCGATTTTAGCTACCTATTCGTACGCACAAAATTTGTTCACTTTCAAGAGAAATCATCGATCAGACATTTGTTACTAACAAGCGACTGTCAAATCGACAAATATCAATCGCAATCGACAATCACAGTTCTCGATCGATTGACAGTTGTCGATCAACGATTAACTATTGACACTCACAATAGGGGCCAATGTCTACATGTAGATTCGGGTGAAGATGTTTTTTCACGAGGCCATGATCACTAACCTGGGCGCAGTAGCGCAGTGGTTAGTGTGCTGGACTACTGTGCGAGGGATCCCAGGTTCGATCCCCGGAAAAACCCAAATTACATCTTAAAGTTTTTTCTACTGCGCCACCTCTCGCGAACGTCTGACAAACATCCGAGAGTATGACTGTCATGAAAAAGCTTCTCAATTCAGCCGTTCGGACTCGGCATAAAATTGTAGGTCCCTTCCATTCGTCCCAAAAATTGAAACTCACACAAAACGAATGGTTGCGAGAAGCTAGGCCTTGGGTGTCACCAGCCTGTTGCGCCACCTATTTATTTTTTTTTTATGATCACTAATTTAAATGGCAAGATTTTCAGGTCATTTTTGTCCAGATCAATGTTCAGTTTTGGGAAGAATTGTCTGATGCAGTTTTGCCCGGATATTTTAAGCCAAATTTCATTGGATTCGGTTTGAGACAAGTTCTTGATGTAGTTCTTGAATTTTATGTCGTTTGTTTTGAACGAATGTTTTTACTGACACCACAGACGGGTTCAGGAGGTCCCATCAGTGGTATTGTCGACTTAAGTCAGTGAGTCAGTTGTTTCGTTGTTAGCGAAAGGCCCTGGTGGGATGGATGGATGGATAAAGACTGACTAAGTTTTTCTTTGCAAGTTCGTCAATGGGCATGTATGTTTAAAGGACCAGCTTCGATTTTATGACAGATGATGAAGAGAGGGGTCCCAAATTCGATCCCCGGAAAAACACAAATTACATCTTTTTCCACTGCGTCACTTCTCGCGAATGTCTGACAAATATCCGAGAGTATAACTGTCCTGATAAAGCTTCTCAATTCAGTCGTTCTGTCTCGGCATAAAACTGAAGGTCTCTTCCATTCGTCCCAAAAATATAAACTCTGGACAAACGAATGGTTGTGAGAAGATAGGTCTATGTGGACCCGTTGCACCGACTATCTACTTATTTATTTTCACCTAAAGGGTATTTCAAACGAATAGCCAAAATGACAGACTTTTAGTAGCCCAAATCTCTTTGATTTGTCCAATGCTTTGTCTGACTTAGATGCAAGCGATTTTCGCCATATTTCCTGCTAATACAATAGCTGAAGAAACCGGCCATAATATGTCCAGAAATTTGGTCTAAATAACATCACACATAGCTACATATTTAATGTGGTTAAAGAGATTGATCCTTGTAAGTTGTAAAGTATACTGCAATAAAAAATATAAGGGGAACTACGATAGACGACAAATTTCTGGTGCCAGTAAACCGATAAGGTTAAACGTCGTAGTTGCAAATCGGCCGTTAAGGTCTTTTTAAAAATGAATTCATTGATGAAATCTCGATGAAATCTCGATTCAATAAAATCATTCAAAGGATCTCTCTTTAGGGTTGTTGATGTTGGTATCAATTTTGGGGTTCTTCGTCGGGGTAACAATAATATACCTTAGAGCTGTTGTGTGTAGCTATACATGATTCGACCAAAGTCTCGATATTTACGCTCTTCCCGCAACACGATTCGGAACGCCCATCCGCCCATTCGGACCATGAATTAATAGTATAATCCTGAGTAATTTCAACACACATCGCTGGCTGTATATTATCACAGTACATTATAGGTATAAGGGAAGTGGTATTTCCGACGTTCCCTCCCACACTCCCTTTCTAAATTCTAGTCGCAGAAAAAAAAAAGGAACGACATTATGTTAATAATAGGGCAATCAATAAGTGAAGCAGAAAATGTTCTTCTCTAAGGAACACAATGGACTACTAACGTTACTGTTATATGAGCATGGAGTCTCCATCCAAACAAGTTCTGTGGTTGTCAGGGGAGTGTGTGATTTTGCTGCTAGTGAGTGCAGGATGTAAGGTTGTAAATCTACTCGCACATCAACGCACACGGCAGACATAAGGAACAAGGATAGATTATGTGTTGGTACATTATTTGCAATTTTTTTTGTGCAGTACCCGCTTGGTAAACGCATAACAGATGGGAAAATTTGACACACTGTGTAATTCTGGGTTGTCATGTTAACGAAATTACATTCAAGTATTGTTATTTTTCGTCCTTTCTCTACTTTCAGTTTGAAGTAGACGGATAAAAAGGGCTCAGTGCTCGTCTATTGAGGAATATTTTATATTAGACTTTTTTTTTTTGTAAATGACTTTGACACATTTGTATGTTCTCACTGTCTGTTGGAAAAAAAAATAGCGTACCACTTAAAATCGTGGTACATGATGCGTGTTAAATTGGAGTGAAACGGATCATCAGAAGCTTCAAGTCTTCTGATCGGTCGGTTGCTTATTTTAGCAACTTACAAATGTTTGTGTTTTACAATTTTGTTTTCACTCTAAATTTGTTCACATCGAATTTGACTCTTTCTGCAAAAATCCAAAGCCCTGTGGGATTATGCAGAAATGGCAGAGCTCATTTAATCAGTGCTGGCTGAAGATGTTAGCCCAGTTTGTGAAAACTCAAGCCACCAAATGAGTGGCAAAGAACAGAAACATAATCCCATACATTTGCAACAGAAACAGAATTAGAAACAGAACATATTTTTTCAGCTATCGAATTTAGCGACAGAAAAATGGCTGTTGGACGGCAGAACGTAAATAGGTCTATATTGATTTTTTCTGTTGTTGCCTGCTTTAGGTGGTTTGAGTTGCAAATTCGACTACTAGATGAAATTAATGTTTTTAGTGACCATCATTTTGTCCATAATTTGACGGAATAGACGGTAACAATGTTTTTCTAGATCTGTTTCAGTTTTGTGTAGCTGAGCGAGTAACGTAGACAGAACCAGAATTTACTATACAGAACGAAAATGCTTTCCGTTCTATTTCATATTACGTTTTTTGTCACTTGGTGCCTTTAGTCTCAGCACAGTTTAACTCTTGGATGCTTGTCAGACGTTTCCAAAATGAAGGATCCCTCGCTGAAAACTTTACCACACTTACCACTTGGACTTTTCAATCACAATTATAATAGGCGTTTTTCTCTTTTAGTTCAGAGCAGAGCCTCTGTTTTTGCCATTTTTTACTTTCTTTTTGCAAGGTTATAGTCAGGATTATAGGGATGCTAACCCTCCCCCACTTTCCTGCATCTATACTGGTCCCCCTGTGGGGTTTGCCGATTCGATCTCAGAAAGTATCTGCAGGCCTCCCGGTTTCGGATCATTTCGTCACTAGGGCCCAATGCACATGGAGCGACTGGAAAAAACTAAACCGGTTGGCAACTCGGGTTACAGACCAGTTACGGACACAGCGGTGACTTGACTCCACACACAAGGAAACTCATCGTCATCACCGATCAAAATCTCTAGTTCGTTCAGTGTCGTCATATTTTTGAACAATCCCCCACCAGCAACAGGTTGGCCTGTTGTTCGATCGTCTTCGACAAACTAGAAACTGAAATCAATAGGCAAACCGACATGAAAATCAACAGACGACTGGTTAAAAAACTTGTTTTTGTGAATCGCAAACGAGTTTTCAACCAGTAGAGTCGTGTGCGTCGTCCCATTTGATTACGCAGGGTATTACTCAAAGCAAACTGATTGCCAATTCGCATCGCTGATCAGTTTTTTTCCAGTTGCTCTGTGTGCATTGGGCCTAAGGCCAATTTCAAATGTTGTTATTTTTGAATTTGTGTGATCCATGCGTTTTTTTTTTTGCCTGCTAATCTTCCGCGCTTGTATAGGAACCTTGATTGATATTTCTTTTTTGACAGAGGTGACGTAGGATTCCTCCTTTGAACATGGCAATACCAACTCAGCCGGTCGTGATCCAATTTGTTCGAGACAGGTTCTTTGACGTAAAGGCTTCCTCGGATCTTCATATTCGAAATATAACGTAATTAATTTTATTTGTATCTACGAGACTACAAAATCTATTCAACAGAATATACACTATTATTTTATGCAACACTATCCATTTATCCGCGGCTTCGCTCCCGTTACAGAAACCTAGTGTACTTTGCTGGCTCTGCGAAATAAGGACCCAATGAAATAAGGCCCCAAAAAATGTCGTTATGAGTGTTATTTCCTAAAGAAAATTTTGGTTTGGTTTTACCCCAAATTTAGGGGCTTATTTAATTTTTTTGGTGCCTTATTTCATTGGGGCCTTATTTCCTGCAGAGCCTACTTTGCTACGCGATCGGTAGGATGAACAAATTTGTTCCCAAACAGAATCCACATTTTCCCATCGCGAATGAATCGGACACCAAAATTTCCAAAATTAGAGAAATTAATTTCTTTTTTCTTATATAGAGTACAAAAACTGAATTGGAATTATATTTAAGCCTTGCACTTATTTATAGGATTATTGTTATCTTACAGCCTTATTCATAACACTTAATTAAATCTGAATTAGGGTTAATTTTGGTTTAATTGCAGAAAACGTTATTCATAAACTTTTTTCAAAGATAATTTCCATTTAATCAAGTGTCAAAAAATTAAATGCCGAAATCGGCATTCATCGGCAAATTAACTCTGAATTAAATTGTTCAAATCATCATGGCGTTCTTATCTCATGCACACAACATTCCAGAGAATAATGTCAGAATTTATCAAATATTTCTACCAATTGCATACTTTTATATGAAATGCTGGTATACTTTTAGGCTTAATGCCTTAATTCCTTGATTAGCTGTTATACTAGCAAAAATTCTTTATGAATGAACATTTTTTAATCCTTAATTAAAATGATAGTTTCGAGTTTGAAGTGAATTAGCTGAGACACTGATAATTAAAAGATTAAATGAATCTAATGAATAAGGCTGTTAATGTGTAAGCTTTTAATAAATAAATTAACTATGAACTGAAATCGATCGTATGAAAAATAATAATTATCCCATTCAAACTTTGACTTATCCCTTTTTGGAATTCGAATTTCCCCAAACCGCTTCCAAGTGCAACATTAAAGGAAATTTGTTTCAAAATGTCAACGTTTGGGCTAACATTTCTTTCCCGCACACCGAAAATAAAAGGAGAAAAGAAACCTCACTTGTGTACCTACACGTAGGCTACCTATATTTATTAATTTTTTTTTTTCACCCGATTGACTTCAAACTTGGTTTATGTACTACTCGCTATGAAAAATAAAGAAAATCATTTTTTTTCGATTTTGGAAATTCAACTCTTAAAGGGGTAAAAAGGGGGTCAATGTTTGTATGGGAAAATTTTTATTTTTCATATCAAAATTCAATATGTTAAATAAATATATGCATTCACTCCGAATTTCATCCGGTTTTAATCTGCGTACGTTTTTTACAGTGCAAATAAAAAAAATATTAATAACTTGACTACAGCGCCACCTATCGGATCCTAAGATAGCTATAGCTCGGCTTGTCAAACCAAGTATAATGTGTAAATATAACCTCAATCGGTTAAATCGTTCAGGAGTTACACGATCGTTAAGAAACGCAACAACAATTGTATTATATGAAGATTTAAAATGGCTGCCAAATCTCACACATGCGTAATCTGAAGTACCCCAATATATTAAAATCATTATCATATAATGTGTCCATCATGGTAAAAAATTCATGCTTTCTTCACAAAGTGCACAATTGTTATACAATTTTATACACCATTATGTCGCTCCACTTTTAGAACTTATTGAACTTCATAGTTCATTCTATAGTTCACGGTTCAAATTTCAGATGTGTAGGTAGATCTTATATTTGCTGCTGTTTGTGAATGAAAATAGGTCCCCTCAACACAAAACATGATTATGCGCCTCTTTTCAAGTTCACTTCAAAGAACACATTTTTGAACTAGGTAGTTCCTTTGAGAACTACATATAGATACCTCCTTAAATAATGAACTACTACAAACTACACACATTTTAACTCACTACAAGGCACACAGAATATATTGTATATGTATTAGTACAAAATATTAAAATTAACATTTTCCGACCACCTTGCAAGTTCCAATTGAAAGGTCACGCATCTTTTCAGTTTGTGATTTCCTGTGGTAGCCATTACAGCAGTTAAGGTAGGTAGGTACTTCCGGGTAATACATAATTGCAATATTATAGAATTATTTATTGTAAAGAATTCATTAATTCTATGTTCATCTCAAGTTAATATATTAAAATTCTCATTTATGTAGCCAGGAGCGTATAATAAAATATTCAACACGCGCTTGTTGGATGCCTCCCCATTCTCCTTGTCAGCAACAATGCAGCACTCAGCACATCACCACATAACAAAAAGCAAGGGGCGGGGGAGGGGGGGGGGCCCCCAACAAACAAAGCAAAAGTCAATGAACAACAGCTCATTAATTAAACATTACACTGTGTAAAACAGTTAATTGCATAACCGCCACTCACCGCAGCACACATATGAACGGGATGTAATGTACCTATACGTATATGCAATATGCAGGGGTTCCAACTTCATCATGGTGGTGGTGGTGGCATTTTAACTAAATGTAAACACGTCACTTTTTTCGAATCAAGTCAGAGTTTCAGGTCTCACCGTCGTCGTCGTCACCGATGTTCTGTACTGTAACATATTAAATCCAAACCAAATGTCAGTCTCCCACGGCTTCTAGACTAAAATCGTGTGAGACAGAGAGTACAGTATGTATGTATGAATATAGCTATCATCCATATCCATGTCGTCCGTCACTGCCAACGTGGTGTGTGCATTTGATGCATCCGTATTCCGTATGGATGAATGGGGTGAGTTTTTTTTTTTTTTTTGGTTTCGTGGAAGGAAGATTGTATGCAATCACAAATGATGCAAATTATTTATCTACCTGTTTGGGAGTGCGCGGTGATTCTCAATCTGAATCTGAATCTGAAACATCTTATATCGGATCAAGTGAAGTTTGTATAATTTTCTTTTGTTTCCTTTTTAGCTTTACCTTACATTTTTTTAAATATTGGAATTGGAAATATACGAATGGTTGCAATATGGTGGATATGGTGTGCTAGGACATCTAATTCTAAAAAGTTTGACAGGGGTTAGGGGCTTTCCGACATGTATGCCTTCCTAGCAGTATTAATTTGACGCACGACTAGATCGCACTTAAATTCTTTCAGTATCAAATATTTTCATGGGAATTACCTTGCATATTTTCCAAAAATAAAAACTCACATAAAGGAATGGTATATGTACCTGTTGCGTAACCTGAAATATCCCTATGGCCCGACACCCATATAAGGTGAATTTTAAATTGTTCCGCCATTTCCTTAACATATAAGCGGGAATTGAAGGGCGTGTTGGACTTCAAGATGGCCGAATCCAGGGATATTTCATCGCATCTTGAATAGGTGTCAGTTAAAAAATTGATACTGCCCCTCACCGATATTGCATAATACTGCAGTTGCGACAAGGCCTCCTTAATCGCCATGACGATAAGACAAGGCAGACCGAACCTCCGTTTCAAAGACCAAGCCATCGCGGATGCCAGAGCGCTTGGTCTGGACAATTGGAAGCAGCGTGCCCGGGATCGTAGAGGATGGAAGGCTGCAGTGTCTCAGGCAGAGACTCTTCACGGGTCGAGAGCCCGATAAGTAAGTAATTAAGGTCTAAGATAATAATGTTCTTTCGTAAAATGCGAGAAATGAGAATAAATCCAATTGCTGGAATTTCTTTCTGCCTAAGCCTAAACCAAAAAAATTTAGAAGATGTTTTTGTATGAGCGGTGCCACGCCCCTTTGTCCAATTTTGACTAATCTTGACAGGAACACTCTTGGGCCAATACCTGACTGTAAATTTGAGCTCAATCCAGTCCGTGGTTTTTAAGTTTTAAGCAGCCGAACACAAATCGCGATCCATTTTTATATCTAAATAAAAGAAGTCTGTCTTGGCCAGTTTGCCGACTGGTTCACAAACGAATTGCTTTCATGCGAGTATAGCTTTACCGCCACTAAATTGCAATAAATATCTAGCGGTAGCATGTGTAACAATATGTCCATAGCCGCAGTTGGAGTGTTCTTAAGGGCTTCACTAATGCAGATGCATGGCGTTCTTTGAACGTGACTTAGGTGATTATTATAGTTAAAGGCCTTTTTAAGCGCAGCCCACCAGGCGACAATGCCGTGTGTAAGTATGTACCTACAGGTCCGATGATGGATACATAGAGCCATCATGTAATACGAGGCTGAATTCGCAATTTTCTTCCAATAGCTTATTTGCTGCAGTATAGAGCAGTATAGTGGCTTTCTTGACTTGCTGCAAGATATTGGGTTTCCAGCTCAGTTTGATGTCTAAAGTAAGGCCGAAGTACTTGACGTATTAGTGAGCACCAAAGGTCTGCATTAGGTATATACAGAGAATTGACTGTCAGAATTCAAACTACTATTGTCGTTTAACTAGGGGAATAGTACCGAATGCTGTGTGCAAATTTCAGCCTTCTACGTCAATTAGTTTTCGAGATAACCTATAGGTACAAAATTGCTTAGTGGGTTCGGACAGACGGATAGACATTGTACCGAAAACAGTAAGGTTCCGTTTTGTCCCTATGGAATGGAACCTTAGAAAAGCTGGGCATTCATATGTTTTTGATTTCTTCAAGCCATAGTCGCCAGTCGGCTTTCTACGGTCTTCGGGAAGCGTCTGTAACCGCGCAGATTGTGTTAATATATAAATTACTTCCATATATGGAAGTTGCTTGGTAGTTGTATTTGGTAGGATGTTAGTCCTATTTAAAGCTTTTATAGTAGATTGGAGAGGCCAGACGTTCTTACATTGCAGGCATGTAAAATCTTTTTCCGGTTTAAGATGACAGTCTTTTGAGTCGCCTTATTCCACCATACTATAAAGAAGCACATTTTAATCATAGAAATGTTTAAAGTTTTTGGTTTCTAGATCTTGTAGCTCATCAAAGAAGTGCTAAAAGTAGGCGCGTAGGTTTTCTGTTCAAAAAATCTTCTATACACAAGCTTACTCTGGGGAGTTCTTACATAAAAAGGCCTGAGATGCATTCATTCTTAAATATTTCCTTGCAAGTTCATCAAGTCTCCTCGTTTTGAGTATTTGAAAATGGCGCTGATTCTATATACCATTCTGTTAGATCGGGATATTCAAAGAAGAATGACTGCGAATGTACCCAAATCCCTCTTTGAATCGTTTATAAGAGAATCAAATGAGAATCTGTATGGATTTCTTATACGTGCTTCAGAAACATCATCAAAAAGCTGAAGCTATGAATCTCTATTAAAGCACGAAGTATCCAAGGTTAGGTTAGGTTCGGTTGAAGTGGTTACTGACAAAAGGCCAACACACTTAGGTTTCTTGAAATATCACGTGAATCTAGCTAGAAGCTTCGTCCAACTCGTTGAACAAGTTTGAGCTCCTAATTAAGCATTAACACTACGAATGCCTAGGTTTGTTACATCGTTTCGATCATTGTTATAGAGGGCTGCCAATTGGAGTTTCCGTTTTCGGGAGAGAGCCGGACAAGTGCATAGAGAGTGATAAATGCGGTCTCCTAATCCTCTACGTCCAAAAAACTTCTACAAAAATCGCCTATAAAGCAATGTCCCGTAATAACACACATTGTGGCGCTGATATGCCTTCTGTCAAGAGAGATAAAATTCTTAGAACATTCAAGATGTAGCTTTGGCCAGAACTGTTTTGTCGCTAGACGTGTCGTGCCACTAGTTCACCTAACGTTTGTCCTTTTAATAGAATTCAGCTTTATTATGAGTTACAAAGTCTCCAAATTGACCTAAATATGCTGAACTTGTTGAGCTTTGAAGCCTACAAACACCTTTCAAAAACGGTCTTTTGCGACTGAAAAATAAATAATTGGCGCTACAGGTGCGTATAGGACCCTAGACCTAGCTTAATGCAAGCAATTATTTGAGTGATTTAATTTTTTTTTACAAATGCGAGGGACCTTTAATTTTATGTCGATTTCAAACGATTGAATTTAGAAGATTTTTGAGAACAGTCTCGGAGTCTTGGTGAAAATCGAGTAAACCGTGCGCCTAGATCAGATGTGGTGAGCGTCTACTGATAACCCCACCCACCGCATCGGGGCGCAACGCATTTTTGGAGTAGAGGCCATTCAAATTGAAAGTTTTTTTTTAAAGGGGAATCCAAATCCTGTAACACTCAGACCAATCTTGGTCGATTCTACTACCAAGCTACCAAGAAACTGGGAAAACTATTTTAGTGTTGCCGCTACAGTCACAAGCAACGACTCTAACTACTACACCATGGCCTCCGCGAGGGCAGTTATCCTTACTCACGAATATTTGTGATAGGTGGCGGAAAAAAAAAATCTGAGATGAAATTTAGTGTTTTTCTGGGGATCGAACCTGAAACCCATCGCTCAGTGTAGTCCAGCACAACTATCGCGCCCACTGAAAGTAAATGGAAAATTTAGACCTCTAAGCATATGTCAGATGTACACATGCAGCAAAAGCCGATTCACAGGTAGGTAGCTAGCTAACCTGCAATAAGTGAAAAAAATTACTTATCACAATTATGTGGTATGAGAGGTGCATCTTGCACCTTCACTCAAGCATGTGATGTGGTTTCCAGTTTCTTAACAACAACAACAACAAGAAAAAAGGAAAAACAATATCAAAAGATATCCGAACTGGATTCCACTTATTTTTGTAATGCCAACGGTGTCGTCTCGTCGTATTTATTATTCCACTTGATATTCTCAGTTTCGACAGAAATGTCGAAGCAGCTGTTTGTGGCATGTCATCCCCAAATGATCTTCGAATGTGTACAGTACACCAACACTGGTGTCCTGGGAATAATAACAACAACTCCCAAAGGTAAGTAGTAACAAGCATCTGCCTTTTTGCCTAGGAGCGAAAAACGAGCAATGAACAATGAACAACGAACATTGGTTTATTTCTTTTGTCCTCTGCTGATGCCTAAAAGGAAAAACCACACACACGCACATTGATCACTTTTCATTGATGGGTATCCATCGAAATTTTGATTGAACCGGATAGGAGCACTGAACATGAACAGGCTGTCAGGAGTTTTCCAACAAAATACCTTCATCTGGGTAGAAATAAAGTGGCCGTCTCTCACATCATTATCAACTCATCCTTGACGCAGCTGACTTCCTTAATCCCTACAAAAAGGGAAAAAAAAACATGTTTCCCGATAATCCTATTTTTATTACATAGCTACAGTTGGTGTGGTGTGTGCACGTATAAAAAATACAAATAGGTATCCCGCAGACAAATTTCCAAGTAAAAATCAATAGAGAAAGTAAAGCAGTCGTATAGACGAGACTATAACTTTCCTCTCGTGCGGTATATCCTACGAAAGAGAAATCCTTTTCGTGGTTGTGTACTTCCTTGAACCCGAAGCCGATACCTAAGCTTTAGTAAATAAACTCGTAAGGTGTTTCCTCCTGGATGCGCCCATCCCTCTCGATACTACAAAATTACCTCATACAACAATATCCTGCACACCCTACATCGTAGTATCACACATGGAAGATTATTTATTGAAATAGATTCAATTTATTTATAAATAAATAAAAATATCCTTCCTCCTTGAAATATGTTCAGCCAGCCACCAATTAAATGTCAGAGTTCATGTGTATGGAGGGAATGAGAAAAAAGTATTTAACGGAAAACAGGAAAAACACTTTCTGAGAGCAAAATCATGTCAAGTTCAATAACATTGGCAGGAGGCTCACGTGAATATCCCGTGCGATATTAAATTCAGACGCATGCGAGCACATCTACGAGAGTACGAGTTTGTGTTGTGTACATTTTCGATTTGGTTTTCTTTGTATCATCATAACAAATCTCTTTATAAATAAATTCCCGCCGTTGAAAGTTTCATGTTTGGTTAAATTTATTGCGCAGGATCAGGTCTTTTATACATACAAATGAGTACGATTCTCTCTCTCTGTCGCTGCTCTTATATATGGCTGAGTTCAAAGGCGAAAGCTCTGCAATAAATATTACGAAATTGAAAAATAAAGTCTGCTGGGAAATTGAAAATAGCAGAATAAAGCTCCACACCTCTCCTTCCCATAAAGTACACAATACAACATTATACCAGAGGTATGTCGTATGTGTACGTGTGTGTGTCAGCTTTAATGTTTATTTCGGGGAAAAGCGAGGATTTCAAGGATTATGCTTTGTTGTCAAGTTCGAAGTTCACATTTTGGGTTTAATGTCCAAAGTGCAGACATGGTGTTGGGTATTATGTACATTTATAATTTATTACCAACTTTTGAAAGGGATTTTTTGAGGATGCCATGACTTTTAAAGCAGGCCCAGTCTAAGGCAGACTTTCTATCGTATTTTAGCATAGGTACTCTTATCTATATTTTAATTTGACGTTTTAGGTGCGGCATTAAATTGCAGGTCCGTTCTAAAAAAAGAACTCATACGAAACGGATGTTTAAAGGAAGCTAGAGCTCTATTTGGACCTGTTGCGGCAACTATTAATTTATGGGCGAAAAAGAGGGCGGAAATGTCGTCAGGAAAGTAAATTATACAAAACTGACGACGACGAGGCATCTGCTCTGCGCACGTCGTGCTGTATTTAAGATATTAGCCAAAATATGAAAGACCACTTAAAAGAACGCTGAAAAGGGTTAATCAACTGATGCCGAGACGTACGAAAGGGCTAAGTGTTTTACATAGACATATGAGGTGCAGATAGTGCGCAGGGCAGGTATCAACACGGAAGGCACTATCTTCAAAAGGTCCGTTCAGCTGCTGGACGGACGACATTAGGCATGTTTTTTTGAAACCTCGATAGCGAGCCGTTCATTTGGACAGTTGCCAGCACAATTGCCAGCAAGATGATGCCAGCTGAATGAATTTAGGCAATAAGCCTAAAAGCATACCAGCATTTCGTATAAAATTATGCAATTGGTAGAAATATTTGATAAATTCTGACATTTTCCTCTGGAATGTTGTGTGCATGAGATAAGAACGCCATTTATTACACGCAGTTCATGAGATTTTTTTTTGACGGAAATTTGTTATTTAAATTTGGAAAACACTGGATGAGATTCTGTAAAATACGAAACGCTTTCGTTTTCACTAAACCTGTCTCTATCATATCTGTGGCAATAGACAGAGACAGCTATTGTCGAAACGATAAAGTTCGATCGTTTTCATTTTACATAATCTGGCCCCTGATTTTTGTTGTGCTAATGCACAAATCAATAATTATATATGCGGTATTTGGTAATGAAATAATAACATAATAATGATTGTATTCCATGATTTGAGTCAATGAACAATTTAATTCGACCAACTGCTTTCTAAGCCACTTGTTGCTTTCAGCGCCACCTGTTTGTTCATTGTGAATTGGGGAGAAAATCAAGAGTTGTTGCCAGCAGGTTGTTGTTTTAATTAGCATGTGAAATGTGCCTCAACTGGCAACTACTGGCAACCACTGGGTGGCGAGGTTTCATAAAAACGCAACTATTGATATCATCGGTCGTTCCCAGCTTGCCGTGATAGAAGCTTTCACGGCGATTGAAAAACAGGCGAAACTCGTTGGTCTTGAAGTAAATAAGGACAAGACTAAGTATATGCTATCAGCAAACAAACAAGCATCTGTCCACCGCCTAGGACAAAACGTCACTTTTGATAGCAACAATTTCGAGGTAGTTAAGGAGTTCACCTACCTCGAGGTAAACATGAACCCCACAAATGATACCCTAGTGGAGATCCGGCGAAGAATTACTCTAGGAAACCGTTGCTACCTCGGTTTGGCAAAACAATTGGGTTAAAAACTTCTAACTTGAAGCACGAAATGTGTGCACTACAAAACCCTTATTCTATGCTAGTTCTGCGCTTTATGGCGCTGAATGCTGGACGAAACCAAGCGTGCGAGATGTACCAAGATGTGGATGTAGTCCAAAAAGACAAAATACGCATCAAGAGAATAGGCAATAAGTTAAGGGGATCTTTGAATCCCAGGCCCCAGGTTCGAAAAGGCAAGAAAGACCGAACTTCCGTTTCAAGGACCAAGCCATTGCGGATGCCAGAGCGCTTGGTCTTGACAACTGGAAGAAGAGTCCCCTTGATCGTAGAGGGTGGAAGGCTGCAGTGTCTCAGGCAGACACTCTTCACGGGTTGGGAGCCCGAAAAATAAGTAGTTAAGTAAGTACAGGGTTTGTCAATAAGAGCGCTACAAAAGTTTTTTTTTAAATAAAACAAAAACGGTTTTGGATATCAATGAAATTCTTTATTCCTGTGAAAGTACGTTCGATGCCATTCTGTATGAAACTCGATTTCTTTTGCATGGCCACCACGGGCACGCTTATGCAGAAGTGCTGAACCCAATTTTCGACGGTTTTTAAGCATAAATCGGCCGATACTGCTGCAATTTCGCACGTTCGATATTCGTACGAAGTTCATCAATCGTCGCTGGCTTGTTGGCATATACCATAGACTTGACGTAGCCCCACAGGAAATAGTCTAACGGCGTCAAATCGCATGACTGTGTCTGTGGATTCAAATTGTTCCACTAGACGCTCAATTGTTGGTCTGCTAGGACGATTATGACGACCATAAATTGGACGTAGCGCTCTTAAAGTTGAGGCCACTGACTCCGAATTTCGGTAGTAAATTTTAATAATTTCGACTCGTTGTTGGCTCGTATATCTTTCCATCATGAAATGGCAAACCGTACTGAAGAGAAATGTCAAAAGAGCGGCAAGAAATTCGGCGTCGTTTGCTGTCCCTGTCGCTCTACTTTTGTAGCGTCCCTGTTGAAAAACCCCAAAAGCCAATCATTTGATAGAATAATATTAGCACTGCTTCACAAAAGCCCTAAAATGCAATCGCAACATTGTATGTATTGAATAATAATTATTTTGCCCTAAACACTTACTCACAAAAAGAATGTCATTTATTACTGACCATCACCCGGTCCTACTGAAGTAATGTGCTCATTTCGCAATTCGGGTTATTCCTCGTTGACTTGTGATGCGTGATTCCCCTTTAAACGCATCTGCATTAAAGTCGGCCGGTATAGCGATGGAGTTTCATTCTCTTGCAGTGGTTGTAATGACGTCAATAATACATAATAGCAATTGAAAAAGTAAAAGCCTTTTATTTTGTCCACACGAAGCCTGGTTCTTCCTCAAATGCTCAAACAAAATTCTCAGACAAAATCACCGCTTTTCTTGTACCATATATTGTCAGACTCCTCCCTCGTCCCATGTTTTTATAATGCTCGCCGAATCCCATATTCTCAAACTATCTGGCTTAAAGAGGACCTGTGCTATATTTTACGCTGGTTGAAGTTAAGCTAGATGATATAGTCTTCATATTTTATATTTGTTGCTATGAACCTTTCATTAAATTTTCTGACTTTGAAAAATTTAAGAAAAAAAAATCCAAAATTCCAGACCGATACACACCACCTCTTTATTGACTTCAAGGTCGCTTACGATAGCGAAAGTAGGGACGAACTATTCAACCCAATGCAAAATTTTGGAATCCCTGTCAAACTCGTCTGTCTGTGCAGGACGACGATGGAGAAATCTTGCTGATCCGTCAAAGTCAGAAAGAATACCACCGAACACTTTGAGGACAAAAATCCGTTCAACTACTTACATTCTAATGAAATTGACATTATTGGAAGAACTCAGCAAGCTGTCAGTGACGAATTTGTAAGTTTTGAAACGGAGGCGGCGTACATCGGTGTGGTTGTTGATGAAGACAAAACAAAGTACATATCACAAACCAGTAAGAATAGACCGCCGACTTCCCGTACACCTACCCGATTCCCCCCGGAAAAAATTACCCTGTCTGTGAATACGTGTAAATGTCAAAATTAATGGCGGCAATGATTTTCCATGCTATACCATGGGCCTAGAATTTTTCAAGTATGCGTGCATTAATGGCGCTCCTTTGATTTTGTACAGCACCAATACATGAAAAATCGTGGGCCCGCCGGTAGCTTGTAGGCAAAGTCCGTTATGTGGGAGGAGTTAACGGTTTATTCTCACTGGTTTGTGGTACATATGCTATTTTCGATAAAGCACTCTTAACATCGACGACTTGGTCAAAATGTCACAATGGCCAGATATAACTTTGAAGTCACATAACGACGCCGCCGTCACGTGGGCCGGTGAACGCAGAGATCAAGCGGAGAAACACTTACCAAATCGTTGTTTCTTCAGACTAAGAAGGCATCTAAAAAGTATAGCCCTCTCTCATATAGAACCAAGGAGTTATTCACCCGTATTGCCGTTGGCGTTTGTCGTAAACGACTCGTATTTCGCTTCGTGTTTTAGTCGCTGTTTTTAACTTTTTTGAGACAAATGCATTGAAATGATGGAAAGGAAATAAAATTGTTAACAAAAGTTAAAAAAAAATCTTAACATTGTTGTACAACGACACGAAACATAAGTCGTATACGACAAACGCCAACGGCAATAGGGGTGATTATACAAAACTTTAATGACCTCTGTTCTGCTGTATGGTCCAAAAGCATGGAGCTTGTCGAAAGTGGTTGAAAACCTCGCTTTGGGACGCTTTTAAGGGGAATGTTTCTTCGGTCCAGTTTGTATCAATGGAGTGTGGAAGAGGGAGATATAACGACTTTAAAAGAGCGACGCTGACTTGGCCAAAGTGCTTAAAATACAACGATTTAGGTGGATAAATCACGAGGTGCGTCTTTGAGTCCATCCTTGAGAGACAATGAAGCAGATGAAGACTCCAGATGGCACGTATAATTTGAGAGCGATCTCAACCAACTTGGAGTGCGCAATTGAAGGCGGTTAGCCAAACATCGGGCGTGTTGGTTGAGGCCCAGGTCCATCCCGGACTGTAGCGCCACTTAAGTAAATTAGAATTGTTTGCGACGTTGCGTTGTCAAGTCAATCTTTTTCATTTAGTCAACTCCGCACAACAACGGACTCTTAATTATTCTTGTCGGAGCTTTTGCTTTAGGTTCATCTTTCAAGCACGTGTTATCGGTATTTATTTTCCTTTAATGTCATGGTAACTCTCTCTTCTTTAAAACTCAGATCAGGATATTGTTGAATCTAATTCGATTTATATATGAATTTTGTGGGCTCACTATGGCCACAATTTTATAAACGACTTAGCTATTGCATCCTACCAACCATCAGCACAGGTTTTTGAGCAGCATAAACATCAAATTTATGAAACGATAGCCCTTCTTGGGTGTAGTGCTATACACTACACACTCGAATAATAATTCAATATATCCAACATTTTCAGGGGTCACTTCATTACGATCATCCTTCCAATAACAATTCGAGAGATTTGATTGAATTGTATAGGGTAATTGCATTCGCTTGGCTTTTATACATGAGGGAGATTTGGCTCTTTGAAAATTAATGACATTTCATTGTGTGTACGCTACCCTAATGGCAACGGCGAGTACATCACTAGACAACACTGATGTGAATTATGGGGATGAGAGACCCTCTTTACTACATGTATACAAAAAACGCAAGGATTCCCTTGAGCTTCAATATATTTGTAACGGCAATTATATTGGGACAAGGGTTCGTCGAAAGCGAAACGCATGAGCTCATACTCACATACATACATTACATATATGAAAATGCGTAAGGTGAATAAAAACACCGGAAGTTCTTATACGGTGAGTGACAGGCAGCAGGCAGCAAGCAGCTAGCTATTCGGGCAGGACTTCGATGGCAATCACGTGCGAGATTATGGATGAAGGATAATGTACATATATTCGTATACATATTAAATTTTGGCTCACTCTTCAATGCCACGAGGGTGCGATGGTGTTGTAAATCCAATTTGCGAAACAGTTTTTCATGTTTTGGACGCAAACAGTGGAAAACAAATAACGGGGGTAAATATTGCCATCTACAAAAATACCGACAGGATGTTTAATCGCTTTCTCTCGCCGATGTAAAGGGAAAGGATTGTGTTTTGTCTTTTCACAAATTAAAATTAAATTACCTACACTGTGGCGGATTTAATTTTTCAAATTTTCAGGCAAAAAGAAGTCCTTTCCCTTCTTACTTTAAAATTGTGTGTTCAATTCTAACGAACCTCCATTAACTTCGTTCGTTCTTCAACACAACCAGTTTCCTTCAATTATATTGTTACAAGCCTCCACTTTACTCAAATCGTCAGTCAGCACACTCTTGTGTATCCTTAAATGTCAGAATTTTATAACCTGACAATTTCAAGTATCATTATTGTAGCCACCTTAGTTTCCGTCGATATGTAGGACGGAGGTATATAACTGAAGATATGTACGGACTTGTTTCGAAATGGAAGGTTATTATTATACGATTTTGCTTCTTTTGTATTGTGTTGTCGTTTCTGTGTTTTTTTTTTTTTTTTAAACGTTTTCTTTTTTATTTTTTATTGCATCACAAATATAATGACGGATGGAATGTGTAATGGGGAAAATTGTGGTATGAGAAAAACCTGAAGCCAAGAAAATGACAATTTATAAGTAGGCAATAGGTAGGTAGACCTGGTGAGGGTAATAGATCAGCTTTTTGACACGTAGGATTGAGGCGTTGACAACATTTTTTTTAGACGTTTAGCTTAACTATAATTTATGTCGCGTCAAATGTTTCCTGTATCGATCGAGATGGAATGGCGACTACACCTTTTGTCGTTTTAAATAATTTTAGTAACACAGTTCGAATATAGTACATAACCTAAAGATTATATTTTTTTATCTATCGACAGCTGTATCAGTTCTCAAAGTTAGTTTGGGCGAATGACTATTATTATTAATTAATTAATAGATTCGCAGAGCTTTATCAAAGTCACCATAGCGTATGTGTCACACTTAACTGGGAAACAGGGACGAAAACACAACTATTGGCTCCGTATACTCCGTGTACTGATTATACAACTTCCTGACACACAGATTTCCGAATCTTTAAAAAAATCAAAGAAAAAAACACAAAACTAAAAAAAGCAAGCTAATAACAGCATTCTTCACTAACGTAAAAGGGGCGCCACGCCCATTTGCCCAATTTTGACCAATCTTCATAGGAAAATTCTCGGGTCAATACCTACTAAGATTGCCTGAAAATTTGAGCTCAATCGTTTGGTGGTTTTCGAGATATGCGATTTTCAAGGTTTTCTTTTGTATGGACGGCACCACGCCCTCTTGTCCAATTTTGACCAAACTTCACAGTAACTCCTTTGGGTTAATACAAAGAGTTTTGTCGAAATTTAAGGTCAGTGATTTTAGAGTTTCGCTATCATTAGTGGTGTTGGTGTAGGGATATTCCCATACAAAATGGAAATTTATATTTTTTCGATTTTCAGGCTTGTAATTTTAGGGTTTACCCAATTTTCTGTTTTGCTAAACCACCCCTGAATCAAGATGAAAAGAACAAAAGAAGACTAATTCAAATCGGTTTAGCCTTTCTCGAGCTTTTGCGAGTCTAACGAATGACAGTAGATTTATCTTTATATATACAGCTAGCTAAACCCCCGCCAGCTTCGCCAGGCCTTTTGTTGCTTTTTTTTTTATTTTTTATTTAATTTTATTTATTTTCGGGCGACAATGTTAAATTTTTTGTGTTGGAGGTGCCACGCCCCTTTATCCAACTTTGACAAATCTTCACAGAAGCACTCTAGAGCCAATACCTAAGATTATCTGTAAGTCTGATCTCAATCGTTTCTGTGGTTTTCGAAATATACGATTTTGAATGTTTTTTGTATGGGTGGTGCCACGCCCCTTTGTCCGATTTTGAATTTGTTTAGCCTATCACCCAATCACCGTAATTACCGACATTTAAAAAAAAAACAATCAACAAAATCGGTTGGAAATTACGGACGGCAGAGGGAAACAGTTTTTTCCACTTTGTTTTATATACATACATACAATTCTTCTGTCCGTGTTTGTTACCGTACTCTTCCTAAACGGCTGGAACGATTTTAGTGAAATTTTGTGTGTGTTTGAATGGGTCTTGGGATGGTTTATATTCACAATTGGACCCGGTAGGTGGCGCTGCGATCCGATTCCACAAAATTTCAAATAATAAACACTCAACAATAAAAAAAAATTTAAAAAGCAGGAATAAGCTCATGAATAAAATTTCAAATAATATACACCCAACAAAAAAAAAATCATGAATAAAATGTCAAATAAAAAATTTACGAGCAAAACAACGTTTGCCGGGCCCGCTAGTATTTAGATAATTCTTTTGTACGTGTGTTGTCACTGAACTCCTCCTAAACGCGTGGACCAATTTTGATGACATTTTTTGTGTGCGTTTGATAGGGTTCATAGATGGTTTAGATTCACAATTGGTAGGTGACGTTGCAATCGGGTTGCAGAAATGTTATTTTTTTTTAAAGATTTTTCCCTCATTCGATCGAACCACAAAATGTCACCTTCAATTTTTTGAAATTATATTCCATGTATAACAAAAAATTCATCCAATTTTTTTTGATTGTAATTTGGGCAACAGCAAATTCATTGACTAAAGGAAAAGATTGAAATGTCAAACTTGGTGTTAAATATTTCACTTGGCATAGTAGTAGTTTAAAAATTCGAATATTGAAAGAAAGTTTGATGAATACGCAAATAGCAGACAACCCATCGTTAGGCAGGACTACAGCTGTCGGATCCTCTAGTTTCTAATATATAAATAAGGTAGGTAGGTGTGGCGGTTTGAAGAACCCATGTAGCTATAAGTGCCGCTACCACAACTCATTTGACCTGGTGGTGTTAAGTTTACCGAAGTGGAGAGTTGAGATCTAGGAATTCAAGAAGGTTAGTTCTTTAATACCACTCTTCAAGACTTCGTCGAGAGATACAAAGAAGGGTTTTCCTAGAGATCGCTTTCTAGTTCCAGTCCAGCTAGTGCCGTCAAAAGCACATATGTAGGTAGTGAGTGATGGTATCTCTTTCGGTTTCGTCGTTACAACTGCGACAGTGTGTATTATGTGGGATGCCTAATCTGACTGCATGGTCCTCCCTATTGCCCAATGGCCTGTGGTGATCGCTGTTTTTCTGGCTATATCTTTTCATGTTTTACTTAAAAGGTGGGTGGAAATTTTTGCTTTGACTCCTCCTATTGGAATGTGGACCGATTCTGCAAGTGAACAGTTGAGGATAGAACTTTGCCTGGCCAGCTCGTCAGCCTGTTCGTTTCCATAAACGTTGCTGTGACCTGAAACCCAGATCACGGTAATCCTGAACTGATCAAGCGAGGCCAGCTCCTCACGACATTCTAATACTAACTTTTAGGTTATATTGACTGAGGCGATAGCCTTGATCGCAGCTTGACTGTCAATGAATTTGTCTATCTTTTGCCTCGGAACTATGTTTGTGTGTAGTTTGATTAGACGGCAGGCCTCACGGATTGCAAGTAATCCCGCCTAAAACACACTGCCTGTATCAGGAAGCCTAAAGGATTTTGAGATGCTCAGAGACTCAGAAAATACACCCACACCTACTCCACAGTCCATTATTGAACCCACCCGTCCGTCTTGACAATCTAATCAGTACAGTGTAGTATTACGTCATTATTAATTTTCAAAAACAGTTTGAGAAACACTGGCCTATAGCGTAAATCTTTATCTTAATCTGCTAGAAAGATTGCAAATCATTGGCAATTAACAAATTTAGTCTGACATTTTTTTTAAATTCCTTAAAAAAATCTTCTAAAAAACATTTTCATTCCCATTCAATTACAGTGTTGGCGGGCACTTTTACTAGTCCTTTGGATGTCCCCTTTTCAATATTACCCTTTAAATTTCCATTCAAAATGCCATAAAGAGAGAGAAATGAACTTGACTGTAAATGGCCAACATTTTCAATATCAACATAGGTACCGGACCAGTTTAGCCTGTTGGATGTTTGCCTCATATCGGTCCTATTCCTGGGATGCAAAGGTTAAAAAAGCAAACCCCTTTTCTATTGTTCAGTTCCAATATTAAATGTCCTTCCCTACTCTGTTGAAAACCCATTAGTGCCTTCATTTCCGAGTTGCAGTGGTTTCTCTCCTCCTCGTCGTCGTCGTCATCTCGTTTTCCCAACAAAATGAAATGAGTTATTTGCATAGTTCCGTTGGACGTTTGTACGGGCAGGCGTGAGTAAGAGCCATCCTTTCAGAGGATATATACTGCGAGAATCACACATTTGTACAGCATAGTATATAAATGTTGTTATTATGTGGATATTGGGTGCCTGTGGGTGTACAGGTGGTGATGGTGGTGATTTACTAACATTGTCCTGAAATCTAGCATCAGCAAAAATATTCCAAACAGTAGTGCCTACAGTTAGGCTGATTGGGGAAATCTTTCCCGAAATTCATAAGCGGAAGTATTTCACGTGATTTATGAGTTAAATTTTCAACCAGCCAAATAGCTGAAGCTAATTAATAATTTAGGCAATTTGTTGGGAGTGTCGTTTAGGTTTATCTTCTTCACCCACACGTTTTCCAGATGAAAAGGTATTTTTAGGGCTACACTTTTTATATGTATGTTTGCACTCTTTCCAGTGGATTTACTTTTTCATTGTGCAATGTAGAAAATGGCTGCTAAGGAGCCTGAACGCCTTTATAGAAGACCAATAAATAAAGTGGTCGCCTTACTCAAAGGAATTGCTCTTTGTAATCGTAAATCAAATGAAACTCGCAGGCATAGTATACGTGCATATCTATGTGTAGTTCTTAGCCCTAATGATATTTAACAACTTGAAAAGTTTCTGTGGCTTCTGTTGTGGTGACAGTTTGAGGTTTCGTCTGCCATTAGTTAATTGTACCATTTTCGGTAATGAGGGTGTGTGGATGACTTCAGACAGAACGCTTTTAAATTTTCGATCAACTAATATTTTCCTTACTTAATTTTTGGCCTTCAAAATGCTATACATACCCCATTGACTGTTTGTAAATGAGTTAACCTTAGTTCAGTTAGTTAGGGTGGTCTGTTTTTTAAAGGTCATTTTGACACTGACAGCTGTTTCCCGATGGAAATCTTGACAGAAAGTCAGTGTCATACCTCCGCGGAAAGAGATTAGCTTACAAGGTCCAATTGACTTAGCAACAGGAGGCGCACGACCATCCACTTCCTTATCGCTTCGCAGTTTGGGCCTTAGAGCAGCATGAATTGGATACCAATTTTGGGCGAAAAATCATCGTTTCTGACGAGGCGCATTTTCATCTCGCGGGCAAACTAAATTGCCGCTTCTGGGACTCGGAAAACCTGCACGTTATTGTCGAGAAGCCAATGCATCCACAGACAGAGACAATAGAGTGGTGGGATCAAGGACCATTTTTCTTTGAAAATGAGACTGGAAACAACGTTTCGGTCAACGGTGGGCGTTACAGAGCCATGTTAATCGACTTTTTTTTTACTGAAATTGAAGACATGGATTTGGACGACCTCTGGTTTATGCAGAATGGCGCGCCATGCCACACAGCTTATGCAGCAATCGATCTTTTACGCATCAAATTCCTAAATCGTGCTATCAGCCGTCTTGCCGATGTTAATTGGCCGCCTTGGAGCTGCGATTTGACCCCATGGACTTTTTTTTTGTGGGGAACCGTGAAGGACCGATGTTATTCCAACAATCCTGAAACGATTCAAGCACTTAAGGTCAATATCATCCAAGCAATTCGTGAGTTACAGCCCAAAACCATCAACAAGGTCTTGGAAAATGGGAGTGACAGAATGCGCCACTGCGAATTTAGCCAAGGCAGCCACTTGAACGACGTTGTGGTCCATAATTAATGGAAATGTTTGCTCTTACTAATAAAGCAATAATACATGGAAAAAATTGAATTTTGTTCATTTTATTGCATTTTTAAAAAGAAACTTGCATTTGGCTCACCCTTTATATTGCGGAAATATTAGAGCCCCTGGTCTAACCTATTGTTTATAGAAAAAGAGGAATTGCTGAAGTACCTCTTTGCTCTAAATATGTAACAAAATTTGTATCAATTTTGCAACCCCTTCTACTACCTTCGGAACACCAATACGGTTTTTGTAAATTAAGATCTACCGTAAATGGTAATAACGAGAGCCCAAGCCGCTATAGAGGGCAGACATCAAAAAATACTGCGCCGTTTTAACCCTGGACGAAAATAACGCCTTTTATTCGACGAATTGGGAGCGTATCATGAGCTGTCTTTACCGGATTGAAATACCAGACTATAAAGTGGTAAAGAGCTTTTTACCGAATAGGGTCTGATTCTGATGAGGCAATAAAAGAGTATGAAGTAACTGGCGGTATTCCACAAAAATCAGTCCTAGGTCTCTTGCTATGGAACGTTATGTAAGACGAAATTCAACGCCTACCAATTCCAAGAGAAGCGTCAATCCTCGGGTTTGAAAATGACATCGCCGTGGTGATTGTAGCAAAAACTATGGAACTGCACTGCATTGTAACGAGACAGTTGCAACTTTACGAGACAGTTGCAACTTTGCAACAGTTGCAAAGTTGGATAACTAAAGTAGGTTTCCAAATCATAGATCAAAAAACGGAGGCAGTGCTTATTACGAGAAGAAAAGTTCCGAAGTAGTTTGTTAACCGTTTATTAAATACCTAGGAGTGATTTACTGACGGTCGACTAAGGTTCCATTACAATGATTTTAATCACGGATCTAATTGCTGAGAGAAAGTTCAAATACCATCTAAAGAATGTGTGCAACAAGTCTTTAAAAACTGTTGTTGATCAGTAACATCGGAGGTCCGAAACAGAATAACAGACCACTTCTTGCAGGAGCTCTCGGTTCAACACTCTTATACGCAGTGGAAATATGGTCAAATTCCACGAAAGTTAAGTCTTATGTACGCGGAATTATATCCATCTACGACCTCAGGTCCTCAGGGCACTAAGGGTCGTCTGATGCGTATTCAGAACTGCTAAAAACGATACTCGTCGTATCTTCAATGCTCACTATTTTTAGGCATTTACTCGGTGAAGAAACGAAAACGCTAAGAACCGAGCGATTCCGAAATGGCCAGGTAAATGACGATAAAATAAGTTATGAAAGAAATCGTAGTATCGTAACTTGGCAACAACAATGGAACGAATCGTTGAAGGGGAAGGTGGACAAATCGTCTCATAGCGATCGATGCATGACACTCATGGCGAAACAAATTTCTATCTGACCAGTTTTTGACGGGTCATGGCAGTTACAGAGAATATCTCTTTAAACCATTCCAAACTGTCCACATTGGGAGAGACCGTGTCTGAAAATGCCAAAGACCTGTTCTTCCATTCTCCATTGAACGAAACCGAGAGGAGGACGGTCAAACTGTATAGACAGATTTTAAAAAGTGACCCCGTTAAAGGGGCAAAAGTACTTCCATATTTTCAAACAAGTACCTAAACCTTTTAAATTAAAATATATTTTTAAAAGACTGGTCCAAATAATTTTAAGAACTGAGCATACTTCCTGATAGTTTGTTTTCACATCTACATGATGTTTTTTTAAAGTGCCCCCCTTCAAAGGGGCAAAATGATGAAGTTGGCAAATTCCAGGTTTATTTTTTAACTCATGAACTTGAAACGTTCCATGTTGTAGTATTTTTTTCTAATAATAATCCAAGGATAATCCACTAGGTGTTCACTGTAAAATAACATCTCAGCAGAGAGCATACCTACTGACTGGCTCGCCAATGCACAGTCAAAACCGCTAATTGTAGAGGTGGTAATCCACTGACTGAGAAGGGATGTTTGCCCTTTTAGAAGGGAGATTTATCATAATTGAAAAAATAACGAGGAATTGACAGCCACTCTGCCAGTAGTCAATAAGGATGAAATTATATAAAAACTAAATCGAATAAAAGCCTAAATTGAATTATTCACTCGTCGAGATATTTTTCAAATTATAATGAAAGCAATCTCTGAATTTGATCTCAACTCCTAGTGCCGCCTAAACGATTTTGAACGCACCCCTCCAGGAAATTAAAGAAAAAATAATTATGGATTCAGCTCCTAATGGAGTGCACCACTTACAGTAAAGTGTAGAATCCATTTAAAAATAGGAAGGAAATTAAACTCCAGCGATATTTCTTGATATTTTTTAACTTGGCAGTGCAAATCTAATCCCTCGAATGCCATTAAAGTACAAAAGGAATTTTTCCACCCGAAAAAAAAAAAATGCTTTGTCATTTCCACGCCACATTCCTTGATGGTATCCTATCCACGCTGGTGTGTATACATATTTCTTTGAAGTTATCACCGTCGTCAATTTTATTTCTCCCTTGCAAAATTTTTTGCAATGGCGAATCTTTATATATTTTTTTTTACAGAAACAGGAAATGCCAGGAACATAACTCATTCCAAGGATAGAGTGCGTTACAGTCTCCATCTATGTCATCGTTAAGTTGACGTGTAATTTCACTTAAAAAGAATATTTTATTTTTTTCTGACGAGTGTACTCGGTACGCGAATGTCATTCTTCGTTCGGTTTTTGTGTCGCATCCTCGTTTGTTGTGTTTATTTGAATCCACCAAAAGCTGTGATCATCTTTGTCCTCGATGTTGTGTCGTCTGTCCATCAATGAGGGTGATAAAGTTTTGCGCCCAGAGATACCATTTCGTCAACCCCAAGCAACACTTAAGGTTTTCATTTTTAAAACAGAGAAGAATATTATTTTTCGTAAAAGACCAACAATGCGCATGAACAGGATTGTATGTCGTGAATTTCAGAGTTTTTTGCATGCCGTCGACGGACGTGACTCTTTTCACGGATGTTAAAGGTTTACTGTTAAATTTCTGTTTTCCGTGTATCTAATGGCAGGCTTTAAGTATTTGATGGGATAAGATGGGAGTTGATTTGCAGCTTTTAAGAGTGAGGTATAGATACCTATAGGGGTGTAGTTGGACAAGCGTGAGAACACGGATATCGAATATAAAAAAAAAGCCCGCCTACCTGGAGCTGAACACACTGCAAGAAGGTCACAAGGAGATGGAGTACAGAAAGCTAATGAAAGACAAAAACTCGTGAAACTTTTGTAATTTTGAATAAGACTAGACCATAGGTTGGTCCGAACATGGATCTGTTACTTAATATCTAAGCCATTCGGTTATATTAATGGAGTTACGGAGGCAGTTTGGGCATGAGGTATAGGTAGAAATTGCCAAAATTGTTAAAGTTGTGTGGGGTACTCCAAGGCTTCGTCCTCGGTCCCCTGCTTTTTATATTGTATTTATAAATGCCATTGTTGCCAAACTACTCCAGTGCTCAGGTCACATATATTACTGACAACTTATACATTTTCTCTTGGGTTTACTGAAAAATGCTATATATCTTGTAAATCGTGATCCTGATGGCTTTGTCCAACGGGCTAATGAAAATAAGTTGATCCTTAATCCAGTGAAATTGCAAAGCATTGTTATATACCGACATGAGCTTGATACCTTATTTTTTCCTCCCGTTGTCTTAAATAATACTGTCATTAAATTTAAGAATACTGTCATTAAATTTAAGAATACTGGTTAAGAATCTTGGCTTAGTATTTAATAATTCACTTTCTTGGTCATAATCAATAGAGTCTTAGGCAAAGTCAATGAATCTCTGCGTGGTCTTTCCGTAACAAGAAATTTTCTTCCTAAAATTGTAAAAATGCTTTTAGATTAGATTAGATTAGATGATTGATCGGGAGAGCCTTAACCGGCCCTGGCACTGCGGCCTCTCTAAAGGAGCCTATTGTGCCATCCCTGGTAGGGTCCTAGAGCCATCTTTTTACTCCGGAGACAGTCAGGAAGACAAGTATCTTCTCTGGGTATAATTCAGCTAGATTTGCTGAGGTGATGATTTCTTCGCCAAAAGCTTTCTTTCTAAGGCGGAAGAGAGCCGGACATTCCATGAGAATGTGAAAATGCTTTTGGTGAAGTCATTAGTTTTACCAATTGTTTTTTATAGCTGTCAAGTGTTTTAGTAGCCTGTCTGTACTCTGCGTCTAAAACAGAAAATTGAATCTGGCTTTTAATAATTTCATCTTGTTTGTCCCGATCTTCTTATAACGCCCTGCAACAGTCAGAACTCAGAAGCCGGATGAAAAGGTTACAGATCTTATCTCAGTCCTCAATAAAGCCATTGACATTTTCAAGCCCTCTAGTTAAACATAGGGGTAAGAACAAACCTGAATAGTAAACTGTAGAACTAGGATCGCTCAGAAACATTTGTAGGAAACTTTTTAACAATGCAAAAAGCACAAGAGATTCATCCGATTGTAACTTATACAAACAATCTCTGAAATTTACAAAAAAAAAAAAGAATTAAGAAAAACAAAACGAATATCTTGGAGGATCTTCTGTGGTAAAATAGAAGAATCCTCTGAAGCATTACGGCTGAGGAAAATTCTCTCAATAAATCCAAGAATGCCAAGTTATCTTAAGAAAACTGATGGCGAAGAATCGCTAAACCTGCTACTCGATTCGCATTTGCCGGGAAGCTCCCAAGTTGTAAGCAGCACTGACGTCATCATTAGATCAACTGCACGCACAACCAATTCATCTAGGCTTGTTACGCAGGACAAAATTCTGTGGTCGCTACAGAGCCTCAAACCATACAAGTCTGCAGGACCAGATGGCATTGTACCTGCCGAATTACACCAGACTTCAGATATTTTACTGCCAATACTGGTAAATATCTTTAGGAGTTGTTTAGACCTGGTCCATATTCCAGAAATATGGAGAGAAGTTAAGGTAGTTTTCATACCCAAAGCTGGAAAATGCTCCCACACCCACGAATCGCTGCAAATTCATTCGTTCGTTTGAAAACAGTATCGCAGATTTTGGACACGACTCTATACTGAACAATTTCGAAGTCGTTTCTGGAAACACAGAGACTACACTACTTCCAAGTTAAACTTTAACAAAAACTTAAAGTCTACCAGCCCCCCCGAGGTCTTTCTGAGAAGGGCAAGTCGGTTCACTTTTATACCGACGACGGATCAAAAACTGACGAAGGGGTGGGTGGTGGTATTGAAATATTTAATCTCAGTCTCATCTTCCGTCTTCCTGATCAATGTAGCGTGTTTCAGGCGGAAATAATGGCGGTTAAAGAAGCCCCATCCTGGCTAAAGAAGAACTTGTTATCTAATAAGGATATCCGTATATTTTCATATCCTTGGAATCCGTCTCCAATAATTCGAAAGTAGCCCAACAATGCCCCTCGTCTCTCCTAGAGACGGCAGAGCAGTTCAATGTTCACCTGTTCTGGGTGCCGGGGCATAGATTGGTGAGTTCTTTCGCCAGACGTGGAACAACTTTACCTTTTGCTACCTGATAAAGCTTACTTAGGTATACCAATCGCTAAATGTAAACTGAGGTAAAAGCTAGACGCCTTTAGGTACAACCGGGACTAGCGACAAAGCAGATTTGGCCAAGGCTGGATCTGAATCGATCTAAGTGTTTGATATCTCCAAAACGATGTAATATTAGCGCTATGATAGGTGTCATCACTGGAGACACACAACCAGACTTGGTGTTCCTCAAATGATTTTGGTAGAAGCTGTAGAGATGAGAAGGAGATGGAAACTGTCCCCCACCTTCTCTGTTTTTGCCCTGCTCTTTCTCGGAATAGGAGAACCCACTTAGGAGCTTTCTTCTTTAACGACCTTGGAGACCTCATTACTAATGACATCAGGAGTTTATTACGCTTCATTAAAAGCTCAAAATGCTTCTAACAATTAGGCGTGGAGTAATATATGATCCGGATGGTATCTCAATGGACCTAATATTGGTCTAAGTGTGCTGGCGTATGCTGGCTGGCAGCCACTTCAACCTAACCTAACTTAATTTATTTTTTTTTTTAAGTTTTTTTTAATTTTTTGCTTATTTTTAATTTTTAGAATTTATAAATTTTTAAATTTCACGCTCATATTAAAAATCTTTGTTCAAAATATGTTAAGACAATTATTTTCTACCTTAGGTACCTACACTTGTTATAATTCAAACATAATGTTAATTTATTTCCGGCATTTATATTGCATAGCCTGTTAATGTAGAGATGCGAAAATCAAATAAACATCTACTAAAAAGGATCCGAAGTCGAGCATTCTTTTGAGATAAGGTATGACTGTTGCAGAGCTAAAGAAAAGTGGTTTTATGCTCATCTTCATCCCCGCCTCAAACAGAAGTTTTTGGTAGACAGGTTTGACCTTTTGGTATATTGACGAATGCGACAGTGTCCAGTCATAACTGGTCGGCCATCTTTTAGGCGAAAGTAGAACCCTAAATTGTTTTTGCCCAAATTTGTTTTGAAGATACGGCATGTGATGCCGTCCTTCCATCTGATCCCATTTACCCTTAATTCTAGTTATATGTATCCAGTGACTGTATCTCTGACAAGAGTGTGAGGGTAGTGCCAAGTTTGGTGAGTTCTTTGGCCTCACAATTCCCTAAATGTTCCATATGACCATAGGTACCCAGCATATTGGACTGCTCTGTCATTTGTACGAGAAATAAGCGACAGTCAAATTCGAGGTGTTGATGTGCTTTTTTTTTTGTGATTACAGGTATAATTGGATAGCAGCTTGGCTATGAGTAGAAGAACTTCTGACATCCGCACTGAATCCCAGACAGCCCTTGTTTAATCGCCGTCGCTTCCGCCTGAAAAATTATTCCGAATTCATTCAGGCTAAAGGATATGCTCTGGTTCTACACTTCGATTTAAAAATTCATAAATCACGGTATTTATTTAATAATGAATTATTATTTTTTAATATCGCACTAGCAAGCCATTAGACAAAGGACATCTTTCTGTACTCCAACTGACAACACTTGTTCGCATTTATCATCCTCAAAGAGAAAACCCCTTTGTAGTCATTCATCTGGAAAGCGTCCCAAATTGCTTGCATTCTTTTCGAAAGTACTCACAATAGTAGAACGCATTCCAAATAAAGGATATACGGATATACAAACTTGTGCATTGTCCTCAGTTGAAGAAGAAATATGCTAAAGATGGATAAAATCTGGAAGTAATAAAGTTGACTGCAGTTAGGTTTCCTTTTATGAAATACAAAAATATTTTTGGAATGTAAGATAAGGTTTCGTTGGTTTGCTTTGACTTTTATAGGATTCTTTCGTGATCCTTCACCAAAGAAAGAAAAAAATAATAGAAAATAATTCCGACACGAACCAATTACTTTTTGTATTCTTTTTTAGTGCTAGATTCCGTTTTACACCCTCATTCGTTTTGTAATTCACCCTTCTTAAATTACCAAGTACTGACCGCCTTCTTGGAAGCATTTCTCCTTGTACTCTACTTTCAAAAAAAAAAACAAAAAATATCTTTGGGCATAATAAAGAAACAGAAAAGTAATTGATGGAGGGCTGTTATTATTGTCATAGTGGTGTCGGTGTAAGAACGAGGCGGCACGAAAGTTAATGAATCTTCATGTCCGCGCTTAAGGATGATTAATCAATATCTATTTAATTGTTTAAGCTTTAAGGGAACCCAGTTGGCTTTGAAGAGTGGTACGTAGAGGAAATAATTATTGAAGCTATATTTCGTTCGTGACAGAAAAAGTAAGCAAGTCTTAGGAAATGTAAGAAGGTACATGTCAAACGAAAGAAAGTAAAATGAAGGCGGCCACTCTTTACTCAAGCGGTTTTGATTGACTTGTATCGCATTGTAGAAAATGTTTTTAGATCACCGGATCAAAGATGGTGGAAAAAGGAGAATTGAGTTCTGATTGGAGCATCTCCAACAATTTGTAAGGCGAATATAAACTATACTCGGGAGCGTATTTTTTATTAAATCTATAGTACTTTTGAAGTCCGAGTGGATATATCCTCAGAAGGACAATTTCAATGCTTTCAGAGTTGTCTGGGTATCCGTCTTAGTGCAGTTTATGTCAGTTTATGCGCTTTCAGTGTTCACTATTCCGAACTAGGACGAACTCGTCAACTTTTTTTGATGAACTGATTAAAAAAAAAACACATGAGCAAGGACATACCACAACCACATTCGCAGATTGTCATTAAACTTGGATCTAAAGGTGGACATGAAGGCTGGATTGGATTGGCCATCCCTTGCCAATAACAACTGTCGTGTTTTGAGTTTGTGACGAACTTCTGTCGTAGAGAGACCATAGGAGAACAAATTGCGATTAGGATAAGTGTAGATAGGCTAGATTTAAGTTATATTAGGAGTAGTTTAGGGGGCTGGATGGAGACACCTGTTGGTTGAAGCCCAGGCCCACTCCGGACTGTAGCGCCACCTTAAGTAAGTTTAGAAGGCATAGTTTTCATCTTTTAGTTTAGTCATAGTTTAGGCTAAATAGGTTAGCGATGTCTCTCCCGTACTTTTTCCAAGATCTTGGCAGAAGTCCTTGGGCATTTTCTCCTTCTTTTTCGATTTCATTTTAATGGTTTCTTTTGTCTGTCCGATTTCAAAGTCGAGTAGCTTCCTTCTTTTTTTCCCTTTCTTTCATTCAATGGCATGAGATAAATGTTTGTTGAGCCGGTGGCAAAAACACCTTTGTCCGACGAGCTTTAGTCGAGTAACCACAAGCACCACACCCACAGCTGCACTTGAGGCGTTCATGTATCTTTTACCCCTGGACCTACAAATAAAACTGCAAGCAGGTAATAGTGCGCTTCGGCTAACTAACGCAGGGTTTTTCAAAACAAGACAGGTAGGACATAGCTCCATACTAATGGAATCTTTCTCCAACATCCCCGACAAAACGGATGAAAGTTTGGGGGAAATTGACTTCGATACTCCGTACGAAGTACAATACCCAGTTAGGGAGGACTGGCAAAAGAACGAGGTATCGAAGGACAATGAAATCTCGATTTATACGGATGGCTCCAAAACTAAGGAGGGTACAGGATCAGGTATTTACTCTAGGGGTATAGACCTACACGTGTCATTACGACTTCCGGATACATGCAGTGTGTTCCAGGCAGAGGTTCTGGCCGTGCTCAAAGCCGCGGATCTACTTGATATGGGATCAATATCCAACAAGAATATCGCTATCTTCATTGATAGTCAGGCTGCGCTAAAGGCGCTATAGTCCTTCATCATCAAATCTGAACTAGTCAGGAGCTGCCGCACAATGCTCAGAGCATTATGCGCGCAGAACCAGGTCAGATTGTGTTGGGTACTCGGACACTGCGATATAGAGGGTAACGAACGGGCTGATGTTCTGGCGAAAACCGGAGCTGAGCTTCCACCTAATGAAACAATTGAGGGCATTAGACCACCAATAGCCGTGGCCAAGAGAATTATTCTCGAGGATATCAAAAATAGGGCAGATCAGAGATGGTTCAATATAGAAGGGCACAGGGTCTCAAAGGGTCTGTGGCCTAAGCTAGATAGGAAAAAATCTTTAGAATTACTAAAGCTCAGCAGATCAAGGCTAAGAATGACAATAGGGATACTCTCCGGGCATTGTCTTCTAAGGAAGCACGCTCAGAGATTAGGTCTAACAGATACAGACATGTGCAGGTATTGCGAAGACTTACAGGCCACAGAGGATATTACCCATCTCCTCTGTGAATGTCAAGCTATTGCTCGGTACAGGAGGAAATACCTTGGTAGGTACTTCTTCGACAATTTGGAAGAGGTCGGTCTCGCGAACAAAATTGAGGCAATTTTCAGGTTCTGTAGGGAAATTAATTAATTATTTGACCGTTATGGTTCCCCAGGGATGGCGATGGTGTCCAATATGGTGCCTAGTCCTATGTGATGAACTCACACCCTATTCAACCTAACAAGCATGCCGGGCCCTCCTCATCTGTGTCGAAGTTGCCTCTGTGGCTTGACCCTGGCTCACAACAATAGTTCTAAAGGTGTTTCAATAAGAACGTGAACGATTTTAGTCTCAGTGGTCATGAATACATGCTGGTTTATTGGGTAAGGTCAGAGTCTTTTTGGAAAGAAACCGCCACTCATCAAAATTCACATCAAAAATTTAACATTTCTGGGCACAAAAGCAACGTATGGAACTGTTCTGATTTGGAATCGTTCCAGATTCATTGCGACGCTGAAAGATACATTTTTGAAACAAAATTGGAATCTATTTTGAAATGCACAATGGCCTACTTAATGAATGTCCAACGCAAGACTAAAGTCTTTGTCTTCGTGGACAATTTGCCAAGTTCTTGTAAAAGTCATAGAAACAAATACATATGCTTGTCGTAGAATGAGTAGAATTTTAGTAGAATAGGAAAACAATATTTATTAGCTACTTGAATATTAGTTAGGCAATTATATGACATCGCTGTCATTGCATTTGTAGGCGCCAGACGGCGCTAGGGCGGCAAAACGAAACTGTATCCCATGATTTCGTTATCATTGGAAATTATTATATTCACGTCAGAAACTGGGAGGTTTTGGTTCTCAGTTTTTAAAGCACGTTGTTAGCAATGTCAGAAGTATTCTGATTGGCATTGGATAGGCAATGAATCGCTTTATCCGTAAACGAGCATCGAGTAATATCTATGCGACAGAATTGTTTTTATTGAAAATTGTCATAATTTAGAGAACGTATGCTCCTTAAATTGAGATCCTGACAATCGAAGAAACCAGCCTTTCCATAATCATTCGTGTGAAAATATTGTATTGTTTTGACAAATGGAAGTGACTTCAAAAGACACTTATATCCTGACCAAATGACAATGTATAGGTTGTTGAAGGACGCCAGCAGAACTAGAAAACTTCTTCGTATTAATAGAAATTAAAAATTAAAAATAAGAAAAATTAGCTTCGTTGTGGAAACATCAACCAGACACTGTCTGATAGGCAAGCAACCCGCAGAATGAGAGTAGGTATACCTATAACGATTTCTGTAGGAGCTGCAGCTGCATGCACGAGGAGGAAGTGTTAACCACCGTTCGCCTCCTTTGTTTCTGTCCAGCTATTGCCACCTTGCGTAGGGCTGGGCTTATTTCTTTGAAGACCTGAGCGACCTGTCTCGAAGTCGAACTGGCTTTTTTTTTTAAAACAAAATACCAATCCGTATCGGTCTTTCCCGAAGACAAATTGTCAACCCCTTTTGACGTCAAGTTGTAGAGCAAATCCGTACCAGCCACACTCTCTACAGGCGGACTGTCAGAAGTTACAAGCGGGGGTTAGACTGTTTCGGTCACTTTTCGACTTTTCTCTCCCTGTAGGACAAAGTTTAACCCTTTTTCGGTACCAAGCAGTAGGATAGTTTGGTTTAATCAAGCTCTTCTGCTCAGTACCAATCTTTGTCTCGTAAACGGGTTGTCAAAGGAAATAAACGAGGGCAGACTGCTACGGTTACTTTCCATCCTTTGCCAGTAGACAATCTTTCCACTGACTTTTGGTCAACCACTCATTTCTGGCAAGCACCAGTCTCCCTCCTTAGTGATGTCAGCGGCAATAGACAGGGGGTAGACTGCTACGGTTTTAAAAGAAATTCGCAGGTGGCCATAGAGTTCCCTCACGTAATGTCCGGCCAATAATTTTTTCTGACCACTTTCCACCTTACAGTGGACCTACAAATTTGGTCTAACTGTAGCTTGTTTTTAGGACAATCACATAACCTTGTTGAAGCTTGAGAAAAGGGGATTGCTTATTGTTATTAGCTATGACAAACTTCGCCGAATAATAGCGCCGACCTAAAGTGACCTTTCACTTTCAGGCAATAGTTACATTTCTGTTCGCACTGCCTTGGCCTTTAGAGCCCCTGCGGTGGAAAGTTCCTCAAGTGGACCCTCCATAACTTTCGATTCTCCGCCATTGACACTAAATTAACAAAGGCAATCCCCATACGGATAGAGGAGTGATTGTGGGCTTTATCTAAGCATCTCATGCTGGGTCTACTACCTAGAGAACGCCGGCCTGATGGTACGGATTCCGTATAATGGGATCCTGGTTGGGGACATGCGTTTAACATGACTAAACTACCGAAGCATGGATCGCGAAGTAGCGCGATATTGATTTCGCCACGTATTCTGGTGTTCCTTATACGATCTCTGCTGGTCACACCAGCAATACAACAGAGGAAACTCATTTCGGCAGCATGTATCCGCAATTTTTTTCGTTCGGTCATTACCCAAACTTCATGACCATAGGTAAGAGTTGGAACAAACACCGAATTAAAGACTGACACCTTAGCTTTGACACCAATTTCAGTCATCCTAATGACAGAATGTCTCAAAATTGACACATCCCGATCAATCCGTCATCAGGAATACTCAGCATTGTTCTCCTAAAACTGCTCCACCTGTTTCAATGGGACTAACATGCAGCATTGAACAGGCGTTCTAAAGACGACCATCACTTCACGTTTATGTACCTACTTTCATCTCAACTTCAACAGGGCTACCAACCGATCGATTGCTGGTTGAAGTTCAGTCTGAGAGGATCCAAAAATGACCAAGTCATCAGCGAAGAGCAAGGGCCTGTAACACAAAACTACAAGTCTACAGGTCTACAGTTACTTGTAGGTCTCTATTAGTTACACAAGTGTAGATTATTTCTGTAACACAAAAAAAAACTTTACAGTTGTACGAAATAAAAATTTCCCTCGACTTGTAGACTCTCTGTACAAGTGTTCATATAAGCAAGCAAAAGCATTAAATTGAATAAAGATGCTGTTGAACAAAAATTACCGTGCTTGTAAAAATCCAAGAAAATAAAAAAAAGCTATTTACTGCATTTTCCGATGTCAAAAGAAATAAAAAGCAAAACATATTATTCTGCAAAATAATGGGTGGATTGTACATGCGAAACGTTTTTTGTTTTTGGGAGAATTGTCGAAAAACTGCAGTTGTAAGTATTATACAAAGTCTTTACTTAAACGAAGTTATATACTAATTGCGCAACCATGAACACTTAACTCTCAATGCCCCAAAAGAAGTAAAGGGTGACATTTCGAAATAAATGCAATATATATACCAAAATATGGTTCGTCTTCTTTCTATCAAGGCATAAAGTAACAAATTCCATCAAATGATAGCTACGATGCCCCTTTGTCCGTTTTTGACCAATCTTCACAGGACCACTCCACGGCCAATACCTAAGATTAGTTTGAGCTCAATCGATTTGGTGGTTTTCGAGATGTAAGATTTTGAATGATTTTTTGTATGGGCAGTGCCACGCCCCTTTGTCCAATTTTGAAATTTTCTTTCGTAAAAACCACATACCATTCATACCATTTTTATATGTATAGAATCGACGTTTAAAACTACTTTTTCGGTTAAAAGAATAGATGCAATCACGATGAACAAAATTATTGAAATAATCCATTAAAAAGGTTTAATATTCATGCCTAATTAAAGCCCCTACAAGTCTTGAATCACATGTAAGATTTCATCTACTAGTCTACAAGTTAGATTGATTTTTTTTCTACACTTGTAGCTCTGAGTTACGGAAACAGGATAATCACGAAATTTCCCACTTGTATTATTGACCCCCTACACTTGTAGAAGTGCCAGTCGACTAGTAGTTTCGTGTTACAGAAATGTGATACACTTGTATGAATTCACTTGTACTACAAGTACTTGTAGTATTGTGTTACAGGCCCCAAATGACTTATCCTCAGTTCCCCCATTTCGAACCGTTTTAATAGTTCCCTAGTAACTAGTTAAAGAGACAAAAATTTAAAAAGTAAAATGTCCAATTTGATGGGTTCAACTACAGATTTTTTTCAACCCTTCGTAACGAACAATGCTCAATTGCACAGCTTCTTTTCGGTTCTGATCACAGCTAATATGATTGCAAGCCGTTCCGCCTGCTTGTTTCTAAAGTATGTAATCTCCTAATTCGCAGCAACTTCTTTTGATATAAAATCTATAACAAATTTAACAACAAACTATTCACCTACATTCACTGTTGCCACAACAAATTTAAAAAAAAAAAAAAAAACTTTCCAATTGGCTGAAGGTGCGATACAATTAATTCGTCAACCGTTAAATTTCATGTTTTTCTCACTTCGAGGGCTTTTTTTTTAAATCAATTAATTCAAGTGTAAGGATTTGTTTGCCTGAACACGTTATCCGTTTTACTTATCATCACAAATATTAAAATATTATTCCTCCCTCAGTGTTTACGTTCGATATAGCTGTGCTAGCAACATTGTTGCATTATTGTCGTATAATTTACACAAACCGCCCTCCTTTTGTCATTAGGTGTATAAAAAACCGCAAGAGTAGGTGTGAATAATTTCATTAACGAGTTGATTTTTCCACATGAATGTCCTTCGACTTACCTGCAATGAAAAAGGAAACAAAAAAATTATTAATACAAAGTTGCACTAGTCTGCAATATGCATATAAAAAAGAAAAGAAAGGACAACGGTAAAGCATAAGAAGTCAATTTCTCAGAAATTATTAAATGTAACATGAAAATTTCAAAGAAGAAATTTTATCAGAGTAATAAAAGATACGAGAAAGCAAACCAACAAAAAAAAAATAAATACTTTCGATGGAAAAAGTAAGAGGAGTAGAAGCATACAAAAAAAAGGAGAAGGAATTTCCCCGAAAAGAACAGGTAGAATGTTTTTTTTTTTTTGAGTGTTTTGTTTGAAGGACGTCCTAAAGGACTACAGCTATTTGTTTTTTTATATAAAATAGCCAAGTCCTAAGCACACACAAGCCATAAGGAATTTTAAACATTTTGATGGTTTCGATGTCGACGTCAAAATCTTCTTTCATCGTAATGATGATAATAATTATCGTCATCATCATCATCTTGCATCATCCGCATCCCCAACATACGCAAAGCTACTTGAGAATGTATCTTTTGTTCGACGACGTTCGTAATGAATCAACAACGACAGCGAGCCGTAAAAGAAATGAAAACGCTTCAACTTGAATGAGGGAATCTAGTACTCTGATTGTCTGTCAAAAGTCTCGGAAAGAAACTGGAATGTGAATCACCTGGTGGATGGTGCTGGTGCTGGTGCAGTGGTGAGATGTATCTTTGTGTGTCGTTTTGTCTTTTGTTTGGATTTTTTTTTAATATCTTATTCGATTCGTTAGGGTGCATGTTCATTGACAGGTGGTTAGTAGCGCAATAAATTTATGGAGGAACTACATACATATATGAACAATTGTGGGATCAGGTCATCGGGAAGTTAGAGAAAACCGTCGGAGTTGACTCAGAAATCTAGAAATGTACGATGCATTGTTCTAGGTGCACATTAGAGTCTCGTACGGGCACAGAGAGGTGTATAGAACTTGATACAACCTTAGTTATAGCACGTCTTGAATAGCACTATAGCCCTAAGTACATTAATGGGACTTTTGATCGCGCTTTTGCATTTGCAATCAAGTGGCTTCGAAGTTGATGTCAATCAAGGAAAGCGTACTGAAGACTAAATGTTTGAGGACAAGACGAGTACCTAAAGCTAGTAAAATCTATAGAAACAAAAAACAGCATTTATATAAAAAAAAAACAGTAATGCTATGAGACTTTAACAGGGGTGGGTACCCATCCCCTAAACCAAAATCCCCAAATAAATTTCGAGTGTATTCACAATGCATTACCACTAAAATAGGTATGGAGGCCATGCTTGGGGTCACTGTTGGATTCGGAGTAGGCGCAAGGTTAGGTATCCGCAAAGTTTCTTTAAATATTTAGAATTAAAATTTTGGGGATTTTTGATTTCGTGGATTTTGTGTTTGGGATTAATCAATTTGATGATTTTTCGAACATGTTGGATTTTTGGTTTTGGGATTTTGCGCTTGGGTATTATGTGGGTATCCCCTTTCTTGATGAAAGCATATACTTTGTCTTGCCCTCATTGACCGCCAAACCCATCTTCGCCGCCTCCGTCTCAATGCTCACGAACGCGCCAGTGACATCACGCTGCGTTCTGCCGATTATATCGATGTCATCGGGCGTAGGTGAGTATATGGACGGGCTTTTGAAAGACAGTGCCTCTGGTGTTAACGTTTGAGTTTTGCACTGTTCTTTTTTGACACTCGGTGAGTTCTTTACCAACCTTGATGGATGCACGCTGCTCCATTGTCAAATTGACGAGTTTGGCAGGGATGCCATTTCTTTGTATAGCTCGTCTGTATAAATGCTGTCGTGGCGGCCTTAAAATCAATGAAAAGGTGGTGGGTATCGATTTGGACTTCCTGGGTTTTCTCCAAGATCTGCCGCAGTGTGAATATTTGGTCGATGGTGGACTTTCCTGGCCTGAAGCCACACTGATAGGGACCAATCAGATTGTTGACGAAAGGCTTCAGACGTTCACACAGCACGGCTGATAAGACCTTGTAGGCGATGTTAAGAAGACTAATACCTCTGTGGTTGGCGCAGTTCAGAGGGTCTCCTTTGTTGAGGATCGGGCAGACAATGCTGAGGTTCCATTCATCGGGCATACTTTCTTCCGACCATATTTTACAGATGAGTTGGTGCATTCTCCTAACCAAGTCATCTCCTGCCGCTTTGAATAACTCGGCGGTTAGGCCATCTGCTCCAGCGGCTTGGTTGGACATAGATATGGCTATCTTCACTTCGTCCAGGTCGGGTGGACGGAATTGTTGGTCTTCATCGTCCAGGTTGAATGGTTCATTCTGCCTGACTGCGGGATTTAGTCCGTCATCGCCGTTAAACAGTTTGCAGAAGTAGTTCTTCCATATCCTCAGCATCGACTGCGATTCTACTATTCGGTTCGGGCTCTGTAGCCTTGGCAGGTTCTTTTTAAAAAAAAATAAAAATAAATAGGTGGCGCAACAGGCGGGTGACACCCAAGGCCTAGCTTCTCGCAACCATTCGTTTTGTGTGAGTTTCTATTTTTGGGACGAATGGAAGGGACCTACAATTTTATGCCGAGTCTGAACGGCTGAATTGAGAAGCTTTTTCATGACAGTCATACTCTCGGATGTTTGTCAGACGTTCGCGAGAGGTGGCGCAGTAGAAAAAACTTTAAGATGTAATTTGGGTTTTTCCGGGGATCGAACCTGGGATCCCTCGCAAAGTAGTCCAACACACTAACCACTGCGCTACTGCGCCCACAGGTTCTTTTTACCCTTTGGTAAAACTTCCGAACCTCATTCCTGCTGTAGCATCTCTCTATTTCCTCGATCGCGCGCTTCTCGTGCTCTTTCTTTTTTCTCCTGAGAGGCCGGTGTTTCTGTTTGTTAACTGAAAATCGTAGGAGTACTTACAACTACCTTCCTGTTCCACTCTAACGAGACCATCGCTGTTTCAGGGCGATCTTTTCGAAAAAAGACAAGGGTCGCGTGCCAACATATCTTAGAAAGCTCAAACTTCGGTTCTCTGTGTTTTTTCAGACTATTAGCTTCGGTTTTGAAGTTATTATATTTGATCAATTCTTGCTTCGTATATTGAGATCTTCTGACTTGTTTTATCTCCTTATTTCTGATGCTGATAATGGTTACCATCATCCTTGCCTATTTGTTCACATTAATCTTGACAAAGTACAATAAAATTAGCAATTAGTTCGTTACCCAAAATTGCATTCTAAATAAAGCTTCTACAATTGGTTGGACGACATAACACGAAAAATAAGAAGAACCTAACCTCCTATCCATTTCAAAGATACCCTGCCTACCTACTCCTCTCACTTTTTAATCCTTTTACAGTCGATATTCAGGTTTTTCTTTCCTTATATGCTTTCATTCGTGTGTTGGAATCGCTTTTGAAACACCTGAGAACAAAAAACCAAGAACATCTAAGCCCTCACCTCTCGCATGTCCCTACAGCAACTACACTGTGACTGTCTACCGAAAACTTTTATTCTTGTTTCACATAGTGTATCATGGCAAATGATGTGTGTCAAACTGGCTCTGGCCAGCAAAGAATATTCATCCGTGGAGGGGACGCAGAGTGCAAGGTGTACAGGCACACCCGAGAAGATACTTTCTTGGAATTACCTTTATTCTTTTCCTCTTTATTATGACGGTCTTTTTGGTTGTTTTTTTTTTTCTTTGCTGAAAAAACTGGATTTTTTCTCTTCCTTCCGAAAGATGGCAATATGTAGGCTCTTTTTTTTTTTTGCCCGTTGGTTTTGCTTCCCCTGTGCTGGAAGTGATTCCCATTCCGTAAGAAATAATAACAAAAAAGAAAACTAATAACAAGGAAACCTGAAACCATCAGTCAGCTGTTCGCAAAAGGCACCACCACCACCACCATCACAAGTAAACTCTATCAAAGTCGAAGGCACATAAAATATGGTACATTGGCCTTATAGTAGTCAAGGTTATGGGGTTTGTGTATTGTGTGTGTATGCACACTCACACGGCCAAATGTAAATGCGCCTATAAACAAACATTACACACGTAATAATAGTAATATGTAATTACTAGTAGAATTATGGGGACTCCTTTTGGTTACCATAGTAGTAAATCTTATCAAAGGGCGCACTTTTAGGTCCGTCTAATGTTTATAATAGTCTCGCCTCGTTTTGTACATATGTGGCAGAAGCGGGTTCTCTGGTTCTGTCTGTGTTTTTCGTTAAATCGTATTTATGACCCGGACGACTTATGTGTGTTCTATTCCTCCCACCGTCCACCGTCCACCGTCCACCGTCCACCGTCCACCGTCTATCGCTTTCAATCTTTTGCGCTCCATTTCATATGAGGTCTTTGTCGTAGTATGGTGGTAGACATTTTATGGTTTCATTGACATTTTTAGGCAAAAATTCGTTTTGGTGGTGGGTCGGGTTCTTGTCTGAAGGACAAATTCGTCTGTAGTTCGTTGTATTGTGTGTTTTTGTCGTTTTTTCTCTATAGAGACAAAGAAAACAACCGAAATAATAATTTTTTGGGTATGTTGACCGTTATTATCCTTTTTATTAACAGTGGGCGTGTTTGGCATAGAGAAACGTGCTGATTAAACACTTTTAATTAAAAGCAAGTTTCTGAAGGACGATTATAATAATTAAAAGTGTCGTCTGGTTGTGCAGATATATAGGTTGCTCAGAGGGGAGATATTTTAAACTTTGATGAAAGCGGGTTAAAGTGGCCTTCTAGGGGGCATTTCAAGTAGTAAGTATGTATCTACAATTTGTGTTAAAATGACAGATGTAGGGGAACAAGGCGGGATTAAAAGAACACACGGATATGTCGTCATAAGGAGCCAAGCACCTGCGGTAAATGAGTTGAGTATGGTGTACAAATCTACTGCGTAGCACAGTCATCGATGTGCAGAAGATGGTAGAATTAATAGGCAGATAGGCAGGTGTGTATGCCTCAAACATAGATGCAACAAACGTACCCACTTTTCTGAATGTTAATAAAGGGTGTCCCATAATCCACACAAAAGAAAATACAGATTTTTAATTAGATAGCTTAAATTTTGTATTGATTTATAGAGTCTACAGATTGGGGTTATACAAGGTGGCGCAAAAATAACCTTCCGATGTTTTTTGGCTGTAATTTAAAAAAAAATGAAAAACTTGATGTCATGTAAATGGCCGCCGCCACAGTTGATTGTCATTTGAGCCCTTTTTATGGCATTTTTCATCACTTTGGCCAAAACTTCCGGCGATAGGTCCTCACATTCTTGACGGATATTGTCTTTAAGAGCTGCAAGAGTCTGAGGCTTGTTGACATAAACCCGCGACTTCAAAAAGCCCCACAAAAAGAAGTCTGGAGCGGTCAAATCAGGCGATCTTGCTGGCCAGTGCAAATCGCCAAAACGGGAGATTAGGCGCCCGGGAAATGCATCCTTCGGCATATCGGTTGTGGCACGTGCAGTGTGTGCCGTTGCACCGTCCTGTTGGAACCACATGTTTTCCAATCCCAATTCATCAAGTTGCGGCAAAAAGAACTCGTTGATCATTGCTCTGTAGCGCTCACCATTCACAGTAACCGTTTGGCCCGCGACGTCTTCATGTCTTCGGCTACAGCAGCAATATTCTCTGCAGAACGGCTACTCCGGGGTCTGCCACGCCTGGCAACATCTCGTGTTGTGCCAGTCTCTTCGAGGCGAGCGGTTAAACGTCGCAGTGTTTCACCAGTAGGCGTTGGACGGCTAGGAAATCTGCGACGAAATTCACGTTATGCCAAAGTCACCGACCGATTATTGCTCAAATAAATAGTCACCAATATTCCGCGTTCTGGAGCAGTGTAGCGTAACATTGTTTATTAACGTGTATTTCGCATGTGTTTACTACGCAAATGTCAAAACAGAACTGACATTAGGGGCCAATCGCAAAATTTATAGCATTTTCTGATAGGAGGATTACTTTTGCGCCACCTTGTATATGGAATAGCACATCGGATAAATGGTCGCCACGGTTTTGCTGGCAAGTATACGTACTCTTTTATTCAAATGCATAAATGTGACTGAATTTCATCAATACACCTCCCAATTTCCTCTTTAAAGGCGTTGGTGGTCCTGAGCTTGTTTGCATATACATTTGACTTCAAAAAACCCCAAAGAAAAAGTCCAATGGCGTTAAATCGCAAGATGTGGATGGCTTATTCTGATCGCAAAAACCGCCGATTACACGATTAAGAAATGAGTCATGCAGAAATTAAATATGTTTCTCTGGCTGTATGGCATGTGGCACCATCTTGTTAAAACCATACATGTTGGTCACTAAAGGTGCCAGTACACAATATGTAGCACGCCTCATATATATGTGGCTCTGACGTCAACAGAGAGTGCACAAAGAGAGCTTGTACATGGCATGTACCCATTGGGACCATTCGCTGAAGTCAAAATGACGTCAGTGCTACATATATATGAGGCGTGCTACATATCGTGTACTACCACCTTAAGAACTGGGTTATCATATCACGATAACGAACACCATTAAGTGATACTGGCCTGACCATCTGCATTTTCGAAGAAAAATGGTCCGATAATGCCTCCAGCCCAAAATCCACACCAAACAGTCACGCGTTGTGGATGCATTTGTTTCTCAACAATTACTCGAGGGTTTTCTGAACCGCAAATGCGACAATTTTGACGATTAACGAAGCCATCAAGATGAAAATGAGTTTCATCACTGAAGAAGATTGGGTTGGGGATGAAATCTCCTTTTTCAAAATCCCTTTTTCAAAATGAACTTTCCAAAATCCCCTGTGCTGAAATCCCTTAATCCAAAAGACATTAAGAGAAAATCCCCCAGGGACGAAAACCCCCATTTTTAGATTTGGTGTTATTAATTCTGTCGCCACGACCGACACCTAAAAATGGTGTTAAAAAGTGAGATACTACGTGTGGAGGGGCATGTTGCCCCCCTGTAACCCCCCTTCTCGTGGTCACTGTAGGATTTGGAGTAATCGATGCGAGGCACGCATCCAACATTCTCAACGTGCACACATTCCGAGAAGCAAACGTCGACTCTGACCATTTTCTTGTCGCGGTTAAATTGATTCAGAGCCCGACAGTCCAACGAGAAGAAGCTGCGAACCGTCCAGAAGAAGAAATTCGACGTTGGACGCCTTAGCACACCTGGAGTAGTCAGAGCCTACAGCGAGCGCCTGAGTATGAAACTCTCCTCTGTGCACTCACCTACCACAGACGCCAACAATCAGTGGTGACAGTATCGCGACATCATCAAGGAGGTGGCCGAAACCACCGTAGGGTACCAGCTACCCCAGAGAAAGAGCCCGTGGTATGATGATGAATGCGTGTACAGGAAAAAGGTGACAGAAGATGCACACAAGAAAGCGCTGCAGCGCAGAAATAGGGCAGCGAGAGAAGAGTATCGAGCCAGGAGAAGGGAGGAAAAGAAGATCCTGCGTAAAAAGAAAAGGGCTTATGCAGCTTCCCAGCTCAAGGAGATCGAAGAGTCGCGCGATCATAAAAACATCCGGAGGTTTTATAAAAAAGCCAAGCAACTGATTGGCGGCTACAAAACCGGAACGCAGGCTCTTCGAAACAGCGAAGGAAACCTAGTCACCGAAGCGCAGGGAATAGTAGATGTGTTTAAGCAGCATTTCCAGCAGCTGCTTAATGGGCATCATGTAGAGAGAGTGATAGGGCAAGAAGAATGAGGAACTAGTCCCACCACCAAGTATAGAAGAAGTTGGCTTAGCTATAAAAAAGCTTAAGAACAACAAGGCCGCAGGCTCTGATGGTCTACCAGCGGAGCTCTTTAAATACGGTGGTGATGTTTTGGTAGGGAGCATGCACCGAATCATCAACCAAGTATGGGTGGAAGAAAACATGCCCGATGAATGGACTATCAGCTCCATATGTCCCATCTTCAAAAAAGGCGATCCTATGTCTTGCAAGAACTATCGAGGCATATCCCTGCTAAATGTCGCATACAATATCCTATCCAACGTGTCTTAAACCGTTCTGCAACACACTAATCGGCACGTACCAGTGTGGCTCCCGGCTCACATAAACTTATAATAAACTTATTTAAAGCGTTAATACATGGTTTTTATTTCAAATCAATTCAATTGAATCCAAACGACTTCAAAATGACTGCAATGACTTCAAAAAGACTTCAATGACTTCACAGCAATCACAGAAGATTGCATTCAACTGAATGCATTCTTTGACTTCAAAAAAATGAATTCTCAATCACTGACTTCAAAATGAATGGCGATTTCATATTTTGAAGTTGAAGTATGACATTAAAGTCATAGATTTAAGTCAATATTAAGAAGTTTTTCTTGTGACTTCAATGAATGCAATCCAAAATGATTGCATTCTTTTACAACTCTGGATTTTGTAAAAGGGGATAACGTAGAGATCTCAAGATGATTTTGTTCGAAAAAATCCGCTCCAAAATCCATTCAACGAACTCTCTTCGCGCTGCATGGTCAGTAGTCTTCAGTTCTTGAGTCAATTGAACTTTGTAAGCATGAAGTTTTAAGTCTTTCGTGGGAATTCGCTAAAGAGAGCTAAAAATCCTAATTCTTGACTACGGTGACGAATTGATGTTCCTGGACTGTCAGCGATACTCTCGCGAACTGCTACGATGTATTCTGTTGAATGACTTGTGACAGAACACTCAGACTGTTTAAGATCACTTATTGATTCACTCTCCTTGAATTTTTCAATTATTCTCTTCCGAGTTGAAGGTTTTAAATCACCATGACAGACATATTTTGTTCGAGAATTGCGGACTGTAGTTGATTATTATTTTTAAAATATTACTCAACAATGAAAATGCGTTGTTCTTTCGCATAGCTCTCCAGTTTTACTAACCCCGAACTGTCAGTTGTCACACTGTTATCTTTTTTTTCAGTTGGCATCACTGAATCTACTATTAAAAGGCGCAAATTTCAAATTTTGTGTGAATTGTGGGACATCCTTTAGATACTTATCATAGGAAGGGCTTGACGAGATTGCAAATATGGTAGGTATGAAATATTTCACGATGTCACGTTTGACGTTGGTTCCTAGTGATTTAGTCTTTGCTGATCGAGCTTACGAGAAGTCCCAAAGCAGTTAAAAATAAAGCAGAAAACTGGAAGCACTATCAGAGAGGTATTAGATTTCATTTCAAAGTAGAGCTCATGAAAAATCGCTTGCCTAACACAACCAAAAACTGCCAATAAACTGTACAAGCAGAAAAGGAACGCCTTGTCAGACAATCATTAGACTAAGAATGACTATCCACTTACTTAATTAGATGGGACAGGGAAATTTCGAGATTAATCCCACAGACTTCCAACGATTGGTCTTGCGCGATTGCATGTCATCGAAAAAGCCAAGATCAGTTGGAATAATCGGAATTCGTGGGATAAGGTCTTCCTCTCCTTTGAATTGACGATCATCGTCGCTTGAATCACCTTGTTCATTATAGACTTCCTTAACTCCACAGGGTACGTTTTTCTGCTTCATTTTCATCTCCACCCATTAATTTACAAACCTTGAAAACCAGCCAGACCCTCATAACCTCAGTCCTACTCTATATCACAGAAGTCTGACCCTTAGCGAAGACGGCTAAATATATCCTTGGTCGTTTTGAACGCAAAATTCTTCGAATGATTTTAGGCCCCATTTGCGTTGACGGTATTGGAAGAAGCACATTCAGTTGCGAACTCTACGAGCTTTTTAGTGAATAGGCACTTAAGCTTTGGATTAAAATGTCTGTCCTTATCTTAGGTATGGCGCGCACAAGCGGAAGTAGGCCTTAACCAACTTGGAGTGGGCAATGGGAAGCGGTTATTCAAAGACCGCGGAGTATATTGGTTAAGTGCCACGCCGAGTTATGAGTAATAGTTTTAAAAAACCGGCCAAGTGCAAGTATCACTCGCGCACCGAAGATTCCGTACTTAGCCAGAGTTGGTATCTTGAAAACGTAGGTGTCGGTTGCTCTTTGATTTTATTGACCTAGGTACAAAAATAAACAGTTTTTTGTATGGCGGAAAATATTTTTTTTTCCAAATTACTTATTACTTCAAAACCTGTCAATGTATCCCATCCCTATCATTGGTATTTGTCGTTTAACTAGAGGTTATACGACCTGATGTTATGTGCAAAATTTCAGCCTTCTACGTCATTTAGTTTTTAAGATAGACCTAGGTACAAAATTGGATTCGGACAGACATCGTAACGACAACAATAAGGTTCCGTTTTGTCCCTATCGGAACTGAACCTTAAAAATGGACACCCAGGTTTCGTCAAAGAGTTATTCAGCTGTTAAAAATCCAAGACTTTTCACTAAAGGAAGTTTGCCAAATTTTGTCACCTCTACAAACACATTGTTTGAAGAACTACACCCGTGGAGATAGAGGCAGGAAACTCATCGAAACAAAGTCACCTGTAACTGACTCAATTAAAATGTAATTAACTTTGAGTTTATTTTTCGAAAACTGTTTCTACCTTCCGTTGGTCATACATTCAGCCAGTAGACATCGCTCTCCTCTCCATGGGTAGAGTCATTTTTCTTGTTTTCTTCCACCTATCACTTGTGGTAGAGCTATAGTGGCCTAGCCACCATATCGAGAGACCTTCTCTATACCTATACCACTACACAGCGCAAACTGGGAAATTCATTGTAAATTACCTCTGGCATAGACGTAGACGTGTGCTTGGATGAATACCTAGCCCCTTCGGCATGGGTTACGAAAGGAGCACCATTTCACATTTTATATTTTTGTTATCGTGTCTTTACAGGATGTTTACGTATTTCGCCGGTGGTACACATTGCAGCCTGCTGAACTGGTCCTATCCGATGACAGGGAAGCGACCCTGTCGTTGATAACGCAACAGTGAACAGTGTGTCCGAGGCACCGAGCGAGGTGCAGACGCAGAGTACGGTTAATTATTCCAGTCCACTAACTTTTGTGAGTTTATTCGATTATATTATATTCGAAATGCAATTTTTGCCCGACGATCCAGATACCGTGCGTTTTGCTTTAAGTTAACAGGACAAGATATTGAGGTTAAAGGTGTTGTTGAATTTAAATGGTAGCATTTTTTTTGGATGGCAAAGGTATCGATTAAATCCACCGAACAGGGAATTTTCTGAAGGTTTCTTAAAGTAATTTAAAGGTTAGGTCTTAGGCCATCTATTATTAGGGTTGAATAATTAGTAGGAAGATATTTTTGCCAGAACTTAAGCCATATGTAATATACAAAGTGCTTCATTTCAAAACAACGTGTACTGGAAAAAAAGAGAAGTAAAGGTTAGGCATACAACAGTTAGCTCGAAAATTTGCCCTTCGCGATCAAAAGGAGGTTTATTTCATTCGAGCAACACAACCATATCTAAACATGAATACCTTATGGTCATCTTTATTGAGGATGGTCTCGTATTATGAACAGATCAAGTCGAGTGGAACATTATTTAAAAAATAAGCAAGTTCTACGTGGACGGACTTCTCTTGCGTGCGTTTCATGTTTGGGACAAAGGAAGGGGTTACAATTTTAGGCTGAACCCGAATGGAAGTTTTCTCAAGGCAGTTATATTCTTAGACGTTTGCAAGATGTTAAGCTGAGATTGACTTGCTTAATTTATTTTCTTTTGAGGGCTGAACCTTGAAACTGGATGCCCTCGCTATGACATGCTTTTAGTCAACGCCGGGCTCCAGGGAACCATTTAAATTCTATGGAGCTGTTTGTCCAACTTTTATAATTTTTATTCTGAATTATAGATTTGTTGCCCATTTACGGTTTAAAGTTGAGGTGGAGGTAGATGGGGTAGGCTAGGGTAGTCAAAACTTCTCCATAACAAACAACAGAAGAAGGAAAGAGACTGCGGAAATTCCATTCAATATCGTTGTTTGTTGAAATTCTTAATAAATAAGAATGCCTAGCTTCTCGCAACCATTCGTTTGTGTGAGTTTTATTTTTGGGACGAATGGAAGGGACCTACAATTTTATGCCGAGTCCGAACGGCTGAATTGAGAAGCTTTTTCAGGACAGGTATACTCTCGGATGTCCGTCAGACGTTCGCGAGAGGTGGCTCTGTGAAAAAACCATAAGATGTAATTTTTGTTTTTCCGGAGATCGAACCTGGGACCCCTCGCACAGTAGTCCAGCACACTAACCACTGAGTCACTGCGCTCTTACCATTCCCAATTTTCCCACTGCTAGCGAAGAGGTGTCGCTTCTTTTTTCGTGGTGAAGACAAATTTTAGTGTGTCAGCCGTACCTACCAGCAATATCCGATTTATGTCGCAGATCCAGTCTCCTTTTGAAATGGCTCGAACCAGGTGATATTGAAAAAAATACAGTTTAAGTCTGTAATATGGTATTTTGCGTGCGCAGATGCTACTTTCAGTACTGTCGGGGAGAATCTGATTGCCGCTTAAATAGGTGGTGGGTTTAGCTGAGATAAAGGTGCCACTAAAAGTAACTGGAAAATGAAGATGGGGAAAAAGTCGTCGATGTAAACCAGCAACTAATTCTAAAGGCTCAAAGTCAATGTGCCTTAACATGAGTAGTATGATACATTTCAAGGGTTAAATACAATTTAAATGGAATTCTACGCGTATTTAACACAAGCTTAAGCCAGCATTAGCAAGCAACCCTCTTACATAATTTTAAAGAGAGAAGTTGGTCAACTTACAGCGATTTGAATTTATTTATAGACGTTTCTTTGACACCATCTTATCCAAAGCAATTTAACTGTGGTTTAGCCTTTTGGCATCCCTGCAAAACTCATTCGATTGTGTATAATGAAGATGGAAAAAGTTTGCTGCTGCAACCCTACCGAAACCTTTGATGTCAAAAGAGGATTTAGACAAAGGTGACACGCTGTAGTGCGACTTCTTCAGCATCACACTTGACAGAATTGTCCGAAACTTACAGGCCAACACACAAGGCACAATCTTTCAAAAGTCCGTCCAATTACTTGCATACGCCGATGATATTGACATAATTGGTAGAACACGGCGAGCTGTCATTGGTACGTTTGCTAGTATAGAAACGGAAGCGGCCAAAATTGATCTATAGTGCTGTCAACAAGGTCAAAACCAAGTATATATGTTATCAGCAAGAAGGGACACCCAACATCGTAGAATTGGACAAAACGTCGCGATCGACAGCTATAACTTTGAGGTAGTAAGGCAATTTTTCTATAAATTCTGACAACAACATCTCAGAAGAAATTAAACGAAGAATAACACTTGCCAACCGCTGTTTCTTTGGGCTAAAAAGGCAATTGAGTAGTGGAGCCCTATCCCGAACAACTAAGGAGTTTCTGTATATGACCTTGATCATTCCAGTCCTGCTTTATGCCAGTGAAGCTTGGACTCTATCTAAAGCGGATGAAGATATCCTCGGTCGCTGCGACAGAACGATTTTTTTCGTAAAATGATCGGTCCCGTTTGCGTTGACGGGCTTTGGAGAAGGAGATTCAACGGTGAACTATATTATTATTTATTATTATTATTTTATTATTATTATTTATTTCTAGTTATCTGACAGCGATAGCAAAAGCTTGTAAGGACAGAACTAAATAAAAACAAATAGTATTGCATACTCTTAAGAGCATTAAACATAAAAATCGAAAAATAAAAGAAAAGCTACCGCGTTTAAAATTTACTAATGCCTAAAAATATGCTACGAACTCCTGTGAAAAACCAAACTACAGTAGAGGATGCTGCTACAGGAACTTCACTGCCGAATAATTGTCCGAAAAGAAGGTTAGAAGAAATTTCACCAGAACCCTTAGGAGCAACAAGGCCACAAAGTCCTACAAAATTAGTTGGAAGCATGACGGTAATGGACCTCATGAGCACAATGCAGTACGCCATGGCTAATCTTCTAGATGAAAAATTAAGCCAAATACCCACTAAAAAGGACTTCGAAGGAATCACGTCACAAATGAGTAATCTATCATCGCAGCTTAACGACTTAGCATCAGAAAATCAGGAACTAAAAGAAAAAATCAAAAACTTGTCTGTGGAGAGGGAAAGGGATAGGCAAACAATTACCTGGTTAGAGGACCAAATTAAAAACAAGAATATTATTTTTAAGGGCCTCGATGCAACAATCTGTATGCCTGTAGCGGTGAAAAACATTTGCGAGGGTATTATCAAAACGCCAACATCAGTAGATGTGCGTTCGACCAAAAAAATATACGAAAAAGACGGAAAGATGTCGGTCATCGCTGAATTTGAGTCGGCAGAAATAGTCGATGAAATTTTTAAACGTGCCAAAAACCTAGCGGGCACATCCTTCATCATAGAGAGAGACCTTAATTCGTCAAAACAGCAACGAAAAAAAGCTATGCTGTTCCTAAGAAGGAATATTTTATCAAAAAGTAGTCGGCACAGAGTAAGCGTTCTAAACGATAGAATGAGAATCAACGACAAGTGGTTTGCATGGAACAAAAACTATGAGTTAGTATGCGGGCAGCACAAAGGGGAAACCGTTCTCAAAGATTTGTACAACAATGAGTTAGATTCTGTAACTTGCCATTTCTACGAAATTCTTGAACAAACAAATAAACAAAAAAACTAGGAAATGTCTGTCGACGTAAATTAAAAAAACTTGTAAAACGCAATACTAACTTAGATGTAAGAATAAATAATGATATACTGAATAATGAAGAATCAGATATTAGAATATTAGCTTATAACATACATGGTCTAGAAAATAAAAGCCTTTTCACACACTTTTTTAAGTATGTATTGTCATGCGATATATTTATCCTAACTGAAACTCACATAATGAAGACAGAAAAAATAGAGCAGTTCAAAAAATATTTTCAAGGGGATTTTCACACATATTGGAAACCTGGATCGAGAAATAATAATTTTGGAAGAGCAATAGGGGGGTGTGTATTTGGAGTTAAAAGAAATCTGGTTGAGAGGGGCATTCGGCATGTATACGACGACGGTGATGGTGTGGAGAGTATAAAAATAATCTCGAACAAAAAGACAGTTACCATTTTTCCTTTATATCTGAGAGGCATGAATTGGCGAAATGAATTCAATGTTGTGAAAAACTTCTTCGTAGAAAACAGCATAATTAATCCAATTCTTATCGGAGATGTAAATGTTAGATTAGGTGAGCTGCAACAAGATATAGAAGGAGTATATAAATCATGTTTTCACGCGGGACTAGAAATACGACACTCGAAAGATACCATTGCTAATGCAAGAGGAAAGGATTTTTTGGAGTTCTGCGAGGATAACGGATTAATCATTTTAAATGGAAGAACAAAAGGTGACGAGGAAGGCAACTTTACGTTTATAAATAATATAGGAAATTCTGTGAACGATGTTTGTGCTATATCGCAGGAGCTGCTTATGTCGGTTGAAAGGTTTAGTGTAGAGGAAGCGATATGGTCGGACCACCTGCCCATAAAATTAACTTTGAAACACATCGGCATCTCCACCAGCACGAACACTTTCAATCTCTTGCCAAAATTACAGTGGAACGACCGAAAAAAGTCTGAGTATCAAGTTAAGCTAAGCAACAATTTACAAATCCTTAAGCTTCAGGAAAACCCAATAGAGCTAAAAGACTTAAGTGATATAATTAAGAATTCAGCAAAGGATCAGGGAAATAGCTTAAAGCTCTTTAAAGCAAAAAATAAGTGGTACAATTACGAGTGTGAAGCAGCTAGGAAAAAAAGTTATAGATTGCTAAATATTTTCCGAAGAACTGGAAACCAGGAGGCGAAAGAAAATTACTCAAAGGCTCAAAAGGAATACAGGTCAATCTGCAGCAGAAATATGACAACGTACTATCACCAGCTTGACCTCAAAATAAGCAGGGTGAAAGACAGCAAAGAGTGGTGGAAACTAGCAAAAGAAATACGAAACCAAGACCAACACATGTGCCCCCAAATTTCCGCTCCTGAGTTTAAAGCATATTATAACTCACTCCTTAACCCTAACCAAAGCGTAAATCAGATTTTGTATGCACATAATCTCGTCGAAGATCGCGATTTGGATAAACGCATAACAGTACATGAAATCATTAATATTCTGAAAAAAGTAAAACTGAATAAAGCACCTGGGGAAGACAGGATTACCTATGAGTTTTTCATAAATGCAACGGACGACTACCTTGAGCAACTGGCTGTTACCTTTAATAGAATGCTGAATGACTGCAAAGTAGAGGAAAATTTTAGCAAAACAATAATTTTTCCAATATTCAAAAAAGGTGATATAAACCAACCCTGCAACTACAGGGGCATCGCTTTTATGAACTGTGTTGCGAAGATTATGATGGGAGTACTTAACGAGAGGCTGTTCGCATGGGTGGAAAAAAATGGTATCTTGACAGAATTTCAGGCGGGCTTTAGAAAACGATATTCGACTATGGATAACATCTATAATCTGGCTTCAATCGTTCATCTGAAGCTGGCAGAAAAAAAGAAAGTTTACGCATTCTTTGTTGACTTGAAAGCTGCATTTGATAAAATTTCAAGAAAATTGCTTATCTACAAATTACACGCAATGGGAGTCTCGTCCAAATTCGTCAACCTGATCGAAGCTATATATGCCAATACTCAATCTGCGGTTTGGACAGGAAAGGAGCTCTCCGAATACTTTGAGACACTTTTTGGAGTTAAGCAGGGATGCTTGCTTTCGCCGCTGCTTTTCGCGCTATATATAAATGATTTGCATGAAGTGCTAGGGGGAGGACTCTACATTGATTGTCTCAACATAAGATTGCTGCTATACGCAGACGATATGGTTATTCTGGCGGATGATGTCAAGGTGTTACAGCAGATGATAACGCGACTTGAAGCTTACTGCGACAAATGGGGCCTAGAAGTAAACATATCTAAATCAGAGATTATGGTATTTAGAAATGGTGGGAGGCTCTCTTGCAAAGAAAAATGGATATTAAATGGAGAAGAAATACGTATTGTTTCTAATTATACATACCTAGGAGTCTTATTGTCTCCGAAGATGTCATTTTCAAAGCATGTGGAGAAGAGAAACAGTGCAGCGAAGAGCAGCATAAACTCGACGTGGCAACAATTTTTGGCAAAGAGAAATATTGGTCTAGCTGCAAAGTGGAAATTGTTCCAAGCGGTCTGCAGAGCTATCCAGACTTACGGCGCTCAGGTCTGGGGCTTCGGAATGTTCGAAGAAGTGGATAAATTACAACGGTACTTTTTGAAACGAATTTTGAAGTTACCTCCATTTACCCCAAACTACGCGCTATCATTAGAGACAGGAGCAGACGACGGACATTACTACACCCTTGATCTTCACATGAGATACACAGCAAAAACAATGTTCGAATACAGTGAAAGAAGACTACCACACCAACTAACAAAAATACTTTTAAGGGAAAATGTATTCTGGGTCAAAGAATTAAACCATCTTGGGGGTAGTTTTGGGCTGCAATGGAATGAGGGAGACACTTCTCATAGCGATTGGACCCAAAAGAGCTTAGAGCTACTGCGGCTGCTGAAATTGGAGGGTCAACAGGAAAATCTACGGAGGGCATCTGGAAGCAGTACACGCATCTACAGGTTTCTGGATTATTCAAAAGGCTCAAGTTACATCACCGGTGGGCTCGAACTAAACAAAATCACCTGGATATTTAAGGCAAGATGCGACCTAATTCAGCTTAACGGGAATAGATTCGGGGAGAACGAAACATCCTTATGTACTGTGTGCAGCTTAAGGGAAGAAGAGAACATCCAGCATTTCCTAGGCAGATGTCCGGGGTTAAAAGAATTCAGGCTGAGTTGTTTTGGGAGAGCTTGGTTAACAGATGCGGAAATTATTAACATACTCAATGGAGAAAACAGTACAGATTTTGATAGGCTCATTAATTATATCACTGTAGCATTACCATACCGAAATGAACTTGTTAGAGAATTTAATCAGTAATAATTTTCTTACATGATCATAAAACTTTGAATTGAAGCTAATATTTAATATAAATTTAACTACCCGACAGACGACTTTTGTCATTGTCGTAAGTTTTGTATTTTTAACTTTAATTCAAACTATATAAGCTAAAATAATAGTGTAAAATTTTCTTTTTCTTTTGATATTAAGTTGAAAATAAAAACATTCTACTACTACTACGGTGAACTATACGAGCTCTACAGCTACATCGACCTGGCCAAAAAACTGCGAATCAGTCGTCTAAGATGGCTAGGACATGTAGATCAGATTGGAACAAATGCTTCGGCCCGTAATCTTCGAGTCTAACCCGAAGCGACAACGCAGTAGAGGAAGACTTCGCCTTAAGTGGCGCCGGCAAGTAAAAGGCAAACTCAACCGACTATGAGTGCGCAATTGGAGTTAGCTAAGGAGAGGACTAACTGGAGAGGCTTGTTAGTTCAGGCCTACCCGAACTGTAGAGCCGCCTAAGTAAGTTACCTTTAAAAATGCTTCTGCTATTCTCAGCTGAAGGTTTTCCATAAAGACAAAAGCCTTTAAAAATAGCGTCTAACGACTTCCTGGCGTACGAAAGTTTCCTCATATTTAGAAAAAATCAAAATTGCGTTGGAGTTATTACTCGAAGTTTTATTGAGAACTCTGCGTATTCAACTTTTCAACTTTTGGCCTCCATAACTCAAAATTTCTATAACTCGAATTTATTTTCTTTCATTTTGATAGTTCAACTTATGGAAGTTCCACTTTAGTCTACTTTTAGACGTCTTAGGGCACCATCACCGGAATACTGAGCATTTCTAAACTCCTCATCATTGGCTTTCTTGTAAAAAACGAATATTTCCGTTTTAAACGAGTCCCTGTGGATATCGTCTGTTCTGTTTTGTCAATGGCAAAGATTTCAGATACGAAGCCCGACTACAACGGTTGCCTCTCAACTGAACGCATCTGCAATTTTTAGCCCAAAATGTCTACTGCTATGTCAATATGGATGGCCCAATATTGGCTAAAAAAAATTGCTCCAATTAGTAGATCTCCGTAGCAGACGCCAAAGATATCCGCTTATGAAGGGTCAATGTCACACAAAGTGAAAGGAAGCATTTCACTCAGTAGTTCCGCGGCTGGTCTCAAAGGTCCTTCGCAACTTAAATATTCCTTATTGGATTTTAAATTATTTTCCACTCTCTGTCGGCTGCACTCCTAAAAGAATCTTTAATTAAAATAACGTCACTCCAAGTCGGAACACACAAAAAAAAAAGGCAACAACACCAAAAGAAAAGGTTAAAAACGGGTTGACTCCCGGTGAATTGTTAAAACGTCTCCCCATTTTAATTATCATCTTGTATTCATCAAATGATGAGTCCCTTAAAATGGCAAGACAACAAATAAGTTATCTGTAGGGATAAAAATGATAGAAGAAAAAAAAAGGCTTCTAAGCGAGAGTCCCACACCCTCAAAACCTTGTCAGACAGACATCCCTACCTATAACTGAATACGGAATGTACTTCCTTTAAATTTGTAGATCCCTTTTCAACTTATATGATTTTTTTTTTCTGCTTAGGGTATATCTTCATAAAGTTCTCCCTCACGTTAGAGATGAAACCAAAGTGGTGAAGTTACTTCAGACATTAGCATTTGGTACCGAAATGGGGTGAAAATCCATTATCATTCCATTTTCTTTGAATACTCATATCCTTTTGCTATATTCACATCACACGCCTCTATAGTCCTTGATTTGTTGCTACCCTTCGCTTATTTATGTAGATAGGAATCGTTGGTGCTTAGGCGGTGACTTGCGCGTGATGTGAGGAGAAACCCAGAGCTTTATATTTTGGAGCACTGAAAATTTGTACATTTTTCCCACACGAGCAAAAACAAAAAATCGATATGTTCCTAAAATTAGAGATTAAATCTTGCCACATTAAAGGCAGAAGGGTAAATACTGAGCGTTTTCTAAAATCAGGGGTCGAATTTTAAATTAACATAAGTGTGGCGTGTAGCTTGTTAACCGATGATGCCAGTGATTAACATTTCAAATTAAGCGCGATGTTGTCAAGGTGAATGACAGATTTTCTACTCCATAATTCATTCTATCGAATTTAAAGAAACGAGTTTTGTTCGTTGTTGAATTCTAGGTACCAACTTGTTGTAAATCTGAAAACGATTTTCTAGGGCTTCCCCATAAACTGGTGGGAATTGGGGTTATCTCAATAGGTTTCCTCATGGGAAACTCGAGCTGATGAACTACCTATATAATTATCTGAATATAATTAACCTGGAAATACTGGAAATAGTCATCGCATGCACTTGTTCTAGGAACTTAATTTGCAAGCATATTCCATTGATTCGTCATATACATGCATTTATCTACACACTTTATGTACATATAGGACAAACTTGATTTACGGAACTAATAGCAATTAGGGCGGTTCCAATAACAGAGGTTGTTGCACTTAACGGCTTAAAAGAACAGCAGGCAAAACCTGGGGTTTGAAACCAACACTGATGCACTGGCTATATGTAATGATAGTCAGATCCATATTGACTATGGACTATGGACTATTGACTATGGGGCACTTGTATGGTGGAAAGCAACAAATAGGAAATTGACAGCGCAGCACAGAGAAGGGCCGAATTCGCCGCTACTTTTTCAACACTTCGATCAACACCTAGGCGGCCTTTTGGACACTTTTCTCAACTTACTGCCGCTTGATTTACAGATTAAGCTTACAGCTGGAAATAGTGCGCTCAGGCTCACAATCTTAGGCTCTTTGCATAAAAGCAATATAGGACACAGCTCAATTATGGGCGAATTCTTCAATGACAATCCAATAACAACGGATGAAGTCTGCCTTTCGCTGAACTTCGATATCGTATCCAGAAAGAGAAGAATGGGACGGAAACGCACGCAGTAATAAAACCAAATGAATTGGCAATCTATACCGACGGATCAAGACCCTCGGAAGGAAAAGGCTCTGGCATTTATTCTGCAAATCTAAACCTGTAAATGTCAAAAAGACTACCGGATAGTAGCAGTGTCTTCAGTCGGAGATTCTAGCCGTAATTAAAACCACGGAACTGTTAGAGATGGAATCGATACCCGATAGGAACACTGTTATTTACATTGACAGTCAGGGACCAGGGTGCTCTCAAAGTACTAGAATCAAACTACATCAAATCGACAATAGTCAGGGATTGTCGCACAATGCTTAGGGTATTATGTGTACAGAACCCAGGTCCCAGGTCACTGCAACATAGAACGAACTCGCCGACGAATTGGCAAAAAAGGACGGGGAAATGACGAGAAATCAAAATGAAATGACGTCAACCCACCATTGAGTACCTTCAAGGAAACAATTTCCTGGGCCAACATTACTGGTCATCGCGTGTCCAAGGCACTGTGACCAGAAACGGACCACAAATGGACCACAAACGGAGTAGAAAAATTCTTAAGCCGGGCAAACCTGAGAATATCAATAGATATCCTGTCTGGCCACTGTCTTCTTATGAAGCATGCCAAAAGACTAGGACTTTTAGACACAGATCTGTGTAGATTCTGCAATGATATAGGGGTCGAGGAAGACATCACACGCGTACTGTGCGAATGTCACGGCATTGCACGTACTCAATACAAAGTTTTGGGAAATTACTTCTTTAACAGCATAGAAGAGATAGGGCTTATCGACCAAGCGAAGATATTTAAATTCGATAGGGCAGGGGTTCCCAATCTTTTCTATACAGCGGACTCCCTATACAAGTTATAATATTTTTGTAACGCCCCTCGTACACAAAGTACAAAGTACACAACGGAACAAGGCACAGATATGTGAACAGAAGCTGAGCTTACTGAAGATTCACTATAGGGTTTTTCAATAAGGATGGGTCGACTTTGCAATGGAATAAAACAAGCTCTGCGGGAGATATTAACAAAATCCTTTTTTGCTGCGACTTCAGGCAACCCCACTAGAAAAAACTAGCGAGGTTTAATCGCACGGCCAATTCACATCACCTCTGCTAGAGATAACCATACCTTCAAATCGTTCATGCAAAATGATCATATTGGCGTCTCCTGTGGCACCTTGCTAAAACCACATGTCATCTACCACCATATCGTTCAAATTGGGTCATAAGCAGCGTCATTTTCAAGACAAAGTACGGAGCCGCCGCTCTAAAATCCGCTCCAGGAAACTTTTTCTGGATGAATTGCCACCTCGTGTGAGTTGACAATGGCACATACTTGGCTTGTTAACATTGCCATTCATCCAAAAATGCGCCTTGTCACTAAATATTATTTTTCGGCCAAAGTTGGGATGTACTTCCAAACGGTTCGGAACCCAGTCAGCGAAAAAACGGTGATGTCTATGGCTATCATATCATTAACTTTGAGCTCCTGGTCCTGGGTCAGTTGGATCTTGAACGGGTATATGCCCAAGTCCCGACGCAAAATTCGCCAAGTTGATTCGCAAGGAATTGACTGCCTCGGGTTTTCCTACACGTACACGTACACTTTCACGGACTGCCGATCTGGCGTACCTTTGTAGTACGGGTTGATTGCTTACCGAACAGGTTATTTTGAATTTGGCCACAAAACGTTGGAAAGTCGACTTTGAAGAGCCGAAGCATCTGCCGTAAAAAGGGCCCAACTCGTTCAACTTCTGCACTGACCAACACACATTTTAAATCGTGTAACTTGCCAGTTTTTTGACATCAGTGACTGAACAGTAAACCCACAGAACGTCGTGTGCGTACCGTCTTTCGACGCCCTTAGTATAGACTCACGACGCCCCAGGGCGTCGCGACGCTTAGGGAATTCCTGCTATAGGTCTTTTGTGAGGTTCTCCTCACAGCCCTGAATTTAACCTAACCTAACGGCTTCCATTTTTTTTTTTTAAATAAAAATTGATAGAAAAAAATATTATGCTAAAAATATATATTTTAGAGCAGGAGTTCCCTAACTGTGCGTCGCGACGCCCTGGGGTGTCGTGGGGCTATCCTAGGGGCGTCGCAAGAGTCGTCTGCACACGACTTTCCATCAGTTTGAGCTCGATTTGAAACAAAATGTCTGGTTGGGTTCGATGTTGGCCATTGTGTTTTGCCGTGCATAAGAAGTACCTATAAGTAGCTATTTTGCAGACTTCAACTTGTCGAATTTTGCGTCGAGACTTGGGCCTATACCCGTTCAAGATCCAACTGACCCAGGAGCTCAAAAGTTAATGATAATGTAATGACCATAGAAAAATCATCTTTAGCGACGGGCCGCCTTTTTGGAAGAATGGCCAAATTTCCGTATATGAGATGACGCCAGTCAATACGAGGTGATAATGCATCCATAAAAAGCTGTTTGGTGCGCATTTTAGACCGGCGGCGCGCGGTGGCGTCATTGCTTCGTACTTTTTTATGACGTTGGTAAGGCCAATACCATCAACGGCGAGTACTACAGAACGATGCTGCTAACATGTGCTTCCAGCAAGAGGTGACTCCGTTTCACTCAGCTGCAGGGCACGGTTATCTGCTCTCTATCAGTTCAGAAGTGACGTGAATTGGCCACGAAGATCGTGCGAGTTAACCTCGCTAAATTTTTCTTGTGGCGTTGCCTGAACTCGCAGCTCAATGCGGATAAGCCGCAATCGACCGATGTCCTTAAACCCAACATAACCGATGCCATCGCTCATATTAAGCCGGATCTATGCGGCAGATTGGACCACTCGGATCCGTGACAACGTGAGAAGCTGTGGCGGACAATTGGGCATGGTACAATAATGGCATACATTGGATTCGTTAATACCTTGCATATAGCTTGTTTTATTCCATTTCAAAGTCAACCAATCATCATTGAAAACTCTTTTAGTGAATCTTCAGTAAGCCCAGCTTACACATATCTGTGCTTTGTTCCGTTGTGTACTTTTAGAAGGGCGTCGCAAAAATATTATTCGGAGTATGGAAAAGTTTGGGAACCCCTGTTTTAGAGAGTTTTTTTTTTAGATTTTAGCTATATATATTTTAAAACTGCGAAATATTTATTTTTTATTTGCCAGCTAAGAAATATGTTTTGTCCCATAGATAGTGGTTCAGTCTGCTTTAGTATGGATCTGTGTTGAGATGCCAGCCCTTCAATAACAAATTGATTATATAATTGTAGGTTCCCTGCGAGGGAACTAACTGGCTGTGAACGGATCTCTGTGTACTGCGCGAGCTAAGCGGAGAAAAGCTACATAGTACCTTACATAAAAGTACTCACAAACATCGTTGGAAATTATTCCGATTTTCTTCTTTGCACTTACCTAGAAAGACAAGAAAAGACAACAATTATAAATTATTATCAATTAAGTTAAAACTAAAAAAAGTTAAGAAGGTTGTTCAAAATTTTAAATGTCAGAAATTATCAATTTTCTAAGTAAATCAGTTAGAAATGTACCTACTTAAGCAAGTTTCGATTGGCGGAAACCCCTTTTGGTGTAGTCTTAGAGCCCGTTGGGGCTTCAACTAATGACTTACCACTATACCATGCTAACCACTAAGAAGATTATTAGTTCTTTAATACTTCACTTCGACACTTCCTCAAGGGAGTCGAAGAAGGATTTCCCTAGATGTCCCTGCCTAGTCATAACTAGTGCCAGATATGCGTGAGAATGAGTAGTATTTTTCAGGATGCCCGCAGTGACTTGTGATGAGCGCTGTGGTGATTCTGACGAAATCTTTCCACGTTTTTCTTTAAATGAAGGGGAAGTTTTTCATTGCTATAGTCTGACCTAATGCTTCTAAAAATGACACAGTTTGTCAGCCTTCTCCATCTGTGGTTGATGTTCACTTGAAATTTAAGGACCTGAGGAGCCCCGAGCGGACTTATTCTAAACTGTGAATAGTTGAGGGCTGAGACTACAAATAATTCACTAGCTGCAACCTAAATCAAGATAGCCTTGAACTGATGAAGCGTTACATGTTCATGATGGGAGCTTGGTTGGCAATGTCTATATTTAACCTCATGGCGTTTACCTTATTTAGAGATAATTTGGCTAATTACGGAGAAAACTTTTCAGAAATCGGTATCACCAAATCGTCTGCATATCCGAATAGCTTAATTATTTTGCTGTCTAAACTTAAAAGGATTTTGAACGTTACTATGAGCCATAGCAGATGTGAAATAACACCGCCATGGGATGTACTTCTGCTGTCAAATTTGGTTATGTTGTTATTCCTCTGAATAATTGTGGTACCTATTAAGCATTGAAACAATCTCTACTTCCGTAAAGGACTCTAAAATTGCTTCAGTGTATATGCGTTGTTGAAAAGCCCTTCTTTGTCTAAAAAAATGACAAACTTGTATTTTTTTAAAGTGTATCGATTTTTCATTTCTTCGCACTACCTCGTGACGAGTTGTCTCTGCCGATCTACCTTTAAGACGGCTCTCAGATTGAGGCAACAAGCAATAAGCAACTATAGTTGCTATAGTAACTGCCAATAAGCAATCAGCTACATTTTTCGTTCGAGCAATATTTAGTTGCTTTGAAGTTTGAAGTGAGACCTCTAATTTAATTCAAAATAAAATAATTGTGAGCGATAATATTTCGTGTTTCCTATTTCCAGTTGCTTATTGAATGTTGCCTCAATGTGAGAGCCGATTAAGACATGCGTGCTGTGATTTGGATAGGAGTGACACTTTTTTAGTGATACCATGCAGATGATTGTTTAGTCTAGGCCGATTGATCCGATATCTCTTGATCGCATCTTCATCCACCCACTTTGAACTTTGCATCGGCATATAGTAGCCTACCTAGACCATCGATAGGTATGTAATAAAATCTATTACATTTGTTAAAATGTTGCGTCTGTCATTCACATGAACATTATTTTATTATCCGCGAATTATTTCTCCTTCCAGCTGGTAATTCAAATTATACGGGCTAGAAAATTAACTCAATGCAACCTCTAATGGAATCCAAGTTAATTTAAATTTAAAAAGAAAATTCTATTCTTATGGAGAAAACGAAAAATCTTGAAGTGATTCTCGTCAACCACAAAATCTACATAAATTGTAATAAAAAACTTGAAAAAGCCTTTATCTATTGGATTAACTTTGATTCAATAATTTCTTGAGCACCCAACTATACAATAGAAAGCCCTCATTTCTTTCCACTTACAGACAATAGACTTAATGCGCGCTCGAACAACCTCCCGTCCGAATATATATTCTATAAATATTACAGTCACCTTCCCGCGACAGCAATTTCCCTTTCAATCTTGAAAAAATGAATCCCCGCCATTACCCAATGAGCAGCATATACCCAGACCCACATCTATCCGGGCAACATCTCCCACAGGGAGTTGGCAAAATCTGAATTCGCCCCTATATGCCTCGCAACAATTATTTTATGTTATTTTCTGCGAACCGAAGGAAGAAAAACAAATTCGCCACTCAAACACTCAACAGCCGGAAAAGGTGCATTGCGAAAAATTATTATTTCTTATTTCAACTTTTTTTTTTGTTACACAAGAGAGGGCACCACTTTGACTCCTGATGGTGGTTACTTTGCCACCCTTATAAACTGCGTCGCTGTCGCACTCTGCCATCAAACCGATTGACATTTTTGTGTTGTGTACGCGTATACGACCCAATTGAGTTGGTAAATTTGCCATTTATTAATACTCAGCACTCGATTAATCACTCATCGAAAAGACTAAATTGTTGGTATACCGTATACCCCCTGTTCCCACCTATAAGACTTGACAGATTCATACCAGCGATACAACACTCATGCAAACGTGAGGAGGAGTTGAAGTTCCCCCGTATTTGTGAATTGGTTTGTGATTTCAATAATGTTTTGCCATTTAAATTGTTCTTTTCTTGTTTTTTTTTTTTTAGCCTTTTTCTATTCATTATCAGTTTTTGCATGAGCAATTTAAAAATTATGCAATTTATGACAATGAGGTGCAGTCAGAGTTACTCGGTTGTGCAAGCATAGCTGTAGTGCAATCGGCGTGGTTACTCATCGACTGTGATGTCATTGCGACTCATTATTAATGGAAAAGTGATAGCGAATCAGTCAGAAGTTCCTTGAATACTAATAGATACTCGTCATTGTGTGAGCAAATGTCAAAGATCAGTTTTCTCTCCGAATCAACATTTTATGTTTGATAAAGCTGCGAATGTGTCCATGTTGGGGAGTGGTTGAATTTGTATAGAGGTTATGGGAGGGAAGCCAATATGGACGGAGAATCGTTGTAGATTTTTCGTGTTTCCAGAAATTTGTTGGCAAAGTCAACCACTTTAAAACTAGCTGTAACAAAAATCCTGAAAAAAATAATCTCGAATGGCAAAAATCTTAACATTTTTGCGAATGGCTCTGATTTGGCGATTTTAAAAATACCAAATGCAAAAATTGATCAGTAAAACACACTCGTAGAGCACACGGACGTTACTCGTCCTTCTTATGTGTTACGGCGATTAGTGGGCGAGTTGTTTAATCATTCACGTTGTCAGATGTCCACGTCCTGTCAGTTGTCACAGAAGTTTGATTCAAGCCCAGCAAACCAAAATTCTTCTCGAAAGAAGATTTCGCCGACGCGGCGAATTCATCTGAGAATCGCAGGCGAAAGAACACATTCGCCGTCATGGCGAATGTAGATAGAAGAATCACCGGCGATTCAGAAAGAACACAATGCGAACATCTAGAAGAAGTTTAGTTTATGGAAAGTGGGAAACGATATACAAATTTACGAAGATGATTCCGATAATAAAGAAGACTATAGGAAATATGCGTCCGAGCTTAAAATTTATCTGTAGAATTTTGAATATTGTATTGGAAGGGTATCGCATCATTTAGGTTAGGTTAACGGGTTGAAAGAGCAGGGTGAACCCTACTATACCACACTTAAGTCCTTGTGGACCCATTGTGATGGCCTTTTAATGGGGGTTAACCATTGGTGTTAGAGATAGTCAGATTTATGCCCCTTCCTTTTGTGTTGCCCGACGACGTTCACCCATTCTGACATCCCTAAAAACCTGCAAAGATCGGAAAGTTACACATCAAACAATATCCATGTAAGTCGTGGAAGTAATGACTTCCAAGTGTTCTGTCCCTCAAGTGACAAAGACTCGGGTAGTGACAGAAGAAGTCCTCCTCATGGTCCTCCGCAGCCACGGTATATATTGTCATCTCTGAGATTAGTTTCATTGTATGGTTTCTTGGGAAGTTGTGACTCGTTAGAGCCCCTACCAACTTAGACATCGATGACCTGTCAAACTGTAGAAGTTTGATGATGACTGTCATATTTTGGCCAAAGTTTCCGTGATATTTCACAGGTAGTTAGTCCTTTCCACCTGTTGTCGGTTTTCATGGGAATCTTATTCTCCACTCGTTCTCTAAGATTAGAGAGTGGTGGTTTGATCGACTGTAGTGCTCATTTCTCTGTATGTCACTGTGTCCAAGGACCCAGCAAAGATTCGTGGTGTGATGCGAGCAAATTTATTTTGTGGATTTTATTTCAATAGCAGAGACTGCTTTTATAGCCGGTTGGCTGTTAATGAAAACGGTAATATCATTACGTGGTATGTATTATGTATTGCCAACAATGGCACCTTTCGTGCCGCTTCCGCGATTGCCAGAACTTCTGCTTGGAAGATGCTGTTATCAGGAAGCCTGATTGTATATTCCTCCGAGAATATACCGGCGCCGGTTCTATAGTCCATCTTTAATCCATCTGCGTAGATAAATATCGATTTTCACTTCTCATTCCTACTCGAGAAAGAGCAAGGGAATGGTCTTGGTCCATCGAAGTTTAGATGGGGAGACATGTAGTCAAAAGTGACAACGTTCCCAACGTATTTCCCTAGAATCTGTGCGTGGTCAAAATTGATTGGGTTCCAAGTGTTAGTTTGGCTAAGTGAAGGCACTTTTGGTAGCAGATCCCTCCATGTATAGGTCTAAAGGTGTCAGATTAAGAAATGCCTCCAGTCCAGCCGTAGGTGTGGTTCTCATTGCGCTCGTTATCCCTATACATGCTAATCTTTGTATTAAGTTATTAACTTGAGATTGGTGGCCTTCCATATGCTATAGTATTGGCCTCACGATTGCCGATCCACAGGATTATTTTGGGATTTGGTCCCCACCTCCTGCCAACTATGCGGTTACACATGCGTAGAAGGCATTAGCTGTTTTCTGCACTCTTTCATTGGCATTTGGCTTTCAATTAAGTGTCCTATCGAGAATATTTCGCCCTATCTGTCACCTCTCAGTATTGAGTATTCTTAGTGAGCTTATACTAACAGGTCGCTTAAGATCAGTAGAACTTTCCTTTTGAAAGCAGGACTACATCGTCTGCATATGCAGTTACCGTGACACCCGTGTTATTGAATTTCATTAGTACCTCTTGACAAGTACACAGACTAAGGTGGAGATGACCCTTCCTCGAATCATTTACAAGTTCCCGTCCACATATAAACTCGTCCTGATATTAACTAAAGGACAAAACAACCTTTAACACATTTATTTTCACATTTTTTATCTCATATTTTTTTTTTTATAATTCACTAGTGCTCAAGGGGTTTTTGTTCCCTTATAATGCTAATGCACAGCACGAGTGGAAGGATTAATAGGGAGGATAGAGAAGAGGTACTGGTAGGTATATAAAAACAATAAATTTGTAGTTGGAGCAACAGGTCCGTGGATACACCCAGGAGTAGCTTCTCACAACCATTCGTTTGTGAGGGTTTTAATCACCAAAATCTTTCCGTTATTTTTAAACAAATGATTTTTGAATGTAGTCTTAAAAAATGCATTTTTCTCTTGCCGCATTTGAATAGAGACAGTAACTGAACTGGAAACAAGGATCAATAAGAAAACGTTTCAAAATTAAGTTCAAATCCATTTCTTTTTTCTTGTTAAGCTTAGTTAATAGGCTGCAGGAAATAAGGCCCCAAAACAAAAATTAAATAAGGCCCCACTGCGATGAAATAAGGCCCCAAAAAAAAAATGAAATAAGACCCTAAATCTGACAGTAAACGCAAGCAGGGGGGTTGCATACGTTTTCGTTTTTCGTTTGGGGTCTTATTTCATTCCTTCTTTTGGGGTCTTATTTCATAATGAAATAAAACCTCAATTTTCATAAGGAAATTAGGCCCCAAAAAACGAAATAACACCCCAAATTTTATTAAAAATCGTTGTTGTTGTTTCCTGTATAATTTTTTGGGGCCTTATTTCATGGGTGCAGCCGCAGGTACCTCTGGGAAATGTCGCTCCATGCGATATTGATGGCTGCTGTTAATGATTTAACATCTGAAAATTGTTTACCGGACTCGTATACTTTCCGTGACAACTATCCCCAAACAAGCCCAATTAGATCGAGATTAGGGGAATAAGGTAGGCATCCCAGTATATGCACGTTTTGGGTACACATACACTCTTTTACCACGCGTGCGGTCTGAATGGGGGTGTTATTCTGCTGGATACATTATCGTAGTAAGGAAAAGCCTTTTGCAGTACGCCTTCGCGTTCATTCTTGATGATGGTTTTTTTCTTTGCGTATGTCATGGAATTAGTAATCTAACCATCAGAGCCATCTAAATTAAATCGGTTTTCGTCCGTAAAAAACATTTGATGCCATGTCATGCAATTCCGAGCAAAAACCATGCGAGTCTCCTTATGAGTAGTGGTAAGAGGCGGTTTTTTTTTAGTTTTAATCTTTTTAGATATCCACCTCTCCGAATTACTTATCTTACCGTGTCAACTATAGCAATGATTCCCAAATTTAATCCGATCTGCGAGGCGGAACAGTGCGAATTTGATGCTTCTCCAATAATCCGTCTATTTTCAGTAGATGTAGTAGCTGTTTTGGTCCTCCCTTCATGTTGTTTCCATAGTTGCACTCATTTAAATTCCAAACCTCTGACTTGCTTATTCCAATTTTTTTTTGGCAATAACGCTATAGGTGAGACTACACGCCTTCTAGTCAATTATTTTGCCTTTCTCTTCTATATTTACAACTTTTTCTCACACCATTTGACTGAAAACGATTAAAATATACGCGAAATAAAAATAAAAATACATTCAGCTTCAATAAATTGATCCACAGCAAAGCAATTGCCTCTGTCCCTATTCAAGTGCCAACATAACATCTAACTGTAAACTTGTTAGAATTTAGTTTCGCTCCTAAAAGTTGATTATTACTATATGTACTAAATAATAGCATAAAGGAAATACCGATATTTAGGAATGAGAAAGAGAAACACAACATGAAATGATTAAAAAATCGTGTCCCTATTCATGTGCATGGGAGTGTACATAATTAGCTAGACCTCCTACCAATGAATTTACTCATTTTCTATAAATCAATCTATTGGATAATATTATTTTATGCAAATGGTATCTCGTTTCCATTTGTCATTCAATTCATGTTAACGTAAAAGTTCCGCTGTCACCCTGTTCCGCATAATAACCACTTAATCTGTCTGTCAAAAGGTCAATCAATATATTGACACAAAGCTATCACCACTTCTCTCTCGATTTATTTTTATTTTTTTTTTTCAAAGTTGAGGCGACATACTCGTTGTACTACGAAATCCAATACCAAAAAAAAAAAAACAAAAAGAAAACTACTCGCATGCGGTTGGATATCGACAATTCAATTATAGGTCCACTTCCATGCAAACTACTTGTCACACACAAAGCCAATCCACGAACCAAAGCAGAGCACAAGCAAAAAAAAAAAAAAAACAATTTATATATGTACTGGCAATGGCAAAGCATGTTAACAAGCGTCGGCGGCGTGCTGTGCACTGCACTCGTAATTTGCTGCTGAGTTGCATGCTTTTGCTGACATTGCCAGTTTGCCACCATGCCAATGCCACCCCCGCATTCTACTCTAGTACATTCAGAATCACTCGCCTCATCTGTCGAAGAGAATTGCATAATTAAGAAGCCACAGCTACAACAGCAGGCAAAGTGTGAGTGTGAAATGTTACCGAGCAGACTGTCAGGCGAATGGGCATACGGCAATACGGCATCGCATACCTATACCAACAACAACAACAACAAATGACATTGATTAACTTCCAATTGAGCGGATATGACAGTTTTTTTTTTTTTTTCGTCAATCTATAGCAGCGGATAATTCAAGTGCAGATAGTACTACACATGTCGGGATGGGAGCCAAAACAAAATCGAAGGAAGAAAGAGAACGAAAGCGATTTGGTTTTTTTTTTTTTCACAATTATGCATAAAGCGTAAAATTGTAGGGTAAGGAAGGGGTAGCCCTTCAAAAAAATTAAATTATTCTTTTTTACTTTGTGAGGGATTTTCTAAACAAGAGGAAAGAAGCGCGTTTTTTAGTAGTAGTTTGAGGTGTCAAAAATGGCAATTCGTTGCAATGTTTGAGATGTTACAATTGAAGTGATTGAAATGAGACAAAAGAACAGAGTCGGACCGACTCCAATGTTAATATTCAACTTAAATATTTTGAAGTTCACAATGGATAGTTTTATATGGAAATTTTCGCCATTGTGACTTCGTAAGAGTTAGCCTGGACACTATAAAAATGATTATTAGTTCCGAATTACTTTGAATTATCCGTCAAAATTAATGTTATAAATGCAAACGTAACTCTATCGGCTATTCACTCGACTTAAATACGAAGTTAAAACGCTATTAAAACACAAAAATTGACCTAAGCTCAAAAAATTAAAGCCTGCCTATACGTAGTATTCACTCGGTTGACGTGGTTTGACAGTTCGGGCAAAGTTATGTTATTATTGGTCGCGTTCCACTGGCCGCTAGACGTCTATGGCACATTATATCACTGAAAGTGATAGATGAACGCTGCCGCTAGATCTCTACCGCCAACGGTAAAGTGACATTTGAATTTCATTATTTTGTGTTCTTTTCTTACAATTTTAAGATTAGACGTATAAAATTATTTTAAAAAAATGGAAGTTTAAATTCTTATTTTACTTAGCTTGACTTTTGATAAATTTTGTTTTGACAGATCCAAATTTTTTTTTAATCTAGCAGTTCATTTTGCGCTAGATTGAAAAATTACCTCGAAAAGGCTAAAGCTCTAACGCAAATGCTGAAATGTCAGTCATCTAGCGGTCAATGGAACGCGACTATTATTGAAATGTGCTGTGTGATTTTTAAAGAATTTAAAAATGATCTGAAGCGTTTCAATTATTTTGTATTTGTAGGTATTTAAAATTTTGGGTTTAGGACAAAAACAATTTAAAATGCCAAAAATGTAATCTCGTAAATGATTATTTGTCAAATGATTATTTGTCAACCGCTCTTACTCCGTTGATGGCATTCGAACAATATGGTACTTAAGTGGAGTAAAAACGCGTCGCGTAAACTTGGTTAAATATCCATGGGTCTGATCTCCTTCTATATCAAGAAGTGTGGCGCGAAGGTTTCGATTGGGGAGAACCAATTTCAGAAAAGTTAAGGATCCCATGGATAGATTTCATCAGAGAACTGCGAAATATCGAGAAGCTTAAGATAAGATTCCTCGCCGATATCTTTCTTGGAACCCAGACGATCTATTCAGAGGTAAGTTTGGTAGTTTTTGCCGACGCGACAGAAAGAGCGTTCGCTGCAGTGGCGTACTTGCCGTTCGAACAAGACAGCATAGTATAGAAGTGGTTCTCGTCATGGCTAAGGCTAAGGTCGATCCGGTGAAGAAACTATCGGTGGATGTGAATATTATAGAAATTAATTTAAAACTTGGCCCTCCAGGTTGGGGGTTGTGCGTGGGGTTACGAAGTAACCAAAAGCCTCGGATAAGGACGGGTTCACTGTCGACAACCCGGCAAAACGAAGCTCAATGACTTTCGGATCTGCACGTGGAATGTTAGAACCCTGAAAGATCGCGTGTAGCCGAGCAATTAGCGGAGGCCCGACTGCAGCAATGCAGATATCACCGCCATTTAGGAAGTGCGGTGCGGGATGGGTCCGGCTTAAGAAGGATAAAAAACTGTGTAATCTACTACGTTGATTGCTACAGAGAACAGAAGCGGCGTCTATTTGGATGTGGATTCGTTGTAAGCGGCAGACTTGGGCAAGAAGTCTTGAGCTTTGGACACGTTAGTGAACGCCTTACAACTATCCGCATCACGGCTAAATTCGCCAACATCAGCCTGATGCGCTCACGCCCCACAGAAGATATAAAGACGATGCTACCAAAGAATGCTTCTACGAGCTCCTCGACAAAACATATGAGCAATGTCCTAAGTACGACGCGGCGTTAAAATCGTCTTGGGTGATTTGAACGTCAAAATAGGAAAGGACGATATCTTTGGTAGTACAATCGGGAAGTACAGCCTACACGACACCACGTCTGGCTACCGACTTTATCTAATCGACTTTGCTGCGGGATCTAATGTTACTATAGCTAGCACACGGTTTCCTCACCTCAATATTCACAAAGAAACATGGCGATCACCAGATCAACAAACCGTCGCATCGATCAAATTAACCACGTTGCGATCGACTTAAGGCACTCGTCCAGTATTCTAGATGTTTGAACTTTCCGAGCGGCCAACATAGACTCGGATCACTACCTTGTTGTAGCCAAGGTACATATATGCGAATATGCAAATTCAACGGTGAACGGCTAAAAACGCAACAAACCGCCAGAATTTTTGTCGATCATCTCGAGAAGTCCTGTACAGCCAGCATCAAGTGCTGTAACGATCAATGGCATCGATGCCAACCAGAAAGTCAAGTCACCCGACCATCACCACGAACCCCTTGGTTTGATGAAGAGTAAAGCAAAGCAACTGGCCTACAAAGAGGCGCTACAGAGAAGGACGAGAGCAGCTCGTGAGGAGGGAAGAACGCCGGCTTCTCCGGAAGAAAAAGGAAGAGCACGAGAACCGAGCGATCGAGGAAATAGAGAGGTGTTACTCCAGGAACAATGTTCGGAAGTTTTACCAAAAGGTAAAAAGAACGTGTCATGGTAACAAGACCCGAGCACAGACCTGTAGAGACGAACAAGGAAACTCACAGTTGGTGCGGAGGACATGGAAAAAACAATTTGTGCAGACTGTTAAACGGCGAAGACGACACAAATTCATACACCAACTCGTCTCCAAAATTTGGTCAGAGGAAAGTATACCTGATGAATGGAACCTTGTTGTGGAAACTGATCTTCACTGATGGAAACCATCGTCAATGTAAAATTATTAAAATTTAAGGATGGATTATTTTATAAGTAGCGCTTATATTTAATTTTGCATAACCTAGAGTTCATTCGTAAAAAATGCGCACCTAATTAAAATAATAAAATCGACAATTTTTTTGTTATAACCCGCAGTATTTAATTTATTTTTCATTGTTAAATAAAATCCCTCCTTGCCAAGCCTAAAATATAAAGTAACTCGCACAAGACACACATGTCCAGTTCAATTCCATGCGATATCAAATGCTAATCGGCACACGTGCGCTGTTGTTCGTTTAAACAGAAAACCATCGTCGTAGGCTCGATTTCATTTTCCTTCTAGTAGGTAAGTGGGATTATTACGTCCAAAGACCACCCATGAAAAACCAACAAAAAAAAAACGAGCATGTCAACCACATAAGGTATAGGCACTCGTATACCAATTACCATTCACTGCACTCTTGCGTCAGATCTGCGTTTTGTTTTTTTCTAATTAAATTTAGAATTTATGATGCCAGGTGTTTTCTTTTTTGGAGCCCCCTCCTCAAGTCCTTTCTGGTTTTGCATTACCCGCACATATTTTTCCTCTGACAGAGCAACCATTGAAGTAGTTGACCCAATGGCTTGACATGCAACAACATTGCGTCCAAATGTCAAAGTTAATTATGACTCGGACGATAGATCTTCAGCCAAGTCACTATTTAAAGTTGCTTAACAAGAGAACACCTTTGTGCAATAAACAGACAAAAAGCAACAACATTAAAAAATTATTTCGCAATTGCATAGCTGCGCGCGTGTGCCTCCGGCAAGTGCAATAAAGGCTCAGAGGAAATTTCATTTTAACGGTATACCAGCTAAGGGGAGCTGCTACATAATTTCCTTTTACCCATTTGAAAGACGATCGGGGGGGGAAAAAATTGTTAACCCAAGTGGCCAAGTCGCGCCAGCGCAGCGGTATGAAAAAGTCAAGGAATCTAGAGAACGTAGTTGTAACAAAAATAAAAAAAAAGAGCCCAATGCAATTTGAGCTTTTTTTTTTTGTTCTTTGTTTGCAAAAATTACTTTCAAATTTGACCTTCGATCAAACAGGCTACAACAACTATACAGCAACTGCGCAAAGAGTCTTTAAGCACATCCAGAGGAGGCAACAACAGAGTGGTTATTAGCCAGTTTGGTTGTTTGGTACCGCAACCAGCTACCTACCCAACTACCAGCATCAGCAGTAGGAACAAATCCGCACAAAAAAAAAAGCGGTTTGGTGAGTGCATTCAAGTTGGTGAGTAGGTTGTCTCTACAGATGTTAGATGTTAGATGTTAGAGGTATGCCAGGTTAGTTGTTCCCTGATGGCCAGTGTTGTATTTGATTAACATTTATTTAAATTAGTAAGAGAATAGTAACTAAATTGGTTCTGCGAGAGTATAATTTGTATGTGGGCTTGTTGTTGTTTGCCAATAGAATCACACCAACGAATTTGTGGTCGGTATTACTTTCAAAATAATTCAGAGGTCCCAACATCGACGCGGACCACTACCTATAGTAACTGTCAAGGAACTTGCGGATAGTTCGTTCGTGTAGTTCAGCAACGATAAAATACTGTGACAAAGGTCGACGTCGACTACCAGAACCTTTGCCGACCGAGTTTTCCTTAATCTCTCAAGAAGTTCCGCGATTCTAGTCTAGAAGAGCAATGGCTCAGTTGTCAGAAAGCCACCAGAAGTTCTGCCGCTGATGTGATACATTTTACCCAGGTGACCACCAAGACGAAACCTGTGGTTCGATGACGAATGCAGGCGAGTTCATACGGCTAAGCAGGGCAGCAAACCTGCATGCAAAGCCAATGGCCAAGGTAAAAGAAACTGTTGCCACCTTTGAACAGAGGAAAACGCAAACTTCTCTAAACAAAAAAAGAGGGAATTCAAAAAGTGCTCCTAGAGATCTCATTCCAAGAATAAGGTTAAAATAGAAAGAAAGAACGTATTAAGGCTTTTAAAACAGGGTAGGTAACATTGTAGTAGAGTCACAGTCAGTGCTGTGAATTTGAAAGGACCACTTCTGCAGACTGTTTTACGGCGATGACAGTACAAGTCATTCAAGAATGCTAAAAATCCCGTCAAACATGGCTTTAATGAAGTGAGGGTAATGGCTAAAGTTAAATCCTATAAAACTCCAACAGCTGATGGCTTGGTCGCTGAGCTTTTAAAGCTGGAAGAGATGATTTCGGAGGTAGCTCATCTGTAAAATTTGGTCGGATGAAAGAAGGTAAGCCCGATGAATGCAAACTCAACATTGAATTCAAGATTCTATCTTATATCTGTGAACGTCTAAAGCCGATGGTCAGCAACCTGATAGGTCCATATCAGTGCGGTTTTAGTCCTGGAAAGTACATCATCGACCAAATTTTCACACTATGGCCGATCTTAGAAAATACTCTGGATTTTTAAATCGACATCCACCACCTCGTTATCGATTTTAAGGTTGCCTTCATAGCAAGGTTGCCTTTATAGCATGTACAGAGATGAGCTATAACAGAGCCAAGTCTTGTTTTGGCATCCCCGCCAAAATTCGTCAGTTTGTGCATCAGGAAGACGTTATAGAGGGTGATTTTTTAACGTTTGGTTTTTAAAATAAAAAAAAACAATAAAAATTTTGAAAAATTGAGTGAAATTTTTATTAGGGTCGCTAAATAAAATCTTGCCATTTACTTTTTGAATATTATTTCGTGTAAATGTTGACCGCGGCTGCGCCTCAAGTGGTCCATCCGGAATGTCAAATTTTGGCATACTTTTTCCAACATAATGACTGGTATCTCACCAATAACACGAGTTTATATTGTCTTTTAAGTGGGCAATAGTTGCTGGCTTTCCGTCTAAACGAAAGACTTCACATATCCCCACAAAAAATAGCCCACCGGCGTCAAATCGCACTATCTAGGCGACCAATTCGCAGGTCGAAAACGTGAGCTCACCAAATTCGCCTCGAAATATGTCCATGGATTCGCATGCTGTGTGGCATCGCGCCGTCTTGTTGAAACCACATGTCGACCAAACCCGGTTCTTCCATTTTGGGCAAACAAAAAAAGTCCGAAATCATCGATCAAAGCGAGCACCATTGACGACGACCATAAAATGGACGAAGACACTTTTTACTGAGCAGGATTTTTAGTAATAAAAGTCAATAATTTGCAAACGTTGTTCGGGCGTAAGTCCATCCATGATGAAATGGCAATACTAACTTAGCATTTTTTACATTGACACGTGTCACGAATATCCCGTAAGATGTCAAAAAAATCAGGCTGAAAAACCAAACTGCAAAAAAATCACCCTTTAAACTTTCATTAGTAAAAACACCACCGAACCGTTCAGAAAACTGGCAGAAAAGGTCTTTTCCAAGTGGATAAAAGAATTTTAAAAACCCCACAAAGTCACAAGCCAACTCTGGAGGTACAATCTTTCAAAAAAGTCTGTGCAACTGCTCGTATAGCCCAATGACATTGACATAATTGGAAGAACTTGGCGAGGTGTCAATTAGAAAGTATATCAACATAGGAGCTTTAAGCTTGAAGACCGAACCTCCGTTTCAAAGACCAAGCCATTGAGAATGCCAGAGCGCTTGGTCTGGATAAGTGGAAGCAGCGCGACCGGTATCGGAGAGGATGGAATTCTGGGCTTCCAGAAATTTCGACAGATTTGTTTTTGGAAAAAACGCCAGAAAATTTTCTTTACAAAAGTCTGGCCTTTTTGCTTAGAAAGAAAAGCCAGCATTTTCTGACTATCTGCAACCCCCCTGCTTAGGGTCACTGTGGGATTTGGAGTGGGTTGGAGATTTTTTGTATATGAAGTTCAAGTTTGATAAATTTCAAATACAGTAGACGCTCGATATAGTGAACCTCTGTATAGTGAACTATTCAATATAGTGAACCACAAAAATTTTACACAGACTACTCTGAATAGTGAACTATGGAAATCTCGATTTAGTGAACTCAGACTTGTTTTTCCAAAATTCAACAAAAAAGGTGCCAGTTTTGCAATGCGCCTGCCTGTAAACTATTTTTCAGAACAATATTACAATCCATTTGTGTGTTTTTCTGATATTTTAGTTATGAAACGCTTATAAGAAAAATCTGTGCAATTGAAGTTAAAGAAGATTATTTTTCAAAAATTTAATTCATTCATTCTTTATTGAAAAAAATTATATTTATATCAAATTAAGCTTTGGTAAGCATTGAAAAACTCCCGCTCGAAATAAAGAACAATTTCGATATAGTGAACAGGCCTGGTTTTTATTAGTTCACTATATCAAGCGTCTACTGTAAATACCATTTTCTGACCTTTTTTCCAAAATTAGTTTGAAAATTAGTTCCCTATATTTATTGTCTGGCCTGGCTTAATTTCGATTTTACTTTCTTTTTCCACATCTGTTTGGCATAATTTCCTAGTTTCTGGCATATTTTCCAAACAAAATTCGAATACTTTGTCCAAATTCAAAAGCAAAAATATTTTCTGGTATTTCCGGAAGGCTGCAGAGTTTCAGGCAGAAACTCTTCACAGGTCGGGAGCCCGATAAATAAATGAGTAACCATGTGTTGTTATAATTTTAAGGTTGTGAAAGACCTTAGAAGGCAAAGCCATCTCACGAGCAACTAAGCAGACGTTGTATAAGACTCTTATCATCTTGTCCTGTTAGATGGCGCAAAATCATTGAAAGTTCTCTGTGTGATATTTCGTACAGTATCGCCGGAGTCGGGGAGAAGACGCTACAAAGAAGCACCGTACGGGCTATACAGCTATATAGACCTAGTCAAGAAGATTCGAATTAATTGGCAGAAATGGCTGTGACATAAAAGCGTATGGCCATCTTTGTTCCCGCTCGGAAAATTTTCAACTCGAATCCAGAGGCCAATCCGGTAGAGGGTGACTTTGGAAGGGAATCTCAAGCGATGGATCGAAATGGCTGGAGAGGTATGTTCGTTGAGGCTCAGGTCCGCCCGTGATTGTGGTTAAATTCAATAAATTTTTTGTTTTTCGTGGTATACTTATGCACATGAAGCTAGATTTCGTGCACATTTTTTAAGCCAACCATAAGCCCCATCCACAAGAAAGCAGATGCTCTGAACTTCGACAACTACAGAGGAATAAGTCACCTGAATGTCGCATATAAGATCTTGTCGGCTGTATTGTGAAACGTCTAAAAACTTTCGCCAACAAACTGATCGGCTAGGTTTTAGGCCAGGAAAGTCTACCATCGCCCAAATTTTCACACTTTGATAGATCTTAGAAAAAACCCAGGAATTTCAGATCAATACACAACTACCTTTTTATCGACTTTAAAGTCGCCTATGATAGCGTATATAGGGAGTAGGGGGCGAGCTGTATACAAAGCCATGTCACGTTTCGGTATTTCTGTCAAACTCGTATGTCTATATGCAGGATGACGATGGAGAAATCTCGCTGCTCCGTCAAAATTGGGAAAAACACTACCGAGCGCTTTGATGTCGAAAAAGGTTTGAGACAAAAGCGATGCGCTATCGTGTAACTTTTTTTAACATCATTCTTAAATTAATTGTATACGAAGCTCACAAGCCCAACATCAGAGGTGCAATTTTCTAGTAGTCTGTTCAACTGCTTGAATAATGCTGACGATATTGACATTATCGGAAGATCGCAGCGAGCTGTCAGTTATGCAAGTATTGAAACGGAGGCGGCGAATATGGGTCTAGCTGTAGATGAGGACAAAACAAAGTACTATGAATATGCTGTCAACGAGAAAGACGACTCGGACAAAACGTCACGATGGACAGATATAACTTCGAAGTAGTTAAAGACTTTGTCTACCTGAGCTCCACTATCACCCCGCAAAATGACATCAGCGCAGAGATCAAACGAAAAATCCCTCTTGCCAATCGCTGTTTCTTTGGGTTAATAAGTAAAGCCTCTCTCATAAAACCAATGAGATATTATATAAGACACTAATCATCCCGGTCCTGCTGTATGGTGCAAAAGCATGGACTCTGTCGAAATCGGATGAAAACCTTTTAGGATGTTTTGAGAGAAAGATTCTTCGGACTATATTCGGTCCAGTTTGTATCGATGGAGTGTGGAGGAGAAGATTTAACGACGAGCTTTATGGGCTATACAGCGACGCTAACGTGGTGAAAAAAGTTGAAGATAGAACGGCACGTGAAGCGTATGGACAGCAACCCACCAGCCAAACGAGTCTTTGAGACAACCCCTGAGCGACAACGTAGAGGAAGACTCAATCTTAGGTGGGTCAACCAAATTGGTGTGCGCGACTGGAGGCAGCTAGGGCTAGCTAGGGACCGAGCTGGCCGGAGAGGCTTGTTGGTTGAGGCTGTGGTCCTCCCCAGCGCCTCCAAAAGTAAAGTAAAGTAAGTTGTAATAACATAGGCACTTTTTCTGTTAAAAAATTTAACTATTTCTAAAGTCTTGTTAGTTGGTTACGCAAAAATGGAATTTTGCATGTTTTGAAAATCCCTGGCATCTGATTTGTTTTAGTAGGTTCCAACAGCCACTGAACGACCCAGATTGACAAATTTAATTGAGGTCCACAAAAACGTCTACATTCTTATGGGAAACAGTACTAATTGCATATGAATTGACAAATCGCCAAAGAAGAAACATATTTTTAGCAAAAATCTGTAGAACCCATTTTGCAATAAAACCAGGTTTGAATGACTAACTTGAAAAATCCCACATAGCTAGGAATTTTGTTTACAAAAAGAACTCCTATGGCCATACAATGTTTCAATTTCAATAAAATTTTCATCGAAACTCCACAAACCGGTGCTCGTAGCAATAACACAAAAAAACAGAACCACGTATATAAAGTAACGTCTACTTTTTGTACCTTCTCCTGCGAGTTGATAAACATTACACTATTGCAAGAATTATTGCCTTGCACCATGCATGAACAACGCCAAATGACAATTCGCACTCGCCGCACAAAGTATTTGTATTCGTATTCGTATCTATCCATCTATTTATCCGTTTAGCTCGGCTAGGTTGCGCTGCCAATGTTATGCAATTTGTCTCTGGTTCATGTCGACGTTAGTCACTTCACAAAGTCGTATATTGTTGCTCGGTATAAATGTGCGGGAATTACCTCGAAGCTACAAAAAGCCAATATAATGGCAATGCCAATAAACACTAAAGGAGACGAATGCGGCAACTAGTTGTTGAGTGTAGGATGGATGCATTTCAAAGGTGCAGGCTGCAACAAAAAAAAAAAAAAAAAACAAAAACACAACAAACTGGTTGTTCGAAAATGTATTTCTCACAGAGTATACCACGCTGCTAACGGGTAGTTGCTCAATTTCGCAATTTTTCATCCAGCCTTCATTGACCCGAGAGAATTAACAAACAAAAAACAATTACCTACCTACAGACACACAGTCATTTGGAGGAAACGACGGCATTAGAAAAACCTTGAACAGCGAAAAGCCACAAACATCTATTCGCGCGAGCGAAAGGAAACCGTACAAAATCAAAACTATTAGCCGAATAGACCACTGGGGAGGCAGGCCAGGCTATGAATAACTATTTCAGAAGGGGACGCATAAAGCGCACCCAGCAAAACGAATTTTTTAGATACACAAATGTGCACCGCATGTTTGTAACCTGAAAATGCAGTTTCGAGAATAATGCACAGATGTGTTCGCCGTCGAATGCTGAATATGCAGACAAAAGGCGAATAATCGGATTACAAGTAAAAGTGCGCGAATTAGGTGAACCAGACGAGTGATGGCGAGGGGAATGGGTTTTTCGCTTAATAGGACGCAAATTGAAAACGGTTTATTTGGGGTTGCCATGGATGCATATAAATGTACATATATGGAAAGGTGCGTGAGTAACCGAACAAAAAAAAAAAGGATTTGCATTGCATACCATAGATAGATAAGATACTGCCATTCACCTTTTGGCAAATTGCGCTCGCACAAAACATTTTAGAAGGACTGCAATATGTACACATTTTATCATATCTACGGTATTTTCGGAACGTAAACCTTAGAGGTTGCACACTTCAAACGGTATATTGATTTTTTTTTTACATATTTCAACGCAACCAGCCAAACCACAGCCAAAGAATAACCTTTCGAATATATTCTCACTTGTAAAGTGTGGGCCATCTAGTGGTTTCTTTTTAAATCACTTATATATTTTGACACTGACAGCTGTTTCCCGCTCGAAATCTTGACATGAAGTCAGTATCATACCTCCGCGGAAAGAAATGAGACGCTTTACGCTGGAACAACGTTGGGAAATATTGAAAACTTATATTTCCAAAGTGAGTGCTGTGTAGCCCAAATAGTGCGTCATTGGACAATTTTTCTTTGAAAATGAGGCTGGGAAGAACGTTTCGGCCAACGGTGGGCGTTACAGAGCCATGTTAACCGACTTTTTTTTACTGAAATTGAAGGCATGGATTTGGACGACCTCCAATTCATGCAAGATGGCGCGCAATGCCACATAGCCCATGCCACAATCGATCTTTTACGCACCAAATTCCCAAATCGTTTTGTCAGCCGTCTTGGCGATGCCAATTGGCCGCCTCGGAGCTGATGCGATTTGACCCCTTTGGCAATTTTTTTTTGGGGGAACCGTGAAGGATCGATGTTATGCCAACAAGACGGAAATGAAGCACTTACGACCAAAATCATCCAAGCAATCCGTGAGCTACAGCTCTAAACCATCAACAAGGTCTTGGAAAATGGGAGTGACAGAATGCGCTACTGCGAAGCCAGCCTATAGGCAGTCACTTGAACGACGTTGTGTTTCATAATTAATGGAAATGTTTGCTCTTACTAATAAATCCATAATACATGGAAAAAAATTTAATTTTGTTCATTTTATTGCATTTTTTAAAAGAAACTTTTATTTGGCCAACCCCTTTTTCAACGAAACCAGCCAACCCCAATTCAAATGACATTTAGGCGAAGAATAGAGTTCCGTATATTCTCACTTGAATGTAGCTTGTTTTAATAAAGCTCGCAAGTCACCGAAAAAAATCGAAAAATAGAGATATAGGGCAGCAAACCAGCCGATTCGCATTTTGCTCGCCAGCAAGTTCATCTGCGAATCCCTGGGCGATACATATTTCGAGTGAAAAGGTTGACGTCGCGGCGATTGCCGGTGGAAAAATTGAATGAGGATCGCTTAAGAATCAAATTCGAACAAAGAGGAATCTTATGCGAATGCATGGCTACAGGCAAATTATTATACAAAACTTCCTAGCAAAAGATATGCAAAATTACGGGGGTGGATTATGCGAGCTGAAAGGAGAAGGAGAAGGAGAAGCGTCACAGTTTTATTTTTTCTGTAAGTAATTTTAAATGGGATATACTTTCAACAAGAATGGACACCCAACATCGACGAATCGGAGTCGTAGAGCCCTATCCATAACAACTAAGGAGACCCTTTATAAGACCTTGATCGTCCTAGACCAACTGGTTAAAAGATGAGTATACAATTATCTATTATGAACCGACAAAATATTTAAGGCGAAGGTTAAAAATGATTATAAGGGTCTATACAGTTAAAAGCAAAACCTTACACTTTTGTACTATGATCGAACTCATTCGAAGGTTTGAGTGGGGTTCCTAACATACGTCAACGATCAAGCCACAAAACTTACATAATCTGATGGCTATACGATCACAGGGAACACCTAAAGCAATTGCAATCTCATATAAGTACAGATACTTTCTCTGCACTTGTCGAGATCTCTGCCGAAAATGGAGACTACATTTGGGAGAAGGTTCCCACAATGATCTTAAGGATCTAACAATCCTAGAAATTCGTTGTGTCCTAGGCTTCAATAGAAGCTCAAACTGGTTTAGGCAGCCACTTCAATCTAACCTAACCTAAGTACAGATACAATAAGAGATCGGTAATATTGACGAGACTGGCTATAGGTACGGCAAGTGGCAAAATCGACGAGAACAAAACTGTCAACTGTACCAAGATGTGGATGTAGTCTAAAAAGCCAAAACACGTCGACTACATTGGCTCGGCCAAATCGAGCGAATGGACAATAATGCTCCAGCTACGAGGATCTTCGAATCCCAGCCCCCAGGTTCGAGAAGACAAAGAAGACCGAACCTCCGTTTCAAAGACCAAGCCATCGCGGATGCCAGAGCGCTTAGTCTGTACAACTAGAAGCAGCGTGCCCGGGATCGTAGAGATGGAAGGTTATAGTGTCTCAGGCAGAGAATCTTCACGGTCCCGACCCGCGCGATAAGTAAGTATGTAACTATAAAATATGTCCTAAATTGAGCTTGGATTGCATTTTAACGCAGGTGGGTTCCTTTCATATTTCTAAATAAAGTTCCAACAGAATCGACAATACTGAGAATGGGCGTTACTAATTATCAGCAAATTGTGTACATTTTTGACATTCTTACATTAATATTACGTCAAAAGAGGGTGTTGTGTCTAGACAAAATCTTGACGTTAGCATGTCAAAAATTGACACGATTTTTAACATGTGTATTTGTGTAGTAGTAGCTTAATAAGTGAGTCGCGCTTTACAACAAATTGGGGAACACGCAAAGCACATCTTTTCAGAAATTTTAAAAGTGTGATGAATTAATGAGAGTTGACATTCTTGAGCGAAATTCACTGGCAACCCATCAGATATCTACCAAGCAGACAAAAGGACCACATTATCTAGGCGCAGGTAAACGAGCAACAAACCGAATTCAACTTTTAAGCCCACATTCGAAATAATCCTCTATTGGTTAAAGAATGACAGAGGACATAGTACATAGTCACTTATTGACTCGATTTATTTCATTAAATATTTATTCCTCCGCCGCCGTCGTGAGTCGTCGCCCAAGATAAAGCACCAACTCAAACAAAGTTCAATAAACATTAAACAAACACTCGGTGGTATATCTCGTTGATCCGCTTATCAATAATTCTGATTGCTATGTTGACAAGGAAATGCATCAGGCGCAGGCTCCAAGAAGGCATACTGTACATGTAAAAATAAACCCGTCCTTATCAGCCGGTAAGACCTGTTTCTAGGTTAACCTGTCACCTGTAGATCTGACAAGTACTATACCACCGTGTATGCTTTGTTTGCAATTTTGTTCATTCTTAATGAGACTGATCGGTGACAGTGAATTCTTTTAAATGTCACTTTAGTCACCAAATGCTTTCAATGACATTTTATTTGCGAATGAACAATTGCCTAGGAGAACACGTCAAAAAAAAAAAAAGTTGCTTCTCCTACCATGTCGGTTGTCGGGGATATTCTTTTTTTTATTTATTAATGTTTATTGCACAGAAAATAAGAATAAAAATGAAAAAGACTATTGACAAGAAAATAAAGGGAAGAAAATGGGGCGCTGCCGTGCCGTGGTTAGAATACAAAGCACGCGCGTTTAACTCCAACGAAGTGTGGAGGATGCTCGCGTGAGGTCAACGACTACGTGGCATCCGATGCTGGTGTGGCCGGTGCGCGGTGAGCTCACTGTTGCAAGTGACGACTATTGCGTCGTAGCTGTGCATCTTGATGTGTGTTTTCCTTTTGCGTTTGCGAACAACATGTGAAATGCATATGTGCACGACGACATTGTTCAACTTGCGATTGGGTTGGTGAGTTGTTTCCTTTGGCTGTGTCGGTGGCCTAGTGTATGAGTTAGGAATTTCTACGACCATATGATGTGTGTCTCTTTTTTTTTGTTTTTCTTTAACAAGAATATTGTAGGTACTTCCGCGGTAAAGCTCATTAATATTTTCGTTAATGAAAAACTTATATTCGATAGATTTCCACGTCAGGATGCGTATAAGCGAACGGAATATTTTTAACAATTGGATTGAATGGATTGCAAATTGAAAGGTAGTCACAATTTCTTGTTTAATTACATCGCATCCAAAATTTCGGAGAATAAGCCACGGAAAAGGCAGCCTGATTGGGTTGTAGAAAAACATAGGCTGATCTTAAATATTAAGACAAACAAATCTCTTCCGGCTATTGCTCCCTCAAGGGGAATATCCTCAGACATGTAAGTCGCCTCTTTCATAACAGCGATACACAAAAAGGGATCAAAGGGTTCTCTTAAGGTCTGTTTTCTCGGCCCCTATCTTGGCCAGCTCGCAGGTGTTTCGCAAGGTAGTCATCTAGGTCCACTTCTCTTCATCCTAAGAATTAACGATCTTGAAAGGGTCATTCAAGACTCAGCGACAGTACTCTCTCTCTATGCTGACAATAGCAAATTTTTCAAATCCATTTCATTACCAGAAAAAAGAGCATCCAAGGTCGTTTTCTTCGTTTTGCTCTTAGTGGTATTTCTTTGAATGATCTTACCTCCTTATCCCTACCGTTTCAAACTTATTAACCTAAATACCCTTGAGGAACGCAGGGACGATGCAGACATTCTTTTCATTCACAGACTTCTTAAGTTATAAAATTGTCAAACATTTTAAATTGCCGCAATCTTCAATGGAAAAAATAATAAATTCTGGAATAATAGAAATTGCAAGAAAAATTAATGTCCTGCCATAGCAAAACCTCGTGATTATACCACAAGCTAAAAAATGATTAAGGAAAATTGACGATTTCAGAATGGAATAGCCAAATAGGGACATTTTTTGCTGTGGACAGGACATACACTACGAAAGTGAAACTTCCTTCAAATCACTTCACTTATAAATCAGTAACGACCTGGGTCTGGGTCCAATTGTGAATCTACACAAACCAGGAAGTTACTTAAAGGCTACAGTTTTTTCGTCTATAAATAAATAGTATTTTTCAGAAAAAAAAATTGGAAACGTCGGCAAAAATCGAAAAAGCGTCTGAAATTTAATAAGAAATCGTCTGAAAATAAATAAAAATTATCAGAAATTGGAAACGTCTGAAACAATTTTTAAAACGTCTGAAAACAAAAAGTAATCGTCTGAAAAATTAAAAACCATTAGTATGGGATGTGATCTTCGACTCTATATATATTGAAAACATTACTATAATTTTGAACCAGAGGAAATCGCTGAAATAATTCATAACAATCACTCTAAGAAGTCAACTGGACCGGACAAAACATCCAACTTCGTCCTGAAAAAGCTGCCGCAGTCAATAATGATCCTGCTAGCTATAGTGATGAACAACTGCATTAACAACTGCTACTTTCCTAGGAAATGGAAGACCGCTAAAAATAATAGCCATTCCGAAGAAAGGCGACCCCAACAACGTCAGAGGATATAGGCCTATATCGCTACTTTGTTGTGTGAGCAAAATACTCGAGGAACTCATCCTGCGGAGAGTGAAAGATGTGTGTAACCAACTCAACATCATACCGGACATACAATTTGGATTTCGGGAAAAACATTCTACGTTGCACCCATTAATGAAGTTCCACCATGATGTCACGAAGGCTCTCAACAACCACCAAGTCACAGTCGCATGCTTTCTAGATGTGGAGAAGGCATTCGATTCGGTGTGGATTCAAGGACTTATTCATAAACTTAAACAGCTAAGTTTTCCTTTACCACTTATTAAAATAATTTTTAGCTTTCTTCACTCCAGGTCCTTTTTTGTACAAATAGAAGACAGCCATTCCCAAACAAAAAGCATCAGAGCCGGTGTAGCCCGGCTCCCGGCATACGAATCAACACTGCCAAATCAGAACTAATCTGCATCAGAAGACCAATTAGAGGAAGAAGTAGAGGTAGATCAGCCACCAATTGTCGTAATGTAACGCTGAGACTACCTGATGGATCAGCGCTATCAACCACAAACGACATTAAATATCTTGGAGTCAACTTTAACGAGCGATTAAAATTCAACCCACACCTGAACACTGTTCTCAGGAAGGCTGCATTCGCGTTTCATCGAGTCTACCCGCTGATGAAGAAGCAGAACGGACTGAGTAAAAAAACCAAACTGCTGCTCTACAAACAGCTTATAAGACCGGTAGTAACATACGGTTTTCCCATTTGGTACACTATTTCCAAGACGTACATGAAGAAGCTTGCCATTTTCGAGAGAAAACTCTTAAGGATCTGCACAGGACTACACTATGATCCAATTCGAAAGAAAAACGTCAGAAGTTCAAGACTCTACGAAGAAGCCAGCATCACCCCCCTGGAAAAGTACATGGTCACACTTTTCCAGAGAATACTCGGGAATGTATACAACCATCCAAACCCTCTAGTCCGAAGGATTGCGGAAACCCAACACATCTCAGAGCATCGCTACCTCCATGTATTGGCTCTACTAAACGAGGACCTATTCCCAAGAGACACCGACAGGGCAACTATACCCTTCTACGATTTGACCGAGACATCCCACCATCGAGGATAATACCAAGATGAACAATCCTCTCTACCACCACAAGGACATCGACACCCGGATTTGAACACCCTGAGGTCAACCCTGACAACGATGCATACTACGTGTATGAATCTGAGAAAACAGTTACAATTTATTTATGTAAATCTAATCATTTAAAAATCATTGTAAACCGTTGGGCCCCTGTTGTTGAGCCAACACACAAAATATTAATTATTCATCCGCACTTGTAAATAAGCCTTAAGTCAAATTGTATATATAAAAGTTCAATAAAAAATTAATGTTAATGTTAATGCGGAAAAAAAAAATTTTTTTTTGAGTAAAAGGGAATATTTATAGAGGAATTTAGACTATCTGCGGTCAGACAAAAATAATGCTGACGATTTATTCAGATTTTCAGACGAAATTTCAAGTTTTTCAGACGAATATTTAAAAAAAAAGCTGACAAAAACTAGCAGATGAATATGAACAAATTAGAAGATGAAAATAATTTCTTTTCAGGCGAAAATGTTTTAAAAACAAAAATAAATAAATAGGTGGCGCAACAGGCGGGTAACACCCAAGGCCCTAGCTTCTCGCAACCATTCGTTTTGTGTGGGTTTCTATTTTTGGGACGAATGAAAGGGACCTACGATTTTATGCCGAGTTCGAACGGCTGAATTCAGAACCTTTTTCATGACAGTCATATTCTCGGATGTTTGTCAGACGTTCGCGAGAGGTGGCGCAGTAGAAAAAACTTTAAGATGTAATTTGGGTTTTTCCGGGGATCGAACCTGGGATCCCTCGCACAGTAGTCCAGCATACTAACCACTGCGCTACTGCGCCCACACGAAAATGTTTTAACCCTACTTAAATACAGTCATACAAAATTTCATAAAAATGGGTCTAGCCATTTAGAAGGAAAAAAACAAAAAGTGTTTTTCACTTTGATATATGCGTTAAATTTTTTCGGACTTACACCTCGTTAAAGAAGTTTCACTTCAAAAATTGGAGACACTTTTTTTTAAGGTTTGTTTAAAAATAACCGAGATTAACTTATTAAAATTTAAATCATTTTTGTAAAATTGAGGCGAAAGAAAAACCTAAAAAGAAACGGCTTGAGTGGGCACCAAAAGTCACAGGAATTGGGCCCTGAATCAATGGCGGGCTGTTATTTGGAGTGCTGAGTTCCGATTTGAGGTTTGTGTTCGAAAATCTAAAAAGCATTTCACAACGACTGCTTTAAGAGAACTGTAAAGTTCTCAGCATCTCTCATGGTATGGGGATGAATGTCAGGACGTGTGGAGAATTTATTTATTTTTAATAGTTTAGTCAAAATATACTCCAAAAGCAACTTCTTCCATCCCTACCGCGTTCTTATTTTTGACAAGCAGTAAGTGAAATGCATAAACAGTGGAATAACCATTGGGGCATGCTGCCCTCTGCAACCCCCTGCTGGGTGTTCTGTTAAATTATAGGTGGGAGTTTGTACTGCGAAAAAATCTTCAATATATCCAATTTCGCACAAATTCTAAATTTGACAGTAACCCCAAGCAGGGGCGGGGCAGCATGCCGCTCATACGTATTAAACTAGGAATTATTTTTGGGCTTTATTTCTATCTCCTTGTTTATTTTTGGGCGCTATGCATTTTTTTGGGCGTTATTTCCAAATCGATTTGGGCGCTATTTCTTGAGCGTTATTGCCTAACGACTGAAAAACCGACATGTGAACTTCTAAAAGTCTTAAATGACAATAATGGTTGATGAAGGCTAAAACACTTGAATTCATGTTATTTTAACGAAAATTAACTTTTAATTTAGCTCTTAAACTAGCAGTACCTACTTGCCCTATAACTATTATAAATCATCACTTTTTTTAAAGACCTTTTGGAATCCTTTTGCCCGCCCGTTTTGAGGCTTACCTACTGCCTAAACGGCTGGACGGATTTGTTTCAAATTCCGTATATTAATCATTCTTCGGCTTTAAAAAAGGTCGACGTATTTTTCAAAATCAGCTGCAATTATTTGATCTAACGTGGCCACAACAATACATTTAAATTTTCCTATCGTTCATCGCTTAATCGCTTACCTCCAGTTTCACAGTGGTTGTTTAAACTATACCTAGTTGAACTGAACCTGAACTTGAGTTTAAATTTTAAGTTCAACTCGTCCAGTTTCACAATGTAATCTGAACTTAGTTTAACTAATTTAAATGAATAGAATTTGGCAACTTTTTAATCGTTCCTTGTCTTTTCAAAGAACACGCAAAACAATGTCAAATATTTGTGTTTTTGACAATCGATAGATTTGAAATTGAAATGTCATTCACCCCTATTGTCGTTGTCGTTTACGACTCTAAAAAAAACAATACGACTGTTTGGTATTGGTGACTGAAAATAAACGACTTGTCGCGGCTACGATCGATTGTGGGCGCAGTAGCGCAGTGGTTAGTGTGTTGGACTACTGTGCGAGGGATCCCAGGTTCGATCCCCGGAAAAACCCAAATTACATCTTAAAGTTTTTTCTACTGCGCCACCTCTCGCGAACGTCTGACAAACATCCGAGAGTATGACTGTCATGAAAAAGCTTCTCAATTCAGCCGTTCGGACTCGGCATAAAAGTGTAGGTCCCTTCCATTCGTCCCAAAAATTGAAACTCACACAAAACGAATGGTTGCGAGAAGCTAGGCCTTGGGTGTCACCCGCCTGTTGCGCCACCTATTTATTTTTTTTTTTTTTTTACGATCGACAAATGGCGTCTGAAATGTCAAAAAATGTGGATTGTATTTTTCGACAACGATCGTCTGTATTGCGTAAGTCGTTTTGTGACGACATTTGTCGTGGAAATGATACATTTCTGTCGTCGACTATTTTGCGGACGACTGTGTGATAATGTGTTAAAAAAAAGTATGTGTACTTAATTTTGAATTAACTAAAAGACAATTATAGTTATTTTGCAGAATTGAGATACCAAATAAAAGACAATTTCTACATTTAGTTAACGAAATGCAGGAAAATATTCCTTTGGCAAAATCATTCACCAAGGCCTAGCAAAAGTGATGTTAATTGGCAATGGGACGAGATAGCCTTTTCCCTGAATTGTGTTGGACCCCCTTCGACTTCGATAGTCTAAAATACATTTAAAATCTAACAATAATTATTGTTATTAAAAAAGTTAGCAATTCAAATCATTTCTGCCACTTAAAGTCGGGCTCGAATTTCCTTCCTTAAATTTACCAGCTCTTTTTTCTGGTTTTCTTTTTCGTCACTTCTTTCAAAAAACATCTCAACTCTATTCATTTTTGATTTGTTTTATTAAATAATTAACCAACTCACAAGCAAAACACAAACACAGCAACCAAATATAAATTCGTCGACTGAAATGTCAAACCACATATGTGTGTCATAGTTTGTGGAATGTATGTATGTGGAATGTGAGAGTTCAGAGAGTCGAGTCGTTTCAGTTACGCAATTCCAAACGACTCGACACGACAAATGTCGCCAGTCGTTTGCGACAGTTTGCCTGAAACCAGTCCTGAATGCAAGGAAAGTTGACAGCGGTCTAAAATCATCAGGATATATGGCGGTTGATTGAGCTGATAGTTGTCGACCGCATAAAGTTTCTTATCTAGGATCGCCCTCAGATATTTCATTTCATTACTTTTCGCAGATTCTAAACACACACATTTTTTCGTTTTAGTAACGCAGCCGTAAAAGCAACGTTGCGTTAGTTCACAAAAGGTTTACAATTCATGTTTTTCTATGCGTAAAAATTTTGAAATCTAGAAATCACGCCCCAGCATACTCCCTTAGAACCAGAAACTTAAAATTAGTCATGGAGGTTCACTGTGGGCCCAAGAAAAAAAAAAGTTTTCTTGAATTTGGAAGAAAAAAGTTAAAACCAGCTCAATAATCACAGCTCAATCTATAAACATATAAGCTTACAATTTTATATGAAATTTCATTGAACACTCAAGAGGCACGATAAGAAGAGATTTTGAAAAATGCATCCTTATTTTTGACTTTGCTTCAATCAACTTGCCATATTTTACTTATACGTACTTTTAAATCTAAGTCAATATAAGAAAAAAGCCTTAAAATGTTTTTAGGCAATTCCTTCTCCGAGTATTTTGAGCTATCAATCATCTTTTTGCTCCGCCCACAGGCTGAGCTATAATAAATTCAAAACAGATCTTATTTGATCAAATTGCTAAGAAATGTAAAAACAACTGTTTTCGATTGTTGCTCTGCATTTGGGGTAGTCGTCGTGGGTACACTGAGAACAGATACACACATTACAAAACTGTCATTCAACTGCTTGATCACTGCGTATATGTACCCGTTGCATATACGTTAACGTTATGCTAATGTAATTAGTGCCCTGTCCATTGGCCTTATAAATAGGTTCGCTCTATATAATTTTCCATTAACTTAATATCCAATCAAATGCAGCTACAAACTCAATTCATTAAACCAGTAAAAGCATTAAAAACACAAAGTCCCGCTCTCATACCTGATTAGGTTCAAAAAGGATGTCCGCGTTCTTCAATATATAAAATTCCATCTACCCACCTCTATTAAAATGCAAATTTGCTTAGCTGCTCATTGAGAATACCAAAACATACGTATGTGCAACCGGAAACACTTCATTTCCGTTGCATTGAAAGGCGGGGCACACTCAGTCATCGTGACAAAATAGAGAAGTATGTCGATGTCCTACTATCAACAAGTCGTTCTGTTTCACATAATCCAAATTTTAATTACCCCGCAAGGACTTTTTTTTTTTTTCGTGTTGCACGTGCACATGCAATTTGCAATTTAGAAATAAAAATACATATACAACAAATTTAACCAGCATGAGAACCAAATTCTCTCCATATTTTTTTTTGAAACTGGTCTTGCATAGTGTGGTAGGGTAGTTGGTAGTGGGTTTTCTTCTTCCACTCAATGCTAGTGTATGTGTGCTGCTAAAGTTCACTTCTTGCAATTAAAAGTTATTTAATTTACTCGGAGAAGTAATTTATGGCAATGAGTGGGTTTGCAACAGCGGCTGTAGGCGCTTAAGCGTCGTCGTCGGTCGTCTATTCCTGATCGTTGCATAAATGACGTTCAGTGGAAGCACAAAATGCCGAAGCACTAACAAAGAAAAGAGATTTAGAAAAATATATTTCCCAAGGGAAATTTTCAAGCTGAAATTGTATCCGGTGATTTTTCTTTTTGCACTAGCTGTACCTGGCATTCTAATCTAATGGGTAGTTCTGTTGAGTTACAGTTGAGGTTATGGCGTTGCCAATAATTTTGTCGCTGATTTACGTAGTTGCACTGATTTTTTTTAAATAAAATTCTTGTAAAATATTGCAACAAAAGTTAATCCAAAAATTATTCTAAGGCGTTATTTGCTTCCCATTTGTTTACAGGGTTTCAAAAAAATATGTAATTACAGTATCACTATTGGTGATACATATACTTTGTTCAATTATCTCGTACCTTTTGCCTTTTGCGGAAAACCTTCCACGATTTTTGTGCCGGTTTTGGTAAAAGAAATTTAGTGCTTATCAACGAGTTTTCGGACAACCTCCCTTACTCTTATGAGGAGTGCAAGAACATATCACTGGCATTTGGAATTATAGTAAATCTAACTGGGATGAGCTGCGTAATTTCTTCGGTTCGTTGCCATGGGCTGATATGTGCTTTAGAGATACCGAGGTCAATATGTGCGCAAAAGCCGTAACCGAAATGATTTTACTCGGTATGGAACTTTACATTCCACATTGCATCAAAATACCAGCTTCAAATAAACCCTGGTTTAACAAAGAATGCAAGCGAATTACCGCAGCGAAAAACAAGGCTTTCCGTGAATGGCGGTCAAACCCATCAGAGCAAAAAAGATCAGAATTCATAATTCTTCGAAATAGATGCAACCTAATTATTGAATCGGCGAAGACAACTTACAACGAAAGAGTCACTAACAAAATAATTGGATGTCCTAACGGCTCACGCGCATTCTGGTCCATGGCAAAGACAATCAGTTCTAACTTTAGTTGCTCTTCCTTTGGCACGCTAGCAAAAACTCCTAAAGAAAAGGCAGACCTTTTCGCTAGCATGTTTTCACTGAACTCCACCCGAGATTCTGCACAACTAGAGCCACCAAATATCCCGAGGGTGCAAACATCGATGGCAGAAGTGAAATTTCGGCCTCGAACAATTCAACGCATCCTTAAGGAACTAGATTGCAATAAGGCAACTGGACCCGACGGAATTCCGGCTATAGTTTTCAAGAGCTGTGCAACCAGAACTTGCATCTGTTGTACTATTTAATCTGTTTAGCATGTCGTACTACCAGAAGACATTTCCTTCTTGCGGGAAGATCGCTTCAACCTATTCAAAAGAAAGGGAGGAAATGTCTGCCACAAAACTATCGTCCAATAGCGTTACTTTCAATGGTCTCCAAAGTAATGGAAAAGGCAATAAATGTCGAAATAATCAAATATCTAGAAGGCCACCGGTTAATAAGCGACAGGCAATACGGATTTTGGAGCCGTGAGTCGTTCCACTGGAGACCTGTTAAGCTACGTAACGCACTTGAACAACACGGCGAATTCAGAGCCGTAGCTTTGGACATATCATTGCATTGCGGATGAATGCAAAATTTTCTTTTGGGAAGATCGATCCAAGCAATTGTAGATGGTGTATCATCTAATTCGTTTGATATAAATTCAGGAGTGCCCCAAGGATCTATTCTTTCTTCAACTCTATTTATTCTCCACATCAACGATTTGCTTGGATCGACAAATAATAATATCTACAGCTCTTATATCCTCCATTTCGAAAAGTGGGCCTGTGAATGCGGCTACAGCACACAGTCAGAGATGTGAAGAAATTAGTTATCTAAATGATGATCTGGACAAAATCTTAAGGTGGGGAAAAGACAACTTGGTTGTATTTAATGCACACAAGACTCAGTTCACAACATTTTCTCTGAAAAATGCATCAACAGTTCCTCAGATCCAAATGGATGACCGTCCAATCCATCCCAAGGACTCAATGCACCTTCTAGGAGTCACAGTCAATTCAGGAATCACATGGCAGGACCACATATCCTATATCCCGAGATCGGCGTCCGCTAAGTTGAGCTACCTATTTAGAGCAAAGAGGTACTTTAGTCCCAAACAACTTCTCCTTCTCTACAAAGCACACGTTAGACCAGGCCTGGAATATTGCTCCCATATATGGAGCTCGGCCCCAAAACATTCACTTAACCTACTTGACAGCATACAGAGACGAGCAGTTCGACTTATTGGAGACCCTACACTCACATCGAGTCTACAACCGTGGGTGCACAGAAAACAAGTCGCTGACCTATGCTTGTTCTATAGGTACTTCCATGGTAGGTGTTCTGAGTAACTCAAAGACATTATCCCTCGAAATGCATATTTTGGGCGCCCCACAAGACAGGCAGCAAATGCAACCGCGAGAACATCAATTTCCCAAACTCCTTTTGTTACAGGACAAGCTAACTTTGGAACTCGCTTCCTGGAATACTTTTCCAGAAGATTAAGGCCGCTTTTGTGAGTGTCGATAGTTAATCGTTGATCGACAGATGTCGATCGATCGAGAACTGTGATTGTCGATTGTGATCGATATTTGTCGATTTGAAAGTCGCTTGTAGTCGATTACAAATGTCTGATCGATGCTTTCTGTTGGAAATGAAACAAATTTGTGCGTACGAATAGCTAAAATCAATCGACGCAATCGACAATTGTCGTGACGATCGCTGATCGACAATCACAATAAGGGCCTAAAATTTGCAGAACAAACATACATCTGCGAGCATCTCGGGGCGCTGATGAAGCGTTGTAGGTTTGCCTTTCTCGAGAGAAGTATTTAAAAAAAATACCGATCTTAGCCCCACTACTCATTCCCAAATTCATAAAAAGAAACTGGAACATTCAGTCAATTGCTCCATTGAATACCTACGGTGAAAAGGTTGACAACCGTCATGTATTTTTAAAGTGACATTTCTTAGGCGGCGACTCGATATTGAATTATTGAGCGAGAATTGGGAGTGAAATTTCAAGAAAATGTAACACTGACTTAACATGTTTCGTTCTAGGAGGGAGAAGAAAGATATAAAGTAGAGAGAAGGAGAAAGAGAGCTATACATTATATATCCAATATAGTACATCCATTATCGATACCGCCGCGAAACATGAATTTCATTCTGATATGAGGTACTAGGGTAGGGTGGGTTGGGGTAGTTGCTTGGACGATTCGATCCTTGGCTTTGCGATCTTTCTTTTTGAAATCCAATTTCGCCGTTTCCTCAGCTGGTTCAACACTGGTTAACATCTCCAGGAGACCAAGAGAATCAAGATGTGACTTGACTACTGCCAATTGTCGAAGTCCGCTCCTTTTAACTGCGGTATCTCACTCGAAAGTTCCTTCGTATCGCCCATAATCTTTAAGAGTTTCAAGGGGAGGCAGAGGCAACCATGTGTGTATTTCTCAATGTTCAAAGTTAGAATAACAAAAGTTTTTAGAAAATTTAATATATAGACAAACAAGAAATTAATAGATTGCTTTAAATAACTACATAAATAAGATGATTGTGTATTTGAATGGCGATCATAATACCTTTCTTCGCAGATGAATGTTATTTGACAAGGATTAAAAATAAAACCTTCTATATGGAATATAGACCTGTTGCACCCATAATTTATTTATTCTTCAAACACAGATAGATATATGAAAAGTAAGGGCAAGTTGTACATTCTAGTATCTTCTCTGGTACTTTTCTAAGTGAACAGAAATATTGTTAGCACATGCTTTCGCATCTTGAACGAACCCCAAAAGAGTTTTTACACAGTTATAACAAGTAAGTAAGTTCCAAAAGACACCCAAGTTCACATCACACGAAATTCTACCCCTTGGTGCGATGTGAGTGGGTCGCTTAAGCCATAACTTATTATTATTACCATTAACAAAGAAAAAATTCTGTTAATCTATACAGAGGGCAGAATTGTAAAAACCTGAAGTATGTGGTATTGCAGATTCGTACATATTATACGCATATGCTCCGCCTGTGAGTCTAAAATATCCTCTTGACGAGTTTTATGACTTTTTCAAAAGAGCCTTCCTGCAGTGTCGTATAAAAATTGCACCCCGGGGCTTTTAATTGCTCATAAACATAAAAAAAACATCTTCAAATAGAAGTGGGTACGTTATAGTAAAATAATAATACAGAGTCTAAGAATGCCGATTAGGATTATCTTATAAACAATATCCCGTTATACATAAAACGTGGTAATTTCCATTACGGAGAATTTTAAATTCTAATAGATGCAAAGGCAATTAAAATGCGTCTTGTGGATGTAGTGGTGTATAGTGGGTGATTCTTTTCATTTGCATTTCTCAATTGCGACTGTTTATCAATAATAGGGTTGCCAGATTAAAAGCTACGAAAAGGGGGACATCGTGAGTTTTCTAGGGGGAACAAGTATTCAAAAGGGGAACAACAATTTTTTTTTATTTTTGAATACCAGAAAAAGCATCAGCATTATTTATGTACATACTTTATTTAAGAGAAACAAAAGAAAATAAAAAGTAATTAATAAGCATTCAACTAAAAAAAAAAAAATTAAATGAAACAAAAACAACAAAAATAAAGAACAAACGAATGAGAATCATTTTATTAAAGTTATTTTCTTTTATTGAATTTTGACTTAAGAAGGGGGACGGTGGTTTGTATTAGGGAGGACAAACAGCGTTTTTGTATGAAAAAGGGGGGCTGGCCCCCATAAAAGGGGGGCATCTGGCATCCCTAATCAATAACCTAGGTTGGGTATTGTGTTGTATTGGTATTGTGAGCAATTGCTTATTGATTAGTGTATTTAACTATAGGAAGTACTAAGCGAGGGGTCTCAGGTTCAATCCCAAATACAAAATTATAGGTTAGGCGCGTCATGCCACAATCAATCTTTTGCCCAGCAAATTCCCATATCGTGTTATCAGCCGTCTTGGCGATGTCAATTGGCCGCCTCAGAGCTGCGATTTGACCCCTTTGGACTTTTTTTTTGTGGGGAACCGTGAATGACCGATGTTATGCCAACAATCCGGAAACGATTGAAGCACGTATGGCCAATATAATCCAAGCAATCCGTGAGTTACAACCCGAAACCGTCAACAAAGGTTTGAAAAATTGGAGTGACAGAATGCGCTACTGCGAAGCCACCCGAGGCAGTCACTTGAACGACTTTGTGCTCCATAATTAATGGAAATGTTTGCTCTTACTAATAAAGCCATAATACAGGGTAACAAAATTAATTTTGTTGATTTTATTGCATTTTTAAAAAGAAACTTGTATTTGGCCCACCCTGTGTATATTCCCGGACAGTCAAGCTGTTATAAAAGCACTTAGCTCGCCTATATCATTGACTCCAAATCAGTATTACCTACACTATTCCCAGACCTTCCAACGTCTTAGTCTCAGGAACAAAATTTATCGTGGGTTTCTAGCCATGAAAGCTTTAACGGAAACGAAAAAGCCGACGAATTGCCCAGAATAGGCTCAGAAACCAGGGGACCGGAACCTTTCTGATATAAACCCTCTTGTAGTTAGCCCATAGCTTAGCTAGAAACATTGTTTTTTTCTAAAGTTGAACAAGAAAATTAAAGTAATGTTCCAAAGAACCAAAATTCCTTTTAGTTTGTTCTGGAATACAAAAAGTATCCCTTTTTCACTTCTAGCTTATTTCGAGTATACGTATATTCCCTCAAAAAGGGAAATTTCCCACAATCTGTCAATTCAATCTTTTCCGATATGGATGTCAATAAGACTGCAGGAAAAATGGTTTAGGTGTAGTTTACTACGTTTGCTTTTATTGCCAAATTTGGAAATACGGATATGATACCCTTGCTCCAAGGGCGTGCTATAGTTGGCCTTGAATGAATTCCATGAGGATGAGGGCTGGAAAAATACCATTTGCCTGTCAGTAGTATGGAGTGATGGACCAACAGGTATAGAGGTACAACGAATCAAACATATGGTTTGATTTTTTTTACATTACATTGCATCAAGGACTTTCAACAAAATGTTAACCTAAATGACCCAAAAAAGTTTACAAAAAACTTTCAAAATGATATGATTGATGAAGGGTACAACGTCTATACCGGTTCATGTGGCTAGTGTTTACTCAAAGCCAATTAAATCATTTTTTGCCAAATAAAAGACATAACAAAAAATATATTTCCTACCAGATAATTGCAGCTAAAGTCAAATAAAAAAAAACTAACACACCCAGATTTGCGCCACTGAAAATTATCAACAACTTTCCGCGTGATTGCCCCATTCACTGCGTCGGTCGTCGTCCATCGGCTTACAACTTGAGCCAGACATGTAAAATACCTTTAATTGAGAATTTACTTTTCTCACTATTTGCCAATCGCATGAAAGGCTGGTTGGCTCATCATCACCATTCTTCGTTGTGTAAAAAAAAAAATTGCAGCTGCTGTACCAGGGTTATGTCCTGTCGGTACCTTTGAATTTAATATTCGTCGACATCGTCTACAAGACTCTAGTATTCTACGGAGAAGGTGTGAGATTATATCCAACAGTAGGACGCAAATTGTTTTACCCAACTTGCGCGTTCTCAGTGCGTCTTCTTGTCATTCAATTTACCTGTAACGAAAAAAGAAGAGAGAAAAGAGAGATATTAAACAAAAATAAATTAGATGGAGGAGTTCTAAAAAGTATAACAACAACAGGTAAGGTGTACAACACCGTATACGGATTTATTTACCCAGGATATTAGATATGCTTATTTAGCAGAGAAAGGAAGTCTTTGTTTGGTGTATTTCCTATGAGTATACATATTTTTTTCTTTTTTGTACTTTGCCGACACTTGTTTTATCCTGTGATTGGGGGGGAATGACATTTACATTGGCTTTAGTGTAGAACGACACGACACACAGACAGACTACAGAGTATCGGAGTATAGAGAAAAAGAGGTCTGTCAAGCATGGCAGAAAAGAAAACCACTGACACGGCAGTAGGAATAGATAAAAATGCACTTATTGCACAGTTATATAGGTGATATGCAGGTAGCTGAAACTTGACGATTGTTAGTAGTTTGCATTTGCCCTCTCATTTATTATTAACAATTGCGATCATTATGTTAACTTTCAAATATGATTTAAATAAATTTTTTCTTTTTTTTGTAGGTAATTTAATTTTTTGCATACATGTGCGATTGACATGTGCATAATTTTGTTCAATAATAGTGCAACCGCAACCACAAACTTTTTTTTTTTTTTGTGGTTTATAATAATAAGCCATAGATACATAAAAAAACGTTCGCGAATTGCGTAGATATGGAAAATAAACATTCCAAGCACTGCAGTTTTTTTTATTTATAGCAATTGCAGCGTTTAGTAGAAATTGCAGCGTTTAGTAGAAATTGCGGCATTTTCTATAGGTAGGTACAGAATATAAAAATAATTTCCATAAACCACACTTTGAACCTGGTTGAACCAGGAACCCATATCCAATAGTCCTCACAGCACCCGCATTATAGATTTTGGTACACCCAATTGATGGATAGATGTCCAAGGTAACCACTCTGACTATGCAATTAATGATCCAACGAGCGCCATCTTGCGGATTTTGATTGAATTTTGTTATTACGTTAAGTGGCTATTGGTTTTCAAGGTGAGGTGCACTTAGATAAGGTTAGAGAAAACGATTCGTATTTATGACCAAAGCTATGGACATAGTAAACGTGAAAAAGCGAAGCGAAGCTAAAAGCAAAGCGGATGGTATCCATAATGAGCGCAAACATTGACGTTTTGGAAGTGAATCAAAATAAATAAGATTCTTGAATTATGGAAATGGATTCGTCAGGAGAAGAGGACTTTTTATTAAATAATTATAAATAATTATTTTTCCGTTCAGGAGATTAACAAGTCAAGTTATATATACAGTGAGCGTCAAAAGTAAGTGAACACCAATGCTCTTTTGAGTTGTCTTTAATGTCTTGAAACATGTCTAAAAAAAACTAACAATCTGTAAAAAGTTTGATTATAAAATAAAGAAAACATATTTCATCTTGACAGCGGAAAAAACTTGGTAGATGTTTAAAAAAAAAATTGTTTCTAAACTAACAAACACAAATGAAAACATCATTGGCGGTGACTCACTTTTGACGCTCATTGTAATGGCTAATTTCATTATCTTTACCAAGACATCCGTATAAACATCCCCATAATTCAGCTGAATACTTTAGAATGTCATAAAAAGTATTCGATTGTCTAACAAAATCTATTCACAGGTGCGTTTTAGCATGAACTTCTTGCTAAAAAAAAAAACTGGGCAGAAGATTTATAAGGCTGCAGTTATAGCTATCAGTAGAATGCATCCGTAAAAAAATTGTTTCACTTTTTTGGAGCACTTAAACTTAACCGTTGAACTCAAACTTGGTCTTAAATAGTTGCTTTTGAATAATAAAGCTAATTCGTCAAAAAAAATTAAGCAATTCATCTTTAAATTTTCTAATTGAATTTCTTTATTTTTCCGTACGAAAGACTTTTTCTGTTCAACTTCTCAACCAGTTTCACGAAGTATTCCACTGAATTCCTATGATATGCTATGGTTAAATGTTTCAGTTTTGTTCTGTTTCGTGTTTTTACGGATGCATTTTACTGATAGCTATAACTACAGCCTAATGTATGGGCTCAGTTTATTAGCTTTTACCTGTCAGACCTTAGCTTTAGCTATTCGCATCCACTCTGTCCGTAGTCTATATGAAACTAATTTTGACATTTCTGGTGACATTAGCATAAGCTGTGTCAAACTCACCAGTCCCTGTTAAGGCGCCAAGTGGCAAAGTTCAGAAACTGGAACGGAAACCGAAACGGAACAGAAAACTTTTTCATTTCGTAGTAAATTCTGTTTCTGTTCCCGTTGCTCTCTCGGCTACATGAAACTGAAACAGATCCAAAACAAAAATGTGTACGACTGGGTCGCACGTAACTTTCTCGTTTATTGTAAATCTCGCAGAATCTCAGTCATTTCAGCAAATTTTATGTTTAAAATCATACCCACTCAAGATGTACTCAGGTAACTGAACCCTTATTAATTATTAACTTCAACATTTTATTACTTTAAAATTTCACCCCGAACTGACACTTGAAGAAGGCAAGTAGGCGATGAATTTCGAATTATATTGCCACTGAAGTTTTGGCCTTTACAAAATATATACCGTGTGTGAATACAGATCGGAATTTGGGTAGTAATTTTTGAGAAATATTCATAGAACGGCTATATTCGAGTTTTCTGAGAAAAACTAAGTACGTGATCTGATCATGTTTCGAATGCTTATGTATTTTGATCGAAATCGTTGGAGCGGTTTTTTGTAAAATTATTCTGACAAATAATACGAATTTGGATTCGAAAAACACTGTTAATAAACTGAAATTAGCTGAAAACTGAGTACGACTTATTCTTTAGGATATAAACATTACCTAGCAGTTCCATTTTCATCCAAATCGAAAATTACGTTTTCGAGATATGAGCAGTTTTTAAAGTACCACTTTCAGCGATTGGGTTGGAGATCAAAGGAAGCATTCATGGTCCAAAAAACATTGTTTTGCAACTATTTAGCTCAAAACTGAGCAAATGGCATTACTATGGATTTAAGCATTACCTGCCAGTTTAATTTTTATCATAACTGAAAATGGCGTTTTTGAGATATGAACAGTTTTTTAAAGTACTATTATTAGGGATTTGGGTGGATATCAAAGAACGCAGTCTTTTTAGAAAAAAACTGAGTTTACTATCAAGTTTAGAATGACAATAGTAGGTACTTTTTTTTTAATAGTTTTTACCGTTTTCGAGAAAAACCAATTTTTAAAACAGTTGTTGCTGGACTTTTTAGCGAAAAACTGGGTATGGAGTTTCTACATTAACTCAACTATCAATTTTTGCAATTTTCGCAGAATCGATTGAGTTCAAATTTACAGACAATCTTAGATATTGTTCCAGAAGAGCTCCTGTAAAGATTGGTCAAAATTGGAGAAAGGGAAGTGGCACCGCCCATATAAAACAAAACATTCAAAATCTTATATCTCGAAAACCACCGACTCGATTGAGCTAAAATGTTCAGCCAATCTTAGGCATTGGCTCGGGATAGTTCCTCTGAAACGTGGTCAAAATTTGACAAAGGGGGGTGGCGCTTCCCATACAAAAAACATCTTCTGAAACCCTATGGCGTTATAACTCGATAGGCGCTGGGCCGATTTTCATGATTATTATTTTGTTGTTCGTATTGCTGTTTAGGCAGAAAGAAAATTTCAGAAATTTTAGTGGGAATTTTCACATCAAACTAATACACGTTTCAAATAGAAATAATTTCAAATATGGCACTATTCTGTTAAGTTTTAAGCCCGTGATTATGGCGCGTTAATCGTAAGACTTAAGGACTATACACATGGGAGCGACCAACTACCTACGAACGAAAGAATATTCGCGAGTTGTGACAGTCAGCCATCAGTTTCTACCAGAAATTTATAATTTGAGGTTAAGTTCGACCGAATGTTTTATTCGCTAGTTTGTGGAACGCGATTTAATGATGTGGATTGCGAATAAACTTTGACAATTTGCGCCGAGGATGTTTTCGTTCGCGGCAAAAAGTTTGGAATTCGAAAATTTGTTGTTTAAACTGGTTTTCTCAATACATTTTGATGGGATAATTAATTATTATAAATGCATCAAAAGAGGTTTGAACGCTTTCGTTCGCTTTCATGTAAATAGTCCTTTACCGTATTATCATTATGAAATCAAAGATGTCGCAATCATAATGCGGAGCTGTCAAAAGTTCCATCGTTATAAAATGTAATTGGTGTTGTTTTTGAATTGAGTAGACATGTTCTTGGTTATGGATTTTAAAGCGGCCGATGACGTTCAATATATATGACACCAAACAAAATGTAACTACCGACCAAGGTTTTAAAACACAACCGTTGGTATTGTCTCGACTGATAATAGTGCTTTGTAAACTTTTCCCTTATCGGAAGGCAATTTCAATGCAATACGTGTGCCAAGTGGTACAAAAACATCGGCTAACAAAATATCTCGATCTCTGACGTTTAAACTCGCAACACTTTGCACCACCTATAACAAAAGCAAAGTGAACCACCTACCAACAACAATCAATATTTGGCAGCACCGACTATGAACCCGACTAAAAATAAAACTGAAATCGAAAAGGAAGAACTTTAAACGAGAAAAAGTGAAAAGGGTATAGGTAAGGCTATAAAGTAGAATCAACAAGAGTTCAGCATTCAGCTTCAGCTACAGCTACAGCTTATGTGCGATGCATAATAAAAAGATACATTTATACGACTGTAGACAGGTACATATAGGTATAAATGCTGGGGGAACACACCTCGAATGGTCGAGTCAGAGTGCTACAGGCATACAATGTTTTGGTGTGTATAGACTTTAGACGAGCTTGCTGACGACACAAATGCACCACTGCTACACAACTAATCTAACCTCTTTTTACCCACGGATTTCTAGTTTGGATACAGCTATAGATACAACGGTTAGTGCTACCTACAGATGGAAACTTTAAAGCGGTCCCCCTTTTATTTAGTCGCCAGCTTTACTATAGCTTTTTTGGGGTGTGGGACAGAGGATGGGTTTTTGTGTGAACTAATTCTGGGTTTTGGGAAATATTTTCCGATTCGTTCGTATCAGCAGATTTGGATAATGGATTTTTGTTTTGTTTTCCGGATGAATTCGGTGTTTATGTTCTGCATCATTTGGCAGTTAAAACACTTGGCTGTGGGTGCCCATTGTAATGGTTGCATGATTCGGTTTCTTTTTGTTGTTGGTTATGATGCTGTTAATTGAGGGTTCAGTTAACTTTTAATTGGTTTTTTGGTAATGGTATACTAATAGGTCGGCTGCAGGTTGCGGGGGAAGGCGTTTAGTTAAGTTATTGATGTGATAATCTCACTTTTTGTTAGAGATTGTAAATAAAAGACTATATACAGGGGACAAATGTTTACAGGGATTAAAAGCATCGGCATCGGCTTTTTGTTTGGTTTTTAATTAACTTGACTTAGGTATGTATGCACTTGTACGTCATAGATATCGAATTGACTTCCCACTGAAGGTGGCTTGCTATAAGAATACACGAAAGAGATGCGTTATAACTACTGCACCGACATGAGACATCTAGTATATTTACTTTTGCTCTCTCTATTCATACAGCATGGCATGTCACATCTCACATGTGTCGATGTGTCCTATAGAAATACCTACCCCATAGCCAACTGCAAAAATTGGACAAAGAACTTTTTTTTTTAAAAATCGTGTCTAACTTTAGGCACAAGCTATAAATACTGCTCGAGAGATAAGTATAGACCGTTCCAGGGATTGCGATGGACCCACTATGGTGACTGGTACCTTGTAATGAATTTATAACCCGGTATAACCTTAAAATGTAAGAAGTCCTATGAACCTAATAACAAAGAGTAATAATGTAATGAAATGCGAAGAAGACTAGAAACATCAACAACTTGTATTTTCTGTTGTATTTTCTTGGACAATTGGCAGCGAATCAAAAAGCTGGTTCACTTTTTCACAAAACAATAATATATCTTCCCAAAAATGAATTTATGCGAAGAACGAATTCAGAATTCAACTATTTAAAACAAATCACTCAAAGAACTATTAGAGCAAGAGCTAGAAACGTTTTTTCTCAAGTCATTTTAGCAAGGCTGTAACTTTGTGAGCTTAGTTCGTGGTGACTACTGAACACGAAAATACATTCTGGCAGCGCTGCGTTAGTTTATATTGTTCATGGTGAAACAAAGCCACCCAAAACACAGCCACATCGGCTCGCGTGTCTGGGCGCTTCCGGAGCCACGCGTACCTGTCCCACTGCGGCTATAGAAGATTTAATAGGTATAGGACTAACACCCCTCCATATTTACATCAAAAAAGTGGAAATAACCAGCTCTGCAAGTCTGATACAAGCGAAAGAGATATATATTAACGAACATCAAGAACTAATGGAACTAATTTTCGAACTTCCAGAACTTGACATGATATGAGCGGTTACAGATCGCCTACCAAAGACACTATGCTTCAACAAACATTTCTCCACAGAAATCATAAATAGGCATAAGTTAGCAATAGCCCACCAAATTGCCAAAACGGCTTAAAGTGGTATGCGGATAGTTCCAAAATGGACTCGGGGGTGGGAGCTGGTATTTATGGACCGAATCGAAATGTATCAATATCTATGGGAAAAAGTCTCAGTGTATTTCAGGCAGAGTCCCATGCCCTTAAAGAATGCGCAAACCTGATATACAACTCGGGTATAAAAGGCGCAAACATCCATATATTCACGGACAGTCAATCAGCTATAAAAGCCCTTAGCACTTAGTACCAGGAACAAAACCAGTTCATGGTGGGTCCCCGGCCACAAGGGGATTGAAGGAAATGAAAAAGCCCCTATAAATAGATTTTTTTATACCAACGTCCACTTTTTGGGAGCTTTTTTTGGCCTAAACATTGAGCTGTTGGTCATTAACCATTAGAAAAACAAATGAACTTACATCAAATCGTCCATTTCAAGAGACAAACTTAGTGAATGTCAGGCAGGGTTTCGGCAAGGATACAGTAAACTGAAAATTAAGTACAGCTAAGTAAAGACATGACAGACATCGTGTAAAATCATCTACGGCTACTTTGTTGGTTTTAATGCCGCATTTTATAGCGTGAATTGTAATTTTATGGTTCTATTAGCTAGAAATTGTGTAGCAACGTTTTGGGATGGCAGGGTATCGCATAATTCAAGCAAAATGTAATGTTAATAGAAAAAAACAGATTTCTAATTAAAAAGCTTAAATTTTTTATTGATTCATAGTGCCTTACCAACAATCAAAATTAGTCTCGACTTTAATACAAAAGTCGAAACTAAAAAATATTGCGTACCAATAACCACTTTATCCTCGAGTTAACCCTAATGTCGACTCTAACTTTCGATCCTGAGAAAGTCGTGTCTAACTCATGGTTTAAGTATAAGTGTCATCGTAGTAGTGTCATTCAAAGGTGGAATGTCAGTTTTCCAGCCGAATAATTTTCATTTTTCATTTAAAATTCTTTAATAAGTAATTTTATGATTTAATTTGATGTGATTGTTTTATATAAAATAAATTTAGCAGTGGTCTGTGAAATAGTGCATTTTTATTTTCCTTAAATAAATTGTCAAGCAAACCTAATAGTTTTTTTTATTTGGTGGTTTCTGTTTTGTAAGGTGACTGTGATTAAGATTTGATTAGGTACCATCGGAACATTTTTCATCATTTTGGCCTAATAGGATACATTAAATTATGTGAAAATGTTTACCCAAGCCAAAAATGTGTTTTGTACATTTCATTATGCGACCAGAAATCTTTGCTCAATTTATTTCCGATGATGTATTTATATTTGCGTCCTGACCTACCAAGAAATTGTGTGAAATAATTGCATTTCAACAAAAAAAAAAATTTAATAGCTGATTTGGCTCGAATAAATCTGACAATTTTGCCAAATTCGTACAAGATTTGACATCAATTGTACTAGAATTTGTACTAAAGTCGTGTTTTGTAAACCCTTCGATTAAATTGGTTATTGGTAGGGCAAAATTAAAAGTCGAAACTAAACTCCGCTTTTAAAAAGCCACTAACTTCAGGTGAAGCGCGCTCTTTCTTTTGTGAACAGCGACCAGCGAAAAATAAATAAAATAAATAAATGAATAGGTGGCGCAACAGGCGCGTAGACGCCCTAGGCCTAGCTTCTCGCACCGTTCGTTTGTGTGTTTCTAATTTTTGGGACGAATGGAAGGGACCTACAATTATTTTATGCCGAGTCCGAACGGCTGAATTGAGAAGCTTTTTCAAGACAGTTAATACTCTCGGATGTTTGTCAGACGTTCGCGAGAGGTGGCGCAGTAGAAAAAAAAATTAAGATGTAATTTGTGTTTTTCCGCGGATCGAACATGGGACCCTTCCTCGCACAGTAGTCCAGCACAGCACACTTACCACTGCGCTACTGCGCCCACACTTCCTCACTCACTCCCTCACTCACATCTAGAAACGAAAAATATTCATTAAAGTTCTTGATGAAAAGATAAAGAAATAATTTTTAGGCACGGTCTTGCATTTACACAGCCTATTATTCTAAACTAAGACATGCCTCAAGAAAGAAGCTATTTCGATCCAAATTCTGGTCTAGATAAAATGTGGTCCAATGTGGTCTATGTAAAATGAAAGCCCGAGGAGATACTTGAGTAATGTACTTTATGGAAGTTTGTCCAATAAAAAAAATTATACTTTCGAACAGCTTTTCAAGTTGCAAATAAAGTTCTTAAATTTCGAAATTAAAGAAGAAATTGGATCGCAATGTCGTCTTTGTAACGATAACGTAATCCATTTTTGAGAAAAAATGTGACACAAAAACCCGCCCTACGAACTAAGTCCCCACTGGAACTAACTCCCACTAGCTACAACGAGCTAGGTCCCACCAAATATGCAGTGGGATTTAGTTATTATTCAAATTTTCTGGAGTTCCAATTCGGACTTAGTTCGTAGGGCCCCAATAACCGCACCAAATTCGTTGTGGATTAAAAGGTTGACTATTTCTTTTGAATTTTTCCAGTCCCAGATGCAAAGGTTCGTACCCAGATAAATGAAAATGAGCCTCATAATTTTGAATTATTTAATGTAAAATATTATGAAAATTTTCCACGACATTTCAATCGTTTTTGTAGTAGATTTTTACTATTTCAACATTTTAACACGTTCTGCAAATGTGTATCGCAGCGATGCCAAACCTAGCCCAATTGTGAAATTCTAGCACTGTCCGATTCGATCTAGCACTGTAAATTGACCTTTTAGCACTGTGTTTAATTTATATTTTCAAGCATTACACATTTAATTATTGCTGTAAAACTGTTTTTCTGTGAAAGTTTAGTTAATTATTTGAAACTAAAATTTTGTTTCTGTATTTTGTACGTCAAAAACGTCAAAACAGTGTAGATATATACTAAAGTCGCTTGGTCTAGCCCTGAAATCACATTTCTGGCTCTAAATCACAATTTTGAGTTGGCATCGCTGGTGTATCGTAGTTTTGACTTTTCAAAAGTCATCAGTCATCACAATAATAAATTACTTGACAGCTTACTGTTTAAGAGTAGGTAGCGTAAAAATGACACCCTTTACTGGATGACCCTGCAGTGTAGATTAATACTCAAGCACTTTATTGTCAGCCGGTACCCCTTATACGGAGTTAGAGGAAAATCCCATTATTTAAATTGCATGGGATGGGCCCCTTATTTTGGCACTCTCCCTATACCATCACTTGACAGTATGTTTCTGTATTATTGTCACGTGCTCGCATGCAATAAATTCTCCAAAGATTCTCTTCCTCATTCAAAGTCCACTGACCCCATAAATTTACTTCACAGTTCAGATGCACATTTGCAAAAAAAAAAACTTGAAGAGCCTACTTCTGAGCACTATGCTTGATTATTGTCAGTATACACCCAGTGGGCCAGTGCCAGTGCACAGTAGGTACATGCGCTTACTTCAAATGTAATTTGCATTAAAATAGAACTCGCATCGTTTTGCGTTGTCTCTCTGAATTCGTATTCTGTTCAGAACACGAACCATATAAAATTAAAAAAAAAAAAAAAGCTGCCACATACCCTACCCAAACCCAACCCAGCCACCTAACACAATTCCGTGATGAATGGGTAGAGGAGAGCTCTAAAAAAAAAACACAATATTGTTTAAGATGTAACTCAATTGAATCCGCCTCTAGGAGTACCGTCGGTCGTCAAAACAACGTCGCAGGCTCAAGTCGTGGTTACACTCTTCTTCCAGACATAAGACTATACGACGACCAACTGGCATCGCATGTCGAATGCACATTTTTACACGCAAACTGGCTCTAACGTTCGAGAGAGGCCTCTCATCAAAAACAAAGAAAACGCAGCGCGAGTTAAGTATCCATAGCAAAACATATTGAGAAAAAAGATAACATTATTTGTATTCAATGATATCTTTAGCCTCTAGTACAGTCTTGCACACAACGCTACAATGATAACATATGTACAAGAGATAATATCGTTTGTATACAATGTTGGAATATTATCTCTTCTTCATTATCAAGCAAGACGATTGTACGCTTGGGTCTCCTTGTAGATAGATAAGAAAAATATATAAATACGACTGTATGATGAATTTATCGATAGTCTTATTGTAACTACATAGTAGCCTTAAGCTCCTTTTAGAATTAGTAAAAAGTATTTCAATAATAAAGGACATAGTTCCAAATAAATATTGTTTAATTTTAAAAGTAAGAAACAAGTGTTTTAATTGGCGATCCTGCCAGGAGGTTAAATATACTTTTTAACTTCAATCGAGCGGACCTCGGGAACAAGTAGTGAAATCTAGTATAAACAGAACACTCGCGTTACCGGTTACAAGAATTACCTAGCATAGCAGGTACAAATATAGCTTCTTCATACGAAGCAGCTAAGCAATTCAGTGAAAGTGTATATGTGGAGGAAAAAAACACACAAATTCGACGACAACAGACACGAGTTCAAAATGGAACAACTCGCAGTATTAATGGCAAGATTAGAAGCTTTAGAAACCAGGTGCAACACAGTAACACAAACCCTAGAGCACACACGCACAGAGAATGCAAGGTTAGCAGCAATAATAACTAACCAAAATCAAATAAACACTAATTTAGAAACAAAACTAAATGAAGTAAAATCTGGATTAGGCATAGTACCAAACATACCTGTGCTAGAGGAAATAAGAACCACATATACAGATGGTAGTGAAATACAGTTAGACGCATTTAAAAGCCTACCTATTTTCAACGGCGATCAATCAAATTATCGGTCGTGGCGCGAAGAAGCATCCAGATTAATGGACAGCATTAAAAACTTCAAAACACACAGTAAGTACGCAGCAGCATTGACTATAGTAAAAAGTAAAATACAGGATGCAGCCGCGAATGTGTTAACTAATTATAACACAATTTTTAATTTTGAGGCGATACGTAACAGATTAGATTATACGTACTCTAATCAAGAACCTCTATACGTGCTACAAGACATGATGAAAGCCATCACGCAAAAAAGAAGCACACTGTCTGAATACCACGACGAGATAAATAAAAATCTCAATTTAATAATATCAAAAATCACTATGTCAGGTGATCCGCCGAATATAATCGACAGACTAATTAAAAATGCTAACGACGACGCAGTTCGTATATTCATTGATGGTATGAGTGACAACTTTACAAGAGGATCATTATATTCAGCTACAATAAATGATCTAGAACACGCATTCGCAATTGCTCGCAGAATAGAACATGATAATGTGCACAGGCATTTACATCTCACTCAAGATAAGCACCACAAAAATATGCCACATGAACGCAGAAACGAAAGAAGACCAAATTATTCGAGCCAAACAACGAATTATCAACCCCAGAAGCAATACGATAATATGCAGCAACACAATCAAGGACCACAGCCGATGGAGATAAACTCGAGACAAATTGTACATGCACAGCGACAAAATTGGAATCAATGCAAACCCGATGTATATAATCCACCAGCGAAACGTGAACACAGCGGGAGTTTCAACACACACAACAGACCGCAACGATCTTATCAGCAGAACTTCAAGCAGCAGAGAGTAAATAACTCCCGACAACAACGCAGAGACGATGCCAGCAGTACATATGCAGAAGCAGATGAAACGGAATGTATGGTAAATAATAACATAAGAATAGATCATTTAAACTAGTAGACGGGTTGCCCTGCTTAAATTTAACTAGTACTATTCATAAGAAAATTTACAAAATTCTTATTGATACTGGTGCAACCCATAATTACATTAATAGAAAATGCGATTCTAGCGAAAAAATTAAAATTAAACCTATAAAAATAAAAACAATGCATGGTTATTCTATGGTAGATACAAAGAAAGTAGTTAGGATATTAAAGAAAAATATAACATTTTTTGAATTAGAGGATATTCAGTCTTTTGATATGATATTAGGATATGAAGGACTTAAAGTTCTAAACGCGGAAATAAATTTCAGTAATATGACTCTAACTACCATAAGCAGTGTCGAATCTATTCAGAAAATTAATTACATAATTGGGGAAAATAATATTTATAAAGCAGACATAGATAGACTGATGAAGATTAATAACAGCATAGGACCGTTACCCTTTACAGATACTATAGAAGCAAGCATTAGGACGACCAATGATAATCCGGTTTATGTTAAACAATATCCATATCCCATAGCAGATAACGAATTCGTAAACAAAGAAATACAGAAACTCTTACATGACGATATAATAGAAAAAAGCCATAGTCCTTATAACAGTCCCATATGGACAGTACCTAAAAAAGGTTTGGACGAAAAAGGAAAACCAAAACGGCGCATGGTTGTTGATTTCCAAAAACTTAACGCTCACACTGTAACAGACAGATACCCCATTCCGGATGTCAACATGACAATTCAAAATTTAGGTAAAGCCAAGTACTTTACAACGTTAGATTTGGAGTCAGGTTTCCACCAAATTAAAATCAAAACAGATGATAAAGAAAAAACAGCTTTTGCTATAAATGGCGCAAAATATCAATTTAAACGAATGCCTTTCGGGCTCAAAAATGCACCAAGCATATTTCAGAGATGCGTGGACGACATTTTGAGAGACTTTGTAGGTAAATTCGTACACGTTTACATTGATGACGTATTGATATATTCTTCATCTGAGGAAGAACATATACAGCACATAAGTCAAGTATTCGACGTACTCAATAAAGCCACATTAAAAATATCTGATGAGAAAAGTAAGTTTTTTCAAGAAGAAGTAGAATACTTAGGTCACATAATCAGACATGGTAGAATCACTACGAACCCTGAGAAAATAGCAGCTATAGAAAATTTTCCAGTCCCACAAACGGTAAAGGATTTGAGAGGATTTTTAGGTCTTACAGGTTACTATCGTAAGTTTATAAAGGGATACGCAAGCATAGCCAAGCCCCTGACATTATATTTACGAGGAGATAACGGTAAAGTAAACAAAAAACAAAGTAAAAATATTAAGTTAAATCTGAATGATTCAGCATTAGAAGCGATTAGAATTTTAAAAAATTATTTGAAAGAACAAGTCGAACTTTTTCAACCGGATTATAGTAAACCATTCGAGCTTACTACTGATGCATCCAACATAGCTATTGGAGCCGTACTAAGTCAGAATAAGCAACCTATACACTTCTTGTCAAGAACACTGAGTAAGACAGAAGAGAACTATAGCACAAACGAGAAAGAGCTATTAGCGATCATATGGTCCTTACAAAAACTCAGAAACTACATATATGGTATAGCAGACTTAACCATATATACCGATCACCAGAGCCTTATATATTCTGTATCAGAAAAAAATCCCAACACAAAGCTGAAACGTTGGAAGGGAATCATTGAAGACTTTGGAGCAAAATTAGTTTATAAACCAGGAAACCTAAATCTTGTAGCTGACGCATTATCACGTCAACGCATAAATACTTCTACCATAGAAACAGCACATTCAGCTGAAAGTTCTTCTAATGATATAATAAAAACTGTGAATCAGCCTTTTAATGCATACACTGCACAGTTCGAACTTATTGAAGATATAACAAATAATATCGAAACACAAATCTATTTTGGTAACAAAATAAGACTCATAATAAAGTTTAAGGACAAAGACTCTTTACTAAGGCAGATGAAAGAAGTTATACAACCCCAAAAGATTGTAGCTTTGCATACGAAATTTGAAAACATATACAAATATGGTGAAAACATAAAAAAAGAATTCCCACTAGTAAGATTTATATTCACACCAAGAAAACTTCAAGACGTGACAAATTTGGAGGAACAACTAAAACTTGTAAGGGTAACTCATGAAAGAGCACACCGAGGGTTACGTAACAATATACAAGAAATCTCAGAGAAATATTACTGGCCCGATCTAAATAAACAAGCAAAGAGTTTCAACAAAAAATGCATAGCATGTCTATTTGGAAAATATGAAAGAAAACCTATCAGAGAACCTCTGAATAATTCAGAAATACCAACACATGTGGGAACACACATTCATATGGACATATACTTCAACGACAAGTATACTTTCCTTGTAACAGTAGATAAGTATTCTAAATATACAATCCTTCGGGAAATCGAAACTCGAAACAGACTGTACGACGTTATGGAAGAGGTCTTATCTAATTATTTCCCAAAATGTGAACGACTCATGACAGATAACGAGAAGGGATTCAAAACAGAAATGGTGAACCAAATGTGTTTGAAATACAACATAACTAAAGTAGAAACTCCAGTATACAGATCGACAGCTAACGGTCAGGTAGAACGTGTAAACGGTACAATAACTGAACTGTCTAGAATATTCACAATTCAGAATAAAACAAGACTTATCGAAGAAATATTTAGAACAGTGCGTGAATTAAATAATTCTATACACTCAGTTACCGGTTTGAAACCTAGAGACATTTTCTTTAATCAAAATAAATATAGAAATAGTGAAATTATAATAAATAAACTAAACTCAGCATCCAAAAAAGTGATCGAACGTCTAAATAAAGGAACTCGACACAGAGAGTATAAAAAAGGAGATAAGATAATGGTAAGAATCACAGGTCTTAGAAAGAAATCTAACGCTAGATACATAACAAGAATAGTAGAAGAAGATAAAGGAGACACGGTAATCTCTAAAGAAGGAATAAAAATTCACAAGGATAACATAAAGAATTATCATTTTTCAGATGACGAAAATATTAATATTCCTAACATTACTAGGAATTGTACAGAGTCAAGAAGGGCAAGGAAACGTTCAAATAACTGAGATACTAAACAAGAAGTTTATACTTACACAAACAGATGACGTGTATTTATTCAAAGAACAAACTTATTTGTTACATGCCACCAACCTGACTTCGATATTTCAACCTTACGTAAATATCGTAACTAGTAAATATCAACCTACACAGGAAGAAAAAATTTGGTTAAGTAAAATTAAGAATTTAGCAGACCAATTACAAGAACATACTAGGCATACTAGATCAATTAACTTTTTAGGAACAGCTTTCAAATATGTGTTTGGTAATCCTGACCATTATGACTTAGTTAACATAGAAACGAGTATAAATAATCTCATAGAAAACAATAATAAACAAAAAACTATAAATTCTAGATTTGAACAAATTTTGCAACAATTCGAAGGTCAGAGCCTTAAAGAACATTTAGTAATAGAACAAGTGTACGAACAATTATTATTATTGACCAGAACAATTAATGCAGCAAAAAATAATGAATATTTATCAGAAAGCCTAGACTTAGATGACATTAAAAATATTATTCAACATGAAATAATTCAAGTACCCATAATAAATATACTTGAGTACTCTAAAATATTTTTAGCTAGAACTGATGAATTCTTCATCACAATATATAAATATCCAGTTCTAATTAAATCATGTAAATTGTATAAAGTAACACCTTTAAATTCAAAACATGGAAAAATCATTACAGATAAAACAATTGCCTTATGTAACCAAACTTATTTAAGAACAAGAAATTGTCAAAATCATCTAAGTAAAAACATTTGTGAAATTAACTTTGAAGAAGAAAATTGTCTTATTCCACTTTTAAAGAATATAACTTCAAAATGCAACATTAAACAAGAATACGATTACGACTTAGAAATTGAATCCGGTGTTATGTTATTAAGCGGTAAGCATAAGTTAAATAATCAAACAATTAATGGTATAAACTTAGTTACTTATGAAAATACTATAAATCTAGACGATAAAATATACAAAAACATGCATAAGCAAATTAAAGAAGTTATATTAAGAAATCATAATTCAGAGTCTTACATCGACCAAATAATTAAAGAAGATACAATGTACAAATTCGATAACATAGATACTTTAAAAAAACTAATTATTCCTTTTGAAGAAAAACCGATATTATCAACTATATACACAATTGTAACACTGATTGTTATTCTAGCATTTACGTACGTAATGATAAAAACTATACAATGTATAACAGATCGTCAAAAACAAAAAAAGATTGACGCATATAACAAAACTTATGAAAGAGAAATGTTAAAAATAGCGTCGAAAAATCGGGACGATTTCGTTTAACAAGGGGGGGAGTTAAGTATCCATAGCAAAACATATTGAGAAAAAAGATAACATTATTTGTATTCAATGATATCTTTAGCCTCTAGTACAGTCTTGCACACAACGCTACAATGATAACATATGTACAAGAGATAATATCGTTTGTATACAATGTTGGAATATTATCTCTTCTTCATTATCAAGCAAGACGATTGTACGCTTGGGTCTCCTTGTAGATAGATAAGAAAAATATATAAATACGACTGTATGATGAATTTATCGATAGTCTTATTGTAACTACATAGTAGCCTTAAGCTCCTTTTAGAATTAGTAAAAAGTATTTCAATAATAAAGGACATAGTTCCAAATAAATATTGTTTAATTTTAAAAGTAAGAAACAAGTGTTTTAATTCGCGCACAAAAATATTTGTAATTTAAAAATAAATATAGGTGCACAAGCACAACAAGCGGGAAGTCTCTTATACTCAACAGAAACAGACTTGCGATCGCGATGAGGAGGCCAGAGCCAGAGCCAGACCCGATTCACTGTGTATACACATTTAGTGGAGGGTCATTGACCAACTCTCTAGAAGTGTGTTCCCTCTTCTTATCGGCGGCGCGGCTACGACGACGAATACCTCTATACTAAAAAATAAAACAATCTATATAATTACGCTTATCGATGGAGAAGAGTGCGCGCAATAAGTTTAGCTGTTTAGCTGGTAGCGGGGTGGATAGATTGGGGATGATTGTAAATAGAACTTCAACTCTTTTATGAACACATGGGCGCATTTTAACCACTGCAAAGCTTGCGGGGGATAAACATTATTTTGTGATTTCTCCCCTAGCTCGCACTATAGGCAACTTTGGGGAGAGACCAACTGAATGTTTACCTATACAAAAAAACAAAAACAAGGCGACAGATCCAGCAGCTGTGATTTATGTTACTGTCATACGTGAAGGCTTATTATTGTAAACAAAATGATGACTAAAATTAAAATGAATTATAAATAATTCACAAAACAATGACGCCGATGAAGTGGGTGTGTAATCGGTTGATATACAGTGCGTTGAATAATTTATTCCGATTCCAGTGCTACTCCGTACTTCTACTTATCTTCGCGCTGGAAATCGGTTGTTAACAATAATTCCTAGTGGCCAATGTAATACGATATTGAGGGATTGTGTAGGTGTTTTATTGATTGATGTTGCAGTGGAAATCAGTTTATGTCTATGAATGTTTATGCTAATGAATGCGACCATTTATCACTCGATCGTAGGCACTCATTCAAATTTGCTATAAATCATTCTTAATTACTATTTATATTGAATTTCCTCGGTATTGCACGACTTTGAGGGTTCAGCATAAAGCGCACACCAAAAACCTGATGCCACTTCATCAACAAACAAAAAGGGGTAATGCATTTTGTAAGCGCACACTCAATCAGTAAGTTTGGCTTGTATCGCACACATTATATGAAGAACAAATGGGATAGTGTGCGGATGTGAGTTTTTATATTTCTATACAAATGTTTGCGGGTTATTGAATAGATATATGCAATTTTTTTACTGTTACTATGTGCGCATGCAAAACAAACAAAAGTGTGAACTCCAGACAAGGCGCACAGCAAAAATGGCGAAAGATTAAAGCAAAATATTTGGTGCAACAGGTCACTGCGGGCATAGTTTTTCGCAACCATTCATTTGCGATTCCGATTGGTTAAATTGAAAGGCTTTTCCAGGATTGTTCTACTCTCGGGTGATTTTAGTGCAGTGGAGGGTTATTCCCAAATACGATCGCTGGATCGTATTGAAAGCGATATATGTACCTCAATTTCGACCATCTTCCCATTTGCTTATTTTCAAAAGCAAACTGAATTTTAAGGTTCCGTTCCCATAGGAACAAAACGGAACCTTATTGTTTTCGCTACGATGTCTGTTCGTCTGTCCGGACCCACTAAGCCAATTTTGTACCTAGGTCTATCTCAAGAACTAGTAGACGTAGAAGGCTGAAATTTGCACACAACATCAGGTACATATAACTTTGTGATGTGCTTTTTCTGAGGCTGAGGTTTTGCTCGCAGAATCCAGGATTTTCCCAGAGAAACACGAAACAATGATTAAATTCCTGAGTTGAGGCTAACGCATACAATATGCGGCGCAACGAAAAGCGTGGCTCCGTAATACAGAATGCGGCCCAACGGCAAAGCGTGGCACCGATATAAGGCCTAGCGACAAGCGTGGTTCCGTATGCGTTTCAGCAATAAGCGTGGCTCCGTACTACAAAATGCGGCACAACGGCAACTAACGTGGCTCCGGTATAAAGCAGTACAGCCAAAGGTGCTGACACTGCTGATTTAAGGACAGCTTCCCAAATGAAACTTCGCCACCAAAAATTTAGAATACTGTCCGAAGTCAATTTCCATATGGGAGCCTTTTCTGGTACACGAGATTGGTACGATCAACAAGTAGACAAGTCTCCCCGAATGGCAATTTCATTCGCAATAGGGGGGAATCGCTTTTGGATCAGCCGCGTTTTTGGGAATAATTTATGTTTTTTGAGGATCGAATTTGAGACCCTTCCCTCAGTCGTCCAACACACTAACCACTGAGCAATTGCGCCAAAAATGGCTGCTACATCCCCATTAATACGCCGATTGAGGTTTAAAAATTCGTAAGCGCACACTCAAATCAGTGAGTTTGCTTTGTATCGCCCACAATATGTGCGGAATAGCAATCACAATGTGCGCATCGGAGTTTTTGTACAAGTTTTTTTGGAATAACGAATTGCTTTAAAGAGTGCGCATATAAACTCAACAAGCCCTTTCACACTTCAACAGCGCCCTGAGATGCTTGCAAATAGGTGCAAGTTTTGGACTTAAATTGCCGTAAGTTGTAATCGTCATCGTGACAATTCGACAAGTCTTAAAAGAGTCTCTTGAATGTGTTTAAAAAATTATTACTTCGCGTTACAGATATGTTTAAGACTTGCTCAAACTTAATTGTTTTACAAGGGCTTGACGCGATGTACCTATATACATCTTCTGGATGCGCCAATGGATGTGAATCTTCATCCTTTGTAGCTGTCATTCAAGCATAGAAATTGTATGTGCGCAAACTCAAAGAAGGACGTTTTGTTTAATTCGCACACAATATGTGCGGTACAGAAATCAAAGTGTGCGCATAAGAATTTGTTGACACGAATTGGTTTGTGGGTTGACTTGACTCTAGTTTTCATGTACATATCTATTTGTATGCATATTGCAAGACAAACAAACCCTTTTTTAGCTCTGTTCTATGTCTAGCGTATTACAGATATTATCGAATGTTTTAGCCGGACTTTTAATATTATAATATCTGCCCAATTTGTATGCTGTATGCTGCACCTTTAACAATTTGTCAAACGTCAACTTTAAAGCTTTTTGGACGATGTTGTTGCACAATCGTTGCTATACTGTTCTATGCCTAATCAAACGTCAAATCCTTATATCAGCCTTTCCGTTTCTACAAAAGATATCTCTACACAGATCGAAAAATCACTGTCCTGTCGAATTTAAATAAACAATCACTCATTCATATTTGGACAGTTAAGAATATCTACTTTTAATTTATTTCACTTTAGGTTAGGATAACAAAAAAAAATAACCTAAAAGCAATAAAATCCCACAGGAAACATCTGCGTTTCCATTGCATTTACACTAAAGTTTCAATAACAAAATCAACACGAAAGAATACTTGAAAAAAGGTAACACACACAAAATAGGAAAACATCATCAATCCTTTTCAAGTATTTTTGGGAGTGTACTTCTATAGGCTAACGAGACAGAAAACCAAAAATCAAACAGACAAGTTGAAAACACTCTTCTTAGTGAAATGAAACGATGACGATAAGTCGATGAGGTTGGAGGTAGAGGATGACGATGACGACGATTATACCCGATGACTGCCAGTGCCTGTGCCACCGCCACACATCCTGTCTGAGAGGGTGTGTCCTAATTTTGCCTTTATGCTCTTCTTCTTCTTCATTCTTCTTCAGCTGAATGCTGGTGATTGTGTATTTGCTCGTGCTGGGTGCATTAGTCTGGAAAGACGCTCCTCCCCATAAGAGGCCGTACCGCAGTATATTTCCGCCTCAAATTCGGAGTTTCTACATAAATTCTCAACTTTACTGCTTATCAGAAAAAAAAATTCTGTGTGCACAGTGCAGCTCAACGCCATGCCGGCCGTCGCGTCGTCGTCGTCGTCGTTGTGTGTTGTAAATTAATACAATGTGATCGCGTGCGGCGCTGTTGGAATTGGAATGCGACGAGAATACCATTATCGGACAATATACCTACCTACCCAGACATTTGGTGTAATTTTGATTGATGGACAATTATACAATTATTTGAAGAGGGCGAAACGAAAAGGCCCCAAAGTTGTCGTTCTTTTCGTTTCGCTTCATTGGAGAAAGACCACAACAAAAAAAAATGGGAAAAAAGAACCAAAACAACGTGTTGAAATGTAAAATTAAAAATTCCGTCGAAAAGAATAAAATGACTTATACAGCGAATTCCAAACTCATGTTCAACTGTCAAACACAGTCGGAATTGCCATTTAACGATTCATCATAACCATAAATCATCGATTCACTATTGAAGATCTTTTAGTGAAAGAGAAACTGTGATACCTACACTAAGCCTAAGCAATAAGAACAAAGCAAAAATTAACTAAATGGTATCCCATTAAGAAATGCCATAAAAATGCAAATGTCATGATCATGAGCAAAGCTATGGCAGTGGCACCTCTCATGTCCTCGACCACCGAGAACCAATAAAGGTCAATCACTCGTCAAAATAAACTCTTTCAGACTCACATCGACTTTGATTTTAATTTTTGTTTGTGTAGAAATAAATTCGATTTGGGTGGTTTCTGGGAAACATCAATGATTCATTTGACAGATGTACAGAGTAACACTTTGGAATGGCATTGTCAAATTAAATTGATGATTGACTGTCAAAAATGCAACGTAAATTAATTCTTATCGGATTTATGCGGTTGGACGAAAATAAATAAAAGGGCGTGTCTTTCGTAAATTGTATAGATTACATTTTAATCTGATCGTGGACAAAATGTCTTCATCGAGTTCAGAAAACTCAAAAGTACATTGTCACTCTCAATTTCAAATTGCGACTATAGTCAGGTGGGAAAATATTTCAACACACCTTTAGGCATAAACAATTAAATAAATTGTGTTGGCCTTGGCATATAGCTCTATTCCTTTGTGTGAGTTTGAGTTTAATGGAAGGGATCTCAGGTTTCCAGGGGTGAGAAAACTGCTTTCGTTTTCACTAAACGTGGGGGGTTATTCCCAAATGCGCAGCGGATCGTATTGAAAGCGATACCTCGATTTCGACCGTCTTCGCTTTTGGTTATTCTCAAATGCGAACTGTGCTTTCCATTTTTTTTCAAATTAGACTTCCAATTTTCCATTTATTTTCCCAAAAGTTTGACAGCTTTTTCCCGTCACAAGAATTTCGTTAGTTTTTTATCCGCAATAAATCCGCCAGCAATCCGTCACGTAGCTATCGCTTTTGATTGAATCAAATCGCTTTTGGAAATACAAAAATACAAATCCGCCATGAAAAGCGATCCGTCGCGCATTTGGAAATAAACCCCCTGTCTCTATCATATCTGTGGCAAAAGACAGAGACTGCTATTGTCAAAACGATATCGTTCGATCGTTTTCATTTTACGTGATCTGGCCCCAGGTCTTTAGGGCACAGTACTGACTACTGATCTATAGACATTGCAAAACAGTTGGCCTGTTGCGCCGAACAATTAATAGAGGCTTTATAAACTGCTCCAAAAAAGTGCGATTGGCAGAAAGAGGACGAAAAAGTGTCAGAGATAGCGCTGCATTGGTCATAAGAGGGAGGCTTCCAGTTGTGGACCCCAATTTGGTTGAGGTTACGTTCCACTTGTGAGCGCCACATAAAGGGAGTTCTTCCTGCTAAGTTGTTATTCTAGGTTAGGGGATCGAAGAATCTTTAAAAGACTTTTGGTATCCATAAGATCTACTTATCCTAGACTGATTCGGACTTTTCTAACAAGTTCAACATAATTTTATAGCGCTCGCACAGTCGTTTGTTGAATCTCCTTAAAATCCCGTCAAGATATCAAGGGAAACAAGTTTCTTGGCAAAGATCTTACCAATCAATCGCCTTCTAACTCAGACTTCTGGTGTGAAGTCGTTTTCAGAGCTAATGGCGGAGCGGAGGAAAAAATATTCTCAAAGCTATTAAATGTCTATTTTCAAGTTCTGTCCGATTCTGTTGTATTGTCATTATCATTATCAAGGAAATCGCCTTTTGATTTTTCTTTATGACTCTGCCACGCCGGGGCTTGAACGTTTTCTTCTTCTTCTTATTTTGTCGGAGGTTCTTTTGTTACTATCCGATGGAGCACTCAGACCCAACTACTGGTCCATTGTACTGCCAAACAGACACCTTACATTGCTGTACTTAATTTTCCCGTCGTCGTTTGGTCTGTCTACACCCAGCACAGTCACGCCAACGATACTCGTGTTCACGAGAAACCCAAGTATCAATGGATGACCTAACTACGGATGCAGGCAGACCCAACGCAGGTTCTGGTCCTAAGAGAGCTTCTTCTGAACCCAGCCTGGCCATCTCATCAGCGATCTCGTTTCCCTGTATACCAGTGTGACCTGGGACCCAAACAAGTTTGACCGTGTTTAGCATATCATCCCCGGACACTGCGATATAGAGGGTAACGAACGGGCTGAGCTTCCACCTAATGAAACAATTGAGGGCATTAGACCACCAATAGCCGTGGCCAAGAGAATTATTCTCGAGGATATCAAAAATAGGGCAGATCAGAGATGGTTGAATATAGTAGGGCACAGGGTCTCAAAGGCTCTGTGGCCTAAGCTAGATAGGAAAAAATCTTTAGAATTACTAAAGCTCAGCAGATCAAGGCTAAGAATGACAATAGGGATACTCTCCGGGCACTGTCTTCTAAGGAAGCACGCTATGAGATTAGGTCTAACAGATACAGACATGTGTAGGTATTGCGAAGACTTACAGGCCACAGAGGATATTACCCATCTCAATTTATTTATTGAATGTCTATTTTCAAGTTCTGTCCGATTCTGTTGCATTGTCATTGTAACACGTTTCCGCGAAAGCCTGTTCCACCACACAACCGATGCATATGAGAGAAGTGGTCTTACCACTGCCGTATAGATCCAGAATTTAACCTTAGACGAGCATCAATAAATATATGTACTCGCAATAGGGTGTCGGTTATGTGATAGGTCGCCCTTTATTCAGAACTACCCCCTACACCTACTTGCAGAGAAAGTAAGTACACAGTAGTTCATTATTATGAGAGACACACTTTATCACACACCAGAATTCGTAAAGGAATTCAATCTGAGGTGCATGTACCGTTTTTCAAGTAAGATCCTATTTTTTCTGCTTTTTTTTTTTCAAATGTATTCACCTGCAATACAACGTTCAATCGTTATGATGTTGACAAAACAAACAGAACAGTTGTGTATCTCTTATTTATTCAAAAAAGATGCAAACGAACTGAAAAATATCTACAAATGCTTATTTGCATTTATAACATTGCATTTTGTTTAGAATTACAAACAGTGGAAGCATAAATGCAAACACTAATAGATACAAATAAAAAAAAATATATATTAGTGCACGAAGTGCAACAAAGCGAAACCAAAAACGCGATACCAGTGAAAAAGCAACATGCAATAGATAGGCATAGTCCACAGGCGGAAAAAAAAAACGAAGACAAACTGCGAATGCGATGCGAACCCAACTCAAAGAACTGACTCACCATTGATACTCAGATCGAGGACTGGGTATAGTGGTTATTGGGTACTGGCCTGGCAGTGGCACTGGGATGGGAATCTGGGAACTAGAAGCAGCAGAAGGAGAAGAAACAACAATGGAACCGGTTCCATTAAAACTGATAATACTCAGAGTCGCCGACTCACATCACATCTCGATCTAACATGTGTGTGCTTCATTTGCTGGGAATGTTGCCGGAGTTTGTGTTACGAAATATTTTTTGCAAGACGACGGTCTTTTTTGTTTTTCTTGTTTTACCATTGACCAATATTTTTGGATTAAATAAACCTATTACAGATTCCAAGCTAATATTCAGAAACAACTTCAAGTGTAACTCGAGCTTTGTTGAGTTTTTTTTTTAATAGCTTCGAGCGATTTCGAGATCGAGACTGGAATTGAACGATTTTGTCGTTTTAACTTATATTTATGGGACGATTTGCATAATTTCAGCAAGTATTTAGCGGACCATTGACGTCGGTCGTCGTCGGTCAATAACTCTAGCACAGGTGTTTTGTGATAAGACGATTTGTTGACTAACCGGATATTTATGTATCTACAAGTGAATTCTTTAGATGTTGTAATCGATTTATGGAGAATCTAGTTTTGTATGAGATTTATTGTTAACGTGAGTTCGCGTGTGCGTAGATACTGATTTGTGGGGCTGGCTGGATTTAATTGAAATCCTAGTCGAGTCGTTGTTTGATATGCATTTTGTTAGTTTAGAAGAAATAATGATGGTGACAGTCGAGATATGTAACAAATTTAAATAAAATGCATATGTAAAGACTATGGTTGGAACTATAGCTTTGAAGCTCCTCTAGAATGGACGAAACGGAAAATTTCTTTAAGAGAAGGCTTTCTAATTCAGCCAGAGGTGTATGTGAACCTCTTCTATACAAGGACCATAGTTATAGCCATTTTAATAAAACCGAAAAAAAAAAACTTTTTTTGATCTCTTCTCCGAGTCCGTCGACTTTTCGTTCCTATCCGATGTCTCATTCCACCAGAGCTGGCTCACCACGTGAGCTACGAGCTACCATTCCTGGTTTCCTGTCGCTTTTTCGTTTCATTGGAGTTCGGAGTTACTGTTCAACGACCTTTCGCTTTTTAGAATTACTAAACTGCCCAAAGAGCCATAAAAACAAATTAACATTTTGTAGAAAAATAATTTATTAATTTTGGAATTAATCGTTCCACCGAAAGGTTTCACTTTTTTACTGTTCCATTGCGATGAATAAAAGTTTTAATTCGTAAAAAGTTTCTAGCAGTCAATTCAGTCTACAGGTTAGTTTTTTAGATATCGTTCAGATAGGGGCAAAACGAAAACTTATTTTTTTCGCTAAGATGTCTGTCTGTCTGTCCGAACCCACTAAGCCAATTTTGCTCCTAGGTTTATCTCAAAAAAATTGACGTAGAAGGCTGAAATTTGCACACAACATCGGGTGTATCTGTATACACGTACATATAACCTCAAGTTAAACGACAAATATTTATAATAGTATCCTCTGCGATAAGTATAGGTCCACATAAAACTCTAGCGCCTTTATCGCTGTCTAACAATATAGACCAATAATATTCTTGTTGGATATCGATCCCATTTTCATTCAGTTCCGCAGCTTTGTGTACGGCCAGAACCTGTCTTCAACATACTGCATGTCTGGAAGTTTCATTGCCAGATGTAGGTCTATATCTCCCGAGTTTTGGAACCATCCGTATAAACCGAAATTTAATTTTCGATTGAAAATGCATTCCCTTGTCATTAGTCTCTATCGGGGTGCAGTAGTTCGTAGTTCGTACGGTATGTCGAAGTCAAGTGTATACCAAAACTCTCATTCGCTTTATCAGGACAGGGATGTTGGAGATTACTTGAGAGTTGAGCTATGTCCTACGTGCCGGAATTTGTTTTTGTTTCGAGTGTAAAATCGGTTGATTCCGTGAACGTATAGCTCGTTCACGTGTGCGGCGATTCGGTCCCTGAGTTAGCGAGCTCGGGCCACTTAAGGCAAAAATCTCCTCCAGAGTTCCGATTGAGGGCCAATTTCATATGGAGAAGGCAGACAAAGTGTGTTATATTTAAAACGATATCTGATCACAAGGAGAAAATATTCCCACCTTTGAAAAAGTATAACCAGGCCAATGGGTAACCTACCTACCGTCGCAATTGTAATGACTGAAAAAGTAACGCTCATGTCTGTCCGCCACGAACAAGGATCAGACATCGAGCTCTACAAAAACCATTGAGGAAGTTTCGAAGTATAATATTAAAGAACTAATAACCTTTTTGAATTCTACTGGTTAGACTGTCATCTCTTCAACAAATTTCAATAACCTTGTCATACCTGGACTAACCGGCACATAGTGCGCTACTTAAGTTTTCCAAAACCGCCCATTTACCCACTTACCCATACCTAAGCCTTGCTTCGTATACATCCAATTATAACTTACTGCTTTCTCATGTGGTACACTGTCAGTCCTACTTAAAGATTCAAATCTTCGAGTGGAAAGCTCTTCATTACTATATATTTAGCTCTAACGCAACCCTCACATCAGGTGATACTATAGAACTAAAGTTTTACATTATGAAGTCGATGACATAATTAATATAGACAAATACCTATGCTCACACTCTAAGGAAATTGTGCGCCATTTTCTATCTTAGCACAGGATTACTATCTCCACGTGATGTCTATAATTGGACCAGATCTTGGAGTAACACGATAAAAGTCATTTAAAGACTTCTACCTCTACGTGATTGCAGGAACGTGATACAACAGTGATTGACAACGACAACGGAAAAGTATTTTATTTTTAGAGGTTTGGTTTTTAAACTGGCAATGCTGTTTCTACATATTGTCAATTTGACAGTTGAAAGTTGATTTGTGGGTAGTACGTTTTGCCATTTTAGGGTGAATAGATTAACGCCAGAACAACACGTGTTAAGTTGTGCAAACTTATTTTGAAAACTATGGTTGGGTTCGCCAAACTTATCCTGCCCTACGTCCATTTTAAGGTCGACATAAGCGTCCAAGTTGAGCAAGTTATTCGGAACACGATGAATCATTTTCACACTAAGTACACTCTAGTGGATAATACGCATCCCCAAAGACGACAAACAGTGCGAACAGCAGAAATTATTGCGAATCCGAATGAGTCGATTTGTAATCGTGCACAGCTATGGAAAGTCGAAGCTATGCCCATCCACTTTGTAGAAGATTTTACGGAACGATTTTGGCTTAAAAGCTTATAAGATCCAGCTTGTGCAAGAGTTGTATAACCACGACAGAACTTTGGTTTCAACAAGATGGCGCAACATGCCACACAACGCGCGACTTCATCAATTTATTGCGGGAAACATTTAAAAAGTAAATAAATATATAGGTGGCGCAACAGGCGGGTAGACGCCCTAGGCCTAGCTTCTCGTTTGTGTGTGTTTCTATTTTTGGGACGAATGGAAGGGACCTACAATTTTAAGCCGAGTCCGAACGGCTGAATTGAGAAGCTTTCTCAGGACAGTCATACTCTCGGATGTTAGTCAGACGTTCGCGAGAGGTGTCGCCAGTAGAAAAAACTTTAAGATGTAATTTGTGTTTTTCCGGGGATCGAACCTGGGATCCCACGCACAGTAGTCCAGCACACTAACTACTGCGCTACTGCTGCGCCTACATTTGCTGAGTGCATAATTTCGCCTAATGGACCTGTAAACTGGCCTGCATGATCCTGTGATCTCACACCTTTAGATTACCTTCTTTGGAGGTATGTGAAGTCACTAGTCTATGCCGATCAACCAGAGAGACGTTGGACGATTTGGAAGTCAACATTTGCCGCGTTATGCTGATTTTTTTTTTTTTTTGTGAAAAGGGGATTCCAAATCCTGGAGCACTCAGACAAATCTCGGTCCATTGTACTTACCAAGCAGAAACCCCTTTTTTTGGTGTAGTGGTGGAGAAACTCTGATATTATTCGTTTCTCTTTATGGTCGGTGGCGGCTCCCTGAAATTACGCCAAAAGAAATTACGCCAAAAAAATAAAATGGAAAAAAAGCCCAAAAACCTCCATACAAATTTGTGGCATTTTTTCCTAGGAAAAATCGCCCAAATATTTTGACACAAGTGCCGCTAATTTTGGCATTTTTTCCAAAACTCTTTTGGGCTTTTTTCCATTTAAGAAAATTGAGAAAACGCCAAAAAAACATTTTTGGAAAAAACACCAAAAAACTTTTTGGTATTTTTTCCAAAATTGAAAAGGAAAAAACGCCCAAATAGTTGTTGTTTTTTTTAATAGAAAAGAAAAAAGCGCCAAAAGGTTGCATTCTTTGACTCCCTCTATGTATGGTTGTTTTTTCGCAAAATAACATAACATTACATGCTTTTACCTAGTTTCAAGAGCATTTTTGAAGCACGTGTGATCACGCGTGATCAGTACAAAAGTGAAGATTTTTCGGATGATAATGACGATGACGAAGTAGGAAACCAGACGAAAAGCTCAGAGTTGGAAACCGTTGTTTTATGTGTAGTTTGTCAAGTGCTACACCCAAACATTATAATGTTGCCATGCAAACATATAAAGGTATGTTCAGAGTGCAACATCAAATTACAAGCCCAGTCAGTGGCTGATGGAGAAGACAATTATAAATGTCCGTGCTGTCGGGAAATTGTCGCCGATACTCTTCAGGTGTACGTCTAATACAGTGATATGTACATATAAATTACATTCATGACTCTAAATAAAAAAAAGTTATTATAATTGGTTTGTTTTAAATGTGTTAGCTGGCTAAACTCTGAAATATAAATGAAATATAAATTGTCCAAAAAAGGGGCGCGACCGCGCGTTGCCCGCGACTACGCGTTGCCCGCGACAGCGCGTTGACCGCGCTAGCGCGCTGTCCGCGACCGCGCGCCGGCCGGTTGGCGGCTACGCGAGCGGCGCGACGGGCCCCGCGCGCTCCCGCCCCCCCCCCCCCCTCCCGCATCATTAGTTTTATCTCTAAACAACTCTATCGGAGCGGGTAATTTATTCTACAACGAATTTTGGAGCTAATTTCCATATTAAATTTGGAAATTATCTAAGCCAAAAAAAAAATTGTGTTTTGGTTTTATTTCCAAACTAAACTTGGAAATTATGCCAAAAAAAAAACTTTTTGTGGCGTAATTTCCATTTTACTTTTTGGCTATTTTTCCAAAAATATGGCGTAATTTCCTGGCATTCTGGTGAATTTTCGTTTTCATTTTTTGGCGTTTTTGCCAAAACCATTACGCCGCAATTATTTTGGTCTTTTTTCCAAAACACTTTTTGGCGTAATTTCTTTTGGCGTAATTTCAGGGAGCCGTCGGTGGCAGAGTATTGCTGTCCCCCGCCGGGGCTCGAACCAACGCCGCTCGGGTCACAAGCAATGACTCTAACCACTACACCATTGCCACCACCAAATGTTATGCTGATATACGACCCCAGTTGCTCGATAAATTTATCACAAATTGGACTTCAGGATTGCGCTTCATTCAAACTAGCCTTAGCGCGTATATGCCCGAAATCATTTTTAAACAGTAATGGCATAAAATGATCTATTAGATAAAACTAATATCATAGATGTTAACATTAGCTTCAAGTGTACTTCATATTGAGTTTGTATACCTACCTAAAAAAACACACTTTATAAATGTTGGCAATAGTTTAAGGAAAGTTTCGACAGAGAAAAACTTTAAGAAAGTTGACCGGGTAATCTTTAAAAGGGGCATGGCATCTCTCCCATAAAAAAAACATTCAAAATCCTAAGTCTCTGAACTAACTTTGCCCATGGCTTAGCGTAGTTTAAACCGAAAAGTTTTCAAGTCAAGAATAAATTCAAGTAATGAATAAAGTAACTTTAATCATGGATAGATGTGGTGGTTCGTCTACTGATGAGCCCACCCAACACATCGGGGCGAAACGCATTTGGAGTTGAGTCCGCTTAAATGTTTATAATAATATCTGAACTAACTTTCAGGCAATCTTGTGTATTTGTCCGTAAAGATTGGTCCAAATCGAACAAAGGGGGGTGGCTCATCCAACAAAAAAAAAATGGTAACGCTTTTCTTTGAGTCATGGGAGCTAAAGTTTATAAAATACAGAACATTAATATTGATTGCCCTGATAGACAGAAATATATCTGGCCTTACATTTTTTGTGTACGCGAGCAATGCCAGGCGGGTACCTACAGCTAGTGTAATATAAACTCCAGTAACATTTTTTTTAAAGAAAATGAACGCAATGCATCGTAGAATATTAGATATAATAAAAACAAATTGCAAAAATATTGCAACTACTTGGCACCATAGGGCCCATCGCCATCCCTGTGGAACCTTTACGGTCAAAACCAAATCCAATTCGCCCAAATTTGTTTAAGAGGCCAACCTCCTTCAAATTGTCGAAGAAATATCTTTGATCTGCTGAGTTTTAATAATTCTACACATTTTTTAATTATTTAATTTAAGCCACAAACCCTTTGAGACCCTGTGACCTTCTATACAAGACCATCCTAGGTCTGCCCTAAAAAGTGTGCTCCCCTATAATCAGTTATGTACATACAAAAACAATCTATCGCAACAAATGAATGCCCAATCACATCAACAAAACACAATTAGTTATCATTGGGTATTCATGAGAGAATCCAATAAATTACAACAAATAGAATTAACTCTTAACAATTAATGAGCCAAAACTTATTTGTAAGCTCTAAACCAGTTTCTAAATCTCCGACCAAATGAAGCATGGTGTGGTTCACAAAGAAAACCCTTTGTAGTGGTATAGAAACTAAACCACAAAAAAAAAACTAACAACATGTTTGACTTCTTATTCTTAGGATTAAAAAAGATTCTGTTCTTGGACTTTTTTTTTTTTTTCTTGCAAAAATGTAATGTATCAGATTCATACAAAAAAGGGCATTAAATACCAACCCACCTAAAAAAAAAAGCAGCGGATGCTAGAGAAGCTTTTTGTCTTCCTTCCTCTTCCCATGTGTACTTAAAGGTTTCAGATTTTAAGTAGAAAGATACGTGATAAAGATACAGGTAGATAGATATAAACGAGATAGAATTACACCAAAAACAGACGTAAACGACATTGCTGGGTTGCAAAATTCTCCGAAATGGATCAGAGAGGCAGACAAAAAAGAAAAAAAAAAGCAACAAATGTCGACATTAAATAACAAAGAGGACAAGACACCAACAAAATGTGTTCTTTATCGCCGGCAATGCGAATACTTTAGGGCTTTTTAGGGAACAACAAGGTTAAGTTCAACAGGGTGGCATTTATTATGGCTATAATTAATACTGTCAACTTTACAAAGCCACGAGTGTGTGTGAATTGAATAAGTAAAACAGTGCGCGTTGAAGTCTTCGTTTTTTTTATCAATTGAAGGTATTGCCATATGGCAAGGAAGTTCTTAACCGGAATCAATGTCAACCAGGGTTGCTGCTACTGCACAAGAATCTGAAATAAAATATGCACATTGTATGGTTTAACACCTCGAAACAACAAAGACTGCATCTTGTTGTTGTTGCTTTTTTTTTATGACACACAATCTCGCACAAAGAACTCAATTATATTCCGTGAAGTAAAATGATATGTTGTGGTAGATATAGCGCTGGCCTGGTGTATGGGTATGAGGAAGATGCTGGATTACTTGGAACTGCCGCTCATGATTTTGAGAGTATATGGTCGGTTGAGTTTTTATAATAAAATTTCCTTTTTTTTTTAGTTGAGTCCTTTTTTTCCATATGCGGATCTAAGATAATGAAATAATTTTAATGAAGAGGAGGAGCTCTGCGAGATGAATAGTGTGACATTAAATAATTGTGTCACTGTGAGTTTCCGCGAAACATTTATTTTTTTTTTATAGTTTTGAGCATTAAAAACTTACAAGCACATGGTGACAGTCTAGTTAGTATATTTGACATGTCTACATGCCAAATTGCCTTGTCAGTTAATTTTAGTTTACAGTTCCGGTGGTAAATCAAAAGTAAAAAGAGTGAAGCAGAAGTTTTGTAACTGAGACGGAAATTATATCGTATGTTATATAGACGTTCATTTTTAAAGAATTTGACAGAGAAATTTTGACACTACGTAGAGGATTCGTGATTGTTTAGATTATATACTGCATGTAACTGCATGTTGCATATAAGAACTGCATTCGATTTCTTGCGATTTACGAATTTTGATTCAAATCTTATCTTAGAGACCTAAGGCCCTAGTTATAGATATCATTGAAAATTTTGTTTTTCGATTTTAAGACGATTAATCAAACAATATTGGCTTTAGTTGGTATCAAAATAAAGGTAATCAATTGTGGAATTTTTTTACGAAAGAAATTACTTAATTCTGACTAAAACTCTTCTTTAAATTCAATTTTATTATTTCACTGATCGAAATCGATTTCAATGATTTCAATCGTTTCTCCAATTTGGAACCCAATCGTTTCACTGATGTGTTCGATTCTCTTCCTATTCTCAGCTGTCAGTTTTGCTTTCAATGATCAACTCTAACCTCAAAACCTAGACTCGTTTGTTGAAAAGTCACTGACAGATTCTTTCACTGACAGGAATTTTTCAATGATTGCTATAACCGACTTTTCAAAAAACTGAAACCACCATTCCACTGATTTGTTCCAATGATGCATTTCAATGATATCTATAACTAGGGCCTAAAAGCTGTTGCTTCAACCTAACCTGACATTCTTGTGTTAAGAACCAAATATAACACAAAGAACCAAATAAGGCCTCAGTTATAGCTATCAAAAAAGTCCATCCGTAAAAATACAAAACAAGACAAAACTGAAACATTTAACCGAAGCATTTCATAGGAATTCAGTGACTGTGACACATTTTGTGGAATCGACTGAGAAGTGGAACAGAAAAATGTTTTTCGTGCGGAAAAAATAATAAATTCTTTTTCTAGAAAAGTTATCAATTGCCTATTTCTTTTAGATGAACTGACTTTAAGACCAAGATTGAGTTCAATTGTACGTATTGCTTTTAACAGGGGTCTAAATTGTTATATTTAATAAATCGTATGCATTGAAACCTGGCTAATTGACAAGGCGTTTACTGGTCAAACCCAGACACGATGCTATAAAATGATTGTTTCGAAAAAAAAAAATTAAATAAAAAGCAAGTTTATCAGAAGTTTAGAGCTGTGAGTAACGTTGGCTTTGCGTAAAGAATTCTCTGAATTATGAGGAACAATATTTCTTGTCGGACAAAACTATAAATACTGCACAAACGTCTGCACTTCCTTATTTTATATTCTTGTATCTCACGCTTCAAACTCACCTATCAATAATTTTCTATTCTACTCTGTCTGGTTGTGTTTTAGACGCTTGTAAAATTGTTTATTTGATCTCCGTTCATAGACCCATAGACTCGAACCCCCTTGGGTCTTTTGAGGATGTTTCCAGAAGTAGACCAAAAAACTTAGATTTTGATACAAACAAAAATTAAAACTCTACATTTTGGCGGGCATATACTACAGCCGAGTGGAACAGATGGCCTAACCGCCGAGCTATTCAAAGCGGCAGGCGATTACTTGGCTAGGAGCATGCAGCAAAATATGGTCGGAGGAAAGTATGCCCGATTAATGGAACTTCAGCATTGTTTGCCCGATCCTTAAGAAAGGAAACCCTCTGAACTGCGTCAACTACAGAGGTATTAGTCTTCTTAACATCGCCTACAAGATCTTATCTGCCGTGTTGTGTGAACGCCTGAAGCCTTTAATCAACAATCTCATTGGTCCCTATCAGTGTGGCTTCAGGCCAGGAAAGTCCACCAGCGATCAAATATTCACACTGCGGCAGATCTTGGAGAAAACCTAGGAAGTCCAAATCGATACCCACCACCTTTTCATTGATTTTAAGGCCGCCACGACAGCATTTATACAGACGAGCTATACAAAGAAATGGCATCCCTGCCAAACTCGTCAATTTGACAATGGAGCAGCGTGCATCCATCAAGGTTGGTAAAGAACTCACCGAGTGTCAAAAAAGAACAGTGCAAAACTCAAACGTTAACACCAGAGGCACTGTCTTTCAAAAGCCCGTCCATATACTCACCTACGCCCGATGACATCGATATAATCGGCAGAACGCAGCGTGATGTCACTGGCGCGTTCGTGAGCATTGAGACGGAGGCGGTGAAGATGGGTTTGGCGATCAAAAAGGGAAGACAAAATATATGCTGGCATCAAGAAAGGACACCCAACACCGACGTCTCGGACAGAATGTCACTATAGACAGATTTAACTTTGAGGTGGTAAAGGACTTTGTCTACCTAACCTAGGCTCGGCTGTGAACTCAGGCAATAACACCAGCGGTGAGATTAAACGAAGAATAACTCTTGCCAATCGCTGTTTCTTTGGGCTAAGAAAGAAACTGAGTAGCATAGCCCTCTCTCCAGTCCTTCCCTATGGTGCAGAGGCATGGACGCTATCAAAAGCGGATGAGGTTACACTTGGTTGCTTCGAGAGAAAAATTCGTCGAGTAATTTTCGGTCCCGTATGGTGAATGGTACAGCGACATCGACCTAGCCAGAAGAGTGAAGGTCCAACGACTGAGTTTGGTGGGTCATGTAGAGCGAATAGACGCGAATACTCCGGCCCGGAAGATCTTCGAATCCACACCCTAGGGACGGCGCAGTAGAGGAAGACCGCGACTCAGGTGGCGCACGCAAGTGGAAGTGGACCTTAACCAACTTAGCGTGCGAAACTAGAGACAGCTGGCCAAATATCGTGCTAGTTGGAGACGCTTGTTGGTCCAGGTCCACCCCGGACTGTAGCGCTACCTTAAGTAAAGTAATGTCGTTTTCCATTGGTTTCACTCGGGGATTCACCTATTCGGAAATCCAATGAAACAAGAAAACTGCTTCTGGGCGACTACACTCAAGTATTGGTTAAACGTCAAAAATTATTGTATGGCTGCTGCCAGCTGGCTTGTATAAAATACATAAAATGCACTTGTGTTAGTACTTCTTGAGTGGATTCTGACTTGAAATCGAGAAGCGAAGTCTCTCCTCAGAATCAACAGAAGAGTATTTTTGCGCCAATGGAACGGTTTCAGAAGTGATTTTCTTGATTCCGGACGCACCCGGAGGCTTCTTTTTGCCCAATGGAAAACGACATAAGTATAGGGTGGGCCATCCATTTTTTTTTTAACTCATAGGTTATTTTGACATACTGACAGGGGGTTCCCGCTCGAAATGTTGACAGAAAGTCAGTATCATACCTCCGCTGAATGATACTTTGCCTCTTTACGCTTGACAACCCTGTATGTACTCATATGCGGCCTTAAAATCAATAAACAGAACAGACTTCTTGGGTTTTTTCCAGCATCTACCGCAGTTAGAACTTTTGCTCGGATTTGGCATGATCGGTCCCAGAGCTGGCAGGAACCGATCAGTTCATTGACAAATGGTTTCAGGCGTTGCATTGGTTGCGGCAGATAGTATCGTGTGTGCTATGTTAAGGAGACTAATACCCCGACTAATGCCTCTATAGTTGGCGCCTTCTTTCTTGCCAACCGAACAAACGTTGCTAAAGGTCCATTCATCCGACTTTGTTCCGATCAAATCTAGGAGATAAGTGTATAAGACAGTAAGTCTCAGCCGCCATATTGGACATGCTATTCTCATTCATTTTGGTCGGATAGACGAAGTTCTTGCGTTTGGATTGTCTGGTTCATTCGTCTCTGCAATATAACAGTCTCCAGTCTGCCCTTCATTAGTTATAAGCAAAACTGAAAAATTTTACAAATATTCATTCACCCTTTGAAGAGTCACCTCAATACGAACAAAGATAATTTTGCTGATGAAGTACCTACCTCCAATTTAGCGGAACCTTATATGTAGAGTAAGTTATGGTTACAAAGTTGACTCCCATTCCAACTGCGGCACAATTTAAAGAGGGCATACCTATCCAATTTTCTTCCCACAAAAAAGATTTAAGAAATAGTTCACTTTTTCTGCTGCTACTGTTATACCACGACCGGTAAACACTAGTTGACGGATAACTTTTCAACACGCGAATTGATAAACTGCTGCCTAACACACAAAGTGTCTTCCATAAGAAAGCCAAAACTTTGGTTTTTATTTTCCCTACAGGCAAACAAGTTCTATGACAATAAAAATCCAATTCCACTGAATGACGTTTTATAGTATATCTGCCTTATGCTATCATCACCGCTAATGACCAATGGATAAATCAAGGCGAAGAGCTATAAAAATTCCCTATCTAAAATGAAAGCCAAAGCTTCTAACATAAATTTAAACTCCAGTAAGAAAAAAAAAAAAATAAGCCTCGCTGCTATAAAGAACCACTCAATCATGTCTGTCCAACCTCCCCGACGACGACGTCGATGATAACCTAAATCAACAAAAACATGTACCATACAACTACTAACCAAAGACCTTAGGAGCGTAACCTACACTCATTATTTACCTATATTAAAAAAAAAAAAAATTATTACACAAATGATAGCCAATAACCTGATAACGATCCTCCGAGTATATGATTTGAAATTATGTGCCGTCACACAGAACGGTTACGCGTTTTCAAGTCATCACCGATAACAAAGTTTACTCTCTCAACCTCAATTCACCCCACAGAAACACCCTATCAGCAGCAGCAGCAGCAGCGACGACTCTAATCGACTTTTAAACATAGTTTCTATTTTTATGTTATTACTTTTTTTATTTTATATGAAAGTGGATAATAGTATACATGTGTGTGTGCATATAGCCCCCTGCCCATGTCCACTATGGACTTCTGTGCTTGTGTGAATGCGGTATAGGCCAACTTATGTGCATTGTGCAAAGCGAAATATTTTATTTTTCCATTTATTAAGCGACTTGTGGTGAATAAAAACAAAAAAAGGCAAAACCAAAGAGAGGGATAAAGAAGAATGAATAATGCTCCTGTGAATAGATCTTATTCTGCGGCTGCGGCCACTGTGGGCTTTGTGCCAATGTAGCTTTAAATATGTTTTTCTTCTTCCAGATACTGACTCCAATAAACAAATCCATTTTTAAATGGCAATGGTACGAGTATGCGTATTTTTTTTGGTTGATTTTCTTTTGGTTTTTAATGTGCAGCTTGTTGACATAGCAAAGCAACTGGTCAGTTTAGAGCTGACAAGTGAATGCAATTTTGACATAAGCTTAACTACAGATAGTCTTATTTTTTCAAAACTGCAGCACTAAGAGACAAGGAGTCTTTTGGATGTTTGAAGTTTGATTACAAATTAGCGGTGTTGCTCTACATAGCTGTTATTACAATGGGAATGTTTTAGAACAAGTTATCGTCCTCAAGTGTCATTGCCAAATATCAAATTTTGGCAACGTCGCGTCGCAACAGAAATTGTCAGCGACAGCTGTCCAAAGCTTTGGTACTCCTCCCTAACTCCTTCATTCAACTAGAAATACTTTTTCGCGAAAGATTTTAGATCTCTAAACCATTGGTACAGTTTGATAAAAACTTCCAAGTCTCCATCCCCAATAGGTCATTCTGGCAGAAGGGGTCATGCTTGGATAATAAGGCGGTTCAATTCTGCACAGATGGATCGAAAAGGTCGGATGGTGTAGGTGGTGTGTTTTTTCTGATAGACTAAATCTCAGTCTCTCCTTCCGTCTCCCAGATCACTGTAGTGTTTTTCAGGCGGAAATAATGACAATAAAGTAAGTTTTATCCTGGCTAAAAGAAAACGTGATATCCGCTAAAGATATCCGCATCTTCTCGGATAGTCGGCTGCAATTAAGTGCCTGGAATCAGTCTCAATTAACTCTACTACAGACCTAGACTGTCGCACGTCTCTCAGAGAGATGGCGGAGCAGTTCAACATCCACCTCTGCTGGGTGCCGGGGCATTGAGACATTCTAGGTAACTGCGTAAGGCTGATGAACTTGCCAAGCTCGGAACTACACTACCTATCGTACCAAGCAAATGTACCTTAGGAATCCCGATCGCTACGTGTAAACTTATAATAAAACTAGATGCCATCCAAAGAACAAACCTTAGGTGGACATGGACATGTGGCACGACATGTCTAGCGACAAAACAGATCTGGCCAAAGCTGGATGGATTGACAGAAGGCATATCAGCGCCACAATAGGTGTCATTACAGGACACTACCTTATAGTGAGGAATGCAACAAGGCTTGGCGTTTCTCAAACGATTTTTGTAGAAGCTGTTTGGACGAGGAGGAGGAGTGCACTTCCACTGCACTTGTCCGGCACGGAAACTCTATTTGGGAGCCGTCTATTACAATGATCTAAATGATCTAACAAACTTAGACATTCGTAGCCTCCTATGCTTCATCAGAAGCTCAAACTGGTTCAATGAGTAGGACGAACGTTTTACTAGATTCATGTGGTATCACAAGGGACCTTATAATGGTCTAAGTGTGTCGGCCTTTTGCCGGCAGTCACTTCAACTTACCATATTGGTAATCAGGGCACTTAACTCTACATTTTGAAATGATATTAAAGTTGTTATACCAATTACATATTTGTAATTTAGAAAAAAATGCATTTTTGATATGGTATTACTCACGGCGATTGCCCCCACTACAGCATGCAAGACGATAACATTAAGGAACAACTACTTAAGAACTACCTAATTATGTGAGTTAATTTGTATTAGGTATCATTCACACTCAAAAATTACTGTGGGCTCTCGGTCTAAAAGCAGCGCTGGTATATTGCCTAAACATGGTTTCAAGTTTTTTGTTTGTATTGATTTAGCTTTATGACTGTTATGGCAACTACTTGAATGAAGTGAACTTGAAAAGGACCGCCTTAAAGGGGGTCATCGTCAATAACTCAAACCTCAAGGAAAATTTTAAAAATCGGAGAAATTGTTTTTCTTTATTTCTTATATCATTCATTTATTCATTTTCGATGGCCCGCTTATCCATTAAGTGGATCGCGGGTGTAGGTTGCTCAAGTGGACTCTCCAAAGCTTTCGATTCTCCCCCATCGACTCTAATTTATCAAGGCCAATCCGCATACCTACGGAGATTATGAACTTGATGTAACTATCTCATCTTGAGTCTACCTAGAAGACGCCTGCCTCCGTCCGGAGCAGTCCATCCTCAGATCTCACAATTGGAAACGTTATTCGCCAAGACTGCGCTGTAACATCCAGTCCATATAAGTAATGAAAAGAGGATGAGACAAGACGCACCCCTGGCGAAGTACAACGCCCACGGTAAAAGGTATTGATTTAATGCCGTTTATTCGAACACAGCTTTTACAGTTTGTGTAAAGAGATTGCCCGCGTTCCATTGACCGCTAGATGACTAGCGGCATGCCAAACTCCATATAAAAAAACTGACATTTCACAATATGTGCTAGAGCTCTAGCGCAAATGCTGAAATGTCAGTTTTTTTTATATGGAGTTTGGCATGAGCGCTAGTCATCTAGCGATCAATGGAACGCGGCCATTGAATGGCTCTTAAGAGAGAACCGTCAATTATATATTCCTGTAATACACTCGAGAGTTTGCCTCGAGGGACTCGGTCGTATGCTTTCTCCAAATCTACGAACCAGGTAACAGGTGTAGCATACTCCCCAGCCTTTCCAAGTACCATTCTGAATAACTTGTCGGTTCTGCTTCTGCCCGAACGAAAACCGCACTGCTAATCGTGACTCGACCGCAGCTCTGCAGCGTTGGCAGCGCCTTGGCAAAGACTTTTCCGGGGAGACTTAAGGATATACCCCTGTAATTGGAGCAATCCCTCTTATCCCCTTTCTTGAAAAGGGTCAATCTGCCAATCGCTGTAAGTTTCGCCGCATTCCCAGGCCACTTTAAGGACACGAAAGAGCCATTTAATTCCCTCTTCACCTGAGTCTTTGAGCATTTCTGGACGGATTTCATTCACTCTGGCACATTTGCCAGCTTTTAGAGATTAGGGCGATGAATCTGTCATCCTCAATGCTCTAAAATGGATTGAGTAATTCGGAAAAGTGCTTACTTCATCTGCGGAAGGTCAATGCAATTGCTCAATGAGAACTTCCTCCTCATTGGAAAGAATTGTACCTAATCTTTCGATTTGACTCCTCCAATAATATTCCAATTCCTTCCTCTAAGACGGCGAATAGTCTGCCAGAACACTTTGCTTTCAGATCTGTGATCACGGTCTTATTTCTTACTAGCTGGACCCGTGCTCGCCTTGCCCGCTCGCACAAAATTATATTTGGTTCATTTAAAATTACACTTTTGAGTGTTTCATTGAAATATGTCCAGTAGTTTTCGCGCTTTTAGGAGAAAAAGAAAATTCCTCCCTCTCCTAGATCTTGCTACTTATTTGTAATACTGAATTTCCTTTCGTTTGTTTCCCTCTTCCTATATGGAATCCAAAGAACTACCTACCCCAAACCTACCCTGTTACCATACCACATATCGAATGAAATTCTGAAATAAAACCTGTTTTGTATTATACGTCTCTCTTCTTATGAAGATTATTAATATACCCCATGCCATACTGTAGCACGCACCCCATCCCCATCCGGCAACGGGCATACGATCATAATATACATATGTACCTACATATACAACTGACCATAGCACTTACTGCGAAAACAAATCAACCCTCGAATGTATATACATATTTTCACTTCAAAAAATACATTTTGGCTAAAAACTGTTCCTAAGGACATGGCTATAAACGACATAGCCTATAGCAGTCTCACAGTCCTAAGGAACATTTAAAAAAAAGTTTCATCGAAATCTGTCCAGTAGTTTTCGAGTTTTTAACGGCTAAAGAAAATTCCTACAGTTTTATTATATGTATAGATATAGATTCCACAAACTGGCTGGACAGAAGTAAGTCACTCATACACAGTAGGGACCTAACCTATCTGTTCATGAAAAATTGCTTTCGATGTGCGACAACAACCCCAAAGTAGAACTACGGAATCCAAACAACTACCCCAACCCTACCCTGTTACGTCATATCAGAATAAAATTCCTACTGCGTTGCGTGGCGATATGCGATAATGGATGTAATGCATTGGATATATAATGTGCATCGCCCTCCCTCTAATTGATCTTGCTACTTGTTTAATATACTGCATTTCATTTCCTTTCCTTTGCTTCCCTCTTCCTATAGAATCCAAACAACTACCTACCCCAACCCAACACAGTTACCATACCACATATCGAATGAAATTCTGAAATGATTTTGTATTATACGTCTCTTCTCTTATGAAGATTATTAATATACCCCATGCCATTCTGCAGCACGCACGCCTCACCCCATCCCCATCCTTCATCGGACATACAATCATAATATACATACCTACATAATATACAACTGACCATAGCACTCACTGCGAAAACAAATCAACCCTTATCGAATGTGTTTGTTTGACGATCGCAAAAGTATAAACATCCATTCGTAGCAAGGTATATGTGTATGTATATATTTTCACTTCAAAAAATACATTTTGGCTAAAAACTGTTCCTAAGGACGTGGCTATAAACGACATAGCCTATAGCAGTCTCACAGTCTTAAGGAACATTTAAAAAAAGTTTCATCGAAATCTGTCCAGTAGTTTTCGAGTTTTTAGCTGACAAAGAAAATGCCTACAGTTTTATTATATGTAAGGATATAGAGTACCCAAACCGAGTTTGAAGTCGATCGAATGAAAAATAAAAATGTTTCCAAACAATTTTTACCATTTTGCCAATGATTTGTGACGCCCGGTTGTTATCCCGACAGTCCTAGAATATTGCTCTCATTAATGGAGCTCAGCCCCAAAGCATTCACTTGACATTCGCCTCAGCATACAGAGACGAGCATGTAACAACGCACAGAATCCTAGTCGCGATGACCTAAAGCAAGGCGCGCATTGAAATGGTGTGGCAGTGGCGTGGTGACCAAGTGGCAGGTGGAATTCCTAAGGCCTATGTAAAAAAATGAGTGGGGGCGACGTGCGTGATGCCATATCCCTTTTAGAAGCAAATCATATTGTAGAAACTGATGACGACGTGGATTTTGGCATTGCAACTGCGTACCTGCATACATGGAAACTAAAACCATTTGGGACGACCAAAAATTCAAAAGGACGACATTTTCAGAACTGGTAAATTGTTGGCACCATACCTTCTCTGCCACTTCAGTGCGCGCGTTAAATCACTTTCATACCATTTCGCTGCCATTTCAGCGCCACATCAAATGTTCACAAGTCCTATGCCACCAGCCACTTGGTCACCAAGCCACTGCCACGGCACTAGTCACCACTTTAGTGCGCGCCTTGATTAAGACTGTTCTATAGTTACTGCCATGGCAGATATTTTGAGAAACTTAGTCGGTTCTCACATTGAGGCAACATTCAATAAGCAACTGGCAATAGGAAACACGCAAAATTATCGCTCACAATTATTTTACTTTGAATTAAATTAGAGGTCTCACATCAAAGCAACTAAATATCGCTCGAACGGAAAACGTAGCCGATTGTTTATTGGCAGTTGCTATAGTAACTATAGTTGCTTATTGCTTGTTGCCTCAATGTGAGAGCCGCCTTAACGAAATTATTCCAAGAAATGCTACATATGAACAGACAACCAATGAACGCCATCTATTAGTACACTTGACAAACCGTGATGACATTACATTTTTAAGACCTATTTGATTACATGACACCAAAACTTTTGAACTCCCTTTGTGTGGACAGAGGATTACAAATTCACAATAATTCAATCATAGACAAAAAAACTATCTTCAAACATTTTGGAGCGCTGTGTGTGTGTATAAGTTCCCGAGGGAAGTAGTTCAAACAAAAATTACCCGTTACAAGTTGCGAGTCATTGTTAGAAAAAAGTACTACCAAGTAGGTTCAGGAAAATAATATATTTTATTTCACACTTGTTGGAAGTTGACATTAAGTTAAAATCTACATGGGATTTACATGAGATTATGAGAGTGTGTTGAATATAGTTTTCCGGCAACAAGTGTTGTTCCATTCTCGTTCGTACTCGTAAAGTAACTGATGGTACAGTTCAGACAATACTGTGAGAAAGGTAGACGTTGAAAGGCTACGACCACAAAAGACTGCCAGAGCCTTTGCTCCTAATCTCTCAAGAATTCCCTTACCGCCACAGTCAAATCCAGAAGACCAATACCAACGTTTCGATGAAGCCATCAGAAGTGCCGTTTCTGTTGTGCAAAGTCTCACCACGCGTCTAAACCATAAAAAAAAACCCTTGTCCAACTAGTCCATTTGTTGACAGTAGGCGTATTTTTTTGAGAATCTATAGCTAGCTCACTTTTACTTTTACATGCAAAACTTGTATACCTACTCACTTTTGGTTTTGTTATACTCACTTTTGGTTTTACATGCAAAACTTGTATACTCACTTTTGGTTTTGTTATACATACTCACTTCCCAAAAAATACGCAGACAGAAATTGAATGTCAGCGATTAAGTTCTATAGGTGACGTTGAAATCAAAGTGAATATCGGAGGACCGTATAAACACGCGATTTATTTTGTTATTAAAACAATACCGCCTAGCCTTCGTTGAGTATTTACCTATATAACTAACAAGCATCATCATAATAATTATCTATCGACAACGTGTGAACAAACACAAAGTTTCGCGTGCTAATTAATTACGCTTGAGGTTAATTAAGACTGCAATGTCACCGACAAGGTTTTCGACTCGAAAAATATTTGCCAACAGTGGCCGAGTGCGAGTGGTCTTCTTTGTGGTTGCAAACTGTCAAAATGTCAAACTCTGGATCGACATTGTATCTGTTCGTATGTTTTGTAATGTTTTCATATTTTTTACAACTACTAACTCTAACCATTTTTAAGGATGTTAGTGTTTCCGCACTTTACATGCCTAGGTTCGCTCTTGGAAGGAACTCTAGCGCCACGTGTTACTTGACAATAATGAACGCTAACTATTGGACTTGCAGATGTCATATTGAACATAAATACAATCGAAAGATTTTTCTCACATTTGACAGACTCTCAATTTGACTTCAGTTTTCGATGCCTTACCATGGGCGAGAATTTAGAATGTGTAAAAGCTTTTTTCATTCCTCCTATGATAAGTTGCTATTAAAAACTAAGCACGTATTACAAATTTCCAATTCGAATCAAAATCATAATAAACAAAATGCCAAGTAGAAATTTACGTGGGCTTATATTTATAGCTTCTCATTCAGTATCAGTACAGTAGCTCTCGCTGAGAGAGAGAAATGTTATCATTTTCTTTTTTGTTTCGTTTTCCTCATTGAAAATCTAGTCTTGCGCAGAAGACCAGAACCAGATACTTGCTTTAGTGGAGGCTTTGCTTTTAGTTTGTCTTTTCGCTTCAGTTCATTGGAATAGTTTTCAAAGTTAACATTCGCTGAGTTTGTTGGCTTGGGTACTCTGCGCGTTTCGGTAGACGTAGATTTGACTTGCGGCAATGAATTTTAAAATTGTTTTTAGTTGAATGTTCTATAAGGAACTGCACGCTATGAGGATGTATTATCCGAGGGCATATGGTATTACAAATACATATTCGAATGGAAACAAGTGCAATATCCATTTGAGTGGGAGAGGCCAAGGATATATGCAAATGAGTTTGCACAAGCAGCTTTTTTATTACTCGTGGATTTGTAGTTCTACGATACTTGAAATTTTTTTTAAAGAAAAATTTGTATATTAAAATGCGTAGATTTTTTGTGGTGAAAAGTTGGGATGATTCTGAAACCAATTTGCAAACATTTTAGCCTGCGGTAGATAAAATCGGATAGACCCTTTATGGGTTACCAGGAGTTTTCAAATCCCCGAAGGGGAAAACTACCGCGCTGGAATATTCGACTTGATATCCTTTAGGGTTAAACAAACGCCTTATCAACTGCTCAACCATGTCAAGAAAAATTGGCTAGGAAAAAACCGGAAACGGAAAAAAGGATGACAACATTTGGATCTGCGCGTGAAATGTTAGGATTAGGACCCCGGAAAACTGTGACATCCACTTCGAACAAACTGATACAGAGAAAAGCGTCAATTTGGGTGCGAATTTGGTACAAGACTTAGACAAGAATTCTTAAGCTATGATAACTTTAGTCAACTTGCCTCAGGCCCCTATACACAAAAAAGTGATGATGGTACCATAGACTATTTCTACAAAAGACCAGTCGCTGACCTTTGTTTGTTCTGTAGGTATACTTCCATGGTAGATGTTCCGAGGAACTTAAAGACATTATCCTTCGAAATGCAACTTTTAGGCGATTTAAAGCTCATGAGTTCATGACCATACAGTACACTTGACAACCGCGAGGACACCAATTTTCCAATACTCCTTCTGTTACAGGACAAGCAAACTTTGGAACTGGCTTCCTGGGGATACGTTTCCAGAAGACTACAATTTGTAGCAATTTAAGTGCAGAACTAACAAACATCTGCGTTATAGGTTCGCCTTTTCCGGGAGAAGTATTAAAAAAAAATTAAAAAAAAAATTAAATAATTTATAGAGCCGAATTGTGTAGACTTTAGAGCCATGCTAATATTCCCTGCCAAACTCGTCAGGTTGTGTATTAGAATATCCATGGAAACGGCCTGCTGCTACATACATTAGGGTCGGAAACAATCTTCCCTAGACATTTGGTGTCAAAAAAAAAGATTTCAACAAGGTGATGCGGTGCAGTGCGAAACAATACGTTTGGCCGTATTTTACTTTAGCCCGTATTCCCAGAAGCCCGTAAATGCAAACACAGCATTTCGAAGTTGACCATAAAAAGCCTGTAAAACGTATTTTTTTCCGGGGAAATTTTTGTATACCTAAACAAAAAAATTAGAAATGTTGTTGGCGAAAAGTCGCTTTGTATATACACAACCTCGCACTCATTCCAAATCCTACAGTGGCCAGAGGCAGGGGGGTTGTAATACGGGCTTTTGGAAACGGCCAATACAGCGACATCGACTTGGAGAGTTATTTCGAATTTTATGCCGGATCGTAATGAAAGCGATACCTCAATTTCGACCGCTTCGCTTTTGCATAACGTATTCTCAAATTCTCTCAGAATTAGTGTGATCAGTTTCACCCTAATTCTGAGATTCGAATCGAATTGGAATTTACTCGATTTCAGCCAACTGACAGTCCAACTTTCGATTTCGATAGAGATTCGTAGGTATTTTATTCATTTCTCTCCACATTCTCAGTTTCGATTGAATCGAGTTAAATGTCAAATTGTATTCGAGCGAAATTTTGTGGTCGAAAGCTCGATTTGAAAATATAAGTTCAATTATTGTTTTTGTCATTGGATTACTATATATGAAATGGACTGCTAGTGAAATGTCAGTTTCATACAAACCTGCGAAGAAAAATGACGCCCTTTTGGTTCAGTGCGGCGAAAGTATGAAACCTCTGCACGCCATTGCTATTTTTTACATAGAACGCAGTGCCATCCATTGCAGAATCATTGCAACTGCGCAAAATAGCGACTTATTTAAATTATTTCGAACACTTTTTCCATTTAAGAAAATAAATGGCATTTTGGCGAATTTTATTTTTTGGTGTTTTTTTTTTTTCAAAAACATTAAGGCCCCGACCCATAGAATCCGTCACATCCGTTGCGGCAATGTATTCAACTGACAGGTTGATAGAATACACAGTAGCTTATGGAACGTGACCCATGAGCAACGAACGTGCCGGATGCGACGCATAAAGTAGGTTTACTACTTTCTACTTTTCTGTCCGTCGTCTGGTCGAACCGTTGACAGTTGGCAGAGCGTGAGAGTAAGCATTTTCATTGGTGGAAATATAAGATAATGAGAGAAACTGTCTCTCATATCTCATATGTCATCGGCTGTCATCGTATGCGACGAATTCTATGGGACTGTTCGTTCCGTCGAATACGCCAATCCGTCGACGCAAAGGATGCGACGGATTCTATGGGTCGGGGCCTTTAGGCCGCAAATTTTTTTTTGTTTCCAAAACACATTCAGGGAGCCATATGCTTAGGTTAGTATAAGGATCGTTGAAACGTTGACGTCACAAATATAGCTTTTGTTTGAATATTTTAGTACAATCCCTTTGAGGGGATTTGCATATAGAACAGATTGTCATAGAAAGTCGCGACAAATAAGTATACATCCATCAGATACAATTATGTATGAGACCTAAAAGCTGTTGATAAACAAATTCTTGTTAAGCAGAGGTTGCTGAAAGTGATTGTGGGTCAATTGAAGAAAATGTAGTCACCATTCTAAAAAGCTAAATCAATTCTGTAATTGATTCGTCTATATACGAGTACGAGTGTGGTACGAGTATTATGCATATTCTAAGTACGAATAGATGTGGATGGGCCAGCAAATGGCCGCCTCTACATTACAAATTGTATCAATTTGATAGACATACCCTACTTCGGTACGGTTTAAAAAAATATATATAATGTGAAGTTATATACAATCCCCTGAATAGAAATTCTAAATTCTTTTCTGTATTTTTTTGGCACTCTCCCTTTTCATTTCATTTCATGCTGACTTGGTTGCAAAACTCAACAAAAAACAAAACAGTTTTCTCAGCAAAAAAAGAAAACAAAAACAATTATGTATCAGTCAAAAAAAAAACCAACACCAAACTCGTAAAAGAGAATTCCATTTTGCGGACCTAAATTACAAATCCTTTTTCTCCCATCCCTTTAGACCAAATCCTTCCCAAATTGTGTGGGGATGACAGTCTCTGTTGCCCAAAAATTTAAATGGTGCAAGGAACAAAGAGAGAAGGACTACTAAAGCCAGCGTGCGCAGAATGAGAGATGGGGAAGTGGAGTTTTTTTTTTTTATTCTTTAACGTCTGCATGGGACTTTAGGCCGTTAACTTTGGTCTAAAGGAGATTAGCTGAGTTGAGTGTTTCTTTTTTCACTGTCTCAATTTAATTAATCGATTTATGATTAGATTGGTGGTGAATATCAAATTGACTTTAGGTTCAAAGAGAACGCGGTGTGCATGAAGAACTCTTTCTGGCGGCAAGGGAATATATAAACTCTTAGTTTTTATTTTGAATTTTCTGTTTTACACTGTAATTAAGGCGATAAAATGAACAATGTGGTTTTATTGCGATCGAAATTAAGGTTTTGGTGGAAATTTTATTTTAAAGCGAAGTGTAAACATGTTACTACCAGCACAACGTGCGCAACACTGCACTGTGACTTTAAAACCGGTGGCAAACTTTGTAACTTATTTTAAACACATTCAACTTACCTACGAAGAGTGGGTACCAATCTTACAGCGGACCAGTGCCAACATTTTAGTCAAACAAAGTTCGTTCAAATAGACAAATGACGCGAGACACATGACAAGAACGAGATATTTGCGTAGGTATTTGTTTTAAATCATGACATTCAAAGCCTCTTACAATATACTTACTTACTTACTTAGATGGAGCTACAGTCCGGGTGGACCTGGGCCTCAACCAACACGCCTCTCCAGTTAGCACTATCTTTGGCTAACCGCCTCCAGTTGCGCACTCCAAGTTGGTTAAGGTCCCCTTCCATTTGTGCGCACCACCTGAGGCGAGGTATTCCTCTACTGCGTTGTCCCTCAGGGTTGGAATCAAAGACTCTTCGGTTGGTGTCCATTGGCTCTACATGTCCTAAGTCTTAGTCGACTGTTACGTACTTTTCTGACCAGTTCGATGTGGCTGTACAGCTCGTAGAGTTCGCTGTTAAATTTCATCCTCCAAAGCCCGTCAAGGCAAAAGGGACTGAAAATCACTCGAAGGATTTTGCGATCGAAAGAAAATCTTCATCCGCTTCCATACTTCTGCGCCATAGAGCAGAATGATGAGTGTCTTATATAGTCTCCTTAGTGTTTCTTGACAAAGCCTTAATAGTCAGTTGCCTTTTTAGGCCAAAGAAACAGCGCCAGCGGTTGGTATAAGATTAACTTTTCCTTTGATTTCTGCTGTGGTGTCATTGTCAGAGTTAATAGCGGAGCCGAGGTAGACGAAGTCTCAACCACCTCAAAGTTACATTCATTTATTCGCCAATAAACCCATTTTTGGCGAGTTTGTACTGATACTTGCAAACGCACCAGTGACAGCTCGCTGTGTTCTCCCAATGATGTCAATGTCGTCAGCAAGTAGATGCATAGACTTTTGTAAAAGTGCGCCTCTGGTGTTGTCTTGGGAGTTTTGCACAATTTTCTGAAGTATTATGTTGAAAAAGTCACATGTCACATGTCTCAATCCTTTTTTGACATCAAAGGTATCGGTGAGATTGCGATCTTTACGGAGCAGCGAGAGCGTTCTTCATCGTCATCTGACAAGTTTGGCAGGGATGCCAAATCTAGAGATGGCTCTGTATAGCTCGTTTCTATAAATCTGTCATATGCGGCCTTAAAATCGATAAATAGATAGTTATCGATTTGCACTTCTTGGGGGTTTTCCAAGATCTGCAGTAGTGTGAATATTTGGTCGGTTGTGGACTTACCGGGCGTAAAACCACACTGATAGGGAACAATCAGTTCGTTGACGAATGGTTTTAATCGTTTACAGAGTAGATATCTATCGATGAAATTAATTGTATCTCGGTTAAGACTATAGGCTAGGTGTACTTACTGTCGCTTCTTTGGTCTAACTAAATCACCGGTCTGCGATTACAGGGCGGAGTCATTACTTTGGCGTCGGCCTGGTTTTAATTCAAGAAAAGATCCCTTTCTTGCTAGCTCATCGGGTTTTTCCTTTCCCAATACAGCTTTGTGTCCTGGAAGATAGCAAAATCTTAGGTTAAGCTGCATGTCAAGAACATGTAGCTATTGGCGGCGATTGGCTTCGATTTCACTGCAGTTGTCGTTTCTATTGCCGCTTGGCTGTCAATAAAAAAATGAATATCCGCATGAAGTATTGTCATCAACCTGTTTAACACATGTTGTAATTGCCAGTAACTCAGCTTGAAACACACTATACTCTAATCAGGAAGTCTGATTGAACTGGATAGTCCAAGAACTTCGTAGTAAGATCCCCCGCCAACATCCACATCCATCCTTGATCCATCTATCCATTCATCCTATGACTGCGTGGTATAGTTGATGCGTTGTGTATCGAGATCTTCTTGCCAGTTATTTCTACCGGGGTACAAATGGTCTTACGAAATTTTGCCAACTTATCGTCTCTGTGCAGGGTGCAAACATTATTCCTTACAATTCGAGCATGACTCGTAAGGCTGCCTAACCGAAGGACACTGTTTACAGTAGCTTCCGGTATGAAAAGGTGGATGGGGTTAAGGTTAAGTATAGCCTCCAGTACCGTTGTGTGGTTGATTCACACTGCAGGCCATGTGATCCCAATGTAGGCCATTCTTTGAATATTTGTCAGTTTGTCTTAAGGTTGTTGGATCTTTGAGAGTGCCTGCCACCAGACTAAATTGACTTGTCTTAGCACCGGCCTACACCCGCGTTAAGCCACATGACTATTTTAGAACTAGGACCCAAGTTAGGCTGAATATTCTATTACAGGCATAGAGTGATAAAACTACCATCGCCTTCTTTTCTCTTTCGTTTATGTTGGGATTTCAGTTCAATTTCCGATCCAGGACAACTCTCAGGTACTTTGCGTTACCATTCATCAATTGTTACCCGAGTTCCTTCAATTGTAGGCAGGAAGCATCCTTTTATTACGGCAAGTACAACTATGTAATTCCGCATTATGCTGGTTTACTGTCAAGTCGGCATTTCCTTTTAGGTTAGGTTGCTTTTATTACAGTCTCAGTGGTTTCTCTTAATGCTTCGATGTCTGTTGCCTTCAGGTTGATTATTCGCATTTTGAGCCCATGGAGATCTAAATGTATGAGTAGTTCAACTCCAGATTTCTTTATCTCAGGAAGATACGAGGGGTGATTGATAAGTACATACCTGTATTAGGCAAGAAAAAACATTATTTTTAAAACAATTTTATTTTATTTATCGACATAGTCTCCGTTTACAACAACACACTTAGCCCGACGATTTTCTAAACTGTTTAAGCCTTTCGGAACATAAGTTTTGCCGAACTCTGCAAAATATGCCTCAGTTTCAGCAATGACAATGACCTCGTCGATTGTTGTTAATCTCTTTCCGCCAAGCAATTCCTTCAAATCTGGAGAATATGGTGAATTCGGCAATAATTTGTAGCCTACTTCCACCAATTTTGCGGTGCTGTAAAGTGGTCATTCGAATCCGCTTGTTGTCGACGGTGAGCAAACGCCGTGGCTTTGTCATGCCCAAATGTTAATGCTATTTATTCTGCACACGTTCAAATGAGATGCCTGTGATCTTAACCTATCAAAAAAATCTCTTATCTTCACTCGCCGCCGGTCTGCCAATACAATGTCATAAATTTTGTTGACCATTTTCATCCGTAGTCACTTCAATTGGACGACCTGGACGCTCTTCATCTACGACGGATGTACGACTTCGAGCCAATATCGAATTGTTGTCATCGAAGGAGAAATTATCCCCCTAAACGGTGACCAACTTGTCTTTAATTTCACTGCACGTTTTCCCATCTAGAAACAAGAATCTAATCACTGCACTATATCCATAATCAGAAGAAAATTAAACTTGCTGCCTTCCAACAGCTACTGCGACAAAATTAATCAATGAATTCATCTGAAATTTTGACAGTCGTTGTTTGACAGATGACACTAAGCAATGGCCGCGTTCCATTGACCGCTAGATGACTAGCGCTCATGCCAAACTCCATATAAAAAAAAACTGACATTTCATCATTTGCGCTAGAGCTCTAGCACATATTGTGAAATGTCAGTTTTTTTATATGGAGTTTGGCATGCCGCTAGTCATCTAGCGGTCAATGGAACGCGGGCAATGACACAAACTTATGGCCGATTTTTCAATAGTCAGATAAATTGTCTGATAGCTAATTAACGATTAAATTTATTTCACTGTTTATCTGATAGATAACAGATTTGAATTTTTCAATCATAAAATAAGAGCTAGATAACTATTCGACGGTAAAGTGGGTGTGGAGAGACAGATTGACAATTTGTCAATTTGTTGTGTGTAAGCATATAAGAAAGTCATGCTCATGTCCATACTTCGACGTTTATCTTGGTTAGGTCTCTTTCTCACTACTCTTTGTTTCCTTTATTAGTAATTATTTGCTAATTCATCTTCGACAATAATAAAATCGTCGATACAAACGAATAGATCTATTTGTACAATATGTACGTACATATTTCCCAAAACAAATCTTTTTAAAATGCAATTTTCAAATTTGACAGTTCTCCTACTTTAACTAGAGAGTAATATTTTATCCGCCTCAGAAATGGGCAGGTAAACTTATGAGACAGTTAGATGTTATATTCTTCGAATAGTTGCTATTCGACTAATGGAAAATGGGTTTAAGTCTTATCTGACAGTTAACCCCTATCTGATTGGCTATCTGACTATTAAAAAATCGGCCCTTAGTGTAGTTACGTGTCTTCAAACACGGGTAGGTAGGTACTTATCAATCACCCGCCGTACATAATAGCGTCTGATTCTGTCCCATTCTTGTGGCACCGGGTATAGCAAGATGATGAGGACAACAGCTTCTTGTCTACCAGCTTAAATGGCCACTGTATAGCCCCTAAGGCTGCAGTTATAGCTATCAGTAAAATGCATCCGTAAAAATATGGTTTCACTTTTTTGGAGCACTTAAACTTAATCGTTCAACTCAAACTTGGTCTTAAATAGTTGCTTTTGAATTATAAAACTAATTCGTCAAAAAAAATTAAGCAATTGATCTTTAAATTTTCTAAAAACAGAATTTCTTTATTTTTCCGTACGAAAGACTTTCTGTTCAACTTCTCAACCAGTTTCACGAAGTAGGTATTCCACTGAATTCCTATGATATGCTATGGTTAAATGTTTCAGTTTTGTTCTGTTGCGTGTTTTTACGGATGGACTTTTCTGATAGCTATAACTGCAGCCTAAATTACAAATTATCGACTATCGTTCTAAAAGTGCTCCGCTCCTCAACAAGCTCGCAGTTCCATAGTCTAAAAATTTTAGTCAGACATTTTAAATTTTCTCACATGTGCTGCAACACTTACCTATTCGTCGAAACAAAGGCTACGTCCAAAAAAAAAACAAGTCAAAATATGTGCACGCTCCGGCTCCTGCTCATTTTATCCACAGAAAATCCACATGAATGCTTTATTTTGCTTCCCCCGAAAAATATGGGGGGTGATTTCCCAACAATAGCCGTCATCGAACCGAAACCAGGCAAGATGCGATAACGGCGGCGGTCGGCCTCTTCACGAGACTTCACGTGGTTTTTCGTCTATTGTTCCTCATTCAATTCAAATTCTTACGATATTTTTACTCTTTTCTTTTTCGCTGCTGTATTATTCAATATTGTTCTTCCGTCTCGTTCGCGCGCACACAATCTGGTTCGCTTTACTTTCCCATTCTCGGTGTGTTTTACTCTCGGTCTCGCGACTTCAGTTTTATTTTTATGTGTCTCGATCTGGTTGTACACTATCATACTCGTGTACTTTATTGTGTAATCGCCCACATGATTTATATCATAATCATGCTCTGCCAGCAGGAAGAATGGGTAAACTATGAGCGAATGCGAAGAGGGAGATAAATCGCATGGAAAGCATAAAATAGAGCCCGATATAGAGGGGAAGGAGAGCAGAACCGGTTGTTTGAAACCACGAGCCAGAGCCAGACGAAACAAATCACAATCACTCTCCAACGATAAATGAGGCATGAAGGAAACGACGGACAACGGGTCAAAGCAAAGCAGAAAGCACCAAAGACGAAAAAGACCCAGAAGGGGAGCTTTATTCTGGGGGGTTTGCTTTATTTTTTTCGTCTCTGTTTAACGATGCCATTCCATTTCCATCAATTCGGCCCATGCAATGTTATTATCTTTGATTCCATTCCAGCAGCAGCAGCATACCAGTTTGATTATTATTGAGATACAGATGCTACATGTATTTGTGTTTGGGGAAAGTGGAAGGGATAACTTTTGTTTGTATTGGTTGAGTGGACTTTTGTTAGATTAGTGTTTGTCGGGTGAATATTTCTCTGTGCTTGCTATGAACGATGCAGAAAAGGAAATGCAATATTTAAGTTGCAAATGCAATAGCAAAGCTATGCCACTAATGAATACCACTACAAAAATTACACGTACATAATTAGGTGTATCTGTCAACTGTCACTGTCCAGAAAGTGCCGAATCGGAAATACTATTCAAAAGTGACATTTCGGCCAAGGTGTTGTCGGCTTTGTCGATGGGAATTCAGTTTTTTATTTGGTTTTCGTTTTGTTGTGGCACACCTACGCTTGGCCCGTCTTATCTTTTTTCTTATAGCCGACCTATATTTGGGACAGTGACTGTTCGCTTTGTTTTCTTCTGAATGTGATGTCAATGTCGTTCGCATATGTATCTACTCACGAACGTGCACTGACTTTTCGAGAGTTTTCACTGAATCGACGCACTTTATAATGTTCCCTTGCGAGTTGATTTCTTTTAGCCGAAAACTGACAAATATGTATAACAAACTTTGACGTTTCCTTGGTACCTACCAACCTACTCCCTTGATAGTTAATATACTGTTTGTAGGATGATTTAGAAATCGATATTTTGAGACAACTATGACATGGATGAATGTAGGTACATACATATTACATATTTTTCATTTGAAAGCAAAATGACTAATTTTATTATACCTACGTTCCGTTTGTTAATATGCATAGTTATGCCAACCATTATGATGAATTTCATTCGAATTCGAATTCGTGCTGATTTCGAATTTTCCGTGCACTCAATTGGCATTAGGTGGAAGATAAGAATTTATACTTAGAATTGAATTGAAAAAATGGTTGCAAATTCGCCTATAGGTGTGAAGAAATGAGAATTAAGGCGAATTCCAAATGAGTTCATTATTTTAACGAAATTCATCCATGTCCCGAATTTCAGTCTATTATTAGAGTAGCAAAATCACATGACAAAGCTGTAGGTATGTATGTGAAAAATCATGTACAATTCTATAGACAGGTGCATTATTGTTACAATTACAAATTAATAGCTTAAGCCCAGTTTCCTGCACGCGCTTAATTTTAGCGACCGCCCTTCTCTCCAGCTCTCTAAATTTGTAGTACATAATATAGATGGAAAACGCACACATACTCGTATGTTATTGGCAAAAATGTATTTTGATTTTTTTGTTATTTTATTATTCATTTATTTATTTGTTATCGACTTTCAAGTATTCCATGTAATAGTCAATTCAGAATTTGTTTTGTTTCGGAAATGTCAAAATTTAATGTACCAGACAATTCTTCGCGAGCTAAAACAGTGGATACTTATTCTGGGCCAAGTAAAAGAAAACTATTGTTAAGATGCTAGTACACGATATGTAGCACACCTCATATATATGTAGCACTGACGTCATTTTGACGTCAGCGAATGTTCCCAATGGGTACATGCCGTGTACAAGCTCTCTTTGTGCACTCTCTGTTGACGTCAGAGTCACATATATATGAGGCGTGCTACATATCGTGTACTGGCACCTTTATACCTGACTGACATTTAGTGTGTCCCATCTGGGTGGGTCATCTATAGTGGTCTCTTTTTAAATCATAGGTTATTTTGACACTGACAGCTGTTTCCTGCTCGAAAAACTTATTTCCAAAGTGAGTGCTTTGAGTGCGTCTCAAACAGTGCGTTTTTTGAAAAGAAATTTTGGCCGAAATGATTGATTGAAATTGAAAACATGGATTTGGACGACCTCTGGGTTATGCAGGATGGCGCGCCATGTCACACAGTCCATACCACATCGAACTTTTGAGCGCCAAATTCCTAAATAGTGTTTTCAGACGTCTTGGCGATGTCAATTGGCCGCCTCGAAGCTGCGATTTGACGAATTTGGACTTTTTTTTAAGGGGAACCGTGAAGGACCGATGTTATGCCAATAATCCAGAAACGATTCAAGCACTTAAGGCTTGTGTTATTCCGGGGATCGAACCTGGGATCCCTCGCATAGTAGTCCAGCACACTTACCACTGCGCTGCTGCACCCACTGCGCATTGATCTCTGTAGATGTTTTTGTGTGGGAGATAAAATTTAGCGCGAGTAGGATACTGGGCTGTATGCTAAAAAAATGTTGGCTATGATAAGAGTTGTTTCACAGTCACTGTACATTAAGCCTTAAGGCACCAAACAAAGGAAACATTTCATTTCATTGCAAGATATTGCAATTAATTCATTGTGTACGTTCAAAATACGTAGTTAGCTGACGCGATTTGTCCGATTTTGTATTGGCCTGTATGAAAATCATATAATTGGCCGGAAACTTTAAGGCCGGTTTTTCAAAATAAAAAAACTGAAAAATCAATTCAATGTACTTTAGGGCGAACAGCTGGCAGTTGCTTGGTTAAATATGTCAAATGCGTATCAGATAAAAATTCTTGACAACGACGTGAAATTGACTGATTTGGCTCTTTTGCGACGGACAAATTGTAGTCTAACTGGCACGGCAACATCAAGCAGCGAATATTCTGACTTCACTAGAACTAGACTATACTATACTGTGACGAAAATTACGACGAAAATTGGCGTTAATGCTTTTAAAGTTGCGACTACCGACTCGGAATCGGAATTTCGGTAGTAAATTTTAATTACATACATATTTGTAAACGTGTACTTCACCATTATGAAAAGTTTGATTTTACTGAATATTTTTACATTGACAGTTCGGTAAATCGGTTTAAGGGTGTGTTCGCGCACTGAAAGTTTGAAGTTGTCAAGTCGCTAATAAAAGACCCTTTATTTTTGCGTAAACAGATTCCAATCAGTTGTTCTTAGGATTTGAAAGACTAAAGCTACCACATATTATACATGTCAAAATTTTCAATCAATTTTGGCATGCTGACGTCAAATTTTGTCCTAAACTTGTACAAAATCTGAAATCAGCATGTCAAAAATGGACACCCAGCCGTAGATTCGTCAGTAGTTTTAGACACTGTGACATTTTGTCTCTTGAAACCAGTTGTAAACTTTCAATTCGGGTGCCGAAATACCGAAATTTATTACATCTCTATTACATCTCTATCCTCGGCCTGACACTATCGTGGTGGAAAACGAAATTTTAAATTGCTAAAAAATTACCCTAATTCGGGAGGCCAAAAAATAATATTCTATAGGCAAATTTTTGATGTTTTCTTTTGCTAGAATGTTGAAGAGCGAATAAAACATTGAATTTGAATTAATTAATACCGTGCAATTTGTTAAATCTCTATTTTAACTTCTCTTTTTAACACTTTCATAATTGTCAGAAAATTATCCGAAGATAACTATTTAGCGCAATTGTCATACGGCCTACGCCCAGTTTTACAGTGCACACTTAAGTATAGTTTGAGTTTGAGTGGATAAATTCTCACACCAATGCAATGGTACAAAAAACTTGGCAGCACTTAAAAAAAGTGTCTTCTACCTACAGCATAATTTTATAATTTCTTTGAATTTCAAAATGGATTGTGATCGCTGAAGGACGCCTTTCTTTAGTGAAAACAATTCGTTGATTATAAAACTTAAGTGCCCAATATCGGATACTTAAGTGTCACACGAGACGGATGGCAAGCTATTCAGATGTCAACGATTTGACAAGTTCATTTGGTTTTTTTTTCGCTTTACGAGTTCATTTAAACAAAATAATTATTTTTCTTGCTAAAGTTAGGTGTTTTTTGTCATTAACAAACCATTTGGAAAATCGAATAAATTATTAAATATTGCAAAACAACAATTTTTCTAAGTGCTGCCAAGTTTCTTGTACCATTTGAGGTGAGTATTGTGAATCGACTGTGAAACGCAAAATATGCATGAGTGACACTTATCTGTTCGTCTCTACTCAAACTTAAGTTACACTGAACTCTGCACTGTACAACTGTTTGTAAGTTATTTTACAAATTTTGTCTTTCAACAAAGTTTATCCAAAACACGCATTGATTGTTAGCCTATCAAATAGTGGAACTCAAAAAAACTAAAACTATTTGTGTTTACCAAACAATTTCCTTATTTGTTTCCATATTTAGAAAACTTTCGTCACTAACGTACTTAAAAGCTGAATAAAAATTGTGCACTATCTATATTTAAGAAAAAAATAAATAAATAAATAAATTACAGCATCAGGTCAACCAACTCATGAGATACCTACCTACTCCTCGGCTACGCAGCTTTGATATAAATTTCTACAACGTCACACAAGAACACGAACGAGCGAAAGAGATACGAAATCTCGAAAAATAATTCAAACAAAGTTCTGAGAGAATCTTCCTTGCAAATGTGTTGTTTTGTTGTGACTGTGAGCAAGTTGCATGCATGCAATGCCAGTTCATGTATATGTGGCTGATGTGCATATATACCGAACCGATATACATTATACATCTCTTCTTTATGCGGAACACAAAAATTCATTTCAATTTAAAAGGGTAACAACAATTTCCCTTGCAATTGACATTTCAAAACCGACAACAACAAAAAAAAAACGATAACAACCTGGTGGCTGGTGCTGGTACCTACCTGTCATTCTAGCAATTACAACAACAAAAAATATACCTATAAACCTGTCAACAATTCTACGCATACTATGTAAATGTAAACAATACAAAAATGTTTTATGAGGACAGGTAAGAACAAAAAATCAGAATGAAATCGCATTCAGAAAAGAAAATGAAGAAATTGAAGCTTTCGCGTAAAGAGAATCGATGGAGTAGGTAGTAGATAGTAGTATAGTAGCAGTAGGTACTAGGTAATTGAAAGAAAACAAAAATTCCTCTCCTCTCGATTTAACGAGACCGTTTACCATCAGTTCATGTATATATACAGCGATGTAGATGTGTCAAATACGGATACACCTTGGTATATTCACAAGTTGTTCGTTTCTTTGTTTTCTATTTGAAGTTTATCTCTAGCACTGTCGCGTGCTTTCATTTTTTTTATTTATTAAATTTAATGGTGTGTTCCAATTGTCCAAGTGTGTCTAATTTTTGTTAATGAAGTGATATATGTGATACCCAATTAATAGATTTGGGTTGGGTAGCTTTTTTTTTTTGTTATGAATTATATCAGAGAGCCCTTAATTTAAAGTGACAGATGAGTTTGTTTTTATAGTGGTAGATAGTAGACCGAATATCAATAGAAATAAAAAAGTTTCTATCTAATCGACCTTCACTCGGTAATCGAGAGATACAATTTTCGTCAGTAATGGAACAAACCATCATTTAATTTCAACATCGATGTCATAAAGAAATGCCGAAGACATTTCTGCCGAAGACGGCAGTAGGATCAGTGGCGGCGATTTGAAACTGACATCAAATGAAACAGTTTCCAAGGCAATATTGCATTTTATTGAAAAGAAAAACCATTGTTGAACATTATTATGCAGCTTGTCAAACGCAAATGTATCAATTTGTGATTCAATCAAGTATCAAGTACCTGCCTATTTTTTTAGAATTGCATTTCAACTTCAAAGATTTTCTTACTCAGTTTTATGAACCAAAGGCTGCAGAAAATTTCGTGAAAATTAAAATTTTGTATACAATTTGGCACTATTACTGTTAAAACCACCTTTCTCACACGTTTTGTATAAAACTGACAGTTCGCTAGAAGTCAAATGGAATGAACATAATCGCTGCGGGCCGTTTTTTTTTTTGAATCTAACCCAAAGTGTCAACAGAGTACCGAAAGGCAACTCTTAAGTCGGTGTGCAGAAGGAGAAAAGGGACTTAACCAACTTGTAAGACATAAACACATGACACATACTTATCATCTTATTAAAGACGTTCTTAACTATAGAGTGACAGACAAATCGATCAAATCAAACAGAACAAATATATATTTTTCTGTCGCTCGAAAGCGAAAATCATTCATCTTTTTATACCCTCCACAGGAAGGTATATTCACTTTGCCATTACGTTTGTAACGCCAAGAAGGATTCACCGGAGACCCTATAAAGTATATATATTCTGAATCAGGATCACATTCTGAATCGATTTAGCCATGTCCGTCTGTCTGTCTGTCTGTCTGTCTGTCTGTCTGTCTGTCTGTCTGTCTGTCCGTCTGTCTGTCTGTCTGTTGAAAGCACGATAGCGTCCAAAGGAATTGACCTAGGCGAATGAAATTTTGTGAGACGACTTCTTTTTACCGTCACCAGGTTGGTATTGAAAATGGGCTATGTCGGTCAAGTAGTTCTGGTACCTCCCATACAAAATCACTATTAGACCCACGTCTCTCTCTGTCTGTTGAAATCACGATAGCGTCCGAAAGAATCGACTTAGGTAACTGAAATTTTATGAGAGGTCTTATATTTATGGCCTTCAAGTTTGTATTAAAAATGGTCCATGTCGGTCAAGTAGTTCTGTTACCTCCCATACAAAGCCAATATTTAACCCATATATCTGTGTCTGTTGAAAGAACGATAGCGTCCAAACGAATTGACTTAGGTGAATGAAATTTTGTGAAAGGACTTTTTGTAACCGTCGTCAGGTTGGTATTGAATATTGTCTATGTCGGTAAAGTAGTTCTGCTACCTACCATACTAACTCGCATGGCAAACATTTTGCATGACTTTTATGCAGTGGAGGGTATCAAAGCATCGGCCAGGCCGATGATAACACTTTTACTTGTTTTTTATTTGTGTCATACCAATATATATATTGATGACTTGTGGCCAGTCAAAGTTCATATATAAATCTACAACAACAATTTCTGTTGGTTAATAATAGACTCTAGAAAATGTATGTTTAAAAATATATATAGAAAAAAAAAAGTGTTATCAATGCAAGTTGAAGTTATGTACATATACAAATTTGAACAAAACTTACAACAGATGTGAATATCCAAACTTAATTCAAGTTCAACGTATGTACTTTACCACCGCTATTGTTCCGCTGCCAATGGGGTATTTCGCGAAGCTATCCCTTTCAGAAGTGCGGTTTCCCTTTCACTTAAACGTCAAAAAAACTTGTAGGAAAACAAACCAAATTTTACATGCCGGAGAATAGGTTTTACATGGTTTATTGGGGAAAAGTTTATAATAAAGTGCAAAATTCTAATTGAAAACATTGCAGGCTTGAAATTTAATGTTTGTTAAAAGTGTATGCAAAAGTTCAATAAATAAATTTGTAGAGATTGTTTAAAAAAAATCCAAAATAAATTCCTATAGAGCTCTAGCGGGTGGTTCGTGATTTGGTTTTTAAACTGGCAACATTGTTTCTCCATATTGTCAATTTGACAGTTGAAAGTTGATTTGTGGTTATAGGCTAATCACACCTCACTGAAATGTGAGTTTTCGAAAACTCGTCGATGCATTCACACCAAACACCAACTAGTTTTCGTTTCAATTAGCTGTGAAACTAGCTATAAAATGTTTGTGGCGACTAAATTTGTGTTTTAGTTACTAAACTCCGCTCGTATTGACATAATATGCAAACAAAATTATTAAGCTACTTGATAATCGTTAATTTATGGTTAAACTAGCTGAACCCCCGCCAGCTTCGCCAGGCCTTGTGTTGCTTTTTTAATTTTTTTTTTATTTTTTATTTTGTTTTATTTATTTTCGGGCGACTATGTTTTAATTGGAGGTGCCACGCCCCTTTATCCAACTTTGACAAATATTCACAGTAGCATACTCTAGGGCCAGTACCTAATATTATCTGTAAGTTTGATCTCAATCGATTCCGTGGTTTTCGAGATATACGATTTTGAATGTTTTTTTTGTATGGGCGGTGCCCCGCCCCTTTGTCCGATTTTGAATTTGTTTAGCCTATCACTCAATGACCGTAATTACCTTCCGACATTTAAAAAAAAATCAACAAAATCGGTTGAAAATTACGGGCGACAGAGGGAAACAGTTTTTTTCGACTTTGTTTTATATACATATATAGAGATGCATAAAATAATTAAAATAAGCGACAATCAAAATCAAAACATCTGAAAATACCATTTAGTTGTGGCAGGTAGTGCTGCCGTTCTAAAATGCCAGAAAAAAACTGAATAATTTGCTGTTTGTCGTGTTTTCGACCGTTTTGGTAAGCCGGAATCGGATACTAAAATCTTCATGGTCGAGTGTTTCTAAATAATTTGGCCTTGGGCGAAATATGTACTCTGCTCCTAATATGATCGTAATATTCTTCAAACTCGTCTCCTGAAAACTCAAACAAATTCATTTTAGGCTGGGTTGCTGTCTACGCGCGTTAACGAAAGAATTCTCTAAACCTAAACTATATGTTTTCCAGCAACAAATATTTTGTTTATCTTCTGGATAGGGGCTTTAACAGCCACTTGAACCGGCTGATATCCGAGACTCTTTTTGTCAGATATTACTTTGAAACCGAAAGTTGAAGTTTATCTGAATTATTAATTCCGAATAGGCTACCCGAGACTTCATTAGATAGTCTTGAAACTGGCCCTAAATGTTCCTATGAGTAGTTAGTTAGTTTATTTTTTGAGTGGAAAGAACCCAAAATAAAACCAAATGCAATTTGTCTTCCGCTGGCGCTAAAGTTCTAGCTAGAGGCTTGGGCCCTGGAGGCCAATGGAAACGTATCTACTAACAGAGAGTTATGTTAAGGTCTCCTTTCGTTTAATAGAATCGCCTTAAGAGGTTTAAAATTCTTTTTTGTAAAACTTTTAGTGAAAACAATGGCGAACATAAGAAACAGTCAAACCTACCGATCTGTGATGGAAATAGTTATAAACAAGTTATTTTTGTGTTAACAATACCTACACAAGCTAAACACGAACAATTAAGTCATGTGTAGTAGATAAATCATTTATATTACAAGAAATTTCAAAATGTGGAACGGATATCACTGTGTCTAGTCTATGGAAAAATAGTGATGGCGGATGGAACCAAATGAGCTAATGCTTTCGTTTCTCGTTTTACTATCAAGTTTGTATTTCATTTCAAAGTCAATACATAATTCCTACGGTTTATCTTTTATTTTTAGTGTCTTTAAAGCTATAACTGCTTAAATGCAAAACTTCTGTGTTAAGGCGATGGATGATACGACAGAAATAGTGTGACTTGTATTCTGAAAGGATTTCTTACGAAAATAAGGCTGGGGTGCACACTACGGACTGTAGCGTAGTAGTAAATACATAGTACCTACCTACGCGTAATGAAACCAACCCAACAATTCTAAAAACCTATGATAAAGCGATGTTAACAATGAGAAGGAACAAAAAACAAAAAAAAAAATTATTCCCAAATTGCATAAAATACAAAATTGTATTGTATGTAAACAAATTAACTTACCTACGTAAATATATTGATAGGTAAATTGGCATTCTGCTCCGGGTGTATACATTGTTATCGATGTTTATGACCACAAGACTGTATTAGTTATCGTTTCTATTGAATTTCGTATTTTCACAATAAAAAAAAAACAACCGCAAAAGCTAAAAGCACTAAAAAATGACAACATTTCTGAGCAGCAATAAAAGTATACATATTTATTAAATAGTCAAAGATTGCTTGATCAAATTCATTTTATGGAAGTGTTCTATCGAAAAGTAAATCGATTCAACAACAATTTTTTGCACAACTAGGTGCATACCTGCCAACTTATTCTTTGCAGTGAATGAATATTCTCGATCCTTGAACTAAGGAAATATTCATATGAAAGCGAATTGCTAGATGCAAGCAAATATTCGTAGATTTTAAAATTTCATTGATAGGAAAGACGTCCTATAGAATCCATGCCAGCAAGAAGGCATTCACTAGACCCAGGTGACGTTCTCTCCGAGACGCGCGCCGGTTTTGGTATCCATTCTTGTTGACAGCATACCTATACTTTGTCTTGCCCTCATTGACCGTCAAACCCATAATCGTCGCCACTGTTTCAATACTCACGAATGCGACAGTGACATCACGCTACGTTCTGGCGATTGTGTCAATATCGTCGTCCTGTGCGAGTAAATGGGGCCCCGACCCATAGAATCCGTCGCATCCGTTGTGTCGACGGATTGGCGTATTCGACGGAACGAACAGTCCCATAGAATTCGTCGCATACGATGACAGCCGATGACATATGAGATATGAGAGACAGTTTCTCTCATTATCTTATATTTTCACCAATGAAAATGCTTACTCTCACGCTCTGCCAACTGTCAACGGTTCGACGGACAGAAAAGTAGAAAGTAAACCTACTTTATCCGTCGCATCCGGCACGTACGTTGCTCATGGGTCACGTTCCATAAGCTACTGTGTATTCTATCAACCTGTCAGTCGAATACGTTGCCGCAACGGATGTGACGGATTCTAAGGGTCAGGGCCTTAAATGGGCGGACGAAAGATAGTGGACGTTTGAGTTTTGCACTATTCTCTCAAGAACGATGTTGAAAAAGGCTCATCGCCTTGTCTAAATCCTTTTTTGACACCGAAGGCCTCATTGAGTTCTTTAACGATTTTGATGGAGCAGCGTGCACTCCCATTTTTTTTGCAAGTTAAAATTTAGCGCAACAAGGATATTGAGCTCGCTCAACACTTTGCTTATGGAAAATTAGAAAAGTTTGTCTAAGATCAACGCAAACTTGTCAGGCTTTTCACATTGCACAGTACGATGTCTTATCGCTGACATTTCTATCTGTAAATAACATTCTAATTCAATTAACAATTAACGAAGTGCAAATATTCCATTTTTTATACATATCATAATTATGATAGATAATCTGTTTTTTTATTTATTTATATTTTTTTTAAATTAGACATCAAGGCGATTGCATGACTGGGATGGTTACGCGACACGACTTTGCGGCTTCACTTATAGACATACTTTTGTTATTAAGTGCACGATTCGCTACAGTAGTTACATGAAATCTAGTAACGCGCTTTATGGCTTTATAGAGTTTGTTAGTATTTTTTGACAAGTTTATGACATTTTTGACAATTAAAACTTAGATTTCTGTTAAAGTTAATCCGAAGAAGTGTCATAAACACTTATCAGATCACAACGAAGCGTATATTCGCACTTTCATTTTGACAGATTTTGTACTAAACTGACGTTAACCGATGTTCGGGACACGACTACGTAATCAACGTAACGTAATCCTATTTTCATTAAAACCTCTTTATAAATACATACAGCATAATGTCCGAAAATGATTGTACTGGTCTTTGCCGGGAGCGTAGCGAACCACATACCCCAACTTGAGGCAATATAAACTTTGACATTTCGTTACGTAGACGTATACCAAACGATGCCCGAATAGCAACACCCTTTAATTTATCGAAGTGGCTATTCGCACGTTCATTTTGACAGATTTTGTACTGAACTGACGTTTACCGATTTTTGGGACACGACTACGTAATCAGCGTAACGTAATCCTATTTTCATTAAAATCTCTTTATAAATAGAAAAGTTGGATCCAAAACGTACGGCATAATGTCCGAAAATGATTATACTGGAGTTTAGAGTCCTTGTCGCGAGCGTAGCGAGCCACATACCCCAACTTGACGCAATATAAACTTTGACATTTCGTTACGTAGACGTATACCAAACGATGCCCGAATAGCAACACCCTTTAATTTATCGAAGTGGCTATTCGCACGTTCATTTTGACAGATTTTGTACTGAACTGACGTTTACCGATTTTTGGGACACGACTACGTAATCAGCGTAACGTAATCCTATTTTCATTAAAATCTCTTTATAAATAGAAAAGTTTGATCCAAAACGTACGGCATAATGTCCGAAAATGATTATACTGGAGTTTAGAGTCCTTGTCGCGAGCGTAGCGAGCCACATACCCCAACTTGACGCAATATAAACTTTGACATTTCGTTACGTGTCGTGTCCCGAACAACGTGCGAATAGCAACAGCCTTAATTTATATAAGTAGATAGTTTGACATTATTTTGTAGTGTCGCAGTCGCTGTATGAACTAGCGGCGAAAAACCGAAGTGGCTATTCGCCCATAGCCGTGTCTCTAGCTGACACACGTAAGGCTTCGGGACATGACCGTAATCAACGTAACGAAAATGTCGCACCGTAGATGTTAATGTCCGTTCCGTAATTGTTATACTGGAGTTTAAAGCCTTTGCGACGACGCAACGAGCGAAGCGAGTTTGAGTATATGTAATGCTAATGACATTGACGTCGCTCTATCTGACATTTCGGTACATAGTCAGAGTCACGCATCGAAGCCGTTTCTCGAACTAATGTCGTTTTGCAAATTTCTCTTCTTTTCAGTAGAAGAACTGTCAGTTGAGTGCCTGCCAATCGAACGTTCGGATTGCTTCCGGACGACCAATCGAAAACGACATAAGGATTTATTTAAAATTTCATATCTTCCATTTTTTTTTATTATAGGTACAATGAAAAATTACAAATATTATTGAAACTCTTCCTGCGCATACGTGTAAAACATCTACCAATCAAATTGAAACTAACCTGTCAGAAGATTCTGAAGAATCATAACGATCCGCACAGCGTTTCTTCTTATTCCTATCATCTGTGGCATTTGTATCCTGTTCATTTAGTTCAGCTGCTCCTGATGATTGACGTTTCTTGTTATTGTTATCCGCATTTGAAGATTGTTGTTTTATTGCTGTCACAGTTGTATTGGGTAACTTTGCCGGCAACATTGGAAAACCGAAATTTGCATTTTTCCCCTTTGGATTTGACTTTTTATTACTAGCACTATTATTTGCAAACTTATTACTTTGACAGGGGAGCACCATTGGTGGTGGAGCACAAATAATTGGAGCACTTTTCGATTCAATCGGCTTCAGATGCCTCATGGGTGCGGCAGATACAGATACTACAGATGCCGCCGCTGATACACCAACTGGCGATGACACTGACACTGATGTTTTGCACTTTCCATTTTTTAGCATTTTTATTGAAACTTCATTCGTATCGAATTTCATTGAATTATTTTGCACCGGCAGATTGGAAGGAGATGAGAACACATCAAAATTTCCTGCATTTACACTATTTGGCAGCACCATTGTTATGGTTGCTAATGACGGTGATGATACTGACGATGACAATGATGTTAATGATGATGACGATGATGATGTTGGGGGTGGTGGTGGTGGTGGTGGTGATAATGATGAATGTGAAGCTACCGGTAATGATGGTGGTGTTAAGGGTGGAGTAGCATCATTCGTATTATCACTAGCGGCACAAAGAATTTGAATTGTTTTCTCACTTTGCGTTGATGTGCTACTATTTATGGGAGTGAGTGTGGTGTTGGGCGACAGCGCCGGAGGAGAAAATGTAGAATAACCGGAAGCGCGTATTTTTTCAGAGCCACTACTACAGCTAAATGTAGTATTCATTTCACCACTACCGAACATCATGATTGTTTTTTTATTGTTGCACTCGAATTGTGCCATTGGTAAACTTATCGATTTTTCACATTTCAAACTTTCGGTTGCTGTTACAGCAGATGTCTCGGAAGCTGCCAACACGGAAGCTGCAGTTGTCGTCACTTTGCCCACCGAATTGGAATGGGGATGAGAATTTATATCGATTGGTGAACGATTGCTTAGATTTACATTTACATTACTACTACAACTATTATTTCGATTTAATATAAAACTATTATTATTGCTGCTGCTCAATTTCAGCTTATCAAATGCAGAGAGTACCGGAATTCCGGATGTAGTCTCGTCATCTGCCATGTTGATCGTATTGAATTGTGGTGGACGCGGTCACCCGTTTTGAATTTTTCTCACGCAAATTTGTCGGCGTTTGTAAGTTTTTTTTTCTTTTCGTTTTCTCAGGATATCCGTTTTAACGATTTATGGCCGTCGGGTGGATTACCGTTATGCGATGTGGCACCATCGAAAACTAGCGAGTAATCGACTCGTTACTTGAGTCACGCGAGTGAGTTGAAATGAAATGTCAATTATAAGAAAGGAAAAACGAAAAACCTTTCCAATTTCAACTGAAGACGGAAAAATGTTTTGAGAAAGAAATTAAAAATTAAAAATAATCGGTTACCGAAACCGATTGGAGAGCGAATGTGCTCAATAGAAGAACGCTCGGCGAAGAATGAAATACATAAAGTGCATTGCTTTTAGCTTAGGTAGCATGCATTGTATATATGCATGTACAAGCCCACAGACACAATGCGCAACGATGAATTCTCGCGAGCGGAATGCCAAACGACGGCGGTTGTGAGCTTTTTCTCTCTTGCAAGTTGCGAATGCGAATGGTTTTATTGCTTTTTTTCTTCCAATAATTTCCCGAATTGTAGGAATTTGATTAGATCTGTTTTTGTTTTGTATTATTTTGGACCTCCTTATATTGCATTTCTATTGTGCACACACCTTTACGTTGTTCCGTCCCGTACGTCACCGTCACTCGCACTCGCTACATGCGGTTGTGTAGTTATTTGCATAAAATGGCACTGAACTCTTGTATGGGTATGTTTTTCCGTTTGTGTGTTCTCGCTCATAAATATATGTACAAGAGGGAAACAACAGTCCAACACATTATTCGACTGTCTCCGTCTACCGCACACGCAAATGTGAATAAAAAAAAACAACGTCCAATTCACATGTCAAAATATCGAGGAATTCTACTTGGGGAATATTGGTTTTTGTTTTCATTTAATTACCGGTTTTGCATAACTTCTTTTACTTTTTCTTTCCTTTGAAATGATGTAGTGTGAAATTCAAATTCATTTTCATTTATGCTAAACTATTCGCACACAATCTCTCAAACTGAAAGGCTAGACGCACTCAAATCAATTCACTAATCACAATCACAAAGGAAATGTAAAATATTCGACCGTAAGCATTCCGAGGTACCAACCAAGTTCTCTACTTTTGTTTGCACGCAATTCAAGAAGGACAAAATCGTAACTTTTGCCTTAAAATTCTTTTTATTATTCACGCAATGAATCAAACAAAAATAAAAAAAACAACAGCGACCGCTGCACTCACAACGACAAGAGACGACGCACTGGTGTGCGGTGGCGGCAATAGGAAGCTTGAACGCGCCTTGCTGAAAACAAAAACAACAAATCTAATAAGTCAAGTTTTTTATGGAACAAGTTTACGTTCTGATTGGAAATATGTTGGTGTTGGTTTGCTGGTTGCGTTTGCATGCAGTGTGGAGTTGATTTTTTCTTTAGCAGATGGACAGAGAAATTCAATTCAATTAATCAGTTGGGATATGGCAGTGAGTGAAAGGGAGAAGATGATAGTTCAAATGGAAATCTGTATTGATTTGGGAACTGGCAGCACTTAAATATGAGTTATGAAAGCTGCATTAATTCGCCTGTTGGTGGTGACATTTACTAATCCCTTGGGTTGGCTATATTTACCTACGAACTCACATATAGATGGCTAGCGACTGCGCATAGAAATATAGGGATATTAATATAATTGGTTCTTGAATTGAATAATATTTTTTTTTTTCTTTGCTGCAGTACAATCTGCTACAAGAACAGCAGCAAAATGTAACAGAATAGTCTATTTGTTGGGACCTACTTTCAGCGCTTCTAGCTAAATTATTTTTGAGCCTTGATTATGATTTATTTGAGGATTATTCTGCAGCTAGTTGGGAGATGCGTTTAATTTGAATAGAGTAGAGTCAACTAGAGTAGTTAACATTAAACAGTCGGTGTTTTTTTTTTATTGTTGTTAATGGCGGCAGCAAAAAAATGTGTAGGTAAGTATGCAAAATAATAAAACAAATACGATAAAGTTGACTAAAAGAATCGTCCACTAAAAATGTCAGCAATAGACTGTAGCCAAAACTATAGTCATGGCTCTGCATCTTTATACCTACACGTTATAAAAACTTCTTAAGGCTGCGCCACAGTCCGGGGTGGACCTGGGCCTCAACCAACAGGTCTCCAGCCAGCACGATCTTTGGGCAGCTGTCCCCAGTTTCGCGGGCTAAGTTGGTTAAGGTTCTGTACACTGTACAGTTCGTCGTTGTATCTCCTCCTCCATTCACTGTCTATGCAGACGGGACGGAAAATTACTCGAAGAATTTTTCTTTCGAAGCAACTAAGAGCTTTTGATAGAGTCCATGCCTTTGCACCATAAAGTAGAACTGGGATGATTAAGGGTCTTATAAAGGGTCACATTAGTTGTTCGAGAGAGGGCTCTGCTACTCAGTTGCTTTCTTAGCCCAAAGAAACAGCGATTGGCAAGAGTTATTCTTCGTTTAATCTCAGCGCTGGCGTCATTTCCTGAGTTCATATAGCGGAGCCTACAGACAAAGTCCTTTACCACCTCAAAGTTATATCTGTCTATAGTGACATTCTGTCCAAGACCTCGGTGTTGGGTGTCCTTCCTTGATGACTTTGTCATTGACCGCCAAACCCATCTTCGCCGAGTTCGTCTCAATACTGACAAACGCGCCAATGTCATCACGCTGCGTTCTGTCTATTATGTCGATATCGTCGGCGTAGGCGAGTAGATGGACGGACTTTTGAAAGACAGTGCCTCTGGTGTTAACGTTTGAGTTTTGCACTATTGAAGAAGTCACGTGACAGCGCATCGCCTTATCTAAATCTTTTTTTGACATCGAAGGTCTCGGTGAGCTCTTTAACATCCTTGATGGATCCATCGCTGCTCCATTGTCAAATTGACGAGTTTGGCAGGGATGCCATTGCTCTGTATAGCTCGTCTCTATAAATGCTGTCGTAGGCGGCCTTAAAATCGATGAAAAGGTGGTGGGTATCGATTTGGACTTCCTGTGTTTTCTCCAAGATCTGCCACAGTGTAAATATTTGATCGCTGGTGGACTTTCCTCCTGGCCTAAAGCCACACCATAATGAAGTTGTTGACGAAAGCCTTCAGGCGACTTTCCTCCGACCATATTTTACAGATGAGTTTGTGCATGCTCCTAACCAAATCATCGTCTGCCGCTTTGAATAGCTAGGCGGCGGTTAGGCCACCTGCTCCAGCAGCTTTGTTGGACTTAAGCTTATGGCTATCTTCACTTCGTCCACGTCGGGTAGACGGAATTTGTTGATCTTCGTCGTCTAGGTTGAATAGTTCATTCTGCCTGACAGCCGGATTTAATTCGTTTAATAAGTCTGCAGAAGTAGTTCTTCCATATCCTCAGCGTCGACTGCGATTCTACTATTACATTCCTTTTATTCGTCTTTGCAGGCTTCGGTTCGGGCTCTGTAGCCTTGGCATGTTCTTTTTACCTTTTCGTAAAACTTTTCCGAACCTCATTCCTGCGGTAACATCTCTCTATTTCCTCGATCGCACGCTTCTCGTGCTCTTTCTTTTTTCTCCTGAGAAGCCGGTGTTCGCCTCTCCTTTTCTGTGCTTAGAGCCCACGGGCAGCTCGGGTCCTTCTTTACAGCGCCGCTTTGTATGCCTCTTGTTTTGTTGCATGTGCTTGCCGGCACTCGTCGTCGAACCAGGGGTTTCGTTGGGGTGGTCGAGTGAAACCAAGCACATCAGAGGGGGCGTCTCTGGTGGCTTTTTGGCAATGTTGCCACTGGTCTTAAATACTTAATGCTGGCTGCATAGGACCTCTTGAGAGATTGAGAGAGACTCGATCAGAAAAAGATCTCGTGATCTGTCACGCTATAAAAAGCAGCATTAAAATTCATAAAGAGGTGGTGTGTGCCAATTTGAACTTCCTGTCTATTTTCCAAGGTTGTTGACCATTGTCGTCAGGCGTTTAGAGATTATTGCAGACAGAATCTGATATGCGATGTTGGAGGGAGCAGAACAAAACCGCTTTTAGAAGTAATGAATGGACAATAGTTTGTAGTTTTACTATAGAGGCCACTCAAAAAAGCCAGGCCACGGGCAAACAAAAATTCGTTGACAAGTTTTTGAACTAAAGATTATTGAGGTATATCGTATTGAGGTATAATTCATAGTCACTAGTCAGCTGTTGATTCTAAAATCATAGGTAAGTCTCGGTGAACATCGAGCCAACAGTGCGTCTAGATCAGATGTGGTGGTCGTCTCGTAATGAGCTCACCCACCAAATCGGGACGAAACGGATTTTTGGAGTAGATGCCACTCAAATTCACAATTTGTAAAATGTTTGCGTCTAATTTCGTATTATTCATCTACCTTTCTCGCCCGAAACGACTTTCATGGGAAGGCCTGTGTGGCCATGCACTTAAGGAATTATTTGCGATCTCAATCTTACGCCTTTCATATAATATTGACTGCAAAAAAAACGGATCTCTGTTTCTCTGATGCATAAAATTGCACGTGGGGTGACGTAAATGTCAAATTGGAGTCTATCCCACCGTTGTCGGTTCATTGCATTCCGTGCTCCTTTTCGCAGACACTTTTGCTTTGGCAGCCCTGATTAGCGATAAACAATCAAAAAATCATTTCATAAATAAATGCCACTTTATTGTTGCCCTTACATAATGATTAGCTTTGTTACTATTTACATAAAATATACATTTTCATATATACATAAACACATGCATATTATCTATTAAAAAAAATACTGTCAAATTGTGCTAGTAAGTTCAACTAAGTGCATGTAGATCTATTCATAAGCATAATGTATCCATGAAATACAATTTTACATCTCCAACAATAAATTGAATGTAAAAATATTAAGAAATAAATAAAACTGTTGGACATTCAAGCAAAACGCTCCTATTTTCTAGAACTTTAAAAAAATAGTTCCACTAAAATTGTATCTTCTCCTAATCGAATTCAGCTGCAACAGTTGATTTGGCTAAGGTAAGTTTGTGGCAGAATATGGTCTGGACATAGGCGAATAGCGCTAAATTCGTTTTTTGTTAGCCATAACTTAATACGACACACATTTTTGGCTGTCAGCGGGGTTTTGGGCTTACAATAATGAAAACAATATCATTACTGGTCATAACTGGAATAAAAACTGACCAGGCTTGACATAGCTACGTCCATACTGATGTCGGTATGATACCTTCTCTACTGGTATTAGGTGGCGTAAGAACTTCTTGTGTCAGAAAGTCCATTGGAATATTCACCAGGAAGCCCTAAAGTGGAAACAATCAATTAAACTGTTTGCATAATTACACACGTTTAATTGCAAACCTGAATATTTTTAACCATCTTAGCAGCCTTTTCTGGATCCGTCTTGTTGATGGCCGGCTGTTCGTTGTACTTTCTCAAACTGGCGAATGTCTTTGCAAAGTCGTTCGGTACACACTTGAAAACTTCATCGTAGATTTCGGTGTTTCTTGTCGCTATTCGCCTCCAGATGCCGTTCCAGAACTGATCTATCACTGGGTCTGTTACATCGATCGGCACGCGATCGGGATCTGGTTCCAAAAGTCCTAAAATACGCATCACTTGTACCATGAGTAGTGGATTTATATATCATTTGGTAATTACCTAAGTGCTCCTTGAACAGATACTTCCTTAAGCGTCCTGCGAAAACTCCACTCGGGAATTTCTGGCCATTCATACGGCCGTCTTCAAACTCTTGGTCCTAAATGACGACACAAATATTGAAGTTAATATGAAGGTAAGCAATTTAACAATACTTACTGTGATTATCGCCGCAATCTCGGAATCTCTCTTCCCAATTAACGATCGGTCGTTTATATTCGCTGATCCGCAGATCACAATGCGATCATCGGCGATCAGTAACTTCGAGTGGACATAGATCAACTCGGTAATGGGAGTATTATTCAACTGGGAATGATTCCTAAGACTGTGAAATGAAATGTACTCGTGGGTGTTGTCGATCCCAACCTCGTTTAATCGGGCCAAGATCGATGATCTTCCCCTGAAAAGAAGTTTCTGTTCAATTATTTTGTCGCCCAGAAGTAGTTACATATAGCAAACCTCGATATGGATGCATAATTCCAATGGGTTATAGCTCGCACTGCAGTCCCGGATGCACCACCAACATCGCCTTCAAAACCTGGCAATAATGGCATCACTACAAACACCCGGAATGTTTTTTTCTCCCTAAAATATTGAAGGACATATTCTTAGTACTTTGTTTTGTAAAATTATAAATTAGCTTACTTATGGGCACGAACTATTCTTTTGAACAACGTTTCACCAATCTGATTACGGACGTTGCCATAAGAGCCAGTCACTCCGAGCTGCATTGTTATAAAGAACTGATTCTCAATATAAATGTAGTGCTGGGCCTTTGTGATTGTTTGGATGTAGGCATCGTGTATGCTCTGTTCGACTAGATCTGGTTCAATAAAGCCACAACTCCATGCGGAAACGCTACGTAGAAGCTGGCAGGTAACGCGGTTCAGTTTGGATTTTATAAAATTTGGATTCACTTTGATGTTTGTGTAAGACTTTGGCATCAGGTAGGGGAAAGACTGCAAGAAAATGTTATTAGATAATTTGGTTGCGCAAATACACATCTTTTGGCATAAGAACAAACTAAGCTGAAAACCTGCGAATATTTAAGAATACCTTACGTAAGCTACTCTGGCATATTTGGAACGAAGGTCAGTAGTGATTTCTCAAAACCAAACGGCGCGACGCACGGTGTAGTGCAGACCTTTCAGAAAAACCACAGGAAGCTTCTGCTTTCTGCTATTTCGGCTTGACAAAACAACAAGTAAGTCTGTTACTCGGCTCCTTAAAAAGAAAGACTCTTCTACGGATTTTGTGGTCTTCTGTGCGATGAGGGCAAATGAAGGAAAATATACTCGTACAACCGTGAACTTAATTAGCTGTACCAATTTGAATAACAAAAATACGTCAAATGGACAATTATACTCCAGCCAAAAGAATTCTCAAATATCAGTCACCAGGTCCGAGTAAAACAATGAAAGCCTCCAGTGACTTAAAAGTCCATATTTTCCGAGTGGTACGGATGTTGATATCCATCACAAAACTATACCCAATGGGTGCCATGAGAGGGTGCGCTAGAACACTACTACACCACCGATGGGTGTAAGCCTTGCAATATATACAAGAGCTGTTGAGACAGCTGCCGTGAGCTCAATAGAAGGAAGGATCATTGACTACGCAGAAGGAAAAACAAAGAACAAGAGAAGTTCAAAAGTTTCTACCAAACTGATTCTTTTCAGAATAAAAGGCTTCAGAGATAAGCATATGGAAACTGGGTAGATGACGTGAAGAGTGTAGACAACAACAGCGACGAGTTTTTGAATCCACCCCTCTTATGGACTGGACAACGTAGCAGAGAAGCATCACACCACATTTCGGTGGCACGCACTATTTTAGAGCGACCCAACCAATCTGTTGTGTGGTCCAACTAGGCGCAGGTAGCTGTGATGGCTTTTTATCTGTCGCCAGACATTGGCAAATAATTTATTAGTTTTCAATGTCCCTCCTATCCGTTACAAGGGTCGCGGGTCTATAATGCTTAGGTAGAGGACAGATGTCGGATTTGATCCAACCATAACATGCTGGGCCTACATATAGAAGGCCTGTCTGATGGCGCAGATTCCTAAGCACGTCTTTTTATCCGATTTGGGGACATTCGTGTAACTTCATTAAACCACCGAAGCGTGGATAGTCCCGTTTGGAGAACTAACTGCTCGACATTGAGTACCTTACGCATTCTGGTATTCCTTATAAATGATCTCTGCGAATAACCCCAACAATACAACTAACGAATCACATCTCTTTAGCTTGCATCGATGATCTTATTCTTTCTGTCAGTACCCTCCACCCAATAAAACACCGCTTTGTCTGACACCAAGTCAATTTGTGTCCCCTTTTTACTCACTTGATTATCTCGCGTTTTCTCCAACTTCGTCGCATTCCACCGCTGAATAAAATGCCTCGCAACATCTCTGGCCGAGCTTGCGACTACCATTATTCCAACATCATGCCATGGCATCCTAGGTGTTGTCGTTCGATCAACCAAATCGACAAAAGGTGCATTCAGGTTAACGAAATCTTTCATAATAAAATTCGAGTAATCTTTTCCGCACCAAAACTTTGCACTTCCAAAGTATTCATCAAGGATTTGCGTTTGGTATGGTGTAGGATCCTCAAGACCACCCTTCCGACCCTCGCTTAACTCCTCTGGCGAGAAGACTATATTTTTAGCATCGATGTCCGGAGACTTTGGACCATCCAATGATTTCTCCGCTCCCTCTGTCAGAGTAAGACGGTTCACCAGTTCTTTGCCCTTTTTCATTGCATTGTCTTTTAATTTCTCCAACATGTTTTTCCTTTCCAGCTCTGGTGTATTTAGCTTCATACCTTCTTCGGCAACATCTCCAGATTGTACATATTCTGGTACAACTAGCTTATCGCCAGGCTCAAGCACTCGTAGTACAACTTCTTTTTCGTGATCTTGCAAATCGGTGTTGACATTTCTAGAGGATTTCCTTGACCCGAACGCGGAATCGCCATCATTGAAAAAGGATTTCTTTGGAAGACTTCCGGATACGCTAGACGTAGAGATGCTACCCAAATCGGTTAGACGATGTCGAAAATCATCCCAACGACCGTAACACAGATCGATGCCACCCAGAAAGGCGTACGTTTGATCCACCACCACAATTTTCTCGTGATGTGCCCAAAAGAAAACACCAACACGGGCATGGTCCGGATGTCGCATGACCTTTTTAGGAATTTGGGGAATTATTAGATCTCATGAAGTTGTATGTTAGGAGCTTACCTTTATATTCTCGTGGGTATTGACAAGCCTCTGCTTACTGTAGTAACTGTTGATGCCGAGTGCCATTTCAACTTCCTTGTAGAGCATCACGAATACTCGAACACCTTGGGACTGTAAGAAGTGCATATGTTATGAATATTTTAAAACAAAAGCTAGGTGGCGCATGCATCGAACAATAAGGCAGTGAACACACAAGAGTGACAGTTCGTTACTGTAGTTAAGTCACTCTCTGGGACTAATCTAAAGAAAGTGAAGCTGTGACCGAAATGTCACAAGTTGTCGCTCTTATGTACAATGCCTTAGTCTGCGAGTAATTTCCCTCAACATTTTGATTATTTTTATATTGTCCTTGTATGTAACTATAAATCTTTCTTCTTACCGCTTTCCTATGGAGTATTTTATCCAACCGCCAATAATCTCCATCTATAGCGGGACGTTTCATATAGATTTCCGGACTTAGCCACCAATCGGCGATGTAAATTTCCGAGGTCGCTGCCTCTAATGCATCTGCCACGGCGCTCATATAACTCGAACCATCTACAAACCAGCTTGCCTGTGCATTATTTCGCACCGGAGCAAAGGACATATGTGGATTAGGATACGTAAAGTCCCTTGCTGTAATGAAAAAGAAACATAAATTAATCAACGAGATCGACGCCAAGGGAACAGCGCCTGTCGCATACCAAAATGGTTGGCAGTTTGTTTTAAAAATGTCATCCATTCCTTCGCTTTTCGTCTGGTCCAACATTTTAGAACAATATGCCGGTTGTTTGTTAAGATCTGTAAGCCCTTACGCATACCCGTTTGGTATATACCAGTTGATACGTCAAATCCTTGGTCATATAATATCACAGCTCTGTGGAGTGAAATTATTAATTAGGAGAAGGGACATATTCGGCAATATTTTTCATACCTAATTTCACCGTCAGTCGGGCGGATATAACCGAAACATGTTTCCTTTACAAAGAACCATCGATTCCGCCATTTGCCGCACAAAACATCTGAGCAAAAGTAATTGCAACGCACACAACATTTATGTTGAAAACATCCAAAACAATTGCAGCCAGCTTGTCCAGGACGCGTCGAACCGGTTCGTTTAAGTATGGGTCCCTCTTTACCTTTAATACCAACTCCGGAGACAAAGGACAGGTTTGATGCCTCCACGAAATTCAGCTAAAATTGAAAAAGTGGACCCTTTTAGGAAAATTGCAGTGACAAAAATTTCATTTTGCTATAATAGTCCTTCTAAAACCCTAAAAAAAAGGATGAAATGGTGGAGTAGAATCGTCCATATTACTAAGTCGACTGACGACTGCTTAATGCCCAACATACCTACACGGCACGCAAGAGCCCTATATATTGCTCAATTCGAGATACCGACCAAACTGATGGTCCAACTGTGTCCCGTGACATGCAACTGGTGTTCTTTCGGATTTCGGTTTCCATAGGTTACTTCCTCAATACCGTACTTGATGTGGTGCTCAGAGTTATTGCAATCGCACACGGATGGGACTATCTTTAACAGATTCGTTCAGCTGCTACCAAAAACCATAAAAACATCTTCCCATCCGATAGGTGCACAAAGCGTCACTATTGATATAGCGACAACTTCTATTTAAGGAGTGCATCTAGGTTAGGTTAGATGGCAATTATCCATTATCTACATACGGAGTAACTCACTTAGACCAAATAAGGTCCATTGTGATACCAAAAGGAGTTGATCTACCTCGGACTAAATATCAACTTTACGAATTACACCTAGGAGAGATCCAACGAAGAAACCCTAGGAAGGCGTTCCTACTTGGGTTGGGAAAACAAATGTGGATTCATAACTCCTGACGCGAAGAATGATCCCCACCGGACTACTTGGAAATAGAAACTCTTTTGCTCCTAAAAGACCGAATGAAGGAAAAACTCAACTGCGAAAAACATCAGCAATGAAGCAAAACACGTGGTAATTTATTTAGTTTCGTGTTTAGTTGGTATTAAATTAGTCATTGGTTGGTGGAAATGGGTTCTTTTCTTTCCCTCTACGTGCTGCCATCTAGCAGCCACAAATATAGGTACCTACTTTTCCTTTCAGTGATTAGGATTCCTTCGCTGTCTCAAAGCCTGAGTAGCGGACCTAAAACCAGCAGCGAGCTTCATAAAAAAAGAAGCTGGAAGAACATGCGCCTAATGTTCATTATTTTGGACTAGGTAATTGTAGGTATCTCATGGAGGATTCCTTTATCCTTATTCAGACTTCTAAATTTGTTTTGTGACCCAATGCAACAGAAAAAATGCAAAAAAATTACAAAGCTTTGCAGCAAAATCATGTTTAAAAATGGTGCAACTTAAAAGCTTTTAGTTAAGGCCTTGTAGTGGAAGAGGTCCTGATTTTTCTATAACCTCTGAACTTCTAAAGGGTCTTTCATTAGCAGCTTGACAACTTTAACCGATATTCCGAGTCGGTGGTCGCAACTTTAAGAGCGTTATCGCCAGTTTTCGGCCGTAATTCTCGTCCCAGTAGACAAAGCAATTCATAGTCTAGGGAAAAAATTTGAGTCCGAATATTCGCTGCTTAATGTTGCCGCGCCAGTGAAACTACGTTTTGCCCGAAGTGTGGAGAATATTGATGCCGTAGAGGCGTCGTCGTCCGTCGCAAACAAGCCAAATCAGGCGCTCTCGAGAATTGGGCCCCTCCCAGACCGCATTATGGCGAATTTTGTGTAAGAATCTTGGCCTACACCCTTACAAGATCGAGCTGACTTAAGAACTATAGCCGCTTGATCATATGAATCGACGTACGTTCTCGAATTGGGCTCTGGACATGATAGAAGAAAATTAAGAATTTCATCGCAAAATCATCTTCAGCGATGAAGCGCATTTTTGGTTAAACGGCTTCATAAATAAGCAAAATATGCGCTGAGAGCTAATTTTTAGCTCCCATACAAAATTCTCCCCAAAATTTAGCTGAGCTAAATTTAAACGAATCCATTTAGCCGAGCGGTACGCTGCTTCAGCTAAAAAAATCCGAATTTCATTTCAGACTGTACTGCATGTATATGTCAAAATTTAGCGCGCCCATTAATGGTTCGGCAAATTTTTCCAAGCTAAATTTAGTGGTGGTTTTCTGTTGTGTTTTTGTGTTGCGGAAAAAAAAACAACGATAAGGTTTTTCAATGAATATATGATACATCGATGAGGAATCCTTTGAAAGTGATAATTTTGAGATTTAAGCTTATAGTACGCTGCTCGAGCTAAATTTTAGCTCCCATACATCATACAAACTTCTTTCCAAAATGTATCTGAGCTAAATTTTAGCGAATCCATTTAGCAGAGCGGTACGCTGCTTCAGTTAAAAAAATTAAACTTTCATTTCAGACTGTACTGGATTTACTGTCACAATTTAGCGCGCCCATTGTTCAGCAAATTTTTTCAAGCTAAATTTTGAAAGAAAAGTAAAAAAGGATGAGTTTTTCAATGAATACCTCGATGAGAAATCCTTTGCAAGTGAAAATTTTTAGATCAAGGAATAGCAGACAAGGAAAAAGAGAAAGTGCAACGAAAATAAAACGTTTTTCGTGTCGATGAAATTTTAAAGGAAATTATTTTCAACGAACAGCTGTTTTCTGTGACACCTATATCCACCACGCACTCCATGTCAAAGTTTAGCTAGGGTTTTAGCTAATAGCCGCGTTCCTTTGACCGCTAGTCATCTAGCACATAATATCCCCGATGGCGCTAGAGATCTAGCGGCAGCGGCAAAGTGACATTAAAACCAATTTGAATACGTATTATTTCATCTTCATGAGAGTCAAAAATGTATTTTGGGCCATCATGCCGCATATTTATTAAAACAATATAATTTAAATAAACAAATACAATGGATATTAATTACATACAAGTTTGAATTCCCATCGGAATCGGAAATATTTGACTTCTGCACTTTCACTTTTGTTTTGACAGTTCGTTATTTTTTTTTTCAATCTAGCAGCTCATTTTGCGCTAGATTGAAAAATTTCCCAGAAAAGGATATTTCACAAAATGTGCTAGAGCTCTAGCGCAAATGCTGAAATGTCAGTTTTTTTTATTGAATTCGGCATGCCGCTAGTCATCTAGCGGTCAATGGAACGCGGCCAATGTTTTGAGCGAAAAATTGTAAAGTAGCTGAAATTTAGTTTCAGTCGAGCTGCGTTGCGTACTTAGCTTTTTTTAAAGAGGGCTCTTCAACTAAGTCAAATTTGGACACTAAGTTAGGTGAACAATTATATTTTATGGTGCCTGGTCCAATGTGATGAACTCACACCCTATTCAACCTAACCAACCTAGGTGAACAATTTTTATGTTTTTTTTTTAAATTTAATAAATTCAACTTACCGTCTCGTGATGACACCGATACAAACTTATGTTTAATAAATTATATAAATACTCCTCTAATTGTCTTATTCTACTTGGCAATGATTCAACTGTGACTAAGGATTCTGGACGATTTGGAAATCTAGGCAGTTTTCGTTTTTTCTTTATCCGTGCTACGGTCGATGTTGAACCCATTTGGCTCATAAGCATGCCACCGCTTATTGTTGCCACTGTTCCATTATTGCTAAAATTATTATTTGGTTTCTCGTCCATTTGTATGGCAACTTTCTTGACAGTTGCCCTCTTCTCCTTGTGACTTCGCATGGGAAATGGAAAATTTAACGAAGCCCGAAATACCCTGAGTTGCTGATGAAGACTGCTGAAATGTTTGTACCGCTTTTTGATGGTCCATGTAAAAGGTCCATGCCTTAGTTCAATAGTGTACCTAAAAATATATACTGAAAGTAAAGGCCGTCGCTTGTTGGATGAATGAAATTAATACTTACAAATTAGGATTCAACAAATGTGTCGTTATACTCCGCTCGGTATCAATGATACGCACTTGAACTTCCACACCCGGGATAAAGACTTTCCTTTGAAATGAGTTAAATTTTACACTGGGCCCATACAGAGAGATGAATGGAATTTCCGATAGAACTGGCGGACCATCTGCTTCCTCATCGTCGGTATCTTTGCGTTCGACTAGAACAGGTTTGTCACCAACACTCGACAGAATTGTTACCGAATCAGGAAATGCTAGCGCTTCATCGTACTCGGAATCTATCACGGAGAATTGAAATTCAGGGACACAACCTGAGCTCTTATTTTCGTAGTCGTCCGCTTCATCGTCTTCGTCGTATCTGGCCTCTTCGGTGGAATTATGCGGATGGTATTGCATTTCACTGCCATCGTCGTAAACCATGGCCGGATTTGAGGTTCCACTGTGATCGGCGTATTCTGCTATGTAGGGGAAACGAAATAAAATTATTCAAATTTAATTTGTTTTAAAAATTAAGCGTTTATACGGATAAATATCAAACAAACATTATATTAGCATAAACTGTGCACATTTATGGAGAATAGCTTGAATTTCGTCTCCAAGTCATGGATATTATAATAATATTGGTTGTGAGTAGAATTCGGAGTAATAAATAAATTGAGATGTTTCTGCAGACTATTAAACTAAAATCAACGGTCGCGTCTTCAGTTCTAGCATTGAATAAGTTCTAGTTACGCGGTATACAACCTTGTGAAGAGGCCATCTATAAATATCAAGTTGGGGAGTCAATTAGGTACTCATTCAAAGTGCCATATTTGATTATACAACTTAAGTGCAAGAAATATATTGAACCTTAGTACACTCGAGCTAAATTTTAGCTTCCATACAAAATTCTCTCCAAAATGTTGCTGAGCTAAATTTAAGCAAATCCATTTAACTGCTTCAGCTAAAAAATCGAATTTTTATTTCAGATTGTACTTCATATATCTGTCAAAATTTAGTGCACCCATTATTGGGTCGGAACATTTTCTCAAGCAAAATTTTTACAGATATTGTTGATTTTTTTTCTGTTACGGAAAAGTAAATGAGGATGAGTTTTTACAATGAATACATCGACGAGGAATACCTTGGAAGTGAAGCATTTGAGATCAAAGAGTAGCAGACAAGCAAAAAAAAAAGTGCAACGAAAATAAAACATTTTTCGTGTGGAGAAATTTTTGAAGGAAATTATTTCAACGAAGATCTGTTTTCTGTGACAGTTATATCATTTATATGTCAACGCCTTACAGACGTCTTACAGACCAGTTACGGACTCAGCGGTGACTTGACTCCACACACAAGGAAATTCATCACCAATCAAAATCTCTAGTTCGTTCAGTGTCGTCATGTTTTTCAACCTCGCCCATCAGCAACAGGTTGGTATGTTGTTCGCTCATCTTCGTCAAACTAGAAACTGAGATCAATAGACAACACGACATGCAAATCAACGACTGACGACTGGTTACAAACAGTGTTGCCAGAAGGTTATAATGGAATATCCCAGATCAACCGTTAAAAAATCCCTTTTCGATGGACTTTATCCCTTTTTGTTAGAATACTAGAATATCCCCCCCCCCCCCCCCCCCGCTAAAAAAAACAAGAAAATAAAAGAAACGCATTTCAAACAAAAATAACGTTTAATGACTTCATTTTTGCACTTGGCCTTTTCCGAGTTTTCTGGAACCCTCGCTATCCAATCTTTATATTTGTCGTCAGTCGTCCAACTCGAACAAAATTTCTTCTTATACGATCGCTGTGATGATTCTCCCTTTTCCGCTATTTTAAAAACAAGCAATGAGGAATGACCTCTCAAATTAAAAAAATTTTTACCTAGTTTCATTAAATTTATCTGCCAACAAAATCAACAAAAAATCAGTTTGAAAAATATGAACGACAACGAACTAATTCTAGATGATTTTGTTTTGCTGTGAAGTGAGCACCATTTCATTTCTTTTAAGGTACCTATGTTCGTATTCGTATGGTGTAAGTATTTTACGCGTTTCTGGTAGATGGCTGCTTTATCACTAGAAAGTATTGTCTTTACCTAAGGGTTCGTTTCACTTGTGTTTGAAAATCGTTATTATATGAAATTTGTTACTATGAAAAAAATCCCTTTAATAGCTAAAATGTTCCTTTATCCCTCGGACATATTAAAATTCGCAGAAAATCCCTCAAAAAGGGATAAATCCCTCAAAATGACATCACTGGTTACAAACTGGTTTTTGTAAATCACAAACGAGTTTTCAACCAGTAGCGTCGTGTGCGTCGTCCCATTTGATTACACAGGGTAGGTATGACTCAAAGCAAACTAGTTGCCAATTTACGTCGCTGATCAGTTTCTTTCCAGTTGCTTCGTGTGCATTGGACCTAAGTGCAACAACAATATTGAACAGTTAAGCGTTACCTGGCAAGCTACACAGCTGTCAACGGTTTGACAAGTTCATTTGGATTTTTTTTTTTAATTAAACAAAATAATTTATTGTTGGCTAAACTTAGGGGTTATTTGTCGTTTATAAGCCATTTTAAAAACCAAATAAATTATTAAATTTTGCAAAACAAAAATTTGTATACGTGTTGCCAAGTTTTTTACACGATTTGAGGTGAGTATAGCGAATCGACTGTGAAATACAAAATATACATGAGTAACACTTATATTATGTTTGTCTCTACTCAAACTTAGGCCTTCTGCACACGGCTTGTATCGTCATCGTCACATCATGAATTTGCCGACACACGACGCAATTTCCAATCGTCAAAATACAAAGCGTAAAGATGTCGCCTGACATTTTGTTTTTAAACAAAATACGTAGGTATTGAAAAATGTAAACAAACTCCAAGCGTACTCGTACAAATACGATAAGCGGCCGACACTGCTTGACGATAGTCGTCATGTAGCATGCATGCTGCGACGATTACGCGTAGCGTACGAGTCGTGCGCTGTTTTCTATTTAAATACAAGTGTGTGGCAACAAATCGTCTGCCTCTCGTACATCGCACCGCATTGCTACGATGACGATACGAGTCGTGTGCGGAAGGCTTTAAGTTACACTGTGAAACCGAGTATAAATCAAGGAAAAACTTAAGCAAATCGTAAATTTTGTTGAAAAATTTATTGTCGGTTTTAACAGAGAGATAACTCATAACATACACTGATGCATGTCACTCAGCCTAACTCATGTTTTTTTTTATCTTCAATTGATTTTGACGTATAACAGTTTATAAAATTTTAACTAAACTGTTTATCAAAAAGTTAGAATTTATGGCTTAATTACAATAAATCGTTTATCGAAATATGTATCCTCATATAATACCAATTTGTTGTGGTATGAAAAGGCGGCAACGTTGAAAGTATTATAAAAATATTTTGAACAAAAACAATGGAACCGTTGGAATATTTTCAAGCCTTCCATTCAGATACCCGACCTGGCGTGAATATTTTAGCGACTTGTGGTAAAAATACCTCGAAGGTACCGTACAATGTGTATTTGAGGATATCTTTGTGCTAAAAATAACAGTTGAAGTGTAATTTAGAGCAAATGTTGCAAGTGCTGAAGTGCTGAAGATCCTACTTAACTTTACTTCGCTGAGATATAGGTGATGAATAAAACACGAATAATATTGTCGAGTTTGTTTATTCAAAAATAGAAAACTGCAATCGATTATTAGGTGTGTGTATTTGATACTTAAACAAGTAATAATGAAAAACAACATCAGCCAAATGGCCACCACGAGCACGCTTACAGGACCATATCCTTTTCATGAAATTGTCCATAACCAAATCGCAAAGTGGCTGCCCTATGTCCTCGATAGCCTCACGAATTTTATCTTTGAGGTCTTGAATCGACGCTGGGCTGTTGGCGACGTTGTTGATGATCGGCGGGCTTGAGTTCTTGTGTTAACCGAACTTTATAAGCCTTAAGACCCAAGTCTTTATGCAAAATACGGTGTAATGACATTTGTGGAGTGCCCAATTCCAAAGAACGACGAGGAATGGACTAACCTGGGTTTTCTTCAACACTTTGGGCTACAGGAGCAATATTATCAGTTGTTCTTGAGCGACGCACATGGGTTTTATTCTTCACATCACTAACTTGTCCCAACAGCCACCAATTTCTGTATTGCGGTCCGACAAGTTGCTTCACGACGACCAAAAAATGCTTTAGTTTTTCGAACTGTGACTGCAAGATTTTCACCATTTTTGTAGTGAATTTTAATAATTTCAATGCATTGTTGAAGCGTGTATCGTTCCATTTTTAGTAATGGCGTAGTTTCTACTTGTCAAATGTCAAAAAATAAAAGCTTCAAAAGTGACAGCTACCGAAATAGCGGGCCATTCACAATAACACCTCTCATTGGAAAACCCTTTAGCTACCTATGAAGGTTAGGTTAGGTTTGTGGGCTGACGAAGTTCATTTCTTGTCTATTGACGTGCTGGAAAGCTCGTCTAGGTCGTTGAAGAAGTGATGCTCTAGGAATTTATACCTGGTGTGTTGGTGACCTGGGTAGGGACATAGGAAGTGAGTTGTATAGCCAAGAGCTCTCTCATTACCGCAGCCACTATCGGAGAAGATCCCAGACCCCCAGTGTTCATTTTAGATCCGTCTGTCTGTACCTACCTATGAATAATATTCGATCAAAATAACAGCTCTTATTGGAAAACCCTTTACTATCAAATAATAACAATAATTAATTAGTTATAACAATAACTTACCAACACAGATGCCGTCATGTTTTTATATTATAAATATTCAACTCTATAAAAAACTAATTACCAATTAATTCATGGAACCTATTACTAAACTATTTATCTAACGGCAACTTTAAAATGTGCAATAGAATATACTTAAAATGCTTGATAGAACTCGACAAACAGCGTTTTCATTCTTTCTCGGTTTAATAAATTACATACGGTATTTCTCTTAGCAATATTTTTCTTAGCAATCATTGTTAATTTTATATACTAATTGCACTAGTCTGTCTGTGTTCTTCGATCACATGGCATGATTGGCTTGACAATGGGGATGTATATTGTATAACCTATAAGGTATGTATAATAATTCAAATTATTAGCGGTAGTAGTATCTACATTCTTGCCATAAATTACAAATAGTCATATACGAAACAAAACAACTGTCATATTATTATGACGTATTAACGCTCCTGAAACGTCATAAGTATGGACTTTTTTTTTATCAAATTGCGCTATCAAAGATAAGGCAGTTTTCCAAAAATATGTATTAGTGATAATAGACTAAGCAGCGCCGTTTTATCTTGGGTGTAAATCACATTTGCATGATGTAGTTAGTGCGCTATAATCTGGAAACCAATGTCTTTTTTTTAGATTGCCTCAGAGGCAATTTAGTAATTTAGTTTATTGTTTATTTAGGCCAGTATACTATAGTTCAATGTATATGGGTACGATTTTATTGATAATACATTGTATTAAGATAGCGTTATTTATGTTCGCAGATTTCTTGGGGCATTTTGGGTAATGAATTCTAATCATTACACTTTCAGTATGCGTAAAATGGTTTACAACGCGATTACCTTTATAAACTGGTAAGCTCTTAACAAAATAAGATCAAATGTTTACATTTATAACAGTGATAAGAGAAACGCAATATAGGGAGGGATGATTATCAATGTACGCAACAGGTGCTTAACTGAATAGTTTTCCGTGCTTTACAGTAAGTGAACGTTTCGTACTTTTTGACTAGGACTATACATTTGGCACTTAACTTGCAATCGATTTAGGTTCAGTACTAATTGCTTGCATAGCAGTTTACAAAAACACAGACGTTAATCGGATAGAAAAAGTTATGCTAAAGCGGCGACTTAGACAAGAAGTTTTGAACTATCCACATACAAGTCTTATGACAATCCGCATCAAGCCTAAATTCGCAAAATTTCAACAAAGCGCCAGAACCTTCGCCGATTTCGAATCCCTAAACCTATCGAGAAGCCCTATGCAGGCAGCATCCAGTGCCGAGGACGAGTATAGTATCGAAGCCAAGAAGCCATCAAAAACGCAGCAACTAATGCGCTTAGATTTCACCCGACCACATCCACAAAACCCTTCATTTGAAGAAAGCGGTTTTGTAGAAAAGGCCAAGAGCTATGTATGCTTTTCTTTTATGCAGCTGCGAAGAACATCGGTTTCTAAGGAGAAAAAAAGAAAGAGCATACAAGGAAATGGAGAAGTTCTACTCCAGGAATAGTGTGATGTTTTCAGATAGACAGGTTCATGTATTTACATAGTAAATAAATACCCCTATTCCCGTTGGCGTTTGTTTTAAGTCAGTGTTTTTATAACGATTTGAGACAAACAATTTGAAATCACAGTGAACACATAGAAAAAGAAGCAAAAGTTCGATAAAAATCTGAATATCGTTTTTAAAACGACACGACACATGAGTCGTATACGACAAACGCCAACGGGAAAAAGGGTGAATGACTCGCAAATTGCACACTCTTAGCTTCACCTCCTCTGCCAATTAACAAACCCCTCGTGCTTTGCCAAGACTGAAGAGAATGGATAAAGTACTAAACTAATGTCATTATGGTCATATGGTCACCCAATATAACATAACCTATTCTTAACCGCAAATTTTTTTTAATAAGTAGGTATAGTGTTTTGTTTAGTTAAAATCGCATTAATTATTTATTAATTTTGAATATTGACTTCCGTAAAAAGAAATACCAAATTCCTTTAACGAAAAGTCGTTGTAAATGATCTGTTTTATTACAAAACTTCTCCGAAGTGAACGCGCCAATTATGAGCAGAGTCTTGTATGTTCTCAAAGGCGATTTCGCACAGTGATCACATGTGATATATGAAACTAAACCTGGCAGTCACAACACCGAAAATTGTTAACAAAAAAAACACACAAATGTCGTTTTCGATAGATTGCACTCATTCTGAAATCCAATGGAACGATTATTAAAATGCTTCTGTGCAAACTGGATAACTGGTCAAATTGGTCTGTTAAAATTTACTACCAAAATTAAGCGCAAAAGGAAATACCTTTATACCTACATTTATAGTAATGGTTTTAATATTGAATCCATGGAGGCATTTACACCGAAAACCAACACGGTTTTTTTTAACGCTCGTATTTACATATTGACAAACAAAATTAATTAAGATAATTAATAATCGATACTATATGGCTAAGAGCATAAAATAATTACCATAAACAACGACCAACAGAAAATAACCATCGGTTGTGACAAACAGTGCTGCCGTTCTAAAATTAAAAAAAAAAAAAAAAAAAACACAATAGATATTTTTTGTTGTTTATAGTGCAATGCAATGAAAACAACAGATTTCACATTATTGTAAACAAACAATCTTCGAAAGAACAGTGAAAAACAGTAGCACTTAACAGAAATGTTCTGTCAAGGCTTTCAATCCCGAACCGAGGCTTGTAAAGACGAACAAGGGAACATCGTGATAGAATCAGAGTCGGCGCTGAGAATTTGGAATGGAAGTTAAATCCAATAAAGCTGCGGGTGTGGATGGCTTAGCTGCTGAGCTTTTCAAGGCTAGATGACATCATCTGTAAAATTTGGTCAGATGAAAGTATACCCGATGAATAAAATCTCAGCGCTGTTCGTACGGTCCTGAAGAAAGGGGCTAGTTTGATATGCGCTAACTACAGAGGTTAAGTCACCTCCATTGACATAATCGGTAGAACTCGGCGAGCTGTTAGTGGTGCATTTTTGAGTATTGAGTCAGAAGCGGCAAAAATGGAACTAGAGGCATTTAACCTCGGTGCCTTGGACACAACGTAACAATGGACAACTATAGGATTTTGAGGTACTGAAAGACGTCGTCTACATACGCTCTGCGGTGAACTCTAGCAATAGGCGTTTTTATTTTTTTTTAGTTCAGAGCTGAGCTCTAAACATAGCTCGAACATTTTGAGCGTGCTCTGAACCGAGCGTGCTCAGATCGCTCTGAGTTGTTTATGAAACACACTTGAGCATTATGGTTGTTTATTAATTATTATTTTTTCAATTTGGCTTACCTTCTGTTTCTGTGCCAGAACAACAACTTAAGGCAAGTAAAATGAGAATTCAAACTTCTATGAAATTAATGAACATTGTATTTGTTTATTTAAGTATATGTAGCGCCATCATGGCGCAGTAGCGCAGTGGTTAGTGTGCTGGACTACTGTGCGAGGGTCGCAGGTTCGATCCCCGGAAAAACACAAATTACATCTTAAAGTTTTTTCTGCTGCGCCATCTCTCGCGAACGTCTGACAAACATCCGAGAGTATAACTTTCCTGAAAAAGCTTCTCAATTCAGCCGTTCGGACTCGGCATAAAATTGTAGGTCCCTTTCCATTCGTCCCAAAAATAGAAACTCACACAAACGAATGGTTGCGAGAAGCTAGGCCTTGATTGTTACCCGCCTGTTGCACCACCTATTAATTTATTTATTATTAGTGCAATCATGGCACAAAATACATTTTCGATGCTCATGAAGATGAATTTATAAAAATTCTAATGTCACTTTGCCACTGGTGCTAGAGATCTAGCGGCAGCGTTCAGTTCATCCATCAGGGATATTATGAGCTAGACGTCTACCTGTCAATTTAACGCGGCCATTTATATAATTAATATTAAGAATTAACCGGAATTATCCGAGCCCTTAGGAGCCAAGAGGGAAATTACTAGTTATTTTATTAGTTATCACTTATCACTTGTCACCTTTTGACGCATGCCAGACATCAGCACTCAAGCAACAAGCACACGTCTACAAAAAAGTATTGTACCTATTCTGTTAAGATTTCATATTTCAAATAATCGGGTGTCATTAAAATTAAAATAAAAATTCCTCTATCGATAAGGTGTATTTTTGCAGACAATTAACAAGCAATAGACTATTGTTATCATTATCAGTTTCAATTACACTCTTTTCGAGTTTATTCATCGAAGTTTTATTTCTGGATTCGAACTCAATAATTTCGAATTTACGATTTTGTTTGTAATACTAATAACATTTCGTGTCATGGACATTGTGCAAATATTTGTTTGTATAAGTTACTGATAAGAGTATAGCTTCTTTTATTGTGCACTAATTGACAGAATTATTTTTACCTGCAATTATCTACATAAATCAGTCTTGTAAAATAATATCAAGCGTGATTCACAATTCACGTGATATCGAAAGGGGCTGACGACCATTTTACATAACTACATGTATGGGGTTTTACATTTATATGATTCACTAAAAGCAAAATCAGAATGCCTAACGTACAAGAACTTACATTGACGTTTATTTATCTGTTATAATGCCGTATTTTTGGTGACATTTTAAAACTGATACGAATCGTTATCAGAACTGATAAGAGACAGAGTTTTGAGTGAAGGTAATAATTCCTCAAAGTAAATATGATACAGAAACAATGTTTGTTTTGGATACCCATTGAGATTTTTCTTTTTATACGTTTTTTATACGATTGCGGAATTGTGCAAGTTGATAGCAATTTTTATATACCCTCTACAGGCCAATATGTTTACATAAACTTTGTCATTATATTTGTAATGCCAAGAAGAGGAGTCACCGGCGACCTTATAAAGTATTTGTGTATATATATTTTGGATCAATACCTTAATCGATTTAGCCATGTTGAAAACACGATAGCGTCCAAACGAATGAAATTTTGTGAAGAGAATTCTTTCTACCATGTCTTCAGGTTGGTATATGGGTAAAAAGAACGTGCACGGGAATAAGACCCGAAACCCTATAGTACAATCACAGTCGGTTTTGAGGACATGGAAAAACTATTTCTACAGACTGTTAAACGGCGAAGACGACACAAATTCCGAGGTCAGGCAGAATTAATCATTTACCCTGGACGATGAAAGCCAAGACATCCGTCCGCTTGACCAAAAAGGAAGTGAGGATAGCAATATCCAAGCTAAAGTCCAAACAAGCTGCTCGACCAGACTGTTTAGCGGCCGAGGTTTTTAAAGCAGTGACAGATGACTTGGTAGAGACCATACACCAACTCGTCTCCAAGATTTGGTCAGAGATTTATAGAGACGAGCTATACAAAGCGATCTCTAGATTTGGCATCCCTATACCAAACTTGTCAGATTGTGCAGAATAACGATGTAGAACGCTCTCGCTGCTCCGTAAAGGTCGGAAAACAATCTCACCGAGACCTTTGTGTCAAAAAAGGATTTAGGCATGTGACATGTGTGCTGTCATGTGACTTTTTCAACACCATGCTTGAGAAAATTGTGCGAAACTCGTAAGCCAACAATTTTTCAAAAGTCGGTGCTGTAACTATACTTGCATTCGATGACGACATTGACATAATTGGCAAAACGCCAGAGAGCTGTCACTGGGTGCGTTTGCAAATATTAGCAGAGAAGCGGCAAATTAGGGAAAAACCAAAATATAGGCTATCAACAAGAAGGGACACACAACATCGACGAATCGAACAGAATGTCACAATAAATAGCTATAACTTTGAGTTCGGGACTTTGTCTACCTCGGCTAAGCTATTAACTCTGAAAATGATATCACATCAGAAATCAAGCGAAGAATTACACTTGCCAACAGCTGTTTCTTTGGCCTAAGAAGGCAACTGACTAGTAAGGCCTTGTCAAGAAACACTAAGGAGACTCTATATAAGACCCTCATCACCCCAGTTCTGTTCTATGACGCAGAAGAATGGACGTTAACAAAGGCGGATGATAAGCATTTCGAACGCAAAATCCTTCGAGTGCTTTTCGGTTCCGTTTGTGTTGACGGGTTTTGGAGAAGAAGATTTAACAGCGAACTCTACGAGTTATACAGCAACATCGACCTGGTAAGAGAAGTACGATGAAGTGTATATTCTCTCATAAATACATTATATTCGTCAGAAATATATAGACATCTGCTGACAAACATTCAACGTTTATAAAGGGTCCGCCAAATAACTTTTTTTTTTTTTGAAAATGCTATAAAAAAAACTGCTGAATATTTTCTCAAATTTCTTTTTTTATTTGAAAGTACAATCCTTCCGGTTAATAATGGAAAATAATTTAATTCAAATGGCTGCCTCGGCTGGCCATGCAGTAGCCTACACCTACACGATCGGTCCAATTTTTAAGCGCATCGATTGTGTGCAGCTGTATTTCACCAATGGCTTCACGAATATTGTCCTTTAAAGCTTCAATTTTCTCTGGCATGTCGGCGTAACACTTATCTTTTACGGCATCCCACAAATAATAGTCCAACGGTGTCAAATCGCAGCTCCGCAGTGGCCAAACGACATCAGCTCTGCGGCTGATAATGCGATCTTCAAAAACAGGGCGCAAAACATCGAGTGTAGCTTCGGCTGTGTGGCAAGTAGCGCCGTCCTATTGAAACCAAATGTTGCCAATATCCTCCTCTTCAATTTTTGTGGAAAAAAAATTCGTTCAACATGGCCCGATAACGATCGCCATTGACTGTAACGGCCACTCCTTGCTCATTTTCGAAGAAAAATGGCCCAATTATGCCTCTGGACCAAAATCCGCACCAAACAGTTTTTTCTCGGGTGTACGCACTGTTTTTGGCTTTTCACGCTTTGGTTTATCGATGAGGATGCCAGTTTCTTTCACTTTTTTCACAAGATAACGAACATACGGAGCTGACGGTGCTTCTCTTCTTCCAAAATCCGTACGCAATTTTCGCACACATTCTGCAACATTACCATGATTTTCAAAGTAATGTCGCAATATTTCCCATCGTTGTTCAGGCGTATACACAACCATATTCGTTCAGCGGAAGGATAAAACTAATTATCTGTCTAATCAGACATGAGCTAAGTGTTACCATTCGCGAAATAAGCACTAGTTGAAAAAAAAAAACGTTAGATGGCGGACCCTTTAGTTTATACTTTCGTTTTTCATTGGTTTCACTCAGGGATTCCCTCGTTATGAAAACTAATGGAACAAGGAAACTGCTTGTGCTTCTAGTCGACTTCACTCGCAGGTATTGCTAAACTGTCAAAAATTAATGTATGGCTGCTGTCAGTTGGCTTGTATAAAATACATAAAATGCACTTGTGTAAGTGCTTCTTGAGTGGATTCTTACTTGAAATCGAAAAGAAAAATTCTCTTCTCAGAATCTACAAAAGAGTATTTTTTGCACCAATGGAACGGTTTCAGACGTGATTTTCTTGATTCCGGACGCTTCTTTTCGCCCAATGGAAAACGACATAAGACTGGCTTGGCAGCAACAGAAAAAATAATCATAGACTTGTTTACGTTCTGTCAAACAGCCATTTTCTGTCGCTAAATTCTGTTGCTGAAAAAAAATGTCTGTTTCTGTTCTTTGTCACTTGGTGCCTTTAGCTAGCCGTACTCCCAAGGCACTTGCGTATGTACTCTTTAAGTTTACAATTAAAGATTGCAAATGGTTTCGAAAATATGTAAAGGATTCAAAACAATGCAAATAATTGCAAACATTTTTAATAAATAAAAAAAGAACGAAATTGATTACGGAGAAATGTAAATGCTGGGAAATGATTACAAACGAATATAAATGATTGGAAATGATTGCAATCTTATAATTTATATCATTTGATTTGTAGATAATGAACCTACACAGTTATAAGTGATTGCTGATTGCAATCTTTAAAGTGCAAGTGAATTCAATGAATTAAATTTACAATACATTTGCTCACATCTAGGACTAAATGTGCTCATTTGCTATCTTACTACTGTCATTGTAAATAATTTTATGAACAGTATGTTCAGATTTCGATACAAAAGAAATAGATACATACTACGTTTTCACAAGGGGAATACTTCGCAAAGGAAGAACGATCGCTCATTTCCCTACATTTTCGAATCCGTAAAATGTTATTCAAATTATAGAAAACACAACCCTAGTCATTTTAGATGACTGGTTCTCAGTTTTCGATATCGATAAAAGCTTCCAAGCATTTCCGCCTATGTAAATAGCAACTATTTATCTTTGTTGTAATAATTAAGACTGACTAAGTCCACTTTGATCGTGCTAGCTTTGATCAAACGCTCTAGTAGCAACTGGATCTGGAAGTGATTACTTACTAGTATCGTGATCGTGAAATATGATATTGATTAGATCGCCATAAACAACAAAGTATTTTTACAGTCACAATTTTATAATAGGCACTTCCCTTTGTTGAATTGCTGGATAAATATTATTTTGACAAATTACCACGTTCTGGAAAATGTCATTCTTCAGCAAGAGGGAACTCGGGCTATTGATGAGTAGGCGAAAGTAAGGACAGTGTGTTAGACTTTGAGTTGAGGACACAGATACCCCTGCCTGTATATGCATCTCTATTCTTGTGAAAATGACTGCAGATATAGTATAGTGTATCGAATCTCAAATGTAGTTTCATACCTATGCATTTATGATTTTTAACGCATAATGTTGTTCTTGTATAAATCCAACAAGTCAAAAATGAAGTGAAGTTCATCCAATAAGAGGACAACTAATTAAAGTATTTTATGTTCACGATACATACTAATTTATGGAAGTCGTGATGGATAAATTAATATGTAATAAATACTAAACAAACGAGTATAGGTTCATACATTTTATAAGGAATGTATTTATATTTAGCATCAGGAAAACTAAAATTAATTAAAACACATAATCAGTACAATTCCAACCTAAAAGTAGGTATAGATATTTTTAATTAAAATATTTAAATTGTTGCATAAATATGAGACACGCACACGACAATGCGTGCCATATTGACCGCTAATAGTTGACACGCCGAATTAATGCCAAACACTATATAAAAGAAGTAAAATTCTTATGCAGGTGTATGCACCGATTTTGGAGTCGGGGTACGCAGCTTTCTTAGATGAAGTTGATGCTGCCCTTGAAAGGGTTGCAGACATTGACATACTATACACGAACTGCTAGTTAAATGTCAGTTTCATACAAACCTGCGAGGAAAAATGAAGCAAACATAAGTAATAGCCCCTTTGGTTCAGTGCGGCGAAAGTATGAAACCTCTGCGCGCCATTGCTATTTTGTACATAGAGCACAGTGCCATCCATTGTAGAAACACTGCAATTGCGGAAAATAACGAACTTTTTCAAACTATTTCGAACGTTCTATAACTAACTCAGCAATCAAACAAAATCGCACGAATTGCTCTGCTCGATGACATTTGAGTGTTTTCGTTTCTTTCTGCCGCGCCGGCTAGTGCTTATGTTTGCTTCAACGAAAATATTGGCTGCTAGCAGTCCATGTGTATAGTATGTCAATGGTTGCAGATATGGATTCTTATATCCTGATGAGTGATTTCAATGCTCACGTGGGTGTGGATTACTCGGCATGGGCACAAACATCTCCCTGGTTTGTGGTGACCGCGATAAAAACGCGAACGGAGAGAAGTTGTTGGACTTTTGTTGTTTTCAAATGAAACGTCCATTATGAACACTTTCTTTCCACACAAAGATATCCACAAATGCACATGACACCGTCGAAGTCTTCAGCAGGAATCGCTGAAAGATTTCTTTGTGGTACCGTCGTGTATTAAAAGGATGGTTTGTGATGTTCGTGGTTTGAGACTTGAAAGGGGCTGAACTGTCAACTGATCTTGGGCAAATTGTATCTCAACGATCAAATACCTATCCTGCCAAAGCGTAAACCAAGAATGGAGGGGTCATCTCGCGGATTTTTTTGGCAATTTATCATTTCGCCATAATCATTTCCCAATTTATTGTTTTGCTTTTCAATTATTTCACATTTCATCATTCATTTCAATTTGTAATCGTATCGCAAAAACATCATTTCGCATATTTCATCTCGCAAATTTTTATCTTGCGTTGTGATTTGTTCGCATTTTGCTATTTCGCGAAATGTTTTGTTTTACAATCTATTACATGATACGAAATTTCGCTGCGAAATCTCATCATGAAATCACTCATTATGATAAGAAATTTCGCAGATGAGTAGTGCGGTTTTCGTCCCAGCAGAAGCACAACCGACCAGTTATTCACTCTCAGAATGGTACTTGAGAAGGCTTGGGAGTATGCTATACCCGTTTACGCATGCTTCGTAGATTTGGAGAAAGCATACGACCGAGTCCCTCGAGGTAAACTCTGGAGTGTTTTAGAAGAGTATCTCTACACAAATCTGAAGTGATGGTCGTCTCCATCAGAACGCCTGTTCAATGCACTCTGCATGTTAGTAGAGCCCCATTGAAACAGGTGGAGAAGTTTAAGTATCTCGGGGTCTTATTCACGAGTGATGGAAGGAGCAATGCTGAGTTTTCCTGTAGGATTGGTCAGGCTGGGTCAATTTTGAGACAACTTGGTCATTCTGTTATTAGGAGGACTGAACTTGGCGTCAAAGCTAAGTTGTCAGTCTTTAATTCGGTGTTTGTTCCAACTCTTACCCATGGTCATGATCATGAGGTTTGGGTAATGACCGAAAGAATAAGATCGCGGATACAAGCTGCCGAAAAAAAATTTCACAGTGGTATTACTGGTGTGACCCGTATAGAGATCGCATTAGAAATACCAGAATACGTGAGGAACTCAATGTCGAGCAGCTACTTCTCCAGACGGAGCGGTCTGTGCTTCGGTGGTCATGTTAAACGCATGTCTCCGACCAGGATCCCACGACGCGTGCTATGGAATCCGTACCATCAGGTAGGCGTCCTCTAGGTAGACCAAGGATGAGATGGTTAGATCAAGTTAATAATCTTTTCTCTTACGCCATGACATTTCCGATGGGTGTTCAATTAAATTTTATATTTAAATTTACAGATACTACGCCCACAAGGCCACAGGCTGCATAAAAAAGCGAATACCCTTAATAGATTTAAATTCAACAGTTGCAGTAGAGCAAGGTATACATTTTTGAAAAATGTAAGTAGAACTACCTAATTTACAATTTATAACATTACAAAAGTTAGATAAATGTATTTATTCAAGCGAATTTTCCTTGACACATTTCAATATTAGACACAACATTAATTTATTCAAATTGATAACGGAAACAGCCTTATTAAACTTTTATTCACTCAATTACTATATTTTAGGTATGTTCTATTTTAGGAAAGAAAAACTTCTTTACTACCCGGTTTAGTCTGTTAGTATACCTATCTACTATTTATCAGCTACTTTTACTCACGACTTTGTAGAATTTTAATTATTATTCATAAGAATTCGTATACCAATCCTGTTTGTCGACGTAATGTTAAAGAAACGAGTACCTATTAAAAACCGATGACAGTTCGAGTTCGAACAGTAAAACTTGAGAAGCACACATTTTTCAATTTAATTTCACTTGCATTAAAAATATAGATAGCTCATATAACTCTTGTGTAAACATAAGAAAAATTACAACAAATATAGCGGCAACACCATATACGTGACCTATTAACACTTATACTTTTTGGAACTCTTATTGTGGGCCAGATTTTCTTCGGCAATGACAATTACAATGTTGATGTTGGGTAAAAAGAAAGCACTCTCAAAAATGGGAGCACATTTTTGTAAATACACATCTTGCACACTTTACGTTTACACACTCTTATGGTATTACAAATTTATATAATTTTCATTCGTTAATCGGAGAAAGAAAGCACTTAACCATATTTTTTTTTTATATATGGCAAATAACAATCACTTTAAGTGGAGCACACAGCACACTATAAAAAAATAAAAAATAACAACAGACAGCGAAACAAAAACCGATGATGACGTTGGCGTTGACATGAAGTTGAATTTTTATTTATTTGCTATTTGCTTATCGTTTTGCTATCTATTGAAAATTAAGCACATGGACCCGCACCAAACAATCAAGAATTTATAGAAATTTAAAGTTTACCCATGCTAGCAATTAATTGAGATATGCTCCGACGATGCCGTCGAACCTCCTCCGAGGGTAGGCTATTATCCATCGCTACAAAAAGCGGCAAGACGGCGGCGACTACGATACAACCGACACCGATTGCCAATTCTTGAGTGAGACTCACTTCTTAACTGAAGTGTGATGGCAGTGGCTAGCAGGTTGTATATTTTTGGCTAGCAATAAACTTTAGCCATGAAATCGTTTGACAGTTGTCGCTGCTGGCACAAAATTACGTCACTTGTTATAACTACTGAGAGTGACTTTTAAAACACTGAATTAAATTAAAATCATGCTTAAAGAGAGCAAGTAAGCAGTTTGAAGAAGATCACGGCAAAGAGAATATAGAGACAAACAAAAAACTAAATAAATAAACTTTGAACACGCGAAAATTGATCGTTGAATCTTGACAGAGATACCGAGCGCCAGCGAGCGAGGTTAAAACAATGGCTTTGTAGGTAGGCTATTTTAGGCTTAGGCAGTCACTTCTGCGTTAGTCCGCACTTTGAGACCATCTAAGTGTTTAATAGTATTAACATTACCCATTATACTATTAGTTACTCATTTGTTGGTGGAGCTCTTATCACTGAACACCTTTTATTTATTTGCTTTCAAGTGATGGGAGTATCTTATCGCAAAATTGTATATGCGATAAGAATGTGTGCTAATATTGTTGTCGCGAAGTATAGATATTTAAAAAAAAAAACAAAAAGTCATTAATTAACAGGTAAGTAAAGTACCGAGATTTCGATGTATTTTTTGACGTCTCGCGGTTGCTTGCTAGACAATTCTTCGATTGCGATAAAAGCTTTGTGTTTAATTTTGATTTCAATATCGAAACAACCGCCACACGAACTGCTACGCTACGAACTGTTGCACATTCAGCCACAAACTGAAACTGAAAAGTAGTGGAAAAGTGAATGTCCACGGAACAGGGAGGAATGAGTTTCCATGAAATAATAAGCTATAAAAAAAGCGAAAAGCGATTCTATTTTCTATGCTGCGATTGAAGAGGAATCGCTTTTTATATTACAATTACAATTACAACAAATATTATAGTAAATATATAACCTTTCCACACAACTCGCGTTTATTAATAAAGTTGACGTTTTCTTTTTATTTCCTTCAAAGGTAAATAACTTCGTTAAGTCATATGAGTCAACGATACTAACCAGCCAGCGTCGTTAATATGGAAGTGCGGACGGAACATGAGATAATGTAAAAAAAAAAACAAAAATAATTACATTGTATATAGAAGCCCACAGTAAGAAAAGAATGGAACACGAACATGGAAATAGCATAACAAACTAACAAATGGAAGACTATAGTCAGTTTGAAATGTTTAGCACGATACCCTATTTATTGCGTGTTTAAGAAGGAGCTTTAATGCTATGAGCTCACGACATGTAAAATGCCGCATGTGGTACATACGGTGCAGACAGAACTTCTAAAAGTTCACATGTATATAAATGACTTCACAATTCCGAATTGTATCATGGATTATCATCGGCATGTTTGTGACCGAGGCATTAGTGAAGATATAAATGCGAACGGCATATATAATAATGTGGCATATTTGCATGTCGTGTGTAGTACTCGCTCCGCGCATGTCGATTGTGACATTTTTGGGATTGTTGCAAACATTCGTCCGAATTGCTTTTTTCATTACGAATTCTATCATTCATTCATTTGACAGTTTAGTCCAAAGCTGTATTTCATTGGGATGGTTTGCATGGTTCGTCTTTATTTAATTTTTTGTTTTATTTTTTTATATAATTTAAATTAATTTAATTATATTTTTTATTTATTGTACATGTACATTGTGCAGTGAATATGATCGAAAAATATTAGGACGGGTTGGCCAGTTTTAACCGAATCCAAAAATATTACATTCAAAATCTCGAAAACAAAATGTCGAAAATTAAATAAAATAACATTAAGAACTAAAATGTAAGATACCTAATCTTGTATAAGTACACAGCCAATAATAAATTGAATATTTGTAACAGCCATATGGGCATAGTTCCCCGGCTTAAAATCCGGATAGCATGAATTCATTTATATTGTATCACTATATCGGACGTTGTTCTGCTTAAATAGGTATTTTAAATATTTCAAGATTAATTTTGATATTTCAGTTTAAATATTTTTTTTTTAATTAGAGTTAATCGATTTTATTGAATTTTCTTCCTACGTAAACCTGAAATACAGCAATACAAACAAAATAAAAAAAGAATCATCTGAATCTGGCCAGCGGTTATCGAGTTATAACGTCGTCGAGTTTCACCCCATACAAGATATTTTTTGTATGGGCGGTGCCACGTCCCTTAGTTCAAATTTGACCAATCTTCAGAGGAGCACTCTGGGCGAATACCTAAAATTGTCTGTAAATATGAACTCAATCGGTTCGGCGGTTTTTGAGATATACCTAAGATTGTGAATGTTTTCTTGATATGGGCTGTGCCACACCCCTTTGTCCAATTTTGATCAATCTTCACATGTGGTGCACTTCTGGAACAATATACCTATGACTATATGTAAATTTGAGCTTAATCGAGTCAGTGGTTTTCAAGTTATAAGTAGCCGAACACAAATCAGGATCCGTTTTTATAAATAAAGATTCGAAAATAAATAAAAACAAATGTCGAAAAAAATGTTAAAAGACAAAATCGCGGCGATTTTGAACACCGATCATTTTCAGGAATTTTCAAGATTTTGGCTTTCGGTACTTTCAAGAATTTTGTGTATTTTAAGAGAAAAATATTCAAAAAAAAATATTTCTTTCATTATGTAAGGCTCGCGAATTTATGAGAATCACGGAGAAGGAAAATTTTCTTGATTCTCACAGATTTAAGTACCTAAAGGCACGACCAGACTTGTAACGTGTCCGCGTGGTATGTTGCCATACAGTAGTACGGCGCAATCGGACCATAAGTGCTTTGGACACAACACACTACACTACGACACAATACACGAGACAAAAATGTTTCTACACAATAATGAAATATATGTAATTCACAATGATAGCGACGCAACACTCCACGCTTTAGAAGTGTGGTTCGGGCTTAAGACGATTCCCCAAGAAATGAATGAACATAGGAGAGATTATAAAAGGGGAAGTGGAATTAATAAAGTCTCATCGATTCTCCTAGTTACATTTAATGTTTTTGCAAAATCTCGAAATTTTTCGACATTTTTCAGATTTAGTTTTTTTGAGATTTTGGTTTTCGACATAATTTTGCTTTTGAGATTTTTTTTCGATTAACTTTTTTCGGTGATCTTGCAAAAATCTCGATATTTGTTTTTTCGACATTTTTGTCGATTCAACATTTTTTTTGTCGGCGAAAAGTTGCGTTCCCTATTGGGACCTTGTAAGGCAATCTTAATATGGGCGACGGAGACCGACGATAGGATTTCTGTCGATTTCGTGCCAGTGGACAGCCGAAATAGTCGCGTCACTGAAAATCGGGAGCGTGAAGTTGCGTACACCCAAAACCGCACCCATACTCTACAAAGCACAGGTTAGACCAGGCCTGGAATATTGTTCCCATATATGGAGCTCGGCCCCAAAACATTCACTTAACATACTTGACAGCATGCAGACGAGCAGTTCGACTTATTGGAGACCCTACGCTCACTTCGAATCTACAACCGTTGGTGCACAGAAGACAAGTCGCTGACCTTTGCTTGTTCTATAGGTAGGTACTTCCATGGTAGATGTTCCGAGGAACTCAAAGACATTACCCTCGAAATGCGACTTTTGGGCGCCCCATAACACAGGCAGCTAATGCTAATGACATGACCAGACCATACAGTATACTTGACAACCGCGAGGACATCAATTTTCCAAAACTCCTTCTGTTACAGGACGAGCAAACTTTGGAACTCGCTTCCTGTAGACTACAATTTGCAGCAATTTAAGTGCAGAACAAACATACATCTAATCTAAGAATATCTCAGGGCGCTGATGAAACTTTATATAGGTTTGTCTTTCCCGGGAGAAGTATTTAAAAATAAAGAACATTGGATGGCATTCAATATTCCTTATTAAAAGTATCTCTATTCATCCCAAAAATAAAAAGGCTCACAGTCGATTAGTTGTCAGAAGCTACCTGTTGCGAAAAAAACAATAATTTAGCCGCATGACAGTAAATTTTGCTCTAATTTTTTTCTCAATTTTATCGCATTAAATCATGTTGAAAAGTCAGCTGTCTGTAAAAGAGACAAAAAGTGTACTCAGCATTGACATACTATACCTGGGCTGCATTCCAGATTTGACTATTTTAACTACAGCGTTGACAAGCTGTGACAGTTCGAAGGAGGGGAAGTTAACTAAATTAACCAGAGGCAAAAGTGTGGTTCGTTTCGTTCATACTACAACATGTCAAGTAACAATAGTTGTCCCAGATTCCAAAAAGTAACTAAATAAACAATCGCTGTTAATTTAGTTAAAATAGTCAAACCTGGAATGCAGCCCTGGACTGCTAGTGAAATATCAGTTTCATATGAACCTGTGAGAAAAATGAAGCAAATATAAGCACTAGCTCTTATGGTTCAGTGCGGCGAAAGTATGAAACCTCTGCGCGCCATTGCTATATTGTACATACAACACAGTGCCATCAATTGTAGAAACATTGCAACTGCCCAAAATAACTACTTATTCGAATTATTTCGTTCAGATGGCACACTCAGCACTCAAACAAAATCGTACCAATTGCTCGATGACATTTGAGTGTTTTCGTTTCTCTCCGCCGTGAACCAAAAGAGCTAGTGCTTATCTATTATTGCTTCAACGAAAAATGGCCTGCAGGTACCTATTACGAAAGGGGTAGCAATTGTTTGGAAAGCAAAAGCAACACAAATTTTCAAACGAATTTATTTTCAAAATTTTAGACTTCAGAGTGCCGAGAGGCAAATGCCAAATAATTTTGAAATGTCAAGAAGAAAGATACCTACATTTTCAATGCATTTTTTTGACATGTCTACATTAATAAGGTTGGTGTGTACGCACTCACTCCTATCGGAAATTTTCGTTTAAATTTTTCGTACTGCAAACAAAATAAAAATAATAAAAAGTAATATGTAATAGCAAGTAGGTAGGTTGTATATTCACATCGTCACTACATTTGCACAACCCTGTATTGTGAGAAAAAAAACAACACTAGAATCAATGTATAATTTGACAAATTCAGACATTCAATTAGGAAGGTACCTATTATGACAAAAAATATATTTACCTAATTGATATAAACACCATCAAAGCTCAATAATTTGTAATATGTTTTCGATTATTGGCGTATTTTTTTGGGAAGTGAGTATAACAAAACCAAAAGTGAGTATAACAATTTTGCATGTAAAAGTAAAAGTGACCTAGCTATAGATTCTCAAAAAAATACGCCTTTTATTGAAAAACCCTTAGGTATAGGTGTAAATTCATCATATAAATCATTCACTGACGCAGAAAACGAAAAAAAAGTACTATCGAAAACGCAGGCTAGTTGCGATGACTGAATAATTAATTAAACACAAATAAAATTATTAAGACTCTTCTACTGGATTTTAAAATTAACATTCCACAGCGATAGTATGAACATATTTAAATTTTGCTAACATATCTGCCTCTTCTATTACAAAAGCCATTTGGTTGTTTGTTTTGAACTTATCGAACATACCTATTAACGAACCAAGCACTCGAATCGAAACATGTCTAATCGAAAATGGCGGTTTAATAACATGACGGAATGGAATGGGAAAAGATAATTTAGTCCCAAGCCCAACAATTACATCACAACGACGCACGCGACGGAATAAAATCAGAGCAGTCCGTTGGGCGTTTTATGTTTAGCATAGCATGGCAGATAGATTTAAGTAAAGTAAAGTTTAGACTTGTATTTTATAGGTCTTATGATCAAAAAGAAACTAAGCTTATTTCATTATTGGTAATGAAACCCAGTACTTTACAACAACAAGTCGAGAGAAATAAGAATTTAGGTATTAACGCTTTATCATTTAAAAAAAATCCAAATGTCTGTGCTTAGGAATATCGTGAATCACACGTTGCCTGAAAGACTAAAAGCTAATCTATTTTAAGCAAGTGCTTGTTGTTTATAGAACTATAACTGATTATTCCTTGTAAGCCGTCAAATTGTCGCAGCACAAGGTTTTGATTTTCTTAATCGAAATACCTATACACGGTTATTTTATTGATTTATGTAGGTAGGTATTTTGCTTATATGTACCAAAAGGTGGTAAAGGCGCCTTCGTAGGTATATAGTATACATTTGCTATGTTTCCATGTACTGGATGGAGTTGAATACTGAATTGATCACACCTACCAACTATATTATTATAAATAAAGCAACACCTAATACCACGCAGAAATCTATGAAAATATACGTCAATAAATCAATGCACATTTTCGAGGTTTAGAAAATTTTCGGGAACTTGCTTTAAGGGTAGCATACGTTTAAAATATCATAAATAGTATCTAAAGGTAGTAAGTACTTATGTTGTCCACTAATGGGGAATTTTCCAGCTGACGGCTGTACTAATGATACTTCAGCGGTAATGCATTAGTTACGCGATTTAAGGAAGTGTGAATGATGAACAAAATCATCGACTATAAAACCAAATTAGCTATTTGATAAATATACTCGATTTGTAAATTAATTTTCTAGTCATATAAATATAGCACAATTAATCCATCAGCATCACAAGCAAAAGGTGTAAACAAAGATTTCCATATCGTCAATAAAATAATAAATGCGTTTTCCTAAAAATTCAATACATAACTTAATTGACTGAAAATATGTATACGATACCTATATTCGTACATATAAAATGCAACGTGTACCATGCTTCAAAACCACCCTTAATAGACAAAAGAAAAAAATATCCCAGTATGCTAGTACAATTTCAATGAACTGTACAAAATCCCATTGTCTTCAGTTCCATTCTGTACTGTGTTGTGACTTTTTTTTATTTTTAGCATTTCAGTTCCATCATTCACAGTCAATAATTTTCATACCGAAACCGAACAAAGAGAACAGCTGAGGTGAGGTACCAGTACCAGTACCAGTAGCAAAATAATTGTGGTGCTCGTAGTGAAATGTAAATAAATAATAAAGTGTTTGTTATTAAAATCTAAACAAAACAGAATACAATCCCAGAACGTTATATTAAACATTCGATAAGTAAATTGTATGTTTTCGGTGAGTTTATTTTCGTTTATAATAATAACAGAGACCGAGGCTCCTTTCAGTGTAAATGGGTTTGCGTAGCGAAAAAGTGTATTGTTGTATTTTATTTTCTGAATGTGCGGCAGCAACACATGATCATGCTATCGTGCCAAAGCGAGGACGGCGCCGGGTGTGTTCGATTATTTGAAAGTTTCATTTGTAGCACGTTTTATTTTAGCTCCTGGTGCGTTGGTAGTAAATTTTAGGTTATGGGAAGGTCGGTGTTTGATTGTGTTAAATTTCAAATTAATTTGGGTTATTTCTTGGTAGGCTGTGTACCTGCCATACTCGTGAAAAACAAACTCTAGCTCAGGCGAAATCACAATAGTGCTCAGCCTAGTAAAGGCACACACCCTTTTTACAACAACAAACTCGGGCTGTTTTCGACCCGCCTCAAACTTCGAAACTAATTGAGCCAAAAACGTATAGCATTTACCAAGCTCATCAAAAAGTTTAACCTCACCAAATTTCATCTTTGTAGCATTAGTGGCTCTTAACATATACAGAACTTCGAAAATCACAAAAACCGCAACTGACGGACTCACTCACTCAGATGATGATCATAAAAATGATGAAGCACCTCCGGCCATTCTAGAAACGTGATATTTGGCAGAATGCTAGGTCCTGTGGTGCATACATTTTCCTTTCTTTTAACAAATAGTTATCATTTATTTGTAGGATTTGTGATTATCGTAGGATGTTGAAATTTGGTAGAGCGGTAGTAGGTAGGTACCTGTATTGTACGAAAGGAGCAATTAAAAAAAAATCCATTTAAGGGTCGTGGAATCTGCCTACTTAAATTATGAATAGAAATTAATCTACCTACCTGGTAAATTAAATTTTAAAGAATAGTTTATAAGAAAGAAGGCCAAAGTGACGGTTGTCAATTTCGGTTGACATATTAAAAAGCGAAGACGTTTCAACTTTGTTTGTAAAATCTAACAAAAAAAACTGCAAAAAGTAGTGAAATCACACCAAAAACATAAATGTAAAAAAAAGAGCCAAGTTCTCTTATATAGAAAGTAATAGTACGTTTACACCGCACCTAAATTCACAATTTCGGCTACATTCAGCATTTCAGTTCCAAATGTTCAGCATTTCGCCATATATTTTCCAACATTTCGCAATGTTGGATTTCAGCGAAATGTTGAATTTCATCGCTGCATTTGTAAGTTTGACAAATCGAACAAACCTAATTTTGATGACTTTTGAGCTCACGGACAAAAAAAAAACCGCTGTAAAACTAGATTGCAAAAGCTAAAAAAGTAGGAAGTAGGAAGTAGGAAAAATATGTCTGAATAGTGAATTATCACTTGTATTCATGTTTAGATTAATATAACTAAAATATGAATTCTTTAGGTACAAACCACTTCTGATTTCGAAACACGAAAAATATCAGTATAGGTAGATACTCAATTCTGATACTAGCTGTCATTTGAAATGTTGAAGATTCAGTGGGAACACAAAATTGGATTTCGAAATTTTGTTTGCTGAAATGTTGAATTTAGGTGCGGTGTAAATGTACTACAAACGACCATTCACATGAGTGCGACCAACTACCTACGAACGAACGAATATTATCGAGTTTTGATTCGCGAATTTCAGCTATCAGTTTCTTCCCGCAATGTCTAGTTTGAGGTTAAGTTCGAACGAATGTTTTATTCGCTAGTTTGCGGAACGCGAATTAAATGATGTGGATTGCGAATATACTTTGACAATATGCGCCAAAGATGTTTTCGTTCGCGGGAAAAACAGTTTCGTTATTTAAACTGTTTATAAATTTGTTTGCTTAATACATTTTGATGGGATAATTAATTATTCACCTCTTGGAATAATAAAATGTGCAATTTTCTGTTTGTTAAATGCATAAAAAGTGGTTTGTTCGCATTTCATCAATTTGTTCGTTCGCTCCCATGTGAATGGTCCTTAAGAGCTAGCTACGGAATTAGGTATGTAATTTATAGAGCAACGAAATCTCTTTAGTTACTGTGCCATACTACCATTATTTACCTTCCTTTCTTCAGCTAATTTTTTCTTACACGTTATTCTTACTAGGGTGTGACATACCCCAATTATAAATACAGTCGAACTTTGATAGCTCGAACCATCACTTGCCACAAAAAAAATCGAGTTAACAAGACTTCAAGTTATTGAGTAAAATACAAAATTTATATAAATATGTATCTATCTATCTATTAGCGAATTAGTCACCCCTATTCCCGTTGGCGTTTACCGTATACGACTGATGTTTCGTGTCGTTGTAAAACGATGTTCAGATTTGTATTTTAACTTTTGCTAACAATTTTATTTCGTTTTCACCGTCATTTCAATTCTTTTGTCTCAAAAAAGTTAACAACAGCGACTAAAAAACGAAGCGAAATACGAGTCGTTTACGACAAACGCCAACGGGAATAGGGGTGATTATTATTAGACATACCTACATACATAATTATTATTTAAAATAGTCAGTAGCACTAGGATTTTTAATTAAATGCAAAATGCTTAAAGAATTTGCAACCAACTTGTTTGAAGGTTCAACCCATCATCCTTTGAAATCTTTCTCGATTTCATACGAATCTTAACTCCGTTTATTATTTTGTCTTGTTTTTAGGCGCCTACTATTTTTTCAAAAATAAAAACTATGTAAGCTTTGAGTTCGTATCGACCAATATACCAATCCCTACTAACAAGAAATTTAACAATTCTTACTCATACATAGGGAAATCACGATTTTCTACACGTATGTTTACTAAGTCATAGGAACATACAAACACAGCAGTGCCCCCAAAAGCAGTGCATTATAATACCCTATTCACACCAAGCCGAAAACTGGGTTTTAGCGAAAACAGTCGAAAACTTTCTCGAAAACAGAAGTTTTCCCATACATATTGCAGTTTTCAAAACGAGTTGTTTGAGGTCGTTTTTCATGAAAACGCCACGAAAACGAGTACAAAAACATTCAGCAACATTCAGCGAGCTCAGCAAAACTGCTGACAGGATGTGAGAGACTGAGTGAGAGCGAGAGTTTGTTTTTTTGTTATCTTTGCTTGCACCATAAAGAGCAAACTACCTGCGACCTGTCACAACTAAATGGTATTTTCAGATGTTTTGATTTTAAATGTTGCTTATGTTAATTATTTTATGCATTTAACCATAAGTTAACGATTATCAAGTAGCTTAAATAATTTTGTTTGTATATTATGTCAATACGAGCAAAGTTTAGTAGGTAACTAAAATAAAAGTCTAGTCGCCACAAACATTTCATAGCTAGTTTCACAGCTAATTGAAACGTCAAAAGAAATCGAGTTGGTGGTCGGTGTCTTCTAAACTTTTTTGACGAAAACTCGGTTTTCGGCTTGGTGTGAATAGGGTATAAAACGAACTTGTAAAAACACGCAGAACTTATAAATTCCCCTTCAAAATTCGACTTATCGAAGGAGATGCCAAATAATCTCTTCGAGTTATCGAGTAAAAGAAGTTCGAGTTATCAAATACAAATTACATGTACATTTCAGTCTTGGCGCTATTGCCAACCAATTTCATTCGAGCTATCGAAGTTCGACTGTATATAAAAAAAACGTTTTTGTTATATTATTATTTTTTTTATGTTTTTAGTATCTACCTACATTAATATAGTGTACCTACAATATTTATCACTCATAATAATATAAAAAAATGTAAGAAGAAAAAATTTGATATTCGACTAAGAAAAAAATCGGAAAAAAATATAAATAAATAAATAAAATTAAAGTGCATTTTCTGAAAAGTTATTAAAAAAATCAAATTATATGCATTATGTTTTTTAAAATGCTACTCAAGCATATAAGTACAATTTTAGCAACATTTTGTTGCAAACCATTGTTAGCGGAGTGCTAAAATAAATGAAGCACATGTAACGAAATGCAATTTATATCTATTCCATTCTATACAATTCAGCAAGCGATGATCTTCGCACATAGGCTGGTCACACACACTAATTGGGTGATCAAATTTCGCATCGGATGCCTACCGCGTCTTTCAGGTGCAACCGAGCTCCATTTGTAGCCCGATTTCCCTTGCAGTACCGTAAAAATGACGTTTTTGTTGAAGAAGCAATAACTTCATTAAAAAAATAATGTTATGACTAAATCAATTTATTTGTATCCTGCGTAACTATTTTTATTCAAACGCAGACCACAAAATTATAACATTTAAAACCTTTATTCAAAAGCTAAAAAAAATACTAACACGAACTTCACACTGGTTTGATACCCCATAGATACCCAAAAGCGCCAAAGTCGTCTCATTTATACGATATTGTACTCGTATACAATATATTATGACGAGTACGACACAAAAAAAAAATCAAATAAAAAACCCATACCTCCTACAATAAATTGAGTCAATCATCAATAAGACTTGTTTACGTTATATGTCGCCAAATAAAATGAGAGTATAATTGTGGACTCAGCAGTTAAGCTATGTCGTTTTCGGTTTCTCGCCCAGAACCGTCCGGAACAACTCTCCGCGATTCTGAATTAAAATCCAAAAGTAAATCTCTCTTCTTTTCAGGAGAAAAGATGTCAGTTGAGTGCCCAAGCCCATCGAACGCTTTCAGAAGTGTTCGGATTGCTTCCGGACGGTTCTGGACCACCAATCGAAAACGACATTACTGAACTATTAAACAACGATTCCCAAGTGCCGACTCGAAATGTATGTATGCCGTAATCTTATATTTCCTTCTTTCATATAGCTGTGATCTGAGCCTCTGCGGTAATTTTGTTGAATTTAAGTGCTTTTTCAATAAAAATACAAAATTTCGCAGTGGAAATTATAACATGAAAATAGTTAAGGGCTAGGTGTCATTTCCATTCTTTTTCTTCTTATTTTTTTGGTATTCGTCTGTGTAGAACACGTTTATCACTCGACACCTTTTTACCTACGTATATTTTACTTTGGCGTGCAAATCGAAGATAAAAAAGTGCTATAATTATTTATTAAATGTATAGTTGGCGCAGGCAAGTGCAACTGACCCATAAAAGACGATAGAGATAGACCTAGCTTCTCAGAACCACTCATTTCGGACAAATGCTAGAGATATATGGAGCAAGAAAGTGTTTTCTCTGCCCCGTCGAATTGGCATCATTAAAGCGCATGTAGCGATATTCTTCTTAATAAGGGTATTTACTTAATCTGATAAATTTATGCAGTGCTTTAAATTAACACCCCTCGGAAATGTTATTGCGTAAATCGCGTAAATCGACCGTAAATCTGGAATCAAACAAACAATTCCTACGACTGTTTGACATTTGTGACTTGCGTAACTTTCCGCGGTTGATTTCCGAGCCTAAATCGTCGCGGAAAATTATGAGGTCTGCGTAAACTATTCTCCATACAAAATCTGACAGTTCATTTACGAGGGTATAAATTTCTGCAGTTTACGCAGTTTATGAGGTTTTTACGTGTTTAAGTATCTTAAATAAGTTTTCCAAGAACTATGTAGGTAAATAATTTGTCATTAATTATTGGGCCTTACCAATAATACTTTTTTAATCTTCAACTTAAATATTTTGACGGTCACAATGGATAATTTTATTTGGAAATTTTCGTAAAACTTTGCCTGGACATTAAAAATGATTATTGGTACCGCGGAGTGTGAATTGCTTGTCAAAATAGGGGCCGAAAAGAAAAAAGTACGTAAAAGCCTTTTTTATAAGATTCACTTCCACAGAAATGCTTTCGACAAAATACCAGTCCAGACTTCATGGTTTTCAACTTATACTTACTACAAGTGCTGCAAGAATCCCCTCCTTTGCGGTACCTTAACATGTTGCTTAAACTTTGGTATCCTTACCACGGTATCGATACCAGAAGTGTGTCAGAGTTCAGATCAGCATTGGTACAAATATTACGCATTCAAGGAAGTGGGTGGAAGGCCTTCGAAGTTCTTGAGTTCAATCCCTAATTTATGTGCATTATATCGATTATAGAGCGTTACATATAAGTAGGTATGTAGTTAGCTCAAAATTATCAACCATAAAATAAATTATAGTCAATATAGATGGGCACCCGGATCGTTCTGACATCCTGCTTTTACCCAATTCAATCTGTAGGTAGATACATTTCATGACAAAATACATGTCGTCTACTTTCTATTTATAGGTAAGTTAGTTTTGTTCTACGAACATGTTTTAGAAAACAAATATTTATACATGCAAGGTGCAACGCATACCACGGCACAAAAGACAAAACCACCCTTAAAACTGAAAAGAAAAAGAATCCCGGTATGGAGGTACATTTTTATCGAACAGTACTAAATGTCAATCTCAATATATGCCGCGTTCCACCATTTAGTGATTTTTTTTTATTGTCAGCATTCCATTTCAATTCCATTATTTACACGTCGTAGTCATACACATACATATAGGCCGTTTTCATTTCACACCATGGAACAGCTGAGGTAACAGCAAAGTCTACGCTGCTGGTAGTGAAATGTAAATAAAAAAATAGTGTTATAAAAATATATTAAATATCAGAATCTTTGTTAGGTAAATCAAACATTTGATATGTAAGTTTATTTTAATTCAGCAATTATATTATTGGACTACTACCTATTATACTCTCCGGGTCCTGTTATAATATTAACCCATTGGATTGCAGATGTGATTCAATGTACTCTACAGTGTCGGTATTTATTTTGCGATTGTATGTCCGCGTGCGTCGGCCGGCGATCAAGTTAAAAGGGCGTTTTATTTTGCGACGCAATTAATCTTAGGTTATGTATGACAGTATGACCCATTTTTTGTTTGAGAATTGGTTTCTTTTGACAGCTTTGCTTGTGTACAATTTAAAAGAAAATGTTTGCAAAACAAGTTTATAAAAGTAACAAGGGTAGATAAGTAAAATTATATAGATACCTGCATGAGGGGAAAAATCTGTCCATGTTTGTCTGCCAAAAAACAATTCACAATGACCACGATCAGGGTTATATTTTTCAATTCGATGGATGGTTTTGTTGTGATGACTATCCTGTCTCAAGGTGCAGTCTAAAAAAATAGAATTGATAAAATGAATTCAATAAATTATACATTAGGTTAAGTTCAATTGTATTATGATACCTACATTGTTCCTGCGTGAAGGAAGGAAGTTTTATTCCCGTCAACAACTATTCAAATCAGCGGATTTCCTGTATCTTTTTTTTGAAATTGTGAATGTCGATTGTGATTTTTTGTCGATTTGACAGTCGCTTGTAGACGATTACAAATTTCTGGTTGATGCTTTCTCTTTATCGTGTGTGTACGAAATATAAATGATTTTAATAAAAATTATGTAGGTATTTATGTTACAAAAAAAAACAATTATAAATTCAAATGCAGGGTGAAGCAGGTTACAAACAAAAAGAATTTCTGGTTTCATTTATGGAAATAAATCCAGATATCGCGAACGGATTTTGGGTAAAAACACAAGCAAAAAGGCGATGGGAAAAGATAAGCGCAGAGCTAAACGGCAATGTACCTCATGAGTCCTGTTTTATTGGCAATCTTTCTCTTTACTTTACTTTACTGAGATAGATTGCCAATAAAACAGGCCTATTAAAAAAATGGGTAAAAGTAAAAAAAAATATTTTTTCGCCAGTCCAATAGAATGCTCGTTTCCCACACTGGTTGTGTAAAAGTGCTAGTACACGGCATGTAGCGCCACATACGTATGTAGCTCTCACGCCAACAGAGAGTGCACAAAGAGAGCTTGTACACGGCATGTACCAATTGGAACCATTCGCTGACGTACAATGACGTCATTGTTATATACGTATGTGGCTTGCTACATGCCGTGTACTAGTACCTTAAGACCAGTCGACGCAAAATCTCAAAGCGGCAGCAAGGTTTTTAGGCACAAGACACACTTTTCTTGACAAATTGTAGTCACACTTTTTCTTCCAATTTCAAATGGTTAGGCGCATCTCTTAATTGTTTTTCTTTTCTAGCTAGTTCTAGAACTTCATTACCATTTTCTGAATCGCTAGACCACAATTGAACCACACTAATTTTTTTTAAATTATACTTTCAACACAAATAAATTGCGAAAACGATAGTCAGCTGTCAATAAACAGCCGCCAAAGTATGATGTATTCACATTCACAATAATCCATTCCTCCATCGATTGAGTTACACAATGCTAATAGCTAAAATCATTCGACGCAAGCGACAATTGTCGTGACAATCGCTGTTCGACAATCACAATAAGGGTCATGGTAACGTGTAGGTAAACTCCATTCGATAAGTGCAATCCAAAAAAAAACGCCGTTTTACAGTAAGGCTGCACGATACAGTGCACCGCCTTAAACCTAACCCATTAGTCTGTTGTAAAAATAACGCTGCCATTCTATTATAGAAGTTTAGTACTAAAAATGTGATTTTATGTATGTCTAAATATATGGATGAAATCAGTTTTTTAACCTCTTCCCAATGCACATAAAGGTATAAAAAATGTTTGCAAAAATGATTTCTGACTGAAATAATGGCAAAACATTTTTTTTGTATATATCTATACGTTTTGTATATCACTCCTTTTCAAATCTAAAGGAACATGCTAGAATCATCACAGCGGAAAAAATACGCAAATTGGTATGGGAACGAAAAACTATCCTGCGGGATGAATGCAATTTCATTTCTGAAATATTGAAATTATCACGTTCGTCTGTCGAATACGTAAGCTAAATTCGCACACATAAATCACTCTTATTCCGAGTGGCGTTCGTTTTATTTTCACGACGTTTGTCGTTATCTGAGGCGTTTCATTTTACAAGACTTATTCGCCAATGTCATCGCTAAGTAGTTCACATTCTGATCTACAACGCTGACAGATAAATGGTTGTATGTATCAGTTTTTTGTTGTTTATCTTTTTCGAAAGAAATTCTCAGTTTATATCTTAAAAATGAATATTGAATATTGCATCAATATTTTGGAGTAGTGATGAAGACGTGGTCATAAGACAAACTGATCTCATTCGCTACCGTGAATAGATAACGACAAAATCAAATCCATTTGATCTGCCGGATATGTCAGTGGACAAACACTCGTTTGAAAAACTCAATTATTTAGTCTAAAGTCTAAGAAAATCTTCATTGGACGAAATAAAAGATAAGCTCGTGAAAAGTACATGGACGCCGTCAGTGCAGGCGATATAACGTGCTGCGACTGTGCGATTCTTGGCTAAAGGACTACCATAGCCTACATTTAAAATTTAAACTAATTTAACGACAAGAATCGTGTTTTTTTTGTCGTTTTGTGGCGTTCAGTGAACTTGACAGTGAAATTTTTCACTTGACGTTCGTCGTAAACTAATGAGATCCACCAAGGCGCTTAACTAAAACTGGCGTTCAACGATGAAAAATCGCCACTCGTAATTCCAAATTCAAATTGAAGTGTTTTTAAATCGTCGTAAACTCACCCTTATTTAATGTCTTCTAGATGTTTGTATTTTGTTTTTTTTTTCGGGTGATTTTTTGTTAATCGCCGCATAAGAACAAAAACTAAATCAGCAACCACATGCTTGGGCTCACTGTTGAATTTAATGTAGGTTGCATATACCTAACCTATAACCTACTCCAAATACAACCGTGACCCAATCTGGGGACTATATATATTCCAATATTTATACATTCTGCATTTACGACAAATTAAAACAGATTAATAACGTTTTCTAGAACGAAATAAAGCCAAATTAATATTTGGTCTTATTTCGATGCCAAATTTTCATAATTTGGGTCTTACTTCACGCCATCCATTGATTCTCAACATTATACCTGCTTGGGCGTTCAGCAAAATCTCAGTATTCAGGTAAGAAGTTCTTGACTAGATTGTCGGTTAGCCCTCCCTATATGTCATCTAAACACTGTAGCCCAATAACAACACAAACACACACATCTTACGGTAGATATCTGTTTATTTTTAGTGCTTTGACTGAATTTTACCAATAGTGGCAAAAATATCCACATAAAATTGTCTATTGTGACCTAAAAAATATTTGAGGTTAAAATTGATTTTATTCGAAAGGCGCATCACGTCAGCCAGCGGCTTTATTCCTTTGTCTTCCCCAAAATCAGCTCCAAATTCCTGTAAATAGTCATAACTTATAAATATAAATTTATTGACAAACCAGGATGGAGCCGCTTTCGCTGTGTAGGTAGGTACTATCGCTCTGTCAAAATTATCCACAAAACTAAGCTTTTTTCAAATCGATGTGCGTCAAAATTTGCGCAAATGTGACAATGCTTAAACTTGGCTTAAGGTGCACACATGTTACTTTTACTAGTCAGACCCAGACGACGCGCCGGACGGGGACGAACAGCAATGTGCTAAAATTAGGTGCCAAGTAAAGATTGTGGGCCTTACAAATAATCATTTTTAACCTTCTACCTTAATAGTTTGACAGTCACAATAGCTAATTTTATATTTAAATTTTCTCCCATTTAAAGTTAGTTTGGACACTAAAAATGATTATTAGTACCGCCCTGTATGTTACGTATGTTAACTAGTGTTTTTATTTTAGTGAGTCTTACAAAAATACATCATTGTTTGTATTACATAATTAGGTACATAGTTGCTTCAAATAAAAACAATTGTTGTTGCCGCACTAATTGTACTGATCCTTAAAATAGACATGTAGGTACAGTTTCCCATGAGGTCATGTGAAGGTTATGTCCTCTGCACTTTGACTTCAGTTTTCAAGTGTACCAAAAAAATCACCTCAGTCGCAAAAATGTAATTTTCTTAGATATACCTATGTGTGTAAGCACAAACATTTTTTTTTAAATATTATCCTAAAGTAACAAGTATGATCTTAAGAAAATGTCATACTTTGAGTACCTACCTAGGTACCTATGCCTAATTTTATGGGTAGGTATTTCCTACAAAAAAAACAAACAAAAAACAAGTAAAAGTGTTATCATCGGCCTGGCCGATGCTTTGATACCCTCCACTGCATAAAAGTCATGCAAAATGTTTGCCATGCGAGTTAGTATGTGTCTAATATTAGTTTTGTATGGTAGGTAGCAGAACTACTTTACCGACATAGGCAATTTTCAATACCAACCTGACGACGGTTAAAAAAAGTCCTCTCACAAAATTTCATTCACCTAAGTCCATTCGTTTGGACGCTATCGTTCTTTCAACAGACAGAGATATATGGGTCAAATATTGGCTTTGTATGGGAGGTAACAGAACTACTTGACCGACATGGACCATTTTTAACACAAACTTGAAGGCCATAAATGTAAGACTTCTCATAAAATTTCAGTTGCCTAAGTCGATTCGTTCGGACGCTATCGTGGTTTCAACAGACAGAGAGCCACACAGACGGACAGACAGACAGATAGACGGACATGGCTAAATCGATTCAGAATGTGATCCTGATTCAGAATATATATACTTTATATGGTCTCCGGTGAATCCTTCTTGGCGTTACAAACGTAATGGCAAAGTGAATATACCTTCCTGTGGAGGGTATAAAAAATCAGTGATCTTAAATGCTGGTATTCGTATAGGTAATAATTATCCTATCATATGCATTTTTAATTCAAATTATTTTATGAATATCATCTAAAAAAAAACCTACACAAAAACCTACTTAATTTTTCTTTTGTCCGCCATTATCTAAACTATAACCTCAAAAATATTCAATACCCAGACCAAATCAAGCACTAAACGCGAAACATAACCTGCGAATTTGCTGTACACCACGCGCACGCGTTGCCTTCACCTCACATGTTCCATCATTCCAGTTTCCATTTCCTATTTCCATCCACCAATTGAGCTTACAAGTTCGCAAACAGGTGAATGCACAATACCCCTATTCATTCAACATTTAAAAATAAAAACAATTCCTCAAGTACAACAACTTGATATTTTTATTTATTTACAAATTGCATATTTCATTTACAATTATTTATTAAACAACTGCGCAGGATGCAGTACCTAGCGCCATTTTATTTCTTTCAAATTCCCAATATTTTGTTCCTATTTCGTGCATTCCAATCCCAACCGCTACCGGTATCTCGTTTCGTTTTTGTTTATTACAGCGCTCGCAACAACTACGAAATGGTACTGCTCTATATCGCCTGTTCGTTGACAGTTCTGTATACGGAAAAGTGTCAAGTTCTCATCTCACATTTATCGCACCGCGACTGATCACACACATGGGAAAATTTTCAAGTGAAAACTTTATCGAGTTATTTATCAATTAATTAGTTGATATTAGATGCAACTCATTGCAAAAATAGTGTAAGACCACTTGTACAATGTTTTGTGATGGTTGAAAGAGTAACAATATTATCCTAAAATGGAGTAACACAAACTTAACTGATTGCGGTGGTTGGTGGAATTTTGTGCGGAGGTAACATTTTCTTTAGCCGATTCGATAATGTGTTGTGTCTTGCTGGTGATGGTGGAATTTATTGTGCTTTTCTTACTTCTGTGCTAAGTAAAAGGATGAACAAACTCATATTATTGTGCTGGCTATAAATATTGTTTTCGTTTATCGATTTCGTGTGCAGATAAATGTTCATATGTTTACTAAAACGCAGCTAAAGATGGTTAGTGTTTATTATTGATTGTTTAATATTTTTATTGGTCCGAGACAAGATTGGCTATATGGGTGTTAAATTCTGATGGTACATTTAGTTGGTTGTAGGTACCTACCTTTTTTGGGATTATTTTTTTTTTTTTTCGTTATGCATTGAATTTTTTTGGGGTTAGCAGTTGAATTTCTCTATCCGATTCATGGGTTCATGTTCATGTAATGGTTGACAGACATCATCCATTTTGTGTTTGTGAATTGTACGACATCTTGTGTTAGCTTCCGGTAGTTAAGGCAAACCGCCAAAAAGTACCTACAATCATAAAAATTAGCGGTCTTTTTTTTTTCTTAAGGTTGGCTGATTGTTTGAATTGTGCTGATTTTTTACGCAGTCAGTTAGCTATATCGAGTATAATTTGATGTAGTAGGTTGGTAAGGGTATAGAGCTGTATGGAGTGTGACTGACTAATTTCCAACCTCTCGAAAACCTGACAAGAACATCCAAGTTTATAAATGTCCTGAGAAAGCTTTTTCAATTTAGCCTTTTTATTCGACATAAAATTGTAGGTAATAAATAAAGACCCTAATAAAATACTGGTTGTTAAAAGCAACACCTAGTTCTATATACACTTGTTGCCGCAACTATTTTCTTGTTTATTTATCACTTAAATATTGCTCTACATAATATTTAGGTATTTAAAAGTCTTCTCGAGTTAGTCTTTCGATCGCAGCAAAGGCAAAATTATTCTCCTTCCAATGCTGAACGTTTTGATAACTAACCTAACTTTTTATGGGGGAAAAGTGTCTTTTTCGGCCGTTGAATTCGTACTGACTGACGCTTACCGATGTTCGGGTTTTATATAGCATTCTATTGATTTAGGACGGATTATTATTTATTAAGAATATATACATACGTCCAAGAAACTTAGGAACGTGGACTTCCGAACGGGTCCATTGTAATTGATCTGTTTTGATTTAAATAAAAATGGAAAAGCGTGATCAATCTAGGTCAATCTAGAGATCAAGTCAGTTATTTCGCACATGAGATCTTTGATTCTTTGTGGAACAGGAAATATTAAACGAGATTTGCCTCCTCTTGCAATTGTACAAAAGTCAATTTCTGTGTGTTTCTTCTATATGGGCTCCCATAACGTTCATCCGATTGCCGTGAAACTTTGACAAGGTGTGGTCGTGTGGTGCAGTTAATGTAATACCTACAAGCTTTGTTTAGCGTGACCCTATTAACCATTAGTGCGCACTAGTTTAGCTCTGTCGAGTTCGATATACATACCAGTTTGCATTGACAATGAAAACCCTATTCGACGTGAGCACTGGACTGACCCTTGGTATTCGGTCAGCATTGCTGGATTTTACTGTCAATCGGAGGTATCATTTGCGTGAATTATCGACTTGTGCTGCACTAATAAATGTTAAATAAAATGAGTTTTTCAACATTAAAATCATTAATTAAAAAAATTGAATGTTATTTTTGTGTTGAATCTATAGCTATATTAATAGCCAGTTTGCAAGTTTAAACTTCGTTTAACCACATACCTATCAAGTTTAAACCGACGTTGAAGACGAAAAGTTGTATTACAGTGCTAGTTTAAACTTAATCGAGAGTTTAAACCGAGTTTAACTTAACCGACCGTGGATGGTGGTTTAAACTGATTTTATTTTCCGGAATTTCGCAGTACGACCTCCCTCCAGGTTTATGACAAAACTACATTGCATTATTGTTGTTTTTATGCAACCAATTAGTTCGCAAGTGCAAGTCCTTATCTTTGATTGTACTCCAATGTTTCTAGAAAATGCTTGTATACCGTCTAAAAACGAACAAAGCAGCTGGAGCCGATGGACTACCTATACGGAACTTTTTAAAAACGCTGGAGATGACCTGGTCAGGAGCATACACCAACTCATTTGCAAAATGAGGTCGGAGGAAAGTATGCTCGAAGAATGGAATCTCGGTACTATCTGCCCGATCCACCATAAAGAAGATCGCCTACGGTAACCGGTGCTTTCACTATAATGGAATCAGCAGCAAGCAGAATGGGACTGACTATAAACGAGAACAAGACGAAGTTATGCTTTCCTAAACAAAAGCCCAACCCCACTAACGAATTGGTCAGAACGTGACAAATTGATTGGTATAACTTCGAGGTAGTCTGTGAATTTGTCTTTACCTGGGCACTGCTGTAAATGCGGAAAACAACATCAGCGCGACCATGTAGAGCGGATGAACATTGATGCTCCAGCGCTTAAGGTCATAGACGCCATACCAGAGGGAAGAAGACATCAAAGAAGATCTCATCTTCGATAAAGACCAGGTAGAAGGAGACCTCCGACTGTTTGGAGTACCGGCTCGAGCCGACTAAAGGGGCATAATAAGTAAGCCACAGGAGCACCAGGCTTTGTAGCGCCATCAAAAGTAAAAGTAAATTAAAGTAACTATTTCACTTTTTTAAAGTGCCAAACTGACACAATTACAGTGGCGTACAAAACGGGCGAGAAAAGTTAAACCGAAGTTTAACTAAACGTTCGTTCAAATTTCACTGTAATGCACTCACGGTTTAAGTACTTGGTTTTAAACTTGCTTGCCAGAGGCCAGATCACGTAAAATAAAAACGATCGAACGACATCGTTTCGACAATAGCAGTCTCCGTCTATTGCCACAGATATGATAGAGACAGCATTCGTGAAAACGCCCTAGTTTAACTAAACCTGAGTTTAAACTTGCACTGTAAAACCGGCTATAAATATTACTAGATTTTTTTTAGTGACAGGTCTCAGGGTTACATTTCGTGTTCGACATGAAACTAAATTTCAGGGGTTTTCTAGGGTTTTTTGGCAGCTACGAAAATTCAGTGGCACTTCTCAGTGCGCATTGAGTGCACTCTAGGGCTAACCACGTCGAACGAACCTATAGACGCCGCGAGAATTATTTCGTTGAGTGGCGTAGCAACGTATGCCGGTTATTGGCCGCGTTCCACTGACCGCTAGATGACTAGCGCGCCTGCCAAACTCCATATAAAAAAAACTGACATTTCATCATTTGCGCTAGAGCTCTAGCACATATTGTAAAAAGTCAGCTTTTTTTGGTATGGAGTTTGACATGCCGCTAGTCATCTAGCGGTCAATGGAACGCGGCCATTGACTTATATATGAACTGTCAGGGGCACACAAAACAACAGGTGCCCTTCTATTGTTGAACATTGGATAAGCGAAGAAACATATCCCAAAAGAAAGAACCTAAACACTGCCTTAAAAGCTTCCCTCGAGCTTCCTTCCAACCAATTTGGACCTATAGACTTAAATAGGGAGTGATAAAGGAAAGCCTATAACAACCAAATTCAATAAGCTTTCAAAGAACCACATCACAGCCATCAGAGTCTTTTTGCGCCTTGTAAAAGGTACACCTTCAATTAAAAAATATTACAGCACATAGCACCATCAGACTCGGAAAGTCAGGGGCTGGTCTGCGATACTCTACTTCCTCTCTCAAGAGATCAATCAACGGATTGTATTATTTCAACTCCTGTGAGTAGATACGAATGAATTTTCTCAGTCCCTAAACATCTCAAAATCCTAGAGGCTTCCCGCCAGTGTGTTCCCGGCTTAACTTATTGATATCCACGAGGCCTTCAGTCAAATCAAAATTTCAGACTTCCAGGGCATATCAACGTTTATGGAAACGGTCATGGTAATGGGCTGCTCTGGCAAGGCTCCGAAAGCAATCCGAGCGACTCTGACAGTTCTTCTCCTGAAAAGAAGAGAAATTTGTTTCTGGATTTGAATTCAGAATCGCAAAGAGTTCTTCAGGTCGGTGTTGGACGACCAACTGAAAACGACATTAGTGAAGGCCAATCTTATATGGAGAAGGTTGACAAACTTTGTCCTATCTAGAAGGACGTGTCCACATTAAAGCAAATGAAGAATAGTATTAAGGAACTAATCACCCTTATTCTACGTGGCGTTTATATTAAACGACAAATGTCGTGTTTTTTAAATCGGCATTACATGTGACGTGTTTTTAGGCGTTTTATGTCGTTTAAGTCGTTTTAACTCCAAAAACGAACGATTACAAATTTACAAACGCCACTAAAACGACACTTAAACGCCTCAACTCAAAAAACGCCTACTGTCGTTGAATATAAACGCCACGGCGAATAACCGTCAACGACACTTGAGTTTTTCAAAATCGCCACACCTACCTACCTACCGTCGAAACTTACAATTCATATTGTTCATCAAAGAAATATTTTTCAAGAAAGTTCTTGCGTTATTCTCCCCCACAAACACAAGTAACCTTTGACTTGTAGGTTACCCCAGAATCTTCACAAAACCGTATTATACCAGTCTTAAGTATTTGGCATATTTTCTCAGGAGACAGTGATCCGATAACATTCCAACTAATATCCTGATTTCTGCTTAGTTTCGGAATTTCCCTAGATATTTATATGATTCTAAAATTGTTATGGCCGCAGATTCACCTCGTACTATTTATTGTATTTAGGCACGCGCTTTGTAGTTGTCTGAAAAAGTTGTCATATCTAAAGAACTAAACATAGATGAAGGTAGGTTTTGTTGCTCTCGTAGATAGTTAAGTAGGTATTTCTCTCCGCAAATCATGGGTTTTTTTATAGCTTTTATTTTTGTTTCATATAATTTTAAACTTACATTCCCATAAAATGTTCACGCAATAAACAATAATTTATTTATTTTGTTGTTAGCCTTTCAGGTCGAGCGCTTTTAAAAGCAATCAATCCAAACAGCACAACACAATCCACAAACCGTTGTTAATACTGACCGCAATGAAACTATCCGCCGTGCAAACAAAGACATTCCTCCGCTTACAACGGAAACATAATGTCTCAACAGCTTTCATTCTGCAAAATATGCCTGCCATTCTCAAATTCGTTCAGTTCGCCATCACTCCACATATCGTTCTGAAGCAAAAACTGATCCGGCGACGTAATCGCGTCTTTCTTCGTTACAATCATCTGCGTAAATTAATTTTCGATCCATCACAATTGAAGAAACGACAGCGCGCGAAACGCATTCATTCGCAATGGTCCAAACGTATGGTGGTGCATCTGCGGCACTTCAAAACGGTTGAATTTGTCGAAGAAGAATCAAGTTGTGATGCGGTGTTACCCGAAGAAGATGTCAGCAAACAGCTGAAGGAGCAGTTGGAATTGTTGAAAAGTGGCAAACGTACAATTCCGCTATTGGAAGAACCATACGCAGAGCAGCGTCAAAGTGCGACGGTTTCTATAGAAGAAACTAGTGACAACGAAGATGCCGAGACAGGAATGGAAACTGAAACGACAATCACTGAAGATACTCAATTGGATGTACTATCGGATCGACCCGGAACACCATTATTGACCGCGTTAGATCAGGTTGAAGATGTAGACAGATTTGCGTCGCAAAATAAGCGGACGACTAGGGAAAGATTACCCATCGTATCAGACAGACGCAGTGGCAATTTTCTCGATATGCTGATTTCAAAGGTAAAGAGCACCTCAGATGAACCAACTGCTATTTCAGACAGCTCAATGGAGCCACCGAAGAAGTATATCAAAGCGGCTACTAGCAGGGAAGTCGTCGAATCGTCTGTTGATGAGCGCGAAAACTCTAATAGTTCTAGTGACTTTTTCGGCTTTGATGATAACGAACGGATATTGGGAACTTCTCCGGGGATGTTATCGACGCCTCTTGTTCAAAATCGTGACTTGAATTCTGCATTCGAGAGTGAGACTCTCAACGCATATATGCGGGACAATTCACTTGAAAGTTCAACCACTATGAAGTTTCCTCTGCGGCGCTCGGGAGATGGTTTGGTTTTTGCTAACTCTATTCCACCCAAGTTAGATATGCCTGCCCTTCCAGAAGGACTTCAGGGTCTGCGTACAGTGGCTGAACGTAGAAGTTTCCTTCAGCGTACAAGAAACGTTAAATATTGCATAATAAACAACGTTAACACCATCTACCACGAGTTACAAAAACGGACGAAAGGTCACCGTATAAATAAACACTCGATCGAATCGCTTCAGTCGAGTACCGTTCCATTGACCCGGCAGGGTTGGAAAGCAGCCACATGGCTCTTAACCGACGTGGGAAATTACTTCTATCAAACGATTAACATTGATGGAGAGAATTACCGTTTGTATGGATGCCGTGGCAATAGTCCCAGGAAGTACATAAGACCACACTCAAGTAGATGTACAAAGATTTTGAGCGTTTGTCCAGAAGAGTGCATAGATCGGATTACATTTCGTTTATTTCGGCCGATAAGGACTCTGGAAAGGCGATCCAAACTAGGCGATGCTTCTTTGAAAATCACTTACAAGGCATGTCCACTTTCTCAAAAAATCGCCCAACAAGTTCAGGAAGATGAAGCGGTTTACGACAGCTTAGAGATTGTCCAACTGCCACAGGTGGAGATGGAGGTGTTTCCCCATCTGCAAAAGCCGCTGCACGACATCGCAAAGCGGTATTTGCAACTGATTTTGCCATTCAATGGCATTTCCCGTGAATGGGCTGAGTTCTCTGTTTCTACTCTAATAGACAGGAAACAAATGAAAGTGAATAAAAACTCACATCCGTCGTTTACGTTTAAGCTTCCTTATCGAAACGATCGCAGCCATATGCTAGTTCAGCGGATACATAGTCGTTCAGAGGCATTCGAAGGACAGCTGGAAAACTCGCAATTATCTTTCCGCAAGGAAATTGATCAGAAGAAGGCCGATGGTGAAGCACCTGATTTGTTGGCCGAGGAATGTGCTGACATTTTATCAGACATGTTGAACAGTGTTGCCATTAGCAGTAGTGAAAACTCATTTCTTAAGGATGATCCGGATAATATTTATCAAAAGAGTGTTGATGATTATTTTATAGCGGAAAAGTCTGTGAAAAAGGTTCCAGAACTGCACCAACAACATGTGGGCCCACAGAACAGGAAGCAAAGTCGGTTACTGTAAGTTTTATTTAAGTCGTATGAGCATAACCTTTTTTTCTAATTTGTTATCTTGTTTAGGATGGAGCTGAGACGATTAAATGCGACAATCATTGATGCAGCAGCATCTAAGACCGATGAAGGTAATAATTTTAAAACTGTACAACATCATTCGTTGAGGACTACATCAAGTTTTTGTTTTCAGACGGAGCCACTTGTGATAAAGGATGTTGCAGACTCGGATGTGTGTGTGCTAGCATCAATGAAGGATTTGTTGTCCGGCAGCATTGCGGCAAACAAAGGTGCATTCTGGACTGCAATTGCAAGTGTCCGACTGTTATGCGCTTAGAAACCGATGTAAGTTTTCTTCTCATAATCCTGTGGAGTATGTGTTTTAATTTAGTAATTTCCATTAGGGCCGCACCATCACTACGGAGGATGCATTTATGCTACGACGTCAGGCAACAGCTAAACTCGCTCGCGTAGAAAAAGAGTTCACCTCCACTATTGTGTTGACGGGAAGTGAAACGCTGCTCATAAATGAATCGCAATACGATAAAAAACGCCGTTGCACTAAAATTCCGAAGCGTTATGGTGAATTTATTGATCCTGACGAATCAGATGTCAATGACAGCAAAGCTGCGAAAAAAGTTGAAACATCCACAGGTCTGAACTTTCCCCTCGAACCAATATTGGTGAAAGACAAAATATATCAGCGTCTTAAACATTGTTCGGTAAATGTCAAAAGAATGCGCGATGTGAACGAACTGGTGCCATGGTGCATGGTGCACATGGTATACAAGTGCTATTGCAAGGGAAGCGTGACTGTTGGAAATCCCATTGTTGTCGAGAAACAGGAAGAACAGCAGCCAGGAGGAACGACAATCGAAGAAGTCGCGCCACCTAAACCACGTACGTTGTACTCTTTCGAAAAAGAAGAATCCAAAGCGAACGATGCCACATCTAGTTGCTATGAAAGCGATACTTCTGTATCGAATTCTAGCGACTTAAGCTACATACAAACTTCAACAAAAGCAAAGCCGCGCCTACAAAGTGGGCAACCGGAAAAGCTCGAAACGAGGGGTCGCAAGCCAGATGTTGATTGCATCGGGATTTATATGAACTCGAAAGCAAATCATTGCCGCCGCGTTGTAGCTATTCCGAAGAATACATACCAACGCAAGAACAAGAAGCGATTAGCAGAAGTCCACCTGTTTATCGCCGAGAATGAGACTGAAGAGACTAGGCTCAGTTTGAATGAGCATGTTCTCAGATCTGTTTACTATCACAGGCATAAGCGCTCGCAACAGGTGCCGGTAAAAGTGGAGCAGAAAGCCAAAGTCGAAGATCAACCCAATAAAAGTGCTCCTACAAGTGTTAGCAGTACTGATAAATCACCTATCGCACTATCAGAAAAGCGCAAACTGAACGAAGACAAAAATGTACAAGAAGATAGCGGACGCGATCAAAAGCGAAGCCGTTTGACGAGTGCATCGAGCATTGAGGAAGGCACATCACTGCTTCGTGTCAATCGTTATAAAGACTCGAAAAAAGAGGAAGTGCCTCCAGATTATTCGCAATCAGAATCGCCGATCGCAGGTACCTCGACTTACACCCCACAACCGTACGAGCAAATAACAGTTCCGAAAATATCTCAAATCTTCTCACTTAATACACAAGCCATGGAAGTTGACACAGAAACTGGGGCGGCTGTTTCTGCGTATATTCCTGAACAATCGTCTGATGCTGCAACGTGCGCAGAAGGTGTCTCCTCGGATGCATTCAAAAGTGTCTTCAATGTGGTTATCAAGAACATGAATAACTTGGTCAGTAAAAAGATGCAGGATATCGATATGGCATTGAGGAGGGAGAGCAAAGCTATTCCAGCACCCAACGATGAGATTCTTTGTATCATACGATGGAATAACTTTTTGGAGGCCTTCATGTCGGGTTTTGTGTACTTGTGGGAGGTGCGAACCATAAATATGACTTTTATAGCAGCTACAATAAAAAATATGATGCCGCTGGTTGTGAACGCTTTAAGTGTTGTTAATATACGCGCATTGCCAAAGGATGGACTGCCGTTGTTGGGTCGAATGCTGATGGATCGCTTAACGAACTCGGTTACGGATGGTCTTGCTGTGGTATGTATGGTTTTATTTTTGTTTTCTATATTTCAAAGAAAGTGTTTGTGTATGCGTAAGCTTTGGTTTTCATATTCTCTGTACGATCTTTTAACATGTGAAGGTGTATTATAAAAAAAACACTGACACGTGTTTTATGAGCCATCTTTATGGGATCACTTGAACATAGTGGTTCAAACTAAGAAACAACACCGAACGCGAATGCTAAATGGCATAATTCTCTTCTCTTTTAAAAAGTAGTTGGAAGGTTAGTCGGTAAATATGAAAACATATCATCTTCCGATCCGCACACCATTGCAAACTTTTTTTGCTCCTTTTTAAAACAGTCTTTCGTCTACAAAACCTTCGTACCTGATCCCTCTTATTTCGAACTTCTCCATTGGTCCTTGTATTCTATCTCAAACTTTTGATCATACAGTAATAGAAAATAAGCGTTAACAATTGTATGATGAAATCATACCCGGCCCCGATGGTCTTCCTAGAATATTTCTTAAAAAATGTTTCTATAATCTTTCCCTCCCCCTTTCAGATCTCTTTTGGCTATCACTCTCTCCCTGAAATTTCCTCAGACATGGAAGTCCTCTTTCATAACACCGATACACACAAAAAGGGATCAAAGAAACGAAGTAACTAATTACCGCCCCATAGCTAAACTTTCACATATTCCCAAACTCTTGAAAGTAGTTTGTACGATGCCTTAAGGCTTCCAGTGCAAGTCTATTATTTCCCCTAACCAACACGGTTTTCTTAAAGGTAGATCAATGACAACTAACCTCGTCGAATTCATATCCTCTGCACTCTCTGCCTTAGAAAGCGGAAAAGAAGTCCACAGAAGTGCAACTGATTTCAATAAGGATTTTGATAAAATTTCCCATAAATTACGTGATAGTGACGTGATTCCAGTCTCAAAAAGTTTTAAATTGTTTTTCCACTTGGAACCGTTTAGAACTTAATCGGCCCTAGCGAGGTATCGGTCGGAACGGAGAATTCTCCGCAACGCATATTCCGTCGGAGACTCAAATTACATTCGAGGTATCCGCCTTCGGAAAGAATAATTAAAATGCGGCGACGCATTGATTTGACATGATGTTGTTTCGTGGTACATCGGGGTTTTCCTGTTTTGTGCTTGTTTTTTCGTTTGTTTTTGCTCTGGAAACACAAATTTAAGCAACAAATACAACCAATTACTTTGTTAAAAGTTTTTTTTTCTTTATTGCTTTCATTTATCAACACTTCACTGCAAATCGTAAACAAATTCCGCAACCAATTCCTATCGGAGCATATCGGAAGAAAATTCGTATGAAGCTGTCAAAAATATCAGTTAAAACGCACTTGATCGCACTGAAACGCAAAACGCGTTGCATATTTTGTCGGAAAAAAGTTCCGAAAATGTCTTCCGAAGTATACCTCGAAGCAAAAATCCTCCGATTCGTATGAAATCGGAGAATTTTCCGTTCCGACGGATACCTCGCTAGGGCCGAATGTCTCTAAATGTCAATCTGTCACGTAAGAGCAAGAAGTCTCCTCCCCAAGTTGACCTTCTTTACGACCAACCTATATCTCTCGTGCAAACCATTCATGACCTTGAAATAAAGGGGCTAAATTTCCGTTCGCATATTGATGACATAATTACCAAAGCCAACTAATCACTCGGCTTCGTTGAAAGATGGTCCAAAGAATTCTGCTACCTACATCACTTTTGTTCGCTCCGTGGTGTCAGCAAGTTCATATTTCCAGAATCGAGAGCATCAAACGTCGTTTTCTTGGTTTTGCTCTTCGTGGTCTTTCTTGGAATGATCGCCTAATCTTACCTCCTTATAGCGACCGTCTCAAACTTAAATACTCTTGAGGAACGCTGGGACGCTGAAGACATTCTTTTCATCACTTTCAAAGATTCCTCTCAGGCTCTTTATAACTCTATCCGCTTTAACACTAAACCTCGTAATCTACGTTGCCCCCGTCTCTTCTATCGTCCAACCCACCGCACCTCCTATGGCTTTAACGAACCAATCTCTCGTATGCTGCGAAAGGTTAACTTAAATCTCGTTATTTTCGACTACAAATGCAGCACTACCCCCCTAAAAATCTTAAGCATCCTTAGCTTTAAGTTATAGTTATAAATTCCAGTAGCTTTAAGTCATTGTTATAGCTTGTATTAAGCCCAATAAATGGTGGTTCTAATTTGCCTCAACCAACATAAAAATTAAAATGTCCGAATCCGGTTAGAAACTGCGTAGTGTATTAGTTTTGTCTCTCTGGATGGCGGTCCATCTATCCTTTCTTTTAGGCTTCCACCTTAGTTGCCGTAAAAGTTCTGACTACTTCCCCTTTCTTGTCGTACACGAGCTGTCTCTTTGCTGCTAAGAGTGTCACTGCTGCAACGACCAGAACGAACGGTTCTGATACTGTGCGGTAAGAACTTGCGATGCGCATCTTTAAACTACTGCCATCTGTCTCCTGTACTTCTCCTATTTAAGTGCATCTGCTCATATCACGGATCCGTACAGAAGGATGGCGTGCGTGATTGCCATGAGAAGCCTTTTGTTTGCTTTCTCTTGGTCCTCCAATGTTTGCCATTAGTCTGCTAAGTGCTGTTGTGACTCTAGCAATTCGATCGGAAGCGGATTTAATATGAATCCAGAAAGTGAGTTTGGAATCGATTGTTCTTACTATGGACCTATAAAGAAGTCAAATTCCGTCGGCATATGCTTTCTGGTCAGTAGAACAATTTCGGTCTCCTCCGATGAAGACTAAGACCATGGGTTTCCATCCAAACTTACACACGTCTCACAACTTAGCTTAAGTTCCTTCGTGCTTCCTCTGTATCCCCCGCTGCTTTCAGTTAAAAGAGCCTACAGTTGTGCAGAAGTCGCACGGTGCACTTTTATATAGAAGCTGCTTATGACAATATTTAATATGATTCCAAATAAGATGCTTGGCCTAACATAAATCACCCCTATTGCCGTTGGCGTTTTTCGTAAACGACTCGTATTTCGCTGCGGTTTTTAGTCGCTGTTTTTAACTTTTTTGAGACAAATGAATTGAAATGATGGTGAACACATAGAAAAGGAAATAAAATTGTTGAACATTGTTGTACAACGACACGAAACATAAGTTGTATTACGACTTCCCCATAGGTTTAAAAATGTAGACTTCCAAACAATTGATTATGCCGATGACTTGGTCATCAATTTTAGGGGCAACGATGTAAACAAAGTCAGAATTTTCCAAAAATGCAAAGACGACAACACAATCATACAAAAACAGTGTATTTTTTCCAACGCAAATGTTTCTGTTCTTTAAAAATTAATCCACATGATGATCGTACCCTGAATACGTTTCTTATCATCTCCTAATTATATGTATTTAACTTTTTTTCGTTCTCAAATTCTAGGTTATGCAAGGCCAAAAGATGTACTGGTTCGTCAAAGGATTTCTGAGACCAGACAAGACGCGCATTTGCCCCAAACCAACTCCCCAAACTCATCCATTGCTAACCAAAAAGATAAACATTCTCTGTCGTCTCCTGATCAATCAACAGATGAACGAACTTAAAAGGCGTCAAGAACGGCTCTCTCCTGAATTGATTCCTCAGCCGAATGCAACAATACCACAAATATACGACATAGACTACCTAAAACAAAATCAACAATTATCATCTACATCACCATCTCAATCTCCACGACCACCTTCATCCCAAGCACTACCACCACCACCACCAGCAGCACCAGCAATATCACTGCCACCACCACAACCTTCCAATGTCGTTAAAAATGTCTCTCTTCCTAAAGTAAAAGTTCTGCCAATGCAACGAAATATCTCTGATCACGCTACCTCGATACTCGAGCAGATGGTAACTCAAGCCTACGGTATGGTACGTAGTAACATATCCTCTCGCAAATTGCGTCAGTCTGAGCTAAAGGAGATTTATATGCCGGCGACCATACGCGAAGACCATCAATGGCTGGTATTGGACATTAGCAGTGACTTTTCACACATTTTCATACCGGAACTGAGAGATTTGCTGACCTTAGACCGGGTACAGAAGGTCATGGCGTACGCTATCACCAAGAGTCGCATCGTTAAAATGCAATTCTGCCAGAAGCCACTTTTTAACGCCTATGTGACGCCAATGTCAAATAGAAAGTTGTACTTTGGCCCGTTTCGGAATACATTTCAAACACCACAACTGATTTTACTGCAGAGCGTCGATGGGCAAATGATGTTGCGCGAGGTTTACGAGTCACGTCACCACGTCGCTTTAAAGACCGAGAAGACGTGCTCGTTTTGGCTGACTCAACGCCAGGGAAAATTGTTTCTAGACGTCGAGCAAGAGACCACACAGGAGGCTCCACCAAACGATGATGGTTTGGTGCAGGTGCAGCAAGAGCCGCCAATTCAGGAAATCGGCGATGACGATGATATTTGGATTGTTCAAACTGTAAATAGTGGCATAGATGCAATCACCGACAAAGTTCAGGATGAAGTTGTTAAAAATGTTGGTGTACCCCCAGTAGAAGAACCGAAACAATCGATGCAGGGCAATAAGCCAGATGAAGAGGATGATGATGACGATTGCATGATAATTGATGTTGATCCTAATGAAAATGCTGTCGTTGATTTAGAAACCCTAGTGTCGGCAGCTCCTATTGAAACTGTAATTAAACCACCGGAGCGCATAAACTACACAATATCATACACAGGGGAGAATTCTTCGTTGGTAGTAACTCAAAATGAATGTGAATATGTTGAAAATGCTGCGCATAGTTTCACAATATTGAAGCCCGAAAATGAACCAAAACCAATAATGCATACGCTGGGCTTAGAGCAAAGTGAAGCCAATAATATGCAGCAGCAGTTGCCACAGGAACTTTTAAATGTTAATATAGAATTCGATCCGATGGACGTTTCCGCGCCATCATTCGTCAAAGCAGTGTCGTACAAACAGCCAATTGTTAACGCAGTTGCCACTTTACCAAAACCTCTTTCACTACCCAAGATGACGACAATTAAAAAAAAGACGCCAATATACGTAAAAAGGATCATGCCCCCTGAATCAACGACTATTACCCCACCTGGAGTTGAATCGGATAAAATGGAGTCTACTGTCGTAAATAGCCAGACGAACAAAGATAATTCACAGCAAAATGTGCAATCCATTCAGGCGCAACCCTCCGGGTTGGAGTCGAATGTACAAAAATTGACATCAAACGCAATAAAATGGAATAACAACGTAACAATCGCAAAATTAGCAGTTGACGGAACCAGCCCTCAATGTAGTACCCCAGCTGACGTCTCCAATTCACAGGCAATTTTATCGACCATTGCACGAAAGTCCCTGACTGTGATGAGTTCATCAAAAGGAAAGATTATGATACAAAAGCCAAATGGACGGTTTAGCTTGCCATCAGTTGTGCAACCGGAACAGAAACAACCTACAAAGCCGAAAGTGATAACGGCCCAAGAAATTCGCCAGCATCTAATGAATAAAACAGCACAACCAATCCTGCAACAACCTTCTAAAGCAACAACAGCGCAGGCTCCTCCCAATCAAATGTCCATAAAGCAACCTGTTGTTAAAAAGGTTGTACCACCTACCGTTTTTCATCCGCGATATACATCGGCTGCCGTGCGTCCTATGATGACTCCACGTCCTACGCTTAATCCGCGTATTGTGACCCCGGGTCCTATAGTAACGCCACGCCCTGTTTTTACGCCACGTCCGGCTGTAACTCCACATTCTGCGTTACCTCCCCTAGGTGGAGTTTCAATTCGATCGCCGGCAGCGATAAACACACTCGTAAAACGTCAGCAACAACAATTGACCCAGCAGCGTTCACCGACCACCACTACCGCCATTAGCACTGCCACTGCTGTCGTCACTACAAACACTACCAGCAATGCCGCCATTACTAACACCACCAGCACTAGCGTCACTACAAACGCCACCACCACACTAGCTGGTGGTTCCTTAGCCAAAGTTATCAATCCAGCAGCACGATTGCGAGCACAAAGCACAATATCCTCAATGCCTCGTATGCAGCCTAATCCGATTACAAATACATCGCACGCAGTATTTTTGAAAAATCCAGCGAATATGGCTGCATCCAGTTCAAATACAAAGAACCCGACTGTGTCTCAACAAGTCGGGCAATTAAGACGCATTGTGACCAAAACTCCATCCCCCGCTGCTGGTGGACCGCCAAATAAAATACTAAAACTATCAACTGGTGAACAGACGCCAACTGCAGGTAAAAACGATTCACCACAAAGCGACCCTTTGCATATTCCCGAGGAACTACCAGTCACTGCCGTCGATGATTTACCGCAGACCAAACTTCCGAAAGATCTGACGGCAATTCGAATTGCCGCTGCCCCTACACAAACAAAGGCTGTAAACTCTACCGACGCAAGCTGCGGCATCAAAAGAAACTCGATAGGCAATATTCTTAATCGTCCATCAACGCAATCGTTACCAACCAAACTACCAGTTGCCACTGCCAAAAGCAATCCTAATACTATTGTCACTTCTGTTGCTAATTCATTGGAACCACAAGTCAAAGGCATACCAGTCGATTTGCCACGTTTAAAGAAGTTCGCAATAATAGGCTCGGCGAATACAACTGTAATCACTCCCTTGGGACCCCAGTCTGTTGAGACAAAAGTGCAAAATGAAGGTGATGGTGGAGGCTCTTCATCAATTACTGACAGCTCTGTACAAAAAAAGAAAATTATCGTCGGAACTGCTTCAATAACGTGTCCTCCTGCACCATCAATCATTACAAAAAATGTGGTAAAAGCTACGTCCTCGTCATCCAGCCCATCGACTGTTACCTTGAACCCAACTATTAAACAAAAAAACGGCAGAACAGAATACGGATATTTCTTTGCGAACATGGAAGGACTGCCAAAATTCGTGGTCAAACACGTGGACGATGATTTTCTAATCAAAGTGCCAAACTTTCATGGAATCTTAAAACTCTCCGGCTTGACAACAGTTCACAATTACTTGAATCAGTAAGTAAAACGTTTGTTCTTAACTTTATTAACATAGTGGCTAAGTTTCAATGCTCTGTTGTGGTCAGTTTGTTCTAGTATTGCATTCCCCCAGGCATTCATTTTTGTTATGAGTGATTGCAAAAGATTTGTCAAAATTGTTAACAACTTTTTGTAACGTAAGCATATTGTCCATCGTATTCGTATGTGTGACACATTGACATACCATACATGGACTGCTAGCAGGCAATTTTTCGTTGAAGCAAACATAAGCACTAGCTCTTGGTTCACGGCGCGGCGGAGAGAAACGAAAACGCTCAAATGTCATCGAGCAATTCGTGCGATTTTGTTTAAGTGCTGAGTATGCCATCTGTTGTAGAAAGTTCAAAATAATTTGAATAAATCGTTATTTTGCGCTGTTGCAATGTTTCTACAGTGGATGGCACTGTGTTCTATGTAAAAAATGTCGGGCAGAGGTTTCATACTTTTGCCGCAATGGTGTCAATGGTGTGACATGTGGAAAGCTCAACTTTGCTCTACCGCCGGCATTTGTTTTCAGATCTTACAGTTATAGGTAGAGTTCGCGACATTCATGCGCATCGTTCTCGTGCTTTTTGTTGCCTACACGATTTTTAAAAAGTTTGCTTCACTGTATTAAATTTGGCCCCCATTGTGGTCGGTATAGTTAGTAACTGCGCCCAAAATATACGTTTAAAATTAAGTGTAAAACTGACTACTAAGACGACTCTGGGCTTTGCTTGTTTTTTTTTTTATACCCTCCACAGGAAGGTATATTCACTTTGCCATTACGTTTGTAACGCCAAGAAGGATTCAATGGAGACCCTATAAAGTATATATATTCTGAATCAGGATCACTTTCTGAATCGATTTAGCCATGTCCGTCTGTCTGTCTGTCTGTCTGTCTGTCTGTCTGTCTGTCCGTCTGTCTGTCTGTCTGTCTGTTGAAAGCACGATAGCGTCCAAAGGAATTGACCTAGGCGAACGAAATTTTGTGAGACGACTTCTTTTTACCGTCGTCAGGTTGGTATTGAAAATGAGCTATGTCGGTCAAGTAATTCTGGTACCTCCCATACAAAACCACTATTAGACCCATGTGTCTCTCTGTCTGTTGAAAGCACGATAGCGTCCAAAGGAATTGACCTAGGCGAATGAAATTTTGTGAGACGACTTCTTTTTACCGTCGTCAGGTTGGTATTGAAAATGGGCTATGTCGGTCAAGTAGTTCTGGTACCTCCCATACAAAACCACTATTAGACCCATGTGTCTCTCTGTCTGTTGAAATCACGATAGCGTCCGAACGAATCGACTTAAGGAACTGAAATTTTATGAGAGGTCTTATATTTATGGCCTTCAAGTTTGTATTAAAAATGGTCCATGTCGGTCAAGTAGTTCTGTTACCTCCCATACAAAACCACTATTGGACACACGTCTCTCTCTGTCTGTTAAAGCACGATAGCGTCGAAACGACTCGACGGTAGTTTTGCTACCTACCATACAAAACTTTTATGCAGTGGAGGGTATCAAAGCATCGGCCAGGCCGATGATAACACTTTTACTTGTTTTAACATGTTATTAGTGTCGCTAAAATAAATTGCATTTTCTTTACAGGTACACGATACAAAAATGTGGGAAAACGGCTGAAGATATTGCAAACTTGAAGTGGATATTTAAACCGCAAGACCGTTCCAAACTGAACAGTATAAGTAGATCAAACTCAAATTTGTCGAAACCTACGACACCGGTGGTACAGAGGGTAATGAATGTAAGTATACAAAACAATGTTGAAAAAAGAGGTAGCTGAATTGAGGACAATTACTGGGTCTCTTAAAATGCTGTGATTTCAGGTTTATTAGAATTGTCACTTAAAATTGTAGGTCCCCGCTTCCATTCGTTATAAAAATAAAAACTCAGAATGGTTGTGAAAATCCCACCTAGGCTACAAGGACAAATCTCTGCATAAGCTAATCCATCTGTCTCTGGACTTGTCCCGATGGAAGATAGCATTTTATCAGCATATGAAGGGTTGGCCAGATACTAGTTTCTTTTTAAATGTGCAATAAATAATGGACAAAATTACATTTTTTCAAAAGACCAATTGTGGCATGGGCTGTGTGGTATGTTGCGCCATCCTGCATGAACCAGAGGTCGTCTAAATTCATGTCTTTAATTTCAGTAGAAAAAAAGTCAGTTAACATGGCTCGTGTAACGTCCACCGTTGACCGAAACGTTGTTTGCCAGCCTCATTTTCGAAGAAAGATGGGCCAATGATGACACCACTCCACAATCCGCCCCAAACTGTCACTATCTGTCTGAGCGCACTGTATGACAACGGGAATCATGAGTGTTGTCCACTAGCATATCAGTCTCACGAACTTTTTGCACAAACTTGCGTACAGCAGGCGTGGTGTGTGCTTCATTTCAGCCAAAACTTCTTTTGAAAAAATTACACTGTTTGGGCTACACAGCACTCACTTTGGATATAAGTTTTCAATATTTCCTAACGTTATTCAAGCGTAAAGCGACTCATTTCATTCCGCGTAGGTATGATACTGACTTCCAGTCAAGATTTCGAGCGGAAAACAGCTGTCAGTGTCAAAATAACTTATGATTTAAAAGATGGCCCACCCTGTATTTACGACGTGGTAGACAAACCCGCGAATAATATATGTAGTTCATGTTATTGAAATGTAAAAAATCGCACCAGAAAATATTCGTAAGAAATGTGTAAACCGATTTGTTGATACTGTGCGTCCCTTCTTCTTGACGGCATAGTACTTACGATGTTTTGTCAAATGTGTAAACTTTTTTTTCTAAGAAAATTAGCAACAATTTAATATTTACGTCAAAAACGCCCCCATAAACTGGGCGTGTCGTAAGATTTTTGTATAGCTAAATTAGTGAGAAGAGCCTCATTCAAATATATGTACAAGAAATTTAATTATTTATAATTTATTCCTTGCATAATAATAAAACCAGAAAAACAAGAGCTGTACAATTAGGTGGTGGGTCATCCTGTGAAAAAGTACTCATACAGTATGTACACTCGAATTCAAGGGCACTAAAATGAACTTTGAATCTGTGTAGTTTAATAGACCTAGTTTTGCAATTGCTCACTTTATGAATACCCTTATAATGCATTAGCTATTATTCAATGTCTTATAATTTGTTTCCAGCTTTTCAATCGTTCCCCGTCAACACCAACGTCGGCATCACCATCAACTACATCACCGACAAAAGCTGGCCCAAAGCCAATTGCATCAGCGCCCATTAAAATACCAGATGCAAAGAGTCCAATTGTTTTAGTGGATGATGAATAGGCAAAAAACTACTTTCGAATTTGTACATGATGATCTTATTGATTTTTTTTTTTTAAGTTTGATTATTTTTTACAATTGTTTATTTATTCCCGTGAAATCGGGAATCATTTTATTTTAGTTGATCTGTATTATATATTTTTATTTAATTTACTGTAAGTATCAATATTATTTTATTTATGATCCCCTCCTTTGGGATATATCAATACTATACAAATGGATTGTTTATAATAAACGGAGATGAACATATGAATGTAAATGTACCAATACTATACACCGTATGGTTAGGAAGGCATTTTTATAAAAATGCACCCGGGCACTGGACATATTTCAACAAACAGAACAGGCATATTTAACAAAGAAAACGTAAGCATAACTTTATAACACTGAAGACTGGTACATTTAATTGTAAACGTATAACACAAACAAGTATGTTATAATATTGGTGATCGTAAGTCATGAGCACTATGCCATGCAATACCACCCACACTAAATTATTTAAGTAAATAAGGAAGATATAGATGTCAAACAACGTCCCCCCATATGTACTCCAAGACAGTTGGGATATTTTATTTGTTTATCCCAATTACGGTTTCCTTGTATACTATTCTCATTATTTTAAAACATAATGTAAATTGTCTGTAAATATAAAAAAGAAAAAGTTTATTACATTGCAATGCTTTAATTTTTTTTTATTTTTCACTGTTATATGCATTTTTTTTCTTTTTGTCATTTTTCGTAGTAATATTATCACTACCTAGTAATGGTGTATTACGAGCCAGGATAATAGATATAGAGAATTGTAAATTCTTAAGGTTAGATATTAATTAAACCAATAAATCGAAAGTAAATGTGTCTAATTATGCAGTTTATTTGTTTAGCACATAACCGTTATAATTATTGTCATTCCTCTCTTTTCAAACGATTTTCTATTTGTATTGAATTATTTCCCTCAGGTTTAGAAGGAAGTTGCAGGTTTTTATTTCAGATAAAGGCGAACAAGTTTTTTTGCAGTGATATTTTTATTAACTTTTTATATAACATTCCTACCTAATTAAGTTTTTACAGCTAGGTTCCAGAAATCGAGTGAAATCGAAATTGCAAATCGAGTGAATTCGTTTTCAGTGTTCTGCATTTGGAGCGGTTCGGAAACTCCGAAATTTTGTCGAAATCACAATTTCACTTTGTCTCAATTCCGAAAATTTTGAAATCGAAATCGAATACAGTGAAATGTTGAACACAAAAATTCATTTCCGATTTCATTTCGAGTGAAAGTGAAATGTGGAACCTAGCAGTTAATTTGAAAATTATTTTTGAATGTGCCTATAAATTAAATTAAGCAGGTAAATGGACAAAAGAAAATGTGGAATAAAACAAAACGGCTAGTTCTAAAACAACAAATGAACAAAATAATCATTTGTGTCATTTGTTGGAGAAGTTTATGAAGGTGACTTGATTATAGCAAACAAATTCAATGAGTATTTTATAAAAAGTGTAAAAGTGCGAAAGAAACAGCAAGTAGATTAAAATTCCGTCCAATAACGATAAACGAACTTAAAACAATAAGCATGAAGCCTAATAACAAAGCAGACTTCGAAAAAATAAGTCTGAGCATATTCATGGATTACCTACTGGAATACATTAGGACAAACAATACTCCAGATAAATAACGAATCGATTCTAAAAGGAGAGTTTCCAAGCCCTTGGAAAGATTCTATGGTGACACCAGTAGAGAAGTGGCAAACACCAATTGGACCGATAAATACTTTAAGAACTATTGAGAAAGTCATCGGGACTGTTGTAAAACAACAACTACTGGTGGAATACGTTGAAAGCAACTATTTTTATCAATATATCAATCAGGGTTTAGAAAGAATTACTCGTGTAAAGCAGTAGTAAATCACGTGGTGTGAACGAATGGAAACATGGTGGAAAGCGGAAAAAACCATTGGCGCTGTTTTTAGACTTTAAGAGGACTATCGAAACGATTGGTAGGGAAATTTCTCTTAAGAAAATTATATAATGTATGATGTACAAGATGTGGAGCTAAATTGGCTTACATCTTTCTTAACAAATAGAACGCAACGGACGAGAGTTAATAATAGTGTTTCAGATTTTATCAAAGTGGAACACGGAGTACCACAAGATTCCATATTAGGTGCGCTACTAGTATTAATACCTACATAAATTACGTGCCAAAAGTTATAAAATTGTGCAAAAAATTACTTTATCTTGATGATACCTTGATATACTGTTGTTGTCCATAAATCTCTGTGAAAAGTTTCAGGAAAAAGAAAAACGCACGTCCATTAGAGATAAAGATACAAAGGGAAGTACTTTATTGGTGATACCAAATTAAGTTTTTACATGTATGTAATGCTGCCAAATTAACATCCCCACTAAAAACTTATATTACAGTAACCCTGAAATTTTCATCAAGCTGCTAGTCCTGGGAGATGGTAAAGATTTCGTTAACAAATCTGCTGGCATATTTTTGGAGGCGATGTGTTTCAGATTAATTTTTTTCTCAGCAATGACATCACGAATAAAGTGGTGACGAATGTCAATGTGCTTTGTTCTTGGATGGTAACTTTCATTTGACGCAAGATGAATAGCACTCTGACTGTCACAAAATAATTGTATAGCTGAATTCGCTCCCGTCAGCTCGTTCTGGATACCTTGCAGCCACAGCGCTTCTTGAACAGCAACTCCGATTGAGATGTACTCGGCCTCCGTCGTAGACAAAGCAACTGTAGACTGTTTCCTTGACCCCCATGATATTGCGCCACCTTGCGATAGAAATACATATCCGCTTATAGACTTTCTTTCATCTAGATCGTTGGCATAGTCAGCGTCGCAATATCCGATCAACTCACCGTTTCCGTCTCGACTAAAACAGAGTTTAGTATCCGATGTGCCCTTTAAATATCTAAGGATTCTCTTGGCTGCTATCCAGTGCTCCATGCCCGGGTTTTTATTAAACCTGCTTAAAAAATTTACAGCGTAGCAGATATCTGGACGGCTAATTTGGGCCGCAAATAGAAGGCTACCAATTAACTCCTGATAAGGAACTTTATTCATTTGAAATCTTTGATCATCTGTTTTTGGACAATTGTCCTTACTTAGCTTAACGTTGGCATCCATTGGAGTTGCTACAGGATTGCAATTGGCCATTCCAAAACGATCCAACATTTTTAAAATGTACTGCTCTTGATCTAAGTATAGTTTGCCAGATTCTCGATTGTGTTTCAAACTCATACCCAAAAAAGAATCAACCGTAGAAATTTCTTTCATATAAAATTTTGATTTTAAATAATTTTTCAATTTTTCAGACTCTTTTAAGTCTTTTGATAAAATTAGAAGATCATCCACATACACAGCTAATATCAAGAACGAATCATTAATATTACTATTGTTAAAATAAATACATGGATCATATCTCGACTGCTTTAAATTGAAACCCTTAAGAGATTCATTAAGTTTCTTGTTCCATGTTCTTGAGGACTGTTTTAGTCCATAAATGGATTTGTTTAACTTTAAGACCTTATTTTTAGGAATATTCAACCCTTTCGGTGGATTTATAAAAACTTCTTGATCTAACTCACCTTGGAGAAATGCTGTGACTGCATCCATTTGCTCAATATGTAAGTCCAATTTCACCGCAAGTGACAGTAGATAACGCAAAGAACTGTATTTAATAACTGGAGAATACACCTCATCGAAGTCAATACCCTTGCGCTGAGCGCAACCCTTAGCCACTAATCTTGCCTTATAACGCCTTGTTTCACCATTGGCACCATTCTTTGTCTTGAAGACCCACATCGAGTTCAAAGCCTTCTTTCCAGCTGGAAGTTCAATCATGTCCCATGTATTATTTTTCATCAAAGACTCATACTCTTCGCTAATTGCCTTTTTCCAATTCATCGCATCAGGTCTCGAAATTGCATCGTCAAATGTAGAAGGATCATCCGCTTCACTTCTTTCATTAACAAAAGTGACGTAATTATCGAATTTTTTTGGTTTCGGTTCTCGATTAGAGCGCCTCACAGGTCCAACGATGTTATCCCCACTTAATAGTGATGGAATGAATTCTGAGCCTGAGGGCTCATCTGATTCAACGATAGTCATCTCAGCATCAGCAAAACTTGTATCAGAGTCAGAATCCACCATTGTGATTTCATATAATATTGCTATTATTATTAGTAGGAAACCTAACCGCAACATCATCAGCACAAGATACATCATCATTAAAGTTATTGTGCACACTTTCATCAGCTGCACGATCCTCACCATATACATTTTCATCAGCAACGTAAGTACGCAAAATCTCAGAAGCAGCACCGTCATCCACACACATGTTTTCATCAACAACGTTCGTCTTCATATGCAAAAACTCAGTAGGAACACATTCATCAACACACACACTTTCTTTTGCAGCACAAAGCCCGTAAAAACGCAGATCTTCAAAAAATGTCACTTCTCTGGAGACTAGCATTTTCTTCTGTTGTGGGTTGTACATCCTATACCCTTTAGAAGTCTCTGAATAACCAACCATAATGCATTTGATGGACTTAGCATCAAGTTTTGATCGCTTCTGCTTTGGGATCAACACCATACCAACTGAACCAAAAATTCGCAAATGAGACAAATCGGGCTTTTTACCATACCACACTTCCTCAGGACAACGATTTTCCAAACTCTTAATTGGAGTTCTATTGATCAAATAAGCAGCCGTGTTAATTGCCTCTGCCCAATAACGTTTATCCAAATGACCTTCGAACAAAAGACAACGTGCCTTCTCCACCAGCGAACGATTCATCCGTTCAGACTTTCCATTCTGCTCTGGACAGTACGGAGTAGACGTTTGGTGAACTATTCCTGCTGATTTGAGACACTGCTGCATTGTTCGATTCACAAATTCTGTGCCATTATCTGATCTGAATATTTTGATTTTTCGTTTTGTTTGGTTTTCTACCATGTTCTTGAAGTCAAAAAAATGTTTCGCTACTTCACTCTTATTTTGCATTGCGTATACAAAAACCTTCTTCGAAAAATCATCCAAAAATAGAACGTAGTATCTGGAACCACCCAACGATGTAGTATCCATCGGACCGCATACGTCGGAATGAATAAGCTGCAACAAATCAGTTGTTTTATTTGTCGAAGATTTAAAACTGCGTTTGCATTGTTTGCCCTGGCAACATGTAATGCAAGCTTTATCGGTTTCAGGTTTGTCATTTATGATTCCAAGATTTCCAGCTGCTTCCAGTTGCCGCAACACTTCTGTGTTTGGATGTCCCATCCGCTTGTGCCAAACTCTTTTATTTGCTGCTATACATGCAATATTTTTATATTGAACATTCAACTGGAAAACCTTATCGATTTCTGTTGCAGAAGCAAATACCTTTCGCGACTTGTCCATAATATTACAACCCCCAGAATCAAACATAATTGTATTTCCATTCTTTATTACCTGGCTTATAGACATCAAATTGACATTTATTCGAGGAACGTGGAGTACATCACGCATAACAACTTCGTTGATTTCTCCTCCACCGTATACCTGGATGGAAATATCTCCTCTTCCCAAAACATCCAACCTTGAACCATCTGCTAAAACTACGTAATCATTCTCTTTCGAATAGTTCTCAAACAATTCCCTCTGTTTTGCCATATGTGACGAAGCTCCTGAATCGACGAACCAGTTCTGTAGATTACCTTCTTGCACAGAATATGATGCAGCATATACGGCATATTTACTTTTACCTCCATATGCAGATCTTTTTGGACAGTCCTTTTTTATATGTCCATAATCACCGCAACCAAAACATTTTACCCCCTTGGGCCTGTTTCTACCTTTACCATTTCCTTTAAATGTTACCATTGCCTGATCTTCAGCAGCAACACAACCAGACGATTTGCTATTATAGGCGTCGTAATCCTGCAACAACTTGGATTTAATAGCATCAGCAGTAATTGGAATTCCGCTGCTCTCGATTGCCATGATCATAGGCTGAAATTTATTTGGCAATCCACTTAGTAACAAACTACCCACCCACTCATCGTCCACTTTCATTTTTATAGAGTTAAGTTTCTGAGCGGTCCCTATTATTTTATTAACATATTCGGATATACCTGAGCAGTCAGCCAATCGAGTAGTGGTTAATTCTCGCAACAATCCAACCCTCCTTGTGAGTCCTGTGTCATCGAACGTAGATGCCAATTTGTCCCAAACGTCCTTCGCCGTGGCTGCCTCCCTAATGTGCACATACAACGACGGGTCAATTAGCAAAACTATTTTTGCCTTCGCTTGTGCTATTTTCTCAAGTTTCGTCTCGGTGCCTAAAACTGATGCCCATAAATCATCCATGATGAGATAATTTTCCACCGCAAACCGCCATGTGTCGTAATTTTCTCGCCCTTTCAGACGTTCAATGGCCGGCAAATTACTCATCATAATTTAACTTTAGGTTTTCCACCGAAAAAACGATTTTAATTTAAGAATATCAAGCCTTTACTTTACACTGAATTAAAAGTTTCCTTATTTACTGGGCTCATAACCTGTTGTTGTCCATAAATCTCTGTGAAAAGTTTCAGGAAAAAGAAAAACGCACGTCCATTAGAGATTGTTCGTGTGAAAACGCATCACCAAAAAACACATTGTACTAGAATATTTACATCCAAATAGTGTATCTTTAATTTCTTGTAAGAGGTCGCTTTACCGACTTTCAGTCAAACGCCATATTTTGTATCTCCTATTTCCTCTAATACTAACCGAGAATCTTTCTTCTGGTATTAACACTCAACGAGGTAAGACCTATCAGATTGTCTATGAAATAAAGTACAGAACCCTAACGCTGACTTTTTTCTTTCCTCCAATCGAAACATTACGAGTTTGAAACCAGCGACAAGGAATTCCCCTACCTCATCCAAACATTTGGTCCAATCGAGCCGAATATTTCTAATATTTCCAACCAGCAAACATTCGCTCAACTAAACCGCCTTACAACATTTAACGTCGGATTCTTCGGAGTACACGATTCCCACATCTTTTTCCGAAAATCCATCCATCCAAATGAACATCCATCTTTAATCGCATCAATCGCAACATAATTGTTTGGTCACCCAATCACCAATCATCATAATTATCTCCAAAGCTAATTCATCGAAGAATTTAATCATCTCTCACGATTAACATCATTCTCTCATCGTTCATCAGTCAGACCAACACACATACACGATCAATTCGCTCCCAGCTCACCAAAAGCAGAAATTAATCCAACAATCATCCAGATCCTCTCACCACGCTCCAGAACTGCATGCAGAATACACTCCCCAGTTCCCCACAAGTCAAGGTTACTAAGCGTGCCCAGCCGAAGTAATAGAGAGATCCCGCTTATCAGTGGGAGACAAAAATATCAAACGCTTATTTATCAGTTATAAGTGTGAAACAGGTACGTGAACTTCTCTTTAAATCAGTTCGTTAGTTTATTTTGGCCAAAAAACATTATTCTTTCGCGTAAAAGTCCGCGTGTACGCAAGAAAATCCTCAAGTTATCGTTTAAATTGCAGCGATATTATTTGCAAGTGTATAAAAGTTATAAATATTTTTTATAAAAATTATAAACACTTATATTATATTAATTGGGGTGAGTTTTTCGATTCAACTATCTTATATTATATTTTGTTTCTACTTTTATATATAATATATACGTACCTAACTATATTTACCTACTCATCGCGCGTGTAACATGCTTGGTGTTGAAGATTTTGTGATTGCAACAGATCAGTTGACGGAGTTTCGTGAAAAACTTCAAACAATTCCTGTGGTGGATCAAACCATAATATCTTTAAACACTTCCAAGGCAGAATTAAAAGAATTATGGTTAGAAATCAAAAATGCATATACTTTTTGTTTACGCTCTAATGAGCAAGCCACTGCGGATGATTTAGAAGCCATTAAAAGTAAATACCGCTCTTTATCGAGTACTTACATAACTTGCTTAAGTGATATCATTGATTCCGTTCGAAAGCTCGAATTAATAAAAAGTGATAGTGATTCGGATAAGGCTGTGACCAGTGTAAACCAAGTAGTGTCTGTGCCCAGTGTTGATTCCATGTCGTGCATTAAGCTTCCTCCCTGCGACACAGATACATTTCATGGCGATTATTTAACTTGGCCATCATTTCGAGATTTGTTTACTGCCATATATGTGAATCATCCGAAATTGTGTGCAGTTCAGAAATTGTTCCATCTTCGTTCCAAAACGAAGGGAGAGGCAAACAACATTGTTTGCAAATTCGCTCTTACAGCTGATAATTTTGAGCTGGCTTGGAAAGCGTTGTCTGATCAATACGAAAATAAGCGTATTTTAATTAATAATCAATTAAAAGTTCTTTTCAATTTACCTACAGTTAGTATTGAATCGGGAAAAGATATTAAAAATCTTCAAAGTGTCATTAATGATTGCCTTTCAATTCTTAGTGCATATAAAGTTGAAACTAAGTCATGGGATCCGATTTTAGTGTATTTGTGTTCTAGTCGTCTCCCGGAAAAGACGTTGTCATTGTGGGAGCAATCAATTAAGAAGCCGCGCGAACTTCCAAACTGGTCAGAAATGGATTCATTCTTAACGAATCAATACCAAATATTAGAGACCGTTTCCGATATAAAAGGTTATCATTCAGTCGAACCCAAGAATCAATCTTTTCAACCTAAGAAACAACATCGCTCCTTCCACACTAAGACAAATCATTCTAATTGCCAGTTATGCAAAGCTTCACATCCTCTTCGGCTTTGTCCTACATTTTTAAACCTAGACATCCCTGAAAGAATTGCTAAAGTGAAATCATTAAAATATTGCATCAATTGTCTTGCGTCAACGCATTTTCTCAACGATTGTAGAAGCATATATACTTGCATGCTTTGTAAGCAAAGGCATCATACGCTTTTGCACCTCCCACATCAAATCCAAGCAAATCATACTATCCCTTCCGATCTTGAAGTTACAGCCTCTAGCACAAGTACGGCTATAGACTCTCCTCCTCAATATTTAATACAGTCCACTGAAGAAACCACACATCAGATTCAAACTCATTTTGCACAAAGCAATAAACGCGTGTTACTCGCCACTGCTTTGATCGACGTTCATCATCTTGGTGATACGTTCACCTTACGCGCACTCATTGATCCGGGATCAGAAGCTACCTTTATCTTAGAAGATGCCCAGCGAAGGTTGCGCCTTCCAGTCAAATCCATACAAGCTGAGATCTCGGGTATGAGCGCGGTTGTCACAACAACTTCTTCGAAACTGTCTTCTCTAGTCTTGAGTTCCAGGCTCATGCCCTCTTGTACAATAAGTGCCAACGCAATCGTGTTAAAGCGCCTAACTGGCAATTTGCCTTCTTGTATGGTGGCTTCTGAGGAGTTACAGGGAAAGCTGGAGATTCAACTCGCCGATCCTTTCTTTTATGAGAGCTCAAACATTGACTTAGTAATTGGGGCTGATTTGTATCCTTCTATAATTTTGGAAGGTGTGAAATCCAACGTTTATGGGTCATTAGTGGCTCAAAACACCATCTTTGGTTGGATCCTATCAGGACCCATACTACAGGGAAATGTTAAGTCTTACTCCACGATTCTTTCGCATTATTCGGAGATATCAATTGATGAACAATTGAAGAAGTTTTGGGAAGTGGAGGAAGTATCCGAACCATTGCCTATTTCTTACGAAGACGATTTCTGTGAAAAATATTATCGTGCCACAACTACCAGGGATTCTCATGGTCGATATATTGTACGGCTCCCTTTCAAGGATCCGTTACCCGTGCTTGGCAGTTCACGCTTTATTGCACTCAAACAACTTTTACGCAATGAAAGATCATTGATGAAAAATCCAGCTCTACACTCCGAATACAGCAAAGTGCTTGAGGAGTATTCAAGTCTTGGACATATGGAAGTTGTTTTGCCACAGGAAACCATTTTAAACCATCGAACAGCTTCATATTATCTCCCTCACCATGCCGTAATCAAGCCTGAAAGTACGACTACCAAAATTCGAGTCGTTTTTAATGCTTCAAGCCCATCAAGCAATGGGGTTAGTCTGAATGACATGTTGCATATTGGTCCAGTGCTTCAAACTGACCTTATGACACTTATTTTAAGGTGGCGTTTCTACCGCTATGTGTTCAGCGCTGACATCGAAAAAATGTACCGTCAGATCTGGGTTCATCCTGAAGATACTCCATACCAACGAATTTTATTTCAAAGGTCCCCCATGGATGAATGTAAGGATTTTGAACTGAAGACAGTTACTTTCGGTGTCAACTGTGCTCCGTATCTTGCAATAAGAACTCTCAAGCAACTTGCACATGATGTACAAAACATCTTTCCTACAGCGTCTTCGATCTTAAAAAATGATTTTTATGTTGATGACGTTCTTTCCGGAGCACATGATCTTGATTCAGCATTACGTGCCCAAAAAGAACTTTTATTGGCTCTAAGTTCCGGAGGATTTCCTTTAAGAAAGTGGACGTCGAATAGTATCGATTTTCTTAAGGAAATTCCACAGGCATTTCTTTATGATGAAAAATTCCTAAAATTCGAAACCAAAAGTATCACTAAGACTTTGGGAATCCAGTGGAACGCGAAGTTGGATTCATTTTGCTTCTTTTTAAAGTTAGAAGAGCGAGATAGCGAGTTTACAAAACGAGCTGTCTTATCGGTTGTGGCTCGCCTTTTTGATCCTGCAGGTTGGCTAGCTCCAGTTTTAATCCCTGCTAAGATCATTTTGCAGCAAATCTGGCAAGATGGGACGTCTTGGGACATGCCTCTCATGCCCCTAACGTGTCATCGCTGGACATCGTTCTTTGCTGCATTGCCAGGTATTCACGACATTCAGGTTCCTAGGTGGATCCAGTTTACACCTCACAGTTCCATTCAAATTCACGGCTTTTGCGACGCTTCCGAAAAAGCATATGCTGCTGCCGTATATTTGCGCATTCAACAGAGTTCAGATCGTTGGTGTACAAACTTGTTATGTGCAAAAAGTAAAGTTGCTCCAGTGAAGCAAATTTCGTTACCAAGGTTAGAACTCTGCGCTGCGGTCCTATTGTCGAAATTGATAAACAGTGTACTACCAAATTTAAACGTATCCGAATATGAACTATTTCTTTGGACCGATAGTTCAATTGTCCTAGCCTGGCGAGATAAACCTCCGTGCACATGGAAAACCTTTGTAGCCAATCGAGTTTCTAAAATTCAAACTTATTTACCCGGGGCCAAATGGCTTCACGTTCGTTCAGCAGACAATCCAGCTGATTTAGCCACTAGGGGCGTAACACCGGCCGACCTAAAAAATAATGATTTATGGTGGTTTGGACCAACTTGGCTCTTTCAGCCTCAATCCGATTGGCCTCAGTCGCTTTTTCAGAGTCCAGAGGAAAACGAATTGGAATATAAACCTATTAAGTCTAATTTGACTTTTATTGCTAGTAGTCATAACTTTGAAACGATAATTGAACGTTTTTCGTCTTTGTCCCGCTGCCTTCATGTTATGAGCTATGTTTACCGTTTCTTTCATCGCACCCATTCTCGACATAAGGATGGATTTCTTTATGCTTCGACCGTTCTTTCACACAAGGAAATAGCACGCACGAGAATGTTGCTTATACGCGGCACTCAAATGTCACATTTCCATAAGGAATATTTATGCCTAACCCAAGGTGAACGGATTTTAAATAAAAGCGATTTATTGAATCTTAATCCGATGCTAGATGCCGACAGAATCATGCGGGCTAATGGAAGATTAGCATGTTCGACGCTATCTTATAGTGAAAAGTTTCCAATATTACTGCCTTATCAAGCGCACTTTTCAACACTTCTAGTGGACTTTCTTCACCGTCTTTCGATGCATGGGGGAAATCAGCTCGTAGTTCGATTAATCCGAAATGAGTTCTGGATACCTCGAGTCAAAAATTTAGTAAAAAAATGCATCCGGTTGTGTAAGATTTGCAGTATTCATAAGAAGCAAACTCAATCTCAAATAATGGCTGCTCTGCCCCTAGAAAGAACTATTATTTCACTTCCCTTTATTCACACGGGTCTCGATTTTGCGGGTCCTTTCACAATAAAGAACTTTTCTGGCCGAAGCTGTAGAGTATCGAAAGGATATGTTTGCGTTTTTGTGTGCTTTGCCACAAAGGCAATTCATTTAGAAGGCACAAGCGATCTAACTACCGATTGCTTTTTGGGTGCTCTCAAAAGATTTGTGTCTAGAAGGGGATTGCCGAAAGTTCTATACTCCGATAATGGGACCAACTTTGTAGGAGCCAGCAAAATCGTATCCAAAGAATTCAAAGAATTTTTAAATGAATTCTCCTCTGATGTTGCCAACAAGTACAAAGATCATGGGTTAGAGTGGAAGTTTATTCCACCTGGTGCTCCTCATATGGGAGGTCTCTGGGAGGCGGGAGTTAAAAGCTTTAAGTCCCATTTCAAGAAGGTAGCCGGTGATTATAAGTTTACTTTTGAAGAGTTTTCAACTCTTCTAGCTAACATTGAAGCTTGCCTGAACTCTAGGCCTATTTCCCCTATATCGGAGAATGCCAACGATTTACCTCCTTTGACTCCAGGTCACTTCCTACGCGGAGGACCGCTTTTAAGTTTCCCAGGACCTGATCTAAGTGAGAAGTCTTTGAGTTACATTCAACGGTGGGAGAGGGTTAAGGTATTGCACCACCAATTCTGTTTACGTTGGAAACAAGAATATCTCAAAGAGTTGCATAAACGATACAAATGGAAGCATCCTCAAAGAAATATTGCGGTTGATGACTTGGTGGTTGTGCGAGATGAAAAACTCCCCCCAAACGAATGGCGTTTAGGTCGCGTTGTCAAAGTATATTCGGGTCCAGATGGTAGAATACGGGTGGCTGATATTAAAACGCAATCGGGTGTATTAACACGACCTATCGTAAAACTTTGCGTTTTAGCTACTTCTTAAAAAACAAAAAAAAAAAAAAAAAAAAAACTCTTGCGTATACGTAACCTTTTTCTTATATTTTTATTAGAAAATTTTAATTTTGAGTATTGAATATTTGAACTGATTTAGACTGAATTTCACGCATTTGTTAACCTTTAGGTATTACTTATATACATACAGATATGCCGTATAAGAATTGTGAATTTTAGCTTTAATTTTATATTGTTAAAATCTTCAATCTAATTTCCTTTACTAACATATCCCTTCCCAAACGGAGTGAGTGGAGCCCCTCCGGGAACAAATGGATCCCCCATTGCTTATTGCTATGATATTTACAACTAGGTGCAATCTAGATGCCTTTAAATTGTTAAATGAATTTTGATCGTTATTTATATGTATTTTATTTGCTTTTGCACCGGTTGCTGCAAGGCGGCCGGCAATGTTCGTGTGAAAACGCATCACCAAAAAACACATTGTACTAGAATATTTACATCCAAATAGTGTATCTTTAATTTCTTGTAAGAGGTCGCTTTACCGACTTTCAGTCAAACGCCATATTTTGTATCTCCTATTTCCTCTAATACTAACCGAGAATCTTTCTTCTGGTATTAACACTCAACGAGGTAAGACCTATCAGATTGTCTATGAAATAAAGTACAGAACCCTAACGCTGACTTTTTTCTTTCCTCCAATCGAAACATTACGAGTTTGAAACCAGCGACAAGGAATTCCCCTACCTCATCCAAACAGAGATAAAGATACAAAGATGGAAGTACTTTATTGGTGATACCAAATTAAGTTTTTACATGTATGTAATGCTGCCAAATTAACATATACTCAGAAGAAATAGACGAAGAGGAATGAAAAATTAAACTAATTAATGATATAAATAAATTGCTTTCAGGGCTAAATATGAACAAGCTATAATTGAACGACGAAAAAACAAATTTAATGAAGATAAATATGAATGGCACAAAAATTATCGAAATTAACGGAAAAACTATCGAAAACGTTAAGAACATAAAATATCTGGGCATGATCATTGACAAGGAGCTAAAAATGCATGACCATATAGACTACACATGCAACAAAAATAGGATTTTTAAAAGAATTCGAAGAAAGATTGGACTATTTGACAGCAATACCATAATCAAACCACATTTTGAATTTTGTTCCACTGTATTGTTTTCGTGTTGCAATCAGGGTCAGATCGAAAGGCTGCAAAAGCTATGAGCAGAAACCTGAGGTGCAATAGACTTACTCCAGTAAGGTTTATGCTAGAAGCTCTTAAATGGCTTAACGTTAAACAGAGGTTGGAGCTGAATACGCTTTTAACTGTATTAAGCTAGGTTCAACCATACCAACTTCGAAATGCGAATGATTTCAGAGTGAAAAGGCAAAACTCATCGGCGCGGCCGAGAATACGATCATCTACAAGGGATTTCATTTATTTAACGAATTACCAAACGACATTAAAAATTAAAAGAATCTTCCCTATTCACACCAAGCCGAAAACTGGGTTTTCGCAAAAACAGTCGAAAACTTCCTCGAAAACAGAAGTTTTCCCATACATATTGCAGTTTTCAAAACGAGTTGTTTGAGGTCGTTTTCCTTGAAAACGGCACGAAAACGAGTACAATCGTTGGGTTGTTGAAGCAGACACACTTTTTGCAACATTCAGCGAGCTCAGCAAAACTGCTGACAGGATGTGAGAGACTGAGTGAAGAGTGAGAGTTTTTGGTATTTTCAGATGTTTTGATTTTGAATGTTGCTTATGTTAATTATTTTATGCATTTAACCATAAGTTAACGATTATCAAGTAGCTTAAATAATTTTGTTTTTATATTATGTCAAATTGTCAATACTTGCGAAGTTTAGTAGGTAACTAAAATAAAAGTCTAGTCGCCACAAACATTTCATAGCTAGTTTCACAGCTAATTGAAACGTCAAACGAAAACGAGTTGGTGTTCGGTGTGAATGCATCTACGAGTTTTCTAAACTTTTTTGACGAAAACTCGGTTTTCGGCTTGGTGTGAATAGGGTATTATGTCGATTTCCATTGGGCTTTTACCGTTTTGCTCTCAGATCTCAGATTTTTCCTGTCCCAATGGAACATGAAATGAGATTATCAGCTAGGTTCCAGAAATCGAGTGAAATCGAAATTGCAAATCGAGTGAATTCGTTTTCAGTATTCTGCATTTCGAGCGAATCGGAAACTCCGAAAATTTTTCGAAATCACAATTTCACTTTGTCCCAATTCAGAAAATTTTGAAATCGATATCGAATACAGGGAAATGTAGAGCACAAAAATTCATTTCCGAAATGTCAAAATTCAAAATTGCCGAAATTCAGTCAAAAATGTATTTTGTGCCATCATGCCGCATATTTATTAATGCACTATAATTTAAATAAACAAATACAATGTATATTAATTACATAGAAGTTTGAATTCCCATTTTACACCAAATTGGAAATTATTTGACTTCTGCACTTTCACTTTTATTTTGACAGTTCGTTATTTTTTTCCAACCTATCAGTTCATTTTGCGCTAGATTGAAAAATTTCCCAGAAAAGGATATTTCACAAAATGTGCTAGAGCTCTAGCGCAAATGCTGAAATGTCAGTTTTTTTTTATATGGAGTTTGGCATGCCGCTAGTCATCTAGCGGTCAGTGGAACGCGGCTAATGTGTCTTGTTTTGGCATTGGTGAAAGTATGAGTGAATCCCGCTCGCGAATCGAGATTCGCCAAAGTGATCTGAATCTTAAAAAAAGCGTTTTTTTTTCCGCCCAATGGAAAACGAATTTGACAGACAGCTGATTTTTAGAGCAGAAAAACTGGTCTGAATCTGAAAAAAGTACTTTTTATTGCCCAATGGAAATCGACATTACATAATTTAAAAAAAAAATGTATTGAATTTGTAAAAAGAAATATTTAAGTAACTTTAATAAGACTGAATTTGAAAGTTTATAATTTATAAGATCTTAATAAATTAGGCATATTAAATTATAAATACTACTAGGTACTACATCTCAAATTTTTCGTTGCACAGCACAATGGCACATGAAAGCAGATTAATCTGATTTTGTGCGTTAATTGACGATACAATCTTGATATGGACAATCATATCGACTAAGAATCGAAATCCACAGATGACGAGGAAGGAGAAGAAGATGATAGCTATTGCTCCAAAATTAAGTCCATGCTTATTATTTACGTTTGGACATGTTCTGTATAATTGCAAATTCTGAATGACTTAAAACAGCTGTGCAAGGCACATAATATTTGGTTTAGTGAGAATCTATGTAAATCTAGAAAAAAAAGGAGATCGCAAAAATTGATCCGGATTAAAATCGGTAGATTGGTATCCGAGGAACAAATTCAGTGGAAATGAATTAAGTGAAAGCGAAAAAACAGAAAAACTGTAAGAGCTAAATCCAATACCTTGGAGTTACCACAGGCGTTGTAAGTAGAAATTAAACTTTTTATAAAAATAAAAAAATCAGTTTCAAATTCGTTTAAATCAGTGATAAACAGTTTTTATTGTAATGCTCCGTGGTATACATTTTTGGTTTTTCCAAGAATCGTATTACGTAGAAAGTATTCTTGTCTATCAGAACAATTCATAGCTGTCAATGTTACACATCTTACTCACAAACCAGAGAGAATAGACCACCAGCTTCGGTCAAAAATGAGAGTTTCATAGAGCCAGTTTTGAAATAAGTAGCTCCGCCTCTTTTTCTATCTGTGAATACGTGTGAATAAGCAAAAAAATATGAAATAAGACAATTGAATCCGAGATGGCTTTGAAATAATTCAAATAATTTAAATAATTGACCACTATTGGGACGTGTTCAGCAAATGGTGTGTATGCTGTGGTGAATTATTTATATTTCATTAAAAGGCATAATATGTAATATACTATTTAGGTGATTAAAAATCTAATAAAATGATTCCTATGACATTATTATACAAAAAAGAATACCTATAATTTTAAGCTGCAGAACTAAATTGCAAGCATGATGTAATCAGCTAAACGCGATTCTTTGAAATTTTGTTGACATACATTTTGAGCTCTTTCTTCTTATATTTCAAAGAAATTTAATTTATTTTCGATGGGTGTGTCTGTTATTAAAGTGTTATTAATATTTTGGAATAAATAATTATGAAAGTTAAACGAAAACTATTTTGTTCATCTATAATAGGTAGGTAGGTATGTTTATTGTTTTATTTTTCTATGAGGAGAATATGGTAAATGTATTTTGAATTAGGTATTGTAACGAATTGGCTGATCAAAAAATTAAAAATCAACATTTGTCACTTTTAAAACATGGACTGCTTGTCATTTTTATACAAAACGTGTTTTAAAACTGCATACGCGCTACGAAATGCACAGTGTAGCGTATACACGCCAAATTTAATGTTTTTGGCTTTTCACGCTTTGGTTTATTGATGAGGTTGCCAGTTTCTTTCACTTTTTTCACAAGATAACGAACATACGGAGCTGGCGGTGCTTTTCTTCTTCCAAAATCCGTACGCAATTTTCGCACACATTCTGCAACGTTACCACGATTTTCAAAGTAATGTCGCAATATTTCCCAGCGTTGTTCAAGCGTATACACAACCATATTCGTTCAGCGGAAGGATAAAACTAATTATCTGTCAATCAGACATGAGCTAAGTGTTACCATTCGCGAAATAAGCACTATTTGAAAAAAAAAGTTAGATGGCGGACCCTCTATTTTGATTCTATGTAGTTTTGACATTCAAATATAGTGGAAAATTAGCGAATTAACTAATACGAAAACATTCAGGCATTTTTAAAAAATTTAATTGCATTAAAAAATATTTCCTGAAATTCGCAAAACGTGTTTTTTCTTAAATTCCGATGACCAATTTATTTGTTGGTTAAAATAAATTTATCACATTTTTCTTGCAGATGCAAATAAAACAATAAACATATTAAGCCTGACAAAAAAAATGTCCTCTCACCTTCTTTATTTAAATTATTTATTCCAAAACTCAGTAGAATATAGAAAAAGGTCTAAATTTATATCAGCAAAACTGAAAAATCATGTTTGATGATTTTTTTATCATCCATTTTAGCTTTGCAGCTTAAACTAATATGGTTTTTTTTCGTAATAATGTCAAAGGAATTCCATTATGACAGTAACTACCCATTTATATTTGTATGCTTTTTAATGAAATATAAGTTGGTAATAATTTCCCCACACCGAACACACAATTTGCTTAACACGTCCCAATAACAGCCAATTTATTTGAATTATTTGAATTTTGTCAAAGTTACCACCGAATAACTGTAAATGTTACTATGTGCCAGTGTATGCGTGACCAAATTCACCCTCCGTTTACTTTAACATTGCACGCATACTTAATCACGCAGTAACTTTTTGAAACTGGCTCTATGAAACTCTCATTTTTAGCCGAAGCTGGTGGTCTATTCTCTCTGGTTTGTGATCTTACTAACTTTGGCTCCCATGACTGTCGAAAAAAAGCGCCACACCCCTTTATATACCTAAAATTATCTGTCGATTTGAGCTCAATCGATTCGGTGGTTTTCGAAATATACGATTTTGAATGTTTTTTTGTATGGGCAGTGCCACGCCCCTTTGTTAAATTTTGGCCAATTTTCACAGGAGCACTCCAGGGCCAATAACTAAGATTATCTATAAGTTTAAGTTCAATCGATTGTGTAGTTTTCGAGATATACGATTTTGAATGTTCTTTGTATGGGAGGTGCCACGCCCTTTTGCCCAACTTTGACCAATCTTCACAGGAATATTCCTGAGCCAATACATAAGATTATCTGTAAATTTGAATTCTATCGATTCGGTAATGTTCGAAATAAAATATTTTGAATGCATTTTTTGTATGGGCGGTGCCACGCCCCTTTGTCCAATTTTGACCAATCTTCACAGGAATACTCCTGGGCCAATACCTAAGATTGTGTGTAAATTTGAATTCAATCGATTGGATAGTTTTCGAAATATAATAATTTGAATGCATTTTTTGTATGGGAGGTGCCACGCCCCTATAACTCATGAACCAATACACCTACAAAGACCGCATATATTTACAAACTATGGTATTAACGTCACCTTTCATGGGAAATTTCCAGAATCAAAATCGGTTCACGCATTACTGAGAACATTGGCGACAAACACAATACAACTTATTTTATATAGATAGCGTTGCAATGGTAATATGTACCTACATATTCATTATATATTAGATTTTATAGGTTTAAACGGGTATAAACCAATGTTCAAATTTAGCTTGGATTTTCTCTTAAACAATTAAAAAACCATTCGGACGCCATTCCATCCATCGTCGAGCTGAGTGCATGCCTGGACTTCTTTGCAGAAGGTGGATATATGACAGGAATTTGAAAGGATCTTAAGGTTATTTTAGAACAGTCGTCATACTCAGAAGTCAGAAGTCTTGTGGCGTATTGCAAAAATGGTTGCTCTGTTATTTTAATTAGGTAGGTACACCAATCCTATGCCGCTTTTATCTCCTCGGTTCAAATCAACAAACTTTAAACTTTTGCCCATAGAAACTGCTTTCGTTTTGAATTTTCACCTGCAATTTTCCGAAAGAAATATTCCGGGAGGAATTCCGTCTAATTCCGTGGGTAATTTTGGTTCACGATACCGATTTATTCCGAGGGAAATTTTGTTCCTTTGCAAAAATTCATTACCGATACGATACGGATACCTGTTTTTGAAAACTGGGAAATTATATTACGGGGGAATTTTTGTTTACGCATTAAATTAAAAAAAAAAAAAAAGTGCCGATGGATACCTTATGTTGGACTGTCCTGTCAGTCGTTGCTGCGAATATGGAAAGTCTATCTATTTATCTACATTTGTAGATGGATATAAAGACAGGTTAGGCGTCTGTTATAGCTATCAGTAAAATGCATCCATAGGCAATTCAACAAGCTGTAATGCGACATCGATTTTGCAAAAAAAAAATAAAAATTATTTTTCTGCTGGGCTTTGGGATGGCTGGGGCATATTATGCAAAGCGAATAAACATCAACGCCGTTTAACAGTCTAAAGAAGTGTTGTTTCCAAATCCTCAGCACCCACGTGAATATAAGCGTTCGATTGGCACTCAACTGACAGTTCTTCTCCTGAAAAGAAGAGAAAATTTGCTTGGTTCTGGACGACCAACCGAAAACGACATAAATTCCTGGGGTTTCCTTGGATTTTTTCGCAGCCATTGACACTTCTAAGTGCGCCCTAGGGCTAACCACGTCGAACGAACCTAAAGGCTTTTTTCCTGCCGATTCGAGTAGGTAGGTACATAAGAGCTTTTCAAACATAGATAACAAGCGAGTCTGAAATCTCTCCTTGGTTTTAACATTATTTAGTATGAGATGAGAACAATAAAGTGGGGCTTAACGTCGGCGATAAATTAATTTTTAATATAAATAATATTTGCTCTTCGCATAGGTACATTTTGACCTAAAGTTTGTGTCCACTTTATTCTGTGTCAAGCCATACATACTAGTACATACAATACATATTAGTAACAGAAACATAAATCTAACTTTAAAACCGGTGCCAAATTATGAATATTTTTTAACTACCAACCTACAACTTAATTTTAGTTAAGAAAACCCCAAGATTGTACACTTTGAGAAACCAAATATTATTTGCTATGTGTGAGAAATCGAATATGCCTACCTTATACGTAAATATTTAAAAAGAAAAAAATGAAATCCCCGCGAAATCAGATCCGACCGAAATTGACCACAGGGGTGAGTCGTCTTTTCCAGATACCTACAATCCTACATATCCTACAAAGAAATTAACAAATTACATTTTAGAAGTTTCCATTGAACTACAAGTGTTTGAGAATTTCTGAATGTAGTGAAAGCAATCAAACTGTTTATAAAATGCGGAACACATTTCACTCACCCTATAATGTTCTATTCAAGCGATATTAAAAATTTGCAAATGGCAGTGCCGTAGTTTTATACGAAAATGTCACAAAACGTAAACAAAAAGCAGCTGTGCCAGCTATAAACGTGCATTTGGTTATTGGTTCAATGGTTTGCGTTTGTCTGATTCGTTCCATATATTCTAGTCTAGTTCTAGTTTTTCATTTCAATACTCATTAGACGTTGAGGGACCGTAAAGTGAATTGGCTGTTAAAAAGTGCATAAAAGCCAGTAACTAAAATCAACTCATCTCGAAACTTGCATAATAAACTTGTCATTACACAAAAATAAAGTCAAAACTAACTCGCTCGTCAGTCATAAAATATTCTGTCTTTCATCGGATCTCTAGTTGTTTGCTATTTACAATAATTATAACAAATCTTAAGGGATTACAGTCATCATATCAGTGATTATTTAACTGCTATAAGTTAGCAAACTTAAAATCCTCAGCTAGATAAGAAAGCAGTTAAGCTGAATCGCTTGTCGTCAATACATTCATTATTTGCACGTATTTTAGAGAAGATGGTGAGAACGGAGGCTACTAGGTACTGGCGCTTGCAAGATATTCCAGCACTTTGTCAACCGAATTGTAGGATAAAAGATCCTCAACGTGTTGAAAAAATCATTAACGAATTGGGACAGGGCGGTGTCGATCGATTGCAAGTAGTCTCCGACTTTGATTACACCATTACAAAGCAAAAAACTGAGGATGGCTCCAGAGTGTTGACCAGTTTTGGGATTTTGAATAAATGTAAATCGCTACCCGAATCTTTTGTTGAGGAGTCACGAAAGCTGTTTGAAAAATATCGCCCCATTGAGATTGATCCTCGCATGCCGGTTGAAGAGAAGGTAAAATACATGATCGAATGGTGGACGAAATCGGGTGACTTGTTAATGTAAGTGTTTTTTATTTTTTTATTTTTGTTTGCTTTTATTGTTACCAATTAATACATTAGGAGACAAAAACTAAAGTCAAATTACGGCGTCTGATTTAATTGCAAGTCAACAACAAATTTCGTCACGAATACTCTTATCACTGATGCGTTAATTTGGTCGCTGGTTATATTACCCACGGTTGTTATACTAAATTATAATATTTCCGGTATATTACTGCTATCAAGTGTGTCAACATTTCCGTAAAACTGCAAGCAGGTGGCGAGAAAATACCAATGTCTTCTGCATCTTCGCGCAAGTTTTTGAAGTTGAAATTCCTATTGTATGCATTTTTCGATTCGTATTTTCGTAGTATTCCTTGTTCATTATAACTAATTATAGTAACGATAATAGGTCAAGGGCCGTTAGCGTTGTTCTCTATAAATGCTTATGTACTACCTACCATTTGTAAGTCATAAACGGTCACATAAGAGGTGACATGAAATCTAAATCGCTATAAGTTGTATCAGTAGACGGCCCTCAGACTGTAAACGAAGTACCTACTTGTGGATTCAGACTTCATCAGTTCGGCTCTTGAATAGCTATGAATATTACCAGTTGATGCATATTAAACTGAATCAACAAATGTTCAATTTCTGCTACTCTTAATTGAGGTGGTGATGATTTATATTTTCGTCCTTCCCGTTAGACAGTGTGTGAAGAACAAACATTTCTTAATACATTTTTTTATTTAATTTCAGGGGTTTTCCATTGGATCAAGAAGAAATCGACAAAATAGCTTATGACTACAAGGATTACTTGCGAGATCACACCCATGAATTTTTTCAGACGCTCAATCGACTAAATGTTCCAGTTCTGGTGTTTTCTGCGGGTTTGGGAAACTCGGTGGTGTCTGTGCTGAAACACGCCAAGGTTATGTATCCTAATGTGAAAGTGGTCTCTAATTTTCTTCAGTACAAGGGTGAACTGTTGGATGGCTTTCAGCAACCCATGATTCATACATTCAATAAAAATGAAACGGTTCTGAAAGGCAGCGACTATTACGACCTGGTCCACAACAGAGATCATGTTATTGTCATGGGCGATTCAATTGGTGATGCCGGTATGGCTGATGGAGTTCCGAGTACATCTCATATCATTAAAATAGGTTTTCTTTTTGATCATGTAAGTTGCAAAATTTTATTTATCTTTACGTACAATTTCCTGTTATATCGTGTTGTTGCTTTAAAGGTTGAAGAGAATTTGAGCAAATATATGGATACTTTCGATATTGTGCTAATCGATGATCAAACTATGGATGTTCCACGAGCGCTTTTGGATATTATTGAAAATAATAACTAGGCTGCAATTCACTCAATCACTATATTCTTAAACATGCCTAATGCAACGTAGTAGATTATAATATTCCTTTAACATAATGAAATAATGACAAAGCCAAGCTTAGGCTATTAAAGGGGTAAACAAAAATATTATTAACAATCTGAGATGTAATATTAACATGTGTGTGTTTGTATTTGAATTCGCTGTTTCAAAATATTAATTTAATAAAATCTGTTGACATCTGCTGGTTACAGATAACCATTAAGATAGTACCTGCAATAAATTAATCGTGTTTGTAAATCCCTTAAAATAGTTTTTGCTGTCTGTTTTTTTTTACATTTTTTTAATGACGGCTTTAATTGGGGGCTAACTATGCACTTCGCACGCGAATCGCATAAATTGCGATTCATTCAGTTCGCTTCGCGGCGAACATGACAACCTTTGCTAGCAGCCAATTTTTCGTTAAAGCACTAGCTCTTTTGGATCACGGCGGAGAGAAACGAAAACACTCAAATGTTACCAGCAATTCGTGCGATTTTGTTTGAGTGCTGAGTGTGCCATCTGTTATAGAGCATTCGAAATAATTTGAATAAGTTCTTTTTTTTACGCAGTTGCAATGTTTTTACAATGGATGGCACTGTGTTCTATGTAAAAAATAACAATGCCGCGCAGATGTTTCATACTTTCGCCGCACTGTGTAGTGTTTATGTTTGCTTCTTTTTTTTCGCAGGTTTGTATGAAACTGACATTTCACAGTTCATGTACAGTATGTCACAAACCAGTAAGATTAGACCGCCGACTTCCCGTACACCTACCCGATTCCCCCCGGAAAGAATTTCCCTGTTTGTGAATACGTGTAAATGTCAAAATTAATGGCGGCAATGTTTTTCTATGCAATACCATGCGACCAGGATTTTTCAAGTATGCGTGCGTTAATGGCGCCCCTTTGATTTTGTACAGCACCAATACATGAAAAATCCTGGTCTCGCCGGCAGCTTGTAGACAAAGTCCGTTATGTGGGAGGAGTCGACGGTCTATTCTTACTGGTTTGTGCAGTATGTAATGATGAATGATGACTATGCAGAACGATTGTTTGGAGTGCCGACTTTCTAACACATTTCCACGTTTCCCTTAGTATTTCCTCAAGCTTACCAGCCATTCATCTCTCAAAATGGGCTTGAATGTTGGTATAATTTTGTTTTAAATATTTGCATGGGCTTAAAGTAAACACACCTCCGCCTGTTCCTTTAATACACTTGGAAGGTCGAATTTTGCCTTTTCTGTTATATTTTTTCCAAACCTGAAGGAAATGTAATATTTATGCTTTCATTTGTACAAAGAGTTTGCGCAGAAATACTTACTTATTTCCACCCATCTGCCGAACTTTTCAGAGGTCCTCTAAACACAGTTGTTTTGTTTTGCTCCTAAATTTTGGACAATTTAACAATCCTTTCTCTTTCATGAATTCAGCTAAACAGATGAACTGTTCAGTTGTTGTGGTTTGTTTTTCTGCTCTAAATTAAATTAAGGCCCTTATTGTGATTGTCGATCAGCAATCGTCACGACAATTGTCAATTGCGTCGATTGATCTAATGACTAGTCAGCTCGAGTAGACTTAAATTCTGCACTTTATTGGCTGCGGTCCTGTTGATAATACATGTCTAATACCCAATTTCACTGGAAGCTTAACTTCCAGACATTAACTTCTAAGACATAAACTTCGCTTAAGTATTTTTCGTTTTCACAGTCCATAGTTGAGCTTGGTTTAGTAAAACCTCCAAATGAGTGTCATTGTGAACCATTTATCATGAATATACAAATTTTGTGACTGTATGCGATTGTGTGTGCCAATTACAACTATGAGTGTGCGTCGAAGCGAAGCATGTCGATGTTATTGCATGCTCAGTGTTAGAGAGTATTTCCACCAATAACGAAGAGATAATGTAGAGACGAACAAGGAAACCTCGTAGTAGAGTCACAGTCGGTGCTGAGGACATGGGAAAATCATTTCTGCAGACTGCTAAACGGCGAAGACGACGGGCGATGAAAGCCAAGACTTCCGTCCACCTGACCAAAATGAGGTAAGGATAGCAATATCCAAGCTGAAGTCCAACAAAGCTGCAGGACCGGACGGTTTATCGGCCGAGCTTTTTAAGGCAGCAGGGGATGACTTGGTAGAGAGAATACATCAACTCGTTTCTAAAATTTGGTCAGAGGAAAGTGTGCCGGATGAATGGAGCCTCAGCATTGTTTGCCCGATCCATAAGAAAGGAGACCCTCTAAACTGCGCCAACTATAGAGGCATCAGTCTCCTTAACATCGCTTACAAAATTCTGTCTGCCGTACTGTGTGAACGCCTGAAACCATTTGTCAACGAACTGATTGGACCCTATCAGTGCGGTTTTAGGCCCGGTAAGTCCACAACCGACCAAATATTCACACTATGGCAGATCCTGGAGAAAACCCAAGAAGTCCAAATCGATACTCATAACCTATTTATCGATTTTAAAGCCGCATATAACAGCATTTATAGAGACGAGCTATACAGAGCCATGTCTAGTTTTGGCATCCTTGCCAAACTTGTCAGATGGTGCAGAATGACGATGGAGAACGCTCGCTGCTCCGTAAAGGTCGGAAACAATCTCACCGAGACCTTTGATGTCAAAAAAGGATTTAGACAAGGTGATGCGCTGTCATGTGACTTTTTCAACATCATTCTTGAGAAAATTGTGCGAAACTCGCAAGCCAACCAGGGGCACAATTTTCCAAAAGTCCGTGCAACTACTTGCATACGCTGACGACATCGACATCATTGGCATTGACAGAACACAGCGAGCTGTCACTGGTGCGTTTGCAAGTATCAGTACAGAGGCGGCAAAAATGGGTTTAGTGGTGAATGATGGCAAAACGGAATATATGCTGTCAACAAGAAGGGACACACAACATCGACGAATCGGACAGAACGTCACGATAGACAGCTATAACTTTGAGGTAGTTCGGGACTTTGTCTACCTCGGCTCCGCTATTAATTCTGAAAATGACATCACATCAGAAATCAAGCGAAGAATTACACTTGCCAATCGCTGTTACTTTGGCCTAAGAAGGCAGTTAGAGTTCGCAGTTAAATCTCCTCCTCCAAAGCCCGTCAACGCAAACGGGACCGAAAATCACTCGAAGAATTTTGCGTTCAAAGCGCCCAAGGAGATCTTCATCTCATTAGGCATTAGTAAGGCCTTGTCGAGAAACACCAAGGAGACTCTATCACCCCTATCGGCAATTCCGAGGGAAAAATGTTTCCCCCGAATATTTTTTGTTCCCGGGAATTAAATCTACCCATCATGAATTTCCATCGGAATTTTTTTCCCCGGGAATCAGAAAAGTACTTTCGAAAATAAGTTCGAATGTTTTGACAAGAGAGAGAGTAGAGTTTTTAAGAAATTAAAATAATATTTTTGATATATTTAGAAGTGCGCATTTTTTATTAGCGATGGAAGAGCATGAGGAAGTGAAGATGAAGACATAGAATCTTCGGACCTTAAACAGACCAGCACCAGATATCTTATAGGTGAAGAGCTAGTGGAGACCTTTGATATATATATAGAAAGTCGTCAATTTAAAGCCCCATTTACATGGTCATTTTAGTTTCAGTTTCAGTTGAGCTATCAATTATACTTTACGTTGAACAGTTCAGTTAGAGTGCATTTAGACATCACTTTAGTATTCAGTTGAGCTTTCAATTTACTCGTGATTAGCGGAAGGTTAGAAGATTATTTCTACTAAAACTGACAACTGAACTAAAAACTTATGTGAATTTCAGTCTCAGTTTCAGTTTTAGTTAGAAGCTTCAATTTTTGCATTTGGACATCAGTTTAACTGAAAGCATAACTGATAGCTCAACTGAAACTGAAACTGAAATGATCGTCTAAATGGGGCTAAATGTGGATTTGTGATTAAGACTTAAGGTGCTAGTACACGGCATGTTGCAAGCCACATACGCTTGTAGCTCTGACTTGCTACATGCCGTGTACTAGCACCTTTACCCGTCTTTGCCGCAAACGAAAAAATCATTCGGAATTTCCCCATTACTTAAGCTAAGCACATGATTGCGCTCTTTGCTGAATGCGGCTACCAGATTGGAGAGGGAAACGACCACGAAGTTGGATTAGGCCAATCATCTATTTACAAAATGCTTTGCTTTTTTTCTTTGTATAAATTCATTTGCTATATCCGGGTATTTTTCCATATGATTTAGAATAATCTGCAGCTGTTTTGTACTTGTTGTGTTTGACCTTCATTATTTTTTTTAAATATTTTGCAGAAAAACACTTACATTGCTGCTCTTTAGCTAAAGTTCCCTGACGAAATGCCAGCGGAATATTTCGGGGAAAATTACGATAATATTTCCATCGGAAATTTATTCCCGATAGCTATTTTTCCGACGGAATTTTTTGTTTGATTTCGAAATCATTCACGATACCTATTTTGTGAAAAAGGGAAACATTTCGGGGGAAATATTATTCCCGATAGGGATGTATATAAGACCCTCATCATCCCAGTCCTGCTTTATGGCGCAGAATCATGGACGTTGTCAAAAGCAGATGAAGATCTCCTCGGGCGTAAATCGACTACAAATCTGGAATCAAACAAACAATTCATATGGGCTGTTTGACAGTTTGACATTTGTGACTTGCGTAACTTTCCGCGGTTGGTTACCGAGCCTAAATCGTCGCGGAAAATTATGAGGTCTGCGTAAACTATTCTCCATACAAAATCTGACAGTTCATTTACTAGGGTGTAAATTTCTGCAGTTTACGCAGTTTACGAGGCTTTTACGCGTTTAAGTGAATACCCCTAATATGACATTTCTCTTGAACAGCATTGCCAAACATAATTATATGGTTGCTTATTTAGGTTTTCTTCAGAGTATTTTGGGATAAATATTATCTTATTGCACTTGGCAATTATGTATTCTCTGGATTGATACTTAAGGCACGGAAGTCGGTGGCTTAACTTTATGCATTATTTAAGTGAAGTTTATCGTTAAACCTACACTGTGGAAACCAAATTTGTGTTAATCCTGAGTTTATCCTTGAAATCGAGCCTAACAGTACTATCTGCAGGATATTGTTAAAATTGTTATTTTTATATTACTTTGCTACTCAAATGCCGTTACCCAATTCAAAAACAATACCAAAAAAAATAATAATAATGACACATGTCAGTGTCAAGTGATGACAAACTTTAAACAATTTTTGGTGATCAATCACCTTACGCAGACGGAGAATATTATTTGATCACAAGTGATTGTCACATTTGTGATAATCACAAATCACCTTAGCCGATTCCACCCCTGCTTTCATGTTCCATTTGCCACGAAAAATCTTAGATCTGAAATAAAAATCTGATGTGCCCAATGGAGAACGACATTAGTTCCAGCAAACGTGATCGGTGCCTTCATCTAAACCAAAAATAGAAATTTCTAAATTATTTTTAATTCAAACCCACTTGTTTATACACATTTATTACATTTGATTTCATTTGTAAATATTTCGTTGACAAAAAATTATATAGATATCCATTTCAATCCAAAACTTTCTAATTAATAAAAATCTTTTATGATAAAAGTCACAAAATTCACAAGATTTTTGCACACAGAATACCATTTATAGAGATCGTAAAATATTTTTTGACATTTCGAATTTTTGTATGGAAATTCACAACAGAACAACATTAAAAATGGATAAAAGATTTTGCCGAATAGGCCTGATTAAATAGCTTACATTAAATTATTGTGTTAACCAATTGATATAACTTTTAAGCAAAGTTTATTAACACTGAGGCTGGTCTTTTACTTTAGCGATACTCGAAATTCAAACATTTAAATTAATTTATTTTAATTACTAATAATATACAATATACACAATAATATACAATTACTGTAAAACAAAGGAATATATTTGTCTATTGATCTTTTTTTATACATAATTCCTATTTTTTAACCTCAAATAAAACATAAATAATTATATAAAAAAAAAATGTGTAAAGCAAAAATATTCAAAAAACTTAACAATTTCATACATAAGCAATATGTTTACAAAATCTCATTCTTATATTTCTAAAACTATCACTTAAACGTGAATATAATTTATTTTCTTTGGGAAATCAAAAGACTCATTTCTTTTTGGTGGTAAAAAATATTTTTTTTGAAAAAACAGTTGCTGTAATTTATTAAGATGATTCGCAAACAAAAAAAAAACTATTTTTTTCGATGCTCATACTACTGAGGAAATGTAATTCTGAAAATAGTGTCAATGGGTGGATTTTAAATAAAGTGAAAAACCTTCAATTTGCAGAATTGAATTCGTCTGGCCTGAACAGAGGTCATCGGTATGCGGACGGACAAAAAAAAATCGCTTATATGAAAAAAAAAACCAACTGACATCGAGAGAAACATTTTCCAAGGTAACAGTGCATTACATTGAAAAGAAAAACAGTTTTGAACAACATAATCGAGATATACAATAACTAGCTTATATGTAGAGATATGTCTACTTTAGGCGGAGTCATTTGCAGGTTACATGCAAGCCGACAATGAAACACGTAAATATCTTCATTTGAAAAAAAAAAGCAAATGAAATTTCTTTCCTTATGCTAGTTTGTTCTTATACTTTAAATCGACATCGGACCTACATGATGATTAGTCGATTTCATTTTGAAGTATGAAAGCAATAGTAAGAATAACATTTTTTGTATGTTATTCGATTTGTTATGAGTAGATTGTAGACATCAGCTACTCATGTCTATCACAGAATCCGTCGTATTCGGAATTTTGTTACGAACTATTACAGAAACCGTCGTACCTAGTAGAAATTATTGCTACGAATTTCGAAATTCGTATTCGTATTAGTATTGTTCTTCGAAATTCATAGGAAAAATTTCTACAACGACGGATTCTGTAATAGTTCTTTCGGGGTTCATAACAAAATTCCGAATACGACGGATTCTGTGATAGACATGACTAAGTTGTTTTGTGCTTTCACCTTTGACACTTGCATTTTTCCAAATCTACATTGCACCCTTGTGAATCGCCATTTAAGAGTTATTCTTTGTTTTTTCCTATGAAACATTATAGATCTGTTCCTTTACTTTTAAGTCTCGCGAATTTTTACGAATTTTTAAGCATTTTTACTCAATGTCGTTCCTCAACTCGAAAATTTTCAGGCGACTGACAGTTTTGCCAATTCTTACTCAAAGAAATTCGTTGAGTAAAAACTAGTAAGATTCTCAGTGGAGGGGTAATGTCTTGCTATCTCAAAGTCGCTTTCTTTTACGAATTTTTCGCGTTGAGGAACGACATTGAGTAAAAATGTGTAAGAATGCATAAAAATGCATAAAAATTCGTAAAAATTCGTAAGATTTAAAAGTAAAGCAACAGACTTCTTATGTTTGACATCGACATTACATGAATTTATGTTTAAACAAAATTTCCCTAACTGTAAATAATTGTATACATACTTAGCTTAATTTTATATTTAAGTAACATTTATGTATATATCCTATGCCTATAAACAAAAAAAAATATATGTTACATATTACCTAATAACGGTAAGTTTTGCATTGAACTTGGACTTCCAAGTGCTCTGATTTTCTTCCTCGTAGTCTGCTTCTACATAAAAATGTATTTCTATAGTGGGGTTGAAAAATTATTAACAATTTGATCCATGACTATTTTAAAACAATGGTTCCTACCAAATATTAATTTTATTTGTACAAATGGTGGCCTGAAAATCTGTAACGAAGAGCAAATTTTATTTATTATTACAATAAAACAAAATAAAAAATTAAAAGAGGCGAAGAAAACCCGAGAGAACGACAATAAACAAAAACACCTCCTAACAACAACAACACACAGAGGTTGGTCTTCTCCTCCGTTCTAATCACCAGTTGGCGGGCTTGTATTCATCGCTCTGTTGGTGCAAGTGGTAGTCACTTGGTCGATTGACAAAATCGAAGTGCAGGTTCACTTCCTGACAGGCGAAAACAGAAATGTCTTCCCAAGTGGATTATATACGGAGAAATGACTGTCAGAATTCAAACTATTCAAAGTCTGATGATGAATTAGTGGTGTAGTTCGAAATAGCTATCATTCCTACCAAAGGGTCTGAGTCGTTGACTTGTTGATGTAATTCTCTCAAACAATAATTCAAATACAACTTACAAAAAAGCTCCTGACAATATTGTTTTTAACGATATACTGTTATTAGCGGTAGAGGAAGAAAGGCATAGCTAGTGCCCAGTTGCAAAGGGACACCAGTCAAAATGTCGTACATAACTGAAGGCATTTCCTAAGGAAAGATTTGCCTGATATATAACTTGATTAATTTAGACCCTCATGTAAGGCCAAGAAAGGAAAAATAGTGATCCATTTTGCAAAAGAAACGGGTGTACCTGTTGGCTGATAAGTCACGCTCCAATTTGAGAATTGCGTTCAGTGAATTTCGACATAATATAATAACTGAGGCTCTTTTCGACCGACTGCCGTGTGTCGAGAAGGTGAATAAGTTAGAGTTAGGTAAGGTGGATGTCCTAAAGGGGACACACTTAGACCATATTATTTGGTGGCCAGAAAAGCTATGTGTCGGACATTACAGTGGGAACTCTATTGGTACTTGCGATGATGGTGACTGAGGCAGACAAACTTTATATAAGTTTTCACCACCTGGTTGCGGCTTATTCTTCGGGTCAGGGTGGAGGCTGACCGTAACAGTCTGCCCCCTGCCTATTTCCTCTGACAAACCATCACTAAGGAGGGAGATTGAATCAAAAGTCAGTGGATTGATTGTCTGTTGAAGAAAGATGGTAACTGTAGCAGTCTGCCTCCCGTTTATTTCCTTTTGACAATCATTCCACAGGACAGAGACTGGTGCTGAGCAGAATAGCTTGATTAAAACACTCTGTTCTACTTTTTGGTACCAAAAAGAGAGATCGCGATTTGTCTTCGGTGGAAAAGGCGACAGTTTAACCCCCTGCCTATCCACTCTGACGGAGTCTGAAAGTTCGACCTGTAAAGGCGAAAATAACTGACGTAGTCAGGTGAATGGTGGTTTCCTGTTCCTTCTCGCCTATGTAGCTCCTACAGAAATCGTTATAGGGTATTCCCATTCTGCGGGCATGCCTGCCTATCAGACAGTGTCCGGTTAGTATTCTCAAGACGGAACTAATTTTGTTTCTATTAATAAAAAAGAGTTTTCTAGTTCTAATACTATTCCATCTATTGTTAGTTATTTTTAAAACCACTTCGAGAAGCAAACATTTCAGTGATTGCAATAGAGCGTGCGGTCCTTCGCTAATGTCAGTTATGTGAAGGCTACTGCCTTACCTGGCTAGTTCATCCGCCATGCAGTTGCTCAGAATGTCACTGTGACCTGGAACCTAGCACAGGGGGCTTATTCCAAAATGCGCGTCGGATCGCTATTCATGGCGGATTGGTATTTTTGTATTTCCAAAAGCGATTCGATCCATTCAAAAGCGATAGCTATTTAGGTGACGGATTGCTGGCGGATTTAGTAAAGTGATTCGCCACGGTCATATACACCGACGGATCTATGATGAGCTGTGGTGTGGGGGCCGGTGTCTACTCGGAATCACTGCTAATATTAATTTCAGTCCGCTCACCGAATTTTGCCAGCGTTTTCCAGGCGGAATTACATTTCCGAGAAGCTTGCACGCAACTAGGGCGTAACACAACGCATAAAAAAAGCATTGCTATCCTTATAGATAGCCAAATCGCCATCAAAGCCATCGATTCGGCTACCATATTCTCCAAACTGGTGCATGAGTGCCAGAACGAGCTTGCCTATCTGAGCGAGCGTTTCAGGGTCACACTTCTCTGGGTTCCAGGGCATAGTGACATAGCAGGCAATGAGCGCGTGGATGAGCTGGACAGGAAGGGCTCAGCACTACACGTGTCGCTCTCAACGAGGGTCCACATTCCGCTAGGAGCGGTTAAGAGACAAATACATTCGCTTTTTCTGCAAAAAGCCAATCTCCGATTGTCGGGGATGACAAACTGCGTCATATCAAGAAAGATATGGCTAATAAAAAAATTCAAATCAAATTACAACCAAAACAAACAAATAACCTACTAAACAAAACTCGCCCAGACATCGTTAGAATCACGGCAATAATCACGGGCATTGACCAATTGGAGACCATGCGGTCAAACTAGGTATCCCATACAACCCTCACTGAAAAAGAAACTATCTCTCACTTCCTCTGAACCAACCATTCTTTGACGACCTTAGCGACATCTCGGTATACAGGATCTTATCCGTTTTCTCAACTCCACAGGTTGGCTATAAGCACGCCAGGACGCTCTTTTAGATATCCGCAACTCTATGTTGTATTGGGTAGGAAGTGATCGTTATTGATCGCACTTACCTGTGCGTTTGGCTTTGTTGACAAGTTTTCTCACTCTTTTATGGAGATTTTCTAGGTTGTCGTTCCACCACGATGTGAACCTCTTTACCACAGTGCGTTTTACCTTACAACTATTTGTAAAAGATGAGATGAATATGTACTTACATTTACTCTGTCAGTACGCAATTTAGTCCGACTTCATATTTATAGTCAATTTCGCCTAAGAACATTCGTTTTCCTTTGTCCCAAATCTCGTGGTATAACCGTTTGTCCGATTTTGGAAGATTCATGATATTTATCGTGCACTTGTACTGCCTTTTTGGTGGTGGTGGTTCGGGCGGTTGTTCATTTTCAATCGTTAAGGAATGGTCAATGCTAATGGTAGCCTTCCTCTTCTTCGGATCATGACCAGTTTCTAAGCGGTGAATTCTCAACTCTTGACTAGACATGTAACTATTACCACAATACCGACAGAAAAATGATTCATTCTCTTGATGCCGCACCAAATGCAATTGAAATTCATATTCATAAACGAATCTCATTTCGCACTTATGGCAGCGATAATTTCCAAAGTTTTGCACATGCGTATGGAAATCGTAGAACAATCTAGAAAAATATAAAAGGACGCATTAGACTAAGCTCTTGCCAAAATTATAAACCAATAACTTACTTTGTTGTGAATACTCCCTTGCATTTTCTACAATTAAAATACGTTTTATACTTGTGAATCAATACTTCGTGCAGGCTCATCTCTCGCAGCGTGTTTGTAATATGACCACAATTGGGAAAGAAGCAAGTAAACACATTGCGCCTGGCTTGTGAAATCAATTTTTTAAGCGCTATCAGATCTGTAGCAGAATAAAAAGAAAAAAAAACAAATATTCAAATAAATTCGTTTTATATACTCTGTCAAGCTCAACCGACTCTTGGAAATGTCTACGCTAAACTGAGAATTTGTTTGATTTGTTTTCACACGTCAGCGTTGTAATGAAGATCAAAAATGACTAAACAATTAGTAAAGGAACCTTAACAAAACACTTTAAGCAAAACACAGGACAGGCACCAGAATGCTCTTGAAAACGAAAGCAAAGTAGATGATGTATAGCCACCGAGGGACTATTGCTTTAAACAAATGAAAAATTTAATAGGCATATGGGCGTGGTAGAAGGTTAGCGATTCCATCGTCATCAGCCGTCAGACAACTTGCCATTACTGAATAAGGTCGTTCACTAATTTAGATTTGATACCTCAAAAGATTCTTTTAATTTTCCAACATTTTTTTTTTTTTTTTCTTTTTTTATCTCAGTCCCACTATCACTGTACTTTTGGATTGTTTGAAAAGATTTCTCTGCGCAATTTCAAAATGTTATAGGCTCCAGATGCGGTTATGCATGCAGCAAAACGCAATGGATACTCAGTTGGTAGGTGGAACTTTTGGTGGATCTGCAACAAATCAATTAGGTACAAGAAATTCTGCATATAATTAGCAGACGCACAGACAAAACTATTTAGCGATCCAATAAAATTACTCTTTTATAAAAATTTATTTATTCTACTCACCGTACTCCTTTTTGGAAACAATTAGAGCATTCGGATCTATGCGTTGCGATATTAGGGACGTGTTTCCATATTCTGAATGACATGTCCTTCCCACCCAACGACGTAAGGTACGACTGCGTTCATCGTAATCTGTATTAGGCAATGATACTGCGTATCCATTATTACCACCATCGTCGTCGTCATCCTCATCGTTCTCAGTTTGCGATGTTCTCCCAGACATTATAGTTCGGTTGGTGTAACTTTCCGCTTTTACACGCATGGATCGTATCGAACGACTAACAGAGCGTGTTACACGCCGCGCTGCAGGAAACTCTTCTTTCGCCATTTGTTCGCCCTTACATTCGGCCTCGTGAAATTCGTGGTCAAACAGGCTAAGATTTTCCTTGTGACAATACGTACAGTAGTATCGCTTCATATGAATACGGCAATGTGATTTAAGCTTGGCCGAACTATCAAATGTTGCCGAACAGTCAGTGCATGCATAGACTATAGAAGGTGTAATACGACCACGAGAACTCGACCCACTGCGGGTGGATAGTGCTCTTGATTCGTGGGAGCGCATGTGCCGTTGATATGGTTTTTTAAGAATAAATACTTTCGGACAATATCGACATTCTAATGGTGGGTTTTTATACTGTTCCAGTGTGCCGCCAGATTCGGTGATGAGCGCAGATTCCGATCGCTCAAACATGACATCCAGATGAGATTGAGATGACGATGTACTTAACGCAGCTCCAGGACTAGGTTCTTGTTGATTATCTTGTTGTTGGAGCTCTACCTGCTGTGGTTGGTACTCTCGCTGATGTTCTTCTCCTTCCTGTTCTGGCTCTTGTGCTAACACTTCTTGTTCTACTACTTCTTGTTCTATTTCTTGTTGGGGTAATTCCTCTGGTGCTATTTCTTCCGATGCTATTCTATCTGTTTGTACGACTTCTTCTTGTGTTATGTCTTGTTGCACTACTTCTTCTTCGTCGTTGACATCTCTTTCGTCAATGATACTAACATCGTCATCTTCTTCGTTCTCTAATGTCTGATTCGATTGCTGTAATTCATCATCATCATCATCATCATCATCTTCACCGTCGTCATCATCATCAGCGTCATAATCGGAAGCATCGCTCTCATCCGCATGCTCTGGGGTAGCAGTTACATCCATCGTCGCCCCTGACGATGTACAAGGAACATAAGACAGTGCTTCTAAAGTACCTTGTGAATTAGCTCCGGACGCTAGATCGCGTATAACTTTTGCAGTCTTAATTCGATTTTGATCAATTACCGTGTAGAATTTGTATAAACATGTTTGGCAGGCGAATTTGACTTTTCTTACCGTGACTGACGATGACTGAAAATACAAAATAGATAGACAGGACGTTAGATGGGCGTAGGTATATATAAAAGTGCATGGTTTATAAAACGCGCAAGACTTTATTTTAGGAGCTGATTCAAAACAAAACACCCATAATGAATTATCTTTAAAAGCGTCACCTAATGATCAACTTAGGAATTTCAGTTTAGCTTTAGAGATTTGACACTAACTCTAACACCACCCTTTAGAAATCAGCGACGCAATCGAGTGTTTAAAAAAAATCGATTTCCTCCTTTCATATAAAACTTCTTACAGAAGTACAAGAGTGTAGGTAGGTACACATTTTTAATTTTTTTTAGCAAGACAAAACAAATTTACCTCAATATGTTGGATAATGCTTTTTAGTTCCTGGCGATTTTCAATATTTTCTGTTGGACGATCAGCAGCTTTGCATATCGAGCAAATTGAAGATATATTTTCGCTGCCGATACCGCTTGTTGCATTTCCATTTGCATCTTCATCTTCATCTTCAGAAAAAGATGATGACGAAGACGATGAACTATAATTCGCAATATCTTCTGGCATTTTGCAATGTGCACATGCTTTTCACTTCAACTTAATTCTTTTTCCTATCACCGAACGATAGTTACAACACTTTAATACATAAACTAATTTTATTTAGAGTCCACTTCAACAATAGTGAGAAAATAGAAACTCAATTTTTGCACTATACCCAAATTTGAAATCAGCCGAACGACTAGGTATAAGAGCTACCTATGTTGTAAAAAAAAGTACCTTCCCACAACTTTCATATTTCTGGCAGGGAACACATGAAGTAAACAGAATTTTTTTATTTTTTAAACCGGCAGAAAAAAAGAGAAGACAACACACGCGCACTTCGGTTGTTGCACATTTTCTGTGTTCGAAATATAATCAAGATTTATCTGTTATCGAAAGAAAAGTACTAGAACAAAACTATAATGCCGAGTTTACATGCTCGAAAAATCGACGTTAGGCAATAACGCCCATGGAAATAACGCTCAAAATCATTTTGAAAATAACGCCCTGAAAAATCACGAACAATTTGTTGTTGCAAAATTGTTAGTCATCTTGGGTGTTTATTCCTTTCTAGGGTTCGTTTTTATGACAAGCAGTAAAGCCCAAAATAATAAGTGAAAATGCATAATGCTTAATTTACATTATCACGCCACGCAATTTTGCATGACTTTAGAGAGAGAGATCCGTTTTTCCACAGTCAAGGCTTATGATGTGTAAGAATGAGGCCACAATCCTAACAGTTGAATTTAGGCCGCTATAGCTTTTTTATGGAGATTTGTGGTCTCACTCACAAATGTGTAAACTATGTAAACTCAATTAATAAATTTAATCTTGTAGCATAGGCCTTAAGATTCTCTTTCCAGCAACCAGCGAAATGATATATGTAAATATGCATTTTATAGTATCCTATCCACTATTCTGCACGACGTATTAAATTCTACCTATCTTCCATTCAAAAATGTTTACAAAGATATAGCGAGGTTGTTTGCAAGACAGTATTCTGTTCTGTTCTTATGGGACACACTAAAGGCACCAAGTAACAAAGAACAGAAACAGTAACAGAAACAGAATCCTATACATTTGCAACAGAAACAGAATTAGGAACAGAACCTTTTTTTCAGCAACAGAATTTAGCGACAGAAAAAAGGCTGCTTGACGACAGAACGTAAACAAGTCTGTATTGATTGTTTCTGTTGCTGCCAGCGACAGAAATGCAATTTATCGTGGGAGGGAGGTTATTTTTATTTGCACAGAATAGATGGCAGCCATCTTTTTATGGATCCGTTTCAGCTTTGTGTAGCTGAGCGAGCAACGTAAACAGAACCAGAATTTACAAAAGAAGGAAAAAAACAATTCTGTTCTGTTTCAGTTTCTGTTCCCGTTTCTGTTCTTTGTCACTGGTGCCTTAAATGTCAGTCTGGTGTTTTATACCGAAGCTAAATTTTGACATTTCCGCAACAAAAAAAAATTGTGAATTGACTATTTCGTCAATTTTGTATTCACTAGTTTGTGGAATGCGAATTAAATGATGTGGATTGCAAATAAACTTTGACAATAGCACCAAGGGTGTTTTCGTTCGCGGCAAAAATTTTGGAATTCGAAATTTCGTTATTAAAATTGTTTATAAACTTGTTTTTTTAATATATTTTGATGGGATAATTAATTATCCTCCTCTTGGAGTAATAAAATGTGCAATTTTCTGTTTATGAATTCATAGAAAGTACATAGTTTGTTTGGATTTCATCAATTCGTTCGTTCGCTTTCATGTGAATGGTCCTTAAGAGTATTTAATTTGTGAAATAATGTTCTAAATTTTCTAGTACGATTTCTTTCAAAATTGCTTTTTGCAAAACTCGACTGTTATAATATGCAATTTATATTTCTGTTCTAAACCACATTAACATTTGGTTTCAATATTGGAAAGAATTTGAATCTCGAACAGTCAATGTAGCAATGTTTGCAACCACTATTACCTATTTCCACAGGTAAATATCCAAACCGGAAACAGAATTCATCGCATTCATTAACGGAAATGGTATAAATCAAAGCTATATCCGCCATAGGAAAGCAACGATGCAAATTTGAATATTTTGTAAATGGCGTACAAATATTTTAAAGTCGGGGGTGGTGACCACATTTTTAACAGCTCTTAAATAAGAGGTAGAATTTATTTTTGCAAAACTGTGCCAAATGTGTGGGAAAAAAACCCTACAAAAGTGATTATAAAGGGTGTCTACCATAATTCACGCAAAATGTAATTTTGTTAGAAAATACAGATTTTTAATTAGAGAGCTTATACAGATTGGGGTTATGTATGGAATAGCACATCCGATCTATGGCCGCCACGGTTTTGCTGACAAGTACGTACTCTTTTATTGAAATTTTCTATGACCGTTTCGCATAAATGTGGCTGAATTTCATTAATACACTTCCCAATTTCCTCTTTCAAGGCGTTGGTGGTCGTGAGCTTTTTTGCATACTTATATCTTTTACTACAGAAAACCCCAAAGAAAAGAGTCCAATTAAGTTAAATCGCTCGATTTGGATTGCCAATTCTTATCGCAAAAATGGTCGATTACACGATTAGTAAATGACTCATCCAGTAATTGAATTGTTTCTCTGGCTGTATGGCATGTGGCAACGTCTTGTTGAAACCACATGTTGGTCACATCCATATCCTGTAATTTAGGCACTAAAAACTGGGTTATCATGTTACAATAAGGAACGCGCCTTTAATTGTTACTGCCTGACCAGCCGCATTTTCGAAGAAAAATGGTCCGATAATGCCTCCAGCAAAAAATCCGCACCAAACAGTCACGCGGTGTGGATGCTTTTCTCAACAATTACTCGTGGATTTTTATATTATTTAAATGCGACAATTTTGATGATTGACAAAGCCATCAAGATGAAAATGAGCTTCATCACTGAAGATGATTTTTTTTTGGAAAAATCAGCATCCACTTGTGGTTATCAAAATCAATTCAATGAACTCTCTTCGCGCTGCATGGTCAGTTGTATTCAGTTCTTGAGTCAATTGAACTTTATAAGCATGAAATTTCAAGTCTTTCGTGAGAATTCGCTGTAAAGAGCTTCTCGAAATGCCCAATTCTTGACGTTCCTATGGACTGCCAGCAATACTTTCACGAACTGCTTTAGTGTTTTCTGTTGAACGACTTGTGATAGGACACACAGAGTGCTTAAGATCAATAATTCATCCAGTCTTCCTGAATTTTTCAATTACTCTCTTTACAGTTAATGGTTTTTAATCACTATGACGGCCATATTGATTGTAAACGTCTGCGAAAAGACAGCGGAAAATAATTTGTGGAGAGTAGCATCAGCTGCTACACAGCTGACATGAACATTTGACAACAGCACGAATTTGTATTTTGTAATTGAAAGCAATTATAATTAAAATTATAGAATTTTGTAAAAAGTAAAAGGAGCACATTAAAAACGATATCATTACAACAACATATCTCCATTGTGTTCTCTGAGTAGTCCAGTGTGTTTTCCCACGCATGCATAGGGAAAGCCAATTGCAGCTGGCTAGCTATATGTTTTTGCAATGCTTGTTGTATGGTTATAAAGTTTTTTTTAATGATTTCGACATCTTGCAACCGGCTATGGTCAGATGCCCTGTATGAAGGAAATACTTTACCCACTTTGGATTATCGAATGCGGCCTCTGACTGGGTCAGCCAGCGACAGATCACATTCTTCTTTGTGAAGGGTTTTCGTATCGCCATAGGCTTCGGGTACCAATTTCGCGTAATGGTGCTTATCTCTCTTATCGAAACCGTTTACACCGAAGTAAAATATAAGAATTCAATATCGTTTACTTAAAACAACCCCGAAAAAAATGAAACGTCAAATTTTCGCAAGCAATTAATGTCCCGGACAATAAATTGTGTGCGAAAAGAGAGTGGAGAATTGTACCAAGCAATCTATTACAATTACCAACTTTTCGCCATCATTTCGCGGCGGCAGCGTACTGCAAAACGAAAAGGAGAGCGAAATTTTTCGTTCATGATTTCGTTCTGTCACTTTTGTATGGGATTTTTCGTTCCGAAACAGCAGCGTAATAGGCTTAACCCCGAACTGTCAGCTGTCACGTTGTTATTATTATTTTTTTTTTCGTTGGCATCACTGTACTATTAATTCAAATTTTGCATGAATTATGGGACACCCTTTATTTGCAAAGGAGAAAACTGTGAAATATGTATATGTTTTGCTATTGATCGCTTCCAATTTTAATGCGATTATAACTTTGAAGAAATTTCGCAGAAAAACTTAAGTGCCCAACAGGATAAAAAATGTCTGCCGAAATGAGGGGTAAACGTATACACTATACAGTTGTATTATGGGGTGTTCTAGTACAAATTTAACTAAAACGGGCATAATGCCGGAAAATTACATAAATGACAATTTGGTCTCTGCGCATTCAAGGTCTGTATTTTCTTCGAAACATTCTTGTTTATGTTAGCCAATGAAGGTAGGTAAATACCAAAATTATTTAATAATTATTGTATTAAGACCCGAAATAGCGTCTATTCCAGCCAACGAAAATGGTTTTCCTGTGCTTGTCAGAAGTCAAGTCCTTCACTACCTTGTCAATAATATATGTACCTAAGTTTCTTTAAAAGCAATTAACTGAACAAATATACTTACTTTTAATTTGACGCATGACGCATTCCGGGACGTAGGCCTATGTAACATTGTAACGTTTGATTTGAATTTCACTTCCGTGAAGAATTTTATTCGAAAATGCGAGTCTATTTCCGATTTTAAGTTCATTTCTTCTATGTCGAAAATTCTTCACAATTTCAAAAACTTACTGGTTAACTTCGATCAATTCCTGGCTTGGCTACCTTTTCCCGAGTGTAAAATATAAACAATAATTTAAAATTTAATTTAATTTATTTATTTCAGTCATTTTTAAACAATGTTCGTTCTTCATGAGTTTCATAATATTTGCTCTAACATAAAACTTAATTTTATCATAGTGAACGTTGCAGACATCATCGATGTCCTCACTTATAGCCAAAGGTAACTTATAAACAAAAAAGTATGCAAATAAAATGACAATAAAATTCTAAATTTTAAAGAAAATAGAAAATATAATGTTGAAAATGCACGTGCTGCCATTTGTATTGTATTTGTTTTAAAAATGTTTTCAACTTTTTTGTGTTTATTACAATTTTTTAAATGTAATACTTGATCTTTGCCAGAATAGTGCAATTTTACAAATAAAAGAAATAGGTATATATGTACAAACTAAAAAGTAACATATTTATAAAAGTCAAAAGAGCATATTGCATTGCCCCCAGCGCTTTAAATTTTTATTTTTGTTTCTAAGTTTAATAATAATAGTTAACAATTTGATTTCATATTTTGTACATTATCAAGTTGACATAATTCGATAATTTGCATTGCATTGAAATTTAGACTTTTCTATTTGTTTCTACTTATTTAATGTGTTTTAAGTGTTTCAGTCTTATAAAAAAAAATAATAATAAATTGAACACAGTATAAATAAACAACAAAGAAAAGAAAACTAGTTTTCCTTTAAATAAATTGTACTCGCTTTTTTTGCATTCGATATTAAATGAGGTAGGTATTTTGATTTGTAGTTTATTTTTACTTAATAATAAAATTTGCAACTAAATTAAAAATGTAAAGAGGTAGTATACTTAAAACAAATCACTGGCATGTTTTGTATTCATTTAAAATAGTTTTATTTATTTTATTTTTGTCTATACATTAAGTCTAGTGGTACGTATTTACTGTTCTTTTGTTCATAGTAAATTTTTTTTTAACAATTCAGGTCGTTTGTGTAGCCTCAGTTTGATTATTTTTATTTCGTTAGCCTCCATTTTGAACGTTAAAAAAAAGGTTTTTTTTTATCGAGAAAAATAATAATAAAAAAACATCATTTTGCAATTTATTTTTCGTCAGTCTTATTTAGTTTTTAAAAATTAAAACAAACAATGAATAGGTAGGTTTTATTCTAGCTTAGGAACCTAATACCTAAATTTAATGAATGATGGCAAAACGATGTTAAGGTGTAGTATAAAACAAATCTAAATAAAATAAACTATAATGGCAAAATAATAAAATATATATATAAAAGTTTTAATAATCTATTTTTTTTTTACACAAATGTATATAATATATTTATTCGACGTATTTATCATTTTTCTTTTTCTAGTTTAGGCACTCGGTGATTTGACAACAAATTTCTAATAAACTAATGCATTTATATAGCATTCTAACACTTATAACTACACAATCAGTTTTTGTTTTGAGAATACAATTAGATATAGATAAAATGTCTCGTAGAAATGTTCAGCTGAATTTTTTTTTTAATAAAAGGTACATAGATTGTGCTTCTATCAACAATTCGTTTTTTTTTTTAGTTGAAAGGGACCTGCCGTATCCGGACGGCTGAATTGAGAAGCTTTTTATAGACACTTTTACGATGTTTGACGTTAAACTCTGTTTATTTTGTTCCCATTTGTCATTGAGCAAAAGACAGGACTTTTGAAGTCAGCTTTAAAGCTTTGTTTTATTTCTTTTACAAAATCAAAGAATTACTATTCGAATTTTACGTTGGACGCGTTTATTATAATTTTTACTGAAAAATGTTCTACCAATTTTAAACATTTCAGCTGAATTATTCAAGAAAGAGACGATGATATTTAGAGTAACCTATTGCACTGAATACGTAACCTTACTTAAGAGCTAAACACATTTATACAACAGTTCTCCACTTAGTAATGAGGTAGAATAAGCTGATTCTGACAAATAGTCACCTCACTTTCCCCTGTGGCGTGTGTGTCCAATCTAGGTGACAACCGATTTAGCTCTCACTGAGAGTGACGGCTGTCAACTGATATCTCGGGTGACACGTGACAGTAGTACAAGGACATTATTCTTGTATCTAATCACGATCTTCTGTGAGAATATCACGTTTGGTGGTTTCGTTTACTTTGAAATCATCGCTGCTATTCGCGGGAAGTTTGGTACTCATCGGTGGCATTATTACTCCATGATGATTGTTTGGATTCGGTGAGAGGCTGTCTTTACGCGTCACAGATAAATCCTCTACATGGTCATCCTCTTCATCACGTTCCCGATCGTCCCGATGACGTTCGGACAGCTCTCGTTCACGTTCACGTTCGCGTTCCATTTCCATGTCCCGCTTGAATCGTTCTTTTTCCATAATTTCCCGATCGATCATTCGACGCTCGTGTTCACGCTCGCGTTCACGTTCCCTTTCGCGTTCGCGTTCACGTTCGCGCTCACGTTCGATCATAATTTCTCGTTCGCGATACTGATTGGCGGCTGGACTCTGAGATCTTGCGTATTTCATAGCAAAACTAGGACTGGGCGATCGTGCAGTGCCATTAGTACCCGGACTCGTTGACATGCCATTGACAGCTGCATGGGCAGCAGCGGCTAATGCCATAGCATGGAGAGCTTCCCGACCGGCGATGTCACCACCACGGCTTTCGAAGGCCTGTTGCAGAAATGCTGGATCAAGTAGAGCCGCAGCTGGATGAGGAATGGTAGGCGGAAGATGACGTTCGTGATCTTTTTCACGATCACCGCCATCATGCATGGATGAGAGCAGAGGTTCAGACTGACCATGACCGTATCCATGGCTATAAGGGAAGGCAGCACCGCTGCCACCATTGCTTGGACTGCGCTTCATTGTTCGATTCATTGGACGGCCGGTTGTGATGCCAAGTTTCTTCACTTTATCGTATAGCGTGCGGGATGGAACACCATATTTGCGGGATGCTTGCAGGGCACTCATGCCATTGCGAACGCATTCGATAGCTTGAAGAATGTCACTGCGGGTGTATTGCTTGTAGCGTTTCCATTCTGGTTTTTGTTGCTGTTGCGAACCAAATGAATTGAGACGATTTTCACCCGGATAAGACTGAGAGCAATCGAGTCCATCGTCTTCGTATGACCGGTCAGTATAGGGTGAGTGGGGTTCATCGTATTTTGATTTCTAAAAAAAAGGAAATAAATTGTTTAATTTACAAAAAAAAAAAAATATAATAATGTAAATGGTCGTCCAGACGATCATATTCACGTCCCCAGCACAATATTCTCCCTTTGACATGGACTTTATAAAAATACGACTTATCAAACTGTCACTTTGTCAAAAAAAAAAAAAAACTGGTCAATAGGTGTCACTGTAACAAAACAAAAATCAATGAACATACGTTTCGCAAACTTACCTTCTCATTGCTGTAGTCCGATCCATTGCAGCTGTTCGCTCCGACTCCACCACCACCACCGACCTGTGGTGATTTCTCAGACTTTTCATTCTTTACCGTTTGACAAACCAGCGGCATTGGCTGTGACGAATCCGCGGAATGTGATTGTGCCAAAACGTTTCGCAAAATCGGTGTGTCACGATTCATCAGCATACTCGAGATCGATGAGAGTTTCTTGCGTTTCAATGGATTCATATCCGGCGCAGTTTCGTAAACAGAACTCAACATAGCGGCAGCATTGGCAGGCATTGAATTTGGCATCACTGGTGAGATTGGCCAAGAAGAATGCCGATCCATTGCCGAGGGACCAGGTTGTGGACTTTTCGAATAGATATTCGCATACGGTGACTTATACGAGTATGGCGGTGACGAACTACTCGTTGGCGCTGCCGGTGGACTAATATTTGTTGAGGTTGTAATCACCGGTGATGAATGCAGTGCTTCACTGTTTTCTTTCATCGAACGATGATCCAGTCCGTGATGAGATGATGACGATGAGGCAGCTGCAGCTGCTGCGGCACTCGTTGACGTCGAATATGGACCATTGCCACTCTCTTCGAATTTATTGAATTTTTCCTTCAAGTCGGCCATGTCGAAGAGTCCTTTCACTTCTAGCTGCTCGGCTATTCGCATTATTTTTGGAATTTGACTCTGTGTGACATTCACCTCGCCGGTGTACATGTATTCGAGAAGAGCGCGCATTTCGAACGCCTGAACTCCGGGAAACAGAATGCTACAATGATCCATTGGCACGTCTTGCAGGATCGATTGGAAATATGGAGAATTTGCCGCCAACACAACTCGGTGGGCCTTGAATTGCACTTGGTCGTCAACGACTATAGTGCAGTCCACGTAGCTCTCCATTTTGATGAGAGCATCGAGGATCTCGACTAAATTCGATTTGTGATTGTTCCATCGCAGGCAATAGGTTTGCCCTTCGGCGGTTGTGGGGCCACCCATTTTGAAGGACTGTTGAAAGGTTTGCAGGATTTTGCTTTTAAGCGCCAGTTCGATATAAAAAGTTTCGTATTTTTGATCTGGAATTTTAAAAGAAATAGCGAAATCAATTATTTGATTATATAGATTTTGTGTCAAACTACTGTAAGCATATAATAATTTATGCAAAAGTGTGGAGGTATAGTTATTAGTAGGCATTTTCCCATACTTTTTCTAATCCTTTTTTCTTTCTAAGACGATTCCAAATGCAAATTTGAATCCAGAACAAAAGGTAGGTAGGTAGGTTATTATTTTGCCTACAGATAGATATCTAAGGGATGATTGACATCTGACCCTGGTTCCCCTCCATCTAAATGTCAATTAAATGCAAAATAATTGCATCCTTATGGGAAAGAAAAAATAGGGAGTCATGGTCACCGATTTGGTGCATTTGCAAAGCTCTCATACTTCAGACAGATTGATCCGGCACCAGAGAATGTAACCGGTCACTGTCACGTCATCCAATCCACCCTCAATTTAATGACGCATGCAAAGTAAACAAATTTCAAATAAAAAATTCCAACCTCAATACTATCTACCATTCCTATTATGTATTTACATCTTTTTTTTTTGGCATATATGATCCCCTTATATTGAAATACAAAACACAGCGAGGAAAATACGTTATACGATGGTAATGGCAAGTAGATATAAAATGCGGTTGCCCTTGCCACACATCGACGCATTTTCCGTCATTCATTCAAACACTAATTTTCCGATGTCTCTCGGCAATATTGTCAGCGTCCCGTCCACCGACTGCGTGCAGAATTTTTTTCTGTTTTTCTTTACAACACGGGAAAAAGTACAATAAAACGATGAAAAAAAAAAACGCGTTTCCTATTTACCACGAAGTACATTCACCGGCGAAATTGTAGTACATAAGGTGAAATGTAATAAACAATGGAAAGGGAAAATTCTATGTGTCTTCTTCATTGTGAATTGCAGTCAAATATTTTCGTGAACCATTATTTTCAGTGTTTCGCTTTTCAACCCTCTTTCGGTGCGTGGTTGTAAAATTTAAATAAAACCGCCAAACTTCCTTTGCGATATACCTTTTGTTTGTGTTTTCTTTTTTTTTTCGAACGCAATTCTTTTGGTTTGCTATTACCTATAGTTTTTTTATGAAATAATTCTATAAAAGAATAGCAGAAGCGAAGGAGGACAAAGAAGAGTGGTGCTTTGATATTTCTGCAGGGGTGCACTTTTTTTTCGAAATTCTGTCTAACTGCGTAAAAACTGCGCTAATATTGAGGTTTCTATGACGTTTCTATTACGTTCAGTTAAGAGCGGAGCTATTGGGAGATGCAATCTAGGTACATACTTGTTAATGTACGAATAGATAAGCGTTATAGTTGGCAGTGGTTGCCATTTGACAGTAGAATCTTTTCAAGCTGATCAGAGATACCATTGACACAATTTGAAGTTGAAATACCACAAAAATGACTTTCAATCTTTGATACAAGGTTTATAGGCTTATTCTAATATTTGGGTGGCGGCTCTATTCGATTCTGCATCTCCTTTCAGCCCTGAACAGACCTAAAATCTCCACACTAACCTAGAATCTGCATTATCGATCCCATTTTCGATAGCCTATCGCCACGCCCATTATTGTCGAAATTATAGACAGAAGTTAGAAACGTCGAGGAGCTTAGTGCTAAAATTATGAGTTTAAGGGCAAAATGAAGGTAAGTCTCTATACAAACAAAAAAAAAAAAATAAAATAAATAATGGAAAAAATGTCATCGAGAAAATAGCTTATTTTATTTGATGGGTCCTCTGAATAGTTCCATTCGAGTAAGTATACCGGTTGCTTAAATTGTTTGAAATATATGGCCTTAGATTTTGAAAAAAAAAAAACTTATAAAACTTGCCAACATATTAAGAGACATCTATACTTCCGCTGTGAAAGGAAATGAGATTGCTCAAGAAACGAGTACACCACTTTCATCGCGAAATGCACTCACGCATTTATACAACCAAAATGCCATATATATATACGAAGAGTGTGCACATAACTTAAAACCGAATGCTAAACAGATGTCAGGAGTCAAATTCACAATTGGACAGGACGGACGTAGTAGGTACGAACACCATATGGCACAAAACGAATATAAACCTAGAAAACTGCAGCCATATTAGTATATCTATGGAGTTCTCTCAGTTCTGACAGTTCAAATGTGTTTTTTTACGTTGAAAAAAACCACACATATCCAATTGACACTTCTTTCATCGACATTGCCAACATATGGTCTGTGTTTTATAATATTCCTTCTTCGAGTTTATTATCGTTCAAGTTAATGACAGTTGTCGGAGCTAGGTTGGGAATGCACATTCAGCAAAACTGATAGATTTATCATTTTTTTTTTGTCGTTCGAAAAACTTTTCAGATAATTATCTCTGTATACCCTAGTTCTGTCATTATGACAATAAATCGAAATGATTTTTGAGTTGCAGTTAAATCTAATTATTGACTGGAAACGATTTTTGTTAACCTATGGAAATATCGACCAATGTTCGAAAATGCAAGATAACCCAGTTCTGTCAATGTCAGAGCGTTTGATCTAAGATGACGTTCAAGCTAATCGTGGATTAGGAAAAACAATGTTAATCGATTTTCAGAAGTTTAAGTGGTAGGTGCGTAGATATTTATGTTGAAATGTATCACCGAAAATGCAGTAGAGTTAATAGAGATCTGTTCTAGTACATTTTGCACTAACATTTGTTAAAATTTTAAAAACCTGTAACAAAATATAGGCGTTGGGGATTTAGTTGATTATTTCAATTTGGCATGGTGGTCGTATTTTTGTAAAGAAAAATGTTTAGGAATTCATTTTATAATGGAACAGATCTAGCACCGAAATATTAGAATGACCATTCGTCGGTAAGTAGAAACGTGACAAAAATGTAGTAGAAAAAAAAGTTAAAAATGGATTTATATAAAAGCGATAGTTTTTATCTAGTAAAGTCCTAGGCCATAGATTTATTCTAAAAGTTGTGAGATCGATTGCATCTATTACCTTTTTTAGAGACTTCATTTCTAGACTTAAGGTACAGGAAAATTTAAAAGGCGTCTTTATTATTTCTCTTGTGCAGAAAGATTGATTGCGTTTTATTCCCCTGATATCTAATGGCGCAGGTAAAACATTTCGCAGACTTCCTGTCAAAAACTACATTTTTCACTGATCAAGACTATGACTATGGGTTTTTTTTTGCTATCATACCACAATAAATTAATGCCTTGCACTCGGCTATCATCCTCCAAATCTTTGGTTGCCAGCACTCAAAAGGTCATTCCGATGGGAATGAAATAACAGACTATAGGAAAAGAATCCTTATAAACAGCCGAAAAACATGTGCATCGCAGACGTTACTTTTTTTTTTTTTTTTGCCTGACTGCAAAATATCCTATTACGATCTCAAGTGTTTGCAGGTTGATAAGGACATAAAATAGATGAAAAATGATATAAGATCCCTATAAACAACAGCAACAACAAAAGGCAAGGGAGGATAACAACAAAAGTGATAAATGGCTGGTCCATCAAAGAGAGAGAGCGAGAGAGGATCCCTTTTAACGAAATTTATGTTTTTTTTTCTTTTGTTGGCATCTTTTTGGTTTTTCTATTTTCGGGTTTTCGTTTTTGTTTGGAATTTGTGTCGTCGTTCGTCGTATACTATGCGACTCACAGTTTTGGCAGGTTGATGAGATAAAATTGCACAAGTAGTATATTGCATAAGAGGATAACAAAGTGAAAAAAAGGATCTTACAAGACGATTATTGAGTGAAAACGAAAGGGAACTAGGCGACATACCAGACAGAGTGAATTATGAGATTAACAGGTATTCGTTTGCAATGAAAGTAAAAACGACTTATAGACGGATTAAGAAGTTAACTTTTCTTTCGGAATTATTGTCAGTTTTCGGTTTGATTTTAACAATTGTTAATGCTATTGTATTTTGGATATACCTAACTCTTGTAAAGTAGATATATGCCAAATGCAACGTAACATGTTACCTTAGGCGTACTTTTTTTTGAGAATCTATAGTTAGCTCACTTTTACTTTTACATGCAGAACTTGTATTACTTACTTTTGGTTTTGTTATACTCACTTCCCAAAAAAATACGCCCCTTGTTGTTACAATGCGATTTCTGAATAGCATAAGGTTTATTACGAGAGTACTAGATCTAGTACAAATGTCAAGTATCTACAAATTATTTTTAACCAAAGTTCGAAAAAAATCTGAGTATCATTTTTACAACGACATGACAACTGCGTCGTATACGACAAACGCCAACAGGAATAAGGATGATTATGATTAGCATTCTAGTTAGGTACTACCAACAAGATGGCGCCACCTACTTTTAAGCAGTTCAAAGTTTGAAAATTTGTCGCAGTCAACAACTGAATTAGATGTCATATCTGCCAAAGCGCATAATTTAAGCACGCAGGTTGTCAAACTGCACCACGCGTGCTCCATCACGAAACAGATCTGGCCAATGCTGGATCTGAAGCTCTCCAACAATCTTGTAACACTTAAAAGATCCAATATAAGCACATGAGTAGGTGTCATCACGAGACACTGTATCTATATTGGGAGACAGGCTGGGTCTCTCAGGCTGAGTTTCCCCTTGAACGATTTCTGTAGAAGCTGCATGGACTGCAAAGACTATTCTTCACTTCTCAATTCTTCATTCTCAGCTCCTGCTGGTTCAACGGGTAGATTGTGAGATTATTAGAACCTGTGGTATCACAATGGGCTTCAGTAGTAGTAGAACAACGACCGCACATTGTACCTGTGCCAGAACCCGCCAATCGTAACTACTGGCCTATACTATGCCCTAGGTTGCGGCCTGCCACATTAACCTAACCTAACCTATTCATGCGAAATCACTCTGTTTGTGCTCTTCTTTTTTTTGCGGTCGGCAAAGGCTCTGGCAGTCTCCATACGGTCACACCTTTCGATGTCGAACTTTCTCACTCAATTTTCTCGTTTACGTATAACGAGTTATCCGCAAGCGTATCGCAACAACTACTATAGGTAAGGTAGTGGAATATGCTGACGTATAAACTATAAAATACTCTTGCCAATTTTTGTGTACGGCCATTCTTTTTTTAATTTTTTTGACATACCTACATACTTTGTCCCCTTTTGGAATGTTTTCTTTTTTTTCTGATTTTAATATTTAATATTCGACACGTTTATATATTGCAGAGTGCAAAACGGCTTTAAACTTTGTCAAATAGTGCAGAGAACTCAGTCGAGATATTCTTGATGTAACCCTTTGTAATTCAACTAAAAAAAGACTATTCGCGTCACCAATCGAGACAAATAAGAACTCAGGCAGATCATGTCAGTAGTCCATCAGCTGTCAGTCGAAATACACTTGCGTTTTGAGTGTCAAAAAAATATATTGTTTCCTGCTGGCGAACAGGCTATTCTCACATATTGCAAAAGTTGCAATAATCTGTCTTAATGGCGAACCAGAATGTCAAAATATATATTTTTTTAAGACAACGCGCGTTACAAGTTAAGAATTGGTCAACTTCTCGAATGCGAATCCTAACGGGAAATTACATACCCACTTTTCATTTTGGGTGTAACTATACTTATTTATAATTTGGATAGCGCAGTGGAATGCGAGCAAAATTGTTCAGAAGTCAATATGATATATGAGTGCTGACTGGTAAAAATATCATTATTAGGTATATTGCAACTGTCAATTAAATAAATAAAATTGCCAAAACCTCTAAACAGCTCTATGTGAGGTTTTTTTTTATCGCAGTTGTGAACAAAAAAAACAATAATGTTATGACGGCCATTTGCAATATAATGCACAGGTTGATTCCGCCAACAAAACAACCTGTCTCTTGGTGTTGGGCGTCACAAAAGCTGCAAAGTTCTAACGATCGCGTTCAAATTAAAAGTCAAGTATATGCATATGCATAATGTCGCTAATGTGATTTTTGTCGCCATTTTTTTTCCTCTATGCAAAGCAAGCGTGCAACTTGCAGATATTTAAATTTTAACTGTCATCGCCTACAGATTCACTACTATACCGACTCGTGCTGCTGTTACAAAACCGCTGAATCGTCTTCAATGCGGTATTAGCACGGTAAATTAGACATTTATTGACAAGCAATAACATTATTGTTAAGAACTCTTATTATCAATTCTGAAATGAGTAAAAAAATGCATAGGACCTAGGCATATCTATACCTACAGTACACATTGCATTTCTGTAATTTTTTCCTCTTTTTGAAAACGTAGATTGTGCCTATACCTATCTACCTCCTGTTTGCTGATCGGCGTTGCTGAATATTAAACAATTTAACTTAATACAAAAATTAGTATTTTCTTTAAGAAACGATTGGATAGTTTAAGAAACAACTGATGAGTTTTTTTTTAGAAAAAAGCGCAAACAGAGACCTCACATTAGTGAACATACATAATACTTGTGGGTTAGGTATAGAATAGCTATACCGCTTGTCGACTTTTGTCACATTTTACTACCTATAGGTACATCCCATAGCGAGTGGCCTGCCAAAATGATATCAACGAAAAGCATCAAGTCAATCAACACGATCAATTCCCAAAAAAAAAAATTTTCCACAAATTAACATTCCGCAAAAGTTGTAGATATTCAGCAGAAAAAGCTTTCCCCTTCCAGTGAAAAAAAAAAAAAAACAAACACCACCAGAGAAAAAAAAAACACATCGCCTATAAGAACAGCCCTATATGTAGTACACGTCACATTAAGTTGGTGTTTACTAAAAATTACTAACACTTGAATGAACTTAAGTAACACCAATACGCAGAAAAAATTGAATATACAAAAATTTCAAAAATTTTGCGCTGCAAAATCCGGAAAAAGAAAAACAAACGCCCTTCTCTCCTCCCCGGTTTTAGGTACCTATAACAATAAGTTTACAATACGCGTAATAAAAGTCTAATTGACACACTGTATAGCAAATACCGGAGCCACCGGAGGCAGAGGGGCCTAAATAAGCAAAGTCAAAACAGACCTCCAAGTTTGAAGGCCATCCTTAAGGGCAGACGATTAATATGCCTGGGTACGGGTACTACGTGCATTACTAGATATATTAGATTTTTTTTTGTTATTGATGAAGCTTTTGATTGAATCTATATAGATTTGCTATTAGAGTGGGCATATGTAAGTGGTAGTTGCGAAATTGTTTATTACGAGCATGTTTTTATAGAAACAGGTTTGGAATTTGTTTTTCCCAAAAGTAGGTCTGAGGGTCATATTGAGATTGCATGGATTTTTTTTATTTAAATTAATGTTCGTAAGAACTTTTACAAATAACTTTACATACCTTAATTACACCTTTGCAGCCGCATTCCAAAAATGTTTTTGTAAATTAATTTATCCAATAGGGGGAAATTGTTTTTTTAGAATTTTGAATATTTATTTTAAAAATTTTGTCAAGAAATTTGCACACACACAGCGATTTTTTCCGAGAAAAAAAAAGGAAAAATTAGGCCGAAATAAAGAAATGATCCAAATGGTACAGATAGTGTGGGTGGGCTGTGTGGTGCTTGCACTTAGTTTAAATTATTTTCTAGTTTTATTTTTGTATTTATAACAGATTAATTGATTGTTGCTTTCACTTTTTTTTTTAAACTCTGTTCAGCAATAGATTGCACTTCACAAGAAATTATTCTCCAGTCAAAGTTCACGTTCCAGTTGGATTTTTTTTTAATTCACTTAGAAGATAAGGGTTCAACGAATTTTTGTAAAATTTTTTTAAGACTGATTTAAAAAAAATTAAAATGCAAAAAAAAAAATCACTAAATACTATGCAAGAGCAAGAGAGAAAATGTAGTTAATTGAGTTATTTTTTTTTTATAGAAAAAAAGTATGATTAGTAGAAAACTGCGACAGCACGTAGTTGCAACTTCAACTTCTCAAACTTGAATAAACTCTGCGATTGCAACAGCCGCAATAGAATACTCGCAATCTTCCAAAATACCGAACACAAGAAAAACGTACAAAATTATGTTCAATTCGAAGTGGCAGAGCGCAGTGTGAATAGGTTGTTGTTGTATCTAATGCCTGTCTATGTCGCACAGGGGAAAATGTGAAAATTCGACGAGCGAAAAAAAAAATCATAGTCACAACAACAATACATGCGTAAAACGCATTTTTTCACCACTTGAAGTTGAAGAGAAAAAAATGGTTTTCTCCAATGCGAGAGAAAGAGAAGAGCAAAGTAATAGGCTTATGAATGTGTGCAACCCGGTGGTGCATGCATTTTCGAAAAAAATTGCATTTGAATTTGTGTGCGTAAGGAGAACGCACATTATGCGACGCTGTGTGCAGTTATTACAAGTGGCCCCGGTTTTTTTTTTATCTATTTTATGCGTGCAACAATTAGGAGAAATAGGAGGGTTAGAAAGAGAGATAGAGAGAGAGAGAATAGTGCACCCACAAGGAATGTTGTTGTTTTTTTTTTTATGGATACGCTATACGCACTCATAAAAAATGGATTTGAATCTATGTATCTAACCTTCGCGACTGTTTGCATTGGGCAGAAAAAAAAAAGAGGAAAAAACAAAACCCTGAATTGTGCTTAAAGGGTTAGAGAGAGATAGTGAAGTTTGTCATTTTTGAATTGAGAATCAAAGTTCGAATATCGAAAATATCTATAGTATTGGATGGGAATTATAGATTGGTAAACGGAAAAGGGGTAAGGTAAAAGTAGATAGGAACTTCACTCATATGAAGGTTGGATTTTGTTTGTGTATAAATTTTATTCGTCCATTTATAGCGAAGAGATTCCTTCATAATTGAATTGATGAGTAGAAGAACAGTACATGTACAAAATATCACTTTTGAGAAAAACAGAAAAAACTATTTCACAGAAAAACTATTTATTTTTCTGTATACTAATGTATGAGGGATTTGAAGTATCCCTGTTCCCCAATATGTTCATGAATGAATAATTCACAAAATTCTATACTGACAGACAAGAAGTCCTTGTACTTGTACTGTTCTTCCACTCAATTACAAAAAAAATACACATTTAGATTTTTTATATTATTTTAGTATAATGAATTATAATTTTAAAAAATGTATTGAGTAATACTATTATTCTGCAGCATCATTAGTAGATTTGCGAGATATTATATGAAAATAAAACTCCAACATCTCTTCAGAGGAATATTGCATTACCTTCTCTATGGCGACAATCTTTTTTTCATTTATAGGAAGTGGTTCTTTATATAATCTTGTAGTTAGTGATTGTAAACTAACATTTGGCCTCAGTAGTTAAAAAGTATGTGACGTGAAGCCTATACAAGTTCGGTTGCTGTAACATACAACGGTATAGGCACGTGATTTGTACTATTCTTCCACACAATCAGCGAACAACGTGCCTATTTTTGTAAACATTCGGCTTTTAAATGGACTGTTATTTTGCTGGTTGGTAGGTTTACATACGTAGAGCATTTTGGCTATTTCAGGCTAAAAATCAATTTTTTGGCGCTTGTACTGTTCTTCCACTCACCAATTCAATTATTATGTGGGTATAACTTTTAACTGAATTATTCGAATTCGAAGAATTGTGATATGGATGTCGAAAAGAGTTTTAGAAATGGGGAAGGCAGCAGTGAAACCATGTTATTTTTTGTATCTCTATCTACTAATAATATTTTTTAATGTAGGTACAGGGTAAATATTAGGTACCAATTCACAATGGCGAAATTGAAGGTGAAGCTTGTAACTGTAGTTTAACCAAAGTGACCGCTCAAATTCGCGAATTTGAGTGATTTTTTAAGCGTTTGGTTTTTAAAATTAAAAAAAAACAATGAAAATTTGCAAAATTCAGTGAAATGTTTATTAGCATCGATAAATCAATCGCCATTTACTTTTTGAATATTATTTCGTGAAAATGGTGACTGCGACTATGCTTCAAGTGACCCATCCCGAATGTCCAATTTTGGCATAATTTTTCCAATATATTGACTGGTATCTCATCAATAACACGATGATTTTGTTGTCTTCCAAAGCGGCAATAGTTGCTGGCTTATCCGTATAAACGAGAGTCTTTACATATCCCCACAAAAAATAGTTCAGCGGCATAAAATTGGATGATCTAGTGGCCCAATTCACAGGTCCAAAACGTGAGATGAATTGCTTACCAAATTCGCCTCGCAATATGTCCATATGGATTCGCGACACATTTTTTTTCTGAGCACGATTTTTGGTAATAAAATTCAATAATTTGCGAACGTTGTTCAGGCGTAAATCTATCTGGTGAAATGGCAATGCTAACTGAGCATTTTTTACTTTGACACGTGTCTTAAATCACGAGTAAACTATGAAAAATATCAGGCTGAAACAACAAACAGCAAACAAATCACCCTCCACATAGATACACATACTTGTAAGTAGGTATACTTCCTTAATGAGGTGGCCCAGACAGTCCGGGGTGGACCTTGATGGCCTCATCTCAGCCTATACGTCTCTCTAGGTTGGTCTGGTCTACTTCTGTTGCGTTGTCTCTCCGAAGACTGGTTCACATTTTTCTGATCAGGCCAATGTCGTTCAAAACGACCTTCACCTTTACCCCCTTTCGTCTGTGTCTATGTCTATTCTTCTGCGTCATTGATAAAGTCTTAAGCTATTACTAATCGTATCAATTTTTGACATACTAACGTCAATATTATACATGATTTTGTCTACGCCCAACTTAAGGACAAAATCTGATATCATATTGACGTTAGCATCATGGCAAACATTGGCACTATTTATGTAATAGTAATAAATAAAATAAATAGGTGGCGCAACAGGCGGGTAGACACGCTAGGCCTAGCTTCTTGAAACCATTCGTTTGTGTGAGTTTCTATTTTTGGGACGAATGGAAGGGACCTACAATTTTATGCCGAGTCCGAACAGCTGAATTGAGAAGCTTTTTCAGGACAGTCATACTCTCGGATGTTTGTCAGACGTTGGCGAGAGGTGGCACAGTAGAAAAAACCTTAAGATGTAATTTGTGTTTTTTTTTTCGCTCATACACTATCAAGACTAAAACAATTTTTGCGGATTAGACGGCTGAACTGAGACTTTACCAAGACAGTTATATAGGTAGGTACCCACTTTCGGATTTTTGTTAAACATTCGCGAGAGGTGGCGCAGTAGAAAAATCCATAAGATGTATAATTTGTGTTTCTATACGGGGATCGAACTTGATTCTGATGACATCACTCTTATATCCTCCATCTCGAACAGTGGGCCTGGGAATGCGGCTACATCACACAGTCAGAGATGTGAACAAATTAGTGCTCTAAACGATGATCTAGACAAAACCTTGAAGTGGAGAAAAGACAACTTGGTTATTGTATTTAATGCAAACAAGACACATCTTACAACATCTTCTAGAAAAAATGCATCAACAGTTCCTCAGATCCAAATGGATGACCATCCAATCCATCCCAAGCACCTTCTAGAAGTCACAGTCAATTCAGGAATCAAATGGCAGAACCACATATCCTATATCGCAAGATCGGCATCCGCTAAGTTGAGCTACCTATTTAGAGCAAAGAGGTACTTTAGCCCCAAGCAACTTTTCCTTCTCTACAAAGCACAGGTTAGACCAGGCCTGGAATATTGTTCCCATATATGAAGCTCGGCCCCAAAACATTCACTTAACCTAGTTGACAGCATACAGAGACGAGCAGTTTGACTTATTGGAGACCCTACACTCACATCGAATCTGCAACCGTTGGTGCACAGAAGACAAGTCGCTGACCTATGCTTGTTCTAGGTACTTCCATGGTAGATGTTCCGATAAACTCAAAGACATTATCCCTAGAAATGCATCTTTTGGGCGCCCCACAAGACAGGCTGCCACGGCTATAATGCTCATGACCATACAGTACACTTGACAACCGCGAGGATATCAACTTAACAAAACGCCTTCTGTTACAGGACAAGCAAGACAAGGAACTCGCTTCCAGAAGACTACAATTTGCAGCAATTTAAGTGCAGAACTAACATATGCACATATGCAAGCATATCGGGGCGCTGATGAAGCGTTATAGGTTCGCCTTTCCCGGGAGAAGTATTTAAAAAAAAAAATGAGATATGAGATTAGGATCAATATTCTAAATTTTATAACTTTTGCTCCCATGAGTGTTGAGAAATAGTTTTTGCTGATTTTTTTAAGTGAAACTTCGTTAGCGAGAGCTACTTAAATCTGAAAAAATTAAACGCAAATCAAAGTGAAACGCAAATCAATATGAAACACTTCTTTTTCTTCTAAACGCCAAAACCGATTTTCCTGAAATTTTGGGTGTTTGTTTGAGTGGGTCCCTGGATGGTTGGATGGAGATTTGGAGCAAGTTTTACTTCAGTATAAGGCGTGTTTTATTGCACATCTATCTCAGTGAAGTAAAGTAAAGTAGACTCTTCAGCAAATAGATTCTATTAGAATCTTCCAAGAATAGGTGGCATCATCTGCGATACTACGTCAGAATTCAAAAACAAATAGGTAAGGGAAAAATGTGTGCAGGTTGATGCATAAATCCGAAAGGTGAATATATTTAGGTTAAGTTTAACATTTATCTTCATGGCGCTTTTAAATTAATTATTTATAATCCACGCATTTTGTAAAAGTGCTGCTATATACGAGTAGCAAACAGCACGCACTTGCCACATGACACAAAATGCGTTTTCCTTGCAAATGCATTCGCTTCGCACCTCGCTCTCGCATGCAACAGTATATTTTCCCCTTCAGTAATTTTCTCTAACTCATTCGGAAAGGGGAATGATTTTCGATATCGAATTTATTCTCAGTTTCATTTTATCATCTTATATGTATATAAAAATCCCATAGGTACACAAACACATTCTCAAAAGCGTGAAGCCTGAAGAGAACTGGTAAATTCGTACATCTCCGACTTCGCTACATTTTGATTGGGGAAGCCAAACAACAAGAAGAAGATGTTATTGCATATATGCAACACAACGCAACGCTTATCGCACTGCATCTTGCATATAAAGATTACGCACAAGTGAGCATGTGTTTGTAAATTATTTTTTATGATGAAAATGTGCATAATTTTCACGACTTGTTTGAATGGAAATAGCAGTTGCTTAGGTAGGTACCTACTTCCTGTTTTTTTTTAATATCTAATATTTTTGAAGATATGTACATAAATTTATCTTCATTATAATTTAAATTAATTGCAAGAGAGAGAGAGGGGAAATTCATTTTGACGATTTTTTTTTAATTAGGAAAGGGAATGAATGAGTGCGTCTCCGCCGTCTCCGGCTGTATGAGGTTATTTCGATTTTCTATGCATGGCTGTTGATTGCTGAATTAGTTAAGCAAACTGGCGTATATGGACTTGAACAATAGTCGGGTCAATTAGTGCCTGCGCTATTGGCCTAGTTTATGGATAACGATTAGTAAAGTTTTGGATGGATGGTTTGATGCAAATTGTCTTGATTGTTCATTCAAGTGCGATTTACTGTATGCAGAAACGTTTCGTTGAGTTGGGAGTATTGAATTCGTGTGCATTCAACATTTGACTGGCTGAATTTACAGAGTTTATTATGTTCAGGTAGTAGTTAGATGGTACTTATTTGATTTGCAGATTCTACATCAAATGACAAATTACAGTTTGAAGTGAAATATAGTAGGTATATCTGCCTAAGGACTTTCAGACAGACTTTAACAGACTTCTTCTAAAAGTTATTACGAAAAATAGTAAATATCAACTCTTCCGAAGGAAATTTGTCGATTTTTTACAGCTTTGAGGTGGTTATTGACTTTGTCTAACTCGGTTCCGCTTATGACAATAACACCACAGCAGAAATTAACGAATTCCACTTGCCAACCGCTGTTTCTTTGTCCTAAGAAGGCTACTTACTAAGTAAGTGTAAGGCCTTTTCAAAAACACTTAGACACTAAGCCCCTCATCATCCCAGTCCTGCGCAGAAGCATATGGATGTTAACAAAGGCGGATGAAGATCTTCTTGGTCGTTTCGAACGCAAAATTCTTCGAGTGATTTTCGGTCCCATTTGCGTTGACGGGCTTTGGACGAAGAAATTTAACAGCAAACTCTACGAGCTGTACAGCGACATCGATTTGGTCAAAAAAGTACATACGTATCACTCGACTAAGATGGCTAGAACATTTAGAGCGACGAGTCTTCGATTCAGCGCCTACCCGATTCATACACACCCAACCACCGAAGTTAAACTGACGTTTAAACTAAAAGTGTAGTTTAAGCTTCCACTGTGAAACTGGAGGTAAGATTTACAGAATTTCACATAATTTCTGAACTTCGAAATCATAGAAAATGTGGGTATCTAATGTAGGTATAGCGATACTGGAAAATTATTGTGCTGAATCAAAGCTCAATATTCACGCCTATCGCGAATAATATTTCCCCCGGAATGTTTCCCATTGAGCAATTTGATTTACATTGCTGACAAGGGAACCATATTTCCATCGGAATTTATTCTCGATATCCATTTTTAAAACAAGTCTCGCGAAAAGTTAGACCATATGCCGTCCTATTTTGGATTGAAAGACCTGGCTATGGAATCCAAGCCATCAGGCAGACGACCTCTACTCCACCGGTATATGGGCATTGCTCCCTGATGTTTAGAGTTGGTGGCGAAAAATGTAGTAAAATACACGTATCACTTCATTGACAAGTGCTGATGATACAAGCTAGCTTAACTTCCATCTTTTCATAGCACAAAAGGCAGTTACATAAATAAAGGTAGGTATACTTATGCGGACCCACACTACTCATACTCATAGACATTAGGTATCTCTCTCCTTAGGCTCATCGATGCCTGGCTTTGCATATAAATAACGAAATGAGTTCTAACCGGCGAAAGTATAACCAACCAAGCGCATCACACGCAATTATTGTAATCCCTTTTAAACAATTAAAATTACGTAACACAGCCGTATGAATGGTTAAACAACAATTACCGGCCAGTTACCACCTTCCGATTAAATACTCATTCATTTCAGCCACAAACGTGAGACAAAAGGGTTAAGCAATTTTTCAAAACGCCATAGGTACACTTTGTCAGAATTTTAATTTATTCACTCGATCAGAAATGAATCTGACAGAGAGAGAGAGACAGACAAAAAACAACCAGAACCCAACACCGACTATGTCCCATAAAGCTTCTTGATCGTGTTTTCCCTTGGACGCAACAAGTGCAATGTATAAACGGATGACTGTGTCTCTGAATATATTATAGACGACGTCTACGACTACGATGACATTAAAATAAACGAGTGTCAAATCTTGGGTATACGATACCTACCTCATTCCATCTAATTAGCAATTTAAATTTGTGTATTTGTGAGTTCTTGTGGTGCATCTTTAGAGATACTTTATGCGTTCAAATGAATTCCAATGATTCAAAAAAATATTTCCGTTAAATCGCATCATTAAAACATGTCTATCCAGCTATGCATTTTCAATTGCAAATTAGATTTGAGATAATTATACCAGATTTGAGTTCTTTTACGTGTGAATTCAGTTTCAAAGTTTCTTGAACCTTTTGTCAAGGTTATGGTGTGAGGCATTCGCTGCGGAGGAAAGCTGCGCGTATAGTGGTTCTGATGGTTGGTGATTCTATAAAAAAACTGAATTTCTATTACCAAATTTGGTATAGTAAGGAGGCGGATTATAACCTGATGTGCATATTAACGTATGAAGAAGCTATGTTAAATTAAATTAATGATTTGAAATTGACAATTGATTTCTATGCCATTTAAAAAATTGGCAAGTGCAGAAATAGCTTGTCAATGAATTGACTAACAGAAACCACTAGACAAGTGGAAATAGCTAAATTGTCAAACAAAATGTCACTTTGTCTTTAATTGTCAGAGAAAAAAAATTGACACATTTTAATATATGTACAAGCAAGGCCAATCTTTTTACAGGGCCCACCCTTTTTTGGCATGAATGTTTAATTTTTTTTATGAATGATGCGGTTTAACCCTTTGCAAAATAGATTTGAAGTTAGTTCTATTCCCTAAGTCCCTTATGTCTCATGGACTTATGTCCCTGCGCCGTATTTGCTCATACGACGCCACAATTCACAATTGACAAAAAGATGACAATTCCAAATTGGGAGCGCAAGTGGAAATAGCTTTCGATGAATTGACAAGCAAACTTATCCAAATTTCATTGCCAATGAACTGACAAACGATTTTCTGCCAATAATTGACATAAGTGGAAATGAACTGACGGTGGAGTCGTTCAATGACATAAACGGGAGCTGTCAAACGTCAATCAACCGGTATGTGGAAATCCACCTAAAGTTTAATGTCAAGCCAAATATACAAATTGGAGGTTACGCTTTCTAGAAATGCGATTGGGAAGCATTTTGTGGTAGGAAATTCCTTGGACGTTAGTTTGGCTGAGCAAATTATAAAGAAATTGAGCGCTTTTTGAGTGTTTCCGTTTTTCCTTTTAAATTTATTTTTGAAGAAAGTGAAACTTTTTATGACTCATTGGGAAGTAACTCCGATGAAACTAAAAAGCGACAAGAAACGGAAGGGGTGGTAGTGTATAAGTGTCGAGAAAGCTCTCTCGGGCAGAATAAGAAAACCGAAAAGAAGACAGAGCATGAATCAGGGATCAAAAACAGTGCGGTAATGCATGGTGAGCACTAACTCGGACGGATTGAGACATAATGAGTTGTAAAAGAGTAAATCCTAGGCCTACAATTCCCAGAGAATTATCAGACAACATCCCGTGATGGGTGTGGTACAGACCTGAGCAAAAGTTGAACGCAACTGAAATGAGTAACTTGCGAACTAACGATCTCTAAGTGCAGTTCTCATTAAGATTAGACATTAGGCAATTAAATGCAGATACATTTAAAGTCAGAAGACATGAAGTGGAATCAAATGTTTATCAAGTATATCCTGGTGTGAATTTCAATACTAAGTTTCAAACACCGGCGAAAAAACATCGAAAACTGAAGAAAAAAATGTACAATAATGCACATTTAAGGCTTAAGCTATAAGTATACATAGATACGCAGCTCGAGCAAAACTGAATTTTAGCTACTATCCAATTTTTTTTCTCCAGGCATTAGCTAAATCGGTAGATAGCTAAATATTGACATGGATTGCGTTGTGGATATAAATGTCACAGAGAACAGCTGTTCGTTGAAAACCACTTTCTTTAAAAATGCATAAATGCGAAAAAGTGTTATATTTTCTTTGCGCTTTCTTTTTTCCTTGTCTGCTATTCTTTAATCTCAAATGTTTCACTTTCAAATGATTCCTCATCGAGGTATTCATTGAACAAACTCGTCCTTATTTACTTTTGCGCAACATAAAAAAAACCAACAGATATGTCAAAATTTAGCGCGCCCATTAATGGTTCGGCACATGTGCTATGTGCCAATTTTGACAGAATTGAGAAAGCACATAGCTTGAGAAAATGTTCCGAATGGGCGCGCTAAATTTTGACAGATTGATATATGAAGTACAGTCTTGCAGGAGCTGCCGACGTTAAGGCGACAATAGCGGTCTCTGTTTATTGCCACAGATATGATAGTGACAGCATGCGTGAAAACGATATCGTTCAATCGTTTTTATTTAACGCAACTCGTATACGAGCAAATCCGCCTGAAATTTTCGCATACGAAAAAAATTGGTATTCTGAAAGTTTTTTCCACCTCTGCGAAAAGTGCATACTTTATAATGATGAAATGGCTACTGCATATGCGGAACCTGTCATTTTTACATAGAGAATAAGAAAGTTGTTGTCACGCCGAGGTTTTTGAATTTTTACTATGTTGCTTTGTAACCTTTGTAATCGTCACATATTTTACGCAATATTTTATACAATTCCGGCAAAGATCATGGCTGACAAAGCTGACAGACATATTATATCAAATAATAGCTCAGTCGTGTAAAGAATGCATAGATCGGCTGTGTGCTTTGAAATACTTGTTGAGTATCCTTATTTTAATAATTTATCGAGTTGCCCTTCGGTAACTAGCTTAATTTGATGTCTATATTAAACCTCGTAGCCTTATTAGCCAGGATTCCACGACGTGCTATGGAATCCATATCATCGGACAGGCGTAGACCAAGAATGAGATAGTAAGATCAAGTTCATAATCTCTCCTCTACCCGTGTGCGGATCTACCCTTGATGATTTTGACTCAATGGTCGAGAATCGAGAGCTATGAAGGGTCAACTTGAGTGCAACTTACACACGCGACCCACTTACTGGATAACCGCTCTATCGAAAATGCACGAGTCTTATTAACCTCATCAAAACTAACTATACAAATTTTAATACTCCCGACCTTCCATTATAAATGTCAAATATTTAGCTTCTATGCAGAAACTGAGAGGATTTTTGTTTAAATGTACGTCTTTCCAACAAATCTTCACTTGCTTACTCATTCAGAGATAAATCCAAATACCAAAGGAATATAAAGACAACCCTTTTAGGTCGTATACCGTATGGTAATAGTATACCAATAAAATGTCATTATTTTCGAAGGAAGAAATGTCCTAGACCTAGACCTAGTTGCATATCAGGTAAAAATGTAGTTTGCACAAAATGCGATTTCATCCCAATTATTATTCAAATGCGAAAGGATATAGACAAAAAGATGGAATAAGTCTTGTTTATGACAGTTTCCTAAAAGATATAAGCTTCTTAGAAACCAAATGGTATCCTTTTTTGTTTAATAAACAATAAAATAAAAACTAAACCATATCACTGGTTAGTTTTCTTTTTTTTAAAGGTTTATTACAGGATCTGTGCTGACGCCAGACGACAAACTGCTCGCCAAGTTGCTTCAGCGGTATATTATTAACTAGGTTAGGTACACCATATAATATGTCCCTTTAGTATAGGCGACTATCGAAAATTGTCAACAAATACGTCTACTCCTAAATATAAAATACGAAAAATCGCACAGGTCGCTCTAAGCCATGGTACAGATCAATTATGACAAGTGAATGATGCACCAGCTTTAGGTCTAATGTCTACGGTAAACCATTACCTACAAAAGTAAAGACTTTCAAAAGATCACGTGCCTCACACCGGCCAGAGACAGAGTGTATAGAGCAACCTAAGGTGCAATAAGTAGTTGACGACCAACACTAAACAATTCCATCATTAGAAGTTCATCAGCAGAAGAAAGAATCCAAGTACAAAAAAGAATGAAAGATTGTTTTTTGTCTCTTTGTCCGTATTGTCCTTTTTTGTTCAAAAAAAGAAGAACCAATTTTTTGACTGGCATGCATGAAATGACTACCGTTGTGCTACCTGTAGCTGCATTGTTTCCAGGTACCTGTGAGCTGTGACCTGTCTGTTCTGTCTATCAACATGATGTATGCTGTACAATATGCCCTTGCCATTTGTTTGTAGTTTTGCTCCAGATATAGGATTAGGGGCTTGTGGTCAGATTATCCGGTGATTTGTATTAAAGGAATTGTTGAGTGATTATTACGTTTTGCTTAACTGAATTAGAGGTTTTCGGTCCATTGAGGAGGAGGAATGTTTAGGATTATAGTTAAATTATATAACAATCAATTTTTGTGAATGTTTTACAAATATAGGCGCCTATACAATACTAACAACTTTAAAGTTGTTCTTTACGTACTAACGATGGTTAAATAAAAATAATGCAACAAGTCCGTAAGAACCTTATCAGCTTATCATATTCATTCGCTGTGTCATTTCGCTGTCATTTTTGAGGCGAATTCGACAGGCTATAGAACTGAAAAACTATTTCAGGAAAGTTCCCATTATATTTTTGTCAGCTATACCTACATAATATAGTAAAGACACTTTAAGATTCGATTTGTGTTTTCCGGGGAATGAACCTATGAATACGCTAACACTAAAGACTGAGCCACCTCAGATGGGTACTAAATCAAAAATAGTATCTACACTAAAAGTACGATAAGTACGATAAGTGGAGGAAAATTGAACGCAAAATTCTTCGAGTTCTTGGTCAGAAAAGTACGCGTTAGTAATTTATCAGGACATTTAGAACGAAGGGACAGCTGCACTCCGGCCGGAGTATATGTAGACCTACCTGAGGAACTACGCAAGTAGAGAAAGACCTCGCCTCAGGTGGTGCGCACAATTGACATCAACACACTTGGAGTGCCCAACTAAAGAAGAACCAAAGAGTACTAAATGGAAAAGTGTATTGGTTGAGGCTCATCAGGTCCATTTTAAATAACTTCACATTTATCTTCATCCCAGCTTCATCCTTTCAAGTGCGCGCTGAAGTTCTGTCTGTGAGGGCCTTAGGATGGCCAAGTCAAGTCATCATTCGCCCCGTTTACCCGATCTAAGAAGATTTAAACCCGTCAATTCCATTCTCTGGTGGTATATCTTTCCAGAGTTTAAGTCGGAAGTCGGAAGATTTGGTGGTATGCCTTAACCAAGTCTACAAAACAGGTGTAAAGAGATAGAGAGCTGTAGCACACTCCCAAATTTTTCCACGTACCATAGTGAAGAGCTAATGTGGATTTTGGTTGCGTGCTTCTATGTCCGGATATTTTCATACTCTTTGACTACATTGCCCTGGTGTGGATGCTTAGTAGGTACCTATTGATACCGGAGGGCGATTGCAGCATGTATCTCCATACTTTAAGGCAATAAATCCGCCAGCAATCCGTCACCTGAATAGCTATCGCTTTTGACAGCTTTTGGAAATACAAAAATACCAATCCGCCATGAAAATCGATCCGCCGCGCATTTGGGAATAAGTCCCTGGGATCAAAAAGACAGGGAGACCATTCGATAGGTAGCGCGATATTGAATGGAATGAAGGGAATAACCAACCATCGAATAGTCTGGTCATAGGGCCTAAGTCAAAAAATAAACCTTCCTTTAACAGAGCAGGCCCTACAAAATCGACGACGAGTGAACCTGTTGCAGGAGCACACGTCACCGTTCGCAGCAAGCAAAGAAGTTACTGTTTCGCTACCAAGAAGGACTTTAGGTCCAAATGACCAAGGCTAACTTCAATGGAAGAACCTTCGATGACCTCGAAGAAGGCGAAGAATGCTGATACAGCGCTCAGACTCTTCAATGAGGACGTCAAGGACCATATGCTTTATTTGTGACAATAGTCACGACGAGGGCAAAATGAGGGGGGTGAATTGGTTGACCCTCGAAGTTAACTTCTCACCGAACGTCTTCCACGAATGTTCTTTTGCTGCTCTAACAGACAATTTGTAAGTTGTTGGCGCCTCTGTCTTATACTAGTTTCGAGAAGCCAAGTCCACCATAAAAGAGCTGCATCTGAAACCACTTAGGTTAACAGGATTTCGCTTAAGTCCTACCATCAAGATCAAAGTGTCATGTAAGTGAACAAAAATTCGTAAATTTCTTCATAGCCTGCGATTTTCATCGTCTTCCTTCCTGAAAGTAATGTTCAAACCTCGTTTGTGCTAACTACTTATTTTTGAAAACATGTGTAACTCTCTCCTATAGTTAAAGGTGCATTGGCCTTAGGTGTATAGAAATTCCAGCTATATCTATATACATTTTATAGATAAACCCTGTCACACCGAAAATCCCATTCCATTTTCGTACGCTTTTCCTATATTTTTCACTGCGTATATTACATTTTTAAGATTTTTTTTTATAGCCCAAAAAGGGAAATAAAAAATAAAAATTCGACCGATAAGATTAGGAACGCGCACACGTTCACATGTCAGATTGCACATATGTATAAGCAACGTCTGAAGTGCAACACACCAAGAAAATAGTGAACAGAAGACTTCACCAAATGTAACTTTTCCAACAGCTTTGTGCGGGATTTCCATTTCATTTCAGTTTGTCCGCTATTTTTCTGATTCCCCCCAAAAAAACGAACCAACTTTTTTAAAGATAAGAAACTCATTTTTTATTTGTCAATTTAGGACACGCGATTTTACGGATTTAAAAAAAAAATCGAAAGAGAAGGGCAAAAAGGTGAATGAACTGGCTGTCAGTTAAGTGCATCGCACGCATCTTTGTCCGATAAGTTTGGCGTTAGGAAAGTTTTCCACTCACAATGGCAGGGCTTTAGTTGGGCACGTAGGTAGCTATTATTTTTGATGAATTACTATAGTCAATGACTAATAGAACAAAAGTCCACTCGGCGGTCATCAATTTTATCGCTCTGCTGTGGAAATTTCCACACATCCAAAACATTGCCAATAAACCCAAAACTGCAATTTCGTAATCAACTGTGCCTGCATTTGAAATTCGACAGCCAAAATAAACAAAACCAATTGTTGTGTGTTTGTGTGGAGATAACACGACCCGGTACTATCAGAACAAACTGCAAAAACACAAAACAACAAAACAATATGACCGGACCCTCGTGACCTCGTCCAACTGCTGCAACGCACAAGCCAAACCACCATCTCTTCGCCCGATAACAATTGAATTTCCGGTACATGAATACATTCATTGTGTCGAAAGAAAGAAAACACGAAAATTATGCACAAATCTGAAAATGACCGCAAGTATGGTTGAACATTAAACTGCGACTGAGAGTCGTAGACAATGACCAGAAAGTGCGTGCAGCAATTATTGTCCACTGACCCCTGGGCAATAATTTTTCGTGTTGTGCGTTTAGAGCCAGACTATGTGTCACTATCATGGGTAAATATTCATTCGATGTCAAAGTCCAGCTCGAAGTTCGCACACACTTCCCAATAATCGCAACAAACAAAGACAAATGCGTAGTCAAACAGAAGTGAGGCCCACATTGTGATTTGGAAATATATAGGTGCGCATGCAAATGGACATGCACGCAGCTATTTCAGATAATAGACGGATCTTCACATTCGACTTATGCGCCTTTATTTGAGGTCATTGCATTGGACAATCCGGTATTTTTTGCCCGCTCAAATAGAGGAAATATGCTGCATTATTGCTTGTCATTTAAAGTTAAGGTTAGGTCTTGGTGTCTCGAACATGACTTGAGAAGTATTTGAAGTGAATGCGAGTGAATGCGTGATGCACTTCATGAACTAGGTAAGGTGGCTGTCCCGAAGGGGACACACTTAGACCAGAATTTTGGTCCATTGTGATAAGACCTTTATGAACTAACAAGTGTTCAAAACAAAAGATGGAAGAAGAACATTTAAAGACGAGTCCCGGCTTTTGGGATTGAATAGATGCATATTGCCAAAATAAGTACGCGAAAACTTGTATGGGGCAGCCAAAGCCATAACTGAGATAAAAGACTGATCAAATTATAGCATTCACATTTTTTTTTCGGTTTTAGGTACAAAAATTAAGCTGGATCTGATTGGTATAATTCAGAGGCGATTTGATTATACAATGGACGAGTGTTTAAAAGGCTACGATCTACAGAGTAGAGATATGGTATGATCAATTCGGATACACAATCCTCAGATGTGATCCGGTATTCCAATGAATTCCAAAGTGGATATATGATAGGTTTCCATCATGAAGTGCAATGCAATAGGATAGATATCTACAGCGATATACAGGGTCCCGCAGAAGCGTCAGACGTCTTTTAAATGGCTAGTACCTTCAACCTTCCGCCTATAGCGACTACAGCTGTGCGGTAGGAACCGTTTCGTTTGCGTGGTATTAGCATATTTTACCCAGTTGAAGCCATGGAGACGTGGACGGTAGAGCACCCCGTTTTTGCCTACTACAGTTTCGTCCGAAATAATGAGTCGGTCGAGGCATCGACATGATCAGCAAATTCTTTTTGCCTAAATTACAAAGAATATGAATACCGATTCGACGTGTGTGGTTTCAACTCAAGGCACGTGTTGTCGAGCACAAGCCCGAAATACTGGAAGAATTGAAGGAAACTCGTACAATTTGCTGTCGCTGAATTTTTCGTCATTTTGGGTGTTATTTGTTTCCTTTCCAGGGTTCGTTTTTTTGACAAACAGCAAAGCCCAAAAAGCTCTGCAACCCCCCTGCTTGGGTTTCCTGTTGGATTTTGGAGTAGGTGGGAGTTTGTACTGCAAAAAAAAACCTTCAATATATCCAATTTCGCACATACTCCAAATCTGATCTAACCCCAAGCAGGGGGGTTGACGTATTAAACTGCAAAATATGTTTGGGCCTTATTTCCATCATGTTGTTTATTTTTGGGAGCAATGCATTTTTTTTGGACGTTATTTCCATATCGATTTGGGAGCTATTTCCTTGGGATTATTGCCTAACGCCGCTTTTGGTCACTACATTGTTGTAGTGAAGGTACACCTTTGGATATCCCGAACATCGCCAAGACAAATAAGTACTGTGATGACGTCGGACGGCTAAAATCGCAATAGATCAACAAATCCTTTATAGATCAAGTCTCTCTCAATCTCTCAAGAGGTCCTATGCAACTATTGAAGGACTCTGGCCCATGATGTGCTTGGTTTCACTCGACCACCATTAATCCATTCGACCATAGTCCATTCGAAGTCCAACCATGTAAATGCCAGCGCACTGTCAAAGTGATTGCCGCTGGGAAGTTTTGTCAATTCGAAAAACAAACTTATATAAAAAAAAAAACACAACTTACATGGATGTCCGGATAATACTTTACAATTTCTGAAGCATTCGTCGGTGCAGAATTTCTTTTACAGAAATTAAGTCAAGAGCTATACGTTGGGTATTTCTGAAATCTTTTTTGAAGTGTCTCATGCTGACCTTTGTAGGAATCCAAGTCTATTTGCGCCTGAACAACGCGTTCAAATTGTGCAAACTAATTTTGAAAACCATGGTCCATGGTTACGTCCATTTAACGGTCCACATAATCGTCCATCTGAGCAAGTTATTTAGAACACGATGAATCGTTTTCGCACCAGGTACGCTCTAGTGGATAATACGCATCCCCAAAGACGACAAACAATACGAACAGAAGAAGTTATTGACGTTGTGGATCGATGTGTTGAGGAGAATCCCAATGAGTAGATTCGCAATCGTGCGCACAACAATTTAGAGCTATACCCATTCACTTTGTGGAAGATTTTACGCAAATATCTTGTCTTAAAACCTTACAAACTTCGTTTCTCAGTTAAATGGCATTGACGTGACAGATTTTTGGTTTCAACAAGATGGCGCAACATGCCATACGGCGGGCAACACCATCAATTTATTGCGGGAAACATTTTTGCTGAAACATAGGTCCATTATGTTTCAGCAAAAACTGACCTCCACGACCCTGTGGGTCTCATACCTTTAGATTACTTTCTTTGGAGGTACATATATGAAGTCATTAGTCTCTGCCGATAAAACATAGACGATGGAAGATTTGGAAGTCAACACACGCCGTATTATTGCTAATAAAGTTGTCGAAAATTGGACATCACGATTGCTCTTCATTCGAAGCGCACATATGCCCTAAATCATTTTTAAACAGTAATGGCACAAAATTATCTATTAAATAAAGCTAAAGCCATAGACATTAGTATTAGTTAAACGTGTTTTATTTCATATTGAATTTGTTTACCTCTAAAAAACACCCTTTATAAGTAGATATGTGTAGAACTTTTTCCTGCATAAAACAATTTCCCTTTTGTCTGCCTTCGGTTTCACGTCTTTATTAACACAACAGTTCTATTGCAATCCTTGATTGATAGATCTACTACCAAGCCCAAGGTAGACTCGTGCCGCCCTGAACTGGCTGTTTCGCATAGTTGACGGTCCAGGTGTAGCTAAGCTAAGATCTACTTCCAAAACGGACTGAACTAAACGATCTTCACTTAGAAGCACTAAGTGGTGAAGAAGCACGAGGAGTTCCAGTCTCATAAATAAAATTAACACTTATACTGAACAATCACACTTTTTTGCAAATGTCATTTAAAAGTTGACAGCATTTTCGCTACTAATTCTGGGTTTCCACTTGTCGATTTGAAATTGACAATTGACGTATTTTTATGCCAATTAAAATATTGGCAAGTGGAAATAGCAAAAATTGCTTGTCAATGAATTGACTAACAGCGTTTGTCAATAACTGACAAAGTAAACCACTGGACAAGTGGAAATAGCTGAATGTCACTTTGTCTATAATTGACAGAGAAAATTTAATTGGCATCGAGTTCATAAGTTGGTCAATCAACTGACAAACGATTTTTTGCCAATAATTCGCATAATTGGAAATGAACTGACGTTGGTGTCATAAACGCGAGGGCTGTCAAACTTTGTCAATCAACCGACATGTGGAAACCCACCTTAATGGTAGGAATAGTTCTGTTCTGGTCCGAAAAATGTTGAAAGTTGTGAATCCCCGAACAACATCGTAATTCGTAATTATCAGTTTTCTTTACTTCTACTTTATTTGCATAGGTATACGACATCCAAAGGCTGGCATCCCCAAAAATGTATTTTATCAAAATAAATATTTACAAAATGCGTTCCACTTGAAAATAACACGCACACAAGTCTATATGCAGCCATAACTTTACTCAACCCCTTACGATTTTCAAAAAAAAAAACCCTAAAATTTATTTATATTTTTAGTTTCAAAGAATGGCGCGACAGCGACAGAAATGATTAAGGAAACGCATCCAAATCCAAAGGACTCGATGAGCGAGCACAAATTTCAATGGCTTCCTTTGCGCTATTAATAAATAGATAAACGCAAACGCACACCCCATTGCTGACAGACACCATAGTGCGTTAGTATGTATTTAAAATTTGCCACTATAAATGTACAGTCAAAATGAATAGAACGTTTCTTGATATCGCTTTTGCTATATACGCTCGCTGGCGCTGCTTACGTTCCAAAGTGCACATTTCCAAAAATTAGTGCGCTATATTTAGCCAACAACATACAAACGTGCGTATGAGTGAATAAGAAATAATTTTTTTGGACGTATGGTGAAATGTGTTCTGCTAAAAGTGCAATGACCGCCAACGCAACTGCTACAACATCGCACACCATATATATGCAGCCACGGCCGCCACTTTCCAACATGACGCGATCTTTTTTTTGGGCATACTTTTTCTATTTTTTTTTTTTTTTTTCATTTTGATTAGTGTAAACACTAGACGTGCATACATAGATAGAAATGCGTGCGCATACATTCAGTTTGTTATTTTTGCTTGCATTGTTGTACGAGTATTTTGGCCGTAACTCGCTTATCTAGTTTATCTATAATGGAGCTGATGTGATGGGAGATCCGGTGCTTGCACTAGGTATGGTGAAAAGAAAGACACGCATCTAGAATAGACGTAACGCATATTTTTCGAAATGAAATACAAAGCTGGGATGCGTCCGAAAACGACTGTGGAAATGATGAATAAATTTGTGGGTTTAATGGTGGATTCACATTTGCGTGACCCATCAATTAGCACAGTTTGGCAGGATGGGTTCGAAATGCATTGACGTGTGGTGACTGGTGTTGCATGCGGGTAAAAAGACGGGCGATAGGGCGAGGTAGGTTAGGTAATGCGGTGGGTACGCCTATGTACTACTGATGGGAGTCTTTGAAATTGCGAGTTTGGAAAACTTTGATCGAGAAAATTCTACCTTTTGTATAGAAGCAAACCTGCTGGCAAGTTACTACACTAACGAACTCTATAGCGCCTACACGAAAGGGTGTCTTAAAAAGGGTGCAAGGTGTGAATTTCTCAACGGATTTTCTTTTAACCAATATACACCACATGTGCTGATGATGGCTTAATGTCTAATATGAGAAATCGCTAAACACACCAATTATTTTGAAGCAGATCGGCATCGCATCTTATTGCACACATTTCGCAGTGCATCTATTAAAGAGTAGAATCACGGCAGTTAATTATATGCACTCCATTCGAGAAAGGAAAGCGTTGCTTACCTCCCTTTTAGATAAGAGCCTTCTCTCTGACACAATAATTTTTTACAGCTGATGTACCGATGCAAGTACCCAGGAACGGGCATACTCTAGAGCAGAACACCAGGCAGAAGAAGTAGATCGGAACAATGCAGAGGTAAGCGCATTACGAGCAGATTTTTGGGAGCTACAGCACTTGGCTAGAATATAGGTAAATTGTCAACGCATGCGGCTGAAGTGTGTCTTGAGCGCCTGGAGCAGAATCGACAATGGTTTCGTATCACAATACAAGGTGGAGCAACTTAATGTTTCTCACTTGCAACATTTGAGTAATTATACCTACGAAACAAAACTGATCTGCGCGAACGCTTGGCAAATGTGCAGCTAGCTTCCGACGCAACAAACACATTCTCAGTTGGCACGCAATGCCAAGTAATTCAGATTCAGCAATCGGTCACCCTGCCACGTTTTTTCGGTCGCGATGGAAACTGGGCCAATTGTCGCGATGCATTTATATCGGAAATGATTAGCAGTCTGCGGTATTTACACAGAAAAGCAGAAGCTGCAGCGTCTATTGAACGCAATGCGGATGGCCGAGCTCGCAGCATTCTATAAGAATGCGAACGGAGAACTGCTTGGAGTGCGCTTTGTGATTCATATGGTAAAGCCCCATTTAGACGATCAGTTATTAGTTCTGTTGTCAGTTTAGCTGTCAGTTCAGTTAGAAATGGCAGTGCATTTAGACGTCAGTCCGGAGTAGGTTAGGTTATGTAAGGTGGCTGTCCCGAAGGGAACACATTTAGACCAGAATTTTGGTCCATTGTGATACCACGAGAGGGGGAGGGGGGAGGAAGTGATCTAAACAGTTCTTTGTGCCGGGCATTACCTTAGGAATTCTGTTGCAATTTGTGAATTTGGGTGTCCTACCTGAGAGGTGAACTTTTATAACTTTCTTTCCCTGGTTGCGGCTTAGTCTTCGGGTCAAGGTGGAGGGCGACCGTAACAGTCTGTCCCATGCCTATTGCCTCTGACGCGGCCTTCACTAGGGAGGGAGACTGGTGCTTAACAGGGGTGGCCGATTCAACCAGTCTGCCCAGCTGCTTGACCAAAAGTCAGTGGATGGATTGTTTGTTGGAAAAAGGATGGGGGCAACCGTAGCAGTCTGCCTCCCTTTTATTTACCTTTGACAATCAGTCCACATGACAGATTGGTGCTGAGCAGAAAGGCCTGATTGAAATTCCAACCTGCTGCATGGCCATTCCCATAATTTTTTAGTTCAGTTGTCAGTTTTAGTAGATATATCTTCTAACCTTCGGCTAATCACGAGTAAATTGAAAGCTCAACTGAACTGTAGAACATCAGTTTAACTGAAAGCTTAGGTTAGGTTGAAGTGGCTGATGCCGGCAAAAGGCCGACATACTTAGAGCAATTAGGTCCCTTGTGATAACAAATATCAATCTATTTAAAATTTCGTCCAATCGTCGAACCAGTTTGAGCTTCTGATGAAGCAAAGGAGACTACAAATGTCTAGGTTTGTTAGATTGTTTAGAATTTAGATCATTGTATAGTTTCCGTTTCGGGAGAGTGCTGGACAAGTGCAGAAAGCTTAACTGATAGCTCAACTGAAACTGAAACTGAAATGGTCGCCTAAATGGGGGGCTTAATGAGTTCAACATAGTGCTGGCGTCAAACGCATTCCCTAAGGTTGCAGCAGCGGCCAATGCGCTCTGACATTGGGGAACTTTTGGATACAATGCGTATAGCACTCATCAACAGTTGCGATTGCTGGTGCTATCCGCGGAGCAAGTATCGGAATTTTTGCTGTTACACCACATCGAACGCTTACTAGATGCAGAAAGTTTATCATAGTGGGCGTTGCATCGAGCACCAAGAGTTCTGCCTATATACCTTGAAGTAAATGTATGAATACTTAGAACTGCGCGCAAGCAGTTTGCCAGATAAACATCATAAACATCATGATTTGTATCCAGGAAAACTTCACTGGGCATTCAAATGTTTTAAATTCGAGGGAAATCATTTTTTGAGCGACAACATTTATCAGGAACAGCGGTTACTTATACTTACTTAGATGTCGCCATCCGTGGACCTGGGCCTCAACCAACATCCCTCTTCAGTTAGTCCGAGCTTTGACTAACCGTTTCTAATTGCGCCTTGAGGTCCCCTTCCACTTGTGGGCGCCATACCTAAGGCAAGTAATTCCTCTACTGAGTTGTCCCTTCGAGTCGGAATCGAAACATTTTTGCGCCGCAGTGATGGTGTCCATTCGATCTACTTGTTCTAGCCATCTTATAGTCGACTGATGCGTACTTTTCTGACCAGGTCGATGTTGCTGTACAGCTCGTAGAGTTCGCAAGTAAATCTCTTTCTCCTAAGCAAGTATTCAACGCAAACGGGACTGAAAATCAATCGAAGAATTTTGCGTTCGAAACGACCAAAAAGATCTTCATCTGCCTTTGTTAACGTCCATACTTCTGCGCCATAGAGCAGGATAATGAGGATCTTATATAGAGTCTTTCTTAGTGTTTCTTGACAAGGCCTTAGTATTCAGTTGCCTTCTTACGCCGAAGAAACCGAGGTTGGCAAGTGTAACTCTTCGTTTGATTTCTGATGAGATATCATTTTCAGAGTTTATAGCGGAGACGAGGTAGTCAAAGTCAAAGTCTCTATGAAAATTTAGCGACGTTCTGTCCGTATTCATCGAGATGTTGTGGGTCCCTTCTTGTTGACAGCACGTATTTAATTTAGTTTTGCCCTCATTTACCAATAAACCCATTTTTTGATACTTCTTTGCTAATACTTGAAAAAGTACCAGTGACAGCTCGCTGCGTTCTGCCAATTATGTCAATATCATCGGTGTATGCAGAGACTTTTAGAAAATTGTGCCCCTGGGGTTGGCTTGCGAGTTTTGCAAAATTTTCTCAAGTATGACATCAAAGGTCTATTTAAGATTGTTTCCGACCTTACTGGAGCACCGATAGTCTTCTCCATCGACATTTTGCATAACCGTATTAGAGTTCCGCAGGAATGCTAAGACTAGCTCTATATTACGTGTCTATATAAATGACGCTATAGAGATATTCCGCCTTACCAATAATCAACTTTAGTCTGGCAGCTAACACAAAGACTACACACTTTCCAAAATGCTCATACCAATAAACAAATTTAGTTGCCAGAATATCGTTAACTGTAGGGTTAAATGTTAATGTTGAGAAAGTCATGTTTATCTCGGCCATTAGCTAAATAGGTCTACCCTTATGTCATTTTCAAGAGGAGTGTTGCCTATGCAATCAAAATTAGAGTATCAAAAATTGTAATAGGAGTGTATTTAAATACCCTGCATCTGATCTGCCTGTACAGATCATTTGTATATATTAATTAACTTTGGTAATTGTGTAACATGATTCCTTAATTTATTGGTTGTGATAAAACAATTCAAATGTTTGCTGAGCCTGAAATTGAAATTGAGCAAAATCATTGAAATACACACCAAATAATAGAATATTCTATTCCTAAACACAGTAAAAAAACAAAAAGGATCTTTTCTGTTGATGTCTTTAATTAAGAACATTTGGCTAACATTTTTGGTTACAGCCTTATTCATAACACTTAGTTAAATCTGATTTAAGGTTTATGTTGATTTAATTGCAGAAAACGTTATTCATAATCTTTTTTCAAATTTTCATTTAATCAAGTGTCAAAAATTTAAATGCCGAAATAGGCATTCAGTAGCAAATTAACTCTGAATTAAATTGTTCGTTGATTCAAATCATGGCATATAATGGTACCTATCGCGAATAAATTCCGATGGAATTTTTTCCCTTGTCAGCAGTGTAAATCAAATTGCTGAATGGGAAACATTCAAGGGGAAATATTATTCGCGATAGGGGTGAATAATTATTATGTTATTAGTTCACTACCGAATATCTTATATATAGTTATTGATTTGTGCATTAGCACAACAAAAAACAGTGTTATCCAAATTACAATTTGCTTAAATCATAATGGCGTTTTATGAATGAACTGTTTTTAATTCTTAATTAAAATGACAGTTTCGAGTTAGCTGAGACACTGATAATTAACAGATTAAATTATAATCTAATGAAGAATGCTGTTATATTTTATTTGGTGTCGCTTTCATTCTGAAAGTTAAAAAACGAAGTCAACAGTCATATCATCATATAAATGATATTTTATATATCAGTGTGATTTTTTTTGTAAATGTAGGTACAAAATAAACAACGTTCCATGAAATCGGCAAAAAGTACCTACATATGTTCACATATTCATGTGATGTTTCAGTAGTTTTTCTATTTGTAACATTGTAATTGTGATTTCTATACTACAAGACAAATTTCGTTTTGCATCAATAGCCTACGAATAATTAAAAAATTGTGTTCTTATTATTATTCAATAATCTGAAATGACTTTTATTAATACAAAAGTTCCGAAATGCATAGGAAAACGTATTGTAAATAGTACTAAAAATATACCCTATTTGTATGATACGGCATTACTTATTTTCGTATGAATTTGACAAAACAGCTGACAATTTGTAGATTTCCTAATTCGTGTTTCGGTTTTTGCTTTTAATAAGCGTTTTAAAGCCTTTGGGCGAAATCTGATGGGCGAATTTAATGGTAATTTGGGTATAAATTCGTTTAGAATAATTTATTCGGCATAAACATGGTCAGTGGTCTTGTTTCGGCGAAACCAAATTATCGAATTTGAGTCCTGCAATGACAGAAAATGTAATAGATCCCAATAAAGTTGTCGCACTAGTAAATGTGGAGATCAAAATGTTTATTGGTACCATTTCAATAAAGCTATACATTTTATTTAAACCTGGCAGCCAACTAATAGTCGGAATTAGGGTTTGATTATTAGTAAGGCCGATTGCCTTTAATCGATAAACAGATGGTGGGTATCGGGCTTTCTTTTGGATCTGTTAAAGTGTGATCATTTTGTTAGTTGTGGACTTACTACACCTAAAATCTCATCAGGTCAATCAGTTCATTGAAAAAATAGTCATAGGCGTATGCGTTTACACATTACGTTCATTACTCCTTTCTTGTGGACCGGACAAACGATGCTTAGGTTCCGCATTCATATAATCGTCATGTCTGATCAAATCATAGAAATGCACGAGCTTTTTATACCAAGAGCTGTAAAAAGCTCGGCGGTTAGACCGTCAGCTTTGTTGATATCTGGCTTGTGCATTTTATAACTTAGGTGTTTGATCCATAAATGAGATAAGTTTAAGAAATTCCCTGGACACCTATACACTTTAAATAACAAACCCATATCAGATAAGACAGAACAGACAAACATCACCATTTGCTGTGCGTTTTCTCTTGGTGTCCTTTTTCCTGGAAGAATCCAAATTTGCAGTTCTCCTTCACAATAAGGTGCGAATTATCCTGAAAAATAGATTCATCCAACAAATCTTCGGAAGAAAAAAATAAAGGATCATAAAATTCGCCAAACATATACATATCCCAAGCACATTCGCTAAATACAAAAAGAGCCGCAGTGAAAGGGTTCGTTTCGGAGCTCGCTCAAGGACATGCGAATGCAATTTTTTAACCCTTATACTCTCTCCCTTAATAAAAACCATCTAATCAATATATGCCCCTTTAGAACTATACCGAAAAAGGACAAACAGTCGCACAATTATCAAAAGGATTGTAGAATTGCCAAAAATCTACAATTTTCTACTCTCGTCCTTTTTCTCTGAAAGACAATTCTGTCAAAACATCACAGCAGGTATCCGTACACCAGTCGGTGTGCATACAATGACTCCAGACAAGAAGAGAAACAGGAGCGCCTCTGCCTAATCAATGAATAGCCCATGCGATTGTTGTTGGCATTTACGTCAAACGAAAATAAGAGAAAAACCGACAAATACACACAAAACTGTACAAAAGCAGCAAAAGGATAACAAAATTTGTGTGTTTGGCATGCAAAATGCGAATACAATTGAGAAGTTTACGGCCAACGCGCGGTATCCTTTATGAATAGGTATATACGATCTCAGGAGGACACACCGACAATGGAATGCTGTATTGTTGCTTTATTGTGGCTCAATTAGTAGACACCGCTTGAGGTTTATTGTGCCGAGTTCTCGTTTATATTGCGGATGCAATTAGGCGAAATTATTTTATTGCTCCGCGAAACCCTTTCGATTTTGGAAATTTTTCTTCCTTTTTTTTTTTTAGCAAAATTCGGACGGTTTATTGTTTTATACTTCAATCCTTTTTAAATTTTTACTATACCTTGCACAAAAATCTTGGCAAAAAGGGTTGAAGGGTTGGTTCATTTTGTTCAGCTGCATTTGCGGGTTCCTGGGAAATACGGATGCAATTTTGCCGGCCTTCGTTTTTTTTTTTTTAACAATACATATGTGACGTAGTCGTAGATAATAAGGCGAAGGACATTCGAGAGATGTTTGAAAATCCAAATAGATGCGTGAATATTAATGAGTTGGTGCTGCCTGAATGGGTTGAAGGTTAAAAGGCTACCCGATGCAAGTACACACAGCTGTTATAAAGAAATTTGCATTTCTTGAGAAAGTTCGACAGGAGATGGGGTTGGAATTTTTGCAATTGATTGATATACGATGTCAAATAAATTGCTACAGCGTAATGATGTGTTTAGGGAGGCAATTAATTTGCTATTCCCGGTTAAGGGGTCGTTACAGTAGCTATATGAGAACTCTGACCAGACGACAGTGTTTGGAAATGTGTAGGTATATCCTGTCATTGTGTTCTGCCACATTAGAAGTCACCATTAAGAGCTACTATATTATCAAACTTACAAATGTATACTATCAACATTTTGAGTCATGTTCGTGGACCATTCAGCTTATGAAGAAATTCGAGGAAAACTCAGTGCGGCGGGATCAAGTACACCCAGTGCCAGTACTGTACCTACAGCTTATTTGCGTAGCCGCAAGTTTTATCGCGTAGGTGTAATGTGGTTTTTGGCGCACCTGACCAGATATGAGCGTTGTACTCAAGTTTAGGCCGAATAAAGGCTTTGTAAATTGAAGCTAAATCAGAGGGTGTGAAGTACTTCTTGCATCGATTTAAGAAACCTAGACATTTCGCTGCAGTATAATCCTTTAAGGGAAGATTTCTGAAGTTCCGCCGAACAAAAAATTGTGTGGCAGGGGGGGTCTATTCTCACCATAGTTCCCTTTATAGCCCTTCAAAGAAGGTGACCTCTAATTTGTAGGTGTTACCACTTAAAACGCTATAACTTCTAAACTATTATAGGTACAAAAATTGTTTCGTAAAGTTTAAAAAGACAATTTAGTAGCGCATACTACATATGCGTATCAATAGATGGTGAGTATCGATTTGGACTTCTTGAGTTTTCTCCAGGATCTGCCGTATTGTAAATATTTGGTCGGTTGTGGACTTAACGTTGACAAGTGGTCTCTGGCGTTCACACAGTACGTGTACGGCAGATAAGATATTGTAAGCGATGTTAAGGAGACTATGATTCCTCTATAGAAGGTCTGAGGGTCTTTATTATGGATCGGGCACACAGTACACATATTAAAGGTAATAATATTCCAAGCACTCATTTTTGTTTCGTTCTGCGCATCTGTCAAGAAGGCATGCTTTTCTATAGAAATACGAATTTGGTCGGTCACATTGTTAGCCATTAAAGCGTATATTATTTCTATACGTTTATTGCCCATGGTCACATAGACTGCCATTGCAGGTGCGCAATATATTACCTTTAATATGTGGTATACTGTGGATCGGGCATACAATGCTGAGACGCTCCATTCATCAGGCATATACTCTCCTCTGACCAAATTTTAGAAACGAGTTGGTGTATGCTCTCTACCAAGTCATCTCCCGCTGCTTTAAAAAGCTCGGCCGATAAACCGTCCGGTCCTGCAGCTTTGTTGGACTTCAGCTTGGATATTGCTATGCTTTCCTTACCTCATTTTGGTCAGGTGGGCGGACGTCTTGGCTTTCATCGCCAAAGTTGAATGGTTCATTCTGCCTGACAGCGGAATTTGTGCGTCGTCTTCTCTTCGCCGTTTAGCAGTCTGCAGAAATGGTTTCTCCATGTCCTCAGCACGGACTGTGACTCCACTACAAGGTTTTCCTTATATGTTCGTCTCTACAGGTATCTGTTCGGGTCTTGTTCCCGTGACACCGTTCTTTTTGCCTTTTAGCTAAACTTCCGAATCTGAATTATTGTTTGAGAGAATTACAACTCGTAGACACAGTCACTTTGGTAGGAATGATAGCTCTTTCGAACTACACCACTAATTCATCATCAGACTCCTTTAAGTGATTGTTTGAATAGTTTTTGAATTCTGACAGTCAATTCTCCGTATATATCCACTTGGGAAGATGTTTTCCCCTGTCAGGAAGTGAACTTGCACCTCGATTTTTCTCAATTGACCAAGTGACTACCACTTGCGCTAATTGAGCGACGATTACAAGCCCACCAACTGGTGATTAGAACGGAGGAGAAGACCAACCACTGTGCGTTGAATCGTTGTTACTCCTCGCTTCCCCACTCAGCAACTTCCGAATGCACCGTCTCATTTAATTTGCACTTAGGCTTTTTTATTAATTACCTAATATGCGAAGGGATGAGAATGCTGAACGCAAAAAAAGTAGAAAATTGCCCGAAAAAACGAAGCAGACATTTGGCGAAATGATCAAAATGATAAAGTTAGGTCTTCAATGGAAGACCTGAATTATTTCTCTGGTACATTTCCATTCTCACTTATAGATATAGATACCTAGACCTACCTTCCTACCTATGTCAGACATCGGTAGATATCTATTGCAAAAATCTGCCTAATGTCAACCCGCATGACATGACAATAATGTTATGTATGTATCTTCTTCAAATCTAAATTCAGATTGACGAACAAAATTTGCATAAAAAATGGCAATCGATTCTATAACGCGCACAATCAAAAAGATCGTTGGCTTATACCAAGAACTTGAAGTTAGATAATAATTTAGCCATATGCAAATTATGTATATTATATGTACCTACATACGTTACGTTGTAAGCCAACTTATTCAAATTTTACTAACGAACCCGCAAAAATAAAATTAATGAAAAGAAAAGCACGCATCCATCACGCGGAGATAGTCCCGCCCGAAGCGCCAAAAGACATGATTCCTACAAATCACCTGCTGTAACAGGTATCTCTACCTAATCCAATGAAGAAATTCGCCGCAATAAATTTCTATTTCGCGTGTCTGAATAATAACATTCCAACAAAAAAATAAAACCGGCATATCTATAAAAATGTTTCTCTGTGTAAGTAAGTGTGCAAAAAATTATTGTGCAAAAAATAAGAAAAAAAAAATTTGCAAATGAAAATGCGCTGTGATAGGGAGGGGTGTGGTTTATGAATGAGCTCCAGTGGATTTGCTATTTTTTTTTTTTGCGTCCCTTTGTGCTGAGCATTGCCAGGAGTTTATTTAAAATAATTTAATAGTTGCCAAGATTTACCTAGCCCAGCAAGGAGTAGCAATTCGAAGTTGACAGTTTATTTTAAATCATTGATGACACCAATGACATAGCTATCTCTGTATTTCAAAACTGCAAACTCATGGCCATAAAACAAATTATTTTAGCTAATTTCCTTCCGACCACACAAAGATGACTTGGAAAGCTAGCTATTAGTACATAGATACCTACTACCAATGTGTAGGTACTGAATTTTGATTTTGTGAAAAGTAGTAATGTATGACAACTGCTGATGTATACAACCTAATGAAGAACATTTTGTATCCCAAACGAACATATTGCTACCTTAAATAGGCGTCGGGCGCATGAGAGGAGAGATATTTGCAGCAGGATAAATTAGTTCCTAATAGACTTTTTAAGAAACACAAATTTAAAGCTCAGAGGTGCTTAAAATCAATTAATACTGCGGTAAGGTACTGACCGATTCTCAGAGAATCGACAACTAAGAAATTTAATCAGATACCTACAATTTCTTAATCCACTGTAAATGTTTTGCAAAAAACCAGTTCTTGTTAAAACTCGCCAATATCGCAAGAATAATGATGGCCAAGAACAGAGTTCAGCTTAAATTACCCTGCCATGTTAATTAATCCATGTAATGCGTTCTTATTTCGCTACAAAAAAAAATTTTTCTTTCGGTAGTTATCATACCCTCTTGGAAATTGACACACGATCCCTAATTGGCTACCAAAATTCCAGATATTGTGACACATAAACCGCGTCTTATAGATAATATCTACAAAAAATGTATCGAGTTTTACACATTAAGGTATACCTATTTATGCTCCATAATATTGGAAAATATTTTCAACTGTCAAACGATCATAACTTACTTACTTGAAAATACTGCCTTATTGTTTATACTTGCACTTTCACTGCCAAGACGCAGTTGCTTCAGAGAAAATTATTAATCACTCACAAAAATAGACTTTAATGTTTTCAGTTATTTTTAATGCTGTTTCACTGTGTTTATGTACATTTTGCACAAAGCAGTGATCTGCAACAATTATGAACAAATGTCGCATTTGCTAAAATATTACCACAAATCACTTTAAAATGTATCTATAGGTATATCCATCACAAGTTCTATAGTTTTTCGTAAAATATTATCCAGCACGATGCCTCCATCCAAATGGCATTTCTAGTGGCGAAATAAGTCTCACTGTCACAGAATTAACCTCAAAGTTGAACAAAAATTCACATAAAATAATAATTCAAAGAATTCTGTCATTATTTACTATAAAAAGGTAAAGCACAAGTCCGTACTATTATTTTACTACGCAAATTGTTTTTCGCGATTATTTAGCAGAGCACACACATTGTTGTTCTATTTTCATTACTTTATTGTGCGCTGAAGGGCGGCAAAGGGAACGCCACTTGACTCATCTTAATTACCGGCATTTTTTTTTTGTTGGACTTGGTTGTTTGTCCCAAAAATGTACGTAGGTATAAGCGAAAGATTACAAATCAATAGATTACAAAAATTGTCGGGGCGAACACCAAAATAGATCTACACTTCTGGAATAACCTCACAAAAACACACATGAAATGATTTGGGAAAAACAATAATTTTTGCGAATTATTTCGTCAATCTAAACCGAAATAGATTTGCAAAGTGTTTGCCAGTGTGGTGGATATGTAGGGGCGAGTATATAGTGAAAACTACACAAATCTAACAAACACTTTTAAATAGGTACGTATACATTGGATACGTTGGTTCGTAGCTGTTGTAATGATATTTCCTGTTTACAACGTGTGCGCGGGAAGCTTTTTCAACTCTGTAAAGTTGAAGCAAACACAGATGTAAAGTTGTATATCCACAACGAAGCGTTTGAACTGAAATTCTTAAGAAAAATTCGCGTTCGCGTACTGACCTTGAATAAGGTCTGATTGTCTGGGCTTCGTTTTAATAAAATTTGTCAGTATTTTTTCGTCTTTTTCCATCATGGTATATGTTCCCTTTATGTGCCCACATATCGCGGTTTCATATAGTAATTTACATGAGTGGTTCTACTAATATTATGCTGACTTCTACCTATACAATTGAGTTATTGAAAAGAGGGAAAGCTTTCATGTTTTTCTGGATGCCTCTGGTCGGTTAGGTATATTCTATTGTACAGACGTAATTATCGTTGGCCCTGTGCGTGGTGATGTTTGGCGTTGGCTGATTACGCATGCAGAATATTTTTTTGTGAAAATCTAAAAAGAATACCTACAAAAATGTGCAAAAAATTACTAAAATGTGTGCTTGTGAAATGAAAATGTTAAAATTGATGAAATTAAAATTATCATTTATTAGCTATTGCAATAAAACAGAAAAAGAAAAATATTTCAATTATAATTCCAACGCGGCAACGCCATCATTCTAGTGCCATTTCTCTCAGTCGCCATTGTTGTGTAACATACACTTTCGCCATAGGCAAAAAACACAATACACAGTTAAACTTGAACTTGAAAATTTCAAGTTCAATATGAAGGCGATCACAGACGGTAGAGATGGTGTGCGAAAAAAAGCGCTACCGCCTATCGGCATTCGGCACTGGCGGCAGGCAGAGCCCATAACACGAACAGCACACCATGACATTCATTCAGCAACAATTCGTTGTTTTTGCTTTCACCACATTCAACGGGCGCACAACCTACCTCAATAGTTCATCAATTGCGGCGAATATGCGAAATGACACGAAGTGCTTCGCAAATATTCGTAAATAGCCGAAGGTATCCGAACGCAGCCGAACTCAGCCGACTGGTTACGAAGCTGTGCGAAATAACCAATCAGATTGTTGCGAAAAAAGCTCATTTTTGTTGGTTTTGTTTGTGCAAAATAGAAGCTTTTGTTTTGCTCGTTTTTGTACTTGGTTATAGGTGCCATCTCTTGCACACGTTTGTGGAATGGTGGTGGTTGCCGCTTTTCGCTTTTTCGCGTACGCGAATTTTTTTTTGCGCCAATGATATGGTTGCTTTGGAGATTGTTTGGTCGTATGGTGCACGCATACTATAGACTGTTTTGCTCTTATTTTTGCGCTGATTGGCATTGGATTGGAACTTTTCAAAGAGAATTGAGTGACACTCGTTCGCAATTCTCGTTCCTGTTTGAGATTTTTTTCTGAAGAATAATACTAATACCTCTTTACCAACTCTTTGCTGTTTAGGGGCCATTGCTTTTGAATTGCAAGAAAAATTGGACTACATTAGATAGAGAGGTGCAATGAAAATCCCTGCAATCCCAATCAAAGTCAAGTGAAAAGTTGCGCTTTAAGAATATTTCATTGATATACAGAGAGCGTCAAAAGTCATGGTACCCCACGCACTTTATAGAAGCTTGCCTAAAAATTAAGAAATTTATTAATGACAAATTCAAAATAAACTGGTCATTTATTAACAAGTCAGTTTCTTATTTATGTTTACAAAATCTACTTTTTTGACTTTGAAAATTTAGGATTTTTGTGAAAGTCTACTTTTTTGACTTTTTTCCTCGGTCTAAAAAAAATGTTTTGATGCAAAATATTTCCCCAAACAATTCTAATAGTGACTGCTAAAAACTTTTTTCAAAAATCTTTTTTATGTTTTTTTAAATGGGATGATCTCAGAAAAATTTTGTATGAGAAGGAGAAAAAATTGGCTAAAATAGTAATTTTTAGCAATTTTCAAAAAATCATAAAAAATATTAGCGAAGAGATTTTTGAAAAAATGTATTTGCAGTCACTATTAGAATTGTTTGAAGAAACTTTTTGCATAAAAACATTTTTTATTTGAGACCGAGGAAAAAAGTAAGAAAAATAGACTTTCACAAAAATTCGAAATTTTCAATTGGTACTTAATGGATTAAGGCAGCGGTTCCCAATCTTTTTCAAACTATGACTCCCTACAGGTCGAAATATTTTTTTGCGACGCGCTTCTAAAAGAACAGATATCCTTACTTATCGGGCTCCCGACCCGTGAAGAGTCTCTGCCTGAGACTCTGCAGCCTTCAATCATCTACGATCCGGATCCCGGGTACGCTGCTTCCAATTGTCCAGACCAAGCGCTCTGGCATTCGTGATGGTAGATATTATCCATTCACCCAAAAATTATCCTCGTCGCTAAAGATGATTTGTCGGCCAAAATTGGGTCCTCTCCCAAATGCTCCGAAGCCCAATCAGCGAAGAAACGGCGTTTGCGTTGTCTATGGTAATTAACTTTGAGCTCCTGGATAAGTATGATCTTGTAGGCCCAAGTCCCAACGCAATATTCGATAAGTTCAAAACAGCGAAAGGCCGACTTTTTGTCCACGGCGAGAAATTGACTACATCGGGCTCTTCTGGTTGTCTCGAATTTGGCCACAAACTTTTGGAGACTGTAGAGGCGATCTTAAAGGGCCACCACGCCTGGCGTAATGTTTAATAATAAAGTATTCGACTGCAATGTGGCTATAATGTGGATTTGGATTTCGCTTCGACCTCGCTCTTGGCATTCCTAAGGAGTACCGTAATGTCTTTCCTTTGTTCGAAGTCTTACAGCATCTGTGAAACAATAATAAGGGAAATGTCATTTCAAAGCGACCTCAAAACTGATGGAACGTTGCGTGCATATATACCTGCAGTCTTGCAACGCCCTTAGGAAAGAACAGCGACGCCCCAGACCGTCGTGAGGCACAGATAGGGAACTCCTGGGTTAGGGAATGTTTTGTATCATTCAAACGGAATTTAAATGACCTTTCCATTGATGTCAAAATTTACATGAAGAAAGTTCAAATTATGAGTAGAATTAACTTTAGTTTTGTCTTAATACCTTATACACCACGTATATTAATTTTAGACTTTTGACAGAGAAGAGTATTTTTGGCAGAAGGCTATTTTTTCTTCAATCGAGCAGTTCGTTTTGGGCCAGATTGGAAACTTTCCTGAAAAGGATATTTCGAAATCTGTGCTAGAGCTCTAGGGAGCGCAAAAGCTGAAATGTCAGTTTTTTTTAAATGGAGCTTGATATGTCTCTATTCAGCGGTTAATAGAATGCGACCAAGGACCAGGCAATTTGACAGAATATCAATATGTTTTTCTGGATATGTTTCGGTTTTATGTAGCTGAGCGAGTTTGTACACGGCATGTAGCCATTGGAACCATTCGCTGACGTCAAAATGACGTCAGTGCTACATGCGTATGTGGCTCGGTACAGGCCGTATACTAGCATATTTCAATCAGCTGCGAAATATTGTGTATTATATCTGCAATAAAGCGGCGAATGTTGACTTCCAAATGGACGCATTTGGGGTTTTATACGTTCCACACAGTTGCAACAACTTCTTCGATGCGCACTGTAGCTGTACCTACTTTGATATTAAATAACTGACCTGGGATGCAGAATTATGTCGCACGGCAAGTTTGGCTTGCACAATTTGCAACCATTGTTCATTCTAGTGAAATGGGAAACTGAGCACAAGTCATGACATATCTACAGTAAAACTGGCTGCCACTAGAAATAGTGCTGCATAGGTTAAGTTAGGTTAAGGTAAAGAAACAGTTTTCATATTATTATGCAATTTTCACCCAGAAGCCAGTGAGGCCCATTATGATTGTTTATACCCTTTTATAGTAGATACATGATAAAAAAAATGCAACTAACAAAACCACTTGGATCTGTTGATGAATCTTCTTAAATCTGATAGAGGTATCGTGGCTAGATCTTGCAAGCCGTCAATTAACCGTACTCCAATACAAAAGTAGCGGCGTTTTTGGAGAGCTGGTTAGCAACACAGGAAATGTTCCACGGATTCTATTTCCTCTTCATTTCAGCAACTTATGCAGAAGTAATTTTTAAATACACTCAGTCCTTTGGTCCTCCTATCCTCCTATGATGCAGTGGCAGTGTCCGGTTATTTCCCTAACTAGTGTCAATTGCGGGCCGCAAGCTGCGAGTTATGATATACAAACGAAAGTGTTGTTCCATCGATCTTTAGTCAAGTTTAATGTGAAATTATCAAAGACGCTCTTACATGCGTTAAAAATGGTAGTACTTGTATCTCAGCTGGTAGTATGCCCATTTCAGAGCCCCATCTGGTCAGTTTATCTGCTACCTCGTTTCCTACACCAACATGTCCAGGAACACAGCACAGCATTACTGTGTGATGGCTTAATTCTCTCAATGCCGAGTGGCACTGGTTTACGGATTTGGAGTTTACCAGATTCAAGTTAACCGCTTTAAGTGCTGCTTTGCTAGCCACACAGAAAGTAATTTCCATTGCTGATAAATTCTTTGCTAAGACAGTTTAAACCGATTTTTTAACCACGTAGATCTCTGCCTCAAAAACGCTGCACTGATTTGCCAGGTTGTTGTATGAATGGCTGATACTTAGTTCTTCTAAGAGGTACTTTATTTAAGATAGCTTCAGAATTCGAGTCGATTCGATGCAGACACGTGCGACGTGTACTAAAGCTAGGTTAAGGTTAGTAATTGGACCTTTACCTTCATTATCGCAAGGCTCTCCTCTCAGACAAGCAGTTATGTCGCTTTCCATTGGGCAAAAAGAAGTGTCCGGGAGCGAATCAAGAAAATCACTTCTGAAACCGTTCCATTGGCGCAAAAAATAGTCTTCTGTTGATTCTGAGGAGAGAATTTCGCTTGTCGATTTTAAGTCAGAATCCACTCAAGAAGCACTTACACAAGTGCATTTTATGTATTTTATACAAGCCAGCTGGCAGCAGCCATACAATTTTTGACCTTTCACCAATCCGTGAGTGTAGTCGCCCAGAAGCAGTTTTCTTGTTCCATTGGATTTCCGAATGAGTGCATCCCCGAGTGAAACCAATTTAAAACGACATTAGTATACATCCGAGATAATCCTAAAAACAAAATGATTACGAATACTTTCTCGCAAATAACAACTTCAACAAATAATTTTAAGGACGATCCTAAGAAATACTGATTATGGTAAGAGACAATTTTTTAAAAAGAGACAAACGACAGCACCAAACCAACAAGGTTTTCACTCAACTTTACCGTGGCCGCTCGTTTAGTAAGTTCTCTTAAAAATTCGCTACGCAATTTCGACTCAACTTGATGACGCAAATTGTCCATAAAAAGCACAACCACTCGCGAAATCAACACATTCGCTTGAGAGTTCTTTCTGTCGGCTGGAATCCGCGATCGTGGTTCGCGTTTCGATCGGTTGTTCTGTAAGATACCTCGTATAGCTCGTACCCGTCGTACGTCGCGTCATATTCTTGCTTCAGTTAGGTACAACAGCCAGAGGTGTCTTCATATTGTTCCCATTATCCTTCCCTTTCGAATGGATGGGGCGAGAAAATATACAAAACCTGTATACAAACAGTACAATAGACACTTTCCGCCTTGAAACCAGAAAAAAGGAGGAAAACCTCAACAATAGATACAAGGTGTCATCGAGGAGGAAGAAGTCATGGGAAAATCCATTTCTCCGAACCTGCAGGATGAGATTTCAGAATTTCGATACAAAGCAAAAAAAAAAAAATTACCAACCAAACAAGGGAATCATTTTTCCCAAGCATTTCTGAAAGGGGAACATGTGCGCGCAATTCGCCCCCATGCACACCTTATACAGGCGCAGCGCATGCATTCGACTATTACAACAAAGGACGTCTGCGCAATTTGATTTATTTATTGGATATCATGTACAAAGTGTGGTGGTGCAGCGATATTATGTTGTTTTCGTGTGACTTTTTTAATTCTACAAACGGTCTGTGTTTATTTTGGTTGAAAGGAAGAAATAAAAAAATAAAAATCGATTCCTTGTTGTGCACGAGATCGGCAGGATCCCAATTGTTGGTGTTCCTTGTATGTACCTACTATCTCCTTGGAGTGCATTGAACTGTGGCGTACTAAGATGATTATGGGAACAATTTCCTTTATACACGAATAAAAAGGTCGATTGCGAAGAAGGTAACTGATTGTTGCGCACTCGCACTCTGTACGAAAAAAGGAACTAAAAAAGGATTTAAGTTCGAACGGCTAATCGGATTTTTTTTTGTGGAATCCTGTGGACGTTGATTCGATTAGTCCGGAGAAAGAATTTGTGCAACAGGTTTTTTTTTTTAATTTTCCAAATCCATCCCACGCTGGTTTACTATACATCTTCTCGGTTTGCCGAACCTGTTTCCTGCATCTGATTCCCGATCAATAAATTTCCCCCCTATATACCTACCTAGTTTGGGATCTTACTAAATTAGTGGTCTGCGTATATCTATAATAGATTCGGGAAAAAAGGTGCACAACCGCGACCAGGACCAGTCACAGATACAAATACAATAGCCGCGATGCCACACAAATCACATAGTTTTGTTGTAATTTATGTTCGTTTAGAGTCGTTTTGTTGTTGTTTCTTTTGTGTAGCTCATTTTTATGTTGTTGTTTTTTTTTTTGCCTCGTAGATGTGCACACTGCACAGAGAATGAACATTTATAGGGATAGGTCCGACGCGACGTCCGAAGAATATACGAGGAGTCGCAACTGCTTGCATTAATTAAATCGGCGAGCATATGCAATTAATATCGCGGTCAGGGTGCGCATGAATGAGGACGTTTTCAAGTTCTAATACCACGCCCGTATAGGTATAGGTTAGGTACCCATCTGTTGGCAGATGGTCCATAATTGCTGATTTGTGGCAGTGCCTATTGGCAAGCTGATGTTGGTGGTGTGGCTAAAAGTTTGCTTAGTACTTTCGAAAGTACTCGAAAATAGAGAGTACCTAAATGGAGCAGATTAACCTAATTCTAATGCAGATATTCAGTATGCAACATAGTACATTTATTTTACAGAAGACATGTTCATGTTCAACCAATAATGACGGAAACCTTTTAGGGCGATGGTGAATTTCGTCTATCGTTTGATGACATCGTCTGTAGGTACTTGTAATAGGACTCGCCTAATCTCCGAGTTGTTTTTGGTCCTCAAACTTGACGCATATTCTTGCTTGTTGGTGTTGCCATACTTAGTTTAGTTCGGCGTTAGGCAATAACGCCCAAATCAATTTGGAAATAACGCCCCAAAAAACTCGTACAAATTGTTGTTGCAAAATTTTTCGCTATTTTGTGTGTTATTTCCTTTCCATGGTTAGTTTTTTTGACAAGCAGTAAAGCCCAACATAGTATAAGTGGAAATGCATAAACAGAGTGGAATAAGTATGGGGTTGCATGCTGCCCCCTGCTTGGGTTTTCTGTTGGATTTTGGAGTATGTGGGAGTTTGTACTGCAAAAAAACCTTCAATATATCCAATTTCGCACATACTCTAATTCTGACAGTAACCCCAAGCAGGGGATTGCAGGGGGGCAGCATGCCTACCCATACGTATTAAACTTTAAATTATTTTTGGGCTTTATTTCTATCTTGTTATTTATTTTTAGGCGCTTTGCATTTCTTTTTGCGTTATTTCCAAATTGATTGGGGGGCTATTTCCTTGGGCGTTATTGCCTAACGCCGCGCCGTTTTTAGTTTGATTGTACATTGAGCCCTGAGTAGTTTTTGATGCACTAGATTGGAAAACTATACCCACATCTTGTTAAAGGAGGCTGGATTCATGTTGCGAAGTATAGTGCTAATAGTTAGGATGAGAAAAAGGGGTAAATAATCTGGCGAGACCGCACCGACTGGATATTGCAAAGAAGCCCGCAAGGTTTTAAAGCCAGCATAAGGAAAACCCAACAGAATTCCTGGAGACTCTACTTCAGAAGCTCTTCGCAGGCACTTTTACTATACGCCAAACCCCAGATCTTTTACTTGGTTCCCACTTCCCAAATAGCTACAAGGCCATTACGAGTCCAACTAAGACCCCAAGGTCGACATTAAGCAGCTTTTCACATCTTATTACAAAGAGCAAAATTGTTTGGGCAATAGCCGTCTATAGGCCATTCAAATTCAAATCTCCTGAAGTTTATAGCATAATACCTGCTGTACTTCAGCTTAATGACTCACATTTCTTTGAAGGGCTGAAGCCCCCCCCCCCCCGAAAGTCTTAAACAAAAGACAAAAACTAACATTTTCTAACTGATAGCTCAACTTTTTTTTTTAAATACTTCTCCCGGGAAAGGCGAACCTATATAACGCTTCAGCAGCGCCCCGAAATGCTTGCAGATGTCTGTTAGTTCTGCACTTTAATTGCTTCAAATTGTAGTCTTCTGGAAATATATTTCGAGGAAACGAGTTCCAAATTATGCTTGTCCTGTAAAAGTAGGAGTTTTGGAAAGTTGATGTCCTCGAGGTTGTCAAGTGTACTGTATGGTCATGACGTCATGAGCATTAGCAGCCTGTCTTGTGGCCTGTGGGGCGCCCAAAAGTTGCATTTCGAGGGACAATGTCTTTGAGTTCCTCGGAACATCTATCAAGGAAGTACCTCTACCTATAGAACAAGCAGAGGTCAGCGACTTGTCTTCTGTGAACTGCTCGTCTCTGTATGCTGTCAAGTAGGTTAAGTGAATGTTTTGGGGAAGAGCTTCATATATGGGAGCAATATTCCAGGCATGGTCTAACCTGTGCTTTGTATAGCAGGAGAAGTTGCTTGGGGCTAAAGTACCTCTTTGCTCTAAATAGGTAGCTCAACTTAGCGGACGCCGATCGTGCGATATAGGGTATGTAATCCTGATAGGTCATCCATTTGGATCTGGGGAACTGTTGAAGAATTTTTTCCTAGAAAATGTTGTGAACTGTGTCTTGTTTGCAACTGAAACTTAAATGACCGTAATGGGGCTTTATATAAACCAAATCTATAAAAATAAGGAGACTATCCCGGTAGGTATACAGTATTCAAACACTATGTATGTACACTGTGCAAGCCATAGCTTTAAACTTGCTCTGCCATGTCAACTCCTGCAATTCGCAATTGCCTTAGTGTAGTTAGTGAAATAGCTAATTTCTTCCGCAACCTTTCAAATGCATATTATGTAACTTTCAAAACTGTCATTAAAAAACACGCACCAGAGCCGAAAAAGTCGACTTCTACGCCTTTGTGAAACAAAATTCATTGAAATGGCATGACAGTATTAATTCATTTGTAGAGCTCTTCAAATGCATCTCAATAAGTATTGAAAAAATAACGAGCAGAACGTGGGTGAAGTCTTCGAAAGTATCAACACTTTTGGCAGCGGTCCAAAAAAGTCATTGCCTAGTAAGCCTCATTGTATACGAAAAATTATTCAGTTTAGCGCTGCCCTTATCAGTTTCCCTACAGAACAAATCCTTAGATTTCTTTTCTGCAATCGACCGCACAAAAGAAGTTCTGAATTCTCTTAAGGACATCAGAGAAAATGCCGAAGATTTATTCAGAGAGGCTTTTCAATCCGCATCCTAACTTGCCGAGGACTTATTTTAAGAACTTTATTGAAACAAACAACGCGTTCCAATCCAGAAACCTCTCCTTCTGAAGCCTTTTTTAGAGTGCCGATACTGATTTTTTGCATAGATTCATTAATACAAAATCTTAGGGGCATATTCATGGTCAACGCAAGACGTTGTATCATCGTTTCAAAAGATAACACGTTACTTTGGTAATGCAATTTCGTTGTCAGCTGTGAAAGCTGATGAGTACATTCTTTGGTGCGAATAAAATATCGTCGAGTGAGCTTTCTTCCGAAGTTTTGAAATTGCTTCATATAATGTGACAAGAATTACTTTAGACTATATATTTCTTGCTTATGGTTTTAGCAACGCTTCCAGTGACCACAGCTAGTGTTGAAAGAACCCTTTCAGCTATGAAAAAGATTAAAACAATGTCCCGAAGCGTTATGGAGAATTCAAGGTTAAGGTAACTTGCTATTATATCTGTTCATTCGGATATTATTGTGGATCCAGATAAGTTGATTGATCTCATATCAAAAAAAATCAAGACGTCTTCTGTGACTAATAGGAATCAATTAATTGGAATAGTTTTCTGTTTCGTAAGACTTTGGAGCTAGCCCTCCCGAACCAAAATCCTGGCTACGGCCCTGTTGAGGAGGCACAATTATGGTTTCGTCGTTTCTAGACCTTACTAAATTGGAGCGACCCGGGCGGCGGCGGCAACTTGTTTTTCGATACCGATTTAGATTTGATTTGACTACTGATATTGAAGATTATACTCACGTACACAAAGCAGATACTTTGCGTTGCGTGCAGCACTGCGTATTTATAATCTATAGTTCTGCAGTGAATTCTTGGCCTCTGTTTTTGGCCAGAAAACAAATCCGCATACGCATTTAATACAAAAAAAAAAACATTGAATAACGCTGGAGTAATATAGCTTAAGGCTCCGTCAAACAGAGCGCGTTTTAACACCGCGTTTCACCGTCGCGTTCCACTGCCGCGTTGTAATATACTGCAATACATATCCCCTGTCATACAGAGCGCGTTGTCAGAGTCGCGTTGAGCTAAACGCGGCGGTGAAACGCTCTCTTGTGAAAAATTGCAGATTATTTCTCTGACGCGGAGCGGTGAGAGTAATTTTTGTAGTGTCAAATGGAAATATTAATAGAATTTGAAAGAAATTAGTCATGTCTTTACGATATGGTTGATGAAATGTATAAAAACATTGTTTTAAAGGGTGATATGGGAGACAATTGCAAAGGAATGAAATGAGAACGGTATTCTCGGACTTCTCGCGTTCGCGCACCCACATTCTTTTTTCTTTTTCGAAAATTTAGTAGCACGCAAATAAAACTATATAATTCGTCAACAGAGCCAGCTTGAAATGTTGAGAGAATTTGATGTCGGATATCTGTTTGACGTCGCCTAACGCGATCGTTAATAACGCGTTCTGGGTTGACGAAGCCACTATACTGGCTATACGCGGTTGCACCGACATTGAATATCGTGCTACCATAATGTGATTGCGGTGACCCATTTCCCGCGTTTGACAAAATTTAAGTTAATTTTCACCCATTTTTGACAGTAGCTTAACTTCACGTAATCCGGCTGTGTTTGACACTTTAGAAAAGCCTTGCAAAATGCTACTCAAACAGAGGTCAGGCGATAAATAGAAAATTGCTTTCATGAATGTTTCTCTAAGCCTGTCCGCTGAATTTAAGACACAAATAATTATCGTATAGCCCTTCTTTGCGTCGTCCCTTTTCCTCCTATGCTAAGCTATGCTGCTGCATAATAGATTTTTGTGCTGTGCACATAATATAAGCGTATATAACGTCGTCGGTCGTTCATCCGCCCGCAATATAGTCGCATTTTTTTTAAAGTCAATTTCCTGCGCGTCTGTGATCCTCTGCTTATTTAAACTGGCTGTTAACACATCGCACAAAAACATACATGTATTCATCCACCTTTTTTTATTCCCTTTTTTTTTTTTTGGTAATTTTTGTATCTTTATTCTAAATTCTAACATTTTTGTTGTTGTTTTTATATATTTATTTCTTTGCCGTTTCCCCTTCGCGTTGCGTGTTCGTGACATGCATACGCCGCACTGCTATATGGCCATGCTGTGTATAGTTGCATTGTATTCGCGTCGCGGCCTAGCGTCAGCCCTACACCAACACGATTTTTGGTTTTCCAGAATTTCGGGTTTTTTTCTTCCACCTCCGACGCTCTGCGGCTCCATCTATTTTTAGAGATACATTGAGATTCGGATTGTGTCCACAACGCGGGGAGTTGTAGGGAATTGGGCGCAACATTGAAAATAAAACTGCATGCTGAGGAAATTATATAGAAATTGGCTGGATGCTGAAGACGTGCATAAAAGAAGTCGAGTCGACGGAGACGGACTCGAGGGCGAATTGAAGAAGCAACGCACCAAGTACCTACACGTACCTATCGGTGGCACTTATATGAATGCGTACAGTACTATAGCCAATATTATGAGCTCTCCCTTTTCTTTGTTCGTCTGTTAATTGCATGAACAAAATGACATTAATGTGGTGGTGGTGGTGATGGTGTTTGGATGCGTTTTGGAGTTTTCAGAGCGGAAACGCGAAGAAGTCATTCTCGCATCAAACTGTGCATATTCGTTTAGGAGCGCGCAGTTCAATGTTGAAGTGTTGTGGGTGCTTATAGGGGGAAATTATAGTTTCCGATAGCATTTGGTCACGTTCTCCTGGTAATGAATGAATAGATAGTTAAACATGTGGAGAGGAACTCCATCAGCAGCAGCAGAATAGCCATTGAGCAGAAAGAGATCCATTTCACAAGACAATGAAATGCAATTTGTAAGGTGTTGGGTCTTGGGTGATTTCGAAAGTAAGAGGGAAAACCTGCAGCTACTTAGATGTAATGACTTGGACAATGGAGATAATATAATTTGAAAGACCATTTACCCTTTTGTATCTTTTGGATATAGGTATGTGAATGAAGTAGGTGAAAGTGGCGCCCAACGGGAGACCTGTCTTGCACTTTTCCTGCAATTTAAGCAATAATATAAGTGCAATGGCCTGAAAGGGATGTAGAAAATAAAACCTAGTGGATAGTTTGTGACAGATGCAATTTATTTTTAAGCAAGGGCTGACGTTAGGCGCCATTTATTGACATTGAGAGACAGAGCGTTTGGCTATCAATGAAATTGTGATGTAGTGTCATTCGCTTCCTGGGAAATGGGCGAATGAATGAAAATTGCATATATTGCAAACTGCTAACCTAACAAGGGAATATCCAACCTGCTGTTCAAAGCCACACGCTAGCCTCCAAGTCGAAGGTTGTGCCATCGGGATTGCCTCCCAATCATGTTAGAAAAAAAAAATTTTTATGAGAAAGACACAAAGGCTTCGAAATGGCAATCGAATGATCAGAGAACCATCAAAGGTGCTGGATTTCGCTCAGACGTGAAGAAAAAGAACGCGCCCTACACTTTACTTACTTAATTATGTGGCTCCCACTGCAGCCTTCCATCCTCTACGATCCCGGGCACGCTGCTTCCAGTTGTCCAGATCAAACATCCGCGATGGCTTTTTCTTTTGAAATGGAGGTTCGGTCTTTCTTATTGTCTTCTCGAACCTGGGTGCTGGGATTTGAAGATCCTCTAGCTGGAGCATCCTATTGTCCATTCGTTCGATGTGTTTTGGCTTTTTGGACTACATCCACATCTTGGTAAAGCTCATAGAGTTTGTGGTTGTATCTTCTCTTCCATTTGCCCTCCTCGCACACAGGACCAAACATACGCCGAAGTATATTTTTCTTTCGAAAGGGTAGCAGGGTTTTGTATAGAGCATGCATTTCATCCATCGAGCATTTCATCCATCGAGCAGCAGCTGAACGGATCTGTTGAAGATAGTGCCTTCCGTGTTGACACCTGCTCTGTGCACTATCTGCTCCAGTACGAGATTAAAGAAGTCGCATAACAGCGCGTCTCCTTGCCGAAATCCGGTGCGTGTTTGAAATAGTTCGAAGGAGCTATATTACTGCAGCCTCACGCGACACCAGCTGAATTAGTTTTGTCGGGATTTCGAATTCGGCCATCGCCATATAGAGTTCCTGACGATGTATGTATCATACGCGCCTCTGAAGTCGAGGTATATGTGGTGAGTTTCGGCTTCAAATTCGTTGGTCTTTTCCAGGATTTGCCTCAGTGTGAAAATTTGGTCTATTGTCGATTTGTCGGGCCGGAAACCACGCTGGTACGTGCCGATAAGTGTGTCGCAGAACGGCTTAAGATGTTCACACAGTTTAGAAATGTGTAAGGAAACGATAGAAAATAGTTAGGGATATTTGTCTACTTCTGACACCGACATCTAATCTGAAATCAAGCGAAAAAGCAGGATTACTTTGGCTTAAAAACGCAATTGGCTAGTTAATAGAGTTACCTACCCTTCAACCACAACGAAGTTGTCTTCACTTATATTTTTTGGTTCGCAGTTGCAGTTTCTCAGTCAGTGGTGAGTGTGTCATACAGGTACAGCTTGATGAAGGGTTCCAGGTTTCCCTGTTGCCTAACCTCTTGCAAACGTCAGACTAACCTCTTGCAAACGTCAAGCAACGCCTTGATTTCTATATGGCCCTGATGTTGGGCTATAAAATAACGCATCGTACGTAAGTTTGTACGTGATGCTCGTTCTACAGACTTTTGTTGGTTTAAGCTAGTGTCAAGAAATCACCACAAAACTTCTTAAGTTCAGTAAAGTGTTTAAATGAGCCACTATAATGATGGTCACGGTCAAGACCATCAATTTCAATGGAACAGCACATTAACTTGAGCTGAATTAGCTATTCCAAACGAATTCTATTCTTAATCCGACTCCCTTAAGCTGCGGCGTATGGATATGTGACAAGAATATGGAAAACAAAAGAAATGCAAACGCAAAATTAATATTGACAAATCGGATAAATTGAAGCTCTTTAGAAGATCGAGGCCGAAATATGCAGTCGAAATAGATCTTCAGGCGGTCACTTAGAATGGCTCGCACTAATCGATACTAATTGTCCCAGAACAAGGGTCAATGGTGTATAAGACCTTGTCAGTGAGGCCAAAATCACAAAAAACAACGCTTTTTCAAACAAATGGTACATAATTCTCACTCCTATTTGGAGATGTGGGGAGGCCCAATGGGTCCCGTTTCTTGGGCTCAGGGTCAAGCTTAGAGTTTTTTGACTGGGACTTTGGAAATAATATTTTCTTTTGTATTCTACTTTCGAATGAGTATAGAATTAAATAATGTTCTTTGAATGAAAAATGTTTTTATTTAAAACACTTTTCACAAAACTGAAGATAGAGCGGGTATAGATGGAGCTTGCTGGTTTATACGCTTTTGATGTGGAGGGCCTCATTTTTTCAGCTCCAGATCTCAGATTAGTTACATTCACATCCTTGTAAGGCTCGTATAGAGTCCAAGGTTGTATATACTCCTCTTCGCGCACAGGACCTAATATACATCAAAGAATTTGTCTTTCAAAGGAAGCTTGAATCAGCCCACCTATTCTCGGTATATAGTCCAGCACTAAACGACATACTCGTAGAGCAGATATTGAAGTATAAGGATATGTAGAGTAGAGCATACATTACCTATGTCCTTCGAGTCAGCAGTTTGGCAGTTTCCATATCGAATTGCAACCAAGAGGACCTTCGAATCGCAGCTCTCAGATTGAAGACAATAAGAAAGACCGAACCTCCGATTCAAAAAACAAGCCATCAATGATACCCAGGCAGGAGTAGATACTTAATGTTACCTAAGTCGGCTCTCACATTGAGGCAACATTCAATAAGCAACTGGCAAGAGAAAACACGCAATATTATCCCTCACAATTATTTTACTTTCAATTTAATTAGAGGTCTCACTCTCACATCAAAGCAACTAAATATCGCTCGAAAAAAAAACTTTGCTGCAGTAGCGCAGTGGTTAGTGTGCTGGACTACTGTGCGAGGGATCCCAGGTTCTATACCTGGAAAAACACAAATTACATCTTAAAGTTTTTTCTACTGCGCCACCTCTCGCGAACGTCTGACAAACATCCGAGGATATGACTGTCCTGAAAAAGCTTCTCAATTCAGTCGTTCGGACTCGGCATAAAATTGTAGGTTCCTTCCATTCGTCTTAAAAATATAAACTCACGCAAACGAATGGTTGCGAGAAGCTAGGCCTAGGGTGTCTACCCGCCTGTTGCGCCATCTATGTATTTATTTATTTATTTACTTGCTTTTTGCTTGTTGCCAATGTTGCCATAATTTTAAATATCAAAATGCTAAATAGGGTACAAAAAAATGCTAAAATGTATGAAGCTAAATAAAAAAAATGCTAAACGAAAAAAGGATATACCTTACCTACATACTTGTACTTTCTTCTAAGTACAGAAATAATTTAAATGGTGTAGGTATCTAATCCGTTTTCAATTGTACAAATTTAAAGGATTTCTTAGGTCTTTCTATTTTATGAAAAAAAAAACAATCAGTTTTTATTAAATTATAGAAAAAGGAGTTGTTACAAACAATGAAAATAGAGCGAATAAAATAAGATACTTTCAGCGTAACGAAAAAAATTATTTCAAGTTAAAGCCAGACACATCACTAAAGGGTAGTTATTAGTTAGGTAGGATAACAAATTTTATTGAAGAACTGCATGAGCATAAAACTTTAACACATAGCTAGACAATAGCTACTTGTTACCAGTTGCTGGTCGGAACTATGGCTATTTTGAACAACAACACTAATTAATCATCAGACTTTTTCAAGTACATAATTACAAATTTAAAATACATCTCCATTTTTCCATTGAGATCCTGCGAGAGATGTCATTCTGGTTCAGCACTCTACACCAATATTAATAGTTTCCAGGTCCCAGCAAACCACTGGGCGAACGAGTTTGCTAGAAAAAGCATGTAGAGCAATTTTTTTCTTAAAGAAACGAGCCTGTTCCGATATTTCACGTAGGTATTCCTGTTTACCACCAAAACCATAACGTTCCCCAGTTCTTATAAGCTTTCACTATAATGTTCTCCTTTTTTTATTCGCTTGGAGCTTAGCAATCGCCAGCGAGTCTTCCATCGACATTTGCCACAACGTCAACCATTTCACACAATACATGTATCGTCTTGAATTCCCTATCCCTAGATTAACTCGCTGCGAATGAAATGTTAATCGCCTTTGTTAGGTTACTACAAATTTAAAGTTTTGACAACACGAATACGAATACGATACAAATACAAGTAATTAATCCACTTTTCATACACTGTCACAGCATTAACATTTCGCATACCAATATCTCGGAAAATAGTAGAAACAATGAATACTTATTGCACTACACTGTATTTAAGCATAGGACGGCTTAGGACCAACATTTCAATGAAAAGAAAGCACACAAATTAAAAATGGGAAAAATTAAAAAAAAAAAAAACATTTAGCATTTTTCTTTTTTAAAAAAATGCTTTCAAATCTGCAAAAATGACAGATCCTAGCACAAAAAATGCCAGATTGGCATCACTGCTTGCTCCCTTATTGCTGATAGCCGCTTAAGATCGCAAATCATGGAAGCTGCAGGCTCTCATAGGTTCATTAGAGACTCTTTCAATGTTGGGAGCAAGTAAAGAAGGTACACACGATATAGATCTAGGGCTGATTTGAGATTTTTTTTAAATATCTGGACCTATGACATTTCAGAAAGTGTCAGTTTTTATATAGGCAATTAACTGCCTGCATTGCATAGTTATGTAGTTACAAGGTCATAGAGTGTTGTTGACAAGTGTATTTGTTTGGTTCTAAAATCTCTCGCTGTTAATGACGAAAAAAATGGAATCATTTACGAAAAGCAAATGACAGTTTCTACATTAGTTTCGAGGCAACTACAGAGCAGTGATACCAGATCGGGGGATTTATCCCTTTTTGAGGGATTTTCTCACTTAAAATAAGCTAAAAGGGTCAAAGGGATTTTTCACCTCATAGTACAAAAAAAGGGATTTTACTCTTTGGTCAATTTTTGCTCTTAATTTGCTAGTTTCATTAAGAACAATAAAATTATAGAACTTATTTCTATTTCTTAAAACATATACTTGATTTATTTAATCAGTTCAACTCACTTTTTCAAAACAGAAAGGTATTAGTTTTTTGCATTGTGCGGGAGAACAAGATATTGGTTTTGAAAATGTGTCGCTTGTTTGTTCAAGCTGACTTTTTTGAACTCCCATGGGATGCCCAACTTAAAATTTTTAGAGATTCCAACACACATTTTAAGAATAATTTAGATAGTATATTTTTGGGTCAAGAATGTCAAGACTCCTTGACAGAGTTAGATGCTGATGGTAAATTGGAAGTTAAGAAAAACTGTCTCAGTTTTTATAAGACTGCCATCGCTGAAATGGTTAGGTACTAGCCTACCTTATGTTGAATATTATTTTCATTTTAATGCTGAATGCAGTTTTATGTTCCCTTTCTTAAAGTTTTAACAATGTGTAAGATGTACCCACATTTCTATTTTGGTATTATTTATATACAAACGTACCTATCTTAATATGCTTATTTTTGTTAACTTGCATAGTTAATGTTAATGTAACTTGAATTTGTTCATAGTAAAATACATGTTTTTTTTATCTATATTATTTCATGGGATAAATGTGGGATTTTTTAAATGTTGCGAGGGATAAAAGGGATTTTTTTGGCATAACTGTGGGATAACCTGCTTCCAAAGTCTGGGATCACTGCTACAGAGAGACGCAATACAGCCTATTGAGTCAGCGCCCTAAATCCTATTTAAACAAAGTCTAAGAGCTGAAGAAATGTATCGAAAAGAATATCAACCTGATGACACTTGCCTCACCGATTGTTTGATTTTTTGATTTTTCATCGGGTCAATCAATTTTGACGTTCATCCTTCAGGATACTAGGTATAATTCGATACTTTTGTATTAAAACTGTCTTGGGAACGGCGGATTGTCAAATTGACAGACGTTAAACTGCCTGGTAACCGATACCCGCCGTCATATTGCGTCTTAAAAATCAATCATCCAGAAATCACTTCTAACGTACATGCCCTGCCCAATCGACTGTAAGGGATACTTCAAAATATTTTTGTAATAAAATATATCCCTTCCTCCTCGGTTTAATGGGCATATTTCGTAAACAAAATGCAACTCAAAAAATATACACTTGTCCGGCAGAAAAACGAATTTAATTTCATCTGCGTATAGTGCGTATGTATACAATCCTCAGATCTGTCAATGTGTAAATTTGTTCAAATTTTTTAAACAAACAGCACAAAGGATCCCGATTCCTCGATCGTCTCCTCTTACTTCTTCGTTACAAAATAAACAATGAAATTCCTTTTTAGCATCATTCCAACCTGCTCCTAACCAGTTTTTTCCAATTTAAACCCCAACGAAAAAAAAAACACATTTTCGGACAACGCCCGAAAAATGGACGAAAAAAAACGCACACAGCATCAGCATCAAGTGAAGGGCAATCAAAGTGAAGTGGATACCAAAAAATAAAAAAAAAAGTGGAAGCAGAACGCTGAATAGAAAAAAAAAAAACAGATCTCTAGATCTCTGCAAAAGAGATGCAACATGCAATCGTGCCGCAGCCGCAGCGCAGTCACAGTCAACGAGGAGAATATACTTTCACGCAGTCACCACACTCCACCATACCATCGCATCGCGCGACGCTAATTCTTTTACATCGATCAACAGAAGGAGCGAAGAAAAGCCAAAGTCGAATAATTGTTAATGCAATAACGCATCAGCATAATGGAATAAACAAAAAATCATTAGAAATGCACAGTCGAGGAGGAGATGGTGAAAAAAAAAAAACACGCGCAGCGTCATCTGTCTCTGTTGCTCTTGCATTTGCTATCATCCGTTCATCCGTTCTATGTTTTTCTAATGCCCCTTTTTTGTCGGAGCATTTTCCTCTCCTTCGCTTCGTCAGGTCTTGAAATTGAAATTTTGTGTGCATTTTTTTTTATCAAATTTTGTGTATTTTCCTACGTTCAGTGTGTGTGCGGAGAATTTTATGCGTGGGTTCGTTAACCTAAGATTTTCAGGGTCAGATAGAAGTCAAATTGCTCTTTATTTGGAAGTTTTTTGGTAAATGCAGAAAAGAAAACGAGAAAACTGCATATAGGTTTGGGATCGAGTAGAGAGATACATTTTCTGTTGGAATCTGTTTTGTTGTTGTTGTGAGAATTTGGAAGCGTCATGTTTTCAAATTGAATGTTTCAATAAACACGAGTTGCGTGTAGGTGTGGTGTGTATGTGTATATTCATTAGAAATGTAAACAATCTTTGAAGGAAAATAATAATAATAAAAAAAACTGTCTCTAGTTTTAGATGAAAGTTTTGCTGCGTTTTTTTTTTAGAATATGCAGAAATTTGGGACTTTTTTGTACCGACATAAAAAAAAAATATATATTTATAAATTTAAATACATCTACCTAGGTAATAATATTTTTTATATAGATTTTAGATTTTTAATTTACCTATATAGATTTTTATTTATATATTTTTTAAATACTTCTCCCGGGAAAGGCTTCATCAGCGCCCTGAGATGCTTGCAGATGTTTTTTAGTTCTGCACTTAAATTGCTGCAATGTAGTCTTCTGGAAATATTTATATCCCCAGGAAACGAGTTCGAAATGTTTGCTTATCATGTAACCGAAGGAGCTTTGGAAAGTTGATGTCCTCGCGGTTGTCAAGTGTACTGTATGGTCATGAGCATTAGCAGTGGCAGCCTGTCTTGTGGGGCGCCCAAAAGATACATTTCCAGGGATAATGTCTTTGAGTTCCTCGGAACATCTACGATGGAAGTAGGTACCTATAGAACAAGCAAAGGTCAGCGACTTGTCTTCTGTGCACCAATGGTTGCAGATTCGATATGAGTGTAGGGTCTCAAATAAGTCGAACTCCTCCTCTGTATGCTGTCAAGTAAGTTAAGTGAATATTTTGGGGCCGAGCTCCATATGGGAACAATATTCGAAGCCCGGTCTAACCTGTGCTTTGAAGAGAAGGAGAAGTTGTTTGGGGCTAAAGTACCTACTTTGCTCTAAATATGTAGCTCAACTTTACGGATTCCGATCTTGCGATATAGGATATGTGGTCCTGCCATGTGATTCCTGAATTGACTGTGACTCCTATAGAAGGTGCATTGAGTCCTTGGGATGGATTGGATGGTCATCCATTTTGATCTGAGGACTTGTGAGCTGTGTCTTGTTTGCATTAAATACAATAACCAAGTTGTCTTTTCCCCACTTCAAGATTTTGTCCAGATCATCGTTTAGACAGAAAACTAATTTGTTCACATCTCTGACTGTGGTGATGTAGCCGCATTCCCAGGCCCACTGTTCGAGATGGAGGATATAAGAGCTGGAGATATTATTATTTGTCGATCCAAGCAATCGTTGATCGTTGATGTGGAGAAGAAATAGAGTTGGAGACAGAATAGTTCCTTGGGGCACTCCTGCATTTATAGCAAACGAATTAGATGACACACCATCTACAACAACTTGGATCGATCTTCCCAAAAGAACATTTTGCATCCATCTGCAGACTTGTTGTGGTAATCCATAAGATGCTAACTTGCCTAAGGGCTCTATATGCCAGACTCGATCAAATGCCTTTGACATGTCCAAGGCTACGGCTCTGGATCGCCGTGTTGTTCAATTGCTTTCGTCCATAAGTGCGTTACGTAGCTTAACAGAGCTCCAGTGGAACGACGGCTCCGAAACCCGTATTGCCTGTCGCTTATTAATCGGTGGCCTTCTAGATATTTGATTATTTCGACATTTATTGCCCTTTCCATTATGTACTTTTGAGAGCATTGAAAGTAACGCTATTAGACGATAGTTTTGTGGCAGACATTTCCTCCTTTTCTTTGGAATAGGTTGAATGCGAGTGATTTTCCAGCAAGACGGAAACGTCTTCTGGGAGTACGACATGCTAAACAGCTTACATAGTAGCAGGTGCAAGTTGTGCTGCACAGCTCTTGAGTAGGTACTATAGCCGGGATTCCGTCGGGTTCAGTTGCCTTATTGCAATCTAGTTCTTTAAGGATGCGTTGAATTATTCGAGGCCGAAATTTCACTTCTGCCATCTATGTTTGCACCCTCGGGATATTTGGTGACTATATATAGTTCTGAAAACATGCTAGAGGAAAGATCTGCCTATTCTTTGTTGTTGTGTTATTGCTAGCGTGCCGTCTTCTTTTACTATACAGGTGGAAAGAAAGATCAATTAAACATAATGTACTTCAATATTGTCCTAAAGTTTTTACAAACAAATCAATGAACAATGAAAAGTCTGATCGACAGCAATTCAAGAAAATTAAAAAAATAACAAAATAATGTACCTATACACAGCTGGACAAAATAATAGGTGTGTGCACTCCTATACATTTTGTTCACGCACAACAGTAACAAACGGTTACCACAGTGAAGCTTAAGTCTTAGGCCCAATGCACACGGAGCAACTGAAAAAAATATAAACCGGTTGGCAACTCGGGTTACAGACCAGTTACGGACTCAGCGGTGATTTGACTCCACACACGAGTAAACTGATCACCAATCAAAATCGCTAGTTCGTTCAGTGTCGTCATGTTTTTGTACCACCAAGTACCTAACAGGTTGTTCTGTTGTTCGTTCATCTTTGACAAACTAGAAACTGATATCAATAGGCAACCAGACATGCAACAGACGACGGGTTACAAACTGGTTTTTGTGCAAACGAGTTTTTAACCATTAGCGACGTGTGCGTCGTCCCAGGGTATGATGACAAAAAGCAAACTAAGTTGCCAATTCACGTCGCTGATCAGTTTTTTTCCAGTTGCTCCGTGTGCATTGGGGCCGTGAAGATTTTATTGACTTTAATCGTAGCAATGAGCTTAACGGGAGTCTGCTGAAGCAAACTTTTTAAATTCGAAAGTGTTTTAGTTTGTTAGCGATTTAAAAAAGGTTTATAAAATGCTGCGGATTTAAATCAAAATATAATCGTTGGTTAAGATGGGCCGCAAAAGTCATTGCACTCAAGGAAGCTATACATTTATTAATTTGTGCAACTTAAAAAAAAAATCGGCAAAAATGAGCAATTTTCAAAAATTAGTTCGGAACAAAATATTAAAAATAAGAAGTGAGTTTGGATTTTCATTAGGTAGGTATAGGTTGTCAAACTTGTAAATGTCTACAAGTCGGTACATATTTTCAAAGGTTCTACCTTTCGGAAATGCCAATTTATATCTGTTTATTTTTGTAGCTTCTCTGAGTCTCGATTTTAAAAAGGACGGTCGGTATTGGTAAATTTACCGACTGAATACCTTAAAATGTAGCTAATTTCGATTAGAATAAAAGACGGTCGGTATCTAACACCTTCTCACATAGAAACATCGACGCTTATTGTTAGTCTCTATTTCGAAATGTTAAAGGTTCTTGAGACGCAGTGTAAAGTAAGACTCTGTGAGGTTGGCAGAAAAGTTTTAAAATGTTATGAGCTGGCAAAGAAGGGACCTTTCATTGAACTCAATTCCAAGCAGCATTTCTCACAAGACTGAGATACATTTTTAGTCCAAAATTTTTAAAAGTGAGGGCTGCTTGCAAATCCATATACTATTCATAAATATTCCTCTGTATGAGTATGGCGATCACAAATCAGTAGGTTTTCAGTTATCACAATGTTAATATATTTACCTTGACTTAAGTGAGTACCCGGAGACAACTGCCCAAAGATCGTGCGGGCTGGAGACGCTTGTTGGTTGAGGCACAGGTCCACCCCGGACTGTAGCCATAAGATCAGCCCTTCTAACCCAACCTCACCTAACCAAAGTTTCAAGAAACTTAAGATACTATATACAAAGACGTTGTATAGAAAAAAGTTAACATTTTTTAAAGATGACATTTTTGAAACTTAGAGTATTGCCCATAATTATAACGAGCTTAAAATTCTTGAAGACTGCCGAAAAAACAACTACACCCGTAAACCAATTTCATTTATCAACAAGTGGACGGACTAACCCTCAAGTCTTGTAGAAATTCAAAACCCAACAATCACCATAATCGTCCATGCATAACAAACGATAAGAAACTACTTTTCGTGGCCCTAACATGGAAACAAAAATTAAAACCATTAAAAAGTGAACGAGGACCACACTCCTATATTGGTTTGCTATACATAATCGATTAAATTGGAAATTTATGTTGCGCCGCTGTGCGCTGCACTCCTTTTCTTTATAGGGTACTGAGTGCTGCATCTTTCAATTCGAAAATCAGGGGACAAACGACAAACCCATTCCAAACAGAAAACCGATAACGATCCCAAAACGATAGTTTCAAGAGTGTGGAGCATATGAACAAAGGATGACGATTTTCCCTTTCGCCTTTTCAACTGTGAATTTATTTTCGTTTTTGTGTTTTCTTTCATTTCAGACTTTGCTTTCAGTAATTTCTTTTCTTTTGGTGAAAAGAGGAAAACGAAAGTTGAAAACAGAATTGTTGTCGAGTCGCAGTTGTGGTACCTGTTTTGAAATCCTAATGAGGAATCAAAGCGAAAACTGCACCATCGAAAAGATTTTAAGTCCCATGGGGAATATCTACACTTGCAAGCGTAAGTTGAATCGTGAGGTGAATATTATGTAAGGTTTCTTTTGTAGATCCTGAATCTGTTCTGTTGACTTTGCAGTGCATCCTGTACTGTGCTATGCAAACATTTGGATATTGTGTAAACATTTAAATCGTAGGTGTTTAGTCTACAAATATGTCCGTTCCCTGTTGTAGCTGCCACCACACACATTTGTGATCGCTGATTAATTACAGTTACATATAGAGGACGAAAGGATACCGCCTCATGCAGCAAAGACAAGTAATAAAAATTGTGCTTGTACAAATGTTCGATCGTTCCATTCAATACGTAGCTTCTGCGAGGAACCCTCGGAGGAACCTTCAAAAGCCAAAACCATGTGTCAAAAGGGTTGCAATGTTTCCGCTGGCTAAACATAGAACAAGGCAAATTTCAACCCGTTACTAAGCAAAATTTGCATAAGAAGTCAAAATCGATTCCAAATCCTTTCGATCACCTTGAGAAAATACATTTCACCCGGAAGTGCATAACAAACAAGGATGCAGATCAGTTTCGTGTGACGAATAATCAAGGAAGCCCCCGTTGCAAAAAAATAAAAGGAAAAAAAAAAATGCAAATGCGGAAATAAAAGCAAAAAATGTATAGGCATGCAGGACAGCACTTTCCCACGATGTGCATGCCAAAAGGAAATCCTACCTGGCCGCCAAAAGATGCCCATGAATGTTTAGCAGTCCGATAAGTGGAAGATATTAAAATTTGCATATCTTTTGATAATACTGATAGACGCACACACATGAGAAAGGGGTTATCGCCACGCACACACTTAGGGGTGTATTCGTGTGCGAATACATGTCCTCATTAGTATGCAATGTCGAACTGATTTGCATATAGAAATGGAAAGTTTGCCTGCCGAGAGTGTGGAGAAGATGCTCGCATGTGGTGCAACGAGTGATTTGATTATGTCACCGTAGGATCTTAAGGATATGCATTAATTTTTTTTTGTCCTTACCCCTATGACCCATTCGAATTATAATAGATCACCCGGAATGCAGTTTTTTTTTTATTTCTCATTTATTTGTTTGGATGATGCTCCCAGGGTGAAAGGGGTTTTGCTCTGTATATGTGTGTTCCTGTTGCATTGAGAAGGACATGTGCATGTGGAATAATAAATTTGCATATTTATTTAAAGAAAATTTCTAGTTTTAGCAAAGAGATATGCAAATTAACCAAAAGTTGAGATTACTTTCCCACGATGTCTTCAAGGGTGAACCTAAAATTATTGTCTATTGAGCGAGATGCAATAAATTTGATGTGCCTTTGAGGTCGGTGCATAATTTTGCGAAAAATAAATTTAAACCTTTCTTAAATTGGGTGAAAGGCAAGCGGCTTTTCGAAAAGGGACGATGGGATATCTTAAACGAAATTCGTTCTCGTTTTTTTAATTCTATGCAAATTATTTCAATCAATATAATAAATAGCTTATAACAGAACAATCGTTCGATGGTTATACATAAAATAAAATATATTTGGATTCGACTGCAGTACCTAGGAACTGTTATATTCAGTTTAAAGAGCCGCTAAAATGTTTACCCTAATAGGTATGCAAAAGACATAGTATAAGTAACATTGCGCGGTTATACGAACTCACAATAAAAAAGGTGAAGGTTAAAGATGATTTTTAGTATATGTATGGCCCATTGGCATTAAAGAAATAAATTCTGGGCACTATTAACTAATGAACTCTAAAATCAATGACAACTCTCTCCAAGGTATTATGATAGGACAGATGTTCCCAATCTTTTTTGGTCGCGGAGCACGTTTCTGGAGAGAAATTTCCTCGCGGATCACTTCGTTGTCCGTACGTACCTATTTCCCATTTTTCGTAGTTATGTAAAATGTAATCGTTTACAATTTTCCGATTTTTTTTTGATTTTATTATATTGAAGAAATAAGTAACATGTATGTGATGTGACGTTTAGCATTTTATAAAATATTTAAAACTAATAGATATTTAAAAAAAAAAAACAATAATTTAAAAACATTTTTAACTCATTTTCGAGTTTGCCACAGAATAACAAAAACTTTAAAATTCCAGTTTCCAAAACTTATAAAAATTACCAATACTATAGTGGAACAGACTTTATTTTTTAAGACGGCAGTCAATCTTTTCTGAAGACTTTCCACTAAAATCCGGCACCTTATAAATAAATAAATATTTCCCGCAACAAGTCCATAGGACTAGCTTCTCTTTAAGTTTTGTTTTGTGAGTTTTTATTTTTGGGACGAATGGAAGGACCTACAATTTTATGCCGAGTCTCAACGGCTGATTTGAGAACCCTTTTCTGGAGGTATGTGTCTCTGATGTTTGACGTTCGCGAGAGGTGGCATTTCAAGAACTCATGAATCCGTGACACCGTATGTTGCTTGCCACTTAAATTATGTACATGTACTTTCATTTTCACTTTTGCCATTCCATCGCCACACAACTCTTATGCCACCGCCATCACGCCACTGCCGCCCAGTGTTCGTATAAGCTTGAAAACCATATCTGGTATTTTCGAAACTTCATATCTGGCACCGTCTGACCGTCGTCTACAGAATTTTGAAAACTGTTTAATTTTTTCAATATACAGCCATGACCACATTCGTAACCAAAAAAGTAAAGTAAAACAACAACACTATCCACATATATAATTAAGGAAATATTCATTTTTATTTTTCATGAAATGTTAGTACATAAGTAGAATTGTATTTATTTTTTAAATAAATAGACTAAAATAAAATATCACATTTCATTATGTTTAAAATTAAAATAAAATATCACATTTCATACGTCATGTTAAAAACTAAAAACACACATTTCTTATGTGTACTCGTACGTTAAAAAATAATACAAAATATTACATATATGTTGTGAGTATCAATACGTTTCGCGAATAGCCTCATTATGATCTTAAGTTAAGAAAACCGTCATACTAAAAGTATATCGATGAACTTAATTTCTCAGAAAGTTCAGCGGTAATATCTACGTCAAAGCACGCAACATTTTTTAACTTCAAGTAGTCTTTTGTAAGCAGAATTCCTGCTAAAGTTTCGGCTTTTAATCGGTTTCTTGTTTTTGTTTTGTTTAGGTTTATTGTCGAAAAAGTTCGTTCCACATTTGCGGAAGAATGTGGTAGTGAAAAAATTCCAGAAATGAATGCGGACATAAGTCGGCTCTCAGATTGAGGCAACAAGCAATAAGCAACTATAGTTTCCATAGCAACTGCCAATAAGCAATCAGCAACATTTTTCGTTCGAGCGATATTTAGTTGCTTTGATGTGAGACCTCTAATTTAATTCAAAGTAAAATAATTGCGAGCAATAATTTTTCGTGTTTCCTATCTCCAGTTGCTTATTGAATGTTGCCTCAGTGTGAGAGCCGACTAAGAGGAAAAGCCATCGAATTATCACCCCTTTTTGTTAGACAAACATTTCTCCAAAAGTCCTAAATACTTATACTTTTAAGTGTTTCCCCAAATATTTCAAAAAAGTTCAAATGACGTATTTCTCGATACTGGGAGTCTAAAGCCTGTAGATCTTCAGAAGCTGATATATTAGGAAACAGACAAAATAATCTTAAGTCGGCTCTCACATTGAGGCAACAATCAATAAGCAACTGGCAATAGGAAACACGCAATATTATCGCTCACAGTTATTTTACATAGAATTAAATTAGAGGTCTCACATCAAAGCAACTAAATATCGCTCGAACGAAAAGTTGCTATAATAATTATCGCTAGCGATACAACGCGCATGTTGAAAAGCAACATAATATTGCTTCCTAGTAGCAATATTTGTCATTATTGACACATTTGCGCATACTACGTTTCGGGGCTCATTCGATTGAGTTTTGAAATTGGGTGGGATATGCTCTGAGTTCCTTAGCGCAAATATTTCCACTATGATTTATTAAATTAGTAAATGCAGGGTGCACCCAATATTTCCTTTTCTTTTGTCTTTTTTTTTCTTAAATGGAACCACATTAGAAAAATCGAATCATGGGAGTCGTCGGATGACATGTTAGTTAGAAATTTCAGGCAATACAGTTGCTTCGATGTGAGAATAGGCTAAAATAAAGTTGCGTATTGCTTATTGACAGTTGCTAGGTGCTTAGTTGTTTATTGCTTGTTGCCTCAATCTGAGAGCCGCCTAAAAGTGAAGTATTAGTTTTATGGACAGTTTTTTCTGGATCTAACAAACCTAGAGCTTGAAAATGTTCACTTTTTAAATCAAAACGCTTCAAAAGCTGATCACAAAGTTCAATATAAAACGCAAGGCAATTATTTTTGAATTCTTGTAATTCAACTGATGTTATGCGAGTTGTTTTCAAAAGCAATTCTATATTGACCCCCAAGTACAAATTAGAGAGTTCAATAAATTATTGGAATCTTTATAGTCTACGTTTTCAACTTCTTGGAGTTTTAAATATTCGGGTTTAAGAAAGTTATCGAAAAATAAATAAACGACAGTGGTATGGGAAAGTAATAGTAGATTATTATTATTACGCAGCCACTAGATGGGTAATGTTCGTGTTTATGGTCGATAAAGTAGAGCTTTGCCTCTTTTAGTTTAACAATTTACATTTCTGAACTTATAAATAATAAAATGTTAGTTTTTATGTGAATGAGTTTTAATCTGGTATCCAGATCTGGTTTTGCTCTTGAAATCTGCTTATCTGACAGATTATCAAATATCTGGAAAAACCAGATATATCTTGGCTTATACGAACGCTGCTGCCGCCTCTCCACTTCAGTGCGCTCCTTTCCTTGTCTAAGAGTAAACTTAATACTTTAAAGAAATAATATGAACACTTAACATAAAGATGCCGACAAATTCTAAATTGATGCAAATCGCTTTTTTTTTGGCAACTGCTAAAACTAAGGATTTGATTGCAGTATAGCAAAAGAAAACAGAATTTCAAGCACAACACACCGAAATTTCATTTTCGCTTAGAACCATAGGTACCTAACCTATTCCTTTGCCAATAATTTTTATCAGGGTGTATACTTCGTAGTTTATACTGTATGTCAAAGACAAGGGCATACCAAGACTTTCATTCGCTTTATCAGGGATGTTAGAGAATACTTGAGATTGGAGCGTTGTATAACATAGCCAGTTTTGAAGAGCCCTGAGTTAGTGAGCCGAAAAGCTCAATAACCTGCTTGGAATGTTAATTGTAAGTCGAGTTGTAAAAGAGTCAAAAGGGAAGGCAAGCTGACATTGTTATATTGCCCTAAACAGCTTGCAGTTTGCCGTTTTCGTATTTATATGCACTATACGTATTGTCAAATTTCTCTCTTACCTTTTGTATTCCAATTGATAAATTTTAACTTTGAAGCATTAAAAAATTAAAGCTTCCTATTTTGTTCGGAGTATAAACGCAGTATTTTGGAAAAAAGAGCCGGTATACCGTTTTTGAGTCTAAAAAAACAGTATAGATATGAACGTTAGGTATATAAGTAACAAACTTTAGATTCTGCAATGCAATATTTACCTAATTGCAGAAATGAACAGCAGACAAAAGTGAGTCTATTAAAAATACTGCTCTGGAATCGACGAAAATTATAGGTTTATAGATAAATAAATAGGTGGCGCAACAGGCGGGTAGACCGAGGGGTAGACACCCTAGGCCTGCTTCTCGCAACCATTCGTTTTGTGTGAGTTTCTATTTTTAGGACGAATGGAAGGAACCTATAATCTTATGCCGAATCCGAACGGCTGATTTGAAACGCTTTTTCATTACAGTCATAATATCGTATGTTTGTCAGACTTTCGCGAGAGGTGGCGCAGATGTACTTCGTAAGAGGTGGCGCACTGCGGTACTGCGCCCATGATAGAAGACCATTTAATATATAAATATCCATTTTCGCGTGCCGAGTCAAATTATTTCAAACAGATATCTATTTTTGAGAAAATTTCGACTTCATTAGATGCAAATGGAAATTCTTATGTTTTTGAGGAAATTGTTTAATTCTGTTAAAAACTTGGTTTGTTATAAATTTCATCTAGATACAGAGAAAATTCCTATTTTATCACAGATCCTATTCTAGCTGGTTAATACAAAAGTATAAAAGTAACAAAACAATAGCTCATTGCAATTGAAACCCATAAGTTTTTCTTATTTTATCGAAGGTTGCGAATTTAACATTTACCGATTTCTTAAGTGTTAAGAAGGAAACAGCACTTAATTTTAAATTTTATTTATTAAATTATAATATTATATATATTTTTTTGTTATTCAGTTCAGTAAAAAATTCAATTGAATAACATATCTATGTACAAAATAAAAAATTGTAATTTTTTGTCGTCCTTAGGAAATAAAACAGAAATAGTTTTTGGGGAAAAGCAGAATTTTCGACTTAGTTTATGCGGGATATCTCTACAAAGATTACACCAAACCCTAGTTTTTATAAAATTTAATTACCTATTTAAAATTAAATTTATTAAATGTAAACTATTATGGTATCTAATCTATTCCATCATTAAAAATATTTTATTTTTATTTTTATTATGAATGGGGGGTAGAAGCATCAGTACACAAACAGGATTCTTCACAAAACTTATAAATATAAGATTGCATTTCTATAGTTAAAATTCGTTTCTCTTTTATAGGAAATATTAATCAAAAAGTTGGTAATAGAGCGATGAGTAATCGTTAGATTAAGACAGCATTTCACACAACTGAACGACATCTTATGTTTATGGTAGAAACATGGACTTGAGACAAATACTATACCAGGATCATCGATGAAGCTTGCTAAGCCATAAATACGTTATTTATGTTCACCGTTTTTAATTTTCTTAATCCAATTTTGCCAAAAAAAAATTGCGCAATTTTGTTGTGATGAATGGATATGGCACCTACAACTTTATGCCGAGTCCAAGCGGCTGAATTGAGAAGTTTTCCAGGGCATTTATACACTCGGGTGTTTGTAGAAAAAGCCATTAGAATATGATCGAGCCTGAATCCTCGCTTTATAGTCCAACAAACTAACCTCTAAGCCACCGCGCCACCAAATCGCAAACGCCACGTGTAAAAGGTATAGAATGTGATAGGATAAGAGTGAGCTCTCAGAGTCTTTTCTGCATTAGGTTCAGATAGAGCTACCTTAGAGTACTTTAACCCGTTTGATTATTAATTGGACTTCTCGTAAATAAAATCTACGACTTACCGGTCATATAAATGGAAGTCACCTGTAATAGTACATAGAAATGGAAGTCAGGCGCGGAATTTGTTAGAACTTCGGACTTTTATATTCATCAGTTAGGGACATACCATCACATCATATTAATTATTATACACAAACCTCTAGTACCTATTTGGTGCCAATTAATCGCACTCAACCAAAGTATAGTCATGTAAAAAATATCCTTCATTACATTTCGTTGACTGTATATAACACTTTTATCAAACTCCACCTTCCATGTTGCGTATAATACATAATTCTGCAACTACTGTGCAGAATTTCGTGTGACTTTTCGCCATTTTATTTATTTTGCAACCCTTAGGTCGAAAAATTCGCACTATTGGTCCTCTTCTCTATCAAACTATAAAACTATATGGCAAACAAAAAAAAATATTCTTTTCGCAACGTATCTCATTTCAGCGAATCCTAACGCTTGCTAGCCTTATAAAACTGGCTTTTCATCCCCCTCTACTTAAAACGTCTGTCTGTACATTTACCAAGGGGATGCTGTAGCTGTATTCCCTTTGAAATTTCATTCTCGAGCATCATTCATTTTTTGCACAAGAACTTGTTTTGTTTTCCCCCTAAGAAGTGTTTGTATATGTAAAACTCCTGCAAATTCGATAGAGAGACGACACCCAGATCCCAGGTACATTAAAACAGGGAAACTAGATCTTAATCCTTGTATGCTAGCTAGCAGTATGCTCGTGTAAATAACATGCGGCGAAAACATCTCACCCTCGGTTTTTTTTGTCTGCTTTCTAAAAATAGAGAGGTGTAGGTAAAAAAAAAAAAAAAAATATGCAAGGGGGATGGAATTTTCTAGCTTTTTGCATACAGGGTGCAAAAACAACCCTCCAGCAGGGAGTATTTTTGTATATGTGTACCCAGATCGGTTGGGTGTGAAATCAATTCTACTCGATACATTTTTTTTATGTTTAGATTTTTTTTCCTGCTTTTTTGCTTTTGAAGATTGCAGTCTTTTTTAGAGGGTTGCTAAAATTAGAGGGGTGTCTTTGCGTATACAGATGGAGAGGTGAGGCTTATGTACAACGAACTTCTGGTGGATAATTTAGTTTTATGCAAATTATATGGATATTGCAAGCGCCATGGGAACGATATTTTTTCCCTTAATACCTATGGACGAGCAAAGTTAACCGTGTTTTCTTTTTTTCGTCTTTGGAATTTTTTGAAGACTATTTCAGAACGCAGCACTTCAAAAGTAAGTATGGAGTTGACATAGGGATTTATCGAAATCAATCTTTAATACATGGGCGTGCGCTTACCAACAGAACTATTACATATTTACTATCGGAAAAGTTTAAGCTCGTATTTTTTTGACACTGACAGCACGTGCGAGACAATCAATAATCGACAGAAATGTTTTTTGGCCGCGTGACGTGTGTTTTAAGACTTATACATTCATGAAAACTTAACCAAATATTGCGATATATTTTAGACATTAATCATTGTAATGCTCAGCGCATGATGGGTAAGAGGCGTTGTTTTGGGTAAAGGATCACATTAAATTTCAAGTACCTATTAAACGAAAGCCAATAAGACTGGCCAAGCGGGTAGGACTGGAGAAGCTAGTTCTAGCACGGCATGTTGCACCAACAATGTTTTTTTTTTTAATTCGACTAATAAAATGAGACTAATAAAACTTTTTTAAACATTTTTGTATATTTTGGTTACTTACCTTCTGTATTGAAGCCCTATATTTTTTTATTTATAATGCATGTGTGTTGCCTTTTTTTAAATTTAATTTTAGATTTTCGACAATAATTGTGCTAGAATAAACTTTTGCTCGCTTTCAAAAAAAGAAAATGTAGCTTTGTTTTTAATTTTTATTGATAGCTTTTTTTGTTTTGTAAATAAATATATAAATAAATTATGTACGAGATTTTTATAATTTTGTTTGTGCAATGCCGGGGAACACTTTGGTGATGAGTTCCTCCTTCGACGATGTGCGAACTCACAAAAATTTGCCGGGAACGAAATCAACCCAGTCGAAACACGGGAATTTGGCCATTGCCAATGCTGCAATGCGACTCCCATATGTTCGTGATCAATTTCAACCCATTGACATGCCGCCACAAAGACGAAGATTTCAGGTTTTTCCTCCTTTACATCGTTCAAATTCATCAAATTATGCGATAAAATGAAAAATTTCGTTAAAAAATTCAATTTTTCCGCGTTTTTCCGGAATTTTCCAAGTTTTCCACTAAGAATTTTCTATTTTTCCTGAAAAAAAAATTTGAGCCAAATCGGTCCAGCCATTAAAGCCGCAACACAGTTTAGGCAATGACAAAAAGTTACATATAGTCATTGAAATAAAGCTTACCTATAGAAGCCATGTTTTCATTTTTGCAATTCTAGAAGCTGACGTTCATCGGAATCCTTAATAGAATGGGAACGGACTGCTTCATTAGTATTTCGAGCTACCCGCTATAAGAATCTGACACTCGTGAGGTGAGTGGTATTATTAAAAATCGTTTAATAAATTATTTAATAAGATTTATTTGAAAAAAAAAAAAAAAAAAATAAAATAAAATTTGAATAAAGAACATAATCGTTACCTAACTGCTAACTTTAATAAAAATTGTTTTAATGTCCTTGCAAGTTTAAGTGCGTAACTAAACCATATACGCATACCCACAGAATGTTGGGTATCCTTCATTTCCTAGAAAGGACAAAGTTACAGCTACGGGACGGCAATTAAGGCGGTTCTTCTAAAATTAAGTTTCTCCAATATTAAAATTACGAATTCATTCTGAAACTGCAACAAAAGGTTTAAATTATGCAAAATATTAAATCATAACTTTATTAAACGTAAACGAGTTTTGTAAAAATAAAGTGTTGCCAAGTGAGAGTCAAAAGTGAGTAAACACCGATGCTCTTTTAAGTTGTATTTAAAGTCGTGAAAGATGTCTAAAAACCAACAATATGTTAAAAGTTTGATAATAAAATAACAATAACAAACCCTTTTAAATTTCGGCAGCATGAAATGCTTTATAGATATTTAAAAAGAAAATTTTTTCAAACACCAAAGACAAATGAAAACAGCTTAGTGTTGACTCATTTTGATACTCACTGTAGATATAAATATGTCCTCTCGTCACTCATCGAAAGCATATCACCTCACACTTCACCCTTAAGCCTGTAAAATATTGAGATTCTTTAATAAGTCGAACGCAAGCTCCCTGCTTGGGGTCACAGTTGGATTTTGGGATGGGCGCAAGGCTGAGTATATTCGCATCTCCAGTAAAACAACGGCGTAAGTGCAAAAATGTTAATTCTGAGAAAAACGCATTTAAAATATTTTAAATCGTTTTTATTAAAAAAAATAAGGAACACATTTCTTAAAACTATTATAGTTAGTTGTAACATAAAGAAAATTTGACACAATTTCTGGTGTAGTAATTCAATTTTAAGAAAACAAAATATTTAAGAAAATATAACCAAAATAAAAAAAAAATTCCATGTACCTATTAAAAAAATAAGCACTTACGTCGTTGTTCCACTCAAAACGAAATGAAAAAAACCTAAAAATATAATTTATCACTGTCATAAGTGTACACTTAGGTGGCTCTCAGATTGAGGCAACAAGCAATAAGCAACTAAGCAACTAGCAACTGTCAATAAGCAATACGCAACTTTATTTTAGCCTATTCTCACATCGAAGCAACAGTATTGCCTGAAATTTCTAACTAACATGTCATCCGACGACTCCGATGATTCGATTTTCTAATGTGGTTCCATTTAAGAAAAAAAAGGAAAAAGAAAAGGAAATATTGGGTGCACCCTGCATTTACTAATTTAATAAATCATAGTGGAAATATTTGCGCTAAGGAACTCAGAGCACATCCCACCCAATTTCAAAACTATTATCGAATGAGCCCCGAAACGTAGTATGCGCAAATGTGCCAATAATGGACAAATATTGCCACTAGGAAGCAATATTATGTTGCTTTTCAACATGCGCTGTGTATCGCTAGCGATAATTATTGTAGCAACCAGCAACATTTTTCGTTCGAGCGATATTGAGTTGCTTTGATGTGAGGCCTCTAATTTAATTCTATGTAAAATGAGAGCCGACTTACGTCTTTGTTACACCAATAAATCAAAATTCACCTACTAGATTCAGAACACAACTGACTGATATGTCATTGTTCATTGTTGTTCCAATTTTTTTTTCTCAATGAAGGTGTATTATAACGGAACGGAACAAAGACGCATCAGCCCCCTAGTGGCAAAATTAGTGTTAATCACGTAGGTCTTTGTTATATTGGAAATAACTATAATTTTTTAAGCTTTTGACATACTTAACTTAGAAAATCTAATTTTTGCACTTACGTCGTTGTTTTACTGGAGGTGCGATATGCAAACTTTCTTTAAATTATATTAGTTTACCCATTGTCAAAAACATTCTTCAGCAACTGTCTCTGGCCTAAAATTTCACATTATTATAGACAACATTTTGCTGATATGCACTATAGGCAATTTAGAACAGATTCCTGGCTATGAAAAATGTTACAGTACTTTTTTGTTAGTGTTGCCATTGATTTTTTAATATTTTATTTTCATTTTTTTTTTAATTACCCCTCCCTTCTAAACGGGGCGAGATAGACCCCCTCCCATAGTAAAAAGTGCTTGCATTTAACCCCTCTACATAAATCCATCATTAGTTTTCATCGCCAAAATTAATGTACCTCTACCTACTCACCCCAATTTTTGTCCTTAAATTTCAAGTTTGAAATTGTTTTTTTTTTTTTTTTTTTCAGAAACTATTAACAGAAATAACTTGATTTAATAATATAAAAGAACAGATTCCAGGCTTTAAAAAATGATATAGTAGTCTCTTATTATAAATGTTGCCATTGTGTTTCAATAAATTTTTTTTCCATTTAAAGTAAAATTTTCTTTAAATTACCTCTCCCGCTTAAACGGAGTAAGATAGACCCCCATAGTAAAAAGTGCTTGTATTTAACCCCTCTACAAAATACCGTTATCAATTTTTAGCGCCATAGTTATCGTACTCTCCCCAATATTTTCGTTCATTGGATTCGTCATGTACCATCTACTGACTCCGAGTGTGAAAAATACTTACCCCCAGTTTCGCAGTGGTAGTTTTAACTACACTTCGACCTCCGATTCTTCAAATAGCCACCTATACCTTGAAATATTGTCAGCTTTCTAATGGTAAGTTTAGACGTTTAGTCTAAGGTACACATTTCCAGTTTGTTTGGCTGGTTGGCTTTTTTTACTTTAGGTACATACCTACTCGCAAACTCACCAGCTCGCTGTGCATTTCTATCAACTATACATTATTTCAATTCTATGGTACCTACTAATAATCATTTTAAGTGTCCAGGCCAGGCTAACTTTTACAATGTCAAAATGGTGAAAATATTCAAATAAAATGATCTATTGTGACAGTCAAAATATTTAAATTGAAGGTTAAAAATTATTATTATTGGTAAGGCCCTATACATATTAGCGGTATTAATAAAAAAGCCCTATTCGCTCTTTAATCCATCTGATAGCTAGCAGACGGATAGTAGACTTGTTCGTTTGATAACTTTTATTATTTATAAATACATCTTATATCCATATTAGCTATCCACTCTTTATCATTAAACGCACGGCAGTACTGCGTCCAAACTGTACTAAACATGGTTGTAAATCTGTCATATTCCATCAGCTGACACTATCATGGAGCATGTTACGTGCTTTCGCTTGCAATTTTTAGATTCTCTCTGAAATTCTCTTTCAGCTTTTAAATTTCTCGCGTCCAATCGAACTTTTTGTTGGTATACGTGTATTTGAAATTATGTGGATAGATAAGTTGGACAAGGTTAGCTCTGTGTGTGAGTGTTAACCACTCTCCTCTATACGCCGAATTTGGTGAGTTAAGTTATCCGCTCGTTAAACATGTCAGTTAAAGCTAATATATGTTTATGAATAAGAATTACGAGTTATCAGATGTGATAAAGCTAATTCGCCGCTATTCGGTATTTATTAATACGGGGGATTATGTATAGCTATACCTTATATAGGGGTCCAGGTAAACCATGTAATTTAGGAAGGATACAACTTTTTACACTCCAAGTTGAGAAGACTATTATACCTTTTCTTTTTGTAGTTGGTTCAGTTGACGAGACGATCTCCGTCTTATGGATTGAGCAAATGAGATTCCATTCATCATGCGTGTAAGAAAGTTTATCCGCCCAAATCTTAGAAATGGGTTGGTGATGAAATCTCCTTTTCCAAAATCAAATTTTCAAAGCTTACCAATGCTTTCCATGTGCAAAAGTTATGGAAATAATGTTAACTGATTCCATCAGCTAAACTGCTCTCTCAACTATTATCCCCACAAAATTGGCAAAGGTTCCACTGTTATTTGCAGACTTTGTGAATGACGCGACAAGCAATTGCCAAAAGAACAACAGAGGCTCTTTATAGATTCAAAACATATGTAGGTACTCGTATAATAAACGCTCCGACATTTTTTTTTTAAGTATAACTGAACCCTTTTAATACAAAAAATTAATAGAAAATGGTTTTTAAGAGCTAAATACATTGGTACATATATCTACTCTTTTTTAATAATAACGACAGGAAATGACTTTGAATCAAAAACCACGATATCGGTGGCGAATTTGCAGATCTCTGGTACTTTTCGGCATTAAAAACGTTTCATACCTACCAGCTTTTAGGTCTCAGCAAAAACACAGAATAAACATTTACATTGTTTCTTATCTCATCTGTTCAAGCTCAAAGTAAAAAAATAACATTTTTTTTTTACAATTTTATTCAAATTGACCTAAAAACTAAAATATCGTAGGCCCTATGCTAACACACTGCTGCAAAAAAAGCATACTGTCAAGCATATTGTGTATACATATTTAATTTATGTACATTCGATTGATCTCGTGAAGGGCCCACATACTTGTTGACCTCGTCTATCAAATTAAAATTTAAACTGCAACTTCCAGTGCCCTTCGAAATTCACCATCAGAAACTCGTATTTCGAAATTAGCAGAGACACCGCAGACCGTCACAATCACAAATAGACGACAAAACGTCAAACGATTGAAATGAATATTTTATTCACCAAAATTTTAAATGTCAGCAAAACTTTGAGTGCGATGCGAACGCTCGTGTAACCTACTTTCTCCGTCTATGTGTGCATCAATATTGCACAAAAAAAAAAGTAAATAAACAGAAAGCAAATTAGAGTGAACAACAAAACCCGAAAGTATTTAACAAAGAGAATTTAATAATTTTATTTTATTGCTGTTCTACGATGCGATCGCTCGTATTCGTATCGCTTGTGGTGTGGCCCTTATAATTATGTGTCAATGACAATGACGGGCCTTTCAAGCTTTTCTGCTGTTTATTATGTGTTGTGTGCGAGCAGAGTACGAAATATTTGATTTGCCTTGAGCGTTGAGCTCTGAAATTACTGTTTTTTTTTTTTTACAAATTTGAATATTTTGCGGAAATAATTTATTAGACAGGTTTTCGTTTGGATGACCGTCGTAACTGTAGGGCCTAGTCAGTGAATGTCTCTTATGTCATTTGGTAAACAGAATAATAATTGACGAATGTACAAATAGGCCTGCGATATCTGGTGGCGAGGAAAAGAACCCTATCAGACATACAGGAATCTGTCATTGGTAAGTGGTACGTGTATTTTTGCACAAGTAATTTATTTATTTTATAAATGAAAAACTATTTTAATTTATGTAAATGCCTTGTCGGTCTAAATAAATAAAATAACCCCGGGTCCATCATAAAATAGGTTTGAATCGAAACTTGTGTTGGTTTCGTGTAAACAATTTTGTTTTTTTGGATTAGACGCTTTTTTTTAACTGTTTAAAGTTCTTTAAATTATTGTTAATATTCCATTTATTGTGTAGCATTATCCGAAATACCAATACCGGCCCCAACTACCTAACCAAAATTTATTTCAGACTTTGTCGATAACCATTTGCGATATTGAAGAATATTTAAGTGGCATAAAACGATTCATTCATTCATACAGTAGGCGTATTTTTTTGGGAAGTGAGTATAACAAAACCAAAAGTGAGTGTGTATTACAATTTTGCATGTAAAACCGAAAGTGAGTATAACAAAACTAAAAGTTAGTATACAAGTTTTGCAACACGAGATCAAATAAATTATGGTCTGGGGGACATTTTGTCGACTTATCCTTTCAAACAATTGATTTGTTCAGGTGACTTTGTCTTTTGCAGGCAAATCGCTTTGAGTTTGAATTCTCCGGCGGGCAAAGTTACGTTCGCCGGCGAGTTCCAGAATTCCAGACGGTACAGTTTCGGGCGATACCAGGTAACACTGACTTGGGTACGAGGACACATAGGGATCGATGGCAACGAAAAGGCGGACTCCCTTGCAAAACAGGGGTCAACTGAAAAGTTGCTGGGACCAGAACCATTTTCTTCAATTTGTAGGGGAATGGTAGAACAGCTGATTCACAAATGGATCACGGCAGAACACCTGCGAAGGTGGTCAACCGTGGATCAATGTAGACAAGCTAAAATAGCAATACAAAAGCCGACCTGTTCCATACTCAGAGAAAGGTTCTTAGCATGAGTCGTCGATGAACGTTGAAATGGGTGGTGGCGTTAACTTACTTACTTACTTAGATGGCGCTACAGTCCGGGGTGGATCTGGGCCTCAACCAACACGCCTCTCCAGTTAGCACGATCTTTGGCTAACTGCTTCCAGTTGCGCACTCCAAGTTGGTTGAGGTCCCCTTCCACTTGTGCGCGCCACCTAAGGCGAGGTCTTCCTTTACTGCGTTGTCCCTCCAGGTTTGAATCGAAGACTCTTCGGGCGTTAACTACAGGTCATGGTAATTTCGGGTATCATTTAAGGAAGATGGGCCTTAGAGAGGATGATACTTGTATAAGCTATGCCTGGAGGAATCTGAGACAGCGGCACATATGTTTATTGTGTCAATGCTTTGGCTGGCAGAAGAATGAGGATCTTGGAAAAACATTTTGTGGAGACCCATTGGATGAAACAGATCTCACATAAACGTTAACACTAGGAGTCGAACTCAGGAAAGAACTCTGGAGAAGTCCAGAGAGTCTCTCTGGGTAAAGTTTATAGTGGTAAGGATAAGGAGAAGAAAAGAGACCCGACAATGGTGATCTGATTCGAATATCTCTCGAAATTTATATATGTATATATCATCGGGCGAAATATTTTACCTCGCGTAGGATCGCAGATTGCAGTTTAGGCAGGTTTAGCCGTTGAATTATACTATCATTGACGATATACAAACACATTGAGTACCTTACCACAATGAAGTCGCTGACGGCTTTGCCACTTTTTAAAACTATGCAGGAGGCTTATTCCCAAAAACGCGGCGGATCGCTTTTCATGGCGAATTTGTATGTTTGTATTTCCAAAAGCGATTCGCTCCATATATAAGCGATATAGCCGTTTGGGGATAAATAAACTAAATTCCTGTGGCGGGGAAAAGCTGTCAACGTTTTGGAAAAATAAATGGAAAATTGGAATGGAAAAAAACTGGAAGCACTGGAAATATCATTTTCGCCCCCTTTCGCATTTGAAAATAACCAAAAGCGTTCCGCCGCGCATTTGGGAATAACCCCTAAGAAAGAAGTTTGCTGTTTGCACTACAATCCAGCCTGAGAAATGAGATCTTATTATCGTTCGTCCTTCCTTACTTCAGGATAGGATATATGAAAAGAGAGTCGATTAGCGTCCCGCAAAAAAAAACTCGTATAATTTAGGTAACCAATGGAACGAGGTTTTTCTGTAGGATTGCCTGGCATGAATAATGATTCAATTTTCAGACAGCTAGAGGTCATTCCGTTCGACTCTTACCTATAGGTATAGGGCTATAAGATTTGGGTAATGACCGAAAGAATAAGATCGCAGATACAAGCTGCCGAAATTAGATTCCTTCGTTGCATTGTTGGTGTGACTTGCAGAGATCGTATAAAGAATTCCAGATCCCATCTTCAAATTCCACCAAAGCAAACGAGCCAGAAAATCACTCAAAGAATTTTGCATTCATTTCGTCTAGTGAATCTTGGCTTTCATTGTCCAGATTGAATGGTTTGTTCTGCAAGACAGCGGAGTTTCGATCGTCTTTGCCGTTTACCATTCTGCAAAAGTTGTTTCCAATAACCTCAACACCTACTGATGTGTTGTGTACGCTACTATACATCTACAAGGTTTCATGTCTCATCTCTGAAACTTCTACAGGTTTCTGCTCGGATTTTGTTGCTTTGACTTGACACGTTCTGTTCTACATACATATATCTTTTGGTATGTACCTATAACTGGAACATTGCTCCTGGAGTATAGACCCTTTCTATAGCCTCTATCGCTCGGTACTCTTTTTATTTCTTTCTCCTCCTAAGAAACTGACGTTCAGCCTCATCTTTTGCTCGTAGAACTTACACGCGTTCGTCCTTTCCTGCATATAATCAACCAAGGGTTTTTTTGGGTGCGGTTTGATGAAAGCTAGCAAATCAGTTGTGTAGTAACCCAATATTCAATAACCGATTGATCTATAGTTTTCTATCAATTGACTTCTATTTTCTGTATTTTTATTTTATATAGTGCGACTTTATTTTCACTGTTTTCCATTTTATATAGTCAAGTGTTGGCATCGCACAAGTTCGTGAAAAAATCTTCGTTAGCGCATTTGAAGAACTAAGATCTGTCCGATTCAGAATACATGCTCAAAATTGTAAGGAGCACAGATCCATCCATACACTACATAACTTCACTTTAACTTCTATCTATTATTCAACTGTCTTCACATTTTTAAGATAACGGTGTCCGCTGTTCCACATTAAAACAGAGCGCATGTAATTAAAAAAAGCTAAAATACCAAAAGCCACTGAATTAATTCTACATATGAATTGGCTTCAAAAAATTGTGTAGTAAGATACGTTTCCGAGTCTGGACGTTTTGCACCGCATGCATAAATTCGGTCAGCGCATCAGGAGGGGACGGGGCTATATTCAAAGTCGCCTAAACGAACAGTAAGAAAAAAAAAAACATTAAAGGGAAAGAGTTTCTGTTCCATTAAATTAACGCACATTAGAGCGATGATTTGTGAGGATGAGACCGCGAGGCACAACAAAAGCAACCAAGTGCAACACGTAATAAAGAAATTAAGACGCGATGAGCATTGTAGCTTTGTGTAGGTTATGTTTTGATGATTTTTATCAATTTCAAGTTAAAGAGGCGACGATAGCAATCTTCTTTTAGTTTTCGTAAAAACAAAACAACGGAACCGAAATTAGGGGGCCAGTAAGTGGCAGGGGTATACCTATTTACATACTTCGGCGGTTCGAGTTGGAAAGATTATGACCATTTAGCTAATTGTTGTGCATTGAGGTAGGTATACAGATTTATTGTGTCAGTTAATGACAAGTTGTATGGTTGATCTGAAAATTTGAAAATAAAAAAAAAAAAAATCTTCAAGTGACCCTATATAGATTGCGTCAGAGATATACAACAAATATTTGTCACTTTTTTAAAAGCAAAGCAATTTCAAGGTAATTATGAACGATTGGCACTAGTTGCCTAATTTTTGTGCGTCGAAGTAATCAAAATTTACGTAAGCTTATGATTTGTGCAGCTTATTGTGGGCAGAGGTAGAAAAAGCATACAAATACAGACCAGACAAGCTTTTTCTGTTCATTGACAGGTTTGCTGCTCCGCCATGAAAATTCAAGTGCTCCGTGGAAAGATGGGAAAAAATATGAAAATTCCATCAGGCTAGCTAATTTTGTGCTTCTGACACTTTGGCATTTTGTTCGCAGCAATTGAATTTGTGTATTGATTAAATAAAGGGTTCGCCATCTAACGTTTTTTTTTTTTCAACTAGTCCTTATTTCGCGAATGGTAACACTTAGCTCATGTCTGATTTGACAGATAATTAGTTTTATCCTTCCGCTGAACGAATATGGTTGTGTATACGCTTGAACAACGCTGGGAAATATTGCGAAATACTTTGAAAATCATGGTAATGTTGCAGAATGTGTGCGAAAATTGCGTACGGATTTTGGAAGAAGAGAAGCACCGTCAGCTCCGTATGTTCGTTATCTTGTAAAAAAAGTGAAAAAAACTGGCATCCTCATCGATAAACCCAAGCGTGGAAAGCCAAAAACAGCAGATATACCCAAAACGAGTCACTGTTTGGTGCGGATTTTGGTCCAGAGGCATAATTGGGCCATTTTTCTTCGAAAATGAGCAAGGAGTGGCCGTTACAGTCAATGGCAATCGTTATCGGGCCATGTTGAACGAATTTTTGTTCACAAAAATTGAAGAGGAGGATATTGGCAACATTTGGTTTCAACAGGACGGCACTACGTGCCACACAGCCGAAGCTACACTCGATGTTTTGCCCCCTGTTTTTGAACTGCTACTGCATGGCCAGCCGAGGCAGCCATTTGAATGAAATTATTTTCCATTATTAACCGGAAGGATTGTACTTTCTAATAAAAAAAGAAATTTGAGAAAATATTCAGTATTTTTTTTTTATAGCATTTTCAAAAAAAAAAAAAAAGTTATTTGGCGGACCCTTTAGTACAAAAATGAGTATAGGTAACCGTAAGTTTTAAAAACTGAAAAAGAAAGAAGATTGGATGCAAAACAACTTTAAAGAGATATTTACAGGACAAGTAGAGCCAATCCATTTTTGATGTCCATACAAATTTTGGAGATTGTTGCACCTAAACTCCACCAAGAACTTACGGCCAGGGCTGTTAGACGCTGGCGCTGTGTCGTATAACAAAATCCTTGTGGATATTTCACAAGAAAACACATTATGTCAACAAAAACCTAAGGATGATCCGGAATTTCCAAAGACTCCACTTACAAAAACATTGCAATTTTAGAAAAAAGTTCTTTCGAGTGTCAATCAGATCTAAGTTTGAAATACCATATCAAAAAAATGGGAATCAGCACAGATGACCTGTGCAGAAGCAGTGATGAGGAGTTGCATGAGGACACCCCACACATTCTTTGCCACTTCCCAGAGCTCTGCCACTGCCACATAAGAAATAAAATCCTTGGGTAGCTACTTTTTCGAAGAATTAGAAGAACTTTCTGACAGGTCTATTAATGACCTACTTAAATTTGTAAATACAACATGTTGGTTTACAGATCTGTAGGTTTTTCATCGCTTTCCAGTGTGTGGAAGTCATAAGCCCCTAGGGCTTCACAGCGGGATCTATAGATACATTGATCTAAATGTGGCACGTATAGGTTTCTCCTGTTTTGCCAACCCACTAACCTAACCTATGAACAGGTGGAGTGTAAAATGATCCAGTGCTAAATTTGAATTGGCACAGCATAAGCTCAGAAGTGGCTAGGATGTTATACGTATACTCTGGAGAGGAGGAGACAGCCAGTGGTCAAATGCTCAATAATGTTGTTGATTAAAAGGGAAGAGAAAGTACAATTTCCTGGAAACCAGTATTGACGATAAGCTTGTTGACTTTTGTAATCCTCGTGGTAGATGGAACGGGAACCATATTTCTCCACAAGACTGATGGTGGAACACAAAATCAAATCGACTAGGTTAGGTACCTATACTTCACTATACAATAACGATGAAGCACATAAATAGCTTTGATGTCAAAAATGAATGAAGTGTGGATGCAAGAAGCTGCAAACAGCTGCTATCTGGTGATGTTTAGAGGGTACAGCAAGCAGATCAACATTTAATACGACCTCTCTTAATGATCCAAATATTTGCCGTAATTTTCCCAACACTTTAAATGAGTTTTTGGGTATACGTACACGGGAGTCTTAACTAAATATTGCGCTATTAGGCGTATACACTTGAAACGGTTCGGCATAGACTATTGTAAATACTGTAGGGACGTTGGAAATATATAATCTGCTCGCCACCTATTTTGTGAATGCAAAAGTTGCTTCTTTGATGAACTGGATGATTTGGAGTATGTGGATCTTAAAGGGCTCAAATCTAGATGATCATAGATGATAAACGGTCTTCATCTCCTCGGTTACACCTAGGACGAACTTAGAGATTTATATATACATATCGATACATATATAGTGATATCGAGTTAATCAAGATAGAGATCTCTACACATATCCCAAGACTCGTGGGACAAAATTACATACAGCAGAGCACTCAAAATTAGAATCAACAGTGAAACTGATGCTCATCGGAAATCTGTTCTAAAGAATCGCTTACAGAACCGTCTTTCAAGGACATTGACATCAACCCCCCCAAAAAGTCCAGAAGTATAAGAACAGCGTTCCTACTTCTAAAAAAGTAACAAGACAGCTATGGGCTGGATGGCATACCTACCGAGTTCCTGAAAGCAGATTCCGACGTAGCAGTAGCCGCCTGTACTTATTGTCAAGTTACCGATCTCAATCTCAAGAACTGCAATTGGGGATTTAGAGTGTTACTGTCAACAGCAACTCGCGGAACAAAACAAAAAGTCGCAATTGGCTATTAGATTGAGAGCCGAGAAATATGTTAACCTACAAAAAATGAATAAATAGTTGGCGTAATAGATTCGTATAGGCCTTGGCCTCGCTTCCAACATCCATTTCCCTTCGGTTTTCAGATTTTTTTTTTATTTATTGGGCAAATCGGGGGACCAATAATGTTATGCCTATTCCGTACGGCTAATCTCAGAACACTTACACTCCCGTCCTCTGTTTATCAGATGTTTGCGAGAGGTGGCGTGGCGCAGTTGTAAAAACCTTGAGCCCTCACTACTTACTCCAGCACATTGTAATCAATGAGCCAATGCCAAACGGACAATAGCAGCTGTAATGACCATGTGATGATCCCCATAACCCATAATGACTGCATTGAGAGCAAATCTCTGACCCTTTAAACTTAAATGCTCTGTGAGCTTACATTTTCTGTTGGCTGATTTTCTATGGCAAAATAAAATTTGTGCAACTCTATATATGCAACCAAAAGTGTAAAAAAAAAAAATCGTGATAAATCGTTTAAACAAAGCTATAAAGTTAAAAATAATATTTATCATCTTCCAAACCCGCCTTCTAGGCCGCAACAAACATTTTACATCGTTCACAAAAATGGTGGAAAATATTTCCCAATATTATCGCAACCAATTAATCTTTACATTTTTATAGATACAGCGACCGAGACTGAAGTGTGCGCCACCAAGCGAATGCACTAACACCAACACGCCAACAATCCAAATTCTTTTCATAATCGCATGCTCCCCTTATTACCCGCGTCCGCGTCATTCAGCCCACGAGCTATCAAGGCAAACGCGACTAAAAAAAAAAAAACACCGAATGGCACCACATAGGCAGAGGCATGTTTTCAACAAAAGACAAATAATACAACAAACTGGTTGGAAAATTTTCGACAGCCCCCTGGCTCCAACCACCCCCCGGTTAAACACATTTCGCTATTTCGATGGCCATGTGTAAATAAAACTTGCACCCATTCATGCACAAGCTGACGCACCAATACACTGACGACAGCGTGCGATCGAACGGCATTTTGCCCAAAATGCGGAGCTGTTCGCTCTGACGCTCTGTGGTGCAATAACGCGCGGAATGAGCTCTACAAAAAAGTTCATTGACACTTGCAGCGAATTTATCGCTGTAGAGCCAGTGTGTCTGTGTGAGTGCGCGTATAGATCGCGCAGCGTGCGCGGATAGCGGTTGTGCAACACGCTACGCGCTATCGCCCATTTCTCGCATATGCAGAGAAGCGATGTTGCGGTGGCAAGTTTAGCAGCCGGCGAATGGCTGGGCGCCTTTTCGTGTTCGCTCGCCTCCGCCACGTCTCTTTGTTGATTTGTCGCCCGCGCCCCTCTTTCGATTAATTTCGAATTTTCGAATGCACATAGAGTTAGGTTAGAAAGGCGATAACAATATCGCGTTTTAGACTGTAGAGTTGGGCTGGTGTCGACGTACTTGCTTTTGATCGGTTGGGACAGAAGTGTTGCCATTGTATCGGTCGTATTCAAAATGGTGAATATGATTCGGAAGGTTATGTGGTGTTTTCATGGAAAACGTCGTCTTCAAACAACTGGTTTTGGAAACTAGATTATGTATGGGAACATTTTTGATTTCGATTAAGATTTTGAGTGTTTTCGCGAAAACCAAGATTTCTGCTCGATGTGAATAAAGTATTACTCGAGGTATTACTTCAAGCTTTGCTTAAAATATATGCCAGGGCCAGCCTAGATGTCATTATTTGTAAGCAGGAAATTGAGGGAATAATAATTCAAAGTTTAACTGTCTTTTATTTGCATATTTTAAAAGATATTGAACTGTTTTTGGCTAGACGTATTGTACCACTTTCGGTGGGCGTATTATACGATGCTCATTTCGACTGCTGCAAGGATTTATTTTCATTTTCACGACAATTTATTGGCAGTTGTTGATCGATATTTCGATTGAGTTTTAGTACATTTTGTATATTTTCTACAATGTTTAGAAACTTTTTTGATACATACAAGTTTTATTAAAATTTCTGAGACAAATTGAAATTCAGGTTGTAGGGGAAGGTAATATTTGAGGTAATTTTTGATCATTTTTAAGACAATTTTTCTTCGGGAAAGGCGAACCTAAAGCCTTTTCAATATGCTTAAAGATTCATAGGAGTAACCTTATTTTGCTGTAACTTTTAGTCCCCTTGAAATATGTCTTCATAAAATGAGTTTAAACATTTTCTAGCTTTAAGCTTAGCACGCTGCTCAAACGAAACTTGATTTTAGCTACTCTCTAATTTTTCTAATTGAAAGCTTAAATTTCAGCTAAATTTTGGAGAGAATTTTGTATGGGAGCTAAAATTTAGCTAAATTTACTAAGCTCTATAGTCGGAAAAGTTTTGGGAAAGTAATTTCTTGGCAGTTGTGAAGTGCTTTGGTCACTTGTCACTTGTCTTGTAGGGTGTATGGAATTTCGTTTTAGTTGAACTATTGATATGGGGCGAATATTTAAGGACATTTAGGGCAATTATAAAATTTTTTATTTTTTTTTTTGCTGGTTTAAGGGTAGTGATGCGATCACATGAGAACACAAGCGTTTTCACTCTAGCCTCTCACTATCAACTCCTACTCCCACCTCCACCTTTATGACTGGTGGGTGGAGATGGTGTAACCAACCCCTGTGGAAGGTCGTGGTGGCAGCGAACGAGAGAGGGGGGAGAAGTGTCCTCTCACAAAGGCACTTATTCTTAGGCGGCAACGGAGGAATTCTCTAGATGGAATCAACGGTGGCACCTACAGCTCCAGTTAGGTCGAACTGGTAAGTGTAATCCATATATGAGCTGCTTCGACATAGTTGAACACCAGGTCTATAGAGACTTCCAATGCCAGGGTGTTATGGAAAAAAATTGGTGGCGGCCCAACTAACATTTCAGCTTCGATAAGCTTCAATAGAGGATTACTTTTAGTTTCCAAAATAATCCTATAAAACTTCGGTAAGGTCCGAAAGGCGAACACTTATCGAAAGCATTTTATTTATAAAGCCTCTAAAACGATTTCTATTAGGACTCTAATAGCTCAATAATCGAAGCTTTACCGAAACTACGAATTTGTAAAAAAAAAAAAAATGTTTCATTTCCATTCATTTTATTTATTTTTTCATTTTTTTGGTAATTATAGTAAAGTAGTATTAACTAACTATGAATGAATGTTGGTTGTTGTTATTCTGTATTGTTTTATTTATTCTCTCTCTTTGGGATTCTTTTAGGCCTGGAATGAAACATGAAAACAAATTTATAGAACGAAAGAAAAAAACCCGAACTACCGCGGGATTCGAACCCAGACTTCTAAGTATCAGAAGTATCTTACTCATCATGTGCGCTACCTGTAATATGCATTTTACAAACTTAAAACTTAACCAGTTCAAACTTTTCTCTATTATCAAAACAAGCTTTGTTAAGAGTTCCATTCGCATTACATATTTACCTTCGGAAGCATTACATATTTATCTTCGGACCTTTAACCAAACTGAAGAAATGTTTGTTTTATTCTTCCTCCCATCATATCTATAAAGCTTCGCTAGTAAAATAATGCAAGCCACAAAGAAGTCTTCCGTAAAGTTTCGATTAATGACTCTTGAAAGTTTTATACAAGTTTACTTATAGAAGCTTGTGAAATAATATTTAATCGAAGCTTTATAGAAACTGTAAGTTCCTCTTCTTTCGATAACTACAATAAACGAAGCTATGAGTTTAATTGCTCTTTAAAGCTTCATCTTATTTTTCTAAAAGGCCTTAATGAAGTTGTTATAGAAGTCAAGACTTCGGTAAAGAGTTTGCTTCTGCTAGAAGCTTTACAGAAGCTCTAAAGAAGCCTTGACCTGTCGGATCTGAAACATTTGTGTCTTAAGGAAGTTGAAATGTTAGTTGGGGGAGGAGCCCTCAATGGGTCAACGGCAGCGCTCATATCCCAAAATGGGTTACTGACATCGGTTTTTCCGATGCAACTTCGATTGAACATTTTTAAGACGTTTCTGAAACAGCATTTTTAATTAATATTTGAGACTATTTTCAACCCGTATTCTAATGATCTGTGAATGCATTTTTAGGTTAATTTTGATTTTTAATGCAGAATTAAGAGCAAGTTTTAAGATTCTTTAATGTTTGTTTGTGCGATTTTTGGAAGACTTTTTCAAGATGTTTTTAGTACACCTTGGAATAATTTTTATCCCAGTTTGAAGTTAATATGTATTTGAACAGATTTTGTAAGCAATTTTTGGGATGCGTTTGAAGGCATAATGAATATAATTTATTTTGGTTTGTAGGGCTACAAATTTATTACTCCCACAGGTAGTTTTTCAAAAACTTGGAGCACTCCACGTCTTTCAGCAACAAAAATGCCTTTTATTTACAAAAAAAAGAAGGTTTTAAGACTTATAATGACACTATACAACCATATAAGCATTTTATAATTTGCTGGCAACAAACGCCTGCGATTGTTTCTCAGAAAAGCTTTGGCAGAGCTGAAGAGAGGACATGGGCAGAGACAAGTGGAGTCGTGGAGACCATTTAAAAGACGTCTTGTCATCGATTGCAATATTTGAAGGCAGTTTAAACTTTTCACCGCCATTTATTACATTATTTCTTTCTTTGATGGTCTTGAGTCTTTCATTTAAAAAAAAGAACAAACTTCGGCAGCTGGTCCTTTTGCTGTTTGCAATTTCTCATCGATTCCCCTTAAAATATTGAAAGTTATCTAAAATCAATTGCACATAGGACACAAAAAAAAGATAAATAAATAGCAGCAGGTTCGTATATAGGAACCCTAGTTCTAGCTTTTTTGAAAGGAATGGAAGGGACCTACAATTTTCATGCCGAGTTCGAACGGCTGAATTGAGACGATTTTCCAGGACAGGTGTACTCTCGGATATTTGTCGGAAGTTCCCAAACAACGTGTGCAAGTAATGCTTTCGCGATATTTTGTTTAAATTGTACCTACTTGTAAGAAGAAAGTGCACATGAATTTCAACTTTAACCAAAAAAGGCATAAAAAACCAATATTAGGAAAAAAGGCAAAGTGAGTAAAAAAAGGGAAAAAAAGACATGGTCAACAAAATCCGTTCCCTGGCTATCAATGAAATGCAACCGAAAAAAATTGTTTTGTTTTTTTGGAACACTTACCTACCTAAATTTAATATGTAGGTTCTAGTTTAACTTAATCTTGGCCTTAAAATGTTGCTTTTTAATTATAAAGTTAGTTCATCAAAAAAATTAAGCAATTCATCTACAGCTTTTCTAGAAAACTAATTTTTCCGTACTTAAAAGCTTTTCTGTTCAACTTCTCACTCAATTCCGCAACATGTTCCAATGAATTCCTATGAAATGCTGTGGTTGAATGTTTCAGTTTTGTTCTGATTCGGGTTCTTACGGACGGACTTTTCTAATGGCTTTTACCGACGCCTTATTCCAATGACCACAAATGACATAATGCCTATGTTTTTTATCGAAAGCACTAAAGTCTAGCAGTGGCATCACTGCTGTTCGGAGATCAACTATAATCGAAAATAGACAGAAAATCTGCTTTTCTATAGAAGGCAGCACAATGAACTCCAAGTTCGTAAATGCCTCAGCCGCAGACCTCAGAGTGCACGCACAGGCACACTTGAATTGTTGCTTCTGTCAGCTCTCAATTAGACCTTATTGTCTTGTCAGTAGTGTTGTTTCAACTGCGTCTATAGTTTTTTTTTTTTTTTTTGCTATTTTACGTTGCCAACTGCACTGAATAAGCTCTAGAGCGCTTGTATCATTTTAACTGTTGCATTGCTTAGGTTTGGTTTGTGCGACTGCCTTCTAAACGCCTTTGATTTGGGTCTGGGTCCAGCAGCAAGCGGCTGTATCTCAAGTTACAGCAGCAGCGCACATTCAAACTGATGGGTCATCTGTCTTGTGGTTTGAGGGCCTCTTAAATGGGAGATTTCTCCACCGTTATGTTTGTTCTGCATTTATTATTATTATGATGATTGTTGTTATTTTCTTTCATTTCACATTTTGGCTTTTCACGAATTTTATGCGCGCATAATTTGTTCAAGAGCAAGAGTGTTGGTCGGGCTAATGGGGGGGGGGTCATCGCCAGTCGGTCAAGACAGTAAATAAATCCAGGGGAAAGCGGATTTTTAGTTTAACTTACCTAATGACTCAAATTAGTTTCTCCGTATAATGCGAGCGTAATGTTAATGCTAAGCTAGGTCGAATGTATTATGACTTTTATGAATGCAGTTTTTTTTTAGCCGCATGTGAAACGACCGTTAATCCCTTATTTGGAACGATTATGTTTTTGATATATGTAATTGCGTGTATCTGTTGTTGTATGAATTTAGCTTGCAGTAGTTTTGTCTCTTTATTGAACAATTGAGTATGTTCATTGTACATTGACGGTTGTTGACAAATGCATTTGAAAATATTCGAAACAATTAGGTAGGCACATAGGTGCATAGATACGTAGGAGGAGTCTTATTGTTGAATTTCATTTAGACCAAATTTAGAGCTGATAAAAAAACACAAGTTTTACAATTTTACGGAAAAATGAGGGAAATAAGGTTGACAAAAGAAACCGTTGTGCAAGGCCTTTGAATTTACCATACCAACTAAATGTCCTAATTTGTGTTGGCAGCATTGATGAGATTTGAAATCGTTCAAGAGGTAACCCTTTCCTGAAGAAAAGGACATTGCTCACGGAAGAAATATATAATCAAGTTCATTTACCGATCATCTTTAAATTGCTTTCAGTGCAACACAATAATTGCTCCAAACAGTTCTGCCAGTTTCAGTTCTGCTTCCAAATATTTACAAATACTCTCTTAATTCTAATGTCAATTTCCATTGGGCTTTTACCGTTTTGCTCACAGATCTCTGATTTTTCCTGCCCAATAAAACATGAAATGCGATACCTTTTTTACATTTGTGTTGGTGTGTTATTTGACAGCCAGCTATTTTTAAAGTGCAATTTGTATTTTCAGATGTCACTTGCTTTGGTATTAGTGAAAGTATATATGTGAAATTCTATTCGCAAAAGTACTCTGAATCTTTCGCCCATTGACGACCGACAGCTGATTTCTAGAGGCAAAAAACTGCTCTGAATCTGAAAAAGGGCTTTTTCTTTCCCAATGGAAATCAACATTATATTTTTGTATTTCTGATTTATAGTAAGTTTACACCGCACCTAAATTCACTATTCAATTCATTATTGAAATTCAGCATTTCAGGCCAAATGTTCAGCATTTCGCCATGTATTTTCCAAAATTTCGAAATGTTGGATTTCAGCGAAATGTTGAATTTCATCGCTGCATTTGTAAGTTTGACAAATCGAACAAACCTAATTTTGATGACTTTTGAGCTCACTGACAAAAAAACAAAAAGGACTGTAAAGCTAGATTGTAAAAGCTAAAAAAGTAGGAAGAAGGAAGTAGAAAAAATATGTCTGAATAGTGAATTATCACTTGTATTCATGTTTAGATTAGTATAACTAAAAAATTAATTCTTTAGGTACAAATCACTTCTGATTTCGAAACACGAAAAATAGGTATCAGTAGGTATTCAATTCTGATACTATGTCATTTGAAATGTTGAAGTTTCAGTGAGAACGCAAAATTGGATTTCGAAATTTTGTGTGCTGAAATATTAAATTTAGGTGCGGTGTAAATGCAGAGTGCATGGAACAGGCGTTCTGGACATTACAATTACTTTAGACTTATTCACGTTTACTTTCATTTCAGCTTCTACACAAACGGCTACAAACCGATCGAGTGCGCGTTGAAGTTCAGCCTGAGAGGACTCAAGAATGACCATATAAGTGATCAGCAAAGAGCAAATGACTTATCCTCAGATCCGCCAATTCGAAACCTTTTTCGCCAAAACTGCGCTGTAACATCCAGTCCACATAAGTAATGAAAAGGAGATGAGCCAAGACGCACCCCTGAAGTCGCCAACGCTCACGGTGAAAGGTATTGATTTATCGCCGTTTACCCGAACGCATCAGCTTTTAAAGTTTATATAAAGAGATTGAATAGCTATGAAAAGAAAATCGTCAATTCCGTACTGCTGTCATATGTAGATACACTCGAGGGACTCGTGACTCGATCGTATGCTTTTCCTATGAAGCATGCGCAAACAGATGAAGCTGATGTAGCATACTACCAAGCCATCTCAAGTGTCATTTTGAGAGTGAATAACTGTTCGGTTGAGCTTCTGGCGAGACGAAAATTGCGCTCATCTCCTACCGTGGACTAATTTCCGCCCTGCTCAAGGCGATGGATCTGTCTTCTGTCATTCCTCAATGCCCTGGAACGGGCGTGACGTAACCTCACGATCACGATCGCTGATGTGTAACGTTTTCACAAAATTTTGCGGGAGTACGTACTTTTAAATATTTGTTTGTAGGTGTTCCTATATTACATACATATTACAGTTTTAACGAAGTATAATTGAAGGACTGGGAATAGACAATAAAAAGTTGTGGCACCATTGCATGATGCATGTTTTTTTTTCTATTTAAGTGGTGGCAGGATATCATTCAGACCCTCATGCAGGATGACAGTTTCGTTGGTGATGTTTTTTTTGTACGCCTGACTTCCGAGTCAATGCGTTTTTTTCTCCCAGGAAAAGTGCGGGTCATGGGGTTCGTTTTTTATTAGAGTTGATATATAATTTTCTATCTTTTGCATCAGAGGAACGATGGGAATAGAAATGTCGAATTCTGTGGGTTAGAAGTTGGGTATAAGAGAAAGTTGGCAGAACGAGTCAAATTATGTATCCTGTGGTTGACAATGATAATAATCTTTCGCGATTAAATTGGTAGTCATTTGCGTCTGGATTTTCGTGGTCGATAACGAATTTCGTCCTGGAAAAGAAAGGGTAAACATTTCATTATTATGCTGGTTACAAATATTTATTTTGGAATGGATCATAACACTTAATTGTGAGAAACTATTGATACTCTTGTCCTTGAAATAATGGAGGAAATTCACAGGGATGTTGCGTATAGATTTTTCTTCTTGATCTTACCATGGATGGCACCTATATGCCTATATGTCATTCAACTATTTATGACAAAAAAAGCCGACGGAAAAATCTTCCAAATATTATTCTAAACATCCAATTGGTCAAGCACTTTAACAACAATGTCAGATATAGTTTTGACATATTCGACTGTAACTACAAACACTAAACATTCTGTCCATAATCGTACATTTCACACATTTCCGGTAGCCGGCTAACCGGTGGACGGTGTGGACGTGGACGGTTTCGGTTTCCATAAGAATATATTCCCAACGACCGGGTAGCAGGTATACCGGTTAGCCGGCTGCCGGGTATGTATGTGAAATGGGCCTTAAGGTTCCCCCAGGGATGGCGATTGGCCCAATATGGTGCCTGGTCCACTGTGATGAACTGACACCCTATTTAACCTAACCTAACTTAACCTTCTTTAAAGAGCTTTGACGTTTATAAATTTTTTTGTAAGCTTTTCGTGACGTTTTCCGCGCATTTTCAATGTATTTCTTATCAATATTTATATATAAATTTTATGAGTTCTATTTTTATTTGTGCACTTTTTCGTTTGACATGTTTCTTTTGACGTCTTAGGTCACATTTCGTTCTCCTGTTCCGATGGATTCCAATTTGCGTTTTTCGACCTGATTTGTTAAAGTGTTTGGGCATCATTAAGCATACTTAATTTTGCCGATTTATTAACGTGTTATGTTTGTTGATGTGTTAATTGTATTGCTTTTCTTTACAACCATCATCATCATCATCATCATTTTCAATGGTCCGCTTGTCCATTAAGTGGGTCGCGGGTGTAGGTTGCTCAAGTGGACCCTCCATAGCTCTTGATCTTCCGCCATCGACTCTAAATCATCAAGGGCAATCCCCATACGGGTATAGAAGAGATTATGGACTTGATCTAATCATCTCATCCTTGGTCTACCTAGAGGACGCCTATACCCGATGGTACGGATACCATAGCACGTCATGGAATCCTGGTCGGGGACATGCGTTTAACATGACCAAACCACCGAAGCATGGATCGCTCCGTCCGGAGAAGTAGCTGCTCGACATTGAGTTCCTCACGTATTCTGGTATTTCTGATGCGATCTCTACGGGTCACACCAGCAATACTACGGAGAAATCTCATTTTGTCAGCTTGTATCCGCGATCTTATTATTTTAGTCATTACCCAAACCTCATGACCATAGGTAAGAGTTGGAACAAACACCGAATTAAAGACTGACAACTTAGCTTTGACACCAAGTTCAGTCCTCCTGATAACAGAATGACCAAGCTGTCTCAAAATTGATCCAGCCTGACCAATCCTACAGGAAAAATCGGCATTGCTCCTTCCATCGCTCGTGAATAAGACCCCGAGATACTTAAACTTCTCCACCTGTTTCAATGGGACTTCACTAACATGCAGAGTGCATTGAACAGGCGTTCTGGAGACGACCGTCACTTCAGATTTGTTCACGTTTACCTTCATCTCACCTTCAACACAAACGGCTACAAACCGATCGAGTGCGCGCTGAAGTTCAGTCTGAGAGGATCCAAGGATGACCAAGTCATCAGCGAAGAGCAAATGACTTATCCTCAGATCTCCCAATTCGAAACCTTCCTCGCCAAGACTGTGCTGTAACATCCAGTCCATATAAGTAATGAAAAGAGGAGACAAGACGCACAGTTACAGTTTTTGTAGACAGATTGAATTGCTGAAAGTGAATAACTGGTCGGTTGTGCTTTTGCCGGGACGAAAGCCGCTCTGCTCATCTCCTAATCCTGCCTCGACCACAACTCTGCAACGCGATTCCAGCACCTTGGCAAACACTTTTCCGGGGAGACTTAAAAGTGATATACCCTGTAATTGGAGCAATCCCTTTTATCCCCTTTCTTGAAAAGGGCACAATCACCCCAATCTGCCAATGGCTGGGTGTTTCGCCGCATTCCCAGGCCACTTTAATGACACGAGAGAGCCATTTGACTCCCTCTTCACCTAAGGCCTTTAGCATTTCTGGCCGGATTTCATCCACTCCGGCAGATTTGCCAGCTTTTAGCGATTTGATCGCAAAAGTGACTTCCTCTACCGTGGGACTATTTTCCGCCCTGCTTAAGGAGACGGATGTGTCATCCTCAATGCCCTGGATTGGATTGAGCAATTCGGAAAAGTACTCGCTCCATCTGCGCAAGATGTCCTCCTCATTAGAAAGAAGTGTACCATCTTTGGATTTGACTCCTTCGATAATGTTCCACTTCCTTCCTCTAAGACGGCGGATGGTCTGCCAGAACACCTTGCTTGCAGATCTGTGATCACGGTCCAACTTTCTTTACAACCATTTATGTTGTATTTTGTCATAGCATCCACTTGCCGCGTTTTTTGCTCTCTTACTCGATTCATTTCTTTAAGCATTCTCTGACCTATCTGTGACTTTTTCTGACGAATTCTTTAACGTTTCCCGTTTTTATTTCTAATCAAATAAAAATTGGTCGCAGTGGCAATTTGACAATTTCAAACAATTGGTATTGCTAAAAACCCGATTTGGTTCATCGAAATTCGCAGAAGTTCATGATTCACGAACATAAGATCTATATCCATACATTTTACAATTAAAACGCCCTTAATTTTTCATCGAACGGTTGTGTTGTATTGTTGCCTTAAATATTGTAAACCCCTAAATGTGAACAAAAGGAAACTGCTTCCATGTTTGTTCTAAATTTATAAATTTCAATACACAACCACCACGCCATTGTTCGCTTCTTTTGCAGATCATGTACTCAAGATACGATTTCGAGGACTCATCTATGCACTCCTCAAGATGTTCTGCAATTACGCGTGTTTTGTGCATGCTACAAACGTAGGTCTATATACACATAAAAAAAGTTCCTCTATGCTGTTCGACTTTCTTTCTTTCTTCCCACGCGCAAGTAAGATGCCTGAACGTAAAGAACAATTTATGCGCATTTAAGAAATTGATCCTTGTTGCCGCTGTTCTTATTGCAGATCAAGCGTTTCGAAGGGCAACGCTATATAGACGAAGCATTCTCCTCGGTACGCAGAATGTTTTGCAGATGTTCTTCGTGGACTATTTTTGGGAGCACAAATGAAATATTTATGTCGCGGGGTTAGCTGTTCGGATATTCGATCTCAATATTTGAGCGCGTTCGTCCTTGTTTTCCCATTACTAATACAGAAGGAAATGCATAATGCGGGGGAGAAACGAAATTATCCTGTGAAGTAATTTATTAATGTTGTGTGTTGGATGGATTTTCATTGCAGCAATGTGTTTTGGGATTTCATATACACACATATATTCCAAATGAGGGAGAGAAAGGATTTAGAATCAGATGCCCCTTAAGCGAAGATGAACTCATATAAGGTTCACCACTTTTAAGAAATGTGATTTTAACATGTTAAAAATTAATTAAGGTAAATGCAATACATGAAAAGTGCAAATTCGATTCAACATACACCTTCTCTTGATCGTAATAAAGCCACATACAGTTGGCCGAAAATACTGTGATCTCCATATTAATGTCAACGACAAGAAAGGAGACACTCTGAACTGCGCCAATTACAGAGGAATAAGCCTCCTGAATGTTGCGTATAAGATCCTGCTCTGCTATAAACTGTGTGAACGCCTAAAACCTTTCGCCAACAACCCGATCAATGCGGTTTTAGTCCAGGAAAGTCTAACCAAATTTTCACAGTCCGACAGATCATAGAAAAAACACAGGAATTTCAGATCGATATACACACACCACCTTTTCATCGACTTTAAAGTCGCCTATGATAGCGTTGGGACGAATTACATAAAGCCATGTTAAATTTCGGCATTCCTGCAAAACTTGTCCGTCTGTGTAGGGCGACGATGAAGAAATCTCGTTGCTCCGTCAATGTGGGGAAGAACACCACGGAATCGTTTGATGTCGGAAATGGTTTAAGACAACATGACGCGTTATCATGTAACTTTTCAAACATTATTCTTGTACGGAACTCGCAAGCCAACATCAGAGGTCCTCTCAACTACTTGCATTGCATATGCAAATGATATTGACATTAGTGCGAGCTATCAATTGTCCATTCGCAAGCATTGAAACGGAGGCGGCGAAAATGGGTCTGGCCGTTCATGAGGACAAAACGAAGTATATGCTGTCATCAGCAAAGGACTCTCAGCATCGGCGACTCGACTCGGACAAAACGTCACAAAGGACAGATATAACAGATATTACCTCGCAAACGACATCGGCGTATAGAAATCAAACGAAGAATCACTCTTGCTGTTTCTTCGCGCTATAAGAAGGCATCTAAGAGGTAAAGTATCTTCTCTCACAGAACTATAGAAATATTGTACAAAGACCTTAATCATCCCGGTCCTGCTGTAGGGTGCAGAAGCATTGACTTTATCGAAAGCTGATCAAAAACTCTTGGCACGCTTTGAGAGAAAGGTTCTTCGAGTGATTTTCGGTCCAGTTTGTATGGAGGAAGTGTGGAATTTAACGACGAATTTTACGGGCTATATAGCGACGTTGACCTAGTCAAAAAGCTTAAGATACAGCGACTCAAATGGCTCTGTCCCATGGAGCATATGGACAACAACGCAACAGCGAACACTCTTCTTTTGTGTTCCTATGTTATTAATTGGTTTGTGATTGTGATGTACGTACAATAAATCTAACCAGATTCAATAATTTATTAAATTAATGTACATAGTGTGCTGAACTACTCTGCGAGAGGCCCCAGGTTCGATTTCCGGAAAAACACAAATTATTATCTTAAGGTTTTTTCCACTGCGCCACCTCTCGCGAACGTCTGACAAACATCTGAGAGTAAAACAGGGTTCTCAATTCAGCCGTTCGGATCCGGCATAAAATTGTGGGTCCCTTTCATTCGTCCCAAAAATAAAAAAAAAAACTCACACAAACGAATGGTTGTCAGAATGCTACGCCTATAGGGTGCTCAATGCTCATACGTAGCTGTTATTTATTTTTTACAATCTTATTGCAATTGCTAAACCTCTCAGAGTTACCTACATTTTTCAGAGTCACAAATTTCTGGAGTTTTCTTCTGGTGTTGCCAGTCACAAAAATACAGTGACACTTACAAAATGTAAAAACGGTGCAACAAGTAGCTAAACTCTATTGTTCTAAATATGACTTAATTCAAGATCTAAAACAAAGGTAGTAGAAATTCACCGTTGCGTCGTTTTTAACTACAATAATGTTTTATGTTTGCTGTATTTATAAATAAGCATACTATGAACATTCTATCGATACGCCTCAAGCATTCTTCAGCGTCCGACCTTTGATTGTAGGAAAGAATTAAGTCTAACTGACAGATAACCTGTCAAACGAATATTCAATATTCAATTACGTTATTGGGGAATTTAATTGATTGTAGGTATACCTACTTGGTCGATTGTCTTCGATATCATCCACCTGAACACAGGAGTAAATCCTTTTACGTTGTACAATGCCATCCATCTTGATCCTTTTGTTTAGTAATAAAAATGCAGGTAGATGCGCGTATTTTGGATAATGCATACTTTTTTGTTGCCTTTCTGTTATAGACAATTGCGTAGATACTAAAATGGGAAAACGTGGCAGATGCTTATTTTTCTAAGGCGATTACATACTTTGATCAGATTGTGCATTTGGATGAAGTTGTGGGTTTCGTTAACCCTTTTCTAACCGCTCAACTAATATGCAACAATAAAAATATTTTACAATTCCCACGGATTTTAATGTATGCATGGCACATATGAACAATTGAAAAGCTTTCTTAATAGATTAACTATTAGCATCCTTGCTTATACAAATCTGCATGACCAAATGGAATACACACGGCGGAAATGCAAGCTAAATAATACAGCTCTCCTTAAGTCTACACCTTGAAGACCTGCCAACACAATGAATGGAAAGTGAAAGAGATTTATGTATAGGTATTCATGACGGGAAAGTCTCTTACACTACACCAAAGGTCTGCAGGCCTATAAAGCGGGTTGGTGATGAAATCTTCTTTTCCAAAATCCCTTTTCCAAAATCCCTTACTCCAAAAGACCCTAAGAGAAAATCCCCCATTTTTAGATTTGGTATTATTAATTCTGTCGCCGCGACACCTAAAAATGTATTAAAAAGTGAGATACGTATTTTCTTGCAATCCCCTGCTTGTGGTCTCTGTAAGATTTGGAGTAGATGTAAGGTTGGGTATATGCAAAGTTTAGTTTGCTTGTGGGAGATTTTGGCATAGGGGATTTCGTCCCGGGAGATTTTGAAAAATAAATTAAAAAAAAGAGAGATTATGTCCAATAAGGGATTTTGGAAAAGGGGATAGCGTAGGGATCCCCTATAAAGCCTATCATATTTCTACTAACAACTTTGGAAAGACATATATATACATAATATCCCCAAATACCAACTCCAAGGGCAGGTCGGTAGCGACAGCTTTCGGCATTTTATTGCAACAAACCTCTTAGGAATTTACAATTATAGCCTTCCATAACATCGAAGCGGCTAACAACAACACTATAGAGCCGAGAGCCGCACTTGAAAACCTGAAGATTTATTAACGCTGTCATTGGACCTACGAAATGTTGTTAAACAGGGTTATAAATTCAAAACTTTTACATACATACATTTTCAATGGCCCGCTTATCCATTAAGTGGGTCGCGGGTGTAGATTGCTCAAGTGGAACCTCCATAGCTCTCGATCGACTCCAAATCATCAATTCACAACTTTGCTACTGCAAACTACCTAAGAAGATCAGTGCAATATGCAACTTCGGAGGATGGAGTTGTACATCATGGACTTCTCTTAGTACTTTAAAAAACCTTCTCGCGGAATGCCATACTATCCTCACTTCGTCTTGGTCAGCCAGATTGGAATTTTGACAGGCTGAGAGCGGATTGTGGGTTATTTCCGCCGTTTAACAGTCTAGAGGCAGGAGTTCTAGTTCCAAATCCTCAGCACCGACTATAAATCTCCCACCTAACTCCCATGATCAAGTTAGGCAGGCTTCTCTTTTTCCCTAAGTCGATGTTCCTTCCTTCTTGTTTGCCCATAGAGCTCGCGGGCAGCTCTTCCAGTACCTCTGGTTTAGATCTATATGAATTAAGAACATCAGCGTTCAACATAAAATGTTACTTCTATATACCTACCGTGCTGCCGTGAGACCGCGAAAGTTTTTTAGTAAAAGTAAATCATTTTCTTTTCCCATGTGAATTTTCACCATTAACCACAAGGTAGCTAAAGTTCTTCACGATCTGTCATAGGTTTTGGAACGCGAAATCTATCAAACCTCTCGTACAGCTTATAAATCTCTTCTTAGCCTCATTAAACGCACACGCTTCTCAAAACTGATATAAAACTAGGTACGCCGTACGCTAGAAGGTACACACAAAAATGCACGCCGCTGCTTCACCTTAAAACTGACTCCGAAGTCCGCATAGTCAAGAGATCAGCATCTCAGATAGAAGTCATTGACTTTGTAAAAAAAAAAAAAAGTGAAGCAGCTAGGTAGCTAAGCTACACCACAACACAGCCCACACGATGCAGTAGTGCATAGCGAATGGGATTTCAGGCAAAAGTCTGAAAACCATCACCACCACAATGGAAATTGGTAACGAACTTCTTTGCGCCACCACCAGCTAATAAATCTAATGAAATGTTTCGGCACCCAATGGCCCAGCACCAGCTCCAGCATTACACTTTCTAGCCCACAACGAAAAGGGCAGGCAAAAGAGAAACAAAGATACAAAAGAAATTATCTCTGCCTATTAGAATGTCAACCGCATTTGAATGAGATGCCTTACAGCCAAAGTGTCCTAACCGAACCCACAGTTGGACCCTTTGTCAAGCGAGCGACATATAGAAAGAGATTCTGTGATTCATGTCCCGGTCCTGCGATTTCATTGTGCAGGCGGAATTTAATGCATCACACACTGCCAAACGCCGAGATAAACATCTCTTTGGCTGAGGCTGGATGTGGATGCGTGCATGTAGATTGATTCAAAGGCGGACAGAGAAGGGAATGGGCTAAAAACCTGTCTCAGGTATAATATACAATTGAACGCCATTGCGTTCACGGTTTTTTTTTTTATATCTAACGTGTATATCTATGGCTATTAGATCCATTAGGCACCACGGCTTTGCCATGCTGTGACTGAGTTTGTTTTTTTATTTTCATGGATTTTTGGGATTATGCGATAGAGATGATGATTCGCCGTATCTTTACGCATTTTTGGGAATATTTCGAATTTCAGACGATGATCGGCTTACTTGAGCGTGTGGATTTTGGAAATGCAAACAGATGGAGAGCATAGAAATGCGCAAAGGCTTCTGGTGTCAGGTATACTCTTTCAACAATTGTTGCTAAAGAGATTTTTAACCAAAGTTGAAACAATGATTCATTCTCGACGGTACTTTAGTTTTCTAGCATATTTCTCATTAAAAAATAGAGCTCGTGGAAATGCTGGAACCGATGAGAGAATCCCAGCGAAAGCATGAGCTGTGTAGGCTCTAGGCATACATCAATAGAAATGAAGAAAAGATGTTATCAAAAAAACAAATCTTTCAAAATAGTTAATTCGGCTCCACTAGCAAAAGCTAGCTGCTTCCAATTATGCACACCAAGTTGGTTGAGGTCGCTCTCCAATTGTGCGCGCCACCTGAGGTGGGGTTTTCCTCTGTTTCGTTCTCCCTCCAGGGGTGGATTCACAAACTCGTCGTGCTTGTGTGTTGTTTTTGTATCTTGAGCTTATTACTCGATGCTCCCTCCTGTTCTTTTGACTCAAACAGGACAAAACGGAAGAGGCCTGAGTGTGGCACCTAATGCAGGACGCGTTTGTGCCGCTGTTCTCAAGAGAAACGAGGAGAGGCTTATTAACGACGTTGTAGCCGTGTTTAGCTCCCTAATTTTTGAGAAAAAAGTGTAGTAGTTTCTCAGCAGTTACCAGTGGATCATAGCTTCCATATCTATGCAGGTATGAAATGAAATGGTATTGACAGAACTTGGTGTCGGAAACGGTCGTAATCAGTCAATCCCATTTAAGTTCGAGGTAATAATCTAATGGTTATTCGAATTCAATCAAATGCTCTTCATAATTTACTCGTCTAAAACAAATGGTTACGGAAAGGTATATCTATGGTCGACCACTTGCGTATTAGAGATACAATTCGTCAAGTTCTGCAAAGATCTTTAGGGCAATTCTAAAGCTCTTTCTGTACATATGCTCTTCACGTTTTGACAGATCATATTCCCACGGTTTAAACGGCCACCATCTATAGGTAATAGTCCCATTAGGCCCATAAATTCCCACAACCTTCTATTCAGTACCCACCTTTTCGTTGTACCAGCATTATGTAGATTTGCGATTCGATATCAAAGAGCAAACAAATTTGATCAGTTTAACCCCATAGATCCCTTTCTTCTCATCGAATTCCTTAATACATACTCGAATCGTTATCCTTTCGTTTTCAAAACGCGCATCCACAGCATATTTACCCAACCAGTTGCATTCCTGCAGAATTTCGTCTCCGATGTTCGAGTCAACAATCGGATACCAAATATTGATTCGATCTATCCCCCGAATGTTCACTTTCACCCTCATCTTTATCAAATATCAGTCAATGTGCGGTCTATTGTTTGAAAATGTTATTGAGAAAGCGCAGAAAGCATACTTTCCTTGCATTTCCCTTTCGAAAGGGCAAAAACCTCAAGACCCTTTCCACGCATCGCATAACTAAATACACAAACGCACGTATACTCAATAAACTGATGCCGATGTCAAATTATTGGCGGAATTTGTTGGTACTTAATTGAAATTAAATTTACGAAAAGTTTTATTAATCACGATGCGGGTTTGAATTGAATCGAAACGGCAATTGGGATAATGTGTTCGATCCGAATCGCATGTAGCACTTTTGTGTTCGGAGGGGGGGAATTGCAATTGCAACATTGTTGAGAGAGTTCAATGATCGCACATCAGTGACTGAGTGCTGAATATGGTCGTTGACACCATCATTGAGTTAGATATTATGTACTTTGTTCAGATCGATGATGGTTTGGCTTATATTTCGTGGATAGGTGCAAACATTTGGGGTGAGAACGAAAAAAAAAAAATAATCTATGGAGTGTGTCACTCTGTGGATACCCGTAGACAGTTTTAAGGGCATTAGTTAACTAATTAGCTGCGCAGTTAAATTTTATCCAATTAATCTTTTTTATAACCGACAAACTGATGTTATTGTTCTGGTTAGAGTATGCGAAAATGCTCATATCCTCTTCACACCAAATACGGTTTTGAAAGGACAGCAGCTGACCATTTTCATAATTCACAGATTATTCATTCGCCATTTTATATTAAGTTCTGAGTTAAATGATCTTAAACTAGAAAATCTGACTTCAAGGAACACCCTTGGATTCTGGTGTTGAGCAAAAATTGCGCATTTTCAATTTCTAGTGCTCATTCCACTTGCCAGATAGCGATTGTACCTACTTTTTAAATCAAAACGCCCAAAAAAAAGTGTTTCTCTCTGTCAAAGCAACTCGGTATTTTTGGTCAACGGATTTCGCTTTGGGCGTATGTCCATCCAACACTTTCTTTTGTGATTCGCAAATCGTGTTAGCTTGACTGGCTTCTCCTCCTCGCAAATGGAATAGGTACCTTTGTTCGTAATCTCTCTTCAGAGATTCCTTATGTTCTCCCTCGGTAGGTTTGCAGTTATATTCGCTCTGAAGAAAACTATGCTTCGGCAGGCATTGAACTTAGCAAAGTTTCTGCACCTAGAACAAGAAGGTCCCCCTGTGATTTCTAACGTACTTATTGGCAAAATTCCGTCAAGAAGGCACTTGAGGAGGTGTGCTCTCGGGTGTGCTCGAGGAAAAAGACCCCGCCACTGGGTAAATAAATCTTTTGCGTGGCTAAAGGACATTTTCTGGACGATAGGTAACAAAAACTCTGATGGGATCAGGCTAGGTCGAACTGTGGTTTAAATTCTTCGTCTTAGGAAAAACTCCAGACTTTGAATATTTGTGCAAAACTTTTGTCTCGTCCTTTGAACGGGAACCCCACCAAGTACCTAATTTCAAAATACCTTTTGGACAAAATAATTTTTTTTGATGGGCTGGTTAGGTTAGGTTAGGTTGAATAGGGTGTGAGTTCATCACATAGGACTAGGCACCATATTGGACCCATCGCTATCCCTGGGGAACCATAACGGTCAAATAACCTAAACCACTTCGCCCAAACAATTAATTTCCCTACAGAACCTGAAAATTGCCTCAATTTTGTTCGCGAGGCCGACCTCTTCCAAATTGTCGAAGAAGTACCTACCAAGGTATTTCCTCCTGTACCGAGCAATAGCTTGACATTCACAGAGGAGATGGGTAATATCCTCTGTGGCCTGTAAGTCTTCGGCTGACATTTGGACATCATTTTTTTGGTGAAAATACCTATATGGAACAAAATACCTTGTTTTCTAAATCTCTTTTGTTAGAATGCTTTCGTGAAAACGTATTTTCAGATTTTCAGAACCACGAAGAGGACGTTATAGTTTTGGTGGTATAAAGTTAAGCAAATAACATAATATAAACTTTGCATATACCCAAACTTGCACCTACTCCAAATCCTACAGTGACCCCAACTAGGGGGTTGGAGGAGGCAGCATATGCCCCCCACCCCCATATTTTGACAAATCCACATTTCCAAAAAGGTATTTTGTCCAAAAGGTATTTCAAACTTTACGCGATTTGGATTTGCTTGGGGCCCGAGTTGTTGGCGGTGACCCCTTTTAAAGGGGCCCTTTTCTTAACTCACGATCACGCACCATTCGTCGTATCAATTTGAAACTTTGTAAAGCTTTCCAACATTTGTCGCCGTTGAATATGCTTATCGCTTCATCTAACTCCAGCGTATACGTACTCCGAAGATATTCAAGCGCAATATTGCGCATATTGCTAGAAACTGGTACACATTCTCACGATCTTTCCGGTATTTCATTATTTTATTCATTTATTTATTTATAGTATAGGAAGATCTGTCTATTGTCATAGATATATGATAGAGTGAAAACGATGTCGTTCGATCGTTTTTATTTTACGCGATCTGGCCCCTGTTTTCTCGCATTTCGCATAGGGTGTTAAATATATTTTTCAGAGATGCTAACTCCTTACAGGTACCTACTTTCTTGGGTAGGTATGTTTTCTGCGTGATATATATAAATATAAAAGAGGAAACTGACTGTAAATGAGTCTCTGTGCACCAAATTCTGAGGGCTATACGCGAGCAAAGCCGCTTGCAAAAGCTGGTGTTGTATATATTTAGGTAGACTGGTGTTTTTAAATATTGTCTTTCGGATTACCTCCCGCAAACGTGAAGGTTAATTTATTTTTTTAAATTGCATTGGCACCTGCATTTTTTTGAATAATGTTGTAATTCAGTTGCCAACCTTTGGCTGTCCCAAAAACAGGACACATTTCGATCAAAATTGTAGGTCCATTGTGATACCACAAAAGGGTGGCGCGGGAAGGGGAAAGTGTCCAGAAAAATTATGTGCGGACATTACAGGTGGGAACTCTATTGCTACCTCCGAATTTCTTTTAAAGAGAGGTATCCCCGTGCATCTAACTTTGCTAGGAGGTCATTATGATGGTTGAAACAGTCAACTCAGTTGATTCAAAATGATTGAATTAAGTATCTCCTGGGTGGTGATTTGTCATCGGCTAGGGACGAAGGGTAACCATAGTAACCGTCTACCCCCCGTTTATTTCCTTTGACAACCCGTCTACGAGACAAAGACTGCGGTGCTGACAAGAAGAGCTTGATTGAAGCAAACCATCATACTGATGCTTGGGAACAAAAAAAAAAAAAGGGTGACCGAAATAGTCTAACCCCCGTCTTTTGCCTCTGAGATATTTAGAGCGTCAAAATGAAGTTGACTGATGTAGTCAGTTCCTCTAGATAGCGGTTAGTCTTCGACGATGTCGAACCGGATCAGTCTAACTCCTCGCTGGTAGCCTCTGACAGTCCGCTTATAAAAATGGTGGCTGTTACAGATTGACGTTTCATGGTGAGGTTGACCGATGTACTCAGCCCTTCCCGGTGACGTTATGTTTTCGAGAAAAAGGAAGTCTAACCCCCGCTTGTAACTTCTCCTTATAAGGATGGTGGCTCGTACAGATCTGCTCTAAAACTTAACGTCGAAAGGGGTTGACAATTATTTGTCTTCTGGAAAGACGGATTGGTATTTTGTTTCAATAGGTAATTACGTGTTGATGTTTCAGTGAAGTCAGGCGGACTTTGTATAACGAACTTGCTGATGCAGCAAATATAGGTTCGAGACAGGTCGGTCTTAGAAGAAATAAGCCTCTAAGGTAGGTGGCAAGAGCTGAACAGGAGCAAAGGAAGTGAAGGGTGGTTTCCTTTTCCCCCTTGTCCGTGCAGCTCCTACAGAAATCGTTGTAGGATACCTACGGGCATGCTTGCCTCTATCAGACAGTGTCCGGTTGATGTTCCCACAACGGAGCTAATTTTGTTACTGTTAATGCAAAAGAATTTTCTAGTTCTTCTGTCGTCTAATTTTGGCCAAATTTGTCTGAGTGCTATACAGGTGCTAATAAAGTTCCATCTATTGTTAGTGATTTTTAATGCTTCCTCGAGAAGCAAACCTTTTATGTGGAGGAGCTATTGGGCTCCAAATCGAAAACATTTAACACAAGACTTATTGGGCCTTACTAATAATCACTTTTAATCTTCAACTTAAATATTCTGACGGTCACAATGGATAATTTTATATGGAAATGTTTGCCATTGTGACTTCGTAAAAGTTAGCCTGGACACTAAAAATGATTATTAGTATGTACGTACAGCGGATTGTATTTTAGATATCTACCATTTATGGTTTGTTCAATTCGAATCTTTGTTTTCCAGAAGTACATACATGACGTGTTCCTTATATTTTGGCCGGCCATTCAAAATCAATAGGGGTATTCACTTAAACGCGTAAAAGCCTCGTAAACTGCAGAAATTTACACCCTCGTAAATGAACTGTCAGATTTTGTATGGAGAATAGTTTACGCAGACCTCATAATTTTCCGCTACGATTTAGGCTCGAAAACCAACCGCGGAAAGTTACGCAAGTCGCAAATGTCAAATAGCCCGTATGAATATTGTTTGTTTGGTTCCAGATTTACAGTCGATTTACGCGGTTTACGCAATAACATTTCCGAGGGGTGCTCATTTAAAGCACCGCACAAATTTATACATTTACGAGCTGCATAAATTTATCAGATTAAGTGAATACCCTTAATATTCCTGGTACCCTTGGAAAAGATTTTTGTTTCAGTATTTCGTCTAATGATTTAGGAGATAGCCTCGGCATTCAATCCTAAAAAACCAGCAATCATGTCCTCGTTCTTGTATCTTCGTTCATTTACCTTACCAGACTAATATTTGCACCATTAGATAAATAAGTAGGCCGACGCCTCTGAGATTGATTCTCCATACCTAACTACAAAACCACATCAACATTTTTCTCGATTTTTCCGAAATTTAAAACTGTGAAGCTTCAAACATGGTAACCAACCGTTATTGTTTAAAAAACTGACTATAGTGGAAGAGTATCTGCCTGAAACACACCAACCTACCATTCAGCGAAGTTTTTTTTTTATACACACCGTAGGTATATACTCATTTATCTGATGTCAATTGCAGGTGCATTTTTCTCATTTGTTTCACTAGCGTACCTGTACCTACATCAAAAAATGCACCTTGTGGGAGATTTTTGTCATCAACGCAAATGTGTATATAATATAATCCCCCTCCCCCCAGAGTGAATGTGAAATATTGAAGCACACAATTTTGTATTGTCCACTCGAAAATCGACTAAAAAATATAGTCCCAGATTTATCCGCGATCAATTTTCCTTTAAATACAAAAAAAAACATGGTTCCCACATCAAAACTCGCCCAACTGGCGTGACCATGCCATAAAAATGTGCATTCACGCCGATATCAAAAAGTCAAACAATGCCTTATAAATTTCCAATCAAAAAAATCCACGCACAACTAACCAAAAATACAAACAGGTAGGTACCTGCCCATATTCTCCTGCAGAGATTCACATGACTTTTTGGATGACAATAAAAAAAGGACAGCCAAAAAGGGGAATCTAACTAATCAAAAAAAAAAAAAGAAACAACGCGATCACCAAACCTTTTTTGCTGCTGCGTCCAAAAGTAACGACTTTTCGACACACAAAAAAGAAAATTCCAAACAAAGAAAATGGATGAAAATTAGACATCCTAATGGCAATCATGCAACAGCAACAGCAACAGCACAACATCCATACGAACCCATCGCGCGATCAAATGCGCGAACAGGTTTTGATATCCAAGAAAAACTCACAACTACACTGATAGAAACTAACAAAAATGTTTTCTTTTTTTTTTTTCGTTTCCATTCTCTGACCCTCGCAATAATGACACACATCCCCGTTCCATCCACGTAACAGGTGATAATATCAACAAGAAAAATGGTAGATGGAAAGAAATGCAGATAAAAAGGACCATGATTCGGCACACAATAGGGATACAATTCGGCTATAAAATTTATTTGCAGCAGGTTTACGTGAATAGATCCTTTGTCGATAAACACAACGAAATGGAGGGGGACAGCAAAGGTGAAAACTGAAAACTCCACTCGGTCCTATTCCTATAGGTGCATTAAATGTTTTTATAGGACCTGTGTGCATAAAAACAGTTTGCGGACCCTTTTTAAAAGGCACCAAGGTGAGGACGAGAACACAAATCCCAAAAAGATACATTGACTATACCTGCGTGCGGTACAACCTGCAAGTATTTGATTGCAAGTTGCAACATTATCATCAGAAGAGGTCAGTTTTTGAGCTGCGATTAACGATTAACGTCTGGGAAAGGGAATATGACTGCAAAAAAAAAATGGTACGTTTGTGGTACAGTGATGTCGAAGTAGAAGGACTTGACGTCAGTTTAAAGAGTTTACATTGCGATTGAATGATGTGTGGCAATAGGATGATCGTCGGTCGGTCGTTGTATTTGTTTTTGCCATTTTCTCCATGCGCCCTATTAGGAGTTGTATCGCGTAGGTACAGTTGGCGCAAGAGAAATGCAATATTATGCATTTGATTTGAATTGGGCAGTGTTTACAAATTGCAAATTGATATCAAAAACTTGGAGCTTCAAAAAGAATTGACTTTGATGTCTGATCAGCAGAAATATAACAAGGAAGCTAAATTTTTTCTAAAGTACATATTGGTTAGGAGACATTTTTTAACACATTAAGGGCCGTTTGCTATTTCTAAGCAAACGTCATCATCAGTATTGGTCAAGTGTCATTGAGGGCGTTCAAGAATCTAGTTTTGTAAGTCTGACAGTTCTCTAACTTCATATGAGTTTTCATTGTCCCGACTCCCGAACTGGTCAGGTGAATAGCTTTCACAGTTGACTTTTATGTCCGCAACACTGACAAATCAAGTCAAGAATTTCTCGACTTAAGAACCATTCACATGAGAGCGAACAACTACAAAAGGCGAGTTTTGACAGTCCGTTCACATCAACACTTTTCATGGTCGCAGCATTTCGCGAATTTCAGCCATCAGTTTCTAACAGCAAATTTCTAATTTGATGTTAAGTTCGAAACAATGGCCGCTAGTCGTCTAGCACATAATATCGCTGATGGAGGAACGCTGGCGCTAGAGATAAAGCGGCAGCGGCAAAGTGACATTAGAACCAATTTGAATTCGTATTCATTAGAGCCAAAAATGTATTTTGTGTCATCGTTCCACATATTTACAATGTTTATTAATTAAATTACATACAAGTTTGAATTCCCATTTTAAATCAAATTGCAAATATTTGACTTCTGCACTTTCACTTTTGGTTTGACAGTTCGTTATTTTTTTCAATCTAGCAGTTCATTTTGCGCTATATTGAAAAATCGCATAATTATGCTGAAATGACAATTTCGGCATGTCGCTAGTCATCTAGTGGTCAATAGAACGCGGCCAATGTTTTATTTGCTATTTTGTGGAACGCGGTTTTATGATGTGGACTACGAATAAACTTTGACAATTCGCGCCGTGGATGTTTTCGTTCGCGGCAAAAAGTTTGGAATTCGAAATTTCATTGTTTAAACTTGTTTTCATTATTCTTGTTGGGGAATAATTAATTATCCTACTTGTGGAATAGTAAAATGTGCAATTTTCTACTCATAAATGCATCAAAAGTGGTTTGTTCGCATTTCATCAATTCGTTCGTTCGCTCTAATGTTAACGGTCCTTAAGGAAGGCCCTACGAACTAAGTCCCAACTGGAACTAACTCCCACAAGCCAAATGAACTTAGTTCCGCCAAATATGCAGTGAGATTTAGTTCATATGTTTGGGCGATAGTTCGTAGTTCATAATGAAGAAATTCCCAATGAATTAAGTCCCAATTTGAGAGAAGTGGGAGTTAGTTCATTTAACTTGATTTGACAAAAAATAAATCTTACATACACCAACAGTGACCCCAACCGGTGACCCCATACGTATTCCACTGTGCCTAATGGGAGATCAAATTTCCGTAGGCACAGTATGGTACATGTATGGGGGCATGCTGACCCCCTGCAACCTCCTTGCTTGGGATAACTGTTGGATTTGGAGGTTGGGAGTAAGTTCATTTGAAAAAGTTCATTTCATAAAGAACAAAGTCCCACTATTGGGTTTTAATTGATTCTTATATTGGGACTTTGTTCATTCTAAGTAGGGTCTTATAGTTCCTATAAAAATTCTTATATTGGGACTTTGTTCATTCTAAGTAGGGCCTTAGTTCCTAAAAATCATAGGAGCTAGTTAAATGCCAAATTCTCTGGAACTTAGTTCGTTTTGGCCAGTGGGAGTTAGTTCCAGTTGGGACTTAGTTCGTAGGTCCTTTTCTAACACAACTCATAAAGACTTAAGTTCCACTGTAACTCTTGTGTGACAGTTTATGCCTTACAAAAAGTAGCCATAAGCATTTAAATAGAAATTAAATCGTTCTTATATCTCGTATCAGCAAACGGCCCTAAATAGCTTTGTAGGTAGGTAAATATGTTAATAGACCGTCGGTCGATATTTCATCGCACCTTCGCAGTGTATAACTTTGGGTTAAGGGATTAAACGATTCGTGAGGCGAAACAGAAATTTCTGTAATACAAGACTTGATGTAAATGTGACAACAAAATAACACCAAAAAAGTTGACCAAGAAAATGAAAATCGCTCCTCGTCCTGACTACGTTTTTGAACTCGACAATATACATATAAACGAAGTCAGCTCATTGTTATCTGCAATGTAGAAGAACTTCTACGTGCACCTATTGCAGATCAAAAAACGTTTAACTCCATGCAAACGTCATCGTCAGCTTGAACATGCGGCAATGAAAAATTAGAGTTTACAATTCAAATCAATGAAAAAGTCAAATAACCCAGAAAGATTATAAAAGTCAAATTTCGCACTTTTGTAACTATTGCCATATGCCACGGTACCCACTCTGCCAGGACATTTCCTTTTCAGTACCCTATCCACGTATTGAAACTGTTTATATTCTGATCCTTGGTTTCCTATGTTTGCTTGTATGGACGTTAATTCGTAGGTAGGTATGTACTGTATTTAGTATCTTTTTACTTAGTATGGACACATTTTTCCCTGCGATGTTTTCAGTGGCGGCAATTTGCAATTCTAATGTCGTTTTCGGTTGGTCGTCCAGAACCGTCCGGAAGAACTCTCCGCGATTCTGAATTCAAATCCAGAAGCAAGTTTTTCTTCTTTTCAGTAGAAGAACTGACAGTTGAGTGCCAATCGAACACTTTCAGAAGCGTTCGGATTGCTTCCGGACGGTTCTGAACGACCAACCGAAAACGACATAAATTTGGCGATATTTTCAGCACAAATATACTGTTGACATTTTTACCTGCTAATGTTAAAAGTTTTTGTGAAAATAATGTAAACTCAAAAAAATTTACCACCGTTTATTAGAGCCTTGTTTTGCGATGTTTTTACTGCAATGCGGAACAAAAAAAAAACCGAATTAATATACGAAGCCAGTAGAAATATAAACAAATGCAAATCGTTCGACAAATCTATTTGGTTTTCTCTCTACTTTACCGATTTTTTTGGGTGCAGTTTTGTACACTGAAGGACGAAATGAGTCGAAAGCATGCGGTTTCAATAATCGATACCTATATAAAAACAATACATTTTTTTAAAATGTTCTTATTGTGTAAAAATGTATTACTATTCAAAAGATCGAGTAGTGATCATGATCATACGATCAATTTGCCGGGGAAGTATGCAACGGATAGATTTTTTTCTATATTGAGTTTTCTTCAACGATTTGAGTTACTTTAAATTGTTGCATACTTTTTGGCGTTACGTTAAAACTGGTGCGCTTCAAGTACAACTTCATGATTTCGATTCAGGAATAACTATATGTACGTTTTTTGCCTGTGAACTGAACCAAACAGTATAATCATAAAAGTAGCCAATTGGCCAAATGGCTGTATCTATACTAACAATCGGATACACATAAGTTAAGTAGAATTTTTTCATGATATCTGACGTCTGCTAGGTAACTAATAAGTTCAAATTTGTTTAATTCGGGGGCATGTACCCATAGAAAATAATCCTGACAACCATTATTGTTTTTTAAGAATCGGCCCAAAAGTGCTTGTGTCATAGAATCTGGTCGTATCTTAAGAATCGAAGAGTTACACTTGCCAACCGCTGTTTTTTTGGTCAACTGATCAGTAAGGCCCTGTCAAGAAACAATAAGTAGACTCTTTAAGACCCTCATCACCCCAGTCTACTATGTATATGGAGCATAAGCTTTAGGTGGCGCGCACAAGAGGAAGGGTCCTCCACCGGGGAGTGCGCAACTGGAGGCAGTTAGCCAAAGATCGGACTTGTGTTGGTTGAGGCCCAGGTCCACCAAGGGCTCTAGCGCAAGCTAAGTAAAGTAAGTAAGAAATTATCTTAAGAATCAGCCATATAAAAGTGAATGCCCGAGTATTCGCATATTGTGGCATTACTTTCCTAAATTGGTATAGGTACTTACTTTTTCTGGTCGCAGAAATTGGCAGAGTTCCATTGACTGTTGGATGTTTATCGAATTGAAGTCGATTTACAAAGCAAAACAATACCTACAAATACACTATATAAGGCAATATGGATTACCTTTTGAGATTTGTCCCAGGCAGCGGTGTTTGGACAACGTTCATGGTTCATCATATTTTGCTTGAGTTGAGTACCGTGTATTTAGTAGGTACTACAAGCAACGTTCTCTGGCTTGTTTGTCTCAGACCAGATAAACAGTGAGTACTTTGGCGTACGTGCCAATAGCTATACGCCAAAGTACTATGAAAAGTTTTTGCAGTTCATACATGCTCTTTTAGCAACCCCATGCATGAATATTTATGCTATGCACACGTTCTTTTATTTTAAATACTTTTCTCGGAAAAGGCGAACCTATAAAGCTTCGAAATGCGCATCGATTGATATATTTGCAAATATGTGTTAGTTCTTCACCGAGTTCCAAAGTTTACATTTTCTGAAGGCAAAGAAGTTTTGAAAAAGTTATGCCCTCCCTCGCGGTTCTGTCTTGTAGGCATTTAGGCAACTCCTCCGAACATTTGCCATGGTATCTATAGAATATAGGCATAGTTCAGCGAATAATATAGATAGTTGAGTCCATGACGTTGTTCAACATGTGTCCAATAGAACAGCTCTTGGCTGCAAAACCCATGGCGTTTATTAATTGGTGGGCCTTTATAGATATTTTATTTTTTCGACATTTACATCTATTGCCTTGAATTCCAGCCTAGGGGCTTTACTGGAAACGAAACAGCTGACTCACTGGGCTAAAGTTGGCGCGACAATCCCACTTGTCGGACTTGAACTTCTCTGTGGTGTCAGTAAGGGCTGCTTCAGGAAGTACATTAGGAGCTTATCTCAAATCGAATCTAATGAACTCTGGCTTAAAACACCTGGGTACTCATTCCGTAAAATTTAAGACGATAATCGTTCAAGCGACAGTAGTGCTTCACGAAACTCTGCCACGGTCGTGTCGTCTATAGTTTAATTTGCACAAAGTTTGAGAACTTTCGGTACCCTTCAGAAGCTCACAAACTGTAGGAGAAATAAGCACTAGACGTCATCGTAATTGTCATAAATGACATTTGACAAATTACAGTGGCCTACTTTGTGCTTACAAAATATTTAAATCACAAACCAGTAAGAATAGACCGCCGACTTCCCGTACACCTACCCGATTCCCTCCGGAAAGAATTTCCCTGTCTGTGAATACGTGTAAATGTCAAAATTAATGGCGGCAATGTTTTTCTATGCAATACCATGCGACCAGGATTTTTCAAGTATGCGTGCGTTAATGGCGCCCCTTTGATTTTGTACAGCACCAAACATGAAAAATCCTGGTCTCGCCGGCAGCTTGTAGGCAAAGTCCGTTATGTGGGAGGAGTCGACGGTCTATTCTTACTGGTTTGTGATTTAAATTACAGTCACCCACAAAACCTTGCTCATTAATTTTGTTTTTAATTGATGATTTATAATGTCGGATGAGTTATTATGTAATTTAAATCGTAAAAAAAATCTGAATTCAATTGCTTAAACAAATTCCTGTAAAAATCTTGAAATTGTCCCCAAAATATACAAATCAGTGCAAATCAGTGCAAACGCTATCATCTTGACGATAGTGCTCTGTCGATTATTGAGCTACAAGCTACAAGAAGCAAATGTTGGATCGTCGAAACGAGACGATAACGATTTTTAATTTTACGTGATGCAAGGCTATCGTCGAAACGATATCGTCATTCGATTATTGACTTACGGAATGAGTGCCCTGGCCCATACATTCTCCCCAGAAAATCCTATTTTCTTACTTATCTGGACGAAAATAACCTAAGAATGCTAACAGGTATATAATTACTGGCCATGGCCTTATGAAGGAACATCTTCACCGAATTCGAGTTTCACCGGACCCCACATGTAGACTTTGCCTCTGGAGAGTGACGAATCCTCTCTTCATATTCTCATGAAACGTCCGGTCCTCTTTCGTCTCAGAAAGAATATCCTTTGTGAAGAAATCGTTACTACAGCAAAAATCGCTGAGGCTGACCCACCCCCGGAGAAGATACTTGTCTTCCTGGCTGTCTCCGCAGTCAAAATAAGGCTCTACGACTTCACCAAGGAAGGCACAATAACAATAGATTCCTTTAGAGAGGCCGCAGTGCCAGGGCCAGTGAAGGCTCTCCTTAAGAATGCGCTGAATTGCCCGTAATCGAAATTACACATCCATCATAGATTATTCGACTCTCAAGATAGATGGCGGCTGCAGTTGTGCAGAAACTAGAGAAGAATTCTTTGAAATCATTGAAGCAAAAATATTCGTCTTCTCTTTAGGTGTTGATGCTATCGATCCGCCTTTCTTCCTTTCTAAAAATTGAAAGAAAGAGCAACTAAAGTTAGAACCAAGTATAGGACATGCAAATGCAATAAGCTTTGTTAGTGATTCTCTCGTTATGAAAAGCTTTTCCTGCTTCCATACCTAGCAAATATTTTAAAGACTTACAAAATTAGTCCTTTTTGTACCTGGTTCTTCGCTGTAATAATTTGCTTACATTCTTTGTTGGAACCATAGGCTTGGCGGCTTGGCTTAAAACTGATGTTTTGATGAAATGATGAATATAAGGTTAAAGGTTCCATAGATAAAATTATTTCAGTTACAGCTTCCACACACTTATTATATTAACGCCTGTCTCTCCAACCAATGATCCCTTTTTCTAACACCCCTTTTTTAGACTAACCTAACAAGCCCATAGATCTGCTATAAGTCCACATTCGACGATGGCGATTGGCGACCCGATAGCTGTCTCTTAGTAGGTACAGAGTAAGAGTCAATGCGATGTACAATGTACCTTACCCCTTCCAATTTCCACAAGGTCACCGCACCAATCCATCCCTTTCATAGTGAAGAATCCGTCAAAATTCGGTGCGTGTGTAACTGCTGAGAACATCAATAATAATTATCCAACACAATGCGCTTAAGGCCAAAGTATCTGTGATTCTGAGACTCTGCTATACACCCAAATAAACCGGAATCTGTTTATGCTAATTGCTCCGAATCTGTGTATCACGATAATCCAAACAATGGAAAAACAATATAATGTGGTTAAGCAATCTTTTTTCCACACGTGCACCTTCAAATTCATTGCAATAAGACACCTCACGGTCACCGACCACCTATGCAAACATCACCTCTACAATAATTGTAACAATTTTGCAACGAAAAACCGGCAGACAAATTAAACAAAATGAAATGAAACAAAATTTATCACAAAAGCATTTATTCAACACACACATCCATCCTATAAATACTAACACATTCTACAGTTCACTCTTAGCTCCACCACTCTGCCTATGGCTCTTAAACGATTTCAAGATATTCAACTTGTGTGACAGCTCCAGGCGCTTACTCTCGCTGATTTTGCCATTTTTCAACTTGGTCAGGCGGGCTGTTTCCTCTTTCACAAATCCAGAACCCTTCTCCAGAATTTTCCTCATAAATGCTACGTACATTTTGGCATTCGTCTTCTGAGACGCATTTGCAACTTTGTTCAGCTCTTCGGACGCCTTCGCAATCAGCTCATGTTGTTCACTTTCGCTCTTGTCTACGTAGCCGACTGCGAATTCGTTGAATTCTTTTAGACATCCATCCAACCCGATATACAAATCGGAGTTTTGCGTCACAAACTGCTTTAGATTTTCCACCGTCACATCAGTGTTTGCCGGAAACTTGACGTAGTCCTTCAATCCGTTTCCGCGGAAGAGATAGATACCCGGATACGCCTCTGGGTCAACATTGAATTTGGCACCCAATTCGGCGTTCTCCTTCTCGCCGTAGTCCTTAATGCCAACCAAGCCGCAAAGTAGATCGTCCGTCACCTGGTGAGCCTTGAGCGAAAACTGCCCAAATGCTTCGTGCTTTTCGCCGTAGGGAAATGCGATGTCAAATTTAATCAGAGCATAGGGATACTTCGGGATCAGCTTGTAGAATGTTATCTCATCAAGGTCAATGCATCCGAGACAGGAGGCCAACGTCGACGTCGGAAGGTAATAGATCGAGATTGAAAACAAAAGTAAACACCTTAAAAATTCCATTTTTTATTGGCTTTTAGGCTGCTTTGCTGGAATTCTCTTCTTCTCCTCGCACAAGGTAAACAAATGGCAACAACACACTAGCACCGCAGTTGGGCAACGCAAACTGGCAAGCCGGCAAGTAATACTAATTCGAATTTACAAAAAAAAATATATTTACCAGAACCAGAACCAGGCACACGTTGTGGAACGGAACTGCTGGAAGAGCAAAAGAAAAGAGCGATTTAGAATCAAAAGCTCCACCGAACCGAGCTCCACCTGAGTTGCGTCGGCTCAGTCGAGCGAGGTGAATGACTCTTGGTTACCTGTATGTGTATCTGTATCTATATCTATAGTTATTGTGGAAACACGAAGCCGCGCTTTGCCTATAGAATGGATGAGTTAGTTTAGTGTGGAATGAAGCAGAGGAAGAAGATAGGTAACAAACCAGTCGTACGTAGGTAACACCAGTCCGATTGCAAAGTTGTGCATAAGTACTTTCATCTGAAGCAGGGATTAGGGCTGAGTTGTTGTATAGTAGCCGAGAGGTGTTGCCAGCGGTGGGGTTCTCTAAGATGAAGACGTTCAATGGTTTTAGTTTGCACGAAAGTTTTGCTTTTAGTTACCTCGAAAATGAAGGGTATTTTGTTTTTATTATTTTATTTTTCCATTGATGTTTTTAATTTTATTTGATTTTATCTTTGATATCAATCCCATTTAGGGCTTTCGTAAATAACCATTCAGTAAGGTCTCGAAAGAAGGAGACATTCCTGGAGTAATAATGCTGCAGACTTCTTACCGCTCATGTCTGTCCACATCCTGCCATAAACAATTGTGTTCGTTTGAGACCCAATCGTCAATGGAAGCCCTAATCAAGGACGCAGGAAGACCTACGGCCGGTTCTGGTCCCAAGAAATTATCCTCGGAAAGGCATTCGTGCAGCCAAGACATACCGTTCTTTGGTGTTTTGTGCACAGAAGGCTGTCGCATATTTTAGCGAAAGCCCTCTCCACCAAACAACCGACGCATAAGCTAGAAAAGGCCTTATCCAAAGGACCCTTTTAGGAGATAAGCCCCACGTCTTACCGAAAGCACCCTTACACTGCCAGAAAACTGAGAGCGCCTTGGATGTCTTCGACTTGACATGATTTGCCCAAAGAAGTTTCTTATCCAGGATCAATCCCAGATATTTCGCTTCATCGGAGATCTGGATAGTGACGCCTTTAACATTGTCTGAGTCAGAAAATCCTCCGTCTCGTGAAGAGAACAACCCCACTTTTCAAAGGATTGACCGAAGGCCCATTCCTAATTCACCAGTCATCGACCATATCTAGAGCCATCTGCACGTTAGCACAGAAAGTCTATAGACATTATCCGACAGAAAATATACGGCAACATCATCATGAGCGTAGACCTTATGGGCAGGTTTTGTTTACTCCTGTCCTAACATGGCGCCCACAGTCCGCATCTACCACCAAAGTTATATTCATCAGCATTGTCCTGATCCACAAAACCATGTCTCATCTACCCGGTGTTGTATTATAGCAGAGTTACACATGCAGTCAAAAGTCGCATTGTCGAAAGCGCCCTCTATGTCGATGGAAATGCCCATTGGGTATTCTCTCCTATCGAGCACGCATTCAATTCTAGCAACTAGATTTTGAAGCACAGTTTCATAGGATTTTCCACGCTGATATGCATGTTGCATCTCAGATAGGTATAGCACGTGCATCCAGACCAGTCTCTCCAAGCTTTTCAGCAAGAAGGAAGACAGGCTTATCGGTCTGAAATTGAAATTGAAATTTTTTCCAAATTTTTTGTGTGAAAACCACTGGAACCGTACGCCAAGGTAAAGGAATATATGCCATTGCTAGACACGCAGTGAAGATTTTCTTCAGAGTTGGCAGCAACTGGTGTATACCCTGTTGGGGCAGAGCTGGGTACCATCAGACTCCATCGGTACTAGACGACTTGAAGCCATCAAAAGATGCTACGGCATAATCTAAAAGCCTCATCCTCAGCTATGTCGAGTTTTGCGGTTTAGAACAATCAATGGTCCAATCGTTATTTGGTTACCCGGAAAATGAGTTCGCAGCAGAAGACTGAAAGCATCCGCTTTTGTCTCAGTGTAGGTACTATCAGATTTTCTAAGAGTGCCTCCAGTTTGATTGGATTGCCCCTTTTCAGAACTTTAATCAACCTACTATGGTCTCACCTAGAGTCTCGATCTTTTCACATAAATCTTTATAGGGAGCACTTTTCGATAAACGAATTAACTTCTTATATTATTTTTGTTTGAATCGGAAAACAATTCCAGTCTCTATCCAAATTTGTCTTGAGTGACCGATTTAAAAGTTTTCTGGCTTCCTTTCTAAGTCGCTGCAGTTCCAGAGAAGAGGAGATCTGCAGGAGGTTTTCATAACCAGACCACGTCAGTTCAAAACATCTGGTGACTAGTATAGTCAGATTCTGAGCAGCATCCTCGATCGTATCCAGTTAGTTTTTCAACAACAACAACAGTCTTCGGTGGTGAATGTATTAGCGAATCATAGTGAATAGTAAAGGGTCCGCCATCTAACGTTTTTTTTTTTTCAACTAGTCCTTATTTCGCGAATGGTAACACTTAGCTCATGTCTGATTTGACAGATAATTAGTTTTATCCTTCCGCTGAACGAATATGGTTGTGTATACGTTTGAACAACGCTGGGAAATATTGCGAAATATGTACTTTGAAAATCATGGTAATGAAATTGCGTACGGATTTTGGAAGAAGAGAAGCACCGTCAGCTCCGTATGTTCGTTATCTTGTGAAAAAAGTGAAAGAAACTGGCATCCTCATCGATAAACCAAAGCGTGAAAAGCCAAAAACAGTGCGTACACCCGAGAAAAAACTGTTTGGTGCGGATTTTGGTCCAGAGGCATAATTGGGCCATTTTTCTTGGAAAATGAGCAAGGAGTGGCCGTTACAGTCAATGGCGATCATTATCGGGCCATGCTGAACGAATTTTTCTTCACAAAAATTGAAGAGGAGGATATTGGCAACATTTGGTTTCAACAGGACGGCGCTACGTGCCACACAGCCGAAGCTATACACTCGATGTTTTGCGCCCTGTTTTTGAAGATCGCATTATCAGCCGCAGAGCTGATGTCGTTTGGCCACCGCTGAGCTGCGATTTGACACCGTTGGACTATTATTTGTGGGGTGCCGTAAAAGATAAGTGTTACGCCGACATGCCAGAGACAATTGACGCTTTAGAGGACAATATTTGTGAAGCCATTGGTGAAATACCAGCTGCACACAATCGATAATGTGCTTAAAAATTAGACCGATCGTGTAGGCTACTGAATGGCCAGCCGAGGCAGCCATTTGAATGAAATTATTTTCCATTATTAACCGGAAGGATTGTACTTTCAAATAAAAAAAAAAATTTGAGAAAATATTCAGTAGTTTTTTTTTATAGCTTTTTTTTTAAAAAAAAAGTTATTTGGCGGACCCTTTATAAGCTGGCGCAACGACGAAGGTCTTCCATTCTTCGTTCGTTTTGTAGCTTATAACTGCAGCAACCAAATCTTGGCAACAAAATTGTCCAATTTTAGTCGCTGAGAGAAAGATTTGTGCAATTAGATAATACAATTAATTAATAATACGATACTAATTGACCAAAGTATATATAAATGACGCGTTTTTCACGTTTAGAGAATCTGCTTTATAGCTTAGCTTCTGAATTGAGCAGAGAGATGAATGTTAGTTCAAAATACTCGGAGAAGTACTGCCTAAAAACGATTTTAAGCTTTTTTCTATAGCTATATAGTTCTGACTTCTGATCGTAGATACTTGTTCGCCTACGCCACCGAGTCTAAAAGCTTAAGAGCTTCATAAGAGATTAATTTTTCTCAGAAAATTGTAGGAACAGAACAGAACACTATAGGGGAATAGAGAAATGCAGCCAGCAAAGTTTATATTTTCGATTCTTCACTATTGCGCCTGAAAAAAAAGGTTGACAGAGATTAGACAGAATAAAGATAGAAAAAGAAAGAGGAATACGAGCTAAAGTAGTAAAATGTGGGCGAACATTGAATTTAAACACCCATATGGAGAAAAAGGTAAACAAGTATAAATGATTTTGTTCAACTTTAATTGTTTATAAACACTGGACACATAATTTGTTGCTTTTTTGTATTTGTTTGTCCGAAACTGCTTATAGCGAACGTAAGTACCCCATTAGCCCAGCAGTTAACTATGCAATGGCTAAATTATTCCGCATTTTTCGAATCCCAATAATTTGTTCTTGCAAATAATTCTTAATTTTTAATACAATAATTTTATTGCCTGACGAATTGCGTAAAATGGTCGCACCCTCAGTCTTTAATGTACCTAAACCCTAACGAAATCTTGAAGCGATATCGACAATAAACTGCCAGTCTACTTGGCCAGGAATATTATATGAACGAATGGCTAAAGTGCTGCAATTAACCAGACTTCTGTTAAATTTTTAATGAGATTTTTTTTTAGTTTTTTTCCAGTAAGGTCCTTTACAATACATATTTGTCTTTTTGGAAGAGCTATTCGATGTGACCTCCATCGCCTCTAGACGGGTGTTATGCGTGTTAACCGGCACCAGGGGATGGACATTGGGCAAGTTTACCTATTTGTTTGACTAATGAAACAAAATGGGCCACATCGCTGACCCAATTTGAAATAATTGTCATTCTTGTAGTTTTAAGTGGATTCGAGTTCACTTTATAACGCGTACGAATATAGCTGCAATGTGGGAATAGTGTATCGATAAGAACTTGATATATACAAAAAATATACATAATTCGATGATTGCTTGGGTGAGAATTTTCCGAATGGTTCAACGTGTTATACAGAAATAAAATTACTAAGGCTTTCATTAATAATTCCGATGAAAGGAAGCTATAACCATTTGGGCTAAGTATAGCTAATGCGTAAATTGCATAAATATAGTAGAAATCTGCTTGAACCTGAATTTTGCTGACTTCGATTTGATTTGAAAAAGCTAACAATTGCTGTACGTTTTTCAGGGAAGAGTTGTACAAAATTCAACCCTTCGGGAACGGTTAACCATAACGTGGTGCCTTTGCTGACTTTGGAAATACAATTTTGAAAATGTTCGGTTTTCTTCTTCAGTTCGTGATTCGTGAATAATACCTATAAAACCTTATTTAAAATAGTTCTGGGTTAAAAGAGAAGTTTACCAGAAAAAATAGCTTCTTCTATTTCCAAACAAAATAATAATACCACAATTCGAGCCACCAACTCTTGAGCGAACAGCTCTAAAGGTGACAGATAGGGCGAAATATCTACAGGGGACAAACAGCGCTATGAGAAGCACACCTACGGCTGGACTGAAGGCAATTCTTAATCTGACTCCTCTTCCTCTACATCTATACATGGTGTAATCTGCTACCAAAAGTGCTTTAAGGATTAGCCAAACTAACACTTGGAACCCAGGCAATTTTGGCCACGCAGAGATTCTAGGGAAATACGTTGGGAACGTTGTCACTTCTGACTTTATGTCTCCCCAACTTCGATAGACCATTCTCTTGCTCTTTTCCGACTAGGGATGAATGGAATGGAACACAAATGAACCCACAAGGAGGAAATCAATAACCATCTACATTCTACACAGATGGATTAAAGATGGACTGTGGAACCGGTGCCGGTATATTCTCAAATGAACTAAATATACATAGCTCAATCAGGCTTCCAGTGCAGCAGTGTTTTCCAAAGTAGAGGTTTTGGCAATCGCGGAAGCGGCCCGAATTGTGTCATTTTTGGCAATACTGCGTAAAGATATTACCATTTTCATTGACAGCCAGGCGGCTATAAAAACAGTCTCTGCTATTGAAATAAAATCCAAGCTAGTTCACTGTTGCCACGAAGAGCTGAAGGTTCTCTGCACGCAGCACACCACGAATTTCTGCTGGGTCGAGGTCCATGGATACAGTGACATAGCCGGCAATGAGAGGGCTGACGAACTGGCAAGAAATGAGTCTTCAATGGATCAGGAACGATAACTACAGTCGATCAAGCCACCACTTTGTAACGAGTGGAGAATAAGATTCGCATGAAAACCAACAACAGGTAAAATGGACTAAATACCTGTGAAGTATCACGGAAGCTTTGGCCAAAATATGACACTGGCCGAACCATCAAACTTCTAAAGTCTGACAGGTCATCGCTGTCTAATGTTCTTTTCGGTTGGTCGTCCAGAACCGTCCGGAAGAACTTTCTGCGATTCTGAATTCAAATCCAGAAGCAAATTTCTCTTCTTTTTAGTAGAAGAAATGTCAGTTGAGTGCCAATCGAACGCTTTCAGAAGCGTTCGGATTGATTCCGGACGGTTCTGGACGACCAACCGAAAACGACATAAGTTGGTAGAGTCTCTAACGGGTCACAACTTTCTAAGAAACCATATATACAACTAAATCTCAAAGATAACGACGAAGAGGTCCATAAGGACACACCTTACTTGTTACTTCCTATACCACTGCCCGAGTTTCTGTCACTTGAGGAACAGAACACTTGAAAGTCATTACTTCCATGACTTACATGAACTTTCCGATCCCTCACGTTCCGATCTTTACAGGTTTATAAGGAGGGCTTGACGGCCGGGCGTCGGGTAACACAAGAAGAAGGGACATAAAACTAATAGTCTCTAGCATCAACGTTTAACCCCCATCGAAAGGACATCACAATGGGTCCACGAGGACCTAAGTGTGGTAGAGTTGGGTTCACCCTATACTCTTCCAACCCGTTAACCTAACCTAACCAAACCTAACATGTGATTTGATGATCAGGAGGAGTTGCTCTTGCTTCCTGCAAAAATATATAATTGACTTTAATAGTCTTTTGCTCTTGAATCTGGTGGCATGGGACCTCTTAGCAGAAACAAAGAAACTTGGTAGAGAAAGTTTAGGTAAGGATACGTAAGCTTAAATAGGGTATGAGGATTCCAAACGAATAAAAAGAACTTCCTAAATTGACTATTTTATGATCAAAGAAGTATTTTTCAATGAAATTTCAATGGTTTGCAATACTTCTTCACATTCGCATGGTTGCAAGTCTCCGGGTTGTAAAAGGTCACTTTATAGAATCTGTAGATACTCTTGAATTCTAGTAAATCACTTTTGGCAAGTTTCATTCAGGGAATAGTTCTGATAAAATTGCCTAAATTGAATCCTACGGATGATTTGATTTTGTGATCTTTTTGCTGTTTGGTTTTTCAGCCTGTTTTTTTGACAGTTCATGCGTGATTCGTGACTCGTGCCAAAGTGAAAAATTCTCCGTTAGAATTGTCATTTCACCATGGATAGACTTAAGCCTGAACAACGTTTGAAAATTATTGAATTTGATTACCAAAAATCATGATCAGTAAAAAATGTGTTTAGAGTAATTCGTCCATTTTATGGTCGTCGGAATCATCCTACTGAGCTACGTTAATAATTAAAAATGCCATATAAGTCTACTATGGACAACCAGAAGCATTGCAAGAACTGTCAATGCATCCACAAAAATTTACCGTTTGGTGTAGTTTATGGGCCGGGGACATCATTGGGCCGTATTTCTTCAGAGATGATGATGGCAACAATGTTGCGGTCAATGGTGCTTCCTATCATTCGATGGTTTCGGACTTTTTTTTTTGCCAAAATGGAAGAGCTGATTTTGGACGACATGTAGTTTCAACAGGACGGCGCGGCGCGATATGCCACACAGCACAAGAATCCATGGTTATATTGCGAGGTGAATTTGGTGAGCAATTCATCCACGTTTTGGACCTGTGAATTTGCCGCCTAGATCGTGCAATTTGACGTCACTGGACTATTTTGTGTTAAGACTCTCGTCTATACGGATAAGCCGCGAGTAACTATTGCCGCCTTGGAAGACAACATAACTCGTGTTGTTGGTGAGATACCAGTCGAAATGATGGAAAAAGTATGACAAAATTGGACCGTATAGACCACTTGAAGAGTACTCGCGGTCAACATTTACACGAAATAATATTTAATAAGTAAATGACAAGAATTGATTTATCGACCCTAATAAAAATTTCAATCAATTTTGCAAATTTTCTTTTTTTTTTTAAATTTAAAAACCAAACGCTTAAATATTCACATTTTAGTTAAAGAAACTGTCTAGATATGTGGCCAAAGTACCTTAGATATACCTACCCTTTATCCAACAAGGTTTGGCCACCTTCGGCAGGCTATTATTCATGCCCATTATGTATGAGTATATGCCATGGCCTATGACCTGTCCACACCCTCACTATACTTCTCATCCTCCTATTTCCTCGTGCGACAATTTCAGAATAAATATTTTATATATGTATTATTAATGGTTATCGATGGCGACACTCAGCCAGAACTTCTGATTAGAATGTACTGTTTGCGACTGTGAATTGCATAGACAACTTTAGGTCCGATCCGAATCTGCATAGAATATATGCCCGAACCAGAAGTCGAAGGGATTTGATTTGATTTGAAGTAACCCATACAATTAGATAGCATCTTCAATTAGTAGTAAAATACGTACTTGCCGAACCCTAAATGCATGTGATCATCATACTTAACGACTTGCATTGCATACGCGATCTGCTAGCCAATAAATCAAAATAAACGCTCTGATCCTGGGTGGCTACTTAAAATTCATTATTAAGCAATAACCACTTAATCATTCGGAAATCTCTAACAAAAGGACAAGAGTCGTAAAATCTTATACAGTGACACGCTGTGCCCATCATGGCCTTGCCCACTCATTGATTTTCATTCAAAACACACAGATTGTCACATTTGATACGACCCGCAGGAGAAGTCCTCTCTGGACCTCACAGCAAGTGAAGATCGTAAAAATGACTTCAAATACCTCAGCTCAGGTGAGCCTCAGCATGAATGAGGATAAAATGAACCAATGGAGAGAATTTCAACAGGAAATCGTTAAAATAATGCCTCTCCTTCTGTTCGCTTGCAACTGTGATCGAGAGTAACACAGTAGGATGTGTTCAAGTGCCCATGTGTTTTAAAATAGATCATTTGCGCTGCTTCCTTAAGTCCTTAATTATAAATCCATTTCCCAGCAGCAATTGCACTGCACCCGCTCTATATTATGTGTTATTTAATATCACTTAGAGATGAGTCCTTGGGTGTTGGGGCCCCTTCCATTTGATTCGTATTAAAGAAAGACAGCGATTCTGTTCCGCACATGGTGCGCAAACGTAGCTACACAAAATTAAAAAAAAAAACTTTTCACCTCTTCATCAATGAGAAAGGACATTTATGCGTGTGTGCACGTCGAATACCCTTTCGATTTCTTCGAATTAACTTGAACAGGAGGAGAATTCCTTAAAATGAAATTTCTTCGACTTTTCAAAAGAAAACAACGAGGGAATGCAAGTCAAATCAGTGACCTCTTACATCTGCGTGGGAATTAAAAGTCATATGCGGGAGTGACGATCCTTTTTTTTTGTAAATATACCTATCTGAGTTCTAAAAAAATAAAATGACATTAGAAATGGAACCGTGAGATTATACAGCTTGTCAAAAATTGCTGTAATGCAGGCTATTTGTTTTATGGAGAAATTTACATAAAAAGGGATTATAATCAAGCGAGAGGGATGTCAATTATTCCTCACTTTGAAATCATAGCTGTATATTTAAGGTAACCACCTGTGCCAAAATGATCGGTAGGTATACAGTATACCTAAATTTGACACCTTGTACCGGTGTACCGAAGCTGTTGCGGGTTGATCGATCCTGAAATGGGGGAAAATCTAAGAAAGGGATTGTTATACATTTAGTGCGAGAATGATTCCCAATCATTTCGCGAGTTTATAGAAAATAGAAATAAGGCTGGAAATAAAGATATCCAAAATAGGGCGGATCAGCGCTGTACTTTCGGGGCCACTAAATTGGATTCGGAAGCAAACACACTTACCAATTTTATGCTTTAGTTTTTATTTTTGGCTAATAATAATTTTTGCAAGTTTTTTGTTTGTGGTTATAGGTTGACTAAAAGGAAAAATTATCGAAACCTATGACGCGAGGGATGCTTCTGCAATAGTGAGGAAGCCGATCTAAAAAAAAAAACAAGTAAAAGAGTTATCAGGCCGATGCTTTGATACCCTCCACTGTACCTATGTACTGTATAGGTACACGCATGTGTCTAATATTGGTTTTGTATGGGAGGTACGAGAACTACTTGACCGACATAGACAATTTTTAATAACAACTTGACAACTGTAAAAACAAGTCTTCTCACAAAATTTCATTCACCTAAGTCGATTCGTTTGGACGCTATTGTGTTTTCAACAGACAAACGGACGGACAGACAGACAGACGGACATGGCTAAATCGATTCAGAATGTGATCCTGATTCAGAATATATATACTTTATACGATCTTCGGTGAATACTTCTCGTCGTTACAAATGTAATGACAAAGTGGATATACATACCTTCCGTGGAGGGTATAAAAATAAAGTGCACGACTGGATCGCACGAAACTTTCTTCGCTCGAAATCGTTAGAGCACTTTTCAGTAAAATTATTTAAACAAATATTACAATTTTAGGTTCGAAAAGCAATGTTAACTGTTTAGCTTAAAACTAAGTATAAGTTATTCACCCCTATTGTCGTTGTCGTTTACGACGCTCAAAAAAAACGACACGATTGTTTGGTATTGGCGACTAAAAATAAACGAGTTTTGTCGCGGCGACGATCGACAAATGGCGTCTGAAATGTCAAAAAATGTGGATTGTATTTTTCGACGATGATCGTCGGTATTGCGTAAGGCGTTTTGTGACGACGTTTGTCGGGGAAATGATACATTTCTCTCGTCGACTATTTTGCGGACGACTGTGTGATAATGTGTTAAAAAAAGTATGTGTACCTACTTAATTTTTATTTAACTAAAAGACAATTATAGTTATTTTGCAGAATGGAGATAACAAATAAAAGGCAATTCCTACATTTAGTGAACGAAATGCAGAAAAATATTCCTTTGGCAAAATCATTCACGAAGGGTTAGCAAAAGTGAAGTTAATCGGCCATAGACCAATATAAATTCGTCGACTGAAATGTCAAACCGCATGTGTATAGTTTGTGGAGCAAAAGTTAAAAAATCTGCTCAAAGTCACAGAACCAGAATACTTTCTTTAATCAAAAAAGTATAAAGATCGGACAAAGGGAGAATTTATCTTCTCAATTTTTTTAAAATGAATCAAAAATAAATAAATAAATAAAGTCCGTCATTATTGCAAAAGCATCCTACGCGTAATAGCTCTGCAATCTCTTTCGATGATTTTTCCTTTCCAGCGAACCTTCAACCACAAAAAAAAAAACTTTCCTATAGACGTATAGTAAGAGAAAGATTTCTATTGTTTTCGTACAAAATTTCGAAATCGAGATTTTAATCAATTTCTAATATTACGATAATAGGGGAACATAAAAAGTGGATCTCGCAATTCTGTCCGATCGTATGTCTGTCTGTAGGCCTAAACGCTTGGACAGATTTGTTCCAAACTACGTATTTAGGGTTTGTGGGCTAACCGCTAGGAGTCGTTTTTTCTTGTTTATGCTAGCCCTAATAATAACGATACTTCCCATATAAACATTTTACGAAATAATAAACAATCCAGATTAAAAAAAAACGGCTCTAATGATAGTGGAGTTAATGTAGGCATGCTTAACATGACTATACGTACCCAGTTTTTCGCTAAATAGTCCAACAACGGTACTTTTGAAAATTGCCCTTTCTCGAAAACTGTATATACGATTTGACCAAAAACTAATTTTTAACCCTAGAAGGGTAATCTTCGTCGATTCAACGAACATGAATGAATAACGTTGGAGTGTACGATTGTCACCACAATTTGTGTTGGCCGCGACTCCAGTAATGCGTTTCGCCCCGATGTGGTGGGCAAAAAACAAATCCTCTCGGCGATAGTCTCTGAACCAAAGATTCGTTTTGAGGTATGATTCACAGTCACTTGTTGATTGAAAAATCATATAGTCTCGTTGAAAATCGAGCAAACAGTGCGTCTAGATCAGATGTGGTGGTCGTTTACTGACGACGAATGATTTGTACTAAAAAATATGATTACCTTTCTAGGGTTAAGGTACAATCGTTATACTGCGCCCACGCTCAGTGGTTAGTGTGCTGGACTATTTTGCGAGGGATTCGATCCCCGGAAAAACAAAAATTACATCTTAAGGTTTTTTTTCACTGCGCCACCATTCGCGAAAGTTTGACAAACATCCGAGAGTATGACTGTCCCGAAAAAGCTTTCCTAATAATACGTTCGGAATCGTCATAAAATTATGTAGGCCCATTCTATTCGTCCCAAAAATAAAAACTCACACAAAACGAATTGTTGTGAGAAACTATGTAGGCCTAGGGTTACCACGACTTGTTGCTCCAGCTATTTATTTATTTATTTATCGTTGTTCTTAACTTGATAGCAAACTCATTTTTCCCCCAGTCGTAAATAATGGTATCTACTTTAAAAAAAACTGCTCATATCTCCAGATCCCCATTTTCGATTTGGGTACAAATGTAACTGGTAACAATCACCCCTATTGTCGTCGTCGTCTGTCGCAAACGATTGGCGACATTTGTCGTGTCGACTCGACTCGACTCTCTGAACTCTCACATTCAATGTTAAGATCTTTATGTAGATCAGCGTTGCGTATGTACCAAGGTGCATTAACTATGTTCCCTAGCACCTACGACATTTTGTAAAACTCGAATTTTTTGCAAATTTGTTTGGCATGTACATGCTCACAACTGGAGCCCATAGGTCCATACTGGTTCAGAACTAGCTTGTATAACAATATCTTATTGGAATTGGACAGGGGTGAGTATCTCTTAATAAGCCAATACATTTTTCTGTATCGCATGTTCAACTTAACTCTTTTTTTTATATATGCACTTTTCAAAGAAGATTAGCGTCTAGTCTAGAGTCATGTCTAAATATTTAGTTGTATTTGAGCATTCCACTACATTGCTCTTTTAACTGGTATATATGGTGCGTTTTGAAACGTAAAATTTATACTGATAAAGTTTAGGTGATTTTATCTAATTTGCCCTATTTTTGTCCATTCAGAGATAATGTTAATTGGCGTTTGGAGCTTTTTTGTTGCTATTTTAACAGTTGCTCCCATAGCGTAACTTCAGAAGTGTCATTTGCAATAGTTGCTATATTGGTGTGTCTAGTTTCAGATAGATTGCTTGTGAATAAAGGGCATAGCACTGGACCTAACACACTTCCCTGCGGTACACCATCAGCTTTAATTAGTCTAACTGGAGAGTACTCTGTCTCCTGTTTAATTCTGAAGAATCGATCTGATATATATGAAACCAGAATTTTTCCGGCTTCTGCTTTTGTCCTTTGTGCCAGATTTTATCAAAATCTTTAACTATATCAAGAAACATTGTAGGCATCATCTCCTGGTAGTTTAATAAAATACTAATAATTATTTGGTAGACGCTTCGACATAGTCAACTTAGTGATTATTAGCGACTTATCCCTTTTAACAAAATCCTATCAAACGCACTACATTTATGATTCGCATACCTTGTAATTATTATTCAGCTCATACACAATTTGCTTGCGCAATTCACCATAAATATCACTTTCGCCTAATTCAAATTGAATACCAATTCGAAAGGATGCGCAATAAAACGGACCAATAAACGAAATCGAAAAGCTTCAATTCGGCCTCAATTTCACAAACAATTTGCATCCATAACAAAAGTCTAAACCCCCCCAAATAGACAATAATTGGCGGTCAGGACACTAGAACGCAAGCCAATTCAATAAATTTCGATAAACAAAAAATCCACCACCCAATTTTAAAAGATGAGAAATCGCAACCGCAAGTCCTTCTACACAAAAGAATCAAGACGGGAAAAAAAGGGTTTCTGCTTGACCCTCATATGGTGGGTGAATGGTGCGTTCCGAAGTAGCAGTTTAATTCGATGCGGTCGATGCGTATTGTTTTGTTAGGCAAATTGGCATCGTAAAAGCGATTCGAAGGAAAGACTTTTGAGTCCATTTTCGCAATAATTTCCAATAAAATTTTGAACACTACTCCTTAGTCCTTATGAACCGTTCGGTCGTTTATGACCGAATTTGATTAGTGTACAAATTGACTTCGGTTATGTGAATAGTGTGCTAAAAAAAAATTCATACATTTGTGCGTAAGTGGCCTCAGGGATTTGGATTATGATTGCTTTTTGAGCCAACCACCGGCTATGCAGAGCGTTATGAATTTGAATGCTGGGATCATTGGTAATATTCGCAGATAATACCAATAGATTGCAAACAATTCATTTGAATAAGTGAGTCAGTTAAGAGGCGCATTTTCGTCTTCGATTCTGGCAAAATTTTTTGTAAGCTCAGTTATTACGAAAATAAATAAATAGATGGCGCAACTGGTCCGTAGTGCTAGCTTCTCACAACCATTCGTTTGATTTTTTTTTTTTACGAATGGAAGGAATCAACAACTTTAAGCCGAGTCAGAACGGCGGAATTGAAAAGCATTTTCAGGACAGTTATACTTTCGGATGTTTGTCGTTGTCAAAAGTGGCGCAGTGGGAAAAAAAGCTTAAGATGTGGGTAATTTGTGCTTTTCCGGGGATGGAAGCTGACACCTTTCCCACAGTTATTAGGTACTACCTATTTATAAATAGAAATACACTGGTCGGCATAAGTATTTTGACAAAACTAAAGTTAATTCTGGTCATAATTTGAAACTTACTTCATGTAAATGTTGGCATCAATGGAAAGGTCATTTAAATTCCGTTTGAATGATACAAAACTTTCCTTAATCCATAAGTACCCATTTATAACTTTTGTAAAAGTCTACTTTTTTGTCTTTTTTCCTCGGTCAAAAAAAAAAGTTTTGATGCAAAAAGTTTCTTCATACAATTCTAATAGTGACAGCAAAAAAAAATTCAAAAATCTCTCCGCTAATATTTTTTATGATTTTTTGAAAATTGCTAAAAATGACTATTTTAGCCACTTTTTCCTCCTTTTCATACAAAATTTTTCTGAGATCATCCCATTCAAAAAATCATAAAAAATATTAGCGAAGAGATTTTTGAAAATTTTTTTTGCTGTCACTGTCTGTAGAAAAATTACAAATTTTAAAATAAATGTTGCGGAACCGAATTTGTCTCTTTTTCTAAGAAAATTGTCAAAAAATATTTGTAAATACAAATTTGTAAGTTGGTGAAATAGGCCACCGCTTGTAGGCTTTGCTTGGGTGTGGGGTGTCGATCATGATCGGCTTTCATTGTAAGCTCAAAACTGGCGGGCTGAGATTTGAAGATCCTCTTGGCCGGAACATGATTATCTTGATTTGTTTTGTCAAACCGAAGTAGTCTTCACTAGAGTGTCATTCGTGGGGTTGATGTTTACTCAGAGGTATAGATGACCCTATAACTATATCTCGAAGTTGTGGCTATATCAATGGTAATTTTTTGTCCTTACGGTGTACAGATATTTGTTTGTTTGTGGACAAAATCTACTTAGACCTATTTGATCCTCGTTTACTTCAAGACCAACCAGTTTTACATTTTCTTCAATCTCCGTGAAACTTATATGCATATTTGCATTAGTTCCGAAGAGCTACATTGCTTACTTAGGACCTAGTTATAGCTATCATTGAAATGCATCATTGAAAATTTTGTTTTCCGATTTTAAGACGATTAATCAAACAATATTGGCTTTAATTGGTATCAAAATAAAGGTAATCAATAATTGTGGAATTTTTTTACGAAAGAAATTACTTAATTCTGACTAAAACTTTTCTTTAAATTCAATTTTATTATTTCACTGATCGAAATCGATTTCAATGAAAAGCTGATTCCCGTTTCTCCAATTTGGAACCCAATCGTTTCACTGATGTGTTCGATTCTCTTCCTATTCCTAGCTGTCAGTTTTGCTTTCAATGATCAACTCTAACCTCAAAAGCTATACTCGTTTGTTGAAAAGTCACTGACAGGTTCTTTCACTGACAGGAATTTTTCAATGATTGCTATAACCGACTTGTCAAATAAATGAAACCACCATTCCACTGATTTGTTCCAATGATGCATTTCAATCATAGCTATAACTAGGGCCTTACTTGCACATTGCACCGGGTGCAACAGTGAAACAGTTTAGCTGAGATCGGCCATCGCCATATAAAGTTCTTGACGGTGAATGCTTAGGTTAGGTTAGGTGGCAATTATTCATTACATACGGAGTAATTCACTTAGACCAAATAAGGACCATTGTGATACCACAATCAGAGTCGGTTGTTTCCGATTACATATTTTGAATTTTGGAGAAATTTCCGTATTTTGTAGATATCCATTTCGGCAATATCAGTATAAAGTACTCGGTTCGTAAGCATTTTCGACCTCATTGCCGTTTCTTTGTTTGATATTTCTTCTCCTTTCTTCTTCTGGCTCGTTTTATGTATGCAGCATTTTAACATGTTCATTGGCCGCATTCAAGAATCTAGTCATCGTAAGTCGACTTGCATTGTCTGGACTCAAATTTACCTGAACGCAAAAACTAACTTGAATTATCGGTAGGTATGTCACTTCTTGACAATTGTATTTATTTTTTTACTCAAGGGGTTCTGAGTTCTGATGCTCTACGGTCTGGTCTGGTCTGGTGCTCTGCGGTCAGGGCTCAGGGCAATCGAAATGTCAAATTGCGCTCTTTCATATTCTCCGATAACCCAATAAAAATGTCAAAACTGAGTTCTCCGGCCACATGTTGACACAAATTTAGATGTCAACTTAGTAGTCGAGAAATTCTTGACTTGGTTTGTCGGTGTTGCGGACATAAACATCAACTGAGAAAACTGTTCAGGTGACCTGTTCAGTCCAATGAAAACTCAGTAAGAAGAAGTTAGAGAGCTGTCAGACTTACTAAAATAGATTCTTGAACGCTCTGATTTTCTGTTCTGTTCTGTTCTTGTCGGTAAACGCATTCATCTCCCATGGTATGGTATGGTTCTTTTTTTTCAGCGATGGAGATTTTATTTGCATTCATGGAATTCTGTACTGGTATAAAGGGCAACCATTAAAATGCTTAGGTCTGTATTTAAAAAAAAATAGTTTGCGGACATTCTCAATAACACTATTTATATAAGTTAGCTTTAAAATAAGTTTTTCGTCCGTGGGTGTATTTGCCGCCCAAAAATATTTTAGAAGAGTTTCTATCTATGGAAGGCGTCTAAAGGCAAGTACTGTAATTATACCCATGCCCAATTCAACATGTTCTATTTTAAGTACACCAGCAAATGCTTGATGTTGTTTTAAATAAGTTAAACAACAAGTTAGTTCATTGGACAATGAAGCTTATGTCATCTAATTGCTTACAGTCACAAATCAGTATAATTACTGTCATTAATTTATTGGCTGAATTCCCAAATGGAAATTCCCATTAGATAAATATTTAGAACTTCGATCTACAGAAAACGCTAACTGACTATCACTGACATTGTGCTGGAATATCATCTAACTGTGTAATTATTATCATGGATAGCATCTCTATTGTAGAGAAGCTAGGAGGAATGACACTATGCATTATGCAATGTTTAATTTTTGACAGACATGTATGTATGTATGTAATTTTTGACAGACTCTCATGATATCATCTGAAATGACGTGGGAGGATGGTCGAATTTGTCAACTTGTAGCCTATCAAACCCGACGAGTTTAGCTCAATTTTCAACAGAAAAAAAAGTAACTATACTCCCTATATTATGCACCTTGAAAATAATGTAGGTATGCTCAAGGACTTTTGCGTTTATACTAGCATTCAAATTACAGAGTACTGTGTACCTACTTGCCTTATGATCGTTGACATACAAAAGTGTGCGTACGTCAAAACAAACAGATTCCCATTAAGTTTAACAACCGACCGAACAAGAACATTAAGCATTAAACGCTCGCTAATTATGACTGCGAACATCGTAAAATCCTATACACACACACATACGAGTATACGGAGCTTCTTAAATATTCACATTTAGACCACAAATCATTCGGCTATACCGCTAAACAAATTTATCCAGATAGTAGTTGATTAAAGCTGTCAAATATAAAACACGAAAATATGTCCTTCGTTAATTGGTTTGCTAAGGACGACGACACGGACGCCACCACTTTATATAGAAATGTCAGTTCACCTCCCTTGGAACCACTTTCAAAATCATTAAGGACTCGTGCACATGTTTAATGATCAAAATTAAATAGCAAAAATATATTGGAATGCTTTCTGATGCCGTGGGGTTATGGGTTGACACAAATTTACATGCATATATGTACTCGGACAGTTGGATTGGACTCCATGTCCGCAGGTGGTGAGTGCGGTGGATCCGCTTCCTCCAGTAATCGGCAAATGACTTTCAAATGGTGCGTATATGTGTGAACATAAGGGTATGGGGCGGAGTTACACCGTATTTTGACAGAATTTTGTCAGTCAATTAACAAATTGCATGCAATAGGACAATATTGTTGTGAGCCCACATTATGAGCTCAGGATTCCAGTGCGTAGAATTCGCTATAATTAATTTCAGACAAAGAGCAAATGTTGACACAAAACTTAGTGCCGTATGCATGGTCGAAGGAATACTCAAATAAGAATAGTGTTATCGGCAAGTAGATATACATTATTTAGTAATATACTTTCTCTTTACTTTTTTTTCAGTATGATTAGGTGCGTGTGACGTTTATCTATTTAATGACTTTCGTAGGCGAAGAAAGTCGAAAACCATCGGCATTTTTTGAGAATTAATAAAATTGACAATTGACGTTTATGCCAATTAGAAAATTGGCAAGTGAAAATAACGGAAAACTGCTTGTCTTTCAGCCATTGAATTGACTCACAGCGCTTATCAATAACTGACAAAGAATTCACAAGTGGAAATATCTGAACTGTCACACAAATTATCACTTTGTCTTTAATTCACAGTGAAAATTACTTAATTGGCATCATGTTCAATTGTTTGTCACTCAATAGACACATTTTGATATACATACAAGGTATACCAATCTTTTGGCAGGTTCCACCAATTTTGTGCATGAATGTTTTTTTTTCGAATGATGGTTTCACGTTTCACCCTTTGCAAACAAAATTCCAAGTCAGGGGTGTGATTCTGTAAAATACAAAACGAAAACGAATTTCGTGTTCAAACCTGTCTCTATCATATCTGTGGCAATAGACAGAAATGATTATTTTAAATTGGCAGCGCATGTGGTACCGGTGCGAATATCCGACAATATATCGGAAATCGGACTTTCATAAAGTCGATTATAACAATATTATCGCGCGCGCGCGATTCGATTATTGAGGGCTTTTTTTGGGGGTGCGAATTTCCGATTTCTTTCGCACCCAGGATGCGAATTTCTAGTAAATCGAAATAACTTTTACTGAATTGACCAACACATTTGTCCCAATTTCATTGTCAATGAACTAACAAACGATTTTTGGGCAATAATTGAAATAAGTGGAAATTAACTGACAGTGGTGTCGTTCAATGACATAAATAAGAGATGTCAAACTTTATCGTAGGTACCTACACAATTACGCCTCTCTGAGTCTCTGCAACAACAGCAATAGACTCTTCCATTCACGTGACCAGATTCACGTTCACGTTACGTCGATCAAATACAAATAATTTTATAGCAGACTGCGAAATATTCGAACATTTTGCTGTCATTATGTTTGTTGATACTTGATTGTCACAATTTTACCATGAAGCGACACAAACCAGTCATTAAATTGTGCGTACCTATGTAAAGGTATGTACCTACTATGCATTTCAAAAATCGTTTCAATTTTTGACATGCTGACGTTAAAATGATGCCAGATTTTGATTCTTTCTTTGTCGGAGGTTGCTACTATTCGCTGGAGCACTCAAACACAACTACTGGTCCATTGTACTACCAACACAGATACCTTACTTTAATGTGGGTACTTAGTTTTCCCGTCTTTCGAAGAAAGATGAAAATGAGCTTCAGTGATGAAGAGCTTAGGTGTTCGGCCCTCACCACGTCCAAAGATCCGCCACTTGATGCGAGCAAAGGAAGAACAACTACAGATGAAGTGCTCCGCTGTATCGTCGTCCTCTCCACAAGCAGGACAGATGGTGGTGTCGCTCAAGCCCAATACATTTAAGTGTTTGGCAAAAGCTTGGTAGCCCGTAAAATTGCCCACAAGCAGTCTGCAGTCGATTCTCCTGAGATATAGAAGGAAAGACGCGGACCTTTTGCAGATGTCAGAAGCAGTCGTTTGGTCTGTCTGCACAGTCACGCCACCGACACCCAATTATCAATGGATGACCTAACCACGGATGCAGGCAGACCCAACGAAGGTTCAGGTCCTAAGAGAGCTTCTTCTGAACCCAGCCTGGCAATCCCATCAGCGATCTCATTTCCCTGGATACCAGTGTGACCTGGGACCCAAACAAGTTTGACCGTGTTTAGCCTACCGACCAAGTTCAGAGAAAGCTTGAGTTCGAGCACTAACTTGGACGAGGTAAGAGGGTTGAGCAGTAGCGCAGTGGTTAGTGTGCTGGACTACTGTGCGAGGGATCCCAGGTTCGATCCCCGGAAAAACACAAATTACATCTTAAAGTTTTTTCTACTGCGCCACCTCTCGCGAACGTCTGACAAACATCCGAGAGTATGACTGTCATGAAAAAGCTTCTCAATTCAGCCGTTCGGAGTCGGCATAAAATTGTAGGTCCCTTCCATTTGTCCCAAAAATCGAAAAAAATAGAAGCTAGGCCTTGATTGTCACCCGCCTGTTGCGCCACCTATTTATTTATTTTTTTAAGAGGGTTGAGCAGCGCTTTTAATGCAGCTTGGCTATCACTGCCATCGCATGTGCTTCTAGCCCTCCACCTGTTTGTCACAATATAGCGAAAATCGTCGTTGGAAGACAGACGCATCATGGTTACCTAAGAGGTAGTGTAGTCTAATGTTCTCGCTTTCCCCGAAGACTCCAGAACCAGACCCCTGTTCGGTTTTAGAGCCATCCGCGAATACACGACTGCATTCTTTCATGGCTCAGAGTCTGGCCGAAGCCATTCCGTTGTCTGAGAAAAGTTTACGTGGTAGTTTTGTCGCAGTAGGATTTCTGGCGTCATTGCGTCAGACGGCATATCCATAAACCATAAGACAGGGGTCAAAGGATAATTCTCGCACAAGTTCTTCAAAATTCCAATGCGTGTGGTACCAAAAGCCACCTCTCTTTAACCGAGAGATGGTTTTCAGCGTACACCCGTTCTTTGGAGTTTGGCGAAAGAGGCCGTAACACGTTTCCGCAAAGGCCTGATGTTCCACCACACAACCGATGCATATGTGAGAAGTGGACTTACCATTGACGTATAGATCCAAAGGACCCTTTTAGGAGATAAGCCCCATGTCTTGCCAAAAGCGCCTTTGCACTGCCAGAAAGTTGACAGCGCTTTATCGGTTTTCGATTCACGCTTGAAAGTTTTTTATCGAGGATTACTCCCAGATATTTGACTTTATCAGAGATCGGGATAGTGACACCTTTTAGCACACGTTGAGTCAGACCAGTGACATTCCTAAAATAAAATAAATTAATTTACTGCTGATCATCTTAAGGAAGCAACATTCCAATTATTCCCAATGCAAACTCCAAACAAAAAGCTATATAAGATAAATCTCCTCTGATTAAGATCACGACGTCGGCATGCTCTTGGAAACAGAAGCAATACTATTGCCAGTCTCACAAAAAAAGTATTTCTTCTATGACTATTCTGGCAATATATCATACACACATTGTACCCAGTTTCATGTTCAATTTCAAATTAATACCCGTTAAAACCAAGGTCTTATTTGTACTACATTTGTGGGCAAAAATATAAATCGTTCCTACAACCAATCAATCAATCTTATTGGCGGTTGTTCGTATTTTAGAAAAATAACTATTAGAGAGGTCATTATACTGTAATTAGGATAGTAAATGTCCTGCACATGTATCCAAATCGAACATATACCGCAAACCTATGTATATAGCTACCTACTCCCTAATAGGAAAACTTTTCGATTTACGCGGTACGCAAAGGTAGTCATTACTTCCCCGAAAATGGGGCACTAACAGTTTACTGTCAATATCGCCGAACAACAATAGAAACAACGCACACATGACATATTGGCTGTTTAATGAAATTGCCATAGAAAATAATCATATTAGGGCTTCTGGACATACAGTGTACCTAGACCAGCAGTGGAACGTATTAGAAGGCGTTACTCGGCAGGACATATCTGCGGTACCGAAATCGATTGCCGAAAATTGACCAAATATTGCGTGCAAGTGGAAAATTTCAAAAAACCACCAACATGTGTGTCACACATGAATTATTAAGTGCGCCCACCAAAAAGGACACTATAATGAAAGTACGCACAAATGTAGAAAATTATAATGGATTGAGCGAGTTGTGTGATGGTTGGCACGATATGCGGCTTCTACTATATACATATATTGCAAATGTTCGAAGGACGAAGAACAATCTAATCAATCCGCCTTCCTGTCCCCCTTTCGATCGCCCAAATGGCTCGAATAGTTTTTGTCTATTCTTTGACATTTGCATATAATATAAGTAAGAATATGTATATTGGCCAAAAAAAGCGACACGCACTAGATACTCGCACTCCAAGCATTAGCATTACCAATCAAATCAAACAAGGCGAAAGAACAGCACACATGTTCCTGTAAGTATACGTATTTCCAAAATTGAAGTTTTAATGGTAGGTCCTTGTATTATTTTCTTTTTTGCCGCGCAGATAGTAAATTTCCAATACATGTAGTCCTTAGGTCTTTCATTGACCCAATTCACTATCCAGTGGAAGGAGAAGGGCAGACACTTTCTTCAATTACTTGATTTTCCGCATTAATATTTTAAAATCCTTTTTTCGGGGAAATTTGGTGAAATTTACTTTTAACGATGGACATGAAGTCTCACTGTACGAGCACTCTGCACGTCAATCGCATGTAGTAATTGTGGCACGCAATTTTTTCGGACACAGTATAGTTGTGGTTAGGGATAGGGACTCTTGAGTGGAAGGGGACTATTACCTTGAATATTGGCTATTAATAGTTTAAATCATCATTCGATTTATGGATTGTTTTTGTATTTGTACCTAGTAAGGAGGGTGGTTTGGTTTTATACGGGTTTTTGTATTCATAGTTATTTTAGTTTTTCGGTTTTCCGGACCTTTTTTGGATCGGCAATTCGGAGGCGTAGAACAAAAGTTCGATGTAATTATTTGCGGTTAATAATTGATAGTAAATTCAAAACGTAATTCTTACGTGGCGAAGGTTTCAAAAATGGGGTATGGGAAATATTTTGTCATATGCTCTGCGCGTACAATTATGGGGTTCGGCAGTCCATGAAAGAAAATTCCAACTTAGGTTAGGTATTTTATTTTAAAAATTAACTTTAAAAAGTTAAAAACGCTTTCACCACTATTCAGAATGGACATACAGGGTGGACATAAGCTACATTTTATCATATTAAAAAAAAGAAGCTTTTACCTACATTTTTTATTTCCCTTACATGTGCTTATTCCATTAAATTCCTGGGTAAATGCAAAGAGTTTTTATTTTAATATTTAATACTAGTTCTCCCGCCGGACGGCATTGCTCGCGCAGCCCTCAGGCCCCAGATTATGTAAAATGAAAACGATCGAACGATATCGTTTCGACAATAGGCTCGTGAGTTATGAAAAATAACTCGGGCCCGAAGCAAAATAATAGAGTACACAAACCGAGTTTGAAGTCGATCGGAATAAAAAATAAAAAATAAATATGTTCCTATACAAACTTTGCCGCCGCTAAAATGATAACAAACACCATTCTCCTGGGTATGAGATCCTTTATTCCCAACAGAAGAAAGAGTATTATACCTAAGGAGAATGCTTGGTGCGACTCGAGCTGCAAAGAGGCTATCAGGTTGAGAGAGTTGAGTTTTCTGGCTTTCAGCTGTCAGCTCTTTGGACAAAGCAAATCTGCTGGCTGCGCAATTCGCCGCAAAGCTCCAACATTCCAGATTGCATCAAGTCTCCACCTGTGCTCAAGAGCGTCGAATATTTCATGGGACAAATACATTTTCGCACTACACTACTCGCACAGTAGCAAGAGTATTAAAAGATCTTAACATTCACAAATCCGCTGGTCCAGATGGTATATACCCCATAATTCTGAAGAGGTGTTCTTCAACGCTGGCAAAACCACTGCGTAAACTTTTCCACTTGTCGTACTCTTCTGTACTCTTTCCGAGTAAATGGAAAATTGCATTTGTCCAGCCCGTTCCTAAAAAAGGCGATTCTTCTTTACCAACCAACTACCGACCCATTGCACTTACGTCCATTCTTTTCAAGGTCATGGAAACGCTGATAAACCGTCAGCTTATGAAATATCTTGAATCACGAAAACTTCTCAATGACCGGCAATACGGTTTTCGTGGCAGCAGGTCCACTGGTGATTTGATGACTTATCTCACCGAAAAGTGGAACCAATCTCTCCACCACTCTGGTGAAACGAAGATTGTTGCGCTTGATATTTCGAAAGCATTTGACAGAGTTTTGCACCAAGCTCTTTTGTCGAAAATGCGTTCCTATGAAACTACCTTCCTGGCCGTTCAATTCAAGTTGTTTTGGACGGTCTCAAGTCTGCAATTCACCATGTAAATGCTGGTGTTCCCCAAGGCTCTGTTTTGTCTCCGACACTGTTTCTCATATTCATCAATGATCTCTTGTCTGTTACTTCTAATCCAATACATTCTTTCGCTGATGATAACACCCTCAGTTTTTCATATTCGTTCCCTGACTCACGTCCCTGCTCTTCAGCCGTGGAACTGGAACGGCAACGTATATGCTAAACACATTAAATTCCGATCTTGACAGCATTATAAAATGGGGTACAATCAATAGATTGGTATTTAATGCTTCCAAAACACAATGCTGCCTTCTATCATTAAAGCGAAACCTGAACCCTCACCCATTATCCATGAATGGGACTTGCATCGACGAAACCGAACGACTTTCCATACTTGGTATGTGTGTTACCGACAAACTCCGTTGGAATGACCACATATACGAAGTCGCCAAAAACGCTGCAAAATGTCTAGGTTTCTTAAATCGGTGTAAGAAATACTTTACACCCTCCGACTTAGCTTCAATATACAAGGCTTTTATTCGGCCTAAGCTTGAGTACAATCGCTCATATCTGGTCAGGTGCACCAAACACTTCATTGCACCTACTAGACAGAATCCAAAAGCGCGCGATAAAACTTATAGGTGATAGAAATATAGCGAAGTCTATTGACCCGCTCGAACATCGCAGGAATGTTTCTTGCCTTTCCTTATTTTATCGATATTTTCACCACCGATGCTCTGATGAAATACCTAAATGCATTCCGCCTCTTCAACAATTCTTTCGCAACACCCGTCACACATCGAATGCACATCAGTTTACCCTTAAGCCTACCTTCGGACGTACTGTAAAATATAGAGATTCTTTTGTAAGTCGAACAACACGCATGTGGAATGCATTGCCTCACACGGTTTTCCCCTCTCATTACAACCCACAATTGTTAAAAACCAATGTGCACCAGTACAGTACCTCTTCTCTATCCTCCCTATTAACCCTTCCACTCGTGCTGTGCATTAGCATTATAAGGAAACAAAAACCCCGCCACGCACACATACAGGGTGGGCCATCTAGTGGTTTCTTTTTTAATCATCGGTCATTTTGACACGGGCATCTGTTTCCCGCTCGATATCCAGACAAAAAGTCAATATCATACCTCCGCGGAACGAAATGAGTCGCTTTACGCTTAAACAACGTTGTGAAATATTGAAAACTTATTTCCAAAGAAAATAAGTTTTGGCCAAAATGAAGCACCCCCGCGCCTGCTATACACAAGTTTGTGCAAAAAGTTAGTAAGACATATGACTGCAATGGTAGTGGACAACACTCATGGTCCCCGTCGTCGTACGGTGCGCTGTAGCCGAGAGTGTGAGAATCAATTCACGAACATCAACTCGCCATCGATCTCAACAGCTCACGCACTACCCTGAGGAGAATTCTGCAGGATTCTCGGATTATTCACTTGCAAGATCCAATTGACTCAGCAATTGAAGGCGCACGACCATCCTCTACGTTATCGCTTCGCAGTTTGGTCCTTAGAGCAGCTTGAATTGGACAAACATTTTTGGGCGAAAAATCTTTTTTTCTGACGAGGCGCATTTTAATCTCGGCGGCTACTCAAACAAAAATTGCCGCATCTGGGGCTCGGAAAACCAGCACTTTACTGTCGAGAAGCCAATGCATCCACAGAGATAGACAGTGGAGTGGTGCCATCATTGGATCATTTTTCTTTGAACATGAGGCTGGGAACAGCCACCGGTCAACGGTGGGCGTTACAGAGCCATGTTAACCGACTTTTTTTTTACTAAAATCGAAGACATGAATTTGGACGACCTACATATGGATGGTTCATGCAGGATGGCGCGCCATGCCACACACCCTATGCCACAATCGATCCTTTGCGCACCAAATTCCCAAATCGTGTTATCAGCCGTCTAGGCGATGTCAATTGACAGCCTCAGAGCTGCGATTTGATCCCTCTGGCGTTTTTTTTTTTGTGGGGAACCGTAAGGACCGATGTTATGCCAACAATCCGGAAACAATTCAAGCACTTAAGGCCAATATCATCCAAGCAATCTGTGAGCTACGTCCCGAAGCCATCAACAAAGACTTGGAAAATTGGAGTGACAGTTATAGTCCGCGTTTCCCAAAAGGTGCCGTCTGCGAAACCTACCTTGGCGTTGCGTGGAAGAGTATAAGGGGTTCCCAAATCCATCCGAGAATTAACTAAAACGTTTTTAGAAAACAGTCATATTGTTTTATAAGGTGCCATGAAATAAAGTCTTATGCAAAACGAGTTTTGGACTTTATTTAATTTTTGAAAGTGCAATAAACTCATTGGACATTATTGCACTCAGCAATGTAAAAGAAAGACGAGCAGGGGGGTTGCAGCATGGCAGCATGCCCCCCTATACATATTCTACTGTTTATGCATTGTGGATTTTATTTCCACTTCGATTTGGACTTTATTGCACTTTTAAAAATGAAATAAAGTCCAAAAATCGTTTTGGACTTTATTGCAATTTCAGAAGTGCAATAAAGTCCAAAAATACTTTTTGGACCTTTTTGCATAAGACTTTATTTTATGGCACCGTTTTATAATACCTTGGGGATCCGCTAAAAAAAATTGATCACTAAGGGTTCCGCTGTCAAAAAAATTGGGGGCCTTTAGGTTAGATAGTTGCTTTAGGGTGGGTCTTCAATGCGCTGCACTTAGTCTCTCTAATAGCTAAAATCGAAGGCAATATTTTTTTTAATAGTGTCTGCTCATAACACTCATATACACGGGAATACATCACCATAAAGTATTAACTAAACCGCTGAAATCAAAACGATGCTGATGAGTACAAAAATGTATTCTGACTTTTATACAAATCCATTCATATATTTATAGGTACGTAGAATCTACTACTACTTACTCATAAGAACCTTCTCTTAAAATTTCCAATTCAACTAGTTGGAGAAATGAGAGGACATACCTATACAAGTGTAAATTTCGATGTATTCAACCCCAACATTGTTTGGGGAAAAGAAACATCCTGTGGGGCTGATTCAAAATTGTGTTAGTGTGTTGACCACTTGTTGATATTGTTCGAAAAGTGGGGTAAACTTGGTAAGAAATTCCCCCCATTATTCGTTGTATATTTTTGCAGGTGGAATCTACGTATAAGGATTTGTCGTGGGGCGTTGAATGCGTATCCCAAATCGTGCTTGTCTTGATGTCCCCGCGTTTGATTTCTCAGAGTATTAGCGACTGAATGAATAAATATTTTGGTTAAGCAGCACCCTCCTGGGTTTAAATTTTAGCCAAATGCATTCACGCACGGGTTGCCCTCAATCTCCCACTGTTATACCGCAGTTGATATGAAGGTACATAATACAAAGTCAACCACAATATGATCAGATATAGCATATTCATTTTACATTCACTCAATGTAATTGGATACGAAACGAAATTAGTTGCACTTCTGCAAAAAAAAATGTAAGAAAAAAAAAATTAAAACTCTGCACGACATGCAATAATTCGCATAATGGTTATAGTAAGGTCCGGTCAACAAAAGTCAGCGTGAATAGCAATTGCGGCACCAACAACACACCACACAGACGCCATGTAATTATTTTATCGCGAATCCATTCAGATTGCCACGACTGATTTCTGACCACGAGGGTATTTTCTCCAATTTGCCGCGCTCGCGAAACTATTGCAATCGCATTAGCAAATAGCAAGGCCATATTGGAATTCTCAACCCCATTCCAATGGGATAATGTAAGTCTAAGTTGAGGTTTTAGTTCTGAGTTTTATCGCAAACAAATGATGGAACTTAAAAAAATCATTGCATGCTTCTTTCAGTATGTATAGATATTCCCTTGAGTAAGTGACAACAGATTGCAGGCAGCGTTACCAGATTATTTTTGCCAAAAATGCTAAAGCGGGGGCGGAAAACTGCAAAAACTGCTAAAAAAATCGTAATAAATGCTGAAAGAACTGCGATAGATTTTTCCACGAATAATAACTGAATTTTTTACTTTTTAATGTAAATTCTAGTGCATTATTTTACATTTACAAAAAATTCTTATTTGTGTACGTCAAACTTGCATAACTCTTTCAGTCGAATTTTTCTATTACTCAAACTATATGCTTTTCGTTTTCGTTTTCAACTTTTGGCCTTCATTACTCGAAGTTTCTATAACTCGAATTTATTTGTTGTCATTTTGAGAGTTGGACTTATGGAAGTTCGACTACATTTGTTATTAACGTTATTGTTATAAAGATAACGATATTTATAGTCATCATGTAAAAGATAATATTTTCTGCATTTAAATGTATTACCTACAAAGTTAATAAAAATTCAATTATTCCGAATAAAAAACATTCGAATTTATTAAAGGCAACGTTTTATTTGTTGGAATAAAGTTGTAACAGCTTCAACTTACATAAACGCCTGCAGTACTTGAAAAATTAATGCAACATTTCATTATATCTACTAAATCTATTACGGTTTTTAGTTCTTAGCAAATTTACCTTTTAAAACCCGTACTCTATCATGTCATATCATATCAATGCGTTATCGCATTAAAATTTTCCTTTTCCGAAAACGGATACCTCGAATGTAATTTGAGCTGATTTCTGCTATTCCACAACACATTGCTGCATTTTAAAAAGCTTCATTCATGTCTTGAAATTGTGAGTTTTATCAATTTTTTTTATAGAGGTAGCCAATGTATGAAATGGTGCTAAATGTTGACTAAAAGTGCTTTTTTCAAAATGTTATATAAATATTTTTAAAACTGCTAAAAACTGCTGATATTTACAAAAATGCTAAAAAATCTGCTGCATGTGAAATTTATGATCAAATCCTGCTAAAATCGCAGGAAACTGCTAAATCTGGTAACGCTGATTGCAGGCCGGGCAGGACTCACCTTAGCGCATAATATTGAAGAGCAACATCAACCAACTTGCTGAGGGTTTCCTTGGTTATGGATGACAGTGGGCTACTAAGCCCCATTTATTTAGTGAAATTGGGATCTCGGCTAGAAAACACTTAGGGCCGGTTTGTTCAGAGCTAGTTAAATCTGCGGTTAGATTGAGTTTAACCCATGATTGTCTGGTGGTAACCAAAAATCGTTTGTTACTTATTTTTCAGTTTGGTCACCAAACCATAGATTTGCGACAAATCGTTCCAGTTTATTTGTCAATTCAGTTATAATTACTCTATGGATAAAATTGTCACAGCCGCAGCAATGCATGCAATTTGTTCATGCCACACTGTTTGACATTGTATTCATCTGCCAGTTGTTACAATGCGTCGACATAGCAGATACGAAGCAGCACACCAATTTCTGTTTACTATTTATTAAATTAATATTTATTTATAAAAGAAGGTTGTTCTGGCAGACCATCCGCCGTCTTAGAGGAAGGAAGTGGAACATTATCGAAGGAGTCAAATCCAAAGATGGTACACTTCTTTCTAATGAGGAGGACATCTTGCGCAGATGGAGCGAGCACTTTTCCGAATTGCTCAATCCAATCCAAGGCATTGAGGATGACACATCCATCGCCTTAAGCAGGGCGGAAAATAGTCCCACGGTATAGGAAGTCACTTTTGCGATCAAATCGCTAAAAGCTGGCAACTCTGCCGGAGTGGATGAAATCCGGCCAGAAATGCTAAAGGCCTTAGGTGAAGGGGGAGTCAAATGGCTCTCTCGTGTCATTAAAGTGGCCTGGGAATGCGGCGAAACTCCCAGCGATTGGCAGATTGGGGTGATTGTGCCCCTTTTCAAGAAAAAAACGCTGGAAACGCGTTGCAGAGCTGTGGTCGAGGCACGATTAGGAGATGAGCAGTGCGGCTTTCGTCCCGGCAGAAGCACAACCGACCAGTTATTCACTCTCAGAATGGTACTTGAGAAGGCATGGGAGTATGCTACACCTGTTTACGCTTGCTTCGTAGATTTGGAGAAAGCATACGACCGAGTCCCTCGAGGGAAACTGTGGAGTGTATTACAGCAGTATGGAATTGATGGTTCTCTTTTGAGAGCCATTCAATCTCTTTACACAAACTGTAAAAGCTGTGTTCGGGTAAACGGCATTAAATCAATACCTTTCACCGTGGGCGTTGGACTTCGCCAGGGGTGCGTCTTGTCGCCTCTCCTTTTCATTACTTATATGGACTGGATGTTACAGCGCAGTCTTGGCGAAGAACGTTTCGAATTGGGAGATCTGAGGATAAGTCATTTGCTCTTCGCTGATGACTTGGTCATCCTTGGGTCCTCTCAGACTGAACTTCAGCGCGCACTCGATCGGTTTGTAGCCGTTTGTGTTGAAGCTGAGATGAGGGTAAATGTGAACAAATCTGAAGTGATAGTCGTCTCCAGAACGCCTGTTCAATGCAATCTGCATGTTAGTGGAGTCCCATTGAAACAGGTGGAGAAGTTTAAGTATCTCGGGGTCTTATTCACGAGTGATGGAAGGAGCAATGCCGAGTTTTCTTGTAGGATTGGTCAGGCTGGATCGATTTTGAGACAGCTTGGTCATTCTGTTATCAGGAGGACTGAACTTGGTGTCAAAGCTAAGTTGTCAGTCTTTAATTCGGTGTTTGTTCCAACTCTTACCTATGGTCATGAGGTTTGGGTAATGACTGATAGAATAAGATCGCGGATACAAGCTGCCGAAATGAGATTTCTCCGTGGTATTACTGGTGTGACTCGTAGAGATCGCATTAGAAATACCAGAATACGTGAGGAACTCAATGTCGAGCAGCTACTTCTCCGGACGGAGCGGTCCATGCTTCGGTGGTTTGGCCATGTTGAACGTATGTCCCCGACCAGGATCCCACGACGCGCTATGGAATCCGTACCATCGGGCAGGCGTCCCCTAGGTAGACCCAGGATGAGATGGTTAGATCAAATTCATAATCTCTCCTCTACCCGTATGGGGATTGCCCTTGATGATTTGGAGTCGATGGCGGAGGATCGAGAGCTATGGAGGGTCCACTTAGGTAACCTACACCCGCGACCCACTTAATGGATAAGCGGGCCATTGAAAATGTATGTATGTATGTAGAAGGTTGTTTTGTTTTTGACTGCTATTTCAAAGAACAAATAAAATTCCAGAACTTTCTTCAAGTTTCTCTGGATTATCTGGTTAAAATTTGATTGAACAAACAGATTCTATGGTTATCAGCAGGTATAACCATTGATTATAGAGTTAACCAAAGATGAAAAAACCGGCCCTTAGAGCCAGTTTCAAGACTAGCTGATAAAGTCTCTCAACTTTCGTCGCAGATAGTGATCTCTGACAGATATACATAGTTTCTGATAGCCTATCAGCTGGTTCAAGTGGCTATTAACGCCTTTATCTGGAAGATAAGTAAAAGATAAGAAAGATTCTATGTGCCGGACATTACAGTGGGAATTCTATTGCTACTTGTGAATTTGGGTGTCCTACCTCGTTGAGAGGTTTTGGTGCTGGGCAGTCAAATCTTTTATAAGTTTGTACTTCCTGGTTGCGGCCGGTGACCGTAAAAGTTTGCCCCCTGCCTTTTGCCTCTGACAGACCATCACTGTCCGCTTTACTGATGCTTGAACAGAAGTTGGTACCGAAAAGAGAGGTCGCGATTTATCTTCGGTGAAAAGGCGAGGGGTGACCATGGTTAGTGGTTAATGTACTGGACTACTGTGCGAGGGATCCCAGGTTCGATCCCCGGAAAAACACAAATTACATCTTAAAGTTTTTTCTACTGCGCTACCTCTCGCGAACGTCTGACAAACCTCCGAGAGTATATGACTGTCCTGAAAAAGCTTCTCAATTTAGCCGTTCGAACTCGGCATAAAATTGTAGGTCCCTTCCATTCGTCCCAAAAATAGAAACTCACACAAACGAATGGTTGCAAGAAGCTAGGCCTTTTTTGTTTTTTTTACTTATTGGATACTGAGATTCTTCGACTTAAGGAAAGCTATGAATCTTTTAAGCTACTATTACACATGTCAAAAATCCTGTCAAATGTTGTATTTATAAAGCGACATTGGAAAAATATTAAATGCACAAAAAATGCAGTCAAGTCTCTGCTGTCAAATCAGGTCTAATTCTATACTAATTTAGTTCTACCTATACTACTCGATTAAGTTCAAAGGTTGCGTAAATGCCTCTGATTTGCATGTTCGCCCGTCAATTATTCACAGTAATTGCAAGTATTATCAGAGTGAAGCGGCAGAAAAAAAGTAAGAAGAAATAGAATTTCATTGTTATCCTTTATCGCGAATTCCTTTTCGATTGCAATTTTGTTTCCTGTCAATACGACTTCCATGCCAATTATACTGCCAATGTTTTGGCATTTGTTCGCATTGGTGGATTGGGAGGGAGACCGAGGAATTATGCTGAAAAGGGGTTTCCTGCATAATGGATGTACCTACTTACATTACTACTGATTGTATGGCGTTCGTTTATTAGAGCCTCATTGCGTGATCCAAATTGTTTAAAAGTAAGTAAGTACAAGTGGATGAACAAGAGAACCATTTAGTTACTTATGTTAAACGACATTTGAATCTGTATGGCTGGATACTATATACATATGCTTGTCAAATAAAGGCAACTTAAAGAACTTTCCGTTCACAAATAGTACCTACTAGGAGGTAAGTTGACTTTTTTGTATAAGACATCAGGCATCCGCATAGGGCATATTGGAATGGAATGGATGAGAGTACTATATATCAGGTATATCTGTTGCGGTTGTATGGACCAAATCCAGGAGTTGAAACGCGCATTGAATATGTTAAGTACCTACTTACACATTGAATGTAAAGGAAGAATTGCGTTGTGTACAATAGCAGTCAAAAAATAGTCTCACGGTACCTAAAGAAAAACACTTTTGCGATAAAATTCCTAAAAAGTTTGACAAATCTGCCCTAATGGCGGAATGCGACCAAAAAGGCCCTTGTGTCATTAAAATGACCTGCGAATGTGTCGAAAGCTTTGCGCCTCGCCATTGGTAAACTGGGATAAAAAAGTTTTGGAAACGATTTGCAAAGCTCAATTTTGACAAATATTCGGTTTTTTGTACAGACACAACCACAGCCGAAAGGCTACATTTACACTCTGATTGACACCTGCCTACAGAGGTTCTGCAGATTTAAAAAAAAGCAGATTCGACCGAATCCGTAGTGATAAACTCTCGATTTGGATATTAAATTTGTCATTACATTTGTAACGGCAGGAATAAGTCACCCGAGAACCTATATATATTCAGAATAAGGACCAAATTCTGAATCGATTTAGCCATGTGTGTGTCTGTCTGTTGAAAATACGATAGCGTCCAAGGGAATCGACCTATAGGTGAATGAAATTTTGTGTGCGATGACTTCTTTTTACCGTCGGTCGTCAGGTTGGTATTGAAAATGGACTATGTCGGTCAAGTAGTTCTGGCACCTCGACCTTAGATAAAAAAACCAATATTAGACCCATGTGTTGTGTATCATTCTTGTATGCAATGGAGGGTATCAAAGTATCGGCCAGGCCCATTTTTTGCTCCCATTTTCATTACTTATATGGACTGAATGCTGCAGCGCAGCCTTGGTGAAAAACTTTGCGAATTAGAAACCTTAGCGCTGTCTGATGCTGATGGCTTGGTCAGAAGAATATACGCTGGCGAAATATTTACTGTGTTGTGGTGCGGTTACTCGCAGAATTCGTAGAAGGAACTCCAGAAAAAGTGAGGTACCTACTTAATGTCGAGAGAGGCTACTCCTCCGAACGGACCGATTCATGCATCGATGGTTTACGGGCACGTTAAAGTCATTTCTCCAACTCAGATTCTACAATATACAATGGAATCGGCGCCAGGCAGGTGTTACCTAGGTAGGTCCAAGATGGGATGGTTGGATCAAGTCTGAATCGGAACTGGGACATTTGCAAATGACGATAATAATAATGACAAGCAAAGGTCTATGTGAGTGGAGTGTCTCCAATAAGTCGAACTGCTCGTCTCTGTATGCTGTCAAGTAGGTAAAGTGAGTGTTTTGCGGCCGAGCTCCATATATGGGAACAATATTCCAGGCCTGGTCTAACCTGAGCTTTTTAGAGAAGGAGAAGTTGATTGGGGCTAAAGTAATTCCTTGCTCTAAATAGGTAGTTCAACTTAGCGGACCCCGATCTTGCGATATGGAATATGTGGTCATGCCATGTGATTCCTGAATTGACTGTGACTCCTAGAAGGTGCATTGAGAAAATTTTGCATCCATCCGCAGAGTTGTGGTAATCCATAAGATGCTAACTTGCCTAGTAGGGCTCTATGCCAGACTCGGTCAAATACCTTTGATATGTCCAAGGGTACGGCTCTAGATTCGCCGTGTTGTTCAATTGCTTGCGTCCATAAGTGCGTTACGTAGCTTAACAGAGCTCCAGTGGAACGACGGCTCCGAAACGAGTATTGCCCGTCGCTTATTAATCGGTGACCTTTTAGATATTTGATTATTTCGACATTTATTGCCTTTTCCATTACTTTTGAGAGCATTGAAAGTAACGCTATTGGGCGATAGTTTTGTTGCAGACATTTCCTCCCTTTCTTTGGAATAGGTTGAATACGAGCGGTCTTCCAGGAAGAAGGAAACGACTTCTGGCCGAAAGAAATTTCACTTCTGCGGCCGATGTTTGCACCCTCGGGATATTTGGTGGCTCTAGTTGTGCAGAATTTAGGGTGGAATTATCTGAAAACATGCTAGCGAAAAGATCTGCCTTTTCTTTAGGTGTTGTTGCTAGCGTGCCGTCTTCTTTTACTAGCGGTGTTAGGACATCCAATTACTTTATTAGTGACTCTTTCGCTGTCTTCGCCGATTCAATAATTAGGCTACGGACAGAGTGAACGCGAGAAGCTAAGGGAAAGCTAAAGCTAAAGATTCTAAGCTATACGCAAAGCGAATGGTGTCCATAATGAACGCGAACATTACCACTTCGGAAATCCATCAAAATAAACAAAATCCTTGAATTATGGAAATGGAAATGGTGAGAAGAATTTTCCATCAAATTATTTATTTTTCAACCATTCATTGTTGGAAAAGGACAGTCCGTTCAAAAGATTAAAAAATCACCTAATAAAAATAACGAATTTTATCATCCTTACAAAGATTTACGAAGACATCGGAAGACATCCTGACAAAAATTGCTGAATACGTTTGAATTTCATTAAAAGTATTCAATTTATATACCTAAATCTATCGACAGCTGCGTTTTAGCTTGAATTTCTTGCTAAAAACTGAGCAAAAGCATGTTTAGCATTTATCTTAGCATCGAATCTACTATGGCCAGTGCGATTAAAATGTATGGGCGCAGTTTATTAGCTTTGACCTGTCAAACCTTAGCTTTAGCTTTCGCTTAGATTTTCGCATGCACTCTGTCCGTAGCCTAAGGTTGCATCTATTTCGTAGAATTATAAATACAGATCTTTTTTTCTCCGAAGTGCTTGACCGCCATTCACGGAAAGCACGGTTTTTCGCTACGGTAACTCGCTTGCATTCGTTGTTAAACCAGGGGGCTAACTATGCACTTCGCCGCGAATCGCATAATTTGCGATTCATTCGGTTCGATTCGCGGCGGACATGGCAACTATGCAAAACGATTGTTTGGAATGTCGACCTTCCAAGACATTTCCAAATTTCCCTTGGTATTTCCACAAACTTTCCCATTCTTCTGTCAAAATGCTTTGGAATGTTTTTATTATTTTGTTCAAATAATTGCGCGAACTTTAAGTAAACACGTAAATTGGATATTAAAACAAAAATGTGTTTGATCGGTGTGTATTTAAATGCTGAAAGGGATGAAGTCGATGTGTCTTCGAATTTTAATTTTAAAGATTAATTTGTTTTGAAAACGGGTAAAAGTGCATATATATGAGTTTTTTTTTATCTTAGATATGTGCTGGAAAATATAAAAGACGAATTTCCAAGGCTAAGAAGTATTGCAACGCCCATAATATTAAAACTAGCAGCAACGCTTCGATTTCTTGCTGAAGGATCTTATCAAAAGAGCGTTGGGCAAGACATGCACATCGGACTGCCGCAACAAACCTTTCGCAAGCTGGGGCCTGTACCACAAAACTACTATTTAACAATTTTACAGGCACTTGTTAGCAATGCCGATTTAACAAATAACTATAATTTCTGTACCACAAAATAAAAACGCTTCACTTGTTAAATATCAAAATTTCCCTTCTTTGTCCGCGACGGACAGACTATGCGCAGGCAAATCGTCTTAGCTGAAATCATATTAAATAAAATATGTTGTTAATATTTGTTGGTGCCATCAATTCACAAAACACTCAACGACACGATTTCCAGTTTCGCCAGTTTTAAAAATATTTTTATATTAAATAGGTAGGTATGTGTTTATTATTTTGTATGCGCCACCGTATACGATATCTATATCTATAAACTTAATCAGTTTATCAATTCTATCCGATCGAAACAAAAAATTTTTAAATTATAGTCACTGAGCTGGGCATACGAATGTGCATTAAAAGCAAAAAGTTCGCAGAAAAATGTTCCCCCTTTTCCGATTAACTTGTGGAAATAAGGATTTCCTTTAAAAATTTGTCCTATACTAAGACTAGTTTAATATGGTTAATATTTTATAAGACAAATGCTTCAAATTTCTTCTTAAAACCACATAAGATATGACTTGTAACGACTTAACAAATTTCAACTCACACGTTAAATTTTTTCAAGTTTATAACTATCGTTTGCAAAATGTTGTCTACACTTGTAGCTTTGTGGTACAGAAAGTGGGGAAATTTAGTATTTCCCAATTGTTAAGGTTTGCTTATACAATTGTTAATTGTTAAATTGACATGTAGTTTTGTGGTACAGAAACCATTGTTAATTGTTAAAATTCGCCTGTTGTACAAGACTTGTAGTTTTGTGGTACAGGCCCCTGGTCGTGCTCTTTCATAAATTGAACTAAGCAAATGAACTGTTCAGTTGTTGTAGTTTGTTTTTCTGCCCTAAATGCAAAGAAAATATAAGAAATCACAATATTTTTCTTACTTACATTTTTTTTCCACCATGCAAATGCACCGCTGACAACTTCATTCGCCATCAAAATATCTATCGCATTTGACTTCGATAAATGACGTTCGCATTTGCATAGTTGCGCGAATGTAATAGAGCGAAGTGCGATAGTCTTCGCCGGCGAACTGAATAGTACCAAAATGCGAAATCGAATAAAAATGCGCTTCGCGGCGAAGTGCATAGTTAGCCATCAGGGTTTATTCGAATGCAGTGTTGAATATAAAGTTCCATACAGAGTAAAATCATTGCGGTTACGACTTTTGCGCACACATTGACATCGGCATCTCTGTTCCCTATCGAAATTTGTAATAAGAATAAAAACATATTTTTATATTCATATATATTTTATTTTATTCACTGTTTATCATTAAGCATTTGTAAAATAAATTTTATCTCAATCGATAAAAATGAAAAACAGAAAAACCTCTTAACTTTCTTACATTAAAAAATATTCATATTCTGTTGTGTTTATTCAATTTTACCAAATACAAACAAAAGTTAATCAAACTTTCTTTCATTTTGTGTGATGTTTTCAGAAACTCAAATATATTTGCTAAGCAATTCTTAAAAAAAAAAAACTCCAAAGCTCGCAAAATGTATTATTTAAATGCACAAAAAATATAAATTGTATTTCTTTTATTTTTGCTTGTAATCTTATTTTACAAATTCTATAATTATAATTGAATAAGCAAAATGTTCTTATTTTTAAAACTAGTATAAAATATATTATATTATGCATTATAATATTTTTTTCTTTATTATAGTAATATTTCGAAATCCAACACAGCAAATACAATACAAGAAAACGCAGTAGTGAAAGAAAAATATGTCATAAAAATATATTCATAGCATTTAACAAAATTAACGAAAACAATAACTGAACAGAAACAGAAAATAAATGGAATGTGTTAGACAAAACAGAATATAAATTAAAGAAAATAAGTTATTTCAACAAGAAACAATAAAAAAAAAAAAAACTATTACAGTTAGTAACTGCATTTACTTGCAACACAAAACATTTAGTTGTATTATAAATATTAACTTAAAGTGAATACCTTGCATTTATTTTGTAGTGTTTTATTTAATGGAAAATGTTGAATTTTGTTGGCTCGAAGTAGGTAAATCTTCAAACCAAAAGGAGGAGATTCACAATATATGATTTCCAAAAAAAAAGACTATGATATTCAGTAGAAAATCTAAGCTATCTTGTATGCGGAGTGGAACATTCTGAGGATCATTGTTCCCGGTTTTTGACGAGTGCAACATTTTGTGGAACGCAAGCGGAAAAAAAAAAGAAACTAAACCATAACGTTCTCTCTTGCATTGATTGTTGCTTTTACTTATCAAGTCTTAAATCACGATGCTTATATGTACATCTCTACGAGTGACTTCTTGCCATGCAAAATTTCAGTAAAAATGGTGTTTCATGTGCTGCTTTTCATTCTAATATACCGAAAACAGCAAGAGCACTGCCGATTATTAAAAAAACAATTATTACAAAAATTATTCACCAACAAACAGAAAAATATGTCAGATAACTCAACGTTTCACGTTACGTTCCACAAGTTACAAACTGAATGATAAATCAACAATCTACACACGTAATGTACTATATTTAAGTGTTTACTTCGTGCTACGACATATATAAATGCTAAATTTAATTATTTTGTTTATCAAAGTTCTCTTCCGAATGCAAACATCAATATATTATTTTTATTTTTACATTCAAAATGTATTTTTTTCATGGATTTTTCTTAGGATAAAAATTTTTTTTTTTTTTTTGTAAGTGAAATTGAAAATTGAACACATATTCTTTGCTGAATTTCATATTATTCAAGATTTGTCTGTAAAATTTAGAGCATTAAAAAATGTACTTTTCTAATTACATAGTTCACAGGGAATTACAATATTTTCTTTAACACTTTATAAGGCATTGGTTTGTTAGTAAAGTCATAAATATTAGATCTTTTTATGCTATGCCAAAAAATTTCATATTGTTTTGTATACATTTTTAATATTAACACTGACGACGATATACATATAATATAATTATTGAATTTATAGCACTTGAACATTTTTTGTTTGCTTTTATATAAATATAAATATTTATAGAATATAGATATTTAAAAAGTATAGTACGTGTAATAGTGGTGGGGAGAGTGCAAAGAGTTTTATTTTTTTTTTTATTTGAACTGTTTTATATATTATTTTAGTTGTAAAATGGTACTTTACGTTGAATCTGTTTTTCATTCATTCTTACTTCATTCGTATGTTTTTGTTTGCCGTGTATGTGTCCTGAGTCCTCCTTTCTGCATTGAAAAACATTTATATTTGCTTTTCTTTTATTTTATAATGTATGTATGTATTTATAAAGTTATTTATATGCTATTTTAATATTACGCTTAAAATATAATATAAAACATTGTTTGTTTCTGTTTTGTTTTTGTTTTTTTAAATTAAATAAAAAATATTTCTTTATAAAATAATATTATAGGTTGATTTATAGAAAAAAAGGTTATGTGTTGTGTTGTAGGTAAGTGGAGTTTTATTGCGTTTGCTGTTGGATTTCGATTTTCTCGACTGTCATGTCTGGATTCATAGCCGTTGCTTCCTGTAATAATAAGAACAAAATATAACGTGTCAGTAAACATAATAGAAAAACATTAAATCTGTATATTGAGAAAACAACGTTCATAACAAGTCGAACAATTCATTTATTCATTCATTGTCCATTAAGTGGGTCGCGGGTGTAGGTTGCTCAAGTGGACCCTCCATAGCTCTCGATCCTCCGCCATCGACTCCAAATAATAAAGGGCAATCCCCATACGGGTAGAGGAGAGATTATGAATTTGATCTAACCATCTCATCCTGGGTCTACCTAGAGGACGCCTGCCTGATGGTACGGATTCCATAGCACGTCGTGGAATCCTGGTCGGGGACATGCGTTTAACATGACCAAACCACCGAAGCATGGACCGCTCCGTCCGGAGAAATAGCTGCTCGACATTGAGTTCCTCACGTATTCTGGTATTTCTAATGCGATCTCTACGGATCACACCAGCAATACAACGGAGAAATCTCATTTCGGCAGCTTGTATTCGCGATCTTATTCTTTCGGTCATTACCCAAACCTCATGACCATAGGTAAGAGTTGGAACAAACACCGAATTAAAGACTGACAACTTAGCTTTGACACCAAGTTCAGTCCTCCTGATAACAGAATGACCAAGCTGTCTCAAAATTGACCCAGCCTGACCAATCCTACAGGAAAACTCGGCATTGCTCCTTCCATCACTCGTGAATAAGACCCCGAGATACTTAGCATTCCCCACCTGTTTCAATGGGACTTCACTATCGTGCAGAGTGCATTGAACAGGCGTTCTGGAGACGATCATCACTTCAGATTTGTTCACGTTTACCTTCATCTCAGCTTCAACACAAGGTATTGATTTAACGCCGTTTACCCAAACACAGATTTTACAGTTTGTGTAAAGATATTAAATGGCTCTCAAGAGAGAACCATCAATTCCATACTCCTGCAATACACTCCAGAGTTTCCCTCGAGGGACTCGGTCGTATGCTTTTTTCAAATCTACGAATCAAGCGTAAACAGGTGTAGCATACTCCCAAGCCTTCGACCGAAACGGTCGAACAAAAAATAAGAAATTTCTGCCTTTCCCCAAAGGGGGTTAAATTCTACCAAGTAAGACGACCAATGTCGAATGGGAGATAGATCAAAAGCAGAACTATTTTATACGATACCTTCTAAGAAGAGCTCTCAATTCTTTGAATAGGCAAATAAGTGATATTATTGCTCTATACGATACTATAAACATTATTATTCCTATAAACCAGGGGTTCCCTAACTGTGCGTCGCGAAACCCTGGGGCGTCGTGTCGCTATCCTAATGGCGTCGCAAGTTTTATTTTTTCACTGCTGTAAGACTCCAAATAAAGGACATTACGTTTCTCTTTACGAATACCAAGAGCAAGGTCGAAGCGAAATCCAATAGTTACATTGCAGTCGAAGATTAAGCGCGTTTGTGTTTCCCGCATTTCAAGTCATACTTACTTCATGTAATGGCATGCACTCATATATTCTCCTGATACTCAAAAATAAATAAAGGGTTTTCAATTGGCACGGGTCGTTGCCACTCCTGTCTTTACTCCTGTCGTTGTACAGGACAACCCGAGGCAGTCAATTCCTCGCCGTGCACAATAAATCGGTCTTTCGCAGATTCCAACTTGACGAATTTTGCATCGCGACTTGGGCTTACGTCCCTACAATATCTAACTAATCCAGGAGCTCAACATTAAAATGGCCATAGACAAAGACGTTTGTTCGCTGACTTGGCCTCGGACAATTTGGAAGAGAACCCCAATTTCGACTGAAAAATCATCTTTAGCGACGAGGTGCATATTTAGATGAATGCGGGTATGTTAAGACACAAAATTTCAATAAATATGGGACGACGATATTTCAACGTCGTCGACCTGTCCTTATTGAAAAACCCTTTAGTGATAATCTTCAGTAAGATCAGCTTCTATTCACATATCTATGCTTTTAGAAGGGCGTCGCAAAAATTTTTCAACCTCTCTAGGGAGTCGCAGTATGAAAAAGTTTGGGAACCACTGCTATAAACGATAAAGCCACAAACATAACACTGTAGTTTACCAAAGATAAAATCATTTTAATTTTCGTTCTGGTTCCAGATAAATAATAATGTTGGGATATATGTAAAAAGCAGACCTTAGCAGAGTGCCTAAACTCGTCAAGGGTTCCCAAAGTTTACAGGTTCTAAGTACGTACTCTTTTATTGAAATTTTCTATGACCGTTTCGCATAAATGTGACTGAAATTTCATTAACACACATCCCAAATTGCTCTTTCAAGGCGTTGCTGGTCGTGGGCTTGTTTGTATAGACCTTTGACTTTAAAAAAAAATCCCATAAAAAAAAGTTCAATGGCGCTAAATCGCAAGATCTGGATGGCCAATACTGATGGCAAAAACGGCCGATTACACGATTAGGAAATGACTCGTGCAGGCTGTTTCCTTGTCTTATTTAATATTTAAGTTGGTTGGTTGAAAGTGGCTACCAGAGTGCCAGCTGAGAAACGCCAACACACTTAGACCAGCATAGGTCCATTGTTATACCACGCTAAACGGATCATTGGAGACAAATAAAAATTTTCTCTAGCTATTCGTTGAACCATTTTAAGATTTTTATCAAGCCAAAGCGTAAGAGGCTTTTGATGTCTATGTTTGTCAGTTGACTTAAGTCGTTGTAATGGAAGACTCCAAAGTTAAGTTTGCTTCCACGGGAGAGATGAGGAATAGTTTCCTCCTCATCTTCATGCGTACAGCTTCTGCAAAAGTCGTTTGCGAAAAGACCTAGCCTTACAGCGTGCCCAGTAATGACACCCATTGGAGTGCCGATATACTTGCCTTTTGAGAGAAATCACATTCTTAGAGCGTTTTAAATCCAGCTTAGGCTAAATTTGTAGTGCGACTTGTCCACCTCAGATTTGCACTCTCAATAGCATCCAGCTAGAATTTTGTTTAACAAGTAGCGATTGGTATGCCCAAAGTGCATGCATAACATGGGTTGAGTTGTTCCTATTCTGGCGAGTTCATCGGCCTTACAATTCCCTGGAATGTCTCTACGCCCGCGCCCCGGCACCCAAATTAGGTGAATGTTAAACTGCTCGGTCATCTCCGTAAGAGACAATCGGCATAGAAGTTATAGAGATCGAAGTAAATATAAATACAAACCTGAATTGCCTCAGCCAACGCTTTGTCATGATCGATCGGATCGCCATCGGATTGAATTGTAATCTTTTGTTCTACTCTCGTTTCGACAATTCCGTCACGTTCGGTTTTATACTAAAAAAATAAAAAAAAGTTTTTATTGAGCGCTAATAAACCACAAACAACCAGCGGCCACTTACAGTAATAGTTTCAACAGTTCTCGTTTTGCTGCTAACAGTTTGTGAGGATACAATTTCCCCGTGAGCCGAATATCCGGGAATCTCTTCACCCATAACTACGCGGGTTTGTTCAACATGTGGTCCAGTACTGTCAGGTGATTGCTATAAATTTCAATTTAAATAAAAATTACATCATTCTTGTGCACAATAAACTATAACAAATATTTCTCCATTGCAATGAATGATTTCCAAAAAAATTATGAAAAAAATGATTCAAAATTTATTTTTGTAAGAATGTTCTCCAACTAAACATAGATCTTTCGATGCTAAATATACGACAACAGACAAATGCAATAATGTATACAAGTAACTATCATTCCAATACAAACCTTGTACACAGTTGTGGTTTTTACTACAGACCCATCATAGGGCCCATCAATTGGGGTACCTGAATCTCCAGAGCTTGTCGATGAAATACTGTCTCTTCTTTGGAACTAAAAATTTTTGTAAAGATCGTTTGTTGATTTGGTTACTAAATACACAACGACAACAACAAAAAATGGTGTACCATTCACAAAATTGCATGCGCAGCTATTTTTTTTTTTTCTCATTTTGTTTAGCAAATTAAACAAAACAAATAAACACAATTTAACAACAGAGCATGCTTTTCTGTTTTCATTTAAAGATTTTTGCTACAACTTACCTGATCCCCACTTGTGACTGTCGCAGTGGTCTTTACCTCCTGTGTAACGACTCGTTGTTCTTGTTTAGTCGGGTCATGAGTGCGGGTAGTGGCAACAGTTTTTTCCTCAAGTTGTTCGGTTTTAGCCTTCTTACCCAAATCTTCGTGGGTAGTGGCAGTTCGAGTGGTAACAGCGGTAGCTGTTACATAAGCACCGCTCAAATCATCACGAGGAGCGTCGGCCTAGGTGTGTTATGTGTTTTGTGTTAATAAAAATACGCTTTTGTTTATGCATAACGGGAAAATAAGACACAGGGAAGCGATAACATCGAATAGAGAAGAAAGCGTGTTAATATAGAGGAGAAAAAAAAATATAGCTTAAGAGGCAGAGTGTGAAAAGTCCTTCACCGAAATTGTGTAATATTATTGACAGGATATTCAAGATTGTTAGAAGAAGTTGTGCTTGAGAAGAAAGACACCATATACCATAATAAAAATTGAAAAGCCAATAAAGAATAAAAGAAGTTGGAAACGTTTGCTTTATTAACAAATTCAAGAGACGGGTCGTATACCAGTAGAATGCCTCATCAAAAATATGGACAAAATAGTTCCATAGATACATCAAAGTTGTGCAGGACAATTACATACTGCCCCAAATCAAAATGTTAAGATCCATATTAAAGGAGTGTTTTCGTTTTTTTAAGATATTTAAATTTCCAATAGGCCAACTAGCTATGGTCACAACTTCGTTAGCGTTATGAATACTTTATCTCCCTAATCATAGTAACTAAACTGAGTAATTTCAGCTAATGGATACATATTACCGGATAGCAAAAAAGCACGCCAATGTAGAACGACGCTTACAAATTTGGGGATTTGATTTTAGTGATTGCCCCTGATGATTTAGAGTCGCCGGTGGAAGATTGAGAGTTATCAGCGTTCACATGGTACTTATTATAAGGTCCTTATTAAGGCAAGATGAATGGATACGATAGCTCTATTTTTGGAAGCAATACAACAGAGCAGCTATCGATATTCACAGACGGAGTCGGTACCAGTGTATTTTCTAAAAACTTAAATATCCACCTGTCCTTTAACATTTCAAAATTTTGCTGCGTCTTTCGAGTCAAACACATTTCGTCAATAGCTCTGGTCGTTATGCCTTAATGCGCTAAAGATCACTAGAAACTGATGGACAGGCAATAATATCTTTACTTTATGCTCGAATTGAAGTTACCAATTCGGGATGAACGAGAAACAAAAAATCCTATTAAAATCGGAGATCGCAAACGTTGCAACCTAAAAACTCGCAACCAGTTTAAGCCTCATTTAGGCGATAATTTCAGTTGAGCTATCAGTTAAGCTTTTAGTTAAACTGCTGTTCTACAGTGCATTTAGACATCAGTCTAGTATTCAGTTGAGTTTTCAATTTACTCGTGATTACCCAAAGGTTAGAAGATATTTCTACTAAAACTGACAACTGAACTGAAAACTTACGGGAATTCCATCAGTTTCAGTCTCAGTTTCAGTTAGACGCTTCAATTTTTGCATTTAGACATCAGTTTAACTAAAAGATTAACTGATAGCTCAACTGAAACTGAACTGATGGTCTAAATGGGGCTTTAGATTGTTTAATTATGTCAGAATTTACTCTAGATTAAACTTGTGCTTATAAACATCGCCTGCTGTATGTCGATTACTTTTTTGATCAGTACTCTAACTTGTGCATCTGTCAGAAGAAATTGAGACATAAGTGAAGTCCCACCTGCTTGAACCTATCGACCAATATGTATGTACGTCAAAATCGGTTATAACGACCTTCAAGGGACTAGCGAATTTGGTTGTTATAACCGATGTCGTTGTAAGCGATTTTAACTGTACTTTATTTTGGATTTTTAAATCCTGATTAATTGTTGGGGCTTTGCTTTGACAGATCATTACGTATGCCCTTCTGTCAGGCATTTGGTTTTTCCCACACTTCGTCTTCACAAATCAATCATCAATAGTACTCCTGAAAAGTCTATATTATGTACTTAAAGGCAAACCTTCTTCAGATAATCCAAATTGTTCTTGAAAACTATTTACATGAGAGCTAAGTAGAAACATGAAAGCATTCACTATAAAGCAGATAATGACCAAATATGAGTTATAATCAATGAATGATGATTTTGAACCAAAAAAGCAGAAACAAATGCAATAACAAAAAAAACTAAGAAAATAATTAAATGCTAAAGCCAAACTAAAAGTAGTAGACAACAAAAGCCAGACTAGATCACTAGCAGTCTCTTAAAGCCATGATGCCATTCATAGAAATTCATTTAGTATGGAAAAAAAAAGATAAACAATGTCTCCCGCCTATCACCATTTTAAAATGCAGCTGTAGTGCTAACCTTGTGTTCCTGTGTGGAGAACGTCACTTCGCCGGTGCCTAAATTCCTCACTTCCTCCTCAACATTGTGCGTTACTCCATCTTCGTTCTTGGTCAGCACTTGTTTGGTGGTTGTCTTCACTACGGTCGGTGTGCTCACATATTTGCCCAACTTGCCAGCAGATTTCGGTGTCCCCGACTGCATTTCTTTAATATTCTCCGACTCGTATTGTTTTGTCATGTCGTCGTCACTGCTCGCCTCCGAGTCACGTCGCAAGGCGTTCTTACCCATGTGCTTGATCCCATCAAAGAACTGTTCACGAGTAATTGGCACCGATTCCGTAGTGGTACTGACCTCAACGTCCTTGCCAAAGTGACTCGGATCGATTTGTGCATAGTTGAGGATAAGTTTGCCTGTAACTGGATCTCTTACAGCGGTATCAGGATCAATGTCACCAGTGTTGGGATCAATGTGTCCGTATTCGCTCTTAATACGTCCCGTTACCGGATCAATCTCCCCGGACAGTGTCATCGTATGGGTGACGGTGGTTCGCGCTCCAGCGATGCGTGGATCATTCGGATCGACCTGAATAATTTCACCAGTTATTGGATCAATCATATTATAAACAAAAACTGTTCTATTTGAGAATTTCAAAATACGTCCCGTTGTGGGATCGATTTCACACGATTGTGGGTCAATCTCTTCTGGACGGCCACGTTCGTCGGTTCGTGTTATCAAGAAGATCTTCACGATGACGATTTTGCCCGTTCTCGGATCGACGCGACCGACTTTGGTGTAGATTTCACCACTATCGGGATCGACCTGTGTCGCGGCGTACAATGGTTCGCCGGTTTGACTGTCCACCTCTCCGGTGGCGGTGTAGATTTTGCCAGTTTGCGGCTCGATTTTGATGGTGTTGGGGTCTAACTTGGTCTGTTGTTTGATCTCGTTTGCCTTTGGATCTAGGTAGCCGTAGATTGTGATGACATAACCAGTGATAGGATCCACACTGCTAGAAACATACTGTAGTTCCTTAGTGTTGGGATCGGTAGCGCCAGTTGGAACCCAAATTTGATTTGTTTTCGGATCGATAATGATGTCTTTGTCGTCGCGTGATTCGACAATTGGCTTTTGGGTCTTGGGATCGATGCGGTGTTGAACGATGCGCAAGGAGAGTATGCGGGCGTACTCTTTGTCGGGTTTGTTAGTCTTGGGGTTGGTCTGGTTCTTGAGGACGATTTGTCCAGTGGCTGGGTCGATTTTGGCGTCTTTGACGACTGACTTGCCTGTTTTGGGGTCCAAACAGGTAATGGTGTGCTTTACAAGATCGATTTGACCGTATTTGGTGTCGATCTTTCCGGCTTTAGGATCAAATTGTCCGGCTGATGTTTCAACTTGAGCTGATTTGGGGTCAATGACGCCCTTCTTAGCATCGTATTTGCCAGCCAATGAGGTAACTTCGACAATTGGGTCGATTTGGCGGCCCACCTCAATCAGGCGGCCCATGTTTGGATCGGATTTTCCGCTCTTTGGATCCACAACTCCGATGAGGGTGATTTGACCCGTTGCTGGATCCACCAATACGCTCTTTGAAGTGACGACTTTGCGTGTTTTCGGATCGACTGTTTTGATTTCGCCAGTTTTAGGGTTGATCTCACCGTATTTCGTATCTAGAATACCGGTTTCGGTGTTCAAAACGGCCAAAGAGCGCTCCACTTCACCATTGACAGTGTCCACCTTCTTGGTAACCGGGTCAATGCGACTGGTGATGACGGTAAGTTCCACTACTGGATTGTCTTGTGGGGCGACGCATATGATTTGTCCCAACGAATCGTCCACGCGGCCGCTTTTTGGATCGGCAACACCGTTGATGAGGTGCAAATTGCCTGTCTTAGGATCCACTTCACCTTGGTACACCTGCTTCTTGCCCGTTTTCGTGTTCAATGCTTCCAAAGTGCCCTTCTTGGGATCAATGAGACCATATTTCGATTCAATGCGGCCAGTTTCTGGGTCCAAAATGCCAGTCGAGTGCTCGATTTGACCGCTTTCGGCATCGATCCTCTTGGTCGATGGGTCAAACTTTGAAGTGATTACCATGATCTTAACACGCCTCTTCTTCGGCTTGGCGGCACCTCCAACCGGAACACCTGCACCATCGACACCGGCAATGCCTGCATCTTTGTTGTAGCGCTCTGCGTCAAGGAACGCAGCCGTTGGGTCAGTGAGTGGCTTGTAAGATCCCGGTGCTCCTGATGAATAGCCCGGTCTACCTCCACTTGGCGAGTATGACCTACCCTGAGCGTCTGTCAATGGAACAGCACTCTCTGCCCCGCTAGCGGAAATCAACTTTGCCTTTGTCCTCGGCGACAAATTACCTTCTTTAAGGAGTTTTTCTTTCGTCTTGGGCGAAAGCTGACCCTTGTTCAACTTATCGCGTGTCTTCGGTGACAATTCACCCTTCTTCACCTTCTGAGCGTGTTCCTTCAGTTGCTCTTCATTTCCTGGCGCATAATTGAATGCCAAGCCGACCTTCTTTTGTTGCGCTCCCGGCGAGAGCTGCTCGCTGCCATCTAGACCCTTATTCGAGTTTGGATCTTGATCGTAGCGGAATCCGCCTGGGATGTAGGACTTACGCGTTGGACTTGTGCCAGCATCGTCCTCGGAATACTCATACGGACGGGTGTATCCAGCTTGACCCTTGTCCTTGTTGGCGCTCTCTGATGGAGCAACCACAACGCCCACAGCTACCCTCTCCTTGCCCGTTTTGCCAGATTTGTCTTTGGGTTCCTTCGTAGGCGAGGGTGATTTTTCTTTTTGATCCTTGTCTTTTGGCGATTTGCGACCCGAAGAGAAGAGACCAATGCCCTAGGTAAATTTTGAAAATAAAACAAATAAACAAAAAAATACAAAATAAATCAAAACAAAACAAGAATATTCTACATTCTAAATACTTAAACTTAGGAGTAAAAAACAAAAACAACAAATCAGCCAATACATGATGGTCAGTCTACGTGACGCTCTTGATGTTGTTTCTCTTTCCTCGAAGTTCGTCCATCGCGGTAGCTTTCTTACCACACAATCTTCACCTAGTTCTTAGCCTAAATTGAATCAAGAAAAACGTGTACTTACTCGTCCTTTACCAGCCGACTTGTCCGAGCGATTGGAATCATTCAAATCATCAGTACCTGCAAGAACAAACATTAGATTGCAACTTAATTCGAAAGCGAATTATAAAAGTACCATTTTGTCCTTCGGTGCCAATCTTTCCACTCTTCCTATCCTTGTCCTCCTTGGCTTTCTTGTCCTTCTTATCCTTTTCAGAATCTCCAACAGGAATCTGTACACACACAAAAAATAAACCAAAGATTATGTAAATTGCTTTTAAGTTCAACCAAGTCTCTTTCAACATCTATAACATAAGCTCTAAGGATGATATCGATAAAAGAGAGAGAGAGAGAGAGTAAGAAAAAAATGCATGCATGCTACAGTAATGATTAAAATTGCAACTGGATTTGAGTGAGATTAATTTTTTTGTGTTTAAGAAACTCTTCAAAATTTTATTTCGTGTTGATGGTGTGTTAGTATTTTTTTTAGTTAATTTGTTTATCTGCCAATTAGCGGGTGTTTTCTTATTGATCACACAAATCACAGCGACGTAATTAAAGTACAAGGAGATTCAAAAATATACAATATATACAAATATATATATATAAGGTATGAAAGGATAAAAGGTGTTTACATATAAAGCAACAAAAGAAAAATCGAAAGGAAACACACAAGGAGAATATAAAATCAAAAACAAATAACTCGCTTTTCGTGGGTTCGTTTTGATTCGATGGTATTTCTTTCTGCTGTTAACGATTACTCCTTAAAATGCCTGGGCAGGATGGGAAGTTATTTAAAAACAACTGAAATTGTTTAATATCAAGCTTTTCAGTCGTTCGGATCGGCACAGAATCGTCCATTCCAATCGTCTCAACAAATTCCACAGAAAAGAAGTGTGGTTGCAAGAAGCCATGGACTTATTGCGATTTATTTTGATATCTAATCAATTAAACGTAAACAAATCTGAAGTAATGGTCGTCTCCAGAACGCCTGTTCAATGCACTCTGCACATGAGTGGAATCCCATTGAAACAGGTGGAGAATTTTAAGTCTCTCGGGGTCTTATTCACGAGTGATGGAAGGAGCAATGCTGAGTTTTCCTGTAGGATTGGTCAGGCTGTGTCAATTTTGAGACAACTCGGTCATTCTGTTATTAGGAGGACTGAAATTGGTGCCAAAGCTAAGTTGGCAGTCTTTAATTCGGTGTTTGTTCCAACTCTTACCTAAGATTGCGGATAGAAGCTAACGAAATGAGATTACTCCGTTGTATTTATTGCTGGTGTGACCCGTAGAGATCGTATTAGAAACACCAGAATACGTGAGAAATTCAATGTCGAGCAGCTACTTCTCCGGTCGGTGCGGTCCATGCTTTGGTGGTTTGGTCATGTTAAACGCATGTCCCTAACCAGGATCCCAAGACGTGCTATGGAATCCGTAATATCAGACAAGCGTCCTCTAGGTAGACCCAGGATGAGATGTTTAGATCAAGTTCTTTATCTCTCCTCTACCGGTATGGGTATTGCCCTTGATGATTTAGAGTCGATGGCGGAGAATCGAGAGCTATAGAGGGTCCAATTGTGCAACTTGCAATGTATAAGCGGGCCATTTGAAAATAAATGAATAAATCTACTCAATTATACGGACAGATTTAGGTTAATTACTTGTAACCAAGCTTCACAAACCCCAATACATTAGAATCTGGCACTGGGATGGGGAAAAACTACAAAACAAATGTCTATTGTAAAACCACGAATAAGCACACGTATTCTTAAGAAGCTGACTCAAAAGAATACAGTGCATGTTCTTGGTGATCAATAGGCTTCTTGTGATATTATCCACAAACTGCTCCGCCAAAAACTCTACAATTTAATCGGCCATGTGGCGTATTGCCTTTCTTTTGAAACAGTCTTCCATCAGGATATCACTCAAATTTGGGCACTAAAATAAATTCTGGAGCACTGGGTAACGATATCGTTTGTCGGTGCAGTATCGCTTCCCTAGGTTCCGGCACAAACAGTTTAGCAAGATTCTAGTCAAAAATATACCGACAAGTGAGGAGATAAAAGCTACATCTGTATCCTCTTGGTAAGGTAAAAAATACTGAATACAGATACCGTACCGACAAATGAGGGAGCGGCCTTAGCTCGGCAAACATTCGGTACAGATTGTACACTGATTTATTCGGACACAGAGGCGGCAAAAAATAGGTTTAGTGGTGAATGACGCCAAAACCAAATATATGCTCTCAACAAGAAGGGACACACAACATCGACGAATCCGACAGAACGTCACGATAGACAAACAGACTTTGATGTAGTTCGAGACTTTGTCTTTCTCGGTTCCGCTTTTAACTCTGAAAATGGTATAAGAAATCAAGCGAAGAATTAGACTTGCCAACCGCTGTTACTTCGCCCTAAGAAGGTAATTGATAAACACCAAGGCGACTCTATATAAGACCCTCATCATTCCAGTCCCGCTTTATGGCGCAGAATCATGGAAGTTATCAAAGACGGATGAAGATCTCATTGGTCGCTACGAAAGCAAAACTCTTCAAGTGATTTTCTGTCCCGTTTGCGTTGAGGGGCTTTGGAGAAGGAGATTTTACCGTCATCTCTTGTTTGTCCGACAAACATATGAAAGTACAACAACTGTCCAGGGTATCGATTGCCATAACAAAGTCACCTCCCAGGAGTTAACCATATATGTACTTTCGTACTATGTACTTGTTTAAATTATGATTGGTGAAGCGAACAGTAACAACGATTCTCGCTAGTTGGGTTTGACCCAGACAATTTCTGTTAGGAAATTTTATCGAATTTCAGTCTATGAATTATTGTTTGAGAAAATAACATTAAGAACATTTCGTCACTTCGGTAGGAGTGATAGATATTTCGAGCTACACCACTAAATCACCATCATACTCCTTTTAAGTGATTGTTGCTGATTCGTTTGAGTTCTGACAGTTAATTCCCCTGTCAGGAAATTAACCTTATATGTCGATTTGTCAATAAATTGACCAAGTGACTACCTGCCACTAACGCTAAGCCAACTGAGCGATAAGTACAGTACACTAAGTAAAGGTCAGTTTGGTCATTTCAGAAATCTCTAATAGGGACATTTTGAAGTTTAGAAACTGATTGTTTGGGTGTTCAGTTCAGTAACTGCCACTCAAACTGAGATAGCTTCTCAATTCAGACGTCCGGATATGACAAAAAACCAAACTTGCAACCAGTGGACAATCGCGAAACTAATTCACGCCGAATGAACGCAGTTCAGTCAGCACTAAGGGTAACACACGTAAGGGGAAGTATAGGTGAAACAAATTTGTAATAAGATTCTGCTTATCAAAATGTTAGCCAAGTTATTACTAGACTTTACTGTGGTTAGTAAAATTTGCGACACGCAGACGTAACGCTGCAGTTAAACTAAATGTGTACTTTAAAAATTTGAATACAGAAAAATCGATTGAAAATATTTAGAACAATATAGAAATTTATTTAATTAAAGCGTGTGCAAAGCTGTTGTTTTTTTTTTTCTAATACTTCCCATCTACGGGAGCCTAAATAGGTTTTCTTTAAAAAGCGAGCAAACAAATTAATCGAAAAAAAAAAAGAAAAAAGTTACCAAAATAAAAATTAAATAAACGTATTTTTTGGGGGAAGAAAGGATACATATCGAAAGAATAAACAAAAAAAAAAGGTATGACAATTAATTGTTGTTGTTTGTTTTTAAGTAATAACCTGCTCGTCGACTATATAATCTGCACCGGTCTCGTAATCGCCTTCAATAGAACTCTGCGATGAGGCCGAAGCTGTACCAGTGCTTGATTCACGCTTCAACTGTTGTTGTTGTTATAGTTGTTCACGTCGATATCAATTTTTGTGTATCGCATTCACGAATAAATTGAATTATTATAGAATACACACAAAAAATTTGCATTATTTTGAATGTGGTGGAGTGACATAACCAAAGTGTTGTGGATTGTGTTTAAAAATGTTGTTGACATGAGGTGTGAATGAATGTATTTTTTTTTAAGTTTGCAATACAAAAACAGGAAAAAAAATACAAAATGTTAGTTGATATTAGTATCCACAAAATCACAAAGATAAAATTTCATTAATTTTTGTATTGTTTTTTTTTTTTTTAGTACGAAATGGGAATCTGTTATTTGTGGATTGTATGTGAAATATACGCTTGTAAGTGGAGTGGAAAGACAAACCTTTTCCTTTTTATCCTTCTTCAGTGGACTGCGACTGCGCGGTGAGTCCAAGTCGGGAATGTGGTCGGGTGGATTGCTCATGGTATGGCGTTTCTGAGCATCCTTTTCACGTTCTTTCTCTGCTAAAGCTAGAGCTGATGGAGGGTGCAAACAAGTTGTTTAAAAAAAAACGAATAGCATTGTGAAATGAAGAAAAATATTACCATCCATGCTCCTGCTGGTCAATCGGCGGCCTGAAAGGCTTCTATCGAACTTGGGAGCAGCTCGGTCTACAGGATTCTTTCTGGTTTCATACATGGTTCTACCGGAGTAGCGGAATTTCGATCCGAATCTGGGAAACAGTGTGGATTTTGTAGGTTGTTCTGGCGTCATCAAACGGAAGAATGTATGATGTTCGACACATGATTTCCACAACTTTTTAGCAGCTCGATGATTGGCTAACTTGAAGCCAATAGTCGACTCGTATTGTTCAAAGTCGCCTGGACGGATTTTGATGTAGAAGTGATGGCGTTTGTAGGAGATTTTTAAAATCTTGGGCCAGGCAAAGCGATTGATACGTAATCTGAAGACAAAATTCAATGCTACATTCGTGTGTCTATGTTGAGAGTCACATTTACTTACTTATCGCGATAGACAAGCAGGCCAGATGCACAAACGCCCAACATGATGTCTACACCCTCAGAGTCCTTGGCCGGGTGCAGATCGACACCGTACATGGCAAGTTTCTTTGCATTTTCCAAGTAATGCAATTCTGCCTCAGCTGGTGATTGTCCTCTGTTGAATGAGATAAAAATATTAACGTGAGTTGTGACCATTATAAGTTCATCTTGTGATTTACTTGTGTGTCTTGTGCAAGTCCATCACCTTCTGTTCCAATTCGGCGTTTTGATTGGGTGCGATTTTGAAATCCTTCAAATAACGCCTGTCCGGCATTTCTTTTGGATCATAGTCCCCCATTTCGGATTGAACGAGGTAAGAACCAAGCAAGGCATGAGTAACAAATGTGCATGGCAGACGTCCTTCCAAGATATCGTTGCGAACCTAAAAGCGAAATTCAATCAATTTGTATCTATGAAATTATTTCGAACTTACTTGAAGACAGAGTTGGTATCTGGTGATATCCTCCTGCAACTGAGCTGGCTCCGGAGGATAGAATTTAACGGCAAACTGTAGCACCCATGGATCAGTGCGGAAAAACTTCGTCACTGGCTTTTCTAGATCCAGCCAAACGCGATCGTCAGTTGGAACTTGATAAATTAATCCAAAGTAGTCTTTTTCAAGGATATTTAAACCGGCACAAATTGAATTGAGGAGGTCTCGTCCTTTGGCTTTACGCTGTTTTTTTTAATAAACACAAAATACATAAGACTTGTGATATAGACAGATCGATTTGAATAACTTACATCAATAGTGACATCTAGAATGGAGCCATCAAGTAGGGTTACCCGTGCCAAGGCAACTTTCGAAGAAGACACAGATTGTTGTTTCTTCTTCGTCGGTGTCTCTGTCTCCGTTCCAGCGGAGGGCGCTGATTTTGTTTCCGCTGGCATTTTGAATGTCAAGCGGAGAATAGACTATTTTCTGTAAAGAAATAAAGGAAAACAACGGTTAATAGTTGTAAAATGTATTACTTCGAATAATTATACAATTGCATCAATATAAATCATAAAAAAACATTGTTCTTCAAAAAAGAGTGTTGCTATCTACACAGCAGGCCTTAACACTGCCATTTTGCCAGCGGCTTTTATTTGAATTGTCTTCAGTGAATAATGACGTTTAGTGTGATTACCTAGTAGACCAGTTGACATGAATAATAAAGCGCTGATTGATTGCTTTAGCACTAGTCTGCAACTAAGTAAGTTTTACATATCATTGTTGCACTCATAAAAAGTTCGGGTAATGTGGACACATATCTCTATTCAGACATGTAAATGAAGCTTAATACGAAGTTAGATCTGTAACTGGTGGCATCTTATGTTTGATAATGGCGTCTAAAGAATTTACGACGAATCATGATCTAAATTGGTGCTGTACATGCATCAACTATAATCATTTTGAATAAATAGTAGGGAGACACTTGCAATATTTACGCAACTTCACAACTTTGGTTTAGTTTTACAAATACGTAGAATATTTTATTACCTAATGTGCTAATACCTAATGCAAAGGTCCGTTACTAATGCCCAGTTGTACAGTCAGAGTTTAAACTCTCGTTTTGGTTTAAACCTTCGTTCAACAAATTTTCGGTTTTACTGTGTTCGTTTAAACCCAAAGTGGAGTTCAACTCTCGGTTTAAGTTAAACGCCTGCATTCTGCCGTTTAAACTTTCGTTTCGCATTTTGAGGTTTATTTTGACAGCTGCTATTTCATACAGAGAGATAGAGAGAGAGAACAGAAATGAAAAATTGTTTGGGTGCTGCACTTCTTGATTTTATATGAGTGAAAAGTAGAGCTATGATTAGTTCCAGCATTACTGCGGTAAACCCACTGCCATCAGAAAATGTCAATAGATTTTCAACCAATATAATGTACTTTTCAATGAAAACGCCTTTTTTCAAGTGAACATCAGGTAGATCTTAGCTCAAACATAATGTAGACAAGCGTAAATTGTATTGAGGTTTTTTCAATACAAATTATTTCTTTTCGTGTGTGGAAATGACGATTATTTTTTGTAATGTACTAGTGATTTCTTTAGATTCTTCTATACATACTCAAATCTTTCACATTTTGTTTTGGCTGAAACAAGACACTTCCCACTCTATTCTTTTTACAATGCAATTTGTTTGTCCGATTTTGAACACACTTCTCGGGACAATGCCTGTTCAGTTCAAAGGTTTCGGAGTTCATACCATTTTTGTATACAGATCTGGATTACCCACATTTTTTGTTTAAAAAAAAAAGTAAAACCAGAACAAGATAGCGCAGATTTTCGTAGAAACAAACCAGACAATGACCCTAATTAGAGGCTCATAAAACCCTTTCAATATTTTACTGGCGACGGGTGATTGGATGTGGTAAAAACCCAGCGAGTTACAAAGAAGCAGTACCTGTGATCGCATCCGTCTGAATGCCACATACATTTCAACAACTAGATATTATTATTGAAATAAAAAAGAAATAATAATTACTGCAATAATTAATTGGTGAAAGTAGATGACAGTTCAAACATGTGTCGAAAATAAATCAATTCACTTCGTTAATACCAAAATACACAATGTAATAATATTGCACACATTTTCTTTTATTTACAAATGGTAAAATAGATAAAGTAGAGAAAAGCAACAACCATTTACTTAGTCAAAAGTGCGCTGGTAGAAAAATATCCCCTTAAGGGAAATTGTTCTGCGCTTCCACAACTGCGTTTAGTTAACTGTCAGATTATTTTGTACTGTGAAACTGAACGAGTTAAACCAAAAGTTTAAACTCTCGGTCAGGTTTAGTTAAACTTCAGTTTAAACTCTGACTGTACAACTGGGCATAAGACTAAAATAGGCCTGCCTGAACTCGTAGGTATGCTTTTTAATAAAAAATAAAAAAACAATCCTAGAACAAACGTAGAACGTACAATACCAGGAGGGTAATGGATATTAATCTAATGAACTGGGTACAGCGTGTTTCCTCTACTGCGTTGTCATTTGAAACGCAGCATAAGTATTCATTCGCTCTTCAGGTCCTAGCGATCTTAGACGACTGACTGGTCGGACATTTCTGGTCAGGTCAATGTCGCTCTACAGCTCGCAGAAAAATCTAAATTTAAACTATTTCACAACAAATCAGTGGCAATCTTTCAACAAAAACTTAGCTTAAAGCGTAAACTTAATAACATAAGGCACCTATCTAATTTTACAAATCAATGTCAACTGAATTCCGCAAACGTGAATAAAAAACTGGGCAAGTGATTAATATCGACTACGCACGTTCCGAATGTACCTACAAATTGTCAGGGCTGTTTGTGTCTTGTTGTAAACTTTTGTATACATTTTGATAGTTTTTGTATATAAACACATCAAAGCTTAACTCATTCTTTTTCGATGATTTTTATTGACACTTTACCGTCATACGGTCGAGGTCAAGGAGCATTATTACCTGACGCTGCCTGACGCGACGTCAAATTGTGTTCGTTGTCAAACGCTGCCCAAGGACAATGTCGAATATTTGACAAGGCAAACACGATGAAACGTTTCACCGTTTCCAAATAACAAGTTTCAAATGTTTGATGTTTTGTCAAATAATTGAATTTTGTTCAATTGTAAAGTAAAATCAATAATTGTCTAGTTAAGTAATGTCGTTTTCCATTAGGCAAAAAAAGCGTCCGGGAGCATCCGGAATCAAAAAAACAAATCTGAAACCGTTCCATTGGCGCAAAAAATACTCTTCTGTTGATTCTGAGGATAGAATTTCGCTTCTCGATTTCATGTCAGAATCCACTGAAGAAGCACTTACACAAGTGCATTTTATGTATTTTATACAAGCCAGCTGGAAGTAGCCATACAATAATTTTTGACGTTTCACCAATATGTGAGTGTGTCACCCAGAAGCAGGTTTCTTGTTCCATTGGATTTCGGAAATCCAATCGGTGAATCCCCGAGTGAAACCAATGGAAAACGGCGGAAGTCTGACAGCTCTCTCACTAACTTGATGTCTCTGAGTTCTTATTGGCCTTGATTAATGACATGAACTCAGTTGACGTTTATGGAAGGGTAGCCGACAATCGACAAATCTAGTAAAGAATTGCTCAACTTACTACTAAGTTGATATTTCCATTGGGTTATGAGACACCGCAACTAGACAATCGATTTGCTTTAATGAAGAGCACCAGTCAAACCTTTGGATCTTGGAATACTTTTTGTTACTAAGGCCACATTCTGATATAAATTATTCCGACCTGTCCTAAACGGATTTAATGCTTGCTTATGATCAAATTTCTAAAAAATGCAAAATCAATCACAAAATAATAGCCGTTGAAGAAACTATACCAAATAAAGGGTGTGCCATAATTTACGCAAAATGTAATTTTGATAGAAAATACATATTTTTAATTAAAAAGCTTAAATGTTTTATTGATTAGGTAATACAAATTGGGGTTATGTATTGGATAAATGGCCACCACGGTTTTGTTGGCAAGTACGTACTCTTTTATTGAAATTTTCAATGACCGTTTCGCATAAATGTGTCAGAATTTCATTAATACACCTCCCAATTTCCTCTTTCAGGCGTTGGTGGTCGTGGGCTTGTTTGCATAGACCTTTGACTACAAAAAATCCCAAAGAAAAAAGCCCAATGACGTTAAATCGTAAGATCTGAATGGCCAGTTCTGATCGCAAAAACGGCCATATACACGATAAGGAAATGAATCAAGCAGTAATTGAATTGTTTTTCTGACTGTAGGGCATGTGGCACCGTCTTGTTGAAACCACATGTTGGACACATCCACATCTTGAATTTAGGAACTAAAATCATGCCACGATAACGAACACCAGTAATTGTTACTGCCTGACCAGCTGAATTTTCGAAAAAGAATTTCGATAATGTATCCAGCCCAAAATCTGCACCAAACAGTCAAGCGTTGTGGATGCATTTGTTGCTCAACAATTACTCGTGGGTTTTCTGAACCCCAAATGCGACAATTTTGACGATTAACGAAGCCATCGAGATGAAAATGAGCTTCATCACTGAATATGATTTTGTTCGAAAATTACGGACTGAAGCTGAAAAACCTTCATTATTTGTAATATATTGCTCAACAATGATGCTCCCTTTTTACTAACCCTGAACTGTCAGCTGTCACATTGTTATCTTTTTGCTACTTGACAAGTATCATTGGCGATTTTTTTCATTAAGTAACATTAGAGGGCGCAGTAGCGCAGTAGTTAGTGTGCTGGACTACTGTGCGAGGGATCCCAGGTTCGATCCCCGGAAAAACACAAATTACATCTTAAAGTTTTTTCTACTGCGCCACCTCTCGCGAACGTCTGACAAACATCCGAGAGTATGACTGTCATGAAATAGCTTCTCAATTCAGCCGTTCGGACTCGGCATAAATTTGTAGGTCCCATCCATTCGTCCCAAAAGTAGAAACTCACACAAAACGAATGGTTGCGATTCATTCATTCAACATTAGAGATAAAACGCCTACACACGTATCAATGAACTACTTTTGGTTTTTCATCAATGTATCAATGTTACTTGACAAGAACATTGAAGAGCATACAAAGCTTTGTTAAACTTTTTGAAAATGTCTTCCTTTATCTGTCAAATCAAAACAATTTTTGTGGATTTAGTTAACAACAAGGAGAAAAATATATATACAATTATTGTCAAGAAAACAAAACAATCTAGTTAGTTTTTGCATTCAGGTTCCATCTAGTTCAGACAATTCAAGTCGACTTAAGTAAACTATATTCTTGCATGTGGTCAAATTTATTTTGTTTTATTCGAGTTTTGTCTTCATTATTGCAAAAACATGACAGAAGTAGTCAAAAATGTTCTTGAAAATAGGCACCCAGAAATTAATTAGTGAAATGAAATGGGTTTAAACATATCCTATAATTATGCAATAGCAGTATAGCCTATTTATGAAATGTGTCACTTGCGAATCAAAGAGCTTAGCACAAAAAGCTTTTATAAATTTATTAGGAAATATGTAAGCATTACAAACGCAACAAATTTGATCGCCAATTACAAATTTTAATTAAATTTTGCACACACATCATCATGTACTGTACACGATTAAAAAGCATCAGAGGCTACAGGCGTGTCGCCAGCTATCAGACGTGTATTTTGTACCCTGTGATAATTATTACGTGACAATTTTCGTCATCCAAAATTCTCGACTGAGATCATATTTCCGCACCGAAACGGAAACGTGAAATTAATGTTCTGAAATTGATTTATACCTATAAAAACATCGAAATCCACCAACAACACCAGCCAAAGGGGGAGAAATGTCACAAATAAGGTTTAATTTTAGAAAGTATTAGCATCCCTCACGTTCGGATAAATTTCATGCGTCGCAGTCGCACAAAAGCACGGACAAGAGCAACAAAGGTTTTATCGCTCCAGGGTCAAATGAATTTACAACTTTAGCTGTGGGGCGGGAGAGTCACTGATGCCATTTGTCGTGGCTCGTGGGGTGAAGGAGAAGACTTATTCATAAAAGTTGATTTATGAAGAACACTTGAGATCCTATCTGAATTGTACGCATTCAATATGACATAATACTCTCACAAATAATTGAAAATTAAACGAGCGCAATTGAGGGTTTATACTACACCATATTAACAGGCACCCACACAAATATCTTTGGATTCATACGAGTATTCTTGTACTATTTGCAGTTTAAGGAACAATTACGATCCACAAGATGTATTCTGAAGTGTGAGCGCGCATTAAATGGTTTAATTTAGACATTTTAAGGTCGCTATTTGGGGTGGAAGTGGAATCAATTAAATGCATATCTATATTGTTTTTGAAGTTCTCTTAGGCCAGTCTGCAATATGCGACTCACTTTTTGCAAATTATTTCCAATGTAAATGCTCATTAAAAAATTACTATTTACAAGGCAACAATTCATTCATTATCCGTTTATTATATGTACTTGCTTCACTTTAGAACGTCTGCAATTTGAATACATTAAGTTCATTAGTCCAACACCTGTGTACCCTCTATTGAATGAAACTAAAACGGTGAGCCAGCAAAACAATTCATCGTATACAGGGTAACACTATCCACATATGTATGTTTACATGATTGTATATCTAATTAAAGCGCCTTGCCTCTGCCCAGCCCACGCACCTTGGAGTGGAGTAGGAAGCCAAACAAAAGTGTACGCTTGTCATCGTTGCTTGTATTTTTCACTTGGCGTGGGAATTTTGTTTAATAACAACGAATCCATAGGGAACATCCTTTTCAATTCCCATGCGTGTTTGTCTGCTGTTCGTTACCATGGTGTCAATAAAGTATAATGGGTTCCACAACTTGGTCAAGACTTTGTTTATTAAAACGATTGTTAAGTTGACCATACCTTCGTTTCGAAACAAAAAATTTTGTGTCCACGTTGAATGTAGTTCATCAGTTATAGAACTATGTACTTCTTTTTTTATTTATAGGGTTCTAGGGCACTAAAAATGAGTGTTCTATAGTAGGTACATAATTTCCGGATCACGAAAGATTGAGAACAAATATTCTTCGAAACCAGTCGAAGAAATACTATAGAAGACGGGGACCAATGATGTTTTTATTAGTCTTAGTTCATAGTTCATTTATTTATTAAAAGCTTACACATTAAGATAACAATAATCTTATAAACTAGTGCAAGGCTTAAATATAATTCTTTGCAGTTCGTAAACTGTTTTTTTTTTAAATGCGTACCTGAAGGGTGTCCCATAATTCACGAAAAATTTGAATTTTGCGCCATTTCATAGTACTACAGTAATGCCAACGGAAAAAAAAGATAACAATGTGACAGCTGACAGTTCAGGGTTAGTAAAAATATACGAAAGAACAGACGCATTTTCATTGTTGAGCAATATTTTAAAAATAATGAAGGTTTACAGTCCGCAATTTTCGAACAAAATCATTTTCAGTGATGAAATCATATTCATCTTGATTCTTGATGGCTTCGTTAATCTTCAAATTTGTCGCATTTGGAGTTCAGAAAACCCACGAGTAATTGTTGGGAAACAAATGTATTCACAACGCATGACTGTTTGGTGCGGATTTGAGGCTGGAGGCATTATCGGACAATTCTTTTTCGAAAATGCGGCTGGTCAGGCAGTAACAATTAATGGTGTTCGCTATCGTGACAGGATAACCCAGATTTTAGTGCCTAAATTACAAGATATGGATGTGACCAACATGTGGTTTCAACAAGACTGTGCCACATGCCCTACAGCCAGAAAAACAATTACTGTTTGAGTCATATCCTTATCGTGTAATTGGCCGTTTTTGCGATCCGAATTGGCGATCCAGATCGTGCGATTTAACTCCATTGGACTTTTTTCTTTGGGGTTTTTTTGAAGCCAAAGTCTATGCAAACAAGCCCACGATCACCAACACCTTGAAAGTGGAAATTGGGAGGTGTATTAATGGAATTCAGACACATTTATGCAAAGCGGTCATAGAAGATTTCAATAGAAGACTACGTACTCGCTAGAAACGCCGTGGCGGCCATTTATCCAATGTGCTATTCCATACATAACCCCAATCTGTATCACCTATGAATCAAAAACATTAACCTAAGCTTTCTAATTAAAAATATGTATGTATTTTCTATCAAAATTACATTTTGCTTGAATTTATGGGACACCCTTTATACTCGTAACTCATTTAAATTCAATTTACAAATTTGCAATCATATAAAATTAGTATTTTCATGCAAATCTGCATGCCTGACTGCGCACAGTAAAATTAGAGTTTCTTTATTTGTTTATGCAGGACACAGTTCACTGTCACTACGCTCATTGTTGACGCCCGGTCGCATCATTTAAACTATGCATACAATATGTGCAGTCAAGTGCTAACATCATTCTGGTTTAAATTACTTTCTCTTTGTCGCAATTTAAATAGCACACTGCGATTCAACGTTACATGACACATGACAATCGGCCAATCTCACACGCTTGGCATCAAGCGTCAGGCGTCAGGCCTGCCATAATGCAATTATAACTGTTCTCATTCGCAACACTCTTGTTTGTGTACAATGTACCATTACGGATAATAAAAATTGCCTCCATTCTTGTTAATATGAGTGATAGTGGTATTCATCCCTCATTTAGTCGCTGGCTGTTGTATAGGAAGTCATTGTCTGCTCTAGTGCCATATTCATATACAACATACATTAACATACTGCATCTTGTGGAGGAGGACGATGAATCTCATCTTAAGTTGGATGCGTTTTTAATCACTCTTAATCAAAATTAAATTAATCCTAATGGGATCTCTTTGGAAAACGAGCCTACATCTACTAGAAATAGTTTTTTTTTTAACCTCTTTGGTTATCGTTGCTGTTGTCGGTGTATGTAATGGACCATGCGCTGTCAGCTTTAATTTTAATTAGTAAAGTGGTATTTTATCCCAGCAATAATAGGGAACTTTTTGTTATGCTTTGACGTAAGTACCTGAAGGTGTTGATCAGTAGCGTTTATGTTATTAGAAGCTGTGTTTATATACTTAAAATACAAAGCGCTGCCCACATTTTAAAGATAGGTGGACTCTGACTAACGTATGTAGTTCCACGTCAATAGCAAACATTTGTTTTGATTTTGGAGTCAGCAGAAAGTTATCAAATTATGTAGTGTTTACTTGGTAAGTGTAAACATCTTGAGATTGTCCTTAGGCCTACTGTCCACATAGCTGCGCTTCATACGCACGCTTTCGTCATTTGCAGCTTGTTGTAAGCTTGCTTGCCAGCTTCAAATAAACAAACGAAGCTCAAATAACGCCAAACGCACTAAATTGAAATATTCGCTTACAAGCAACGCAACTGATAATTCTATAATTCTAGCAGAGGTTTAAAAGACATTTTACTTACAGAGCCAAACAATTAATATTTGCTTGAAGGCACAAAATGTATAAGATTATAGCTAAACGACCATGATACAAGTCTAATCTAATCTAATTATTTGGTTTTTTGGTTTTCTAAGTTTCGAGCGCTCTGCTAGCTTGACATCACTTTCAAGTTAGATCTTTTTCAAAAACATTAGAGCAAACAAAAAAATGTGCACGACTGGGTCGCACGAAACTTTCTCGTTTATTGCGAATTTCGCAGAATCAACAAATTTTACGTTTAAAATCATACGCACTCAAGATGTACCTACTCAGATAACTGAGCACTTGTTAATTAACAACGTAATACACATAAACATACGTATTAACTTCAACATTTACTTTTACATTTCACTCCGAACTGACACTTGAATTTCGACGAATTTCGAATTATATTGCCACTGAAGTTTTGGGCTTTGCAAAAATATACCGTGTGTGAATACAGATCGGGATTTGGGTAGTCATTTTTGAGAAATATTCATAAAACGGCAATATTCGAGTTTTCTGAGAAAAACTAAGTACGTGATCATGTTTAGAATGCTTATGTTGTCTTAAATATGTATTTTGTTCAAAATCGTTAGAGCGGTTTTTTGTAAAATTATGCTGACAAATGTTACAATTTGGATTCGAAAATCACTGTTATTAAACTGTTTAGCTTTAAACTGAGTACGACGTATTCTTCAGGATATAAACATTACCTAGCAGTTACATTTTCATCCAAATCGAAAATGGCGTTTTCGAGATATGTGTAGTTTTTAAAGTCCCGTTTTTAGCCAATGGGGTGGAAATCAAAGGACGCATTAATGGTTCAAAAAAACACTGCTTTTCAACTGTTTTGCTTAAAAACTGAGCAAATGGTATTACTATGGATTTAAGCATTACCTGCCAGTTACATTTTTATCATAATCGAAAATGGCGTTTTTGAGATATGAGTAGTTTTTTGTAAAGTACTATTATTAGGGATTTGGGTGGATATCAAAGGACAGTCTTTTTAGAGAAAAACTGAGTTTACACAATCAAGTTAAGAATGACAATATCACCTTAAAAATTGTTTTTACCGTTTTCGAGAAAAAGCCAATTTTCACCAGGGGTGGGACAGACAGACATACCGACGGACAGAATTGCGAGACACACTTTTTTGAGTTCCCCTATCGTAATATCAGAATTGATCAAAATCCAAATTTTGTACGAAAACAATATTTTTCCCTTACTACGTATACGAGAAAGTTAAAAATCAAAAACTTTGCATGTAAATAAGTCAGAGGTATTTAAAATTTCTTTGGCAATTTACAGCTTCCCATAAAATGCTCAAAGAACTACCTGATGCTTTGGCTTGTCGCCATTTACAGAAGTTGTATCCTGATAAACCGGGTATAGTCGTGGGAGCCATGCTCCAGTACTTGTCATACCCAAAGTCGTCATAAGAAATCAGGGTCGTTGAGGGATTTCAGACCTGTTAGTTTGACCTCGTTTGAACTTCAAATATTAGGACGTATCTTAGACTTTCACATCCAGCCGCAGGCCCCCTTATAAATTCCTAAACACATCTACCTTTGGCAAAGCAAAAAGTCAAAAGAGACAGTGCGAACTTCGTACTTTCTTAGATCCATGTAGGGTGGGCCATCTAGTGGTTTCTTTTTAGGTTATTTTGATACAGGCAGCTGTTTTCCACTCAAAATATTGACAGAAAGTCAGTATCATATCTCCGCGGAACGAAATGAGTCGCTTTACGCTTGAACAACGTTGGGAAATATTGAAAACTTTTTTCCAAAGTGAGTGCTGTGTAGGTGTAGCCCAAACAGTGCTTTTTTTGAAAAGAAGTTTTGGTCGAAATCAAGCACCCACCGCGCCTGCTGTACACAAGTTTGTGCTTGGAAAACACGAACTCGAACTCGAACTCTGCATCCACAGAGAGAGACAGTGGAGTGATGGCATCATTGGACCACTTTTCTTCGAAAATGAGCCTGGAAACAACGTTTCGTGGGCGTTAATTAGTCATGTTAACAGACTTTTTTTTCACTAAAATTTAAGACATCGATTTGGACGACATCTGGTTCATGCAGGATGGCGCTCCATGTCACACAGCCCATGCCACAATCGATCTTTTGGGCACCAAATAGTGTTATCAGCCGTCTTGGCGATGCCTTTGGAGCTGCGATTTGACCCCTTTGGACTTTTATTTTGTGGGGATCCGATGTTGTGCCAACAATCCGGAAACGATTCAAGCACTTAAGGTCAATATCATGCAAGTAATCCGTGAGCTATAGCCCAAAACCCTCAACAAGGTCTTGGATAATAGGAGTGACAGAATGCGCTACTGCGAAACTAGTCGAAGCAGCCACTTGAACGACCTTTTGTTCCGTTATTAATGGGAATGTTTGCTCTTCCTAATGAGGCCATAATACATGAAAAAATCATTATTTATTGCACATTTAAAAAGAAACTTGTATTTGGCCCACCCTTTTCAAGTAATGGTTTCAAAATGGCGTTTAAGACCTATTTGAGTTTTGTTTAAGGAAACTGAGAACCATAATTTTAGCTACCTGCCCATTGTGTTGCCTTGAATAAGTCTGCATAGTCCTATTCTATTCTTTGGGATGTATTGAAAAAATAACAATTAACAAATTGTTTAAAGAAATTATACCAAATAAGGCAACTTAACTTTAATTTATTAGTTTCAATTTAAACATAGGATTGACCTCTTTATATTGGCTAAAAAAAAAGTTATTCTGGTTAGTTATGTAGTTAAAAATATTTTAAGGAGAGTATGCCCTGCTAAATGTCTGAACTGAACCCATAAACAACATAATAAAATATTCATTCAGCGCCAACGTTCCAAGAGAACTAGGTCGACACAGTCACACCTAAACAATGAACGAAATCGCATCGCTGCTGACTGAGATTTGCACTATAATGAGCCACACTTTCGCATAGCGTAAGGAGAAGCGAGTTATCCAATTATCTGCTAATGACGAAACCATTGCGAAATCAAAAAGTGCAACACTGGGCAATAATCTCTAATCTCGACTTGGTTCCGGAACATGCCATTATTCACGCTGATTGCTTGCATTGCAACCGTATACAGAGTCGCCGTCGTGCTGATTCACTATCGACTTTTCAATGGATAAACTGCCTCGAGCATCATACAGTCATTGAGGTTATACTCTTGGTAGATGGCGCTACTCATTAAATTGCCTCTTAGCCGAAAGGGACTTTTTCACTTTTTTGTGTTGCCTAGCCTATGCCTATAATGGCAATCTCATTGCGCGGCTATGATTTAGAAAGAGATAAACTTTTTGTTTTCAACCAAAATTTTGCCAAATTAATTACCCGAGGAAATGAAAGGCAAAAGGCCAAAAGGTTTAGTGAGTTATATACAGACGAACATTGAACAGCGCATGCGATCAGCAAAAACATTTAGGGGCGTTGCTAACATTCATTCTATTCGATCCATAGAAAGTTGACAGCCTTAAAAACATAGTTGAACTCTTGAACAATATGTACCTACTTTCAACAATGAGATGGACGGACATAAACTAATTACCGTCCCCAATTCAAGTGAATTGAAGAGCTGGAAAGTAGCCAATGTATAATTATATATGGTGGCCTTAAATCACGCAATATTTTTGTTGCCTTTTTTTGTGGTGGCAATACACGATTTCCGTCATGCATTTCGTGTTGCTATGGTTGTTCAAACGTTTTTCCAGGCACACGCAAAGTGTGACAATAAAATATGATATTCGTATAGAATTGGTCACGTCATCAGTTGGGTTCAAGAACAGTGTGTCCAAGGTGGGTCAAAAATTTAGAATTATGTACTTAGAAGGCAATGCATAGTTTTAGTTGATATGATAATGTGAACCACGGTGCAACAGGTATATAGGGCTACTCTCTCGCATCTGTTCGTCTATCATTTGATGACGTATCGGAGGCAGTAATTATTATAAAAGCTTTCTCAGGCAGTTATGCTCTCTAGACATCGAACATCTGGTGGTTGAAATTGAAATCCCATGCTCAGAAGTCATACACACTAACACCACATACCCTATTTTTATACAAGGTGTGTTTTCTTGTCTATGCCAAGTTTCTCTGGACTGTCATTTTAACTTGACTGTTGGCTGTAATTGTCACTTCAAATTTGCCAGTCTTTAGGAGTGAATTTAAAATTGAGTATCGTCGCAACAAAAACTGGGTTATCATGTCACCAGCCAAGGCTCTGCCATTTTCGAAGAAGAATGGTCCGATAATGCCTCCAGCTGAAAATCCGCACCAAACAGTCCCGCGTTGTGAATGCATTTGTTTCTCAACAATTACTTATGGGTTTTCTGAACCAAAAATGCGACAATTTTGACGATTAACGAAGCCATCAAAATACAAATCAGCTTCATTTCATAACTGAAGATGATTTTGTTCGAAAATTCCGGACTGTAGCAGACAAACCTTCATTATTTTTAAAATATTGATCAGTAATGAAAATGCTTCGTTTTTTCATATAGCGCTCCATTCTAACTAACCCCAAACTGTCAGCTGTCACATTGTTATCTGTTTTTGGGTTGGCATCACTGTACTATTAAATGAAGCAGAATTCAAATTTTGCGTGAATTATCCGACACCATTTATAAAAACAAGACAAAATATATGGTCCTAAGGCTACTATTATATATATGTCAAAAAATTGTGTCAATTTTTGACATGCTGACGTCAGATTCGATCCTAAATTTGTCTGTATACAAAAATCCGGCAACGCTTAAAATTGACACGATTTGTATGATATCCTTTCAAATCTTCACATAGATTTGTCATACTCATACTTTTATGTTGACATAATGTGGTTCTTGCACAACACACTGTTTTCGAATGGAAAAACATAATTTATTGACAGCGCGGTTCAGTAAGTATTACTTCACTGACATTAGCTTCCGTTGAGCTATACCGAAAAAGTACTATAGAAAAACCATTCTACTCTTCCTGCCTGATACATTCCACAGGTTTCACGTAAAACCTAAATATGTAATTGACTTTACGACGCGACCGACCGACGTCTCTACTTTATGACCATCAGTTAAGCTAAAGCTGGCATTGGCGACTTTGGTCTTATATTGTAAACAGTATACAGTAAATCCTAAACACCCTTGCGACTTTTAGCAATATTATCCCCCATTTTATATTTAGCAGCCAGACAGACGCCGTTTTGTGTATATGGGGGAGCCGTTCAGTGCTAAATTCAATTTAAGGAAACAAATAAAACGAACTTTCACAAATATGTAGGTGGGTATGGATGAAGTAGCTTTGGGGAACTGTATCACCATGGAAAGTCTGTATAGAGTTAACACGAGAATTTATAAGGTAGAGTTGTGTAACTCAATTAGTTTAACCTTACCGTAGGTACTACATACAACGTACACATATAGATAAGGGAATATGTACATATAAAACGTATGTTTGCGTCGCGTCTATGAAGACGAATGTTTTAAATGAAAACCATTGTTTAACTTACACCTTACCATTCGAACAAGAATACTGAACATAATTAAGAGGGCGAGGTAAACAAAATTTGTTTGGTTAATAGTAAACTATGCCAGCAAAAAATACGTTTGTTTTCTTTTGCTGTAGTGAGTTTGCTGTCGTTGACAATTGACTAGTCAGACGTTTGTGAGAGGTGGCGGAATGGTAAGAAGCACACAAACCACTGCGCCCACGTGATCAATCTGATCTGTTGGGCCCCATCTATCTTTTGTTTATATAAAAAAACAACTACATAATTATAATTATCGAATTTAATTTGTGACAACACTGATATTTTAATCTCATTCCATTCCTATGGAACATGGTCCAATAAAAACTCAGACAAACCGCGTCGAACTTTTTTTTGTTCCACTGTTCCTCGTAGATGATATCCTTCGTAGTATAAAGCAAATAGCTTGCAGTCACAAGTCATAAATAACTATTCCTTGAAAATTGACAAGACTATCAAAATGGCAATAGTGAACACGCAATATTATCGCTCACAGTTATTTTACTTGAATTAAATTAGATGTCTCAGATCAAAGCGCAACTCTATATCGCTCGAACGAAAAATGTTGCTGCTTGTGGCAATAATTATCGCTAGCGATACACAGTGCATGTTGAAAAGCAACAAATATTGCTTCCTAGCAGCAACATTTGTAGATATTCACACATTTGCGAATAGCTACTACGTTCTATACGTGAAAATATGTCGGCCGATACTATTTTCAACGTAGAAGTTGTGAAAAATATCCCTGACAACTAAAAATTTCAGGCAATACTGTTGCTTCGATGTGAGAATAGGTTAAAATAAAAGTTGCGCATTTTACTGCCCAAAGTCATAAAAAGTGGTAAAAAGTGATAAAGTTCAACTGAACCTGAGTTTAAATTTTAAGCTCAACTCGTCCGGTTTTACAATGTAATTATACCCTCCACAGGAAGGTATATTCACTTTGTCATTACGTTTGTAACGCCAAGAAGGATTCACCGGAGACCCTATAAAGTACATATATATACATATTCTGAATCAGGATCACATTCTGAATCGATTTAGCCATGGTCCGTCTGTCTGTTGAAAGCACGATAGCGTCCATACTAATTGACCTAGGCGAATGAAATTTTGTGAGACGACTTCTTTTTACCGTGGCCAGGTTGGTATTGAAAATGGGCTATGTCGGTCAAGTGGCGGTGGCCATGGTGTAGTGGTTAGAGACATTGCTTGTGACCCGAGCGGGACAGCAATACTCTGCCACCGACCATAAAGAGAAACGAATAATATCAGAGTTTCTCCACCACTACACCAAAAAAGGGGTTTCTGCTTGGTAGTACAATGGACCGAGATTCGTCTGATTGCTCCATAGGATTTGGAATCCCCTTTTTAATAAAAAAAAAAAAAAAAAAAAAAAATGTCGGTCAAGTAGTTCGGGTACCTCCCATACAAAACTACTATTAGACCCACGTCTCTCTCTGTCTGCTGAAATCACGATAGCGTCCGAACGAATCGATGTATGCAACTGAAATTTTATGAGAGGTCTTATATTTATGGCCTTCAGGTTTGTTTTAAAAATGGTCCACGTCGGTCAAATAGTTCTGTTACCTCCCATACAAATTCATTATTCGACGCATGCATCTCTCTGTCTGTAGCGTCCAAACGAATCGACTTAAGTAAATGTAAATTTTCTTTTTACCGTTGTCAGGTTGGTTTTAAAAATTGTCTATGTCTTTCAAGTATAGTTCTGGTACCTCCCATACTAAACGAATATTAGACACATGGCGTGTACCTGTACAGTTGAGGGTATCAAAGCATCGGCCAGGCCGATGATAACACTTTTACTTGTTTTAACTTCAATTCAATTGAACTCAGTTTAACTAAATTTAATGAATAGAATTTGGCAGTAGGTATACAGTACTTATACGACTTTTCCAAAATCGTTTCTTGTCCTTTTTTTTTTTCAAAGAACACTCAAAACAACGTAAAATATTTGTTTTATTGACAATAGGCAGCTTTGAAATTGAAATGTCATTGTGTCGAGTTATGTGAGCGTGAGGTTTAAACGGCAGAAACTATACAATGAATGCCAAAACGTTTGAAAATCTAATAAAATACTTCCGAAAGACCACCAACAGAAATCAGTTTCACAAGAATCTCATATTATCATGGTGCATATAGATAGCTGGCTGTACCCGCACGGTTTTGCCCGTGCCCAGGAATTGTGTTCCACAAATATGTTCCTTTCTATTAGGACAATGTACATCAATGCACATCAACGTTTAAACCTTAAGCTCCCACGAGTGTTGAGAAATAACGTTTGCAGTTGTTATAATAATTGGGAAGTTCTACGCCTCTTTGTCCGATCACTTTCATAGTTCATTTAAATGCTTTCTAAAAGCAATTTGGGTATTCAGGGCCATCTATCGGAAAACTTGAAAAACTTTTAATTAACGTGCACTTTTCACTTTAAAACCGATACATATATTGTGTAGTTGTCAGTTTAATTGAATGACTTCTTTTCAAAGTTTCGGGAAAAAACGTTTGCATTTTTTTTTTGTATGAATGGTCCAATTTTAACCAAACTTCCCAGAAACACTCTCGAGCGAATACCTCACAAGTAGTCTACAAATTTACAGCCTTATTTATAAACTTTATACACTCTCTATAATAACTCTAAACGCAAAAACCTAATATATATTTTTGTGTTTAGAGCTATTATAAAGAGTGTAAAGAGTTTATAAATAAGGCTGTTAATGTATAGTATGTTGTATATAGATGTAAACATTATGAATAACAAAGCAAAACTTAATTAATATTGAAAAAATATTTCACACTTACAATTGGGAATGTAGAAATAGCCCGTTTTCATAAAATAGGCGCTGTAATCTGTAATGCAAAAGAGAAACCAATTAAAAATTACTATATTTACATTAACCTTCAGTCGAAAAAAAAGTAAAAACTAAATAAAAGAATTTACACCACACCACGAAACGATCATTCACGTCTGATAAAATCCAAAACATATAATACTCGTATGTATGCTACCAGTCACAAAATTCTCAACGATTCAGTTTTTTATTCTACGAAAGGGTTTGCCCGTAACCCTGAATGTTTTATCAACGATTACTAATGCTTAGATATGAACTTCAATTGCTATTGTTAAATGCTTCCAGTTTCAGTACTACTTCCACGATAACACCAACAATTAATAACAACTTATTAACGAGGAGTACATATGTATGAGAATTCATGACCATATCGACAGCGATTTTTAGACTTTCGTCATCATCGTCATCGCGTTGCTATTTTTGCGCGATGTTGTGCGATACATTTTCCGGTTAACTTGAAACCAAACTTCATCGAAACGGAAATGTAGCTCATGGCATGAGTACTTGTTAAATTACACTTGAAACGTTTCAAAATATTTAGAAACACAGCTACCAAAATTCATATTTTAGAACACAAACGAAAACACAATAATGTCGAATTTATTTACTTGTGCTTGCGATTCGGGTGAAAATTGATTATGTCATCACTACAAAAAAAATTTGTTATAAGCACGACGCTTACACATAAGAGAAGTGGCCAATAAAATATTATGTTCGTGATCGTGGATGGATAAATAAAATAGCTGTTGGTTGTGTGTTCTAAAATGCGATCGTCTCAATTGATTACTAAAGAAGACTACTAAACAGGTTTAACAGAGGGAGGGAGACGTTATGGAGATGAGCCGGCAAAGATGACGTAACAACATTTGCATAATTTATATTATTATTGAGGTAGGTATTATTGTTTTTTTATTATTATTATTATTTCTACATGTGTTACTTGATTTTGCCTTTACTTGGTTTAAAATAATATTTTCCTTTCTTTTGTATATCAAACATTGATAACATTCCTACCGCACCCATTTTGATACGAATGGGTATCACAAAGGACGTCACAATGAGAAACTATGCAATTTTTAACACATTCACACTCCTACTTTTGCGGCTTCTAAAGAAGTAGTAAGCTATTTATTTCATGTCATTCATTTAATAATGACTAAACAAACAAACAAACAATGACACTCTTGATGGGTTGATTAGTTTATTTGACAGGTTTTTTTGAAAAGGATTACTTATAACTCTGTCATGATCATGTCATACTCATCTTTTAACAAGTGTAGACTGCATGTTATTATCGCTTGGGTTGAAGGCCGCGTGTTATCAGAAGTTGAAAATACAATGAAAACTGCAATTTTAATAACTCACTATTGCATTTTAATTACAAATATGTATCTACCTAGTATTTATCCGAGGCTTCGCTCCCATTATAGAAGTACTTATTGTGCTTTGCTACGCGCACGATAGGATAAAAAAAACAACGTTTCCTATACAAACTGAATCCCCGCTTTTGCCATCGCTAATAACTCGGGATTCAAGCAAAATTTCCAAAATCAGAGAAATTTATTTTCTCTTTTCCTTATAAAGGGTGATTTTTTAGAGGTTTGATTTTTAAACTGGCAACACTGTTTATACACATTGTCAATTTGACAGTTGAATTTTTGGTTAGTACGTTTTGCCATTTTACGATAAATAGATTAACGCCAGAACAACGCGTGCAAATGATTGCAAAACCATGGTTCGCTTCGCCAAACTTATTGTATGCTACGTCTACGTGGATTCGCCATCATGCACAGCAAATGGAGCTATGCCCATCCACTTTGTAAAATATGTTGTGGAAAGATCTTGACATTGTGTCTATAATATTGGTTTTATATGGGAGGTATACCTAGCCCATTTTCAATACCAACCTGATGACGGTAAAATAATGGCGTCTCACAAAATGTCATTCGCCTAGGTCGATTCGTTTGGACGTTATCGTGTTTTTAACAGACAACTAGTGCTTATTTAGCGAATGGTAACACTTTGCTCATGTCTGATTTGACAGATAATTAGTTTTATCCTTCCGCTGAACGAATATGGTTGTGTATACGCTTGAAAAACGCTGGGAAATATTGCGACATTACTTTGAAAATCATGGTAATGTGGGCCTGCGATCGACTTGGAGAAGATGCCGATTTTGCCAAAAAAAATCTTTTCAGATGAAGCTCATTTTGATCTTGGCGGGTATGTAAACAAGCAAAATTGTCGCATTTGGGGCACAGAAAACCCGCACGCATACATTGAAAAGCCGATATACCCAAAACGAGGCACTGTTTGGTGCGGATTTTGGTCCAGAGGCATAATTGGGACATTTTTCTTCGAAAATGAGCAAGGAGTGGCCGTTACAGTCAATGGCGATCGTTATCGGGCCATGTTGAACGAATTTTTGTTCACAAAAATTGAAGAGGAGGATATTGGCAACATTTGGTTTCAACAGGACGGCGCTACGTGCCACACAGCCGAAGCTATACACTCGATGTTTTGCGCCCTGTTTTTGAAGATCGCATTATCAGCCGCAGAGCTGATGTCGTTTGGCCACCGCTGAGCTGCGATTTGACACCGTTGGACTATTATTTGTGGGGTGCCGTAAAAGATATGTGTTACGCCGACATGCCAGAGACAATTGACGCTTTAAAGGACAATATTCGTGAAGCCATTGGTGAAATACAGCTGCACACAATCGATAATGTGCTTAAAAATTGGACCGATCAAGTAAGCTACTACATGGCCGAGGCAGCCATTTGAATGAAATTATTTTCCATTATTAACCGGAAGGATTGTACTTTCAAATAAAAAAAGAAATTTGAGAAAATATCAGTAGTTTTTTTTATAGCATTTAAAAAAAAAAGAAGTTATTTGGCGGACCCTTTATGTACTTTATGGGGTCTCGACTCCTTCAAATGTAATAGCAAAGCGAATACCTATACCTTACTGTGGAGGGTATAATAAGTTCTTAAATTGGCGCCGAATGACATCTAGGGAGCATGTGATTTTCTTTGGGAAATCATGGTGAAACTTCATTGGCGGGTACAATGAAGAGCAGCGTTGCCATTTTGACTGTTTTCCAGTCAGATCTGACTGGATTGATATGCATTTAGCTGGAAGATTTTTTAAAATCCAGCCGGCTGGTTTTTTAGCTGGATACAAATTTTGTTTGACTGTTTTTAAATGTTTCGTGTAATATCACTTTTCTATCAATATAAATTTTTAAATTCAAAGTGGAAATAGAAAAAAATAGAAAAAACGAACAAATATTGCTTAAATTTCACCATTTTTGTTGCTCTGAGCTTGGAAGCATATCCCACTCATACAATGAACCAATTTATGCGTTTGCATTTGCACAAGTATACTTGGCTTTGCCAACTTACAAACAAATATTTTAAACTGAAAATTTAGCAGTTGCGTGAGGTTCAACTTTCCTATACCGGCCGAAGTAACAAAATAATTGGTTGGTACTAATATTACTTACAGAAGCAGCAATAAAATATTCGACATTATGTATGTTGATGCAAATGATGAGGAGACAATTGAAGCGCTCAGAGAGATTGCTATATAAAGTTCATTTATAAGTTAATACATTTTGTATACCCTCCACATGAAGGAATATTTCCTTTATCATTACGTTTGTAACTTCATGTAAGAGTCACCGGATTTGACCAGGATCAAGTTCTGAATCTGAATCGATTCAGCCTTGTCCGTCTGTCTGTCTGTCTTTCTGATGAAAACACAATATAGCGTCAAAAGGAAAGGAATCGACCTAGGCGAATGAAATTCTGTCAGAGGACTTCTTTCTACCGTTCAGGTTGGTATTAAAAATATAGGCTATATCGGTCAAGTAGTTCTGGTTCTGGTACCCCTCACCACACACCAAACCAACATTAGACCAATGCCCAGCCCATGCCTCACATGTCTACATTTTTGCATGACTTGTATATGTATGCAGTGGAGGGTATCAAAAGCAACGGCCAGATCATTGATAACACTTTTCCTTGTATTTTTATTTTCATGACTGTATTTTTAGCTGGATTTTTGTTTGAATTTCTTTGACTGATTTTTTGACTGGATTTTAGGTTTTTGACTGATTTTTTTCCAGTCAAATTTGACTGGAAGGCGGATTTCAAAACGGCAACCCTAATGAAGAGCGGTTTTCCCGGATTCAAAATCGAATCTCCAGTATAAACTTCAGTTGGCAGCTTTTACTCTCCCCAGGATAAGTTGCTGAAGTATTTTGTTCACACTAGAGAGGACAGTGAAATTTAATTATTGTCGTCTTTTTTTTAATGGCTTATTATTATAAAGGTTGACTTTTTTTTTTGCTGATTTTGTTTGACAGTTCACTCGTGATTTGTGACACGTGTCGAATTTTATTACCAAAAAGCGTGCTCAGTAAAAAGTGTGTTTAGATTAGAGGACTTCGTCCATTTTATGATCGTCGTAATCGTCCTACTGAGCAGGCTACGTTAATAATGAAAATTGATGTATATGGTCTGCTAAGCCACCAGAAGCATTGCAAGAACTGCCAATGCATCCACAAAAATGTACCTCTTGGTGTGGTTTATGGGGTGGCATCATTGGACTTTTGTTTGCCAAAGTGGAAGAGCTGGGTTTTTTCGACATGTGGTATTATTTTACACGAAATAATATTCAAAAAGTAAATGGTAAAACCCTAATAAACTTACCCTAAATTTTGCAAATTTTCGTTTTTTTTTTTTTTTTTTTTTTCAATTTTAAAACCATTTATCTGACATTTTCTTTACCTTTTCCTATAAATTGGTTGATCTACTTGATCCAATTCAGTCCTGATGGCGCAACACCTCCTTATGCAGGACCCTAGGTCTACTCATTGAGTGTAGTGGATGTAATGGACTATTGTCAGCGAGGGATCTCAAGTTCGATCATCGGTTTTATCCAATGCTTCACCTCTCGCGAACGCTTGACAAATATCCAAAAGTTTGGCAAATATCCGAGAGTATATTTGTCAGACTATATTTGTCATGTGTTTTATTTAGGACCTCGTAAAGTATAAGTAGGCTCTTTGGTAGCATCGTCTTTTCCCTTTGCGTCGGCATCAGCATATCAGACTTATGCCAGCGGATTTAGCCTTGGTAGTTACAATGCGTTCACTCACGCTTCGAAAGCTTAAGATTACTTGCCAAATCGGCCCTCAAATAGACGCCTCATCTGTTCTCTGTAGTAGTAGTTAGGAAGGTGAAGTTTATTTTTTACTGCCATTTTCTGACAAACAAGAAATGTACTTTTTAAATGATACAGCGCTGTCACTTTAGGTCAAATTTAAATTATGCATCGTTATTGTGTAGGTACTCCTACTCTCAATGTTTTGATTTTCCAAATTTTGTTTTTATTCGATTAAATTGAGCTGTGCTCAGAAACGTTCGAAATCCAAAAACGCATATACATTCAATCAAATTACAACTCAATCAAAAAAAAAAACCTCTTGTTGTTTTGAAAAATATGTAGCTTCGTATACATTTGTAGGGTTTTTCTTAATTTCCAACTATTTTAATTTCGTACAACTTCCAGCGTAGTTCTGTTCGTTTTTAAATTGAGTTTGCCTTTTTAGTCTGAAGAAATCGAAAAAAAAAACGTACATATTTTTAAATCATCTTAATCATCATTCGTTCATTCCATTCATTTCTTGATTTGTCATGATTTGAAAGTACTTTCTGATAAAATCAAAGTCTTTTAACGTGTAACTGAAACCCTATCTATAGATCCACTCAAACAAAACGTCAAATATGTCACCAATTGTAATTACACTTCAAAGAAAATAATTATAATAGATCTCATATGTCAAAGTGGCCATCGGCATCATCAGCAATCCATCAATGCCCCCAAACAAAAATATGTCTGTATAGAAACCGCCCACCTGTTTATCTTTACTGCAAGTCATATACACAAACAAAATGTTCACTCCCTTTTCGTTTGCGAGCAAATGGTTAATTACGTATGCACACAAACACTACTTGCATTCGTTAGTGTCAATGACCTGTCTGACAAGTGTGTTCTGTTTACTTTTTACATTATTATTCAGGAGACGAAAACACCTATTAATTGAATTAATTGAGGAAAATTCCCCCGCGTAGGAAATGGTATTAATTAAATTAGGAAAAAAAGCAATTCTGTGTGTAGAGGGGAAAATGAGATCACGATCACGATCCTAATACCATATTCTACCAAGTATAAACACAAAAAGAAAATAGTTCAGCTTGGTGTGCATCCATTCACAACAAACACTCAGCCCATTCTGTAAACAAAAACAAAACATTTCTTTAAAAAAAAATTCCAAATGTCTTGTAACCTAGTGGCAATCAACTGTCAAAAGCCTTGGCAAGTGGCAACTAGTTGCACAAAATGTAGGTTGTACAATGTACACTGTACACCCAAAGGCATATAAACATAGCCATATTTATTGGATAGACAAAGAAAGTACTTTAGGAGTGCCTCACTTAAATGCACTTCTCAATACTACAAGGCTTTGGAATTGAAACTTGTGGAATCCATGCTAGATGAATGCGGTTATAAAAATATTTTCGAAAATCTATCTATTTGTTCAAAGTCAAGATGTGATGGTACACAGACACATCATAGCCGCCACATGTGTGTATTTGTCTTCTTTATTTTTTTTTTTTTTGTATCGGCTGTGCGTACGTCTCGCACGAATGGTTTTATTTTCAATTCATTCCTCCTCTCCGCTACTTATTTATTCAACATTGAATAGAACAGACTAAAATAGTTTCCATTCAAATTATGTCACTCGCAAGTTATACTCACATATCTGTGTATGTAGTACAAATCAGACACCGCCAACCGCCGCCGCACCACAGCCACAGCCACCGGTTGTTTAATAGTCATGCAAATGTTATTTTTATTTTAGATATAACATCGAGTTTTTTTTTTTTTTTTTTTGCTGATGTTGAGGCCAACGAGTTGGTTTCGTGTAAATGTTTCAATTTGGTTTGTACTGTCAATGGTATTCTGACTGTTGTTACTCGTATTTGAAACTTTTTTAAGTGAGGTATAGACTTGAGTGTAGAGGCTTAAATGGGCACCACTTGAATGGAACGTAAAAGGCTTCAAAGAATTTAAAATCACCCCTATTCCCATTGGCGTTTGTCGTAAAGGCCTAATATTTCATTTCGGTTTTAAGTCAGTGTTTGTAACTTTTTTGAGGCAAACGATTTGAAATTACAGTGAAAAAGAAGCAAAATTGTTAACAAAAGTTCGAAAAAAAATCTGAATATCATTTTTACAACGACACGACAAACGTCAACTAGAATAAGAGTGAATATGACTAATAAGTAATGACACTCCAATTGGAGAAGAACGTCTTGTGAAGAGCCATTCGCACAACACTAGCGCAAACAATGTAAAATGTTAACGAATAATTACACGTTTGTTATTGAATATCCAAAATCAGTTACAATTCAGTAAATTTTAACGAAAAATTCGCGTATTTTCCTATATATATTTCTTGGGGCTTAATTTTTAACATTTTCATTCATTACTCTTGAACACATTTAAAACAACTTTCAAGTTTTTGGTACGAATTGGAGTCATCCTTCTTTTAAAAACATATTAAACGTCTATGCCGGAACAATTTTCCGAAATGGTGACAATTACAATTTCAACTGATAAGCAGTGTGTGACAGTTAAGGCAATTTTAAGATATTTACTAATCCCCGTATTTATTAAACGCTAAATAAAAGTTAGAAAACGGTTACGAAGCAGTTACGTCAAATTTAATTATTGCAAAAGAGTTCACACCGTGTTGTCATATCGAACCATATGTGACTCGTAGTCTTAGCGGCTCTCAAAGCCAAAGAATATAAACAAATGAGGTGTCAAAAGAAGTAGATAGCCTTCATTTTAATTTGTCAAAAAACTAGACGTTTATTTTCCAATAATTTGTAGTAAGTTCGAAAAATAAGAATTAATTACTGACAGAAATGTCGCGTTTTCTAACTTACTAACAGCTGATCCCCTTCATATTAGTTGTTAATTATTTGTTTGGTGTTTGTTACTGATAAAGTTGGTAAAACTGATTATTGATACATATATTGATTTAAAGTGGTATATATTCTATGACACTTCTTCGGTTTGTACTTCAGTATTTATTTCATGAAAGTTAAATATGTCCGCAATTGATATACTTCTACTACGTTTGAAATATAATTGCCAGGTAACAGCTGCTAATTGATCGCTTAGGCGGCTCTCAGATTGAGGCAACAAGCAATAAGCAACTATAGTTAGTATAGCAACTGCCAATAAACAATCAGCAACATTTTTCGTTCGAGCGATATTTAGTTGCTTTGATGTGAGACCTCTAATTTAATTCAAAGTAAAATAATTGTGAGCGATAATTTTGCGTGTTTCCTATTGCTAGTTGCTTATTGAATGTTGCCTCAGTGTGAGAGCCGACTTAAAGTTGTTACACTATAAACCAATAATTGTTGTCATTTATAAAGCAGTAGTGTAAACGTTGGCAGAGATGCTCAAACTACCAGTTGATACCTAACTTTCAAGCTGTCAGTTGTTAGTTGTGTGTGAAGAATTTTTTCTGAAAAATGAATAAAGATGAAATAAATTTTAACTTTAATTGATTTAAGTCAGAAACAATGTACGTTGAACTCGTTTAGTATGACACTTAAAACCAAGCATTTAATTCGTTAACTGTCAATCGAAGATGAACCAGTCGATTTCAACCGCAATGTGGTGAGGCATTGAGGGCGTTAAAAAATGACAGCTGTACATTTTCATATTGCCGATTTTTTATTGGGCTAGACTAGTCACGTAAACAGTTTTCTTAGTTGACGTCTATATCCGCAACACCGAAAAATCAAGTCAAAAATGTCTCGACTTGATACTAAGTTGACATCTATCTGTGTCAACATGACGTGTCTGGAGAACTCAGTTTTGACATTTCTGCTATTGGGTTATCGTATCGGAGAGCATGGGAGAGCGCAGTTTGACATTATTCGATTGCCCTGACGTATAGAGCACCAATCAGAAACTCGGAACCCAGGAGAAAAAAAAATACAACTGACATACCGACAATTCAAATTAGTTTTCGCATTCAGGTAAATTTGAATCCAGACAATTCAAGTCGACTAACAATGACTAGATTCTTGAATGCGACCATTTTAAAGACGGTTGGTGGACATGCAATTAAGTAAAAGAAGCGGTCGTTAAAAAATATTCAACCAAGTAAATTAACACAAAATTAACACGGTGGAAATTATTTCCATGATATATCTAGATAAAAACACCTGGAACTTCTATTGCAAAACTGTTGGGACAATCTAATTTCAATTTTTGAGCAAGCTGAATAATAACATCATATCGTTCGCGCCAAATTGTGCGGTCTCTGACTTATGCCTTAGTTCTCGCCAACTTTTCTTCTGTTGCCATAAAGATATGGATACTTTAAGATATAATTTGTGTTTTTCCGGGGGTGATTAACCACGGAGTAGTCACTGCGCCCGCTTTAATAATATGAACCGGCATACCACCAAATTGCGGTGATTATCTTTGGATAGTTCTCCGACAGTTACGAGATGTGTGTTGAAATTTGTTTTCGGCAATTGAACCTGTGTTTCATTACAAAAAAGACTAGTGTCTGTCTAAACGCCTTTGTACTAAAAATGTTATTTGTGTGAAAGACTATCAAGGCTATTCCACCATTCATAGGGAAACTTTTTTTTTGACAGACTAAGATTCGAATCGAATCGAAAGTCAATCGATTTCATCCAATTGACATTCCAATTTCCAATTTCGCTGGAGATTCGTATTTGCTTCGTCGAATGCTCTATTTCGATCGAATTTCAGAATAAGCGTGATTATACTTATTCAACAAATATATCTATCGATTTAGCTAGATAGACGACAATTTAAAAGCTTGACTACATTTTTCAGTTAACCATCCATATCTGGAAAACTGTCCACGAATAAATCTGTGTCAATCAAAACTCTGCCAAACACGTCGGCCAGCTGTCTATGTAGATTTTAAAATGTGACATTTACAATACGAGTAAACTAGGGAATACTACTTTTTTCTACCTACTTTCATATATTCCAAAGAGTTGGAAAGGAATACAAATTAATTTTTAGTGTCAACCTTAAAATACTCACAATGTCTACATTTTCCATAAAAGTGTTAATTAAATTTAAAGTGGTGAATAAAAAAGATAATTATTATTATTAAATTCATCAGTAAATTAACGATCAGGACACATGTGACATGTGAGCACTTATGTACCACCTGGTCGTGCACTTTTTCTACATTTCAGATCATCTAAAAAGCTTTTCATGATGACATCATTGTCAAGCGAATCGATGAGATAAATAAAAAGGTCGACAGCATCAATAGACACGTATGCTGTGCTGAGATCCGAAGTATTATTGTACTTTTGTCACTGTCTCAATGTCATTTGAAAATATCTATACTAGTTTCTATATACATTTTATTCGTTTGGCTTAATGTATGTTTATTATTCGAATAACTGTTTTATTTCAAGTCGAATGCTTTATAAATAGGTATAGCCAATTATTTTCTAAAGTAGTATTCTATCATGTTCTGACGTTTACAATTAAATACAGTTTTATGCAAGCCAAGCAGCTCGATGAAAGACCATTGAAACCAAGTATCGTTAGCACTTAGAATGATAAAAGTTCAACACACAAATGACATTGTTTAAAATGACGGCATCAATCAAGCCGATTCGTTTCTCTTGAGAAAACACATATCGGACGCAAACGGTCCATAATTTGAAAAGCAATTAATATTCAGAAAGCTGAGTTAAAAATATGACGAAAGTTTTAATTCGAGACTACAAAGTTTTCTGGGCATATTCTCAACAGGCACAGACCAACGGTATTAAAAGTAATTCATTTTGATCATCCTTTGCTTTCTCAAGAATAAATGAGACTGCACTAAAGACCAGTACCAACGTTTGTGCAAAAAGTTCGTGAGACTGGCTACTGTGCGTGTCGTCGAGTAAATAAATAGAGGGTGGGCCATCTAGTGGTTTCTTTTTAAATCATAGATTATTTTGATACTGACAGCGGTTTCCCGCTAGAAATCTTGACAGAAAGTCAGTATTATACCTCCGCAGAACGAAATGAGTCGCTTTACGCTTGAACAACGTTGTGAAATATTGAAAACTTATTTCCAAAGTGAGTGCTGTGTGGCCCAAACATGGGTTTATTGAAAATAAGTTTTGGCCGAAATGAAGCGCCTGCTGTACACAAGTTTGTGCAAAAAGTTGTTGAGACTGGTATGCTAGTAGACAACACTCATGGTGCTCATCGTCGTGCGGTGCGCACAGACAAACGACCATCTGCTTTGTTATTGCTTCTCACCTTCTCAGTTTGGACCTTACAGAAGCTCGAAATGGACGTCGAATTTGTTTGACAAAATCAATTTTTTGACGAGCTGTATTTTCATCTTAACATACAAAACTGCAACATTTGGGAAACGGGAAACCCGCAAGTGATTATCAATAAGCAAATACATCCGCAGTTTGGTCCGAATAAAGAAGTGTCATCATTCGCCCAGTTTCTTTTTCGGAAATGCCGCTAGAAACGCCATTTCGGTTAAGAAGGCTACAGAACCATGATAACCAATTTTGTGGGCTAAAATTGAAGACGTTCGACGATTTTTTGTTTCTGCTCATCAGACTATCGATTTTTGAACGGTAATCTAATCACGCTATCAGATGCCTTGGCGATGTCAATTTGCCGCATTGGAATTGCGATTTTTTGACAGTTCGCGCGTGATTCGTGGACACGTATCAACAAATTGCCATTTCACCATGAATAGACTTACCCCCGAACAACGTTTGCAAATTACTGAAAATATTGCGAATTAATACAACTAGCGGCTGGTGAATTATCATGTTTTTATCAAAATTAAAGGCGGGGTGTAATATCTGAAAATCCCTTCAGAGTAGAGCAGACTTCCATAATTTTTATCAGTGCCATTTAAGAGCTTCATTCACTTTCATCCTTCAATCGATGAAAGGAATACTTTTGGACAAAACATCGCGTCCTGTTCACCAAGAACTTCCGCAATTAATCAAACTTTCTAGTAAAAACTATTCCATTTGAATTAGTTATCGCATAAATTGCCCGAACTTTTAAAGGCAGAGAAAATATTTCTGTACAACTGCAGAGTGCAGATATGTGACAAAAAGTTCGCACAACATTTTTACTCCGATAGCAAAAAGAACGACGATATAAATAATTTATGTTATCGCGTTGTCGTCGTGCGTCGTCGCCACGTTGCCGGTGGCGTTATGGCAGTCTGCATGCTGCATAATAGCAAATGTGATAATGGACTGAATTTCATTAAGTTTTTACCCTTCGAGTTTGCAAGAGGCCGGCGTAGTAGATACGAGTACATACAGAAATAGTTTTATCCTATTTGCAAGTTTTGCAATATCTGGGTCATAAACAAAGCGAAAAAATTGCACACAATTGCACGAACTGAGTGAGAGTGTGCTTTCGAGTTCCATTTCTGATAAATATTTATCAACAATTTTGTTGTTTGCTCCCCCCGCCTGCGAGTGGAAATGGGGAACTCGCTCCATCACAAAATTGCTTTCGTTTAATCAACATCCAAATCGCTCAACATTCACCAATGAAAACACAGCCGATGCCATAAATGATTCATGGGGTCAGAATGTTTTGATTTATTATTTCTATATTTCTTTTTGCAATCGAATGCAATCATAGTCTATTTGTGGTAAATATGACGGCGGAGATGGAGGAGGACAGCGGTATACATGTGAATTGGATTTCAATTTTTTTTCTTCCTTCAAAAGTGGCACGCGGTGCTGTCTATGAAGTATCATTGTGTAGCGTTTGCGGTGAAGTAGGCACCATCAGTTGCCTCATCGCGTAATTTACATGAGAACTCTGAGTCTGATTGTGAATATAGTTACGCGTAATGTGGTAGAATACTTTGGCTGATGGTTTCGCAATTGACCATATCGGCGCGGGTCGACAAGGTGAATTGGGGTTAACAATGTGGGGAAAGAAATGTAACCGTCTGTAATGTGTTGTGGGGATTTTTTATATATAGGATAGATCAAATTTGGAATTTTCATATGGCAGAGGGTAAATTGAGGGGACTTTTCGATGATTTTGGTTACCATAAGAAACGAGAGATCGCATTGAGAGCATCGAGATATAATACAATGTAGAGCGAACTAACAACAATGAAATAACGATCATACGATGTGTTCCATCGATGCTCGAAAACACTTTTCTTGTAGGATTGCCAGATTACATTATCATGGTAGTGATCACCGCGCTTAACTCCGAGGAAGAAGGTTTAACGAAGAAATTAGACGTATGGATAGAAAGACCCGAACTACGAGTCTAGCAACGGGGAAGAGAAAAGTAGTCACACTAACCCCACTAACATTAATGTCAAAATAGGCTCGGAAACAAAAAGCACAAAGTGAAGAGTCTCTGCCTGAGATACTGCAGCCTTGCATTCTCTACGATCCCGGGAACGCTGCTTCCAACTGTCGAGACAAAGCGCTCTGGCATCCGCGCTGGATTGGTCTTTAAAACGGAAGTTCGTTCTTCCTTGTCTTCTCGAACCTGGGGGCTGGTATTCGAATCAACCCTCTTAGCTGGAGCATTATTATCCATTCGCTCGATGTGGCCGAGCCAATGTAGTCGACGTATTTTGGCTTTTTGGACTACGTCCACATCTTGGCACAGCTCATAGAGTTCGCGGTTGTATCTTATCCTCCATTCGCCCTCCTCGCACACAGGACCAAAAAAGTATTTTTCTTCCGAAGGAGTCTAGTATCAGCTCTCCCTTCTTGCTTATCGTCCAGCACTCGGCGCCATAAAGCAGAACTGGCAAGGTAAGGGTTAGTAGAGCACACATTTCGTCCTTCGAGTTAGAAGTTTTGAACCCAATTGTTTTGCCAAACCGAAGAAGCAACGATTTCCTAAGGTAATTCTTAGTCTTGTTCTCACTTACTTAAAGGCCAATGGATTTCGACTATTTTTCAATCGCCGTGAATGACCGATGATATCAATATCGTTCGCATACCCCAGCAGCTGAACGGACCTGTTGAAGATAGTGCCTTGCGTGTTGACACCTGTCCTGGGGGTCTAGCACGTAACTTGATACAATCGAGTTCAGTCGATTGAGACAAATTAGGTGCTGCCAGAGCTCGATTGTATCGACCGAACTCGATTGTATCAAGTTACGTGCTAGACCCCCTGAGCACTATCTGCTCCAATACAAGATTGAAGAAATCGCATGACAGCGCGTCTTCTTGCTGAAATCCGGTGCATGTTTGAAATAGTTCAGATGAGCTGATACACAGTTTAATTTTACTGGCAACAAATCAAGTAGCCTTCTGGAAAAACTCCCATTATCACTGTAACTTTAAGGAGACCAAAACTCCTAATGACGGTAACTAACTCATTGACGGTAACTATCATACCATCGCGTTTCAAAAAATTGCGGTAATATATTCACGAAATATTGAAGTTAAAGAAGAGAGCTGTGGCCCTATTTTCTATTTTGTTCCGAAAGTCAATCGGATTCGTTGAATGTGTTCTAAGTTCCCATAAGAAAGTTGACTTAGTTCCCACCTTACATGGGAACTAAGTCCACTTCAAAAAAGTGGTTTTATTCCCCACAAGGTGGGAACTGAGTCCCTCAGTGGACTTAGTTCCCGGGGACTTATTTCCCTGCACCGCATTTGACATTTGGAGGTTTCACTCCGCTTTCGAAATAGCGAGTAGGTACCAAATTGTTAGGTTTCGGAAAACTTCACTTTCGGAACGAAATACAGAGTAGCCAGGGCTCCTGAATACAAATTCTTAATGGGCACCAACCAGTGGCTCAGTGGTTAGTGTGCTGGACTACTGAGAACTGAGCGAGGGTTCTTAGGTTTATCCCCGGAAAAACACAAATAACATCTTAAGTAATTTTTCAATTGCGCCACCTATTGCGCACGTCACACAAATATCTGGGAATCAGTATAACTGTCTTAAGAAAACTTCTAAATTCAACCGTTCGGACTCAGCATAAAAAGTCTGGTGGTACACAGATGGTTGAGGTAGCTTTCCAATTGTGAGCAGTCGGTAAGGTAGAGCATTCTTCTGTTTCGTTGTAGGATTGGACTCGAAAACTTGTTAGGCTAGTGCCTTATTGTCCACGTCCTCATCCGTCCTGTTTTAATCTGCTTGACCAAAGTCGTTCAATATTTCCCTCCACATTCAAAATATCCCAAGAGGGACTTAGTATTTACCGAAAATAATGTTTACTATTTTAGCAAGTTTATAGCAAGCATAACAATTAAAAATACACAAATAGCTTACAAATAGGAACACCATTTTTCATCGACAAAATGTCGAAAAAAAAATATCGAGATTTTTGGAAAATCGCTGACCAAAATTTCATAAAAAAAAAAACTCGAAAGCACAAAATGTCGAAAACCTAAAATTACCTGGTCCTGGCTTTAGGTACTTAAATCTGTGAGAATCAACAAAATGTTTCTTCTCCGTGATTGAATTCGCAAACCTTATATTATGAAAGAATTTTTTTTTATATTTTTCTCTTAAAATACACAAGATTCTTGAAAGTACCGAAAGATCGAAAATCGTCGCGATTTTGAACACCAATCATTTTAAGGTATTTTCGAGATTTTGTCTTTAGAGATACATATTAGGTTTCGAGATTTTTTTTCAAACATTTTTTTTTCGACATTTTGTTTTCGATATTTTGAGATTCGGTTAAACCCCAATTATACTTGTTGTAAGGGGAGTAGAAATGAAAGACTTGCCTACCTACTAAGACTGTAAAACACTTTTCCACAAAATGAAAAGAAATCCAGGTTTGGAACAAACTAAAATTGACATCACTCGTGACATGCATAGCTTTATGTGTTTCAAATATACAAACAAGTTTCTGTCAAAGGTTTGGCTCGGCAAAATTTGTTTTTATTTTTTTTAAAACGAATCACCATATCAGATGCCATCACTGGAAGTACATGTATAAATTGAACCGAATTACGTCATTGATACTTGAATACCCATGCCAATTAAATCAGAACAAAAATCATACATACGATATATACCTATACATACCTACATACAAACATGTGTACATTTTTAACGAGAGAAAAAGAATTAAATATACATAGGTACCTACACAAGTGTTTGGCGGGAAACCGCAAAAAGAGCCAATTAAGTTCGAAAGCAAATCTACAAGTGGGTGTAATGGTCGGAAGAGTACAGTTTTATAGACGTTATCCAAATCCGAAATGAGTTCAAGTTCAACAAGGAGAAAAAAAAAACCTCAATTTCGATAAAAAAAAATTACAAATTGCATTCGTAATCTAAATTGACCGTAATTTTTCTGTAACTCAAGTTCATTGCGAAAATGGAAAAGTTACTCATACCGACATTTGCATCATATATGTGGTACTCGTTCACGTCATATAGTAAATGATTCTCCAAACTCAAGCATGTGCACTATACTGTAGTAGTCATCTTTAGGCGTTGTACCAAAACTATGACTCATGCAAAAGTTCATTCAGAATTATGTCATGAATATTATAGTGTGTACAGCAAAACAGCATTAAGGTTAGTTTGTTTTTATACGTTACTTTCACTGGCATAGTGAGATTGGACTGGACAGAATGACCCGAAACTTGATAGTGGGGTGGTGCAAAAAAAAAATTAACTTTTGGAGGACAAACATGACGGCATGATGACATCACGCATAATTTAGTTTCAATGAGTACGAGTATTCGCATGCGATTTTTAATTGTATGTATTTGATTTTTTTAACAAATAATGAAGGGAATTGGAATTTGTTTATAAATAGTATTTACATTTTTTTTAAAGTAGGTACCTACCTATCGATAGGAATATGTATTCTTAAAGAGGCAGAAACAGGGTTGACGTTTCTACATTTCGAATCATTGGCCGCGTTTCATTGACGGCTAGATGGCTAACCACTTGTCAAACTCGATATAACAAAAAAATGTCATTTTGGCATTTGCGCTAGCTCTAGCACATATTGTGAAATATCATTTCAATCTAGCGCAAAATTAACTGCTAGATTGAAATAAATAACAATCTGCCAAAACAAATCTATCAATAGTAAAAAAATTAATTTGTATAATAAAAAACAGAGCACAATTGGAAGTATACACGTCAAATTGGAAATAAGTTGAGTAGAATTAGAATTCAAACATCCATTTTTTGAAAACTTTTGTAAATATGTAATTGTATACGTCCAATCATAAAATTGTCTGAAAAGAACACAAAATTATCAAATGTCACTTTGCCGCAGATGCTAGATGTCTAGAATCACCGTTCCTCTATCAGGGATATTCACCCCTATTCCCGTTGGCGTTTGTCATAAACGACTCGTATTTCACTTCATTTTTTAGTCGAATTTTGTAACATTTTTTAAACAAATGAATTGAAATAATGGTGAACACATAGAAAACAAAACAAAACTGTTAACAAAAGTTAAAACAAAAATCTGCACATCGTTTTACAACGACACGAAACATGAGTCGTATACGACAAACGTATACGACTCATGAATAGGGGTGATTATGTGCTAGACGTCTATTGGTCAATGAAACGCGGCCATTCATTCTACATTAACGCCCAGCTTCTGTTTGTATTTCCTTGCTCTATGTTCAATGTGTATGCCATTTAAATGTTGTTATTGGATTCATATTGGAGGTAGATGCAATAAAACACAGTTTTGCACAAAGTTGCTGTGGGTAGTTCTGTGAAAAAAAACTGTCAGAAAGGACAGAAAAATCATCCATAAGATTGGCCCATGTGCGCTTCACAAGCCACGTACGAATATAAATTACAAAATAGCATTGACCGGATATAGAGCTAACTGAGCTGACATTTATGACAGCTCTAGCCGTGAAGTTTGGTAAATAGAAGTTAATTGCCTGTTTATTGTATTTAATAAAATGTGGGCGGAATCGGACAAAGGGACTTTGTACTGCCAACGCAACGGTATAAATCGACACTTTTTTGAACTTTGATAATATGCATTGTTCTGATAGACAATTGAATATATTTCAAAAAAATAAATAAATAGGTGGCGCAACAGGCGGTAGACACCCTAGGCCTAGCTTTTCGCAACCATTAGTTTGTGTGAGTTTCTATTTTTGAGACGAATGAAAGGGACGTTTCAATTGAGAATTGAGAAACTTTTTCAGGACATTCATACTCTCGGATGTTTGTCAGACGTTCGCGAGAGGTGGCGCAGTAGAAAAACCCTTATGATGTAATTTGTGTTTTTCCGGGAATCGAACCTGGGATCCCTCCACAGTAGTCTAAGCACTGCGCTACTGCGGCCACATTTAATATATTTAAACAATACAATTCCTGAGCACGGCATAGCCGGCCGGGCACAACTAGTGCTCATGATCAATAAAACAAAATTCAGAGTGACCCTAAAATACGCAGCCACTTGCTATAAAGTGGTATATTTTGGTGTATGTGTTTGGTGCGTGCTTGATACTATAACACCATTGCCATTAGCAAATTGGTTTAGACAGTAGATGTGCAATGAGCACAATCCATACCCAAAAGGTGTCAAAACAAATATACATTTCCTTCTGCGTCGTTCCCAAGTCACTTCTACTTCGGACTAATGAAATATCTAATATGAGGAGATTATTAATTTTGAGTTGGTTAGAAAATTTGACATATTGTAATGACAATTACGTATACTTCAACTATGAAACTGTTCATTGCAGTGGCAAATGTAGATTTTTGGCGGGTTTTGGTTTAATTTATTTAATTTATGATTTTTAATACGATATTTAGTTTTTCCATTACCTGAGGAGCAGGAAAACTCTATTTGCATGTGCATAGAAAAAAAAGCAGTACACACCTGAAAATAGAAAGAAAAACAATTTATTAGATAAAAGTTATAATACGTTAGTGTAAATTTATGTAATTTCATAATTTTCAACGTCTGGTGTACCGAATTAGAAATGTCATTAAATTGACAGGTAGATACGTATTCATGACAGGTACAGCCTTTCAAAATGCAAGCGACTTTTACACATAAAACTTGTTCTCCAGGAAAACTGCACGACAAATTCATTAAGTTTACATCGCGGGTTTGTAACATCTACAAGTACCTACATATTTATTACCAAAGTTAGATCATGACACTTATAGTTAATACACTTTCCATTAAAGTCTTCGCATCAGTGATTTACTGAACATTGCTCTTATGACAGCTGAGATGACGACCAAGTTATTAAATGCAATCGTCGCAGTCGCTACGTATAATTACCATTAATGGCTTCCCTCTCACCATTCTTTGTCTGTGTTTTCTTTCCTTAACGATTATTTAATTCTTCGTCGTCGGTGTTGTTTATGATGGTATGAAAATGGTCTTTAAAACTAGCAATGATTATATAGACAGAAAGGAGAATAAAATGACGATGTCATTTGACAATGATATTGAAACCTTGCAAATGATCTCTACCTAATGGAATTTAAGTTGTGCTCTCATCATTTCATCATTCGCGTGACAAGAGTTTTATTTGTTTCTATTGTGGTAAGCCAACAATTGTTTTATAATTTCCGAAATTGTTTAGGATGTTATGTCTGCGCGAAAATTACTTAATAGAGTGATAATAATTGAACGAGTAGTGGTAGAGTTGAGTTGGAATGAATCTAATTGAGAATGATGTGAAAACTGTAAAGAATAAGGGTTAAAAATGTTTTGTAATTTATTTTATTTGCCATTGGGTTGTCTAATTTAGTGATGACAGAGGAGCATTTATTCAATAAATTGACAAAAGTAATAATAATGTTGTAGCCAGTCAACCGGAAAAGTAATGGCATGTATTGATATAAACCGCCTTGATGTGACTTGGCAGCACTATGCTAGTTGACATTTGACTTGTCAGACAGTAAATTAGTTTGTAAAATGATAAATGACAAGATCACGTAGGTATACAGGTAAATTAAAATATTTTACAAACGAGAAGAAAAATATTTTGTTTCAGAAGCTTTATTTATTGTTGGAAAGCAACAGCAAGTTCCAGACGTAACAGCGCATTTGCAGGACGTAATGGATGTGCTTGCACTTTTATCGGATGATTTAAGTACCAGCATCGAATCAGTGGCAGTGCATGCAAACCATTCAAACTGCTGCACATTATACGCACGCTTTCAGCACGCTTTTGCAGCTTGTTGTACGCTTGCTTGCAGCTTTTTTGCTGTCGCAAATGCAACTTTGCCGCTCCGTGGACAGAGCCTTCCTTTATATGCAAACTGCAAGGAAGCTGCAAGCAAGAGCACAAAGAGCTGCAAATTACGAAAGCGTTCGTATGAAGCGCAGCTACGTTTACAGTAGGCCTAAAGTTCACAAATTAAATTGACAGACTAACTAACCGACATGATATCAATGCTTGTACCTATCACAAACCACTTAGAATATAGACCGTCGAGCCTGTGAGGAGAATTGATTGGCTTATTTATAGGTAGTTACATTTTGGAATCTGCGACAGATTATGTTACTAATGCCAGAGTTAAAATTCACCTCATCCTCTTTGAACATAGCTGACAATGCTGTAGTTTATTTAGTAAACAACGGTGGAACTTTGAATGCAGCCCAGATAGGTGGACAATGCCCCAGATCTTTTCGAGACTTGAGTGACCGTCGAAATAAATCCTTTTTTCAATTTTCAATTCCCGGTCCTGCTGTAAGGTGCTGAAGAATGGACCTTATCGAAAGCTGATGAAAGCAACTTGGCACGCTCTGAGAGAAAGATTCTTCGGACGATATTCGGTCCAGTTTGTATATCGATGGAGTGTAGAGGAGGAGACGAACTTTGTGGGCTATAAACTCAAAATACAGCGACTGAGATGGCTAGGTCACGTGGAGTGTATGGACAACAACGCACCTACCCGACGAGTGTTTGAGCCCACCTCTGAGGTACAACGAAGCAGAGGAAGACCCCATGTGAGCGCCATCTAACGGAAAGTAAGTAAGTAAGTAACATTTTCCTTTAACTTGACATATAAATTGTATACCTAATATAAACCGAAGTTCCTAAGCTACGTCGAGCTACATTCTAATCAAAACGCTTTTTAACATGAGTGGCTGGGATTTTACCACTTATATAGTAGGGATGTGAAGGTGAGTCCACTATTGGCTAACACTAATTCGAAATTATGCTTAGAGCGGAAGGGGTTTTTTAACAAATCAATTTCGCTCGTATTGGAGTAACTCTATTCTTGTATACTTATATCATATCTTATCGATACGTGCACCCCGAGATAAGTAAAATGTTCGTAATTGATTGCATCAGTAATATTTTATATTTGCGCAACGGTTCTGTTGATAATGCGACAGACCCAGTACAGTAGTCAAATGCAGCCGCGATCATGGTAGATCTTCAGAAATTTAGTTTTTATGGATTTTGTCCAATCAGTCCAAAACTATTTGGAGGTGCGTATTACAACAGATCGGCGACTTCTGCTGGAGTAAATAAATAAAAATTTAAGGCGGCTCTCAGATTGAGGCAACAAGAAATAAACAACTATACCAACTGCCAAGTGGCAATAAGCAATCGGCAACATTTTTCGTTCGAGCGATATTTAGTTGCTTTGATGTGAGACCTCTAATTCAACTGTTAGGCTCGTTGGCTCACTCTTACATATCATTACCCTTTACTGTGGAAAAACGGATCTCTCTCTCTCTGAAGTCATGCAAAATTGCGTGGCGTGGTAATGTAAATCCACCATTATCCTGTAGAAACAGCGCCAACAGGAAAGGCAACGCAACTCAGTGCAGTGGTTCTGTTATCCATTTCGTGTTTCGAAAAATATAGCTCTGTAATTTTGACAGCTGTCAAACTTGAATGTCATCAAACTTGTGATTTGTTTAGTTTTTATTATTTTATACAGTGAGCGTCCAAAGTGAGTAAAAAAACAATTCTCATTTGAAAAAGTTTTTAAAAATCTGCAATCTGTAAAAAGCTTGATATGGAAATAACAAAGCGCATTTGATTTTGACAGGATAAATTACTTTATAGATATTTAAAACAAATACATAGTTCCCAAGCTCCAAAGACAAATGAAAACATCATTGGTGTTCACCTCACTTTTGACGCTCACTGTATATTACGCAAATACTGGTACTACTAGTGCTTTTTTTATGGTCGGTCTTCTCTTCGTTATTTTATCTTAAACATTTTATGTAAGAAAGGTAAACATGTCTATTAAAACTTGTCAAGTTAGGCCATCTTATTATTATACATACTCTCCACAGGAATGTATATTCACTTTGCCATTACATTTGTAACGTAAAGAAGGAGTCACCGGAGACCCCATAAAGTATGTATTCTGAATCAGGATCACATTCTGAGTCGATTTAGCCATGCCCGTCTGTCTGTCTCTTGAAAACACGCTAGCGTCCAAACGAATTGACTTAGGCGAATGAAATTTTGTCAGAGGAATTATTTTTATCGTGGTCAGGTTGGCATTAAAAATTACATATGTCGATAAAGAAGTTCTGGCATCTCCCATACAAAACCAATATTAGTCCCATGCGTGTACAGTACATGCTCGCAAATATGGCAAATATTTTGCATGAGTTTTATGCAGTTGGAGGGTATTAAAGCATCGGCCATCGGCACTTTTACTGGTTTTTTTTATCATTTCGTCGGACACTTTTTTAATAAAAATAATATAATTATATTCAATATAAGCACATTAAAAAATGGAAAAAAAACTCCGAACATACAGTCGTATACGACGATGAGGGACTGACACTGCTTGACTTATAGATGCTGCGACGACGAGTCGTGTGCGGTTCTCCCTTTAAATACAAGCGTGCGACAACAAAACGTATGCCACTCGTACATCGCGTCGCATACGCTACGATAACGATACGAGCCGTTTGCGGATGGCCTTACTTGGCAAGTTTTTATTCTCAAAATTTAAAAAATTGTCGTATTTTCTGCGTCACTATTACTAAATCATCAAAACACTGAATTATCTCTAAATATATAAAACAAAGTCGAAAAAAAACGGTAATTGGATGATAGGCTAAACAAATTCAAAATCGGACAAAGGGGCGTGGCACCCCCCATACAAAAAAACTTTCAAAATCGTATATTTTGAAAACAACAGAAACGATTGAGATCAAACTTACGGATAATCTTAGGTATTGGCCCTAAACGACAACAGACAACGGCTACCGACTAATCGATTTTGCAGCAGCTCGTAATACGGTGATAAGTAGCACTAGGTTTCCAAGGCTAAGGATCCACACAGCAACCTGGCGCTCTCCAGACGGTCGAACCGCCAACCAAATCGACCATGTGCTAATCGATGCGAGGCACGCATCCAACATCCTCGACGTGCACACATTCCGAGGGGCAAACGTCGACTCTGACCATTTTCTTGTTGCGGCTAAATTCAGAGCTCGACTGTCCAACGAAAAGAAGCTGCGAACTGCCCAGAAGAAGAAATTCGACGTTGGACGCCTTAGCACACCTGGAGTAGCCAGAGCCTACAGCGAGCGCCTGAGTATGAAACTCTCCTCTGTGCACTCACCTACCACAAACGCCAACAATCAGTGGTGCCAGTATCGCGACATCATCAAAGAGGTAGCCGAAACCACCGTAGGGTACCAGCCACCCCAGAGAAAGAGCCCGTGGTATGATGATGAATGCGTGTACAGGAAAAAGGTGACAGAAGATGCACACAAGAAAGCGCTGCAGCGCAAAACAAGGGCAGCGAGAGAAGAGTATCGAGCCAGGAGAAGGGAGGAAAAGAAGATCCTGCGTAGAAAGAAGAGGGCTTACGCAGCTTCCCAGCTCAAGGAGATCGAAGAGTCGCGCGATCGTAATAACATCCGGAGGTTTTATAAAAAAGCTAAGCAACTGGCTGCTGGCTACAAAACCGGAACGCAGGCTCTTCGAGATAGCGAAGGGAACCTAGTCACCGAAGCGCAGGGAATAGTAGATGTGTTTAAGCAGCATTTCCAGCAGCTGCTTAATGGGCATCATGTAGAGAGAGTGATAGGGCAAGAAGAGAACCCACGTCCAGTCAATGAAGAACTAGTTCCACCACCTAGTATAGAAGAAGTTGGCTTAGCTATAAAAAAGCTTAAGAACAACAAGGCCGCAGGTTCTGATGGTCTACCAGCGGAGCTCTTTAAATACGGTGGTGATGTTTTGGTAGGGAGCATGCACCGAATCATCAACCAAGTATGGGTGGAAGAAAACATGCCCGATGACTGGACTATCAGCTCCATATGCCCCATCTACAAAAAAGGCGATCCTATGTCTTGCAAGAACTATCGAGGCATATCCTTGCTAAATGTCGCATACAAGATCCTATCCAACGTACTGTGTGAACGTCTAAAACCGTTCTGCAACACACTAATCGGCACGTACCAGTGTGGCTTCCGGCCCGGCAGATCGACTATAGACCAAATTTTCACACTAAGGCAAATCTTGGAAAAGACCAACGAATTTCAAGTCGAAACTCACCACCTATTCATCGACTTCAAAGCCGCGTATGATAGCATACATCGTCAGGAGCTCTATATGGCGATGGCCGAATTTGGAATCCCGGCAAAACTGATTCAGCTGTGTCGCGTGACGCTGGAAAACACGCGCTGCAACGTGCAGTTTGGAAGCAGCTCTTCCGAACTTTTTCAAACATGCACCGGATTTCGGCAAGGAGACGCTCTATCATGCGACTTCTTCAATCTCGTACTGGAGCAGATAGTGCGCAGGGCAGGTGTCAACACGGAAGGCACTATCTTCAACAGGTCCGTCCAGCTGCTTGGCTATGCGGACGATATTGACATCATCGGTCGCTCCCAGCGTGCCGTGATAGAAGCGTTCACGGCGATTGAAGAACAGGCGAAATCCGTTGGACTTGTAGTAAATGAGGACAAGACTAAGTACATGCTATCAACAAACAAACAAGCATCTGTCCACCGCCTAGGACAAAACGTCACTATTGATAGCAACAATTTCGAGGTGGTTAAGGAGTTCACCTACCTCGGAGTAAACGTAAACTCCACGAATGACACCCTAGTGGAGATCCGACGAAGAATTACCCTAGGAAACCGTTGCTACTTCGGTTTGGCAAAACAACTGGGTTCAAAACTCCTAACTCGAAGGACGAAATGTGTGCTCTACAAAACCCTTATCCTGCCAGTTCTGCTTTATGGCGCCGAGTGCTGGACGATAAGCAAGAAGGGAGAGCTGATACTGGGCTCCTTCGAAAGAAAAATACTTCGGCGGATTTTTGGTCCTGTGTGCGAGGAGGGCGAATGGAGGAGAAGATACAACCGCGAACTCTATGAGCTGTACCAAGATGTGGATGTAGTCCAAAAAGCCAAAACACGTCGACTACATTGGCTCGGCCACATCGAGCGAATGGACAATAATGCTCCAGCCAAGAGGGTCTTCGAATCCCAGCCCCCAGGTTCGAGAAGACAAGGAAGACCGAACCTCCGTTTCAAAGACCAAGCCATCGCGGATGCCAGAGCGCTTGGTCTGGACAATTGGAAGCAGCGTGCCCGGGATCGTAGAGGATGGAAGGCTGCAGTGTCTCAGGCAGAGACTCTTCACGGGTCGGGAGCCCGATAAGTAAGTAAAAGTAAGTATTGGCCCTAAAGTGCTTCTGTGAAAATTTGTCAAAGTTGGATAAAGGGGCGTGGCACCTCCAATACAAAAAAATTAAAACATTTTCGCCCGAAAATAAATAAAATACAATATAAAAAAAAATTAAAAAAGCAACAAAAGGCCTGGCGAAACTGGCGGGGGTTCAGCTAGTTGTTTATAAGATAAATGAAATTGTTTATAAAAGCCAGCATTAAATTAATGCAATAGTTTTCTCCTATAGTACTTCTATAGGTTTATGTATGTGGGCTATAAATGTATTGTAGATTTAAATGCAAATGAACAGCGACAATAAATTAAACAATGTTCACTTATCTTTACATTTTCATATTCTTCTGCACGTATTTGCTTGTGTGGTTCATTTATATGCAAGTCATTTAAAAATTCAAAGAAAATCAGAGACAGGAAGAAATTGCAAAAAAAAAATAAATATTTTCACAAACGTTTTGCAATTATTGATGAAACAAAGTGAAAAATATACGAGAATTCAATGTTTTCAAAATAATTTTATGACCCGTGTCATTTTTTTACTTGAAACGTGTAACGAATCGTTACATTGCATTTTAAGCAAATGGATTGTTTTTCGAAGTAACCGAAATGTTTCTCGCTAACATTTCAAAGAAGGCGTCGTTCTTTAGACGATATGAAAAATTTGTGATATAGATACAGGCAGACAGATGGACAAACCGAACGAGTCTTCTCGAATTCACATGCCACATCAACATAATTATTCACACAACAACAATATTAAAGGAAATGGCTATTCTTAAAAAAATAGCATAAGGACAAAATAAATCTTAGAAGATAAATATGCTTTATTTACAAATTTCACACATGAACTCAAAACAACAACAAAAAAAACTGTCTGCTTGTTTAGCCAATATTTTATAGCAACCACTTCTGATGATCATACACGCATGTCGAGATAAAATAGAAATTTAAAAATAAATTTCAATAACTCAGTGTACTTCGCAGGTTTTTATCCAAAAATACGAGAACCATTCCCGTAAAGATGCCAACATCAAAAAAAGAAAAAAATATATATAATAAACAAATGTCATACATTTTATATTACACGAGATACATTTTTGTCTCGGCATAGGCACTCGGGTTTCGACCTAGAGTGGCCTGATTTAAGTGGGCCATTTAATAAATACCTGCATCTGCCAATTTAATATATTTGTACGCAGAGTTATTTCGGGCAAACAATTCAGGATGTTTTTCGGAGAAATATTTAATCTAAATTAAATTACATATTCAATTTATTATATAAAGTTTAAGTGTTTATAAATAAAAACACATTTGAACTTGTTTTTGTGTCTTCTAGTTTATGTCTACTGAGACAAAAGAAAAAATTAAAATTTCGCTGAGACTGAAGACAGAACCACAATAAGATAGTAACACAGCTAAAGCTAATTGACGATTACTTTGGAAGTGCCTTAATATTTCGTGACCACAATAGGATTAGAGAACTATTCCAACCACTGGTTTAAGCCCACATAATCTTTATGTGGTCTGTAAAGATAAAAACCAAAATAGAAACTTTATTTCAAATAACTTATAAGTTAAGTGAATTTTTGTATATAGAATTTTCGGTCCGTTTTGTGATCTTCCGTCCTTTTGTGTCAAAGTATTTCATCAGAAGAAACGGTTGTCATCATTGTCTAACGTCAAATATTGAAGTACAAGTTGAGCGAAGGTGCTTTAGTTTTTGCCATCAAATTCTTTATAATGCTCAAGAGATTCACTATTAAATTAGAGTTCCCTGGACACAATCATAGAGAAGGATTTTTTTCGCAATGATTTTTCGAGCAAAAATAATATGAAGACAAAATCATGGCTCGTTTGGATTCCCCTGTTGCTAGTTTATTCGTGAAATACAACACAAATTTAGTTTGAGTCCGCATAGGGTATATAACATTGTAAATATGACGTGTGCGGCCTTATGGCTGACAATTTTGGCGAACAAACCAAGTTTCTTGACAATATGGCCGAAATATAGACTTGAGTCAAATTTATATTTATTAGAATTCATATTTTTTTTAAACCGTTATTAATACAACGAATAACGTTGCTTAAGAACTATAAATCAAAAGAATTCCAGGATTTCACAGAAATCTATTAGCCCCTGGTAAGAACTAGTGTCAAACTGACAGACTGACTGTGTTTGTTAACAATTTGGTTTGATTGTCACTATTGTTAGTTCATATTTGACAGTAGTAGGACGTGGTGGATGGCAATTTATCATGTTCCGATCAATTTAACTTAGTGCGCTGCTCGCGCTAAATTTTAGCTCCCATACAAAATTCCCTCCAAAATTTAGCTAAGCTAAATTACGAATTCCTTTAGCCGACTCTACTCATTTCAGACTCTACTACATGCATCTGTCAAAATGTTGCGCGTCCATTAGTGGTTAGGCACATTTTCTAGTTTTTTCAATTAATTCCTCGATAAGAAAAGTGAAATATTAAAAATCAAAGAATAGCAGACAAGGAAAAAAGACAAACAACAACGAAATTAAAACATTTTTTCACGTCGATGAATTTTTGAACGCAGTTATTTTCTACGAAAAGATTTTTTCTGTGACACTTTTTCAACAACACACTACATATCAAAATTTAACCAAGGTCTTAGCTAATGTGCCCGATCTACAAGAAAGTAAACCCTCTAAACTGCCCCAACTATAGAGGCATTGGTCTCCTTAACATCGCTTACAAGGTCCGGTGGACCTATCAGATCGGTTTTAGGCCCGGTAAGTCCACAACCGACCAAATATTCAAACTACTGCAGATCCTGGAGAAAACCCAAGAAGTCCAAAACGATACCCACCATCTGTTTATCGATTTTAACGCCGCATATGACAGCGTTTATAGAGACGAGTTAAATAGAGCCATGTCTAGTTTTGGCAATCCTACCAAACTTGTCAGATTGTGCAGAATGACAATGGAGAGCGCTCGATGCTCCGTAAAGATCGGAAACAATCTAACTGAGACCTTTGATGTCAAAAAATGATTTAGACAAGGTGATGCGCTGTCATGTGACTTTTTCAACATCATTCTTGAGAAAATTGCGCGAAACTCGCAAGCCAACACCAGGAGTCACATGCTCAGCATAGCAACAACTTGCAATACAACCTGTACTCACATATTACAATGGTACAACCATCCTCTTGTTATCGCCAAACAACATGCGCTATGTATAAAGTATGCTAAGAATGTATATACATTGCAAAGCCAAAAACAATCTCCCAATCTGCGTGTACCGTACATTATCAATGGGAGACACATGACGCTGATATCCCGCATCACGTAAATTATGTACTCAGTATACAAAAAAACAACACAGCTCTCAGCAACGATGGACACATGACGATGGAGATGCATATTATCAGTTGTTACCATGCACAAATAAATAAGAACCGCTTATGGTATTTTTCCTATTGTATTACTTTTTCTGTGAAATATATAATAGTTGTTTTTTTGTTTTAACTTGATGTAAGTTTACATGTTAAGCTAAGCGAAGCAATTCTTCATTAAGTTTTTGGCTTTCAAGCAATAAAGTTTAATAAAAGAAAAAGTGTGTTTTCATTTATTTGGTCACTGACTCAAACTTCTATGATTCAGGGGCACAATTTTCAAAAAGTCTGTGCAACTATTTGCATACGGTGACCACATTGACATCTTTGGCAGAACACTGCGAGCTGTCACTGGTGCGTTTGCAAGTATCAGTACAGAGGCGGCAAAAATGTCAACAAGAAGGGACACACAACATCGCGACGAATTGGACAGAACGTCACGATAGGCAGCTTGAGGTATAGTTGGGGACTTTGTCTACCTCGGCTCCGCTATTCGGCGCTATCGAGGTATCCATCGGAACTGAAAATTCTCCGATTTCATAAGAAAATCGGAAGATTTTTGCTTCGAGGTATACTTCGGACAAATATGTAACGCACACTGACATTTTGCGTTTCAGTGCGATCAAGTGCGTTATTTTTGACAGTTTCATACGAATTTTCTTCCGATGTGCTCCGACAGGAATTTGTCGCGGAATTTGTTTACGATTTTCAGTGAAGTGTTGATAAATGAAAGCAATAAAGAAAAAAAACATTTTAGCAAAGTAATTGGTTGTATTTGTTGCTTCAATAAGTGTTTCCAGAGCAAAAAAACAAGCACTAAATAGGAAAACCCCGATGTACCACGAAATTATTCTTTCCGAAGACGGATACCTCAAATATAATTTGAGGAAAATTCTCCGTTCCGACGGATACCTTGCTAGGGCCGATTAACTCTGAAAATTACATCACAATCACATCAGAAATCAAGGGAAGACTTACACTTGCCCACCGCTGTTATTTTAGCCTAAGAAGGCAAAAGATTAGGCCTTGTCGAGAAATACCAAGGAGACCCTATATAAGACCCTCATCATCCCAGTCCTGCTTTATGGCGTTATCAAAGGCGGATGAAGATCTCCTTGGTCGCGTCGAACGCAAAATTCTTCTAGTGATTTTCGGTCCCGCCATTTGCGTTGACATGCTTTGGAGGGGTAGATTTAACAGCGAACTCTACGAGCTGTACAGCGACAGCGACCTGCTTAGAAAAGTACGCATCAGTCGACTAAGATAGCTGGGACATGTAGAGCGAATGGAGACCAACGCTCCAGCCCGAAAAGTCTTCGATTCAAACCCGGAGGGACAACGCAATAGAGGAAGACCTCGCCTTAGGTGCGCGCAAACGCCTCAACTAGAGGCGTGTTGGTTGAGGCCCAGGTCCACCCCGGACTGTAGCGCCACATAAGTAAGTAAGTAAGTAAGTTTAGCAAATGTTTGAAGAGAAAAATTGGAGAGCAGCTAAAATGTTGTTTCGCTCAAGGTGCACGCATTTTTCCTGAGACATAGAATACTATAATATGTACATCAAAGGCGTTTGATAAGTCGCAAAGGTCTTCCCAGATAAAGCCAAAATATTGACAAAATTACAATTTGGAAAATTCCACAAACACATACATATTTTACGTTTGACTCCTAGCCGTCCTTGTATTTGCATTAAAAATATAGCTAAACCTTAATTGACATAAACACACTTCATATACCTAGATATGGATACCTAGATGTTTTGTTGTAATATACAAACTTATATGCGATTTCTTACCAATCGAAATCTCCCTAACACATCTTCACATCAGATTAACGACAACTCAAATAAAGCCAATCATATGGATGAACGCGCATCCAATAATTTATAAATGCCAAGATTAAAATCAGTTCACATCTTCCCAACCGCCTAAGGGTATAAACATTTCAATTCCAGTTCCTCTTGATTTGAAAATAATCTCGACATTCACTAAGACCAGATTTAATGCATGACTGCAATTGACCACGCGACTCTGTTTAATAATATAATTTTATCCGATCATTTAAGTAGATCTAGAGCAAATTTAATGGTCGAATCCGCTATGTTAACGGCGCGGCGCAAAGATTCAAACCTTATTGCCGATGACCGCAATAGACCGCGCAAATTCATTCTTCATAATATAAATCCATCGATAGGACATCACAATTATTGCCGATTGTGCGATACAAAATGTTCTATACCGCAAAGCGTACTTCCAGTTTAATTAATATATAAAATTAAATCGAGTTAGAGCGGGGCCAATATATAAGTACCCTCCATTGAAGCACAAACAGATGTGCATGCGGCAGGGGAGAAGAAGCATCAAACAACTTTTCTATATACGTTGTGGTTTGATAAGATCGCCGCAGGGAACGGGAGACTGGTGGCTGTCTGCTTCAATGCCCGTCCATCACTCTCCGTCTCCAGTCAAACGGAATACCAGTTCCAGTCTGTGCTGTGAGACGTCTTTACATCTCTATTGGTTTAGAGAGGATGCTTGAATTGGCTTGAAGCAATGCTTCATTTGGTTTAGAGCTCATGGCTCACCTTCCAATTCGAATGCTAGACTTGTTTACAAATCGGAACTTTAAATGGTAAGATATGTGTGTGCTCATTTCGTTGCATATATGGATTCTAGTTTATGTATTGACGTACGTTTCAGCTATAATGTACTTCAATTAAAAGCTACAAGCACAAGAAACTCAAATTATTATTTAGAATTTTTGCAGTTCTTTAAGGTGGGAGGTTTAAGTTTAACAGAAATCTTGAGCTTCATCTTCTAATTTGAGTTGAAAGTAGAATACTGTTTTCGCGAAACAGCTTAACGCTTAACGATTTACGTTTCTATTGTTGGAACCCACGCACCCAACCGTTGAGAATACATTGTAAGGCGCTCAGCGTGCATTCACCCTGCCGGACACCCTACAATCGGATCTACTCGTTGCTAAAGGTAACCATAATCACTTTAACAGAGCTAAGTGCGGATCTGTATATCGTTTGTTATCTCTGACTATGTGTGGATGGGTACATAAAAACCACAAAACGCCCACGAAATGGAATACTCTACTCACCAGCGATTTGTTAAGAATTTCTTTGGATATAATTTCCCAAAGAGAACAATAGCTGACTAATGAGTGGGAATGTTTAGCGGTTTCTAACCACCTTTGTGATAATAATAGCATTGTTCTTCAAGCCTGATGAGAGAAGCACATTTCGACATCACACAACTAAATGTAATTCAATTAAAACCTAAAGGATCAATGGATCAGTCAATGTGAGTTATGGGTATGACTTTGTAATAGAAGGACACTTGATCTTCACTTGACGACTCACAATGTCTGGGCTTTGATCTGATGCTTTTATCAGCAAAAACTGCTGAGAAAAGTGAAAAGAGCAATAGGTGGATGGAATTCTGTAAATTGTTGCAGACGCATTTTTGAACTTTTCTTAGAATATCGAATGAATAGCAAATACACCACTGACAGTAGGTAATTGGTTTTGCCCTCGTAGACCGCTAGACCCATTTTAGCCGATTTCATTTCTATACTATAGCAAACGTACCAGTGATAGTGACACCTCGCTGTGTTAGGTACTGTTCAACCAATTATGTCAATATCATCGGGGTATGCAAAATTGGACAGACTTTTGAAATATCGTACCTAGTGTGTTGGACGGTGAGTTTCAGACAATTCTTTCAAGTATGCGATATTGAAGAAGTCGCACGACAGCGCGTCACCTTGTCTAAATCCTCTTTTGACATCAAAAGTTTCGGTAAGGTCGTTACCAAGCTTTCTCCATCGTCAACCTACACAATCAAACGAGTTTTGCAGGGACGCCAAAGATATATCTGTATAGCTTGTGCCTATAGATACTGTCATACGCGGCTGTGAAATCGATGAAAAGATAGGCGAGTATCGATTTGGATTTCTTGGGTTTTTTGCAGGATCTGTCTAAGTGTGAAAATTTTATCGACGCGACGGTGGGCTTTCTCGCTCAATAACCGCACTGATAGGGGCTAAACAGGTTATTTACGAAGGATTTAAGGCGTTCACAAAATATGGCAGATAGGATCTTCTATGTTAAGGAAGCTTGGATAGTGCTATCAGTAATTCATTTTGGTCAGGTGGACGGTTGTTTTGTCCATCATCCGCCTAACAACGCGATTCTGGTCTGCGTCGCCATAATGTAGTCTGCAGAAGTAATTTTTCCACAAATTACGAAGAAGTTCTGGGTCCCTACTCCGTATTTCGTTTCGAAAGTGAAATTTTCCGAAAGCGAATTGTTTCTCCTCTTTATTTCGAAACCGGAATGAAATCTTCAAAGATGTCAAAAGTATTGAAATACAGAGAATCTGGTTCTACAACAAATACGATATGGAATGGTTTTAAAATACATGCGTTTGTTTATTTGACAGATCTAAAAAAAAATTGAATCGAGACCCTACAAAAGAAAATTCTAAAGCCGAAAGAATGCAATTTTTTTCGAAAGTGTTACAGTTTACAGCCATTACGGAAAGATAAGCCATTTCGAATAGGATTGACTTTCGTATCGAAATAAAGAGTCGGGTCCCTGGTTTGTCGGACGGGTAACTATAGGGACTCAAATTTGACAATCATAACCGACACGGTTCGAAAATGAATGAAATGAAATGACGAAATGAAAATACGGTGCGGATGTATTTTCAAAGTCTATAAACATCTCAAAATGCTATATAGAGTTCTGTTCTGGATACCCACTAGTGTGTTCCAAGCGAAACTTTACTTGTTTTCAGCGAGGACTGCCATCAAATCAAACTACACGCACAAACACAACAATGAGACAAAAGTAGGGTGTTTTTTTAGAGGTATACAAATTCAATAGGAAATAAAAAATGTAAGCTAATGTTAATGTCTATGATATTAGATTTATTTAATAGATGATTTTATGCCATTAGATACTCTTTAAGAATGATTTCGGGCATATGCGCGCCACTGCTAGTTCGAATGACGCACAATCGTGAAGTCCAATATTCCACAACGGGGTCGTATATCAGCAATAACACGGCGAATGTTAACTTACAAATCGTCCAACGTCTCTGGTTTATCGGCATAGACTATAGTGACTTCACATACCCCCAAGGAAAGTAATGTAAAGGTGTAAGATCACAGGATCGTGGAGGCCAGTTCACAGGTCCATTACGCCATATTATGCACTCAGCAAATGTTTCCCGCAATATGTTGATTGTGTCGCGCGCCTTGTTGCATTGCATGTTGCGCCATCTTGTTGAAACCAAGGCTCTGTCACGTCAATGTTATTCAACTGAGGAACGAAGAAGTCAGAAACCATGTTTCTTTATCGCTTTCCATTGATGGTAACACTCTGGCATCGCACGATGGCGAATCGACTCATTCGGATTTTCCTCAACACTGTGCTCCACACGGCAATAACTTTTTCCATTCGCACTGTTTGTCGTCTTTGGGAATGCGTCTACATATCTAGGTACGTAGTGCGAAAACAATTCATCGTATTCCGAATAACTTGCTCAGATGGACGATTATGTCGAATGGACGTATCGCACGATATACGTTTCGTAAACCGAACCATGGTTTTCAAAATAATTTTGCAAAATTTGCTAGCGTTGTTCTGACGTTAATCTATTCATCGTAAAATGGCAAAACATACTAACCACAAATCAACTTTCAGTCGTCAAATTGACAATCTGTAGAAACAGTGTTGCCAGTTTAGAAACCAAACCTCTAAAAACAACAAATACCCTTTAAATACATAGTGGCTCAGTCGATATAACCTCAAAATTAGTGCTAGAATGCCGAAATGAGATGGCCTCAAGGTTACCCTGATTTGGCATAGCAATGTTTATGGAAACGAACGTGCTGATGAGCTGAATTTTTAGTTAAGGCCAGGGTTGTCAGATGTGCCGATTTGAAATTTTATTTGGCGACACGAAAATAGGTTTGGCGACGCACCCGAAAATATTTTTTAGATTTTGGCGATTTATATTTGTAACCAAAATTCTCATATTTTTTCTTTTTTTATAATTTTCACTCAAACCTTACATCTGTGATGACTGTGGCGAAATATTAAAATTAGTAACGAATGAAGATAATTTTAAAGCTTGGAAATACATATATTGATTTATGGCCGGATTTTGAAAGAATCGCGATAGAAAACAGTGGTAACACAGAGCATGTGAATAAAGTTAAGGAGCAAGAAAAATAGGCAGATGTGGTGGTTCGTCCACTGATGAGCCCACCCACCACATCGGGGCGAAATGCATTTTGGAGCATTATGCCGCACATTATAATTATGTTAAGGAGCAAATAAATCTTTTAATTCTTGTTTTACTAAGAGAAATGCGAAAAAGATTGTCTGACTGCAACACAACTTTTGTTTCTTTGGGATATTTTTAGATAGCCGTTTGCTTAAGCCAACTGCGACCCTGTTTTAAAAGTCTGTTTGTAACTTGATTCCACCCAAAAGCTTATAACTTACTGAGGCTCAGTGGGAAAAACTAATTTCTGTCAATTGGTCAAATGAATTTTATCTATCTATAAAGAGTACCCGAAGAAGACGTTTTGAAGTTTTGGAACAAGGTGTACAAAATTACAATAGGACAGACAGAATTTCAGGAGCTTGGGGGATTTGTATTAAGTTTTTCTTTACTTAAAAATTACGAGTTGCACGAATTCATTTGATTTTTATGGTTTTTGAATTTGGAGAGTGGAAAATTTTGAAATTTGGCGATTTTTTTAGCGTTTTATATTTTACGTTTGGCGATACCGCTTTTTAAAACCTGACAACCCTGGTTAAGGCCAACCTCAGATGAAAAAGGATGTGGCCAAACTATACAGCAAGGAAAAAACGACCCACACTCTAAACTGAACGCAAATTTAACCCTTCTTCGACTCCCCGGAACAAGTCTTGAAGAATGGTATTTAAGAACTAATAGCCTTTATAGTTTCACAGGATGGATACCCACTAAAAATCATTTAATAGACTCGAACTTTCAACTTAAGCCTATAGGGGAAACGCCCTAAAGTTCTCAACAATATTAACAAACAAGCAAAAAGCAGAAGAGCCTGAACTTCTTGTAGGTGCTTCAGATGCATCTGTGCCTGTCCTGCTTACCTAAACGATTTTAGTACCTATTCCGAATGTAAATCGCCTGTAGTTTTGCAATTACATATTCGCAGTTCTCTGTGGCATTTCAGCCCGATGGGCGCCTTTTTTGAACTCATATCATTGAACTATTTGGCTTTACTATTGAGTTTCGATTACAAAACTGATAACACAGTTATCACATTGATAAAGAATCCAAAGAAGAAGGATTACAACAATTTGTCATAATTTAAAAAAAAAAAAAAAGCAAAACTATTGAAACAATCATATACTGTTATAATGAACTCATAGTAAGCGTTATATTTGTCATAGCACTCCAACGTATAGTAGTCAATTGAGGGTTAAATTGTATCATGAGAATATTGTAAAAATTGCGCGCAAAATCCCTGTCAATTTAAGGTTAGGAAAGTCACCCCATCCAGGCGAGTGACAATGACTGCCATTGTTTCTTAATCCACATTGGCAACAACAGGTAAACACGTAAATATTTGCATTCAATATCTAAATACTGAAAAAAAAGATAAGATACTCGTATCGTAAGCTGTAACATGATTCAGGGTTGAGTTTGATATCAAAACAGTAAAGCATACCTATCAACAGGTACGACCAACGCTAGACAACGACTCACTCTCGCCCATGATAAGATAACGCTTGCAATGAATGAATGTTATTTTGAAACCAATTACGTAGGTCACAGTTTTTGTTTTCCTTGCAAAATAGAGTTAAAGAAACTTTCGAAAACGATGAAAATATCATGTATCGCTTCATATACTCGAACGCCGCTTATTATTGTTGCAATCCTTAAGTTCGTGTGGATCGTGTGCCCGTTTGTTTATCTCTCGCAGATATATAAACAAATTGCAATCATTATTAATAACACATAAACAACATTCAATTTGCTATTACAACATTACTAGCCCAAATGGACAACGGATACGACTACGACGAACACGATGTGGTGCGAACACCCGCCACAGTCAGTGATGGAACGGAGAAAACAGAAAACCTTTCCAACTTGAAACACACGTACCAATACCGTACATATACCTAGGACAGGAATATGCATCGGAGGTCGGGACTGGGACTGGGACTGGGAGTGTCGGACATCAGACTCAGATAATGCACATCCATTAGTTTTCCGTTCCTCTTTGGGATAATACTTACGACGACGAGTAACTCGTGGTCGTGTCCAGCGGAACACTTGGTGCTGCTTCACGCTGTGATGCTTGGTCGTTCAACTCCACTCTACAGAGTTGACTATGGGGAGCGGGAAAGGGCGTTAACGTAAACAAAGTGCATAAACAAGCTACGCGAGGAAACACAAGAAGAACATTCTATTAATGATTGAATGCATTGGAATTCTCCAATGGTTTCTATTAACGCTTGCAAAGACGCTTCTTGATGGCCTAGCACCAAATGCATTAAGATCTATCGCTCAGATATAATTGATAACTTTGTACCAGATAGCAGAAGAGGCAGGAATTAACGTTGTTCCTTGTCATTATTCTTGATTTGAAAATTCCCTACGGAACACTGTTGTATGTATCGATTAGCTTTGACAGCAAGCGTGAATGACCGCAACGTGTATTCTTGCATTGATATAGCTGTTCCAGGGTGGAATATAGGTCACACAATTCGATCTTGTTTTTATACTCTGTGCATCTGTCAGAATGTGTGAGAATAGTGCTCGAATAATTTGAGACACTTCCGTTTCCTTGTTTAGAAATGCGAAGCATTAATAAATCGAGAGCCGGGAATAAATAACGCAGGAACTCGCAGTTTCTGTATGATTATGGGATAGGTCGGTCTTTTGTTGGGTTGGGAAAAAACATGCTAATTGAACTTCAATTGAACCGCAGTATACGTTTTACCTGCGACTTTTCACACGTCTCTGACTCTATAATTGGGGTAACTGCGACTCGAACCATGGAACACTGATTCGTCAAACGGTGTTAAGTAAACCTGTTGAATTGGACCATATAAGTCGTGTGTCAATTTCCCGATGCGACTCATTACTCTTTAAGTCACATAAACTTGTCATGTGACTGAAAATAAATTGTGACTTGATCGGCAGACACAGCAGAGAGCAGGACTTTACAGTGACAGTTTAAGCCTTCCAAAAAATACCACATAAGCATTTATGTATACATATTTAGAGCTTACAATTTTCAAGTCCTTATAGTTTTTATTGGCCGAAATTGATCACTTGAGCAGTTTGTTTGCCAACTACCAAATCTAGTCAAATATTTCTTGACTGAGTATTCAGTTGACATTGAACTGTGTCAAGCCACATTCAAGTGCAAAGTTTAGTGTATGGAATGTTCGTTTCGAAAACCGTCCTGGAATATTAGATTCGTACTATAAAGAAGGAACACCCAGTATAGATTCTGAAAAAAACATCACAATCGACAGACATAACTTTGCAGTAGGAAGGGACGTTGTCTACCTCGGCTCTGAAGCTGACAACATCTCAAAAGAAATTAACCGAAGAAAAACTCCAGCAAACCCTTGTTTCTTTGGGCTAAGAAGGCAAATGAGTAGTAGGGCCCTATCCCGAACAACTAAGGAGATTCTGTATAAGACCTTGGTTATCCCAGTCCTTCTTTATGGCGCTGAAGCTAGAACCTTATCTAAAGCAGATGAAGATATCCTCGGTTGCTTCGAAAGAAAGATTCTTCGTAAAATTTTCGGTCCCGTTTGCGTTGATGGCCTATAAAGAAGGTAATTTAACGATGAACTATAATATACATTGACATTGCCCTAGTCAAAAAAAACTGCGAGTCATTCGTCTAAAATGGCTAGGAAATGTAGAGCGAATGGAAACAAATGATCCGGCCCATATAATCTCCGAGTCGAACACGGAGGGACAACGCAATAGAGGAAGGCGACCTCAACCGGCTTGGAGTATACGCAACTGGAGGCAGTTGACTAAGGACTGGGCTAAAGGAGAGGCTTGTTAGTTGAGGCCTCGGTTCACCCCCAACTGTAGGTAAGTAAGTGCATGATCAAAATGGTTTTCATATTTGAGGTCTCGCAGAGTTATATACACCGGACTACCGGACAAATACAGAAACCAATGCTGCAATCCAGCCCCTAAAAACCAATAAAGCTGCTGGACTTGATAGCATAGCAGCCGATATCCTGAAAACAGATCCCGACACAACTAATTGTAAACGAAAACTACTCCGGGAACTAGAAGGATCTGCGATAAATAGCGTCGTATTAGCGTCTTCTGTGTTTTCCCAAAAATAATGGGAACTTTATTATTCTTTAGTGCAGGAATTCCCTAACTGCGCGTCGCGACGCCCTGGGGCGTCTTTTGACGCAAAAGGTTTCTTCAAACAATTCTAATAGTGACTGCAAACATTTTTGTTCAAAAATCTCTTCGCTAATATTTTTTATGATTTTTTGAAAAATGCTAAAAATGACTATTTTAGCCACTTTTTCCTCCTTTTCATACAAAATTACTGAGATGATCCCATTAAAAAAAATATTTAGGTACACATTTTGTTAAGTATGTACTAACAATTTTTTTAATAACACCATAAAACAATATATTCTTACACCAAATTTCCAGGAAAATTAAGTTGAGAAACTGGAAAAATATTGAGGTAGGAAAAATGAGGTTGACCTAAAAATTGAATATCTCAGCCGTCCCTCTACGGATTAATTTTATATTACATTTAAAAGAAAGCCCTATATTTCCTCTTAAAATAAAGTCCTAGTTGAGTTCTTTCCAATTATTATTAGAAAAGAAATTCTTACTTTTTTAACATTACCAAAGTCAAAACCGTGAGACTAATTTATACACTACGTTCAAAGTGGTCTCAAAGGGGCTCCAATTCTTTCAAAAACAGTTAGCTGAATACTGTAGCTGTCTAATAAATGTAACCACTAGACGGAGCTTAGTAGAGCTAAAACTGTAGCTCAAGGGAAAGAACAGTAAAGTATTAATTTTAGGGCACTTTGGTACTAACCCTTATATTCTTGTTTTTGTTTTTTTTTTTTTCTCTCTTTTGGAAGCTGAAGATAGATATTATTCATTAAAGAAATAAAGTTTTAGGAAACGGTTATAAAAATGCTACTTTTCTTGTCAAAGAGTTATTGCAAGAAAATACATGAAATCTATAACTAAAAGAAAGGGCAACTTTGGTGCGATGTATCTCGAAAATTCTCTGACATAAATTTCTCAAATTTTGGTATAACATAGAACAGATATATATCTTAAAAAAAAATTTTAAAAAATCAATATTACGAATTTCATTTTTAGCATTTATTTCCGCATTTTCCCCACTGTGCGGCGGCGCGCGATGTCGTCATTGCTCCGTACTTTTTTACCACGTGTTGGTAAGGCCAATACCATCAACGGCGAGTACTACAGAACGATGCTGCTAACATGTGGTTCCAGCAAGAGGTGGCTATGTGTCACTCCAGCTGCAGGGTACGGTTATCTGATCTCTATCAGAGGTGACGTGAATTAGGCCACAAAGATCGTGCGAGTTAACCTCACTAAATTTTTCTAGTGGCGTTGCCTGAACTCGCAGCTCAATGCGAATAAACCACAATCGATCGATGTCCTTAAACCCAACATAACCAATGAAATCGCTCAAATTGACGTGACAACGTGAGAAGCTGCGGCGGAAATTTGGGCATGGGGTTATATTCCATCCATACAATAATGGCATACATGGGATTCGTTAATACTTTGCACACTGCTTATTTTATTACATTTCAATGTCAACCAATCCTCATTGAAAACCCCTTTAGTGAATCTTCAGTAAGCTCAGCTTATATTCACATATCTGTGCTTTGTTCCGTTGTATGCTTTTAGAAGGGCGTAGCAAAAATATTATAACCTGGTATAGGGAGTCGCAGCATGGAGAAGTTTGGGAACCCCTGCTTTAGTGAATTCAGGACAAGTCAAAAATACATATAGGTGTTTCCAGAGTCTGCAATACTTGGTTAGAATTGGCAGTTTTTTCTTATTTATGTAAACGCTTTTGAATGTAGTTGCATAAGAGTTTCTTAGCCTGCTTATGTCTTTGTATCTTTTACCGCTGGTCATATAAATAAAACTACAAGCAGGTAATAGTGCGCTTCGGTTAACTAACGCAGGGTTCTTTATAACCGGACAGGTAACTGTACTCAAGAAACCTTTCTCCAATATCTCCAATAAAGCGGATGAAAGTTAGGGTGCAAGTTAATTGCGTTATGAGATTTTTCAATTTGGGCGTTATGACCTTGGGCTATAAGACCTAACGCCAAGTGATAACGCCCAATTTTGTTCTTAAGAATTTGCTGTTGTAAAATTTACTGAAATTTGGGTGATGCGACATTGATGTTGGGCGTAATGTCATTATTTTTACTCACCCTGCTTGGGTTTACTGTCAAATTTGGGGTGTATGCGTTACTTTGGCCGATATGTCATTCTATTTGGGCTTTGCGACGCTTTATTCCTTTAAATTTTGGGCGATGTTGTGGTTTTTGGCCGTTATGACATTTTTCAATTTGGGCGTTATGACCTTGGGCGACAAGACCTAACGCCAAGTGTTAACGCCCAATTTTGTTCTTAAGAATTGGTTGTTTTAAAATTTACTGAAATTTAGGTGATGCGACATTGATGTTGGGCGTAATGTCATTATTTTTACTCCCCCTGTTTGGGTTTACTGTCAAATTTGGGGTGTATGCGTTACTTTGGCCGATATGTCATTCTATTTGGGCTTTGCGACGCTTTATTCCTTTAAATTTTGGGCGATGTTGTGGTTTTTGGGCGTTATGCCATTTTTCAATTTGGGCGTTATGACCTTGGGCGACAAGACCTAACGCCGGCCTCTTAAACAAAATTGAAACAATTATGTATTAGGTTTTGTAGGGAAATTAAGTGCTCCGGCAAATTAGTTTAGGGTTTGACCGTGAAGAATCCCCAGGGATGGCGATGAGCCCAATATGGTGCCTAGTCTTCTGTGATGAACTCACAACCTAACCTTACCTAACATATGGCCTTGGCGGTTTTAAAATGTTGCGACACTTTTCTTCTTCTCCAAATGTCCGTATTTTTTGCGAAAGGTGTGTCTTACTCTCAGTTCGTAAAATTTGTAAAATTTCACCTGCCAAATTTGCTTAAGGGAATCATACTGCACAATTTTGGAAGAAAACGGGATTCGGTTACGCATATTTATAAAATTACGTAATTTAGGCCGTCTGTCAGTTGCACTAAATAATCACCCCTATTCCCGTTGGCGTTTGTCGTAAACGACTCACATTTCAATTCGTTTTTTAGTCGGTGTTTTTAACTTTTTTGGGACAAAATTAATTGAAATTATGGTGAACACATAAAAAAGGAAATAAAATTGTTAAAAGAAGTTTAAAAAAAATCTTAATCTTAACATCGTTTTATAACGACACGAAAAATGTGTCGTATGCGACAAACGCCAACGGGAATAGGGGTGAATATGATCGTTATTCACGATATTGTCAGACAATTTTCCGAGAATAATTGACTCACAACCTTAACGTCGAATTTGATAGTTCATTTCTCAATTGGAGTTGTGTTTCGAATAGGGAGAACTTAAAAAAAATTCTGAAGTGCACAAGAAACACTGTTTGGGTTGGAGTCATAAATAATTATTTCCATAGAAAACCCGGTTTCATGTTGGCAACTCAAAGCAGCATCACTTTTTCTCTGTAGCGCATCCCCACGCCCCCATTACTCATATCTAGACATCTTAGAAGTCTCAAAAAAATAGGCCGATATAATGCTGTCCATCAAAAAAGACTATAAGTAATCTAGTCTATTTTTCATAATGCTATTACATTTCATACAAACATCTTAAAAATTAAATAAGCCGCCTAAATTGATGTTAGACTTTCTGGATTAGAGTTATTCATTTTTATTCAGTTTATTCAATGAGGTGGATATTCTTCAGACATATCTATAAAAAAAATTCCAAAGTCCATTTATATAATGCTGCATCATTTTTTGTATTATCAAAATAGATACAGATTTAGAAAAAGAAAATCTCGACATGTTGGCATTCATCTGTTAGCATGAATCTGAATAGGCGCATTTTTCTATTTTGGAAATTAACTAATCCATTCATATTACTCTGACAGCAATGGAGAAAATGTCAAGGGCATAAAACGATTCGAAATAAAACTCGATTTCAATTTCCTATTCTATTACATTGTATCACTAAAAGCGATTTAAAAATAGCCTAGATAAGCTCTCCAAAAATTCTCATACCACGTTTGCAATTTTTGCACTCTTCATAAGCCCTTTCATATTGAACTTCCCCGGTGTGGCTAAAAATACAAAAAGGATATGATTCCTAAAATCTATACATAGACCTTCTGCTGGATGATAGCACACGACTCAGTATAAATAAGGGATGAGTCTTTTTGTTCATGACCATACGTCAAAGTTCGATTACTTTGTTTGAAAATGAATAGTAGATATAAATAATTTTCTAAATTCAATTTATTATATGGTAATTAGATGTGAATTGTGTACATCAAACTACGGTACCTACGCCAACCAAACGACAGGTCGAGTTACCTGTTTAGGAAATGGCTTATCAATTGAAGATTTTACGTACATTTACCTGTGCCGTGTAAATGTGTTCCTTTAACGACTTCAAATTGTTAATTTTCAACAGATCACGTATATGGGAATCGGCTATTAAATATTTATTACACGTATAATCTGCTGGTTATCTTTTCACTTCCAAAAAAAAAAACACTCACTGGAAGTGTTAGAATTTATTCATGGCTCAATTGTCTTACGTCCAAAATTAATATTCAATTCTGTGTGTTGATAACAATGGAGGTCTTCCGTAAAAAGAACACCCAGCAAAGTTATTTTGTTGAAAAATATATTTTTTTATATTTTCATTACTAACTTTATTAAAAACGAGTCTGTACCTTGAACTAAGATGCAAGTGCCCCGATACAAAATGGAATCCTACCTCTGCCTATATGGTGTGGCCTCTAATGCCAAACTAGGTTTCAATCAAAGTTGGTACACTGTTTTTGGAATTCTATTTAATTAGAGAGTAAAATTAAAGAATTTTAGAGGTTAAAATGCTTCTTCTTCTTCGACGGGGTTATGATCTAAATTATGGGGTCCGCCTGTGGGGTTCGCCGATTCGACCTCAAGAAATATCGGCAGGCCTCCCTGTCTCAGATCACTTCATCACTGAGGCCGATCAAATGCTGGTGTTTTTGCGTTGGAACGTTGATAGATATTGCCTTTTTAACGGGGTTCTCATTTGAACATGACAGTATCAAGATCAACTGAGGCGGTCGTGCTTAACTTTCTTAGAGATGGATTCTTTGACATGAAGGCTTCCTCGGATCTTTGAACTTTTTATTCTATCGAGTAACAATCCTGCTGTCAGGCGAAGCATCTTCATCTCAGTTGTCGTTAATTTGCCATCATACTTTTTGTACGCTGTATGTATGTATGTGAGCGCCGGACGTACAACTGCGGTGTAGAGGCTTCCTTTCAGCTTAGGGGCCATTTTTTTGTCACAGAGGTTGGCTGAGTTTTCCTGTTACTTCATCTAGGGTACCTACGCTTACGTGATGACTATAGTAGTATTATTATGATAGTATTATAGTCGTCATCACAGGTTCCTTCACTGTTGATCATAGATCCCAGATATTTGAACTTTTCGCACTTGGGAGACACATTTCCATTCAAATAAATGTCTGAAATAGGCCCGAGTGGATCGGAGAATGGGCAACACAAGTACTCGGTGTTTTTCTGGCTAATGCGGTACTAGGGGTTAAAATAATCACATTTAAGTCAATCGTCAATCGAGGATACAGAGATGTGTTATTCCAGGAACAATGTTCGGAAGTTTTCCAAAAGATAAGAAGAACGTGTCACGCCAACAAGACCCAAGCAGAGAGCTGTAGAGACGAACTGATTGGACCCTACCAGCGCGGTTTTAAGCCTGGTAAGTCCACAACCGACCAAATATTCACACTACGGCAGATCATGGAGAAAACCTAAGAAGTCTAAATCGATACTCACCATCTATTTATCGATTTTAAAACCGCATATGACAGCATTTATAGAGACGAGCTACAAAGCCATGTCTAGTTTTGGCATCCCTGTCAAACTTGTCGGATTGTGCAGAATGACGATGGAGAATGTTTGCTGCTCCATAAAGGTAGGAAACAATCTCACCGAGAACTTTGATGCCAAAAAAAGGATTTAGAAATGTGATGCGCTGGTCATGTGACTTTTTAACATCATTCTTAAGAACATTGTGCGAAATCCGCAAGCCAACACCAGGGGCACAATTTTCCAAAAGTCTGTGCAACTACTTGCATACGCTGACGAAATCGACATCATTGGCAGAACATAGCGAGCTGTCAGTGGTGCGTTTGCAAGTACCAGTACAGAGGTGACAAAAATGGGTTTTGTGGTGAATAAGGACAAAACAAAATATATGCTGTCAACAAGAAGGGCAACACAACATCGACGAATCGGACAGAACGTCACGATCCATCCATCCATGGTAACCATGCAGCAAAACAGTATAAAATTCTTCCAAAGCACACCAAACAAAACACACAAAATAATCCTAATCATATATTTATGCATCTGCACCTATCTAGGACAATCAAATTAATGAAATTTCATCCATGAAATATGAAACTTCACTGGCGAACCTGACCCTAAAACAATAAAAACAAAAACAGTACTAAACACTATTTTTCCAACACAGAGGGATGACGCAACGTGGTGGTGGTGGTTTTTCAAAATATAGGGTAAACAAACATGCACTGATGTAGCATCATATTTCTACTGTTTTACCGGTATACGTTCCTCGTGTCATTATCATCGCCATTAAATCAAAGCCCACAAAGATTTGCAAAGAGTAAACATTCAAAAAAAGAATATAAACAAAATAATTGTTGTTTCAAAGAAAATTATGCAGCATTCGCAGTAGGTAATTAAATTACAAATGAAAGTGGAAAAACAGTCCGGGAACGGGGCCAAAAAAAAAAACACGCCAAAAAACACACACACAACAAAATCACATGCATATTGTTGGTGACCTAAATTTTCCAATGATGACGACATCATAATAAAAATGTATGTTCCGCACGCTATAGATGTTACACGAAAATTTTCATGAAAAACTCACAAACATGGGAGCGTACAGACACAGTGAATATAATAAGAAGACACTTTAATTGTCTGGTTAATGTGGTACAGTGAAGGTAAAAAGTTTTCAAACACATTTTGGGGGAGTTCAAAGTTTTTATTTCAAATAAATGAACCGGCAAAGTACTAATGTCGAGTATGGTGTTGAAGAGAAGTCCTAAGCTGTTATTTAGGAGCTGATTTTTTGGTAGCTGATAGTTAGTCTGACAGCTGACATCGTCTATTCAGTATTAGTTGGTAAATAATCATCATGCAAAAACTTTTCAAACTGCATTTACTCCTTTGGACTCCACTGAACTGACAAGAATGCGGAAGATCCTAACACCTAAACTAATGCATAATTTGACCTGTGACAATCAACTTTGGGAAAGGTTGATTTACAGGCTTACAAAATCCAAGTCAAGCGATAATCGGTTGAATCGTTAGCTCAGAAATTGGGCGATCCATTCTTTTACCGTCAATTTGTGTTGAACGATGAGGCTCACTTCTGTATCGGTAGCTTTGTTAATAAGCAAAATTAGAGCGAAGAAAATTCAAAACTGATTCATCAGCTACCAGTGCTTCCCAAACCATGAACTTCTTGGTGCGGTTTTGGCATTTTTTGGAATTTTATCTATCCAAGTAAAACCACTTACTAATGATGACTCTTCTAAGTAAATGTTTTGAGATGTTAGAAAATTTTAGTCTAAGTTTAAAATGTCGTAAATTGTTTTAAAAAAAATAATAAAATGTTTTGAACATATAGGTATGAAAATTGATTTTATTTTCCAACAGAAATCAAGGGCTGTCCGATGAAACAGATTTAGTTACTACTCGCGTCCTTACATTATATTGACTGAAATATTTTGAAAAACAACTGCAACTCAAACAAAAGCTTTTTTGAAAGTACTTATTATAAAAGGCGGTAACTTTTCAACTTGTCTTAATTTTTAGAGAGCGTATTGTGATGTGATACATATACTTATACAGTGACCGTCAAAAGTAATAGTACATATCTATAAAGTATACAGTTTGTTCTTGTTATTTCGTTATCAAACTTTTAACAGATTGTTGCTTTTTTAGACCTGTTTCAAGGCCCGAAATAAGGTTTGAAAGAGCTTTGTTGTTCAATCACTTTTGACGCTCACTGTATTAAATGATTATATAAATTAACAACTTTTGGACCACGAATTATTATTAGTCCTAATATACAAACGTTCTCTCCCGCATTTCATCTTTTTGACAGCAATATTTGTTTGGTTAAATATGTCTTCAATATTGTCCGCTCTTTTTATAATCACTTTGGTGATGAAATCTCCTTTTCCAAAATCCCCTTTTCAAAATCCCCTGTGCTGAAATCCCTTACTCCAAAAATTCCTAAGAGAAAATCCCCAGGGACAAAATCCCCCATTTTTAGATTTGGTGTTATAAATTCTGTGCAAGGTGTGGTATATGTTTGTTGGGCAAAGTTTGGTTTGCTTCTGGGAGATTTTGGCTTAGGGGATTTTGTCCCGGGAGATTTTGGAAAAAGAAAAAAAAAAAAGAGAGATTTATGATTTTTGGAAAAGGGGATAACGTAGGGATCCCAACTTCTCGTTACGTAGTCGTGTCACGAACAACGGCCGAATAGCAACACCCTTCTTTTTATACCGGCAATTAAGCAAGTGTTAAGCCAGTATCACACAAAGCACAGTGTCTTTGTGGTTCAGGATTTAATCCCGAGAACGAAATTGAACAAATAACTCTATTGTCCATTGGCCCAATTTTTAAACATCCTAAAACATTCTCTCGCGAATGTCTGACAAACATCCGAAAGTATGACTGTCCTGAAAAAGCTTCTCAATTCAGCCGTTCGGACTCGGCATAAAATTGTAGGTCCCTTCCATTCGTTCCAAAAATAGATACTCACACAAACGAATAGTTGCGAGAAGCTAGGCCTAGGGTGTCCTACCCGCCTGTTGCGCCACCTATTTATTTAATTTTTAAAATGTAAACCTCATGTGAAAGTTCTACAATTCTGCCATTCGGATACGTCATAAAATTGAAGGTTCCTTGTTCTCATTATCGTGCCAAAAAAAAAAAAGAAAACTCGTATACAAATGGCAAGCAAGAAGCTAGGCCTGAAATCTTATGTAAAACAGTTGTCATTACTCAAATTGAATCTAATCTATGCGCCGGAGTCATCAAAAATTATACCTCTCGGATGCGCGCCACCCATCGAATACACGGCGACCGTTTGAAAGATGTCATATTTCACACATAAAATCATTGATAGACCTTCTAACCCGATCCATCTGATCCGACCGAATTCAAAGAGTTCTTCCAGTCCAGAACTATTTTGAAACGGGTGACAGAGTTGAGCAAGGCCTTAGGCGAAGCTTGACTGTCGCTACAGACGCAGATACTACGACCCCGCCACCTGTTCCTAACATTAAGATAGCATATACGCTTAAAAACGGAGGCATATGCTTGTCTAACGTAACGATAATGTTGTCGATTTCGACAAAGACACCTTGATTTGTTTTCGAGCCATCAATGAAAATTCATTGGCCTTTACTCCGAAATGTGTTTTGCACCGATGCATCATCAGTTCATCAGTAGACAAACCATCACATCTTCTCACAAGTATCGGTAAACAGTACCTACCTCTACACCCACCCGTGCAAAACGAATTTCAGAGTAAAGCCCACTTTAATTTTCAATAGTTCGTCCTTTTTATTTGTAATTCTGGAAAGGAATTTAGCTCTCGAAAATGTTCGTCGACCGATTAAAACACTTCTTTAGTCTAGCAGTCCGTTCACATGAACACTTTTCTAGGCAGTTCGCGAATTTCAGCCATCAGTATCTAGCCGCAATGTCTAGTTTAAGGTTAAGTTCAAACAAATGTTTTTTATTAGCTAGTTTGTGGAACGCGAATTAAATGATGTGGATTGCGAAAAAAACTTTGACAATTGACGCCAAGGGTGTTTTTGTGTTTGCGGCAAAAAGTTTGGAATTCCAAATTTCGTTATTTATAAACTTGTTTTGTACTTGAATACATTTTGATGGGATCATTAATTATCCTCCTCTTAGAGTAGTAAAATTTTCAATTTTCTGTTTATAAATGCATAGAACGTGGTTTGTTTGCATTCCATCAATTAGTTCGTTCGCTCCCATGTGAATGGTCCTTAAGATGCTTTTTATAAAATTGAATTGAGTTCATTAAGCCTTTTGTTCAGATTTTACATTTTAACATTTACATTAACATTACATTTCATTACATTGCTAATATGTACACATATTGGTGTAAACAAAATGCCATATAGCACATCGATTTATCTAGTGTGCACAAACTCTCAGTCCACACTGTAAAGACGCGTATTCCACTGACTTCTTTTGAATTAAAGTCAAGATTTTTTTTATAGCAACAGAAAAACAAGTAGAAAGAGTAGAATTAAAGAGTCACGACGACGAATGAAGCGACCGACCGACGACGCTGTGATGAGGCAACTCCCTGTTGTCGTCGGTCTAAAGCAGTTTTCCCGTCTAACAAGTTTTTAACGTAGCGTTGCGAAGAGAGAAATCATCGATAAAAGCAACTTTGAAATTGAAACACTGTCTATGTGAGTTGTTAACAATACAACATATAATGCATAAAATGGAAAAGCATTTAAAAAAAATACTTCTTCTTTAACTTATTTTTAAAAACTAAACTTTGTAACGATTCTTCAATTCACAATAGTAAACCGAACGAAAAAAAAAGTTAATAACGAAGAAACAACTTGATTTTTTTTTGTTGTTCATTTAACAAACACATTTATAAAATAATTGCCGTCTCTTCGTTTTTGTACTTCTCTCTCTCTTCATATTCTTGTGACCACAGCCCAAAAAAAAATGCGACTAAATCGGTTTAATTTGTTTAAATAAATTCATCTTTACCTGATTCGACTTCCGTTCTAAAGTCAACGTTGGGTCGTAGGTATAATCCAAATCCAATTAGAACCCACTTGTGGAACAGGATACTAGAGCCAGGACACTTTCGTACAACAATTCTAAACAAAACTAGCAATTCCTTTTTTATATATCTCTCCAACTATATTCTTAAATATAGCACAATTTAGCACTTGAGAGTTTTAATTAATTAAAAACTTGTTTAGTCGATAGGATGAAAATTTACACCAAATGGGTAGATAGAAAATTTATTTTAACACCAAAGTTGATGTCACTTTTATTCAAAATCCACTGTCGGTCGTAAAAAAATAAAAGAAGAGAAACACAAAATAATTTAATTCTGCAAGTGTAGGTAGGTAGGAAGGTGTATTTTTTCTGCGTATCCGTTTTAGTCGTTTGAAAAAGGAAGCAAAACAAATTGTTTACATTAAGAATTGAAAACAAAAATTTAAAACTGATTGTTTTCTAGTGGTACAAAAAATAATATTAAATTAATCGAAGCACCGCGTTGCGTGTAGTACATACGAACGGCACAAACAAGAGACTCGAACTGAAATTGCCTTTGCCAATGGAATGTGGTTGAGAATTGAGATTGAGATACTTGTTTAGTTGGGGTGAATCGTATCGTTCGTGAATGGGAATGGTATTTTTGGTATTGTATTGGTTTGGTAGGTTAGGTATCCGTATCAGTATATCCGACTAGAAAATGCTGGCTGGCCTCTAATTCGTGTGGAACGTAAGTGGTGAATCTGAGTGATACTCAATTCTAATATAGGAATAGGGTTTAAAATTGGTGTGGCGTTTCGTTAGTGTTAGAAACGAAATTAGAAAACAAATTGAGTGAATTTTGTGGAGTGGTGTGGTGAGATGAAGAAGAATAGGAAATTAATCTCAACAATGGGCTGGGTTTGGACGGGGTAATTTACCTACCACCTGTGTTGTCAAGTTTTACCACAATGTGGTAATTTACAATTTTTGTTTTGTTTGATTTGTTCTACACATGATTTGGTGCTATAGTTGATTGTGATTTGAATTGTTTATAATGGTTTCCATTAGCGATGCAGTTGATTTTTAGATTTACCAACCATTTTTCAAATCTACCACTCTTTTTCACAGAAACTATCACACCTTGGTAAACCAAATTCATCAATCATCATAGTAGATGAAGATAAAGCTTCTTCAAATAGAAAAATAAAGATAATAGTGTCTGGAAATTTTTGAAAAGTCTCGAAATGAGATAAAAGGATAACTTTTTTGCCTGATAGAACAAATGAATAGGAAAATCTTTTTTTTATCCCAACTCAACTCAACTGAAAATGACTAAGACGATCTGGATGTTTATACAATGAAACTAAATCGAAGACGAAGAGGTCCATGCGGACACACCCCACTTCCTCTGCCACTGCCCAAGTCTCTGCCACTTGAGGAAAAGAACACTTGAGGAAAAGAACACTTGGAAATCATTTATTCCATGACTTACAAGAACTTTTTGATGTCTCACTTTCTAATCTTTACAGTTTTTTGAGGATATCAGGACGGCTAGACGGCCGGGCGTCGGGTAATCGCGGGGATGAGGAGCATTAAACCATCTTTAACATCAGTGGTTTTCCCCCGGAAAAAGACATCACAATAAATCCACAAAAACGTAAATGTGTCACAGTATAGGGTTCAGCCTGCCGTAAACCTAACCTAACCTAAGACGATCTGGAATAGATATGAAATTACGACTCACTGATCATCAGCGACTCCAATTTTGGAAATTTTGTTTGGCTCCCGAGATATTGGCGATGACCCCTTTAAGGGGGCTCTTTGACTAGCTCACGAACCGTTCGTCGTATCAACTTGAAACTTTGTAATGCGTCGCAACCTCTGTCGCCGTTGAATATGATTATCGCTTCATCTACGCGTACGTAACGTACTCCAAGGATATTCAAGAGGAATTATGTAAAAATGTGGTCTTACTACTAGAAAGTGGTACACATCCGCACGATATTTCTGGTCGCATATGTTTCACAGTATAAGAAGATCTGTGTTGAGATGCCAGTGCTTCAATTACAATCTGTGTACCAAATCCTGAGGGCTAGTCAACTGTAAAAATCGACCCAACAAATTTATAGCAAAAAAAAACAGTAAAACAGTAAAAAAAACTTCTGACTAACTTCTCTGTTACGGAAGCACGCATCTTAGGTTTTATGGTTCACCTAGACATGATTGACGAAAACAAACTTCCAAGATGACAAGACAAATTTAGTGAACCTCAGATATTAAAAAAAAAGCCAGTGTAACTAGGATACCCTTTGTAGCCAAGCACATGAGCGCATTCAATACTCTTCCAAGTTTAATACACTACAGCCCACTTTGCGCTCCATAGAAATCAATATTAATTTTAATTATTCATTCACCAAAAATGTGAACTATAATTATGGTATAGTAGCCACAAAAAAAAACAAAAACAACTCGTTTTGATGCCAGTTACTAGCTATAAAGTAGCTAGCCGTATAGCATACATATATCAAAAGCAAAAAAAAATTATTTTCCATCTGACTCTGCACCAAAGTTCAACACAACTTTCAAGTTTCAACCAGTGGTTGTTCTGTTATTTTGAAATTGTGGAAAATGATGACATCAGAGATTAGAACAACACCTTGAAAGTAATGTGGAATGTGTCTGAGTGAGAGCTAAATCCACTCCACATTCACAGTCACAATACGCGAGATTAGAGTAAAAAGTACTCACAATAAATGAGTATTTTAATTTTGTTTAAGGAGAGTTACCAGGTTACCAGGCAACAGTGTTGCTAGGTTATTTTTTTAGTGGTTCTTAAATAAATCTGAAAAAGTCAACCATTAAAAAAAATCAAACAGAATATGTATCTCCGAATATATGTATAAGTATCTAGATTCTAGAGACCCATTAAAGCCATCTTTTTCTGAATTGAAGAATTATTTTGAAGTACATGATTACATCCGAAGAGGGTACAAGTTTAGTTAAAAGAAAAAAATAGTTGGCGCAACAGGTCCATACAAGGCCCTCGCTTCCGCAACCATTCGTTGAGTTTTTATTTGTTTTTTCGACCAATTAATACTTTCGGATGGTTTTCAGACCTTTCGCGGGAGGTAGAGCTAGAAAACCCATAACTTGAGCTTTTCCTGGTTTTGAACCTGAGATCGCTTGCTCAGTATTTCGGCGCACTAATGCAGGTTTTCATTGGTTTTAGAATGGCAGAAGATCGTGACTAAGGTAGCACGCTTTACACGCGACCCTTTTCATTCTGCAATCCAATGGAACGAGAAAAACTGTTTCTGGTCAACTCGACTCATGGATTGGTGATATATCAAAAATGTATCTATGGGTGGTGCAGAAGTAGAGGAGATAGCTCTCTATACCGATGAAGATAGATGTCGGTACATGAGCGGGTATCTTCAGTGAAACACTTAACCTGCGAGAATCATTCCGAATTAACGAGGTCTGTAATGTGTTTCAAGCGGAAATTGCTGCTATAAACCTATTCCCGTTGGCGTTTGTCGTATACGACTCATGTTTCGAGTCGTTGTAAAACGATGCTCAGATTTTTTTTAACCTTTGGTAAACCATTTTATTTCCGTTTTTATGTGTTCACCGTCATTTCAATTCATTTGTGACAAAAAAGTTAAAAACACCGACTAAAAAACAAAATGAAATATGAGTCGTTTACGACAAACGCCAACGGGAATAGGGGTGATTGGCGACAACCAAATCACCATATACTCTGATAGCCAAGCGGTCATAAAAGCCATGGAGTCAGTCGTGGTGAAATCAACACGGTAACCCTATGCTGGGTACCAGGGCATATGGATATTCCGGGAAATGAACAGGCGGATGAGATTGCAAGAAACTGGTCAAAAATGCATGCATCAATGGCCCTAGAATCTGTAAGAACTGTATAGGTATTTTTTTTTTTCAGCAACAGAATTTAGCGACAGAAAAATGGCTGTTTGACAACAGAACGTAAACAAGTCTGTTTTGATTGTTGCTGCCAGCGACAGAAATGCAATTTATCGTGGGAGGGAGGTCTTTTTTTATTTTTTTCTGGAGCTGTTTCAGTTTTGTGTAGCTGAGCGATCAACGTAAACAGAACCAGAATTTACAGCAGAACGAAAAAACGTTCTGTTCTGTTTCAGTTTCTGTTCTTTGTCACTTGGTGCCTTTAAATAGGTCCTATTTGTAAAATTATAAAAACAAATATTACAATATTTGGTTCGAAAAGCACTGTTCTTCAACTGTTTTGCTGAAAACTGAGTACAAGGTATTCAGCCCTATTCCCGTTGGCGTTTGTCGTAAACGCCTAATATTTCATTTCGGTTTTAGGACTGTGTTTGTAACTTTTTTAAGAAAAACTTTTTGAAATTACAGTGAACACATAGAAAATGAAGTAAAATCGTTAACGCAAGTTCGAAAAAAAATCTTAATATTGGTTTTACAACGACACGACACATGAGTCGTATACGACAAACGCCAACGGGAATAAGTGTGATTGTTCAGATTATAAGCATTACGGGGTTATGGGGTTTTCGAGATATGAGCAGTTTTTAAAGTACTGTCAAGTTTAAAATGACGATTGTACCTTCAAAATGATTTTTTACTGTTTTTTAGAAAAAGCAAATTTTCAAAAGTAACGCTATTCGACTTTTTAGCGCTGGGTATGCACATGCAGTAAGCTAAACTTGCCTACATTAAGGCGACTCTCACACTAAAGTCAGCAAGTGACAAAAAACAGAAACAGAATTAGGAACAGACAATTTTTTTTCAGCAAACAGAAAAATAACTGTTTGATGACAGAACGTAAACAAGTCTATATTGATTGTTTCTGTTGCTGCCATCGACAGAAATGCCAATTTATTGTGGGAGGGAGGTTTGTTCTTTGCACAGAATAGACGGCAGCCATGTTTTTCTGGATCTGTTTCAGTTTTGTGTAGCTGAGCGAGCAACGTAAACAGAATCAGAATTTACTACAGAACAAAAAAGGTTTATGTTCTGTTTCAGTTCTTTGTCACTTGGTGTCTTAAGGCAACAATCAATTAGCAATTATTGCCAATAAGCAATACGTCACTTTATTTTAACCTATTCTCACATTTAAGCACCAGCATTGCCAGACATTTTTAGCTATCTATTCCACAATTTCTATGAATTTTTTACAGACCCTTGATCGTCCGACATATTTTAAAAAAATTAAAAAACGTAGTACGCAAACGATGTGTCGGTGTCACTAATCGAAAATATTGCTGAACCTATGTTGTGATTGGAACACAATTTTCAACATACGTATGCTGATTCAACATATCGTCTAGTACTAGCTTTACTTACTAAATTACTATAAATAGGAAGCAATTTTTGTAGATTTTCAACATGCGCTGTGTATCGCCGAAATCAGCAAACATTTTCGTTTGATCGATATTGAGTTGCTTTGATGTGGTGTGGTGAAACCTATAGTTTAGTTCGAAGTAAAATAATTGAGCGCGGCGGAAACCTCGCTAGGGCAGAATATTGCATGTTTCCATTGTCAGTTGCTTATTCATTATTGCCTCAATGTGAGAGCCGTTTTCGAAAAAAAATCAACTTCTTCTTCTTCTCCTACAGAAGTACTTACTCTTTCGAACTGTAAGCCCAAAAACTCCAAAACAAAGGCCCCTATTGTGAGTGTCGATAGTTGATCGCTGATCGATAACTGTGATTGTCGATTGCAATTGATATTTGTCGATTTGACAGTCGCTTGTAGTCGATTACAAATGTCTGGTCGATGCTTTCTTTTTGAAGTGAAATAATTTTGTGCGTGCGAATAGCTAAAATCAATCGACGCAATCGACAATTGTCGTGACGATCGCTGATCGACAATCACAATAAGCCCAAAGTTTGAAACTAATCCGTCCAGCCGGTTAGGGTGCAGGCCAATGGGCAGACTGACAGGTGGAATTGCGAGACCCATTCAGAGCCATTCGTAATATCAGAATTGAAGAACTGATTAATATCTCGAGTTCGAAACCTTCGAGAACAACCTTCTCTTACTATCTACTTATACGAGAAAATAAAAAAATACGTGATCTACAAATGTCGTGTACCTATTTAATTTTTATCAGATCTCCATTAAATATGAACTCTGAAGGTGGGGATGGGTTTTTTTCGTTTTTCGTTGATATCTGACCGACAACAAGAGTCAACATTTTACCTTAAACTTTAGCAAATATGTATATACGAATGGCAACACAGATGGAATTATTCTGATCAGGTAGGCTGGACGCAACGAATCAACCAAAAATGAGCGTGATCAACAGATATCACTAAGGGCTTTTATGTGGACTAGCCGCATGAACTGTGGTCTCGTGTCCCTCAGAAACCTATGGTAGTAGTAAAGTAGTACCTTCCCGAGTGTTCCGTTACAGAGTATTGGATAGTGAAAGAGAAAGTTGGGTTTATCCTCGTGGATCTCTTTATCGCATCAGCCTTTACATAAGTCGTCATTATTGAGATTTAATTTTATGGTTATCTAGGAAGTTATCCGCCAGAATCCAAACCAATTTTTACAACGACCTTCTTACAAACTGCAGTAGTTCGGTGGTCCGGCTTTTGTCATATTCTAGAAATAGCTTCCGTGGAGTTCCACGGGTTGTTAATGTCTTCTATTAGTTGTTGGTTCTCACTGGCAGAGACTAAGCGCGATGAATAATCGGAGTAATCGATCGCCCCATGTTGATTAAGTAGAAAAACAGTCAATCCGAAAAAAAAGTTTGACATAGATTTATAAAATAATCTAGCACAAGGGAATTGGTCGACAGCCAATTAGCAATGCAATTCTATAACGAAGTTGGTATTGAATTGGCCGTACGTAAAGGCAGTTGCATTAGCCGAACAATAAACCACAATTCAACCGGCCAAATTTTAGTGTGTTTAGCGTTGACTCATCATCACCACTGAAAGCAGTATCTACTCTATTACCTTGTCACAATGTTAACTAACGAAAGTAAGTAATTCGCATATTGAAAGAATCTTCTAACATCTCTAGAAAGTGAACTCATTCAATTTATACCATCAAACATAGCCGATCTTAATTTGCTGAAAAAGAACGAATAAAGCAAACAATTAAGAGCAAATTAATCGCAAGCAAACCGCCACACGATATGAGCTGAGCAGGCAACTGAAATGAAAAACTGGAATAAAAGACCAACTACAACAGCACAATAAAACGGCCAACGAATTTCTATGAAAAAAATAAAGTTTAATTAAGTGTCTCTTTTCGTATGTCACTCTGTTTATAACGTTGTGTTCATTTAACAGTCAAAACATTAAAAGAAAAGTAGAATATAAATATAAATTCACAGTACATAACGATACAAGTTTGTTTAATTAGTTAACATAGATTTTTTTTTTTTTTTTGACTACGCCATATAAATAATACAAAATATGAAAAGAAAAACAAATCATAATGAGAACAGGACGTCAGTAAGCCATAAAATAACACAATGCTGTCAATTGTTCAACTATTTGTTGAGTTTACAAAATTTACGGTATTCCTTTTCGGTTTCCTCGTCCATTTCTGGATCCAGGTCCACCTCTAAGTCAAATTCATCGTCCTCAGTGGTTGATGGAGTTTGCGGAACATTGCTCGACAAGAATTGACTCTCCTCGTCGGTGAGAATTTTTCCATCGGGGCCGTAGAACGTCGGCTCATTGGATGCCTTAAAGCTAGATTCGCTTGTCGAACGGGATACGATGGCGTGATCGTGTACGGTACGTCCCCAGTTGTTTTTCTTCAACGAAATCACATTCTGAACGAGGGGATACTTCCCCGGTTTTGTCTTATTCACTGTCTCCAACTGTTGCATAATGGAGTCGATATCGTTGGAACAGTCTGAGGTTAAGTCATAGCCAGCCAGCTTGAGTGTGAGGCAAACACATCGAATATTATCGGCTGTGACTTTGGTGAGCAGCTGTTTCAAGGAAAACACTATGTTCTCTGCGATCAACTTTATTCGAGAATCATCACCGCGTAGTTGCATATACAATTCGGCTAGGAAGAGTGCCGTCTCTCTGACCTTTTGTTCAGAGTTGTTTTGCATAAATTCCATCACTTCTGCTTGATGGTAGTCCAACTTGCACTTGAGCAGAGTGTGGAAGAGGGAATCGTCTCTCAGGTTTAGCATATGGAGGAGATTGTAGAGCTTGGCGCCCATGTATCTGAAGTTCGAGTTCTCGATGGACTCGTTGAAAATGTCTTCCATTGCGTTGCTCAGGACAAACTCGTTGTTCTCCATGCCGTCGAAGATTGTCAGGAATCGTGTGGCGACAGTGTCAAATGAGCCGGGATTATCGTTGAGACACTGAATCACAGTTGCTAAGTAGTTCAGAGCGATGGTCTCAACCTCTGGCGGTTGGATGTAATTTGAGTTGAGATCGGACACTGGCTGAGATCTGTCGTGGATATGCAGGCGGTTCTGCACCGTTGAGTTGAGTGACGATATGCTTGGCTGCTGGTACATGTTGTTGGAATTGACCGCAGCAGCGTATTCCTGTGGACGTTGGTTTCGAAGTAAGCGATTCTGAAGCGGACTAGGCTGTAGAACCAGCATCGACTGAGAGTTCGATTCTGAACTGTAGCTGGAATTGGAACTACTGCTCTGTGCGGATTTTGGTACGAATTCGCGCGCCATTGGCGACAGAGGTGAGGGACTTTTCGGCGGTGGCGTTGCAGTTGGCTTCTTGGCTTCTCTGGTGTGTGGCTTGCGCAGCGGGACAAAATCGTCGTCGACATCAAATGGGGCTCGTCCGGGGCTGATTTCCATTTCAAGAAATCAAGTTTCGTTTGCAACACTGATAAGTCGTCAAGGTGTGGTTGAGATTGTGTGTGTTTCAAAGTCTAGAACATAAAATTGGGTGGGTTTGTTTTAAAGAAACTATACAGAGTCCTTTTTTCTATTCACAACGCTGGGGTTCGTAAATTTACTTAAATTTATTTCTTTTTCTGTCGAAAGAATAGATCAACGCCCAGCGTTGAGCTTGTATGTATAATTATTGGAATTTTTTTTTATATAGGTATTTTTATCATTGCTTTGTTTCTTTTTGATTTCGCCTTTTTCGTGTATTGATTTACAATTACAACGCTGGGCGCTAACTACACTGTACATTCTAGATGAGTTAGTATGATGTATTAGTTAGATGAGTTTTTCTTTTGTTAGTTTCTGCGGTTTATTTACGTTGTTTGGAATATACTTGTAGGGTTAGTTGGATGGGGATAGGCTTTGTTAATGACATTCTCTGGAGATGTCAGTTAAATATGACTGAGAAATCATTTCGACATGCAATACAATTTGAAGTTACAACTTTAAACAAACATTTACTAGCCAACTAGTCAAGAACAGATTCGAGGGCTTAAGATGGACCTTAGAAGCTATTTCAGACAACACAATCTCTTTCTGTAATCCTGCTGTAGATGAGTAATTCAACATTAATGATGAGATGATACACACAAATATTGTCACGTAGTTAGTGTATTCAAAAGAGCTGCGGGAGCTGACCCTCAAAGATTTTTAAGGCTGCAACCAAGAGTTACATCAGCCCGACCAAAATGACTTCAAAGTTGCCATCACCAGACTAAAACGAACAAAGGAGCTGAAGCCGATGGGCTACAAGCTGAACTTTTTAAGCACGCTGGACATGACGTGGTCAGGAGCATACACCAACTCACCAGCGAAAAATGATGGAAGGTAATATGCCCGACGATTGGAATCTGGGTACCATATGCCCGATCCACAAAAAAGAAGATCGCCTACGCCGCACCAACTATAGAGGCATAAGCCTTTTAAACATCGCCTATAAGATCCTGTCGAGCGTATTATGTGAACGTCTTAAGCCGTTTGCTGACAATCTGATCCATAGGTCTTTATCAATGCGGCTTCAGACCTTGAAAATCTACGATCGATCAAATCTTCACATTACGCCAGATCTTCGAAAAAACCCAAGAATTTACTATCGATACCCACCACCTGTTTATCGATTTTAAAACGGCCTACGACAGTGTAAGTAGGCATGAACCATGTCCAGCTTTGGAATTCCTAAAAAACTGATACATTTTATCAGGATGACGTTGGAAAATGCTCGCTGCTCCGTCAAAATTGGTAGGGATTTTACTGAAACCTTCGACACCACCAGAGGGTTAAGACAAGATGACGCACTGTCATGCAGTTGTTTCAACATTGACCCAGGCCAGTACATTAGGCACTATCTTTAATAAATCGACACAATAACTTGGGTTTGCTGACGACATTGATGTGATAGGAAGAACAAGACGAGCAGTAACCGGTGCACTACAATCACCCTTATTCCCGTTGGCGTTTGTCATATACGACTCTTTTGTCGTGACGTTATAAAAACGATATTCAGATTTTTTTCAAACTTTTGTTAACGATTTTGCTTCTTTTTCTATGTGTTCACTGTATTTTCAAATCGCTTGTCTCAAAAAAGTTACAAACTCTGACTTAAAACCGAAATGAAATATTAGGCGTTTACGACAAACGCCAACGGGAATAGGGGTGAATGAGAATCAGCAGCAAGCACAATGGGATCGACTATAAACGACGACAAAACGAAGTTTATACTTTCATCAACAAAAGTCCAATACCACCACCACCGACTTGGTCAGAACGTGACAATTGATAGGTATAACTTCGAGGTAGTCAATGAATTTGTCTACCTAGGCACTGCTGTAAATGCGGAAAGCAACATTAGCGCAGAAATCAGCCGTAGAATAACTCTTGTTAATCACTGTTTCTTTGGGCTAGGTAAGTAATGCCTTATCGAGAAGAACCAAGGAGACGCTATACACTCCGGTCCTGCTATATGGTGCAGAAGCATGGACCCTTACCCAGTCGCATGAAAGCTCCCTTGCTGTATTCGAGAGAAAAATCCTACGAACGATTTACGGTCCTCCTGTTTGCGTCGACTAAGAAAACAGTGCCTGGCCAAGAAGACACTTCAACGAGCTATATGTGCTTTACAGCGACATGAGCCTAGTAAAAATAATCCGTATACAGCGGTGAGCCATGTAGAGCGGATGAACACCGATGCTCCAGCGCGGAAGGACTTCGACGCCCTACCAGAGGGAAGGAGACACCAAGGAAGACTTCATCTTCGACGGAGCGAACATGTAGAAGGAGACCTCCGACTGCGAAATTCGAGACGGCAGGCTAGAAATCGAGCCGGCTGGAGGGGCATAATAAATAAGGCCAAGGAGCACCACGCTTTGTAGCGCCATCAAAAGTAAAGTAAAGTAGCAGTTGCTTTGATAGGGAGCATTTACACGAACTCATATTGAATATTTGGCCGGATGAGAGTATACCCCTTGAAAGAAATCTCAGCATGGTTTGCCTGGTCCCGATGTTGGAAGACCCTTTTATCTACACAAGCTAAAACCCACTACTTATTCATCGATTTTAAGGTTGCCTACTTTTGGCATAGTTACAAAACGTGTCCGTTTGTGAAGTGTTTATTGATGTAGAAGTCGCAAACATAGGTCTAGAGGTGAATCAATGCAAAGCAATTTGTGTATTGATAAGAAGGAAGGACATTAAACATTGCCGACTTGGGCAAACTTGATTGGTGAAAAATCCCACCTCATAGAAAGATCCTGGCAAAGCTGATATTTGATTAACTCAGCTCGATACTGTAAGAAGGACGCGTTAAAAGGTCAGTTCTATTGTGCATTTTATGTCGAACGAGTGTAGCACTGAGTCCTGCCTACGAAAGGAGCGAAGCTCCACGATTAGAGCCGGCATTGTTTTAAAAAATACTAGGTTAGCACAATTTCGTCCTCGTATGTCATCATCTGTCTTTCTAGGAAGCTGACATTTGGTAGCTCATACAGAAAATAGGTATACGAATATATTTTGAGCTTCTAACCTCAACAACACATCCCTCTACACTACAACACATTCACCCAAATGTTTTTAAGAGACTAGGGCTAACTTCCCACAAAGTTACACCTAGTTTTATTTTTAGTGCGAATACTAATTTCGTCAGCGAGAACTGTTTGGATATACGTACAGGGTGGGCCATCTAGTGGTTTCTTTTTAAATCATAGGTTATTTCGATACTGACAGCTGTTTTCCGCTCGAAATCTTGACTGAAAGTCAGTAGCATACCTCCGCGAACGAAATGAGTCGCTTTACACTTGAACAACATTGGGAAATATTTAAACCTTGTTTCCAAAGTGAGTGCTGTGTAGCCCAAACAGTGGGTTTTTTGAAAAATTGTTTTGGCCGAAATGAAGCAGCTACTGCTGCGCACGCTGTACGCAAGTTTGTGCAAAAAGTTAGTGAGACTGATATGCTAGTGGACAACACTCATGTCATGGTTCCCGTCGTCGTACGCATCGTACGAGAATGTGGCTGTTGTAGCCGAAAGTGTGAGACTCAATTCACAAACATCAACTCGCCATCGATCTCAACAGCTCCACATTTCACGCACTAGCATGAGGAGAATTGTGCACAAAGATCTCGGATTATTCAGGTCGAATTGCCTCAGCAATTGAAGGCGCACGACCATCCTTCGTTATCGCTTCGCAGTTTGGGCCTTAGAGCAGCTTGAATCGGACAACGATTTTGGGCGAAAAATTTCTTTTCAGACGGGGCGCATTTTAATCTCGCCGGATACGTTAATAACAAACAAAATTGCCGCATCTGGGGCTCGGAAAATCAGCAGTTTACTGTCGAGAAGCCAATGCATCCACGGAGAGAGACAGTGGAGTCTCATGGGATATTTTTTCTTCGAAAATGAGGCTGGGAACGACGTTTCGGTCAACGGTGGGCGTTACAGAGACATGTTAACTGACTTTTTTTTTACTGAAATTGAAGACATGGATTTGGACGACCTTTGGTTCATGCGGCGTGCCATGCCACAAAGCACCAAATTCCCAAATCGTGTTACCATCGGTTTTGGCGATGTCAATTGGCCGCCGGCGATTTGGACCCTTTGAACTTTTTTTTGTGGGGAACCGTGGAGGACCGATGTTATGCTAAAAATTCGGAAACGATTCAAGCACTTAAGGTCAATATTATCCAAGCAATCCGTGAGCTACAGCCCGAAACCATCAACAAGATCCAAGATCTTGGAAAATTGAAGTGACAGAATGCGCTACTGCAAAGCCAGCCAAGGCCGCCGCTTGAACGACGTTGTGCTCCATAATTAATGAGAATGTTTGCTCTTATTTTGTTCATTTTATTGCATTTTTAAAAAGAAACTTGTATTTGGCCCACCCTTTATTTGGAATGTTTAGAGGTTTCACCAGAAACCTAACTCCTCGCTTAGTACTCCAACTACTAGCCGCATTTTTGTGAATTATTGATTTATTATACTGACCATAGGTCCACCCCGGACTGTAACGACACCTGAGTATGTATTGTTTTGTGCTACTCGTAAATGTGACCAAAAATTAGTTTCCAAAAATAAATCACAAATTTTAGACTACCATTTCTTTCGAAGTTGTTGTCTGTGTCCAAAGTTACACACCTCTAAATTTGTACGTAGGTCACTTTGTTGGCTATGATCTTCAAACAGTAAAGATGACGACTTGGAAAACTTTGGCAATTGTTCAAAATCTTACTTGTGATATACGACCAGCAGGAAGGACAAGCCGCGGTAGTGCGTAGAATCATTTTCAATAATGGTAATGACGTATTATAAAAATCATTCATTCATTTTCAATGGTCCGTTTATCTATTAAGTGGGTCGTGGGTGTAGTTTGCTCAAGTGGACCCTCCATAGCTCTCGATTCTCCGCCATCGACTCTAAATCGTCAAGATAAGCAATCCCCATCCATACGGGTAGAGGAGAGATTATAGAATAATTTTGTTATTATTGCTTTTTTTTAACAAATTTCAAGTTACATTGTTAATATTTTCTTTAAAATCACTTTAATTAGCTTAAAACTCGACATTATCTACAAAGCAGCGTTAAAATTTCAAGACATTCTTGTCATTCGATAGTGTGTACGATTATGGTAGAAACTCCTGTTGTATAGCTTAACCGCATTTGTTATAAAAATGTCAATTTCCTATTTCTCTATTGGAGGGTTGGCCTTAAGGATTAGTTTCTTCTTCAATTTGTTTATTTGTATTTGGTTTTGTATGATTAGTTTGTTTTTCTTGTGTGTCTTAAGAGGGAGTAAATGCTTCGCGAATCTCCAAGCAAAATCGCTTGTTTGGCAGCTGTGATTTTTCTAAGCCCTCACCATCCGCAACCACCCTTCTCACTATGCGTGTATTCGGTGTGGGAAAAAACAAGTATTTATCGAAGAAAAACGGTAATTTCCAATTAACGACCATCAGTTCTGCACTTTTTATGCAATTTGTGTAGTCTAGTCTAGAGTTATGAGTTTGATGATTGATTCAGAATCCTCGTTTGTATTTTCACTTGCAGTAATGTTTGATTTCGTAGTACTTTGTGATCTTTCTCACTTTTTGTCTGCTCTTGATCGAGTGAAATTCCTCCCCGAGAGCCTTTCATTTCTGTTTGTGAGGCGTCGATTTTTACGCCCCCGGTGATCGTCGACCAAGCCAGGTTTAATGCATTTTATTGTTTTCTTTCTATCATCATTTTATGTGGAAAAGTTCGTGATTGTAAGTTCATAAAAGACTTACAATGGCCATTAATAGTACCGCGCATTGGGTTTTTTTTTTAATTTTACAGGGACACTAAACATTATTGTTAGTACCGCACTAATACCTTAAACATCTAAATTTATTTTTTCGTTGGATCTTATTGAGAACTGTTCTAGTTAACTTTAACAAGTACATAACTATGTATATTTAACTGTGATTGTAAATGTATATCAATATCAGAACTTGAACTTGGTTCCCTGAGCGATTTTTGAAAATTGTCTCGAACATTATGTCCCAGACTCGGTCCCAGAACATAAATACGCAAAATGCAATCCACATAAAGAATTTTATCTGTTTAACAATGTTTATTCCTCAGAATACTGCACCCGCCTTATCTACTAGTTAAACATATCAAGTTCTTACATCCACAGAATAGCTAGAGCTTCAAATGGGAATTTGATTAGTAAGTGTTCACAAATACGAGTAACCAACCAGACGCCAATGTCGAATTAAAACAAAAGAAATCACCTCCTGGCTGAAAAGTAGATACAAGTACAAGGTATGTAGCACCAATCAAGCGATTAACGACAGACAATCGACCACTCAACCACCATCCAGGGAGTCAGCCAAAACGATGATGGTGCTATGTACACCGTACACGATGACAACAAAAGCAAAACAATGCATATCAAAAGGTGCAACAGCAAAGGGGAGAGATCACAATCGAAAGTAAAACAAAACGAACAAAAAAAAAATAACTTGTTGCTTTATATCTGTGCCATCAATTTTTTGCTTGCACTTAGAATTTACAAAAGTGAATGAGTCGCAAAAGAAATTAATATAAAACAAAATTATTTATGCCGCACAGCGAATGCGATAAAAAAAAAATGTTGGTAGGTACAGTGCAACTTTCTAAAATAAAAAAAAATAAACTCCCGTAGAAGGGGAACTCTAGGAGTCTCAAATAGGTAGGTACTTAAATTTATGACACGATAAATAGCATGCTTATTAGCGATATCAATTAATAAATAAATTTAAAAAAGGCGACATCAAAAAGAAAGTAAAATAATAAAATTAACTTAACAAAAAAAAAATCCATTAGAAATATTTTATAAACATACCTTTCTATATTGCTTTGATATTTTTGTTTTATTAATAATGCGTTTATCTTATCCGTTGCTGCACTTAGTAAATAAAAAAAAAATTGCCAGCGTCACTAGAACTTCTGTTTAATTGCACCAAACCAAATATCGGGGAGTGGTTTGAAGTCAGCAGCATACAACCACTGCGGAAGGGATTTTCTTTTTTTTCGGTTTTCTGTTAGTTTTATTTTCTAAGCCGACTTCAAAATTTTACAACGAAAACCACAGAAAATACAAAGAACTATATTTTGGAATTAATTTTCATGAGCGAAAATTGTACAAATATAATATATTCTTATTGGAATTATAAGGAATTACAAAAATTATTTTTCGATTAAACAACATACACCTTTAACAAAACGCCATTATTTGCAATGAGCTGAAGTTGGTTATGGTTGAATTTTTTATGACATCATGCAAATTTTTTCGAACGTAGTAGTTTTCATACTTAAGGTGATGATCTCATCTGTACGCTAAGAATTATTATTAGGGGTATTCATGCAACGTCGTAAACTCGTCGTAAACGTCGTAAGTTTACGACGTGGTAAATGAACTGTCAAAATTTGTATGGAAAATCATTTACGAAGAGATGGTAAACTTACTACGCGAATTGGTGTGGAAAACCGAGATGGTAAACTTACGACGAGGTCAATGTGGCATTTCACACTTGAAATAAAGGCGCGAAATCAGTAAAAAATTACTTTGCATGTATTTATAATAATTTTGATGCATTTATAAATAGAAATTGCACATTTTACTATTCCAAGTGTAGGATAATTAATTAATACATCAATTTGTATTGAAAGCAAGTTTTAAAATAGTTCCAATAACGAAATTTTCAATTCCAAACAAAGGATGTTCTCGTTCGCGGCAAAAAGTTTGGAATTGGAAATTTCGTTATTTAAACCCTTTTAAAACTTGTTTTCTTGATACAATTTGTTAGACTAACTAATTATTTTACACTAGGAATTGTAAAATGTGCAATTTTATCTTTATAATTGCATCAGAAGTGGTTTGTTCGTATTTTATCAATTCATTCGTTCCCTCGCATGTGAAACAGCTGACTGCTTTACCATCATTTACGAAGGCAGCTATTTGGGGCCTTCATGAAACGTGCGTCGTAAACTTACCATTTTACGCGAATGGTAAACTTACGACGTTGCATGAATACCCTTATTGTTACAAAAATGTAAAATAGAGTAGAAACTTCAGCAAGTAACAGCAACTCTGTTTGACACATTCGAGTAGCAGTTATAATAATTGTGTGTTAAAGATTCTACTTTACTTTATTTTTCTGAGATGGATGTTCAATAAAACACGTCTACTAAATTCATAGGCCAAACATCACCAATATTAGGTCAGTTTTATTGGCAATCCATTTCAGTGAAGTAAAGTAAAATAGAATTTTTACATGCAATTACAACAACTACAAACTGTTTGATACTTTCGAGGCTCTAAGTAGTTGTTGTAATTGCGTGCTAAATATTATACTTTACTTTACTTCACTGAAATGGATTGCCAATAAAACAGCATACGTGAAAAAAAAAAAAAAACAATTTTTAGTGTTCGATTGGCTGCACAAGCAAAAAGTAATCTTTTTTGAAATCGAGAACGCTTTTGCGAATCTCTATTCCTGTAGAGTGGAGTCGCAAAATCTTTCAACTGCACCGAAACACATTTCATAGGGTGGATTTATTTTTGTTAATTATTATTTCACAAAAATGTTTATAAATCAATTTGAGCTTATTGGGCCTCCGCACACGAGATGGTAGGTAATAAATAACATAACAAATTATGTATATACATGAACCCTTTATCGTTGTTGTAGTATTATTTTCACAATTGAAATATTTTGAAAGTTGTGTATGGATTAGTTTTATGCCTTGTTCAACCTTGTCAAGGCTTGTCTTATGCCGTACTTACACTAGATCAAATTAAACAAAGTTCTATTCGAAATTTACAGCCTTATTCATTAGATTCATATAATCTGTTAATTATCAGTGTGTCTGCCTCTTGAAACTGTCATTTTAATTAACATTTAAAAAACGTTCATTCATACAGAATTTTTACTCGTATACCAGCTAATCCATGAATTAAGGCAATAAGCCTAAAAGTATACCAGCATTTCGTATAGAATTATGCCTTTTGGTAGAAATACTTGACAAATTAAGACATTTTTTTCTGGAATGTTGTATGCATGAGATAAGAACGCCATTATGATTCAAGCAAATTCTATTACACAGTTGTCATGAGATTTTTTTTGCCGGAAATTTGTTTTTTAAATTTAGAAAACACTGATTTTTGTTGTGCTAATGCACAAATCAATTATTATAAACGATATTTGGCAATGAAATATTAACATAACCATTTTATATGCCTTGATTTGGTACATTGAACAATTTAATTCAGAGTTAATTTGCTTCTGAATGCCGAGTTCGGCATTTAAATTTTTGACATTTGATTAAATGGAAATTAATTTTGAAAAAAGTTTATGGATAAGGTTTTCTACAATTAAACCAGCATTAACCCAAATTTAGATATAATTAAGTGTTATGAATGAGACGGTTTGCTCATTCTTGGTTTACATTTCTTTATTTTATCTTCATTATAAGCGTAGTTATTCCGACACTATGGTAACCATCGAAAGTGTTTGTTCAAAAAATGTTAGCCAGAGAATCCATAGTTACCCCGAAAAATAGATAACTAGCTGATTTTGAGCGCACCAGCAAGCAACAATAGGTCTGTTTTATTTGCAATATATCTCAGTGAAGTAAAGTAAAGTAGAATCTTTAACACGCAATTACAACAACTACAAACTGCTTGACACTTTCGAGACTCTACAAAGTTGCTGTAATTGCGTGCTGAAGATTCTACTTTACTTTATTTCACTGAGATAGATGTTCAATAAAACAGTCCTATAGATGATACGCAGTTTCATATTTATCACTTGCTTTAAAAAATTTTAAATGTAGCTAATGCGGATAGGCCTTAAAAAATGTTTACTCACGAACACACTTTACATTCAACACTCGTTCAACAGTACTCGAACTCGATCGGGTATACATCGCGTTCGACACTCGATACTCCATTTTGTATTTTTTTCCTTTGCTATACCGAAAATTTCTTCTCGAACACGCTCCACATTTTTTTGCGGTTGTCGATATTTCGCAGCATTTCTATTCGGAAGAATATATCCTTGTTAACTAAAATGGGCGTAGACGTTATCCCAATTTCTCCCGGTGACGGTAAGCTACACATAAATAAATAATACTTCTTTTGTATTGCTAATTTGGAATTTCTGAATTCTCACTACAGGAAGCACTTATCCTAAAAGTGGCCAAGTTGTTGTGGTTCACTACACTGGAACACTAGACGATGGAACTAAGTTCGATTCATCACGCGATCGTGGCAAACCATTCAAATTCACCATTGGTCGCGGCGAGGTTATCCGTGGCTGGGATGAAGGCGTTAAGCAACTCTCCCTGGGTCAACGTGCTAAGTTGGTTTGCTCCCCAGACTACGCCTACGGCAGTCGAGGACATCCGGGTATCATTCCCCCAAATGCTGTGTTAACATTTGACGTGGAGCTCCTTAAAGTAGAATAATTTCAAGCAAATATGCAGCAAGTTACTGAATGAAAAAAAGTGAACAAATTGCATCCAACTGAAAAATTGCATTTCTCAAAAGGAACTATTACAATTTTAAAACTATTTTTTATTTAATTAGAGGTGCGCCATAGGATAAGCAATATTGCTTATGCTATGCGTAGGATGATTTAGAAATAGATAAATTAACTTGCATTTGAACACACAAATTTTTTCTTTTTCTATCGAAGATCTTTTCTATACCATTATTTCCAACAAATTGCAATATCCAAATAAATGTAGAAAATAGTGAATTGGTGTTTTCGTGCATTCGTTTAGATTTTAGGGATGAGAGCTAGCAGTGGGATTGCGGAAATTGGAGTATGGAGGAATCGAATTACCACACGGAGTTATATACATCGCTGCGTTATGTGGATTTTCAAAACAAATTTGGTCACGCATTTCCCTATTCTTTCATTGATGTGGTAATTTGAGCACTGATTTACTTAAGGAGATTGTGTTGGGACTTATAATTTGAGTGCATGTCATTGGGCAAAGGCATCATTTTTGGAGTTGGGATTGTCTTTGCGATAGTACGAGTCGAAAATGTAAGCTAAACTTCCTTCACGGAAACCATATTGGCGGTATCATGTTATTTATTTAAATAAATAAAACATATTCCCTCTGCAATATAACATTTATCTTGACTTGAGAGCATGAGAAGTAGGTAAGTATTTATATTTATACACCTATCAGTGCTAAATAAAGCAAAACATAACCTCAACCGCATTTCACTGATAAATTATATTGGCCGCTAAAAATACTTATCAGTGTCATAATCTACTTTTGTTTGTGGTTGGTTACGATAACTAACCACCGTTTTTTTTTTTTTAATTAGCATATTCTAAATTCAAAGCAAGCAAGCTGTTTATTATGATGTCATGTAATCTACTTAACATTTGAGACGGCACCTATTAGCCACTAACCGATTTATTCCTTTCGCAGCAAAAGTATAACGCCGCCACAGTGAGGCCACTCCATACCGATCAGTAAGGGCCCATGCATTTTTTTCGTTTGACTTTCTAATATTTTTTTTATGATTTTTTGAATGGGATGATCTCAGAATAATTTGGTAAGAAAAGGAGGAAAAAGTGGCTGAAATAGTCAATGTTAGCGAAGAGATTTTTGAAAAAAATGTTTGCAGTCAGTAGGCGTATTTTTTTGAGAATCTATAGTTGGTCACTTTTACTATACGTTTAAATAGAGTGACTCCACAAGATATTTCATCTCATGATAAGCATTATTAGAGAAATTATCTCCTGTGGAGTCTGGGTGTTAAGTAAACTAAAGTAGAATCTTCAGCACGCAAGTACAACAACTATTGGCGTATTTTTTGGGAAGTGAGTGTAACAAAACCAAAAGTGAGTATACCAATTTTGCATGTAAAACCAAAAGTGAGTATAACAAGACCAAAAATGAGTATACAAGTTTTGCATGTAAAAGTAAAAGTGAGCTAGCTATAAATTATTGTCAAAAAATACGCCTTAAGGTGGGTTTCCACATGTAGGTTAATTGACAAAGTTTGAAAGCCCTCGCGTTTATGTCATTGAACGACACCAACGTCAGTTCATTTCCACTTATGCCAATTATTGGCAAAAAATCGTTTGTCAGTTGATTGACCAACTTATGAACTCGATGCCAATTAAATTTTCTCTGTCAATTATAGACAAAGTGACATTTTGTTTGACAATTCAGCTATTTCCACTTGTCCAGTGGTTTCTTTGTCAATTATTGGCAAACGCTGTTAGTCAATTCATTGACAAGCAATTTTTCGCTATTTCCACTTGTCAATTGTTTAATTGGCATAAAAATACGTCAATTGTCAATTTCAAATCGACAAGTGGAAACCCAGCTGTTGAAACAGTTTGGTTCAACTTCAATAGGTAAGGAAAAAAGAATTGTTAATCTATTCTATAAATGTTTTTATTAAAATTATTTAAAAAAGGATAATGAAGATTACAATTTTAATCTTTTTTCCTCGGTAGAAAAATTTGGAATGAAAATAAATTGACTGAAAATTATATTATTTTCTTTGCGTTTGCTAAGCTATTTTTGTATTAGGTCTGAACAGGTTTAGTTCGCAAAGTATTCGCAACACTCCCCCCTGGTATGTCCACTTGTGGGCCTACCTCTTTCTTGATAACGTCCAAGACTGCAAGTTTAACAGCAGGTCTCTCATAGACTCCGGTTTGAGTTGAAACTGTAGCACTGCGTACCTGACCATCCTGAGATAGTTTTCTGGCAATGATCCTTCCTTTTGGCCAATAATTTCGGGGATTATTTGGATCCACAATGACTACAATATCATCCACATCTAAAGGCTTAACTGGCGAAAACCATTTTGAGCGACGAGTAATGGTTGGTAGGTATTCCTTAACCCAACGTTTCCAGAATTGTTCCGCATATTGCATAAGAACTCGAAGGACTTCACGATTAGTTGGAATTCGTGTACCTTGAAGCATTTCTTCTGCATTAAGCTTTGATGACATCTTAAAGATAAAACAGTCTTCAGCCGTACTCCACCACATTCCTAAAACTTTTTCAGTCGGCAGTTCGCTCTTGGAGTTAAAGCATATTTCTTTAGTGTGGCTCGATTCGAGGGCATTGATGACATATTTGGAGTTGGACATCCAGTTTCTTATAAAGAAACCGCCCTTTTGGTGAACAAATCGTATTTCCTTAGCTAGTTTCACGGCTTCTTCTTCCGTTTCCACACTGTCCATTAAATCATCGACATAATGGTTTTCTTGGATTGATCTTACAGCTCTGGGATATATATTCTTGAATTCTTCAGCATTTTTGTTTTTAATGAGCTGGGCTGAGCATGGAGAACAAGTCGCACCGAAAGTCATTATCCTCATCACATACACTTCTATTTCGTTAGTTTCTTGGTTTCTCCACAAAAATCTCTGGTAGTTCTGATCTTCTTCCCTTATACGGATTTGGTGGAACATCTCCTGAATATCAGCGCATATTGCAAAGCGTGCTTCTCGAAACTTAAATATGACTGAGTATAGAGATGCCAGTTGGTCTGGACCTTTCAGCAATACCGAGTTTAAAGATACTCCAACAACTTTGGCGGCAGCGTCCCAAACTAATCTCACTTTTCCTGGTTTGTTGGGGTTTTTTACAGGAAAGACCGGAAGGTACCATGAGCGTCGATGTCCTAGTACCAATTCTTTGGAGGATAGTTTCCTAATGTATTCTTTTAAAATATAGCTGTTGATTTGGTTATGCAATACTTCTGCCAATTCAGTATCACGCCGCATTCGTTGTTGGAGACATAACAGACGTTTCTTAGCCATAGGAAGACTGTCCGGAAGGGACACATTTTTGTACTTCCATATAAGTCCAGTCTCAAAACGTTCGTCTTTGCGTTGAGTAGTGGGCTGAAACAATTCCATTGCTCGCTGGTCGTCTGATGAAAGCAAGATTTTGGTGGGTTTTGAAGCTCCAAACTTCTCGGTGCATATGAATTCTTTCACAAGCCCCTCTAACGTGCTATCACAGTTGCATTCGCATGTATGTACATTGGTATAGGCATTTGGATCTCGCGACATATGAAAACAGTTGCCCTGAACAGTCCATCCAAGCCGTGTTTTCGTTGCTACTGGTTCTTCTCTATTCCCTTCTCTACACTTGAGTGTAAGTCCTAATTTCCAATTATTTAATCCAATTAGTAACCTCGGGGAAATATTGGAGTAGGACGCAATTGGTAAGCCTCGTAAATGTTTGTATCTTGACTGTAATTGATCGGCATTTATTGACTGAACGGGAAGCTGAAGGCTCTTGACAGTGTGTACATTTAGTAGCGGATAGGTTCGTTTGTCAGTTTCAGACCCTGAAATGTGCAGATCAATTACTCTTGAATCATTTTCATACCTATGAGTATTTCCAGTCCATTTTAAGCAGAGAGGATCATGTGTGCCTTGAACCTTTAAAAGTCTTGCTAAGTCTTCATCTATCAGCGTTAATGACGAACCGTCATCCAGAAATGCGAATGTGTCTACGCGTGTTTCATTGTTGTGCAAGGTAACAGGAACTATTCGAAACATCACTGATTGAGAGCTTTGTGTGTGAGCATTACAATTATGAAGGGCTGCTAGTGAGGTGCAGGCCAACATTTCGTATGCTCTCTTCTCGAAGTCCAAGTTGCTATCATTTTCACCATTTTTATTCTCGCAGGTCTTATCTTCAGCTTTGTTCTCGTCCTTCAAATCATTATGCAAGAGTTTGTGGTGTTTGAAGACACAATTATTTTTTCCACAGACTTCATTTGAATTGCATCGATAGTTCTTATGTTTCTTAAGACAACGTCGACAGAGTTTATTTTCTCGTACAATTGTCCATTTTGAAGCGTGATTTAGCTGCACAAATTTGGTGCAATTGGCTAACGACGAACAGTTTCCGGCACATACTACACAGTTATTTCTAGTCCTTCTATCATTTTTTTCCGGGGATGGATTAGAAAACTTTCGTGGTGCCTCCGAATGTGCATTAAGGAAACATTTTTCTTTTGAACCTCGGATAGTCTTTTTCTCTCCGCAGCTTGCTGGTATGTTTGGAATTATAACTCCGTTTGCTGCTTCTGCTACACAGTATATCCAAGAACTAAACTCTTTCAAGGTATATGTTGGGAAAGGTTGCTTAAAAATTGCCCAGTTCAACCGTATTGAAGGTGGGAGCTTCTCCACAAGTTCCTGCAGTAGTGTGGGATTATTGAGATAACCATCCAATCCCGAAGCCTCGAGTGTAGCACAGAGATTTTGCACAGCAATTGCAAAACTAACTATGGTTTCTAGTTTTTCAGCTTTTGGTGGTGGAGTTGCATGAATTTTCAGAAGTAACGAGTTTACAATCAGTTCTGGTCGTCCGAACATCATCTTGAGAGTCGCAATTACACGAGGAACGCAGCTGGGTTGGTACAGCAGGCTTTTAACAGCATCCAAAGCCTCATCCTTAAGTACTCGTTGTAAGCGAATCATATTCTCTTCATCTGAAAATCCACATAGCTCTGTTGTTCTGTTGAAGTTGGAGATGAACAGAGGCCATTCCTCTGGGCTGCCGCCAAAACTGCGCAATTCCTTCAATACAGATTGTCGTGCGGCGATATGGTTTCTGGTTAGTGCATGCCGTTGCTGTTGATCCGGGGAAACTTCCCTCAATGGTGGCAGATGGTGGCTTGATGATTGGCGATAGGTGGTTGTCTTAGGGGGATTTTGGTAAGATAGAGCCTGTTGCTGTTGTGGAATCACGGTAGCTCCTAGCCAAGCAGAGTTTAAATTAGTGTCATGGCACTTGGGGTTCCACAACTCGGGAACGGTATTAACTCTGTCTGCCTGACATTGATTTGGTAAGCTCTGCCCTATATCCAACCAATCCTGGACTTTATTCATTGAGACCGATGACGCATCGTCACCGATTTGCACTTCCTCTGCAAGTTGGCTAAGAAGTTGATACTTTTTTGTTATATACGTGTCCTCTCGTTTGCGTCTTTCTTGGTCAAGGGCACGTTCTTCTTCTAACTTCTGCAATTCTATTTGCAACCGTTTGGCAGAAGAATTGCTGGCATTTTTCGATGATTTCGAATTGACAGATCTGATGGATGGGGATCTAGATTTCGAGCCTCTACGTGTTGCAAACTGGGCCTGAGGTTCAGTTGATCTAGTACATGGATTTGGATAGTTCCCGAGCTCTACGTGTGACTCTGGTTGAGTAAATTCTCGGCATTCCGATGTAGCATTGAGGATTATATTATTATGGTCAGGATGCTTCTGGGAATTCAGTTTGGAATCCATGCACAGCTGACAAATCCAATCCTCGCAACTAACGGAACTGGTGACTCCAACGCACTTGTAGTGAAACCAAGAATCACAGCTATCGCACTGAACCATATCATCTTCCGAATCCGGTGCATTGCAGGCTCTGCAGTTGAATTGCTTTGGTGGCAATGAATCTTGAGGCGGCGACCGAGAAATTATCTTGGATCTTGAAAATGGATATTGTTCTTGATCCATTATGTTGAATTTGAATATATATTTTGATTAAAATTGTAAAATGTTGAAACAGTTTGGTTCAACTTCAATAGGTAAGGAAAAAAGAATTGTTAATCTATTCTATAAATGTTTTTATTAAAATTATTTAAAAAAGGATAATGAAGATTACAATTTTAATCTTTTTTCCTCGGTAGAAAAATTTGGAATGAAAATAAATTGACTGAAAATTATATTATTTTCTTTGCGTTTGCTAAGCTATTTTTGTATTAGGTCTGAACAGGTTTAGTTCGCAAAGTATTCGCAACACCAGCATTATAATAGTCTCGAAAGTGTCAAGCAGTGAGTAATTGTTGTAATTGCGTGTTTAAGATATTACTTTACTTTACTATAGGTAATTATAAGAAATAAATACGTCGCAGTGAAATTTTGTTTTGTTAACGTTTCTATTCACTCCAAATATAAACACACATAGTATAAAAATATGTGGGCGCAGTAACGCAGTGGTTAGTGTGCTGGACTACTGTGCGAGGGATCCCAGGTCCGATCCCCGGAAAAACCCAAATTACATCTTAAGATTTTTTTCGTCTGATCCACCTCTCGCGAACGTATGACAAACATCCGAGATTATATTAACAACAACTCGTAGACACAAGGCGTATTTTTTTGAGAATCTATAGCTAGCTCACTTTTACTTTTACATGCAAAACTTTTATACTCACTTTTGGTTTTGTTATACTCACTTTTGGTAAACAATAATTCATAGACTGAAATTTGACAAAATTTCCTATCAGAAATTGTCAGGGTGAATCCCAACAAGCGAGAATCGTTGTTACTCCTCGCTTTCCCCTTCAGTAAGTAAAGTAAGATCCGGGGTATTTTTGTGGGAAGTGAGTATAATAAAATCAAAAGTGAGTATAACAATTTTGCAAGTAAAACCAAAAGTGAGTATAAAAGTTTTGCATGCAAAAGTAAAAGTGAGGTAGCTATAGATTCTCAAAAAAATACGCCTATCTTCAGCACGCAAGTACAGCAACTAGGTACACTCTGTTTGTATAGTGCGATGGGAGTGAGGACAATACCTAAGACTAAATAGTGTTTTTTAATTTCGGCCAATATCGTGAGGAATTTATCTGCGATTTGGAGCAAAAATGTAGGTTGGTAGGTATGTTACTAATTCATTTGATTTAAAACTACAACATTTTTTGTCGAATGCGTCCATTTGAGTAACTTTCCATGTTTCGTCTGAATGGTGCCTATTTCAGTTTTGAACGCATCCATTCGTTTCATGAACCAACAACTGTCAACACAGCTTCAATTCTCAATTGTCAAAATACAAAAGAAAAAAAAAATAACTAACAAAATTTAGCTAATAGAATAGAAAAGACAGAAAAACTTGAGAAAAATAAATAATTTTTTTAAATTGTACACTGTGATTTAATACGCAAAACAGAATTTATAATTAATTCCAAATAAAATTCGAAATTAAATACATAATAATGGTTGATATAGACGAACTGCCCGATGAAATAATCGAATTCATTTTCACTTACCTGCCGCCCTATGCCGATCTTCAGCAATGCCGTTTAGTTTGCAAACGATGGAATTCAATCGTAAAAAGTGAGTTACCATATTAAAATGTCCTTGCATCAAATCAAAACCCATTCGGGCGAAGAAAATTGCAATACGATAAGAAATCTATGCCAACAAATTCTGCTTTGAAATATGTATGTAGTTTGGGAATGGAGTCTCCCTTTCGTGGCATCACTCAGATGGGAACAAATAGATGTATGTACCTTACAATTTTTGAATGAATCTTTCAGTAAGTTATTTTAATCCAAAAAGGATATCAATATGTCAAGAGAAATAAGAGTTGCTTTTAGTACCATTCTCATTGGTTAAGTAATGAATGACATAAAATGCACATACACAATTTTTATTTCGAGGCCATACAAGGTACAAAACAAGTTGATTTCCATTTATAGATTTTCCTAAATTAAGTACTAGTAGAAAGGAACGAACACTTAAATGTTGGCAATGCGTCATGCATTTCTTGAGTCTTAAAAGAGTTTGTATGTTATTGATTTGACAACAGACAACTCAACTGCAAGACAGATTTTCTTGTAAGCTCGTTATAGAATTTTTGGCACTGGAAATACCAAATTGCTGGTAATTGAATCCATATCTAAACAAGAAGAGATGTAAATATCGTTCTATAGGGTCAGATATATAGACAGTCCACTGATACGACTGCTAATAAAAGTCTTAAAATATTATACATATAAGTACATTTAAGCTCTTGCCTATCCATAAACTAAACATTTTAAAAAGTCGCGAGCAGTATACATATTTTCGCATCGCACTCTTCTACAAACGAAACTGAAATTATGTTTCAAGATCAAAAAAATATCTGGTAGCTTTACTATTGGTAAGGGAAAAGGCTTTTCGCGAAGCCTTTCAAGCCTCCAATGACAAAGGTAACAAATCTAGACAAGTAACTGGATGATTATTGGGCTTTAAAAACCACTCGCAGATGGTGATGGAGCACTGGCAACAATACCCATCTAAGAGGAGGACGAGCTACCTGCTTTTCAAACAAATTGCGGCACCATGGATGAGCTCTAAATAGAGGATATAACAATAGGCCCAATCTAATCAAATCTAATAGTCTGTCTCCACTCAAAGTTTAAATTTCCTTACGCGGCCTGAGGCTAAAATCGGCCGCCAAATACGGTTATGTTCCAGACTAATATTCGCCTTGCAACAACACACTAATCAAAGTCATTCTTCCCCTTTCAGATGTGATACGCCGCTCCAAGATGAACCTGCACAAAGGACTGGCCGACTTTCGCCTCCGCTGGGAGATACATCGTTCTGAACAAGCTGCCTCCACCATAGCCGGACGATTCTCACACTCTGCTGTGTTCCATAAAAATTCAATGTACATTTTTGGTGGTGGTTCCTCGTCGGATACTACATTCAACGATCTGTGGAGATTTGATTTATCACAAACGAAATGGGAGCGCCCCATGTCAATGGGCGATTATCCGTCTCCAAAGGGATCCGCTTCAATGGTCTGCTATCGGGATCAATTGTTCCTGTTTGGTGGCTGGCGATATCCGTCCCTCCATCCGCCATATCAACCTTGGTGTCTTTTCGATGAGCTACATCTGTACGATCTGGAAACAACTCGCTGGGTTCTTGTGCCTCAGACAAGACCGCTACCGCCTCCCATGGCCGGCCACTCGGCCAGTGTTCATCATGGTCAAATGATTGTGTTTGGCGGCTATCAGATCTCCGAAGGGGTGAATAACAATTCCAACGAAACGTGGTGTTTGGATTTGAAATCGCTTATGTGGTCTTTACCTAAAATTGCTGGCAATACAAAGCCGCCGCCACGATATGGACAGTTTCAGATCGATTTGGATGATGATCATCTGCTGATTGTTGGAGGATGCGGCGGACCGAATAGTGTGTATACTGATGCGTGGCTCTTGGATATGTCGAAAGAGCTGTGGCAGTGGAAAAACGTACCAGTGAAGAACAAGAAGTGGGGTGCGTCGCATATGTGGTGTAATCCGGCCTGCAAAGTCGACTCGAAGTTGGTGGTCTTAGGACCGACACCGAATTTACCCACTGATTTCCAAATGATGAAGCAGACGAGAGCTCCTCCAACAATGAGGGGTGCTGGTCAGTTTCCTGGTGGTAGAGGAGGCGGTGGTGGAGGTGGGGCGGGAGTAGGCGGTCTAAACCGCTTGGATAACATTAGAATGGGCGATGATATGCGTCTGCATCAACGAGGGGTTGCTATAAACAACAATCATCAAAACAACAATAACAACATTCTGCCGAGAATGCAAGCGCCTCCGGTTCCAGAAGAGCGAAACCACAACCGTCCACAATTGCGAGCCATTCGAAACGATAACGATATCGTGCCAGGGCCTCCGGCACCGCCAGCACCGTTCGCACCACCTGCCAACAATCCAAATGATGTTGAAGCGGCAAACCGGCTGCAGAGAAATCTGGCACTTCGATGTCGCGATCATGAACCGCGATTGCCAAAGCGATTCGACGAACTCTATGAGGTAAGCATTTTTTCGAAGTGAGTGACTTTTTTTTTTTATTGTACTTTCCTTTTTAGGATCCCTTTCGCATGGCCGCATTCAATGTCCAAAATCGTCCGCGCAGTCTCTCAAAGGATCACCATGAACGTATACGCCGCATGGAGGAAAAGATGAATGCCATACGGAACTCGAGGCGAGCCCTTGTAGCAGAGCAAAAAATCAAAGAGCCATCGCCGAAGCGAGTAAAACGCAATGTACTCTCATTGTTCGTGTGCGATCTTACCAACGCATTGTCCGAAACAGACCCCTACTTGCAGTGGATAGAGTACAAGAATTATGGAATAATTCCCGGTGCCCCCGAGCGATTGATACTCTCTTCGATGGTAGCCGGCAATGGAGAGTTGATTCTCTTTGGTGGTGTTCACAAAGAGACCCTCTCCGAGATAACACATTTGGTTTCAAATTCTGTCCATTTTTTGACCGCTCCCAGGGATATTGTTTAGTTTGGTGATATTTCTCGCTCCTCCTGCAAAAATGTAATTAAATTCTATTAAAATTTATAATCCACACTTTCCGAGTTCGTTCCTTTAACCTAAATAAAATTACAAAATAATGCAAAAGTGAATTTGTAGCGCCTAACACAGATATACATTATATTTATAAAATAAAACGTACACACGGCAGGTGTATCTTCTTTTAACAACAAAAACAAAAAAAAACTAAAGTTACGTACATATTTTTTTATTATATTAATAAATAAAATAGAATGTAAATTAACTTACGAGTACATATTATATACATAAAAATAATGTACCTACTATGTGTACAGTGTAGCAATTCCTAATGTAAAATGTTGATTAGTATTTACTTTTTGAATATAAACATATATTATGTACCTATCTATTTAGGTATGGTTTTAGAATTGATGCCCTTTCTCGCTGTTTTTTTTTATTATTATTGCTTAAATGTCAATCTTTCATTGAATGAAAAATGTATACATATGCATAGAATTATCGATTGCCCAATGTTAATATAAAAGTAACGAAAACAGAAAAAGAATTGTCTGAATAAAAATAAGAAAATTTGAGTTTTGAAGAAAAATTACGAATTAAAAAAAAATATTTAAAAATATCTGTGTGTACACTGCATTTGTAATTATTTCAATAAGATAACCTCGACGAAGGAAGGTAAACAGAAAAACAGTGTGTGCATGGCGCTTGCTGAACATTTTAATTTTCTATACCTATTAGCATTCATTAATTTTCAATGGCCCGCTTATCCATTAAGTGAGTCGCGCGTGTAGTTTGCTCAAGTGGACCCTCCATAGCTCTCGATCCTCCGCCATCGGATCGGCTCCAAATCATCAAGGGCAATCCCCATACGGGTAGAGGAGAGACCTTCATCTCAGCTTCAACAAAAACGGCTACAAACCGATCGAGTGCGCATTGAAGTTCAGTCTGACCACAGCTCTGCAACGCATTTCCAGCATCATGACAAAAACTTTTTCGGGGAGAATTAAAAGTGATATACCCCTTTTATCCCCTTTCTTGAAAAGGGGAACAATCACCCCAATCTGCCAATCGCTGGCAGTTTCACCGCATTCCCAGGCCACTTTAATGGCACGAGAGAGCCATTTGTCTCCCTTTTCGCCTATGGCCTAGCATTTCTGGCCGGATTTCATCCACTCCGGTAGATTTGCCAGCTTTTAGCGATTTGATCGCAAAAGTGACTTCCTCTACCGTGGGACTATTTTTCGCCCCGCTCAAGGCGATGGATGTGTCATCCCATCCTCAATGCCCGAATTGGATTGAGCAATTCGGGAAAGTGCTCGCTCCATCTGCGCAAGATGTCCTCCTCATTAGAAAGAACTGTCCTAGGTATATTAGCAACCGTTTGTTTATTCCACAGAACTATATTTTGGTAGGTAACGTGATTTTCGAAAACGATCTTTATACTAACGGTCTTCTCCAAATCTTCGTAAATGCAAGGTATCTTCTTCATGAGCAATGATGTTTAATTGGCTAAACGTAAAATGAACAAGTCGAACTCTATAGGAAGCATATTTTTGTTCTGAATTCGCTGGTACTTAATTAATTTAACCATAAGTTGTGCGGCCGATGAAAATGTTCACCTAACCTACTAAAACTGTTTGATTTTTGAGTAAAAACTTGAAAATTTCACTCAAAAACGAAGCAGTGAAATGAAGAAAGTGGCCAGGCGTTACCAGATTTAGCAGTTTCCTGCGATTTTAGCAGGATTTGATCATAAATTTTACATGCAGCAGATTTTTTAGCATTTTTGTAAATATCAGCAGTTTTTAACAGTTTTTAAAAATATTCATAAAACATTTTGAAAAAAGCACATTTAGCAACATTTAGCACCATTTCATAAATTGGCTAACTCTATAAAAAATTGATAAAACTCACAATTTCAAGACATGAATGAAGTTTTTATACCCGGTACCACACTGTGGTGAGGGTATATTCACTTTGGCATTCCATTTGTAACGCACATAAGGAGGCGTTGTAGGTATGACAAACTATATTATATTATTGATCAGCATCACTTTCTTAGTCGATCTAACGATGTCCGTCTGTCTGTCCGTCTGTCCGTCTGTCCGTCTGTCCGTCCGCACGATTACGGCCGTAATTTAAGAGCTATCGACTTGAAATTTGGTACGCAAGCTTTTATCCACCAAACTGAGGCTAAGTTCGAAGATGAGCAAGATCGGATGAAAACTACTACTACCTCTTATACAAAAATATCGGATTTATATAGCTTTTTGATGTTAAAAATTAAATTTAAATAGCTACAATAAAAATAGCAAGTTTAAACTTTGCACATATTGTTTTAATAATATTTTAAATTTTTTGACAAAAAATGAGCTTGGTCGAATTAAAACTACCCATACCTCCCATACAAATATAATTTTTTTAATACTTAAATATTTTTTTTTATTTTTACAATAATATAGTACCGGGTATTTGAGCTTCGGCATAGTCGAAGATAATTGTCTTACTGGTTTTAAAATGCAGCAATGTGTTGTGGAATAACAGAAATCGGCTCAAATTACATTCGATGTATCCGTTTTCGAAAAAGAATAATTTAAATGCGATAACGCATTGATATGATATGACATGATAGAGTACGGGTTTTCAAAGGTAAATTTGCTAAGAACTAAAAACCGTAATAGATTTAGTATCTATAACAAAAATGCTGCATTAATTTTGCAAGTACAGCAGGCGTTTCTATAAGTGGAAGCTGTTACAACTTTATTCCAACAAATAAAATGTTGTCTTTAATAAATTCGAATGTTCTTTATAAATATTCAGAGTAATTGAATTTTTATTCATTTTGTAGGTAATACATTTAAATGTAGAAAATATAATCTTTTACATGATGACTATAAATATCGTTATCGTTATCGTTATAACAATAACGTTAATAACAAATGTAGTCGAACTTCCATAAGTCCAACTCTCAAAATGACAGACAATAAAGTCGAGTTATAGAAACTTCGAGTAATGAAGGCCAAAAGTTGAAAACGAAAACGAAAAACGTAGAGTTCGAGCAATAGAAAAATTCTACTGAAAGAGGCTAGAGTAAAATAATTCACTGGAATTTACATTAAAAAGTAAAAAATTCAATTATTAATCGTGGAAAAATCTATCGCAGTTTTTTCAGCATTTTTTACGATTTTGTTTAGCAGTTTTTGCAGTTTTCCACCCCCGCTTTAGCATTTTTGGAAAAAATAATCTGGTAACGCTGGTGGCCACTCCGGACTTCCACTAACCTGAATGAATCTGACTCTGGGTGCTTGCAGATGGCTCGTATAAAATACGTATGTCGTTTTCCATTGGGCAAAAAGAAACATCCGGGAGCCTCTTGAATCAAGAAAATTACTTCTGAAACCGTTCCATTGGCGCAAAAAATACTCTTCTGTTGATTCTGTGGAGAGAATTTCGCTTTTCGATTTCAAGTCAGAATCCACTCAAGAAGCACTTACACAAGTGCAACTTATGTATTTTATACAGCCAGCGCTGGCTGCAGCTATACAATAATTTTTGACGTTTCACCAATACGCGAGTGTAATCGTTCAGAAGCAGTTTTCTTGTTCCATTGGATTTCCGAATGAGTGAATCCCCGAGTGAAACCAATGGAAAACGACATTAATGTTGATGGCAAAATGGCAATTTCTTACTTTTTACCACTCAATACCAGTAATCCTCGCTTTTCAACTTCTTAGCGGTATACCATTGTATATACACACTATAGTACTCTCATCCCATCGCATTGAATTACGCGTCTTCGACGATCCAGGTGGCGCTTCGGTTGGTTTAGTTTGGACACTGCCAGCCAACTCCGAGCATTGGGAAAATGTGTATAGAGAAAACCAAAAGAAACAATACAAAGTCAAACTGGTTGCCTCTTCTCTTTCTTCATTCATTATCACCATTATCGTTCCAGAGTATACACATACACATAGTCAGCCGTATTTATTAGATTTCCTTAAAATGCCTCTGAGAGCTTGTTTAGTTAAACATCGCGTAAGAATTTACGCAGCCTCTACGCTACTTTGCTGAAATTGTTATTTATAAACATTTTTCCACTGTTGCTTTACTAAACGGGGTTGGTGTCCAGATAAGGGGAAATATATGATAAACTATTACAAAAAATACAGAAAACTAGTACTTTCTTCCACTGAAACCGATATCAGCTGTTCTGACAAATTTTTTGAGTAAACAAAAATATTTTTTGGGTAAACAAAAATATTTGAAATGAAGAAATCAAATATGTAGGCACCTAATGCAAACTCTCACTCAAAAAATCCGTGCCTGAAAGCAACTGAGCTCTATGTTGCTGATCCTGATGGCCTTATGAAGATAAAAAAAAAACAAAACAAATAGGTAATATACCGGATGACCATTTATTTAGTATTTTGTAAAAATTATTACACGGAACACACACACAAAACTAGATTATTTCTTAAAAATTTGTATCACAGACGAGGAACACAAATAATTAGAGCTGAAATGAAAGTTTCTAAAGGATAAGCGTATCAAAACAAAACGAATAACATCACCAGTACGAATGAAACAAATTGGTGCAATAATTCAACACGATTTGCCTTTAAGCATTTTTATTCTTTTCAGATAAAAAATATAATTAGATTTTTCACACTACAGTCTACAACGCGAAAAACTAAAACGCAGGTCGATTTAAAAGAATACTCGAAATAAGTGCAAATTTTTGTGATGACTCGATTCACGATTCCACCCCGAAAATGACATTTCCAAAGAAAAAACAATTTACGCAAGCTCTACGCAGCCTCTAAACGCAAATTTTTGTGTTTAAAGGCCCCGACCCATAGAATCCGTCGCAACCGTTGCGTCGACGGATTGGTGTATTCGACGGAACGAACAGTCCCATAGAATTCGTCGCATACGTTGACAGCCGATGATATATGAGAGACAGTTTCTCTCATTATCTTATATTTCGACCAATGAAAATGCTTACTCTCACGCTCTGCCAACTGTCAACGGTTCGACGGACAGAAAAGTAGAAAGTAAACCTACTTTATCCGTCGCATCCGGCACGTTCGTTGCTTATGGGTCACGTTCCATAAGCTACTGTGTATTCTATCAACCTGTCAGTCGAAAACATTGCCGCAACGGATGTGACGGATTCTATGGGTCGGGGCCTTAAGTTACGCGGCCTTAAAACTACGTTGCTTAAATTCGAAAAAAATTTATAAATAACGTTTTCCTGCGTAAGGGCATTTTAGAGGGTGCGTAAAGTTAAGCAGGCTCTACGCCACGTTTATAAATACGGCTGTATGTTTAAATGTTTACATACATATGTAGGTATGTATTTATAAATCTTGTACAACTCTGAAAAAAAAATCTTTATTCGCAAAAGTGCGATTTTTTTTGTGCCAATCGAATACACCACAAACGTCTGAAATTTGTATTCCAACTACTACATCTAACTTCACTTTGTCGTTGATTGTCATTTCATGTTTGGAAATTTATATCTTCCGTTTTTGTCAACAAAAGTAAAAAGTACTACACAACACAGACATTTTTAAATTGATTAAAACAGGTCGGTTTAGGATTTCAATCTCATTTATAAATAAGTATATAATGATAATAATTTCGTTTCACTAATGTTCTTTTCAATTTTATTTAACTAGAATGCACGAAAACGACGAAGTTTATACAAAATATGTTCACAGACAAAAACCGAATGAAGTTCAAATGGCTCGAGGTCGTCTGAAAAATGCACTACAGGATTTAGTCGCCAGCGATGAAGAATCAGATTTTGATGGTTCTTCCCAAAAGCTGCCAATGCGTGGTCGTCCAAAGAAATCCATCAAAACAGAACCCGAAGATGCTGACGATGCTATTCCAGAAAAAACTTCTGAAAAGCAAAAACAACAAATTCACGAAAGTTTCGTTATGAAGCTATTTGATCGTAGCTTAGATTTGTCCAAATACGATGATCGAACAGCTTTGTATCCAATTTGTCGTGCATGGATGGCGAATGCCCCACGATCGTCTGCAATCAAAAGTTACAGAACTCGTAGGTCTCCGTCGCCAGATTATCGTGAGAACGATGGCGGTGAAGTTTTGGAAAAGCTGCGGAATGGAGAAATTGCGGAAATTACTACAATGCCTGCACCATTGAATACTGAATTGGAAAGGATTCCATCAAAGTTAGAAATTAAAGATGAGGAAATTAAAGCGGAGCGTAGTTTACAGGACGCAAGCAAAGACGTGTTGCTTGCTTCTAACAAGCAACGATGGAAGAAGATGCGTGCAAAATGGCAAAGCCATACAAAGATGTATCAAGAGGAAAAGTACGAGCTAAATTATCAGATTATTGATGAATTGTACAAATGCTAATCGGCTATATTAGAATAAACAAAATTATAGTATATGTAGTTATTTACTTCAGTTTTTTTCAAATACATATAAACATTGGGCATCTATCCTTTTATTTGACTTGATTGCATTATTCTGAATGTTTTTGTAAAATATAGTTCGTTTGAGTAAGTTTCTTACTAACGGGTGTTTTCGATACATCTTGGGTTAACATTTGCAGGAGTGTCAACGTTTTCTTTGAATTGATTGCAATGTGTCGAATGCCCGTTGAAAATCATTGCCCAAAAGATGTTATACGATTATTACAGAGCATCGGAAGCTATAATAAAACTGATCTGAGCCATGCGATTTTTTCGATGAGGAATGTAGGAGCCTTATTTATCGATATTTTGACAACCACAAAACCAAAATGCCTTCATAATCCGGCTAATAAAACCGCACTAACTGAAGACTTATTTAACGTATTATATGGTTGCATTTGGTAGACACCTAGCTTAACTACCTACAGATTACAATTAAAATAATTGGAGAAGTTTTATTATATTCAAATAATCTGTAGAAAGGAAGCTTTGTATTACCTACTAGACGTACCCGACCGCATTTGATTGTGCTTAAATACATTCTTGTCTATTAGGAAGACATTGCACACTGATGTTCCTCATTTTACAACCTTAAAAGCCATGGCCATGGCCGCCAAAAAAAGCAATATTTTTTTGTATGGAATTCGCCACGCCCCTTTTTTCCAGTCCAGTTGCAAAATTACATTGCTAAAGCTGTTATAAATGTAAATTTATTGTGTTTTAAATATGTTGTATAGGTGGTGCCATGCCCGTTTTCTAATTCAGTCCACAGTGCAAAATACCTTCTCCTTTTTTACTTATTATCAGCATGCCAATTCACTAATAACTACAAGTATGCCAGACTTGTAACTACAAGTGAATCAACAACTGCGGCGAACTTGTCTGTCTCGTAAAATTATTTGAGCAAAAAAAAGTATTATTGACGGACTTGTAACTCCACAAGTGGATTTCTTACAAGAGTAGAGAAATTAAGTTTAAGGGTACCAAAACATGTAATTTACATGAAACGACAGAAAGAATGAAGAAGAACTAGAAAAGCTTAGATCGCTTAACTGTGAAGTATAAGAGCAGATTTAATAGTTCTTTGCAAGTATTTTTTAACTTCTAGGTGGCCTTAGTAGACTTGTAGCATATTGATCGCAACACTATAATTTGAATTTGCAGTGCTCTCGTAGAGCGGGAAAATGTCCATGGAAAACAAGTAGATGTAGTTACAAGTACAACACTTGTAGTTTTATGCAATAGGCCCCACCCCACCCATTCCCACTTAAAACGCATAGCCGCAGGTTTCCTGAATACCGAAATCAAGCGCGCCATAGATAATATTAATTTACTATTGACTACTTAGATGGAAATATTAACTTGTAAACAAGAAGGTGACAAATAGCTATGTAAACATAATACTTAACTTAACCGAAAGTAATAATATAAAGAACAAATATTGCAATTAATATAAATTGGATTAGCCGAAGGCCTTTGATGCTCTGGCTCTGGTTATCCAGCTGCCTTATAATTTTAATTATAAGTCAGTCATTAAATAAAAATAAAAAAAATAAATAAAAATAAATATAAATTGGTAGCACTGATTCAATTCAATTCAATTTGACTCAAGACTCAACCATATTTTTACCTTACTGAGTGAGTTGACAGTTGAGTGGAGTGCATTGGCGCTGCTTTAGCGGAATCGCCATCGCATCGCAATCGCAGTTTCGCTTGCTACTTCGTTAGCTAGTTGTTTCACTTTTCAGAAAAAAAAAATAGTCGCTTCGTGTTTTAATTTCGAAAGGTGGTGCTCGTCGGAAATTTATTAGGAACTAGAAAATTTATTTTAGGTAATTTCCTTCAGAAGTTTATTCAAGAATCGATTACACGAACATTTTTAACGGGTGTGAATAACTACGTATAAGTGCTGTGAATAGAAACACAAAAAAGTGTCAATTGTATTGCAAGAAACAAGAACAAACTCCGAAATTAGTAATAATACAATAACAAACAAAATCAACTGCGTTGCTTGTCTTAAATTCTGTGATAGCAGAACCATAAGGAATAAATAAATAGAAAAACAAACTTGGTGAGTTTTTTTCTTAATACTTTTACTTTTGTACTTTTTTTTTATTCTGCGTTTTGCTTTTGTATTTTCTTGTTTTTTTTAACATTTTTTTCTTGATGAGCAATCTGCACACATTTTCATTTTGAGTTTTAAAATTATTAAATGGTAGATAGAAATGGAGACAGACTGCGTTGCGTTTCGCTATCATCACACGTCATTCATGTCTGGTCTGAGTGCATTTTCTTGGGAGGGATTTAGGATATGATTGCCAAGTTTCCGGAAAAGCAATTCCATATTCAAATATACAATTTGCATTCTCAGATTTCAGATTTCGTCTGTCCAATAGACAAAAAAAATATACTGCACTGTTTTTGTTTGATGTTGGGACACCACCAGCTGTCAAAATGTGTTTACCTTTTTTTGGTGTGAAGATTTTTCTTTCGTATGTTGATTTCAATTCGCTTTTTCTTGCCCGAGATCACTTTTTTCGTTTGTTTGGTACAAAAAAAAGCAATCTTTTTCAGAGTCGAGAGCACTTTTGCGAATCAGAATTTTTTCTCAGAGTCGCTCGAGATTTGCCAATCCACTTACATATGATTTGACATAATGTTTGTTTACGTTTTGTGAAGTCGGTCGAAAAAGTTAGAGCTACCGAAAAACCTTATTCAAATAAATAAAACCAAAATTTGATAAATATGGAAAATAGAGGTGTACATTTTATCATCATCATGTGGCACATCTTCATCGTCGTCGTCGTCCTCTTCGGATAATACTGGCTCGTCTCCGTCATACGAGCAATTTATGCAGTTGCAGTACCTATTTGTTCTTTGCAATAGAGAAAAAGCATAAAGCTGGAAGCGGGTTAACCATGGACGCGAGCCACATACCTCAACTTGACGCAATATAAACTTTGACATTTCGTTTCGTAGTCGTGTCGCTAACAACGGCTGAAAAGCAACAGCCAGCAGTATCGGCTTTCTGAATGGAAAACAAGCAAATGATCGAACTGCGCATGAGCGACACTTCCAGGACAAATTTTGAGCAAATAAAAAGAATTGCCTATTCTCTCCAATAAGTACGGCGTTTGCGTCTATCAAATAAACACGCGGCCAAAATAATCGCAATACTTTTTTTCTTTAACATTTTACGCCACAACAAATCGAAACAAAGGAGCAAATGTGGTTTATTTATTTGTTCAGTTTTATTGAAAATCTATAAGTAAAAATTGATCTAGATTTGACATTTGGGCTTATTTCTTTATACGTTTTACGAAAAGTCTTTGCCCAAAAAATTTAGAAAGGTATTTTTCTTATACCCATGTTTATGGTAACCCTGGGAGGTTTGGAGTGCGAAGTGGATAATGAGTGTGAAAACAAAATTCAGAAATAAGCTCATTTCTAATTTGGGTTTGTTTACATTTTTTACTTGTTCCGTTCCGTTGCATTGTTAAGAGACAAAGAAAGGTGAAGAAGGAAAAGGTATACATTTTCTGTAATAATGTACTAGAATTTAAAAGTGCTTAAACTTAAATTAATATTGTTGTGTAGATTTTGTTGTGTTTATCGCACAGTAAGCGATAGGTAAGCTATGCCATCCAGAATAGGGTGTACAAATTTGGATAAAAGAAAGATAGGTAGAAGAACATTTTTTAACATAGGAAGGTAGGTGTGTCTTATCCATGAATGATAGATAAACAAGTGATGAATGTTTTAGGGGTTGTTGTGTCGTGACTCGTGAGTTGTGAGCGTAACACAATCGGCCTTACTAACAACCAAATCTAGACTCGATTTTTAGGCAAAAGTCGGAACTAAATTATACCGTGTAGGTACCTACCAATAAAACCAATTTATTTTCGACTTTAAGCTAATCGAGACTGTAACTTTCGATCCTCAGAAAGTCGAGTCAACTCATAGTTTTAGAAGTTTTGGTAGTAAAATGCCAGTTTTCCATCCCATATTTTTAATTTTTATTTTTAATTTTTTTTTTTTATTTTTTTAGTTACAGTTGTGATGATTTGATTTGATTTGATTGATGATTATTGATTAGATTAGGTATTTTTGCAAAAATCGTATTAGATTTGACTCACGTTGTACTAGATTTTGTACTAAATTCGTTTTTAGCAGAACGTTTGATTAATTTGGTTAGTGGTAGCTCAATAGTTAAAGTCGAAACTAAAGTCAGTTTCTAAATTAGTCTAGCCGAAAGCCCTAGAAGCTGAGCTATTGATTCTGTCAATTAATATTGTAATTATTTGCGTACATATTAATAAAATTATAATAATAATAATAATAATAATAATAGTTTCTAAATTAGTTAAAATCGTGTTTAGTGATTGAATATTAGTAAGGCCCAATGTGTTGTTCTGCTCTGCGTAAAATAAAGTACCTAAGCAAGTCAAAAAATCTTTGATAATAACTTATAGGGTGTTGCTATTTGGCCGTTGTTCGGAACAAGACTACGTAACCCGTAACGAAATGTCAAAGTTTATATTGCGTCAAGTTGGGGTAGGTGACTCGCGGCAAAGACTTTAAACTCCATTACATAATATAATCATTTTCAGACATTATGCTGTAGGTACGTTTAGGAACCAACTTTTATGTTTAAAACAGTTTTTAATGAAAATATGATTACGCTACGTTGATTACGTAGCCATGTCCCAAACATCGGTAAACGTCAGTCAGTACAAAATCAACGGCCGAATATACACTTCGACTTTGTAACTTTTAAATACGCCATTGCCATGCACAGTTGGTATTTGATGGATGATTGTGTCAAAATATTCGCAATCGATTCGATAGTTGGTGTTAATTGTTCAATATGTCTATTCGTTATTGGTTTGATATTGTACAACTAAATCGACGAGTTGACAGAAAATGCTTGTATTTAACCCCTTTGCAAAATACCGTTATCAATTTTTGGCGCCATAGTTATCGTACTCGTGCCTATTTATTTCAATTTTGCAGTCATTTTTGTCATTAAACACTTTAATCTGCTACATTTTTTGTATTTTTTGTGTTTTAAAACATCCATAATGTCGATCACAAAAATACAAACAAAAACGAACGATTGCTTATAATCACCAAAAGTCGATGTTGATCGAGACTCGCAATACTAAAATAAAAAATCAACCCTTCATAATAGCCGTTTATCGATCGGTAATCAGCAAACGCAGTAGGGCCAAATATTTATCAGACAATATCAAACTTTTGTTTCATAACATAACGATGAAACTATGTTTGACATTGAACATTTAAAGTAAACATTTTACGTTTTCATAAAATTTTCAAAGAGAATAGTATTTTTCCGAGCAATGTACTAACAATCTGTCAAACTCAAAATTCTAAGAGATTGCGTTACGTACGTGATAAAACATGTCCATCATCGGAGCCCTCGCTTGATGGAAATTATCGCTGTCAGAACAAGTGTTGGCCGTATGTTCGCCCAATTTTGTTTAGACCAGAAATTGAAGATTTCGATCTAAGCGATATAGTACTAACTAACATGTTCCTCAAAAAGTTCCTACTCCACGTTATTTCGATACTTTTGGTCATGTCAATTAGCCGAGCCGCAAAAATCATGGGATTTGGCGCCATTGGATTTTCTTTTCTCTAAAAAACCGCAGTAATGAGTAAATCAATAGAAGAGTAATTTTTGTGCCAATGGAACAGTTTCGTAGGAGCATTTTTTAATTCCGGATGTCCCGGTCCCTTCTTTTTGACCAATGGAAAACAACATTAAATTATTGTCTGTTCAAATACGAAATAATTTGCGGATTTAGTACATGTAACAAATGACAATTACATGACAATTATGTCAGTTATGTTCCAAGACTAGAGGTCTAGCCAAATCTAGTGTGACTACTATTTTGAATATGAATGTTTCTTGAATTCCAGTTGAAGGAAATCCAGTGATTTTACTAAAAATAAGTTCAGTAGTGCGAGGTAGGTATTAGTTTTTCATCGCAATCTTATGTCGATTTCCATTGGGCTTTTAACCTGCTCTCAGATCTCAGATTTTTCCTGTCCCAATGGAACATGAAATGAAATTATTTTTTTCTGCATTTCTGCATTAGAGCAGAAAAACTGATCTGAATCCCAATGGAAATCGGCATTAATTCTTATTTGTTTCTTTAGTTTTCGCTTTCCGAAACTGTAATTTTTAGACAGCGCACTATTTTAAATACATCCCACATTAGCTAACCTCTATTTTTTTCTAAGTGTTCTATGTGTCATTGTCATTATGGTCTGCGGCCATTGTTTTAAGTGTTTCAACTCTACAAGTATATCCGCCCGTCAATGTATGTACTTCCAGTGCATAAGAATATAATACATATAAAATTTTCTAAATAGATCTACATTGCTTTCAGAAGCTACCATTGCCAACTGCTGGTCGATATTTCCAAAAATATCAATCGAACGAGGAGATCCATTATTCTTTGTTTCTTGAACGTCATTTCGACAGACCAACTAAATTTCTTTGTTAATCCAATTATGTATTGTTCTTAATGCAAAAAGTTGGTTATCTCTGTTTCGGTAGACCGAAGTATTCGACTCTTTTTCTCTCACCATGCGACATTTTCGTAAACAAAACGTTTTCCAATAATGATCCTCTTTGTTGTCAACCCAACACATCAGTCGATTCGTTTGTCAATTGTTGGTTGATTAATTATTATGGTTCATATTATGTCATAATATTATGTAGAGAACTTTGCCAATTTTAATTATTTGGGTACAATTTCAGGAAATAATTAAAAAAAAAAATAATTAGTCCATCTGCTGATAACAGGTATGCTTAAACAATTCGTCTTATCTCATTGCGAGCGTATTAGAAAATCTATTTCTTCGGCACACATTGAAATAGATTATTGTTGCTATTTAGAGGTCAGGGACCCCATCCTGACTAGGTGAGTGCGAACAGAGTTTATAGAACTCTGTCTGCTGATTTTTTTTTTGTTATTGTTATTGTGGGCGAATATTTACTTTCGTTTTCGTTAAGAATTTAGTTGATAACACTTACACTCAATTTGGTATAGTCAAACGAGTTGTGGTTTTAGTTGAATTCGAAAATATTCGAACTTTCTTTACCTTTTTATTTTTTATTGTATCGCCAGCTTGGCCTAATTGTTATAACTGGGATAAAATTAGCGTAATATTGTGATAACTCTTATATTTATGGAATCTCTATCTGTATGTTAAATTGGTCTGGATACGTCTTACTACGGTCAAAAAAGTTTATTGGAACCTGTATAGTTCAAGGCCTCAGGGGATAATATTTGTATTAATGATATTAATAAAATTTCTAATACACTTTCGCGGCCACCTGGTTTTTTAGCGATAGAAAAATCCGAAATTATAGAATTTACATAAAAAATAATAAAATCATCTTATCTATGCATGGGGGGTGGGGGTCTTGCTTGTCGCCACTGAAGGATTTGAAGTGGATGCGAATTTGGGTAAATGCTTTTTTTGTTTAATTTGTTCTTTTTTCTGTGTATAGAATTATTGATTGAGCAAAAAATATGAGAAATAGAAAGAATAGCGTTTATGAAAATGAATAAACGATTATTTGAAAAAATTCAATATTCAATTCAATTCGACTTGTCTCGCTCGACACGACTTTCATGTGAATGCCTGTGTATTCATCCACTAAAGGACAATTTACACGAGAGTGAACAACCGAATAGATGAAATGCGAACAAACAGAAATGCGAATGAACAGAAAATTTAACATTTTAGGCTAGCCGCACATTGGATACGAATTTGTATCGTACGTAAACGTATGAATATGGTCGTACAAATAGAATGCGCACACTGAATACGATTTTCTCTGTTAAATAGACAATGCCCTCGTGTCTCATACCCCCTTTTGTGTCTATAAACATCCAATTTTAATGTTTCAACGCACGAACGTGTTTAAAAATCCCAACAAGTTGGGATTGTATTCGGACGTCGGAACTATATGTACGTATATGTAAAAAGAACTCGCATCCAATGTCCGCGCTCCCATACTACTTGGAAGGCTGGGATAGTTCGCGCATATGCGTACATGTTCGCATGAGAGAAATTCGTACGAAATCGTATCCAATGTGCGGCTGGCCTTACTTTTCCAAAAGAAGGACAATAAATTATCTCATCAAAATGTATTAAGAAAACAATTTTAAAAACAATTTAAACAAGGAAATTTCGAACTCCAAACTTTTTGCCGCAAACGAAAACACTATTGGCGCGAATTGTCAAAGTTTATTCGCGATACACAACATTACAATGCGTTTTAGAAACTAGCGAATAAAACCTCAAATTGGCAGTACTATACTACTAGGCGAATTTTTTTGAGAATCTATAGCTAGCTCACTTTTACTTTTACATGCAAAACTTTTACTCACTTTTGGTTTTACATGCAGAATTGGTTTTGTTATACTCACTTTCCAAAAAAAATACGCCAACTGATGGCTGAAATTCGACAGCTGCGGCAACCAAGAAAATTGTTCATGTGAATGGACTGTCAGATCTTAAAAATCCGTACCTACATATTTGTTCGTTCGTAGGTAGTTGGGCGCTCTCATGTGTATAGCAGTGTGACTATTTTTTCGCAGTAGATTCTCTAAAAAAATGCAGAAGATTGAATTTTTTTGCAGTAGCTAGATTTTTTTTTTCAAACAAAAAACAATACAAAATTAATAAAGACGAGTATAAAAGTACGAGTACAAAACAAAAAAATGCATTAATATTAATGAACATGGAATATTGTTCATCTTCATTGGCTATTCAATTTTTCTTTGTCATCATCATAAAAAGGAAACAAGTTTGAAATAGGCATTATCGACGGTTATACTGCCTTCCACTAGGTACTAACTTTGTACGCACCTCAGAGGTTTCAGTTTTTCATCATTAAAATTAAAACGATTTTTTATCTGTTGACAAGCCTTGATACAAAAAACCCCATCAAGCTAGAAATTATTTGTTCAGAATCGACGTCTAAATTTGACCTGTTGTTGTTCAAAGACGTATTTGGCTGAAACAGTTTATTTCGACAATTTAAGCCAGGAAAACTCAGTTTTCCAAATTGGCTTGTATTTCTGTTTGTATTTTACAAGCTTTTACAAAAATGCAGTAGATTTAATTTGGTGGCAGTAGATTTTAATTTTGAAAAAATGCGGTAGATTTGCTGCAATTGCAGCAAAGTGGCAACGCTGGTGTATAGTCCTTAATAGTCGAACTTCCAAAAATGTCAGAAGGCTGTGAGATGTTCAAAATAACGAATTTAATTTGAAAAACAACGAATTGTAAATGCTATTAATCAAATATTTAAGCATTATCGAAGCTAGCTCATATAACATGAGTTTGCTTTCGTTTACGATCTTTAAACCTGAACTTCAACACCGTTCTATAAGCCTGGACAGCGTTTAATCTAATTGAGTATAAACTTCTCTCCGGTAATCAGTTTATGTAGTTTAACTTGGGCTGGACCTCAATTTTATATTAGTGGCCGCCTTTCGTTGACGCACGAGTAAAGTAACACAAAATAGCCCAAACGCTCGTTAGAGCTGTAGCGCCAGTGGAAACAAAATGCTTTTTGGTTTTGTTTACGTTTTTTTTCGCTCCAAATGAAATAGATTTCAATGAAATACGAACAGTTGATGGAACAGCAGACAGTGATCTTAAAAACATCGCTCACCTTACCGCTATCTTTTATCTTACGGTGTTAGGTTAGTTTAGGTTTTAGTTATAATTATGGACTAGAAAGAATCAAATTATTAAAAATCAAATCAATATAAAATGGATTTTATTCACTTCCAAGCTCAAAATGAATTTAAAATTATGCTGGTTTTAAACGGGGTTAAACTGCCTTATAAACACGCGTTTTATGCATCTTTAATCTGGTTTAATGCATGCTTTTGAGTGAACATTATGGACATACAGCGGTACTAATAAAATCATTTCTGGTGTCGTCCAGGCTAACTTTTACGAAGTCACAATGGCGAAAATTTCCAAATCAAAATATTTAAGTTGAAGATTAAAAAATGATTATTGTTAAGGCCTCTAGACTTAAGTGTTCGGGTTTTAAAAATACGACGAAATAAATGATATTGTGCAAAATTCACTTAAACCTTGTTTGTAACCGAGTAATGCGTATACTAACGGCCATATTGAGTGATAATTATGTTTAAAATACTTTCGCTTTCGTGGGCTATATCGATAAATACGTTCTCCATTTATAGTTTCTGCCGTCTGGCTGAAAAAGAACCATGGGACTGTACGAGTACATAATAGAATGGTTCGAAGTGCAATAGTTCTCCATAAAGAGCGTGTGACCAAAAATGGTAACCACAACAAACCGCCGATGACTGACTCTCAAGGCGAACATGCTATGTGCACACTGCACAGCATTTGGAATTGCCTATAGCCTATGCCGTGTGCTATCCGGCATGCATTCAGCAACAACAATAATATTTTGTTTTGCTCCGACATCACTTCACTTTGACTAAGGGGGCGATTACATCATCACCTCTGTTAACTCACTGTTTCTACATATTATTTCGCTGCATACATTTCTACTTATAGCTATATTATTTAGATAGATATTTAGTTGATTTTTGCACCTTCTTCGATACAGATAAACTTTTTATTTACCGCACACTGTAAGAGTAATGGTGGTCTTAAGAGTTTCGTAACATAAATCAACACAACGTTACTGATTGTGCGGGTTCCAGCAATGTTGTCGTTCAATGGATATTCGGTGGTAAACTTGTTTGGTGATGGTGACCCACATTAATTCTCTCAAGGATGACATCATAATTATGTTTATTCGGATCTTCTGTTTCTGTTGTTTTATTTTTCTTGAACTTGAACTTACTCGACGGCCGCCATGGTGATGGAAACGTTCGTGATTGGAATAGTGGCCCATAGCGTTAATGATACTTTTAGTAGTATCTAGAGATAACCTTTCTATAAACATCATTGTCAATTTTGTTGTCTGAGGTAGATGTAGAGAAGGTGGCGACGATCAAATTCTTACTATAAATACAGGGGGTTGGAAAATGCCTGTGGAATCAGCAAAACAAAGTTACGATTTTCTGGATTAAATCACAGCTCCATGTGAGAACAGGTCAGGAACCAACCATTCAATTAAGGTAAGAAACAATCTCTCCAAAACCTTTGATGACAAGAAATTATTGACGGACAAGAAAATGTGCCTTTCTGTTTCCGTTGATGGACTTAATTGAGATTTAATATAGGGAATTCTACGGGCTATGTATACAGCGACATTGACTGAGTTGACGAGTGGACACTAACGTCGTCGATTCGAACCAGAAGGTACAACGCAGTATTCAGAGAAAGACCTTGCTTTGTCGAGCCGTACAAATGGAATTTGCAGTGCGTAGTTAATGTAGGCAGATAGCCAAAGACCTTGTTGACTGGGTAGACGTATTGGTTGAGGCACAGATCCACTTCGGAATTTAGCGCCACCTATGAAAGTAATTAGATAAGTTTGTTTTGAGGATAGTTATTGGCACATAGTTATTCCATAAACTTTCCCGACGTTTCGACAGAGGTTGCTGTCTTCTTCTTTAGGGGATCTTTATTACAAAAGAACATCATGTACAAGTAGAAAAAACTTAAATTAAATTAACTGAACTTACATAAATAAACAATGTTGACGTAAATTTACATTACAGGCCAATGTATTCACTGAATGAAATTTAAAAAAAATTTATTTTAAACTGAACTCAACCGCTTCTTTCGAAGTTTAGTCTAATAATACGGACAGAATTGAAAAGTTCTTCGTTGAAGCAAGGGAGTTGTATATCGCCGAGGTATTTTGGGTTTCCTGCTTTCTGTTCATATTGTTCTTGTTGTTAATAATATGCAGGTTTTCTATAGTGTACACAGATTGAACCATCAGTACCCAGACAGCTAATTTTGTAGAAGACATCCGTGCGCTCCAATTTGTCGGGTTTTTTTTTTTAAGTTGCGAAAAGAGCGGTGCCAGGGCTCTGTTCGATAGGTTTGCCAGGTTTACTTCTTTCAATTTGTCCGCTAGCTTTGGGACGTAGACAACGCTTTTGTATATCCCCTTCGCCTTCTCCGCATTATTGTCTATAGGAATCCTGTGTTTCTGACGTGTGATTAGGCTCCTTATGACATGGATGGGGTAGCTGTTATTGATGATGATGACTATTCGATTGATCTTTTCTTTATTAGCAGAGTGAAACTTCCCACTTGACAAGTCATCCCGATGCTGTTCCTTTTTTGTTCCAGTTGGACGAGAGACGGTCTTTTTCGCAATGGATTTTAACATCCAAAAACGCTATCGCCATAATTCTTTCCGTCTCGACTGTAAATTAAGGCGCCTCAGCATAATGTTAATTTTCTTGTTGTCTAAGACAACATACTTGACAATGAATTTTGATCTCTCCATAGTTTTGAAAAATTCACCAAGAAGATAATCCAAAACAAGATCGACGATGGTGGGAGACAACGGCAACAAGAGTTAAAAGATGTACAGTTTTCTAAACTGCTACTTGTCTGAATAGGCTATGCTGAACTTTTTGACACTCTGTTCTCTGCATATACTGAAGGGGAACTAATTCATGTAATGACAAAATCATTTGTCTCATCACTTTATAAGTTCTACCATCTGGCAGTTCCTAGTTTGACAAACTTGACTAGTATGCTCTGAGATTTGCTGACCACATAAAAAAAAAAACCTACTTATCAGTTTATGGTGCTGCTATAGTGCATTTAATAGGAGAAAAATAATGACAATTGCGTTATTTTTTTTATTTGGTTTTGGTGTGCTTTAATAAAACACCATTAAATGATTATTCTTTTTTCATTAGTTCAGCTAGTCTTCTCCGCCTACCTTTGCTGGGCACTTATTTATTCTTTCAACGTATATACCTCATTAGCTTGCAATTGATACGAATTTATATGTATAGAGCAATATTCTCATGAAATCGCTCTAAAATGACATCATTTCGCGCTCTATGCAAGCTTTCCACGTATGAATATTTAAATTCAATACTGTGCATACTATTATTATTTTTTATGCATCATTAAACCTACGACCAACAATTTATTTAAAATATGATGTAAATGCATCTTATATTCGTAGTTCTTGTGTCAATATTAGCCTTTATGTGAACACTATTTTAATTGTATCTAATTAATTTATTCAGCACTGAGATTATTGCACAATTCGATGTAATTTTGTACCCTAAAGTTGATGATATTCTTATAAATCAGTAGGAACCTTGCACGTAATTGGGTGATCTTAGGAAGTAAAACTTAGAACTAGTTTCAAAGATTCCGAGTAAAGTTTGGGATAGTTGGCCGAAACATAACGCTCTGTTTCTGTTTCATCGTCAAAGTCTCTGATAAACTAACTTGCGGACAAATTTATCAGTCACTAAGGGCCGGTTTGTTCAGAGCTGATGGTTAAATCTGCGGTTATCATAGACTTAGTTTAACCTATGATTTTAATTTGTGGTAACCAAAAGACGTTTGTTCACTTATTTTTCACTTTGGTCACCAAACCATAGATGGACAAATCGTTCCATTTTTCCAGTTTATTTGTCAATTCATTTGTTAGAATTAATCTATGGTTAAAATTGTAACAGCCGCTGCAAAGCATGCAATTTGTTCATGCCACACTGTTTGACATTGTATTCATCTGCCAGTTGAAAATGCGTCGACATAGCAGATACGAAGCAACAACCTATTTTGCATTTATTATTTATTAACCAACACGCCTCTCCAGTTAGCACGATCTTTGGCTAACCACTTCTAGTTGCGCACTCAAAGTTGGTTGAGATCCACTTCCACTTGTGCACCCCACCTAAGGCGAGGTGTTTTTTCTACTGCGTTGTTCCTCCGGGTTCGAATCGAAGACTCTTCGGGCCGGAGCGTTAGTGTCCATTCGCTCTACATGTCCTGGCCATCTTAGTCCACTGATACGTACTTTTCTGACCAGGTCGATGTCGCTGTACAGTTCGTAGAGTTCGCTGTTAAATCTTCCCCTCCAACGCAAACGGGACCGAACATCACTCGAAGCATTTTGCGTTCGACGCGACCAAGAAGATCTTCATCCGCCTTTGATAACGTCCATGATTCTGCGCCATAAAGCAGGACTGGGATGATGAGGGTCTTTATATAGAGTCCCCATGGTGTTTCCCGACAAGACCTTATTAATCAATTGCCTTCTTAGGCCAAAGTAACAGCGGTTGGCAAATGTAATTCTTCCCTTGATTTCTGATGTGATGTCATTTTCAGAGTTAATAGCAGAGCCGAGAGGTAGACAAAGTCCCGAACTAGCTCAAAGTTGTAGCTGTCTATCGTGACGTTCTGTCCAATTCGTCACGATGTTGTGAGTGCCTTCTTGTTGGCAGCATATATTTTGTTTTGCCCTCATTGACTACTAAACCCATTTTTGCCGCCTCTGTACTGATACTTGCAAACGCACCAGTGAAAGCTCGCTGTGTTATGCCAAAGATGTCAATGTCGTCAGCGTATGCAAATAGTTGCACAGACTTTTAAAAAATTGTGCCCCTGGTGTTGGCTTGCGAGTTTCGCACAATTTTCTCAAGAAAGTCACATGACAGCGCATAACCTTGTCTAAATCCTTTTTTGACATCAAAGGTCTCGGTGAGATTGTTTTCGAACTTGACGGAGCAGCGAACGTTCTCCATCGTCATTCTGCATACAATCTGGCAAGTTTGGCAGGGATGCCAAAACTAGACATGGCTCTGTATAGCTCGTCTCTATAAATGCTGTCATATGCGGCTTTAAAATCGATAAATAGATGGTGAGTATCGATTTGGACTTCTTGGGTGTTCTCCAATATCTGCCGTAGTGTGAATATTTGGTCGGTTTCGGACTCACTTACTTTTCGTGGACTTACCGGGCACTGATAGGGCCCAATCATTTCGTTGACAAATGGTTTCAGGCGTTTATACATTAGATACTTCAGACAGGATCTTTTAAGCAAGGCTGATGAATCTATAGTTGGCGCATTTTAGAGGGTCTCCTTTCTTATGAATCGGGCAAACAATGCTGAGGCTCCATTCATCAGACATACAGCATACTTTCCACTGACCAAATTTTAGAAACGGGTTGGGGTATGCTCTCTACCAAGTCATATCCCGCTGCCTTAAAAAGCTCGGCCGATAAACCGTCCGGTCCTACAGCGTTGTTGGACTTCAGCTTGGATATGGTTTTTCCATGTCCTCAGCACGTACTGTGACTCCACTACAAAGGTTTCCTTGTTCGTCTCTATACAGGTATCTGTTCGGGTCTTGTTCCCGTAACACGTTCTTTTTACCGTTTGGTAAAACTTCTGAACAGTAGCACCTTTCGATTTCCTCGATCGCGCGCTTCTCATGCTCTTTCTTTTTCCTCCGGAGAAGCCGGCGTTCTTTCCTCCACCCTGACTAGTGCTGAAAAATCCCTACAGACCTTTGCTCCAAATATGTCAGCTCGACTGTTGACAAGACGAAACGAATTAATTGTTGAACTGAAGTTTAAACTAAAAGTGCAGTTTAAACGTCCATTGTGAAACTGCGGGTAAGACTGCTTGAAGACTTGAGCTCAGTCGGTTCTGTGGTTTTCGATTTTTTGGTGATAGGCAAGGTGAATCTTTATTTATATAAAGACTGTGTCCGCAACTTTTTTCAAGGCGTAAAATGTAGGTTGATAGTTGACGCTTTAACTGAAATACTGTTCTCGTGACCCAATTAAAACTCAAACACATCAAGTCAAGACTTACTAAACTAGAGTTTTGAACGTGTTCATTATTTATGAATTCTGACTGTCAATTCCAAATGACAGCTTCAATTACCAAAAATACCAGACAAGGTTTTTTAACAGTTACGATTAATGAATATGTATACATAACTATGGAACAAATTAACATAAACTTAAGGTAAAGTGAAGAAGCTTGTAAAGATCTTACAATATTCACAATTCTGGTTTATAATTTATTTTATTTTGATTTATACCGGAAAATTGCGATCTTGAAAAGAGAATATTCCATAAACACAATGAAGTACAACTTGTACGAACTGTGAACAAAAAAAAAATCAAACTATGGCGTTAGTAATTTTTAATCTACTACAGCCTTATCACGATAGTTATTTAAACAGGGCCTCTCCATTATTTTTTGTTTTTTGTATTACAGAAGGTTTATTTATTAACAAGTATCACGCACATTATGTAGGTTAGGTGAGTGGACGTTTAGAAGGCGTAGTGCAATCGTCAATCTAAATCAAACATATAAGACCGTAATGGATATCGGTTTACAAAATAACGATACCATTGGTCGTTTTAGCTTACAATGGCATGGCATATACTAGGCTAAAGGCATCCGGTATTGCAATAACTATTTGTTGACATTTTTGTTAAATCACGGGAGTGTTAAGAAAAAGCATATCTAAGTGCCTTTCTCGGTGACCAGAGTGGATGTATCTGAATTAATAAATTTATTGGTTAGGTATGTGAAGTTGAAATAAAAAATGTGTTTTGTTTCGTATTTTCGATTTTAAATAAAGAAGATTAAAAAAGAATACAATTTAAAATAAAATAAGAGAGAATAGGTCTGTGGATAGGTAGCTACATAATAATGAATTTATTATAAAGCACCAATAAATTGTCTGCCTTGAAAAATGAGTCCCTGTGTAAATTAGGTTAAATAATATTTATTCTCTGTGTGTAGTCTGACACTATCATGGCGAGTCGACTGTCAGCAAATGATTAGTCTAATAATAAATTATTGCATTCGTTTTGGACATTTCCTTTTTTTACTAGGCTGATTGATAAAAAGCGCTTAATTAAATATAAGTACATATATGTTTTTGGTCTGGAGAAACATTTTTATTTTAAGAAATGTCAGAAAATTTGCGAAATTTAGCGCCAAAGGTCCATATGGGACCATAGTTCTTCAGAATCACGAATGAAAAAGACACACGCTGAATTTGGAAGTTTTCTCAGGACAGATATACTTTCGGATGTTTGTAACGGGTGACGCATATTTGGTTTATATTTGTTCGAGAAAAGAGACTACATACTCTGTGTCTGTTCTGTATTGCAATCACGGAGAGCTAGTGAAGAAGCTAAAATTACACTCATGTCGAAAATCGTGTCCCTATTCCCTTCCATTCCAATTATGTCAGCCGTTTATGGGAAAGACATTCGTGCCAATGATCATGTACACAAACCAGTAAGAAATAGACCGTCGACTCCTCCCACATAACGGACTTTGCCTACAAGCTGTTGGCACCATAGGATTTATTTATGTGTTGGGCCTGTATCATCACAGTTTAGTTTTAGGAAATGTTAAATTGTTCAAACTGTTGATATCAATTAAAATTGGCGATGTAAAGGAATATTTACATGAGAATGAACAAAAGAATGAAGAAGAAAGTTTATTCAAAATTCACGACATTAAAACCCGCTCCACAAACTATCAAATACAAAATTCTTTCGAACTTATGTAAACTTAAATCAAAGATTGTTAAGTAGTAGAAATTAATGTTTGAACTTGGCGAACTGTTGCGACAAATAAAAGTGTTCATGTGAATGGACTGTCAAAACATGTGATAATATTCTTTTCACTTATACCATGTTCCCACCAACGTGATTTATGATGGTCATTAATTTCGTGATCTATTATATATTTTCATGATGGAAAAAAAAATTGGTCCGGAAAAGACTTGCTTCTGGAACTTTGGAATGAAGAGCTTCAGGAATTGACAGCAATGTCAAAACAAAATGTCAAAATGAAACTCTTTTCGTGATTTATTTTTCACTTTGGTTTATTCACGTGGTTACCTATCCTTTATTTGCTATTTTGATTTTGTTATTAGGCCTGTTTTATTGCACATCTATCTCAGTGAAGTAAAGAGAAGTAGAAATTTTAATTACAACAACCACACAATGCTTGATACTTTATAGATGTGCAATAAAACAGGCTTATTGATGAATAAATGCTGAAAAAGTTAAAGTTTTTCGGAGACAAGGATAAAACACATCCAACTCGCTGAATAAACTCGCGAGCGTTTATTCGAAATGAGCTGTAAGAAAGAGACAGCAGTATAATAATTTATGGTATTGCCACAAGGTAATTGTAAGATATGGTTCTCGTGTTAAACTAAAACTAAACAACGATTCAAAAAGTTATCCCATAGTTGGTAACAATTTTAACAAATTTGCTGGAACGCAAAATAAATCGCCAGCGATATTTTTTTCATTCACTAATATTTTTTATTCCCGGGTGATTTGTTGTTGCGATGAATTTCTTGTGAATTATAAAAAGTATTAGTTTTCGAATGAGCGAACAAAATATTAGCAACGATATGAATAATATTTTCGCTCAAAATTAAGTTTAAATCATTCCAACCAGCCGTCTAGCTACTTGCAGTATGACTTTATCTAAAATGTAAACAGTACCTAAACTTAGTTCCCAACGTTTCTTAACATATCCCAATGAATGGCCGCTTTTATATTTAATTTACATTCCCGCCATTGATTTTAACATTTCACACGTATTCACAGACAGGGAAATTAATTCCGGGGAGAATCGGGTAGGTACACGGAAAGTCGGCGGTCTAGTTCTCTGTGGTTTGTGATCATGTGGCAATGGTCTGATCATTTATCCACGGGCAGGAATGTTAAGGAACTAGACCTTACACTGAGGGAGCAAGTAGCAATTCGTTTATTTTAACCTATTCCCACATTTAACTAAAGGAATTTTTAGCTATCATGTCACCCGACGTATATAGGCCCAAACGTCTAGCGACACGTGTCACTACTCGCAAATATTTCTACCACGACGCAATATTGGTCGCATTCAGGGACATTTTTTGTTTGACCGATATTTAGTTGCTTTAATGTGAGAGCCGCTTTATTTAGTTCTATGTAAAATAATTGTAACCAATAATATTGCGTGTTCCCTAGTCGATTTTTGCATTGAGTGTATTCAGTTTAAACAAGTGAATTAAATTTACAAAAATTGATTAATCTTGTCTATAAATTACATTTTGAACTTTAAACAAACAAATTTGAAATAAAATGTTACGTTACATAATTAAAAAAAATCATTTAATTTTCAAAGTTTGACAGCTCTTGGTTTTGTCATCGAACGAACTTTTTTGAGAACTATGCCATTGACATACTATACATGGACTGCTAGCAGCCAATTTTTCGTTGAAGCACAAATAAGCACTAGCTCTTTTGGTTCACGGCGGAGAGAAACGAAAACAGTCAAATGTCATCGAGCAATTCGTGCGATTTGGTTTGGTCGAGGTTTGTGTGCTGAGTGTGCCATACTGCCATCTGTTATAGATCGTTTGAAATAATTTGATTAAGTCGTTATTTTTGCACAGTTGCAATGTTTCTTCAATGGATGGCACTGTGTTCTATGTAAAAAATAGCAAAGGCGCGCAGAGGTTGAAATCTCTTTCCTATTTTTGCCGCACTGAACCAAAAGGGCTAGTGCTTATGTTTGCTTCATTTTTCCTCGCAGGTTTGTATGAAACTGACATTTCACTAGCAGTCCATGTATAGTATGTCAATGACTATGCTATTTCCAATTGTCATGGCATGCGCGTCGAGTAGATGTCAATTTTTTATAATATGACATGCCGCTAGTCATCTAACGGTCTATGGAACACGGGCAGTGACAAACAGTTTTGCGTTATTTCTACTAGTCTAGTTTCTAGTAGTCTAAGACAGTCTAAGAGCCCGTAGTATATTTTGGACGTGACAGGCAACCGGATGAATTTTACATAAATACGTTGCTCTGATACCCAAGATTTCAAATATGCCCGTCTGGCAGCTAAAGGGTGCAACTGCATATTAAAAATGCGTTATGATTCAAAAAAGGAATAATTGGTGCAACCGCTTAAATCTATTATCAAATAATAGAGAATGGTCCCCTCATTACAAATACAATAGCCGTTTTTTATTATCAGCGTGATCTGATCCGGATCAGATCATGAAAATAAAACAAACTGGATCATTGAAAGATTTTATATTTAAGCTGTGGCAACAGTAGTTTTTCACATATCAAATCCTGTACCAATTAGGACAAATTTTGTATTGACACCGCCATATTGCAGCCACACGGTACAATGTGACGTCGCAACGCGATGATTTCTCTATTGCACTTGCTCATATTTGAGTTTGACATTTCGCTTGTTGTGTGGGGGTTGTTACCATATGAAAACAAATCTGCATACATTTGGCATTCAATATTTTTTTGTGGGAACTATGTTCAAATGTTATGTTCAAATATGCATCATAATTAACCGTATTGTACTGCTAATATTTCCATTTATATTTCTGTGTTATATAGCGAAACAAAACATCTCGAAAGTCGGAATAGTAACTTATTCGAATTTGAAAAAATGCTAATTGATTTTATGTGTTGTTAATTGTGTTTCATACTTTGGTCTGGCAACATTACTGTGTGGCTATAATTTACAGGGGCACCAACATTTAGTGAATGAAATAAAGAACGCCACGAAACAACAACGGGAAATAGTTGAATTAATTTTTAGATCATATTTCGTGATCTCGATGAAAAGCAGGATCACATGTTGTTGTTGTAAGTGCATGTAAATCGATGATCTATATGGATCATAGCTGATAATAAAAAACGGCTAATATTCAAGACGTTTTAGGTGTCGCCAAAGCACTGCCAGACGCGGTGGAAATGCGTTAAAAATTACAATTTTAAATAATTTATGCAACCACTTAATTTTTATTTTAGAATTTAGAGAAAAACTCCCTGATAACAAATATATAAGTCCAAGACGTTTCACTTGTCGCCAAGTCTTGCCAGACGCATCCAAAGGTTAGAGATCGGCTAAAAATGCCATATTTATATCTACACAAAAAATCGCAACTATACGTTAAATATAAATATAAATAAAATAATACCTAGTTTAAAAAACTAAAAAAAACCCTTTTATAAGTAGGTACTGCACTAAAAGCAAAAAAATAAAAATTAACCAATCTATTTTTAAGGTTTATCCTGGAAGGGGCTTAGTGTAAGCCATGTTTGTAGTTCTGTATTGTATTATTTGAGTGTAAACTACACAAACATGGCTTACACTAAGCCCCTTCCAGGATAAACCTTAAAAATAGATTGGTTAATTTTTATTTTTTTGCTTTTAGTGCAGTACCTACTTATAAAAGGGTTTTTTTTTAGTTTTTTAAACTAGGTATTATTTTATTTTTTGCTTTTTAGTGCAATTTAATATCTACCTACCTACATGCTTACAAAAGCTTTTTTTTTACTATTAGTTTATTGTATTGTCATCAAAACTGAAACATCAGCATGTAAAATTTCAAAGTCCCAAGTCAATGGACATAATAGGTATGTATTTCACATAAATGAAAATTCGCGGCAGGTATGGTTTGATTGATACTACTACGCGTTCCTACCTATACGCTGTCCATAGCTGCAGATCTCAATTATAAGTATGTACGATTGTGCATGTGCATACCTACATATTTACGCATCACAAACTCCTATATACGTACATATGTACATAGTTTGTTTTATCCAAATCCATTCCCTACATAAAATTCAACTGCGCCATACATATGTATGAGCATACATTCTGAATGCCCGCCGCAGTGACAATTCTATTTTTAGAACGCAAATAAAACTACCCTTCCTAAGCACAACTGCAATCAAGAAAGCAATTTTTTTCGCATTTGGCCGAATAAGATCTATTTTCAATTTATTATATCTTGCCCTCTGGATGGATTAGAAAAATGAATGTTAGCTCAAAATACTCGGTAAAGTATTGCCTAACAATTAAAAGGATTTTTTGAGTTGACCTACATATAATTATGAGTATAATGGCAAGTTGAGCGTTGTAAGGTCGAAATAGAAAAGTTTGCACCCACTTTTTCCAACCCTTATAGGACGAAACGGTACAAAGTATCAATTAGGTATGTAATAGTTATGACTTATCTATTGACATATAAAGTTTCAAGTTAATACGGCTAATAGATCATGCGTTATGAAAAAGCCTCCCTCAAAGGGGCAGGGGAAGTCAAAATCCAAAAATTCTTTCTAAATATTGCATTGTCTTCACAACCCAACCAGCATGGAAAATTTCAAAGTTCTAAGTTTAGCGAAAGTGGTTCGAATTTGACTTGCAAGATTTTGACACAACAAATTTTTCACGAAGTTAAGTAAAAGCCTTTAATGACGCCACCGCACAAAATCTCTCCTAAGCATAGATTGAAACACCAGAAACTTAACTGCATAAGTCCAAGATGTTTCACTTGTCGCCAAGTCCTTGCCAGACGCATCAAAAAAAAAATGCACGCTGAAAAAGTATTAATAAAACTGCATTTCATATTTGGTTATATTTAATCATAATCAAGGACTTGGTGGGCATCAGAGCAACGTATTTATGTAAAATTCATCCGGTTGCCTTTCACGTCCAAAATTTACTGCGGGCTCTCGGTCTATATCCAATTTTCTACCTGACGTATAAAAAATACGTCATTTGTCAATTCCAAAACTACAAGTTGAGATGCATCATAAGTCCAGACTTCGGACTTTACATAAATAACACTCAATGAATGTGGGTGTCATATTAAAATTCATTAAACTTAGTTGTTTTCACAGTGTTTTTGGGCTGATGATTTTTACAGTAGGTGTAAGACTGTAAGGGATTTCATTTTCATTCACCAGATATAAGCTTTCTTTATTACCTACCATAAACTAGTAGCTGCTGCAAGTTTGTTTACTAATTCGTGAATTCCCGCCTTTAAATAGCTTTCCATTACGTAAACATTCACTTCCACTATTTAATGAAGTTCAGTCAATTATTACGCCCTTCAGCACTTCACGCACCTTCTTCAAAACGAGACAGAAACTTTATATCTCATCGATTTCCGGTGTGTGACCTACTCCCGTAGCTATTTCTGTGTGGGTGGGTTGCAGCGTTGAAGTTGTAATTCCCCTAACTAGGTCAACTTATAGTTCAATTAAAAAGGGCACATGAACTGGAAATCATGTATCAAGTCAAATGACGTATACCGGTTGCTTAATCTGTGCTAAGATAAATATAGAACTATGTGTTGGAAAATAAAGAAAGGGGAACGTAATGTTTACGCTTTGATGTGAGAAAACTTGGGGGAAATATTTAAATGTGTGCAGATTCAAGGGCGGAACAAATAATGATATCATCTTTATCATACCTATAGTTTGATGAGTGGCTCTCTACAAATACAACGTCTGCATACATAAATATTAAATACATAAATCGATGGCTTTTTAAATGATAACTTTAGCACCTACCTGATAAAGGGATATCTGCCCAAAATCGATATCAACTTTCTCAAGTCGCAACTTTGAAAATACTTCAAGGTATGATGTCATTAAAGCTGTTTGCCATTGAAAATGCTCAATGTCTTTGTTGGTCACGAATTGTTTACCATGTTGAATTTGAATATTATTATAATTTTATTAAAGAATTCGTTCCCAGCTAGTTAGGTACCGAAATGCCCTCTCTTAGGTAGAAGCCAGAGGAGACGGAGCTCAGTGCAGTCTATCTAAATTTATTTATTTCGCTTTTTTCCTGGTAAAGAATTTTTTGGCATGGTGTGTCTAATTGCTTGGTAAATATCTAAACAACATCATCTGGTACTGTGGAAGACTGTATCGTTATTTTTATACTCAAAGGTGTATATGCTATCGGTCTTTTTTTATTCGAAAGGCAATTATCATATGAATGCATTGTTATAAATTTATGAGGTTCAAGTCTAGACAAGCGGAAGACCTTTTAAAAAAATGAATTTGGTATGAAGTATGAGTAACAAACTTTATAATACGTATTATGTATATTTATATACAATAAAAAATTCATTTAATATTGTCCTTGGCTGACCTGTATGCGACTCACCTGGAAAAATGTTTGCGCACTTTCATTTCTAGACCCATTTATTCGACTTGATTTGGTTAGGGACTGGAAAATTACTGATGAGCATAAGCATTCCTTTGCGGATCACAGATATCTTGAATTCAGTATAAACATTAAACAATGACCCTACATAGCAAAACGCTTTAGGGAAACTAATTTAATTAGTCTTTTAAAAGCTCACCTTAAAACATACGCTCCAATTTTCCTTGTCCATATACGAGACGTGGTAGGAAGAAACGATCATTTGCGACATTACTCGATATTTTAAGACCAAGCTACGAAAAGAATTAACCACTTCGAGTAAGAAGACGATTATTGAATATTCACTCTCTCCAGTCGCATTTGTGAACAGGCTCCTGCACTCCAGTCAATCGTCAATTCAACAACGCCAGACCAGAGCCATTCACTGCGACAATACCAATGGTATGGTAAGTTGAACCTGGAACTTTTCGCTCAATAATGTCTGGAATGAGAACACATTTTTAGAAGATGAACATACTGACGCCTCTAAAACCAAAAACGGAGTTGGTGGGGGCGTTTTCTCCGAAAGTCTTAATCTTAAGCTCTCCTTTCGTCTACCAAACTATTGTAGCGCGTTCCAGGTGGAAATTATGGCGATAAAATAAGTCTTATCTTGGCTCAAGAAAAACGTGATATCCATTAAAGATATCTGCATATTTTCGGACAGCCAAGCAGCTATCAAATCCTTGGATTCGATCTCTATAACTTCTCAAGTAGCTCTCGACTGCCGATCATCTCTTACGGAGATGGCCGAACAGTTTATCATTCGACTTTTTTGGGTACCGGGACATAGAGACATTCCAGGGAATTGTAAGACCGATGAACTCGCCAGAATTGGAACAACTATACCCATCCTGCCGGAGAAAGGCGCCTTAGGCATACTGCGGGCAAACAAAATTTGAAGCTGGATGCTATCGAGAGTGTAAATCTTAGGTGGACAAGTGGCAATACTTGTCTAGCGACAAAACAAATTTGGCCTAAGCTGGATTTGAAACGGTCTAAAAAATTGATATCTCTTAACAGATTCAACAGATATGTAGCTAGTAAAGTCCGTCGTCGAAGCTTCTTGATCGATACAAATTGGATCGAATATCGCCCTAAGTTTCTTTTTCTCAAAGCGTCTCGCTTCTGCACCTACAGCAGAACCTTAATTATAATTAAGGTCTTTTAAAATATCGCCTTTGGCTCTTTGACGGAATGTTTTATTTCTTAGATGCCTTTTTAGTCCGAAAAAACAGCGATTCTCAAGAGAAAGAATCACACGACTTTGAAGTCGATAAAGATGTGGTGATGAGTGTAAAGATGTTTGACTTTCTGTTTCCCTAATACAGTTTAGCACAGTTCTATATAGTAGTTGCCGCAGCTCAGAGTATTTTCTTTCTTGTACGATGGCACGATGCTGAGGTTGCATTCATCGGGCATACATTTGTAAGGACAACAATTTTGCAGATAAGTCCTTACCAAGTAATCTGCGGCTATTTTAAAAAGTGTGGGCTGAACGCCATATTTTTTCTGTCCATAGAGTTTTCGAAAACACATAGAACGTCCTTACGAGTACATACAAGTATACAACACCCGGGTGGCAATAAAACAAACTACAGCCAGTTTTGTATGTGTGGCTGAGGAATAAATAACGGCGATACATTTTGAACATACTTATCCCCCTCCATAAAATTCTACATAATGCATCCATTATTGTGTCTGGGCCTATTAAAAATTTCATGGAATACACCAACACGTGGCGAACAGTATGAAGTGCATTGAAACAACAACCAAAGGAACAGAATTCGCAAGATTTATAGCGACAACGTAACGGATACTGCATATGCTGTAATAAAACACACTATTCGATTCAAAACCTCTTGTTCTATATATAGATCTTTTCCCCTTTTATGCTTTAAACATTTGCCTGAAGATTGAGAAATGTTGGTGCAATCGACGTCCTTTACTTACACGTCTCTCGCTAAAAAAAAGAGCACTCAATTCTGTAAATATTTCGATTGCCATTTCCATAGTGCGAGCTCTTATCAAATCTAGTATTCTATAAAAGTTTATCTGTATCTCTTGCATGCCATTTTGTATTTTGCGCCATAGTTTATCTCTGAAAGCAAATAAATAAGTTGAGATTTGCCTCTAAAGGCTGCAGCCTTTGCATAAATCGTTGATCAACACCTTTCGATTATCAAGTGCGTAAGTGTGTAAGCGTCTGTGATAAGATTACAAACGTTATCAATAAGTTGATGTCTTCAAAATAAACTATGTCTAAAGATACGACTTGATTTGTGATTATACCCTCCGTTCCATTCGTTGTACACAGTCTTTGACACAGCAAGTAATAAAATAATTTATATTTTATTTCCACAGCAATGGGCCAAATGTTGGGCCTGCTCGCGGAGCCCATACAAAAGTGTACGGGGAGTGTGGCGCAAATTGTTGCTGGCAGAAGAAAACGCAAACGCAACTCGAACTCTGATGATGGATCAAGTGACTCCAACAGCGAACTGCAAACGCCTAAAAAGTAAGTACATATTTACCTTGTTCCAAACAAATTTTGTATTTGTAATGATTATATTCTAGAAAGCGACTGCTCACAACAACGCAATACATATACCAAGCGCTATTTAAGGAACAAAAGAACTCGGACATCTCTGTTATGGCGTTGGGCAAAATCTGGCATCTACACAAAGTGTACCTATGCCAGAGTCCCTACTTCTACAGTATGTTCAATGGTTCGTGGAAAGAATCGTGTCAGGATTTTGTGCACATAAAAATCATGGATCCCAAGATTACATTGGATGGTAAAATATACCACTTTTTGTTTCAACAAATCCTTTAACACAGCTCTTTCAGCTCTAGATGCTGTGTTCGGTTCAATGTATTCAGATGAAATCGAAATTGAACCCAAGGCTGTAATATCGGTTTTAGCAACTGCAACACTCTTCCAACTGGAGGGAATCATCGACAAGTGCGCCGAAGTCATGATAGAGACTATCAATGCAGACACTTCGATTGGTTACTATCAAGCGTCTTGTCAGTATGGAACATTAGCCGTTAAGAAAGCCACCTTCGAATGGTTGGAGACAAATCTACTTTGCATTTATAGTAAAAATCCCAAACTACTACAGCAGATAAACATTGATTTGATGACCTCGTTGATATCAAGCCCAGATTTGTATGTTATGCAAACAGAATTTTCTCTGTACACACTTTTGCGAATGTGGATGTACCTGCGAATATTTCCCAACTATGATCCAGAGAATTGTTCTCCCGAAGAGGCGGAATCGCAGCAAAACTATTTTGCTAATCGGAACGACGATCAGCGATCGTTCTTGGGCACGCCGGAGGGGAATCGCTTTGTAAAGACTTTTCAGGCGTTGCGTACGCAGTATTTGACTAATCATCATGCCGACTTAAAGACTGTGCTGGCCGATAGAATTATTCCCAAGGAATGGTTGAACACGCATGTCATGAATCATTGGAATTCCATTTTAAAGGTGGACCATCTACCAGAAGAAGGGTAAGTTTCAATTGATTTTCGTTTCGTTAGACTCGATTAGTAGAGTAAACTGTTTGTATATTTTCTTTAGAAATTCTCCGAACGTTGCTGTTTTCTAATTGGCTGAATTAAAGGATTGCACATTACAGAATATGCATACAAAATTTTGTACAAGTTTTTTTTTTCCTTTCCATGGTGTTTAATCTGTCGACATAATATAGTCAATAGTGTCTATGGGTGTTGCCTTAAACCTGTTTCTTTTTCTTTATATTTCTGGCTTTTTTATGACTATTTTAAACATTACTCTGTTATTGGAGTGTTTATAGAGTTAAATAAAAAATCGCTAGTAGATCCCAGAAAGAGAGTGGCCGAGCAACTGCAACTTTGATAGCCCTAGAACACTTTAGAACCAATGGTTTCCAACTATTTGGTAACAGTGATATTAACATTGAAGCTGGAATCTTGCAACTTCGATACGACGACTGCAGCCGTCCGGTATACAATTTTTTCCATTCAGAGAAATGGAAAAAATTTTGCTGTTAAAGTTATTTGTACCGCCAAAAGTGCAGTTTCATAATCTTATCTAAGAGATAAGGAAATATGTGGTGGGAATGCTATGCTATGCTAATGCTACAATAAGATTTCGGCTGAAATTTATATTGTCGGGATTCAATTCTACTTATAAATCCGACTCCATTTCTGCGCTGAACTTGAGAAGCTCATATGTATTAATCTTCATTTGGAAACATCCCAAATGTCAGCTCAAAAGAAATCGGAGATTATGTTATTTCGCGCGTATCGTTATTTTAAGCGTCTCCAAGTGATACCGAAGCCTCGTGCAAGTCGAAGAAACACCTCTATTTTAATTCGCAAAATTTGAATTGAACCACGAATCGAATTTTATTGCTAAGTGCTATGACGTAATCAAAGCTTGAGGCGATTTAAAAGTAAAAAGCGTTTCAAGCTCAGGATGGCTTCGCGAAATATTTAACCCCCCTCATCTGGCTACAATGTGTATGCTAATTGGTCCTAACCTTGAGTATAACTTTTCTGTTATCTGGGCCGATGTGCCCAATAAACTTAAACTTAATCGGAGACCCGAGCACTGCTTATTCTATATATTCGCTCGAACATTGTAGAAACATCATTTGCAATATTTCACATATTTCCCACTGTTTTATGTTTTTTTCTAACAAATCGTGGTCAAAACAAATCGCCAGGTTCATTCCCCCTTCAATGACTCAACTGTAATAACTAAATGGCTAAAAAATTGGCCCTTGAAACCTTAATGAAGCCTAATCCAGTATTTGGTTTTCTTTTATTTTAGACCCCATCAACTAGACAAAGAGGCGTTCTTCGAAAACTGTATGCGATGCGGTCGAATACTTTTAGAGCCTGGCTACCAAAAGTGGAGATGGACGGGTTTCAATTTCGGTTTAGATCTAATCCTCATTGCCGATTCTCGTGTACTCAGCATACGGCGGCATCACCGAAATGAACACGAACGTTTGTTGAGCCTGCAAACGAAACGACAGTTTATGATAAGGTAAGAGGAAAAACATCTGCTCTAATTCAAGGCAAGGTATTAATGAAACTTCATTCTTACAGGGTATCAGTCACATCCATCAATTCTCAACGTCAGCGTACTTTCACACAAAAATCCGATATTACTTCGTTATCGTTGGAGAAAAACGAAGAAGTAACTCTTATGATAATGGACGCAAAACTTGTGCATCCCCTTTTGATGTCTGTTAATCTACTAGTCGTCTCACCCACCAATCAGTCATTCAAAGAAAACCTGCTGTCAAACGACGAAGCCAATCGAATTCCAATAAAAGAAATTGGCGGAGCAAATGTGATACTTGAAGCAGCGCTAGTGCCCACTGATGCCAATGTCGTCGCGTCTTCCTCTAGTTCGTCCCCAGCGGCTTCCTCAAATTCTTCGACTGATTTTATATAAAAGAAAATTACCGACACACCGTTTGTCAGTGCCTTTGAAAGGACTCTTGCACAAAATTATTCCTCTTCTCCTTTGTACATATTATATTGTATATATTTTCATTTGTAATCAGTGCTTTACTTTTTATAACATAAACTTTACACCAATGTCATGCGATGGCGATTGCAGCAGTTTCCAGTAATTTAATATAAGCGACTAATATATTAATGCGATATTTGTTTAAATTTGATATTTAACTTAGATTTATTTGATATACAAATTTGCTAATCGTTGATGAAACGTATAGTACCTTAAAATTGTAAATTTTAAATTATTGTAAGATATATACATTTATTTAAGGTTAACTACTTAAAACGAAAGAAAGCTAACTAATATGAGCTTGAGAAGTCTTCGCCATACTATGTATAGAATTGCTAAATATAAAACTCACTTTGGATAAGTAGTTACTAGGTACATATGCACAGTTTAATGGAATATGTTTCATATTTAACTCTTTGGAATATATTATAGATGTCCAAATTAAAATAAAATATTTGTATTTCTTTTTTTACAAAATTGAGATTGGTGTTCTTTTATTTTTGACCAATTTGTGCTGTTTTTATGGAATCGACTGTGATAAAGTCCAGTCTCTATACAATAATGCTTGTAGAGGTGCGTTTCAAATCACCATGGACCCTGAAAGGATATTAAATGTTTATGTTTTATTACTTTATTCCATTTAACACCCTATCTACCTCAATCCCAATAAGATACACGCTCTAGAAGAGAAAACATGCCTGAAAATGTCCATAGTGGCCCTTATTGTGATTGTCGATCAGCGATCGTCACGACAATTGTCGATTGCGTCGATTGATTTTAGCTATTCGTACGCACAACATTTTTTCACTTCCAAGAGATAGCATCGACCAGACATTTGTAAACGATTACATGCGACTGTCAAATAGACAAATATCGATCGCAATCGACAATCACAATTCTCGATCGATCGATAGTTGTCGATCAACGATAAACAATCGACACTCACAATAGGGGCCAGTGATTTGAAAACGCGCTTATAAAAAATTGGATTCTACATATTTATGTTTTTGGTGGTGGCCATTGTGTGGTGGTTAGAGTCATTGTTCGAGCCCCGTCGGGGTAACAGCAATACTCTGTCACCGAGCATAAAAGAGAAAGAATTTTATTAGTTTCTCCTCTACGTCACCCAGATAGACAAAAGGTACCCGATAACCGAAATGGTGATCTGTTTCCTTTCGAAAATCCGTCAATTTTTATTTATTTATTTTTTCAGAAAATAGCACGGATCTAAAATGGAGAAAGGGAAACTACCTACCTACTAGAACAAATAAAAAAGAGTTTCGAAAATTCGAAAACAGCGGGTAACCCCAAGCAAGACCATAATTTTTTTTATTTATGGCAAACATTAGTAAACTTATGTGGTTTACTATTGGGCGATTTTTATTTCAGATCAAAAGAACCAAAAACGTTTAATGCCAGTTATAAATCCAGATATTTTTCATAGAAATCTGCATTGTAGATTTTTTTTCATAATTGCAGAATGAATGAATGAATAATTGCAGATTTTTCAAAATATTTTCATGGCAACACTGTAGTAGAACACAATCTGCAATTATGAAAAAAAAATCTGCAATACAGATTTCTATGAATAATATCTGGATTCATAAATATTGCAATATCAAAAAAAGTAATTTTGAAAGGTTAGAGCTAACACACTCAGTAGGTACTGTCTGAAAAGATTTTGTGATTTTAAAAGTCTGCAGCTGGACTGAAAATCTGCAAAATGCAGACAAATCTGCACTTATGGCAACGCTGGTTTTACTTTTCACTGTATTCGATTTCGATTTCAAAATTTTCGGAATTAAGACAAAGTGAAATTGTGATTTCGAAAAATGTTCGGAGTTTCCGAATCGCTCGAAATGCAGAACACTGAAAACGAATTCATTCGATTTCACTAGAAACCTAGCTGATCATATAATTTCCCAGATGAAGGAATGACCGCTGTATCATTTGGTTTAAAAGTGGGTTTGGTTTAGCAAACACGGAATCGTTACCAGCCAACGAATTCTCCCAAAAAATAAGCCTAAAGCCTCTGTTACTGTTACTCGTATAAGACTGTTATAATAGGTAAAACGAGAGGAAAATGCGAAAAAAGATAAAGGCAACAAAAAAGAAACACCACGCGTTAAAGTTTGTCGCCTATTCTCATCATCGTTCCCATCTAATCACCAGTTTGTTGGCAAACTTGCACTTATCGCTCGATTGGCGCAAGTGGTACTCGATTGATTAATTAATAAATCGAAATACAAGTTTATAAACTAATATAGGGAAGTCTTCCCAAGTAGACATATATTCAGAATTTTAGTTTGAGATTTCGATTCATTTTATTTCGAAATTTATCGGCGAACTCCACGTTTGTTTGTTTTCCAAATTTATTTATGTACGTACTTTTAATCTAATTGCAATGACAGCTCATTTGTTCTCTCCTCTTCTTATAACCTCCACAAGCAGGTATTCGTTTTGTCATTACATTACATTAAGGCCAAAAACTAGTCACCAGAGATCCCATAAAGTATGTATACATATTTTGAACCGATAACCGGACATAGCGTCCGTTATTTTACTCTACTATTTACTTTACATGTTCTTCAATTCAGCGCCAGCGCTAGATTGTTAGACTTTGAAAAATATACACTGCAGATAACTAGGATAAGGCCATTTCGATTTTCACTCTTTATACCTGTTGGAAATTTTGTACCCAGAAACTTTTACTACCTGTGAACGGGTAAGAAATGACGGCTGTAATTTCCCAAGATCAAACAATGAACTTAGTACTTGAAAAGCGTATAAAAAGATGCGCAGCTAGGATGAGTCCATTGCGAATATTTCGTAGCAGGAGCGATCTTTTCAAAGTTTTATTAAGATTATTTGCTAGGTTCCACATTTCACTTTCACTCGAAATGAAATCGGAAATGAATTTTTGTGTTCTACATTTCACTGTATTCGATTTCGATTTCAAAATTTTCGGAATTGAGGCAAAGTGAAATTGCGATTTTGAAGAAATTTCGGAGTTTCTGAATCGCTCGAAAAGCAAAACACTGAAAACGAATTCACTCGATTTGCAATTTCGATTTCACTCGATTTCTGGAACCTAGCTGAAAGTGAAATTGTGATTTCGTAAAAATTTCGGAGTTTCCGAATCGCTCGAGATGCAGAACATTGAAAACGAATTCACTCGACTTGCAATTTCGATTTCACTCGATTTTTGGAACCTAGCTGTATGTAAGCATTGAAAATAACTGTTTTCATTTAGTTAAAAAAAAAATAGGTTCTGGGGCCTGTACCACGAAACAACAAGTATTGTGGAATGGGAGCATTTTAACATATTGCTCCATAAATTGCTACTATTTAACAATACTTGTTGTTTCGTGGTACTGGCGCCTGGAAAGACTTTGACAGCGACAGAAAGAGGAAAAATAGATGCTTTCAAGGAGTTAGGACTCTCAGGCCGGGAAATTGCAAGGAAGCTAAACAGAAGTAAGACTGTTGTAAACAGTTATCTTGCGGATCCACAACACTATGGGAAAAATCAAAAAGCACGCACTGCAGAAGCGACAACATGGCGAAAAAAAAGCGGTTAATTCTACGGCTTGCCTCAAATTCTACTCTACCAGTGACTAAAATCGGACTATCAGCCAGCCTAGCAACGGTCCGAAAAATAATACGAAAAATTGGTAATATACAGAGAAGAAAACTTAAAAAGAAACCTGTTTTGAGGCAAGTACACAAGGAGCATCGAATGAAATTTTGCAACGGAACATGTCGCTTGGAGCAAAATGTATGGCCTCAACCTAGTTATCGCCAGTGTATTTCACAATGTATGCTAGAGGTCTAGCGTAATTAGTGAGATGCCTTTTTTTTTTGTTATATTGAGTTTAACACGCAGCTAGTCAACTAGCGGATTATATTACCTGTTATCATTGACATACTCTACATGAACTGCTGGTGAAATGTCAGTTTCATACAAACCTGCGAAGAAAAATTAAGCCAACATAAGCACTATAGTCCTTTTGGTGCCGGGCGGCGAATGTATAAAACATCTGGGGGCTTGTTCCCAAATGCGCGGCGGATCGCTTTTCATGGCGGATTGGAATTTTTGTATTTCCAAAAGCTGTCAAAAGCGATAGCTATTCAGGTGACGGATTGATGGCGGATTTATTGCCAGCAATCCTCACAATAGCTATCCCTTTTTTTTGGAAATATAAAAATACCAATCCGCCATGAAAAGTGATCCGCATTGCTTATGTGTTTTCGCTTATCTCCACCGTGCACCAAAGGAGCTACTGCTTATGTTTGCTTCAACGAAAACTTGGTTGCTAGCAGTAGTCCATATAATTTATGTCAATAATTTTTTTATTTTTTTGGGGGGTGACTCTTTCATGACACTTTAAAGGTGATAATCGGAAGTTCGGAACTAGCGAGGTATCCGTCGGAGGAACGGAAAATTCTCCGATTTCATACGAATCGGAGGATTTTTGCTTCGAGGTATACTTCGGAACAGCTTTTCGGAACTTTGTTCCGACAAATATGCAACGCACACTGACGTTTTGCGTTTTAGTGCGATCAAGTGCGTTTTTACTGATATTTTTGACAGCTTCATACGAATTTTCTTCCGATATGCTCCGACAGGAATTTGTTGCGGAATTTGTTTACGATTTGCAGTGAGGTGTTGATAAATGAAAATAATAAAGAAAAAAACATTTTAGCAAAGTAATTGGTTGTATTTATTGCTTACATTTGTGTTTCCAGGGCAAAAACAAACGAAAAAAGAAGAATTAAATAGGAAAACCCCGATGTCTTCTTTCTATCAAGCCATAAAGTAACAAAATCCATCAAAGGATGGCTACGATATCCATGGATTAAAAAACGTCCAAAAAATCTTCAATTCAAACGATATTTCTTTGTATTCTCCGAAATGTACATGGCATTCTAAGTCGGACAAATGAGTGACAGATGCATGCCAACATATATGTCAGCGTCAATAATATGCCGAGTACACGACATGCACCCTTTTGTGTCAAATTGACGTCAGACTAGCATGCGTATGTCGTGTTTGGCATGTCGTGTACTCATAGCTTTAGTTAAAAATTGAATGAATTAAAATAAAAAAAGAAACACTTTTGTTGTTGTTGTTGTTTATTCCAAACAATAATTTTCAATCTAATAATTTAATTTTATTACGTTACTTAACTGAAAAAAATATAATGAATTATTTATTATCTAATGAATTTATCTATTGCTTTTTTTGGTTTATATTTACATATGAATGACAATAATAAAATAAGACAAACAACTTAGAACACATGAATGGGCATGCGCCTGCACATTTGTCTAAGATTATTCGCAATTAAATAAATGATTGGGTTTGAACGGTTTTAAGAAATATAAATCGGGATGATTTTTCATTGCAAACCCCTTATTTATCCCAAAATTGCTTTTATTCTCTTATTCTAAGGTCTTTGGTAATATGTACTCATATTTGCATATTTGTAATTCGTGTTTATTTACGTAGTTAATGTATTTCGTTTATATACGCATTACATGTGCGTTTTTTTTTTTAAATAATAAGTATAGTTAATTAATTTTTTGCTTCTTTTTTAAATCGTCTCATTTTAGATATCTAACATATATATGAGTATATAAGCTATATACTTTTATATAATTTGAAGTACATGTATTAAATAGATATATGCTTCTAGCTTAACAATAGACTATTGTTGTTTTTTTTTATTATAATATTTGAAATAAATAAAACATTTTGTTCCCTGGCAATCTAAGTTTTTCTTTTTTTCCAAATGTGCTTATTACGTAAGTACGATATTATTGTAGTCGAGCGTCTTGTATAGAAGCGTTTGTAGCTTGCTGATATGGACTAAGGGCTGCAAAAGCACCCGTCGCAGCACCAGCTCCAGTATGAGGTAAAGTCGCGTATGTGTACGGTGTTACATAGCCAGCAGTGGCAGCATTTCCTGCAAAAAAAAAAATTAAATAAAACAAAATGTTATTTACTTATTAAGTAGACAAAGATTTAAATTGATAACCACTATACGAATAAAAAAAAATGCAATAACATTTTGTGTAAGTAAAGTATGTAAGTAGTGAACATATACAGGGTGTTTCCAAGTTAAATGTCAGTACGCAGTTAAAAGGGGTACAACTTCTTCTAAAAATGAAAGCCCTAATCAAAGTTTCGGTAGTGGGTATTAGAGGAGATATTTGTGTTAGCATGGGTCGAGGTAAACCAAAGTAAGCCTTTCTCAAATGCTCGGTAAATGATTTCCGCATTGGAATAACACCCTTGCCGTAGAACGTTTTTTTTTTCCAAGATTATACCCAAAGGATCATTTTCCAACGTATTGACATTTAACATGGAAACACACAGGGTGTTAACCAATATATTAAGAAAACCATCGAATCAGCAAATTTGTACTCTTTAATGTTTGTGCACTAAAATGAAATCGATTTGGAAAGCGCACCTAACTGCAGCTTAAATTAAACACTGATTATTATAGAGTTCACGAGTTTTTATCAAATTTAATAGCAATTACGATTAAAGTTAGATTACACACTTTGCTTACAAATTTATTCTAGTTAAGAACTTTTTTCCTATACAAAATTGGCGCTTAAGGCTGGACTGGACATCGCATTTACAAATTGCAATAACAAATCAACAATTAAATCCTCTTGTGCGATTAAAGGAACGGATCAAATTGTTTTTCAAAAATATGCCAGCAATTTAGCACTTTATGCAGTTTAAACAAATTAGGGTAATTTATGAAATATCTCGCAAACAAAATTGGTAGTGTAACGCTATTTATTTTTATTGCAATTTAATGGCTTATTCCAGACGAATATTCATAATGACATTGGCTGCATTTCTCTGGCCGCTAGATGATTAACAAACTCCACATAAACCATTTTTCATGTTGTTATAGAAATTATTGCTTTTCTCGAGTTCTGTCATTTCAAAACTCCATTTCAGTGTGGACAATAAAATGAACAAAAAGTACTAGAACGCTTTCAACCGTAAAGCGAGCAGGGGCTAGATCACGTAAATTAAAAACTATTGACAAATGTACAATTTGGCCTGCGATATCTGGTAGCGAAGAAAATAACCCTATCAGACATACAGGAATCTGTCATCGGTAAGCGGTACGTGTATTTTTGTACAGGTAATTTATTTTTTTATACTATGTATTTTAACGCCTTGTCGGTCTAAAATTCAAGTAGGTATTGTTTATGAAAAATAAAATAGTCCTTGGTCCATAAAATATGTTTAAATCGTTTAAAAGTCGAATGAAAAACTTGTTTTGTTTTTTTTTTGTATTTTTTTTGTTTTTTGGATTATACTCTCTTTTAACTGTTTAAAGTACTTTAAATTATTGTTAATGTTCCATTTAGTGTGCAGTATAGCGGACCCAACTAACCGAGATTAACCACAGACTTTCTCGATAACCACCTGCGATATTGCAGAATATTTTAGCGGCATAAATCGCTCCATTTGCGAAGGGGAAAAGCTCGCCTATGGTGGTTAGGTCTATGCTATACCTAGGTGTTATACCAGATTCAGGAAACATTGATGTAACTGGTCTGGTCACAGTTGCATGATCGATGACTTCAAAACCCCATGAAATTAAACTAAGAATTTTGTACATGCGGTTATATCATTTTGTCTATACATACTCTATATATGAGTTGCATTGGGGTACAGCACAATAAGACGCTCGATGAAAAACTTTTTTTTTATTTTCTATTATTGTAAACTAATTTTGCGCTGATCTGTCAAATTTGTATGTCTAGTAGGGTTCAAATTGTCGCAGTTGGGGTACACCCTCCATTTCTCAATTGAATGATATCGTTTTCACGATAGCTGTCTCCGTTCTAATTTGTGGGAATGCACAGAGCCTGCTATTGTCGTAACGATGTCGTTTGATTTGTAATTCTACGTGATCTGGCCCCAGCTTTCTTTGACCGGGAAATTACGATATTACGGTCTGCTCGAACCAATGCGGAAATGCGAAAGCGAGAGCGAATTTCGCATTGCCATGTATTTATTAACTGCCCCCGCTTTCGCGTTTCGAAGAACCGCTAATACCATTTTATAAAAGTAACAAACTTCAAACACATATTCGCTTTAAAAACAATGTTCAAGCGATCTTGATAAACTAACTAGTACAAAGAAATTTCCTTGAGGCAGGCGGTTTACATTATGCGCACTGAGTTTACATTTTAATTACTTATTTGCCTTTATATGGCCTAAAACCTAAATGAAAAATTTTATTTAAATACAGCGACTTCAGCTATTTTCTGGGTTTAAATTTGCAGGCATTTTTGTGAAGAGGAAGTGTTTTCGGGTGTGTGTTCGTTGCGTACTAAGCAGAAAAGTATATCAAATTTCTGCTTAGTAAACTTCGTATCACTGTACTATAAAATGGCGCAAAATAATGTTTTTTTTTTTTTTAATTATGGGACACCCTTTATTAAGAGCAACGCAGCCAAGCAGCTCTCAAAGCCCTTGACTCATCTGCTTGGTTCAAATCAAATCCAACGAAGTATGTCTTAAAACACCTTGGCAAAACTGCACCAGACTATTCTTTCCAAAATTCTCCTACAGAAAATCTCATTACCTCATTATTCTGGGACAAAAATAATAATCTGAGGATCATAACAAGTGTCGAACCGCTACATGTAAACTATATGTAGAAAGTGACGAATCACTCATGGAAGGTACGGCCCTCTTCTGCCTCAGAAAGACTATCCTTGACGAGGAAATCGTCACTACAGCAAACCTTGCTGTCATACCCCAGAGAAGATCATCTTCTTTTTGACTGTCTTCGGAGTAAAAATATAGCTCTAGGACCTCACCATCAGGAAAGGCACAATAGGCTCCTTTTTAAAGAGGCCGTAGTGCCAGAGCCCAATGAAGGCTCTCCCGACTTATAATCTATTTATCTATTTAAGTACAACACAGAATAAATGCTCTTCCTATGTGTCGCTTCTAATGTACCCTCTGAATTGACGGGTGGCATTTCTACCGACGCACTTTTGTTTTTGCACATATTTTCCCTACAAACTTAAAACATAAACCTTAATTAAAAAGCAGGAATTAATAAAGTCCATGTAAGAACCACAATGTTCTTAATATGTTATTGTCATCAATCCTATTAAAACAATACAAATAACTAATTAAAACTTAAAAAACAAAACAATACTAAACAGCAAGAAATATAAGTAGAAGTTTGGAAGAGAATATAAAAAATAATATTTCAAGAAGTATGAATTTGTATACCAAAACTAACAACACAATAAAAACGTTACTAGATAATTATTAAAAACTAAAAAAAAAACAAGTCCTTAGTAGCCAATTTGGCTGCAAACGGGGTGAAAAGGAAGATTCCAACCCTCATTCGCACGCCGACAACAACATAAAAATACATATTTAAATCAAAATTATAAATCAAAAATATTAAAGTAAATTAGAAAAATAAGAAAGGAAAAATATTATAGAACGCCAATAAACGTAAAAACAAAAACGCTATCACAAAGCCTAGAAATATATGGTATAGAAATGGCAAATAAAACAATACAAATACCATCGGCAACAAAAACAGACTATACCATTGCTTATATAAGTTAACATCAACACGAGCAACGGAAATGCTGACAAAGCGTCTGCCTCGATACAGCGAATTTCCACAGAAATTCATGTTGCAATTCAATTCAATACCTTAGGAATGCAAAGTACCGAGGTAAAATCGAATATAAAATTATTGATTGTAGTTAGTTAAGAAGTAAACTCAATAAAGGTCAGAGCAAACTGCTCTAGAAAAGATTTTTTTTATTAATTATTTCGGTGTAGTGATTAACTGGCGCCCATTGTGTGGCTTTCGAACTTACACGTTCAACATTAATTCGCAACTTCAGGAAAAGAGTTCCATCAGTAGTCCAATAACCAAGGATAAAAAGGAACAGAAAAGAGGTCCCCCAGTAGCCCGATAACCAAGGACAAAAAGGAGCAACTATAAAGCTGCAGCCGCCTGAATAGGAATAGAAGAACCACCAAAACAAAAAATATCGTTAATCAACACATGGAGCAACACTTCATACTATTATTGTAAGTCTAGCTCTAAGAAGTGAATCAATTTTTGAAATAATAAGAGAAATAATAAGAGTAAACAAGTGAAGTTAAATCCTAAAAGCACAACTTAAAAACCGTGTAAAGAAACCTATTGATTAATTAATTGATTTTATTTAACAAAACATTATTCAAACAAGTTTATTACATTAGAACTAAGATAACATCTGAAAAAATCGTTCCTCTTTCTTTGCCGTTATCTATTTCCATCCGTGCTCTTGCTTTTATTTCAAATTAGATACTTTGAAACGTTTCAGCCAATATGGCAAATCAAAATAACCTTATTAGGCCAGCACGCCTGGAACACGTCGCAGATCCACCTATCCCTGGCCCTGCTCCCCAACCTGCCCCCCAACTTGCTCAAGGTATTAATCCTAACGATTTAGTTCAACTAATCACCAGATTAGTAGCAGAAACGCTACAAATACAAGGAAGACAAATATTTAATTCGATAATGAATCCCGCGGCCGACATCAATAACGAAGTCGACCAACCCATCAACTTAGTTGATAATAATTTAGCCGACCTTGACAAAATACCAGACGTAGTTAAAAGTCTACGAGAATTCTCTGGGCAAGCTCATGAATTCAATTCATGGAAGAAGAGTGTTGAGAGAATAATCCAAATTTATGATCACGTTAGGGGTACTCCCAAGTACTATGGCATTTTGTCTGTAATTCGCAACAAAATCGTAGGACATGCCGACGTCGTGCTAGAGTCGTACAACACGCCTCTTAACTGGGAGAAAATCTCGAAATGCCTTACTCTTCACTATGCGGATAAAAGGGACTTAGGAACCCTTGAATATCAAATGACAACGCTAGTGCAAGGCAATAGCACGATTTCTGAATTCTATCAGATCGTCTATCACCACTTGTCATTAATCCTAAACAAACTGGGATCAATGGAAATGAGTCAAGATGCTATGAACAACATGACTCAATGCTACCGTGACAAGGCCCTCGATACCTTCGTCAGGGGTTTGAAAGGAGATCTGCCTCGCCTGCTTAGCATACGTGAACCAGCAGACCTTCCACAGGCCCTGCATTTGTGTTTGAAACTACAAAACGTAGACTTTCGCGCCCAGTACGCAAACAATTCCCACAGTTCTCCCAGATCGTCTCAACAAGCACCTCCAGTTCCCGCTAAAAGGAACAGTCCTCCAGGACCTGCACCAGCCCCAGCTCCTAGACACAATTTCTATCCCCACTTACTGCACAACCCTCGTGCTCCACAACAACCTCAACTCTATAGAGATGTCCAATACCAACCTAGGTACCAACAACAAAGAATACCACCAAATCAACGACCTCTCCCACCGAAACCAATGTCCATTGACTACTCCCTGAGGACTCAGAAAGTAGACTATCAAAATAGACCAAGGAATCAACAATTCATACAAAAACGACAACATTCGCAGCAAATACACCAACCACAAAAGATGCAGCGAATCCATCACACAGCTCAACTCGGTGACGAAGAAAAATCCATGGAAGACTACGAGACAGAAATTGCAGAGGAAGACCAAAATTATGACGAATCACTAGAAGAATACACTGAACAGAGTGGAGGAGAAAACTTTGACCAACACGAAGAACTGGATGACATCTATTTTTTAGACTAACGCCCTCTTCACTTCCTTATTTCGAACACATTTCTAGAAGTGGAGAGACCCTGAAGTTTCTTGTTGACACAGGTTCCAACAAGAATTACGTTCAACCACGTCACATAAAGAATCCCCTACTAAATGCTAAACCCTTCTACGCTCACTCCGTGGGGGGAAATATTAAAATAACCCATCATGCACTTATTCAACTTTTTGGCCCCCAAACTGACAAAATTACATTTTTTATTCTCCCTAGTCTTATTTCATTTGATGGTATCATAGGACATGACACACTAAAACATTTGAATGCTATCATTAACACAAGTAGAAACCATATGTCTATTCACCCTGGTTTCTCTCATCCAAGAATTTCCATTCCGCTCAAACAACATCAATCACAATTTGTCAATAACATAAATATTAGAACCGACCACATGACTAAAGAACAACATTCCGAACTTATTAAAATTATTCATAAATGCCCCAATCTCTTTTCGGAACCAAACGAAAAGTTAACCTATACCACCATGGTCAAAGGAGAAATTCGAACCACAACTCGAGACCCCGTGTACTCGAAATCATATCCTTACCCCATGGCACTTAAAAATGAAGTCGAAAAAGAAATACGGAAACTATTAGAAGACGGTATCATAAGACCATCAAGATCTCCCTACAATTCTCCTGTTTGGGTTGTCCCCAAAAAAATGGATGCTTCAGGAGAAAAGAAGTTTCGAATGGTAATTGATTACCGTAAGCTAAACGCTATAACTATCGCCGACAAGTATCCAATCCCTGAAATATACGAAATCCTTGCAAACCTTAGTAAAAATCAATGGTTTTCCATAGTGGACCTAAAAAGTGGTTTCCATCAGATCCCACTTAAGGATTCTGATATAGAAAAAACTGCCTTTTCGGTAAATAATGGCAAGTTCGAATTTACTCGTCTTCCATTTGGGCTAAAGAACGCCCCCTCCATTTTCCAGAGAACGCTAGATGACATTCTAAGAGACCTCATTGGAAAATGTTGCTATGTTTACATTGATGACATTGTCATCTTTGGGAAAGACGAAACCGAACATTTCTCAAATCTGGAAAAAGTATTTCACACCTTAGAAAAAGCAAATATGAAAATTCAGCTCGATAAATGCGAATTTTTCCAGAAAGAAGTAGAATTTTTAGGGTTTATTATTGGAAGATTCGGAATAAAAACCAATCCAAAAAAGGTACAAGCTATAGTTGATCGACCTATTCCTGAAAACCTAAAAGAACTTCGATCCTTTCTCGGAATGTCAGGGTATTACCGCCGCTTTATACGAGATTACTCAAAGTTGGCAAAACCACTGACATCCCTTTTAAGAGGGGAAGATGGACATGTGTCCGCAAATATGTCAAAGAAAAAACTTATTCAGTTGAATCAAGATGCCATCGAAGCATTCCACAAATTAAAAAACTCTCTCGCCTCCGAAGAAGTTATTCTTCAATATCCAGACTTTGACAAAAGCTTTCAATTAACAACTGACGCTTCCGACTACGCCATTGGAGCAGTCCTCTCACAGGATGATAAGCCAATCACATTTCTCTCCAGAACCTTAAGCAAAACAGAAGAAGGTTATGCCACGAACGAAAAAGAAATGCTGGCGATTATTTGGTCCCTCAATTCTTTGAGAAACTTCCTTTACGGATCCCGGAAAGTCAACATTTTCACAGACCACCAACCACTTACCTATGCTCTAAGTAACAAAAATACAAACTCCAAAATGAAAAGGTGGAAAGCCATATTGGAGGAGTATAATTATGAGCTAAAATATAAACCAGGTAAGGAAAATGTGGTTGCTGACTCTCTCTCGAGACCCCCAAAAACTGAAATACACTCAATGACCCCTACAGAACACAGTGCTGACAGTTCAGCGCAAAACCTAATTCCATCTGTAGAAATCCCTATAAACGTTTTTCGAAATCAACTTTTACTCAAGATAGGAAATGAAAATAGCTATCAAATCCAGAACCCCTTTGACAACTATACAAGACATATTCTGATACGCCAAGACTACTCAACAAACGACATCATTAACATTTTCAAGAGATACCTTAATCCAAATACTATTAACGGACTTCTAACAGACGAAATGACGATGGGACGAGTACAAGAAATTTATCCGTTACATTTTAAAGATTATCGTATTCGATTCACCCAAAAATTTGTTGAAGACATAACCGGCCAAATAGAGCAAGAAGAAAAAATTCTGAAGATACATCGAAGAGCACATCGTAACGCCGAAGAAAACAGGATTCAACTGTTGGAAAACTATTACTTCCCTAAAATGTCCTCAAAAATTAGAACACTAGTTAACCGATGCGTAACATGCAAGGAGAATAAATATGACAGGCATCCTAACAAACCACATTTGAATCACACACCGATCCCTAGCTATCCTGGTAACATCCTCCATATAGACATATTTTCTACGGAAAAATACCTCGTGTTGACCGCCGTCGATAAGTTCACGAAATTCGCACAGGCTAAAATAATATCATCCCGTTCAATCGAAGATATCAAGGAACCTTTACGTGATATCTTGTTCTACTTTTGTGTCCCCGAAGTCGTTGTTATAGACAACGAAAAGGCTCTTAACTCAGCCTCGATAACCTCAATGTTAGAAGATGACCTCCAAATCAAAATTTTCAAAACACCACCATACAAAAGTGAAGTGAACGGCCAAGTCGAACGCTTTCACTCCACCCTATCTGAGATTATGAGATGTCTCAAATCGGAAGGACCTTCACGGTCTTTCAAAGAACTGTTACAGCGAGCCGTTAACGAGTACAATTTTACTATCCATTCAACTACAGGTAAAAAGCCCATAGAACTTTACTATGGGCGAATACCCAGACTAAACCCGGAACAATTTGAAAAGACACGTTTAATTAACATCGAGAAAATTAAAGCAAAACAGGAAAAAGATATTAAATATCATAATAAAAAAAGAAAACCGCAGAAGGACTATCAGATAGGACAGGTCATTTATGTAAAAAACAACAAACGGTTAGGTTCAAAATTAACAAATAGGTATAGACAAGAAATCATTAAGGAAAATAGAAACTCTACAATAGTAACAGAATCCGGAAAAATAGTCCATAAAAGTAATATAAGAAACTAATTCTCTTTCAGATGCACCATCTATTTTGGTCGAGCGGAGATCCAGATCATGGATTTCTCAAACTCCCAAATTGTCTCCCTACATACAGGGCAAACAAAAATTCAAGATGGACATTTCAAGTTAATACATAGCATTAATCTTAAACAATATGAGCAATTCCTTTCCGACATATCACCAGTCCTTAATCTCGAAACAACCCAAAGTCAAATCCTTTTTCCCTTAATATCACATGAAATTCAACAAATCCGTAATCTTTTACATAACTTACAACCCAGAATAGCGAAACGTTCTCTAGACTTTATAGGCAAAGGTTGGAAATGGATTGCTGGCAACCCAGACCACGATGACTTTGTTACAATAAAAGAAAAAATTACAGATGTTCTAAAAAACAACAATAAACAGGTTATTATTAATGAATTGTATAACGAACGAATAAACAATATTACGAGAATCCAGAATGAAATCCAAAACTTACTTAAAAATAATAATAAAATAAATTATGAAATTATATCAAATCTCAAATATAAAATCAAAATTGTAAAAGAAGAACTAGAGAATATTAACTATGCCATTCATTGGGCTAAACTAGGTACAATAAACTCTTTTATATTGTCAAAAAATGAAATAGAATTAGCCACCAAAGTATTTAATGAACAAAAATTACCCTACACAACAATAGAAGAAGCCCTAGACTTTGCAGATATAAAAGTTTTAAGCAATAGTACGTCAATCCTCTACATAATAAACATTCCCTTAACAACGAATGAAATTTACGAAAATTTGTTAATAAAGCCAATTAAAAAGAAAAACATTGTAACAGAAACATTGTACGAGGTAATTTTAAGAAATAATGAAAAATTATATGGAACAACAAACAAATGTAAAACTTTTAACAATCTATCCATTTGTAACTCAAAAAATATTGTCAATATTACAAACGATACTTGCATTCCTAATTTATTAAAAAGTCTACCAGCTACTTGCAACAAAATAAATAATCATCATATTCCGACCATAGATGAAATATCAACGGGCATAATGCTATTGAACCAATTCATCGGCACCCTTGAATTTGATAACACAACACACAACCTAAATGGAACATTCTTGGTAAAATTCCATAACATGACCATCACTTTGAACGGAATCCAATACATCTCCAAAGAAGCCTCAATGATTAAACCACTTCCGGCAATATTGCAAACCAGTCCCAAGGAAAACGAATACCGTGAATTACTCTCACTAGAAATGATGAAGGATCTCCATATTAACAATACCAATAAGATCCACCTTCTACAAACAGAAAACGATAATCAACGAGTAACAACATATTCCCTCATCTCCGTACTAGGACTACTTATTACAATAGCGATCATATGCAAAATCTTGCCAAGAAGAAACAACACAGAAATCATAATTGAACAACCGACAACAAAGACGAATGGACCAGTAACAATCATCGATAGACTTTCCGTTCCTGAGGTCAACTATCTCCAATATCCAAGCAGCCCAAAGTTCAACAACCTACCATACTTCTGACGACCGATGACGATCGTTTTTTAGAGGGGAAGAGTTAACATCAACACGAGCAACGGAAATGCTGACAAAGCGTCTGCCTCGATACAGCGAATTTCCACAGAAATTCATGTTGCAATTCAATTCAATACCTTAGGAATGCAAAGTACCGAGGTAAAATCGAATATAAAATTATTGATTGTAGTTAGTTAAGAAGTAAACTCAATAAAGGTCAGAGCAAACTGCTCTAGAAAAGATTTTTTTTATTAATTATTTCGGTGTAGTGATTAACTTATATTTTCAATACGAGTAAGTAGGTATACCTATAATAGTTCCTGACTGTAAGTATGTATGTAGAAGAGAATAAAAATAAAACACATATTTCAAACAAAGAAAAAGTTGTTTATTGAACATTTCGCGCTCAAAAATTTCTAGAATCGCTATGCTGTTTGATAAAAATAAAAATATTTGTCACTAGGCGCCAGTATCACGAAACAACAAGCATTGTTAAATAGTAGCAATTTATCGGAGCAATTTATTTAAATGCTCCCATTCCACAATACTTGTTGTTTCGTGGTACAGGCCCTAGGCAGATAGGACCGAAATGTTCAATTTTAATAAAAAATAAAATCATTTATTGAATAGACTCTATTCTAAAAATTTTCTATTAGAAAATTGCAATAAAATTTTTCAAATTCGCATTGGGATACCCAGTAAACTGCTTTTAGTGCCATTTACTTTTAGCGAGCGGGTACTAGGAGAACAAAGAATTTGCGTAAAATTGTATGAAAACATCTCAATGTTCGCCATCTATCAGTTGACTAAAGTTGACTTATTTCCCGCTCCCGCTTCGAAAACCCAAAAAAAAAGACTTTAGTCGAATCGAATAAAAGAGTTTGCCAGAATCAGAAAAATTCTTCGCTTTTAAAAACTTTAAATGTCGTTTTGTTTTATTTTACTTTTCTTCGATCAAATTATGTAGAATTTAATGCTATCAATCAAGCTCGTTGACGCAGTTGCTCAGTGGTTAGTAAACTAATCTAACCTCCCGGAAAAACACAAATTACATCTTAAGGTTTTTTCCACTGCGCCACTTCTCGCGAACTTCTGTCAAACATCCGAGAGTATTAGTTTTACTTTCCTGAAAAAGCTTCTCAATTAAGCCGTTCGGAATCGCCATAAAATTCTAGACCCCTTCCATTCGTCCCAAAAATAAAAACTCATACAAACGAATGATTGCGAGAAGCTAGGCCTAGGGTTCATAGGACTAGAGTCCCTACGATATGTTGCTTGCGCCAACTATTTACTTATTTTTTTTAAATCAATCTCGTTTTATGTTCTCCTTAAGTGTGATTTCAGCCATTTGCTCATCACCAGAAAAGAATAGAAAATTATGTTGTTTGATAAAAATAAATAGATGGCAAGGTTCCCTAGCTATTTGTTCGCCAAAGGTATGGAGCAGTGGAAAAAACTTTATAAAATGTATAATTTGAACCTAAATGACTTCGCTTAGTAGACCAGTCTAATTTTTTTCCGCTCAGGTTTCCTGAGCTGAGCTAAAATTAAGCGAATTCATTAAGCCAACATATCTGTCAAAATTTAGCGCCCCCATTGGGTCGGCAGATTTTCTCAAGTTAAATTTTAACAGATCTTTTGGTCCTCGATGCGAGGAATCCTTTGAAAGTAAAAAATTTGAAATCAAAGAATAGCTGACAAGGAAAAAGAAAGGGTAACGAAAATAAAACATTTTTTCGTGTCGAGTTCTCTGTGACAATTAACTCCACAACGCAACGCACTCCATGTCAAAATTTAGCTAGGGATTTAGAGCGTTGCCATTTTGACTGCTTTCCAGTCAGATCTGACTGGATTGACATGCATTTAGCTGGAAGATTTTTTAAAATCCAGTCGGCTGGTTTTTTAGCTGGATACGAATTTTGTTTGACTGTTTTTAAATGTTTTGTGTAATATCTTTTCTATCAATATAGAATTTAAATTCAAAGTGGAAATAGCAAAAAATAAAAAAACGAACAAATATTGCTTAAATTTCACTTTTTTGTTGCTCTGAGTTTGGAAGCATATCCCATTCATACAATGAACCAATTGCGTCAAAAGGAATCGACCTAGGCGAATGAAACTCTGTCAAAGGACTTCTTTCTACCGTCGTCAGGTTGGTATTAAAAATATAGGCTATATCGGTCAAGTAGTTTGGTTTTGGTACCTCTCACACCAAACCAACATTAGACCCATGCTCATGCCTGCACGTAGGTACTAACTCACATGGCTAAATTTTTGCATAACTTGTATATGTATGCAGCGGAGGATATCAAAAGCAACGGCCAGACCATTGATAACACTTTTAGTTGTATTTTTATTTTTTATTTTATACTTTCATGGCTGGTTTCTTGGCTGGATTTTTGTTTGAATTTCTTTGACTGTTTTTTTGACTGGATTTTAGATTTTTGACTGTTTATTTTCCAGTCAAATCTGACTGGAAGGCTGATTTTAAAACGGCAACTCTCATTTAGCTAATGTTTGGAGAAAAAAACTGGAGAGCAGCTACAATTTAGTTTTGCTCGAGCTGCATGCTTTAGTTATGGGTTGTCCATGGGTCATCCATTAAAATTTAAGGCGATGATTTGCAATCCCATTCTTACATCTATCAGATCGCTGTCAAATCTGTCAATCCCACAGTTTGGAAGTGGGTTTATATTTATATATAATTTTGCAACATGGACGGAATATGCACTAGGTACATTGAAATTTTAATTTCTTTAACAGAAATAATTGTGTAAAAGCTACAATATCATCAATTCTGCGCTATAAATACTTTAACATTCGCGCCAAAGTGCTTGCAATTTTCGCTTTTTTATGTTTTTGAAATTTTTTTTTTAATTATAAACATTTAAGTGCATTTCGCCCCGATGTGGTGGGTGGGCTGATCAGTAGACGAACCACCACATCTGCCTAGACGCACAATTTACTCGATATTTACCGAGACTATATGGAATCACAATCACAAAATGACTGTAAACCATAACCTAATACGAGTCTTTTCAAAGATTTAATTTTTATTTTTTTATTTTTTTAATAATTTTATTATTTTTTAGATATTTTACATTTAACTTCATATATTAAAATATTCCACATTTTTTATGAATATTTTTTATCTTTTTGCATTTGTTTGTGGAATTATTTATATTGTGGTTTTTCTACATCTAAGTGACAGGTGTCATTGAGCAAACAACGCTATATAATAATTAATTTGGTAAGAGTCACATAATAAGTCTGTTCCTTTGCTTTTGTAGTAAAAATGGAAGACTGTCAAAATGGCAGTGGTGTGGATGAAGTTTCTCTCAAAGGGAAAAACTTACGAAAATGTAAGGGAACGCTTTTGTAGTAACTATGAAAAATGACAGATGCATTTTTTTGTGGAAGAGTGTTTACTTACTCAACTACATGCATTCAAGAAGAGAAACAGCCACATTATTTTCCCGCCTTCTGATACCATTTTCATACCAATCTGTTTTGAATGTCGCATCAGGGAATCAAAAGATAATGCAAATAATTGTTACACGCGTTTCAAATAAAATTTCAGTTCATCTGTCAATTTTCAGGCGACTGACAGTTGTTTCAATTCTTACTCAAAGAAATTTGTTGAGTAAAAACTAGTAAGATTCTCAGTGGAGGGGTAATATCTTGCTCTCTCGAAGCCGCTCTCTTTTACGAATTTTTTATGTTAAGGAACGACATTGAGTAAAAATGCGTAAAAATTGGTAAGATTTAAAAGGAAAGGAACAGACCTAATATGTAATGGCATTTGGAACTTATTTAAGGCAGCATACATTTTACTAAGGGGAATATCCTTACAAATACATTGTGTGAAGTCTAGGTAATTCAGAACATCACTTTAATCAATTTTCATCATCATTATAAACTGTCCCCTAACATTAATAAAACTATTTAAAAAATCACAGAATGCAGTTAATACGATAACTATTTCAATTCCACCTCAAACAATCGAAAAACCAAAACAAAACAGATATACAGATTGGCGGCCAAAACAAAGGTAGCTACAAGTTCACTTAAATAAGGGCAATGTGACATATAGTGCGCATAAATAAATAAAAATGCTACATAATTTTTTTTTTTTTTTCAATTTTAGGAAATAGAATCTTTTTTTGGTGATCAATTTAGTCCTGTAGTTCCTGAATAAATAAAATAGTTTCAATCATTACATAAATAAATAGGGTGTTGACACTTTTTGTTTTTGTTTTGGCTACCATTGTATCATACTTTCTTAAATGTGTTTATGCATTTTCGCATACATACATATACTTGTATGTGCAGATAATATTCAGTATAAAAAAATTAAGAAAAAAAAAAAAAAAAAAAAACACAGCACAACAACCAAACAAAGCCCGAAAACCACCGTAAAACTTTTACTTTGCAAATCTCTTATGCACGCACACACATTTTGGGATTGATTGTAAAACTTACACGACCAATTCGGCATCAACAGCAGTTTGATGACGGTATTTCACATCTCGTCGAGAATTTCTTTTCTTTTGCAAAGTATGGTTCAAGTGAACGCAATTGGATGCTCATTTTTCTTAAATTAGGTCATATCAACATCAACGATATCAAAATATAGCTTCTTAACCTTTTGCTGCGTATAAATTAAGAAACATGTATTTTTAAGTTTTTCTTTTTAATTTTGGTTATTAATAGATATAACTGTTATTAATATAAATTTCGTTTTCCACTGAAAGTACGTAAAGTTCAAAGACATGGACAGAGCCATCATTGTTATTGCATTGCAAACAAAATAGGTAGTACCTACGACTAGGTGAAGTTTCTTAAATAACTAAACTATTGTAAAACCATTTTAAAACATTTTTATGCTAACGAAATGACCAATAGAAATGATTAAAAATTACCAATAGGGGGTGGGACCGTTGGGTTATTTTTATATACATAAAGGTCCAACTGTAGGCATACTTTGAGTTCGATAAGCTAAGATCTTGATATATTTGCTTTGTTAGCCAATATTGAAAGTAGTATAAAAGGAAAACCTAAATTACCGCGCACAAGTTTTCAATCAACTTCAAGTGTGCAACTCTGCAGGTAATTGGCTAAGGACCCGTCTAACAGGAGATGCATATTCGCGATAAGTTTGTCTTTTGATAAAGTTGAAGTCTTAAAATTTTCGATACCGAAAATTAAGGTAAAATTGGTTCTAACGAGTTTCATACAAACAATATCGAGTACCTGTCGTGGTTGGTTGAAAATAACAACCAGTCGCTCGATATTTTACTACTTTTTAAACTGGCTATCTAAATCTTTGAAACATATGATGCTTTGGACTCTATCGTAGACTTAATTTAAGAAAAAAAAGTGTAAGTAATGGACAGAAAATTTGCACATTAATTAATATACTAGGCATTTTTGTAAATACCTAATTCAGTAAAGCAGTTACCTGCCACAGTGCCAGAGTATGGGTAGGCTTCAAAGCCCGTTGGGTACTGGCCAGCATATGGGGACGCTGCAGCAGCAACGACTGCGTTCTAAAAAATAAAATAAGCAAATCAGATTGTGTTTTAAAATATTTAGCCCTCAAACATGTAACTTACGTGATATTCATAAAATTGATTGGTAGCTGCGGCAATGGCAGCAGCATGAGATAACTGTGATGCCTGAATTGGTACTAGTCCGGTAGCAGCATTAGCGGTATTTGCCGATGCAGAAGCAGTAGCAGCCGCACTTAAATATGGTGATCCGTAAATGTAAGGTGGTGGAACTCTATAAAAAAAATAAATAAATAAACAACAAATTAATTTATTTATATCTAAAAATAGATAAATATTATGACAAAACACATTTCTAGGGTCTTCATTTTGTGATGTACATAGTATTAAAAGGTCGTCAAAATTTTGGGTATACAGCTCGAGCAAAACTAAATTTTAGCTGCTCTCCATTTTTTTTCTCCAAACATTACCTAAAATCCTAGCTTAATTTTAACATAGAGTGCGCTGTGGATATAAGTGTCACAGATAACAGCTGATCGTTGATAAAAACTTCCTTTAAAAATTCACTGAAAAAGTGTTTTATTTTCGTTGCACTTTCTTTTTTCCTTGTCTGCTATTCCTTGATCTCAAATTTACTAAATGCAATAACAATAACATGTCACTTTCAAAGGATTCCTCATTGAGGTATTCATTGAAAAACCTTATCCTTATTTATTTTTCCGCAATACAAAAAGATAACAGAAAAAAAAACAAATAAGATCTGTCAAAATTTTGTTGAAAAAATGTGCCGAACCATTAATGGGAGAATATAATCCGGAAATGCCTTTTCTATGTTTGCAATGTTTTATTGCATTTTTTAACACGAGAGAACAGTCCGAGATATAGTCGAAAGCCGAAATTTGTGCAGTTTTCAAAACCTATTGTATAAAGTAGTTTTCGATTAAAGGTCCCCCAAAAGAACCAATCGTTGGTTTTTTCAAGCAGATACACCTGTTGCAACATTCAGCGAGTACAGCAAAACCGCTGGAAGGATAGCTCTCACTCAGTGGTGTCGTTTCTAGTATTCGCTTCAAGCTTTTTTGTTTACAAAGCAAATATTTTAATTATCTTACATTTTAGCACTGCATCACTGACTGTCACATAAAAAAAACTCTCCAAAATTTAGCTGAGCTAAATTAAAGCGAATCCCAAAAAATCAAATTGTCATTTTAGACTCTGCCCATAGCTGTCAAAATTTAGCGCGTTCATTAATGGTTCGACGCATTTTCTAAATCTAAATTTTAACAGATCGGGTGTTTTTTTTTCTGTTGTGTTTTTGTGTTGCGAAAAAGTAAATAGGATAAGTTTTTTCAGTCCATACTTCAATGAGAAATAGCTTGAAAGTGAAAAATTTGAAATTAAAGAACAGGAGACAAGGAATAAAGAAAGAGCAACGAAAATAATTTTCGCGTTGATGAATTTTTGGAGAAAGTAATTTTCAACCAACAGCTGTTTTCTTTGACATTTGTAGCCACGACGCACTCCCTGTCAAAATTTAGTTAGGGTTTTGGAGAAAAAAATTGGAGAACAGCTAGAATTTATTTTCTGCGTACTTAGCTTAAATGGTTATTATCCGATGTTTTGATTTTGATCGTTTTTTATGTTAGGTAATTATTTTATGCTTTCAATAAAAAATTAAGGATTTATCAAGTACCTAAGTTAATTTATTTTGAGCGAAATTTTGATTCTAAAATAACAGTCTAGTCGACACAAACGTTTCAGATAGTTCCACAGTTAATCGAAACCTCAAAGAAAACCTATTTTATGTTCGGTGTGAATGTATCGACGAGTTTTCGTAAACTTTTTGTCGAAAACTCAGTTTTCAAGGCTTTGTGAATATGCTATTATTAATTCACACAGGAAAGACTTACTATTACAATAAGATCATGTGCCGAAAATATCAAACCAATATTTTGATGCGTTGTTTCAAGAGAAAAACAAGAAAATTGTAAAACAATCCTGTCAATTTTTGACAGCTTCCACACCTTTAGGAGTCTATTCAACCAGCTATACTCTCTTCGTCCCCAAAAACAAAATAACAAGTGCTCGACACTTTTTTGGTTTTTCATCTTATTTTGGATCCATTTCAACAAGTTTAGAGAACGAAAAAACCGTCGCTTCACCGATATTATTTCGCCCTCAAGGAAGATATTTTAGCCAGTTTGAGAATTAATTCATATCTCCCGATGCATTTTGATTTTGAATCTATTTATTTATATGTATTAAGAAGAGAGTAAATGTAATTGCCACTAATTTTGAAGGATATTTGATCACAAATCGGACCAAAACAGTTAGGCGCGCCGTCCTGTCACTTCATGTACCATCACAAGAAGTTTATATCAGGCCGATCACAATATAAGCCGCCAATTTGTGCGCATATATTGTTAAAATTTATTTTTATTTTCAATTCAGTCTAAATCATTTTGTGACACACTGTGTGAACCTACTTTTGAAACTAAGCCAAAATCAAATACAGACAAAGCTATATTGACGTAATTGTTTGTATGTTTATTAATATATGGTTTTGTATGTATGCAAATGTGCATATTATATACCTAGTGATTTATTTTTGTAACTCGTGAGACGTTGGTATAATGTGATAGAATGAAAAACACTTCATTTGTCAAGGACTTACCCAAACTGATTTGGTATTATCGAGTATCCAGCTCTTAAGCTTGCGGCGGCAGCTGCATAAGGAAATCCTTTAAGAAAAAGAGAAAATGAAATAAATTTTAGCATAACTAACATTTTGAGAAGATGATTTAAAAATTGTATATGTATACATAAATACAAATTCACTACGTTTTTTATTCGATCGAAACATAAGCGAAACGTTACAATACATAATATTTATGGTTCAATGGCTTCCCAGCTTGTTGGTTAATTAACTCACTCCAATTTATAAGGCTTTAGTTGTTAGTTTACGGTTCGAAGACTTTTGACAATTTCACTTCAAAATGCTATATACCTACCTAACCTAGAATGAATTCGGTTTCACACATGTGTAGGTATGTTACGTCCTATTGAATTGCGTACAACATAACGTATTATATTGTAGTGTGACTACCTATATCAGCTATCATTTCATATCCCATCCCAGCAAGTGCGGCAAAGTTGTATAGATTCCATTAAAAAAAAAAACATCGAAGTTGAGTTTTGCAGTTATTTGCTCACCGACCATGACCAGTCAGCCCACTACTCATGGGGTCATTCGAAATCAACTCAAATCTAGATAAAGTATTTTTCGCCCTCTCTATGAAAACGTCAAAGTGATCATTGTGAACATTTTCTTCTGTCCCTTTTCCGACAAAATTACCGCATGAATTAACAATATCCGCTAGTGTAATTAATATCACTTTGATCGCTGCATCTATACACGAGGTTGGTGGCATTTTGCCCACTCATCACCAAAATCCATAAACACCGTCAAATGCGATCAAATCACTCATGTAAAACATACAATAATTAGGTAGATATGTATATATGCATGATCTCGAAACAATTATACTGAACAGTCAATCTCACGGTCGGTCGGTCGGTGCTTTTAGTCTAACTGGCGCTTTACCATTCAATGATTTATTTTTTTTATTGCTATATACCTATACATATATATTTTTTCATTTCAGTAATATTTTTAATGGACAAGATATCAATTGTGAATGAATGTGGTTAAATACCGTCATTTAAATGCAATATTGTGATTGTTCAAAATAAGATAGCAATATGAAATAGCAGTACTATTTAAAATACAAAGCTAAATAAATTGCTTTCAAAAGTTGACTACAGTTTTAAGAAATTCACGCACATTAGGCATCGTATACCATACGACCTGGCCTTCAGATCTGTCAGCTAGTAAATAAGATGAAATAAGGACAAATAGCCCCCACGTCCATATAGCTTCTACAAAAAGCCTTATTGCTTGATTGTCTATAACCTAACAAGAATGTTCAGTCTGTCGAGGGGGATTAACTCTTAGAATGTTTCAGATCTAGCTTTGGCTAAATAGGGATCTACGCTGGGCATAGTGTTGTTTTCTGCACACTCTGTCAGATTTTTTAGGTCAAATAATAGTCTGTTCCTTCAATTTTAAATCTAACGAATTTTTACTAATTCTTGCGATTTTCTACTCAATGTCGTCGTTTCTTAACTTGAAAAATTCGTCTGTCATTTTCATAGATAAATACAAAAGCGTTCCCTAAGGTTTTCCTAATGTCGTTTTCGGTTGGTCGTCCAGAAGCAAATCTCTCTTCTTTTCAGAAGAAGAACTGTCAGTTGAGTGACAATCGAACGCTTTTAGAAGCGTTCGGATTGCTTCCGGACGGTTTTGGACGACCAATCGAAAACGACATAAGTTTCATTCCCACCACTGCCATTTTGACAGTCTTCCATTTTCCATACAAAAGTAAAGTAACCGAACTTAAATGTTGCTCAATAATGCTATTGTCATAAAGGGAACATTTTTAAATTCATTATTAAATTGCTAAAAATTCAAAAAACATTGTTTTAACAAAAACATTCAACTAATATTTTCTATCCACAAATGTAAACTGACAACTGCACAGAAATGAAAAGAGGAGAACAGCCGTATATTCAGCTAGTGAGGGAATAAAAACAATCAAAAACACCGTCCTAACTTCACTTAAACTTCCTTAAACCAAAAACCTGAAAACAATTTAAAACAATAAATTTTCGTTAAATTTAATACCTACCAGGTGCAATATTCATACGCGCTTTTGCGCCAAGAATCGCTAAGTTGACATTTGCTTTTCGGCCATCTATAATTGGATTTGGGTCTTTACATGCTCGTTCAGTGCTAGCTCTGTCTCCCATTATAACCTATAATGAAAATATTGACATTTGAAGAGAATACGGCAATTGTTACTATGTATACTTACAAATCCATATCCTCGACTTTTGTTGGTTTGCCGATCAGTTATGACTACCGCTTCTTCAATATCACCAAATACAGAAAAGTGATCCCTGAGACTTTTATCTGTTGTATGGTAGGGTAAGCCGCCAACGAATAATTTTGTCCAAGTTGTGTCTTTTTGTTGTATGGCTCCCGTTGTTGCTGTTCTGTTTGGAACTAAAGCTAAATTTGCTGTGTCCGTTTCCGTTGCACCGGCCATCAACATTTTGTACGGATTAATGTTATCACACTAAAAAAAAAAAACAATACGTAAATACTAGATGATAAATATTCGTGTATTATTGGATATTATTATTAATTATCGTATTTAAATGGTTATTCGGAGGATAAAAACCTCTTAAAGTGAACTATTACTGGGTAATGTATAAGTGGTATATTTTTCTATAAAATAATTTAATTTTTTCTACGTTTTTAATACTTTTAAGAAAACATGCAATTACAATCTTTTTAGCTTGAAGCTGAGTACACTGCGCGCTGCTCGAACTAAATTCTAGCTCCCATACAAAATTCTCTCCAAAATGTAGCTGAGCTAAATTTAAGCGAATCCATTTAGCCGAGCGCTGCTTCAGCTAAAAAATCAAATTTTCATTTCAGCCTGTACTTCATATATCTGCACGGTTAAAAATCTGGGGATGTTTTTTAATACAACCGCAGTATTACAGGTATATGCAATACAAGAAAAATTTGTTTTTAATATTTCAAATTTATTACATTTTTTCTGTAATAATTTTGTGTTGAAGCTTAATTTTTCTTTTATTAAAATGCCTTTTTTAATACGGTTTTTCTAAATTTTAATCTATAAAGAATAAAATTTAATAATATAGTTATACAATTTAACCCCGTCTATACTAAAGTTATATTTTAACCAAGAACTTATTACAATTAAATTATGGTTGACTTAAATTATAACACACATACCATGATTACATTTTAATACCAACTTATTACAATGCCTTTGATCTCAATATTTTGTATTTGGTTTTAATACAATGTCCGGGCCAAAGTGACGGTAATGCAAATAATATTTAAAATTAATATTTGGTAAACTATTATTCAATATAGTGTGCATTAAGCGCATAACCTTCAGCTGTATTAGTTTTTGATAAGACCGGAATACTAAAATTAAGTATTATTTTTCAATATTTCAGTGTTATATTTTAATTCTTCATAATACACAATATATCTACATTGTAATCTTAAAGTAGGTTAAACGATATTTACATAACTTTTATAAGAGTTATACCTTCTAAAATTTTAGTAGGTGCATATTAGATTTCAATATTTCGGTGGTATATTATCTTGGAACATATAAATAGGTATATTTTAAAGGGTGGTAGATTTATGCTTTAAAATGGGAATATAATATCAATAAATAAAAACTCAATAAACAAGAGTTTGGTGGTAATTGAATCAATTTGAATTCGAATTTGTCAGGTACATTGTCCCAGTGGTCGTGCAGGCGATTGAGCGATGGGTCGAAAGAAAATGTAATTCAATTGTGGGTGCCTAACTTCTTCAGCTCTGGATACACCTCAGATAGGGGCCAGAAAACCATCAAGTGCCACCAAAAATATTAGAATTGTTGATTAGGATTGAGGTTGTGCGAAAACCTGTAAGAGTTTCAGTCAAAGCTTTATTTTCCAAAAACTTTTGTGAAACAATGTTGGGGAGATTTCGCACAATGAATTGCATCTTCTGAAGCTACGAAGCCCATTTCCACCTTCATAAATGGGAATGGTAATAAAAAAACTGTCATAATGCTCCAGAAACACATAAAGCACGTCTAAGACACCAACCGACCTTAATTCCCCCAAAAGTAAGTGTGCGGTACACCTTATGTATTACGACGAACGGAATCATCAAGTCCTACTTTTTCAGAAAATTGCAGAGAAAATCGATGAATGCTTACAGCGAAAATTATGTAAGGAATATTTAATTTTTACCAAAAGCCCCTTAAAAGTATTCTTAAATTAACGGTAAACCTTGATGTTCATCCGTATATTACCCTGTGGCTGTGGTCCGTAGCCCCCCACCTCCCCCCTAAAAAAAAAACTAACCAACATTTTCTTTAAAACAAAGAATTACAAAATTTCTACCAAGAGGTTAAATAAAATCCTCCCGAAATGTCCTTCAAAACAAACAAAAGCGTTTTTTTTGCTGTTTTAAAGAATTTATTACCAAAAAGTCCTTGTAAATTGGATTTTAACCGAAGTCATTAAAATCCTTGAAAAGGACATTTTACCATATTACTCAATCAGAAGCCTTCACGGCCGTGCTCAGAACAACATATTCACATTTTTCTTTTATTCACTAAATTCCCCACGGGACACCCTACACCAACATTCTAATATACACTAGGAGTTATTTTTAATACATAAATATTGAATTATAACATTTAAAAACTGACTTTCAAGATTTTAGTATTACTTTTCTAGACATCAATATTACTTTCAAATACTTTAAAATTACTTTCTAGCCCTGGAGTATTATATTTTATCATTTCGGTTTAACTTTAATTTATTGCGCGTTACCCTATATATCGTAATACACGACAGTATTACATTCTAATACAAAAAAAAAATTTCAAACCCTTTAATACTAACTATTAATCCCCCAGCTTTGCTTTTTAATACTGTAGAATTACTTTTACACCCTCCAGTATTAAATCTGAATATTGCGGTATTAATTTTTAATCCAAAGATATTATTTCGTGGCTTGGTTTTTCATCTCCATCTTAGTTTTAGCGCGTCATTCTCAAATCTACAATGGAGCTTGTGATATACAGTCTAGTTTTAGTCGGAGTGTACTTAAAAGTAAAAAATGTGGAAACAAAATCTATTAAATGTAACAAAAATAAAAAAATATACCAACAACATCGAAACCAAACTTTAATATTAAATGAGGATATTCTCCTAACAAGTGAGTAATAAGTGTTTTTAGAGGAATATTCATTTTTAGTGGCAAATTTTTCTTTCATAAAGTGTGAATAAAGCTCAAATTGTAGATAATTTTTATAAGCCGATGGTAATTACTTGCTAATTTTTATTTGAAGTTTTGGAAGACGACGAAATTACTGAAAGTGGATTCATTTGAAAAGACCGGGAGACTCCAGTTTAAAGTCTCTGTGACATATTGAGGTTATATACTCAAACTGTGCCTTCTTTACAATTAATATTGCCTCCATTGTGAAAAAACCGGTTGATCCTGCATACAAAGAAGTAAGTAACTGGTCAAATAATATAATGTAGGTATACATGTTTTTTTTCCTTTATTAGGGTTGGAAACATTATATAAAAAGGAGCGCAGCCGTGTATATTTTGGAGGAGTTCTCCCGCACAAATACGCCGAAGGATTCGTCTCGAAGGACAGTAGTGACAACGGCAACGGAAATTTGGAAATTATCCTTCAAAAGAGAAAAATATAGCAAAATTGGAGGATATGTAAGTACATGTTTATTTCCGTATCTATTGTGTTCTTTATTTTTTCTAACTTGAAGTATATAAAAAGGATAATTTTCCTTGAACAAAAATTATTTTCTTTCAATAAGATTGCATATTCGTAAATAATATATATATTTTATGCATTAAATATAAACAAGAAGGTTTTGACAACCAAATTTAAATGTTAATTGTTATAACAAGTGGCTTCAAAGTTTTCTTAAAATATGATAACCTAATTTTCAAAAAACCATTTGAGCACTATGAAATAACAAAATATGTATACAAATTGCAGCTTTATATTAATGAATTATAAACTTCTTTGTGTATAATGGTAATTAACTAAAGAATTGCTTTGTTTTTAGCTTAAGCCTTTAATATAAATAAAATGTGTAAATATATTTAACAAACAAACGCACGACTTTTTATTTTGGAGACTTGAATCTTTATATAGGTGGACGTATATTGGAAAGATTTCGGTAAGTTATTATGCCTTCAGAAATATATACTGAAAACCTTTTAAGTAGGTAATAATATACCCATGTTGAATACAATATTGTATTTAATTGTAATACATTTTGTACTCTATTAAGTAATATATATCACATTTAAATTTAATACAATTTTATGTTGAAATCTAATACGTTTTGTATTATATAATAATATTTATATACTAATAACTAATTTAACCTTGTATTAAAATATAATACACACTGTATTACTAAATAATATTTTAATACTTAATATTATTATAATTTTGTGTTAAAATGTAATATTTTTTCATTACATAATAACCTACCTTTACTAAAAAATAGTACAAAATTATATTAAAATAAAATATTTCTGGTGTTAAATTATATCCCATTTGTACTTAAATAAAATATTATTTAATATTAAATTATAATAAGATTATATTTCATTTTAATATTCTATTGGTTTATAAAAAAACCAAAAAAATATTGAATTTCAATACGGACTTTATTAATTTCTAATAAAAATATATTAAAATAAAAAAACATTTTAATAAATAAGGGTTTGATTTAAATACTTTTGGAATAAAATTCAATTTTAATCTATATTAAAACTAAATATTCTGGGCATATTTTTTTATTAGCGACATTATTTAATTTCAATAAATCTATTATTGATTTTTTAAATTGAATATATCCGAACTATTAAATTTTAATATTTTTTCGGTGTTGTCATATATACAACCACGAAAATATTAAATTTAACGCCAAGATTTTTAACCGTGTGTCAAAATTTAGAGCTCCCATTAATAGCTCGGCACAATTTCTCAAGCTAAATTTTGATAGACAATGTTGGTTTTTTTCTGTTGTATTTTTGTGTTGTGGAAAAGTAAGTAACGATGAATACCTCGATGAGGCCTTTGAAAGTAAAAAATTTTACATCAAAGAATAGCAGACAAGGAAAAAAGAAAACGCAACGAAAATATAAAATTTTTTTTCGCGTCGACGAATTTTTGAAGGAAGTTATTTTCAACGAACAGCTGTTTTCTTTCACTTATGTCCACAGCGCACTCTATGTCAAAATTTAGCTAGGGATAGCAGCTAAAATTTAGTTTCGCACGAGCTGCGTACTTTATTTTAGGCCCTTATTGTGATTGTCGATCAGCGATTGTCACGACAATTGTCGATTGCGTCGATTAATTTTAGCTATTCGTTCGCCCAAAATTTTTCACTTCCAAGAGAAAGCATCGATCAGACATTTGTAATCGACTACAAGCGACTGTCAAATCAACAAATATCGATCGCAATCGACAATCACAGTTCTCGATCGTTGGGGATCAACGATTAACTATCGACACTCACAATAGGGGCCTACGTTTTTACAACGCTGCCATAGGAACTCGTATACAAAGGAAGACATCGGCTTATCTTTAAGCAATAGCGTACGATAATCAAAAACCTGTAGGATCTGTAAGCAATGATAAAGGAAAACTTGTACTAGAATCATAGTTAGTGTCGTGAACTTGGAAAAGCTACTTCGCAACATCCTCCTATCAGGCATAGAAAGAGGCATTTAATTTGGAAAATTTTATCCCAACTGAAATGAAAAATAATAAAGATAGTTTGTTTGTTATCTTCTCAACTGCAGAGTAATCAGTATCCTCAAAATATGTACAAGACTTTATATTATGCACTTTTTTTAGGCCATACCTTGGTTTTGCATCCTTGCAAAACTCGTCCATTTGGATAGAATGAGATAAGAAAGTCGGTAGCGGCCTTAAAAATAGTTGTCCCAACAGGTCTGTTTAGGACCCTCGAACTACCTACCTTTAGTTAGGGAAATTCTTGTAGGGCCTTCATTGTTGGACCAACAATGTATATGAATCAAAGTTATGTAGCATTATCTAGCTTGGTGAGCCGATTCCACTGAAGACTGAAGACGAGCTAGAAGATTTTTTTTTTTTAATCGGAATATAAATACATAAATGTATGACGTTGAAAATTATTTCGGGCATATTGGCTACCGCGTCGCAGCTTTCCTGATTATGGATGTACAATTTGGGTCTACTTTTTGACGAATAACACGAAATATGTTGACCTCTAATGTGTCAATTATTTCTGATCAGTATATTACGCAGTGATTTCACGTAGCTCCAAAGCAAGCAAACGGTGTCAAATTAAAAGGCCATAGACAGGTTCCAGACTCCAGTTCTCAAAATCACCTTCTCGTTCAATTTTTATCTCAATAGTGGTACATTGGAAACAATTGGTCTGTAGTATAGAGTCTGATTGGATTCATTGTTGAACGGTTATGTCTCCATAAAAATCAAGAGGTTGCTTAGATACCAAGTTAAAGCTTTGTTAAATCCAGATTCCTTTCATACTGACTTTTATGACTATAATGGTCATAAATGCCAAAAAACGAGCTCTTGTTTGCAATTCATCTTTTTTGAGACTAGGTATGTATGTAAATACCATATACATACTCCAACGTTTGTGCACAATTCCGGACAAACTAACCAAAACTTTGAAATTCATAAAGCACTGGAGACTATTGGACCATTACCAAATCCTAAAGAAGTACAGTACATACATATACATAATTTGGTATTATGTACAGTACGGATGCACATACAGTAAACGTCAAAAGTGAGTGAACACCGATGCTTTTTTAACGGCTTGAAACATGTCTAAAAACGAACAATGTGTAAAAAGTGTGATAATAAAATAGCAATAACAGAACGTAGTTCATTTCAACAGCATAAAATACTTTATATGTTTTTGAACTTCAAAGACTAATAAAAAAAGCATTGGTGTTGACTCACTTTTGACACTCACTGTATATCAATCAATTAATTATTTTAGGAGGAATATAGCTTTTCAAATTCACAACAGTAAAAAAAAAAAGTAAACATAATGTAGGTAGGCAGGTATAGCCCATAGCTGTCTTCCTTTTATTCATTTTTATTTACCTTTGCGTTTGGTAAATTTGGTAAGTTCTTCGATTAAGGTTTGTGGCTGTCCCTTTTCAGATCACCCTTTCAAAAGACAGTCACAGTATGTTATAAAAGGGAGAGAATTACAAACACCCCTATTCGTTTCCTCGGCTTCTGGGTTATTCACTTCCACTGTCTGCGCACATTGCGCGACTAAAATCGCACACAGCTCAGAAAGGGGAACTCACATAAAATGTATTGCCAAATATTGTAAAGGTGCATGCATACAGAACAGAAACACAACACCTAACAGTACAGAGTTGAGAGTTTTATTGCCTGCATTAGAGTCATTTCATGCACTAAACATGGACCATGGTTGAAAAAAATTACATATACTTATGTACATGTATAAAGTATTCACCCTTAAGTGGAAGGGAAAAGAAATTATTCATCCCCCTCATTCAACCACTTCGAAAAAGTAATTCATTACTAACCATATGCAACGTGCAGTGCAGGGATGAATAATTGAGCCGAAATCTGAGTGACTTTGAGTAGTACATAGAAGGCGTCCGAAGATTGAGTGGATAGTAAGTCCAAGACCGAGAGTACTTAATTCTATATACATATATATAAATCCGTAAGGGTGGCTTCATATACAAAGGATGTACTTTTTTTTGTGACATAGTTTCTAATACAGCAACTGAGCAACCCATAAGCAAGTTATTAGTCAAATGATCAAATCAGTCGAATCGATGAAACCATGACTGTCTAATGTCCTTCCGTTGTCTATATAATTATCAATAGGTACGTGGTTAATACAGCATGTACATAGTAGGTATCTATCTATATGTATGTATCTACCTATAACTCTGAACATAAAAAAAACTATGCAGAGTTCATTTAACTACAGCTTACAGGGTGGCCAAAAGTTAAAGTGCATTCTCTCTAAAAATGTATGACTTAACAATAATTTTTCTAACTGACAGATTTTTGCTGTCGTCACAATACTAGTTATGGCGACAGTAAATCCTTCGATGTAATTTTAATATGAAAAGTGGCTCACCTAGAGATGCCATTGACGGTTTTGTAGTCTGTTTTTTTGAAAGGAGAAACTATGGACCTTATTGTGATTGTCGATCAGCGACCGTGACGACAATTGTCGATTGCGTCGATTGATTTTAGCTATTCGTATGCACGCATTTTTTTTACTTCCAAGAGATAGATAGGATCGACCAGACATTTGTAATCGACTACAAGCGACTGTCAAATCGACAAATATGGATCGCAATCGACGATCACAATTCTCGATCGATCGACAGTAGTCGATCAACGATTAACAATCGACACTCACAATAGGGGCGTATGCCTCCGTTCGGATTCGGACTTTCCCGAGACAAAATAAGCCAGTTGATGCGCTCATTCTTCAAAGTCGAACCCGCAAATAATTTTTTGCCTGTTTGGTTTTTCAGCTTGATTTTGAACGTTCGCGTGATTCGTGCGTGACACGTGTCAAAGTAAAAAAATGCACAAAATTTGCAAATTATTGCATTTTATTACCAAAAATCGTGCTCAGTTAAAAATGTGTCGCGAATCCATTCCATGGACATATTGCGAGCAGAAATATAGTGATCAAATGTTTTGGACCTGTGAATTGGCCTCCTGGATAGTGCGATTTGACGCCGCTGGACTATTTTTTGTGGGGATGTGTTAAGTATCTCCGTCTATACGGATAAGTCAGCAACTATTGCCGCCTTGGAAGACAACATAACTCGTGTTATTGGTGAGATACCAGTCGATATGTTGGAAAAAGTATGCCAAAATTAGACATACCGGATGGACCACCTGAAACGTAGACGCGGTCAACATTTACACGAAATAAAATTCAAAAAGTAAATGGTAATTTTACTATCGGCCTTTAAACCAAAAGCTTAAAAAATCACCCCAAACGATAAATGGGGAGCGAGCACAGCTTGACAACTGGTTAAAGTTCGCAGAGTATAGTATCTAAGAGAACTTATTTAGACAAAAGAAAAACTAGGTAAGGTATGTTTGAAAATCTGAATGCCTTAAAAAGTTACAAAGAAAGAAAAGAGGTTGGCAATTTTGTTTACGTTATAATATTCGGCAATGGGAAAATATAAAATTAATCGCTCGTGCGTGCAAAACTATCAGGAAACTTCGTTAGTCAGGCGCTGCTGAACATAAATAACTAAAATAAAATAAATAAATAAATAAATAGGTGGCGCAACAGGCGGGTGACACCCAAGGCCTAGCTTCTCGCAACCATTCGTTTTGTGTGAGTTTCTATTTTTGGGACGAATGGAAGGGACCTACAATTTTATGCCGAGTCCGAACGGCTGAATTGAGAAGCTTTTTCATGACAGTCATACTCTCGGATGTTTGTCAGACGATCGCGAGAGGTGGCGCAGTAGAAAAAACTTTAAGATGAAATTTATGTTTTTCCGGGGATCGAACCTGGGATCCCTCGCACAGTAGTCCAGCACACTAACCACTGCGCTACTGCGCCCACGAACATAAATAAATGAACATAAATAACTACCGGAAACAATTGATCAAGGAACACTACTCCCATACCACTGAAAACTGAGCTTTCGACAAAAACTTTATGAAAACTCGTCGATGCATTCACACCGAACACTAGAAAACTAGGTTTTCTTTGATGTTTCAAGCTGCGTGAAAGTAGCTATGAAGTGTTTGTGCCGTGCCGACTAGACTTTTTTTTAGTATCTACATATTTCCCTCAAAATAAATTAAGAGAGTTACTTGATCAGATGTTAATTTATAATACGATCAAATCAGATCATCGGAAAATAACCATTTAGTTGTGACAGGCAGTGCTGTCGTTCTCAAATTCAAGAAAAACTGATCATTTGCTGCAAAGATAACAAGAAATTCCACATTTTTAAGCTTGTGACTCGTCTATTCTAAATACACTCCGCGCCACATGAATAGCACACCCCACCCCTAAGGTCGGTTTTCTATCGCCCACTAGTCCCAAACCAAGCATGCTAGAGACCCAATTTTTTTTTTAAATTAAAGTTAATTTAATTTTTGGAAGGAAGATTTAAAACTAAAACTTTAAGTATAAACAAAAAATCATAACTAAAAACCGGCAAAATATGGGGTCCTATAATTTTGCGCCATACTTGAATAGGACACCTAAACAAAAAATTAAGTCTCCAGCATGCATGGTTTGGGATCAATGGGCGAAAGAAACCCGAACCTAGGGGGTGTGCTATTCAAGTGGCGCGGAGTGTAAAATAAAATGAATTTGAAAATATACTGATTACATCCTCTCTCAGTCTCAATTCAGTAAGAACTTTAAAACCTGCATACACTCCAGGACTGACTGAAAGAGTGATGTAGTGTCTCACAGGAGATCCGTCTGGTTTTATACAGATGGGTTAAAACGGAAACAGAAGTAGGGGGGGGGGTGGCAATTACTGTATAGCGTGTTCCAGGCGGAAATCATGGCGATCAATGAGGCCCTGTCGTGGATACGGTATTATGTAAAACATATCTGCAAAGATATCGTTTTTTTTTAGCGATAGTCAAGCCACGATTAAATACTTGGATACGGTCATCTTAAAGTCCAAAACCGCCCTCAATTGCCGCTTATCTCTTAATGAGAAAAATTCAAAATTCACCTTTTATGGGTGCCGGGCCTCAAGGACATTGCAGGCTTGCAATTTCGACAAACTCGCTAGACATGACACAACTTCTATCGGAAAAGGAGAACCTCTATATGCCTCTCGTTACGTTTAGACTTTTAATTAAACAAAATAATCGAAGGTGGTCAAACTGCACCACGGCTTCATCACGAAACAGTCTGACCCATGTTGGGTCTCAAGCGCTTCGACAATCTTGTGTCATCACGGGACACTGCATTATTGGGAAACATAATCTCAGGCTGGGCCTCCCTTCCAACGATTTTTGTAGAAGCTGAATGGACGAGGGGGAGGAAGAGACTATGCACGTGCCCAATCCTTTCATCTAGTAGAAAACTACATCTCGGAAAATACTTTTTCGGCAATCTCGGCGAACTCGCTAATGCAAGCATGAGTTGCCTCCAACGCTTCATTCTCAGCTCGTGTTGATTCAACGGGTAGTTGTTAGATCACTAGATCCTGTGGTATCATAATGGGCCTCCTCTGACCTAAGTAAGGCCTAAGTAAGGCTGCTGAATAATAGAAACTGTAGCTCTAAGTGAGAGTTATTCGGCTGGACTGGCTGAATGTGGAAAAAGGTGGGTCTGCTTCAAAAACCCAAATGATTTATCACTCGTTTTCAATGTGTTTTAATGAAAAACGACTTTAAACAAGATGTTTCGAAAACTGGAATATGAATGGAGAAAACTTCTGCTTTTAATAGTTTTCGAGTGATTTCCCGAAAACCCAGTTTTCGGTTCGGTATAAATAAGGTACAAGGAAACGACTTTAATTTAGACAACAATAGGCCTGTTTTATTGGCAATCTCTCTCAGTGAAGTAAAGTTAAATAGAATCGCACGCAATTACAACAACTATATATGTAAAGTCTCGCGAGTGTCATGTAGTGTGTAGTTGTTGTAATTGCAGGGTAAAGATTCTACTTTATTTTACTTCACTGAGATATATTGCCAATAAAACGGGCCTAATGTTTGGAAAATTTCGCACTGAATTACTTATGCATGATCACTGATTACTTTTTACCTATTAGTTTTAAATCAAATTAATAGATATACATAAATAAATGAAAAAAATATATGATATATTAATCGACGGATTTTAACCTGATTTCATAAATTGGGATGGAATGAAAGGCGGGGGTGTTGCAATATTTATTAAAAACGAGATACAGCACAATGCCATCAAAACCTATTAACGTTCTTTCCCCTCTGTATACTTCACAACCACATCACCTCAATATAAAGATAGAGACTTTTATCTACGTAATCACTAAAGGAGAAACGTCAAAAAGCATTTTTTTTAAATCACACATTTTAACACTACGCAAGCATCGTGACACATTCATACACTTTTTAGTTAAACGAAACACGTTTTGGGTATGACACTCCAATATAAATAGATAACAAATAGAAGCGTCCCAAAATACTGCATACTATTAAACAAAATAATTCACTACACAGATACGAACTGTTTTAAAAATAACATCAAGTTTCGATGTTGTTGTTTTTTTTTTAAATTTTAGTAATACGTCGCATCGAGTTCATTCATATCATTCGTATGACGATTACTGTTCACAAAATTTTAGTTTCCATTTAACGAAAGTACATTATACGATGAATAATGATTTGTTTTAGTAAAAACAATAAAATGTGAATTATATTTTAGAGTTTAAACTTTTTTCCTCCAATGCAACCTTCTTTAATTTTTTCGTTTCCTTTTCAATTTTGTGTGACATGTGCCAAGTTTCTATACAAAAAAAAAGTATATACGAATAGAAAGTCTATAGTGTGTCGAGGTGGATTATTATAGACTTAATTTATATAAGAGCATGTGTTTCAAAAAGAAGGGAACATTAAATCGAAGGAAAATTTTATCATAAATTTTGTTGGCATAGCATTCTTTTACCTATTTTAAATCTACGACATTTTGTTTATTTTCGTTTGATTTATTAAAACAAGTGGTATGGGCCACTGCATCAATCTGAGAGACTGTTAACTGGTTGCAATAATCGGACTTGTAGTATAGGATCTGTGAGGTTTGAAAATGTTAGCTTAAAAAATATATCCTATATAATACATTTATAAAAATAGTCGCCTGTGGTAGATATACAGTGAGCGTCAAAAGTGAGTGAACATACTGACACTTTTAAATTTTTTTTTAATGTCTTGAAACACGTCTAAAAAACCAACAATATACATATTTTGATAACAAAATCACAATATTAAAACATATTTAGATTCGACAACATAAAATACTTTATAGATATGTATTTAAGAAAAATAGTTTCAAAACTCCAAAGACAAATTTAAACAGCATTTTTGATGAATCACTTTTGACGCTCACTGTATATCTATGCACGTTTCGATTCAACGTAATGTTTCGAGTAAACACAAATGAATGGCCGCGTTCCTTTGACCGCTAGTCATCTAGCACATAATATCCCTGATGGAGGAACGCTGGCGCTAGAGATCTAGCGGTAGCGGCAAAGTGACATTAGAACCAATTTGAATTCGCATTATTTTATCTTCATGAGAGTCAAAAATGTATTTTGTGCCATCATGCCGCATATTTATTAATACACTATAATTTAAATAAACAAATACAATATTACTTTTGTTTTGACAGTTCGTTATTTTTTTCCAACCTAGCAGTTCATTTTGCGCTAGATTGAAAAATTTCCCAGAAAAGGATATTTCACAAAATGTGCTAGAGCTCTAGCGCAAATGCTGATATGTCAGTTTTTTTTTTATATGGAGTTTTGCATGCCGCTAGTCATCTAGCGGTCAATGGAACGCGGCCAATGAAATGTGAAAGTCAAATGCGAATATGCTATACTAATATAGAATATTATTATGATTATTACAAAAAATGTATTTACTAAATTGCCGTAATATTTTATATTGATTGAAAATGTCATTAATATCAACATACTCCCTAAATTAGTAGAAAAATTAATAAACGTTTTTTATGAAAGAAACAGATAAATGGCCATAATAAAGGAGGCGTATATTCGATAATAGATGAGGGAAGTTATTGCAGGAGGATGTTAGGATGTTTTACCAGAGGGTAAAAAGATCTGCGGAAGGATACAAGGCCCGAACAGAAGCCTGCAGAGGTGAACATGGGAATACGGTGGTAGATCCACAGTCGGTGCTGAGGATTTGAAAAGACCACTTCTACGGACAGTTAAACAGCGAAGGCGACCAAAATTACGCTGTCAGGCAGAAGGATACATTCATTCCGGACGATGATAGCCAAAATTTCCGTTCGCCCGACCAAAATGAGGTAAGGATAGCGATATCTGCAAGCTTAAGCCCAACAAGGCGGCTGGAGCAGATGTCCTACCGGCCGAGCTGTTTAAAGTGTTGGGAGATGATTTGGTAAGAAGCATAAATGCACCAACTTATCTGCAAAATTTGGTCGGAAGAAAGTATGCCCGATGAATGGAACTTCAGCATCGTGAGCTCCATTCACAAGAAGGGAGACACTCTGAACTGTGCCAATTACAGAGGAATACCGAATAAGTCTCCTGAATATTGTACTGTACTGTGTGAACGTCTAATGTTAATTTCGATTCGCCAGAAAAAAGCACTTTTTCTTTCCCGAGATCACTTTTTTCGTTCGTTTGGTACAAAAAAAAGCAATCTTTTTCAGAGTCGAGAGCACTTTTGCGAATCTAGATTTTTTCTCAGAGACGCTCGAGATTTACCAATACACTTACATTATGATGAAAAAAAAATCTTCACAACAAAAAAGGTAAACAACTTTTGGCAGGTACACCACCAACACCAACAAAGAACAGCCCAGTATACTTCTTTTTGTTCGATTGGCCAGACGAAATCTAGAGAAATCTTAAAAAATCTCAGATTGCCAATCGAATTCAACATAAAACCTTTCGCAAATAATCTGATCGGAACATATCAGTGCGGTTTTAGGCCCGGAAAGTCAACCATCGACCAAATCTTCACACTCCGGCAGATCTTAGAAAAAACGCAGGAAGGTCGCCTTTGATAGCGTATGTAGGGACGCATTACACAAAGCCATGTTAAATTTCGGCATCCCTGGAAAACTTGTCCGTCTGTGCAGGATGACGATGGAGAAATATCGCTGTTCCATCAAAGTGGGAAAGAACACCACTGAATCCTTTGATGTCGAAAAAGTTTTAAGAAAACATGACGCGCTATTATGTAACTTCTTTAACATCGTTCTTGAAGCAATTGTACGGAACTCGCAAGCCAACATCAGAGGTACAATTTTTCAAAAGTCCGTTCAACTACTTGCATATGCAGATGATATTGACATTATCGGAATCATTCTCGCCAATCGCTGTTTCTTCGGGCTAAGAAGGCATCTAAAAAGTAAAGCCATCTCTCGCAGAACCAAGGAGAAATTGTACAAGACCTTTGTCATCCCGGTCCTTTTGTATGGTGCAGAAGCATGTACCTTATCGAAAGCTGATGAAAACCTCTTGGCACGCTTTAAGACAAAGATTCTTCGAGTGAATTTCGGTCCAGTTTGTATCGACTGAGTGTGGAGGAGGAGATTTAACGACGAACTTTACGGGCTATATATAGCGAGGCCGACCTAGTCAAAAAGCTCAAAATACAGCGACTGAGGTGGCTGGGTCACGTGGAGCGTATGGACAACAACGCACCAGTCCGACGAGTCTTTGAGTCCACCCCTGAGGGACAACGAAGAAGAGGATGAGAAAGACCCCACCTCCAGGTGGCGCGCACAATTGGAGAGCGACCTCAACCAACTTGGTGTGCGTAACTGGAGGCAGATAGCTAGGGACCGAGCTGGCTGGAGGGGCTTGTTGGTTGAGGCCGTAGTCTACCCCGGACTGTGAGCGCCATCTAAAGTAAGTATAAAGTATATTCGATAATAGGTACTGCCATAATCAACTCAAAGCCACTGATGACTTGTAATAGAGGCCGGGATTCAGTTGTAAAAAAAAAGGTAAAAGTTATACGCATGTAACGAAACCACTTAACCGTTTAGAAATCCCAAAACCGAGTTAACTGGACAAAGTTTCATTAAGTCCTTCGGACAAAACTTAAAAATACACCCACCCAAAACAAACACAGTGGGAATTGAAGAACTGGGAGGCAAAGGTAAAACTTCCGAGAAGGCAATGAACGTGGCATACTCATACTCAGTCTCATGCCCAGTTAAACGCAGTAAAAATTAACTTTTCCGCATATGGAGGAACGAAGCTCTCTCCAATCTCAGACAGATAACAAGAGCGAAATTCAATCGCCCTATAGCTGGGTATACGTCGGCGTCGGAACGGAAAATTCTCCGTAGCTCGTACTCCGCCGGAGGCTCATATTCCATTCGAGGTATCCGTCTTCGGAAATAATAATTACAATTAAATGACGCATTAATATGGCTTGATGTTGTTTTATGCTACTTCGGGGACATTTAAGCAAAAAATACAACTTTACCACAAATCGTAAACAAATTCCGCAACCAATTCCTGTCGGAGCATATAGGAAGCAAATTCGTACGAAGCTGTCAAAATGGAAAACCTAACAATACCTTGGCAAGCATCAATCTTTCAAAGCTGTTTAATACTAAATCACGTGACCTACTTTTGAAAACGCGCTAGAGTGGTGTTTATAAACGAAATATAGACAAACGCGGGCAAGTATCCGCGAAAGATTTTAGACCAATCAACATGAAAGTTTTCTAGAAGAATCATCGCTATCCAAATCACAGCACACCTGCTTAAAGGGCCTATTTACGGAAACAGCCCTTCATGATGTAGTGTAGAGTAGACAGTTAAAAAATCTATACACTATCTATAATGTCGGGGAATTTTCTCCTCGCGATAAGCTGCTCTATACAAGGTAAGCACCTGCAATCCGAGCAAAACTGAACTGACATAATTCACTTGCATAACCAAAATATCCGATTATTCATCCCCCGGTTTAATTGGTTAACCAATAACCACTCCAGCCCTTAGTATCTGGAGTATCATGCTCGTTCCAAAATTTAATTAGACAAATCGAATACAAAGTAAAGAAGGCATGTGTGCTGTTAAAACTCAAGGAGTGGTGAACTGCAAGGCCGTACGGCCACGGCAACAACTTGGGACTCGGCTTGGGATCATTACGAAATGGAATGGTCAGGTTTCCAATCGACTGCATCACATCCACACTTAAGAGCTCAGTGGAAGAAAGACAAAGTATAGTGAAGGACATCGACACCGTAATATATACCGACGCCGACGGATCTAAGATGGACTGTGGTGTGGGGGCCATGCTCGGAATCCCCGAAACTATAATGCCGGATTTTGGCAGCGTCTATCCAAGAGCCCGCACGCAACTATATACGACGGGACACAACGCAACATTGTTATCCTCATAGATAGCCAAGCCGCCATTGAAGCTATCGACTCGGTTACCATATCCTCCAAACTGGTGCATTTTACAATAATTTTGTACACAGCCCTTACACAGCTTGCTGAATGTTTGTTCTAAATGCATGCACCGAACACTTTAAATTTGCGCGAGCAAAAAGACACGCACTGGCCGTAGTGTTGTCACTAAAAAAGTGAATCCGGTCAAATCTGACCGAATGAACAATTTTTCTTTTTATTTTCTTAATTTGGTAGAAAAAAATCCTGTCAAAAGATCAGAATTTTTGATCCGGTTTTTGTTTTATATTCTACGTATGGGTTTAACAACAAAATGTCATGCAAATCCAATTCAATATAAGACAGCCAGGGTAATTGTGGATGTGGAGGCTATAATTGCTTTAAATGTTTTGGAAAAGTGCATATTGAGTCATAAATAAAAACAAGACAGCAAAAATATGTTTACCTACAATGTATTTACGAGTTAGGTATAGGTTTAGGTAAGACAACGTGAAGCATTACGATAGGCCGACTTGCTAGCTAAGACCGTGTTTTAATTAGGCTAAATAATTATCCTCAGCTAATTTGCTGACACTTATGAAAGTATTGAAAGAGAAATTTAACAAACTACAATGAATTTAATGAAATTCAGTGTTTTATTAACTCTTCAATATTCTACCAAAACTTAAAGAAAACTCAGAAGTAAGCCTATAGAATAATTTATTATCTTGCTCCAGGAGCAGGATATTCTCCGAGGATAATTATTTAGCCCATTTGACACTGCTTAAATATTTCGATTCTAGCAGAGAAAACTTTCCGATAAAGAATTCTGAAAAGCCACAAGAAAAAGAGCCATTCGTAAATGGTAATAAAATAACAATAAGGTATGTTTTGTACTAGTATATCTCTCGGAGGCCACTTCAGATTTCAATATCTTAAAAATTTTTAATAAAAAATGTAACAAACCTGCTCACACTTGAAAATTTCGAAAACAAACGCTAATATTTATAAGATAAAAGTGCAGTTTTTTCTATTTAACCGAATCATTAGTTTTGAATATCTATCGTTCGAAAAGTTATTCGGTTCCAATGTGGTAGTAAAAATATAATACCTAATTCGAGAAAGTTTGGGAAAATAGAAATTAACTTTTTCTTACGCATTAATTCTAAATAAATCACGTTTTTGAGTTAAACGCCGGGCACATACAACAACCAATTTAACTGCAAAGGGTCGCTATCGCTAAATGCTTTACTACCGGCGGGGGACTCTACCACTAGTACCATACATGAACATGACAATGAATTTTACAGCTGATATTTTTATAGTCCTTCCTGTATGAATTCGCACTGGTTGGATAAAGTATGTATTTATTATAGTTTGGGCGAATACACCCTCAAAGGAGATGCGATTTCGATGGCAGAAGGAGAAATGATCCCACATACTAGTAAATATGTGCCTTTACCCACCACTTTTACGTTTCACTACCTACCCTATTTAACGTTCAAAACAAAGCTCTTTTATTTTATTTTTTTTTAGGGGAGGTTACGGTAATACCGTACCGAACCTGCTGAATAAATACACACTCAAAACAAAAAATAAAAAAATGTTGGTACATATTTCTATGAACAAAATTACATATTGATATTCTAAATTCTTTTTACTATATACAATACATTTGTATAACTACTATGCATTTTGCTTCTTTGGTAGTAGGTATTAAAAATAAATATTGAGTTAATGCTCACCATAACGAAGGAGTAATCAAAATATGGAAGGAACTGCTACGAATAAGATAAAATAACCAAACGTGTACTGTATGATCTTTTTGAATTTATTGACTTTTTCGTTAAATTCACTTTTTCGTTGAAAACACATTCACTTTGATTTGTTTTCGAAAACTTTACTTTTTTTTAAAACTATGTATGCGCATAGGTACTATGTAGTACCTACAATAAACGGGCGTTTCAAAATTATTTATTTTTATTTATCTATTTATTAAGATATCAATAGACAATTACAAATTATAGATAGATACCTAGATATAGAGCAATCTTCAAAATTTAGTTAACCGTCACTACGAGTATAGTACGTATCGCACAAAGTTCCAACTATGTATTAGGTAGGTAGGTATCTATCCTAGAGTTCCAAACTTATTTCCGTCGTTTTTCCACACAAATGGTAGGTACTTATGTACATATTTTTATTTTTGACAGCTCTCAGCACGAGAAACAGCTGATTTCAAAAACACACAGCAGACACATTACGAAATGAATCCAAAAATTCTCGTTCAGGTCAAACCGATTTCAAATGATGAGCTAAATGACAAAAAAACGATAACCCTCTGTTCACAACCGTCACGAATTCAGTATGACACAAACGGAAACGAACTGCAGAATATCACATAAAAACCGAGAGAGAAAGAGGAGCCTTGCTGCATGATCATTTCATTTCTCTGTTCACTTTCTACCTTTAGCCAAACTGCACAAACCAAAACGTATGGGGCCCGATACGCATACGGATACGATATTCCACGAGTTTTTTTTTTTTTCCTTATTTTTAAATTTCTCGCGACAACGCTAGGGATTTTCTATTTTTCCTCTCCGCTTTGTTACATTTGAGTGTATGTGCGTAGGTACAGTACATACTCATATGTACATAGTATACCTACCTACACGTTGTGGAGTTTTACAACATTTTGATCTGTAGTTACAGTAACGAAACGAACCTATCGCCGGCGTTTGACAAAATCAATCCCCAAACTAAAGGGTAGGTATATTTTCAACACCCAATTAAAAAAAAAACAAGATCTTTGAATAAAATGAAAACTCTGCCCCCTCTAAGATTATAAATAGAATAGCAGGACAAAAAGAAACCACAAAGAACACGTTCAGTGCAAAAAAATCAAATTGTCAAAAATTTTACTTGGTGAACATGGTTTCATCGAAGGTGATATTAAAATTAGCCACAGGAGAATTAAATTAAAATATGTACATATTTATATGTATACAGTACACATATAAGTTTGAGGTTCAAAATGAACAAAAATCTGTCACATAATGTTATGTACAATGTACCAACCTCCCTTGGTTTCAAAGAGAATGCATTTCATAATCGAATTTCCCCCCCCTCGACACATCCTTGATATCAATAAACCAATTGAAGAATCTGTCATCGACAGCTTGTTCACAAGGATTATGACACAATTTAACGGGTCCTACATAATTTGCAGTAGGTACAACGTCCTCTATTGCCAACTTAACTTAAGAAGGTAGGCATAGCCACTTAGTACGGAGTACAGAGTTCAAAAAGGATACTAGCCAAACGGCTAAACATTGCGAAACATTTCTCTTTATAGAAACTGCATTACAAAAATAGAACACAGACGGTTTTATTTCGTAAGTGGAGATAAACTTTTTCGTTTCTCTATTTTAAATATTGAATTACTTCCAATCATTAATGTAATAATGCAAATAATTAGCTACTTACCGATGTCATTTAAATTCACCTACGGGAGTATCTTATACTGTGATAGCCTTATTAAAAAATTTATTTACTGCGCACAGTGCGAAAATAAAATAAGCCACACAAAGGTTTCGGCAATTGCGCGTCCTTTTTATTTTATTATTATCCAGAAAAAATAATTCACCGATTCACTTAAATCACAAAACAATTATTATGTGTGCAGTAGACTTACCCAAACAATATGTTTAAGTAAAGTATGTAGGTATATGAATTTTTTTTTTTGTTTTTTTTTTTTTTAAGTAAATATTTTTAGATATTTTACGCGACAAAATAAAATAAAATAAAAAAACTGTTCCCAACGTATTAAAGTTTCACGAATAATATTATTCTACTGAGTGAGCACGAAATTGTGTGGCGGGCAGGTCGGACTGAATGTAGGTATATAATTTCCCCAGCTATAAGCGAGAAAAAAAAAAACATTTGCTGAGCGCATACTACGATGAGTTCTATACACGAATTATCTAAATGTATGCATGCTTGGGTTCACAGAGGAATCGTTTTTTTTTCTGTTTTTTTTTGGCTTTGGTTTGAATTTGGATTTCAAAAGAAATATTAAAATTCGCCAGCTAATTGGTGGTATTTAATTAAATTAAATATATGACAATAAATTTAAGTACATACCTGACGTATTTTTATAAAAGATTTTAAATGTTTGTTGCTGCTGGGTCTGGAGGAACATTAGACAGGCATATAAAGATTCTTTGTATAGGTAGGTATTGTTTTGGGTGTTCTCTATTGGTATCGGTTCAATAGGGGTAGGTTTTTGAGTTGAGTTAAAAGATGTGAATGCAACTCAAATGCAGGGGGTAATGCTCAATAAAAAAAAAAAGTTTCTATATGAATAAGAGGGGTTTAATCAGTTTTACCGTGTTCAATATGAATATGTGGGTATATATAGAATGTGTTTAATAGTTCTTGTCCTTTTTTTTTTTTGTTTTTTTTTTCTGAGGCTCATTAAAATAGATAGGTAACTCACGAGTGTGTGTCTTTCCTATGTAATTCTAATATTAGCCTTCAAAAGTTGTGTTGCACTATTTCCACTAGATGGTAGGTACCTACATACCCTTCCACCCCGAACTAAAGGTAGGTAGGTAAGGTACCAACCTATTTTCTTGACTTTTGTTATAAAATTTATCAACTTAATCACTTGGTGTAATTAATATTAAATTTAATTAGGGGCTAGATACAAAAATGTACATAATTCTACTTTATTTTAAAGCATAGGTAAGTATCATACTTTCCAACACTGTAGGATCAGCATGCGGATATGCATCTTTGCACATAATGGTATGTTGACCTTAAACACACAACAACAAACAAAACAAAGGAATTTGTATGAGATATCATATATGTAGTGTTATGTACTATGTATCTGCATATGCACGGCTACAAATATATTTTGAGCACACAGTGTGGGGAAAATCGATCGTACAAATTTTATTAATTAACGGTTTTTTGTTTTAGAAGTTTATTAATTTGATTTGTTTTAAGAGGTAGGTAATGCTTTAGGCAAACTGAAGGAAGTTTTCCATTGTGCCACCTGCCGGACTCTGAATAATCCTTTTCCTCTTCTCCGTCCCTTTCTCTTCCAATGGGGCTGGGGTTATACTGGTGTTAACCGTACAGTTCCGATAACCGGCCAGGCTGAGGACCCAACAAAATAGCTCAGTCCCTAACGGTGTACTCCGGAAACAACGCGACATCCGGTTTTAAATAGCCTAAAGCTGGGGCTATTTCCCTAGATAAGCTATTCGTGGTAAAAAAAATAGATCCAATAATAACCAAAACAAATCACACTGATGGAAATAAGGACTACCTTATTTCTGTCTATCAGTCAACAGCTGAACCTAGTCGGGATGGATAGACAGGCCGTTCTCAACGACAGTTAATCGACAGTGGAATTAAATCCGTCGACACAGTGAGCTCTATGGTTACGTAGGAAGCTGCTCGGACGCTTCCGAAACCGAATCCATCAAAGGCATAGGGATGGAAAGACTATCCCTACAAAGAAACCGACTAAGCACGTCCAACAAGAAAACGCCTATAGTGTACCTATAATGAGTCATTGGAGAAAATCCTCAATGAACCGCATTCCAATGAAACAACAGCCGGTCCGAAGAAAAGAGCAAAACCAAATGCCCCATTATTCGGGGATTTAGCAGGAACCATAAAGGAAGGGCTCCTACTGGACAGCTTTCCAGAGGGTCATGAGCCTTTTACAGTGAAAGACGAAGCGAAGAAAACCTGAGAGAACGACAATAAATAAAAGACACCTCATAGCAACAACAACGCACAGAGGAGGTTGGTCTTTTCCTCCGTTCTAATCACCAGTCGGCGGGCTTGTACTCATCGCTTAGTTGGCACAAGTGATAGTCACTTGGTCAATTGACAAAATCGAAGTGCAGGTTCACTTCCTGACAAGGGAAAGCGGAAATGTCTTCCCAAGTGGATTATATACGGCGAATTGACTGTCAGAATTTAGACTATTCCAAAACAATCACTTAAAAGGAGTCTGAAGCGATGAATTAGTGTAGTTCAAAATAGATATCATTCCTACCAAAGTGACTGTGTCTACAGTTGTTGTTAATGTAATTCTCTCAAACCTCCCATCGTTAGGGAGGTGAATAAGATACGCCAAGATGGCCCGCAGATAAGATTTCTGGGCTGCTCGTACAAGCCAGGATGGCTACCGGTAAATTGTGCAGACGCATAAGCACCAGGGACTCGTTAGCGAGAGTAATTTGTAAAATCTGGCCTTGGCAGAATGCTAAGCTATGTATATGATTGAAGGAGACGAACCCTGACACTGCCCGCTTCATACGGATGATATTCTGCGGTCACTAAGACTGCAGCAGAACAGAGTTCTACCAACCAATCACTCGAGAGTTTTATGGTAAGTGTCGAGCTTTCAGGGCAGCCTTGATAATTTTGGTGGACGAGTGTTTAGTGAAACTTCTTGAAGACCTGAACTGGCAGCCGTTTTATATCAAGAACCGGGTTCAGTTCAGTGCCATTTATCGGAATTAAATCATTCTGTGGTGTCAGTAAAAAGCATTCCAAGATTCACATCAAACGCTTGGCTCAAATCGAATCCAACGACGTCTGGCTTAAAACATCTGGGCAGAACTGCACCAGACAATTCTTTCTCCAGTAAATCGCATTACCTCATTAATTATACCTGAGGATCTTGACAGGTATAATTATAGCGGTCATGATAGTCCCTGAAAAAACATCTTCACCGAATTGGAGTCGTACCGGACCCTACATGTAGACTACTTATGTATAGAAAGTGACGAATCCTTTCTTCACACACTCCGGCTCTCATTCGCCTCAGGAAGACTATCCTTGGCAAGGAAACCGTCACTTCAGCAAACCTCTCTGACATAGCCCCAGAGAAGGCAATCGTCTTCTTGACCATCTCCGGAGTAAAAATATGGCCCTAGGACCTCAACAGCGAAGGCACGATAGGCTACTTTTAAAGAGGCCGCAGTGCCAGAGCACAATGAAGGCTCTCCGACTTATAATCTATCTATCTAGGAAAATCCTTGACAATGAATCTGCGGTTCCAGGATATTTCGAAAACACTACAAACACATTTTCCAGAATCAGACCAACTGGTTTAGATATAATACTGCATCGGCAGTTCCATAGAAGGATAGGTAAATAACCGAAGATAAATTAAGCTGGGCAATTGATACATTCTCACTGTCCAAATGCCACGGGATTTTTTTAATCAAGCTCCACAAAGCAAATATGTACCATTATTGTAGTTAGACCATTATAACCCCTGTCCTAAAAGTAGGTACCTATACCTACTTTTTACTACAAGTCTGGAATGTGGCTACATTCCTAAAGTCTGGTGGGAATGGGAGGTTAAGTTCGTTTTTATTCCAATAAAGCAGGTAATTAACGTCTTTATACGTAGTCGGCCAAATGACAATGCGATATCCACTGTCCCTCAGATACAAGGGTGTACTAAAGAGAACACCGACGCAAACTATGTGACATTGACCTTAGCTTAGAGTAACTGCTTTAAGAGGCACAGCACAAGAAGGAGGGAGCCAGTCGGCTAAAAGCTGTTGCTACTGAATTAAAATCCAAGCTATATTTCACCGCTGTCGCGAAGACGTTTACCTCTCGGAATGTGTGCACTTCGAGGAAACCTAGTGCTACTTATCACCGTATAACGAGCTGCTGCAAAATCGATTAGCCGGTAGCCGGTAGCCGTCGCTTTTTGTTTTGTTGCATATGATTTAAAAAGTAGCTTTGATGCGGATTACAGCCAGGCGATCACAAACCAGTAAGAATAGACCGCCGACTTCCCGTACACCTACCCGATTCCCCCCGGAAAAAATTACCCTCTCTGTGAATACGAGTAAATGTCAAAATTAATTGCGGCAATGAATTTCCATTCTATACCATGGGCCTAGGATTTTTCAAGTATGCGTGCGTTAATGGCGCTCCTTTGATTTTGTACAGCACCAATACATGAAAAATCCTGGACCCGCCGGCAGCTTGTTGGCAAAGTCCCTTATGTGGGAGGAGTCGACGGTCTATTCTTACTGGTTTGTGCAGGTGATCACTTATCATCTTGAAGTCAATAACTTTTGTCCTAAGTCGATTTCCCACGACGAATCCGCATCCTAATTCCTAATAAATACAGTCGATTGTTGCAGCTGTAATAAATGTCGCAATTTTTTATTTTCATCATAATTTATCCTATCCATCGTCTACTGTATAGCGCTATGTCTGCCTTATACCGCATGAGAATAGACTCAGGTTTTTGAGTGACACTTGGGGTGTATAGTGTTCGTACATTCCAGGTACATACATATGATGTCGTAGTCCATTGACGTTCCGTTCCGGGTGTAGTCCAGTTGCAATTTGGGGAGTTACTTTATCCGAGGCTGGTCTCTCTCATAACTAGCTGTTTTTTTTCATAATCGGGAAGTTTCCCCGACACGACGGGCGGTACAACCGCACAACCTCCAACCTGGAGGGTCAGGCCTATGCTTTGCCCTATGACAGCGGGCCGGACATTCCTGTGTCAGTAACCAATTTTTGAGATAAGAGCGCTGCCGTTGACCCATTAAGGCAGGGCTCGTCCGCCAGCAACTCTTTTCCAACACCCTGGCTCAGTATTGGAAATATTTATAGATGGTATCCATTATCCAAATATGTCGAAGCAACTCATATAAGGATTACACGTAATAGTTCGACCTGACTGGAACTGTAGACGCCACCGTTGATTCCATCATACGCTACCGCCTAAACCAAGAAGAAGTGCCTTAGTACACAAACCACATAGAACTAGACCGTGCGCCGAATCCTCCCACATAACGGACTTTGCCTACATGGTGCCTGCGGGCCCAGGATTTTTCATGTATTGGTGCTGTACAAAATGAAAAGAGCGCCATTAACGCACGCATATCTACTTGAAAAATCCTAGGCCCATGGTAGGTATAGCATGGAAAATCATTGCCGCCAATGATTTTGACATTTCACACGTATTCTCAGACAGGGGAATTCATTCCGGGGAAAATCGGGTAGGTGCATGGGAGTCGGCGGTCTAGTTCTATGTGGTTTGTGCCTTATGTCGTTTTCGGTTGATCGTCCAGAACCGTCCGGAAAAACTCTCCGCGATCTTTTTTTTTTAGTAGAAGAACTGTCAGTTGAGTGCCAATCGAACGCTTTCAGAAGCGTTGGGATTGCTTCCAGACGGTTCTAGACGACCAACCGAAAACGACATAAGCCAACTGACCTTGTGTTCATGTTATGCTTTTAAAAGAACTTCAAAGAACTATTCCCTACAATATATTTAACTCGTATGTATCTAGCGTCCGATAGTTATCTTTCTAGTCTAGTGCATACCACTCGGCAGTTAACCAATACTCTCTTCCGTCATCACTCATCACTAACCATCTAACAATAATAAATTAGCCTTTCGAGCTTCAAAATGGGTTTAAAGTAGTCATTTGCAATGCATATCTAATGCAAGGTTCAGTGTAGGATGCCAATGGACACCTTTTGTTGAGTAAATTGCATAAGGACGAAATAACCCAAGAAACTTCCCAAACACCTATAGTATGTACTACGAGAATTCTTTAAATTACTATTAAAACAATTGAAATTATAAAGAATCAAAAGTTTATTTAACAAGCGTATAGGTACTATTATCCAATGGAGAGAGCTGCAATTTTATGCTCATTTCTTTAGCCATTTCATCCACTGCATCGATCTCCTCCGAGGTTAAGCCCGGCGGCAAGGCAAATGTTTTGATATTCTCATTCTCCTTTAGCGACTGTAGGATAGTCGTTATTTCTGTACGGAACGCCGAGTTTATATCGGTTTTCGTTGGTTTGGCTTGCTGATTCGAGTCTTTGCTAATGACTTGCATTGCTCTCGTCCAAAGTTCCTTTTCGTGGTCCTTGTACTTAGTATAGCGTGTTTCCAAGATTTTAAGTTCCTTATTCACATCCGAATTATTGGGTTCCATGCGCTGTGCTTTTACCAACAAAGTGCGTGCTCTGTCGAACTCACCCAACATTAGTAGAGCTCTCCCCTCTTGAAAAAGTGCCTTGCAGTTTGGTTTGTTATTAGTTAAACGGCGAATTTCGCGACACATCAGCATCGTTTTTGGCGCCTGGTTAAGTTTATTATAACAAACTGCGAGATTAGTGTGTAACTTTAAGAGAAATGCCGTTTGTTGTCTCTGTTCATCTTCATTTTTTAGACGGCAGTAGTTAAGTGCATTGACGGCTTTCATAAACGCTTTGCAAGCATTCTTATGCATACCCTGGCCAAAGAAGTCAATTCCCTTGAGATGGACTTCCTTCGCTTTGGCAAATACTGCTGGAAACTTGTTGCGTTCTTCTTCATTTAGACCATCTGTGGCATTGAGATCACCGACCTCATTGAAGTTGACACATTCAATTATGTAAAGGCCATCTGCCTTCGGCTTTATTCTGGGTGGGCATCCCATTTCACGAAACAGCAAGTGATACGAAATGACAAATTGTGCTTCTTCCCCTTTAGTCATAGAGCGGACAGCACACTCCAAACCTTCTAGTACTTCACCGCGACCAGTATAGAACGAATGCGAGGACCCACGCAGGAATGACGAATCGAACGGGGCACCCTCACCTTCCCAATAAGAATTGTATCGAATACATACGCGAGATTTCTCTGGAATCGTTCCCTTCTCAGCATCACCTTCCTTTGTTATCTTTTTATAAATATAGTCACTAATCTTTGTCATTTGCAAGCGTAGTTCATCGAATGAATGTTGCCAGGGAGAAACGAGCTTCGCATTATCGACATCTGTTTCATCTTCGTTGTCTGATCCGGGGTTGATTTCATCAAACAGATCCGAAATAAACTCTTCATCGTCAAAATTAGGATTAATTTCAAACTTTGTGCCGTCAGCAATTAAATCACTGGAAGTATGTATCTATGACGGGCTATTGTTAGCAGTTGTAAAATGTACCCACCTTATAGACAAAGGATCGCTAAGGATATTTAATGAAGGTTCGTCCATTTCCGAGTTCATCTCAATTTTCATTTTGTCTCCGCGCGCCAAATATTTCCAAAATCGCAAATTTGTTTATTCTCGGCATGGCGTTACACCGCTACCGCTGAAAACCCGCTGAATACCCAGTGTTCTGTCATATCACAATCAGAGTGGTATAAATTAAAATGATGGTATATTCGATTGGAAAAGAAAGGGCAGTCCTGAAAGCGTTCGATTGTCACTCAACTGACAGATCTTCTACTGAAAAGAAGAGAAATTTGCTTCTGGATTTGAATTCAGAATCGCGGAGAGTTCTTTCGGACGGTTCTGGACGACCAACCGAAAACGACATAAGTTTTACAGCTAGTGGAGTTTGCTTACGCTTTCGTCAAATCGTTTAAATGCATCAAAGCACATTGCATCGGGTAGATCTTATTTTTTTAATATTAATAATTCAAATATTTATAAATCAAATTGGGGAATAGAAAACACTCATCGCATACACAAATACCATTAATAGAAAGAGCAGTTTGAGTTTGTATGTTATTTTGGACTCGAGAAACGTGACATGATTCAATTTGATGCCGATGCCTTTCTTTCCCGAGATCACTTTTTGCGTTTGTTTGGTAAAAAAAAAAACAATATTTTTAAGATTCGAGAGCACTTTTGCGATTCTAGATGTTTTCTCATAGTTGCTCTGAGAATGCCAATCGAAAACAAAAATACCAACATGCCGATAAATATGGTGATGTGCTAAAATCTGACGTCTTGGTGATGATACGATTGTAAAAAGGGTACCTACAGCGGCTATTTCGTGTTGTATTGCTAAAAATCTTGGCGGAATGCCAAACTCCATACAAAAAAAACTGACATTTCAGCATTTGCGCTAGAGCTCTAGAACATATTGTGAAAAGTTAGTTTTTTTTTATATGGAGGTTGGCACGCCGCTAGTCATCTAGCGATCAATGGAACGCGGCCATTAACATGCATTGGCTAATTATGGATGAGTGTATTCAGTAAAAATAAATGTAGCTGAATAAAGTGGCATCCCTGGTCCACAGATAAGTGATTCGTCATTCAGCTGAAAAGTAAAAAATTTTGTACTGTGAATTTGACATATTCAATATTCATACCCCTTTGTTGTACATTTTGTTGAGGTTATTTTGAAATCAAAAAGTATTCTTAACTAATCGCTGTTTTTGTTAATATTTAAGAGAAAAAAAAAGAAAAAATCCATAAAATGCCTTGCTTTAAAGTCAAAGTGAAATGGGGAAGGGAAAACTTCCCTGGCATTGAAGTGAATACCGACGAAGAACCGATTCTCTTCAAAGCTCAACTCTATGCCTTAACCGGAGTTCAACCCGAACGGCAAAAAGTTATGTTCAAGGGAAGTCAACTTAAGGACAACGAATGGAATATTCAACTGAAGGAGGGTGCAGCTATTCTTCTATTGGGTACAAAAGAAGAAGTGCCCCAATTACCTCAAGAACCGACGAAATTCATTGAGGATATGAACGAATCCGAATTAGCGACCGCTCTCGACTTGCCTGCTGGTCTAACAAATTTGGGAAACACTTGTTATATGAACGCTACTGTTCAGTGTTTGAAGTCTGTGCCCGAATTGCGAGAGACTTTGGTCGAATTCAAAGATGATAGTCCCTCTAGTTCGTCAGCCCCTCAAAAGATCACTGCAGCTATGAGATCGCTATTTGTTCAACTAGAGAAAGGCAACACAGTTACACCAATTATATTGTTGCAAACCTTGCATACAGCATTTCCACAATTTTCTCAAAGCGAAGGCGGCACGTATAGACAACAAGACGCTAACGAGTGTTGGTCGGAAATCTTAAAAATGCTGCAACAAAAGCTGCCAGCAAAATCGGGCGATGCATCAGCAACGAAAAAATACAACTCATTCATAGAGCAATACTTCGGAGGCGCATTTGATGTTGAAATGAAATGTAATGAGTGTCCAGATGAGCCCTCGAGCCAAAGTAAAGAAAATTTCCTCCAGTTGAGTTGCTTTATATCGCCCGAAGTCAAGTACGTGCACTCGGGCTTGAAATCCAAAATGCAAGAACAACTTACAAAGTATTCCGAAGCACTTGGACGGGACGCTGTTTATGTAAGATCGTCGAAAATAAGTCGTCTGCCAGCTTATCTCACCATTCAGATGGTTCGTTTCCAATACAAAGGACGAGAAGGAATCAATGCTAAGGTACTGAAGGACATTAAGTTTCCCATTGATTTCGATGCATTTGAGTTGTGCACACCCCAATTGCAAGCAAAGCTAACTCCAATGCGCGAGCAGCTCAAGAAGTTGGAAGACGAACGTGTGGCAAAGGCAAATGATGGACAGCTGGAGAAAACCAATGAAAAACCCCTAGTTGTCCTGGCAGAGCAGTCTTCTTTCCCTGATGATATCGGTAGCAATAATTCTGGTTATTATACTTTGCAGGCTGTGCTTACTCATAAGGGCCGTTCAAGTTCATCTGGGCACTACGTAGCTTGGGTGCGTCAGGCTGTTGCAGACACTTGGATGAAATTCGACGACGACGTGGTTTCAGCGGTCGCAACCGAAGACATTCTTAGGCTGTCGGGTGGAGGCGACTGGCATTGTGCCTACGTACTGTTATATGGACCTAGAATTTAAAATTTCTCATAATAAAAAAAGATCTCTTGAGAAACGATTACATACTAGTAATAACAAATAAATAAAACGAAGTAATCAAATTTCTTCTACATTGCAAGTTTTGTTATGGCGTATAATTAAATTGTTTCTTTTTTTACTTTTACTCAAAAACAATATTTTCTTTCATTATTTATATCTTTAGCGGATTTCTTCTTGTTTCAGGGTTTGGATTGTGACAATTTCAATTTTGCTGCGTGCATAATTATTGTCGACCCAGTACCGGTTTTTCGGGCCGCTTATCAAAATAAATTCAGATGGAGTTGCGACGCAGGTTTTTTCTTTTTTAGCTGGCCATTTGGGAGCATTTCTTATTGCCAGAACTTTTTCCCTATGATGACGTTTTAGATTGTCTAACAAAGTACAAGGACTCGAACAACGACATCAGCGCAGATGCAGAGATCAAGCAAAGAATTGCTCTTGTCAATCGATGTTTCGAAAAGAGAATTTGGTAGTAACCCTCGCACGAGCAAATATGCAGTTGTTGTATAAGACCCTTATAATCTCCGCCCTGCTGCACAGCCTTTTTTTTGTTGTATGAAACCGACATCGAGAATAATGAAGGCCTGCCCCACGTAGATTCCCAAAGAGTACCAACTAAACGAAAAGCAATTCAGAATTGGACCGACTTTCAGAACGAAGTGAGGCAATCACCAGACAGTGATTACCAAATGTTCCAATTGCCTAGTCTGTCGTTAAAATCGCCCTATACAATTAGTACGTCATGTAAAGCCAAGAAGCTAGTAGAGGTTCCTTGGTAGCGTCGTCCTTTTACTGTGGGGCATATGAGAGTAATGTTGGCGAAGTCATTCATCATGTGAATAGTCCTTAGACATTCACTCAAACCCACTTACTGCGACCTATCTATCCATAAGTTGTCAGTTTGTTCAATCCCCTATGCTAACAATTTAATACCAATAACATCTGATACAAACTATTTATTGCTTTTTTGTTTGTTGTTGGTACTTTCAATTATTTTGTCTAAATCCTTCAGCGACACTTCACCGCTTCCTCGTGCTAAAGGCTTCGGTTGATTTGGAGAGGACTTCCACCCGACAAGATAAATTATTTGAAACGTTGCAGAAATTCCATCATCCTAGAAACAACAAGTATTAATCACAAGTGACCAAAATCGTTCTTTTAAACCAACCTTTCCGTAAAGTTCTTTATAAATAGCACTGGCAGCGAACAATGTATCTCGACTTATGTGCATAGGCCTGTTGAACGCTGCATTGTTTTCCGCCATTCCCTTCAGATCCCACATCAACTCAAACATTGACGGATATCCGACGACCAGTTCATCGGTGTCTATTGTTAACATTGTGAAGCCTGTGCTATTAAGTATGGCTCCAATATCTCGTATCTGCAAATCAAAGAGAAGCTTAGTGAAAATCTGCTCGACTATTTGCTGTTTCTTTTACGGACCTGTGTAAATGGTGATATATGTGGCGATATGCCATTTTGGCGCTCCAATTCTGCTAATTGCAATGATGATCTCAATTCGTATAACGTGTCTCCGCCGAATAAAGATGCAATAAACACGCCGTCTGGTTTTAAACTCCTATTCACTTTACGAAAGCATCCGGGAAGATCGTTAACCCAGTGTAAGCTGAGGCTTGACATCACGAGATCCAAGGAGTTTTCTTCAAACTAAAAAAATTAAATATAAAATGATTTGGGTCTTTGTTTAATTAGTGCGTTATTGGCAACAGGAGAGGATAGGTTTTGAGGAACAAAAAAACTACATATTCCAGTTTAATTATTAACCTACTTACATCCAAATTTTCCTCGTCCATTTCCAATTTGGTAATTTTTAGTCCTGGCGTTCCTTCGGCCTGTTGAAGCATTGTTGGACTCGTATCGCACAGAGTCAAATGTTCCACTGTTTCCGCCAAAACATGACTAGAGACATGACCACGATTACATCCGATATCGGCAGCATTTTTAAATTCACGCTTTATGTCGAATATACGATCGGATAACCGAAAACCGACCTCTTCTTTTATGTAATCAAATAGCGCTACGTCTGGACTAAATAAGTTAGTGAAAAACTTGATGAATAACTTATACAATTATTTAGAACTTACTTTCTAGCAGCTCTTTCCTTTTGTAAAAGTTTTGTTTGTCGATCGAAAATATTTACAGCGGTAGACTGATTGGCTGCATACCGACATGGCATTATTAAATGATCATTTAGAACTTTTGTGAAAGTTGGCAACTGAATGTATTTACTTTGATGTATACTGATAACATTTAGGCACTGTTTTAAGCACTTTGTTGTTGAATTATTTAACATTTTGATTTAGAAATCAACTTTTGCTTTACAAAATTAAAATATCATAAAACAAAAGTCTTTAAACAGAAAATGTACATACATAACCTGAAACTGAGCAACACAACTTTCCAGAAATTTGACAGTTTACATACTTCGAAATGAACTTTCCAGGAACGCAGTTTATTACGGGTATTCATGCACGTCGTAAGTTTACCATTCGCGTAAAATGGTAAAAGAGCATTCACATGGGAGCGAACGAACGAATTGATGAAATGCGAACAAACCACTTTTTATGCATTTATAAACAGAAAATTGCACATTTTACTACTCCAAAATGAGAATAGTTAATTATTCCATCAAAATTTATTAAGAAAATAAATTTATTAACAGTTTAAATAACGAAATTTCGAAATCCAGATTTTTTGCCGCGAACGAAACACTCTGGCGCGAATTGTCAGTCTATTCACAATCCACATCATTTAAGTCGCGTTCCACAAAGTAGTACAATGAATTGATAAAATGCGAACAAACCACTTCTGATGCAGTTATAAAGAGAAAATTGCACATTTTACTAATCCTAGTGTAGAATAATTAGTTAGTCTATCAAATAACGAAATTTCCAATTCCAAACTTTTTGCCGCGAACGAAAACATTCTTTGTTTGGAAATGGAAATTTCGTTATTTGAACTCTTTTAAAATTTGTTTTCTTAATACAATTTGATGGATTAATTTATTATCCTACACTTGGAATAGTAAAATGTGTAATTTCTATTTATAAATGCATCAAAGGTACCTACTATGAATGCATGCAAAGTAATTTATTTCTGATTTCGCGCCTTTATTTCAAGTGTGAAGTGTCAGAATGAGGTCGTAGTAATGTCGTTTTCGGTTCATCGTCCAGAACCGTCCGGAAGAACTCTGCGATTCTGAATTCAAATCCAGAAGCAAATTTATCTTCTTTTAAGTAGAAGAACTGTCAGTTGAGTGCCAATCGAACGCTTTCAGAAGCGTTTGGGTTGATTCCAGACGGTTCTGTACGACCAACCGAAAACGACACAAGTTTACCATCTCGTGGTAAATGATTTTCCATACAAATTGTGACAGTTCATTTACCACCTCGTAAACCAAGTTTAGAACGTTTACAACGAGTTTACGACGTTGCATGAATACCCCTATTGTGTTTGCCCTAGACCTAGAGCACCTGCAAATTTTAGGAACATTTTTCAATCTATCGCATATTAACAACTGGACAGAAGGGGGAACAAATTGCTATCAAGTCAATTGCTTTTCGATGAAAACAAAGAAGAATTCTCGAGTTCCAATTGGAAGAAGGGATTATCTGCTAACGCAATCACAGATCTACATACTAAGATTTACTACCAAATCCGATCCGGTATCGTGAGCGAGGTCTAATTGGAGAAAAAAAATTAGGCTCATTAGTGGTCGTAGTGATGGAAAGCCATGGCCGATGATATTGCCAGCAGAATACCTGTAACCACGCAATGTAATCAAAGCCATTGACATAATCCTTGTCTTAACATTATTAATTTGAGAATATTTAGATTTTTTTATTTAATTTTTCATGGAAATAAGTTATAGCAGTGCAACCACATGAAGAGAAGGGAAAAGCACAGCGAAACTCAATTTCTATACTTTTGTTTTAGCAAACCAAGTATGGACATAAAAAATTCTGTAAAGTCGCAGACGAGATTTGTATATCCTTATATATGCAATAGAAAAGCGATTTGGCGGCAAATAATTCAAAGTTCTGTAGAGTCTAGGTGTATTTAACAATTATTAATAATACATATATATATAATACCTGCATGTGCATTTAAACATTTAAATTAAAGAAATTAAGGTATCGGTGACGGCTCTGCAACCAATTCGCCCTGTTTGCCAAAAATCTCTAATATATCTTCATCGCTGTCATCAGTAGAATCGCTCCGATTCGTGTTTTCCATTGAATTTGGCAGTTTGTAGTATACTGTGGAAGCTGAATCGAATTCAAGTGGAAACTTTTGTGGATTTAAGGTAAGGAATCTACGTGACGCCTTTTTTCCAATGGCTTTGCGCAAATGATCTTCAGTCAGCTTAAATGATCCACCGCTGATATTTTCACGATTTTTAGTATTGTTTCCTGGTGTATACACGAGAACTTTTCGGTCCGAGTCCTGACTTTCAGAAGCACTATTTAATTTGGTTAGCTCCTTTTCCGTTGTCATAGCTGGCTCGTCTTCCAGAGGTTTTTCTACACTCTGACGGTTGGTAAAGAGATTCTTACACTTCGCTGTCGTAGTTCTTTTAGGCGTTTTAAAGCTCTTCGATACATTATTGCTTGAAATCGGGCTAAGTATACAATTTTTTGCGTTTTCCAAGGGATCGGGTTTGGAGACAGCCGTAGAGTTTACTATGTTTTCAGGCAAAAAGCAAGTTTCATTTGCTGCTTTCACTACCTTGTTTTGTATAGGATTCACTGCTGACTTAGGCAGATTGCAAATTGGTACAGGCTTTTCCGCAGGGGCTACAATTTCTTTTGAACTTAGCTCGCAGTCCGATGATGTAGACAGTAGTGTCAAGTTTATGCTCGGAATTGGTTCGCTGGATTTCTTAGATTTTCTGAGAACCCTGCGAAATCTGGGTTTTGTGTAAGAACTGTTACAATCGGGTGTGGAAGAACCAGACGATGAGCTTGATAGCGACCGCTTTCGTGAGATATCAGAACGTCTCTTTCTGTGTAGACTCTTCCGCCTTTTTACCGACTCAGGCTTAGGTTTATCAATATTTTTAACATTTGGATAACCTAAACTGTCCTCATACGTTTTACTACGAAGCTGCGGTTTTAAATTGCTAACTAATTTAGGACGTACATCCACCTCGCTCATTGCACGAGCCGATGTTCTGCTTTTAATAGCCGGCAGTCGGCTGAATACTTCACCGAATTCGTGGTTCACATCGAATTTATCAAAATGATTGTACTTCCTATCAAGCTCTTTTTGCTTTCCCTTAACATAACGAAACCTCTTGATAGTCATTGTTGTACAGCTGGTTGCTCTTGGCTTGCGATTAGATAGAATATATTTTGCAGTGTCTGCAGACTGTAGGGATTCGTCGGAATTAAAATGTATCTGGTGATTTTCAAAATGCATAATTTGCTCTTCTTCCACCGAGGAATTGACGGACTTCTCCAGTTTTGATTTCCTTAACCACGAGCCTACTTTGTCTGTGATGGCGTTCACATCAAATGTATCCAAGACCCTATCCATTCCCGATTCTTTCCACTTACGCTTTCGTTCTTCAATTTCTGGAAGTGTCTCGTTCAACAAGTCATTCACATCGTATTCATCTGAAGTGCTACTGCCTTCGAAATTGTTTACTCTCACCAGTGCCTGGCAATTATTCACAGCAACGGGACTGTTTTCTTTTGTTTCCGACTCGCTGTCATCTTCAGCGTCATCGGTTGGAATTTCGTCAAAATGCATGGACTTATAGTCTTCTTCTGTGACCATACGCTAAGAAAACATTTTTACATTTTGTTTTGTTTATTTTTTGTCTTGCTAGTACGTACCGACATAAATGTTGACCATTTTTTGGATCTTTCATAAATAGTTTCATCAGATGGAAAAATTGAACCTTTTGCGCTCATAGTACTATTTAATAAAATAACATAAAAACTTTTTACTGCAAATTATATCAATATTAATATTATTTGACAATTTGAAGGACTAGGACGAAGACCAACCGCCAAACACAGATCATTAAATGGAGAAGTGCTTTGTAAATTCAAGATTCCAATAATATTGGAAGTAGTGCGCAGAGCTATCTACCATGCTTATATTAAAATAAACCAAAGCCACCTTTCCAGAAAAGATTTCCCACAATCTCTCCACCGAGGAGAGATTCTTTTTGATTCAACACACATTGATTTTCAACTTGATTTATAGGTGGGTTTTGTGTTTTCTGGCATGTGAGTTCTAAAATTTAGGGCGTTAAGTTTTAGCGACCCGATTTACCTCCACAGCACAGATAAATGCTCGCTAAATTCGTTGTACAAGATATAGATGGAACACGCACCCATATCTTATTACAACATGTATTTTGAATTTTGTTATTTTTTTACTTATTTCCTACTCACTTACATCGATTTTCAAGTATTCCATGAAATAGTCAATTCAAAATTTGTTTTGTTTCGGTATTGTCAAAATTTATCGCCGATTTGATGTACCAGACGATTCGTTCAGTAAAGGCGTATTTTTTTGAGAATCTATAGCTAGCTCACTTTTACTCTTACATGCAAAACTTGTATACTCACTTTTGGTTTTGTTTATACCTACTTACTTCCCAAAAAAATACGCCTTATGTAGACACTTTTGTATGGGAGATAAAATTTAGCGCGGCTTAAATGCAAAATAATTACTTATTTCCTCCCGGATAACAGTTAGGCCATGTGTCAATTTATTGGTCTAAATAATTATATTCGCATCATTTTCTGATAATTATGTGTGTTGAAAAGAGAAGTTCACCAAACTCCAATCTTGAAACAAAGTTTTATCGAATTTTACGCTATTAATTAATTGAAATTCAGTGTTATATTTCCTATTCAACATTCTAGCAAAACTCAAACAAAAGCAAACGTCAAAAATTATCCTATGGGATAATCCTACTCCCGGAGCAGGCCTAAGGCCGTGTATCAATTGGGCTAAATAATAATTATTCTCGGATAATTTTCAGCTGTAAAAAAATAACCCTGCTCCAGGAGCAAGATAAGATAAGATAAGATCCTGTAGGCTAATATTTTGACGTCTTCTTTTGTTTGAGTTTTGGTAGAAGTTGGAAATAGAAATAGTTGCTAGAAATGTTGGACTGTCGAGCTCTGTATTTATTAGCCGCATCAGGAAAATGCTCCGATTCGACATTCACGCCTATCGCGAATAATATTTCCCCCGGAATGTTTCCCATTCAGCAATTTGATTTACATTGCTGACAAGGGAAACATTTCCATCGGAATTTATTCACGATACCCCTAACTATGTTTTGGAAGGTGGCTTTGATGAGGATCATAAACTGGCAATCACTACATTCACATCATGATCGTACCTGATCCTATCCATCGTATCTCCTGGATCGCGTTAGTATCTGCTTGTAGCGGGTGCGGACAGGCTCAAGTCGTAGTCCATTAAAGTTTATGGTCTGGTTCTCATTTTAGGAGATTCTTTATCCGAGGTAGGTTGTGTGTCTCTCTCATAACTAGATTTTGTTTCGCATGATCGGGAAGATACCCCGACCCCAACGGCACAACCCTCAACCTGGAGGAGCAGGCGCTTGTTTAGGCCATAGTCTATTTTGGACAAAATAGTTGGAGTAGGAATGAAGTAGGAAGTCACCTGTCAGTACCTTAACATCAGACCATAGTTTCTTCGATGTTTTGCGAGTTCCGGAAAATTCTCAAAGCATATAACAACGTTTGCTTTGGCATAGGCTGATGTTGGGGTACCTTTTGAACTATTTCCAACAATTGTTTTGCTTGGTCCATGAAGGGACCCTGTTGATCGGAGGCTGACCATGTTAGTTCCAAGTTTTATTTCCATATGTATTTTCAACCGCGATAACTGGAAAGGGAAAGAAGATGAACCTCCTCCTGAACCTCGGCTAAATTCGGTTATGGAACTGTTTTGGATTCATAAGCACCCTTTATCGCCTAATTGTCGATTATCATACTTACATAAATATTGTTATACACATTCAGTAGTTAATTTCTCTATAATGTTAGTTTAGTTGTTACTCTTAGTTACTCATTTTTTGTATATTCTTTACGGTATTTTCTGTTATGTATTCATGATAATATCTTTGCCTTTACATGCCTCTATGATGCATTGCAGAGCAGTACGAGTTGAGCAATTATAGAGGCAACAGCCATACAAGCTTACATCGAATGTTAAAATAAATGTTATAACTTATATAACGTTGTTTGAAGAGCGCATGTTTTTTTTTTCTGTTATTTTTCTACGTTGAACATTCATCGGTCAACTTCGTGTGGTTTAATATAAAACATGAACTATGATAGGTACCTCTTCAGGGGTAGGGAGGTTATGGTGGTGATGGCGGTGGCGGGTAAATATATTTATTGGAGGGAGAAAACTGACAGATATTTCACATGTAACAGAGTCTTAAACTCTGAGAAGTACTTATAATCAGGGCCCAAGTTCCGTAAAATGAAAACGATCGAACGATATCGTTTTCACTAAACCTGTCTCTATCATATCTGTGGCAATAGACAGAGACTGCTATTGTCGAAACGATATCGTTCGATCGTTTTCATTTTACGGAATCCGGCCCGAGTTTTATGTGATTTTCATTGGGCACATCAGATTTCTATTTCAGATCTCAGATTTTTCGTGGCACATGGAACATGAAAGCAGACTGTTTGAAAACAAATTCTGAATGACGTAAAACAGCTGTGCAAGGTATAGGTACTGGTATTAGTGAGAATTGTGTAGGTAAATGTTTTGTAGTAGCCTTTGAGATTCCATTGCAGAACGTATGCATGCGTTAATGGCGCACCAATACATGAAAAATCCTGGGCCCGCCGACAGCTTGTAGGCAAAGTCCGTTGTGTGGGAGGAGTTGACCGTCCATTCCTACTGGTTTGTGGCCTGCATGATACAGGGACGGAGCTGGGTTGCTTTGCAGATTGATTCCACTACATGTGTTTTGCATGATTGTTTATTTTCGTAAACATGCCAGTATTCGGTATGGTTGGCTTGATCGATTTGTCTGCAGAAACTTGTGTTTCGAAGTACTGAGCAGCGTCTGGTTGCGGGCCAGAGTGGGCCAGAGTGTTGACTGCAGCGATGCCAACTCAAAAATGTGATTTAGAGCCAGAAATGTGAATTTGGGGCTAGTTCAGGGCTAGATCAACACTGTTTTGACGTTTTTTACGTATAAAATACTGAAACAACATTTTAGTTGTAAATAATTAACTAAATTTTCATAGAAAAACTGTTTTATAGCAATAATTAAATGCGTATTGATTGAAAATATAAATTAAACACAGTGCTAAAACGGCATTTTACAGTGCTAGATCGGATGAAACAGGGCTAGAATTTCACAATTGGGCTAGGTTTGGCATCGCTGGTTGACTGTTTGCAATGACGTGTGGCTGTAGCTGTAGGTGCACGAAGATGTTTGGTTTAATTTATTGTTTTCTGGGAGAGCGTGCGGGTAACTGGAGTGGAGGTTTTTCTGTTGAGGCTGTGATAAAAGGGCCAGAAGAAAGTCGGGGAAGGTTAATGGAATATACTAAATACCATTGACACACTAACTATAAATGGACTGCTAGCAGCCAATTTTTCGTTGAAGCAAACATAAACACTAGCTCTTTTAATGTCGTTTTCGGTTGGTCGTCCAGAACCGTCCCGAAGCAATCCGAACTCTTCTGAAAGCGTTCGATTGGCAGAGAGAGATCGCGAAGAGTTCTTCCGGACGGTTCTGGACGACCACCCGAAAGCGACATAAGTTAACGGCGGAGAGAAACGAAACACTCAAATGTCATCGAGCAATTCGTGCGATTTTGTTTAAGTGCTAAGTGTGCCATCCGTTATGGAACTTTCGATAATCGTTATTTTGCGAAGTTGCAGTGTTTCTACAATGGATGATACTGTGTTCTACATAAAAAATCGCAATGGCGCGCAGAAGTTTCATACTTTCGCCGTACTGAACCAAAAGGGCCTAGCTTCATTTTTCCTTGCAGGTTTGTATGAAACTGGCATTTCGCTAGCTGTCCAAGTAGTATGTCAAGTCAATGCTAAATTCGTTTGGAGGTAAGGGTCATTACATTAGAAGTATAATATATGGAATGTTGGTTGAGGTTGAGTTGAGAGACATTTTCTGCACTTGCTGGGACACTAGTAATAAATCGGGGGGTTTTCGAGCCTTGCGCCAGCTAAGAACAAAAAAGAGGCATTGCCTTACAGCTTTAAGCTGTAAAAAATAAAAAAATAAATCAAAAGACATGTTTATTGAATTGCATTGCTTTGGTTGTTTATTTATTTTACATTTTTTTATGTAAAGGAATACCTACATTTAAAATTAAAAAAATAAACTAAATAAATATACATTATTTTGTATTATTTAGCTGTTTCTGTATTTGTAGTTTCTATATAATATTCGATAGTTTACAATATCATTTTTATACGTATATATACCTATAAACATGTATTTTGTTCTTTAATCGTTTAAAACATTATCATTTGTGTTAGGCACAACAATAAACTCTGATTGAAAAAGACTCGTGTTTATTAAATACCCGACTACTTTCGTACAGTTTATTCATTTTTCTATTTATGGACGAATGAATTTGTATTTATTTGTAATATGTAATTATGTTGATAGTAAAAAAAACAAAACAATGTTTTCTATGATAATGGGTTGAAGATTCACTTTATATTTATTTCTTAAAATTATATTAACAATGCAGTAGCGTTCCAGGCATTTATTCATTGAAATCTAAAGAGCATGTTTGTATGGGTAATAGAAATTGCCAAGCAAATAACTCACCTACATTTATTTAACTTGTTGGTACCATTTCAATTAAAGCGGGATTACCAATATCGAAATAATGGCCGCGTTCCATTGACCGCTAGATGACTAGCGCGCATGCCAAACTCCATAAAAAAAAACTGACATTTCATCATATGCGCTAGAACACTAGCATGGAGTTATATGGAGTTTGGCATGCCGCTAGTCATCTAGCGGTCAATGGAACGCGGGCAATGTATCATTAGAAATATGGAAGTTTTTGTTTGTGTTTATATAAGTCTGGAACATGGATAACTGCTACTTAACTCTGGCAGTAGAAGCTCTTCAACGGGCAATGCCAATGAAATTAAATCATATAAAAAGAACCGGACGATATGGGAAGCAGAAATACTCTGCCACTGACAGTAATAAGAAACAGAAACATATTCGGCCCTATCATGGTATCCGTTCGGAGAGTACTTTTCTCCGCAACGCAAATCCAGTCGGATACTAAATTTGCGTTCAAAGTATCCGTTTTCCGATCATGCATCAACGCATTTTGTTCACTAAAATATTTCCGCGATGAACAGATGTCGGAGACAATCGGAGAAAAATTGGCATGTGGCTGTCAAATGCAGGTGCAAAAAACGCAACCCATCGCCCTGAAACGTAGACTCCCGGTGTGCGTTACGTATTGTCGGAGAAATGTTCCGAACAGCTTATCGGAACGATTACCATGAAGCAAAATTCTCCGATTCGTACAAAATCGGAGAATTTTTCTTTCGGAACGGATACCATGATAGGGCCGATTAAGGACTTAGGGCCGTTTGCTGATACGACTCATAACGATTTAAGTTCTACTTAAAGTTTTATGGGCTGTCACATAAGAGTTTATGTGGAACTTAAATTTGTATGTGCCGTATCAGCAAACGGCCCTTAGGGTTGTTCGATAACTACATATTCTATATAAAATTTAGAAAATGTCCACCTTCCAGTTAAGTTGGAGATTCCTGATAGTGTATTTACATTACCACGCCATGCAATTTTGCATGACTTCAGAAAGAGAAATCCGTTTGCTACAGTCAAGGCTAACGATCTGTAAGAGTGATACCACAAATCTCCATAAAAAAGTTATGGCGGCCTAAATTCAACAGTTAGGCTAGTGCTCTCACTCTTACACATCATTAGTCTTGACTGTGGAAAAACAGATCTCTCTCTCTGAAGTCATGCAAAATTGCGTGGCGTGGTAATGTAAATCCACCGTGAAGTTCCAACAAACAAAAATTCGTATGGCAGGTGGGTCTATTCCATTTTAAGCTTTAGCCCGTTGAAGTAGCGTCGCGTCGATTTGGAGGTGCTATTCTCACTCTGAATAAACGGAGTGCCGATTTTGACAGATTTTGTACTGACACGCTTACCGATGTTCGGCACAAGACTACGTAATCAACGTAACGTAATTATATTTTTATTAATAAAATCTTTATAAAGATAAAAGTTGGATTCTAAACGTAAAGCATAATGTCCGAAAATAATTATATTGGAGTTTAGAGTCTTTGCCGCGAGCGTAGCGAGCCACATCCCCCAACTTGAAACAATATAAACTTTGACATTTGACGAATAGCAACACCCCTGAATAAACTTTTTTTTTATAAGCTTTTATAATGTAATTTTTGTCTTTCCCAACTACGTATTTAATTTGTTGGTGGTATATGTATTTTGTGTGTTGCGTTTCATCTGCCAGGTTTCGTCATTTCGCTGCTAAGCGCAAGATTAGCTCTTATATTTGTCATACTTTTTACTATTCGCCATTTGGTGACAGAAAAAAAGAGTTCACATTCATATTTAAACTTATACCATCATCCTGCTTTTGTTTCTTTTTATTGACTTTTTTTGATACATCAAAATATTTATTTTCATAATTTGTATTATATGTATATATATTTTGTATTTCTTAGCATATTTTGTTATTGAATTTAATTATTAACATTAATGACGAGGTGAGAATTAACGGTCATAGCCGAATGCGACTTTATTCATCCAATTGCATGTGAATGTGTTGGCTGTCAGGCTAAAAGTAGTTCCCTCTGCGGCGTACTTCTAAGAGCGTTAGCAGTTTTTAAATGAATACTATGTAATACAAAAGAAAAGTTTTAAATAAACTGACTGGTAACGGCAAATACACTAGCTACAAAATATGTTAATAGGAAATTGGAGTAAAAGAAAAATTTAGGCACCTTCTGCTATAATCGATTTCAGACAGTTTTGTTTTCGTCAGACAGTTGGGGAAAACAAATTATTGAATTTGTAGTTGAAAACTTAAGTTTTATGTATTTCTCTTTAAATACAAAATATTGCAATTTTAATTATTTTTCTTTTATATCCGAAGAAAGAAGAAGATTTCGCTTCTCGATTAAGTCATAATGCACTCATGTAGGACTCTCACGAGTGCAATCAATATGTATCTATTTTATACAAAGCAGCTGGTCCTGGCAGCAGGCATACATATTATATATATATATATTTTTGAAACCAATGTCATGAGTGGAATCGAACAGAAGTAGGGTTCTGGTTCCATTAGATTTCAGATAGAAAACGACATTACTAAACTAGGAGTTAGAACGTTCTCAATGCCTGCACATGTGTTTTGGCATATGTGATGCACAAGGTATTATGTTGTCATTATTCTACGATTTTACAACCTACATAGTCGGCTTAAGTATTTTGACAAAACCTTTTTGTGACTATTGAGCCTAGATTTTATTAGTATCGTTAAATAACGGTGCGAAAATGATGCACAAAATAAAGAATCTATTTTAAGCTCTAAGCATGGCAAATTTTATATTGTTTCTTTGTGCAAATGTTTTTACACTTTTAAGTACGTGAAAACCAAACAACTGTTGTATTTAACTTTATTGCAAGTGAGTTTTATGTGTTGCGTCAAACTGTGCACTAGTGCATTATCAAATTAATAGGTTTAAAAAGCATAATGACGTAAGAAACTTAACGAGATCAGGTGCTAAGCGCAAAACAACGAAGACCGAGTCCTTCTACGGGAGTTTAAAAAAAATATTTTTGTGTAGCCTCAATTTGCTGCAGATCAAAAGACGGCCAAGAATCCAATCAGTGAGCGCACTGTCCGACGACGTTTAAAGGAAGGAAATTTTAATACAATTAAAGATAAGTACGGCACATATCAAAGGCAAACAAGCTTAAAAGACTGACATTCGCAAAGGAACATCTGCAGAAGCCAAAGGAGGTAGTAAGGCAAAAAAACAGCCCGTTTGTCAAAGAGTGAGCATGAGCAATGGTGGATGCTCTATCATGCTCTGATCTGTTGTGTATAATGGGCTGAGTGACTTGGTTCCTATCACCGGCTCGATGAACCAAAGTCAATATTTTATTACCTACCTTAAATAATAATGCCTTTCCTTCCGGAGATATGCTTATTGGGGAATCATTTATCCTGGAACAGAATATTGCATGCCCCATGCCACAAAGCTCGCATGATAACTAACGAAGGATGTTGAAAAGGTATGTGGCCTATTTTACCAACTTGCGAATTTGTATACACAAGTAATTTTCAACAATTTTTGTAGAAAAGGTGTAAATTTCGGTACTACAAAACTTATGGTGAAGCCAAATTTGCTTTTTTTAAATATATGTATTGTGTAATTTAGTGAAATAGGCCACGGGTCTCTTTTGAAACGCAAAGGAACAGTTTCGTTAAATAGAGCTTTCTCCAGAGATTCTTCAAAATTTAGTGGATTCAATACCGAGACGCCTTCAAGCTATTGTAGTCAAAGGATGTTATACATTTCACTAAATTCTTCTTCATTTCTTTACTTTTGTTAAGTTTAAACTTTGTATTTTTCTTAGTATTACAAACTTGTCAAAATACTTATGCCAACACATGAAACTACTAATTAATTTATATCTTTTCAAGTTTCTATGAAAAAATATTTGTTTGCTTATTTTTAAGTTTGTATTAGTTACATATTAAAATGAAAAGATAAACAAGAATTCCTTTGAGTTAGACTCAAAAATGCACGATTTTTATTTCGTCAAAATACTTATGCCGACTAATGAAGTTAGTTTGGAACTGTGCCTTAGTTCTCAGTACCCATAGAGATGGGCCCAGAGATCACGTAAAATAAAAACGATCGAATGAAATCGACAAGACAGTATGAGTCTCTGTCTATTGCCACAGATATTATAGAGACAGGTTTAGTGAAAACGATATCTTTTTCCGTTTTCATTTTCCATGATCTGACCCCTGATTTTTGTATATAAAAGAGAAAAAACTAAAACCAGCTTCGCATTGATTTCGCGTTAATGTTTAAATCTATTAAATAATATTAAATACAAAATCAAATACTTACTTATTGTCTTCAATCGAAAATGTTTCCGATGAGCCATGCGAAGCAACTGATGTACCTGCAAGCGAACTTCGAATTGAATGCGAGTCCTCTGGCACGTTTAGAGTAACTAAAAGTGTTTTTGTTTTGTTGTTAATTTTTGTTTTTAAATCCAATCGGTGAAACAAATAAAAAAAAAACAATAATAATAATCAAATTTATTTTTAAGAATAACATAAACATGATTGTTATATTTGAAATTAGAACAAAAAAGATGTATAAATTTATCATAGGTACTAGTTATTTTTTTTTTAATTTAAATGCAGTAAGAAAAAAGTGTTTCAATTCATTTCAAACAACAAAAACAAGCATCAGATGTAAAACTACTTATATTTCGTGTTGTGTTTTTTTTTCTTTCTCTTCGAAAACAGTATTACAAAAAATATTTAATCAATACAAATATGTATTTGTGTGTTTTTTTGTTTAAGTAACTACAATAATAAATTAATTTATTTTTCTATCAAATTTGTTTCAAAAAAAAAAAAACTAGAAAATGCTACTTTAAAAAAGTTTCTATAACAATTAACTTATTTGGCAAATACAAATTTATGTTGCGTTGGATACTTCTTCTACGTTACATGCAAATTAAAATAGTAATTTAACAATTATAAATTCTTTGTGTTATATGTAACAAGCAAATGAGTTACAAGAAAATTTATTTAAATATATAGTATATTCTTAAACGAATGAGATTAAAATAATGGAATTAGACATAAGTGTAAAAAAAAAGTTGTAACATTTTAATGTTGCTCCTAATTTGCTAATGGTGTATTCCACGGGTACAAGAAAGTGTGAGTAAATTTCAGTTGATTTTTTAATTGGTTGCTTTTCAATTTTAAATTGTATGTACAATAATCGATTTGGCATTTTTATATTTTTGCATAATTTAAAGTCGAGTATTCTCTTCACTCTCTTCGCCATCACTTTCGAAACTTTTGATGGCTATTGTGAATCCATTACTGTTGCTATACAGAGAGTAACTGCTGACAGCGGGAGATGTTGCCAAGCTTGTGCTACTTTGATATGTTTTCATTGAAAATGCATCACCTTTTTTTTGAGGGGGAGGAACGGTGTGATTTGTGTATATAAAAAATAAGAATAAATGAAAGCCCAAAATAATTAAACCAGTTTTAATGTACATATTTTGATTAAGCAAACATTATAAGCACAAAACCGTAAAAACTATTCAAAGGACAAAATGGTAGATATGACTTAATGAGACTAAAGTAAAGGATCCCACCACAAATTTTTTTAATTATTTTAGTATTGGATCTATAGACGGTATGTTTATGTTATTAAGAGGAACTGCACAGGTTAATTATTATAAAACCAGCTGACATACAAATTAAGAACATTAATTTTCAATTTATTGTCCATGTCACGCTTCTACATTAAAAGATTCGGGTGTAAGTTGGTTAAGTGGACCATCTGTAAATCTCCATATACTAACATTGGCTCTTAAAGCATCCCCAACATTTAGAAAAGATATTATGGGCTTGATCTAACAATCTCATCCTGGGTCTACCTAGAGGACGCCTGACTGATTCGATAGCAAGACTTGGAATCCATGTTTGGGACATGCGTTTAACTGACCAAACCTCCGAAATCGAAGCATGGACAGCTCCGTCCGGAGAAGTAGCTCCTCGACTTTCAGTTCCCCTCGTATTAAGATCAAGGTCTTAAAAATCTATTCAATAAATATGTATTGTTGTTGCTTAGCTTTTTTCGGAGTGTGCCCATTTTGAACGTTGACGATTACACGAAGTTCACAAGTTGTGATTGCGCGATAATATGGCAAAAAGAGATAGATCACAATGTTGACATCGTATTTGTTGGAGAGTAACATCGACGACGACGGCGATAAGTCTAGCGACATTTCAAGACCATCACGAAAGGGTGCAAAAGCGTCATTTCTTTTATACGTTACATACTCGTTGCGCATACTATCAGTCTCAACTTAGAACTTAAGGGCCCAACCCATTGAATCGGTCGTGTCCGGCAACGTATTCGACTGGGAAATGGATAGAATACAAGCTAGCTAAGACCCCGACCCATAGAATCCGTCGCTTCCGTTGTGGCAACGTATTCGGCTGACAGGTTGATAGAATACGCAGCAGCTTATGGAAGGTGACCCATTAGCAACGTACGTGCCGGATCCGAAGGATAAAGTAGGTTTACTTTCTACTTTTCTATCCGTCGCATCCGTTGACAGTTAGCACAGCGTGAAAGGAAACACTTCCATTGGTAGAAATATTAATATAATGAGAGAAACTATCAAATGCTCCAGATAACAGTTAAATCAAACTAATTTTGTGGATATTTCTGAATTTAATAAATTGCAAAGTGTTTTAAAGATTTCAATTGTGGACTGCGGTGACGGATTCTATGGTATGGTTCTCTCCGTCGAATACGTTAATCCGTCGACGTAACGTATGCGACGGATTCTATATGTTGGGCCCTTTATCCACAAATGAGAAACTCCTGGTAGAAACTTATAACTGAACTGCGGCTATCAAGAAAAGTGTTTATGTGAACTGACTGTTAAAAGTTGGAACTGTTCGTAGGTAGTTGGTCGCTCTCATGTGAATAGGCCTTTAACTTACAGAGTCCATCGTGTCCGGCAACGTAAACTAAGGTGGAAACTTTGGTCCCTATTGTGAGTGTCGATAGTTGATTCTTGATCTACAACTGTGATTGTCGATTGCGATTGATATTTGTCGATTTGACAGTTGCTTGTAGTCGATTACAAAATGTCTGGTCGATGATTTCTCTTGGAAGTGAAAAAAATGTTGTACGTAAGAATAGCTAAAATCAATCGACGCAATTGACAATTGTCGTGACGATCGCTGATCGACAACCACAATAAGGACCTTTAAAACGCGCGCCGATGACTGTTTGAAGAGCGTGGGGTGTGGCTACACAATCATTACAGCGAGACATGTAGTTTTGAGTGAGTAGAGAAGAGATTCTTCATTTGGTATATGGTACATTCGACTTTGTCTGCAGCCAAAACTCAAAAGAAAGCCGAAAGTTATTTGTGGAGAGTTTCACCAGTTGCTGAATGATATTATGCACATGATCGTGTAGCAACACTCAATCAGAAAACATTCTCTCTGCGGAATTATTTTGAAAAAAATATTTTGCACGTCGGATTTTATAAGACTGTTCCTTATATATATATCGACGCAATGGACACGACGAATTCTATGGGTTGAATCTTTTAGCGTTCTTTATACATACATATAAAAAATTAAATACATAGATAGAAATAGAACAGTCAAACATTTTTAGTATATATGAACATAAAAACGGAGTCACAAGAGACAAAACTTCTAGATGGGAGTTCGTAGGCAAATTACTAAAGCGGCAAAGTTTCGATGACTGAGAGAACGTTCTAGAACGAAAAACGTGAAGAATAAATTTACTAGCATCATTCTGATAAGCGCTTATGGCCTCATAGAAAAAAATACGCTGTCAAATTTAAGGTTTCGTCAAACAGAACGCGTTATCAATACCGCGGTGAGATGATTTTGACGCGGCGCGTTAGACGACTCTCAACATGTCAAGCAGCTCTGATGACGAATTATTGATTTTATTTATTTATTTATTATGATACGAAATTTTCGAAAAAGAAAAATAATTTGGGTGCACGACATAAATAAAAAAAGGGAATGAGAAGGACAATATAGTTCTCATTTAAATCCTTTCACCTTTTAAAACATTGTTTTTATACATTTCATTACCCATATCGTAAAAATATGTGTAATTTCTTACAAATACGATTAAAATTTTTATTTAAAACTACAAAAATGACTCACACCGCTCCGCGTCAGAGAATAATCTGCACAAGATATGTATTTCGGTATATTACAACGCGGCGGTGGAACGCAGCGGTGAAACGCGTTCTGTTTCTGTTTGACGGAGCCTTTATAGTTGCCATTGACTGTTTTTCTAGTAATATCAAAAATGTTGGTAGTTATTTAAAGCTAATATCAGACGATATGTTGAATCAGCAAACGTTTGCTGAAAATTGTTTTCCAATCACAACAAATCGTGCATACTTGATGACAGAAATTTTGTTTTTACACGATATGCTGTGATTGGAACACAATTTTCAGCAAACGTTTGCTGATTCTAGCTTATGAATTGCTAGTTTTTTTTTGTACAAATGTTTGTACCTGTCAAGTGAGACTGACGTTCTGTGGGATCTGTCTACAGAATTCAGAAAAGTACATATGGAAGTTTTCGAACAAAGTTATGGTGATGCCGATTTTTTTCTGGTAAGGATTCAGGAGTTTTCTCTGTCGATATTCAGGAGAAATTTAAAACTTTTCTGTGAGAATTCAGAAAATAGATTTTATTGTGTTCGTTCAGAGATTATAACTTTTACCTAAGTTTTATGGTCGAGTCGGCTACAGTCACTAAGATTATTTTCGGGAGCAGAGATAATATACACGAGATTTGTCCACCTATTTACGTCTGAACTCAAATGAAGTATGACTCATTCGACAGTTTTAGGCCACCTATATCCATTTCTGTACAAATACATTTCCATATTCAATCTTCGCAACCCCCCGTTAGTCCGTGTTACCACAAATAACATAAGAAATTCAATTTCTATAAAATATTTTATTTATATTTAAAGATGACTTAAAGATGAATAATTTTTAACACGGATAGTTGATAAAAATATTAATAGCTTAGTAATATCATCTTTAGCACCCAAAAATAAATGGACAACAAAATGCAACAAATAGATTCCTTATATGTAAGAAAATGCCAAGTTTGTTAATTAATAAATCAATAAATAATATCAGTAGTAGGTAATAAATACATTTGTTTATAAAACTGCACAAATTAAAGTAGGTATATGAAATAATTTTGTAAAAATATGCCCGCCAAAACTGATTTAATTTTTCAATTATAAAATGAGATTCGAATGTGTGTATTTGAACGGCTAGGTTACGGCGGCGTTTCCTGGCTCTGTGTGACTCCAAAAGATGTTTCCGCATGCAGCTTTCTGGTATTTCACCAGAGAGGAGAGCGTTGATTCCGTTTTGAAAGTATATCGAGGTAGCCTCAATGATTTCAACTACTTTGTGCATTGATTGCAGTAGTAATACTCAGATATGGTTTCGGTTTTGACCACTTATTTATGTTGAGAAATGCTGTGCAACTATCTGTTCGTCTGGAGAGACAGGACATTTCGTTTCTAATTCACAAGACATCACGAGCTTAGATGGAGAAATTAAAGGTCCTTGTGCAGAAGTCCTGTATAATAGAAACCAATGCAAAAATCAGCATATGTTTTACACACAATTTGCTAATAACATTTTAAATGATTGGATAGGATTATAATTGTCGAAGTGCAGTATCTAATCTAGTCAAAATGTATTATCTTCATGGGAAGACCCGAACCAAAGTTATTTTAAAAACACGGCAGAGTGACAGTTTGGCGAAGGCTACTGAATATGTGCATGCAAGTATGGCTGAATTTGAGGAGCTTTCTGGGACATCAAGAGGTTACTGATTTTGTTTTTGTTTTTCTTTCAGGACTTGCACCTGAATCTTCAACCACCGCATGTATATTAAGGGTGTTAAGTTTAAATTGATTTCAATAGAGAATCAGCTTTAAAAAGGGGGCAGCATTTCTTACCGAATATTAAAGGGATTTGCTTTTAGGCTGCACTAATTTTTCAGCATCACTACGGGAGTGAAAAATCTTCTACATCTTCTGGCTCAATTATGGCTTTAGCAACCCAGAAGGGGCTTATAAAATCCTTGTAAATCCACAAAAATGCACGGTTTGTGGACTGGTGGTATAATTACTAGTTTATCTAAAACAAGACTACCGTCCATAGAGCCATTTCCGTACGTTGATCAGCGAATATTTGTTTTAAAATGAGCGTGATATTGAACGGAGAATATTTTCTGAAAACTTTTCGCAAAGTTTGTATTCTTTTGGCCACTATGGGCAGTTTTCTTTTTCGCTTCAGAGTAGACCATGAACTATCAAAAAGAGTTTCTTTGTTATAAGCTCAGACACATCAGAGCTCTGGACTTGTGTTTCTTTTTTCCTTAAGAATATTTTTCGTCAGGTCAGAATATTTGACTGAGCAGTCTGAAATCTGAATATAAATCTGGGTATAGCTTATTTTGACTGCTAACCATAAATGATCGCTGACTAGGTATGCGAATACTGGTAGAGAAATCAGATCGGTCTGAACACGCTCCGAAGCATGCTCGACATACTCAATTGCCCGAGTTTTGTTCAATACTCTACTCTGAAGTCTGAACGAGAAACGAAAATCGCCTTATGGCACTTTCTCGCTTGGATTGTTGGCCTCGAAAAATAGAATCTGTCGGAATGACACAGTCTCAGAAAAAGACGTACGACGGATGAATTCACTTGACTGAATCAACGGTCAAGATAACAGATGCATTACGCGAGCTCTGAAATGTTTGGAGTTGAGATCAGTAAGGCATTTCAGTACTAGTCGGAGTGCTGTTATTGGCTTTAACCCGATAAAAGTCGCCTAGCTGTCAAAGCCACAATTAAATACATAAGCTTTGTATGGAGTAGTTTTATTGCCTATAGGATAAAGCAATTGGGTGGGGTATGCTTACGATAGCAACTTTATCAGCCGCTCCAAGCGATCGTAAACTAGGCTTGTACTATAGCAGACATTGGTTGGTTTTAAAGTAAACGAGTACACCACTAAATACACGTTATCAAAAAAAAAATAAACAGGTAACTTTGAGGTATTTAAGGAGTGCATCTACCTCGGCGTAAACATCAATTGAACGAGAGGCATGGTATTCGACAAAGAGGAAACCACTACTACTGGATACTGGTATATCAAATGAATTCAAAACTCGGACGAAATGTAACCTCTACAGAACCATTATTTGCCGAGTTCTGGCAAAAAGGTTTTGTACTGATTGTTGGCCCTGTGTTCAAAAAAGGCGAATATGAAGGAGAATATACAACCGCGAACTTTATGAGCTGATGTGGATATTGTCCAAAAAGCTAAAACATGTCGACTACATTGACTAGACCACATTGAGCGAATGGAGAATGATGCCCAAATCAAGATGATCTGCGAGTGATGTTCGGGGCGAATTGGAAGATCGAACCTCCGTTTTTAAAACTAACCCATTGGGTGTATGACAGAACGCTTGGTCTGGACAATTGGAAGCAGTACTGTGGCTCCCAGAGGATGAATGGCTGCAGTGCCTCACCTGGTTTATTAAATTTGAAAATCAAAAATGACCGTTCAATTCGAGCTCAGAGAGAGCACCTCGTCCAATTTTAAGCCGTGATATTACCCACAAATTCTTCGACAAGGCTATCCTTTTTGAGGTTTGAATTTCACATCTCTAAAAATCTGTACAGACAGTGACATAAGGTTTGTTCTTTTACTTTTGCAGTAAAAATGGAAAAATACTGGCAAAATGGCAGTAGCGGAGATAAATTCTCTCTCAGAGGGAGAAACTTACAAAAAAGTTACACCGCGTCTCCACGAGCAATATTTCCTAGCTTATCATCTGTCACTTCTCATATAAAGAAATAATGACAGTATGCCATAAAATGTAGGGTGGGCATTACTATTGCCGTGATAGCCATCACAAGAAAGCATAAATGTCAGACAAAAAAAAACTACAGCCCATAGAATACCAGCCCAGCCGAAACCCTTTGCTCTAAAAAGCTGACATTTTGTACAGTAGTTTTCTTTTATAATGTACACACGGAATAATGAAGGATATTTAAGAATTAAACATTTAAAATTTAAGGGGTAAAATGGGGGAATTCTGTAAGAATGGGGCATACTCGCATACTGCTAGAGAGTGGTACACATCCCCACGATCTTTCCGGTTGCACATGTTGCACAGTATAGGAAGATCTGGGTGGTGTGGGATATAATTAACGGATAAGAGTTCCCACTAATTATAATGCTCATCATATCGGTTTATTTGTCAGCTAAGAAATATGATTTGTCCCGCAAGGTCCCGTTTATTATAGCTACCAGTAAAATGCAACCGAAAAAAATATTAAACTTCATCGTTGAAATTGAAATCAATCTTGGTCTTAAAATGTTGCTTTAGAATTATAAAGTAAGTCCATCTAAAAAAAAAATAAGAAATTGATCTACAACTTTTCTAGAAAACGAATTTATTCATTTTTCCGTACGAAAAATGTTCGGGCGTTTTAATATTTTTCAGACACACTAACTGCTCCTTAGGTACTTTCTTAGGTAGGTTTCCGGCGCGATATATAAAGACGGAACTATCTGACCGCCTCCCCGACCATAGCAGCGTTTTCCAAGCAGACGTCCTGGCAGTGACAACAGCAGCCCGTGAGTCTGTGGTAAGGGCAATACCACCTGAAGGTATTACCTTCTTTATCGACAGCCAGGCAGCAATAAAAGCCATAACTGCACCAGAAATAAAATCGAAGCTTGTGAAGTGTTGTCGCGAAGAACTCAAGGCTCTTGGTACACAGCACAAGGTATCACTCTGCTGGGTTCCGGGACATGAAGGCATTTCAGGCAATGAGAAAGCAGACGAATTAGCAAGACAAGGTTCGACAGCTGTTTTAGAACAAGCTGATCCCTCTGTGGACATCCCGCCTTGCACACTTAAGCTTGAAGCAGGGAAAAAAGCCACAAGTGAGGCGAACGCAAGATGGGCCACCCTAAACACTTGTAATACCACAAGAACGCTATGGCCGTCCTTCAATGAATCCAAAACCGAGAAGATAATGCGGAAGGATAGGAAATCCCTGTCCACCCTCGTAGGTATCATAACAGGGAACAACACCTTGCGGTACCATATGAAGAAAATTGGCTTAACGGAAGAAGAACTCTATAGAGGCTGCGGTGATGAGGGAGCTCTTGAGGATACAACCCACTTCTTACAACACTTATCAACAAGTAAGTAATTTGAATACAGGGTTATAATGGGTAAGGGATAACATCTTTCCCCCTATGGGAATCACAATGGGTCAGTATTGACCTGAGTGTGGCACGGAGAAAATCCTCGCCAGCCCACAAACCTAACCTAACCTATCTGACCGTGAAAGAATCTCTGTTGTTACACAGAGTCAAATCCTGGACGACAAATTTAAAATCATATGTCAATTGTCAAGTGATTGACTCCTTTTTCATTTCTCAGGCCATGTGTCAATTGGGCTAAATAATGATCCTCGGATAATTTTCTGACACTATTTGTGGGGGAAAACTAATTTTCAGCTGTCAACAATTTTTTCTGCTCAGGGAGCAAGATAATAAACTATCCAATAGGCTAAATTTTTGACGTTTTCTGAATTTCAATTGATAATTAACGTAAAAATCTCTGTTTCAAGATTGATCTTGCTCTCTCGCAGCTGCTCTCTTTTACGAATTTTTCATGTTAAGGCCGTCCCTTTGAGTAAAAAATCGCATAAGTTAGTAAAAGCTCGTAAAATTTAAAAGCAAAGGAACACATTTCAAGGCAGATGCCTATACAACGAAGATAAAAGCCAATTGACATATTACAGAATACACCGGTTAATCAGAATTCTTAATTTTTTACTATAATCCCATCAATATGGGCCATGGCGGCGAATAAAATTGCATCTTAGTTAAGTGCAACAAACTTGTACGACAAGGCTATTTAATTAAACAAAAAAAAAAAGTAAAGCTAAGAAACAGAAATATTCCGAACGAGCGTATACCTAATGTTGATATTTAGTAAATGTTTGATGTATTCAATGTTCTCGTGATACATAAAACATCAGTATTTGGTTTTCCTACTCCTAGTTATCAAACTTATTTTATTGTAATTATTTATGAGCACTAGAATTATCACAAAATTTTTTACATGCAAATGTTTAAGCTACGAAACAACATACACAAAGCAAATGAACCATTTATTTGAAATATCAATATGATCGTGCAATATGAATGAGAAAATTAAAACAAGAATCCATGCGACTAACTGTAGCAAACAATGTGCGCCTAAAATTACTTTTAACATCCCAATATAGAGCAGAATAATACAATAGAATAACGATTTTTGTTTCACCAAGCGACAAACTTTAAAGGACGAGAGACGAAACCGGTATATTTAATGATATGCGGAACCATACCAGGTGCCCTACTCTCTACCTGGTGCCGAAAGTTAATCTTATTCGAAATATCTTTTCGTTCCGCTTTTGAATTCGTACTCTGTAATACTTTCGTTTTTCCGTATATCAGTGCCTTTGACATTTAGAGATTTCATTCCGCTTGCGAAATAGAGAGTAGGTACCAAATATTCGGTTTCGGAAAATTTTAATACAAAATAGGGCCCAGGATAATACGGGAGTAATCCGCCTTAAGCCAATGTGCGATTACATAGAAGCATTAGCATTAGCATTAGAATAGCATTGGACAGAACTTTAGTGGATTTTCATTCATATTTGACATTAGCTGACGTGGGCTAACCTTTTTTGATTTCCAGCAAGAAAAACTTCCAAATCTTACGAGAAATTCTTTAAACAAAAATCTATATAATAATCCAATTCATTGATTTTTATTAGTTTTTAAATCGTATGTACTTAGACGAGTGGGCGCAGTAGCGCAGTGGTTAGTGTGCTGGACTACTGTGCGAGGGATCCCAGGTTCGATCCCCGGAAAAACACAAATTACATCTTAAAGTTTTTTCTACTGCGCCACCTCTCGCGATCGTCTGACAAACATTCGAGAGTATGACTGTCATGAAAAAGCTTCTCAATTCAGCCGTTCGGACTCGGCATAAAATTGTAGGTCCCTTCCATTCGTCCCAAAAATAGCAACTCACACAAAACGAATGGTTGCGAGAAGCTAGGCCTTGGGTGTCACCCGCCTGTTGCGCCACCTATTTATTATTTATTATGTACTTAGACGAACATACTTCTATTATTTTTTCAAAGCAAAACACGTCTTGATTTTTTTCCTCAATCACCTTATCTGGATCCACATTAATATCCAAATGAACAGATATTATAGCAAGCGAGCTTAATCTTGCATTCTCTATAACGCTTCGGGACACTCTTTTAATCGTTTTCATAGCTGAAAATCACAATGGTGTGGTCACTGGAAGCATGGCCAAAACCGTACTCAGGGGGCTTATTCCCAAACGCGCGGCGGATCGCTTTTCATGGCGGATTGGTATTTTTATATTTCCAAAAGCGCTTCGATCCATTCAAAAGCGATAGCTATTGTGAGGATTGCTGGCAATAAATCCGCCAGCAATCCGCCACCTGAATAGCTATCGCTTTTGACAGCTTTTTGAAATACAAAAATATCAATCCGCCATGAAAAGCGATCCGCCGCGCATTTGGAAATAAGCCCTCAGCTTTCACAGCTGACAACGAAATTGCATTATCAAAGTAACTTGTTAGCTTTTCCAATTCGTTCACTCGCTCAACTGCAGCAAATCCTGGGAGAGAAGATCTTGAAACGTTGGTAGAACGTCTTCCTTGACCATGAATCTGCCCGTAAGATTTTGTATCAGTATAGACACTCTAAAATAGGCTTCAGTAATCCATTTCTGGATTGGAATGCGTTGTTTGTTTCAATGACGTTCTTGGAGCTCTTAATTCAACTCCAAATATGTCCTCGGCAAGTTGGGATGTGGATTGAAAAGCCTCTCTGAAATAATCTTTGGCATTTTTTCTGATGTTCGAGAATTCAGAACTTCTTTTGAGCGGTCGATTGCAGAAACGAAATCGAATACCAACACAAAATTGGTCAAGACTTTTACATTTCAACAGCAAAGAAGATTGGTCAAGTTAAATTGAAATGCCATCGAACGTATAATGTTCCGAAAAACACTTTTATTTGTACACAGACACACAATTTACCAAAATTTAAAATTAATTATCTTTCACTGGTATTTTTTCTAACAAAATTTTGGTAAAATTAAAAATAAATGAATAAATTTTCCCTGACTGCTTTCAAAATTCCTAAATTTCTCTGGCTATCCCTGACTTTCCAGTCGAGTGGCAACCATAAACTCGTATAATACAGACTTATGCGCTATTAGATTACACTTTGTTTCAGACATCATTCCCCGTCAGAGAGGAATGGGCAAATAAGGTCGTCAGGTTAAAGGAGCCAAATTGTTTAGTTATTAACGAAAGTACGCTTCTTTAAGAGATCCATGTGGTATCACAAAGGAATAACTTTGGGTCTAAAATCCATACGTATTTTTATTTTTTATTTTTATCTTTTATCGCTACTCAAACAGGAAATAATCATAAAGTTCTATGGGAGTTCCAATCCACTATATGTGCGCGAAAACCGAAAAATGGTTTACGTTTCTAAATGGAATGGCAACTGTAACTGATATTATAAGTCCGTGCCCACAAATAATACTAAAATCTATAAATGTGTCAAAGTCAAAAATGTTAGCAACAAAGACAAACCAGAAACCAAAAAAAAAAAAAAAAATGTATCTGTTAATGTTATGAATAAATTTCGAATGAAAATGAAAAAGAAACAACAAAACTGTACTACAACTACATGAATATAAACGAAAGCAACAACTCACCGGTAGCGCATTCAGAAGTTTCGTAAGATACTGTTGATTGTACTTCAACTGCATTTGCTTCTTGTCTGGAAATTATATAAAAAAAATCACAGTCAAAACATTATACAAAAATAAGGAGAAAACGCATCACTTTTACCTTGATATCACATCATTAATGACTTGTCTTTCATTCTCTGTATACTCTGATCTTCTGTGTCCGACCTTCTTCTCGTATTCAGGCTCAATCAACTGACCTAATAGATTTTGTGGAAATTCAATGGGCTTCGGTGATGGAGGTATGTCAAGTCTATAGCTCTTCAGTTTTTTCATCGCATGTTCCAGCACATCCATGACATAGTCATCGTTGTATCCAAAATTCTTATGTAACTTCACTTGCAAATACTCAATAATAGCATCCATATCTTTCAGTCTCAGCAGCTCCGACTGATGAAGATACAAAATAGTATATGCCATGGCAGTAACGACACGTTCCCCCTCCAGTAAATATACGTCCCAGACACGTAAGCTTAAACTAAATGGAATCTAGTTCGAAAAAAAAGTTTGAAAGCATGAGCACATCAAATGAATTCAACAATTTTATTCGACTGACTTACCCTTTCGACAAAAATAACAAAGAACCACTTTATCGAATACAGAATAGCGTCTACATTGTGTTTTACAAAATGCTTATGCAATTTTCGCATTAATTTGGCTAATATTCGATCGTGGTGCTCTAGGAATCGTGTAAGTTTCGGAAAACCCTCGATAAACAAACCATGCATAGCATATTTCTTATCGACAATTAGTGTGTTTAATGCCCAAAAAGCTTCCTCTTCGTCCATGTAGAGGAGGAGTACGCCAGCCACACCTGACATACCTTGGCAGTAGCCCAGCTCGGGATTGTATATACTATAGGCGTTGAGTAAATTAAAGAGACTACGCTGTTTCAAACTATAACGTTTTCGATAGGCTAGGTTATCGCGAAATTGCCTATTGACATCGGAATCGATTTGCCTGGCTTCGGTTGAATATTTTCTGGCCCACGCCAGCATTCGTGCATATGTTTCGCGATTTTTCGCCATCGACTCTTCGACGTTGAGAAGTTTTTTCCATGCCAGCCATCTTACTTTATCAGGTATACCTTTGAAGACACGTTTACGAAGTTTCTCATTTAGGGGATCCCATTGCTTGAGCATACGCAACCACTTCTTATCACGTTCAAGTTCGATTTTTGTCCGTTTGATTTCGTGGGAGTCGTGAGTGTCGGGCAGACGGGAATCATGCAGGAAGCCATATCTGTAAGTAAAGAAGCAGAATTCAATTTAAACGCATGCGTTTAAGATAATGAGCTACAAAGCATTGCACCAGGAATGACTAATTCAAAGGAAAAGCAAACACTTTATGCTGAACGAGACACAATATGTGTTGCATCGTGGTGGAGGTTGCGGATAGCAATAGCACATAAAATCGAAAAGAGTGAAATTAGTAGTCTAACCTAACAACCATTGAATAGATTTTTTATTTATTTATTTTTATTTTGAGGACTGCTTATAATTTACCATGAATTTGAAAAGGATTGTCAATTAACCAACCCTACTGTCGATATTTTAAGAATAGACTGTTGGTTACCTAAGCGCCGCTAGCATCGATAGCTATTTAGAATATTTTTAAGCAAAGTATAACAAGTACTAGTTGGTTATATTCTTCAGTAATGTATTATTGAGCTATATGTTCCTTTACGAAATGTACTTGGGTACCAAATTTATTTGTTCTGTTACTTAGCTTTTGTTTAACGTTTAACGTAAGCAATTTTGATTATTTTCGTATCAAATATTTGAACCAATTTGGTTTGTTTTCTGGCAATACATTTTGTATCTCTTGATAATAAGACCACAATTAACTTGGAAAATATAACCTGAAATCAATTTTCGGTCCATTCTGCCTTCAGTTTTCATCCGCATAACCGATCGTGCAAGTTGCTTTCGCCCGCTTAGTTCTATTAAGAAATTCAGACTTAATGTCAGTGTGAACGACATTTATAGCTTTAACGCCTGCTATTGAAAGTATTGTTCGAAAAGTAGTTTGACGAACAAGTGGAGTGAAAACCTCAAGAGCTCCCTCATCACCTCTGACCTGTACCTGCCACCCTCCTCACTAGCGGACTGTCAGAGGATATCAGCGGGGGGTTAGACTGTCTGTCTTCTAAAGACAGACCGCAAACGGGTGGGGCTGAACACGTTAGTTTTTTTCACCTTAAAACGTAGAACTTTCAGATTCCTTCAGAAGGGATAGGCGGGCGGTTAGACTGTTACGGTCACTCTCCGTCGCTCTGTCCTGCCGTAGTCTTTCTCATCTGATCTGTATCAGCCATCCTCCTCACCAACGGATTGTCAGAAGTTACCGGCGAGGGTTAGACTGCTTCGGTCACCCTCCACCTTGACCCGAAGACTAAGTAGGAAAATTAAGTAGCTACTACCAAAAACCTCTCTTCGAGATAATCTACCCAATTTTCGCAAATAGCAACGGTACTCCCACTGTAATGCCCGGCACATAAAATCTTTCTGGCCGCTTCGCTTCGTACGCTGCTGCCTAAAGTACTTTTCTCATGATGATTATGTAAAATCTCTAAAGCCTCACGTCCTGACTTGACTTCTTGATGAGAAAAATTTGATTGTCGTCCACTGATTGCTTCATTACCAAGTTTCCTCCAGGCCGCATCTAGCACTTTTGGGATTGGATGCAAAATACATTTTCAAGCTCCTTCTTTTCCTTACAAAAGTTCCAACTTATATGACCACAAATAATAGTAATTTTCTAAATTAAGTTTAATAAAGGATGATTTCAAAAACTCCATTACACAGGGCCCATAACCTTACAACTTCTAAGCACGGATTGAACAGTTGTGCAATTTCAAGAAATACATGACCAAATTACAAGAAACCCAAGTCAAATGAGTTAATGTAGTTTTAGCTTTCATCAGTTGCCCGGGGCAGTTGGAGATTATGCGGCCAAACTAGGCCCCCACAATACCTTCTGTAAAAGATGCAAGGACCGAAACAGACGTCTTCTTTGCTTGTTTTAAATAAACTCACAAACACTTCTTTCAGAGAAACTCAGAGCGATAGTAAGTTAAAGAATGGGAAAACTGGTCATGTACCTGAATTATAACTACACGGGCTTTTTTTCATTCCATAATACACAGCTACATACCTACGAATTGTTCTCGATTTTCCGCCTTCGACTCCAAATTATTCCAATACGGGTGGAGAAGGACGTCGCACTTATTTCAACAATCTTACACCGAAGGGTGGATTGCTCTGCTGAAAGAAGTAAATACCTACTCGAGACTAGAAAAAAAGGCCTACAAGAGCAAGAGCTGGGGCCCTGCTCTTGCTGATATTGCTTTTCGTTCTACTTTTGAATTGGTACCCTCTAACACTTTCGATTTCCATCAATGACATTAGAGATTTTATTCTGCTTTCAAAATAGAGAGTACCACTACCAACTATTCGGTTTCGGAAAATTCCACTTTTGGAACGAAATACAGAGTATAGCCGCGGAACGAGCTAAATAAAAAAAATAAAACTAGTCAGTTCAGAAAAAGCCTCTCAATTAAGCCGTTCGGAATCGCCATAAAATTGTAGGTCCCTTCCATACGCCCCAAAAATAAAAAATTAAACAAACGTATGGTTGTGAGAAGCTAGGCCTTGGGTGTCTACACGCCTGTTGCGCCAACTATTTATTCATTTATTTATTTAATTCAGTTCATATTCTCCATACGTTCTTTGGAGCTTTTTTTTAACGTCTTTTAAATTGAAAATTATTTAAGAATGACGAAGGAAATGAACGATAATGATATGGACGGACTTCACTGCTATAAATGTGTCATAATCTTCTCGTGAATAATTCGAAGGAAGCTGTGAATCCGAAGAACTAGAACTTTTACGAAGATTGATGAAAACCTTTGCTTTGACTATGTTGACGACATGCCTTTTGATAGACAGGGACACCGAGAACAAATTACCATAAACCGCATTGTGCAAGTAAACGCACTTAAAAGCGTAGGTACTCTTAGAACGAACTAGTCTTCTATACCACCACTTCTATGAATAGTTTTTGTGTCATAGTGAGCAACATTTTTATAGGTATATCTTTTTAAGAGTTTCTAGACGAAATTATCATATACCTCCAAATTCCAACTTATTAAATAGGTGCCAATTTATCAACTTTAAAGCCGCATTTGATGTCAGTAGCTATGATCTAATCTAAGCTCTAGAAAGTAATGACTGTTGTTGGAATTTTGTCAACAGTAGCGATAAAACAAAGCAATACATACATTCATACATTCTTTTCACAGTGAGCACTAGGAAGGACAATGTGCTTCGACTATAATCCTCTGATTGCAAAAATGTGTAGTTCCCGGTGTTAAATGCGTACTTGAGGAATTTCTTAAGAATGAATAATGTACAACTATGTATTAGGCAAACACTAATGAGACTTCCCCAAAAGAAAGCATAAAAATCTTACACTTTACTAGATAATGTTCCAACAATACACCCCACATATCTACTACTACACTGTATAGAATTTAAATTCGCAACGATAAAATCCAAGACCACCACCCATTACTCTCGTAATAGCTTCGACAAATTTGTTGTGATTATTTTGGGTGACTAAACTCAAACTAAAAGGTCATGTCATATCCGATAATTCGAAAAGAACACTCCCACAATGCGACGCCCTTCAAGTGTAAATTTTATCTTCTATTCTCTAATTTATTGTTAAGTTCAAAACTAACTTACATATAATTATGCTCAACTTACTTATCTGTTCGATGGTAAATCTCGAATCCTGGATTTTCCCATGGATCAACTTCATTGCTGGGATCCGTTCCTAAATCGTAGCGTTGAAAAAGTTTTTCTCTTTCCTCAGCCGCACGTTCCAACAATTTCTGTTCATCATTTATCATTTTAGCTTACGCTAAAAAGTTCTTGTTTTGTGTTGTTTTTGTATTGATCAACGATATTCACAAAGATTTTTGTCAGTAAACATTAAAAGAAAAAAAATATGTACACGAAAGCTATATAAATAATAAACTGGCAAGTTTCACTGACAGCAGACGAGTATCTACCAACTTTCCCACTTATATGTAGATAGTTTGAGATTGCGATGATTTACTTGAGAAAATAAAGGCGATTAGAAAAAATATTTAGTTTTAAATTTTTTCTTGACAAATATGTTTATTTCCATTAAAATTATTCGGAACGCCTATTTGTGGGATGTTTTGATTATCACTTTTTTTATCCAATGACAATTTTTGTACATTTTTCTTTTGCTTTCTCTTGACTTCAATAGCATTAAAATAGGATTATTGTTTGATGGAATGTTTTATTTTGTTCATTTCTGTGGAATACTTTTTTATTAAATCAGTTACATTTCAAATAGATTTTAGTTTTATTGAAGTTTTTATTTTAATGTTGAGAAATAATTTATTGCAGATTTCTCATTATACGGAAATCAACAAAACAAAGACAGTGAATGCATTTAATTTTTTTGGGTAATAAGAAATTTTATCGCGTTTTTGACATTTCTCTTGTATTCGCCCCTGTATAAAATCGTAATGGGTGAGTTCAGCATAAAAGCTGTTAGCTCTAAGCGGGCATTCAGTTGAGTTTTGGAATTTGGCTTGACTTATGCCGTACTTACACTAGACTAAATTATATAGGTAGGTAACGTTCTATTCGAAATTTAGTACTTAACGGTTTGCTCATTATTGGTTAACTTTTCGTTATTGTTATCTTCATTATAAATGTAGTTATTCCAACTGGTAACCATCGAAAGTGTTTGTTTAAAAAAATGTTTACCAGAGAATCCATAGTTATCCCGAAAAATCGATAACTAACTGACTTTGAGAGAAATTTCCAATTCCAATCTTTTCTCCGTGAACGAAAACTCCCTTTGTTTGGAATAGGAAATTTCATTATTTAATTTTTTTTTAAAAATTGTTTTCTTAATACAATTTGATGGATTAATTAATTATCATACACTTGGTGTAAAATGTGAAATTTCTATTTATAAGGCGTATTTTTTGAGAATCTATAGCTAGCTCACTTTTACTTTTACATGCAAAACTTGTATACTCACTTTTGATTTTGTTATACTCACTTTCGGTTTTACATGCAAAACATCCCAAAAAATACGCCAATAAATGCATCAAAAGTATTATAAATGAATGCAAAGTAATTTTATTCTGATTTTGCGCCTTTATTTCAAGTGTGAAATGTCACAATGACGTCACACAGTGGTGCGAAACCATCATTAGGCGTATTTTTTTGGGAAGTGAAAATAACTATTTTGCATGTAAAACCAAAAATTAATATAACAAACACAAAAGTGAGTATAAAAGTTTTGCATGTTATTTTAGATAAGGGAAATCAGTTTTCAATAATTTTGGAAAAATTTGACATTCCTGAAATGAAATTTGAGGGCATGTCACGCCCAAACGGTAAGAGAGCGCCAAATTTTGTGTAGATTTGAGCTCAGCGCAGTAAAGTCAATCGGAATAAACAAAAAAGTTTTTTTTTTTCGAATGGGTACCTAGTAAAGTAAAATCGAGCCGAGATTTCCATCTCCATATTATAAAGACAGACTATAACAGAGCAGTCGATATTATTAAACTGATAAGCGGAGTGGCACGTTGCGTTGGTGCAGCTGAAAATGGTACAGATGTTTATGTAAGACACCCGGGGTGCGAATTTCTAGTAAATCTGTAAAACGTATTAAACATTTTCAGCCGCATTGATAAACGTAGAGCCTGCTTAACTTTACGCAGCCTCTAAAATGCCCTTTCGCAGGAAAACGTTATTTATAGACATTTTTCGAATTTAAGTAACGTAGTTTTAAGGCCGCGTAACTTAAACACACAGCCGTATTTATTAAGTATTTCAAACAATATAAGAATTTTGTTTTTTTTTTTCCTTCTCAAACGCTTGATTTTACGCCCAAATTCGCGTAGTAGTTTACCATCTTGTTAAATGATTTTCCATACAAATTTTGACAGTTCATTTACCACATTGTAAATTTACCAAGTTTACTACCTTTACGACGTTGCATGAATACCCCTATAGTAATTAATAATAAAACGAAACAAATGTGGAGTGAGTCAACTTTGTTGTGCTCCGGAAATGTGTTTATTTTTTCCAAGAATACAAACATATATTTTTAGTTTTCGTTTCATAGGATACATTCAGGCATAAAGCTTGGGTTGAACTATTTAATTTATATTCTGTTTCTATTATACGTAGGTATGGCTACAACTGGTGGATAAGGTACCAACAATAAAAAAAAATCAGTTTAATTACTGAAACCTTATGGAAAACTATAGCTAACGAATTTAGATGAAACTTCTAAAAAGGGAAGGAGCTCCGTTATTGCTATGCGGGCTTAACCAGTTTTGTTTGAATCGGTTTAATAATTTCAATTTCATTTATATTTGTAGGTTTGTTTTGTCTGTCTGTCTAATTCCCAAATAAACTTACTCCCAACCTCCAAATCTAACAATGACCCGAAGCAGGGGGTTTTCTGGGGGCAGCATGCCCCCCCCATACATGTATACCCTTATACCCTTTGTAAAAAAAAAAAACAGTTCTTGCCGCAACGTTTAGGCTCGGAAATCAAACGCGGAAAGTTACGCAAATCACCAATGTCAAACAGTCGTATGAATTGTTTGTTTGATTCCAGATTTACAGTCGATTTACGCAATAGCTTTTCCGAGCGGTGTTCATTTAAAGCATCGCAGAAATTTTTACATTTACGAGCGCATAAATTTATCAGATTAACAGCCCTATTATGGCTATCAAATATCAACAGGATATTTGATAATAATTGATACGTATCAACAAAAGAATGAATCGGTATTATGGTTATCAACCTATCAACATTTTTGATGAATTGTATTAGATTTAAGATCTATTGTGTATAGTTTTATCGATAAACTTGGTATTACGATTATCAAAAAATTTGATATTCATAAAATTTTCTATCAACCACAAATTTCTCGTTGATACGTACCAAATACTCGGGCACATCAAATTAAAAAATGTATATCCTCGTTTTTACTATAATATAAAGACTTTAGAGCGAAGACATCCCAAATGTACATATACTACGAGTATAAGCGATTTTAAAATTATTTTCTCAGCAAGGAAACCATCAACTGAGCGTTGGGAATAACTTTAATTTTGGCATTGCACAATCAATCACAATCGTTCCTTTGATTTGCGAAAAAGCGACTGTTGTTTAATAAAAACAATTAACCAAAACTAGTCGTCGTCAGCCATAAAACAACAACCAACTACAAATCAGAAACGTCAAACGTCAAAACAGAACCCATTCTCAATGACATTTTGATAAGTATTCACAATGGTGTAAAATTTATCAATTAATACTCATAATACCAAATTATCAATGAATTGATAGATCTTATCAAGTATCAAATAATTGATATTTGATAGCCATAATAGGGCTGTAAGTGAATACCCTTAATAAATAGTTGACGCTGCCTCCAATTACGCACACAAATTTGGTTGGTTGTTTCTTCAATTGTGCGGCTATTTTCCCCTATGTCGTTGTTTCTCATCAAGGGTGAGCTAAAAGATCCGTCGGGCTGGTGCGTTGTTGTCCATATATTTCACGGGACCTACCAACCTCATTCGTTGTTTTTTTTAGCTTTTAGACTAGGTCAACTCCGCTGGCCCGTAAAGTTCTTCGTTGAACGCCTGCATTTTAAAATTTTACAACAGACATTTTATGACAATTTTTAAAACCTATTTTTGATGAAGCAGTTGCTCGGACGATAGCATGTTGGAGCGAGAAGTTTCCAGTTTAATCCTTGGAAGGTACAAACTATGTCTACGTACCTACATATATGGACTGCTGGGCAAGAATTTCCAGGTTTAACCCTTCGAAGATTCAAATTATACATACATACCACTATCTCCTGCGAACATCTGACCAATATCTACAAGTATTATGTTATTGTGTTGGTAATCAGGATCACCCAGTTTCTCAATTCAACCGTTTGGAAAGGACATACAATTTCAAGTCTCTCAAACTAAAAGATATTGAGAATCTGAATTTTGTATCGCAAACGGATGCGCACAAATTATTTACTAAGGACTTTTGCTTAGAAAAAAACTATATACCGTAACACTCGCCTAATATTACTAAATATTGCTTTATTTATTTATGCATACTGGCCTAAACTAAATGTATCTATAAGTTACCGGCATGATTTCACAGGAATAGGATATACGGAACTTGATAATAAATTCCTATATCCTAACGATAAATTCTGAAACACCTTATGCAACCAGTTGATGCTAAAAGCTCAGGCTCGCTTGTCAAAAAGCTTCACAGTGTTGCATAACCATTCTCAGCCAGCTAAACGCACAATTCACCCAGTCATCGAAAAATCGATACGCTTTCCTAAAACAATGGAAAATAACATACTCTGAGAGTCTTTCATTTTCTAATAAAATAGTTGCTTCCAAATTCTGTAAATAAAGTAGATCCATACCAAAATATATAACGAATATCTCAGATAAAAATAAAAATCAAAATCAAAAAGTTAAACTAGTGGTAATGATTAATAGTGAATAGTGAAAATATTTTGAGAAGGTCGACATCGAAGTGATATAGAATGTCAAAGGTATGCCAAAATCTTACATTTATATATATTATAATTAAATTTAGTAAAATGTGTACAATAACTACCTATATTTGAAATTAAAAATAAAATATAGCCACCGAACCAACAATTTCTATAAATTATTGTAGGAAATGCTCGCCACCCCTAAAAATAACAACAATCTTCTTAATAACATTATTACGAATTTATTTAATATTGCTTTGTTTTAATGCATGGCGTCAGTAACTAATTAAGTTAATGTTAACACTTGAAGATGGATATCAAACAAAACTTTCGTTTAACTTTCACTTTCAACGCAATCGAATATACATACATAAACATCGAAAGTACCTACATAAATTTCAGGTATCTAAAATATCAAAAAATTAAAAGCGGCGAATAGAGTGGAAGACTTTAAATGTATGCTTTAAGTTGTGAATATTTATAGGAATTGTTACTTTGTTACTGCAAAGTATTTCTTTTCCATTATTTTGTATTTAGTTTAAAAGAACCGCTTTGTAATATTCGACATAAAATTAGGTTTAAAACGATACAAATAATAATTCAACTGTTCCTTAAATTGGAACTGCTTAAGTTAGAAAATATATATATTTACCACCCTGCAGTGATTTTTCAACCCACCAATATCCGTGTAGGAAGAAACGGTATTCGAATATGGTGTTTGAAAACTTTTACCAATGCACATTTCTCGTACCTACCTATACCTACCTACTACATTTACGAGCCAAGTATCGAAAAAAGTTTCAGACCATGATTTTAAAACTACATGGTAGGTACAAAAGTTGTAGGCTTGATTCGCCTTTTAAGTGATGTTAGCAGTGTGACCCAATTTCAATGCACAATAGCGTCTGACACATCGTACGTACCCCAATGCTTTGGCATCAACAGTTACACCAATTAACCGCAACAGTCAATTGCACTTTATGACTTTAAGCAATCGCGCTGGCCCATTTTGCTTTTGGCACAAATCTGGGTTACACCTTCATAACATTCACCTTAACGTGGTGCATCTTTTGACGTCTACAGCTGAGATGGGCAGTGGGAAGGCATCATGTTTCGTGAGGCCGCAGATTTTTATATTTGTTACAAATATCTTGCCTCATTTTGGCGTTTGCGAATGTGTCACTTGTGAGATAGCCAATTGACTGCTTTTTCCGAAATAAGTAGAGTATGTTATCAACACATTCAATGGAATAAGACTCTTTTTCTTTGCATTTACTACGCCACTCCATCAACATGGTCATACCACTGGTATGTTTTCAAAAAATTAAGTATCTAAGTCAAATTTTTGCAAATTAATTGGGAACATTTATTTAATTTTATTTGTTATTTTTCGTTAAGGTTGGCCGCGTTCAATGGACCGCTATATCACCGATGGAGGAACGACTAATAGAACACAAAATTTTGTTTTTTTTTTTTTAATTTCATTTTACTGCAATAAAATAAATATATTTCCAAACTTACTTAAGCACATACGTACTTCTCGAATTCGAATATTAGTGACACAGTGTAGGTACATTATGTTTTCCTCTCTTTTTCTCAATCCAGTCAAAAACGTAATGTAACGGTTTGACATGACATACGAATTTAATGTGTTGCTTTATCTTGATGCTTGGACAATGCAGTTATGTCTGGACCATATCGTTCAAACGTACGCCGCGGTTTATTTATTGACGTACCAAATTCTCTGCTGAAAAATTATTGACCATAATTTGACAATAACGGTCAGAAAGCGTCAAACTTTACATGATGAGACTGATGCAAATCAAACATCATACAATTGTGGTGCAATTTTTTGACACCTAGAAATAAGAAAAAGGTCCAGAAATAGCTATTAAAAACCCTATTGAAATATGTACCTTAAATTTAATTATAACTATAGAACGTGGAGCTAAGGATTCTTAAAGAGATCGATTTTTAGGGAGGTACAGTGCTGCAGTATAGTGGGCGCAGTAGCGCAGTGGTTAGTGTGCGAGGGATCCCAGGTTCGATCCCCGGAAAAACACAAACTACATCTTAATGTTTTTTGTACTGCGCCACCTCTCGCAAACCTCCGACAAACATCCGAGAGTATGACTGTCATGAAAAAGCTTCTCAATTCAGCCGTTCGGAATCGGCATAAAATTGTAGGTCACTTCCATTCGCCCCAAAAATAGAAACTCACACAAACGAATGGTTGCGAGAAGGTAGGCCTAGGGTGTCTACCGCCTGTTGCGCCACATATTTATTTATTTATTTCTGCAGTTGAATTCGAAAACAGCGAGGTTTAAGTTAACCTTTCGCAGCAATCGAGAGATTGGTTCGTTAAAGCCTTATGGAGGTGCTGGTGTGTTGGAAGATAGAAGAGCCGGGGGCAACGTATACTACGAGGGTTAGTGTTAAAGCAGATAGAGTTTTAAAGAGATATGGCATTAGTGCGACAGAAGTAACAGAAGGGGTATATAGCCTTCCTATTTCAGCTTCAAATAAAAGAATTAATGAATAGTTGACGGAATATGTAGGTCCGTATGAAACCATAAATATAGGACCGTTTGTGTAACCTAAACTACGATTTCGAATTCAAGAGTTTCATTTATACTATCGTATGTATGTTTGTCAGATATATACCTAGACGAAAATAATCAAAATAACACCGACCAATAGAGTTATTTTATAATTTTGTAACAGAGATTAATTAATTTGTGTCACAGCAAGGAAGAAAGAAACAATCGCGAAAAAGAAACAGCGATCCACTCCAATATTTAAAATCATAATACATAGCTATAACGCATTATATATTCACTATTAATCTTCTGGCAGCTAGCATAATCCACCCCCGTACATTGCATATCCTTCCCTCGAAAATTTGAATATTCCACCGAACTTCCGCGTGGGCTTTAACAAATTGTCAGCGATTACTTTGAGAGAATAAAAATAACAACAACTCGTAAACACTTCACTTTGGTAGGAATGATAGCTATTTCGAACTAAAGCACTAATTCATCATCAGACTCCTTTTTAAGTGATTGTTGTTGAATATTTTGAATTCTGACAGTCAATTTTCCGTATATAGGTAATCCACTTGGGAAAACATTTCTGCTTTCCCCTGTCATGAAATAAACCTTGCATTTCGATATGTCAATTTGTCAAAGTGACTGTGTCTACGAGTTGTTGTTATTGTTATTCTCTCAAACAATAATTAATGGACTAATATTCGACAAAACTTTCCAGCAGGAATTGTCAGGGTCAAACCCACTCAGCAGGGGCGAACGCATAGGTTGGGGGAGTTTGGGGGTTCAAATTCAAACCCCTCCCGGGTTCTACTAAAAAATAATTCGAGTCAATTTAAAAAAAAAACAATACTGAGGTTTCAATTACCAGTAATCAGTCATACTTTCTTCGGACTGGAGAGGAATTGTTGTAAGCTCACCACCAAGTCGTCTTCCGATGCCTTAAATAGTTCGGCCCGCGGACTTAAATAACGCTGACAATTTGTTAAAGCTTAAATAACGCTATCATTACTGCAGCTTCGTCGCGGTCGTGTGGACGGAAGTCTTGGCTTTCATCGTTCAAATTGATTAGTTCGTTCTGCCTGACAGCGGAATTGTATATATGTAGGCGAGTGGCTTTGGTCAAGAGTTGGCCTCTTGGCATCGACCCCATTGATCTTTGGCACTTGCTGAAGGCGGCATAGAACTTCTGGCCGGTTTGTTGCGACTAAATCCATTTAACATTAAATTTATTTACAGTATTTATTCATTTGTTGTGGAGTCTGAGGTATACCTACGCATTCTTACCTGGGCTACAACAAGATATTTTCCTCTAGCCCCACAGAGAGCATTAGCCTGATGTTGGCGAATTTAGCTGTGTGCGGATTGTCATAAGGATCATCAGACGTTCACTAACACTACTGAAGAATCTTTACTGAATTTAGCTCCAAATAATTATGTCGGAGTAGGTCAAGTAAGGTATCTGTCCTGTCATCTTGACTTACGTCCTCCTTTTGATGGGCTCATGTTAGCTAGTCAAGTCGCGTCCGGTTAGCGTTGCCTGTAAATGCTAATCGAGCTCGTTACGACTGAGCAGGGTATTGAAGTAGGGACACGACCAGTAGCCGGTTTAAATCAAGGTGAGGCAAAATAAGCACCGTCATGTTAATGTCAATCAGCACTTATCATCTTCACACACATCCAACGATAGCCATAAGACTCATTAAACATCGGGCAAAAATGCGTCTAGATCAGATGTGGGAGTCGTCTACTTATGAGCCCACCCACATGATATCAGGGTGAAACTCATTTTTTTTTTTGAGTAGAGGCTACTCAAATCAACAATTTGATACATTTTATCAATAACTACAATATACCTAGCACTAGCTACTACGATAGTAATAAAATGAGATATTTATGAAAATTTAACATTTTTTACAAGATCCCCTCTCCCATATTGTGTGAATGCAAAAACTCTTGGTAAATATCCTGATTGATCCCTCAGTGTGGTCTTAGGCTAGGATCCACTATCGATCGATCAAATGTTCACACTTAGGCCACGAAGATCCTGGAAAAATACCCAAATCGATACTCACAATCGTTTGATGGATCTTAAAGCCATCTTTGAAAACCCCTCAAAGTTCATTCGTCTGCTTAGAATGACTACGGAAAATGCTCACTGCTCTTATTTTTCACTGGTGGCTTTGCAAGTAAAGTAAAACGGTAAAACAGAGTACATTATGTACATTTGCAGTCAATAAGAAGGGACAATTAAAATCGAGGAATGGGACAGAGCTTCTCAAAAAATTGTGTTGTTTGCGGAGTGGTCCAACACATTAACCACTGAGCCACAAATACTAGCGAGCTGACTGCATCAGATAGTCACGCTCTTAAATACACCTAAAACCAACAGCAATACCTCATTGGGTAGTTTCGCGTTACCACATCATTATGTGTGTTTTTGTGAAACCTCGCCAGCCAGCAGTTCATTTGGACAATTAACCTGTTCGAAGGCGCTGCAGTGCGGTGGGCATGGGCACTCGGATCTGAACCAACTCCCTTTTCTGACAATTACATATTCAAGCTGTACGTATAACCATTAACCAATGTAACTTTCTCTTATTTTCAGATTACTGAATTGGTGCATCAACGAGTAGATAGGCAGTACGGAAGATGCGATCATACTATTCGGGTCATATGCCGAATTGGGCAAGCTGTGAGCTTGGCTGTAGAGCGCTTTGCAACTGTTGGCGAATCTATAGCTGAAAATAATTCCGAAATTAGAAACGATATGCATGAAGCATGCAATGAAGCCCGAGCAGCAGGTAGAGTTTCAATTTAATTCACCATTCTATTCATAGCGGTCTACTCTCTACTATTGTGTCATTTGTAGGTGCAACTATTGAACGTTTATGTGAAACTGCTGCGGATGACCCATTAAAATATCCATTGCCCGATGATCCCCTGGGCGATAGAAGTGCAATGATTCACGCAACCAGATCTCTTTTAGGATCCGTAACACGAGTGCTTCTCTTAGCCGACATTGTTCTGGTTAAGAAACTTTTGTTGACCAAGGATAAGGTAGCGCACTCACTTGGCCGACTTCAATCAGTGGGGAACTTTACAGAATTCGTAACGGCTTTTTCGATTTTCGGAGCTGAAATGATAGAGCTAGCTCATGTTACGGGCAAACGACAAAATGATCTAAAAGAAGAGCGCCGCCGGGCACAAATGTCAGCCGCAAGACAAGTCCTAGAACGTTCAACAACACTTCTGTTCACTTCCTCGAAAACATGTCTGCGCCATTTGGAATGCCCGATCGCAAAAGAGAACCGCGATACAGTATTCTGTCATATGAGGAGTGCGATCGATCTAATCCATTTCGTTGTTAAGGATAGCGTTAACGAATGCATGTCGTTAAGATTTTCACCAAACAGACCTCATACAAGAGTTTGGGAGGCCGACACAAATACAGCGCGTTCTGCAGTCATCAGCTTTTTACGATTGCTAGGAATGTGCAGATCGCACTACGACAAACACCACAAAAGCAAATGTAAAGTATTAAATGCCGGCAATAACACCAAGCAATTATTAAATCAAAGTTCTACACATGCAAGTAGAGCGGCCCCAGGCCAAATATCGAACAAAGTTATGCTATGCGATAACATAGATTGCAATAATGATTACTCTCTGGAACCAATAAGTCAGGAGACATCAATATTTAACTCTAGCTTTAGGCAACAGCTGTTGATAGCTTTGGATAAAATTATCGAAAAAACTCAAGATTTTACCGATTCGGCATATACAAGCCACGAGAATCGAGAACACATTTTGCTTTTATGTAACCAATGTAAATTAGAACTTAATCAGTGTGCAAGGATTGCAATCAGCATAGAACAATATCCAGAGAGCATACATTATGACTTAGATACCTCATTAGACAATATTCAAGCAGCAGTAAACGATCTCTCAGAACAATTGACTTTATCAGTATTGGATCAAGTAACTGATTTTACTAAGAAAATTAACATTATAATAGACATTATAAATACATTTAAGACAATAGCTTTAAATCAAGAACTAGACCGCATGCAAGAGCAAGCTGATCGTTTTCACGATTATTGTGATTACATTTTGGATGTTTGTAAACTTCTGCAACATATTGCGCTGACAGAAACTCTGAAAATCCAAGTTAAATTTACGGAAATAAATCTTCGCATATATAGCCCCCAAGTTTTGAATGCGGCCAAAATTCTGTCGGTCTACCCCTCTTGTAAAATTTCTCTAGATAACTTGAATGTTTTTGTAGAAAATTGGGAATGCATTGCTAATGATACAATCTTTATATCTCGACAAATAATAGAAATGTGCCATGCACAGAATAAATCGACAACACGACAAGATTATTCAAGTCTTCCAGGACCCGGAACGGTAGGAGAAAAAAAACCTTTTATTCCATTTATTTAATTTAAATAATTTAATCTTATAATTTCATAGAAACATGGTACAGCTGTAGTTAAATCTCTTAAACCAATCAAATTAGATGAAAAGGAAGAACCTAAAATCGAAACTGAGGAAAAAATAGCAACAAATGAAGTTGCCGCAGAAGATGACAAATGGAACAGTGAACTAATCGAAAATAACGATATTGTGAAACGAGCTAAAAATATGTCATCGATGGCATTCTCAATGTATCAGTTTACTAAGGGAAATGGTAATTTAAGAACAACACAAGACTTATTCACTCAAGCTGAATACTTTGCTGAAGAAGCTAACCGCTTATATAAAGTAGTGCGACAGTTTTCATATCAAGTAAGTGTTAATAATGAACGTGAATTTGAATACCTCGTTTTATTTAAAAGAGAATTTAATCAATCCAAAAAATACTTATTATCCCTCTTGTAATGATAACTTTTTCTATCTTCTGTATTTGCATCCTCTGATGCCTGATTGTAGAGCCTAGGAATCTAAAATAGGTGCATAAATCTACACTTTAGTGTCAAAATTAAAGCTCCGTAATACAATTTTGGTCTTATGTTATTCAGTATTCACCCAACAACATTCCATATAATGTATTGGCATACCTAGGGACCTGAAATTGTACCTACATTTTGACATAGAGTGCATTGTTAATAAGTGTCACAAGAAACAACTGTTCTTTGAAAATAACTTCCTTCAAAAATTCATCGACGCTAAGGAGGGTCGAATTTCATTGTGTTTTCTCTATTTCCTTGCCCGTTTCAAGAACTTTCCTTTGAACTCAAATTTTCCACTTTCAATGTATTTCTTCTCCTTCCTTGTCCGCTCGTTGAGGTATTCATTGAAAAACTCATCCTCAGTTTTGTCCGTAACACAAAAACACAACAAAAAGAAAACAACAGGATCTGTCAAAATTTAGCTTGAGAAATGGCCCGAATTATTAATGAGCGCGCTAAATTTTGACAGATACCTACAAGTAGTATAAATTCTGAAATGAAATAGCCGTGCCATGAAATAAAGTCTTATGCAAAAAGGGCCAAGACGTAAATTTTGACTTTTTGGACTTTATTTCATTTTTGAAACTTTACTTTATTTATTCATGGCACCGAAAAAGCTGGAGCTGCGTACCCCTCGCTAAAGGGATTGGGTTAAATTTAGCTATAAGAGAATTTCGTATGGGAGCTAAAGTTTAGATCGAAGTGAAGTAATTTCACAAATTTTTCTGATTTATTCACGCTTATTCTGATATTCGATCGAATGAAATATTCCTCGAATTCAAAACTTTCACTCGAATAAACTTCTCGCATTTAAGTTTTGAGGGAAAGAAGTTCATTATCGAATGATTTCATTGGATGAATCTTATATTCGAAATCAGCTGTATAAATATTTAGCTGTCAGATTCTCAATATTGTTGTTGGTTTTAATTTGAGTAAAAATGGCATTTATGTATTTTTGGAGGAAGAAACAATCAAATTGAAACGAAAATGTACTACGAAACAAATCTAATCCACTTAATGTGGCCGACGAAATATAGATTTGCATTTGGTATTTCGATTGTTGGAAGTTTCAACATTTAAATACGACGTGTTGTATCCACAAAATACAAGTAAACATTTACACGACTTGGTCGGGCGCAACTTTCTTCTTCTTTATACTAATGATTTAAGGGCAAAATTATTCACCCTTATTCCGAATGGCGTTTACGATTTATAAATGGCGTTTTTTCATCGCTCGGAAATCAACCGCGGAAAGTTATCTACGCAAATCACAAATGTCAAACTTTGACAGACAGTCGTAGGAATTGTTTGTTTGTTTCCAAATAAGTCTTCGCAAATATAGCCCCCAAATTTTGAATGCGGCCAAAATTTTGTCGGTCTATCCGTCTCTTGTGTCATTTCCTGATTTAAGACCTCTAAACTGAAATCGTTCACGAAAACATATACCCCTACCTACTGGCCTCTTAAGTTCTTATCAAAAAGAAACAAAATATTGTTTAAATATATAGTAAAGACCTCCCTCATCTTTCGGAGTAAAATTTTCATCTCAAATTGTAGATAGTTTAAAAAAGAGTACCTTTTGGTACCTACATGTCATGATGATAAATTAGTTTAAATTAAGTGGAGTGTAAGCATGCATTTAAGCATCCAGCTATTTAAATAAAATAATTTGTTTCTTACAGATTTAAATAAAATCGTATTATTTTCGTTATTTGCCAAATATATCAGCTAACATGCGCTCTTCTCTTCAGGTTCCTGCTGGGCAAAATAAAAAGGAGTTGCTGGATCATTTAGATAAGGTCCCAACGTATGTTCAGTCATTGCAATTTACTGTTAAAGATCACACAGTTGGCAGAGCAGCAACATTTGTTAAAGTTGATCATGTTATGCGAGAAACTAAAAATCTGTTAAACGTGATAGATAAAGTAGTAGCAGAGTGTTTAGAGTGTGCCAATAAGGTAAGTTGATAACCTGGAAATATATTCAACCCTACAGAGTGTCTATTCGGCCTTTGATTTTGTACTGACTGACGTTTACCGATGTTCGGGACACGACTTTGTAATCAACGTAACGTTATGCTATTTTTATTAAAAACTGTTTATAAAGATAAAAGTTGGGTCCTAAACGTACAGCATAATGTTCGAAAATGATTATACTGAAGTCGCCACATACCCCAACTTGACGCAATAGAAAAGTCATGTCCCGAACAACGGCCGAATATCAACACCCTTTGCTCTATCTATTCAGTAGGATAAAAGTAAAATACTAAAGAGCTAAGTATTGCTACGTATTTGTAGTAATATTACAAAATATTACAAACTATAGTAGTATATAGGTACAATTGCAATTTTCCGTATAATGCGAATTATGTACATAATTGGAATTGGATTTCAGGTTTCGAACTTAGTGAATGAACTTTAAAACGTGAAAACATTTTGTCTAAATATAAACTTTTTCCCCGACAACGCGGCTAATAGGCTATACTAACACTTATTATAATAATATTAAAGCTCTAATGAACTCAACTAGAAACGTATAACATATTCAACTAGAAATAGTAAGCTATAGAAAAAAAAATATATTTTTATAAAGAAATTATGTAATACTTCATTTAAATAGTTTAACCATTATTTTGAACGTAGCTAAGATAAAAAAAATTTAAATCAAATCCATAAAAACGCAACCTAACTTTTTGACATATAACCAAGTTACTTATAGTAAGTAGGTATCTGTTCTAATGATTTTAAACTTACAAGTCAGTTCATGAAACCTTCCCTGAGAAAACTTGAGAATGCATCTGATATTAGGCCTGATTTAATTAACATTTTTCTCAGCAAATTAAAGTAGAACCTTTAGCACGCAATTACAACAACTAGAATCTATTTGACAAATCTGGTGCCGATTTCCATTGTGCTTTTACCGTTCTGCACTCAGATTTCAGATTTTGCCTGCCCAATCCCAATGGAACATGAAATGAGATCACTTTTTGTTTTGCATTTGTGTTGGTGCGTTATTCCTTAATTGCAATTTGTGTTTCCTAATGTCACTTGTTTTGGTATTAATGAAAGTACCTACATGTGAATCTCGCTCTCGAATCAAGATTCGCAAAACTGTTCTGAATCTGAAAGAAAGTGATTTTTCTTGCCCAATGAAGTCGAGATAAGATTCACACTAGGGTTTTATCCCAAGTAGAAACGGCTTGGGAGCAACGATTGTTAAGCTTCTATTACACATGTAAAATTTGTCAAGTTGTGTGAATTTATTGTTTATATTGACCCATTTCTGGTACCAAAATGAAATTTCGATGCAACAAATATACACCAACTTTATACCAATGTTTCACAAATGCTTTCATAACTTTAGACCATGGCCATACACCCCTTCCCATGAAAGTCTTGTCGGGCGAGACAGGTCGATTTCAAGTAATTTGAAAAGAGAAGGCATTTTTGGAGTAATCTATCCTTCTTTTCTCAACTAACCTAAAAATCTTGCCGTCTCCCCCAACACGAATTTCATGGGAAGGCATGTGTGACCCAGCACTTAGGCTGATTCTGAATTATTTTATTGGTCATTTTTCTTCTTTACGTTGCTTTCTTTGCTGAGATAGATATGTATTTAATAATGTAATTAAACTATACATTTTCAAAACTAATAGAATTACATAAGCCGAAAACCCGGCAGGCGCTCTTTTAAATCAGACGCACATGCAATATGCGAAATTCAACTCATTTCGTCATCCGATTTGGCAAACTGTGTGTGCAGAAAACACACTGACTAACAAAACCTTGGATTATGAAGGATTTCCTACCCAAGTAAACTATAATGCCAATGGTTGGTTCATATAAGAACAAAGGATTTAGGTTTATTTTGGTTCACAAAAGCAAGTCTATTGATAACGATGTTCTAAAGAGGTGTAAACACTGGGTACGTTATCGTAGAGAGTGGTCAAAGTTGTTTTCATCCCCATCAAAGTAGGAATTAAAATATTTAAAACATAATTTTTAAGCACAGAGATGTTACAATAGTCGTTTTTTGAGCTCTGAACAGAGCTCGAGTATTATGAGCTCTAAATTGAGCGTGCTCAGACATTAGAGCGTTCTGATTTGTTTATGAAACACACTTGAATACATAGGTAGCTGTCATATGGTTATTTATTATTTGTTATTAATTAAGTTGGTTTACCTTCTGTCCCAGAACAACAAGGCTCGTCCGCTATTTCAACTACATATTTTGTTTATCCTGTTTTTTCTGTCAAATGTGACTGTACGTGCGTAATCAGCTTTTTACTCAGCCTGCTCGGTGACTCGGTCAAATTATTTTGAGCTCATAGAGCGCGCTCTGAACCTGCTCTGAACATTCTACGATCGAAAAAAGAAACATAAAATCTGAGCTCTGGTGTGTCTGAGCTAAAAAAAAAGCACGAACTTTTTTTGACAGTTCAGGCTCGCTGTGAACTAAAAAAAAAACGCCTAATAGTCCAAGCGGTGGCGACTGTTGGATTACTTAGCTCATCGAGCTACCCGAGACTAACAAAATGAACCCAGGTTGCCTTAAATATTTTGGGCGGATGATGTCTAAAACGGGTCACTTCCGGTGCGTTTTTCCGGCCATAACTTAGTCCATCGAGTGAGCGGTTACAACTTTTCCAAATTGTAGAGCTCGAGCGAGCGCAGACTATTCTTTGATACGTATATTAAGAAAATGCGCAATATATTAACTTTAACGACGGTGTTCATTGCTGTCTGTGCTGTACTCCTCAAGGACTACAAACCCAGCAGGCTAGTATACTTTTTCTTCTCAAATCTGTCGAGGGCAGTATCGATCTTCAAATCAAAGGCAGTGTATTTTTTATCAAACTCACAATGTGCCTATTTACTTAGGCTCAGATTTATTGACAGTATCGGCCATATTATTCACTCCGCGTGTACATCAGGTTTAAGTTAATCATTATTAGTCCTCATTTTTTAAACCCGCTGAATTAAAAACGGATTTAAAACACCCATTTTAGTCCAACGTAATATAAAATTTTGCATAAAATGACATTTGCTTTTTGTTGTTTGTTACTTATTTGGAAATTAATTTGATACGTTCTGACATCAACATTTAGTCAATATCTGTAATTGTGTCCAATATGAAATGAATGGACTCGTGTACAATAATATTTATTCAGCGAAGAAATGTGAAATAAAAAAAAGTCAATAGCATGCAATTTAATTTTAACCCGGATTATAAACCGGTCTACGGAGTGCTGTTTAAATTGAATTAGATTAAACCCTGACAAGGTTAAAACAAAATGAGTTTATTGTCGAGTTTAACGACTGAATATTATTGACTTGAGTTTAATTTTTAGGTTTAACGCGGGCGTTAAATTAAGCCGCGACTAAAGTGAGTGAATAATATGGCTGTAACTCTGTCGAGAAACTCCTGCACCACGATAATCCCTAAGATTATCATAATAGAAATCTAGTTCTCAATGAGCTTCTGATTTCTATGAAAATAAATAGTTTCCACGGATAGCGAAAGCTAAGCGATAAACATTGACTTTGGAAAAAAAACCTTCTGGGAACTATAAGCGAACACTAAAAATCAATAACAATTCTCAAATAGTTATTAGAACGCCCTAGTGTTAACCGCATAGCTATAAAATCGGTAACTTTTTAGAGATCCATTTGATGTTATCGTATTAACGCCGGCGCAGGGACATAAGTTCCTGATTGAATTCGGGACCTATCTCCCACCCCAGCGGGAACTAAGTCCCGAAAATCGCACACAAGTCTCAAATGATACGCAAACAATTGGGTATCCTTACCCTAGGAATATCTTGTCATCTGATTTACACAGTATTCGATTTTATTCTTTCATAATCTACGCGACTTTATTGCCCTCTGATTGAAGAAAAAATTTTCTAATATCAGACTTTTGAACACGAACTAGTTACTTGAACGTTCTTTAAAGTTTAAACGATTATTATTTATCATATAAAATATCATGATGGAAAATAACTGTACTTAGTGAATAAATAGTATTTTGCTTGCGAATTGACAATCACCTTTCCATCATTCTGAGGAAATTCTACAACATTGTACTCGTATATTTGGTAGTTTTGAGTAAGTGACTTGGTAGCATGATCGCTTGTTCATTCGAAGATTCGGTTCAAATGCAGTAATATTTAAAATTATTGTTTTCAAAGGAAAGCCTACCGCTTCCAGTTTGTGACCGGAATAATAAACGTGCGGCAATAAGAGAAGGCATTATGTAATGCTACTAGACAACATAAAATGTCTAGTCTTATATAATTTCTCTAGCTCTACTACAAATTTCTTAATTTTGTCCTACTTTCTACCCAATGTCGCGCAACTACATTCAAAGGCCTTCTCTTAGACGTAAGTGAAAATATATTATTTAGGAAAATATTAGATCTATATTATATCTAATAACACAACATATTGAAGTAATTTCTAAACGTTGACAGCATGCCATTGACCGCTCTATGACTGACGTAAAGCTCCATTAAAAAAAATTGACATTTACCCCAAACATGATTAAATGTCAAATTTTAGAGCAATTTAAACTCATGTGTCATCCAGCTGTCAATGGTACGCGAACATTCATGTATAAATATTTATATTCAACTTGATTTCATTTTATTCCTTTTCAGTACAAATTAGATTTCACCGGACTTTCCAGTCGTACAGGATCTGGTGCTATTAAGGATGATGAAGGTGGGTCCGGTGGATTAATGGATTCAAAGGGTTCGACTAATAGCACCGAAGGCAGCATGTGACAGTACGGTATGGCTCGAAGAGCCAAGGGCGATGCACGCAGGACACGTGTTTCATTCTTACTATTTTAAATGTCACATGAGTATTATAACTGTGTTAGGAAGAGCATTTAATGTTGTTTTACGTGATTTGGAGACTACGTAAGATATACTCGTATATTTATTTTTAATTTTATTTTACAAATTTTATGGAAAATAAATGACATTTCTTTATTCTTTTCCAAATAGTTAGACAAGATTAAAATTTTCTGCAACTAAAACAATAAGAACGCACTATAATAATATTGTAATGGTGCTTTTTTTTTTATTTATCTTTCGGACCTTGTATTTGTATAAAAAAAAATTAAAAACAGTATGAATCGGTTAAAGTTAAAATGCAATTTCTTGTAGACTAAACTGAATAACTAGTTTTTTTCTTCGAATATTATTCTAAAAACTATTTTCTTAGTAGATTCAAATTAATCTAAGAAATGTCAGTACAAACAAATGAATATTAGAACGGAATTTTAACGTTTATAAATCAAGATTTAGAACTTGACTAAATTTAGAATAGTGTTGCCTAACAAATAAACCATACTCTATGAACTAAATGTAATTGGTTGGTGTCTGCTATCAGGCACATGGACATATTTCCTTTATTCACATTTCCATAACACAATACAAGGATCAATATTATAATCTAACAGTAGGTAATGCTTTGCCTGATGCATAGTTAAGATTAGTACAAAATATGTTTTGGTATGAGGTCTTGACGGTTCAAATGACTGAAATAATTGTATTTACTGTTTACATTAGTCCGCAACTAACATTGCAACAACATTCATATAATTACCTTATAACAGTTTAAAATGAGAAGTCACTTAAGACAATAGATATATGCAGTTGTTCATATCAGTTATATTTTGAGTGGATTTTCTTTGGTCCCTAAACATTTCCCTATCCCACCTAATACTTATCTACCTCACATCTTTCATTTTTATTACGGAACTTGTACTAATGTAAACAGCATTTTTCCCTTGGTCGATTTGCATTATTTTACTTCTAACCGATTTATACTTATTAATGGATTCAATGTAAGACAAATCATAAAATCGAAATTTTAGTTTTGCTCTCATTAGTGAATCTGATGTTAAGAATGATAATGTGTCAAATGTATATTATTGTGAATAATTTTTATCGACTCTGTTTTCCTTTGTATAGATTTCAGCAACGCTATATAAATGTTGTTTCCTTAAATTAAGCTTAAAGCGTTTTTTCTTATCCTTTTTAAAATAAAATTCCTCTTTTTGTTTATTCCTTTCTTTTTTTCGTTTTTACAAAATACTTACATAATGTGTATAATATAATGCACTTGCTTTTATTGAATTGTTTAGGATTAAAAATTTCTAAAGTTCCTAGACAATCTTTAATATTTTAAAACATCATTCAAACAAGGATGCCAAATTTTTTTCTATAAAAATCTTTAATATTTTCATTTACTTACTACTTACCTAAAATCTTACTATAAAGAGAAATAAAACACTGAGGTTACCTTAATAATGTAAGTATGAATATAATTATTGTTGACTTTTTTTACAGACTGCTGAAAAATTCTGGAATAGTGGTGTATGGTCCCATACAGCTCAAAACAGTGATACCTATGGAGTTCCATATACTAATTCACTGAGCTAGTGAATCTTTCGAACATCGAATAATACAAATTCACAAATTGATTACTAGTGAATCATTCACCTCGTTACTGGATGGTATTCGAAAAGAACCATCTCAATCCCATGCCCATCAGACTGAGCTCTGTTGAAATAGAGCGCTTGCAATGAAATAAATATCAGATTAGTGTGTTTCATTTACTTGAAACGGTAGTACTTTCATTTATACCGAAAACCTTCGATATTTCATTTCGAAAACGATTTTAACGATATCGATTAAATTGGCATTGATGCGTTGGAACGCAAAATTCTTCGATTTCATACAATTCGGAGGGTTTTTGATTCGAGGTATTCATCCGAACAGCTTTTTAGAACTTATGGGAATTATTATTTTCCGAAGGCGAATACAAATGTATTTTGAGCTTCCGACGGAGTAGGTATGCGTTGCGGATAATTCTCCGTTATGACGAAAACCTCGTTAGGGCCGAATATAGGGGCTTAAAGGAGCGAAAAGTAGATCTAGCTAGACGTCAACTCTGGGAAAATATGTTTTTTTTAGTGAAAAAATAAAAACTTGTGCACCTTGTGAAGTCGAGTTTTAAGTCGATCGTATAAAAAATAGAATTTTTCCCATACAAACAAAAATTTTTCCCATAACGTCATCGAATTTAACCCCATAGGATATGTTTTTTGTATGGGAGGTCCCACACCCCTTTGTCCAATTTTGACCAATCTTCACGGGAACGCTCCCGGGCCGATACCTACGATTTTCTATAAATTCGAGCTCACGGTTCAGCGGTTTTTAAGATATAAAATTTTGAACGTTTTTTGTATAGGCGGTGCCACGCCCCTTTGTCCAATTTTGACCAATCTTCATAGGTGCACTCCTGGGTTAATACCTAAGATTATCTGTAAATTTCACCTCAATCGGTGGTCGAACACAAATCACGATCCATTTTTATATTTAAAAAATAATGTGATATTACTTAATTTACCTCCACGGAATTCCTTATTCATTGGAAACAAATATTTGTAATTGTTTTCACTTGAAAGCTTGAAAACACTTTTATAATCTTCAGTTTGCCTAATAGCAGAAATATTGAAACACGCAGACATTGCATTTTTTTTATATAAGAATGAAGATAGATCTTGAATTCAAATCTATACTATTTCGCGTAGCAAACCTAGAGCTTAGAAAGATGAGAGTTGAGGAGAAGTTATTGAAGTTCTACTTTTATTGGCTCATTGTTGCGGAAGTAAAATCCACATTGCTGCGGGAGTCAAATTCTCAATGTTATTAAAGAAATTATTGTTACGAAAATTAAGAAATAAAAACTTCGGAAGTTATTCGAAAACTAATCCGTCGATTGAGCTGAAACTTTCACAGTATACTTGCTATGATGGAATCAATAGCCTTTATCGTGAAATCCGCCGAGGGGAATTGTTCACGGAAAAAACTGCGATGCCCTAGCTAAGCACTGAGCTGACCCTCACCCTAGTATTTAGTTAGGACAAGAGTTCAGTGCTCTACTTTGCTGTCATTTGAGTAAACTCTTAGTTTTGAACTATAATAATTGATTTGTGCTGCACACTTAATTGTACCGAGATATGTGTTTTTCAACATTAAAATCATTTATTAAATCAGTTTATTGTTGTTGCAAGTGATTAATCTCTTTATTGCTACATGTTTAACGTGACAGGTTACAAGATTTACAAGATTTATTATTTCAAAGAATAGGTTCACAGTAAGATTACATCTTATAGTTTGTGAAGGCTTTAAGAGATTTAGAGTTCAAAAGTAAATTTAACATTAAATAGCTGAGGACAGACTACATGTAATTTAATTGGAAACTTACATAAGAGAATTAATAACAAAAAACAATAATATTTGACAAACCTCTAAGATTTATACTTATGTATCACTGGCCAAGTGTTTGAAAAGGTAAGTTTTAAATGTGCTTGTGTTTGTGATTCTCCTTAGTGTAATGGGTGACAGGTTACATGGTTACATTTTCGTTTTCGATATGAAGCTTATTTCTGGGGTTTAAGTGGGATTTTGACAGCAACGAAAATGCACTGACATTCCTCAGTCCACACTAGGGCTATTCACGCCAAAAAAACCTAAAGAAAATTAATTTTGGGAATTTAAATTGCAGCCCAAGTTATTAGCGATGGGAAAGGACGATTCAGTTTATTTGGGGAACACTTTTAAATCCTATCGGGCCAGTAGCACAGCAGACAATATAGGTACTTCAGTAACGGGAGCGAATCCGCGGATAAATAATATTTTAATACATAAAAATGCATTGTTTGCTTTTTGATTATTTCCTGAGTTGTTAAATTCCAAATTTTACTTCCTATCTAGAATTATATCAAAATATTTTGCGTGCCCTGAAGCTATACCCAACGATTCAATTTCATAAGGGTTTCATCAATAACTAGGACCCAAAACACCAAAACCGTTCCAAAAAAAGAAGTATTACTTTACTTTGATAATTTTATTTGTTTTTATACAAAAATGTGTAATATATCTACAGTTTAATAAAAAGCCATATTTCTAAAAAGGACACTCAAGTAACTATTATTTTATTTTAATATCCTTTGTTTGATTCCCGTCAATATGGGATTTTTCGCTTAATTGTTCTATCGCATTGCTCATATCGCTGAAAAGATAATGAAAGAAAAAAATAATAACACTAAAACCATTTAAACATAATATTTACTGTACTAAAATTATTATTCACTCATAAATGAAAACAAAAAAAAATTATATGGCAAGAAAAGGTTACGTATACGACATACAACCAAGCGAATACGAGCACTTACAAAAGTACGAATAATTTGTATTTTTAGTTAGAATTAATATTGTACTTTGTAATTTGTAATTGTAATTTTCTCGCTCGTCTGTGCAAAATTCACCATACACGACACAGAAATGTCGTTGCAGACAAAGAAAAATTCCAAAAATTTTGATTTCACGCAGACGGTAACTGCAAACAGTCGACATGGATACACACGACACAGACGATCTGCGCAGACATGAGCACAACAACAAAATATATTGGTCTGCAGCGACGTGTCTGTGTCGTGTATGGGCGATATAATCGTGAAGGAAAGTATTAAGCCGCAACCATACTTTTATGGCGTGGTTTGTTGGGGAGCTTATCCTCTGTCGTTTGTCTTCTTTTTTCTGTATTCTGACTTCTGCCTTCTGTCTTCTGTCTTCTGTCTTCTGTCTTCTGTCTTCTGTCTTCTGTCTTCTGTCTTCTGTCTTCTGTCTTCTGTCTTCTGTCTTTTGTCTTTTGTCTTCTGTCTTCTGTCTTCTGTCTTATGTCTTCTGTCTTCTGTCTTCTGTCTTCTGTCTTTTGTCTTTTGTCTTCTGTCTTCTGTCACCTGTATTTTAAAGTTTTAAGTGAATTTAGTTGTTTTCTGTTTTGCTTTTTGAATACTAACGTTTGACGTTGTAGATGCAGTGTTCTCCTTTTCGCATATAGGCAATTTAAGGTACACAATATTTGTTTCGTTTCTGTGCCACACATTGGTGTGGCCCAATCGGAGCAGAAAGGACACACATAGAAAATACATAGCAATGCAATGATAGCGACACAACACTCTACGACAGGCCATATAAGTGTGATTCCGGCTTTAGAATATGTATTATATATTTAGGCCCTAGTTATAGCTATCATTGAAATGCATCATTGAACATTTTGTTTTCCGATTTTAAGACTATTAATCAAACAGTATTGGCTTTAGTTGGTATCAAAATAAAGGTAATCAATTGTGGAATTTTTTTACGAAAGAAATTACTTAATTCAGACTAAAACTCTTCTTTAAATTCAATTTTATTATTTCACTGATCGAAATCGATTTCGATGAACAGCTGATTCTCGTTTCTCCAATTTGGAACCCAATCGTTTCACTGATGTGTTCGATTCTCTTTCTATTCTCAGCTGTCAGTTTTGCTTTCAATGATCAACTCTAACCTCAAAATCTAGACTCGTTTGTTGAAAAGTCACTTACAGGAATTTTTCAATGATTGCTATAACCGACTTGTCAAAAAAATGAAACCACCATTCCACTGATTTGTTCCAATGATACATTTCAATGATAGCTATAGCTAGGGCCTTAGTCATATTAATATGAGTACATACTTGTCATACATATCCTCAGAAATACACTTTATGTATTGTGGACCTCCCAAGTCCTTCGGGAATACTTCCTGATGGTAAGCAATCACAACTTTTATTAGCTCGTTCAACTGAGTTTGATGTTGCACTTGTTTCGTGTCTTCTGGAGCAGGCATTAATGTAGGTCCAAAAGAAATGGCCAAATTAAATGCGTCCATCATGTTTTGGCTTGCATACTCTGATAAACTGAAATAGAGTTAAAAAAATATATTTTAGATGAAATGTTTCATTTTGTAAATGGAATGGAATGGAATTGCAAACTCGAATCACATACTTCAGCTTATGAAATGTCAGGAACATTTGCCGAACATAGATACATTATTTAGCGCACATGGTCTAATATACAGTGAGTGTCAAAAGTGAGCGAACATCAACGCGGTTTTCATTTGTTTTTGGAGTTTGAAAACAATTTTGTTTAATTCCTAAAAAAAAAATTGTATGCTTTAAAAATATACGTTTTGTTATTGTTATTTCGTTATCAAACTTTTTATTTCTTTTATTGGTTTTCTAGGCCTGTTTCACTCACTTTTGACGCGTGTTTTTAAAAGAAGTAGATAGATATGTAATAACCTCAACAGGTACTTACTGATTGAGAAATGAAAATAAGTATCGAATCACAATTGCAATCGATTTTGGAATATTTTGAAAAAAATTTCGCATTCCCGAAACAATTTCATAGTTTGAGTCCATCTCTGAAAATATGTTAAGAATCATAACTTTCTTTAATTTCATTTCGTTTGTCAAACAACTTACGAATAAGCGATATAAATATGTCAAAGTATTTTGTTGGGAAAAGGGGTTCTTTAAGTTCTCTCAAGTACAACTTCAAAACACCTGCCACTGAATTCACATCGGATGCATCTGTAGCTCCCGCCAAAGGATCCTCTCCGCGTTCAAAGCTGTCACGAAAATGTAAGATCTCCACCTGAGAGCCAGATACTCGAAAAATACCGTGACTACGTAGACCTTAGTGCGAAAACAGGCGTAGCTACTCAATGGAAAATTTCAAAACAAAGCTGAATCTTACCGAACATATTTATGACTCGTATGCAACTTCTCATTATCATAGGAATTTTTTCATTAGTAATCTTGATATACTCTTCGAGGGATCCACCGAAAAGTTTAGGACGACTGACCATTTTCTTTTGACTGCATCCTGATTAGAATTTTAGAATTGAGTTAACATAATTGTGAAGTGATGTAAATTTACCTTTCGATTTAAAATCTTTTTGTTTCACCGATACTGATTTTGTCGACGAACTTTTAAGACTTGTATCGGTTTGGGAAGCATTATCGACAACACTTTTCATATGCTCGCTGAAATTCGCTTCCACCATATCTAATGCTCTGTAAATCTTTTCTAAATTCTTACGCAAATTATCCTCCTTGAGTCTCAGAAGTTGTTTCTGTAGTTCAAACTCGATGTGGAGAATATTTTGAATGTACGTATCGTTTTTTCCTTCGTTCAATTGAGCCCGAAATTTTGAGCTTTTTCGTGTTAAAAAGTCTTCATAGTTTTTCTCTAGAAGCTTTTTTCTACTAATTCGTGAATCTAGGGCTTGTGCTTCGTGTGGTGACTCATCGAAACAGTGTAGCTTGCTCTGATATTGTTCTTGGTCGGAAGTAACATGGGCGAGAATCGCCCTCGATACCATTAGGCAAAACCCTGAGTCCATGGCCTGGAATAGAATACTTGGTTAATTGTGGCTTAAAATTGGACATGCTACGTGTTTACATAAATAATATCCCTCAAGTCTCTAAGCATGTGCTTGTGTATAGTTGCATTAGCTGTTTCTGTATAATGTTTATAAATATTTCTCGCTTTAAGGGTCTCGCGCTTGTCATTTGAATATATTTCCTGTTGCTAAACAGAAGATACTTTAGACAAAAATTACAGTAATATGGGTGAGATTAACTTACCTTTTCGTTCAATATTGATTTCAGATTGCTTGGCAGTTTCTCTTTTCGAATAACATTTTGCATCAATTGCCTTTGCGCCTCTAGTTTTGCCACAGAGCGTTTATAATCATTCTAAAAATTTGAGAGAAAATACGATATAAGCATCTTTCTTCATAAAGGTAGAGCTTTGTTAATATCAAAATTGCCGCATTTGGAGCTAGGAAAGTCCAAAGATGGTCCATCAGCTACTGTTGCACTTCAAAAGTGAAGAGAATCAAAATGTCACAGTCAATGGCGCCTAGAAGAGAGATTCTTTGTTTCTAAAAGTGGGTGAACCTGAACATGGCCTACAGGACATTTGGCTTTAGCCAGAAAAACCATCGAGTTATTGAAAGAAGTGTTCGACATTATTTCCGAAAATAGTTCTGTAATCTGATCTGCATTTAGACAATTTTCCGTTGTTGGACTAAGAAAACAAGTCAACAAAAATGAAACCTTGAAACATCATTAGACACCGCAGGCCTAGCTTCTCACAACCAGTTGTGAGTTTTTATTTTTGAGACGAATGGAAGGGACCTATAATTTTATGCCGATTCCGAGCGGCTTAATTGAGAAGCTTTATCAGGACAGTTAGGTATATACTCTCGGATGTTTGTCCAGACGTTCGCGAGAGGTGACGCAGTGGAAAAAACCTTAAGATGTAGATTGTGTTTTTCCGGGGATCGAACCTGGGACCCCTCGCACAGTAGTCCAGCACACACCAACTACTCTGCGCCACACCGCCATAAAATAATCTATTAAATGAGAACAATTTTTTCTTCTTCCCAGAACCGCCCGAATATTTTCTTATCTATGAAAATTCAGAATTGTTTTTTTTTTTTTTTTAGAGTCCGGACGCTTCATCTTATGTGTATTGTGTATTCTATTATAAGAAATAAAGAAAATAATTTTTTCAATTTTGGAAATTTTGCTTGGGTTATGAACCCTTTTCTCATCGATTTGAAACGTTGTAATGCGTCCCAATCTTTGTCGCTGTTAAATATCACAAACCACATAGAACTAGACCGCCGACTTCCGTGCACCTACCCGATTCTTCCTGGAATTAATTCCCCTGTCTGTGAATACGTGTGAAATGTCAAAATCAATGGCGGCAATTATTTTCTATGCTATACCATGGGCCTAGGATTTTTCAAGTATGCGTAAGCTTATGGGCCGCCTTTGATTTTGTACAGCACCAATACATGAAAAATCCTGGGCCCGCAGGCAGCTTGTAGGCAAAGTCCGTTATGTGGAAGGAATCCACGGTCTATTCTGTGTGGTTTGTGTTGAATATGTTTATCGCTTCATCCGTACGTACGCTGGCGTACTCCAAGGATATTCAAGCGGAATTATGTAAAAATGGGGTCTTACTGCTAGAAAGTGGTACACATCCTCACAATTTTTTTAGTTGCATATGTTTCACAGTATAGGAAGATCGGGGAGGTGTGGAATATAATTAAGAATTTGCCGGCTAGAAATATGTTTTGTGCGGTAGATAGTGGCTCAGTCTGCTTTAGTATGATCCGTGTTGAGATGCTAGCGCTTTACCTACAAATTGGTCATATAATCTTTGACCTGTTGTTGCGTCCAATATGGTGTTAAACATATTTTTAGAGATACTAACTACTCCTTAGGTACTTTCTTAGGTATGCTTCCTGCGCGGTTATTAAAAATAAACTAACTACCTACTGACTGTAAAGATATGACTGTGTACCTTCCAAATCTTGAGGGCTACGCGAGCAAAGCTGCGGGCAAAAGCTGGTTTTGCATAATGCCAAACGACAAAATATATGGAAAGACGTCGAAATACAAAATTTGCATAACGTTAATTTTCTTAAGGTTAGTACGCTTCTCGACTTTTCCAAAATTTAGCTAAGCTAAATTCACTTAGATAAGCGAATTTATTTAGCCGAGCGTTACGCAGCTGCAGCTTAAACATCAAATTTTTATTTCAGACTGTACTGCATGTGTCCGTCAAAATTTAGCGACAGATCAATTTTTCACAGATCGTGCTGTTTTTTTTTCTGTTGCATTTTTGTGTTGCGAAAAGTAAATAAGTATGAGTGAAAAATTCGAAAGATCAAAGAATAACAGAGGAAAATAGAAATTGCAACGGAAATAAAACATTTTTTTCGAATGGATGAATTTTCAAAGGAAGTCATTTTCAATAAACAGCGGTTTTCTGTGTTACTCGAATCCACAACGCAATCCATTTTAAAAATTTGCTAGGGTTTTAGCTAATATTTTTGGAGAGGAATTCAGATATCAGCGAACTAAACTAAAAAATAATTTTTAACAGCTTTCGCATGTTTTCTGTTGAAGAATTACGCCATGTAAAGCTTTTGACAGACATGTAAGCTGTTAAATAGCCTAACTAAATTTCTTGGACTAAAATTCTAAGGCACTTTAGTTTGACCAATTTAACGAAAGTGTTTAAATGCATTACCTTACCTATCTATATAAAAATAAGTTGTATTGTGTGTGTCAATAATGTTCTCTGTAATGCGTGAACCGATTTTGATTCTGGAAATTTCGTATGAAAGGTGACATTAAAGGTGACGTTCTAAACCATAGTAGTTTATAAGTGTATACGGTCTTTGTAGTTGTATTGGTTCATGAGTTATAGGGATGTGGCACCTCCCACACAATAAATACATTCAAAATCTTATAATCGAAAACCACAGAATAGATTGAGTTCACATTTACAGATAATCTTAGGTATTGGCCTAGGAGTATTCCTGTGAAGATTGGTCAAAATTTGACAAAGGGCGGGCGTGGCTCCTCTCATGCAAAAATACATTCAATCGAATCGATTGAGCTCAAATTTACAGTTAATCTTATGTGGGAGTGTTCCTGTAAAGATAAAGGGGCGTGTGGCGCTATTCTTCGACAGTCATGAGAGCCAAAGTTTGTAAAATTTGTAACATTGATATGTATTGTCCTGACAGACAAGAATACAATCTATGCAATACGATTCCTGGAAAAAGAAAAAATGTGATTTTTTTGTTTTTCTATTTTGCACTACGAATACGAAGTGTGCAGCGGGTTCGCTTTCGCTAGTCGTATACTGAAATGCATATTTCAAAACGTGTAATACTCTACGTAGTGTAAAATGTTAAACAAAAATTTAAATGTATGGAAATGTTAAACAAAATGTTAAATATGTGAGAATTTAAAAAAAAATTAAAATTTACCTGATAAATATTATAAGTTCTGATGGTTGTATAGAAATTGCGCAATATTCTTGATATTTCCTCGTGCGTTTCGTAAACAAGCTCATGATACTATAATTAAATTAAGCTTATAAAATAAAAAGTTTTGTGTCAATAAATATTTGCAATGGTACCTTTTTGTATATTGCTAGAGCCTTTTGAAGCTTAAATATTACATCAATGCTATATATCTCCGATAGTGTAGCATAGTCGTAAGAGAGAGACTGAGTTTCATTTATTAACTGATGCCAACATGCATATGAAGTATGAACAGGCTTACTAAGTGAGATAAAAAGATATGTTAATATTGTTATAACTTCATTCATTAAGATTTACAGAGAAGCTGGATATGAAGATCGGCACAGCCAAAATAAGGTGCATAATGAAAAACACATTCGTTGAAAAAGAGATGAAAAGTCAACTCATCGTAATCAGTTCTTTCGTATGTACCGTTGTGTATTTTTTTCTAAATCTGCATTGTCCGACTTTGTAAATCGATCTTTATAATATCTATTGGAAAACACTTACTTTAATGCTGGTAGTTCAGATTGCGTTGTTTGAAAACAATGCAGCAACTTATCGAGACTTCTGCTATGTTCCAATTCCAATAGTCCACGATGTCGGAAAAAATCACACAGTTCATTTATAAGGTAAGAATGAGATTCGGTTTTTATGTCCAAAAAGCACAATTGTTCCATTAATCTTACTCGAATGTCTATGAAAATAAAAGAAAAACAAATATTGTGACGTAATTTATAGTTTACCGCTAATTACAGGTTAGGACTTTGGCGGGAAAAAATACGAGATTGCAACACAATTTGTATCACCACATAAGAACACGTGTATTCTAATCTTGCTGCACACTAAATTCTGCACATGTGTTTTAGGCATTAAGGCCGTGCATCAATTGGACTAAATAACTATTTCGGACACTTACAAAAGTGTTAAAAGAGTATTTCACCAAACTTCAATCTTAAAACAGAGATTTGTCGAATTGATTGAAATTCAGCGTTTTATTTCTTCTTCAACATTCTAGCAAAACTCAAGCAAGCTCCCGGAGCAGGATAATTTGTTGACAGTTGAAAATTCGTTTTCCACCACGATAGTGTCAGAAAATTATCCGAGGGCAATTGACACACGGCCAAAGGAATTGAAATTCAATGTTTTATTTCCTCTTCAGCATTCTAATGAATGCCAAGCAAAAGAAAATGTCAAAAAATAAGCCAGTCGCATCCGTTGACAGTTGGCGCAGCGTAAGAGGAAGCACTTTCATTGGTGAAAATATTTAGATTATGAGAGAAACTGTGAAATGCTGTAGAGTAGATAACATTTAAATCAAAATAGTTTTGTGGATATTTCGAATTTAATAAATTGCAAATCGTTTGAAATATTCCAAGTGCGGACTACGGTGACGGATTTTATGGGTTGGGTCCTTAACACCGTACAGGTTTTTAAGCTTATCAACACAACAGCATTTTTTTTAGCTCGCGTTATAATTCTGCGATTTTAAATTTTGACAGGTGACATATTATCCTAAAACAACATTAATTTAAAACAATTTTAATTTTTATTATTTGCGAAGAAAAATAAATGAACGCTATCTTGAACTTTACTTACTATTAAATAATATTAACTTCTTCATGGATCCAAGATGTCGATTGGGGCTTTGAATCTCTATATCACCATCGTTTATTGGAGGAGGTGCGTCCATATTTCAAATGAAAGTTCCTTTTTCACTGTTTATTAATCGCTCGCAGAAATTACTTTCAAAACTATGCCTAAGCTAAAATGAAAAGTATAAGGCTACGGACAGAGTGCATGCGAAAAGCTAAGCGAAAGGTAAAGCTAAGGTTTGACAGGTCAAAGCTAATAAACTGCGCCCATACATTTTAATCGGACTGGCCATAGTAGATTCGATGCTAAGATACATGCTAAGCGAAACTTGGCGCTAAAAGCGAATAAACTCTTCTGCTCAGTTTTTTAGCAAGAAATTCAAGCTAAAACACCAGCTGTCAATAGGTTTTGGTATATATTATCGAATACTTTTAATGACAGTCAAACGTATTCAGCAATTTTTGTCAGGATGTTCTCCGATGTCTTCGTAAATCTTTGCAAAGATGATAAAATTCATCATATTTATTAGGTGATTTTTTAATCTCTTGAACGGACTGTCCTTTTCCAACAATGAATGGCTGAAAAATAAATTATTTAATGGAAAGTCCTCTTCTTCTGACCATTTCCATATCCATAATTCAGGGATTTTGTTTATTTTGATGGACTTCCGAAGCGGTAATGTTCGCGTTTATTAGGGACACCATTCGCTTTGCGTATAGCTTAGAATCTTTAGCTTTAGCTTTCGCTTAGCTTTTCGCATCCACTCTGTTCGTAGCCTAATTAGTTGTCTCAACTATGTATACAGTTGTTAATGTCATAAACAAAATAATCGGCCCTAGCGAGGTATCCGTCGGAACGAAAAATTTTACGATTTCATACGAATCGGAGGATTTTTGCTTCGAGGTATACTTTGGAACAGCTTTTCGAAACTCGGTTCCGACAAATATGTACCGCACACTGGGGTCTTGCGTTTCAGTGCGATCAAGTGCGTTTTAACTGATATTTTTGACAGTTTTATATGAATTTTCTTCCGATGTACTCCGAAAGTGTGTTTCCAGGCCAAAACAAACGAAAAAACAAGCACTAAGTAGGAAAACCCCCCATGTACCACGAAGATGGATACTTCGACTGTAATTTGAGTCTCCGACGGAGTAGGTACGCGTTGCGGAGAATTCTCCATTCCTACGGATAGCTCGCTAGGGCCGAATATAGTACATAACAAATCAATACACGAACAAATCGAAATAAGTTTATTGCATCAGAGTCAAAGTGTAAATATTAGCCAAACACGTACACCTACCCATCCATTAGCCGACGAACATGAAAGTTAGTTAGTTTTTGTAAAAAAAACAACACTGCCGTGCATTTGAATAGGGATACAATTTTTTGTTCAACTTTTGCGGTTTTTCAATAAAATTTTTTAAACTTTTGTGCGGGAAATTTTTTTTTTTTTTAATTTTCGACTTAAACATATCTTTTAGAGGGGTAAACATTTAACTCATCGAAATCTTTCTTACATATTTAAAGAAATGTTTTGTAAATCCAATTTAAAATATGACAAAAGTTTTATTTATCGATAGTAATTATTAAAAATGAAAACAACACGAAATGATTGAAGAATCTTGTCGTTATGTCCCCATCAACTTAAAGACTACATGTTTTTTTTAATATTGTAAGCAAACCAGAAAATGTTAAAAATAGCCACCAGAAAGGAATTAATTGCAAAAATATGAATCGATTTGTTTTGCTGTTTATGCATTGCTTCACGTAGTTAACAGAAAATTGATGGATTTCTTTTAATAGTTATCCAAATAATATATTCGTACAACAGAAACATTTTTTTAGTAGCGACTTTTTACAACTTACAGCACATATTTTGTACTTAATAATACATATTGTAAACTCGAAAACATTTATTCAACCACTTTAGCTATATCAAAACCGAATACTAATTCTAATAATAGATGCATAGACATTACAAGAAAATAAAATGCTATATTAAAACCGTACTCCAAAACAAATTAACACAAAAAAATTGTGTCTAACAAAAGATCGCTATACTTGTGCGGTGCTTAGGCTTCTATATGAAATACTGACTCTAGTTCATGCAAAATCTGTACTTTTGAATGAAATTTATAAATACCAGCGTAAACAATTGCATACAAAATATATTTGAGGAAAAGTATATTAATGAGTTCGTTTAAATTTAAGCGCTTCACTTGCTTTAAGAACGGTAGAAATATCAATGAAATGAACTGAATTTTCATTTAATTTGGCCAATCACTAGAAGTAGGTACTTTAATTACGGTTACTTTATTTATTGCTTTATATTAATTTAAAGGTTAAGTATCTCTTTGTATCTTGCATACAAGTAGCTGTACAACTAAGCGACTTTGAACGTAATCTACCGAACACAAAATTCTTCGAGTCACATCCGTCACATTTAAAAAGTTAGAAAAGTGCGAAACAGTCTGAGATAATTAGGGCATATTGAGAGAATGGGCACTCGAATTGAAGGGAAAATGCAATAGAAGATCCCGCCCGGATGAGTATCAGTTAGCGAAACTGATCTAACTTGAGATGCGTTTTAGTTAAGGTCCACTTCGGACTGTATCAGATAGTAGTGTACCTATTGTTTTTCAGATCAAATATAATTTAAATTCTTCGAGCACCACCGTAAATCTGTAAACAAGACGATATAAAATTAGTCAACTCTAACGCTCTATCGGTTACCTATTACATATTAATATGTACCTACAAAGCCTCCGCAGAGCAAAAAACCTGGAGAAGTAAGACACTAAGGAAGAACTCACAACATTCCTAGAGCAAAACATTTGCGCTTTCATCCCAATATAATTATATATTTCTGGATCACACAGCGGATGGATGAAGATAACCACGGTAGGGCCAAGAAAAAGGTGATTTGAAAAATATTCACTCCCGTCTGTTTTGACGGGATTTGGACTTGGAGGAGGAGATTCAACAACGAACTATACGAACTGTACACCAATATCGACCTAGTCAAACAAGTGCGCATCAGTTGTCTAAGATGGCTAGGACATGTTGAGAGAATGGACAGTAGCGCTCAGGCCCAAAGAGTCTTCGACTCCAACCCAGAGTTACAATGTAGTAGAAGACGGCCTAAACACACTTGGAGTGTGACGTTTTTTGACGTTTTTGTTTTGCTTGCGTTTTGCTAGAATGTTGAAGAGAAAATAAAACACTGAATTTTAATTAATTATTAATAAATCTCTGTATTAAGAATGGAGTTTGGTGGATTCCTTTTTTCAACACTCAGGAATGTATCAGAAAATTATCTAGCAAAATTGACACACAGTCTAAATAGATGGGTGGTTAGGTAATTTTCGGATTAAATTTCAACTCACCAGAAGATGAAGTTCAACCTTACATGTAAACGTACTGTAATATTTTTTATACATACACGGTATTTTGTTTGCCCAAAAAGAATGGGTGTGGTGAAGTACATAGCTATTTTCTTTGTAGTTGTGTATAATTGCGGCGAATTAAAAATGACAATTCTCCTTCAACTCTTCTTCTACTTGTGATATTCTACGGTGCACGTCTACATATAATTTCCAAACAGAACTAACAAAAACAAAAGTGGGAAAACAAATGTTTTCCTTTAAAATCGATTTGTGTGCTACATAAAAATTGTATATTCGTGATCAGCAAAATGGAAAAATCTAAAGAAACTCCCAATGCAGGTATGTAATTGAAAATATTAAAATATTTTTTTAACAGTAATTGCCCGAACTTTTGTGATTTTTCTCAGAAAATTCTTATGCGGAAAGAGTTATCTTCGAAGAGATTATTGCTAATTTGGGTGGTTACGAATCAGATGCATCTGAATCGCAAAGTTTATATGATCCAAAGAACGAGATATACGACGAAACTGAAGATCCTCGACTTCGTTATGTTATGAACGATCATAATTATATGCTCAACGATCGAGATTCACGAATTCCATTAAACTTGCGCCAAAACCTCATAGATTATGTTAAGAAAAACTCTGCATCAACTTGCACAGTTTCTATTAATACACCAATAGAGAAATTAATTGACAATGTCTTAGAATTATTATGTAGTGTAACCAATTACGACTCGGTAATTGAAAAAATCGAACAAATACGTGACCCGAAGTTAGAACCTTCTATAAAGGATGAATCGGATAACGATCAGGTTATGGGAGACCCTTCAGTTGAAAAGGAAATCGCTGAAACTGTCAAGAATATAAAAAGTGAGTTGAATTCCTCAATCGAAACAAAAGATGCTGCTGTCGAAGAGAAAATTGTACCCAAAAGAGAAGAAAGTGATGTGCCGGACACAAGTGAAGAAGAAAAGGATACGCTTGCAGCAATGCCTAATTGTGACGACAAATTATCTGACAACCTCGTCACAGCAGTTGAAGGTGATGAAAAGCCTCCTCTCAATATTTTACTGGAAAATGATAATAGGAATCCTCCAGACGCACTATTGATATGTGATGAAAAAACCCTAAATGAAACTCTCGAATGCGCCGAAAAGTCTCTCAGCGCGATAATTGAAAGTGATGAAAATACTTCGCTGAATACATTAATTGAGAGGGACGAAAGGTCTCCTCTAAGCATTCTGCTTGACTGTGTAGAAAAGTGTTCCTCACTAAATATACCGGAATGTGACGAAAAGCCCCCGTTGGAATTGATAGATGACACAAAATCCTTAATAAATGAAACTAGTAGTATTACGGTAAGCAAAGACGATGACACAGGAACAAATAGCACAGAACCTGAGGAACCTGACAAGTCCTTGTCCCCGGAAGCAGAAAGCTCCCCCAAGGAAGATATCACGGATTTAGAAAGCTCACCCAAGGAAGATATTATGGATTTAGAAACCTCACCCAATGAAGATATCCAGGATTTGGAAAGTTCACCCAACGAAGAGATCAAGGATACGAATACCGAAAGCTCATCTAATGGAGATATGGAAAAGGATAAAAAAATCGAAGAGTTGAAGGCTTCTGCAGATGAAATTCACGAACTTGATGTAGAAATCAATAATGAAGAAGATTCCGCTAAAAATCAAGAAATCGAGTCGACTTCAATTATAGAAGACAACAGTAACCCGCCGAAATCACCAGATATCCCAGATGTTATCAAAGAGCTGTTGAAATTTGCTGACAAATTGAAAGAAGATTGCACAAGTGCACACCTTTCAAGTGATGATTTTAATCTCGAAAGTTTTATTGCACTGAAGTCCAGAGAATATAAAAGCATCTTAAGCCCGGTCCTCCATGCAGAAATCTCAGTTCAGACTGATAAACCTGTTTCAAAGAAAAAACTCCGAAAAATTAACGCTCAAGATAAGCGCCTTCTTTTGGAATCGTCTAATGATTCTGACTCGTCTGCTTCATCCTATATAGATCAATCATTCACCGAACTAGAAGCTGAGTTTAATTCGAGAAAACTGGGACTGGATTCTCTGGATTCAAAGAAGTCACCAAAGCGAACAAAGTTCTTCACATCGTCTGACGATGATTCTGATGATGAAAGCGCCAAGTCCGATACATCGAATGATACACGAAATTCTTCCAAAAATGAGACCTATGATGAAATAGGTCCAGCCAGCGATTCTGATAAGGATAAACAGAAAAGCGCAGACGACTCGCCCAAGACGAATGACAAACAGGATCCAATTGGGAGTCATAGTCATAAATCTCGAGGCAAGAGTACAAATGAAAGCGATAAGGAGAATAGATCGATTGTTATATCTCCAGAGCCTAGTGTTTTAGGGAAATCCAAACAAGATGAACGGGTTGATGAAGACACCCAAGACAAGGAAATAGAACGGTGAGGCATCCGTTTTTTATTGATTTCAAATTTCTAAACGTAATTCTTACAGGTTATTAAATCTAAAGGGTTTGGCTGATCCGCAGAAAAATACTTCTTTGACATTGAACTCGAAACAACAGAAACCAATGAGCAAATCTTCGTCGAAAACTGATAGTTTGTATGCGGTTATGCAGGAAATCGATAAGAATTCGTTGAGTGATGACAGCGGTAATGATGTAAGTATAGATTTATCTTTTCAAAATTACATAGTGTATTTTAATGGTACTGTAATGTTTAACATCGTAGTCAAAGACGTGGTGTTGTGTAGATTATGTTTTCCGATTGCACTACCAAATCGTCCTTGATTGACGTGAAAATAACTGGAGGGCGACTTCAAGATCATGTTTACTTACTCATAGTTTTGTCGAGGATCTCACAAAAACAGTCTTTATAAAAATCTGTCGGACGGGCTACAAAGATTGCACAAAATCTACCGGACACGATTTTCATGTGAATGACTATGTAGACGAGGTCTCTAGTATATTCATGATTTTCTCTAAATTCATTCTTAAACGTGCCGATAGCTCAAGACTTTTTGTCTAACTCGGTGGATTACGAATCCGCAACCAAATTAACACTTCGCCGTAGCAGTCTCTGGAGTACATTTTAAAGTTATTCATACCAACTTCTTTTGCCGTTCCACCGCACTTCATGGATTGAAGTCAAATCTGCTTTGTAGCCGTCTAATGCATTTGATATTATTGTTCACTTACGTGAAATATGGCGGCAAATAAAAATGTGTCACAAAGTGGTAACCGTGTTATTGAAATACATTTACTGTCTCGCGACTGTTGTAAACCACGCATCAAGTTTGGGGGTGACAACAGTAAAGTTTAAATAAAGACACTCTTGTGACATTGGCCTAAATTTCCAGGTCGATGTAACATAAATGTTCTCCTTCAAAGATATTAACGAAAAGAGGGCCGATTTGTTACAATCGCCTGGTTTATGCAATTACCTATACAACTTGAAAAATCATAAGCATAACTTAAATCTACACATTCCGTAATCAATATTAATTTTTAATTTCAGGATAGCGAACAAATCTTAACAGAAAAACAATTTCTGGTTAAATGTAATGAAAATCTTAAGCAGCAACTACTCAACAGTGCCAGTAGTGATTCGGATAACTTCAATAGCGATGTTGATCTTGATCTAATGCCCAAGAGTAACGAACAGTCTGGTGATGAGGACGACAATCGCTTATCATACGTCGACAAGTTCCTCGAGACATTAGACATTGACAATGAAGAAAACAGTCCACCAAACAGTGATCTGCCCAAAAAAGCCACCTCGCCCAATAAAACAACGTCCGATGTACAAGAAACTATAAATTTAACTGACACAAACGACAATTCGGAAACCAGCACAACTTCGTTAATAAATCGAGATGCGTTTGGCTTCAAACGGAAAGAAATTTCAGAGAAATCCTTTGAGGCCATACTTGCCAACGATAATCGACAAAAGGCATTGAAAATGCAAGAAGAACTCATCGAATTAAGCGCAGATAGTTGTAACTCCGATGTTGAGGAATATCCCGCCGAGAATAAAGCGAAAAGCCAGCGTATAAAGCCAATGCTACGTCACGATCAATTGGAAAGTGAGACTATACACGCGGCGAAGAAAGAGGCCGAGCGTCTGCGTCGTTTGGAGAAGAGAAACACATTTTTGACGAAAATGCTCAAATTGCAAAGTGCCGATGTCAATGAAAAGGATCTGGTGTTGGACTACGCATCGGCAACTAAGAAATTCATAAAAGTCCATCCGGACATTGTGAAGCATTTAAAGCCCCATCAAAGGGACGGTTTGAAGTTTATGTACGACTGTTGTTATGGATGTGTGGATGCGCTTAAAGTGAATTCCGGTTCTGGTTGTATTTTGGCGCACTGTATGGGTCTCGGTAAAACACTTCAAGTAAAAATTGTCTCTATTCTATTTGGCAAAAATTAAATTTTGTTTGTGTTTTTCCAGATTATTGCTCTTTTGCATACGGTAACGAGTTATAAGGAACTGAAGACCTCAAAAATACTCGTTCTTTGCCCGAAAAGTACAATCATGAATTGGGCGGATGAAATTCAGCGATGGTTAGGTCCACTGGATGTGAAAAATCTTCAAATATTTAACTTTAGCGATACTGCGTGAGTATGGATGGTAGATAACAAACAGTTTAAAGAAACTATACTAATTTTGAAAATTAATTTATCATACTGCTTAATTCGTTAGGAGACATGGTGATCGTAAGAAACTTTACTTTGATATTTCCGTCTTCCAGTGTAAGTCAACCCATTTCTTGACTACATTGAAGAGATCGCCGTGCAAGCTGTAGTTGTATTCACTGACTGCATTATATTTTTCATTAGCCCCGCATAGAGTATTTTTTAATTGCTAACAGTTCTGTTCTCAGAAAGGGAATTACAGAAACGTGGGCACTCAAAAATACGCACTTCTTTTTTTATTTTTTCGGCAATTTAAGCACATTCTTCGTGCCCGGACGTGGGACCTTTTCGGTTTCTCTCTAAAGTGTGGTAGGAAGCAGGCTGAACTAGAAATCAAAGTCTCAAATAAATCGGTCCATTCCATTAGACTGGTTCCATTGCTCCTCTCATGCCTTCTTGCTCCCCTGTTTTTCGTACAGTTCAGCTTTAGTTCTTTGTAGACATCATCTTACATCCGAAATGCCAGCGCACTTATTTGGTTGATGGAGCTAAGAATTCTTACGTAAAACTTGACCGTGACTAATTATGATTATGATTGATATCCCCGCTCTTGGCGGAATTACTCATGTCACGTCGCCTGAGACGATTAACACGGTGTCTCGTCCAAATGACTGATTTGAATTACAAAAATTCGAATGCCAAAATTGACTGCTAGGTGCCAACTAAGCTAAAATGTGGATGGGGCAGACGACGTCGGGCAGCGTCTTCTTCGAAGATATTATAAAGGCTCATTTGAGGAAATTCACGAAGCAATTTTGCACAGAAACCTTCCTTTTCAAGACGCATCAACCACATCACGGCGCTTTTGTGGTGGCATCGAAATCACGCCAATATCGCCGTCATCATTGTGCTTCTTCCCAACAAATATGTGTAGAAAATTGCTATTTCAGAGTGTTTTCAACAAAGCAAAAACTAAAAACCAACAAAACATTATTACTCACAACAAAACATAAATTTCGATTCAAAAATGCACAAACACAAACAAATTAGTTCTCTTTTGAACTATTCCAGCCGGATTAATCCCCGCCACCCATATCATTGTCAATTGTATTAATCGTGTCACTGTTTTGTGCTGTGTCATCACCTTTCATTTGCCGGTCACGCGGTATTGTCATTCAGATCTGTCACAACATGACCAATCGAGTATTATATGGAATTGCGGACATATTGACACACACATAACCGCAAAATATTTGTGAATTCTTACTTACTTAATTACTTATCGGGCTCCCGACCCGTGTAGAGTCTCTGCCTGAGACACTGCAGGCTTCTTTCCTCTACCATTCCGGCCACGCTGCTTCCAGTTGTCCAAACCAAGCGCTCTGGCATCCACGATGGCTTGGTCTTTGAAACGGAGGTTCGGTCTTCCTTGTCCTCTCGAACCTGGGGGCTAGGGTTCGAAGATCCGCTTGGCTGGAGCTTTATTGTCCATTCTCTCGATGTGGCCGAGCCAATGTAGTCGACGTGGTTTCGCTTTTTTGAATTACATCTACATGTTGGTAGAGCTCATAGAGTTTGCGGTTGTATCTTCTCCTCCAATCGCCCTCCTCGCACACAGTACAAAACTTCCGCCGAAGTAATTTTCTTTCGAAGGAGCCCAGTATCAGCTCTCCCTTCTTGCTTATCGTCCAGCACTCGGAGCCATAAAGCAGAACTGACAGAATAAGGGTTTTGTAGAGCACACATTTCGTCCTTTTTGTTTGGCTTCCTTCCTAGGTTAATTCTTCGTCGAATCTCCACTAGGGTGTCATTGATGGAGTTCATAATTTCTCCCAGGTAGGTGAACTCTTTAACTACCTCGAAAATGTTGCTATCAATAGTGAAGTTTTGTATTTTGCATTGGACAGATGCTAGTTTGTTTGGTGATAGCATGTACTTAGTCTTGTCCTCATTTACGCGTCTCCTTCATGTTTGAAATAGATCGGAGGAGCTGCTTCCAAACTGCACGTTGCAGCGCGTGTTTTCCAGCGTCACGCGACAGTTTTGCCGGGATTTCGAATTCGGCCATCGTCATATAGAGCTCATGACGATGTATGCTATCATACGCGTCTTTGAAGTCGATACATATCAAAACATATGTAGGTGGTGTGTTTCGACTTGATTTTCGTTGATCTTTTCGAGGATTTGCCTTAGTGTGAGAATTTGGGCCGGAAGCCACACTGTGACGTGCGGAGTAGTGTGTTGCAGGACGGTTTAAGACGTTCACGCAATACGTTGAATAGGATCTTGTATGCGACATTAAGCAGGGATATGCCTCGATAGTTCTTGCAAGACAAAGAATCGCCTTTTTTGTAGATGGGGCATATGAAGCTGATAGTCCAGTCATCGGTCATGTTTTCTTCCACCCATGCTTGGTTGATGATTCAGTGCATGCTCCCTACCAAAACGTCACCACCGTATTTAAAGAGCTCCGCTGCTAAACCATCAGAGCCTGCGGCCTTGTTGTTCTTAAGTTTTTTTTTATAGCTAGGCCAACTTCTTCTATTCTAGGTGGTGGAACTAGTTCTTCACTCTAGCCCTATCACTCTCTCTACATGATGTCCATTAACCAGCTGCTGGAAATGATGCTTAAACACATTTACTATTCTCTGCGCTTCGGTGACTAGGTTTCCTTCGCTGTCTCGAAGAGCCTGCGTTCCGGTTTTTTAGCCAGCAGCCAGTTGCTTGGCTTTTTCATAAAACCTCCAGATGTTATTACGATCGCACGACTCTTCGAACTCCTTAAGATGGGAAGCTGACTTCAGCATTTCCAAATTTGACTCGTTTCGTGACTTGTATTATAAAGCCTAAGTATTTGGTCTATTTGACACATATAAAATCAGTCGAGTTTACCGGAGCGTTCCTTCTTAGGTTAGGGTAGGTGGCAATTATACATTACATACGGAGTAATTCACTTAGGTCCACGAGCAGGCTCGGTTATTCCCTCTACTCTTGGAGTCATTGTAAATTTTAAAGGAATTTCCGTATTCCCGAAAAAGGACCTTCTAATCAAAGATATCGCCGGCCAGTAGTTGCCTGTAGTCGAAATGTGTTTCCTCTTTCACCTCATCTATGAAACTGCGAAAACTGCCTGCGTTCTTACACCTACTAATTTTTTTCATGCCTTGAAAATGGCACTCTAACTTATAAACCCATAAATGCTTCGGAAACTCTGTGAGCAGCTTCTGGAGTGTCTTAACTACATTTACATCATTTTTTTAATTATTGTTTTTGTGAACCAACTACGCTTTATATGTTTGCTTCTTAAAATAGCTTTTTTACATACCATTATAAACATTTTAATTTCTTTAACATTTCAGGGATATTTACGAAAAAATTAACGTTCTCCGCCAATGGTCTGCTTCATCCGTGAAAGCTGGTTGTTTAATTATGGGCTACGAGGCATTCCGGTCGCTAGTATTCTTTCATAGCAGTAAAAACCGTACGAAATCAACCATGCGAATTGAAGATATCCGAACAAATATTAATAAATACCTCCTAAAGCCAGGTAAACCTCCATCTGCACCCACATGTGAGGAGATTTCCTTAATATAAATTTCCTCTTAGGCGCTGACTTAGTTGTATGCGACGAAGGACATATAATAAAGAATCGCAAATCAGGAATAAGTTTGGCCACCGCTGAAATAGTCACACCGAAGAGAATCGTACTGACAGGAACACCGATTCAAAATAATCTCAAAGAATGTAATATGCTTGTGCGATAGTCGATTTGAAACTGTTTACAATAATTATTTGTCTACTTTGCAGACTATAGCATGGTCAACTTTATTAAGCCCTTGATATTGGGCACAGAGAAGGAGTTCGCCAACTTGTATGCGAATCCAATTAAATATGGTCAACATAAAGATTCTAGTAAGCGTGATATCAAGGTCATGAAGCAAAGATCCTTTGTGCTACATAAGAAACTTTCAAAATTTGTCCAAGTGAGTTGTAAACGCAACAGTTTTTCGAAACACAGTGGTTTATACGAACCTAAACATTTTCTTTGTGTTTGCTTATTAACTTGTTGCCCATAGGTATTGTCGTTTGCCATTTAAAAAAAAATGATATTTATGTGACCGTTTAGAAAAGTTACTACATTAAATTTTAAACATATTTCAGCGAAAAGAAGCTGAGCTTCTGCAATCATTTTTGCCCCAAAAGTACGAGTATGTGCTTTTTATACCGATGACTGATGTACAAGTAAGTTTATTGACAATATTTATGAATATTCAATTGAGCTGTCATATTTTTTTGTTTAGAATAATCTTTACGAATACGTTCTGGAAGCGATATCGAGAAGAGAAGACTCTAGGGGAAGGAGTTTAATTACGGATTATACATGTCTTCGAAAGGTATTTATGAAAAAGTTAAAACGAAAATTTATACATAATCTGGGTGATCACAGAATCCGTCGTATTCGGAATTTTGCTACGAACCCCGAAAGAACTATCACAGAATCCGTTGTAGTGGACATTTGTAAACCCAGAATACTTTTGTATTTAGCTTAAAGAAGTGTTCTTGAAATCATGTGGGGTTGTATGTGTTAAGTGTACGTCATTGTTATTTCCAACTACCCGTCTTGCACGCGCACATTTTTTTTTTTATTCACTGCATCACTTGGCACAGTGTGTCATCTATAATTTTGTTCATTCGCGACGGATAAAAAAACTGAATTGAGAATTCACCACCGAAGCTCTTATGAAATAGCTAACTGCATTCCGCCCCTTCAAGAATTCTCTCGCAACACCCGTCACACATCGAATGCGCATAAGTTCACCATTAAGCCCACCTTCGGACGTACAGTAAAATATAGAGATTCTTTTGTGAGTCGAACAACACGCATGTGGAATGCATTGTCTTACACGGTTTTCCCCTCTCATTACAACCCACAATATTTGTTTAAAACCAATGTGCACCAGTACCTCTTCTCTATCCTCCCTATTAACCCTTCCACTCGTGCTGTGAATTAGCATTTTAAGGGAACAAAAACCCCTTGAGCACTGGTGAATTAAAAAAAAACAAAGAGCGGAATTGGCCGATGTCGATCGATCGCAAACTGTGATTGTCGATTGCAATTGATATTTGTCGATTTGACAGTCGCTTGTAGTCGATTACAAATGTCTGGTCGATGCTTTCTCTTGGAAGTGAAAAAATGTTGTGCGTACGAATAGCTAAAATCAATCGACGCAATCGACAATTGTCGTGACGATCATCGACAATCACAATAAGGGCCATTACTAATATGACGTTAGATTTTGTCCTCAAGTTGTACGTAGACAAAATTTGACCGAGAGCTTAAACTCACTGTGAAAGTGACCATAAGGGGTTGAACAAAAGGACCTTTCCTTCTGCTTTACTTCTTTTAACTTGTCGTCACATTTAACTTACTACAAAAGTGGTGATTCAAACGTAGTCACTTTTCGCGCATTACACGATGATTATGGTCCTAATAATCGACCTTATACGCAAGCAATCGGAAAGAGTGGAAGCGTTACTGATGTCGTAAGGCCTGTGCATCATCGTAATGCACGCTATGTTCGAAAGGTGTCATAGGTCCGTATTTCTTCTAGGTTGCCAATGGACAGACAGTCAATTCGGAGCGATATGGTCAAATGATAACCGATTTTTTTTTTGGCCGGCGCGGCGGTTGAAGATTATGACTTGGACGATATGTGGTTCCAACAAGACGGGGCAACAAGCCACACAACACGACCAATTATGGCTTTATTACGTAAGAAGCTTCCTGGTCGCGTAATTTCACGTTTTAGCGACGTCAATTGGCCACCAAGATCATGCAATTTGACACCTTTCGATTTTTTTTCTGTGGGGCTACGCAAAAGATTGTATTTACGCCAATAATCCCCGAACTCTAGACACATAAAAAACCAACATTACTCAAGTTATGGCCAAGAATCGCATGCTGCGAATCCATTTGAATGATATTCACCCCTATTCCCGTTGGCCTTTATCATAAACGACTCGTATTTCACTTTGCTTTTTATTCGATTTTTGTAACATTTTTTTAAGAAATGAATTGAAATAATGGTGAACACATAGAAAACAAAACAAAACTGTTAACAAAAGTTAAAACAAAAATCTGCACATCGTTTTACAACGACATGAAACATGAGTCGTATACGACAAACGCCAACGGGAATAGGGGTGATTGTTTTTCACACTTAATCGCAAAGTCCAAACTTTATAATAAAATAAAATTTTCATCAAAATTGTATCGCTGTGTGTGTTGTATTTATTTAGCTTTACTTTTGAAACCGAAAATGAATGACCCAATATTTCTACGATCAACGGAGCTTTCTGCTTCATCGAGATCTGAGCTATATTGAATCCAAATTCGATTTTGTTTGTCCAAAAATTACTTCTCTGCTTAGGGGTTGTTCTTCTTCTTCTTCTTTCTTTGTCGGAGGTTGTTACTATCCGATGGAGCACTCAGACACAACTACTGGTCCATTGTACTGCCAAACAGACACCTTACATTGCTGTACTTAGTTTTCCCGTCTTTCGAAGAAAGATGAGAAGGAGCTTCAGTGATGAAGAGCTTAGATGTTCGGCACTCACCACGTCAGCCCCAAAGATCCGCCACCTGATGCGAGCAAAGGCAGGACAACTACAGAGGAAGTGCTCCGCTGTATCGTCATTCTCTCCACAAGCAGGACAGATGGTGGTGTTGCTCAAGCCCAAAACATTTAAGTGTTTGGCAAAAGCTTGGTGGCCCGAAAGGACGCCCACAAGAAGTCTGCAGTCGATTCTCCTGAGAGATAGAAGGAAAGACGAGGACCTCTTGGGGAGATGTCCGGACGCAGTCGTTTGGTCTGTCTACACCCAGCACAGTCACGCCAACGACGCTCGTGTTCACGAGAAACCCAAGTATCAATGGATGACCTAACCACAGATCCAGGCAAACCCAACGCAGGTTCAGGTCCTAAGAAATCTTCTTCTGAACCCAACCTGGCCAGCTCGTCAGCGATCTCGTTTCCCTGGATACCAGTGTGACCTGGAACCCAAACAAGTTTGACCGTGTTTAGCCTACCGACCAAGTTCAGAGAAAACTTGAGTTCGAGCACTAACTTGGACGAGGTAAGAGGGTTGAGCAGCGCTTTTAATGCAGCTTGGCTATCACTGCAAACGCATATGCTTCTAGCCCTCCACCTGTTTGTCACAATATAGCGCATAGCCATAAGGATAGCGAAAATCTCCGCCTGGAAGACAGTCTCATGGTTACCCAAGGGGTAGTGTAGTCTAATGTTCTCGCTTTCCACGAAGACTCCAGAACCAGACCCCTGTCCGGTTTTAGAGCCATCCGTGAATACACGATGGCATTCCTTCCCTGGCTCCGAGTCTGGCCGAAGCCATTCTGTTGCCTGAGGAAAGTTGACGTGGTAGTTTTGTCGCAGTAGGATTTCTGGTGGCATTGCGTCAGACGGCATATCCTTATCTTAGGGGTTGTTAATGATCGAAAAGCAAAGAATGTGTGTGTGGGATACGAATCTACCTAAACGAGCTGCCTACTTTGCACAACAAGTGTTCAGCTCACAAACTAGTAAGAATAGACCGTCGACTCCTCCCACATAACGGACTTTGCCTACAAGCTGCCGGCGGGCCCAGGATTTTTCATGTATTGGTGCTGTACAAAATCAAAGGAGCGCCATGAACGCACGCATACTTGAAAAATCCTAGGCCCATGGTATTGCATAGAAAAACATTGCCGCCATTAATTTTGACATTTACACGTATTCACAGACAGGGAAATTCTTTCCGGGGGGAATCGGGTAGGTGTACGGGAAGTCGGCGGTATATTCTTACTGGTTTGTGGTTCAGCTGATGACGATGAGTGTTGTCATCAGTGCTGGATGGAGAATGGATATGTTTGTAGTTATGGCGATTTGGTGATTGGTGATTTTGTTGCGGAAAGTCACCTATTTCCCAGTTTCACAGTGTCGAGTTTAAACTCTGTTTGAGGGTTTCAGTTAAAAGCCTGCTTTCTGCCGATAAAGCTTTCGGTTAGCATTTTCACAGGTGACATTTCATACACTGCTAGGTTCCACATTTCACTTTCACTCGAAATGAATTTTTGTACTTTACATTTCACTGTTTTCGATTTCGATTTCAAAATTTTCGGAATTGAGACAAAGTGAAATTGTGATTTCGAAAAAAATGTCGCTCGAAATGCATAATGCTGGATTTACATTTGTGATGTGCTTTTTACCTCAGCCGGGGTATACTCGTCGGGTCCAGGGTTGCCCCCAAAGAAACACGAACTTTGGAGTACAAATTACACCGTTTTATTATTTGTCTTCGTGATACTTAACAATTCAGGCTGATAACTACTTAATCTATCTTTAACAATTTTTATACGTAAGTTTCTAACTACGGGTTGGGATGTGGTAGATTGGAGTAGTCTCACAATACACTCGTCCACGGGTTAGGATGTGGTAGATTGGAGTAATCTCACAATACACTCGTCCACAGATTTAGGAATTAGGATGTGGTAGATTGGAGTAATCTCACAATACACTCGTCCACGGATTTAGGAATTAGGATGTGGTAGATTGGAGTAGTCTCACAATACACTCGTCCACGGGTTAGGATGTGGTAGATTGGAGTAATCTCACAATACACTCGTCCACTGGGCAGGATGTGGTAGATTGGAGTAATCTCACAATACACTCGTCCACAGATTTTAGGAATTAGGATGTGGTAGATTGGAGTAATCTCACAATACACTCGTCCACGGGTTAGGGGTTAGGATGTGGTAGATTGGAGTAATCTCACAATACACTCGTCCACAAAATAAAGGCTGTTTCTGCAAGCAGAACGTCCGCCTACCAAAAATTTAGAGAATGGTGCAAGTCTCTAGAGAACAGGATCAGTGCTTGATGTATTGCACCAATTACTGAAGAAACTGCTCTGCCGAAGTCATTTTCCTCCCAGGTACTCATGCTTTTTGCAACAAAAAGCCGGTGTGAATTATATGCACCGAGTGAAATTATCCATGGATGTTGTTGTTTGGGTGACGTGATTCGGCTGGTATGTACTAGAGCAGGTTTTCTGGTTTATGGTAATTGGCGGTGGCGGTAATTGGTGGTGGCGGTGGTGTTAAACGTCATCCAGTGGTGGCGATCGGCGGTATTGGTGGTGCGGGTGGTGGAGTGGTGTGGTTTGTTAATACGGGTGATGGTGGTATGCATGGTACTGGTTGATCATGTTGGGGGGGAAATACAGGTTGTGGTGTTGTTATTCGTAACGGGTCGTTACACTCCCCTCTTTCTTCGGTAGACGAGAACCTTCTCGTCGTAGGTGCGCTTCCCTGCAGAATAAAAATATTTTTTTCAAAAAAAATTTTTTTTTTTTTTTTTTTTTTTTTTTTTTTTTTTTTTTATTTATTTATTTTTTTTTTTTTTTTTTTTTTTTTTTTTTTTTTTCCCTCAAACGTTGGAACTTAAACAAATTCAAAAAAATTTTTTTTTTTTTTTTTTTTTTTTATTTTTTATTTATTTATTTTTTTTTTTTTTTTTTTTTTTTTTTTTTTTTCCTCAAACGTTGGAACTTAAACAAATTCAATTTTTTTTATTTTTTTTTTTTTTTTTTTTTTTTTTTTTTTTTTTTTTTATATTTATTATATATTTTTCTTATATATAGGAACTTAACAAACTAACAAACTTCATTTATAAAAAAAACTAAACAAAAAACTTCATTCTAACAAAAAAAAATATTCAGGTATGTCTTAAGGGTTTATTGAAACGCCCTTCTTTCTTTAGCGCGTTGATGCTGCTGCTGGTTCCATGCCTGGTAGTTCTTGGGCCGGGAACGAGTACGGGTGCGGATGCGGTGTTTGTCGGGTTGGGCGGTTGTCCCACAGACCCTCAGGCCACCCCAAAGGTTGTATTCACTGCTGTTGGTAGGGTTCGGGTTGACGTTGGTGTTCGGGTTCACGTTGGTGTTCGGGTTGACGGTCATGATTGCTGGCTCCGGAGGTCTTGGGACTGGGAACCTACCCCGCAGCACTTCCTGTTTCAGGATGGTGATCGGTGATCGAGGCCTGTGGATACTCCTGCCCGGGGTTGGTGGTGCATCCTCCTGTCCCTGGTTTTCAGCTGCGGTGGGTCGTACAGGAGCGGGGCCGGAAGGTTTCTCTCGGACGGTCCGTAGGATTGTGGGTGATGCCGGGGTTTGCTGTTTCGCCCTCCATGCCGCCTCCGCTTCCGCTCTTCTTTTCCTAGCGGCTGCTAGCTGACACTGGTCCGATTCCTTCGGTATAATCTCGAAGCTGGGAACTGGTTGGTGTCGTCGCCTGTTCTTCATACCCATTACCAAGGGTTCTTCTTTTCGTGCCGGCGCGGTCACCTTCCGGGGTTGGGTGGGTCGGCGGATCGTAGGCTCGATACTTAGAAGTGTTCCTTCCATGGCTTCGGAACTTAGACTGATTTGTCTGGTGTCATTGACTCTTCTTTTATACTCTTTTAGGTCCCGAATATGTGCGCGTTGTATAGGAACGACCCGTTTGCTTTGGTTCGTGGTTCGCCGGATAACGGCGATTACTGGTGAGTCAAACTTTAACACTTCATACGGACCATCGTATTTCGGGGCGAGTTTTTCCGTGAAGTGGTTGATTCCTGATGAGAGGACCCGTGACCGACGGTAGACCCAGTCGCCGATATTTGGCCGCCACGCTCGGCGTCGGAGGTTGTAATATTTGGCTTGGGTGGTGCTGGCTTGTTGCAAGTTCTTCCGTACCATTTCATACAAAGCCTTTATGCGTTCTTCAAAAATGGAGATAGGAACGGGTGTTGGTTGGTCTGGTAGGTGGTCGGGGGGGTCGACGGTGCGAATCGGTCTGCGGGGTTCTCGGCCAAAGTTGAGGAAAGCCGGCGAGTATCCCGTGGTATCGTGTTTACTGGTGTTGATGGCCATGGTGATTTCCGGAATATGTTCGTCCCAGCTCCTGTGATTGTCCTGTACGTATTGGGCAATCATGGTCTTGAGAACCCTGTTGACTCTTTCGGTAGGGTTCTCCTGGGGAGTGTACGGGGCAGTAAGGCGGTGCTCGATCCCAATGTTGCTGAGGAAGGAACGGAATTGTTGACTGGTGAACTGTGATCCGTTGTCGGACAGTAGGGTCTTGGGACAACCGAATCGTGTGAGGATTTTTTCTCTCAGGGCTTTGATCAGTCCAGGTGTAGTGGCGGCGCGAAGGGGGGTCGCTTCAACCCATTTGGTGAATTTGTCCACGAATACTAGCAGCATTGTGTTCCCCTTTGTTGAACGCGGTAGGGGTCCTACGAAATCTACGCAGACCGTTTCCCATGGCGCGGTTACTTGCGTGGTGTACATTAACCCGCTGGGTTTCTGCTGCGACGTTTTATACCGGTTGCACACGTCACAGTGTTGTACATACCTCCTTACGTCCCGAGGAAGCTGCGGCCAGTAATGCTTTCTCCGGATTCGGTCGAGGGTCTTGGCAATACCCAAATGTCCGGCAGTGGGGTCATCATGGTGGTCCCATAGGACTTGGCTTTGGTCTGCTGGCGGGACGCACCATTTCCAGGTTTTGTGGTCGGGTTTTCTCAGGGGGTCGTTAGTTGCAAATTTTCGGTATAATTTCCCTTCCTGGATCAGATAGTCGGGGTACGATTCGGGGTCTTTTTGCATGGCTTGCATCGTCTGTGTTACCCAATCTCGGTTTTTTTCGTGGCAGGCGTGGAGTAGGCTGGTTCCTGGATCGGTGTGGGGTAACGGGTCTCGTGACAGGGTGTCGGCAACCACATTCAGGGCTCCCTTGCGATAACAAATATCAAAGTCGTATTGTTGAAGTTCTATGGCCCAGCGTGCCAAGCGTCCCGAGGGGTTTTCCAAAGAATGTAGCCATTTCAGTGAGTGGTGGTCGGTGATCACGGTGAAGCGGTATCCCTCCAAATAGGGACGCATTTTCCTTATACCCCACAAAATGGCTAGACATTCCTTTTCGGTGACCGAGTATTTTTTCTCCAGGTCAGTCAATGTACGGCTTGCGTACGCGATTACCCGCTCTTGGTCGTTGGGTTTCTGAAGCAGTACCGCTCCTAATCCGTCCTGACTGGCGTCGGTCTGTAAAGTGAACGGTAGGGAGAAGTCGGGGCAGGTTAATATGGGTGCTTCTGTGAGTTTACTCTTCAATGTTTCGAATGCAGTCTGTTGATTGGGTCCCCAAGTCCAGGGCCGGTTTTTCTTAAGTAAGGTCGTTAAGGGGGCTACGATACTCGAGAAGTCTTTGATAAACCGTCGGTACCATGTCGTGATGCCGAGAACCCGTCGCAATTGGCGGACATTTGTAGGCGCGTTTAGATCCTTCACTGCGGCTACTTTATCTGGATCGGTGTGGATCCCCTGGTTACTGACGACATGGCCGAGGTATTTTAACTCCCGGCGGCAGAATACGCTCTTCTCAACGTTGATCTTTAGGTTTGCTTGCCGGAGGCGTCGTAGAACTTCCCTTAGATGGGTGAGGTGTTCTTGGAAGGTGTTGCCGATGACGATAATGTCGTCGAGGTAGGCGAATGCGTGTGGTTCCATTTCTGGGCCGATGATTTGATCTAAAGTTCGTTGAAACGTAGCCGGGGCGGAATGGAGACCAAATGGCATCACTTTCCATTGGTACAGTCCTCGTCCGGGGACTGTGAAGGCAGTGTATGGTCGGGAGGTAGTCTCCAAGGGAATTTGCCAATATCCGTGTCGGAGGTCGATGGTAGAAATGAAAGCGGCCCCTCGTAATTTATCTAGAATGGGGTTGATCTGTGGTAGGGGATAGGCGTCCTTGATGGAGATGGCATTTAGTTGACGGAAGTCGACACAGAGTCGCCAGGTGCCCGTCTTCTTTTTTACTAAGACGATGGGTGAACTGTAGGGGCTTTCGGAGGGTTCAATCTTCCCTAATCGTAGCAATTCATCGATTTCTTCGTCGATGACCTTCTGCATAGCGGGGTTGCGCGGGTAGTACCTCTGTTTGAACGGTACGTCGGTGGTGAGTCGGATCCGATGTTGGGCGAGAGCAGTGGTTCCCAAACCGTCCAAGCTCGCTGGCACTTCCCTTTTTAGGAGTGTAGCTAATTGTTGTTGTTGGTCTTGCGTGAGATGGGTATTGTCCGTAAGGGAGTGGAGTGTAGTGGCAGGTTCGGTTCGGAGGAGGTGCCGGTAGGTAAGTTCGTGGCCAGCTAGTGACATTCTGAAGTCTGCTTGGTCTAGGAAGTCAATTCCCAGGATCATATCCTCAGCGAGGTCCTTCATGTAGGAGATTTCTTTGGTGAATTCCCTGGAGCCCATACAGAGCGTTACCATATAGTGTTCGTTCACACTTACTGGCCTTCCGTTGGCCATTTGGATGGTTTTACGCTGGTACCGAACTGGTAATCGTAGTTGTCGAGCTTTTTGCCGTATGGCGGAGTTAAGAAATGATCGGGACGCTCCGGTATCCACTAGTGCGTGGAAGTCTCGGTTCCCAATACGGATGATGATAAAGTATCGTGCATCGGTCCAGGTGATGGGGTTTAGCATGGCGACCGGATTTCTTCTACACGGGCAATCTCTGCTCAACCTGCCGTCTTCTCCACAGAACGAACAAAATAGGCGGAACGGTCGGCGGCATTCTTGTTGGTGGTGACCTCGTTGCTTGCAATGCCAACAGTGTGTGTTTCGGTCATAGGGGGCAGGTGGTGCTTCTAGAGCGTTTGGGATCGGTGATCGGCGGGTCGGGGTTGTTACAAATCGTACAGGTGGTGACGCATGGGGCGTTGACGGTCGGTTGTGACGTTCTTCCGCTTTGATGTACTCATATTCCTCAGCGAGCTCTATGAGGTCCTCGGCCATCTCGAAGTCCTTACGGCGAATATATAATCGGTATTCCGGTCTTAGGCTGTCGTAGATTCGGTCCAGATTGGGTTCTAATCGCCTGCTTGGGTGTTGTCGCATTAGATATTGCATTGCGAGAATGAAATCTTTCGCCTTCTCCCGGGGTCCTTGCTTCCGACGCATGATTTCTTCTTCGAGTTTATGCTCAAATCTCGGTGGTAGGAAGTGTTTTAGGAAAGCCTTCCGGAATTCTTTCCATCCGAAAAAACGGTTCCGGTTCACGCGTAGCCACTCCAATGCGGTTCCCCGGAATATCTCTGGCAACGGTCGGAGCATGTGCTCGAGTGAGAGGTCATAGCATTGCGCGAGTTCCTCAATCCTTTCCAGGAATTCGAGGACGCTGCCGGTACCGTCAAATCGCAATCCCCATTTGCGAACGGTGTTCATGACCTCGGCGTCGTAGCTGGGCGTATGTCGGGACGTGTGCGGTGTATTTTGGTGCGGTGCATTCTGACAGGCCTGGCATTCGGATGGTGCCGCTGGTGGTTCGGTAGTCCGGACTACGAGTGGGAATGACGTCGTCAGAGTGGGTACTTGCAATGTAACCTTGGCGTCTCCCTGATTGTCTTCTTGTGGTGCGGTGTAGGGTTCGGCGGATTCGGGCTGCTTCGTTTCTCGGGTCTGTAGTTTTATTTCCCACTCCTCACACAGCCGCTGGGTTGAACGATGTGTTCGAGCGTCTTTGATGTATGCGCTCATAGATTTCCGTAGTTGGTCGAGGGTCCCGGTGGTGGGGAGTCCTTTGGCTGCTAATATTGGTAGTAGTTCAGCCTTGCTGATCTGGTAGATCCATCCCAGGCTGGAGAAGGGATCAATTTCTTTTGGTGGGACACCTAGTTCGTCGTCGGAGGTGTTCAGGATGTGTAGGTTGTTTTCGGTGTCCATGGTGCGGTCGGTGGGTGTACTTCGTTTTTGAAGTCCCTGCTCGGGCGCCAATTTGTGATGTGCTTTTTACCTCAGCCGGGGTATACTCGTCGGGTCCAGGGTTGCCCCCAAAGAAACACGAACTTTGGAGTACAAATTACACCGTTTTATTATTTGTCTTCGTGATACTTAACAATTCAGGCTGATAACTACTTAATCTATCTTTAACAATTTTTATACGTAAGTTTCTAACTACGGGTTGGGATGTGGTAGATTGGAGTAGTCTCACAATACACTCGTCCACGGGTTAGGATGTGGTAGATTGGAGTAATCTCACAATACACTCGTCCACAGATTTAGGAATTAGGATGTGGTAGATTGGAGTAATCTCACAATACACTCGTCCACGGATTTAGGAATTAGGATGTGGTAGATTGGAGTAGTCTCACAATACACTCGTCCACGGGTTAGGATGTGGTAGATTGGAGTAATCTCACAATACACTCGTCCACTGGGCAGGATGTGGTAGATTGGAGTAATCTCACAATACACTCGTCCACAGATTTTAGGAATTAGGATGTGGTAGATTGGAGTAATCTCACAATACACTCGTCCACGGGTTAGGGGTTAGGATGTGGTAGATTGGAGTAATCTCACAATACACTCGTCCACAAAATAAAGGCTGTTTCTGCAAGCAGAACGTCCGCCTACCAAAAATTTAGAGAATGGTGCAAGTCTCTAGAGAACAGGATCAGTGCTTGATGTATTGCACCAATTACTGAAGAAACTGCTCTGCCGAAGTCATTTTCCTCCCAGGTACTCATGCTTTTTGCAACAAAAAGCCGGTGTGAATTATATGCACCGAGTGAAATTATCCATGGATGTTGTTGTTTGGGTGACGTGATTCGGCTGGTATGTACTAGAGCAGGTTTTCTGGTTTATGGTAATTGGCGGTGGCGGTAATTGGTGGTGGCGGTGGTGTTAAACGTCATCCAGTGGTGGCGATCGGCGGTATTGGTGGTGCGGGTGGTGGAGTGGTGTGGTTTGTTAATACGGGTGATGGTGGTATGCATGGTACTGGTTGATCATGTTGGGGGGGAAATACAGGTTGTGGTGTTGTTATTCGTAACGGGTCGTTACACATTACCACGCCGCAATTTTGCATGACTTCAGAGAGAGAGAGAGATCCGTCTTTCCAATGTCAAGGCTAATGATGTCCAAGAGTGAGACCATGCCTAACAGTTGTCATAACTTTTTTTTTGAGATGTGTGGTCTCACTCTTACAGATCATTAGCCTTGACTGTAGCAAACGGATTTCTCTCTCTGAAGTCATGCAAAATTGCGTGGCGTGGTAATGTAAATCCACCATAACACTGAAAACGAATTCACTCGATTTCTGGAACCTAGCCTGACAGTGTTTGGAGGATGAACCTTTTTTGCGAACAATTTCAGAATTCTAGGACGTAGAACTCTGAAATGTGAACTTTATTCGCATTTTTTTCTTCTCTGTAATTCACTTTCCTCTGACTTAACAATTTCCGCGCATTATTGACCCAATTTGGTGCTCGTTTAATTGTGCCTTTTTTTCACCGACGCGTATTTTTCGTGAACTGGCCCACATTTAAATTTACCTTTGCTTTAGTTCAACTGTGATTACTTTGCCCTTTGCAATTGTTAATTGCGTTTCCAATGAAACCGAATGCATCACTTGCAGCGGAATTTTTTCCAATCCCTTTCATCCAACATTGGCTTAAAAAAGCCATCCATGACCTACCATAAGGAATACACGAGTGTTTTCCAATATTTATGTGATGAGTGCAAACAAATATCCCTCTCGCATATTATGATCGCTGTCAAATGCCTGAGTCTATGAATTCAACATTCCAAGACATTTCCATGAAAAACAAAAAAAAAATACAGATCCAATGTTAAAATTCAATTTGGTCGTTAAAAGTGTTGATGAACTCAGTATTGTGATTGGCTCATCAGACGAGTTCGACAAGTCTAAACTCTTTAGCATCGAAAAACAACTAAAGGTGTCCACGAATTTTGAGGACGCGTCTCCAAAAGAGCTAAAAAACGACCTACTGATGGTGGCCTTTCGGAATTCAAACATCTTCCGATCTGATGGTGTGGCCATTGCAAACTTTTTGCTTCTTTTTTTTAAACAGTCTTTTGCCGACAACACCTTGATACTGGATCCGTCTTATTTTCAAAGTTTTGATCATACAGTAGCTAATAGAAAATAAGCTACAAAAACTTAATGATAAATACATACCCGGCGTAGATGGCCGTCCTGTAATAATTCTTCAAAAATGTTCCTCTAATCTTTCCCTCCCCCTTTCACATCTCTTCCAGCTATCGTTCTCTCAAGGGGAATTTCCTCTAATATGACAGTCCTATTTCATAACACCGATACCTACACAAAAAGAAATCAAAGAGCAAAGTAACTAATTACCGTCCGGTAGCAAAACGTTCACATATTCCCAAACTCTTTGAAAGTAGGTGGTTGAAAATAAATGAAAATGTAACCACACATTCTAGTTTATAAGTATGTACACCGCATGCCTCCATTCGAATTAGGCAACAATAAATTGGTTATCTACATGTTTATTAAATTGTTTTCTTCCATTTTATATATTTTCAGATTTGGACACATCCGAAAGTGTTGGAAGATGCCTGGAAAAATGCAATGGCTGTGAGTTGTCTTTTGAATAAAACAAATTTCAGTATAAATGGGCGGCTAAATAAATAATGCTGGCCAACCATAAATACTCGAATAGTGTTGCTGTTGTTGTTACGTTTTCCGATACAACAACGATCTTGCCTGCAACTTACACACATTTTATATCGTTTATCATTAAGGCTAAGAACAAAAAGGAACCAAAAAAACAAAGCACTACTATTCCCCACTCGGATGATGAGCAACCTGATGATATTTACGATAGCCAAACTGGAGTAATATCTGTTCAACATGATTGGTGGCGGAGTCTTGTGACTGACACCGATCTAGAGTCAATTCTTCCCAGTAACAAGCTGAAAACCATGTTTGAAATTATTCGAATGTCCGAAGAGAATGGCGAAAAATGGTATTTTATTGTATGTAAGAAATTTGTGTTAATATTGAAAAAAAAGTCTAATTTTTTCAGCATTTGTTGCTGTCCTTAATGTGGTGGAGCACTTTTTGAATCAGATTAGTGACAAGCAACGGAATTTTTTCATGTTCGAAATGCGTAAGTAGATAAATTTAGTTCGTTAATATTTTTTCAAATTTTATACAGTGTAGCTTGACTAGAGGTTGTTTGAAGTTTAAGTAACACAAAGTAATATGACATCGGCAGACAAAATTGTTCATTTGCATTCGAATACTATTAAAAAAACGAAAGCTAGGGGCTTATTCTCAAATGCGCGGCGAATCGCTTTTCATGGCGGATTTGTATTTTTGTATTTCCAAAAGCGATTTGATCCAATCAAAAGCGATAGCTATTTGGGTGACGGATTTATTGCGGATAAAAAATAAACTAACAGCTAGGTTCCAGAAATCGAGTGAAATCGAAATTGCAAATCGAGTGAATTCGTTTTCAGTGTTCTCCATTTCGAGCGATTCCAAAACTTCGAAATTTTTTCAAAATCTCAATTTCACTTTGTCTCAATTCCGAAAATTTTGAAATCGAAATCGAATACAGTGAAATGTAGAACACAAAAATTTATTTCCGATTTCATTTCGAGTGAAAGTGAAATGTGGAACCTAGCAGTAAATTCTTGTGACGGGAAAAAGCTTTCAAACTTTTGGGAAAATTAATGGAAAATTGAAAGTCTAATTGGGGAAAAACTGGAAAGCACAGTTCGCATTTGAGAATAAGCAAAAGCGAAGACAGTCGAAATCGAAGTATCGCTTTCAATACGATCCGCCGTGTATTTGGGAATAACCTCCCTACTGTCTTTTCTACACCTGTTGTGTGACAAAATACTTTCAATGGATTTTTGTCTTGGTAGCTGGGACATAAAAAGCCTACACGAAATTTGTTTGGAATACTCTTACCATCAATGCCAACTGAAGAGTGTGACATCCTTTAGCCAATAAAAGGGTGTGATTATGTGACACACGGTGTCTATCTAATTATTAAAATGTGTATATTTATTGTCATTATTTTTTATTACATGTTCCCTTTCCTAATTAGCAAAATTCACGAGCAACTGGGTAAATGGACAAGATTATTACAGGCTCGACGGCAAAACGAATAAAACCCTGCGACACGAAATGGTTAAACGTTTTAATGACCCTAAGAACAAGCGCGCTAGGTACAGTCATTACACTGATTAAAAATTTCATTTTTATCGAAACGCATTTCCTTTTGGCAGGCTTTTTTTAATATCAGCTAAAGCGGGTGGACAGGGTATAAATTTGATCGGTGCAAACCGAGTCATAATCTTAGATACATCATGGAATCCGGCGAATGACCAGCAGAATATCTTTCGAATCTTCCGGTTGGGACAGAAGAAAAACTGTTACGTCTATCGATTGATTGCAATGGTATGGACCAAACGTATGCCTCTCTTTGTGCTTAATGAGTAAATAAACCTTTTAGGGTACCATGGAGGAAAAAGTCTACTCGAGATCCGTGACTAAGCAGGCAATGAGCTTCAGGGTGGTAGATGAACAGCAAATCGACCGACACTACAATATGGCAGAACTTGCTGAGCTCTATACGTAAATTTCTTTATTCTTCAAGTGAAATGTAGTTTTATGAATAAATTTTTGTTTTTAGGCTGACAAAACCCGCGTATAATGAGCGACCCGTGCCCGTGTTTCCTCAGGATCAAATTTTGGCAAATTTGTTGTTAAATTTTCCCGACTTGGTTTACAAATACCATGAACATGACAGTCTTTTGGAAAACAAAGTCGAACAAGAGTTGAGCGAGCAAGACAAAGCTGATGCTTGGGTTGCCTATGAGAGAGACTTACAGATGAATTCAGGTATGAATGTAAACACCTTAGAAAACGTATCCAAATTGTTTTATTTACAGAAACACGCGAAGTCATGGAAGCTGGATATCCCGGTCAGGGATATCCCCTCTTTAATCAGGGAAATTACATGTATCCCCCAATGACTGGTTTTGATGTGAGTATGGGAATTCATTATTTTCTATTGCTTGTTCTTAAGTCCTTTAATTTTGTCATTAGCCAAACAATCTTGCGGGCACTTATGACATAAACCAATTGGATCTTGCGACCAGAAACTCATTGGGGCCATCGCTAATTCCAGATTACCTTGTTAATAGAAACTCATACCTTGACATTCTCAACATGTACAAAAAGTTCTCATCATCATTGTTGAGTGACAAAAACAACAGAGGTGCACGTTATAATCCAAACTATGGAATGCCACTTTCTAGTATGATGACGAATCCCCTCATGAATAATTCCAGTGAAAACCACCTAGCTGCGCTGGCAGCAAACCCATACTATCCACTGCACTCCTTAGCAAACACAAGCAATGCGTTTTCAAGCAGTTCACTTAACACTAATGCGATGATGTCCCACCCCAGCTTACCCAGCTTATCGATGCCAAGTCAGGCGAATGCTGAGCGATATGAGCAAAACAAGAAAATCATTGCAGCTGAGGACAATATTGCTTCGTCCTTGCGCAATTACCCAAATCCAATGGCTGCTTTTACAAAAGATCTCACAACCAGACCGTTGCAGACGAAAAATCTTCTCCAAAGTTCAACATCTGTCCCACCTCCATCACCGCCAGTTCACCATTCTCCTTCTCCTCAATTAGCACAAAATATGTTCAGCACACACATGGGAAACGATGGCATTCCCAGAAATGTAATACAAAAGAAACGAGGAAATGTTACCGCCAAATCAATCATCCACAGTCCGACTTTGGATTCAGCCGCCAAAAGCAAAACCATCGATTCATTGCCGAGGTCAGCAAGTCCAGCAAAAAAGGTCACTTGGCAGGACCAAACGACAAAAGCAGTTGAACAACCAACGCCGGTGAATATGGGCATAGTTTATCCGAAAGCAGTTACCAAGCGGTTGTCGCCAGTCACCGAGCCCAATGAAGGATCGCGCATACTAAAATCCGGAAGCAGTATGCAAATAATACCAACAACGCACTCGCCATTAACTGAAAACGTTCGAAAAAAGTTCGATAACATATCCCCAAATATTTCGTTGACCGCTGTTCGAACCCAGCCAAAAGGGTTGCAGCCCGAACAATCACAGACCCCATCGAGTGCAAGTCATTTGGAAATGATTCCCAGTAATTCAAGGAAACGAAGAAATTCAGCAGGCAACAACACTGGAGCACCGAAAGCCAATACAAAAAGTGCGATCGAACAACCGAGTAATCCGCCTAAATTTTCCAAATATTAACATCGGAAATCGTTTAGGAAATGATTTTCCGGTATCGGTATTAGAATTTTATGAATTTATTCAAGTTGCATGTGAAATTATAGGTATAAACTTTTTATTTATTTATTTTTTACACATTAGTATGATAATCAAAATGTTCGTTTTCTTTCATGTCTTCAAGTTAAATAAAATAGAAACGTACGTAAGGTAACTACTATTCTGGCAAATCTGTTGTCCTATAATGAATCATAAAAGATATTTTTATTTTATAATTCGTATTCCTAAGTTTCGAACTTAAAAAAAAAACAACTCTGTTATGAATTTTGAACAGTAAAATCTGTCAGCACTACGCTGATACCTTTTTTCTCTTAAGGAATAGGATACTACAATAAACCAGATTTAATGACAAACGGATTTTTTTTTGTTCTAAATACAATTAGCAGTTCCAAGTGAATGAAACGTATGGTACTAAATAATTATAGAAAAATCTAGTTGGAAAATTAACTTGGATATTTTTTAAATGGAACTGATGGCTACCGAAATCTGTCACGATTCTCCCACAGGTAAAAATTATTGTCATAAAAAATTTCACCATGCTGAATAACAGTTATGGTTTATGAAGATGTGTTTATGTGAATATTTTGAAAACCTATCGCATAATAGACCGGAAATGTAATCGCAACATATTCAAAGTTGACCGGAAATGCAAAAGCCCAGACATTCACCCCTATTGTCGTTGTCGTCATTTGTCGTGTCGAGTCGTTTGGAATTTGGTATTGCGTAACTGAAACGACTCGACTCTCTGAACTCTCACATTCCACACACATTCCACAAACTATGACACATGTGGTTTGACATTTCAGTCGACGAATTTATATTAGGTATGGTGTTTTGTTTGTGAGTTGGTTAATTATTTAATAAAACAAATCAAAAATGAAGAGCGTTGAGATGTTTTTTGAAATCAGTGATGAAGAAGAAAACCAGAAAAAAGAGCTGGTAACGTAATAAAAGGAAATTCGAACCAAATCCAATCGCTTGGATTTGCCCGACGCGACGTTAAGTGAGTGGTAGAAATAATTTAAATTTGAAACATTGTTTTAATAACAGTAATTATGTTCAGATTTAAAATGTATTTTAAACTATCAAAGTCGAAGGTGTTCCAAGACAATTCGGAGATAAGGCTATGTCGCCCCATTGCCGATTAACATAACTTTTGGCTAGGCCCTTTGTGAACGATGTTGCCAATGAAATATGTTTCTCCATTTTCTTCATTATTTCTTTTATTTGTGATTTTAATTTTAAGGAATAAGTAATTATTGCTTCGTTAGTTAAATATTAAATACACATATACTTTTCGTTAATACTTGATCACGCAGTTGTTGTTAAAACTTAGTGCAAACTATTGATATAGCACCAGCTCTTTTTACCCCTGTGGCACATCCGCAGGCATACAAAATACGATACAGAGGTACTGCACCCTTCAGCTTTCTGGGGTTTTCATCACTCATTACTTGTGCGCGTAGATTTATTTGGTCCAAGACGATTCAGAGATAAGGTTATGTCGCCCCTTTGCCGATTAACATCACTTTTTCTAGGCCTTAATGATTTTGCCAAAGGTATATTTTTCTGCATTTCGTTTACTAAATGTAGAAATTGTCTTTTATTTGTTATCTCCATTCTGCAAAATAACTATAATTGTCTTTTAGTTAATTAAAAATGAAGTACACATACTTTTTTTAACACATTATCACACAGTCGTCGGCAAAATAGTCGACGACAGAAATGTATCATTTCCACGACAAACGTCGTCACAAAACGCCTTACGCAATTTTTCGTCGTCGAAAAATGCAATCCACATTTTTTGACATATCAGACGCCATTTTTGTCGATCGTCGCCGCGACAAAAGTCGTTTATTTTTAGTCGCCAATACCAAACAGTCGTGTTGTTTTTTTTAGAGTCGTAAACGACACGACAATAGGGGTGATTTTTACGGAAATAACCGATTTTACACACGAAGCAAGCACAAATTTCGTCACGTATTGTTCGTTTACGGATGAGGCGATTCGGCCCCTAGTACATATATTTTTGAAAAGTTTTACTCTGTTGTATGTTTTTTTGTTACTACATAGGTAAGGTACACAACATATAGGTTTGGGGTGTAGTCGCATAGTTAAAGTGTGTAGCAAGTGTTTGTTGTTTTCGTGTAAGAAAACTTCACAATGATACTAGATCTGATACATCGAATCGTAAATAGCTCTTCTTTGTCGCAAATGAGGCAAACCACGCAACCAAAATTATATACCTACCCGTATTTTGTTTCCGAAACTTTTTATTTTCTTTGAATTTCTGTCTTCGAAACAGGCTTTAGGTATTCCAAAATCGCAATTCGAACCGAGATTCTAACAAAAACACTCGAATTGTTTTTTTTTTTTTTCGTTGATATTAGTTGGTGTCAATAATGTGTAGGTAGCCGTTATTTCCGTATTCTCTACTCACTAATCACTGGTAGTATGTACCTGGATGTAATAATCTAATGTCGTTTTCGGTTGGTCGTCCAGAACCGTCCGGAAGAACTCTCCCCGATTCTGAATTCAAATCCAGAGGCAAATTTATCTTCTTTTCAGAAGAAGAACTGTCATTTGAGTACCTGAATATTTAGTTGACAGAAGCATTCGGATTGCTTCCGGACGATTTCTGGACTACCAACCGAAAACGACATAAGTAATTATTCGAAATCCGAAATGTGCGCCAATTATTGTTGATTTATTAATAAACGGCCCTGTTCAATGTGCTTAGGCACCTGAATATTTAGTTGACAGTTTATCATAGAATTAGGAAACAAAATTTAACGCACGAAACTAACTTGCCTAGATTTAGGCCCTAGTTGTAGCATGGATGTGCAATAAAACAGACCTATAAAGAAGAACCTCACTTTTCAACCTCAGATCCTAACCGAAAAATCTGATGTTTTTACCATTTAAATAATAATGACAGAAATTTAGGTCGTATCAAACATCCGAGAGTATGCCTGTCATGAAAAAGCTTCTCAATTGAGCCGTTCGGACTCGGCATAAAATTGTAGGTCCCTTCCATTCGTCCCAAAAATAGAAACTCACACAAAATGAATGGTTACGAGAAGCTAGGCCTTGGGTGTCACCCGCCTGTTGCGCCACCTATTTATTTTTTTTATCATGTTTATGACATAATATACTATAATATTTTGAACATAATTGCGAGCAAATGACGTTTTCGGCAATTTTGACAAAGACCATAATCAACTTCCAGGTCAGCCCAGTTTTGGGCCTTTCATTGCAGAATTTAGGGCTCCATCTTTTCAATAACTCGCTGAATCGATAATATGAATTTACATAGCTTAACAAGACACAACAAACAAGAAATAAGTCTGCAAAGTAAATATACCTACACTTCATTTAAGATGAAAGCGTACCATTAGAGCCAATAAATTTGTAAGCTCGTCAAAATCTCAATTTCATTTCCGTTCGTTCTACTTAACGAAAGAAGAATTCAAGAATCGAAAATGTCTGCATTTCTGCCGCCATCTAGCGTTGTTTAACCTCGAACGGAAGTCAAAATCAATTTTTTGACGATAAATTTTCGGCAAGTAGAGAAGAACAAGTTTGCAGTGTCTTTTTAGTTACGACAGCGATTCTGATTGCATGTGAGTATAGTGCGTGTTTTAATAATTTCCAATTATTCCTGTGAAATTTGAGAAAAGATGTTATTTATAAAGTTTATTTATGAAAAAACATGGCTGCCTGATTTAATTCTGATCTCGAAAATGTCTATTGATACCAATCAATATAGTAAAACCAACAAAAAAAGTCTCCCAATATAATTTGCCGATAATGGTGATAATATAGTGTACATACTCAGGAAACATTTTGTGGATTGCGAATTGTTTTCGCCTTTTGTTTTTGTGAATAATTATTTTTTAGTACATATTACTGTTTCAACGAGATTGCTGCAGTACATATATGTATAAGAATATATGTATTTATATTTATCTTTCGGATCATGTTTATTTTTTGTGAGCAGTGCCTGTGAAAAAACTGAAAAAAAATTTCGAAAATGATTTTATTGTCCAAGTAACATAACCTCTTGTTTATCAGGAGAAATTCCTGGACCTCTTTCGAGTTTTAACTTTTGTCCAAATGATGTTTTTGGTAAAGTTTTCCAATGCCACCTTCTGTATTCATTTTGGTATCGCAAGTCTATAAGAAAAAAAAATCATTACCTGGCATTTTCAATTTGGATTAAATACCGGTGACTCGACTATGGTCTCTTTTCTTTTAACACATTGAACACTTTTCAATATGGAAGCGTATGAAATGAGAACGCCCAACATAAAAACTAAAAAGACCAACGCAAACAAATTTTAATTAAATCTGCAATTACTGATACATATCTACTACTAAATCGTCTCGGATATGAATTCAAGAAAAATTAAATTGCCCAGCTTCAGAAATTTAGGTTAATTTATTTATTTAGAATTAAACTAAATATTCGTATGGGGAACTTCATGCAAACGGTTTAAGCTATCTTTTAGACAGCAACCACTTCCACCACATATTCTACTTCCACCACATATTCTACTTCCAGTTTTCATTTTACAAAATCATTTAGGATACGTTTGGTGTACTATGGTAAACAGGTGTACACTGTCTTGGTGTTAATTGTATGTAGGTACCTTTTCTTTAATTTTTCGTTAATCGAGGACTGTATAAAAATGATGTCATTCCTAAGAGATTGTGAATAAGTTGGCCGAACAAAGGAAAAATATAAACAATTGGGATCTGCTTTATTGAATTGTTCTCTGGACGCTAATCAGTTCAAAATTGATTTTGTTTTCCTCCAACAAGTTTCAGACTTGCAAAAGCCCATTCGACTGCATTTGGTAGAAGTGACATGGCCAATATGGCAATGTGGCATAGTAACAAACAAATGTCATCGAACTGCTACCTATTTTTGTTGATCAGATAGGCACGGAAAATATTGATCCATATACCAATATGTATTATATATGTATGTATATTGTATATGAATATGTATTTTTTTTTTATTTGTTTACGAGCATTAAAATGCAATGCAGTAATGATCGACTGCGTCTGTGCGTTAACTCTCGCTTTCAGCACAATATATGATAGAAACATTTGTAGCAAAGCTATTCATTAGTCTGAAAACGTGCGTCTGCATCCTAGTCAAACATGGATAATCAAATTTTATTTACATCAACTACCTACACGTCTGCTGTCAAAAAAAGTTGGCCTTTACAAATCAATGCATATGTGGATCAACACAGTTGATACATTTGATTCCATCAGTCATAGATACTCGTAATAGTTTTCTATAAATAGGTCAATCCACCGGATAATGATTTGTTGAAGTCTCATCGTCATATTCAAATACAGTTCTGCTAGTAAATGTTCCTCTTGTTGAAAGACTATTGTTTTCTGCTGTCAGAAAGTGAGCCTGCTCTTCGATTTGCCATTTGTTCAAGTGACTACTACTGAGCGTTGAGAATTAGGCCACCAGTTAACTAAATAGAACTGAGAATTTGACTTTTGACACCATAATGCTTACAAAGTTTGTTGATCTCTCTCTCGAGTCTTCTCAATATTTTTCTCTTATCGCAGGCGTAATTTTTTTTTACGGTTCATACGAGAATCGAGGAAGATCATTTTATTGGGAAGAATTTTTTGGGCAACGACCTGTTTTTGTAATTCAATTGAATTGGGGAAAGCGAGGAGTAACAACGTGTCTTGCTTTAATTTAGTAGCAACACCTGACAAATTTCTTTTAGGAAATGGTTTTGTCTCTATTCCAGCAAACAGTGTTTTAGAGTTGAAAAAAACTTGACGTGCATCTTTAAAATTGTTGAGTCGTTACAATTCAGATTTTATGTGTTTTCAAGTAGGAATTTGAATCATTTCCTTTTATAAAAATGCACTCTTATCTAATTAAATCAAAAATTTTGAAAGTAATCCTTTATTTCCACGTGTAACAAAGCTTTAAATTTTGGCTTTAAGCAATTCGTTTGAATAACAAGCAACAACAATTAATTACACGGAACAGCCTTTTCCCAAAATGGTATTTTTGAGAATCTGACAGTTGGCGCAAATTAACATAACCAACATTAATTTTAACTAATCTCGAGGGCTTATTCCCAAATGCGCGGCGGATCGCTTTTCATGGCGGATTGGCATTTTTGTATTTCTAAAAGCTGAAATCTGGGCTTTTCAGATTTTGTGTAAGACTGCCCAGTCGGAACAGAATAACTTAATTTATTTGTTATCATAAGTGTTGGGATTTCCGTTCAATTTATTTTTCCACTGGTGTTGGCACAAATACTTTCCAGTGGTAGGTATTCTGTGCCTCGTCATTTTAACGTTGAATGACAATTGTGAAATGTGCTGTTGACTGTTTTTTTTTTTTCAGAAACTGTCTCACATTACTAATAAATAACAAATTCAAGGCTTGATTTTAAACTAACGGAAGCTCAAAATTGCGAAATTTTCAAATTTTTTGAGTAAACTAAAAATGGTTATTTAATTAGTAAACTGACAACTGTTTTGAATGCTAATTTCATTTCACGAAAATGAATTTATAAATAATGAACGCAATTTTCGGGAAATTGGCGAATTAAAAGCTTCAGTCAGCTGTTGGACCAAGTAAACTTGTGTTCCATTCCGATGAATTTTTACCCACAGTGTTCGAGAAGATGGCACCTTTAAAACAATTTATCATTCTTACTGTTTAGTGTTGAAAAACGTCTTCGTGTGCATATCTTTCAATATTATTTCTTTTACCAACAAAAAGCATCAAACATAAAATTCTACTCAACATTCGGGTAATTTAGATTACGAATTTGAAGAAGTTCAAATTGCTTTACTGTGTGGAAGTACAATCTATAATCGATATCGCTATCAGTTTACAAAAATAGAAAGTAAAGTGTTCACATTTTTAGTATGTAGATATAAGGTACTACAAATGTACACGCTGCAGTCTAATTTACATATGATTTTAATAAAATGTAGGTATTCAAAAATGTCCGTATTAAGCTAAACTGATTTAAATGAAAAACAAAGACTAATGATTGCCTAAGAGTAGCTTCCAAGGAAGACCTATATTAGAATGTCCTATTACAATCCGATCGTGAATTATGAATTATTGTTTGAGAGAATTGCATTAACAACAATCGTAGACACAGTCACTTCATCATCAGACTCCTTTTAAGTGATTGTTTAAATAGTTTTTGAATTCTAACAGTCAATTCTCCGTATATAATCCACTTGGGAAGAGATTTCTGCTTTCAGGTCAGGAAGTTAACCTGCATATCGATTTTTGTCAATTGACCAAGTGACTACCACTTGCGCCAACTGAGCGATGAGTACAAGCCCGCCAAATGGTGAGGAGAAGACCAACCTCTGTGTTGTTGTTGCTACGAGGTGTTTTTTGTTTATTGTCGTTCTCTCAGGTTTTCTTCGCCTCTTTCTCTCTTCTTCCTTCATTGACTGAAATTCGACAAAATTTCCCAACAGAATTGTCAGGGTCAATCCCAACTAGCGAGAATTGTTGTTACTCCTCGCTTCTCCACTCAATCTTCTTATTGCTCACACGGTGGTCATGATTCGATATTTTGACCGTATGTACTTCGACTTACTGACAAGGTACTGATTATTGACCTTCTCCTGAGACCCACAGATGTAAGCAGTCAATGGATCAAATGAATATTTTGGAGACGTAGAAAGGACGAATAGCGGGACCCGTTTTGTTAGAGCTTATAGCATTTTTACTTAGGTTTATATAAATCGACTTCCTCCTTCAGTTGTTATTACCCGAGAAATATGAGAGTAGGTACAATCAAATTTTCTTATAGCTTGTGATTAGAATAAAGGTGAAGTGCTTTGTAAGGCTATGCGTCTTTACCATGCCAACTTTGGGAATGTCCACAATTAGGAATAACATTTTCATTTGTTTTTCTAGTGATTAATTTAAGTTTGCAAAATGTTTGCATTGATCAACATTTTATATTTCTTTTTTTTTTCTACAGAGTTGATTATCTTGAGAAACAAAAATGGCAGAAATGGATGATCATCACTTCGAGACTGGAGATTCCGGTGCCTCTCAGACATATCCTATGCAGTGTTCTGCTCTTCGTAAAAACGGTTTTGTAATGTTGAAGGGTCGACCATGTAAAATTGTTGAAATGTCCACATCGAAAACTGGAAAGCACGGTCACGCTAAAGTTCATTTAGTCGGAATCGATATTTTTTCAAACAAAAAGTAAGTTTGCACCGTCATTGAGTGTTGTTAGTCTGTTAAAATAAAATTATATCCACTATAGATACGAAGATATGTGTCCCTCAACGCATAACATGGATGTTCCTCATGTAAAAAGAGAAGATTACCAATTGACCGATATTAGCGATGATGGTTTTCTTACTTTGATGTCGGACACTGGTGACATTCGGGAGGATCTTAAAGTTCCAGAAGGCGATTTGGGTAACAGTTTACGCTCAGATTTCGATGGTGGCAAGGACTTGCTGGTAATTTCCACTTCTTCTGTCATTTTGAATATATGTTTTGAATTAACGATTCCCCTTCTTTTCTTTTTTTTCATAGTGTACGGTACTCAAGTCCTGCGCTGAGGAATGTGTCATTGCAATCAAAACCAACACAGCCCTTGACAAATAAAATCAATTATAAAATTCTGGCATTATCCCGTTGCTTAATTAACCTTTAATATATATATATTTAGATATATATGTTAAATATATATGTACGTATATATATATATATGGGACATAAGGTAGCGTTTAGTGATAAAAAGGTGAAAACAAAACATTTTTGCCAATAAAATATTTTTTACTTTAACTAATTTGTATCTTTTTTTATTCTGAAACGTGAAAATGTTAAACAAAAAAGAAAAGAAAGAAAGAAAAAAAATAGAAATAACAAAGCTTTGAGTCTTGTTGCATACAAAAAAGAAAAAGAAAAAAGTACATACTACAATTTAGTCCTTATGCCTGTTGTTAATAAATAAATCTTAATCCCATAAATAAAAAATACTCAAATTTGAGATCGTTTTATGGCAGCTTAAAAAGTCTGAGAGAAGTCCTCACTTGTACAAGACGGGTATCGGCAATCTTGTCGCCAGCGTTTAAATATGTATCTATCTGCTAGGTTCTATAAATCGAGTGAATTCGTTTTCAGTGTTTTGCATTTCGAGCGATTCGGAAACTCCGACATTTTTTCGAAATTACAATTTTACTTTGTCTCAATTCCGAAAATTTTGAAATCATAATCGAATACAGTGAAATGTAGGACACAAAAATGCATTTCCAATTTCATTTCGAGTGAAAGTGAAATGTGGAACCTAGCAGTATGTCTATCACAGAATCTGTCGTACTCGGAATTTTGTTACGAACCCTGAAAGAACTATCACAGAAATCTACGAATTTCGTATTCATATTAGTATTCTTCGAAATCCGTAGCAAAAATTCTGTGATAGTTTTTTCAGAGTTCGTAACAAAATTCCGAGTACGACGGATTATGTGATAGACATGATTGATTACTTTGATGCGCAAGTATACTTTTCAACCAAATGGGGTGTCTAGCGGCTAGGCTAATTGTTAGGTCGGTTATTTCTGCTACACTTGGAACTAATTTGAATTTTGGACAAATTTCTGTACATACATATTTTGCTAATATCCGTTTCGGTAATTTCTGCAACTTCACGGAAAATGTAGAGTTTGGTTTCTTATCGAGGATAACGCCGGACAGTTACAGAGTAAGTGGGAACGTGTTTTCTCTTCCTCCTCATCCATGCAGCTGCTACAACATTTTTTAGCGGTTAGGTACCATGATTAAAATGAGAATGTATCGAAAAGTATTTTGATATCAATTTAATTTGATGATACATGTGGTCACAGCTGTATAAATAGGTTGTTCCTGCAGAAGTGAGTTTAATGAGTAGTATGTACTTCATATGGGGCACTGGTGTTTTCGTTGTAAAATTGGCCGCAGAAAATGGTAAGTGAGTGTACAAAACAGGAATATATACTACGTTTACATGAGCGAATTGAAAGATCGAAGACTGAATCGAAACTCGATCACTGTTTTCGCTCTCACCGAATTGAAAAATTGAATTGAAATAATTGAGTTATAGGGAATAGTACGTGCATTGTATAGTTGTGTTAGTAGTTAGCGGCGCTGTTGTGTGGTTAAATTTGAAATTGTTTGTAACAATATTATTGTTGCCATTAATCATTTTTGTTCAATCCACTAACCGAAAAAGAGCACAAGCAAATGAAGAGAGAACGAAATAAGAGAACGCACACTCTCACAAGTCACAAGATAAACTCGTAGAGCGTTGCCATTTTGACTGCTTTCCAGTCAGATCTGACTGGATTGATATGCATTTAGCTGGAAGATTTTTTTAAAATCCAGCCGGCTGGTTTTTTAGCTGGATACGAATTTTGTTTGACTGTTTTTAAATGCTTCGTGTAATATCACTTTTCTATCAATATAATATAAATAGAAAAAAAAAAGAAAAAACGAACAAATATTGCTTAAATTTCACTATTTTTGTTGCTCTGAGCTTGGAAGCATATCCCACTCATATAATGAACCAATTTATGCGTTTGCATTTGCACAAGTACTTGCCTTTGCCAACTTACAAACAAATATTTGAAACTGAAAATTTAGCAGTTGTGTGAGGTTCAACTTTCCTATACCAGCCGAAGTAACAAAATAATTGGTTGGTACTAATATTACTTACAGAAGCAGCAATAAAATATTCGACATTATGTATGTTGATGCAAATGATGAGGAGACAATTGAAGCGCTCAGAGAGATTGCTATATAGAGTTCATTTATAAGTTAATACATTTTGTATACCCTCCACATGAAGGAATATTTCTTTTATCATTACGTTTGTAACTTCAAGTAAGAATCACCGGATTTGACCAGGATCAAGTTCTGAATCTGAATCGATTCAGCCATGTCCGTCTGCCTGTCTGTCTTTCTGATGAAAACACAATATAGCGTCAAAAGGAAAGAAATCGACCTATGCGAATGAAATTCTGTCAGAAGACTTCTTTCTACCGTTCAGGTTGATATTGAAAATATAGGCTATATCGGTCAAGTAGTTCTGGTTCTGGTACCCCTCACCTCACACCAAACCAACATTAGACCAATGCCCAGCCCATGCCTCACATGTCTAAATTTTTGCATGACTTGTATATGTATGCAGTGGAGGGTATCAAAAGCAACGGCCAGACCATTGATAACACTTTCACTTGTATTTTTATTTTCATGACTGGATTTTTAGCTGGATTTTTGTTTGAATTTCTTTGACTGATTTTTTGACTGGATTTTAGGTTTTTGACTGATTTTTTTCCAGTCAAATCTGACTGGAAGGCGGATTTCAAACCGGCAACCCTAACTCGTACTCGATCCTTCAATCGCGTTTACATGATAATTTTCAATCCGATCACAGAAAATTTTGTGAATTTTGTGTTCGGATTGACTGAATTCCGTTTCGATCCGATCAGTGTTTACATGGGTCTCAATTCGACTTGAATCCGAATTGAATCGCTTATGTAAACGTAGTAAGTATTCAGTATAATAGGTACTTCTGCACCATTCTGCACTTGGTTTTTGACGGCTCGAACGCTTACACGCTAGATCTCTACAGCGTTGCCGCATAAAATATTTTTTCCGTACCATCAGGTGCCATTTTGACCTATTGCGTGCCACCACTAAACAAATAGTTAAAAGCGATGGAGTGTTCTTCAAAGCTTTTCTAAATTTGATGACAACAAACCTTTAACAACATAATTTCAGAAGTGAGATCTGACTTTTGACTAATTCCAAAATATTCTGCACCTATGAATGTAAATTCTGTATGTAAATGCAAATGATGTCTGGTGAACATAAAAAAGAAATGTTTTTTTCTGTTTCGAATATTTATGTCGATTTCCATTGGGCTTTTACCGTTTTGCTCTCAGATCTCTGATTTTTCCTTCCCCAATGGAACATGAAATGAGATTATTTTTTTTTTGCATTTGTGTCGGTGTGTTATTTGACAATCAGTTTTTTTTTATTGTAAATTGTGTTTACTAATGTCTCTTATTTTGGTATTGGTGAAAGTATGTGTGAATCTCGCTCGCGAATCTTAAAAAAAAGCTCTTTATTGCCCAGTGGAAATCGACATTAATCTTATTATACCAAAATCAAGGTGCCACATGAAATGTTTTCGTGCAACCATGCAAATACGCCATAAGTGCACGATCGTGTCACATCGGCAACGCTGCACATTTGAACCAGTTTGCATTTTTATAGGGGTATTCATGCAACGTCGTAGACTCTTCGTAAACGTTGTAAACTTGGTAGGTTTACGACGTGGTAAATGAACTGTCAAATTTTGTATGGAAAATCATTTACCACAAGATGGTAAACTTATGTCGTTTTCGGTTGGTCGTCCAGAACCGTCCGGAAGAATTCTCCGCGATTCTGAATTTAAATCCAGAAGCAAATTTCTCTTCTTTTCAGTAGAAGAACTGTCAGTTGAGTGGTAATCGAACGCTTTCAGAAGCGTTCGCATTGCTCCCGGACGGTTCTGATAACTAACCGAAAACGACATTAATAAATACGTACCTAGGTACTAAGTTTACATGATTCGAATGGAATCCCATCCACTTGTCACATTCTGCTTGTCATTTTCGAGACTCTTTTCAGTTTTTGTAATTGCGAGTTGAAGATTCTATTTTACTTTACTTTGCTGAGACACGCATGTTAAATAAAACACGCCTAGCATCAGATGCTGTGAAATCAACAACAAAAAGAAATAAATAATTAACACAACAAAAACAAAAAAAAATTACATAAACAAAGGGACATAATTTACACAAGAGACAAATCCGGAAAAAGGAAAAATAATAAGAAAACACCATACGAAGACCGATGATAAAAAGACAATTAAGTATTGGTTTATCAAAAATTAAAGCAATGGCATTCACCTAATTTCAATAAACAGCATTATGAGCATTATTGGCATTAGCTGGCATTCGTCATTATTGTCCGATTAGGTATTGTATGACTTGGAATTTAGTCAGTTGAATCTGTCAAAATCGGGATGGTCATTATGTGGGATTTTGGGCATTTGAGGTATGACTGTTACACTATATGGCTGTCAAAGAGTGCATTATATGACATTCATATCCATCATAATAACATAAAAACAATGTTTCTTTCACTCTCTCCGATATATTTTGTCATGATCATAATTTATTTTTCATAAGTGATTTTTCACAATGGTTTATATTTTTATAACGGCCTAAGGCCGTATATCAATTGGGCCACTATCGCGGTGAAAAGGGAACTTTCAGTTATCAAAAAATGATCCTGCTCCAGGAGCACGATACAATTATTATCCTATAGGCTAATTGTTTGAAAGTTTTCTTTTGCTTGAGTTTTGCTAAAATGTTGAAGAGGAAATAAAACACTGAATTTCAATTAATAAATAGCGTAAAATTCGATTAAACTCTGTTTTAAAATTATAATTTGGTGAACTTCTCTTTCAACACTTATTTGGGAAGTGAGTATAACAATTTTGCATGTAAAACCAAAAGTAAGTATAACAAAACCAAAAGTGGGTATACAAGTTTTGCATGTAAAAGTAAAAGTGAGCTAGCTATAAGTTCTCAAAAAAATACGCCTACTTTCATAAGTATCAGAAAATTATCAGAGGATAATTATTTAGCCCAATTGGCACACAAAACCACATCGTCTTTGTTAATAAAGCGAAGAGACTAAATACGTCTCTCGAAGAAATTGTTTAATTATAAAGAAGACTATTTTTTACAAGTAGCCTGCTAGAATTTTACCGTCCATTTACCTCTTTCAAAGAGACGATTATAAAAAAATATTTGTTGACGTACTCCGTAGGTACTCAGTAGTTATGCATCGATTGCTCTGAGAGTCTGAAGCTGTTATAACATTTTCCAGCCCATCTAAATGCTCCATAAAGGCACTGCATTAGCATTTCCTTTTGCGAAGAACATAATGGAATCAAACAGAAAAACCTCCCATCACAAGTAATACGCTAGACATAGCATTTAATAATAGTGCTTTTGGTGCGTAACTTCAGTCGGTCTAAACGGTGATTTTTTTAAACAACAAATCCGTTTTCTAAAATTATTTTCTTAATATAAAATAAAGAAGAACCAATACCTTTGGTTTTCAACGTATCTACATAAGAAAAAGAATCACTGAAAGGAGTTAATTGCTAAGTATGGTATGTTGAAAATTTGCCTTTGATGAATGTACCCCGACTAGCTTGAGTCATTTCGCATTCGTATTAATTCAATTGTTTTAAAACACGGCATACGATATGATATATCTACCTAATCAGTAGATTTTAGCTTTTTTTTCTTCTATTTTTTTAATAAGTAGATAGGTATAATTCTAAATATAACAGTGACGAATTTAAAATTTTTATTGATTGGATATATCCATGCATATATAAATCTATGCATATAAACACATGTGCATGATATTTCCGTATCTATATCCCTTTTTAACACGCCTTGTATATGTATCTATTTTATTTTTATATGCTTATTCTTGAATAAAAAAAAATTATGTATATATATAGATATCTATATCTGCCGCCTGCATATGCCTTTTTTTCATATGTACACTTTACATATATATATCCGGAAAAAAAATATCTATCCGGCAAATTTGAAAGAGAATGCTCGCAGAGTTGCCTTATTTGGTAAAAATTTGTAGGTACATCATCGCGATATGAATGAGTTTGTTACTTTTTTATGTATACATGCCTACCGACTTTTTTCTCTTTTTTATTTTTTGTCTACCACTATATAAAATTAGTCATTTCCACCTAACCATAGTATATATAGATATTGATGGTATATCTATACGTCTGTAGATATATGCGTGAACTTACGCTGTATGTGTGCGTGGGGCTATGAACATATATATGGACAACAAAAAAAAAAAAAAGAAAAAAAGTATTCGCCAAAATGAATTTATTAAGAAAATATCAAAATCCAAGAGAATGACTAAAAATAAATTAACAGAAAAAATTATGTATAATAACGGCTGCATACATATGTAATAACATGTGTGTACATACTTATTACTGATTAAAGACTGACGAGCAAAGAGAAATTATTTCAGGTAGAGTGATTGCACTCTGGACAGTGTTTTTTTTTTATCTAATGTTAGAAAAGTTTTGTGAAAAGGAAAATAATGGGTAGGATTAATATTAATTTCAAACTTTTCGTCGGCGAAATGCCTTGTAGTGAAATGGGAAACTCATTTTCTAGTGAAAAGGGTTTGAGTACGTCATCCAATACATATCAATCAAACGCGCGCGCCGGCCGGTAACCTTGCATACATATAGATATAGCCATTGTAATTTGCATATAACAAGTTTGGTTAGGATGAAATCTGTCTATCAGTCACTGAATGGTATATAAAAAGACGGCGGCAATAAAAAGGCGAATTCACAATCTACGACAGTTTTGGGGAAAATGTAATAATATGTATGTACATAATTGTAAACGTGCAATTTGTTTTATACACTACATAATATAAAGTTCACCCACCACATAGCTCAAAGTGGGATGGGCTGGGCACGTAAGGGTGATTTTGTGAAAGTGCCTTTAATTTTTTTTTTCATTTTAGTTTTATTTCAGTTAAAAATTCATAAATAATTTAAAATCAAGTTAAGTGGCGATGCAACAGTAGACAAAATTGAGTGCACATGCACACCCCCCGCTTAATACGACCCCCCTCGACTAACATTTTTTTTTCTCTGATTCACTGTGTGTTTAGTCTAAATTTGTTTTGTCTTAATAAATTTACTTGATACATATTTAACAAACAGATGTTAGGTGTTGCACTACAATGTCATTCATGATCATGACAATTTCTATCTTAGAGTAGGTTATACGTAAGCAATAGCATTCGGTTAAACAAATTCTTGAATACAATTTCATTGAAGCTTCGGTGTTGAGAAAACGAGCACAAATACATAGGTACATATTTATGATTCATTTCATTACATTTAACTGTTATCAATTTGATTCAGAGAAGCCATTAATAGTAGGCACCTAACAGTCTATAAAGGAGCGCCGTTATGGTCATGACCGTGACCTTAAAATAAGTGTGCTGCCGATGCAATGTTGTTGGCGACCTCGTCTGTCTTATATTCCTAATTCCTATGTCCAGAAGTAAGTTCCAAGTACTGTAGGTATTGATTAGCCTCGTTAGGAAATAGCGGAAGTAAACTAGTAATGCCATTGTGTAGTGGTTTGTCCTTGTAGACGCAACAATAAATTGCTAGATTTGTAAATTTCACTTTCCCAACTGTTTCATAAGTTAAAACTGTTTTATTGAAAATAACTACAAAGCGAAAGTAGTCAAAATTAAAAAGGGTGCGTGATTCTTGCAGATGAAAGGAGTATGTACATATAGTACATCTGTGCGACATGGAGCATTGCATTGTGCGCATTCATAAAAGAATTCCATTTAGGTAAGGACCTCTTATAAGGTTTTCTGTTCTGTTATTATTTCCATCTCTAACGATTAAGTCACCCTTATCCGACCAGTGCTTTCTCGATGGCATCCTCAAGATTTATCATCTCATATTCCTTCAAACATCGCTTCTAATTTTCAGACTTTTTCTTAATTTTTAGTATATAAGGTTTTGGATGGTATACTACGAGTTTGTCAGCCGTAAGTAAGGACCTAGCCCCAGGTACCCCTATGGGTCTATAATTATTGATGATTGTTTACTGTTTTATGCAATACAAGGAGCAGATATGAAGATGTTTACTTTGCTGCGATATGGTGAGTGGGAGGACTTATAAAGTAAACTAACCACCACATTTGCTGTAGGCGCATAGTTTCAGTCCTTTTAACATATCACGAATCAGAATGTATGCGGTATCGTAAGATATCAAACTCGACAAAGAAAATATACCAAACAAGCATTGATGATTTGTGTATTCCCTCTAAATGTCCTAGCCATTTCAAACAATGTCGCTCCACATCTTTATCACAATCATTTTACATCAGCAGACAGTTAGTTCAAATTTGTTTTTCAGTTTGTTAATACACAAATTCATTTAAATCAATGTTAATGCATTGTGTTGCCTCTTGGAGCAAAGTACTATGCTCACTATCCTGAGGTATTTACAAATTAGTAGGTCATTTATGGACCAGTCGAAAAGTTCTCCTAAATTCTCGAAAAAGTATTTTTTCAAGGTTATATTTCTCATGTGCCAGAGTGTGCTGAACAGTGTCAAAGAAAGTGTGGAAAGATTGGAGAGTCCTTCTGCACCTCCTCATCACCGCACTAACTATGTATACCATCCAGAATTAAAAGGTACATATTCGCACTCAAGTTCCTTATTACAAACAAACGTTTCTAGCGAATCCTAAGTATCGACATTTATGAAAATTAAAATTTTCAACGAAAGTTTCTATAATTTTTCGAGCATTTACTGCCTATTACTTCTTAACATGAGTAACTTGAAACGTTACAAACATTTTTAACAGAAAACTCACTAAACACCAAATATAACTAGAAATACACAAATGTAACCAATTAGTTATTTTGTTTGCTTGTGCTGAAATGACGTGCTTCATTGCATACTAGCGTTCCAGTTTGTTTTATGTTTATGCTACTCGTCTTACAATAAAATTGCAACTTTGGTAATCTTAAAGCAAAAGAAATGAAATGAGATGAAAGAAATGAGGTTCTTTGGCCTTCGAAAATATTAATAACAAATAGATCTACGAATATATATTAATTTCTGTTATGGAAAGAAATGTTGACATTGTAGAAAGAAATGAATAATATTACTTGTTTTCAAGCCGCCTCTATCACAAACTAAATAAATAGACTTACAGCGAAATAAAGGCTACAGTTGTCTACAAACAGAGTCGTTACTTTACTTTTGTAATTACGTATTTCGTATGTGTTTTCTGACTTTCTATTTTCTTAAATTTATTGAAGCCTAATAAGCAGCTTTATTAATACCATTAATTTCACTTTTTACAATAAACTTTGCTGTTGTGTACGGTAAATTAACTCTCCCATTAAAATATTATCCAACGATTGGTTTGAGAGAGAACTTCATGAAAATTTATTTTATTGTATTTTGGCATACATAGTTATTTGAGTTTTTTTCCTCTTAAGTGGGTGATTCTATTGAGCGGACATGGTCAGTCTTTTTACATGCATTTGGTAAAAATATTCTCTTAAATGGATCTGAGTAATTCAAATGAGTTTCTTTACACGTTCGTTGTTTTCGACCCAGTGACTGCACTTTGCTCATGTTAATAGACACTTTCTGTTGATTAACGGCTGCAAGGAATTTCGTCCCTTAGGCCCCAGCTATATAGCTATAACTATCAGTAAAATGCAACTGTTTCGTGTTTTTACGGATGCATTTTACAGCTTTATAGCATTTGATAGCTATAACTGAGGCCTAATGCAGTCGGTAACTTGTACGAAACGAATGTACCTATCCCCATTTAGTAAAAGAGAATCAATAAAATGTATTAATGCATATTTTTGTCTTAAATTTGTTTGACCCAATTTCGCATCCCCTTTATCAAAAAAAAACCATTCATATTTTAGCCAGCAAAAACAGCACCGCTTATACCAGAGCACCATCAAAAATTGTAAAGTTTTCTTTAAAAGTTGGAGTCGAAAAGGCAATACAGCCGACACCTCCCAACTCACTATGTACATATATATGGGTTGTAATTTCCAAAAGAGGCAATTTTTTTATAATTTAGGTAGGTACCTACTAGAGACGTAGAAAAATGAACTTATGCACATGTGTATAAAATGAAGTGAATTTAAATACGCAAAATTGTTGAGGCCTTATGATGGGCTCTGCTGCGCATTGCCTTTGGTGCTTAGCATTTGACTGGGACTGCACTAGAAAAGAAAATATGTATATTCAGTATCGCTCATTAGGCGAATTTCAAAGAGCTGACGCTTGGAGAACTAATGCGCTTCATACGCACGCAAAATGTGACTTTGCCGCTCCGTGGACAGAGCTTCGCTTGCTTATATGCAAGCAGCAAGGAACCAATGACGAAAGCGTGCATATCAAACGCAGCTACGTGGACAGTAGGTCTAACCCTAAAGCTAATCCTACTAGCCATTCAACGTTCTACATGTTTCCACTTTCCTAAGATAACTTCCGCACATTATCACCCTCCAGTGAAGAATAGGCAAATGATGGCTGAAAGGAATGAGAATTCCATCAATCTCTGAAAAGATAGTTTAAAAACTGTGGTTGGGGCGGTGAATCTAAAAAAACACCATTCCGAGAAAACGCTATATAAAAAGTTGAGGATTAAACTTTTGTTTGTAACTTATCATACCACATTAACTGCATTAGAATAAAACAAAACAATCAAGTTTAATATTTTTTTGCACCTATTATGTAAGACAACTACTGGTCGATAGCTTTACTTACTCGATAGCTTTACTTACTCGATAGCTTTATTTGACTGAATAAGATCAGTCTAAACTATCGTCTAAGTGTGTCTTCGGCTCGTGTACAGATACAGCCACCTACCTACCTAATTGACTGGCTGTATGCAAAATTGTTTACATTTTTTAATGCTGTACATTTTAACAACAATACATTTTTGTAACGGTTAAATGTATGTATTTAGAGACTAAAATTACCGTCCAAGCCGCGTCTCGCACATTGTCTCTTTAAGCAACAGCAATTAACAACTAAGTGCTCACAAAAATTAAGCTCCAAAAATGTTTGTCTGTCGATAATACCCACCAGAAACTTAGCTAATAATAACTTTGGAAACTACGTTGACATTGAAATGACCTCAAATTCACTTGAAATTGCCTCGAAAACACAGACTAACAAGCTAGAAAAAATAAAATGATCATGAAATGTAGTATGTATCCTGAACAAATGACATCTGTCTGATTCTGTAGTCTCGTATAAAGTAAGTTTTATTTTATTAAATCTGACAATTTATACAGTATTTCAAGATACTACATAGATGTCGACACTGTCTGTATATTTTTTTTAGTATCATTAGCTAGGGAAAGTAAATTTGATGTAACCGTGCGTGGCCCATTTTTCAATAAATGGTGCTTCTTAAAAAACGTTATTATTTGTGACTCATATACATATATTACAAGTACACCTTCATAGTTGGTGTTCCTTTTATTCTGTAAACGTAAAGAAAGCATTTTTTTTCTTCTAAATTGCTAACTTTGTGTCTTCTCTTTGATTTATTTTACAGGCTTCCGGCGTAACAGTTTCGGATGTTTGTAAAACAACCTATGAAGAAATCAAAAAGGACAAGAAGCATCGTTACGTTATCTTTTTCATCCGTGATGAAAAGCAAATTGATGTAGAAACGGTCGGTGACCGAAATGCTGAGTACGACCAATTTCTGGAGGATATTCAAAAATGCGGACCTGGAGAGTGCCGGTAATAATGTTAAAACTAGGAAATGACTTCAGCAAAGCTAACAAATTGATTTTTTTTGTTAACAGATATGGACTGTTCGATTTTGAATATATGCATCAATGTCAAGGTACATCAGAAAGTTCAAAGAAACAAAAACTGTTTCTGATGTCGTGGTGCCCAGATACTGCCAAAGTAAAATGCAAACAAAATGTCCCGATTATCCAGACATTAATACTTTTTATATTGTTTTTTTTTGTAGGTAAAGAAGAAGATGTTGTATTCCAGTTCTTTTGATGCATTGAAAAAGTCACTCGTTGGTGTACAAAAATATATTCAAGCTACTGACTTGTCAGAAGCTTCCAGGGAAGCCGTTGAAGAAAAGTTGCGCGCCACTGATCGTCAATAAGCATAAATATTAACAGAACAAAAACAAAACAAAAAAATAATAAAACGTTTTCAAAAACCATGCTTACTAATTTGTACTTGAATAAACAATAAAAACAGCAACACATTTGTAAAAAAAAATCAACAACAACAATTAAAAATGTATTTCAAAATTATTAATGTGGAGTTGCGGAGATAGCTATGATTCGGCTGCATATTTTAAAGATACTCAACGCGAATTTTTTTACATTTTTTTTGTCTTATTTCAAAGTCCTGGAATGTAGCTGTCAAAAAATGTATTTAACAATACAGAATAGAATTCCTATTTAATTTGTTTTTTTGGTTTTTTGCATTTTAATAAAAAAAGAAGAAATGGATGCTATAATACCACTCAACTTTTTTTACGGTATTCCTTTTTTAGTTTGCATAGAGGTTGTCTGCACAAGACTGTATTGTTGGTGAAAAACGGTCATTGAGCTTTGTGGAAGGTTTTTTTGTGTTTTTTTTATTGATATCGTTTCTGGCCGAAATATTTCTCTCCGGATAATGAATGAAATAATTCGTTTTTTGGGGAGTTTCGATAATGGTATGAAATGTTGCAGACGAGGATATGGATTCTTCTTTTGTTAGCTTGGTCATGGTCATTGGCATTGCATTGTTTCAAATATAGCCCACTGGAAATCGCACTCTTGATTTTTAATGGCATTAATCCTAACAGCTAGGTTCCAGAAATCGAGTGAAATCGAAATTGCAAATCGAGTGGATTCGTTTTCAGTGTTCTGCATTTCGAGCGATTCGGAAACTCCGAATTTTTTTCGAAATCACAATTTCACTTTGTCCTAATTCCGAAAATTTTGAAATCGAAATCGAATACAGTGAAACGTAGAACACATAAATTCATTTCCGATTTCATTTCGGTTGAAAGTAAAATGTAATTGTCCTAATTTTGTTAGAGTGAGCAGCTGATTTGGATGCTAACCTCTGCATGAGGTGTTAAAAAAGCTTAGGATCTAACATGTTTTAACGCGGTTAGAATTTTTTTTTTATGCAGAATGTATCAAGTGTGAAAATTTCATTAGCTGTGTACTTTGGCTTAAAACCACACTGAAAGGAGCCAATCAGAAGAAATCGGCCTTTCGCAGATTCAAAGTTGGCGGATTTTGCATCGGGACTTGGGCTTACGCCCGTACAAGTTCCAACTAATCCATGCGCTCAAAGTTAATGAACATAGACAAAGCCGTTTGTTCGCTGACTTGGCTTCGGGGCGTTTGGAAGAGGATCCCAATTCTGACCGAAAAATCGTCCTTAACGGCGAAGCGCATTTTTAGATGAATACGGATATTTTGGCTGAATTCCAAAACGCAGTTCTTCTGTATTACTGCTTAATCAAGCGTTCCAAAACGCAAACAGGTTACTATGATGCAACGCATACTTTTCTAAAACGCATTGTGAACGCATCAACTGCGCAAACAAAAGCAAACAGCATCATGAATTATTATGATGCAAATCACATTTAATTTTAAACCGCCAATTAAAATGGATTCATCGCTGGAGTCGTATTAAAATAATATATTTTGTAATAATTTGTCAATTTTATTTTGATTTGTAGTAATAAAAAGTGGACGAATGAGTCCATTAAATTAAATTATTATTGGACAGTACTCGAATTCAATTTGAGCCCGATTTTCGAAACAAAAGAAGAAATATGATGTGCTGTGGAGAGTAGTTTTGGAGGAGGTAAAAAAAAATAATAAATTGGTGTTTGAGACATTTTATGATAGTTCGCATCAAAGTCGTTCCAAAACGTCAAAAATTATAAGGCATAATGCGAGAAACAGATTGGCACAGCAACAGCAACTTTCACAGCCACAGCGCACTTTTTAGAGCCCCTGCTTTTTAATGGCTGAAGTTACATTACCACAGCAACATCGACATCGACATCGACGTTAGAGCTAAGTCCTAAATTCAATGTTGCTGTGCAACGGCTACCAACACCACGGTGACTTTTTCAGTTCTCTCAACTTTCGAATGCTGACATACTGAAGGTGCAGCATCATTACCAGATATAGACAAAAAAAGTTTCAGCAGTCTACAAATTATTCTTATATAAATTATTTAAAATACTATTTTAATTTTTTTTTTTGATTTAGATTGCCTTTCATTTTCGATTGGCAAAAGAAATCATTTCTTTTTTGTGATCTGCAGGCGTCAAATTATTTACTGTCGGTGGGACGTGATTTTGAATTCTAGTTTTACTACATTGCAATTTGGAAACGAGTTATCTACTAATTCAATCGTCGTGAGTTGTGTTAAAATTATTGTTTGACAAGCTATTAAAAGAAAAGTACATACAAATTTTGATTTGATGTTTGATTGGGCAGCAAACATCTGAAAAACACTGTCGAAAATGACATCAGATATGTTTTTCGAATTTTATACTTTAGCTACCACCAAGTATCTATACTGGTACATACCTGCTGGTACTAAGTACGTGATTTGCTCTAACATTTTACAGGTCGTCAAGTACCTAATATCATTTTTTCGCTTTTACCATTTATTTTGGAAGATATAAAAGGTAAACTGGTAATGCTGCGTTGCAATCAACTCACAACAATTTTTTTTTCCTCCCTTGACAAAGTTGCTGTCGATGTTTCCAATGTATTTCATGCGACTTCTGCTGTTGAAGTTGCTGCTGCTGTCAAAGTTGCTGTTGCTGGTGCTGTGGTAATCTGTTTCTCGCATAACAAATGCAAAGCAGCGCAAAAGCCTTCATAACCTTGCATCAGAAAAGCAGTGTGCATTCACAATGCGCATTTTTTTGACGTTTTGGAATTCAGCCTTTAACTAGCAAGATTACCATAAATATGGGACGACGATATTTCAACGTCGACCCGTCCTTATTGAAAAACAATTTAGGGAATCTTCAGTAAAATCAGCTTCTATTCACATATCTGTGCTTTTAGAGGGGCGTGGCAAAAATATTTTAACCTCTCTAGGGAGTCGCAGTATGAAAAAGATTGCGAACCCCTGATCTAAACGATAGAGCTTAATTAAGAATTTGAGAACAGCATTCAGTGCAGTTTTCGGCATAATAATATAAGATTCATACTAAGACAAATAACTTACGGTATTTGTAATTATGACAGCTAAAATTTCGAAATAACGAAGACTTTCTGCTAGTTTCCACATTTCACTTTCACTCGAAATGAAATCGGAAATGAAAATTCGGAGTTTTCGAATCGCTCGAGATGCAAAACACTGAAAACGAATTGACTCGATTTACAATTTCGATTTCATTCGATTTCTGGAACCTAGCTTTTGTTTTATTTTTTCACTGCTGTAAGACTTCGAACAAAGGAAAAGCATTTAACTTATCTTTACGACCAAGAGCAAGGTCGAAGCGAAATCCAATACATAGTTACATTGCAGTCGAAGATTTAGCGCGTTTCTGTTTCCCGCATTTCCAGTCAGACATGCTTCGTGACTGGCACTAATATATTTGTCTGAGACTCAAAATTAAATAAAGGGTTTTCAATTGGTACGGGTTGTTCCCAGTCAGGTTCGTCGGGAGCATTGGCGGAGTCCATGAGAGTATACAGGAGAACCCGAGGCAGTCAGTTCCTCACCGGGCATAAGAAATCGCCCTTTCGCAGATTTCAACTTTTGCACCGGGACTTGGGTCTAAGCCCGTACAAGATATAACTAAGCTAATAAACATAGACAAATTCGTTATCAGCTTTTATTCAGGGGGGGGGGGGGGGGGTTATTCCCAAATGCGCGGCGGATCGTATTGAAAGCGATACTTCGATTTCGACAGTCTTCGCTTTTGCTTATTCTCAAACGCGAACTGTGCTTTCCAGTTTTTGAAAATTAGACTTCCAATTTTTCATTTATTTTCCCAAATGTTTGACAGCTCTTTCCCGTCACAAGAATTTATGTCGTTTTCCATTGGGACCATCAGATTTTCATTTCAGATCTCAGATTTTTCGTGGCGAATCGAACACGATTGATCTGCTTTTGTGAATGTATTAGTGCGTTATTAGACAGTAAATCAGCTGTGCAAATTTTGTTCGTTTGGCGAGAAAAACATACGAACTTAATGTGGGTAATCATATCAACGAAGAATCGAAATCCACAGATGACGAGGAAGAAGAAGATGATAGTAATTGCTTCAAAATTAAGTACATGTACATTATTTACGTTTTTGTTCTGAATATATGCTTTTCGCGAGGCTTTTCGTAATTTTGTTTTGAAAACAAATTCTGAATGACGTAAACCAGCTGTGCAAGGTATATTGGTATTAGAGTATGTGTAAATCTCGAAAATGATCGAGATCTGCAAAAAGTGATCCGAATCAAAAACAATATTGATTTTTTGTCCCAATGGAACATGAAAAGTAATCCGTATAAAAAAAAAATTGATTTTATGTCCCAATGGAAAACCACATTAGTTTATTTTTTATCCGCAATAAATTCGCCAGCAATCCGTCACCTAAATAGCTATCGCTTTAGAATGGATCGAATCGCTTTTGGCAAAACAAAAATACTAATCCGCCATGAAAAGCGATCCGCCGCGCATTTGGGAATAAGCCCCCAGATATCTGTGCTTTTAGAAGGGCGGCGCAAAAATAGTTCAACTTTCTAGGGAGTCGCAGTATAAAAAAGATTGCGAACCCCTGTACTAATACATTATACCAGGAGAGGTTGAATTATTTTTCCGACGCCCTTCTAAAACCACAGACATGTGAATAAAAGCTTATCTTCACTAAGTGGTTTTTCAATAAGGACAGGTCGACGTTGAAATATCGTCTTCCCATATTTATGGCAATTTTGCTTGGCCTCGTCGCTAAAGATGAATTTTCAGCCAAAATCGGGGTACTCTTCCAAACACCCGAAGCCAAGTCCGTCAACAAACAGCTTTGTCTATGGCCATTATCTTTGAGCTCCTGGATTAGTTGGATATTGTAAGAGCGTAAGCCGAAGTTCCTATGCAAAATTCGCCAAGTTGAATTCTGCGAAAGGCCGATTTCTTCTGCACGCCGAGGAATTTACTGCTTTGGGTTCTCGTATGTATGTACACTTTCATGGACCGCAGCAATGCTCCTCACGAATCTTGCTGGCAACGACCCGCCCCAATTGAAAAACACTTATTTAATTTTGAGTGCTAAGCAAATATACGACTGCCAGCCACGAAGCAAGTCTGACTGGAAATGCGGGAAACACGAACGAGCTTAATCTTCGACTGCAGTAACTATTTGATTTCGATTCGACCTTGCTCTTGGTATTCGTAAAGAAAAACGTAATGCTTTTCCTTTGTTCGAAGTCTTACAGCAGTGGAAAAATAAAACTTGCGACGCCCTTAGCATAGTCACGATCATGACGCCCGCCCGTTAGGGAAACCCTGCTTAACTTAAAAATTCGTAAAAGAGAGCGGCCTTGAGAGATCAATATATTAACCACCTCCACTGAGAGTCTTGCTAGTTTTTACGCAAACGCAACAAATTTATTTGAGTGCCTAGGAATTTAAACGCCTGAAAATTGACAGATGTTTTGAAATTTGTTGTCCTATTTGGCATACTCGTGTAATGGCTTAAGTATTTGCATTGTCTTCTGATTTCCTGCGATATGAGAAATAAAATATATAAAAATGGTATCAGAAGGCGGGAAAATAATGTAGTTTTTTTCTCTTCTTGAATGCTTGTAGTTTAGTCAGTACAAACTCTTTAACATGTATTGCTCCGATAAATTGCTACTGTTTAAAAATACTTTTTGTGGTACTGGCCCCTGGAGTCATTGCGTCAGATGGCATAAAACCATGTTGTAGGATAATCCACGCGTAGAGAACGGACACTCCAGGAGGAATTGTACCAAAAGCCACGCGCATTTTGGGGTAGCGCCTATATAATCTAAGGTATTTTAATTGGCAACACTGTTTCTAGTAACATGAAAGATCTTTACGAGCATGTTTATAGTAGAGGCTCGGTGATGGGGTTTGACCTAATTTTACCCAATTCGACTAAAATGTTTAAAAGCCTTATCATAGTGGAACATACCAGTGACTAGTTAATTAATAGTAGCGGACCAAGTGTTTCCCGCCAAGTTGGCAACTTGTTCTTCTAGATAACACCACAGATAAGTGGTTATAAGTGCTATTTACCAATATGAATACACAATTTAAATATGTATATATGTATATGTTCAAGTAAAGCATTTGTTGTGGGTAATAAAAGTGGGATCAACTATATTTACTTACATTTCACAACAAAAGTTTACTGTGCGCCTACACGGTGGATGTTTACCAAATAAAATAGAAAAGTCTACATATCGATAGGAAATTCGTCACATATTGCGGTTATACCCTGGGTATATGACTACCCTTAGGTTATGTTATGATTATGAATGACTAACCAAAAACCATTAATAACTATCAATAACTATTAAGTATACCGGTATAAATGTATGGTTTTACTTTTGAGAAGTTTTATTTGGAAACCTTTAGGAAGAAACATTTATTTTATCTATGTTTGCACAAGCGTAACTTTTAAACAGTTTCCTATATGAATTAATCCTCCCACTTCCACTTCTATGACGCCACCCTCGCAGTCTTACTTTTGGTAGAAAATCTTTTAAATCGGCTTATGTGTCGGTAAATCTGCTCACTTTGAGTAAAAATTAAATTAATTTGTCCACTCACAAAATGCTCTAGATTTCCAGTACATTGAATCCACGGGGATATAATAAATCGACTCCCCCTATTAGTTATTGAGCTCCCAAAAGCTTTAATAATGAGGAAGAATTCTGGTTCGTATGTCGCCCCTCATTGACATATGCCATCATTTGATTTTATCTAAAAGCGGACGCTTTATCCAAGTACAAATATTTACATATCCAAATATTTTTTGTTCGAGGTGTAGGTATATAAGGCAGCCGCAACATTTTATTAGAACACTATTTCACTACCATCTCTGGGACATACAATCGGGTCTATGACATATTGATTAAATGTACTGTCAATTTAAATGGAAAGAGTGTGAACGTCGCGAACGTAATATTTTTCAAACAAGGTTTCTAACCGGTCATTGCATTTTCAGGGTAAGTTTTAACTTTAATCTCAGCTTATCAGACAACATTAATAAAATTTACGAATCACATTATTGTTAGCCAAAAAAACCTATAGCGTTTATTTTTTTGCAGATCACGAAAATGAATGCTGATCCAGAAAGCAATAATACGACATGTACGTGCCGAGCGAAAACCAATACTGGAACCTAATTTATTAGGGGATTGATTCTTTTGCATTCATCTGAAAGATAGATACTCCAACTCTATTTTTTTTTTTCTCTAAATAGAAGACTTGGTGTGAAAGTTGCCACAAATGCTTTGTTATTGGGATGTCTATATGCCGAAAAAACTTAATTCTTTCGATCTTCGATTTAATTAGTGATTTTTCTAATCGGAAGGCAGGTATGTTTTCAAAAGCCCGAATTATTGTGCAATTCTCGTAGATTGCACCTTTCGCTAACTGTATGTAAGTACCAACATTATGTATATCTACAGTTCCTTAATCATTTATTTATTTATTTCAGTTATTTTTTTTAGAATAACGAAATTCTAACCTTAAAATAAGCTTATATTAATTAAACTATGTTCAATAAATGCAGTTCGATGTAGGCTATATTATTATATAAGTTATGATTTAAGAAATGTTGACAACTTTAGTTTTTTTTAAATTTATCAATATGTTTTATGGACCTCTTTTTCATTTGATAATTGTTTTTCATTTAGTTCAACGGGCCATTGACGCAATCGGTGGTGATCACTTAATCCGGCAGGCACCTCAGCGTTGGAGCGACTAAGTCAGTTGGACTGCCAATAAGACGACGAAAGAACTTTTACCACGCAGATAAGTTGCAACATGTATATTTCTGTAAAGCAGTTATTAATTAAGCGAGAATAATAAAAATAATCTCTAATATTATATAAAAAAAAATGTCTGTACACATTTCTCCTTTGTTGGTCTTTTCAATAAAATGTCGATGGAAATGATAATTGATTAATATCAATACCAATCATTTGCAACCAGGGTATATAATAAAAAGAAGAAATCGTAAGAATTTTTGGCAAACAAAGGTAATGAATGAAATTTCCGAAGTCTCTTTCCTTTTTTTGGTGTTTTGTTGTGGGGAAGTTTTGGCATAAGGTCTTACGAAGTGAGCCTCAAACGTAAGTGATCACCGATGATGTTTTCATTTGTATTTGAAGTTTGGAAACAGTTTTCTTCAAATATCTAAAAAGTATGTTATGATGCTGTCGAAATGAATTAATTGTTTGTTATTGTTATTTCGCTATCAAACTTTTTACAGATAGATGGTTTCATAGACCTGCTTTAAGACCCTATGAAAATCACTTTTGATGCTCACACGAAGCATTTTCCTTCTTCTGTAGTTTATTATGTAGAAGTTTTTGTGGCTTTATTGTGTCAACTCCGATAACTGCCTCCAGAGGCACCAACTACCAACTTCCTACCAACTATAAATGAACTGTTAGGAAGCTCACTGCGGACAATTAACTTGTGGGCAAAACATTGTGGCCTTTGGGTGAACCACCAGAAGACCGAACTTGTGCTGTTTACAAACAGAAGAAGCATACCGCACTTTGAACCACCAGCCATTGAGGGAATACTCCTGCAGGTGGCAGAGAGCGCGAAATATCTGGCAATAATTCTCGATAGAAAACTTAATTGGAAACTAAATGTCAATGAACGAGTTAAAAAGGCGGCGAATGTATTTTATGCACACAACCGTATCTTCGGCAGAAATTGGGGACCTAACCCGAAGATAATTCTGTGGATGTATACGGCAATCGTCCGCCCTATACTTACATATGGCAATATAGTTTGGTGGCAAGCCACAAACAAGGTAACCAATCTAAAGGAAATGACAAAAATACAAAGACTGGCATGTATAAGAACAACTAGTGCGTTGAGAACAACACCGACTGCTGGGTTGGAAACGCTTCTTAACCCTGCTACCTATGGATCTATACGTGCAAGAATCGGCTGCCAAAAGTGCGTTGAGGATAAGCCAGACAAAATGCTGGATCCCCAGTATATGTGGACACGCGCGAATCCTCAAGGAACACGTAGGGAGTGACGTCGACTCTGATTACATGTCACCCTACTTAGATTTCGATAAACCATTCTCTTGCCAGTTTCCGAGCAGGGAAGAATGGGACAGGAGCAAACCCAAGGAAACGGCATCGATAGCCATCTACTACTGATGGATCAAAGATGGAATGTGGAACTGGCACCGGACTATTCTCAGAGGAACTCAACATATACATAGTTCAATCAGGCTTCCGGACTACTGTAGTGTTTTCCAAGCTGAGGTACTGGCGGTCGCGGAAGTGGCAAGCGTGGTGTCAATAATGGCAGTACCACGGAATGATATTACCACATTTATTGACAGCCAGGCGGCTGAGATAAAATCAAGACTAGTTCGCCGCTGTCGCGAAGAGCTCAAGATTCTTGGCTCGCAGCATAGTACGAATCTCTGCTGGACACAGGGACATAACCGGCAATGAGAGGGCTGACGAACTGGCAAGAAAAGGTTCTGCAATGGACCTAGACCAGGCACTTCAGTCGATCAAGCCACCAATCTGCAGTCTCAGAGAACGAGTGGAATACAAAATCCGAATGAAAGCCAACATCAGGTGGAAAACACTAACCACCTGTGACATACCACGGAAGATGTGGCCAGAATACAACAAAAGCAGGACTAACAAATTTCTGCGATACGATAGAGTATCGCTGTCTAAGATTGCTGGCGCCCTCACTGGTCACAATCTTCTGAGAAGCCACGCAATGAAACTAAATCTCAAGAACGACGACATTTGTAGAGGCTGCGGTGATGAAGAGGCCCACGAGGACACCCCTCATTTTCTCTGTCACTGCCCGAGTCTCTGTCACTTGAGGAACAGAACACTTGGAAGTTACTGCTTCCAGGATATCCAAGAACTCTCTATCGTCTCAATATCCAATCTTTACAGGTTTTTGAGGGCAGCGAGATGGTGGACGAAGTCGAGTAACCACGGGAACGATGAAATAAAGCCAGTACAACACGGCTAACCCCTTCGAAGGGTATCATAATGGGTCCACAAGGACCTAAGTGGGGTGAAGAGGAGGCTACTCAGCTTCACCAACCCGTTAACCTAACCTAACCTAACTTAAAAAATCATGAAAATCGGATAAATGGTTTTTTAAATAGAACAAAGAAAGACAGACATTGCATTTGTTACAATGCAACAAACCCTGCTGACCTACATTTTAAATCCCAGCATCGACATCCCCTCTGAAAGTCGACGATCTGATTTGCCGTCGGCAAATACTCATATCGCTGCAGATATAACATAAGAACAAATCGAGCGACCAAATTCTCAATTGTGAAACGATAGCGGCAAAATAAAAATCCCTACATTAGAAAACCAAGTTGTTGGTGTCTTTTTTTCTTTGAATTCCCGTCGGCAATTTTGTTCTTTTTTGATCGCTGTGCTAGGTCTGGCGGCGTTTTAGTAAATTTGAATAAGCTTGTGGATTCAGTTCAATAACACAGTTTGCTAGTATCTTTGCGTTACATCATTTTATATAGTAGTATGGACTGTGCGATTAACAAACCGCTGTCAGGCAGAATGACCTATTCTGTCCACCCACCCTACCTACACGAAGTGAGGATAGCGATATCCAAACTATAGTCGAACAAAGCTGCGGGGGCGGATGGCATACCGGGCGAACTTTTCAAAGCAGCGGGAGGTGATGCACCAACTTATCTGTAAAATTTTTTCGTTCGAAAGCATTCCGAACAAATGGAACCTCAGCACCATGTGCTCTATCCACAAGAAAGGAGATGCTCTGAACTGCGTCAACTACAGGAATAAGTCTCCTGAATGTCGCGTATATGAGATCTTGTCGGCTGTATTGTGTGAACGTCTAAAACCTTACGCCAACAACCTGATCGGCCCATATCAGTGTTTTAGACAGGAAAGTCAACCATCGACCAAATTTTCACACTCCGACAAGTGTTGGAAAAACCCAGCAATTTCAGATCGATACACACGACGACGAATTATACAAAGCCATGTCAAGTTTTGGCAACCCCGCCAAACTCATCCGTCTGTGCAGGATGACGATGGAGAAATCTCGCTGCTCCGCCAAAGTCGGCAAGAAAACCTCCGAGCCATTTGATGTCGAAAAAGGTTGGAGACAAGGCGACGCATTATCATGTACTTTCTTTAACATCGTTCTTAAAGCAATTGTACGAAACTCACAAGCCAACACCAGAGGTACAATTTTTCAAAAGTCCGTTCAACTACTTGCCTATGCTGATGATATTGACATTATTGGGAGAACGCGGCGAGCTGTCAGTGTCGGTCTGACTGAGGACACCACGAAGTATAAGCTGTCAACGAAAAACGAGTCTCAGCATCGACGGCGGTGCCATGAAATAAAGTCTTATGCAAAAAGGTCCAAAACGTAATTTTGGACTTTATTGCACTTCTAAAATTGCAATAAAGTCCAAAAATCGAAGTGGAAATAAAATCCACAATGCATAAACAGTAGAATATGCAACCCCCCTGCTCGTCTTTCTTTTAAATAGCTGAGTGCAATAATGTCCAATGGCTTTATTGCACTTTCAAAAATGAAATAAAGTCGAACAGTGCAGTAAAGTCCAAAAAAGTCCAAAATTGCGTTTTGGACCTTTTTGCATAAGACTTTATTTCATGGCACCTCGACGGCTCGGATAACACGTCACAGTGGACAGATATAACTTCGAAGTAGTTAAAGACCATGTCTACCTGTGGGCTCCGTTATTAGCTCCCAAAATGACATCAGCGCAGAGATCAGACTAGGAATCACTCTTGCCAATTGCTATTCGGTCTAGTTTGTATCGATGGTGTGTGACACAATTGGAGGGCGATCTCAACCGACTTGGTTTGTGTAACTGGAGGCAGCTAGCTAGGGACCGAGCTGGCTGGAGGGGCTTACTGTAAGCGCCCCCAAAAGTAAAAGGTAAAAAAATGGACTATGCTCGCGTGTAACAATACCCTTAAATGTTTTGGTATAATTGTTATTTTAATGCTGAAAGAATTCCTAAAATCGGTCGAGTAGTTTCAGAAATAGGCAGCTTTTAGCCCTTTCCCACCCTTAAGTAACTTACCATACAAACTTAAATATTAGACCGGTTTGTGGATCGATTGTTGGTTCCGGGCGTTTCTCAGAACGTTTCCTGCCCTTTTTTTTGCGTTTGTTGGCCTATTTGAGGCGTTTATTGCAACGTATTTTAAGGCGTATTTATAATACGCCTGACTCACTTGACGAGCTGCGTTGTGCAGATATACAGGAGGGATTTCCCTGCGCAATGAAGCTATACCTGCTTACATATTTGCTGTGTTAGGCCACGCACAATCTTGAAAAATATCCTACACCATTCCTTATTAACCTAAAGCGCCCAAGTAGCCCTAGTAAGGTATACAACAATTCGTTTAAACTAACTAGGAACAATTGGTGTACTCGGGCGTATACGTAATTTATTTTAAAATTAAACGACTATCGCATTTTCATAGCATATTGTCTTAAAAACATCACAATCTTTTCGAAAATAATTTTTGTATTGTTTATCAGAAATATAATCAACATTTTATAAAATTAAATTTTAAATAATTGCTCACCTGTCCTTATGTAAAAAATATACTACATATATTTGACATGAATCAATATTAAATTTTCTAAGATACATAAAAGATTAACAAACCCAAACTGGTTGCATTTTCTTATAAATAAATCTTCAATCAAGCTATTATGCAAGTTTCCAAACGTGTCCAACAAATTGAAAGCTAATTAATTTTGATGAATGTATTGTCATCAATAAGTCTAAACACATCTTTTCTAAAGTTCACTAAATCGTCCAAGAATCGTTGGCTGCTAACGTTGTGAAGCTTCGCCATTACTGGACTAATATTCTGGATGCCAGCCGTTTTCGCCAAATCACTATAATATTCATACTGCAAGTAGAGAAGGATTTTTTTGTTCAAGGAATTGCTATTAATTTCTAGAATTTACCTGATTTGGCCCCATCATATGGGCTTGGCGTTTTTGGAGGCCTTGCTTAATTCTCCTTTGCATTTCTTGTTCAGTATCTTCTTCCATTTCTTTAACTGACGGTAGTGGTTTCTTATTGCAAAAATACGCCATTGCAAATCTAGCCTGAAGGTCCATCATTTGAGAAGCACACACATAGAACGGTATGCCAATGAACGCCATTGTAGGATACTTAATATTTAGGCAATGTTTGTATAGGGATTTCACACAATTATCCTCAATGTGTATTCCACAGTCGGTGCTCAAGAATGGAAATGAATATTTGTAACCAGTACAGTACAAAATCATAGTAAACGGAGCAAAGGTATTGTCGGAAAAAAATGCCCCGTCTTCATTTAAGCTAATTACGTCGGGTTTTTGTATAACGTTGGGTCGGAATTTAGTTTTTGGCGATTCGTTTAAATGATGACTTAGTGTAACAAGGTTTGCTACCTTTGAAATCGAATGTGCAAGATCCATGCCACTTGGGCCGGCGCCAATTACCAAAACGTTTTCATCTGCAATAAAGAGTCAAATAAAAATTAGAACACAATTTAGATTCTAAAAAATTTATTAAATGTGGATAAGGTTTCTTTTTTAAGGCTGATAGGTTTTAAAAGAGGATTGTGGTCATGAAACTTATTACAAATTCATGTGGACCTGTTGCATCAACCATTTTCATTCTTAGTTTTATGCCGATTTGTAAGTAGGTACACAATACAATGACTGTGCCTCTAAGAAAAGCTGGAATGACCTAGCTGAGTAACGAACTGGCTAATACCAGGTTTGGTCCAATATCGAAGGTTGTCGAAATGTATGCAGCGCGCAACAACTTCTACAACATGACGTGCTGCCAGAGCTTGCGTGCTGTGCGACGAATATTTTTTTTTGTACAATACATACAGTTCACAGGTCCATTACGCGAAATTATGCTCTCAGTAAAAGTTTCCCGCAATAAATTGATGGTGCCGCGCGCCATGTGGCATGTTGCCTTTTCTTTCTTCTTTCCGTAAAATCTTCCACAACGGATGGACATATAGCTTCATTTGCTGTGCATGATGGCGGATATCGGCACATTCGGATTCTCCTCAGCACTGCGCACCACAACGGCAATAACTTCTTTTATTTGTTGTCTTTGGGGATGCATGCGTAATATCCACTAGAGTGTACGTGGTGCGAAAACGATACATCGTGTTCCGAATAAGTTGCTCAGATGGACGATTATGTCGACCTTTGACACTTACACCTGTTTCCCGGTCGAAGTCTTGACAGAAAGTCAGTATCATACCGCCGCGGAAGGATGAGTCGCTTTGAAACAAAGTTGGGAAATATTGAAAACTTATTTCCAAAGTGAGAGCTGTGTAGCCCAAACAGTGCGTTTTTTGAAAATAAGTTTTGAAGCACCCAACGCGCCTGCTGTACGCAAGTTTGTGCAAAAAGTTCGTGAGACTGGTATGGTATATGCTAGTAGTGAACAACACTCATGGTCACCGTCGTCATACGGTACACAGACGAGAATGTGGCTGTTGTAGCCGAGAGTGTGAGTGTGAGACTCACTTAATTCACGAACATCAACTCGCTGAGGAGAATTCTGCACAAAAATCTCGGATTATTTGCTTACAAGGTCCAATTGACTCAGCAATTGAAGGCGCAGGACCATCTGCTTCGTTATCGCTTGGCAGTTTGGGCCTTAGAGCAGCTTATTGCACAACGATTTTGAGCGAAAAATCATCTTTTCTGACGAGGCGCATTTAAATCTCGGCGGCTACGTTAACAAACAAAATTGCAGCACTTGGGGCTCGGAAAACTCGCACGTTATTGTCGAGAACCCAATGAATCCGCATCAGACGGTGGCAGTTTGGTGCGGATTGTGGGGTGGTGGCATCATTGAATCATTTTTCTTCGAAAATGAGGATGGGAATAACGTTTCGGTCAACGGTGGGCGTTACAGAGCCATGTTAACCAACTTTTTTTTACTATCTAAAATTGAAGACATGGATTTAGACGACTTATGGTTCATGCAGGATGGCGCGTCATACCACACAGCCCATGCCACAATCGATCTATTACGCACAAAATCGTGTTATCAGCCGTCTTGGCTATATAACCTACCACTATGGCATCCGTTGCGTCGACGGATTGACGTATTCGACGGAACGAACAGTTCCATAGAATCCGTCGCATACGTTGACAGCCGATGACATATGAGAGAGAGAGTTTCTCTCATTATCTTATATTTCCACCAATGAAAATGCTTCCTCTCACGCTTTGCCAACTGTCTGTCAACGGATGAATCTACTTTATCCGTCGCATCCGGCACGTACGTTGCTCCTGGGACACGTTGCCGCAACGGATTCTATGGGTCGGGGCCTTAACTCCAATGACATTTTTTTTTAAAAGTATTCATCTCTTGTCTTATGTTTAAAAAATAACGTCGAGAGAACATTTTTGCCAATTCCAGCAATACGCAGAGAAAACTAAATAATATTGTCATAGGAAAACCATTTCAAAGCGCACAAGAGGTTAAATTTGCTTTCATCTGTCTGTTTCGAAAAATATACTTAAAATTTTGTCTCCGCTTTTTGGTAAATTTAAAACCAGTGCTAATTTTCTACATATACTCAATTTGTTACTTGTCATACCTTTACAAATTTCCGGACATCTATAGTCGTGGCTGTGGATCTTTTTTCCTTTAAATAAATCTGTTCCCTTAATGTTTGGAAACGATGGCGTATGATAATGGCCGTTACATATCATGACAAACTTGAAATATTCTATTTTTATCACGCCCGTACTCAAGTCCTTCACTGTTACCTACAAAACACATTCGTTATGAATATTTTTGTGCAGCTTAGGCAACATTATAATGAAAAATTTACCTCCCACTCGTTATTTGTTGGCCGAATTCGCATAACGTAGTGCAGAAACTTTATGTACTGTCGAATGTTAAAGGTGTCGGCATACAAATCCAAAAACTCCATCATTTTCTCCGAAGAAATGTACGAAGGCTCTTGCTCTGGGATAGGAAAATCAGGAAATCCCATAATTTCTTTCGGCAGATTTGTTCTGTAATATAAACAGTATAAATACATATTCAACATTTCAAGCTGAAATTGATCTCACCGGAGTTTTTGGTACATACTAGAATGCACTTCAATACCATACTTGTTGACTCCAATTTCATCCGTGTATTTCCAGGTTCCGCCAATGTACTCTGATTGTTCGTATATGGTTGGTTCCATACCATTGAACAATGCATGCCTGGCAGAAGAAAGACCTGCCGTTCCAGCTCCCACAATGCACACACGCATTTTTTTTTCGATAAAATACTTTTATTATGTCGAAAACAAAATTAAAAAAAATAAAATATTTGCAATTCAACGAACCCCTCCAACTAGTAACAATTACGAAACAATATTCCTTATGGAAACGCACGACTAACTTTGAAAGTCAGAATGCGAAGATAACGACCCGCTTCTTGATGCGACGATTCTTATCAATGCATTTTCTTCATTGACTCTTATTATATTATAACTCAACAACAGCAGCAAATAAACTCTGAGTAGAACTCGTGCACATAAGATAATTGCAATTAAACTGTGTATACGTCAGCTACTTAAACAAAAGTAATAAAGAGATGTAAGAGCAGGCCGTCCAAGATGAGATTCTCAGATATCGCGGGTTGACCTCAACATCTAGAAATTAATTTACTGTACCTCTATTTGTTCGTATTAATTAAGTACTGATGTTATGTGCCTGATAGCAGTTTGTAACGATTTAAAGATTTAAGATTTTTGAATATAATAAAAGATACTATTGATGATGTATATCTATCTGTTTTTGTTTTTTTGTTGGCTTTTCTGTTGAGGCATTTCATACAGCTTTTTTAGGACATCTCTCTTTGCATTTTATGGGGTGTTTTTAAGGCTTCTCCTTTCGCAGCAAAAATAAAAACGTAACTACTAGGAAGTGTTTCTTAGATTCCATGGGACTTAGCGAAAACAATGTTTTCTCTACTGGCAGCCCCTTCGATGTAATGTAAGTAAACATGTTTAAAGCATGTTGGCATACTACAGACAAAATTATGACGAACGCAACTTTTTAAAAAATAAAAGATGAATAGGCGTAACAGGCCTGTAGACACCCTAGGCCTAACTTCTGTCAACACGCAACCATTCGTTTGTGTGAGTTTATACTTTTGGGACGAATGGAAGGGACCTACAATTGAGAAGCTTTTTCAGGACAGTCATACTCACGGATGTTTGTCAGACGTTCGCGACAGGTGGCGCAGTAGAAAAACCCTTAAGATGTAATTTGTGTTTTTCCGGGGATCGAACCTGGGATCCCTCGCACAGTATTCCAGCACACTAACCACTGCGCTACTGCGACCACCGCAATGCAACTTTTAACCGACAAAACAAATCTCGAATCGACAAAATATCGAGATTTTTGGAAGATCACCGAAAAAAAAGTCCAATACCTGATACACTGCGCGAACTCGCCAAGCGCCCTGTTCGACCAGATACGGATAATGAGAGCTTAACTGAATACGTCTGCCTCACTTAACGAGCTGCATTGTGCAGACCTACTCTAAACTGTTATACCTTTGAGCAAGAGGGATTTCCCTGCTCACCAAACCTAGATCGACCAAACCTTGACAGACGACACTGCGGATAACATGTACCCTGAACTATTATTTTGTCGGCAATTCACTTAGTTTAACTTAACGTTGAAACTAAGCACTCTTTGTGATATGCCGCATGGAACCTATGGACGGTTAGTTAAGTGCAACTCAAGAGAATCGGTGAGATTTTATTAAGTCCACTTTCCCTACTACAATCTCTCCTATGTTCGCTCCTTTCTTAGGGAATCGTCTTAAGCCGGAACCACACTTTTAACGCGTGGGGTATTTTGGAGGATTTACTAAGACATTCGCATGCACATGCGAATTTCCGATATAATGTTGTAGATTCGCATGCAACCAACCACATACCCAATCATCCATCAAATTAACTGCAATGTCTGTCATCAGTCTAGTCTGTCATTTTCTGTCAAAGGTCTTGCCTCCACACTCCAAAGAACTTTTCAGTCATTTTTAGTAAAAGGAAAAATCAAGTTTTTCTAAGCATGTGAGCTGGGAAATATTCGGAGCTTTTACACTCTTAGTGGAATAAATAAGCTACGGTGCGAATTTACCTCACGCTTCATTTTCTGTCATCAGTCTAAGCTGCCATCAGTATAGTCTGACATCAGTATAGTCCATATGGAAATTTTTCACATGCGAATCTGCTACCTAAAAGCGTACATGTGCATACATGCGAGTCTCTGCAAATAGGAATTTCGCATATATTTTATTTTCAAAAGTTTCGTTGCGAGTTTCCGGAAAGTGTGTAGATTCGCTTAGTTTCTCATGCGAATTTACTTTCCAAAAGCATATATTCGCATGCATGCGAATTTCTTCTTTATAACTAGACATTCGCATGCATGCGAATTTCGTCTTTATAGCTAGACATTCGCATGCATGCGAATCCGTCATGCGAATGTCTGGTACATCTTGCGGCAGAGCTCTGTGTCGCTATCACTGGTAATTTCATATTTCATATGTGTAGAAAGATATTTGTCTCGTGTATTGTGTCGCAGTGTCTGGTTCTGGCTTTAGGTACTTAAATCTGTGAGGATAAAGAAAAATGTGCCTTCTCCGTGATTCTCATGAATTCGCGAACCTTATCAAAGTTTGTGTGGCAAAATTCTTATTTATCATCCGATCGACTTAAAACTCGGTTCGTGTACTGTGTATAAGACATAAATAAAACCTATACCTCCGATATTGAAATTTTGCTTAGAGCCCGAGTTAAGTGAGGTCATTCTTTTTTTCAGTGCTAGTCCTTCATTAGGTGTTCCTTTACTTTTGTAATAAAAATGGAAAAGACTGTCAAAATGGCAGTGGTAGGGATAAATTGTCTCTCAAAGAGAAAAACTTACAAAAGCTTTAGGGAACGTTTTTGTAGAAATCTATGAAAATGACAGATGCATTTTGTTTTTCCATAAATTGAGCATGAATCCAATTACATTTATGTGGAAGAGTTTGTACTGACTGAACTACAAGCATTCGAGAAAAGAAAAAACCACATTAATTTCCCGCCTTCTGATACCATTTTTATACCAATTTGTTTCTCTTATCGCAGGAAATCAAAAGACAAATGCAAATAGTCGTTACCGAGAAAGGACATTAAATTTCAAACCATATGTCAATTTTTAGGGACTTACCAACCATTACAGTTGTTTCAATTCTTACTTAAAGAAATTTGTTGAGTAAAAACTAGTATAATTCTCAATGGTTAATCTTGCTCTCTCGAAGCCGCTCTCTTTTTCAATTTGAGGAAGGACATTGAACATTGAGTAAAATGCGGAAATATTCGTAAGATGTAAAAATAAAGGAACAGACCTATTATACATTCACCCCTATCGTGGAATTCATCGGAATTGCGTTTCACTTCACCTATTCGATTCCCTTTTACTTTCTACTGTCAAACGACAGTCTTTTATTTGTCAATAAACATTTGTGTAGCTGCATTCGTCGGAAGCAAATCTTAAAAGAAATTTAAATAAAAAATAAAGTGTTAAATATAAAAATGGTACGATACGATAGCTCTATTTTTTGAAAACATAAGAAAAAGAACGAAATGAGCGGTGTTCTCAGAGAAGAATACGACTAAAGAGGAGCATAATTGCATGATTTCATGGAACTTTCGGATGAAATGTGTTTTTACAAAGATATTTTTTTCTTTTTTTTTGATTTAAATATAGTTCAAGATTGCACAGATTTATTACAAATGTTCGTCTTAATAAAGCAACTGTTTTACGTGTACCTTTTTGAAAGAAACATCTCACGGCGCCCTTGCAGCAAGAAACCTATGAAATCCGCAATGATTTCGGTATGGATGAGAAATGCCATTTTGTTCGGGAAATATGGACAAATCCAACTCAGATGGCTTAATTCCAAAGCTGAATTGACAGTTACATCCTTAGTTCGATTTGGCGCCCAAATTATAATATTAATTATAAAATTATATAATTGGGTTTTGATTTGCTAAAACTTTTAACATGTGCATTTATTTATTTAATCATCCTTTATATAAATAACTTCTTATAATAATGACTACTAACAAACAGTTAAAAATTAAAAACTGATGGTTGATGGTTAATTCAAAAATTAGAACCAAAATGGTACCGCATCCTGTGGCATATTTTTTTGAGTTAACAAGACCGAACACGGCCTTTGTTGTCGCCAAAACTCCTCGCGCTTATTTAGAAAGTCAACAGCTTCTGTAGCGAAATTTGAAACATTCTCAGTTAATTTATTCCCCTTTTGCAGATCGGGATGATTTAAGAGATTTTGCAGATATTCCTTATCAACACGTAGCTCGCCCAACAATTTTCTTCCAATGCGTTTCTCCATTTCTATTGTGCCTGGCTTAGTGTGAGACAGACTGGCCTTCGGTTTCAGCCTTGGTGTATTGCTGATAGATTTTTTTATAGGTTTTGACTGCTTAGAAGCTCCAATTGTGTTCTGTATAGCTTCCTGCGTCTTTTGAACTCCCAAACGAATTGAAGCTAGCTCTGGCCGAGCTCTAAGACCTCGATGAAAAAACATTAAACTTTGTTCGAACTGGCCCAAATAATACAGAGATTCAGCTTTTTGATAAATAGCCCTCATATTATTAGGGTCTTCACCCAAGGCCATTTCAGCATCCTCAAGAGCTTTAGATGCTTCGCCCAGTAAAAGGTAGCATTTGCTGCGCGCAACCAGCGCATTGACATCAGTCTTGTTCAGTTCCAGTGCCTGCAAAAAGAGAAAAACATATTTTTAAAATGCACTAAAGTTAACAAAAAAAATTTAAGAAGTTTTATTTAAAAACCAAACGACCTTAGTAAAACAGATAATTGCATTTTCAGTATTTGCATTTTTCATCTCTTTCAAGCCAAGGGATATTAAAGAACTGATATCAGCTTCGTCGGCTATGAGCAGGACTTCATTTCGATCCTGTTGCTTTTTTAATTGAAGACTCTGTTTGATATCATAAGATCCGGCACTAACTGCAGCAGCGCGGTCCTTATCCGTATAGAAATCATTGAAAATTTCCCGAGTTTTCTTTTTCTTTTTGTCTTTCTTTTCAACTTTTTCCACTTCCTTGAAAACCAGCGATTTCTTTCTTCCCTTCGACTTGGATTCAATGTTATTTTGTTCGGCTTTTGGAACATGCTCGGCATTCGGTTGTTCGGAATTAATTTCAATTCGAACAAAACTTTGCAATAATTCCTGTTCTTTGTCAGGTGCGAGGAAATTTTTCGATGAGAAAGGCATTTTTCTATTTGTTTTATTTTAATTTGTTAAAAAATTGCACAAAGGGATACGAACAATGGTTGGATATGTCGAGTCGATAAAACATATCGTTGTTGCTTGGATACTTTATTAGTTTTAGATCGATTTCTTACCCCACTAGTAGGTGTTTAATATATTGGTATTGCAACGTCAAAATCAGTCAAAATAATGTTTGCCAAATGCCCCTATCTTCGAGTGACATTTTTAAATTGATGTAATGATTGTTATAGAAATACATTATGTGCTTTAAGCAAATCTGAAATGGCATCTGATTAGGGATAGGTGCATCTTTTTAATACCCGTTTCGTTGTTTTAGCTGGCAGCTTATTATGAATGAAAATATTTGTAGAATAGGCATCGTAATTTGCTATTTTAATATTACTCAATAATTGGGCGCAGTTGCTCGGTTCTTATTCAAGAAAGACACAGACAAAGGGTTTTTCTTTCACTTTCTTGGACTGTAAAGTAAATTTTTTGCGAAAAAACCGTGGCGGTTTTCCCAGATGATTAGGTAGAGCAGACTATTTTTTCGAATTCATGCGAGTATCAGGTGGGCGCAGTAGCGCAGTGGTTAGTGTGCTGGAATATTGTGCGAGGGATCCAAGGTTCGATCCCCGGAAAAACACAAATTACATCATAAGGTTTTTTCTACTGCGCCACCTCACGCGAACGGCTAACAAACATCCGAGAGTATGACTGTCCTGAAAAAGCTTCTCAATTCAGCCGTTCGGACTCGGCACAAAATTGTAGGTCCCTTTTATTCGTCCCAAAAATAAAAACTCACACAAACGAATGGGAATTAGAAGCTAGGCCTAGGGTGTCTACCGCCTGTTTATTTATTTTATTTATCAGGTTTTCCTGTTTAACGGTTTTTGCTATTTGATAGGTGTCACGCTCCGTAGTCAATATCGCCCACATTTTGCAAAATATTTCCAAATATACAGCCTTTCATTCATTCATTCATTCATTCATTTTCAATGGTCCGCTTGTCCATTAAGTGGGTCGCGGGTGTGGGTTGCTCAAGTGGACCCTCCATAGCTCTCGATCCTCCGCCATCGACTCCAAATCATCAAGGGCAATCGGGAGAACGCAGCGTGATGTCACTGGCGCGTTCGTGAGCATTGAGACGGAGGCGGCAAAGATGGGTTTGGCGGTCAATGAGGGCAAGACAAAGTATATGCTGTCATCGAGAAAGGACACCCAACACCGACGTCTTGGACAGAATGTCACTATAGACAGATATAACTTTGAGGTGGTAAAGGACTTTGTCTACCTAGGCTCCGCTATGAACTCAGACAATGACACCAGCTCTGAGATTAAGCGAAGAATAACTCTTGCCAATCGCTGTTTCTTTGGGCTAAGAAAGCAAATCATCAAGGGCAATCCCCATACGGGTAGAGGAGAGATTATGAATTTGATCTAACCATCTCATCCTACCTAGGGGACGCCTGTCCGATCGTACGGATTCCATAGCACGTCGTGGGATCCTGGTCGGGGACATACGTTTAATATGACCAAACCACCGAAGCATGGACCGCTCCGTGCGGAGAAGTAGCTGCTCGACATTGAGTTCCTCACGTATTCTAGTATTTCTAATGCGATCTCTACGGGTCACACCAGCAATACAACGGAGAAATCTCATTCCGTTCCGGCAGCTTGTATTCGCGATCTTATTCTTTCGGTCATTTCATTACGCAAACCTCATGACCATAGGTAAGAGTTGGAACAAACACCGAATTAAAGACTGACAACTTAGCTTTGACATCAAGTTCAGTCCTCCTGATAACAGAAATGACCAAGCCTTACAGCCCTACCAATTATAATTTTTAAGCTACTTTATTATTTTTATCGTAGATAATTTAAAATTAACATCACGTGAGATAGACGTAAATTCAAAATCATTTGAAGAATTTTGCTTTCGAAGAGACCGGTGAGATTGTTTCCAATCTTTACGGAGCAACGAGCGTTCTCCATCGTCATTCTGTATATCTCGTCTCTTTAAATGCTGTCATATGCGACCTTAAAGCCGATAAACTGGTAGTGGGTATCGATTTGGACTTCTTGAATTTTCTCCAGGATCTGCCGTAGTGTGAGTGTTTGGTCGGTTGTTGACTTACCGGGCCTAAAACCACGCTGATCGGGACCAATAAGTTTGTGGACAAATGGTTTTAGTACGGCAGACAGGAACTTGTAAGCGATGTTAAGAAGACTGATATGCCTCTATAGTTGGCGCAGTTTAGAGGGTCTCCTTTTTTGGAGATCGGGCAAACAATGCTGAGGCTCCGATCTACAAAAAAGGAGACCCTCTAAACTGGAGGAGAGTTGGTGTATGATGCTCTCTACTAAGCCATCTTCGGCTGCCTTGAAAAGCTGGATAGTTAAACCGTCCGGTCCAGCAGCCTTGTTTAACTTCAGCTTGGATATTGATATCTTCATTTCATTTTGACCAGGTGGACGGAAGTCTTGGCTTTCATCGCCCAGGTTGAGTGGTTCATTCTCCCTGACAGCGGAATTTGTGTCGTCTTAGCCGTTTAACACTCTCCAGAAATGTTTTTTCTATTTCCTCAGCACCAAATGTCACTCTATTACAAGGTGTCATTATTCGTCTCTACAGGTCTCTTCTCGGGTCTTGTTGCCATGACACGTTTTTTTACCTTTTGGTAAAACTTTCGAACATTGTTCCTGAGGTAGCACCACTCTCTATTTCCTCGATCGCACGCTTCTCATTTTCATGCTCCTTCTTTTTACTCTGGAGAAGAAAGTGTTCTTACCTCTTTTTTGCTCGTAGAACTCACGAGCACGAGTATCTTCATCAGACCCGGGGTTTCGTGGGGATGGTTTTGTGAAACCGAGCACATCAGTTGCGGCTTTTCTGATGGTTTTTTTGGTATCAATGCCACTATGGTCTTTATCACTTGATGCACAGGCACAGGACTTCTCGAGAGGTTGAGGGAGACGTGATCGGCAAAGGTTCTGGCGGTTTGATGCTATTATTGTGGTGTCTGAGATATCCGCTTTCTAACCTTTGCCACAACAAATTTTAGAATACCAACTCAGGTGGTCCGATTTATACCTAATGTTGCGTTAAAATTTTAGCCTTCTCCATCAATTGGTTTTTGATATAGATCTGGGTACAAAATCGGCTTAGTAGGTTCGGACAGACAGACGGACATACATCGTTGCGAAATTAATAAGGTTCCGTTTTTTTTTCCTATGGGTACGGAACCTTAAAAATTGATATAATAGAAAATTATAGATCATTTAATTTTTAAAGTTCAGCATTTGGTCCATTCGTTATTATTTATTTATAGTATGTACCTAACTTTAAGTTTTATTCAATTCATGAGCATATAGAATATATAACTGATATAAACACTTTATAATTCATTATAACAAATTAGTACATACCCAAGTATATCCAATTAAAGCTTTATCATATTTTCGCACTTTCATATGGTTGTTGGATTGGTCGCAAAATAATTTCATTTTATTTTCAACTTCCTCTAGGTAAGTGAACTTTTTATTTTTTCTGGGCATCTTTCCAAATTTCGAAAACAACTATTCGTCGTATAAGGCGGATGTATAGTTACGTAATGATGGAATTATATCTAAAATGTTAAAGAAAATGTATGAATTGCAATTGAAAATATAGAAAGACAAACTCGATTTGTAAAGATTATAGATTAATAAACAAAATTTGTTATTAAAATGTTTAAATTAAAAAAAAAATGCGGCTCGGTGTGGCGGCTGGTGGTGACAAAAGAACTGCGTGGTTTAAAACCCCCGGAGTTCAAGAAGCTATCAGAGAGAAGAAGAAGGCTTTCAAGGTGTGGATTCACTTGGTGGACTCTCATTCTCGAAACCGGTACATTGAGGCGCGAAGAACTTGCAAATTGGCTGTTAAAGCAGCCAAAGAACAGTCTTGGAAGGAGTTCGGCGAAAAATTGGACCGTGATCACAGATCTGCAAGCAAGGTGTTCTGGCAGACCATCCGCTGTCTTAGAGGAAGGAAGTGGAACATTATCGAAGGAGTCAAATCCAAAGATGGTACACTTCTTTCTAATGAGGAGGACATCTTGCGCAGATGGAGCGAGCACTTTTCCGAATTGCTCAATCCAATCCAGGGCATCGAGGATGACACATCTATCGCCTTAAGCAGGGCGGAAAATAGTCCCACGGTAGAGGAAGTCACTTTTGCGATCAAATCGTTAAAAGCTGGCAAATCTGCAGGAGTGGATGAAATCCGGCCAGAAATGCTAAAGGCCTTAGGTGAAGAGGGAGTCAAATGGCTCGCTCGTGTCATTAAAGTGGCCTGGGAATGCGGCGAAACTCCCAGCGATTGGCAGATTGGGGTGATTGTGCCCCTTTTCAAGAAAGGGGATAAAAGGGATTGCTCCAATTACAGGGGTATATCACTTTTAAGTCTCCCCGGAAAAGTCTTTGCCAAGGTGCTGGAAACGCGTTGCAGAGCTGTGGTCGAGGCACGATTAGGAGATGAGCAGTGCGGCTTTCGTCCCGGCAGAAGCACAACCGACCAGTTATTCACTCTCAGAATGGTACTTGAGAAGGCTTGGGAGTATGCTACACCTGTTTACGCTTGCTTCGTAGATTTGGAGAAAGCATATGACCGAGTCCCTCGAGGGAAACTCTGGAGTGTATTACAGGAGTATGGAATTGATGGTTCTCTCTTGAGAGCCATTCAATCTCTTTACACAAACTGTAAAAGCTGTGTTCGGGTAAACGGCGTTAAATCAATACCTTTCACCGTGGGCGTTGGACTTCGTCAGGGGTGCGTCTTGTCTCCTCTCCTTTTCATTACTTATATGGACTGGATGTTACAGCGCAGTCTTGGCGAGGAACGTTTCGAATTGGGAGATCTGAGGATAAGCCATTTGCTCTTCGCTGATGACTTGGTCATCCTTGGATCCTCTCAGACTGAACTTCAGCGCGCACTCGATCGGTTTGTAACCGTTTGTGTTGAAGCTGAGATGAAGGTAAACGTGAACAAATCTGAAGTGATGGTCGTCTCCAGAATGCCTGTTCAATGCACTCTGCATGTTAGTGGAGTCCCATTGAAACAGGTGGAGAAGTTTATCTCGGGGTCTTATTAACGAGTGATGGAAGAAGCAATGCCGAGTTTTCCTGTAGGATTGGTCAGGCTGGGTCAATTTTGAGGCAGCTTGGTCATTCTGTTATTAGGAGGACTGAACTTGGTGTCAAAGCTAAGTTGTCAGTCTTTAATTCGGTGTTTGTTCCAACTCTCACCTATGGTCATGAGGTTTGGGTAATGACCGAAAGAATAAGATCGCGGATACAAGCTGCCGAAATGAGATTTCTCCGTAGTATTGCTGGTGTTACCCGTAGAGATCGCATCAGAAATACCAGAATACGTGAGGAACTCAATGTCGAGCAGCTACTTCTCCGGACGGAGCGATCCATGCTTCGGTGGTTTGGTCATGTTAAACGCATGTCCCCGACCAGGATTCCACGACGTGCTATGGAATCCGTACCATCGGGTAGGCGTCCTCTAGGTAGACCAAGGATGAGATGGTTAGATCAAGTCCATAATCTCTCCTATACCCGTATGGGGATTGCCCTTGATGATTTAGAGTCGATGGCGGAGGATCGAGAGCTATGGAGGGTCCACTTGGGCAACCTGCACCCGCGACCCACTTAATGGATAAGCGGACCATTGAAATGAATGCATGGATGAATGAAAAAAATGCTTTGGCTAAAAACTGCCTTTCATCAATTAACATTGACCTAATCTACAATACCTACTCAGTTAAGAAAAGTTACGTAAAACACAGTGTTTATTATAATACATAATTTCTATACTTAATAAATTTTAATTTAATGTTTACTAAAAAATAAAAACAAGTCTTAAGACATCTAGAACACTGCATGGTCTTTAACTGGGCATTAATCACCAATTAGTCAGAACAAACTGTTTTGAGATCCTTAACTTTTGTCATACTTATAAGTAGGTAGTAAAAGAAAGTCTAAAATTTCGATCAACTCGAGATAATAAAAAATAAATAGATATAGAAACTAGGCCTAGCTTCTCATTACCATTCGTTTGTGTGAGTTTTATTTTTGGGACGAATGGAAGGGACCTACAATTTTGTGCCGAGTCCGAGCGGCTGAATTGAGAAGCTTATTCAGGACAATTATACTCTCGGATGTTTGTCAGACGTTAGCGTGAGGTGGCGCAGTGGAAAAAAAACCTTTAAGATGTAATTTTTGTTTTTCCGGGGATCGAACCTGGGACCCCTCGCACAGTAGTCCAGCATACTAAATACTGCGCCACTGCCAACTCGAGATATTATAATCAATTCTAACAATAAAGTGATAGAAGAACTAAAGCAGTGGGTTCCGCAATTCTGACCGTCTGCTTTCTTAATGTAGAAAAACACCAGGAAGTAAAATGGAAATTAGGCCGGAAACAGGCCTAAAATAAAGGTCAGCGACTGACATGCATCAGCAGTTGTAGCTTTGATGTTAGTGTGGGATGTGATACGAATTTTAGTCGAATTGATGGTCTCTGTGTGGCGTGTGCTGTCAAGTACGCTCAGTGAATGCTTTGTGATATACTCGTGACACGACTACGTAACGAAATGTCAAAGTTTATTTTGCGTTAAGTTGGGGTATGTGGCTCGCCTCGCTCGCGGCAAAGACATTAAACTGGAGTATAATCATTTTCGGATATTATGCAGTACGTTTATATCTCATCTTTTATCTTTATAAACAGTTTTTAATGAAAATATGATTACGTTACGTTGATTACCTATAGTCGTGTCCCGAACATCGTTAAACGTCAGTCAGTACAAAATCAACGGCCAAATTGACGCTCCGTCAATAAAAAAAACCTATTTAGGTCGCTTCAATTTGTCTAAAATATAAAATTCACACAACCGAGCGGGTAGAGTCCTCAATGGACATGTTGCGGCCAACTATTTATTTTTATTTTTCAAATAACATGTACATGGTCGTGGCTCGAGTCTTATCGCTCATCATTTAGATAGAACATCACAATATGTATTCAATTCTCAGTCAATTGTCTCACTTCTGGAAAAAAAATTGGCTGTTGCTATTCGCACGTTGTTCGGGACACGCACTACGTAACGAAATGTCAAAGTTTATATTGCGTCAAGTTGGGGTATGTGGCTCGCTACGCTCGCGGCAAGGATTCTAAACTCCAGTATAATCATTTTCGGACATTATGCCGTACGTTTTGGATCCAACTTTTCTATTTATAAAGAGTTTTTAATGAAAATAGGATTACGTTACGTTGATTACGTAGTCGTGTCCCGAAAATCGGTAAACGTCAGTTCAGTACAAAATCTGTCAAAATGAACGTGCGAATAGCCACTTCGAAAAAAATTGTTTACCTGTTTTGATTCATTTTAATTTGTACTTTGGCGTCGCGCTAACTTGCCATTAGCTTCATCAAATTTACAAAAAATTCACTTATCTGAGGGTTGAATTTCTCATTTCTAACTAATTTTAAAATAAAGCATAAATTTGAAATGAACTACATATTTTAATACTTGCGTACTTTTTGCGATTTTATTTCTCTGATGAAGAGATACAAAATTAAAATTTAGCCTATTTCATTGAATCGTATGAAATAAAATAACGGCTGTTGCTATTCGCCCGTTGTTCGGGACACGACTACGTAACGAAATGTCAAAGTTTATATTGCGTCAAGTTGTGGTATGTGGCTCGCTACGCTCGCGGCAAGGACTCTAAACTCCAGTATAATCATTTTCGGACATTATGCCGTACGTTTAAAATCTTTATAAAAGAGTTTTTAATGAAAATAGGATTACGTTACGTTGATTACGTAGTCGTGTCCCGAAAATCGGTAAACGTCAGTTCAGTACAAAATCTGTCAAAATGAACGGGCGAATAGACACTCCGTAAAATAACAGTCTAGGCGGTTTTTTTTTGTCAAAAATATTTTACTTCCGGTAAATTACAATTTTTATTTCACTTTTTCACTGGGTTTTCATAAAAATTTGTTGGTAAGGGTCGAATACGAATTTCACTTACACTTATCAATCACAAGAAGCTAGTTTAGTTTTGTAAAATCTGCTTTTTATTCACACCACTATAATGGTTTTGGTATTTTTTCGAAATTAAATTTGAAAACCTTTTTTCACTATTATCTGCTATGTCGTGTATGGAAGTAAATATAAATAAAATTAAACTTAAACATTTTTTATAAGAACAAAATATTTTTTGTATTAGTTCGTTACTAATTAAATTTTAAATATTTTTAAAATGTTATTTTATAACGTATGACTAGATTTGTCGTAGACTGCGAGCACATTGACTATAAAACTTGTCTATTCTTAAGGCTAATATCAACTGAACATGACTGAATCAAACATGGCAAATGAGTTCATTTATTTATTAATCCTTCCGGTTCCGTGACATGCGCGTTGCCATTACCAATGAGACACAGACAGACACTGGCAGATACTGTTGAATTCATCTCTTTGTATGTTGTGTGCTGAAAATTATATTAAAAAGAAACAGTCAATAATGTTAGGTTAGGATATAGGATAGCAAATTTATGATGTTAGATTCCTCGCCAATTATAGGATGATGATAATGATAATAATAATATTGTATATGTATAGGGTGGCCAACTAATATTTTGGTATGGTCGACTTTTTAAAATTCGTATTTGGGTAACCAGGTAATACTTATAGATTTAGGCCGTGTGTCAATTGGGCTATAAAATTATCCTCGGATTTTTAGAATTTTACGCTATTAATTAATTTAAATCTCTGTTTAAACATTTTACATATTTGTCACGAGTTTTCAGCTGCAAAGTATACCTACTTCGAGTTGTCATATTATTTTCGAAGGGTTCCGCCGTCGTGTCTTTTATTGACCGCTTTTTACAAGAAGGAACTGATGTATCCACTCATAAAGAAACAGCCTGAGCTCAGACCTTTCAGAGGCAACGTACCTAAAAGATTACACTTTAAGTGACAACACGAACTTTAAAAAAGTTTGCAAGAAATGAAATGCGAAGACAGAATTTCGATGATTGACATTTACTACTTACCGGAAAAATAAATCACGGGTTTGAATAATTTTTGTTTTGAATGTATTATTGCCTTACAGTAATTAACAGTTGGAAAAAATATGAAACGATTAACGAACACAATGTACCTCTCATTCTTTTACTAAGCGCTATGCTCCGTACAGCCTACCTAATCGCACATAGGCCACATCACACCATGCTTGCGATTTACGCCCACCACCCCAATGCAGAGCAATAACAAAAAATGTATTGGTTAAGCATTGATTTCGCATTTGATCAACTAAGATCTGATATTTAATTTATTGTTTCTCAGTTTCTGGATGGAGTAAAAAGATAAATGATAGCTCAAAAAACTGATTGAGATTTATGAATATACATTGTATAGATTAGATGAATTCATTCATTACATACATAAATTTAGTTTATGTCTTAGCTCAGAGAGCGCTCCATGAGCACGGAACAAATTGACAAAATTGTTCTATAACAAAAAAAACAAGTAAAAGTGTTATCATCGGCCTGGCTGATGGTTTCATATCCTCCACTGCATTCAAATCAAGCAAAATGTTTGCCGTGCGAGTTAGTACGTTGACAAAACATGGGTCTAATATTGGTTTTGTATGGGAGGTACCAGAACTACTCGACCGATACAGTTAATTTTCAATGCCAACCTGACGACAATAAAAATAAGTCCTCTCATAAAATTTAATTTGCCTAGGTCGATTCGTTTGAACGCAATCGTGTTTTAAACAGACAGACAGACAGACGAACATGGCTAGATCGATCTTTATGGGGTCTCTGGTGACCTATTCTTGGCGTTACAAATGTAATGAGAATGCCAAATTGAATATACCTTCCTGTGAAGTGTATAAAAACTAATGTACGAGTACATAAGCTCCTCCCCTCACCCCGGATTAGAGCTTCTCAAAGTCATAGCTTCAATTCAGCTGCAAAGTTATTTGAAGTGAAATTAATCCAACAACCCACTACCTACATAATTTGCTGGTTTAAGTGGTCCGTAAAAAGTAGATATGTCGTAAACTATAACGACATTAATTATTGCAGTGTTGTAAATTAATATTGCATGTGAAATCATACTATCTATTAACTCGGTTGGCTTCGTGTAATAAGTCATAACCCCAATCTTTAACTTTGTTCAGTCCTGATTTATTTTGTTACATAATAATACATTAATTCCCCAGACAGTAAACTAAGTTGCAGCAGGACCTTGTGCACGCAAATAACAGATTGCCTGTATACAGAAAAAAAAACTGCTAATTTGGATTCATAAATTATTTTTGTCACGAAGCTATGAGTCGTTGACATAGCATTAAGACAATTTAAAATGTCATTTGTTTCCGCAGTGAATTTTTACCACTGAATCCTACATAGCATATAAAGCATAAACAAATTTGAGAAACAGGATATTATGTCGTGGTTATTGTGCAGTACACCCACCCACGAATGACTAGCATAACTTACTTAGAAGCTGTAGTATAACGGCAAGAGGGTGGGAGGCTTTTTATTCATGGAGTTTTGTAAACAAACTTAAAATTCATACTTAGGGGCCTATTTGGCATTTTTAGCCCTCCAAAAGGATACCTATTCTATGTTTGCGAAATAAAGTCGAATTTCAGAGCGAAGCAAGAGAATTAGCGAAGACAACTTTTTAGAAAACGAAATAGAAAATGACCAAGTTGGCAATTGGCATTAATTCGTTTTAATTTTTCGTAAGTCCACAATGCATAAACGGTGAATGTATGGGGCACGTTGCCCTCTGCAACCCCCTGCTTGGGTGACTGTTGGACTTGAAGTGAAGGTGTTAGATTGGGAAACGCAGAAGTTGCAAATTTCCGGGGGACTGGTGGTCGGCATTGTTACACTCGGCAGCCGGCCGTCAATGGTCAAGCAAGCCATTGTGATAAGAGAGTCGCTATGTTGTAATAGGCCAATATGTCAGCTAACGGTTCGTCATCGACTTAAAATGGAGTCTTCTTTTCAAAACAAGAGGTTTTGGAACTCTGTAGGTATACCTTCTGCTTGAGTGGAAACACTCCATGTCAGACGTAGTACCTTCAATGTCCAAGTAGAGAAGATACTCTCACGTTTCAGACTGGCAGGCAGAGTATTGGAGTGGATACCATTGGGAGAATTGCGGTTTTAAAGATTAAAGATCAACTCCAGCTGTAGTGTGGGAATACTAGAGCTTTCTTAGATGCGAGGTTAATGCAACACTTGAAAAGGTTTTAACGTTCACATGGTGGTGGATTTACTGATATAATCGGAATAATTGGGAGAAACAGTGACATCTGTCAGATGTTTGACAAACTATATAATATTTGGCGTATTTTTTTGGGAAGTGAGTATAACAAAACCAAAAGTGAGTATAACAATTTTGCATGTAAAACCAAAAGTGTGTATAACAAAACCAAAAGTGAGTATAAAAGTTTTGCATGTAAAAGTAAAAGTGAGCTAGCTATAAATTCTCAAAAAATACGCCTATTATTGATCAGCATCTCTTTCTTATGTCGTTTTCGGTTGGTCGTCCAGAACCGTCCGGAAGAACTCTCTGCGATTGAATTCAAATCCAGAAGTAAATTTCTCTTATTTTCAGTAGAAGAACTGTCAGTTGAGTGCCAATCGAACGCTTTCAGAAGCATTCGGATTGCTTCCGGACGGTTCTGGACGACCAACCGAAAATGACATTAGTCGATCTAGCGATGTCCGTCTGTCTGTTCGTCTGTCCGCACGATTACGGCCGTAATTTAAGAGCTATCGACTTGAAATTTAGTACGTAAGCTTCTATTCACCAAACTGAGGCTAAGTTCGAAGATGAGCAAGATCGGATGAAAACTATACTACTACCTCCCATACATAAATATCGGATTTATATAGCTTTTTGATGTTAAAAATTGAATTTAAATAGCTACAGTAAAGATAGCAAGTTTAAACTTTGCACATATTGTTTTAATAATATTTAAATTTTTTTGACAAAAAATGAGCTTTGTCGAATAAAAACTACCCATACCTCCCATAGAAATATATAATTTTTTAACACTAAAATATTTTTAAATTTTTACAATAATATAGTACCGGGTATTTGAACTTCGGCATAGTCGAAGATAATTGTCTTACTGGTTTTCTTATGGGCTGGATCTTGGATTTGGATGTTACAGTGCGGCTTTGGGGAAGAATGTTTGGGATTGTGAGTCTTAATTATAAGTCATCGGCGAAGAGCAAATGACTTATGTATATCCTTCTTAGGCTCTCTTAGACTAAACTTTAGCATGCACTCGACAGGTTTGTAGCCGTTTGCGTTGAACTGGGATTAAAGTTAACGTAAACAAATCCGATGTGATGGTAGTCTCCGGAACACTTGTGCATTTGTGCAATGCACTCTACATGTTAGAGGAGTCCCATTGAAGCAGTTGGAGTTTAAGTTCCGATGGAAAGAGCAATACTGAGTTTCCCTGTAGGATTGGTCAAGCTGGGTTAATTTTGAGACGGCTGGGTTGTTCTGTTATCAGGAGGACCGAACTAGTTGTTGGTCTTAAATTCGCTGTTTGTTCGATCGCGGAAACAAGCCGCTGAAATGAGATTCCTTCGGTGCATTGCTGGTGTCACACGCAAATATCTAATAGGAAACAACACAATACTCAATGCCGAGCAGCTATAGCCCGTCCCAACTTAAGTGCAAATTTCTTGCGCAGGTCTCTTCACATCAGGGATTTTATTCTCTTAGCGACAACAGAACAACTTTTCCAACCAGAACTACAGCTAAAAACAATATGTGCGCATTTCAAACAACAAGCATACCCCTACTTGCGAAGACATCTCTCTCGATCGAGGATTGAGACAGGACCGATTGTCCACACAGCAGCAGCACAGCACCGCGTCGTTGGCTTATGCAAAAGATACACATTTGCCCACCCCAAAGAAGAGGGCAATTTGCTGGGTGTTGCACTTCTCAAGTAGCTATGTGTGTTTAGTAATAAAACCCAGATTTCAGTACAGCGTGAAACCCACTATGTATTAAAAAGGGTTGAAATGGAATTTTCGGTATACTTTGTGATAAAGTAGAGAAAAGCATTAACAATTTCATGCGATCAAAAATCCTTAAGAGAAAAAAATGTACCTTAAATAAAGTGCTATTTCGCATGTTGGAATCTTTCTTTTGCTTTGGGACGGGCTATATTTATTCGAACGGAGAGGTCCATTCCATGTTTAGTTCATTTGGTCACATCGAATGCGTGAAGATAGTTGCCGTTCAAAACATATCAAAAAATATGCCAACCGTGGCTGCAGCTGCATTCCAGATTCGACTATTTTAACTAAATTAACAACGATTGTTTATTTAGTTACTTTTTGGAATCTGGGACAGCTATTGTTACTAATGTAATGTAGTATGAACGAAATGAACCACACCTTTGCCTCTGGTTAATTTAGTTAACTTCCCCTCCTTCGAACTGTCACAGCTTGTCAACGCTGTAGTTAAAATAGTCAAACCTGGAATGCAGCCAATCGGTATATTTCGACATGACAAAACGCATACCCCCAATTCATTCGGATTGATATGCTTGCACCGACTCCATAATCTCCAGTCTACCCGTATGGTGTTTGCCTTTGATATATACTTTAGCACTTACACTTAAGCATCGTACAGCCGCGACCCTTTTAAATGGATGAGTAAAGGTATGCTAGTACACGACCGGCATGTAGCAAGCCACATACATATGTAGCTCTAACGTCAACAGAGAGTGTACAAAGAGAGCTTGTACTCGGCATGTAGCCATTGGGACCATACGCTGACGTAAAAATTACATCAGTGCTACATACGTATGTGGCATGCTACAAGCCGTGTACTAGCAACTTAAGACATTGAAAATAAATTAATGAGGTGTTGTTTGAGAGAGCATCAACTTTTTGTTAAGAAACACTTCTTCGGTTAGAATTAGGTATAGCTATTTCCAACGGATCTTGAGGAGGGTTATCCTCCTTTGTGGACGTTTTTACCAACAAGTTTTAAGAACAGATTTAAAAAAAAGGCTTTTCTGTTCGCCCGTCGTTCCCAACAAAAATTTAAATGCGTCAGGTTGGTGTAGGTAGGTGACTCGCTTCGCTCGCTTTAAGGCTTTAAACTCCAGTATATCATTTTCGGGCATAACCCTACACGATGTGGGCCCAACTTATTCCTTAAAAAATGTTGAAATGAAAATATCATTACGTTACCTAGGCGTGTTGCGAAAGACTCATACATTAGCTAAACGTCAGTTCAGTACAAATGCAACGGGCGAGGGGCGAATCGGCAATTCTTTAAAAAAACAACTGCAAGAGAATGATCTTTAAAAAAATTAATTTTGGAAGAAAATGGGCTCTGGAACGAAAAACTTGTTGCCATTATTGTAGTCAGAGTAATAAATCAGTTTATGGAATGAAGAAATCAGGTCCAATATATTTAAATATCATTAAATAACAACCAACAACTTTTACGATTAATAAATAAATAGAATAGGTACAATACTATACAATAAAATAGATCTTTAGGTTCAATCAAATGTCAGGTTAATTGAGGTAAATGGAAGTACGGGACACGATGGTTCCAATTGTAAAGCAGCAGCCATGCAATCCGCGGAGACAGCATAATCACCAAGAGTTTCCATTACCTTTCCCAAACTATACCTGTGAATGTAAAAGAATATGTATGCGACAGTTATTTTATAGCGCACCTTTTTTATTCTTACCATATCTTTGGACAATTGGGGTCAAGTTTAGTTGCATCTTTTAGGACTTTCTCCGCCAGGCGGGGTTCACCTAGTACGTGATGGATCTCTCCGAGAACTCGCAAAGCTTCAGTATGATTAGGATTCGCTGCGACTGCATTTATTAGGCAATGCTTTGCCTCAGACCACTGGTGTAGATAAATGCAAATTTGGCCGCGCTAAATATGAAAATTCTTTAAAACTTGGGTAATTGTATTTATAAATTTGTTATATAATAACCATGAACATTATTTGATGGTATTGCGGGTTCAGTTGTGCAGCTTCCTGGATACAGTTAAATGCCTCCGTCGGCTGTTCAATTGACATGTAAACATCAGCAAGGAGGAGCCACATCTGCAAAAAATATTCGCTCAGCATTAAATTTTGGTAAGAAACAGTTCGAAGTGCAACGGCGTAGCCGTATCTATTGAGTACCTAAATTAAAAAAAAATAAAGAGAGAAATTCATTTCACCTCCTTTTATTTTTTCGTATTTTTTTTCACGCAGATTTTCGACTTAGAAAGAGATGTCCTGCCTTTGGCCAGAGGCATACTTTCATTTTCTAGCTTAGGCCCTTATTGTGATTGTCGATCAGCGATCGTCACGACAATTGTCAATTGCGTCGATTGATTTTAGCTACGCACAAAATGTTTTCACTTCAATCGACTTGTAATCGACTCACTTGTAATCGACTACAAGCGACTGTCAAATCGACAGATATCGATCGCAATCGACAATCACAGTTCTCCATCGATCGACAGTTGTTGATCAACGATAAACTATCGACACTCACAATAGGGGCCTTAGTGTAAATTTATATGAAATGTTTGTTGAACATGTAAGGTGATCAAAAGGATATTGCAAGGACAGTTCTAGCAGTTCTAATACAATTTCCTGTACTTACCTTCATTTGAATTACCCAAGCGCGCTGCGGTCCTATCCGCGGACTAAATGAACTCAACGAGCTGGCAGCCTCACTTAGCGCCTGCTCCACTCGAGAGACTGGAATCAGTGACGTTGCATATACCGAATCTATGTGAACACAACAATTAATAAATATTCTTAAAATGCCTGAAATAATTTACTTGAATCCTTGTCGGACATTTGGGAAATGTGCACGTGCACTACGCTCCTTGTGTCCGACTGTCTTTCTAGATCATTATTATCGCTGCCACTCACTTGTGTTTCGTAGATTTCCCGCCAAATATTTAACATCTTCTGGACTGTAACGAGCGATATCTCAGCGTCATGCAAGTGCAGCTGAAGGTGAGCCTTAACATGCAACAGGTTGAGGTTGTCGGGAAATTCGTTCAGAGCATTTTCTACCACATCTAGTGCTTCTTTTGATCGCCTGCTGGCAGTCAGGAGAAGAGCGAATAAATGCAAACTAGGCGCATGCTCGGTGCGCAAAGAAAGAGCACTGCGTACATGTATTAACGCTTCGGATATATTATTGACCAGTGCATACTGCAAAGCCAAATAGTACTCGGACAAATGATCATTATAGTCCATTTGTACGGCTTTCTCTAGTGCTTCGGTGGCTAGTTTCTCGTACTTATCGCGATCCGATTTCATATTTGAGGAGATGGCGATTTGCTGATAACCTATTCCAATGTACAACTGCGCACGTGAAGTTCTCAAGCCTTTCTGTTCCATTTGCAGTGCCTGCTTGGAAAATTGCAGGCCCTCATGAATTAGACCGAGAGATTCGTAGCACAACCGCGCTGTCATTAAACAAGACAACGAATCGGTTGGAGATATCTTCGAAGATTCCTGTAGTACTCGGAGAGCATGCAAATGTTTTCCCGCCGACATAAGACTCATACCGTACTGCCGCCACACATGCGGTTCACCGAATGAAAATTTAAGCGCTTTCTCAAACGATTCGTTGAGTAAATATACAAGACCCCATCGCACTGCAGCCAAAGTTAGGAGGTCGTATACAGCAGTTGCATTGCCCATTGCGTGCGCTCGTGCTGCACGAAATTCTGGACTTTGCGATAACACGGTATCACGCACAGCCAACGCTTCGGCGACTAGTAGCAAAAGTATTGTCTCCTCATGCTGGTTGCGTGGAGAAAATTGAATACGTCCCGAATACATTCTCGGTTTCCACATGTTTTTCGTTGAATTGGCAGCCCGTTGTCTTCTGACGTTGAAAGGCGGCGTATAAATTGTTCCTGAGACACCTCGAAGCAGAACTTCCGCCAATTGACGGGATAGTGTTAATCTCAGGGATTGCGTTGTTCTCGTTTCGATAGCATTTAGCATGACTCGATATCTTTCGATTGCTTCTTGCAATTTACCCGTCTTAATAAGTACAATAGGTGCACGTTGCAGTGCCATCTCAAGGATCGCTCCCATACGACGGCCAGTTTCTCCTGATGACGCACCAGCATTGCCCGCAGTTGCCAGATTGACGGCGGACGATAACGATGCTATGTCTTGTTCCTGGAGGTATAGTAGTCCCAAATCGGTGGCTCTTTCAAAACAGGTTATCTGCAAAATTAAAATAGTAGTTACAGTATGAAATGTTATAAAGGTATAAGTTTAGTTGAAGTGGCTCTCTAACAATGATGGTGTTACTAAGGTCACTGAGATCCAAGATCAGACTTCATGAGATTGGCAAAAATAGGCCAGAAGCAACGGAGAAATCGCTGCTCCGCAGTTTTTACGCATGTCTGCCTAAGATGCAGACAGATGTCTAATAAGTACACCACATTTACTTCCCTATCAGGCGGCCGATCAAAAGATCCGCCTACTGCACAAGCCAAAGTTAAAATTAAGGTACTTACCATCTCCGACTCCCGTTCTGATTTCTTAAACTTTGATGACGGCTTGCTTATTTGATTTTCTAAGCAAAGCCCTTTAATAGCATACGATTCGGCGAGGATTTTAAGACTTCGCCTGAAAATAAGTAAGATCACAACATTACAGTACAGTTTTACCACTAGTTTCCATTAACATACAAGGTTAATTCCTTTTCTGCTAGTGTATTCAGTTCGGCCTTAACGAAATTCTGTAGACTTTTTTCATATTCACCACAAGCGTAGCACAGCTTTGCCAGCAATAAGTATGCATCGAGTGCAATGCCAGCCTTTTGGCCATTTTCACCAGTCACAAGGCTTAAGTATTTTTTGGCGTCTTGTAATCCATTTCGCGCTTTTGCAAAATTACTTTCAGTTGGGCTTGTCTCTTCGAGATAAATTTCAAGATGAGCCTCGCCTATCAGGAAGTTTGCAAGGTATTCTGTAAAAGAAACACTGTAGATTAGTGGAAAGTATAAGTGAAGAAATTGTTCTTAGACAAAAAGACAACTGAGTTTAATTCTGAATGAGAACATATTAAGATGTCGTGATGCAATGGCATTCATTTCTAAGAAAAACAAAAAACTAAGCAAACTAAGTTCCACCAATGTCTGGCCTTAACTGATGTGGTAGAAGTACTAGGACCTTTCGTACACAGTTTTGAAGTTCAATTTCAATTCAAGGCCTTCGAAAGATTTATAATCTATCAACAGCAGTTACCCTGTAAAGGAGCTATAGCTCCATTGAACAGAGAAATCCCTCCTGCTCAAAGGCAAGTTGGTTTTTCCGTAGATCTGCACAATGCACTTCGTGAAGTGAGTCAGGCGTATTGAGTTAATTCGCAGTATCTGACTTTCAAGGGCGCTTAGCGAGTTCTAGTACCTTGTACTCAGTAAATTTTCATACACAAGATATAAAATCATATGTTCATTAATTGTAGAACGAACTTCATCTGATAAGTGTACGCAATCAATAATTTATTTATTTACCATTGACGGGAGATCCTGCCTTGAGTTCGTCTGTTAATTCAATTACTTTATGCCATTTTCCCTCACTACGACAATTTTCGATTAACGCCTCAACTTTTATAGTATTTCGCATTCGTCCAGTCATTTTCTTTAACTGACTTTTAATTGTATTTACTGGCTTTAATTAATAAACAACTTATTTAACACATTAATCACAAAAATGTACAATACTTTTTTGTTGTATCATATTACGTACGTCAGATGATAGATCTGAAAAGAAAAAACCGACCATAGATTACTGTATGAAAAGAAACACAAGTTGGCTAATAGTGTCATAAACAAAAGGCATCCATTTCCATTTCCATGCCACCGCCACCTAGCACAATTTTTACGTACTCGAATCCCTGGATGAGTTTTGTGTCAGCTGATTTTATAACAAGTTCCTACTGAATTTATAGATTGGAAGTGCGCACAAAAGTATAATTTGTTAATATTTTGTATTAGGATTAGGGGATATAGACGATTTCGGTAGGTATTTGGCTGGAAATGTCATTATGAACCTTAAAATGGATTCGGTGCATAGATTATACATAATTTGGATTCATGTACGATTGACAATGTATTTCCACAGTATTTCCCTTGTTTGTTTTTTGTCAGTCTTTAATGTAATTTCTTCTGCCATTGTGGGACTTCAAACGCTATTCCAAATACGAAAATATTAACTTCAACATATTTAAAATCATTTATCACATACTTTTCGCCAATTGTTTTCAGAAGGGGCAGGCACAATTTAATCTTTTAGAGCACAACCAGTTTAAAAGAATCACCATGACACACCAATTTAGGCCGCCATAACTTTTTTATGGAGATTTGTGGTCTCACTCTTACAGATCATTAGTCTTTATTGGTGCTAACGGATCTCTCTCTCTGAAGTCGTGCAAAATTGCGTGGCGTGGTAATGTAAATCCACCATTATTTGCTGCCTTTTTTTAGCTTAGTTAATTATTTATTGGGCGCAGTAGCGCAGTGGTTAGTGTGCTGTACTACTGTGCGGGGGATCCCAGGTTCGATCCCCGGAAAAACCCAAATTACATCTTAAAGTTTTTTCTACTTTGGTGGTGGTACCTTAGCTTTTAGTTCAATGCCACTTACCCCTTGTTCAAATGTGCCCCGACTATTTTGTTCAAACCTACCCCAATAAGTCAAGCGACAGAAGAATGTGCGCAAATATTTATATTTTTCATATTTGTCAAAAAACGTACCTTTATACGTTTTCAAATGCAGTTGTGCCTTAAAAATATATTTTTCACAAAAAGAAAAGCTCACTATAAAATGTGTACACTCTTGCAATTTAAGCATAAAACCTTCTCATGCGGCTACCAAGTTTAAATTTTGGTTTATATGTACTTTGAAATATTTTTAAAATGTTGTTTTATTAGCAATGTGCAAATGTGTCTCACGTTCAAATGTGCCCCAGTCTCCCCTAACAATAACTAACCTCAAAGTTTGACAAGAGTCACTTGTTTTGGTATTGGTGAAAGTATGTGCGAATCTCTCTCTCGAATCGAGATTCGCAAAAGTGATCTGAATCTTAAAAAAAGTGCTTTTTTTTGCCCAAAGAAAATTGATTTTGACAGACAGCTGATTTCTAGAGAAGAAAAACTGCTCTGAATCTTAAAAAAAGTGCTTTTTTTGCCCAAAGAAAATCGACATAAATTAACCAGAGGCAAAAGTGTGGTTCATTTCGTTCATATTACAACATGTCAAGTAACAATAGCTGTCCCAGATTCCAAAAAGTAACTAAATAAACAATCGTTGTTAATTTATGTTGAATTCGATTGGCAATCTGAGATTTTTTAAGATTTCTGTAGATTTCGTCTGGCCAATCGAACAAAAAGAAGTATACTGCGCTGTTCTTTGTTGGTGTTGGTGGTGTGCCTGCCAAAAGTTGTTTACCTTTTTTGTTGTGAAGATTTTTTTTTCATCATAATGTAAGTGTATTGGTAAATCTCGAGCGTCTCTGAGAAAAAATCTAGATTCGCAAAAGTGCTCTCGACTCTGAAAAAGATTGCTTTTTTTTGTACCAAACGAACGAAAAAAGTGATCTCGGGTGCTTTTTCCTGGCGAATCGAAATTAACATTAGTTAAAATATTCGAATCTGGAATGCAGCCCTAGTCTTGTTGTATCATGCTCTCAAAATCCAATAAAGTGGAAACACTTTTATAAAATGAACCTTATGGTGGCTTTACATTACCACACCACGCAATTTTGCACGACTTCAGAGAGGAAGATCCATTTTTCCACAGCCAAGGCTAATGATGTGTAAGAGTGAGACCACAAGTCTAACCGTTGAATCTAGGCTGCTATAACTTTTTTATGGAGATTTGACAGCTCAGATGTAAACAATCAAATTTTTCAACTCTCAAGAAACATTTCAAAGCTAAAAAATACGCCTAGAACAAAGAGAGATAAGAAAAGTAATTCCCCAACACTGCATATATCATTAACTTTTCTAATATATAACATTTTTTCAGTTTCAGTGACGAAAACCCACAAAAAGGGACTAGTATGGAAGCAACAGATCATCGAGGACATCCGTAGATGTGTAGAAAAGTACCCAAACATATTCTATTTTCTGTACAAAATATGCGTAACTGAAAGAACTGCGCAACGAATGGAAAAAGAACTCTAGGTTTATATTTGACAAACATCGCATTATGCAGATTGGTCTTGGCCGAACAGAGGTCGAAGAAGTTGAACCAGAATTACACAAAGTAAGTTGCTCAGCAGATTTTTAAAGCGTTTATATTAAAGTTAACTAATTTGATTAGGTTGCCCAAAGGTTGACTGGACAGTGCGGCTTGCTTTTCACAGAAAAATCCAAGGAGGGCCAAAGAATACTGGGCAGTCGAATATGCCCGCAGTGGATTTGTTGCTACCGACACGGTAGTCCTGCCTGCGGATGGGTCCCTTGGAGGATATCGCACATTTAATGGAACCACATTTGCGTTCTTTGGGATTGCCCACAAAACTACAGAAGGGTGTTATTACTCTGTACAGTGAGTATACTGTCTGTGAAAATGGAAAAGTACTTACACCGGAGCAGACAAGAATACTGAAACTAATTGACAAACCGATGGCTAAGTTCCGCCTGACAATAAAATGTTCCAGGAATAAGAACTATGGATTCGAGGCGCATGTAGCAGACAATTCGGCTGACAGTGGCAACGAAGAGGATATGGACGAGAAAGACGATGACGTTGAAATGGAAGAGAATAACGATAGCGATCATGAGTAGTGAAATGAAACAATCCACGGTAGCCTTAAGTTTAAGTGTTTATTTTTTATACGTGTAATATAATGCAAGGAAATGTTTAAATATAAATTGAAATGACGAATGCGACGGTTTTTTAACAATATGTTGGTTTTCAGCCGTCACAAGAGGTATCCGAAATATTTTGCTGTCATGCGGAGGAAAGGCCTCCCGCATTCTTTTTGGATGGCCTGTATGCAATGACATAGCGTTGAGCAACTATCAGCGGTGGCGACTATCCGGAGGCGTAGGTATTCTAAATTGAAGTGGACTTGTGGCTGGATCATCTACATTGTATAAACAATTAAATCAGTACATACATATATACAATTTACAATTTCAATTCGTAGTTTGTTATCAAAATAACAAAGTTACGACTAGTACTTACCGGTATCTAAGCTCTCAAATGAGCATTGAAATCCCTCCTCGTCAAGGTATTCGGACATTTGGACACCGATTTTCATCTGAAAATATTATTTGCAATACATTTTCTATTAGTTAATTAACAAAATGTTAAATTACCATCAAAATTGTTTTCCATTTCTGAAATTCAAACATCTGGTATTATGGCATCGTAAAAACATATGATAGCAGTGTTCATTTTGTTTTATAGGAACGATAAATTCCATAGGCCATCGCTATAAAAATATCAACATGCACTGCTTTCCCATAATACGTATCACGTAAACAAGATGGCCGACCAAAAAACGTGTCACGTATTTTTGCATGTTAGGTGTTGCTGTCCCTTACCGTCTATAGACTATTTAGTATTTAGCATCTCTTTAATTTTGCGTGATAGGAATGCGTGGTAATGTAAAGCCACCATTATGTTCATTAAAATTCACCCCATCCAGTTAAATGAACTCTACACGACTGCATGAAGTCGGATGAAGGATGAAATCACATTTAACTGACAGTTTCCTACGCCTGTCTATTTCCTTTTGTTTTTGTTCTACGTGCATTAGAAATATTCGGAGGACTAATTTGAATTGCATTTTTTTGAGAACACACTTTCCTACATTCACCAACATGGTATTTTACTTTAATAGCACTGTCGTTTCGCCGGGTTTTGTTTTATTTATGGGTGTTGATAAATATGAAAGTAAGCGCTTAAAATAATATCATCCAACATTGTTTAAGAGAATGAACTTAATTCACAGACGAGGAACTAATAAAATGGGGTTGGCCCGAAGATGTATGGTTCCATGTACACAACTATTCCTCAGCTCACGTATATCTACGCTTGAAAACTGTAAGTACATTTTTTCAACAAACTAATGCACGAAAAAGTAACAAAAACAATCCATTTCCAGGGTCAAACAATAGATGACATACCATCGGCTGTAATTGAAGATGCCGCACAACTTGTTAAGGCAAACAGCATTCAAGGAAATAAAATTAATAACATAGATGTTGTGTACACAATGTGGGATAACTTGAAGAAAACCCAAGGCATGGATGTTGGACAGGTGGCCTATCACAAAGATAATCTGGTACGGAAAATTCGAGTGGAGAAGCGAATAAACGAAATTGTGAATCGTCTTAACAAAACCAAGACTGAGGAAAATCCCGACTTCCGTAGTCTTAAAGAAGCACGTGATGCCGCAGAACGGGAAGGTAATAAAGTTCTGTTAAGAAAGCAAAAGGAGAAATTGAAGGAAGAGGAAAAGAAAAAACAAGAAGAAGCTGAACTGAGAAACTACAAAAGTTATATGAAGGCGGACAACATGACTTCGAACTATGACGACGGAAATGATTCTGATGATTTTATGTGAAGAACTTATGGAAAATAAAATAGCAGCTAAACGAATAAGGTCTCGTGTGTTTGTATGTCGGTGCATGTTCACTTTTTCGGAATGAATCTTCGAATGTCACTAAAAATTGTATTGCTTTGATATGGTTTTGTTTAACAGGACAATGTTCCAATTTTTAAAGCTTTAGTTCCCATCAATATCGAGAAAAAGCATTTCAAATGATATTATTCACCCCTATTCCCGTTGGCGTTTGTCGTATACGACTCATGTTTCGTGTCGTAGAACGATGTTCAAATTTTTTTTAACATTTTTGTTAACAATTTTGTTTCGTTCTCTATGTGTTCACCATCATTTTAATTCATTTGTCTCAAAAATGTTGCAAAATTCTACTAAAAAACGAAGTGAAATACGACAAACGCCAACGGGAATAGGGGTGATTGTTATGTCACCTCCCTTTGTCCAATCAAGCCTTTATAAAATGATCGCAACAGGCCATACTGTCCATTTAGCAAATGTAAGGTTAAAGCCATCGTAAATATGAAGGTATACATAATGTACTTAAAATAATTTTATTGTATGGAGGTGCCACGCCACGTTTTCCAATCCCACCCACATTTCTCGAACTACCCTATTCGGATGGTCAACAATGTTCGAAAGTTTGCAACTTTAGCCACCATTAGCGTCGAGATATAGCGGTTGCTATATTCTTTTATAAACGAGATGCCACGTCCACTTCCGATTCTGACCAAACTTTACAGGAACATTTTCTGCAAACATCGGAGACGGGCTGAACATTTTGGTTGGGTGGTCAAACATTGGTACAATTTTGAGTAAAATAGTTTATTTCAACAACGTCCTTGTCTCGAACACACCTTCCGGCCACAGTCGTTTCAATACTTACTTACCACTGTAACATTATCAAAAAAAAAAAAAAAAAATAAAACACCCATTTAACTGGACAGCACTATTTCGAATTTAATTTTATGGATAAAATCATAAATTACATATTTAACGAATATAAAATCTTACTTTAGAATTACTATTTTAAATTTACAACCAAGGATGCCACGCTGGATCCATTCGGCAGAGGTTATCAGGATTACAAGCCGATTGTATAAGCGAATTTATTTTGCTCGAGTCGACTTTCTCAAAGTAGGCAACGTTGTTTAATCGCAACATAATTGCAGCCACCGCTTTATTTACAACTCTAGCGATATTTTCCATATCGATTTTTTGAACAGAGTCCAATGAGATCTCTCCGCTTGGATCGTAGATGGTTCTTTCGTCTTTGATGCGTTTCTTTTGTACGGCAATTATTTCATCTCGCAATATGGCTTGTAAAATCGATGTCAGTTTAAAATTCGGTTGAACGAAGCAACGAGCAGTTGCTACTATGGAAGCTGACAGTGGTCCGGAAATTCCAATTTTTGTTAAAAACTCGGTGATATTTGGTGTGAGGCGGAATGGAACGGGCCGATTTGCATCTAGATCGCCGGTTTCGTCGTCCACATCGAATTTGTAATATGAAATGTTCATCAGACCAGAGTCTTGATGTAAGTACATCATATCGGCATTCAGTCGTGTAAGGTGGAAGGCATATTCACATAAGAACGCAAGTGAAAGTTGCAGCGTGAACTAGAAAGACAAATAAATTTTGTTTTTTTTTTATGCTGGCAAATACTCGTATGTTTGGAAATAATTTGTACAGTACATTGGAAACCACTTGACTTCATTTAAGATCTTAGAAAAATCGAACGACTAGTGAAATTATACAATTGAATAGTTGGATGTTACCATCGCTGTCTTTACCATCCAAAAAGAGTTTGACGGCACTCCTCCGAACAGCAAGAGATGTACCATAATCAGGTCGGTGAAGTTTTTTGCCGAGCGTGGGATAATTAAGTGAAGGCCTTTTCATGCAGTTGTGCAATCCGGGCAAGGAAAATGATATCAAGGAGTAAACATTATTGGACGAGAGGCTACGAATCTACATCTCCTGTTGTAGACAATAAGGGGCTGTGATGAAATCAATAACAAAAGTTTCCATCTGCAGCTAGGTGGCAAAACTGATGAGACAGCAGTGCAAAAGGCAGATGGACCTAGTACAAACTCTCAAAGACCTGCCTTCCACTCCAGATCATTCTTGGAGAAAGTGGCTTTTCTGGAAAACAAGTCGTTTTACTTTTATATTAGCTATTAACTCTTAGGAATTCTTCTCCAATAATTCAAAAGTAGCTCAACACTGCCTGGTTTGATAAAGAGTGCCGACAAGCTCATGCACGGAAGCAACTCGCTTACAAAGCGGTGGTGGAAGGAAGGACGAGAGCGGCTCGTAAGCTCTACGAACAAAAGGAGGAGGAGAGAAGTTCGGCTTTGATGACCACAGTATTTTAGCTTCTTGCCCAGATATACCCATAAAGATCTAAAATAAAAACTCACCATTTTCCTAAACTGCCAATAATGTGTCGCCGATTGGAAATTGCGCACAGCCCAGTTCATCAGCATAGTCTTCGGAACCATTGTCGCTTGCACCTCCCTTAAAATATCTCTTAGCACAGTGTGCGTCGTCTGCGTGCCCCTGGCTTGAACCTCAGCCAGCCTATCGTAATACCGTACAATGGGAGTTTCATGCTCTATGCCCAACTTGATGCATCCACTTTTGTAGATTTCACGCAACGAAATACTGGCGGGATTGTCTTGAACCAATCGCATCTGCGGCGAGATGGGAACAACACGCGGCACAGTTATGTGTAGGAAACGCCTCGATGTTTCTTTCTGCTTATCCAAGTACTGATTGAGCATTCGCAATAGTTGCAGCACACGTTCCTCCCTGCGAGCGTCACCTAATCCCGAATCTATTACCACCAAGTACGGGTATATTTTTCCATTTGTGCCCCGTATATATAGACGTCTGGCAGCAGTATTATTCTTTTGTACAATATCAACGCGCGGCATAAACCTAGCTATCCGTATATGATAGTGAGATGGGCCTGGTAAAAGCAATTCACCCGGCAATTCGACTTCTGCTGTTTTCTGACTAAAGTTTGAAAGGAATCTACATTTGTCCTCTATCAGGAAAGATGTTGGTAGTTTCTTAACTTTCGTTTCGAGTATTTTTATCCATTTTCTCAGCCTTGTTATCAGATAGTGCAGCTTCATGGCGCCCGGTTGTGAGAAATCAAAATCATTCGTAAACTGTCCCTTCATTATTTGAAAGACTGGATCTTGGAATGTGATTTGCGTTCGTCGAGCAAACGATTCTGAGGCTGCTGAGTTCGTTGAAGACGACGCCACTGATCCGGAGATATTTTCGATGCCAATACCAAAGGTGGATACCAACTTTTTCACAAAATGAAGCGTGTGCGGTGTTATGGTGGCCTTGTTGACCGTACTTCTATTTTCGAATGCAATGGCATAACATTTGATTAGACCTTGACGCAACTGGCGCAGTACTTCCTCGGTCCAACTTTCCCGGAACCAGACCATTTGATCGACAATGCCTTCGAGTGAACTCACGATTGTTGGGTGAATTTCCCTTTGAACGTGCATTACTTTCGAACAGCGGAACATCGAGGGTGTAGCCTTCAGCAGTTGCAGCTGAAGATTTTGAGATGTGTTCTGAGAAGTGGTTGTTTTTTCACTAGATTGGTCGTCTGATTGTTGTTGCTGGAATAGAGATTGATATGTCAAGTTGTTAGTAAATAAATCGTGATGACAACGACAGTAATTTGAATATAAGAATACATAACACAAGACAGTACAAAAGAATTGGTAGTACAAAATCGGAAGCGAGCACATCTTTCATAGGAGGAAGACAGCATTAACAAAAATACGAAAGTTAAAATCGCGACGATGCAGAGATGTAAGGACATTCGGAATTTCTACAAAGGGGTAGAGTGGGAAATGTTTGGGCACTCTTGGTTTGTTGAACTGGTGATAGTAAAGTTACGCCCCGCAAAAAAGCCAATTAGACTGAAGGGTTTCCAGAGATGTATAGGCTATGCTTTCCGCAAGACGTTTGTCTTGCCTATTTTGGCGTTAAAATCACAGAGGACGTTTTTAACTTCATATTTGGGACCATACTCATATTATTCTGTGTACCAGAATAAGACGTCTGCATTGACGCTTTTCTCTTTCTAAACGGTGATATTCATGCTACAGCCGAGTTGCTACTACCGTACTGATGTGTGGTAATAATGCACTTACGTAATTTTGCATCTTGTTTGCAAGATTCGCCTGTTCCGTTGCCCTTTGCTTGATCTTAAGTGTGAGGAAGAGTGTTCTTATGGGGAAGTAGACTGCCTGTGGATACATCCGGCCAACCTAAAATCAAAGCAAAAACTATTTATTCAGTTCAAATTTTAAAAAGTTGAATTTCCGACTTACATGACTCAAGAGATTGAGTATCACATTGCCCTCGTATTGGACCAGGCAGCAGAGTAGTTGCGGAATCCAAGGCAGCCAATGCAACGGCGGTACTCCCACTACATACTTTTCCAGGGCGTCCATTAGAGATGACTTGGCGTCGTCATATGACAACAGCCACAACACCTTGGCCAAATACTTTCGCGTTTTGTTCTCATTCTGATGGCGACACGCATGCAAGAAGCATGTAATCGCACTGACACCAATCATCATTTGCCGTGGTTTCGATGTGAATATTTGCTCCAAATAATCGCCCCACAGGGCCCAGGCTTTGGTCAGGCCATCATGCAACTTGCATGCTGCACTGAACGCCTTATTCGCCTCATCCGAGCGACCAATTTGAGCGAGAAGTAAACCCTTGAGAGCGTAAAACTCGGCATTCATTTCACCGGTGAAATATTTCAGATTTGTCGACTCGATGACCTCCAATGCCTCGTTTAGTTCTGCACGTCCACTGACAGCAGACATCTGCAGGTAACACTTTACTTGTTGGCGGATTTTCTGTAAAAAAAAAAATTCAAAATGTAAAGGACAGCAGATTAAGGGAAAAATATACTTTACCTGGAAGCAGTCCACAATCGGAACCGAGGGAATGGTGTAGATCCGCGACAGTGACTCCTGACACACGCCTGTAAGATTGTGCTTACGAGCGATCTTGCCGAAATAAATAATCGCCTGCGCCGAGGCATGCACTCCCAACATGGTATTGCCTTGATCGGTTTGCTGTTCCAAGTGCTGGGTGATGATTTGGTAATGATGTTGACGCCAGGTGAATATATCACTCCAATGGGAAAGATCGTCGGCAATGACGGGCAGGCGATTGCGCCAGGTCTTCACAATTGCCTTCATATCGTGCAGGGAAGACAGACGACCCTGTATCAGGCCCTGGTGAATCTGGCAGGCTTCCTGTAGCTCCATGATTTGCTGCGCAGTTTGCAGGTACTGCAGGTGTATATGTGAAACTATCTGTGGCAAGCGTCTCCACTCTCTCATGCACATACCGGATGCAATTTCAACGTAACGCTCTACGTTTGACAATTGCTGTTCCTCCTGATTCAAAATAGCCAAGAAGCCTTTATACAAATTGACTTTGTAACCGTACTGCTTTGGATTGATTTGTTCGACTTTGATGAGCGCCTGCTTCATAAGCGTCCAGTTGGGTACCCTCCATGCGCTCTCCATTATCAAGAGGGGTTTCTTGTCCTTGTTCGACTGGGCGTAGTCCAGTAAAATGTCCCACTGATTGAGCTCCTTTGCGCAGCGTATCCAGTGGTTTTCCCAGAGCACCAGTTCGCTGTTCATCTCTAGAGCGATTGGGCCGTTAGGAGCTTCTTGTTTGAATTTGGACATGGCCAAGTCGTATGCGCCCTGAGCCTCTTCAAAGAATCCCATCTGTTCGTAGGCGATTGCAGTGTTTGTCTCAGGGTATTTGGCATACTTGAGCCACAATCCAGCCCACAGATCCTCTTCATGAAGCGCCGAATACATCTGGGACAGTGAGTCGCATATGTTCGACTGACTGTTCTCCGTAAGATCGTATTCGCTGAGGTCTATGTCAGAGTTCTCCTGATACTTGTCTTTCTTCAGCTGCCAATCGGTGGCCATGTCCTCGAGGATCAAAGACATGCGATGCCACAGATTGTGCGCTTTGCCCAGGTACGCTACTAAGCTGGGAGGAATGTATATGGGTGGCCTGCATTGTATTACTGCCTCCACAAAGGTATTCAGCGCACTTGGATGGCAGTCTTTCTGAATGACGTGGGAGCCCGATGACAAAAACGGAATAAGCTCCCGCATTATGGCTTGTTGCTGATCCTCGTCAAGCATAGACCACAGCCGTGGGAACACAGCTAGCCACATCTTCTCGGCCAGTTGAGCGTCCATGTGGCACATCTGTGAGGTAGCTGCCAACAGATGTTCGGTGCGCACTTTGCGGTTGACCTCAAGAAATTCAGACTGCTTGCCTATGAGCTCCACTAATGCGGCTTGCCTATTGGGTACTGAGCGCTCGGAATCTTCATTCTTGAACATATTCGATTCCGAATTCATGTCAATGTCGAAGAACTCTTCCTTCTCGTCGAATGTAGAGGACTTCTCTACTGGTTCTATCTGCACAGGTGTGTAGATGACAAAGTTCTTCTTCTCCTCGGAGTCCGCAAAGTTTATCACCGACGAAATGCTTGGCATCAAATGAGTCTCGTTGGCATTTTGTATTTGAGTCTGCGTATTGACGGTGAGCATCAATAGCTCTATGCACTGCTTAATCCAGTAGTGAGGTCCAATGGAGTCCCACGCTTGCGAACAGATTATGTACAGAAGACGGTCATGCAATCGCCGCCTCATGGATCCGTCAAATATTTCAAAGAACTTGGCCCGTATGCTGGGCTGCGTACATCTTAGTCCCGATAAGAAAGCCACTTCCAGCTTACTAGTCAGTTCGGTTTGCTTGAGATAATCATCTCGGTACATGTAGTTAATCAGCTCCAAGAACTGCGCGTTCAGCTCCAAGTCGTCGGCGAATCTCTTCTCAACGTATTGCATAAGTTTGACAAGCAGAATCGACTTCTCTCGAATCGTTGGCATTTGCGTCATTGGAGTGGGCGTCTTGGCTTTCATCCAATCCTCGATCATCTTTATGATGCACTTTAATATTTTGGCATCGTTGCTCTTCTCAATCAAACCGACTAGAATGCCGCCGATAAAGAGTTTTCTTATTTCAAGCCCCATGACTACAGTGCGGTTCTTAATCAAATCGAGCGACAACGACAGCAGCTCAACTGCTAATGATCCAGTTTCAACTGGAGGTGCAGCATTCGAGCCCGTATTCGGAATGGTCATGTGGTCTTTGGTGATCCTGTTGAGGACTCTCATGAATTGCAACATAATGCGATCGATATAGCCCGGGTTGTTGTTGCAACATGCCTTCAAGATCATAAGTGCTCCGAACAGAGATGACGATGTAGGCTGTGGGCTCTTTTCATAGTTGGTAAATGAGTCGACAATCATTTTACTCACAGTGGCGTAGAGTATTTCCAAGTCTTCGTGTTTATGATGAGAGTCCGCTGGGAAGATGGACATTAGACGCGACAACAGCGCGTGCATCAAGCGAATTATTCGAGTGTTTTGACTGGTAACACACGCCGAGAGACCGCGTTGAATTGGTCTTATGATCGCTAGTACGTACTCTTTTCGCAATACGGTCATGAAGAACGTTAAAAGCTCCAACCCAGTGGAGATATTTCCGAAATTAGCCTGAGGGGTCTCCACAGAGGCAAATACTTTATCCAGCCATGTTAGTTTCAGGTCGAATGGTTGAAGCCATACTTCTGGGCGTATTGCCGTCTTGAGCAGCATTACGCAGCTGAAAGGAAAATAAATATTTTATTTTTATGGAATCAGAACAACTGTATTGAGAGTTGATTCAGTGTTTTGTCACAATGAATCTGTCAGAGAAAACAAAAATGTATGGCAGGGGGTGATCTAAACTCACGTATCATGCAAATGAGAACCAGAAAAAAATGTAACAAAACGTGGATGACTTCAAACGCACATTTAAGCACATAAGGTGTGATTATTGAAAATCCTGCCATCGTTGGATGCAAGGTGATACTGACATCGTCGGTAGACTATAACGAGCTTTCACTGGTGTGTAAATATAGAAACAGAAGCGGGTTTAGAGGCTGTCAACAAGAAAGGACCCACAATAGCGACAAATAGGATGGAACGCCCGCCGACCTATATGAACTGTACATCGATCTTGTTTAAGATCGGCGCATTTGACATTTGAGAAGACTACGACTTATAGATCGAATGAATGACAAATATCCGGCCGCAGAGTCGTCGATTCTAACCCACATGGTCAACGCAGTAGCGGAAGATCTCGCCTAAGGTGATGTGCATAAGTAGAAAAGGCCCTCAAGTTGTTCGAAGTGGGTCAATTCTGTTGCCACTCGGAAGGTAATGTAATGTAGTTCACACTGTCCCCAATTGTTTCTTTTCACAACCTTTGGGCATTTCTACCTATCGAATAGTTTCCGGTTATGACGCCAATGGTACCTCTTTTGTGATTTAAAATTCCGTTAGACCTTTTCTGGTCTAAGTTCAACCAATATAGCTTTGGGGTATTGCACTGATCCAGCCGAGTCCATCTAAATGTTGCCATCCTCAGTGCGTCGGCATGGTTAAGGTATTTAGCAAACGACATTGGTGCTGCAACATTAGGCTTACTCTAGCATTTCAACCAGATGAGCCTCGTCGAACCAATTGGTCAACTGTTTGGCAGGATGACTGTCTTGGGCTTTATTGTGATGTATATGAGGAATATGATAATTGTTTGACTGTCGGTGTATATTACGATACCGAATTTACCGCCAACCAGTCAGCGGCTTGTCGATTGACGGTGACTTCACTTTGAAAGATGCTGCACTAATTCGAAAGGTTAATTCTGAAGACGAATTGCGTTATCCGTAAGCGAGCAATACGGAAAGAAATTTGTTTTTGTTTCGTATATAAAATTGCAGTGACGTTATGCTTGTCTCTGGATGTTACCATTAGGCTACAAGTCTTCGGAAATGACAACTGCACTGGAATTTTCGTAGTTTGAGACGTGTTCTCATGTTCTGACAAAAGCTGCTTCAAGATCTATTCTGTGCTTTCATTATCTCGGTTTTAAACAGAGACAAACTCTCTTTGTAGATCTCCCAGACAATGGGTAGCATCATTGATTTGACTCTAGTTCTTGCCGCACTTTCTTGTAAGTTGCCAGAAGCAGGGGTTTACCCTGCTCTGCCAACCCGTAAATCTAATCTAACCTATAGTTAATTGCTCTCAATGCCGAGAGGCACTAACTTACGGATTTAAAGTTTATCGCTTTAAGTGCTGATTGGGTGTCCAGGCACAAGATCATTTCCAAGCCCAACATTGATTTGTCAGTCGATATGAATGGCTGATACTTAGTTCTTCTGAGACTATTCGTGCTCGTGTTCAATTCTCCGTCTATGAGCCATCTGTGAAGATGGGTATACAGTTTATGACAGTACTCGGGGCGAGCCAGTTCTGCAGACTGTAAATTTCTTGTCAAAGTCATACCTCGGTTTCTTGTGGTCCATGAGTGGCATAAATCCGTTCTGATCAAAGATGACAAGTATGCGCTAGTGACCAAACGATTCGGGCTCCCGAATTTTGTTCTTACTAAGTCGGTGCTCTCAGGCTTTTGGCTGACACGATCTAAGTGTGTAGCTCGATGGGTTGTAGGTTAAGCCACGTTCTTAGGCCATAACCAAGTTGTGGTGTAGATTATTAAACCCGTTATTCATATGCAAGCAATTCCATGTGCCTTGTTCAGATTCTTGAAGTAGGATGTTTTATTAACAGCCTGCCACGAAACAACCGAGCCACAGGTCAGAATTGTTCTTACAATCGGGGTGTACACCCAGTGCACTACGTTCGGTTATAAATCTTACTTTTTCCCAAAAATGTTTGCGAGATATAAAAAGCATATAGTCCTTTCTTCATTCTTTTCTCCGTTTTCCGTTTCGAGTGTAATTTGAAGTTGACCACGATACCCATGTATTTCGCTTTGGGTGAGAGATTAAGACGAGGGTCTCTTAATTTTGGTGGTTCCTATTTTGGTACTTTATTTCTTGTGGTGAACAGGATGAGTACGATCTTTTTGGGACCAGATAGCGTAGTAGAAGCCCAACCTGATCACTACAGAATTGCATTATATTTTTTTTAAGACAATCGCGGAAGAACTACTACGAAATGTTTGAGCGGACTTTTAAATTGAATTCAAGGTAACAATGGCCTGAGAATGAGTGACGCTAACTATAACCAAGTTCGAAATAAAAAGGATATATTAATTCCAAGCGAAGGTTACTCCCGTTGCACTTTAGTAATGAAAGTAGAAGGTAAATAAACCTGAATCTGACGAGTCATATAGCAGACTTAGCAAAAAAATACGGAAAAACGTTCTACGTCAACGACTTAAAAAAAATTCCTTTGGCAATGGCACTAAATGCCCAAATAGACTAATTCCTTCATGAAAGTATACTGCTATGCCAGTTCACCAGGAAGTTGAAGTGGCCCACGTGTTAAAAAAGACGCAAGTGCGCACCGGTACTAAGGGTACAAGATCCCACCTCTTCATCTTATCCAATCTAATATGTCTGGAAGAGCGAAGAGTTATACTGCTTCACTGTATGTATAGAATAACTTCCCAACCAAAATTGATTCGCAAACGAATTCTGAGAAACTATACCACAATGATAAACATGATATAAGAAAAATGTTCTTGTTCTTAATTGAAATAACTTACCGTCGAGAAAGTGTTTCCCCTGGAGACACTACGCCTGGAGTTGGTTGCAAGTCATTTACTTGACACGCCAAGCGAATTAAGAAATTCAAAACATTGTCGCATTGTACCTTGTCAATTGGGCGTTCAATTTCGTCAACTTTTTGCTGCTGAGATGCTGTAGACGTTGCTGCAAAATGAAAATTTGTCAATTTAAAATGGAATTAGTCGACTAATTTGTTACTTACATGGAAGAGATTGCTGTACTGGCACATTGTCACCGGTTGCAAACTTCTTTCGCACATCATTTGGATCATCTGTGGATGCTCTCTTAAGGCCAGAGCTTGATGCTTCGCCGTCATCCATATTCGCATCGCTTTCACTGCTGGATCCTTCCTTAATGCGCTGAAGTTCCCACTTAATGATGGTCTCGGCCAGTTCCACCGACAGCTTTCGATTCTCCAATGACGCATTCGGAGGGAATCCCAATCGCTGCATGTAGTTGATCATGTGCTGAACAAGGTGATGTCTTACTGGGTAGTAAACCTGAGCAGCAAATCAATAAAAAATTGTAAAAATTTTGATTTTCTTTTAGATTTTCTGAAAATACCTTATAATGGCGCACAATCAGTTGTAAAATGTGGAACAGCTGCTGCATGGAGTGGCCCTCTTCGACGATGATTTTCTTCGTCCAGTGGGTGAGCATGGTGTTGCCGTCTTCCATGCGCAGGGGCATGGCTGGCGTTAGCACTTCCAAGGCCTGACGAACAACCGGTCGAGCTTCAAGAGCGTGGCCTTTCAACAATGAATGGAACACCTGCAGGACAATCTTCTTGTGGATAGCCAGTCGAGCGATTATGTGCGCCAGCAGAAGATGCCCATGATAGCGTGCGGTGGGGTCTACACAGTTCTTGCTCAAAAGGCAGGGCCACGCAAACGTCATTAGCCGCCTGAGTTTATTGCCCTGACGTTTGTTGTTCGCATCACCATCGTGGATATGCGGCGAAGCCTTTTCCACCAGCAAACACGCGAATTGCAGCAAAGCAATCCGCACCGCATCGTCATTGGCGAACGGCTTCTCTGGATCGAATACCTTGCTGATGAACACCGATACAATGTTGTTATCATCCTCTTGGTATGGAGTAGGAGGTGCACCAATCAATTTGTTGCCCTCACCCTTTTCAAAGCTCACGGCAAAGCAAGGTATTAGTATAGCGGTTAGAATTTTCGCCTTCAGATCCTCGGACAGGAGCGGACTGTTGAAGTTTTCGACGAAATGGAAGAACGCATTTCGCTTCCAGGACACAGTATAGCTTTGGGCTACCGTATTCTGAAGGAAATCGCGAAGAAAGTGAAAGTCTGGGATGAAGTGCAAGCACAATGCTCGCAGTAACTGAAACAGCAGGTCAATATCGTTTGTGTTGTGAGAGAAGTAAAATAGTAAAATTTTCCCCACAAGATGCCACAGGTCGCAGGCGACATTTGTTTCACAAGTCTTGTAGAGGCTTGTCTGCCAGAGGTTCTTCAAAACAGCTACGATCTCCGTCTGAGTGAGCAGCCACTGATCGTCCTGCTCCATCAGTGTGTACACGATCAGGACACCCTGATGACACACTTCGTATTTCTGCTGTTCATTGAGATGAGCGAACGCCGGGCAATTGCAGTTGATTAATTGCATTAGTCGGACGGATTTAGTAGTCTGAATTGCGGTGCGGAATGGAAGACCATCTTTGTGCTTGAGCATGTAAACTAGGAATCGATTCCACTGATGATTCACGACATTGACGTCGGTGAGGAACAGATTCACCGAGTCATTTGGATATCTTAGCAGGAATTTCAATAATGGCTTCCGATATGGACATGACTCCATCATTAGATTGTTTTCAGTCTTCAACACCAACTGGCATAGGCTCTCAATGTATTTCGGTGTTGCCGCCGAAATTTGATGGAACATTCCGATCAGAATTGCAATCTTCTGCTCATATTCCTCTGCTTTGGCCGCTGCAAGGAAGTTGCCACCTTGTTTCGTTGTTTTGTTTGCCGTCACAGATATTTCAATCATCTCCTGGCAATGTTGCAGGATTTGCTCGCTCAGTTTCTCGTTAAACATGGACGGGAAGAGCTGTGTAAAGTACGACAAACGTTTCGTTGCCGTTAGATTCAGGTTGCGATGGTCGCCGAGTGTAAGCAGCAATGGACGCATTCCTGCGCGCACCTAAAAGGAAAACGATAATAGAAATAAATTCAACATTTAAGTAATGGAACACAAACCTTTTCTTTTTCTATTTGGAAAACTGTTAGGAACTTTTGCATGCATTCGAAGGCTACCTCCTGCAGTTCGGTGTTGTTGTTCTCCATCACTTTGAAAAGAATTGCTATGATCTTCTCTCTGTAGGTACTTTCGTTTATGTAATGGCATGCGGCTAGTGCGCGCAGTGCACTCTTCCTCAAAGGAATCAAATTGGTTACATTCTTATAGCAGTCAAGTTTTGTGAGGATGGAATCCTCAGCTTCGCTCAGGGTTAATAGCTCGTCGAAGAACACTTTGTGATAACTATTTGTGAGATCTAAAAGAGGCAACAATTTATTTTAACGTTAGTTATCTACTTGCACCTCTTTGTTAGCAAGATTGATACAATTCTTAGCGATGTTGCTACCCTAGCTTATTTATGCACTCACCTATAGTAAACAATCGCGGCTCCAGCGTTGTGCAGAAAGTATTACCATCCATAAGGCCAATTTGAGCACTGGCGGGCTGGTGACGCAAAAAGTGCTTCTGCGGCGGTATAATATCCTGCAGCACTTCGCGGTGGGGATGCATCACTTCAGTGACTGTCTTCTTTTGCAACTCGGCAATCAGTCTTAACGATGACATAGCTTGCTCACGCACAAGCGTATTTGGGCTGGTCACTTGTCGGACCAGCTCGTGTATAACTTCGTACATGGTTTTCGTTTGCAGAGCCAAATTTTTATTATCCTTGTCCAGAGGAACCATACTGATTCGCAGCATATTCTCCAAGTAAGTCTTGGCCATGTCTATTGTGCCGCTCGAAACCTCTCCGCCCAAGTCCATAATTACAAATATAAACGCCCGCAGAAAGGCAAACAGATTCTGATACAACCAAGAGAGTGACATGTGCTGATAGAGACATTCTATGGCCATGCATCCGCCCATTTTAGCGTACCATGGTCGTTCATAGCATAAGGCAACCATACGCTCTGCCAGGTACTGCATCAGTGGCAGACGGCAGGCGCGCTCCTTGTTTCCCAGGATATTTGTTGTCGTCTTGAGTATCAAACTTATGCACAGTTGACCTGGTTTGCAGAGTTCCTTTTCTTCGTGACCCATACACACGGCCAATGCGTCAATCAATACCAACGGATCCAGGCCAGTGTTGTTAAAATGATGCTTAAACGGAAAGGGTCCTGATTGTTGCGCTATCGCGACCATTGTGTAGTGACAAACCACTGATACCATGAATGGTAAGACGGATTCTCGAAGATCTTTTGTAGCCGCCGCCACAAGCATTCCAGTTAAGGCGGTCTGGTGCGTCTGGCGAGCCTGAACTTCGTCAGATTTATAATAAGTTGGAAGCACATTTATACTACTTTCGACGAAACTTGGATGCATAAAGAGCTTTTGTAGAGTATGCTTGTCATCGTCCAGGCATATGGAGGCGGCGAGGAAACACCTTATTACCACCCAACTTTGTCGCCTGTAGAATGAATCCGTTGCGTTCAGGTTCAACGCGTTGAATGCGATTTCGATGACCTTATCGACGGGGAAATCAATTGGTTTGCGGTGATCTTGGAAATAGGCAACAATAGCTGATGTTGGGGTGTCTTTGTCAATGTATTCCAACTTCTGAGCCTCGATCATCATTTTCCTGTTACCTCCTCCGAACTTTCCTAGCACACGGAAAGCAACAAGCGCCGCACTGTCCTGATTTCGCAAGGTTCGCCAGAGCGCTTGCATCAGATCCGCTCGTACCGGCTGTATGTGATCGTAGAGAAAATCTGGCTGCAGGTTGTCAACGCACAATTCCAATGTTCGAAGACCCTATGTGAGGAAAAGAAGGCGTTAAGATTTCAATTTGCACAAATAAAGGAGAGTTGTTGGTACAAACCTGACTTATGAGTGTCTGTGACCCGTTCAGTGCCGAGACAAGTGGATCCATTAACATGGGCAAATACGGCAGCAACGACGACAGTCTCACCGGTACGGTCAAACACAATTCGACGAATAGATCTTTCATGTGCTGCTTGTGGAAACCGCTTTGTAGACGATTTAGTCCTTCCAACAGATTGGGCAGCAGAGGCAGAAACTCCTGATAGAGTAAATCATGACTACCACCACCAATCGATCGAAACAGTGCACGCAGAAGGAGAAAGTAATTGTAAGGCTCCTTCGCGGTCATTGCCAACTCCATGGATCGGTTGACAATGTTATGCAAATGTGGTCGAAGCATTTGCTCGTTTTCAATTGGAAACAGACTGACACTGCCGAACACTAGTTTGAACAGCCGGAGATATAGGTTTGAGCGTTCCACATTCGATCCCATCTCCTCCATGCGCTCCAAGAGATATTCGACGAGGACTGTTGCAAACAGTGGTGATGTTGAGGGATTCGCCAAAAATGAGTTTGCAACTACTTGTATCGACGAGTTCTTATAGATTCTCTCGACCATATATTCGATTGTGGTGGCAAATACCTCTTGGAAGTTTTGGCAGTGCATCATGAGGAACTAAAAGCGAAATCGTATCAGCTGTTTATGTAGCCAACTATAGTAGGGTGGTACTTACGATTCCACTGAAATGCTCAAGGACTTCTTTCTCCTCTTTTGTACGCGGAATGTGGCCAGATGCCTTTTGCATTTGACTGGAGTTGAGAGCGACATTCGGTACAACTGTGTAGATATCTAGCGTTTCGAGTGCCCAGTATATGAGGTCTATATAAATGCTCAGTTCGTGCGGCAGGAAGAGTTTGTTTTCGATCAAGACAGGCTGGAAATAAGAGCTGTAAGTCATTTGCAATCATAGTTATGTTAGTGGGTTGACTTACTTTGCAGCTGACGCATCCCCATGTGATTGTCTTTACTCCCCCAACCAGAGTCTTTACAAGACTCCTATATTCGGCAACATTTAAGCTATTCGGACCAGTGACTCCAAAGCTATTTGCTTTTGCTGCCTGATCAAAAGGCGGTGTTTCCTAGAATTTTACAAATCGGTTGTTTAATTGGGTGAACTGGGCCCAGATTCTGTAAAATGAAAACGATCGAACGATATCGTTTTCACTAAACCTGTCTCTATTATATCTGTGGAAATAGACAGAGATTCAATGCTATTGTCGAAACGATATCGTTCGATCGTTTTCATTTTACGGAATCTGGCCCCTGATTAAATTTGAGTTGGCCTCTACTCCAAAAATGCGTTTAAGTTGACTGACTGAGTCGAGTCAGAATCTAAATGAGTTAAAAAATTTACCAGAGTAACTCCTTCTTTTGTGTCGGTGTTTGCAGATGCTGCTTCGCCAGATGCTGCGTTGGCTGGAGCTGTAGAAGCAGCAGAAGTTGCTGTTGCTATCGCTGCCGGAGTTTGCTGATCTTTTATGGTTTTCCTTTAACAATGAAACAAATTTTAATATAAATTCCAAAACTAATACATTTTGTGTAAAGTTACCATTTCTGCATAATTTGCGGCAACTGTATCTTGGCAATACTTTGAAACTTTGACGTAAACACCTTGAGTAGTGTAATAAGCAATTCACGTGCCTTAACCGGATCAGACTCACTGTGCTGCCTGATACAATCCACAAGATTTAAAAGCAGCTTACACGACATTGTTTGAATGCCAGTGGCCAATGATTCATCGTGGACATTCTTCGAGAATAAATTGGCCGCTTTAGCCAACGCCTTAAGACTGAGATTCTCCCGCACGTGATGTGCCAAATCAGCTAAAGTTGAATACGCCAGCGGGCGTATGGAGTCCAAAGTAACGCCTTTGCCAATCAGCAGATCTTCATCAAACATTCGATCGATGTAAGGAATGAATTCTAAGGAAGCAAATTTCAGTTTATTTGCAACATGAGCAACATGTAATTCTTACTTAATCGCAAATCTGTTGCGAATATGTGTCTTGCAGCAATTAATAGCTCTTTGCGAAGATTTGCGGCTTCCTTCGGACAGAGTTCCATAAGTCCAAGCATTCCCTTCACCACAGATGGTGCATGTGCTACCACAGCATCCTAAGAATGATTTGTTTTTATTAAAAATCTCCTTCAAAATGAAGAAGAATCCCAAACTCACCTGGAATATTCGAACGATGTATGCCAAGAACGAAAGCGTTTTTATTTGGGCGCCCATGAAATCAACGAAAATCTCTTTATTAAAAAATGGTGATGTTCTGAAAGTGGCAACAATTTTAGACAGTATTACAAACAAATTGCTGTGTCTTACCTCTGCACTAGTGATGGTTGCAATGTTATGGTCGTCATGATTAGAGGCACGAAATCGGCCACTTCTTGATGAACTGCGTTTTTGTAAATTTGATAAATCAAAACGACTATTATGGGTAATTCCTGTAGTACCTTTAGGGACATGAAGCCTTTCGGTAGAAATGTATACTGAAAATAAATTTTAATTAACTTAAATTGAATTTGATTTTCTACTGTATTCTTACAGCTTGTGCGACTGTACCAGTCTCAGTCAATTTTTCAACGTAAATCGTTTTAGCTGCATATGTCTCGGATAAAAGCTTTTCAAAGTCGAGTTCCTTAAGATCTTTTATTCTGATTTGTGGTGTCGACTCGAAAATTTTTGTAACGTGCATCGGTAGATCTGTGTATACTTCTTTTACAAATGAAAGAAATTGCTGGATCTGTAAAGTAATTGAAATCAAATCGGTCAACAAGCTAAAGCTAAACATCATTTAGGGAGCGTGTCGATTAGGGCGTCTTTAAAACACCCTCACCTCTGTGTTAATGCGCATACATCGTACATGTAGCAGTTGACTTACCTCAGAATTAAAAGATGGCCTAAAGTTTTTATGTAATTCGATAATTACTCTCAGGCACACCAAAACGTTTTCTTCATTGTCGACGCGTAACAGCTTCAGCATCAGTGATATGATAACCTTCACATGTGGTCTCAGGATTTCACTTATGGGCAATCGATGCATCATTTCCAGTATAAGCTTTCGTATCTGTAAAAAGAAAATAGCAAAAAACGATTTAGGGGATGTGTCTAATAAATACAGGTTTATAGAGGACCCTAACTTCTCTGAACCATTTTGTTTTGTGTTACTTTACATACAAGAATTTTGTTTCTGAAGAATAGTTTGGTTCTTTAGGCATCTGCAATTGAAAGCAGTTCTAAGCAGTTCCTTCTAGGAAAAGTAGCCCTTTTTGGCTGCCACTTTAACTTAGCCCATAGAGTAATGTTGGCTGCTTGATCTGCTGCCAGTTTCATTAAAAGGTATGTACTTCATTGTTCACGATACTATTGGGACATGAGTTCTAGTGGGGATTTGCTTTCTGTTAAACAAGAGTAACTTCATCTGCGTTGCCAGACAAAGTCCGTGTTTTTGGTCTCATTGCGTCATCGCGGGATATCATTTAAATTCCAATGCGAGTAGTACAATAAGCTACATCCTCTTAGCCAAGAGATGGCCATGAGCATATAGCCCATAATAAATATAGCAAAGTTCATATGCGTAGTTATATTGGAAACCCCAGTCCGTCTTCATTCGTAACTTGATCTGTTCTGCTTATCCCCAGATTCGCCCGGTCGTACTCTGAACTTGTTTTTGCTATACATATCTTTATTGTCAGGGTAAAGGTCTCAGCTCCATAAGTAAGAACTGAAAGTGTGCATTAGTCCAACATTTTTGTTTTTAGAAATATGGCGATTGCATTTTGGCAGTACTGCCCATCTGGTTGAATCTCGTTATTCTAACACCAAGACTGAGATATGTATTTATATTCAAACAGACAGTCCTTAAATTAGCATAACACACCAATCAGAGACCAAAATTAGTATCAATTCTTAGGATTAGTTTCCTTAACTGTATCAATTTCACAATTGTCTGCAATTATGCATAAGATTACAAATTCTCGATTGGAAGTGTTTTTTGTTTTCTTATTTAGCAATCAAATACTGTGGCACCATATAGCTGACCCCAAGGAATTTTCACCAAGTTCCTGTGTAAGTGATATTCCAACATTGTTTTCATATTTCAAGAATCATTATTAACTCAGTCATATCGACATTCACATTGTTGACCCATTTAAATGCACATAAGCCCAAAACAAATGCTACTTTGATCCAAATGTAAACAATTATTCGCAAAATACAAACCACCCTAAAAAAATTGTACAGACTTTTGTCTTCATTTAGGAAAACTTACATGCTGAACTGTATTTTCCGAAATAAATTGCGGTTCACCATCTTGCAAAATTTTTACAAAGATTTTTAATGAATGCTCCAGAAATGAGGGAAACGCAGCAGTTTGAACAATCACTTCAAAATGTTCACTTAATTCTTGAGCAGCTTTTAATTTGATTTCATCTTTTGCAGACGAGTCGCCCAGCATGGTCACATAGCTCCTGAAGGTATTCATTTCGCTTGGATCTAATTCATGTGTTCCCATTGTTTAGATAATTGTATAATTTATACGTTTCAAACATTTATTATTAAGAAAACTTTGCCAGTACACTTTTATTATTATTCTTTATTTACAGTTCGATAGAAGCAAAGCAAACCGGCGCCCATAATAATAAATTAAACACAAGTGATAAGTGAAACTATTTGCAAACAGGGTAAAATTTTCCAATAACTTTGGAAATGAAATGCTTCAAATTTCCAGTTTATACTTGACGTTCGATGTACGAGTACGAGAAGTACTAGAAACTGCAAGAAAATTCATTTTTATATTGGTCGCGTTCAGTGGGCTTAAGTTGCAAGTGAATGTTTTCATTTGCCTAATTATTATTACCTACTAGGGCCCAGATCACGTAACACCGCGTCTCCACGAGCAATATTTCATAGAACAAATAGTATTCTATGAAAAATGGTATTGGTATTCTATGGGGTGTACTTTTTTGTTGTGACGCATGTGTTTTCGTGGGATGGCTATGGAAATAGTAAGCTATGAAATACCCACCCTACATTTTATTGCATACTATCATTATTTCTTTCTATGAGAAATGACAGATGGCAAGCTATGAAATATTGCTCGTGGAGACGCGGTGTAAGATGAAAACGATCGAACGACGTCGTTTCGATGCCAGCAGTTTCTGTCTATTGGCACAGATATGATAGAGACAGCTTTAGTGAAAACGATGTCGTTCGATCGTTTTTATTTTACGCGATTTGGCCCTAGGTTAGGTACCTACCCATTCTTCTTGTATCATGATAACTACTTACTATAAAGTAGTTTTCTTTTGGGATTAAGACGTTTAATAAAGGCATTAAGTCACAAACCAGTAAGAATAGACCGTCGACTCCTCCCACATAACGGACTTTGCCTACAAGCTGCCGGCGAGACCAGGATTTTTCAGGTATTGGTGCTGTACAAAATCAAAGGGGCGCCATTAACGCACGCATACTTGAAAAATCCTGGTCGCATGGTATTGCATAGAAAAACATTGCCGCCATTAATTTTGACATTTACACGTATTCACAGACAGGGAAATTCTTTCCGGGGGGAATCGGGTAGGTGTACGGGAAGTCGGCGGTCTATTCTTACTGGTTTGTGCATTAAGTGGCAAGGAACAGAAACAGAATCCCATAACATTTGCAACAGAAACAGAACTAGGAACAGAACAATTTTTTTTTGAGCAATAGAATTTAGTGAAAAAATGCTGTTGGGCGACAGAACGTAAACAAGTCTATGTTTCTGCTGCTGCCAGCCACAGAAATGCAATTTATCGTGGGAGGGAATTTTTTTTTATTTGCACAGAATAGACGGCAGCCATGTCTTTATGTATCTGTTTCAGTTTTCCCCCGGAATGTTTCCCATTCAGTAATTTGATTTACGTTGCTGACAAGGGAAAAAATTCCATCGGAATTTATTCGCGATACCCCTAAATATGTCTGAGTTTTTATTGCCCTAGATTAATTACATGAACATTTAATCATGCTCGAAAAACCGAACGCACTGCCAGATTCGAAGGCGTGCTGTATACTCCGTACCGACAGGCAAACGTCCTTTAAGTAGAAACAGGATAAGATGGTTACATTAGGTACTCTACCCGTATGGGGTGGGTGTGGGTATTGCCCTTGATGTCTTAGGCATTGTTTCAATTTGGCTAAATAATTATACTCGACACTTATGAAAGCGTTAAAAGAGAAATTTATGGAAAAATTAGCCTATAGGCGTATTTTTTTGAGAATCTATAGCTAGCTCACTTTTACTTTTACATGAAAAACGTTTATACTCACTTTTGGTTTTGTTATACTCACTTTTAGTTTTACATGCAAAAATGTTATACTTACTGTTGGTTTTGTTATACTCACCCAAAAAAATACGCCTATAATTTGTTATCTTGCTCTTGGAGCAGAAGAATTTTTGGACAGCTGAAAATTCGTTTCTTACCACGTTAGAGTAAGAAAATTATCCAAGGATAACTATTTAGCTCAATTGACAGACGGCCTTAGTGAAAAATCGAGCGTTTACGTGATGCGAATTATTAAAAGGATCACCATGCTGATGTTTTTATAGCAATGGCCTACGAAATTTTGTTTTCCTGTAAAGCAAGATGTCATCCGAAGTGTACGGACGATGTTTGTTTATTTCTTTAAATTTATTAACGATCGGATGGCAGAATTTATTAAATATAATAACTTGTATTTAAGCTAAATCCACCAGTTTTAGCTTAATAATGTCATTAATACATTTTCATACTGCTAATTTCACTAGTTGCGTCGCTTTCATGGCAAAATAAAATGGAACATGAAAATAAACTATAATAAAAAGTTTCCTATCCATATTGTAATACCTATGTATTATAAGCTAATAGGCCTGTTTTATTGAAAATCTATCTCAGTGAAGTAAAGTAGAATCTTTAACACGCAATTACAACAACATTGGAAGAACAGTTTCACGAATTGAAAGAAATGTAAAAATAAAACACGCAAAGTTCGGTGGAAACGCCTTACCGGATTTATTAATCACTTTGCCTTAAACACGTTGGTGAGAACATGGTACTATTTATTTATTTTTGTAATTCTCGCTCTTATTTTTGATCTTTAGCAAATTATTGTCACACATGGGTATGGTTATGGTGCTGGCATAAACTTCCATAATCCAATTATATCTTCCCTATCAATTACAGACAGGAAAATATTATTTTTCATCTGGCAGTTCTGTTATTAAATCTATTGCGAAATGACATATTTTTCTTCATAAATATTCTACTCAAATGTTATCGCAATTTTAAAGGGAGATTCTGTGACTGTGATACGGTGGCGCAAGCTTGTTAGGCGAAGTATAATGTTTTTCGGTTGCCAATTGTATTCCTATAAGTAGTTTGGGAAAATAATAAATTTTACAAAAAGCATTATGTCTAATGCAAAAAACCGAAAAAGTAATTTACAAGGATGGGAAGAGGCTGGCGGAGAATTTTATCAAGAAAGTTACCCAGCCGAATGGGAAGGATTTCAAAGGGATCCAGCAGCAATAGCCACACTCTTGCCCTCAAAACAAAACCGCGTCGGTAAGTTTGCAAAAAAGTTTTGTTTATTTAATAAACGGATGTACATGAGTATTCACTTAAAGAGGAATGCAGCTATTTTATCCATGATTTGTGAAGTATAATTTCTTGAAAACGAAATACCTATCAATGTACTTTTGCAATTATTGTTGACAGACGAATTGCTTACCAGTCTGTATCGGTATGTAATGCGTTAGCGATGCATACACTCAACATACAAGTGTTAATTTGTGGTCGGTGGACATACATATAAGTATTTATTTTCATCAGGAAATCAAATTGATTACGGAGACAATTAAGTTTTTGAGAATTTTCAATATTTTATAGGTATGTCATTTTCTTTCATTGAAATTTTTAGTAGCAATTGTTCCACATTTGTTATTTCTCAATCGCATACATTCAGTTGGGCGCTATGTTGTGATAATGATTGGAAGGTGTGGTACCATTCAATAGGAAAAACAAACTTATATTGATGAACATTGCTTTTAAGGTGAATATTGAATTTAGCTTACGTTTAATAAGAACTAAACTACCTCAAGTCAAAACTGTCATTAAACCAGCTTTGTAAATATTTATCTATGGTCAAAAAGGCACTAGGATACATAGTTCCCAACGTGAAACATGTACATATTTGTAATGACATCGAATTTGAGAAACTCATTATTAAATAACGATAATGTAATGAATTATTCTTTCGGATTCGAAGGGAGATGAAAATATCCAAGTACGTAATGTCCTAGTCGTGTTCCGCAATATTGGCTCTCATATGTCTTGTTTCAGCTTGTAGATCTTACTCGTCTTCGTATATCTACGGTTTTTGGCGCCTTTGTTTCCTTGAATCGCCTTTAATTCTCAGGTACTTAGAAGTATGCATTTCTCGGGTGACCTGCACTTATTCAATCATGGCAGGAGGTAAGCGGTATTATTACATCGCGTAGTCACTTCTGAATATTTCTTCGTAGGATAGTGATTAGTCTATCAACAGCGAACTGATCCTTTTACGATACGATTAAATGGAATTTTAGCTTATTTCTTAAACAAAGATTTACAAACGTTTCTTGTTTTCTCGATGAAGATGCAAATATTTTCCATTCTTGATTTTGTAGTGTTCAGCTATTTCTCCGTTTGTTAGAAAAGTGAATGCAATCCTCTGGCCCTAAATATTAGATTAGAATGGTACTCACTCTTTGAGTTATTATCCCAGTTTTATTATGGGCGTTGGCTACAACTGCGAAAAGCGCTGCTAGTCTCTGCACTTTGGCCGGAAGAGCTGCATTAATGACGATATATACAGTGTTGGTGTTATTGTATTGGCTAATTTAAAGCAGAATGCTACAATAGCTGCCGCTTTATCGCCTGCAGTCTTCTCTCACTAGTGACATCAATAGTAGACCCGAATTCTCTGATATACTCATAAGTCATAAGTAGTGACGATCGAAGCCATACACAAGCTACGTCAAGATGTTTGTCTTGCTCTTCTATGGTTCCAGTTAGTGAACTTACCTGTCCCATGAAAATTAAGTCTAAATAATGGTACGATGGAGAGCTGTCGGAGATGAATTACTACTAATCTACAAGCAGTTACTCATTCTTCTAATAAGGCAGACATACTTCGATCTGTAAAGATCATAGTCCATTTCCAAATTTGTCTTGAGTGACCTATGTTAAGGTAGTTACAGTAGTCATTCCTACTACTCCTACAGTTTCGAAAAGTTGATCGGTCTAACAACCAATCAGATACATAGTTCCTCTCTGTACTCGTGACAATACCAACATTACCAACATTTGGCCAAAACTTTGCTTTTACTTGGCATGTTTGCAAATACTCAACTCTAGGTAATTTTAATCGCAACAAATCCAATTCTGATATTTTACAATAATATTCACGCATTTTCTCCTTCTATTTTCAGCAACTTCAAGACGAATCCGACATAGTCAACATGATACACAAGTCAAAAGGCGCAACCCACAAATCAACACGAGGCCCAATTCAATGGCACGTCGCGAAGTCCAATATCAAGATGTTCAAGGTGCCATGCTGCCCGATCTATCACAAGACCTGACCGACGAAGAACGAATATGGGAAGAAATTCAAGAAATAAAATCCATGCCAGTGTCGATGACACAGAAAAAAGATCTAAAGGCCAAACTTCAAGTATATTACCAAAGTCCAAAGAGAGAATTCTTTTGAATATTTTTACCAAATAATATCCATTTTCTCTAGAACGCTACAAAACTTCGTCTTCAGGGATTCGATCAGTTTAAGTGGCAACGCCGCAAAGCATGGCAACAGCTCCAATCCAAATGGACGGAGATCCTGTCTAAAATGGAGCTATGGCGTAATTCCCTTAAAAAAATCGAAGGCAGCTTCGGAACCGGTGTTGTGGCGTATTTTCTTCTTCTCAGATGGCTTATGTTTCTAAATTTAGTTATATTCCTTTTAATATTATGTTTCATTATTATACCACATACATTGCTAGTTCAACCAATAGAAGAACCTTGTGATCAGGCCGCGGCAAACGACTCGACACAGTGTTGCAGAGAACTCTATCTGAACAACACATCGAGCGAGTTTTACATATTGGACATAATCCAAGGCACTGGCTTCATGGAGAACACTCTCCTCTTCTACGGGGTCTATACAAATAAAATATTTAACGCCTTTCACGATCCCAATCAAGTGACTGATGAAACCAGCCAACCAAACAGTAATTTATCTACAATTGTAAATTATAATTACGATCGCAGCGATGATGAGACTACCTACGACTTACCTCTGGCATACATTAGCATAACCGCCCTGTACTTCCTTATATCACTGGCGGCTATTGTGAAAGGTGCTTCGCGTGAATTCAAGGACAGACTAGTCGATGGCGAGGGTCAATTTTATCAGTATTGTAATTTAGTTTTCGGTGGGTGGGATTTTTGTATACACAATGGCAAGTCGGCTGACATAAAGCACAAGGCTCTGCACAATGAAATCAAAGGCTTACTCTACTCCAAGCGAATAGATTATGAACGAAGTAATCGGTCACGGGACCACATGTACAAATTAGTTCTAATTAGATTTCTGGTGAACTTTGCGGTTGCTATTATCTTACTAATCTCAGCTCTATTTATTTATTTTCTTTTTAATCTCAGTCTTAAGTATTTGGAACCAAGTTTCAAGACCAGTCATCCTATCACGCTCTTCGATCAGGCTTCGATTCCTTTTTCCACAGAGGAGCAGTTCTTCTCTACCACATCGTCCAATTATAAGGGCGAAGCTCGCACGAAACCCAGTAACCCCAAGAATCAATTGCCGATATTGTTCTTCGAGTTCTTGCCGTACATTGCAATAGTATGTCTAAATTTACTGGTGCCAAATCTGTTCAATTACCTTTGTGTATTTGAAAATTACTCGCCCATGTTTGTGGTGAAAATAAATCTCTTTCGAACGGTTTTTCTGCGTCTTGCCTCGTTGGCTGTGCTCCTGAGCCGTTTTTTCCATTTGATCATTCCGAAAACACAGCAGCAGTGCTTTGATGAGAAATTCAATACACCCCAGTGCTGGGAAACCTACATTGGCCAACAGTTCTATAAGCTGCTGATCACAGACTTTGTCACACACATTGGTGTAACGTTCTTTGTGAACTTTCCCCGAGCCATTATGGCCCGTCATGTAAAGACCCGCTTCGTTCGTTTAATTGGCGAACAAGAGTTTGAGCTTCCCAAGCATGTTCTTGATATCGTCTACTCACAAACAATCTGTTGGTTAGGCAGCTTTTATTCGCCATTTCTTCCAGCTATCGCCGCCATATTGACATTTTTCATGTTCTACATAAAGAAATTCCAGTGTTTAGTCAACTCAAAGCCATCGGCAATATTATATCGCGCGTCCGGATCAAATTCGTTGTTCATGCTTATATTGCTTGTGTCTTATGTGGTAGCACTGATACCGGTTGTCTATGCAATTGCCGAAGTTATGCCGTCAAGATCGTGCGGACCCTTTAGAGGGCTGCATTCAGTTTGGGACGCTGCCACCACTGCGTTTACTGAAATGCCGTCGGTGGTTCAAAATTGCATTTTCTTCTTGGGCACAGCCGGCTTTGCGATTCCATGCTTCATTGTGTTGGTATTGTTTTTGTACTATTATCACGCTGTGTCCAATGCCAACAAACATATGGTGGAGGTTTTGCGGAATCAACTTGTTTTAGAAGGACATGACAAACAGTTTCTTTTAAATCGATTGAGTTCTTTTGTTAAGCTTCAGCAGGACTACCAAAAAAAAATGCGACAATTCGTTGAGCGAGGTCGACGACAACAATCACATCATCATATCCTTCAATGTGAGCATGGAAATTATGAAGAATGTAATTCTATTCAAAGTGAAAATTAATAAATAATTTTTTGTAATTGTAATGGATTTTTTTTTATTTATTTTTTAAGTATTTTCATTTATAAAGTCTGCTTTCGAAAGCAAATCTGTATATAGTAAACTAATGTTTGTTACTATTCCTTGCAACGACGAGTTATACTTTCTCATACCGTTACGAAAGCAGTGAACATGTAAAAACCGAGTGTAGTACATAGTTCTAATTTATAAAAAAATTATCAGTCTGCAAAGCTAGGCAATAGAAGTGAACTTCATGAAGCTCGATAAACAGTTAAAATGAGACTCTTACAAGTATTTTAGGCAAGATTTTACTTAACTGCCCATTCGAAAATAACGTTTTTTTTTTGCACAGATCGATTGATTTCAGTGGCTGCAGGAAATAACACCCCAAATTTTATTAAAAAATCGTTTTTGTTGTTTCCTGTATAATTTTTTGGGGCCTTAGTTCATTGGGGCCTTATTTCGCAGAGCCGATTTCAGTGTCTTAAACACAAATCAGAAAAAAATCGCATAGTTTTTTAGCGGTAAAATTAAGCGAACAACATAATAAAAACTTTGCATATACCCAACTTTGCACCCACTCCAAATCGTACAGTGACCACAAGCTGGGGGGTTGCAGGTGGGCAGTATGTATCTCACTGTTTATGCAATTTTTGTAAAAAATAGAATGTGATAAGTCAGTAAAAAAAACTTTTAAATACAAAATATTAGCCTGCGCCCTTGAAAGTAAGTGAAATATCAAAACAAAAGGCAATTCAGTGGTTCAAATTTAGCTCTTTTTAATGACCTCATATCTTCGGTCTTGGGGAGAGTACGATAACTTAGGCGCCAAAAATTGATAACGGTATTTTGTAGAGTGGTTAAATACAAGCATTTTTTACTATGGGAGAGGGGGGTCTATCTCGCTTCGTTTAGGCGGGAGGGGTAATTTAAAAATAATAATACTTAAAATTAAAAAAAAAATAAATATTAAAAAATAATGGCAACACTTACAGTAAAGGATTTTGGGATTTTTGTAAGCCAGGACTCTGTTCTTTAATATTGTTTTTAAATAAATTTATTTCTGTTAATAGTTTTTGTAAAAAACAATTTCGAACTTGAAATTTAAGGGCAAGAAATGGGGAGAGAACGATAATTTTTGCAATGAAAACTAATGACGGATTTACGTAGAGGGGTTAAATACAAGCATGGGAGGGGGGGTCTATCTCGCTCAGTTTAGGCGGGAGGGGTAATTAAAAAGAAAATAATTTTAAAAATGAAAATAAAACAATAAAATACAATGGCAACACTTACAAAAAAGTACTATAGCATTTTTTAAAGCCAGGAATCTGTTCTGATTTGTCTATAATGCAAATCAACAAAATTTTGTCTATAATGTGACATTTTAGGCCAAAGACTGTTGCTAAAGAATGTTGTTGAAAATCGGGTAAACCAATTTAATTAAAATAAAGATTGCATATATTCAAACTCGCACCCACCCCAAAATCCAACAGTGACCCCAAGCAGGGGGGTTGCAGGGGGGCAACATGCCCCCCCATACGCATTTCAAAGTACCTACAAGGGTATCAATTCGCGCGCAGTAGGTGCTGTTGTCCAAGAAATTGTCCATTTTCTTAAAAACTAGAAGACATTAATCAATCTGGTTTTCAGTGTTCGATTAAGAATTGATTTGGATTATAAAAACTACTAACAAATTAAGTATCTAATTTCTCAATATTGAAAAAAATCAGCATAAAACTTGTTTTTTTTTAATTTTTTTCCTTAAATTTCAAGTTTGTAAGTTTTTTTTTCAAAAACTATTAAAAGTAATAATTTGATTTAAAAATAATATGAAAGAAAAGATTCCTGGCTTTCAAAAATGCCAACCTTCTTTGTTGTAAGTGCTGCCATTGTTTTTTTTTATATATTTTTAAGTATTATTTTTGTTAAATTACCCCTCCCGCCTAAACGAAGCGGGATAGGATTTCATAGTAAAAAATGCTTGTATTTAACCCCTCTACAAAATACCGTTATCAATTTTTGGCGCCTAAGTTATCGTACTCGTGCCTCGGTCTTTATGATCCTATTTTGATGAAACTTTTTTTTATAAGTTGACTGCACATTTAGGGAATATAAAAAAAGTAATTTTACAAAAAATGGACACTCCATTCCTGAAATTTTGGTACTATTTTATATGGTATTTGTTGAACTTTGGGGCGTACCACGCCCAAACGGTAAGAGACCGCCAAATTTGTTGCAGATTTAAGCTCAGCGCATGAAAGTCAATCGAAATAAACAAAAAAAAACTTTTCGAATGGGCAGTAAGTAAAATCTAGCCGTATTTTAAAGCACGACCACGACACGCCCCTTTAGCGCTCATGGCTTATACTGTCAGAGTTAGGGTGCGTTTATGTTGGAGCTGCGATTACCAATTAGAGCGACGGATCCACCAAAGCGGAGAAAACTTTATATTGATGCTCATATACGGCCCTATCATGGTATCCGTTCCGAAAGAAAAATTCTCCGATTTTGTACGAATCGGAGAATTTTGCTTCATGGTAGTCGTTCCGATCAGGTGTTCGGAACATTTCTCCGACAAAACGTAACGCACAACGGCAGTCTACGTTTCATTGCGATGGGATGTGTTTTTTGCATCTGTTATTGACAGCCACACGTCAATTTCTCTCCGATGGTCTCCGACATCTGTTCGTCGCGGAAATAATTTTAGTGAACAAAATGCGTTGATGCACGTTCGGAAAACGAATACTATAAACGTAAATTCAGTCTCCAATGAAGTGCTGGCCAATTACAGAGAATGTGCTCGGAGGATTCTTTATCCTCAAGACAGAACCTGCATTCTGTCTCCGGACACAAATTCTTTTTGTTAAGATCATATTTCAAGCCACAATGGCCTGTGAGAAAGCCTACCAGCTTCCTTATACTTTTCTTGTTTAGGCTGAGGATTTCCTTGGATTTCTTTGGATTGTCTTAATCCCGGAAAATGTTCCCAGTGGTTTAGACGAATTTGTTGTTCCGAATCGTTAATTAGAACTAAAACAGTAGCCCAATTGACTCTGCAATAAGGTTCTGGTCCATAGAACGCGGATTCAGATCCAGCTCTAGATAGTTGATCCGCTGATTCGTTGCCCGCAATATCTTGATGACCCATCCAAGTTTCACTTTGTTGTGTTTGGATAGGTACATATAAGAGGACATGGTTGTCTCCATTTTAATTCATTGTCAACCAAATTCACCACATTGCACAGTTGGTATTCTAGATGTCAGAACCTTTCGAGCGATTAACACTGACTCGGATGACTAGCTAGTTGTAAAGGGTAAGGGTAAAAATGAAGATATCCATAGTCAAAGGACTATCAGAATCTTCGGTGATCGCGCAAATACCGATGCCGTACGAAAAAAAAAAGAAAAAAACCCAACACGAAAAGCGTGCGATCAAAAAAATTTAAAGAAAAACAAGTAAAAGTGTTATCATCTGCATGGCCGATGATGGTTTGGTACCCTCCAATGCATAAAAGTCACGCAAAATGTTCGCCATGCGAGTTAGTATGTATACTCACTAATATTGGTTTTTTATGGGAGGTACCAGAACTACTTGACCGATTATAGACAATTTTTAATACCAAACTGACGACGCACGGTAAAAAGAAGCCCTCTCTCCAAATTGCATTCACCTAAGTCGATTAAATCAAATATTCACGCTTACAAATTGTCAAAATTGGAAGGTCTAGGTCCTCATCGATTTTATAATCCCCATGACATCTATGACAGCTTGTATCTAAGCGATAAACCTTTGACCAACCTCTGTGAGTTTGAATTCTACAAATCAATTGTGAACTTATAATTCATCCAGGTGGGCCAAAAAACCATAGTATTTCGACATAAAATGGATAGAAAAACTCCCTGCACTATCAAGATCATCAGTAACGACCTAACAGAGACCTTTCATGTCAAAAGAATAATTTAGATCACAATCCAATATACAAGACACGATTTTTCAAAAGTCTGTTCAATAACTTGTATACGCCTAAAATTTGTTCAACATACCTAAGACATAAACTCTCCGGAGAGTCTTGGATTCTAAATACAGTAGAGAAAGACCAGAAAGTATATTTAAATCATGAAAAATTCAAGAAATGAATAGGTACATTTGGTGGAGTTTAACAAATGTCATTAAATGGAAAATGGTCAGAGGAAGACCTCGCCTAAGGTGGCGCGACCAAGTATAAGGGGACCTCAACCAACTTGGAATGCGGAACTATAGGCGATTATTCAAAGATCGAGCTAACTGGAGAGGAGTGTTTTGAATGAGCTCCTGGCCCACCCCGGACTGTAGCGCTACTCCAAACTTAGAACTGAGTATTCGATCGAAGACTTTCGCAAAAGAATTTATTTTGCCCCATGGAACTTGGAATGTCGCTCAGATCTAGCTCAAGTTCGAAATGTTTTTATTAAACAAATATGTAAGTACTTATAGCACCAAGTAAAAACCAAAAATGAATCTGGCAACATTGTCGAACAGCTAGTTAATGCAATGGAGTTGGCCTTACATTCGATAACACATGACAGACCATTTAATAAATCATTCCTATCTTTCACTCCCGGTATCTCTTTTTACATTACCAACAATATGACAACTTATCAGCGGTGACTCCATACACATCGGAGCCTTTACAATTTTTTGTTACGTATACGCCCGAGTGTTTGTTTGAAGATGATGTTACTTTTTGTAGTGGGTGACTATGGTCTCTATGTTAAACAGAATTATATTGAAATTTTCAAAACAAATGTACATCTTCACAAATAAAAAACTGTGATACATCTTCTACTTATAATAAGGGAGGGTGTGGCGTGTTATAACTGGGAGCGTACATTTATAAAGAAAAGTTCAATTTGTATGAACATCGACAAATAATAATTATAACTATTATTTTTATAATGTGTAAGGCTCTCTTTGTAGCCCTTAAGCGTCTTTAATACAAATCCGATGAAGATCGATGACTAGGCCCTTATTGTGATTGTCGATCGGCGATCGTCACGCCAATAATATTGGCATTGTGTACCTCAATCGATGGGGAATAGATTATTGTGAATGAAATGCGAATATTGTGAATACATCATTCTTTCTATGGCTTCTGGTTATTGTTTTCGCAAGTATACATTTGTGATGAAAATCATTTTAAAAAATGAGAAATAAAGTTCTTTTAAGAGATCCTTTGTAATAGGAAGAAAAGTGTGAGTATAATTTATCGTGAAAAGTGTCTCCTGTGCCTAAGTGCCTATGTATAATTTGTTTTTACAGGTTCTTAAAATAGTTTGGACTGTCTAAACTATTAATTGAAATAGCACCGAAATTAAAGCCGAATCTAAGGAACACCCCATTCCAAATGTAATTAACCTTGCTACCGTGGAAAAGACGAATATCAATGATAATTGACATTCACAATACCAAAATCTACAATCGACGATCGATACATGTCGCTCATAGTTCAACTATCGACACTCACAATTGGGGCCAAAATAAAGCGCGCCCTTTTCAAAGTGAAACGTAATTTTCCCATGATTTGGCTTAATTTTTGAAATCCAACCAAGAGTCTAGTTCGCACACGATTACTATAGGTAGATTCATTATTGTTACCCTTACTATTGGAATAGTATTAGAAACTAGGCCCAGGTTATTAAATGGACCTGTTGCGGACACTATTTTATATTTTATTCTTTAGAACAGTCGCTAATTGTGGCCATTTGATATTTTTATTTCTTCCGAAGTAAAATCTATTGCCTATAAGAATGCTGAAACGAAAATGACTTAATTTTTATTTTATTTTGCAGACGAAAACAAATTTTTTTTGACGTGTTTAATACAAAAATAGACAGACAACACATATTTTAAAATTTTCCACATACATAGAATAAAAGACTAAAAATTCCAATTTGCAGAATTAATCAAAAAGCGTCACTTAACCGACACTACCAGATAATCAAAACCGGGCTAAAAATACCATCCAAAAGCTATGTGGCAATTTAAAAAAAAAAAATAAACGCACACATTTGGAGCTATTCCAGCGTGTTCCTATTACACGTATTCACTTCCCGCTTTCCTCTTATCCTATTCACATTTGTTCGGTTATAAAAATAGAAAAGTGTGGAAATCTGACACATATTATGTACCTACTTCACCTCCGCTGAAAAGCAGCAATTTCAAACTGCTCTCAGTACTGAACAGAATGCACAAATCTTATAGAAACGTGAAAGGCAAAAATAGTCATCCTCTTGCTAAGATATTAGAATATTTTTAAAAGCCCTCAAAATTCTTCGAATTGACGTGTAATTCAATTGCTATTTTAATGTTCCTGTCAGACATACATATTTTTTTAATTATTTATTTTTATTTTTTTTTTTCAAAACAACATGAACTGTAGATTGTTTTAGTTTTAGAAATGGGAACATTCTGGGTGATGATTCCTTGTTTAATTTTGATTAAAAATTTATTCGGGTGGGAGGACGTAAACTTTGGTATTACCAAGTTATAACGAGTTTGCTGCTGTCTTACTTTTTTCGGTCTAGCTTGATTAAATGCGCCAATCAAGAGATGATTAAGGCAAATAAATCAAAGTCTAGAAATATCCTCGTCTTTATCTCTTATGTAGCGATTGATTACGGGACATTTATTTGATCGCATACACAATTTTTTACATGAGATAAGGGAGAGAGAAATCCGTTTTTCTGCAGCCAGTAATAATAAAGGCCAGTAATTTGAGGCGATGACTTGTGATCTCATACAAGTCATTGCCTCAAAGTGTCATGGACGAATAACCCACTCGTATAAATAGAAACAAGAACGCTCTCTGGCAAGTAACATTTATTTGCTGATTTTTTTTTGTTGTTTTATATAATTCACTGGTGCTAATGCACAGCACGAGTGGAAGGGTTAATAGTGAGGATAGAGATCAGGTACTGGTGTACATTGGTTTTAAACAATTGTGGGTTGTAATGAGAGGGCAAAACCGTGGGGGCAATGCATTCCACATGCGTGTTGTTCGACAATAAAAAATAATCTCTATATTTTACAGTACGTCCGATCCGAATGTAGGCTTAAGGGTAAACTGATGCGCATTCGATGCATGGCGGGTGTTGAGAGAATTGTTGAAGGGGCGGAAGGCAGTTAGCTATTTCATCAGATCATCGGTGGTGAAAATATCGATAAAATAAGGAAAGGCAAGAAACATTTCTGCGCTGTTCGAGCGAGCCAATAGACTCCGCTATATTTCTATCACCTATTATAAGTGTTATCGCGCGCTTTTAAATTCTATCTAGAAGCTGCAATTGTGCACCTGACCTGACCAGATATGAGCGTTGTAATCAAGCTTAGGCCGAATAAAGGCCTTGTATATTGAAGCACGTCGGAAGGTAGTAAAGTACTTCTTAAATCGATTTAAGAAACCTAGACCTAGACATTTGGCAGCGTTTTTGGCGGCTTCATACACTCCGCGTGACTTGAATAGTGACAATTTATTGAAAAACAAATTGCATATGCCATTTTACCTACTACAAAAGCGTTCCCTCCCTAACGTTTTGGCAAGTTTTTCTCTTTGTGAGAGAATTCATCCCCACTATTGCCATTTTGACAGTCTTTTACATTTTTACTGCAAGAAACTGGTGGCTGAAATTACTAGCCGTAACTCAACTTAAAACAATGTGCGTTTACATTGAATATTGCCTTACGCAACCATAACAGGATTAAATGGCCCATTTGAACCATTTTATTAAAATATAAGTGGATTTTCGTAAATTGTTGACGTACTTAATCCTATTATCACATAACACATATCCGAGCAGCGTTAGGTGTATAGTGAAACTGGTAACTGCATAACCTCGGAATAATAATTGCAGTGATCTCAATAAATGATTTAGAGTAAAAAAGTGGCAGCACCACCAACCAACAATCGAAAACTTATAGAAGTATGCACGAATGCAGAATGGCATTTCAAAAATCTCAAATTCGACCGTCTAAATGTATTCCATTTTGTCTTTGACTTTTATACCTACAAATTCCAATTAAACAAACTCTTTGGTAAATGCAATAAATGAGTATGTATCTTAAGAGTACTTAAATTTCCATTTTTAGTCAAAACTTAAGTCTCCAGTCGTATACTCATATGCCCAAAATTAAGGCAATCCTTTCGTAGAGGATTTTTATTATGTTTTCCTAAATAAAATAATTGCTTCTGATATCAGACTACACCGAGAACTGCATGTGCCAGTAGTAAGCACGTGACCATAGTTTTACTTGATTTAAATTAATAAATAAATGAATAACAGTGATTTTTCTTCAGCAAGATAAGATTAAACAAATATTCATCATCATCATTATATCACTTTACATAAAACCTTATTAGGAAAAAGGAAGACTTATCTTATGCATTTCTAGTGTTTGCTTTTTTTATTTTTCAAAATCTCCTACGTTCAGTGGGTGGGTATGGGTACTCAAATTTTATGAGGGCTGTCTGTGATCTCCGATATCGCACAACGTAGAGCGGCTACGATGAAACAAATATACATATATGTATACAAACAAATAAGAAATGCCTCAGGAAAGAACAAAAAATATTGTTTGGATTACTAGAGCAGGCAGAAATAGCCAGACACTAAGTTGTCTAGTAATGTACATATCATTTTTATTTTTAGTACCAAAATTTATTTGCAAATATTTTAGAACAATATTCGTTTTCTTTGTATGATCAATTTCTTCATTTTTAGTCACTTTGGTATGTGTTTAAAGATATGAAACATCTGTTTCTATGGCAGACTATTTCTCGGCAAGCACATTTTATGCTAAGGGAACCGATCTAATGGCCTTTGATTTGCAAAGTGATGATTGGCAACTCAAACATTTTTTTTTAAATTACCATAAAAATTAAAAAAAATAAATAGGTGGCGCAACAGGCGGTGGACACCCTAGGCCTATCTTCTCGCAACCATTCGTTTGTGTAAGTTTCTATTTTTGGGACGAATGGAAGGGACCTACAATTTTATGCCGAGTCCGAACGTCTGAATTGAGAAGCTTTTTCAAGACAGTCATACTCTCGGATGTTTGTCAGACGTTCGCGAGAGGTGGCGCAGTAGAAAAAACCTTAAGATGTAATTTGTGTTTTTCCGGGGATCGAACCTGTGATCCCTCGCACAGTAGTCCAGCACACTAACCACTTCGCTACTGCGCCCATAGAAGTACATTTCTTCTTTTAATGGAGTACCTACCTCTAAGTTTTCTTTTCAATGGGAGGAGTAGATCTATTCTTCAATTAAAAACACAATAACTGTATGCATTTTGTTTAAACTATTTGTAATAATCCAATTATATACAAAATATATAAGTGGCCCGTTTCTAATGCGTATTAGTAAAACCAATTGCTGCTTAAAGTACGTTTGTATATGTTACCCTTCTCTGGATTCTCGTGGTAAACGAGATCCTGATTAAACTAGAATTTAGTGGAGTTAAAAAAGTTGTATATGCCGAACACTTAGCACTGCTCGCGCCTCGAAAATTTCTAACCACTAATCAGTGAAAAATTAAACAGAGGTTAAAGAGGACAAAGAAATGTGCACTGACAGTAAACCCACTTAAAACTGAATTACTATACGAGTACATAGTTATCTTTAGCAACAAAAGGACAATTCCGGAATTTAGCATGCCAACAATTGAAGGGATTGCGCTAACAATTTCTGACAATGCCAAATACCCGGGAGCCATGTGGCTTTACACAGCCAGCGGTCGTAAGAACGATATCAACGTATGGTAGTTTATTCTGGTGGCAAGCGTTGTTCAAGGCCACCATCCTTAGAACCACGACGAACTGATTTTACCAGATCAGTGCGGTTTTAGGCCCTGTAAGTCCACAAAAATAAAAATAAAAATAAAAAACGAGTCCACAACCGACTAAATATTTACACTACGGCAGATCCTGGAGAAAACCCAAGAAGTCCAAATCTCACTTTGTCTACCTCGGCTCCGCTATTAACTCTGAAAATGACATCACATCAGAAATCAAGCGAAGAATTACACTTGCCAACCGCTGTTACTTTGGCCTAAGAAGGTAATTGATTAGTAAGGCCTTGTCGAGAAACACCAAGCAGACTCTATATTATGAGACCCTCATCATCCCAGTTCTGCTTAATGGCGCAAAATCATGGACGTTACCAAAGGCGGATGAAGATCTCTTTGGTCGCTTTGGAAGAGGAGATTTAACAGCGAGATTGTACAGCGACATTGAAAATGTAGAGCGAATAGACACCAACGCCCTGGCCCGACGAGTCTTCGATTCCAACCCTGAGGGACAGCGCAGTAGAGGAAGGCATCACCTTAGGTGGCGCGAGCGAGTGGAAGGGCACCTCACCTGGATTGCTCAACTAGAGGCAGTTAGCCAAAGATCGCGCTAACTGGAGAGGCGTGTTGTTTGAGGCCCAGGACAACCCTGGACTGTAGCTCCACCTAACTATTTACCACGTGTTTCCCCAGCAGGAACGATTTGCAATGGAAGATCAACCGATATTCACCGGATCAACCATACCCATCTATACGGATGGATTAAAGGTGGAGGTCGGTTGGCGGCGATTTGTACTCCGAAAGTCTGTCAAACCTCGTAACTACAGCACCGTATTCCAAGATGAGATACTGGCAGTGACAATAGCTGCTAAATAGGTTGCAATGATGGCAATACCTCATGCGGCCATGCAGATACGTATTTATTACCTTTTCCATTGACAGTCAAGCGACAATAAAACGATCTCCGCCCGTTGAGTTAAAATCGCACCTTGTAAAGCTAAGTACACACGATTGTCAGATCTTACAATATATGGCGTATTTTTTTGGGAAGTGAGTATAACAAAACCAAAAGTGAGTATAACAATGTTGCATGAAAAAGTAAAAGTGAGCTAGCGATAGATTCTCAAAAAAAAAAACGCCTATAGTCAGATATGTCAGTGAAAAATATGTCCCAAATGTCTTACAACCGTCCGAACTCACAATATTGTCTGATAACATTGTCATTGCGAGCCCATTGTCAGGTTGCTGACCATCATCGGAACAAGTGTGTTGCGTCGAGCTACAGGTTCTTGGCGCACAGTACAACGCAAGACTATAGACGTATTTTTTTGAGAATTTATAGCCAGCTCACTTTTACTTTTACATGCAAAACTTTTATACTCACTTTTGGTTTTACATGCAAAATTAGTATATCCACTTTTGGTTTTGTTATACTCACTTCCCAAAAAAATACGCCATAATGCTGGGTTCTCGGGCACAGAGGTGTATCTAGAAATGAAAAAGGCAAAAAGGGGTCCTATCTGGAACTAAAGCAGGCAGACGCCACCAGAATAATTCTCCTTCTGTACTCTCAGACAGATGATTACGAACAAAATACTAATGGCGACAAATGAAAGACGAAGGAAGCTAGATTCCTATAAATATACTTTCGGATGGTTTAATAACAGAGTTGTTATAAGTTTCCAGAGTATGGGAGTCATAAACCCCTAGGGCATCAAAACGGATCTGCATTTATCGAAGTTTTGCACGTACAAGTTTCTCCTGTCTTGCCAACCCACTCGCCTAACCTAACCTATATGTTACCTTTTGCCTACAGTAGGGCCCCGAAAAGAGTGTATTCTTTCCTTTTGAATTTTTGAATTTCTGATAATTTCAGCTTAGAACTGTAACGCCCTTGAATTCTTGAAACAATTCCTATAAACAAACACGCGTATGGTTGAGCCTAGACCCAGCCCACTTAGAGCCATACGTTTATAGTTCAAAATTAAATTTTCCTTCATTAATCATTAAAATGTTGATAATATTTTATTTTTGTCTATTAAATATAATAATTCTATTTTTTTGATTACTCCTTATGTTAGCTGATATTTTATTATTGTAAACGAAACGATTGCCGTTTAATTTGCTCTTAATTGTTTATTACCCAATAATACTTAAAATATGTATATATGTACCTATTTTAGGACCATTGAACGCATGATATTTCAGTTGTCCATAATAACATAAAAAAATGCTATTTGTAATATTATCGTCATCTACATTTTTGCTTATACGGTATGCAATGTGTATCTGTACATCTATTTATACACAGTAAACGCCTCGATGTGTTTATAAGATCTTGCACCAAACACACACACTATGTACCTATTGCTATGAACATCTGTAGTAAATATATATCTCGTTATTTTCATTTCCTATTTAAATTTTCCTACATAATTATAGTTATGACTGATTTTTGTTCAAATTCATATATATATGTATAAACTTATGTAGTGTGGGTGTTCATATATACACAGAGTAAATAACGTTCTATTTCTTCGTCATTGAATCGGAGTTGCAGATTATGTGAATGTGTGTATTATTTTTGGTTGCTTGCTCATCGTTAGCTATAGAAACAAAAACAAAAACAAAACATTTCTATGTACCTCTTTTAATTGCAAGTTTATTTTTTCGCAAAAATATATAAACTATCATTTGAATATCTATTTGTTATAATCAGTGCTTTTTTTGTCCTTTTTTCTCGTTGTTGTTTTTGTTCTTTATTATTAAATATTGCAATATTTCACTGGTAACATGCCCATTTTAGTTTTATGTGTATAAGACGAATATATGCATCGATTATAACGATACTTTCGTGATTAGTTCGTATAACGTGTGTGCCGTGTGCACTCAGGAATATAGACTACCTGCGAGCAGCCACCCTCCAGTTCATTCGATATCGGTGCTAATTGGGAAGAAGTGCTAGAAATTAAATTATTTGTTCGAAAATTTCCTATTGGTACGTTTTCCTATAGATCTGTGAATTTTGTTACATCAGAGTTTTGTATACATTTAAAAAAAAAAAGAAGAGAAGAGCTAAAGTCCATGCCAAGTTTTGCGTAAAGAAATTTCCGAAAAAGAAACAGGATCGTTCGAACTGCCGCTGCATTCTGACGGATTTCGCTGTAAAATTAATTAAAAAAAAAATAATTAAATTCGTTACCGTTTTCATTTGGATACGAGTAAATTAAAATTATTTCAATACAAATTTTGCTTAACAAATAAAAGTCTTGTTAGTTAATAGAAAAAATAAATTAAAATAAATTACGTAAAGTTTGGCACCCGTATACACGAAAAATAAAAACAAAAATATTTCTTGTTGCAGTTAAATATAAAAAAAAATAAAAAATAAAATTTCTTTTCTAATCAGGAAGATAAATAAACATGCCTTTCACACCAGTTGAAGTTCCAAAATGCCCAAAGTGCGGCAAATCCGTATACGCAGCTGAAGAGCGTGTTGCTGGAGGATACAAATACCACAAGACTTGCTTCAAATGCGGTAAATGCGGTTACATGGATTACAGTGTTGAAATATTTAAATTAAACAAAAAAAAAACTTAACATCTATTAAATAGGAATGTGCAACAAATCCTTGGACTCGACAAACTGCACCGAACACGACAAGGAATTATTCTGCAAAAATTGTCATGCCCGCAAATACGGACCTAAGGGATACGGCTTTGGTGGTGGTGCTGGTTGTTTATCAATGGACACTGGAGCGCATTTGAGAGAGTAAGTTATCATACGTTTTTTTTTTTTTTTTTTTGGGAACATCTATGCATACTTTTTTGTTTGTTTCAACCGAAAACTCCAAAAACAAGACTTAAAGAATCGAATTAATTCAAGTGAACAAATTTAATGTAAATTTTGCAATTAATATTTTCACATGCATATACAACCCATACACTCATACACCACAAAATAGATGCGTTTTCAAACTGAATTTATATATATAAAATGTGTACTTGTGTGTTTACGAGTGTTTTTGTGTTGTGTCCGCCATGTGTTCAGTGATACCATGTAAAATATTAAATGTCATTTTGATTTTCTATAGATATACAAACAAAATAAGTTGCAATTCCTAAATTTTCGTTTAGGCTGCAGTTCTTATCAAATTTATTTAGGTTATTGAAATTTTTTTCTTGCATTATAAAGACGAAATATTTCGTTAAAATGAATAAAAAAAAAACATGCTTTAACCTAACAAAGTTTAGCTATTAAAACATAATATTATCAAGTCACATGTATAATCCCGTTTATAGTTTAGCATTAAAAACAAAAAAAAAATAAGTCTTAATGAATCGATGAAACTGCTTAGAACAACTAACTACTTATTAACCAATTATTTAAAATGACAATATATTATATTGTTTCTTGGAATAAATCATATTATTTTTTTATTCCATCGCAGCGACTAGTTCAACACCTTAAGATAATCCCGGTGGAGTTGAGGATAAGCTAGTTCTTCCAAAAATATCTACGTGACAATTAGTTCTTTAAACATATATTTTATAACAAATCCAAAAATAAATACAAATGTCAGTGCAAAAACGCATCCATGCAGATTTTATTCGAGTATTTTTTTTTTCTTGAAAATCTATTTTTAACAACAACTCTCATAATTTAGTTTCACCAACACTCGAAACACTTGTAGTATATGGATTATACTTGTATATTTACATTATGTGTGTAGATATTAAGCTTGCAGCAAGAAAAAAAAAAAACCAAAAACAAACAAAACAAGAAAAATAAACAACAAAACACATACTCATAGGCAAACAAAAATAAATACTATACATAGCTAATAAAACTAATAAAAATGAAATATATTCGTCTGACAAATGCATTAAAAGAGTTTCAATATCCAAAGATAAAAAATAATAATAATTCAAATGATATTTCTAAACCACAAACACATAAATAATTATGTACATACTTATATGCGCACTATATTACCGACACCTAAAAAGAAGCATACATTTTTATACGCCCACTATTTACATAGCAGAATGTTTAAAGCTTTACTAAAAGGAAGGTATGGCAAACAAGCTATAGATCGATAAACATTGACTCATTTAAACGTAAACACAATTATAGTAAAATAGTAAAAATGTTTCCACCCACATCAGAGATGTCAAGAGGTTGGTGTTGCTTGTGGGCTCTATGCATATATGTATGTTCAATGTTAATTGTTTATAGAAATATGTAAGTGGTTGTCATGGATTGTAAATGTTCCCATAATTGTTTATGGGACTACGGATCTATTTTAGTGTGAAGTGCCGTATATTATATGTAAAATAATGCACACTATTTGGGGTCATCGCAAGCCATCGAAGTCATCCTCGTCCATTAACACAGGTGAACACTTCTATGAACATTTCTTCCAACGTTCATTATTGCACAGCGGAGGGGTTTACGGAAAATAATTGAGTCCTAATGATGTCCTAGGATGATGTAATGGGTGATTTTTGAAGCGTTTGGTTTTTAAAATTGAAAAAAAGCAACCAAAATTTGCAAAATTTAGTGAAATTTTGATCAGGGTCGATAAATCGGCCATTTACTTTTTGAATATTATTTCGTGTGAACATAATTTCGTGTGAATATTATTTCGTTGATCGCGACTACGCCTCAAGTGGTCCACCCGGAATGTCCATTTTTGGCATACAACATGCGGACTGGTTTCTCAACAATAAAACGGTTTAGTTGTCTTCCAAGGCGGCAATAGTTGCTGGCTTATCCGTATACGAGAGACTTCATATATCCCCACAAAAATTAGTTCAGCGATCTAGGCGGCCAATTCATGAATTGCCAAATGAATTGATCACTAAATCCGCCTCGCCATAATGATCATGGATTCGCGACACTTTTACTGAGACGATTTTTGGTAATAAAATTCAATAATTTGCAAACGTGCGTCGTTCGCGCAATAGTCTATCCATGAAATCATGAAATGACAATACTAATGTCGTTTTCGGTTGGTCGTCCAGAACCGTCCGGAAGAACTCTCCGCGATTCTGAATTCAAATCAGAAGCAAATTTCTCTTCTTTTCAGTAGAAGAACTGTCAGTTGAGTGCCATTCGAACGCTTTCAGAAGCGTTCGAATTGCTTCCGGACGGTTCTGGACGACCAACCGAAAACGACATTACCGAGCATTTTTTCCTTTGACACGTGTCACGAATCATGCGTAAACTGTCAAAAAAATGAGGCTAAAAAACCACACAGCAAAAACAAATCACCCTTTATATATAAATTTTTTTTGTGATTGGAGGTTCGCTGGAAGGTCTATTGCGCGATGGATGCTTCTTCAATAGTGGGAGACTTTAACCCGATCTAAGAAAAACTGACTATCATCATCAACTAAAGTCGAACAACTGGTGCAATCCAATTCGAGATGATGACTTTGTAAAAGTTAGTCTGGACACAAAAAAATTTGTATTAGTACCGTGCAAGGGTTTTAGCCGCCTCTATCTCCTGATTATATTGTCAGTATTTAAAAGATCTGTTATTTCTAAGTTAACATGCTTAAGAAGTCTACTTCTGTGCCTTTGGGTAATTTTTTTAAAATTCTTCTTCAACCATTTCAATCTTTAGTTAACTACCTAGATCAGCGTTCCTAATGTAGGTACCGAGGTACATTGGAAAACTTGGATATTTTGCTAACTTGTTTGGCGTCATGTGCATGCCCACAACTGAAGCCCGTACGTAGATCCATACTGGTTTTAGAGCTTGCTTTTATAGCAATATCCTACTGTAATTGGGCAGGGATGAATATCTCCCAATAAGCCAATACATTTTAGTGTATCGTATGTTCAACTCATCTCTTTTTTTCTTTATGCTGGGCTTTCCAAAGTAGGTTAGCATCTAGACAGAGTCATGCCTAGATATTTGGATATATTTGAGTACATATTTCACTACAAACTATTCAAACAATCACTTAAAAGAAGTCTGATGATGAATTAGTGGTGTAGTTCGAAATAGCTATCACTCCTACTAAAGTTACTGTGTTTATGAGTTGTTGTTAATGTTATTCTCACAAACAATAATTCATGGACTGAAATTTGACAAAATTGCCCAGCAGAAATTGTCAGGGTCAATCCGAACTAGCGAGAATCGTTGTTACTCCTCGCTTCCCCATTCAGTAATTCCACTACATTCTTTTTCTGACTTTAGGTCATTTCTGATCTGCCATTTTTTTTGTCCATTCAGATTTACTGTTAATTGCAAATTTGAGCTTTTTGGTTGCTATTTAACAGTTGCCGTCTGCAAAAATTGCTATGGTGATTTGTCCGGTTTCAGGCAGATCGCTAGTGAATAAAAGGCATAGCACTGGACCTAACACACTGCCTTGTGGTACACCGTCTCTTATTTTTCCTAGTGTTAAGTACTCCGTTTTCTGTTCAATTCTGAAGGATCGATCTGATATACATGACTCTAGAATTGTCGAATACTGCTTTGACATCGGCAGTTGCTTTTGTAATTTGAAGATCAATCCTTTGTGCCAGACTTTGTAAAGAGCTTGTGCTATGTCAAGAAATATTACAGAGGACACATTTTTCTCTTCTAATGCTTTTTCGATTTTATTTGTGATTCTATGCAATAAATATTGCGCAATACGTTGCACGCTTTCATCCATTGAAAGATTCTAATTTATTACATGGATTTTTCATCGTTTTAAATATTGGAATCCACAATCTGTTGTCTAATTCGAGTCAGTGTTGGCTAATTTAGAGTTCGATATAGATAATCATTCATAATCTGGGCGAAATTAATTGTATAGTGGGTGCAAGCATTTAGAGCATACGGACCTGCTCTAAGTAAAGATATTCGTAAGGCATAACCTACATTACATAGTTCCTTGTTCTCTACAAGGATTTGTACCTTGGACTGCTACTTCTATAATATTGGTCCAATTCGATGTTAGAACCTTTGAATATTTGGACGCCTAAAATACTGTTTTCTATTTTGATCAGAGAAAGGCAACGAAAGGCTTCTGAATATCAGAGATATGAGAAACAGAAGAAACCGCTAAGCACGATTTTAAAGGTCTACTTACTTAGGACACTTCACAAAAGCCATCTTTAGGAGCTCGTAGGTGCATTCTTTGGAATTGTTGTCTTTATCCATCGAGGGTACATATTACGTTGCTGATATTGGTGAACTCACCCTGAATGCGGATTATATTACATTCTTAGTTACTTACTTAACGGTCTAAATCGGCCCGTGAAGAGCATCTGTCTGAGACAATACAGCCTTCCATCCTCTGAACTCTGCTTACAGTTATCCAGACCAAGTGCTCTGGTATCCGCTATGGCTTGTCCTTTGAAGCGTAGGTTTGGCCTTACTTGCCTTCTCGAAGACTAGAGCTAGAGCTTCAATGTGGCCGAGTCAATGTAGTCGACGTATTATGACCTTTTTGGTCAAGAATGTTGCATTAGTCTGCTTCCAACAACAAATCCGCATCCAAGTCGATGCTTACTTTCGGTATCATATCATGGTATATGTATATCCATGTCGCATGTCAGTTTCGAAGGTCTCTAACGTCTTGTCAGTTACTCGGTAGCACATTTGTTTTTCGAGGGTCCTAACAACCCACTAATACGTTTATACGTTGCTGTTTGGGTTTTCTGCACAAAATTTCTCTTTTGCAGATGCTGAAGCCCGATGCTACATAAAATTGTTGCCCAATTATTCTGTTGGTAGGGCTTCTTGTTATAAAATTTAAGCAATATTATTTCAAATATGGCCGGCCGATTTCAGTTACACACTAGTTCCAACATGACCAGTAGCGCCGTTGGGGACCAGTGGCGAGTATTTCAAACTACAATCGAAAGAAACATGTAATAGAATAACATGACCGATGATTTCACCAGCCCATAAAACACACCAAAGAGTGAGTTTTAATTGATGTAAGGGCGTATCGACAAAGGCTTTTGGGTTTCCTTCACTCAAAACTCGGCAATTTTGCTTGTTCACATATCCATTTAATCAAAAATGAGCCTCATCGGAGAACAACATTGCCCTCCACAACGGCAATAACTTCTTCTGTTCGCACTGGAGTACATTATTCACTAGAGCAGGAGTTCCCTAACTGTGCGTCGCGACGCCCTGGGGCGTCGTGGCACTGTTCTAAGGGCGTCGCAAGTTTTATTTTTTCACTGCTGTAAAATTTCGAACAAATGAAAAGCATTACGATTCTCTTTACGAATACTATGAGCTAGGTCCAAGCGAAGTCCAATCGTCGAAGATTAAACGCGTTTATGTTTTTCGCATTTCCGGTCAGACTTTCTTCGTGGCTGTCACTCGAATTTGCCTTGCACTCAAAATTAAATAAGGGTTTGTCAATTGATATGTGTCGTTGCCAGCCAGATTCATCGTGAGCATTGCCGTGGTCCATGAGAGTGTACACTATAGGACAACTTGAGGCAGTCAGTTTGACGTGCATAAGAAATCGGCCTTTCGCAGATTCCCTGCACTAGAGTGTACGTGGTGCGAAAACAATTCATCGTATTCCGAATAACTTGCTCAGATGGACGATTATATCTACCGTAAAATGGACGTAGCGCACGTTAAGTTTGGCGAACCGAACCATGGTTTTCAAAATAAGTTTGCACAATTTCTATTCGTCGTAAAATTGCAAAACCTAATAACCACAGTAGCGCAGTAGCGCAGTGGCTAGTGTGCTGGACTACTGTGCGAGGGATCCCAGGTTCGATCCCCGGAAAAATCCAAATTACATCTTAAAGTTTTTTCTACTGCGCCACCTCTCGCGAACGTCTGACAAACATCCGAGAGTATGACTGTCATGAAAAAGCTTCTCAATTCAGCCGTTCGGACTCGGCATAAACTTGTAGGTCCCTTCCATTCGTCCCAAAAATTGAAACTCACACAAAACGAATGGTTGCGAGAAGCTAGGCCTTGGGTGTCACCCGCCTGTTGCGCCACCTATTTATTATTTTTATTTTTTTAATAACCACAAATAAACTTTCAACTGTCAAATTCACAATCTGTAGAAACAGTGTTGCCAAAAAACCAAACCTCTAAAAAAACACCCATTAAAAACCATAATTAGTAGATAAGGCTAATTTCATAATTACCATAGTTTGTCGAAAAGCTTTCAAAAATTAATAAAATAAGATTTTTTCTATTTGGTGGGTCTATAAAGGCGTAAACAAAAAACATCCCCCTAACATTACTTTGTCTAAAAAACTTTTACATTTTTTTTATTTTTCAACTTATTTATTTATTATTTGTATTTGTATTTTGTTCTTTTAGTAGCGACGAAGTACGAAATGGAGCGAGATTAGAACCACGAGTCATTGCTAAGGCTCCAGAAGGACATGGATGCCCACGATGTGGTGGTTATGTCTACGCAGCTGAACAAATGCTCGCACGCGGCAGGGTAAATATTTTTTTTCTAAACTGTTTACTAAAATTAAGTTCAGTAGTTAGGTATATGATTTTCCCAAAAACTGGTTTCGGTTGATATTGAGGCGGCAGAATAATTTTTGCTCTTTTTTTTTTGTACAAATCGTTAGAGCGACAGAATTACGAGATCGGATAATCTCGAGTTTGAAATTTTTACCGAAAACAAATGCGAGAAAGTTACAAACTGTTACATAGGTATTGCTTTTGGTAGAGTCTATAATGAGATTAGGTGATTGATTCGGTGAGGGGGAATGGCAATTACAAATTCACCACAGCGCGTTCTAAAATTATAGAGTTTGCTGTAATTTTATAGTTGAAACCATAAGCTAAACAGCATACATTTTCAATTTATTGGTAATTGGTCACTTACAAATATCGCAATCTTCTGATTAAAAAAATATTTAATTTGCATATTCGCCCGCCTCCGTGAAATTAAATTTAAGCAACCGTAAAGAGTTTGCAATACCAAAGGAAGCGCATCTCATATAAATTGGTTCTTGACTATTATGCGTCGGGGGCGGGTCTATTTCAGGAACAGTTCACTTTTCGAATTTTAATTAAAATCTATGACCGTGAAAATGTGTTCGGGTCCCCGATCTCAATATTGTGTCAGTTGAATCCAAACATAAAAATGAATATCTGACAAATTACGATTGATTTAACCTACAAACTATTTTAATATTTACATGAATTACATTAAAAAAAATACAGGGCTATCACAGGAGATGTTTTAAATGTCTTCTTTGCAACAGAACGTTGGATTCTACGATGCATTGCGACGGTCCAGATAAGGAGATTTATTGCAGAGGTAGCAATTTATGTAACAACTGTTTATTTGTTTCGTGTATCTTTCTTTCTTTTATCTGTTCAGTTAAAAGTCCATGTTGTTTATTTTTACCTACACCTCTTTATCTGTTACGTGTCTGTTTTAAGTTTATATATGTATGAAGTGTTAGTTTTCTTAGTCATAATTTAAAAACAAAAAAACAAGTCTCATTGCGAAAACGTAATTTTAGCCAGGTACTGTTAAATGAGTGTCTATATGTGATTCAATGTTTTCTATGTTTTTTTTATATGTTTGTAGCAATGGCATAAAGAGTGCTTCAAATGTGGAATGTGTAGTAAAGGACTAGATTCCATCAGTTGCTGTGAAGGTCCGGACAGAAATATTTACTGCAGAGGTATGTATGTTTGACTTTGACGCCATGTCGATGAGGTGGTTTTGGCAAAATGCATATAGGTAATTATTGTGCTGGTCTTTTGCCAACAGATATTAAAATAGATTGCAAAGCAATTCACAATTTAGTGTAACGACCTTTTGCCAAAACACTGTCGCTGTCTATATTATTTAAAATAAGTGAGTACATTGTTTAGCACAATTTTTGTTTTTTCTAAACTTAGACTATGACGAGTTTTTCATTGTTAACGATTATCAATTGCTATAAGAATTGAGGAACAACAACTTTGAAATGAAAAGTCAGATGGCCTACTTCCAAATGTGACTTACATGTTGTGTTTTTTTTTAGAATGTTCACCTGTTTATAATTAGTCATAGATTATTTTAATTCCATAGGAAAATCTCTATATCGAAGGGTCTATTGTTAGGTGTAAGGAAATTGTATTTGTATGTATAGAAATGTATGCTGAACTAAAGAATATTAAAAAAGATAAAATGCATATTTCGGAAAATTTATTGAAATTGTAGGAATTAGGTGTATGTCAAATATTATCTTTTAGACGGACAATTTGCGTACACACAAAATGCCTATAACAGTTACTTGTGGTTTGTTTTTATAAAAGGTTTTATTGGTTGGATTGTATTAAGGAGGTCCTCAAAGGACCACGGGGAAGATAGGTCACATTTCCTAAAATCAATTCGCTGAAGCTGTAAGTATTTGATTTGCATGAAAGATATCATTTAAATATCTATCAAGGCCTGGCAATGAATTAATTGCTTCTGATTTCTGTATAGAAAGTCTACTTTGTGGAAAATTGATCCGGACGAATAAAGCTGGATTATTCGTAGGTACTCTTGTTGTGAGTTTGTACTAAAAAGTTATCCAGATAAGATCTTACTTACGTACTTAAGGTGGCGCTATAGTCCGGGTGGATCTGAACCTCAACCAACAAGCATCTCCAGCCAGCGAAATCTTTAACCAGCTTTCTCCAGTTTCCACCTGAGTCGCTGATGTCATTGTCTGAGTTCATAGCGGAGACTAGGTAGAAAAAGACAAAAAGATCACAAAAATAATAAAATTCATCTTGCGTTGCGAATTTGTTTTTCCCAACATTTTGGTTATTTTGCTGTTTTTGCAAAGCACCAACAGAAATATGACATTTAGCCAATATTGCCGAGGAACTACCTATACAAATGGAAGTACGTACTGTCTACTTTTATACATTATGACCAAACAGATGAAAAGTTGTTAAAATAAGTGTCATTTTGTAAAACTCTCTGACAGTAGCTTAAATATTAAATTTAAAACGATTGGCAAACTATTATTATTTTTGTATTTTGACAGTATTGTGTAGACTTTGTGCAATTTCGTCTCTCACACTGACGTTTGAGATGTGTCGTGCTTTGCTATCAAAATGAAACAGAGATCAGCAAGGAAATGTCAAATCTGCAACATTTGTCAAATTGAAAGGAAATGTTGTTTAAATATGTGCTTTGGTTGCCACCAGACGTTGCAGTTTCTCTATTACTTGTGATTTTTTATTTATTTTTTTATAAAAAATAGCATAAAAATCAATATACAAGATTATATTTGTTCTGGAAGAAGTATACATATTGAAATTACAATCAATTTCATTTGGGCAACCGAACTTTTTTTCTTTTTTTTTAAATATTAAATTCTTAGATGTTAAATCCTAATCTTTTGTGTACCACCCACTAGTAAGTTTAAATGCCATACATACATAAACATTACAATAAAATAGGCAAAATAAGAAGGTACTTATAGTTTCATCAAATGCTCAAATTTATACAATTTAGGAATATTATTAAATAGGTTAGGTATAAATAATCTCAACTGTATATTTGCTAACCTGCAAGCAATGTATTTAACTTCCTATACGAAAAAAAAAATTCCGTAACAAAATAATGAAAAGTCGATTTATATTTCAACAGCATGTTATTCCAAAAAGTTTGGACCAAAAGGATATGGTTACGGTCAAGGAGGAGGTGCACTTCAAAGTGAATGCTATGCAAACGGGTATGTTGTTAAAGAGATTTACTGCGTTACGTTTGCTAAACGAAAATATATTTTTTTTAAATTGTGCTTTCCGCTTAGAATCAATGGCATTATTTATTAAGATGTCAGCTTACTAATATACTTTTGCGATAGATGATTTCAATGATATGATTAATGATATTCAGCTTAAGGTTTCGTAAAATAGAACGCGTTATTTACGCCGCGTTAGACGACGTCAAACAGATAGCTATCATCAAATATTCCTCTTAAAATGTCAACCAGCTCCGATGACGAATTATTGATTTTATTTGTCGTGCTACGAAATTTTCGAAAAAGAAAAAGAATTTGGGACATTTGGGTCGTGCACATAAATAAAAAGAGAGAATAAGTCGGAGAATACAGTTGTCATTTAACCGGGAGGTATTTTGGGGGTTACTATTCGCAGAGTGGTAACATTCGGTTGTTTCTAAGACACAAAGGGTGGGCAGGCCAACCATAGTCACCGTCATCAGGCTTGTCTCTGGGCTTTGACAAACATATGCCTTTAAGAGACCATGGGAATGAGATTCACGCTTAGGGTATTGATTTATCTTAACATCCAACTCGTCGTCGCAACTCTGTCTTTAATATTCTGTCTTATAATGTCAACTAAGTCTTGTTCGTGTGGTCGGTTTGCCATCTGTAGAATCATGTCACTGTAAAAGTCATCGAATGTTTCTTGAGATTGCTGTTTTTTATCCATGATGGATCTTAAAATCTCATGGTCCCTCTTATTATCCCTAATATAGTACAACAGTTCAGCTTTTAGATCGCGGTATCGTAGTTCGTAGTTCTTCGAACACTTCACTTTCCTATAAAGCCAATACAAATTCTATTTCTCAAGAACTTGGTTGTTTTTTTACATTTATGTTTTTGGTGTGATTTCACTACTTTTTGCAAGGTCCTTTCTTATAAACTATTCAGTAAAATTATATTCAGCAGGTAGATTAACTTCTATTAGCATATATTTTAAATTTTCCAGCAAATATTCCACGCTGGAAAATTTCAAATTTTTGATATTTCTCCTTTCGTACAATGAAGGTCCTACTCCTTTACCAAATTTTGACCATACCACGCCCCCTGAATGGAAAATCGCAAGTTTTGGACTTTTCCCCAGTATATGCATCACAGGATATAGCATTCTGCCAAATTTCACGATTCTAGGATGGCCGGAAGTGCTTTATGATTTTGATGATCATCATCTAAGTGAGTGAGTGAGTGAGTGAGACAGTTACGGTTTTAGCGATTTTTGAAGTCCTGTATGTTGAGAACAACTAATGCTATAGAGATGAAATTTGATGAGGTGGATCTACTTAAGCATGTTAAATGTTTCAAGTTTCAAGTTTTTGGCTTAATTGGTTCCGAAGTAAGAGGGGGGTCGAAAACAGCCTGAGTTTGTTCCTGTAAAAAGGGTAAACGCCTTTACTAGAGAACATGACTGGAGCACTACCGTGCCCTTTGTTTCTGTGTAGTAGTCGTTACAGAAGTTACGTTAAGTTTTTGTATGCTATCTGACGTTTGATAGCTAACTTACTCATTCAAATTTATCTCTTAATACAGTGGCTAGTGGGTGGAAGTAAATATCGTTCGATTTATCGTAGATGAAAGATGTGATAAAGAGAAACCCAGCAATTTTGAGAAGGTACGTAGACGTACTGCGTATAGATGCACTTCCAAGTTTTGTTGAGATCGTTGTACGTTCTGTTTGCTTATTTGTTGTTCCGTTCAGTGGGGATACAGTCCAAGTAAATTGGTGTACTATATTTATTGTTTTCATTCATTGATGTCATGCGTAGAACTTAAGCAACTTAAAAATGAACATCAGCGTAATATCGTCTGCATTCATTTATGCTCGTCTATATACCTACTGATTGTTATGTAGTACATTTGCAGTTTCTTTATGTCAAATCGACGGACGTAGTTCTGGTGCATTTGTAAGTACTATTCGTCATTTTAAATTTATTGTGTACCAGTATTTGTCCCAATGCCTGTAGTACATGTAAATGTAAAAAGGAGAACCTACATAGATTTATGTTTGTTTATGGTATATATTTACAATTTGTAAACAAATAAGTATACACATATCAACAGGTTGCTATGCACAAAGGTTTGGGGCCCGTGGTTATGGCCATCTTGGAATGTCTTCTTTGGGACTATTTTGTGATGTAAAGGACGCCGAGTGGCAGAGGTATACATAGAAAATAATATTTTTGTCTGTTTTGTGTTTTGTCCTACTCATGGAATGCGTATATTGAATGCCATTTATTTGCCATTCAATAACAAAGTAGCTGAAGGATATTGCATAGACGTAGGACCACCTAATAGGTAGATGCCAATAGTAGACAAGTAAGAAAGCAACAATTGGGGGTAGTCATGGTGCAGTGGGCAAAGTGTTTACCCAAATATCAGAATTTATTCATCCAGAGCACAAGTGAATGTTCCAGAATTTGATTTTTTTTTCTCAATGAAAATAACTGAGTGCAAAGTGGAATGCCGTGACCCTTGTCAACATATAAGATGTGTTTATAAAGATGCTACAGTCAAACTTCCATAACTCGAACTTCTTTAAGTCGAATTTCTCTATTACTCAAAGTTTTATTGAGAACTCTGCGTTCAACTTTTTTTAAATTTGGCCTCCATAACTCGAATTTATTTTCTTTCATTTTGAGAGTTCGACTTATGGACGTTCCACTGTAGTATACACGACGAACGCACTTAGCTTGTTACACGTGGTTAATGATGAGTGCCTTTTGGTGAAAGGGCCCAATAACTTTATTGTAAGAATGTGAGGTAATTTATTTCCCAGCCCAATTTTTAAGGATATATTTCAACATGAGCCCAATGATTACCTACTTTTAGATAACTAGTAATATTGATCCATGCAGCTATGCTTTTAACTAACCCTTTCCAGCTTCGCCTTAATACAAACATGTTTATGTTAACATCTATTTGAATTATTTCCCAATTTCAAAACTGACTGAATATTTGCCAATATTATAGCGATATGGCACCAAAAACCGCTGCAATTGACGTAAGCAAAATTCAAGCCAAACCAGGTGAGGGCTGCCCCCGCTGTGGAGGAGTAGTTTTTGCTGCCGAACAGGTTTTGTCTAAGGGACGTGAATGGCATAGGAAGTGCTTTAAATGCAATGACTGCACAAAGACATTGGACTCAATTATTGCATGCGATGGTCCTGACAAGGAAGTTTACTGCAAGACTTGCTACGGAAAGAAATGGGGACCCCATGGATATGGATTTGCCTGTGGATCTGGTTTCTTACAGACAGACGGTTTGACGTACGTATGAAAATAAACAAAAAAACACAGCTTCAACCTTGTGCTTTATCTTTTATTGTAGTGAGGATCAAATTTCATCCCAAAGGCCTTTCTATAATCCCGATACAACATCAATCAAAGCGCCTGAAGGCGAGGGATGTCCCCGCTGCGGCGGTATGGTATTTGCTGCAGAGCAACAATTATCCAAGGGAAAGATGTGGCATAAGAAATGCTTCAATTGTTCGGAGTGCCACAGGCCATTGGATTCAATGATTGCTTGCGACGGCCCCGATCATGAAATTCATTGCAGGGCTTGCTACGGCAAACTCTTCGGACCAAAAGGTTTTGGTTATGGTCACACCCCCACCTTGGTATCTACTGGTGGAGAATCAACAGTTTCTTAGTAAGTCTGCAGTTTTATTGAATTATATTTGAAATGTCTATATACTGTGATTTTTTTTTAGTCCCGATGGTGGAGAATTGCACGGAACCAAATCGTCCGGAGGATGTCCTAGATGTGGATATGCAGTGTTTGCTGCCGAACAAATGATCAGCAGGAGCAGAATATGGCATAAGAGGTGCTTCCACTGTGCCGACTGTCGTAAATCACTGGATTCCACTAATCTCAATGACGGTCCTGATGGAGATATATATTGCCGAAGCTGCTATGGTCGCAACTATGGTCCAAAGGGTGTTGGTTACGGCTTGGGAGCTGGAACTTTAACAATGGCCTAAGTTCTTTTGTGTTTTTATTATTTTATTTTGTATAGATATAGCTTTTACTACAGAGAGTATAATATATTTTATTTATTAAAATGCGATCGAAGAATTACCGTGATGAAATCGCTTATGAAAAGGTTTAGAAATTAAGTTCGTCAAGATATATTAGGCTAGGGTAAAGAACGACTGTTGAAAAGATACATTTCAAGCGTACCGAAAGACATTGAAACAGCATGAGGTTTTTTTAAAAATTAGAATATAGTAAATTATGCTACATAATATTGAGTTATGTTTACAGTATGCAAACAGAATTAAGTAAATAAATAAATAAATAAATATGTAAACGTAATTCAATATCTATATAATTTTAGCACCATAAGTGCTAGAATATTGTTCCAATATATTACGCATATTCTCGAAACACTAGCTTCGTTTCAACACAATGCTAATGGTAATGGCAATGAAAACGAAATGTCATTAAAATCAGTATTGAAAAGCTAAAGAACGTGTTTTGGAATTATAGGTATACTTTATTGAATTTTATTTTTGATAATTTAAATAATCTTTAGTGTAAAATCTTTTTAATGTGATTACAATTACTGTCTATTCTTAAATTCCTAAAGGGTTTGATAGATTTTACAATCGAAATGATTAATTCTGTCCCCGAAAATAGTTTTGAAACTTTTAAGTTCTTCACTTCTGTTGGGAAAGGGAACTAAAATAGGGGTATCAAACTTTTCTGGAATTTAAAAATATGATTGACAAGAAAATTATAAACAATCTAAACGAAGTTAACGAACGAATATTAGATACTAAGTATTTATTTAAATAATGATGTACATGCTGTTCCGACTGCATTTGACATACAAAAAACATCTTGATTATATCTGCAAAGTACAAGCTGCGGTGCGCTTTAATATGTCCAGTAAATTGTAAACAAATTTACCTTAAATATTAGGTAGGAATTATATTTATTATTAAAAAGAGTAATAAAAGCTAGAAACGAAGTACTGTTGTTTTTTAACTATGAACATCATAAATGGGGAGGGTCACAGAATCAGTAATACAAAGTTTCCTTAAATACGTGACTTGCTGCAGAGTGGAGCACTAAAGTAGTTTGGTTAACAAACAATATAGGTATGAGGTAAAATAGTTGTCGTCTACAAAAATGCCATTCACTGTCTATATCGGCAATAATAAGGATAATGCCCGAAAGAATAAGATGGCGAAATGAGATTTCACCATTGTACTGCTGGTGTGATCCGTAGAAATCGGACTATAGAAACACCAGAATACGTGAGGAACTGAAGGCCGAGCAGCTACTTCTCAGGACGGAGTGGTCCATGCTTCGGTGGTTCTGTCATGTTAAACGCTTGTCACCGACCAGCATCCCACGACGTGCTATGGAACCCGTACCATTAGGCAGGTGTCCTCTAGGTAGACACCGGATGGTTAGATCTAGTTCTAGCGAAATGTTAAACACAAATATCAGTGAAAAAAAGTCTTAATAAAATTCAATTCAACTCAATTCAAGTGCGAAATTTGTCATATTTGGTATTGGATTTTATATATAAAAAACAACTGTTGCCAAAACTTAAATAAAAAACAAAACAAAGATCCAGTTTGTTTGATTTTCATGATCTGATCCGGATCAGAACACGCTGTTAATAAAAAACGGCTATGCAATAAATATTTTTATTTTCTCTAGAGCTTTGCTCTCTAAAATGCCAAACGATATGCAGTAGTATAAGTCAAATATTATGCAGAACATCAACAAATATGCAATGAAATATTAGCAGGATTACCGAGAAGTATGCAATATGTATCAAATTATTTTTATTTTGCAGACACTTGTACGCCCAAAGGTATGCAGTGTTATATAATTGCTGATGCTCATTTTGATTGAGTGTAAAAATCAGCACCGCGATTTTCTGAAAATTAAAAAAAAAGTTTGTGCTGTCGTTTAAATTATTTCTCTATCTAATTTTATACAATCTTTTTTTAATGCATAGCGACATATCTCCGTCCGGAATTATGTAGCTTTTTTCTTGCGGATTTATGTCGTTTTGAAAACGTCATATCTCCGCGCGGAGCTATGTTGCATTTGCATTTAAAACGACATATCTCTGCGCGCGGAGATATGTCGTTAGTAGGTTTGCTTTCTACTTTTCTGTCCGTCGAACCGTTGACAGTTGGCAGAGCGTGAGAGTAAGCATTTTCATTGGTGGAAATATAAGATAATGAGCTGTCTCTCATATGTCATCGGCTGTCAACGTATCGGACGAATTCTATGGGACTGTTTGTTACTGTTCGTTCCGTCGAATACGTCAATCCGTCGACGCAACGGATGCGACAGATTCTATGGGTCGGAGTCTTTAGTTCGGCGGAGATATGTCGCGCGGACTATGTCGCTACCCAATTTTTATTTACGTTAATTTTATGTCGATTTCCATTTGGCAAAAAAAAAAAACACTTTTCAGATTCAGAGCAGTTTTTCTTCTCTAGAAATCAGCTGTCTGTCAAAATCAATTTCCATTGGGCAAAAAAAAAAAAACACTTTTTTAAAGATTCAATACACTTTTACTTTTACGCACATACTTTCACCAAAACCAAAACAAGTGACATTTGTCAAACTTTAAGGTTAGTTATTCTTAGGGGAGACTGGGGCACATTTGAACATGAAGCGCACGCGTTTTATGCTTAAATTGCATATTTTAATTTTTCTATTTGTAAGAGTGTACACATTTTATAGTGAACTTTTCTTTTTGTGTAAAATATATTTTTAAGGCACAACTACATTTGAAAACGAATAAAGAAAGGTAGGTACGTTTTTTCAAAAATATGAAAATTATACCTAAATATTTGCGCACATTTTTTTCTGTCTCTTATTGGGGCAGGTTTGAACAAAATAGTCTGGGCACATTTTGAACAAGGGATCTGTAAGTGGCATTGAACTAAAAGCTAAGCTACCACCACGCTCCGGGAACAGTTGTCGATCGATCGAAAGTTGTCAACAATCAACGATCAACTATCGACACTCACAATAGGGGCCTATATTTCGCATATCCGTTGAGTACTTACGCTGAAAAACGTAAGTTTTTTTTAACCCAGGCGTACTAATATACGACACCAATCAACTATTAAGCAAGATTTTGTTTTAATGCTGCTTAACTAAAAAGCCGTGGTCCACCCCGGATTGTTAGCGCCATCTAAAGTAAGTAAAGTAAAGTAAAAGTAACTAAAATGCACAAATTTTCGTTTAAAGGCTGCGGCGTTGACCTTGAGTAAAATTGTTTTTTTTTTGTAAATGCAATTTTCTTGGTGAAATTGTAAATTTAATTTTATTTCGGATATTCTCTGAATTAGACCTATGGGCGCCTTTATTTCAATAGCTATTCATGTCTGTCCCAAAAATAAAGAAAGTGAAAATGTTTCAATGAAACTGGTGTTCTCATTGTCGCATAATTATTATTTTATTCGTTCGTGATGAATTTTTTTTTTTTATTTTGATACGCCTAGTTGCTTAAGTCGGTTTCAGTAGAAAAATGTACTAGTTTTCTGTAGTTTTTATAATGGTTTCTTATTATATTTTTTTTTAGACCTGAACCTCGTTTAGTAAGGCTGAAAACACACCGGATAAAGCAAAACGTTTTTGATTCTTAAATCAAGAAAACGTTTTTTATTTGAACACACACCGAGCGAAACAGAATGTAACAAAACAAAACGTTTTGTTTTCTTGTTTCGTTTGGTGTGCGTTGAAATAAAACAAAACGGAATTTCCGATGCTTTTAGTGCTTTTAGTGTTGTTCAACATGTGGTTTGCGCACGGAGTAAACATAGAAGCAAATAAAGGTGAAAAGTGCAACGAAAGAAGAAAATAAAAACAACGGATTTTAAATTTTGTTTCGCAAAAACAACAGGTCAGCTATCGGCAACGAAACATGTTTTTCTGATTTGCTTTGGTTTTTATGTTTCGTTTCATTTGGTGTGTGTTGCGCCATAAGAAAGTATGCAATTATCAACAACGACGCTGATTCGAAACAGTTTTGTTGTATTCGGTGTGTGTTGCTCGTATGCAATGGCATGTATTTTCGACAACCACAACCGAAACGCTTCAAAACAAAAACGTGTGTTTTGTTTCGTTTGATTTGGTGTGTTTTGTCTCATAAGAAACCATGTTCTCTTGTTTCACGAAACAAAAAAACACGTTTTGCTTTATCCGGTGTGTTTTCAGCCTTAAGCAACATTTTAAAAACAGAAATTAATTTGAGCGATGTTTAACTAAACATAGAAATCAAGGAAATCTAATATATATGTACGACTAATGATCTTTAACTTAGTATTCTTAGCCATTCAACGTTAAACAAAAGAACTAGTACTTTGTTTGACCTCACGTGAAATTGTGTGCTTTCAATGCATTATAATACATGAAATAAATTATTTAATTTGAATTAGCAAATATTCGTTTGCTTTTGTTTGCCCCGAAAAAACACCGAAAACACCGCTGCTAACACGTCACATCACTATTCTCAAAGACGATCGCTGAATGCTACCACTTGCTACCGATGGGCCCTCCCTTGCGGCCGGAAGTGAGTTTTGACGTTAGTAAATGTCAAAAATGTTTCCTTCCTTTTAGTGAAATTGCCCTGGTACGGTTTGGGTTTTTATTTACTGGTTAAAATCCATTAAAATCTTGTAATCCTTTTTAGATTTTGAGAAACAGCCAAAACCCAGCGATTTCATAATGCCTCCAAAGTTCGATCCCACGGAAGTCAAATTAGGTATTTAAGTGAAAAACAAACAATTTAGCATTTTACTTATCGACTATCTATTCCAGTCTACCTGCGTTGTGTCGGTGGTGAAGTGGGAGCTACATCTTCCCTTGCTCCAAAAATTGGTCCATTGGGTTTGGTGAGTCGACTGCATTTGTTTCTTTATCGAACTATTTTAACTAATAATTCAATTTAATTTCAGTCCCCAAAAAAAGTTGGTGATGACATCGCAAAGGCTACATCAGACTGGAAAGGTCTGAAAATTACCGTATGTCTGACGATCCAAAACCGTCAAGCTGCCATTTCTGTTGTACCATCAGCTGCGTCCCTTATCATTAAGGCTCTGAAAGAACCACCAAGGGACAGGAAGAAGCAAAAGAATAGTAAGAATAATTTTAATTTTTGCACAAGCATTCAAAATCTAAACCAAAACAATTTATAGTCAAGCACAGTGGAAACATCACCTTCGATGATATCACAGCTATTGCTACTTCGATGCGCCCCCGTTCCATGGCAAGGAATATGTCTGGAGTTGTCAAAGAAATCCTTGGCACAGCTCAAAGTGTTGGTTGCACAGTCGACGGCAGGCCACCACATGACATTATTGACGATATCAATGCAGGCGCCATTGAAGTTCCAGAGAATTAGATTCGAGTGTTAACAACAAAATTCTTACGTTAAATAAAAGTGTGGTCTGGAGAATGTATTAAATTTTGATACAAAATTCTTGTGTTGTGTATTGATAGACATAAGCCAACGACTGTCATTTTCGCTAACTAGTTTGTAAATCTTGAGCAGTGGATACAATTGTGTTACGTGCAACAATATTCCCAAATAACTAGCATTGCTTACAAATGAACAAAAAAAAGGCCCCTTATACGTTTACATAGAGTGCCGAGTGATAAAAGTATTAATGTCGACATGACCTAATGGCAAAGTTTGCATTCCAAGCAATGCCGGCTACAAAATTATAGGTGTGCATTTAAGGCTGAAATAGTAAGCAGAAGAGCTTGGAACCTGTAAAGGTAAGTGAAGCCTGCCTCAATTCAAATTTCTGGTAGGAACCAATCATCTTACTCGAAGGCTGAAACTGATCGGAAAGACATGCTGACATTTTTTCTACACTTTTCTTCGAAAACAAACTTTGATCGGTGGATCCCTTGGTTTACGTTTTTCAGCCACTATCTACATGTGGTTACATGATCCCTAAGAATGTGGATACAAAACTTTTTTTTAAATGGCATAGTAAAATATCTACGCCCTACTGCCTAGACATGCGCTAATCAAGAGTATCTTCGAGTAGATCCAACTTATGTCTCAGATTGTGTACACTACGTGGTTTCTGTCGCTTATTTACGTTTGGGAAAACTTTCCACTACATTTCGGTGGAATCATCTAATGCATCAATCACAATTATTAGGAAGGTTTCAACACAGAAGAAGGTCTTCAAAGACGACACAGTTCTTAAAACGAAAGCAACTTGACACGTTTTTCTAATAATATTTGTATTTTGGTTTTACCATTTCTCTATTAATATACACTGCAATATATAAATAAGGTTTTGCAGGCCAAATAAATAGTTTGTATCATAAGTTTCCTTTTCTGTGTCAAACACATGTGCGAAATCAATCATTTTTACTTTTACCCATGGAATGCAGTCTACGTTGGTTTTATTCTGAAAGTAGGCAATCGCTAGAATACTGAAACTAATCGCACATCGACTAATGTTACTTACCAAGGTTCTCCTTTCATACTCTTTTGGGCCATTTAGATCGCCTAAAAGAAAAGCTCTGTTGATTAAAGTGTCCATTGTTAGAATATCCCCAGAGTTACCTTTTTCGCCTTCCGCAAGCATTTTCAACAGCACCTCATAGTCGTATGCAATTAAAATCGAACTGGAGAAGAAGTTAGTCGACGTTTGTGTCGTGAACCACTTTTGTAGACGATACAATTGGTTAAGTATAGATTTAAGTAAAGGTTTGTAACATTTGTTTTGAGCGCTTAAGAACATCACCAATGTATCACAAAATGCTTGCTGGTCCAGATTCTTTCCGTAATCCTTTCCAAATTTTAAGGGTTCACCATTTATGTTGTATATTTGAAATCCGGGAACACAAACACCAATCGAATTTTTACATGCAGCATATTTTTGTTGCTCTACAGCAATTTTATCGGCATTAGCCAGAGGGTCCCAGGTTCTTCTTCCAATTTTTATATCCATTACACAGGGCATATTCATCAAGTGTGTGAGGTTCTCCAGTTTAATGAACAAGTGCTAAATACAAAAATGTAAACAAAAGCGTTTAGTCACCATTGACAACACTGACAGGTATTAATGATTCATTTACCTTGGTGCCATAAATAAGCATTTCCATGTGACCATCGTACCGGGGAACCAACTTTTTGAGTTCAATAGTCTTAGCATTTTCAGTTTCTTTCAGTTTTTTATAGAATGCAATTTCACGTTCGGCACATATCGGCTTGGCTAATGGTTTGAACACAGAGTCGCCGGACTTATCCCTTAGCATGCCAAATTGTATAGAAGGGCCATCAATTGTATGACCAGCAACTTGGGTTTCCAAAAGGCACAAATCTACCGGTAAATTCATTGGAATTCGGGACGAAAAAATCGCTTCAACGAGATCATAACATACGAGGCTACAAGTGCCTGTAGAATTCTGTTACAAGTGGTGGTAAATTTAACATTGGATTTGCAGGTTAGATTTGTGTCTGGGGAGGTACTATCTTGTGCAAATTATGTTACATACGACAGGCACTTTGTTGGGTGGTTTTGGTTGCTATTGCTTAATTTCAAGTAGGAACAATTGTAGACTTGGAAAAATATATCCGCAGAAAACCAGTAACTGCCAGAGGGTGTTTGACAGACACACATTTTTATTTTTTTTATTTTGAAGAAGGTAAGTTCGATTATTTTGTATTGCTGTTGACATAACTGTTCGATTTGAAATTTATAGAGTTTTCGATTGGACAGACAGATCAATTTTTTCCAAATCCCTGCCAGTTTTTAAAAATTTGAAATGTATTCGATTTAGATGTATGACTACACGGTGTCCCATGAGCAACGAACGTGCCGGATGCGACGTATAAAGTAGGTTTACTTTCTACTTTTCTGTCCGTCGAACCGTTGACAGTTGGCAGAGCGTGAGAGTAAGCATTTTCATTGGTGGAAATATAAGATAATGAGAGAAACTGTCTCTCATATGTCGTCGGCTGTCAACGTATGCGACGAATTCTATGGGACTGTTCGTTCCGTCGAATACGCCAATCCTTCGACGCAACGGGTGCGACGGATTCTATGGGTCGGGGCCTTTAACACCGCGTCTCCACGAGCAATATTTCATATCTTGCCATCTGTCATTTCTCATAGAAAAGAAAGAAAGATAGTGTGCAATAAAATGTAGGGTGGGCATTTCATGGCTTAGGTACTATTTCCATAGCGGCTGTTGCTATTCGCCCGTTGTTCGGGACACGGGCACGTAACGAAATGTCAAAGTTTATATTGCGTCAAGTTGGGGAATGTGGCTCGCTACCCTCGCGTTTAGGATAAAACTTTTATATTTATAAAGAGTTTTTAATGAAAATAGGATTACGTTACGTTGATTACGTAGTCGTGTCCCGAACATCGGTAAACGTCAGTTCAGTACAAAATCTGTCAAAATGAACGGACGAATAGACACTCCGTTCCATAGCCATCCCACGAAAAAACATGCGTCACAACAAAAAAGTACACCCCATAGAATACTATCGATATCAAGCTATGAGCTGAGCAATAGATAGAATACCATTTTTCATAGAATACTATTTGTGGTCTCCACGAGCAATTTTCATAGCATACTTTATGGCGTTCTATGAAATATTGCTCGTGGAGACGCGGTGTAAAGGCAAGTTGAATGAAGTAAGGCCATTAAAAAGGTCCCCTTAAGAACGGGCATCGCCAATAGCTCGGGCCCCAAGCAAAATTTCCAAAATCATAGAAATCGATTTTCTTAATTTCTTATTCACCTCGATTACCGTTGTCGTTTCCTACTCAAAAATACACGACCCTTAAAAATCTGTATTACACTAACTTGTGGTTTTTACACGACAAAGGTCGGATGAAAATGTCAAATGCCTTTTTTGTACTAGAGTTTTGTAGTCGTCGCACGACTTTACTCTCGAAAAAGCGACACGACTTAATGGCGTTAAAAACGACCTTTTTTGTCGTTTGCAATTTCGCTCCCGAGGTAGTCGGGTGGTTCAATTAGGCTGTGTTTGTGCGTTTGTATTCGGTTTTTTTTTAACTGAATTTATTTCTTTTTAATGGAAGAATGCACACAAACATTCAGATTCCATTTGTGGAAAATTTGCTTTTTATTTTCATTTTCAAAACATTCAGTTTGACTGGATCCCATGGATAAGTTAAAAACATAAAAGAAATATAGAAAAAAAAAATATAAATCTTCTATATCTATATAGTTTTAAAATGTGTTCGGATACGTATAACTTGAAAACCACCGACTCTATTGCGCTCAAATTTACAGATAATCTTAGGTATTAGCCCAGGAGATTGGTCAAAATTGGACAAAGGGGAGTGGCACCTCCCATACAAAAAAAAAACTCAAAATCGTATATCTCGAAAACTGCCAAATCGATTAAGCTCAAACTTACAGATAATCTTAGTTATTGGCCCGGGAGTGTTGCTGTGAAGATTGGTCAAAATTGGACAAAGAGCGTGGCACCGCGCCCATACAAAAAAACATTCAAAATCTTATATCTCGAAAACCACCGAATCAATTGAGTTGAAACTTACAGACAATCCTAGGTATTGGCCCAGGAGTGCTCCTCTGAAGATTGGTCAAAATTGGACAAAAGGCGTGGCACCGCCCATACAAAAAAAAACATTCAAAATCGTATATCTCGAAAACCACCGAATCGATTGAGTTGAAACTTACAGACAAACCTAGGTATTGGCCCAGGAGTGCTCCTTTGAATATTGGTCAAAATTGGACAAAGGGCGTGGCACCGCCCATATAAAAAAAACATTCAAAATCGTATATCTCGAAAACCACCGAATCGATTGAGTTGAAACTTACAGACAAACCTAGGTATTGGCCCAGGAGTGCTCCTCTGAAGATTGGTCAAAATTGCACAAAGGGCGTGGCACCGCCCATACAAAAAAAAAAAACATTCAAAATCTTATATCTCGAAAACGACCGAATCGATTGAGTTGAAACTTACAGACAATCCTAGGTATTGGCCCAGGAGTGCTCCTCTGAAGATTGGTCAAAATTGGACAAAGGGCGTGGCACCGCCCATACAAAAAAAAACATTCAAAATATTATATCTCGAAAACCACCGAATCAATTCAGTTCGAATTTGCAGACAATCAAAGGTATTGGCCCAGGAGTGGTCATTGGCCAAAATTGGACAGAGGGCCATGGCGCTACCAAATTGGATACTTTCTTCTACGGATTTGTTCGTAATTGCTACCCGAAGGTTTAGGAAAAAAAAATGGAAAAGTAATCGATTTGTTTTGTTTCTCAAATTGTTGATTTCCAAATTTCAATTGTATCTTTTTTGTTCGTTAACTTTCTTCACTGGCTATTACAAAGGTAAATTATTGATAGTGAAAAATTTATATGCGAATTATACAAAGTGATGATCATTTATAGTTCGATATTTGTTACGATGCCAAGAAGAGATAATGGTAACAGTAGCCGGCGTTCTCAAAATGCAACGCGACACAGAAATATCGTAGCACGTCGAACGGAAGACGAACGTGCTATTGAAAGGGAATCAGCGCGAATCAGAATGATTGAAAATCGACACAGAAGAAGAAGAGATATTCGTGCTCGGCAAAGTGATGAAGCAAGATCACAACGTGAGACTTTAGAACGACAACATCAAATTCCTCCGGTGAACATTGAACGCGCAGCCAAAAAAAAAAAAACAGACTTTTTGACAGTGTGCTACAGTCATTCGAATAGATTTTACAACCAAGAGGTGCAAACTTAGATAAGATTTGACTGCCTCAGTCACCATCAAAACCTCTTAACGAGGTAAGACACTCAAATTCGCAAGTATAGCAATACAGTTCTCACGACATTTTGCTTGGGTCCCGAGTTACTGGCGATGACCGGTTTTAAGAGGGCCTTTTTCAAAACTCACGAACCGTTCGTCGTATCAATTCGAAACTTTGTAATGCGTCCCAATCTCTGTTGCAGTTGAATTTGAATATGCTTATCGCTTCATCAAACTCCAGCGTACGTACCCCAAAATATCATGCGGAATTCTGTAAGGATGAAGTCATACTAGAAAGTGGTACACATCCTCACGATCTTTTTGGTTGCATATGTTGCATAGTATGTAGAGTATAGGAGTTCCCCCTTAGTCTAAATATCTAAAGATGGTGCTCATCATATCGGTGTATTTGCCAGCAAAGAAATATGTTTTGTCGCTTAGATAGTGGCTCAGTCTGCTATACAAAGTATGATCTGTGTTGAGTATTGATCATATAATTTTTGAACTGTTTTCTCCAATACGGTGTTAAACATATTTTTCAGAGATACTAATTGCTCCTTAGGTACTTTCTTAGGTAGGTTTCCTGCGCGATATATAAATATAAAAGAGGGAACTAACTGATGACTGTGAATTAATCTCTGTGTACCAAATGCTGAGGACTGCGCGAGCGAAGCCGCGGGCAAAAGCTATAAATCTTTTAAAAACTGAAATCTTTCGAGAAGTAAAAACTTATTTCCACAATAATTTCTTTTCGGAATTAAAAAAAACAGACTTTTTGACAGTTCCATATACAAGTCCTACCAGTCATTCGAATAGATTTTACATTCTAGTCGTAAACAAATCTGCTACGAATTCGGCGGGTAGGTGTTAGGTATTGAGGATTCAAAACCGACACGACTCAAGAAACGATAAAAGTCGTTTTCGACAAGCGACAACGGTAATCGAGGTAATTAGTACACAAACCGAGTTCGAAGTCGATTGGATGAAAAGCACCCTCTTCGGTGTCAAGCAGTAGGGTAGACTGCTTCGATCACCTGCTTCTCCTTGACACCATTTTCTCTCTCCTAACATATACTAACTGTCAAAGGCAATAGGTGGGGGTATACTGTTTCGTTTACCCTCCTTCTTTTCCGAAGACAGATTCGCCTCTGTTCCGTACCAGCCACACTTCTCGCAAGCAAACCGTCAGAAGCTACAGGCGGGGTGGTTAGACTGTTTCGGTCACCTCTCTTTTCGGTACCAAGCAGTAAAATGAAGTGCTTCAATCAAGCTATTCTGCTCAGTAAGTACCAGTCTCTGTTCTGTGGACTGATTGTCAAAAGGAAATAAACGGGAGGCAGACTGCTACGGTTACCCCCCATCATTTTCAATTCATCCATTTACTTTTATGGTCAAGCAGCAAAGCGAACTGGCTTAATCACACACTTCTGCCACCAGCCTCCCTTCTTAGTGATAGTCTGTCAGAGGCAATAGGCAGGGGGTAGACTGTTACGGTCACCCTCCGCCCTTACCCGAATACTAACCGCAACCAAGAGGTGCAAACTTAGATAAGATTTGACTGCCTCAGTCACCATCAAAACCTCTTAACGAGGTAAGACACTCAAATTCGCAAGTAGCAATACAGTTCCTACTGTAATGTCCGGCACACATTTTTTTCTGGCCAAAGAAAGCGTATTGGCGACACAAGTTGCGTACATATAATAAGTATTTTATTTTTGCCCAATAATCCAAGACTCGCAAAAAAAAAAATCTGTATATACAAGTACCTACATGGATATAAAAGCTGAGACTGGTAAAGCTTGGCAAAATAAATACCACAACATTTATCTACATTATGTGCACACAATACTATGTATGTGCAAAACAATGGTTCATTCTTACAACATAAACATTTTCAATTTTAAGGCTATCAGCTGATATTATTTCGAGCTGATAAAAAACGCTCAACCTAATTCGGCGAATGTTCCTACAGCACTTACATCGTGTGAAATTTTTGCTTTTCTCGTTATTGTAAAATCATATTTAATCATCGGTTATTGTTGTGAGTGAGATCTAGAGTAAAAGCGCGGTTTAAAGTTTTAGTTCTAAAATCATTATAGCAATGAGCTAAAGTTAATTGGATTAAGACCAACGATACTCTTCATCTTCAGGTACGAAACAAATTCAGTGTAGTACAAGAAAGTTGAGTGACTCAACTTATTAGTATACATTATCTTTTACCAACCGCGGTGTGGTGACTGGTGAGATGCTTTTATGCAAATTTGGCTTTGCAAAGTAAAATTAAGAAAAATGCTAAAATTATAGTGATTTTAAGGCAGATAGCATATTTTCATGTGTGGATGCTGAGGCGACTGTAGTTGGGAGAGTCCTTGACCATGTCTAATGGCCTTTTCATAATTATTTGAAAATCGAAACGGTCGCTCGGCGGATGCCAACTGTATACGAAAATCGCATGTGTATAATAATTCAGAGTCAGAGCATCAACTAGCAATCTTTAAAAGCGCGCAAAATTATCGTAATAAATATTATATCGTGTTCATGTGAGTATGGCGCCAAAAACAGACAAATTAAATTACTAGCAATAGAAGATAAGAGACGGAGAACTGCACATTAGTGGCTAAAGTCATTGCTCGAACAAGGGTTTGCTTTCGCAAGGTGTAGTGAATAAATATATCAAAATGAGCTTTGTTCTAAAAACGTTTGGTTTTGTAAGTAATTCAAAAATCCGTCTATATATTTTTTGTACTTCGGCTTCGTCCAAATTCATTCTATGAATAAGCAGGACCGTGTTGATAAGGGATTTACGCAACGTCTGTCTTGCCTAGTAGCTCGTGAAGGTGAATTCTTACTCAATTACATTTTTATCGCATAAAACCAAAGACTGCCTGACAGTCTATGTAGATAACAAGATCGGATTTCAATAGCCACCTACATCTACTTGTTCAAGGCGGTCGTTGTCGGTGCATAGCTATCTGCGCATTCATAGGTCTTATATCGCAATGCCAATGATATCTCTGTTCAGCTTAGCATTGTGTGCGATGCTAAGTTTGTTGTAAAAATCATCTTCGTCCTGGGGCAATAGGTACTCTAAACCAAAATCTGGCGAATATTATCCTACGTAATGGCTGCAAGAAAATTAAGCCAGTACATATTGCCAGTATTAGTACATTTTATACGTATGTACTTACGCACTTCATAAATATTTGTTGGTTGAAAAATATGCACATTATTGAATTACTTTTTGTTTTCATATTACTATTTTGCCTTTGTAAATAAATAGTATCGGCCAGAGACATAGCTATTGGATATGTCTTAAGGACCATTCACATGGGAGCAAACGAACGAATTGATGAAATGCGAACAAACCACTTTTTATGCATTTATGAACAGAAAATTGTACATTTTACTACTCCAAGATGAGGATAATTAATTATTCCATCAAAATTTATTAAGAAAACAAGTCTATTAACAGTTATAACGAAATTTCGAAATCCAAATTTTTTGCCGCGAACGAAAACACCCTGGCGCGAATTGTCAGTCTATTCACAATACACATCATTTAAATCGCGTTCCACAAAGTAGCGAATAAAAAATTCGTTCGAACTTAACCTTATTCCAAGAGGAGGATATCTTGGAATAATAAAATGCGGAATTTTCTGTTTATAAATGCATAAAAAGTGGTTTATTCGCATTTCATAAATTCGTTCGTTCGCTCCCATGTGAATGGTCCTTAAGGACATGAAGGGTGGGTTGGCCATCCCTAGCCATTAACATCAGGCATGTTTTGAGTTTGTGGCGAACCTATATCTTGGAAAGACCATGGGAGAACAAGTTGCGGTTAGGATAAGTTGAGATAGGTTAGTTTTAAGGTATAGTAGGTGTAGTTTAGGGCATAGTTTTTACTTTTAGTTTAGTTTAGTTATAGTTTAGGCTAGATTAGTTAGGTTCGCTGTGTCTCTCCTTTACTTTCTCCAAGGTATTGGCCGAAGTCCTTGGGCATTTTCCGTCTCTTTTCTCTTTCATTTTAATGGTCCTTTTTGTGTGTCCGAGGTCAAAGTTTAGTAGCTTTCTTCAATTTTGTTTGTGTACTTTCTTTTATTAAATGGTATGAGATAAATATGTTTGTAGAGCAGGTGGCATAAGGTGAGGTGGCAAGAACACCCCCGTCCGACGAGCTCTAGGCGAGTAACCACAAGCATACCGCGCCCTCCTCACGTTTGCCGAATCTGCTCCTGTGGCTCGACCCTGGCTCACAGCAATGACCTTTTTTAATATGACTGCGATTCTATTAGCTCATAGGTCTTTGCATGATATAAGAAAATTGTTTAAATTACAAAAGAGAAATAAAATAGGGGATGTTAAAACAGAATTCTCAATAAAGGGAATTATCTGATTTAATACAAACTAGAGCTGTCATTTGTAAAAAAAGATCTTTGGAAAGTTGTTAGCGACAAGCCAAAAACTTTAGATGCACGTCCGACTAACACCGACTACACTACATTTTAAGAAGAACTTTCTCGTCACCATCCCCTCTAGATCAATCTGGAACGAGGACACATTTTCCGAAGATGATAAATTCACTTCTATATACTGACGACTCGAAAACCAAAGACGGATTTGTCGGGCCGTGGGAGCATTTTCTCCGAAAGTTTTAATCTTTTAAGCTCTCCTTCCGTCTTCCAAACTACTTTAATTTTCCAGGCGGAAATAATGGTGATAAAAGAAATCTAATTTTGGCTGAAGAAAAACGTGATATCCATTAAGGATATCTGCATATTTTCAGACAGCCAAATAGTTATCCAATCCTTGGATTCGATCACTACAACTTTTCTAGTAGCCCTCGACTGCCGACAGTTCAACATTCACCTATTTTGGGAGCCGAGCCGGGGCATATAGACATCTCAGGAACTTGCCGAAATAAGAACAACCATACCCATTGTTGTGTTGGACAAAGGCGCCCCGAACATACCAATCGCTACTTGAAAAGAAAAATTTAAGCTGGATGCTCGAGAGTGCAAATCGTAGGTGCCACACAAATTTGGCCTAAGTTGGATATAAAACTCTCTATAAGAATTTGATTTCTCTCAACAGATTCCATATCGGAACTACAAGAGGTGTCATTACTGCGGGCCTGTCTAAAAGGAGATCACGCCGCTGCGTAAGCCCATGCCCCTTTTGCAGAAACTGTTTGGATGAAGAAGAGGAGGAAACTAGTCCTCACCTTCTTTGTCCCTGCATAGCTCTTTCCCGTAGAAGGAAACTTCATTTGAAAGCCTTCCATTACAACGACTGCATTACAACGAGTAGGGCGATCTGACATGATCAGTTTTTCGTGATATGTATCACAATGGACCTATGCTGGTTGAAGTGTTTTGGGGATTCCTAGCTGGCAGCCACTTTCAGCCAAACCAGACCATAGTTGCGACAGTTTGAAGTGTAATATTTTCTAGCATAATTTCCTTTTTAGATGGAATAACGTTAAGTCCACTATCCTTTATTCCCATTGAGTATCTATTATAATATTAAAAGCCGACCCGATTTCGCCTCGAAGTCATTTACTCTACTTAAAGTATACCAAAACTATTTTTCTTTTTACCAAATTAAAGCTTACCACTCATACATGTGTTAAGAAGAATAATTATTTGGAAAAAGTATTTGCAAAATAGGTAAATTAGTGTTTTTAAATTACATTGGTTACAACAACAACATTCTTCGCTGCGCATACAAAGAAAATTAATATTTCCCCTTCGCTCAGTCGAAGTTCTGTCTTTGTGTGAAGCAGAAATTAAAAAAGAGAATCATACACAGAGAACGTTTCTATTATGTATAACTCCGTCTCTTCTTATGAGTCATCATAACTCTTGACTTTGCCTTTAGCTGGACTGGATACCCCAGTATACCACAGCACACATAATTATATATATACTTTTTGCGATCGTGCGACAGGACAAAAATAAAAAACAAAACTACACGATCATATGAGTACCTCATTCGAAAAGAGTTGATTTGTTTTTCAGTGAGTGCTATGGACAATGGTCAGCAGCTGTATGTAGTTATGTACATTACATGGGGTTGGGGTATATTAATAATTTTCATAAGAGAAGACATCCAGCTACCAGGGAGGATTGGGTTGGGCCGTTGGGGTAGTTTTTTTTTTTGATTTCATAGGAAGAGGGAAACAAAGGAAAGGAGATGCACTTCAGTATAGCTGTCTCAAAATTGATCCAGCCTGACCAATCCTACAGGAAAACTCAGCATTGCTCCTTCCATAACTTGTGAATAAGACCCCGAGATACTTAAACTTCACCACCTGTTTCAATGGGGCTCCACTAACATGCAGACAACAATTAAGAGATGCGCCTAACTCTTTGGAATTGAAAGAAAAAGTGTGGCTATAAATTGTCGAGATAAGTGTCTCTTGTGCCCAAAAAACTTGGTATCGCTTTAAGACTTTGCGCACACTGGTCTTATTAAACTAGTGTGGGCAACGAGCTTTCTATTGGACTGGCGCCACCAACGGGGCCTTTAGTGCTGACATAATGCAAGTTCTGGAAACTTACATTTGTCCTAAATGAATCAAATTTAATCATACAGACAGTGAAGAACGTCGGGCAAAAATTATATTTTTTTTACTTGTTAACTTTCACCCTCTTCTTCCATTTAGCCATTTAGCTCTGTGATTATATTTTCCCACCACGCACCGCCTTGTTTGCGTTTTTACCCAAACTCCCTTCGCGATATCTGGATTTGTTTTCATAAATAAAACGAAGCTATTTTTGTTTGTAACCTGCTGCAGCCTGTATTTGAAATCATAATTGTTTTTTAACATAAATACATTACTTTTATTAAAATCACTTATATGTTGTATGCGTAAAATGTTTTCTCTTTCAAGAGAAAGAATCGACTAGACATTTTGTAATCGAAATTGGCTATACAAGCGGCTGTCAAATCAATTGCAATCGACAATCACAATACTAAAATATACAATCGACGATCGATGATCGACAGTTGTCGCTAAACGATCAATTATCGACACTAACAATAGGGGCCACAATTTAGGATCTTTAAGCTGCTGTTAACTGACATTACTTTTGTCCACCCTTGGTAAATTTGCTGTTAAAATGGACTTCTGCTGCGAAAGCTTGTCCCTACTGTCAAAGTTGCTGTATTTGTCTGTGTCTCGAATTACAGTTATATTTCACATAAAAAGGAATGCGCAAACTATCCGTTCCGTTGCAAGTCACTGTTTATACGGTATACCTTAATAAAATGAATCTAGTTGAGTCTCCAAAGTACCGGCGATCTATTGAAGAAGACGAAACCACTGATCACACAATTTGTGGAGTTATTAGAAAGAAGATCTTTTTCAGGGTGCAATTGGGTTCCGAACAAATAAGGAACACATTTTGGTAACATATTATCAGCTTTATAGAAAGCGAGTTCTATTCTAAAAAAACATATTGGCCATTAGTAGTAGGTATAGATCTTATAGGTCGACGTGCCTCATGCATAGATAGAAAGGCGATCGATGGTTCATCACCGTTTTTTTTTTCTATTAAGTTTCTCTCTCTTGAGCAAGTCCTTTTTTCTACTAGAATTGCAGACCATACATCAATAGTACTCAGATTTGTTTACCTTATTTGTGACTTATCTATGTGGAAATGTGCTTATCGTACAAAATGTATGCTAATGAACTCAAACAATTTTGATAAACAACAAACCCGTCTATAACTGCGGAAGTATTTTTTTTTTTGTTCGTAAACGGAATTTATTTACTTTATACCACATGTGGGTTACAGTGGTACATCCGGTTCAAAATTAGAGCTAATAATATTTTGTATATCGGAATAAATAATTTCTGCTGGTTTTATTAAGCAAATTTATTTCTCCGATAGATCTTGCAATTTCTGTATGTAACGATCGTACGTAAAATTGGAGTGTAGGTTGTGGCCATCCCATGACTGAAGCACATTAAAGATTATGATATGTATAATGTATTCAGTTTAAATTACCAAGAGACATGGTCGAAAGAAGAAACGTGTAGATGACGTTGTATTGCGTTGACGATTCCGCTTTGCGTTTTATCTTAATCTGCACAGATACGTAACAATATTCATATGTAACTACGTCACAATATTATCTATGATTAAGACATTTACATAATCACAAATGGAATTTTGTTATTGTACATTTTTTTCTTGTACGAGATTAGGCTCGTTTTCCCAAAGTAAGTTCTAGTAAAGGCGATGGCCATGGCGTAGTGACTTGGTTATAGTTATTGGCATGTAGGTGGACAGCAATCGTAAAGAAAAACAAATTATATCAGTATTTTTTTTACAAAAAAAAAAAAGGAATTTCTGCTTGGCAATGGACCGGGAGTGGTCTAAGTCCTCCAGGATTTGGAATCTCCTTTTTCTAAAATTGCAAAAAAATAATGTAAGTGTTGCAGTGGATTTGATGGGCGCTTTAGCGATTCCATTTGCCATACTTGGTCACTACCCCACTGGCACGTCACATGCTCATCACTTTAGCACACGCCCTGCACAAGAATGAGTTCCGGAAATCATTGCATCATTACATGTACGAACAACAACCCAACATCCTTAAGCGGGACGTGTTAATAAAATTGTTCGTGTGGTGTGGTTGAGTTGAATACCAAATTACTTACTTACTTAAGGCGGCGCTACAGTCCGGGGTGAACCTGGGCCTGAACCAACAAGCGTCCATCCAGAACGATCTATGGCCAGCTGTTTCCAGTTTCACATGCTAAGTTGGTTAAGGTCCCCTTCCACTTGCGTGCGCCACCTGAGTCGCGGTCTTCCTGTACTGCGCCGTCGCTCGGGTGTGGATTCGAAAATCTTTCGGGTCGGAGAATTCGCGTCCATCCGCAGCCACCTCCGTTGGACCTTCACTCTTCTGTCTAGGTCGATGTCGCTGTACAGTACGTCGTTGTATCTCCTCCTCCATTCACCGTCTGGCGTCTATGCAGAAGGGACCGAAAATTACTCGAAGAATTTTGCTCTCGAAACAACCAAGAGTAACCTCATCCGCTTTTAATAGTATCCATGCTTCTGCACTATATAGAGAAGGACTGGGATGATTAAGATAAGGGTCACTTTAGTTGTTTAAGAGAGGGCTTTGCTACTCAGTTGCTTTCTTAGCCCAAAGAAACAGCGATTGGTAAGAGTTATCTTTCGTTTAAACACAGCGGTGGTGTCATTGCCTGAGTTCATAGCGCAGCCTAGGTAGACAAAATCCTTAACCACCTCAAAGTTATATATGTCTATAGTGACATTCTGTCCGAAACGTCGATGTTGGGTGTCTTTTCTTGTTGACAGCATATACTTTGTCTTGCCCTCATTGACCGCCAAACCCATCTTCGCTGCCTCTGTCTCAATACTCGCACGACCGCGCCAGTGACATCACCCTGCTTTCTGCCGATCATGTCGGCGTAGGCGAGTAGATGGACGGACTTTTGAAAGATAGTGCCTCTGGGGTTAGCGTTTGAGGTTTGCACTATTCAAGAACGATGTTGAAGAAGTCACACGACAGCGCATCCCTTTTTGACATCAAAGGTCTCGGTGAGTTCTTTACAGACCTTGATGGAGCAGCGTGCACTCTCCATTGTCATCCTGCACAAACGGACAAGTTTGGCAGGGATGCCAAAACTAGACATTGCTCTGTAGAGCTCGTCTCTATAAAAGCTGTCGTAGGCGGCCTTAAAATCGATGAAAAGGTGGTGGGTATCGATTTGGACTTCCTGGGTGTTTTTCCAAGATCAGCCCCAGTGTGAATGGTCGATGGTAGACTTTCCTGAGTACCAACTTGTATTTCATCAAAAAACATGCATCATTCTAAAAAGCTGTTCACTTTTTTTGTGAACAAGTAAATTGTCAAACTTAAAAAAGTTTTGGGGGAAATGTAATCAACTGAGGGCGAAGTTTGTAATAAGTTGAAAGCGTCATTGGAAACATATTTTTATTTAGAAAAATATCAGCTACGAGCTCGTTTCAAACTCATGATGATGTATTAACCTTGACGTATATATTTTTGTAGGTATACCAATAGATAAATTTGATATGGAAAATTTCGCCATTAACCTAAACACTAAAAATGGATTATTATCAAGGCGCTAAGTTTTTTGGTGAAATGAAAGCATGTAAATTTATTAGCAATCCATTTTTTCGACCTCCGTATTAATAAAATCGTTTGCACAAATTAGTTACTTAGAAAGGTCAGAAGTTATACAAAATTTTGACGCAGCTGATGCGGTGAAACAGGTTGATAGCTTTTAATAAGCATTTATGAACATGGGGGCGAATATGTGTCACCTTAAAACCCCATATAATTTTAAAAGCCCATATGTTCATCTTAAATCTACAACCTTTATTAGGTATCCATACTTGTGATATATGTATGAGCATGTTGAAACAGTCGACTTTTAACCGCAACGTGGGGTTTTCTGACCACTGTATAGATACGGATTGCATCTGGGTTGTGCAAATTTTTTTTTTATTATCAGGTGGCTTTACGATTGTAACAGAGAACATTGTTTATTATTGGGACATCTACCGACTACAACAACCTTCCACTTAACCGTGTAACAAGCAAACGACCACACCAAGGCCACCCACATGTATTACATAAATATTTGCATTAATAGTTAAGTACACGTACATACCTATATTATAATATAAATTGAGTGCAGAGAAAACTTAATTGGCTTAGAAACCAAAGGAACGTGATAAGTGTTATAACGTATAATCTCCGCACATCATATTTTATCAGCTGTGAGTTCTGTATTTTTTTTTTTTTGCTTTGCTAAATCTTTGAGATAGTCTACTTATCTTTCTGTGATCTGGGTTGGAAACGTTTGTCGGTATTATACTGACTGGTAGATTACTTTTACATGGAATGGATATATATTTTATTTTGCCCGTTACTGTCCTACATTATTTATTTTAATCATTTATTTTTGTTTTTCGAAAATGTGTTGATGATGTATACATTTGGGAATAAATTTAGCTACTAACTTAAGTACATTTAAACACAAGAAGGAATATCCTCCTGCGTTATACCTCTCAGGGGTGGCTTTAAAGGCTCTATATACTAGCACAGGAGTTCCCTAACTGTGCGTCGAGACGCCCTGGGGCGTCGTGGCTCTTTCCTAAGGGCGTCGCAAGACTGTAGGCATAGGTGGCCTGCAAGCGACGTTCCATCAGTTTTGAGGTCGCTATGAAATGACATTTCTCTTATTATTGTTTCACAGCTCCCAACAAAGGAAAGAAACCCACAAGTCAAAGAAACGCCAGATCGGCCGAGAACATTTCTGCCGTAAATATGTAGGTACAGGAGAACCCGAGGACCGAGGTAGTTAATTCCTCGCCGTGTACAAGAAGTCGACATTATTCGCAGTTTTCAACTTGCATTGGGACTTGGACCCACACCCGTTCAAGATCATACTGATCCAGGAGCTCAAAGTTAATGACCATAGACAACGCCCGAACGCTGTTTCTTCGCTGACTGGTCTTCGGAGTGTTTGGAAGAGGACACAATTTTTGTGTGAATGGATATCTGTGCTTTTAGAAGGGCGTCGCAAAAATATTTCAACCTGTATAGGGAGTCGCAGTTTAAAAAAGATTAGGAACCCCTGTACTAGCACATAAAGTTCGCTGTCGACAAAGTCCATGGTTCTGCAACATGCAGTATAGGAAAAGCATAGTTCATCGTTGATAAGCACGATTAGGGTCTTATGTAGCTCCTCCTAGGTTCTAGAAGAGGAGGCTGTAGTTGGTTTCTTATGCCGAAGAAATACCTATGAACAAGAGTGATTCTTCGCTTAATCTCTGCGCCGATGTCATTTTCAAATGTAATACAATTGAAAGTCCATTCTCGAAGCTTTAGTTGCCAGACCCGCCAGCGCCAACATTGCCTCCTCTGTCGGAAGGCTCTCTTATAAATTCCCCAAAGCTAATGTTTCGACAACTTCGTGTTTGATATACAAAGTTGTCAATCTTATGTCGATTTCCATTGGGCAAGAAAAAGCACTTTTTTTCAGATTCAGAGCAGTTTTTCTGCTCTAAATCAGCTAACTGTCAAATTCGTTTTCCATTGGGCGGAGAAAAACACTTATTTTTATTTATAATTCAGACCACTTTTGCGAATCTCGATTCGCGAGCGAGATTCACACATACTTTCACTAATACCAAAACAAGTGGCATCTGTAAACACAAATTGCAATTAATTAATTAGCTTACTGTGAAATACACACCAACACAATTCATTCACTCATTTTCAACGGCCCGCTTATCTATTAAGTGGGTCGCGGGTGCAGGTTGCGCAAGTCCAAGTGGACCCTCCATAACTCCAGATCCTCCGCCATCGACTCCAAATTATCAAGAGCAATCCCCATACGGGTAAATGAGAGATTGTGGACTTGATCTAACCTACCTAGACGCCTACCCGATGGTACGGGTTCCATAGCACGTCGTGGGATCCTGGTCGGGGACACCAACAGAAATGCAAGAAAAGTAATCTCATTTCATGTTCTATTGGGGTTTGGGGCAGAAAAAATCAGAGATGTGAGAGCAGAACGGTAAAAGCCCAAATGGAAATCGACATAAATTGAGACATTGTCGCCAGCAGATGCAAGGTGGCTTTAATTTAAATTTACTTTCGCGTCTGAGTGTACTTTGATTTGTATTTTTAATATTGAAATGCCAAACAAGCTGATAGTGGTTGGAAAAGTAGTTGTAAATTTGAAATCCTTATTAAATAGATAACTTTAATCGTGAAGTCCAATTTTCGACAACTTTATTGAGCAAATGGGGCCGTATATCAGCAATAACACGGCGAATGTTGACTTCCAAATCGTCCAACGTTTCTGGTTTATCGGCATAGACTGTAGTGATTCCACATACCCCCAAAAGAAAGTAATCTAAAGGTGTGAGATCACAGGATCGTGGAGGCCAGTTCGCAGGTCCATTCCGCGAAATTATGATTTGAAAATTAGGATCAAACTGAATCATGTTTTCGACCCATTCACCGAACCTACGACTCTTGTGCAAGCTGGATATTAAAGCTTTTAAGCCAAGATCTTTCGCACTGTTTGTCGTTTTTGGGGATACGTACTATCTACTAGAATGTACGTGGTGCGAAAACGATTCATCGTGTTCAAAAAAACTTGCCCAACTGGACGACAATATAAGTTTAGTTTCTAACCCATGGTTTTAAAAATAAGTTTGCACAATTTGCAAGCGTTGTTCTGGCGTTAATCTATTCATCGTAAAATGGCAAAACGTACTAATCACAAATCAACTTTGAACTGTCAAATATTGACAATCTGAAACAGTGTTGCCAGTTTAACAACCAAACCTCTAAAAAAAACACACTTTACTTGTAGAGTAGGATTCTATTTGGACGGTAACTATAAAGCTGGACTACAGTGTTACCTATGCGATGGGCATGGAGGCTTAAATTGATTCTTTGGGCAGAGAATGGATTTATAGGATAAATATAAAATGACACGATTTTTGATATGCTAACGTCAATATGACGTCAGATTTTATAGTAGCTTAAGAGCGCAAGGACTCGACTAAGTACTCATTCGATTGTTTGACTGACGGAGAAAAAATGATATTTCCGACCAGAACAATCTAGTTTTTACGTTCAATCAACTTGAAAGTCTGCAATTATTTTCGATAAAATGGCATAAACTTAGCAAATGTTGGTTTCTAAATGATCCAAATTCTGTGGAGTGTTACCAGAAACCTATTAACTTCTTCTTGTACGCAGGCCTAAAGAAAATAATCTATGGCTGTCAAATTACATGCTTGCAGCTACCAATTCACTAACCATCGTCGTGATATGTTTTCGAACTTCATTTCATTTTATTTGTCAAGAAACGCCAAAGAAACTCTATTTATAAAAACCCTTATCATCATAGTCCTGAGATATGAAGAATCATGGGCATTGACAAATGCGGATAAAGGTTTCTTTCGAGTGATTTTCTGTCCCGTTTTCTTTGACAGGATTTGGAGAAGACAATTCAACAGTCAACTTTAAGAGCTGTACACCGAATAGATGAAGATGTAGCCTTATGTGGCGCCCACAATTGGAAGGCACCTCAACCAACTTGGAGTGCGCCAAGGTCCGAGCTAACTGGCGAGGTGTACTAGTTGAGGCCTTGGTCCACCCCGAACTGTAACGCCACCTAACTAGTATCCCACTCATCGTGTTAGTTTGTGTGACCATGAAAATGTCTTATTAATATGCAGAGTAAATTTAGGTATGTTTCTAAGCTGTCTCATGTTGGGCGCCATTTTCTTGAAAAATCCATTCCATTCGTGAGAATATGTATGCAAAAGTATTAAAAAATTGTAGGCACAACAATATATGCATAGTTTCTAATTTATGTTGCAGCCGTCGTTTAGAGCTCCCAACTTAAATACTGTAACTATATTTATTTATTTTTTTTTTTCGATTTCAGAAAGTCATGGACTTTAGAATAAATTTTTGTAGTTCGGTTTTAATACTCTGTTATGCCTGGATATGTATAGCCGAAAGGTAAACGTTTAGCTATTAATTGTTTTCAACATAATATTACATCTAAATTCTAGCAAGGATTTCAAAGTCTACTGGAATATTCCAACATTTATGTGCAGAAAATACCAAATATATTTTGAGAACCTACAAGAGGAATACGGAATCACTCAAAATCCAAACGACTCCTTTCGGGGAGAGCAAATATCAATTCTCTATGACCCTGGAAATTTTCCCGCAATCCTGCAGAATTCTTCCTCCAAAGAATTTGTCTTTCGAAATCATGGCGTTCCACAACAAGGAAACCTTTCGGAGCATTTAGAACTTCTACAAAAACAAGTTGTAGAACTAATACCGAATTACAATTACTCAGGGTTAGCGGTTGTAGATTTTGAATCATGGCGACCTGTATATAGGCAAAACTTTGGGACACTTAAGCCTTACAAAACTTTATCCATACAAATAGAACAGAGGAAACATCCAAATTGGTCCAAGAAACAGCTTGAAAAAGAGGCGAAACGTAATTTCGAAGCCGGTGGCAAAACGTTTATGCTTGAAACTTTAAGGACCGTTAAAAAACTTCGTCCAAATGCTATATGGGGATATTACGCATTTCCGTATTGTTTTAATGGATATGGCGTGGAAGCAGATAAATGTGCGAAGGGAGTCGAAGATGAAAATAACATGTGAGTGGAGTTTATATGGCATTCATTGATATACTAATGTATAAAAACAAATTAAGGATCCAATGGATGTTTCAATCTTCTGGTGCAATCTATCCATCGGTGTACTTGCAAGAACGACTCTCACCAGGGAACCGTATTCCAATGGTTAAAGGACGGGTCTTGGAAGCCATTCGTGCTGCTAATATGATAAATGGAAAAAATAAACCACAGGTCTATGCGTATCATAGATACATGTACACGGATACCGTAAAGTATATAGATACAGTGGAAACATTTAATGTGTTCAAACAAATAAAACAACTAGGAGCCGATGGAATTATTCTGTGGGGCAGCTCCTTCGATCTTAATTCACGGTAAACGATTACAGCTTATAAGGCCTTCATTTGAGTAAAGAATATACTTTTGTTTTAATTTACAGGGAAGAATGCCAAACATTTCAATCGTATTTAAGTGACCAATTAGGACCTGCTATACGGTTGCTAAATTCTGATTAAAAACTCATAAGACTAATAAAGCACAACGAATACATTTTTAACAAAGCTTTGGGTTTTCTTTAAATATTATAGGGGCAAGCGGACGGACAATTTTACTTATATGTATTTACATTATGTAACCTGCCTATAATATACATAAAAAGCGAGTACCTCTGGGGAAGAGGTAAGATTACTGAGACCCCCAACTGCCAACCTTCATGGCACTATATCCTATCCATATAAAGAAATGTGCAAAGATTAGGTGGGTATATGCATTTGGGCGAGGGTATTTAAATTTGGTTCCCCAGCACGTAACTCACGGAGCAATTTAGCACCAAAGCCTTTCTTATCGCAACGCACCAATTATATTTTGGCCCACATAGCACGACACCACAAACCACATAGAAAAGACCGTCGACTCCTCCCACTTAACGGACTTTGCCTACAAGGTGCCTGCGGGCCCGGGATTTGTCATGTATTGGTGCTGTACAAAACCAAACGAGCGCCATTAACGCCATAACATACTTGAAAAATCCTAGGCCCATGGTATAGCATGGAAAATCATTGCCGCCATTGATTTCGACATTTTACACTTATTCACAGACAGGGGAATTAATTCCGGGGAGATTCGGGATACATATGTCCACGGAAGTCGGCGGTCTAGTTCTATGTGGTTTGTAACGACATTTTCGTGAAGATCGCGCTCGAGTAGTCGTCATCGGTGCTATACTCACCAACAAATCCGATGCGAAATAGAAAAACAGCGTTGCAGGTTAACGCATTTTGGGATAACTTTGACCAACTCGTGTCATTCGTATAATCGTCAGCGTTTTATGCATTGACGGTGTATTAACACATTTAAAATTATTGTGTATGCTATCTGACGTCTGCTAGCTAACTAACAAGTGCAATACAACAATAAAAGAGGTGTAGCAAAAATGGGTCCGGATTCACTTCACCTATTCGATTCCCTCTCACATTCTACTGCTATCGTGGAATCCATCGGAAACGTTTCCTTATCGACACGTTATTGGGAAAGGTAGTTTCACTGTCAAACGGGTGTCTTTCATTTGTCAATACAAATCTGTGTAGCTGTATTCGTCGGAGGCATATGAAAAGTTTTTTTTTTAAAGTGATCAAAATAAAAAACAAGTAAAAGTATTACAGACAGACTCCTTCTTGGCGTTACAAATGTAATGGCAAAGTGAATATACCTTCCTGATGTGGAGGGTATTGGATATGCATATGATAGCTCTATTTTCGGAAGCATAAGAGGAAGAACGAAACGAGCGGTTTTCTCAGAGAAGTATACGAGACAGGTAAAGAGGAGCAGTGAATGATTTCATGGAACTTCCGGATGAAATGTGTTTTTAGGCTGATTACCTTGTGATCTTAATAAAGTTTAATAAGGCCCTAGTTATAGCTGTCATTGAAATGCATCATTGAAATTTTCCGATTTTAAGACGATTAATCAAAAAATATTGGCTTTAGGTGGTATCAAAATAAAGGTAATCAATTGTGGAATTTTTTTACGAAAGAAATTACTTAATTCTGACTAAAACTTTTCTTTAAATTCAATTTCATCATTTCACTGATCGAAATCGATTTCAATGAACAGCTGATTCTAGTTTCTCCAATATGGAACCCAATCGTTTCACTGATGTGTTCGATTCTCTTACTATTCTCAGCTGTCAGTTTTGCTTTCAATGATCAACTCCAACCTCAAAACCTTGACTTGTTTGTTGAAAAGTCACTGACAGGTTCTTTCACTGACAGGAATTTTTAAATGATTGCTATAACCGAGTTGTCAAAAAAATGAAACCACCATTCCACTGATTTGTTCCAAAGATGCATTTCAATGATAGCTATAACTAGGGCCTAAAGTTCTAAATAAAGTGGGCGCAGTAGCGCAGTGGTTAGTGTGGTGGACTACTGTGCGAGGGATCCCAGGTTCATCCCCGGAAAACCCCAAATTACATCTTAAAGTTTTTTCTCCTACGCCACCTCTCGCGAACGTCTGACAAACATCCGAGAGTATGACTGTCATGAAAAGGCTTCTCAATTCAGCCGTTCGGCATAAAATTGTAGGTCCCTTCCATTCGTCCCAAAAATAGAAACTCACACAAAACGAATGGTTGCGAGAAGCTAGGCCTTGGGTGTTACCCGCCTGTTGCGCCACCTATTTATTTATTTTTTTTTTTTTTTAATAAAGTTCAATATTGCACAGATTTCATACAAATTTTTATACAAATGTGAGCATGTTCCTAATTCACCAAATCACAGACCCCAACAGTGTGCCTTCTAACGGAAAAATGTGATGTTAAAAATTAAATCGACTTACAAACTGCTCAAGTACCTAGTCACTGAACTTACAACCCAATCGATGATCATATTAATATGTTGATTTAACTTAAACGGTGTGACGCCAAATGCAGACTGATTTTCTATTTGCGGGGGAAATTTTATTTGATTTGATACATTTTTATTTATTTGTCTTATCTTAAGGCTTGTCCAGACCAAACAAACATTTACCCTCAGTTTTACAGTTGAAGTTTAATATACACTTTTAGTTTAATTAGTTTAGTTTTTGAAATCACTGTGAAGTTTAAACTACACTTTTAGTTTAAACTTCAGTTCAACAATTAACTAGGTTCTACAGGTTTGTTTAAACCTTAAACATGCTGTAGTTTAAGTTAGATCAGGCGATTGTCAAAAAACACAAATATTTGACGTTGTTTTGTGTGTTTTTTCAAAAAAAAATACAAGGAACAATTTTGGAAAATTCGTATAAAAGCTAAGCACTGTACAATACTGCCAAATTCTAGTCATACAATTTCGTTAAACTGAGTTCAATTGAATTGAAGGCCCCTATTGTGAGTGTCGATAGTTAATAGTAAAAAAATTTTGTGCGTACGAATAGCTAAAATCAATCGACGCAATCGACAATTGTCGTGACGATCGCTGATCCACAATCACAATAAGGGCCTAAGTTCAGATTATACATATTGTTAAACCGGACGAGTTGAACTTCAAATTTAAACTCACGTTTAGGTTCAGTTGAACTTTAGTTTAAACTTCCGCTGTGAACCTGGGGTAAGGGAAACATTCGGAAAATATTTTTTACTGTTTTCAAAACATTTCCTAAATATTTGAAAAGATGTTGGCAAAAGACATTTTTCTAATATTTCAGCTTTGACTGGTGATAAATGATTTTCAATCTTAAGAACGTACTTGTCCAGAACAGAACGAAATTGAGAGCGGATCGGATTATTCTGTTCATCATATAGTGTTGTGTGAGTTGTTATATTCACTATCAGTCGAAATGTAGCCATCATTATGTGCGCATAAGAGACAGAAACAACGTAAATCATTAATTAAGAATACAACTGTAAATGTATTCATATTGTGACCTATACAAATTTATTCTTTTCATTACTATAATGTTACAAAGTTAAGGAAAAAAAATTATCATAATTTAAGACATATTATACAACAAGGGGCTTAATTTTACTTATTTTCAGCATATCAGTCATTTTTGAGGCTCTTTGCGAACTCGATTTGCTGCATTTCCCTCCATTCTTTTTTTGGCTTTAATCGTTTCAGTTGACCGTCCCAAGCTAAGTCAACAAGTCCTCCCTGTTTCGCGATAACACTTTTTACTCTATTTGCAAAGTCTATGGCAGACTCGCCTTCTTGGCGATACATTGGTGGCAGATACCATACATCACAAACGATTGCCCACGAAGTCATCATCATGTACAGATATTGCATCATGGAGTATTTTGAACTGTTCCAGAAAGCATCTCCAAATCGAGCGTCATACCTAGAATTAAAATTAAAATAAAATAAAAATTATTTACCATTAATAAAATACATATGTATATATTTTTTAATTTTTAAATCATTTTCAAATTATTGTGCGACAAGAAGTAGTGACCCTACTGCTAAAATTATGTGCGCAGTGTTCTCAGAAACTACTGAATGGATTTTGATGAAACTTTCACTAAAATATTCTTTAAGCAGCTCTGCGTGCAGTAGGCTATATTGCGTTTTATTCCTTAAATTATGCAGAAAAAAACAAATTTCCCTTTTGTAAGCTATACATATTCCATAATATTATTTTTTATTTTAACTTTGTTTAACTGTCTATTCAACTCAACTGTTTATAGGCAAAATTTTCCTAAGTATTTTGAGCTATCATTTATCTTTCTACTCCAACCAAAAGCTGAGAAAATCAGATAAATATCAATCAATCAATGCTAAACCAATAATTTTCTGTTGTTTCTCTGCTTTGGGAGGATATCAATATGGCAAAGCTTCTTTTTGAAGAGCCAAAATTTCGTGTCGGAACCGGGGTGTTGGGCGTAAATCGCATGCATCATGTGATGTGGCCTATGTGCGAGTATGCCGTACGGTACATAGCGCTTGGTAGAAATAATGAGAGATACAATTTGCACTCGCGAGGTATCCGTCGGAATCTTAACGGAACATCCTCCGATTCAAAAGGATTTTTGATTCGCGGTAGGTATTCTTCCCAACAGCTTTTCGGAATTTCGTTCCGACAAATATGTAACGCATACTGCCGTTTTGCGTTTCAGTGCGATCAAGTGCGCTTTTACTGATATTTTTGACGGGAATTGGTTTCGGAATTTGTTTATGATTGCAGTGAAGTGTTGATACATGAAAGCAATAAAGAAAAAAACATTTTACGAAACTAATTCTAATTGTTTCGATTTTGTTGCTTAAATTTGGATTTTCAGGGCGGAAATTTAATTATTCTTTCTGAAGACGGATACATCGAATGTAATTTGACCCTTCGACGGAGTATACATTGTGGAGAATTGTCCGTTCCGACGGTTGTGTTGGTTAATGGCGCCAAATTTTTTAAAGCAGTTAATTAATTATACTAATAAATGAATGTTCATTTAGCACATAATCAAATGTTAAGTGAAAAAAAAAATTATCCAAACGCGTGATTTATTTTTCCAGTAAGTCGTTAATGTAAATCATCGAAATTCTGTCTTTGCATTCCATTTCTTGCAAACTTTTTTAAAGCTCGTGTTGTTACTCAAAGTGTAATCTTTAATGGACCAAAGTTTGTGTGCAAAAGGCGAGCGACGCAAGGCGAGCACGGGTCGGCTAGTAACAAATAAAATTAAAAATTGCACCTCAAAGGCACTTCGCTAAATTCGTTGACAAATGGATTCGCAATCAAAAGAAGACTTTTGTATCCCAGACTTTTAGATTCCAGTCAAACGTGGGTAACCCATTTTCTCGTTTCTCAAATAGCAGCATCTTCGAGAAGTTAAGATACAGAAAGATAAATATTTTCGGGAGCTAAATATGTAAATACGTTTTTGCTAGTGAGCAAGATATTATCCCTCCACTGAGAATCTTGCTAGTTTTTACTCAACAAATTTCTTTGAGTAAGAATTGAAACAACTGTCAGCCGCCTGAAAATTGACAGATTGATTGATTTGAAGTTTGATTTGATTTCCTGCGATATGAGAAACAAATTGGTATAAAAATGGTATCAGAAGGCGGGAAAATAATGTATTTTTTTTCTCTTCTCGAATGCTTGCAGTTCAGTCAATACAAACGCGCCCACATACTTGGATTTATGCTCGCATGCAATTTATGGAAAAACAAAATACATCTGTTATTTTTCATGATTACTACAAAAGCGTTTCCTAACACAGCGTCTCCATGAGCAATTTTTCATAGAATGCCATCTGTCATTTCTCATAGAAAGAAATAATGATAGTATGCAATAAAATGCAGGGTGGGCATTTCATAGATTACTATTTCCATAGCCATCCCACGAAAACACATGCGTCACAACAAAAAAGTACACCCCATAGAATACTATCGATAGCAAGCTATGAGCTGAGCAATAGATAGAATATCATTTTCCATAGAATAGAATGCTATACGCTCGTGGAGACGCCGGGTAACGTTAACGTTTCCTAAGTTTTTCTCTTCGAAAGAGAATTTATCCCTACCATTGTCATTTTGACAGTCTTTTCCATTTTTACTAAAAAAGTAAAGGAATCGACCTATTATGTACGCATCCAATAAGAAATTAAAATTTTTCTGAACAGTAATGTGTATTTAAAAAGAATACTACAATAATGAATCTCCTAGTCATACATTTTTCTACTGCACATATCTAAATATTCACGAATAAAAACTTACTTAATTGCCACAGGATATATGGTGCCCCCAACTTCAAAGCTGCCTTTTTTGAATTGCATCACAGATGTGTTATTAATACATGTTCCCTCGGGGAATATTAATATTGGTGGATTCTTTGGATCAGACACATGTTGACGTAATCGTTCTGCTACGGCATGCCTGTCCTTTGACTCCGCACGTTCAAACCAAATATGGGGTGACGCCCTAGCCAATGCTCTTTGCAAAAGTCCCAAAAATCCGCCATGGCTTTGACCGATCTTTAAATGATTTCGATATTAATATATTGAAATGGCCGATTAAATTTCACAAACGACATACATGCACAAAACACCAAACCAAATGTTAATGAATAAAAAAGAACATTCAATTATAAAAAAGTGAAATACGAAACAAATGAATCAATTTTTAAGTAGTAAATAAATAAACAAATAAACAAAATTTTAGAAACACATATTATATTCGCTATAGCTAAAAAAGCCGTACATATAAAATACATGTTCCCACCAGTTGTGACCTAATACACACGTAAGACAACAATAACGATTTATCCATAACCAAGGTCTCCGTATCTAGTTGACTATATTCGCATGGCAAACAAATTGTTTTTATGGCCACGGGTTCCAATAAATACGAGACGATTGACAAATTCAACGGCAGGTACGAATTCGATATTTCCGCCCGAAATTGAATTAGGGGAATTTCGAATTTTCGGTGTGCTCGAAATTCAAACAAGTTTTTTTTAATTATAAAATAAAATAATAAAGGACGCCAAATGAAGAACTCGTCCGGGTAGCCCGGCTGGGTAATTGGTCAAGGGCGGCCTGACATACCTGAATGCAGATAGCAGATACAGATACCCACCCAAAAATGAAAGAATACCGCCGCACTGGGAAACTGCGAAGCTTAGACTTCTTCGGGCTTCGAAAAAGTATTATTTTTTTTATGGCATACATTTTTTTATTTCGAGTGTGGATTTTAAGGACGCCTTTTGGCAGATTCCGGAGCAGAGCTGCCTTTGCTATTCCGGGACCAGACCACTGTTTCGATTCATGGTAATACCCTTTAGCCTCTGCAATGTGTCACAACGCCTGTGCAGACTTACGGATACAGACAAAGTGGTGGCGATCCCACATGAATTGAGACATAAAATCTTTTTCTAATTGGACGAGCTACAGACTGTTCCCGATATTTGATGAGCATTTGCGAAACTATTAATTTAGATTGCGTTTCAAAGAGCTGAAATATGAAGTGTTTATTGTGGGGAAAACTAACCCGTACAAAGTTACGTCGATAGTGGTCTTTCCTATACCAATAACTGCGCGACAGGTGAGGAGGTTTCTGGGTCTATTAGGTTGGTGCCGAAGGTTCATTAAGAACTATTCGACACTTTAAAGAAAGGATCCAAGTTCGTGTTCGGATCGGAGGCAATTACATCGTTTGGTGAGCTTATTTCAGCTCGAAATCTGATCTGTAATCCCTAACTTTAAAAAACCCTTCATTATTTTGTGTGTCCCCTCGAACACCGGTGTAGGCTGCGTGCACTGTCAGGAGGACGAGGACGGTTTGGAGCGGCTGAACTGAACTGAAATTGAACTCCGCTCAGCGCAACTATTCTGTCACCGAATTAGAATGCCCAGCGGCAGTATTAGGTGTAAAAAAGCTTCGGCCGTACGTGGAAGCGCAACACTTTAAAATTGTGACTGACCTGACCATGGGAGTCTTAAGTCGATCATTCGTCAGAACGGCCGACATGGCAGGTTTAGCTTTGATATCGAGTGAGGGTTTTTAGAACGTTGTTCTGGACGCATATACGAAGAAAATTTTAGAAATTAAGTTTATTTTAGACCTATTTTATAGGATAAACGAGCGGAATGTTATAAAAACCGATTAAAAACAGATGTAGTGTGGGAAAGAGTTGCCTTCATAAACTAAGAAAGTCGCGCGATGGTGTTTACGTAGCCTGGTCGCGTTTATGAGCGACCAGTATTAGGACACGCATTTTGGTAGTGCTACACACAAGCGACTCGACCGACCAAAGTTCATTGTTCGGTCGGGCAATGCCAGTCCAATTAGGACGTAGCCTTACGCGTTGTTTCGGCTATCGGTGATCGATTTTACTGTCGTATGTATGTAGCCAAAAAAGTCGCAATAGGAGTTCGATATGCCTAAGATATGTAGAGCGAATGGATGCCAACGTTCCGGCAATCAGCCTTCGATTTAAGCCAGAGGGTCAACACATCAGAGCACCCACTCTTCAATCAACAAAGTATAGGAAAACCTCAGCTAACTTGGGCTAACTAGAGGGGTGTGTTAGCTCTTCTCCTGGTTCACCCACAACTGTGCGAGTGAATTTGCTACTAAAAAACCGGGCAATTTCGCATTATATTTGTTGCACTTATATTACTTAAAGACAATTCCGTATACGATTTTATTAGGTGCGTTGAAAATGACCGGGTAAACAAATGCAGCCGCCGCTGCCCGAGAGGTTGTAAGTCGAAATGACAATTTCGGCGATCGGTCGAATAAATGGCGAATGGGGAGGGCAAAGAGAAAACCGAAAGTGCAACAAGCAGCACGTTGATGCTGTGACTTGGCTAGTCAGCTGGGTGTGGGTTCAATCACAATAATATTAGATATAATAAACAAAGATAAATGATTGGTGTATTTGAATAAGGGCGCCACGCAGTCTTTGGAAAAGGAAGATTGCGAAACCTTTTAGGAGACAATTATGGATTTTGGTGAACGATGTACGACGAAATAAAAAAAATGAAAATTATGTTTCCCAAATGGAAATTTGATAAGTTTATTGGCACTTCGCAATTACACAAATCTAGGTTAATGTCAAAAATATATACACATATAGAAAGTCTCTGTCTTTACAATAACTTATTTATACTTTTTTTAAATATTAACAGCGGTATTAATAAAAAAGCCCTATTCGCTCTTTAATCCATCTGATAGCTAGCAAGCGGATAGTGGACTTGTTCGTTTGATAGCTTTTATTATTTATAAATACATCTTATATCCATATTAGCTATCCACTCTTTATCACTAAACGCACGGCAGCACTGCGTCCAAACTGTACTAAACATGGTTGTAAATCTGTCATATTCCATCAGCTGACACTATCATGCTCAGAGCATGTTATGTGCTTTCGCTTGCGATTTTTACATTCTCTCTGAAATTCTCTTTCACCTTTAAATTTCTCGCGTCCAATCGAACTTTTTGTTGGTATACGTGTATTTGAAATTATGTGGATAGAAGTTGGACAAGGTTAGCTCTGTGTGAGTAGGTTAACCACTCTCTATAGATACGCCGAATTTGGTGAGTTAAGTTATCCGCTCGTTAAACATGTTAGTGAAAGCTAATATATATTTATTAATAAGAATTACGAGTTATCAGATGTGATAAAGCTAATTCGCCGCTATTCGGTATTTATTAATACGGGGGTAGATATCTTAAATCGCACTATTTCAAATTTGATTTGCACTCCAATTTCAAACACAACTAATCTCTCTCTCTCTCTCTCTCTCTCTCTCTCTCTCTCTCTCTCTCAAAAAAATTGGTTTGTAAGTTGAGCGCCATAAGACCCCTAGTCTTTGAATTTTCCGCTTGTTTCGTGGTTTTAAAACTTTAACAATCCTTTCTTTGTAGTTGTTTCCATAAGATACCGTATTTTTTACAAATTTTCTTATCAATCAAACTTCGAGCAATTTTTTGAGTCATTTCACGATTTGAAAAGCTCTCCGAGAGGTAACCTTTAACTTTTGCCTTTTCTCCAAAGTCAACATTTTTATTCTGCCTACTTGAATAAAATTAATATAAAACAATAGTTGTCTCACTTTTAAATCAACTTTTCACTGCTCTTTGTCCGAGCACTTGTTGTTAACTAACCAATTTAAGAGGTGCGTCTATTCAAGTGAACCAACAAAAATGCATAACTACTCTTTTGGGTCTATTATTAAGTTTGAAATTGTGTTCGTTCGACAAATACGTTCTTTTTCTCTCATAAACGTAAACTCTTGTGCGTCTAATCAAGTGAACCGTGTTATTAATTATAGTCTCTGTTATCTGGTAAAAAGCTTTAAGACAAGGCGATGCGCTATAGTGTAACTTTTTTTAACAACATCCTTGAGGCAATTGTACAAAACTCACAAGCCTACATCAGAGGTACAACTTTTCAGAAGTCAGGTCAACTGCTTGCATTATGCTGACGATATTGACACTCGCCGCGAGCTGTCAGTGGCGCATTTGCAAGTATTGAAACGGAGGCGGCGAAGATGGGTCTGGCTGTTAATGAGGACAAAATGAAGTATATGCTGTCAACGAGAAAGGACTCTCAACATCGGCGACTCGGAAAAAAAGTCACGATGGACAGATACATCTTCGAAGTAGTTAAAGACTTTGTCTACCTGGGCTCCACTATTAAATCGCAAAATGACATCAGCGCAGAGAACAAACGAAGAATCACTTTTCCCAATCGCTGTTTCTTCGGGCTAAAAAGGCATCTAAGAAGTAAAGCCCTCTTTCATATAACCAAGGAGATATTATATAAGACCCTAATCATTCCGGTGGTGGTGCATGAATCGGGTAGGCGCTGATTGGCATCAACTTGGCGGTGCCCAGCTTTTTCATACACATCAATTGTGCTTATTTTACCTCCGCGTGGTAACCACCGGATACTGGTCTTGCTAAACTTATAAGCGCGAGTGTTGAACACGAAGAAAATAGTAACACTATAATGCTCTGTAAGTAAGTAATCAATAATCATTCCGGTCCTGCTGTATGGTGCAGAAGAATGGACTCTATCGAAATCGGATGAAAACCTCCTGGAGAGAAAGATTCTTCGGACGATATTCGGCACAGTTTATATCGAAGGAGTGTGGAGGAGAAGATTTAAAGACGAGCTTTATGGGCTATAAAGCGACGTTGATCTGGTCAAAAAGCTGAAAATACAACGGCTGAGATGACTGAAGCACGTGGAGCGTATGGACAGCAACGCAACGAAGAACAGGAAAGTTTATGAGGTAGAAGAAAAATAATGCCCCCCCGAAGTAATACCAATAGTGGTTCCAGGGGGCTGTTGAATAAATCCAAAGGGAGAGGGGGAGTTTAGTCAGTAAGAGTCTGACACAACAAGAAAAATGAAATTCCTTGACGGTGCATGATGCATTCTTCGCCCTCCCTATGGGAAACAAAAAAAAATGGACAGCAACGCACCAGCCCGACGAGTCTTTGAGTCCACTCCTGTGGGACAACGTAGCAGAGGAAGACCCAACCTTAGTTGGCGCACACAATTGGAGGGCGACCTCAACCAACTCGATGTGCTTAACTGGAGCTAGGGACTGAGCTGGCTGGAGGGGCTTGTTGGTTAAGGCCGTGGTCCACCCCGGACTGTAAGTGCCCCCAAAAGTAAAGGAAGTAAGTTATCAGGTATACTAGGCAATTTAGCTACAATAATATGATCAGTAAATTAAAACACTATAAGAAACAATACTCTATTAGTATAAAAATAATATAAAATGAAATGATTAAACCAAACAAACTAACAAAAAATGGTCGCATATATGAAACAAAGTTAATAAAAGCATAATTTTCATGAACAATAACTAAAAGTGAACATTTTATTAAAACACTGAATACTATTTAATTTAAAAAAAAGTAAACAAGTAAACAAAATTAATGTACAATGGTTTTAAGCAATTATGAAATACATACCAATGAATATGTGGTATCACACATTAGGACAAGTACATCGATGGGGCTTGTATGATTCGCTACGCAAATACCATTTTCTGGTCGATTTTCAATATTGTGGTAATAAACTACGGCTGATATTGCGCTCGATAATAATGAAAAGCAATGTCCAAGCACATCATTAACAATTGACCGCTTTTTGTCCCCTTCAGGCAAACATCCAACAACTGACGTACACACTGTGAGCCAAATTACCTAACATATTTATTGTTCAGTTATGAAGCGGATAGTAATGATATAAAAGTTTGTTGTTGTTTTTGTTTTGTTCATTATTATTATTATTTTCGTTTGTTGGTTTTGATTTTATAATTTTTTGTAAAAAGTTAAATATATTGTCACAATTATTAACAGAATGAAATAAAACGGCAACATCACTAAGCAGAAGCGTAATCGGAACCAAATGAACTCCGATTTGAATATTTATGTTAACGGTCTTATTTCTCACCAAAGAAAATGTACAATCCGTAGATAAAACTGCAATGTCTATTGGGGATGTGTGATTAGCAACACAAAAGCCCGCCGCTTTTGGCTTATATTGTTCGTTGTGCACGTAAATCAAAGTTGATACCGATCGCGTAATAAATCGGAACATAAGTTGATAACATAAGCTGGCACATGGTTGCCGAAGAAAATGAAACGGTATTAACGCGACAAAAATACTTGTTACAATAGATATCATAACCTTGTATAGATAATAGAAATAAGAAACACACTCTTCAAAATGTATACGCAAAAGGAAAACTTACCCCAATGAAGCAAACAACTACTCTGGTTGGCATTAGGATGAGGTAGCGCACTACAAAGCCCGTCATCCACATTATGGTTAGCTTCCATGAAATGAACTCATACCGGCGGTTGGTTCTGGTGAGTAGATTCCAGTTTTTCAGTTCTTCAGCCTCGAAACGTGATGTAACTTCATCTTCGATAATAGCCTCAACACCTGCTTTAACATAACTTAAACATTTCTCTAAGTGGAATGAACCTTGTACCTTGAGAGAAATATAAAAAAAAAATTAGTTAAGGTTATGCAGACTTTAGGATTTTAAATTTGAATTTGTTTACATTGTTAGGTTGGGTTTGGAAGTTTGGAGACACGCTTTCAACGGGTTGCAAAACATTGTCTCGACTAATTAGAAGATTGCCATTGCTGGTGACATCGCCAGGTTCTTTATCTGCTTTGTCAATTTTCTCTTCACAATTATCTTGTGAACTATTCTTCTGGTTGCTGGCCTTTTTTTCTCTTTGCGATTCGATGTTTGCGCGACCAAACTGAAAGTAGTAAAAACAAGAAAGAAGTTATAAAAACAAAAGAAGCAATGATATAAATTATTTAACGAGTGAACACGTATAATCTTACAATTGGGATTTCTCAGTTCATTTTTTAGAAGACTGTAGGTGTACCGCTGTTGGATAAGGCCGTGGTACACCCAGGATTGTATTAAAAGAAGAAGTCGTAAAAGAAGAACGTCTGCAAACCTTCGAGAGTATAACTGTCCAGAGAAAGCTTCTCAATTCAGCCGTACAAATTCGGCATTAAATTGTAGGTTAAACACGTGGGTGAATACAATTACCAAAAAAACATGCTTGCATTCAAAATACAATTCCCCGAAACATCATATCAATTGCAACATAAACTTAAATTGATGAGTAGTTCCTCGTTCTATTTCCGACATCGCAAAATCGGCCAAGTTTCGCAGGTTATTTAGTATGAAAGTTGAACTGAAATAAATGTGACAGGTGGCCAACATACGGAGGTATTTGGTGGAATATTTGTATGCAATTTTCTTGGTGCTACTACAGGGTTTTTCAATAAGAGCGCTACAAAAGTTTTTTTTAAATAAAACAAAAACGGTTTTGGATATCAATGAAATTCTTTATTCCGGTGAAAGTACGTTCGATGCCATTATGTATGGAACTCGATTTCTTTTGCATGGCCACCACGGGCACGCTTGCAGAAGTCCAGACGCTGAACCCAATTTTCGACGGTTTTCAAGCATAAATCGGCCGATACTGCTGCAATTTCACGTTCGATATTCGTACGAAGTTCATCAATCGTCGCTGGCTTGTTGGCATAGACCATAGACCTGACGTAGCACCACAGGAAATAGTCTAATGGCGTCAAATCGCACGAGCGAGGCGGCCAACCGACTGGACCATTTCGTGAGATAACACGTTCTCCAAACTCGGTTTCCAATAAATTGATTGTGACATTCGCTGTGTGGCTTGTGGCGCCGTCCTGTTGGAACCACATGTCCTCCAAGTCCATATCATCCAATTGGGGCCAAAAATATTCGGTTATCATTGAACGGTAGCGATTCCCATTCACAGTAACGTGCCGGTCTTGATCATCACGGAAGAAGTACGGCCCAATGACGCCGCCGGCCCATAAACCACACCAAACCGTAGTTTTTTCGGGATGCAATGATGACTCATGGAGTACGTGTGGATTGCTGCCTGACCAATACCGCATATTTTGTTTATTGACGAAGCCATTCAGCCAGAAATGAGCCTCATCGCTGAAGATGATTTTTCGATGAAAATCCGAATCATTTTCAAGTTGTTGCTCAAGGTCAGGTTGGTCAAGGATGTAGGCCAAGATCTTTTCGCAAAATTCGCCACAACGACATCACAAAGATGCCCAACGCTTGAGAACGACGTGTGAGAGACACATTTGGGCTTTCTTCAACTGAAGCCTTAGCGGCAGCAATATTCTCGACACTACGGGCACTTCTTTGTCTCACTGGCACGGGAACATTTTGTACTGTGCATATGGATTCAAATTTTTACAGTAGACGCTCAATTGTTGATCTGCTAGGACGATTATGACGATCATAAATTGGACGTAGCGCTCTTAACGTTGAGGCCACTGACTCCGAATTTCGGTAGTAAATTTTAATAATTTCGACTCGTTGTTGGCTCGTATATCTTTCCATCATGAAATGGCAGACCTTACTGAAGAGAAATGTCAAAAGAGCGGCAAGAAATTCGGCGTCGTTTGCTGTCCCTGTCGCTCTACTTTTGTAACGTCCCTGTTGAAAAACCCGTTATATGGCCAACTTCGGCAGGTGGCCAACTTACAAGACTGGTCAACTTGACAGGTTTTACTGTAATGACAAAACTCTTTTTCCAGAGATGTGGCACCGCTCAAAATGACTTGCATAAACTGAGCGATAATGGTTCAATGATTCTGCGAATACCTTTCTTTAAGTATCCCAATGGATTGTTATTTTTATAAGATAACTAGCTGTTGCCCAGTAGTTCGGCCGCGAATGTTAAAGACTGCTATTTTTGGTAAAACAGTTCATCTGATGTTCAAAAGTCGGAAAAGTGCATTATACACCTAGTTATAAGTTATATCTAGTGTCCTATACCCATGGAACTGTTGCGCCACTAGATATATTTATATTGCTCAATCTTGGCGCCATTGAAGCTAAGGGTCTTATGGCTGTTGTAAAAACTGTCTTTTTAACTCCTTTTTTCCTGAATTTATAGTCATATAGATTTGAAACGAAATCGAGACTATGGCCCTAGGTATCCTCTATTTATAATTCCTTGAAAAATGCACGAGAAACCAAAAAGGCAGCCTGCATTTTTCTATTTAAAGACATTCATTTAAATTTAATCTTAGTCGAAACGAAGCTACACCAAATGCCAAATAGGTCAACAAATTTCAAATCATCTGTCAATTGTCAATTCTTTTGTTAAGTACATACCCTACTTTCTTTTTACGAATTTTTCGAATTAAAAGGCATTTAGTAAAAAATTTTAAAATGTAAAAGTAAAGGAACAGACCTAAAGACTTATTGACGCCAAAACATATGCCTGTTTTTTTTCCAAACGGTAATTTGAGAACTAATTTCTTCGCAAAGTTCGCCGAATTATATTCGTCAATTCTTATACAGTGCGGTTCACTTGAATAGACGCACCTGTTAAATTGGTTAGTTAACAACAAGTGCTCAGAAAAAGAGCAGTGAATATAAAGTTTGACTTTGCAAAAAAGACAAAAGTTTATGGTTACCTCTCGGAGAGCTTTTCAAATCGTGAAATAGCTCATAAAATTGCTCGAAGTGAACACTTGATAAGAAAATTTGTAAGAAATAGGGTATCTTATAGAAACAACTACAAAGAAATGATTGTAAAAGTTTTAAAACCACAAAACAATCGGAAAATTCAAAGACTAGGGGTCTTATGGCGCTCAATTTCCAAGACAAATTATGGAATTTGCTTGGTTTTTGTAGCAAATTCACTCGCATTTTGTTATTGCCTATGCTTTACATCCAAAATTTACAAAATCAAAAAAGAAAAAACACCTAATCCCACCCACACGCCTTGAATTTGCAAGTCTCATTATGTAATTAGATATGAACATTAAAGTGGTCTCCAGAAATTACAACAAAGTCGACTTTTCAAACAAAAAGGAGTTTAACTTGGATGGCCCTGTAACTACAACTATTTGTTTCATGATATCCGCAAAGAAAATATCTTATGAACAGTTATCATTCGAAATTATGGAGAGTTATGGTATGTATCAACACTATCAACAGCTGATTGCGGCGATTAACGCTTCTTGATGCAATATGTCCTTGAATCACCTTAAAAGCTCATATGGCTCTTTGAAGAATAGAATTTTTGAGATTACAGTAGACTCTCGTTAACGTTAACGTGAACACTCAATAACGTAAACCGATTTTTTGTAACATGAACATCTCTAAGACATGAAAAACAATTTCCGCTCCAAATAACTGTAAAATTCGAGCAAAATACAACTTAAAATTTGTTTTTTCTTATGCCCAGTTGTACAGTCAGAGTTTAAACTCTCGTTTTGGTTTAAACCTTCGTTCAACAAATTTTCGGTTTTACTGTGTTCGTTTAAACCCAAAGTGGAGTTCAACTCTCGGTTTAAGTTAAACGCCTGCATTCTGCCGTTTAAACTTTCGTTTCGCATTTTGAGGTTTATTTTGACCAGAGTATATCCATTATAATGAGTAGGGACACTCTCGACAATTTCCTTATCAGCAAGTATTACTGTGTCACACAGACATGAGAAATAGACGGATATATGAAGTGGGTAGTGAGAGAGAGAAAAAAGAGGAGGAGTATTCTTTCGGAAAATGGCACAGGGTGCTCCGTTAAAAAAAGGAACATTTTTAACTTGTCATACATTTTTATTAAATACAAAATTATAATTACATGTGTGTTACGCTAAGATATTTATTCTTGTTGTTGGTTTTTTTGATTATTCTATTAAATTTTTTGATAAAGTCATCCTTTCAAACACGTGCCTACATATAATTTTATAAGAAATTCTTTGTTTTGATTTTTACAGCCAGTAATGAATCACATTTATTCTTTAATATGTAGGTAATACATTTTCATTTCAAAATATTTTTTTTTTATTTTGCTATAGGTACCTAAACTTTCTACTGCATCTAAAAACTCTTTAGGCGAACGTGTTAAATGCGATTATTTTACGCGGCGGTAAGATTATTTTGACGCGACGTTCTCAACGCCGCGTTAGACGACGTCAAACAGATAGCTATTATCAAATTTTCTCAAAATGTCAAACAGCTCGGATTACGAATTATTCATTTTATTTGCGGTGCTACGAAATTCCCAAAAAAGAAAAAAGGATGTGGGTGCGCGAACACGACATAAATAAGACACAAGAAGTCGGAGAAGACCGTTTTCATTTAATTCCATTGCAATATTTGTCTCCCATATTACCCTTTAAAATATTTTTTTTTTTTTACATTTCATCAACCATATCGTAAAGATATGGCTAATTTCTTTCAAATTCTATTAATATTTCCATTTGACACTACAAAAATTACTTTCACAGCCCGCGTCAAAGAAATAATCCGCAATTTTTTACAAGAGAGCGTTTCACCGCTGCGTTTGACCGCCGCGGTGAGCTCAACGCGGCGTTGACAACGCGCTCTGTGTGACAGGCGATGTGTATTGCATTATATTACAATGCTGCGGTGGAACGCGACGTTAAAATGCGCTCTGTTTGACGGAGCCTTTAGTTTCAACTCACATTTGCGTTTTTGACGTTTTTTTAAATATAGGTAGCATGCAAAATAATAAAACGGATGTTCACTACCAAACTCTGCAGTTTTATAGTCAGATTCAGTTTTGAAAGTGTGTTGAAATAGAGTGAGCAACTTATTATTTCTTCCTCGGTTGCGTTAAAATGTCAATTAAGTCAACTTAGGACACATTTCGACCACAAGCAATACTATTCATTTTAAAACCAAAAGGCAGATATGTATGTATTTTAAATGTGTTCAAGCAAAACAAAAGCAAAATAAACAGCGCGTAAAAAAATTGTAATGAAAAATTACACCTCCAAAAAAGGAGTCAGAAAAGGGATAGTTTCAGGAGTTATCACTAAAAAACCAATAAAGTTAAACTTTTAATGCCCTCCATTATCGGCACATAAAAATATTTTACACCTTCATTTTCTTTTTGTTCTCGACCGCGCAGGCTAAACACTTCAAAATATGTTTTCCCATTTCCTATTTAAATTTCTATTTAATCCTAAAACATTTACACTGTAGTTTGTTCGCACCGAAAACAATCACGGGTCACCCTGTATTGTGTTTATTTCACTTCTTTCGCACAACTGATAAGCATTCGAGTTTACCGCCTTTAAAAATGCTTTATGAAAAAACCTACCCCATCGTCACTGCAGAACCAGTGTGACCAGTTATTATAAAAACTAGCAATTATGGAACGAAATCATTTCTATTGCTAATAGGCTTAATATCGGATTGCATTATTTTAAACGAAGTCAGAACAAAGAAGAAACATTTATTTTCATATTTTAGATTGAAATATTAATGGTAGGAGTTCAGAATTAGTTGTAATTCCTGGAAAAAATAATCATAAAAACGAAGCATGAAACCATTTTCCAAAAAGCAAAGCAGGTCACACTGCATAAAGTGAAAAGGTACACACATCGAAATCCGAGTTTACCGCCTTTAAAAATGCTTTATGAAAAAACCCACAATCGTTCGTCGTACACAGCAAGCCCCATGTAGTGGTACAGGTAAAATGTGTTGTGTACCCTTTTCTTCTCATGCATTCGTTGTATGCAGGTAAAAAATATTCTTTGGATCTGCTTCCACTTATTGTAAGATTTTTTCTGCATTTTGCTTTGTAGTAGTACGAAATGCATATGTAGAGAGAGTGTCCCTACTCATTAATTGATATACTCTGATTTTGACAGCTGCTATTTCATACAGAGAGATAGAGAGAGAGAACAGAAATGAGAAATTGTTTGGGTGCTGCACTTCTTGAATTTATATGAGTGAAAAGTAGAGCTATGATTAGTTCCAGCATTACTGCGGTAAACCCACTGTCATCAGAACATTTCAATAGATTTTCAACCAATATAATGTACTTTTCAATGAAAACGCCTTTTTTCAAGTGAACATCAGGTAGATCTTAGCCCAAACACAATGTAAAAGCGTAAATTGTATTGAGGTTTTTTCAATACAAATTATTTCTTTTCGTGTGTGGAAATGACGATTATTTTTTTGTAATGTACTAGTGATTTCTTTAGATTCTTCGCGAACAAAATATATTTCTATACGTACTCAAATCTTTCACATTTTGTTTTGGCTGAAACAAGACACTTTCCACTCTATTCTTTTTACAATGGAATTTGTTTGTCCGATTTTGAACACACTTCTCGGCACAATGCCTGTTCAGTTCAAAGGTTTCGGAGTTCATACCATTTTTGTATACAGATCTGGATTACCTACATTTTTTGTTTAAAAAAAAAGTAAAACCAGAACAAGATAGCGCAGATTTTCGTAGAAACACCAGCAAAAAACTTTGCGCCTACCTATTTCCAGACAATGACCCTAATTAGAGGCTCATAAAATCCTTTCAATATTTTACTGGCGACGGGTGATTGGATGTGGTAAAAACCCAGCGAGTTACAAAGAAGCAGTACCTGTGATCGCATCCGTCTGAATGCCACATACATTTCAACAATGTATTATTATTGAAAAAAAAAGAAATAATAATTACTGCAATAATTAATTGGTGAAAGTAGATGACAGTTCAAACATGTGTCGAAAATAAATCAATTCACTTCGTTAATACCAAAATACACAATGTAATAATATTGCACACATTTTCTTTTACTTACAAATGGTAAAATAGATAAAGTAGAGAAAAGCAATAACCATTTACTTGGTCAAATGTGCGCTAGTAGAAAAATATCCCCTTAAGGGAAATTGTTCTGCGCTTCCACAACTGCGTTTAGTTAACTGTCAGATTATTTTGTACTGTGAAACTGAACGAGTTAAACCAAAAGTTTAAACTCTCGGTCAGGTTTAGTTAAACTTCAGTTTAAACTCTGACTGTACAACTGGGCATTAGTAAAACTATTCGTCTAGTATAGTTTTTAGTTAGCCACAAAAAAAAAGTCGTGTCGCATTTTGTCTGTTTATAGTTGCCCTTGTATTAATATTGTTATTGATTGTAAATATTGTTTGCTCGGTTTCTTGTAGTTATTCCTCGTTTGCGTGGTATATTATTAATTACTGATTAGTTTTACACTAGCTTTGTTTTATGCATCAACATGTCTTCAAAAAAAATCAAAGTTTTTGTCACTCAAGGACAAATGGGTTATAATTGAACAGTTCCGCAGTGGTTCCAGCGTAACCGTCCTCGCAAACCTGAACTCTCTCGCAAGCGTGAACTGGCTTGGTTTTTAATTGTTCACGCTATCGAGAGTCTACTGTATATCCAATGGTGGGGGCAGTAAATATTATTAAAATAACAGAAAATTTATTAAAATAAATAAAAAAATAAAAATATTGCAAACAAATTTGGTGTTTTGTTGTTTTTCGAATTTTTTAGAGGTGCGTCTATTCAAGTAAACCAAAAAATTCATACGTTTTTGCATGGTATAAGAAAAAATAAGTAAAACTACAGTTATGGGTCTCTAATCAAGTTCGAAATTTTACATTTTTGTTTCATAGTGTATCAATGTAACTTTTTGCTAAATAAGATTTTTTTTTCTCTACGAAAAAAACCAAGATCTAAAAAGTAACTATTGTTTAATCAAGTGGTTCATAGCATAGCTCAATATTTCTTTTTATTATTAAGTATATAGCCTCGGTAGCTAGTGCTGCGATAATATAGGTACTATTATTAAGAGTATTTTATTTTACTTAATAATAAAATAATAATATGTAATTATAATTATCAGATTAATCGACACTGAACCCTGTATAACAAAATTATAGCCTAAACTATAACCCCTTTTCCGGTTGGCGTTTGTCGTAGGTAGGTAGGTAGAAGTGGCGGACTCGTGTGACCTACTTTGTGATGATTGCCCGAGATGTTAAGGATGTGATCCGGTCGGTACCTATAACCAGCCTGCGTAGCCAATCTCCAACTGTCCAATGCCCCGTGGTTATTGCCTTGATTCCGGCGATATCTGTTTAGTACGTTCTTTGTTCTATTTTTATTTATTTATTTATTTATTTCAATCAAATGAGTACATCTACTGTTCTCGCTAGATTAGATACTTAGGGCCAGTTTCAAATGTTCCGGATAAAGTTTCGGATAGTTAGCCGACACATAACGCTTTCCACCAGATAAAAGTAGCTGATATTTTTTTCTGTTTCATCGTCAAAGTCTCTGATAAACTATCCGGTAGACAAATTTATCAGCCACTAATTGTTTGACAGGAATGGAAATGATGTTTTTTATCGTTTATCACATTTTTAAGTGAATTGTGTTGTTCTAGTTTGTTTAATTTGGCATGGATAAATTCATTCATTCACTCATTTTCGATACCCCGCTTATCCCTTAAGGGGGTCGCGGGTGTAGGTTGCGCAAGTCCAAGTGCACCGTCCATAGTCTCGATTCTAGGCCATCGACTGGAAATCATAAAGGGCAATCCCCATACGGGTAGGGGAGATATTATGGACTTGGTCTAACCATCTCATCCTGGGTAGGACGGCTGCCCGATTGTACGGATTCCATAGCACGTCGCGTCGTAAGATCAGGGTTGGGGACATGCGTTTTAAAATGACTAATCCACCGCTGCGTCCGGAGCAGTAGCTGCTCGACATTGAGTCCCTCACGTATTCTGGTGTTTCCACCATCTCTACGGGTTACGCCAGCAATACAACTGAGGAATCTCATTTCGGCAGCTTGTATCCGGGATCTTATTCTTTCGGTCATTACCCAAATAGGTAAGAGTTGGAACAAACTCCGAATTAACGACTGACAACTTGACAATTTAGCTTTGACCCCTAGTTCAGTCCTTTTATAATAACAGAATAACCGAGCTGTTTCAAAATTGACCAACCTGACCAATCCTACAGATAAACTTAGCATTGCTCTTGATCCTTCCATCACTCGTGAGTATACATTAAACAGGCGTTCTGGAGACGACCATCACTTAAGATTTGTTTACGTTTACTTTCATCTCAACTTCCACATAAGCGACTACAAACGGATAGAGTGCGCATTGAAGTTCCGTCTAAGAGGACCAAAGGATGACCAAGTCATCAGCGAAGAGCAATCGACTTACCCTCGGATGTTCCAATTCGAAACGTTCTTCGCCAAGACTGCGCTGTAACATCCAGTCCATACAAGTAATGAAAAGTCCAACGCCCACGGTGAAAGGTATTGACTGGGCATGGATATAGTTAAACAAAATAGTGAAAAATTCAGAAATCTTCATCGTCGAGGGTTTCTAAAAATAATTTGAAATACTCTGTTCCTGCGGGGCCCTGTATAATATGGTTGTAATATTCATCTAATTCGACATAATATTTTTGTTGTTTCAAACTGTGAAAAAGGGTAAAAATCATTAAATTTTAGAAAAGTGGTATCATTGTGCCAAGGTGGTAAAAAAAGTGCCAAATTGCAACTTTAGTCGCACAACGGTCACGCTGGTCGTAGGTATACGACAAACAACAACGGGAATAGGGGTGGGGGATATTCGATATTCACCCCTGTATTAGAATTTGAATTTAGGCGGAATTGAACTTTTCTGTTTGCCTATTTCGCGATTTAGTGAACTCAAAGTCAACTGAAAGAGAACAAAGGATACATTGAAAACGCAGACAATTCGAAATCAGCACAAACTCAAATTCGAAGGAAATTCATCACATCGGTGATTTGATTATTTATTTCACAAATTTTCATCGATGAACCCAAGTCGACCAGCTGTATGAGCATGATATACCACATTTTTGATTGGCTTTTCTAGATTCGCGTTGACAGCTAGGATTTATTCTCGATCGAGTGGGATTGTGAAATTTAACATTTAGTACAAAGTTCTAACAACAATGTACATTTCTTTTGGGGTTTGACGTGCCATGCCGCTTGGTTATCTAACGATCAATGGAACGCGGCTGTATATCCATATCTTCTTCAAAATAATAATAATAAAACAAAAACCTACACACTATTGCACACAATTCTCAGCAATAAAAAGATAACAAAATTTAAGTTTCGTTTATAATGACGATGAATAGAATTGTTTATACATATGTAGCTGCAAATACAATTTTATGATCGCCAATATGATATCTGGAAGCAAATTTCTTTAGCCAATCTTATAGACTAACCATGTTTTGGCGTTCATCTATGTATGGATTTACGTAACGTTTGCGATGTACGTTTATGAAGTTAGCCATTGATTTTATCTCTACGCATATTATTTGAGGATTTTTGCAGCAGTGTTCCTGCCGAATACAACATTGTTTGAAGTATAATCTGCAGATCAAGTTGGTGTTATAAGACATATACAGGAGGAACATTTTGGCGTTTCAGTTCTTCCGTTTACTAATCTAATCTATTGCGAAATAAAGTCAGTTATGTGCTTTTTGTCTATACGATTATAGCCATATCACACTCCACGTTTAAAATAGAACCAAATCTATTTATTTAAACAACGTTAAATGAAAGCGATCACATTTAAACTGATAAGCTATATTGATGAGGCTAGAAACAAGGCAAGAGTGTCGGATGCATTTAAAACGTTTGTCACATCGTCATCAAACTACATACTACCATAAATAAAAAAGGGTTATGCTACCTCCAAGAAAAGGAAAAGCATTATATCTACACTGCATTCCGATTTTTTATATGAGTGCGCTACGAATCACTACTTTTGATATTGATAATTGAAAATGCAAAAAAATGCTGTAATATATTCTGTCAATTTGAATATATGAATCTTTAGATAACTGGAGGTAATAATTTTTTTTCCAAGAACAAATTTGTTGTACAAAAAGAATATACATAATCGGGTCAAAAATCAAACAATCTGAACTTGTTTCTGATGTTTCTTTTGTAGTTTGTCGATAATATGGAAATGATTTCAAAGGGCTCCAGATTTAAGCTTTGAACGTCCAACAACGACCAACGAATTCCAAATTCACCGCCAGGATCAATTCATCATTTTCCCAGTGGCCTTTAGTAGCGTCTAAGAAAGTCTAACTTGCGAAAATAGCGTTTCATTGCTAAATATACAGTTGATTCCAACCACTTAATCCGGCAGAGGAGGAAGATGAAGAATCATGCCAATAGTTACACGAACATCGCAAAATCAGTCAAATTAGTACTAATAACTTGGAGAGAAATACGTTGGCGAGCTCCGCAGGAGTTGTGGAAGTTATGTGCAATGTGCCTTATGAAGAAAACAATAGGACGTATGTATCATTAGAGCTGTACTCGTTGACCATGCATGCAAGTAAATGAGAATTTCCTAAAAATATGTTTATATACAAACATGGTGGACTTTAACTTTAATACGAGTACTTTATCAATTAAACAAATAATACATAGGTATATATGCCATTCGTCAAAGTATTGCCGTACGCATGTAATTTTGTTTATTTTTTTTTTACTTCCAAAGGTCAAGAGGAAGAATTTAAACGACCCAATAAAACAGCATTGAAACCTGTTTATCATGTTTTTACCTAATTACTTTTGGATATCTTATCAGTGTATGACTAAGGAAAGTCGACTAGGTACTTTGCCTTTACTCTATTAAAAATATTGGGCACCCGTGCCGTAGCAACAAAATGCTGAATGACCTTTTTGTACCCGCAGATAGCACCAAATCATGCCTACAGCTTATGTATATTCGATGGTAGTCTTTAACACTTTTGATGAGACAGATTAACCTATACCACCGAAGTAATGTTACAACAGCTATTTACTAAGCCAAAATTTCCGTAAAATGCTTTAGCAAAGCTTGGCGACAAGAGTATGAATAAGCAAATAAGTTATTTCCCAATTTAAACGATTATCTAATTAGAAAGATGCCAATATGAGAGCTGTTTCGCGGCAAAAATAGCTTCGGTTTTCACAAGCCGTGTTGTAGTTTGGTGGATCCAACGCAAGACATTTCCTCTATTTGCATTTTCACCTCATGTGAAGAAATAAGTAAATAAAAATTGCGTTCCAGCTTCAAGTGACAATCTAGAGCAAAGTACTTTACTTTAAGAGGTCACCCCACTCTATTATGCTTTTATCTTGCCACGACACGTACCTACATAGAGCACAAATCAGTTTATTCAATCTTGATTGAAATTGCTTAATAATAGCTATTGATTTCAATAGAAGCTCGCATGCATTGGTTTTCCATTTAATAGTCTCTGCAGACCAAACTGTTGTAGGACGGTTTGGGATAAATTGTTCCCACTCCAATGACTGCTGAAACAGTTACAATATGGGTTGCACAATGAATATCATTTGATTATGTTGCTAGTTTTTAAAACAATCAAATAAATTATATAATTATAATGAAAAAGTCAACTTTTAACAAATCACTGGTAATACAATTTTATAGCATCTAAAGTCCAATCAATAGTTTTGGAGTAGTAATTGCTGGAAGTCTTTTTTTCCGATTACACAGGTATTGGTCATTTACGAAACTGTTGAATTATATTGCAATATCTTATATAGTTACCTCGAATATTTTTAAAAGCAATTTTACATATAACTTTCTAGCGCCGATTGACTTGTTAACTGCAGATAATAGTACTTGAACTCCGATTAATACGCAAAATAATATCAAAAATGAAAACATGTTTTCGCGAATGTGACTAGCTTGACAATCCCCATAACAAAATATACACAAAGAGTAAACCCGAATAAACGCTGTCAACCTTCATTAAATTTGGTTGGCCTTGGAAAAAATTGTACTACACTCAAGTTACAATTTTGTAAATTGAACATCTAGAAGTTGACAAGGTTTGTTCTCTTGAGTAGGGTCTTTTGGCATTTTGTGAATACTGTGACGTCATTCGGAACCACATTCTGTAGCAAATGTCCAAGAGAGAATGCGACAACAAATAATAATTCTTCCTCTTCTAACGCATACACACTCCAGTTTACGATGACGCCAGAGAAAGAAAACCAACATTTCTTGTATTCTTTGTTTGGCAATCCAGAATTCCAGAGATGGTATCGGAATTTGTATTTGGAAGCGTTCAGAGATCAAGGTATATGAATATTCTATTATACAAGATATATGAATATTCTATACATATACCTTGTTCAGAGATAATCCATTGGGTAGTATAAATAAAACGTACCAAATTGCTTTTATTCAGAAGAAATGTTAAAATGGAAGCATTTGCTAAGTTTTATATAAATAAAAACTGATTTGAGTTTTAACATATTCGAAAAGCGGCGCCACCGCTATTTGTTGACTCAAGGCATATTCCCAAATATTTAGTGCGAGTATAGATTAATTTTCAATTGCGTAGGAAAACCAAAAACCTATATACGTCTGGTTTTTCACTGAAGAGAAAAAAAACATTATAGACAGGAACAATTGGTAACCAATAATACTTAAAGCAGATACCTAACAATAAATTACATAAAATCGGACTATGCTATTCAGTATGACGTATGAGTATAGTATATTTGGTCAATTCAAACAAATGCCCACAATTTTGCAATCAAAATGGCGAATGGTCGCAGAAAGAATACATTCAATGATTGATTTATGATAAATAACATAACAAATTATTTGAACTTCTTTCTCAGTTCTGATCAGCCCTAGCGAGGTTGAGGTATCCGGTCGGAACGGAGAATTCTCTGCAACGCATACTCCGTCGGAGACTCGAATTAAATTCAAGGTATGTACTTATCCGTCTTCGGAAAGAAACAAACACAACCAGAACCAATTCCTTTGCTAAAATGTTTTTTTCTTTATTGCTTTCATTTATCAACACTTCACTGCAAATCGTAAACAAATTCCGCAACAAATTCCTGTCGGAGAAAATCGCAAGAAAATTCGTATGAAACTGTCAAAAATAATCAGTAAAAACGCAAATCATGGCACTGAAACGCAAAACGCCAGTGTGTGTTACGTATTTGTCGGAACGAAGTTCCGAAAAGCTGTTCCGTTGTATACCTCGAAGCAAAAATCCTCCGATTTGTAGGAAATCGGAGAATTTTCCGTTTCGACGGATACCTCGCTTGAGCCGAATATAAATTAATTTCTTTTACCCTCAAAACCGTTCAACATTTTTCTCTAACTGTCAAAGAAAACAAACAAGAACAAAACCAAATGACAGTTGTCAATTGTCAAGTTTGACAAGGATTAACAATAAGTAAATTGTTTAGCACATATTTCCAAACTAACATATTAGCAAAGTGATTTTATTCATACCGATTTAAACCAATTAAGCGTTAGAAAAAAGTAAATAAATAGGAGTAGCTTCTCGTAATCGTTCGTTTGTGTGAGTTTCTATTTTTGGGACGAATAGTAGGGACTTACAATTTTATGCCGTGTCCGAACGACTGGATTGAAAAGCTTTTTCAGGACATTTATACTCTCGGATATGGTCGTCAGACTTTTGCGAGAGGTGGCGCAGTGGAAAAAACCTTAAGATGTAATTTGTGTTTTCCGGGGGTCCAACCTGGGACCCCTCGCACAGTAGTCCAGCACACTAACCACTGAGCCACTTCATTATCTTTTCAATGACGTCTCTTTAGCTTATCTTAAGGGACGGTTTGTTCATCTTTGGTTAACTCTAATCAACGGTTATTCCAGCTGATAACCATAGAATCTGTTTGTTCAGTCAAATTTAAACCAGACAATCCATGGTTTGGTTAGCTAACCCGAGAAATTGATAACCAGTCAAATTTTTCACATTTCCAGCTAAAATTATTCTTCAGTTGAAACTAAAGTAGATGTAGTTTATCAGATTTATGCCAACAAGTAGGTACGTAATGTTGGTTTAATTCCGTTTCATGGTTTTCATTGAAGCCACTTTTCAATCTCTAAAAAAAAGTTAGTATACAGATACTTACTTTTTTGCAAAAAATTATAAATATTCAGAGAAGGTTCGTCAAGCTAGTTAACTAATTAATTCATTATACACTGTCATTTTATGTTTAATTTTGTAATTAAAATATTGCATTAAAATAAGTCACACAGATCTATACATATAAAAGACTGATCAATACCTTTGATTGCCTATTTTTTTTTTTTGTGTATTTCCAATACCTTTTAAGCTTAACAATTATTTAATAAGCACATATGTCTGTATATTTAAGGTAAACAGTTACGCGGATAATATTTATGCCATCTGTATTATTCATTGTGATTTTTCTATTTTAAAACACAAAGTGGGGGAAAAAAACATCCACCTATTCAAGACGAAAGATGCATTTGATATAAACGGTTTGCAACTACATAATATCTCAGCTTAAGGTAGCACACTTCAGGAACCACACTTATCCTTTTTTAGTGATAGTGAATGTAATATATCCTTGATCGCAGCTCCAATTCCTTTACTCGACATGCTCGTATCGAAATTGAAAGCATTTTCAGGATGTGCATCCAAACATTTCTGATATCTTAGCTAAAATGTTAAAATATATGCATTTATTGAAATATGTATAATGTACTGATGAAATACAATCTCTATAAATGATCATTTACCTTGCAAGCAGCTTCAACAGTTTTGCAAAGTGCACCACTTGATGGTTCACAATGAAATACGTGTGCCACAAATTTATTTCTTGCTGTATGTACAATAAAAGCACATTTTTTGAAGTTTTTACCAATACCCAAAAAACTTAAATATCTAACTCTGCATTCTGTTATGAGTCTTCCATAGTCCTGTAAGAAAAAATATAGAATCGAAATAGATGAAAATAAAAAAAAAAGATGTAATTTAGAAGGTCTGTAGTAACAAAATATCGAGCGTCACCCATACAATCTTTATAACACAACCTCAACCGTTTTCACTATAACCAATTGTATTAGTCAGACAAACAAATATTCTGTCAAATTTATATTTGATGATAGATGATAAAAACAAGAGAAAAGAAGAAGATTCCGAAAATATTAATATCGATCGCTTTCTATTTATATTAGTGTCTGTTACGAAAATACCTTTCGCAGCAGCTTACGTCTACCAACCATCTGAAATTGATGTAGTTCTTAAAGGAAGAAAAATGTGTTCGCTGGCGAATTCGTCTGAGATTCCTAGGCGATAAATTATGTATGGTGATAGAAGAATGATCGCCGATTCACCCAGAAGGAAGAAAGAATGCGAATATCTGGTCGTAGTAATACATATAGGTATTATTGCTATGCACGCTTTCTAGGAAATGACATGATCAATTTATAGAGGTGGACCTCTTAGAAGAATATGGGAAATTTACGTCACAACTTTATAATTTTCTTTAATGTCTTCTAATGATGCGACGAATTCTCTATTTTATCAGCCATAAAATGGACCGATAGAAGAATGACTCCAATTGAAATATACAAAATTATACTTACTCTTGAGCTACGAACACTTATCATACTTGGAGCAATAGCCACGCTGACATTTTCCCAATCTTCGGGCCTAGTTTGTGCTATTACACTGTTAATTGCCTCATTGATAATTTCCATTCCTGTTGGTCTTGCAACTTCTTTCCAACCCATGTACAATGCCTTTAAAATCTTCTTAGGCTCCTCCATAGGAGTTGGAAATGACTGTGCTAAAAGAGATACCAAACACATTTTTTTTAAATATTTAATTTAAAATCAAAAAAATAATAATCTGCACTTACAGTGTCTGAAACAACGAGTTTCAGTTTGTAGATTTGTGGGACGATTTATTTCTTGGTTGTTTTTAAAATTAGTTGTTCCTGCGTTTGTGTCCAACTGAAGAGAACGCTCAATCATAATTTGCTTGCAAATATCCCTGTTGATATGACGCGAAATCAAATGCTATTTGTATTATGTTATTATATTATTAAAGCCGCATTTACCTTAAAGTATTTGCAATGGTCCGTGCTGCTGTATCACAACGAAATACGTGACACATATGGATTCGGCTTAATCTATCACGAGATACATAAGCAAAGTCCCTACAAAAAATATGGAGATTTTTAACTTTGGCTTTCTTAAGACAAACTAAATGAAAGAAAAAAATATTTAAATGCTATGGCGCCCAACAGTAGATACATAAATGTAGAGCGGAGTTCCGGTAATTAAAAAAAGAAAAACTGGATTTGACCATTGATTGGCAGATGCGTTCCATTCACAAACAACCAATACGTAGGTATACGAGTAGTAGGGTGTTGTTTCATTGACCGCTAGACGTCTAGATCTAGAACATAAAGAGGCCTAGATAAAGCAATGGCCGCGACAGCAAAAACAAAAATTAAATATCTTTCTTTTCACTCTAAAAATAAACTGATTTTCAAAAAAACTAGATATAAATTGAAGCTTTAATTTATTTTAAAAATGTATGTTAAAAATTCTACTTTTCTTTAGGTACTTCACTACAATAGATTGCCAATAAAACAGGCCTAATATAACTTGATAAGGAGTTTTAGCCATCTAACGGTCAAGATGGTGCGTATATTGAATTTTACTGGTAGGTATGCAGTTCAATAGGTTTCAAATATAAACTGAGATTTGAAATGCTCAAGGGGGGCTAACACCATTGAGCCACTGTGCTCAAACTCATATGACTTATTAAATAAAAAAAAACACATGACGTTATAGAACAGACTGAGTACATTCAATGGGAGACCCTATTTTCGTCCAAGGTATATGAATAGAAGGTAATATATTCCGAGCACTCATTTTCGTTTCGTTCAGCGCATCTGTCAAAAGGCATGCTTTTCCATACGAATAGTCACAATTGTCCGCCATATCTCATGCGCGCGCATATTATTTTTATACGATTATTGCACAGTCACAATTGACCGCCATTGCGTGATGCGCAATAATTTTTTTTTCTTACCTTTCTCTAATTAAAATAGACGCATGGAAATAACAAAATTTAGATTAGAAACAAAGAAGCACAAGATAAATTGAATGTATTTACCTGCCGTTGTCACGTCCTACACCCCAAACACGTATCGTGTGAATCGGTTGAGAGTTTAGAACGGTTAGATTTTCCGTCTCAATGAGCTTTAGTGATCCATCCTCCAAGTCCATGTACATGTTTTTCCCCTAATTAATTACATACGAATTTATATTATTTAACCGAAATAAATGTTTTAATTCAGAATATTGTTTGAAATGAAAAAATTGCAAAAGGAAACTCAACTGAAAACAATTTAATGGCTTTGAAAATGTCTAAAACTGATGAACATAATACAGTGTGTCCCAGTTATATACATAAAAGTATAATACTTGAAGTCGATCGATATTCCTGAAGTTCCAGCGAACAAAAAATCTTGTAACGATGTCCTACCTCCTAAAAAGTAATATTTTCTGCCACTTACATCTCATTTGTTATACCCTCCACAGGAAGGTATATTCACTTTGCCATTGCATTTGTAACGCCCAGAAGGAGTCACCGGAGACCCCATAAAGTATTTATATCCTGAATCAGGGTCAAATTCTGAATCGATTTAGCCATGTCCTTCTGTCTGTCTGTCTGTTAAAAACACTAGCGTCCAAATGAGACGAACTGAACTAGGCGAATGAAATTTTGTGAGAGGACTTTTTTTTATCGTCGTCAGGTTAGTATTGAAAATGGGCTTGGGCTATGTCAGTCAAGTAGTTCTGGTACCTCACATAAAAAAAACTATTAGACTATCATGCCTCATGCGTGTACAGTACCTACATACTAACTCGCATGCCTTTTATGCAATGGAGAGTATAAAAGCATCGGCTAGGCCGATTATAACACTTTTACTTGTTTATAATTATAATATAGATAGATAATAATAGTTATACTTACATCGCCCCATCGTCCAACTACATCCAGCAGATCATTACGTCCTAACGACAAATCGATTATGCATTTATTCACTGCTTTCGATGACCGTTCTGGAACGAGATCTTCTTCAGCTATTTTCACCCATCCCAATGACCTCACAGTAAAACGCACTACTCTACTAGATTCAGACTTGGGCGGATAGCTTCTTCGCCTAAAACATAAGATGACGTTGCCAACAAATTCGTATTCATTCCAAATGATGTCAATGCTCTACTTACATATACTCCCGGCTTTGTTTTCCCTGTTCGTGATTAAGTGACGGTATTGTCCTGCTCCTTGTCATAGAATATGTTTCAAATTCCTGGTAAAATAAGTACATAACAAAAAAAAGTTTTCCAATGAAAGATCTATCTTTAAGTAAATACCCTCAATTCAATACGGGGATCGTAAGAAGGACTGCAAGGAGAATTATCAGTGCTTTCAATCGATGGGTTAGCATACTCAAACATTGGAGTGTTGCACTCCTTCTCATCGCTAAAGTACTTGGGTAAAATCGGAGGTTCTCTTTGAATTGTTCCTGACTTGATGTGCCAATAATATGGTCCATCGTTATCTAAAAAAATTCAGATCAAGAAACATGAATACATTAAAAATAAAAATAAAAATTTTAAAACTACCTTCATGCTTTTCCCATCCATTGGGTAAGTCTTTATTTTTATCCTTTTCTTCAATACCGTCTGAACTTGCGCAATTGGTCTCTTTTTCATTATCATTCGCGCGCTCTTTTTCCGTTAAAACATCGTTCATATGCTTAAAATTGTGATTTTCATATTTCTGACTTTTCAGTGCATATAATAAATCGGAGTTTAAATTCCCCGGAATATGTTTTGAAGTCGCATTATCAAATCCTTCAATTTTTGTGCTGTTAATTATCTCAGCAGGACGATTTGGTTGAATTTTCAGTTGAAAAGATTTCGTATAATTTAATTTGTCTGATGACCTGCAATTGTCAATTTATAATTACCAATAAAGGGTGAAAAATAAGTAGGTAGGTTTGCGTACATGAAATGCTCCTTTAAATTTACGCCCATTGATCCAATATCAATTTTCGCGTACTCTTTGCGGTTACTGCCAAGATCTGACTTCTTTCCTTTTAAAGGAATATGAGGATGCAGTTCAGTTATTGTTTCGCCATAAATATCTGGGTTTCGATCCATTTTTTGCTAATTACGCAAAAATGTGGGTTTTCATAACTAAAAAAAAACTAAAAAAAAATTTGGTATGCTGGTTTAAATTATACGGTAATATTCTTATATCAATTATTATATAAAGGTAAAAGGTACATATAGCAGTGATACACCATTGAATGTAATATTCGATTAGGATTTTCCCTAATTCGCCCTCAGATTTTAAATTTCTCGCGTGAAATCAAACATAAAAACCGAACATTGATTTCATTATTGATGGTATGTGGGTGCTTTTAATATGTGTAGCTGTAGCTGTTAACACATTTTTTCATAGTTCCTATTCACTAGTTAAACTTTATATTTAGTCAATTGAAATGTGCAATCAAAACAAAGAATTTCACGAAATCATAAACGCAATCTGCACTTGTTGTCAATCTAAAACGTTCTTCTATTGGTAAATCTCAAGCAACTCTGAAAGGAAATCGATATTCGGGATTATTGCTTTCGATTTCTTCTTTTGTGTCAATCGAATCTAGAGCAAGAAAATGTGTCCTTTTCTGCCCACTCAAATACCACATTGACATTAATTTCCAAGCCATACTCGCAACTCGCAAGTCGCAGCTACTTTATTGTGTCAGTAATAGCATAATCGCCGACGCCAAATATGTACCTAGCATGAGTATAAATGTACTCGAATCGCTCATAGTCTGCACCACAAACCAGTAAGAATAGACCGCCGACTTCCCGTACACCTACCCGATTCCCCCCGGAAAGAATTTCCCTGTCTGTGAATACGTGTAAATGTCAAAATTAATGGCGGCAATGTTTTTCTATGCAAAACCATGCGACCAGGATTTTTCAAGTATGCGTGCGTTAATGGCGCCCCTTTGATTTTGTACAGCACCAATACATGAAAAATCCTGGTCTCGCCGGCAGATTGTAGGCAAAGTCCGTTATGTGGGAGGAGTCGACGGTCTATTCTTACTGGTTTGTGGTCTGCACACATAGCGTTCGCCAAATAAAGATCAATGAGTGAGTCCCCTCAATCCTCATGCGAAGGAAAAAAATGCGTTCTCCTATAATCCTAGATGAATGTGTCGAGAAAGTCGGTACATATATAAAATTTTAAAATAAATATATAAAAAGATGGCGCAACAGGCGGGTATGCAACACCCTAGGCCTAGCTTCTCGCAAGCATTTCGTTTGTGTGAGTTTCTATTTTTGGGACGAATGGAGGTTAGGTTAGGTTAGGTAAGGTGGCTGTCACAGAAAGAAACGGGGACACACTTAGACCAAATTTGATTGGTCCATTGTGATACCACAGAGGGGGGGGAATCGGCCAGAAATATTCTATGTGCCGGGCATTACAGTGGGAGTATCGTTGCTATTTGCGAAAATTGGGTAGATTATCTCGAAGAGAGGTTATTGGTGGTAACCTCCGTTAGTGAGAGGGTGGCTGGTCCAGATCAGACAGGAGGACTGCGGCAGGAGAGGGCGACGAGGGGTGATCGAAACAGTCTAACCCCCCGCTTTATCCCCTCTGACGGAGTCTGAAAGTTCTACTTGTGAAGGAGAAATTGACTGACGTGTTCAGCCCATCCCGTTGGCGGTTAGTCTTCAGAGAAAAACAGACAGAGGGTAACCGAAACAGTCTAACCCCCCGCCTATCCCTTCTGACAGTCCGTTAGTAAGGAGGGTGGCTGGTACAGATCACGTGGGAAGATGGCGGCAGGAGAGAGCAACGAGGGGTGACCGAAACAGTCTTACCCCCCTGGCGGAGTCTGAAAGTTATACGTGTGGAGGAGAAATTCTTAACTAGATTTGTCGGCTACCCATCCAACGTTAACTAAAAAACTGTTCACGTTATCCAATTGGGGATCATTAAATCTCACACATAGCCAGCTGACAGACTCAGTAAACTAATTTTTTGGGCGTCCCAAAAAAACCTTTATAAAATATGTGGATGCACTCTGGCGAATACGCACTTTATTAATAAGTTTCATACAGAGTACTTTTAATCATTTTGAAATCGTGGGTCAGTTTTTTGTAATGGAATTTTTGTATTTTTCTAGCTTGCTGTGTTTATATATTGCATCTAGTGATTTAATAATAAGGACACAACCATTCATTTGTATGAGACTTCTTAATTTGGGATTAATGGAATGGACCCAAAACATTATGCTGAATCCGCGTGGCTGATTTGAGAAGGTCGCGATAGGTGGTGAAGAGCAAAACATCTTTTTATGGTGTGACTACTTGTCTAATCCCGAACACTAATGGGAGAATATAGGATAGCACAATAGCTATATTTTTCAAACAAATTTTGTAAGCTTAGAATTTTTTAATAGTAATGATCCGACCCAAAGAGTCTTCAATTTTACGTACTCCGGAAGATATAGTGTGACAGAACACCACTTTTAGTGATAACATGAGTAAATTTTCAACAAATTATTGTGAATAAAAAATTAGCCAGTTGGTTAATAAATTTGTTAAAGTGGATAAAAATGAAAATAAAACCCTAAGACCATGTGTTAATGACCTTAAACAATTATCTGTGGCTAGTTTTCCTAAACTAAAACTATCGTTGTAAGCAAACTAAGAACGGTACGAAATTATCCCAGCAAGTCTCGTTATTAGTTCCTTTTGTTCTCTTCCCCAAGCTTGACTCGGCACAACAACCCAGGGCCATGTCCCGTTTTCAATTTTCTTGCTAAAAGGGCAGTATGGTAGAATTACCTCAGCGTCTGAAGTACGAAACTAAGGTCTAACCGAGATGACTATTAAAGAAGAAGTTTACCCCTCTTCCGGAAACGATCTCTTAAAAGAAATCTTGTGAATTATTTTTTTTCAACACCCACATATCTGTGAGGATACTATCCGTGGATAATTACTTAAAGTAAATGACACACGACTTCAAAGATAAAGAAATCAATGACCGCATTCCATTGACTGCTAGATGACTAATGTTATGTCAAACTTCATATAAAAACTAAAACTGGCATTTCACCATTTTCACTCTAGCAAATTTTGTGAAATATTACTTAATTAACTGTCATTGGAATTCGATTAAAAGTAAATAAATTTGGACAAACAAATAAAAATGAAAATGGAGTTCGTCCAATAAATTCAAAATGAAATAAACTAAAGGCTTAAAATATATTTTTCCATAGGAAATAAATTTATTATTGAACTGAAAATATGTAAATGTAAGAAAGATTTTTTTTTTTACTGGCACTAGAACTTTTACTAGTGGTCGTTCCTTCATCTGAAATATTATGTGCTTGATATTTAGCTATTAATTTTGGAATGCGGGCAATGTTTCAAAGTTGTTTGAAATATAATTTGAAAATATTCAAATATTTTGCATTGTTCCCATTGATGCCAATAAGCCGCAAATGACCTGTGCCCTCAAAGTGCCAAGAATCTGTGCCATGCCAACGCTGAAATTCAGCCAGAGTCATTGAAAATTGGAACTCTCAGATGCGCGCTACCAACGGAACCCTGGGGGCCATTTGAACGATGTCAAATTCTTTCTCCAAGTGTAACTACCATTTCTCCCTTCCCTACTGATTAATTAACGAAAATAATTGCAGCACATATTATACACGAGTGGGTACCGTGAGTGGGGTCACACACAATGGTAGGTTTATCAAATGTTGTTGTTGTTTTGGATATCCAATACCACAAAGGACATAAATAGAAAAATGATACATAGTTGGTATCGAATTACGTCCTTTGATTCCTTTGTTTATAGAGGTGCCTTTCCTATACTGTATACTTGTAGCCACGTACATATTTATGTATTTTGTTTATCCTTAAATTACGGACAAGCTATAAGATGGCAAAAAACAAAATATGCAAGCTGTTGAAAGGAAGATTAATTGGAATTTTCACTCTGGAATATATAAATATGTATTATATATACATATTAAAGTATTTTTTTGTTCATAGTTATAAAAATTAGTCAAATGTATGAAACAGCAATACATATACATATTACACGTACATATACACATATAAAGTTCACTTTTAAAAGTTTCCACTTCACAAATTCACTTAACAAGTCAACGTTCTTCACAAAAAATAAAAATATTTCCCCCTCCTCTAACTTGGTATTGCATTGATTTTAGAATACCTTTAGTTTAACCAGTGTGATAAAATCTATATGTGTACCCAACTACATAGCACGTATGTACGTACTTCTTTTTCATGGGAACATACTTCGATTATTTTCATTACTAAAAAAAATCATTAATCCTTGGTATAAAAAATTTACAAATTTAAATTGCATTTACCGGAAAACCAACGAAAGGTCTTACAGAAATTCTTTTCCGTTAATGCAAAGTTAAAAACATTCAATTAAAATAATATTGAAATTGAAATGAGGAAATTTTCTTGGTCGACATAAATTGAAACCAAGCCTCTATTGAGCACAATGTGAAAAGAAAAATTCTTCCTTTTTTTTCTCTCCTGAAATACATGTCTATATAAATTAACGAAAAATGTTAAAATTCTTAAGTTAAACACTTTTGGCAAACATTTTGTCTGGCTCTCAGTATTATATTTTTTATTTATATTTTTTTTATTTAGCACACAATTTCTTACTTGAAACACAACTCGCCTTCGAAAATTATTGGATTTAGAAATTGTACTAAAACCAACTACTGAAAAGTTAGTCACATAGGTATGTATAATATGACATCAACAAGGGAAGTTTTTGAATTTTTTTTTGTTGGTCGATTTGTGTGTCAAATTCAATGCGCATGTGCCAGAATAAATCCCCAACTGTTTAAAAACATTCTGGTATTAAGACGAGGACATTTTGTATACCCTTTTAATATTGTTTTCTGTAACAGAATTTAACAAATATCTACGCGTGTATAGATGTTTATGCAGATGTTTTTGTTACATGTCAACAAAGGACTCATATGTAAGAAATTCCCAGTGGGTCAATAACTGAGAGTTTCCCAGTGGTAAATACAAAAAAATATTCATCGTGTCACAATCGAAGTATTGACCTGAATTCATTAGTCATTTGTATAACATACATAGTGTATGTATTCCTTTTACGTATCCCGATTTTGGTCTATACCTTCTAAAGATCATAATAAGGAACATCAAATAAAAAAGGATCGCCGGTAACGAGTTAACTAGAATTTATCCGGTGGATTCGTCCTGTTTCAGAAGCACCTAGTGTAACATCGATGGGATGGAAAAAAAGTATGCCTATACAAATTGAATCCTCCTTTATCCGTTACTAAAGCTGCTAGTACACGATATGTAGCACGCCTCATATATATGTAGCACTGACGTCATTTTGACGTCAGCGAATGGTCCCAATGGGTACATGCTGTATACAAGCTCTCTTTGTGCACTCTCTGTTGACGTCAGAGCCACATATATATGAGGCGTGCTACATATCGTGTACTGGCACCTTAATAATTTGGGCATTGGGCCCCAAGTTAAATTTCCAAAAACGAAGATATGAATTTTCTTGATTTTTCTTCGGTTTTCAAAGAATAACCTTTTTTCCCCCTTGGTGTTTAAGTTTTCCAAAATCGCTTTTTAGTACTCGCTTATGCCATTTAAGAATTTTTTGTTTCAAAATGTCAGCTTCTTAAGTCCTACCGTTTTGTCTGGGCGTTGATCACCAATCACCAATCATTCAGAATGCAACCAGTTTGGTTTATTTGAAGAAGTCAATCTTTGCCATAAATATTATGTACCTATTTGTTTCCTACATTATAATCGTATTGTTCTTGTTTGCCAAAAGTTAATATCTTAATGCGTAATTCCATAGAATATACAAAATTATGCATGATTAAAACAAAAAAAATCAAATGCCAACTTCTAAGCAGACTCTCTGTTAAATTCCTGGATAAAAAATGTGCATATTAGAAAAAACATAATGAAACCATTATTGTGCTCAAATTATCTGCCTTTGAAGCAGTTTGTCACTGATTCTCCTCTCCACGAGCAGTTTTTTATAGAATGCCATAGAGCATGTTATGAGAATTGCTCAACCACAAATAGCATTCTATAAAAAATGTCTTTCTATACCAGGGGATCCCAATCTTTTTCATACTGCGACGCCCTTGAGAGATTGAAATATTTTTGCGATGCCCTTCTAAATGAAGATTCACTAAAGGGTTTTTTTAAAGACTGGTAGACGTTAAAATATCGTTGTCCCATATTTATGTCAATTTTGCTTATTTGCATACCCGCATTCATCCAAAAATGCGCCTCATCGCTAAAGATAATTTTTCGGCCAAAATTGAGGTCCTCTTCCAAACGCTCCGAAGCCATGTCAGCGAACAAACGGCTTCGTCTATATGTTTATTAACTTTGAGCCATAAGTTGGATCTTGTACTTGTCCGACATTTCTGTTTCCTTGTTATGGCTATGAAAGGCTCACCTTACGTTTTATGGCGTACTGCCATGTTTTTCTTTCCAAAGGGTGTCCCATAATTCACGCAAACTTTGAATTTCGCGCCATTTAATATAGTACAGTGATGCCAACGCCAAAAAAGATAACAATGTGGCAGCTGTGGAGCGCTATACAAAAGAACAACACATTTTCATTGTTGAGCAATATTTTTAAAATAATGAAGATTTGGGATTCAGAAAACCCACGAGTAGTTCTTGAGAAACAAATCCATCCACAATGCGTGACTGTTTGGTGCGGATTTTGGGCTGAAAGCATTATCGGAACATTCTTCTTCTGGTCGGGCAGTAACAATTAATGGTTTTCGTTATCGTGACATGTTATAACTCAGTTCTTAGAGCCTAAATTACAATGGATGTGACCAAGATGAGGTCTCAACAAGACGGTGATTTATCGGCATTGGACTTTTTCTTTGGGTTTTTTGTTTGGAGGCAAAGGTCTATGTAAGCAAGCCCACGAAATTGCGTGGTTATTGACATGAAATTCAGCGAAATGCTCATAGAAAATTTCAATAAAAGAATACGTACTTGCCAGCAAAGCCTTGGCAGCCATTTATCCGATGTGCTATTCCATACGTAACCCCAATTTTATAAGAAATGAAAATGACAGATGGCAAGCTATAAAATATTGCTCGTAGAGAAGACGTGTTATGTCAAAATGTTTTTATTTTGAAGCCTAGCACTTAGCTACCGAAATCCATATCGCCACGCGATTTATATGGGTACTTCCAGCTTTCCGGCAAGATCCACGCCGGTACTTAGAGCCGGCGTGATTTTAGCAGGTGATGGTCATTTTTCAGTCATGTCCTAAATCAATAGCTTCAAACAATTTTTTTTTATGTAAATTAAAAGATTATCCAGAGAAAATAGTTGAATATTTCCGCATGACAAAAGAACCTTGAATACTTGAGTGTATCGAAAAATCAAAATAGAATAAAAAAACCTAAGCAACACGCTAGAAAGCTGGCTACCGGCGTCAACAAGAATAAAATATTCATTCAGTTAAGAGCTGATAAAAGCTGGCTTAAGCTAGTTAAAGCGGGAAGCGGGTTCACTATGGACGCGCCCATCCATCCCTAGCTTTATTTTTAACCGATGTGAACCAGCGACTGGAAAACGTTAAAACGAGAAGCTGGTTCACTATGGAGGTACCCTATGACGAATTGCCGATAATATAGGTAGCATTTTTTTGAGATACAAAATTTTATTTAAAAGTGGGAACACTGTTAAAATGTTTTGTTTTGGTTGTGCTTGGATCGAAGTATGATTCGAAGGGTCTATTCTATTCTCTCTTTTTTGATAATCTCTGGCATTCTGGCATTCTGTCATTTGTCATGTCAATTTGTTAATCATAAAAACAAGATATTCAACCGGCTTCTGGAATAAATAAATTGCTGCAGCAATTACCTTGTTATTGTTAGAATTCGTTTGTTTTCTGGGGAATGCATTTATATCCAATCGTTTATCATGAAGTATAATCATTTATAACTCTTTGTTTTGTGTTAAATATTGATCCTACCTTCCTATATTTAATCTAGATTAAGTGTTGAGGGACTTGAGGTATACTTCCCCTACGAGTACATATACCCGGAACAGTATGCATACATGGTTGAGCTTAAACGCACTCTGGATGCCAGGGGACATTGTCTCCTTGAAATGCCTTCAGGAACTGGTAAAACTGCTACCTTGCTATCGTTAATTGTCGCCTATATGACTGCGCATCCGGAAAATGTACGCAAACTTATATATTGTTCACGTACAGTGCCCGAGATAGAAAAGGTCGTCGCTGAGTTAAAGAGTTTGATGAATTATTATCATAAGTCTTCTCCATCACCACCGATGATCACGGGATTAGTTCTAAGTTCAAGAAAGAATATGTGCATACATCCAGAAGTGAGCAAACAACACGAAGGTAAATCTGTCGATGGCATGTGCTATGGCTTAACAGCGAGTTATGTCCGCGAGAAGGCTGAATTAGATCCGAGCACGCCGACATGTCAGTACTATGAAGGATTTAGTATTGAAGGGAAAGAGTCAACGCTTCCCGAGGGAGTTTACAGTCTTGACGATTTAAAAGAGTACGGCAGGACAAGGAACTGGTGTCCTTACTTCACAGCTCGATATGCAGTAGGCAAAGATTGAGTTATTTTCAGAACAAAATAGTATTTTATTCATTTACAGATTGCTTACGCAAACATTGTGGTCTACAGCTACCATTATTTATTGGATCCGAAAATCGCCGAGGTCGTATCTAAAGAACTGACTAAAGAATCTGTAATTGTGTTCGATGAAGCTCACAATATCGATAATGTGTGCATTGATTCGATGAGTGTTAAGATTAACCGTAGAATAGTGGAGAGAAGCACAAATGCCGTGAATAACTTGCAAAAATTGGTTCAAGAGTAGGCAATCTAAATAACTTATAACTGCTGTGATATTCTTACTCTGTTCATTTAGCATTCGAGACGAAGACACAAATCGTTTGAATTTAGAATACCAGCGAATGGTGCAGGGCCTAAAAGATGAAACAGAAAGACGTGACACTGATATGGTACTGGCAAATCCACTCCTACCCGCCGATGTGTTAAAAGGTAAATTAATCATAAAATTGAGATGTATCATGTTATAACTTGAATGCTGCGATACGAGTTAAACAATTTTGATGAACAACTGTTCTGTTCAGCTTTGTTTTGTTTGTAACCTTGGGCAATCGAAAGTAAATTGACGTCTGTACTTGAGACACTTTTCACCCTCTGCACTGTTTACTTGAAAGCAGCCTATAATCAGAGAGTTGCTTGATAACGATTTGTAGATTGGTTTCCAGTAGGACCTAATATAGAAATTTAGTGACTTCATGACATTCAGTCCCTTTTTTCCTGGCCGCGAGATCCTAATCCGAGTTGCTTTCAATAATCATTTGATGCGACGATACCAAAATATTCTTTTCCGTGAATGATTCCCCCCGGCGGATTCCATGATAGGGGTGAATAATCGGGACTTAACTGAAGCTGGCACCAGCAATCAGAGGTCCAACGGATTGGCAGGCCTTCATTTATTGCCTGCCCTGACAGTTTCTTCGCTAGAAAGCAGATTGTGGGTCGAGCAGCTGCAGTTTTCATTGAAATAGTGTCCGAACCAAATTGCCCTGTCCATTCCGTCACTATTTATTACTACAACGAGATACCTATTTTTGTTTTTGTCTAGAGGTTGTCCCAGGAAATATCCGCAATGCCGACCATTTCATCGGCTTTCTGCGTCGCTTTGTTGAGTATATCAAAACTCGTCTTCGCGTACACAACGTGGTGCAAGAGTCACCTGCCAGTTTCCTCAAAGATGTTGCCTCCAAAATCTGTGCAGAGCGTAAACCATTGAGATTCTGCGCCGAACGTTTAGCGAGTCTTATGCGGACCTTGGAGATCACAGATATGACCGAGTACGGGGGACTAGTTGTGGTAGAAAAGCAATTTTATTTTTCCAAAAAATCATCCGTTTAAACCATATCTTTGTAGATAACACATTTTGCGACTCTGGTGTCCACTTACACCAAAGGTTTCACCATCATTATCGAACCATTCGATGATAAAAGTCCAACGGTTGCAAATCCTATCTTACATTTTAGCTGTTTAGATTCATCAATAGCAATGGCTCCAATATTTGCACGATTTCAAAGTGTTGTCATCACATCGGGGACACTGTCGCCCATGGATATGTATCCTAAAATTTTGGACTTTGATCCGGTTGTTTTGAGTTCCTTCACAATGACGCTGGCGAGGCCATGCCTCTTGCCAATGGTAAGTATTTTTTTTTTTCGGTTTAACTGGAAGAATCTACCAAAACTCTTCGTTATTGCAGATCGTCTCTAAAGGTAACGACCAGGTAGCGATATCATCAAAGTTTGAAACACGCGAGGACACTGCCGTCATAAGGAACTACGGTCAACTTTTAGTGGAAACTGCAAAAATAGTTCCCGACGGCATTGTGTGTTTCTTTACTTCGTATCTGTATTTGGAATCGGTAGTTGCGTCTTGGTATGACCAAGGCATCGTAGACACCCTGCTGCGGTACAAACTTCTGTTTATAGAAACGCAGGACAATGCAGAGACAAGCTATGCACTTATGAACTATGTAAAGGTAAGGTTGCCACAGAAATTTATTCAGTTTTTGCAGTTAATATTAAATTGTTTGTTTAGGCCTGCGATTGTGGCCGTGGGGCTGTTCTGCTTGCAGTTACCCGAGGTAAAGTCTCAGAAGGTGTCGATTTCGATCATCAATACGGCAGAGCTGTGCTTATGTTTGGCATTCCCTATGTGTATACTCAATCGAAAATCCTAAAAGCTCGCCTGCAATACCTCAGGGATCAATTCCAAATCAATGAGAATGATTTTCTTACTTTTGATGCTATGCGACATGCAGCTCAGTGTGTGGGGCGTGTGCTGAGAGGCAAAACAGACTATGGTATCATGATATTTGCCGATAAGCGTTTTTCTCGCCAAGAGAAGAAAAGCCGATTACCAAAGTGGATCCAGGAGTATTTAGTAGACAGCTATTGTAACCTAAGTACGGAGGAAGCAATGCATATAGCGAGGAGGTGGTTGAAACAAATGGCACAACCATTTACTAGAGAAGATCAATTAGGCACATCTCTGCTTACATTAGAACAGCTGGAGCACAACGAAAAGCTGAAATTGGAGAAGAATGCAAAAGCCAGTGAACAATAAATAAAAGAAATAATAGTTCAGAAAAAATATGTTTCATTATTGTTTGCTTTTAATACCCCGTAACAATTTTGGGGTAATTTTAAGTCTCCCCTATATACACTTAACAGCAAATAAACCGGGCCACCCGCTACGTTCGAATCGAACTCTGATTCGATTTTTTTAAGAGTTTAAAACATAAAACTAAAAAAGAGGTATGTACCTTGAATTCTGTAGGAACCACTTTTTTAGTTGTATGTTTTTTACTTTTGAAGAAAATCAAATCAGAGTTCAATTCAAACGTAGCGGGTGGTCCGGTTTATTTGCTGTTGAATGTAGCTTCACGATGCACATACAGTGCGCCATTTGTCACTTACTATATAGGCCACGTAGAATAATTATCATTTAACGGCTTTTTTTGAAAGAATTTTATTAACGAAAGCATAATTCTGTGCATGGCCACACTTGCCTTTCATTGAAAGTCGCGTCTAGCGAAACAAGTAGATTTTGAAAGAGTAAATAGTTGGCACAGAAAATTCACTTTCAGAAATGATTCTCGCATGGGTATCCTTTCCGTATCTTTGCGCTTTCGACTGTTTGGTATTTGCGTGAGAGACAAAGTGAGGATGTAAAAACGGACGCTGGCTTTGCCTACAATACAATAGAACCGTTGGAACCAACACGAAGACGTCTATTATCAGTCCATATATAATGTCATTGCATAGAACTTGCTTCTTTTCGATTTCACTATTCCTTTCCCTTCCAAAATTTCTTTCATTCCAATGATAGCCTGTTTTTGTATGATTGTAGCCCATGTCCATAAACTTGTAGCCCTGCTCCATAAAAATGCAAATTGCATAATCTGTGTAATTTATTTAAAGACTTTCACCGGTATTAAGATATTCCTTTCGAAATCATTTTTGATGGTTACTACACCCCACTGACAGCAGTTTCCTTTAAAAATTTAAGGATCTGTCTTTGGCGACGCGACGGTAAAATGGGAATGACTTTCTGACGGATTGGTAAACTGCTGGGAAAAAAATCCTACCGAAAATTTTTTGTTTTCTGGAAAATATTTCTCCTATCGTGAACCTCATGCGCCAATAGTCCTATTGTCAAGCTCACCACCTATTAATCGACTTCAAAGCAGCGTATGATAGCAAACATTGTCAGGAGCTCTATATGGCGATGGCCGAATTCGAAATCCCGGCAAAACTTATTTAGCTGTAAAACGCGCACTGCAACGTGCAGTTAGGAAGTAGCTCCTCCGAACTATTCTAAACATGCATTCGGCAAGGAGACGCGCTATCATGCAACTTCTTCAATCTCGCACTGGAGCAGATAGTGCGAAGGCCAGGTGTCAAGACAGAAGCCACTATCTTCAACAGCTCCGTCCAGCTGCTAGGCTATGCAGACGATATTGACATCATCGGTCGTTCTCAGCGTGCTGTGATAGAAACTTTCACGGCAATTGAAGAACAGGCGAAATCCGTTTGCCTTGAAGTAAATGAGGACAAGATTAAGTACATGCTATCAACAAACAAACAATCATCTGCCCACCGCCTAGAAAAAAACGTCACTGGGCGTATTTTTTTGAGAATCTATAGCTAGCTTACTTTTACTTTTACATGCAAAACTTTTATACTCACTTTTGGTTTCGTTATACGCAATTCTGGTTTTACAGGCAAAATTGTTATACTCACTTTTGGTTTTGTTATACTCACTTCCCAAAAAAATACGCCTACTATTGAGATACAACAATTGTGAGGTACTTAAGGAGATCACCTACCTCGGAGTTGTAACGCGCTGTTTAGCTGGGTCCCTGCTGGCATGCTGGTCCCGGTCGTTTAGCTCGCCAGAGGGCGTAGGAGCTTGACCCAGGCACGTCACAAAAATTTCATGCCAGACTTCGCGTTTGCTGGTATTACGCTGCGAGAAATTTGTCTGTACCCACCCTTCCTTGGCCGTCGTACTCGCCTTGACAGCCCCTTATCATGGCATCTTCTTCTTTCTTTATTTCAGCTTCATCCTTCCCTTTCCCAACCTTCACCTCATCCTCTTATACGATTATGCAAGCAGTATACCAGTTTAGCTTATACCCTCGACAACAACCCTGTTGTGACAGCTGGTGTCTGACATCTAGCCCAAGGTATATGAATAGAAGGTAATATACTGCGCATCCCGCAATGGCGGCCAATTGTGACTGTTCAATAATCGTATAGGAATAATATGCGCGCGCATGAGATATGGCGGACAATTGTGACTATTCGTATGGAAAAGCATGCCTTTTTGACAGATGCGCAGAACGAAACCAAAATGAGTGCTCGGAATATATTACCTTCTATTCATATACCTTGCATCTAGCCTGCCTGTCTACTTGTCATTTGAGAGAGTACATGAAGATCCGGTTTGCCAAAACAATTGGGTTCAAAACTCGAACGAAATGTGTGCTCTACAAAACCCGTATCCTGGACAGTTCTGCTTTATGACGCCGAGTGTTGGACGATAAGCACGAAGGGAGCGCTGATACTAAGGAGCCCTTCGTAGAAAAATACGTCAGAGGATTTTTGGTCCTGTCTGCGAGGAGGGCGAATAAAGGAGAAGAACAATCGCGAGTTCTATGAGCTGTAACAAGATGTGGATGTAGTCCAAAAAGCCAAAACACGTCGACTACATTGGGTCGTCCAAATCGAGCGAATGGAGAATCACCCCTATCATAGAATGCGAATTGAGTTTCACTTCACCTATTTGTTTCCCTTTCACCTTCTACTGCTATAGTGGAATCCGCCGGAAATGTTTCCTTATCGACATGTTATTGGAAAAGGTAGTTTTACTGCCAAACGACTGTCTTTTATTTGTCAATACAAATTTGTGTAGCTGCTTCGTCGAGGCAAATGAAAAAAGTTTCTTTTAAAGTGTTCAATAAAACAATGGATCCGATAGCTCTATTTTTGGAAGCATAAGAGGAAGAACGAAATGAGCCGTGGTCTTAGAGAAGAATACGAAGAGGTTAAGTGGGGTACTGCATGATTTATGGATCTTCCGGATGAAATGTATTTTTAGAAACATTCACCCTTATTGTCGTTTATTTCATTTCGGCCCTTATTGTGATTGTCGATCAGCGATCGTCACGACAATTATTGTCGATTACGTCGATTGATTTTAGCTACTCGTACGCACAACATTTCTTCACTTCCAAAAGAAAGCATCGATCAGACATTTGTAGTCGATTACAAGCGACTGTCAAATCGCCAAATAAAGATCGCAATCGACAATCACAGTTCTCAATCGTTGATCGGCAACTGTCGATCGATCAACTATCGACACTCACAATAGGGGCCTTCGTTTAGAAAAAGAAGTAAAGTCAAACAAAAGTTCGAAAAAAATCGGAATACCTACCATTTATACAACGATAGATAAAAGAGGAGAAAGTTTTGGTATTCCTGGAAAACAAGTTGATGGAATGGATTTTTTCTCTGTTTATGAGGCTACAAGCGAAGCAGCGGAACACACACGACATGAGTCATATACGACAAACGCTAACGGGAATAAAGGACCATTTACATGGGAGCGAACGAACGAATTGATGAAATGCGAATAAACCACTTTTTATGCATTTATAAACAGAAAATTGCGCATTTTATTATTCCAAGATATCCTCCTCTTGGAATAAGGTTAAGTTCGAACGAATTTTTTATTCGCTACTTTGTGGAACGCGATTTAAATGATGTGGATTGTGAATAGAATGACTATTCGCACCAGGGTGTTTTCGTTCGCGGCAAAAAATTTGGATTTCGAAATTTCGTTATTTAAACTGTTAATAAACTTCTTTTCTTAATAAATTTTGATGAAATAATTAATTATCCTCATCTTGGAGTAGTAAAATGTGCAATTTTCTGTTTATAAATGCATAAAAAGTGGTTTGTTCGCATTTCATCAATTCGTTCGTTCGCTCCCATGTGGGTCCTTAAGGGTGATTATCTTCTGATTTTAATAAAGTTCAATATTGCACAGATTTATAAAGCAGACGTGCAACAAGCAAGAAAAGCTAGAGATCCGCAATGATTTTGATGCGGGTGAGAAATGTCATTTTGTTTGGGAAAAATTCGATTTGAATGTTTTCAACGATACAGTGGAACTCATTCACATTACCCACACAGGGAACTGCTCACTTTGCGGAATTGACGATACATAAATATATTTTTCCGTGAATAATTGCCCCCGGCGGATTCCACGATAGGGGTGGTTGTTTTTCTGTAATGACTCGCATGAGTCGTATAAAAAGAACACCAGAATATGTGAGTTACGTATACTCGCGGAGTAATCCATTCGTCGGTGGTGGATGATGCCATCCATTAAAGTTGCAAAGTATGTATTTAATTACAAAAAAAAAATTAATTTTCCAACAAATATCTACTCTTACAAAAGTATTGAATGAACAAAGAAAAAATCGTTTAAATAGGACGGGACTTAGAGAAGTTTGTTAATTTGCCGCTAAAAAAAAAAACAACTAAAAATAGGTTTACTATATAATTTTTATTTATTTTAATGGACAAAGGAATAATCTACGTTTTAAAAATGATGAAACATAATGCACTCGAAAACTTAGTACGTGTTTTTGTTGTCTTTTCCATAGAATTTTACATTTTGTGGCAAACTAAATAATGCTTTTACCGCATCCACTCTGAACTAATCTATTCATACGGTCAAAATATTGGTACAATTTCGAAAGCAAAAAAATGCACTATTCCACGATTCGAAACAAACGAAATGTCATGATATTCCTAAGGAAAAAACTCCTCTAATACATACACCTAGCTTAACCAATATTCATATTTTATTTGCATATTAATACATTAATTTAAATTGTATTTCTGTATTTGTAATAGAAACACTTGTACTTTGCATCAATTTCAGCTATTTGCTTGCATAACGTGGTAAGTAAAATAAAACAAAACAATAAAAACAAAAACCCAATGAAACAATAACAAAATAAAAGTGCGTAATACTACATAAACAGATGTATTTTTTTTTTATTTGTAATTTGTTGTTTTAGTTTAATTTTAGACCACTAAACAACATTATTTGATCATTAAAAATTGAAATAAAAACGAATAATGAATAACGGGGGGGTATGTATGTTTTATTGTTGAAATTGCACCTAAAATGCATTTCTATAGAAGAGTTTTGGATGACAATGATGTGCATGTGTTTGTTTCCTTATATTAAGTTCATTTTTTTGAAGACCCATCCGCACTGGAGTGAGAACTCATACCGGTGGTACTGCTCTGGGTTGGATATGAGTACTGGGACCAATACTGTTGCTGACTGTTATTAGGCTGCATCATGTTGCCCTGCTGTTGTTGCGACTGAGAATTGTCCTGAAAAGAAAGACAGAATTACAAATAAATATTTATAAACAGTAGGTTTCGATTTGCTCTTAGTGTGTGTCATTCCGCGAGGTTTTTTGATCAACATAAATGGTTTAGCTTTGCTAATGGCGAAAAACTTAAATTTTTTTACATGAAAATTATGTCGATATCGCAGAATCACATGTTGTATGTCCATATAAATCGATGATGTAAAGGGTGTTTTTTTAGAGGTACATATACAAATTCAGTTGAAGATAATTATCCCTATTCTCGTTGGCGTTTTTCGTAAACGACTCGTTTTTCACTTCGATTTTTAGTCGGTGTTTTTAACCTTTTTGAGACAAATGAATTGAAATAATAGTGAACACACAGAAAAGGAAATAAAATTGTTAACAACAGTTAAAAAAAAATCTGAACATCGTTTTACAACGACACTAAACATGAGTCGTATACGACAAACGCCAACGGGAATAAGGGTGAATGTTAATGTTAATGGCCTATATGGTGATTGTCGATCAGCGATCGTCACGACAATTATTGTCGATTGCGTCCAATGATTCTAGATATACAACAACTTAGTGATGAATATTCACCTGGCCCAGATGGTATTCCCGCTATATTTCTCAAGAAGTGTTCCCTTGTTCTCTCCTATCCCCTTTCGCACCTCTTTCAGCTCTCGCTTTCCCAAGGCGACTTTCCTCAGATATGGAAGTCCTCTTTCATAACACCGATTCATAAAAAGGGATCAAAGAGCGAAGTTAGTAATTATCGTCCGATAGCCAAACTTTCGAACATACCCAAACTCCTCGAAAGTATTTTGTACGAATCCCTAAGCTTCCAATGCAAGTCTTTAATTTCCCCAAACCAACACGGCTCTGGTGTACCACAAGGCAGTCACCTAGGTCCCCTTCTCTTTATCTTAACTATAAACGATCTTGAAAGGGTCATTAAACACTCCTCTATCTCTCTCTATGCCGACGATACCAAATTTTTCAAGCACATATCTTCATCACAAGACCCCTGTCTGCTGCAACAAGACCTAGATAGTTTTTCTATATGGTGTCTCAAAAACTGCTTAGAGCTCAATATTCCCAAATGCCAATCTATCACCTTATCACGTAAGCCCAACAAATCCCCTCCCCGTCTATACCTACTTAATAATCACCCTATATCCATCGTACAGTCTCTTCGCGACCTTGGAATATTGTACGACAGCGAGCTTAATTTCCGTTCGCATATCGAAGAGATAATACATTAAGCCAATTCATCCCTTGGATTCATTAAACGATGGTCAAAGGAATTCTCAGACCCCTACGTGACCAGATCTCTCTACACCACTTTTGTCCGCCCACTCCTCGAATACGCCAGCCAAACGTGGTCACCCTTTCAGCAAGTGCAATCTTCTTCAATACAAACCCTCGTAATTTAAGACACCCCCGCCTATTCTATCTACCAAACCACCGCACGTGCTACGGCTCCAACGAACCAATTTCCCGTATGCTACGGAAGGTAAACTCAAACATTTCCATTTTCGATTTTAACCGCAGCACTCCCTCCATTAAGCTCAGTCTCCTTAACTCTAAACCCTAGCTTTAAGTCCTAGTTATAAGTCTTAGTTTTTAGTTCTATTATTATAAGTTTGTATTTCTAGCTTGTACTAAGCCTAATAAATGGGGACATTGGTCCCCACCAAAATAAAAAATAAAAATACATATTCGTACGCACAAAATTTGTTCACTTCCAAGAGAAAGCATCGACTACTAGACATTTCTAATCGGCTACAAGCGACTGTCAAATCGACAAATATCAATCGCAATCGACAATCACAGTTGTCGTCGCTCAACGATCAACTTACTGTTTAAAAATGATTTCGAGAATATATGCGCGCCACGGATAGTTCAAATGAAGTGCAATTGTGAAATCCAATTTTCGACAACTTTACAGAGCAACTGGGACAGGGGGCTTATTCCCAAATGCGCGGCGGATCGCTTTTCATGGCGGATTTGTATTTTTGTATTTCCAAAAGCGATTTGATCCAATCAAAATCGATAGCCATTTAGGTGACGGATTGCTGGCGAATTTAATTCGGATAAAAAATAAACTGACTTCTTGTGACAGGAAAAAGCTGTCAAACTTTTGGGAAAATAAATGGAAATTTATTATTTATTTATAAATTGTAAGTCTAATTGTAAAAAAATTGGAAAGCACAGTTCGCATTTGAGAATAAGCAAAAGCGAAGACGGTCGAAATCGAAGCATCGCTTTCAATACGATCCGCCGCGCATTTCGGAGTAACCCCCCTGTAAATCAACAATAACACGGCGAATGTTGACTTCCAAATCGTCCAACGTCTCTGGTTTATCGGCAGTGACTTCACATACCCCCAAAGAAAGTAATGAATCTAAAGGTGTGAGACCACAGGATCATTACGCGAAATTATGCGTTTTCGGCCCATTCACCAAACCTACGACACGTAGAATGGTCACGCGGTTTCAACTCTTGCACAAGCTGGATCTTAAAAGCTTAAAGCCAAAATCTTTCCGTAAAATCTTCCACAAAGTGGATACGCATAGCGCCAATTGCTGTGTACGATGGCGAATCGACTCATTCGGATTCTCCTCAACACTGTGCTCCACATAGAAAATAGCTTCTTCTGTTCGCACTGTTTGTCGTCTTCGGGGGATGCGTATTATCCACCAGAGTGTAGATAGTGCGAAAATCATTCATTGTTAACTTTCTCAGATGGACGATTATGTCGACCGTAAAATGGACATAATGCACGATAAGTTTGGCGAAACGAAACAATTGTTATCAAAATAAGTTTGTACAATTAGGACGCGTTGTTCTGGCGTTGATCTATTTTTCCCCGTAAAATGGCAAAACGTACTAACCACAAATAAACATCCAACTATCAAATAAACAATCTGTAAATAAAGTGTTGACAGTTTAAAAATCAAACCTCTAAGAAAAACACCCTTTATATTATATGGATCATTATACAACTGATAATAAAAAAAAAAAAACGGCTGATGCAACTGTCAATGAGAATGTTCAGTGTTCTAAATACAGATTCATGTAGTCACTCTAAATTGAGTAAATGAAACACACAATCGCTCTGATATAACGGGTGAGCAAAACATTACACTAGACACATCAAGTATCAAGTGATTTTGAGTTTGAAATCATATTCATTGAGCCTCCGCACACGAGATTAATTCTGCCGGCAGAAAACTGTTTTTATACCATACTTCGAGCGCACACGGGATGATTTCTGCCGGCAGAAAAATTATATATATGAACCCCTTTTCATTGTGTAGTATTATTTTCACAATTGAAATATTTTTAAAGTTGTGTATGTATTAGTTTTATGCCTTGTTCAACCACTTAAACTCGGCAGAACATTAAACATTTTATTCCGTTTTTCCCCCTCACTTCAGTCGCCTCGCCTACTAAATCGGTTTTATGCCAGCAGAATTAGTCTTGTGTGCGGAGGCCCATTGATTTTATAAATCACATAACAAAAATAACGTACCTGATACCAATTCGCCCATTGTTGTTGTTGTCTGGGGTCAGCGCTATTAATAGGCCACTGTTGTTGCTGTTGTTGTTGAGCACCATAGCCAGCTATAAAGAAATTCGAAATCTTGTATTACGGAAACTACTTGATTAATGTGACTTGACTTACCTTGCGACTGGTCATAGCCCCAATAATCCTGCTGTTGCATTTGTTGTTGCTGTTGTTGTTGTGGTTGATTACCCCATTGACCACCCTGCTGCATTTGAACCCATTTACCCTGCGACGAACTGTTGTTGTGCTGAAACAAGTTCATCCTCCATGTATCTCATGTATGATCATTGCGAGTTATGAAATCTTACCACATTCGCTCCGGGCTTATTATACGCATATCCATCATCGTTCGAAGTGTACTTCGAGCGCTCAAAGCCACCGCGACTATCTTCGGTACGATTGTCGCGGTGGCCAGACCGAAAATCCCGCTGATTTCCAGACCTATAACTGTTATCGCGGCGGCTACCACTGTCTCCTCCGTCACGATCGCGCCCTCTGTCTCGATAATCTCTTGAGCCACCGCTATATGAGTCATACCGATTACCACCTCCGCCACCGCCACCACTATTTCCGCCGGAACGACCAAATCGATCATCGTAACGATTACGATTGTTGTTTACCCAATTTGAGCCACCATTTCCACCTCCGCCACCGCTGCTATAACGATTATTGCGATTTTCGTAATTGCGTCCGCCACCATAGCCGCGATCATCGCGCCATGGAGCCGAGGATCCACGCGAAGGTGGACCCCAACGATTTCCCGAACCACCACGACGATCATTGTTGTTGCCCTTCCAGCGGGGGCCCCTGAAGTCATCACGTCGATGATCATCGTATCGTCGCCGGTCATCACGGGGACGGTAGTCACGACGTTGTCGCTTATCTCGCGACGCCTCAGCATCTTTGTGGCCCTTTTCGTTGTAACGTTTCACTTCGTCCTTGGCCTCATCGTCCTTTAGATCAGTATAAATGATGTTGTCGAACCAAGCAAAATCGAGTGATGGTAACGTAAAGTTGGCTGTAAGTATTTTACGAAATGTGGTTGTAAAATTATAGCATTGTATTGTACACGTAGTATTTATGGTAGGATGGAAGTTTTAGAAGTTCTCGTACGCTAAGTATTTTTTAAGTGCGGATAATTTATGTATCTAAAAGTTTTAAACAATGCAATACAGAGTGAGAGTTTCTAAGACAGCTGCAGTTTCTTTCACCCGTTAGAGATACGACGAGAAACATGGGATTTGCGGTGCAGAATGTGTGACACTTGTCAAACTGAAAAGGGGAAGCTCGTTACAGAACTTGTGGATTTCGTGTCACGCCCATCGCTTACGGGCAAAAATACTGCAGCAATTTAGTTGGCCCACTCTGTACAAAATGAAGAATTTACAAGAAATCATTACGGATGATAAACTGAGAGTATGTTTTGAAAAAAAAAATTAACGCATCAAGTCCATCTTATGCTTAAGGATCAAACAATTTAATGCAAACATTTCTGACGAGGAGAAAGCATAGTGAAATGTCCAACAAGTAGTACTAGTAGCAGAAAGAAACGAAAGAAAGAAAAGTTCTTCGGTAACCATGTCAATGCTGAAATGCAAAATACAGCAGACTAAACGATAGTGAATAACGCGAAAGAATACCTTATAGCCCAATACTTGGTCGATTGCTTATCGCTCTTATTAATGTTCCTGGATGTAAATTACTTCCCTCGAAAGAAGGCAAAGAACGTAGCAGAGATGTGAAGTTGGTAGAAGGGTAGTGATGACATGATCAAAAGAAAACGCGACGACGACGCCTATATTTTAAACATATGTGAAGTCAACAGAGTTTCAAAAACTAGCTTCCTTATTATTCACATTTAGCGAAACTCGAAATAATAAAAAGAACTCTCCAAAACAAGTTTTTAAAAAAGTAAATAAAATCAGTTTAGATATTAAACGAATTTCTGCGTTTTGACAGATTTTTTCCTCAAATATTGTCAACACTACCAGATGTCATGCTAACCAGGTGCTCAGGAAAATCGTTTCCACCAGCGAAATCACTGAAACGATGCGAGAAGAATTGGGGAATTTTGTCGGATTGGATGTGCCATCATCGTCACAATAATCATAAGATTGTTTATGTGACCGTCAGCTTTCTATGCCTTCAGCAGAACGTTTGGCAAAAGATGGGGCCTGCAACCAAAACTGACCCTTTGGATGTACACAGCCGTAGTACGACCAATCCGCACTTACGGATCAGTAGTTTTCTGGCCGGCTGTCGGAAAAGCCTACAACATAACCAAGCAGCTCAACAGAGTCCAAAGAACGACATGCATAGGCACCACAGGCGCTCTGCGGTCAACACCGTCAGGCGCCCTCACAGTCCTTCGCAAGCATCACAACACATAGCGCGATCAGACTTAGAGAGTCTGGGTGTTGGTATACGAGACCCTACGGTCATAGCAATATTCTTTCCCTCATGATTAGACTGGCAGGACAGACGGGTGAACAGGAACTCCAACTTAACAATCTACACTGACGGTTCAAAAATGGACTGTGGAGTAGGTGCGGTGTTATTTTCGGAGTCTTTGAGCATCTCAAAATCCTTCAGGCTTCCGGATTACCCTGATCTGGGTTCCAGGCCATAGCAACGTTTATGGAAACGAACAAATCGGTTCAAATTCAAATAGGAGCAGTCAAAGCAAAAGAATCCCTATCGAAAGCCAATCTCAGATGGAGGAGGCTAACAAAATGTGTCATATCCAGAAGGATGTGGCCAAATTGTAGCAGGGAAAAAACAACCCACCTCCTGAGTAAAACAAGTAAAGATATAGCCAGGATATAGGGGACCATGCAGTCAGATTAGGCATCCCACATAATACACACTGTCGCAGTTGTAATGACGCAACCGAAAAAGAAACTCTCATTCACTACCTATGCGCTTGTCCGGCACTAGCTAGAACTAGACAGCGAGCTCTGAGTAAACCCTTCTTTTTGAATTCCACATGCTGGGTCTAAATTCTCCACTTCGATAAACTTTAACAACCAGGGGGCTGGCTTATTCCCAAATGCGCGGCGGATCGCTTTTCATGGCGGATTGGTATTTTTATATTTCCAAAAGCGATTCGATCCATTCAAAATCGATAGCTATTGGAAGGATTGCTGGCGGATTTATTGCCGTCACCTGAATAGCTATCGCTTTTAACAGCTTTAAAGAAATACAAAAATACCAATCCGCCGCGCATTTGGGAATAAGCCCCAAGGTCAAATAAGTGTAACAAAACGGCACTTAGTGCTACTTGGGTTTTCTAATAAACCGCCACACCTACCCCTTATGTGACCGTGAAATTGGGAGAGACAAAGAATTTGTAATAACATGATCACAAATCTGACATACAGGCGCGACGATTTTAAGATGGTAAATACAAAACGATGACCCCGGTACTGGAGTCTATGCGCCCAGGGTTCCAAGAGCTATAGCACTGGAAAAATACTCCAACATTATATCTACCTATATAGACTAAGGACCTTATTGTGATTGTGGATCAGCGATCGTCACGACAATTGTCGATTTCGTTGATTGATTTTAGCTATTCGTACGCACAAAATTTTTTCACTTCCAAGAGAAAGCATCGACTAGACATTTGTAATCGACTACAAGCGACTGTCAAATCAACAAATATCAATCGACAATCACAGTTGTCGATCGATCGACAGTTTTCGATCAACGATCAACTATCGACACTCACAATAGGGGCCATAGAGATATGTCTAAGTTACAGCGAAACGCATTTTGGAGTAAACTGAATTTTCGGGGTAACTTCGACAATCAATTTTTCGTTGAACCCGATTAGCTGAACTAAAAAGATTTCTCAGTTAAATAAATAAATAAATAAATAAATAGGTGGCGCAACAGGCGGGTGACACCCAAGGCCTAGCTTCTCGCAACCATTCGTTTTGTGTGAGTTTCTATTTTTGGGACGAATGGAAGGGACCTACAATTTTATGCCGAGCTGAATTGAGAAGCTTTTTCATGACAGTCATACTCTCGGATGTTTGTCAGACGTTCGCGGGAGGTGGCGCAGTAGAAACAACTTTAAGATGTAATTTGTGTTTTTCCGGGGATCGAACCTGGGCTTTCTCAGTTATGCTCTCGAAAAAATGATGTAATTTTGTGTTTCGAGTAATCCAGCACCAAGCGCAAGATTTTTTTTTTTTCAAATACTTATCACATTTACATATTAATGGGACAGTGGAAAATAGTAAAATAATAATACTGTTACTTCTTGTTCTACATCTCAATAATAATACTGTTACCGTAGCAGTCCGCCTCCCGTTTTTTTCCTTTTGACAATCAGTCCACAGGACAGAGACTGTTGCTGAGCTTGATGGGAGTACTTCATCCTACTGCTTGGTACCGAAAGGCGAGGTATGTATGTATTCGGTGAAAAGTCGAGCGGGGGACGGAAACAGTCTAAAACCTCGGCTGGAGCTTCTGACGGTTCGCTTGCAAGAAGTGTGGCTGGTACAGGGCAGAGACGAATCTGCTGCACTCTTTGACGTAGATAAGCGTGACAATTTGTCTTCGGGAAAAAGACGGAAGGTAACCGAAACAGTCACTAAACAGACCCAAGGCATAGGTTTATTGAGCAGGGAAATCGCTCCTGCTCAAAGGTGTCATAGTCATAGTATTAGTGTAGGTCTGCACATTGCAGCTCGTCAAGTGAATCAGACGTATTGAGTTAAGACCGTAGTTCGTATCTGATTTGCAAGGGCGATTGACAAGTTCGCGCACTGTACGTCAAATTTAGTTCATACAAGTCTAGCATAAATTGCAGTTATGGTTTATTTTAATTCGTTAAATTTGGTTATGATGGGTTCTTAGCAAACGGCCTTAATGACAAACCTGAACAAAACCATTTTTATGGTTGTTTTTCGCAAGATTTTATAATCGCACTAACAAAAGTTATTCAACGACAAAAAAAATATCAATGCAAGTAAAATAAAAGAAAACCTGGATAGAAAACGTCACAACAAAACGAGGCAAACAAGCTCGATATGAAATAAGATTGTAAAATGAAACGCCTGTTGTCGATGTAAGTACAATTTGTCCAGAAAACATATTAAAAAATTGCACAACTTTGAGTGGGGTTAACATATTAAACGTTAAATGCAGAAGAGGATCCACGGGGTACCTAAGTAACTGAGCATAAGTTAAAACGTTTTCTCAAATAGAAAAAAAAGGATACATGTTAGAGGTGGGCACACCAAATCCCAACGTCATTTTAATTCAAGAAAACAACGAAAAACTCTCAACAGAAAATATGTAGGCATAAAATATAATTTTGGTTTACAAATTTGCCAAAGATCACAACTCGGTGATAGTAAGTTTTGTATAAATTCGCAATTATTGCGATAATTAAAAGAAAGGCTTTAACGACGATAAAACAATACTCGCCGTATACTGTATCACATTCAATGAATGTTGTACACAATTAAAAGAAGAAAATAAATAGATAATAAACACAGTTTATAGTATTTTCAATAGAAACATATTCCTAAAACATCAAAAATAATAAAATATAAAATGATCTATTATTACCTTTACCTGTAAAACGAAAACTCAAATATGCATCTTTATTTTTTTTTGTTGGTAGGTTTAAAATACATTATTTCTAGTCACATTAGTTACATGTGAATAAATTCATAAAATAATTCTCTACACCTTGTCTTTTTTTTTTGTTTGTTTGTTTTGGTTTGTTCAAAAATAATTACCTTTTAAATTATTAAGTGTTGATTCTCTAATTGTATATTCATTTCCTGCCTCTGTTTTCAATTGGTTGCGCCGTTTCAATTCTTCCTCATTCGGTATACAAACAACAGCAGTGCGTTTGAAGTCGCCAAAACCTTTCATTTTACGTCGTTGAGCAGATGCGAACGCATTTGTCTATAAGATTTGGATTGGAGAGAGGCAAAATAGTAGTGTTGATGATTTGTTGTTTTGTTCATGTTTAAAAAGGCGATCCACATTCGTTTACATATTATTTTTTTTTTTTTTTAATTACAGATGTTCTATGCAGATGATTTGGCATTAATCTGCGTAGCTCAGTTTCATATCCATATATGTATTTATATTTTTTTGCAATCAATCAGTAAATTTACGGCTGGTCGATTTTGATAAGCTAACTTACAGTCTATGTTGAGATACTTAACATTCAATATACGTACAGTTTATTTAAACAATGGACTCTATCAGTGGGCATTATTTATTGCCATTTGAAGGTCGATGTCTATTACAATCACAAGTGCAAAAAATACATAATTATAATCTAAAAAAAATGAAAGCCCTACTTCTCGTTGCATACTTACGCGGGAATAAAAAAAAACAAACTAAATACCTTGAATTCCTATATGCCCTAAAAACTGACCTCGGTAAGAAGAAATAAATGATAAATATAAACAAATAAACATACACACTTCAGATAATATTTTGAAATAAAAAAAAAACTCATTCATTCCATAGGGATATAGAAATAAAGGACCAACAAAACAAAGGTAAATAGAAGAGAGACAAATTATTAACGTCTGCCCTCTTGGATTTTCCATTTTGTTTCCTTTAAATGTATATACCCTTCAGTGTACAGAAAATATAAACAACTGTCATACCAAATATTAGTTTTTAATTAGCAGAGGAAACCTCTGAACACAAAAATTAGTTACTGTACTCAAATAACTCTGATACCACCCAAAAATTCACACAACCTTGTCACTCTTTTTTTTTTCAAGTTATTCTATATAATATTATACATACACATAAGTTACATTATGCTTGAATATCCACACATGTGCTATAAAAAATAATCCAGCTACAAACAACAACAAATGAAAAAAACACGTATAATTATCTATATATATAAAAATCATGGTCAATTGTGTTTGTCGATAATGTTCTCTGTAATGCGTGAACCGATTTTGATTCTGAAAATTTCCCATGAAAGGTGACGTTGATACCATGGTTTATAAGTTCATACGGTCTTTGTAGGTGTATTGGTTCATGAGTTATAGGGGCGTGGCAGCTCCCATACAAAAAATGCATTCAAAATCTTATTCCTCGAAAACCACGGAATCGATTGAATTCAAAATTTACATACAATCTTCGGTATCGGCCCACGAGTATTCCTGTGAAGATTGGTCAACATTGGACAAAGGGGCGTGGCACCTCCCATACAAAAAAAAACATTCAAAATCTTATATCTCGAAAACCACCAAATTGATTGAGTTCAAATTTACGTAAAATCTTAAATATTGGACGAGGAGTAGTCCTGTGAAGATTGGTTAAAATTGGACTTAGGGGCGTGGCACTGCCTATAAAAAAACAACATTCAAAATGTAATATTTCGAAAACCACCGAATCGATTGTGTTCCTGTGAAGATTGGTCAAAAATAGATAAAAGGGGTGAGGAGGCGTTATTCTTCGACATTCATGGGAGCTACAGTTTCGCAAATATTTAACGTTGATGCGCATTATTCTGATAGACAAGAATATTATGTAGGCAATACGAATCCTAAAAAAACAAGTGTTGTGAATACAGCAGGGCATTACAATAGAAACTGTTTACCATTGATTTAAATGAATTTGAAATTGATTTTTATATTTTCATATTTTGCACTACGAAGTGTGCAGGGGGTTCGCTAGTTGTAAATAAAATTGGTGTAGTTTTCTGTTGGACTATATAGAAAAATCTTAATAAATTACTGATTGTATTCTAGTGCAGGTCTATAGAGGACCACATTCGCCAATAAATTCCGACAATAATAGGAAAGAAGTAATTTTTTTTTCTCTTTTTGTTCTATGCCCCGGTTTTGCGTTGCTAGCGGCTTTCTGCAACCGCTGGACAGAGCAGTATCCGCCAACATCAAGAAGATGCACCAAATTATCTCAACCAAGGACACCTATACAGAAAGGTAACATATGAAAGTTGACCAACATATTCCTATAAATAGTTGATTACCAAAACTATTACCAATAAGACGGTCAGGTAAAGTGAGGAGACATACTAAAGCGTCTATGAGAAATTTGCGGTGAAGCTAGATACATTGAATGTCAGAGTTGCCCTGCAGGATGCTAAACCAATCGGATTATCCGCTTTATCGCGGGGGCATGTTAAAAACTTGGAACTTGGAACATTAGCAGGCGAAGACCTATTAGCACTACAAAACAAAAAAAAAAACAACCACATATCTGTCCAGTGTCCATGCCTCTTTTTGGAATAATTTCCGAAAATTTGATTGGAATCCGTGGGCTTAAAACATGTGATTCATATTTTACAGGCGTAAACTATTTTTTACGCTTACCCTACCCCACCATACATTTACGAGGCTTTAATATTTGACATGTTTTTAAAGATTTTAGATTTTAAACCCCCCCAAGACAAAAATAAATTGGTTATAATATGCACTTTGCGTTATTTTTTTTTTCTCATTCTCAGTACTCACTCGATTTATTCATAGTTCGGCTCTCCAAAGTCAGTGTTGCGTTTGGTTGGATGTCCATTTGACTGAATTCAATATCACATTCGATCCGTGCAAAAATAGTCTTCCTTCTTTATTGGCAAATAGTTTGTCTTGCTTCCCAGTCACTTGTTAAAAAACAGGCGCCCGCATCTTAGCAATCGGATATACTTTACTGCCAGACTTGATGGATAAAAATATTATGGACAGACACACACAAAACTGTTATAATGTTGCGTGTGATTAAATTGACACACACAATTTAGAAACTTTAAAAACATGTCAATAAACAGCCATAGGGACGGAAACAAATCTTGTCTTAAAATATGTAGTACTTAAAAATAGGAATTTTGTCAAAACTAATTTTGTTTGTAGTTTTGTTGTTTGTTGAAGCTGGATGCAATTGATTCATATTCACATGTATGGATATATAAACAATAATTGATTAACAAAAACTTTAACCTGGCAAAGAGAAAGGAGATAATTCAACTTGAGATCCGAGATTTCCCAGCAGATTCTCACAAAAGAAGAGGACAACAAATCAAAAGCTAATTTAATTCTATAGAAAAGTTTCATACGTAGGGACTTTGACAGATTTTCTAAGGGATGATGGGAAGTTCAACGTATGCCCCCTTAAGGGGTATGCATATGAATAACGTGAAATGATTTTTTATTTTTTTTTTATGCATTGATGCATTCAAGAAGAAACCACAAACTCGTATGCTTTTTGAAGCCGCTCTTTAGTATAACGGAGAGTTAGAGCATGTGTATTACATGAAGAGTATCCAGACATAGCGCATTTTCAATACCAACCTGACGACGGTAAATAAAATCCTTTCACAAAATTTCATTCGCCTATCACCCTAGGTTTGGAAGCTATCGTGTTTTCAACAGACAGACAGACAGACGGACATATCTTAATCTATTCAGAATGTGATCCTGATTTAGAATATTATATAATGTACCTTATTGACTCCTTCCTGGCATTACAAATGTAATGGCAAAGTGAATATACCTTTCTGTGGAGGGTATACAAATGTTGATAAAAAAAAAACTTAGCTTCTCAAACCATTCCTTTGCGTGTTTTCATTTTTGGGATGAATGGAAAGGTCCTACATTTTTATGCCGAGTTTGAACGGCTGAATTGAGAGGCTTTTTCTGGACATATATACTCTCGAATGTTTGTCATACGTTCGCGAGAGGTGGCGCAGTGGATAATACCTTAAGATGTTCATTCATTCATTTTCAATGGTCCGCTTGTCCATTAAGTGGGTCGAGGGTGTAGGTTGCTCACGTGGACCCTCCATAGCTCTCGATTCTCCGCCATTGACTTTAAATCATCAATGGCAATCCCCCTACGGGTATAGAAGAGATTATGGACTTGTTCTAACCATCTCTTCCTGCGTCTACCTAGAGGACGCCTGCCTGATGGTAAGGATTTCATAGCACGTCGTGGGATCTTGGTTGGGGACATGCGTTTAACGTGACTAAACCACCGAAGCATGGACTGCTCCGTCCGGAGAAGTAAGCTGCTCGACATTGAGTTTCTCAATGTATGTATTTTTTTTTTATTCGAACCTTTGTAGTCCAGCACACTAACCAGTAAGACTGAGCCCATGTTAAGCTAAGAGACATTTTATTCGGTTCCGTTGTAAGTTCTGATCACGATATCAGATCAGAAATCAAGCGAATTATAAAATAGAAGCCCTCATCATTCTAGTCCTGATATATGCGTAAAAGCATGGATAATTAATGAAGGTAGGGTGAAGATATCCCTTGGTTGTTTTCACCGTATTATTCTGAGAGTGATTTTCGGTCCCGTTTGCGTTGACGGAATTTGGAGAAGCGACATCGGCCTGAAGACCTAGCGCTTGGTTGGAAAGCTGGTTGACAGAACTCAGCGTCGAACAGCTAAGATCTGGTAACTGCGATCTCAAAAGAAGTTTTGGGCACTTTTTCGGGCGGAATATACTGACATTTACTATATACATTTTTTTAGAGACGAACAAGAGAACAACAAAATTTTGTTTGGGCAGGGGCAAAGCCGTTGATAAGCATCTAGCAAATATTTGAATGCTGGTAATTAAGCTTTAGTAATTTATAACTCAGGAGTTCCCAATGTTTTCCATACTGCGACTCCCTAGATAGGTTGAAATATTCTTGCGACGCCCTTCTAAAAAGACGTAATGTGAATAGAAGCTTATTTTACTGAAGATTCACTAAAAGGTTTTCAATAAGGACGGGTCGACGTTGAAATATCGTCGTCCCATATTTATGACAATTTTGCTTGTTAACATACCCGCACCTATCTAAGAATGCGCCTTGTCGCTTAATGCTGCCCGTCCACTTAGTGCCCAACGCAGCAACCAATTTTATTCAGCAGTTTATTCAACTCTTCAGTTGAAGAAACAATTTTTTAGGCTCGTACACTGTGCACAAACTTACGTTGTTCATGTTGAGCAACGCAATTCCAATTAAAGTTGAACATTTCTTTGTTAGACGCGTTGCGGGCCCCGTACACCTAGTTTATCAACTCACTCAACTGTTGAATGACCCCGTACACCTAGTTGACCAACTCATTCAATTGTTGAATGACCTCGTACACCTAGCTAATCAACATGTCTGATTTTGGCAAAAAAAAAAAAAAGTTCCTCGAGTTGGACAACAGCGTTTTCGTTGTGATTGCTCATAGAGTTGATACCCTCGTACATTAAACCAAGCATCACTTGTTGGGCAACGCGTTGATCGCACTTGGTAGCTGACAGCTTCTCACACCCTCATGAAATATTTCTAGTTTCGCTTTCGACATCATTTTGGTAGTGATCTTCCCAGGGTACAGAACATTGTTCTTGTTTATTTTTTTTTTTTTATTTGATAGCAAGGCATACTTCGTTTTACTTTCATTTTGCATCCTTCCCTTTCTGGATTTTCCTCATGACTTTTTTGCTTTATTAGGGGTGGATGTGTTGTCTAGCACTAATTCTGTACTGGTGCGCGCAGATGTTTTTTTTACTGGTGTTTCCGCAATGCTCTGCGCTGGGTAGATCTAGACCATCGTCTTGTTCTAGACTACTGAGTTGCAGTTTAATGATAAACCATACACAGTGCATAAACAGATGTCAGTTGATTGATTCCAATGGCTCAACTAGCACAGGCACACAAATTTCGTCGCACCCAACACAACTCGAGTCAACAAAAAATTTAAGAAGTTGAGGAACGGGTTGGACAGATAATGTGCTGCACATTATTGTAAAATCGTTTCTAAACGCGTTGCACAAGCATGTTCAACGAGCAACAAGAGCTCGCACCCTACTCGCACACTTCTTTAGCAACGATGTCCAACCAGATCGAACGCGTTGGTTGGATAAAATTGAGGGCATCGTACATTAGAGTTGAATGCGTTGAATTCGAAATTGATGAGTTGGGCACTAAGTGGACGGGCACGCGAATGCAAAACGCCCTTAAGATAGTCATTGACTGGTGCAGAAAAGAAAGTCTTTCCATAAACCCCAGCAAGGCTGTCATCGTCCCTTTCACGAAAAGGAGAAATTTAAGTCTAAATCGAATTTCAATTAATGACACAGACATTGAGTATTCCAACGAAGTAAAATATCTCGGAGTAATCCTCGACAAAAAACTAAGCTGGAACTCACACATAAATAGTAAAATCCAAAAAGCAACCAAAGCTTTCTGGGCTTGCCGCAGCATGTATGGTAGAACCTGGGGGATCTCTCCAAAGATCACACACTGGATCTACACTATCATGGTCAGGCCCATTATAACATACGCCTCAATAGTATGGTGGAACAAAGTCACCCAAAAAACGACAATAAACAAATTAAATAAGGTACAACGGCTTGCCTGTCTAGGCACTTCCGGAGCCATGCGTACCTGTCCTACTGCGGCTATAGAAGCCTTAATAGGACTAACACCCCTCCACATCTATATAAAAAAAGTGGCAATACGCAGCTCAGCAAGTTTGACTCAAGCGGAAGAGTTTAATTTTGGCGAACATCCAGAACTAATTGAACTACTTTCCGAAATTCCAGAATTTGACATGATCTGTGCGGTTACAGACCGCTTACCAAAGACACTATGCTTCAATAAAAGATTCTCCACGGAGATCACAAACAGAGAAGCATGGGTTAGCAATAACCCACCAAACTGCCAAAACGGCCTTAAGTGGTATACGGATGGTTCTAAAATGGACTCGGGGGTAGGAGCTGGCATCCATGGACCAAATCGGAACATCTCAATACCTATGGGAAAAAGCCCCAGCGTATTTCAAGCAGAGCTCCATGCCATTAAAGAATGCGCAAACCTTATATACAATTCAGGTATTAAAGGCGCCAACATCCATATATTCACGGATAGTCAAGCAGCTATAAAAGCCCTTAGCTCACACATTATTGACTCCAAATCAGTACTACACTGCTTCGATTCCCTCCAAACACTTAGTTACGGGAACAAAACCAGTCTATGGTGGGTCCCCGGACATAAGGGAATTGAAGGAAACGAAAAAGCCGATGAACTAGCCAGAAACGGCTCGGAAACCCCTTTCATTGGCCCTGAACCATTCTGTTCGATTCCCAAATCAGCCATAAATCTGGCAATAAAAAGCTGGGAGAAAAACAAATGTACTTCGTTTTGGGAGAACATCCCAGGTCTAAGACAGGCCAAAAGAGCTATTCAGCCCTTCAGAGCAGATGCCAGAAAGATACTAAATCTTCGCAGGCATGATATCAAAAACCTAGTAGGCTACCTAACGGGTCACCACGGTCTGCGATATCACCTATATAAAATGCATTTAGTCGACTCACCGGAGTGCAGACTATGTCTAGAAGAAGACGAAACAGCCGAACACATAATATGTGAATGCCCGGCCCTTTACGGTATAAGAAGGATATCATTTTTCAGGGAAGTAATAAGTACCGAAGAACTAAGGAAATCCTCTGCTGAATGTGTGATCAGCTACATTAGGAAAGTAGAAGCGCTACTAACCTAAACATATATCTGACGTCAAGCACAATAGATCTTTTAGGTCGACGTGCATCCTTATGCTCCGGCAAGTCAGAATTTAAAAAAAAAAAAAAAAAAAAAGTGGACGGGCAGCATAAGATGATTTCTCGACCAAAATTGGGGTCCTCTTTCAAACACCCCGAATCGTAGTCAGCTTTGTCTATGGTCATTAACTTTAAGCTCCTGCATTAGATGGATCTTGTACGGGCGTAAGCCCAAAATATAGATGCAAAATGCTAGTGCCAGCCACGAAGCTAGTCTGGCTGGAAATGCCGGAAACACAAACGCGCCTAATCTTCGACTGCAGTGTAACTATTGGATTTCGCTTCGACCTTGCTCTTGGTATTCGTAAAGAGAAACGTAATGCTTGCGACGCCCTTGGGATAGAACAGTTTGGGAACCCCCTGCTATAACTGATGAAATCTAAAAAAATGAGCACAATATTTACATATTTAGAAAAAATGCAAGAAACGATTGATTCTTATAATGGTTCGCGCAACAGCAAAGGATTGGATTTATTTCGCAAGTGCCTTCGAGTAAGTCGTTCATGAGTATTTTCCTCTTTTTCTTTTTGTATTAAGAGCTGCGGTAAGTATTTATTAATTACTCGCTTTAAAAATCAAATCTCTTCTTTTAAAATAAGAAACATTTTTTGACCTGTCTTTATTTCCTGTCAACACATATTAGGTGTGTCCCTCTGTGTTCGAAAAGTCACTGTCGATTCAAAGTTTGCATTCGTTCGAGCGAAGTCCCAATTTGTTTAGGAAACGCCAAAAAGTGGTTTTGTCCACTAACTCCCAAGGTGTCCCATCATCAATATGTTTTATCAAAGAACCCGCCGTATGGTAAAAAAAAAAAAAAACAGTCAAACTGTCTTTCCGCTTCTTTGTGAACTGAGAAAAAAAGCTCCCCTTTCCCTTTGCCATTCTAAAGCTATTTTGTTATAGAAAAAAAAAAGTATTTTCTTCCCCTTTACGTTCTAAGGTGTTTATATTATTCAAATGAACCATTTCTGATTTGTATACTAGTATGTTCCCTTGGATTGATTTTTTCCATACCTGGTCAAGAATGTAGTTGCGACGCCTTTTCATTGCTATTTCTTCCAGCGAAGATAAACTATTTATGCATAGTTCATACACTTTATCCCAATTGCCTTTGTGTAGGGGCTTTCGCGGTTTGCCGTCAATCTAAAAAAAGGGATGAAACACACATGTAAAATGCATCACTTATACAATGCAATAATTGATCTGAAAAAAGGGAAATATTTCGTTCGATAAATTAATTCTTGGGCTTTCATGTCCTTCTCTTCGATATATATACATAATAATGATATACTTTACAGTTGGAAATTATGCATCTCACGGTTCGTTTTTTTGTTTTTGTTAGATTCCATGTCAATATTTAGCGGCAGGTCACTTGCATCTTAACGATGATTTTGCCACATGTACCTACACAAAATAAAACAAAAGCAATAAAACTAAAAGAAAAGCGGGATTACCGTCATTTTAGCGATGAGGTTATCGACTCCGATGGTGTGATAACGCTTGTCCGGATTCTCCTTGATATGGTTCAGGGCCCAGTGGGTCTTTCCGGAACCGGGCAGACCGACCAAGATGTAAACCTCGCACTCCTTGCGACTTTCCGGTCGCTGTGGTCCATTGATGAATTTATCTTCTGGCGTTAGGGCAATAAGTTCATAATCGGGCAGAAGAACGACTGGTTCTCTAACTTCCGGTTCGATTTCTTCCATAACGTACTCCGGATTGGAGTCCCGTGATTCCCTGTTCTTCTTTGCTGGACTTTTCTTGTCGGCCTCTGGTTTTTGACCATTCTCTTCTGTGGTCTCTTCGGATGGTTTTTCTTCTGCTTTGTCGCCATCTTTTTCATCAGCTATATCCTCAGCTTTTTCCGTTTCCTGATCTTCCTCTTTAGCTTCAGATTCTTCTTCGGCTGCCTTTTCTTCCTTCTTGTCGTCTTCTTTCTTTTCCTCTTCTGTTTCTTCATCTTTTTTGATCTCCGCCTCTTCTTCTGTTTCTTCTTTAGCATCGGGTTTCACCTCGAGCTCGTCGGTCTCGTTGTCGTCCATTTTGGCTTCATCGACAACTTCCCAGTTATCTTCGGAAGTGCTGTTCTTCCTGCTCTTTTTAGATTCTGCCTTCAAACTGTCCTTGCGAGGTTTCTCCTTCTTCCGCATGCGCTTTGGACGTTCCGCATTGCCAAGCAAATTCTCACTATCAGCAAAGTTCACTATAAACTCATAGCCCTTGGTGAGCACGTGGGGAAACAGTGCGTCCTCTTCTCCAAGAATTGATTTGTCAAACTCAAAGGCTGTGCCCAGTTCCTCGCCATTCAAAGTGAATAGTATTGTGCATGGAGTGCTGTCCAAATCCAAGTAACAGCCAATAACGTCGTCTAGTTTGAATGGTTTGCCATAGTCGACAAATTCTCCATTCAGAGCTTTCTGGCCAGTTTCGCAGTATGCGTACGAGAGGTCCTCTTCGCCCAACAATAGACCTGTCTTGCTTGAAGAAAATCCACACCTCAGCCCACTGATATATGGTTCATCTTTGAACTCATTTACATTGGTTTCTTCGGCCAATCGTACCTCATAACAGACTTTCCCTTCGCGCAGTCCGTAGTTGGTGCGGGCACCAGACCAAACCAACGAAAATACATCATGCGACATTGGTTTCGCTGAAGTAAAAGTAACTGGATCGATTGATAAATGCAAATCAGAATCCACTGAAAGTAAGAAAAATACATTTATTAAAAATGAGGTCCAGTGATAAATGGAAAATAACTTACACCAACTTAAACCAAATTGTTTGTCTTCAATAAGTGGCTCATCTTCTTCGATTGTTGACTCGTCAACGTTTTTTGCCGGACTTGAACTCCGCTTGCCTTTGGGAGAACGTGAACGCGAGTTTTTGGAACGTGATCTGCTACGACTACGATCTCTCGTCCGAGATTTGGATCTCGATCTCGAGCGTGATCTAGACTTGGAATGAGAACGTTTGCGGCTGAGACGTTTGTCCTTTTTTTCAACGACTTTCTCCTCCTCTTTGGGAGCATCGTCTTTTGTTTCTGTTGGAGTCTCATCGACTTCCATCTTCTCGGTAGATTTTTCTAGAGCAGCACCATTCTCTGCTGGTGTTTCAGACTCTTCGTTGGTTTGTTCTTCTTCTTTTTCTGCGTCGTCCGCAGCTTCTTCAACTTCGGGTTGATCATTTGTTTGTGAATCTTCCTCGTTCTCAATACCTGCAGATGGCGCATCAACTTCTTCGTCTTCCTCCATTTTTTCCGCGACAACAGCGTCTTCAGCTTCTACTTCTGGTTTTTCTTCAATTAATGGTTCAAGTGGTGATTCAGATGATTTTTTCACCGGTGATGGTGATGGTGAACGGGTCATTGAGCGTGTTCGCCTCCCTCGTCTGCTGGGTGTATAGACTTCGGCAATTTCAGTTGTTTCGCCTTCTACAAAAACAAATTTTAGGTTAATTACTTGACAAAGTCTAATTTAAGTATTTCAATAATTATAAAGCTATTTTAAGCAGATCAGGAAAATCTACACCTTGCTAAATTTATATCAAATGCGATTACACAGTTGAGTGTATAAACGAACTGTGCAACCATTTGAATTTGGTTTTAATTCATTGCCATGTTAAATAATTTCGCCTTTGCTGGTGTCTATCGAATAAACGTGTAGTGTAGTAAGGCAGGGTCTAAGGAATGAAACAAAATATAATGGGACCAAAGGAGGATACAAGAGGAAACGAAACACAAGATCAATACCCGATTTCACACTGCGAGCTTGTGTTTCTAGCAGAAACTTGGGGGAACATCGTCATCGCAGATATAATTTTCTCATGATGACATAAGCATCAGAGGCGCTGACCTGTCAACTGATCACCACCTGGTGTTGTGTAAATAGTATCTCAACGATCAAATACCTATCCTGCCGAAGCGTAAACCAAGGATGGTTACGCGCATACGGTGGGAGGGACTACAGAACGATGAGATACGGGAGGAATTTGCACGGCAGATATCTGCAAGGTTTGAACAAATTCCAAATGACATGTTTGCGGAGTGAAGCGGCTCGGAGTGGCGGCTGGTGGTGAGAAAAGAACTGCTTGGTTTAAAACGCCCAGAGTTCAACAAACCATCAGAGAGAATTAGAAGGCTTTCAAGATGTGGATTCACTTGGGGGACTTGCAGATTGGCTGCTTTAACAATCTTGGAAGGAGTTCGGCGAGAAATTAGACCGTGACCACAGACCATCCGCCGTCTTAGAGGAAGGAAGTGGAACATTATTGAAGGCGTCAAATCCAAAGACGGTACACACAGATGGAGCGAGCACTTTTCTGAATTGCTCAATCCATTTCAGGGCATTGGGGATGACAGATCCATCGCCTTGAGCAGGGCGGAAAATAGTCCCACGGTTGAGGAAGTCACTTTTGCGATCAAATCGCTAAAAGCTGGCAAAGCTGCCCGAGTGGTTGAAATCCGGCCAGAAATGCTCAAGGCCTTAGGTGAAGAGGGTAGTTAAATGGCTCTCTCGTGTCATTAAAGTGGCCTGGGAATGCGGCGAAACTCCCAACGATTGGCAGATTGGAGTGAATGTGTCCCTTTCAAAAAAGGGCATAAAAGGGATTGCTCCAATTATAGAGGTATATGAGTTTTAAGTCTCCCCGGAAAAGTCTTTGCCAAGGTGCTGGAAACACGTTGCAGATCTGTGATCGAGGCACGATTAGGAGATGATGCGGTTTTCGTCCTGGCAGAAGCACAAAGGACCAGTTATTCACTCTCAGAATGGGACTTGAGAAGGCTTAGGAGTTACGCCTGCTTCGTAGATTTCGAGAAAGCATACGACCGAGTCCCTCGACCTTAACTCTAGAGTGTATTACAGGAGTATGGAGCTAACGGTTCTCTCTTGAGAGCCATTCAACCTCTTTACACCAGCTGTGAAAGCTGTGTTCGGCGTTAAATCAATACCTTTCACCGTGGGCGTTGGACCTCGTCTCTTCTCCTTTTCATTACTTATATGGACTGGATGTTACAGCGCCGTCTTGGCGAAGAACGTTTCGAATTGGGAGATCTGAGGATAAGTCATCTGCTCTTCGCTGATGACTTGGTCAGGTCATGCTTGGGTCCTCTCAGACTGAACTTCAGCGCGCACTCGATCGGTTTGTAGCCGTTTGTGTTGAAGCTGAGATGAAGGTTAACGTGAACAAGTCTGAAGTGATGGTCGTTTCCAGAACGCCTGTTCAATGCACTCTCCATGTTAGTGGAGTCCCATTGAAAAAGGTGGATGAGTTTATAAGCATCTCCGAGTCTTATTCACGAGTGATGGAAGGAACAATGCTGAGTTTTTCTGTAGAATTAGTCAGGCTGGGTCAATTTTGAGACAGCTTAGTCATTCTGTTATTAGACCAGAATACGTAAGGAACTCAATGTCGAGCAGCTACTTCTCCGGACGGAGCGGTCCAAGCTTCTTTGGTTTGGTCATGTTAAACGCATGTCCCCGACCAGGATCCCACGACGTGTTTTGGAATCCACACCATCGGGCAGGCGTCCTCTAGGTACACCAAGGATGAGATGGTTAGATCAAGTCCATAATCTCTCCTATACCCGTACGGGGATTGCCCTTGATGATTTAGAGTCGATGGAGGAGAATTGAGAGCTATGGAGGGTCCACTTGAGCAACCTATCCGAGACCCACTTAATGGACAAGCGGACCATTGAAAATGAATGAATGAATGAAATAATATGCGCGCGCATGAGTTTTCATGGCTGACAATGTGACCCCGTTCGTATCTTTGGAAAAACATGACTTTTTGCGCAGAACGAAACGAAAATGAGTGCTCGGAATATATTACCTTTAATATGTCCACTGTGGGGCCATGTGTTCCAATACAGTGCCATCCATTGTAGAAACATTACAACTGCGCAAAATATTGACTTATTCAAATTATTTCGAACGTTCTATAACAGATTGCATACTCAGCACTCAAACAAAATCAAACGAATTGCTCGATGACATGAGTGTTTTGGTTTCTCTCCGCCGTGAACTAGCTAGTATGCGTATGGAATGAGTAGTCACTTCTACTTCGAATTTATTTTCCAAATGGCCTTCCTTGCATATCAAAATGTGTGTGATGCCTTATCGATTGTCAATTCATTGACATGCAATTTTTCGCTATTTCCACTTGCCAATTTTCTAATCGGGATAAAACTACGTGAATTTTCAATTTCAAATCGACAAGTTGCTTACTATTACCATCTACTATTGGTTGATGAAGAGAAACACTTCTGAGAGAAATGTTTAGACATGCCTGAAGAAGTGTATTTCGTTGTTGAAACTGGTTAACAAATGTATATTCATATTACATCATATTAGCTGAACAATTCTTCAATTTGGTGCAGATTCTATTTTGTTGTACTGATAATCCTTGAATCGTTGGAAATATGTACATTCAAACTGAACTTCAACAGAATACAATCGATGTAATTGGAATTGGAGTATCTTCGGGTGGATATTCTCGACTTCTACGTGCAATGAGGATCAGGAATACTACCATCAATATGTTCTTTATCCTCAGATATTCCAAGCAATTGGAGAGTCACCATTAGTATATCCAAACAAACTGCGAACAAAGTTTCTTAAAACAGCAAACGTTTTAGTACTTGAGAATTTGTTATTCAACCGGAATATATTCATTGATTGACAGAGTTGAGAGAGATCATCACATTTTGTGGTGACATTTTGGCGATATGACTGCATTGTATGAAAAGCGTGTATTCAAAAAGAGGCAGTTAAATAGCTCTTCAGTGTCATTAATGCGGCCTGGGAAGGGAATAAGAGGATTGCCCATTTTGACCGAATTTGGGGTCAAAGCTGAGGTCTTTGTTCCAATTCTTACCTATGGCCAGGATATTTGGGTTATGGCCATCAGACAGGCATAATCTAGGTACCCGTATGGGAATTGCCCTTGATGAATTACGAGTCGGTTATGAAAGATTGAGAGTTATGGACAGTCCCGCGACCCTTTCAGAAGATAAGCGGGGCAGAGAAAATTTAATTCACGGCATTGTCTACATTTTCACTTTTTCCATTTATGAGATGACAACTCTTTTTACATATTTAAAGCGAATTATTCAATCTAATATAAAAATGAATCCTGATTTGAGCTCAACTTTACAGATAATCTTAGGTATTGGCCCAGGAATGCACTGAAGGAAATTGGACATAATTGGACAAAAAAACATCTTCTATGGGGTGAAACTCGATGACGTTATAACTCGATAAACGCTGGGCCGATTCCCATGATTATTTTTTGTTTTGTTCGTATTGCTGTATATTTCAGGTTAACGCAGAAAGAACATTCTATAAAATCTATTTATTCTCATTGTTCGCATTTTACGAATTATCGAAGACCTGTGCACGGGCAAAGCCGGCCGGAGTGGTGGAGTAGTGGAGTTCATGGATAACAATTCAGATCTTGCAAGGGGATTTGTTAAAAGTATGAATCGAGCGGTAGATATTGATGATCTCTGGACAAATTTAGTTGAAAAGTTGAATAGTATGGGACCATTGACATACTATACATGGACTGCTAGCAGCTTGAAGCAAACGTAAGCATTAGCTCTTTTGGTTCACGGCGGAGAGAAACGAAAACACTCAAATGTCATCGAGCAATTCGTGTGATTTTGTTTGAGTGTTGAGTGTGTCATCTGTTATAGAACATTTGAAATAATTTGAATAAGTCGTTATTTTTGCGCAGTTGCAATGTTTCTACAATGGATGGCTCTGTGTTCTATGTAAAAAGTAGCAATTTCGAGCAGAGGTTCAAAAGTCTTTCCTACTTTCGCCGCACTAAACCAAAAGGGCTACTGGTTATGTTTGCTTATTTTTCCTCGCAGGTTTGTATGAAACACATTTCACTAGTAGTCCATGTATAGTATGTCAATGTATGGGACCACCCAGCAGATACGCCACTGGATGGAGAAAAGTGAGTCTGTTTACTAACGGCAATTTTGTTAAAGATTGGCCGCGTTCAATGTGCTTAGGTACCTAAATATTTAGGTGACAGTTTATCATTGAACGGAAAATTGCCTAGTACCTAAGCTTAATGTCAAATGCCTTACATGTGTTAAGAATTGAGCATTCACTTGCTGTTTTGACATCAACTGATCAACACATTGACTACCTACTAAAGAAAAATATAACATTATTGAAGTGCAAAATGAATGATTCTATTGATTCTTTTCTAAAAGCAGCTTTACAAATTGTCGGGTAAAAACCCCATCTAAAAGACACATTTTATTTAATTATTATCACACTTGTGTACGTGTTTATTTTATAATTCGTAGTCAATTTGCCGTAAGTTTCCTGGGTATCATCGATGTCATACAAAACACCGTCAATTGTAACTTGAAATTTCATTTATATTTTTATTTTTCCAACTATAATAATAAAACCACATACAAATCTCAGCAAAATTCAACAATGGAGTGAAAAATTCTTCGATTTCAATCAGCTGTTTATGACATTTCTCAAACCCACTAAGAACTCAGGCAGAAATTCTTGCCAAACTTTCCAGTCACCACTGCTGACCGACCTCACGAAATTTGCCTAGATTTGCAGTCAAATCGACCAATCAGAGGCTGTTGACTAGCTAGGCAAAAGCGTATTGAACGCGGCCATTATTAACTTATTCTAAGGTTTAGTTTGATTTCGGATCATTTCCATTGCCACACTAATTTCCACTAAGGACAAAAAAAAAGGAAACAAGCGGCCTATTTTATTATTGGTGACACTGAATAAGAACCCTTTACTGAAGCTAGAAGGGCTACAATTTCACTAAACACATATCGAATAGCTGATTTTTTAGTTTGTAGAGCTAGATAAAACTAAAATTAGTTTTTTACTTTAATAATTAAAATATAATCGGAATTTCTTAAACAGTGGATTTAAATTTCCTCTTGCAAATCTAGGGGATCTCAATTTTCTCCTATATCGGAATTTAGATTCGTGCGCCTTTAATTTGTTTCCACTCTTTGCTCAGCTCCAATAATTAAACCAATTGAAATAGTATTTAAATCCATGTCTGTACCTTTTGTTTCAATAATAACTCATTTAACAAAAATAATCACCCCTATTCCCGTTGGCGTTTGTCGTATACGACTCATGTTTCGTATCGTTGTAAAACAATGTGCAGATTTTTGTTTTAACTTTTGTTAACAGTTTTGCTTCGTTTTCTATGTGTTCACCGTTATTTCAATTCATTTGTTTAAAAAATGTTACAAAAATCGACTAAAAAACGAAGTGAAATACGAGGCGTTTACGACAAACGCCAACGGGAATAGGGCTGAATATTGTTTTGTTTTGACAGTAGTTGTCAACCCAAAACAGCAATGAGTCGCGATTATGAAACTATTAATTGGCAACATGTTAAATTGCTGACAAACACAATACTCTTAACTCAAATTTACAAGATAATTAAGGCAATCTAAAATCGCCTCTGTTTCGTAGTCAAACGACTGTGCTTGACATTCGTTTACGCAGTTCGTTTTTTTTACAGTAGAGAACTCGTTTGGGGAGATACCCATACATACGTTTGATATTTATCGTTGGAGAACCGGATTTTTTGGTACCGAATCGTTTTTAGGTTCAGAGGAAATATAATAACAATGTTCATCCAACCAGATAAACATAGTTGTCTTAAGAATAGGCTTTTGAATGTGTCTACTGTTAATTTCAGCCAGAAATGTACTGATGCTTCACTTAATTTTAGCTCGACTTAATCTGAAGTGAAGTATAACTTTTGTTAAATATTCTTTCATAATGTGGTCGATTCGGTTTAAGAAAAGTAGGTAGGTATATGTAGCTGCTTATCCTACAGCAAAACGGTTTTATGCTTAAAGAACAGCAAACAAACTAAAAAATTGATATAGAGATAAAATGGGAGCTATTTTTACCATTCGTATTATAAACTCTGAATATTATTGTTTTTTGCGCCACGGAGAACTACATGAGTACATATCTTAACTAGAGCCTCTGTGTTCTTAAAAACCTTGTCCCACTTTGACATCTAATCTGTATTAATGTTTGCCTAAAAATAAGATCGAAATGTGATGTGAGGGGTATAATGTACTGTGGGTGGGTGTGGGCGATTGCATTCAAAAACACTTCGACCCTATTTTTTCTGCAAAAGAAAGGTGATAGACAAATGGTATCAAAGTTCACCTCATTTTTATCGATAAGATTGTCTGAGATCTTAATGGTTAGTTATCGGGTTCCCCACTCGTGAAGAGTCTCTGCCTGAGGCACTTGCAGCCTTCCATCCCTTGAGATCTATATAATCGTTAAATTTAAATAAAGCACAAAATTACAAATAATGTTGGACATTTCATTAGCCTGTGCAGAAATATTTGTATATATTGTTTTTGAAGACAAACAAAAGTAGTATTCTTTAAAAACCCATACAAATTGTACAACAAACAAAATCACTCTAAAAATTCAGATGTCGCAATGGAAATTTGCCATTAGAACTTTCAACAAGAAATGCTTCTGTAGAAGTAGCCCGCCAAAATGCAATTCTTGATTGCAAAAAAATGATTCCATTGTTGTATGTACATCATTTCGCAGCCTATTACTATTACCTACCAACAATTACATAGAAAACATTTTCAAGACCAGATGCACTTTTGATCGAAGTATGTAGTATAAAATTATAAATATGACGTCATTACCACATTTTTGAGCAAATTTCGCGTTTTATAAACTAAAGATGTAAGTTGAAAGTATTTTACCATTTTAATCTATATCGTATTTTAACAGATGGAAACAAAAACACAAGAAAAAAATATGTACATAGGTACATGTTATATGTATCGTCAAAAAAAAAATGTTGGTAGGTACCTACATAAATATTTTCACTTACCTACGACTGGCGTTTTAGCATCAATGGCGGCTTTTAACCGTTCGATTAGGATCGCTTTTACGCCTTTGATGTCTAAGCCACGCGCTTGTAATTCATTTCGTAGCTCAGCTACTTTCATCTTTTCTAGTTTGGATACATCCATTGTAGTTTTTTATTTCTAAAATACGGAAATTTCACGTTTGGATTTGATAAAAGAAAAACCCTTAATGAACTGGGATTGGGAAACAACATACACGAGTAATTGCTTTTCTTCCCGATAGTTTTTTTTTCTTTTTGTTTGTAGTAAAATTTTATAAAACACCTTTAAATTCTTTATGCACTTAATACTTCACGTACTAAAACTGATTAAACAAATAAGAACAAAGCAAAAATACTGCTAAAAGTCCTAAAATTTAAATCGCAATCCCAAGCGCCAAGTAAAGGAGATAATATCCATATATGAATAATGTAAAACTCCCTTGATACGAAAATGAAACGCATAGAACGTGACTGAATACCTTACCGAATGGTTGGGTTTTCCAATAAAATTGGAAACGCGCAGAATCTACGATTACGTACACGATATCAGTAGCGCCATTTTAGATAGCGAGTTGATAGAACGAGACAAAGAGATTAGTAGAGTTCACCGGTTAAGGTGTGGGAAAGAGAAACTGGTATAATATAGAATTTGGAGACATTCCATAAGCTTCCAGTTCCATGAATACTTTTCTCACCACATCCAAACATTCCAACACACAAATTCACCAAAAACGTGAACGTTCAGCAAACCCAATCGTTAAAGCTTAGTACGCTGTTCGAGCTAAATTCTATCCAAGCGAATCCATTTAGCCGAGCGGCACGCTGCTGCTTCAGCTAAAAAAAATCAATCATTTCAGACTATACTGCATGTATCTGCCACAATTTAGCGCGTCCATTAATGGTTAGTCACATTTTTTCAAGCTAGATTTTGACAGATTATGCTGGTTTTTTTTTCTTGGGTTTTTAAATGAATACCTCAATGAAAAATCCCTTGAAAGTGATAAATTTGAGATTATACGAGAAAAAAAAAAGTGTAACGAAAATATAACACTTTTTCGCGTTGATGAATTTTTGAAGGAAGTTATTTTCAACGAACAGCTGTTTTCTGTGACACTTATATCCACAGCGCACTCTATGTCAAAATTTAGCTAGGATTCTAACTAATATTTGGAGAGAAAAATTGGAGAGCAGCTAAAATTTAGTTGCGCTCGATCAGTGTACTAAGCTTGAAGCAGCTTACCGCTCGGCTAAATGGAGAATTTTGTATGATAGCTAAAATTTAGCTCGAGCAGAGTACTAAGCTTAATGAAGCAAAAAACTGTCTTTTACTATTTTATTTGCTTGCGCACATTTGCATGTGTATGGATTTGCATACGTTTTAGCTTTATTTTGTGTACGAATGTATTTTCGTATCGAAACCAAAAAGTTTTCATACAACGTTCAATGTCAAAACTTAAAAAATAGTAAGAAAGGACATTCTCAGAATTACTACCTACCTTGTTCATAATAACGGGTGCCCCATAATTCACGCAAAAATGTTTCTTAACAATTTTTCAGGGGTTTTCTAAACCCCAAATGCAACAATTTTGAAGATTAACGAAGCCATCAAGATGAAAATGAGCTTTATCAGTTAAGATGATTTTGTTCGAAAAATCAGCATCCCATTGTTGTTGTTCCAAAATCCATTCAACGAACTCTCTTCGCGTTGCTTGGTCAGTAGTCTTCAGTTCTTGAGCCAATTTAACTTTGTAAGCATAAGGTTCCAAGTTTTTCTAGATAATTTGCTGCAGAGAGCTTCTCGAATTGCCCAATCCTTGATTGGTGCCAAATTGATGTTCTTGGACTGTCAGCAATACTCTCGCGAACTGCTTCACTGTTTTCTGTTGAACGACTTGTGACAAAACACCCAGAGTGTTTAGGACCACTTATTCATTCAGTCCACCTGAATTTTTCAAATATTCTCTTTATAGTTTATGGTTTAAAATCACTATGACCGCCATATTTTGTTCGAAAATTGCGAGCTGTAGCTGACAAAACTTCATTATTTTTAAAATATGTATAGCTGAACAATGAAAATGCGTTGTTCTTTCAGCCAGCTGTCACATTGTCTTTTAATGTTGGCATCACTGTTCTATTAAATAGCGCAAAATTCAAATACTTCAAAAATGGCTTTAACGCTTTTAACAAACTTTTATATTTAACATAACGAAATCGTACATAATAGGGGTATTCTATTCATGCAACGTCGTAAATTCGTCGTAAACGTTGTAAACTTGGTTTACGATGTTGTAAATGAACTGTCAAATTTTGTATGAAAAATCAGATGGTAAACTACTACGCGAATTTGTGTGATAAACCGAGATGGTAAACTTGCGACGTGGTCAATGTGACATTTCACACTTGAAATAAAGGCGCGAAATCTTGAAAAAATTACTTTGCACGCATTTATAATACTTTTGATGCTTTTATAAATAGAAATTGCACATTTTAATATACCAAGTGGTAGGATAAACTATTAATCCGTCGAATTGTATTAAGAAAACAAGTCTTAAAAGAGATTAAATAACGAAATTTCCAATTCCAAACAAAGGATGTTTTCGTTCGCGGCAAAAAGTTTGCAAATGCAAATTTCGTTATTTAAACTCTTTTAAAACTTGTTTTCTTAATGTAATTTGATAAACTAGCTAATAATTCTACACTATGTGAAACAGCTGACTGGCTTACCATCAATTACGAAAGCAGCTATTTGGGGCCTTCATGAAACGTGTGTCATAAACTTACCATTTTACTCGAATGGTAAACTTACGACGTTGCATGGATACCCTTTTTATAAATAACAATTTCAACAAAGTAGCGAAGACCTTGTTAAAATCTGGAAGTAATATCTCAACGCCAACGGGATTCAAACAAAGAATAGCTCTTGCCAATAGCTATTTCAGTGGGCTGAGAAGGCAATAGAGCGGAAGTGTTCTATTCCGAAAAACAAAAAAAAAAAAAAATCTGTACAAGACCTTGACCATCGCAGTACTGCTTTTTGACACTGAAGCTCTATCAGAAGCGGATGAAGATATCCTCGGTCGCTTCGAGAGAAGGATTCTTCGTAGAATGTTCGGTCCCTTTTGCGTTGATGGGTTTTGGAGTAGAAGATTCAACGACGAACTATACGAGTTGAGCAGAGACATGGACCTGGACAAAGAATTGTGCATCAGTAGCTTAAGATGGCAATTACCTCATGTACAGCGGATGGAAAAAAATGTTTTTTTTTTATCTTCGCATCTAACCCGGAGGAACAATGCACTAAAGGACGCAAAAGACCGAAGTAACTGGGGAGGCTTGTTAGTAAAGGCCTTGGTACATCCGAACTGTAATGTCCAAAGCACATGTGCAGAAATTCTGAACGCTTCACTGCAAGCAGTACTGCCTATGAAACAGATGTGCAGAATTCTATTTGCATCGGTTGCTGTCAATGCGGGGAAAAATACGAGAGTGCAACACAGACGACTGGTATGCATCAGTAGCTGAATTTAAAAATTCGGTGCTGCTAAGTCTATTTAATTTAATTCACTGCGTTGCCATGCAGTGGGTTTAGAAATAGAGACATGTTGCAGTGCTGCGGTGGGTGCAGAATTTATATTTGTATCACCACATAAGAACGTGTGTATTCTAATCTTGCTGCACAGCGAATTCTGCACTTGTGTTTTGGGCATACAGCCGCGGAAAAAAAATATCTACAACTGACTGTACACAACAGAGCAATGTTATAAAGAGAGAGATAGGTTCCTTTATTGAACCTCCACCTCAGCAAAGTAAAAAAAAGTAGAATATTCAGCACGCAATTACAACAACTACATAGAGTTTAAAAACTGTCAAGATAAGATCGGGTTAAAAGCAAACGAATAATTGATTATTGTGCAAGAAATATATTCCTTAAACTTTGTATTTATTAAACATTTTTAACATTGGCAACAAAAACATATAAAAATCATTAGTAAAATGCATTAAACATAATTCTTATATTATATAAATTCTTCAATGTATAGAGATATATCAATAATAATAACATCTTAATATAATGTTAGCAAATTTGATTAATATAAAACATTTTGTAAGCAAAACGTTTCATTTGTAAATTCCCTAAACGTTCTTGATCCCTTTTAGTATTCGTTTGGCCTTGTAATTACAAGAGGCATTTTTGTTAACAAAAATATTGTAAATTTACCCGTAACCATTTTTTTTTTACATTTATATTATATAGGTAACATTATACGAAATAATCCTGTTAGCTATTTAGGATTTAATAAAATACTTTTAATATTATTAACAAGAATTATACTATTCGTAGGACTTATCTTGAAAGAATTACATTTATTTATTATTATATTTTTTTTTTTACTTAACTCACATATTGTATAATATTATACCTAAATATGGTATTTTTCAAAAATATATAAGTACTCTCTCGGTGTGTTTGTTACATTTTGGTTCCAATTTTTTTTAACCCCTCTTTACCCTGTTTTTGTTACTTTTTTTATAATTTTTCTATTTTATTCAAAGTTAATGATGCTATGTAATTAATTATTGTCCGGTTTGTAGGTTTTTAAATTATTTACTGTTAACTAGATTAAGAAACTCTTCACGTGTCTTTGGGTCATCACGAAACACTCCCAACATTGTTGAGGTTACTGTTTTGCTGTTGATTTTCTGTACACCTCGCATCACCATACACATGTGTCTGGAAATAAAAATATGGATAGTGATTTGATTAACTAAGAGTACATCAGAAATTTGAACAGAAACAAGAAGACGTTGTAAACAACAATAGTGAATTTCGATTGCTTAGTTCATTTGTAGAATTAAGCTTTTCAAATCCCAAAAGTCAAAATGTTAGTTATTCCTATAGTAAGTTAAAAGTGGCGCCCAACGTTGGACACATTCTGATAACCTAAATATTACTTGTTGTTGTATTTCCACCATTATTCTTGAGAATTCTATTTCTTATCTTGGGTCAAAGATAAAAGGTAGAATAAATTTTACTTACACTCCTTCAACGACAACGGCCACACCAGCTGGCTGAACGGCTTGAGTTACTGCAACCGCAATCTGTTTAGTTAATCTCTCTTGTACTTGTAGACGCCTCGAAAAGATTTCTACAATTCTGTTAAGTAAAATAAAAACTATAATTAATTCCCTGAAGTAATTGATGAGTAATGTATATTTACCTTGCCAGCTTGCTTAGGCCAAGAATTTTGTTGCATGGTAAGTAACCAATTGAAACTTTACCATAAAACGGAACTAAGTGATGTTCGCACATTGAAAACATTTCAATATCCTTGACTACAACCATTTCATCGTGGTCTTCATCAAAAACGGCACCATTAAGAATATCTGTAAATAATGATAATAAATAAAAATAAAAAATTTGGAGTCATTTCCATCAGGGTTTAACTAAATATTTTAGAAGTAAGCCATGCAATAGGCCTTGCTAATAAATAACTTAAGTTAGATAATTACAATTATTGTAAATAGCTTACCCTCCAGTGATTGATCGTATCCTTTTGTGAAGAACAACATGGCTTTGGCTGCACGTTCCGGAGTTTTTAACAGTCCTTGGCGATCGGGATCCTCTCCGAGACCACCAAGTAAAAGACGATATGATCGTGCCATATCGGGCAATAAAGCTTCGCGGGTCGGTGGCTTGTGATCGAATTCCAAATCGTGGTGAAATGTACATTTTTCATGTCCTTAAAATAGAAACAAAAATATACATTTAAGAATTGTGTTATATTTTTTTTTTGTTTTAATTGTTATGTACGGGGGCTCAGTGGTTTGTTTGTTTCTCAATTCAGCATCAGATAAATCAGTTTGTTTTGTTTGTGAAAAAATTAGGTTTTAAAGAGTAAAAAATAGGAAATACCTACGTGGTCCTTCGAGTCGAATATAAAACCGAACCTGCGACCGCTCTCCCAGTAGTCCAACACACTAAACACTCAGCCCATGAATTGATCGTATGTTACTAGAATATTTATTTCGGAAGATTAGCGTTTAGCTGAAAGTGGCTCTAGTAGCTCGAAGTGTATATATATTCACGGTAATATTGAGATTCGAACGAATACGGTATTTCTCAAATTCAAAACATTCACTCGAATAAACTTCTTACATTCTAATGTCGTTTTTCATTGGCCGCGTTCCACTGACCGCTAGAATACTAGCGGCATGCCAAACTCCATATAAAAAAAACTGACATTTCAGCATTTGCGCTAGACATCTAGCACATTTTGTGAAATATCCTTTTCTGGGAAATTTTTCAATCTAGCACAAAATGAACTGCTAGATTGAAAAAAAATAACGAACTGTCAAAACAAAAGTGAAAGTGCAGAAGTCAAATATTTCCAATTTGATGTAAAATGGGAATTCAAGCTTCTATGTAATTAATATACATTGTATTTGTTTATTTAAATTATAATGTATTAATAAATATGCGGCACGATGGCACAAAATACATTTTTGACTCTCATGAAGATGAAATAATACGAATTCAAATTGGTTTTAATGTCACTTTGCCGCTGCCGCTAGATCTCTAGCGCCAGCGTTCCTCCATCAGGGATATTATGTGCTAGATGACTAGCGGTCAAAGGAACGCGGCCATTGGTTTCACTCTCGGATTCACTCATTCTGATATCCAATAGATCAAGAAAATTGCTTCTGGTCGACTACTCTCACGGATTTTACTTAAAGTAGAGAATATTTTTTGCGCCAATGGATTCAGAAGTGATTTTCGGTTTCACAAGTGATTTTCTTGATACCGGGCATTTCTTTTTGTCCAATGGAAAACAACATAAGTATCGAGGGAAATAAGTTCATTATCGAATGATTTAATTTTCTAAATCAGCTGTAAAAATATTTAGCTGTCAGATTATCAACTGTTTTTGGTTTTAGCTAGAGTAAAGATGAATTTATTTGTATTCTTGGAGGAAGAAACGATCAAATTAAGCAGCGAGCTGTCACCTGTCACTGGTGCGTTTGCGAGTATTACCACAGAAGCGGGAAAAATAGATAGAAAAAGGGACACACAACATCGACGAATCGTCCAGAACGTCACGATAGACAGCTACAACTTTGAGCTGGTTAGGGCCGTTCTCTACCTCCGCTATTAACTCTGACAATAGCCGTATTTTTTTGGGAAGTGAGTATAACAATTTTGCATATAAAACCAAAAGTGAGTATAAACGTTTTGCATGTAAAAGTAAAAGTGATCTAGCTATAGATTCTCAAAAAAATACGCCTAATGACACCACAGCGGGCGCAGTAGCGCAGTGGTTAGTGTGCTGGACTACTGTGCGAGGGATCCCAGGTTCGACCCCCGGAAAAACACAAATTACATCTTAAAGTTTTTTCTACTGCGCCACCTCTCGCGATCGTCTGACAAACATCCGAGAGTATAACTGTCATGAAAAAGCTTCTCAATTCAGCCGTTCGGACTCGGCATAAAAAAATTGTAGGTCCCTTCCATTCGTCCCAAAAATAGAAACTCACACAAAACGAATGGTTGCGAGAAGCTAGGCCTAGGGTGTCACCCGCCTGTTGCGCCACCTATTTATTTATTTATTTTATGACACCACAGCAGAAATCAAACGAAGAGTTACACTTGCCAACCGCTGTTTCTTTGGCCTAAGAAGGCAACTAACTGGCTGGTAAGGCCTTGTCAAGAAACATTAAAAAAAACTCTGTATAAAACCCTTATTATCCTAGTGGCCAGTCCTGCTCTATGACGCAAAAGCATGGACGTTAACGATGGCGGATGAAGATCTTTTTGGTTGTTGCGAACGCAAAATTATTTAGTTATTAGTTATTTTCGGTCCCATTTGGGTTGAGGGGCCTTGGAGGAGAATATTTAATGGCGAACTCTACGAATTGTACAGCGACATCGACCAGGTCAGAAGAGTACTAAGATGGCTAGGACATGTGTAGAGAAAATTGACACCAACGCTGTAGGTAGAGGAAATGGACTATAGCGACAAATGTTGCTTCATATTTTTTTTTTTTTTTTTGTTATTTTAGTCGGTTCTCACAATGACGCAATAATCAATAAGCAACTGGAAATAGGAAAGACACAATACTATTGCTCACAATTATTTTACTTTCACATGAAAGCAACTCATATCGGTCGAACGAAAAATGTTGCTAATTGCGGCAATATTTAGCGCTTGTGATACAAGTAGCAATATTTTGTCATCAATGGCACGGAGCTAGAGGTTTGCGCATACTACATTTTATTAATTTCTAAAAAAATATTTTGGACGATCCAGTTTTTAATACAAAGTTCGAAGAAATTGTGGAAAAATATCCATGATAGCTAAAAATTGCAGGTACCTACTGTTGCTTCAATGTTAAAATAGGATAAAATAAAGTTGTGTATTGCTTATTGACAATTGCTTTGTTGCTTTTTGCTTTTTGCTTGTTGCCTCAATGAGAAAGCCGCCTTATGTAAATTTTGTGATAAAGGTAATCAACGCATTTCCTTCGATTTATGTAAAAATAATTGAATTTACATTAAACTTCCAAGCACAAATAATATTTGATATTTAACTCAATGCAATCGAAACTGAGAGGAGAAATTAACAAACAAATAAAGTTAACAAACTAACGAGTAACGAGTTATTTTCCTCTTGAATTCAAACACCTTTGAAAATTTATTGTCTTTTTACAATTTAGTGGCAGGATTGATTACCCTACAACCCAAACCAATTCTGGACCTACGCACAGAGAAGCAGCAAGTTACACTCCATTTATCACGTTCCTTTTAAACGATAGCACACAAACCAAGCAAATACGTAACTAAAGATTGTAGTAGATTGCCCTCGAATAAATCGCATACATACAACTACCTCAACCTCAACACCCTCCTCAGATTGCAGAAAGCTATACAAAATAACCATACCGTTTGAATATGACGATAAAAGGGGTCAACACAAAAGACAGAAGGGGTTTCATCGAAAGGGTGAACAGACTTGCTACTTAAATTAAGGAGAGTAGTTGTCAAGAAAATAGTTTGACATCTAATCAATTTAAAGAGAACCCTTTCACCGTAAGAACAGGCGGGCGTGGTACATAAGATATGTAACAAAAACAAACCACAATCCTTATGACCGCGATCATTAGATTACGCATGCATTATGCATAGCATAGGCAATAGGTATATAACAAATAGTATATTAGCACAAATACATATTATTCAAAAGCGTAAACACTCTAAGCCCCACTAGTGAATACGGCTACGCCATCATCGTAGTTCTTAATTGCAGTTGCGATGCTAACGCGTTCTAATTGAGATTTTAACTTTAAAAATAACTTTTAGAGATTATAATTTATAATTCTGGTTTTAACGTATACCAGTTTCTGTAGTGTACGAAAGAAAAAAAACTCTAAGTTTTGTTTGTTGGTGATAAGATTAAAATTCACAATTACTGTCGAGTGATTGGAAAAAAACACACTAGGTACAACCCGTTTGTATATTCATTTAAATTTAATTTAATTGATATAGGTATATGTACAAATAATTTGAAATGAATCATTTGCAAGACAATAATCGTGAATACAATTAAATCTGACATTAACTTTAACATTAAAATCAATTTTATGACACAGGTTTTGGATGAGTTAAAAGGTTATCTCTCTAACTACATGTAACCACCCCGCATTGATTATTTCTTTTTTGTATTGAATCTGAATCTGTTTCTTGTGCTTTGCCGAAATTATACGAGTATATAGGTATATGCAACGAACACTATATCTACTTGTAACTACATACAGATGAAATATAAAAAAAAATAAAATTCAAACACAAAACAAGCACAACAGGTTCTAATTCTAGTACAACTTGGTACGTTCACTTCAAATTGATTTATTATTTACCTTGAGTAGGTATTGAAAACTATGAATTAACGTAAGGAGCACTCGATATTCTACATTTAAGATAAGGTGAGGTCTTTTTTTTTACTCTATGCATCTACTGTAATTTTAAAGCAAAAGTTGAAATTCGCAGAGTGAAAAGCTCGTTTTAATTTATTCTGTACCTGGAGTCGTTGATGTCCGTGGTGTTTTGGGAGTCTTTGGGGTCATTTGGGAGGGCTCACTTTCGCTGGCTTGTCTACTGATTCCATTCATCTTGAGCATCAATTTGGGGCGGTCTCGTTTCAACGCTCCATTAGTTGTACCATTGGCGCATTTCTCCTCGGCTGGTGGTTCCTTGGCCTCTTCATGGTCCAGGGGGACGGGTACAGCGGCAATACTTCCATTTGACGTCCTGCGTGTGTTATCAACGCCATTTGATCCTGTTGCACTGCCAATTGAGCAAATGCTATTGTTCCGTCCGCGGGACACGCTATGTGCTTGTGGAAAGTTGGTATCATCAATTGCTTCGTTCAACTCACTTGCACTCAATTCAGATAGTTGGCGATTCATTATTGTTTATTTCAATTAAACAATTATTATTCAAATATTGTTTTGACAACAGCCGATGCTTAACACTCGATGTAAGGTATACCGCACCACAGCACTGGCTCTTTCAATTTCAAGAGCTATGGGTATTTCTTGCAAGACAAACGACCTTAACGTCACGAATCTAGTTTGGTAACTGGCAAATCTTGGAATCAGATGGAATATACTGTTGAATATGTAGCTTCGGAAGAAGCTTTTAAAAGACAATTGAAGGCTTTTTTCCCGCACTAAGATGAAGTGGAGGTGGATGGTAGTGGTAGTGGTAGGCCTCGCCGATTGAAGCTTAGAGTAGGACTTTCCAAATAAATCTGTGCTGTATTTTCTCAATGAAGTGGTTTTTAACAGTGCGCGTTATCGTCGGTATTTATGTACAGATTTATTTATGATAGGTGGATGAGAAATCTGTGTATGGCAGGCAGGCAGTGGCTGCTGGCACTTAGCACTTGGCAGCTAATAAATTATTGACTTTTGCAGCGAGATATGCAAAAGCTTACTTGAGCATGATTTGCAGATTTCGGGGGGTTTTTTGTGAGTGTAACAAGTTGTTGCTCTGATTTTGATTTTATAAGTGAATTTCTGTTTTAAGATTTAATTACCTAGTACAGAAATGACATGAGTATGACTTTGTTTATACAGGGTAATAGTAGACGGCAAACTAATGTGAATAGTCACGCTAATTGCGGTTTGAACAAATTTTGATGGTCATTTAAGAAAAAAAAATTAATGTGTATGCCAATAACAAGGTACCTACGTAGATTGACCTAGACAATAATTCAAATTAAAGTGACAGTTAACTAGGTACAATTCTAATGTCTGTCTGACAGATTTTTAATGTAAATGACATGATTCTAATTAGAATGCTATAACTCGAAGATACTTCTGTAAGTATGTAAGGAACATTAAACGATTCGTTATTCGTTATTCGTTATTATTGTATGTTTGGTGTTTATTTCCCGAAAGTGTAGTCGTTTCGGGTCGATTTTAAGTGGGTGCATCGAAAAGAGAAGGGATTTTCTGTGTAATCTACCCTTCTTTTCTCAACTAACTTTAAAATCTACCCGTCTCACCCGACACGACTTTTATGGGAAGGCTTGTGTCTTGTGTGGCCCATCACTATTGTCGTTTTCGATTGGTCGTCCAGAACCTTCCGCAAGTTTCTATAAGCGTTCGATTGGCACTCAACTGACAGTTCTTCTACTTCAAAGAAGAGAATATTGCTTCTGGATTTGAATTCAGAATCGAAACCAAAAGCACTAACACATTCATGCACTATAAACGTCAAAATCGTTGAATGTAATTTGTTTGTGTCTCATTGGATAGTTTTGCATTTCAAATCAGATAAAAGTAATTCGAAAAATAATATTAAAATGGATATTCCGATGGAGTTTTGTAATTCAATTTTATCTTCTTCACCATCTTCATCGTCATTGAGTAGTGATGGTGATGATGCAATTGCGCTTGAGTTTAACAAATACAACGACACATTGACTTCAAACTCAAATAAGATCTTTTTGCTTGTTCGATTGGCATCCCGACCCGATGCGGAGATCGCCCCCGGATGGTTCTGGACAACCAATCCAAAAAGACATATATGTATAACTTTTCTGCAAGTGGAACATTTCCGGCCAATTGACTGTCAGAATTTAAAGAATTGATTTTAATTAAAATTCGGACTTCAAACAAAAACTACCAACAGTATTAACAGTACTACCTACTTTTAAGGTGGGTTTGCTTTAAACTGCAGTAAGGATATTATTTTCGGGCACAATGCTGTACAATTAGAACCCATTGATTCATTCATTTTCAATGGCCCGCTTATGCATTAAGTGGGTCGCGGGTGTAGGTTGCTCAAGTGAACCCTCCATAGCTTTCAATTCTGCACCATCGACTCTAAATCATCAAGGGCAATCCGCAGACGGGTAGAAGACAGATTCTGGACTTGATCTAACCATCTCATCCTGGGTCGGCCTAGGGGACGCCTGAACGATGGTACGGATTCCTATACGACGTGCTCGTGCGATCCTGGATCCTGGATGCGTTTAACATGAAAAAACCACCGAAGCATGGACCGCTCCGTTAGGAGAGCAGCTGCTCCATATTCAGTTCCTTATATACGTATTGTCATTCTGGTATTTCTAATGCGATCTCTGCGGGTCACACCAGCAATACAACGGAGAAATATAATTTCGGCAACTTGAATCCGCGATCGGTCATTACCCAAACCTCATGACCATATAAGTATGAGTTGGAACAAACACCGAATTAAAGGCTCACAACTTAGCTTTGACACCAAGTTCAGTCTTCATAACAGAATAAGCAAGCTGTCTCAAAAATGACGCAGCCTGACCAATCCAACAGGAAAACTCAGCATTGCTCCTTCCATCACTCGTGAATAAGACCCCGAGATGCTTATAAACTTATCCACTTGTTTCAATGGGACTCAACTTAAATGGAGAGTGCATTGAACAGGCGTTCTGTCGACGACCATCACTTCAGATTTGTCCACGTTAACCTTCATCTCAGCTTCAACACAAACGGCTACAAACCGATCGAGTGCGCGCTGAAGTTCAGTCTGAGAGGACCAAAGGTTGACCAAGTCATCAGCGAAGATGACTTTATCCTCAGATCTTCCAATTCGAAACGTTCTTCGCCAAGACTGCGCTGTAACATCCAGTCCATATAAGTAATGAAAAGGAGAGGAGACAAGACGCACCCCTGGCGAAGTCGAAAGCCCAAGGTGGAAGGTATTGATTTAACGCCGTTTACCCGAACACAGCTTTTACAGTTTGTGTAAAGAGATTGAATGCCTCTCAAGAGAGAACCGTCAATTCCATACTCTTGTAATACACTCCAGAGTTTACCTGGAGGGACTCGGTCGTATGCTTTCTCCAAATCTACGAAGCATGCGTAAACAGGTGTAGCGTACTCCAAAGCCTTCTCAAGTACAATTCTGAGAGTGAATAATTGGTCGGTTGTCGGTTGGATCTGTCATTCTCAATGCCCTGGATTAATTCATCTTCATCTGCGCAAGATGTCGTACTCATTGGAAAGAAGTGTACAATCTGTGGATTTGACTCCTTCAATAATATTCCACTTCCTTCCTATAAGACGGCGGATAGTCCATCCATCAAATTGAATGAAAAACAAAAACCTTAAAACCCTAAATCTTGGAATTTATGGCAGCAACAGTTGCAAAATTTGTTACATCGATGTAAATTATACGAAGCAAGCAGTTTGTTATTGGGTTAAATAATTAGGTATCCTCGGATAGTTTCCTGACATTGGCCGCGTTCCTTTGACCGCTAGTCATCTAGCACATAATATCCCTGATGGAGGCAAAGTGACATTAGATCCAATTTGAATTCGTATTATTCATTTTCATTTTGTGCCATCATGCCGCATATTTATTAATGCACTATAATTTAAATAAACAAATACAATGGATATTAATTACACACAAGTTTGAATTCCCATTTTAAACCAAATTGGAAATATTTGACTTCTGCACTTTCACTTTTGTTTTGACAGTTCGTTATTTTTTTCAATCTAGCAGTTCATTTAGTGCTAGATTGAAAAATTTCCCAGAAAAGGATAATTCACAAAATGTGCTAGAGCTCTAGCGCAAATGCTGAAATGTCAGTTTTTTTATATGGAAGTTTGGCATGTCGGTAGTCATCTAGCGGTAAATGGAACGTGGCTATTATCATGGTGGAAAACGAATTTTAAGCTGTCAAAAAATATCCTGCTCCGGGAGCAAGATAATAAATTTATGGGCTAGTTTTTTGACGTTTTCTTTTGCTCGAGTTTTGGAAGAATGTTGAAGAAGAAATAAAACACTGAATTTCTCTGTTTAAAGATTGGAGTTTCATGAAGTTCTCTTTTATTAGTGTCAGAATAAGTGTAGGTAATTAAATTATTTATAATAAGGGTATTCACTTAAACGCATAAAAGTCTCACAAACTGCGTAAACTGCCGATTTACGCAATGACATTTCCGAGGGGTGTTCCCTTAAAGCATCGCAGAAATTTATAATTTACGAGCTACATAAATTTATCAGATTAAAGTGAATACCCTTAATGAAAAGGTATGCTAAATCACGTCATTTAGGAGACGATTTAGCTAAATGCACTTGGTTGAAAAATAGCTCGAACCTGTGGTGTTTGGGAGAAATCTGATAACTCCAAAAGTAATGTTGTGTAGCACAGGCATTTTAAAGTTTTTTAATACGAGATAAAAAAGATTGTATAAATAAAACAATGTTTTATAAAACAAAATGTTTTATAAAACAATGTTTTATTTAAATTTGTATATTTTATTCAATCATCTTCAAATGTAATGATCACAATTCTTCTAAAAATTAAGCTTTTTTGAGTTTGTGGCAGATATCATATTTATATCAAACAAAAATTAACAAAAATGGGAGTTAGGTATCTATTATTGTATGAACCGTCAATTATTAGTATATAAATACAAAACAAATTAAAAAAAAAAAAACCTTATGAATAAATTAATGATAAGAGCTAATTCAAATGTACCTGTCATAGTTAAACTGTTAAAATCAAGTTTTTTCGTCGTTATTGTAGTCACTATCGCTCATATGAGTATCAGCTATTTCTAAGAATGTTTTACTTTTTTGTAAAAGTTATAATAACTTGGGTCAATAAATGGCAGCAGATTCTGAATGTCCTTATATTTTTGTATGTTTATATGTAATGCTTCACAATAGGCCAGTGACAGGTGAATTTTATCCAAAGAAAAGGGTCGGCCTTTTCTGTATATATAAACAAATCTGAATGGTTCAGCTATTTCCAATGAATACTTGAATGTCACTAAATATTGTGAACATAACCCAAAAAATCCCCAAATGTTTCTCTTTGTCAAATGCGTGGTCAAGAGTTTAGTCCTCTCGTGCCATTAACTTTAAATCAAATTTCGTACTTGCCATTTTTTTCCAACCGCAAATGGCTAAAAATAAGTAGGTAATGCAAATGGGCACATCTACCATGCTTATCTCTATTGCTAAGTAATAAAGGCTTATCTGTCATTTACTATGTTAAAAAGGCCCATTTGCCTAAATTTTCTGCTTATGGGACTTTTTTGCTTAGTGTCATGATTTTTTCTTTTATTTTTTGTTAATTCGCCTTTTTTGCTACTTAGCTAGGTAACATGTGCAAAAACTGTGTACCGCGCGGTTTGAAGAGATTTTACATTGCGCTGGTGCGTAAAATTTGTATAGTTTCACGAAATCTTTGAAGTGGATGGTACGAGAAACGTATTGCCCTAGTTTTAACTAAAGGTAACAAAAGGACACTTTAGATTAATACTTACAAGCGGACTGTCAGAGGATACTAACGGGTGGTTAGGCTGCTTCGGTCATCCCTTCGCCTTCCCCGAAGACTAACTGCACAAACCAGAGAGAATAGACCACCAGCTTCGGCCAAAAATGAGAGTTTCATAGAGCCAGTTTCAAAAAGTTACTGCGTGGTTAAGTATGCGTGCAATGTTAAAGTAAACGGAGGGTGAATTTGGTCACGCATACACTGGCACATAGTAACATTTACAGTTATTCGGTGGTAGCTTTGAAAAAATTCAAATAATTCAAATAAATTGGCCGCTATCGGGAGGTGTTAAGCAAATTGTGTGTTCGGTGTGGGGAAATTATTACCAACTTATATTTTTTTAAAAAGCGTACAAATATAAATGGGTTTAAACTGCAAAACTAAAATGGATGATAAAAAAAAACATCAAACATGATTTTTTAGTTTTGTTGATATAAATGTAGACCTTTTTCTATATGTTTTAACGAAAATTTATTTATTTTCTTTGATTGTTTGTTTTATTAAAGTGTACCTACTGAGTTTTGGAATAAATAATTTAAAAAAAAGGAGGGAGGACATTTTGTTTTGTCAGACTACAAGAAAAATGTGATGAATTGATTTTAACCAACAAATAAATTGGTCATGGAATTTAAGAAAATTTGCTTTCTAAAAATGAAATACGTTTTTTGCACTTCAAATCGTAAGTGCGCATTGTCATATCGGCTTATAACACAGAGGTGTAATTAAGAATTTATTAACATATATGTACGCGTACATACCTATTACGCTTTCGCTAGGGCAAATATGCGAATTTCAGGAAATATTTTTAATACAATTCAATTTTACCACTATATTTGAATGTCAAAACTGCATAGAATCAAAATAGTAAAAAACGCGAATGTTATTCAAAATTTATGGATTATTAAATTATGTTATAATTTCATTGTGAAAAACAAAAGAATACCTACACAAAAAGCAAAACTATGATAACATAACAAAACAAATAAGATAATTACGTGTTTTAAATTAAAATATTACGTACCTACACCTTTCAGCACAGTTCACTTTTCGCTTTAGTTTACGCGTTACTATGGAAACAGACTTTTTTTTTAAAAATCAAAAATGCCACTTTTTTATTTAAATTTGACGGCGTCCTGGCCTGTGTATACGCTATGCTATGCATTCCGTAGCGCCTATGTATGATGTTTTAAAACACGTTTTCTAGCGGGTTTTGTATTAAAATGTCCATGTTTTAAGTGACAATAATGTTGATTTTTAATTTTTGAACAACCAATTCTTTATAAAACCATATTCAAAAACCACTCATCATATTCTCCTCATAGATAAAATAAAACAATAAAACATGACTATTTATATACGACCAAAATAGTTTTCGTTAACTTTATTTATTCCAAAATAGCTGTTTTGAAAATATAAGAAGAAAGAGCTCAAAATGTATATCAACAAAATTGCAAAGAATCCCGTTTAGCTGATTTCATTATGCTTGCAATTTAGTTTTACAGCTTAAAATAATATTTTTTTTGTAATAATGTCATAAAATACAAATCATATCATTAAATACAGTTATTACGCAAATATATTATTATGCTTTTTAATAAAACATAAGTTGGCAGTTAATTCACCACACCACACACACCATTTGCTTAACACGTCCCAATAGTGGTCAATTATTTGAATTATTTGAATTATTTCAAAGCCATCTCAGATTCAATTGTCTTATTTCATCTTTTTTTGCTTATTCACACGTATTCACAGATAGAAAAAGAGGCGGAGCTACTTATTTCAAAACTGGCTCTATGAAACTCTCATTTTTGGCCGAAGCTGGTGGTCTATTCTCTTTGGTTTGTGACTAACTGCCACCTGAATGTGGCATTCTGACTACATCATTCAGCTTCATATTGAAACTTCGAATATTCCTTCAGGAGCAATAACAATAAGCGGCTGTTTCGGTTGTTACCCTTCGTCTTTTTCCCCGAAGGCAAACTGCGACCACCCTTTTGGTACTTAAGCAGTACAATGGATTGTTTCAATTAACCTTTTCCTTTTCTGCTCCGCACCAGACTCTATATCTTGTGGACGAGTTGGTCAAAGGAAATTAGCGGGGACAGAATGATACCGTTATCATTCGCCTTTTTTTCTAGAAAGCAATCTGTCACACTGACTTTCGGTGTCCAGGAGCAAAGTGTATTGATTCAATCACCCGTTACTGCTACGCATTAGTCGTAGCAGTAATTTGGGATGGACTGTCAGAGTCAATAGGCAGGGGGCAAACTGTTACGGTTATCCTACGTCCTTCCCTGAAGACAAACCGTCATCAGGAGGTGTTAACTTTACTAATTTTACAATTTTAAAAGTTTATTAAAGTCTCAAGCTATTTTTTTGGTTTGGTTTTTCTTATACCTACTAAGAAAAAAAGTCGCAAGTCCATTTACTCAAAATAATAACCAAAATTACTGAAACTTATGCGCACGATAAAATAACATAATTTTTTTTATTAAAAAATCGTCAAAATGTTCAAAACCTTTTAATCTAAAGGCGCGAAAACATAAAACAGTAAAATGCATTTATCTCAAAACTACTAAAATTGAGATGCGCTCTTTCTTCTTACGACGCGACGTCACTATAGTGCTTTGAGTTTTTTAGGAAATCATTCTAAATATTAAAGCATGATCGTTATCACATTCTAAGAGGCTTGTGGTGGGTCTCTTTCAAACTAATTTTCCGATGCAGTGCCAGCTAAAACATAACTTGTAATTGTAATATTATTATGTATTTCAATTTTGTCCAGAGCACATATCAGATTATAGAATGAGCTTTTTTACACAATCATGAAAAATTTGAACAAGCAAGAATAAAATAAATAAACATGTTATTAGTTCTTAAATTGTCCGATACGAACGCTACAAGTAAGTAGGACAACTCAATATTTTTTAGGGTCAGTAGCTTGGTATCAACTTAGTATATGGCACTTATCGGCATTTTCCTAACGCTCATTTCTTTTATTGTTTGGTACAAACATGATAAGTTCACTTTACAGCTTATTACCAAATTGAAAATAAAGCACCGACACTTATCATCTTTGAACCAAATTATTACGTCTATTTCTAGCGGTGTTGCAACCATCATAATAAAATATAGCCCAAAAGGTTCAGTAGCCGTTACAAAAATAAATACATTTTTGGAGTTATCAGATTTCACCCAAACACCACAGCTACGTACACGTACAGGCGAGCGATATTTTATCAAATGAATAGGTAGTACTTTTTTTAATTGGTTCAAAATGAATTCCCTGTCTATATATACGCAACGTTATTACACAATTCATGCACAGCTAAACTTCTATAAAATACACCAAAATCATCTGTCTATTACTCACAAAAAATTTCACAAATTCGCACACACTGGTGGTTCACCGTAGTGTTAACTGAAATTCGTAGGTGCGTCTGATAAATGTCACTGAAAAAGTCCCAACAGAATTGCAGCAAAATTCCCCATTTAACTCAAAAAACCCCCACTTAAGTTGTACGTCACACAAGGAAAGAGAACAATCCTTCCGAGAAATAATTTAAATCAGAATCAGATGATATATCTGGAAGATACATTTTACTTATTAAATTAATTAAGCTTATTACCAGAAATGCGTCGCGTCATGAATAATAAATTCGAATGACTAAGCAAAGCACTGACCACTATTGATAAAAGACTAGCTTACACCAGCCCATTCATCCGGACACCAACAACATCCATGTAACATATAGGTTATGTATAGTTACGATAGTTATGTGTGTACTTATGGTTTGAGCCATCAATTTAGTTGAATTGATATTGGCTGCAGGCCGGCAGGGTTTTCAAAGTGCTAATTGAATTCCATTATTTTCTCATGCCAATAAAAAAAACGACAGGTAATGATAGTCATAGTACGGAACTAATTTTAAATGATTAAATTATTATTTAACTCTGCATGATGTAACCAAACTGAACGGATGGAAATAAATTGGGGTTTAAAGACATTCTTTAGCGCATCCCCTACTCCTAAATTCATCTGTTCGTTTCTCTTATACCTTATACGTAGTAACGAGCAGGTGTAGCTGCAAAATCAACATGATTTTCTTTGTGTTCACATAGTAGTTGCAAATTGTTACGAAATACGTAAGCCCAGACAACGTGACAATTATGAACTCAAACGTCATAAAGCTACAAGGAATAATATTGCACAATAGTAGGGTCTATTCTTTTTATTATATTGACCTTAAATGTGCGTAGGAAGTTTTTTTTGTGACTCAGAACCCATACAGAAAATCGTCCTCTGGATTGTATAATTTCAGATTTTCTTTAAGGTTTGTTTCCACATGTCGGTTGATTGACAAAGTTTGATAGCTCTCGCGTTTATGTCAATGAACGACACCACCGTCAGTTCATTTCCACTTATGTCAATTATTGGCAAAAAATCGTCTGTCAGTTGATTGACCAACTTATGAACTCGACGCCAGCTAATGTTCACTGTCATTTGTCAATTATAGACAAAGTGGCATTTTGTTTGACAATTCAGCTATTTCCACTTGTCCAGTGGTTTCTTTGTCAGTTATTGACAAACGCTGTTGATCAATTCATTGACAAGCAATTTTTCGCTATTTCCACTTGCCAATTGTTTAATTGGCATAAAAATACGTCAATTGTCAATTCTAAATCGACAAGTGAAAACCCAGCATTAAGTAGATAGGCGCTTTCGCCTTTCTGCATTATGCATAAGCATTTCGCAAACTTTCATTATCAAAAACAGCTTTTGCTTCATTGTCAAAAACCCGTGTAGGAAAGCTTCTTAACTGTCACTTGTAAGCTACTATTATGTCAAAAATCGTATCATTTTTTGACGTCTGTCATTAAATTTTGTCCTATAGTTGTGTCTAAACAAAATATGGCGTCAGCATGTCAAAAATTGACACGATTTTGGGGTGTAATTGTTAATGGGGAAGTTCAAAGTATCTAGTTTAGTAAGTCTGACAGCTGACTGACTTGATGTTTCTGAGTACTTATTGGCTGGGATTCGTCACGTGAGCAGCTTTCTCTGTTGACGTTTATGGAGGGGTAGCCGACGAATCTAGTCACGAATTTCGTGACTGAGTACCTACTAAGTTGACATTTCTGTATGTCATCGGCGGAGAATTTGACATTTCAAATTTGCCTTGAGAGAGCACAAAGCTCGTGGATACACCTAACAAAAAAAAAACAAAACCAAAAAAATCTAAAAATGATAATAAAAGTGACGATTTGTGGAGTGGAATACTCTTTAGATGCTCCCCCCCCCCCCCCCCCCCCCGTCAAGATCTGACGTTCACGACCAATTAAGTTAGTTTTTGCGTTCAGGTTACATTGAATGTGCCCAATAGTAGCTTATGACCTTAGAAATAAACTGTCAGTAAGTGTCCGTTAATCATTAGTACCTACCTACACAAAAAATGGGTGTCAGTACTGATCCATAAATGGCAGTTGTCCGTTTTCACTGAACAAGGTAAATTATGTAGATATTTGTAAAATAAGTAAATTCGTGCTGACCGAAGTTCGGTTCTATCAAAAAGTGAAAGCAGAGGTATACCTAGAGGAATTGCTTTAAAAGTTTATCAAATTTGAATCTCCTAACATAAGAACAAATTACACTGACGTAGTGCCATTAGTAGCAATAAAACATTGAATGCTTTTATCGCATGGATCGAATAGTATAAAAAAAAATACAAATTCGAGTCTATGTCTGTACATTCTTTCTAGTATAGGGATTCGTTGGAAATAAATTCATCAACTAATTGACCAAGTTATTATAACACTTGTAGTGATTCACAACAAAGCAGCTGATATTGCTGTGATTTGTTTCTAATATATGTATAAAAAGCAAACACGCTCGTGACTTAATTAACTATGCTCTTAATGTACAAGTTATATACGCATATATAAATAATTATGACTTAAATCCATTTCCATCCATAAGATGGAGTAATATTAACTTGGTGACATCTATGATTCCTAAGAAGCTGTACAAAAAGAGCGCTTTTGGCCTTTGTTTCGGGAAAATGGGGAGAATACCTCCAATGCAGACTTCCATTATTATTGGAGGTTTTACAGATCTGGTGGACTTTTTGAACAAATCTTCCTCTTCCTCGCTAAATCCATGCGGTGCCCCCTCTGCAACTATTTTTGTATAGTTAACAAACCATAAACGTATACTGAACACGGAATCAGCGGCAGCTGAGCTGGATGAACTTTAAATCGCATGTAACAAATCGGACAATGTGTGAAGTGTGACGTCCGATCTCCGAGTAGTAACCGTGAACATGTGAATGAATATATAAACACGAAAATATGAATTAATAAATAAGCGTTTCGCAAAGCGAATTTTAGAGGTCGACACTATTTGGCATTGCCAAAGCGAAGTCTAAAAGGTGTCACCATAATTCACGCAAAATTTGAATTTTGCGCCATTTAATAGTACAGTGATAGTGATGTCAACGGAAAAAAGATAGTAATGTGACAGCTGACAGTTCTGAATTAGTAAAAATGGAGCGCTATACCTACGAAAGAACAACGCATTTTTATTGTTGAGCAACATTTTAAAAATAATGAAGGTTTGTCAACTACAGTCCGCAATTTTCGAACAAAATTTGGCCGTCAAAGTGATTTAAATACAACAACTGATGTTCGAGAATAATTGAAAAATTCAGGGAGACTGGATCAATTTAGTGATCTTAAATACTCTGGGTTTCCTGTCACCACAAGTCGTTTAACAAAAAACATCGAAACAGTTCGCGAGAGTATTGCTGACAGTCCAGGAACATCAATTCTGCAACGTAGTAAAGAATTGAGCATTTCGAGAAGCTGCCTATAGCGAATTCTCCCGAAAGACTTGAAACTTCATGCTTACAAAGTTCAAACTGAAGACTAATCACAATGCAACGCGAAGAGAGTTCGTTGAATGGATTTTAGAACAGCAACAAGTGGATGCTGATTTTTCGAACAAAATCATCTTCAGTGATGAAGCTCATTTTTATCTTGATGGCTTCGTTAATTCGTTAATTCGTTAACCATAACTTGTTTTGGAATCCCACCCAGGATGACGTTGAACAAAATATCGCATCTCCATATAGGTAGGTCTATATAAGAGCACCACCGAACCTTTTGAGGGAAGAAAAGATCATTGAAACAATGTAACATGTAATTTCTTTAACATTCTGCTTGAAAGAATTGAAGGGGTTAGTGAAAAAATATCTTTTTTTTCCGGAAAAAGCTTTGAGGAAAATGGTCTAGTGATCGAGCAGTCCTATGTAGTAAGCATTGATATTATTATATATGGACTGCTGGTAGAAATCTTCGCGTTGTTGGTTCCAATATAACCACTAACCCCCTCGGAGCTTAATAAATTGGAAACTTTAACTTTTTTAAAGTGACATCTATTCTAGACAATGACGCATAACAATTTGAATTCCAACCGTTTTACTTGGTAAATTCACGCTAGCCCAATAGGTGTCTCTAGCATTCTATGGAGAAAGTTGTCATTTTGTTTCACTTATTTTGCGCCCCAAACCAAGAGCGCTAGACATTTAACTAGCGATATTATATAATAGGGATAATAGATATGCCAATAGAAGTTAGTAGGTAGTACAATCGTACATCAGCGAACAATTATTTATGCCATTGAATTTGTGTATAATCCCCAAGCATGCATCATCCTTAATAGCCTTTTGATTGTCTTGAGTTTATAGTGGTCCAATTTGAACAGTGAAGTGTTCTGCTGCTATACAAATACAAGTTGATTGCCATTTACAACATTTAAATAAAGTTCATTGTCCATTTCCCTTTCGATATCTACAACCTGTCCATCAAAGGTGTAAATCAGAGTAAACCTATAAATGCAATCAACAGTCACTACTGCGATTTAAATGAAGTGTTGTATTTAACATCTGCGACTGACGTTCAACCGGTTATTTTAATTACAAATCCAAGAGCCACATTTTTAAAATACAACAGGTGTTTAACCCCTGCGACCGGGCAAATTAATTAGCTCTTTTCAGAAACACCATCCTTTGAACTTGGCTTTAAGATATTTACTTTGTTTCGGGTTCATACCAATTCAAACGTGCAGTAGATATAGATATATCTATACAAACGCTCAAAGATGAAAAGATTTTATTGATTTTTACATTAAGCCAAATCAAACTGTATTGTTGCAATTTGTTTACTATACTATAGATACAGGTACATGGTAGGTAAGGACAATTAAAGTTCATGCGCCGTTCATAGCTTAGTTCCGCGCGAATAAAAAGTGAACTTGACACACAATTTTTATTATGGTTTTTATGTAAGCCAATATTTCTGTTGCGTGTGGATACTATAATATACATAAACAATACAATAATTGTAGGTCAGGAACAATGCACGATCAAAGACGGTGGTAATGTGGAGTGGATTACTATAAGTATAACGAATATTTTTGCGTATATTTTAATTGATTTGACGCTAGTTAAGATTCCGGAGAAAGAACGCGTCCTAGATAAGAAAATCTTTGAATAGTGTTTGATAATAGACACGATGTACCTAGACCTATCTTCTAATTCATTTTCTATTTTTTTTTTTTAATTCTTCTCCTGGGAAAGGCGAACCTATAACGCTTCAAAAGATTCAATGCTTGCAGATGTATGTTAGTTACTTAAATTGCTGCAAATTGTAGTCTTCTGAAAATATATCCCCAGGAGGAGAGTTCCAAAGTTTACTTGTCCTGTAACAGAAGGAGTTTTGGAAAGTTGTTTTCCTCGCGGTTGTCAAGTGTACTGTATGGTCATGAGGATGACCATGAGCATTATCTGCCTGTCTTGTGGGGCGCCCGAAAGTTGTATTTTGAGAGATTATGTCTTTGAGTTCCTCGGAACATCTACCATGGAAGTACCTATAGAATAAGCAAAGGTCAGCGACTTGTCTTCTGTGCAGCAACGGTTGTACATTCGCTGTGTGTGTAGGGTCTCCAATAAGTCGAACTGCTCGTGTCTGTATGCTGTCAAGTAGGTTTAGTAAATGTTTTGGGGCCGAGCTTCATATATAGGAACAATATTCCAGGCCTGGTCTAACCTGTGCTTTGTAGAGAAGGAGAAGTTGCTTGGGGCTAAAGTACCTCTTTGCTTTAAGTAGGTAGCTCAACTTAGCGGACGCCGATCTTGCAATATAGGATAGGTTGTCCTGCCATGTGATTCCTGAATTGACTGTGACTCCTAGAAGGTGCATTGAGCCCTTGGGATGGATTGGATGGTTATCCATTTGGATCTGAGGGACTGTTGATGCATTTTTCATAGAAAATGTTGTGAGCTGTGTTTTGTTTGCATTAAATACAACCAAGTTGTCTTTTCCCCATTTCAAGATTTTGTCCAGATCAGCATTTAGATAACTAATTTGTTCACATCTCTGACTGTGTGATGTAGCCGTATTCACAGGCCCACTGTTCGAGGTGGAGGATATAAGCGAGTGCTGTCATCAGCAAAGCTGTAGATATTATTATTTGTCGATCCTGCATTTATAGCAAACGAATTAGATGATACACCATCTACAACAACTTGGATCGATCTTCCCAGAAGAACAAGGAAGTAGTTCGTATCCTGGGCAGCGAAGATACGTGCAGTCAGAGTTTGAGTTTATTTGAGTCTCGGTTAAAACTAGGACGTCTGGCTTTTTTTCTTGCAGATGCAAGTTACAAAGCTTGGTCGAATCAGTATTAGCCTTCATGTCAAAGAACCCATCTCGAAAAAATTAGAGCACTAACCCTGTCAAAAAGGCAATACCAATCAACGTGGGAGGGTTGTCACCGCTATAATCCTGATAGTAATCTCGCCGAACAAAAAGGACGATGAAGAAGATGCCATTTTATTTTATTTTTTAAATATACCAGATTCACATTCCAATGAAAGGAATTACAGGTTTCTGCATATTTATTCTTTCTCTTTCTTATTCTTATCTGAAAAAATCAGGAGCCTTCATATAATTTACAGAGCTCTTCAGAATATAGAGCCGGGAGCTGAATCCATATTACCACTAACCATATATAACTAGACAGCCAACTTCCGTGCACCTATACCCGATTCTCCTCGGAATTAATCCCTTTCTCTCTAATAGTTCAGCTCAGTCTACACCAGTTCCTCGGCAGCCACCAAGTTGTTGACTTTAGTGAATATCACTAAGCCTAGGGTTAGTATTACCTACACATCACAAAAAGTTTTGTCAATTTTTAATAGTCTCACGTCAGATATTGTATACACACAACTTTAGAACCAAATCTGACATCTGTCATAGAGAGAGACAAGAAGGAAAGTGAATAACTGAAACTGTACATTGCAAAAGTATCGCTTATTCGTTCCCTGTTAAGTAAATCAGATAATTTATTGTTAATTTGAGCGACAATCACTTTTCAAAACTTGATTGGTGTCTTTTCAAATTTTTCGTTTGCGAATCGCAAGTTTATGGCAATGTGTACGGTAAACGTGCAATTGTTCAAAAGCGATTAAACCTGTCCTTCTAAGGGGCGCATAACAAAAATTTCTCATGCCTCTCCCAGTAGAATTCTGATCTTGTTTTTTTATTTATTATATACCTTGCCTAGCATTTCGCATTTAGCGTCATTGCTAGTAAATTACTACAACATTTTTTTTGCAAGAGTACTGCTGACCGGGATCTTAACACAAACCTAATTAGCCAAGCCAATTGGCCATGGTCACTACAACCAAATTATATGTACTACTCGTTTATCCCTTTATTCTACCCATACATAGAATTTGTATGATACATATACCTACATAATGTAGAATATGTATGGATTGTGAAGTTATAACAACACGCCTTGTTTTATATGGTATGCGAGTAGAGATTAGAGATAGCCTTGAATAAGTATTTCACTTTCGGTACTATTAAGTGGCTGAAGTTCAAATACACATGATGTTGATGACACATTTGTATCCTATGACGTAAATCACGTCTTTGAATGTATAAATAAACAGTGGTTTTATTAACAACGTGTAAAGAGACAGAATCAAAGTCACACCGGATTAAGGTCAAGTTGTTAGATCTCAAACTCAATATACGACAACGTAAGATTTAAAAAGTACAAACCGTCAGTGGCAGAAGAATGGATATGCGTAAAAGATATTATGTAACGGTAATTAAAGGAAAAAATCGATCCATAAAAGGAATGAAATTTAAGCCACACTACCTAATTTTCTCATCCACCCAGTTAGATAATTACTACTTATATGCATTTAGTGCAAAAATAAATATAACGCTATATTTTGCGGAAGTCCTTGACTGTAAAAATACAACAACTAAATCAAAGAAATATGATAATATGATTGCTCTTGAATTGAAGTGTGCCTATCTTGGCCGCTATGGATGATTAACTCACCTCAAGAACATTATTGCGTTCAAAGTTAAGCCTACGCTACTTACGAAGGGTAGCAAGAGATTGAATTACTTGCCCCCAGTCAGACCATTAGGCAGAACAGAAAGGTGTACTTGAATTAGGAAAGTTATACTTGAACTTATATGAGTTGGAGTTGGTATACGTAGGTTAGGTATACTACTCACAGTAGGTTAACATTTTTGTATTCATCTTTTGGCAATGCCGAGTTTTTATGTAGGATTGGTCAGGCTGGGTCAATTTTGAGACAGCTTGGTCATTCTGTTATTAGGAGGACTGAACTTGGTGTCAAAGCTAAGTTGTCAGTCTTTAATTCGGTGTTTGTTCCAACTCTTACCTATGGTAATGAGGTTTGGGTAATGACCGAAAGAAAAAGATCGCGGATACAAGCTGCCGAAATGATATTTCTCCGTTGTATTGCTGCGGTGTGACCCGTAGAGATCGCATTAGAAATACCAGGATACGTGAGAAACTCAATGTCAAGCAGCTACTTCTCCGGACGGAGCGATCCATGCTTCGGTGGTTTGGCTTGGTCATGCCCCCAACCAGGATCCCACGACATTCTATGGAATCCCTACCATCGGGCAGGCGTCTGTCTCTATCTATACGCTAGGTACACCAACAGATAGCTATACAAAACATCCTCAAGAGAAGGCAAAGGCAGTCTTCTATATAAAGTTAACATTATGGAAAAGACTGTCAAAATGGCAGTAGTGGGGATGAATTCTGTCTCAGAGAGAGAAACTTACGAAAAAGTTAAGGAAAGCTATTGTAGTAATCTATGAAAAATGACAGATGATGCATTTTGATTTTCTCTAAATTGCAGTACTTATGTGATGTGGGTTAGGTAACCTTTTTGTTTGTCAATTATTAGCCTGTGGTAGTCTTTAGTTTCTTTCAGGGCTATTAATAATCGGCCCTAGTGAGGTATCCGTCGGAACGGAGAATTCTCCGCAATGCATACTCCGTCGGAGACTCAAATTACATTCGAGGTATCTGCATTTGGAAAGAATAATTAAAATGCGTCAACGCACGCATTAATTTGACATGATGTTGTTTCGTGGTACATCGGGGTTTTTCTATTTAGTGCTTGTTTTTTCGTTTGTTTTTACCCTGGAAACACAAATTGAAGCAACAAATACAACCAAATACTTTGCTAAAACGTTTTTTTCATTATTGCTTTCATTTATCAACACTTCACTGCAAATCGTAAACAAATTCCGCAACCAATTTCTGTCGGAGCATATCGGAAGAAAATTCGTATGAAGCTGTCAAAAATATCAGTAAAAACGCACTTGATCGCACTGAATCGCAAAACGCCGGTGTGCGTTGCATATTTGTCGGAACAAAGTTCCGAAAAGCTGTTCCGAAGTATACCTCGAAGCAAAAATCCTCCGATTCGTATGAAATCGGAGAATTTTGCGTTCCGACGGATACCTCGCTAAGGCCGATTAATTATTCATAAATTTCAGTGGTAAAAAATTCTTGAATGTTTGAATGTTGCTAATTTATTAACAATGTTGCTGATCGAACTTCTATTTGATGATGATTAAATCAGATCACAAATATGATTAGTAATAGCACGCATTATGCCGATATGAATATAAATTTCAAATCACCTGTCAATAATTGTCAAGTGACTGACAGCTTCTTCAATTCCTACTACAAAAAAATTGTTAAGTAAAAACTACATCGCCGTAGTTTTATAATAGCTATAACTAGGGCCTTAACTGGGAATTGTACTTAAAAATATGTTTTCTAAAAAAAACAAAAAAACATGTTTTGCAAAAAAAAATATTTTAGGAGTAATATAATCCGTTGAGGGCGTTCTACTGACAGAGAAAGTACAATATTGTTAGGGTCTCGCAGCTGGTCTGCTACTTACTAGTACTCTGTACTGGGACATTTGTTGTGTGAAGATCGTATTGGATATCCGATGTCTGCATCCATGGCATCGCTGTAACTGTGTTCGGGCCCAATCCAGCGTTGCATTATAAATAAAACGAAGTGTCTATTGTCCTCGGCCGTTGATTTTGTACTGACTGACGTTTTCCAATGGTCGGGACACAGCTACGTAAGCATCGTATTGCTATTTTCATTAAAAATTGTTTATAAAGATAAAAGTTGGGTCGTAAACGTACAGCATAATGTCCGAAAATTAATCATTTTAGTTTAAAGTCTATGCCGCGAGCGAAGCGAGCCACATACACATACCCCAACTTGACGCACTATAAAATTTGACATTTCGTTACGTAGTGGTGTCCCGAACAACGGTCAAATAGCAACACCCTAAATAGAAGTGATTAGGGATCATGGTATATGAATAGAAGGTAATATATTGCGCATCCCACAATGGCGGCCAATTGTGACTGTGCAATAATACCAAAAAGTTTTAAAGCAAATAATCCTATACGATTAATCTTTGACCAAAGACTCGTTTTAGGTTATGGTTCATAGTCACTTTGTGATTGTTTTTCCATATAGTCTCGGTAAACATCGAGTAAATAGTGCGTCTAGGCAGATGTGGTGGTTCATCTACTAATGAGCCCACCCACCACATCAGGGCGAAACGCATTTGGAGTTGAGGACACTTAAATCTTTTTATAATACTGTGCAATAATCGTATAGAAATAATATGCGCGCGCATGAGATACGGCGACAATTGTGACTATTTGTATGGAAAAGCATGCCTTTTTGACAGATGCGCAGAACGAAACGAAAATGAGTGCTTAGAATATAATTCCCTTCTATTCATATACCTTGATTAGGGACTATTTCTTGTTCAGTTGCGTAGAGTTGCAAATACAAATATTTACAAATGCGAAGTGTCAGTCGGTTGGTATATACTCGTAGATACATGCGAACTGCGCATATGAGCATTAAACAACTACTTTATATAGGTAAAAGCTCAGTATTGCATCAGCTAAATGTAACAAGTTATGTCTATAAATGTAAATATCTACTGAATTTAATTAATTTTATGGAATTCCGAAAACTTTAGATTTGATTCAATAACTACAAATTTGCTTTCATTTTCTGTACCATTGTATGCATTCCTGATCCTAATCAGCAATCTCTACAGTTAACTGTCAAAATATACCTACTGTGGTCAGATTTTTACTCCGACATCAGACATAATGTTCATTTTGAAATAAGAAAATAAAACATCTAATTTCAATTATTGATTAAAGGCTTGAAATTAGAGAAATCTCTGTTTTAAGATTGGAGTTTGATGAACTTCTCTTTTCAACACTTTCAGAAAATTAGCAAAGGATAGTTAGTTACACTATGAAAAATTGCTCGTGGAGACCACAAATAGTATTCTATGAAAAATGGTATTCTATCTATTGCTCAGCTCATAGCTTGCTATCGATAGTATTCTATGGGGTGTACTTTTTTGTTGTGACGCATGTGTTTTCGTGGGATGGCTATGGAAATATTAAGCTATGAAATGCCCACCCTACATTTTATTGCATACTGTCATTATTTCTTTCTATGAGAAATGACAGATGGCAAGCTATGAAATATTGCTCGTGGAGACGCGGTGTTAGCGCAATTGACACGCGGCCTTAAGTAGGTGTCTATAGGAATAAGAACCCAATATTTGTTACCGCGACTCGTGCTGGTGGTGGTACTTAGTTTAATACCTATAGTTTAATACAGTATGTATGTACCAGAAGAGTTGAGAAAACTGAGCCTGTACCTGTACCCCTCTGCCCGAGATGTCGCTATGGTCGACAAAGAATGGTTGGTTTAGTGCGCGAAATCTGGCTCTTGCTAGTGCCCAACATTTGCAAAGGAAATTTGATAGAGTTTCTCTCTCATTTGCATTCCCGCAACTGGGACAGTGTGAAGGTTGTATGGAATACCTAACTTGGCCGCATGGTCTCCGATAGGCCGTGATTCTGACCCTAGACCGCTAGACGGGTGAGTAGGCTCTTTGTTTTGGTACCTGCAAATTACAATTTTTGTCAACCACGCTGAATGACTTGCCTTACAATGATAGGTATATTGAAAGAGGCCTTTCCATAATTTTATAAACTTTTTTAACCTCGCCTGCCGTGGATTTATAAACATGATAATTCGCCAATATATATACAGCCCGGATTGTTAAAACGTATAATGTAGAGCCAAAATGTGGAGTTATTTAGCGTTCCCTCCCTTTTGGTTGGGCAGAGTTCTCATCTCGGTAGAAAATAGTACTCAAATGGCTTCGAAGGTAGTACGTCTCATAATGAATCTAAAACGACTTTATAATTTTTTCCAAGTAGCTAGATTGGGAAATTTTTAATACAAAATTGACATACACTATGCCAAATTTTAAATATTTATTTTATTCGAACGCAAATTCTTTTAGTCAATAAATAATTATCACAAAGGTAAAAAAAAACTTATTTTAATTTAACATACGTTCAGTTTTCACAGATAAGTAATAAATAAAGCAAAACGAGCCTTTAACGGTTTATGTAGATATTAGGTATCACAATTCTAAATAAATTATAGGTTAGTTCAATATACATTGGGCCTTACCAATAAACAATCTCTAAACTCGAGTTTTACTAATTTCGAAACTAGCTTTAATTTCGGCTTTTAATTTTGCCCTACCAATAACCAAATTAATCGAAGGGTTTACTAAACACGACTTTAGTACAAATTCTAGTACAATGGAAGTCAAATCTTGTACGATTTTCGCAAAATTGTCAGATTTATTCGAGCACAAATCAGCTTTTTACTTTTTGGTGAAATGCAACTGTTTCTTGGTAGGTATAAGAAGTCAGGACGCAAATATAAATACATATAGGAAATAAATTTAGCAGAGATTTCTGATAATGAAATGTGCAAAACACATTTTTGGTTTGGGTAAACATTTATTTTTCAAGTGTAGAATACATCCATCAGGTCAAAAAGACAAAAATGTTAACAGCCATAGCAGGAATTCCAAATGCCTTCAATAAGGAGCTTCACAAAACAAAAACCACAACCATGAAAAAACAATTAAAGAAAAGGCTTCTTTTGCTTGACGAATAATTTTCGATTTATTTTATTTAAAAAAATTAAGTTTGCTGATTTCATCCTTCCACTCCGCTTACACATTTATTCAATTTTAACGCAAATTATTACCTATTGAACAAATTAAATAATATTTGAAATGAAAAATAAAAATATTGTCTGCAAAACTGACATTCCACATTTGAATGACACTACTACGATGACACTTATACTTAAACCATGAGTTAGACACGACTTTCTCAGGATCGAAAGTTAGAGTCGACATTAGGGTTAACTCGAGGACTTTTGCATTAACGTCGAGACTAAATTTGATTGTTGGTAAGGCACAATATTTTTCAGTAGTACGCGGCGGCTTTAAAGTAGTACCGTACTCAGTTGGCAAAAATGTACTCAAAAACTACAATTGTAGCACGGGAGGGAACGCTGGAGCTATTACGCTGACCGGCCTACTCACCGGATTTGAATATCATCGAGAATGTTTAGGGATGGTTGACACGTAAGTTTATCGATCGGCACAACAATATTCGAGTATATCTAAAGGTACCCAAGCCATCGAATTGGAGCTCGATTTCGCTAAATTATTTGGCCAATTTGTGTATGCATGCATCCCTTAAAATCAGGATGTATGAATTTTGGAGCAGAAAGGTGGCTACACAATTGAACAATTCAAATGGCGCGGAGCGTATAAGACATTTGATGCTTGATTTAGAAAATATCTCAAATGTTCAGCCAGTTAGTCATTAAAAGTCAAAAAAAGTAAATACTGGACACAGATTTTTTATGTAGTGCCCATCATTTCTTCCGCTGGAGATGTAGCAAAAGGTTACCTTATAACTCAACCGAATTACTCATTCATAAGTACTTACTTTTACTAACTTATACTGAGAAATTAACTCATATGAATGAGTGATTAACTTACGGTGCGGAATACAAACATTTTTCATTCCACATAATAAGTGAATTATTTGCGTTGGGGAATACCTATTTTTTTTTCAGTTGGTTGTAATTGGCATGTGGAGGTCTTTGCGAAAGAAAAATTTGGGAAAACCCTCCTGAAAAGTCGGGAAATCGGAAAAATCGAAAATTAATTTTTTGTATAGAATTTTGTGTACAATTGGAATGAAAAAATATTAAATTCCGGAAAAACGCAAAAAAAAATTTAATTTTTTTTTTTTGGCATGATTTGATGATTTTGGACAATATAAAGGTGGAAAATTCGTGAAATTTGGAAAATGTCAGATAATTGTGAAATTCATTGCGATAAAAGACAATTTGCGTGCATTTTGGGTGGAGAAGTTAGCGAGATAAATAATAGATGGCGCTGTGCTGCGATCAACGCCACAACTCGATAGATGGTGTTATACGTTGACTTAGGCTGTGCGCAATTTGACAGGTGTTTTTTTCGCATTGCCATTTTCTATTGAGCTATTGTGCTATTTACTATCTGTGTTTTATTATCACTCTGGAGTTTTTCCGAAGGCGTTAAATTGGGGCGAGACAAAGTTCGTCGGGTCCACTAGTTTGTTCTAAAAAATGATAAATAATTCCTGGGCAGACATTTTTTTGTCGACATAATTCGCCCATCGTCGCAATGCGTCCACTTTCATTCCTTACCTAGGTACTTTTTTATCGTTGGGAGTTGTGCGTGGGGTTAACTATACCCAACCACGGAAAAAACTATATGTTACGATGCAACCAAAAGCCTCGGATATTGATGGACTTAGGTACTGCTGACGACCTTACAAAACGAAAAAATGACAATGACTTTCAGATCTGCACGTGGAATGTTTAAACCCTGAACCGACCGCGTGCAGCCGAATAATTACCGGAGGCCCTAAGCTGCTACAAAGCCGATATCACCGCCATCCAGGATGTGCGGTGGGATGGGTCGGGCAAAAGGAGGATGGAAACTGTGGACATCTGCTACAGTTATTGCTACAGGGAACAAAAGCAGCGTCTATTTGGATGCCGATTTGTTGTAACTTCAGTGTATTTAGTTCAAGTGAAGTACAAAAGATTTTAAAAAATTAAAGCTTTCTTATTTGCTTTTGTAGCGAAATTAAGTCTTAAATTCAAAACAAGTAGAATTAAATAAAATCCCAATAAGCAATAGGTCTGGTTCCTTTACTTTTTGTAGTAAAAATGCAAAAGACAGTCAAATTGCAGTGGCAGCTGGGATGAATGCTCGCTCATACCAAATAGGGCGTCAAATTCCAAATCATCTGCCAATTGTCAAGTGACTGACAGTTTTTTCAATTCTTACTGCAAGAAATTTGTTGGGTAAAAAGTACCTAGTAAGATTCTCAGTGGAGGGGTAATAGATATCTTGTTCTATGAAAGACGCTTCATTTTAAGAATTTGTCGAGTTAAACAATGGCATTGAATAAAAATTCATAAAAATTCGTAAAATTACCTAAAGGAGCAGACCTATAATAATCCTCTTATAAATATATGTAGTTTCTATTTAGTTTTATTGATCTAAATCACTCTGCGTCTGCATGTTCCAAAGAACATGAAAAAAATGGCTTTTTCTTATTTGGATCACTTTTTCAGAAATCAATATTTTTAGAAATTTACACAGACTGTCACTTATTCCCAATAAATCTACTTTAGATATATTCTACGTAATTAGGGCGAAAACATTTTGTAGTCCTTAACTTTTAAATCGAACGCATTTTTACTAATTCTTACGAATTTTTACGCATTTTTACCCAATGTCCTTAAAAAATTCATAAAAGAGAGCGGCTTCGAGAGAGCACGAGAATTTTACTAGTTTTTACACAACTTTGTTGAGGACTGAACTTGGTGTCAAAGCTAAACTGCCAGTCTTAAATTCGGTGTTTGTTTCAACTCTCACTTATGGTCATGATCGTGAAGTTTGGGTATTGGGTAATGACCGAAAGAATAAGATCGCGGGATACAATCTGCCGAAATGAGATTCCTCGCATTAGAAATACCACAATACGTGAGGAGGTCAATGTCGAGCAGCTACTTCTCCGGACGAAGTGGTCCATGCTTCGGTGGTTTTGTCATGTTAAACGCATTTCCCCAACGAGGATCCCAGACGTCCTCTAGGTAGACCCAGGATGAGATGGTTAGATCAAGTCCACAATCTCTCCTCTACCCGTATGGGGATTGCCCTCGGTGATTTGGATTCGGTGGTGGAGAATCAAGAGCTGTGGAGAGTCCACTTGAGCAACGCCTACACTTGCGACCCACACAATGCATAAGCGCGGCCATTGAAAATTAATGAATAAAATTTCTTTGACTAAGAATTAAAACAACTGTCAGTTGCCTGAAAATTGACAGACGATTTTAAATTTGTTGTCCTATTTGGCATGCGCGTGTAACGACTATTTGCAGTTGTCTTTTGATTTCCGGTGATATTAGGAACAAATTGCTATAAAAATTGTTACACTGCGTCTCTCCACAAGCAGTTTTTCATAGAATGCCATCTGTCATTTCTAATAGAAAGAAATAATGATAGTATGTCTATGTATGCAATAAAATGTAGGGTGCGGGCTTTTTATAGCTTATACTATTTCCATAGCCATCCTGCGAAAACACATGCGTCACAATAAAAAAGTACACCCCATAGAATACTATCGATAGCAAGCTATGAGCTGAGCAATAGATAGAATACCATTTTTCATAGAATACTGTTTGTGGTCTCCACGAGTAGTTCTCATAGAATGCTTTATGGCATTCTATGAAAAATTTAACAGCGAACAGTCCTAACATGTTTCCAAAAGGGGTGGTTGAACACAGTGGCCTAGCTATAGTCAACTTCCTCTGATTGGTCAATTTGACTGCAAATCTAGGGAAAGTCTGGGGTGTTATGCCCAAAACACATGTGCAGAAATTCTAAACGCTTCACTGCAAGCAGTACTGCAGAATTCAATTTGCATCGGTTGCTGTCAATGCGGGGAATAATATTAAAGTGCAACACAGACAACAAATAATTCCCGTCTCTCATTTCCTAGTATGCATCAGTAGCTGAATTTAAAAATTCGATGCTGCCAAGTCTAAATAAATAAATAGGTGGCGCAAGCAACATATCGTAGGGACTCTAGTCCTATGAACCCTAGGCCTAGCTTCTCGCAACCATTCGTTTTGTGTGAGTTTTTATTTTTGGGACGAATGGAAGGGACCTACAATTTTATGCCGAGTCCGAACGGCTGAATTGAGAAGCTTTTTCATGACAGTCATACTCTCGGATGTTTGTCAAAAGTTCGCGAGAGGTGGCGCAGTAGAAAAAACTGCCAAGTCTGCTTAATTTAATTTACTGCGTTGCTATGCAGTGGATTTAGAAATAGAGACATGTTACAGTGCTGCGGTGGGTGCAGAATTTATATTTGTATTCTAATCTTGCTGCACAGTGAATTCTGCACGTCTGTTTTGATTTTCTGCCTAATTCTATGATAAACTGTCACCAAAATAGGTGCCTAAGCACAATGAGCGGGGCAGTAGGAGTAAACCTAAAAAGCTGATGGAGCTGTCGAATTGCGCGAAAATACAACAAGATCAATCGCGTTTTATTCCCTTCCCACGTGCCAAGAAAAATCTGAGATCTGTAATAAAAATCGGATGTGCCCAATGAAAACCCAGATAAGTTCAAATGCTATCAGTTTCAGAGAGTACCGAATAAACAATAAAAAAAACAGGATGGAATTTTAGCTGTTTCGAACTACATCATACGCTTCAAGAGATAATTTGAATTGTTTAATTCTGAAAGTCAATTCTCCGAATATATTGCTCTTGGAATTAAATTACTGCCAGGGAAAATGGGAGAATATTGCCACTTTGCCGTCAATTGACCAGGCGCCTACCTAACCTACCACTTGTTCGCGGCAATTGAGCTCTGTATCTGAGGTCTGAGATTCTGGCCGCTTTTTGGGCCATTTAACATTGCAACAACAATTAAAGGTGTAGGTGTACGCACATAACTTACTAAAGGAAGTTTATTTATAGTAGATGGACTTTCAACCCCACCAGTATATTTCAACCCAAAATAGATAATAATGAATTATTCATGAAATGAATTGTATAAAACAAGAGCAGACGATTTGGAGTCCTACTACATAGATATGCTCTAACATTATCACGCAACCATATAGATTGGCGCCTTATCTTTTTATGGATCGAATTGACAGTTGGTAGCCACAATGTGGCATAACATTTAGCATCAACGTCTAAACCATTCGAAAAATAAAAAAGCAGCGCATTGAAGTATAATTTAAAAGCCTCAGTTTGGAAATCGAAAACTTTTATACTCAGTAGAGTAGGTAAAAGGTATACACCTAAATAAAATTTAATAATGAATCGTAATTACAGTGATTCTCAATGATATTTTTTTAATTAGAAATACCTAATTAAAAAAATATATAACGACATCAAAAGTGAGTGTACCTAATTGCAATTATCCAAGAAAAAAAAAAAAAAAACATTTATTACCTTCGTATCAGTTATACTACTAGACCCTGAGAAATATCTACGAATACAGTTATAAACATAACATAAAGCGAAAAATTCACGTTAAACAAAAAAAAATCAATTCAACATTTCGCATTTAATTAATTGCACGGTCCGATCACACATTCTTTTCTTTGTTTCTATTCCAAATGTAGGTATACCCGTGCACGAGAGCGTTCTATGCCACCCTTCACTCTAGCGCATGTTTTTGTACAATATTTTGATTGGCGCTTGATCAGTTAAATCAAATTTAAAATTCCAATTAATACGTTACAAAGTACACACTGTTTCAATTTGAATTTCTCCAGAGGGGTATCTTGTATCTAATTTTACAAGCCATTGTATTTGCATACAACAACGCGTCAATTCAAAAGTGACAGCTGTATTTTTAAGGTCTCACCACTTACCATTTTGGCCTTCGTGCTTGCAAAGATCAGTTGTTTTTGTTTCCTCCTCTTCGTTGTAATGATTTTTTTGGTTAACATTTTTTACCGATTGCACTCCATTTGTATAAGTGGAATTTTTTTGAATTTCCGAACTCATTTTGCACTTGATTTTTGATCAACAAAAAATAACAGATCGTATAAAATAAATATATATATATTTTTTTTTTTAAATAAAATAAATTACTTCAATACTGTAAACAAAATTGAATAACTTTTACGAGTATCACACACACTGGTCACTGGTAGCAATCGATTGTGATTGCAATTGAGTTACTACTTTAAGCTTTGGATTTATAACAAACGAGAGTATAGCTCGTACACCTTTCCTTAGCATCTACAGACTACATAGCTCGGAAATTGACGTCCCCCCTTTTATAAAAACTGCAAGTTTTGTGTCTGAACTCTGAAGTGATTGCGAGGACTACAGGAAATTGTATTCGGCACATTAGTGACTAATACATACATACAAAACAGATTTACCATGCTCATGCTCAGTAAAAAGTCAACCACACCACAACTCTAAGAAAAAAAAGCACCAGCTATTGTGGTAGCTATGTGGGAGATTAATAACCTGCAAACGCCAAGAAAGAGTAAATCATACATAGTATGAGAAAAAGCTTTGACAACTGTGGTTGGCGCGCGACGCGCGTCAATGGTTCTCGCTCATTGTGGGCATGGTTTGGATTTGGATACGGATACTGAGATTGACTCATCGTGCTTTACACTCAATATAATCGTGATTTTCGCGGTATTTGAAATGATTTGATATGCTTTAGCATGTGACTTGCATCTAACAGAGAAGCAGTTATTTTTTCAAGTTCATTCATTCAGTCACACTGCAATGATTAGCTCTTTGAGCTTTGCGTGTAGATGTAGATGCTCCAGCTTCCCTCGGATGGGGTAGGTTTTGACGCTATTTCTTTGAAAGCTTTACAAACCACAACTATTCGATATCATCACAGATGTAATGAACAGTGTAACGGAATAACGCCAGAGCCGTGGCCTTCCTCTTTCGTATATATATAACTCAAATACATACTGAAATTGTCCTTATGATAAAATTGTACTAGAACTTGTAAAGCAGCGTTGGTCTGTATACAGAGAAACTACCTGCGGGTTCTAATTTCTAAGGACTTTGCATTCAGGCCTATTTGGCAAAATCTTTTATCCATTTTTCCTGTTATTCTGTTATGAATTTTTATACAAAAGATCGAACTGTCAAAAAATGTTTTACCATCTCCAAAATTGGTATTCTGCGTGCAAAAATCTTTTATGAAATCTGTTATAAATCATAACAGAATAAAAGACAGAATTTTCTGACTTTTATCATAAAAGATTTTTATTTATTAGAAAGTTTTGGATTGAAATGGATAGGTATCTATACAATCTTTCGTCAACGAAATGTTTACAAAAGAAGACAAATGTAATAAATGTGTATTAACAAGCGGGTATGTAATTGAAAATAATTTAGTAATTTATATTTTTGGTTTAGACGAAAGGTGCTAGTACACGATATGTAGCACGCCTCATATATATGTGGCTCTGACGTCAACAGAGAGTGCACAAAGAGAGCTTGTACAAGGCATGTACCCATTGGGATGGGACCATTCGCTGACGTCAAAATTACGTCAGTGCTATACATATATATGAGGCGTGCTATACATATCGTGTACAGCGGTGCCACTTTGCTGCAATTGCAGCAGATCTACTGCTTACTTTTTCAAAATCTACTGCCACCAAATTAAATCCACTGCATTTTTGTAATAGCTTAAATGAGGAAGCCAAATCCAAAATAGTAGATAAAATACAAACAGAGAAATACAAGCCATTTTGGGAAACTGGTTTTCCAGCAAAATATGTCTTTGAACAACAACAGGTCAAATTTAGACGTCGATTCTGAACAAATATTTTCTATCTTGATGGGGTTTTTCGTGCTGCGAAAGACTGAAACCTCTGAGGTACGGAGATACAAAGTTAGTTCCTAGTGGAAGGCAGTATACCCTCGATATTGCCTATTTTAAAATTGTTTCCTTTTCATGATGATGACAAAGTAAAACTTAATAGCCAATGAAGATGAACAATATTCCATGTTCATTAATATTAACGCATTTTTCTGTTTTGTTTAAATACCTACTCGTCTTTATTAATTTTGTATTGTTTTTGTTATGTTTTGTAATTTACCTTGGTTTTGTTTGAAAAAAAAATCGACTGCGAAAAAATTCAATCTACTGCATTTTTTTGAATCTTGGGAAAAAATAGTCCAACAGTGGCAACGCTGATCGTGTACTAGCACCTGAAGACACCAACCACTTTTGCTGAAACTAAGATTAAATAGTGATCCATTTGATATTACTGTTGTGCGTTCAGCTCTTTGTATTGGATACGATGAATGCTAGAGTTCTAATGAACAAATTGGAACAATTTACGCAAAACACGAATACAAACATTCCATTTCAAATACAGGTCAACTGTATTTCTAATGATGTAATAACGATGTAAAGTTGGATATTTATTTTAAGTTTCTAGCGACATTTTTACGGATACGGTTCATATCAGGCATCAAGAGGAAGCAAACAAAGAACTTACTAAACAGAGCCCGCCCAGACATCGCCAAAATCACGGCAATAACAACGGGGCATTGGCCAATTGGAGACCATGCGGCCAAACTAAGTATCCCATAGATACAACCCTCATTGCCGTAGTTACGGAAATAGAAATGAGAAAGAAACTCTCTCTCTCTCTCTCTGAGCCAGACTGCGCGCACTGAACCAACTATTCTTTGACGACTTTAGCGACGTCTCGGACAAAGTGATACTGCATCTTATTCGCTTTATCAAGGCTGCATTCCAGGTTCGACTATTTTAACTAAACTAAATAGTATGAACGAAATGAACCACACTTTTGCCTCTGGTTAATTTAGTTAACTTCCCCTCCTTCGAACTGTCACAGCTTGTCAACGCTGTAGTTAAAATAGTCAAACCTGGAATGCAGCCCAATTCTACAGGCTGGTTATAGGTGCCGGCCGGATCGCATCCTTAACAATCATCACAAAGTAGGTCACACGAGTCGTGGTAACAAAACGGCGCATCCTAGTGCTAATTGGTTTCAAAGGCATGAACCGCCACTTCTACCTACCTACCTACATTACATAGGAAGCAACCACATTTTTGGTTGATCGCATTTATCGCCGAGTACATCCAGATTGATTCAGTTGGATACTGATTAAAATAGTGTTTTCTAATTGGATTTAGCTCAATGGGTGGTATGAATAAAACCTAGCAATTGCTTTTACTCAAAATAAATGTCAAAATCGAAGCAATTGCTAAGCTTCGTATGAATAAAAACTGATTTGAGTTGACTCCAACTTTTGACATCTTCGAAAAGCGGCGCCACCGACCTTTTACTCAGATTGGTATGAATAAAACGTGGAAGACAAAGCAATTGCTACGAAAATTCCAAGTCTGCTATTTTGTTGACTCAGAGCATTTGCTAAATATTTTGCGCCCATATTTCTTTACAAAAACAGTATTTTCTTTTGAATTTTCGGTGTTTTTTGTTTTTATAAATAGTTAAATTAATTTTTCTTTGTTTGATTGGCACATTAAACCTGTTTTAACTACTGTTGTTAACGTTTGTAAAAAAAAACAGTAGGTACTATAAGCAAAGACGAATTGGTTAAGATCACAACTTTAACCAACCGTATCGTTTTTTTTATTAAATTAATTTAGCTTTTTTCCAAAAATTGTTTTCCTGATTCTAAATTCAAATTCAAAAAATTAACGACAAATTGTGACAGAAACTCCAAGGGAAGGACACATGCAGTGAAGTAAATGCTTTGTTCGAAACTTCGAACTTACTTTAGCAAAGTAGTTTTTATTCATACCGATTTAAAGCAATTGCTCAGTGCTTTTACTTTGCTACAACCTTTTACGCAAAGCAAATGCTAGTTTTTATTCATACGACCCAATGTAAGAGCAATATACTTATTTGCTTTATCTCGGTCGTGGTTTTTTGTTGTCTTTTTCGGAAAAAGATGTTCCAGTGTTTATTACACAATTATTTAGTTTGTAGTAATTCACAACTTATTCATTTCAGCCCGCATTTTTTAAATATGTTTTTGCACAAATTTGACCCAGGTTCCTACCGACTATGTATAAAAAAAAAACTCTGCGGTTTGTTTTGACAGCTTCGTAACAGATTTTCAATTTTCGAAGTTCCATAACAGAATTTCATAAAAGTTCGAAACCCCGAATACGATTTATAAAAGATCTTTTATGGCCGAAATCTTTTATGATTCATAACAGAATACAAGATTTTGCCGAATAGGCCTAATTATCTCATATAAAAGGATTTTATCCAGATTAGGTAGGTTTTTGTGTGCTTTCAATAACTGTTCAAATAAATATTTAAATGCGATGTCCTAACTAACACTGCCGTAAAACTCGTTTTTAAAGCTTCCAGACGAAGATAAACACAATACCAACTGATTTATTAGTTTCTTCTGATCGGAAGTAAAATCTTGTCATTCCGGGACATGCTGACGTCAATATGACGCCAGATTTTGTCATAAAGTTATCATCTATGTGATCGTTTGTCATACCTCGTGATTAACACGGTCTGAATGTCACGACCAAATGTCTGGTTTGAAGTACTGGGATGATGATCGCCTTGTCAATGGTTTTGGGACTTTTTGTGACAGCATATTAGAAAGTGACAAAGTCTTACACTGGACAGTCCACGATTTTCTACAGTGCGATGATTGACAATTTTTCGTTGTTGTTTTTCTTGCTCGTGCGAATAATTGCTCTTTTGATTTTACAACAGCGCGGAGCAGATAAGGATATATGGAAAAGTATGTCATTCTCATTAGCAAGTATGGTGAATAAATTCCGATGGAAATGTTTTCCTTATCAGCCATGTAAATCAGATTCCAGAATATATTGACAAATTTATTTGCATTTTTTATTTTATTGACAAATTGATAAATGACAAATGAATATCATTACTAGCGACGGAAGTCCAGATGCGGGAAATACCCAGCGAGCGATATGGTTAAGGGTACCTGCAATTGTGCTGCGCTTCTTCAGCAACAAAGACGACAGGTATGTGTAGCCGACTATAACGATGTAGGTTTCGAATCGTCGAACGTGAACCTAAGAAAGAATGCACCCATGGCCATGGCAGCCGCCAAAAAAACGGAACAGAAAATGCTGGAACACCCACTGAGGAGTCCGCTTTGATTGCAGGCGTTCAGAAAGAGAGCCGTGTATTTGGGAAAGCAGCCGTAAGACTACAAAAGTCCGGATGTCTAGTTCGATATAATATAACTTATTAGTTCGTATTTCTATTTCGGACCTTACTTAAATACCTGGGTGGCGCTACAGTCCGTGGTGGACCTAGGCCTCAACCAACATGCCTCTCCAGTTAGCCCGATCTTTGGCTAACCGCCTCCAGTTGCGCACTCCATGTTGGTTGAAGTCCCCTTCCACTTGCGTTTGCGCGCCTCCTAAGGAGAGGTCTTTCTCCGGGGTCCCTCTTTTCTGATCAGGTCGATCGATGTCGCTATATAGCTCGTAGAGCTCGCCGTTAAATCTTCTCCTCCAAAGCCCGTCAACGCAAATGAGACTGAAAATCACTCGAAGAATTTTAGGTTCGAAACGGCCAAAAAGTGGTTTAGGTTATTTGACCGTTAAGGTTCCCCAGGGTGCATAGTCCAATGTGATGAACTCACACCCTATTCAACCTAACCTAACTTAACCTACTTAACCCAAAAAAATAAAATGTAAAATGGGTGGAGAAAAAGCCTTAACCGAGGCGAAAAAAAGGACATATTAAAGCTTAAAGGGCGCTCTCCCATTTATTGCCAAATTAGCTAAGAAAATCGAGAGGAGCCGACACGTTATGTCCATATTTTTAAGTAATGAGTCTACCGCATACACATTATACACATGTGTGCCACATTACACATTTGGCGCAACAGGCGGTAGACACCCTGGGCCTAGCTTCTCGCAACCATTCGTTTTGTGTGAGTTTCTATTTTTGGGAAGGGAAGGGACGAATGGAAGGGAACTACAATTTTATGCCGAGTCCGAACGGCTGAATTGAGAAGCTTTTTCATGACAGTCACATACTCTCGGATGTTTGTCAGACGTTCGCGAGAGGTGGCGCAGTAGAAAAAACTTTAAGATGTAATTTGTGTTTTTCCGGGGATCGAACCTGGGATCCCTCGCACAGTAGTTCAGCACACTAACCACTGCGCTACTGCGCCCACAATGTGTGTGCGTACCTACTCATATTAAAAAAAAGGGTCAAATTCTTACGACTTTTTTCCAAAAACCAAAAAAAAATGTGGTTTCAAAGCAAGTCCCACAACTATTCGTCGTATTATTTCGAATGCTAAGCATATAAAAAAAACTAAAAATCAAGAAGAAGTCACCCTTTAACCCGGTTATAGAAATGCGCAACGCCTCCGCTTTTGTCGCGCACATGAGACTTGGACATCGCAGTGGTATTGTCTGGTCTTCTCAGATGAAAGAAATATAATTTGGAAGGCCCGGATGGCTAAAGCTACTATTTATTTCCATAACCTCCACAAAGAGACTTATCATTTGGACCGGCTTCATGGCAGAGTTGAAGGTGTGATGATGTAGGTGCCGTTTGGTATTATGGCACCTGCAGATTACAATTTGTGTCAACTACAATGAATGCGTTGCCTTGCCTTCATCCTTTTATAAACTTTTTTAACCTCTGTAGTGGATTTCTCAACATAAAACGTGTATATATAGGTAGAGCCAAAATGTGGAGCTATTACGCTGACCGGCCTACTCACCGGATTTGAATAGCATCGAAAATGTTTACGGATTATTGACACGTCAAGTTTATCGATGGGGACAACACTATTCGACTATATCTAAACTTACCCAAGCCATCAAATTGGAGCTCGATTTCGCTGAATTATTTGGCCAATTTGTGTATGCATCCGTTACAAACAGGATGTGTGAATTTGGGAGCAGAAAGGTGGCTCAAAACACAATTGAACAATTTTTTTTAAATCTAAAATACTCCAATTACCAGGTAAAGTTTGTGTTAAAAAGAATCAAAATTGTCTAAAATGTTTTTTCCGCAATATCCGCGTTAGCACCAGGCAAAAAAAAAAAAACCCGAAAGTACCTTGTTCTGCATTTTCTGCACTAAACTTTACTTTAACGTTATGCTTCTTCGAGAAACTAAAATGTACGATATGTCTTCACAATACTTGCACGTGTCCGTACGATATTCGTTAAACATGATCTGATGGCATCCTTCCTCAAAAGGTTATGCCCAGAGTGTATCCCTACCGCTATTAGTCACTTTGATTTACTGAGTTTTAAAAATTCTAGAGATTTTTTTTCGATCTAATTCAGGCCGCAGAGCCAAAGGACCTATACGTGACCATCTTAGGTCTGACATATTAATGGTTTTATTGAGAATAATTCTCCTGGAAATGGCGATTGGTGGTCTTATGTTCTCAATTGTTCAATTTTGGGAAGCTCTACTGCGAAAACCAATATAAATAGAGCGTTCATCATGAATGATCAAGATCATACCAAAATTGCGGGTGATATCAGGGGCCTAACTCTGTAATTCGATTCGAAAGTAAAAACTGTTCGAAAGTTGTTTCCGATTCTAATTTAAAATGTTACTCTGTATAACTTTCGAATCGAAAGGAAATGTTGCAAAGAAACTTTGCATCTTTCGAATAAATGTTCCGTGACTAGAGCTGTTTTTTGTCAAAAATTACATTTTCAATTCAACAAAAAGTCAAATAATTCGTTTTTGATTATGTATATACCTAAGTTTATTCGTCCATAATTGAATTTCGCTATGGATATGGATTCAGTTGCATTATGGTTTGATGAAGAAATTTGTGCTGAAGAAAGAATTAAAAGAAAGACAATAAAAGGCAATTCTAACATTATGGGTTTATCAAGTAAAAAGTAATGTGATAAAACACTCAGTTTAATGGCGAAATGATTTCCACTTTTGTAAAAAATGATCGTCTTTCAAAAGATGCATTTATGTATGTTTTGAACAGCATAAGTAATGATCTGAGAGAAAGAAAAAGATCCTCTTCAATATCTGCAGTCATAAAACTAGGTGCAACGCTTAAATTTATTGCACAAGGTGGATACCAGCACCAAATAGGTCCAGATCGATTCACTGGGCTGGAGCAGCAGACGGTTTCAACGGTTATTTCTGAGGTCTGTATATCGAAAAACAGCTGTGTCCAACACATAGGGCCTTACCAATAATGATTTTTAATCTTCAACTTAAATATTTTGACGGCCACAATGGATAATTTTATATGGAAATTTTCGTCATTGTGCCGTACAACTTAGCCTTAGACACTAAAAATGATTATTAGTACCGCGGATAAATTTTAATATGACGGCAGAAATAAAAAAATATTTCCATTTGAAATCTGGAATACCGGGAATTGTTGCAGTCGTGAATGGGACACACATTCAAATTATTAGACCGAACAACAATGAACATTTATTTTTTAATCGGAAACTGAAGCACAGCATAAATGCAATGGTGGTAAGTTTAAAATCTAGTTCTTGATTTTTTTTTAATGTATGGAGCTTTGTTTCTTGAAGAAATGTGATCACCGGATAATTATCCGAGCTGTTACTGGAAGATACTGTGGAGCATCTCACGACTCATGTTTGGAATTTTTCTAATTAGCGGTAATACCTTGAAAACAACTTCCAAAAGGGAGACAAATTAACTTGTATAAATCCGGATGGGAACACATAAAATCAATAAGAATTTCAAATTGATTTTGTTTTGTATTAATATTCCCTTTAAAAATAAATAAAATCTTTAAAAATATCATCATATTAATATTTATTATATTTTCTTCAATTAATTTATAACATTTCATAAAAAAAATATTATTTATGTATTTTTTTTTAATAAAACCTTACATTTTAGCTTTCAGCAAAACCTTTCCGGATGGTAAATAGATATCGAACGAAATTTCAGAAATTCGAATGTATTTAGCAACGAAAATAGAGTTGTATAGTACGACTTTTCCGATTTTCGAGCAAAAGTATCTAGACAAATTAAATTCGTATTTAAATTTCCGATTTTCGAATAACACAGTACAAATTTTCCGAATTCGAATGATTTAAGTTTAGAATCGAATTACAGAGTTAGGCCCCAGTATCCACAATTCTGACTTTGTCGTGCATAGACAATACGCGAAGTAATTTAACTTTTATTTGTGTGGTATGCAGGGGCGAACGCTGGTAGGGATTTTGGGGGATCAAACTCCTCCCCTCTGGTACTAAAAAATAGGGCGAGTCCATTTTATAAAAGACAATACTGAGGTTTCATTTATTAGTAACCAGTCATACTTTCTTATGAACAAATCATGTTGTAGATTAATTGTTATATGCTCAAGTCGGCTCCCGATTCCTTAAATAGTTCACTCCGCAGGCTATCTAGTCCAGCAGCGTTGTTGGACAAGTGAGTATAACAATTTTGCATGTAAAACCAAAAGTTAGTATAACAAAACTAAAAGTAAGTATAAAAGTTTTGCATGTAAAAGTAAAAGTAAGCTAGCTATAAATTCTCAAAAAAATACGCCTTATAATGTATAAATAGGTAGCTAGGTACATTCACCGTCTCACAAGTCAATCGATGCAATATGACCTACGTTCCTAGGTAATATTGTAACAACCCTGTTCAGGTATAATTTAAATAGAAAATAATTAGCTACAAAACGGAAGCTCCCCACACTACCATCTGTTGGTAAATAGAAGCATACGATGATATGGTTTGTGCACTGGATAGGAGAATTTACTTATTCCGGATATAGCATTTGAAAGCTATGGATGGATGAAATCCTTTACAGTTTGAGCAATTGACAGAGTACTAAAAAATATGGACTGCTAGAAGCCAACTAATGTTAATTTCGATTCGCCAGAAAAAAGCACTTATTCTTTCCCGAGATCACTTTTTTCGTTCGTTTGGTACCAAAAAAAGCAATCTTTTTCAGAGTCGAGAGCACTTTTGCGAATCTAGATTTTTTCTCAGAGTCGCTCGAGATTTACCAATACACTTACATATGATTTGACATTTGTTTGTTTACGTTTTATGGAAGTCGGTCGAAAAAGTTAGAGCTACTGAAAAACCATACTAAAATAAATAATTTAAACCAACATTTGATAAATACGGAACAAATAATAGAGGTGTAAATTTCATCTTCATCGTGTGGCACATCTTCATCGTCGTCGTCGTCCTCTTCGGATAATATTGGCTCGTCTCCGTCATACGACCAATTTATGCAGTTGCAGTATTTGTTATTTGTAAGGGAGAAAAAGCATCGCGGTTGCAATTTTGTGGAAGACGTGGTGAACATATATTCAGAAAATTTATTATGAGATTTCTGTTATAGTTATTTGAAAATGTATGTAAAACTTGCAATTTGCAACCAATCTACGAAAAAAAAAATCTTCACAACAAAAAAGGTAAACAACTTTTGGCAGGCACACCACCAACACCAACAAAGAACAGCTCAGATAATTTTTTTTGTTCGATTGGCCACATGAAATCTAAAGAAATCTCAAGAAATCTCAGATTGCCAATCGAATTTAGCATAACTTTGCGTGGGTATTTTGACATTTCGGGCATAAGGCCTAGTGCGGCTGATGTTGTGGAACGAAAAATCCCATACAAAAAAATTACTTTAGTAAAAATTCTAGTACAACGTGAGTCAAATCTAATACGATTTTTCCAAAACTGACAGTTTTATTCGAGCGTAAGTTTTTTCTGATTTTATTTATGAAATATTCGTTTTAAATAATTTTTGTCATCATTAGTTTTACATAATTTGTTTGTAACAGGAGCAAGGGCGCAGATAACATTATGTAGATATTGCATATTTGGACTTAAAGGCACAAATATAATAAAATTTCACAATTTTTATAGACCTGCGCCTGTTACATCGAGTCGTGAATATCCCTTATGCTTTTTAAACCGTCTTATAAAAACAATTCTCTCGAAATGCATTCGCGGCCAAAAGTCTCTTTTCTATTTATTTTTGAATATTTTATACATATGTATTTGCGTCCTGACTCCTGGACCCCAATTCTCAAATTCCGCATAGCACAACGAGTATACGAGCAAATCCGCCTGAAATTTTCGCATACGAACAAAATTGGTATTCTCAAAGTCTTTTCCACCTCTCGTACTCTTTTACGTCAAAATGTACCTACTTTTTGTGCAAAGAATGCCATTAAAAAAAATTGGCAGAATGCCATTAAAATCAAATTGGCTAAGAAGTATTGTGGATGTGGGTTTTGATTTGAGATCAAAAACAAAAAAGCATTTATTGATTGTGTGTGATTTTTTCTAATTTCAGTTAATAATTAATTGCGTTTTTACAATGGCTACATTGGGCGGAATGGGATTAACATTTGTTCAGTTTGCAATGGAGCAGTTGGAGCAACTTCAAATAGACAGAGATATCCGAGAACCCTAAGACTGCTTTGAACTTTCCGACACAATTTATGAAAATTTAGCCAGTAAGCAGAAGTTTACACCAAATGTCAGATGATGCCTTCCGGTTTAGTAGATTTATCGACGAATATATTTGAATTGATGAGTAGAAGAACAGTACATGTACAAAATATCACTTTTGAGAAAAACAGAAAAAACTATTTCACAGAAAAACTATTTAATTTTTTGTATAATAATGTATGAGGGATTTGAAGTATCCCTGTTCCCCAATATGTTCATGAAGGAATAATTCACAAAATTCTATACTGACAGGAAATATTTAGACAAGAAGTCCTTGTACTTGTACTGTTCTTCCACTCAATTACAAAAAAAATACACATTTAGATTTTTTATATTATTTTAGTATAATGAACTATAATTTTAAAAAATGTATTGAGTAATACTATTATTCTGCAGCATCATTAGTAGATTTCCGAGATATTATTTGAAAATAAAACTCCAACATCTCTTCAGAGGAATATTGCATTACCTTCTCTATGACGACAATCTTTTTTTCATTTATAGGAAGTGGTTCTATATATAATCTTGTAGTTAGTGATTGTAAACTAACATTTGGCCTCAGTAGTTTAAAAGTATGTGACGTGAAGCCTATACAAGTTCGGTTGCTGTAACATACAACGGTATAGGCACGTGATTTGTACTATTCTTCCACACAATCAGCGAACAACGTGCCTATTTTTGTAAACATTCGGCTTTTAAATGGACTGTTATTTTGCTGGTTGGTAGGTTTACATACGTAGAGCATTTTGGCTATTTCAGGCTAAAAATCAATTTTTTGGCGCTTGTACTGTTCTTCCACTCACCAAATCATTTATTTTCATAGAAATCTAGAAGAGTTAAATGCAGCACGACAAAAGTATTAATTTCAAGGAATTCAATAAGTGTCTCATTTTTGCCCAAAACACACGTGCAGAATTCACTGTGCAGCAAGATTATAATACACAATGTTCTTATGTGGTGATACGAATGTAGATTCTGCACCCACCGCAGCACTGCAATATGTCTCTATTTCTAAATCCACTGCATAGTTACGCAGTGAATTAAATTAAATAGGCTTGGCAACATTGAATTTTAAAATTCAGCTACTGATGCATACGATGAAAAGCGAGACGGAAATTATTTGTCGTCTGTGTTGCACTCTCGTATTTTTCCCCGCATTGACAGCAACCGATGCAAGTTAAATTCTGCACATCTGTTTCATCTGAAGTACTGCATGCAGTGAAGCATTCAGAATTTTTGCACATGTTTTTTGGGCATTTAGTCGTTGGTCACATGATCGGTGTTCTTCTTTTGTTTTCCTTCCATTTAATTTATTTTAGCTTCTTCGTAATAAATTATTTCCTACAGAAATTAAAAAAAACAAATCGTTATTCGAAGTGTCAAACTCACAATTCGTGAATGCGGCCATTGTGGATGCACTACATTTGCATGCTACATTTGAGTGTATTTCTACTTTGACAGCGTCGGATATCGCCATTGCAGTTGTAATACTAGGCCTGTTTTATTGCACATCTATCTCAGTAAAGTACATGTAGAATCTTCAGCACGCAATTACAACAACTCTAAGTTGTCTCAAGTGTCAAGCAGTGCATTTTAAAGATTCTACTTTACTTTACTTCACTGAGATAGATGTGCAATAAAACAGCCCTAGTGTCAGAAACTTTCTTCTTTTTTCTTTACAAGTCATTTAGTATAAAAATATGTATAATAAATAAATCTCCGCCACCAATGAAACTGACAGAAGTAGGTACCTACGTATAGTTGTTTTCATGCTGCCATTACGTTGCGATTGCCATAGCAGTTCATTGTTCCGATGTGGTTAGTGTAACTTCAGAGCAGGACTATTTGCGCTTTTAATTACTAAACTAACACACCCAGCCATTGCCTTATTTGACATTTCGTTTTCAACCAGTATCCTTTTGCTGCCTCCTATTGCACACAAACGTAGTTGGGAAAAAAAGTATAAGTGGAATTATAATAAAAAAGAAAACATTTACTTCAAACAAACCAGTGGCTGCATTTTTAATGTGAATATTGACTTATAAAAAAATGCGTTTAGATGGATTGAGAATATTGTGAAGATTGCTAGAATATCCAATAAGTTTTCAAATGTATCTTTTTATGTGCGTGCATTGTTGAACATCGAGATAGAAATGTTTATTGGGTGTATCGTGTATGCAGGCTATACGTGAAAAAAAAAATCTAATAACGCTAATGTATTAACTAATGCGTTTGTGTCTTTTTTGTGATTGTAATCGTAGATGACCAACAAAATTCCTTCGCGTTTTGAAAAACCAACAGAAAGAAAATCTTCATGAACGGATGGATAATCCTTACAATTTCAATTCCCCGAAGGCTTTCCTCTTGCACTGAGTAAATAAAATATTTTTTTTTTTTTTGTTTTAATTACTTCACAGAAACGCGTCGTGTTTTGGGACTTGAACTCTCCTCGTCCAATTAGTAATGGGGAAGGATTAATATGTATAAAAAAGTGAATTTTGAGTAAATGAGTTTTCGTGACCTCTTTGCTGGGGAAAAATAAATGTGAAGTAAAATTAAGTGAAAGAAACCGAAAAAGGCAAAATTATGTAGATTGCCATAGCATAAACAAAAGCAAAATTAATTAAGTGTTTTTTTAGAGAAGTATAGCGTTTATTCAAAGAAAGGTCAATTGAAAATTAAAATCGTTAAAGTGGTGTACAAGTATATATACGGCAAGATGAGTGGTGGTTTAAATTTTAATGCTTTTACCAAGTTAATAATACATCTGGTAATTTACTCGATGGCTTTAACAAATAAATTCGTTTGGGCTGAGCAGCACCCTGCCGAAGAGGATGGTAAGTTTTTCTTGTCCATTAATATTTCCTTCAGCGTTATGCATTTATTATGAGGTTCATTAAAAGTATGGAGATATTGAATGGATTACAGTGAAAATGGTGCAGATACATACGCATTTTCCGTGCTTATTGTTTCGTATAATACTGAAGGTAGGTGGGTGGATAGTTAGGTACCACCTTCCAGTTCCACTTCCAATGCGTGTGAGTGAACTTAATTAAAATTATTGAAAACAGTGATTATCTTTTATCAGGGTACACATCTTTCATCTTAGGTATATTGTTTGTCAGGTACTCTTTTGTATGTCACTAGGTTAGTAAACCCTACTGATAAAACATAAAAAAACAATTATTGAAGTTGGTTTGATTTTAAATCTTTCACCATGCCAATTAAAACCCTACCAACCCTTTATAAAACTCTGGCTGAACATTGACTTGTTTCGTGTTTGTGTGGACGGTTGACCTGAAAATAAATTCACCGGCGTTACACTTCACTTGGATTTGATCGAATTATTCTGATAGAAGTTTAATGGTTCAATTAGATCATCATTCTGTTGATGGATTTGATCTTTGTAGGTTCAATTAGATCATCGATCCGTTGATGGATGTGGTATATTTGTTGCATGTGAACGATGGGTGACCATCTGTCCCACAGACGACAGGAGCATCATTGGGTTGATGTGATTTTCCAAGTGTTTAAAAATAAAACAGCATGTGTAGAAAAATATATAAAAAAATAAGCTCCCTTTTCTGTCGGTGATCGTAAATGATCACATCAGTTAACGACATATGAAATCTGGTTTTTGGTTGCAAAAACACATTCGAACATTATAGACATATTTATGCGAACTCTGATCCAGTAAGCAATATTAAGAGAACAAAACATCTTCTCTACAAAAATACAAAATAAGTGTCAGCTCCAGAAATTCTTTATCTTTGACAACTACTATCAGATCGCTATCACATCGCTTAAAGGTGGGTTTCCACATTTCGGTTGATTGACAAAGTTTGACAGCTCTCGCGTTTATGTCATTGAACGGTGGTGTCCACCGTCAGTTCATTTCCACTTATGTCAATTATTGGCAGAAAATCGTTTGTCAGTTGATTGACAAACTTATGAACTTGATGACAATTATTTTCACTGTCAATTATAGACAAAGTGACTTTTTGTTTGACACTTCAGCTATTGCCACTTGTCAGTTATTGACAAACGCTGTTAGTCAATTCATTAACAACAATTTTTCGCTATTTCCACTTGCCAATTGTTTAATTAGCATAAAAATACGTCTATTGTCAATTTCAAATCGACAAGTGGAAACCCCGCATCAGTCAATTCCAATTGTCAATTTGAGAGTGACAGTTTGCAATTCATGAATGAAAAATCCTTACATACCTAGATACTAGAAAAAGACAAAATATGTATGTATGTATGTGTATGTATATTATAAATACAAATACATACAAATGAAGTTAAATAGAGGCTAAAATTAATTCATTCATATATCGGCTACGATTTGTTTTTGAAGTTTCAAAAGTAATATGTACCTAGTACATAGTAGGTATGAATAAAATAATGGGTACCTAGTATATGCGAAAAGAACTGGGTCAAATATTATTATGACACCGAGCGTTTTAAATGAGATAAATCCGAGGATAAATCTCAAATTGGTATGCAAGAGATCTGTCTCATTTACTTGTCTCATGTCGTTTTCCATTGGGACCATCAGATTTTTATTTCAGATGTCAGATTTTTCGTGGCGAATGGAACACGATAGGCAGATTGATCTGATTTTGTAAATGTATTAGTGCATTATTAGACAGTACATCAGCTGTGCACATTTTTGTTCGTTTGTCGATGAAAACATACGAATTTAATGTTGGAAATCATATCGACGAAGAATCGAAATCCACAGACCACAGATGACGAGGAAGAAGACGAATATGATAGTAATTGCTCCAAAATTAAGTCCATGTCAATTATTTACGTTTTTGTTCTGAATAATTGCTTTTCACGAGGCTTTTCGTAATTTTGTTTTGAACACAAATTCCGAATGACGTAAATATAAATATTTAAATATTTAACAGCTGTGCAAGGTATATTGGTATTAGTGAGAGTGTGTGCAAATCTCGAAAATTATCGAGATCTGCAAAAAGTGATCCGAATCAAAAAAAAGATTGATTTTTTGTCCCAATGGAACACGAAAAGTGATCCGGATCAAAAAAAAAAAGTAGTCAGTTGAAAAAATGAACTTGTCAAGAGAAAGCAGTTGAAATGGGGATAGTTTCATCCCAACAGAAATTGTCAGGGTCAATCCCAAACAAGCGAGAATTGTTGTTACTCCTCGCTTCCCCACTTAGTGATAGTTTCATTAGTTTTATTAAAACAAATGTAAATTCAGTTTTCATTTTAAAAAGCTAAATTGTTGATGTGAAAAATGAAAAAAAAAAAAGGTAAACACACAATTTTATTGTTTAAGTCAGAATTTGAGAGGAAATTTAGAAAAACTATTGAAATTCCGAAATTTACGATGAATCGTAAAAAAATCGCCATCCCTGTGACGTTACTTAATGGGATTTAATAATTGGGATTTTACTTATGTCGTTTTCGGTTGGTCGTCCAGAACCGTCCGGAAGAACTCTCCGCGATTCCGAATTCAAATACAGAAGCAAATTTCTCTTCTTTTCAGAAGAAGAACTGTCAGTTGAGTGCCAATCGAACGCTACGAACCCATTTATTATTACAAAGCCAATTTCTGAATCACTTTGATCACTAGATAAATCAACTAATTTTATTTCCCAAATGTCAATCTACATTTTTTGACTACGAAAATGTTCCCCACTTTTTAATATGATTTTTCAAATTTAACATTTTTGTGAAAGGGGACCGCGCACGCACGTTGGTATTTCTATAGTTTTATAAGTCTGACAACTTTGAACTCGAGATTTTGATCAATTCTGATATTACGATGATAGGGGAACTTAAAAAGTAGGTCTCGCAATTCTGTCCGTCCGTATGTCTGTCTGTCCCATAGCTGGGAAATTTAAACGCTTGGACGGATTTGTTTTTTTTTTTTGTTTTGTTTTGTTCTAGCCCTAATATTAACGGTACTTCCCATATAAACATTTTACGAAATATTACACAATTTAAATTTTTTCAAAAACGGCTCTAACGATTTGTATGTTTGTAATAGAGACATTAGCACAGGCCTCGGCCCTCATTGAAGCTAAGCTCTGGGCCTCCGGGTATCGTAGAATAGCGCCAATGCAAATGGACAAACTAAACCCGTAAATAAGCTAATTGAATAATTACAGAGACGTAAATATTCAAGGTTCCTACATATTACCGTTTGAACTGAGTTTCTGAACTTTCTCCTGAGGGATCTTATCAAAGTAGAGCTGGACCTTTGACGATGTCATTATACCTGGTGGCACCCATGACCCAGGTGTAACCCAATTATCGTGGATCTGATTCCCAGTGTGTTGGCGAAATGCTCTTAAAGCCTAGGCGTTCGCGAACCTATCTGACCTGTTCCTGGTAAATCGCATGCGCTTTGCGCGAGCACTTGCATGTTTGACACGTTTTTTCATTCGCACTCGAACACTTGCGATCACAACATGACAACATGCACCGCAGTATATTTGTTGACTTCTTCCTTCGAATCGCCATGTGACGTTCCCGTGTGGGAAACTTCGGTGTCTTTCGAATGACAATCTGTTGAACTTCAAACTCGTCCATGGCTTTCTTCAGATTTAATCCACTATTCGACCGATAACGTTCCAATTGTGTTCCATTACACCGGCACTTATTATTATCCTCAAGCAAATGCATTTTTCGCTTTAAATTATTTTTTCGAAATTTGTTTATTTATTAACGTACTTTCGAAAGCTACTCTGCTTGAAACCAAAAACGTTTTTTGCAGTACGGATACTTTTTTCAAAAACGGCTCTAACGATTTGAACCAAAATTGATAGTTAAGTTAATGTAAGCATGCTTAACATGACTGCATACCCAGTTTTTCGCTAAAAAGTCAAGCAACGGCACTTTCGAAAATTGGCTTTTTCTCGAAAACGGTACAAACGATTTTAACAAAATACAACTCAAAGACAACATAAGCATTCTAAACATGATCACGTACTTAGTTTTTCCCATAAAACTTGAATATAGCCGTTTTATGAATATTTCTCAAACAGACTACCCAAATCCCGACCAATGAGACCATGAGAGATGAAAAAGAATGGTTTTAGAAAGCAATATTTTAAAACTCTAAAGAAGTTCCAGAATAAGTTCGGCAAATACCATTAAGGCAATGCAAATCTGTTTCATTTCACATTTTCCTTTCCGTTAAGTCATTTGCTCATGCTGGTAACGTCAAAGTATTATTTTTAAATTAATCCCCAATGAAGTGAAAAAATGCCCCAAAAAAATATGCCGTAAGCAACGACAAAGTTTTGTAGTAGGTTGAGGTGATTTTTCATTTTTTTGGGGGCCTTCTTTCAATTGAAATAAAATCTAAGCTAGTTCACCGCTGCCGCGAAGAGCTCAAGGTTCTCTGCTCGCAGCACACCACGAATCTCTGCTGGGTCCCTGGACACAGTGACAAAGCCGGCAACGAGAAGGCTGACGAACTAGGTAGAGAGGGATCGACAATGGACAATGATAGAGCACTACAGTCCATCAAGTCCCCACTCTGCAACCTGAGAGAGCGAGTCGAGAACAAGATTCGTATGAAAACCAACAAAAGGTGGAAAGAACTAACGGCCTCTGAAGTATCACGGAAGCCAGAGTATGACAGTGGCAGAACCATCAAACTTCTACAGTTTGACAGGTCATCACTGTCTAAACTGGTAGGGGCTCTAACGGCACATAACTTCCTAAGAAATCACGCAATGAAACTAAATCTCAAAGATGACGATATATGTAGTGTAGAGGCTGCGGAGACGAAGAGGTTCATGAGGACACACCTCACTTCCTCTGTCACTGCCCGAGTCTCTGTCACTTGAGGAACAGAACACTTGGAAGTCACTACTTCCATGACTTACAAGAACTTTCTGATATCTCACTTTCTGATCTTTACAGGTTCTTGGATGGCTGGATGGCGTCGGGTAAATACAAGGAGAAGGGACACGAAGATAACCGACCTAACATCAATGGTTAACCCCCAATGAAAGGGCATCACAATGGGTCCATGAGGACCTAAGTGTGGTACAGTAGGGTTCACCCTATACTCTACCAACCCGTCAACCTAACCTAACCTAAGTGGTGCGCACATGTGGAAGGGCACCTCAACCAACTTGAAGTAGACGCGGTTAGCCAAAGATCGGGCTAACTAGAGAGGCGTGTTGGTTGAGGCCAAGGTCCACCCCGGATTGTAGCGCCATCTAAGTAAATAAAAACTGACTTCAAACTTTAGAAAATTTGAGAAAATAAAAGTTAAAAAATCTCGCGAATTTTGAACTTTTATTTTCTCAAATTTTCGAAAGCTAGAATTAAAAATTATTTCAAAAACTGAGCTGGCTTTTCTAAAGCTTAAATTAAAAGTAATTTTCAAATTTGAACTGGTTTTAAGCTTTAAAAAATTAAAGAAAATACCTACAAGTTAAGAATTCGCGCACACTTTGGTCACTAAACTGATCAACAAGGTAAGGTATACTGATATTGTCAGTACACCTTATTTACTCCATGAAACCTGTAACGCCCTGCCCTTGTAACAACGGTATAGTTCGCGTCTCTTCTAGTAGATTTTTGTTTTGATACCAAAATAAGAAAATGAAAAATGCCCCAAATGATTTTCAAACAATTTCCATTAAATGAAAAATCAACCCAATAAAATGCAAAAAGTTCCCAAAACAATGAAAATACCTTCAAAATTCATTTTAATTTTTTTCTTGTTTGCCAATCATTATTTTGGGGCAATTTTTCATTTGTTTGGGGCAATTTTGCATAAATGGATTGGGACCATTTTTCATGAAATGTTGCACACATTTTTGGAGCGTTTTTCATGGCCTTATTTCATTATTTAATTTGGTCCTTTGCATTATTGGACTGGTTTTTGACTACAACATCAATCAAGTGGACGCCTCTGTGCCCTTTTAGCTGCATTTTTTCATAACTTTTTCGAACATCTCGGGCGATGATTTCGACACAAATGTTTGCATTTGCTTTTCAAATAAAAAGAAGTCCGGTGGGCTCAAATCTGGAGATCTGGGTGACGAGTCAATTTCGCCATTTGTTGGCCACCACATACCGACATAAAAGATGGCGCACCTGTACATACTACATGTATGTCAAAAGGCGGCTAATGGACCCGATTATGTTTTGTACCTACTACATATGAAAATCACTTGCAGTTAGTGTTGGCTACTTTTTCCATTGGAAAAATATCAATTTGTACCTACCTAAGTTTACTGTTCTTAATCTAATTAACCGTAATGTAGTTTATAGCAATTACTTACTTACTTAGATGGCGCTACAGTCCGGGGTGCAATTTATAGCAATTATGTATAGAACAATTGGTTCCTCGTTAACCGAATAAACACACTCGCTTATGCAGTATGTACATATGTTCTTATGTCTAAAGTTAATTCGGGAATTGATAAGTACACCTACTTATTTACCTAATTTCAGTATCAGGATGATAACTAGTTAATGGATATTAAAAATGAACCCATAATCGTAACCCCTAAATACATATGCAATGTATATTTTTGGGGATACCTGTTTACCCACACATTCGGACTAACAGCGCGTCGGTGTTGAATTAAATATTTACCGACTAAAATCGAAAAATGTATTTACATAATTACATACCATGACATTTGTGATATTCGTAATCCCTTTGCATGTTTAAGTGAAACAGACAATTTTAATTCGCATATACCTACTGTAAGATTAATTTTTCAGTTATTTATGTGAGAATTTCGTTACGTGGCAAATGGCAAAATACGTCATTCAGATGTTCGTTTTTTCATACTTCCCGTGTACTTCACCTATTCTATTCGTATGGATGCAAAATGGATGTAAATTTCGACTCTAAGGCGGCTCTCAGATTGAGGCAACAAGATTCTATGTAAAATAACTGTGAGCGATAATATTGCGTGTTTCCTATTGCTAGTTGCTTATTGAATGTTGCCTCAATGTGAGAGCCGACTAACAAACTAGAAATTATGTTGCTAGCAATTTATGTAGAATGGTAACCTAGGGATGGAGAAGGAATACATCGATTGAATGTCAGTATGTAGTTACAAAATCTTGAAATTTTGTTACTTAAAGTACAATTTTCAAATTTATTTTAACTGAACTGTCAACTGATCACCACCTGGTGTTGTGCAAAATGTATCTCAACGATCAAATACCTATCCTGCCAAAGCGTAAACCAAGAATGGTTACGCGCATACGGTGGGAGGAGCTGCAGAACGATGAGATACTGGAGGAATTTGCACGGCAGATATCTGCAAGGTTTGAACAAATTCCAAATGTTCAATTGAATATAGAGGAAGGATGGCAGTTGTTTTCAACAGCAGTCATTGCCTCTGCAGGACATGTTTGCGGAGTGAAGCGGCTCGGTGTGGCGGCTGGTGGTGAGAAAAGAACTGCGTGGTTTAAAACGACCGGAGTTCAAGAAGCCATCAGAGAGAAGAAAAATGCCTTCAAGCTTCATGGTGTGAATTCACTTGGGAGACTTACCTTCTCGTAACCGGTACATTAAGGCGCGAAGAACTTGAAAATTGGCTGTAAAAGCAGCCAAAGAACAATCTTGGAAAGAGTTCGGCGAGAAATTAGACCGCGATCACAGATCTGCAAGCAAGGTGTTCTGGAAGACCATCCTCCGTCTTAGAGGAAGGAAGTGGAACGCACTTCTGGACGCAAGCAACTGAACAACACGGCGAATCCGGAGCCGTAGCCTTGGACATGTCAAAGGCATTTGACCGAATCTGGCATAGAGCCCTATTAGGCAAGTTAGCGTCTTATGGATTACCACAACAACTCTGCGGATAGATGCAACATTTTTTTTCTGGGAAGATCGATCCAAGTTGTTGTAGATGGTGTATCATCTAATTCGATTGTTATAAATGCAGGAGTGCCCCAAGGGTATATTCTTTCCCCAACTCTATTTCTTCTGCACATCAACGATTTGCTTGAATCCACAAATAATAATATCTACTTCTACAGCTTTGCTGATGACAGCACTCTTTTATCCTCCATCTCGAACAGTGGACCTTTGAATGCGGCTATATCTTGAAGTGGGGAAAAGACAACTCGGTTGTATTTAATGCAAACAAGAGACAGCTCACAAGATTTTTTAAGAAAAATGCATCAACAGTTCCTCAGATCCAAATGGATGACCATCCAATCCATCCCAAGGGCTCAATGCACCTTCTTGGAGTCACAGTCAATTCAGGAATTACATGGACCACATATCCTATATCGCAAGATCGGCGTCAGCTAAATTGAGCTACCTATTTAGAGCAAAGAGGTACTTTAGCCCCAAGCAACTTCTCCTTCTCTACAAAGCACAGGTTAGACCAGGCCTGGAATATTGTTTCCATATATGAAGCTCGGCCCCAAAACATTCACTAAACCTAAAGGGTCCGCCATCTAACGTTTTTTTTTTTTCAACTAGTGCTTATTTCGCAAATGGTAACAGTTAGCTCATGTCTGATTTGACAGATAATTAGTTTTATCCTTCCGCTGAACGAAGATGGTTGTGTATACGCTTGAACAACGCTGGGAAATATTGCGACATTACTTTGAAAATCATGGTAATATTGCAGAATGTGTGCGAAAATTGCGTACGGATTTTGGAAGAAGAGAAGCACCGTCAGCTCCGTATGTTCGTTATCTTGTGAAAAAAGTGAAAGAAACTGGCATCCTCATCGATAAATCAAAGCGTGAAAAGCCAAAAACAGTGCGTACACCCGAGAAAATTGCTGCTGTGGCAGAAAGTGTGCGTGAAGCGCCATCAACATCAATTCACCGTCGTTCTCAACAATTGAACATTTCGGAGACATCATTGAGACGAATTTTGCATAAAGACCTTGGTATGACGCCATACAAGGTCCAATTGGTTCAGGAGTTGAAGCCAACTGACCATCCAATGCGTTTTCGCTTCGCTAAGTGGGCCTGCGATCGACTTAGAGAAGATGCCGATTTTGCCAAAAAAAATCATCTTTTCAGATGAAGCTCATTTTGATCTTGGCGGGTTTGTAAACAAGCAAAATTGTCGCATTTGGGGCACAGAAAACCCGCACGCATACATTGAAAAGCCGATATACCCAAAACGAGTCACTGTTTGGTGCGGATTTTGGTCCAGAGGCATAATTGGGCCATTTTTCTTCTTTGTTCACAAAAATTGAAGAGGAGGATATTGGCAACATTTGGTTTCAACAGGACGGCGCTACGTGCCACACAGCCGAAGCTACACTCGATGTTTTGCGCCCTGTTTTTGAAGATCGCATTATCAGCCGCAGAGCTGATGTCGTTTGGCCGTTGGACTATTATTTGTGGGGTGCCGTAAAAGATAAGTGTTACGCCGACATGCCAGAGACAATATTGACGCTTTAAAGGACAATATTCGTGAAGCCATTGGTGAAATACAGCTGCACACAATCGATAATGTGCTTAAAAATTGGACCGATCGTGTAGGTGTAGGCTACTGCACGGCCAGCCGAGGCAGCCATTTGAATGAAATTATTTTCCATTATTAACCGGAAGGATTGTACTTTCAAATAAAAAAAGAAATTTAAGAAAATATTCAGTCGTTTTTTTTTTATAGCATTTTCAAAAAAAAAAAGTTATTTGGCGGACCCTTTACTTGACAGCATACAGAGACGAGCAGTTCGACTTATTGGAGACCCTACACTCACATCGAATCTACAACCATTGGTGCACAGAAGACAAGTCGCTGACCTTTGCTTGTTCTATAGGTAATTCCATGATAGATGTTCCCAGGAACTCAAAGAAATTATCCCTGGAAATGCATCTTTTGGGCGCCCCACAAGACTAATGCTCATGATGACCATACAATACACTTGACAACCGCGAGGACATCAACTTTCCAAAACTCCTTCTGTTACAGGACAAGCAAACTTTGACTCTCTCGCTTCCTGGGGATAATATTTCCAGAAGACTACAATTTGCAGCAATTTAAGTGCAGAACTAACATACATCTGCAAGCTCGGGCGCTGTTGTTGAAGCGTTATAGGTTCGCCTTTCCCGGGAGAAGTATTTAAAAAAAAAATCTACTTGTTGATAAAGAAATTGTCGAGAGATGTCCCTATAATATGGGTCTGGCCCGAACGCCTAAAGTTTTCAGAAGCTTTTCTCGGATGTTTACCAGACGTTCGCAAGAGGTGGGCTGTGAAAAAAAAAACTTGTGTATCTTTAGGGATAGTAATAGCGCGGTCAGTAGTCCATTAGCCACTGGGCTCAAAGTAAATACATCTGCATCGTCGTGTATTAACTAATTTAATTCGTGGTTGTCTTCGGCCTGAGTCCGGCTGTCTGGTTTATTAACACAATTTCACTATAACTACACATATATGTAGTTGCCTCTGTGATTATCTGAAATTCTGATTTCGAAAAGACTTATGTCCATCAGTATGAGTAGAGCAGACCCATTTATTGTAGTTTAACCATTGACGTCAGTGTACTTGTAGCCAGAAATAAAAGATGATATTCATTTCCAGTTAACACAATTCATTGCCTACCACGCTGCCCATTTATCCTTTCTATACAAGTATTCCTCTCAATCCTACTTACGCTTCGGAGGAAAATAAGTTAATCGCACTGAGCTACAACGCTACACGTAATTCAAACAAATATTTGCCTGCATTTTTTATAAAGTTGTCTTCTACCAATGCAATCAACAATAAATCCCCAATCGCTATCAGTACGTAGGTATATATGGAACTCGATTTATAAACATGTACTGTACATACAACGAAAAAAGTAAATAAACAAATTAAGAAGATTCTGAAGAAAAACGAGCCATTTTCATCACTGTGGTCTGCTCCTCTATCGGTCGTGGTCTGGTCGTCCCCGAAAAGACTGACGCATCCGTAACAAAACAAATGGCGAATCGTTATTGATTATACTTAGGAAGATAAATTAGACATGCCATTCTATACAAAATCACGCATTTCGTCTTCTCCGACTATTTTCGACTGTGTTAATGTTCTTCTAATGTTGTACATGTATATAGTTTTCGATGAAATAAAATTTCTATTTTTTTTAAAGCTATACCTATACATGTATGTAAATGTATATATTTTTATCCCGACCCATTTCCAATATGTTGGTATAGAAATTAAAGAATTTGGGGGGTTTTGACAATGTTTAATATTTCTGTCAATTTATATCTGAGAGATGCTGTTACTTCAATTGATCGGAGCTGAGCAGTGAGCACCTGGACCAGTGTCGGCGGCTAAAATCACACAAAGCACGCAGGTGGAATTTAAAAATAAATAATTTATAGCGATATCCCGCTTTTGGGGGGGTAGATATTGTCATCAAGACCCTAACAATGTCAAATATCAAAGGCTAAGTGTTTGATAGGAAATTAAAGTGGAGATAATTTGGTTACAAAGGACGTTTGGCTTGATTAATTATGTTTGATGATTGTTTGGTTCGCATGTTAATAAAATGCACGACATCGATTTCCGTTCTAATTTCGGGAGCCAGTGCCCATGAAGGTTGCGCCTCTACCTCTAACCAGTGATGATTGGAAGTTTTGGCTGAAATACACATGTATCGCTTGTTCACGACTGATTGCGTGAAATATGTTTTTACGAAACAATCCATCGACACATTGCCACTTGGCCTCTGTCGTATTATGTGCTATAACTATAACCGCCTTGTGAGGTACGAAGTTTGGTAAGCAAAGCTGTAGGTATACCCTTACCTACAGCAAACATGACAAACGAGAGAATTTCCCTTCGCATAGGTTGCTGTCAGAAGAAGAACTATAGTACGAGGGTGAGAAAGTGAAAAATGTCTGTCTTTCTCTGGTACGCATGAAACCCTGACTCCGCACGCCATTAATTTTCTTATATCTTGGAGAGGCAGAGACCAAAATGTTTTATTTCAACCAAAATGGTGGTGTGCGAAAATTATTTGCCATATTTTTCGACAAAAATCTCGTAACAAAAGTTGACACTTTAGGTACAAAAATGGAGTGGAAAGCAGACATCCCGATTGCAATTTGTTTTGTATCAACCACAAATAATTTTTACCGAACGAACTAAGTTGGCGTTTTGTTTTAACTCATAGAGATTTTTAAGTTTGACATAAACTCTTATATGTGACAGTTTATGCCTTACAAAAGGTAGCCAATACGCATTTAAGTAGAGCTTAAGTCGTTTCAGCAAACGGCCCTAAGAAGCTTTCAATTGACAAGAGATGGCGTTATAAACCAACAGTTTTTATGAAAGAATAAATTTTATTTAAAATAAACAATACAACAAGTGAATATTACTTAGGTGGCTATACGATTAACGTTCGGAATGAACCGAGGCCGCGTTTAACAAGTCTCTCCAGTTAGTTTTGTCTTCTTAAGTCACTTGTCATCAAGGTGGTCGCCAGATGGCATAGTTGTGCTGATTTTAGGAAAATATCTTCCCACCATTAGTTAAGTCATGGAACCTGCGTTATCAGAGCTATCAAAGTAGACGGAGAGCAACGGTTAATCGAACAACAAGACCGAACTCGTCCTGTTCACCAGAAGATTTAAGATACCAAAATGGGAACCAGCAAAATTGAGAGGCATTCGTCCTAATCTCTCACCCGAAGCCAAAAACCTGGGCACAAACCACATAAAATAGACCGCCAGCTGAGAGCAAAGAAGAGAGTTCAATAGAGCCTGTTTTGAAATAAGAAGCGCCTATCCTTTTTCTATCTGTGAATACGTGTGAATAAGCGAAAAAATTAATTCTAAATGGCGGGGGGTGAAATAAGACAATTGATTATGTGGTAACTTTGAAATAATTTAAATATATGTCCGTTATTGGGACGTGTTAAGCAAATGGTGTATTTATGGTGTGGTGTATTAATTACCAACTTATGTTTCATTAAAAAGCATTAAGCTCGAATCAGTCTAACTAAACTAGAAACGGAATACGGAGGAAAGAAAGAAGAAATGACGAAACGTTTTTTTCGCTTACAACCGAACATAGTGCACTGGATGTACACCGCGGTTGTAAGACAATCTAATTTATGGCTCGGTTGTTTGCTGGGAGGCTATTAAAACTAAACTCTATGTAAAGAAACTGAACAAGGTACATAGAATTAGGTAGGTAGGTAATTGGGTGCTCTAGTGGCGGTTGCCACAGCATCACGTAGACCATCAGTTGGGTCCATTGTGTCCAAGGTACATAGAATTACTTGAATAGGTATAACTATAACGGGTTCACTAAAATCTACACCACAACTAGGCCTAGAAACGTTGCTGAACCTACCATCCATTGAGCTATACACTAAGAACGTGGCAGCCAAAGGTGCAAAGAGACAAAATTTGAAAGCCTTATAATGTGTCATTAAACTTGGTCATTAAACTTGGATAAAGATGGGAGCACAGTTCTTTGACGGCTTGGAAAATTTAGCAATGATTTAAGAAGATTCATCAACAGATTTGAATGGTTTTCTTAGTTGCATGTCTTAGCATGTACTATAAAAGTGCATTGAGCATCACAATGGGCCCCAATGGCTTCTGGGTGAAAATGGCATATATTGCAAACTGCCCTAACCTAGCCTAGTTTGGTCTTTCGGCAACTGCCTCTTGTTGCGCACTCCAAGTCGGGTGAGAGCTCTTCTTCTGCGCGCTACATAAGGCATCCAGGTCTTTCCCTACTATCTTATCCCTTTAGGTTTAGACTTGAAGGTTTTACTGGTGCGCAATTTTTTGACCAGGTCGATGTCGCTCTAAAGTTAGTTAGTTTTTATTTACTTATTAAATATAGAACACGTTAAAATGTTATCTTATTTCGATTGGCGATATCGGACTATTTAGGTTATTTAGGAAGGGTTTTAGGCATTCACACAATATGACAGAAATAGATATTTCATTGCTCGCTTCTCGTACTCTTTTGTTTTTTTTTTTACTGAGAAGCCGATGTTTTGCCCGTTTTTTTTTTGCTTTTATAGCTTTTCCAGCGACGCTTTTCATGGGTTTCGTAATTATGGTTGTATGTGAGACCCAGCACAACAATCGCGATATTAAAGCGGCCCATAGACACTACGCTTGTGTCTGCACAACTACAAACTAATTTACTGATGCATACATCAGTGCAAACGTGTATGTGGACAGAGGTGGGGACTCTCTCCTAGGTCAGCATACCGGATGTATACGATGATTACTAGACCCATTATCACCTACGCTTCGGTTGTATGGTGGTCGAAAGCCTCCCAGAAGACTGCTAAGAAGCACCTGGATAGGGTCCAGCGTTTAGCATGTATAGGAATTACAGGTGCAATACGCACAACACCAAAATGCGCATTGGAAGTAATCTTAGGGATCTTACCGCTAGACTTATTTATTAAGAAAACAGCGGCCCTAACAGCACTTCGTCTGCATCGAGATACGAAATGGCACAATAGGAGTACCATCTATGGACACTGAAGGATCCTGGAGCTTGTCAAAAACGAGATTAGGGAGCTGAACATGTCTATGGATGAAATAACAAAGGTGCGTGTTATGGAAAGGAATCACAAAACTCGTATTGAGAATGGATTACTTCCAGAAAAGAGGAATGGTGAAATCGTGATTTTTACAAATGGATCCATGATGGATGGCGGAGCTTGGGCCGGAATCCTTTTAGAAGATATGGAACTAGCCCGTCACATTAGCCTTGGGAAACACACTTCAGTATACCAGGCTAAGATGATTGCTTTGCTGCATGCGTTGGATTACTTGCTTGAGAGTCAGGCGGAAGGAAGGAATATCCTAATAGCACTGGACTAGGCACAAGGCGGTGATTAGATGCATGGAGCGGACAACCATCACAAAATCACTGGCACTGAAATGTGTATTCAAGCTCAATAAGTGTTCATCTAAATATCAGGTTACACTGTCATGGGTACGAGGACACATAGGGATCGACGTCAACGAAAAGGCGGACGCCCTTGCAAAACAGGGGTCAACTGAAAAGTTGCTGGGACCAAAACCATTCTCTCCAATCGGTAGAGGAATGGTAGAACAGCTGATTCACAAAATAAATGGATCACGGCAGAACACCTGAGAAGGTGATCAACCGTGGAACAATGTAGACAAGCTAAAATGGCAATATAATTGCCGAAAAGTCAAATGTCAACTAACATAGTGCTGCCAAGTCACAGTAAGGCGTTTTTTTTTTGTTTTACTAAAGCTAGTATTAGACGATATGTTGTACTATGATGACAGACATTTTTTTTTACACGATGTGTTGTGATTGGAACACAATTTTCAGCATACGTATGCTGATTCAACATATCGTCTAATACTAGTTTAAGCCTATATTAGACTGCAAAAAAAAAACACTCCTATTATTACAAAAACGCCAGCCGGCTGACTTATTTTCTCTGCGTTCCGTTTTTAGTTGCTCGCTGCTCTTATAGCAAACCTTTATTTATACATATTTTGAATCGCTTGGCTATGTTTACTGTACTAGAAACTTACTTTTATTGGCCAATAAACCATAACATGAACGCATATTCAGTATTCACTCGTCATAAATATCACATATCCAAATCAATTAACGCAAGTGACAATAACATCAAATTGGGTCAGTTAATCAATGGATCCACTAAACATTTTCATCCCATATGAAGTTGCTGCAGAAGCAGCATTCATGAAATATGATCCTACTTCATAATTATGTTGGTCTTTTATAAATTCAGCTCAAGGGAGTGCATTTACCATAACTTCGTTTGTATGCCTTGTGTTTTAATTTAGACACTCGTATGGGGCTTTGGTTTAGATCTGCAATACAGTCCAAATAATGTAGGCACATGGTGAGTTTCGCTATGTGATATGGGACGATGGATGGTGGATCTCCATTTGTCATAGAGCCTCATTGCGCTGGGGAAAGTCTGCTGCGAATACTCATATACTTATTTATTTTTTTTTGTATCACTCAAATTGTTTGATTTATTTGTACACAATTTTACCATCCCAACGAGTTTTCTTATTCGATTTATACTGCACTAATTTTTTTTATTTTGTACATGTTCCTAAATATTTTTTTTTTAATCAAAACTTGTTCAATCATGAAACACATAGACTCAAATAATAATCCACTGGTAGTACAAGGAGAAGCCTCTTTTTTGGAGTAGTAGTGGAGTAAATCTAAATGGACGCAGTAGCGCAGTGGTTAGTGTGATGCTTTTAATTTAGATTTAATAACTTTTGTCGAGTTGGTAAGTTAATGTGCTGGACTACTGTGCGAAGAATCCCAGGTTATATCCAGGGAAAAACACAAATTATATCTTAAGGTTTTTTCTACTGCGGCACCTCTCGCGAACGTCTGACACACATCCGCATATTGCTGTCTTGAAAAAGCTTCTCAATTCAGCCGTTCAGACTCGGCATACAATTTTAGGTACCTTCCATTCGTCTCAAAAATAGAAACTCACACAAACGTATATGGTTGCTAAAAGCTAGACCTAGGGTGTCTACCCGCCTTTTGCGCCACCTATTTTATTATTTATTTATTTTTTTTTAGTGGAGTAAATCTGATATTAGGCGTATTTTTCTGAAACCTCGCCAGCCAGCAGTTCATTTGGACAATTGCCAGCAAGCAGAAGCCAGCCGAACTTTTATATCGCCAAGTTGGTACACATGATTTTCTTTGTGCATGAACACACGATCATGGGCATGACTTTCATTGCCATGAATTATTTGGCTACATACAAAAACAAGGCGTCATTGCAATGAAAAAAAAAATTGGACAGGTACAGGAATATTGAACTTTACGCTATGCACTTTGTGCCGTCGCACAGAGAGGCCGATAACCCATAAAGTTGGCAAAAATAGGAAAATTAAAATTAAACCCAATGATGCAGTGCTATACAAGATCGATAGAGATATTAATTAGACATACAAAACAGGTTTTGAAAATATGATAGGTGCAGGGGGGGGGGGGGCTAGTTGCAACAGTTTTAACTTCGAACATTGAACCTATAAATCGTCATCATTGACAATTTAGCAGAGCGACTGAGTGGTTCAAGTGTTAATAATTTTGTGAAAACAGTGTGTACCAATAACAAATTTTTATGACGTCATAACCATCAGGAGGGCTTTATTTTAAGGAAAATAAATATGTCTGGAAGTGTTTTGTTTATGTGGAAAAATTTTTTAAAAAACATGTTAATCTAACTGTAGAGACCCAATATTTCATAGTCGATTGCTTTATATTCTTCTATCAATTGACTTCTATTTTCCGTATTTTTATTTTATAAGTGCGACTTTATTTTCATTGTTTTACATTTTATATAGCCAAGTTTTGGCATCACACAGTGCCGATACTACACTAACCACCTAGTTTTTCTGTTATTTATGTAAAGTGGCAAAGTTTTAGTTCACTTAGGTGTGAGATCGGGGCCCGTTTTTTGTGTTGTGTTGTTGTTAATGCTATACTGCTTCGTGAACAAAAAAAAAATGTTGCACATATTTGCACTCTTTTATGTAATCAGCCCTTGATGTGACAATATTTAAGCCGTTTTTTTTCTTATTTTTTGTTTATTTATACATATGTACACTAGAATTAATGAATTGAATTAAAAAACGAAATGTTTTTTTTTTTTTTTCAAACAAAGAATATATGAAATTCTTTTAAAACGTAGATATATCAGATTTGTTCTGCCTTAGTTTTCAATGGGATATTTGTGTATTGATTAAAATATTTTTTTCGCAATTTGAATTAATAAAAAACTAAAATATAAAAAAGAGAAATGTGAAAAAAAAAAAATTTCCGAAAAAGGAAAGGCGAACAAAAAAGTTTAAAAACCTTATAACTTGATAATCATTGGGAATCCTTGGTTACCTCCATATAATTTTTCGTTTGCCTCTATTCAAGGTATCATTTCCATAAATAAAAAGTAAACATATAATTTTTCCAACTTTTCATATAATTGGCCACTCTGTGCGTCGCATGAACGCTGTGTCCAGCGAGACAGGTAGATTTTGAGTGAGTAGAAAGATAAAGTAGATGGCACAGCAAATTCAACGAAAATGCACTTTCAAAAATACTTCTCGCATGGGCATGAAGGTTCTTTTCCGCAACGTTGCGCTTTCGATGCAAATTTTCATTTGAAACGGGCGTCCGCTTCGGTTGTACCATCGATTTTTTTTGTGTTTTCAATTTCTCTATTCTATTAACTGCCAAATTTTATTTCATTGCAATAGAGTAGTTAGCGAAAATGTCAGTGTCAAATAAAAAAAAAAAAAAAGACAGCTAAAGAACTTTTATTCACATGAAAACAACACATGAAATTTTCTATGGCGGGGAATAGGTTTCACCTATGTAGTTTATTGGTGAAAAATGTTATAACAAAATGCGAAATACAAATGCAGAATTGAAATTTAGTGGCAGTATTCTGTCGTTTAACATTCAGATCACTTGACACAGTGACATTTCAATTTCAACCTCCCGATTTTCAAAAACACAACTTTTTGACGTTGTTTTGCGTGAAAAGACAAGAAACGATTTTGAAAAAGTAAATCAGCTAAGTAATGTACAATACTGCAAAATTATATTCATTAAATTTAGTTTTAGTTAAACTGAGTTCAATTGGACTCAAGTTCAGAGGCCAGATCACGTAAAATGAAAATGATCGAACGACATCGTTTCGACAATAGCAGTCTCTGTTTATTGCCACAAATACGATAGAGACAGCATGCGTGAAAGCGATATCGTTTAATAGTTTTTATTTTACGTGATCTGGTCCAGATTATATTGTGAAACTGGACGATTTGAACTTCAAATCTAAACTCAAGTTTAGGTTCAGTTGAACTTTAGTTTAAACTTTCAATGTGAAAGTGGGGCCACCACGCACGTGGTGGCGGCAAATTGTACTATTCTCCACATTCGATAAAATATACGTAATAAAATAAGGAAAAATCCAGACGAATTGTTGCATTGAAAACTGTACAAACAACACAGCCAAAAATAAGGACACTCAATTTCATTTATTTCCAAGTCGAACTTTGTTTTTCAAGTCGTTCATGGAATGAAAGTCATGCCCATGACAGTGTGCCCATGCACTTTATGCAGTGTTTTCCATTGCGCATCAGGTGTCAGTGAAATTTCGCAGTGCCACCAACTTTCTTACCCACTTGTTTCTTTTTCCGCCATCTGTTTGTGAATTCCTAGCCAGCTGCTCTCCAGGTGTGGCCGGCAGGTTGTTGTTTTATTTAACATGTGAAATGTGCCTCTACTTGCAACTACAAAAAGAGTGGCGTATTAACATTTTTGCCACTAGACTAGACCATTCTTGTAAGTCATGTTCATATAAATCATCTGCTAGATTCCACATTTCACTTTCACTCGAAATGAAATCGGAAATGAATTTTTGTGTTCTACATTTCACTGTAGTCTGGAATTCAGACAAAGTGAAATTGTGATTTCGAAAAATTTTCAAAGTTTCCGAATCGCTCGAAATGCAGAACATTGAAAACGAATTCACACGATTTGCAATTTCGATTTCACTCGATTTATGGAACCTAGCTGCATGTAGTCGATCGCTATTTGGAGCCGATGGCAGCAAATGCTCCGTAGAATCTTCGCGTTTAACCCTGAGGGACAACGCAGTACAAAATGAAAAAGAGAGTTTAACGTGAACTCCTGCCTTGACGGCTCATAAACACGATGGGCCTTCCCACAGAAAGTATCAAAAGAAAGGCGTTGACCACGCCCCAGGGCAATATATGTAGTCATGTTTACTAAACTACTTGGTAGAAAGCGAGGCCTATCTAACACCTCTCATGTCAAAAGACACGTACGCTCCCGCGATTATGGGCAATCACAGCCACCATGATACTCTCAAGAGGTCAAGTCATGAGAAAATCAGTTTGACACTGGGGCTCCTGTTTCCCGCAACCGTTAAGGTTACTTCCAGATGGACTCCTTATAGCCCGAGGCCTGGCAACCTCATATGCATAAAAGCTAACCAACAGAAAACACAACAAGTAAATGAAAACCTAATCGACTACTACTCTTGGCGGTAATCTGCGCCTTCTAAAAACCTCCTCAGCAAACCTACCAACCCTTTCAACAGTCTCTCTGGAAAATACGACTCTACTGAAATCCCGAGTGCCAACTATCCAGTCAATGCCCATAGCATTGCATTTAAAGGACCGTGACCATTCATACTCATAAGGTAGCCCATGTAGATTGAAAAACTCTGTTTATCTCTCTGTAGCCAACAATACATGCGGAAGAAACTTTAAATTTACCGAAGCAGGAGAGGAAGACCTTAGCTAAAGTGGCAAACGACCGAGTTTACTGAAGAGGCTTGTTAATTGAACCCAGGGTTTATCCCGAATTGTAGAGCCACTGAAGTAAGTAAGTAAGTCACACGATAGAAGAACATGCCAATTAAAAAAAATTAGGAGAATCAAAAAAAGTATTCCTTAGAAACTAGTTTTGTTACAAGATATGTGCGCCAACAAAAAATGTTCGGTACCTTTTAAGCTAAGTTGAATGTGATTGCCATTAACTTTTATTACTAAAAAAAATTTATTTTTCAGGCCCTCTTTCGGAAGTACAAACCGCTGTTAATCAAGAGGTTGCTCTACCATGTGATCTGACGCCTGGCACTATGATTGCAGACAAAGTACAACTAGTGATATGGTACAAGCAGGGAAACATAAAACCTATCTACACGTAAGTAATCAATTAAGTTTCTATATCGAGCTATATTTTTTGATTACCCTAATTCCCTTACTGACGTTGGGTCTGCCAGCATTCCTATTAAGGGAACACTCAATTTTAGATACAAAAGAACACACGGTTTTAAAATGAATTGTGAAGTGAGACCGGAACTAATAAATGTATCCAAAACGCAGCCATAGTCTTGCATGCTGAATTTCTAGCAATCCGGGAGTCCAATACACTGCTCCTGAATAAAGTGACAACCAGACAAAAGACAAAAAACTTCGTCGACAGCCAGACCGAGATTGAGGATTGCTGCAGATTCGACGACGTCCGCGTCCAAGCTTGTTGTGGATTGCAGGGAAACACCGGCCATACACATAGATTAAAATAAGTTAGCCGATGAATTAGCCAGATTTTGCGCTGGTCTGCTTTTAGCATTTCATCTGCAGAGAAGGTCTGTCCTCCAGTAGAATACGTGAAAATAGAAATATCCCTGGACTTTACTTTAAAGGCTGGGGCCAGGGGGAGTTAATAGTGTCCTGCTACGGTAGATCTCGATTTTCAAAAACCGTATTGGTGTTTCGATAGACCTCCTCTCCCGTTTTAATTGCTGACTGGAGCCTATTTTAAATTATCCGCTCAAGGATTTTAGAAATCGTATTTAAAAAATGACAACTCAAGCGTTTAACTGCAATGCAATACGACTATTAAATCTCTTGTATAAATATCAAAAGTCATATACCTTGTTAATTTTAGTTATATATTTATTATCCTCACGCAAAATTAGTCGTTAAAATTTATAAGCGTCGTACTTTGTTGGCGACGATAAATGACAGGAAACATCTTGGCTGACAACTGACAAATTTAACTTCAGTCGATAAGGGGGATCCTTTTAATTGAGTCTCTAATTGAATTTTCCCAAGTCGAAACCAAGCTAAATTTCTTCTTCCAACTGCCATTTTCATATTGATAACGGGACTCTACGATATGAAAATTCCAAATATGCAACAGTTCCTCGTATATTCAATAGATTCTGACGCTATTCACGCGCTAAAACATTTTATCATGATGACAAATACTTTAATTGATTACGAACAATTCAGCAACATAATTTATACGGAAACCACCTTTTTATTAATGAGTCCTTATAGAATGCCATTTCGAAACTATTGTTATAGCAGAGGATAATGCAAGATAGAAACAATCAATACCCCAGAGAGGTATACTATTATACAGTAACTGTGTATCCAAACGGAAGAACTATGAGTACACACGATTATAATGATGTGGTCCCAAAGATGGTCAGGAGTCACGACACAAATCGAAAATAAAGTGCACGACTAGGTCGAATATAGGTGTTTTCTTGCACTTGATTATGTTGAATTTTTTCTTAAACTCTATTCTCGTTTTAGAGATATAAAGCTACGGGTATATACAAATTGTTTTGTTTTTTATAGACTTTCAATTTTATTTTCGAAAAAGCTAAAGTCATTACCTACTGAATGTCGCCTTAAATACAGATAAAAAGGAGACGTAAGAGAAGTCAAGGCAGGATTTAATCCCTGGATCCGGTCATCTTGTGGGCGCAGTAACTCAGTGGTTATACCCTATTCACACCAAGCCGAAAACTGGGTTTTCGCGAAAACAGTCGATGTTTGATGTCGTTTTCCGTGAAAACGCCACGAAAACGAGTACGACAGCGTTGCCGAAGTGGCACGATCGTGCTTTTTGGACACGCAAATTTATTTGTGGCACGGTGGCACGCACAAATTGAAAATGGCACGTTATCTTCATTTCTCCAACCTTACACAAATAATTTAAGCTCAGTGTAGGTTGGTTGATTAAAAGTGGCTGCCAGCTGGGAAACGCCAACACTAAGACCAGCATAGGTCCATTGTGATACCATGAATATCAGATCATATAAGATCACCCTACTAGTTGAACCATTTTGAGCTCTTTATAAAGCGTAAGAGTCTTCTGATGTCTGTGTTTGTCAGATCGCTCAAACTCGCTTCTAGGTGCACTTGTCGACATAAGATTTGTACTCTCGATAGCATTCAGCTTCAATTTTTGTTTGCAAGTAGCGATGGGTATCCCTAGGGTGCCTTTATCCGGCAGAAAGGGTTGAGTTCTTCCTATTCTAGCGAGTTTATCAGCCTTACAGTTCCCTGGAATGTCTATACGCCCGGAACTCAGATTAGGTGAATGTTGAACTGTTCGGCCATCTCCGTAAGAGATGATCGGCAGTCGAGGGCTACTAGAGAAGTTATAGAGACCGAATCCAAAGATGGCTGCTTGGCTATCCGAAAATATGCAGATATCCTTGGCGGATATGACGATAAGATCTCTTTAATCGCATTATTTCCGCCTGGAACATGCTACAGTAATCTGGTAGACGAAAGGAGAGCTTAAGATTAAGACTTTCGGAAAAAACACCCCCACCAACTGAGTCTTTGCTCTTTGAGCCGTCAGTGTAGAAGTGAATTGATTCATCTTCTGGGGAAAGTATCCTCATCCCAGATTGCTCTGGGGATAGAGACGAGAAAGTTCTTGTCAAAGCTCTGTGTAAAAGATCATTACATGATAGCTAGCGACCAACTACCTACGAACAAACGAATATTCGAGACTTCTGACATTCCGTTCACATGAACACATTTCTAGGTCGCGGAAGTTCGCCAAGGGTGTTTTCGTTCTCGCCAACAATTTTGGAACTCGAAATTTCGTTTTATAAACTGTTTATAAACTTGTTTTTTGAATAGGTACAGTTTGTTGAGCTAATTAATTATCCTCCTCTTGGAATAATAAAATGTGCAATTTTCTGTTTGTAAATGCTTAAAACGCGGTTAGTTGTGCATTTCAGCAATTCGTTAGTTCGCTCTTGTGTGAATGGTCCTTAACTGTTTCTTCGGTTTTTGTTTCTGATTAGCGTTGGCTTGGCGGTGTAAATGTGAAAAAACATTTTTTTTTCTTTGGACACGCTAAGGGCACGCTCCTCTAAAAAAAGTGGCACGCTTTTTTTATTTTCGGCGGCAACGCTGGCAGTACGATCGTTGGGTTGTTGAAGCAGACACACCTTTTGCAACATTCAGCGAGCTCAGCAAAACTGCTGACAGGATGTGAGAGACTGAGTGAGAGTGAGAGTTTTTTTGTTATCTTTGCTTGCACCACAAAGAGCAAACTACCTGCCAGCCTGCCACAACTAAATGGTATTTTCAGATGTTTTGATTTTGAATGTCGGTTATGTTAAGTATTTAACCATAAGTTAACGATTATCAAGTAGCTTAAATAATTTTGTTTGTATATTATGTCAATACGTGCCAAGTTTAGTAACTAAAATAAAAGTCTAGTCGCCACAAACATTTCATAGCTAGTTTCACAGCTAATTGAAACGTCAAACGAAAACGAGTTGGTGCTCGGTGTGAATGTATCTACGAGTTTTCTAAACTTTTTTGACGAAAACTCGGTTTTCGGCTTGGTGTGAATAGGGTATTAGTGTGCTGGACTACTGTGCGAGGGGTCCCAGGTCCGCGTCCGATCACCGGAAAAAAAAATCTTTATGTTTTTTCACTGCGCCACCTCTCGCGAAGTGTATAACTCTCCTGAAAGAGCTTCTCAATTCAGCCATTCGGACTTGGCATAAAATTGTAGGACTCTTCCATTCGTCCCAAAAAACCCAAAAACGTATGGTTGTGAGAAGCTGGGCCTAGGGTGTCTACAAGCCTGTTGTGCGCCTGTTCAAGACAACCAGCTAAACTAGAATAAAAATACTATATACCATACTGAATGCCCTGTTCCGAATTGAGCAATTGTGAAAAGCAGACATTGATATGCTACACATGGCATGAAGAGAGAGGTCTACAGTTTCAAAAATTCTTTGTTTTGTTGAGGAAACATAAAAAAACGTTACCCTGTGACCACCATAATGGTTTACATTTACATAGCCTCACTTACTTCCTTAGATGGCGCTACAGTCCGGGATGGCCCTGGGCCTCAACCAACACGCCTCTCCAGTTGGCCTGATCTTTGTCTAACTGGCTGCAGTTACGCACTCTCAAGTTGGTTGAGGTGCCCTTCCACTGGCCGCCTAAGCCGAGGTCTTCCTCTACTACGTTGTCCCTCTGGTTTGGAATCGAAGACTCTACGGGCCGGAGCGTAGGTGTCCATTCGCTCTACGTGTCCTAGCCAACTTAATCGACTGATGCGTACTTTTCTGACCCGGTAGATGTCGGTGTACAGCTCGTAGATTTCGCTGTCAAATTTCCCCTCCAAAGCCACGCAAACGGGACCAAAAATCACTCGAAGAAGCTCGTAGGCGCTTATAGCAAACCCGGACATTCTGACCACCAGACACTACCAACTACCACCCTTCAATCCTGGCTTCAAAAAACGACCTAATTGGCAATGTCTGGAGGCTCTTTTAATTCGCTCTGTCAAAGCAGACATAATTGCCATCCAGGGGCCGAATATGGCGTCTTGCACATGCAAAATGAAAACAAATTCAGTCGCAGCGATGCCAAACCTAGCCCAATTGTGAAATTCTAGCACTGTTTCATTCGATCTAGCACTGTAAATTGACCTTTTAGCACTGTGTTTAATTTATATTTTCAAGCAATAAGCGTTTAATTATTGTTATAAAACTGTTTTTCTGTGAAAATTTAGTTAATTTTTTAAATCTAACATTTTGTTTCATTATTTTGTACGTTAAAAACGTCAAAACAGTGTAGAATAAGTCATTTCCATTTGGTCTGGCCCTGAACTAGCTCTGAAATCACATTTCTGGCTCTAAATCACATTTTTGAGTTGGCATCGCTGTTCAGTCGCGTAGTACTCGTTCACGGATGCGGTAATTCGATCCCTAAATGACAGTTATTGCTGCCTAGCAGTCTATGACAATTTTCTAATTGGTCGGCTGTGTGTGGTCTGTTCAGTGTATAGGTACGAATATTCCACGTGCAGATTCGTTCACCAATTAAAGCTGTTAAATAAAGTCAACATTTAATATACAGACAGTCCCTTCATAATAAGTAGCTACCATGCCAAGAAACAAGAACTTTCGACCAAGTCGTGCACTTTATTAAATTTTAAGCGAGTAACAAAATAAAATTTTTATTTGTAGGAACCGCGCAACTGGAACACAAGGTATTTTTGTTAATGCCTCTAGGGAGCAGAAGTTGTTTGGTGACATTAAGTTAAATTTATTTAATCAATAGGATTAGTTGACCTTTGAGATTCATACAGATGTATTTGTTTTCTTTGGCTTGGGGTCAATTGAAAATGTTTCCTTTTGTTTTCCTTGATATTTTCCCCATTTCGCTATCGGATGGTCTGGGACTGCTTGTTTAGGCAGTAAATATTTTTGTATAATTAACATTATAAACATGGAGTCGCTTTTTCGCATGTAACATTATTTTTCTCAGAAGAGGCGAAAAGGAGCATTAAAATTATACTGACTTATCTGCAGATGACTATTATACTTGTCGCCAATAAATGGCCTCTGGAAATAAATATTTTTTTATCATGTTATTCTTGGGGATTTCTTAGGAAGTTGAGCGCCCTAGTCCGATTAATTTACTTTTTCCCGCCGCTTTATTTGGTGAGGTAAGTCACATTGAATTTTCAATTTATATGACAAAGCCAATAAAATAGTTTTGACCTCAAAGAAGAATGTTGCAGATTGGATCATTTTTTCTTGACAATATCACCGAATTGACATAACCACACACTTACTTAGGTACTTACTACAGTCCGGGGTGGACCTGGGCCTCAACCAACACGCATCTCCAGTTAGCTCGATCTTTGGCTAACTGCTTCCAGTTGCGCACTCCAGTTGGTTGAGGTCGCTTTCCCTCGTCCCTCTGGATTGGAATCAAAAACTACGGGAGCGTTGATGTCCATTCGCTAGCCGTCTTAGGCGAATGATACGTATACTTTTCTGTCGCTGTAGAGTTCGCTGTTAAATCTCCTCCTCCAAAGCTCGTCAACGCAGACGGGACCGCAAATCACTCAAAGAATTTTGCATTCGAAACGACCAAGAAGATCCCCATCTGCCTTTGTTAACGTCTATGCCTCTGAGCCATAGAGCAGGACTGGGATGATGGGGATGTCCTTAGAGTTTCTTGAGAAGGCCTTACTAGTCAGTTGCCTTCTTAGGCCAAAGAAACAGCGGTTGGCAAGTGTAACTCTTCATTTGATTTTTGCTGTGCTGTCATTATCAGACTTTAAAGCGTAGCCGAGGTCGACAAAGTCCATAACCACCTCAGAGTGGTGTTGGATTGCGAGTTTCGGACAATTTTCTCAAGTATGATGTTAAAAATGTCAGATGACAGCGCAACACATTGTCTAAACGCTCTTTTGACATCAAATTTCTCGGTGAGACTGTTTCCGAGCTTTATGGAGCAGCGAGCGTTCTCCATAGCCATTCAGCACAATCTGGCAAGTTTGGCAGGTATTTAGCATCCCATAGACATAGCTCTATAAATGCTATCATGTGGCCTTAAATTCGATAAATAGATGGTGCGTATCGATTTGCACTTCTTGGGTTTTCTCCATGATCTGCCGCAGTGTGAATATTTGATCGGTTGTGGACTTACCGGGCCTAAAACCGCACTGACCAATCGCTGCGTTGACAAATGGTATATCAGGTGTGAGCGTATGATCTTGAGGAGATACTGATGTCTCTATAGTTGGCGCAGTTTTGTGGGTATCCTTTCTTATGGATTGGGCAAACGATGCTGAGGTTCCATTCATCAGGCATAATTTCCTCTGGCCAAATGTAGGAGACGTGTTTGTGTATGCTCTCAAATATGTCATCTCTCACTGCCTTAATAAGCTCGGCCGATAGACCGTCCGGTCAAGCAGCTTTGTTGGACTTCAGCTTGGATATTGCTATCCTTACCTCATTTTGGTTAGATGGATGGAAGTCTTGGTTTTCATTGTTTTGGGTAAATGGTTCATTCTGCCTGACAGCGGAATTTGTGTCGCCTTCGCCGTTTAACAGTCTGCAGAAATGGGGTTTCCATGTCCTGACCGACTGTTACTCTACCACAAGATTTCCTTGTTTGGCTCTACAGGCCTCTATTTGGGTATTGTTCCCGTAACAAGTTATCTTTTTACCTATAACCACAAATAGCCCCCGTGGCTTTGTTAATAATACCGACTGATTAAGGCGCTACCACCCTTTGGTAATAGATCCACCTAGCGGAGGAACCACCTATGGTTTAGGTGTGTCTGCAGATCGTAGATAGCCTTTATTTGGTATTCTGACTATTGTACATTTGGCAGCTTCATCTCTTATCAATTGGATGGAGAAATTGTTGCATTACAACTCTCGGGGGGAATTTATAAATATGTAATACCACTCAAGTCCATTGCAGAATTTTTCCTAGAATCTTTTTTTTTTTTTTTTTTTTTGATAACTTGCCTCTTTTGACCCAGACCACTATTCGAACAGAGTAGAACAAACTTATTGATTATTCATCTAGCCATGTCTACCTATGTGCATCTAACGCAGTTGTTCTTGGACTAAAGCCAAAAACGTACTACATACTAAAATTCTATTTGTTCGACTCTGTTCGATTATAAGAGGAATCATCGAAATCGGTGCATTCCATCCATCAAATTTGTTCAACCAAGAAATGGTGCCGTTGAAAAGAAATGAGACTCAGTGTCCTGTCGAATCTGTTTATTCACCAAACTCGCGTACAGCCACATGTGTATCTGGCCTGACACATCAAACAGCGTATAGCACCTGGTGGCAGGATACACACTCGGGGAGATACGGATATTGCGAGCTCTTTGCTCGAACACCATATAGAAATGTGTCATGTCGTTCACAGCTTTTTTTTTTTAAAAAAAAAAAAATGCTTAAATGAAATCGCCAGTTACATTCCACCCCCTTGAACAATTCAACCAAAAATACTCGTCATGCAATTGAATGCTCATAAGTTGCCCCTACGGCGGCCTGCTATGGCTATTGTTGTGAAACATGGCGACTTTTTTCTAAGCCTCTTAGACAACACAAATGTATACGGAATACTTTGCCAAACTTCACATATTTGCAGACTTTTAAACCAATGTGCATCGGCATCTCCTTTTCTTAACGCCCGCATTGTGCATACCTTTATTTTAGGGCATTTTTATCCCCTTGAGCACGTGTTAATTATAGAAAAGAGGAAAATAAATCTTTGTATACGACAAGACGTGACCTTACTTGTTCTTGCAAAACGGTAGAGAAATAAAATACGTTCTTGAAGTTCTTGAGAAAAGTCGCCTCTTTACGGGAATGTTGTAAATATGTAAATTGAATTGAATTGTTTGTAATGAAGCATAAAATAATTATTTTACGAACAATTCTTTGGCAATGTACGAATATTTACATAATGTATGTGACCTTTTGCGGTATCCTTAAAAATAATGTTCAATACAAAAATCTGTCATAAAAAAAGTTTATTGCGAATTGTGAGATGCACCTACATAATTATGATAATTGAAATTAAATATTTTGAGACCATTGACATATTATAATGTATGGACTGCCAGTAGACGTCTTCGCGTTGGTTTCAACAAAACCACTAGATATCTTTGTTCGGAGCGGAATAAATTGGAAACTCACACTTTTTTGAAGTGACATCTATTGTTAACAATGACGCAACAATTTGAATTTCAACCGTTTTACTTGGCAAATTCACATTCTATTATTATTTTATGCTCTGAACCAAGAGCGCTAGTTTATGTTGGAGTCATTTTCTAGGCAAAATTTGTATGAACTGACATTTCACTAGCAGTGCATAGGTTAGGTATATAATAATATCTTCTCACATATAAGTTTGGCAGCATTCAGTGAAAACTGTAAAATGTCATTCACAAGAAGAAAACGCACTAGGAAAAAAATGTCTGGAAAGTAACAAACAAAATCAATTCTACAAATATTTTCTGAGGCGAAAATACAAATTCGTAAATTGTACATAGTACGTTTTTGTCAAATGCTTTGTTTTCTTTTTTTAATGATTTGTCTAATGTCATTTGTCATTTATGTTTGACATAATCGACAGCACCTTTTGATTACACTTCAATCAATGATAGTTTGGTAGCACAGTTTTTATTTGCGATAAGGTTCTTAACTCACAATAAAAATAATTTCACATTTGAAAAATGAAAATGAGAAATACCATGCTTAACTATCTGTGAGATCGAAATCATGCAATCAATCGTTTTGTCATCTTTTCGCATATCAAAAAGAGTTCCGTCTCACATCGTGCTTTCAGTTTTAGATCGATATCAGCACTTTGAGATCGAGCTCACAACATGAGATCTAACTCGGTCGGTGTATTGTTTTTTGCGGCTCCATGAAATTAGGCCCCAATGAAAAAAGGCCCCAAAAATAAATGAAAAAAGACCCCAATAATTGGGGCATATTTCATTATGAATAAAATAATAGTTTAAAAAACTAAAAAAACGCTTTTATCAGTAGGTAGGTACTGCACTAAAAGCAACAAAATAAAAATTAACCAATCTATTTTGAAGGTTTATCCTGGAAGGGGCTTAGAGTAAGCCATGTTTGTGTAGTTTACACTCAAATAATACAATACATAACTACAAACATGGCTTACACTAAGCCCCTTCCAGGATAAACCTTCAAAATAGATTGGTTAATTTTTATTTTGTTGCTTTTAGTGCAGTACCTACCTACTGATAAAAGCGTTTTTTTAGTTTTTTAAACTATTATTTTATTTTTTGCTTTTTAGTGCAGTTTAATATCTACCTACATACTCACAAAAGCTTTTTTTTTACTATAAGTTTATTGTATTATCATCAAAACTGAAACATCAGCATGCAAAATTTCAAAGTCCTAAGTCAATGGACAAAATAGGTAGGTATGTATTCCACATAAATGAAAATTCGCAACAGGTATGGTTTGATTGATATTACTACGCGTACCTACCTTACCTATACACTTTCCATAGCTGCAGATCCCAAATATAAGTATGTACGATTGTGCATGTGCATACCTACATATTTACGCATCACAAACTCCTATATACGTACATATGTACATAGTTTGTTTTATCCATATCCATATTCCATACATCAAATTCAACTACGCCATACATGATATGAGCATATATTCTGAATGCCCGCCACAGTGACAATTCTATTTTTAGAACGCAAATAAAACTACCCTTCCTAAGCACAACTGCAATCAAGATAGCAATTTTTTTCGCATTTGGCCGAATAAGATCTATTTTCTATTTATTATATCTTGCCCTCTGGATGGACTAGAAAGATGAATGTTAGCTCAAAATACTCGGTGAAGTATTGCCTAACAATTAAAAAGATTCTTTGAGTTGACCTATATATATTTATGAGTATTATGGCAAGTTGAGCGTAGTAAGGTAAAAATAGAAATGTTTGCACCCCCTTTCTTCAGCCCTTATAGGACGAAACGGTACAAAGTATCAATTAGGTATGTAATAGTTATGACTTATCTATTGACATATAAAGTTTCAAGTTAATACGGCTAATAGATCATGCGTTATGAAAAAGCCTCCCTCAAAGGGGCAGGGGAAGTCAAAATCCAAAAATTCTTTCTAAATATTGCATTGTCTTCACAACCCAACCAGCATGGAAAATTTCAAAGTTCTAAGTTTAGCGAAAGTGGTTCGAATTTGACTTGCAAGATTTTGACACAACAAATTTTTCACGAAGTTAAGTAAAAGCCTTTAAAAATAGCCCCATTCCATTTATGCGAAATTGCCCCAAATAAATGAAAAATTGCCCCAAAATAATGATTGGCAAACAACAACAAATATTATTATGAAATTTGAACGTATTTTCATTGTTTTGGGGCCTTTTTGCATTTTATTGGGGTGATTTTTCATTTAATGGAAATTGTTTGAAAACCACTTGAAGCAGTTTTCCTTTTCTTATTTTGGTACCTATCAAAACAAAACTCTACTAGATGAAACGCAAATTATACCGTTGTTACAAGGGCGTAACAATTAACCTGTTTCTGTTTTTCTAAGGCTTAAAGCCAGCTCAGTTTTTGAAATAACTTTTAATTTTAGCATCTAAGGCCTAAAGCCAGCTCAGTTTTTGAAATAACTTTTAATTTTAGCATTAGAAAATTAGAGAAATAATAATAATATGCAAAATTATAATTGCCCGTATTGCAGGCAAAGTACATATTGACAGTTCAATTCAAGTTTGTATTTAAAAATAAAAAAACAAACAATTACAAACAGTTTTTAACTTTTTATTGCGTTGTAATTCGGGGTTTTCATTGAGTTTGGGTGATATACCTATTATTCTTTTGGGGTGATATTTCTTTGGAACATCATAATATTCAGAATCGATTCTAACATATTTTTCGCGTTTTTCATTGAGTTTGGGGCCATTTTTCATTCTTTTGGGGCAATTTTTCATTATTTTGGGGTGATATTTCTTAAAAATCTAAAATCGATTTCACATTGGGGCATAATTTCACAAAAAAAATGAAATTTTTCCCCAAATTATTAATGAAAAAAGGCCCTAAAATAATGAAAAATCACCCCAATCCGACAACAAAACTTTGTTGTTGCTTACTACATAATTTTTTGGGGCGTTTTTTAATTTTTTTTTGCGGCCTTTTTTCATTGGGGCCTAATTTCATGGAGCCGTTGTTTTTTGCATACGATGCTTAGAAAGATCTCAGAAAAGTGAGTAAACAGCTTGAACTCATCTTTTTGCATTTTTGCTCATCAGTAGACGAACCACCACATCTGCCTAGACGCACATTTTACTCGATGTTCACCGAGACTGTCATGTGTTTCACGCAATCACTTTTATACCATTCAAAAAGGAGATAGCTTTCTCTACAGTAGAACGACTTTGGCTTATGCTTGAAACCCTAAAACAATATTTTGAAGACGAAAAAAATACAATTTTTCTTTTTTCATCACTTTCATTGTGTGTCAGAAAATCAGCCGAGAATTATTATTCAGCGCATTTTAGACACGGCCTTAAAACATGAAGTACCTACCGCAATGAAAAAATCCTTTTGTAACAAATTAGTACGCTCATTTTGGTCCTAGTTTTGTACTAATTTTTAGATCCTATTTTGTCTGCATTTGTCATGCATTTAAAATGAAAGTAGAGCACTCTGAAAAATTAGAACGAAAATTTCCGATGGGAGTTATTGGGTAAGTACCAATCATTAATGTAGAAATCTAAAAAAAAATTATTCAAATTCCAACACTCTGAAGCCTAACTTTTGAAAAATAAATTCTTTGGAAAATTTGTATTGCTTTGGAAACAATTGCTACCCCTTTCGTAATACATACTTATACTTTTTGTCTTTTACCCGCAACGCAGCTGACTTTTTAACATGTTTTTATGTGATAAAAATGAGGAAAATGTAGTGTCATTAAGAACTTTAAGACAACTTCAGAACTTGTACAGGGTGGGCCAAATACAAGTGAGTCATAAACAAAATTCATATTTGACTTATGTCTCATAACGTTGCTAACATTAACAGACACAATCTCTTACGCTACTCGTCAGACATTTTATGTACTATTAAAGCTTATCATCACTGACCAATCTTGTAACTGTGCACATTGTGTCACTCAGTCTCTTGCCTTACTACCTGTCTCTCGGCCATTGTTTTGCCTTTGTCATTTCATTACATCACAGGTAAAAATCAGGAATTAAAATATTCCTTTTAAAACGCGAATGGAAATTGCATCAGCAGCATCTGTATTGTGCATCCGAAAAGCAAATTAATATTGATGTCGCATGAATACAATGCGCAACTTGTTGACATTTTCCAATTCACACGCACTTTGCAGTTTGAACTAATGGGCCATAGCAGAAGCAACGTACGTACATATATACTTGCTGGTGTAATTTTTCAGGCTTTGCAGCCATACGATGGTAACAATATCCGCAGGAGATTCATGGGTGAGAGAGTGACTTCCGTCGCAGTCTTATACAAATATGCAATTCGCTACCGAGTGATATCACACACATGAATTGACATGACATTGACATACCTTGCAAAGCATGGAACTTGTATTAATTCAGGGACATTGTGCTTATGTTCCAATCCAAACTATATAATGAACATACAATCTCTTAATCACAAATGGAGCCAAGAACATTATATTCGATTCAATGCAACTTATAATACACTTGAAAGACTTCCTCACCTTCTCGTATGAATGTAGCCTAGGTGCAGTTTCAATAATCCAGATATTTATTATACACATATATGTCAAAAGTATACACATATAGATTCCGCGATTTGTTCATTCAATTGGTAAGTTATTATAGAATCTAGATCAACCACTTACCTGGTCGATTTGATGATTTTGACGTGATGGTGCCTATTTATCATCTGAATTGCACGCACATAAAGCAAGCTTAACCTCATGCGATCCACGGATGATTAATTTGAAATATAAAATATTGTTTAAGGTCACAGCGTTAGGAGGCCTCTTCACAGATCTCAAGGGCAACCTACAAGCAATAGTACAGAAATATAAATATTTCCGATTCGATACGCCGCGCCATACGTACATCTGACGCGCGCCGGCTTTGAGCTACCAGTTGTCTTTGAATTTCTGGGGTTTTCTTGAGTGATTTGTTTATATGCGCTCCATGGGTGATCAGATGATGCGGTTTCTTGTGACTCACCGTGCCCAATGAATGAAAACTTTCGGTTGATTGAGTGTACAAAAGATTTTGTAAAATAATTGCCTATGAAGGTCTGCCACAAAGGAATTGGTCGAATAGCGTAGCGAAAGGTCGAAAAGCGTAGCTAAAGTTCGTATTGTGATTTTTGATTTTTCTTTTTTCTTTCCAGACCTTTTGAAATATCAGCTGAAAATAGGAAAACTATGTCAAACTGAGAAATAAATAAAAATTAAGTCTAGAAAAGCCTAGGAAATTTTAAAAAGTGATATAGCAAAGTTGAAGGATGCAAAAGGGAATCGTTGTGTACACACTTGAAAGTGAAGTGCATATAGAAAGTTTTTCTTTTCGACAGCAACTGACAAAAATTTAATTAACTTTTCGCATTTAAAAATGTTTCTAAAATAGGTTCCAGGATCAAAGCTCAATTCAACAATATTGCTCTTTTTATGTGGAGCATCTGCCAATTGAATCCGCATTTAGACTTGTTATTGAAAAGTTGCACACTCAATTCAAATATACATATTTGGCATCCAACCTTCGACTAGACTGAAAAGTGTGTTTTGATGAAGGCAAAGGAGTCTCCACATTTATTGAGACGAAGATTTTGTTTTACTGCAAAGGTTTCTTTGGCGACAAGCCGCAACTCGGTCTTAAGTATATCTAAACAAAATTGTCTCATTTTGAGTTCAGATAACCCACAAAAATGATTCCTTCTGGTTTTGCACCAATCCCTCTCCTACGGACAGACTGTCGAAGTAAATAAGCCGAGGGTAGGCTGTTTCGGTTACCCTTTGTCTTTCCAAGAAGAAAAACTGCCACCAGGAGATGCAGCGAGTAGAATAACGACCTAAGCTCGAAAAAAAAACAGATTTCTTACTGAATTGAAAAATGACGAAGGTCCTTAGTGAATTAATTCAATATATAAATAACTGTAATTTATTTTTAAGTAAGAACATACATACATACATATTAGTTACAAAATTTGCTTCAGTTTTCAACCAAATGTCAATTTACTCGATCTGTTTGTTAAATCGCCCTGGTTTATTGGCTTATGAAACCGACTTCATGTTCCATTCACTCGTGACATATTTTGGGCACCTCCCCATAAGCCCCCTACGGTGGCATGTGAGGCTCTGTCACCCGTGAATTCCGCTTCGCTTGACATACTCGTGTGACCAAAATTCCACAAATACAGACAAACCAACAAAATATGGAGGTCAATTTTCAAAAAACTCCGAAACCGGCTGGTAACGTCAGTAATTTCAAGAACACATTACGAGTGAAGACCGAATTATAAGAACTTTACATAAAAGACGTAGCTATAGCGACAACTCATTGCCTTCAGACGAGCTCACTAATGAGCCAGACAAAGTGGGGAAAAGCAAAACTGTTCCATCTTCGCTTCCCAAACTGTCTAACTTAAAAAGAAGTCGCAACGCAGTAAGCAATCTTCACCGACTATAGGCAATAAGGAAAGGACTGGAGTTAGTCAGAAAGTGGAATGGGGAGGCGAGGAGTAACAACAATTCTCATTAGTTGGGACTAACCCTGACAGTTTCTTTTGGGAAATTTAGTCGAATTTCAGTCTATGAATTTTTGTTTGAGAGAATAGCATTAACAACAACTCGTGTCACTTTGGTAGGAATGATAGATTCACTAATTCATCATCAGGGGGCTTATTCCCAAATGCGCGGCGGATCGCTTTTCATGGCGGATTGATATTTTTGTATTTCCAAAAGCTGTTAAAAGCGATAGCTATTCAGGTGACGGATTGCTGGCGGATTTATTGCCAGCAATCCTCACAATAGCAATCGCTTTTGAATGGATCTACTCGCTTTTGGAAATATAAAAATACAAATCCGCCATGAAAAGCGATCCGCCGCGCATTTGCGAATAAGCCCCCAGACTTCTTTTAAGTGATTGTTGTTGAATAGTTGATGAATTCTGACAGTCAATTCTTCGATTATGTTACACTTGGGAAGACATTTCTGTCTTCCCCTGTTAGGAAATGAACCTTTCATTTCCATTTGTCAATTGACCAACTGACTACCAGTTGCGCCATCTGAGCGATAAATACAAGTCCGCCAACTGGTGATTAGATTAGAACGTAGGAGAAGACCAACCTCTGTGCGTTGTTGTTGTTGTTACAAGGTGTTTTTCTTTATTGGCGTTCTCTCGGGTGTTTCTTCGTCGTTACGACTGGCCTCTTCTAGAAAGACCTAGATATTTACCTCTCCTTTCAACCTCCTGAGGTAAATATCTAGGTTTGAGGGTGCTGAAAGACCTAGATATTTACCTCTCCTTTCAACCTCCTGAGGTAAATATCTAGGTCTTTCAGCACCCTCAAACCTTTCAGCCCAAAGACACCACATTTTAACAAACCGGTGAATGATTTGCGAGAAGTACGAATGCAGAAAGATATTGTTATACGTATCGACCGACGGTCAAGTAGCTATCAAATCCCTCATATCTAACACAATAAAATCGAAGTTAAAGATTCCCGCAAAATTTGTAATGAAATTGCCTTAACGTCACTTTTTGCTGAGTTCCAGGTTATTGCAATGTCCCAGGGAATTGCAAAGCTGACGAATTGTAGACGAAGTGCATCCGGAAGAAAGCTGCACTACCAACCGCCTCAACCTGACACTTATTTGCTCGCCAACAGGAAGAGAGGAGAAAATGGAAGCTCTCGCTAGTGTCCGGAAGGCCACACTAGGTCACAATAGAATTAAAAGGACATTCATTATCTTATCGAACGATCTTGAGGAAGCCCAATGCCACTATGGTGAACATTTATAGCTTCATTATGAAAAGAACATGCTTCCAGGTGTTGAACAATGAGCCTATTGTGGTCTAAGTGTACATCTCGCGAGCCACCTTAAACTAACCATAACCATCCTTTATCAGGGTGGGGCCATCTAGTGGCTTCTTTTTATTTTGATACTGACAGCCGTTCCCCGTTCGAAATCTTGACAGAAAGTCAGTATCATACCTTCGCGGAACAAAATGAGTTTTACGCTTGAACAACGTTGGGATTGAATGCTGTGTAGCCCGAACAGTGTTTTTTTTTGAAAATAAGTTTTGCAATTTTGTGCAAAAAATTCGTGAGACTGGTATGCTTATGGACAACACTCATGGTCCCCGTCGTCTTACGGTGCCGCACAGACGAGAATGTGGCTGCAATAACCGAGAGTGAAATTGTGGCATCATTGGACTATTTTTCTTCGAAAATGGGGCTGGGAACAACGTTAACCGGCTGGTTTTTACTGACATGGATTTGGACGACCTCTGGTTCATGCAGAATTGCGCGCCATGCCACATGGCCCATGCCACAATCGATCTTTTCCGCACCAAATTCCCAAATCGTGTTATCAGCTATTTTGGCGATTTGACCCCTTTGTGGGGAACCGTGAAGGACCGATGTTATGCGAACAATCCGGAAACGATTCAAGCACTTAAGGCCAATAGCATCTAAGCAATCCGTAAGCTACAGTCCTAAACCGTCAGCAAGGTCTTGGAAAATTGGGGTGACAGAATGCGCTACTGCAAAGCCAGCCGAGGCAGCCACTTGAGCGACGACGCGACGTTGTGTTCCATAAAAATTAATGGGAATGTTTGCTCTTAAGCCCAGTATCCTGCTCGCGCTAAATTTTATCTTCCATACAAAAATGTCTACAGAGATAAAATTTAGCGAGGCAGGTTAGCAAAGCAGTATCCTGTTCCGCATGCTAAATTCTTACTTTCATATAGATGGGACACACTTATGTCGTTTTCCATTGGACAAAATGAAAGCCTCCGAAACCGTTCCATTGGCTCAGAAAATACTCTTTTATTGATTCTGAGGAGAGAATTTCGCTTCTCGATTTCAAGTCAGAATCCACTCAAGAAGCACTAACACAAGTGCATTTTATGTATTTTATACAAGCCAGCTGGCAGCAGCCATACAATAATTTTTGACGTTTCACCAATACGTGAGTGTAGTAGCCCAGAAGCAGTTTTCTTGTTCCATTGGATTTCGGAATGAGTGAATCCCCGAGTGAAACCAATGGAAAACGACATTAATGTCAGTCCGGTATAACAATATTGTGTGTTATACGTACTACGTACAATTTTGTTATACTCCGCCCAGAAAATGTATCCAGCTCGGCTCCACTGATTTAGCTCGCGAAAGAATTGCATGGTACATTAAATCGGCGATAAATTTTGACTCGAAAAAAATTCTTTTTTAATTGAATATTTCATGGATTACTTGATAATCGATGTAAGTGAGTAGGAAAAAAGTGAAAAAATAACAAAAATCAAAATACATATGGCAATAAAATATGGGTCCTCTCTATATCCTGTACAACGAATTTAGCGAGCATTTATCTGTGCTGTGGAGAGAAAAGCGCTCGCTAAAATTAAGCGCGAGTAGGATACTAGGCTTTACTTATAAATAAAACATAAATAAACATGCAAAAAATTAAATTTTGCCCACCCTTTATATAAAAAAAATATTCTTCACAAATTCATTGGATTTTGCCGATTTCTGATTTACCTGAAGCAAATATTGAACGGAATGTCTATTCGTGATGATGGGTGATTTCAATGCTCACGTGGGTGCGGATTTCTCGACATGGGGCAGCGCGATTGGGAAACACGGTGACCCCGATCAGAACGCGAACGGAGAGAAGTTGTTGGACTTTTGTTGTTCAAATGGAATGTCCATTATGAACACTTTCTTTCCACACAAAGATATCCATAAATACACATGGTACCGTCGAAGTCTTCAGCAGAAATCGCTGATAGATTTCTTTGTGGTACCATCGTGTATTAAAAGGATGGTTTGTGATGTTCGTGTGTTGAGAGGGGCTGAACTGTCAACTGATCACCACCTGGTGTTGTGCAAATTGTATCTCAACGATCAAATACCTATCCTGCCAAAGCGTAAACCAAGAATGGTTACGCGCATACGGTGGGAGGGGCTACAGAACGATGAGATACGGGAGGAATTTGCACGGCAGGTATCTGAAAGGTTTGAACAAATTCCAAATGTTCCATTGAATGTAGAGGAAGAATGGCAGTTGTTCTCAACAGCAGTTATTGCCTCTGCAGGACATTTTTGCGGAGTGAAGCGGCTCGGTGTGGCGGCTGGTGGTGAGAAAAGAACTGCGTGGTTTAAAACGCCCGGAGTTCAAGAAGCCATCAGAGAGAAGAAGAAGGCTTTCAAGGTGTGGATTCACTTGGGGGACTCTCCTTCTCGAAACCGGTACATTGAGGCGCGAAGAACTTGAAAATTGGCTGTTAAAGCAGCCAAAGAACATTCTTGGAAGGAGTTCGGCGAAAAATTGGACCGCGATCACAGATCTGCAAGCAAGGTGTTCTGGCAGACCATCCGCCGTCTTAGAGGAAGGAAGTGGAACATTATCGAAGGAGTCAAATCCAAAGATGGTACACTTCTTTCTAATGAGGAGGACATCTTGCGCAGATGGAGCGAGCACTTTTCCGAATTGCTCAATCCAATCCAGGGCATTGAGGATGACACATCTATCGCCTTAAGCAGGGCGGAAAATAGTCCCACGGTAGAGGAAGTCACTTTTGCGATCAAATCGCTAAAAGCTGGCAAATCTGCCGGAGTGGATGAAATCCGGCCAGAAATGCTAAAGGCCTTAGGTGAAGAGGGAGTCAAATGGCTCTCTCGTGTCATTAAAGTGGCCTGGGAATGCGGCGAAACACCCAGCGATTGGCAGATTGGGGTGATTGTGCCCCTTTTCAAGAAAGGGGATAAAAGGGATTGCTCCAATTACAGGGGTATATCACTTTTAAGTTTCCCCGGAAAAGTCTTTGCCAAGGTGCTGGAAACGCGTTGCAGAGCTGTGGTCGAGGCACGATTAGGAGATGAGCAGTGCGGCTTTCGTCCCGGCAGAAGCACAACCGACCAGTTATTCACTCTCAGAATGGTACTTGAGAAGGCTTGGGAGTATGCTACACCTGTTTACGCTTGCTTCGTAGATTTGGAGAAAGCATATGACCGAGTCCCTCGAGGGAAACTCTGGAGTGTATTACAGCAGTATGGAATTGATGGTTCTCTCTTGAGAGCCATTCAATCTCTTTACACAAACTGTAAAAGCTGTGTTCGGGTAAACGGCGTTAAATCAATACCTTTCACCGTGGGCGTTGGACTTCGCCAGGGGTGCGTCTTGTCGCCTCTCCTTTTCATTACTTATATGGACTGGATGTTACAGCGCAGTCTTGGCGAAGAACGTTTCGAATTGGGAGATCTGAGGATAAGTCATTTGCTCTTCGCTGATGACTTGGTCATCCTTGGGTCCTCTCAGACTGAACTTCAGCGGGCACTCGATCGGTTTGTAGCCGTTTGTGTTGAAGCTGAGATGAAGGTAAATGTGAACAAATCTGAAGTGATGGTCGTCTCCAGAACGCCTGTTCAATGCACTCTGCATGTTAGTGGAGTCCCATTGAAACAGGTGGAGAAGTTTAAGTATCTCGGGGTCTTATTCACGAGTGATGGAAGGAGCAATGCCGAGTTTTCCTGTAGGATTGGTCAGGCTGGATCGATTTTGAGACAGCTTGGTCATTCTGTTATCAGGAGGACTGAACTTGGTGTCAAAGCTAAGTTGTCAGTTTTTAATTCGGTGTTTGTTCCAACTCTTACCTATGGTCATGAGGTTTGGGTAATGACCGAAAGAATAAGATCGCGGATACAAGCTGCCGAAATGAGATTTCTCCGTAGTATTGCTGGTGTGACCCGTAGAGATCGCATCAGAAATACCACAATACGTGAGGAACTCAATGTCGAGCAGCTACTTCTCCGGACGGAGCGATCCATGCTTCGGTGGTTTGGTCATGTTAAACGCATGTCCCCGACCAGGATTCCACGACGTGCTATGGAATCCGTACCATCGGGCAGGCGTCCCCTAGGTAGACCCAGGATGAGATGGTTAGATCAAATTCATAATCTCTCCTCTACCCGTATGGGGATTGCCCTTGATGATTTAGAGTCGATGGCGGAGGATCGAGAGCTATGGAGGGTCCACTTGAGCAACCTACACCCGCGACCCACTTAATGGACAAGCGGACCATTGAAAATGAATGAAAATGAATGAATGAATGTCTATTCGTACGACGTACCGTAATCATATATTTTCATTAAAAACTGTTTATAAAGATAAAAGTTAGGCCCTAAAAGTGCAGCTCAATGTACGAAAATAGGCGTATTTTTTTTTTGAGAATCTATAGCTAGCTCACTTTTACTTATGCAAGACTTTTATACTCACTTTTGGTTTTGTTATACTCGCTTCTCAAAAAAAATACGCCTATGATAAACTGGAGTATAAAGCGAGCGAAGCGAGCCACATACCCCAACTTGACGCAATATAAACTTTGACATTTCGTTGCGTAGTCGTATCCAGAACGACACGGCTGAATAGCAACAGCCGACAGCGTCTGTCGCGTCGATTTCGTCCAGACGATAGTATTTTCCATGTTACGTGCTGCAACATCACTATCGTTGAAACCATATCATCAGACTTACGGAATAAATGTCCAGATCAATGGAGCTATGCATGCTAAATATCTTTCTTCAAGAAGAATTTGCGTTCAATCGACAAGTTTAGGACATTTTCTACCTCAACTTCACTGTAAACTGGCATCACACCAAAAATCAAGCGAATAATTACCTACACTCTCTAATCGCTGTTGCTTTGGCCTAAGATAGTAATTAAAAAGTTAGGCCTTGTCAGGCAACACTAAGGGTTGCTTTTTTCGAGTAGTCATTCAGAAATGATGTCCTATTTAAGGGCCGACTTACCGCAGATTACTGTCCACGTCCATTCGAGATTGGAGTGGTCCTGTGTTCTCATGATTCAGCAGCTGCCACCTATGACACCTTAATAGTCGATCACATAAAATAAATAAACGAAACCCGTGAAATAAAAAAAAAATCATTTTTTCCTATCCAGTTATTGCAAATCACCGTTGCCGATGCCACCCCAGTTTCTACTTTTGATTAATCGAAATTTGTTGATGATGCATCATCATTCGCGATGTACGTTCAAAGTGTAAATTCACCTGTAGGCAAAAAATGAACGTATTCCACAACACAATAGATGTGTCAAAATATACCAATAGGTACATATACACAGCACACCCATTTAAATTTTTTTTTTTCGGGAGCAACGACAAAAAATAAAGCAGGAATAAAAATGCAAAAGCCAAACTAAAATCTACTCTCTCGCTCTGTTCCAGTATTCGAAGGCACTTTTTTTTTTGTTCCCTGGTACGCGACTTACCCAAACAAAGAGGCATCGACATCGACGACCATTAATTTGGTTGCTTGACGATCTCATACCAATCTGCTTGCCTATTTGGAAATTCTATGGGCAACAGACAATTGAAACGTTTTTGTATCCTAAATATGTGCTGATTTGGATTTTCCCAAACAAAAAAAAAAAAAAACAAAAGCCTTAATAGACATACATTTTTTATTTCGTATCTAAAATAAATTGCAAACTTGAAAAATAGATTTACACAAAGTTTTAAGCCCTTCGGGAAGCACATGTTTCTATGGATAGGCTGTTCTAAGTTCTCCCCCCTTTGCTTCCTTAAATTGTCAAAATATTGTGACAATTTGTAATAATAAATAACACGCCTTAAATTTACTGTTCTATTTTCTATTTTCTGTTTAGATTTGATGCACGCGGGCGCCAGCTCCAACAGGCAATCCCATGGGCGGATGAATTTGTCCTCAAGAATAAAGCTCAATTTTTTTATGACACTAATCCACCATCATTAAGGATAAAAAATGTTCAAACCAGTGATGCAGGATTATACAAATGTAGAGTTGACTTCCATAAATCTCCAACGAGAAATTGGCGAATTAATGTGACTGTCTTAGGTATGTGTTTGAACGACGAGAAACGGAAGGCAATGAAGATTAAAAAAAAAAATAAAAATGAAGAGAAAGATTGCAACTATATTAAATTGACAATTTTTCATTTCAATGTATCCCACATTCCCATTAATATAGTACCACCAACTCAACTGACGATACTAGATGCGTATGGTGCTGCCATAAGGAATAACATTGCGGGACCTTACATCGAGGGCAACAATATTAATTTAACGTGTTTATCAAGTGGTGGGATACCACCTCCCAGAGTGTCATGGTGGAAGGAGCACGCTCTAGTCGATGATGCCTTTCAATTGCTACCGGATGGCACCGTGAGAAATTTATTACATCTGTACAATATTTCAAGGTCGGATTTATTATCGGTAAGTTGAGTTGTCATTTAAATGTATTTTATTACTGCGCCGTTATCCTTTTCATTTGCCATAGTTGGATATGTATATCTGTATGAAGATTTTAATAAATTCATATCCAATCAAAGTGCATAAGCAAATGTCATGTCTTGGAAAACCGTTGCATGAATATTCATTTGGAATTCACTATTTTATTGCATTCATTAAGGAGCGGCTTTGCCACAAAAAGAGAATCAATGCAAAACCGACTAATCCGATTTTGATGGAGCTACGCTGGATAGTCAAGAAGGTCACAGAAACAGGTGCTACCAATCAGTTTTAGTGAGGTTTAATATTCATGTTTAGAGGACCCTGGCAGTATAGTAAACCTAGTTCTACCTAAAACCCGAGCAGCTATATTAGGAGATGACGAGAATCAACTTTGTCCGTATAATCTGACAGCCAAGGGGCTGTCATCTGTATTAAAAATGGTAGATGTAATTTTGTGTTTTTTTCTGGAGGTAGTCCAGCCACTGCACCCACTTCCGGTTCATATACATGCATAAATACGGCTATAATACAGCCTAGGGAGCCTTCCGAAATGTAAAGGAAACTTTCAATAACTTAGAGCGTAAATTTAAAGTCATTCGGTAGTTGATAAAAACTTGACAGCCGATTGCGGCCATATTTGAGAGTATTTTCTCGTCATTCTGATTTCTGCTTGCTGTGTTGTGCAATAGTCACCATTTTAACATGACGCGCTACACAATTCAACAACGCAACACAATCATAAACGTTTATCGAACTATGTGTTCTGTTCGCGGGACATTCCGCCAAAAAAATGGTGCTCAGCGCCTATAGGCGCATTTATTGCCTCAATGGCTACGTGAACAACAAGCAAAACCTTGGGGCAATGAAAATCCAAGAGAGATTATGGAAAAAAGTTGCGTACGGTAAAACTCATTGATTGGTATATAATATACATTATGACTATGAGCCAATCGGACTGTTTTTAAAGATGAGCGTGGGCGGGCATTATAGGGTGTTGTTTAACCGGAAATTAGTCGTTTCATTTGGTACATTTGGTTTCAACAGAACGACTGCGACGACGACACGGTGCGACGTATTCCGTGATGTTTCTATTTTAAAAGTTCAAGTTCTTTGTAAAATGTGTATTTATTTGTGACAATAATTTTAAATGCAATTGTTTAAAAAAAATGTCCCATAAAGGGTGCCACTAATGCCCCAGAAAGGAGGTAACATAATATTTTGCCTCATTTTAAGGTGATCGAATTTGATCCCGCCTGAATAACGTCACGTCTTCTTTATGTAGAAATACTTGAAATGAGAAATAAAACAGATAGAAGTAAAGGGTGTTTTTTTTTTTAGAGGTATAGAACTTTGAAATGGAATAAAACAAAGATTATTGAATTGACATGAAATTTACTTTATTCGAAAGATAATATTCTGGCATTATAATTTAAATATGATTTCTGGCATATGACCGCCACGGCTGGCTCAGACGTACTCTAATCTGGAGGTCCAATTTTCGATGACTTTTTCCAACATTTGTGGCCGTATATCGGCAATAACGCGGCGAATGTTGTCCTCCAAGTGGTCAATAGTTTCGAGCTCATCGGCGTAGCCTCGCGACTTCACATATCCCCAGCCGAACAGAAAATAGTCAAGCGGCGTTAATTCGCACGATCTTGGAGGCCAATTCACGCGTCCGCAACGTAAAACTATGCCGTTACCAAACGTTTCCTTCAATAAATCAATTGTGGCACGAGCTGTGTGACATGTTGCGCCGTCTTGTTGAAACCACACAGCTCCTGAACTCCTGCACATCATGGTTGTTCAATTTATGAACGAAAAAGTCAGTAATCATGGCTCTATAGCGGTCAACATTGACTATAACGTTCTGGCCGTTTTTAAAGAAGTACGGACCAATTATTCCACCAACCCATAAAGCACACCAAACAGTCAGTTTTTGTGGATGTAACGAAACTATGTCTCAACATACACTAACTTGACGATTATCATCACTCCAAATACGGCAGTTTTATTTATTGACGTATCCATTCAACCAAAAGTGAGACGATTATGTTGACCGTAAAATGAACGTAGTGCGCGATACGTATTTCGAACAGAACCATGATTTTCAAAATAAATTTGCACAATTTTGAAGCTTTGTTCAGGCATCGGTCTATTCGTGTTGGCTTGAAATGACAAACCAAACTAAAAATAAATCTTGACAGCTGACAAAATGGCCGCCAGTTAAAATAGTGTTGCCAACTTTTAAAGTTCTATACCTCTAAAAAAAAAACACCCTTTATATTGGGGGGCTTATATTGGGGACCAGCCCCTGACATAACTTTTATTAGACATTTGGTTGTTTATAGTAAAACTGTTATCTGCAAACAGACTTAAAACTATCGATTGAATACATAACAAACTTTACTGAGGTAAACATAATACCGCGTGATAGCTCCTAAAAGTGAGGCGAAACAATCAAAAAATGTCTACTCCGGTTCCGCGTAGGGCATCACTGTCAGCACAACGTGAAAAAATTCGTTGCTTCTTTAACTATCACGTGGTACATTTCAATATAAACCACTATTTTTGAGTTGAAGCAGGACATTTTATCCCCTGATTTCATTGTCATCGGATGTCAAGTTTATAGACGTATTTACATCAAAACGAAGAGTGAAAATCTTAAGAAAGCAAGGTTACCCTCAGCCTACCTTGACTTGACTTGAGACACAATTTTGTTCGCGTTGCGTAGTGGCTCATTTCTTGCAAACCGCGCAATGACCATACTTATGCTGAGATTCCATTTGTCGAAACCTCATGCCGCCATATTTAAGAAAATAACTAAATAATGCTCCAAATAATCACACATGTTGCTAATTAGTCAAGCTTTATCCCCGTTATCTGTTATCTGTTTTTATCAAACAGACCATGATTTTTTTTTTCATCGTCTATGTTAAAGTAACAGTCTGCCTGTCAGTATAAATGTTCTTATAACCGACCGTAATAAAAATGCACTTGGGGCATTTGTAGATAAGCAGTTCCCAACTTTTATGGCTTACTTTAATATAACTTGTGTGCGGTCCAACACACGAGCTTATGCTGCACATCTTCGAAATGGACATTGCAATCTTGCAAACCGTATCAAAATTGGAATAGGAAACCGAAATGCACGATTTACCTCTTATAATGTATGCGAAGTGGGATGGGTAGGTACATGATAAATCGAACGAATTTGTCAAAGATGAGGCAATTTGAATTTGATTTGGTATTTTCCGAATGGGGTGTCGCCAACGTCACTCCTTGGCTCTTGAATCGTATACAATACACATATTCATCTTAATTCGTACATATCAGAAACGTACGATATTAATAATAATAAAATCGCTCCATATGTAGGTATCTTTCAATATCATTATTTCTAAAGAAGACATCGTAAGCAGAAAATTTTTCATTCATATTTTTGTACTTTTCTGTATCCTTTGATCTGTATTTATTATTTAGAAATAACATTGCTTTCTTCCAGGTATACACCTGCCAAGCTAGCAATGGTCATATCGTTGCAGCATTGTCAGGAAAAGTTAAAATCGAAATGAAATGTGAGTACCTACCCTACATAAAAGCGAATTATCAATTTATTGATGTTGATCTCTCTTGAATTCGGAAAGGATGTTTTTTTTCCCCATTTTTATTGTATTTAATTTTCAATTTTCCCTTTTCCTTTTCTCCTTCAAGTACCACCTTTAAATATACTTTTACAAGGAATCAATCATCCTCTGGTGGCTGGAGTAAGAACCCATGTAACATGTACATCAGTAGGTGCTCGACCACCACCTGAAATTGTATGGAAAAAGGGTGGCATTACTATGAGGGGTGCTACACAATCGGTAAATTTAACAAAACGATCAATTGAATTTATAAGGCCCTTAATGTAGTACATGTCGTTGCGTCTTAACCCTTTTCCAATAGACATCGTCCGATGGTAATTCTACGATATCCGAGTTGGTGCTCATTCCGGCTCCCGAGGATAATGAGAAAGAAGTGGCATGTTATGTGGCTAAAAGTTTACCACACCAGCAAGATATGGGCTTTGGTTCGGCATCTGTAACCTATTCGAACGACAATTCATTCAAAGGAAACGATGTTGTATTTTTAAAGGATTCTCGTATTCTTAATGTTACCCGTAAGTGTTCTGAAAATGGAAGTTAAATTAGTATATACTTATATATTGTTCTCTTTTTAGATGCGCCCATTGTGTCATTGAATTTAGGGGCACCACTAGACGCTAACAATTTGATGAGTGGGTCGGATGTTTATTTGGAGTGCAGTATTATAGCTAACCCTGCAATAACTCGAATCGAGTGGTTCCATAATGTGAGTATTTCGCGGTTTGTTTGTATTTTTTTGTGATGATCAGGGCTAGGATTTACATGCAAATGCATGTTTTTTTTTGAGACACTTTGGAAGAAAGGGACTTTATTATCTTTACGAATCATGAAATTTCCTTTAAACTGGCATTCAATCGTTAGTGCATATTTTTGCATATTTTGCATATTTTTAAAATAAATGCATATTTTTTGTGCATATTTTCAAAATAATAAATATAAAATTTAAAAACATGGGTTTCAATAAATTGCACACGCACCTTTAAACTTTTTTTTAATTGCAATCACTGTGAATAGTGTGAATTGACATTTGTGAAACATAACATAACATAACATAGAACGATCGTTTTCTATGTATAACGGCCATTATTATTCACTCCGGGTGTAAATCAGGTTTAAGTTAATTTTACACCCTATCATTAACCCGACAATTTAAACCAATATCCATAATATTCACTCAAAAACATGCATTAAACCCGCTGGATCCAAAACGGATTTAAAACAGTTTCAACCGATTTTAACCCGTTTTAAACCAATGTAATTTCAAATTTCACATAAAATGACATTTTTGTTTTTGCTGTTTTTGACTAAATGGGGATTGATTTGATTTGTTGTGACATCAACATTTGGTCCAAATCACTAATTGTTGTGTCCAATGTGAAATGACTGAATTAGTGTACAATAATATTAATACATTTATTTTTTAATAGAACAAAGGAAAAATGTTAGATACTATAAAGTTAATTCCAAAATTTGCATGTGGTGCCATAACCGTTGTCAAAATTTATAAAATTGTTCTTATATTCTTGCTTTTTATTATATTTTCACTTTCATTTAATTTCTGCGAGAAGTGTCAAAAATGTGACATAAAAAGAATAGTCAATAGTATGAAATTGAGTTCTAATCCGGGTCAAAGTACTTAAACTAGTCTACGGAGTGCAGTTTATATTCAATCGGACTAAACACCGACACGTTTTAAAAAAAAATTATTATCGGGTTTAACGACTGAATATTATGGACTTGTGTTAAATTTTTGGGCTAAACTTACTTAAACCCGGGTGTAAACTTTAGTTCGGATTAAAGTGGGTGAATAATATGGCCGTAAGACATTCCAAAGACCGAAATGCCAAAGTTGTACCTTCAAAAACTTAAAAAAAATTACATCATTTCGAAATAAAGAATGTAAAAATTTGTTTGTTTCTTAGTTTAAATAAAACAATATTTAAAAATTGAATTTACTGGATAAAAAGTGTTTGATTTTTATGGGAAAATATAGCTACAAAATAAAATTTAATAGTTTTATGTACATTTAAGTGCATATTTTTTAATTTTTAGGTGCATATTTTATGCGCATATTTTGAATTTTTTAATGCATATTTTTAATTTTTAAGTGCATATTTTATGCGCATATTTTGAATTTTGTAGTGCATATAAATCCGAGCCCTGGTGATGATAATGCAATAGAGCAACTTAATTATTAGCATAGGCCATTAGCCGACCCCGTTTAGTAAGCGCGAATTGAATGGTTGGCCATTTTTAAGCATCTTTGATTAATCTTTCTGGTGATAGATAAAGTTAGGTAGAAACAAGATGTATGTTCGGGCACCCCTCTATGAAAACGTTAAAAACGTTGCTAAGAAATGGTGCTAAAGCCTAAGCGTACTGTTACCCAGAAATTTGAAAAAAAGAAGAAGATAGAAATCGACACTCCTCTAATTTTTTCATAATTTTCTTCACGCGAAATTTCGATTTAGAAAATTATGAAAAATGTTAAAATGAGTGACGATTCATATTTTTGATATGCCAATTAGTATTACAGTATAGAACTAATACTGTAGAAGTAGAGTACTGTTGTGTCATCATATACTGCGAACATTACTCTTTTCGGTCTCAAAGCGCCATCAAATCTTTATTATAAAGCGTGTTTTTTTAGAGGTATACAAATTCTTTATAAAATAAAATACTTAAAGCTAATGTTAGATGATTTTATGCCATTACTGATTAAAAATGATTTCGGGCATTTGCGCGCCACGGCTAGTCCGAATAAAGCGCAACTTGAAGTACATTTTTCGACAACATTATCAGCAATAACACGGCGAATGTTGACTTCCAAATTGTCAAACGTCTCTGGTTTATCGGCAAAGACAAGTGACTTACTGACTTCACATACCCCCAAAGAAAGTAATCTAAATGTGTGGGATCACAGGATCGTGGAGGTCAGTTTACAGGTAGGTCCATTAGGCGAAATTATGCGCTCAGCAAATGTTCCCCGCAATTAATTGATGGTGTCGCGCGAGTTACGTGCATAGCAACGCCACCAGCATCGTCATTTCATTACCATCCTCGAAGCGAAGTACATAATATGCATATGCACTACTTGCTAACAGCACTGACAGACCATCAACACCTTCAGCTAAACAACCAAATTGAACTTGGCCTTGGTTTCTTAATCAGCGCCAATCAGCAGCCAGGAACAGAACAGCCCATCAACAGAATTGTTCCAGAGACATCGATGATGACCTAGTTAGAGAGTAGCGGCGGTTGCAATGCAAGCAAAACATAATGCTTGCTAAATTTACTAACTGTTTACTATTTACTCTATTGTGTGTTTAGCTAGGTATTCTGTTAGTAATTTTCAAGAAACAAAGTCAGTCGTATGAAGGAGCTGATAATAAAAAGACATCTAATTGATAAGTTGTGTTTTATTTTTTAAGTATATTACTGGCGCAGTCGGCTTGGAAAAAAAAAATCCAAAGTGTAACATAAGAAATTAAAAATAAAATCGGTTATTTAGTTTTCGTGAAATCTAAGTAAAATAATAAGTGAATAGAGATAAATAAATAAAATTAGAAAAGTAAATTAAATATATGTATTACCTACCTGCAAATATATAAGAAAAAAAAAAAAAACAGATTTAACAAACATTCGAACAATTAGTGAAAAGTGATTACCTTTGGATTTAAGACAAAGCACACATCGTCGAATTACCGAATGTGGTGGATATCAATCCTTCAGCTTCATAAAAGGACCTAATTCGAACAGGACATAAGAACCAGCAAATTGTTTACGGAGATTTTTAGACAATTATTTTCCCGGTGAGTTCAGTGTTGATATTTGCATTTATCGTTTTTCCCTTATGCCTCTCAATCCCTTAATATCCAAAAAACGAAAGTTAAAGAAAGCTACCCATATAGTGTAGTGCGTAGTAACGGAGAGTTGGACTTAGTTAAAATTAAATTAGATTCCACCGATATTTCTAGAAATTTAAGTCTTGCAACTAACGCAGATTACGGTGACAATTATAAACAAATTAACGTAACATTAACCGTTAATAAGGAAATAAAACCGCTTATCAATTTAAATAAATCAACTGAGAGTTCAGTAGAGTTGAGTGGTTTTGAAAAAATGGAACCTAACAAGAATTTAACGGAAATTTTAGACTCACTTCGAGTTCCTGATATTGTAAAAGACTTGCCCACCTTCGACGGCAATCCACGGTTGTTATTTGATTTTATAAGCAACGTCGAGCAAATTTTCGGTCTTATGTCTGGAATTACGGATACTAACTATATAAATATAATTCTACGAGCAGTAAGAAATAAAATAGTAGGCCAGGCAAATGAGGTCCTAAATATGTATGGGACAACTTTAGAATGGAAGGTAGTAAAAGAAAATTTAATAATTCATTACTCTGATAAGCGGAATGAGACTAGCCTTATTCGAGATTTGCATCAGTTAAGGCAAAATAACTGCACTGTAGAAAGGTTTTACTCCGAGGTAGTGGAGATTCTTTCTACTATGATAAATCACATTATGGTTCATGAGAAAGAGGCTAGTGTCATTAAAGCGAAACAAATGCTTTATGAAGAAATGTGCTTAAATACATTTTTATCGGGTCTAAGGGAACCATTGGGTTCCACTATTAGAGCTATGAGACCAAGTAAATTAGCAGAAGCTCTTAATTTATGCCTAAGGGAACAAAATGTGTCTTATTTCTCAACTCATCAAACACGTAACAATATCCAACCTCATATATATCAACAACAACCACCTATTCGACCAAATTATACCAGCCTACAACCAAATTACAATAATCAGCCCCTACAACCCCTACAAGCAATCTACAGCAATCATCCCTCGCAATCGTCATACAGACAGACTTTCAATACCCAACAACTACCCTATAGACACTTACCTATACATGTTCAACCACCAAATAGACCAATTTATAGAAATCCACAACCATCGTTCAGAACGAATCAAAATAATACAGTACGGCCATCCGGATCACATGGAAATGTAAATAGATATCCCCCTCCAGAACCCATGGACACTTTAAGTGCAAATTCTAACACCAATAGAAACTTTCATAACAACATTCCATTAAATCATAGGCAACAATTTTTTAACGTAGAAGGTTTGAACAATTTTAGAACTACAGAACAGAATAGAATGTATCAAAATCCACAAAATTATATTCATCCACAAAATTATATTCATAGCTCAAATTTACCAGCTTCACCAAACTATGTTTATGGGTCTGAGAATGAGGTAGATGATCAAAATTTTCGCTTACCAGCCTTGGAGAACCAATAGGTTTCTTAAACCTAAATAATTACAATTCCTACTTGCTGCCGTATATTATCATTAACTGTTTTAATCGTAAGCTAAAATTCCTCATAGACACAGGGAGTAACAAATCATTTCTTAATCCAGATATTGTTGATAGACAAAAAATTGAATTCATAGATCCTATTGAAATAAGGTCAATCTTCAATTCTCATATAGTTAATAAGCAGATAAGATTAAATGGATTCAAAGAGTTTAATACAAAAAAAGAATTAGTATTTATTTTATTTAAGTTTCACGATTATTTTGACGGTTTGATCGGTATAGACACTATGAAGGAACTCGGTATGAGAATAGATATCCAAAAGTCGTATATAGAAACTAATAGCGTAAGGATAAGTTTAAGCTATAAGCCAAATTTAATGTCAAAGACGTACACTGTTCCGGGATTAAGTAAAATAATTTGTCATTTACCTGTTGATACAGAATTCGGAAGTATATACATTAAGCCTATTTTAATTAAGAATAATCTTTTCATACCTGAGGGAATATACCAATCCCAAAATTGGTATTCACTAGTAGAAGTAATTAATACTTCTGATGTTCCACTTAGTTTTTTCATTGAGAAGCCTTTAATGACACAATCTATGAATAAGAATGAATATGTAGAATTCCACAACTTTTCTGTGGATTATGATATGCAAATCAAATGTGCTAGCATTGACAAATTAATTAGAATAGATCATCTGAACTCTGAAGAAAAAAGGGCAATAACTAGACTGTGTAAACATTATGAAAATGTTTTTCTTCAGGAGGGTCAAGACCTAACATTCTCCAATCAAATAAAACATGAGATAAAAACAAAAGACGAAGTCCCAGTCTATTCTAAATCGTATCGGTATCCATATATCCATAAAGAGGAAATTCAAAAACAAATTATGGAAATGCTTAGTCAGGGGATAATACGGCATAGTTTCTCACCATGGTCGTCGCCAATATGGATCGTTCCTAAAAAAAAGGATGCCAGTGGGAAGGTGAAGTGGCGGCTAGTCATTGATTACCGCAAGTTAAATGAAAAAACCATTGACGATAAGTATCCTTTACCGAATATCACCGATATTTTAGATAAACTGGGAAAGAGTGTTTATTTCACCACCTTAGATCTTGCTTCTGGTTTTCATCAAATTGAGGTGAAGTCCCAAGACATACCGAAAACGGCATTTTCTGTGGACAATGGGCATTATGAATTCGTTCGCATGCCCTTTGGCCTTAAGAATGCTCCCTCCACATTCCAACGCGTTATGGATAATGTGCTACGGGATCTTCAAGGGAAAAGTTGCCTCGTCTATATGGACGACATAATTGTGTATTCCACCTCACTTCAAGAGCACATGGAGAACTTAGGCGCAGTTTTTAGTAGACTTAATGAAGCAAATTTAAAAGTCCAAGTAGATAAATCTCAATTCCTTCAAAAAGAAGTATCATTTCTTGGACACATAGTAACATCCGAGGGAGTGAAACCAAACCCTGACAAAATTAATGCTATCACAAACTTTCCCATACCTAAAACAAAAAAACAGATAAAATCATTCCTCGGCCTTTTAGGGTACTACCGCAAATTTATCAGAGACTTTGCTAATTTAACGAAGCCCATGACAGAATGTCTTCGCAAAAATAAGGATATAAACCTGGATTCAAGATATATAAGCTGTTTTGAAACTTGTAAAACCCTTTTATGCAATGAGCCCATTCTTCAATATCCGGACTTTTCTAAGCCATTCAACGTTACTACGGATGCGAGTAATGTTGCAATAGGCGCTGTGCTATCGCAAGGACCGATAGGGTCAGATAAACCGATTTGCTATGCAAGTCGTACTTTATCGAAGTCCGAACAAAATTATAGCACAATTGAGAAAGAGCTTTTAGCGGTTGTGTGGTCAACAAAGTACTTTCGTCCATATCTTTTTGGAAGGACGTTTCAGATAGTTACTGATCACAAACCTCTTACATGGTTGTTCTCTCTAAAAGAGCCTAACTCAAAGCTAATTCGTTGGCGTCTAAAGTTAGAAGAGTTCGATTATTACATAACTTATAAAAAAGGAAATCGAAATACAAATGCTGATGCTTTATCCAGGATTGAACTCAATATAAACGAAACAGCAACCTTCTCTGAACATTTAGACTGCATTTCTATGCAAAACAATATAGATGAATTAGAGAGTATTTCCACTATTCATTCTGCAGAGGAAAATTTAGATGACGGTATTCCAATATCGGAACGTCCATTAAACGAATTTGTAAACCAATTAATTTTTGAAATTGGTAGAAGTAGGTTAAAACCCCATGTGAAATTTGAAATGCTATTCCAAAAGAAAAAAAGATACACTATAAAACATAGAAATATAAGCAACGAAGACATTATACGAAATATTTTTAATGAATATATTATTAACCAGAAACATTTAACTGCAATATTAGCAGACGATATCATATTTAGAACTATTCAAACAGTTTATTCAAAGTACTTTAATAATTCTAGGATTAAGTTAATTAGGTGTACTAGTATAGTAAGAGATGTAGTAGAAACTGATGAGCAGGAAAAAGTAATAAAGGATTATCATCAGAAATCAAACCATAGAGGAATTACGGAAACTTTTGAACACCTCAAACGGGATTTCTATTTCCCTAATATGAAATCATATATAACCCGTCTTATAAACAATTGTGATATATGCCAAAAGTACAAATACGGCCGTGATAGGGAACCAATAAAATTTCAAATTACTGAAACACCATCCAAGCCGTTAGATATTTTACACATAGACATATATTCAGTTCACAAAGAAAATTTTCTAACAATAATTGATAAATTTAGTAAATTTTCTAGTGTTTATTTGTTGACTGCAAGGAACAGTATCAACATCATTCAATCTTTGAAACACTTTTTCTCACATCACGGCGTTCCGAAAAAGATCGTTACGGATAATGGAAGTGAGTTTCTGTCGACAATCTTTAAAGATTTCTTAGATCTTTACGACATTATTTTGCACACAATATGCGCCAAAAGCTCAAATGGGAACTCCCCTATTGAACGCTTTCATTCAACTCTAACTGAGTTGGTTCGAATACTGCACAATCAGAATAAGAAGAAACCAATAGGTGAAATAGTTGATGAAGCCGTTATCACCTACAATAATTCGATTCATTCAACGACAAAATTGACACCATTTGAGTTAATATCTGGCCATTACCACAAAAATACCCCATTTCCATCTAAATCCAATCCAAAAACTGAACAACAATACCTTAGAGAGCATACTGAAAAATACAAGACTTTATGTAAATTAATATACGATAGTAGTTTAAAACATAAACAGAATGTTATAAATAGACTTAACGAAAAGCGTAAGGATCCTCCTGATTTTAATCCAAACGAAATAATAAATGAATTAGATGACAGGAGAAATAAATTAGCTCCTAGATTTATTGAACATGCTGTTATTAATAATAACAAGATTACAGTAGACACAAATAGACGTAAGGTCCATAAACAAAAAATTAAAAAGAAACGTAAATTCACTAACACACAAATGTTGGAAAATAATATCCAATGCTGCCACCGATTGCCGGTCGAAGGTTGGGTGAGGTAATAAATGAACCAATAATAATCTTTTGACCCTTGTTCATTGTCCATTTCGATAAACTGCCTAACTCTTTCAAATAAACTCTAAATAATAATAATAGAGTAAATAATAATATTGATTATGTTTTATTTCCTAGTTACTTATATCCTGAGGTTGCAGTTTTAAATTCAGAATTTTGCGTTATTTTTATAGTACCTAATATGTTATTATTTAGGTATTTAGGCTATTTGGTATAGCGTCTTAAACTTTCATTTTCGTGTTCCTTTATTCCTATTCTCCCTTATCCACATGTACCTTACAAAAAACGATCACTGCATTTATTAGCATTGCATAAACCGAGGTTGATGAATATGCTGGAAACATTAACACACACGTTAGCTGTAATATCAGCAATTCAGCGAAGATTCATATGGCCTCCACTTCATTCAGGCCATACTAAGGCGGGAGGAGTTACGTGCATAGCAACGCCACCAGCATCGTCATTTCATTACCATCCTCGAAGCGAAGTACATAATATGCATATGCACTACTTGCTAACAGCACTGACAGACCATCAACACCTTCAGCTAAACAACCAAATTGAACTTGGCCTTGGTTTCTTAATCAGCGCCAATCAGCAGCCAGGAACAGAACAGCCCATCAACAGAATTGTTCCAGAGACATCGATGATGACCTAGTTAGAGAGTAGCGGCGGTTGCAATGCAAGCAAAACATAATGCTTGCTAAATTTACTAACTGTTTACTATTTACTCTATTGTGTGTTTAGCTAGGTATTCTGTTAGTAATTTTCAAGAAACCAAGTCAGTCGTATGAAGGAGCTGATAATAAAAAGACATCTAATTGATAAGTTGTGTTTTATTTTTTAAGTATATTACTCGCGCCGTATGGCATGTTACGGCATCTTGTTAAAACCAAAGCTCAGTCAGGTCAATGCCATTTTCTTTCTGTAAAATCTTCCAGAAAGTAGAAGGGCATAGTTCCAATTGCTCTGCACGATGACGAATCGACTCATTCGGATTCTCCTCAACACTGCGCTCCACCACGCAATAACTTCTTCTATTCGCTTTGTTGGTCGTATTTGGGGAAGCGTATTATCCACTACGTGTTCCGAATAACTTGCTCAAATGGACGATTATGTCGACCGTAAAATGGACTTAGCGCACTATTTGACGCATGGTTTGACGAGCCGAGCCATGGTTTTCAAAATAATTTTGCATAATTTGCATGAATGTTCTGGCGATGAATAGATACATCGTAGAATGGCAAAACGCACTAACCACAAATCAACTTTCAACTGTCAAATTGACAATCTGTAGAAACAGTGTTGCCATTGCCATTTTCGAATATCGTCATAAGGCTACAGTTGAAGTCAATGGTAATGGTGTCTGGTGTGGTCTGTTGCCTTTTTTGTTCAGAATTATAGTTTTTATAAGATATAGCCTATCACTATAATATTTACTATGTATATAGAACCACACAATAAGAACTTATTCGTATGTTCCACTATAAGCACATTAGTAGGTGTCATTACTGGACACTGTATTATTGGGAGACATGCTCTCAGGTTGTGCCTCCCTTTCAACGATTTCTGTAAAAGGTACATGGACAAGAAGGAGGGGGAGACTGTTCTTCATCTGTTCCTATGCACGTGCCCAGCCATCTCATTCAGTAGAAAACTACAACTAATATGTGCCATACAGCACAGTAACCCTTCGAATCTGTTTTGGTCTAGACGTGTCAAAAACCTGTCTTGGGTTATCACTAAAAATGTTTTGAATAGACTGTCATGTAAATATGTTATGGCCTCAGCTTCACTCTTTGATACCACGCCTGAATTTTCTCTAGATGGTCTAATAAGGATACCTTCCTTCTCATGGTCTACACTACACACTTAAGATTATCTATTGATTGCATATGGTCATGCGATTCGGGTACTGACCGGATCGCTGATAAAAGCTGCCGAAACGAGATATATTGGTTTCATTGTGCACATGGTTGGCACCAGAATACGTGAGGTATTCAATGTAGAGCAGCTACTTTTCAGGACGAAGCGGTCCACTTTTCTGTGGTTTCGCCATATGTTAAGCTCATGTCTTGATCTTGGATTCCAAAATGTATTATGTATACCACTACTTCTGACCGAAAATATACCGGATGTAGTATGAACAAATCTCCAACTTTCTTTCTTTTTAACTAAGACACTGTAGACTACTGAGAGGGGTACTCAGGGGCGACTTCACTAGTGCATGTGCTGAGCTTAAAAAAAAATAAATAGTTGGCGCAACAGGCGTGTAGACACCCTAGGTCTAGCTTCTCACAACCATTCGTTTTGTGTGAGTTTTTATTTTTGGGACAAATGGAAGGGACCTACAATTTTATGCCGAGTCCGAACAGCTGAATTGAGAAGCTTTTTCATGACATTCATACTCTCGGATGTTTGTCAGACTTTCGCGAGAGGTGGCGCAGTAGAAAAAACCTTAAGATATGTAATTTGTGTTTTTCCGGGGATCGAACCTGGGACCCCTCGCACAGTAGTCCAGCACACATGTACATGTACCTACATGTACTGGGCTTACTAAGAAGAAATCGACGGTACAGTGAAATATTTGTTCTGTCTTTTGAGGTGGCAGATCTTTGGTGCTGAAGTGTTGAATTCTGGTCGCAAATCACTTATAACAATAATTGCCGACAATAATGTCGTTTTCAAAATGTTTACGACCATAATAAGCTATTTTCTGAATGAATTATTTTCAATTATCGTCATAATATGGAATTTTTGCTTTAATCTCTAGAGTTCTATTGTTTCGACGATGATTGTCTGCAAAGTTATTTGATTTGGGGTCCTGATATCATAGGCACATTATTACTGAAGTAAATTTAACAGTTTTTTCGACAAACAATGAAACTACAGTAATTCTGAAAGACACCATTAGTTGTGTCTACTACAGTTGGATAACAAAAAACTTCTGTTCGGTTTAATAGGTCACTGCTGACTCCGCATATTATAACCGTAGATATCTGTCATTATTTTTATATGTTTTTAAAAAATGTAGTGTCCTGGTAAAAGTTCAGCTAATATCCTAAATTACCCGCTGTTTAGTTTACAAACGAATATGTAAGTTGTAGGGTCTTTACACCGTAACAACAACAATAAACCAATTCTTGTTGGACTCCCTGCCAACCACACTATAAATGCGAAATTATATGAATATTCAAGTGGAAAGAGAATGAAGAATTATGGGAGCCATAAAAGTAAAAGCAGTTAGGGAAATGTGGGCGATATTGAAAAACCTGGCATTGTACGTACGTGTTGTACGGAAGAACAAAGTTATTAAAATACTATATTTCGGCATCACACTCATTTGCTTGCTGGTTCATGAATTTGCGATTTAATATTTAATAAAGTTAAAAAACGAATCGTTGAATAAGACATTCCAGTTATGTGAAGTAAAACATTTTGTACATCTATTGATCATAGTCGTGTTGGTCTCCTGAACAATTTAATTATTTAATACAATTTTTGATCTGCAGGATAAAAAGCTACTATCATCCCGTGGAGTACTAATATCGAATCAAACCCTCGTTCTGCAAGGCATTTCAAAGGTCTCACATGGAAAATATTTTTGTCTTGCCACCAATATGCAAGGCAGTGTGTCCAGTAATGAAGTCTATCTAGACGTCAAATGTAAGCATCTATAACTGCTGTGGAACTCGAATTTTAATTTCTTCTTATTGCCCATTTCTTTTTACTTTGCAGATCCCCCAATCTGTCAAGCAGAATCAACAGTGATACGTGCCGCCATCAAACAGACTGTCAACATAACATGTCTTGTGGATTCAAATCCACTAAATAATTTAAACTACAAATGGCAATTCAACAATTCACTCGATAGTGTCATCGAATTGCCTCTTACATCGAACCAAATGCAAATGCTGCATAACACCCAACCATCCACGCTTCCGCTGAAAGGCGAAATGATAATGCCTGGACACCACCACAATCATTATAACTTTTACCAAGAATATCATAAGCATCCCCATCATCATAAAAAATTACTAGAAAAAATCATTATTCAGAAACAACATCAACAGTCATCAATGGTTCCCATTGATCTTCATGGCAGAATTCACATGTCATCAGATACAAAGGAAACTCTTAATATAAATGGACATTTGGCCTACGCTACCGTGCATCAAGAAGAAAGTCATGATTTTCCGCTGGCACAAATGCTCTACTCTAATATGGTATATACAAATCAATTGGACAAAACCAAACGAATATATAATGAGAACTCAAAGCGATTAAGTGATGAAAGGAAAATGACAAACATAGCGGGGAATTCATTACACGGTCATGGTATGAAGGGTTCAGGAAATCTACCCCTGCATAATGTATATCAGTATAGTATTGAATCGTATGAGAGTTTTGGAGCAGTATCGTGTGTTGCCAGTAATCAGATGGGTCAGAGTCAACCGTGTTGGTATCATATACAACCTGCAGGTATTTACCATGTAAACATATTCAATTTAATTCAATAGCATTTATATGTCCTTAGCAAAAATTGAGTCATCATGTTTCACTTAACCCGTGAATTGACACATTTCCATCTTTCGGTGTATGCGACTGTGTTCGTATGTTATTTGCACTGTGAGAAAATATACTTACTTAGCTGCCTAACGTGGGCTATAGACTACTAGTTCAATCTAGGTTCGTTTCTAAATCCTCGCACGATATCACAGATCCAGCTTTATTGAACGTTCTCGTGTTGGTTCACTATTACTCTGCACCCTTTATACAGCTAAGAATCATGATTATCAACAATCTGTTCCTGTCAGACCGGCGATGTGGAGCACTTTCTCTGTCAACTTCTACATTTGATAATAGATCCAGTCCGAACACACCGCAGAAATGTAGATTTCATTGACATTATCGAGCTCGTTAAATAAACAAACAGGTTTCCTTACCACGCATTAATGATAATGATAACTCTTCTTCCCCTTTGTCCATTCACGGGCAAGGGATCGACTATTCAAAAGATGTCATGTCAGTCCCATTTAATATGTAATTTGATAACTCTCACCAACCGATCAATAGTACCCTTTATTTAGCTTATAAGCACCCGAAGCCGCGTCTAATGATAGGTCTCGAACCTCCATACGAAAATTTAAGCTGCCTTCGCAATTGCCTCATGTGGTTTCCTGGGTCGTTATCCAGCATAATTTTCGCTGTTTCTTTCGACATCAATCAAGCATCAAGTTCAACCCAGTTCTTGATTTAATATCCTTTGCCAAGATCTAACATATTCGTGATGCCTGTAGTAGCTTTCGGATCAATTATTCTTTTGCACTTATGGAGAAGATATTGGTTATTCGTACCGCTGTCAAACCAGAATGAATATGGTCTAAGGTCGTGTCCTTCAGAATGGTTTAATGTTTTTGGTTAAACGCTCCAGCGTGCTGCACCCATATAACAGTACGGATTCAATGTTGGAAAGAAACAGTTTTAGCTTGGTGACACCATGGGTTAAAAATTCAAATTCTGACGGATTTCCTTCAGGCAAAACGTGATATTTATATATGCACACTATCCTACGTACTACGATGACTTTAACTGCTAATGATCTAAGACTATGCAATCTTATAATCATTCCTGGACAATCAGGTACCGCCTTCTTAAAACAGATAAGAGCTGTGTCTGCTATTACTATAAAAACGACGAGAACTATTTTTCAGTCAAATCCCGACTGCAAAAATGACTAAGGCCTTCGGCACACGGCTCGTATCCTCATCGTAGCTCATGCGGTGCGATGTACAAGAGGCAGACGATTTGTTACCGCACACTTGTATTTAAAGGGCACACGACTCGTACGCTACGCGTAATCGTCGCAGCATGCATGCTACATGACGACTATCGTCAAGCAATGTCGGCCGCTTATCGTCTTTGTACGAGTACGCTTGGAGTTGGTTTACATTTTTCAATATTCTTACGATTGGAAATTGCGTCGTGTGTGGTTTAAAACGCTTATCGCTATCGTAGCTGCACGTAGCTCCTTCAAACAATACCCATCAAACTTCCCTTGAGAACGACACCAACAACTCTTAGTTGAAATTGTAGCTATTTTGAACTACACTAGAAATTCCTTATCAAACTCCTTTACGTGATTGTTTGACTATTTGAATTCTGACAGTCAATTCTCCGTTTATGTTTCTCTTGAGAAGAAATTTCTATTCTCCCCATGTCAAAAAGTTACTACGCCAATCGAGCACACAGCACAACGGAGAGATTGACTCAAATGTAATGCATTATGGTTGCTACAAGGTGTTTCTTTCCCACACTAAAAATTGGAATTTAAAAATGTAGCTTTGCCTCTTACTGTTGGAATTTCCAAGGGATTTTTACACATTTTTCTCGAAATAATTTCTCCCACCATACTACATTCAATTTACACTTTTTTTATACTTATTTCTTTTAGATCTTCCCGATCGGGTGAAAAATTGCACAGCCAACAATGCAACATCCAGCTCCGTACAAGTACAATGCATCCCTGGATATGATGGCGGTATCCAGCAGCATTTTCACGTACAAGTTTTTGACGAACTCAATCGACAAACTCTCTACAATGTAACGTACAGACATTCCAATTTCAAAATTAAAAGTCTACCTAGTGATTCGGTGTTTGTGTTGCATATTACGTCAATCAATTTGCAAGGTTCCAGTAAACTGGCTTATCGTTTGAGAGCACGTACTCTGTCAGTACCACTCCTACGAACTGGTAAGTACATATTATTACATTCAAAGGATACAAACTTGTTTATGTAGCTCATTGGATTTATTTTTTCTTTATTTACAGCGTCTTCCACTGCCGTTTTAACACAGCTAACGCCATTATTGGGCGCTTTGATGGGTTTAATAACAACCCTCATTCTAGTGGTTATATGCATTGTGATATTTATAAAATTCCGTCAGAAACATATCTACCGGTCGAATGGAAGTACTACGGAAACAGCCGACAAGGGCAGTGTCGAGCTGCTTAATCGCAATCTGGGGAGTCGTTCGAGCTTAGAAGATAAAAATCCAGATGTTGTGCCACTGGAAAATAGCGACGACGAGTATCATGCCGAAGAGGAGGCATTTGATCGTTTAAATACAGAATCGTACAGGGTATTGTGCACACAGCCGACAATGCGAAACTCAGCTTCGCCGTCACCATCACTAATGCCATCCTTATCGCCTAAACCAGTAAGTAACTATAATTTCTATAATATAATTTAGCTAAATAAACGAACAAGCGTTAGTAAGTTCTATCGCAGTAACTTCTGGCAGATAATAGCTCGCATGGAAACTCTGCTGTGGAGTGGTCCCTTGCACCGCAGCAGTGCCAGAATCTGTGACATTGGAAGTCGCATCCGTACCCATACTTTTTTGACAAACGTTCGCAGTCGAGTAAGATAGACATCTGATTTAAGGAGCTTAGCTGGTGCTTTGTTGACTTTGGGGGATATTTTATTATTTTTTCATTTACCTAACTAATCGTTAATTGATATCAGTATATTGCAGTTGACATCGAGTACTTCTTTGTACGACTTCATGGAATATTCATACCAGATTTATGATAACTTCCCTTCTTGCAACGTTTTTCCGCAAGCTTGTCCGACTTCGCCTTTCTGCAAAGTCCCACACACCCAACCCATCTGAGGAAAACCGAAAGAAGTTCAAATGAGCCAGAAATGACTGCAATTCCCTCATAAAGCGGGTCAAATTCTCATATGACCAAAAGTTGAGGCAAAAAATACTACAATGTTCCAAGGGTTGTAAAAACGTTTGGTCATTTGTAAAAAATATTAAGAATTCGTCCTCGTCAGCGATCCCAACGATCATTTATAATAACATTCCAGCTGTCAGTTCTTTAGACATAGCTAATCTGCTCGCCGCACTTTTCGCAGCCAACTCGATGCTCCCAGATTGAGCTTTGTCTGCACCTGCACTCGAGTGCGTCGAATTTACCATGGGACCAATCCATTTTCGCACTCGTATAGTCGCAAGAGTACTTTATGATCCCAACATAAATAAATAAGCTGGTCCAGGGCCAGACTGTATCTCCCCCATCGTTTTAAAGAGGTGTTCTTCCGTGGCTGGCCAAACCACTTACGTCCATTCTTTCTATGAAATATCTTGAATCACGGAAACTCCTCAATGAGCGGCAGTATACGGTTTTCGTGGCAACAGGTCCACTGGTAATTTGAAGACCTATCTCACCGACCTATCTCCATCACTTCGATGAATCGAAGATTGTTGCACTTGATATTTCAAAGGCATTTGACAGAGTTTGGCACCAACCTATTTTGTCGAAAATGCGTGATTATAGGATCGACGTGTCTGTTATTTAATATATTAGAAACTACCTTTCTGGCCGTTCAATTCAAGTTGTTTTGGATGGTTTCAAATCTGAAACAGGGTTGGCCGAATAAACTACACTACATTTTCTACATCATTAACTACGCGTAGTAAATTAAATAAACTACACGCCTTATTTACTACAATTTGTTACGTCTGCTACATACATAGTAAATACAGAAAAATAAGAGAATTTCAGCAAGATTCAAAAGTATTAAACTAAGATTGGGTTGTTCACTAGTTGTACTCGTAGTCGTAATGTCGAGTGCGATATTTTACTTTCCAAATAACTTACGCTTATAGGTACGTACCTACCTGGTACAAAATGTGCAGAAGTAACAATGTAAACGCAAATACACAGCCAATACTATTCTAAATTTTTTTTTGTTTTATTAGAGTCATTCTTTTTCAAGGTATAATGAATATGCACTAGTTTTTATAGTCTTCTTGTGAAAGTCTGTTCCTTGTTTTTGTGCGAACAAAAAACCAGTGGTAAAAAAGTCTTTCAATAGATGTTCGGATTGAACAATTAACATTCGAGAAGCGATTTCGAATTCAAAAGCAAGCGTTCCATTTCAAATCTGACAGTTGAAGCTACGTCTGCTACAATTTGTTTCATTAACTACATTAACTACCATTTAACTACATTAACTACATAAACTACGTAGCAGACGTAACAAATGTAATTTGTTCTAAAAAGTGACAGTTCGGCCAACCCGGTCTGAAACTCACCATATAAATGCTGGTTTTCCGCAAAGCTCGGTTCTGTCTCCGACTCTCTTTCTCATTTTTATAAATGATCTCTCGTCTGAAACTTCTAATCCAATCCATTCCTTCGCTGATGACAGCACTCTTAGCTTCTCATATTCTTTCCAGGACTCACGTCCCTGCTCTCTGGCCGTAGAACTGGAACAGCAAAGTATGTTTAGGTCGTTGGAATGACCATATACACGAAGTCGCCAAGAATGCTGCGAAATGTCTAGGTTTCCTCAAACGGTTCAAGAAATATTTTTACCCTTTCTGATCTGGCTACAATATACAGGCGTTCATTCGCCCCAATCTTGAGTACAATTCTCATATCTCGTCTGGTGCTCCGAAAACCATATTGCACCTACTGGATAGGATCCAAAATCGTGGGTTGAAACTAATCGGAGACACAAATATCGCGAATTCTATTAATTCGCTTGAACATCGCAGAAACGTTACATGTCTCGAACTGTCTTATCTTTTTTAACAAACAGTGCTCAAACGAAATTGCCAGCTGCATTCCTCCTGTTTTGTACCGAATCTTTTTAATTAAAATCATAAATGTTCATTGTGTAATTTTGTGTAATTATGTAATGTTTTAGTGTAATGTGTATAATATGTGTGTATAGTGTAATTGTGTTACCAAAGATTGGATGCGTCTGAACAGTTTGACGATCAAAACCAAAGAGAAAGAAAAAGCAACGTAAACTATAGACTAGACAACGATAAGCAAAATGAATCAAACGAATAGTAATATTAAAGAACACAACAAAGAGAGCAATTACAGTAAAGATTCTAAGTTTAAGTGAATACTGTACAATTAGGTTAAAAATAACTGAATTTGAGTGGAATTAAAAATAGGGTAAATTATGAATTATAAACAATAATAACAAATGCAACTAGTCATACAGTAACGCTTGAATCCTTAACACCTCCCCTTCAGTAATTCAACCGTAATACTCGCCATGCTAGGAATGTCTATCAGTTTACCATTCAGCTTATTTTCGGTCGTACTATGAAATATAAAGATTCATTCATAAGCCGTACAGCACGAATGTGGAATGCTTTACCAAACTCTGTTTTTCCTCCCTGTTACAATTTACAGAGATTTAAAACCAATGTGCATCGGTATCTCCTGTCTTATCTATCCCCATAAGCATTTATTGAGTCATCTAAACTGTAATTCTTGTTGAAATTTAATGAAATGTCTAGGTAATTGGTGTCTTTAAACTCCACCGTCGAAGAAAACCCGTCAAATATATAATGGATACCCCTAATAAAACATTTCATCGATTGCCCTAAACAAATAATAAAATTCTCTCATTTTCATTTTCTTTCAGAGCGGAGAAATTTCACTCACAACAAATCCATCCTACAATGTTTGTGGCACACCACAACGAATACGAAAACCCGTTTACACGGCTCCGCCACCTTTGCTAAATAGTAAAGCCTCATCGAACATTTACACTCGAATACCCTATCTACCGACATACGAAACTCGCACCCCGCCAACATCGCCATACGGTTCATCATCCATATGTACAATGCCATTATTGGGGCAACGTCAACCCGCCCATATGCAATCATTGCAAGTACAGCCGCATCAATTACAAAACCCACAGCAACTCCCTATGACCAACGACAATGTTATGTTTTATAATTACACAATGTCCCCCTGAGAGTTAATTAATGACAAGATGAAATGTCACATTGTGAGCATTGGCGAAAATAGCACATGCACCAGTTCCGCTGAGAGAACGACAATTGTTTAGCGAACTCAATATATCGAAACAACTAATATCAAACTAAGACTATGTAAATGTATATCATTGTAGCTACATTCTATTTGCAAAGGCTTTCGAACGTCTCTAAAGAATTTATATCTCTTCCTGGTTTTTGTGTTTTTTCGTTCAAATAAAGCAAATTAAAACTGTCAAGAGCTATGCGATTATTAGCACCTATTATAATTAAGTGTAGAAATGTTTTATGTATTTGTTTTGGTTTTCTTTTTATAAATCTGTACAGTAAAAAAAGAAGAGAGAAATACATATAAAATATGTATGTAATGCTTATCCATAATAGATAGTAAAATGCAAGAAAAGGTAGCTAGCTTCGAGATATATATTATGTTCTGTAACTACATTAATTTAGTATGGTATTCTCTAATACTTATAAGATAAGTTTTAAGTTTGTCACAATTTTTTTATATTTAATCATGTAAAAACTTGCTCCATATACACACAGAAAAGAAAGTAACTTAAAAACATGTCATTTATAAATAGTTTTTCATTTAAAATGTAAATTCTAAAAAAAATTGTATTGCAATTGTTTTTATTGGTAAATATTCCTTTGTATGGCGCCTAGCAACCAGTGCGATGAGAACCACACCTACGGCTGGACTGGAGGCAATTCTTAATCTGACTCGTCTAGACCTAAACATGGAGGAATCTGCTACCAAAAGTGTGTTAAGGATTAGCCAAACTGGTACTTGGAACCCGTGCAACTTTGGTCACGCACAGATTCTAGGGAAATACATTGGGAATGTTGTCACTTCTGACTATCTGCAAGCTTCCACATTTCACTTTCACTCGAAATGAAATCGGAAATGAATTTTTGTGTTCTACATTTCACTGTATTCGATTTCGATTTTAAAAATTTTCGGAATTGAGACAAAGTGAAATTGTGATTTCGAAAATTTCGGAGTTTCCGAATCGCTCGAAATGCAGAACACTGAAAACGAATTCACTCGTTTTGCAATTTTGATTTCTGGAACCTTGCCGTATATGATCCCACATCTAAACTTTGATAGACCATCCTCCTGCTCGTTCCCGAGTAGAGATGAATGGAACACAGATGAACCTACAAAGAGGAAATCGATATCCATCTCCACAGATGGATCGAAGATGTACCAAGAAATGATATTACCATTTTCATTGACAGTCGGGCGGCTATTAAAGCAGTTTCTGCTATTGAAATAAAATCAAAGTTAGTTCAACGCTGCCGCGAAGAGCTAAAGGTTTTCTGCTCGCAGCACTCCACGGTCCTGTGCTGGGTCCCTGGGCACAGTAACAAGGCCGACGAACTAGCGAGAAATGGGTCTGCAATGGATCATGAGCTAGCACTGCTGTCGATAAAGCCACCACTCTGTAATCTTGAGAAAGCGGGTGAAAAATAATATTCGCATGAAAACCAACAACAGGTGGAAGGGACTAACTACCTGCGAAATATCACGGAAGCTTTGGCCAAAATACGACAGTGCCGCCGGACCATCAAACTTCTACACACACACAGCTCACTTCCTTTGTCACTGCCCGAGCCTCTGTCACTTGAGGAACAGAACACTTGGAAGTCATTACTTCCATGGCCTACAAGAACTTCCTGATGTCTTAATTTCTGATCTTTAAAGGTTTTTGAGGATATCAGGGTGGATGGCTGGACCACGCAAGAAGAAGGGACATGAGGCTAACAATCCCAACATCACCGGTTAACCCCCATCTAAAAGGGCATCACAATGGATCCACAAGGACCTACATAAGTGTGGCACAGCAGGATATACCCTGCTCTGTCAACCCGTTAACCTAACCTAAGCATGCCATTTATTTTTCAAGGAAAAACAGGGCTCTAATCGCGTAATTTATCAGACTATCATCGTTGAGACGATTGTATAAAACGACCTCGTTTTAAGTTTGCTTCATATAACATCACAATCACGTCGATCAATCGAATCGTTCATCGTTTTCATTTTGAACAGTTTGAGCAGAACTGTAAACAAACTGTGACAACTGAAAACTAATAAAATTGGTATATTATTTTGTTTGTTTTGTTCTCGTTTATGTGAAAATGCATGTATACGTTGGAAAATAAGCATAGGCGCACGAGAAATTATATCGATAAGGTTTGTAAAGGAAGAAAAAGAAGAGGAAGAAGAGGATTTGTGCATGCATTTTGCTTAAAGCATTTACTAACTTTGCTTTTGGGGGCGCTTACAATCCGGGGTGGACAACGGCCTCTAGCTAGCTGCATCCAGTTACGCTCACCAAGTTCGTTGAGGTCGCCGTCCAATTAAGCGCTCCACCTAAGGTTGGGTCTTCCTCTGCTACGTCGACCCTCACCCTCAGGGGTGGACTCAAAGACTCGTCGGGCTGATGCGTTGCTGTCCATACACGCTCCACGTGCCCCAGCCATATCAGCCGTTGTATCTTCAGCTTTTTGATACAAACTGGACCGAATATCGTCCGAAGATTCTTTCTCTTAAAACATCCAAGGAGGTATTCTTCCGATTTTGACAGAGTCCATGCTTCTGCACCATACAGCAGGACCGGGATGATTAGTGTCTTATATACCTAATATCTCGATGCTGAGACTCCTTTCTCGTTGACAGTATATTTTGTTTTGTCATCATTTACAGCCAAGCATTTAGTGAATGCAATTCTATGATTGCATCCTCAAAAGAGAACACAGCTAGGGTTCGAACTGTCTTTTAACAAGTATGAAGAAAATGGATTTTTGTCCTATATTTTCACATTTCATCACACTAATGCTAATGCAGTGTCCTTTGTGAACATTATGTATGCTTTTGATTGGAAAATGTTTCCTTTAATATTTATTTTACTTTTAAAAAACCTAAACATAAACAAAATACACCAAAAACGATGAAACGATTGCAAAATAGCCATCGTTCAATCGAATCGTTTCGACGACGCCATTTGACAGTATAATTGTTTACGTGAAGCAATAAAAAGCGATGATCGTCCTATCGATTCGACGATTATCGTTGTTTGTTTGTTATATGAAGTAGAAGTATCGTCGAGACGACGTCGTTCGATCGTTTTAGCCTTACGCGATTAGACCCCAGGAAAAATTAAAGAAATTTTTTCATTTCACAGGATTTGTTTTCCCGAATACAGGGGTCTAATCGCGTAAGGCTAAAACGATCGAACGACGTCGTCTCGACGATGTTTATGCTTCGTGTAACAACCAAAAAACGATGATCGTCGAAACTATTGAACGATCATCGTTTTTTATTGCTACACGTAAACAATTTAACTGTCAAACAAGCGTCGTCGAGACGATTCGATTGAACGATGGCTATTTTGCAATCGTTTTATCGTTTTTGGTGTATTTTTGCTTTTATTTATATTTATTTTAAGTAATCAAAGCGACTCGTCAAGAAGAACACTAAAAATTCCCTCAAAACAAAGACGGAAAATAACTGACTGCGGACTTGGATGTAACCGAATGCTAAATAACTATATACTTGCCATTTACGACTTCTAATTTTTATTTTTACAAATGAATAAACAACTTTTTGTTTAAACAAAAACTTTATTCCTTTATACCTATATGTAAACGATTTTTCGATCGGCCGGTTGTCTTCATTGCTTGTCTGTTGAATACTATGTCCATTGAGATTTTTTTCCTTGAGATCACCTAAAAGGATGCACAAAATTAATCGGTTGGTTAGTCTATTGTCAGATTATTTTTACAAACTACTTACCTACCATCACGCAGCAGCCGTCTTAGTGGGCTGCCAGTGGCATTGAGCTCCTCAGCCAAGTCATCAACAACTTGTAACTTCCAATATAAATGGACTCTTCTGTAAAAATCTTAATAATTCGTTAACTAATACAATATTTAAATCAAATATTTACTTACATTATGCGATTTAATGCATACTCCATAAAACAATTGCTCCACAAAGAAGAAAAACGAATAAACAAATTGTGACATTCAATTTATTTTTAATTTTTTAGCCGTCATAGTTTGTTTACAGCAGTGCCCAAACTGTTCAAGACGAAAACGATGAACGATTCGATTGAACGATGCGATTGAGATGTTATATGAAGCGACCTAAAAACGACGTCGTTTAATTCAATCGTCTCGACGATGCTCGTTTGAAAAATTACGCGATTAGAGCCCAGTATAATTTACAGGATAGTTTTTTCTTCGAAATTTATTATTAGAATAATATAGTAACTTAAAAAAAATAAAATAATAAGTAATTGGCGAAAAAAAGGTACGGCGCTTCTCACAACTTCTAGTACATTGTAAATATGAATGAATGAGTATTTTAGTATTTTAAATATAATCAGAGTCAATGGTTTCATTGTCTAATTCGTCTTCAGTTCGACCAATTGTTTGATCAAGAGTTTGATCCTAGAATGCTAATGCTCGTGGCTACCCCTAATTAGCTAAACATTTGTCGATAAAATGATTTGAAAAAAAAAATACGTTTTTAAATACATCTGCAAGAGGTTATCGGTGACCAAGTTAGTTAGCGACTATACGTTGCTACGTGCCCGCGTTAAGAAGATCCAGCAAGATTATTTTTCAGACATCGTCGAAACGCCGAACATTATAGCCTTCTTAGGGTTAAACAGAATACAGAGAATACTCTCTCCTTACGGACACCTCTCGTAAGCGGACACCTCTTATAACCTGTACCGGACATATTTCAAAGAGCGGAATAAAAACCAGATTCTTCAAAAATGATCTCAGGCCTGAGAATAGGTTTCAACGTTTTAACTTTTTATTGCGAACACTCGTTCAACAGAGTTTTCAATGGTTTTAAGTCAATGGAAACAAAACAGGATGATTACAGGATATTTACAGGGTTTTTGTGAAAAACACAGGAGTCATTTTTCTACAGGATTTTCGTTGACAATACAGGGGTATCCTGTACAATACAGGCATGGTTAACCTAACCTAATCTAAGCTATGGCGCCTAGCTGATAATTGCTGCCATTGAGTAAAGTGCAATTCAAAGCTTGAATCACAATACATACTCCTTTCAGTCAGTCGCGCCGTTCTATTATTTCAAATTTCAGCCTTTTACAAGGAAAACATTTCAAAAATTCAATCGGCAATTTAAAGTGCATACTCCTAAAACTTCAATCTGAGAATTATTGTAAATCAGTAAATCAACAAAATGTTCATTTATGTTAATTTCGATTCGCCAGAAAAAGCACTTATTCTTTCCCGAGATCACTTTTTTCGTTCGTTTGGTACAAAAAAAAGCAATCTTTTTCAGAGTCGAGAGCACTTTTGCGAATCTAGATTTTTTCTCAGAGACGCTCGAGATTTACCAATACACTTACATTATGATGAAAAAAAAATCTTCACAACAAAAAAGGTAAACAACTTTTGGCAGCCACACCACCAACACCAACAAAGAACACAGCGCTGTATACTTCTTTTTGTTCGATTGGCCAGACGAAATCTACAGAAATCTTAAAAAATCTCAGATTGCCAATCGAATTCAACATTATTGTGACAAGCAATGTCTAAATAAGGACTGGTTCTATTTTATATTACGTTCTACGTTATGCAGTTTGCTCTATTGTTCGACGTATAGACTTTTACATAAAAAAAATTCCTCAACTTTTTTCGATAAAAAGGCATTTCCGGAATAGAAAAAAAACTTAACCAAATATTCGAGAACCCTCTATCGAATACTACCGAACTTAAAACCATATATTCGAACCGCTTTGAAATACCTACGACATCTGCCTTGTCATGCTGGTACCTGACTGCAGTAAATAATTCTACAGCCACATCATCTTACTCTCGTAGCGTGAAGACCTTTCTTTCGGCTGTGCTCTGATTTCTTAATAATCTATTTGGCTAATATTGCTATCTCCCTTGCACCTCTCAATTTTTTTGCAAGTTTTTCTTGATTTTTCTACCGCGTGGTGTGTTTAGTTAACCTCACTTCCATAACTTTTTTCTTTTGATCATAAAAATCATGGGCCCACCGGGGCCCAAAGATAAGCCCGGGAATTATTTCGACCTATTGTCCGACGATTGGTCGTTTGAGCCCAGGGCAAAAAAAAATAAACGTCTAACTAGCCTCCAAGAATTCCCCGAACTACCAACATCAAGAAACACTAGGAACCCAAAGTTTATAGTCATCACTGCAAAAAATGCTGAGACTCCTTTGTCTAGTGTAAGTATATTCTTACTAAAAAAAGTTATTGACGCAGTTAGTACTGAGTATGACAACGTCTCCTCACTTCGTGACGGCAGCCTATTGATTCTTGCTAAATCCGAAAAAGTCGCAGAAAAATTCCTTAAACTAACAAATATAGCTAATCAATGCCCAGTTTCTGTTGCCCTACACAAACAACTTAACTCATCTAAAGGCATAGTATACGCTCCATGGCTTATTAACCTCACTGAAACCGAGATTATATCAAATATGAAATCTCAAGGTGTCAGCGAAGTCTACAAATTCACAAAGAGAATAGACGGAATTCAGAAGCCTACAGGCTTAATGCTTTTCACTTTCGACTTATATTTCTTGCCTCAATCAATTGTAGTCGGCTTCTACATTGCGAAGGTCAAAGAATACATCCCGTCACCTATGAGATGCAGAAACTGCCAGCTACTTGGACATACCACCAAACGGTGCACCAAAAGTAAACTATGCGAAAGTTGTAATCTCCCCCCCCATGATCCTAGCGAGTGTACACGTTTGATGTGCGCTAACTGCCTAGATAACCACCCATCCTCATCAAAATTGTGCCCTAAATACATTCAGAACCAAGAAGTATTAAGAATCAAAACCACCAACAAATGCAGCATGGCCGAAGCCAGAAAGCTCTATAACCAACAAAACCCTCTACCCGCAAAACATATCACGGCCCCTTTCTCGGAAGTAGCTAGACAAGCAATTTCCCAACCAAAATCCAACCCCCGCGATATTTCTACACCTAATCAACCCAATTTACCCAATTCTGCCATAACCACAAATACTAAACATACCAGCGAACCCGCCAAAAATACAGCAATTAATCAACATAACCCGCAAACATTGTCGACTACATTCAATGTAGACATGCACCCCACCTCTTCATCACAAGAAACAATCTTGCACAATTCAAACCAACACAATCCTCATAAAATTCCGACTCAAAAATCTGAATCAACACTGATTAACTCAAATCCAACAGACACTAAAACTATCCTAAATAACTCACATTTTCCTCAAAACAATAAGTCTTTAAACAATAATAACAAACCCTCAAACAAGCTAACCCCAACTCCAACTGTAAATACCCAACACATTACGCCTTCAAACTCGCCTATATCCGTCTTCACCCAATCGCTCATCAAAGATAACGAATACTACATTCCTACCTTGGATCCCGATGGTGATGACTTCCAATAAAACATTTCTTACCCGAACTCCGCAGTCCGGGAATTGAGCCGACCGAGCTCGACCACGAGCTTGGGCGGTTCAACATCTGGATTGCGGAGTCAAACCTTAACAACATCTAACTTCACCTCACCTAATTTTTCACAATATACCTCAGATTATATTGTTCAAAAGTCTCTGGTATCAAAAAATACAGAATTAAAAATCCTACAATGGAATTCGGGTGGTTATTTCAATAACTACTCCAGTTACTTATAAATGATCTCAATCCCTCCATTATTTCGCTTCAAGAAACACACTTACCCGCAGATATCACAAAACCTAACTCTCCGAAGCAATACGCTCCCTTCTTTCATAACCTTCCAACTAACACTACAGCCAAACAGGGGGTAGGACTCCTAGTCCATAAATCTCTCCCCCACAGATTTATTGAAATCAACTCTTCAATATCAGCCGTTGCCGTTATTATCGAACTAAAACAGAAAATCACTGTGATATCCCTTTATATTCCACCTGACCAAACTTTTTCTGTTTCTGAAATAGAGAATATTGTTAATGGCTTCCAACCCCCCCTACTGGTAACAGGTGACTTTAATTCCTGGAGCCCCCTTTGGGGCTCTCTCCATTCTAATACAAGGGGCAAAATTGTGGAAGACTTTCTGTCCCACTCCGACTTGACCGTTTTAAATGATGGTAAACCTACCCACTTCTCTACCCACAATACCTTCACCCATATCGACATATCCCTAATTTCGGCTCAATTATATCCCAAGACTACATGCAAAACCCTCCCAAATCTTCACGGTAGTGACCACTTTCCGCTTATCACAACAGTAGCGGTAGGAACTCAGCACTCAACCCCAACTCAACTTCCTAAATTCCAAATTAATAAAGCCAACTGGTCCCTGTTTCAAAACGTTGCGTCCAATCTTACAACATCAACCGTTCCATCCCAAAATATAAATAAAGAAGCAGCCTTCATACATAAATGTATTAGAAGCGCAGCCAACCAATCCATTCCACAAAGTTCGTCCCGTCCTCAAAAAAAATCTGTTCCCTGGTGGAGTCATGAAATAGGCAACCTCCGTAATACCAAACAAAAAACTTGGCACGATTTCAAAAAGCATCCAAGTCAGGAAAAGCTCATTGCCTACCGCAAATCCAACGCGCAATTCCGCAAATCAGCCAAGCTTGCTAAAAAGGCTAGTTTTGAAAACTTTACCTCTAACATCAATCCAAAAGCCACAAGTAAACAACTCTGGGATAACATAAGATCACTCACGGGGGAATACATTCCCCGCTCTATAAATTTCATCAGTTCTGGAACAAACACACTATCCTCGCCTTTTGAGATTGCGGAACATTTTGCCAATACCTGGTCTAACCAAGCCGAAGACTCAAACTTCTCCTCTGTCTTTCATCAAGCCAAATATTCTGCTGTTAATATAAGCCCCCCTCACCTCCACCATCCATCCACAGCTGGCATGATTGAACTTCCTATTAGACTGATAGAACTTCAAAATTGTCTTCGCATGGTTAAAGGAAACACACCTGGCTTCGATAGAATATCATATCCAATGATTAAAAATGCACCCCTTGTACTTCAACAACGCATACTAACACTGTACAATCAAATCTTTGACAAGGGAATTATTCCCCAAGTATGGCGAATTGCCAGCGTGGTGCCAATTCACAAACCGAATAAAGCAAAAACTGAAGTCAGCGGATATCGACCGATATCCCTGTTACCATGTGTCGGCAAAGTTCTGGAAAAGATTATCTCTAAGAGACTATTCTGGTTTCTAGAAAAAAATAGCCTCATAAATATAAACCAAGTCGCCTTCAAACACGGTCGTGGGACCATTGACTCTCTTCTCCACATTGATCATTTTGTCTCATCCGCCTTATCAACAAAAAATCATATCACAATTCTATCAATAGACTTTGAAAAAGCCTTTGATAGAATTGGGATACATATCGTTTTAAACAAACTGATCGAATGGAAAATAGGTCCAAAGATGTACAAATATATTAGATCATTCCTAACTAACAGACAGTTCCGAATAAAAATACAGAATGTGCACTCTCAAATTCATAACTTAAAAAATGGTATCCCTCAAGGATCTCCACTGTCGGTAGTTGTTTTTATGATCGCTTTCAATGAATTGAGCCACATTTTACAAAAATATAGCACTATTAGGCACTGTCTTTACGCCGACGACTTGGTAATTTTTTCTAAATGTAAAGACCTGATAAAAACGACCACCACTTTTTCAAATATCCTTACAGATATTGATCAGTGGTGTACTTTCTCTGGATCAAAAATATCCTTGGACAAAACTAAAATCTTACATATTTGCAGAAAAACGAGCTGTTCAAAACACATTTCACTTAATTTTAAGAACAACAATATTTATAATGTAAATTCTCTAAGCATATTAGGTATTATTTTCGATTCTAAGTTTAACTTTAAGGAACACTGTATATATATGGAAAAAAGCCTAGCTACCAGACTAAATATAATTAAGTATCTTACATCTAAGTACTCTTGTTCACACGTCAACACCATTATCCGAATTATTAAAAACATTATCTTGCCCAAAATTGATTACGGCTTAGTCATCTACGGCAAATGCCCAAAGGCCTCGCTCCAACTTTTCAAACCGCAGTATCACTCCGCTGTTCGTGTCGCTCTTAAAGCCTTCAGGACGACTCCAATAAAATCTATGCTAACAGAAGCTGGTCTACCCTCAGTGGAGGAAAGACGGGATTACCTCACAGATCTCCTCTTCCCGAAAATCATTTCATCACGTGAATCACCCATTATACTGGATGCCAAAAAAGTACTATCCTGGAAAAAGCTACCCCGACGATCATCCGCAATTTATAATGCACTGCATTCCCCGTCATGGTCCGATATGCCAATCAATATTCACACACACAAAACACCAAGTCATCCTGAATGGCTATTCGATGAATCCTCTACCATAACCGACCTTCACAACTATCATAAAACAACTACAAACAACCGGATATACAAAATGATATATAAGGAATTAACACAAAAGTTCGTAGATACTAACTGGACTCTACTTTTCACCGATGCGTCAAAGACAGAAGACTGCACCGCTTTTGCGGTAGTAGATGAAAACTACAACGTCCTCATAAAGGGCCTAGTGCCTCAATTTTCTTCTATTTTCACTGCCGAAGCCCTTGCAATATTTCATGCTACAAAACTATTTCCAAACAAAAAAATACTCATTTGCAGTGACAGTCTATCCACAATATCTGCCATCCAAAACATCTACAACACGACACCAATAATAGAAGAGATCCGGGACAACCTAATTATAAACAAAAGTAGACTAAAAATTATGTGGGTGCCTGGCCACGCTGGAATAATAGGAAATGAGCAAGCCGACATGGCTGCAAAAGATGCAACTACAGAACCACTTATTACCTTCTACACGCACAACAAAAAGGACCTCCGAAAGAAATTGAAAATATTGTGGAGCAACAAAATACAGGACTATTGGAATGAACACCCCCACCACCATTACTCAATAATTAATCCCCAGGCTCAAATGGCATTATACCCTACAAACTGCTCAAAAATAATTATAAAATGCTTTTTACGACTTCGCATGGGCCATACAAGCCTCACACACAATCATTTACTTTCCAGGAGTGATCCACCAATTTGCCACATTTGCGAAAGCAATACCGTCCTCTCTATTAAACATTTATTTGAATGCCAAAAAATCAACGACATAGTAAAAAACTTCTCTACTGCTCCCCTTACTGAACTACTAAAAACACCAACAGAAGCTAATCTTAGAAATGTATACAATATATTAGAAAAACTAAAAATCTGTAAATTTATATAAAATAATTTAAAAAAACTAGCCGATAGCCCTGGTAGCTAGTGCTATATTTTGTTTTTATTATTATTTGTAATTTACTTACATAATAATAAAGAAATAATAATAATAATAATAATAATTCTACAGCCATTTATTCGAAGTAGAGGTTCTTGTCATTGATTACAGTAGAGGAGTGTATGTAATTTCTCTTCTCGAGCAAGCCAAGAACTCGAATTTTTTTTTTAATTTTTCTCCCGGGAAAGGCGAATGTATGCTAGTTCTGCACTTGAATTGCTTCAAATAATAGTCTTCTGAGGAACTGATGCATTTTTCCTAGAAAATGTTGTGAGCTGTGTCTTGTTTGCATTAAATACAACCAAGTTGTCTTTTCCCCACTTCAAGATTTTGTCCAGATCATCGTTTAGAGAACTAATTTGTTCACATCTCCTATTGTGTGATATAGCCACATTCACGGGACCACTGTTCGAGATGAAGGCTATGAGAGTATGCTGTTATCAGCAAAGCTGTAGATGTTATGATTTGTCGATCCAAGCAAAACTTTGATGTGGAGAAGAAAGAGAGTTGGAGAAAGAGTAGATCCTTGGGGCACTTCTACATTTATAGCAAACGAATTAGATGATCATTGAATACATGGACTGCTAGTGAAATGTCAGTTTCATACAAACCTGCGAGGAAAAATGAAGCAAACATAAGCACTAAGTACCCCTTTTGGCTCAGTGCGGCGAAAGTAGGAAAGAGTTTTCAATCTCTGCGCGCCTTTGCTATTTTTTTTACATAGAACACGGTGCCATCCATTGTAGAAACATTGCAACTGCGCAAAAATAACGACTTATTCAAACGATTTCAAACATTCTATAACAGATAGCAGTATGGCACACTCAGCACACAAACCTCGACACAAACCAAATCGCACGAATTGCTCGATGACATTTGAGTGTTTTCGTTTCTCTCCGCCGCTTAGTTTTGCTTCAACTAAAAATTGGCTGCTAGCAGTCCATGTATAGTATGTCAATGTAGATGATATACACCATCTACACTGTTGCTAGCTTTCTTCTGTTAGTAGTGTCCGCGTTTTGTCTCTTTTGTCTTTGTGTTTGTTGTTGTCTGCCCCTGTGGGCGCATATTTGCATGTTGAACCCCCAGAGATAGTCTCCCACGGAGATCCGAATGGGAGACTAGTTTACCTACGGAATTCTTTATCTCAGGAAGCGATAAACTAAGCTAAAACTCAATATTCTAACCTAAAAGCAACGCGAATATAGTGAACATAAGCAATCCGGTTAAATATGTACTTTATTTATCAGTTCTTCTTGAACGTCTTCTTTATTTTGCTTATTCTTTAGTATCTATTGTTTATTTCTCTATTTAACGAAGTCATTTTAGGTACTTTAGTAAATTTTTTGGCTTCCAACTCGGTCTCCTTTTTCGTTAGCTTAATTGCTTGCTAAAAAACACTGAGTGCCAACGATTAGCATGTATCTTAGCTTATTTATTATGGCCAGTACAATAAAAATGTGTGGACTTTAGCTTTCAAATTTAAGCTTTAGCTTTCGCTTAGCTCTTTCGCTGTCACTCTGCCCGTAGCCTATAAATTATCTATAATCTATGAATGATTGTTGAGAGAACAACAATAACAACTCGTATGATAGCTGTTTTGAACTAGGCACACCACTAATTCATCATCCGACTCGTTTTAGGTGATTACTTCTGAATAGTTTAAATTCGGACAGTCATTTCTTTGTATACAATCTGATGATGAATAATAAATCACGCAAATAATTGTCAAGCAGAGTGTAGTTACTGTAATTGCTCGAGCAAGACTCTTCTTTACTTTGCTTTACTAATAAAAATGTTTATTGACAAAATATAGGTAAGGCTTGTTTTATTGCACATCTACCTCATTGAAGAAAAGTAAAGTAAAGTAGAATTTTTAACACGCAATTACAACAGCTACACACTGCTTGACACTTTCGAGACTCTATATAGCTGTTGTAATTGCGCAATTGAAGATTCTACTTTACTTTACTTCACTGAGATAGATGTGCAATATAACAGCCCTATAAATGTCCTACAAATACGACACCGCCAATGTCACTGAACACAGCTCATTTCATGTGAAATGTTTTTCGCACTGTACACCGCCTTTAACACATTGAATATATCTGTCTCTTTCAGACAATCAACGGTGTCGTGGAGGTAGAAACGTCATCGACGTTTGACATTTATATTTTTATTTTGTATTATTATCCTATTTCGGTAATCTAGTCGTTGGAATGTTTATTTAATTAACTAATAAAAATACAAAATCATGGCTATACTCTTTCTACTCAGTTATGTATCTTTTGCCATACAAATTTGCTTTGTAACCGTGGCTATAGGTAATAATTTGTTATTCACATTTTAAAGTACTTCGCAATTCAAACGAATTGTTTATTGTTCTAGCGGCTGGTCTGTATTATCTAGCCGAGCTAGTGGAGGAATACTCGGTCATTGCTAAGAAAGTGATTTCTACCTTGATTGCAGCTACTACAGTTATTTATGTTTTGTTTATATTCTTCGATAACCTGACATGGACAATGGTGCTATGTGGACTTGGTGCTCAGATTTTCCACTGTTCCATAATGACAAATTTCCCTTCTATTAGCTTTTTATCTGTGCCATTCATCGGAACAGTTATCTTTTTAATAATCAATCACATCTTAGCGTTTCAATATTTCTCACTTAACTATTATCCGTTCTCCGAGGTAAATGTGGATTCAGATCGATGTAAAACTCAAACTAATGTTATGTTTGTGCTTGTCTATAGGTTCTGGCGTATTTCATCCTCTGCCAGTGGTTGGTGCCATTCGCTTTATTTGTTTCCCTAAGTGCAAATGACAACGTTTTGCCGACAGTACGTGATAACATTTCTCATAATGGTAAAGATTAAATTTGCAATTTACAAAATGTACACTAATATGTACTCATTTATATATGTACATTCCAGATAATCCCGATGTGGTCTCAAACTACTTTTCGAGACGACCAAAGAAACAGGGCTTGCTTATGCTTTTCCTTTCCCTAAAAGAGTTACTAGCTGGCCGAGCGAAGAAAAATTGATACATGCTAAACATCAAGACTCATAAGATGCACGATGAAGACTTTTGTCCCTATTGTGATTAATAATTTAGAGTTTGTAAATTTTTTTCAATAATTTAAAGACACATATAATTAGGAGACTAGCAATTAAGATGGTTTTCTTTAGTTATGTTTATTTGTTTGTAAAGCGAAACAAAATAAACATTTTTCACGCATTTGTAAGATAATTCAAATTAAATTATTTACAATACATTATTTAAAAAAAAAATAAATAAATAGGTGGCGCAACAGGCGGGTGACACCCAAGGCCTAGCTTCTCGCAACCATTCGTTTTGTGTGAGTTTCTATTTTTTTGGGACGAATGGAAGGGACCTACAATTTTATGCCGAGTCCGAACGGCTGAATTGAGAAGCTTTTTCATGACAATCATACTCTCGGATGTTTGTCAGACGTTCGCGAGAGGTGGCGCAGTAGAAAAAACTTTAAGATGTAATTTGGGTTTTTCCGGGGATCGAACCTGGGATCCCTCGCACAGTAGTCCAGCACACTAACCACTGCGCTACTGCGCCCACAATACATTATTTGAATGTGTTTAAAAATTGATGTACTACTGCAACTGCATTGTGTGTGTGGATTCTTAAATGAAAACAATAGTTTTGGAAAGAAAATGAAATCAAATCTCTCCGAACGTCATAGTTGCCGCATTTTGCATTTTAATAATGATAAATCGCCAAAGAAAACTTCAACGCTCTCAAAAGATTATTAGGGGTATCGCGAATAAATTCCGATGGAATTTTTTCCCTTGTCAGCAATGTAAATCTAATTGCTGAATGGGAAACATTCCCGGGGAAATATTATTCGCGATAGGGGTGTATAAATTGAAACAGTCACTGCGAGCGATATACATTTTTAAACCACAAAGAAATGTGCGCCGACAGGGAATGCTATTATCAGAAAGAGAACTGATTAGGGGTATCATTTGCAGTCGTGATAAACGTCATCAGACGAGCTTCAAGGCTAATGATTATTGCCACAAAAAAGTTCCACTTTTAACTTCAAAATTCACCTGCTAGCCTAGAGTCTCTTATCGTAGCCAATGCCGTTTATTTTCTTGATAAGTAAGGGTTTTAATGCAAGAAATGTTTCTATGAAAATACCGCTGAGAAATATAAAGTTGGTTAAGTTGTAACGACTGGGCAAACCATAAACTCTTGTATTGTAGCCGTGGACGATTGTGTCACCTGCTTCGTTGGCTATTATAACTAAATCATGAATTACTGCCGCTTTTTAATGTAAAAAATCGACTCTCTGCTGCGTTTCAGTTTTAGTTGGAATAAGCTGAGAAAATGTGTGTGTGCTCGATCGAGTTTTGGCATCAGGCGTCATTATTTCTGTAGCTGGCGTCAACAATGGCTTTGGCGAGTTCAAACAACGCCAAATAGCGATGCATAACAATTGATCAGTTGAAGCTGATAAAGTATATCCAGTATTGCAGGTACCAGACTTCGATTCGTATATTATTTTCACTTATTTAATTAACCGATCATATTTCGAAATTCTACATTCTATGGCCGAATTGTCTCATCCGAAAAATGAGCAATACGGGACGGACTTTATTTTTGCTTAATTCCGTGGCGATTCGGCTATAATTCGGTGGTTGCTTTGAGAATGAGCTGGTTCCAACTGAAATAATTATGAAATCGCTGGGGATATGTCCATCAATTTAGTCGATAGTTGAGATTATCCACTACCATCCATATTACAATAAGATTGCCGGGTCTAAATGTGTAGCATCTCGTTTGCAAGGATGGCGATAGGAAAGATTTCGGCTAGACATTGATGCAGCTTCATCAAATATCGTTTTGAAAACGAATTGGTTTTCTGGACACATAATGCATACTAACGTGAGATTTCTTCATACCACCTGCTTGGGACGGGTGTGACTACTCCTTTATTATTATTATTTTTGTTATGCCCACGCCCTCTCTCCCCGTCTAAACCGCGCGTGAGACGGACATTTTTATTTATTTGCCTCAAGTCCAAAGGGGACCATAAAAGCCATGGAGTCAGTGGTGGTGAAGTCGAGGGCGATAAGTCATTGCAAGAAACACCTGAATGAACTAACACAAGCCAATGCGGTGACCCTATGTTGGGTACCAGGGCATACGGATATTCCATGCAAATAACAGGCGGATAAGATTGCAAGAAATGGCTTGAAAATGCACGCATCAATGGCCCTAGAATCTGTAAGAACTCCGCTAAGCACGCTTGCTAGTAAGATTGACATTGAATCCCTGAGTAGAACAAACTTGGAACAATCTCAACACCTGCACGCATACAAAAGAATTATGGCCAGAAGTGAGCAAAAAGAGATCCAGATACATGATCGGACTGAGACGTATAGATATTCGCATACTCACGGGGGTTAATACTGGACACTGTGCGATAGGCGTGCACGCGGAAATGACTTTTGCAGAAACGTTGAAGAAATAGAATTTGTTCGCCATCTGCTTTGCGAATGCACGGCCCTCAAAAACAGTAGACAGAAGATTCTCAACAACTTCTTCTTCGATGAACTAGAAGATCTGGAGAGTGTTGATCTTAAGGAACTCCTTAGATTCATACTTAAATCTGGGTGGTTCCAGTAGGTAGACAATCTCCACACCCTTCGGTTACTCCTAGGACGAGCTTAAATTCTGGATACAAGAGGTTATGAATACCTGTGATTAATACCAAATCTAGGTGACTCAAATAAAAGCGATAAATTTCTGTCTCCAACAGGTATGCAATGGAAGGTTCCCGTGACTGGACACAATGGACCCAACTGATGGTCTAAGTGAAACTGTGCCAAGCGCCAGAAGACCACCTACCTACCTACCTACCATTTATTTATCTATTTCTGTATTACAAGATGCACTTTATTATTCGTTGAAGTAAAAGACTACTCTTGAGACTGGACAGTAAAAATTAGCCATTTCAACAATGGTTTCACTGCGCAAAAGTATAAGGCCAATAACTTGTAAGAATTATTCCAGTCTGCTTCGATTTGTCTACTGCCAGTGGAACATTATACTTAACTCACTGCATATTGCCAAGATTGCACCGTACACTGTTCGAATGACTACTGCCCCTATTATGTAAAACAACTACAACTACAACTACAGTTGAGTTGTCTCTTGGTTTTATGCCATTCAAAATTCGGTATTGTCCGTATTGTTATACACAACCTTGATAGAAAAGTTGTCTGTTAAAACACAACAAGTATGGCGATGGTTGTCTATAAGTTGTTAGTTTGTTTGGGTTGTGTGAAAGTTGGATTGAATTGAAGACAACTCAACTCAACTAAGTTGAGTTGTGTTCCATAATAGGGGCATACATTTCCGCATGCTTGACAGATAGTCAGCCGCTCGTCTTCATCAGGCTGACTCTCCCTATTCCCTATATTTTTGTTTGCATTTTAACTGCAGGTTTTTTTTTTACAAGGGTTATAAGAACTATCTCTACAGTGCACAGTTGAAGCATTATTTCTGTTGGACTCATTTGATAATCTGCTGTTTTTGCGATTCGGTATTGCAACTGTTTGAAGTATGTTTAAACACAAGCTAGGAAGAGAAAAAGAGCGATAGAGATTAGTGTTCGCTTATAATTGCCATGTCCATTGAAACTTTTTATTTATTTTCTTCTTAGAAATAGTTTCGTGGCATTTTTTTTTTTTTTTTTTTTTTTTTTTTTTTTTTTTAGGGAGGGCGAAGAATGCTGCATGCACCGTCAAGAAATTTTAATTTTCTTGGTGTGTCAGACTCTTACTGACTAAACTCCCCCTCTCCCTTTGGGTTTCTTCAACAGCCCCCTGGAACCACTATTCGTATTACTTCGGGGGGCCATTTTTTCCTTCTACCTCATAAACTTTCCTGTTCTTCTATGAGGGTGTGCTCTGGATTTCTTCTCTCTTCTTGGTTTTGAGCACGGTTTCGACAAACGCTGATACCCGTTTCCAGCTACGTTCGCTTGCGATCATCTTCCCAATGATATTTTCAGGGGAAATATAACCTATCTCCGTTTCCAGATTCTGTCTTTCCACGGTCCACCTGTTGCACATGAAGAAGGTATGAAAAGCGTCATCTACCAGTGAGTCGCCGTACTGGCATGTCGGATGGTCTACTTTCCGCATCCTGTGTAGGTATGAATTAAAATATCCATGCCCGGTTAGAAACTGCGTGGTATAATAATTTATTTCCCCGTGTTTTCGCGTTGTCCATTCAGCGACGTCTCTGATCAACCTGGCGGTCCATCTGCCTCTTGTTTCAGAGTTCCACCTTAGTTGCCATAAATTTTTGGTGGCCTGTTTTGCTTCGGCGGTTGCCGCTTCTGATCCTAATTCCGCTCTCTTCTCATATATTTGCCTTCTCTCTGCGGCTAAGAGGTCAATGGGTGCCACTCCTGCAACGACAAGAGCGGCTGGTTCTGATACAGTGCGGTAAGAACTTGCGATGCGGAGGGCTCCGCGTCTCTGTACTGCTGCCATCTGTTTCCTGTACTTCTCTTGTTTGAGCGCATCTGCCCATATTTCGCAACCATATAGAAGTATCGCGTGTGTAATTGACATCAGGAGCCTTCGTTTGCTTTCTCTTGGTCCTCCAACGTTTGCCATGAGTCTGCTAAGGAATGTGGTCACTTTAGCAGCTCGTTCGGAAGCGGATTTAATATGACTCCAAAAAGTAAGTTTTGAGTCGATAGTTATCCCAAGATACTTTACTGCATTTTTGCTGGTGATTACTTCTGGGCCTATATGGAATTCAATATGCGTCGGGATATGTTTTCTGGTCAGTAGAACAATCTCGGTCTTTTCAGATGCAAGACTAAGACCATGGGTTTCTAACCAGAAATATACACGTCTCATAATTTGATTTAACTTTCTTCGTGCTTCCTCCGTGTCCCTCGCAGTTATCACCGCGCCAATGTCGTCTGCGTACCCTATCAAATAGGTGTCGTTAGGCATTTCGATACGGAGAATCTCATCATAAAAGATGTACCAGAGGTCGGGTCCAAGGATTGACCCCTGCGCTGCTCCTGCTGTGATTTCTTTAACACGAGGCCCTTCTTTTGTGGCGTAAATGAGTTTTCGTTCGCTGAGGTAGTTTTGGATTATACGAAGTAGGTACTGCGGTATCCTATAGACCTCCTCGAGCGGTTTCAACATGTCTATCCATCTCGCTGTGTTAAATGCGTTCCTCACGTCGAGGGTAACCAGGACGGCGAGCCTTTTCGAGCTATGTCTTCCTCGATGAGCGGCTTTTGCTGTTCTTATCACCTCCTGAACTGCTCCAATCGTTGAGTATCCTTTTCTGAATCCGTGTTGTCTTTCGGATAGGTCTCCTGCACTCTGGATTGCAGTGGTGAGCCGGGGTTTCAGCAGCTTTTCTAGTAATTTCCCTGCCGTATCCAACATGCAAAGCGGTCTATAGGCTGCAGGGGAATTTGGGTCCCCTTTTCCTTTGCTGATTAAGGCTAGGCGTTGTATTTTCCATTTCTTAAAGAAAATCCCTTCTTCCAAGCAGCTGTTGTACATATTCAGAAGAATTTGGGGGCAGGTTTGAGCGATGGCTTTTAGCACTTCTGCTGGAATGCCGTCAGGTCCTGGGGCTTTCTTATTTTGTAGTGTACTCGCTGCTAGTTTCAACTCCTCTTCCGTGAACATCGGGATGTCTTGGGATACAGGAGAAGTATCTTGCCGCCTATTAGGATGGGTTGGGAAAAGTGTTTCCACTATCGTCTGCATTGTCTCTGCACTCATGGGTGGGGTGGTCGATCTTGCGCCCAACTTGCGCATCACAACCTTATAGCCCAGTCCCCAAGGGTCGCTGTTTACATCTTGGCGGAGTTCCTCCCATTTGCGTCGTTTACTCAAATATATGGCCCTCTTGAGCTCTGATTTTGCGTTTCTAAACTCTGCAAGTGCTTCTTCCGTTGTTTCAGCATGTCTCCTTCTTCCTCTGGTGACCTTGCGTCTACAGTGTAGACAGTTTCTTCTTAGCGCAGCAATCTCGGTGGTCCACCAGTATACTGGTTTCCTGCGCTCGCTCCTATGGGTAAACCGCGGCATTGAGTCGTTACATGCCCTGTAGATAAGCTGCATTGTGGCTTCCGTCTTTGATTCGGCACTTCCCGTCATTTCCAGTATTTCTTCTTTCCCATCTTCGATTGTGCGTGTAAGGAGATCTATATTAAGCCTATCTACTTTCCATCGAGGTTCTCGGTTCCGATTTGCCCGGTACGAGCGTTGCTCTATTTGTAATTCGTAGGCGATATATTGGTGGTCGCTGCCCGTGTAATCCTCGATAACCCTCCAGTTAAGGATGTTTGAGGATATTTGTTCTGATGCGAGAGTTATATCTGGAATTGTCTCACCATATCCAGGGCGTCTGAATGTGGATGTGTTGCCGTTGTTTATCACATTGAGTCCTAGCCTAGCGGCCATCTCCAGGATTTGTCGTCCTCTCGAGTCCGTTGTTGGCATACCCCACTCTACTGCCTTTGCGTTAAAGTCCCCGGCTACAATTACTTTGCCTTCAATTTCACGTACGGTGTCCTCTAGCGCGTTTAGTTTTTCCCGAAAGTCGCCGATAGTTTCATTAGGCGTGAAATAGCAGCTAACTATTGTGGTTGCCTCATGTTTGATCCAAGCGAAACCTCTTTCTGCTCCCTGATTTATTATGGGGACAGCCACTTGGTCTGGTCTCCAAATAGCAGCTGTGCCTGTCAAGTCTGTGAGCCATCCTGGTTCGTCTCTATTTTTATATTGTTCGCTTATAATGATTATATCTGCTTTCAGATCGAGCCTGAGCTGACTGAGGACATCATTTGCTGTGCGGCTTCTGTGTAGGTTTCCTTGAAGTATTCGCATCATTGTAGTGTTTTATTTTTCGCATCCTGTAGGGCTCTCCTGAAGACCAGGCAAGAGCCTGTTCCCGGCACGTGAGATAGTAAGTCCACATTTACGTTAAGCTCCTCACATAGATAGCATTTGGCACTTGCTTTACATTCTGTTTTCTTGTGACCACTTTCGCCGCAGTTAAAACAGAGCCCTTGTTCCTTTCTATTTAGCCCCTTACACGTTGCTTGTTGATGGCCATACCCGAAGCATCTGAAGCAGCGTATTACTTCCACTCTGCGACGGATTCTGCAATATACCCAGCCAATTTTAACGCGGGGAGTTTTTAGTAGTTCATTTGCTACTCGCGCGTTTACCTGAACTAAAGCCATCTGTTGTGATCTACTGTTTACTTTCAGCATGTTCACTTTAATATCCAGTGAGGGATCAATGAGTTTTGATTTAATGGCCTCCTCTATTTCCTCTTTTGTTGTGAGCTCATCCATATCTCTTATCTCCAGTGTTGTCTTTGGTTCCAGATGTCGGATGTTAGCCCTATCCCCTAAGATAGCTTTTAAGGATGAGCTAAATCCATCTCTGCCCTTAGATCTGGGGTCTAGTTCCAGCAGAAGGTCGCCTGATTTTGTTTGGCGCACTGCTTTGATTTTCGTTTCCGTGTCGTCTGGGTTGGATTTGCTACGTATTTCTCGAAGTATTTCAGCGTACGTCTCCGGTCCCTGCGGTTTTATTAGAATCGCTTCTGGTCTAAGTTTTTGTGGCCTCTTCGTTTTTTCCTTCTCTTTCAAGCTTAAAGTACCGCCGCTATCAATTACGTTCTCATTTTTGGGTGGTGCCTGGGTCGCTTGTTTTTTAGAGGGTCTCCTGGCCTCATTCGTCTTTGAAGAGGCTTCCTTCTGAGGTGCTGCCTCTTTCACCGGACTTTTTCCTTTTGATGGTGTTTTTTTACCTCGAGCTGGCCGTTTTTTCCTCTCTGCGTATTTTTCGGCAGGGCTTGATGGTGGCCTCTTTTTTACGCTGGTTTCTACGATAGTCGGCGAAGAACGCTGCGTCGATTGGTCCTTTTGTCGGAGTTTTTTGTTTTCAATAGCAAACCCGATAATATCCAGGGACTCCTCTAGCTCGGAAAGCCCTTTTTTAACTTCCGTGCTAATATTTTTCTGTCTCTCCGTAGCGTTTCGCATCTTCATAATTATATCTTTGCATTTCTGCACCTCCTGTTCCATAGTGCCTATTTTAAGCATCGCACCTTTGTGTTTTCCCTCAACGGCTTCGGGCTCGGGTTGCGACGAACTCTCTACTCCTCTTAGTTCAGAGCAGTTTTTGGCAGATTGCTGTAACATCCATCTAAATGAACTTCTTACCGCTCCTACCGGTGTCTCGTCTCGGGCCTTCCTTGGATCTGCTGATGTTGGGGTACTCCCATCTCTCTTCTGTTCATCTGCCTTGTCGATTTTCAGTGGCGGTGATCGCATTATCGCGGATCTCCGCCTGAACGGGTCTTCTACCATTTCCTGGTTAATCGATAAGCTTTCATTTTTTTGTTTTTTGTCTTCTTTATTATGTTCTTTTTTGTTTTGTTCCATGTTTTGTTTTAATTTGGATCCCACGAGTACGGGGGAAAGGATGTCGACCACGTCATAGCCCCCATTAACGTGGTAGGGCATTTATTACATCCAGAGGTCACCAGGTATCTGGAAGGCTCCGTTAGCGATGCTGTATTGATTTTGTATCCCCAGCACCACTCAGGCATCGGCACGGGTCGCATAAAACTTTGCCTTTGGGATAGGACGCTTATTTGGAGGCGGCATCTACTCGCCTCGTCGCAGAGATTTCTCAGGGCTATTGTGTTTTTTCCCCACACCCTCCATCACTGGCGCTCTTGGTCGGGGACTGCTTATTGGTTATTCGCAGCTAACCTACATATCTGCAGGCCGTTCACCATCCGCCACCTGTGACCCCCCCCAGTAGCCCGAGCCAAGCCCTGAGGAGTTTCGTGGCATTAGTTTGGATTCAAACACGTAAAATTCCACTCAACATGCAAACACCATGGCCACTCGCAGTATAGGATTTCTACGAATTCCAATTCTAAGCATCAAATACTTAGTTCGTCAGTAAAAAATTGTCGTGGGACGACTTAATGCTCCAGCTCACTGGATCGGCAAATTAAACAAAACATTCATAAAGTAAATGATGGAAATATTTGGAATATTCCCACATGTATTTTTATTTGTATTAATAATGCAAAAAATAAAGACAAATTAAATATACATAATAAGGTTTTGTTACCGAACTACATATCTGGTTATTTAAATTGTGATTTTTCTTTCTGTTGATAAATATATTTGTACACACTAATACTAGAACAAAATTATATATAAATGTAAAATAACAACCAATGGTAAATACATTTCAATAGTACATATTATAAAATAAGAGATTATCCTTTAATTCCTACTTTATAAGCGCAAATAGCGTTACATCATAAAATGGAATATACTTAGGTTCGGTAAGTAAAATATCTGCAATCTCAGCCGTTGACTTTGCTCACTGCTCAAGAGGACTGATTTGTCGGGGGTGAGGATGAAGAAAAGGGAATAGTCTCAGAAAGACTGACCGTATTATCGTCGTTGTACGGTGGCGGTTCGACTTGAGCATCTTGATCAGTGGCATTGTTTGCATTCACACTTGCGGTGTTGTTGTTATTCGGGATAGTGTTGTTGTTGTCGTTCGCATTTGCCGAATTGTTGTCGTCAGTGAGATTGGATATGGCAACCTGATACGATGGTGGTGGTACTTGTTTCATGTACTGGGCAACGGCTTCTTCGTAATTTGGCAAGATTGTTGAGTAGGCACCCTCGTCGGGAACCATATTGGGGCCCATATCATGGATGACACACGGCATCAAGGAGCGCAATGTATGCTGACGCAAGGTTAGATACTTGTAGCAGCGCCATACAATTCCGATGGCATATGCCTTTAGGAAAACAATGGTCACAAATGTCAACACTACAAGCAGTACCAAGGCATTGGGAGACAATTCCAATAGCTTCTCCCTCCATGGAAGGCGATGGCTCTCAGCGATGAGGCGATGCACCGATTGGAGGTAACACAGATAACCAGCTGCGGTGAGACTGTAAATAGGGATGCGGTAGGTATATGAATTGGGAATCATTGCATGTTTCATAATTATTTTTTTTTATATTTACTTACGTTGTAATGGCAAAGTCAAATAATTGCAAGCAGAAGAACGGTAAGATGTGAGATGGTTTGCTCTTAAGGGTGCCGTATATCATCATGAGGGTGATGGTTATCATGCAAAGGCAAACCAAACCGCCCATATCGAAGTTTTCTATATAAACAAACAACATTCGGAGTCAATATTGAAATTATTGAACATCACTTATACTTACGGTAGTTCAAGGAGTGATCGCGATAGGCATATGGTGAATCAACTTTGCTCAATGGCGTCGGCAATGCTGGTGCGTTCAGGTCCACCGAATAGTCGTAGCTATTCTCAAGTTCTTCCACCATTTGTGGATTATGCCATATTACCGCCAACAGACTCAAGGCAAGGAAATTGAGAAACTGAAAAGAGTTGAGTAAAAGAGTGGTTCGAAAGAGTTTACTAAAAAAAAAACAATCTGAACAGATTTCTTTAAAACCTTCCCTATCACAACTGTTTGTTGGGGGGATCTAACTTTTACGCCGTGTTTGTTGAGAAAATGTTCCAGGACGGTTTTATTCCTCCGGTAATGTGGGAATCTACGACGTCTATGTCACCCCTATTCCCGTTGCCGTTTGTCGTTGACACGACTCATGTTTTGTGTTGTTGTAAAACTATGTTTTACTTTTCTTAACAATTTCATTTCCTTTTTTATGTGTTCAACATCTTTTCAATTCATTTATCTCAAAAAGTTAAAAACACGAACTAAAAAACGAAGTGAAATACGAGTCGTTTACGACAAACGGACTAGGGGTGAATGCTCTCATTTCTTTTGTAATTTCGCAACAACCCCACTAGGCATTAAATGAAATTCTTTAAAATGTTGAACACAATGCACCCAACTAATGGTATAAGTGAAGCTGTGGCAATGTCACAAGAGCACACATTTATCTTCCTTGAAAGCATTGAATCCAATTGAAACAACTTTAGTGAGTACATTTTAAGCTTCAGAGTGGATCTACGTCCTGCAAGGTCGTTGCAAACAGCTTTGGTCTAGTGTCTGGTAGCGAAAAATAAGTGGAGAAGCTTAAGACGCCCAGGATTGAACAACAGGAAGAAGATGAAGGACTCCGGCAAAAGGACAGTCTTGAAAGTGGTTACAGATCTGGAAAAAAGGTTTTGCGGCAGATCATCGATCCAGTGGCAGTGGAATATCATTGATGGAAATAAATCTTAAGATGGTACACTTCTTACATCTTACTCTGATGCAACGATCACTTCTCTGAGTTGCTTAATCTAGGGAGTTAACTATGCACTTCGCCGCAAAGCGCATTTTTTATCGATTGATACTATTTAGTTCGCCGGCGAAAACTACGCAATTAGCTCTATTGCATTCTCACAACGATGCCATTTTTTCGGCGTGAAGTGCGATAGATGTTTTGATAACGAATTAAGTTGTCAGCATTTGCATAGTGGAAAAAAAATAAGCGACAGCGAAAAATAGTGATTTTCTTGAATAGTCGACATTCCAAGCAATCGTTTTGCATAGTTGCCATGTTCGCCGGGAAGCGAACTGAATGAATCGCAAATTATGTCCAGGTCAGGGCACTTAAGATAGATTCATCGCTTTGAGCAGGTTGGAAAATGACCTAAAATAGAGGAAATCATCTGCCGAAGTGTAACCATTTTGTCGAACATGGTGTTCCATTCTTCTCTGTTCGATAAGAAGAATGGACAATCAAAGTTTACGAAGGGAGACACGAGACAAGTATTTTTTTTAAATCTGTGCATACCCAAAGGCACCTGGGTTCCAGCTGTTAGTTTGGCTGATCAAACATTTTTCGGAAGGCAATTTTTGCATTATATACGTGATATAATAGAAACAAATGCTGAACCATCATTAACTGCATACAATTTGGTCTTTCTTCGAAATCAATTCTATACTCAAATGCTAGGTAACCATTATGTACTTTGAAATGCTGCAGCAATTTGCTCTTATCAGCTTTTGGTGTTCTTCCAACAGTAAAAAGCGTGAGCAAAAATGTTATTTTGCCTGGAAAAAATTATAGAAACAAACCATTTCCACACAGTAGGCATCAGTCGTTTTGAAGTAAGGCCCGGTCTTGTTTTAATTGAAATATGTAGTAGTAAATTAGTTTATCCTGTAATTTAGTGTTTTTTTTAAAGTAATTAACATTTTGTGAAAATGGGTCTTGGAGTTCATTACACTAGTTCTGAGCGTGAGGTGATAAAAAAGCTAAGAAAACACGACAAAACAATGGATGAAATAGCTAAGGTCATAAAGTAGGTAGGTAGGTAGAAGTGGTGGTTCATGCCTTTGAACCCAAATAGCACTATGGTGTGCCGTTTTGTTACCACGCCTCGTGTGACCTATTTTGTGGTGATTGGTAAGAATGTGGTCTGGTCGGTGCCTATAGCCAACCTGTGGAATTGAGAAAACGGATAAGGTCCTGTATCCCTTTGCCTGAGATGTCGCTAAGGTCGTCGAAGAATGGTTGGTTTAGTGCGCGCAGTCTGGCTCTCGCTAGAGCTGGACATTTACAGAGGAAGTGAGAGAGCGTTTCTTTTTCATTTGCATTTCCGCAGCTGCGGCAATGAGGGTTGTATGGGATACCCAGTTTGGCCGCATGGTCTCCAATTGGCCAATGCCCCGTGATTATTGCCGTGATTCTGGCGATATCTGGGCGGGTTCTGTTTAGTAGGTTATTTGTTCTATTTTGGTTGTAGGTAGGCCATATCTTCCTTGATATGACGCAGTTTGTCAATCCCGACCATCGGAGATTGGCTTTCTGCAAAAAATGTGAATGTATTTGTCCCTTAACCGCTCCTAGCGGGATGTGGACCTTCGTTGAGAGCGAGGCGTGGAGTGCTGAGCCCTTCCTGGCCAACTCGTCCGCACGCTCATTGCCTGTTATGTCACTGTGCCCTGGAACCCAGAGAAGTGTGACCCTGAAACGTTCGCTCAGACAGGCTATCTCGTTCCGGCACTCCTGCACCAGTTTGGAGGATATGGTAGCCGAATCGATGGCTTTGATGGCGGCTTGGCTATCTATAAGGATAGCAATGCTTTCTTTATGCGTTTTGTCACGCCTTAGTTGCGTGCAGGCTTCTCGGATGGCCAGTAATTCGGCCTGGAAAACGCTGGCAAAATCCGGTAAGCGAACTGAAATTGATATTTGCGGTGATTCCGAGTAGACACCGGCCCCCACACCACAGCTCATCTTAGATCCGTCGGTGTATATGACCGTGTCGAAGCCCTTCACTACTTCGTCCCTCTTCCACTGAGCCCTTGTTGGGAAGCCGACGTGAAAGCCTTTCGTGAAGTTTAATTTGGGTGTGATGTAGTCGGTTGGAGACGTGACCATGCCGCTTGGTAGCGAATCCAGGATGTTACTATGGCCATACGGCCTTGCAGTCCAGCATCCCGACTCCTTGAGTCTTATAGCACTGCATAATGCGGTATATTTTGTGTGTAGGTCGAGGGGTAGAAGATGCAAGAGCACAGTAAGGGCATCTGTTGGGGCCGACCTCATTGCCCCCGTGGTACCTATACTGGCTGTTCTTTGCAATCTTGTCATAAAGTGTTGTAAAAAAAAGTATTCACAGCTATCAATTCAAGTCCCAAAGTAGAAACTGCAGAGAATGAAAAACGACTACACGATTTGACAAACTGTTAATACGACTATGCAAGAAGAAACCATTTTATTTTTCTTAAACAGACCTAAAAAATGAGTTAAACGCACCAGTTACAAGTCGTATAATAAGAAGTAGATTAAAGGAAGCAGGTCTTCCTGGAAGAAGTCCCAGAAAAGTTCTATACTTGAGCAAAACAAATAATAAACAGAGACTAAGGTCCCTATTGTGAGTGTTGATAGTTGATCGTTAATCGACAACTGTGATTATCGATTGCGATTGATATTTGTCGATTTGACAGTCGCTTGTAGTCGATTACAAATGTCTGGTCGATGCTTTCTCTTGGAAGTGAAAAAATGTTGTGCGTACGAATAGCTAAAATCAATCGACGCAATCGACAACCACAATAAGGTTGTAAGTTTCGCCAACAAACACCTCCACCGTGCTTATTGTTATTGCAATTACCTTATGGTCGGATGAAACCATGGCCAATCTGGTTGGTTCTGATGGGAAAATGTACGTCAGACGACCAAAGAATTCTGAATTCGATCCCAAATATACAAAGAAGACAGTTAACTATGGCGGAGGAAATTTAATGATTTGAGGGATGCTTTTCATCATCTGGGGTTGGCTCAGTTTTCATTATGAAGGATAAAATGTGTGCCGTAGACTACGTAGAAATCTTAAACACTGTTATGATGCCATTTGCTGAAGAGGACATGCCTATTAAATGGGAGTTTATGCAGGATAATGACCCCAAGCATTTCTTAAAGTTGGCCAAAGAACGGTTTCATAAAAACAAAATCAATTTTATGGAGTGGCCATTATAATCTCCTGGATCTCAACCCCATAGAACATCTATGGGGCGTTCTTAGGCGCAGGATCAGCGGCTGCGGAGCCAAAAACAAGGAAGAACTGTGTTCAATTATTCAAAATGTCTATAACTCCCGAAACTTGTGACAAGTTAGTTCATTCCATGGGACGAAGATGTGAAGCAGTTATTAAAAATAAGTTCGCATTTTATTTTTTCGATAAAGGACGAAAAACAAGACTGTTTTCATTTTTTTTCCATCACTATAGCTACCAGGGGTAGCAGATTAAGAATCGCTTTCAGTCCAGCGGCTTAGGATCATTCTCATTGCACTATCTATATATGTAATGCTAGTCGTTGTATTCTTGATTTGAGATTACCTGATGGTTCTTTATGTGAGAACTAATTTATTTCATTGACATTTGGTTTCCATTTGAAAGATCGCTTTTTTTTGTGTCCACATGTCCGTTCCCTATGACTGCTAAGAATTGGCTACATGAACAACTAGCATTTACTTGCGACTTCGTTTCCTTTACACAAATACCTAACTCGGACCCTGAGCAAAATTTCCCAAATTGCAGATATTGATTTATAGAATTTGAAGTCGATTTTCCCATACAAACCCTAACCCCTCTTTTCCCCCACTTGGAATTCGAATTTTCCCAAATCGCTTCTTAGTGCTCAGCATTTTAGGAAATTTGTTTCAAAACTCTTACTGTTTGGGCTGGGTGTTGAGTGTTGACCACCATCACACAGAACAAGCTGTCTGAAATAAATCTGTCGCCGCACAACGTCTTCCGAGTTCCCTCTGTTTAGCAAGCAAGGCAGGAATATTCCCTTGAACTAAACCAGACAGATATGGACTAACGCACAACGTCTGCCGAGTTCCCTCTGTTTAGCGAGCAAGGCAGGAATATTCCCTTGAACTAAACCAGGCAGATATGGACTAACGCACAACGTCTGCCGAGTTCCCTCTGTTTAGCGAGCGAGGCAGGAATATTCCCTTGAACTAAACCAGGCAGATATGGACTAACGCACAACGTCTGCCGAGTTCCCTCTGTTTAGCGAGCGAGGCAGGAATATTCCCTTGAACTAAACCAGGCAGATATGGACTAACGCACAACGTCTGCAGAGTTTCCTCTGTTTAGCGAGCGAGGCAGGAATATTCCCTTGAACTAAACCAGGCAGATATGGACTAACGCACAACGTCTGCCGAGTTCCCTCTGTTTAGCGAGCGAGGCAGGAATATTCCCTTGAACTAAACCAGGCAGATATGGACTAACGCACAACGTCTGCCGAGTTCCCTCTGTTTAGCGAGCGAGGCAGGAATATTCCCTTGAACTAAACCAGGCAGATATGGACTAACGCACAACGTCTGCCGAGTTCCCTCTGTTTAGCGAGCGAGGCAGGAATATTCCCTTGAACTAAACCAGGCAGATATGGACTAACGCACAACGTCTTCCGAGTTCCCTCTGTTTAGCAAGCAAGGCAGGAATATTCCCTTGAACTAAACCAGGCAGATATTGACTAAATACAAAATTTCACCCTGTAATCTTTAACAAGCGATTTGGATTAAAAACAGCAAATATAATAATGTAGTGTGCTCGACCAAAAAAAAAAAACACAAAAACATAAATAAAACTACAAATGAACCAAACGAAAATGTTGCCTCTTATCGCACGGCACAACGCAATGAGATGATAGCAAGAAAAATGAAATTCAGCACAATTAATCTGTGCAGAGGAGCTGGTGACAAACATGTATGTATGTAGATGAGGATACTCCACACTTCTTTTCGCTGCCATATTAGAAATTAATAATAGAAGAAGATTTTTGCGAGAAATTTCCGGCAAGTCTTCATATTATTTGCATAAATTCATAAACTACATCTCGTGTAGGCTTGAAATTTCACAATTTGTCATAGATTCTACCACTCGATCTGTAGACGATGGCAATTGACATATATTGCGACCAACTTTTGGCTCGTCAGGGGTTATAGATTGGAAATTAGTGTGGCATTTTAACAAATAGGGCAGCTGGATCATGTCACATTATGGGCTCTTAAATGTAATGGAATTAACATTTAATTTTCCTCAAATCAAAGCTTTGTTCACCGTGATGATAGAAGATGCTACATACCTAGTTCGTTAATCGTTTCGAGTTTTGTGGTAGGTATGTATGTAATATAATAACTAAATAGGGACCACTTATAATGCAAACAATGAGTTTGATTACATCATTGAGTTTATTATTTTTTGCGAAATTTGTTCAATAGTCATAAATGTCAAACATAAATACCTCTATACAGTTGACAATATAAGGGAACAACAGAAGATCGTCAACAGCAGTGAAATTTGCCGACATGAGAAACTTCCTGACTCATTTATGTAGAGATGCAGGGGAGACAGTTTTATTCAGGGCATAATTGACTCAATAAACGTTGAATCTTGAATATTTTCTGTTATATAAAAGTAGTTAATATTAAGCTGACATACCTACATTTTATAAAAATTAGCCAGTATAATTCATATCAGTCGATAAAGCTTTAATAATATGTACCTATTAATAGTTCTCTTGAAACTTGATCCATGATATCAATATCATTACAAAGAAAATAAATACTAAATGCCGAACTGATTCGCAAAATTTGTAATTCGATATTCAAGTCATGTGAAACAAAACTGAGTTTGGCCATGGCCTGAAAACATTTTCGTAGTACAAGTCGAAATATGCATTTATTCTATAGAAACAATAATGCAAGCTGTTGTATACTAACAACTAAAACCTAGGTTTGGAATTCTTAGTTTTTAAAGAGTTCTGAAAATATGTTCAAGTAAATTATACCAACCACAAATCATCACACGGAGCAAGAAATTTATTGTCAAAACAATATACTTAACTATGTATAGGTAGGTATATAATAGGGAACTCTATTGTTGTTTAGCAATCATTCTTTTGCCAAGTATCTTATCATATTTTTTATGGTGTTTGTTCATTTCATTTTTAATACTACACAACTATGAGAAAAGATGTTTGCTCTTATAAACAATACCATTCGTCATCGCTCACGAAATTTAATAAAGGAATCTACTTACCAAATGCCAAAGTCCAATTAAAATGGTAACAGTGTGGACATGCAACCCAAAACAACAAGTCCATTCTTTTCTCCTAGCAGGTCCTCTTTTTAGACGAATTCTCAGCATGTTATCCACGATGATGAAATAATAATCACTATATTTCAGAGAAATATATCAGTTTGAAACTAAAACAGAAAAGGGTAAACATGAGAAAAAATTGAGTGGCAAAGATTTTGTATAATTTAACTAGTAAGGAAGCAAATTATGAAATTAGGTTCCTTTTTGTTATATGTAATCAAAATATGCTACTACAATTTCAGCTAAAAATAAAACATGTTTACGTAAACTAATTTTACAGTTCAAATCGAAAAGCTTAGTGAAAAGAAACATCTTACACGATTTCGTTAAATCCTACAAAAATAAACTTTTCTTATAGCCAATAGAAAATTTATTGCTGACCACTCACAGAATACAACACAAAAAAAAACCAAATCGAAGTGAATAATAATGGGTGCGTTCCAAGCTTAACTTTTGAGTTAATTCAATGACACACACTAAGCGCTAGATATGCATCACTTTGTTGGGACAGAATAGATCTAATAAACCCATGATACAACAAGACAAGATAGCGCATTGAAGTTTTCATTTTTGATTTGTTCTGCGCATGTACGTCATAGCTGCGGAGTGAATATTTTGACAGTTGGTATTTACGTGTGTTTTATATGGAACGAGTTGTGTAGGTTCTTTAAATGTTTAAATAAAAAGGAAAATATAGAAGATATAGTTTCAGAATTCTGTGAATGTGTTTGGAAAAACATTTATCGTCCATAACATGTGTCTTTTTTTGTTGGTCCTTTCAATTAAGTCGCAGAATTACTTATTTTCTGCTCAGCTCGACGCGTCATATTAACAAAATTGATGAAAAAACTTGTGTTTTTAATCGAATGTGAATAAAATGTTTAAAAACAACAAGTAGTTTCGTCAATTATTTATTCTATTTTGGTTTTCTTGTGTTTTTTCCTTCAATGTTTGTCGATTAAGGAAGCGAATGCAAAAGTGCATTCGCGAGCGGAAGAAGACTGTTTTTGATACAGATATTGCAGTTAAATCAATTCAGTGGTTAATATAATTTCACTATTGCCTTTCATCATAACTTCAGATGGCTTCGGAAGACCAACCATGCTGCAGACTCTAAATCCTACCAAAGAAAGTGCGAGTCTAAGCATAAATGCAACTGCATTTATAATGCCAATTTGCGTACCCTTTTCATGTTGAATAATATTTATTAAGTCATTTTTCACAAAATGCACTCTATAAAGTCCTTATTTTTCTATTAATTGGGTCTTATCGTTTAAAGATAAAGATTCTTTGCCTTAAAAGATTTTTTTTTCTTAGAAAAGTTATGGAGCTGTTTCTAATGATTCTTTTTGTTTTACATTAATTATATTTGCACTCAAATAAAGAGCAAATATCCCTTTTACAAATGTACTATTATTTGTTCAATTAATAACAATAATAATTTAACAAAATCGCAAATGTGTACTTTCGCGCCAATAGTACACCATTATCCCCGCAGCTACTACGTCATAATCTGTTGACAGATGAATACCGATGAACAGCAAGAATGAACGACATGCGCAATGCGATATCTTGTCTTGTTGTATCATGTAATAAACCTATTCCAGGGGCCTGTTTCTCCGCTACTACATCAACTACATCATACAACATCAATTCTACACTACATCAGTTACATTTTTCTGTTTCACACATCACACTGGAAGTGTTGTATGATGTAGCTAATTGATGTAGTTGATTTGACATTTTATACATACAGGATAGTATTAAATTGGGGATTTTGATTTTAATATTTTTGACGACGATTTTGAGTTCAATGTTTGTGTGCGAAGAAGACCTAAATATTTTTTGAAAGAATAAATTTTAGAAATATTGACGATCCATATTTTATTGAGAGGTTTTTAAAATGCCAAGCATTGTTGTATTGAATTTTTGGTTGAACGCTTACATAGGTGCATTTTTTTCACACCCAATAAATTGCAACCATTATAATAATACATAGTTGGCGCAACAGCCGTGTAGACACCCTGGCTATGGCCTAGCTTCTCATAACCATTCGTTGTGTGAGTTTTATTTTTGGGTCGAATGACAATTTTATGCAGAGCCCGAACGGCTGAATTGAGGAGCATTCTCAAGACAGTTACACTCTCGAAGGTTTGTCAGACGTTCGCGAGAGGTGGCGCAGTAGAAAAAACCCTTAGATGTAATTTGTGTTTTTCCGGGGATCGAACCTGGGATTCCCTCGCACAGTAATCCAACACACTAACCACTGCGCTACTGCGCCCAGACATTATACATTGTCTAAAAAATATAAAAATAAACATATAATATCAATATTTTGCTTTGTTAAAACAAAATAAATAACTTATTTTTGTATATTTTCGCTTATATCCACTCATAATCTTAATTACAACACGTTTGTACCTTTGCTACATCAAAATATTTTGCTGTATGAATGTAGCAAAAATTTATCGTTTGTTGTACTACAACTGTAGTATAAAAAGCTGTGAAACGGAATCATACATTCTTCCAATACTTCCAGTCGCCTCTCCGTGCCTACATTGATGTAGTACAACAGTAAAACTACAACGACTTTGTGACTGATGTAGTAGCGGAGAAACAGGCCCCAGGTCGAATACTTTTCGAGCAAAAGTACGTACTGTATTCTAAACTGTATTCAAACTACTTCGAGACACTTTCACCTAAACTAAACGTTTTCAAACTAGAGCGAAAATGTCAGACTTTAATCAAATTGAATTTGATTGTATAATTTTTATCCGAGTTGAGAAATACATTTCTTGTTACATTTACGAATGCACCCTGCAATAGTTCACAAAAATATAAATTAACCCAACTGACAGCTCCGATTGAAATACTCTTGGGTATTTCAGATTTGAGATTTTTTCTGCTTAATGTTTTAAGCTTTTCAATTTCACTAATAACTCACAATATTCACTAGTCACTTTTAAGGCAACACTATGCGTATTTTTTTGAGAATCTATAGCTAGCTCACTTTTACTTTTACATGCAAAACTTTTATACTCATTTTGGTTTTGTTATATTCACTTTTGGTCTTACATGCAAAAGTGTTATACTCACTTTTGACTTTGTTGTACTCACTTCCCAAAAAAACACGCCTTATGCTGGGTTTTTACTTGTCGATTTGAAATTGACAATCGACGTATTTTTATTCCAATTAAAAAATTGGCAAGTGGAAACAGTTAATGAATTGACAAACAACGTTTGCCAATTACTGACAAAGGATTTGATTGACAACTGGAAATAGCTGAATCAAACAAAATGTCACTTTGTCTATAATTGGCAGTGAAAATTAATTGGCATCGAGTTCAGAAGTTGGTCAATCAACTGACAAACGATTTTTTGCCAATAATTGACATAAGTGGAAATGAACTGACGGTGGTGTTGTTGTATGACATAAACGCGAGAGCTGTCAAACTTTGTCAATCAACCGACATGTGGAAAAGCACATTTATTTAATTGGAAAACATTATTTCCTGTAACAGGAAAAAAATAATTCAAAAGCACGTCCCATCGGCATTAAACTATTTCACAACGGCCAGCTCCAGCCGTATGTCATACACTTTGGCATTAGTAAAGGACTACCTATTCATTATGAGAGCGACCAACTACCTACGAAATAACGAATATTCCCATGTTTTGACAGTCTGTTTACATAGACCCCGTTTTTAGGTCGCGAATTTCAGCCATCAGTTTCTACCCGTAATGTCTAGTTTGAGGTTAAGTTCGAGCGAATGTTTTATTCGCTAGTTTGTGGAACCCGAATTGAATGATGTGGATTGCGAATAAACTTTGACAATTCGCATCAAGAGCGTTTTCGTTCGCGGCAAAAAGTTTGGAATTCGAAGGTTCGTTATTTAAACAGTTTGTAAACTTGTTTTCTTAATATATTTTGATGGGGTAATTAATTATCCTCATCTAGAATAATAAAAGTTGCAATTTTCTGTTTATAAATACTTAAGAAGCGATTTGTTCGCATTTAATTAATTCGTTCATTCGCTCTCATGTGAATGGTCCTTAAAGTCTGTGTAAATCAGAAAAAATATGAAGATTTCTGAAAACAGACATGGATCGAAAAAGACAAGCAATTTATATTCAACAAATTTGATTAGTTTGCGCCGATAATAAATATTATCCTATAGACCAGCGGTTCCCAATCTTTTTTGGTCGCGGAGCACTTTTCCGGAAAGAAATTGCTCGCGGAGCACTTCGTTGTCAGTATACCAATTTTGGTAATTATAGAAAACACCATAACTATTTTTAGTTGTTTTCTTATTAATTTTATTAAGTTGATGAAATAAGTAGGTTAGGTTAGGTTAGAGTGGCAGGCCGCGACAAGTGCAGCCTCACGTAGGCCAGAGGAGGCCCATTGTGATACCACAGGATCTGAAGATCTCACAACTACCCGTTGAACCAAGAGGAGCTGAAAATAAAGCGTTGGAGGCAACTTATGCTTGCATTAGCGAGTTCGCCGAGATTGTCGAAGAAGTATTCTCCGAGATATAGCTTTCTACGAGTTGAAAGGGCAGGGCACGTGCATAGGAGGTGAAGAATTGTCTCTTCCTCCTCCTCGTCCATGCAGCTTCTACAGAAGTCATTGGAAGGGAGGCCCAGCCTGAGAGCATGTCTCCCAATAATGCAGTGCCCCGTGATGACACCTACTAATATGCTTATGTTGGATCTTTTTTGTTTTACAAGATTGTTGGAGCGCTTAAGATCCAGAATGGGCCAGATCTGTTTCGTTATGGAGCACGTGGTGCAGTTTGACCACCTGCGATTAGTGGCGCTTATCGCATTTTGTTGAATTAAAAGTCTACACGTAGCGAGAGGCATATAGAGATTCTCCTTTTCCGGTAGAATCGACAGCGTTGTACCGTGCCTAGCGAGTTCATCGGCCTTGCAATTCCCTGGAATGTCCCTGTGGCCCGGCACCCATATAAGGTGAATTTTTAACTGCTCCGCCATCTCGTTAAGAGACAAGCGACAGTTGAGGGCGGTTTTGGACTTAAAGATGACAGAGTCCAGGGATTTAATCGCGGCTTGACTATCGGTAAAAATCACGATATCCTTTGCAGATATTACATTATACCGTAGCCACGATAGGGCCTCCTTGATCGCCATGATTTCCGCCTGGAACACGCTACAATGATTGGGAAGACGGAATGAGATCGCACAGTTTAAATCTTGGGAGAAAACACCACCCCCCACTCCTGTTTCCGTTTTTGACCCATCTGTATACAGGCAGACGGATTTCCTGTGAGTCACTGCAGCGCTCTCCCAGTCAGTTCTGGAGGGTATGCATGTAACAAAATTCTTACTGAATTGAAACTGGGGGAGGGTGTAATCAGTATCTTTAGGGATGCATTCTATTTTATCTAGAATAGACGAGTGACCAGTTTGTCGACTAGTCCACAAACGAATTGCTTTCATACGGATGGCTGCACTTGCTGCCACTTGTTTGCAGTAGAGGTCTAGCGGTATCAGGTGAAATAGTATGTCCATCGCCGCTGTTGGAGTGGTCCTAAGCGCTCCACTGATGCACACACATGCCGTTCTTTGCACACGACTAAGTTGCTTACAGTGGATAGCCTTTTCCAGCGCAGTCCACCAGACGACGACACCATACGTGAGTATAGGTCTAATGACGGATACATAGAGCCAGTAAGTGATTCGAGGCTGAAGTCCCCATTTGCTACCAATAGCTTTCTTGCAGCAGTATAATGCCGTGGTGGCTTTCTGAACCCTCTGCAGTATATTGGGTTTCCAGCTCAGTTTGCTGTCTAAAGTGAGGCCTAAGTATTTAGCCGTGTTAGAGAGCACAAGCGGAGTGCCATTTAGTTTTGGAGGGACAAAGACGGGTGTTTTGTACTTCCTTGTAAAGAGGACCATTTCAGTTTTCTGAGGATTGACGCCAAGCCCACATGTTTTGGTCCATTTAGAGAGCCTAGAGAGGGCGTTCTGCATGAGATCCCTAAGCGTATTGAGATGTTTCCCCGAGACAGCGATAGCAACGTCGTCTGCATAGGCAATTACCTTGCACCCTTCCCCTTCCAGTATTAGTAGTAGCTCGTTCACCACTAGGTTCCACAGAAGAGGTGAGATCACACCACCTTGTGGCGTACCCCTACTGACGAACCTCCGAGCCGACGCTTCGCCCAGCTTTGAATTGATGAACCTGTTGGTAAGCAGCTGATTCACCCATTCGCCAGTCGACTTATCAATTCCAAGGCTCGTCAGTGCGCCAATAATTGCCCTTGGTTCGACGTTGTTAAACGCTCCCTCAATATCAAGGAAGGCTACCAATGCGTATTCTTTACAGTCTAAAGATTTTTCAATAGTTGATACGAGTGAGTGAAGGGCCGTTTCGACCGATTTCCCTTTACTATACGCATGCTGGGAGGCTGACAGAAGATTTGCGTTAACTCTCCAGCGTATATGGGAGTCTATCAATTTCTCTAGAGTTTTCAGCAGAAATGAAGACAATGTTATGGGTCTGAAATCTTTGGGGTAAGCATGCGAGCTTTTACCAGCCTTGGGTATAAAGACCACGTTTACTTCCGTCCATGACTTGGGAATGTGAGACAGATCCAGGCAACTTTTGAATATTACAGTAACCCATGGAAGAATAAGTTCCACATTCTGTTGAAGCTCGGCCGGTATTATACCGTCAGGTCCAGGAGACTTGAACGGCTTAAAACCGCCTATAGCCCAGATAATTTTGTGCTTGGTCACAAGATGGGAGGAGCTACTTAGTGTTGACCTACTCGAAGTCACAGTAGGACTCGTGTCGACTTTGCAGCTATTTGGAAAGTGGGTATCCAGTAGGAGATTTAGAGATTCTGAACTGGAGATAGTCCACGAGCCGTCAGCTCTCTTAAGATAACTCGGTATCCTAGGAGTCGCTGCAAGGATTTTTCTGAGCCTAGAGGCCTCAGAGATTTCTTCTATATTTCCACAGAAGTGTCTCCAAGAATTTCGTTGGGCTTTCCTAATTTTGGTTTTATAGAATTTGAGGGCCTCTTTATACGAGATCCAGTCGGTGGCTTCGCGTGATCGCTTGGCCCGATTGAAGAGCTTCCTGCATGTTTTGCGTAGAGATATTATCTCCTGATTCCACCACGGTGGTCTAGGCTTGCCCTTGGGGCTGCTTATAGGGCAGGAACGCGACATAGCGCGGTTGAGAGTCTTCGTTATTACTTCAACCATCGCATCGAGTTCTTGTGTGTTAGTGGGGGGAACAGGGGTGCTGTTGATTACAGAAGATTCCACACTCTTCCTATATTTAGTCCAGTCAGTCTTCTTATAGTTCCTAAAGACTTTTGGAACTTGAGGGAGGTAGTCAATACCAAATTGAATATATCTATGATCAGAGAAGGAGTGTTCGTTAGATACTTTCCAGTCTCTAATAGTATTGTAGATACTTTCAGAGACTAGTGTGATGTCTATGACCTCCTGCCTATTGCTTGTAATAAAAGTGGGTTCGCATCCATTGTTACATAAAACTAGTTGGGTACTAATTAAGTAATCAAAAAGTAACTCACCTCTTTTATTGATGTCGGTGCTGCCCCACACAGTGTGATGCGCATTGGCATCGCATCCTAGGATGAGTGCAGCATTGTGATTCCCCACGTCAGCAATCGTCTTCCCCAGTAGAGCCACAGGGAGTGGAAGGTCGTACGCCAAGTACGCTGAGGTCAACCAGAGTTTCCTCGGTTCGACTTCAAGACAGGCCGTCACGATATCACGATCGCTGTAATTATGGAGAAGAAAAATATTTAGTGTGATCCTCGCGAGGATGCAGGCTCTTGGCGTACCTTTATTCCTCTCGTAGATGATTTTGTAGTTAGGAGTCCTGAGTCCGTACACCTGATCCTTAATGACCCAGGGTTCTTGGATCAGGACAATGTCTTCCGCGCTTTTAGATATCCGCAGAAGAAGGGCGGCCGAGGCCGTTTTGGAGTGATGTAGGTTAATCTGAAGTATCCGCAGCATCAGTGCTACATTTACCTCCAGAAACCTCCACCACAGTTGTGTTAGCCTCATCCGTATCCGACCCTAATGATACGTCGGTTTCGGATGGGCTGCCGGGTCTGTCAGTTAGATCCAGGTCCGACAGTCCTAGACTGTCCATGTCCAGATCTATCCTAGAGACGGTTGATTGTGCTTGCGCTAGATGAGGGGCCCTCCCAGGATGGCCAGCCTCCTCCACTGCCTTCGCTGCTATAGTCGGTATATGACTAACCATTGCAGTGTCAGCAGAGCAGGGGGATCGCCCTTCCTCTTTGGCAGGAGCGCAGTCCTCCGACCCTGCCTTCACGTCTATGTTGGTCGGTTTATTACTGACCGTAGCCGTGTCCGCAGAGAGGGGGGGCTGCACTACCTCCTTCGCAGGGTCTTCTTCATCTTTCTTATAGATCTTCAGATTAATTGCTCCGAAGCCATAATTGATCTGCCCTTCAGTTGCAGCTAGAGGAGCCAGGGACTCTACGTTGATCACGATAATCGCTGATCTCTTGTCCCCCTTTGGTTCCTCCAGCTTTGCAATCTTCCAGTTGGCAGTCGGAAGATGAGGATTGCTTGCCGCAATAATTTTGAGGATGGTGGTAGGGTCGGAGGGCTCGGCTGGTATCCAGGAGCGAGATCTCGGTCTGCTAGGAATTTCTTCCCTGCTTACGACCTCAAGCTGCGCCCCCTTCCAAACCTCGCCCAACGACGAAACTGCAATTTTGAATAGGTCCGCAGACCGTTGATCGGCACATGCGATAAGCTTCACGTGGCCCTGATGCCATCCGCCATCGCGACAAGAAGGTGGAGGTCCCGGATGCTCTTCCAGGACGCTTAGGAAGTTCGTTGCCAGCCTTACTTCCACTTTCCTCCACTTGTCAGGAGTGATGCTACCATCAATGTCACTTCTGTCTATCACAGCAAGGACAAGGTGTGCCTTGAGCACATCGCTGTATGGCTTGTTGTGCTTTGGGGGGAGGGAGGAACTGCTACAGTTAACCTTCGCTCTTTTTGGGTCCACGGAGGACTCCTCAATCGATCTAGGTCGTTTGGACGTGGAGTCCTTTCTTGAGGAGTCGGGAGAGGGAGTCTCCTTGACAACTTTCGTTGCCCAAGAGATAGAATTTTTTCTCTTTTCTGAGAGCTGATCCACTGGGACGTCCTTATAGCGCTCCAGAAGCCTGAAGGCGGTACGTCGCTCCCTATATTGTTTAGTGGAGATGGAGAGGCTTGCATTTCGCGAGCTCGAGGCGGTACGATCTGCATCCTCTGGTTTAATCTTGCTATCGGCAGCGCCAAGAACTGGTTTTTTCACTAAGTTCTCAGCTGCAGTAGCGCTAGTACTGGGAGCGAGCTCAGAGGCAGTACTCCCAGCCGGTAGTTTAAGAGCACCGGACTCTGAAATGTTTTGCATTTGTTTTATTAATTTTTTATTGTTTTTGTTCATATTTGGACCTACGAGTAGCGGAGAAAGGATGTCGATCTGTGCAGAGATCCGCATTACACAGACAAGGCTGGCTAATCCGGAGGTCGCCAGGTATCCGGATACTCCGTTAGCGACTGAGCTATGGCCCCCAGCCAGGTTAACCATCGGCACGGGTCGTATGACACCTTGGTTCGGCCGCGATTTAGGGCCGTTTACCGATACGGCAAGCAGAGACTTGAGCTCCCCACAAACTCTCATGTTACAGTTTATGCATTGCAAAAAGCATCCCATAAGAATCTAAGTAAAGTCCAAGTCACTGTGAGTCGCATCGGCAAACGACCTTTAGGGTTGACTCCCACCTCATCTAATGGTTCACGCTTTCACATCAGTCGTACGTTGCAACGAATCACAGCGTACAGCCGATATGTAAGTGAGACCCTTGGCTGACACTAACCAGACAAGCCGATTAGCCATTTTCAGGCGGGCGCCCACGAGAAGGACAGAAGTATGAGGATTTTGCCCCAGCCCATGAAATAAGTAACGTGTTGTGACTTTTAGCATTTTATAAAATATTTAAACTAGTAGTTAGTAGATATTTAAAAACAAAAAAAAAAATTAAGAAACATTTTTAACTCATTTTTGAGTTGGCCACAGAAAAACAAAGACTTAAAAATTCCAGTTTCCAAAAAAAAAAATAATAATACTAATTAGTAATTACCAATATTTACTGGAATAGCCTTTATTTTTTTTAAAAGGGCAGTAAATCTTTTCTGAATGTATTCCACTAAAATCCGACATATTTGGCGCAACAGGTTATATAGGCACCCTAGGCCAAGCTTCTCACAATTTTTTTAAGTTTTTTTTTAGCGACGAATACAGGGGACTTTCAATTTTTAGGCCGAGTCCGAATGGATGATTTAAAAAGCTTTTCAGGACAGTTTCAGGACATAGAGTCTCGGATGTTTGTCGGACGTTCGCGGTAGTTGCCGCAGTGGAAAAAACCTTAAGACGTAATTTGTGTTTTCCGGGGATTGAACCTGTAACCTCTCGCACAGTAGTCGGATACAAATAAATTAAACTTGGATTTGGCCCTCCAAAGTACTTTTTTCCAAAATTGCAAATGTCTTTCTTAAGTGGAGTCTTCCGAAATTCCTACTCTTGCTTAGATTTTTGTTGACATAATGTGTTTTTTTTTTGTGGAGTTGCATCCACGAAACTTTGTTCTACGAACCAGCGCCCTGAGTTCTTGATGGAGTTTAGGTGCAACAATCTCCTTAATTTTAATGGCTATTAAAAATGGATTGGCTCTACTTGTCCGGCAAATCTTTCCTTGGAGTAGTATAGTAAGGAAGTTCTGGAGTACACGATTTATTTTTACCCATTTTTGTACTGTGTAATCAATACACAAATTACATTGTTGCGAACAAAATGACAAAGTTACAGAAGCACAAAATTAGCTAGTCTGATGGAATTTTCATATTTTGCGCTCATCTTTTCGCGGAGCACTTGAATTTTTATGGCGGAGCACCAAGTGCTCCGCGGAGCACACTTTGGGAAACTCGGCTATAGACTAAGTTTTCTTTTGCTTGATTTTGCTAGAATGTTACAGAAGAAATAAAACACTGAATTTCAACTAATTAATAGCGTAAAATTCGATAAATCTCTGTTTTAAGATTGGAATTTGGTAAACTTTTTTTTGAAAAGTTGCCCGAAACTAATGTGGTTTTCCATTGGGACATAAGATCAATCTTTTTTTTGATCCGGATCACTTTTCGTGTTCCATTGGGACAAAAAATCAATCTTTTTTTTTATTCGGATCACTTTTTGCAGATCTGAATAATTTTCAAGATTTACACATACTCTCACTAATCCCAATATACCCTGCACAGCTGTTTTACGTCATTCAGAAATTGTTCTCAAAGCAAAATTACGAAAAGCCTCGCGAAATGCAATTATTCAGAACAAAAACGTAAATAATGGACATGGATTTAATTTTGGAGCAATTACTATCATCTTCGTCATCTTCTTCTTCTTCCTCGTCATCTGTAGATATCAAATCTTCGTTGATATGATTACCACAATTAAGTTCGTATGTTTTCATCGACAAACGAAAAAAATTTGCACAGCTGATGTACTGTCTAATAACGCACTAATACATTCACAAAAGCAGATCAATCTGCTATCATGTTCCATTCGCCACGAAAAATCTGACATCTGAAATAAAAATCTGATGGTCCCAATGGAAAACGACATAATTATTTAGCCCATTTGACATAGGGTTTAAGTTTTGATAATGCCCTCTATTATTTTCAAAATCTCAATTTATTTGAATTAAGCTAACAACGACGGTTTGGAACGCCGACCTTCAGTTCAATCAGCTGACAAATTTGTAATGTGATTAATCTAGTTCTAGATCAACCAAGAGAGAGAGAGAGAGAGAGAGAGAGAGAGAGAGAGAGAGATAGAGAGAGAGAGAGATAGATACTTTGACTATAATGCGGTATTCGATTGGAATTATCAGTTTTCAGATGTCGTTTAATGTCGTGTTCTATTGGGATTCTCTGATTTGGGTTTCAGATTTTCATCAAACAAATATATTCTGAACTGTTTTTTTTTTTGCTGGTCCAAGTCAAGGTATGTAGGTATATGAATATACCTTGGGTGCAAGTGGTATACCTACATGATGTAGCTTTTAAAATGAAGAAACAAATTGGTTTGTGCAACTACAGACTTGTTGACGATGAAAACAAGTTTATTTTGTTAGAAGGTGCTTCTTCCCCTTTAGTCATGGAGCGGACAGCAGACCCAGCAGACTCTAAACCTTCTATTCTAGTACTTCACAACGACCGGTATAGAACGAATGAGCTGACCCACTCTGATTGCAAAATCAAATGGTGCACCCGCACCTCACCTTCCGAATAAAGTTTTTATCGAATGCGAGATTCGCATTATCGACATACGATACAATTTCGTTGTCCAACTCTTCATCATCAAAATTCGGATTAATTTCAAACTGTGCGCCGTTCGCAATTAAATCACTGAAATTATCAATCACCTTAAGTTGGAGGAGCAGCACCGACTCATCTGTATAAAAGACCTGACGATACAGGAAAACGAATGTCCTTTGAATCGAGCTACTACCCAATTATGGCAAAATGAAAACAAATGCCTTTTGTTTATTTAAAAATAATTTATGTTTATAAATCGTATTTACAATACTATTTCTATCCATATAAAATACATAACTATATATGGTGTAAACAAATCTTAGGCAAAATTACATTATATATAGTTTTGTAAATGCTACTGCATCCCTAACAAAACATGTTCTTTATTTTGCTTTGCATTTTCGACACCGACATTAACAAATCTCAATTTTATATTTTCTTATAATTAACTATGTTAAGTATAAAGGAAACTTGCTCGTAGTTTATCTGTTCCCAGTATAAATCTGAATACATAATGTCAAAGGCAACCAGCAAACATGTGAGAGCACAAAGCCAAGTTGTGAGTGCCATGCTCTTTCTCAAACCGACCGACTTCCTGCACTGTCTTGCTGTGACATTATCTTTGACAGTATAAATATATTACATTAACTAATGTGCCACGAGAGCGTTGCATATCAAAAGCTTAACTCTACTTCGAACATTTCTGTACTCGAACCGGACGAACTGTCGTCATCGTCCTCGTTGGCGCCGTTTGCATCATCGTTGTCCCCATTCTGATCGTTATCCTCGTCTTCGCTGGTCGACGACGAATCTAGGTCAATCCAATGATCGTCGTCGTCATCATCGTCATCATCATCAGCATTGTTACGACCACGTCGTCGCCGTCCCTGGCCAGGTATGGGATTGCCATAGTCAAATACTAAAATTAAAATATTTTTACATCATGTGAGTGCTAACGAAATCTGAAAAACTATACCATGCGGTATGACATTGAAATTAACGCTTATAAAGCCTCCATTTGGTGGCAATGTTAAATAAGGAAATGATTGTAATTCGATATGAATGCGTTAAATATGGAATGGAAACAGAAGAAAGCAAACGTTCTTACCACGCACGGATTCGCTGTCCGATCCCTCGTCGGTATCTTGCTCTTCATCTTCTTCCTAAAAGTGGGCAAACAATAAACAAATGAAACTAATCGAATGTAACGTCTTTTTAAACAAGTGACGTACTTCTTCTTGCTGATCGTTTTTTTTCATCCCCACTGCGTACATTTTGACAAACGTCTCCTGTTTTGAGTCATATGCCGGTTGATTTTCTACCAAAGCGATGATGCTGCCATTGCTGTTCATACTTAAATCGTAAATATGCTTTTTAACGTCCACCGTAGTTATGCTTGAGTAATCATAACTGTCCAGCACTTTGAAACTCGTGTCATAGTTGGTCGTATCGTCGAAATCGACGCGATTGTCTATATCCAAGCTGATGCCATATAGAACGTTCATTGGCGAAAATTTGACAAGACATTGGTCGAGAACAGGAACTGTTTGCAGAAGGTGGAATGTCCGCAGATCCCAAACTTCTGTGTTGGAAATTATCTAAAAAAAAAAAGACACACATCAAGTAAGGGAGCGGGAGATTGATATTGACAGTTGAAATTTACTTCAAGACCGTTCGGATGGAAGACTCCAGATAGTGTTTGATTTAGTTTGTCAAACTTGTGAATTTCTTTGCCGGATCGCACATCCCAAAGAACGCCATCTGAGGAATAAGTTTAAACAACGTTACTAAGAAATTCTACTGAAGAACTAAGTGCATTATGGAAAGAGGTCCAGATTTCAACGCTCAACTGAACAGACAACAGAGTTCATTCGACGTCCATACATTAACCCGATCTGCAGCAACTAATGGAGGTGCTAATGGTTCATCAAGCACCTAAATGCGTACGGCCTTAGTCTAACAACCATTTGTGACACTTGTGGGAAGAGCGAATACACTGCGAAGCGCTTTCTCTGTGACTGCCATTGTTTATATTAAACTCTAGACTCTTGACACTGTATGTGACGATTGCGAGGTGAAGCACCTTCTTCGCCGAGCATTAAAAAATATACAAAGCTTCCGATAAAAGAAGAAGCACAAAACCTGCATACCCTTTTGCAGTCCCTCTTTTTATTCTAAACAAAGTTTGAGTGAAAAAAAAAACTTGGCTAAGATATTCGGTTTTAGTCTGATTAAAAATCATCGTTGACGTAGTGACGACCCGCGACAGGGTCAACTATTTACCCATCTTGGCTAGAATTGTTCCAATACCGACTGTTGTACAAAACTTACCTGATAATATCAGCTCATCTGATGGGCAAAACGTTGCACGATTCTTGGTATACTGGTTCGCTATGGTTGGTGTGAAAGTTGAGATTTTATTTCCTGTATAGAGGTCATAAATAATCGCTGACTAAAAAAAAGACAAACACAAAATTAGTTTCTAGAGGAAGACTAAAGCCACGCACTGCTACTCACATAAGTCTGTGTTCCCAAAATCTTATCCTGGTTCACATTGCTAAACTCACAGTAGAACTCATCGTGAAACTGCAGCGAATTGGCAAATTCGTTTCGTTCTATGGACCACAGCAGCGATCGCCAGGAGCACGATGTCAGCACCAAGTTGCCCTTTCTGTTTGACTGAATGCTATCAATGAGGTAACTGTGACACACGGATGAAAATTGCTCTGTGCCCTCGTTCAGACTGAACGCCTTCGCTTCGCCCTGCTGCGTACCGACAATAATCAAATTGTTCGTTGGCAGTATGTTACAGCAAGTGAATTGAATGTCGTTGTAGTCGTTGGAACGAATTGTTCGCCAGGTGGCGAAATTCGAATGCACATAGCGTCGATCCAGTCGGGTGGTGTTAAAGCCAGCCTGCGATCTGAACCAGCGACTGGTTAAATTCAGATTCGGACCTAACACTCTATTTGGCTGCGGATCGGGGCATTTGTGCGGAGTGAAGAGATCGAATTGTGGACAAGTGGTCATCGGGTTGTTGCACAGTGCATGTTGATTTGTCAAATATTCCGTCACAATTGTGCTAAGGGAGATGGTGGGTGCCAGGGGCTGATCCGATTGGCTGGCGAATGGGGCCGAAGAGATTTGTTTTTGCAGTGATCTCTGTGCAGTAGCGGACGTCGATGTAGAACTGATGTTTGCGGCTGTGGCGATGCTTATCGCATTCGGATTCGATTTTTTCACCAGCTTAATCGGGGTTATAGGTTCCAACGAAGCTCCGTTTATGTTCGACTCACTGCCACTGCCTCCGGATGCTACAAGTCCATTGATGGCGCTGTTGACGTCTTGCATTCGATTTCGCAATCGCGTTCTTCCGATCGCATTTGTCGGCATCACCTTGTAGTCGAATGGTGACTGGTGGAAATTTTTCGTAAGCGGTGTTGCAGTCGTAAGTCCGGCTTCCTTTTGCAACATTTGAGCTGACCCGTGCATTCCCTTCGATTCCAAGTGATCGTAGATTAGTTGATAGAGCTGTTGCTCGTTATATTGAATTTTAGTTTGCGCCACAACATTCGCCTTGTGTATGTTGGCCAATGATGGATCCAGCTGATTGTTTATTGGTTTTGCTTTGCCCGAGACCCGTTCAAGCAACTCCAATGCGTACTTTTGGAACAGCACATGTTCGGCACGTTTCTCTTGCAGAATCGGATCACGCATCAGGTGTTGAATCTGCCCATTGGCGAATAATGGTAATTTACCAACTATTTGGCGTACACGTTCGGAGCGCGAAAGTCCAGCTAAGGCACGACATGCCATGCCCCGAATGCAATCTGCATCAGTGATAGGAACTTTGATTTGCATTAGCTGGAGGAGGACAATAATGCCATTGTTGGAGCAGACAGACTCCCACACTTTTTCGATCAGATCTTCGGAGAATTTGTTGTTGAACAACTTCTTCTTGGAGGAGCCAAAGCATTTCATTAATGTAAGGGACGGCTGAGCCTAGAAAGTAAACCGATGGATGTCAATATGAAAAGAAATTCGAGGCAATAGACTTACCCGTGTTATAGGTGAACACACGCAGTGGCATACAACAGCCAGGGCGGACTTTTGCACATCAGCATCGGTGGTTATGTCGCCAATAGCAGCGCCCAAAATTGCATAGATACCGGATGATGACGAATTGTCTGGCAGCTCAAGGCGGTCGCAGTACGCTATGAAGACCTTTGGAACAACACAGCAAATGGAAAGAACATCTAAAGCGGAACGTACTGTTTCAGCTCTGAAAATATGAAGAAATCTTATAACATAGCGTCAATAAAATCAGCGGAATTACACGTTTTGAGGGAGATATTTAATGAAGGCACAAATGTGTTTTATGGGAAAGGAGGTGAGTACGAATGAATCAAATTTTAATGATGCTAGAGCTCGGATGGTATTCTGATTCAAGATGTGGAATAGCAGTGTCAGGTTTTCTTACATGTACACTGTACAATTCACTTCGTGCTACTGTACAGCTTTATCAGGCTTAAAACGATTGACTAAAAGTACACTAATGCCGAAAATTGAATTATTTAATTTAAAAAAGCTAAAAGAATCCGAAGGCAGTTCACCAACCATTGGATTACATTCAAGGCAGCCGATTGTTAAATAGTCCGCCTCAGCAAATCTTTGTTGGAAGTTGACAAACCAGACAAAATTTAAACTTGGAAGGTCTTTACAATGACTTTTGCGAAAATACGATTATGGCACTACTCAGTCTTGGACGATCGTAACCATTTTCCAAGAAAAGATTGCGAATAATGTAGAGTGCACGCTGTTGAACAGGAAAACAGTTAAAAGCGTGTCAACAGATCGACAATTACAATAAAGGCAGCCTCAAAGGACTTAAAAACCTATTTTAGAATTGTGTACTGTCTTCAAGTTTGAATCGCCGACATACAGGGCGTGGGGATGCAGATACCAATTGGCAGCGAGTAGAAGTAGATAGATAGAATAAAATTGCAGTCGTTTGTGGATCAGTTTTGGTAGATCGCAAGAAAAACATCGCTTAGCCCTATTTTATCATGATATGTTTGGATATTCTTTTTTAAACTCACCTTCCGGCGTTGTTCCACTCATACGAAAACGCAATAACCTTCAGCAGCAGCTGAATGCCACCCAATTTCAATAGCTGATCCACAGGTGCCCAATGACCGCGAACTGGTGTGTTTTCCTGTAGCGTTCTCACTTGCTCACTGATTTGTTCGAGCGAAGCTTTAGTCGCCTTTGTTACCGACTGAAATTCTGTCGATGTCGGACACTGTTGCCGCATAAACATGTTGTACTTGTAGAACAGATGACTCTCCATGTAACGCTTCAATGCGACACAGACATGTCGTACCAGTTGTCGTGACGCACACTCCAAGTCCTCGTTGATTGGCATCTCAGAATCATCTTCATCGTTCCCAGGTGGATTCAGAATTTTTAATATAGAAATCTAAAAAAATGCAACAATCAACAAATTTGTGGTTGAAATAGAAAAAAAAGCTTGCCAGCTACTTACCACATTGTAGAGCTTCCTTAGGCCATCCTGTGCATCAAATTCATCCAAGATAACTTTAAATTGAAAACTCAATCCAAAGAACATTGTCGCATGGCATTTTCCAGAATCATACGAACGTCCCAGTAGCCACAGGGCATATTTAACCAAATCAGTTATTATTGCTTTGGGCATTGTACAAATCCGTTCCATGGCATCCTCACAGTAGGCCAGGTAGTAAAGTGTTATGGAAACACCGGTCGCCGCTGTACTCGGGCGAGGAACTTTCAAAAGGAGCTGTTGCGAGAGGACATCAATAAAATTTACAAGTAAGCAATTAAAAAGTGAGGCTTACCTTCAAACCGCCATGAGCGATAAATTCGAGAGCAAACTTTTTGTGACACAACAACGATGCCAAATATTTGAGCGCTTCGAACGCAAGACAGGTGTCCTGCTTCTCTAGATCCTTGATGTAACCACAAATCAACTGCATTGCCTTGTTTTCGAAGACTAGTCCGAGAAACTCTTGATATTCCCCCATAGACGTGAGATATCTTATTATGAGCATTTGACTCGTCTCCTGTGTGGGCGGATGAATTGGTATGTACATTCGTTTGATATTTTTCTGTGACATATTCCCGGCGTCACGCGATGTCTCATGCAGCATTGACATGTTAGAGGTATTTGGGAAACTGTCAAGGGTACCATTATGGGTCTTTGATGCTACAGCATTGTCGTCGTCAACTACTACTACTTGAACTGGACTTACTGGTGCTGAATCGTCCATCCACGATGGTAGGATTCTTTCGATTTTCTCTTCGGGTTCGGTAGCGGTAGAGTTGTTTAGATCGCTCGCTGTGGAGTTGTCTTTATTTTGCTGAGATGGAAATTGGAATTGAAATGTATGGAGTCGCTTGAGCATCTTCGGCACGAGACGTGTATTTAATTCTCGAAATGTGACAGCAATGTCCGTGACTTCCATGGCGGCTGCCAGCAAGCCTGTGGCATAACTCTGCAGGGGTTCGATACTGTCTTCTGCCCAACCATAGATTCTATTTATAAGGTTATCGTATTCGGCTTGGAAAACGGCAGAGGTCTCAAGACCTGGCATAATAACCAAAATCAGTCGGCAAGCTATGATGTTGAGTTCTAGTGAGCTTTTTTGTATGTTTTGTCGCGTGAAGTAGTTGTCGCGAAGGTAGTCGTTGACGAGCTGTAGGAAAATGTTTCTTTTCATTATTTTATTTTAGAACATGCAATACAAAGAATTGACGAAGAAAGCAAAAAACACTGACTAGCTCCCTGGTTTTGCTGTTTTTCTACTTGTTTATGGGAGCGGCATTTTAGGTGGCAATATTGGATCGCCTACTATATAATCCCTTCGATCGTTAGCTTGGCAAATCGCCCTAATGATACATTAGTTGGTGAATTTTTATTTTGGATCTCAAACTAACTTTTGAACCGAAGCATATTATTTCTCTCTTGGAAACAGTTTGTTTTCGGAGGGAGGAACTGACGAGCTTACAAGGTACAAGTCATTCATTTGAGGCTGATTAGAGTTAAATGGTTGCCATCGGTTTCCCAACTGGAGGCAGCCCAAATCGCGAAACCCCGGTAAGTCGTAGCTAATATCACACGAGCTGATTTCATCGTGCTTCTTTTTGAACGCGCGCCATGAGTAAAAAGAAAACCAATAGACCAAATGTGGTCACGAGCGCTTCTGTGACTCTTAAGCCTGGTAGAGTAAGGGCCTCTTGCTGACATGACGCATAGAGATTAAGTCTCACTTAGGAGCTGGCTTCTGATATGACTCACAATGGTTTACGATAAGTATAAGCTTATGGATAATGTGAAAACTGTCACATTACAGTTTATGTGGAACTTTAATCTCTATGGGTCTTATCAACAAACGGCCCTTAGATGCATAGCAAAAGAAATATGAGTAGTTAGATCACCATTAAGTTTCTGTTGAGAGGGAGCAAGAAAGCCGATTACTTACAGACGATTACCGCATCCTGGAGAGCCATGCCACACAAAATTATGTTCACAATCGTCAATAAATATTTAATTTCTGCGCAGCGCTTGGCATTCCCTAGATTTAGATCTTAAATTGCAGCAACTTGAAGAAGTTTTGGTGATACACGATTTTCGGAAAAACATATAACGAACAGCGGCCTTAGATCCTGGCAGATATGTATCAATTTTTGACTTATTTTAAGTTCATAGTAGACAGTAGGCTCTAGACATATAATGTGCTGTATATACAGTACATCTCCAATCAGGAAGAATGCATTTCGTACACTACGTAGTAAATACCTCACAAATCACCTGCAGAACATCGAAAAGATGGACCCTGGCAAGCACGCTCATGAATTGGCAACTCACTATTTTGCTCACACTGCTATTTTGAGCGAAACATTTTTTTAACAACTGGAGACAACTAACAAATCTGCATGTTGGCTGAGGACGATGTCTAACCTTGACTGCAGCGCTATTGAAAGTGAAAGTACATTATATAAGGGTGCAGCGTTGCCTATGGTTAGAACGAATCTATGTCGAAACTTGCTGGTGTATAAGGGAGCTCTGGCCAATTGCGAGCAAGACGAAGTAAAAATTGATGATTGGATTAAACTGCAAACCCATTTATGTACTGAATTACCCTTTTTCAAGCACGCTGCGGATTGGTCTCCATGCAAAGTAGATGAGCATACTGTAGAAGATGCAGCGACCTTGAATAAAAATAAGTTATCCCTCAACTACTATGCGACTGACTGCCTTACAAAGCACAGGAGATTAAATATCCTTAGTAACTGCTTCTTCAAGGCAGATGTGAACAACATAGAGCTTAAAAGTAGGTATCTTTGAAGTCATGCAGAGAGCGTCAAAAGTAAGTGTTCACCAATGCTCTTTTATGCCCAGCAATCAACGAATATCTGCTACAGCGCTCATATGCAAATATTATATCTACATAAATATACCTTACATAATGTAATACGTTGCATATATGTATTATGTAAACATATAAAATATGTTCTTTTGCCTACCTACATCAATATCAATAAAAAAATCAATGGCCAAACAAAAAAAAGTTCGTCGTGCATAGATGGAACCCACGTGCTTTTGTTATTATGTATAAACAAACAAGTCTAGACGCGTTTTAAAGTCGTGTAGTACATTTTGTACCGAGCGACGCATATCAGTTGCGTTTACTGCGTATGTTGTTGTCAATTCTCTATTTATTTTAATTAAAATAATGTAATATCAATACAGAATTAAAGTTCACCAGTGCGTTAGATTACATTACATGTATTCTATAGGTATACATATATGTAATGTAATGACAAATCATGTGATTATAGGGTGCAATCATTCATTTCTTACCTTATTCATAAAGTGGTCTTTGCGAAAAAGTTGTTTTAATAGAAAGCCAAACTGGCAGCTCGGATCTGTGCGATATGGATGACGTTCATCAAATGGATCCAGATCCTTGCGCATATAAATCTCGGTTTCCTTTTCAAATATCTCTGCAAGTCTTCAAATAGACGAATATAAATGTTTATTTTGTTACCCGAACACGTGCAAATTAACGCTTGCAGCTCTAACGTTACCTTTTTAAGGCTGGAACAGGATCGAATCCAGTCTCGGTGTGTTTTGATTCCCAAATATTGAAAACCCCAACCATATCCTTATCATCATATGTTTGTTCTACCTCCTCAAAACCATAAAAATGGTCGTCGACTGGTGCATTTTGTGGTTCAGGATCTTCTGGTCCTGGTTCTGCATCCATATCATCTACCTCCGCTGCGGGCGGTGGTGGTGGTGAAGACATTTCTTCAGATAAGTAAACAGTTCGATTATGCTTTGAATGAAGTTCTTATGAATTATTTGTCGACGCACAAGTAAAGTCAAAAAATAAACTCGTGGAAAAAAATTGCAAAAGTTTACGAAATTTCTAGGTTGCTCACTTGAATATTTTTTTTTTTTATTTCAGATCAAATGACCTTACTTTGGAATATATAAAAATAAATATTAAACAATGCAAATACTCAAGATAGCAAAAGGTTTTAATTTCGAAATGTTGTTAATTTCGCGGCTTTCTGGTACAAGTGTGACTACAAAATATACACAGTCTAAAATCTGTCAGATTTTTATTTTAATTTTTCGCAGAATTTGTACGCTTAGCTCCCTCTTGCGTTCAGGATGCTAACAAATTTATAAGAAATGGTAGCATACAGGGTCGACTTAACGAATATTGTTCGTTAAATATTGCCGTTAAGTTTTATGTTAGGGTTTGCTGAACGAGTACATATGCTATGAGCTGTATCTTTTTCCTATAAAAATAGTGGGAACATGAAAACACTATTCAGGCAAAATTTACTGGTCTGATAGGTATTGTAATCACTCCTATTGAGCATGTCAAAAGCCGCTTGCCAGTTTAAAATGTGGAATTATGCTTCTCCGCAATAAATCGTTGTGAATCACAACCGCATTTTTCGAGTAGCGGAGAATTACAAATCAACAACTAAACCTAAATGCAACTGTTTCGCAAACATTTTATACATAGACCTGTTTTTAATAATTATTTGAATGTTGAGGTACTAATGGAAACTTTCAAAGACCAAACTAAACTAAACCTATATTTTGACTCAAATACCACTACCACCCAGGCCTGAATTTCAATTTTCAAAAATATAGTGATAAGTGGCTATTCGCCCGTTCATTTTGATAGATTTTGTACTGAACTGACGTTTACCGAGGTTCGGGACACGACTACGTAATCAACGTAACGTAATCATATTTTCATTAAAAACTCTTTATAAATATAAAAGGTGGATCCTAAACGTACAGCATAATGTCCGATAATGATTATACTGGAGTTTAGAGTCTTTGCCGCGAGCCTCAAACCCAAACAAACTTTGACATTTCGTTACGGACCCGTGTCCCGAACAACGGGCGAATAGCAACACCCTTAAGATTAAGTAGGTAGTCAGTAAGGCGCTACACGCTCGGTTTTGGGCCAACTACCTACAGCTGGTACAGTTTATCATCAGTTTGTCCTCTGCCCTAAAGCATGGCAACACAAATGGGACCAAACATTTTATAAAAAAAAAACTTTCGTTCGCTTGAGGCAATTCTCCGTAAATGCCAAATCCAGTCCCTGACTCCATTTCAGATCCGTCTGTCGTCTGTGTATACCAGAAAAGGTCAAGTAGTGATGGATTGGGTTTGTATTTTTCCTAGTCCTCCATTGGAGGGATGATGATAGAATAGTTTTTATGGAAGCCATATTCAGGTAGCACTTCGTAGGAACATACTGAATGGGCTCTTAGGGTCCATAGAGTCAAGCAAAGACAGATGATTAGATTAGACTAGATTAAATTAGATAAGTTTATTCTTTAACTAAAATATGTTAAATACATTTTAAAATTTCATGAATTATTATACTAGACATTACAAATTAATGTCGTCTGCCAGAGTGGCAACTTTGCTTTAAAATTCATTATAATCTTTTCAATATAGGCTTAACATTTTGGAGAATAAAAAAAAAATAAATAAATTGTTTAAAATTTAGCACGAAAATTAATAAATAGGGCTTATTTTTTCAATTTGAAGGACTTTTAGTTTAGTTAAAACAAACAATTTTTTTTTATGACTTTTAGATTAGTTAAATCGGATCTGTTTAGGACTTTTTGAATAATTTTAATGGACTTTGAGTTTAGTTAAAACAAAATAATTAAGCTGGTTGGCTACGCATTAAAAGCTTTCGCTGTTGATTCTCGTTCTATAAGTAAACGCTTCCTTGCAGTATTCATACAGTATTAGCTAGTCTGCACCATTTAAATAGGTGGCAACCTCTTCACATCGTAACGTACTTTTTCCGAAATAGAGCTACCTTATCTCCCTCAATATTGGACAAACGCCAATGAAATGCATTACGTCTTCCCTCTCTCGAAGATTACAAAGCATACATACATCGGATCGTCACTTCGATGTGGCATCAGCTTCACCAACTCGCCTCTTATTTTAAAAATAGTTCCAATGATGTATCTTTTGTAACTACTGTTGAAGTAATTTCTCTCGTTCAGATTTAGATTGCACCTGGAATAATATTGTCTCACCGTAGAAATTTAGTACAATTCCACAGTCCGCAGCTAACCGATTCCAAAGACAGATGACCTCCATGGTATATAGTTAGCCAGGGTCTAAGACTGCTTTATAGTTAAAGTACAGAAATCTTCCATTTCTGTACTGGCAAACGCACCAGTTACAGCCGTTTTCTGTCAATATCATCAGTAATTGGACAAACTTTTGAAAGATCTTGCCTTGTCTGTTGGCCTGTGATTTTCGCGCAATTCTTTCAAACGTTATGCTGAAGAAAATATATGACTGCGTTCATTTAGATGATCGTAAAATTACTAGAACCTTGTCAAAACGTGTCTCAATCGCACCTATAGAGCATAAAATGCCCTAGAAGTGGCTGGCAATTTCACGTTGATACAATTTTAAACAAAAATTACATTTAAGGGTAATAACTCTTAAGCTCATTTTACACATATTTACCCGGCGACTGGTTAAATGATACTGAATATATAACTTGGCATTGCGCTTGCTTTTATGTAGATAAGTCGTTTTGCCATGTTATTCCCGAATTGATACTGACTCCAAGAAGGTGCATGGATTCATTGTGATGGATGGGTTAGTCGTCTATTTTAATCTGCGGTAAAGTCGTAAAATTATTCTTTGTAAAAATGACAAGCTGCGTGTTTTCTGTGTATTAAATACAGCCAAGGTTATTTTTTTTTATTACACTTTAAGTAAGCACCTAATTTTTCAGGATGCTCACGTAAGTTACGTAGAAGTTATAAAATTCGCCATACATATTACCTACGGGATTTGTCAATTTTCTGATCTTTTTTTTTCAAACAAAAAATTACTTACAAAAAAGTTTTCTTCTCCTAAGAATCCATTGATATAGTTTAAAAATGTTGCTTAATTTGATGCGCTTCCGAAAGTTTTACTCAAATTCACAGACTTTAGATTTTTGTCAGTCCAATCGAACGTAAAACTACAAATTATTTTCTTTATTGTTGGTTTGGTATTGGTATGCTAACTAGTTCTAGTGCAAGTGGTCAGTTTTATGGGCTTTCCACTTTACAGTAAAATGCTCCACTGTGATTTATTCATAAAGTCAATCAAAAAGGTGTTAATTCATTCTCCAGGTGTGAATGAAATTTGTTAACCTCCCTTTATCAAGCTTATAATTTTATCTTTTTTTGTGCATAGTCTGAAAGAGTCCGAATAGAAATATTAAGTACATTCCAGATTGAATTGGCTTATACCTATACGTATACTATCCAAATAGATAGATAATGCATAAGCACTACTATATTATGAATCAATAAGATAATTATTTTTTTCCATAATAAACCATGCCTACTCGTACGTTGCATTGTTCAAAACTCTCATACCTCTAACTTCTTGTTAGATTCAACGCTTTAAAGCATCACTTCATCTTCTTCTCCTTTTGAGCTTTTGTTGAGATGGTCGCTAACGTCTAGGCATTTGAGAATCGCAATCCAATTCGCTTTTTAAGATCAGTATACAATTTTCAGCGGAACTGATAGCCGGTTATCGTTAACCAAAATTTAATTAACGTGAAGAGATTATCCACTTTGGGCTTTAAAAGAATATGTTGATAATTAAGAAAAATTATTTTAGTTATTCCTTATCTGCTATTGTCTTGATTCTTTTTATCTTGAGGTATGGTCGCAGTTACATTTATTATCTATTTATAGTTTTTTTTTTTTTTATAGTTATCCAATATATTTTGTTTTTGCATTTTTGAGACCTTAACTGAGGTCATGCATTTTATTTTGCATAACAAATGTGTGAATTGAAAAAGAACGACAGTGTCCAATGTTTGTTTAATATTTGTTAATTGAGTGAATAATGTGTATAATTATGTGGACCAAAATATAAAAAAAAACTTTAATAGTTTATTTTCGCAAAAGTACGAACATTATGGAATTTAAATCGGGCCACTCTCTGTTGCTATGTTCACGAATTCTATTCAAAACAGCTATGACAGTGAGTAAATTGTACAATTTGTAAAGAACACTAGCGCCAGTTTCAAGATCAGCTGATAAAGTGTCGGATAGCCTACCCGGAACTTATATGTCAGATAAACTTCAACTTTTGGTTTCAAATGTTTCGGATAGTAATATCTGACAGATAAATTCTCGGATAGCCTATCAGCTGGTTCAACCGGCTGTTAAAGCCTCTATCCGGAAGATTTAAACAAAATATTTATTTGAAGTGGCTGGAAAAATATAGTTTCAGAGCATTCTCTCGTTGACGGACGTAGACAGCAGTCAGAAGTGTCCTGCATGAATTTATTTGAATTCTTACAAGACGAATTTGATGAATATTACAACCATATCACACGGCTCCGTAGGAACACGCCCAAGGCCAAATTATTTTGAGCAACGATGACGATGAAGATTTCTGAATGTTTTGTTTGACTATATCCATGCTAAGTCAATACATTTCACCGTGGTCGTTGGACTTCGCCAGGGGTGCGTTCTGTCTCCTATGCCCTTTTCATTGTATATATAGACTGTATGTTACAGCGCAGTCTTGATGGCGAAGAACATTTCTAATTGGGAGATCTGAGGATATGTTATTTGCTCTTTGCTGATGACTTGGTCATTCTTGGGTCCTCTCAGACTGAACTTCAACGCTCATTTGATCTGTTTGTAGTCGTTTGTGTCGAAGCTGAAATAAAAGCAATCGTGAACAAATCTTAAGTGATGGTCATCTCCAGAACTCCTGTTGAAGCAGGTGGAGAAGTTTAAGTATCTCGGGGTTTTATTCACGGGTGATGGAAGAAGCAATGTTGAAGTTTTCTTGTAGGATTGGTGGGTCAATTTTGAGACAGCTCGGTCATTCTGTTTATATGAGGACTGAACTTGGTGTCAAAGCTAAGTTGTCTGTCTATAACTTGGTGTTTGTTCCAACTCTTACCTATGGTCATGAGGTTTGGTTAGTGACTGAAAGAATAAGATCACGGTACAAGCTGCCAAAATGGGGTTCCCCGTTGTGTTGCTGGTGTGATCCGTAGAGAGTGTATTATAGAAATACCAGAATACGTGAGGAACGCAATGTCGAGCAGCTACTTCTTTAAACGGAGCGGTCCATGCTTCGGTGGTTTGGTCATATTAAACGCTTGTCGCCATCCAGGGTCCCACGACGTTCTATGGAATCCGTACCATTAGGCAGGCGTCCTCTAGGTAGAACCAGGATGAGATTAGATCAAGTCCATAATCTCTCCTCTATGGAAGCGGAAGGTCCATAGGTTGCTCACTATACCTGCAACTCACTTAATGGATAAGAAAATGAATAAATCTATCCATGCTAAATTACCTACAAAAAAAAACAGAATTTACCTAAAAACGATTCTCGCTAGTTGAGATTGACGCTGACAATTTCTGTTGGGAAATTTGCGTCTGGTTATGCCATTTTGACAGTCTTTTCCATTTTTACTGCAAAAGTAAAGGAACAGACCTTCGTAGGACACAATAGATAAGGTTAAATGGACAATTTCCCGCTGTGAGTTTACACGATTTCACTTGGGCATTTCAAATTATTATTATGTAAAATAAAAACGAACTATATGTCTTAGCTACTCGTAAATAAATAAATTTCTGTTTTACTTTAATATTTTAGTGCATCAAGTGCTACCGAAGCAAAGCAAAGAGGATATCAGGCACAATCTTGTATGGAGTGGAAACTAAACAATGACAATAACGATGACTTATTAGAAGATTGCGTACTGGACGCTCGAATTATGCATTTTAGATGCATGGGTACAGTTAACACATCAGTTTTATCCAAGTTAATATTAAGGAAACTATTGCATATATTTTGTATACTTACATTATTTTATTTTAGCTTCAATTCGCTAAGAAATGTAAAGCAAATCGATCTGTGTGGATGGCAGAATCCAACATTTGATCCATCAATTGTGATGAAATATTTTCCAAAAGTAGAGTATTTAGATGTCTCCTACGGTGGACTTACGGAGATTGTAAACAATTTTCCTGATTTGTTGCATTTACAGGTAAATTCCAGCTGCATTATTATCAACCGGATTGTACAGCACCAATCTGACGTTTGTTAGCCAAATTCTTAAAATTTGCAATAAGAGATTTGTTATGTAAGGAACCTGTTTACTTCCTTACTTCCTTATCGGGCTCCCGACCTGTGAAGAGGCTCTGCCTGAGGCACTGCAGCATTCCATCCTCTACGATCCCGAGCACGCTCCTTTACAGTTGTCCAGACCAAGCATTCTGGCAACCGCGATGGCTTAGTCTTTGAAACGGAGGTTCGGTCATCCTTGTCTTCACGAACCTGAGGGCTGGGATTCGAAAATCCTCTTAGCTGGAGCATTATTGTCCATACGCTCGATATGGACGAGCCAATGTAGTCGACGTGTTTTGGCTTTTTGGACAACATCCACATCTCGTTACAAGTTCGCGATTGTATCTTCTCCTCCATTCGCCCTCCTCGCACACGGACCAAAAGTCCGCCGGAGTATATTTTTTTCGAAGGAGCCCAATATCAGCTCTCGGTTCTTGCTTATCGTCTAACACTCATCGCCATAAAGCAGAACTGGATAAGGGTTTTGTAGAAGAGCACACATTTCGTCCTTCAATTTAGGAGCTTTGAACCCAAACCGAAGTAGCAATGGTTTCTATGGGTAATTCTTCGCCGGATCTCCACTAGGGTGTCATTCGCGGAGAAAGGAACCTGTATATCTCTAAATAAAATGATTTTCCTTATTCTATTTAACAACTGAATACATTTTTGTAGTTTAAGGTCTGCTTCAACCAACCCAACCTGAAAATGCGAAAGCGGTAGCGAATCTCGCGCGAGAAACGGTGGGATATAGCGCCTTCGATATATATTTGTTTCCAGCTCCCGCTCCCGCTTTTGCTTTTCGTGTTAGTTTGAGCAGACCTCATGTCCAATCGCAAGTTATATGTAACTATTTGCATGTTTCAAGTAGGTATTACTGATTAACACGTCCGTCAATTAACACTTCAAATCAAATGTGGTATGGTCACACCCGCATATGTCAAAACAAAGTAAAAAAGTGTGCACTATGGCGAATACGCATTATTTATTAATAATTCACTGCAGTACTTTAAACATTTTTTGTAATCAACTGATTAAGCGCGGTACTAAATTTTAGTGTGCAGAATAATTTTTACAAACTCACAATGCCGAACTTTTCCATATAAAATTATCTATTGTGACCTAAAAAATATTTATGGTGCAGTTGTAAGGCCCTCATTGTTTTTAGTGAATTGAACGACCAATAAGGTTGCGAAGATTAAATAATAAATAAAATAATTGGCGCAACAAGTCCATATAGGATCGTAGACCTAGCTGTGTCAGGAATGTTTTTACGATTACTACAATTGGAATCCGTTTCTTCGAAACACGGATGATTCGCGTCTGTGGTAGTGTTTTGCATGTACTCCTTCATTTTCATTCCTTATCCATATTGCAGGTCATTAACATTTCATTCACCGGTCTTACAACAATAAAAGTGAATCTTTTCAAATTTGTCCGAAATCTTAAAGTGCTTGATTTGAGATTTAACAAACTGAAATATATGGAAGCACCTCCTATACTACCGAGTGGACTTCAACAACTTTATTTGAGTGGTAAATTTTGTAATCCTTTTGTAAATATTAACATTTAGTAAATTTCTTCAGATCCATAGGAAATACCTGGAACTGCTCACGTAGTTTGAGATCGTTATACAGTTTGGAAAAGACCGGTATTGTGGCCGATCTTAATAAAATGGTTTGCTCTGATCCAAAGTATCAAGGACGAACTCTAGTAACCGTAGCTTACTATAAAAGGGTAAGTTGCAGACCTTTAGTTTTCCCATTAAACAAATATGTATACATTCTTCAGGTATCGAAAATAGAGTGCCAGACACACCCGGAACTAAGAAATTGCAGTTGCACTGTGCACTACATAGTTAAGAGCGAAGATGGAAAATCATTAACTCCAATATATGCGGTGAATTGTTCACATTTAGATTTTTATGCATTGCCATCCTATCTGCCACAGAATACGACCATATTTGTTGCAAATAATAATCAGGTTAGCGTGGTTCTTAATTATTATAATTTTTTTTTTATTTGAATATGCAAATATTTTAAGATTTCCGATATAAGGCCGCTAAGGGATAATGAAATATACAGGAATGTGGTAGATGTATACTTGGATAATAATAACATACGCAGCATTGATGTATTAGAAGCTGGATATTGGTTGAGGCACTTTCGTGTACTTAGTTTAAAAAGTAACCAATTAAAAAAGGTAAAATAGTTTTTGATATTTACATTTTATGAGTGAATGTGTGTGCGTTGTTTTAAGACTTTTTTTTACACCCGTTTAATGTGTTTCTCCACGTTTAAGACCATCATCCGTCAGACAATCAACAAACCACTATTCTCTTCTGTATTACTATTATTTACTCCATTGTACTGTGACCCTTTGATCTTGTCTACCCTCTACTTAAGGGCCCAGCCCATAGAATCCGCTGCTTCCGTCGCGTCGACGGATCCGTCAATATTGACGTATATGACGGAACGAACAGCCCCATAGAATCCGTCACCGCAGTCCGCACTTGGATTCTTTAAAACAATTTGCAGTTTATTAAATTCGAAAATATCCGCAAAATTATTTTGATTGAACTGTCATTTACAGCATTTGACAGTTTCTCTCATTGCTTCAATATTTCCACCAATGACAGTGCTTATTCTCATGCTGTGCTATCGGTCAACGTGTGCGATGGACAGAAAAGAAGAAAGTAAATTTACTTTAAAGCCGGTGCACACTTGCGTTTTTTTTTACGCACGCGGCCCGCAACAAGTCCGCAGCGACACCGCACTTATCTGTCGCATCCGGTACGTACGTTGCTTATGGGTTACCTTCCATAAGCTGATGTGTATTCTGTCAACCTGTCAGTCGAATACGTCGCCGCAACGGGCGCGACGGATTCTATGGGTTGGGCCCCTAACACTTGAATAGGTATGTACCCTCATAAGAGTTCCCCTCGCATTAAGATTCTCTTCGGAATAAATTTTGAGGATCCTGGGATGAGAGGTGTCTGCGCTCAAGTGATATTTCTTCACCTAACTAAATCCCCCCAAATATTGCAGTCTCTTGAGGGTAGTGTCCCACAGGATCGCAGCACATGTTCTAGGATTCCACCGGATTTATCGCAGAATCTGCAAATACTTTTTTAAGATATAGCTAGTTTCCTGAAGTGTTTCTTAAGTCTACAAGTCCTTTGCTGTTAGAAAGGCCATAAGGATACGAAGGCTATTCTTGCTCATACGGATGCATGGTTCGATCCTTTTTGGGTTATATTGCCATAGAAATTTATTTGTTTGCCTCATGCCTTATGAGTTGTTTCAGGTTCTAGCCCTGTTTCTAGTTGCTTGAATTCGTTCTCGTGAGTGTAAGATTTCTTATTCCGCAGAATATGTCAGGACCTGACATATGAAGGCCATTCTTGAACATTCCTCAACCTCAAGGTCAAGGTTCGAATAGTAAATCCATGGCTGCAGTTTTTGCATTTTATTGATCCTCCTCGTGGTGGCCAAATTAGATATATAATCGTTGGTCTCACAATAGCTATATATGTACATCAATCTGGGAATAGTCGGACTACATCACTAGGCTTTATCCGTTTGGCACCGAAAAATCATAAGAGCCCGCGTTGATTCCTGCTTATTTCTACGTTTTGCTTTCGAGATAAACTTGCTGTTTAGATATTCAACTTCTTTGACTGGTGTCTGTATTGTATCCGACAGCCTTATTGCACTCATCCGTTGAAGTATTATTTTCTTCGTGAGGAGAACAATTGCTTTTTGATCATATTTAGGCTTAGCAGCGCAGCTATTAAGAATAATTCCCACCATAACTACAAGACAATAAATCCTGATAGACCGATGGACCTGTATACCAAATTCTTAATAATTAAACTCAATTTTCAAATTTATTTGGACTTCGACTTTGACATACCTCAGCTTCTCACCAGTACCTGCTTAAAACAAAGCCCCTATCCCCTGACTTCAACACCACCTTGAATATATCACACATATTAGAAAATGTTCATACATAAAAGCCTGTCATCAATAACCTCTTTAATACTAAGCGCCACCGCTAGCTGCACTAGTCGATGAAGTTTGGGTGTGAGCCCCCCCAAAAATGAAATTCCGAACTTTCTCTGGCAATGCAAAATATTTGGGTCTTATCCTGGAGAGGAAGCTTAGTTGGAAACTTAACATCAAAAAAAAGACTCGAAAAAGCTACAGTAGCACTCTTTTCTTGCTGTTGTATACATATACATACACGCATTCACATCATACATAATGCTGGTGCTCAGTATGCAATATTGCAATTATGTAATAATCTAACCAGTTGCTAATAAACACTCTCTCAAAACGGACGTCTTTTATTGCGTAGTACAACATGGTGTCAGATGTGGTGACATTTAAACTTAACTAAATTAATTACAACAGTGCACTTCGACAAGAACATATATGTATTACGCAGATAGCAACTCAGAACAAAATTCGAGCCAGGTAGGAAAACAGAAATTTAAACAGGAGTTGGAAGCCATAGAAGAGGAAAAAGAAGTGACCATGAATACCGTCATGAGCATACCGCCGCCCCGCGCTATGAACACAAAGGAGAATCAGGTGGAAAATTGGAAAATTTTTAGAGAACAGTGGGAAAATTTCGAGGTAGCTGCAGATTTGACAAGCAAAACAGATCCACAACGGGTAGCAATTTTAAAAGCATGCATGGGCGATGAGTGCTTCCGAGTATTATCTCAACTGAAAATTTCAGATATTAACAAGGGAACCGTAAAAGGTATTCTTGATTCGCTAGAAGCATACTTTAAGCCGAAAGTAAATACAAGGTACGAGCGATTTTTATTTAATACGGCAAAACAGGAGGAAGATGAAAGCGTTGAAGCGTATGTATGCCGCCTGCGAGAATTGATAAAGAGTTGTTCATATACAGCAGATCAAGAAGATGATTTTGTGTGTGATCGAATAATTCCAGGAATTATCAGTAACGAGATGAGAAAAAAGCTTTTAATGACCGAAGACTTGACATTGCAAAAAGCCATCGAAACATGCAAACTAATTGAACAGACAACGGAAAGAATGAAGAACATATCAAACGCTGACAAAGATATAGATCACGAAACACATGAAGCCAATAGAATATATAAGAGAAATCAACATCCACATAGATCGTCTACATACTCGCAAAAACAAGTGTGCAGTTACTGTGGTTACTCTCATCAAAGAGGCAAATGTGCCGCTTATGGAAAAATATGTAGAAATTGCAACGGCAAAAATCACTTTAGTTCAGTGTGCTCAGCTAATACTAATACATATGATGACAGACGTAAAAACAACAAGTCTGGTAGTATGGTTGAAAGAAAGGGTAATATATATGCAGTTGAAGACAACAGTTGTAGTACAACGGACGATGAAATTTTGCTAGTGCAATCAATTGACAATGTAGATAGAAAAAGTATAGTCAGGAAATACATAGATTTCGCCAAAATAACAGGAAAACGCCAACAATTGGAAAGAGTAAAATGTGTAATTGACACAGGGGCGTCATGCAATATTATGAGCTTCAATTTGTTTTCGAAGTTAAAGGGGCATTTATTAAATGAGAGTACGGCAAAATTAAAAAGTTTCAGTGGGCATATATTAAAACCAGTCGGCGAAGGGAGATTGACCTGTGTTTTCAACGGCGTGAAATATAATCTCCTTTTTCAACTGTTGAGCTCTGAATGTGAAGTTATAATTGGTGCCAAAGATTCTATTGCAATGAACGTTATTCAAGTTAATAGACTCAAGTATGTAAAACTCACGGCATCTGATATTCTTAAGGAATATCAGGATGTTTTTGACGGCGAAGGAAAAATAAAAACACCTCTAAAATTGGAAATTGATGAAAGTATACAGCCAAAACAGCAACAACCCAGACGAATACCCGTGACCATACGAAACGAACTCAAACGGAAATTAGATGAATTGGAGAGCCGCGAAATCATAAGCAAGGTAGACCATCACACACCTTGGATCAGCAATTTAGTTTTGGTAAGGCGAAACAACAAAATTCGTATATGCCTGGATCCAACAGAAGTTAATAAAGCTCTTAAACGTATTAACTATCAAATACCAACAATTGATGAAATGCTCCCGAACTTATCCAAAGCTAAAATTTTCAGCACTTTAGATGCAAAAAACGGGTTTTGGCAGGTACCATTAGATGAGACGAGCAGAGCACTGACTACCTTTTGGACTCCATATGGTAGGTACTGGTGGAATCGAATGCCGTTTGGGATTTCTCCAGCGCCTGAATATTGGCAAAAGATTTTGCATGAGATAGTTAATGGATTAGAAGGAATAGAGGTTATTGCAGACGACATTCTGGTATTTGGGAAAGGCGATACTATCAAAGAAGCAACGGTAGATCACAATACGAATCTTACAAATTTACTTTCTAGGTTGAGAAAACACAACATCAAATTAAATCCGGACAAAACGAAGCTGTTGGTAGAACAGGTACCTTTTTATGGACATATGCTGACGAACGAGGGGCTTAAAATTGATAGCAGTAAAGTTGACGCAATTATGAAAATGCCGGCGCCGAGAAACAAAGCAGAAACGCAAACATTTATTGGTCTATGTACGTATCTTTCCCGTTTTTTACCTAATCTTTCATCCATTGCAGCTCCATTACGTGAAATCTGTAAAATCGATCAATTATGGCAATGGGGCCCCGATGAAGAGAATGCGTTCAGATCTTTAAAGCAAATGATAGTTAACGCACCAATTTTGCAATACTATAACGTCGATGAAGAAGTGACTGTGCAATGTGATGCAAGCCAAAAGGGACTAGGAGCTGTGCTGATGCAGAAAGGTCACCCAGTAGCTTTTGCATCTCGAACGCTTACAAAAACAGAGCAACAGTATGCACAGATAGAAAAGGAGTGCCTAGCGGTTCTATTTGGTTGCAAACGTTTTGACCAGTATCTTTGCGGAAGGCGCAATATAATAGTAGAAAGCGATCACTTGCCCTTGCAAACGATTTTCAAAAAATCTATACTCGACACTCCTAGGCGCTTGCAGAGAATGAGACTTAGTCTGCAAAGATATAATTTTAATCTAATATACAAAAAAGGTAAATATATGTACATAGCGGATGCATTGTCTAGAGCGGCACTTCAATTAAACGGTGCAGAGTGCACTAAAAGGGAGGAGATCTATAGAATGGAAGACCTCGAGAGTTTGATGAATGAAATCGAGGAGATTAATGTAATAGAAGAGATGAAGAACGTTAGTATCACAGAACAACGAATCGAAGATATAAAAACGGAAACACTGAAAGATCCAAATCTCCAGAAGTTAATTCTGATAGTGAGTGAGGGTTGGCCAACGGACGCCAGCAAATTGGACTTGGAAATCAGGAGCTACTGGATGTATCGAGACGAAATAACAATTCAAAATGGACTTCTTCTCAAAGGAGACAGGGTCATCATTCCAAGAAGTTTACGGCAATCAATCCTAAAGCGACTTCACTATAGCCATCAAGGAATAGAAGCGTGCATGAAGAAAGCCAGGGACACAGTATTTTGGCCTAACATTAATAGCCATATACAAAACATGTGCTCGATTTGTGAAATATGTTTGGCAAACAGACCGAACCAACCGAACCTTACCCTGCAATGCCCAACGTTACCAGACGTACCCTTTCAACGAGTTGGTCTCGACATATTTGAATACCCTAAAGGTAACAACAAGAAATACTTTTTAATAACTGTAGACTTCTTTTCAGATTTCTTTGAAGTCGATGAGCTTTCCTCCATCAAGACATCTTCTATCATAGATACCTGTAAGAAAAACTTCAGCAGACATGGTGTCCCACAAGTGGTTACAACAGATGGAGGTACCCCGTTTATCAGTGAAAGGTTTGAACAATTCTCCAAAGAGTGGGAGTTCAAGCATACCAGAAGTTCCCCACACCATCAGCAAGGAAACGGCAAGGCGGAGTCTGCTGTTAAAATAGCCAAAAACCTGATGAAAAAAGCAACGCAGTCTGGAAACTGTTTCTGGAAGATGTTACTAGATCTACGCAACACTTCAAATCATATTGGGTCTAGTCCGGTACAGCGATTGATGTCAAGGAGAACTAGATGCTCTATTCCAGTTATAATCACAAAACTACAACCGGAAGTACAAAACAATGTCAAGGAGAATATTGTTCACCAACGACGGGTTACTAAGAAGTACTTTGACAGGAAAAGTGCTTATTTACCGGAACTAGAACAGGGTCAGGATGTAATGGTGCAACTTAAGAAAGCGGGAGATAGTATGTGGACAAAAGGAACGGTAGTCAATCCTGTGACCGAAAGAGCAGCTATCGTACGAGTAGGCGATACCGACTACTTGCGCAACCGTCAGCATATACACAGCATTCCACTGACTTCCGAGCCGCAAGTAGACGAAACGTCACTAGACCGAAATCACCTACCGCCCACTGAAGTGCCAGACGAACTGCAGGAGCTCCCCATAGCCCAAAGGAAGACAAAAAGAAACGTTAAGATTCCGGAGCGGTATCCGGAGTAAAGAAAACGAACTGTAAGCTTCTAATCGTCCTCACTTTATTTTTACATATATATTGTTACACAGTTTCTATGAAATTAACCATTCGTGAATTTATAAGTTGAATTTATAAGGTAATGAATTATCTCTTTTATTTTTCATAACTTACATATACTCTTAGTGCTTAAATCTCCTTACTTTTTATTATTAATACATGTATGAAGTTTTTATTTATGAATTATTGAATTTGGTACCAATGTTACAAAGAAGGGGAGATGTTGTATACATATACATACACGCATTCACATCATACATAATGCTGGTGCTCAGTATGCAATATTGCAATTATGTAATAATCTAACCAGTTGCTAATAAACACTCTCTCAAAACGGACGTCTTTTATTGCGTAGTACAACACTTGCAAAACAGCTATTGGTAATAAATGGGGTCTACAACCTCGAATAACTCACTGGCTCTATCTCAGTTATAACACCGATACTTACTTATGGGGTAATTGTATGGTGGACAGCCTTGGCGAAAGCCATAAATCGCGACTATCTAAGCAAGGTCCATCGCACAGCTTGCATGAGATAAGCGGTGCACTAGGCACAACTCCCTCTGCGGCACAATGTTTCAGCTATGTATTATACGCCCTTGATATATTTAGCAATCAAATGGCATCGAAAATGGTCACGGAAAGACTTTGATCACGCTTCTATTCTGAAGAACTTTGAAATCTCAACCGAAAATACTAAGCATACCGCCCCATCTCTAAATTTTGACAAAAACTTTCTCGTCACAAGAACTTTCTCGTATTTCACCAAATTACAAATTTGTAATTACATATATTTTTGGACAATTTCGTTAGAAAAAGAGACAAATTCTGTTTCACCAAAATGATATTCAAAGCAAATTTGTAATTTTTCTACAGATTTTGTGGCAAAATACTTGTAAATACAAATATGTGAGTTGGTGAAATAGGCCACAGTACGTGATTACTCGTATAACTACAATTTTTTATGACGAAACTTAACTAGTTTCTAAATTATGCTTTGAGTTTAATGAGAAATTTAATTATAAATTTTTTTAATATGCTTTTTACACTTTTTTTCAGTTTCCGGTTTATGCTGTCGACAACGCCTTGGAAAATAATTCCAACGCTGTTAAACTTCAACTGAGTCAAAATCCTTGGATGTGCGATTGTAAATTTACAATGCGTTTTCAGGAAATTCTTATGAAGTATCATACAATCATTCAAGACTCGTGGAATGTCACTTGTAATTTTACAACCGAAGACAATAATATTGTTCAAGCTAAAGTGCTTTCCATGGAACGTATCGATATTTGTACATTACCAACTGAAAGTAGCATTTTCCCGCTAGATCTGTTAAATGGCATTCTAGCAAGTTTAATTTTATTTGTCTTGGCGAAGCTGGGATATGATTACTATCACTACAAGAACTATGGACACTTGCCCTGGATTGTAACAAAACTGCCTTAGCCATTCATAAATCTATTACAAAATAAAAATATAGTTCATCTAAATATTTAAGTTAATTTATCGTAGTTAATAAAGTATTGACTGTCAACCAATAATTGTGTACATTTTCATTTCAAACGGCCGTTAAATTGGTATACCAAAGCGTTATTGCAATCTTACATCGAATTAGCACAGACATCAAGCGATTAATGCATTTAATATGCAAACAGAAGATGCGTGTTTACATTATGAATTTCATGCATTTTAGATACCATGTTAGATTTAGAATTATAAAAGCATTTAAATGTTTCCATGAGAAATACAGAAAAGTATCCTATAGGTTAGGGTTGACTAATAAATAGGTGTATGTTTTGTTTATGCTTTGCAACAGTTTGCCACTAAGGGTATAGCGAAGACTATCTGCCAACATTTTGTTACACAAATTTGTATACATTTTATGGAAGATATTTTTCTATAATGATAAGGGTAATACTAAAAAATGTCTTGCGACTTTGGAAAGGATATAACAATTTTGAAAGGTAAGTTTACATGATTGTTCTTAAAAATCATATACCAGAATCGGACACAACGTGTATTCCAGGCTGTATTGGACGCTTGTATTGATGGCTTCGTTTTGTGGAATGGCCATTTACTCCCAATTTTTACTTCAACGATATTCTTCTGACACTGTAAGCATGACCACTGATACCGAATATAAGCATTGGAATTTTTCATTTCCGGCTGTAAGCATATGTCTTGTTAAGGGAAAGACCACCCATCCAATGCAGTTGAATAGTTCGTACAGCGTAGCATTTATGAAGAATGTTCACAATTGTATGTTTGCGAATCCTAATCAAATGGATACAGTATTTGCCAAATGTGAAGAATTGCGTTTTAACTTTGGTGTTAATGTAGAGGAATTGAAACAGAAAGTGAGTACCGGCCTGTTTTATAGATGAATGGAAATATAGCAAATTAAGTGTTAAGTAAATATTTATTAATTTTTTTAAATCACATAACTAACAGCTTTTGTACGCTACCAGTAACAACGGCTCAATCTGTTTTGTGTCCTTTAATATGAACTAAACTTAAGTTAAGATGGTGAAACACAGCGCTTAGCGTTAATAAATGGCAACTGTATACTGTAGAGATGTCAGTCCTAAATAGAAAAAGAGCGTGTCTTTGTGTTATATCCGGACACATACCATGTCCGGGATTTCATAACAACATACATCTCGATACAAGGCGAAGATGGCTGTTACCTGATTACCGGAAGGCTTGCTTCCAACGTCCGCACCACAAACCAGTAAGAATAGACCGTCGACTCCTCCCACATAACGGACTTTGCCTACAAGCTGCCGGCGAGACCAGGATTTTTCATGTATTGGTGCTGTACTAAATCAAAGGGGCGCCATTAACGCACGCATACTTGAAAAATCCTGGTCGCATGGTATAGCATGGAAAATCATTGCCGCCATTAATTTTGACATTTACACGTATTCACAGACAGGGAAATTTTTTCCGGGGGGAATCGGGTAGGTGTACGGGAAGTCGGCGGTCTATTCTTAGTGGTTTGTGGTCCGCACATTCCAAGGTGCTTACATCAACTCAGACCACTAATACCTATAGTTGCAGCCAAGGCCAAAGATACACTCTTAATGCTGGGCCACACATGGCTTCCCATGAAAGTCGTGTCGGAGAAAACAGGTCTATTTTAAGTGAGTAGAAAAGAGAATGGATTTCGGTGTAATCTACCTTTCATTTCTCTTCTTACTTACTTAAGGTGGCGCTACAGTCCGGGGTGGACCTGGGTCTCAACCAACAAGCGTCTCCAGCCAGCCGATCTTTGGCCAGCTGTCTCCAGTTCCGCACGCTAAGTTGGTTAAGGTTCCCTTCCAGAAGAAAAATTTGCTTCTGGATTTGAATTCAAAATCGCGGAGAGTTCTTCCGGACGGTTCTGGACGACCAACCGAAAACGACATAAGTAGACAAAGTCCTAAACCAGCTCAAAGTTATATCTGTCTATAGTGACATTCTGTCCAAGACGTCGGTGTTGGCTATCTTTTCTTGATGACAGCATATACCTTTGTCTTGCCCTCATTGCCTAATGACTAACCTAACTTTCATGGGAAGGTATGTGTGGCCCAGTATTTAACGATATAATATTGAAAGATCAAGTTTATAATGTGGGAGATTGTGTATTCTTTTACTTCGATCTCTCTTGATTTTCTGATGTTTTTTTTTTTTGCACAGTTATATAAAACAGGAATCTGTAAAAATTATGATAATGAAATGAAACAATAACAAAACGTATTTCATTTCGACAAGATAAAATACTTTTTAGATATTCGAAAAAAAAATAGTTTTTAAATAGAAACAAAAATAAATTCAAAACACTTTTTTAAAAAACGATGCAATTTTTTTAATTCGATCTTTCAATTCGGTCCTGTAAACGGGGTAAATATGAAAATACATTGAGAAAGTTCGAGGTTCAACGGTTGTGATCATTTCATACCATTTGCAGACGCGCTTCCCTAAATGCGCTCGGTTGATTCGATACAGAGATGTCACTCTAGAAGTGAGGATGACAAAATTTGCTAAGAAGAAAGAATGCCCGTGTTCCATTGATGCATGCCAAACTCCATATAAAAAAAACTGATATTTCACAATATGTGCTAGAGCTACCTATATCGCAATTGATGAAATGTCAGTTTTTTTTATATGGAGTTTGGCGTGCGCGCTAGTCATCTAGCGGTCAATGGAACGGGGCCATGACGTATTCCTAAGCTACAAAGCCCGAATCGAAATTAAATAGCAATAATGATCAGATTCCGCAGTCATCCTTTTTGACTATGATAGACAAAAATCCTGTCAACATCACCAAAATAAAGTGTGGGGCAGCCATACATATATAAACTTAAATCCAACAAAGCTAAAGGGATCACATTTTTTCCGATGAAAGGAACGTTTCTGCCTACATAACAACTTTTCTTTGAATGTAATTCTTAATTATTTAAATATTTTATGAACACTGCTCCAATCTTAGCACCAAAGTCGAGTGGAACATGATAAAAGCCTATTTTTTAAAAGAATTATCATCATTTTGTATTTTCTAGTACTTACCGAAAAATTGTAATTTATTTATGGATTTTCTTTATTACGGTGAAAAACGGTATGACTGCGCTGACATATTCAAGTTTCATGAAACCGAACTAGGATTTTGCTTTATTGCTAATAGTATAGCTGATTAGTAAGTACCTAACTTTGATACAGAATTTAACTTATTTCTTACAATAAATTTTTTTTAGTGGATACAAATTCAGAAATCTCAAATTAAAATATTCTTTATGGTCAAAAAACAGACGACTCTCCATGCGCTTAAGGGTGTTTAAACTTTGGCAATATGCGGTAAATATAAAAAATATGTACTAGCCGAAGGCCCAGTTAGTGCTTATTTCCTTTTAGTATTTATATGTAATTTATTTACATACCAATAAACTTGTAATAATAATAATAAATAAATAAATACTGTGCCTTATAATATTCACCAATATTCCGGCATAAGTAAGATGGCAGGCCAAAATAAGTGTCACATATTTTCGCAAGTTAGGTGTAGTACTGATGTCAAATGTTCTATGCAAATTTTTGTTTGGCCCTGTATATTATTTGTAAGGCCGCTCCTTGTTTTGTCGGTGTGGTATCGTGTCTTTCGTTTTGCGCAATACACATTAGGTACAGATTGCATACCGTACCGAACTATTTCGAAGAGGCCGACCTGATTTAAACGGTATGGAGCGGAGGTGACGGCGATATCGGTATGGATATAAATACGGCATACAGGTACCGAGCCGACATATTAGGGAGTGGCATTAGAGTAGATTAGAGCCATAATGCGCATATTATTTCAAAATTGCAAACAAGTCCACTAAGTAAGCTTTTCAATACACTGCACTGATCGTGAATTCATGTTACCTTTTTCTATTACCTTTTTCATAAACCAACTAAAAATTGGGTTTGGAATTATCTGCGCGTATTAATTACTTTTATAAAATTGTTTATTAGCTTCATGTTCACAGTCAAGAAGAGCTGCCATTTTATAATTCGATTTCCAAAGAAGTTTTTGCCACGGAAATGTTATACAGCTATAACGTCGACGTAATATTTATCGACAAAGAGGCTGCTAAACAAACAATTTCTCAACGAGGATGCAGATTTCCCCATGAAAAGTTAGTTGGATCGCCATTTCATTATAGGTGTGTAAGATTATAATTTTTACACAAAGTAAGTTTTTTTTTGTGGGAGGTTGCTATTATTCGATGGAGCACTCAGACCACAAACCAGATAGAACTAGACCGTATTGGTGCTGTACAAAATCAAAGCGCCATTAACGCACGTATACTTGAAAAATCATAAGCCCATGGTATAGCATGGAAAATCATTGCAGCCATTGATTTTGACATTTCACACGTATTCACACACAGGGGAATTAATTCCGGGGAGAATCGGGTAGGTGCGCGGAAGTCGGCGGTCTGGTTCTATGTGGTTTGTGACTCAGACACAACTACTGGTCCATTGTACTACCAAACAGACACCTTAAAAAACAACTAATACTAACAAATTTGTGTACAGTTTTTCAGCATGTATGAGTTTTTTACGAATGAAGCTAGAGTTACAGGAGTGCAATTGTACACGCTCAACATCACCTGTGATGTGTAAGTCATAATTTTATTCCGCCTTACCAATAATCATTTTTAATCTTCAGCTAAAATATTTTGACGGTCACAGTGGATAATTTCATATTGAAATTTTCGCCATTGTGACTTTGTTAGAGTTAGCCTAGGCACTAAAAATGATTATTAGTAGGTACCGCGGATTGTGTATATTTGTAACTTTAGAAATGTTCCCTACGTATAAAATATATCATTACTTTCAGACAGTTCACAATACTGTGGCTTCTTAGGGATTAAATGCTTATCGAATGGTAAGTAGCTGCCTGAACACAATAGACTCACATGAGTAGTTGTCAATATCGAATACACACGAACTCTCAATATTTACGAAGATTATTTTTAATAATAATATTACATATGACAACTTCTATTGAAGGAGATATAAACAACAAAGCTTTACGCTTAGCCATGGACAATCACATATGCGTGCCATCTTGTATAGAACAGATTCTTAGATATGCTGGGTAAGTGGTAGATACTAATGTTTAATCAACTGCAGTTCGAGTTGTAAGAAGTCGTGTAATATATAAATTCAATGCTTTTACATTTGTACAGACGCACAGGATATTGCTTTATGTTCTCCTATGCGATAGAACGATAGTGAAATAACCATTGACATACTATACATGGACTGCTAGTGAAATGTTAGTCTCATACAAATTTGCGAGGAAAAATGAAGCAAACATAAGCACTAGCCCTTTTGGTTCAGCGCGGCGAAAGTATGAAACCTTTGCGCGCCATTGCTATATTGTACATACAACACAGTGCCATCCATTGTAGAAACATTGCAACTGCGCAAAAATAACGACTTATTCAAATTATTTCGAACGTTCTATAACAGATGGCACACTCAGCACTCAAACAAAATCGCACGAATTGCTCTATGACATTTGAGTGTTTTCGTTTCTCTCCGCCGTGAACCAAAAGGGCTAGTGCCCTTTGGCAATGCATTGATACGCTAATGGATTGATTAAAGAATATATTGTATTGCGAAACAATACAACTCTATATAATATTATAATCTCCTAAAACTATTAAGCTCTTAAGGTTTATACTTTAATCTTTCATATCTACCTACTTATTTTTAGACAAAGTGAGATGAGATTTGAAACCAATGCAAATTATACAGACATTTCAGTTGAGATTTCAAATTTCCCATTCGCGCGGTACAGAAGAACAATAATAAGAACTAAATTGGATTTAGCAGGTATGTATAATAAGCTCTGAAATCACAATCAATGGAGTTTATAACTTTACAATGCAATTAACTTCATTTTAACCTCAAACTAATTTGCATACGTTTTTTACCAAATTTAAATTATACAAGTTTATGCCTCTATTTGACGTTTTAAAAACAAGCATACTGGTGAATTGACCACCAATATAGTGCGATTTGACCCCGCTAGACCTCGCAATGTGTTAGGTTTCCTGAGGTCACATGTTGCAGTCGATGCCATTAAAGCCCAAGGTATATGAATAGAAGGTAATATATTCCGAGCACTCATTTTGGTTTCGTTCTGCGCATCTGTCAAAAAGGCATGCTTTTCCATACGAATAGTCACAATTGTCCGCCATATCTCATGCGCGCGCATGTTATTTCTATACGATTATTGCACAGTCACAATTGGCCGCCATTGCGGGATGCGCAATATATTACCTTCTATTCATATACCTTGATTAAAGCCAACATAACATAACATATCCGCGGCGGACATTTGAAAAATTATCCTGTTCCGGGAGCAAAATTTAAATTAGGTAGTTATTTTAAAGGATAATTGGTTGACGTTTTCTTTTGCATGAATTTTGCAAGAATGTTGAAGATGAAATCAAACACTGATTTCCAATTAATTAATAGCGTAAAATTAGATCCTCTGTCCAATGCTGGATTTACATTTACCACTATAAACCACATAGAACTAGACCGTCGACACTCGACACCTCCCATATAACGGACTTTGTCTACAAGCTGCCTGCGGGCCCAGGATTTTTCATTGTATTGGTGCTGTACAAAATCAAAGGAGCGCCATTAACGCACGCATTCTGGAAAAATCCTAGGCCAATGGTATAGCATGGAAAATCATCGCCGCCGTTGATTTTGACATTTCACACGTATTCACAGACAGGGCAATTAATTTCGGCGCTTCCACAGTCAAGGCTAAGTGAGACCACAAATCTCCATAAAAAAGTTATGGCAGCTTAAATTCAACTGTTAGGCTTGTGGTCTCACTCTTACACTTAGGCTTGTCTGTGGAAGAACGGTTCTTTCTTACTTTCGTAAGTGTCAGAAAATTAGCCGAGGATAATAAATTAGCGCACGGCCTTAAAGTCGAAATTAATCTATGTCACTCTAAAAATGCCGCTCTATGATAATTGTCACATTTATTTACCTAATTACCATAGTACCATATAATTTAACTAAATACATATACATACGTCTCTTTTTAGTTTCAATAGCTGGTTTAGCTGGACTCTTTTTCGGTGCATCAGTTCTAAATTTTGTAGAAGTAATTTACTTTTTATTGACAGCGAAATAACAATGTGGTCTCTAAATATAGTCCATATTATTATCCCTTCATGTAATTATGTATACGAATTAAATTAAAAATAAATTTTATTTTTGAAAGAATATTGTTTTCATGTAAGATTTTTAACTGACACACTGACGTTTTCGCGAACTGCTCTATTGACTCCAATCCAGTTATACCGACCAATCACACAAGAATGTAGCAGCGCTTAATGCTTTCGAACGGTACCAGGGAGGTTTATCACAACAAAATTGTATACGTACCTTCTCTCAGGTGTTAGTATGTTCATGTTTTTGATTGCATATGCATACATATAACTTGCATTTGCTAAATTCGTTATTGTGCATGTAGACGAATATTTATTATACCGGTGACAGTGTTTATACGAGTGCAAAAGTGTTTATTTATTTATTGTGGTGTTTGTGCAATTGCGTAGGAGTTTTTAACGATGGCAAAGTAAGTAACATTTTATTGAAATTTTAGTGGGTAGTTATGTTTTCATATCTATTTCTATGTGGTGCAGAGATTGAATTTCTGAAATGGTTGGCCAGATACACATTCATAATTTTTAATCAATAATGAACGCGTGCAGTTAATCAGAAGAAATTGAGAGTACAATGGACCCGTACGGCAACCCAAAGTACACAATCTAGTTCACACGATAACTTCTTACGCCCATGTAGTATGTACCAACTTTTTTAGTTGGGACATCTGCATGTTGGCTGACCCAGAGTGATGAAAAATGATAAATAGAATATAATGCTGGGTTTCCACTTATTGATTTGAAATTGACAATTGACGTATTTTTATGCCAATAGTAAAATTGACAAACACACTTGTCACAATTTCAATGACAATGAACTGAAAAACTTTTTTGCCAATAATTGACAAAACTGGAAATGAACTGACGGTGGTGTCGTTCAATGAGAGCTGTCGAACTTTGTCAATCAGCCAACATGTGGAAACACAACTTAATAATAAATAGGCAGATCTGCTATGATTAAAAATCTGGGGATAGTTTCAAGATCTGTTATAGATTCAAGTTGCATAATAAAGTTGTAATAAAACATCATCAAAGAAGTTTCGTACTTTAAGTATATTCTGCAAAATTGTCTTCATTTTTCTTTGCCAAATTGCAGGTATGTTCCCAGCACTGTAGACGACACGAGTTGGACGAATTATTTCATGCGTTGGAGTCATTGACATACTATATACATGAACTGCTAGTAAAATCAATGTCAGTTTTCAACCTACGAGGAAAAATGGAGCATGCTGCATACATAATCACTAGCTCATTTGGTTCAGTGCGGCGAAAGTATGAAACCTCTGCGCGACATTGCTATTTTTTTTTTACATAAAACACAGTGCCATACATTGTAGAAGCATTGCAACTGCGCAAAATAGCGATTTATTTAAATTAGGTATTACAAAATCGCACGAATTGTTTGATGACATTTAGGTGTTTTCGGTTCTCTCCACCGTGAACCAAAGGAGCTAGTGCTTATGTTTGCTTTAACGAAAAATTGGCTGCTAGCAGTCCATGTTATGTCAATGGTTGGAGTGTTCAACGTTAGTACGTGGGCGAACTCATCATCGATTGGCAGTGAGAGATGACAAAATATCATGGCTCCCTTCATTTACTTAAATATATTTTCTGCTCTTCGAATGGGATGCTATTCAATTATCAGGGTAGGCTTATAATGCTGGACTTAGTGTGTTGGTGGCTGGCCTTCAATAAGCTTAACCAATAATCATTTTTAACTTTCAACTTAACTAATTTGACGGTCACAATAGATAAATTTATATGGGAATTTTCGCTATTGTGACTTCGTAAAATTATATTTTTAGTGTCGCGCAATGTGTTTAAAAAAGAAACAGTTAAAAAGAAAATTAAATAAAATCTGTAGGTATCTACGTTGCTTTTTTTAAGTGGGAGAAGTTTTAGTTTCCATTCTTTATTCTCGCGAGGCAAGTGTTATTCGGATGACGTCTTATAGAAGAAAGAGATAGGAAAACAACATGCGCATTATATTACCTTGTACCTATAGTATAGGAAAACGTAAATAATAGTCAGCGCGTAACCCGGAAGACGGCCGTGTTTAGGCCCGAAACACACATGCGATTTTAATCGCAATGTTTAGTCGCAAAAAATTAAGCACACACATTTCATTATGAATGCGCGCACATAAAATCGAAAATTATGTGCGCGCATTTACGTTAAAATGTGTGTGTTTAATTTTTTGCGACTAAGTAGTCGCGCGATTGAAATCGCATGTGTGTTTCGGGCATTATTCAATTTGTTTTATTGAAGAATCCACTGTCAATAAAACATGCTGCTCAATTATTTCTATATTAATATTACCATCCGACATTAAATTGAGAAGCGAAAAACACTCCCAAAGTATTATTCCGAAGAGCAAATTAAACATTTTAGAAAAGTACTGTAATTGGGCTGGCTATTGCCCAATGCAACACGACGTAAACAACTTTGTAGATAGGAAGTCAAATAAATATAATACAAATGGCAGCTTGCAAAAATGTCACTATTCACCATCTTTTTCTAGGGAAACTATGATTGTATTCGTTTACGATACAGAATACTGTAAGGATGAGACATATGATCCAATTAATGCTGTTTTATACTTTCACCCGAGCTGGGTATCCGATGTGCAAAAGGTTGCATTATGTGGGCAGCTAATGGGAACATCACATTTCCTGAAACATTGTTTTTTTAGGCCCAAAATTATTGCGTTGCAGAATGGTAAATTTGTTTTTAAGGAGTTCGGCCGTTTCCTTGTGGTGGGTGCATTAAATAACTCCATTCTTAATACATGATTTAAGTGAACTAATCCTTTTTAAATAGGCTATTGGTACTGATCGCAACATATCCGATTATCTACTGCAACACCGTGCTAATCTTCTTGGTTCTTTGATTGAGTTTTTCCATCGTGATCTACAAACTATATACGATCAGTTTCCCTCGAATAAATATCACAGAAACGTATCGGAGAAATTATATCATATATTCGGGACATACCTACCAATATTGCAATATAATGGAAATATATTCCAAAATGTTCCAAAACTTCGTTTACCAAAGGTAAGTAAACTTGGCTGTTTTGCGCTTATATAAAGATTGTGATTATCTAGATTGCTGGCAATATATTTCTTGATGCAATGCAAACATTGCAAAGCTGTCAACAGACGAAGGGAGTCCTTGGAGGATCTATTTTATACCATAACAAGTAAGTAAATACCTATTTATTTGACATATTATTATTATAATTTTAAGCTTACAAATCGAAGGAGGCAGATACCTAACCCATCTGGGATCATGGGAATGGGTCTGTCTCAATACCAATCGGGAAAGTCGCAGTGTATTCCAAGCAAAGCTACACGCCACTCAAAAATGCGCTATTTATATTCACAGGTCCTCAAAGAAAAATAAATATATAGGCAACAGGTCCTATACCTTAAGCCTAGCTTTTCACAACTATTTGCTTGGATGAGTTTCTTATTTTTACATTTTATACCGAATCCGAACGGCTGAATTCCAAACATTGTTGTTCTGCCAGTTTTAACTTAGGATGTTCCTTAGACCACCACGAAAGGTGGCACAGTGTAAATGCTTATTTTGTTTTTTTCTGAGACCCTTCGCTCAAAATCATATACACATACTGTGTCAGAATGTTTTGTGCTCTGATAAGTCAGTGTATTACTCAGACGCATGCAGCGATTCAACCTTCGATGTAGTCATTTCAGATGGCGCCCAGCGCGAGACCTAATACATAAGGCTATACAATCAATTTGGTTGCTGTCTAGACTTCGCTCTCAATTTAATCAGTAATATTTACAAAGGGTTTATAAGTATATTATCATTAGCTAATAAAATTAAAATATCATTCCCATTACAGAATTGTGGCCTCCCAGTTATCAGATACCGTGACAAAAAATATTGTTTTCACTGATCCCCACCGAATCAAATCAACTGCAGAAATAATAACTGTTAATTTCCATGTTCCCGTCGGTGTTCAAATGATTGCCGTCTACATTCCAACTGACCAGTATCGCATGCTGTCATCCGATGCTTTTCGCTCACAGAATTTACAAACCCAAAATCTCTCGAACAATGCTCTTCCAAATTACTTTCAAAAACGAAAAATGAAAAGAGATCGTAGCATAATTTTTACAAACATTCCTGAAGAAAATAACTGTGATCAAACTGAAACCATTGATGAAGTAGTTAAACCAATAAGAAATATTCCAAGACCTACCCATCTGCATTTAAAGGAAATAATACCGAAAACATTACCCGAAAATGTTTCTACAATTCCCATTGAAGAAGCAATCAGCTATCCCGAATTTATTGGCCGAACCAGCGTGTGTTCAACTCCAATGACCGAAAATAAAGTTCTGCATGGTAATGGAATAATGTCCATCTGTGCAAATCCTACTGAAGATGCAATTGCATCAAAGATTAAGTCAACGAATGTCAGGAGTTCTTTTAAAATTGATTTCGATAAAATGTTTAGCAACTTTGTTAATAATCCTAATAAAATGGAACGACGAAACTCTTTTACGGACTTGCAAGACTCTGTGAAAAAGATTTCCAAAAAGTTCTCCATGAAAAAACCCCTAAATTCTTTTTCGACCGATACCAGCACTGATGAAGCCCAAATACTAAGAACTAAAAGTGATCCCATGTATCCTTTATCAAGTGGCAATGATAACTCAATCTCTTGTAGTTTATCTAATCAAAATATTGCTGAATATCAAATCAGTCGGAATAATAACGAGAACAATGAAGATGAGGCAGAAGAAGTTGTAGAGGATCTAGCAATTGCCACTGATAATCAAGCTAAAATTATAGAAACACCGTCTAAAGTACATGCTGAACCAATGCCACTAAGCCTGGAGGCGAAAACTCCAATGGATAAAAAATCGTTAAGTCTTCCTCTTAAAACACACAGCGAAATACAAAACGAAAATTCAGTTTCCAGTGGATATCCGTTCGAAAAGAGACGGTTGTCAGGTATACAGCTTACACCGTTAATGGCGAAACTCTCGATATTAGCATTAAGCGAAGAGAAAAATAGCGGATTTTATAGTCGCGATAATACACAATACACTGATATTACAACGCCATTAGATGGAAATAAAAAAAGTGGTCGATTGTCCAATCTACAGAAGAACAATTCGGTGGACGAAAACTCGCAATACACGGATGGCTTCCAAAAGGTTGAGTTGTACATTTGTGGTCAACAAAATATGACAATGTTTTTGCTATTGGAGCAAGGTTCTGGAAGTAAGCAGGAAATCGTTCAAGCTATGGTGCGTATGGGCTGGTTGTCATAACCTATTGCGCATTAGTAATAATCATATTAAGTGTTCACGTAACATTTTACATGAAATTGTTCTATCATAACCTACAAAATATTTAAGGTTAACAATGATTATTATTAAGGGCCATTGAAATTACTGTGATTTTTTGATAACATGCAATAATCATGCATGCGTTTATTTTTGCAGTTTGATAAGTGCGTTGCCAAATTAACAAAAATTGAGTCTCACCTCTATCAAACATTGAACGTAAACATGATGGAAGGCGTAAGTGAAGGCGTGTACAGTCTTATTTGCGTTGATTCGAAATGGGACACATTATTGAATAATGGTCCTTGGTCACCAATTGATCAGTCGTTCTTGGAACATATACACACCGATCTTAGCAAAGGAGAACTTATTACTGATATATTTCTAAGGTAAGCTGAAAACATTTTAGTATAATAGATTATTTAGATTTTACATAAAGTCTGCGCTTGGGAAAAGTTACAACTGGCGCCCAGCACACTGGGCAGTAGGTACTAATAAGTCACAATGGCGAAAATTGTATTATTATTTATTGTGGTTTACAAAATATTTAATGTAAAGGGAAACAATATTTATTAAGTTCCAGTTGTCCTTAATACCCTATTCACACCCAGCCGAAAACCGAGTTTTCGTCAAAAAAGTTTAGAAAATTCGTTGATGCATTCACACCGAACACCAACTCGTTTTCGTTTCACGTTTCAATTAGCTGTGAAATTAGCTATGAAATGTTTGTGGCGACTAGACTTTTATTTTATTTACTAAACTTCGCTCTTATTGACATAATATACAAACAAAATTATTTAAGCTACTTGATAATCGTTAACTTATTAACATAAGCAACATTCAAAATCAAAACACCTGAAAATACTATTTAGTTGTGGCAGGTAGTGCTGCCGTTTTAAAATTATAGAAAAACTGAATAATTTGCTCTTTATGGTGCAAAGATAACAAGAGATTCCACATTTGTAAACAAACTAGAAAAACGACAGCAATGAGGCTCTCACTCAGTCTCTCACATCCTGTCAGCAGTTTTGCTGAGCTCGCTGAATGTTGCAAAAGGTGTGTCTGCTTCAACAACCCAACGATTGTACTCGTTTTCGTGGCGTTTTCATGGAAAACGACCTCAAGCACCTCGTTTTGAAAACTGCAATATGTATGGGAAAACTTCTGTTTTCGATGAAGTTTTCGACTGTTTTCGCGAAAACCCAGTATTCGGCTTGGTGTGAATAGGGTATAATGCCATCAGTGGGTTGCGGGTGTAGGTTGCTTAAGTGAACCCTCCATAGCTCTCGATTCTCCGATATCGACTCTAAATCATCAAGGGCAATCCCCATACGGATAGAGGAGAGATTATCGACTTGATCTAACCATCTCATTTTGGTACGTGCCTGATGGTACGGATTCCATAGCACGTCTGGGGATCCTGATTGGGGACATGCGTTTAACGCATTGAACCACTGATCAATCTAATTCATTAATGCTACTACCAGTAAATAGTTTTCCAAACAGCCTAAGTTCAGCTGAACAAAATGGAACACAATCGTTCCACACATACCAATATATATTTTTATTTTTCTGGAAAACTACCCGCGTTGGGCGCCATTTTTATCAGGGTTTGCTCTCTATTTCGGTGGAGATAATTGATAGTCAATATGCTAACAGTCGAGTTATAAATAACTAACATACATATTTTATATTTTCCAGAACAAATGACTGCACCTTGTATGGATACAAATCTGGTAGAACAGAGTTCTTTTTTAAAGAAAGCGCACACTACTTTACTGGGATTCCACCACCATCAGATCCAATGGGTACAATAGCTACCCGTGCCAAGTCCCGCTTAGAGGAAGATTTTTCGATAGTATTATTTTAATGCAACTGTTGAAAATAATTTCTTACAATACATTTTTTTATTTATTTATTATATTCATTTGTTATTTTATTCGTTTATAGCATGTTATAACTTATATTTATACATTTTATTATCATTTAAGAATGTTCACATTTTTATTTTTGCTTAGTCTAGTAATTTCTATAGTTTATTGTTAATATTCCGGTTTCGTTTTAAAAACATGATGTACTACTTTTGCAGTAAGATTCAAATAATGAATACTTTAATGAATGCTGAAGCTATTTAGTATAATAAAGTTACTTATTTGTATTTTGTTGGTGTTTTTATTAGTTCCGTCACAAAATAGGCCGAAGTGTGAGATACACTTGGTTCAATTTATATAGCAAACGAAATTTAAATCAAAAATATACATACAGTGCATCAGAAAAGTGAATCGGGTGTTGACACGAACAAACAACCTTATCATATTCAAGGTAAGAATACTGAGGGCTTATTCCCAAATGCGCGGCGGATCGCTTTTCATGGCGGATTGGTATTTTTGTATTTCCAAAAGCTGTCAAAAGCGATAGCTATTCAGGTGACGGATTGCTGGCGGATTTATTGCCAGCAATCCTCACAAGAAAGATTCTATGTGCCGGGCATTACCTTGGGAACATGCAAATTTGTACCTCGTTGAGAGGTTTTGGTGGTGCGACTGAGGCTGTCAAATATTATCTTATACTAGCGTAGCCCGTGCACACTTCGTAGTGCAAAATAGTTAAATAGATGCACTGTTTTTATTGGAATGCTCTGTGGTACAAAACATTTTTTGTTTTTTCAGAAATCGTATTGCCTAGACAATATTATTGAATTTCAGGACAATGCATTATTTATGTAGATCAATGTTACAAATTTTAAAAACTTTGACTTCCAATACGGAAGGAAAAGTTTCCTTATCGACACGTTTTTGGGAAAGGTAGTTTCACTGTCAAACGGCTGTCTTTCATTTGTGAACACAAATCCGTGTAGCAGCATTCGTCGGAGGTTATGAAAAGTTTGTTTCAAAAGTGATTTAAATAAAAACCAGTGTTTTATGTAATAATGTATGTGTACGATAACTCTATTCTTGTAAAAATAAGAGGAAGAATGAAATGAGCGATGTTCTCAGAGAAGAATACGAGACAGGCTGAAATGAGCAATGAGTGGTTTCACGGAACTTCCAGACGAAATGTGTTTTTAGAATGTTTATTTTTTGATTTTAATAAAGTTCAGTCTGTGCAATAGATTTATTACAAATGTTGGGCTTAATGAAGCAGCTGTTTTGTAAGTAATTTTTTTATATTAAAATGCTCACGACATGCAGCAAGCAAGAAAACCTATGAAATCCGCAATGAATTTGATGCGGGCAAGAAATGTCATTTTGTTTGGGAAAAATTCGATTTGAACGTTTTCAACGATACAGTGAAACTCATTCACATTACCCACACGGGGAACTGTTCACTTTGCGGATTTGACGATACCAAAATATTTTTTTCCGTGAATGATTCCCCCCGGCGGATTCCACGATAGGGGTGCATGTTCTTTCGTAAAATGCGAGAAATGAGAATGAATCGACTTGGTGGAATTTTCTTTCTGCCTAAACCTGAAATACAGCAATACGAACAAAACAAAAAAAGAATAATGAAGAAGATGTTTTTTGTATAGGAGGTGTTTTTTTGTTTGTGAAGTGCCGCTACCCTTTGACCAAATTTGACCAATCTTTATAGTAGCACTCCAGGGCCAATACCTAACATTATCTGTAAGTTTGAGCTTAATCGACATGGTGGTTTTCGAGATATACGATTTTGAATGATTTTTTGTATGGGCGGTGCCACGCCCCTTTGCCCGATTTTGACCAAACTTCTTAGAAATCATATATAGACCAAAGATGTGTGAAAGTTTGGTCAAAATCGGTAAATGCGTTAAAGCGTGAATCGACGACAAACATTTTATGGCTCAATTTTTATATAGATAGATGAGTTTACACCTCCTGGTTGCCGCTTAGTCTTCGGGTCAGGGTGGAGGGTGACCGTAACAGTCTACCTCCTGCATATTGCCTCTGACAGAGCATCACTATGGAGGGAGACTGGGTGCGTGGCACAAGTGGGTGATTGAACCAGTCCGCTTTGCTGATCAAAAGTCGATGGATGGATTGTCTGTTCAAAAAGGATGGTGGTAACCGTAGCAGGATGCTTCCCGTTTATTTTCTTTTGACGATCAGTCCACATGACAGAGACTGGTGTTGAGCAGAAAAGCTTGATTGAAGCACTCCGTCTTACTGCTTGGCACCGAAAGGAGAGGTCGCGATTTGTCTTCGGTGAAAAGGCGAGGGGTGACCGTAACAGTCTAACCCCCCGTCTGTTTCCTCTGGCGGGGTTCGTTAGGGTGGCTGGTACAGATCAGGGTAGACTGCTACAGGAGAGAGCGACAAAGCGTCACCGAAACAGTCTAACCCCCCGCCTATCCCCTGTGACGTATGAGGGTTAAATTGACTGACGTAGTGAACTCTTCCCGTCGGCGGTTAGTCTTCAGAAACAGATAAACAGTGACCGAAACATCTAATCTCACAGAATAACAGAATTACCCGAAGAAATAATCTTCCGATTCGTAAGAAATAGGAGAATTTTCCGTTCAGACCAATAGCTCACTAGGGCAGAATGTCCGTAAGTTTTACCAAAAGAAAAAAAAAGGCAACGCTGCAAATGACGTCCAATCGGCCAAACTATTTATAGCAGCGAGAGCCAACATCAACCAATTCACCCCCAAGCTTTGGTCGGACGAAAATATTTTTCGTGTAGGTATGCCTTATAAACAAGAAAGATGTCGCTCTTAATCGCCCCGCTTAGGCCCGGTAAGTACCCAACCGTCCATATGTATTCACATTACGATAGATACTGGAAAACCGGAGCGAGAGATTTCAGGTTTAATACCCGTATAAACACAAACTGCACCTTTATGTTTTTTTTACTCCCGAACGTCTACAAATTTACGATAGTATAAAAAACATTCACTTAACCTACTTGACAGCATACAGAGACGAGCAGTTCGACTTATTGGAGACCCTACACTCACATGGAATCTACAACCGTTGGTGCACAGAAGACAAGTCGCTGACCTTTGCTTGTTCTATAGGTACTTCCATGGTAGATGTTCCGAGGAACTCAATGACATTTTCCCTCAAAATGCTACTTTGGGACAGGCAGCTAATGCTCATGACCCTACTGTACACTTGACAACCGCAAGGATATCAATTTTCCAAAACTCCTGCTCTTACAGGACAAGCCAACTTTGGAACTCGCTTCCTGGGGATATATTTCCAGAAGACTACAATTTGCAGCAATTTAAGTGCAGAAGTGACATACATCAGCAAGCATGTCGGGGCGCTGATGAAGCGTTATAGGTTCGCCTTTCCCGAGAGAAATATTTAAAAAAAAAAAACACGGGGAGCAACATTTCTGCAATCAACTGAAATTTTCAATACTGATTGAAATCATGTTATATAAGTTTAGTAATTAATTGTAAATAATGGCGCAGTGGCTCAGTGGTTAGTGTACTAGAAGCTAGACTACTGTCCCAGATTCGATCCCCGGAAACACAAATTACATCTCTAGGCTTTCTCCACTGAGTCATAGCTTTCGCGAAAGTCTGAGAAACATCCGAGGAGAGTATAACTGTCCTGAAAAAGCTTCTGAATTCAGCCGTTTGGACTCAGCATAAAATTGTAGGCGCCTTTCATTCGTCCCAAAAATAACTCAATGCGCCAACTACTTATTTTTTTTTAATTGGTAATACATTCAACAAAATAGACAAAACTATTGCCGTTCACTACTCCCGGAAGCGATTTTGTTTTATAGGAAAGCGAAATTTCGTAGGTCATCGGTATAAAAATATACACAACTTCCTATAATCACGTATCACAACTGTTCTTTTAAAAGTAGCATTGGCATTGGTCGGCAATTTCCATAACTATTTGTTGTTTCACAAGTCGGATATATCATCGGTCAATTTTTATCTTTTTTTCATGGTTCACAACGTTGCAATTCGATGTCTAGTGGAAAAATTAAGCGATTGATGTAGCGCTTAGTCTCCACGCCTGAACAGAGAATTAAAACGAAAAAAAAAGTTGGAAAAACCCTCTCCCTTTACAAACAAATTTTGACATTTGATTTTATGTATAACTTCTCGTGTCTCTAACAAAGTTACTATAGTTCTTCGGTAAAGAATTGTTATCGGAAATAAAGTTTTTCGAGTAAGTTTTTTTATTTTCAAAGTTAAACATATAAATATTCTAAAAGATGAGTAAGGTGTCATCTTGAAAATTACAATTGTAATACATTTCATTCTTTATTGAATATTATTTTATTTTATTTCATCATTGTTCAAAGAGACATTTGCATAAAAATTGTATACTGTCTCGTATTGATTTTTCATAGGTATCAAATTGAAAACGTTGGAATAGGATATATAACGATATTTGTGATTAATTTTTGCAACTTTTTGCTGTAATGTGATGATTTTAAGCTCCACTATGTATAATCATTTTGGTTGTAGAACAACAAACCATTGCTCCAGTTGAATGAATTGTGGTGGACCTATCGTAAAAAGAGCTTAGTACATAATAGCATTTTGTGATTGTTAACAAAACATAAAATTATTATCAGAAAACATAGTATTGGAACTAATTTCTGTTTTTCTTAGAAGTAAGAGCATAATAATATCATGTTTTGTTTCGATATAGAGAAATTTAGTTGGCAGTCCGTATTTGTTCGAAACGGAAAATCTATAATTTTTAAATCAATTATCAGCTTGTATTCATAGTGTAAGGTGTAAGCTATAGTTCAGAGATGCAAAGAAAAATATAATTATTGGGCAGGAAATAAGACACTGAAATACAAGTAAACAACGATAATAGTTTCTAACTGCAAGTGCAGTAACCGAAGTTGTTATATAACTTAAGGATATCCTTATCCAATCCTACATATATACGACGCTGCACAATCTACCATATCTATCTACAGTCATAAAGCGTATTATAAAAATATCAACTTATAGGCGTACCGCCCCTAATCGGCAATGCAAATGATAGATTCTGATAATTAATCAAGTTACATATTAGGTAGGTACTACTCAAGTGCAGATGAGTTTGAACTATTCTAGCTATTAAAATAAATTCAATTAACAATGTGCATATATGCACTCTAATATTCTATTAACGCTTGTTCCGCAAAACCACTTCACTTTATCTGATTTTTAAATGCTGATGCTTAGAAAAAATCCACTTTTCTCCTTTCCACATTTTTTTATAGAGATTTAGTTTCACGAGGTGATTTTGTTTAATTATTGTGGAATAACAATAAAATCAGATAAAATAGTGATTTATTACGATGTGTATGAACATTTTAGTAGTCTACATTTTTCGAGTTGTTTTCTATGTTAAATAGGTAATTCTAATTAATTACCCATTTACCTGTACGAGAAGTACATTCTTTGATATTATAACGGTTTCGTATTATTTTGTATGCCCTCCACATGTATATGCACTTTGTAACACCAAGAAGCAATCATCGGAGACCCCATAATATATATATATTCTGAACCGTCTTTACCATGTCCGTCTGTCTGCTGAAAAGACAATAGCGTCCAAACGAATCGACTTAGGTGAATACAATTTTGTGAATGGGCTTCTTTTTATGGTCCTCGGGTTCGTAATGAAAATTAGCTATCATGTTGGTCAAGTAGTTTTGGTACCTCCCATACAAAACTAATATTAGATTCATGCGTGTACAGTACATACTAACTCGCATGGCAAACATTTTGCATGACTTTTGTGCAGTGAAGGGTATCAAAGCATATCGGCCAGGCCAATACTTTTACTTGTTTTTTCTTGAAGTGGGCCAATTGTTTCTGATAACATCGAATCTTAGCTCTTAGGTTAAATAATTAGGAATATCTTACAACACTAAGCACAATAATGGGTTTATCGCGATCTAGTCCTAGTTCTTAATCTTATTTAAACCATAGGTACTTTAGGTGTGTTTCTGCCCGCCATACATTGGAACATCTTTTGGAATTTGCATAAGATTTCTGTTCGATTTCGTAATCTGTCGAAAGGAATAAATTAGTTGGCTTGCTTGTTTCCGCCCCAAAAATTCAATCGCTATCACGTTCTATCCAAATTTGATTATGTGTAAATTTTTCTGTGAACTCTAAAAAAAATGGACCTTAGAAGATATAGATATATTTGGTTGTTAAAGGGATGGACGTTCAAATAAAAGGGGGTCGTCGCATATTCTACACAGCCATCCACTGTTTCACTAACATATAAACCAAACTAGTCGTTACCGTTAAAGTGTGCCCAATTACGCTAACGACTTTCCTCTACCGATGTGCTTTTTGCAAGTTGCTTTTGCATATTTCTGTTACATATAAATACATTTTTTATTTTAATTGGCAAAGCCTAAAGAGTTTTAAGTTAGTTTCTTTCTTTCTTTTCATATTTAGTTTCAAAAAGCATTAGCCGCCCGGCCCCCATAATTGTTTTTGGCTTCGTCGTACCAATAGCTGTTGAATTGGTTAATATTGACAATCCATCTTCTTCTTGGTCGTCATGTTACTCCTGTTGGTCTTCTACTTGTTTGTGGTGTCCATTTGATCAAAAGTCTTATCCATCTATTATCTTCAATTCTTGATGTGTATCCTGCCCAGCTCCATTTAAGTTGTGTCGTCTTTTTATTACATCAATGATGTTAGTCTGTCTTCTTATATTTCTTCGTTCTGCACTCTTTGTATTAACCTCATATTAAGAAGTCTTCTCTCCATTTTTTTCTGACAAATCCTTTATTTGTCTATTAGATTTGATGTTAAGCCCAATGTTTAAAGTCCATATTTCAAGACTGGTACAGGGTTCGGACTTGAGAAATTCATTTGTGCAGTACATTTTTCAAAAAACAGCAGTAAAACCAATTTTTGCGCAGTAGATTTTTTGTTTGTATTAGAAACCTTCATTTCATGTACGTATTTAAAAAGAAATTATTAGTTTTTCATAAATCGATCTGTTTGAATCTATATTGGTCTTTATTGATCACGAGAAAATTTTTTTATAGCGTTTTCGATTGAGCTCTTCGAATTCTTCTCTCAGATTTCAGATTTTGCCTGTGCAATCGAATTCTATTCACTGGCTAAATGTTAAACTTAATTATTCGAAATGTGCCCTTAAATTGATTTATAAAAAATTGTAAATTAGTAATCGGAAAAGTGCTCTCGATTCCAAAAAAGATTGATTTTTTTGTGTCAATCGAACAAAAAAGTGACCTAGAGCAAAAAAAAAAAAAGATCTTTACTGAATAATCAAATACTAATTCCATTAGTTGTTGACGTACTCGTATAAGAAAGTAACCGACAAGTCTAGTCTAAAATGGCCGCGTTCAGTATGATGCTTATACCCTATTCACACCAAGCCGAAAACCGAGTTTTCGTCAAAAAAGTTTAGAAAACTCGTAGATGCATTCACACCGAGCACCAACTCGTTTTCGTTTGACGTTTCAATTAGCTGTGAAACTAGCTATGAAATGTTTGTGGCGACTAGACTTTTATTTTAGTTACTAAACTTGGCACGTATTGACATAATATACAAACAAAATTATTTAAGCTACTTGATAATCGTTAACTTATGGTTAAATAATTAACATAACCGACATTCAAAATCAAAACATCTGAAAATACCATTTAGTTGTGGCAGGTAGTTTGCTTTTTATGGTGCAAGCAAGAAGCAAACAGCAAAAATAACAAAAAACTCTCACTCTCACTCAGTCTCTCACATCCTGTCAGCAGTTTTGCTGAGCTCGCTGAATGTTGCAAAAGGTGTGTCTGCTTCAACAACCCAACGATCGTACTCGTTTTCGTGTCGTTTTCATGGAAAACGACCTCAAACAACTCGTTTTGAAAACTGCAATATGTATGGGAAAACTTCTGTTTTCGAGGAAGTTTTCGGCTGTTTTCGCGAAAACCCAGTTTTCGGCTTGGTGTGAATAGGGTATTAGAGCCTAGATTCGTAGATGACAGTTTCTCATTGAACGACTAACTACTAAAAGAATAAAATCCAATATGGCAGCATATGCAGCTTCACTTACCGGAAAAATAATTAAAAGAATTCGAAAGGAGAATCGACTTTTGGAATTCAACTGTTCAAACAAATTACTTAAGGAATCTTATGATGAATGAGTTCTGTAATTGCAATCCTTGTTATTGTTCTTTGGAACAGAACATCACAATTACATAGTAGAATTCATACTTCCTATTTTATTTTCACAATTACAGCCTATGTAGATCCTAACGCATTGAACGCGACTAATTCCTTAACTGACTACCTAACCTATTAATTTGACATTCCATTTCATAAAATTGTTATTCAAATTCAACATAATTTGTGGAATAAGTGAATATCCAAAATCCAGACAAATCTAGTCAACTTAAGACTTTATTGAATAGTCTCATTTATCTACTGTCATCTGAGTGCAATTCACTTTTAACTTAGGTGATGACAGGCTTTCCTTTTATTTCGAAACCGAATATATATTTTAATTTTCAAACTAAAAAAATCAAATTACTTCTCTGAAAATGTACAGTAGATTGTGCCGTGGGCTCAGTAGCGCAGTAGATTAATTTTGTTTACGAAAAAAGCAGCAGATCTACTGCAATTGGAGTAAAGTCCGAACCCTGGACTGGTATAATTACGGAGTCCGATATATATTTTCTTGTGTTCGCGTTAAGTATTTCCTTCATATTCCAGAATTGTCACAATGCATTTGTTATTCGTCTAAATATTTCCAGGTAAATATAGTCTTCCAACATAATTGTTTGTGCTTTCAAGTGTGATGTCATTTTGAACAGAGTTGGTCATTGTTTTCGTTTTAGATTAGTTAATGTATATATAGTCAGTCCATAGTTTTCAAACTGAAGCTAGCTGATTTATCATTGTCTGATTGTTGCCCGATTTTTGTGAAATCAGCACGACATCGTCAGCAAATACAAACTGTTTAATTGTTGTCCCCATATATTTATTCCAAATCGCCTCCAGTTAAGTTGTTCAAATATCTCGTCGAGTACTGCAGAAAGCAATGGTCGCATTGACGTAGGTACTCCTCCTCTTATTGGGAATTCTCGTCTATTTGCTCCGTTTTTATTTGTTCAGTTTTGTTTTTTAACACTCTTATATTTGTGAACTATTGACTCTGCTGCACACTGAAAACTAACCAGAAATGTGTTCTTCAACATTAAAATCTTTTATTGAATGAGTTAATTGTTATTACAAGTGTTAAATCTCTAAATTGCTAGGTACATTTTTAAAGTGACAGGGGTCATTGTTACATTCTCGTGTTGGACAATAATGCTAGGTTTTACTTTGGTTTTCGTCAGCCACGAAAATAAAGACACTTTTTTGCTTACTTTTTCTTTCTTTGGTGAAACCAATCCATGTGGCCAACTCGTAGCCATATACAGCTCATCTATTGGACAAACATTTTACCCCCCACCATGTTCAAAAAGTATATATAATAACAGTACTTTTTCACCAAAAAAAAAAAAAATCTCAAATTGACAAATGTCGAAAAAAAATATCGAGAATTTTTGAAGATCAACGAAAAAAAGTTCAGGGAAAAAAAATCTCGAAAAAAATTATTTTTTTTTAAAAATGTCGAAAATTTTCGAAATTTTGAAAAAAAAAAAAATTTTTTTTTGGTGAAATCGCTTTCAAATCCCTTAAAATATTATTTTGTCACCCTTAAAATGACGGTCAATGCTATTTTGAGTTTTTAGAAAATCAAATGTATTTCCTATCTCTTAGGGAATAATAATTGTCGTCCTGAAAAGGACGTTTTGTTGAAACTTCTGAGATGTACGCGTGCGCTATTAATCTTTTGGGCCTTCTTCGAAAGAAGTTACACCCGACATGCCGACCTTTTATCACAATCTACTCGTCGCCTTCAAAAAATACATGTTGGCTAAAAAAGTTTGATCGAAATCTTTTCGAGTTTTTAGCTGACAACGAAAATCCCTACCAGTTTTATTATTATGAGTATAGATAGATATGTATACAAATACATTTATATGTGTAGAATCTTCATTCGTATCCATTCTTCTTCACTAAATGGAACAATATCGGGTCGGGATTTCATCAATGATCGCAAAGCGGATGCAGAACAACGTCTTCTCTTTCCAAATTTTCCGAAATTACTTCCTTTTTATTTTTTTCAAATTGTAATTATATTCGAACAATGACATTGCCAGCTCTGATTTCATTTAGGCCACAGTAAACCTATCGTTTTAATGTACAGTAGAATGCTATATTACCTACAAAAAGAGAACCATGCTTTGACATATCTATTTTTTTTAAATTTTTCACACAATTCTTGAAAGTAAAGCCTAGTATCCTGCTCGCGCTTAATTTTAGCGAGCGCTTTTCTCTCCACAGCACAGATAAATGCTCGCTAAATTCGTTGTACAGGATATAGATAGGACACACACCCAAATTTTTTTGCCACATGTATTTTGATTTTTGTTATTTTTTCACTTTTTTCCTACTCACTTACATCGATTATCAAGTATTCAAAGAAATATTCAATTAAAAAATTGTTTTGTTTCGAAAATGTCAGAATTTATCGCCGATTTAATGTACCAGGCAATTCTTTCGCGAGCTAAATCAGTGGAGACATTTTCTTGGCCGAGTATAACAAAATTGTACGTAGTACGTATAACACACAATATTGTTATATCGGACTGACATTAAGTGTGTCCCATCTATATGAAAGTAAGAATTTAGCGTGCGGAACAGGATACTGCTTTGCTAAACTGCCTCGCTAAATTTTATCTCTGTAGACATTTTTGTATGGGAGATAAAATTTAGCGCGAGCAGGATACTGGGCTTAACGAAAGACAAAATTTCGAAAATAGGTGAAAATGATTGGAGTTCAAAATCGCGCCGATTTTTAACACCAATCATTTTCACCTATTTTCGAGATTTGAATTCGATATTTTAAGATTCGGTTAAAACTGGCCAATCCGAACATGGTAAAGGAGACCAGTAAAGGATATTGAAAATATTGTTGTTTTTGTTTTTAAATTGTTATCTCCGCGTCTTAATTTTTTTGTAAGTCACTTCTGATTGGGAGATATGTGAGTTAAAAAGAAAAACTTGTAACTTAGGCCACTCAGATTAAACTTAAATGTATTTTGACTTTAAAAGAAGAGAATTACCGGCACCATTATTGTGCAGCAGCACAAACGTCCGACTTCCATAGAGGCCAGGGCGCCACCTACTGAATTCAGCCTTTCAGATATGGCATACAATTTTACGTCCGTTCGATTAGTTCAAAAAATAAAAGCCACCTACACGAATGATTATGAGAAAATAGGCGAATCCTCTGCGCTGAATCATCATGTTGGATAACTATGGTTGGTTATAATAACTAAAATCTGTCTTCAAAAACAAAACTTTTTGGGTGGATTTTAAGGTCACAATTTCAGGCACACGAGTTGGCCTGCGTTTCGAAAATCATATAAATGCGTATTATTGTCTTGCGAATTGACACACTACCCGCGGAATCATATTTCGCAAACTTGTCTAGTGATATTTTTATTTTTGTAACTGTTCCTCTTTGCATGACGAGTATTTGTAAAATTTTGTAATCTCATTTTAGATGAAACATTGACGATATAAAGGAGGAGTGGATCACATGCATCTCAGAGAATTACGCTTTTAAACCAACAGCATAGCATTACTTTTAAAACAGCACAATGGCTATGTCTAAAGTGTTTCGAGTCTGGGAGAAGTCGATTCCGGCAACTCCCCACAGCGTGTTGTTGGAGCACCGTAACAAACCGGACAGCATTCTCTTCGAATCGCATGCTGTGGCTCAGCTGACTTCTCAGGAATGTGAAGTGGTTCGCAAGCAATATACGAAAGTTTGTGATGCATACGGTTGCTTGGGAGTTCTTCAGTTGAACGCCGGTGAGAGCACGGTCCTCTTTTTGGTACTCTTAACTGGCTGTGTGTCCACTGGTAAAATTGGCGATGTTGAGGTGTTCCGCATCACCCAAACACAATTTGTTTCGCTACAAACCCAAGTACCCAATGAGGACAAGATCAGCGAAGTGCGAAAGCTTCTCAATTCTGGTGTATTCTACTTTTCACATTCCCAGCCTGCCAGCAAACAGCCAAGTGGCACTTCAAAATTCGATATAACCTTGTGCGCTCAAAGGCGACAGCAGACCGCTGACACTGATAACCGATTCTTTTGGAATCGTATGATGCACATCCATATGCTGCGCTATGGAATCGACTGTTCGGCTTGGTTGCTTAAAATCATGTGCGGCTCAGTGGAAATTCGCACTGTGTACATTGGGGCAAAGCAGGCAAAGGCTGCGATCATATCTCGTTTGAGCTGCGAACGTGCTGGTACACGTTTCAACACACGCGGCACCAACGACGAAGGCCATGTCGCAAATTTTGTGGAAACAGAACAAGTGATTTATGTGGACAACGATGTAACTAGCTACGTCCAGACAAGGGGATCAGTTCCACTCTTCTGGGAGCAACCAGGAGTACAGGTCGGCTCTCATAAAGTTAAACTGTCACGCGGGTTTGAGGCGTCTGCATCAGCATTTGATCGACACATGCAAATAATGAAAGCAAGGTACGGTCTGCAGATGATTGTCAATCTCCTGGGTACAAGCCAGATTGGCAGCAAGGAAGGCGAAGCGATGCTCAGCAATGAATTTCAGCGCCATCATAATATGTCCGTTCACAAAGACGTTCCGCATATAATCTTCGACTACCATCAGGAATGTCGTGGCAGTAACTTCTCGGCTTTGTCGAAGCTCAAAGCTCGCATTGACTCGTATGGTGTGAACTTTGGTTTGCTGTATGCCTGCAATTCTGGTGTGGTTCGCGAGCAGATTGGAGTTATCCGAACAAATTGTCTAGATTGCCTGGATCGCACCAACTGCGTACAGACATTTTTGGGCTTGGAAATGTTAAATGCCCAAATTGAAATGATGAAGCTCGGGGAAAAGAAGCAGAATATATCACGCTTCGAGGAGATCTTCCGCCAGATGTGGGTAAATAATGGCAACGAAGTGAGCAAGATCTACGCCGGTACCGGCGCTATACAAGGCGGATCGAAGCTGATCGATGGAGCTCGCTCGGCTGCGCGAACAATCCAAAATAATTTATTAGACAATTCCAAACAGGAGGCGATCGACGTGCTGCTTTTGGGGTCCACGCTTAGCTCAGAGCTGGCTGATCGTGCTAGAATATTGCTGCCTTCGAATATGCTGCATGCGCCGACGACAGTCTTGAGGGAGATGTGCAAGCGGTATAACGAGTATGTCAGTCCGAAAACAGTACGTGTAGCTGTCGGCACGTACAACGTGAACGGAGGTAAACATTTTCGGACAGTCGACATGAAAAATGTGCTCAGAGAGTGGCTGCTGGACTCGTATATCCAGGCTGAATCAAGTGACCTGGTTAATGTTGTAAATCCGCCAGAAATTGCTGCACAACCTGTAGACATCTATGCTATAGGTTTCCAGGAAATAGTCGATTTGAATGCCAGCAACATCGTAGCGGCCAGTTCAGACAACGCCAAGATGTGGGCAGAGGAACTGCAAAAGGCAATCTCGCGTGAGAATAGCTACGTTCTGCTTACCTACCAGCAGCTGGTTGGCGTGTGTTTGTACATTTTTATTCGCCCCGAACAAGCACCTTACATTCGTGATCTAGCCATTGATTGTGTGAAAACTGGCCTGGGAGGGGCAACTGGCAATAAGGGAGCCTGTGCCATTCGTTTTGTGCTGCATGGAACATCGATATGCTTTGTGTGCGCCCACTTTGCTGCTGGTCAGTCTCAAGTAAACGAACGCAACGCAGACTATGCTGAGGTTACTCGCAAGTTGGCGTTCCCCATGGGCCGAACCCTTAAGTCGCACGACTACGTGTTTTGGTGCGGCGACTTCAACTACCGCATAGACATGGATAAGGATGAGCTAAAGGAGGCGATTAAGAATGGAGACTTGGAGCTCGTGCTGGAGAACGATCAATTGCGAAAAGAACAAGAGGCGGGAAATGTATTTAACGACTTCCTAGAGGGAGAGGTTCGCTTCGACCCAACATACAAATACGACGTATTCAGTGAGGAATACGATACAAGCGAAAAATTGCGAGCTCCTGCTTGGACTGATCGAGTCCTCTGGCGCCGAAGAAAGGCCTTAGCGGAGTCCGATCTCAGCCCAGATTGGAATCCGGGCAAGCTCGTCTACTATGGTCGCACTGAGCTAAAGCAAAGTGACCATCGACCGGTGATGGCTGTTATTGACTCGGAGGTTGTCATGATCGATGCGCCAAGAAGAAAGCAAGTATTTCAGCAGGTAATTACAGACCTAGGTCCACCGGACTCCACAATTATCATCCATGTCAATCCGACAAACAAAGAGGCGCTCGAAGATGAGCCGACAATCTACGACGAGAACGTTATGAACATATTAATTCAGTATTTATCAAAAATAGGCGAAGTAACCTTAGTGCGTTACGTCGAGGACACAATGTGGGTGACATTCCGTGAAGGTGAGGCTGCACTTAATGCAGTTGCTCAACGAAGCGCTACCATATGCAATTTGGACCTGAATTTCGAACTGAAGTCTGCGAACTGGATTCACCTAGTAGACCAAGAGATTGCTCTATGCACTTCAAATACAATACCGCTTTGTGCGAATCCAGTTATCGAACAGAGTGAAGCTAATTACGTCCCTGAAATACCGCAGCGACCAAAGCAGCTACCTGCACGGCCACCTAATCGGCCTCCCTTGCCCTTGTCTCCGAAAAATTCACCAAAAAATTCGCCGCACCATTTGCCTCACGCCGGTGTGATCAGTATAAGCCCACAAATGCTGCAGCAACATACTGCGCAGCCACCGCCTCAGCCACTACGTCCGGCCAAGCCTGTCTTTCCGACGCCTGTAAGCGACGATTCGCGTGATAGTGGCTTAACTAAGCCGTCTCCCAACCAACCACCACCTCCACTTGCACCTCTTCAGCAGGAGAGTAAAACCTCACCTACTCAACCTCCAAAGCCAGACGATGTCGACGATCCAAATGAAATTTATGAAGAAATCAAGGACGATGCGGAATACTCGGCCCCAATGCCACATTTTACGCCGCCAGTGTGTCCCGAAAACTTTAAAGACATGGAGCCGTTTCCGCCATCGGCCACGACACCTCCCAGTCTTGATATAAGTCCAAAAAAGACGATGCGGGCACTCCCGCCATTACCGAGCCGAGGGGGACCACCACCTCCGATTCCAAGCCGAAATGCGGGTCCACCGCCGCCATCAGCGCGGCCGAGTAATAAGTAAATTCAATGTGAATCGAATTATATAGTAAGTGTGTTGGATATTTATTAGTATAACAGTTGAAAATGCAAATGCGTGTGCAGGGGTATTTTACATGAGCTTAGTATATTCATAGCAAGTATTATAATACTGGTTAAGAACCAGATACACTAAAAAGCAAAACATTTGCTCAAATTTAGTCATAGAAAATGTTATTTATGTAAAGCTCTAGTAGAGAATTAAAATTGATCACAGATACTTTTCGTTAATTTTTCATTTTATATTCATTTATGTATTTTCAGTCTCGAAGTGCATGTATGGTTACACAGTACGGCACTATGTATCTAATTATGACTTAGTGATCCTCATCGTCTATATTCAAAATGCTAACATAATAGGTGCTGTCTGCATGGCCATAAGTTGATAACTATAGCTAACGTTGGTGGTAATACTGGCAGGGACATACAGACGCTATAGGTACTTTGTAATCCACGCAGGAAAACGGAATGTAAGAGACTATTTTGACCAACATGGGCAGACAGTATGCAACATAGCTCGCTCACACCGCTCATACCTACTCAAAAATATCACAACACGAAAGCGTTTCCTTATCCATTAATAACTATGTATGTACTGTTTGTTCTTAATTGTTAATAGCTGTTTTCTTTTGTTAAACGTTAAAAAAATGTATCGCCTTTTGCAAAACATTAACTAATAAAGTTAGCAGAACAAAAATCGTAATTGCATATTATATGGAATTAAATAAAAAGTCGTTATTTTTAACAGCTTATTTTGGGGATTGTACTAGTATTTAGTCCATACCATCCATTTCTGCTACATATTTCTGGATCAAGTTGCCAGATGATCTGTGGCTTCCGTGGTAAATTGTGCTGATATTATTTCTCAATTAAATGTACGATAGATTATATCTCTTCATTTTCCAAATTTCTCTTTTTCAAAATTGATAATTGATTAGTGAACCGTGCCCAATTGCGCAAGCGTGCATGTTTCACCCAGAAACTACATACAATAGACTACACCGGCAGCAAATAAAGGGTGCCTAGAGTAGACAAGCTGTTTCCAACTGTTATTTGAGAAAGTGTGTGTGCCATATGACCTAAATAAACGCACGCATACACTCGCACCTAACAACATTTGACAGAATATCTTGTTTTTGCTTTTTCAAAAGTATTCACAGATAGAGAAACCGAGAGAGGATTTGAATTTTGCGATTGCGGTGATCGTTTCGGTCTCGGACCACAAACCAGTAAGAATAGCACAAACCAGTAAGAATAGACCGCCGACTTCCCGTACACCTACCCGATTCCCCCCGGAAAGAATTTCCCTGTCTGTGAATACGTGTAAATGTCAAAATTAATGGCGGCAATGTTTTTCTATGCAATACCATGCGACCAGGGGCCAGATTATGTAAAATGAAAACGATCGAACGAAATCGTTTCGACAATAGCTGTCTCTGTCTATTGCCACAGATATGATAGAGACAGGTTTAGTTAAAACGAAAGCGTTTTTCGTTTCGTATTTTACAGAATCCCACCCCAGGATTTTTCAAGTATGCGTGCGTTAATGGCGCCCCTTTGATTTTGTACAGCACCAATACATGAAAAATCCTGGTCTCGCCGGCAGCTTGTAGGCAAAGTCCGTTATGTGGGAGGAGTCGACGGTCTATTCTTACTGGTTTGTGTCTCAGACTCTCGGTGGGTTAAAAGCTGTCGGTCTATTCTAGTTTTTGGTTTTACAAAGGCGAACTTACTTGGGCGGCTCTATAGTTCGGAGTGAACCGAGGCTTCAACTAACAAGTCTCGCCAGTTAAGTCCCCGACCTATAAAATCCGTTGCGGCAACGTACTCAACTGACAGGTTGATTGTAGCAGCAGAGTACACAGCAGCTTATAGAAGGTGACCTATAAAAAACGTACGTGCCGGATGCGACGGATAAATTAGGTTTATGCCGATTTCCATTGGGCTTTTACCGTTTTGCTCTCAGATCTCAGATTTTTCCTGCCCAATGGAATATGAAATGAGATTACTTTTCATTTGCATTTGTGTTGGTGTGTTATATGACAGTCAGCTATTTTTTTAGTGCAATTTACTTTTCCAAATGTATCTTGCTTTGGGATTGGTGACAGTATGTGTGAATCTCGCCCTCGAATCGAAATTCGCAAAAGTGATCTGAATCTTAAAAAAAGCGCTTTTTTTTGCCCAATGGAAAATGAATTTGACAGACAGCTGCTTTCTAGAGCAGAAAAACTGGTCTGAATCTGAAAAAAAGTGCTTTTTCTTGCCCAATGGAAATCGACATAGCTTTCTACTTTTCTGTCCGTCGCATCCGTTGACAGTTGGCAGAGCGTGAAAGGAAGCACTTTTATTGGTGGAAATATGAGACAATGAGAGAAACTGGCTATCATATGTCATCGGCTGTCAACGTATGCGACGCTTCTCAACGCGTTCGAATGGCACTCAACTGACAGTTCTTCTCCTGAAAAGAAGAGAAATTGGCTTCTGGATTTGAATTCAGAATTGCGGAGAGTTCTTCCGGACGGTTCTGGACGACCAACCGAAAACGACATTACTTTCTACTTTTCTGTCAGTCGCATACGTTAACAGTTGGCACAGCATGAGAGGAAGCACTTTCATTGGTGGAAATACATACTTAGATAATGAGAGAAACTGTAAAATGCTACAGAGAAGAGTTAAATCAAACTAATTTTGTGAATTTTTTCGAATTTAATAAATTGCAAATTGTTTTAAAGATTCCAAGGTCGGGGTGCGGCGACGGATTCTAAGGGTTGGGCTCTTTACTTGGGCCTCCCTTTTTAGCCCGGTTCTTAGCTAACAGCCTTCAGTTACGCACTCCTAGTCGATTGAGGTCGCCTACTACTTGCGCGTGCCCCTTAACGCCGTGTCCAGCGTAGACACGGGCACGATTTTGCGGGTGGTGCGTTGCTTGAACGCATCAGTTGTAGAATCTCCCCTCCCAACGAAAAAAAAAGAGCCGGGGTAGATAAAGTACCTTAATACTTCAAAGTTATAGCTGTCGAACGCGACGTTTTGTCCGATTCTATGATGTTGGGTGTCACTTCTTGTCGACAGCAGTAGTGGCAGCTCGCTGCGTTCTACCAATTATGTCAATATCGTTGGCGTATGCAAGTAATTGGACGGATTTTTAAAAGATCGTACCTGGTGTTGGCGTTCTTTCAAGTTGGCAGCGCGTCACCTTGTCTAAATACTTTTTTGATATCAAAGGCTGCAGCAGCGAGATTTCTCCATCGTCATCCTACACAATCGAACGAGCTTTGCAAGGATGACACAGCTAGACAAATGACTCTGTATAACTCGTTTTTATAGATGCTGTCATACGCGGCTATGAAATCGATGAAAAGATGGTGAGTATCGTGTTGGACTTCTTGGGTTTTTTCCAGGACCTGTCTAAGTGTAAAATTTGATCTACGGTGGACAATCCTGACCTAAAATCGCACTGATAGGGTTCAATCAGATTATTTACGAAGGGGTTGAGGTGTTCACACAATATGCCAGATTGGATCTTGTATGCGATATTAAGGAGACCACTGCAGTTAACGCTATTGAAAGGGTGTCTTTTCTTGTGGACCGGGTAAACGATGCTGAGATTCTATTCATTAGGCATGCATTCATCAAATGAGTTGCTGCATGTTCTCTACCAAGTCATCTCAACCTGCCCCGCAGTTTTTTGGTTATTTAGCTTGGATATTGCTATCTGTACTTCGTTTTGGCCAGGTGGACGGAAGTTTTGTCTATCATCGTCTATATTGAATGTTACGTTCTGATTAACAGCGGGATTATAGTCTTCGACGCCATTATACCCACAACTGTTGAAATCCCACAGCTTGCGTAAAAATAAGAGGAAAGGCGAAGAAACCCAAGAGGATCAAAAACACCTCGTAGCCAACAACGCACTTAAGTTGCTTTTCTCCTCAGTTCTAAGCACCAGTTTACGGACTTAAGGCCCCGATCCATAGAATCCGTCACATCCGTTGCGGCAATGTATTCGACTGACAGGTTGATAGAATACACAGTAGCTTATGGAACGTGACCCATGAGCAACGAACGTGCCGGATGCGACGGATAAAGTAGGTTTACTTTCTACTTTTCTGTCCGTCGAACCGTTGACAGTTTTCCGAGCGTGAGAGTAGCATTTTCATTGGTGGAAATATAAGATAATGAGAGAAACTGTCTCTCATATGTCATCGGCTGTCAACGTATGCGACGAATTCTATGGGACTGTTCGTTCCGTCGAATACGCCAATCCGTCGACGCAACGGATGCGACGGATTCTATGGGTCGGGGCCTTTATTCTTATCGCTCGGTTGACGCAAGTGGTAGTCACTTGGTCAATTGACAAATCGAAATGTAATGTTAATTTCCTGACAGGGGAAAGAAGAAATGTTTTCTCAAGTGGATTGTATACGGAGAATTGACTGTCAGCATTCTACAAACAATCACTTAAAAGGAGTCATATGAGGAATTAGTGGTGTAGTTCGAAAAAGCTTTTATTCCTACCAAAAGTGGTATTAATGGAGATCGTGGTATCCGCGTTCGGAGTGTGATTTTAGTTGAGTTGACTTCAGATTAACTCAACTTTCACACAAACCAAACTAAATAACAACTTATATACAACTACCGTCATCTTTGTTGTGTTTTGACAGACAACTTTTCTATCCAGATTGTGTGTGACAATGCGGACAATACCGTGTTGAAAAGAGAAGTTCACCAAACCACAATCTTAAAGCAGAGACTTGACAAATTTCACGCTAAACTACTTCAATGTTGTATTTCCTCTTCAACAGTCTAGCAAAAATCAAGCAAAAGAAAATGTCAAAAATAACCTATAGGATAATTTTTTGATAGCTGAAAAATTTGCTTTTCCCCACGATAGTGTCAGAAAATTATCCGAGGATACTTTTATCGCCAATTGACACATGGCCTTAATTCTCTAGAAAGCAAAGCTAAAAGTTAAGCAGTTAGCCAACAGGATCATTTATTATCTTGCTCCCATTTTTTGACTGCTGAAATTTTCACGACTGTGATTCAAAAAAAATTATTTAGCGCAATGGAAACAATGCCTAAAATAGCGCAGAGTTTCGGCTAAAACAGCAAGTAAATCAAACACAAACTGTTCCTCGCAGGGAATAGTGCCGTGCAAATGTCGAAAACTGTTATTTGCCTAACTGACAGCTAGCCGAATAACGAACGATTGTTCTAGTAAATTGGCGTATTTTCTCACTAGAAAAAAAGGACTAGGTACTTGTCTGGAACGCGCTCACTATTCCTACTCAACACACGCAACAAAATCATGATAAATTTGAAAGTATTGGTATCCCCATCTCAAATATCCATCCTTGTCTTTTACCCATGGCTAAATTGAAAAAACACAGCTAGTCGTTCTGTCGATGACTTACCACACCAAAAATAAAAAACAAATGCCGACAATGACATATTTTCCCATCTAATTTTCGTTATCTCTGGGATGGGCATTACTTCTAAAGTGTATATCTTCTTTGTTAATAAGCCATGATGTTCGTGAAAATAATTAAAAATGTAAACTTATTCGGATCATTTTTACATTTAAATATTCAATAACATTCAGTTAAAATAGCATATCAATTAATATTCGTGCAATTATCCAATTCGAAAGCCCACTAAAGGCATACGCTTAAGAAAATCAAAGAATTTTGTAAATTTCGATATCTGTGATTTTAGAGGGGTTACCTGCAACATACACAGAAAATTTCATATAAATATAATATCGTTCGGGAATTATTATTTGGTCGTGCGTGCTTTTTGTAAAATAAAATTCATCTATAGAAGTTCATGCTAAAGTCTACTGTTAAAATATTATAATTCTTTTTAGATAAGATACTTTAAACGCACTTTTTGCAGTGAAGTGAAGTGCGATAATTATAAATGTCTGGCGAAGAATTTCTAGGGCTTTAATGTGTTTTATCAGTTACCGCTCTGCACAATTTGCACACGAAAAAAATATCTCGATTTCTTAGTTATGAATAAATTAGATAATCCGCGGAAAAATGGGACACACAAAATTCGGATAACAAGTAAGTAAAGTATACTCGTCGTATAATAAGTAGTGTGCGTGCTAGAGAAACTTTAGCAATAAGTGTTGTAATGTGTAGATGTTTCAATTGAATGTAGAATCGTCTTATTGAAGGCTAATTGCTTCATTTACCTTTTATATTTTTTTTATTGTCTTTCTAGTTTTGTGTGCGAGAAACTTGGCTCGGAAAGATTTATTTCGTAAGTAAAAAAAACTCAAATTCACCTAAATTGCATGCAAAGAAGGTAGGTGGTTTGGGTGACCCTATGATATAAATGAGTAGGGCCTTTTAAGTTTCAACAACTGTATTCCAGGGCTTAATTGAAGAATGGCCTCGAAAATTTGTAGAAAATTTAGGACAACTAGAAGAAGCTAAAGTTGAACTATGTAATTGAAACACAAGTCGAAGCCATATCTGTACATTTGTGTTCGATTGGTTAGTTTGGTGCAACATTATTCCAAGTCAAAAACATAAAATGAAATAAGGCCATTTTAAGGTCAAACACATTAACTCATTTAAGGGCACAAAAAAAGCACTTTTAAGGTCATTGTCAAACATATTTGTTGGTCATAAATATAGTCAATGTAAATAACAATATAAGCTACATAGTTGATTGAGGTCTTTAAAAAAAGCGGCCAAAGTTTATAGAGTGCACCTATAAGGTACTCTGAAGTACGTGACAATCACCTATGAACGTCATTTATGGTTGGCTATTGCGTATGCACTTTCACGAGAAAGATTCCAAATAAAACAGAATTCAGTTCCAATAAAATGAAAATGAAATAAAGAAAACAGGCTGAACATAATTAAGCTTCATAGGTGTAGTTAGACAACTAAATAGGCATAAGAATACGGTACAAATCGAGAAGGTACAGTATATTACAGTAGAAGGATTAGAGTCTGATACTTCGGTCTCACAAAATCGAAAACGCTTGAGTTTCTAATAGACCGGTCTTAACAGACTACTACTGTCGATTACAAAAGCAACAAATTCTGCTAGCCCAGTGTTGATGTGACTAATTAGTGCCACACCAGCTTTGACTATATCCATCTAGACTAGAAAAATATAATAATCCACTAAAGTAAAAAGAGAAAATACGTCCTATCTAACAGGCGGAAGAGTGTTAAAACTTAAGCGCATGCGCTTAGAAATGTCAAAGGAAATTTATGTAGTATTCATATACCTACCTACGACACAAAAAAAGTCTCAATAAAATTGAATTCAATTCATATACGACACATTACTTCCAGTTATGCTGTAGACCTATAGCTTTGGCGATGAGATAATCGTCTTCGTCGTCTGGATTAGGTTGAAATGGCTGCCAGAGCCATCACACTTGGACCAACAGAATGTTAGTTGTGATACCTCTAGATCCATAGGCCCTCCATACCTACTTGAAAAAACTAGGTACATACATACCTATTAATAAAAGCGCCATGATCATCATCAAAGTAGAAATTCGGCAAATGGATTTTCTTTTCCTAAAGAGCATCGTAGCAGGTGCAGCAAATGTGAATGACAGTCTCCTTCTTATTTTGTTGCTCACTCCGCAAAACACTACACTTAATGCGGGGTTAAGTGAGACGCGGTCGGCCTCTCTTGCAACAGCAGCCTCGCGACTTCAATTTTTTTTTAACGTCCTTTGATTGGTGTTGTTGCGATGTGAATATCCGCATCCGTGCTTTGGGTACTACCAGGTTGGAGGTTGTAGTAGTCCAACAGTTAGGTTCCAGAAATCGATTGAAATCGAAATTGCAAATCGAGTGAATTCGTTTTCAGTGTTCTGCATTGCGAGCGATTCGGAAACTCAGAAATCACAATTTCACTTTGTCTGAATTCCGAAAATTTTGAAATCGAAATCGAATACGATCGATACGTATGATCTTGAGATTGTCAAGTCGCCTTGTGTATATTGAGGTGTGGGAATAACCAAAAATGTATTTCTTTCCGATTCTGGCACTAAAGTAGCCAATTATAATCTTGATGTCGTACTTTGGGCCCTTTATCTTTCCTCTTCTCGAGATGAGGATGCTTCCTTAGCTGCGCCATCCTTTTACCCTGTAGGGGCGTGATACATTTTTTTAAGTTTAGAGTGCTCGTTAAGAACCAGTAAGCTAGATTAAGATAAATGTTAGTTTTAATTTAGATTTAATAATTTTTGTCTAGTATGTAAGTTAAAGAAAGAATCAATAAAAATGATTTTAAAAGTCAAAAGTCAAGGGGCGTGATACAAATCAGCATGATTTTTTTTAGTTTGGCCATGGGGCGAATTTTTACAAAGCGGGGACTTATATTACGGAATCCCAAGACAGTATACCTCTAATCCCCAATCCGAATCTATATAAATGCTGACTTTGTTCCTTGTAGCACTCACCCTGTTTTTGTAGCTGTGCACATTTTATACTGTGCCATAGCTTCTGCTGTCATTACCGATGAGAGTTGTAGGAGAGGGTCTTGTCTTCTTGATCAATGACAGAGAATTAGAATTGTCTAGTGGTCCTCATAATGAAGTCTTTATTAATTTCCACATTTTCGGGAGTTGGCCACGCAACAAATTGGTTCCGTAAAACTATTCCCACGGTTTCTTATCGTGTGTACTTAAAAAGCACGTGTCTGTGTTTTCAATAATTAGATAGAAGTCTGCTTTGATTCCTTGTTACTGATAACTTAGGTGGCGCTACAGTCCGTGGTGGACGTGGACCCCAACCAACACGCTTTTGGCTAACCGCCTCCAGTTGCGTACTCCAAGTTGGTTGAGGTCCCCTTGGTAGATCTCGAACTTCGATTAACACAACTAAAAGGTTACTTGCCTTGATAACCTGGAGTGCAAAAGGTTTATTCATTTTCATTCATTCATTAATTTTCAAATAGTCCGCTTGTATATGGACCCTCCACAGCTTTCGATCCTCCGCCATCGAATCCAAATCATCAAGGGCAATCCCCATACGGGTAGAGGAGAGATTTTGGACTGGATCTAACCATCTCATCCTAGGTATACCTAGAGGACGCCTGCCTGATGGTACGGATTCCATAACACGCCGTGGAATCCTGTTCGGGGACATGCGTTTAGCATGACCAAACCACCGAAGCATGGACGCTCCATCCGAAGAAGTAGTTGCTCGACATTGAGTTCCTCACGTATTTTGTTATTTCTAATGCGACAAAATGCGGTCAAGTAGGCTTATTATTATTAAGTATTCCTCTTAACTGTTTAAACGGCTAACTATGTCCATGTAGATGTGCAGGCAAGAAGTGAAGTGCTACAGCGTCGTCATCTTCGCATCAATTATCGTTAAAAAAAACTATTTCTCTCTTCATCAATGTAGACAACATGAATAATAAATTATGTGCTTACTTCTAGGACTACCCGATCCATTTGCTAGAGTTACCGTTGATGGCACAAGTCAGGATTACACAACCGATATTAGTAAATCCTCGCTGGATCCAAAATGGAATGCACATTACGATTTATTCCTCGGTAGAGGCGATGTGATTACAATTAGCGTATGGAATGATCGTAAGATTCGAAAAGGTGGCGGTTTTCTAGGATGTGTCCGAATACCTGCACCGATAATACAAAATCTCAAAGGAGCTGGATGTAAGTGTAAATGTATTCACAACTGTGCGCTGATTTCATAAATAAATAATTTTGTTGTTTTCATAATTTTGCAGTCCAACGTTTGGATTTATGTAAACAATCACCAGATGACGATGATCTGGTGCGTGGTCAAATCATTATCGCTCTTCTTTCGAAGGACGGTCCATGCGGCGGCAATCCCCTTGCGATCGTCGGTCCAGGAGGTGATGTGCGCGGTCCGTCCGATGATAATTCATCGGAAAGTAATCTACCCGAGGCTTGGGAGGAACGACGCACACCCAACGGCCGAGTCTATTATGTCAATCACACGACGAGGTCGACACAGTGGGATCGTCCAACAAATTCAGCAAGTGCGCAGGTAAACGGAAACCACCAGCAGACACCGCATCACCATGCTCACCATCATCAACATATTAACTCCAATGGAGAGACTGTCAAGGTTATACTTTCGGGCCCATCGTCTACGAGTAACAATGCATTGAACAGTCGTGCAGCACTTGGGAATGACCAGCAACCACAACTGTCCAGCCATCGATATTGCGGCGAGACAATAACCAGTCCAGTTGGAAAAGAAAACTGCAGCCCAGCACGACTTTTCGATGTGGAATCATCGAATGGCGAAGTGCTTGCCACAAATAAGAGCAATTCTCAGAATCAATCCAATTCCGTTGACCCAGCAGACAGTCCGCCGCGAAGTGACTTAACTTTTAACCAGTTAACATCGCCAAACAGCTCCTGTACGGCGAGCTCTTCAAACTCAACTGGCAATACACCAACATCTCGTTCCGCTAACGAATCAGCACCGACGAACAGAAGCTCACAGGTCATAGTGCAGTTGCTCTCCCCGCTGAAAGAAGGTTCCGAAAAGAATGATAATCATAATGGCAAAAAGCAAAAACACTCTGCCGCATCCACAATCCACGGACATATTATCTTGCCAAATGTGACCTCTCCGCAAAGACATAATCAAAATTCCCAAAACGTGGCAAATGGCAACGCCAACCAAACGCAAACGGCAATAAGTGCAAACAGCAGAGAGGTGGGCAACACCAACAGCACGAACCAACAGCAACAAATTGACGCACCACCTACCAATGGCAACGCTCAAAGTTCGAATAAGAATAATACCTCTGTGATTGCAAATGATATTACCAATGATCCGGTGCCTAGTGCTGAGGACGTCAGATCGCCAACAGCGATTAGCATAAATGTTAGTGCTACAACAAATGGTACCGATGAAGCTGGCAGCGGCAATGGCAGTGTTAGTGGGAGTGGAGGCGGCCTGCAACGAGTACGCAGATCTGGCAGGAGTATAGAAGAGTCGGGACGACGACGATCGCGAGGTACTCGACCAAGTGCCCATATGCGTAATAATATTAGCACCCGACCTTTTATGGATCTTCCTTCCGGCTATGAGATGCGCACCACTCAACAGGGTCAGGTGTATTTCTATCACATTCCGACCGGTGTATCAACTTGGCACGACCCCAGAATTCCGCGTGATTTTGACACACAAAACTTTTCGCTGGACGCCTTGGGGCCACTGCCCAGCGGATGGGAACAGAGGAAGACTACATCTGGACGCGTGTACTTTGTTGATCACAATAACCGTACAACGCAGTTTACCGATCCGCGACTCAACGGCCACATACTTCAAATGATCCGACGAACATCAAATCAGTTTGAAACTCCGACGAGGAATCAAGGTATTTTTTTTTATTGACAGTATTGACAGATTTTCTTAATTGAATTGGTGAATGATTGACACTGCAGCTGACTTGTTAAAGTTTCGCTGAGACATCTTGATGTGCTGGAAAGCTCGTCTAGGTCGGTTGAAGTTAACTAAGTTAGGAACTTCCAGCGGCGTTCACTGGCAACTGACTGTCCCGCTTTGCGATATCTCTTTTACTTCCAGTATTTGCGATAACGACATCTTACATTTCTAGCGACTGCGGAAGTGCATTTTCTCTGGTACTTGAGATTCGCGAACGGCGTCGGGGTTTGAAAGCTAAAAATAATTTGTTGCACGAGTCGACATTTTAAATCTTCTCATTTAACAATTTTCTTGGGACAAATACAACCTTTAGTCCATCTGTTACAGATGAAAAGGTGTGATATACATCATTTTTGGGGAATGTTGTCTACACCTGTTGTCACCCTTACGCTCACCCCACTTCCTTTCGTTTACAGAGTTCTATCTTCTTTTCCACAGGACCAATGAATTTTACTTTCAATGTCATTCTACATTTTATTTTCGTTTCAGTCGAAGGACCACCACCATCGAGCAATAGTCCCTTGGACGCACCTTCGAATGGCACACCAAACACAACTGCAACTGTATCGAATGCCTCCACATCAAACCATCGAAACCTACCGGCATCCGCTCCCGAACCATTTAGATTGCATCAACATCACCATACAGTGCCTGATTTGCCACAAGGTCTTTTGGAAGGCGCAGATCTTCTTCCAAAATATCGGCGCGATTTAGTGGGCAAACTACGAGCTTTACGAAACGAGCTCCAAGCTCTGCAGCCACAATCAGGTCACTGCCGACTTGAGATAACGCGCACAGAAATTTTTGAAGAGAGCTACAGACTGATTATGAAAATGCGACCGAAGGACATGCGAAAAAGACTTATGGTGAAATTCAAAGGCGAAGAAGGTCTAGACTATGGTGGTGTTGCCCGCGAATGGCTCTATCTGCTGTCGCGGGAGATGCTTAATCCCCAGTATGGACTGTTCCAGTATAGTCGCGACGATCACTATACTCTGCAAATAAATCCAGATTCTGGTAAAAGTTGCCGCACCACAACACACTGTAACGCCATTGAAATTCTCTATTTTATAACACGCAGGTGTGAATCCCGATCATTTGTCATACTTTCATTTTGTTGGGCGTATTCTTGGAATTGCGGTTTTTCACGGACACTGTATGGATGGCGGCTTTACAACACCTTTCTATAAACAGTTGCTGAACAAGCCCATTACCTTGAATGACATCGAAGGTGTTGATCCCGAGCTGCACAGGAGTCTAACATGGATGCTGTAAGATTGCATAATTATATCGCAAACGTTTTCGATTTGTTAATTCGTTTCCATTTCACTTGCAGAGAAAACAATATTGACGGAATTATCGAGTCCACGTTTAGTGTGGAAAACAATAGTTTTGGTGTTCTGAAGGTTCATGAGCTGAAGCCGTCTGGTGCGAGTATACCAGTTACCGAGGAAAACAAGAGGGAATACGTGAAATTGTATGTAAATTATAGATTTATGCGTGGCATCGAACAACAGTTTCTAGCATTACAAAAGGGTAAGCCACAGAATGGAAAATTTGCGGTGGGTTTTTAATACTCTTCATGTTGCAGGTTTCTGTGAACTGATTCCAAGTCAATTGTTACGACCGTTCGACGAGCGTGAACTGGAATTGGTTATCGGCGGCATAAGTAGTATAGATGTAAATGATTGGAAAAAGAATACTCGCTTAAAACACTGTACTGCAGAAGTGCCTCAGGTGGTCTGGTTTTGGCAAGTGAGTAATTTTCATTGTAAACTTTATTTTAACAGGTAGAGATCATTAGAAATAGTAAGTTGTTCGTGTAGTCAGTAAATCATTTATTTGAATACTTGAAAGTTCATTGTGAAGTAATGGCAGTGATAAGCACGAACAGAGTTATCCGAAACAGCTAAACAAAAAGCTATTTAGTAACAACTCTTAGTAAATCACCACTTCGGAGCGGTCCATGCTGCGGTGGTTTGGTCATGTTAAACGCATTTCCCCAACCACACCACCACATCATGCTATAGGCTCCGTGATATAGTCTACCGTTCGGATCTCGGATCTCCGGGGGGGGACTCTATCTCAGGGGGTTCAACAACAACGAACACAAAGACAAAGTAGACAAAACACGGACACTAACAGAAGAAAGCTGGCAACTGATTTCTGCAACATTCGAGGTCTAGGATTCAACAATGTCAACGTCATCTGCGTATCTGCAAGAAAAAAAGCCAAACGTCCTAGTCTTAACCGAGACTCAAATAAACTCAAACACTGACTACACATATCTTTGCTGTCCAGGATAAGATATAAGTTTTCGATATAAGTTGGGACTATGTGTGTCTGCCCGAACAGATCTGGCGTGTGAAAGAAGAGATATGGAACCTGCGGATATCGATTTAATATAGCGAAAGGTCGTCCTACGAAGTTGTATCGAATTCTTTTGCTGCCTGTACTGTTCGCCAAACGATAACGAACCATCCAAATTATTTCGTCATTTATCCAACGGCTGAAAATATTATATACTTGGTGACTTCAATGCCCATAACATGGATTGGCTGCGATATTCTAACCGAACGGACGAGGCAGGGAAACAAGCTGAAGACTTCGCCATTTGCTGCAATCTCACTCAGCTCGTTGATGAGCCCACGCAAATTCCAGACAATCCATCAAAATAAGGAAACACTCTCGATCTGTTTCTCACATCATAGCCAGATAATTATAAAATAAAAATATCTGCTCCCTTAGGGAATTCGGATCATGCTTTAATATCTGCTATCCTCTCTATACCGACACCAATAGGAGCGAACCAAGATCGCCATCGTTCGACTTGGAATTATAGTTAATCTAACTGGGACGAGCTGCGTAATTTCTTCGCTTCGTTGCCATGGGCTGATATGTGCTTTAGAGATACCGATGTCAATATGTGCGCAAAAATAATAGAATGTGTGTTTTTAGATTTTAAAAGTCACCAAACCAGTACAATTTGTTCAGCTCTCTAGAAACAACTTGATCTGGCCAGGGGTAAAGGACAATTTGGTTCGAAAAAAAAAATATTGATGAGGAATGGGAAAATATTGAATTAGAGCTCAATAGCATTGAGTCACCTTCAAGGACAGTAAAAGAACTACAAAGGGTTTGTTAAAAATGTGAAATAAGAATGTTTTTAAATACGTATTCTTAATTGAAGTCATTGCCATTGCTCTTCTGGTAACTTCCTTCTGCTATGAAATGAAGACCAGTGACAAGCTTGAAGAATAGGTAGAATTGCGGAAAAACGATGAGACTGTTTCAAATAATCATTTATTTCGAACAGAACATACATTAATGCTTCCTTAGTAAGCCTGAAATAACTGAAACCCTGAAACCGAAAGAAAAACTTCTGGTATTTTGGGAGTTCTAATGGATCGGAGTGATCGCGAATACTTTTATCTCACTCCTAAAGTATCATCCTCCTCCTTCAAATCACCAAATCGTTTTATGTTGTACTTGCAAATACTTTACTTCGTTCAATTTGAATTTACATAAATCAATTCATAAAACTGACATTTAATTTAATTTAATTGATGTCGATTGTCAATATGCGCCTAAAAGATGGCAGTTTATTTTCTAAAGACAACTGAAAAATGTTCTTGTATGAATAATACGAAAAAGTTGAGTTGTCACGAAGACAACAAGATTCAAGATGCAAGATGCGATAGCAAAAATCCATTTTGGTATTATTTTTTGAATCCGGTTTATAGCAACAAAGTAGGACAAAACGTTAGCAAACTCTTATTATATAATGTAAGAGGCAGTAGGTATTTATCCCAAGTGGAAAGAGAATAAAAGTCATGTTAACACCTTTCTAACGCACATAAAAACTCACTTGGATTACAAATGAAATTTGTTTAATCATTTCAGGTGGTCGAATCGTATTCATCAGAGATGCGTGCTCGTCTTTTGCAATTCGTCACCGGATCTTCACGTGTACCATTGCAAGGGTTTCGGGCTCTACAAGGTTCTACAGGAGCTGTGGGTCCTCGACTTTTTACAATACATTTGACAGCTGATGTACCGACGCAAAATTTACCAAAAGCACACACATGCTTTAATCGTATTGATCTACCGCCTTATGAAAATTATCAACTACTCTGTGACAAATTAACACAAGCCGTGGAAGAAACGTGCGGCTTTGCCGTAGAGTAGAACATTCGTAAAGCCATTTTTGCATGCTCACTCAATCATCATTCTCATCTATACCATACACATAAAGTATATATATTTATACATATATAAATTGCAAAAACAACAAAAAACAAAAAAAAAATATCTTAACAGCTCTTATTCATTATAAAACAATATATTGTATGTATTTTAAACACGAACAACAGTATTTAAGTGTTTTATTGCCCACAGAATAAACATTTTGTTTTCTTTTTTTAGTAGTTATATATACATATTATGTATATGTGCATATTTTATGCACATTTCTTGTTATTACAAAATGAAGACTATAAAGAATCATCAATATCAATCAAAACAAATTTTTAAATTTGTGATATTATAGAAATATTAATACATATTGGAATTATGCAAAATTGGACAAAAGTGATTGTAATAAAATAAAAATGATGTAACCTTATATCGGGAACATATAAACGAAAAAAAGAAAAAATTTTAAATTTTATACTTTGGAGTTTGTAGTTAATTGCGACTGTATTTTCACTTTTGTTTTAATAAAAAAAAAATGCGTAATTTGTCATAGCAGTAACCATGGATATTCATTTCTAAAAGGAGCATAACGATTTTTGATTTTAGGTCCTTTGTGAAAACTGTGACTGCAGGTATGTTTGTGCATCTTTAAAAAAACATCCTCATAATCATAAACCAAGTGTGGTAAGTTGTTACGAGATTACATTGTACTGCTAAACGAAAGTCTATTATTACAAAGGACACTGTATCATCCATTGCATAAACCCCGAAAATGCATGGTTTCATTTTTTGGTCAACAGATGTCAACCGTTCAAATAAAATGGATGTGCGATTCGTTGTAATATAAATCACCCTTATTCCCGTTGGCGTTTGTCGTATACGCCTCATGTTTCGTGTCGTTGTTAAGCGATATTCAGATTTTTTTTTCGAACTTTAGTCAACGATTTTGCTTTTTTTTCTATGTGTTCACTATTCGTTTGTCTTAAAAAAGTTATAAACACTGACATAAAACCTAAATAAAATATTAGTAACCGGTTTTACAGTGCAAGTTCAAACTCCGTTTAGCCAGATATCAGGTTTAAACCGACGTTTAATACGAAAAGGTGTATTACAGTACTAGTTTAAACTTAATCGAGAGTTTAAACCGAGTTTAACTTAACCGGCCATGGATGGGGGTTTAAACTGAGTTTATTTTCCGGAATTTCGTAGTACGATCTCCCTCCCGGTTTATGACGGCGCTCCAGAGTCGAAACAGCCACAGGCAGAGCTGCTGGAAGCAAATTAATTTAGAAGTGCGCATACTCACAACACAAAGCATTGTCGACTTAGTTCTTATTCTTCATTTATACAAAAAAAAATACAAATCTAGCTTAAATCAACGGTTTAACAAATATTTTATTTATATATTCAGCGTGGTATACAAAACATGGAACAATAGGCGATGACTGATGAGCTCTATCCCGGCAAAGTTGAACGGCCTTTGGCATCACTCCCAGTCAGGGGTGGCAGTTTGGCTTGAATTGGTCCTTGAATTGGTCCTAGGTTGATCATGTTACCACTTCTATACCTATGATGACATCGAATTGCGGCTCGCCGAGGACTAGTTTTAATTTGCCCGACTTGTAGGGAACTAGTTTGCCTATTTGACCCTCGAACATTTCCTTGAGGGGATTCTTCTTCTCCACCGATTCAGGCTGAAAATTGTTTAGAATTGGTCAGAACATTGTAATATTATAATCGGTCTTTATGTTATCTTACCTGACTATGTCACTTTTTTTAAATTGCCAAACTGACACAAAACTGATGGAAACACATTAGTTCTACCAATATGATAAATTCCTCAAACCGAAGAGGAACTCAATACCGAAGTAATGACTTTTATTTATTTCAATTTTTAACTTTCTCGTTTAAATTGCCAAACTGACATCAGAATAAACAAAACTGAGAGAATTTTCAAATACAGTGGCGTACAAAACAGACGAGAAAAGTTTAACCGAAGTTTAACTAAACGTTCGTTCAATTTTCACTGTAATACACCTACGGTTTAAGTACTTGGTTTAAACTTGCTTACGAGTTTAACTAAACCTAAGTTTAAACTCGCACTGTAAAACCGGCTATTAGTGTTTTTCCGGATTGACTTTTTTGATGGCTACACCTTACAAGTGCCCCCTAGTTGACTTAAATTTCAAAATTGAAAGCATCATTATAATAGGTGGCGGTGGCGCAAAAGCCGTCACCTTATCGGAAGATGCTGTAATTTGGCAAATAGCAGCAAATGTCAATTATTCTAGTTTGACATATGTGAAGTAAACTGATTGTTTAGATGCGAAATAATTCGTCGGTTGTCGGTGGATGTCCCGATTGTCCGACAAGAACTAGGCAAACACTACAACGTTTAGACGCTCGCCTAGAAGAGTATGGGACAACACGTGATGCTTCCAGGGTCCTGTACCACAAAACAACAAGTTTAGTTGAACAGGCAAATTATAACAATTAACAATATTTTCTGTACCACCAAAACATAATTAAACAATCGCCTTAACAAGTGTTAACACAAACTCTAAAAAGTGGGAAATTTGATGAATTCCCAGTTTCTGTACCACAAAACAACAAGTGTTAAAATTGATTGTTAAATTGTTGCAAAATTCTAACTGATGAAAAGAAAATTGTTAGCTCGTAACAAGTTATATTTTTGATTTGGTATTAGAGATTTTCACGTTTTTTTTTATTTTCTATTAAATGCGAATCATTATTATGAACAGTTTAATGTTTTGCTTTTATAAGACAAAAATCCCAAAGCCCAAGTTTCCAAACTGCAGTCTCCAGCAGCAAAAACTCCATAGATGTCCAAGTAGTGAAACAGTAGTGATTAAGGGACTTAAACTCTCTTATCGCATGTCACAGGTCCTGCTCGTTGCTCTCTCTCGGAATATCTATGTGCTTTTCGTTGGGCAGGCATATTTGACAACAGTTATTTTTTGTAGATAATTTGTCTTTAGGTTGTCTTTTGTGTTCATTTCCAGAGAATTCCTCATTCTATTCGTGCATATAATCTACATTCTTCTTTGAACTATGTGTATATTAGCCTGAACTAAACTATTCTCCCAACGCGCACACGCTTTGAATCACCATTTAGTTTTGCAAAATTCTACAAAAAGTGTTAAGGGAAATTTGACCTGTTAACTTTCATAGCGAACAATTTGGTGGTACAGAAACTAACTTTGCCTGTTAAATTTATATGTTAAGAAATTACTTGTTAAAAAGTTAAATTGTGGTTTTGTGGTACAGGCCCCAGGTAAAGGCTGGTTAAGAAGGAGATCTTACTGTTTAGATACTGGGTGAAAACACCTCTACCCACACCCGAAAATACAGCCCTACTCTGTATTTCGTTCCAAAAAAGAATTTGGTACTCACTATTTCGAAAGCGGATTGCAATTTCAAAATGCTAAAAGCATTGATATACGGAAAGTCGAACGCGAAAAGCAATTTCAAATAGGATTGACTCTCGGAAAGAAAAAGAGAGTAGGGCTGTATTTTCGGGTGTGGGTAGAGGTGTTTTCACCCAGTATCTAAACAGTAAGATCTCCTTCTTAACCAGCCTGCCTTTGCCTCTAGTCTTTAAACGAGATAGCAAAACAATTCGAAAGTTGTTCAAGTGGGCAAACATTGTCGATTTGGCGGCCAAAATTCTGTGACTTTCAAACTAATTGAGATTTCTTCATAATTCCTTTTTTTATTTGAAACGTCATTCTAGAACATATTGTTATATAATTTTTAATTTGAGACCATTCAATTCTTCAATTTCTCTTTTTTGATGATTTTAGCGCTGGTAGTGTAGAAATAGAAATAGGACGGTTTATCGGCCGAGTTTTTTAAGGCAGCAAGGGATGACTTGGTAGAGAGCATACACCAACTCGTTTCTAAAATCTGGTCAGAGGAAAGTATGCCTGATGAATGGAGCCTCAGCATTGTTTGCCCGATCCATAAGAAAGGAGACCCTCTAAACTGCGCCAACTATAGAGGCATCAGTCTCCTTAACATCGCTTACAAAATTCTGTCTGCCGTACTGTGTGAACGCCTGAAACCATTTGTCAACGAACTGATTGGACCCTATCAGTGCGGTTTTAGGCCCGGTAAGTCCACAACCGACCAAATATTCACACTACGGCAGATCCTGGAGAAAACCCAAGAAGTCCAAATTGATACTCGTCACCTTTTTATCGATTTTAAAGCCGCATATGACAACATTTATAGAGACGAGCTATACAGAGCCATGTCTAGTTTTGGCATCCCTGCCAAACTTGTCAGGTTGTGCAGAATGACGATGGAGAACGCTCGCTGCTCCGTAAAGGTCGGAAACAATCTCACCGAGACCTTTGATGTCAAAAAAGGATTTAGACAAGGTGATGCGCTGTCATGTGACTTTTTCAATATCATTCTTGAGAAAATTGTGCAAAACTCGCAAGCCAACACCAGGGGCACAATTTTTCAAAAGTCTGCGCAACTACTTGCATACGCTGACGACATCGACATCATTGGCAGAACACAGCGAGCTGTCACTGGTGCGTTTGCAAGTATCAGTACAGAGGCGGCAAAAATGGGTTTAGTGGTGAATGAGGGCAAAACAAAATATATGCTGTCAACGAGAAGGGACACACAACATCGACGAATCGGACAGAACGTCACGATAGACAGCTATAACTTTGAGGTAGTTCGGGACTTTGTCTACCTCGGCTCCGCTATTTATTCTGAAAATGACATCACATCAGAAATCACGCGAAGAATTACACTTGCCAACCGCTGTTACTTTGGCCTAAGAAGGCAATTGATTAGTAAGGCCTTGTCGAGAAACACCAAGGAGACTCTATATAAGACCCTCATCATCCCAGTCCTGCTTTATGGCGCAGAATCATGGACGTTGTCAAAAGCGGATGAAGATCTCCTTGGGCGCTTCGAACGCAAAATTCTTCGAGTGATTTTCGGTCCCGTTTGCGTTGACGGGCTTTGGAGGAGGATATTTAACAGCGAACTCTACGAGCTGTACAGCGACATCGACTTGGTCAGAAAAGTACGTATCAGTCGACTAAGATGGCTAGGACATGTAGAGCGAATGGACACCAACGCTCCGGCCCGAAGAGTCTTCGATTCCAACCCGGAGGGACAACGCAGTAGAGGAAGACCTCGCCTTAGGTGGCGCGCACAAGTGGAAGGGGACCTCAACCAACTTGGAGTGCGCAACTGGAGGCAGTTAGCCAAAGATCGTGCTTACTGGAGAGGCGTGTTGGTTGAGGCCCAGGTCCACCCCGAAGTGTAGAAATAGCAGGAGAATTTGGCGGTGATCTTCAAGATCCCACCATTTATTACACAAAATTATGTGACAGTAGTGTGATATAAATGTAAAAATAAAACAAAAAAAAAAAAACACCATGTGCCTCACCTACATAAGCACACTACTGAAGTTAAACTTCCTTCAAATCACTCCAGTAATAAACCACTTTATAGATGATTCGGGTCCGGGTCCAATTGTACCTACATAAATCCAATCCATCCAACTCAAACACAAACAAAAAATTACATCATTTTCATCATTAATTAGTCCAGCCGTTTAGAAGGAATAAAGTGTTTCACCTTGATTTTTTGGTTCATTTTTTCGAGCTACACCTCGCTATAAAGTTTCACTTCAAAAAATTGTGTAACTAGTAGTAACAATCGAAAACTCAATACATCATAAAGAATAGACCTTAGCGACCTTTCTGGATATAGAAGGGGCCTTCAACAACGTATATACTGAAGCGATTCTAGAGTCCTTAACGGAATAAGGGACAAAAAAACATCTTATGTGGTTTTCCTTTGGGACAAAAAATCTGTCTTTTTTTTTGATCCGGACCACTTTTCACGTTCCATTCTTTTTTTGATTCGGATCACTTTTTGCAGATCTCTATAATTTTCGAGATTTACGCATACTCTCGCAATATATTTGAATTTGAATTCAAAACGATATTTCTAAAATCCTTTTAAAAAGCAATTATTCAGAACAAAAACGTAAATAATGGACATGGACTTAATTTTGGAAATTTGTCACCTGTGGATTTAGATTTTTCGTCGATATGATTAGATTATCCATATAAAGTTCGTATGTTTCCACCGACAAATGAAAACAATTTGCACAGTCGATGTACTGTCAAATAATGCACTCATGTACCAAATTATCAATCTCCTCATCATCTTCGCTGCTGGGAAACGATGGCCAATTCTTCCAGAAATAGTTTGCTCGATACATTATATTTTTTTTTTTAAATAAATTATTAATTATTTTCGTCACTTCAGAATTGAACTGTCACACACAGAAATAAAAAATAAAAAAATTCTGAAGTTTGACATAAAACCCCAAGTTTGCTTCATAACTTCTACTTTTTCAGGGAGTTGAGCGAATCCAAAGATAATGAACTCTTGGTTTTCTCAACTTCGGAATATCCAAAGTTGAGTGATTCAACTTCGAGTGAATAAAAGCAACTCAAGTTGAGAATAAAAATCCCCAAGTTGTATTCAACTTGAAGTGAATAAAATGGCCCTTAAATGTTCTTAGTTTAAGGCTGCAGTTATAGCTATCAGCAAAGTCCATCCGTAAAAACGCGCAACAGAACAAAACTGAAACATTCAACCATAGCATATCATAGGAATTCAGTGGAATACTTTGTGAAACTGGTTGAGAAGTTGAACAGAAAAAGTTTTTCGTACGGAAAAATAAGGAAATTCTGTTTTTAGAAAATTTAAAGATCAATTGCTTAATTTTTTTGACGAATTAGTTTTATAATTCAAAAGCAACTATTTAAGACCAAGATTGAATTCAACGATTAAGTTTAAGTGCTCCAAAAAAGTGAAACAATTTTTTTACGGATGCATTTTACTGATAGCTTTAACTGCAGCCTAAGAAGGTCAATTTCTAACTTTAAGAAGGTTAAATCGTATTTTTTTTTTGTCAGCAAATGCATTAAAAATTGCTGTTGGTTTTTATTTTTGTTTATTCTTTTTTTATATATTAATTTATTTTTATTTCTATTTTAAGTGGGCAGATTCCACGTCCCCCTAAATTGTATTTTTAATTTTAGATTTGTTTTCTTGGCGTCCAATGCAGGTCCTATCACTCTACAAAATTTTCACCTTTCAAAATAATCGGAAGTGGCTCAAATAAATGGCAACCGATTTTCAAAAGTGTGCAAATACCACGCCTCCTGAATAAAAAATATAAAAGTCCTACCACTCTACTAAATTTCAATATGCTCCGACAATCGGAAGTTCTTCAAATAAATTGTTGAGTTTTCGGCTTGCTATGCAGCCCTAGATCACGATTCTAGGACGGCAGGAAGTGCTTCATGATTTTGATAATCTGGCAGTTAGTCAGTCAGTTACGGTTTTCGTGAATTTTTAAGACCTGTATCTCGATATCCAATAATGCTACAGAGTTCAGAGTTGAAATTTGACGTGGTGAACCTTTTTAATGAGCCCAGTAAATGCTGCAATATGAAATCTTTGGCTCAAAAAATGGTTTCGTAGACAGAGGGGATTTGAAAACAGCCTGAGTCCGTTCCTGTAAAAACGATGAACGTTTTTACTAGAGAACTTGTACAGTGCCCTTTAATTCACAAAAAAAAAATATACATAGAACATTACACCGAGCCTTCACGAGAATAAATTATTCCATTTAAAAATACGCTTTCTTTAGGGAATTCTCTTTTTTTTTTAACGACAACAAAAAATTGTTTTCGTAACCTATTTACGGTAACGAATGAGATTATTTTTAGTATATATTTTTTTTTAATAATCCATGAACTTGGTGGATAATAAAAGCTTAAAGACACGCCCACGATTCTCCCAAAAATAGTTTTTTTCTAAAAACAAATCAACACTGTGCGAACCGAAAATTGCACAAAGCTATGTCTAGTCTAGTCTATCTCACCAAGAGAGTCTAAGGGAAAGTGTCTAAGGTACTATGCGTTTCAAATTAGACGACTTGTAACTTTTCTGTATGTTTTCTGTGGTTGGTTGTAATTTTCAAAGAATATTGTATAAACGAAATTTCTTTCTATCCTTTGTGTTCAATACGTCTACGCTGGGAACGTCATCATGTCGAAAACTCGAAAGTACCATCAGAAATACGTATACATACATATTTAATAAAATTGTTCGTATTTCGAAAATATATTTTAGATACATACATCCGTCCACTTTTGTACATATGCAAATGAACACATATAGCTATATGCATTTTTGCCATTTCAGCGATTCCTTCATTCTGATTTTCGAAAAGTCTTTATATTCAATGTAAATTCATGTCGTTGGTGTTTTTGCTATAACAAATAATATTTCCATTCAGGATTGAGTTATTTATTTTTTTTTCTAAATTGTTTCGAAGCAAATTTTATTTTTTCCCACGGCACTCAGTCTTGTTCGCTCGGCCGTTTGCGTCTCACGCTAAATCGCATCGACAAAAATACGCGGATCAGGCAACTACTGTAGCTATACATTGTTTTGCTGCTACCTCTTTTCTTTTTTTTTTTATATAGATACATGCGTACATTGTATATATAAAATTTTCGTTTTGTTAAATATTATGCAGCTGTCCGAGAATTTGTGCGTTCAAACTCATATAAAGTGTGTGTAGTATTATTTTGTTTTATTGTGATTTACGCACACAAATAAGAAAAAGCAAATGGCATGAATTTTTTTTATATTTTTTTTTAAACTTAATTTTTTTTTAAAAAAATAATGTTAGAAAGTTGAAAAATTGTTTCTGAAGCAGCTTAGATGTGCAAAAGTGCAAGTGTTGTCCATGACTTTTTAAAATTGTTATAACTCAATCTTACGGATAGGATGTGAAAAAGTCAACGACCAAGAAAAAAAAAAATAACCGTTTTCATCAATACATCTTTAAAGTAAAAAATAAAAAAATAAATAAAACAGAACAAAATTATAGAAAAATGTAAGTCGATTTATGCGGAGCAGCCATCATGTTAATTTAATAAAAAAAAATGTTCAACGCCCCGTTGCAAGATTTATAAAATATTTCAAAGTAGCAGTGTGATAAACATGACGTAATTTGGATAATTATAGTGATCGTTTGTGAAAAATCGCAGATCTGAGAGATGGCCTGATAAGTAATATAGAAAGTAAGGGTGGCACACAATCTGATTAGTTTCCTTTGCGAAAAACGAACACAGTTTTCCAATACTAAAGCACGAAAAAGACAACTTTGATTTTTCATTGAATCCTTATTTTTAACGGTCTCCTAAATAATTGAGGAATTTATGCGAGTGTGCGAGCGTGTGTGTGTGTGTTTGTGTATGCGTAGATCATATAGAGTCATGTGCTTAAAAATAGCAGTGAAGTTAGCTATTATGTGCTATTTGATAAAAACATTATTCGTTATGCGGTTAAAAAGCCACGCTGTGAATTTTATCTATCAAGTGTCCTGATCCTGAACCTAAGTGCAAAAGGAATTGCTTTGTTTAAATGCTTTTCATGTTTTGGTTATAATGTCATGCAAAGTGTTGTTTTCTAGTGTGCACTTGAATGCCAGCGATGGTAAGAGGTTTTTTTTGTTTGTTATTTTACAAATGTTGGTAAACATTGTGGGCTTCGTGCCTCAGTGGTTGGACGTAGATCATTGGATAATGGAGAACAAGGAGCATTTTCCTTTTCGCAATTCCGCGTCTCGTAAGATAAGACCATTTTGGGCGGGATTATTCAAACATGTCCGAAAGCATTTAGAAATCATATAGCTTGGCTATTGTGGCGTTCATTCGGACGTTCATTTCGGCAGATTTTGTACTGAACTGACGGTTACCGATGTTCGGGAGACGACTACGTAATCAACGTAACGTAATCCTATTTTTATTAAAAACTCTTTATAAAGCTAAAAGTTGGATCCTAAACGTACGGCATAATGTCCGAAAATGATTACTATGGAGTTTAGATTCTTTGCCGTTAGCGTAGCGAGCCACTATTCCGAATAGCAATACCCTATTATAATATGGACTGATAGTAGCCAAGTTCACACTGGTTCCTAAATAACCCAGTGGCGCTGTTAGGGACTAGTGGCTTTGTATTTAAAATTGCCACCAACAGAAACTGTTTCCAAGGTAATCACCCTAATTCTGAGTATCGAATCAAAAGTCATTCGATTTCAGCCAACTGACATTCCAACTTTCGATTTCGATGGGTATTCGTATTTTGTTCATTTCTCCCCACATTCTCCAGTTTCGATTGAATCGAGTTAAATGTCAAATTTTATTCAAGCGAACATTTTTGTGGTCGAAAGGTCTAAATGGACACAACACGTAGGTATTTAAATGCTGCCTTATAAGAATGCAAGAACTTTATTCGAGCGAAAGTTTGCAAATCGAGAAATAGTCGATGCGATCGAATCTCGGAATAAGCGTGAATATTGCTAAAGTAAATACATACAAATTTGTAAGTATTGCCACAAATATTATAAATCGTTTAGATTTAAAAAAAACCTGTCTCTATTCCAACGATCATTTTTTAACTGTAACGGATTTTCGTAATCAGTAATTGTTTAGAATAATAGCCAGAAAATGCAGACCTCGATTCGCACAACTAGAATTGCTGTTACAATTATTCGTCAATGATCGCCAAGAATGTTACATGCTAGGTTGAAGCCACTACCACTCGCACGTTTTGTAGAAAATTGATAGTTTACTAGCAGTCCATGTACGTATGTATGGTTTTCTCTGATAGTCAAGTGGTCTTACAAGCTTGATCGTCCAATTTAATGAACAGTAAAGTGCTGCTACGATGCCTTGCAAGCCCTATCCAAACACGTAAAACTTGGATGGGTACCTGCCCATCAAGGTATTGTGGGCAACGAATCTGCGGACCAAGTATAGCTAGGGCTGGATCTGAATCCGCGTTCTATGGACCAGAACCCTATTGATTGCCAATCAGTCAATTGGGTTACTGCTTTAGGGCTTATTAACGATTGGGAACAACAACTTCGTCTAAACCACTGGGAAAATGTTTCGGGTTGAAGACTATCCAAAAGATTCTTTAATCAGAAAGTTGGTGGGCTTTCTCACAGGCCATTTTGGCTTGAGATATCATCTTAACAAAATGAATTTGTGTGCGGAGACAGAATGCAGATTCTGCCTTGAGAATGAAGAATCCTCCAAGCATTCTCTCTGATTGCCCGGCAATGGTGGGGCTTTCTCAAGGGCAAGTGTTTAGGTGTTTTTTTCCATTGTATGTCACTTCAATTGGTTCCCTGTAGCGATCGCAATGGGCCCTGATGGTGCATAGTGCCTGCCGTATGAGACCTCTCTCGTACCCCTTTCTGACCTAACCTACAATTGTCAGCCATGAAAATCACATGTGTTTACTCACTTTTGACGCTCACTGTATACGCCACTGTGGTTAACGCATATCAAATGATCTCTATCCTTTAGGACCAGACAAACGATATTAAGATTCCATTCATCGGGGATGCTTTTATTCTACGAAATCATTTACTTCAACTTTGAAAAGCTCCGCGACTGAGTTTTTGGATTTAAGTTTATATATCCCTAGCGCTACCCTCACTTCGTGTTTGTCAGGTTGACGAGATTCTTGTATTTTGTCTATCATCCTGAATTTTGAAGGGCTCATGCTGGCTGACTATTTGATTAACATCGTCGTTTAACAGTCTGCATAATTGGTTCTCCCAAATGCGCTGGCTATTAGCCTCGACATATCTTTTTTACTCTTTTGTAAAACTCTAGAACCTCATTCCTGGAGTGATATCTTTCTATCGACTTAACCGCGCGCTTTTCATATTTCCTCTTTTATGCGGTCTGTTATTGAAAATATCGCCGATGCACTGATACTGGTTATAGAATGGGACTGTGAGTTTGACGTTTGTGGAAAATACGTCAACCTCAAAATCCCATTTTTGCAGCATCTGCATAAAATAATCATGTAAATCGGACTTAATCAACAACAAGTAAAAGTGTTATCATCGGCCTGACGTGCTTAAGCTCTTTATCACTGAAGCTCCTTCTCATCTTTCTTCGAAATATGGGAAAACTAAGTACAGTAAAGTAAGGTGTCTGTTTGGCAGTACAATGAACCAGTAGTTGTGTCTGAGTGCTCCATCGGATAAAAAGTTATCATCGGCCTGGCCGGTATTAGTCACATAGGTCTAATATTGGTTTTGTATGGGAGGTACCACAACTACTTGACCGACTTAGGCCTCAGTTATAGCTATCAGTAAAATGCATCCGTAAAAACACGAATTAGTTTTAGAATTCAAAAGCAACATTTTAAGACCAAGATTGAGTTGAACGGTTAAGTTTAAGTGCTCCAAAAAAGTGAAACAATTTTTTAACGGATGCATTTTACTGATAGCTATAACAGACGCCTTACCGATATTTTCAATACCAACCTGACGACGGTAAAAATAAGTCTTCTTATAAAATTTAATTCACCTAGGTCGATCCGTTTGGACGCTATCGTGTTTTCAACAGGCAGACCGACATGGCTAAATCTATTCAGAATTTGATCCTGATTCAGAATATATGGGGTCTCCGGTGACTCCTTCTTGGCGTTACAAATCTAATGGCAAAGTGAATTTACTTTCCTTTGGAGGGTATACAAAATGTTTTAATGTAACTGAGAAAATAGGTCTACCGAATGAAGTAAGCAATTAAAAAAAAAAGTTCTTAAAGTCATAATTTTGACAAAAACAAAAAAAAAACCCTTTTCCATAAATCAAAATTTTTAGCCATCTCCATTGTGACAAAAATGTAATTTATATAGCTTTTAGTGACATCTATTTGATATAATTTCTCTTAAGCATCAAAAGTCTCTACTATAAGTTGATACCAACAAACAAAAACAAAAAACTCATAAATTTTCGAATTGAAAACTGTCAAGAAATAAACAAAAAGTTTTATTTTTGTTTTAAATAAAAATATCTCATTTGAATGCACTGTTACCTCTCTGATTTTTTTTTAAATATGTATATGATATATGTATGTAAATTATTTATAAATATTGTCTATAACATTTTTTTAGTGGTTAAAAATGAAATGACAATAAAGTACGTCAATTTGAAATACGTATATGATATGTGTTGTATTTATTAAAAAGAAAACTACATACATATGGAATGTGTATAGTCAATGGTTCATACTTCATATACGCCGCTCCAAAATTAATTTTCGAACAATCTTTTAATATGAACTAAACATGTCAGTGCTAATAATAACGCGCAAAACACGTTGATAGAGGCGAGCTTTTTTTTTTGCTGCTAATGTGTTCGAGGTCCACATGAGGAATTCGATGTGTGACGAAAAAAAAATGTAAACACTCTTGTTCTTCGTAACATCGCATTGTAACTTTTTGATCCTCATTATTACTACTCAGTTATTTGTTGATACAATTATTATTTTCAAATTAAGAATTCTGAACATACCTACTTAGATAGGAAATAAGACGATTTTTACGATTACAGATAAAAGAACGTAAAACAAATGTCAATTCATTCATATATTGGATAATATAGGGAAGACTCAGTACTAGTTGACGATTTCAAAATATACTCATCAAAAGAATTGGAGGATAGGTTTTTCTTTCTTGAATAAAAGAATAACATTTGGAAGCTAGCGCACATAATGTATTTCCTTTAAAAATAACATGGCGGAACTAAACAAAAATCGCATAAAAATGTTAATATAAAGAGCTCAATTGTTATTTCGTAGATTTGCTTATTGTTTACATTCGGCGATTGTTCATAATGAAAATCAAATACGTTGGCGATCGTTTTTCTACAAACATGTATTTGCAATTGCTTAGGAAATAGTATGCGATAAATGACTAGCTGTTCTTAGAGCGGGATGGTGCCTAGTGTTCAATTAAAGTCCTCTCCTCATAGACTTACAGTTCAACCTAACCTATGCGTGTGCATGCGATTTGTCGTGCAAAATGTTTTGTTTTAAATCAAGCGGTGACGATAAATAAAAGATAAACTCTTCTGAAAGCGTTCGATTGGCACTCAACTGACAGTTCTTCTTCTGAAAAGAAGAGAAATTTGCTTCTGGATTTGATTCAGAATCGCGGAGAGTTCTTCCGGACGGTTCTGGATGACCAACCGAAATCGACATAAACGATCACATTTTTGACAATTTTACATTTGGTAAGAGCACGATAACTTGCGCGCCAAAAATTAGTAACGGTTTTTAGAGAGTTAAATGCAAACATTTTTTTACTATGGGAGGGGGCCCTATTCTTAACTTCTTTAACATCATTCTTGAAGCAATTGTACGGAATTCGCAAGCCAACATCAGAGATATAGTTTTTCAAAAGTCTGTTCAACTACTTGCATATGCAGATGATATTGACATTATTGGGAGAACTCATCAGCGAGCCGTCAATGGCGCGTTTGCAAGCATTGAAACGGGGGCGGCGAAGATGGGTCTGGCTGTTAATGAGGACAAAACGAAGTATTATGCTCTCATCGAGAAAGGACTCTTAACATCGGCGACTCGGACAAAACGTCACGGTTGACAGATATAACTTCGAAGTAGTTAAAGACTTTGTCTACCTAGGCCCTACAATTACCTCGCAAAACGACATCGGCGTAGAAATCAAACGAAGAATCATTATTGCCAATCGCTGTTTCTTCGGGCTAAGGAGGAATCTAAGGCGACCTCAACCAACATGGTGTGCATAACTGGAGGCAGCTAGCTAGGGACCGAGCTGGCTGGAGGGGCTTGTTGGTTGAGGCCGTTGTCCACGCCGGACTGTGTGCGCCATCTAAAGAAAGAAGAAAAAGAAAAAATACTCGGAAAACTCGGAAAATTCCGGAAAACGCGAAAAATTTTAATTTCTTTCGACGAAATTTGCACTTTATCGCATGCTTTGATGATTTTGGACGATGTAAAGTTTCCACCTTCGTTGTGAAGCTTGGAAAATTTCGGATAATTGTGAAATCCATTGTAATAAAAGACGTTTTGCGTGCATTTTGGGCAAAGAACTTAAAGAGATAAATAATAGATGGCGCTGTGCTGCGATCAATGCCACCAGCCCGATATATTTCGTAATACGTTGACCTAAGTTGTGCGCAATTTGACAGGTGTCCTTTTCGCATTGTCCAGTTCTATTGAGCGAGTTTTGCGTATTACCTATTACACTTATTCCGGATTGTCGTATATCGCACATCACATCCGCAAACGGTGCAAGCATTACAATCAATTGAAATTCAATGCGATATTTATGAATTCAATAATTTTTCCAGAAAATAGGTTTGATTGTAAAAAGTGAGGTTATCCAATTGGGTTACGGGCATTCATTGCGAAACATTCATTCCGTAAGTTTTCTTTGGAATAGGATTAGTCAAAAACGACTTTGTTGTTTTTTAGGGAGAGTTATTTGCTTGACTAATGCCTCCTATTAGACGATAAAACCTTGGGCGACGTACACGTCGTGCAATAATTAGTCAGAATGTCCGTGATAATCAAACGCAAGAGGAACGTGCAAAAGAAAATGAATGGAGACGTGCCCATATTTCACAGGTTCGCGCGCCACAATCAACACCTCAAAAATCAGATTCAGTTCCCCGTTCGATTGGCTTTTGCGATGACAATCAATAAATCGCAAGGCCAATCGTTGGAAGTCTGTGGGATTTATCTCGAATTTCCCCGTTTTTCGTACGGTCAGCTGTACGTTGCCTTTCGCGTGTTGGCAAATCGTCTTCGTTTGTTTTTGCGCCGGAAAGCAAATCGAAAAACATTGTTTATCCCATCGCTCTCTACTGATTTCGATTCCATTCAATAAAATCACATTGAAATTTGAACTATCTCTGTTTTATTATCACTCTGGAGTTTATCTGAAGGCGTTAAATTGTGGCAAAACGAAGTTCGCGGGGTCCGCTAGTAAAATACACAATTTTTGAAAGTCAAAAATATTTCTGTTAATAGTTTTTCAAAAAAAACTGTTTCAAACTTGAATTATGACGGATTTATGGGACGACAACGACAATAAAGGTGCGGTCACAGGAAAGTGCTCACAGCAAGTAAAATGTCACAAATCACTTCCAGAAAGCGCTTGCGCTCGCATGTTGTAATGACCCGAAAAGTCTCGAAAAACAGCAAGTTTGTTTGCATGGACGCAAAAAGTCGCTTGTAGTAAGCACTCTCATTGCATGGTGTGACTGCTCGCTGTATGCACATGAGCACGGATATTTACTAGTAGGAAACTTTGGAACGCTTGCCGCGAGCACTTTGCTTGCATTTTGTGACGGTAGGTACCTAAGGCTGATTATTAGGGTTCGCAAATAGTTTTTCGAAGAAATAGCCTTTCAATTATTCATTCATTCAGTTTTAACGGTCCGCTTGTCCATTAAGTGACCAAACCACCGAAGCATGTACCGCTCCGTTCGGAGAAGTAGCTGCTCGACATTGAGTTCTGGTGTTTCTAATGCGATCTAATGTGATAAGAAATTGCCTTTGATATATTTTTTAAATTTAGGTATTCCTAAACTTCGTTTAGGTTATCTTCCTATTGCAATGGAGCACATTTTTTTTTTATTATAAACATCGGCATTACTCCGGTCATTTATATTAACGCGACAACATGTTTTTTCTTTTTATTTCAGGACTCTACAAAATGTTAAGGATGGCCAAAAATGGCGATTAGATATTCAATGTCTCAAGATACTTTCCTGAAAACTACAAACTCATCACAATCACACAAAGAGGAAAACTGCCCAAGAACCAGTTGTTTGGAAGCAAATTTATATCAACCCGAGCCCGATCAACAGCAATTAAAAAACGGTGATATTCAACAGCAATCGAACTGTAATTGCACGAATATAAGTGTTATGCAATTATTTCATGAAATGAAACAAGAATTCCCTACTATACCAGATTTCGTTATAAACCAGCACGTCGTAGACAATTGCCACGATCGTGCCACTTGTAAAGCACGATTGCAGAGTGAAGTTAACTGCCATCTAGTACCAGTGCAAACTTATCCGGCGCAATTGCTTCGCATTTTAAATAAAAATTCAATGTGTACAAATCGCAAACAACCAAAGAGTACGGTACCTTCAATTGAGACTAAAAGTTGTAGTAATAGTAGTAACAGTAATCAAAATTGTACCAAAAATAGCAACAAGATATTTCGAATTAATGAGGCTGTCGATTCCCCGAAAAATAACACTTGTAATTCTTCAGAGGGTGCTCAAGCTTTAGTGCCAGATAAAAAAGATATGCGTTCCGGATTGTGCAATATTCAAATAAAAACCTATTTAGTAGACCAAAATAAATACCTGGACGTATTGGAAAAGGAACCGTCGGAACAGTTGCCAGTAGTACCTCAGCGGCCCACAACTCTTCAATTGAATCATGAACCATATTCAAAGGACCATTGGTTTACGCAGAATAAACAGGAACTGTCAAACGGACAGACGACGGACAATAGAAGATCGATTAGAAAATGTTCATCGCCGGTAGTTTCGCCTAGCCATTCGCAGGGATCATCAACAGCACCGACGACATCAACGTTGTCTCCAGAGAATTGTGGCACAAGTTACAGCACCTCAATACAAAGTCCAGCACATTATCCAGATTCAAGGACGGCTGAGATTTCGGTGAACGTATGCCTGTCACCGAGTTCATATCGCAATAGGAACCCACCGCAACGTCATCAGTCAACTATTAATGTCCGTCCCGAGTTGCCATTTACTCGGAATATCGAATCGTCCGGACCGCACCAGAAAAGCTATACTTCCGTGAATTTAGTCTTGCGACAGCCAAGTTCGAGTCCACAAACTCCAATCGATATAACAGTCGGACCAAACCTCACATATTCAAGTTCGTCATATCATGCGAAGTTAGGCTATCAAAACAATTACCACATCACGGTGACAGATGATGGTGGAGTGTTTAGTGCTTTTCGTATCCGCCCTATTAGCTATCATCCATCAGTTCGGAGTATAGACAAGGATGCTAACAAGGAAGCTGTACACGATTCGAAAGCTGACGCTGTGAATAATTCAACTTTTCAGAATTCAGTTGCCAAGACCGCGCATTCAAACGAACAAAGTGATGGTAAGTTTTAATTTGAATTAGTAAAATTATTAAAGATGTTTTTAAATACTATAACAACATACATAGAATTTTTCATGACATTGCGTGGTATTAATAATAACTCTTTTATAAGGTCCAGAGGTTAGATTTTAAAAACTTACAATGACTAAATTGTTAAGATGAAGGGTACCTAACAATTTATTAGTAGTAAAAATGGAAAAGACTATCAAAATGGCTGTGGTGGGGATAAATTCTCTCTCAAAGAGAAAAACTTACGAAAATGTAAGGGGACCGCAAAAATGGCAGATGCATTTTGTTTTTTCATAAATTTCATGCGAGTATAAATGCAACTGAACTACAAACATTCGATAAGAGAAAAAAGCTACAAATTGTGGTTAAACGCGCATGCCAAATAGGACAACAAATTTAAAATCATCTGTCAATTTTTAGGCGACTGACAGTTGTTTAAATTCTTACTCAAATAAATGAGTTAAAAGTAAAAAATTCATAAAAATTGACAATTGCGACAGGTGACAATTTGTAAACTGACAATCCAACAATTGTCAAATTTCAAAATAGCCGACAATGGCCGCGTTCCTTTGACCGCTAGTCATCTAGCACATAATATCCCTGATGGAGGAACGCTGGCGCTAGAGATCTAGCGGCAGCGGCAAAGTGACATTAAAACCAATTTGAATTCGTATTATTCCATCTTCATGAGAGTTAAAAATATATTTTGTGCCATCATGCCGCATATTTATTAATACACAATAATTTAAATAAACAAATACAATGTATATTAATTACATAGAAGCTTGAATTCCCATTTTACACCAAATTGGAAATATTTGACTTCTACACTTTCACTTTCGTTTTGACAGTTCGTTATTTTTTTTCAATCTAGCAGTTCATTTTGTGCTAGATTGAAAAATTTCCCAGAAAAGGATATTTCACAAAATGTGCTAGAGCTCTAGCGCAAATGCTGAAATGTCAGTTTTTTTTATATGGAGTTTGGCATGCCGCTAGTCATCTAGCGGTCAGTGGAAGGCGGCCAATTGTCAAGTTTTGGTTTCATAAAAAAAGTGTCATGACAATGAATAGTCACGAATTTTCCGTGTCGTTGTTTTTTTTCGAACTTTGTGAACGATTTTAGTACTTTTCTAACATTCTGTCATTTTAAGTCGTTTGTCTTAAAAAGGTTACAAAATCTAAATGAACAATGACAAACAATTATGCGAATACCCTTGAGCAATGCAATAGGCCGTTAACATCAAATAACGCTTTACTGGCGACATTTTACTTTAGGGAGGGATAGCCGCCACGTTTTCAGAAGGAGGAGAACAGGAAACAGGGTAATAATTATTTGGAATGAGTTCACTATCATAACTCATGATAGACAATCTTCAATATTTCGTTCTTCACTTAGGCCTTCAATGGATTTACTAGACATTCGCATGCACATGCGAATTTCCGATATAATATTGTAGATTCGCAGTTTGTAGTTCCTGAACCTTACAAAGGAACCGGAAATTCGCATGTGGTCAAAAATCACCTCTGAATTTTAAAATATAACTTAAAATATAACTCCAACCAACCACATATCCAATCATCCATCAACGCCATCGAGCTGTAATTTTTCTGTTAGCCCGTAAAAAATCCAAGCTCGTGGTTTCTTACTAGAAGTAATTTAAATTGATCGAATGGCCGAATATGTAGTTTACTTTTTTATGAATGTCCGGTACATAGAATTTTGCGTTCGAAGCGCCCAAGGAGATCTTCATCCGCTTTTGACAACGTCCATATGATTCTGCGCCATAAAGCAGGACTGGGATGATGAGGGTCTTATATAGAGTATCACCAGGTGGGCTCTACAAAGTTTGGTTGCAGATATTCCACAAGATGCACTAATAAAACGACAACTAGAAATGATTGCAGTAAGTGCCGATATCTTATTGACAAGTCGAAGCGAGATTCCAAGAAAGCAGGATCAACTCTCGAAGCTATTAAAGATAGCCCATCTAACTTCATGTGGATGGAAAGTGAAGATTTGAAATGGGTGAAAGTTGAACATGTGGAGCAGTGTGTTTTTCAAGAGTATGGGGAGGCTCTTTGTCTTACAGCAAAAAATAATGCAGTTGCCAACGAGCAGTCATTTTTTTGTTAGCCCATGAGAAATCTGCGCTCGTGGTAATGGTTGTCTAAGCGGCCATCAGTATAGTCTGACATCAGAATAGTCCATATGAACATTTTTCACATGCGAATCTGCTACCTAAAAGTGTACATTCGCATACCTGCGAGTCTCTGCAAATATATAGGAATTTCGCATATACATATTTTATTTTCAAAAGTTTCGTTGCGAGTTTCCAAAATAGTGTGTAGATTCGCATAGTTTCTCATGCGAGTTTACGTTCCAAAAGCATACATTCGCATGCATGTCCGGTACATCCTTCAATGGTTCTATTGGGAAACAGTTTGATTTGATTTATATTTTTTAGGGCATGTGAAAGGGAACAGGGAAGCGTTTTTAGTTATGCTTTACGTTTCTTTTCATTTGTTTCCATATTGCATTCTGTTGGCAACGCCATATTATTCCTATTATTATTTCCCTGTGTTTTATTTTCTAGTTCGGTTTCATTCCCTTCACCTTCAACGAATTTCAGAAAGCTAAGCTCTTTCACTTCTTCTGTATACTTCTCTAATATCTTGAATTAAATTTTTATTGTTTAAGAAATTTAAATTTTTATTGTTGAAGAATTTGTTTTTGAATTTAAATTTTCTTGCGAGCTATCGTACATTTTTGGTCCTTCGAGCCGGATGAGTCTGAGTTTCCGAGATATATATGTTCGCCTTACAGCCCTATTATGGCTATCAAATATCAACACGATATTTGATAACAATTGATACGTATCAACAAAATGAATGAATCGGTATTATGGTTATCAACCTATCAACATTTTTGATGAATTGTGAATTGTATTAGATTTAAGATCTATTGTGAATAGTTTTATCGATAAACTTGGTATTACGATTATCAAAAAATTTGATATTTATCAAATTTTCTATCAACCACAAATTTCTCGTTGATACGTATCAAATATTCGGGCGCATCAAATTAAAAAATGTATATCCTCGTTTTTACTGTAATATAAAGACTTTAGAGCGAAATGTCTTCGGTAGACATCCCAAATGTAAATATTATACTACGAGTAGCAGCGATTTTAAAATTATTTTCCCAGTAAGAAAACCATCAACTGAGCGTTGGGAATAACTTTACTATTGGCATTGCACAACCAATCACAATCATTCCTTTGATTTGCGAAAAAAGCGACTGCTGTTTAATTCGGTAGACATCCCAAATGTACATATACTACGAGTAGCAGCGATTTTAAAATTATTTTCTCAGTAAGGAAACCATCAGCTGAGGGTTGGGAATAACTTTAATATTGGCATTGCACAACCAATCGCAATCGTTCCTTTGATTTGCGAAAAAAACGGCTGTTGTTTAATAAAAACAATTAACCAAAACTAGTCGTCAGCCATAAAACAACAACCAACTACAAATCAGAAACGTCAAACGTGAAAACAGAACCCATTCTCAATGATATTTTGATAAGTATTCACAATGGGGTAAAATTTATCAATTGATACTCATAATACCAAATTATCAATGAATTGATAGATCTTATCAAGTATCAAATAATTGATATTTGATAGCCATAATAGGGCTGTTAGTTTGTCAACCCAGTGGTTCAGCAAAATAAAATAAAATTGGCGAGGCTTTTTGAGGACAGTTATGATCTCAGATGTTGGTTGAAACTAGCATCGTAGTCACTGAGACTATAATGTTAACGGCATTATGTTAACAAAACCATTCCAGATTATGTTGAGTACTTAGGTAATGATGGAGGGTAACGCAACTGGCCAGAACTCCCTCTAAATAAGAAGTCCATTGGCCGTGACTAAGGGCCACTTGCACCAAATCATTGGATATCTAAATAAACTTCTGAATAGCTGACCATAGATAAACCAATAAATAGTTACTTCCCGTCTTTGTGTTGCACCATTGCAAAATTGTGCCTGGATAAGTAACCTTCGATTATTTTAAATTTGACAGTACTATCAGCACTATAAAAACGCAAACAATACATTGAACTGTCGAATAAATGGCAAATAAAAGCTACAGACTAGAGCTGTGTCAATCGTTCAAATTCAATGATCGAATCGTTCAAGTATTGGTTGAAAAAATGATTCGGTCATTTCAATCAATCATTCAATCATTCCATGACAGATGAGAATGAGAGTATTGTATTGCTCCATTCAATTTCAATACAATCATTCGTTCAATTTTGTTTCGGTAGAGACAGATACATTCTGATAGATTGTAAGAGTGAATCACTTATGAAAGCTTCAAAACATGTTTATCTAAAGACAGAGACAATAAAAAAAGAGATGAAACGATTGTTCCATTTCAAAAAAAAGTCGCCTCAATTGAAGATTTCTTAGACGTTTTTTAATCCATTGACATCGTAGCCATCCTTTGATGGATTTTTTTACTTTATGTCTTGATAGAAAGAAGACGAACCATATTATGGGATATATGCTATATTTATTTCGAAATGTCACCAGAAAGCCCTAAAATCTTAATTTTTCCAAGCGAAAAAGAAATCACTCAAATTTTTAATATTTTAGGGCTTTCTGGTGACATTTCGAAATAAATATAGCATATATCCCAAAATATGATTCGTCTTCTTTCTATCAAGACATAAAGTAACAAATTCCATCAAAGGATGGCTACGATGCCAGTGGATTAACAAACGTCCAAGAAATCTTCAAATCAAGCGATTTATTTTTTGCTCTCCGAAATAGCCAGTCAGATGCGCAATAAAAGTATTGACTTTGTGAATGATTGATTTGGGGCTTGTGTCGTTCGTTCTTTACTCGCTACCGAGCAAAATGAACGAGTCAGATGCGCAACAAAAGTATTGACTCTGTGAACGATTGATTTTTGGATTGTGTTGTTTCGTTCTTTCTTTACTGGCTAACCGAGATAAATGAACCAGTCAGAACAAAAGTATTGATTCCATGAACGATTGACTTGAGGTTATGTGATTGCAATCACCAATACTTTATTGTGATCGGGTCAAAAAGAACGAATCAATCACGATTGACACAGCTCTACTACAGACGTAGGTAAATAAACTCGTGCAGTGCAGTGGATAAAATTAATGTCAGATTTCAGATAATTCCAATAGCGCTATAGGGCTCCAAATTTTAGAAATCTAGGTAGTCGTGCCACGCTATAGGAATTTGTTGCAACTTTATCTATTGTTCTGCTATTGTTTCTGAAAATTAAAAGTATAGGTATTTTGGTCTGAGTTGAGCTATCTCATCCGAATAACCCTATGGATTATACGACATGCTGTCGATTTGATGTATGCACTCCTATCATATCGCCGCATTTAATTCGCTGACATCGAAATGTTTTTTTTTTTCTATCGAATATTCCACGCATATAAAAGTAGCTATACATATTTATAAAACCACAATCGTCGGAAATTAAACTAATATCCATTCTTTGTGTTGATTTTATTTTTCACACTACCAAGTACTTTTACTATTTGACGTTTGGGCACGACTATCCAGCCTTTCGAGACTGGATAAATATTTTATGAATAGAGCTAAACAGTGAATAATAGAATAAATACTGCTGTCAAATTAGTTTGGTGCAAGTGGCCCTAAGATAATTATATTTTCGATAAAACCATCAAACGGCAGACCTTAAGTGCACGGCTTGAAACAAAGCCGGCCTGATCGGAAAATATCTAAAAAAAATCAGCAGATCAAAACATAGGCCCCTATTGTGAGTGTCGATAGTTAATCGTTGATCGACAACTGTGATTGTCGATTGCGATTGATATTTGTCGATTTGACAGTCGCTTGTAGTCAATTACAAATGTCTGGTCGATGCTTTCTCTTGCGACTTTTGAGTCGCAAAAAATGAAGCACACACATTTCAATAGGAATGCGCGCACATAAAATCCAAAATTATGTGCGCGCAAATTTATTCAGGCCTAAGGCCCGAAACATACATGCGATTTCAATCGCGCGACTGTTTAGTCGCAAAAAATGAAACACACACATTTTAATGTGAATGCGTGCACATAATTTTGGATTTTATGTGCGCGCATTCATATTGAAATATGTGTGCTTCATTTTTTGCGACTAAACAGTCGCGCGATTGAAATCGCATGTGTGTTTCAGGCCTAAGGGCCATAGTTTCTGACCGCGAAGGTTCCCTAGGGATCGTTATGGGCCCTAAAGGCCTTTCCACATTCGGGTTGTACGGCTTATGAAAGCATTTCTCTATTCCATAGACATTGGTGAAGACACACATTTCAATATGAATGCGCGCACATAAAATCCAAAATTATGTGCACGCATTCACCTTATAATTTGTGTGTTTAATTTTTTGCGACTAAACAGTCGCGCAATTGAAATCGCATGTGTGTTTCGGGCCTAAATCCGTCCTTTGCCGCGGCTTCAGAACTGCGGGCGAAGCTACAGCTGGTATTTCCTAAAAACAAAAATGCAAATTGGATAGGCTCTCCTCGAAATATAGCGGACAACCAGGCAAATAGTATTTGAGTTTTATAATATTAATTTTTATATAGAATGTGACATCTTAGAGACAATTTAAAGATTTTAATATAAATTTTAAATAATTTCTCAGCAAAAAAATTAAGATAAACTAAAAATGTTTCTCATCCCGACGTGCACAACTTCTCAAAAACAGAGAAAAAACATTTCATCTTTTATAATTTATCAGCATCTCAGTTAGATATACGATGAAGTGCTGTCATATTGTTGGTCGATTAATTAATTTTGTAAATCTTTCTTTTCCTTGCAGTATATAAAATAATAATGCGGCAACACAATCAAATGGAAAGGCTGTCGGAAGTTCTTCGTAAAAATAAAAATAAACTCGAACTTGTCCGAAAGGAAGTAAAGTGCGTAATGCAGTCGGTGAGTAGCACCGATGGCGTATCAGAAAGACTTGATAGTGAAATAGAAAAATTGCGTTGTGATTGTCAGGCCATGCTGAATGAAATTGAAAATTCAAAACCATATGGTAAGTGTTAATAACAAAGCGAGTTGTCAGTAATTGTCTTTAATTGTGAAATTTTACTGCAGGTCTAAGTGAAAATAGTATTGAGCACACTAATTCCATTAAGAGTAGACAACATCAGCCATTCCCCAAGCAGAAACCTCATCGTTTTCCACCTCCTGCAATATCAGTGAATTGTTTGCGAAAACACCAGCAATCGTTTCCCATTGAACTGGCAAGTCAACGGCAGCAATCGATTACCTACAATGATGATGATGATGATGATGACCCTTCGGATTTTGGAGTAGGAGACTAGAGCCCATTGTGGCACTGAAATATGAGTACATTCCAGAATCACCCGCTGCTTAGTAAATGATCGTCCTGTAAATAGATTTTTACCTAGTATGATACAGATTGTTTGTTTTAATTACTTCACTAACAATGAATTGTGTCAAAGGTCTACCATTATAGTCAATTGATTAGTTTTTATTTCACAATAGCTTAATTGTTATCTTTGTCTGATATCCTTATTTATTACCAGAGTTTATTTATAGCTATTACGTTTTATTTTATTAATTCATTCTTCTGATCAAACAAGTAAAACACATTCAAGCCAAAATGTTTAATTATAATTAAGAACAAAAAAATGATACTAAAGATAAATATTTATAAGAACTTATTTATAAATTAAATGAAGAGAAACTATTAAAAATAATATCAACATCAAATCAGTCTTCAATAATTTTTCTTATCAGCATCAACATTAACTATTAGTAGGGACTATCGATTTCAAACAAGGAAAAAGTCGACCGATAAATTGTCTGACAATTACTGAAAAAATTGTCTTGGCAGCTTACAAAATAATGTAAGAGTTACCCTAAAAACCAGGTAGGTATAGCTTCATTGAGAAGGGAAATACGGGTAAGTCATAGTATTAGTTTAGGTCTGCGCAATGCAGCTCGTCAAGCGAGTCAGGCGTTCGCGAAAAAAATTCCGAGATATGAGAAGTTGCAAAGGAGAAGAAGTGCCACATAGCCGATGGTACCCTATGATATTGATGTAATATGGCTTACAGTTGTCGGAAAGAAACTAACAAATTTATTCGTTGCCTATAGTGCTCAATTTACCGATTATCTAACAGGGTTGACTGAATACAGATCTACAATACAATTGTCGACATCAATGGCCAGAATTGGCACCAGAAATCCTACTGCGACAAAACTACGACGTCAACTTTCCTCAGGCAACAGAATGGCTTCGGCCAGACTCTGAGCCAGGAAAGCAATGCCATCGTGTATTCACGGATGGCTCTAAAACCGGACAGGGGTCTGGTTCTGGAGTCTTCGTGGAAAGCGAGAACATTACACTACACTACCCCTTGGGTAACCATGCGACTGTCTTCCAGGCGGAGATTTTCGCTATCCTTATGGCTATGCGCTATATTGTGACAAACAGGTGGAGGGCTAGAAGCATATGCGTTTGCAGTGATAGCCAAGCTGCATTAAAAGCGCTGCTCAACCCTCTTACCTCGTCCAAGTTAGTGCTCGAACTCAAGCTTTCTCTGAACTTGGTCGGTAGGCTAAACACGGTCAAACTTGTTTGGGTTCCAGGTCACACTGGTATCCAGGGAAACGAGATCGCTGACGAGCTGGACAGGTTGGGTTCAGAAGAAGATTTCTTAGGACCTGAACCTGCGTTGGGTTTGCCTGCATCTGTGGTTAGGTCATCCATTGATACTTGGGTTTCTCGTGAACACGAGCGTCGTTGGCGTGACTGTGCTGTGTGTAGACAGACCAAACGACATCTGCAAGAGGTCCTCGTCTTTCCTTCTGTCTCTCAGGAGAATCGACTGCAGACTTCTTGTGGGCGTCCTTTCGGGCCACCAAGCTTTTGCCAAACACTTAAATGTGTTGGGCTTGAGCAACACCACCATCTGTCCTGCTTGTGGAGAGGATGACGATACAGCGGAGCACTTCCTCTGTAGTTGTCCTGCCTTTGCTCGCATCAGGTGGCGGATCTTTGGGGCTGACGTGGTGAGTGCCGAACATCTAAGCTCTTCATCACTGAAGCTCCTTCTCATCTTTCTTCGAAAGACGGGAAAACTAAGTACAGCAATGTAAGGTGTCTGTTTGGCAGTACAATGGACCAGTAGTTGTGTCTGAGTGCTCCATCGGATAGTAACAACCTCCGACAAAGAAAAAAAAAAAAGGCCAGAATTAACTGAATTGGCTGTGAACTTATAATAAAACAGTCAAGGCAAGAAACCAGCAGATGACTTTGCCATTTACTCAGTTATAGATAAGCCCAAGCAAATTCAAGGCAATCTACGAAATGTTGGTAACTCTCTGCCTTATTTTCGCCGTCGTTCACGACTCTAGTTTTTAATTAACTAATGCCCCTATTGTAGAACACTTTATTTAATTCAACTCAACTTTCACACAACCAAACTATTGTTGTGTTTTGCCAGACAACTTTTCGATCAAGGTTGTGTATGACAATACCGAATTTTGAATTACAACCATGAGACAACTTAACTGTAGTTGTAGATGTCCTACACAATAGGGGCATAAAAGACAATTATAGTTATTTTTCAAAATGAAGATAACATATTATAAAAAGACAGTTGTTTCTACATTTAGTGAACAAAATGCAGAAAAATATTCCTTTTGGGAAATTATCATTCAGAATAGCCGTGCAAATCCAATGGATTGGATTTTATTCGAAATTTTCCTTCTTAACCTTTATCAGCTCTCTTTTTTTCACTTTCCTCTTCGTCAAAAAACATCTCAACGCTATTCATTTTTGATTTGTTTTATTAAATCACCAAGTCACAAACAAAACAACAGACCAAATATAAATTCGTCGACGGAAATATCAAACCATATGAGTCATAGTTTGTGGAATTTATGTGGAATGCGACATAATACAGATAATCGAGTCGTGTCAGTTACGCAATCCTAAATTCCAAACGACTCGACACGACAAATGCCGCCAGTCGTTTGCGACAGACGACGACGACAATAGGGATGATAGAGACACATGGGTCTAATATTGGTTTTGTATGGTCGGTACCCTACTTGACCAACATAGACAATTGAAAGACCATGAAAAGAAGTCCTCTCACAAAATTGTATTCGCCTAGGTCGATTCGTATAGACGCTATCGTGTTTTCAACAGACAGACGGACATGGCTAAATCGATTCAGAATTTGATCCTGATTCACAATATAAATATACTTTATGGAGTCTCCGGTGACTCCTTCTTGGCGTTAGAAATGTAATGGCAAAGTGAATATACCTTCCCGTTAAGGTATCACCTCATCATCATCACTTTTCATTTATTTCATAGGAATGGAGTCTTGATATTGATTTCGAAACATAATCATGCATTCGAGCCCATCCGAATACTTAAATAAAAAAAAATTTTGTGAGTTCACTTAGGCGTATACGTAATATTTTTTGTATGTATCATCTTAAAACATAATTTTCATATTTCATACATACATGTATATATTATTGTGATCATTTATTTATCAATAGAAATGCAAAAGAAATAGCACTTACCGATACACCTTCTGGAAGAAGAGGATTTGACTTTGACCATCTCTGGAATCTGTTGTTTAAGGTATTCTTGAGTGGCATACCTTTATTACGTGAGACAATAATAATATAGTCTAAGAGCCCGAAGTAATGTCAGTCTGAGAGGTAAAAGGTAATTGATATATATTTGCATTACTGTGTAGCCTTAGTAAAGAGTATATCGAAAATAAAAGTCTGGCAGCAAATCGTGACAGCCGAAACGTGTGAATATGCATCATTTTCCACAATAGTAATAATAAGTATGTATAACCACTTGATTATAATAGATAGCCCTAAGCAACAGAGTAGATCAGCTTAAACATGAAAATATGAGTCCAAGACGTTTTGCACGCAGCGAAGTCCTTGCCAGACGCGACCAAAGTAGCGGATTAAACCCATTTTGTAATATTTGATATAACCACCCAATTTTATTTTTAAGTCCTAACTCTAAGTCTAGAGAAGACTCTGCTGAACACAGAAATGGAAGTCCAAGACGTTTTACACGCAGCGAAGTCCGTGCTAGACGCGATCAAAGTACCCGATGTATTTAAAAAAGATGTATCAACCTTACGGAAATGATGTGTACACATGAATGATACACGAAAATTTGGGTACAATAAAATGAATAATGAGAATAGTAGGTACACCAGATTTTGGGTGAGAGGTGTATGCATAAATCGCCCCTATCGTGGAATTCGACGGGGGGAATTTGATATAGTCGAATCCGCAAAGTGAACGGTTCCCCGTTTGGGAAATGTGAATAAGTTTCACTGTATCGTTAAAAACGTTTAAATCGAATTTTTCCCGAACGGGGAACTGTTAACTTTGCGAATTTGATGATACCGAAATATTTTTTTTCCTGGAATAATTCCCCCGCGCGGATTCCACGATTGGGATGAATATTCAAAGAAAAATGAATGAAGAAAGCACAAGTGAAGGTAGTCCGTTTAGTCATATGTTTTCGCTTCTCGATTTCAAGTCCGAATCCACTCAAGAAACACTTATGCAGCTCGTCCACTTAGTGCCCAACGCATCAATTTCTAATTCAACACATTCAACTCTAATGTACGATGCCCTCAATTTTATCCAAGAAACGCGTTTGATCTGGTTGGACATCGTTGCTCACCGCGTTGCTAAAGAAGTGTGCGGGTAGTGTACAAGCACTTGTTGGTTGTTGCTCGTTGAACATGCTGGTGCAACGCGTTGAGAATCAATTTTACAATAATGTGCTTCACAATATCTGCCCAATCGGTTGCTCAACTTCTTAAATTTGTTGTTGACTCGAGTTGTGCTGGGTGCGACGAAATTTGTGTGCCTGCTAGTTGAGCCATTGAAATCAATCAACTGACATCTATCTGTTCATGCACTGTGTACGGTTTACCATTAAATTGCAACTCAGTTGTCTAGAACAATACGATCATTTCACCAATGTAAATCTGAATAATAATAAAAAAAAAAAAAATATTTGACACCCAAGGCCTAGCTTCTCGCAACCATTCGTTTTGTGTGAGTTTCTATTTTTGGGACGAATGGAAGGGACCTACAATTTTTATGCCGAGTCCGAACGGCTCAATTGAGAAGCTTTTTCATGACAGGCATACTCTCGGATGTTTGTCAGACGTTCGCGAGAGGTGGCGCAGTAGAAAAAAACTTTAAGATGTAATTTGGGTTTTTCCGGGGATCGAACCTGGGGGGCTCGCACAGTAGTCCAACACACTAACCACTGCGCTACTGCGCCCACGTAAATCTTAATGCCCGAGTGAAACCAATAGGAACCGAGGTTACCATCATTTGAATAATTCTTTTAAGATTAAGAGACATGGCATTACAACAAAATACTACTTTAGGTGAACACGCAAAATGAGTACCTACCTACACCTTAAATTCGGGGTAATTATTTCAATACTTTCAAACTGGGTGTCCTATTATCACATTTTTACTAAGCAAATCCAACTGGGTCGAGCAAAGTGGTGCAAAATTTCCCTTGTAATTTGAGTTTGTCGAAGAATTGCTAAGTTTTCTCTCCACTTAATACGTCCATCACTTACACTTAGGTACATTACGTCGTTGGTCGTTGTCGGAGCAGATCTCGCCACAGCTTACAATGAAGCGTAAATGTTTGAAGCGTAGAATATATTCCGTCTCAGGCTGTGATAACTGCAGCCTTCTCCTAAGGATGCGAACCAACATTGATGAAAAATTCCTCATTCTTTGAGTGCAGCTTATTGAGATTTATTCGTCTTTGCATACGATTCGGATTAATTTGATATTTGTCACAACATTTTCTATTCTCAGTGCAGTCCACATCTCTTGGGGACGTATATTAAATTAAGACCTTCAGTCGTTCACACCCAGCGGCATCTGTTTTTTACCCAAAATTTAATGATGGCTACATTAAAATAGTACTTCTTCACACAAATTCCATTTGCGTTGAACTCTTTATACATTTTACATTTGACTGCGAAACCGCTCCGTGTATGTGCTGCTTTGTTTGTTTACGTTGAATAATGCTTGCAGACCCATTGCTGGCCCAGACTCGTGTTGTACTCACTTCCTCAAGGAAAATCTTCTTAGCCATCCCTCGGCTGGAACAAAAGACAACAAAAACCCATAAACACATCAAAGAGGGGAGTTTTTGATTGTCCTTTCAATGATACCTGTTACCATTTGACGAAAAATAAAAAATTAACCAATTTTAAAATCTTTCCATGATTCTTTTTATTTCCGACATAATTACGGCCGTACACCAACATAAGTCTGAACAGAATAATCATTTCTGACACATAATTTAAAAATCCAGAAGACGTTACAATATGTCTCATATTCTCAATAGAAAAAAATGTTTATGATCCAAAAGAGAGCCTGAAATTGGAATCCATTAATGTATCTCGGTCTCTTCAACTTAATTACAAATATATTCACATAAATGCAGATGATGCTGTGTATTATTTTAGAGTAAATTTAAGATAGCCTCTCCAACCTCCTTGTCCAGTTTAAGAAGGCTCCAATCTGTCGTAAGTTGAGGCAAGGTAAGATCTAAAGCTGTGCATGCAATTCTGGAAAAAAGCGGTAAAATGCATAGATAGCACAAGTACTAAAACGTTACGGCGAATGTACTATGCACAAGGCAGGGATCATGCATCTCTCTTGTGCAACTAACCTAACCTCTTGCTCTTTTCCCTATCTACCCAACCCATGAGTATGGATGTATTTTGGATATAAATTTGTTAAAAATAATAATACTCACATGAAATCGCACACAGGAATACTGATGTGGAAATAATTGCGCAAAACGAACCCATTTATATCGCACTTAACCAGTGCAACGTTTGTGAAGATCCTTTGCTTCAGGTTGCATACAATAATAAAGATCTGCTTCTTTTGCGAAACGCTGGCACGAATAGGGTTAAAAAATGGATTACTCATTATGTCGATCGTTGGTTTTGGTGCGCATAGCTGTTTCATTATTTCATTGGAATCGTCCAGATTGATCAGAAAAAATTCCTTTTCCAAGCAGCGGTAATGTGTTATATCCAAGGTACAGTTTAGATTTATTGCTTGGGGACGGACGTGAATATCAAAATTTGATGTAAATTTATTTGTGGCGGCTTTCGGTCGTTTGCCAATACCACGGCTTGGCTGCTCAAAGCCCAAACTCTTGTCCTCATCATAGAGAACATTGCACAGCACATCCAGAATGCGTTGAGTCTCGCCAGCACTAATGCTGGGCTTTCGGCATTTTTCATTGTTTCCACACATCTGCAGGAAGTCCATGTAAGTTGCATGAAACTTCTGGCGTAATTTATACAGAAGCAACGCGCTAGTGGAGTCCGTTTGTAGCCATATCCATTCGTCAATATGCACTATCGCCGAACTTGGTTTAGGAAAGATGATGTTCTCTAGATCTAGATCAGAATTGCCGCCAAAGAGAGCAATTGTCACGGGACTTACAACAGTGCAATTGGATATGCTGTTCATTACGATGCTGTTAGTCTCGCGGAAAAAGACCATCCAATCAGATGGATAATCGTCGTACATCGGACAGATGACTGTGTTTCTGGGATCACGCAGCGTGGAGCTCGGGTGTATGAACAGTTTGCGTGTCTTGGATTTTAACATACAATCACTTCTGTCTATCATGCAGAGTTTCGGATAGAGCCCACCAGCTAGGGCTGCCTTGATCACTGCCCAGTTGTTAGCTTTCGAGTTGATTGAGTGCATACTCAGTGGACCTTGGTTGTGGATAAGTTGAGTTGATCGCAACGCCCCGACCAGCTGAGTTCGTATCTCACTAACTTTGTCCAGAATTCCATTGATTATATAGTTGTGTTCATCGCTTAAGACCTCATCTGTCGAGTTATCTTTCTTGGCCTGCTCCCAAGCCTGGTAGAGGCGCAACAGTATGAGATGATCGGAATATGACCCGCCGACAGAAAGATTTTTGACCGTCTTATGAAGAATGCATCGGGCTATCTCAGTCGGCATTGTGCAATTGAAAAAGCTAACTACTGTTAGCACTGGGTCCAAGCAACGCAGCAAAATCGACAGAACCAGTGCTTTGCCTAATTCCAAATCAACTGGCACGTCCATTAGTCGACAACCGAGCCAGGTGACTCCTTCCATACAGTCGAAGATTTCCAATTTCTTTAAAAATTCGATGCTATGCAGCACGTGCAGCTGTGGAGGCTTTACAATGATGTTCTGAAAATAGTTTGCTATCTTTTCATCAGGGCAAAGGAGCTTGGCACTTAATGATATTTGATTTAGGGGTGCGTACAGAAGCTCAGGTTGCGATATTAGCGGAAGTTTATCGAACAGGCGTCTGGCAATCAATCGAAAACAATGACCGGCAGTGTATCGACCTGCAATTGTTGACCGCGCCCCTAGACTGGCTTGCGATGCCCATTCGTTGGTATAGGCCGTAGATTTTGATACTGCGTCATATTTTCCCACACAATTAATGCCGCAATCGATGACATAGCTAACATCATTTATGTAAAATATAGACTCAGCCATCTGCGTGGCCAAAATAATTTTCACATTACGCGACTCGGCTATAATTGGCCGCAGCTCATCGCACTGCATGTCTTCGTGCAGCAGAAACATTGTTGTCTCCTGTGGGATCCTTCCTATAATCTGCATCTTCAAAATGCCGTATCTTATTTTTAGCAGATCTTCGTACGAAGGCAAGCATATTAGAATGTGGCCAAAGTTCCAAGTAGTCGTTAGCATCTGCACTAACTGCTTAATGAGATCAAAATCGATTGGTGGTGGTTTTATTGCATATGCGTGACCTTCTATAAAATTCACCAGAATTCGGACACACTCGACGCTATTCCGCGCATATTCTATTGCAGTCAACTTGTTCCTATCTTGCAGAAATGGGTTCGCATTCTCAAATTTTAACAGGCGATATATATGACCCGAGTTATTGTGTTTAGCGGCCACAATAAGAGCTGTGCAACCAGACTGTAAATGGGCGTAGTCTATGGACACGTTCTCTCCATGAACAAAATACAGAAATATGTCTAACGCACCATCGCTACCGGTTTCGGCATATTTCTCGAGTGCTTTGTCAGCCCATTCGTCACTTATATTTTCATGGCAAGTATTTGAAGGAAGAATATCGCCTATGATCTTTGCTGGTGTACGACGATCAGGTTTTACAATTGACTTAGTTTCTTCGATGTAATAGATCTGTACTTCATTCAAATGTGCATCCAATTTCAGTTCATCGCCCTCCCTGAAGTACGATAACAATCTTGCAGATTCGTGGAAATCAGCGGTGTTCGAGAGCAGCACTATCTTGATATTTGGAAAGAACGGTAATATCTTTTTCAATTCGTTTAATAATAGGTCAGTATAAGCGTGATGGAGATGTACATCTGAAACAATGATGTGCGATACATGACGAAAGCTTTCATCCGGTTTTTGACCCATTAGAACTCGCAAACAGAAGACTGCTGTTGTGTAGATGAGGTTTGAGGCCTCGCTGACACGACTCTGTAGATATATCTGAAAATGTTAATTTTAGCATTAGTTCTAGAATACAGAGCTATTTCTTTTCGCGTCTATATATTTTTTAAAAACGCGCAGATTCGATAGGTCTTCCCCATCTTTCCCCACTTTTGGAAAGCTCAATTAAGCGTACGAAATGCAGTCCAACCTCAGTCTAATGTCAAAAGGTATGCATAGATACTTTTTCCTAATCAAATGCAGTCGGACTCCGCTGGGAGCCAACAGACATCTGCAGCGTAATTCACTCTGCTGTATATTTCATTTCAAGCACAACTTGGTGGACAGAGAGTAAAAAAGTGTTTGCAAGTATTGTCTCGATCGAAAGCGGAACCGAATATGATGCAGTCTGAAGAATCGAAAAAGCAAAGTCTGCGTTTGTAATGTTGTTCAAGATTTGGCGAAGCAAATGAAGTACTTTATACACCAGGGCTACTTCTTATCTACTCTTATTTCGAATCGATGCTTTTATATGTCTGCAGTCTTTGGAAAATGAGTGCCAACGTTCTGGCCTAATCGCTTTCTAAAATGCATTTTTACGAGTGAGACAATTAGAAACCTATACCATTCAACGACGAAAATGGCACTATGTTCAGGAGTTGTCACAGCAATTTAAGAAGAGTTGGGGAGAGCAGAGGTACAGTTCATGACAATAGTAGTGCTGCTCTACACAAAACTTGAGCCAAATGAACCGGTACTTTTTCCGTTGAAAAATATAAGGATGTAAACTTTTTGTTTAGAATAGAATGCAAAGAGAATAGCAAAATTCCGTTACTTTCGGTCAAAATTTATTTACTTTTGACTAGAGATATGCACTACTATTTTCATGAACACAGCTGTACATTGTCAGAAAACCCCACATGATGTCGCGGGGTAGAACTTCAGCAGTTAAGATAGAAGGCTTAACGCCCAGCGAACTACAGAGGATAGCCAATACGCATGCTTCCCGATTTTAATCAAAGACATCAAGCTAAAGAAATACATCGAGGCAGGAAGGTAAGGCTGGAGCAGAGCTGAAACCAGTCTTTTAAGTGCAGATTGGGCCCATCGATTTAACCGAATGTGGCAGTTCCGCAGCCACTTTTAATAATGTACTTCAAAACAGCTGCAACGGTTTTGTAAAAATATGGAATGCGACTCATGGGATTGAGAGGGTGTGAATTGAGAGTCGCTCAATAGGAACAAATATAGATTACCTATACAAAAAAACTTACCTGGAAGCCCACTCTGACTCCAACCCGTTCATTTATATGCTTCGCAAGGACAGAACAATTAGTTATGGCCGATAGATTGTCAGATTGCACGCACAATATTTTGCAGTAAGTCCCCTTTTCAATAGAATCCTCTAGGATAAACATTGGTATTCCCGCATCTTTCTGTAAGCTTACATCGCCGTTTATAACAAGAATACGGTTATTATATACTTTTTCCAAAATTTCTGCTTTATACGGAAGGATCCGCCAAGTTTGCTGTACGATATCATCGCTATTTTTGGGATCGATATGAAATATAGTTTCACGAGCTGGAGAGATTGTAAACCTGTTTGGCTGTAGAACGGGTTTTTCACGAATCCTCCTAAATACCCTGGGCAATATCTGTTGATATGTATCGTATTTGCCCAGCAAAAGCAAAATATTTTTTCTCGACTCCGTCGTTAGCCGTAAGATTCCCTGTTGGTGTATGCAGTGGTTGCAAGTTAATTTATAAATTTTTATGAATTCGTGCCCATTTAAAACTAGAGTCTTGCTCTTTACATTAAATAATGCCAGAAAAGGTTTGAAAATGTGTTCCAAGCGGCAAAATGGACCAACGAAATTAATACAACACTTATTACTTTTCGAAAAACTTATAATTTCGTTAAAAATATATTGGGATATTAGACTATCCATCTTTTCACTTTGAGCTTTAAAACAAATATCTTAATTGATCATAAATGAAACGGTCGAATGAATTTGAATCCGTAGTCCTACACCTACTCACGTCTCACAGTCACAGAAGCAGTCGATCACAATTCACCACACCAACCCAAGTGCATGTACAGATGCATTCAACCAGATACCGTTGCTTGCACACTTGCACACACTGTCTAATTCTCAGAATTATATCAAAAATAAATCTTGGAATAACATGGCGGATAAATACTTCCCAAAAATGCGCGCTTACACCTGAGTTGAACTGTTTGGAATTGAGTTAAAATTAAATTGAATTTGAGTGAAAGCTAAATTGAGTTGAAATAGAGTGAAAGGTTCAAATGTCAACTTGAATTTTCTTCTCGGTTTTCTTGACTAGACTGGTCCCCTGCCGATAGATTACCAAATTCTCGTGTAAATAAATCTAGACCAACTATTTAAAAGGAAGACAAATGCTACTGTCAGGCTTACATATAGCTAGGAATCCTCATTTTTATGAAATCCAAAAATTTTGGCCTCTTTATTCCTCTCGAAATATGTCGCCAGGAAATGTGTTTACTTGTCCCAGCGAGGGGTTTGGGGTTTTTCGAAAAGCTCTTTTCACAAAATGTTTCGGTCATTGACATATTATACATGGACTGCTAGTGAAATGTCAGTTTCATACAAACCTGCGAGGAAAAATGAAGCAAACATAAGTACTAGCCCTTTTGGTTCAGTGCGGCGAAAGTAGGAAAGAGTTTTGAACCTCTGCTCGAAATTGCTATTTTTTACATAGAAAAATCCATCCATTATAGAAACATATTGCAACTGCGCAAAAATAACGACTTATTCAAATTATTTCAAACGTTCTATAACAGATGGCACACTCAACAATGATTTTACAACTTGAAAACGAAGATTGGAAACATACGAACACGAATGTGAGAAAGAGACTGCTAATATTGATATGTAGCTATGGTATTAAATACCATTCTGTAGGATGGCGCATAATAAATCATGCACGAACCAATACATTGAATAATGACAGAACATTCCCATTATTTTCTACAAAAATAATTGCATACTTTTATGAAAATCAGCGCCTGAAAGATATCGAAAATTACAAAACTGTGTAAAATAGACGAAAGACGACATGATGGTATAAGAATTAGGCCTTGTTCACACGACGTCCATTCTATTAGATTTGTATACCTGTTCTTATTTTTGCATTTGGCGCATTTCACCAAACTTGAAAATTTGTGTTTTCAAGAATTTCTCCACAATTTATTGTAGAAAACTCAGGTCTATATATGTAACCCCGCGACAGCCATTTCCCCCTTTATCTGTTCATATTTTGCTCTCTTATATGTACTTTTATTTTTGCACTCCATAAACTAAAATTGAATATGTGGTGTTGCAACATCATAATCATAACTTTGGCGAATCTCTCAATGCCTACCCCATTAAACGTTTTCGTCCTTCATTTTAATTTTCTTGCCGCTTTTATCACAGCCCTCTGTTTTTTTTAGTGAGTTTTATGATTTTAATGGATGTCTATGTCAGCCAATTGACAGCATTGTCACGGCCGGCGTTGAAACATAAACTATTGTCGTTTTCGATTGGGCAAAAAAGCGTCCGGAAGGAATCAAAAAATTAACTTCTAAAACCGTTCCATTGGCGCTATTTGCCAATTTCTTCTTTTGATTCTGAGAAGATAATTTTGTTTCAAGTGAAAATCCAATCAAGAATCACAAATACACTCAAACATAACGTCAGTGTTAATTCGAGTTTTTGTTTTCAGCCAGTTTCAGAAAAAAAATGTTCAGTTCTAAAGCGAAAAGTGATAATAAGGGTATTCATACAACGTCGTAAGTTTACCATTCGCGTAAAATAGTAAGTTTCATGAAGGCCCCAAATAGCTGCCTTCGTAAATGATGGTAAACCAGTCAGCTGTTTCACATGAGAGGGAGCGAATGAATTGATAAAATAAGAACAAACCACTTCTGATGCAATTATAAAGATAAAATTGCACATTTTACTAATCCTAGTGTAGAATAATTAGTTAGTCTAATAAATTGTATCAAGAAAACAAGTTTTAAAAGGGTTTAAATAACGAAATTTCCAATTCCTAACTTTTTGCCGCAAACGAGAACATCCTTTGTTTGGAATTGAAAATTTCGTTATTGAAACTATTTTAAAACTTGCTTTCAATACAATTTGATGTATTAATTAATTATCCTACACTTGGAATAGTAAAATGTGCAATTTCTATTTATAAATGCATCAAAAGTATTATAAATGCATGCAAAGTAATTTGTTCCTGATTTCGCGCCTTTATTTCAAGTGTGAAATGTCACATTGACCTCGTCGTAAGTTTACCATCTCGGTTTTCCACACCAATTCGCGTAGTAAGTTTACCATCTCGTCGTAAATGATTTTCCATACAAATTTTGACAGTTCATTTACCACGTCGTAAACTTACGACGTTTACGACGTTTACGACGAGTTTACGACGTTGCATGAATACCCCTAATATAATATACTCTGCATAACAACATTTCCTTCAATTTGCCCAACTTGCACACTTTTTTCGACCACAAGTCTAGTTCTGCATTTCTGTGTACGCCATTCTCTGCAAATAAATAAATAATATTTAAAAAGATAAAACTTCAAGATTAGGTAGAAGTATTTTTCTGTTCCATTGGATCTCAGAATGAGTGAATCCCGGGAAAACGACATAATAATAAGAGTTCAGGACGCCCGGAGGCCGGTACTGTCCCTTGTTGAAATTGAAAATGAATTGAAGGAAAAATATATCCCCTGCTGAGTTATTTTCAGATTTGGAAGCGCTTTAATAGTTCAATAATCAAATACCTGACGAATGAACGCTACCAGTTAAATATTCGAGGGAGTGAAACTCGTTGCTGCGTTTGATCTTTGGTGGGAAATATTCTGAGGTAGATGTCACTTGATTTTTTGTCAAGAAAAAATATATTTTATTTGTCTTTTAGTGAAAATTACAAGACGTATGTTTTATTGTATTTTTAGAAAATCAACCTAAAATGACGAATCGAATAAAACTTATTTCGTTCTTTGTGATTTTGTGCGTAAGTTCTGCTAGTTTGGAATTAATCGAACTCAATGAAGACAATTGGAAATTGATGCTCAAAGGCGAATGGATGGTTGAGTTGTAAGTTAATGCATACAGTCAATTATGTTTTTTCTAATGAATTCATTATAAAAGGACTACATACTGCTTATTATAATATAAAATATCACATGATCGTATTTATTTTGCAGTTTCGCACCGTGGTGTCCAGCTTGCAAAAGTCTATCGCCAATTTGGAAACGATTTGGAGACGTCGCCGACAATGTTGGAGTTAATGTTGCACATGTTGACGTCACGAAATCACCATCTTTAAGCGGGCGTTTCTTAGTCACCGCACTGCCAACTATTTATCAGTAAATATACCTATTTTTAATTTATCGCATTTGAATACAGCATTATCTATTGCAGTGTTAAAGATGGCGAGTTCCGACAGTATCGTGGATCTCGTGATGGCGATGCTTTCATGTTTTATATAAAGCAAAAGGATTGGCAAAAGGTCAATCCAGTTTCATCATGGAAAAATCCTGACAGTATTCATATGTCGGTGCTGTCATACTTTTTCAAGTTATCTCATTTATTAAAGGTAAGTTTTTTTTTATGAATTTTGTTTGGATTAGTATGTCAAGACAAATGCAATTACATTATTTAAATATCAATAGTTCCAATCAGTGGTGATATGGTGCAAGCTCCAATTTCCGCCCCGTGATTCTTGAGAATTGACGGAACTGCCTAGACTTGCCCTACCGTCTTACAACATAAACAACCACAGGGTACCATAAACGCCCATTTGGTTGTTTCTAATCCACGACTATCTTCACTGACTTCTTCAATAGTATGGCTTATCCAGGAGAACATATTGTGTTGCTGGTGGTTTGTTTTTCATACTGTCTCATATAACTTGTAATTATAATTTAGACCTCAAAATACTTTGATTGGAAGTGTGTAGACCTTCTACAAGACGTATGTTAAAGCTTATACCACAAGTCTTTAACGGCAGTGTAAACAAAAATTGTATACTTGTAGTCTTAGGCTATTTTTTGTGTTTAGTGCTGTTACGTCAGATACTACGCTTCCCTGTGTCTCTACTATGGAGTTGCTGGCCGGGTGTTACTACAAAAAGCCTTCGTTGCAATGCTGTCAGGATCACTATCTTGTAAGCGCATTGTACCTAACATCTTATTAACACTTACGTCTGGAAGACGTATTGCGAAACAATACCATCTTCAAGACATGTTTAGTGTTAATAAAGAGAAAGAATGTGCTATGTGGTTCTTGAAAATCCATGTAGGATACCTAAACCCTTCGACAACTAACATAATAGCATTTTGTAGATTGCCAAGCGTTCCAATCCACCATATTTCTCTTAGGGAGACAATTGCCTTACTAAGAGTAAAATCTTTTAACGATTTTTTACCAAAGACCCATTTAAATGGACGAACGTAGAAAACTACATTTTCTCCAGAATAGAAAGATAGGTAGTCTCAGATGGCGAAAATCGTAGCATTTTCCTTCAACTCTTTTAAGCTAAGAGTTCCATTCAACCACTGCTGTAGTTGCAAAAGTCCCAACGAAAATGAAATTTTTTTCACTTACATCGCACACTTCTTTGACGACCTCTCGGAAATTTGGTGGCATAAGTAAACTCCACGGCATAGATATGAGCACTTCAGTTAAATAATCACAAACATTATACAACGCCAACCAGGTCACGTGAGTACAGTATGAAAATGGCATACAAGCGCTAATTGACAAAGCCATTTCTACCTATCATACAAATCCGAGACATGCCTTTTTAACACCCGATCAGTAGAGTAACAGGCTACATTGCACAACATTGGACAGCCGTTAAATGATGATAGTCGACCTGTCCCGTAACATTGGACCTTTATTTCCCAACTCTGCTTAATAGTGACGTCGGAGTGTATTTTTTTATTTGTTTTCGTATGTTTTGATGAGAAAGGACAGCTATACATTGGATTTGCTGCGAACCTCGCACCCCGATAAATATGTAGTCAATTAAATTACGTGTCAAATTTTCATATGACCAAAAGTTGAGGTGAAAAATACTACACTGTCACAAGGGTACGGTATGAACTTTTGGTTATCACGTCAAGAATTCGGCTGCACCATCGATCCCAACGCTCATTTACCATAACACTTCAGTTAGAGCTCTTTAGCCAAGTCCAATCTGCTTCCTAAACTCGCTTTGCTGCTGGCTCTATTCTCCCATATTACGTTTCATCTCCATCTGCACTTAATATATACCATGGGACAATTCCATAATACGTTGATTCAGACGTTGTCTTCCTCGAAGCGGGAAGAGCTGTTCATCCACGCTGGCAAAACTACTGCGTAAGCGTTTTCACCTGCTGGAAACCGAAATTTGTCAAGCATGTCCCAAAAAAGAAAGGGAATCTTCATCTCCCACCAATTACCAACCTATAGCACTTTCGTCCACTCTTTCTACGGCCATGAAAACAGTGATACCTTATGAAATATCTTGATCACGGTATACCGTTTTTTACCAACAAATCCACTGATGATTTCTTTTGTCGCAAGTCCGTTCTTATGGGATGCGTCCTTATTCAATCCGTTAAGAAACTATTCGCCCTCATTTTTAAGTTTCCGGCCAATAGCATCAGTAACAAACTTGTCCAATGAGCTCCCCGAGCTAGTACATATTAGCGCCTTATCGCCCATATCGCCTCTATCTTCGAGGGATCTATGGTAATTCCAATACAAACTCTCTTTGCGCTGTTGCATAGTAAGACTGGAACGATGTATTCAATCTGACAATAAAATTGAGAAGCTCTGTGTTACTAAACATTTCAGCCCACACTATCCCATATGTTCTCAAATAAAATATTTTCTTTGTTCATTTCAAGGACTTCAACACAAATCTTCAGGAGGAATATGGCCTACCCACATGGGGATCATATGCACTTCTTGCCACTGCTACAATTTTCGTTGGTGCCGCATTGGGATTGGTTCTAGTCTGCATTGTTGATTTCTTGTACCCAGCGAAGAAAGTCGAACGTCAAGGTTTCTACCTATCCGAAGAAAAAACTGGCCGGGCAGATGACGATGAGATGATTGATGATATTCATGATGCTCCCGACAGTAACGACGACGAAGAAGAGGATGACGACGATGAGGGCGACAGTTCTGAGAGCGACTACGATGCGAAAAAGAATTCAGGCAGCGAATCGGAGAAATCGGAAAAAGACGATAAAAACACCAAATCACAATCAGACGCAAACAAGAAGCCCGAACCAAAATCTAGTCCCTCTCAAGTGCGCAAGAGGAACCCATAAGAAGTCGAGTATTGAACCCTTCCTACATAACTCAACATTGAAAAAAAAAAAAAACAAAAAACAAAAAGTCAACTCTCTCATAAGTTATTTCATTAAATAGCATCGCACAAGAAATATTATAAACAACAAAGAAACCATGCATGTTGTGTCCACGATTTAAAGACTTAATGTGTGGGAAGGTTGAGCCTTCGATTTTGTTTAATAAGTAGGTACTCTAAATTAAGATGTGGCATGAAAGGCAGAAATCCCAAATAGGTTTCACAATAGATCGCTTCCCTTAGATTCATTATTTAGTTAGAATGTTTGTAAATAGTTTTTGAGTTGAGTGGTCAAAGTGAACCTATCTTACGCAGATTTTCGCCTTCAATGAAGTGTTCAGACGTTACAAAACAGAAAGAGAACCTTAACTTCTCAAAACTAAAAAAAAAAAAAAATAGCTCCGATTGTTTTGATGGATCGAAGTACTCTATCGGCACTAGCATATATTCTAAACCTTTGTCAAGTTATTATCAACGTATGTATATAACTATACACTATTGAAAATTGCCTTAACTAGATAGAAAGCTGGGTTTTCTCCATAAGTCATTATTTTATCATAAATAATTGAATTTATTGTTCTTGTGTAACCACAACGACTTGCAAAACGTTTTGTTTTTCTTTTAATTATTTACAAACCGAACGTTTGATATATAAGTTCTTTTCTTTTAAACTTAGTTAATATCGTACTACATTATATTTTAATAATTAAAAATGCAATGAAACCGCTGAATGTTCTTACATTTGTTTGTGTTACATTGAAACATGTGTGTATTGTTGTAAGAGAATGCTCGAATGTCGTTATTTTCAAAAATGAGATTACTTGTAGTTGCAGCTAAAGTTAGGCAGCACAAAATAATATAAACTGTTATATTAAGTGTGAAATTGCATTTATAATACAAATAAAAACGGAGATGTTATTTTTAAAAATAACGACACGTCCATTACAACCACAAATCGGGTGACATGTGAACGTGTAAGAAACCGGCATTAACAATAAATTAATTTTTATACACACTAAACTGAGTGTTTTTTTTTTATTATTCGGCCCTAGCGAGGTATCCGTAGGAACGGAAAATTCTCCGATTTCATACGAATCGGAGGATTTTTGCTTCGAGGTATACTTCGGAAGACCTTTTCGGAACTTTTTTCCGACAAATATGCAACGCACACTGGCGTTTTGCGTTTTAGTGCGATCAAGTGCGTTTTTACAGATATTTTTGACAGCTTCATACGAATTTTCTTCCGATATCCTCCGACAGGAATTGGTTGCGGAATTTGTTTACGATTTGCAGTGAAGTGTTGATAAATGAAAGCAATAAAGAAAAAAAATGTTTAACAAAGTAATTGGTTGTATTTGTTGCTTAAATTTGTGTTTTCACAGCAAAAACAAACGAAAAAACAAGCACTAAATAGGAAAACCGCGATGTACCACGAAACAACATCATGTCAAAACAATGCGTCGTCGCATTTTAATCATTCTTTCCGAAGGCGGATACCTCGAATGTAATTTGAGTCTCCGACGGAATATGCGTTGCGGAGAATTCTCCGTTCCGACGGATACCTCGCTAGGGCCGATTGTATGGCGACTTCCTGCTGGCTTATATAAAATACATAAAATGCACTTGTGTAAGTGCTTCTTGAGTGGATTCTGACTTGAAATCGAGAAGCGAAATTCTGTCCGCAGAATCAACAGAAGAGTATTTTTTGCGCCAATGGAACGGTTTCAAAAGTGATTTTCTTGATTCCGGACGATTTTTCTTAATTCCTTTGTCCAATGGAAAACGACATAAGTCAATAAAATCTACTGCTGAAGAGTATCGGCAGAGGAAACGCAACTAATAGAGGTAGCCTAGATCATTAGTGGTTACTTTGATGAATTAGAGAATCTACAATATAAAACTAGGGTCTCTGTTTCGGTTTCGGTTTAAAATTATGAATCCCTTTCATACGGTTACAAAAAATACACTGCGCTTCAACCGAATAGGGACGCTCTTCTTGAGAGAGAAAAGTGTCCATATCTCCAAAAAGTATGCATTCATTATCAGCTAGGTTCCAGAAATCGAGTGAAATCGAAATTGCAAATCGAGTGGATTCGTTTTCAGTGTTCTGCATTTCGAGCGATTCGGAAACTCCGAAATTTTTTCGAAATCACAATTTCACTTTGTCTCAATTCCAAAAATTTTAAAATCGAAATCGAATTCAGTGAAATGTAGAACACAAAAATTCATTTCCGAATGAAAGTGAAATGTGGAACCTAGCAGTAAATATAATAGAAAACGTTAACTCGCAAAGTATACTAGTCCGACCAACAATTTTATTGCAAAGAATCTACAATTTCGACCATTAAGGCTGCCTAGGGAAAAGCAGCTTAAAAGAGGTACCTAATACTCATTACTAAATAACAAATAAAATTTACTTAGAGGGCGATACACTCCGGGGTGGACCTGGGCCCCAACCAACACTCCTATTCATAGTTAGCCCGATCTTTGGCTAACCGCCTCCAGTTGCGCACCCCAAGTTGGTTGAGGTCGCCTTCCACTTGTGCGCGCCACTTAAGCCGAGGTCTTCCTCTACGACGTTTTCTCTCCGGGTTGGAATATCGAAAACTCTTCGGGCCCAAGTGTTGGTGTCCATTTGTGATACGTACTTTCCTGGACCAAGTCGATGTTCCTGTACAGCTCGTAGAGTTCCCTGTTAAAACTCCTCCTCCAAAGCCTGCCAACGCAAACGGAAAAATCTCTCGGAGAATAATTTTGCGTTCGAAACGAATAAGAAGTTCTTCATCCGCCTTTTTTAAGGTCTATGCTTCTGCGCCATAGAGTAGAACTGGGATCACAAACCAGTAAGAATAGACCGCCGACTTCCCGTACACCTACCCGATTCCCCCCTGTCTGTGAATACGTGTAAATGTCAAAATTAATGGCGGCAATGTTTTTCTATGCAAAACCATGCGACCAGGATTTTTCAAGTATGCGTGCGTTAATGGCGCCCCTTTGACTTTGTACAGCACCAATACATGAAAAATCCTGGTCTCGCCGGCAGCTTGTAGGCAAAGTCCGTTATGTGGGAGGAGTCGACGGTCTATTCTTACTGGTTTGTGACTGGGATAATGATGGTCTTGTATATAGTCTCCTTAGTGTTTCTTAACGAGGCCTTACTTACTTGTCAGTTGCCTTCTTAGGCCAAAGAAACAGCGGTTGGCAAGTGTAACTCTTCGTTTGATTTGGGCTGTGGGGTCAATGGCCCCGTTCCCTTGACCGCTAGTCGTCTAGCACATAATATCCCTGATGGAGGAACGCTGGCGCTTGTTTTGGCACGTTATTTTTTTTTTGCAATCTAGCAGTTCATTTTGCGCTAGATTTAAAAATTTACCAGAAAAGGATATTTCACAATTATGTGCTAGAGCTCTAGCGCAATTGCTGAAATGTGAGTTTTTTTATATGGAGTTTGGCATGCCGCTAGTCATCTAGAAGTCAATGGAACGCGGCCATTATCAGAGTTTATAGCGGAGCCGAGGTATGTATCCCTAACCACCTCAAAGTTATAGCTGTCTATTATGACGTTCTGTCCGATTCGTCGATGTTGTGTGTCATTTCTTGCTGCCAGCGTGTATTTTGTTTTGCCCTCATTCACCACTGAACCTATTTTTGCCGCCTCTGTGCTAATCCAGACTTGCAAACGCATCAGTGACAGCTCGCTACTTTGCGTTCTGCCAATTATGTCAATGTTGCAAGTAGTGTAGGGAACCGCCTGAAGGTCGACTTTGTATATTGGGTCGTTATATTTTATTTTGTAAACAAAAACTGTTTGGGAACCCCAGGATAGCAGCACTGGTAACAGTCACTAGGGTTTGTGTATCCGCTAAATTGTGACGAAAAATCCCAAATAATTAACTCGATAAGTAAGCTTTATTGAATTCAACTGTCCGATGTGTGGAGTTAGGCGCTTGTAAACGATGGGATGTTTAGGTGAGGCGGCATACGAACGTAGCAGAGAAGAGCTTAGAATTCAAGTATACATAAACTATATACTACGGACTATAGTGTGGTGCAGACTCACGCGAGATGTTGGAAAAAAAACGGGTATCTCGCCTCGTCAGATGGACAGCTAACTGATACCGAGCTGATATAAGGCGATGGACGAAATTGTACGGGGTCTTTTTGGCTTCTGACAGCGAGAGGTACAAGTAAAGTGTTTCGGCTCGATCGCTATATAAAAAAAAAATTCAAGAACTCGGACGTACAGTCCCGAAAACTAAATAGCCGGTGCGTTAAAAGTTTGCGACGAAAAGTGGTAAATTGTGAAGTGACTTAAAATAAAATATATATATATATTACCGCCTGTACTCCAAAATAACGATACCAGCATGTAACAAGTGAAAAACCAAGATTTTTCTGTTCAAAACTAAAATTTTATACCAAAGTGAGTGAGTGCATCGGGTGTCTCACCATAGGCACGCCAACGCCAGAACATTGATTGGCCAGCGAGCACCCCTCAACGTATGTAAGGCTCCCGAAATTTAAGCCTAACCTTCAGCATCACCACGAGGAAAAACGAGGAAGCACAATAAATACTGTGCGACTATCAACTTTTACCTCCAGGCACCGGTTCCATGCGGAGCATCTATTTGTATGCCCACAATCTCCTTTAAAACAGTAAGTGATAGTTCCTTGACCAAGTCCTAACACCAGTCAGGTTGGCAAAACACCTAATATAATAATTATTATTTTCACATTTGTTCAGCAACGCACCTCGGCCTCAGACACTACAGAGAACGTTGTTTCTGTTGAGATCAGCAGAAGGGCAATCCGCACCACGGATAACAGGCGGTACATGCTTATCAGCGTACCTACCTAAAACCCCACTCATCACCGTCGACCTTACCTTACCTTAACTGCAGACCCCGCACCACCAATCACACCAGCAACAATCGTAATTCTTGGTTCTATCAGCCAAACGAACCGCCGATATTCTAAGTACAAACTACGAAGGAAACTGCCACCATTACTGAATACTCCATCCCGCCTCAGATCAACCGAGCGCCCCAAAAACCAGCCACCAGAAAGACGTCATCTCATCAAACGTCCAACCACTTTCATCAAACATCACCATCACAATACTCCTCCGTAACCCTCCCACCTGACTCCATCGTCAAGCATCGACCACCGAAAATAACATCCTACTATATCTACATACTTATCCGTATCATCATAATATCAGTGTCCATACAGAAATTTTCATTAGACAAGCTGGCTAAGTATTCTTTCGTTATCTCTAAAAAAATTTTTTTAACTTCTCCTGTAAAGTCCGCTCAATCATATAATGTACTAACTATCTTCCCTAGCATAAATTGAATTCGGTATCAAGAGACCAACTACACCACGGGCGGACAATGCTGTGCACAACATCTTCCTCACCCCTGGATTAACATCATTCATCTCAACAACAAAAGTATAAAAAAAAAGAGAAAATTGATCGGTAAGTGATCATAAAAACAATTTGATTTAAGTACATACATGTTTGAGTGAACTACGAGTACCTAACTTAGGAAATAATTCAGCACAGTTGAAAGAGTCCAGCTAATTAGTATTTTGTTTGATTTTGGTTCTCTTCGATAAGAGAACAAGCTTATATAAATTTTTTTTAGCTAATTGTGCACGAGTTAGAAATTGTGTGACGGATTTATAGTAAAGTGCAACCCGTGTTATTCCCTCTCTTGTTGTACTGCAGCAGAGATAGTTAAGGACAAGAGCGCATAATTTTCAAATTTATTTTTTTGTACGTAAAGGGATGCTACGGATGCATTTCTAATTTTAAGTTTAAACCAAAAAAAAAAAAAAAGTAATAATATATATACATACCTATTATATTAATAAATTAAATGAAACTGATATGGATTACCTAACCTAACATAAAATTAAAGTAATATACCTAATAGAATAATATAATAGAAGACCCTAGTAGCACGTTGATGCCTAATTAGAAGAGAGAGAGAGAGAGATTTGAATTATGAAATCATAATCGGATTCTAAATTTAGTATTTGCTTTTTGTAATGAGTTTGAACTCCGAATTCCGTTCAGGTGCGAGTATGCCTATGAAGCTTGTTTTCTTTTTGTTTAGTTATTAGTTTGTTGTATTTGAGTTAGGTTTAAGATAGGATTATTTTACCGTAGAAATAAAGAAATACTGTATCTACTGAGATAACCATAGATGTTGGATTTTTCGATTTGTTGTCTGGTGATACTTATAATCTCGTATACGAGATTACGATTTTCTTTCAGCTGAGTCGATGTTACGTCATGATGCCATGGGTAGTAACATGAATGATATCCGGTTCGTCATGAGTTTTAACGAATAATTTTTATATAGGTGGGTGTGATAGAACTCTGGATTCATCGTTGAAGGGTTAGTTTTTTGTGCGAGAGTCATTTGTGTTAGGGGCTTTCATGAATATTGAGCGCTATGGAAGCCAAGGACGCGTTATTTCTTTAGTAGGGAATAATGCAGGGGTGGGCTAGCTCCAGGAGAACATATCCAACTTCCGTTCTCCCAATCTGACAATTCTATTTATCATACAAATCTGAAAGGACAAAACGGGCTCCTTTATAACAATTTTTTTTTTGGAACATAACACCAGTTCCAAACCCTTTTTCAGCATGGAATAAACGTAACAACGTTCGGGCTACTGCAACAAAACCCCCCCCATATCCGACGAGCTAGGTCGTGCTTGGAGCAAGCATGCTGGGTTGCAGTATCTCGGACACCCATTCGTCTTCGCTGCCCGGACTGACTTAAGGAGGTCCTGTGACCTTGAGTCATAAGGGTGGCATATGAAGCGAAAGGGTTTAGGGAAAACTGGTCGTAAATACATCAGCTCTTTTAGAGCTCGCCTATTTTAAGAATTCGGTTCGACCCTGGTGTTTGAGCAGTGGTGGATGGATTCATTCCTTCCGGTGTTGCCTATGCATCCATAACCAGCCCTTTAATTCCGTTACAGGTGGCGCCCAACGTGGGGCCCGAATTGTCCTTTATTTTCAGATTTTGATCGTCGCTTAAGTTATTAGATATGTACTTAACTTTTTTTATAGATGTGGGTAGTATTGAAAACGTTTTGTTTCATTTTCAATAACCCATTAGCAGTGTATATCCTTTCGTTCTTTTGATCAGTTGTCTACCTTCACGAACATTTTTTCTGAAGCTTGGTTTGACCGCAGGTCTCGGCCGGTAAATTGAATTTCTTTATTTACGACTGTTGCGAAGCCACTGAGTTCCAACCAGAGTCAGGGAGATTTTTGGTGACAGTTTGGATTGTTTATATCCGCATCCGATAGATCCGTTGTTACGAATTTAGATCGTTGTGGGGATGTATCATACCATCTCAAAGGCAAAGCTTAAGTAGATGGGGTTGCGTTGACCGGTGATTGGATGATTGTAATTTTCAGTCACGTCTGCTGCAACGTAACCTACTATCTGCCGCATGAGCTATAAAGCCATAAGCTACTCGTCCCGGATGGAAGACATATACATTTTTTTTGCAAAGCCTGTGTCCCCTGATTAAGCTGACTGAATTGCAGCTTAAGTAGTTGCACCGCAAGAAATTTGTTGTGATCGAAAGATACCTTTTTAACAGCTTAATTTGTACGCCTAAAGCTTGTGACATTGCAACAAACTTTTAGTTTTATTTATAGTAGAATTGCTTAGTTCATTATAACCCTCTCGCAACGTACTCTCCCAATAGATGAAACGAATAGAGCCTGTTACATCCACCGAATCCATAATTTCATTAGTACCGAATACTGATTGCTATACCCATTTTGATTTATATAATATAACAGCTATCTGAATTAATAATTATAGTAACTTTCCAACAGAAAGTGTAGTTAGTATTGCTATTTTCGAATAATTTTGATTATTTGTATACATATATATTTCACTGTCATTGGTAGTAGGTATCTATTATATAGTAAGAGTTTATATATATATATTTTTTTTTCTTTCAAAAGAGTATCGATAATTCCTCCGACAATCACTATCCATTCACACATAGAGTGATATTCATATTTTTAATTTTAAGTATAAATACGTTTTTATAATATATTTTACTTCGTTGATCTTCAAATTTTCTTAAGATCCTTGACTATTTCTTTGTTTTAGTGGTCAAGATCCGTGCCCTTTAGCGGTAATGTCCCACCTTCCATTAGAAAATCTCACTAGTGGTATTAGTCTGCGTAGTAGGTTTATAGCCAACAAGGCTAGGAAAAGTATGGACCCTAACACTAACATTCAGGTTTCGCAAACTTCTGATGGTCCACAAAATCGAATAGAGTCTGACCTTAGCAATGAAGGCGCAGCGTCCTTATGCACGCCACTCACGCAGCGCGTAAGCACAAGTCCTCATCCACAATTAAGTAGTTCTAACACCCGTACTAGGATTAATCTTAGGAGGAATGCTAGCGGTTCAGAGGAAGATCTGGCTGGATATATCACCGAAGTCGTTACCGCAGCGGTTGGTATCAATAGAGCCGAAGATTTCCGCTTCTTCCAAGGCGAAATGGAAAGAAGCCGAGCCGGTATTCGTTGCGACTTAGCTACGGCAATTCGTGAGACTTTGGTGGAGAAAAATCCACTACCAACCCAGCAGGTTCTGAGCGATAGCCACAACAACAGTTCTATTCAGAGTGCTGCCCTTCGGCAGAATACTCAGAATTATTCGCTCCCAAATCCTACCATCCCTAATCGGACACATGACGGTACACCCAGCTCCAATGCTAACGAGTTCCTTAATCGACTTCATAACATGGCAGGTAATAACGCCCCAACTGGCTTTCGTTCCGGTCTTCCTTTGCAACAGAAATCTCGACCTTATGATTTTCATAAGTGGGGAGTCAAATTTGACAACCGAAATATGACGGTCGATGATTTTCTTTTCCGATTAGAACGAATGAAAATGTGTTACGAAGCTAGTTGGGACGACATCGCTATGAACTTTCACCAATTTCTAAGTGGGCAGGCTGAAAGTTGGTTTTGGGTTTACTTGAAGACGAATCCTACGGTGAACTGGATGACTCTTCGTCTAGCTCTCATTGAGCAGTTCAGAAGTTTGGAATCAGATTCTGAGCTATCACGTAAAATGTCAGATAGACACCAACTTCCGTCCGAAACATTCGACGATTTTTATACGGCGATTCAAACTTTAAACAGCCGGTTACGTATTCCTAAACAAGACAGGGAGATTATAGAGTTATTGAAACAAAACGTACGTAAACGTATGGGGGAGTTGCTCATAACCTTTACCACAAATAGCTTGCCAGAATTGGTATACGTTTGCAGGAATATCGAGAAATATCTCAATGATCATGAACCGCAACGAACGAGAAATTTAGGTGTTCCACCCGGTCGAAGAAATTTCGTTTCTGAGGTTGAGATTTCTCCGGATAGGTTGTCGGAAGATTTTTGTCCACAGGTCGAAGCTTTCCAACCTAGACGTGATACTCGTGGTTTCAAATGCTGGAACTGCAAAATTATAGGACATTCATTTTTCGATTGCCCTGACCCCCAGCGAAAACTCTTTTGCTACAGATGTGGCATGGAAGACACGACCACACCTCATTGTCCTCATTGCACGGGAAACGATCCCAGGAGCAGTTTGACCTCCAGGGCGAATTGCTCAAGGAACCCGCCCCTGGACAACTATCATTCCAATCCGAATTAATTACACAAAACTCTTCCAAGCTCAATCCGGTCACGGCGATAAAAATATTAGCTCGTAGCAAGAATAACGAGACTGTAGATAGTGCGACACAAAATCAAGTATGTCCTTTAACCAAGCCCGCCGTACGATCTTTGCATGAGCGCCTTGCCAACTACTATGCGGTACGCAGCAGGATTTTCGGTACTCCAAGAGTTGTCTCAAAGAAAATACAAAAACTTCGTAAGCGTTTTAAAGCCAAGAAATTGATGTACCATGCAATTGAATCCACCACTCTGTGTTGTGGGGATGATCCTCGCCCCTATGCTAGAGTATCCATTTTTGGAGAATCTATGCTGGGTTTGCTAGATAGTGGTGCTAGTATCAGTTGCTTGGGTGCAGGAGCGTTGGACCTTTTAAGTGTCAAGAATATCCCTATTGCTCCATTTAGTTCCGAAATCAAAACTGCAGACGGAAATGGGCAGAAAATTGTTGGCAAGATAACGGCAAACGTTACCTATCAAGGTGAGACAAAGCCAATTCTGTTGTTATTAGTACCTTCTCTGCAACAGAGGCTTTACTTGGGCATTAACTTTTGGAAGGACTTTAACTTGGCTCCGAATATAGTGGTGTCAGAAATATCTTGTGATTTAGGCAGTAGGATGAATGATACAGATGCGCGCGAGTTATCGACGGAGGAATCCAGACAGCTCAAAGAGGCCGTCAGCATGTTTCCTTCTTTCGCCACCGTTGGCCTTGGAAAAACGATGCTAGAGGAACATATCATAGACACAGGGGATGCCGAGCCTATTAAGCAGCGTCATTATCCTGTTTCTCCAGCGGTACAGAAACTGCTGTATGAGGAATTGGATCGCATGTTGGAAATGGGAGTGATCGAAGAGAGCTCCAGCGCCTGGAATTCTCCGGTGGTTCTTATACGAAAACCTGGGAAGAACAGGTTGTGTTTGGACTACCGTCGAGTAAACCAGGTCACCAAGAAAGATGCGTATCCACTTCCTCATATAGAGGGTTTGCTAGGACGTCTTTCAGATACACACTACATTTCGAGTGTGGATCTGAAAGATGCCTTTTGGCAGATACCGTTGGAGAAAGCGTCCAGGCAAAAGACGGCGTTTACTGTGCCCGGCAGGCCCCTGTATCAGTTTAACGTTATGCCCTTTGGTCTATGCAATGCGCCTCAGCGTATGTGCAGGTTGATGGACAAAGTGGTGCCGCATGAACTGAGAGAAAACATCTTTGTCTATCTGGATGATTTGTTGATAATTTCGCGCACATTTATCGAGCATGTAGAGATGCTTAAAGTTGTAGCTAGGAAACTGAAAGACGCAGGACTTTCCATCAACGTCCAAAAATCGAAGTTCTGCTTCAAGGAACTCAAGTACCTCGGGTATATTGTTGGAGAAGGATGCCTTAAGACCGACCCGACAAAAATCTCGGCTGTGAACGATTTTCCCATTCCCACGTCAGCTCGACAGGTTAGGCGATTTTTAGGTTTGGCTGGGTGGTATCGACGATTTGTGAAGGACTTTTCATCCCTAGCAACTCCTCTTACCGATACCTTGAGAAAAGGAAAAAAGTTTAACTTTGATGATAAGGCAATTGCATCTTTCAATAAAATTAAAAGTACTCTCACATCCGCCCCTATTCTTACGAACCCTGATTTTACAAAACCTTTTATTATTCTTTGTGATGCGTCTGATTCAGGTATTGGGTGTGTTTTGTGTCAACAGGACGAGGAGGGAAATGAACGTCCTATTTATTTTTATTCGCACAAGCTTAATGCTGCGCAACGAAATTATAGTGTCACAGAACGCGAATGCTTAGCCGCAGTCATGGGGGTACAGAAGTTTCGGGCCTATGTAGAGGGACAGTCGTTTAAGATCGTCACAGATCATGCCAGTTTACGGTGGCTGATGAGTCAGAAGGACCTAAGTGGACGGTTAGCCAGATGGAGCCTGAAATTGCAAGGATTCGATTTCAGCATTGAGCATCGTAAGGGTTCGCAGCATGTTGTGCCGGATGCGTTATCTCGTGCTTACGAGATAGACGAGCTGCTTTCCGATGTCCCGATGCTGAACGATCCTTCCGATGTGTTGCATATTGATCTTGCAGACCCTAGTTTTCAATCTGCGGAATACAGCAGGATCATAGAGACCATCGAAAAGCAAAAAGATCAGCTCCCTGACCTTCAAGTCTCGAACAATTTCGTGTATAAGAAGGTCAAACATTGCACAGGAAATCCAATCGAGGACGACCTCGTCTGGAAACTCTGGGTTCCAGCTGAGCTGACCGATCATTTGATAGCCTTGGCTCATCAGCCCCCACGAGCCTCGCATGGAGGTGTTGCCAAAACTCTGTACCGTCTGCGTAATCGATTCTTTTGGCCTAATATGGCTGCGCAGGTGAAGACATTTGTCTTGAATTGTGATGTCTGTAAAATGACTAAAGCCCCTAACAGCGTGCTTAGACCTCCGTTGGGTAAAGCGTTCGTGGTGGAAAGACCTTTCCAGCTGGTCTACATAGATTTCCTCGGGCCTTACCCCCGCTCGAAAAGCGGAAATACACACATTATCATTGCGCTAGATCAACTTACGAAATTTGTTCTCATAAAGCCTCTGCGAAAAGCTACAACCGAGACAACCCTTCAGTTTTTACAGGAGCAAATATTTTGCGTGTTCGGCGTACCCGAAACCATCTTATCTGATAACGGTAAGCAATTTACCAGCCGTGAGTTTACTAAACTGTTAAATTCCTTTGGTGTTAAACACCTTAAGACCGCAGCGTATTCTCCGCAAGCAAATGCCAGCGAACGAGTAAATAGGTCCATCCTGGCGGCCATTCGGTCTTATATCGACTCGTCACAGAAAAACTGGGACTTACACCTTCCCTCAATCGCCTGTGCGCTCCGTTCAACTATCCACTCGGCCATAGGATTGTCTCCGTATGAAGCCTTATTCGGGCAAACTATGATAGAGCACGGATCCGACTATCGGCTCCTTAAGGACTTAAATAGCCTGAATAACTCAGAAATGACATTATTGCCTAAGTCAGCGAAAATGAATATATTGCACGCTCATCTAAAATCTGCTATTGAAACAGCACATGCAAGGTATGAAAAGAGCTATAACACTAGAAGCAAGACAGCAGTTTATTTAGCTGGTGATTATGTTTTTCGACGAAACTTTGTCCTTAGCGACGCTTCAAAACATATAAGTGCTAAGCTCTGTCCGAAATTTACGAAGATGAAGATCCGTAAAGTCATTGGAAATAATTTGTATGAGCTGGAAGATCTGAAAGGTAAAAGAGTGGGCATATACCACAGCAAAGATTTGAGGAAATAAACTAGTTAGTTCGTGTTTTGGTTGTCTACGTTTGTGCCAGGCTTAGCTCAGTCTGTGCATAAGACTACAAATCTCAGGAGTGTGGGTAAAGCATTTAAGAGTTTAGCAGTTCCATTTCTTCTTCTTTTGTCTCGATTGCTCTCAACAAAAAGAACAAGCTTTGTAGGGAACCGCCTGAAGGTCGACTTTGTATATTGGGTCGTTATATTTTATTTTGTAAACAAAAACTGTTTGGGAACCCCAGGATAGCAGCACTGGTAACAGTCACTAGGGTTTGTGTATCCGCTAAATTGTGACGAAAAATCCCAAATAATTAACTCGATAAGTAAGCTTTATTGAATTCAACTGTCCGATGTGTGGAGTTAGGCGCTTGTAAACGATGGGATGTTTAGGTGAGGCGGCATACGAACGTAGCAGAGAAGAGCTTAGAATTCAAGTATACATAAACTATATACTACGGACTATAGTGTGGTGCAGACTCACGCGAGATGTTGGAAAAAAAACGGGTATCTCGCCTCGTCAGATGGACAGCTAACTGATACCGAGCTGATATAAGGCGATGGACGAAATTGTACGGGGTCTTTTTGGCTTCTGACAGCGAGAGGTACAAGTAAAGTGTTTCGGCTCGATCGCTATATAAAAAAAAAAATTCAAGAACTCGGACGTACAGTCCCGAAAACTAAATAGCCGGTGCGTTAAAAGTTTGCGACGAAAAGTGGTAAATTGTGAAGTGACTTAAAATAAAATATATATATATATTACCGCCTGTACTCCAAAATAACGATACCAGCATGTAACAAGTGAAAAACCAAGATTTTTCTGTTCAAAACTAAAATTTTATACCAAAGTGAGTGAGTGCATCGGGTGTCTCACCATAGGCACGCCAACGCCAGAACATTGATTGGCCAGCGAGCACCCCTCAACGTATGTAAGGCTCCCGAAATTTAAGCCTAACCTTCAGCATCACCACGAGGAAAAACGAGGAAGCACAATAAATACTGTGCGACTATCAACTTTTACCTCCAGGCACCGGTTCCATGCGGAGCATCTATTTGTATGCCCACAATCTCCTTTAAAACAGTAAGTGATAGTTCCTTGACCAAGTCCTAACACCAGTCAGGTTGGCAAAACACCTAATATAATAATTATTATTTTCACATTTGTTCAGCAACGCACCTCGGCCTCAGACACTACAGAGAACGTTGTTTCTGTTGAGATCAGCAGAAGGGCAATCCGCACCACGGATAACAGGCGGTACATGCTTATCAGCGTACCTACCTAAAACCCCACTCATCACCGTCGACCTTACCTTACCTTAACTGCAGACCCCGCACCACCAATCACACCAGCAACAATCGTAATTCTTGGTTCTATCAGCCAAACGAACCGCCGATATTCTAAGTACAAACTACGAAGGAAACTGCCACCATTACTGAATACTCCATCCCGCCTCAGATCAACCGAGCGCCCCAAAAACCAGCCACCAGAAAGACGTCATCTCATCAAACGTCCAACCACTTTCATCAAACATCACCATCACAATACTCCTCCGTAACCCTCCCACCTGACTCCATCGTCAAGCATCGACCACCGAAAATAACATCCTACTATATCTACATACTTATCCGTATCATCATAATATCAGTGTCCATACAGAAATTTTCATTAGACAAGCTGGCTAAGTATTCTTTCGTTATCTCTAAAAAAATTTTTTTAACTTCTCCTGTAAAGTCCGCTCAATCATATAATGTACTAACTATCTTCCCTAGCATAAATTGAATTCGGTATCAAGAGACCAACTACACCACGGGCGGACAATGCTGTGCACAACATCTTCCTCACCCCTGGATTAACATCATTCATCTCAACAACAAAAGTATAAAAAAAAAGAGAAAATTGATCGGTAAGTGATCATAAAAACAATTTGATTTAAGTACATACATGTTTGAGTGAACTACGAGTACCTAACTTAGGAAATAATTCAGCACAGTTGAAAGAGTCCAGCTAATTAGTATTTTGTTTGATTTTGGTTCTCTTCGATAAGAGAACAAGCTTATATAAATTTTTTTTAGCTAATTGTGCACGAGTTAGAAATTGTGTGACGGATTTATAGTAAAGTGCAACCCGTGTTATTCCCTCTCTTGTTGTACTGCAGCAGAGATAGTTAAGGACAAGAGCGCATAATTTTCAAATTTATTTTTTTGTACGTAAAGGGATGCTACGGATGCATTTCTAATTTTAAGTTTAAACCAAAAAAAAAAAAAAAGTAATAATATATATACATACCTATATTAATAAATTAAATGAAACTGATATGGATTACCTAACCTAACATAAAATTAAAGTAATATACCTAATAGAATAATATAATAGAAGACCCTAGTAGCACGTTGATGCCTAATTAGAAGAGAGAGAGAGAGAGATTTGAATTATGAAATCATAATCGGATTCTAAATTTAGTATTTGCTTTTTGTAATGAGTTTGAACTCCGAATTCCGTTCAGGTGCGAGTATGCCTATGAAGCTTGTTTTCTTTTTGTTTAGTTATTAGTTTGTTGTATTTGAGTTAGGTTTAAGATAGGATTATTTTACCGTAGAAATAAAGAAATACTGTATCTACTGAGATAACCATAGATGTTGGATTTTTCGATTTGTTGTCTGGTGATACTTATAATCTCGTATACGAGATTACGATTTTCTTTCAGCTGAGTCGATGTTACGTCATGATGCCATGGGTAGTAACATGAATGATATCCGGTTCGTCATGAGTTTTAACGAATAATTTTTATATAGGTGGGTGTGATAGAACTCTGGATTCATCGTTGAAGGGTTAGTTTTTTGTGCGAGAGTCATTTGTGTTAGGGGCTTTCATGAATATTGAGCGCTATGGAAGCCAAGGACGCGTTATTTCTTTAGTAGGGAATAATGCAGGGGTGGGCTAGCTCCAGGAGAACATATCCAACTTCCGTTCTCCCAATCTGACAATTCTATTTATCATACAAATCTGAAAGGACAAAACGGGCTCCTTTATAACAATTTTTTTTTTGGAACATAACACCAGTTCCAAACCCTTTTTCAGCATGGAATAAACGTAACAACGTTCGGGCTACTGCAACAAAACCCCCCCCATATCCGACGAGCTAGGTCGTGCTTGGAGCAAGCATGCTGGGTTGCAGTATCTCGGACACCCATTCGTCTTCGCTGCCCGGACTGACTTAAGGAGGTCCTGTGACCTTGAGTCATAAGGGTGGCATATGAAGCGAAAGGGTTTAGGGAAAACTGGTCGTAAATACATCAGCTCTTTTAGAGCTCGCCTATTTTAAGAATTCGGTTCGACCCTGGTGTTTGAGCAGTGGTGGATGGATTCATTCCTTCCGGTGTTGCCTATGCATCCATAACCAGCCCTTTAATTCCGTTACAGTAGTAGTACAGAATTTTGGAAAATTATACATAAGGCTGTTGCTATTCGCACGTTGTTCGGGACACGACTACATAGCGAAATGTCAAAGTTTATATTGCGTCAAGTTGGGGTATGTGGTTCGCTACGCTCGCGGCAAGGATTCTAAACTCCAGTATAATCATTTTCGGACATTTTGCATTTTTAATGAAAATAGGATTACGCCTGTTCAATGCACTCTGCATGTTAGTGGAGTCCCATTGAAACAGGTGGAGAAGTTTAAGTATCTCGGGGTCTTATTCACGAGTGATGGAAGGAGCAATGCCGAGTTTTCCTGTAGGATTGGTCAGGCTGGGTCAATTTTGAGACAGCTTGGGCATTCTGTTGTTAGGAGGACTGAACTTGGTGTCAAAGCTAAGTTGTCAGTCTTTAATTCGGTGTTTGTTCCAACTCTTACCTATGGTCATGAGGTTTGGGTAATGACCGAAAGAATAAGAACGCGAATACAAGCTGCCGAAATGAGATTTCTCCGTTGTATTGCTGGTGTGACCCGTAGAGATCGCATTAGAAATATACTAGAATACGTGAGGAACTCCATGTCGAGCAGCTACTTCTCCTATCAAAAAATAATTTTATAAACTTTTGTCTGTGAAATAGAAGATGAATGAATACGAATAAACGAATGAAGGAATGAACAGAAATACAAAAAACTGTCATAGCTGGAAGGTTATTTTGTGACACAATCTGAAGCAATAAATTGTTTTCCCCACTCAGTAAAATAAGAAGAAACCAGTAAGACAATTATCTTCGACTATGCCGAAGCTCAAATACCCGGTACTATATTATTGTAAAAATAAGAAAAATATTTAAGTATTAAAAAATTATATATTTGTATGGGAGGTAGTAGTAGTTTTCATCCGATCTTGCTCATCTTCGAACTTAGCCTCAGTATGGTGGATAAAAGCTTACGTACCAAATTTCAAGTCGAAAGCTCTTAAATTACGGCCGTAATCGTGCGGACGGACAGACGGACAGACGGACAGACAGACGGACATCGCTAGATCGACTAAGAAAGTGATGCTGATCAATAATATATATAGTTTGTCATACCTCGTTTGTCATACAAGGCCTCCTTATGTGCGTTACAAATGGAATGTCAAAGTGAATATACCCTCGCCACAGTGTGGTACCGGGAATAAAAAACCGTAAATTAAACGGTTCTGAGAAACTAGACCTGGGGTAGGGTATGCCTATACGGACCTACTTATTATTTTTTATGGTGTCGTCCTACAGGTAAACACACCTTCTATGTAATTTGTTTCTTAAATCGATTCCTGATTTTTTTTTAATTGATACTAATTATTAAGTTACACCGATGCAATAACACAGTAGTTATACAGAAACAAAATAATTAACACCTACGAATGTGAATTGTGAACCCCCAACATCATGGGCACAAGACATTTAATTATCATAAGATCCCCCAATGTTTAACGGCGTCGAGTTTGGGTAAAAAACAAAACATTGGCCCCTGTTTGGCGCGCAATATGTATATTTTATAATGTTGGCTGCTATGCATAATCTAATCTAATTTTAAGAACTTGAATCAATCAATCTAACGATTTTGTTTAAAGATGAGTCATCTCGCAATAACTGAAAAATATCAGTTAAAATAGGTAACAAAATTTGTTTATTTTTTTTTATTAAACACAGAATCACGTTTTTGGTTCTTAGCACAAGCCAACGCTATATTTATATTTTATATTTCAAGTTTTCTTAGCGGCATAATAACCATGAAAACAAATTATAAAAATCCGGTTTTCAAGCCCAGTTATTGCGTCCAACGTGTTTTAATTTAATGATGATTTATTTTAAATTGTATGTTAGTTAATGGATCTGCCTGCATCTTTTCCAGCTGCTGGTAGGCTATATAAGCTTTGAGATGCTGAAGACGAAGACGTAGTCTGTTGTGGGTTTGATGTTTATCGTCTATCATAAGATTATTGTCTAAGCTACGAGTAAAAAGGTTTAAAATGTACGTATTGTGTATAGTTGTCGTTAAAAGTTTATCAGATCATTTGAATATTTTTCAAATTACATAAAATTTTGGTTTTACCATAGTGCAAGATCGAGTTTGTTTTTAATTTTCATTTGAGTTGCTAAAGTTTGGAAATCGAAACAAACAAAAAATACTGGCAAGATGTTCGAGTGATTGGCTTAGAATAGGTCAAAGTGAAAATCAACTCGAACCTTTTTTGGATTAAAGTGATATACAGTGCGGTTGGGTAGTATTAACTTTAAACTTAATGATAAGGCCCATAATGGCAGATCTTCTATGTTTTCCTAAACCATGCAAAGACTTGCGAATTTGTTTCTGTTCACTTGAATAGAGTCAAACGCTCAAACAAAGAGCAGTGAAAGTTAATTTTAATGTGAAACAATGTTCTTTACTACTTTTATTCAAGTAGTACACAAAGTGTTGATTTCTAAGAAATGCCTAGTAAGCTTACCTTTCGAAAAGCTTTTCAAATCGTACAAATTCCCATAGAAATGGTCAAAGTAAATAGGTATTGATGTGATAAAAATGTAGTGAAAAATTGCATATCCTAACGAAACACTACAAAGCAAACGGAAGAATAGTAAAAGGCTTAACACCACAAAAAAAAGCGGAAAATTCAGAGATTATCATTTAATTGACTTTCCATACTCGATTCTTTAAGTTTTAAGACAATCCAAAAAATAAATTAATTAAACCTTATATTCCCAAAAGGAAATCCTCAAATTAAATGAGGAAAGTATCAGAAAGCTGGTGGCCTTTCTCAGAGGGCATTGTGGCCTGAGATATCAACTTAACAAAATGCCGGAGACAGAATGCAGGCTCTGCCTTGAGGATGAAGAATCCTCGGAGCACATTCTCTGTGATTGCCCGGCACTTCATTGGTTAAGAAAACGTGTCTTAGACACGGAGACACGTACACCAGCAAAGCTTAGGAACTCCGTTACTAAGGCTATATTGACCTTCGTTAGGGAGGTCACCTTTCTCTTAGAATAACTATATCCCTCTTCGATACAATAGATCTTTTTAGGTTGCAGTGTCAGCCAAATAGGCAGGGAACTATAAAAAAATACCTTCTCATCCTGGGTCTACCTAGAGGACGCCTGCCCGATGGTACAAATTCCATAGCACGTCGTGGGATCCTGGTCGGGGACATACGTTTAACATGACCAAACCAAGTAGCTGCTCGACATACTCTGGAAACCTATGAAAAACCTACGGATTGGTAAACCAACCCGTTTTATTTACAAATTTAAGTAGGTCGTTAATGGACCTGTCTGAAAGTTCTTCTAAATCCTCGAAGAAGTAACTGCCAAGGACTTTGTTTCTTACGTGACAGAGCGCAGGGCAGTGACAAAGGAAGTGTGGGGTATCCTCATGCACCTCCTCATCGCCGCATCCTCTGCACAGGTCGTCTGTACTAATTGCCATTTTCTTGGTATGGTATTTTAGCATGTTGTGTCCGGTGATAATACCTACCATAGGTAAGAGTTGGAACAAACACCGAATTAAGGACTGACAACTTAGCTTTGACACCAAGTTTAGTCCTCCTGATACCAGACCAAGCTGTCTCTCAGGCTCCAGCCTGACCAATTCTACAGAAAGCTCTGTATTGCTTCTTCCATCACTCGTGAATAAGACCCCAGATACTTCAACTTCTCCACCTGTTTCGAAGGGACTCCACTAACATACAGAGTGCAAAGTGGAGACGACCATTTGTCAAACTTTCATCTCAACTTCAGAATAAACGGCTACAAACCGATCGAATGCGCGTTGGAGTTCAGTCTGAGACCACCCAATGATGAAGAGCAAATGACTTATCCTCAGATCTCCCAATTCAAAATGTTCTTCGCCAAGACTGCGGTGTAACATGTAACATCCAGTCAGTAATGAAAAGGAGAGAAGACAAATTGCACATCTAGCGAAGTCCAACGCCCACGGGTAAAGGTTAATGACTTAACACCGTTTACCCGAACACAGCGTGTACAATTTGTGTAAAGAGATTAAATGGCTCTCAAGATAGAACCGTCAATTCCTTACTACTGTAATACACTCAAGAGTTTACCTCGAGAGACTGATGTCCTTAGCATTTTGAATATGAAACTTCAGTTTATTGTGTAGCAGAAATTATAAAAAAAACGCTTTAAGAATAGTTTCGCAATTAGCAATTCACTCAGTAAAATAATTTAATAAGTATTGAATACTCTTATATTTAGAGCGACGATGAAGACATTTTGGATTCTGCCGTTTATTTTTGCAGTTGCTGCAGCACAGGGTCTATTTGGTGGGTTCATCCCTAAAGTACAAGTACCGAACTTAGGACTACCAAATTTCGGCCAACTGCAGGGCATCCCTTTGCTTACCAATGTCCAAAACTTTGGAGACTTTGTCGTAAGTATTTTTATTGGAATAAAGACGGACACCAACAAATTTAAAATTTCCATTATTTCCTTAAGGCAAAGACTGGTAAAACGTATGCAGATGCTGCTGAGCAGTCTCTGCGCCAGGGAATATTCGCTGCTAAGATGGCTGTGGTCGATGCCAATAATCAGGCTTTTAATTTAGGCGCAAGTTCATTCAAATTAGGTATTAATGCATTCTCCGATTTATCGAAGGCTGAGTTTCTGTCAAAACTAACTGGTTACAAGAGGAGCAGTGCTGGAGAGTAAGTGCAACAGTTACTATGTATATAGATGTTTCATTGCAATGGAACTATCCCTTTTCTCTTTGTACAAAACTGACATCATTACCTTGGAGCAATTTTGGAAATGTAGGTGGTACTATATAACCAGCGAATTTCTTTTCCCGCCATTTAATAGTGGATCGTTTTCAAAGAACTGCCATCTTCAATTGCAATGAGACATCTCTGTATACATTATTATTATTTCAAATTTAATAAAATGGTAACATAATCCCCTTATTAGCGCGAAGGTTCAAGCTCATCGCCAACAAGCCGCTGAGGTTAAAGTAACCTCTATTCCGGACAGTTTTGATTGGCGGCAGAAGGGTGGGGTTACTCCTGTTAAGTTTCAAGGTAAGAAAATCTAAGATAAACTGAATTATTTTAAGACCTACACGTCCGCATCAGGATATTTTATCCATTTTGAGGGATATTATGTCATGATATTATCACTCAGATATTAACACGTTTTGGATTCATATTGGCGATACTTCACTCTACTGTTGTATTTTTATTACAGGTCTTGAATGTAACGCTTGCTGGTCATTTGCTGTTACGGGTGCTGTTGAGGGCCATCACTTCCGAAAGACTAAATCATTGGTTCCACTCTCCGAGCAGAATTTAATTGACTGCAGTTCAGATTTCGGTAATACGGGTTGCAATGGCGGCTACCAAGAATATGGATTTTCGTATGTTATCGAAAATAGAGGCCTAGCAAAGGGCGAAAAATATCCTTACCAAATGAAGGACGGCAAATGTAACTACAAACCCGATATAAAAGGCGCAGATATGCAAGCATTCGCTGTCATAGAGGCGGGCAATGAGGAAAAAATGAAAAAAGTTGTAGCCACTCTGGGACCTTTGGCTTGTTCCGTAAATGCTGGTGCCGATTCATTCCAGTTATACAAAGAAGGCATATATAACGACGACGAATGCAATAAAGGCGAAGTGAATCACTCAGTTTTAGTAGTTGGATATGGCACTGAAAAAGGCGAAGACTTTTGGATTGTAAAAAATTCTTGGACAGATAAGTGGGGAGAAGCTGGATATATTCGAATTCCTCGGAACAAGAATAATTTCTGTGGTATTGCGACAGAGTGCAGCTATCCACTTTTATAAATGTGTTTAATTTAAGAAATATATGTTTTATACTACAACAGTTTTTAAATGTATTTTGAATTACAACGATAGACCTCACATGAGAAATCACTTGTCCAAATAAACTCTTTTAGTTGGAGGACAAGGAAACTTTGGAACTCATTTCCTGTTTATTCCACGAAGACTACAACTCACATCAATTCGAGTGCTAAACTACCACCTATCTGCAAGGTTGTCCCTTCTCAATAACGGTATATACTTGGTTTTGCTCCCGTTAACCGCTAAAACCATTTTAGCCGCTTCCGTATTAATACTAGCAAAGGCAGCAAAGACAGTTAGCTTTGTACTACCAAGCACGTCAATATCTTCGTCGTATTACTTGAACAGACTTTTGTATTAAATTGATACCTCTGTAGTGGGCGCAGCGGGAGGGGACTTCCTTGTATACAGGGTAAAGGATACAAGGATTAATTTCATCAGACATCAATTCGTCTGAGCAAATCTTGTGAATGAGTTGGTGCCACTCTCTACGAAGTCATCTCCTAAGCCGCTGGGCACAGCAACTTTGTTTCTTCGTTTTAATCAAGTAAACATGACATTTTGTCTATCGTTGTCTATATTGAATGCTCCGTTGTACCTTACAGCGGGCTGTTCCTATACGCCATTACAGAACCTGCAGAAGTACATTTTCTACATTCTCAGCACCATCTCCGAATCTTCGATTTTTTGTTATAAATGTACACAGATTTCTCTACAGGACTTGTTGCCTGGCACATTCTTTTGGCAAAATGTCTGTACATTTTTGTAGTAACTCTGATCGAACGGTTCTCGTGACCTTAGATTCGATTAGATGTAAGGTCGGGAGAGACCTCACCGGCGCTGGCCCTGCCGCCACTCTAAAGGAGCCTATTGTGCCTTCCCTGGTGAGATCCTAGAAACATCTTTTGAGACAGTCAGGGAGATAAGAATCTTCTCTGGTGGTAAGTCAGCAAATCCTATACGATTAAATCTTTGACCAAAGACTCGTATTAGGTTATGGTTCACAGTCACTTTGTGTTTGTGATTCCATATAGTCTCGGTAAACATCGAGTAAACAGTGCGTCTAGGCAGATGTGGTGGTTCGTCTACTGATGAGTCCACCCACCACATCGGGGCGAAACGCATTCGGAGTTGAGGCCACTTAAATGTTTCAATAATATTTAATAAATGCTTACTCCACAACTTTATTCATTTCTTGAACTAATTCTTGATTTGAAAACTTTTTGGTAAGTCAGCAAGTTTTGCTGTAGTAACGATTCTTTCTTTCTGAGACGCAAGAAAGCCGGACATTCGATGAGAATATGAAGAGAGGATTCATCACTCTCCAGGCACGGTCTCTATGTAGGGTCCGGTGAGATTCCAATTCGGTGAAGATGTTTTTTTATAAGACCATGGCCAGTAATAATACCTGTCAGGATTTTCAAGTTGTTTTTGCCCAGATTAGTAAGAAAATATGATTTTCTTGGGGAGAATTTTGGGAAGAACTGTTTGGTGCAGTTCTGCCCAGGTGTTTTAAGCTAGAGTTCATTAGATTCGATTTGAGCTAAGCTCCTAATGTATTCCTTGTATTAAATTTTTTCTAGCGCAGTGGTTGATGGCAAGGACTTCTGCCTGGAATATGGACGAGTACTTGCCTAGGCTGACTGAAAAGTTCGCTTGAGGCGATTTTCAAAAATGCCAGGCCCAGTCCCTGAATCCATCTTGGAACCGTCTGTGTACCAGACTAGGTCAAGTCGCGATGGACTGGGTTTGTATTTTTCCCATTGTTCCCTTGGCGGTATAATGACAGAGAAGTTTTTATGAAAGCCATATTCTGGTAACATGTCATCTAGAAACATGCTGAATGCTCTTTCAGGCTCCATAGGATCAATCAAGGATAGGTGACCTACATGATAGGAGTAGGGTTTGATATTATTCGTATGGAATAGACGATGAATACATAGTCTCGCTTCCATTTGAATATGTACTTCAATAGGTGATACGCCTAGACCGCCCGGCCCGCCTAGGTCGGGTGGAGCGTTGACAGCCCGTCATGGCGTTTCCGACTGTACGTTGAATCTGTTCTAGCTTTTTGACTAGCAGACCACGGCAGCGTAGGTGATCGCTGGTCTTACCACAAGCGAATATAGGCAGTACATCGTCCGGGGTCTTATACCCCAATGTTACGCAGACTCGACGACAGATCCAAAGAGATCTGGTGGCTCTATTTGCGATGCGTTCTATTTGTCGATTCCATGATAGTTTACTGTCAGGGATGATTCCCAGGTATTTGGTTTCCCGTGAAAATTCAATGGTTTCGCCATACATAGTGGGGCGATTTAGGAGATCTAGTTTCCTTCGTTTGGTAAAAGGGACGATGTCGTCTCGTGGCCTTACTAAGGAGCCGATGTTCCACCCGTCTTTTTTATTCTTTTAACTCGCTAGCAGCTCTAGACTTCTTTTACAGTACCGCGCCGCTTTATACGCCTCTTATTTTGCTGTCAGACCGGTCATTCGTAAACAACCTCAGTTTTCAAAGAATTGACCGAAAGCCCATTCGCTGGCTCCGTCTGTTCAAGACAGACTCTGTCCGACGGTGCAAGAAACTTTTGAGGTCACCCCATCGGCTTCATACAGATCTTGTGCACAGACAACTCCACCCACAAACCAGTAAGAATAGACCGTCGACTCCTCCCACATAACGGACTTTGCCTACAAGCTGCCGGCGAGACCAGGATTTGTCATGTATTGGTGCTGTACAAAATCAAAGGGGCGCCATTAACGCACGCATACTTGAAAAATCCTGGTCGCATGGTATTGCATAGAAAAACATTGCCGCCATTAATTTTGACATTTACACGTATTCACAGACAGGGAAATTCTTTCCGGGGGGAATCGGGTAGGTGTACGGGAAGTCGGCGGTCTATTCTTACTGGTTTGTGACTCCACCCACAGGTTAGCTGCCACAAACCAGTAAGAATAGACCGTCGACTCCTCCCACATAACGGACTTTGCCTACAAGCTGCCGGCGGGCCCAGGATTTTTTATGTATTGGTGTTGTACAAAATCAAAGGAGCGCCATTAACGCACGCATACTTGACGAATCCTAGGCCCATGGTATACCATGGAAAACCATTGCCGCCATTAATTTTGACATTTACACGTATTCACAGACAGGTGATTTTTTTCCGGGGGTAATCGGGTAGGTGTACGGGAAGTCGGCGGTCTATTCTTACTGGTTTGTGTTAGCTGCCAGCAGCAGCATTAGATGCGCTGCTCACAAGGTCCGCCTCTTCCGTCTTGTAATGTTCGAGACAAAGAAAAGGATGACACCTCTTTCCCTTTGCAGTGATTCAGTGCGGAAATTCCACCACTCCCCCTCCCTCTCTCAGGAGCCACTTACCAGCATCGACCTTCCAGAGAAGTTCATAAGTCTTATACGTGTCAGAAATTTATTCAAGGTTAATTATTCAGGCCAGTTGACACACGACCTTACTCTATCAACGCAAATATCAAATGAATATTTGTATCGAAAGAGCAATGATGCGGAAAAGAACCTTCATGAACATAAGAAAATTATTGCTGAAAGGGGATTTTCGATGGCAAGCAACAAAGGGGATCAAATGTACTATTCACCCCTATCGCGAATAATATTTCCCCCGGAATGTTTCCCATTCAGCAATTTGATTTACATTGCTGACAAGGGAAAAAATTCCATCGGAATTTATTCGCGATAACCCTAATTATATTCTGCTATTAACCACTACAGTCTAAACACTTAAATAAGTACGGGGACTGATACGTGTATGATACGTATTGAGTCGGACGCATTAGTGAGCACGGGCCGTAAGAAAATAATAACTGACGGATCATCTAATCAGCTAAAGGCGCACAGCGCACCTTTATTCTTTTTGCATCAATTTTATAATAGTGGTAGTGTGCGTTGGCTTTTCTCAAATGTCAGTGTCAAACGTTTAATGTGTTTTTTTTTCATTGAGGGAGGGAAAATATACGCACGCAAGCAGTTTTTTTAAGTACGTATTTTTCTTTAAAAATTAATTTAAAGTTGAAGAGTTTCCTCAGTATTGATGTGTAATACATCTGAAAGTTTTTAAAACAAAAAAAATAAATAAAATTCAATTTAATTCCACATAAATACTGAGGTATGTGATAAATGCATTTTGATTAGTCGGCACTTTGTTTTTTCTCAAATTTAAATATTAAATTGAATTCTATCATTTTACTTGTCCTACTATCTGATGCAATTTGTATATTCTGTGATATGAATTAATTTTTGAAAGCCGTTTTTCGTATAACCTTTTTAGTGAGGTTGTGGAGAATCGAACTCTTCAATATTGTCACTACCTATATAGAAAAAAAAAGTAAGAACCACTCACTTTCACATTCGCTAATTGCAGGCAATGGCAGAATCTGATGATGAATACGATCGCAAGCGGCGCGACAAATTTCGCGGGGAACGGAGTTCTGGTGATAGTTACCGGTCGGATCGTCGAGATGATCGCAGACGTGAGGAGTGGTCTGACAGGTAAGTCCACCTATAATACGATATCTTTGCTTTATTAGAGTGAAATCAACTTTTTTAGAAATCCGTTCAGGAGTGGGAGAGCTCGTCCAGACTATCGTGATTATAGGGGACCACGCGACAAATATTCTCCAGGAAGGGAGCTACCTCCAGCGAAGAGAATGAGACCTGATTGGGGAGATGATATACGACCGAATCCGCGATATGGTGGTAAGAATGCAATAGTAAAGTTTAAGAAAGGATTACGCTTCTTCCTGTTAACTTATACTCGCAGAGCTGCTTTGTATTAATTTTTTTTTTATTTTCGTCGTCAATGTGGTAAACATTTTTGCACATCCTTAAGTACATACCTATTAAATGTCAATTAATATCCTTTATTAAATATAATATCTGTACCTACTTTCTTCTGCGGCGTTAGTTATTACGTAACTTGTCTATTAGCGATATTGCCATGATAGAGCAGATTGATTTTTTTTTTTTGCAATAAGTTCATATGTGTGTAACAACATTCAATGTTAACTATCAAACGGGTGTAAAGTCATTTTCTTGTAGATTAAGAGCGCAAGAAAGCGATCGCTTAAAGAAACGTGCAATATATTATACAAACTTGGGTGTTTCTATTCACAACCAATAACACATTGGAAACATGTGTTCGCACTCGATCGATATTCATGTGGAAATGTGTCGATCCTTTCATATGGTTGGCTTCTATTTATTGCCTGAACACAACTGACCCTACAATCAACATGCTTAATCAATGGAGAGAAATTGAACTTAAGTGCCGCTTAGTGGTACATCTCCAAAGATCTACATAAATGCTTAAACTGTCACAAAAGAGTGACACTGCGGGCCATTTGAATCAATAGGAATTATTTTATACCTAATCTTTTGTTCCTAACTTTGTACGATAAAAATTGTTGCAGTGTATGAAAGGTTATTCAAATGCCCTCTCACTAAATATTTCACACTCATGCATTCGGTATGTTTACTAATTTCTTAGCTTAATCATCATCGGTAAGATCTAAAAACACTGCTGAAAAAAGTAGGTCAACAGAATAGGGACACTAGTGATATACAGCTTTTGCTCCATAAAAAGTAACAAAAAAGTATTCATTTATTTTTCTAATAATAGTAGTTACTCCTTTATCCAAAACTCAAAAATTCTGTTTGACATTGATTTGTACAAGGATTTTTAAATAGTTTAGGGAAATATCACCCAAAGCAGTTGTCATGGCTTCAATCAGCCGTTAACTGTCTGCTACCTTCGTACACTTTTTGCGTCAGCCATCCCCAAACATTTTCTATGATGCTAATGTATGGGGAGTATGGGAACCCTGTCATCAAATCGACCCTCTGAGTTAGGTTGCAATTTTGTATTATTCTGACTGCATGGCTGGTCGCAGTAGCGCAGTGTTAAGTGTGTTGGACTACTGTGCGAGGGATGTCCATCTAAGGTCCGAAAAAGTCCTGTACTTTAGAAGTCCAATAGTATCCCACCATACTACGACACAGCTCCTGAAAAAATAACACCAGCATTCTTACTGTGATGCCTCGTCAAAAACCATTCTTTATTATGGAAATAAGTAAAATCCGTTCGAACCATCGAGGTCAATTTTTTTTTTTTTCCCGCGAGAATACTACTTTTTGCCACTCTTTTCCTTATGCCATGTGTTGATGTGCAAAGTTCAAGCGTTCGTTTTTTTCCTAACCGAATTTAATGGTACAAATATTTTTCTTATTTTTTTATAGTTACAGATGTTAAGCGCTCTTAACAGTTTGATAGACTAGCACTTACTCACCCGCTGACCGAGCCGAATTATAAGCTTCTCGTAAGCTTGCTCGTGTTTATCTTGACCACTTTTTGCGTACGCCCTTTCATATTTTTGACATATTTCTTTTGATTTTTTAAACAATCATACACAACCGATTGGATTATTTTAAATTTCTCGGGCTATTTCACGTCAGCGTCGATTTTTGCCATATCCATGACATTGAATGTCTTTCCTCTACTCATGTTTACCAAAACTTTAAAACAGTAGTGATGCGAAAAAGTTAAGTATGTAATTTGTTTTTTGGGTACATAAATTTTGCGAATTCTTAACTTTTCCAAGACACACCTACTTAACTTTTCCGTATACTTAACTTTTTCGAATCTTTACTGTATTTATGTGATACCAAAATACCACAATAAAACCCAGCCAACTTTACAGCGGAAATTTACCAATATACATATTTTCGTGGTTTGACATTGCACCCTTCCCAAGCAGCCGTATTTTTAACGCCAATTAGACTACAATTTACTAAAAAAAAATGTGTGAACATTTTTATTGGTTAACTATATTATCGTTTCTCTTACTTTGTTATTTCTAGGATACGATCCGTACATGTTACATAATTGGGGTCATGACCATTATGCCAACCATAGTATGCACGCCTACCATCTACCTTCAAATGTTCATCCTCGAGAATTCCCCACAACAAACAGTGATGTTCAAACCCAACCGGCCATGCTTACTCTCAAACAATTCCTCGATACACAAGAAGATGGCATTTCCGACTCTGACGTTCTTCGGAAATACAGTGAATACAAATTGGACTTCAAACGGCAGCAGTTGAACGAATTTTTCGTCACTCACAAAGATGAAGAATGGTAAGACATTATTGAAATCATACTGCTTTAATAACAAAGTGCATTGGTCTCTTAATTAGTGTATAAAGCAAATAAAGTTTTCCCAACAGCTATTTACGAACGGTGCGTATACATTTGCTGTTTGTATCATTATAACTCTTCAAGTCAAATATATATACTTGTTGCTGCACCGTAATAGTTTGCACTTGGCGAGCAATGCCATAGTGTGTTAAAAAAAGAAAAAAAAACCAAACAATCCAATCGCGTTTACATTTTAATTTCGTTATACAAAAAATAAATAAATAGAAAAATACATTATATTAAATGCTAAATTATTGAGGTAAGATTTGGGAAGTACTTCTTCTATATAAACACTTATATTTTTATTTGTATTCACTTTATTTGATGTATGTTTATGTACGTATACAAAGTTAGAAAACAAAGTCGAAAAATTTGTAAATTTCAAACAGCGGTGCGGTCCTATTGATCATATCGTCCCGAAGTGTCTTTAACGACAGCAAAAGAATAACGATTAACTTTAATTTTTTGCTATAAATGCTATCATTCGATGTACACAAATAAAATGTGGTTTTCTCTTTTTCACATTCCAACAGGTTCAAAACTAAATACCATCCCACGGAATCTGTAAAACGCAAGAATGAACAAATTGGATTTTTAAAAGTGAGTATGCATTTTTTGATACAGTGCCTTTTGATACAAACTTGTAACGTATTAGAAAGAGGAAGAAACCGAGGAGCTTTAAGGAACATTCCCCGACAATTTCTGTGGGAAAATTTATGCCAACATCGCTCTTGATTTCATTTGCTTTCTTTGCATACAGAAATTCGTTGGTCTTTCCAGAATTTGCCTTCGACAGTTCTTTTAAGACACAATCACCAAGCGTACTTTCTGCCACCTATGCTTGGTTGATGATTTGGTGCATGTGCTCTACCAAGATACTATTACCTTTATATTTCAATCATTGACATACTATACATGGACTGCTAGTGAAATGTCAGTCTACAAAACTCCTTCTGTTACAGGACAAGCAAACTTTGGAACTCGCTTCCTGTAGATATATTTCCAGAAGACTACAATTTGCAGCAATTTAAGTGTAGAACAAACATACACCTGCGAGCATCTCGAGGCGCTGATGAAGCGTTATAGGTTCGCCTTTCCCGGGAGAAGTATTTAAAAAAAAAATACAAACCTGCGAGGAAAAATTAAGCAAACATAAGCAGTAGCCCTTTTGATTCAGTGCGGCGAAAGTATGAAACCTCTGCGCGCCATTGCTATTTTGTACATAGAACACAGTGGCATCCATTGTAGAAATACTGCAACTGCGCAAAATAACGACTTTTCAAATTATTTGGAACGTTCTATAACAGATGGAACATTCAGGACTCATACAAAATCGCACCAATTGCTCGATGACATTTGAGTGTTTTCGTTTCTCTCCAACGGCTGTGAACCAAAAGAGCTAGCGCTTATGTTTGCTTCAACGAAAAATTGGCTGCTAGCAGTCCATGTATAGTATGTCAATGATTTCAACAGCTTCGTTGGCAAGCCGTGAAACCTAGCAGCTGGTGGAAGCTTACATACATCATTAATCCGTGCGCTTGTCTGATTTGGTTTCTTTCCATGGCTAAAAGAATCTGCTTTCCGGTGAATTTCTTTACAAAACCTCCTAATGTTGTTTCGATCGCAAGAGATTCTTCGATCTCCTTGAGCTAAAAGACCGATTAAGCCCTATTCCTTTTGCGAAGGACCTTTTCTTGCTGCATAACAACTTTTCCTTGACTGTTTTTGTAGTGTTAAATGCATTTTTTATTTATTATTTTTCAAGTTTAAATTTTTATGACGATCTCTATTCCAGAAACGCGCCGACGTATTTAACGAGCTCTTGGATAACGGAACTCTTACAAGTGTTACCCTAGACTCTTACCAATGCGATAAACTATTACGTCTACTGGACACGGTTGTTATAAAACTCGAAGGTGGCACAGATGCTGATCTAAAGGTTCTAGACGAAGAGCCACAAGAGATTAAATTCCCAGACAAAGTCGTTAGTGCTAAATCTGACACCAGCGATGTTATAATTACGGACATAAAGCCAAGGATTGAATTCAGTTCGCCAAAGCGAACATCACCACGTCGGGAGATACCGGCAAATGACGACGAAGAAAATTGGGACGAGGAAGATACTCAGGAGCCCACCGTAAGTGAGTCTAAATTTAAAAGCGACAAAGACAGCAAAAAGAGATCTCGTTCGGTATCAAGTGATTCATCGTCATCGGCCTCTGGCGATGACAATGAAGATCCTGATTACACAAAGCCCGACAGCTCAACCGTTGACAAAGAACCAGAAAAAAAGGAAGGCTTTGATTCTTCTGACGAACAAGAGCAGGAGAAACCTATGTCGCCAAAAAAAGAGCCCACCAGTGACAATGAGGAGAAAGACGACAAGGAAACCTCACCAGATCGCAACAAGAAGATTATATTTTTCGATGAGACAACCAAAAATGATGTCGAATCTGAATTCGAAGAGAAGGTAGTCAAGAAAGAGGACACCAATGAAGCCGAGAAAATTGAAATTGATGATAATACGGAAACAATTGATTTGGAGAAAGAAAAGAGTACTCCCCAACTGCAGGCATTGCACCGTACGAGTTCGATTTTCTTACGAAATCTAGCACCGACAATTACCAAAGCTGAGATTGAAGCGATATGTCAACGTTTCGCTGGCTATTTGAGGGTAGCGATAGCTGATCCATTGGCTGAACGTCGCTGGTTCCGGCGAGGATGGGTGACATTCAAGCGTGATGTCAATATTAAAGAGATTTGCTGGAATTTAAACAACACCAGGTTGCGTGACTGTGAAATTGGAGCTATCGTCAATCGGGATCTAAGCCGAAGGGTACGCCCAGTCAATGGAATCACTGCACACAAGACAATTGTGCGAAGCGACATCAAATTGTGTGCCAAAATTGCGTTGAATTTGGATGAAAAATTCAGCTTGTGGGTGAGTTTTTACTTCTATTCGCTGTAACATAACTTTAAGTACATACATATTACTTTAGGCACACAAACCTCCATAAGATTTGCCACCTCAATACGAATCTTGACAATCATTCCCTTTGCAACTCGCCAAGAAAAACTCTTTGCTTCCCAATCTCTCTACGAGACGGTGTAGGAGCTGATTCTCGTGTCTTGACATAAGGTTTCTCTAGATATCCCTTTACTCGAAGTTCCAGTATTGGTTCGGGCATATGTTGTGTAACTTGAGCACAGTTCAAATCCGTAGCAAAATGTTCTTTTTATCTTTTGAGTTGGTTTTTTATCGACAACAACATATTGTCAAGACAATAATCTTGGCTTATCTATCCTTTTTTGTTACAATCTGCTTAATTGTTATCTCTGCTTAAATCTCATCAGTAGTACTTACTCACGATGAGCTTCTATGTTGCTTCGCCATGGCATACTAGCTAGATGTTCGTTACCATCTGTATTTCTTTACAGTGGCTTCCTCTCTGCCTGCCTTTGTAAAGTCACAGTCAATCCTCCATAGTGTTTTGTTGAGTTCGCTTTTACATTGGTCTTTCTTAAAATAGCAAGTTTATTGTTCCATCTGCAACATGTTCCATTTGTTCCATTTCAGGACGAAGAAATAAGTAAAGAAACTGAAAACCCGAACGGCAATGATTCGTACGGTTTCAAATCAAACAATCCTGTTCTGCAAAACATAACAGATTTCCTCATAGAAGAGGCCTCTGCCGAGGAGGATGAACTACTTGGAATATCTGCCGAGAATAAGGAATCTTCCGAAGGCGAAACACTAGAAAGGGATCCCCAAATCATTGCGGTGCTTGACAAGTTGATATTGTATTTGCGAGTAGTACATTCCGTTGATTTTTACAATCACTGTGAATACCCATATGAGGATGAGATGCCAAATCGTTGTGGAATCATTCACACACGTGGGCCAGCCCCCCAGAACAAAGTCTCATGCAATGAAATCCAAGATTACATAAAAAATTTCGAGAACAAAATGCAAGCCTTCTTAACAAAGCCGACACCTATCGAAGAGGAGGAATTAAAGAACCTAGGACTCAAGAATCCTGAAGCCGAAGTGGAGAAGTTCGTGCAAGCCAATACCCAAGAACTGGCCAAAGATAAATGGTTGTGTCCTTTATCAGGCAAAAAGTTCAAAGGCCCCGAGTTCATTCGCAAACACATTTTCAACAAGCACAACGACAAGGTTGAAGAAGTTCGCAAAGAAGTCGAGTATTTCAACAATTACTTGAAAGACGCTAAACGACCTCAACTACCCGAGCACACCGGCAGCGCGAGGCGCACAAATTCCGAGTCTACCGGAGGTCCAGTTGGGTAAGCAACCTTTATCCTCAATTACTTGTTTCCTTTTGCAACAATGTTCCACTCGTCCAGATTCAGACCCGGCGGCGGCGGCGGCTATATGGCACCCTACGCACCCCCATACAATGCATATGCACCACCAATGATAATTGCACCACGCGGTGGTGGACGCGGATTCGGCGGTGGCAGAAGGTAAGTTCCAAACGTCTCTATTATTACTCTTAAATTATTTGGTAAAATGATCAGTACATACTTAGACTTATTTTTTTGTACTCTTTTATTCTCTTTTACAACAAAACTTGTTTTAAACAATTTATGAATATGGCAAAACTACAATTTTACAGAGAATTGCCATTGGAACACCAACGTCGGCTTATAGGTTACCATGATCTGGATGCACCAACAAATTTTGACATATTTGACTAATATGAAAACGCAACAGATTAAAAAAAAAATATATATAAAAAAAATAAACAATATAGAAAGACATTTAGAAAATGACCACAAACAAATGTTTATAGCGTCAGATAAACAAATAAAAAACAAATAACTTTTTCATTGCAAAAGAAAAAGCAACGAAACAGCGAAACAACATTTGTATATAATTTCCATGTGAATGTTCCAGTTGCTTGTGTTTCCTTTCTAAAATCGTTTTTGAGCCGATTCTATCAGATTTTGTATGCTTTTTTCTTTTACTAAATAAAACAACAAAACAAAACCAAACAATTTACGTGTGGAAAAAGCTACAGCTTATAAAATTTTGTTTCTCTTGCATTATGTTTACAGACCATACGGCGATTATCGGCCAATTATTCAATATAGAGACTTGGATGCCCCACGTGATGCCGTAGAGTAGCATTTAAACTAATGTTTCATTTAATTTTAATACGTACATGAGCGAATAATAATAAAAATATCCTATTATTGCAAACTAGAAAAAAAAGCTGTTTTTGTTATTTTTTTTTATTTACAATATTCACCCCTATTCCCGTTGGCGTTTGTCGTAAACGACTCGTACTTCACTTCGTTTTTTAGTCGGTGTTCTTAACTTTTTTGAGACAAATGAATAGAAATGATGGTGAACACATAGAAAATGAAATAAAATTGCCACCTAAAGTTAAAACAAAATCTGAACATCGTTTTATAACGACACGAAACATGAGTCGTATAGGACAAACGCCAACGGGAATAGGGGTGATTGTTTTTTGCAAATAGGTAGTAAGAATGGATGCGATGATTTTTGAAGGAAGGACAGCTGCTATGGACGCGTTTTCAGCCAAAATCTTGTACTTTTTATGCAAAAGTTTAATAAGATAGAAACCTTTTTGAAGTTGTCCTTACCATTTTTGTGGATTCTCATTTTGAGAACAGGTAAATCATAGTCTATCGATGCGTTTTTGGCCAAACAATCACCCTTATTCTACGTGGCGTTTATATTAAACGACAGCTGGCGTTTTTTGAGTCGAGTCGCTTTAGTGTCGTTTTAGTATCGGTATTCTATTCCTTGAACGCCTCCTCTCCTGAGTTCCACACTAACAACTGATAATTGACAAGTAGGTATTTATGGCAACAAAAGATGGAGAATTTTTTTTTGGTAAATTGTTTAACACGCAGAATTTAAATCCAAACAAAACCAAACGAAAAAAGTGTTGAACAGTCCTAATGGTCGCGATATTATATCAGTTTAAATCAAGAAGACGACGTCAATAAAGTGTTCGTTTTCTAAACTGTTCGAGGCATTGACATACTGATACTATACATGGACTGCTAGCAGCCAATTTTTCGTTGAAGCAAAAATAAGCACTAGCTCTTTTGGTTCACGGCGGAGAGAAACGAAAACACTCAAATTTCATCGAGCAATTCGTGCGATTTGGTTTGTGTCAAGGTTTGTGTGCTGAGTGTGCCATACTGCCATCTCTTATAGATCGTTTGAAATAATTTGAATAAGTCGTTATTTTTGCGCAGTTGCAATGTTTCTACAATGGATGGCACTGTGTTCTATGTAAAAAAAAATAGCAAAGACGCGCAGAGGTTGAAATCTCTTTCCTACTGTCGCCGCACTGAACCAAAAGAGCTAGTGCTTATGTTTGCTTCATTTTTTCTCGCAGGTTTGTATGAAACTGACATTTCACTAGCAGTCCATGTATAGTATGTCAATGGTTGGAGGTATTTATGTTTTGTATTTTAAAGTGCCAGTCATTTTTTAACTGGCTTGGACATTGCGGTAAAGGGAATGATTTTAATTTGGGTCTTGCCCAACCAAGCCTTAGTAAAATTATAACAGACATGCTTACCGTCATCGAAGAAAATATAGGTATACGCACACTGGATAAACATGCAAAAATGATGTTTTACCAAAAGGCTGGAATTTATTTCGATCGGGGTTTGCTATTTTTACCCTTAATCATAAGAGAATTATGAAATCACTGCATAAATATAAACAATTACCAAAACGCACATGTTTTTTCTTAAATTCGCCTCCTAGTCGTTTAAGAATTTGTAATCGACAATAATCGGTGTTTTATAAGTCGTTTTGTGCAGCTAAAACGACAGTCAGAATACGAAAAACTGTGTAGAACTTGTGTTCCACACTACTTTAACGCCACAAATGTCGTTAAACGACATAAAACGCCTAGAAACACGACACATGGAATACCGATTTCAAAAAACGCCATTTGTCGTTTAATATAAACGCCACGTAGAATAAGGGTGAATTTTAATTTTTAAACAAAAGAATAAAACGAATCGACTGCATAAAAGTGAGTGGCTGGTTGTCTTGTACCTTCCGAAAATCTTTATCCGATCTGGTACCCTCGTCGAACATCAGTGAGTCATCTGGAGAGTGTTCCTCGCACTATACAATGAGCTTCGGGTTTGGGGACGCGCAACACTTAAGACGATAACTTTTGTGCACAATGAAAAACATTTGCCCGAGTGCTGTTACAAATATGTTCCAATCTTATAGCTTTGTTGGTTAAGGTAAGATTTCCACTTAGGCCATCATTGGGTCCGTTGGAAAATATTAAGGTTTGATTCATATGTGGGAACAAAGGGGAAAAGGATGATTAAAAGAGGAGAAAGACCAAGCAAGTTACAGTCTGGCCATCTAATCAACTGTGATATTTCTGAAGTTTTAAGTTGTTTTATAAGCGGTTTTTATTGTTGATCATATACATTTTCTAATGTAATTATATAATAAATGTAAAACTTGCCCCTGAAGAAGTTTGAAATTACCGACGAAACGTAACAAAAATAATGGAATAGTTCGTCTTTTATTATTCACATTAAAAAAAATAACAACCATAGAGCCCAAAGTTATGAATATGAAATAAAACACTTGAAACTAATGTTAATGCTTATGATATTAGCTTTATTTAATAGATAATTTTATGCCATTAATGTTTAAAAATGATGTGCACACCACGGCTAATTCGAATGAAGCGCAATCGAGAAGTCGAATTTTCGACAACTTTATCGAGCAACTGGGGCCGTATCTCAGCAATAACACGACGAATGTTGACTTTTAAATCGTCCAACGTCTCTGGTTTATCGGCAAAGACTAGTGACTTCACATACCCCCAAATAAAGTATGTACTCTAAAGGCGTGAAATCACAGGATTATGGAGGCCAGTTCACAGGTCCGCTATGCGCTCAGCAAATGTTTGTTGCAAATGCCATTCAACTGAGGAGTGAGGAACAAAGAAGTCAGAAAACAGGTTTCTATAGCGCTCTCCATTGACGGTAATATTTTGGCCGGCATATAGCCATAGAGCACAGTAAACTGCTAGTTTCTATGGATGTAAGGGCGTCTCGACAAAGGTTTCCGGGTTTTCTCCACTCTAAATTCGGCAATTTTGCTTGCATTTAACCAAAAACGGGCTTCATCGGAGAACAACATTTTGCGTTGAAAATGAGGATCAAGCTGATTCATATTTTCGTCCGTCGCATCTGTTGCGTTGACGGATTGACGTATTCGACGGAACGAACCGTCCCATAGAATCCGTCGCCGCAGTCCGCAATTGGAATCTTTAAAACAAATTGCAATTTATTAATGAATTCGAAAATATCCACAAAATTTATGTGATTTAACTGTTATCTGCAGCATTTGATAGTTACTCTCATTATTTTGATATTTATATCAATGAAAGTGCCAACTGCCAACGGATGCAACGGGTAGAAAAGTAGAAAGTAAACCTACTTTATTCGTCGCATACGGCACGTACGTTGCATGGGTCACCCTCACCTTCCATAAGCTGCTGTATATTCTATCAACCTTTCAGTCGAATATGTTGCCGCAACGAATTCTATGGGTCGGGCTCACAGTTTGTAAATTTAAATTATTTCTACCACTCATTTAAAGCAAGAAGGAAAATGAAATTTTGTGAGAGTAGGTACTTTCTTTTTGCCGTTTTAGGTTGGTATTAAAAATAGGCCATGTCGGTAAAGTAGTTCTGGCACCTCCCATACAAAATCTATATTATGGCAATCATTTTGCATGACTTGAAAGCATGCCAACAAATTTGATTTTCTCAGAGTTGTGTGAAGTTTTTTACCACCTCTTCGAAAATTGTATTCACCTCTCGCAAGAGGTAGAATTTTACGTCAAAATGTATCGACTGGTTGTGCAAAGAATGCCATGAAATATAAAATGCAATTCAAATTGCCTAAGAAATACAAATAGTGGATGTGGGTTTTGATTTGCGATTAAAAAAAACAAAAAAGTATTTTATGGTTGTGTGTGGTTCTAAGATCAGTTAATAAATTAATTCTAGGACAATTAGGTGCTGCCAGAACTCGATTCTATCGACTGAACTCGATTGTATCAAGTTACGTTACACTACAAACAGCCCTGCACTACAAAAGCAATTCCTTTCAATGAATTCAATTGCGGATACGCAACAAATGACAAAAGCCATGTCGTTTATTTTTTGAATATTTTTTATGTTGAATTTAGAATTAGAAAAACGATATTGGGGAAAAGTGAACAAAAGCTAAAGTAATTTCATAAAAAAAGAAAAGATACAGTTGCTTCAAGCTTTTATCGTAACCATATTCTTCTTTGCTTATACAAGGTGGCGCAAAAGTTTTTTTGCGATTGGCCCCTAATGTCAGTTCTGTTTTGACATTATTGTGTAGTAAACACATGCGAAATACACGTTAATAAATAATGTTACGCTACACTGCTCCAGAACGCGGAATATTGGTGACTATTTATTTGAGCAATAATCGGTTGGTGACTTTGGCACAACCTGAATTTCGTCGCAGATTTCCTAGCCGTCCAACGCCTACTGGTGAAACACTGCGACGTTTAGCCGCTCGCCTCGAAGAGACTGGCACAACACGAGATGCTGCCAGGCGTGGCAGACCCCGGAGTAGCCGTTCTGCAGAGAATATTGCTGCTGTAGCCGAAGATGTCATGGACATGAAGACGTCGCGGGCCAAACGGTTACTGTGAATGGTGAGCGCTACAGAGCAATGATCAACGAGTTCTTTTTGCCGCAACTTGATGAATTGGGATTGGAAAACATGTGGTTCCAACAGGACGGTGCAACGGCACACACTGCACGTGCCACAACCGATATGCTGAAGGATGCATTTCCCGGGCGCCTAATCTCCCGATTTGGCGATTTGCACTGGCCAGCAAGATCGCCTGATTTGACCGCTCCAGACTTCTTTTTGTGGGGCTTTTTGAAGTCGCGGGTTTATGTCAACAAGCCTCAGACTCTTGCAGCTCTTAAAGACAATATCCGTCAAGAATGTGAGGACCTATCGCCGGAAGTTTTGGCCAAAGTGATGGAAAATGCCATAAAAAGGGCTCAAATGACAATCAACTGTGGCGGCGGCCATTTACATGACATCATATTCTCGACTTGATGTAAAAAAAATTAAAAGTCAGCGTATGGAGCCAATGGCTACATGTAGTACATATAGGGTACTCATACACGTATGTGTTATGAACCCAGTTTTACTGAAATAAAATGCAACTTTATTTACTGACGAACCGCTCCGTTTGAGTATTTTATTAGAACTGAAAACCAAATCTTATAAAAGAAATTCTTGAAGGAGAGCTATGCATATGAAGTACCAGTCGCCGAATACCTTCATCGAATTATGATTATGCTTACATTTTATATTCAGGACGCCTTCGCATCGTAATTTGAGGCGTTTGTTTTCGTTCCTTCCCAGGATGTTTATTTGATCGTGGAGTGGTTGGTCGCAACGCCTTTGTAGATCGTTCGCTGGGACTGGGACTTCAAATGTTTGTTTATGATAGCGACTAGTATATCGTCCGCTGGAATGTGGAGCGTTTATTGCGGGTGGCTTATTAATGTGTTTCTAGCGTTTGTTTACCACTATGGGTTTATCTGCACTGCACGCGACAAGCTGGTGCATTTTTCTCAGAGTTAACATATGCATTTCACAGATTCTTACCAAGTATGTAGGTAGATGGCGTTTTCCAATTGATACCGCCACAAACTTTCGAACAATTTTGTGAATGATTGCTTACCAATGTTGGTGGGTAACTTTCTGACATCCATCTGAAAGAGTTGCCAAAACAATCATATTCAAAAAGCAGGTTTTTTTTTATATTGCAAATAGTTTAAAGCAGTTTCATTCAACTTTATGAGTAAGTAATAAGTGTTTTCTTTTTCATTACAAAGATAAATCATTATGTAAATTAGTTCTTAAAAAAATTAAATCTTTTTTGTTTCCTGTGGAAATATTTGTTACAAACATATAAATACATTATATACAGTTACTCGTTATGTCAAGTGACATTCGCATTTTTACTTTCATTTAATGAAACTTAATTTTGTTTCTGTTCTCAAAAAAAAAAAAATAAAAAAAAAAATCTAAAAAAGAAAATAAAATATACATAAATTAAATTACAACTAACTAACAAACACTTGTTTTAAATTTGATATCTCGAAATTTGTGTGATTGCAATCCAGTTATTCTAAAGACCTATTATACTATGTATATTTTTATATTTTGTTTTGCTTTTTGTTTATTTTTAGAGTTAAACAGATCCCGGACTAAGCACCGAAGATTTGTCTAACAAATTGCTATGAGTTAAAACATGGCCCTGTTGTATACTTATAGATGAATGAACATTTGCTTCCTGTATGACTCGCGCTTGTTCTTCACTGTCCTGCAGTAATCTTTCTTGTATTGCTTGTTGATCTTGTAGTGTTCGCTCTTGGAAAGCGGTTTCTTGCAGTATGCGCTCCTGGTTGGCTCTGTCCTGTATTGCGCGCTGTTGTTCTTGAACTGCTCTCTCATGAATAGCCCGCGCATCTTGTATTAAACGCTCACTAATGGTCATAGTACGTACTTCATTCAGATCTGCAAAAACTTTCACATTGAAAATAGAAATGAATTGGAAATTCGATTTGATCTAAATACTTATTTGACTACGATTGCTCTCTTGATGATTCATTGTCATTGATTGGCTATTACCGTTTGGAGATAGTTCAGAAACGACCGGTGATCTGCTCATAACTAAATTTGGTACGTATCTAAAAGTAAAATAAAAAGTTAAAGTTAGTATTTAAACATCACTTTTGTGCACAAACAAGTCAAATACAAAAGATCGATTTGCACATTGGTGGTAAATACCCGTGACCAAATATCTAGGTTAAATTTTTTGAACTCACAATGCGAAATTTTCCATATAATATTATCCATTGTGACCGACCAAATATTTAAGTTGAAGTTTAAAAATGATTTAAGACACAAAGATATAGCTTCTGCTGAAGTTTGCCCTCTTTTCGATTTCAATGACCAAGCTTCTGTTTACCGCTAAGACACACCATGAACGTTTCTACCGAACTCGTCACAAAGCCCATAAAAATAAACTATCTCTTCATGAAACCCTTTCAAATATCCAATGCCAGTCTGACTAAAGAAATAAATATTTGGCGCAAAATGAAGTATAGGCCTAGGCCAAGCGTACACAACCATTCGTTGAGTTTTTATTTTTGAAACGAAGGGAATTATATACCCAGTTCGAACATCAATTATACTCTCGGAGTGGTGTCGCAGTTTTCCGGGGATCAAACCTGAGACTCCTCCCACATAAAGGATTTTGCCTACAAGCTGCCTGCGGCCCCAGGATTTTGCATGTATTTGTGCTGTACAAGATCAAAGGAGCGCCATTAACTCACGCACACTTGAAAAATCCTATGCCCATGGTATAGCATGGAAAATCATTGCCGCCATTGATTTTGACATTTCACACGTATTCCCAGACTAGGGAATTAATTCCGGGGAGAATCGGGTAGAATCGCACGGAAGTCGGCGGTCTAGTTTTAAGTGGTTTGTGACCTGAGACCACTCGCTCAGTTGTCCAGCACACTGACATACCACACATAATTCGAATTTTCATCAACCGATCAAAATATTTCAAATTACCGTAAATCGCAAACTTGTGGGCTGTTCGATTCGAAAACATCCACCCGATCGGGAGTGCTTGCATTACCAATATCCTCTCCAGTTGCAACGCTATTAATAGTAGCTATGCTGTTTGCTGTTGTACGTTCTTGTCGATGTACCCGATTGTGATGTCTGTAATTAAAAGAAAAAAAAAAAACTCTTCAATTACAAATCAATTTATACATGAAGGCACATTGCTCAGAAGACGATTACTAATTTGTACCGTACCTTATAAGATAGCTATCACGAATAAATGCTCGCCCACATACATTGCATTCGAAATTTTGGCCGGCAGAATGTGTACGAATATGCACTGCAAACTGTGACTTACTAGTAAACGTCATTGAACAACGATCACAGCTCAGCGGTTTTTCGGAGACATGCGACCACCTAAAATTGAAACAGTTTCATTTGTATTTATAAAGTTATAAAAGTTTTTGATAAACTTACCGGTGTGCGGTTACATAGCTTTTAACGGCAAACGTCTTGTTGCAAATATCACATGCATACGGTCTCTCACCTACGAAAAAGGAAACGAAACGACATATTATTAATGCATACTCGTATATACGCGGTACTAATAATAATTTTTAGTTTTGAAAATTGTTAGTTAAATTTGGTCGAACTATGTTGCCGTACGTTGGGCAGAAGATATCCATAAAGAAAAAAAAAAAACAATTTTTCCTTTATGGTAGCGTAATGTCAAAAACACATGTGCAGAAATTCTGAACGCTTCACTGCAAGCAGTACTGCAGGGCTGCATTCCAGGTTTGACTATTTTAACTACAGAGTTGACAAGCTGTGACAGTTCGAAGGAGGGGAAGTTAACTAAATTAACCAGAGGCAAAAGTGTGGTTCATTTCGTTCATACTACAACATGTCAAGTAACAATAGCTGTCCCAGATTCCAAAAAGTAATGCGAGAAACAGATTGGCACAGCAACAGCAACAGCAACTTTGACAGCCACAGCGCACTTTTTAGAACCCCTGCTTTTTAATGGCTGAAGTTACATTACCACAGCAACATCGACTTCGACATCGACGTTAGAGCTAAGTCCTAAATTCAATGTTGCTGTGCAACGGCTACCAACACCACGGTGACTTTTTCAGTTCTCTCAACTTTCGAATGCTGAGGCTGACATACTGAAGGTGCAGCATCATTACCAGATATAGACAAAAAAAGTTTCAGCAGTCTACAAATTATTCTCATCTTTTTTTATTCTTACAAATCAATTCTTTTTTTTGATTTGCAGGCGTCAAATTATTTACTGTCGGTTGGACGTGATTTTGAATTGAATTCTAGTTTTCTAGGAAACGAGTTATCTACTAATTCAATCGTCGTGAGTTGTGTTAAAATTAATGTTTGACAAGCTATTAAAAGAAAAGTGCATACGAATTTTGATTTGATGTTTGATTGGGCAGCAAACATCTGAAAAACACTGTCGAAAATGACATCAGATATGTTTTTCGAATTTTATACTTTAGCTACCACCAAGTATCTATACTGGTATTTACCTGCTGGTACTAAGTACGTGATTTGCTCTAACATTTTACAGGACGTCATGTACCTACCTAATATCATTTGTTCGCTTTTACCATTTATTTTTGAAGATATAAAAGGTAATCTGGTAATGCTGCGTTGCAATCAACTCACAACAAATTTTGTTTTCCTCCCTTGACAAAGTTGCTGTCGATGTTTCCAATGTGTTTCATGCGACTTCTGCTGTTGAAGTTGCTGCTGCTGTCAAAGTTGCTGTTGCTGGTGCTGTGGTAATCTGTTTCTCGCATAAATAAACAATCGCTGTTAATTTAGTTAAAATAGTCAAACCTGGAATGCAGCCCAGATGAAACAGATGTGCAGAATTCTATTTGCATCGGTTGCAGTGGGTTGCAGTCAATGCGGGGAAAAATACGAGAGTGCAACACAGACGACAAATAATTCCCGTCTCTCTTTTTCTCGTATGCATCATGCGTTGCCATGCAGTGGATTTAATAGAGACATGTTGCAGTGCTGCGGTGAGTGCAGAATTTACATTTGTATCACCACATAAGAACGTGTGTATTCTAATCTTGCTGCACAGTGAATCAATTCTTCACGTGTGTTTTGGGCATAAATCTGCGCAATACAGTGAATCAGGCAAATTAAGTTGTGAGAGAAACATTTTGGCACCGCAACATCAACAGGAACTTTGACAGGCACAGCGCAGATTTTATGTCGTTTTTGGTTGGTCGTCCAGAACCGTCCGTTTTCAGTTTTCAGTGCGGTGTGAATAGGCTATTAGATCTAAATCCTAAATTCCATGTTTGTGTGCAAATGGTACTAACTTTTTCAGTCAACTCAACATTATGTCGTTTTCCATTGGTTTAACTCCTAAACAGAGTTCACTCCAAAATTAAATACAGAATCGAAAACGTTCCGAACATCCAATGGAACCATATTTTGGAGTGTTTTTTTTTTCTGTGTGACTTGGAGTTTGGGCACTCCAAGTCGCGAACAATACAAATTAATAAAATACTGAGCACAAAACACAACAAATGATTCGAATGGAGTGGTGTTTGCATGTTGTGGAGGGTATCAAAGCTTCGGCCTGGCCGATGACATCCAAGGTCCACGAGACCATCTTTGCAGACATAAACCACGACTGAAATTTGACATTTGAGTGTTCGACAGTAAACATTTTTCATGATTGTATGTTTTATTCATTTCATTACAGCTTAAACTAACATAACAATTATTTTTAATAATACAATAATATGAATAAATTAGTTATCGTTCTTTAATTTAAACGACGACGAAAGTTCTGACGTTTGGTGACAACCAGTAACTAATGTGTAAGAATATAAAAAAAATATAGATATTAATTCAATCAATGAACTAAATAGAATCAAAACTATCAAGAATCATAATACATAATAAACAATAATTAAAAGTACCTAAAACAAGCTTAATATGCCGCTTTTTTAAGATAAAATTATTTTTAAAGATTCAATGCTAGCTTGATCTATAGTAAATAACCAGTCCTTAATTTTTCGTATATGCCTAGGTACCTATACATTATGGTTGTAAATTATTCGGAATATAATTATAACTTATTAAATAGCAGGGGCTTTAACTTTTTAAACAAGGGCCAACTAAGAGAGCGGTGGCGATTACATCTACAGATAATACGGACTAAATGCTTCTAAATGTAAAAAAAATTTGTCAATTGGACAGGATTGGACAACATTGGACAGGCTGACGTTACAAAATTTGACTCATTAGATATGGACTGCTAGTAGACATCTTCGCGTTGGTTCCAACATAACCACTAGCTCTCTTGATTCGGAGCGGAACGAATTGGAAACTTTCACTTCTATGAAGTGACATCTATTGACACTCGGTCATACCGCGTCTAGCGGATTTCGTCGGAACCCTAATCACAGGATAAATCGCGGAATTCTACATTTCACTGTATTCGATTTCGATTTCAAAATTTTCGGAATTGAGACAAAGTGAAATTGTGATTTCGAAACAATTTTCGGAGTTTCCGAATCGCTCGAAATGCGGAACACTGAAAACGAATTCACTCGATTTGCAATTTCGATTTCTGGAACCTAGCTGTTTGTCTCAATTCCGAAAATTTTTAAATCGAAATCGAATACAGTGAAATGTAGAACACAAAAATTCATTTCCGATTTCATTTCGAGTGAAAGTGAAATGTGAAACATAGCAGGGCTGCATTCCAGGTTTGACTATTTTAACTAAATTAACAGCGATTGTTTATTTAGTTACTTTTTGGAATCTGGGACATGTTGTAATATGAACGAAATGAACCACACTTTTGCCTCTGGTTAATTTAGTTAACTTCCCCTCCTTCGAACTGTCACAGCTTGTCAACGCTGTAGTTAAAATAGTCAAACCTGGAATGCAGCCCAGTATCAAAAAGCAGCTATAAAAAAGATTTTCTGGTCAAGTCAAAGAATGATGGCAGAAGAAACTACATTCAAAACTGGAAACAAAACTGGGGAACTCTGTGCACATCGTACATGAATGCTAAATATCCCCACTAAACGCAATCCTGTATTGCTTTCTCTACACGCAAAATCATAATATGAGATATATTATTTGTAAATCCGAAAATGGAACAGATAAAATAAAATTTTTTTTTGTATAATTGGTAACTTCGAGTGCGACAGTTTTTAAAGGCATGATTTTATTCACATCTCTTAGTTTTTGACAAATATTTTACTTGTTTTATTTACTAATGCATTTTATAGCCACATTCTGATATCAAATTTGTTAATGTACAATACAATAAATAAATTTAAAATAGAACATTTTGCGCGAACTTCCAATTTATAATTTCAGTAGGAACTTCTGTGATGAAATCAACTGTCACAAAACTTATACTGTGATTCGGGCACGTAAAAATCTTGGTAGGTGGCGTGGAAATTTACCGAGTCACGTTTGAATTTCAACCGTTTTAACAGGTAAATTCACTTACACCGCGTCTCCACGAGCAATATTTCATAGCTTGCCATCTGTCATTTCTCATAGAAAGAAATAACGATAGTATGCAATAAAATGTAGGGTGGGCATTTCATATCTTACTATTTCCATAGCCATCACACGAAAACACATGCGTCAAAAAAAAAACGTACACCCCATAGAATACTATCGATAGCAAGCTATGAGCTGAGCAATAGATGGAATACCATTTTTCATACAATACTATTTGTGGTCTCCACGAGCAATTTTCATAGCATACTATATGGCAAGCTATGAAATATTGCTCGTGGAGACGCGGTGTTAGATATTCATATTGGCGAAGGGAATAGATATACCGACAACATGAATATGCCGTGATCATCAAATAGTTTTGAGTCCATCCGCAAAAAATTGCGATAGAGTTCTGGCTCCTCAGCTCGCAATTCGACGTGTAATTTGGAGTAGAATCCCTTCTGCTGACGACGGGCTATCGAATCCTTTGTATAAACACGACATCGTTTTTAAGGAAATTCATCTTCCTCGTTGTCTTCCAACACGTAGGCAGTTAAAATAGTTGCGAGTGCAATATCTTAATCCATTATCCTTATTACAAAAAACAACCCACAAGACTTTGAATTTATCTGACAGTCTGACAACAGATCGACCAATTTTTCATATTCAAATAACTGCCGACCGTGTGAACACACAATTTTCAACCTTACAACGTTGTCAGAAAAGTCATTGTAAGACCATTGTAAGACATGCATCTGGCAATGAAATTGTAAGGATTTGAGAAAAAATCGTACAACCGTTTAAATGCACAATTTTGTATTGTAAGATAGTTGGCTATTGTAAGCTCATTGTCTGTCATTGTCAGAGCATTGACAGATCCGACAATATTGTAAGATCTTACAATCGTGTGTACTTAGCTTTAAGCTCAATAGATGTCTCTAGCATTTGATGGAGAAATCCAAGATGGTTGTCATTTTGTTTCACTTATTTTTCGCTCTTAACCACGAGCGGTAGTTTATAATGGCGTTATTTTCTGGGCAACATTTCTATTAACTCACATTTCGTAATGTATATATAATAATGTCAATCAATAATCATGTAAATGTCATTCATGACTTAAATATAATTATTTTGTTATGCAATTACAGCTGCACTTTACAGGCACGTCATTCAGTAGGACGCGCAAAATTAAGTGTACGAAATTTGAACGCAGGTACCCTTAACCCTATCGCTCGCTGGGTTTTTGCAGCATCTAGACTGTCGTCGCCAGTAATGATATTGTTATTTCATTTATCACCAACGTCTGCTCATAATCACCCCTATTCCCGTTGGCGTTTGTCGTATACGACTCATGTTTCGTGTCGTTGGAAAATGATGTTCGGATTTTTTTTTGTAACTTTTGTTAACAATTTTATTTTCTTTTCTATGTGTTCACCATCTTTTCAATTAATTTGTCTCAAAAAAGTTAAAAACACTGACCAAAAAACGAAGTGAAATATGAGTCGTTTACGACAAACGCCAACGGGAATAGGGGTGAATATTGTGATATTGTTGATTCATCTGTGAATTTGAACTCAGTCATATAAAGGGTTTTTCAATAAGAGCGCTACAAAAGTTTTTTTTAAATAAAAGAAAAACGGTTTTGGATATCAATGAAATTCTTTATTCCTGTAGTACGTTCGATGCCATTATGTATGGAACTCGATTTCTTTTGCATGGCCACCACGGGCACGCTTGCGAAAGTCCAGACGCTGAACCCAATTTTCGACGGTTTTCAAGCATAAATCGGCCGATACTGCTGCAATTTCACGTTCGATATTCGTACGAAGTTCATCAATCGTCCGTCGCTGGCTTGTTGGCATAGACCATAGACTTGACGTAGCCCCACAGGAAATAGTCTAACGGCGTCAAATTGCACGGCCAAGCGACTGGACCATTTCGTGAGATAACACGTTCTCCAAATAAATTGATTGTTTCATTTGCTGTGTGGCTTGTGGCGTCGTCCCGTTGGAACCACATGTCCTCCAAGTCCATATCATCCAATTGGGGCCAAAAATATTCGGTTATCATTGAAGGGTAGCGATTCCCATTCACAGTAACGTGCCGGTCTTGATCATCACAGAAGAAGTACGGCCCAATGAAGCCGCCGGCCCATAAACCACACCAAACCGTAATTTTTTCGGGATGCAATTATGACTCATGGAGTACGTGTGGATTGCTGCCTGACCAATACCGCATATTTTGTTTATTGACGAAGCCATTCAGCCAGAAATGAGCCTCATCGCTAAAGATGATTTTTCGATAAAAATCCGAATCATTTTCAAGCTGTTGCTCAGCCCAATTCACGAACACACGACGCTTCTGGTGGTCAAGCGGCTTCAGTTCTTGCGTCAATTTAATCTTGTAAGGATGTAGGCCAAGATCTTCTCGCAAAATTCGCCACAACGACGTCACAGAGATGCCCAACGCTTGAGAACGACGTGTGAGAGACACATTTGGGCTTTCTTCAACTGAAGCCTCAGCGGCAGCAATATTCTCGACACTACGGGCACTTGTTTGTCTCACTGGCACGGGAACATTTTGTACTGTGCCTGTGGATTCAAATTTTTCCACTAGACGCTCAATTGTTGATCTGCTAGGACGATTATGACGACCATAAATTGGACGTAGCGCTCTTAACGTTGAGGCCACTGACTCTGAATTTCGGTAGTAAATTTTAATAATTTCGACTCGTTGTTGGCTCGTATATCTTTCCCTCATGAAATGGCAAACCTTACTGAAGAGAAATGTCAAAAGAGCGGCAAAAAATTCGGCGTCGTTTGCTGTCCGTGTCGCTCTACTTTTGTAGCGTCCCTGTTGAAAAACCCTTTATATTGCATATATGTATTGCAAAATTTGAACCGACCATCGAAAATCGAAAAAAAAAAAATATATTTTTTAATACATTCTATTTTCACAACAAGGATCTGCTCCGTGAAGTCGAAAAAAAACCATAATTCGCGCGAACAACAACAACGAGGAGGAAAAAATGTCAATTGCGGCATTAATGACTTTGCAGAAATTATTGCACTGCCAAGTGTGGGACGTTATCAATCTCTGACTTATGTCGTTTTCGGTTGGTCGTCCATAACCGTCCGAAAGATCTCTCCGCGATTCTATATTCAAATCCAGAAGCAAATTTCTCTTCTTTTCAGTAGAAGAACTGTCAGTTGAGTGCCAATCGAAGCGTTCGGATTGCTTCCAGACGGTACTGGACGACCAACCGAAAACGACATTACTTTATTGGAGCAATGATTTTCATAAGATAAAGTTTACGAACAACAAGATTCATCTTCGATTTTATAGTTTGGATATGATCCTTCCAGTTTAAATTAAAGTTTAATGTTCTTAACTGAACGATATAAATCAATCACGATCGCACAAACTCTAAAATACGCGTTATCATCAAAAATTACAGAAACAGAGATAATTAGCAAAATAACTAGTAACGAGCACTTCCCTATTTTTGTTTGTTTGCTGCAGTTTCCAATAGTTTTGATTTTGTACTAATAGGCATTTAACTGGAAGTAACTTTAAGTAGCTCGAAGAGTATACACGCATACTTATACATATATCTAGATGGTAATTAATGTAAAGTAAGTAAAGTAAAGATGCCATTGTGAGCTCACAAAAATGATTACACATTAGTAAAGCGGTATATATTTTTGCCGAGTATATATGAATTTTATAAATCGAAAAAATGCTCTTTCGAAACTAACCTGTATGAATTCGTTTATGTATATTTAATGTTGATCGTTGTGAAAACCGTTTTGAACAGATTTCACATTCAAAGGGTCTCTCGCCAGTGTGTGTCCGCTGGTGAATATCAAGATAAGGCTTCCGTACGAACGCAGCCGGGCAAAGTGTACACTGAAATGGCCGTATGCCTACTGCAAATATAAGAAATAATAAGATATAGGTATTAGAATGAGTAAAATTCAATCGATTGTATTTGGTGAAATTTAAATGTAGCCCAAGTCGTGACAATCGGTCTTACTAATAACAATTTTTAGTATGTCGAGGTAATAGCTATATTTCCTATACAAATTTTGCTATTGTGATAATGTGATAATGGAGATAAGTTTTAGCAAAGCAAAGGGGCGGACAGTCTCAATCACCCTTAAATATCGACTGTGAAAACGAAAACTGCTTAAGTGAAGTTTATGTTTAATCCTACATTTAACTAAGCCGATAATTAAGCTGTGAAATCGGGTATAAGTGTCAGGGATATCCACCTCAACGATTAGCAGAATCATAGAAAGAGCTGTGATCACAAAGCACATATATAATTAGACCGCCGAATTAATTCCCATGTATATGAATACGTCTGAAATGTCAAAATTAATGGCGGCAACGATTTTCCATGCTATACCATAGGCCTAGGATTTTTCAAGTATGCGTGCGTTAATGGCGCTTCTTTGATTTTGTACAGCACAAATCCATGAAAAATCCTATGCCCGCAGGCAGTTTGTAGGCAAAGTCCGTTATGTGGGAGGAGTCGACGCGACGGTCTAGTTCTATGTGGTTTGTGACTGTGATTAAGCAGCGGCTCATGGGATTTAATACCGAACTGATGCTATTTCATAACCAATAACCTAGCTTAACTTGAAACTTAGCATACAGCATACAAAATCGAGTACGGAAAGTATGTGTCACCTTCTTCGCTTGATGTAAAACCTTTTAGCAACCCAAGAAGGTATGGATGTAGGCCAGCCGTAATTCGTTCCATCCTCATAGATAATTTTATTCAGAAAATTCGCAACCATGAGCTCGTTAAACCTAACATGGCCACTAAAAAAATGTTCTTAGTAAAGCGGCGCATTCAAATTTATAGGTGGCTATAGGGCTACCGCAACCGATTGCAAGATCATTCTATGAAAATACTGTATTCAAACACCACTGGCTGGTTGGTAAAAATTCACTGAAGCGTTTTCAAGTAATGAAGCTTCTTACCGAAGGATGATCGCCACGCGCCACTAAAAAGTATGCGCTCTCAACAATACGGCGCAATGGCGTTATTGACGGAGCAGTATTACAGTAATATCAAACCAGACACCAATATAATGCGATTTGGCGACTCTGAATTATTTCTTATGGGGATATGTTATGTCGCTGTCAATGCTAATAAACCCCTGACAAATTACTCGACTAAGCTGACGACTTAGAAGCGGAAACTGCTTGGTCCCTGCATGTTACTCGAAAAAAAATTGTCGAAAATTGTGAAATCTTTATAAAATAAGCAAGTAGTTGTCATTGAGGTTAGGATAGAGCAATTGGTTATATTTCAATTTTCTATGTGACTTTTTTTTCTTCTTAAAAGTTGGCAAAGGTTGATTGTGTCAATTTATGTCATTTTCGGTTGGTCGTCCAGAACCGTCCGGAAGCAATCCGAACACTTCTGAAAACGTTCGATTGCCACTCAACTGACAGTTCTTCTACTGAAAAGAAGAGAAATTTGCTTCTGGATATGAATTCAGTATCGCGAAGAGCTCTTCCGGACGGTTCTGGACGACCAACCGAAAACGACATAAATTTAACCAAGCGCTGACTAAACACTTATACGACCACATCGAGACACAAGATCAGTGCCATTTCGCATGGGTGGTGTGCATCCGGCCTAAGAGTTATATTTAAAAATCTAACTACTCGCGAGATCCGTGGTAGTGAAAAACTACAATACTAATTATGTTTCAAATGTATAAGTTTTATTCTTAATTCTTACCATTATGAACAGTTTTGTGAATATTTAGTGATGATTTTTGAGTAAAGCGTTTTAGGCACACATCGCATTCGAATGGACGTTCACCAGTATGCGTCCTCATATGGATATCTAGGTAAGGTTTGCGTGCAAATGTCGCTGGGCATTGTTCGCATTGGAAGGGGCGATCTTGAACTTAAATAAAAAAAGAGAAAACAAACACAATATTCGGTGAATTTATAAGTTTTATACAAAAAGCGAACTAAGAATAAAGTTTATCATTCATTATACACCATATTCGGATTAAACGTAACTAGGTATTGCAACTGCCGTGGAATTCAATGAACATCACGTTCAAAGTGTAAACAAAATTCAAGGTTAACTATTTTTGAATGCAACATGATACCATGGAAGACATTGTAGTTGAGGTATATTGAAGAGAGAGACATTCTCGGGTTTTTTTCTACTATTTCCAAAGAATTGAGTGGAATGTACACTATACAGTCATATTTATTTGTCTTAATCGATTATATTGTTACAGAACTTTAATATGATTCATGTCAAAGGACGATAGGCATGCAATTGTTGTGCTTCCGTTAAATGGAGGCAGGTACTTATTCAAATTTGTAATTAAAACCACGTTCTTTTCACATTCTGTACCTACACGGGTACACACTAAATTGCCCAACCTATAGAATACGGCGCGTGCCGGAGGCAACGTATTCATCGGGCAAGTGGATAAAATACACGACCTTACAGACGTTGACCCATAAGCAACGGATATGTGGGATGAGACGGATAGGGTAGGTTTATTGTTTTAGTGTCAGTTTTGTGTCCGTTGAATCCGTTGATAGGTTTCAAAAATTGACAGTAAGCTCTTTCATTGATTGAAATATTAAGAAAATGAGAGGATCTGCCATGCGCGTTCTATGACAACGAATTAAGAACAAGCACATTTATTGGTGGAAACTTTTAAACGAATCGATGACAGTTCAATGGGCGTACACAATGACATGAATGTCGTGTCTAACTATTTATTGTATTATCAAGTTTCTAAGGCCCTTTTTGTGATTGTCGATCAGCGATCGTCACGAAAATTGTCGATTGCGTCGATTGATTTTAGCTATTCGTACGCACAACATTTTTGTACGTACTGTAATAGGCTTTACCATAAAATTTGTTTGTGTTTTCTATTTCACTGCCTTTCTCCTTGTCTTAGATTGTAGCAACGACATTCATGGGAATAATAATCAAACCCATAATAGTGTAAACCGCAATTAAATTCTACAAACAATTTTTTGCGCGACTGATTTTATGGGACTCTTTCTTCCTTTGAAAACGAACACGACTGATTCTATGGGCCAGTCCCTTAAATGTCACTCTGTGGTCGTATAAGATACCAGAACTTTCGGTATTGATATTGTGAACGCCAATAATCTACTTTCTCAAAATCTTAACTTATGTCGATTTCCATTGGGCTTTTAACGTTTTGCTCTCAGATCTAAGATTTTTCCTGCGCAATGGAACATGAAATGAGATTACTTTTTGTTTGCATTTGTGTTGGTATGTTACTTCACATTCAGCTATTTTTGTTATTGCAATTTGTGTTTACAAATGTCTCTTGTTTTGGTATTGGTGAAAATATGTGTAAATCTCGCCCCCAATGAAAAATGAATTTGACAGACAGCTGATTTCTAGAGCAGAAAAACTGGTCTGAATCTGAAAAAAGTGCTTTTTCTTGCCCAATGGAAATCGACATTAGTAAAGCAATTCGCTTTAAATGACTATTGTGAATCGACTGTGAAACTCAAAATATACATGAGTGGCACTTATCTGTTCGTCTCTACTCACACTGAACTCTGCACTGTGCAACTGGGGCATTAGATTAGTAATTTGTATTAAAATTCGTTGAACCATTCTGCATTATAAAAATAAATAAATAGCCACTAAAGGGAATGAAAGTGAACTACAATTTGATTTATGTTTCGAAAAGTATACTCTTGGACGTTTGTGATGTTCGCAAGAGGTGGGACAAGGGGAAAAATACTCGTGTAACTTGTCGGTTTAACCCTCGACCCTTCGCTCAGTCTGCTCCCACGTTACTTTAAACAATTTATATGCAATTATAGAGTAATTGTTAAATTGTACTGCGTTAACAAATATTTGCATTGAATCCACTCTTTACGAAAACCCCTATTTATTTTCTTTATTACGTATTATTATTATAAACATTTAAGAAAACACTAAAAACTATGTGAAAATTATAAATATTTTGAAAAACGGTTTATTAAATTATTCTTGGAAATTGAACAAATCGAACTTGTGAAACTAGAGATCCGAACTTATCTACCAACTTTTGCACAATCATTGAGTACCTACACACTTTGTAACAACTCCATGAATAGGTTATATGGAATTTGGAAACTATATCGGCCCTGTCAGCGGTGGCTGAGTGGTTAGTATTCTATATCTGGACTACTGAGCGAGGGATTACAGGCTAAACACCCGAAAAGGAACAAATGGTACGAAATGGATCACTTTACGCTTAAACAACAAAACATAACAAGAAATTAGGTTTGAAATAAGGCACCAACGTTCATTTCTAAAGAAATTGGTAAAAGCGACACGACACAAATTGACAAAGCGTCATGATGAGCTAGTAGTAAGTCATTGTTACCGGAAAAACACAAATTACATCTTAAGTTTTTTTGTACTGCGCCACCTATCGCGAACGTCTGACAAACATCCGAGAGTATGACTGTCCTGAAAAAGCCTCTCAATGCAGCCGTTCGGACTCGGCATAAAATTGTAGGTCCCTTCCATTCGTCCCAAAAATAGAAGCTTACACAAACGAATGGTTGCGAGAAGCTAAGCCTAGGGTGTCTACCGCCTGTTGCACCACCTATTTATTTATTTTTCATTGTTACCCGAGAAGCGTAGGTTCAAGGCCCAGGGCACAGCAATTTTCTGCCACCAACAAAAGTTGAAACGAATAATATGAATTTCTCCACCACTATACCAAAAAATGGGGTATAACAATGGACCATAATTTCAGTTCAAGTGCTCCAGGGTTTGGAATCCCCGTTCAAAAATCAAAAACAGTTTTTAAAAGAAACTGGAAAACCGCTCTCGTACGTTTAAGTGATGACTGATGACATACCCCACTCTTTCTATTTCTATTTTTCTATTACGAAAGGTACAGAAACAGACCCAATTTGCCGAAAGTCTCAACACCAAATTCAACTACCCTAAGTCAGCACATTCATATTCTTGATCAGCATTGTAAGAGGAGGACAGTCATACTCTCGGATGTTTGTCAGACGTTCGCGAGAGGTGGCGCAGTAGAAAAAACCTTGCTCGAAAATCGACAAAAAAAAAATACAAGTCAAAATGATTGCAGACTTTCGGCGTTTAACATTTTTTTAAATTTATACTTATTTTCAGCGACCTACTAATAATGTGTAACATTCACAATAACGTTTTCTTGACTCATTTCACGTGTATAAAAGTGTCATTTGGCAATTAGGTAATAGATTTTTTTGTAAGTGTTGAGTGTTGTCAAATACGCACTAAGTTTACGGACCTAACTAAAAGTCATTTTTAATATTAACCCTAAAATGTTTGTAGCTATAAAAACAAATCTGCTGGACAGAGACCCCTTTCGCGTCTACATTCGTTTTGAGTCAGGCATAAATTTCCAACAATTTTATTTTTATTATCATATAAAACATACGAGAAAGTTTGGGAAAATATTCGGACTTTTCAACAGCTGACAGTATAGTTAAAAGACAATTTATGTTGACGGGTAAGGGTAAACGTCACTTACATGTAAACAGTTTCATTTCGCACTCTATTGATAGCTTAGCTATCATTACCATGTTCTCATACTATATTGACTTGTATATATTGAATAATTATTTAAGATATCAATTTCAACCTTTCGCCTCGGTATCGACTTCGATAGCTATATGAGTCACCACTCAATCATAGTTATGTGCAATGGCAACCCTTTATTTGTAATGCAGAATATAAAAAAATCCTCGGATAATATTATTTAAATGTCATTTGATAAATTGGTGACTGCCACGCTCACTGAATTATAGCAAATCAAATCAATTTGTGTATTGGTTTGTTTTACGCAATATTAATGTGCTTCACTATCGTTTGTTTACCACTATGGGTTTATCTCCTATAGAGATGGAGATCCACTATTGAGATGATAAATTTCAGAAATACAGGATTATTATAAGAAAAAGTCTCTTTTTTTTGAAAAATGATTTCGTGAATTTTTTTTAAATGAATACCCCTGGAAATGATTTTTTATGCAAACGTGAAGAATGATTAACATTGCACATACACGCAACCATAATAAACCAGACGATAAAACTTTTTTGAATTACAGATAACGAATAGAGCAGCCTTTAGTTTCATTTACTCCGAAAATGGTATATAAAAATAAATGACTGTATTAATTTAATAAAACATTAATTAAAATTGTATACCTATGGATTATGTAAATTTCATGAAAAGGGTAGTACTACATTTATTAAAAAAGTAAATGTATTTTATAGCAAAATATAAAAGAAACTGACAAAATTGTGTCAGGGAAACTAACCCGAATGTGTCCGCCTATGGATATTTAAAGTGGATTTTTGTGTAAAACGTTTCAAACATATATCACATTGAAACGGTTTTTCGCCAGTGTGTGTTCTCATGTGGATATCTAAATATGGTTTCCGACAAAATGATGAACTGCACTGACTGCACTGGAACGGTTTATGAATGCTCCAATAACCTAGAATAAACAGTGGTATGTTAATATACAAATGCACAAATACAAAACAAGAATTATTATTAACCAATTATCTCCCTTTTCTTCCTATTCAGTGAGCGCGGATGACTTAAATAATTTTATTCTATGTTTTGAAAAAGAAAACATCTCATCTCTAGACGCGTACAGTTTCATTAATTAAACGACAGAGAGAGAGAGAGAGGCAAGATGAGAAAATGATCTCGATAAGTATTTTGCAAAGCACAATATCCAATTTAAATCTAAAAACAAGTAAAAGTGTTAACTTCGGCCGATGCTTTGATATCCTCCACTGCATAAAAGTCATGCAAAATGTTTGCCATGAGAATTACTATACACGCATGGGTATAATATTGGTTTTGTATGGGAGGTACCAAAACTACTTGACCGACGCACGTAGCTAATTTTCAATACCAACCTGACGAGGGTAAAAAAAAGTCCTCTCACAAAATTTCATCCGCCTAGGTAAATTCGTTTGGACGCTATCGTGTTTTCAACAGACAGACGGACAATCGATTCAGAATTTGATCCTGATTCAGAATATACTATATACTCTATGGGGTCTCGTTCTTGGCGTTACAAATGTAATGATTAGAATACACATGTTCTTATGTGGTGATACAAATGTAAATTCTGCACCCAACGCAGCACTGCAGCATGTCCCTATTTCTAAATCTACTACACAGAAACGCAGTGAATTAAATTAAATAGACTTGGCATCATCGAATTTTTAAATTCAGCTGCTGATGCATACGAGGAAAAGAGAGAAGGGAATTATTTGTCGTATGTGTTGCACTCTCATATTTTTCCCCGCATTGACAGCAACCGATGCAAGTTAAATTCTGCACATCTGTTTCATCTGCAGTACTGCTTGCAGGGAAGTGTTCAGAATTTCTGCGCATGTGTTTTGGGCATAAGCCAACCTTACAATCAGCAGAAATTTGTGTTTTGGATGCGGGTTTCGATATTCGAAATCTCGCTTGTTTTATGAGAATCTCGAAAATGGTGGACATTTTATCGGGAAATTTCGATTACAAAAAAGCGTTTTTTAAACCAATCATTTAGAAAAAAATATTTTATGTCATATTTCACTTATATATAAATTTGTATAGCCAGTAATGACAGTTGAAAAATGATATCCTCAAATTAATGCATACAAACATACCTCTCTTTCTTAACAAAGAGTGACCTACAGTCGAGGAGACAATACCAGGATTTAGACGAGGCAGGTATTGGCAGCCCTGACGATCAAAGTGGGCAACTCTCAGGCCCGGCCCCAGCCAAACTAGCGCCCTGTGCAAGATTTACAGAAAGCGCCCTTTTTTCTTATATGCACAGATGCATACATAAGTCTTTTTCACATCACTCAGGAAGTAGACTTACAATTCGTTTTTTTATTGAGGTATCTAATGTTGGCTTTGTATGGGAGTGGGAGGTAACCAAACTACTTTACCGATATTGAGCATTTTCAATACCAACCTGACGACCGTAAAAATAAGTCATCTCACAAAATTTCATTCACCTACGTCGATTTGTTTGTACGCCATCTTGTTTTCAACAGAAAGAGAGACAGACGGACATGGCAGTATCTATTCGGAATTTGATACTGATCAAATCCGGTGACTCCTTCCTGACGTTACAAATGTAATGAAAGTGAGTATACAAAATGTATTAACTCATAAATGAACTTTAAAAAAATTAGATTCAAGCAATATTTGGTCTTCTTTTTATTTTTTTTCTATTGCCACTTTTAATTTAAAAATGTATACTTATAGAAAAGAAATTACACGAAACATTTAAAAACAGTCAAACAAAATTCGTATCTAGCTAAAAAAAAAGCTGCCTGGATTTTAAAATGTTCCAGCTAAACGCATATTAATCCAGTCAGATCTGACTGGAAAGCAGTCAAAATGGCAACGCTGCTGAGAGTCTGAAGTGGAAGAGAAGAGAATACTATATTTTCATAATTCATATGCAAAATGCAAAGCTACTTGTAAGAGAAATTTGTTACTCTTTTTCGTAGATGAGAAATCCCATCCATATGTGCAGAATCAAAAACTTGCACGTTCTACACAAACAATTCCCTAGAATGAATTTTTTTGTTTGAAATATTTTCCTATGAAAATTTTGCGAGTGACTGTGCAAGAAATAAAACCTGCACATACGGGGTGGAACTTTTTTTGTTTTGAGATTTTTGAACTAGGTTTTTTTGTAAAATGTAAGTGGATGTGCAAGAAATATATTTACACGAACTGGGTGGAATATTTTGAGATAAGGTAGGTAAGAAATGAACTTGTATAGGTTTAGTGGGATTTTTTATTTTGCGATATTTTAAGTTAGATTCTCCCTGAAGTTGCAACATTGCAAGTAATGTGAGTTAATGTGCAAGAAATAATTGAGCACAGGTGTGGTGGATGTTGTTATTTTGAAATTTTTTGAACAAGGTTTTTGTTTAAAACGCAAATGACAGTTTTAGTTCGCGCAAGATAAAATTAATTTTTCTTAGGCTTACTGTTACTCTCCGCGTAGCTGCGCTTCATTTCTTAGTCGCACATGCGACTTTGCCGCTCCGTGGACAGAGCTTCGTTTGTTTATATGCAATCTGCAAGGAAGCTGCAAGCAAGCGTACAACAAGCTGCAAAAGACGAAAATCGTGCGTATGAAGCGCAGCTACGTGGACAGTAGGCTTAAGAAAAATTAATTTTATCTTGCAATGCGCCCCCAGAACTTGGCGCCCTGTGCATTTGCACATCTTGCACATATGGTTGGTCCGGCCCTGGCAACTCTATCAGCAATATTAGTCAGTATGCTTAATAGGTTTGTTTTATTATGTTAACATGAACCTAATATTTGCCCGACTGCTCTTTCAATTTTAATTCTACATGGGATAGGTTAGGTTAGGGTAGGTTAAAAGTGGCTCTCGATGAGAGAAACACTTAGGCTGTTATTGGGCCCATTGTGCATACCACTGGGATTTGGGGAGCTATTTCTTTGATGGCTACTAAACCATTTGCTGCCGTTTATGAAGCTAAGAATGTTAGCGGTGCTGGTATTGCCTAGATAACTGAGATCATTGAGAAAATAGTTTCCTAGGTGGGCCTTTCTTAGATTGGCCAGGGCAGGGCAACTGCAGCTTCTGCAGAAGTCATTGTATGGCAAAAGTCATTGTAATATGCAGTGCCCAGAGATGACATTAACGACTTTCGAGATGCTGGATCTTTAAAGTCGAAGAAGCTCCTTGGATCTCTTTGTGTATCGCAGTATCCTAGATGTTTCCATCTGAACCCTGGTCTGCTCGCTGCGTCCGCTTGAATTATTTGTTTAGCGTAGGAAAGTGGTGCATACACGTTTTGCAGACTTATACTATCCACGCCAAAGAAGCCTCGCCTTGCTAGTTCGTCTGCTGCACAGTTTCCTGGGATGTCACAGCAGAGGGCGAGATTGTAATGTCCAGCTATCTCGTTAAGAGATACGCGGCAATCTTCCACCGCCTTAGATCTTATTTCGCTGGATATTAGGGATTTGATTTAAGCTTGGCTATCAACGTATATGACGATATCTCTTAGTGATACCGAATTAATCGACAGCCACGCTGTAGCTTGACGAATAACTGTAATTTCGGCTTGGAAGACACTACAGTGTTTCGGAAGACAGAAGGAGAGGCCCAGATTCAATTTTTCTGGAAAGACTTCGCCGCCCACTCCCACCAGTGTCTTAAAGCCATCTGTGAATATTGACAGTGATTTGTTTAGGACATTTTGTGAATCCCATTGGTTTCTGTTCGGTATTTCATGGGTGAAGCCTTTTTCGAAGTTGATTTTTGTAGGCAGATAATCGGTAGTAGTGGACAGGGGGATCGTCTGTAGAAGCATGCTGCCGTGCCGAGTAGGTTGCCCTCTTGTTGCTTGTGCAGTGTTCTTTACTGACGATGTCTAGTGAATGTAAGTTACGCATGGTTTGCAGAGCGGCGGTTGGTGATGTCCTCAGTCCGTGATGCACAGGCATGCAAAGCGTTGAGTCTTCTTTAAGACCTTTAGATTAGAACTTTTGTTCAAGGCCGGCCACCACACAACGATGCCATATAGAATTATCAGTGTTATGACCGCAGTATAAATAATTATAATAATAATGCGTGGCATAATGCTCCAAAATGCGCTTCGCCCCGCAGTATAAAGCCAATGCATTATATTGGGTTGAAGGCCCTATCTGGAGGCGACAGCCCTTTACAGTATAGAGCCACTAGGGATTTCCTAGCGCGTTCGGCAATATGTTGTCTCCATAAGAGCTTCCTATCCAGCCTCAACCGCAAATATTTAGCGCTGCTAATGAACTCAAGTGGAGTTCCTTTAAGCTTTGGGGGAGTGACAGCAGATAGCTTAACCTTCCTGGTAAATAAAACTAACTCCGTGTTCGTTGGGTTGACGCTAATACCGCAACTATCGGTCCAGGAGACTAGTTTGCGTAAAGCGAGTTGCAGGATGTCGGAAAGTGTTTGAGTATACTTTCCCGAAACGAGTAAGGCGACGTCGTCCGCGTAGACCACAACTTTACACCCGGTGTTCTCCATCGAGATCAGAAGTTCGTTAAGAAATATGTCCCATAACAATGGACATAGCACTCCACCTTGCGGTTTGCCTTGGTGTACGAGTTTTTTACAGGGGGGGGGGGGGGCAACACGCCCTCCATACAAATTTCAAGCTTGTTTTAGGCAGTAAAAACTACAAACAAATTAAGTATCTATTTTCTAAATATTGGAAAAATCAGCCTACAACTTTTTTCTTTATTTGTTTCCTTAAATTTTAAGTTTGAAAGCATTTTTTGCAAAAACTATTAATAGAAATAAGTTGATTACAAAATAATGTGAAAGAACAGACTCTTGGCGCTCAAAAATCGTAAGTCCTTTAATGTAGGTGTTGCAATTGTTTTTTAACTCCTCTACAAAAAACCGTTATCAATTTTTGGCGCCTAAGTTATCGTACTCGTGCCCACAAATTCTCTAGGTTAGCATGGATATTTGTCCAAAAAAATATATCTATTCAATATCCTATCAGAAAACGCCAGGAGTATTCGAATTTTCGTATCTTATTATGAGATAAGTAAAAATAAGGTTCTCAGATGATAATCTTTAACCTCCCTGCACTGATTTTGGCGAGGATTTTGGTGAATTCTAATATGCGGTTCGATTCCTTTTTATAATGGATTAGCACAAAAAACGGATCGTTTTCTGTTATCACTTTTCTATTTTTGATTTCTTTTTAGAGTTACTGAAAATCTATCAATACAGCTACACAAGTTCTTGTTTAACAGCTAGTACAATTTATTTACGTTTTCATAAAATTTTTTAACAGCATCCGGTGGATATATTTTATGTTAATTACTAATTCTTAAATTAAATCAATTTAGGTGCACATTTCGATAATTAAATATAAAATGCAACCAATGCATTTAAAATAGCGATATTTCCAATCAATGTTTACAAATGTTTTTTTTATTCTTTTAACAATATTTCAAATAAATTCGATGTATGTAATAATCGCGGGGGACTGTTCTTTAGTTGAATGTAACTTTTAGGTTTCCCATTTTCCCACTAACTGGTTGGGGACCAATTTGGTAAACAGCAAACACTATTATGAAATTGGGAAGTACATAACTTTCAATGTTTTGGGGTCGACTTGCATATTTTTGTTACCATTTTGTATTTTTTTGGGTGATTTTTAATTTAGTGTAAATTGTTTTTAAAACTATGTATTTGGAAAATTTTTCATTTTCTTATTTTGGTAGGTATAAAGAAAAAAATTACCACAAGAAACGCAAACTATACCGTTGTTACTGGGTCTTTACAGGTTTCAAGGAGTAAATAACTTACTGACAATTGACACGAATTCTTAACGACGTCAACAGAGAATGACGTCAGTGCTACATATAAATGTGGCGTGCTACATGCCGTGTACTAGTACCTTAACAAACAGTTTTTTACTTTGTATTGAATACTAGCGTAGCCCCTGCAAACTTCGTTGTGCAAAATAGAAAAATAAAAAAATCAATTTCAAATTCATTTAAATCAAAGATAAACAGTTTTTATTGTAATGCTCTGTCAGAAATCGTATTGCCTAGATAATATTCTTGTCTTTAAGGACAATGCATTATGAATATCAATGTTACACATTTTAAAATCTTTTGGCTTCCGAGACTGTCAAAGAGTATGAGCAGTGCCAAGTCCCTTTGTCCAATTTTTACCAAACCATTATAAATAACCATCTCGAGCCAAAATCAAAGATTCTCTGAAAACTTAAGCTGTGCAAAACTTTTCGAGTTTTTGAAGAATACTCAAACCAACATAACATTTTTATATAAGGACTGTAGGAGAAAAAATCCAGAAACATTTGAGCGGTCTGGCAATACATGCTCTTAAGGCGCTAGTACACGATATGTAGCACGCCTCATATATATGTGGCTCTGACGTCAACAGAAAGTGCACAAAGAGAGCTTGTACACGGCATGTACCCATACCCATTGGGACCATTCGCTGACGTCAAAATGACGTCAGTGCTACATATATATGAGGCGTGCTACATATCGTGTACTAGCACCTTTATACTCATTCATTATTAATAAATAAATAAATTACAAATTATTTCATTTTAAAGCCGTGTGTAAATTGGGATAAATTTCTATCGTGATGTAAAACGAATGTTAAGCTTTCAACAATGTATCCTGCTTTGGGAGCAAGATAAAAAATGTCCACGACTGGGTCGCACCTAACTTTCTCGTTTATTGCGAATCTCAGAGTCATTTCAGCAAATTTTATATTTAAGGTCATACCCACTCAATATGTACTCAGGTAACTAAACCCTTGTTAATTAACAACGTAATACATACTACATAAACATACGTAGGTATGTTATAACTATGGATTCGAAAAGCACTTACTAAACTGTTTAGCTGAAAACTGAGTACGACGTATTCTTCGGGATATAAACATTACCCAGCAGTTACATTGTCATCCATATCGAAAATATCGTTTTCGAGATATGAGCAGTTTTTAAAGTACCATTTTTAGCGATTGGGCTGGAAATCGAAGGACGAATTCATGGTTCAAAAAACACTGTTTTGCAACTGTTTAGCTCAAAACTTAGCAAAATGTATTACTGTAAGTTTAAGCATTACCTGCTAGTTACATTTTTATCATAATCGAAAATGGCGTTTTTGAGATATGATCAGTTTTTCAAAACGCAATCTTTTTAGAGAAAAACTGAATTTGCTATCAAGTTAAGAATGACGATAGTATCTTAAAAATAAGTTTTTGTTAAAATCTTTTGTACCATTTTAAAAAAAAGCCAGTTTTCAAAAGTGCCGTTGCTGGACTTTTTAACGAAAAACTCATGTTAATCATGCCTACATTAACTCAACTATCAATTTTGGTTAAAATCTATATTATGAAATATTTCGTAAAATTTATATATATATGTGAAGTACCGTAAAAATTAGGACTAGAATAAAACAAAAAAAAACCTCCTAGAGGGAAGCCCACAAACTCTAAGAAGTTTGAAACAAATTCACCCAAGCGTTTAGACTTCCCAGCTATGGGACAGACAGGCATACGGACGGACAGAATTGCGAGACCCAATTTTTTGAGTTCCCCTATAATCGTAATATCAGAATTGGACAAAATCTCGAGTTCGAAATTTTGTACGGAAACAATATGTATCTTTCTCTTACTACGTATTGTGACTCGGTAAATTGATGTAAACGCCACCTACCCAGATTTTTACATACCCGAATCACAGGATAATGTTAATTTCGATTCGCCAGAAAAAAGCACTTTTTCTTTCCCGAGATCACTTTTTTCGTTCGTTTGGTACAAAAAAAAGCAATCTTTTTCAGAGTCGAGAGCACTTTTGCGAATCTAGATTTTTTCTCAGAGACGCTCGAGATTTACCAATAGACTTACATTATGATGAAAAAAAAATCTTCACAACGAAAAAGGTAAACAACTTTTGGCAGGCACACCACCAACACCAACAAAGAACAGCGCAGTGGCAGTATATTTCTTTTTGTTAGATTGGCCAGACGAAATCTAGAGAAATCTAAAAAAAATCTCAGATTGCCAATCGAATTCAACATAAGTTTTATGACAGTTGATTTCATCACAGAAGTTTCTACTGAAATTAGGTTCGTTCGGGTACTTTTTTGCAAACGTAAAATTATTAAAAATTTGCTAAGAAACTGTGCAAATGCGACCACGTACTGAGTAAATTGGAAAAAATGAGAGAGAAATCCATTTCCATTTTTGAGATTTGACATTTTTCATTTTTCTATACTGAAAGTACACGAACGAACCTATTATGAATCGGTGCGCCCAAAATATTTTAATTTAATTTATTGTATACATTAACAAATTTGATATCAGAATGCCGCTACTACATATAAAACAAGTAAAATATTTGTGAAAAACTAAGAGATGTGAATAAAATCATGTAAACAATTGTTAACGAATCACTCGAAATTACCAATAATACAACAATTTTTTTATTGTGTTATCTGTTGCCCTTTAGGATTTACAAATAATATATCTCATATGTATTTGGATTCAATTTTCTCCATACGCAGTACAGGATTGCGCCAGGTTTTTAGTTTGGAATGCACTAGTCCAAAACAAGCGGCTAGTGACGGCTACAAATAAGAAAATTATTTGGAAAGAGCTCGTTCCGATCGTTATAAACTTTTCTGGGGACTCGGCGTAAGATATACATATCTGGATTCCTGTACAATGTGTAATATTTAATATTTAATTAGGGGTATCGCGAATAAATTCCGATGGAATTTTTTCCCTTGTCAGCAATGTAAATCAAATTGCTGAATGGGAAACATTCCGGGGGAAATATTATTCGCGATAGGGCCGAATGTAACTCCACAGAGTTCCCCCGCATACAAGTCCTAAGCACTTCGGGTACATCTGTGCAGTTACAAAAAAGTTATGTAAGGAGTCATAACTCAAAATTTTGAAAAATTGTTACATTTTTTTAACTTAAAATGCATTTTTCTCAAAATGTTTACTAAATAAAAATTATGTTAAGCTACTTTTTTACGTACGATCAACAGAAGTTGTAGTAAAAGCCATTATTTGTGAGACAAACTTTTCTGTGATCGGATTGAAAATTATCATGTAAACGCAGATTGAAGGATCGAGTTTATCATGGGGGAGAGTGTGTGTTCTTATATAATACCCTATTCACACCAAGCCGAAAACCAAGTTTTCGTCAAAAAAGTTTAGAAAACTCGTAGATGCATTCACACCGAACACCAACTCGTTTTCGTTTAACGTGTCAATTAGCTGTGAAACTAGCTATGAAATGTTTGTGGCGACTAGACTTTTATTTTAGTTACTAAACTTGGCACGTATTGACATAATATACAAACAAAAGGTGTGTCTGATTCAACAACCCAACGATCGTACTCGTTTTCGTGGCGTTTTCATGGAAAACGACCTCAAACAACTCGTTTTGAAAACTGCAATATGTATGGGAAAACTTCTGTTTTCGATGAAGTTTTCGACTGTTTTCGCGAAAACCCAGTTTTCGGCTTGGTGTGAATGGGGTATAAGACTTTGACTTTCGATTCAGTTTGAATTCGATCTTTCAAGGCTGCATTCCAGGTTTGACTATTTTAACTACAGCGTTGACAAGCTGTGACAGTTCGAAGGAGGGGAAGTTAACTAAATTAACCAGAGGCAAAAGTGTGGTTCATTTCGTTCATACTACAACATGTCATTAGTAACAATAGCTGTCCCAGATTCCAAAAAGTAACTAAATAAACAATCGCTGAATAAACTAAATAATCGCAGTTGCAATGTTTCTACAATGGATGGCACTGTGTTCTAGGTAAAAAAAATAGCAATGGCGCCCAGAGGTTCCATACTTTCGCCGCACTGAACCAAAAGGGCTAGCGCTAGTGCTTATGTTTGCTTAATTTTTCCGCGCAGGTTTGTATGAAACTGACATTTCACTAGCAGTTCATGTATAGTATGTCAATGGTGGAGACGATTAGGTGAGAGATAGTTTTCGGGCAACAGTGCCCTGCGGACACATTTTTGGAGATGTTTCGCAATGCAAGAACATCTATGTGCAAAAAACCGAGCCTTTTACATCAACAACATTCTGGAGGAATATGTAGTTCTATTCGAACCGTTTGTTGGGCAAAAGTCTTTGCTGATGAAGGGCAACGCTAGACCACATTTGGTCGTCAGTTACGTTGCAGACTACTTGCATGAAATGGAAATCGATGGCTTCTCCTGGGATGAGCCCGGATATGAATGTCATTTATTGGGATCTGTTGGAGAAAAAGATTAGGATGATACCCACATTTCCAGAGACATTCAGTTGCCTAAAATCTACGTTTTTCGGACGAACTTGCAAAGTTGTAAGTCGTCATAATCTGGTTCGCCGAAAGTCACATTGCACTTACTGGTTAGGATTCAAAATTGTGCTTTGAGACTAATTGCGTATTTTATAAATTTGCTTGAACATTACACAAATGTACCGTGTCTCTACTGTTTGATAAATCTTCTCTGATAAATAAAAGTCTTGATTATTCACAGTGCGTGTTGTAGCTTTATTGGTTGAAACAAAACTCATCGTTAATTCAAAAGTGACATTACAAAAAGTATCTCATAAGTGCTGCCACTACATAATAATTTGTTGATGTCAATGTATAACACTGTTCTAATAGTATTTTGCAAACGTCGGTTCAACCCTTAGGCGCAATGCTCGCTGAAACCTATTTTCGGTCGTACTATGAACTATAGAGATTTGCCCTACGAATGTGGGATGCCTTGTCTTTACCCCTCCCCTCAGTATAATTTACAGACAATTAAAACAGTTCTTCTGTGAAAACTAAATACATACTATCTCAGAAATGATAGTTATGCAAGTAAGTAAAGTTATTCAGATGGTGCAGCGTAAACAACTTCTAATATGTATCGTCCCGTACGAACGAAAAGCAGATAAATTTGAATTTACTGCTAGATTCCACATTTCACCTTCACTCGAAATGAAATCGGAAATGAATTTCTGTGTTCTACATTCCACTGTATTCGATTTCGATTTTAAAATTTTCGGAATTGAGACAAAGTGAAATTGTGATTTCGAAAAAACTTCGGAGTTTCCGAATCGCTCGAAATGCAGAAACGAATTCACTCAATTTGCTATTTCGATTTCTGGAACTAGGTTCTTATACTTTGTTTTACTAATGGTGTTTGAATTTTTCTACAAATTGTGTTTCAAAGCGTTCCCTTAATTTTCTTCTTACTTGCAGGTCGCTGTGAGAGATTTTGCCCAAAAAGTACACAAACAAATCTAATACTTTCGTCACAATTTGTCTTTTAATTTTTGGCAATGATATGGAAAATAGTTGAAAAGGATTTTTTTTTTGTATTGGAAACATTTAGTAAGTCCTACCTGTATGAATACGCTTGTGAGTGTTGAGGGAAGATTTCTGACTGAATCGTTTTAAGCACAATTCACATTGAAAAGGCCGTTCGCCTGTGTGAGTTCGCATATGCACTTCGAGGTAAGGCTTTCTACAAAACGCAGCTTCACACACCTTTAAATGAAATTAGTATAATTAACTAATCATTCATGGTATAAACGTAATCTTACTGTGCACTGAAATGGTTTTGTTCCAGAGTGTAACTTCATATGTACGTAGTAACTGCTTGCTGATGAAAGCATTTTACCACAAACCTTGCATACTTGAGGCTTACTTCTAGATTGTCCTGATCCAGTACTGTTTGTTGATGATAATGATATTGACATGACATTCGGTTGGATGATTTCGGGTTTTAGTCCATCAGAAACATCAGATAAGGGGGTTGTTGATTGTTGAGCCTATAAATTAACAAGAACAAAACAAAAAAATTCGTTTAAATATTTCAAAGTATGCATGGAATAACATTAAATAGAATAATTATAACAGAATTAGATAGATAAACTAGATAATAGTACACGACGATGCACACATCTACACATAATATAGTTGTAAATAATAAAGTCATCCCTACTAGAAGACAACAGTCTATTGAACGTTCGATAAAAAACATGATTGAGGAAATATAAAAGGAATGCTTTCCCAGCAGGTCCGTATAGGTATCGTAGGCAACGCTTCGCACATGGTCATGGTCATGGTTCATTTGTGTCAGTATGTCAATTTGAAGTCAATTTGATTAGAAAAAGGACACATTGAGAATTAGTGGTCACGCTGCGCTAGCTGGCTATTGGCAAGGACTTTCATTCCCTGAAGTACTTCAACAACCATCTAACCAACCAACCATCTTGACAATTATTTCGAGCTTCTTGAGGCTATTTACGTAGATCTGGTCAAGACTTTATTAAGGTTTTTCCCCTAGTTGGCATTAATGATAATTGTATGATTTTTTGAGCCTTTAATTACGGTTTTTGCTGCTGGTGTCCTTCCAAAAACTTTAACTGCAATCTATTTTCACGACAGAGGTGTGTTGTAAGAAATCCAAAGAAAGTTCATCCGCATAAACAACAACAACAGGCGAAAACTGTGTCAGCCGATAACATGGATTACAATGTGGAAAATCTCTGTTGGATGTTGTCATTCAGATGTGCCGTCGTGCTGTTCAAAAAAGTCGGTAATACAATAGCGATGACAGGCGATCACATGGTCATCTAAAGTCAAATAAACTAAACATCATTTTATCCACATGACGCAGAGGAGGATCTTCTATCGCCAGAGTAACATCAGCATGTCATCCAGATAGGACATTTTTATGACCTTCTAATCGTAGCCATCTGGCTCTAACTTATTCCATGAACCCTTATATTTTAAAGAACGCAAAACTCTAGCCAACGCATTTCAAAATAAATAATTTAGTATGTATCACGCTTTGTTAGGTCAAAACTAGTACTTAGTTTGGTTTTAAAATTACACGACTCAAATATAGCGTCCAATTTGAAAATTATACAATTTTAATGACTGACTTACCAGTAAAATCTGTGAATGCAACACGTTATTCTTATTGTCAATTGTTGTGATAACTGATCGCTGTTGGTGTTGATTCGTTTGCTGACCCTGTTGTTGTTGCTGTTGACCATGATGTGAATTTTGGTTTCGGATTTGATGGGCCTCTTGAGGGGGAGGGGGACACGTAGAATAATAAGTCAATGGCTCCGATTTGATTTGTTGTTCGAACATGCTAATTGTCGCCAATAAGTCAGTTGCAGGAGGTACGGGCATTCGCCCGACCCCCCAATGTGCTGGGTAACTAATTTTGACTCCTGTGTGTTACATTCTTTCATGAAATTTACCCGAAATGCATATACATCAAGATGCAAGTTAAGATCACTGGAAGAGCCGCTGATCTTCTAAAGAACAAAAGAAAACAATAATTAGCCAATGATTGTGAAATTTTTAAAAATAGTAATAAACATTTATCAGTGATTGATCTTTCTAAATTAAGAAACTAAGAAAGCCGGGTTTTTGGGTAAGTTTAGCTTTTTTTTGAGAATGAGCAACTCAAATCGTTATCACCCTAAGGAAAAACGCTTTCAATTTCTGGTCCTGCGTCACGAGTTTTCTCAACCGAAAGAACCTTACCGGCAGGATACTTTTCAGCTACTAAGTAAGTTACGACAGCGACGAATATGCCACATACGGCATACAACGCAACGTGTCGGCAGGTGTTCTATATGGAACTTTTGTAGGCCCTCTCATATGGAATATTACGTATGACAATGTTTTGATCCTGCCAATGCCTCCGAGAGTGAAGATTATTGCCTTTAATATCGCCTCTGAACCAAGCATATTCACAAGATCGATACAACTAACCAACCTGTCTCCGTAATCAAAGCCTGTATGGAGACTGCTACCCTTGATTTAGCAGAACAAAAATCTAAAGCAGATCAAATAACTAGTGGGAAAGCAACGGAATTCAGGCAAGTATTCATGGGAAACCAATTTATTAATTTAAAATCAGCGATCCAATGGTTAGGTGTAATGATCTATAATAGACAAAACTTAAAAGCGCACCTAGACAACGTCGCGTCGCCGTTGGTAAGAAAGCATAGCTTCCTATGATGCTGCCGAACATCAGTGAACAGTCGCAGACTATTTCTGTTTATTGTAACAAATTTAATTCAACTATTAGGTATCTCCAGTGTGGGCTAACGCAATGGCAATCAACGAGTGAAGCATGAAGCCAACCCGAGTTTATCCACTTTAAGTGCTTTGAGGACAATCTCTGCATTTAGAACAGTTTATAGAAGAACCGGCACTGATCCTAAAAGCAATATTACCAATAATATTGCTGACAAAATGAAGACTGTACAGAAGAAAAGTTGTTAGGAACCGACACAGAGCAAACGGCGAAATCCAAAAAGAGGAAAGTGGTATTGTTGGCGAAATGATCCTCACAGAGGAAACATGGAGCAAAGTAAACTTTTTTTTACCAGTGTCCAAAAAGGAACTGAGGACTATCGTATAACGCCAGTCCGGCCAGGAAGAAGATTCTTTTTTACCAAGCCACTAACCAAACCTAACCTAGTCATTCGGGGAGAGAGCTAGAAGAGTACGAAGGTGCGGTTTAGTGCGTGGCACCGTGGAAATATATTTATGGAATCGTACATGCCAGGTACCTAGTACGGATTACTGTCTATAAACTAGCATGGACATTATTTTCCAATTAATCAGAGCGGCATGCAATCTCCGGTTAAAATTATACATATTGGTGCCAGTTTCCTAAGACTTTAACAAGCTTGCGCGTCTAGATCTGATATGGTGGACATCTCCTGATGAGCCCAACCACCAAATCAGCATTTATATTTAACTATGTAGAGATTAACCTAATGCTCTTAAATCGAATGAACGAAATGTAGACCGCATTCTGAGAACATTTTACAAGTTCGTTTTTTTATTCACTTGTCACCGATTTAGCACATTGAGATCTAATTGATTGCCGTATTGGTTTGGAGTGTTATTAGTTGTTACTTCATATCACAACTTTGTACTTGCACCCCAGTTAGATTAAGTGGTTTATATTGTCCATCACTACATCACACTGGTCCAGTTGTATTATATATTAACAAAATCGCACATATTGCATACCTACGTGCACCGATAATTCCAGCTATCAATTTGCGGTTGTGCCAAAACGTATTTCCTATTCCGGCACTTCCCTAATAGGAGTGAATTTACATTTTTTGTTTCTCACCCGAGTCCAATAGCTTTCGAAGGGTATACGATATAAAATCTTTAGCAATTATTGTAAACAAAATTATTCTATTAACTGCCGTAGGTAAAATAGATGTGCTTTGCAAATTTATTAGACATAGACGAGCCTCCCGAATGCCAGTCTATATACATGGGTGTGATCATGTGAAATTAAGGAGGGAATATAATTTCCGCTTATCACAGCAAATTCGTTTAAATCGATCAGCGTTATGCATGCATGGATTTATTTTTTAAAAGATTATTTTGGCACAGCTATATAAGTGCATTTTGTTTTAACTGAACATGAAGCTACCAAAACAAAATATATATGTACATACATACAGTGCATATCCTCAGCTTTTGAAGTCTATAATTGCTACTAGCCGTACACCCCTATTTATGAAGCGAAGAGTTGTGCAGCTACCGTCATTCTGCTGGGAAAAAAGCGCACAATAAATGTTTTTCGCTTATTGGGTAAATATGGCAGAGGCAGTGATAATTTTTCTTTCCGATTACGCCTTCATGCCCCGTAAATACACCGTGATTTTACTTCACTTGCACTTATATTTAATAACAGCCATATACCTATTTATCTATTCGTATATGAGTATATATGGCCACAAATAGTTATATATATTATATATATGCAAATATATAAAGAGAAGAGGTTTCAAGTGGCAAACTTTTCCCAGAGAATTACTTCAATAAGATTTTCAACTTGAGGGGTGCGTTTTTTTCTGATCAGAAAAGGAAATCCCAAATAATCACCATTTGCATTGTTGTGTGCGTTGGGATTTATTTGTGCGAGCAGAATGATATCACCGCTTCATTGAGTGTGTTGGTGCTTAGTTTAGACGAAACGTGACAAAGGACTGCACATGCACATTGAAGGTAGGTAGTGAAGAAATTATTTTTTCCCAAATTGGAGCACCGTAAAAAAAAAATTATTAATTCAGACATTAGCTGACATCAGTCTTTTTTTCAGTTGGCTGTCAGGTTATATATATGAGACTTACCTACTACGATACATGGAGGCAGATCACCGGAAACTAGTTCATAATTGGAAAATGGACAATTTTTAGAAGTTTGTCTTTTGAATTGGCAACATTTTGTCCAGTGACAACTACTTGCATGTTCAATACAAAACAGCTGTTTGACGACAAGGGGCGACAGTAACAGTAAACATACAAAAATGCGCAACTCCTAATTTGGTCGGACAATCGCGTAAATCTGGAATCAAACAAACAATTCATACAACTGTCTGTCAAAGTTTGATATTTGTGATTTGCGTAAATTTCCGCAGTTGATTTCCGAGCCTAAATCGTAGCGGAAAATTGTGAGGTCTGCGTAAATAATTCTTCATACAAAATCTGACAGTTCATTTACGAGGTGGGAAATTTCTGCAATTTATGAGGCTATTACGCGTTTAAATGAATTCCCTTATTCTTTCGAGCCGAAGCCCTCGCAGCTAGGTTTCATTCAACGGTCCGTGAGTTGAAAAGCTTGATCGCCAACAAAAACACTATATGGTAATTTCTAATGTAAAAATGGGTGATGTGTGGATATGCAACGTCAAAAATAATTTACTAATACACTCTCATATGATTGATGAATTTTTGACCTAAGTCGAACAGTTGGGTCTCGGTATTTTTAAAGATTTTGCTGTGACAACTCATTTTATTTCACATTCAATTTCTTTCACGGCAATAGCAATCAGTTCTAATAAAAGCATAAGAGGATGAGAAACTATTATTATGAATAAATATAGCGGAAGCAAACAAAAGTTCCAGCGAACAAAATTTCTACGTTCAACTGAAAACATTTCCACTACCGCCCAGTTCTAGCTTCGAAAATTCATTCACTAACGGTTATTCGTGCAAATTAAATGATTCGTAATATTCGTCAAGCCACGCATAATATTTTTCTTATAGTTTGTGGTTTCCGTTTTTTGAGTTCTTAAAAGCATTGTTTACAAATACGTACACTCAAAAGAATCTGATTGCAGTATTTTTCGTAATTTTTAAATACACAAAAAGGTTAAGTAGGTACCTACAAAAACCACGTGACGTGCTCAGTTACCAGTTCAGTTAAACCGTTAAACAAGGCAGTGCAATTACACGTCAGTCCATCACAAAGTTGAGCTTTCATTTTACTCGTGAGCAGCCGAAGGTTAGAAGATATATCTACTAAAACTAACATTTCAGCATTTCAGTAGTTCAAAATTGTACTAGATTTGACTTCCATTGTACTAGAATTTAGGTGTTAGGTAGGTCTTTTTAGTTTTGTTTGTTCAATAATTTTTTAGTTTTTTAGTTTTGAAATTGGTTATACTCGAATTTAATGTTTGCGGTAAACTTATTGTTAAAGCTTATTCCAATTGTATTGATGGGTACTATTGATACGATTATTTGTTTCATGAGTTTGGTATCACTGGGGAATTTAGAAAAAACAACCACTATGGTTCGACTAGTGCGGAGTAGATGTCCCCACTTTCTTTTTTTGAACGAGCTATCTTAAATTAATGCCAGTTTCACAGTCCAGAGTTAAGTCTAATGCTGGGTTTACACTTCTTGTCGATTTGAAATTGACAATCGACGTATTTTTATGCCAATTAAGATATTGGCAAGTGGAAATAGCGAAAATTGCTTGTCAATGAATTGACAAACAGGGTTTGCCAATAACTAACAAAGAGGTTAATTGACAAGTGGAAATAGCTGAATAGTCAAACAAAATGTCACTTTGTCTAAAATCGACAGTGGAAATTAATTAACATCAAGTTCATAAGTTTGTCAATCAATTGACAAACGATGCCAATAATTGGCATAAGTGGAAATGATATGATTGTGGTGTCGTTCAATGACATAAACGCGAGAGCTGTCAAACTTTGTCAATCAACCGACATGTGGAAACCCAACCTTTGAAACGTTTTATATACCTACTCATATTCGTACGTTTCCCTCTATGAGAAGAATAATTCATCCCCACCACTGCCATTTCGACATTCTGTTCAATTTTTACTACAAAAATAAAGGAACAAAAATCTCATACATACATACATACATTTTCAATGGCCCGCTTATCCATTAAGTGGGTCGCGGGTGTAGGTTACCTAAGTGGACCCTCCACAGCTCTCTATCCTCAATCTCAACAAGCAAAAATTGAAACTGCTATAATTATCTTCGATTTCAAATTGATTTTCAGCTAAACCGAAATTCACAATAAGGTCCGAGTGGCGAAGATGAGTCTGGTTGTTAACGGGGAAAAAACTAATGTCGTTTTCGGTTAGTCGTCCAAAACCGTCCGAAAGAACTTTCGCGATTCTGAATTCAAATCCAAAAGCAAATTTCCCTTCTTTTCAGGAGAAGAACTGTCAGTTGAGTGCCAATCGAACGCTTTCAGGAGCGTTCGGATTGCTTCCAGACAGTTCTGGACGACCAACCGAAAACGACATAAGTGCATGTATAAATATGTTGTCATCGAGGAAAAAGTCTCAACATCGGTGACTTGGCCAAAAAGTCGCAAAGTACAGATTGACTTTCCTACCTAAACTCTCTACAGTTACCTCGCAAAATTACATCGCCATAGACACTGTCATGGACTGCTAGCAGCCAATTTTTCGTTGAAGCAAAAATAAGCACTAGCTCTTTTGGTTCACGGCGGAGAGAAACGAAAACACTCAAATGTCATCGAGCAATTCGTGCGATTTGGTTTGTGTCGAGGTTTGTGTGCTGAGTGTGCCATACTGCCATTTGTTTCTACAATGGATGGCACTGTGTTCTATGTGAAAAAATAGCAAAGGCACGCAGCACACAAACCAAATCGCACGAGTTGCTCGATGACATTATTTAAGTGTTTTCGTTTCTCTCCGCCGTGAACCAAAAGAGCTAGTGCTTATTTTTGCTTCAACGAAAAATTGGCTGCTAGCAGTCCATGTATAGTATGTCAATGAGATTGCATGTCCAAAAGCGTTCGTCAATAGATTCAACCGCGTGCTTTATCGTGTTCTTTCTTTTTCCCGCTGAGAAGTCGTTGTTCCTCTTTTCTTTTTTTCCCCTTAGATGGAAGCTGTCGTAGCGGCTCCGGTTTTGGGCTGCATCATTGATTGATTGCGTTCTTGGCTAGTCATTATATCGGTGGCAGTTTTGTCACTGATCCTCTGCACTTGGTTGTACTGATCGGTTTTGCCGAGAGGTAAAAAGAAACGCTATTGGCCTTGGCGGTCTCTTGCACTCTAACCCTACGGTGAATTTCTGTCATTTCAAGAACCGTTGAAACCTCTGCCTTAGGTCTGAAACACACATGCGATTTCAATCGCGCGACTGTTTAGTCGCAAAAAATGAAACACGCGCATTTCAATGTGAATGCGCGCACATAATTTTGGATTTTATGTGCGCGCATTCCTATTGAAATGTGTGTGCTTCATTTTTTGCGACTCAAAAGTCGCACGATTGAAATCGCATGTGTGTTTCAGGCCTTAATCCTAATCAGATCTTTTAACACCCTCCTCGGTTGGATTTTGTTGTAGCAACATGGAAATAAAAATCTAGCTTTATATTGCTTAGTTTTCGTTTTTCTTTATTTTGCTTTTATTGAATACGAATGTGTATATGTATTTATAGTATAACAGTAGTACCTTGGTAATGTGAACAGTCGAAATGTTTTTCTTTTTACAATGCAAACTCGGACTAAATCGATTTGTTATTTTTTCTGGATTGTTAATTTTTTTTCAATCCCCCTCTCTCTTTCAGTTTCCAGTCTGAACATGTTTTTTATCTTAACTAACTGCAATTTATAAATATGTATATATTTCATAGCACCTGAACAAAAGACATGCAAAAAATCATTGCCAGATATATTTTTTTTGCATTTCTCTTATTTTACCAACAAAAATTTACTGATTTCGGTTTGCAAGCATTTTTCCTATAATATGCACATTAGCGAGATACTACTGCTTTAGAGCTTTACTCAATAAAAAAAGTCGTCTTAAAGTTTTAATTATTATTATAATTTCATGTTTTTTTTTTTTGTAAAATAAAATTAGAAACAAAAGTAAGTGTTGAACAAAATACCTGCCTAAATTATAGTAACAAACAAAAAATAAAAATATATAAATCACGATTACCACTTAAATAATACATAAATATTATAAATATCTAAATTACAAATGCTTTGTTAAGTAACATACAAAATTACTTGATATTCTATAATAGCTGCGTTTTGATGCGATTTTTTTTTGTATACAATAATATTGGGTATTTGCCAAAATAAAAACTTAAAAAAAATGTTGATTAGGATTGATACGCTTAAGTGACGATTTTGATGACAGAATAGATCTCCCAGTCCCAGTAAAAGATTTTCGAAATGCGTTATCGACTGAAAATATTGGGCATACTTTGTGTACGTAAATCAAAACGTGTCAATTTTGAATCATTCTCAAGAACTTGACCACGGGGTGCATAATAACTGAATTTGTTTAGCCAAAAATTGACGATTGTCAATCATTCATTCATTACTGACAATCCTAATGCCAAATATTCAAATTTGTTGATTGTCGGGTCGAATTTTTCAGGTCGAGAGATCTATTACGAAGAGCCAACGTGCGATTTCGCATCATTGGCGAGATTGAGGCCAACTTTTCTCCGAACCGTGCCATGGAGGCCGTATGAACGTTTTTTGAAAACGCAGTAAATTACCCTTTAGGTTCTGAGTTAATGTTTCAATTTGTTATGGAACTACAACTTTTGTTTCCACCATGTTGTTAAACGTAATGCCATATGTCTTTGGGATAACTAAAGAAAGATGGATACAAAATCCTTTCAACTGCCAATTCGTAACATATAACATGCTGTAAATTTGGAAGAGTCATTCTACTATTCCACAAGTTGAGATGTAGAACCATGAATGACAAATGCATGCACTGTCCAAACGAATAAGCACTTCGAAATTTTATTTTGGAAGGAATTAAACAATTAGGACTAGACAAGCTCTCGTTGCAGCAATAAGCCGTTTTGTAGATATTGAATGGTGCTTATTTCCTAGCAAGAGTGTTAAGACCAAAAGATGTCACACTTTAAACATCAGAGAAGAATTAAAAAGGCACTGCGGGACTATGCGAACAAATGATTCTTAATTCTTTGAACGCATTATCAACACACTCACAACTAGGGCACAAGAGGTGCTGCTGATTACTCATCCGATCTGCAGTTTTGATTTTGAGCTTGTTTCTTGTTGTTCATCTCTCTATTCATAAAGCATGAAGTCGCCAATTGGCTTTTTCAACCCTTGAAAGACGCTCAAGGTCTGCAAGCTTTGTTTCGGAGGCGATTCATAAGTTATGGGTCGTATGATTTAAGTACTTGTTCAAAGAGATGACAAATACTTTGAGCCACAATATATGTTTGAACAACATTTCATCTCACTGGTGTAGACAGTGTGGAAAACCAATGACGCGAAAGTCCTGTCAAGGCTGTTTTGTGAATTATAAAAGCAACAATTTCAAACATTTGAAATCACCATAAAAGTTTTTGCGGCACAGGGTCCATTTCGCAAGCAAAACAAAAACCACAGAAGACGAAATGATAATCGTACTGGCCATTTAAAGAAGAGCACACCAGAAATTCACCTATCACTTAAGTGATGAATATGAATAGTTTTATTAGTACTTCAGACAAAGTAAAGTAGTTAACGGGAGATACCGATCATAAGATGTTTTGAATTCGGCATGTCAATCAGCAGCCACTTGTTGCCCACTTAAGACACGGGTAATATGTGTTCGCTCAACGAGTTAACGCAGCACCGAAAAATCTTGTCAATAAATTGCAAGGCGAACAATACTTCACTAAGGACGACTTGTCCGATACCTACTTCCAAGTCCGAATTGATGAGTCTGCAAGGAAATCGAATGCATCTTATTGGCCAACTCTTCTGCGATAGTCCAGCGCTATACATAGACAGCGAATATGGATTTATTTATTACATGGATAATGCCTTAGTTTCATGTGTCACATTCACGATCTGAGGACAATGGGGGAAATATTTTGACATCTAGGGTCAGTGAAAAAAGTTATTGTCTTATCCAAGTCACTTCATCATGAGAAAAAGTGATTTTCCCAAGGAGTCAGGAGTCAAGTGATTTGGAACGGACTACCAATTTTGAAAGATATCGTTTTGATAGTGTAAACAGTTTCTGAATGATTCAACAAGAATTGACGCTGTTCGAGACGTACTCTTAAAATTTAGGTGATAAGTATCCTAATTGTACACACAAAGTAATAATATGAATGCCCTCACAAGAGGCAGTTTAAATAACAACCAGTAAATCTGGTTTAATGCTAGTAATACGGAAATGATATTACACAAACGCAGCTATTAATGTTAGATTTAGTAATGCAATCTCTACTATCATACATGATGCCAGTAGCTTACTGGATGCGGGCTATACTACACCGTCCTTTGCGAAAACTAAACAAAATGTGTTTAGGATTTTCGAATGTTTAGTTTAGACTCATACTGCTAAGTGACTTTTGACTCATTCATCCGTGCATCTGGCACAAACAACACTTGGCCAAGTTCACCACAAGCATATATTTAGCGAAAAAAATGATTTATGAGTATCAGAACAAAAATTGCAAGGCAAAACGTACACCCCGCGCCGAAGGGCTACCAGACATTCTGTACACGTGTATATATTAAATTTAAATATTTGTATTTGCGCTTCTAGACGAAGCATTACTGAAATCAATTATGAACAAGCTGTTCCGTTCCAGATGTTCGCGTTAAATTGCTATACAAATGTGTATTGTCTTCAACGATTTTGAGTGTTTCATCTCGCGGTTCCCTGCCACTACTCTCATTGGGTATTGATGATTTCTTTGGGTCGATTTCTATATTATGTTCATTTACAATACAATCATTATCATAGATTCCAGACACACCAAGAGGTGATGAGTTTGAATTCTGTATGACTTGCCGGTTAATAGCACCATTATTGCTGTCATATCCTTCGTTGGACATTATTTGGTAACCCTCTTCGTTTATATTGGAAACTGGCATTGTTATTGATGAATGCTGATGATTTTCTGTCTGCGACATATTATTCGTATTTGACTTAAGCAATTCCTTTGAGCCCGTCGTTGCAGTCTGGAATGATGATGGTTGAGATTGTTGCTGTTTAGGCCGCTGGGAGACGATTGAGTATCGCGTTCGGATGGAATCTACAACATCGAGTAAGTTTTTGGCATCCATTGCTAGAACATGGGCTGCTGACAGCATGCTTCTGAAATGATTTTCGTTTTGGAATTGTGAGAAAGGGGCTTATTGTTAAGGATGTACAAAAAATATTATGTATATGTTAACAGAGGATGCTTTATTATGCTGTCACTAGTCTTGCCATCCATCCATTTATTAATGCAATGTGAGGCGAAAGCAAAGGCGTATAAATGATTCGTAGATAGTTAGAGCTAAAGACTTCCGCCTATGGCGAATCGTTCAAAATACACGTCGAGGCAAACGCTAAACGAAAGGTGGAAATACAAAGCGAAAGTAGGATAACTCATTAGATATAGCATCACTTTGTAAGTCGTAGAAGAAAGACGAGGTTGGAAAGACTTGTGGAAAAAACGCTACCCGGGGAGACATCAGAGAGCTGTACAGAATAAACATATTGAAAGATTTTGTCGGCTAAGAAAATAGCACCAACCATCCTTGAATCATTCAAATCACGTATGATGACGAACGTCTGGATGAAATCATTTTAGAAATTTAAAAAACCAAACAGCCTTTTTCCTCAATGATTTCTTTTCGGCTATCGGCAGATTTCATTAAATTTCTGGAGAGTAAAGTGGATGAATGACGATCAGCAACGCAGATGGATGTAACATTTTCCGTTCTGCTAAGTGATTTATTCTTGCGAGTAGAGTGTAGCAATTAACCACCAGTTGCCCCATATGCGCAGATCTCTAAGGGGTATTGTCACCGAACCTCCAACACTTAGAAAAATCCAAATTTTTATTTTTTTTAAATACTTCTCCCGGGAAAGGCGAACCTATAACGCTTCATCAGCGCAGATGTATTACAACAAAGTAGCTGGACTTGATGGGAGGCTAGAATTCTACTTCCTACTCCAGGGATTGGAAGGACGGAGTTAATGTGAAGATACCCAAAAAGAAAAACCTTACAAACTGTAATAACTGGCGTGGTATTAACGATTTGTTTCTTTTTCCAAAACTCATGGGAACTATAGTTCTCTTGCGAATAATGGTTGGATCTCTATTGAAGTGCAACAGGGAGTAAGAAAATGAGGAGAAAATATGAGCAGAAGACTCAAAAGGTCGACAAACGTTGTAAAGCAATAACAAAATACATTACGTTGTCAAACTCTCGGTTGTATTCAATAATTTGTGGCCTAGTTCTTAATGCCCAGTTGGCGCATATGCTAGTCGCTGGAACAATTAACGCCGAATCGAACTGATGGTTCACTTTGTGACAAGGAAAGCAATAAAATATCTTCCCAAAAGATGGATATATACGAACAATTCTATCAGAGTTCAACTGTTGAAATAAATAATCACTTGAAGGATTTTAATGATAAATTCCAACCGCACGTCAATGAGGTATTCTGTCGCCAATAGTGTTTCTACTTGAGATAGACTATGAACCCGACCAGCAATATAGGTGCATCTGAGACACATGGGATCAAAAGCAGACTAGAAATTGACTGCAACTTAGAGTGCGCATCTGGAGGCAGTTAACTAAGTACAGGCTAACCGAAGGGACTTAATGGTTCATTCCCTTGTTTTACCAATTGTATCGCCGCTTAAATAAGTAAAAAAATATTTAATAAAACATTTGTATAAATTACTTTCTATATTCCACATCCAACGTCGTTTCACTGTATTGCTGGGCTAAACGCATTGCCGATACCAGTTCATGCATGTCTTTTGATAACACCTTATGCGCCATTTCCACTTCTCTGAAAATTAATTATAACATTACTTTAAGTCACAATCATCACATATAAACTAAGAGCTAACTTACTTATGTACTTGTGGAGGAAATTGTGTCGACAATCTGTCAACGGAAACAAGTAGATTCCTCAGCTCAATTCCGACTTGTCTAACTAGATCCAAGTAATCAACAGCATACGCCTTTTCAACGCCTTGAGACAGTGCCATTATTGCTCGGACAACATTTGTTGTCGCTGCATAGACTTCGTCGTTGGTACGATCTAAGACCTGTTGCGATCGTTGCATTTTTGATAACTCTGCCAATCTGGCTTTTTGTTCAAACTTCTCATCGGATGAAGATGATAATATTGCAATGCGTTCCGTTGATGAAGAATTCGATTTCTGAGTTCCGGGATTGGAACCAGGTGAATCAGGCCGAGATGTTCCATCCATGCTGTGTGGAGTTTGCGGCCAATCATGTGGATTTCGGGAATTCTGATGGGAAGAATGATTATCGTCAGTGTGCGGATTGGTCTCAGGGTCGGTATTTGATATTATAAGACTAAGACGTTTTTTCTGTAATCAAAGTCATTAAAAGGTAAACAAAAGATGTCAAGAATATTTTTAGAATATATGTTCATTCATTCATTCATTCATTCATTTTCAATGGTCCGCTTGTCCATTAAGTGGGTCGCGGGTGTAGGTTGCTCAAGTGGACCCTCCATAGCTCTCGATCCTCCGCCATCGACTCTAAATCATCAAGGGCAATCCCCATACGGGTAGATGAGAGATTATGAATTTGATCTAACCATCTCATCCTGGGTCTACCTAGGGGACGCCTGCCCGATGGTACGGATTCCATAGCACGTCGTGGAATCCTGGTCGGGGACATGCGTTTAACATGACCAAACCACCGAAGCATGGATCGCTCCGTCCGGAGAAGTAGCTGCTCGACATTGAGTTCCTCACGTATTCTGGTATTTCTGATGCGATCTCTACGGGTCACACCAGCAATACTACGGAGAAATCTCATTTCGGCAGCTTGTATTCGCGATCTTATTCTTTCGGTCATTACCCAAACCTCATGACCATAGGTAAGAGTTGGAACAAACACCGAATTAAAGACTGACAACTTAGCTTTGACACCAAGTTCAGTCCTCCTGATAACAGAATGACCAAGCTGTCTCAAAATCGATCCAGCCTGACCAATCCTACAGGAAAACTCGGCATTGCTCCTTCCATCACTCGTGAATAAGACCCCGAGATACTTAAACTTCTCCACCTGTTTCAATGGGACTCCACTAACATGCAGAGTGCATTGAACAGGCGTTCTGGAGACGACCATCACTTCAGATTTGTTCACGTTTACTTTCATCTCAGCTTCAACACAAACGGCTACAAACCGATCGAGTGCGCGCTGAAGTTCGGTCTGAGAGGACCCAAGGATGACCAAGTCATCAGCGAAGAGCAAATGACTTATCCTCAGATCTCCCAATTCGAAACGTTCTTCGCCAAGACTGCGCTGTAACATCCAGTCCATATAAGTAATGAAAAGGAGAGGCGACAAGACGCACCCCTGGCGAAGTCCAACGCCCACGGTGAAAGGTATTGATTTAACGCCGTTTACCCGAACACAGCTTTTACAGTTTGTGTAAAGAGATTGAATGGCTCTCAAGAGAGAACCATCAATTCCATACTCCTGTAATACACTCCAGAGTTTCCCTCGAGGGACTCGGTCATATGCTTTCTCCAAATCTACGAAGCAAGCGTAAACAGGTGTAGCATACTCCCAAGCCTTCTCAAGTACCATTCTGAGAGTGAATAACTGGTCGGTTGTGCTTCTGCCGGGACGAAAGCCGCACTGCTCATCTCCTAATCGTGCCTCGACCACAGCTCTGCAACGCGTTTCCAGCACCTTGGCAAAGACTTTTCCGGGGAGACTTAAAAGTGATATACCCCTATAATTGGAGCAATCCCTTTTATCCCCTTTCTTGAAAAGGGGCACAATCACCCCAATCTGCCAATCGCTGGGTGTTTCGCCGCATTCCCAGGCCACTTTAATGACACGAGAGAGCCATTTGACTCCCTCTTCACCTAAGGCCTTTAGCATTTCTGGCCGGATTTCATCCACCATCATAGAATATATGTATAAGAAAATATTCCATTGTTAAACAAATTGGTATCAATAGCCAATTAAAAATGTATGAATGTCACATTTCGAAACTAATTACAGTTTTGACTATGTATTTTCAAGTAACCACCAATATAACCTAAGTGCAACGAGTCAGGTCCGCCCCTAACTACTGTAATGTCATTCATTTTCAAATAATTATTTTAAAAAATCGCGCCCAATTGTTCTTCGCAACATTTGATCGAGAACAGAAATAGAATACACACAATTCGTTTTAGAAAATTAAGAGGAATATTAATTAATTAATTAAGAGGAATATTATAATGTCATTTGCTCTTCGCTGATGACTTGGTCATCCTTGGGTCCTCTCAGACTGAACTTCAGCGCGCACTCGATCGGTTTGTAGCCGTTTGTGTTGAAGCTGAGATGAGGGTAAATGTGAACAAATCTGAAGTGATGGTCGTCTCCAGAACGCCTGTTCAATGCACTCTGCATGTTAGTGGAGTCCCATTGAAACAGGTGGAGAAGTTTAAGTATCTCGGGGTCTTATTCACGAGTGATGGAAGGAGCAATGCCGAGTTTTCCTGTAGGATTGGTCAGGCTGGATCGATTTTGAGACAGCTTGGTCATTCTGTTATCAGGAGGACTGAACTTGGTGTCAAAGCTAAGTTGTCAGTCTTTAATTCGGTGTTTGTTCCAACTCTTACCTATGGTCATGAGGTTTGGGTAATGACCGAAAGAATAAGATCGCGAATACAAGCTGCCGAAATGAGATTTCTCCGTAGTATTGCTGGTGTGACCCGTAGAGATCGCATCAGAAATACCAGAATACGTGAGGAACTCAATGTCGAGCAGCTACTTCTCCGGACGGAGCGATCCATGCTTCGGTGGTTTGGTCATGTTAAAGGCATGTCCCCGACCAGGATTCCACGACGTGCTATGGAATCCGTACCATCGGGCAGGCGTCCCCTAGGTAGACTCAGGATGAGATGGTTAGATCAAATTCATAATCTCTCCTCTACCCGTATGGGGATTGCCCTTGATGATTTAGAGTCGATGGCGGAGGATCGAGAGCTATGGAGGGTCCACTTGAGCAACCTACACCCGCGACCCACTTAATGGACAAGCGGACCATTGAAAATGAATGAATGAATGAATGAATGAATGAATGAATGATATTAATGGAGAACTGACTGTCGGAATTCAACTGTTCAAGAAATTACTTAGAAGTCTGATGATGAATTAGTGGTAAAGTTCGAACTATTTACAATAACTAGCTTTTGTCCCGTGGCTCCACCCGCGAACGTTTCTACGGACGGGCAACAAGTTACAGTGGAACTTCCATAAGTCGGACTCTCAAAATGAAAGAAAATAAATTCGAGTTATGGTTCTGGAGGCCAAAAGTTGAAAAATTGAAAACGCAGAGTTCTCAAAAAAACTTCGAATAATAGAGAAATTCGACTTAAACAAGTTCGAGTAATGGAAGTTTGACTGTAATAGTCAAAAGTAAACAGTAAGAATTATCGGAATGCATAACATAAACGTGACTTATGCTTAGCTGTTCCTGTCAGTCATTATTGCTGCTTAAATGGCACTGGGAAATCATTTTTGTAACGCAAGTCTAGATCTATTATAAAGCCTATAGGTGGATCCAACTTCCATAATAAAGGGTGCCCTATAATTCACGCAAAATGTAATTTTAATAGAAAATACAGATTTTTAATTAGAAAGCTTAAATTGTTTATTTATTCATAGAGTATACAGATTAGGGCTATGTGTGTTTTGCTGACAAGTACGTACCTACTCTTTCATTGAAATTTTCTATGACCGTTTCGCATAAATGTGGCTGAATTTAATTAATACACCTCCTAACTTCCTCTTTCAAGGCGTTTATATAGAAATTTGAAATTTGAATTTGAAAATTTCAATAGGCACAAAAACTGGGTTATCTGTCACGATAACGAACACCATTAATTGTTACTGCCTGACCAACCGCAGTTTCGAAGAAGAATGGTCCGATAATGCCTCCAGCCCAAAATCCGCACCAAAGAGTGACCCGTTGTGGATGCATTTGTTTCTCAACAATTATACTCGTGAGTTTTCTAAACCCCAAATACGACAATTTTGACGATTAACGAAGTCATCAAAATGAAAACGAGCTTCATCACTGAAGATGATTTTGTTCTATAAATCAGCATTCACTTGTTGTTGTTCCAAAGTCCATTCAACGAACACTCTTCGCGCTGCATGGTCAGTAGTCTTCAATTGAGTCAATTGAACTTTGTTAGCATGAAATTTCAAGTCTTTCGTGAGAATTCGCTCTAGAGCTTCTCGAAATGCCCAATTCTTGACTACGGTGCCGAATTGGTGTTCCTGGACTGTCAGCAATACTTTCGCGAACTTTCTATGCTTTCAGTTGAACGACTTGTGACAAGGCACCCAGAGTGATTAAGATCACTAATTAATCCAGTCTCCCTGTCACATAAAGCGTTTAAAACGTTTTCTTTTTGTTTAGGAGGCGCCACGTCCCTTTTAACAAACCCATATACATTTTGTAAAATATTTCCGGGCACTCATACACGTCAATTTATGTACCCAATGTCAACGAAATCAGTTTTATGCCGGCAGAATTAGTCTCGTGTGCGGAGGCCCATTGAGATTCAAAAAGTGATCTAAATTCTAAAAAAGATGTTGTTTTTTGCCAATTGAACATACAAAGTGATTAAGACCACATAACTCTTTGAACTGCGAACGTACTTCAAATTGGGGGAATTTCTTTTTTTAACATAATCAGCCCTATCCAGGGGCCGAATCGCCACATCCGTGAACGAGCTATACGTTCACGGAATTAATCGATTTTACACTCGAAACAAAAACAAATTCCGGCACGTATTGCTCGTTTGCGGATGAAACGATTCGGCCCCAGAATCCATTCGTAGGAAATCCCCGAATGAAAGCTACGATACGAACTACGAAAAATTTACTTCACAAAATCCGAATGGAATCTAACCGCTCTCATTCTCATTTTCCAAATCCGTTGTTTTGTGTCAAACATAGTTGATATGTGAAAATTATTGAAACGAATTGTGAGTAAACTTTCAAATAATTTATTTGAGGTAAAGAGGTAAAAATTTCGAAATTCGTAGCAGATTTTCCACTACGAATGGATTCCATGATGTATTCTTCGGGATTCGTAGCAGATTTTCGATTACGACGGAATTCGTGATAGGGCTGAATGTACATAAACATTTTGTAGGAACTCTGTGCAAGATCATAAAGTCAAACTACTGCTTACCAATACATTTTCCTCTTGTATAAGCCATTTGCTATCGATCTCACTTTCGATTTGCTGCTTACGGAGTTTCGTCTCAATATCCTCTTGCGTCGGTTTCTGAAAAAATGTAATTTAAAAATTAAGAAAAACCCAAAAATGTTGTTTCATATTAAACAAAAATAAATTAAATATGTACGTTTACGGATAGGTAGATAGGCAGAGAATACACTGCCTTACCACACTTAGCTTCTTATGGACGGACCGGACATATTGCCCGCGGCATGCCAAACTCCATATAAAAAATTGACATTTCACAATATGTGCTAGAGCTCCATCGCAAATGATGAAATGTCAGTTTTTTTATATGGAGTTTGGCATGGGCGCTAGTCATCTAGCGGTCAATGGAACGCGGCCATTGTGACCAATAAGACAGACGTTCTGTTTTCTAAAAGTCATTGACAAATTATTAGACGACCAATTCTTTCTAATAGAGAACCCATTAAAAAAATGAATTTGCTAACGAGATTAGGTTAGGTTAATAGGAGAAACCTGTACGTGTGACACATAGATCAATATAGATCCGTTGTGATGCATTTGCTAACCAGGCTGGGAAATCCACGGTCAGCATATCTATTGAAAATAAAGTGGTTGCACTCTGTTCTAGACATTGCTGATGGGTCGGTCCAAACGCATCAAATTCATTGCGGATTCCATTGGTTTTATTGCTTGCTGCATGTCGTGAGCATTTTGATATACAAAATTTTCGTACAGCTGCTTCATTAAGCCCAACATTTGTAAAAAATCTATTGCAGAAATTGAACTTTATTAAAATCAAAAAATAAACATTCTAAAAACACATTTCGTCTGGAAAATCCGTGAAACCACTCATTGCTCATTTCAGCCTGTCTCGTATTCTCGTCTTCTCTGAGAACAGCGCTCATTTCGTTCTTCCTCTAATTTTTACAAGAATAGAGCTATCGTATACATTAGTACATAATAAACACTGTTTTTTATTTAAATCACTTTTGAAACAAACTTTTCATAACCTCCGACGAATGCAGCTACACAAATTTGTGTTCACAAATGAAAGAGCCGTTTGACAGTGAAACTACCTTTCCCAAAAACGTGTCGATAAGGAAACTTTTCCTGCATATTTCACGATGGCAGTAGAAGGTGAAAGGGAATCGAATAAGTGAAGTGAAACTGAATTCCGACGGATTCCACGATAGGGGTGATAGTTTCATCTTACTCGTCATCCGAACATACAGCTTCTATAAAAGTGGTTTGCGAAAAGGCCTAGACTTTTAGCGTGCTTTCCTACTAGTAATGACACCTACTGTAGTGCTGCATATAAAAACTACAGTAGTCTGTTGAGAGAAATAAAATTCTCAAGAGAGTCTTAAGTCCAGCTTAGGCTCAATTTTTTTTGTCGCCAGACATTTTACATCTTAAAGTTTTTTCTACTGCGCCACCTCTCGCGAACGTCGGACAAACATCCGAGAGTATGACTGTCTCAATTCAGCCGTTCGGACTTGGCATAAAATTGTAGGTCCCTTCCATTCGTCCCAAAAGTAGAAACTCACACAAAACGAATGGTTGCGAGAAGCTAGGCCTTGGCTGTCTACCGCCTGTTGCGCCACCTATTTATTTATTTTTTACTGTCGATACCATCTAGCTTTAAGTTTTGTTTACAAGGAGCGATTGGTATGCCCAAGGTGCCTTAAACCGGGAGGATCGGTAGAGTTGTTAATATTCTGGTGAGTTCATCGACTTTACAAATCCCTGGAATGTCCCTATGCCACGGCACCAAAAATAGGTGAATGTTTAATTTTTAGGCCATTTCCGTAAGAGACGATCGGTAGTCGAGGGTTATTAGAGAAGTGATAGAGATCGAATCCAAGGATTTAATAGCGGCTGTCCGAAAATATGCAAATATCGTTAACGGATATCACTTATTTTCTTGAGCCAAAATAAGACTTATGCCCCTATTGTGTAACTACAGTTGAGTTGAGTTGAGTTGTCTCTTGGTTTTATGTAATTCAAAATTCGGTATTGTCCCTATTGTCATACACAACCTGGATAGAAAATTTGTCTGTCAAAACACAACAAAGATGACGGTAGTTGTATATAAGTTGTTAGTTAGTTTGGTTTGTGTGAAAGTTGAGTTGAATTGAGTTGAATTGAAGTCAACTCAACTAAGTTGAGTTGTCTTACACAATAGGGGCATTATTTTATTGCCATAATTTCCGCCTGGAATACGCTACTACATATACGAGTACTTTGGTAGACCGAAGGAGAGTTTAATTCCCCTATTATGGAAGACAACTACAACCAAACCAGGGTTGACTTTCTCCAATTGGTATTATCGATTACAACTAGTTGTCTGTCAAAGGACAACCATCACCCTATGAGTAGACAACAACTAAAATGGTTGTCTTTTCAGTTGACTGCCCGTATGATATAAGACAACTGAGTTGTGTTGGAGTTGTCCAGAATGTCAAAATGAGACAACTGCTTTTAACCAGTTGTGTTGCATTTGTTGAACCAAAAAAATCGGCATTTTTAATGAAAAATGGACAAATAAATGCAAGTTTAGGAACTAGAATATAACATAATATAAAAGGATAATAGAATTTGTGTTTTTAAATTTTAAAAATCACCAAACCAGAACAATTTGATCGGCTCATTGGGATTCTCCAGGAACAACCTGATCACTGGGCAGGGGTAGGTTAGGTAGGCAGTTTGGTTCGAAAAAAAATATTGATGAGGAATTGAAGCTCAATAGTAAAGAGCCATCTTCAAGGACAGCAAAAGAATTGCAATTCTTCACATTTGTTAGTAATGTGAAATAAGAATGTTTCTAAATACGAACTCCTAATTTGAAGTCATTTCCCACTGCACTTCTGGTATCTTTCTTCTGCTATGTAACGAAGAGCAGTGGCAAGCAAGAATTGGTGGAATTGCCGAAAAACGATGGCTGTTTCAAATAATAATTTATTTCGAGCAAATCTTACACGAATGGTTCCTTTAGTAAGTCTAAAATACCTAAAACCTGAAACCGAAAGAAAAACTTCAGGTTTAGTATGCTAACTTTGTATTTTGGAATTCTAATGGATCGGAGTGATAATGAATACTTTTTCTCTTTCGTAAAACATTAACCAAATTCTCATCCTCCTCCTCCAAGCCACCAAAAAATAAATCAACACTACTTTCCATTGTTTTTTCTAACTTTCTCGTTTGAATTACAAATACCTTCTTCGTTCGATTTCAATTTCCACAAATAATTTCACAAAACTGACATTTAAGAGCTGATTTCGATTTAAATATGCACCTAAAAGAAGGCAATTTATTTTCTAAAGACAACTGAGAAGAGTTGTTTTGCATAATACGAAAAATCTGTTTGGTTGTCTCAAAGTTGAGTTGTCACGAAGACAACACAACTAAGTTGAGTTGTTATCCATAATAGGCACTTAAGATTAAGACTTTCAGAAAAAGCACCCCCACCACCTCTGTAAATGGGCACTTATAGCTTAAACTTGTCGCTCAATCGCTCAGTCGTTTTCCTTGAACTAGGTCGCTATAATGACAATTACTACTTATTCTTAGCTAGTGTGGTGGAAAAAAACAAATCAGACTTGATATCCCGATTGTGATGTAACTTGGCACCACGCCCACGAAAGTTTCTGAATCGTTTTACAAAAAAAAAAAAAAAACAAAGTTGTAAAATTTGGAAGATTGATGTGCATTGTCCGCACAATGAAATCCTTGAAATCTGAGTGGTATTGGATAACAAAAAGAAAAGTATGTATAAGATGCAACAATAAGACATTCTGCACGAGCGAATTGAGGGCATGCTTATCTCACGCAGACGTTGAGTTAAAATCAAAGCTTATAAGTCGCTGTTGCGAAGAGCTACAGGTTCTTGGCGCGCAGCATAACGTAAGCTGATGAGTTGGCAAGAAAATGGTCCTCAATTGAACTTAACCAGGCCGACACCACAGTAATGATTTCCCTCTGTAATCTTAGACAGACGATTGGGAACAAAATACTAATGGCGACAAATGAAAGATGGAGCAAGCTCGACTTCTGTGGCATAACCAGGAAAATGTGGCCAATCTACGACAAACAGAAAACTGAAAAATGCCTACAATTGAACAAGTAATCATTGTCCTCGTCCTCGGGTATTATCACCAGACACAATATGCTGAAATACCACACCAAAAAAATGGGAATCAGTACAGATGACCTGTGCAGAGGATGCGGTGATGAGGAGGTGCATCAGGACACCCCACACTTTGTTCGTCACTGCCCAGCGCTCTGCCACATAAGAAATATAATCTTTGGTAGTTACTTCTTCGAGGATTTAAAAGAACTTTCACACAGGTCCATTAATGACCTACTTAAATTTTGTAAATAAAACAAGTTGGTTTACCGATCCGTAGGTTTTTCATAGGTTTCCAGTGCGTGGGGGTCATAAACTCCTAGGGCATCACAACGGATTTACATTGATCTAAGTGTCAATGTTTCTAACGCAGAGGAGATATATCCCCAACTGTAATTGTAGTTGTCTTACAAAATAGGGGCATTACACTCCATTCCTGATATTTTGGTTCCATTTCATATGGTATTTTAGAAATTTTGGGGCGTGCGCAATCGGTAATAGAGCCAAGTGTGAATTTAACGCATTAAAGTCAATCGGATAAAAATAAAGTGATTTTTCCGAATAGGCAAAAACAAACAAACAAAGGCAATAGCAAAACCTAGCCCCTCCCCAAAAAGGCAAAGCAATGTCTCCCGTGACAGCTAGTACATATATTTGCATGCATATTTATAAGAGAAACTTACCAAAATATTTTCATCTTGTATAAGCCAGTTACTATCCGAATCACTTTCGAGTCGGTGCCTATGATGTTTCTTATTAATATCTCCTTGGGCAGGTGTCTAAAAGTTTACAAAGAAATTGTACCTAGTTACGAAATTGTACCAATCAATGTTAAAAGATGTTGAAAAAAAAACTATAGTATCTAAAAAACATATGAATAACTAAAATGTTTAACAAATGCTTAAACATTCCAACTAAAAATTATAAAAAAAAAACTTTTACAATATTAATACTATAATTAATAATATAGAGTTTGCAAACATACGATTTTGTTGTGCTTATTATAAGGTGTCGAATAAAAATGATATAATTTGTTGGAAAAAATATTTAACAATGTAAAATGTGCAGCGATAATCATCTTTGAAAATTAGCTCACCAATAAGAATGATGAAACACACTACAAAGGTAAACAAATGGGTCGAGAACTGACAAAGGAACTGCTTTCTAAACACTACGAATCCTTGGATAAATTGACGGATTTATTGAGATCAATCTGTACAATCAAGTGCAGTATAGATAATAACAGACGAGCGACCAAAAAGGAGTCGGTAACAAATTAGATATTATGGAGTAATCGCCTACCAGCTTTTTAGGCATTATCGGTCTAACAATACAAGGGGCAGGGGAACACAGAAAACTGAAGGAAGAACTAAACCCGCAAACATCTGAAACAGACTAAAATAGCGGCCTATCCAATGGACTTGTAATGTTTGTGGATGAAAGCTTAACCTCGACTTGAATATGCCTCTGTAGAGCGCTATCTGTTGCACAACTCTATTATGTTCTCGAAATATAGAATAATATGTAAATAAAAATGTTTACAACACATAATATAACGAGCAATAATGCATACCACTATAGAAAGAAAAATAAAAAAAAATACAGCCACAAATTAAAACCGAAAAACTGAAGTACTCAAGCATCAAGATATGTGCAAACTGCAAACCTGCATGCATTCATCATTGCCGGACGGACTAAAACGTTCACAGTGCTCAAATCCCGATTCGAAAGCAACCATATCGGACGCATCGTTTTCAAAGTACTGACGAGACATTTCATGTTGCTGGTGCTGCATGGCTTGTGCTGCCTTATGAGGGCTTAGTACAGAGCTGTTCAATTGTATATTCTCTGGCAATATGGGCAATGAGTTCGGCTGAGGGAGTGACGATTGTTGATAGTTTTCACAGGATCTCAAGTAGCTGATACCTGGAATCATTGGAGTGTACAGCGTGTTTTGTGAACATTGCATGTTGCTGATGTTGCCGCCTCCTTTAACAAAGTGCATGTAAGGTGGATGTGTCGGTTGATGCATATACGACACAGAGTGTTGAGTAACCGGTACAGCTGAGGGTGGCAAATAATCGCGCTGCGACGCATGGAATGATGGGGCCACTTTTGCGGGCCCCATTTTCATAATTTGTGCACAGCTCTTCACATTCGCTCCGCCGAAATCATAAATACCTTCTTGTTCTGATTCGATTGTGGGCTTCATTGGTGAACGGTACACCTGATAACTAGGATTGCCTTCTAGACTCCCAGATCGACGACCGGCGATCTGTTGATTTCTCTCAAGACTTCCACCGCGGAATGTGCGATTGCGAATCATGTTCTTAACGTCGGCTATGGACTGATTGCGTTCTAGGCTGCCGCCTTTCGGACGCATACACACTTGCTGTACTGTTTTGAGTGCTTGTGCCTGTTGATTTCGATCTAGGCTGCCGTAAAACGCACGTCCTTGCCTTTCGCAGTTCTCTGTTGAATTCGCACTATTCGATTCGAACGACATTTGACCGGTTTGATGAATTAGCGAGCATATCTTTGACGATTGCAGCGGTTTCATTTTGTAGTGTTGCTGCTGATTTTGGTCTAGAGCATATTGATGAAGAATATACTGCTGATCGTAAAAGGGTTGACAAACAATTGAACTACTATTCGGCGCTTGGACCATGGAGGACATTTTTTCGCTGTTGCAGTGATTTTTGATTTCAATTGAACTATTGGCCGCATCATTCGGGTTAACATTGGATGCACAAACTGCTGTTAGTGGGGGGGAGGAGCACAAGTGTGAGTCAAGAGTGTTAGACCTAAAGATGGGGGCATTTTCTATTCCCATACTTTGCTCCTTCGCCACTGATATGTTATCGTCAATTATTGGATCCAGTTTGAGCAGCTCTGAAGCAGGGATTTTCGTAGTTTTCAGAGACATTTCGGCCGGATTAATGTTATTAGAAATTTTAGACTTAGCTTGATCTACTTCTACGGCTAAAGTGTTAAATACCGAGGCTGGTGTGGTATAGCAAGACGGATTGATGCTGCGATTCTCGTTCTCCATCATTAGACGAGCGAGGACGGCGGAATTTTGCGCAACTATGTATGTGAGCGGCGATCCCTGGCTCTCTTCCACTGTTGGCATCAGAAAAGACGTATCTGAAATTAGAACGAACGATATTTTACCTTTCAAGGGAACATTCGAACATTTTTTTTGTAAGCCTTACCATTTCCACCAGAAATAATGCGCGTGGGCTTCGGAGGTGGTACACAATCACTGGCACCCCAGGACATTGCCGCTACTCTGCGATTTTCCCGTCGCATCGTTTCTGAATCGCTCAGTTTTTCCTCAACCAAAATATCACTATAACGTACAAACTGTTGAACATCACACGCTCAATGAAAGACACTGCTATACTTACTATAGTATCTCTTTGATATTCTTAAAGTTTGGCCTCTTGAGCGGTTCATATGACCAACACTGTGACATAAGGGAATACAACCGAGGCGGACAGTTGTTTGGTAGCGGCAAGCGCTCTCCGTTGTCTAGTTTTATTATCACATCATTGTTTTTGATTCCTTGGAATGGCTTAACACCCAACATAAGGATTTCCCAAACGCAAACACCTGTTTGGACACATTTACTGTTAGGCTACAACAATTTAACAAATTTCTGTGAATAACTTTACCAAACATCCAAACATCACTGGCTGTAGTGAATCGTCTGAAGTTGATAGACTCTGGTGCCATCCACTTGATCGGCAGCATATACATACTCGAGTGGTAGTAGGATTGATCTGAAACCCAACGCGATAGTCCAAAATCTGCAAGCTGTGAAAAGAATAGCAAAAATGTTTGACCTCCAAAACAAAAAAAAAACATATAAAAAGACAACTGCTTCTATTCAAACCTTTATGCATGTTGGTGTGCTGACTAGTACATTTCTTGCTGCTATATCTCGATGGACAAATTTTTTGGACTCTAAGTAACTCAAGGCCGTTGAAAGTTGATAGCAATATAAGAGCAGGTATCCTCTCTTCAGCCTGAAAAGAAAAATAGAAATTTGACATTGTAATGAAGGACAACAATTGAATTGAATTTGTACGTCTTGCCAAGAAGAACTTGTTATTTTTTTTGGCAGTTCATTATAGCCTTTAGTATTTGAGAAGGGTAGTAATGCGATTATATGAGACCACAAGCGTTCTCATTCTAGCCTCTCCCTATCAACTCTTACTCTCATCCCCACTTTGGTGACTGGTTGGTGCCGAGTATCTCCCCTGGAGATGGGGTAACAAATCCAAAAATGGGTTACTGACATCGGAATTTCCCACCCGCTGTCCTAGGGTCAAAACAAGAGCCTGGCCCTCCAGTTGGGGTTGTGCCGTCGGGGTAACTTCCCGACAATTGAAAAAAACTACTAGAGAGACGCAACCAGCCTCCGATAAAGGAACTCCTCAAATGGCAACAAGACCCGGAACTTCAATGGACTATCATTTAAGAGTACATCGTACGAACGCTCTACACCCCAGGTGCTACTCAAAAACTTGAGTCTGTCCTCACGCGGTACAAGGCAGATATAACCGCGATCCAGGAGATACGATGGGTAGGATCAGGTATGATAAAGGGAAAAAATTGTGGCATTTATTACAGCTGCAACAAAAGATTGCATGTATAAGTATGCATCGTGGGAAATCGGCTTAGGAAAAAAGTTATTGACTTCAAGCCTATTTTTCAAAACATAAGCCTAATATCTGGACACTACCGACGAGGCTGAAGATCCCATTAAAGAGGAAAAGTTTTATGACCTCCTGGATGAAACCTACGGAGCCTGTCTGGAGTATGATGTAAAAGTTGTACTCGGGGACTTCAATGCTAAAGTTGGAAAGGAAAACTTCTTTGGCGGGTTAGTTGGTAAGCACAGAAATCGATCATGTGCTAATCGATGTGACGTGCACACGTTCTGAGTGGCAAACGTCGACTCTGACCATTTACTTGTCGCGGCTAAAATCAGAGCTCGACTTTCAAATAAGAAGAAGCTACGAACCGCCCAGAAGAAAAAATTCAACGTTGGACGCCGAATCGCGACATCATAAAGGAGGTAGCCGAAACCACTGCAGGGTACCTGCCACCCCCAAAGAAAGAGCTCGTGGTATGATGGTGAATGCGCGTATACAGGAAAAAGGTGACAGAAGATACATACAAGAAAGAGCTGCAGCGCAAAACAAGGGCAGCGAGAGAAGAGTATCGAGCCAGTTCTGCTTTATGGCGACGAGTGCTGGACGATAAGCAAGAAGGAAGAGCTGATACTGGGTTCCGTCGAAAGAATTGTTGGTCCTGTGTGAGAGGAGGCCGAATGGAGGAGAAGATACAATCGCGAGCTTTACAAGCTGTACCAAGATATGGATGTAGTTAAAATTTGAGGACAATTTTGGGCATATTTGCACCGAGGATTGCTCCTGCAAAGTGCATGCTGGGGTCCGATTTTCATGTCTTCAACGAGTTTGATGTCACGCAAGTCTTTCTTCTGATGGGCTAATATCAGACCTATACTCACATCCGACAGAGTATTTTCTTCAACGTTCCCTGTTATAAGTTTCGAAAGGAATAGTAGTGATTGGAGTAGAGTCATCCCCGTTGATTACGACAAACAGCCAAAATAAGAAAAATTCATATGTAGTTAGATGTAGTAGGTAAAACACGAGTCACCGCCAGGTTCGAGCGCTCCGAAATGCTTGCAGTAAAGTGTCAGCGTATTAAAATTCATACAACATCTAAAACTCTCCCTCAAATGGTACTTACTTTTCGCTGTTTGTTTTGAGAAATGCCCGCAGCTCTCCATGTCTCGCCAACTCCATGACAATCCATATTGGCGCACTGCTACATATACCAATAAGTCGAATAATATGAGGATGATCGAACTTCTGCATTATATCTGCATTGGAATACATCAAAAGGGTTAACAAAAGTTGCATTTAACAAACCACTATTTTTAGACTTACATGCTTCTTGGAGAAATTTCTCGGTTTCATCGGATTTGCAGGTTTTCACAGCCACTTGTATGACTCCAGTCTTGTTATCGTTATTGGGTAAAGTGTCAACGCCGTCAACACCATTTGTGAAATTCTTTTTCTGCGCAGGTTTGTCTTTAATAGAATAGGTACCAATGTGGACGTCTCCAAACTGACCCACACCGATTATATCGTTAAGCACTATCTGCGCTCTATCCAATTCGTAGTTTCGAACTGAAAAAGAAGACAACAACTCTCGTTAGTGCTTGCTTTGAGACAAGCGTAGTCGTATAGCTTACCAGCTGGCGTAGAGTAATCGCCCTCTTCGTCGACTAGACCGATTTCAGCGTAGTCTTCACTTAATTTCGGAGTATTGTTCTGTTGATCATTTTGTTTTGTGACTGTTTTGTTTGCCTTATAATTAGAGTTTTCATTCTTTTCTTTTGACTTATTGATACTATTGTTTGATTTATCTAACGAGTTCGTGGTACTACTGCTTCCTGCTGTATTTGATCGATCCCATAGAGAAATTTCACTATTATTAACTAGACTGCAATATCCATCGACTAAATCTGCAATGCTGTCGGCAGTCTGAAAGGGAAAAGTGTAGTTTTTTTTTAGAACTGATTTGTTGAATGAGTTTCAGACTTAAGACTTAAGCAAACGCGTATTTAGTTATGAATGAGGGCAACAAAAAGAGATACAAAAAATCTCCGAATCGGGCGGAACATCGTAATAGGCAGTTCTAACTTTGAGCAGTTAGGAACCCTATCTACCTTGGCTTCGCTATAAGCTATAACAATGACTAAAGCGAAGAATTACGCTTGGCTATGGCTTTTTCTTTGGCCTAAGGAGACAAACTCACCACCTTTTCATCGAATTCAAAGCCGCTTATAATAGCATACATCGTCAGGAGGTCTATATGTCGATGGTAGAATTCGGAATCTCAACAAAACTAATTCAGCTGTGTCGCGTCATTCTGGAAAACACGCGATGAAACGTTTGGAAGTAGCTCCTCCGAACTATTTCAAAAATGCACCGGATTTCGGCAAAAAAACGCGCTGTCGTGCGACTTCTTCAATCTCGTACTGGAGTAGATAGTGCGTAGGGCAGGTGTCAACACGGATGGCACTATTTTCGACAGAGCTGCTGGGGTATGCGGACGATATTGACATAATCGGTCGCTCGCATCGGGCCGTGATAGAAGCGATTGAAGAACAGGCGAAATCCGTTGGTCTGAAGTAAATGAGGACAAGACTAAGTACATGCCATCAACAAACACACGATCCATCTGTCCACTGCCTAGAACAAAACGTCACTATTGATAGCAACAATTTTGAGGTACTTAAGGAGATCACCTACCTCGGTGTAAACATGAACTTCACGAATGGCTACCTAGTGGAGATCCGGCGAAGAATTACCCTAGGAAACCGTTGCTACTTCGGTTTGGCAAAACAATTGTGTTCAAAAGTCCTAACTCCAAGGACGAAAGTTCTTCTTTATGGCGCCGAGTGTTGGAGGATAAGCAAGAAGGGCTGATACTGGACTCCTTCGAAAGAAAAATAATTCGGCGGATGTTTAGATACAACCGCGAACTCTATGAGCTGTACCAAGATGTGGATGTATGTAGTCCGAAAAGCCAAAACACGTCGACTACATTGGCTCGGCCACATCGAGCGAATGAACAATAATGCTCCAGATAAGAGGATTTTCGAATCCCAGACCCAGGTTCGAGAAGACAAGGAAGACCGAAACTCCATTTCAAAGAGTGAAAGGCTGCAGTGCCCGTCGGGAGCCCGATAAGTAAGTAATAAGGAGACAATTGGGTAGTAAGGCCTTGTCAAGAAACACTAAGAGACTCTACATATGCCCGTCATAGTCCCAGTACTGCTCTGTGGCGGAGAGGCATGGACATTAGCGAAGGCCGTGGTCCTCTTGAACATAAAATTATTCGAGTGATTTCCCGAGAAGGAGAGTTAAAAGTGACCTCTTCGAGTTTAAAAGTCACATTAAACTGATTAGAAAAGAGCGAATCAGTCGTCTAAGATTGCCAGACCGAACGAACACCATCACTCTGGCCAAAAAAATCTTCGACTCTTACCCGGAGGTACGACGCAGTAGAGGGAGATACAAATACAATACAAAAAACCCCGCAAAAGTAGCGCGCAACTGAAGGCGGTTGGCCAAAGACAGACGCCAACTCTATAAGCGAATTAGTTGAAGCCCATATCTACCTCAGACTGTAGCGCCATCTAAGTAATTAAGTAAGAATGCAGTATCTTTAAGCAGATATTTACAGTAGAGAATATGCCTCGACAATTGGATGGCAGGAACCTGGAAACTTTCTTAAGAATCAAAAACAAACGATACTAACAAAACGATGATTGATCCTATGGACTACGTACACATCTAGCCCCAAAATACTTACATTGAGTCCGATGCAATTGATTACCAAATCTTCATCATTACTGCTGGTTTTCATTTTCAGTTGTGTTCTAATGTCTCTGCAATTGCAGTTCTCTGTCTTTTCGGCCAACGACTTGTCAATGTAGCTGTTGTTTGAAGGTTTTTGTGAACTTTTCAATCGATCCGTTGGCTGGGGTGCCGTGTCGTCGATTTGATTACTGTCTTTTGGTAGAATGCATGTTTCGATTTTTTCGATATTATGAAAGTCCGCCACTTTAGTTAGTTTTGCCTGTGGATGAGTTAGATAGGAGATTCCTGGAAAAAACAAGACCCATGATAGATAACACATGATTAATTTTTGTTTGTTCAATTCAACTCACCAATATGTGGTCCGATGTACAATATTCCTGAAATATTCCAAGCGGAGCTGAGTGTAACCGAAAACTGTTCCTGATCACACGTGTATTGAGTCTGCACGAGTTCAAAAAATCTAAAATCACACAAGTTTTAGCCACGAAATTCATCAATAAAAAACGCCAAGCTATAACACCTACTTGAGGATATACTCAATATCAGAGTAATTGTAAACTTTCTTGTAGCCAGTTTGTATCAGCTTCTTAAGATTCTTTTGCTTAGTGGTATGTATCACAGTTTTTGGTAAAAAAGTTTTAAATCCAATCTCTTTGTCAATATAGTCTACGTGGTGTTTTTTGTCGTCTGCTTTAATTACATCCCTGAAGTAATGTCTTATTCCTAAACAGCACAACTGTATCGCTACATCGAGGTCAATTGTTGTTATGTTAGAATTAATGTAGTCTTGTTTAACCTGCAGGGAAGAGTTAAAGAGGTTATAAAGTACACTGTTGCGTGTGTAAAATCATTGTTACTTGATCGAAATAAAAATGGCAGGTTATTCTATCCTTTTCGTAGAGTTCTTTTATACTTTTTGGTATATAACGAACTCTAAGCTCTGCTCTCCAAACGCTGTTGATGTGAGTATCAGCATTGTCTGGCTTTTGTGGTTGTTCCTTCTTTCGAGTAGGCGCCGTTTTAGAATTGTAGGGACATTCTGTATTTGAACACGATGGATTCGAGATGCGCGCAGCAACTTGACTCATGGGTGTGTCTCTGGATATCCAGACAACTTCTTTGGTAATAACATTGCACAGGCGCAATGCATAGCTTTGTGAGTTTGCTTTTTGTCCCGGTAGAATATTCTGGACACTTCGTTCAATGATTTTACGTACATCGTCGGTAGATTCATTGAATTTGATTGTGCGGAAACCTTTATTTGGTAAATATACATGCAAGGTATCTGTTTGGCCTGCAACAATAGAAACAAGGGTCATGATAAGTATGGGAATGTTAAAACACACGATGACACTTACCACTGTTATGCTGTATCGGACTGAAGTGCGGAGAATGACATCGGTTGATGCTTGAATCCGTCATTTCGATATTTTGGGATGTTCCGTTGGTAAATTAGATGTATCCGAATTTGTTAAATTGCCAGCGCAACAGTAAAGTTGTTGTGTTTTCTTAGTAGGACTTAAATTTCCAATTGTGCACTAAATTGTGACAGTTCTTCTGTAACCTTAATGAATGAAACCAGAAGTTGTATGTAGTAGTAGGGAAATACATTACTCTGTAAATTTTGTTTTCACTTGTGCAATTTTTCAATACGAACAAAAAGAGAGGTTAAGGTATGCGTGATAAAGTCGCAGCTTTGATAAAAATAACAACGCTAGTGTACTGCAATGTTATATATACATCCCAAGGGAATCGTGTGCATAACTCACTATTGTTACAATCGGCGAGCCATGAGAGTAGAACAGTCCAAGGAAAGATAATCCATTTGACTTGGGAATGTCCCAATCAACGATTCATATCATGACGAAAGTAAGTTTCCAATACAAAATTTGCAAAATTATGAAAAAAGAATAATAAACAGGGGCCAGATTTGTAGATACGGCGAAAGTCTCTGATAGCGGAGTAGCTATAACCAAGTAAATTAAAACACTGTGTAGCGATTTCCCACAATGTTGATGAGTGCTTTGTTGGGTGCCGGTAGTTACGATGCGGAAGAAAATACATATCACAAAGTAATGAATATCATTACGGAAAAAAGATGAATGAAGTGCATTTGCTTATTATTTGAAAATAATTATCATGTAGATGTAGAAATATAGACGCTGCGGGCAGGTGCAATTAATGTGGTCCGGGAGGCAGTCTCCTATGTATTGAGACCGAGAGATCAACTTGCAGTGTATACAACTTGGAATTCTAAATGTTTTAAGCAGCCTCGTTGTTTGCGTATATACCATCTCATTATACATACAATGTTCCGCTAGCGAGATTTGACATAATAGTTCACGAGATATATACACGGTTTAAAAGAAACAAGATGTAGTATTTTAAATCACTGAACATGTACAAAACAATATTGACCGTGGGACCAGGCGACAAGTACATGTAGGACAAGTAAAATCCGAGAACTCGACAATCAGAGGTCGGAGGTCAACTAAGACAATGGCCGAGTAGTTCTGAAGATAACCCCGATACCCTTCCCCCATTGTCTCCCTAAGTAACTTATACTGGATCCGGAGGATGTAGCCAGTTCAATGTTAACAGAATTTTTAAAAACAACGAAAATAGTTACAGAGTTAGCATCATTTTTTTCCGCTGTGGGGGCGTGGGCGTATATCAGGCTAATGCTGGTGAATTGTATTGTCAAGACTTTTTGCCTAAGTATGCCGCTTATGACAAATCCACATCCAAATTAGCGCTACCCTGCTCTCTATAGCAGTCACCGTAGGAAATTTCTCAGTTTTGCATCCGCCTTTTGTTCGGTCCACCCCATCTTACTTCCTCGATGGCAGTTATATCGGCCATCCTCTATCTCTATCCTACCTATACTTCCACTTGTGCCCAACGAAACCAAATATATCCTTAGTAGCCGAGTTCTTAAACGCTGCTGGTGTACGTGTCTCTCTGTTAAATACACGTTTTTTAACCAATGAATTACCGGGCAATCACGGAGAACGTGTTCGGAGGATTTTTCATTCTCAAGGCAGAACCTGCATTCTGTCTCCGGACACAGATTCATTTTGTTAAGATGATCTCAGGCCACAATGGCCTGTAAGAAAGCGGTATCTATCTTAACTTAACTTATCGCTCCCTGGGTTTTGTCCTCATCTAGACTTCCGTCACCAGTAATAGATATTGTTAATTAGAATACCACCCTTTCATATTTAATTGTGCGGGGTTATTTCTATTGCTGGCCCTCTCGCTATGAGTCTTAACTCAGCCATAAATAAAAAGGGAGGTGTCTTTCAAACTTCAAGAGTCACAAAATGTCTGTCATTCATTCAAGGCACTGACAAGTCAATCATTTAGTTGCGATCATAACGTAGCACGTTGCGACTAGTTGCGCCACTGCGCATGATAGGTGAACACATAGATTGACAGTTTTTTGTTGTTCACACGACCAGTCGTGTGTTGCACTAACCAACGGGACAGCGGGAGAAGACTTAATGGCGAGCATCATCCACCAACTCGGTTCGGTCAGAAGAAAGCGTGACTGATGAATGGAACCTTAGCATCGTTTGTCCGACCCACACGAAATGTGTCTCTTTACGGTGCGCCAACCATCAGTCTTCTTAACATTGAATCCCGCAGTGCACATGCACTGCACACCCCCGATGGCATTAACGTAATTGGAAAAACTCGGCGAGTTGTAAGTTGTAAGCGAGGATGAAACTGGTCAAGGGCGAATGAAAAGTGAACATTTCTTTACGGGTTATAACAGCGATGCAGACGACTTAGTCAAGAAGTTTTAAATTAATCGTATAAGATGGTGGGACATAAGGGCGTATGATGGCCTGACTTCGAGAATCAGAGCGATAACGTGGTAGAAAACCCTCTTACCTTATGTACTGTGTCTTTTTGGAAGCTGATCTCAACCAACCTGGGTTGGCATTATTACTTAGCACATTGGCACCGGGTGCCAATTTGCATTATTACTTAGCACATTGGCACCGGGTGCCAATTTCCGATTATCCACTAGGATTTTGAATATTGGCACCTAAAAAAATTTTCTGGACTTTTTCAACAAATATCAAAAAAAATGTTCAAGTTACGAACTCGTTCTACGCCAAAATCATTCTCTAATGGGCTTCGCATATTTGCTTGGAGCTGAAACCGTACTCGCTTCTAGCTACAACGGCCTCATTTTTCGGACTTTTACAGGCGGCTTTTGAGAAAGATTGTCGCTCGCAAGAATCCTGTTGCTTCGGATCCTTGCATTCGACTTTGCTCTATTTTATATATACATAGATAAGAAGAATTATTATTCTGATCAGTTGCTGACGCGGAATCCCGTTTCCTTTTTGAAATCGCACTACGCAGGAAGAGCAATCGTATCGCATCCCCGAATTGGTTGTTTTCCTTTTCGAGAATCAGCAAGCAACCAAACGACAGCTCCCCTGTTTCATGATATTTTATAAAAATGTTGTTCGCATCTCGTTCAGATTTCATTATTGCAATTCTTCATCGAACACACACCAAGTACCAGTGAACTCGTTTGATTTAAAAGACGCCATTTTTCAAGAAATGTTAATCAATCACAATGCACAAACGAAATGAACATTTTTACTAATCAAACTGAAAACTTATAGCTTACCACAAAATTTCCAATTTCCGATACACCACCGATACTCGACTGGTGGCGGATCCAATAGTGAATAAAAAATATTCTTTAAACAGGGATGTTTAATGATGTGCTTAAAAATTGGGGGTGCCAATTTGCTATTTGAAATTCACACTGGGAATCGGAAATTGGCACACGAGGTCCCATTTTATTGTTAGCACAAACATGACAATAAATTCCATTTCAATATTTTCATATTCCTTCTCAATTACGGGTCTTTCTTTTTTCAATAGACAAACAGAAAGGTAATTTACTATTAAAAGCAAGTATGCAGTATTTTTGTAGCAGAGTCTAACTGGTGATAGAAAATTTATTTAATTTATAATTAATGGCCCACATGTTGACACTAAATAGTGTACAAGATAAATATTATGGGCAGCATGCATTTTGGACTTTTTCTACCACCGTAACATCAAGTTTGATTAAGATCTGTGGCGATTTTATTGATACATATTACACAAAAGCATACAGATCCGATTGCATGATGGACGGCACTAACTCAAAACTAAAATGAGTGGGCCAATCAAGGTAGCGCGTAGGCGTAGTAAAAGTTACCCTAAAATGTATAAGATAGGTAACTAACGTGCAATGAAAGTAAAAACCAGCTTTGGAAATAAAATTAAGAACAAAGTCTACGACAATAACTTCAAAATTTATTATTCTTTTAAACGCAATTCTATTTCGGTTTTTGTATCTAACGAATGCAAGCTAATTTAGTTTCTTTTATTAGTGTCTTCTTATCCATATCTCTTTTGGATATTCCTCTTTGGATAATTATCTGAATACGTAGATACTCATCGCCAATTCCTAAAATGTAGATACGGATGACAATGGGGGCAGATACAAGGTTTAACTTTGGAGCTTTCAAACACTTAAAAATGTTAGGTACAATTAGCAATGTACTAATATTTAAGGTCAGTAGGTATGTTTGTACATATGCAATTTGTAGAAACAAAATTTTTAGAGTGTAACCAACACCATGTATAGTTGCACGTTTGTATCCCCTTAACAAGTGTTACAACCTTATATAAAATGAAATGGATTATGGGTGGGCATGGGCACTTGCCATTGGACACTGAAATCATTCTCTAAAGCAAAAATAATTGTTTTCTGAAAGATTGTTGTGTAGGTATGTAGTTATATAGAATGTTGGCATTGGAAACTAAGGAGAAAAATGCGTTTGAAATCAACAAGGATGCAGCAGGGCCGTGTTATCGCACCAAGACTGCCCACCCGGTAAGTACAATGATAAGAATACACAAGTACCTACTGCTACTACTACTGCTTGCTACTTTATATATACGCGTATGTACATAATTTCATTCACAGTTCACTGCACTCGACTGTGCAGGAAATAAACAATACTTTCCACAAATTCAATACACTACAACTACAATTCCCATTAACATCAGCAAGTAATTACAAAATTGCAAAAACCCACTCGCGCACTTTGCATATAATGTACCTATAGATCAAATTCAGCCAAGTATATCCACATGAATTAATGTGCCGCATAGCACAAAAATTAAGGATTGGCTAAATTTGCAATACAAAAATGTTCAATGATGACTGAAGGCAAAAAATTCGTACATAGTACATACCAACACCCAATAACTCTTGTCCAATTACTTTTTTTTATTTAGATTCCTCGAATTTAATTAACTCATAAATAAAGGTTTAAAGAAAAAAAAAAAAAACTTTTCCAGTGAAAATGATTTCATATCTACAAACTGCGAACCACTTACCTAAAAGAGTGTACAATTTATATACTCGCGATATATTTGGAAATATTCCTAATTTTTTTTTGCTCTATTGTTTTTATTTCCACTTTCAACTATTTGAATCGATAACATCATGTTGCAGTAAATAGAAAAAACAGATATACATAATGTGCAATCAAAAAGCTGACACTAGCCCAACGAATTGCGTTCAATTAAAACTCTTTGGAGCACTATTTAGAAAATCACTTTTGGTCACATTTATAGGCATATATTTCACTCAATTAAAGTTACCACAAAGGCGGAGACCACTGTCAGAATACGCATGAAATTAAACTATTGAATGCTTATAAATAAAAAATGTATTTTTAATGTTATTTGATAGATACAATTCCACTAGAGAATATAGAAAAGAGGATAACAAACTGTACAAGGTATGTTAAATTTCTTCATCCGCCCAGTTTCGTGAATCGTGACGTCAAAGTTTATTTTTCGTGGGAGGATATGACAGACAAGGGCTGTCAAAAATTCATCTGGAAAAATGTGGGCTAGTTCAATACGTAGCATCGCTCAAAGTGGGCGCTGATAATGCACAAGCGTACTTTTGTTGATCGACACGGCACGTAACACTGCAATTTAAAACGCATCGTTTAAACACGCAATTCCAGAAACAGAAAACATCGATGTGTCCACATCAATAAATGATGTTTGCCTTCAGTTTTATCATTTTTCTTGTCGTTGGCTCGTATCACCATCTCTTAATTGAGAGACAGATTCGTTTCTTTGCGTAAGAATGAGATCGCAAATCACCACATTAAAGTGTCATCTATGAACAATCCATAATTATAGATAGACAAAACGAAAGCAATAGCGAGTTTCGGTGAAAAAGATTTCTGCAATCAACTGAAAACATTTCTATCATCGGTTTATGTCATATTACCTATATATGAAAGTTGTAAGTAGTTTCAATAAGTTCTATCAATCATGTTATGGGTATTCATGCAACGTCGTAAACTCTGTCAGTGGTCAGTGGTAAATGAACTGTCAAAATTTGTATGGAAAATCATTTACGACGAGATGGTAAACTTACTACGAGAATTTGTGTGGAAAACCGAGATGGTAAACTTACGACGAGGTCAATGTGACATTTCACACTTGAAATAAAGGCGCGAAATCAGGAAAAAAATACTTCGCATGCATTTATAATACTTTTGATGCATTTATAAAAAGAAATTGCACATTTTACTATTCCAAGTGTAGGATAACTAAATAGTCCATCAAATTGTATTAAGAAAACAACTTTTAAAAGAATGGATATAACGAAATTTTCAATTCCAACAAAGTGAGTTTTCGTTCGCGGCAAAAAGATTGGAATTGGAAATTAGGTTATTTAAACCATTTTAAAACTTGTCTTCTTAATACAATTTGATGGACTATTTAATTATCCTACACTTGGAATAGTAAAATGTGCAATTTTCTCTTTATAATTGCAACAAAAGTGGTTTGTTCGTATTTTATCTATTCTTTCGTTCCGTCTCATGTGAAACAGCTGATTGGTTTACTACCATTTACCACAAACAGCAATTGGGGCCTTCATGAAACGTTTGTCGTAAACTTATCATTTTACGCAAATGGTAAGCTTACGACGTTGCATGAATACCCTTATTATATTAATAAACTTAACGAAACTAACACATTCTACCCCAGTGAGGTATCCGACGGAACGGAAAATTCTCAGATTTCATAACGAATCGAAGGATTTTCACTTCGAGGTATTTTTCTGAACAGCTTTTCGAAACATTGCTCCGACCATTGACATACTATACATGGACTGCCAGCAGCCAATTAAGCAAACATAAGCAGTAATCACTAGCTCTTTTGGTTTACGGCGGAGAGAAACAAAAACACTCAAATGTCATCTAGCAATTCGTGCTATTGTGTTTGAGTGCTGACTGTGTCATCTCTTATTGAACGTTCGAAACTGTAAATCTGGAATTAAACAAACAATTCATACGACTGTTTGACATTTGTGACTTGCGTAGCTTTCCGCGGTTGATTTCCGAGCATAAACCGTCACCGAAAATTATAAGGTCTGCGACAGTTGATTTACGAGGCGGTAAATTTCTGCAGTTTACGCAGTTAATGAGTCAACCGACAGTCGATTGTTTATTTCGTTTGTAAAATTTACTCTAACCTTATATGAAAAGTTTTAAATCAGTAATAAAATGATGACGCTTCAAGGACATTATTGTCCCCATTGACATACTATACATGGACTGCTAGTGAAATGTCAGTTTCATACAAACCTGCGAGGAAAAATGAAGCAAACATAAGCACTAGCCCTTTTGGTTCAGTGCGGCGAAAGTAGGAAAGAGGTTTCAACCTCTGCGCGCCTTTGCTATTTTTTTTACATAGAACACAGTGCCATCCATTGTAGAAACATTGCAACTGCGCAAAAATAACGACTTATTCAAATTATTTCAAATGTTTTATAACAGATGGCAGTATGGCACACTCTCAGTACACAAACCTCGACACAAACCAAATCGCACGAATTGCTCGATGATATTTGAGTGTTTTCGTTTCTCTCCGCCGTGAACCAAAGGAGCTAGTGCTTATTTTTGCTTCAACGAAAAATTGGCTGCTAGCAGTCCATGTATACTTGTATAGTATGTCAATGATTGTCCCATTAAAATGGAAATCTGAATCTTCAGCTAATTCTACTGAACGCTAGATGACTCTCAACATTCCAGCTTCTTTTTATTAAAAGCATTTCCATAGGCTTTTCAAATATCCCATTTACATGAGCTATTCAATCCGGATTCAATTCGAATTGAATCCCATGCAAACACTGATCGGATCGAAACCGAATTCACTCAATCCGATCACAAAATTTTCTGTGATTGGATTGAACATATTCACGTAAACGCAGATTGATGCTGGATTTACATTATACCACGCCACGCAATTTTGCATGACTTCAGAAAGAGAAATCTGTTTGCTACAGTCAAGGCTAATGATCTGTAAGAGTGAGACCACAAAGCTCCATGAAAAAGTTATGGCGGAATAAATTCAACTGTTAGGCTCGTGGTCTCCTCTAACTTATCATTAGCCTTGACTGTTGAAATACGGATCTCTCTCTCTGAAGTCATGCAAAATTGCGTGGCGTGGTAATGTAAATCCACCATGAAGGATCGAGTTTATCATGTGAGAGTGTGTGTGTTTAGTTTTATTTTCGTTCTGTTTATTTGCTTGTGATTTGTTTCGGCTGGTGGATTTAGACTTGTGTGGAGTGAAAAAAAAATGAATGGCGACAAGAATATTGGTCCAAACATTTTCAAATGTAACCAAACAACAGCGCCGCTAACTACTAACACAACTATACAATCCACGTATTCTGTATAACTCAATCCTACTTCAATTCAATTTTTCAATCCGGTGAGAACGAAAACAGTGATAGACTTTCGATTCAGTTTGAATTCGATCTTTCAATTCGCTCATGTAAACGTAGTAAAAGTTTAGTTCAGTCAGTTCCAGTTATTATGTATATCTTTATTAGAATATAATGTATAATCAAATGCAAATGAATAATACAAAGTTTTGCTACAAAGTTATATTTCTATTATTTCCCTTTTCTCTATGGACAATTTTTAATTTATTAAAATTACTTAGGGCATTACATTCCATGGAGTAAATGTACCAACTTCAGGTTCATCAATCTGTTAATCAAAAATAATTTATTTCTTTTATACACAGTACAGTGTTTTGTTTCACTTACAAGTTGAGTGAACTTATCTTGACAAGCCATTCTTATACGGGCCGAAGTAGCGGGTGAAATAAGATTGAAATGCTCGTCAAATCCATTTTCTTTTCGTGCCGCTGATATTGCGTTTTTAATTGCAAAAAAAACGCTACTTCCAATAAAAAGTGGAGGCTCCCCTACAGCCTACAAATAAAAGCAGAAACACTAAATAATTATAATCATTGTTGTTGAACAGTTCACATTCAGTCGGTTGCTCCCGCTCGGCTGAGCTGGGCGTTTGTTTGCTCGTTTTATAACTAAAAAGCAAATCGATTGAATCATATACAAGACATAAAAGAATCAACAAACTGTTTAAAGTGCACAATATACATTCTGTCTACCTATGGCCCAGCGTTGGGCGCCACTATTTTTCATTAATCGTTACCAAAAGTTAAAGTTTAAGTGAAAAATTCATAACGAATCATATTTAAAAGTATGTAATTTAACTAACCTTTGATGAAAATATTGCTCGAGGATTGGGTGCACCGGTTAGCAAGCTGACATTGAACTCTCCAGGAATGTTGGCAAATCCAGGTAATTTGTACATCCCAGGGCCTTTAGAGTAGAGCACCCCAGTTGGAGAGTACACCAACTCCTCCAAAGTAAAAAGTCCATAGCCCTGCATAAAGCCGCCTTCTATTTGACCAATATCGATAGCTGGATTTAAACTCGACCCAATGTCCATTACAATATCGGTTTTGAGGACCTGATGATCGCCAGTCAGGCAATCTATTTCCACAACAGAAACACCAACTCCCGTGGTAAAGTAGTCATATACTTTGGATTCGCCTGCAGCAGGATCAAACCCAAGTCCAGAAATCCTATAACTTCCTGTCGCCGAAAGACTGATACGATCTAAATATGCTTGGTTAATAATCTCCTTCCATGTCAATTCCGGATATAGTTTTTTGTACGATTTTAGCCGTGAGTTTATAATTTCACAAGCTTCCAACACAGCCATTCCATTTAAATCTGAACTTAGACTGGCTCCAGTTGGTGATGCATTTGGCATCTTGTCAGTGCCTGTTTCTGAAATGTGAATCATTTCCGATGGGATTCCCAAAGCACGTGCGGCGACTTGTATCATTTTCGTATGCAGACCTTGACCGATTTCGACTCCGCCATGTGAAACAAGAACGGAACCGTCCACATAAATACTTACAAGGGCACCCGCCTGATTAAGATGTGGCACCCCAAATGCGATGCCATGTTTTGTGGGTACTATGGATATACCCCGTTTTCGCCAGCGATGTTCTTTATTAAATTTTTCAATATCGTCACGTTGCTTGAAATACATGGATTGAGTAAGACATTCGTTAAAGCACCTATTCGGATAGATATGTGCATACATTTAGATATCGTCAAATAGATAAGCGAGCTTTTGAAACTTACCTTGTTATGGGAAAGACTTCTAGTTTTTGGTTGTAAAACGTTCTATCGCCATCTTTGTAGAAATTCAGCTGCATAATTTCTGTGCAATCTTTACCAGTAGCTCTTGCCACATCACGAATCATATGCTCGGCGGCGAACATACCCTGAGGTGCACCAAATCCTCTAAATGCCGTATTTGATGGCAGATTTGTTTTACAGACCCATCCGGTTACCTTTACATTGGGAATATTGTAACAGTTCTCAAAATGCTCCATGGCTACCTCTAAAACCTAAAAACATAAATATTTATTAATCGTCACACATTATGTAAACATTCCTAAAGCGAGCAAAAATTAAAAAAAAAAAAGTAAGCAATTGCACTTGCAGTATAATCTTCGCAAGCTTGTACATGCACAGATGTATGTACTATTCATATAATTTGTAGCGAAATTAGTGTTGAAAGTGATCAACGTGCCTGGCGGCGTTAAATCAAATTCGAAGAGCAAGGGCGTTACCTTTGCTTTACATCAGATCGGTGGTTGTCAGTGGGAATTGTTAGAACAAAGAAAGAATTCATCTTACATAACTAACCTTTAAGGAGACGTCCATAGAGTGACCTCCATTATTATAGCATTCAATAGCACAGCCCGTCAGCCTGCCATCATTCATACAAGCTACTTTATATTTGAAGAAAAATGGATGCCTTGTTCCAGTGATCATCATATCCTCATCCCTATTCAACATAACGCGAACTGGTCGACGTAGCCTATGTGCTGCAAAAGCTGCTGGTATGGCGATGAAATATGATCGTGATCCTTTACCTCCAAATCCACCACCTAACCTCTTTGCTCGGCATATAATATGCGATAAAGGCAATGCTAGTGCATGAGCTACGAATTTTTGAATATCCGAAAGATTCTGACTTGCACAGAAAATTTCTATTTCATCACTGTCACGCGGCACGGCTAATGCACAATTCGTTTCTAAATAGAAGTGTTCTTGACCACCCATCCGACAGGTCCCTTCTAAAACATGGTCTGATGTCCTAAATGCTTCATCTACGTCGCCTTGCGTCATTGTTATTGGGTAATTTGGGAAGTATGATTTCATTTCAATCGCCTGCTCTATTGTCAGTATTGTCGGTAAGATATCTTTATACTGGATCTTAACGAGTTTCGTTGCCCGTTGAGCAATTGCTTGGGTTTCGGCTACTATGGCACCAATAATTAGACCTTGGCAGTCGATTTTAGATGCAAATATTTCATCATCATGAAAGATTATTCCAATGGAGTTTTGCTCCTTAGTAAGATCTTTGTGGCAGAAGAACGCATGTACTCCTTGCTGTTTCAAGGCTTCTGTGGCATCGATATCGACAATCTCTGCATGGCTTCTAGTACTTAAGACAAACGCTAGGTATAATTCATTGTCCATCCGTGGGATATCGTCGCAATAGATAGCCTCTCCCGTTGCTTGTTTCAAGCCAGCCGCGTGAATCTTTGGACGACCAATTGGGTCTATTTGAGGTTGGCCGGCAGAAACTTTCTCAAACAGCTGAGTACTCTTCAGTGGCAGAGCCTCAAAGACGTCTGATCCACTCTTCTCCTCTGGTGGAATTGTGTCACTGATAATGTTGTTTTTCACAAGATCGTTGGTTATAGCTAAGTAGGCCTTGAAGAAAAGGCTTACAACCAGTGAGCGTCTGTAAGCAATCATGCCACCGGGAGCGTCAGCAGGCAGAGGAAGCTCCTTGCATAGGCTTTCTGTGGCGGTATTTATTAAGGACTCATCCCATTTCTGATTAATCATTAGGGATGAAGTTTTCGGCGCTAGTACAGTTGTGGGAGCCATGCCTCCAAATGCCATACTTATCTGCTCGATGATGTTTGTGTTTGACTTGAAAGTGACGTTGACGGCTGCATTCACTATAGCAATATCATCTTCCCTTCGTCTAGCCTGTTTAAAGGCTTTCACGAACTGATTCACACTTGTCCTGGGAAATTGTACGCCCAGCAGAACTTCATAGGGTTCAATCTGAGTCTTTCTATATGATGTGAAGAAGTCAACGCCCATAATAATTTTCCTGGTATACAGCAATCCCTTGTTGAGAGATCCCACAACGAGTTCAACTCCACCAGCCGCCAGTATGGGATTCATGTCGGATATGGGACTGGCAGTCATTATATTGCCTCCCAAGGATGCCACATTGCGTATTTGTTTTCCCGCAAAGTAGTGAAACATCTCGAGTGCGCATTTGAAAAACCTTGTCTCATGTTCTGGATTCAAAGCAATCTGTTCTCTTAGGATATCTTCGATTTGCGAAACGCTTACAGCTGCGCCAAAGTATATCCCTTTCGAATTCTCCTCAATCTTAGTTAACTCAACGATTTTTGATGGATTAATGAGAATGGGATAGTGCAACATTTTCTGCTTAATCTCAATTCCAATCTCAGTGTTTCCAACAACAATCTTCGCTTCAGGATTCTTAGCCTTCAAGCTTAGAATCTCCTCTAGACTAGTTGGCCGATACCATCCAACTCTTTCGCTAGAAAAATACAAATTTTGCTTGTCAAGCTCGTCATCCAGTTGAAGTTCAGGTGGGAATATTGGTTCTTGACTTGGATCGTATGGTTGAAACTCGGACTTTTCGAAGAGAATAGAGTCGACTTTCTCATCGTCAGAACTGCCACAACCATTCGTTCCATTGACCTTACAGCACTTATCACCCATTGCGCAGCTAAATTCTTGTGTAAACGTTTTATAGCCTTCAAGAATTGGTCGATACCCAGTGCAACGGCACAAATTACCTTGGAAGGTGACCTCTAAATCCTGCATTCTTGGTTGTGGAGAGTTTCTCAGTAGTGCGTACATTGACATGACTATTCCCGGTGTGCAGAAGCCACATTGGGATCCGTGGGATTTGGCTATGCGCTCCTGTACAGGATGAAGACGAGTTCGAGTACTTCCGATTCCCTCAACCGTGGTCACAGCTTGTCCATGCATTGCACAGACCGGTAATAGACATGCATTCGCCGCAATATTCATAATTTTCTTTGTACTGCGATCTACTCTGGAAATCATAACAGTACAAGCGCCGCAACCGCCTTCTCCACATCCTAATTTCGTTCCGCATAGATGAAGCTTTTCTCTTAAGTAACTCAGCAAAGTACATTCGGGGTCGGGGTTGGGATCGCTGACCTGAAAATGAAATGATGTTGTTAATCTCATTTTATTAATTTGCTTCTTTTTGTTTATACAACTCAGCTCTGCTTCAGTTTTAAAGCAGGGATGCTAATGCTGCTAAAAGAAATAGATTGCCAGAAAAAGTCAAGTAGATTAGATTGTTTAAAGAATCATGGGCAGCTTAGCATATAATTGCTTATAAAAGTCAAAAATTACACGTCTTTAAATTACCTACCTGTACGCCTCTGATTCTACAAAGATTTTTACATGCAAAAGAGGCTGCCAGACATTAGCGCTAGCCCGGATACGTTTCAGATGTAATAAACAGCTATCAAGGAACCGCCACAAGTCAATACCGCAGTTAGAAGCAATGAAGATATGTTTCTAAGATTATTTAGAATAGGTCAACTGGACTAGACAAATATCCAATTTCGCAGTTTCTATAACTCATAATTCCCAAAAAAAATGGGAAAGCGCTAATATAATTGCCATTCCGAAAAAGCGACATCCATAGGATTCAGGTCGATATAGCCCCTGTGTAGCGTAAGCAAACTACATGAGGAACTTATAATGGCCAGCAAATGTATGCAGGCAACTGAACATTATACCGGATGTTCAATTTGTGGGTATGGTAGGTATAGCTCGCGGTTTTTTTCTTGCATTTTGTTATTTCGCTGCGATCATTTCGCATATCAACAACTCGCATTTTGTTATTTCGCAGTTTTTATTTGGCAAAATTTCATTTACCTATCATTGTAATTATTTTACCATAAGATATTTTGCATTTATTATTTCGCTATAACTTACTTTCGCATTGTTTTATTTCACGTTTCTTTATTTCGCTTTTGCCAAATAAAATAGTAGCAAAACCTTTTAAGCTTCTTAACCAAAACCCCATAAACACTGAAATATGTTTGGAGGGGCATGCTACCCCTGCCTGTGGTCACTGTAGGATTTGGAGTAGGTGCAAGTTTGAGTTTTATGCAAAGTAGGGGACCATTTTACATATAAAACAAACAATTTCCTCTTGAAAGTGACAAAAAATGCATGCTGATATAAACAAGCGGCTAAATAGCATGCCGCGAAATAACTTTTTACAAAATAAGCAAAAGCAAAAACTACGAAAAGCTAGTTGAAAGAATAGCAAAACATAGCAAAGCTAAAGAAAAAAAGGGAGTTAACCTTACAGCGAAATGAATGGAAGACGAAATGGCAATTTGCCACATGACTTCTGCGAAATAATTGAAAAATATTTAAAACGTCGCGAGATATTAGTTTGCGAAATGACAGGCACCCTCGTATATGTATTTCGACAAAAACACTCTTATGAAGTTTCACCATGATGTCACAATAAAGGTCTCCATAATCACCAAGTTATAGTCGCATACTTCCTAAATGTAAATAAAGCATCAGTGTGGACTCAAGGTTTTATTCTTAAACTAAACTGGACGTAGCACAAGCACACGATAATTTCGGCGAACCGAACCATGGTTTTCAAAATAAGTTTGCACAATTTGCACGCGTTTGGTTTGTGTACTTTCTATGAGAAATAAAGAAAACTGATTTCTCCGATTTTGGAAATTGGGGGGTAAAGTATGTATGGGAACATTTTTTTCCATCCGATCGACTTTAAACTCGGTTTGTGTACTCTATTATAAGAAATGAAGATAATTAATATGTCCGATTTTGGATATTTAGCTTAAGGCTCGACTTATTGGTGATCAACTCAGGTACCGTTCGTCGTATTCTTTTGAATCTTTGTGATGCGTCCCAACCTCTGTCGTTTTTGAATATGCTTATGGCTTCACCTAACTCCAGCATATATACCTACTCCAAATTATATTCAAGCTGAATTCTGTAAGAATGGGGTCATACTGCTAGAAAGTGTTACACATCCTCACGATCTTTCTGGTTGCATATAATGTTGGACAGTACAGGAAGATCTGGGCGGTATGGAATATAATTAAGGATTTGCTAGCTAAGAAATATATTTTGTCCAATAGATGAGATGCCAGCGCTTCACCAACAAATATTGATCATATAATTTTGGAACTGTTTTCTCCAAAAGAGCGTTAAACATATTTTTTAAAGAGATACTACTATTTGCTTCTTAGGTACTTTCTTAGATATAGATTTCCTGTGCGATATATAAATATGAAAGAGGAAGGTAACTGACTGTGAAGGAATCTCTGTGTCTAGATTCTGAGGACTGTGCGAGCGAAGCCGCGGCAAAAGCTAGTTATGTATAAATACATATAATAGTGAGCGCCAAAAGTGAGTGAAGACTAAAATGATGTTTTCGTTTGTCTTTGAAGTTTGGAAACTATTTTCTTTAAATACCTATTTATCCTGTCAAAATGACCTACACTTTGTTATTGTTATTTCGTTAGAACTTTTTCCAAGACTTTAAAGAAAATATAAGAGATGCTAATCGACAAATGACGATTTTGATCGACTCTCGCAGTAATAAACTCAAAAATCGATGGTCGACTCTTGATAAAAGCTATTTAGCGATCGCTATAATCAACAAATGCAATAGGGGCCATAGTCACTTAGTATATACTAGACGTGTTTTAATCTATTTCAGCAGAGCAAAATAAATTAGAATCTGCACACAATTACAAGAACTATATGGAGTCTCGAAAGTGTCAAGCAGAGTTTAGTTGTTGTGATTGCGTGTTAAAGATTCTACTTTACTTTACATTGCTGAGATAGATGTTCAATAAAATACGCATATTATTAAAGGCATAACGATTCTCAGCTATCGCGATAGCATCACACATTTCGAATTTTAATTTAATTTTAATTTTTAATCTGAAATATTTATATAAGCGGAGAATCGAGAGCTATGGAGGGTCCACTTGAGCAACCTACACCCACGACCCACTTAATGGACAAGGGAAAGTACGATAACTTAGGCGCCACAAATTTATAACGGTATTTTGTAGAGTTAAATACAAGCAGTCTATTTCGCTTCGTTTAGGCGAGAGAGGTAATTAAAAAAAAATAAAATGAAAATAAAGCATTAAAAAAAACAATGGCAACACTTACAAAAAAGTACTACTGCATTTTTTAAAGCCATGCATCTGTTCTGAATTGTCTATAATGCAAATCAGCAACATTTTGTCTATAATGTGAAATTTTAGGCCATAGACTGTTGTTAAAAAATTTTGTTGAAAATTGGGTAAACTAATTTAGTAATAAAGATTGCATAAATGCATACTCAAACTCGCACCCACCCTATAATCCAACAGTGACCCCAAGCAGGGTGGTTGCAGGGGGCAGCAAGGCCTCCCCCCCCCCATACACATTTCAAAGTACAAAGGTATCAATTCGCGAGCAGTAGGTGCTGTTATCCAAGAAATTTTCCATTTTCAAAAACTAGAAGACATTAATCAATCTGGTTTTCAGTGTTCGATTAAGAATTGATTTGTACAGTAAAAACTACTAACAAATTAGATATCTATTTTCTCGTAGAAAAAACTTTAAGATGTAATTTGTGTTTTCCGGGGATGGAACCTGGGATCCCTTGCACAGTAGTCCTGCACACTAACCACTGCGCCTCTCCCATAAGGCGTATTTTTTTGAGAATCTATAGCTAGCTCACTTTTACTTGTACATGCAAAACTTGTATGCTCACTTTTGGGTTTACATGCAAAATTGTTATACCCACTTCCCCAAAAAATACGCCAATAGTAAAAAATGCTTGTATTTAACCCCGCTACATAATACCGTTATCAATTTTCGGCGCCTACAGAACCATTCACATGGGAGCGAACCAACGAATTAATGAAATCCGAATAAACCACTTTTTATGCATTTATAAACAGAAAATTCCATATTTTATTATTCCAAGATATTCTCCTCTTGGAATAACGCTAAGTTCGAACGAGTTTTTTATTCGCTACTTTGTGGAACGCTATTTAAATGATGTGGATTGTGAATAGACTGACAATTCGCGCCAGGGTGTTTTCGTTCGCGGCAAAAAATTTGGATTTCGAAATTTCGTTATTTAAACTGTTAATAAACTTGTTTTCTTAATAAATTTAGATTGAATAATTTATTATCCTCATCTTGGAGTAGTAAAATGTGCAATTTTCTGTTTATAAATGGATAAAAAGTGTTATTATTATTATTATTGTTTATTAACAGGTAATTAAAATTACAAGGTAATATAAAAGATTATAGAGCCTAGCTGCAGATACTATTGGATAAAAAGTGGTTTGTTCGCATTTCATCAATTCGTTCGTTCGCTCCCATGTGAATGGTCTTTAAGTTATCGTACTCGTGCCCAAATAATAAAATATGGGACAAATAATAGATATGTATGTTATTTTTATATTCATGATGTGCCACATCTTCATCGTGCATCGTCCTCGTCATCGTCGTGGGATACTGGTTCGTCTTCTTCATACAAGCAATTTCTCCAGTTGCAGTATATATTATTTGTATGGGCCCACTTACAGATAAGTAGGTATCATTGAAAATAATGCATCATTGAAAGTTTTGATTTTCGATTTTAAGACGATTAATCAAACAATAGTGAATTTAATTGGTATCAAAATAAAGCTAATCAATTAATTACAAAAAAATTACTTAATTCTGTTTAAACCTTTTCTTTAAATCCAATTTTATTATTTGACTGATCGAAATCGATTTCAATGAACCCGCGCTGATTCTCCAATCATTTCACTGATGTGTTCGATTCTCAGCTGTCAGTTTTGCTTTCAATGATTAACTCTAACCTCAAAACCTAGACTTGTTTGCCGCCAAGTCACTGACAGCTCCTTCCATTGACAGACATTTTTCTGATTGCCATCTATAACCGACTTGTCAAACAAATTAAACCACCATTCCACTGAATTGTTCCAATGATGCATTTCAATGAAAGCTATAGCTGAGGCCAAAAACTTCTTCTATTCAACTTCTCAGCCACATGTTCCACTGAATTACTATTAAATACTTGGGTTAAATGTTTCAGTTTGTTGTTCGGCCACCTATCAGAGGAGACACCAGAGACAAGACAGCCACCAATTGATGAAATTACCTGACCGATCATCACTATCAACCACAAACGATGTTAAGGACCGTTTGCCGATACGGCACATAAGGATTTAAGTAGTCCATAAGAATAAAAGTAGAACGGTAGAACTTAAATCGTTATGAGTCGTATCATTAAAGGGCCGTAAGTTACTCGGAGTCAATTTCAACAGATATTTAAGTCCAATTCATCTTTGAACGCTGTTCTCAGGAAGGCTGTCTTATCTTTTCATCGAGTCTAAGCACTGATGAATAACCAAAACGGGCTTAGCATTGACATACCTACTATACATGGACTGCTAGCAGCCAAAATTTCGTTGAAGCAAACAAGCACTAGCTCTTTTGGTTCACGGCGCGGCGCGCGGAGAGAAACGAAAACACTCAAATGTCATCGAGCAATTCGTGCGACTTTGTTTGAGTGTTGAGTGTGCCATCTGTTATAGAACGTTTGAAAAAATTTGAATAAGTCGTTATTTTTGCGCAGTTGCAATGTTTCTACAATGGAGGGCCATGTGTTCTATGTAAAAAAAATAGCAATGTCAAGAGGTTGAAATGAAACCCATTTCCTACTTTCGCCGCCCTGAACCAACAGGGCTAGTGCTTATGTTTGCTTCATTTTTCCTCGCAGGTTTGTATGAAACTGACATTTCACTAGCAGTCCATGTATAGTAATATCAATGGGGCTCACGCTCAGTAACCGAACTGCTTATTGAAAAAAGGTTTTGTAAGGGCGAAATATTATGTCTCTCTCATTATGTCTCCCTCATACACTTAAGAAGCTGCACGAGAAGCTAGGCCTAGGGTGTCTAACTGTCTACCCACCTGTTGCGCCATTTATTTATTTATTTATTTTTCTAGAAGCTGCACTGGACCTAATCCGAAAAAGAAAGTCAGAAGTTCAACAATCTATGAAGAAATCAGCTTCACATTACTTAAAAAGTACGTGGTCACACTTTTAGAAATTATTAGGGAATACCTCCAGTCACCGCCGAAACGCACTAGTCCAAGCCCCCAAACTATTGCGGACTCACAACACATTATCACAATACCGATACCTTCATGTTCTTCACATATTCGCTCTGCTCAAGAGCCCGTTATGCCAGTTATGCCAGCGATTGTTAAACAACAAAACAAAGTATAGATTACCGATTTTCGAAAATATTACAATTATTCATTTTTCTTCAATTATTCACTTTACAACTTGACAATTATTTACCTTCTTGCCATTTACATAAAACAACAAAGTTGTTGTTTTTGTGATAGATTTGTCCAATGCACTGCATCCATTTTCTTTTGTCATTTTAAAAACCTGATTTAAATATAAGATAACAAAAATTTCTTAGGAACAATCGAGCTATGTACCTGATAGGCGAACGTGGTTTTATATAGACTGAAACCGAAGTGAGAGTTAATATTATGAAAGCAAACCAGACGAGGAATCAAGAATTTCAACTGCATCTTATCATATTGATTTACAATAGGGTGTGTCATACTTTTTAACTTTAGAATTTTAATATTTAATAGTTTTCAAAAGTTGCATTGCTGAGTTAAATGAAAAACTACATTTATAGTTTTTATTTTGGTTGGTACTAAATTTCGAACAAATTGTTAGGCAACATGCTACTGGTGTGTTATTTTTGTTAAATCTATATCCACAATTAAAGTTATGCTGGATTTACATTACCACGCCACGGAATTTTGCATGACTTCAGAGAGAGAGATCCGTTTGCTACAGTCTCATGGCTAACGATCTGTAAGTGCGAGACCACAAATCTCCATAAAAAAGTTATGGCGGCCTAAATTCAACTGTTAGGCTAGTGGTCTCATTCTTACACATCATTAGCCTTGACTGTGGTAAAACGGATCTCTCTCTCTTTGAAGTCATGCAAAATTCCGAGGCGTGGTAATGTAAATCCACCATTAAGCTATGCTCAAATAGTGTAAATGCATTAATTTTATACCGTTTGTCAAATACGATACATTTCAAGATAAATATATTTTACAACTACCCGTTCTGTACACCGGTAAACGCATTTCGAGTAATACAATCTTCTATATAACATAAAAGAGACAGCCGTCCGTTGTGCACTCATATGGATTTGAGCTTGATGGATTTGTATTTGCCCAAAGAAGAAGCTAGGGAAAACAAATTGGACAAAGAGGCGTGGCACCTCCCATAAAAAAAAACATATAAAATCTTATATCTCGAAAACAACCGAACCAACTTAACTCAAATTTTCAGACAATCTGAGAGCATTCGTCCGGGAGTTTATTTTTTGTGAAGTTTTGTCAAAATTGGAGAAAGGGGGAGTAGCTGTAGCACTTCCATACGCCTTTTCCCGATATTTCGAAAAGTAATCGGCCGATTAAGCTGAAACTTACACAATATCGGTTAGGAGGTTAAAAGTGCACGTGGATCAAAAGTTTTCGAGTTTTCCGATAGATGGCGCTGAACACGAAAATCTTAAAATTACGCTATATATTGACATTTGTGGCAGCTTTAGCTTTGAAATTCGGTAAATAATGGTTTATTGCCTTTAGAAAGCATTAAAAAAACTATGGGCGGGATCGAGAAAAGGGGCGTGGCACTTTGAATAAAAAACTAAAAACGTTATTGCTCGACACTCGTGGGAGCTAAAGTTTTAAAACATTGATGTGATTGTCGTCACAGGCAATTCCTGGGTACGGGCAAATCCGGGTAGCTAAAGCTAGTACTAATAAAAAATAAATGCACTAAGCTATATCTATTTTTTGGTTTTATTTCCTAAAAGCAGTTTATGTTTAACGATTTCAATTGTTTTTTTTTTTTACAAAAATGTACATTAAACATTATCTGAACAATAAACCAACAAAGTACCTACCTACTAAAAAAAACATTTTTTCCGAAACTTCAGGTGGTTGGAGGGAGCCAAAAGTTCATAAAAATTGCAACTTTTTTTATATATTCTGAAGCCTAAGATCCCAATTCAACTTTTCGCAGGTATTAGATTAAACAATTAGGTAACAACTTTTTTTTTTCGCCATACGAAAGTGACACAACCTAATGTACCTACATATAAAAATCACTATATGGAGGTTAAACATTTTATAATCTTTAGATAGCTAGATAACCAAATATCTTTCGGTGAAGCACTTTGTTTGAATAAATCTGTAGTCAAATTTCCTACAAGCACACAATCTAACAAGCATTTGTATTTAAATACGAATAAATTACCCGCGCAGTGCACAGAGACAAAACTAGATTGTCGACTCAAATATCTTTCAAACAAAACCACAAACTATTAAAATGCAAGATTGGGTGGCGTGGCAGGAAACTCGCAAGCAAGTACCTACTTGATGTTAATCACTAATAAAATAATGAATTTGATAGGTACACAACTTCTATCACAACTTATAACTTGGAAGAATTGGCGTGTACCTATAAGTCTATACATGTATATAGCACCCCTCTTCACTTCTTCTTCTTCTTGGTGGTTGGGTGGGGTCACTTGGTCTCGCTAAATTTTCGCCATGCAGATTATTCTAACACTAACCAGCTTTACACTATGTACACCAACAATAATATCTAATAAATATCTATGTTAAAGAAAACTCGGACAATGCACAACAATATTCCAATTTTTGCAACTTTAGCTTTCTTTAGTGTTGAGAAATAGTGTCTGCAATGTTTTTTTTTTTTTGTATGAGAGGTGCCACGCCTCTTTGTCCAATCTTGCCGAAATTAAATTTAGCAAAGAACGGCATGAAAAAGGATCTTTCTTCACACTAGCGCTGCTACTACAGACTAACGAGAGTTGACACCTGTAAACATGCAAAACAGAGCTGGCCACGGAAAAATCGGCGCAGGTCAAAGATCCTGTTAAAAGTCAGTAGATCACACATCGGAGCTCTTGTCGGAGTACTAACAAGCCACGGTGTACTATAGGCATACATGCCGCAAGGCTTGGAGTCATCGCTAATGGCTTTTGTCGCAGTTGCATGGATAAGGAACAAGAGGAAACACCCTTTCACCTACTATATGTAACTGCCTGACGCTACGACTAGAAAGCAAACTCTATAGGAGAGTACTTCTTCGGGAAGCTTGCGGATTTTGGCAACACGGATATCAGCAAAATACGTAAATTCATATAAAATTCAAAATGGTTTCAAGAGTAATGGAAATAACTGACTCTGCTTGTGGTATCGCAATAGACCTTATTTGGTCTAAGTGAATTACTTTGAACGTAACGGATAATTGCCACCTAACCTAACCTAATCTGAAAATAGAAAAATAAGAGTTAACAAATTAAAAATCAGCTGAAACTTTACGTATGTAGGTGTAGTATACACTTCGTTTACGCCTTGTCTTCAACAAGGACAGCTAAAATGTTTCTTATTTTCTTTTTCCTGAGCATCTTCAGCTTTAAATGAGACTTCTTACACAGTTTCTAGATTGTTGATCCCTCCTATTGTATTGTTTGACAAGACTTACGCCGCAAACGAAGTAACGTCTCCGTCTGGAGAAGTAGCTGCTCATTGAGTTCCTCACGTATTCTGGTATTTCTGATGCGATCTCTACGGGTCACACCAGCAATACTACGGAGAAATCTCATTTCGGCAGCTTGTATCCGCGATTTTATTCTTTCGGTCATTACCCAAACCTCATGACCATAGGTAAGAGTTGGAACAAACACCGAATTAAAGACTGACAACTTAGCTTTGACACCAAGTTCAGTCTGATAGCTGATAGAATAATCTTATAAGGAAGTAAAAGCTACACGTATGGTGCAAGTGCAATACACTTTCTAGGTCAACGTGTCTTTGTCCTTCCATCGTCTGATAAGAGTTTATAAATTTGGGACATTAATTCCTACAAAAGATGAAACAACTCACATTGTATTGTATTAATTACGAATTATTTTTTACGGTTCTTGGTTAAATTTGTAATAATTTATAAAAAAAAAAAAGTAGCAATGATGCCCAAAACACACACGTGCAGAATTAATTGTGCAGCAAGATTAGAATACACATGTTCTTATGTGGTGATACAAATGTAAATTCTGCACTCACCGCCCGCAGCACTGCAACATGTCTCTATTTATAAATCCACTGCATAGCAACGCAATGAATTAAATTAAATAGACTTGGGAGCATCTGTGGTGATTTCCAAGACAGTAAAACGATTGCTGGTTCACTTTGTACTCTCTTTATTCATAATGGTCGACCAGACCGGAAACCATTACCGACCATGGTGGCCAATATACAAAAAGTAAAATATAAAAATTCATAACATATTGTGTGACTAGATGCAATGGAAGAGTGCGTTCAGAAATACATGACAACTCTTCACCACACCACAAAAATATTCTTATTACTAATTACAATAAGATAAAGTCCTTAACCTATTTGTATTTACATATTGCATTTTAAGATGAATGTCTTAATTTACAATTTATAAAATAAATTCATAGTCATATTTTTCATTAATATAATGCAAGAATAGTTGAATGATAGGAATTATTAATTCATTTAAGCTTTATTAGAATAATAAAGGAATGAGATTCCAATCGGATCAAATTACAATTTATGCTTATAGGTTTAACCTGTTAGGAGCTCTTTTTACTCTACTAGATGTTCGCACTGGAGGAGGAGGTGGAGCATTAATGTTATCTTCAAGCTTTATTGTTAATTCGTTATTATTTTTTTCAACGACCTGTTCAAAATTCGAAGTCTTATTTACTAACTCAATATCCCCGTTCACAATCGCATTTGGGCCTTCCTTCGGTAAATTTTGATTGCTATTGAAATCGGAATTAATCCCAATGTTTGGGTTACTATCAGAAAAATCAAGATCAGCATTTTCTTCTGAGTATATGGAATCTGAATCCAAATCGTTAGGATTTCGAACACCAATACCAACGGAACGTACCTGATCGACGTGTCGTTTCCATTCCCTTCCGTCATCAAGTCGAACTACATAATGGAGTTTACCAAATTTGCCAATAATGTTGCCAAACTTCCACCTGATCTTCTTGTCGATGTATTCGCGTACAGCTACTCTATCCTGTATGTTAAAATCTCGAATTTGATGAGGTATTGCATTCTTCTTAATTGCATTATTAGTGCTTGGTACCATTAGATCAATTCTGGATCTAATCTGACGATTAAAAACTAGCATTGATGGAGATTTACCCGTAACAGGATGAATAGTTTTCCTGTAGGTAAGTAAAATATTGCATAATTCTGCGCTAAGATTTCGTTTATCGCATTTCAGTGCGTTCAATTTATGTTTAATGGTTTTTACGTAGCGTTCAGCTTGCCCATTCGTTGATGGATGGTACGGCGCTCCCATTTTATGAACAATTCCATTTAATTTTAAAAAGTTTTGGAATTCCCATGATGTGAATTGGGTACCATGATCCGAAACGAATACAGATGGTATTCCGAAAGTTGAAAAAAAATTTCTACAATGTGTAATAGTAGCTTCGGATGTAATTTTATTTAAAATACGAACTTCAACCCATTTGGAAAATGCATCTACTAAAATAAGTAGATAAATTCCACCCATCATTGGCCCTGCAAAATCTCCATGTATTCTTTGAAAAGGCTCACTTGGTGTGTCCCAACAATGGAAACGTTCTTTAGTCGGGTTTGGTTGAACTAACTGACAATCAGTGCAGTTTTTCGAAATATCTTCGATGTCTTTATCTATGTTTTCCCACCAACAATAACCTCTGGCCAATGACTTCATCCGGGAAATTCCAAAATGTGTGGAATGTAACTCTTCTAACACCCTTGCACGCAATTCTTTTGGAACGTACACCCGAACACCGCGCATTAAACAATCTTGTTGTAAGGAAAATTCACACTGATTGATTCCAAAACGAAAACGACTATCTACCTCCCTACCATTTTTAAGCCCCTGTAATAAGACTTTAACACTGTTGTCCGCCTGTGTAGCCTTGGATAGATCTTGTACCGTTAGTGGTAAATGTTCTATCAAGTTAATTTCTACAATGTCAATCTCATCGATCTTGGATGAGAAGTCTGCAATCGGTAAACGTGACATTCCGTCAGCATTTCCGTGATCCTTTGTATTTTTATATTTAATATCGTAGTCAAACGATTGTAAAAAGATTGCATAGTGCTGCATGCGCATAGCGGACATAGTAGGCAAACCCTTTTTAGGCGAAAATATTTGTAATACGGGTTTATTATCGGTGACCAATGTAAATTTTCGCCCGTATATATATTGATAAAATTTTCTTATGCCGAAAATAATTGCATAGGCTTCCTTATCAATCTGCGAATAACGTTGTTGTGTAGTGTTTAACGTTTGTGAGGCGTATTGAATAGGACGTTCAGTTCCATCACTATAAATATGGCTTAGGACTGCACCAACTCCATATGGAGAAGCGTCAGTTGCAATTAACAACGGTAATCTCGGGTCATAATGGACCAAAAACTTATCGGACTGCATTTCTGATTTAACTTTTTTAAATGCGTCCTCACACTTTTTATTCCACTCAAATGGAACATTATTTTTGAGCAAGTTATTTATCGGGTACAAGGTCGTACTTAAATTTTCAAAAAAACGACCATAATAATTGACAAGCCCCGTAAAAGCACGAACTTCATCCTTATTACTGGGTCTTTTCATATCTTGTATGGCATTAACTTTACTTTGCATTTTATGAATACCATGATCATCAATCACGTAGCCACAGTAAAAAATTTCTTTTGCGAAAAATTCGCATTTATCGAAATTAACACGCATATTATATTTATCTAATCTTTTTAAAACCTCTTCAAGTCTTTGTAGATGGACCTGGTCATTAGGTCCTGTTATTTTGATATCATCTAAAAATACCGTAGTACCCTCAATGTCTACCAAAATTTGTTCAATATGCCTTTGCCAAATTGCAGGAGCAGATGCAATTCCGTACATTAAACGATTTGGTTGAAAAAGTCCCTTGTGTGTACTTAATGTCAAAATTTCCCTATCTTCTGGACGAACTTCCAATTGTAGATAAGCTTGGGTTAGATCAATTTTAGAAAATTTCTTTCCTCCTGCCATTGAAGCAAACAGTTCCTCAATTGTAGGCAAGGGGTGCTCGTCTATAATTAAGTTTGGATTAACCGTGACTTTGTAATCGCCACAAAGTCGAACCCGATTTCCAGCCTTAGCCACCGGTACAATTGGTGTCGCCCAAGCACTATGATCTACCTTTGTGAAAATACCCTTATCTACCAAATCCGCAATTTCATTTTCTACTGCCTTCTTAATAGAAAATGGAACAGATCTAGCTTTAATAAAAACTGGTTTGCAATTAGATTTCAATGTAAGTTTGGCTTGGATATTTGTAATTTTTCCCACCGATTTATCAAAAACTTTCGGATATTTCTTTACAAGCATATCAACAACGCTTTTATTCTGAGTTAAGTTTTGAACAGTATTCGTTTGGAAAATTGTGTTCCAGTCTAGTTGCAGTTCATGTAACCATTCACGACCAAGCAATGGATGTCTATCAGAATCAACTACGTACAATTTAAGTTGTTTGGTGTTAGAACTCTGTTCTATTTTCACATAAATGTATCCGTATACATTTATTTCATTGTTGCAATAACTTACCAAGGAAGTATCAGATGCATTTAAAGGCATTTCGCGGAAAAACTTTAACTTATCTGCCTTACTTATCAGCGATACTGGAGATCCCGTATCGATTTCAAAATTTAAAGGTATATTGTGGACTTTTAAACAGACCCATATTTTTGATCGATCGCAATTTGGGTTTTTATTTGGAATGCAATTATTGTTACTAGTATCAATAATATTACAAATTTGCTCTACCTCCTGTTCCTCAACAAAGTATGCTCCCTTCTTCTTTGAATGTTTTGTATTCTTATATCTAGAACTACTCGCTTTGGCACTGAGACACATTTTTGCTAAATGCCCTATTTTGTTGCAATTGTTACAATTCGCGCTTTTAAATTTGCATGTATTCGCCAAAAGTGTTTCATTGCCGCAGCGATAACAAACTACTTTTTTCTTAATAAAATTGTTGTTTCTTGTCACCTGCATCCTATTCGATTGATAAGAATCCCTTGATGAATGTATGTGTGAGACAGTTTTTGCATTGTGTATTTCTGCTCCGCCCTTCGCCGACATTTCCATTGCAATTGCCCTCTCCTTTGCTCTTTCCAGCGTAAGATCCTTTGCTTCAAGCAGTCTGTCCTGAATTTTCTGACTTCTTAGTCCAAATACCAGTTGATTTCGTATTGCGGTATCTAAGTACGTTCCAAATTTACAGTTGATTGATAATTTTTTCAAGGCGGTAACAAATTCATCGATCGATTCACCGTCTTGTTGCTTACGTAAATGGAATCGGTAATTTTCCACTATTTCCAAAGGCTTTGGATCAAAATGTTGGTCTAGCAGTGTGACGATCTCTGCATAAGTCTTCGAAGTAGGCGCAGCAGGTGACATTTTGTCACATAGGACATCATACGTTTCTTGCCCCATGTAATGAAGAAGCAAGGTTAGCTTTTTGCTCGCTTCGGTAATTGCGAAAATGTTGAATGCGCCTTCTAATCTCGCCACCCAGCGAGAAAATTTCGACTTGCTTCGGTCGAACGAATCAATGTTGAAGGTAGAGTGCATCGTGGTTTGAGACATATTTTTTTTTTGTTTTTTGCAAGATTTCCGCAATTTCTTCAGAAATAACCAGTAGTAAAACCCGCAAATCAAAGATTTGCCCTCAGCAGTAGTATAGTATAGCAACGACCAGCAGCAAAGTTTCGTTATTCAGCAGCAGCAACACGTGGACACACTTCCTCAGCAACAACTTTTGGTGGCAACAGCACATATACTTTATAAAACTCGCAGCCAACAACAACAGGAAGTTTATTAATGTTTTTTTCTTTTTTTTTTTTTTTTTGCATCAACTGAGTATTTTCTTTTGTTGCTTTGTTTGCACGCACAATTTTTTTTTTTTTTTTTTTTACTGGCCTCTGATACGAGTTTTAATTTTATTCGCTTATATATTTATTTTGTTGTTTTATTTGTGTGTCAGGGTTCTTTAATTTAATAAAAATAAATCCTCGTCGCCAATCTGTGGTGATTTCCAAGACAGTAAAACGATTGCTGGTTCACTTTGTACTCTCTTTATTCATAATGGTCGACCAGACCGGAAACCATTACCGACCATGGTGGCCAATATACAAAAAGTAAAATATAAAAATTCATAACATATTGTGTGACTAGATGCAATGGAAGAGTGCGTTCAGAAATACATGACAGCATCAAATTTCCCAATTCAGCTACTGATGGATACGAGGAAAATCGAGACGGGAATTATTTGTCGTCTGTGTTGTACTCTCGTATTTATTCCCGCATTGACAGCAATGCACATCTGTTTCATCTGCAGTACTGCTTGCAGTGAAGCGTTCAGAATTGCTGCACATGTGTTTTGGACATAATGTTATCCGTAATGTCAACTGCCCACAACATCGATCTAGCTTTGTTGAGCAGGGAAATCCCTCTTGCTCAAAGTTATAACAGTTTAGAGTAGGTCTACACAATGCAGCTCGTCAAGTGAGACAGATGTATTGAGTTAAGCTCTCTTTATCCATATCTGGTCGAACAGGGCGCTTGGAGAATTCGCGCAGGGCATCATAAAAGTTTTTTTTTTGTCAAATGTTATGCTGGATTTGCATTACCTCGCCACGCAATTTGGCATGACTTCAGAGAGAAATATCCGTTTTTCCATGTCAAGGCTAAGAGTGAGACCACAAGCCTAACAATTGAATTTAGGCTGCCCTACTTTTTTTATGGAGATTTGTGGTCTCACTTTTACACATCATTATAGTTATAGCCTTGACCAGCGTTGTTCCGGAGAAATTTCGGAGTTAAGCCATTCTCCGAGCCATTTCACACAAGTTTGAGCCACTTTAGGTAAAGAGGATGGGGTGGGAACGTAGGGCTGTTCTTAATTTGTTGTGATTTCTTTCAAAATTTTAATTTTTGTTTTGTTTGGAGGTTTGCTGGAAGGAAAAAGCATCGAAAGACATTGCAGTGCTATTAGGGAAGGGATACATCTGCAACAATGAGAGACTTTAAATTAAACCGATCCAAAAAATTCCAATGGGACTGACTTTTGTCATTCCGAATTGCATTGCACCTAGTCTTTCGACTACTAATCGGCTATTTATTTTTGATTCATTTTAAAAAATTCATAAAATTGTTTACGCGCCTTAATCTTCTGATTACATTGTCAGTATTTAAAAGTTCTGTTACTTCTAATGTGATTTTCCCTTGGGACAAAAAATCAATTTTTTTTGTAATCTAGATCACTTTTCATGTTCCATTGACCATTGGGCAAAAAAATCAATCTTTTTTGACCCGGATCACTTTTTGCTGATCTCGATATTTTTCCAGATGTACACATTTCCTCTTCACTTCAAATTACCCACTTTGCCATGAGTCCATAAGTTAGCATTAAATATGCCTAGTCATTCAAAGTGATGGACGTATATTTAAAACTGCTGCATAACTTGTTGGACCTACTCCGTTCAAAACCTATTGCCGTCATTTCCACAAACCATAGAACTAGACCGTCGACTCCTCCCACATAACGGACTTATAAGCTGACTGCGGGCCCAGGATTTTTCATGTATTGGTGCTGTACAAAATCAAAGGAGCGCCATTAACGCACGCATACTTGAAAAATCCTAGGCCCATGGTATTGCATTCAAAATCATTGCCGCCATTGATTTTGATATTTCACACGTATTCAAAGACAGGGGAATTCATTCCGGGGAGAATCGGGTAGGTGCACGGAAGTCGGCGGTCCAGTTCTATGTGGTTTGTGGTCATTCCACAAAATCAATACACAGAAAATAGGTATACGCAAGAGTTTATTACATTTGGTGAATTTGAGCTTAGAAAAAAAAAATCATTTAAGTTAAGTCACTTTCCATTATGGCATCACATTCCATGGGGTAAAAGTGCCCACTTTAGGCTCATCAATCTAAAACGGAAAAGAAATTACAAAAATCGAATAAGGTATGTATTTCAAAAACTCTTCATAAACTTACCAGCTTTGTGAATTTGTCCTGACACGCCATCCTTATACGAGCTGAAGTAGCTGGTGAAATAAGATTGAAATGCTCGTCAACTCCATTTTGTTTTCGTGCAGCTGATATGGCATCTTTGATTGCAAAGAAGACGCTACTACCTATAAAAAGTGGCGGCTCTCCAACGGCCTAAAAAAGAGAAGCATGTGTAAATAATACGAATAATATTTATTTTTCTCGGCTAGTCTCAGGAGTCCGAAGCAGATAAATTAGATTAAAATTATAACTACACAATATAGGCCCCTATTGTGAGTGTCGATAGTTGATCGTTGATCGACAACTACTGTTATTGTGCCAACAATAAGGGCCGTATATTTGGGCGCAGTGGCTCAGTGGTTTGTTTGCTGGACTACTGTGCTAGGGGTCTCAGGTTCGATCACTGGAAAACACAAATTACATCTTAAGGTAACTGTCCTAAAAAAAACTTCCCAATGATACTCTTGTATATTCTGCAGATTATAATTATTGCAAGAAGAAGCGCAATGGGTTTAAAACATTTGCATGTAATTTGTAAATGACCTGGACCTCGCAAAGTAATTTTAGAAATTTTGAAGTTCTTCTCTGTTTATTACTAACCTTTGAGGAATACACTGCTCTGGGATTGCCAGCACCGGTTAACAAACTAACATTTAACTCTCCGGGAATGTTACCGAATCCGGGCAGCTTGTACATTCCAGGACCCCTTGAGTACAGCATCCCACTAGGCGAGTACATCAACTCCTCCAAAGTAAAAAGTCCATAACCCTGCATAAAGCCTCCTTCTATTTGACCAATATCTATGGCTGGATTTAAACTCGATCCAATATCCATTACAATGTCAGTTCTAAGAACTTGATGGTCGCCAGTCAGACAATCTATTTCCACGACAGAAACACCAACTCCTGTGGTATAGTAGTCATAAACTTCGGATTCCCCTGTAACCGGATCAAATCCGAGGCCAGGAGCTGAGTAGTATCCTGACGCCGATAGACTAACGCGATCCAAATAAGCTTTATTTATAATTTCTTTCCACGAGAGTTCCGGAAATTGTTCCTTGTATGGTTCCAAGCGAGAATTTATTTCTTCACAAGCTTTTAACACGGCCATGCCGTATAATTCAGAACTAAGACTGGCAGCAGTGGGAGATGTATTCGGCACCTTGTCAGTTGTTGTTTCAGATATGTGAATGATATCCACTTGAATTGCTAAAACTCGTGCAACGATTTGGATCATTTTTGTATGCAGACCTTGACCAATTTCCACACCACCATGAGTAACAAGAACTGTTCCATCCAGGTAAATATTTATTAGAGCACCAGCCTGATGCATATGGGGCGTTCCGAAACCGATGCCATACTTCGTGGGTATTATGGCTATGCCACGTTTTCGCCATCGATGCTCTTTATTAAATGCCTTGACTTCGTCACGTTGTTTAAAAAAGTTCGATTGAGTGAGGCATTCCTCGAAACACCTATTTGGATTGAGATATAGAATTTTCTTCTAGTAGTATGTACTGGATACAATTTGTATTTTGAAACTAACCTTGTTATAGGACAAAGGTCCAATTTCTGCTTGTAAAATGTTCTGTCTCCATTTTTGTAGAAGTTTAACCTCATAATATCTATGTAATCCTTACCAGTAGCTCTTGCCACATCACGAATCATATGTTCTGCAGCCAACATACTCTGTGGTGCACCAAATCCTCTAAATGCCACATTTGATGGCAGGTTCGTTTTACACACCCAGCCAGATACTTTTACATTCGGAATATTGTAACAGTTTTCGAAGTGATACATCGCTCTGTCTAACACCTAAAAAAATATATAAAATGTTTATGTAAGGTAGCTTGGTGTCTATACGTAAGTAATTCAGCCTAAGCCAAATTGCTTCACGGGGACATTGTGATGTAGAAAAGAACTATTGCCACATCGAAAAGGAGCTTTTGGCAAATGAAAAACTAATAATCAAGAGGTAAGTTACAATTACAAGTAACGACAAACAACTCAATGTATTCACTTACCGCAAATGACAAATCCATGGCATACCCAGCATTATTGTAACATTCGGTATAACATCCTTTTATTCTGCCGTTCTCCATACAACCCACTTTGTATTTGAATAAAAACGGGTGCCTCGTTCCTGTGATCATCATGTCCTCATTCCTGTTCAACATAACACGTACAGGTCGGCGTAGCCGATATGCTGCCAATGCTGCTGGTATAGCGATCACAGCCGGCCGAGTCTCCTTACCTCCGAAACCACCGCCTAGCCTTTTTACTCTACAGACCACTTTGGACAATGGTATTGAAAGTGCATGAGAGATCAATCTCTGAGCTTCCGTTGGATGCTGAGTTGAACTGAATATTTCGATTTCATCACTATCACGCGGCATTGCTAACACACAATTCGTTTCTAAATAGAAATGCTCCTGACCACCCACTCGACAGGTGCCTTCAACAATAAAGTCCGATGTTTTAAATGCTTCATCTACGTCGCCTTGCGTCATTGTTTTTGGGAAATTTGGGTAATATGATTTCATTTCAATGGCCTGTTCTATTGTTACTATTGGCGGTGAGATGTCCCTGTAATCAATTTTAACAAGCATCGTTGCTCGTTGAGCAATTGCTTGGGTATCCGCTACTATGGCACCTATAACTAGACCTTGGCAGTTAACCTTTGACGCAAATACTTGCTCATCGCGAAAGGATATTCCAATGGAGTTTTGTTCCTCTGTCAGATCTTTATGACAGAAGAACGCATGAACTCCTTGCTGTTTCAAGGCCTCTGTGGCATCGATATCAACAATCTCTGCATGGCTCCTAGTACTTAAGACAAACGCTATGTATAATTCATTGTCCATCCGTGGGATATCGTCGCAATAGATAGCCTCTCCCGTTGCTTGTTTCAAGCCAGCCGCGTGAATCTTTGGACGACCAATTGGGTCTATTTGAGGTTGGCCGGCAGAAACTTTCTCAAACAGCTGAGTACTCTTCAGTGGCAGAGCCTCAAAGACGTCTGATCCACTCTTCTCCTCTGGTGGAATTGTGTCACTGATAATGTTGTTTCTCACAAGATCGTTGGTTATAGCTAAGTAGGCCTTGAAGAAGAGGCTTACAACCAGTGAGCGTCTGTAAGCAATCATGCCACCGGGAGCGTCAGCAGACAGAGGAAGCTCCTTGCATAGGCTTTCTGTGGCGGTATTTATTAAGGACTCATCCCATCTCTGATTAATCATTAGGGATGAAGTTTTCGGCGCTAGTACAGTTGTGGGAGCCATGCCTCCAAATGCCATACTTATCTGCTCGATGATGTTTGTGTTTGACTTGAAAGTGACGTTGACGGCTGCATTTACTATAGCAATATCATCTTCCCTTCGTCTAGCCTGTTTGAAGGCTTTCACGAACTGATTCACACTTGTCCTGGGAAATTGTACGCCCAGCAGAACTTCATAGGGTTCAATCTGAGTCTTTCTATATGATGTGAAGAAGCCAACGCCCATAATAATTTTTCTGGTATACAGCAACCCCTTCTTGAGAGATCCCACAACGAGTTCAACTCCACCAGCCGCCAGTATGGGATTCATGTCGGATATGGGACTGGCAGTCATTATATTGCCTCCCAAGGATGCCACATTGCGTATTTGTTTTCCCGCAAAGTAGTGAAACATCTCGAGTGCGCATTTGAAAAACCTTGTCTCATGTTCTGGATTCAAAGCAATCTGTTCCCTTAGGATATCTTCGATTTGCGAAACGCTTACAGCTGCACCAAAGTATATCCCTTGCGAATTCTCCTCAATCTTAGTTAACTCAACGATTTTTGATGGATTAATGAGAATGGGATAGTGGAACATTTTCTGCTTAATCTCAATACCAATCTCAGTGTTTCCAACAACAATCTTCGCTTCAGGATGCTTAGCCTTCAAGCTTAAAATCGCCTCTAGACTAGTTGGCCGATACCATCCAACTCTTTCGCTAGAAAAATACAAATTTTGCTTGTCAAGTTCGTCATCCAGTTGAAGTTCAGGTGGGAATATTGGTTCTTGACTTGGATCGTATGGTTGAAACTCGGACTTTTCAAAGAGAATAGAGTCGACTTTTTCGTTGTCAGAACTGCCACAACCATTCGTTCCATTGACCTTACAGCACTTATCACCCATTCCGCAGCCAAATTCTTGTGTAAACGTTTTATAACCTTCAAGAATTGGACGATACCCAGTGCAACGGCACAGATTACCTTGGAAGGTGACCTCTAAATCCTGCATTCTTGGTTGTGGAGAGTTTCTCAGTAGTGCGTACATCGACATGACTATTCCCGGTGTGCAGAAACCACATTGCGATCCGTGGGATTTGGCTATGCGCTCCTGTACAGGATGCAGACGAGTTCGAGTACTTCCGATTCCCTCAACCGTTGTCACAGCTTGTCCATGAATTGCACAGACCGGTAAGAGACATGCATTCGCCGCAATATTCACAATTTTCCCCGTACTGCGATCTACTCTAGAGACCATGACAGTACAAGCGCCGCAACCGCCTTCTCCACATCCTAATTTCGTGCCGCATAGATGGAGCTTTTCTCTCAAGTAACTCAGCAAAGTACATTCGGGATCAGGATCTGGATCGGATACCTACAGGAAACGTTTTTTTATTAATTTATTGTTCTTAGTATAAAGCAAGTTGCATATAACCACAAAACATACACAACTATAATATAACCTAAAGTCCATATATTAAACGTCCTCTATTCTTATTTTAAGTATGTAAGAAAGAAAAATGTAAAATTTAAGTCGAAGTGTTTTGTGTACTCTCGGCTAAATTGCTTATAGGTTACGTAAAGCTCAGTAGGTCGATTTTAAAAGTTCATTGTAAATGGCTATACATGCTTTTCAACGGAAGTCGTATGCAGCGTGACAGGATAACAAACAACAAAAGAAGGAAAGACAATTCAGAAATTCCATTGTTGTTTGTTGAAATTGTTACAATTACAGTCGGAATAGGCAAACGATTGAACAAATAAATAAAGCCCACTACCACAGAAATTATCGCTGTTTGTTGAAATTCAAAATTTGTCAAGTGATATGACAGAGTGGTCTAATCACCACGGATGTTTGCTTAGCTGAGTGGTAGGCTATGTGTTCGAATACGAGCCAATACTAGGAAAAGATTATAAATGAAAACAAAAATAAATAACAATTCTCTCCTATTTATATTGACAATTAACAGCGCGTTTGTAATGATTTTGAAAATTGTCAATACTGGCTGTTTTTAATAAATTTATATTGATTTTTTTTATCACGAAAGTGATAGTACTCGTAGACACAGTCACTTAGGGTGACTAGGGTGGTAGCTATTTCGAACGGCCGGCCTTAGGTCTTATCGCCCAAAACCATAACGCCTAAATTGAAATTTGCCATAATGCCCAAAACATTGCTAGATAATTTGTTGTGTTAAAATGCACGTAAATTTGGGTGATGCGACAATGATTTTGAGCGTAATGACATTATTTTTGCTAACGCCTAAGAAAAATGCATAACGCCCAAAAACAATTAACAAAGTGGAAATAAATCCCAAAAAGAATAACCCCCTGCTTTTGGTTGTTATCGGATTTGGAGTCTATGATGCAAAATTGGGTATATTGAAGGTTTGTCCTGCACTACAAACTTCCACCTGCTCCAAAATCCAACAGAAAACCCAAGCAGGGGGTTGCAGGGGGGCAACATGCCCCCCAATACTTATTTCACTATTGATGCGTTTTGACATTTCTAGATTTTGATGTTATGACATTATATAATTACTTTGTCATTCTACTAGGGCTTTGCGACGCTTTATTCCTTTAAATTTTAGGCGATGTGGTGGTTTTTGGGTATTATGGTTTTGGGCGATAAGACCTAACGCCATTTCGAACTACACTAATAAATTCATCAACAGACCCCTTTTAAGTGAGTGTTGTTAAATAGTTTCAAGTTCTGACAGTTAATTCTCCATCTATAATGCACTTGGGAAGACATTCTTGCTTTCCCCTGACAGGAAATAAACCTTGCATTTGGATATGTCAGTTGACCAAGTGACTACCATCATCGATACTATTTATGGACTGGTTTTAATGGATTTTCAGTTACCTACGGTTTCCTGGATTTATATCTGCAGTTGTGAGAATTGCTGATCTTGCGAGAATATTGCTTCTAGATGGAGCGGAGGGTTCAGTGATACCAGCTCAAAATATTGGGAGAGTTTCATAACGAGTCGAAAACAGTATGCATACTCGTTTCGAAAATTACTTCTAATCGACTATTTTGTACGGTGAACCTCCATGTCAAGTTTTAAGTTTAATTTGGGCTGCGATGAGTTAGAAGACGGTTTCGTAATCGAACGATTTAACCTGTAGGCCTTCACCCACTCAGGCAATAAAATTAGCCGTTTCGTAGTTTCCTAACATTGCCCAAACAATCTCTTGATATACACAAGATAACAGATAAGCAATGGTATCTGATGCGAAATAAGTAGGTACACATAGTCCAAAAATCAAGTTGCTACTATATGTTGTTGCACAAGTAACAACCATATAGGAATATATGTACATAAACCATGTATTTTAGCTTTTGGTACTGTTTATAAGAATAATACATATTTCCTTAGCACTAATTTTATGGTTTAGTTTTACCTTTTTTCCATTCACGAAAAACACCAACGTACTTTGTTTATAAAGTTCACTATTTTTGTTTCCTATCGGCATTTTGGTGCCAATTAAACAACAGCATTAACGGAGAGACAATATTGAACTAAACAATTTAAAAGTAAAGTAAAGTGTGTTCATGCATACCTCATTGAGATTAAGTACTATAAAATATTGTTATCACTAAATTATTACGTGTCCAAAAATGGATTTTGGTTCCTATCACAGAAGTTTGTGAACAAGAGAAGTTTTACAGTGGGACAAACTACTTTTATGGAATAAAAATAAAGTGCGCTGCTGGATCGATCATTGTAAGTTTTTCTGAATTGAATTGTTTAGATTACAATTTTTTAAATTTGAGTTGGCCTCTAACTCCAAAAATGCGTTTCGCTTCGATGTGGTGGGTGAGCTTATCAATAGACGAACACCACATCTGATCTAGACCCACTGTTTGTTCGATTTTCACCACAAACCACAACTAGACTCCTCAGACATAACGGACTTTGCCTACAAGCTGCCTGCGGGCCCAGGATTTTTCATTTATTGGTGCTGTACAAAATCAAAGGAGTGCAATTAACGCACGCATTCTTGAAAAATCCTGATTTTGACATTTCACACATATCCACAGACAGGGGAATTCATTCCGGGGAGAATCGGGTAGGTGCACGGAAGTCGACAGTCTAGTTCTATGTGGTTTGTGATTTTCACCGAGACTTATGCTGCTCGTCTACTTAGTACCTAACTAAGTATAATTCCGATGTCAAATGTTTCGGTTGACAACAGCTGGCGATTTCATTTAAAGTTTATTTGTCAAAACCAAAAATAACATTGGAATCGAAGACTCTTCAGGACGGAACGTTGATGTCCATTCGCTCTACATGTTCTAGCCATTTAGACGACTGATGAGTACTTTTCTGACCAGGTCGATGTCGCTGTACAGCTGGTAGAGTTTGTTGTTAAATCTCCTCCTCCAAAGCCCGTCAACGCAAACGGGCCGGAAAATCACTCGAAGAATTCTGCGTTCGAAGCGACCAAGAAGATCTTCATCTACCTTTGATTACGTCCAGATTCTGCGCCAGAAAGCAGGACTGGGATGATGAGAGTCTTATATAGAGTCGCCTTGGAGTTTCTTGACAATAATCAATTGTCTTCTTATGCCAAAGTAACAGCGTTTGGCTAGTGTAATTCTTCGCTTGATTTCTGATGTGATGTAACTTTCAGAATTAATAGCGAAGCCGCGGTAGATGAAGTCCGAAACTATCTCAAAGCTATTATAGCTGTCTATCCTGACGTTATTCTGTCCTATTCGTCGATGTTGTGTGTCCCTACTTGTAGACAGCATATATTTTGTTTTGCCTTCATTCACCACTAAACCAATTTTTTCCGCCTCTGTAGTGATACTTGCAAACGCACGAGGGACAGCTCGCTGTGTCTTGCCATTGATGTCGATGTCGTCAACGAATGCAAGTAGATAGATAGATAGTTTTATTTCGTATGCAAATTTACAATAGTAATACCCGCACATTTACAAAAACTATTTAATATAAATTAACTGCACTTCGCGAACTCGCCAGGCGCCCTTTTAGATCAGATACGAACTGCGAACTTAACTCAATACGTCTGTCTCACCTGACGAGCTGCATGTGCAGAAAATACACTAATGTATAAAACCTTTGAGTTAGGAGGGATTTCCCTACCCAAGTAAGCTAATACCAATAGTTGGTTCATGTATTGACTAACAAAAGAATTATGTTTATAGATTGGTTAACAGTTCGGCCATCCTGTTTAGCACTGTCCTCAGTGCTCCGATAAAAATAAATTGGAGAGGCAATACTAGTCTTCTATGCACCAATCCTGCTTCTCGAGTTTGTACTTTAAAAGACACGTACACAGCCCTTTTCGCATTTTGCACTCAGCCTTACTTGCACACAGCGCACATAGCCTTCTAGCACACAGCATCCTGGCACACAGCCCTAGCACACAGCCCTGGCACACAGCCCTGGCACACAGCTCTGGCACACAGCCCTGGCACACAGCCCTGGCACACAGCCCCGGCACACAGCTCTGGCACACAGCTCTGGCACACAGCCTCCTGACACACAGTAACTTTGCACACAGCCATTGCGCACACAGCCGCCTTTATCACACAGCCACTTTGCACATAGCCTCTTTTGTCACATAGCCACATTGCACACAGCCAGTTTGCACACAGCCTCTTTTTTTTTCTTTTTTCACATAGCCACTTTGCACACAGCCTTTCTTTCTTTTGGCACGCTGCCCTTCTCTTTGCATATAGCCTCCACACAGCCTCTTTTCTCTTTTATCACACAGCCACTTTTCTCTTTATGACCGAATATAGCAAACACCACTAACCCAACTACCTGCACATGACTGACTACTCAGTCTTCTAAACCTACCTACTATCTCCGATCCGTCGTCAGTTATTCCCTTCTTCGATCAACCATCGCTCTACTTTGCCTCTGACAACGATCGAATATTCCGCATATACAACACAAGTAAAATTAGCAATAGCAAAAACTCCGCTTAAAGTTAAAGCCTTAAACGATTCTATTATAATGGAAACCGTACTGGACAAAATTACAACAACTTTAATTAATTCCTATCAATAAGCAATCCGAACCTGCAAGAAAACAGCAGAAATTGTGCCCCACCTCAGAACCTGACAGCATATAACAGCCCCATAAGACTTAAAGCAGACATCACTTCCAATCCCAAAATCCTTCACATTCCTCCCTCTATTCCACATCTCTGTGCAGCTTAACTAACAACCTACAACTCAGATAAGAGTCCTACTGTGTCTGTGTACTCTCATAATTCTATTCATCAATAATTGAGAGAAAAGCTTCTCCCTCTGGTACCTTGGTATCTGGAATAAAACGCAAATCCTTCTCTCTTTTCTAAAAGCAAAGCTAATATCCTTATCCTTACATAACAGAACGAAGTCGAATACACTATTATTACAACACGTGACGCGACTCAAACACGAAATGCACAGTTTCATGTGCCTACGCCAATAATCGAAGCTGCTAACATTCTCCACTTTTTCAGCTTTATCCGAAATCTCAATTCCAAGAGAATTTAAAATGCCATTCTTCCTATACTTTCATAGACTACCTCTCATAGCTATCCTTAATCAAAAACTGTATGCACCCACAGCCTCGCTCGCGACGGAAAACCCAGACTCGGCCCAGACCAATCATGACACATAACAAAACCAACCAAACCGATCACAACATCAGGCAAGCCGCAAGCTTCAGCTACCTCTGCCCTTCATCAGGCACATATTTTTTTCAATTCTTTTCAATGCCTGCAACTCCAATTATGAGCATTACATTTGCACAACAACATCCCATGTAGGTATCCCCCACAGTGCTCTCCAATCTCCAAGAGACAGCAACAAACATAAAGAAAACCATTACAGATTCAATACTATTTGAGTGACAATCCTTCCTCAAACACGACGAACGCAACCACCACTCACTAACCCCAAATCTAGCGTTTCTGTCTTTCCTTCTCTAAACCCTTCATAATATAAAATAAACCGATAACGAGTGATGCAAAATAACCGAATTCACGCCATGCATCTGACTATATTCAACGGCAACCACGACCATCCTCTCAAAACTGAACGACACTCTCGTATACGTAATTAATGCCCCAGCACTACCCGAAAAAGATCCTCTACTCTCACATACACGTGATAGTCCTACTCCGCATCGCATGCCGAACCAAAATCTACCGCTATAATATGCAACCGGCACGGCGCCGTCGCGCCATCCGACTCCGACACTAACCCGCGAGACCACCCTATATCCTCTGCCCCTTCCGGCATTCCGACATCTACTAAACGGATAATTTAATATGAAAGATCCTGACGAATATTCAACGCACAGTAATATTCAAAAACTACTAAAATTGTATTACAATAATGACAAAATGACTACTTATCCGTTTAATCCTTCCATGTGATCGTGGTTCTAAAGAAAGCCGCAGTAGAGCGATATTCCAGAACCTCTCCGTGGCGTCAAAAACATTACTTGACAAGGCAACTAGTCCAACAACGAAAACACACACTTCAACATTTCTGTGGCACATGGGCTTCAGTCCACTTTTCTAGTTGGACTGGTAGGATTCTCCTCCTTTCCATTTGACGCAGAATGCAATTGGAATTCACACTAATCAGAATTCCTACACTTGATCAGTACAACATCTACACCATTACAACCAAGACAATGAATACCATGAATACGGCACAGCACAACAACATCACGAGATACACATGCACATTGGACATATACGCCGACGCGCATCATTGGTGTTTTTTTTTTTTTTTTTTTCGAAACACCCCATGATGAGGCCCGAACAAAACATCTAGCACTATTATTTTTTCACGTGTAAGGATCTGTACTGTATATCTATTCCTTAACTTTAACATATCACCCAATTCAACCCTGTTCATGATCACTTCACGTGCAAATTTCGATTTTATTTTTCACAAAACAGAATGCAGAAAAAAATCTTTTATTTTTGCGGTTATCACAGTCACATTATTACACAATGTTTAAAAATTACAAGCACTACGTTTGGCAGAGGGAAATGGTAACAATCCCACTTCTGAAAATAATACCCGCACATTTACAAAAACTATTTAATATAAATTAACTGCACTTCGCGAACTCGCCAGGCGCCCTTTTAGATCAGATACGAACTGCGAACTTAACTCAATACGTCTGTCTCACCTGACGAGCTGCATGTGCAGAAAATACACTAATGTATAAAACCTTTGAGTAGGAGGGATTTCCCTACCCAAGTAAGCTAATACCAATAGTTGGTTCATGTATTGACTAACAAAAGAATTATGCTTATAGATTGGTTAACAATAGGTTTTGTTACCACACATTTTACAATACAGAGATATGATAAATTATATCTTTCTTCTGAAACATTATACATTAGGGTAATTTAAAGAATTGCATTGAAAAAACAATATTAATTAATTCTGAAGGAAAATACGAAAAAAACCTTCAATTGAAATAGAGAGAGAGAGAAATATAAAAGTTTTCAGGATCAGACGCGTTTACATTGGCCCTATGCTGCTGCTTCGATACTGTTCGTGGAATTTTCAAGGTCAGTCTCAAAAATATCTATAAATTCTAAACTAACCGTTTTCTCGATTTGTTCCCCTGTGACCCAGCCCCTAGTTACGGCCTTGCTTACCTACTTCTTAAAGTTTTAGAATGTCCAAGTTACAATACAATCTACAAAAATACCTACTAATGCTGTTTTCATTTGTCTTTGGAGTTTTAAACTATATAAATATATGCTGTCGAAATAAACTATGTTTTGTTATAGTTATTTTATTATCACACTTTTTACATATTGTTGATTGTTTAGACTTGTTTCAAGCCATTAAAAAAACTTTACATCGATGTTCACTCATTTTTGATGCTCACTCTGTATGTTTAAAATCTGTTTTCTTGTGCTTTGGTTTTTTCTTTTATTACCTACAGTTTGTGTAGTACCTAAAATTTTTTTTAAAGTGTAGAGTTTTTTCGTTTTGTGCCAGTCTAATGAAGATGAAGGGTCTGTTGACTCTGTTCTTTTACTTTTGTAGTAAAAATGGGAAAGATTGGCAAAATAGCTATGGTGGGGATATATTCTCCCTTTCAAAAAGAAAATCTTACGAAAATGTTAGGGAATTGCAGAAATCTATGTATGAAAATGGCAGATGGATTTTGTTTTCCCATAAATTAGATGCGAGTATAAATCCAAGTATGTGGAAGAGTTTCTATACTGACTGAACTACAAGCATTCGGGAATATAAAAAAAACTACTACATTATTTTCCCACCTTCTGATACCATTTTTATACCAATTTGTTTCTCATATCGCAGGAAATCAAAAGGAAAATGCAAATAGTTGTTACACGCGCATGCCAAATAGGACAACAAATTTCAAATCATCTGTCAATTTTCAGGCGACTGACAGTTGTTTCAATTCTAACTCAAAGAAACTTGTTGAGTAGAAACTAGTAAGATTCTCATTGAAGGGGTAATATCGTAACGAATTGTTCAAGTTAAGGAACGACATTGAGTAAAAATTCGTAAAAGTTCGCATGAATTAGTAAAAATTCGTAAGATTTTAAAGTAAAGGAACAGACCTGACGATGATTAGATTACAAACTGATATTGCCCCAAATATTTTTGTAATAAAGATAAACTAAAAAAAAAAAAAAAATGAAAAGTGTTCAGGTAAAGAATTACCTACATTGTTTTCATATTAATGTGGCTTATACCTTTTTTGCCGCACTGTTTATTTGTTTTTGCTATTTTAGTAGGTACTGTTGTTGTTATATTTCTTACACCGACCTCTTTTATCAGTAATATTGTTACAGATCTGTTTATATTATGTTCAAAGTACGCACGAACAAATCAATTGATAACATATTTCATATAGAAGCTGCATTGATGTTGCTTTCTATCTTTCTCAATTAATATTTGTGGTGATAGGCACTTGGTTTCTTACAGCTCTCTTCAGTCAGTTGGCATTCACACGTTCGCATATAAAGTACCTACGCGCCCAACTTCACAACGGCATTAATTATTCGCATTTAAAATTGATTTAATTGAAATCGGTATATCGTTGTTACAGTTTTCTCGATCAACGAAATGGCGAAGGAAAATGGACAAATTGAATTACAAAAACAAACAACATTAGTGTTTTATGTGAACGGCAAGAAGGTAAAGTTGTCTTTCCACTTCCAGTATATTTATATTCCTAGTAACCATGTGTTGAAGAAAGCTTGATTGATAAATAGTATCAGTTGCACACACTCATGTGAGTTCTAAATTAATGTCGATTTCTATTGGGCTTTTACCGTTTTGCTCTCAGATCTCAGATTTTTCCTGCCCCAATGGAACATGAAATGAGATTATTATTTTTTTGCAATTGTGTTGGTGACAGTCAGTTATTTTTGTTATTGCAATTTGTGTTTACAAATGTGTCTTGTTTTGGTATTGGTGCAAATATGTGCGTGAATCTCGCTCGCGAATCGAGATTCGCAAAAGTGAACTGAATCTAATTTGACAGACAGCTGATTTCTAGAGCAGAAAAACTGGTCTGAATCTGAAAAAAAGTGATTTTTTTTGCCCAATGGAAATTGACATAAGTCAATCAATGACGAAACAAATGCTGCGCACTAGTAGGTAGTTGTTAAAGCACAATGCACATGAAGTTCGCGCATTGAGTGACTGCAAATGAAATTAACAAAGTTATTATTATTTCTATTACGACAATACTGATGCCAATGGCATGACAGTTGGTGATGTAATTTGTTTTGGAATTTATCTATATTCTATAGTTAATACTTAATAGTTATGCGCGGCCAGTAATAGACAGAAATATTTATAGTCATTCACTTGAACAAAAATATAAATCAATTTGACTTTAATGTTGTGATAAGGCAAATAATTTTGATTCCATAAGTAGGCCGGTATCTTTCAATAAATCTTAAACTATGAGCTTCATAAATCTATGCACGAAGGAATAATTGCATGGATTTATGGGCGCCCATAAGATTTGTGGGACTAGCCCACCCACATCAGACTTTATCCCGGCAGACAAATAGCTTTTTGGTATAGGATCCATTTAAACACTATTTTAATTTAACCAATTTTACTCCATATTTACAGTGGAGATGATAAGTAGTACCTAGTAACCTGTTGTTAACAAAAAATTATCTTACTCATTAATAATAAATCAGATAAGACGTGTAGCACACGTACACATGTATATCAGTGTTAATACTATGTTGTGTGTTCTTGTGTACCTATCCTTATCAGAAAGTTAATATGGATCAACCCCGATGAGTTATATAACGGGTTTCAGATGAGAGGTATTCAAAAAAATGTATTATATTCTGTGCACACTATTTATGAACTATTTCTGTGTTGGAGATAAAACAATTTTCAGAATTGCTGTTCGCTAGTTAATTTGTTTACTGGAAAAAATTATGTTAAACAACTTTTTACATACGATTAGAAGAAATTGTATATAGTAAAAATTGTTTTTGTTTGCCCGATGTTACGGGTTCCATATAGCACGTCGTGGGATCCTGGTCGGGACATGTGTTTAACATGACCAAACCACCGAAGCAAGGACCGCTCTGTCTGGAGAAGTAGCTGCTCGACATTGAGTTCCTCACGTATGGTATTTCTGATACGATCTCTACGGGTCACACCAGCAATACTACGGAGAAATCTCATTTCGGCAGCTTGTATTCGCGATCTTATTCTTTCGGTCATTACCCAAACCTCATGACCATAGGTAAGAGTTGGAACAAACTCTGAATTAAAGACTGTCAACTTAGCTTTGACACTAAGTTCAGTCCTCCTAATAACAGAATGACCAAGCTGTCTCAAAATTAATCCAACCTGACCAATCCTACAGGAAAACTCGGCATAGCTCCTTCCATCACTCGTGAATAAGACCCCGAGATACTTAAACTTCTCCACCTGTTTCAATGGGACTCCGCTGACATGCATTGAACAGGCGTTCTGGAGACGACCATCAATTCAGATTTGTGCACGTTTATTTTCATCTTAGCTTCAGCAAAAGCGGCTACAAGTGCGCGCGATCGAGTGTGCGCTAAAGTTCAGTCTAATAGGACCCAAGCATGAACAAGTCATCAACAAAGAGCAGGTGACTTATCCTCAGATCTCCCAATTCGAAACTTTCCTCGCCAAGACTGCGCTGTAACACCCAGTCCATATAGGTTATGAAAAGGAGAGGAGACAAGACCCATCCCTGGCGAAGTCCAACGCCCACGGTGAAAGGTATTGATTTAATGCCGTTTACCCGAACACAGCTTTTACAGTTTGTGTAAAGAGATTGATTGGCTCTCAAGAGAGAACCAATCCCATATTCCTGTAATAATTGGCGTATTTTTTTGGGAAGTGACAAGTGAGTATACCAAAACCAAAAGTGAGTATAATAATTTTGCACGTAAAACCAAAAGTGAGTATAACAAAACCAAAAGTGGGTACACAAGTTTTGCTTGTAAAAGTAAAAGTGAGTTAGTTATAGATTCTCAAAAGAATACACCTAATACATCCTTACCTCGTGCGACTCGGTCGTAATCTACGAAGCATGTGTAAAAAGGTGTAGTATACTCCTAAGTCTTCTCAAGTACCTACCTACCATTCTGAGAGTGAATAACTGGTCGGTTGTACTTCTGCCGGGACGAAAACGGCACTGCTCATCTCCTAATCGTGACTCGACCACATCTCTGCAACGTATTTCCAGCTCCTTGGCAAAGACTTTTCAGGGGAGATTCAAAAGTGATATACCCCTGTAATTGGAGCAATCCGTTTTATCCCCTTTCTTGAAAAGGGGTACAATCATTCCAATTTGCCAATCACTGAGAGTTTCGCCGCATTCCTAGGCCTTTTTAATGACACGAGAGAGCCATTTAACTCCCTCTTCACCTAAGGCCTTAGGCATATCTGGCCGGATTTCATACACTCCGTCAGTTTTGCCAGCTTTTAGCGATTTGATCGCAAAAGTGACTTCCTCTACCGTGGGACTATTTTCCGCCCTGCTTAAGGCGATGGATTTGTCAACCTCAATGCCCTGGATTGGATTGAGCAATTCGGAAAAGTGCTCGCTCCATCTGCGCAAGATGTCCTCCTCATTAGAAAGAAGTGTACCATCTTTGGATTTGATTCCTTAAATAATGTTCCACTTCCTTCCTCTAGGACGGCGGATGGTCTGCCAGAACACCTTGCTTGCAGATCTGTGATCACGGTATAATTTCTCGCCGAACTCCTTCCAAGATTGTTCTTTAGCTACTTTAACAGCCAATTTGCAAGTTCTTCGCGCCTCAATGTACCGGTTGCAAGAAGGCGAGTCTCCCAAGTGAATCCACACCTTGAAAGTCATCTTCTTCTCTCTTCCTGAATTCCGGGCGTTTTAAACCACGCAGTAGTTTTCTCACCACCAACTGCCACACCGAGCCGCTTCACTCCGCAAATATGTCCCGCAGAAGCAATGACTGCTATTGAAAACAACTTCCATTCTTCCTCTACATTCAATCCCTACCATCGGGCAGGCGTCCTCTAGGTAGACCCAGGATGAGATGGTTAGATCAAGTGCATAATCTCTCCTGTACCCGTATGGGGTTTGCCCTTGATGATTTGGAATCGATGGCGGAGAATCAAGAACTATGGAGGGTCCACTTGAGCAACCTACACCCGCGACCCACTTAATGGATAAGCAGGCCATTGAAAATGAATGAATGAAAAATAAAAATGGTAAAAAAGTAGGTGTAGGTACTGATATGATAATAATAAATTGACGTAAGCGCAATGTAGAGTGCTGCCAACCGTGTTTAGGTCTTGTATGATAGAAACGAATTATTATACGCTAAATGTATGACAATTTTCATATTTCACAAAAAAGACAAAAAGTTTGGCTATGACGTACAAGAAAATTCAAGTAAAACTTATTATTACTCTACTCAGCAGGCATTTACAGCCTTTTCAATAAAAGTAAAAAGTGTCACAACTGACAATTATTGTGTCGGTGGATACCTATGTGTGTACATCGTTTATGTAGTACGAGAATCAGCATATCAGTCACCTAAATTTGTCTGGGGGTCAATTACCGATCTGTGAACAATAAACGCAAAATAGTATGTTCCTTTGTATCTGCTATGTCGACGCATTTTCATCTGCCAGATGAATACAATACACGACAGTGTGGGAAAAAAAGTTCCATGCATTGCTGCGGTTGTGACGATACGGGCGCCACTTAAGGCGAGGTCTTCCTCTATTGCGTTGTCAGTTAGACTCCAAGACTCTACGGGCCAGATCATTTGTTCCCATCCGCTTTGCATATCCTAGCCATCTTAAACGACTGACAGTTTTTTGACTAGGTCGATATCGCTATACAGCTCGTATAGTTCGTCGTTGACGTTGTTGTCAGAATTTATAGCAGAGCCGAGGTAGACAAAGTCCCTTACTACCTCAAAGTTATAGCTATCGATCGCGAAATTTTGTCCTATTCTACGATATTGGGTGTCCCTTCTTGTTGACAGCATATAATTGGTTTTGCCCTCGTTGACCTCTGGACCTATTTTAGCCGCTTCCGTTTCTATACTAGCAAACGTTCCAGTGACGGCACGCTCTGTTCTACCAATTATGTCAATATCATCGTTGAATGCAATTCCCTATAACGATGTTAAATTTTGAAATCTTTCCCAGCTTTGTTTGTAAAATTCTAAATTTTTTTGTCAATTTAGTTAAGTAGGTATATATTTCTGATCACTGATCAGGGCAGGAATGCTGATGCTAGTATGGTAACAGAAAATGAAGGTAGATTGTAATAAAAGGGAAACAGGTAAAGAAAATTGGCTTCCATAACCGTCGAAAAATAGCGTTTGAATTTTTTTTTTGTATGGGAGGCGTAACCCTGCTAAATTTTTTAAAATGCTTTAAGCAGGCAATTATGTCCATTTTCCAAACTTCAAAGCTAAATCTATGGTAAAGAAATGGTGTTTTAAGTAGTTTTGTTTTAGGTTGGGTGTCATGCCCCGTTTTCCAATCCCACCAACGCACGGGGGCGCAGCATTTTGTTTGGAGAGTGTATGCCAATCTTTTCAATTTTACTACTTTAGCTCCCATGAGTGTCGAAATATATCAATTGAAATGTTTTTTGTTTTGTGGGAGATGCCACGTCCCAGAAACTCATTTGTTCTCAATCGGTGGTTTTCGAGTTTTGCGATCATTGCGATTCATTTGGGGTTTTAAGAACTTTCTTTTTTGTTAAACCACCCCTGAAGAATCATTCAAATCGGTTGAGGCGTTCTCGAGTTTTTGCGAGACTAACGCACAACAATAATAATGATTGCACAACATTTACATAAGAATAAGTGTGTAGTAAATCTAAATAGGTATGCATGACTATTCCTATTCATCTGGGAACACAGTTTTGATAAGATTCGTAATAATTAAAAGAAGCCTTATCAATTAATATTTTTACGTTGAGCAGTAGTCTTATCTGAACAATAAAATACGTACATTTACAGTGTAGGTGACAAGTATGATTCAACCAGATTGAAAAATTTTAACTCACGTATTTAAAGATTCGGGCGCAGTGGCTCAGTGGTCAGAGTGCTGGAGTACTGTGCGAGGGGTCCCAGGTTCGATCCCCGGAAAAACACAAATAACATCTTAAGGTTTTTCCCGAACAGACCGATTATATGTCCCCCGCGGAACCACCCTAAGGCATTACTTTCGGTATTAAGCCAAATTGGTTTACTCTAATGAACTATAACGTTGACGAACCAAACGCCTAAGGTCGCTGAGTATGCGCATATGGCCACGTTGCTTAGGCTGCAGTTATAGTTATCAGTAAAATCCATCTGTAAAAAAATTGTTTCACTTTTTTGGAGCACTTAAACTTAATCGTTGAACTCAATCTTGGTCTTAAAATGTTGCTTTTGAATTATAAAACTAATTCGTCAAAAAAAATTAATCAATTGATCTTTAAATTTTCTAAAAAAAATAATGTCTTTATTTTTCCGTACGAAAAACTTTTTCTGTTCAACTTCTCAACCAGTTTCACGAAGTATTCCACTGAATTCCTATGATATGCTATGGTTAAATGTTTCAGTTTTGTTCTGTTGCGTGTTTTTACGGATGGACTTTTCTGATAGCTATAACTGAGGCCTTAATGGTCTAATTTTTGTCTTTTTACAAAATGCAATTGGTCCCGTAAGGAAACTCCTTCCGTGGGCAATGAAAGAATACATGTTTCGCGTTTTCTGAAACGATTTCGCAATGTGGACAGTTTGGGATATTTTCATGTCCGCGATTAAAGACATATTTTCTGTAACTTCCTTGACCCGTCAAGAACTGGGTCAGATAGAAATTTGTTTCGCCATGAGTTCGTTTAAGGCCCGAAACACACATGCGATTCCAATCGCGTGACTGTGCGCATTCATATTGAAATGTGTGTGTTCCATTTTTTGATTTTTTGCGACTAAACAGTCGCGCGATTGAAATCGCATGTGTGTTTCGGGCCTAATCCGTGGATCGATCGCTGGTATGAGACGCGATGTGCCCATTTTCCATTTAAGGATTCGTTCCATTGTTGTTGCCAGGTTGCGATATTGCGATTTCTTTCGTACCTCCTTTTATCGTCGCCTACCCGACCATTTTCGACTCGCTCAGTTCTTAACGTTTTTATTTCTTCAGCGAGTAAATCGATAGGTAGCATTAAAGATATGACGATAGTTCTAAATGCACAGGCGACTCTTAATGCAATAAGACGGTAGAAGGACTTAATGCCACGTACATAATACTTTGGTGGCAGTTGACCATATTTCTACTGCGTACCTTCATGAATATAGAACCAACAACTCCTGCAAGAAGTCTCTCATTTGAAACCACTTGTCGCCAGAATGTCCAACTTAAAGTTATTACGAGTGTTAGGGTCATAGGATTAGGGTTAATAAATTCATACGGTTTGGAAAGGCGTTTGTTGGATTCCATTTCCATATATTTATTTATTTATTTAATGATATACATTCATTTAATTTTTCAGGTCTCTGATCCCGAACCCGACCCCGAATGTACGCTGCTGAGTTACTTGAGAGAAAAGCTTCATCTATGTGGAACGAAATTAGGATGTGGAGAAGGCGGTTGCGGCGCTTGTACTGTTATGATTTCCAGAGTAGATCGCAGTACAAAGAAAATTATGAATATTGCGGCGAATGCATGTCTATTACCGGTCTGTGCAATGCATGGTCAAGCTGTGACCACGGTCGAGGGAATCGGAAGTACTCGGACTCGCCTCCATCCTGTACAGGAACGTATTGCTAAGTCGCATGGATCCCAATGTGGTTTCTGTACACCAGGAATAGTTATGTCAATGTACGCACTACTGAGAAACTCTCCGCAGCCAATAATGCATGATTTGGAAATCGCCTTTCAAGGTAACTTGTGTCGATGCACTGGCTATCGACCAATTCTTGAAGGCTATAAAACGTTTACACAAGAATTTAGCTGCGCAATGGGTGATAAGTGCTGTAAGGTCAATGGAACGAAAGGTTGTGGCAGCTCTGACGACGAAAAAGTCGACTCTATTCTCTTTGAAAAGTCCGAGTTTCAACCATACGATCCAAGTCAAGAACCAATATTCCCACCTGAACTTCAACTGAATGACAAGCTTGACAAGCAAAATTTGTATTTTTCTAGCCAAAGAGTTAAATGGTATCGACCAACTAGTCTAGCGGAGATTCTAAGCTTGAAGGCTAAGCATCCTGAAGCAAAGATTGTTGCTGGAAATACTGAGATTGGTATTGAGATTAAGATAAAAATGTTGCACTATCCTATACTCATCAACCCATCGAAAATTTTTGAGTTAAATAGAATTGAGGTGAACTGTAAAGGGATATATTTTGGGGCTGCTGTAAGCCTTTCGGAAATCGAAGATGTACTTAGAAAACAGATCGCATTGAAGCCAGAGCGTGAAACAAGGTTTTTTAAATGCGCACTCGACATGTTTCACTATTTTGCTGGAAGGCAAATACGAAATGTAGCATCCCTGGGAGGCAATATAATGACTGCCAGTCCCATATCCGACATGAATCCGATACTGTCAGCTGGTGGAGTTGAGCTTGTTGTGGGATCTTTAAGAAAAGGATTTTTGTATACGAGAAAGATTAATATGGGCGTTGGCTTCTTTACGTCCTATCGAAAGAATCAGATTGAACCCAATGAAGTTCTGCTGGGCGTACAATTTCCCTGGACAAATGCGAATCAATTCGTGAAAGCTTTCAAACAGGCTAGACGAAGGGAGGATGATATTGCTATAGTGAATGCTGTCGTCAACGTCACTTTCAAGTCAAACACAAACATCATCAAGCAGATAAGTATGGCATTTGGAGGCATGGCTCCCATAACTCTACTAGCGCCGAAAACTTCATCCCTAATGATTAATCAGAAATGGGATGAGTCCTTAATAAGTATCGCTACAGAGAGCCTATGCAAGGAGCTTCCTCTGTCTGCTGGTGCTCCTGGTGGCATGATTTCATATAGACGCTCCTTGGTTGTAAGTCTTTTCTTCAAGGCTTACTTAGCTATAACCAGCGATCTTGTGAAAAACAACATTATCAGTGACACAATTCCACCGGAGGAGAAGAGTGGATCAAACGTCTTTGAGGCTCTGCCACTGAAGAGTACTCAATTGTTTGAGAAAGTCTCTTCGGACCAACCGGTAACAGATCCAATCGGTCGCCCAAAAATCCATGTAGCCGGCTTAAAACAGACAACGGGAGAGGCTATCTACTGCGATGATATCCCCCGAATGGATAATGAGCTATACCTAGCCTTTGTTTTGAGTACTAGAGGCCACGCGGAGATTGTCAATATTGATGCATCAGATGCACTAAAGCAGGAGGGAGTTCATGCGTTCTACTGCCACAAAGATCTCACTGAAGACCAAAACTCAGTTGGATCAGTCTTTCACGATGAACAAGTATTTGCATCGAAAGTTTTCTGTCAAGGTCTAATTCTAGGTGCCATTATAGCGGATAACCAAACTCTTGCTCAAAGAGCAGCGAAACTCGTCAAAATCGAGTATAAGGACATCTCACCGACTATAGTAACAATAGAGCACGCTATTGAAATGAAGTCCTATTTCCCAGATTACCCAAAAACTATGACACAGGGCGATGTAGATGAAGCATTTAGGACATCAGATCATGTCATAGAAGGCACATGTCGGATGGGTGGTCAGGAGCACTTTTATTTGGAAACTAATGCTGCACTGGTAGTGCCGCGTGATAGTGATGAAATCGAAATTTTCAGCTCAACTCAGCATCCAACGGAAGTTCAGAAACTGGCTGCTCATGTACTATCAATACCTGCATCGCGCGTGGTCTGCAGAGCAAAAAGATTAGGTGGTGGTTTTGGTGGTAAGGAGTCCCGAGCGTTTTCGATCGCTGTGCCAGCAGCGTTGGCAGCCTATAAGCTACGTAGGCCAGTTCGCGTAATGTTGAATAGGGATGAGGATATGATGATCACTGGAACAAGGCATCCCTTTTTATTCAAATACAAAGTGGCTTGCATGAATGATGGCAAACTGACAGGATGTGAAATTGAGTGCTACAATAATGGAGGACACTCTATGGATTTGTCGTTCTCGGTAAGTGGTAATTTGCTGAAGCACAAGTCAGGGAAATCTTATTGTTTCCCTTTACGACAATTTTCTCTGACTTGCCATTGTTTTGTAGGTCTTAGACAGAGCAATGTACCATTTTGAAAACTGTTACAACATTCCGAATGTAAAAGTAACTGGCTGGGTTTGCAAAACCAATTTGCCATCAAATACAGCATTCAGAGGATTTGGAGGACCGCAGGGTATGTTCGCTGCCGAAAACATGATTCGTGAAGTGGCAAGAGTCACTGGTAAGGATTACGTAGATATTATGCGGCTGAATTTCTATAAAGATGGCGATAAAACGTTTTACAACCAAAAACTGGAAATTTGTCCCATTACAAGGTAACTAACACCTAAAAGCACGTACATTAAGGTATGCCAAATAATTTGTATTCCAAACAGGTGCTTCGAAGAATGTCTTACTCAGTCGAATTACTTCGGACAGCGTGACGAAGTGGAGAAGTTTAACAAAGAGCATAGGTGGCGAAAGCGTGGCATATCCATAATACCCACAAAATATGGCATTGCATTCGGAGTGCCTCATCTCAATCAGGCCGGAGCCCTTGTGAACATATACTTGGATGGATCAGTTCTGCTGTCTCACGGCGGCGTTGAAATCGGTCAGGGACTGCACACGAAAATGATCCAAGTGGCTGCACGAACTTTAGGAGTTCCGCTGGAAATGATTCACATTTCAGAAACATCGACCGACAAGGTACCAAATACATCACCCACTGCGGGCAGTGTTGGTTCGGATTTAAATGGAATGGCCGTGTTAGAGGCTTGTGAGAAGATAAATTCCCGCTTGAAAGTCTACAAGGAACAATTTCCCGAGCTATCGTGGAAGGAGATGATCAATAAGGCTTATTTGGATCGGGTTAGTCTATCGGCGACAGGATATTACGGAACTCCTGGTCTTGGACTTAATCCTGTTACTGGCGATAACAAAGTATACAACTACTTTACCACAGGTGTTGGTGTTTCTGTCGTAGAAATAGATTGTCTAACAGGTGATCATCAAGTTCTCAGAACAGATATAGTAATGGACATTGGGTCGAGTTTGAATCCAGCTATCGATATTGGTCAAATAGAAGGAGCCTTTATGCAAGGCTATGGACTTTTCACTTTAGAGGAGCTTATGTACTCTCCAAGTGGGATGCTGTTCTCGAGAGGTCCTGGAATGTACAAGTTGCCTGGATTTGCTGACATTCCAGGGGAGTTTAATGTTAGTTTGTTAACCGGTGCTCCCAATCCCAGGGCAGTGTTTTCCTCAAAGGTTAGTATATTCACTTTACGAGAATATTTTTCAATTTAAATTATCTAAGAGATGAGATCCCGAGATTAGTTTTAATGTATGCAAAGTCATAAAAATGTGGGTATGGGAGTGCAAGAGGAGCACTTACATTTTTTTTTTTTTTGTCTTATTTGCAAATAAGTTTCTCAAAAATGGTGCAAAAAAATATCAACAAGCTCAATTATTCTAAAAATTAATTAAATTCAAAACGAAACAGTTTGTTTAATATTCTATTTCTATTTATTTTCAGGCCGTCGGAGAACCTCCACTTTTTATTGGAAGTAGCGTTTTCTTTGCAATTAAAGACGCTATATCAGCCGCCCGACAACAAAATGGAGTTGAGAAACATTTTAACATGATTTCACCAGCTACCTCAGCACGTATAAGAATGGCGTGTCAAGACAAGTTTACACAACTCGTAAGTTTAAAAAATGTTCGTAAATGTTTAATTGATTGTTGAATTGCTTATTCTTTTCAGATTGATGAACCTGAAGCCGGAACGTTTACCCCTTGGAATATAATGCCATAAGTCTTCTACTATCTACTAAATCAGGCTACAATTTTGTTTAATTTGTGTAAATTGAGCTAATTTTAAATTTAATATTATGTAATATGTAATATTAATCGATTTAGGAACTGAATTATTTTCATATGTTTGTAAGTATACCTAATGTTGTTTATTTGTTTGTTTTACAATTAATTATAAATAAAATCGAAAGTTTGAGGAAATGAATAAATCATTTGAAAATTATGATGCCACTCGCAAATGTTTGTCAGGCATTTGAGCAGCGGAAAAAACAAATTTAGGTGAATATTTTCCAGGGGTTAAATTTGTCGAACTCTTGCTTGCTTGCTTAAAATTGTCTGCAGATATACTCACAAGATATAGTTGAGAAAAACCCTTAATCGCTTCGTAATCGTTTTTATTTATAAAATATGAAAAGCACTGCGTCATCTTTGCGTAGTGTTTTAGCTGTATTGCCATGCATTCACTTCACCTAACCTAACCTAGAGTCAGAGACAAAGTTAAATTAAATATTTAATAGGAATGTGAACTGTTTTTTTTATAATTTATTGACTTGTGCAAAGGGTAACGGAAGTTTGCTATACCGATTAAAAATGTCAAAACGACATTCCACGAGGGAATTCGATTTCTTGGTCAGTCAGTCTACATACCTAACAGTTCAAAAATTAACGACCGATTTGACAGCGGATTTCACTTTGAACCGGAAATGGTATTGTCATCTATCGGAAAATAGCTGTACTAGAAATCACGTATGGGGATGTAGGTAAAGCTGAAAAATCGAACACCTATAGCTCTTCAACTTCGAAGTTGTTTTTTGTTAAAATGTCATATGTCAATTGCGCTAAATAATTATCTTCAGCTAATTTTCTGACAAATACCCGAGTGTTGAAAAGAGTAGTTTATCAAACTTCAATATTAAAACAGAGATTTCTTTAATTTCACGCTATTAATTAATTGAAATTCACTGTTTTATTCCCGCTTTAACAGTCTAGCATAACTCAAACGTCAACAGATTAACCTATACTGATAATTTATTATTTTGCTCCCGGAGGAGGATGATTTTTTAAAAAATGAAAATTCGTTTTCCACCACGATAGTGTCAGAAAATTATCCGAGGATCATTATTTAGCTCAATTGACACGCAGCTTTAAGCGAATTTGTCAGCTGTCCAAAAATTCTGCTGCTCCGGGATCAAGATAATAAATTATCCTATTTGAACGTTTCTTTCTTAAAATTCTTAACACTTCACTGCAAGCAGTACTGCAGATGAAACAGATGTGAAGAATTCGATTTGCATCGGTTGCTGTCAATGCAGGGGAAAATACGAAAGTGCAACACAGGCGACAAATATTTGTATGCAACAGTAGCTGAATTTAATTTGATGCTGCCAAGTCTATTTTAATTTAATTCACTTCGTTACTGTGCAGTGGATTTAGAATAGAGACATGTTGCAGTGCTGCAGTGGGTGCAGAATTTACATTTGTATCACCACATAAGAACATGTGTATTCTAATCTTGCTGCGCAGTGAATTCTGCACGTGTGTTTTGGGCATTTAAAGCCGGAAGCGGGTTCACTATGGACGCGCCCCATTTACCGTCTTCTTTATTTTTAACCCGCGTGAACCAGCGGCTTGAAAGCGATAAAGGGAGAAACTGGTTGACTATGGACGTACTCTTACATGGAAAAATGTGTGACATATTCCCACTGACGTGATTTAGCTTAATCGTGCCATTAATTATGTGATTTGCCATACATTTCATGATTACTAATAATGTCATTTATACGTGTTAAAATGGAACACAACTTTTCAGTTGCAGCTCTGTATTGAGCTCTTTGTTTCAATAAACTGTCAAAAAATGCCTATGGAAATAAATATTTTTTTTCACATGTTTCGATGAGTTTATTATATAGGTGCATAAAAAGTGTTCTATTCATACTCGTATTGTCAGATAATGTTCCAAAAACGGAACAAAACAAAAATTGGCAATTTGGACCGAAAAGGACTAGTTCTTCAACCTGGAAAAGTTCCACAAATTAACGAAAATGTCAAAATAAAACCTCTACGCTTCGGTTTGAACGGCTTCCGTGATATTTTCATCACTTCGGCTTAATCATAATCGCACGTTGGTGGAATCATGGTATTACATTGAAGTAGAAAAAAGACCAAACATAATTTGGGTGTGCTTTTTTTTCTTCGAAGCTTACTCAAAGTGCTCAATGGAAACGATATAAATTAATTCACTATCACTAATTTTTGTGGGCGCAGTAGCGCAGTGGTTAGTGTGTTGGACTACTGTGCGAGGGATCCCAGGTTCGATCCCCGGAAAAACCCAAATTACATCTTAAAGTTTTTTCTACTGCGCCACCTCTCGCGAACGTCTGACAAACATCCGAGAGTATGACTGTCATGAAAAAGCTTCTCAATTCAGCCGTTCGGACTCGGCATAAAATTGTAGGTCCCTTCCATTCGTCCCAAAAATAGAAACTCACACAAAACGAATGGTTGCGAGAAGCTAGGCCTTGGGTGTCACCCGCCTGTTGCGCCACCTATTTATTTATTTTTTTTTATCACTAATTTTGCACTAGGACGCCAGTGTCAGTTGCTTGCAGTTGCAATCACCAGCGCTGTCACTTTTTCCAGCTTGTGTAATCAGCTTAAAAATTCCAGTTTTGGAAAATTAATTTGACAGTATCCCATCTACGATCGATGCTCTTTGGTACCTGCTTTTGTATGTGTCAGTCAAAAGCAATTTTGTGAAAAATTTACTAAAATTTTTAGAAGACGAAAGAAAAGTTTAAATAAACAATTTGTACTTATAAAATAGGTGTGTAACATTTTTCTTTTTTAACTGTTATCTTACATGTGTTTCATATTTGTGAAGTAACAAAATAATTCGCCGGATATTATGGTGGAGTTTCGCCCAAGGATATCGAGGATTTTGTTTGTTTATTTGTCAAGCACCTTATTAAATGTTTATATCCCGGATATTGTTAGATGGCAAATGTGTGTCCAAATAATGCAATAATTAGTTGTTAGCTTTGCGGAAATATTCTTCAATTTCAAGAGTATTGATTTTGTAAATCACCGCTGGCATTTTTAATGCTATACCCTCTTATGCTGTCTGCTGGGCGCATACACCACTTAAATGTTTTTTTTTTTTCTTTTATGTATATGCATGTATATGCGGAAAATCTCTGGATTGAAGTAATTAATTCTTAAATATTTGTTCTTGTAAATCAAATGAAATTGTTAAGTTTTCTTTTCTTATCCATATTGTATCATTAATCCTACGAAATGGAATGGCACCACGTAAAGTTGAGTTGAATCTTGTTTCAGTCGGAAGTAAGGTGTACTTTCAAAAGCAGCGTACAAAATGGCGTTTGCATGTTATTTGTTGATTCTTTTTCGGATGTATGTACCTGTCACCTAATGATGCACTTGTAAAATTCGTTTTATTCTGAACTAATTTAAATTATTAAACTATGTGGAATATTAATTTTTCTAAAGAATGCTTCTTGATAGGGAGGGTGTGCTGCACAGTCTCGGAAAGTTGAAATATGGACAGCAAAAGCCATTATACACAATCCAAACCAACTCATATAACTCAGTTTTAAGTATGTAATTCGTTTTAAGTAGCTCCCTAAGCCTAATATAAGGCTAATTGTAAACTTTTCCCGCACAGCACAGTATTTTTCTTAACCATCGTAAGTATGAGACAATTCGGTAGGTTCACCCAGAGTAGGTGTTAAAATCAGTATTCAGTTGCGCGAACAAATGAAACATAGTTTTGACTGTAGGTTTGATGCAGCCAACATGTTAAGTTGTATAAAAGATATTGCAGTAGGTACCTACTACCTACCTACCCCTTTTCAGTGTTCACGTCAACTGCAGATTATTTCGCTACTGCGTAACTTGGCCCAAGTTGACTACGCAATTCAATTTTGTAGGCATTAAAGTTTTTTGGTCAACTGATCTGGTCATATTTATCTAATTGTTGAAGACTCTGTCGTCCTTAGATCGATTATTATATTCGTAAATCAACTATTATTAGCTGGGGCTCGGATTGCCCTTTATGCTTCAAAACAAATTTCTCATATTAATTGATAGCTGTTTTTCGCGATAAACAGGCTGTAACCAGCCAACCAATGTATAAGCATAGAAATTTCGTTGATATACAGAGATATTAATTTTTTCTTTCTTTCGTATTTGTCTCATTTTAGAGCCGTTGATTTGAGAAGTGTCACTTGGAATCTGAGACACTCTAGTCCCCATCAAATTCCCTGAAAGGATTAAGCTTTGAGCAAGTTGTGGGTCAAGAACGATATGATTGGTATAAATCGAAGAGGTGTTGGTTCTGGTCCACCAATTAACGCATCATCGGCCATGGATGATGCACCGGGAAACTGGAAAACTGGTGCTCCCGGCGATAACCAGAGTATGATTGGAAGTGCAGGCGGTGCCGGAGGCAACCCAGACGGGCAGGGGGGTGTAACGCCTGGAGGATTCTCCCAAGGAGGCCCGTACGGTGGAGGGGGTCCGATATTTCCACAAACTGGTCAATCATCACCGGCGGGCAATCAATCGATGGGCGGTTACCAAGGCGGCCCGCAACCAGGTTCTAATACACCACAGTATACGGCGTCACCAGCACCATCTGGCTCATCGACTCCTGGTCCTGGTCCACCTCAAAACATTGGATCCGTAAGCTTTTCACAGCCGCCAAATGCCGGAGGTGGTTCATTTAACGGCCCAGCTGGCGGAGGTGGAGCCTTTGGATCGCCATCGTCTGGAGGTGCACCTCAATTTGGACGGCCAGGCAGTTCTGGTCCGTCCTTCAGCGGAGGACCCAATGCCCCTGGTGGACATTTTGGATCGCCCGGTGTATCTGTGGGCTTTGGGGGTCAATTCGGTGGCATGCCAACGGGGTCACCCTTTGGACACGGCCCCGGACACCCAATGATGGGTGGTGGGCAACAAATGGAGAGAATGGATGCGGGTCTTCGAAGACACAACTCATATTTTAGTCATACGGAGCACAGAGTGTTCGAGCTAAATAAACGTCTGCAACAGAGAACAGAAGAGAGTGACAACTGCTGGTGGGACTCTTTCACCACGGAATTCTTTGAGGACGACGCCAAACTGACTATACTCTTCTGTCTCGAAGACGGCCCCAAGCGGTACACCATTGGCAGAACTCTGATTCCCAGGTTTTTTCGCAGCATATTCGAGGGCGGTGTATCTGATCTCTATTTTCAACTGAAACACGCAAAGGAATCCTTTCACAACACCTCAATTACCCTGGACTGTGATCAGTGTACAGTAACTACACAACATGGCAAGCCTTTCTACACGAAAGTGTGTGCCGACGCAAGACTAATTCTAGAGTTTATTTACGATGACTATATGCGCATCAAATCCTGGCATATGACAATTAAAGGGCATCGCGAACTGATTCCCCGGACAGTAATCGGTACGTCGCTTCCCCCCGATCCCATGGTCCTGGACCAAATAACAAAAAACATTACACGAATGGGCATAACGAATTCCACGTTAAACTACCTTCGGCTGTGCGTTATTCTCGAACCAATGCAAGAGCTTATGTCACGACATAAGGCATATGCGCTGAGTCCTCGCGATTGCCTGAAAACGACTTTATTTCAAAAATGGCAACGAATGGTCGCACCACCGGGAAAGAAGGATCCACAGCGACCCGCCAATAAGCGACGCAAACGCAAAGGCTCCAACTCTGGAGGTGCCACAGGCAGCAACACACCACCCGTTACAAGTCAAAAGAGGTCGCCGTCGGGGCCGAACTTCTCGTTAGCGTCACAGGACGTCATGGTCGTTGGTGAGCCCACGCTTATGGGCGGCGAATTCGGTGAAGAAGACGAACGCCTGATAACTCGCCTGGAGAACACGCAATACGACGCGACTGTTGCATTGGACCACGACAATCATCCCGCATTTGGACACGCCGATTCACCGATGGCCGGAAATCCATGGAATCTAGAGCGAACTGGCGGTGTGCCCCCAAGTCCAAGTGGTGTTCCTGTTCAGCAAGGCAATTCCTCCAACAACGATGTCGATAAGAAAAGCCCAGTGGTATCACAGTGACGAATAGAAAATCGCTAATTCACAAATCAAGTTCAAGTCTTCGACATTGCGTTAGATTACTTTGACTCGTAAATAGATACATCTAATAAAACAAAATATTTAATATTTCCCTAAACAGAAAAAATGAAAATAAGAAACAACCAATTTATATTATAGGTAGGGAATTATTTATTTTCATAACGGCATATGTACAAACTTTCGTGTAATAAACTTTTATTTTGTTTTTCCTTTTTGAAATGTCTTACAATATTGCAAAATAATCACTGTTAATAGTTACTTAGGAATTACATTTTTAATTTAACTGAAATTAAATGTGTTAAATCGTATTTCGAGAGTGTTACTTGTTTGGCGTTTGCAAAACAGTTGATAAGGTAAGCCTATCCGAAAATCAATTACCCGTAGCTAGTTGGTCAAGCGGAAATAGCTTGAAACCCTAGCGACAAAGGACCTAAAGAGACGGCATATTGCTGATAAACAAATCACTATAAACTCTGACAGCCAAGCGACCATAAAAGCCATGGAGTCAGTCGAGGGCAGTAAGTCATTGCAAGAAATACATACAAGCCAACGCAGTGACCTTATGCTGGGTACCAGGGTAATGAACAGGCGGATGAGCTTGTAAGAAACGGGACAAAAATGCGCATATCAATGGCCCTAAAATCTGTAAGAACTCCGTTGCAAGGAAGATTTACATTGAATACTGGAGTAGAACGAGGTTTCCGTCGGAACGGAAAATTCTCCGATTTCATACGAATCGGAAGATTTTTGCTTCGATGTATTCTACCGAATAGCTTTTCGAAACTTCGTTCCGACAAATATGTAAAGGTGGTAGTATACGTCATGTAGCAAGCCAGAGAATTCTTAAAAACTACCTTTTCGATGAACTAGGGGATCTGAAGAATGTGGATCTTAAGGAAACTCCTGAGATTGATACTTAAATCAGGGTGGTGCCAGTAGGTAAACATACTTCACACCTTGGGTTACTTTATTACAAGCTGTATAAAAATAGCTTATGAATGCCTATGATTAATACTCAATCTAGGCGTCTCAAATAAAAGCGGTAATTCTTGCTTCCATTCCATGATAGTTCCCGTGACTGGACACAATGGACCCAACTGATGGTCTATGTAAAAAACTGTTCCAACCGCCACAAAAGCACCGGTTTACCTACCTACCTAGCTTGTTGGTAATGGTTGGCTATGATTAATACCACGCTCAGGAACAAGAAGAGCTGGAGCAATGAATCTATACAAAGTCAGCAATCACAAAACAAAATGGTAAACAGATGGGTCAAAAACCGATCGGGGAGCTGGACCTAGAGCATATTCGGACCTAGAACCAAATATTCAGTATCGAGAGGCAAGAGAACTATCATCAATTGGATGCATGCTCCCACCAGCACCAGCGTAAAGAGCGTGAAATTCATGTCAAGGAAAATTTGTCTCCCATTGGGGCAGTGCGGCCGGCGTCGCTCTCCCTCGAAGGGGCCCACAAGAAAGGTCGCTTCGCCATCTAGGTACATCATAAGGCCTTTAGAGAAACTATTTCAGAACAGCAGAAAGAAACAGCAAAGTTGAATGGGTAAACAAACTTTGGCCGTTATTGTGATTATGTCGATCAGCGACCGTCACGACATTTGTCGATTGCGTCGATTGGTTTTAGCTATTCGTACGCACACAATTTTTTCACTTCCAAGAGAAAGCATCGACCAGACATTTATAATCGACTATAAGCGACTGTCAAATCGACAAATATCAATCGGAATCGACAACAACTATCGACACTCACAATAGGGGCATTTCAAAGAACGATCCACTCAAGTTCAGCAACGACTTTATGATCGTTGTTGGAGGAAGAGACATAAGGTGCACACAACACCATCACCTAAAAGTCATCTAACTCCACATCTCAAAGACCTTTAAGTGACGTTCTCAAAGATAAGATTGAAAACGATTGTAGTTCCGATTATGCCACGATCTCCCCTGAATGGTGGCAGGTGGTCAAAACGAAATTCTCGGGTAGTTTCCATAGATCAGGAGCGACAAACTGGGACCTGATCATGCTATGGGATCTTGCGGTCTCTACAAGTTTGCAATTAGGTTCTGAACCTGAACCTGAACCTGAAACCTTTGGCCCAAGAGCATTGGTTTCATTTGCCTCGCATTTCAAACGAGGTATGGATGATACCTTGTTGGACGTAAACACGGAAGATTTCCTTGATTCTTTCAAGCGAAAACGAACTAATTGGTTCATCTTCAGAATTGGTAGACCTCCACAGTGCTGTAGAGGAGGTTCATCCGCCTGATTCTAGCAAAAATTCAGTGCTTCGGCTGTCCTCATCCTCTGTCTTTTAAAGTGTGGAGAAAACATTGTCTTGGTACAGGAACCGTGGTCTGATAACAGTGTGGTTCATGGTCTCTAGAGTTCAATAGACTAAATCTCAGTCTCTCCTGCCGCTTCAACGATTTTTATAGAAGCTGTTTGGACGAGAAGAATGAGCAGACCATTCATTCTATTCCCCACTTTCAATGGACTTACCGGGATATCTCCCAAAAAAGAAAACTCATCTGGAATTCTTGTATTACAATAATCTAAACATGATCTGAATGGCATGGCCGTTAATAACTTGCGATGACCATATTTTGAATACATTTTTAACATTCAACATCGAGTATGTATACCATTTGTTATTTTGAATATACCTACTGTCCACTTAGCTGCCCTTCATATATGCACGCTTTCGTCATTTCCAGCTTGTTGAACGCTTGCTTGCAACTTTCTTGCAGCTTGCATAAAAGTCGCATTTTCGTAGTCGTGTCGCAGGTGCGACTTTGCCCCTCTGTGGACAGAGCTTCGTTTGTTTATATGCAAGCTGCAGGCAAGCGTACACCAAGCTGTGAAAATCAGAGGTAAGGTAGTCTCTCTTACCTCTGGTGAAAATGACAAAAGCGTGCGTATGTAGCGCAGCTACGTGGACAGCAGGCCTTAAATAATGCAGAATACAATTAAATTACCCGATATAGTATGACAACAAGTACCTACTCCTTCAAATAATCTCATATTCGTTCCAAATTATGCTCGGTACAGTAGTAAACTGAAAAGTGAGTGATCGATTATTGAATAAATCGGTTTAATTTTTTTTCGACAACAAATAAAGAGCTTACAAAGTTTTCATGCGTAATAGAAAGATGGACAAATGATAATAGGGTACCTATACCTACTGTGAATATATTTAACTACAGCAATGTGAAAAAATTAAAAACTTGATGCGAATAGAGAAGACGGTAAGGTCTGCCCAATTAAACGGAATATGGTAAGTTTGAAAAGACTGTAATCCAAGAAGGTCGTTGAAAGTAATGCAAACGAAGTAGAGTACACCGTTTCGAATCCTCTTTAGGCGATAAGTGGAGCTTTTTTGCAATGCATCTCATGTCCTCGTTTAGTCAAACTGTGTTTTAAGAATCTGAAAACAAAATACTGTTCCATATTTTTTTTTTCGTTTGGTTTCCACAAAACTTAAAAATGGAAACCATTTGGAAATGCCAACCAACGCTTTATTGAAGTATCCGTTATATATTTAATAGAGCCCGGGATGGATGAGGTCTTTCTCTACTCCCTTGTTCCTTCGGCTTGAAATCGAATGCTCTTCGCGACGGAGCATTTGTTTTCTTTCTTCTTTTACATGTCGTCGCCAAATTCTGGCCAGAGGATCAATTCCCGACATGTGAAGCTGTGAAGTCTACTCTATCATAGAAGTCTAACATGAGCACCTCAAAATGAGGACGTACGGCGGATGAATTGAAGTGATTAAATCAACGGTGGCGGCAACAGTCAACTTGGCAGATACCTTAATGGGCTACTTCTACTTATTTGAAGCTTAGGTCATTAGGGCTTTTTAAGCATTCGTCAGAGTGTTAAAATAGAGATGGTGGTAGGTGAGCCTTTTATGGGCCAATGGCAACGTTCATATCCTCGAAGCGGGTTACTGACTCCGGGAAATCCGGTACCTTTTGTCCAGGGGGTTCAGCAAAGGCCCTGGACCTACCACGGAAAATTAAGGTAGTTCCGATACAACTACAAAGCTCTGATATGAATGATCCAAATGTTGACGACCCCAGCAAACGAAATAAGGACAACGAACTTCGGATTTGCACGTGGAATATCCGAACCTTAAACAGAGGTCGCGTGCAACCGAACATTTAGTGGAGACCGAGACACTGTGGATATAGGTACAAAGCGGACATTAGGTACAAGAAAGATGAAAAACTGTGACATTTACTACGGCGACTGCCGCAGGGAGCAAAGTCAGCGGTTATTTGGATGCGGTTTTGTGATTAGAGGAAAGCTTAGGCAAGCGAGCGCCTGGTCACAATTCGCAATAGGGCCAAATTGAAAAACATAACGCTGATTTTTGTTTACGCCCCCACAGAGGAGAAAGACGACATAGCCAAAGATCTTCTACGATCTTCTTCAGAAGACGTATGATAAGTGCTTTAAGTACGACGTCAAGATTATTCTTGGCAATTTGAACGCAAAAATCGGAATGGAGGGTGTCTTTGATTCTACAGTCGGAAAGCACAGCCTGCACGACAACACTTCCGGAAACGGACCCAGGCTAATCGACTTTGCGGCGGGGCTAAATATCATCACTCGTTTCCCGCACCTCAACATACACAAGGGGACTTGGCGGTCTCCAGATCAATAAACCGCCAACCAAATTGATCACGTTGCGATCGACGCCAAACATGCGTCCACATCCGAGCGGCTAACATAGACTCGGACCACTACTTGGTAACGCGACAACACCGAGCGGATACTCTGCGGAGATTTGACGTCGCAAAGCTTCTATCGCTAGAAACCGCCATAAACTTTGCCGACCGCGTCTCCCTTAACCTCTCAGCAAGCTCATCGTCAACCTCAACAGAATGCAGCGCTCATTAATACCGACACCGATGTACTGGGTTTCGCCAGAAAACCACAACGAAACCCCTGCCTGGTTCGACGAAGGGCAATGCTGCAGACGAGGACCAGAGCGGCGGCGAAAGCTGCTCGCGTGCTCTAGGGGCAAAGAAGAAGGGAGGAACACAGACTTCTTAAAAAGAAAAAGAAAGACCACGAGAAGCTGGCGCTCGAATCAATTGAGGGGTGCTACTGCAGGGGAAATTTTCGAATGTTCTACCAGAGGGTAAAATTATCCACCAATGGATCATTTCTGGAAGCCTGCAGAGATGAACATGATAACATAGCAGTAGACTCATAGTCATAGCTAGACTCATAGCTGAGTATTTGAATAGAGCACTTCTAAACGGCGCGCGGAGATGATCAAGAAACCATACTGTAAGGCAGAATGACCCATTCAGTTTGGAGAGCCAAGAATTCTGTCCACCAAACTGATATCCAAAGCTGCGGGGGCGGTTGGCTACCGGCTGAATGTCGTATATAAGATCTTATCGGCTGCATTGTTCGCACGTCTAAAAACTTTCGCCAACAAAAGTTTTAGACCAGGAAAGTCTACCATCGACCAAATTTTCACACATCGACAGATCTTACAAAAAACCCAGGAATTTTAGATCGATACACACAACCATTTTATCGACTTTAAAGTCGCCTATGATAGCTTATATACGAACAAGCTATGAGCGAACGTTTCAGGGTCACACTTCTCTGCATTCCAGGGCATAGTGACATAACAGGCAATGAGCGTGCGGACGAGCTGGCCAGGCAATGCTCAGTACTAGACGCCTCACTTGCGACGGGGGTCCACATTCCGCTAGGAGACAAATACACTCATATTTTCTGCACAAAGCCATTCTCCAATGGACGAGATTGACATATGCTTCATATCATGGAAGATATGGCCTACCTACGATTAAAATAGAACAAAGAACCTAATAAACAGAACCCGCCCCGATATCGCCAAAATCACGGCAATAATCACAGAACATTGAGGTATCGGGAATGCTAATGAGAGAAAACTTCTCATATCATGACCTCTGCAAATGTCCAGCTCTAGCAAGAGGCAGATTGCGCGCACCAACCAAACATTTTTTTCACGACCTTAGCGACATCAAAGGGATCTTATCCGCTTTCTCAACTCCACAGGCTGGTTTTAGGTACCGACCGGATCACATCCTTAACAATAATCACTAAAGCTAGTATTAGACGATATGTTGAATCAGCATACGTATGCTGAAAATTGATTCCGAATCGCAACATATCGTGTAATAGGCAAATTTCTGTCATCATATGTATGCTGAAAGGTGTTTGTTGACAAATTTGTTGGCTAGTCAGCATATGTATGTTGACGAACTAAACATATCGTGTAATACCCCTTTAGGGACCGTATGCTAACATTCGGACAAATTTTCGGCGTATGATGACTCGTATGATATATGCTGACGAGCTAAAGTAGGCTCATCAGCATACACCACATTTTTCAGCAAACGGTTTTAATATTTTTGAAGTTTCAATAAATTGTTAACGTGTTTTTTGTGTTTATATTCGATTTTTGCTGTGAAAATAAAAATGCACGACGATAAGAATAACCATCCTGATGATACGCAAGAGTTAAATTGTCACAAAAAACAAAAAAAAATATACAAACAAAGACGAGCTAAGTCCAAGGGAGATTGGTCGCACGAAGATATCGTGAAATTAATAAAAATCGTCGAGCAGTGCCGCACGTTGTGGGATATATCCGCTGCAGAATATAAATTGCCCAAAACACACGTGTGGAAGGAAATATCGGAGAGTTTTGGCCAATACACCTCGGAGGATTGCAAGGCAAAGTGGACCAATCTGCGGGTCTCCTTTAAAACGAATTTGGCTAAACATCGCGCCAGTAAATGAAATGATGATTAAAATAAATACTCTGTATTGAACACGTACATTTTACCAGAATCGTAGAAAATCGATAAATATACAACGAGCCCGTATGCTAAAATCCCGCCTGTTAATTTATCAGCATATAATCATACGAGTCTTCAAACTTTTCAGCAAACCGAATTCAACATATCGTGTAATATGGCATCATACGTCCTAAAAAAATATGATAACAAACCGTATGCTATAATATGCTGACAACAAAAAATTTTACACTTTCGGAGTAATTCAACATATCGTGTAATAGGGCATCATACGCCAGACGAAAATATGCGTATATGCTTAGAATTGTTAGCAAATGATAGTCAGCATACGTATGATGATTCAACATATCGTCTAATACTAACTTAAGTACTAAGTAAGTAGGTTTGTTATGATGATACGACAAATATAGGTTCAACTTGAATGCTTACGCTAAATAAATAGCGCAACAGGCGTGTGGACACCCTAGGCCTAGCTTTTCACAACCATTCGTTTGTGTGAGTTTTTATATATGACGAATGGAAGGGACCTACAGCTACAATCTTATGCCGAGCCCGAATGGCTTAATTAAAAAACTTTTCCATGACTCTTATACTCTCGGCTGTTTGTCAGACGTTCGCGAGAGGTGGCCCAGTTGAAAAAAACTGGGTATCGAACCGCTGGAACTTTTCTATTCCAAAATATGTTGTATTTGATGTGTCGTACTAATATCGTGAGATTTACTTCAAAACGAGCGCCAACCTTTAATCAAAGCTCTAATATCGCTCTGCAAGTCGATTGGCGAATCATGCAGCATTTTTTGCACATCGGACTTTTGATATAAGAGCAAGATTTCTGAACTCTGTCGACCCGTGTTTGCATGTATAGATACTTATATTGATAGGACATGTTTATGCATGAACCCGGATCCAGCACACAGTAGGCTCCTTCAACATTCGATGTATCAATACTAATTATTCCCTCTATAGGGAGCGGGCCAATAAACCTCTTCACAATATAGCCACTAATTGACTGTGCACAGCAGTAGATCGGCTGTCAGAAATGTACGGGTGTTGTTTTACGAGTACCATGGGCAAAGCCAAACAAATCAGCTAGTACGATTTATTAACCTATAGCTAGCCCATCTCGTTTAATCTTAAACATTATACCCCAGACAAAACGCTGAAATCCTCATTTTCGCAGTCCTCATATTTAGCTTCTTTGATTTCTTAACCTCTGTTGCTATTTTTAAAATCCATCCTCAAGTTACCTCTACTTCTTTCATTCTACTACTTCCCTCCAGTACGTTTGTCTGTTCATTTTTTAGCCAACTCTAAAGATGATTCTTAAAGTACACCCACAAGAAGAAGAAAGAAAAACATCGCCAAAAGACATTTACCACTATCAGACTATTATAGCAACAATTTGTTGCAAAAAAAAAACAAAAAAATTAAACAAACAAACAAAAGAAGCGACAGCACAAAGAAGTCCACAAAACGCTAAGAGCAAAAACCTACGGTATGTAGACCTGCTACATATAAGAACATTTTCAAATGCTTATACATACGAAACGGAAACTTGAAATAAAAACACCTAAAAAAGACTAGTGGTAAAGTGGTGGAACGTGTCTACCGATTCCTCACGTTCATCATAAGGCTTATTTGGTACATACCTATGTACCATCATCATCATCATCATCATCATCATCAATTCGGGAAATGTGGTGGGGGATTTCCTTTTAAGCTAAGACCCAGAATATGGCTTAAGAATTTATTTTCGTTATTTCGCTATACTGAACTTGACTTTTATACATAAATAAAAAAATAAAAAAATAACATTCGAATGCGTATAATATTCCCAATACATGTGCGTATATAAAAATCTTTATCATATTTTTTATATAAAAAAAAGAGAGAGAATATGCATGTACCAGTACCTACAACATGCATACCACTATGATAGTTACATTAGGAGGATACGATGGTAACAGGTATACATGTTTGTTGCTTCTTCTTCTTGTTCTTGGTTGTTGGTTGTTTTGTTTGTTGGCTAAGGGCAAAAGTACACTGATTCGGATTATACTGGTCAGTACAGTCTATGGACCCATTGGTGAAGAAAGTGCCATCGAAGTCTTTGCCTAGGAATTTCTATAATTTTTCTATAAATTTGCCGCTTCAAGTCGAATAAAGTTTCAAGTGATAAAGTCCTTTTTTATAAGCCGGTTTCAATATAAAAAAAAAGAAAATATACATATAAATAAACATAAAATCGCGAGTTTAAGGAACCTTTGAGAGCGGCACAAGTGCAAAAAATTTAATTCAAGACACCTACACAAAATGATTAAAATTACATTATTCTGCGTCCTGGGCGTTTTGGCATGTGTATCAGGTAATATTTGTTTTTTATTCAAAAAATATATATTCTTAATATTGTATACGTTTTGAGAGTTTTTGGGATTTTCAAAGTCCCGCTCTGTTTTTTGGTTATCTTTTTTTTATTGGTTATAAAACGTCCGTTGACATTTGAAATTATAAAAGTGTGCTAATGAAATGTGACCACAATTATTAACAACTGTGTGTGTATAGACGGCATCCAAAGAATCAGATCCTAAGAAATTGGGTAGGCTGGGGACGACGTTAATTGAATAAATTAAAATTGCTGCAGCTTATAAATATGCAGCAGGCAATAATACGTCCGTTCACGTTCCTCCCAAATGGAAATGAATTGAACAAATCAAAGCTATTTAAGTAACCGAATCGCGTATACCTTGAAAATAGTGTGCGCAATGTGTTTGCATTTTATTATTTAACTCGTACGCTCTGCAATTATTTTTAAGCAGAAAGGAGCTAAAAATTGTTAAAAGAGATCTTTCTCAAGTTCTCACTGATTAGAAGTACAAATATGTCCAACAATATCCAAACCGTTTCATATTTCCTTGCCTGTACTTAGAAGCTTCCTGCTAAAGTTATTAACAACTAGTGCAAATACAAATTCACTGAATTGTCTAAAGACCTGTTTCAAGACTACTGAGAGCTGATCTTTTTGGGTTTTTTTTTGTTTGCCTGTCCCCCACCACCATCTCACAAAAAAAAAGACAAACTAAAAATAGTTTAAACCTAAAGTCAGTATTGTTGCAAGCTAAAAATAATCTCCATCCTTCATCCATACACCTATCTGTATAGGGGGAATATCTACTACAATGTGACCGTGACGTATACCATATAAACCCTGTTAAGCTCGACTGCTTCCAATTATACCATACATATTTACTCCTATAATCGTATTCTGTTATACATGGCCATAAAAAGACGTCCAATCCCTGTGCAGGAAGATCTTTAAATATCCCAGATCATTTCTGCAAATTTTTGTAATTGATTGCTGTTATGACTATACAGTATACATATACTGTACACACATATATCGGTTCGGAATAGTTGATTGGATTGGGTTAGTTGGTGAGGGTGAGAGACCGAGGATGAACCTCTTCAGCAAAGGATGAGAGATTTAAGATAAAATAGAAAATCATGAAATTGCAATTTTGAAATATTGAACGCTGCAAAAGCAAAAGAAAAATAATAACTTGGCGCATCAACTTGATTCGTATTCGTATTCGGTGGAAGGTAGTGTATCTATACCTAGAGTGAAACGAGTTTTTCATAACTTGATTTACAATGCTGATATATATTTTTTATTTATTGTTGACTAACCAACCGTTGAATTAATGTTGCACTGTTGTAGTCAGCGGGATACTCATCCATGTCAATTAAATCTAGAGTCTACTCCTTTGCAAGAAAAAAAAAAAGGAACAGATCGATTCTAGAAGAGCGCATCATGAATTCAATGTTAATAATTAAATTTATTATTAACGCTGGCCAATGATTGATTGCCTTTTGTTTGTTGAATTATTTTTATGAGGATGGCTGCGGAATATAAATTAATTTCCAATGGAGGACAGAAGTAAAAAGACATGTTTCGCAACTCAAAACAAAAGAGTCCAACAGCGAACTTTAAATTTAGTATGGCGAGAATATGATGAGAATATGTACAGTTTTGCGTCAAAATCTCTTGTTCCTAAGTGTTCGCACTTACTAAAAACAGTATTTCATTGTGGTATGAGTAGCTCGGCAAAGACCGTTCACGCTCAAGTGTCTTTCAGAGAGACAAACTTTTGCAAAAGAAATTACAAATTTAGAAGAAGAAAACATTGTTAGTCAGTATGATATACGAATACGAATAATCGATCAAGAAGGTACATCAAGCGATAAGCTGTAAGCCGTTTCTAATGAATTGTTAGTTTGCTTTCCCATTTTGCTATCAATTATTGAAACCATTTACTTCTTCGACTACTGAGTACCAGCTTGAATACAAAAGTTTAAAGTTTTCCAATACACCACCCCTCGCGAACATCTGACAAACATCGAAAATAGTACTGTCTAGAGAAAGCTTCTCAATTCAGCTTAATTTTTCGTGTGTTGTTAAACAATCACGCATTTTGTTACAACTTACCCGACTATACCCATACCCGAGATATTTTTAAGTCTGTTGCTATTTTTGCCGTTAGAACACGACTACATAGTGAAATGTTAAAGTTTATATTGCGTCAAGTTGGGATAATGTGGCTTTAAACTCGCGTATATCATTTTCGGACATTATGCTGTAGTTTTAGGATCCAACTTTTATCTTTATAAACAGTTTTAAATGAAAATATTATTACGTTACGTTGATTACGTAGCCGTATCGCGAACATCGGTAAATATCAGCCAATATAAAATCAACGGCCGAATAGACACTTACCCCCAGTTTCATAATGGAAGTTTAATCTAAAGTTCAACTGAACCTGAACTTGAGTTTAAATTTGAAGTTTAACCCCCAGTTTCACAGTGAGAGTTTAAACTACACTTTTAGTTTAAACCTCAGTTCAAGAATTAATTCGATTTTAGAGATTCGTTTAAACCTTGAACGGAGTTCATTCTGTAGTTCAAGTTAAACTATAGTATTCTGCCGTTTAAACCTCAGGTCAGGCGATTATCAAAAACACAAATTTTTGACGTTGTTTGTGTGTTGTTTGATAGAAAATACAATGAACGATTTTGAAAAAGTCGTATAAAAGCTTATACTGTACAATACTGTCAAATTCTATTCATAAAATTTCGTTAAACTTAGTTCTATTGAATTGAAGTTCAGATTATATTGTGAAACCGGACGAGTTGAACTTCGAATTTAAACTCACGTTCAGGTTCAGTTGAACTATAGTTTAAACTTCGAGTGTGAAACTGGGGGTAAGTCGTTCGGATTCACAATAGGTCTGTTTTATTGGCAGTATAATCTCACTGAATTAAAGTAAAGTAGAATCTTAAACACGCAATTACAACAACTACACCCTGCTTGGCACTTTCGGGACTCTATACAGTTGCTGTAATTGCATGCTGAAGATTCTACTTTACTTTACTTCACTGAGATAGATTGCCAAAAAAAGTATTTTTGACAATCGGCAACTTTGAAATTAATATGTCAATGTCAAGCCAGAATACTGTCGTTTAACTTATGTCGTTTTTGGTTGGTCGCCCAGAAGCGTTCGTATTGCTTTCGGATTGGCACTCAACTGACAGTTCTTGTACTGAAAAGAAGAGAAATTTGCTTCTGGATTTGAATTCAGAATCGCGGAGAGTTCTTCCGGAGGGTTCTGGACGACCAACTGAAAACGACATTAAACTATAGAATGAAATCTGTTCTAGGTTTAACTATTCTGTGTAACCTACATTAATTGTTGAACTGAAGTTTAAACTTCTACTATGAAACTGGGGATTAAAATTTGATACATTCGCAGTAAAATTTTTACCACAAGCGAATATAGCCAGTACATCACCCGGGGTTTTATACCCCAATTGTTACCGCAGACTCGACGGCAGATCCAAAAAGATCTGGTGGCTCTGTTTGCGATGCGTTCTATTTGTGGATTCCATGATAGTTTACTGTCAAGGATGATTCCCAGCTATTTGGCTTCCCGTGAAATTTCAATGGTTTCGCCAAACATAGTGGGGCGAGTTAGGAGATCTAGTTTCCTTCGTTTCGTAAAAGGGGGATTAGGGTATCAAATTTTACTTTTGACCGTCTTCTATTGCCAATTATCTAATAAGAACTGCTAAAATGCAAATATTTATAAAGTGATTTTTAGCTTAAATTTGTAGTTCGGGTTGAAGCCTCAAAATGGCCGCATTCACAATTTTATACATCTTAAGTCGACTTGACTAGATTGAACCTGAATGCAAAAACTAACTAGATTGGTACGTTATGTTACTTCTTGACAATTGTGGTTTTTTTGCGGCTGACATAATTTTTTACTTCACGTCAAATCGAGATGTCAAACTGAGTTAGAAATATCATATTAGTACTCAGTCGAGAAATTCCTGACTAGATTTGTCGGCTATGCCTCCATAAACGTCAACTGAGAATATTGGGTTCGCGTGACCAGTCAAGGCCAATAAAAACTCAGACACATCAAGTCAGACAGCTGTCAAACTTACTATAAACTAGAGTTTTCAACGTTTCAAATATTCCGCACTGGCCCATTCGGATAAGTAATCCACTAATGTCGTTTTCCATTGGGCAAAAAGAAGCGTCCGGGTGCATCCGGAATCAATAAAATCACTTCTGAAACCGTTGCATTGGCGCAAAAAATACTCTTCTGTTGATTCTGAGGAGAGAATTTCGCTTCTCGATTTCAAGTCAGAATCCACTTAAGAAGCACTTACGCAAGTGCATTTTATGTTTTTTATAAAAGCCAGCTGAAAGTAGCCATACAATAATATTTGACGTTTCACCAATACGTGAGTGTAGTCACTCAGAAGCATTTTTCTTGATCCATTGGATTTCGGAATGAGTGAATCCCGAGTGAAACCAATGGAAAACGACATAAGTGTACTTTTTTGACTTTTTTCCTCAGTCCAAAAAAAAAAATTTTTTTCAACGCAAAAAGTTTCTTCATACACTTCTAATAGTGACTGCAAACATTTTTTCAAAAATCTCATCGCTAGTATTTTTTATGATTTTTTGAAAATTGCTAAAAATGCCTATTTTAGCCACTTTTTCCTCCTTTTCATACAACATTTTTCTGAGATCAGTTCATTAAAAAAAATCATAAAAAATATTAGCGAAGATGCCAAAATTTACATGAAGTAAGTTCAAATTTATAAGTGGAATTAACTTTACTTTTGTGTAAATAATTATGCCGACGACTGTAAACTGTCCTGAAAACAACGATGCCAACTCAAAAATGTGATTTAGAGCGAGAAATGTGAATTCGGGGCTAGTTCCGGGCCAGATCAACACTGTTTTGACGTTTTTGACGTATAAAATACTGAAACAACATTTTAGTTGTAAATAATTAACTAAATTTTCATAGAAAACCACTTTTATAGCAATAATTAAATGCGTACTGCTTGAAAATATAAATTAAACACAGTGCTAAAAGGGCATTTTACAGTGCTAGATCGAATGAAACAGGGCTAGAATTTCACAATTGCCGTTCGGACTCGGCATAAAATTGTAGGTCCCTTCTATTCGTCCCAAAAATAAAAACTCACACAAACGAATAATTGTGAGAAGCTAGGCTTAGGGTGCCTAAAGGACCTTTTGCGCCAACTATTTATTATTTTATTTATTTATATTATTAGGGGATTTAATTTTCAAAAGAATATTCATCAAACTGAGCAATCACACAACAAAAATTGGTACAGAAATGGGTCAAAAGTTGATTCATTCCAGTTTCGACGGCTACAAACAATTGAAAGCGCGCTCTAGTTCTGTCTGGAAGGACACAAGGATGCCAAAGTCAATAGCGAAGAACAAAAATGACATATCGTTAGGGTCGCAATTAGGATAGGTTAGGAGTTTGCATAAAGAGCTGAGAGAATGGCTGTCAAAAGAGAACACCTCCGGGAGTATAACTCAACATGTTATTTAGACAAAATATCAGGCGTCAACTAAATTATTGGGAAAAATGTATTGGACCGTCTGGGGCATTCAGCAAATAATATTGTGCAATATATTGCACAATAATATTGAACGTCTAGGGGACTAGGGGTCGCTTACTGCAACTTTCAAACTTCTCTAAATTTTCAATAAAAAAAACTCCTACAAAAAGGAGCTTCTCGTTCTCACCATCAAACGTCAAGTTAAATAGTGCCCCAAACTCGAAGATTGTTTTGACAATACCAAACCAAAACGATGAAAAGGGTACATAATTTTCTTAATGATAAGCTTACAACTATGTTTACTTATGATTTTCCCATGGTACTTTTGAATTTCTGTGCTGTCATTATATTTAACTAATTTGAATGAAATTTCTTTTGTCAATTGATGGTCTTCGTCAACAATGATTGTCTGATGCTCGTATGCTATTAATCATTCTTGTTATCCTGAATCTTCAACAATAAACATAATTATTAGTTTCCTCAAGCTAGAAAAAAAAATAATAACCTCCATTAGCACTGCAATGAAACTGCTGATGAAGCAGAGTAGATTAGTTTGAATGTGCTTGTGTTCGGTACATGAGGCATGAGGCGGGAGTTTTTTTTTTTTGTGTTGTCTTGTTCCTTAGTTTTTTGTGTTCTTTCTATGTTTTTTGTTTGTCTTTTTTTATGGGATGGGGATTGTGGAAGTTCAGGGACCGGATTACCGCATTAGTGAACGGATGGGTAAGAAAGATCCACGATCGAATGATCGGGTGACCGCATTGGGATAATGGCGTACATTGCAGAGTGCAGTCACGTCTCACGTATCGGATGTATATGAGTACATTACTTTAAAGTCGTACTTAAATTGTACTACTAACATTTAACTGCAGTAGAAGAAAGACATTCCGAACCGAACAACTGACAATGTGAAGTCAGTAATTTCATTCAAATGGTAATCGTTAAGCAAACATGAGCTAGCTGTATTGTTCCTCTTTTGGTGCAAATGTACTACTACATGACTACTACATGATTGACTCGAGCTGTCAATCGCAGCTGCATAAATATTAATACGTGCAGCTATAGTACCATTATGTTTAAGTAGCAATACAAGTAATTTGGTAACCAGTTAAAAGCATCTATTCCCAGAAATTCTCAAAGTTTAATATTGCGGTGGAGCTGCACCTTATTTAAGGAACAGCTCCTTATCGACAATCCTGGTGACTTTCATAGTTATTGTCAACATTAGAGAAAACCTCTTCAAACCAAATTTTAGTTAATAGGCCAACAACTGTCCCTCTATTATTACAAAGCTTTTTGTAGACCCCTCTGTCGATTGTCGACTAGCAATCGACTCGATAGTTGTCGATTGTGTAGATTGATTTTTGCTTTAGTAAAGAGTGTTTTTAGAGGTAGATATACAAACTCAAATTCAAGGAGCAATGCTGGGTTTTAATGTAGGATTGGTCAGGCTCGGTAAATTTTGAGACAGCTTGGTCAGAGAAGCGACTTCTCTGGATGGAGCGGTCCATGCTTCGATGGTTTGGTCATGTTAAACACATGTCCCCAACCAGAATCCCACGACGTGCTATGGAATCCGTACCATTAGGAAGGCGTCTTCTAGGTAGACCTAGGACGAGAAGGTTAGATCAAGTTCGTAATCAATCGCGAAGTCCAATTTTCAACAACTTTATCGAGCAACTGGGGCCGTATATCAGCAATAACACGGCAAATGCTGATTTCTAAATCGACCAATTGTCCCTAGTAAATCGGCATATACTAGTGACTTCACATACCCCCAAAGAAAGTAATCTAAAGGTGTGAGATCACCAGGCCAGTTCACAGGTCCATTATGCAAAATTATGCGCCCAGCAACTCTTTCCCGCAATGACGGTGTCAGGCGCAGTGTGACATGTAGCGCCATCTTGTGAAATCAAAGCTCTGTCACGTCAATGACATTCAGCTGAGGAATCCAATCTTACCGTTAAATTTGCCACTTCCAGAATATATTTTGTTAAATGCGTTTAGCCGACCAAAATCGGCTGGTTATCGATTTCTCTAACCAAACCATGGATTCTCTGGTTTCTTACTGAACAACAGATTCTATGGTTATCAGCTGGAATAACCGTTGATTAGAGTTAACGAAAGATAAACGAAAAAAATGTAAATCGTTAATTTTACTTTGATATATACTTCACCGTAAAGAGTGAAATATTGATTTTGGAGTCAATAAGTGCAGGGTGCAGCTAATCATGCTGCAGTGATCAATATTCAAAGGATTGTAATCCCTTTTGGATACGTTGGTCTTTCAAAACCATTTGCATTGAACTCATTTGCATTTTAAATAATGATGAAGTGTATAATGTATGTATACACATACTCGTATACAATACACATCTCAAAACTTGATAAATGAGTTAGTAATTATACCTTAGATTAGACACAAAGAACAAAGAGAGCGCATCTTATAGGGTTTTATGTTAAATATTTCAAGTCGTGATACGGATACCTTAAGCCATCCAGACTACACATAATCTGTTCCCTAAGCTTCTTATATATAAACTCGATGAAAATGTTTCCTTTTTTTGTCGTGAATAAGATGCTCTTGACATTTGACCCGAAGCGTGAATGAACTCGAATGAGATGCGCATTCCTGGCCTTGCATATCATTTGCTAGATCTTTGCTTACTTCATTTGTATTCATTAAAGCTATTTAAATTTAGACGGCAACAAAAATACTCGAATGCTGAATTTAAAGTCTTAGCTTAAGTGGTAAAATTAGGTACCATTTGAAAGGGTATTCCCTTTATATAAATGCAAATGATTTCATTGAATGCAAACCAGGAGCAAGATCATATCGTGGAACGTGGAACATTCTTCTGGTAATAGCTTACCTTACTGGTGTAGCGTCTACTTCGGAAACTTAATCTGCATCAAATTGCTTTTACAGGTAGCTATATTTGCACACGCCCATGGCTGCGTGGAATATAGCCCTAAATATTTATATACAAATTATGAAATGTGTTGTTATGTGGATCTCGGAGTGGAATAACTTAAAGAGTCGTATTTTTTAGACAACATTTTGAAATTCTTGATTTCTCAATTCGGCTAAGTTGACTATCACACCTATCGTGGAATCCGTCAGTATGGAGTTTCACTTTACCTATTCGATATCCTTTCACCTTCTACTGCTATCGTGGAATCCGTTTCCCAATCAACACGTTTTTGGGAAAGGTAAGTTCACTGTCCAATGGCTGTCTTTAATTTTTCAATACAAATCTATGTAGCTGCATAAGAATAAGAATGAAATGAGCGATGATCTCAAAGAAGAATACGAGACAGCTTAAGAGGAGCAGTGAATGATTTCATGGAACTTTTGGATGAAATGTGTTTTTAGAATGATTATTTTTGGATTTAAATAAAGTTTAATACTGCACAGATTTATTACAAATGTTCGGCTTAATAAAGCAGTTCTTTTATATGTAGGTACATTTTCTTAAAAAAATTTCTCACGACGTGCAGCAAGCAAGAAAACCTATGAAATCCGCGATGATTTTGATGCGGGCGAGAAATGTAATTTTGTTCGGGAAAGATTCGATTTGAACGTTTTCAACGATACAGTGAAACTCATTCACATTACTCACACAAATGTGGTAGGTTGCGTTACAATTTTGACAGTTTATTCAGAGTTACAGAAAAATTGACGTACGGCCCATATTTGCGTGTTAAACTCTTATTAAACTTTTATTTGTAATACTCATACTCACATAAATGTCAGAAAAATAGCCGAGGAGACATTATGTAACCCAATTGACACTGGCTGTAACAAACGAACAGGAATTGATTTAGTCAAAATCAATCAAATAAGTGTCATTGTCAAATTTCATTAAAATGCATAGAGCCATTAAACTATTGTCGCCATGTTTTCGTGCTTATTGTCCGAAAGCACTACTAAAATTGGCCGAGTTTATCTGTCAAAATCAGTACATACGGTCATCTGCTATTACATCATACTAGATATGTCCATTACACATCAGTTTGGCCTTATTTAAATGGCGTGTACTGTCAGAAATGCTGACAACCATTTTAATCTTACCTTAAGGAGCCGATGACATATTACAATAAACGGTTCCGCTGCTGTGACTGTTCGCTACCTCCTATTCTGTACTTTTTTTCATTTTCATTCATTAGGATGGAACTCCAACTCATTCTTCCCTATCAATGCATTGAAGAAAATTATTTGCTCACCCTAATAGGCGGTGTCGACTAACGACATAATGATGATTACAATGATGGCTAATGGCAGTATTTTAAGTTCTTTAGTCTCAGAATGTAAACCTATTTCCTTAAGGCATAAACGGAAACAAAGCCCGTTGTAAGACGTCCGTAAAGTATAAATAATTTACTGTGACAATAAAGAATGCGTGCAGACAAACTGAAAAAAATACAGAAGCACGCGATCGACATCATCAGAACGTAGTTTCTAAAGATAGATACAAAATATGAACTGGAGGCAGTGCAAGTGCACTTCCTAGTGATCTTCCACAAAGCGCGGCAAATTGGACATCTTAAAAGATAAACTACAGAGAAAAAAAATTATACACTTTTACAAGTTTCAAATGACCAAATTCTAATTTCTAATTTGCCACTTGTCAGGTAAATTACTTGAATTTCTTGTCACATTTTCTTTATAGATTTGTATGTATTCGGATAAACAACAAATGAATATAATTGAAAACAAAATTTACCTATTTGATGCCAAAATTGGTTTATCCAATTTAGAATTCAAACCCGGACCCAATTATCAGGCAAAATTATGTCAACGTTATATGCTCGTAATAATTTCTTTCAGTGTGATTCTAATTACAGAGTGGGCCAAATACAAGTTTCTTTTTAAAAATGCAATAAAATATACAAAATTAAATTTTGTCCATGTATTATAATTTTATTAGTAAGAACAAACATTCCCATTAATTATGGAACACAACGTCATTCCAGTGGCTGTCTCGGCTGGCTTCGAAGTGGCGCATCTGTCACTCCAATTTACCAAGACCTCGTTAATGGTTTCGGGCTGCAACTCACGGATTGCTTGGATGGTATATGCCTTAAGTGCTTGAATCGTTTCCAGATTGTGGGCATAACATCGGTCCTTCATGATTCCCACAAAAAAGCCTAAAGGGATCACATCGCAGCTCCGAAGCGGCCAATTGACATCGCCAAGACGGCTGATAACACGATTTGGGAATTTGGTGCGCAAAAGATCGATTGTGGCATGAGCTGTGTGGCATGGCGCGCCATCATGCAAGAACCAGATGTCATCCAAATCCATGTCCTCAATTTCAGTAAAAAATAAAGTCGGTGGCTCAGTAACGCCCACTGCTGACCGAAACGTTGTTCCCAGTCTCATTTTCGAAGAAAAATGGTCCAATGGTGCCACCACTCCACAATCCGCACCAAACTGTCTCTCTCTGCATCGAGCATTGGCTTCTCGACGACGGGGATCATGAGTGTTGTCCATTAGCATACTAGTCTCAAGAACTTTTTGCACAAACTTGCGTACAGCAGGCGCGGTAGTTGCTTCATTTCGGTCAAAACTTCTTTTCAAAAAACACACTGTTTTGCTACACAGCACTCAATAAGTTTTCAATATTCCCAACGTTGTTCGAGCGTAAAACGACTCATTTCGTTCCGCGGAGGTATGATTCTGACTTTCTGTCAAGATTTCGAGCGGTAAACAGCTGTCAGTGTCAAAATAACCTATGATTTAAAAAGAAACCACCAGATGGTCCACCCTTTGCGTTATTCTATTAACCGATGTTCTTAAAAAAGAACAATACAAAGTATCAAGATGTGATTTTATCCGGGTCCGACCAGAGGAGCCCCCTAGTGTCCGTACAACAGCTTTTTCTCCAAATAATGTTCATCGCTAAGGTAACATATTGTTTATGGCATCAAAAATGAACAGTTGAACTATTTGCTATTAATGCAAATGACTTTGGTTACGGCATAAGTTGAGTAACCTTTTTGTACAACCGTACAGTATGTACAAAATTGAAATTCAATTATTCTGTTAATTTCATTTACATTTGTCATAATCATTATAACCGATTTATTGAGTCACTCTTTCCTATTTGGCGCAAAATAACATTATTTTCTTGGCTTCTCAACATGCACGAGTAGGTACATACATTCGTTAATATTCTTACGAGTTCCTTTCATATTATTATGCAACGATCGTTTCTAGTTTTCGAATTCATTAGACTGTTCCGGTCCGGTACACAACCTTCGTAGTAAGTCTTCTATTCACCATACTGGGCGGTCGTGTCCGTGTACAGCGTACCTATGCCTGCTCCTAAACACTTTATCATTCTATGAAAGAAGTCTACGTTGTATAAATTCTTTGCTTCTAATTAGATTTTGTACAGAGACAAACTATAATGCAGACACGTCGCGCGTGTAAAGTTGCAATTCCACGGAACTACATTCGAAGACCTATAGGAAATTGTAATTATATTCAAAAATTAGCATTACCTGAATAAATTAAATTGATCGTTTCTTAGGCTGATTCAAATTGAAAAGGTGGATACACGATCATGAGGGCATACCTGTCATTCCCAATGAACGTGTCGTGGCTACATAGAAAGACGTTATTGGAGTGAATGACATTTTGACAGGAAAAATATTAGCAAAACCGAAAACATAAACAAATTTCATATTAAAGTTGGAGCGGACGGACGGTTTTCTTGTTCTCTCATCTAAGCGGAGTGTTATTTTTCTTTTGTCTACTTCGGTCGATAAGCTGCAGAAAACTGAAAAAGTCATATATCTACCTATCTGTATTATCGCAGGGCACTATTGAAGGTTTATAGGTCGCCTTTCCCAAAGGACATATTTAAATAAAAGTGATAAGGAACGTTTCGAATTGGGAGATCTGAGGATAAGTCATTTGCTCTTCGCTGATGACTTGGTCATCCTTGGATCCTCTCAGACTTAACTTCAGCGCGCACTCGATCCGATCGGTTTGTGGCCGTTTGTGTTGAAGCTGAGATGAAGGTAAACGTGAACAAATCAGAAGTGATGGTCGTCTCCAGAACGCCTGTTCAATGCACTCTGCATGTTAGTGGAGTCCCATTGAAACAGGTGAAGAAGTTTAAGTATCTCGGGGTCTTATTCACGAGTGATGGAAGGAGCAATGCCGAGTTTTCCTGTAGGATTGGTCAGGCTGGGTCAATTTTGAGACAGCTTGGTCATTCTGTTGTTAGGAGGACTGAACTTGGTGTCAAAGCTAAGTTGTCAGTCTTTAATTCGGTGTTTTTTCCAACTCTCACCTATGGTCATGAGGTTTGGGTAATGACCGAAAGAATAAGATCGCGGATACAAGCTTCCGAAATGAGATTTCTCCGTAGTATTGCTGGTGTGACCCGTAGAGATCGCATCAGAAATACCAGAATACGTGAGGAACTCAATGTCGAGCAGCTACTTCTCCGGACGGAGCGATCCATGCTTCGGTGGTTTGGGCATGTTAAACGCATGTCCTCAACCAGGATTCCACGACGTGCTATGGAATCCGTACCATCGGGTAGGCGTCCTCTAGGTAGACCAAGAATGAGATGGTTATATCAAGTCCATAATCTCTCCTATACCCGTATGGGGATTGCCCTCTCTCATTCACTCCAGATACATGATATGCTGAATTCGGTATGCTGAAAAATTTGAAGACTCGTATATGCTGATAAATTAACAAATCGGGATTTTGGCTTACCAGCGCTTTGTATTTATCTTATCGATTTTCTGCGATTCTTGTGAAATGTACGTGTTCAACGTATAACAAAACGAAAACAGACTCAGAGTAGGGTACTAACTCCTATGAACTGTATAGGGGGCGTGTCAGTCGGGGGTGCTTGTTATACCCTCCACAGGATCACTTTGCCATTACATTTGTAACGCCAAGAAGGAGTCACCAGAGACCCCATAAGGTATATACAGGGTGTGCCAGTTAAGAAGTATAATCCCTTAAGGGGTGATTCCTGAAGTTCCGCCGAACAAAAAATTGTATGGCAGGTCTATTTGCATCCAATTTACAGTTATAGCCCATCAAAGTGGGTGACCTCTACTTTGGAGGTGTTACCACTTAAAATGCTATAACTTCTAAACCATTATACAAATTATTTTGTACATTTTGAAAAGAGAATTTAGTAGCGCATAAAAGTCTTAAGCACTTCTGGTACATCTGTGCAGCTACAAATAGTTATGGCTCCTTAAACTCAAAATTTTGAAAATTTTTTGCTACAATTTTTTATTTAAAATGCCTTTTTTTCAAAATTTTGACTTTATAAATTTTATTTTTTTTTATGAAATTTGTATCCTTGAGAAATTTCCTAAAAATTATGTTAAGCAACTTTTTTACGTGTTTTACGTGGGCGCAGTAGCGCAGTGGTTTGTGTGCTGGACTACTGTGCGAGGGATCTCAGGTTCGATCCCCGGAAAAACACAAATTACATCTTAAGGTTTTTTCTACTGCGCCACCTCTCGCGAACGTCTGACAAACATCCGAGAGTATAACTGTCATAAAAAATGTAGGTCCCTTCCATTCGTCTCAAAAATAGAAACTCACGCAAACCAATGGTTGCGAGAAGCTAGGCCTAGGGTGTCTACCCGCCTGTTGCGCCACCTATTCGATGGTTTTTGAGATATCAAGATTTTGAATATTTTTTTTGTTGTTTGGGAGGTGCCACGCCCCTATAACTCATGGACCAATACACATACAACGACCGTTTATACACTATACTTATAAACCAAGGTACTGACGACACCTTTCAGGAGAAATTTCCAGAATAAAAATCGGTTCACGCATTACAGAGAATATTAATTACATCCAATCCATCCCAAGGACTCAATGCACCTTCTGGGAGTCACAGTCAATTCAGGAATCACATGGCAGGTCCACATATCCTATATAGCAAGACCGGCGTCCGCTAAGTTGAGCTACCTATTTAGAGCAAAGAGGTACTTTAGCCCCAAGCAACTTCTCCTTCTCTACAAAGCACAGGTTAGACCAGGCCTGGAATATTGCTCCCATATATGGAGCTCGGCCCCAAAACATTCACTTAACCTATTTGACAGCATACAGAGACGAGCAGTTCGACTTATTGGAGACCCTACACTCACATCGAATCTGCAACCGTTGGTGCACAGAAGACAAGTCGCTGACCTATGCTTGTTCTATAAGTACTTCCATGGCAGATGTTCCGAGGAACTCAAGGACATTATCCTTCGAAATGCAACTTTTGGGCGCTCCACAAGACAGGCTGCTAATGCTCATGACCATACAGTACACTTGACAACCGCGAGGACATCAACTTTCCAAAACTCCTTCTGTTACAGGGCAAGCAAACTTTGGAACTCGCTTCCTGGGGATATATTTCCAGAAGACTACAATTTGCAGCAATTTAAGTGCAGAACTAACATACATCTGCAAGCATCTCGGGGCGCTGATGAAGCGTTATAGGTTTGCCTTTCCCAGGAGAAGTATTTAACAAAAAAAAAATTCTATGCCTCTAGCAAGTCCACTTTTCCTGTTCTAAGTCATTTTGCTTGCTTTTCATTTTGAAAAAATCTATTTTAACCAGCTTCTTATTTTTAATTGTTATATACCTACTGCGACATAACATAACATATTATAACATTTTTATTGTTGCAGAAAAGATACATTGTTCATCACATAGCCACAATATTGCACAATTAACAGAGATAAAACTACCTTACTACTGAAAAATTATATATTTTATTACAAAAATATCACAGAATTTAAAAAAAAGAGGGAAGGAAAAGCTACTAGTAAAACCCTTCATAATGCGACATTTTCTTTTGTTACATATAAGTAGCAACACCCAGAGAGTAATCTAAAGTCAAGAATGTGTATCATCGCATTACACACCAACTCGTAAATTTTGTTGACCTTTTATTTATAATCACCCCTATTCCCGTTTGTCCGCTCATGTTTTGCGTCGTTGTAAAACGATGTTCAGATTAAACTTTTGTTAACAATTTTATTTCCTTTTGTATGCATTTCAATTCATTTATCTTAAAAAAGTTAAAAACACCGACTAAAAAAAAAACCGAAGTGAAATACGAGTCGATTACGACAATCGCCAAATGGGAATAAGGGTGAATGTCTTTTACTTCGAAAATCAGTATGAGCTGTTTATGCGTTACACGCGTAACCCAGTCAAACAATCGAATAGTAAAGTTCACGCACGAGAAGGCAAACTGACTTCTAGGAAAATTTAAATTATCAACTACACATCTTCCCTATGTACCTATATGCTTCCTACAGTGAGTTGGAAATAGCACCTAATGAGAACAAAATTCGGTGCTTCACCCCCATTCAAGTGTAATGGACATTATATGTTCAAAAGTAAAACATTTATTATGCCAGAAAAGCTAATTAATTTTAATAGTTTAGCGTCAAGGTGATTAATAGCTTTTAAACCCCTATAAACGACATACAATCAAATTCAAATTCGGTCACTGAACTGACTCCATGGGGCGTGATATCATCTCTCTTTTTCATGGTATCCTCTACTTCGACTTGTAATCATATGTTTTAATTGAAATTTCGTTTTTTTCTCTCCACAGGCCAACGCATTACCACAATCCATTTAGATGGAGTACAATACTTCATTAGCCGAATGAATCCATACTCCCCCGAGTTAAATTATTTCCTCGCCTACCAATATTGTCGTTCATTGGGATTACAATTGGCTTCGTTCGAGACAAAAGAAAAGGCCCAATCTATGACATCATACCTTAGAAATGCTGGCTACGGCAACTACGACTTTTGGACATCTGGCAACAGATTAGGTACCGGCATGTTCCTATGGATGAGCACCGGTCTACCATTCAATGCAACATTCGACTTTTTCGAAAACTCTGCCGATGGGATTCAAGCTGGTCTCTTGGATCCTGTCGATCATAATAGCAACACTTCACCACAGAGGACAGCTCGCGATAGGTAAACAAATGCATCCAAAGTTGATGTATCCACATCACATGTATTTAAACTCTAATTCTATTACAGTAGTAGCGGTTCTGAGAAGGGTTGTGTAATTTTAAAACAACCTACACTTAAATGGATGCCAGAGGACTGCTCAACCGTTAAAGATTTTATATGTGAACAAACTAGATGTTACTACTACAACTACGGAAGTATTCCAGTCTCATCGGCACAGGGGTAAGGCATCGCAAAGTGCCTATACGTAAATCATTCACCAATCGAGAAACATTTTCAAAATAATTTAAAACAAAAAAAAATATCAATCAGTTAAATAAACCATTTCTACTACTATCACTACTACTATTGAACAAATCTACTGCTTCCGCGCACAAAACAAATAAATACACAACAAAAGAAAAATCAAACAGTTCAACGACTTTAACAAAAAAAAGTATTCACAAGATTTGTGTATAGTTGTAAAGCATTATTGTAAAAAGCAAGCAAGTTGTAACCAGACCTAAGTGAGCTAAACCCCAACAAAAATAAGAACGTGAAATTGTATTCTCTTCTTATACATCTCCACCATTAATGCAATAAATAATGTACACGTATGTATTTAGTCCATAACCACATACTTAGCTTTACTTCTATGTTATGCTACATTTTCTCTTAACGTTAAAATAAACTAAAACAAAACCTTATAAAAAAAGATATGCTATAACCAAATTCATTAAAAAAATTATGTAATGTACAATTTTTGTAAAGCTCGGTATACACATGCAACATAATGGCACCTAAAGAAGAGGGAGAGTGTCAGCTTACTTACTCCTCTTGTATTACATATTTCAATTTCGAATAAGTCCAATGTCAATATGCATTTCGATTTTGACTAGTCTTAAAAAAAAAAGTTCCATTTTGGATCCAAATATTTGCAGGTGTATACCGGTCTTAAAGCTTGGTGGTTGGGGGTTAGCTTTTTGTGTCAATTTGTTTTGTTGGGTAACGCATTTATTTCTATTAATTTAGTATATGTTTAAGACTTCATAAGACCACTACGAACTTTAGATAAAACTAAACTTGGCAGCACTTTTTTGATTTTAAATCGGTGAAGCGGTACGACAATTGATATATTCAAAATTATATTTTTTTTATCCATTTTTTATCCTTTTGCATGAGAAAAATCAAAATTAATTTATTTTGTTGGATCTAATAATCTAAATATTTGTATACCATACACAGGAAGTTATATTCACTTTGTTATTACATTTGTAACGTCAAGAAGGAGTCACCGGAGACCCAAAGTATATATTTTCCGAATCGGTCTGTCTGTCTGTTGAAAATAGCGTCCAAGCGAATCGACCTAGGCGAATGAAATTTTGTTTTACCGTTTTTTTACCGTTGTCGCCGACAAATGGGCAATGTCGGTAAAGTAGTTCTGGCACCTCCCATACAAATTCATTATTAGACCAGAGCGAAACTAAATTTTAGCGGCTTTCCAATTTTTCTCTCCAAACATTAGCTAAAAGTGTTAAACCCTAGCTAAATTTTGACATGGAGTGCGTTGTGACAGATGTTCGTTGAAAATAATTTCCTTCACAAATGCATCGACACGAAAAATGTTTTATTTTCGTTGCGCTTTCTTTTTTCCTTGTCTGCTATTTTTTGATCTCAAATGCTTCACTTCCAAGGTACAATCATATTCCTCGTCGATGTATTCATTGCAAAAACTCATCTTTACTTACTTTTCCGTACCTTCCACAAAAACACAACAGAAAAGAAAGTAACACTATCTGTCAAAATTAAGCTTGAGAAAATATTCCGACCCATTAAAAAGCGCGGTAAATTTTGATAGAAATAATATGAAGTTCAGTTTGAAATGAAAATTTAATTTTTTTGCTGAAGCAGCGTAATGATTGGTTAAATGAATTCGCTTAAATTTAACTCAGCTAAATTTTTGACAGAATTTTGTATGTGAGCTGAAATTTAGCTCGAGCAGCGTACTAAGCTTCAAAGTAATCGTTAAAAATCACACATCTGTTCGTCTAAATGCAGTCATCTTGTGATATGTCAAATGATTTGAGAAATAATACACATACGTAGAAATTTATATGGAACGTCTTATAATGCCTCCTATAATTATGAAAAGTGCGGCCTATAGTTGTAAGGACTACTCATTTATATATTGAGTGGCTGATGTTAAAAACAAATACATATTGGTGGAGGAAACGTTTTCGATATTTGTTCTATTCATAAAAACTAATTAGTTTATAATAATTCATTTTGTTCATTCTGTAAACTTAAAATATTTTGGACTCTTATCTATTGTACTAACTACTAACTATAATTTTGGTTAATTTAAAAAGAGAGATAGCTTTTAAAGACATATTTTGCAAAAACATTTTATATTTTAATAACTGAAAATTGATTTGTATAATATGTACAATTAACATGCCTTTGTATTATAGCAGACACAAATTAAAACTATGGGTAAAAACCCTAAGCTTTGTGAGACCCATCATTAATTTCGTATTGATTTCATCTTTCGATATCGATGTAAATATTAACTGGTTGCATTCCCGAATCGCAACTATTTATATGAACGGTCACCATTTTATGTTTTGACATTTTTTGACACTACTTTTCTTCAATATGTTAGGTCTGTTCCCATACAATAACGCATTCGAAGATTTTAGTTAGCTTTGAGTAAACTTGGTCAGATTTTGCTTGGAGATAAGAGAACATTAGTAAACATTTTTCTCAGTAACACCGCGTCTCCACGAGCAATATTTCATAGCTTGCCATATAGTATTCTATGAAAATTGCTCGTGGAGATCACAAATAGTATTCTATGAAAAATGGTATTCCATCTATTGCTCAGCTCATAGCTTGCTATCGATAGTATTCTATGGGGTGCACTTTTTTGTTGTGACGCATGTGTTTTCGTGTGATGGCTATGGAAATAGTAAGATATGAAATGCCCACCCTACATTTTATTGCATACTATCGTAATTTCTTTCTATGAGAAATGACAGATGGCAAGCTATGAAATATTGCTCGTGGAGACGCGGTGTAAAGTGTAGTAAAGTAGAGGCCCTTACTACAATGGTCTTCAGTCAGTATGCAATTGCATTGTAACAGCTACACTCTACTTGATACTTCTGACATTCTAACAGGTATTTATCCTATTCACTAGGATGGGGAACCGATCATGTTGACACATTTCTGATTACAATACCATTTTATAATAAACTAGGCCAATCCCTAAGATTGTATGTAAATTTGAGCTCAATCGATTCCGTGGTTTTCAAAATATTAGATTTTTAATGTTTTTTTTTTTTGGTATGGGCGGTGCTAAGCCCCCTTGCCCAATTTTGACCAATCATCACAGGAATACTCCTGGGCCAATACCTAAGATTGTATGTAAATTTAAACTCAATCAATTCGGTGGTTTTCGAGATATAAGATTTTAAATGCATTTTTTAAGCTTAATATACCAAATATTGACCCAAAAACTATTAAGACAAAGTTTCAAACAGACACAAGTAAAAAAAACATGATTACAATGTACACTTTTCACACATTGACGGTACCAAAAAGGAGAGTTTTCCACAAAAAGTTTCGAAAAACTTGTCAAGGCTTTCACAACATCATTGATTCATTAATTTTCAATCGCACGCTTGTCTATTAAGTGGGTTGCGAGTGAAGGTTGCTCAAGTGAACCCTCCATAACTCTCGATTCTACGCCAACAATTCTTAATCATCAAGGGCAATCCCCATACGGGGTAGAGGAGAGATTATGGAATTGATCTAACTACTTCATCCTGGGTATACCTAGAGGATGCCTGGCTGATGGTGCGGATTCTATAGCACGTCGTGGTATCCTGGTTGGGGACATGCGTCTAGCATGACCAAACCACCGAAGCATTGGCCGCTCCGTCCGGAAAAGTTGCTGCTCGACATTGAGTTCATCAAGCATTCTAGCAATACAACGAGGAAATCTCATTTCGGCATCTTGTATCCGCGATCTTCTTCTTTCGGTCATTACCCAAATCTCATGGCGCTTTGACACCAATTTCAAACCTCGTTCACACCTCGACGAGCAATTTTGTTTACTGTGTAAAATATTTCAAAATGTGTCCTATGTGTAACAATCTAACAACTTGCTAGTAGTTTTCGATGGGTTTTCATTGCACGCATTAGAATTTGATCCGTTCATTCAAGTTGGACAAAGAGCGGGCCAATCGAGGAATGAATGCCACAGTTGAGGCAGAGGAAGACTTAAATACCTGCCGATTCAAAAACTATACAGAGCAATTCAAGTGATTAACAAAAGTAATAATGGAGACATTCTCCAAAATGTATGCAAATACATGCTTAAAAAGTTAACTCTCATTTATGTTAATTAATAGTTCCAAAAGCAATTTTAGTTTTAATCCCACTCTACAGTACATATACTCTATTACTAATATAATAAAAAAAAAATTAACTTGAACATTTATCTAATTTTATTTTAAAAATCTCAAAAACACAGCCGCCCTATAAGATTTACAACACCTCCACCAACTGCAGAAGAATTTACATCAACCACACCAATGCCTCTAATCCCAACATATGTATCCGAAAGAAAACTTCAAAAGGAACACTCCGAACCATCACTTGCATCGCTTAAACTAGACCATGAAGATGTTTTGGACTCAGAAGAACTGATTGACGATGACGAAGAAGTAGAAGATCAAGGCCGCAGTTTGACTGATGCTATTGTGAACGAAAAACCATTAGAAACCGTGTTACCGAGTGATAAGCTTGAGGTATCTGAGACCGCAACTAGTGAAGATGGCGATGCAGTCGATAATAAAGATGACGAAGAATACGAAAATGCCCAGATAGTCGATACCGAACAAACTGAAGACTTAGCTAAGGTATCTGCATCCACTGACAATGTTAGTCCAGCCGTTGAAGTGCATTTAACACAGTTCACTGACGATACTGAAAAGGATGCCAGTGCGGAGAGCAATAGTCATTTTACCGACGACAACGATGGCATCGAACGTCAGAGTTTCCTCTCATTAACCGATTTAATTCGAACACTTCATCCGAATGAAAAACAAGTTCCACAAATCGATTCGGACTATTCGAATGCAATGCGAGTTCTTGGTGAATCGCCTTCTTCTTTAGTTGCCACCGGTGGTGATGATGCTCACAATACCATGGACTCGTCTATGGAGCCAATAAAATACCAGAGTCAATACGTCCTTTGAAAACCGAATTCAAAGTATATTTAATATGTTTGGAAAACGAAAACCACCACACAAGCAGCACTAGCTTCCTAAATTTAATTTAAAGCGGATTTCATTTTTCATTATTTTTAAACATAAGCTATATGTATAGGTTCAACCTAAGCCTGATCTTATATTTAAGAAAATCTTCAAGGGTAGAAGATTTAATTTTATTAAATCACAGACTTTTAAGTGTTTTTTGATTGTGCTTTCGAGAGAATAAAATATTCTTGAATAACATTCTTAAAAAATACTTTATATCCTTAGCCCTTATTTATTTTTTATATTGTATTGAGTATATACGAATGCGGAAAGACATATCTTATAAATACATAGGATTTTAGAGAAAAATTGTAAAATACAATAAGAAACTTGACACATAATTTTTTAATCATTTTAAGTCCAAAATTAAAATAAAAAAAACAATACATCTACTTAACGATTATATTGAAAATAAATGAGAAAAATCTAAAAGGTAATGGTTTTTATTTTAAATTTGCTCTGTGTAAGACACCAATTTGATTCTTGTGGCAGCAAAACTACTTTCAATTTGAAACCAGCGCAAAAACCTAATGCTGTGTTGCAATCAACTCACAACAAATTTTTTTTCCTCCCATGACAAAGTTGCTGTCGATGTTTCCAATGTATTTCATGCGACTTCTGCTGTTGAAGTTGCTGCTGCTGTCAAAGTTGCTGTTGCTGTTGCTGTGCCAATCTGTTTCTCGCATAATTTTTTGGTGTACAATAGTTCTGCCCGCTTTCACACTGTATGTAGATAGGACAATTCGAAGCTGTCAAATTTAAAACAAGTGTTGTTTCAGAGAGCGAAAAATATACTCAAAAAGTACGACTTACTTTGAGTCACCTGTTAAAAACTATGTAAATTGCACGCTAAGCTGAAAGACAGTATCCTTATCAACTGAATTGTCCGCCTTAGACAATAAGTTTACGCCTCCAAAGGAAAGCCTCAGTGCGGGATTATTTCCCAACTGATTTGGGTCATTGTTCTAAAAGAAGTGATAAAGCAGGTTAAAACCCTCGGTGTCAAAAGCACGACTTATTTGGGTGAATTTCCAAAACTCACCGAACAAATTACCGAAGCCCTCAAGAACCTCGACAGCTTGGCCAAGAACTGAGTTATAATGGTCAAGCTCCAAAAAAATCAAATTGGTGCTTTTTACAAACTAAAGTAAAGTAATTCACAGTTTGTCACCCCTTCTGTTGGAGATGGGTGTACAGCTCTCGGAATTTCTGACAGCCGAATATATCTGGCACAATACTAGACAAAAAACTCAAGATGGAGTCGTAAAACGCAATCCATTGGTGTATTTATAGGCACGTCAAAAATGAATACTGTGGTATTCAGAAAAAATCTATGTGCCGGACATTACAGTGGGAACTCTAATGCTACTTGCGAATTTGGGTGTCTTACCTCGTTAAGAGGTTTTGATGGTGACTGAGGCAGGTAACAGTCTGCCCCCTGATGCCTATTGCCTCTGACGGACCATCACTAAGGAGGGAGACTGAACCAGTTAACTTTGCTGCTTGAGTCAGTGAATGGATTGTCTGTTGAAAAAGGATGGGGGTAATTGTAGCAGTCTGCCTCCCGTTTATTTCCTTTTGACAATCAGTCCACATGACAGAGGCGCTTATTGTGATTGTTGATCAGCGATCGTCACGACAATTATTCACCCCTATTAATTGTCGTTGTCGTTTACGACTCTAAAAAAAACGACACGACTGTTTGGTATTGGCGACTAAAAATAAACGACTTTAGTCGCGGCGACGATCGACAAATGGCGTCGGAAATGTCAAAAAATGTGGATTGTATTTTCCGACGACGATCGTCGGTATTGCGTAAGGCGTTTTGTGACGACGTTTGTCGTGGAAATGATACATTTCTGTCGTCGACTATTTTGCGGACGACTGTGTGATAATGTGTTAAAAAAAAAGTATGTGTACTTAATTTGTAATTAACTAAAATACAATTATAGTTATTTTGCAGAATGGAGATAACAAATAAAAGACAACTTCTACATTTAGTGAACGAAATACAGAAAAATATTCTATTGGCAAAATCGTTCAAAAACGGCCTAGCAAAACGTGATGTTAATCGGCAATGGGGCGGCGAGTAGCCTTATCTCCGAATTGTCTTGGACCACCTTCGACTTCGATAGTCTAAAATACATTTTAAATCTGAAAATCATTATTGTTATTAAAACAATGTTTGAAATTTAAATTATTTCTACCACTCAGTTAACATCGCGTCGGGCAAATCCAAGCGATTGGATTGAGTTCGAATTTCCTTTCATAACTTTACTAGCTCTTTTTTCTGGTTTTCTTCTTCGTCACTGCTTTCAAAAAACATCTCAACACTTTTCATTTTTGATTTGTTTTATTAAATAATTAACCAACTCACAAACAAAACAACAGACCAAATATAAATTCGTTGACTGTTGTCAAACAACATGTGTCATAGCTTATGGAATGTATGTGGAATGTGAGAGTTCGGAGAGTCGAGTCGTTTCAGTTACGCAATACCAAATTCCAAACGACTCGACACGACAAATGTCGATAGCGTCGATTAATTACAAGGGACTGTCAAATCGACAAATATCAATCGTAATCGACAATTACAGTTGTCGATCCACGATCAACTATCGACACTCAAAATAGGGGCCAGAGACGAGTGTTGAGCAGATTGAAGCACTCCGTCCTACTGCCTGGTACCGAAAAAGAGAGGTCGCAATTTGTTTTCGGTGAAAAGGCGAAGGGTGACAAAAACAGTCTATCGTCCGTCTATTGCCTCTGACGGGGTCCTCGAATTGTCGAGATGAGGTTGATTGATGTAGTCAGTTCTAACACCCCACTAGTAGCCTCTGACAGTCCGCTAGTAAGAAGGGTGGCTGGTACCTGGCTGGTACGAATCAAGGAAGAGTATTTGGAGCAATGTGCCTTGCTATAGAACGGAGACGAATGTGCTCCACTGTTTGACGTCGGTAAGGGTAACAATTTGACTTCGGTAAAAAGACGGAGGGTAACCGAAACAGTATAACCCCGCCTATTGCCTTTGACAGTTAGTTTGTTAGGAGAGAGAGACTGGTGTTGAGCAGAAGCGGGTGGTCGAAGCAATTTACCCTACTGCTTGACACCTAATAGTGTGACGATTGGTATCTGTTCAATAGGTAATTGCGTGTTGATATTTTAGTGAAGCCAGCAAATATCGGTATGAAACAGGTCGCTCAGGTCTTTAAAGAAATAAGCCCCTAAGGTAGCCATACGCAAGGTGGCAAGAGCTGAACCGGAGCAGAGAAGGTGAACTGTGGTTTTCTCTTCCTTCTCGTCCATGCAGCTCCAACAGAAATCGTTATAGGGCACTTTCCATGATGAAGCTAATTTTTTTTCCATTAATAGAAAGGAGTTTTCTAGTTCTTCTGGCGTCTAATTTCGACCAAATTTGTCTGGATGCTATACAGGTGCTAATACTATTTTTATGGACCCTAAAGTTGAATGAAAGCTTAACATACTTAGAGAGATATTGCCTAAAAACCAGTTTAAGCTTTTGTTTGGGATTGACCCAGATTTATAAATATAACGAGAAGTTGAATGTAGTAAAGTCGAAAAAAAAACCTGAACCTGGACGATTTTTGAAAAACGACAAAACAAGCCTTTAATAATTATAAGGTATGTACAAAGTTTCAAGTTAATACGACAAATAATTCATGTATTATGAAAAAGCCCCTTTTAAGGGCTGGATGGTCTGCAGGTATCCATTGTAAAGGCTTCTTTTCATGCAGATAAAATCTTCGTGGGCACGACTCTTCGGGTTGCAGACAAACCAAGCCAGTTGGTACAAATGTCTTCAAGAAATTGGGAATTGTGGATGTGTTTGCCTTTAGTCATTCAACCATTTGTAACTTTTTGTGTAGAGCGTAATAGCATTTGGTATAAATTTCCCTGTGATTATCCTGCCTTTGCTTTGGCAATACAATCGTCAGGTTTATGGGTTTAGTCGTTCGTTGACAGATTATGCCGTGCAAAAAGTAGCACAACGCGTTTATGTAGAACTTGAATCTTAGTCGTGCCAGCAAATGGCCCAACCAATAGATGAACAAAACATCCGACGAAACATAAAAAGACAATTTTGATACACAAACAATATTAGTTTTGATTACTGTTTTATTTAGCCTATCATTAAAAAATGTACAGACTATACGATATCTCGTACGGGCTCCAAATTGTCGTCATATAATTAACTTTGGAAACACAACTTATTGGTAAATATGTACTCATAAATATTAGTTTTTATTTTGTATGTCTTTATCTTCTCCAACGGCAATCACTTTTGAGTCATGATAGTAATTTGGCGGCTGTAACAACTCTGTATACTGCAGTAGCGCTTCTCGCAAAGATCTCGAAACTTCAGGTGACGTTGTCGTTGTGCAATCCACAAGATATGGATACAGACCGATTAATTGATCCCAAGCTGACTTGTTCACTGAAAAATAAGAAATCATTTCGCCAATCAACTTCTCATTTTGTCGACACTTGAACTTACCTTTACTCGGCGGGGCCTTTTTCATCGAAACAATTAATGTGGCAATTGCCTTTAAGACAAACGACACTTCGGAAAGTCGAAATCTGGAAAATATACACATTAACGTCAAACACTCGCACTCGCAATGTAATTATTGCAGAAGCTCACCTTGAAAGTGGACACTTTCCACTTTGCCTCTCGTCATCACTAAAGCGTTTTAATACCTCCTGAAATCGATGTAAGAGTGCTGTAACTGCTAGTCGACCAGCGAATTCCTTGCCGCCAGCTGGAACAGGTACAGTTCGATTATTATTGCACGAACCGTCCAACAGCGAGAACTGCAAAAGCGTTTCGAAACAAGTCTTGGCAAATATTTCTCGTATTTTCCAATCGGATTCATAGCAGATGTTTGAGTCTGATGCTGAATGTATGGATCCCTTGTTGAGAAGGACAACTATTTTCATGATAAATTGATGGGGAATTACGTGGGAGTATGGCAAGACCTCGTCTCGTAGTAGTTCAATGACTTGACAATCGATTGTCTCGTCTACTACTATTTCCTCTAGACCTCGGTCTTCTATTGTGCATACACTTGAATTAAAAACAAAACACTTTTTATTTGCATAGTTATTACCCAAAAATATTAAATATAAAGCAGGATACATTTTTATTTGGTTCGGTAAATGCGTGGCGTTGGAGTGTGTCCAAAAGCTGCTCCCTAGACGGGCGAATAGAAAATGCAGCCAAATGACTATCTTAGTCAAAAATCGGGCCAAGGCAGAACACCAAAAAGGTGCATTAGACAGCAAGGCATCACCGCGAATGATAATTTGGACAGACTTGTGAAAAATTGTGCCCTGATGTTGGCTGTCAGTTTCGCAACTGTTTACTCATGTGTGTTTTTAAAGAAATTACAGCCGTATTTTTTTGGGAAGTGAGTATAACAAAACCAAAGGTGAGTATAAAAGTTTTGCATGTAAAAGTAAAAGTGAGCTAGCTATAGATTCTCAAAAAAATACGCCTTACATGACAGAACTTTAAAACTAGTTAACTCATTTCTAGTATACGCTGAAAACTAGATTATTCTAGTGCTAATTAATTGATTGATTTAAATTGACACGATATGTTACTTTATACATCTCGGCAAAGGATGCCGATGATGCATTTAAAATGCTGTCGATAAACAAATAATGGGCATCGATCTTTTGGGGGTTTTTCCGCGATCTCCTGTGCGAATATTTGGCCGCAACGAAGCAGTTCGTTGACAAATATGGTTTTACACGACCACACAGTACGGCAGACAGGATTTTGTATGAGATATTAGGCAGACTTTGCCTTTATAGTTAACGCATTTAAGAGGGTCTGCTTTTTTGTGGAACGGGCAAACAATATGTTATCATTCATTAGGCATCGCATACATACTTTCTTCTGACCAAATCTTGGAGATGAGTTTATGTATGCTCTTTATCAAGTCGTTTTCCGCTGTCTTAAATAGTTTGGCTGGTAGGCCTCTGGTATAGCAGACTTATTGGACTTGAGAATAGATTTGCTGTCCTCACATAATTGTGGTCGAATGGACAGACTTTCATCAATCAGATCAAATGGTTCGTTCTGCCCGAGAGTGAAATTTCGGTCGTTACCGCCGTTTAACAGTCTGTGACTGCACTACAAGACTTCTTTGTTCATTTCTGTTCGGGTCTTGTTGCTTTGACAGTAGCACCTCTCTATTTCCTCGATCGTCTGCTTCGAGTGCTGTTTCCTTTTCCTCCGGAGAAGTCAATAATCTTGTGTTGTAAGATTTACTAAAAGCTTTTGTACTTCTCCGCAGCGCCACTTTGTAAGCGAGTTTTTTTGCCGTATTTCGTGAGGCTGGTCGAGAGAAATCGAGCACATTCGTAGCAGCGTTTCCGATGGCTTCTTGGCATTAATGCCACTGCTACTAGGCACTTGTTGCTGGCTGCATAGGACTACTCGTGATACGTGATCGGCAAATCTATTGAAGGTTTGTTAAATGGTAACATTTGCAACATGGCGGCCACAGTACGCATCCAAACCGAAGTTTTATTTATCGGCATTGCCCTGATCCACGATACCAATGTCTCATCTACCCCGTGTTGTCTAGCAGAGTTACATTTACAATCAAAAGTAACATTGGCGAAACCCTACTTTATGTCGATGAAAATGCCCATGCCCATGCGTGTGCTTTTCTATCGATCGAGCATTTAATACTAGCAATTTTGAAGGACAATCTTACAGGATTTTTCACGCTAATATACACGTTGCATCTTAGATAGAGTGTGCATCCTCAGTGCAGACCAGCGCACGTGAATCTCGACCAGTCTCTCCCAGCTTTTCAGCAAGAAGGAAGACACACGTATAGGTCTAAAACTCTTGGTGTAGGAGAAGTCATTTCTTGCAATTTTTGACATAAAAACCACTCGATTCGTATGTCAAGGTATAGGAATATACGGCAATGCCAAGCACTCAATAAAGATTTCCTTCAGAGTTGGCAGCAACTGGTTACACTCGATCAGTACCAGGCGACAGTTCCAAGCGACTTGAAGCATCAAAAGATGCTACAGCATGTTTGATAGCCTCATCTGTTGCCAGCTGGTATACTATGTCGAGTTTTGCTGCTTAGATCATGCTCAGCCTGCACAAGCGGGCCAATCGTTATTTGGTTACCCGGAAAATGGGTTTCCATCTGAAGACTGAAAGTCTTTGCATCTGTTTTGGTGTAGGTACCGTCCGATTTTCTAAGTGCCTCCGGTTTAATTGGTTTGCGCCTTCTGAGAACTTTAACCAGCCTACTGGTCTCACAAGTCTTTTTATATTATTTTTGTTTGGAATATGTTTCAGTCTCCACTCAAATTTGTCTTGAGTGATGGCTTTAGAAGTTTTCTGGCTTCGTTTCTAAGTTACTGCAGTTCTTGGTTCCACCAGCGAACGGGCACATCCTTGCAATAAAAGTTGTTTAGGATCGGTTGGCTGTAAAGCCGCAAAATATATTTGGAGAAGTAAATACATATATTTATGTTGAATCTGAAACATTTTTCTACACAGTTTTCAGCTGACATCTTTTCACATTTCGAAGTTGAACACAAAAAATTAGACGTCGCCCAACAACCCCATTAAGCTGTACATCGAATTTCAATAACCTTTTCAACTTGACTTACCTTTTTGGAAATAAGAATTCGTCTAAGGTATCCGCCAGATCGTCCCACATTCGAGTGAATTGATTTGGTTTCAATATTGCAACTTTCAAGCCAGTATGCAGCACAGAGATCAAGCTGGATATTGCCAACTTCCACGTACTTGATGCTAAACATTTATATTTCATGGCAAGGGGTGTTCGCAGTGCCTGTGAAACCGAACATTTGTACAACGTAACAACAGGCACAATCTATTCTCCATACCTTTATTATTTCATGCAGCACGTTCTCCTTTATAACGCAATCCTCCGTAGCCGTTGACTGATACAACTTGACTGATATACTTATTGCTTTTTCCCCAAATGGAATGAAATTCATGCTGACCAATTCTACAGACGTTGTATTAGAGTACGAGTTTTGTGACTTTGATGTCTTCTCTTCATGTCCTTGGCAAACTGGTGGCGCACAAGCAAATTTACTGAGCAACAAAAGTTGCTTGAAAATCGCTGGAATCATACCCTGAATCGTTGTATTTGGTGATGTAGCTTCCTGAAAGAGAACAATTATAAAACAAAACCCACCACAACCCAACAGCGGATACATACCTTTTGCACAAGTTCGATGCACTCCAAGATGCCATCGTGCAATAACGTTTGCAGGGAATCACACATCGGTGACATTACGTAGGGAACATCGCTCTGAACTGGTATTGTAACAATGTTGTTGATAACGGCACACAGCTTCTCGAAATCCGACTCTGTGAATCTCGTGTAAATGTGCTGAAACACTGCTGGAAATATTTGAACCAATGCGGTGAGAAACGCCTGATTGGGAATGTAAAACTCCTCGGTCGAGTCATTTGTTTTTGGCGGAAGTTTAGTGCTCTCCAAGCCAATGTTCACCCAAACTTTCCATGCAATCTAATCGGTGTTGAATATATTAATCGAAAGTGTGAGCAGGTGTAGAAAGAACTTACATTCCACAGTTCGTCGGGCAATTGGCCAGTTGTTTCATTTGATTTGGTTTGCTTTTCTGAATTATGATACATGATTTCTTGAAGCGATTTTAGTGCTGCAAGAGACACTTCGCCATTTTTGCTTAAAGCTGTATTTTGAATAAACTCCAATATAAGTGACCACGCTCGGTCAAAATCTCCCAACATTTGAAGGAGTTCACGTTTGCTATTAAACACCTGAAGTTGTGAAAAATATTCCAGTTAACTTTCTGTCCGTACTTGTAATAAAAAAAAATACAAAACAAGAAAATGCATTCGTTGGGCAAGTGTTTGAAGAGGATTGTTATCTCACACAGAGGCGACGTGAACTTGCCACCGAGATCACGCGATTTGCCCCGTTTCTTTATACCAATAAGCAGCAAACGACCGGTACTCTCAAAGTCAACATACACCGTGCCATTGCTCAAATTAGACGTCAAGTGCCACACAGCAAATGCGCGGCGTCCCTTTGAACGAACTCACGTAATGTTATTGACAGGCCTTTCAAATAATATGTGTGTGACACAAACAAAAAAATACGTTAATATCACACACACAACCCGCTTTATTCAATTTTAACATCGACCTATCCTTATTGGAGAATCCTCTACCGCTATAAATCCTGCGGCCTCTATAAAGGGGCCCATTGTGCTTTCCCTGGTAGAGTCCTAGAACAATCTTTTTACTCCGGAGACAGTCAGGAAGACAAGTATCTTCTCTGGGAGTATTTCAGAAATATTTGCTGAGAAAACGATTTCTTCGCCAAGGACATTCTTTCATATGTTTGCATTTTTCCCAGTCTTTCAGTCTTGCTTCCATTTGAATGTGTACCTGAATAGGTAATAGGCCTAGTATGACATTTACTGCAGTGGTCGGGGTGGAACGTAGACAGCCCGTCATGTAGTTTCCGCCTATACGTTGGACCCGCTCTAGCTTTTTGACTGAAGTGACTTGGTTAGTCTTTGTCCACCAGACCACTGCAGCATAGGTGTTCTTACCACAAGGGAATAGAGCCAATATTATCATCCGGGGATTTAAACCCTAATTGTTACCGCAGACTTGACGGCAGATCCAGGGGGATCCAGGAGCTCTCTAAAGAACCCTTATTCTGTCAGTTTTGTTTTATACCGCAGACTGCTGGATGGCAAGCACGATACTGCTCTCCTTTTACCGAGCTCTCAGCATCTATAGCTCGATAGGTGTATACATATAGTGAAAAGTAAAAAAAATCTTACCCTGCAAACGCCAGAAAGCGTCAAGACCTGAGTCTCAGCCCATTGCTTTTGAGCTGTGTTTCTTGAATGATGAATTAAAATATTACTGCTTAAATCGACTTTCTCATTGCTGGCCGAGTTGGATAGCGTACGCACGTTATCGAGCAATGGGAAGAGCACTTGCCAGACGAGGGCCTGCCATGTGGGACCATTTATAAGACTGCCGTGCGCCGATATCGTAGAGAATAACGTCTGTCCAGCTGATTTACGTACTGCTGGTCTTAAATCAACACAAAGTTCACCTGAAATTACAAATGATATGAAAATCCGAATTACTTAACAAGTCTTGACTTACCTAGCTTTGCATACAAACACATCCACAGCTTATCACATTGTGGCATTCGAAAGGCGCCAGGGAAGTCGGGTAATATAAATGCTTTGTCTATTTCAATAGACATGAGCTTCTCCTGGTTTTGATTGAAAAAGTCCGAGATATTCCACTATACAAGAAGAAAGCAATTAGCACACAGCAGAATTAAAGAACTAGTCACTAATTCACCATTAACCCGATGGCAGTCAGGGAAATGTTCAACTCCTGTGTTTGTGAGCCGAATTTTGATGCTGTGCTTATACAGAGCGGTAGACACCGCCATGGAATAATGGGCAGGAAATCAGTTATGACCAGTTGCAAACACTGGAACGCTGTTCGAATCAATTGCTCCCTGAAATTGCAGCGTTCATTGGATGTGGGTGGAAAACGTTTGAAGAAAATGCTTACCCATGACGATCATTGACCGCGCCAATGATCTGAATAATCGTTGGCCAACCAAATGAGAGGATATCGCCAGAACCATTGAGGATCTGCAACACGCAGTCTAGCTGTCTTTGACGAACATCTGCGTGTGGGACTGTTGACAACTCCGAGAGAGGGGTTAAAAGCATCGTTTGAAGAACCTAATGACAAGACAAATGTTTAAACATTCATCGCAATCGTTGCCAGAGAATTGTTACTTTGTTTTCTTTCAACGGCACGTCATGCTTGTACTGCAATGCAGCTTTCACTAAATACGTGATCGCCTCCACGCCCCATTCCCTCATTCGAATGTGTCTATGCTGGCAGACCTCTAGAAGATGATTGCTCAAGGGCCGCCAGAGCACTTCTATCCTACCCATATTGACTAAACCGGTTTCCAATAGTTTCGCCACGGCAAACAGAGATGGTTCCTGAAACAAAAATTATGGAAATATATGTCTTGTTTCCTAAGCGAAAAACAATACCAACCCTATTGGTGTAGGCAAGTTCCATAGCCTCCTGCGAAAGCTTGCATAGCGCATCTATCAAGTGATGCAGCGCAACGTCATCCAGATTCTGACTCGATTCGAAGAGTTCGCTCAACATTTGCGACAGAACTGGTAGATCGGCCATTACAGCTGTCTGAATGCCAACATTCTCCACGGCGGGTTTTGGAAAAGCCTAGTTTCGAAAATATCATTAGTTTTAATATAAATTCAAAACGTTCTTCATCGCACTTGTAAACTGCCTCCGGTTGATGGCTTCAAGCCAAGAATCCACACTAAATGCTGCAAGGTCGCAAGGATTATCTGCCAAGAAGTGCCCAAGATTCCGCCGTGATTATGCGCAAGGTATAGTATAGCGCGCATGCATTGCAGATTCTTCGAAGTAAGCATAACAGGAGCTTGCATAATACTCTGCGGTAAAGATGCGCTCGGCAGTGGTGTACCAACAGCAACAATTTGCTGCCGGAAATCATTCTCATTGCAAGTTCCCAGTATGTGGTTGTTCAAGTCCTGACTTTTGTTCCTTGAATGACCTAGAGGTACAAATGTCTTGAGAGTTTTTACTATGATCTGGACAACGACTTACATCTGAGATCGACGTCCAGCTGCGCTCCATTGAATATCGACAGAGCATAGTGCGGCGGGAAAGAGGATCTACAAATTGACATAATAAATGCATCGCGAGCGTTTAACAAGTTAAGCATTCCACAGAGCGCTGCATAGTCTTGCATCGATCTTAGAATGTCGTTTGTGGTGCATTCATCGACGGCAGCGTCTACTAGTGGAACAAATGCTGACAGCAATCCCGACCAACTGGAGTTGACCAGCTGCACATAGAGGGAGTTGTCAATATCCTCGGATACAAAGTCCGGGTTAGAGTCATCCTGTTGAATCTGAAATGATGAGTGGTTTTAAAGAATATGTACATGGAAGTGAATTTATTTACCTCTGGACATTCCTTAATGATGACAGAAATTGATCTGGTAACATCCAACAGAATAGCGTACGCCACAGAAATGCCATAGCCATCCCGAATGTTTGGTGGTTCTACCTTGTCCAGCATTTCCAAACTGAAAAACCAACCGTATTTGTTTAGACTGCACACAATAGGAACGAAAGAACTTACTAAACCGATTTCGGCATATTCGGTTCGAATATTGCAGCCAAAGGCAAAAAGTACCCTCTAAACATAAAACCAGACTGTTGCAACGTATTGCCGCCAGTGGTCGCAATTTGTCCATTGCCAACGCTTATTGCATGCCCGTTAAATACTGAAAGGCGTAGATTTATATAAGAACTGATGTTGAAAATGTAATTCATACACGCATACCCGATGAAACGTGAATAAATGAATGACGCACATAAGTTCCCAGTGCTGTTATCATATCCTTAACTATGTTTGTTGCATGATTCTTCAAGTCGTACGACAGGCAAAAGAACGAAATCAAATTTGGTTTGGTGACCATTTTGTGTATAACTTCAAGAGCTAAGGCACGTTGCCAGTTCGGTTTGTCGGGATCCAGAAATTTTATAATTAATGAGAGGAATATTTCACATTCCGTTACCTAAAGCAGATTCAACTGAGTGGGATGTTTTGAGTAGTTTTGATTGTTGTTGCTTACCAATACGGTGTGGTATTTATCTATGAGAATTGAGACTAATCTTAATAAGCGCATGCTAATGGGAAAGTACGGCCTATCTTGAGGAACATTCGAAGTAGTAGTTGTTGGAGCCTGTCGATGTTTAACGTTTGGTGAGAAAAGTTTTATAACAAGAGCGCAGACACGTTCCTTGAGGAGCACTGTGAACTCTACATACTGAAATGTTGAATTGAAAAAAACTCAATAAATGCGACGAGTCAATTTTAAAAGGCGAATAGTTCGTACATCGTGAAATACTGTACTAAAATTTGTGAGAATGGTTTCTAAAAGCTCCAGACCAAATGCTCTGCTCATTTCTGTTATTCCAAAAAGCCAGTATGGTTGGTCGGAGTTTACAAGTTGTACGAGATCCTGGTAAAGAGAAGGAAACAATATTATTGAAATGTAATGCGAACTGAACAATACTATACGGACTACGAATCAACAAGTTACAAAGGTAAGATGATTGAGGACTACAGCATAACCTAAATAACCTTGGCATGATCTTACCACAAGCAAACATTTGAAGAAATTCGTTGATAGTACGAAACCTGCTCTATGACTGAATAAAAGTAACTTAAGCTTGTGACGAAGCGCCACCCTTTTACTCAACATATCGACTGGTATCTCACCAACAACACGAGTTATGTCATCATTCAAGGCGGCAATAGTTGCTGGCATATCCGTATAAAAGAGCGACTTCACATACCCTCACAAAAAAATTCAGAAGCGTCAAATCGCATGATCAGGCGGCCAATTCACAGGACCACAAACCACAAACTCTACACTCAGTCCAAGCAGACAGAAGCGAATTAATCATCATCAGCGAACGCTAATTTAAACGCATATCGCTAGCCAACCGCAGCATACTGTATAAAGATGGGTTTCCACATGTCGGTTGATTGACAAAGTTTGACAGCTCTTGCGTTTTGAACCGTCAGTTCATTTCCACTTATGGCAATTATTGGCAAAAAATCGTTTGTCAATGTTAATTGGCCAACTTATGAACTCGGCGCCTTACACCGCACCGCCGCTGTTTGCTCATCCTCATCTCCTGGCTCATATGCTACCGCAAAATGCATCCTCTTTCTAACCCACAAGGGCCACAAAGCGACAAACGACGTGACAACTCCGAGCTTAAATCGTACGGCTTTTGGTCAGTGAAGTACTATTGAATTTTAAATTGTAAATCTGTCTGACATGTCATGCTGCTTATAGTTTTAAGATTGTGGCTGAGAGTGGTTCTGTAATGCACTCTTAAGTCTTGTCCGAAACGATTTACGACGCAAATGTCTATATTGTCACAACCAGGGAAACGTACGTATGAGTATGCAATTCTTTTACATCAAAAATCGGAAGAAGCGTGAAATGCACGAAGATGAAATGGAAACTTGCACACAGTTCTAACATCACCCTCATCATGAGGTGTGATCTCAGTCGATCCTATACATAACTCGAACGTGTCTTAAGCAGACATCGATGTAAGTTGCGGAGAGGAGCTTGAAACAAAACGATTCCTGTGTTTGATCACGAGGTCAAAGCCATGAGGCGTGCGATTTTAGCTATCAGGTAGGTTCGTTTGGCGGTTTGAAGAATCCAAGTAGCACTAAGTGCCGTTTTGTTACCACAACTCATTTGACCAAATCGTTTAAGTTTATCGAAGTGGAAAGTTTAGATTCAGCCTGTGGAATTCAAGAAGGTCATCAGTTCTTTAATACTACTTTTTAAGACTTCCTCGCGGGATGCGAAGAAGGCTTTCCCAGAGATCGCTGTCTAGTCCTGTCTGGACAAGCTCATAGGTAGTGAGGGCTTCTTTTTCGGTTGCGTCATTATAACTGCGACAGTGTGTATTATGTGGGATACCTAATCTGACGGCATTGTCCCCTATAAGACAGTGGCCTGTGACTATTTATAAAATTTCATGTTTTACTGAGAAGGCGGGTTATTGTTTCAGTGCTATAATTTGGCCACAACCTCCTGGATATGATACAGTTTATTAGCCTCCATCATCTGAAATTGGCCTTCGGTAGGGATTCTGTGGAAATTTTTTGCTCTGACTGCTTCTATTGGAATGTGGACCGATGTTCTGTCCTTTGGCTCCGTTGATCTTTGTTATGTTATAGGCTTTCCTAAGAGTTGGCCACCAAACTATTAACCCATATCTGAGGATTGGTCGTACTGCGGCTGTGTACATCCAAAGGGTTAGTTTTGGTTGCAGGCTCCATCTTTTGTGTTGTGAAATGTTGTCCTTCTACTTAGAAAGCCATACTTCACTGCTGTCGTATAATGACTGCATATAACTCAAGTTCCGTGACGCTGTAATTCAATTGTACAAAATCAATCTTTTATGACATGAAAGCTATCGGTCATTCGTAATTCTCTGCATCCACTTGAAATATCACACGGCCAACTTCAGTGGTCTATATCTACTGTGTCATTTGTTAGGAGTAATTGCTGTTCACTGCAAACATCTTACCAAATGTTACACGTCATGTCTAATAAATTAAGCTAACCACACATATTATAAAAGTATACATTATGAATAGAAATATAATCGAATATTAATTACTTGAAACAACATGAAGGCGTCCGCGGCCAATGGATGTAGCTCACTATTCGCTATCGATACTTTGCCGGATGGTGCATTTTCATTAGTACGATCTGTACCATTTGTATTTGCATTAGTCTGCTGCTGATCTACACCTCTTTCCAAGAAAACACGCTCGAAAACTAATGCAACTAACTGACGGACGGTAGCTCCAGCCGTATTGACAATTGTCGCATTTTTCGAATTGTGTAATCGAAAACACAACACAATCGATTTTGCTAATGTCTCACCATAGACAATTGTGTTCGTTGTCAGAAGCAGAGTAATCGTTTGAAGCACTTTAACCTCATCGATATTATTCTCCATAAGCATCCACAGGGCATCGGTTATGTATCGGGCACCTTTCTGATCTACAACTTGTTGTGTGATCAGACGTTGCATCATTCCCAAGCAATACTAAACGAATTGAATTATTTTCAACAATTTATTTGAGCATGTTATTTGAAATTGAAAAATAAAATATTCACCTTGATTATCTTTTGGTCCTTTGTTTCACATCCTTGAACAAGTGGATACAATATCTGATTGATAGTGCAGTAAACGGAATTGTGTTCATCGCTTCCTACTGCATTTAACTTTGTAACAGCTTCATCGCATGACTGAACAAGAAAAGAAATAAGTAGGAAAGTTGGTAATTAACTGTTTTAGTGGGTCAATAGATACATCATTTTTAAATACAAATTATCAGTTTCAGAGAACAGTGAGGTATACTTTCATACCAATCTTCGCTGCTGGCTTAGCACTAGTTTATATACCGACTCTATGTAGATTACTGATAGTGGTTTTTATACCTAAGATACCTAAGAAATAAAAAGAAGCTGTCTCCTCGGCCGATTAGTCTCACAATCGATAATACTTTCTCAACTGGCAGTGGCTATATTACACAGATTTGTATGGCAAGTGGTAACACGATAGGCGCTCGTTTGAGTTAAGAGCGTAATCATTCTACAATATAATGATTAAAGAATTATAGGTAACTACTAACATGTCTAATGACTATCGCAATCATAGAAAAATAGGCTAGAGCAACGAACTATCGCATGGTAATATAAACATGGTCGATTTTCGGAAATGTCAACAATGTGGTGAGCATGCTTGTCAATGATTAACTTACTACATGCACTACAAAAGTCGGGTTATTTGAATAGTATCTACATAATGTAAAACTTAAGGCAATACTGCCTACAATGTAGGTAGGTACCTTGGATAATCGATGCAAAAACGAGACAACCTTTTGCAACTAACAGTGAGATATGTAATACCCTTCACAAGTCAAAGATGAACTCAGTTCTAATAGATTCTTTAAGGAAGCCCTTCGGATCATAACATAATTTGTTTTGTTAAAATGCAAAACGTCTACTAACTCAGGGTATAAGTTCTGTATGAATAAATGTCTAAAGTATAATCTATATCATGAATCGAGATAAATGAAAAAACAATTTAGATTACCAAGAAGTACCTCGGTAATCGATGCACCCCATCTTCAATAGGTAAGTCAGTCAGTCAATGTCAATGACCCTACTTAAAAGAGGCATTAGTATGATGTATTTGTAAGTACTTTTCAAAACAAGTCTCCAATCGAAATTCGATCAACGCGCTCAAGAGATATCGTTACTATCTAAAAGTCAGACATTTAAGCTGACTAGTTAGATAAAACCGATTATAAACTAGGCAGGTAATGTCGATGTCACACCTATGTACTATATGCGGTGTAACTGAAGTCATTTTAATGATGTGTCACTACTGAACACGACACCCAAAGCAGCAGCACCCAAGAATCTATATTCTATAATTCTATTAATTAACTCTTTTCTGTAGTACTTATGGCAAACGTTGTAAAAAAAAAACGATTACACTCGAATATAAGGCAATTACGTAGGTAGGAAGGTAGTTACATTGTACATACCTCCTTGATGTGGGGATATTTCTTTTTCGTTTCAGTTGATAAACTTCGGAAGTCAGACCGAAGAGCCTCCAAGAACTTATGGACGGATTCTGCTTGCGCTGCGTTTATTGGTACAAACGACATTCCGATTATTTACTTTTAATTTATATTCAAAACATTAAATAATTTTTGGGGTAATATTCTCTACTCGATGTCAAGAAAAAAAAACAAACTATTTTTCACACACACACAACTATCCATAGATCAATTATTTCACATTTGGCGTAATTAACATTCCAATTGAATTGGAAGTCCCAAAACTGCATTCCATTGAACTGTCATCTTTAAAACTTATCCGGTTTAAGTTAACTCAGCAATGAAGTATTGCGTTCATTACAACCCAGCAAAGATTCGTGTTGGATTCTCGGAGACGATGATTTACTGCTCAACTCATGCAGTTTTCGATTGGGCTTTCAGTTGGTATTGGTGATAAACTGTCAAAATGTACAACGCTTATTTATTGTAAATAATTAATAAAATGAAATGAAATGAAAATATTAATTAATAAACATTGTTCTAAGTAAAGCAAAGTGAAGTCGAATCTTCAGCACGAAATTATAACAATAACTCTACTTGACACGTTCGAGATTCATATTTGGTATTTACCAAAAGGTAAGAGGTAGCATAACAGAAGCAATTCATGTTAACACCTTCCTCTTGATTGCTCATGCCACTGCTACTTCACTTTCAGCGATCGGGTAGGTACTAGAAAGAATCAAACCATAAAACATACAATATATTTTTACCAGTTTGTAGCACTTCATCATGTCACTCGGAACTATTTTATTGAGCAAGCATATCTGATATTCTTCTTTTTACTTTGCGGAGATGAGTGTTCAATAAAACAGGCCTACAGTCAATCACTTAGGTACTATAGATGCTAAAGAATGCAGTCGTCCCTTAATACATTCTTTTGTGAATCCGATTTTATGCTGAATTCGGGACATACAGTACACCCCGATTCGACCGCCTACTAGTCATCAAAATAGCTCTTCTGTGGTTAATTTTTTTTAATTCGAAAACATTTTTCGTATTCTCCTATAATCTTTACAACAAATTCACCTCAGCATGGTAGGTTCGAATTCTTGCTGTTTGTGTAGGTATAGGTACGAATTAATACGGCGATATTAATAGAAAATTACAAATTGAGTTTTGTTTTGGAAAAAATGCAAATTATTAACAATAATGCTGGATTTACATTACCACGCCACGCAATTTTGCATGACTTCAGAGAGAGATATATGCGTTTGCTACAGTCAAGGCTAATGATCTGTAAGTGTGAAAGAGAAATACGCCTAGTGTCGTTTAATGCAAAAAATATGACTTGAGCACTTGACTGCATGTTCAATAGAAGATCACAATTTCGGTTGTTTTTGTGAGCCTCAGAACCCGCTATCGCTTATGTGGACAGTAATAGTACAGCACACTGGAGTAGCCCTATCATTTTCGTTACTCTGATTTACAAACTGATCCTAATGATTTTGTCATTTTTGCATTCTACATTTAACCAAATTTCTGGGCTTTCTTTGGATTCTTAACACATACGGAAATGCACTGAAAGGTCAAAGGGCGCTGCCTAGAACTACAAGATGTCTCAAGGGTTGCTTGCACTTGCACATAATAACTTTGAATAAACTTGTTGTGAATACGACACCTCTCTCATTTCGTTCCGAGAGCCAATCTTATTCGAAAATGCTTTTCGTTCCGGTTTTAAATTCGTACCTACTCTATAACACTTTCGATTTTCGGTATATCGATGCTTTTGACATTTAGGGATTTCATTCCGCTTTCCTACCTTGGGACCTATTCTGTTTTTCATTCCGAAAGTGAAATTTTCCGAAACCGAATGTTTGCTGCTCTCTATTTCGAAAGCGAAATGAAATCCGCTGTCCGTTTACATACCTACCTGTTTATTATTAGTTTGCGGATGTAGTAACACCGCGCTTGCACGAGTTATATTTCATAGCTTGCCATCTGTCATTTCTCATAGAAAGAAAAAATGATAGTATGGCATAAAATACAGTGTATGGGCATTTCATAGCTTACCTTCTATTTCTATAGCCATCACACGACAAATCATGCGTCAAACAAAAAAATACAGCCCATAGCATAGAATACTGTCCTGTCCATAGCATGCTATAAGTTAAGCAATATAGAAAAATATATTTTTATATAATGCTATTTGTGGTCTCCACGAGGAATTCTCATAGCATGCATTCTATGAAAAATTGCTCATGGAAACGTAGAGTTAAAGCAAGAGGAGCACGATAGAAACGTCAAATTGAAATCTGTGTTAGTCATTTTAAATTAGCGTGCAATTTTAAGGCTTTAAGCCTAGTACGCTGCTGTTGTGAAACGAAATTTTCCGGTGGTCTCCAATTGCACAGCGAAACGTCTGCGAAAAAACAGCGGAAAATAATTTGTGGAGAGTAGCATCAGCTGCTACACAGCTGACATGAACATTATTGACAACAGCACGAATTTGTATTTTGTAATTGAAAGCAATTATAATTAAAATTATAGAATTTTGTAAAAAGTAAAAGGAGCACATTAAAAACGATATCATTGCAACAACATATCTCCATTGTGTTCTCTGAGTAGTCCAGTGAGTCTTCCCACGCATGCATAGGGAAAGCCAATTGCAGCTGGCTAGCTATATGTTTTTGCAATGCTTGTTGTATGGTTATAACGTTTTTTTTTAACGATTTCGACATCTTGCAACCGGCTATGGTCAGATGCCCTGTCCGAAGGAAATGCTTTATACCCACTTTGGATTATCGAATGCGGCCTCTGAATGGGTAAGCCAGCGACAGATCACATTCTTCTTTGTGAAGGGTTTTCATATCGTCATAGGCTTCGGGTACCAATTTCGCGTTATTGTGCTTATCTCTCTTATCGCAACCGTTTACACCGAAGTAAAATATAAGAATTGAATATCGTTTACTAAAACAACCCCGAAAAAAATGAAACGTCAAATTTTCGCAAGCAATTAATGTCCCGGACAATAAATTGTGTGCGAAAAGAGAGTGGAGAATTGTACCAAGCAATCTATTACAATTACCAACTTTTCGCCATCATTTCGCGGCAGCAGCGTACTTCAAAACGAAAACGAGAGCGCAATTTTTCGTTCATGATTTCGTTCTGTCACTTTTGTATGGGATTTTTCGTTCCGAAACAGCAGCGTACTAGGCTTATGGTGGATTTACATTACCACGCCACGCATTTTTGCATGACTTCAGACAGAGAGAGATCCGTTTTCTACAGTCCAGGCTAATGATATGTAAGAGTAAGCCAACGAACCTAACAGTTGAATTTAGGCCACCATAACTTTTTTATGGAGATTTGTGGTCTCACTCTAACAGATCATTAGCCTTGACTGTAGAAAACGGATCTCTCTCTCTGAAGTCATGCAAAATTGCGTGGTGTGGTGACATTTCGAAATAAATATATGATACATCTCAAAATGTGGTTCGTCTTCTTTCCAAATTCCATCAAAGGATGGCTACGATGTCAATGTATTAAAAAACGTCCAAGAAATCTTCAATTGAATAGATTTTTTGCCAGTCACCGTCGACATACGAATATGCCAACTTTGAGACAAAACGTGCATGCCGTGTACGCGGCATACTTTTCGCACATGCCACAATATAATAAAACGTGACATATTCAACAATATGTCGAGTAATTATCGTGACGTCAGAATGGCATGCGTATGTCGTGTTTGGCATGTCGTGTACTCATAGCTTAAGCAAAAGCGAAGACGGTCGAAATAGAAGTATCGCTTTCAATACCATCCGCCGCGCATTTGGGAATAACCCCCCTGTCCACGGACTCCCCCTGTGTCGTGGACAGTGGTCCGTTTGTTTATATGGAAGCTGCAAGCAAGCGTACACCAAGATGCAAATGACGAAAGCGGGCGTATGAAGTGCAGCTACGTGGACAGTAGCGCATGCACGTTTTGTCTCAAAGTTGGCATTTATGTCGAGTAATTATCGTTACGTCAGAGTGGCATGCATATGTAGTGTTTGGCATGTCGTGTACTCATAGCTTAAGCAAAAGCGAAGACGTTCGAAATAGAAGTATCGCTTTCAATACCATCCGCCGCGCATTTGGGAATAACCCCCCTGTCCACTGAGCGGCAAAATACGCTTGTCGTCATTTGCAGCTTGCATTGCCGCTTCGTGGACAGTGGTTCGTTTGTTTATATGGAAGCTGCAAGCAAGCGTACAACAAGATGCAAATGACGAAAGCGTGCGTATGAAGTGAAGCTACATGGACAGTAGGTCTAAGACTATAGCAAAACTGATTACGATGAGTGATGGTGAGCTGTAAAAGATTATACTTACACATTAATTTTTAATTCCACTCATGTGTTGCTGTGCGCTGATTGCCCGGAACATTGACACTCTTGCAGCAATTAATCACCCTTGTAAATTTGTTATCTACAACCACGCTTATTCCCGTTGGCGTTTATCGTATACACGACTCATGTGTCGTGTCGTTGTAAAAACGATATTCAGATTTTATTCGAACTTTTGTTAACGATTTTACTTCATTTTCTATGTATTCACTGTATTTTCAAAAAGTTTTTCTTAAAAAAGTTACAAAGACTGACTTAAAACCGAAATGAAATATTAGGCGTTTACGACAAACGCCAACGGGAATAGGGGTGTGGCGTTTTAACGGCCGTTTTTGAAATTAAAACGACCTAAACGACATAAAACACGAAACGATTTCAAAAAACGCCAACTTTCGTTTAATATAAACGCCATGTAAAAAGAGGGCGAATATCTGCAGCAAAGTTAAGCAAAACGGCGAACTGATAACGATGCATACGAAGTCGACCTCTCGTTGGGCGCCACTTTGAAAAAAATGACTTCTTCATTTCCTTTGCTTCCCATTCCAAAATTAGAGAAGGAAGTAAATCTACATGTATTCGTTTACGATATTGCTTAATAACTCCAAACAAAAAAAAAAGTATTTCTCAATTATTATAGTAATTACAAGTATTTATTACGATTTTTAGTGTACATATATGCACAGGGTTTCTCGAATTTTTCCTATCAATCTTTGGAAGGTGATGTATTAACGCTGTAACAGCTGTCAATGTTAATCTTACCGTTTATGTGCTATTAGACTTTTCAAAGTAAATCTCACTATTAATCATCAATACAAGTCCAGTCAATGGTTTTGAACATAGAAGTTTGCCTTGCAAGATTGTTGGTAGTTTCAATTTTGGAACATTTCCTTATTAGGGTTTGACACTTATAAATCTACGAAAAATGGCGCCCAAAACTTTGTCTCGTTCAGTTTCAGTTTTTTTTTTGTTTTTTTCAAATATTTGCCGACAAGTTTTACAGAATTTTGCTTTTTACAAGAAAAAATGTTTTATCATGCCAAGAACTGCTGACGAGAATGTATTGCAAAAAGTCCAGTGTTGGCCGCCACTTTTTTCAAGATGGTCGTAGACTTGTTATTTTGGTTATGACTGCAAAATAAAAACTACCCAACTGTGGTTGCAAGGCGAAACTACCGATTGACTAAACAATTTTTGTTTCTTTTTAGTTATTCTTTTGTTATTATTTTTTTTTTCTTTTTCGAAAGTAATCGTACATAGCCTTTTGTTTAGTTTTACAATAGATTTTACCCACCAAAATGGCCATAGTTTTGTAACCTTTTATTATGAATTTTATCGTTTATCTTATTAATTTACTTTTTTGTGAAATGAGTCAAAACAAAATTACTGCCGGTTGGGATATTTATAAAATGTGAGTCACTTAAGTAAACAAAAATACACAATTGGCCATAATTTCTAGAGAGAGGCGGTTGAACTCTACCTCTTCCATAGTTTAATTTGAATCGGATAGAACTAAAATACAATGAATATATACGGAATATATATACATTGTATATTATTTTGTTAAAATATTTATTTATATATAATCTGCTGACGTGACCAGCAAACTGAGAGAGTTTTACCTTTCCAACGTGGCAGTTACATTGACGTTACCTCGGATTGCGATAATTAACGGATTTTTGTTTTTCTTTTGCAGTATAATAGAATCGAATAATAATAAAATGTAGAAATAATATATGAATAACCTGTTTACAGAAAGAATGTTAGAAAAAACAATTAACACGATTCATTTTAAGGTTACCCTATTTATAGCGGAAAGCTTTACATATTTTTTTTTTTGTTTTCAATTTATCTTATGTAGTATAAACAGTTTTTCTTTTGTATATTATATTTATATAATTTGTATGATATTCACATTTTTCTAAAGTTACAATAATTGTCCTATGATTCAATGGTTGAATATTATGAGTTAGTTTCAATAAATAATTAATATTTTTTTTTTTAATATTTTTATGGCGTGTTCAAATGGTAGTAATACGCAACATAGCAATATTGTACCATCGATATCTAGTTTTGTGATGATCATCTGCAACATTGTATTACATTGTTTTACTTCTTCTCTATTATTTTTCAGTTTTTTTTTTTGTTTTCATTTTTCTTATTAACCTATAAAAGTTCATACTGACGCAGATGCATTCTTTGTATTATGTCCCGACAATCGTTGAACACCCTTTTTATGTTTTCGGTATCAACTGCACATGTAAAGTGTGGATAACAGTAGTGTTTGCCGTCTCCGCTTGCAGTGGAAATGCGCTAAAATTAACACAGAAATTTAATAGTTTTGTTCTCATGTTGTTTGCAAAAAATATAAGATAAATATTAGCGTTATTTTTCAAAATGATCTTACAGTACTAGCGATTTTTATTTTTTTTTGTTAACTAACCTACATCGATACTGAAAGAAATACGAATTGAATAGTTCTACATAATCGCCCAAATGCGGTTTTTTTTCGAGTTTCAAAGTGTATACTGAAGCTAAATTATTTACCTTTTCAATAGTCAAGTCAATGGGTTTCAGGTTTCAGGGCACTAAGACAAAAATGGCGCCCAACGTCAGACTACAGACTACCGTTGGGCGCCACTTTAATAAGAACAACTCTTAAAATCGCTATAAACAATCAGAAAGACGCATAATTTGGCAGAACTCAACCACATTGACTGGACCAATGGTGTACGTCCGAAATTTTCGTTCAACTTAGCAATTATATCAGAAATCTAGCTTAGAATACATTTCTACCAAACCCCAATATACATACACTGGAATTTAAAATAGTGCTTCTTGTTCGCACTATTTATTTACCTTAACAGAATTTGAAGAGCAAAAGACGAACTTTCATTTGAGTTCGAGTATCGGTATTGTAGCTTAAAACATTTTCCGATAAAATATTATTCGATCAATTCAGCAATAAAACCAGACTAGAAAGATAACATAAAATCCTTAGCATGGATAATAATAAAAATAAATAACGTATTAAGAATTATAACAGATCAACACTACTTTACGAAACATACGTCAGCTACAATTTCGGACACTGGTGTTGTTCTTTACACAAAAGAAGGAAACATATAAGTTGGAAATACGTTAAACTATTAAACGGATTAAAGAAGCAGTTTCTTTTCCCCTAATAGTACTATATTAAGGACAACCCCAATCGGATTCCATTCGTTTTCGACGGCACAATTTCGTTCACAATATCTATTTCAAATGAAAACTGTGTTTGGATAAATAAATAAATAAACGGAAATCCCCACTTAAAATGGTATATTAATCCTATTATGGTCACAATTTAAATGTAATTCTACGGATGATTTGGTTAAGGACTTTATCTAAATAGGCTCCGCTATGAACTCAGTCAATGACAAATAAAACAAAGAATAACTATTGCCAATCGCTGTTTCTTTGGGCTAAGAAAGCAACTGAGTGGCAAAGCCCTCTTTCGAACAACTAAAGTGACCTTTTATAAGACCATAATCATCCCAGTCCTGAAACATGGGCTCTATAAAAAGCGGATTAGGTTACTCTTGGTTAGTTTGAGAGGAAAATTCTTCGAGTAATTTTCGGTCCCGCGCAGTAGAGGAAGACCACAACTCAGGCGGCGGCGCACGCATGTGCGAAACTGGAGACAGCTGGCTGGCAACGCTTGTTCGTTGAGGCCCAGGTCCACCCAAGACTGTAGCGCCACCTTAAGTAAGTAAGTAAGCTACGGATGCTCACTCAACTTTTTTGAGAGCATGCAGAGTCGAATAGTTCGACTTGATGGAGATCTAGCGCTATGCTTGAGGAGATTACTTACTTACTTACTTAGGTGGCGCTGCAGCCCGGGATGGACCTGGGCCTTAACCAACACGCTAGCCACCTCCAGTTCCGTACTCCAAGTTGGTTGAAGTCCCCTTCCACTTGTGCGTGCCACCTAAGGCGAGATCTACTGATTCGGTCGGTATGAAAAAAAAATTTGTCAAACACGCCAAAGGAACCCTAGAAGAATATCAAGCTTAACAAAATAGTTCCTTGTAAATCGAAAACTAATCCAAAGCCCTCTTTAGACGATATTAGAAGACATACGGTTTATCTTCTAACCTGCCAAGAGTTAAAAGAGTTAAAGAGCCATATGGCCTCTCAAATAAAAGGGGCATATGACCATTTTGACATTATGTGTGTGGCGTAGGTCTAATTAATCCAGTCCTAGAACAGCGTTGTTTCTGACATCCTCAAATATGATCCAATGATGACGCTGGGACCCAATGGCACACCATGCAGTTACTCTACGAAGGTATAGTGTTTGGTGCATTAGTTGTGGATGGTCGGTATAGTTTTCACACCACAGAACCATCATTTCTGTCACTCGAACATGTGCACGCAGAATTTTTTTTATGGGTTCAATTCACCATCGGTAGATTCGTTTTATTTTACAATTGGCGCCCAACGTGGGGTCACCTAAACCTATACTCATTTCGTACTGATTTCATAGTTAATGTTATGGATCTTTTGAGACCTTTTTTAAATGTTAATATTTAATTATTTGAAACCAACTTCCGCGATAACTGCTTGCAATTACCCTCGATGCACATAAGTACTTGCGCACTTTGTAAGAACATTTTAACATACGCACCCTCGAACCTTGACAATAAACAAACGATTCCGCTACAAATCACCTAAAACCCGAAATATTAATTGGACGAAACAAATGTTAAACTATTTCACTTGACAGACTATCGTTATACGACCTTATACTTATGTAGATATCGTAATGAATAAATTCCATCACCGAACAGCCCTTCATTAATTCCATAACCTCCACTTACTTGTTTCAACATATCTTTTGTAATAATACGAATAGTAGAACAAAACTAAAAAGCAAACACATACCAGGAATTCATCTCGGATGAAATATTTTGCTCTAACAACTTCAGGGTTCTCACCAGCATCAAATATTGCGTCACCTGAAATGATTTATAATTTTATTTGCATTCACAAACTAATAACAATTCGTAATATTTACTTGGCGTTACATATCTGAGAAATTCTGCAAAATAGTCAGATAGTTTACTTTTACCAGCCTTGATTTTCTCTGCCAACAAATCCTGCTTGTTTAAGAAAAGAATAACAGAAATTGTGCGTAGCCACCTGGAAAATCAAAAGGACAACACGGAGTTATTTCAGGCTACACATAAAAACAAATTAATTTGTATATTATTTAAAAAAAATTTAAGACATCCTACTGATCTGCGTCAAAAAAAAGGTGCATAGTTGGCACAACAGGACCGTATAGGCACATTAGGCCTAGCTTCTCACAACCATTCGTGGTGTGAGTTTTAATGAAAGATTGTAAATCTTGTGCCGAGTCCAAATTGAGAAGCCTTTTCAGGACAATTATACTCTCGGATGTTTGTCAGACGTTCGCGAGAGGTGGCGTAGAGGAACAAAAGTTTAGGATGTAATTTGTCTTGTGCATATTAGTCCAGCACACTAACCACAGAGCCACTGCGCTCACACTGATCTTCGTGGGTCGTATCAGATGAAACGAAGATATGTAGAGCAAGGTATGGGTCTGTTTCGAACTACATCGAAAGATGCAAGAGCGCGTTTCAACTATCTATGGAGTGTGACGCATGCGATTGGGAAAGATAGGGCGTGAAAAGGTTTTGTAGTCTATCTAACAGAACACAATGGACTCTGAAGCTGCAGCTCGCAGTTGCAATAGGAGTTACCTGAGCATCTGCAGATTCAATTGTGCTCACGCCGTACGGCGTTGCATGTGCTTCAGCGTGAAGATCAATACATTTTTGAATTAGAAGTATAACCTTAGGAGAACGTATGGCGAATCGTATGCATTTTAAGCACTACCAGCGCACGACATCTATCGTTGGAAAAATTATATTTGTGGAACTGAGGACCTTAAGTATTTTATTATTAAAATGCTTGTCGGAAACACTTTGACTCTTTTCTCTGTTCTCTAAGGGCCTTTTTGTGATTATCGATCAGCGATCGTCACGACAATTGTCGATTGCGTCGATTGCTCTTATGAATTTTTTGTTCACTTCCAAGAGAAAGCAACGACCAGACATTTGTAATAGACTGTAAGCGACTGTCAGATCGACAAATATCAACCGCAATCGACAATCACAGTTGTCGATCAACGATCAACTATCGACACTCACAATAGGGGCCTAAATAACGAAAAAAGTGTAGATTATCGAAGGCAAAAAACTAAAGTTCATTAGATTCCTAGACAAGGCATCAGAACTTGAAGTTTGAATTTGAAGTTTGCGCCATTTGTACAGTGATAAATAAATAAATAAATAAATAAATAGGTGGCGCAACAGGCGGGTGACACCCAAGGCCTAGCTTCTCGCAACCATTCGTTTTGTGTGAGTTTCTATTTTTGGGACGAATGGAAGGGACCTACAATTTTATGCCGAGTCCGAACGGCTCAATTGAGAAGCTTTTTCATGACAGGCATACTCTCGGATGTTTGTCAGACGTTCGCGAGAGGTGGCGCAGTAGAAAAAACTTTAAGATGTAATTTGGGTTTTTCCGGGGATCGAACCTGGGATCCCTCGCACAGTAGTCCAACACACTAACCACTGCGCTACTACGCCGATGCCAACGGAAAAAAAGATAAGAATGTTGTCAGTTCGTGGTTAGTAAAAATGGAGCGCTATAGAAAAGAACAACGCATTTTCATTGTTGAGCAATATTTTAAAAATAATGAAGTTTTGTCAGCTACAGTCCGCTCATCTTGATGGCTTCGTTAATCATCAAAATTGTCGCATTTGGGGTCAGAAACCCCACGAGTAATTGTTTAGAAACAAATGTATCCACAACGCGTGACTGTTTGGTGCGGATTTTGGGCTAGAGGCATTATCGGACCATTCTTCTTCGAAATTGCGGTTGGTCAGGCAGTAACAATTAATGGTGTTCGTTATCGTGACATGATAACTCAGTTTTTGTGCCTAAATTACAAGATATGGATGTGACCAACATGTGGTTTCAATTCAACAAGACGGTGCCACATGCCATACAGCCAGAGAAACAATTCAAATACTGCATAAGCAATCAGAATAATTGGTCATACAGATCTGGCGATTTAACGCCATCAGACTTTTTTTATTCGGTTTTTTTTTTAAGTCAAAAGTCTATGCAAACAAGCCCACGACCACCAACGCCTTTGGGGAGGTGTATTAATGAAATTCAGCCACATTAATGTGAAACGGTCATAGAAAATTTCAATAAAACAGTACGTACTTGCAAGCAAGCCGTGGTGGCAATTTATCCGATGTGCTATTCCAATTCCATACATCACCCCAATCTGTATACTTTATGAACCAATTAAAAAGTTAAGCTTTCTAATTCAAAGTCTGTATTTTTTACCAAAAATACGTGAATTATGGGACACCCTTTACTATTAGAGTTGCATACACATACATATACTTTAAAAGTGTTTTAAAATGCAGTCTTATATATTAAAGAAAACAAATTTTGAATACATAATTGTTAATTAAAAAAATATATATATTTATATATTACCTGTTGTTCCAAATGCTTTTAAAAAGATCAAGCGACTCCCTAAGGCGGTTTTGTGTAGGATCTTCACGTAAAACCATATTATAGCTGGAGCAGGCAGTAACAAAAATAATTGCAGTAACATCGTTAAAGCACTGGATCCACTTACGCCGTTCATCTCGTTGCCCTCCTACATCAAACATACTAATAGGAAAGTTGGTTAAAATTAGTATTTCTAAAAATGTTCGCAATTTAAAATAATGAATGTAAATCTTACTGAAAATTAACTTTATCAACTTGAAATCGCGTTTCGAATATTCCTGATGTTAATACTCGACATCTTAGAATGTCTTGTTCACTTGGTGTATAATTTGTTTGTTTTATTTTTCCAACGCGGTCTAAAAAACTATAAAAAAAAACAAGTAGAAAATGTTAGCGTTTCGAATATACAAGGTTGGCATTTTTAAAATAAAGAGTGTAATGTATTAAAGTTAAAAAAGTGTCATGAACTTCGTTAGATTTTTTTGAAATGATGGTTACGATCAATTTCGCATTCTCTATTTTTCAGCAGTGTACTTTTCAATGCTGTTCTTTACACTCTAAAAAAATATTTATTTAAAAATTAACTTGCGACGAGGCATAACTTCAAATTCGAACGAGATTCATTACGGTGTATGTATAGGTGTGTTATGTGAGAAAGAGAACTTAAAACCCATTTTTCAAAAATATGTTTAAAAATTAAGAAATTGTTACATTCAACATGAAGAATAACAAACTTCACTTCAAAGGGCTCTGTAGTCCAGTCTGGACCTGGGCTTTAATCAACAAGCCTTCATTTAATTGGTTGAGGTCACTTCCATCTGGTATTCACATAAAAGGCGGATGAAAAAACACGATCTTATGCGAACTCCGTCCAATTAGTTCCTTTTACTTCTTTCCGTCAGGGACCCGTGATTGGGAAAATTATTTATTCGATTGATTTCTGTTAGTTAGTCTTTGAAATTCTTTAACTACAAATATTTTGTTTTATTGTTGCCATTTTCGCTGCCACTTTACCAACGTGTATATGCCAGGAACGCATATAAATCGACATATTGTGTGGGTATTGATGAGACACGTCTGGTTTTTCTCTCCAAGACCTGCTGTCTAGTCGAAGGAATAAATATCGAAGACGAGCGATTGACGAAATGTTTGCTACGAATTTAATTCGTGAAATCCATTCCAATCCATTCCAATATTCCAAAGCAGCCGAATCAATTTGCTTCATTTCAGCTGCAAACCTGAACCAATCTTCTCATTAAAAAACGGTCCTACTAATTTCAACTTATTACATTCTCCGAAGAGTTTTTTTTATTGTTTCAGACATTTTCATGCTTGTCTCTAAAATGTATATTTATTCCAATGCATTACTATTTGGGTGCATAATTCTGAAACTTTCAGACACTTTGGGGCATTGTCGAACTACCGTGGCCGGCATAAGTATTTTGACAAAACTAAAGTTAATTCTGCTCATAATTTGAACTTACTTCATGTAAATTTTGGCATAAATGGAAGGGTCATTTAAATTCCGTTTGAATAATACAAAACTTTCCTTAACCGATTAAGTACCCATTGAAAATTTGTAACTTTTGTAAAAGTCTACTTTTTTGACATTTTTCCTCGGTTCCAAAAAAAAAAAAAAAGTTTGATGCAAAAAGTTTCTTCAAACAATTCTAATAGTGACTGCAAAGAAGTTTTTTCAAAAATCTCTTCGCTAATATTTTTCATGATTTTTTAAATGGGATGATCTCAGAAAAATTTTGTATGAAAAAGAGAAGAGATTTTTGAAAAAATTATTTTGCAGTCACTATTAGAATTGTTTGGAGAAACTTTTTGCATCAAAACATTTTTTTTTTTTGATACTGAGGAAAAAAAGTCAAAAAAGTAGACCTTGACAAAAATTCTAAATTCTAAAATTTTTAAATGGGTACTTAATGGGTTAAGGAAAGTTTTGTATCATTCAAACGGAATTTAAATGACCTTTCCATTGATGCCAAAATTTACATGAATTAAGTTTTAAATTATGAGCAGAATTAACTTTAGTTTTGTCAAAATACTTATGCCGGCCACTGTAATGCCCTATTCACACCGCGTCAAAAACAGGGTTTTCCCCGAAATCTTTGATGAGAAACACATGTTGTTCGATACCTTACACAATTTTCGAACGACGCCGACGCTTTGTTTATAGTAATTTTCGATTAAAACTCCTCGAAAACAAACAACATTTTTGAAACATTCAGCACAATGTTCGGTGTGAATTCTTCGACGAGTTATTGGAAACTTTCTGTTAGAAAATTATTATTATATTTGCCAAAAATCATTCAGTTTGGACCACTGGAAGGATTTGACTACATGCTAAATAAACACACATATTGGCATGTCATATATGAGAAAATATGTGAATAATGTAACATTTTACTTACTATTTTGCACAATCGATTAATTGGTACTCATTAGACCTTTCAAAAGTTTGCTGCACACCAAGGTCTTTCCAAAGTTCTTCAGTGCATTCATAAAATTCTAATGGATAGTTGAAGTCGGGACCTGGAAATGAAAAAAAATACAACTTTGTATTTTAAGAATCAATATAGGTAATTAAAAAAAATAATAAAAAAAATAAACCGGATGTTTTATAATGATCCGAGCCCACAATGAGGAAATTTAATTACTGGATAGTTCCCTTATGCTAGTTTTATTAGCGTTGTTTATCTTTTTTTGTAATTATAGTTTGCTGCGCGAATAGGTACCTATGCTCATAATAGGTACCTATGCATTAAAATGTATGTCATTTTATTTATTCAATATGCGATTAGGTCTTAGCGATTATTTTATTCAGTGATAACGTCAAGTGAATCTCATACAAAAACAATAAGGGTATTCATGCAACGTCGTAAGTTTACCATTCGCGTATAATGGTAAGTTTACGACGCACGTTTCATGAAGGCCCCAAATAGCTGCCTTCGTAAATGATGGTAAACCAGTCAGCTGTTTCACATGAGAGGGAGCGAATGAATTGATAAAATACGAACAAACCACTTCTGCACATTTTACTATTCCAAGTGTAGGATAATTAATTAATACACCAAATTGTATTGAAAGCAAGTTTTAAAATAGTTTCAATAACGAAATTTCCAATTCCAAACTTTTTGCCGCGAACGAGAACATCCTTTGTTTGGAATTGAAAATTTCGTTATTGAAACTATTTTAAAACTTGCTTTCAATACAATTTGGTGTATTAATTAATTATCCTACACTTGGAATAGTAAAATGTGCAATTTCTTTTTATAAATGCATCAAAAGTATTATAAATGCATGCAAAGTAATTTGTTCCTGATTTCGCGCCTTTATTTCAAGTGTGAAATGTCACATTGACCTCGTCGTAAGTTTACCATCTCGGTTTTCCACACCAATTCGCGTAGTAAGTTTACCATCTCGTCGTAAATGATTTTCCATACAAATTTTGACAGTTCATTTACCACGTCGTAAACTTACGACGTTTACGACGAGTTTACGACGTTGCATGAATACCCCTAATGTATTTGTGTATGTATATGAGTTTGAGTTTGTATTATTTTCAAACCTTAGCTTTTCCTTTTTCTTGTAGACAAAGAACCAGTGGCTTTATATAGATATTTGTGACTATGTCTGACAGTTTGTCGGCAAACGCTGGCTTATGTCCGGGCATCTCAAAGAAGATGCATTAGTATAGCTCAGAAAAATTAAAGCAAGCAAGTCTTAGATTTTATGGCTAAAGTTTCCAATATAGGAAATCGACTTTCCACTTAATTTGGAAGCAGCTATAAACGATTTTGGCGCTTTTAAGGGGGGCCTTTTTCAAAACTCACGAACAGTTCGTCGTATCAATTTCAAACTTTGTAATGCGTCCCAACCTCTGTCGCCGTTGGCTATGCTTATCGCTTCATCCAACTTCAGCGTACGTATCCCATAGACATTCATACACACCCTCACGATATTTTTGGTTGCATGCGTTTCACAATGTATGAAGATCTGGGAGGTATGAAATATAATGAATAGGTAAGCGGTCCTCCTTATTCTAAAGATGGTGCTCATTATCGCTGTACTTGCCAGCAAAGAAACATGTTTTGTCCCGTAGATGGTGGCTCAATCTGTTATAGTAAGATCTGTATTGAGATGCCAGCGCTTCGCTAGCAAATATTGATCATATATAATCTTTGAACTGTTTTCTCTAATAGGGCGTTAAACATATTTTCCAGAGGTACTAATTACTTAGGTAGGTTTTCTGTGGGCGCAGTAGCGCAGTGGTTAGTGTGCTGGGCTACTGTGCGAGGGATCCCAGGTTCGATCCCCGGAAAAACACAAATTACATCTTAAAAGTTTTTTCTACTGCGCCACCTCTCGCGAACGTCTGACAAAACATCCGAGAGTATGACTGTCATGAAAAAGCTTCTCAATTCAGCCGTTCGGACTCGGCATAGAATTGTAGGTCCCTTCCATTCGTCCCAAAAATAGAAACTCACACAAAACGAATGGTTGCGAGAAGTTAGGCCTTGGGTGTCACACGCCTGTTGCGCCACCTATTTATTTTTTTTTTTTTAGGTTTTCTGCGCCATATACAAGGTGGCGCAAAAGTAATCCTCCTATCAGAAAATGCTATAAATTTTGCGATTGGCCCCTAATGTCAGTTCTGTTTTGACATTATTGTGTAGTAAACACATGCGAAATACACGTTAATAAACAATGTTACGCTACACTGCTCCAGAACGCGGAATATTGGTGACTATTTATTTGAGCAATAATCGGTCGGTGACTTTGGCACAACGTGAATTTCGTCGCAGATTTTCTTGCCGTCCAACGCCTACTGGTGAAACACTGCGACGTTTAGCCGCTCGCCTCGAAGAGACTGGCACAACACGAGATGCTGCCAGGCGTGTCAGACCCCGGAGCAGTGTTGCCAGTTCGTGGGGAATTTCAGTCAAAAATTTGCTGAAAGGGGAAAAGGGGAATCTTCCCTTTTCTAGAACGAAATGTGGGGAAAATAAAAATATGATGAATTGGTCATCCTTGGATCTTCTCAGACTAAACTTCAAGGCGCACTCGATCGGTTTATAGCCGTTTGTGTTGAAGCTGAGATGAAAGTAAACGTGAACTAATTTGAAGTGTTGGTCGTCTCCAGAACGCCTGTTCAGTGCACTTTAAATGTATCCCGTTGATGCTGGTGGAGAAGTTTAAGTATCTCAAGGTCTTATTCACGAGTGATTGAAAGAGCAATGCGGATTTTTCCTGTAGGATTGGTCCGGCTGGGTCATTCTGTTATTAGGAGGGCTGAGCTTGGTGTCAATGCTAAGTTGTCAGTCTTTCGATGTCTGTTCCAACTCTTACCTATGGTCATGAGATTTGGGTAATGAATAAGATCGCGAGATTCCTCCGTTGTATTGCTAGTGTGAACCGTAGAGATCGTACTAGAAACACCAGAATACGTAAGGGACTCAATGTCGAGCAGCTACTTCTGCGGACGGAGCATGTACCTAACCAGGATCCCAAGACGTGCTATAGAATCAGTACCGTCAGGCAGGCGTCCTCTATGTAGACCCAGGATGAGATGATTAGATCAAATCCATAACCTCTCCTCTACCTGTATGGGCTGGGCATTGCCCATGGTCGATGGCGAAGAATCAAGAGTTATGGAGTGTCTACTTTAACAACCCCCACCGGCGATCCACCTTATGAATAAGCTGGCCATTAAAAATGAATGAATCATTGAATTAGTAAACGCAACTGAAACGCATGCATTCATTATAATCGTATGGCTGATTGAAAAATGGGAGAATGGGACATATTTAATATGCATGTGCGTGTTCATTCTAACTGTATTTAAGTTTTTGCATTGTAACTTGGGTAAACAATTTTTGCGCTAAGCTACTCAAATCTATAAAAAGAAAAACAAATTTGTCGCTCTCTAACCGTTTGGGCGTGGCAAAATTCCGAAAATACCGTATGCAATGGTGCCAACATTTCAGGAATGAAGAGTCAAATTTTTTCAATTTTTTTTTTTTGTTCTGTTTTGTTGTACATTTTGTAATTCTAATTACTTTATATCACTGGCTTTTTTGATCCGATTTTGATGAAACTTCTTTTATCAGTTAACACACAGTTAACACATACTCACACTATTTACACTCCATTCCTAAAATTCTGGTACAATTTCATACAGTGTTTTTTGAAAAAGCATTGTGGGGGAATCCATGGGGAATGCAGCCACGAATAATGGGGAAAAAGGGAAATTTTAAGGTCTGTGATGGGGAATTTCACATAAAGCGGCTGGCAACACTGCCCCGGAGTAGCCGTTCTGCAGAGATTATTGCTGCTGTGAATGGTGAGCGCTACAGAGCAATGATCAACGAGTTCTTTTTGCCGAACTTGATGAATTGGGATTGGAAAACATGTGGTTCCAACAGGACGGTGCAACGGCACACACTGCACGTGCCACAACCGATATGCTGAAGGATGCATTTCCCGGGCGCCTAATCTCCCGTTTTGGCGATTTGCACTGGCCAGCAAGATCGCCTGATTTGACCGCTCCAGACTTCTTTTTGTGGGGCTTTTTGAAGTCGCGGGTTGATGTCAACAAGCCTCAGACCCTTGCAGCTCTTAAAGACAATATCCGTCAAGAATGTGAGGACCTATCGCCGGAAGTTTTGGCCAAAGTGATGGAAAATGCCATAAAAAGTTTTTCTTTTTTTTTTAATTTACAGCCAAAAAACATCGGAAGGTTATTTTTGCGCCACTTTGTATAAATATAAAAGAGGGAACTAACTGACTCAATGAATCTCTGTATACCAAATCGAACGAAGCCGCGGGCAAAAGCTAGTGGTAAACATAACTTTAGCTGTAATTGATGTACGTTTCATAGGAATGGAGGGAAGCGATTGTTTCATCCCTCGTTTAGACTCTTGATTGTCTTGAAAATATTTGTAATACATTTTACGATTTATTTGTATTTATATCCATTGCTTGCTGTTTTATTTGGATGTTTGATGACATCTTGCGCACAGCTGTTTCTCTGTATTTACATTTTAATGGCGCTGCCATTCGTGGGTTTTAAATTGGTTTATTCAACTTTTAAAATTTTTTAATAACATCAAACTGCACTTATTTTTTTTTTTTTTTTTTTGTTAATTGATAAAAACTAAACTAGTGTACAAAAGACATATTTACTTTTGGATAGTTTTCGGTTAAACACATTAAACTCGTAGTTGCAAATTTTTATTCTGCCATTTTACGATGCGGCAACTCCGCACAAAACAGAAGTGGAAACATATAGAAGTAAAAATTACCTAACTCTTTGGGTTTTGGGATTGGATATCTGGATCATGAAAATTGAAACCGATAGAACACAGGATCTTGTAGATTTGTTGTATTGCGGGTAAATGGATGATCCATACGGATCATTAGCGATAATAAAATTATTTAGTACTAGACTAGATGATAGTACCGATAATTATTGCTTTATTGCGGCCATTTAAAATTATTTAGTACTAGACTAGATGACCCGTGCTCGTCTTTCATCGCCTGTCCGGCAAGCAAACACAGTACATAGTAAATGGGGAGTATGAGGCAACTGTACTTTTTGTCGATTGTAAGACAATGAATGTTAAGCTAGGCTTTCATATATCGTTTGATGACAAAATTTGACAGCTCTCTTTCATGTCATTGAAAGACAACACTGTCAGTTCATTTCCATTTATGTCAATTATTGAAAAAAAATCTTTTGTCTGTTTATTCACAATGAAATTTTGACATAGTGTGTTTGTTTATTCACTAAAAGATCAATTTGGAGTTGTCACCTCATTGTTAATTGTAAAAGTATGTGCCTACCCAATATACATAAAACAAATAACAGTTTCTTTTTATACCCTCCACAGGAATGTAACTTTGTTATTAATACTGTAACTCCAAGAAGAAGTCTCCGAAGGCCCACTTTACAAGTGTTGTCATTATTTTTTAATATTTTTTATTATTTTTAAATTACCAAACGAAGCGAGATTGGATGTGCAAAAACATGATGATGATGAAACATGATGTGAAAAACAAAAAAATCGGAAAAACTGCGGGCGCAAATGTCGTTTGACAGCTTATCCATTTTAACGGTCTTTCTTTGCGATCTAGGGCCTCTATACCACAAAACTACCAGCAATGGAAATTACCTTTTGCGTGAACAGCCAAGCAGCACTTAAAGCGATTAACTCTAATCTGGAAAACTCCAAATCCGTAAGTCAGTGCTTTTTGGAATTGAGAGCATTAAACCATCACACAGTAATGCTGTGCTGTTCCTGGGCATGTTGGTGTAGAAGGGAACGAAGCAGCAGCATGAACTAAACGATAAACGATACCTATATCAGACTTAAAAAGATTCATCAACAGATCCCAATGGTTTTCTTAGATGGATGTCTTATCATGTACTAAATAAATAAATAAATAAATAGGTAGAGCAACAGGCGAGTAGACACCCTAGGCGTTTTTCCGGGGATCGAGCCTGAGACCCATCGCACAGAAGACCAGTACCACTGACCCATAAAACAAAGTTTTTAATAATACCCTATTCACACCAAGCCGAAAACAGTCGAAGACTTCATCGAAAACAGAAGTTTTCGCATACATATTGCAGTTTTCAAAACGAATTGTTTGAGGTCGTTTTCCATGAAAACGCCACGAAAACGAGTACAATCGTTGGGTTGTCAGTGCTACATACGTATGTGGGCTTGCTACATGCTCAAAACAAATCAATAGAGCCGAAAGCCCTCGCAGCTAGTGCTCACTCTCCTTTTTAGCATGTAAATTTATTTATATGGTAATAAATTACAATAATAATAATACATGCCGTGTACTGTACTACTACTAGCACATTAACTCTCGGTCGCACGAAATCTGTATCACAAAATCATATACGAAAATTTATACAAAATCTGTACCATTTTTTTTACATAAAGGGTCCGCCAAATAACTTTTTTTTTTTGAAAATGCTATAAAAAAACTACTGAATATTTTCTCAAATTTCTTTTTTTATTTGAAAGTACAATCCTTCCGGTTAATAATGGAAAATAATTTCATTCAAATGGCTGCCTCGGCTGGCCATGCAGTAGCCTACACGATCGGTCCAATTTGTAAGCACATTATCGATTGTGTGCAGCTATATTTCACCAATGGCTTCACGAATATTGTCCTTTAAAGCGTCAATTATCTCTGGCATGTCGGCGCAACACTTATCTTTTAGGGCACCCCACAAATAATAGTCCAACGGTGTCAAATCGCAGCTTCGCGGTGACCAAACGACATCAGCTCTGATAATGCGATCTTCAAAAACAGGGCGCAAAACATCGAGTGTAGCTTCGGCTGTGTGGCACGTAGCGCCGTCCTGTTGAAACCAAATGTTGCCAATATCCTCCTCTTAAATTTTTGTGAACAAAAATTCGTTCAACATGGCCCGATAACGATCGCCATTGACTGTAACGGCCACTCCTTGCTCATTTTCGAAGAAAAATGGCCCAAGATCCGCACCAAACAGTTACTCGTTTTGGGTATATCGGCTTTTCAATGTATGCGTGCGGGTTTTCTGTGCCCCAAATGCGACAATTTTGCTTGTTTACATACCCGCCAAGATCAAAATGAGCTTCATCTGAAGATGATTTTTTTGGCAAAATGGGCATCTTCTCTAAGCCGATCGCAGGCCCACTTAGCGAAGCGAAAGCGCATTGGATGGTCAGTTGGCTTTAACTCCTGAACCAATTGGACTTTGTATGGCGTCATACCAAGGTCTTTATGCAAAATTCGTCTTAATGATGTCTCCGAAATGTTCAATTGTTGAGAACGACGGTGAATTGATGCTGATGGCGCTTCACGCACACTTTCCGCCACAGCAGCAATTTTTTCGGGTGTACGCACTGTTTTTGGCTTTGCACGCTTTGGTTTATCGATGAGGATGCCAGTTTCTTTCACTTTTTTCACAACATAACGAACATACGGAGCTGACGGTGCTTCTCTTCTTCCAATATCCGTACGCAATTTTCGCACACATTCTGCAACATTACCATGATTTTCAAAGTAATGTCGCAATATTTCCCAGCGTTGTTCAAGCGTATACACAACCATATTCGTTCAGCGGAAGGATAAAACTAATTATCTGTCAAATCAGACATGAGCTAAGTGTTACCATTCGCGAAATAAGCACTAGTTGAAAAAAAAAAAACGTTAGATGGCGGACCTTTTACTATTTAGAAGATAATAATAGCAAGAAGGTTAATAGCAATATGAAATGTTTTTTATAACAAAATATTCAATAACCCTGATTCGTCGTCATCAGCCTAACTTTTCTTAAATTTGTTAAAGCTTAAAACCTGTTTAGATTTGGAAATAGCTTTTAGTTCAAGCTATAAAAAAAGCCAGCTCAATTTTTGAAATAACTTTTATTTGAGCTTTAGTCAGCTTTTCCTTACTTATTTAGTTAGATGGCGCTACAGTCTGGGGTGGACGTGGGCCTCAACCAACACGCCTCTCCAGTTAACCCGATTTTTGGCTAACCGACTCCAGTTGCGCAATCCAAGTTGGTTGAGATCCCCTTCCACTTGTGCCCGTCACCTAAGGAGAGGTCTTCCTCCACTGCATTGTCCCTCCGGATTGGAATCGAAGACTCTTAATGCTCGAGCGTTGTTGTCCATTCGCTCTCCTGTGCCATCTTAGACGACTGATGCCACCTCAGTTTTTAAAAAAAACTTTAAATAATTTTCTCAAATTTACTAAAGCTAAAATTTAAGATTTACAAACAGTTTTTTTTACTTTTTCTTGTATTTCGTGGTTTACATTATGTTTGGGTATATCATTCTTTTGGGGTTATATTTTTTAAGAAGATCCCAATATATTTAGAATCGATTTTAACATATTTTTCGCGTTTTTCATTGAGTTTGGGTCCATTTTTCATTCTTTTGCGGCAATTTTTATTTTTTTTTTTGGGCCCTAATTTCATGGAGCCAATTCAAATATTCGACCAAAGCCCGGCGGGTGTTATTATAATCACAATAAAATAAAAAAACTTACTTGAAGCACAATCTTGGAGATATTCAACTCTTGACTCATTTTCCTTCTTTTCCAAAGCTACAGGTGGATTCAATGTGCTCATAGCCCCGGTTATAGTCTGTAATTGAAAAGAAAAAAAAAATACATAAAATAGAAGCAAAATAAAATTGAGCACAAATTAAAAGGAGCAAAATAATCACAACAAACAATAACATAGGGACTGGACTAAGAAAACTACAACTTACCAAAATCGCATCTCGTATATTCTTCTTAATATCATCGACTTTTTGTTTCCTTTCTCGTTCGGAAAATCCATCTACGTGAAGTATACGCATTTGTTTTACTATTGTTGATTTGCCAGATTCACCGGCTCCCAACAGCAACAATCTATGAGTTGCTCTATATAACTGTTTATCTTTTTGTAATTGCTTAGATATTGCGTCGCTGCGTCGTTTTTGACTTTTTGAATCATCTGGATTGGCATCCGCTTGCTTTGAGCCAGGAGAACCAAAACAACCCATAGTATTCCAGGGAGTCCACCAACAAATACCTCCACTGTCTCGTACACTTTCGGGAGACTCCGCTCCTCTGGTGTCACTATACCGAGCCAGTCTGTGAACAAAAATGGCATTTATTAAAATATTATTATTATTTATTAGTTAGAATTTTAAAATATGTTTAGAATTTACTAAATTGTGGCAAAACTCGGAGTGTGTACATATTTCGATGTCACAAATCAGCAAAGACCATAAAGGTAAAGCCTATCTTTCGTAAAGCCATTCTCGGGCCATTGAACAACCGTTCCTATGTGTTGTAGATGCACATCCATTTTTTAAAAGCTGGCTCAATCCAATGTGTAAGCCAAGTAATATTTCCAAGCCAAATTTTTTATTTGCTGTACTATTAACGTTACTTAATCAAGACTTTTTATATACTAATCAAGCAAAAAAAATATTTTTTAAACTATAAACAATTTTGAAGACATGTTAACAAAAACTTGTTAAACGTGGTGCTTGCTTTGCTCTGGGTCGTTGCTGACATGCTGGTCGCCGGAGGGCGTAGGCCCTTGACACCGGCACGTCTCAACAAAGCTGAGGCGATGTTCACTTTGACCTTCTCCTTCCCTAAAGGCACCAAGTGACAAAGAACAGAAACAGAATCCCATACATTTCCAACAGAAACAGAATTAGGAACAAAACATTTTTTTCAACAGCAGAGTCTGGCGACAGAAAAATGGCTGTTTGACGACAGAACGTAAAAAAGTCGCAACAATCTTTTGGTAACTTCAGTACCGCTAACTTGTGTCAGCTTTAGTGATATAATCGAATGGCTTTGCATGAGCGACCCATAGTACTGTCTGCCACCTAAAAGAATCGCTACTTAACCTGAACTATTAGTACCGCACTGTGTGTGCACTGTGCAGGCTGTAGCTGTAGGTACAGACTTTTGAAAAGTGTACCTTTCACGTTGACAATGATTGAAGAATACTACAAGATTGAAAATTATAGCGCGTTATGTGGCACAATGTCCTCCAGCACAGACAAATGAGTTTGACAAAAGTGCCCAAACTTGAGATGGTCCCCTTTCTAGCACATAAGAAGATTGAAGAATCTAGCGGGGATCTTTGGGCTACATTGAAAATAGATATTTCATAGTGCTAGTGTTCCAGCGCAAATGGTGAAATTTCAGTCTTTTTTATATGGAGTTTGATATGCCGCTAGTAATCTAGCAGATCGCGACTTTGATACGCTTGTCATTGCCATAATACTATAGGTGGTATTAAAATTGATTTCGAATTTATGGGTTCAGTTGTCTAAGATGACTACAACATGTAGCGCTAATGGACGCAAATGCTCCGGCTCGAAAAGTAAAGCAATTTAACCCAGAGGGATAACGCTGTAGAGGAAGACTTCAATTTAGTTGGTGAAAGGAGACCTCAACCAACTTGTAATCAAAAACCACACTGACGGAAGAGGCGCATAGTGTTACGCCCCGGTCCACCTTGGAATGTAGCGCAAGGAAGCCTTTCCGAAGATATCGCACTTCTGTGCACACTTAGAGATAGCATCAGTGAGAAACTAATGAAAGATGTTGTTCTTAATGATTTCCGGAATATAGTCATCTACATTTATTATAGCTGCAAGATAAGATTTCAAGAGACGAACGACATCTGAACCGGAATACAAAGTAGTGACATTCAATCGGTCGTTTAACCGTGAAGAATAATCTCCTTATCCCCATTGTCCAGGAAACTTCTGCAGAAATCATTTGCAGTGAAAACCAATCTGAGGACAGAGTGTGAGGGTAACGCAAGGGTATAATCCGTGTCTTTTGGGATACATTTTATTTTATTTAACGAGTGATCAGTTACTGACTGGTCCACAAACGGATTACTTTCATGCATGCAAATAGCCACTCCCACTTGTATAAAATAGATATCTAGTGATAGGTTGTGGAATATGTCTATAGCCGCAGTTGGTGTGGCTTTTAGGGCTCCACTGATGCAGACGCATGCCTTTCATTAGATAATCACGCCATACGTAAGTGTAGGCCCATATAGGCACTCTAGGCCTAGCTTCTCACAACCATTTATTTCTGGGATGAATGGACGACGCATCCCTACTTGCGCTTGTTTTTTTTATTGGATTTGGATTAAAATTACACATAATGTGGCTGTTTTTATAGAGTTTTCAGATGAAATTATGACAAACTTAGAGCTCTAAAATTTGTGCGGTTAGAATGCGAGCTTTTACGCTCCTTGGATATGAAAAGCAGATTTACTTCATTTAAACCAGATTACGTTCATCACTTTGTGTATTGCCAGACAAATCCAGGCAAACTTTTTTTTGGCAAACTAATCCCATTTCATTTGGGCAGAATCGTAGAGACACAGTTTACCATTTGTGCGCTGTTCTCTTCAGAATGTTGAATCAAATTGACAAATTTATAAAAATGACAACGCCCATGACAAAAATTCCAAAGCAAATATGTATCATAATTATAGCGCATATCAAGGAAATAGCCAAAACCATGAAATTTGTTTAACAAAAAAACAAAGTAAAGGGTCACCGTATGCGCTTTCAATTCCCTTAGTATGTAGGTATGTCTCATGCAAGTGGGCGTAGTGGCTGGAATACTGTGCGAGAGGCCCAGGTTCGATTCCCGGAAAAACACAAATTACATATTAAGACTTTTTCAACTGCGCCACTTCTCGCGAACGTTTGACAAACATCCGAGAGTAAAACTGTCCTGAAACGGATTTCCAATTTAACCGTTGGGACTCGGCATAAAATTGTAGGTCCCTTCCATTCGTCCCAAAAATAAAAACTCACACAAGACAAATGGTTGTGAGAAGCTAGGCTTAGGGTACCTAACGTTCCTGTTGCGCCAACTCTTTATTTATTTTATGTCTCATGCAGACTATTTATGTTCCAATTATGTACATACATATATGTACAGTATAAAGCAACCACTATTACTACATTTCGGTACCTATCTACTTTAAGGTGAAAAATTTGATTTTGACAAAATTTGCTTATTTGTTTTAAAAATGAACTGTGTTCGTTTCAAACTGTCCGGAACTGGATTTTACTTCTTTCTTCTTGTATTGGCTAGGTACTTTGTTGCGAGGCAAATATGGTGTTAATAGCAAATCTGTTACATAGTATACACACAGTACGTACTTATATGTCAATAATATATATATTGTATATCCAACAACGCAGAGGTGATTCCAACCTATGGATTAAGGGGATGACCTTGCTTAAGATCAAATTAAAAGCATCAACGTTAAAGTTCATCAAGATCAAAATTATTATATCACCTGTGGAATAAAAGAATTGAGGGAACATTTTTTGTTTGACAATTCCACACCTTAAAAGCGAAAACACGTTGGACGAGGGCATTGGCTGAAAGCAATGTTGCTGCACCCTGCTTATCTAACCTGTTCTGACAGCTGTTGTTAAACCCAAATGTGTTGTTCTAATCGACTTTCTTATCACTGATTAAAGCTTTTGCTAAAACCAAACAATTTTTAGGTAAAATTTCAAGTTCAAGAGTACCTACCTAGCCTAGCCCTTGTTGAAATTCAATAACAACTTTGTCACGCATGTGCTCAATTCTTCCGTCCGGTTCTTCACATGATGACTTAAGTTAAAAATATCTATCGAAGCAAGTAGCTAGCTAGCCGGTGGTCTTTTAAACCATCTGATGCGCATCAGAATACTCGATACCAACAAAAAACCAAAATAGATACTTAAAAAAAGTATATGAAATTATTTATCAACCACCCATATTATTATTACATACTTCAAAAATAAAAATCGATTACTTGCTACTTGTTTCATTTTATGCAAAATTGGAATTATTTTTGTCCACAGAACTGCCATCTTTCTCACATATATGGTAAAAAAAAAATTATTGAAAATCACTGCCGTATGAAAAAATTTGCCAGTATTTGCAAGATTAAAATTGTTGAAACCGGCTATCAGAACACAATTTATAAACAAATAATTGTTGGAAATAGTTTATTTTTTACCCCAAAACCGATTGTTAAATGGCACATGTTGAAAACTTTACTTACTTTTGTTTTGCCAAAATAAAATTGAAGAAAAAAAAAGCGAGAAAAATTATCACTTCTATATCTAGCAAATGTTTATATTCAAGCTTGAAATAATCTATTTAATGCATATCTGTTGATATCATATGCATTAATTGTAGTTTTTTAACACAGCCGATGAATCTGTGTATTCATTAGAAAAATTTTTCATAGTTTAGATGCACGTATACTCCATAAAAAATATATTTGGCAAAACCATGAAAGGTTCCAATCGGTCAATACTTCAGATATGTTTACTTTGTGACTTTGTTTCTTTTACCACTGGGAAAGCCACATACACTACCAACAAATTTTCAACAACATAAATTAAATTTGTTAATCCGCACAAGATAATTACTTTTTTCTCAACCGTCACTTCTGTTTTATTATTTATTTTTCTTCTGCACTAACTTTTATTCCCGAATGCCAATACTAAGCACTAAACGAATCCCAAGGAGAAAAATTTAAGCCCAATATGGCTGATTATTTTTATACTGATTAAAGGATCTGGTTACTTGTACTAGATTTGTATGGTTGGTAAAAGAATCGTTCAGATGCAAAATTTTCCAACTAAAAATATGTATCTACCTGGGTAGGTGTATCTACCTAGCGATTCGATTCGCTTTATAAATCGGGCGGTCAGCTAGAGCTAGCGACTTAAAGGCGTGTGTCAATGGAAAATTTTTCGAATTTGACATCAGAAGAAGCAACAAAAAATAAAAAAACTATTGAAGCACTGTTTATGATTGCCATTTGGCAATAATTTTGACATTTCTATGTTAAACATGTTTCGTCAAAAATTAATAATTTTAGGGCCAGTTTCAAGACTAGCTGATAAAGTCTCGGATAGCCTATCCGGAATTTATATGTCAGATAAACGTAATACAATTTCGGTTTCAAAGGTTTCGGATAGTAATAGCTGACAGATAAAGTCTCGGATAGTTTATCAGCCAGTTCAACCGGCTGTTAAAGCCTCTATCCGGAAGATTTAAACAAAATATTTATTTGATGTGGCCGGAAAAAATATAGTTTCAGAGCATTCTTCCGTTTGCTTTCGGGCCTTAAGGCCAAGGAATGTTGGAAAGGAAAGTCCACCAAACTCCATACCTATTTTAAAAATAGTTTTTTGTTTAGTGAATTTAAATCTCTTCTTCTTTTATAAACAAGGTGGAAAAAACTGTATCTTTCCCTCTGTCGCCCGTAATTTTCAACCAATATAGTTGAATTTTTAAATGTCGGTAATTACGGTGATCAATTATTGATAGGCCAAAAAAGGAAAAAATAAAAATCACCCCTATCGTGGAATCCGTCGGAATTGAGTTTCACTTCACCTATTCGATTCCCTTTCACCTTCTACTGCTATCGTGGAATCAGCCGGAAAAGTTTCCTTATCGACACGTTTTTGGGAAAGGTAGTTTCACTGTCAAACGGCTGTCTTTCATTTGCGAACACAAATCCGTGTAGCTGCATTCGTCGGAGGTTATAAAAAGTTTGTTTTAAAACTGATTTAAATAAAAAACAGTGTTTATTATGTAATAATGTATACGTTAGTTCTATTCTTGTAAAAATAAGAGGAAGAACGAAATAAGCGCTGTTCTCAGAGAAGAATACGAGACAGGCTGAAATGAGCAATGAGTGGTTTCACGGAACTTCCAGACGAAATGTGTTTTCAGAATGTTTATTTTTTGATTTTAATAAAGTTCAATCTGTGCGATAGATTTATTACACATGTTGGGCTTAATGAAGCAGCTGTTTTGTATTTAAATTTTTTTATATTAAAATGCTCACGACATGCAGCAAGCAAGAAAACCTATGAAATCCGCAATGAATTTGATGCGGGCAAGAAATGCCATTTTGTTCGGGAAAAATTCGATTTGAACGTTTTCAACGATACAGTGAAACTCATTCACATTACCCACACGGGGAACTGTTCACTTTGCGGATTTGACGATACCAAAATATTTTTTTCCGTGAATGATTCCCCCCGGCGGATTCCACGATAGGGGTGAATAAAAAAAAAATTTTAAAAACAAATTTTAACGGTTAAGCCTAGTACGCTGCTGTTTCGGAACGAAATTTTCCGGTGGTCTCCAATTGCACAGCGAAACGTGTGCGAAAAGACAGCGGAAAATAATTTGTGGAGAGTGGCATCAGCTGCTATACAAGTGACATTTGACAACAGCAGGAATTTGTGTTTTGTAAAATTGAAAGCAATTATATCCTAATTAAAATTATAGAATTTTAAAAATATGTATATAAATCAAAACTAAACACATGCCAGTCACCGTCGACATACGAATAATTATTAATTGTGTTGGTTCATCTTCTTGTTGTGTTGGCTGCTGCAATTCTTCGAAATTTAAATATTAGATTTCGTCGTATACTTCCATTTCAAAATCAAAATATGAACACAACTACCGCGAAAAAAATGAAATGTAAAATTTCCGCAAGCAATTAATGTCCCGGACAATAAATTGTGTGCGAAAAGAGAGTGGAGAATTGTACCAAGCAATCTACTACAATTACCCACTTTTCCTCCATCATTTCGCAGCAGCAGCGTACTGCAAAACGAAAAGGAGAGCGAAATTTTTCGTTCATGATTTCGTTCTGTCACTTTTGTATGGGATTTTTCGTTCCGAAACAGCAGCGTACTAGGCTTCAAGGTCAAAAAAGTGCGTAAAAATTGCGGAAAATCGCTCGAAGCGCGACAAGAGGTTTTCATCGCTTTTGAAAAGGTCCATATGTATCTGCATAGTACAGCAGAACCGGGATGATTATGGTTTTGTTTTAGTACAATATTCCATTGTTTTGTAAGAGATGGCTTTACTTCTTTGTAATTGCAGAATCCGTCGCATCCGTTGCGGCAACGTATTCGACTGACAGGATGATAGAATACACATGAGCTTGTGAAAGGTGACCCATAAGCAAAGCACGTGCCGGATGCGACGGATAAAGTATGTTTACTTTCTACTTTACTGTCCGTCTTTCAATTATTGATATTCCGTCTTATCAATTTACAGTTGCCACTGCGTGAGAGGAAGCACTTTCATTGGTGGAAATACTTAGACAAAGAGAGATACTGTAAAATGCTGTAGGTGACAGTTAAATCAAAATAATTTGGCGGATATTTTCGAATTTAATACATTGCAAATTGTTTTAAAGATTCCAAGTTCGGACTGCGGCCACGGAGTCAATCCGTCGACGCAATGAATTTATTTATTTTTCGACATCAATTGGGCCGATGGTGTTCTTTTCGACTTTGATGAAGCAGCGACATTTCTTCATCATGACGGACGAGTTTGGCAGGGTTTTCGAAATTTTACATGGCTTTGTTCCTTCATATGCTTGAAGTCTATAATGAGATGGTATAAATATCGATCTGGATTTCTGCCCACTTATTGGACTTAAGTTTCGATATCACCATACATTAATTTAGCCCAATTGATACATGGCCTAAATTTAGAGCTATTCGAATCAGACCATATATATTGTGAAACTCTGATATATTTTTATTTCTCTTTTATGGTTGGTTGTAGTGTTTTTGTCTTCCGCATGGACTCAAACCTGGAAAAATGAAACGGTTGCCGAGTAACCCGAGTAAAGCGGGGAACAGCAGTACAGTACACTGCAATATCGACCATGAATAATATCGCAGTTTCTCTACCACTGCCCAAAAAAGGATTTTCCGGAGTGGACAGGGATTGATCAAAGTGCTCCAGGATTTGGAATCCCCCTAAAAAAAGGAACCGCGAATATGACTGAAATTACTATTGCCCACCATGTTAAAGGAGAAGGAAAAGTGACACTAGGTTATACAGCTTAAAATGTTCGCCTTATCGAGAGCATACTGATGCGGCCTTTATTATCCTACTTGTCGGTATATTCTCGAAGTAGAACCTTGCAGAACTGACGTTACTTACGCAAAAGCATGTTCCAAAATGTCATTTTGTACGCATTGCACGCGATAGATACCGATAACTGATCCACTCCTGATTCCCGCGCCCGCACACATAGCAAATCTAGAGGGGCTCATTAAAATACATGTTTTCCGTAAACAACCAGTACCGAATGTTTACCGAGCATACCGAGAAAGTGTCAATAAGGGTATTCACTCAAAAGCCTCATAAACTGCAGAAATTTACCACCTCGTAAATCATCTGTCAGATTTTGTATGGAGAATAGTTTAGGCAGACCTCATAATTTTCCGCGACGATTTAGGTTCAGAAATCAACCGCGGAAAGTTACGCAAATCACAAATGTCAAACGTTGGCAGACAGTCGTATGAATTATTTGTTTGATTTCAGATATACAGTCGATTTATGCCATCACATTTCCGAGGGGTGTTCACTTAAAGCACCGCAGAAATTTATACATTTACGAGCTGCATAAATTTATCAGATTAAGTGAATGGGCCTCCGCACACGAGACTAATTCTGCCAGCATAAAACCGATTTTATCGGCGAGAAGACAGAAGTGAGGGGAAACAAACGGAATAAAATATTCTGCAGAGTTTGAGCGCTTGAACAAGCCATAAAACTAATACATACACAACTTTCAAAATATTTCAATTATTGTGAAAATAATACTACACAATGAAAAGGGGTTCATATATATAATTTTTCTGCCGGCAGAAATCATCCCGTGTGCGCTCGAAGTATGGTATAAAAACGGTTTTCTGCCGGCAGAATTAAACTCGTGTGCGGAGGCCCAATACCCTTAATAAAAAAAAAATCTCCGCTGTTTTCCAGAAATTGTAGTGGTGAGTAATATGCCAAAAAAAGACTGGTGAATAATCCTGAATTAGTTTGGGGTGAAGTTTTCCTGACTGAAAAGTTCTGGAATATGAAAATTATTGGAAAAAGAGAAATTATTTTGTCATGCATAGTTAACCTTCTACATATTTATCTGCGACATAAAATTGCACTTCCAGTTCCAGCATTATTTTGTGTTGTTTCACGGAAATAGATTTTTTCGATCGCTGTGAGTTTCGTGTGTAAAATACTAATTCTAGTTTATAATTTGGTTTTTATAAATTATAGAAAGCAATCCAAGGACAAAGTGGTGTTTATTTCATCCAAGAATTGTATGGGAAGCGCATTATTTAAATAAAACTTAAAATGGCTGATGACTTTGATATAGAAGCCATGTTGGAAGAACCATATCAAAAAGGCGTAAGTGGAGTAGATCAATTTTAATAAATTTTTATTGACGTTGCAATGTACTGATGTTTTTTGTACGTCAGATATATGCAGTTACCAGGAAATGGATACAGGGCACTTGGTCGCCACACTGACTATTCATTTGTTATATAAAACCTTAACAAAATTATAATGTTTTTGGTTTAAATTGTTAAGAAACTTGTGATATTGAATCACAATAAGTTTCCAAATATCATTGCAACAATATCCGTGTGTTTTTGGTGTATACTTGAGAAACATTCTAAACATAATATTGTAAAACAGTTTAAATGTTTACTACACAATAGTGGTTCTAGCTTAAAAGCTATCTCTACCGCTCTTGTGAATTTTATTGTCAACATTTTGGTACACGTGTTGGTGTATCTAGTTTTTTTTCTTCTGCATAATATTTTGCGGCGATATTTTGAAAGATACTACTTTTTCTGATTGTGCCCTCTTCAGAAACTTGTATTATTGCTTTCCAGCGAAAAAGCAAAAATGTTGAGCATGGTACTATTGATAATCATCATATACCTTGCTTGATGCCCCCGGCAACGACGATTTGTTATACATACCTAACGCATTTTCTTTTGGAGCAATTTTATTAAATGAATCCCAATTTACTTTTACACATAATTTAAATATAAATATATTGTTCTAAGTCTTCAGTTCAGTTTATAGTTCATGTTAACTTTCCACTGAATTCTAGACACATACGAATTGCTCCGCCATGTCAACCTGTTGTTTACAAACTAGGTAAGAAACGAGTTCGTTAGATTTTCCTTTTATCAGGCAGTTTATCTCTTTTCAGGCATCTATTTTAGATACATTCTACACTCGCGGGAAACGCACGCTCCGGATTAAGCAGATAATGGCTGTATTGCGTTCTTTTTTTGTATCGTCCACCAATCACGTATTGTGCGAAACATTTCGGATATTTTTGCCTTCGGGTTAATGCGATACTTTATGAACTTATTAACCTACGGAATTCTAACGAGTGCAGATAGCATTGAATTAAATCGTTCTCATTCTTAGATGAGGGTTATGCCTATCAGCGAAAAACGCGCTTGTTTTCTTGCGCTTTTCAGGAAATACCTTTTTGGTGATTGCCAAACAACATAACCAGACAACGCACATTATTTACTTAAAATTTCCTAAAATATTTTGCAGGTGGTTATGTTTGGGGATTTCCATTCTTGCAACATATAAAAAAAAAACATTTGTCTACAACCGAATGCGCATTTATTGCGAATACAAGATCAATTTTATTTACCAGATCCCGGTTCTTGATATTATTATTAATGCAAAAAAATCCGAAATGTTTTGAACAATATTGTAGCTGCTCGGCGCTGGTAAACCTCTTCTCCATTTCTCCAAATAGGGCGAACAATTACACCTGGTGTACAACCTCTTGACTTGAAAATACCTAACCACTCGTATATTTAAAGAAAATGCTCAGAGTTTCAATGTAATAAACTCTGAAAGTCATGAAAACTAAAAGAAATAATTATATTGTGCACCAGGGTGGAGCGTTTGAGATTTTTATTCACTCAAAACTAACCAATTCAAACAAAAATTTCAATGATTATGCAGTTGATAACTTTACTGCCACCTTACGCTCCACCCTAGTCTAGTCTAAACAGCATTGCAATGCAATTTAAGAATATTTTGTGTTAAAAAATATGAAAATAAAACTACTGACTGCTGCAAAAAGGTAATGCAAGTGCAAATTAATTAATTTTTTTTTTGTTTTTCATTTCGCAAATCTGAAAAGAGCAATGTTAGTATCAATATAACAGTTAAACCTCCTTAAGTCGAACATCCTGAAGTCGAATTTTCTATAAGTCGAACAAATGTTGGACCAAAATACATTTTTTTACATTTAGCACTCGAAGCAAGTCGAAGCAAACTTTGCGACATGTTTATTCGTGTTGCCCTCTATATCTTATACCCGTTCAAAACATGGTCATACAAAAGAGAAGAAGCAAAAGAAAACAAATGGACGTGATCTTTAGAATCCATTATATAAAAATAATAAGCATAAGTCGAAGTCGGGCGGTCAAAAATCTAGCACATCCCTTAATTGAGGGTTACTGAATAAGCCAATAGTGGCGTGTATTGAAAAGCATAATTGAGTGGGGAAACGAGGAGTAACAACGATTCTCCCTAGTTCGGACCCTGACAATTTCTGTTGGGAAATTTTATCGAATTACAGTCTATGAATTATTGTTTAAGAGAATAACATTAACAACAACTTGTAGAAACAGTCACTTTGGTAGGAATGATAGCTATTTCGAACTATGCTTTCCCCTGTCAGGAAATTAACTTGCATTTACATAAGGTTCATAGGCCCCTTTAAATAATAGAGTAAGAGCAGAATTTAATACTATAAGATACTTTGTGGATATCAGTGAAGTGACTTCCGTCCGTTAATGGGTGCTCCATAATTCGAACATTCTCTTAATCGAACACAATATTTGATCCCGTGACGATTCGACCTATGGAGGATTCTACTGTAATCCTATTTCACATAATACAGTAGACGCTCGGTATAGTGAACTATCCAATATAGTGAACCACCAACATTTTACATAAACTACTCTGAGTAGTGAACTTTGACAAACTCGATATAGTGAAATTAGATTTTTTTTTTTCACAAAATTCAACAAAAAATTTCACAGTTTTGCAATGCGCCTGCATGTCAACTATTTTTCAGAACAATTTACAGTTCATTAGTTTGTTTTACTGATATTTTATTTTTGAAACGCTTTAAAGAAAAAGCAGTTCAATGAAATTTAAATTTAAAGAAGGCACGAATGAAGATGAGAAAATATTTTTCAAAAAAATGATACATATTTATCTCTGTGTTCCTCAAAAATATGTATTTTACAGCCTTATTGTGAGTTTCGCCCGAACAATATTTCACCTGAAAAAATTGACATTTCACTTTTCGCAAATGCATTTGATTAAGGATTACAATAAGTGCCGGTGTAATGGAATACAATTGGAACGTTATCGGTCGAATAATAGATTAAATCTAAAGAAAGCCATGGACGAGCTCGAAGTTCAATCGTGGAATCAGATCCACGACAATTGGGTTACACCTGGGTGTGGCAGGTAGAATGAATTGATAAGATCCCTCAGGAGTAAGTTCCTAAACTCAGTTCAAATGGTAATATGTAAGAACCTTGAATATTTACGTCTCTGTAATTATTCAATCAGCTTATTTACGGGTTTAGTTTTTCCATTTGCATTGGCGCTATTTTACGATACCCGGAGGCCCAGAGCTTAGCTTTAATGAGGGCCGAGGCCTGTGCTAATGTCTCTATTACATACATACATCCATACATCATGAGTTCTGGGCGTAAAATTGTATAGCCCGTCCCAACTTAAGTGAAAATTTCTTGCGCAGGTCTCTTCACATCAGGGATTTTATTCTCTTAGCGACAACAAAACAACTTTTCCAACCAGAACTACAGCTAAAAAAAATATGTGCTCATTTCAAACAACAAGCATACCCCTGCTTGCGAAGACATCTCTCTCGATCGACGATCGAGTCATGACATGACTGATTGTCCACACAGCAGCAGCACAGCACCGTCGTTGGCTTATGAAAAAAATACACGTTTACCCACCCCAAAGAAGAGGGAAATTTGTTAGGTGTTGCACTTCTCAACTAGCTATGTGTTTAGTAACGAAAGCCAGATTTCTGAGTAACTTTATTATAACAGCGTGTATTAAAAAGGGTTGAAATGGAATCTTCGGTATACTTTAGCCGTTTTTTATTATCAGCGTGATCTGATCCGGATCAGATCATGAAAATAAATCAAACTGGATCATTGAAAGATTTTATATTTAAGTTGTGGCAACAGTAGTTTTTCACATATCAAATTCAGTACCAATTATGACAAATTTTGTATTGACACCGCCATATTGCAGCCACACGGTGCAATGTGACGTCGCAACGCGATGATTTCTCTATTGCACTTGCTCATATTTGAGTTTGACATTTCGCTTGTTGTGTGGGGGTTATTACCATATGAAAACAAATCTGTATACATTTGGCATTCGATATTTTTTTGTGGGAAACTATGTTCAAATGTTATGTTCAAATATGCATCATAATTAACCGTATTGTACTGCTAATATTTCCATTTATATTTCTGTGGTATATAGCGAAACAAAACATCTCGAAAATCGGAATAGTAACTTATTCGAATTTGAAAAAATGCCAATTGATTTTATGTGTTGTTAGTTGTGTTTCATACTTTGGTCTGGCAACATTACTGTGTGGCTATAATTTACAGGGGCACCAACATTTAGTGAATGCAATAAAGAACGCCACGAAACAACAACGGGAAATAGTTGAATTAATTTTTAGATCATATTTCGTGATCTCGATGAAAAGCAGGATCATATGTTGTTGTAAGTGCATGTAAATCGATGATCTATATGGATCATAGCTGATAATAAAAAACGGCTTTTGTGATAAAGTAGAGAAAACCATTAACAATTTCATGCGATCAAAAATCTTTAAGAGAAAGAAATGTACCTTAAATAAAGTGCTACTGCGCATGTTGGGATCTTTCTTTTGCTTTAGGACGGGCTATAGATGTTCGAAAAATTCCCCTTTTTGGCATCACTTTTTTGGGCCATTTACCACATAAATTTTCCATTATTTTTTTTTAGAGGCGAACAAGAGAACAACAAGCAGCTACATGCAAGTTAATTTACTTTAGGGTAAAAAATCATTTAAGGAAGTGATAAAATGATTTTGCCTTAGGTACCAGCAGAACATTTAAACTGCATTTTCGTTACCTATTGTAAAATAAATGTTTATTTTCTGACGACGAAATTTAACATGCGTTCCATCAATTCACTTTACAACACTTGGTATTGGTAGCCTGTACTTTGCATAAAAGTGTTGAGTAATTTTGCGTTATTCGTGTTGGCCAAGCAAAGTGCAAGGCGTTAAGGTGATAGTACACGATATGTAGCACGCCTCATTTATATGTAGCACTGACGTCAGCGAATGGTCCCAATGGGTACATGCCGTGTACAAGCTCTCTTTGTGCACTCTCTGTTGTCGTCAGAGCCACATATATATGAGGCGTGCAACATATCGTGTACTGGCACCTTTAGTAAGCACATTTGCTGGTTTATTACTTCGATAATATAGAATTATAGATGAAATCTGAAAAAAATGAGCACGATATTTATTTACAAATATCCAAGAAACGATTGATTCTTTCAATGGTTTGCGCAACTCCAAAGGATTACATTTATCTCGCAAGTGCCTCGAGTAACTCGTTCCTGAATATTTTCTTCCCCTTACTCTTGTAGTACATATTTACCTACTCTGTTATGCGAGAAACAGATTACCACAGCACCAGCAACAGCAACTTTGACAGCAACAGCAACTTCAACAGCAGAAGTCGCATGAAACACATTGGAAACATCGACAGCAACTTTGTCAAGGGAGAAAAACAAAATTTGTTGAGAGTTGATTGCAACGCAGCACTGCCAGATTACCTTTTATATCTTCCAAAATAAATGGTAAAAGCGAAATAAAAATGATATTAGGTACATGACTTTTCTTTTAATAGCTTGTCAAACATTAATTTTAATACAACTCCGACGATTGAATTAGTAATAACTCGTTTCCACATTGCAATATAGTAAAACTAGAATTCAAAATCATATTCTAAATAATTTGACGCCTGCAGATCACAAAAAAGAATTGATTTCTTTTGCCAATCGAAAATGAAAGGCAATCTAAATCAAAAAAAAATTAAAATAGTATTTTATAAATAATTTATTATAAGGATAATTATTTGTAAACTGCTGAAACTTTTTTTGTCTATATCTGGTAATGATGCTGCACCTTCAGTATGTCAGCATTCGAAAGTTGAGAGAACTGAAAAAGTCACCGTGGTGTTGGTAGCCGTTGCACAGCAACATTGAATTTAGGACTTAGCTCTAACGTCGATGTCGATGTCGATGTTGCTGTGGTAATGTAACTTCAGCCATTAAAAAGCAGGGGCTCTAAAAAGTGCGCTGTGGCTGTCAAAGTTGCTGTTGCTGTTGCTGTGCCAATCTGTTTCTCGCATTATGCATTTTTATTATTCATTCTAAAATAAAAGAATTTTTAGACATTTCTTTATTTTCTTTTCAAAGCTGTCAAAGCACATATGAGGTGTGTTCGTCTGTGTTCGAAATGTCATTGTCGATTCGAAGTTTGCATTCGTTCGGGCGAAACTCGCAATAGCTTTTAGAATTTCGGGAGGACAGAATTTCGCCAGGGGAAAAATTTTCCGGGCGAAACTCACAATAAGGCTAGTAGTGTTTTGAAATAAAAACTTTTATGCTTATTTTTTTAGTTTAAACTGATAATAAAAAAAAACATTTATTCACATAAACATTCACCCCGATTACCGGTGTCGTTTTCGACTCAAAAATACACGACTCTTCAAAATCTATATAACGCTTGTCGTTTTTACACGACAAAGGTCGCATGAAAATGTCAAATGCTATTTTTGGACTAGTTTCCTAGTCGTCACACGACTTTACTTTAATTACCTAAGAAAAAGCAACACGACTAGTGACCTAAAAAACAACCTTTTTTGTTGTTTCGGTCAATTTCGCTCCCGACAGGTAGAGGGTGGTTCAATTAGGCTGTGTTTGCGCGTTTATATTTGGTTTTAATACCCTCCACAGGAAGGTATATTCACTTTGCCATTACGTTTGTAACGCCAAGAAGGATTCACCGGAGACCCTATAAAGTACATATATGTATATATATTCTGAATCAAGATCACATTCTGAATCGATTTAGCCATGTCCGTCTGTCTGTCTGTTGAAAGCACGATAGCGTCCAAAGGAATTGACCTAGGCGAATGAAATTTTGTGAGACGACTTATTTTTGGTAATGAAAATGGGCTATGTCGGTCAAGTAGTTCTGTTACCTCCCATACAAAGCCAATACATATTTGACCCATATATCTCTGTGTCTGTTGAAAGCACGATAGCGTCCAATGGAATCGACTTAGTCGAATGAAATTTTGTGAGTGGACTTTTTTTTAACCGTCGTTAGGTTGGTATTGAAAATTGTCTATGTCGGTAAAGTAGTTCTGCTATCTACCATACAAAACTAATATTAGACACATACTAACTCGCATGGCAAACATTTTGCATGACTTTTATGCAGTGGAGGGTATCAAAGCATCGTCCAGGCCGATGATAACACTTTTACTTGTTTTAAACAGGCATTCATTTTTGGTGGAAAAAATTTGCTGTTTATTTTTATTTTCAAAACCTTCAGTTTGATTGCGTATGTCCGATGGATAAGTTGAATACATAAAAAAGTATGGAATCAAAATTTTAAATAACAAAAAGCAATCAAATGTTCTTACTTCATTAATGGAGAAGGATATTCATCTGGCGAAAGGATTCAGCAAGGGGTTAAATAAGATCGATTGCGATCGTTCTTTTAATTGTATTGCTACAACGACAAATAGCTATGGCCCTTCAAGAGATGGCAACGGTTGGCAATAGGTACTAATTTTGATAGTAAATTCTCTATTTTATATTGTAACTAGCGTAGCCCGTGCACACTTCGTAGCGCAAAAAAGTTAAATAGAAAAACTGTTTTTATTGTAATGCTCTGTGGTTCTTACACAACATTTTTTTTTTTTTTTTTTTTTTTTCAGAAATTGTATTGGCTAGACAATATTATTGACTTTCATTATTTATATCGATGTTACAAATTTTAAAAACTTTGGCTTCCAATTCCAAGACTATCGAAAAGCTGTTCCCGCCCGGCTTTGCCCGTGCACAGGAATTGTATTGCTTAGGTCTTAGGTAATCATGTTCTTTCGTAAAATGCGAGAAATGATAATAAATCGACTTGGTGGAATTTTTTTTCTGCCTAAACTTGAAACACAGCAATACGAACAAAACAAAAAAAAAAGAATAATGAAAATCGGACCAGCATGGAGATATAACGTCATCGAGTTTCACTCCATAGAAGATGTTTCTTGTATAGGAGGTATAAGATTTTGAATATTTTTTTGTATGTGAAGTGCCGCTCCCCTTTGACCAAATTTGACCAATCTTCACAGGAGCACTCTAGGGCCAATAACTAAGATCATCTGTAAGTTTGAGCTCAATCGATTTGGCGGTTTTCGAGATATACGATTGTTAAAGTTTTTTGTATGGGCGGTGCCACGCCCCTTTGCCAAATTTTGACCAAACTTCACAGGACCACTCCAGGGACAATAACTAAGAACTTCCGTAAGTTTGAGCTCAATCGATTTGGTGGTTTTCTATATATACGATTTTGAATGTTTTTCTGTATGGGCAGTGCCACGCCCCTTTGCCCAATTTTGACCGAACTTCACAGGACCACTCCAGGGACAATCACTAAGATCTTCCGTAAGTTTGAGCTCAATCGATTTGGTGGTTTTCGAGATATACGATTTTGAATGTTTTTTTTATGGGCGGTACCACGCCTCTTTGTCCAATTTTGACCAAACTTCAAAGGACCACTTCCGGGACAATAACTAAGATCTTCTGTAAGTTTGAGCTCAATCGATTTGGTGGTTTTCGAGATATACGGTTTTGAATGTTTTTTTTGTATGGGTGGTGCCACGCCCCTTTGTCCATTTTTGACCAAACTTCACAGGATTCATGTATGGACCAATACCAAAGATGTGCGAAAGTTTGGTTAAGAACGGTAAATGCGTTAAAGCGTGAATCGGCGACAAACATTTTAAGGCTCAATTTTTATATATATAGATTTGTTTTGTTTAGGTTTAGGCAGATTTTAAATATAAAGTTTGAAAAAAAAACGAGTGCATAACAAAAAGGAGTTCGCTCGAGCAACCAGAGGAGGCAACTTTAAACAGGCGATACTTTCGCCTCAAGTTGAAGCTATTGCGAATTTTCTCTCGTCCGAAAAAATCTTAAATCCGAACGGTTTGATCATAGGTGTTGTATCTTAAACAAACGACATCCGTCTAGTTCTATAGTTTCGCCTTAATGGGCAAGAGACGTGTGTGCGTAGCGTATCGGAATTGCTACTATACATCCATGTCCATATTCAAACGTACTGGTACCATCATATGTTCACAGCTCTCTCGTTCTTCTATTCCTTAATATCACTTTCGTTCACAGTTCCAGTTCGTTCGGAAAATATCTATGGAACTAAAATAGTTCCTCGAACATATTTCCAGGAACTAGTTCCGATCAAAAAAAGAATGGTTCCATGTTCTTTCCATCATTGGGACTGTTTAGCGCAACTCTACATACAAGTGCTACCAATGCTTCGAAAAGATTTTACTACATTTTAGTCGTCTACAAATCTGCTACAAATTCGGCGGGTCGTCTGTGTCAGGTAATGAGGATTGAAAACCGACACGACTCAAGAATCGACAAAAGTCGTTTTCGACAAACGACAACGGTAATCGAGGTGATTGAAAAACTCCCGCTCGAAATAGTAAACAATTTCGAGGCCTGATTTTTATTATCGTGCGTTTACTGTACATACCAAGCTTCTTGTGAAAAGTTTTTTTTTAGTCCAATAGAACTTGAAATTCAATTATGAAAACAATAAAAATTCTTTAAAGATTTTGTTTTTATTTGAAAAAAATCAATACATATACCTATGGCAATAACATTATTAAAAAAATTATTACTTAAATAACATCGGCAATCTCTATCTCTATTCATTATGTATGAAACTAGAGCTGGAAAAAGAGAAGACGAACTTGGTTCGCATTTTGTACAAAACCCCAAAAAATATTCACATCACTAAACAATCTAAAGTGCTGTGAGCTTTCACATTTTGCAAGCTCCAAAACAAACGCACACTCAAAAGAGTTAATACAATCTCACTAATAGATGGCAGGCAACGATTTTGAGGAACCAAACGTATTTATTGTTAGGTACATAATCACGCTTATTCTGAGATTCGATCAAATCGAGTACCTATCCCTTGAATTCAAAACTTTCACTCGAATGAACTCCCCGCATTCTGAGTTTCGAGGGAAAGAAGTTCGTTGTCGAATGATTTCATTGGATGAATTTTATTTTCGAAATCAGCTGTATAAATATTTACTTAGCTTTCAGATTCTCAATTGTTGTTGGTTTTAATTTGAGTAAAGATGGCATTTATGTATTCTTGCCCTTCAAGCAAAATCACTGACCCAACTTTTGCCGTCATTTTTGGATTCGCAAAATATGAGGCGTTCCACGCACACATTTGTAAATTCGCTGTATCTACACAACAAGTAGAGTGAGAGTCGTGAGAATTTTCGTTTTGTCTTTTTTATGCAATAGATTGAGAATAATGAGAGAGTGAACATCAGCCGGTGATTAATCTTTCGTTGACGTTCGTGGTGATAACTTTAAACTACGTATATTTATCTATCTTGACGCAGAAGAAAAGACCTCAAACGTTTTTGTTGTGAAAATAACTATTTTTACCTAATTAATAAGTTCCTAGAAAAAATCCATGCAAATGTAAACAAACTTGTTTGTATTTCGTCTGAAAAAAGTAATTATGTTCGATACTCGATTGTCATCTGCCAGCGCGAGCTCGCTCTCTCATTCTCGCATCAACACATACAAAAGTGGGTCAGCGGTGATTCTAATTTCCATACTAATTTGAATGCGGAGTCTTCCATATGTCATTGACTCCGTTTATAAAAACCGAAAACGGACTCTCTTGGTGGAGGGAGAAATACATATACATACATACATACCCCTGCTTGCGATGATATCTCTCCCGATTGTCAATCGAGGCATGAGCATGACTGATTGTCCACACAACACAGCATTAATATACCCTTTTTTATTGCCAACCTCTGACTATCACACTAGAGATCGACAATAGAAATATCCATAATTCATACTTTCCGATACGTCATTCCTCTTTCATATCCGACAATGGGCGGCTTATGGCCTCTATTTACACCTCAAACACATTATTTGTGTTATTCTTGACACTCGACGCATTTGCCATATTATTTAATAAAAATAATAGTTTGTCCAATTATTCAAATCTAGACTATACTGGTTGGGATTCTTTGGTACATACAAACGTATTCCCATTTGTTACTTGATATCATATTGTCAAATAAGTTTAGTTCAGATTCTACTTTCCGTAAATCTATACAGAGTTAGACAATTTAATAGTTTAATTTACGAATTCTTCATAGCCCAGCTCTCCGATAATCTAACGCTATTGGCAATATCCAACTACATAATGTACGAGGGGAACTAACAAAAGTTCGCTTAGTGAATCTTAATCTTTTTTTAATTTCTCCACATAATTTCCATTCATTTCAATCCATTTCTTCAGCCGATAAATCCATCTTTCGAAATTCCCTTTTTGCAGCTATTCGATTTCTACATTGACTGCATTAATAATCTGCTCATTAGATGTGAAGATTTTTTCCCTCAAATCTTTTTTTATTTTCCGCAACAGCTCATTGATGCCCGAGCGCACAAGAAATTTGTTAGTTTTTTTAAACAAAAGTAGCGGCGCAGCTCCTTTTTTGTCGGTGTCCTAAAAAATATTGGAAAACTTGTGGTAAGCAACTTTCAGTATACCAATTAGCAGTAGTGACTGTCTGAGCAGTTTTAAGTGGGATGACGGCGGCCATTTTGAAGTACATCGACATCATAACTTTTTCGCAGACTTTTGTTTTTTGCGAGACTTCTTTTTTGGCCCTTAATTGAGGACTTACACGTTGCACCTTCTGGGCTTCATACCATGGACTGTTGTTTGTTTTCTTTGTCGTGCTTGTAAAACCAAGATTCATCAACTGTTACGACCTTATTGAAGCAGCTTGACTTCAAACCGAAAACGAGCTTTTTTTGCTTTCCTTTCAACATTTTTGGAACCCATCGAGCTGACTTCTTAGAATGTTTCAGGTGATAACTTAAGATTCGTGACACAGGCATGACATTCAACCCTAAGTTCATCCGCTATTATCTTCTTTGTCATCCACCTGGCATCTTCGTCAATTTTAGCCTTCACCAGGGCCCCATTTGTATGGTCGTTCGAGGATTTTAGCCGACCTTTACGAGATTCTTCCTTCACAGAAAAATGGCCATTTGACTGGCGTTAGTTGACGTCTAAATGCGAAGAGAATTGCAAACCGAATTTTTTTCTGTGTTGGCAGGGGAACTGAAGCCGACCTTAAGCTTATGTCACTAATTTTTCTATTTCTTGTCCTTATTTTTACCTATTGTTCTGAAATTTGAAAATAAATATTTGTTAGATTATAAGCTACAGAAATGCATCATTTTTTTAACTACTAAATTATAACCAACTAAGGCGTCGGTTATAGCTGTCCGTAAAATGCATTCGTAAAAACACGAAGCAGAACAAAACTGAAACATTTAACCATAGCAAACCATAGGAATTGTGTGGAAAATGTTGTCGAATTGACTTAAACCTTTTACGACTGGGAAAAATTAATAAATTCGTTTTCTAGACAATTTACAGATCAATTGCTTAATGTTTTTTGACGAACTAACTTTATAATTCAAAAGCGAACTTTTGTTAGTCCCTCCGTATTTCCAACTAGTCCATTTTTTTTTTTTCGTTCTTACTTGAAATTCCCGCACACATGCACTAATGTGTGTTCTTGTTCATTTCCCAAAAAATTGGCAATTACTTATAACGCGTGAAGGTTATTTTAGTTTTTTTTTTTTTCATTAATTTTCATATTTGTATGCATTTGAGGTTTTTTTTTTTTCAAAATTTTGCTGCTCTGACTTTCTGCAATAACAAAACAAAGTGTATGCCTAGTCTGATCTATTCTCGAACAAGAATAACATCAAACAATCTATGAACATTTCTCAAGGGTACAAATATTTTTTACAGAAATCCTTTAAGCTCAATTTGCTATTGATTGTATTGGTCATTCTAAATACTTACACATGAGCCGGAATTTTCGGTAAGTTATAAATACTTGTGAATGTTCGGTAACGAATATAAAAAAAAAAATTAAAAAAAATATTTTATTATAAATACACTTTCGGAAACAAAATGTTGAATCCTTTGTACCCATCATTTTTCAAAATGCCACTGATTTTCAGATATACCTGACAAATTTCGTCCGGGCAGCATACAAGGGGAGGATTAAAAAAAAAATGCTAACTCCAAAGAGTAAATTTTTTTTTACCATAGCGTTTCAAAATTTACGCTATAAGAGTCAATAGAGCAACAACACTTGTTCAAAGAATTTTGTGTTGTGTTTGTATTAATCAACAGTACTACATATAAACAAAAAAAAAAACAAAAAACAAAAATCATTATGATCTTTTACTAATTTAAACTCTTCGATTTGCTTCATCCAACCAAAAAAATTGTTGACGTATTTTTGAACGTCTTTGCTGTACCTTTACTGAGTATTAACAGATAAAAACTGGACAACCATCTAACTACAATCAGAGCAATGGCCGCAAGGATGACAACTCCAAATCGAGATATTCGTCGAGGTGAGTAGATACTTTCTAACTGTTAACAAAGTGTTGGCATTTTTATTTGAAAACATTTTCTTTCAACTTAGAAGCCCATCAAGAAGTCGAACTGATGAGAAGAGCAAATACAATTATTCAAGAGAATCAGAGAAAGAACGCCATCGCTCAATGGATCGGTCTCGAGATCGAGAACGCCGTCGTTCCCGCGAAAAAAGAGGTAGCAAGTCACGTGATCGTAGAAGAAGTCGTTCGGGTGATCGGAAGGCGAATAGAGGTCGCGATCGACGACGGAGTAGATCTGGTGATCGACGAAGTCGGTCTAAAGAGAGACGACTCAGTCCGATACGAGAGAAGCCGGGGCGGTCTAAAGTAATTCCCAATTCAAGAGATAAAAGGTATGTATTGTTTTTTTTTTAGTGTTTTCATATCATTTTACACACGTGTCAATACAACTCAACTGCAACTCTTACTTTAAAAGTATTTTTTTTACAAAAATCGACAAGTTTTACTTTGATGGGCCTAAGTCTTAACCACTATGTCTCTCTAGGTGGCTGGATCTATCGCTAGCTGGCCCATCTGCGCACGCCATGTTGGTTATTTGTCCAATATCGAAATACAGTTGTCCCTCAGGAGTAGAGTTGAAGATTATTCAAATCTATTGACTTGGTTTTTATAGCTATACAGCCCGTAAAGTTCTTCAATGTATCTTCTCCTCTAGACTTCTGTGACACAAAATGAACCAAAGGTCAAACCAAACGATAAACATGACAACTTTCTGCTCTAAGCAACTGAGGTTGTTTTATTTTTGAACAATTGTTGTTTGAGAGAAGCAACAAGTGGCACAGTCACTTCGGTAGGCATGATAGCTATTTCGAACTACACCACTAATTCATCATCAGACTCCTTTTAAGTGATTGCTTTGAATATTTCTAAGAATACAATTCACTTGGGAAGACATTTCTGCTTTTCCCTGTCAGGAAATGAAACTTGCATTTCGATTTGTCAATTGACCAAGTGACTACCACTTGCCCCAACTGAGCGATAAGTACAAGTCCGCCAATAGGTGAGTAGAACGGAGGAGAAGACCCACCTCTTTGGATTGTTGTTGCTACGAGGTGTTTTTGTTTTTTATTTTTATCCGCCCTCGAAAGAGTCTACACTTTTGCGTCATATAGCAGGACGGGAATGATGAGGGTATTATACAAGATCATTCATTTCATGGTTTCAAGTTGGTAGCGCTGGCAGTTGACACCTGTCAAACTCAGCTGTCACTTGAAGTGTCATAATATTAGTTGTATGTTTGCCATTTACGATAATAAATCGCTTAACAATATAACAATGCTTTCAATTTATTAAAACTTACTACAAAAGTTTTGATTCAAACGTAGTCACTTTTCGCGTATTACGCTATGATTATGGTCGTCATAATCGACCGACTACGAAAGCGATAGGTAAAATTGTGAAAAAATTTGAAGGGAGTGGAAGTGTTACTGATGTCGTAAGGCCTAATCGTAATACACGCTCAGTCGAAAAGTGTCATTGGTCCGTATTTCTTCGAAGATGCCAATGGGCAGACGGTTAAAGCCAATTCGGAGCGATATGGTCGAATGATAATCAATTTTTTTTTGGCCGGCGATTGAAGATCATGACTTGGACGATATGTGGTTCCAACAAGATGGGGCAACAAGTCACACAACACCACCAATTATGGATTTATTGCGTGAGAAGTTTCCTGGTCGCGTAATTTCACGTTTTGGCGACGTCAATTGGCCACGTCAATTGGCCACCAACGATTTGATATCGTTAGACTTTTTTTTCTGTGGGGCTACGCAAAAGACCTTGTTTACGCGAAAAATCTCCCCGAACTCTAGACGCATTAAAAACCAACATTACTCAAGTTATGGCCGAGATCGCATGTATATTGTTTTTCACACTTAATGGCAATGTCCAAACTTTATAATGAAATACAATTTTCATTTAGCCTTACTTTCGAAACCGAAAAATTAACGACCCTTTGCATATAACGTCCGCTTGGTCGTAAGAGGGCTTTGCTACTCAATTGTCTTCTAAGCCCGTAGAAATGGCGATTGGCAAAAGTTTCTTTGCTTGATCTCAAAGCCTAGATAGACGTTTTTTACTACCTTAATATTAAAGAAATCACATGAAAGCGCGTCACCTTGTCTGAAACCTTTTCTGACATCGAACGGTTCGATGGTCTTCTTACCGGTTTTATGGGCCAGCGAGCGTTAAGGCGTTTACAGATTATTGCAGACGGAATCTTGTATGTGATGTCCAGGAGACATCTCTGTAGTTGACGCAGTCCAAAGGATCGTCTTTCTTTAGAAGATTTTATTCATCGGACATATTATGTACTTTCATCCGAACAATTTTTTCAGATGAGTTGGGGTGTGTTTAGGAGTCAAGCCATGAGCTCGCGCCGCTTTATTGGATTAACATAAGTTTAGATATGCATACCCTCACTTCATGTTGATCAGGTTGAAGGTTTTATCTCGGTCCTGGTCGTTGTAACTAGCGTTGTACGAGATATGCTTCTTGTTTAACCGCATGAACTTGTACCATAGGTTTCTTCTTGTTGGTCGCTTTGTGAAACATAGTACACATTTCCGATGACTTCCTGTCATAAGCGCTTATTATCCGTTTCCGTAATATCCGCAAGATTTACGAAAAAAAAGTACTCTCCTCGAGTGTGCTTTGTTTGAGATTCTATGTGCCGGGAATTCTATTGCTACTTGCAAATTTGGGTGTTCTACCTTGTTGAGAGATTTTGATGGTGACTGAGGCAGTCAAATCTTATATGAGCTCATACCTCCTGGTTGCGGCTTTGTCTTTGGATCAGGGTGGAGGGTGACAGTCTACCCCCTGCCCATTTCCTCTGACAGGCCATCGCTAAGGAGGGAGACTGGTGCGTGGCGAAAGTGGGTGATTAATCCAGTCCGCTTTGCTGCTTGACGTCGGTGGATGGATTGTCTATTGAAAAAGGATGAGGGCACCGTGGCAGTCTGGCTCCCGTTTACTTTCTTTTAATTATCAGTCCACATGACAGACTAGTGATCTTGATTGAAGCACTCCGTCCTACTGCTTGGTACCGAAAGATTCTCTTAGACTTAGTTTTTAATATATGTATTGTACGTGAGAGGCCAGACATAAATATTTGTATGATTTTTAAAACCAGTAGACGCAAGAAAATGTCATTGACCTGTTCTTGTCAATGAAATACTTGATGATCTCGTCTCAGTTAAAAAAAAATTTTAATTTCTTATAAGTAATAGTGAAACATTATTTTTTTTTTTCTATTTAGGCGTCGAAGCTATTCGCCGAAACCTTTCAAACGAGGCCGCACACCACCGAATGGACTTGGTGAACAGTCGCCTCGAGCCGATTTGAGTCCAGAGGAGAGAGATGCCCGCACAGTTTTTTGTATGCAACTGTCACAACGTATTCGCGCAAGAGATTTGGAGGAATTCTTTTCGAGTGTCGGCAAGGTGCGTGACGTAAGACTAATCACATGCAACAAGACGAAACGATTCAAGGGGATCGCCTACATTGAGTTTAAAGACCCCGAATCGGTTGCGTTAGCGCTCGGCCTATCCGGGCAAAGGCTATTGGGCATACCAATATGTGTGCAACACACACAAGCAGAGAAAAATCGTATTGCCAATGCTATACCAACATTTACGCCGAAAAATCACACAGGACCCATGCGACTCTATGTCGGCTCTTTGCATTTCAACATAACCGAAGACATGTTGCGAGGAATTTTCGAGCCATTTGGAAAAATCGATTCGATCCAGTTGATTTCAGACACAGAAACAGGGCGCTCAAAGGGATACGGATTCATTACGGTAAATATACTCGCAATCACCATTTCATACTTTAAATAATAATAATTCCATTTTTAATCTAGTACCACAACGCAGAAGATGCAAAGAAAGCGCTCGAGCAACTAAATGGATTCGAATTGGCCGGCCGTCCAATGAAAGTAGGAAACGTTACTGAGCGTCTGGACATGAACACAACAGCCCTCGATACAGATGAAATGGATCGCAGTGGTATTGATCTTGGAGCAACCGGTAGGTTGCAGCTTATGTTTAAGCTGGCAGAAGGTGCTGGACTAGCTGTGCCACAAGCTGCTGCCAATGCATTGTTAGCAACTGCCCCTCAACCGGTTTCCGTACAACAACAGCAGACACAGAGTCCAGCTATAGCGACACAGTGCTTCATGCTGGCCAATATGTTTGATCCGAAAAAGGAGACAAATCCATTCTGGGACACCGAAATACGGGACGATGTAATAGAGGAGTGCAGAAAACATGGTGGCATTTTGCACATTTATGTCGATAAAGAGTCATCCACCGGAAACGTTTACGCCAAGTGTCCTAGCATAACAACAGCGGTATTGGCTGTTAACGCACTACATGGACGATGGTTTGCGGGTCGGGTTATTACTGCTGCATATGTACCACTTATCAACTATCATACATTGTTCCCAGACGCACTTACAGCAACTAACTTACTAAATACCATAAGAAAAACGGCTGACTAGATGAAATAGTTTTGAACTTGATTTTATGTTACGTGAACTCTATAATAAAAAAAAAAAACACAGCTTAAGGTGGAGTTTATTTTTGGGGCAATCAAATTGGCATTTTTTAATAGAGGTTTTGTAGATGTTAGTAAGTATAGGGGCAGTACAAAGATGGTCTTACGAGTAAGGGGAACTCCGAAAGATGGAGAACTTTTAGTTGTATAGTACCCTGAGATACCTAGTATATAGACAAGCACGTAAAAATAGTGAAAAATTGGGTAGTTCCATAAAATTCAGTCGGCAGTGCTCGAGGGAAAACTTTCCTTACCAGTTGACTTGTAGGTAAAATCACTGTAGATTTATTATATTAACCAACGGACCTACTGATCGACTTTAAAATACGGACGAATAAAAAACGACGACGAATTGTGCTTCCTTCTGCATGGGTGGACAAAATTGTGAAGAATCATCAAATTATGGAAAATATGGAAAAATCTCTGCAGTCCTTCGCACTCGATATATAAGTGCGAAATTGGCCTATTCGCTAAGAGTAGTCACCTCGGCGGGCATTTCCGATTTGGTACAAATTAATTTACACCATTCGATTGTAGCTTCTTCTAATTTAATATTCCTTCTGCAATTAGGTAAAGAAGATATTGAGAAGAACCATGATTACAGTGACAGGTGCACAGTAGAACTAATGCCAAAAGAATATCCACTGTTGCATGTTGCATTTCATTTAAAAACAATCTCACGCTTCGATTTGTGGAGTTACAGCTAATTAAGAAGATCGACTTTCAAGATCGCCGTCATGATGACAATCTAATTAGAAAAAGCTAAACAGTTTAGAAAGGAGACGTTCTAACGCTCACCAGCACCACACAACACATCATTATCATCGGGAAACAGTGACTTCAATAGGTGAGTACCTTTTTAACTATACAATGGAAACGAACCTTCAAGTGTGTAACACAGGCTCTGACCTATTTTTTAAAACGTCATGCTCAGCTCATGCAGCAAGTTCCATCTAAATAAATTAGTCAGCTAACGATGAGTTTTTCATAAGCAATAACTGCAAACCAAATAAACGAATGCATCTTAAATTTATACAAATTTATTCCTATCAAATAAAGCCAACATAGTGAACATTTTCGTAGTTATTGTACGTAAATAAAATAACTTGAAGTTAAAGTTCTCTTTGATGCAATATGTGTATAATTTTGGGAGTGGGAAAGACCAAATGACGCGATAATTCTATCAGTTACTAGGATTTACACGCGGCTTCGCTCCCGCTACAGAAGTACCTAGTGTAGTAGAAAAATTGTTTCCACATACAAACTGTCGCTAATAACTCGGGCCATTGTTAGAAATGCTGAAGGATCTAGATAAAGAGGGGGAGTTCCATGGTTCGCTCGTGTCATGTTAAATTGGATGTGAATGTGGTGAAGCACTTGGGTGATTGGGAAACAGGGGTAAGAGGATGAAATGGATAGCTCCAATTATAGTAAATTCCCTTTAAGCTTTAATTTTGTAAGTCATCGGAACTCTGTGTACAACTGTGATTATTGAGTTAAGGTTGGGGTGATGACGGTGTCGTGAAATAACGCCGCAAAATAAGACCGAATTTCAAAATTCGGCGTTACATATTTCGCTTTCGTAATGAGAAATAAAGCCGAATTTTGCAATTTTACTGATTAGCTAAGACCCGCTCGATATCTTTCCAAAAATTGTACAGTGTTCGGGTTAAATAATATCAGAGGTGTGCTTGGTCTCCTCTCGTTTTGGACTTCAGCGTGCCATCACCTTAGATATGAAATCCTTTATCCCTAATAGGATAAAGAATATCAAATCAAAAGAAAACACGTTGTACAACTCGAGCCATAAAGAGGCTATGAGAATGAGACAGTTGAGTTTTCGGTCTTACAAAGCCAACCCATCTGAGAAAACCCGAAAAAAACTTTAAACGAGCCAGAAATGACTGTAATGCCTGTCAAATTCTCATATGACCAAAAGTTGAGGCAAAAAATACTACAACGTCCCAAAGGTAGTAACAACTTTTCACAAGCTGTCAGCTCTCTATACAAAGCTAATCTGCTCGCTGCACATTTCTGCTGCTCTATGCTCCCAGACTACGCTTTGTCCCAACCTGCACTCGAGAGCATCGAATTTACCATGGGATAAATTCATTTTCGCACTCGCACAGTTGCAAGAGTACCTAATGATGTCAACATAAATAAATACACTGGTCCAGGGGGTCTAGCACGTAACTTGATACAATCGAGCTCTGGCAGCACCTAATTTGTCTCAATCGACAATCGAGCTCTGGCAGCACCTAATTTGTCTCAATCGAGGATAATCAATCGAGAATAATCGATTGAGACAAATTAGGTGCTGCCAGAGCTCGATTGTATCGACTGAACTCGATTGTATCAAGTTACGTGCTAGACCCCCAGCCTGTATCTTCCTAATCGTTCTGAAGAGGTGTTTTTCCACTCTGGCAAAACACTGCGTACGCTTTTTCATCTGTCCTATTTTTCTGGACTCTTTCCGAGGAAAACAGCATTTGTCCAGCCCGTCCCTAAAAAGGCGAATCTTCTTCTGACACCAATTAACGACCTATAGCACTTACGTCCATTATTTCTAAGGTCATGGAAACGCCTTATGAAATATCTTGAATCACGGAAACTCCTCAATGATCGCCAGTACGATTTTCGTGGCAACAGTCCCACTGGCATTTTAAAATGGGGTTCAGCCAAATGAGTGAAATATATAAATAAAATAAAATAAATAGCTGGCGAAATAGGCGGGTGACTTACTAGGGCTAGCTTCTCGCAACCATTTGTTTGTGATTGCTGTCTGCTGTCTCTAAAGCAAACCCCGGATCTACAGCCATTATTCATGAGTGGCACTTGCATAACTGAAACCGAAAGACTTTCCATCCATCTCGGTATGTGCGTTCATGACAACATTCATTGGAATGACCATGTGCACGAAGTCGCCAAGGGTGCTGCGAACGGTGCAAGAAATATCTGATCTGGCTACAATATTAGCCAGTTAGTTCATTCGTCTTCAACGCTTAGCTGCTAGGGTATAGCTTATTTGCTTTTTCGTTGAAACGAGAGTTCATGCATCACGAACACTTGCTTACGTACCCATTCTAGGACGGCCACAGCATTCTTGTGGTATTACAAGTATTTAAGGTGACCCATCTAGCGTTCGCCTCTCTTGTGGCTTTTCTCCCTGCTTCAAGCTTGAGTTGCACGCACTCAATGACGGGATGTTCACAGATGGTTTACCTTGTTCTGAAACAGCTGTCGAACCTTGTCTTGTCAATTCGTCTGCTTTATCACTTGCTGGAATGCTTTCATGTCGCTGAACGCAGCAGAGCAATAGCTTGTGCTGTGTACAATTTTTTGCCTAATTTATATCAGAATTTTGCCACTATACGCATACAAGAGTGATTTTGAAAGGGCTGTAAACAAAATGCTAACAATTTTTCCAAAAAACAGTGATCAAGTTTCGATTCAGTTTAAATTCGGTCTGTCAATTCGTTCATGTAAACGTAGATAGTAATAGAAAATCATTCGAGAAAATTAAATTAAATTTTAATTAAAAAAATGTAGTCTTAGGCCCAATGCACAAAAAAATTGAAAAAAAAAAAACAGTTGGCAACTCGGGTTACAGACTAGTTACGGACTCAGTTGTGACTTGACTCCACACACGAGAAAACTCATCAGTCATCACTCATCACCAATCAAAATCGATAGTACGTTCAATGTCGTCATGTGTTTTTTTTACCTCCCCCACCAGCAAAAGGTTGGTCTGTTGTTCGGTCATCTTCGACAAAGTAGAAACTGAAATGAATAGGCAAACCGACATGCAAATCAAGAGACGACTGGTTACAAACTGGGTTTTGTGAATCGCAGACGAGTTTTCAACCAGTAGCGTCGTGTGCGGCGTCCCATTTGATTACACAGGGTATGACTCAAAGCAAACTAGTTCCTAATTCTCATCTTTTGTCAGTTTTTTCCCTGTTGCTCCGTGTGCATTGGGCCTTAAAGTTATTCATCACATTGTCAGCATTTTTTAAATCAGGAAACCGCTGCTGAGGTGCCACTGCTTCATAGCTACCGAAGTGTGGAGTGTCAGGAACATGACCGATTTGATGATCGATTTTTCAAAATCACTATTTATTCTGCTCCAGCTCCCCTTACAGCTACATTCCTTCACGACACCTATTCAAAATTAAAACTGAATAATATTTATGTACCTACGCTTTATAAGAAAACTCACGTGATATGTTTCGATTTCTGGCTTTAAAAACTGGTATAGTACTTTATTGTAAGTGTCGCCGTTGCTTTTAATTATTAATATTTTTTTTTTTTTCATTTTAAGTAATTTCTTTAAAAAACCGCACCTCCCGTAATAGTAAAAAGTGTTTGTATTATGTTCTTCGACAAGAATTCGTAATTATTTGGCAACGCCAAAGCTATCGTGTTCATGTCCTATAGACAGGCTTAATAGATGGCTTCAGCAATGTTTGTACTCTGCTCGGCGCAAGGCCGTCGCTCTTTTATTTTGTCTTGGGCGCCACTTAATTTTCCTGACATACACATTTAAAAATTGTCCATAGCCTTTCTTCATCTAGAATGTTCCACTAATATCCCTCTTTATGTTCACAAAGCAAGACACTTTCTCTATCATGAAACATTATTGTTTTCACAACACATACCTACTTTATTTTTTCAGGTGTTCTACGCCACTTACCTATAATCTTTCTATATATGTAAATAAAACTCGAATAACCATCCAGTTATTGTAAATTTCCCTTTATTTTTAAACCATTCAAAATTGACTACATTCAGTTAACCTAGCAAAAGTTAAGTTCGCCTTTTTGTTACCCATCATCGGTAGCAGACTTACAAACTAAATGTTAACAATTATATGTGTGTATCGCCCGGCTTTTCATTAATTTTAATGAACTAGTGACAAAATGAATGTTGTTATTTTCTTCTTAAGAATATATCGTTATAACTTCGCGTCCTCCTCCACGAACCATTAACACTTTCTCCAGACCTTCCGTTAATACTTCCAAGAACTCCATATCTATTAAAAATTACATTAAGGATTGTAACAGTTGTTGTTTGATTTTGTTTAACAATAAAGAAAGTAAATACATCAATTACCATCAAATGTTTTAGAGTTGATTTTATAAAAGAATTGTAATTTGTCAAAACGAATTGTTTAAGGCTGCAGTTATAGCTATCAGTAAAATGTATCCGTAAAAAAATTGTTTCACTTTTTTGGAGCACTTAAAGTTAATCGTTGAACTCAATCTTGGTCTTAAATAGTTGCTTTTGAATTATAAAACTAATTCATCAAAAAAAATTAAGCAATTGATCTTTAAATTTTCTAAAAACAGAATTTCTTTATTTTTCCGTACGAAAAATTTTTTCTGTTCAACTTCTCAACCAGTTTCACGAAGTATTCCACTGAATTCCTATGATATGCTATGGTTAAATGTTTCAGTTTTGTTCTGTTGCGTGTTTTTACGGATGGACTTTTCTGATAGCTATAACTGCAGCCTAAGCAAAATATCGACAGTCGACATTAAGAAAAAATGGCGCCCAATACGAGAACCACTTTTGAAAAACTAAAAACTTCGTTTTTTGGGTGAATAGTGGCAGTGGGATATTTGCATTGCTTATGCGATGACGATGACTATTAACAAGCTAAACTCAGGCAAATATATTGCAAGCTAAGTTGCCTTTTTAAAATACATAAATCAAAATTATGTATCTTCAAAATCCCCTTGTTAAGAAGAAAATTGCTCTTTTATTGCCGATGCACGGCACGATGAACTCCATTGAGTAATTTCAGTGGCGTTTTGATATGTTGGCCTCATTTTTTGAAGTGCCCACGACTGAACGTAAATTAATACATTTTCAAGCTTGACAGCTGACAGAACTATCACGATAACTTACAGCTTCTATAATAAAAAAACTCTAAAACACTCTTCTACTATAACAACAAAAGTTGATCTGAAATGAAAAGAAATTATTTGCAAAAGGATACAGTTGCTCTCTCTGCCAACTTGTAAGTCCTTTGGTGGTCCTGGTAAATTCATTATTACCAATTGTGCATCTACTGACTTATTTACAATGACTTCGTTTAATTTCACAGCCGTATGCATTCTTCGAACATTTAACTCATGTCTAAATAGAGAAAAAATATATTTTTGCAAATGTTGTTATTAAGAGACAAAAAAAAAATTACGGTCTTGACTTGATTTCCTTGTGTGGAGAAGTTTTCTCTGGCTTTTCTTCTTCGGGATCACTATGCTCTATTCCCTTATTCGTTCTTAGAACTAATTCTTTTGAATCACCATCGGTGTTAGATGAATTACTTTTTTGTTTATCATCATCGTCCTTATAATATTCTACATGCTGTAAAAAAAACAAACAATGTTATTTAACACATGAAATCGATCTCGTTTAGATTGTCCTTACATTTTTTTCACTATTATCCTCAAAGGCTTCAGTAGGTTCAGTAAATCTAACCTTTGCAGCACTTGTTCTGGTAGTATCATGGTGATGATCTACTATTGCTTGAACCTAAAATATATTTTGTTTTGTTTCGTTAGTTAGGTTATGTTAAATTACAAAATATGAACACCAATATTGTTTTGTTTACATTTTTCTAAAATACCTTTAGATTAAGACATCAAAAATTTTATATCTGAATGATCTAACTCACGGCAAACAAAGTTAAGACCGGGACATACGAGCAAAGGCCTTGTTCTTATTTTTTTGCAAGTAAGTTGATACTTTTCAATTTTTGTGACTTCGATTTGTTTCTAAACTCGTGTTTGTCTATACGGAATAGGAAATGTCTTGGATATCAAAATTGATTTTTTTTTTCCAAAAACACATTCATATTTATTCACATACACATAGATTCACGATACGACAAAAAGTTGCAGCATGCTTTAAAATTATAAAAAAAATAATACATAATGCATCCACATTTTGAGTACTATAAAAAAAAATTCCAAAAAATAAATATTTTTTTTTTTAAAGAAACTGATCGTATGTCCCGGAGCTTAGAGAAATTCTCGCTTGGTATATTGAGCTTAGCGGATGAAACAAATCTTTAAACAGGCTTCACAATAATAAGGCCTTTGCATCTGTAGCAAAAAGCTTCCAATCGTTAAGTATTATTTTGGACAGCATTTTTCCAACTACATACATAGATTTTTTGATTAAACGACTCCATAAAACACTATTAATGAATATAAACAATTTTGTTGAAAATTGCACAAAACAAAAATAAAACGTGTGAAGTACAATCATGCGACAGTTAAGGTATGTCAGGAGAATCGACACGTCTGAAAATCCAAAAATGTTCAAACTAACAATGCTCGCGTTCTATTGACCGCTAGGTGACTAGCGACACGTCTTTACTTTTATAAAAAGAAAATTGACAAATCTTCATTTGCGATAGAGACTAAATTTTGACGTGAGTTTGACGTCTACCTATCAGTAAATGGAACGCGAGCTGTCACTTAAAGGAAGGTCTGATAATGAATTTGTGGTATTGTTCGAAAGCGGATTTTTATAATGATGGTTGGTTTCGATTCGAACATATTTGCCTTATGGTATGAATATTGAAAGTGTTTGTGTCCAAATTGTTTTTGTTCTGTACATGTTTTCGTACTGTTACCCCCTTGACATGGGACTGCTAGTGATATGTCAGTTTCATACAAACCTGCGAGGAATAATGAAGCAAACATAAGCCACTAGTCCTTTTGGTTCAGTAAAATCTTTGCGCGCCATTGCTATTTATTTACATACAAAACAGTGCCATCCATTGGAGAAACATTGAAACTGCGCAAAATAACGATTTATTCAAATTATTTCGAACTTTCTATAACAGATGGCACACTCAGCACTCAAACAAAATCGCACGAATTGCTCGATGACACGAGTGTTTTCTCTTCTCTCCACCCACCGTGAACCAATGGAGCTAGTGCTTATGTTTGCTTCAACGAAAAATTGGCTGCTAGCAGTCCATGGGCTACCGGTCACAATTTAAAGTTAAAAACAAAATATATAGATTTCACCGACTATTTAAATTAAACGGAGATATCAAAGATGCATTTAACAATGTCAAAGCAGAGGTTATTTCCCCAATGCACTCTTGACAACTGCAACTTCCACCCGAACTGCAAAGTTGCCAGACCAGTAGGGTAGTGAGGAGGAGTTCTCTCGCAACTACTTCAGATCTAAGTGGTAATTATCAGAATCAATTAGAGCTCCAAGCGAAGGATCCCAGGTTCGATCCCCGGAAAAACGCAAATTTCATCTTAAGGTTTTTTCTGCTGCGCCACCTCTCGCGAACGTCTGACAAACGTACGAGTTTATATGACTGTCATGAAAAAGCTTCTCAATTCAGCCGTTCGGACTCGGCATAAAATTGTAGGTCTCTTCCATTCGTCCCAAAAATAGATATAAAGTATATTTATTTTTAACGACGAAGAAACGCCACTCGTAATTCTAAATTCAAAATTCAAATTGGCGTGTTTTAAATCGTCGTAAACGCCACTCGGAAAAAGGGTTGATAACCATAAGAAAAATCACTGAAAAAAATGTCATCCCAAAGGAAAATTAAATCTCTGTTTGGATGACACTATATAACTTCCTTTTTTACACGCGCAAACAGGGCGCAGCTAACTAGTTTAATTGAGTACCTACTTTATGGAAGACAACGAGCCGCAGGGGTACATTTGCTAAGGGCTATAATTGTGCTGAAGTTGCGTGCAGGTGCAATTTCTGTTTTTGTGTACGAAAAAATGAAAGTGTGATTTCTTTCTCTACGCGATTTGTGCTCAAAGAAGTGCGCTATGAAATTAAATAGTTTGCATGCAAAACATATGATTATTTGAAATGTGAATGGCATTCGATTGAGCGACTACGAAGCTAATGATTGCACTTTGTAAGTAGCGTTGGTTGAGACCATGATTTTACTATAGGAATTCGGTGACGGAGCAATGCTTAAATGAACTACGACTTTCAGTTAGACATTTCCATAATTGGAAAATATTCCGCAGCAATTGATTGTCGGAGAACTACGAAGAAATTTGCCATGTAGCTGTCAAAAGTTAATGGTATAGCGCGGTATATCGCAATGCGGCGAAGTGCGCTATATGTCATCGGAGAATTTTTCCGAAAGTGAATCGCAACAGATACCTCGAATGGAAGTTCGATTCATTAAGCAAATAGATAGTCATAATCAGCCTCCTTCCACAGCACAGAATTCGAAACGACTGAGTCTATTACGGTTGTTACAAGACATGTGCATCATCGGAGCGCTCTTTCGATGGAAAATATCGCTGCTGCCAGTGCAAGTGTGGGTAAAGACCCAAATTTATCGATTCCTAGGAGTTTTCAAACTCTGGACTTGTCTTATTATGGCATTTTTTTGCACTTGAACTTACACGCGCGCCGCCCGGCCGGCCGATTAGGTCTTCGCACAACGAGTTGAATATTCAATCAACGTTTTCTTCAGGCCTTTTCTATCTCGTCGGATATTTGGATAACCAGCATTTTCATATATATGAGGGTATGAAAAGCCACAAGTGATTGTAGAGAGGCCAATGCGTCCCAAAAAAATATTCTGTGTGCCTTGTGGTCTGGTAGTGTCATTGACCTGCACATTTTCCAAAACGAACGACTGTAACCGTCAATTTACAGCGCAAACAGTTTTTATTGAAATCTTAATTTTTTTGTGTTTTTATTTTACTTTCCAAAACTAAAATTAGATAATCCATTGTATCGGATGTTTCTAAGATCCTCAAAAGAGGTAGAATACTAAACAACACCCTTTCGATGTTTTGACATTAATAGGTACGTCATCCAAGTCGAAATATATGAATCTACATGCTACAAAGTGGGGCTTAAGGTGGGTTTCCACATGTCGGTTGATTGACAAAGTTTGACACACAGTCAGTTCATTTCCACTTATGTCAATTATTGGCAAAAAAATCATTTGTCAGTTCATTGACAATGAAATTTTGACAATATTGTGTTTGTCAATTCACTAAAAGATATTTCCTTTTGCGCTGCCAATTTGAAATTGTCATCTCTTTGTGTCTAATCATTGACAAACATGATGCCAATTAATTTTTCCTGCCAATTAAAGACAAAGTGAGTAAAGTGTTTAGTCGAAATCGCAATAGAGTCTCTGTCCACGGATGCGAAGCTTATGCAAGTACTAAATAATTAACTCCCTTCTCTTCCTTCACGGTATTAATGACAATAAAACATAGTTGAACTTTGTAGATGTTTTCACGACTGTCTGAACTGGGTCAGCTATTTTTCTAATTTTGTCTGAAGATTAAACCTCCGACTTCTTGGTAAGCACTAAAGGACCATTCACATGGGAGCGAACGAACGAATTGATGAAATGCGAATAAACCACTTTTTATGCATTTATAAAAAGAAAATTTCACATTTTATAATTCGAAGATATCCTCCTCTTGGAATAAGGTTAAGTTCGAACGAATTTTTTATTCGCTACTTTGTGGAACGTGATTTAAATGATGTGGATTGTGAATAGACTGACAATTCGCGCCCGGGTGTTTTCGTTCGCGGCATAAAATTTGGATTTCGAAATTTCGTTATTTAAACTGTTAATAAACTTGTTTTCTTAATAAATTTTGATGGAATAATTAGTTATCCTCATCTTGGAGTAGTAAAATGTGCAATTTTCTGTTTATAAGTGCATAAAAAGTGGTTTGTTCGCATTTCATCAATTCGTTCGTTCGCTCCCATGTGAATGGTGCTTAAGAACTGAGCCACTGCGCTCACAAAATATTTATCAACTTTTGCCTGCTCCAAACCTTTAGGAATTAAATTCTAGGTGTAGCAAGCAATAATTTCAATACTAATCTTTAACTTTAAATGTCTATCTTAACCTAAAATAATATAAAGGTGTCAGAAATATGACGATTTCCCCATTGGACTAGAATCGTACAACATTTGAGCAACAAATAAAACATTTTATTTTATTTGCAAACATATAAAAAGGCGGCAACACTGCCAACTATGTTGCCATCGTTAGAGGGGCTTCGAAAAACCTGCTTTCTTATAGTAGTAGGCAGTTTCCAAGTGTTTCTGCGTAATTTGTGAGATTTTATTTCCTGAAACTCTTTGTGGGGTGTAGTAGGTAGGAACATGTGTTACACAACTTTATAACCTTTTTTTTTGTTTATTTAAATTAAAATATGAAATAAAATAATCCATATTTAGAATAGGTAATTTTTTTTTTTTATGATTCAATGAGAAAAAATGAGATAAAATCATTGGAACAAAAGTTATGTAGGTACTATAAGTGTGAACATGAGATGGTAGAACTGTTTATTGTCATAACGACAATAACTAAAGAATAAAATGTGAAAATCAAAATAGGCAAAGCTCAGGAGAAAAGAATGTCCAAAAAAAGATTTTCTTTATATTCATAAAACAAAAATTTGTTTTTCTTTTTTTTTTTAATTCTTATTATTACCAGAGGGAATTTATCCTCCCCTGTGCTCTCGTTAATGTCCACCAATGTTTGTGCCTTTATTTTTTGTTAAAGGAAAGAAAGTTATATTTTTTTAATAACAGGTATTAGTTAATTGTCTGCAGCTATTTTTTTTTTGTTTATGTATTGATTTAAGGTTTCATTTAACTTGATTATGATTTATGGTTGATGCATGAGTATGATAGTTAATTGAAAATAATTTATTTAATTTTATGTGGGACTTGACAAGTATTTGAAATGAAATAGAAAAAAACTTACAACTTTGAAATTGTCTTTCTTGTTAAGTCGCAGTTCACGTAACATTTGATTACGCTGTTCCATCATTAGGGTTCGTTCATAAGTGTACGCAGATATATCACTGGTCATCTGAAAGAAAGGTTTATTAGTTGTAGGGAGTATTGCTTTATTGGTGATTGTATTACCATTTCAACAACTTCAACATCGGCTTCGATACGTAAGTGATAAAGGAACGTCTTAAGATCCTTTTTCATTTGAATTGAGTTATCTTCCATTTGTGCGACAGTGAAAATTCGTAATTTACAATTTTTCCATGTTCGGTGTTGTTTCAGCAAGAACGGAAGTAACATCAATAGTCCACCATCATGGACAATCCACCAGATATCAATATTTCCGCAAATCTAATTAAAAATTTAATTAAGTAATTACAGAATTGTTTATTTTATACATAAGCAAGTCGACTCGATTTCCATAGTTGTGTCATTTTAGTATATTAATCCCTGACGCTATTTCTTGTCGTACACATTTACCTTACTTAATGCTAACCAATTCTATGAATTTTTTCACGAAATTGAAGTTTATCATTTACAGATGTGTCAAAAAGAATAATAATTAAAAAAAATGATTTCCAAAATGGATAAAATTATATTTTTAACTCTCATAACGCTGCCTTCATATTGTACACATATATAGGGCGGTGTCGAATGGAATACTCTTCAGCTTTTTGCATTTTGTGTTGCATTTAATTGTTTGTTATCGAATTTTCACCATTGGGTGACAGTAACATTGTTCCAATTGCCTAAGGATTGCACACGTAATAATCTTCAAAACCGCGAAATGGAAGAATCATGAAGCATCATTTGGTGTAATCCATTTAAATTGAACGCAATCGATTTTAAAGTGTATACTGATTTCGACCAAAATTCAGAATAAGCTCTTCTTACACGATAGTTTTTAGAGAATTGATTCAACATTGTACAAAATCTTTCTCTAAACGCAAAATTCCCTAAAAACACAAACCAGCCGAGGGATCGTGCTCACAAATTCGCGCAGTAGATCCTCCATTATTCTCGCTTTTCCGCCACCGTCTTTAAGCCATCAGAAGTAATCTCCCGAAACTCCTTTTTTCCCAATATTGACTTTTTCTGCCTTTTTTGGTTAAATTTGAAATTCATGTGCACTTTCTTCTTACAAGTAGGTACAATTTAAACAAAATATCGCCAAAGCATTACTTGCACACGTTGTTTTCGAACTTTCGACAAACATCCGAGACTATAACTGCCATGAAAAAGAGTCTCAGTTATGCCGTTCGAACTCTGCATGAAAATTGTAGGTCCCTTCTATTCCTTACAAAAAAGCTAGGCCTAGTGTTCCTACATACGAACCTGCTGCTACTTATTTATCTTTTTTTTGTGTCCTGTATGCAATTGATTTTAGATATGTACTTTCAATATTTTAAGGGGAATCGATGAAAAATTGCAAACAGCAAAAGTCAAAAGGACCAGCTGCTGAAGTTGTTCTTTTCTTTAAATTAAAAACTCAAGACCATCAAAGAAATAAATAATGTAGTAAATTTCGCCAAATACTGCAATCTGCTATTAAATAAAATTGTATTGTTGGCAAACATGAGCCACTGTTGCTTCTACTACTTGCGAAAGGAATTCCTTTAATTCTTGCCGCTCTGAGGAGCAGTTGATGCAAAAAGCACTTGGGCTGTATAGCTGCCATAAGTTGGCGATCTAGCGCCATTCTTATATCAGTTCTTCTTTTGTACGTCAAAATCGAGTGATCGTCAAATGATCCATCAATTTGATTGGAAGTTGATTGCCTGTCAGTTGCCTGTCACCTGGCTTTGTGGCAGGCCTTTTGCTTAAACATGCTGCCTCCTATGACTGGGCGATTAGTGCTAAAGAAATCTATAAATCGTTTGCCATTTCGATCGCGGTACTTACCGATCAGGATCAAATTTCTGAGTCCCTTATTGTCGATGCATACATTCGCATTTAGGGCTCTATTCGTAGCGGAAGAGGTATAGAGTTATGTGCGCGGCTTAACTGGTTGGGTTGTAAAGTATGTACAGTAAAACTTCCATAACTCGAACTTCTGAACTTCTTTAAGTCGAATTTCTCTGTTACTCGAAGTTTTATTGAGAACTCTTTTGGCCTCCATAACTCGAAGTTGCAATAACTCGAATTTATTTTCTTTCATTTTGAGAGTTCGACTTGTGGAAGTGCCACTTATAGTACTTTTCCACTTTTGGATAATAATGTACCACAGCTAGAAAATTGGGCTCACGGGGACTCCTTGTTATTTTTTTTAGAGTAGATTAAACACAGTGTTGCCGTTCGGTATGGCTAGAGTACTCTGCCGAATCTAACAATCTTATTTCTCTAATTCCCAATATGTATGCGTCCAAGAACTTCAACCGTTCACGTTCTTTAAAGTTTTTATAAAAATTTATTCAACATTGTACAAAATCTTTCTCTAAACGCAAAATTTAGTTTTGATTTTTGCAAAGGAAATTCCCAAGAGCGTGTAATGAAACAGTAGGTCTAATACTACACTACACTAATACCTCGTTTTCAAATAACAAACTTCGTCTGAACTCCCCCCTCAAATCCCTGGAGATAATTTTGATTTATTTCCCTTTCAACTCTCCCTATAACTAACTTTCAAAATGGCTGACAAAAGTACATTACAGATAGCCATTTTTTATCACTACCATGAAAATCGGAGATGAAAAGATTTACAAAACTTACCTTATGAGTAGATTCGGGATAAAAGTTGATACCTTTCGGTACTAGCAATGCCATTTGGCATGCTGCAGCTGTTCGAACAGTCTGAATGAATGTCCTCCAACTCTGTTTCGCGTCGTTACGCCAACTGTATGGCCATCCAACGATGACTGTATTTGGTTTCATACCACCTAATCCAATAGTTTGTATCCTATTCATTTAAAAATATTAATTTAAACAAAAATTGAAGTATAAACTAAAACACCATATCATACACAGAACTAATGCCTTCCTCAACTTCACGAGCTACTAGTATATCACAGAAGCCTTTGACTTTCTCATCATCCATCAATTTACGAAGTCCACTCTTAACCTGTGATGTGTGTGAACTAATTTTATTGTAATCGCCTGGTATCACAGAAACACATATGGTAAGACCTTTGCCGGCCTTAAGTTGTGTTGCAAACGAAAATATTTTCCTATATTTTGGCATTAGGTTATCATTCAACTTAGCCAGTACTAAAATTTGTGGACGCCAGTTCTTGGTATGCGGTGGACCTTCTTCGAGTCGCAGAAGTGAATAGCGTGCGGCAGTAAGAGCCATACCTCGGATGCCATCACCCCATTCCTTTTCAGCCCTATAGACGATACAATGGTTTCAAATGACTGTATCTAATGCAAAGGTGTCTGTCTGTATGCTTACCCTCTGTATTCGATATATTTATAGATGATGATAGCCATTCCCATTGCTATTAGAGCAAAGTACCACGATGTCATGAACATCACCGAAATGCAGAGTGTGAGACCGATCAGTGACAGCGACCAATGATAGTACTTGAAACGTGGCCTCCAGTTGGGCGTTCGCAAAAGTGTCTGAACAGCACAAGCCAGATTTACAAAACCGTAACACATCAGGAAGAACATTGAGAGCAGAGGGGCCAACAAGTCCACATTACCTATAAATTTCAAATGAATTTGCCATCCATCAATGGGACATTAAAAAAAACTTACCGAGCAATATTCCACATTGACAAATGCATATGGTCAGGAGAAGCGCTCTTGTTGGTTCTCCCCTTGATGAGGACTTGGCAAACGGTGCCAAGAACGGTATAATTTGATCTTTGGCTATGGCTTGTAATAGACGAGGAGCTCCTGTTAAACTCTGTAAGCCTGCGCCCAATGTGGACAAAAACGATCCAATCAGGATGACCCATTGATTTGGCCATGCGATATTTGCCACGACAAGCTTTCCACCTATTGACTGTCCAAATCTGAAATGTAAACCAATAGAATACCGATCTAAATGATTTCTAAAACGTACTTGTCACGTAAGAGTAAATTATCTACTGTGCCAGCAAAAAGCATCACACATGATAGATACACTGTGCTGGTGGTCAAAATTGCGCAAATTGTTCCGACGGGTATACTTTTTTGAGCGTCGGCAAGATCACCGGATCGGTTTGAGCCGGCCATAATACCTGAAATTTGATTTGAAATTTATTTTTTTCTTTTCTACCACTTTCAACAGCTGTAATACAAACCAGTGACAGATGGGAAGAAGATTCCTATTAATAATGTAAACGAGGTGGTAATATCGGCCATGATTTGGTTATATGAGGCGTCACCCACAACACCAATATCATTACCGTTATCGCCGTAAGCTATGAATTGACCTTTCTGTAAAGCAAAAACAACAAAAAAATAGGAAAATTAGTTATAAAATAAATTTAAGGTTAGAGGTATTGAGTTTTACTAATAAACAGTTTTAATCTAAAGAGTTCACAAAAGCCTGCTAGCGGTCGCTGGATTGGTGTAGGTGCGAGTTTGGGTCACTTTCTCTATATCCATTTTCTTTATTTCGCAAAGTGTGACAGTGACAGCAAAGTGAAACGATTTAGAATCGTAAAATGGATAGTACATTTTATTTGACCTTTGAGATAAGGGCTAAAAGATGTCCTGGCAGCCGACTCTTTCTCAAAGTTGTCCTGTAGTAAGGGCTGTAGCCTTTCCTTTCCTTTCCACCGTAGTCATTCACTTGTCGGACCTGAAACCTTTTCTGTGGTGTCAGGAAGGGATGTTTCAGGAATTACATAAGGAGCTTAGCTCAAATCGAATCTAATAAACTCTGGCTTAAAACTCCCGGGGAGAACTGCAGCAAACAGTTCTTCCGAAAATTCTCCCTCTGAAAATTGAACTACAGTCAACTTTCATTTTGAGAGTTCGACTTATGGAAGTTCCACTGTATTACTTACTAATCTGGACAAAAATAACCTAAGAATTCTGACAGGTATAATTACTGGACATGGTGTTATGAAAAAACATCTTCACCGAATTTGAGTTTCCCCGGACCCCACATGTAGACTTTGCCTGGAGAGCGACTGAATCCACTCTTCACATTCTCTCCGGCACTCTTTCGTATCAGAAAGAATGTCCTTAGCGAAGAAATCGTTACTACAGCAAAACTTGCAGACCTACCCCCAGAGAAGATACTTATCTTCCCGACTACCTTCGGAGTCAAAAGTTGGTTCTAGGACCTTATCAGGGAAGGCACAATAGGCTCCTTTATAGAGGCTCCAGTGCCAGGACCGGTGAAGGCTCATCTAATCTAATCTAAGGGCTATAGCATCATATGATCATTCCTGTACGAGGGTTTGTGTTGACAGCGCCGCTTATGGAAATACAGGTAGCTCTTTGCACTTTGCCGATATTGAGTAAAGTCCGGTGCCTTACATCTGTATGAATTTCGCTGAGCTCAGAAGATTGATAATGAGACCAAGAAAAAATCATCGTTAGACCAATCTCGAAACTTGCAGGTGGCCGAGGGAACTCTGGTTAAATGGTATGTTAAACGAGATCGAACGGTAAAAATATTCGCGCACCAACTGAAAAGAGCGCGGTAGGTTAATGACTACTGCGAAAGCTTCAGGACAGGTAAAGAGACAGATTCCATCAGTCACCTACTATGCCCCTCCCCAACAGCCCTCAAGTTCACCAGGTTGAACATCCTTGGCAGCTTTTTTTCGGTTAAAAAAGGCGAATCTGTAACGTTTTAAAAGCGAGATCTCGAAATGAGAGTTGAGAATGTTACACCGATTTTAACTATAGGTTACTCAAGCTGGGCGAGGGGCCTTAAGGTGCCAAATCTTAAACAGAACCGATTGAGCTTAAATCGTATATATTGGCTCGGGCTTGTTCCTGTTAGGTTAGGTTAGGTTGAAGTGGCTGCCGGCATACGCCAGCAAGACCACTATTAAGTCCATTGTGATACCATCCGGATTATAAAAATAATACTCCACGCCTAATTGTTAGAACCATTTTGAGCTTTTAATGAAGCGTAATAAACTTCTGATGTCATTAGTAATGAGGTCGCTAGCGTCGTTCAAGAAGAAAGCTCCTACTGGGATTTTCCTATTCCGAGAAAGTGCAGTGCGGCAGGAGCAGAGAAGGTGGGGGACAGTGTTCTCCTCCTGCTCGTCTCTACAGCTTCTGCAAAAATCATTTTAGGGAACACCAAGTCTGGTTGCGTGCCTGCCTATCAAACAGTGTCCAGTGATGACACCTATCATAGCGGTAATATGACGTCTTTTTAGAGACATCAAACACTTAGAGCGTTTCAGGAACAGCCTTGGCCGAACCTGCTTTGTCGCTAGTCCTGTTGTACCGTTTGAGCATTTAAGATTTGTTTCCCTAAAGGCGTCCAGCTTTAATCTAAGTTTACATGTAGCGATTGTTCCTGTTAAGTTCGGTAAAAATTGTACAAAAAGGGCGTGGCGCCTCCCATACAAAAACAAAAAAGATTGCAAATGCATTCCATCGCCTTGTCTAAAAGTAGTTGGTCTATATTGAGCTGAAACTTACAAATATTTCCAATGAAGTGAAAATGGGAGTAACTCAAAAGTTTTTTTTTTCTCTTTGGGCGCCACTTATGGCACCTGCCTAAATTAAATTTTCGTTCGATCATTTCCAAGGGTTTGACTTTAAAATAATGAGAAAAGCGTTTTCTTTTGCAATGGCTTTAGGGTAGGAAAGTTTATATGTACATTTTTTTTATTTTTAACAAAATAAGACATTTTCTAACTCGTTTTACAGTGTTAAATGTCAACGATTAAATAAATCAAATTGCTTTAGGTCTACTATTTATATAGAATTAAAAAATCGAAGTACTTACTTCCAAAAATGAGGGGAAAATGTTATCGTAAAATACTCCGCTTGATAAACCCTTGATTCCTCGAACTTTCGATACATTGTGAGCTAAAACAAAAATTCCAAATAAATTCAAACTGTAATAAATACTTTTCATATTAATTTGCTTACCTAAATAATAAGGATCGCACTCGCCGTTTGTGCAGAATAAATTATATAAAATGCCATTGTCATCCTTTGTGCAGTTGTCCAGTGGAATATCTTTAAGTAATCTCTTGCCAAGAACGCACATGCTATAAAATTAAATGGTAACATTATAGCATTTGCAAAAATGTTATAATACTCACTAAAGTTTGTCATTTCCATTTAAATTGTCGAATATTCCAACATAAACCGCTACGATGGATAGTATGACACAGGCCAAAGCAACCGTAGCAAATTTATTGACAAACTTGACACCCAGAAATACAATAAGTCCTAGAATGTACAATAAAGTGTTGATAACTAGACTTTATAAACTATAGCACACTATCGTGGTCTTACCCATTAAAACAAGGAGGCACGAGCCGTAAACTCGGAAATTATTGTACATTGCATCGGCGTCTTTAGTAAAGTCTCCAAATATAGAAAGCCACGGCGCCATATATGTCTGTAATCGGAATACATTAAATATTGTAAAAGGGCTATCTTTCTGTGTTCTAAAAGTATGTTTCACTGTTATACTTACAAGTACTATTTCCACAGCACCTACGATATACATAGCCGCAGCCAGCGTTGTTCCAGTGTAGAAGAGCATGCCAACAGCTCCTCCAAACTCTGGCCCAAGAGATCTAAAGAAATGTATTTGTATTTCATTAATCATTTTCTATTGACCTTTTTTATTGGATGGTAGCAACTAACAATAAAAATTGGAATTGCAGATGCACTCGTTGAAGGTGTAGTTAAAGATTGTAGTTGACAAGTGTTTCTATGAGTTGGGTAAATGTCATTCCTAAACAATTATTATAGGTGTGTGATAACAAAGATGTCATTTAAGAAAACACTATTACAACTACAGGGGTTTTAAACTGGCGCGAACATACGTTATGCTTCTGAGAGTCATAAACCAAAAACCGGCCGATCAGTACACACATTTCAGGAACACGTGTGTAGCATTTTATTTGCCTTGGACGTTAAAAAAATGTACTGTACTTTGTAAGAGTACTCTTCGTGTACAAGGTACATCATTCGTTAAGCAGAAGCTATAATTTTTGATCCCCCTTATCGTCACTGGACGGAATTTCAAATTTAATTGCTAACGAGTACTTGGGCGTATACGTAACTTTTTTTTATAGGAAACATAAGAACTTTTTATTTTTATCTTTGTCAACTTTATTTTATAAGCGGAACAAAGGAATTTGATGAAATTCGGCAAAATGAGAATTTTCTAATGCAAACTTTGCCCCCCTTTTTGAGTTCGAATTTCCCCAAATCGCTCCTGCAAACTTTGCTAAATTTGTTCATAAAAGGAAATTTGTTTCAAAATGTCATCTGCCTTTACCATTTCAGTTGGGCGAACTGTTTTAAATATGGGATAACAGGCAGATGGATGAGGGAATGAAGAAGTACAAGGTCTGTCCTGGGACCAGTCTTAAGAAACATATTCAACCCTATCACGAATTCCAGCGTAATCGAAAATACGCTATCAATCCCGCAAAATGCATCATGGAATTTATTTGTAGTAGAATCGTAGTGGAAAATCTGCTACAAATTTTGAATTTCGTGGAATTTGGTGCACTGATTCCGAATGAAACGGAAAACTAACTTTTTCTACGACAAGTAATTTATGTGACGGGAACGTTGGGAAAAACCTAAGTAAAAAGTAAGCTCGAAGTAATTCAACACGAAAGCACACCGGGGTCAAACTCATGTTCCAGCTCCTCTAATACAAATTTTTAATCGCGGTTTATTGAGTCGAAAATTTCTTTGAATCCTGTAAGTTTATTATTCTTCTGAAAACATAAAACGAATTTAATTCAAAGGGGTCACTAGCGTCTCGAAGTATTTTTCTCTGAATTTTCAGATTTCTGTCTGGAGGGGTCTGTTCGACCAGCAATTATTGAGAAGGCAATTGAATCGATGAGTGGATTTCATTTGGATTTTGTGAAGCAAATTTTTCGTAGCTCGTAGCGTAGCTTTCTTTCGGGGAATTTTTACGAATATATTCGCATCGAATCTTTACAAAAGGTTTCTCGAACTGGTGTCGTGATTGATCGCAAACTCAACTTCCATGAGAATATAATGTATGCTGCCTAAAAAGGATAGCAGGCAGTATAGTAGCACTGTGTAGACTAATTTAAATATTGGAAGACCAATGCGATCTAAATGAGACCACCAAACGACAAGGTGATTAAATATATTATGAGGCTTCGATTTCGATATTCGAGTTGCAGAAACAACCTGTGATATAGGCGAGATAGAAAAAATACAATAAATAAATAAATTAATTTAATTTTAAAATCCAGTCAAGTCTTTGTACGCCCCATAATTCGATACTTTTCGAAACCTGTAAACCCTGAAAACATCACGACCAAGTTTCCGGCTCTTGTCAGTCGTTGTTAGATACTATGGCGTGAAACGAGTCAATATCTGATGGATGTCGATGTCGGGTAAAATAGTGTCAATGGCGCTAGTTTTGCCATCCCTTCGTCCAATACCATAAAAGCGAAGCAGTTCTTCGAATGAAATTCTCAGGACGTATGACATGTTGCCAGACAAAGAAAAATGTGGATGTCGGCATTGTCACCGGTTTTAGCAGAAGTAGTAGCCAGGTAAATAATTAGCAGATGTGCTTAAAGCAAAGTTAACTACCATCCAATCAATGGAATTGGCCGGACAAATAAATTATGATTAATTGTGACATCTACAACATAGATTGCCATGAAAAGTAAAGAGAGCGTTAATGCGGATTTGTCATACGTGGTTGACTTAGGCAATATGTATTGAGCTTCCCGCACGTTAGTGTCGTACAACAATCCGCATCAGATAATGTATAAGGCATTCCATTAAGGGTAGTAATGTTACTGCAGTTGCTGATCACCGAAGCGCAGGGAATAGTAGATGTGTTTAAGCAGCATTTCCACCAGCCGTTTAATGGGCATCATGTAGAGAGAGTGATAGGTCAATGAAGAACCAGTTCCACCACCTAGTATAGAAGAATTTGGCCTAGCTATAAAAAAGCTAAAGAACAACAAGGCCGCAGGCCCTGATGGTTTACCATAATTGGGGCTCTTTAAATACGGTGGTAATGTTTTGGTAGGGAGCATGCACCGAATCATCAACCAAAAACATGCCCGATGACTGCGTGACGCGGAAATCATGGTTCTGTTTGAAATACGTATCGCGCACTACGTCCATTTTACGTTGAACATAATCGTCTCACGTTTGGTTATGGATACGTCAATAAACAAAACTGCCGTATTTGGAGTGTGTATGTTGAGACTTGAGACACCGTTACATCCACAAAAAACTGACTGTTTGGTGTATTTTATGGGTTGGTGGAATAATTGGTCCGTACTTCTTTAAAAACGATGCTGCTATAGAGCCATGATTACTGCCTTTTTCGTTCGTTAATTAAACAACCATGATGTGCAGGAGCTGTGCCAACAAGACGGCGCAACATGTCACACAGCTCGTGACACAATTGATTTATTGAAGGAAACGTTTGGTAACCGCATAGTTTCACGTTGCGGACCCGTGAATTGGCCTGCAAAATCGTGCGATTTAACGCCGCTTGACTATTTTCTGTGGGGATATGTGAAGTCGCTAGTCTACACCGATAAACCCGAAACGATTGACCACTTGAAGGACAACATTCGCCGCGTTATTGCCGATATACGGCCACAAATGTTGGAAAAAGTAGTCGAAAATTGGACCTCCAGATTAGGTACGTCTGAGCCAGCCGTGGCGGTCATATGCCAGAAATCATATTTAAATTATAATGCCAGAAAATTATTTTTCGAAAAAAGTAAATTTCATGTCATGTCATTTCATGTGGGCGCAGTAGCGCAGTGGTTAGTGTGCTGGACTACTGTGCGAGGGATCCCATGTTCGATCTCCGGAAAAACACAAATTACATCTTAAAGTTTTTTCTACTGCGCCACCTCTCGCGAACGTCTGACAAACATCCGAGAGTATGACTGTCATGAAAAAACCTTCTCAATTCAGCCGTTTGGACTCGGCATAAAATTGTAGGTCCCTTCCATTCGTCCCAAAAATAGAAACTCACACAAAATGAATGGTTGCGAGAAGTTAGTGCTTGGGTGTCACCCGCCTGTTGCGCCACCTATTTATTTTTTTATTTATTTTTCATGTCAATTTAAAAAAATTATCTTTGTTTTATTCCATTTCAAAGTTCTATACCTCTAAAAAAAAAACACCCTTTACCTCGCCTACGATGATGACATGACGAGCAGAAGTATAGAATAGGTACCACTACGAGTACAAATTTAATTTTGCGACATAAAATAGTACCTAGAGTAAATATTTTAAATATGTAGACACTTATCAAGTACAAAATACATCACATACAGAGAATAATAATTTTTATTCTTCCATAAATAATTTGCAGATCACAATAGATTTTTTTATATGCAAATTTTCGCCATTGTGAGCTCGTCAAATTTAACCTGCTGCGCTTATTATTATTTTTTATTACAATCGTAGTTTTGTACAACTAAAAAACCCATGTAGACGTTCACTCTTCCGCAAACAAATTTCTAGCTAAAATATTTTATGAAGTCGAATATTTCATACTTTTGCTGGCTATAAGTAGAGTCGCAAACAGAAAATTATTTCCTCACCATTGTAGATCGAGGAATCACCACCTACCGGTTCGACCTTCTTAACCCGGACACCCTGTGTAAGTACCTAAAGCCCATTACATGTAGTTTAATGTCTCCCACATAATATGCCATCAAATAAATACCCAACTTAATGTCTCAAATGGAAAAAAAATTCAATGATATCCTCTCACGGTTTAGTAGAGCATATCTCCCTTAAAATTTTTAATTTAGGCGACCTTCATATCGTTGCAGATATATATGTTTTTTAAGTCCAATACATTCACTTAAATCGATTTCCCGTGGTCGTATTTACAGCATTGCTTGTTTGCAAACGGAATACTTTAAGGATGTCTGAAAATTATTTGATTAAATTTCGTAATAAAAATATCCATGTAATGCGACTCTTTTGAGTATGGAAGGTATGTCCCTTCTCCTTTTATTTGCTTTCTTTTGACAGTTTATATATTTTTGTAATGCAAGTGTACCTACTCAAATCGCTTTCAACATCTCGCATTTATCACCGTCAAACACAAAGTACGGCATTTTTAGTAATGGAGTTCTCAATGGGGTTCGCCATTTTAGCACATTATTACTCGTACACATTTCGCACATAAAATGTGATACACAAAGCAATTTCCATTTAAGTATCGTTAGGCAATGGAAAGCACTTTGTGTTTTTTTTGCTTTTGAAATATTCGCGGTAAATAAACTAGTCGACGAAGAATTTCTTTGATTGGGGTATATCTTACCTTGATATCATGAAGTAGCTCCCACCCGCCGGCACCACGCCATTCGTTGCAATCGCCGACATCGATATAGCTGTTAGCATCGTCTGTAAATATATGGATAAATATGGAAATTTAAAAATGGCAGGATAAAAATAAAATCGAAAATAAATTCGAACGAAATATGTACATCCGACCTATTTTGACTGGCATTTTGTGGGGGTGCGAATTTTACGCTAAATTTTCCACAGATAACTTTTCACCTTCGCCTTGTAAATTGTATTTATTTATTTACAACATTTTGAAAGATGGACACGGAAAGAGATCGAAACTTTGACTACGAGTATAAACGGGCAAATAATCCAAGAAATCAATGGACTTCACCAGAGGTAACAGCATCCTCTATTAAAGTTGATGACAATGATATGACTGAGGTCATCCCCATCGAAGTAGATGGGGGACTAATTATATCCAAATACACTTTTCCTCCTCGAAGCAAATGTTTTTATAAAAGCTGATTATATCTTGTATAATAGACGTGCTCGCCCTGGATGCAGTTGCTGCTCTGGTGGTAATGGATTTGCGTGTGTGGTTTATACCTGACTCCTCTTCTAAGGCAATGTTGTTCTGTTTCTGTTTTTTTTTTGCCTTCTGGCACTACATCTCTTTAGTTCATTAAAATTGCATATAGCCCCTGGGAAACAAATTCACAGTTCCGGTACCATTTATAAACCATTAAATATTCAGAAACTTATGTTTCGATGCTTTTGGCTGATGTGAAGCCCATCTATCGTCTTGAGTTTTTGTCAATTTCAAAAAGTGCTCTGGAAATTGTGAGAATTGCTAACCCGACTTTGGAATAGCACGTATTCTTATTTTAAAAATTTATTAAACAAATATTTACTCTATGGCAAATCTAGATAAAATAAAAACTCAGTAGTTTATAGATTGGAACAAAAAAAAATTATTTTTTAATAATTTTGTTCCATCTTCTAGATTAGATATTCACGCCTATCGCGAATAATATTTCCCCCGGAATGTTTCCCATTCAGCAATTTGATTTTCATTGCTGACAAGGGAACCATTTCCATCGGAATTTATTCACGATACCCCTAATTGATATTGGTCAATAATTATTCCCCGGTACTAATAATCATTTTTAGTGTCCAGGCTAACTTTTACGCAGTCACAATTGCGAAAATTTCCATATAAAATGATCCATTGTGACCGTCAAAATATTTAAGTTGAAGACTTAAAATGATTATTGGTAAGGCCAATTGTGTCGGAGACTCCACAAGCTATGTATTTATTGTGCGCCACTTAAAAAACAAAAGAAACATTTTTGTGCGAAATTTTTTATGCCATAGCGATGTATAAAGAGCACCTCGACGTGTGAGATCTTTTGTGCTCAAAGCGTCAGAATTCAGTTTAGGTGAGTAGCGTCTCTACATTCCTAATGTAGCTGATGATGCATTCAGCAGAGGTCGTCTTTAATACTTCGGTACTTATTGTTTCCCTGAAAAATGAATTCCTTCTGGCACAGTGGGCCTTCATCAAGACATAGTCGGCACTCCGGTGAGTCGACTTATCACATTTTTTTAATGCCCTATTAACACCGAGTCGAAAACTTAATGAAAACAGAAGTTTTCACATACATATTGCAGTTTTTAAAACGAGTTGTTTAAAGTCGTTTTCCATAAAAACGCCACGAAAACGACTTCCAATCGTTGGCGTTGGTTCGTAGAAGTAGACACACCTTTTGCAACATTCAGCTAGTTCAGCAAACTGCTGACAGGAAAGCTCTCACTCAGTGCTGTCGTTTCTTCTAGTTTTTTGTGTAGAAATGTGGAATCTCTTGTTATCTTTGCACCATAAACAGCAAATTATTCTGTTTTTCTAGAATTTTAAAACCTTCCACAAGTAAATGGTATTTTCAGATGTTCTGATTTTGATTGTTGGTTATGTTAATTATTTTATGCATTTAACCATAAGTTAACGGTTATCAAGTAGCTTAATTAATTTTGTTTGTATATTATGTCAATACGAGCGGAATTTAGTTAGTAAAATAAAAGTTTAGTCGACACAATCATTTCATAGCTAGTTTCACAGCTAATTGAAACGTCAACGAAAACTAGTTGTTGTTTGGAACAGAAAGGTTCTGGCCCTATAAAAGGAGATTTCGAGCCTTTGGCTAGTTCATCAACTTTTTTTTTTATCGGACTGACTGTCCGTGAATATATGGATGTTACCTTAGTGCCCTTTGTCAATAAACAAAAATAGGTCTGTTCCTTTACTTTTAAATCTTATGAATTTTTACGAATTTTTCCGAATGTTTACTTAATGTCGTTCCTCAACTCGGAAAAATTCGAAAAAGAGAGCGGCTTCGTGAAAGCAAGATATTACCATTCCACTGAGAATCTGAGAATCTAGTTTTTACTCAACAAATCTCTTTGAGTAAGAATTGGCAAAACTGTCAGTCGTCTGAAAATTGACAGATGATTTGAAACGCGGTAACGACCATTTGTATTTGTCTTTTGATTTCCTGTGATATGAGAAACAAATTGGTATCCAAATAGTAAAAGACGGCGGGAAAATAATGTAGCTTTTTTTTTTATCTCCCCAATGCATTCGTAAATTTTTCTCTCTGAGAGAGAATTCCTCCCCACTATTGTCATTTTGACAGTCTTTTCCATATTTACACTAGAAAAGTAAAGAAACAGACCTAATAGGTATGTGTTTCTGGCGTGCGATAATTCGGCAACGACATTTGTTCAAAAGAACGACATTCAGAGGGCAGTGTCATACCTGAAGGAAATAGAAAATGCCAACAATGAATATTGTTCAATTTTATTCCATTTTTTCTATTCTGACTTTACTCGGCAATGACAGCTTTGGGTGTATTTCTCGGTGAAAGTTACGCGCCAGTTGCATACTACATTTCATTTCATCTATTTCGTTAAAAAAATAACGATTTCGGCTTTGTGACGACCGACGACGAATTTGACAATGAGCCAAAACAGCTAACGCGACAGTCGTGTCGGTCGGTCGTTAGAAAAACAGTTTTTATGTGTAATTGGGGGATTAAAAGCCGGAATTATGTTGTTCGAATGTCGACCGCTCACAAACTTGTGAACTAGCATTCCAGATGATTCACGGCTGGAGCTCACGGTACGAGAATTTTAATTCGCATTTCATGCAATTTGTCACGAAATATATCGAATTAGAAAAAAAACAACAAAATCAATCAAAACAATAAAAAAAACACAAAACTCATAACTACATGTCAACTAATAAAATTCACTACCTATTTAACATATTTAACGAAAAGTGGCAAATAGTTGAAATGGCGAACGAGCCTTTTTGTTCTGGCTCGTTGGTTTTTAAGTTATACGTATCCGAACACAAATCAGGATCCAATTTTATATATATAGATTAAAAGAAATTTTGACTTACCACACAACAACATGTAAGTACAATAAGAAATCCACAAACAGCTCCAGCTGTACCGACAACCCATGTTAAGCGGATAAAGAGAATGACTCCGAAAATATTTTGAATGCATGGTAGGAAAACGCCAATTAGCGTTCCTGAAAATTAAAAAAAAAATAATATTTATCCATTATTTATACTCACACTTAGTAGGGGGAAAATATATTATTCTAAAATAAATTTAGACAAACCTTCGACAATCAGGGGTATCGTGAATAAATTCCGATGAAAATATTTCCCTTGTCAGCAATGTAAATCAAATTGCTGAATGGGAAACATTCCGGGGGAAATATTATTCACGATAGGGATGAATAATAAAACTAATGATATAAGAACATCCCAATTCAGAGTTCCCATTTCCTTAAAGCTTTTTATTTTAAAATGTCAAATAACTAGAACTTTTCTTAATCCCAGAGATCTGGTGCAATGCCTACTAATCGAACAGCACTTTTAATAGTTAATAGTCCATAGCTGCTGTAGTTTCTGTATACCTGAGTCCTTTTCAAGATGACTAAAACTAGAATTTTATTGAAAGATCACTCCCAAATATAGAAGTAACAATAATTGTAGACAAAAATATTTAGTTTCTTCAATCGCTATACGTTTACTTAACTTTATGGTGAAAAAGTTTTTATTTCGATTTAAATAAATACATTACACCACCAACTAGTTATTTGTCAATTTAAATTAAAAAGCTAGGAAGTGGGATCACTCTTCTCCAACTGTAATAAGAAAAAATGCTTATTGCTCACTAAAACCCTGTTCGAAAACTATGTGCAACCAGCGCCAGCGTCCAAATGCCGCGAATTGCGAACACATCAAATTTTAGTATAAATAACAGGAAACTGTTGCCTTATTGATTTAACACAACTCCAAACCTGTTAACTAAATGAACTACCTATATCAACAGTTCAAAAGGGGAAAAACTTATCTTAGGCCATGTGTTAATTGCGCTTAATAATTATCCTTGGATAATTTTCTGACATTATTGTCGTGAAAAACGAATTTACAGCTGTCGAAAAATTATCTGGCAGCAAGATAATAAATTGGGCTGGGCAAAAAAACCTCTTACTTTAGTACTTCTCGTTGGCACTCGCCTCTTAATGGCTAATCAGCTTGTTTGGTAAGTGTCAGCCAAGGACTGGCACTCATATCAGCTGTACACTGTGATTCGTTGCGACGCGACTTACGACTTAAAGTGAAAGCATTAACGATAAAGTTTGAGGTGTGAGTAGACCCTAAATCAAGGCCGGTCTAAGGTGTCATACGACCCATGACGGGGGTCAACCTCATTCGCACTGCTTGTGAAGAAAATAAATTTATTTCTGAATCATTGGTGGATAAACATTGTTTTAATTTAGTTTGTTTATCAAAAGCTTTTCTAAAAAAAATAACGCTTTCGACTTTCTTAAAACAAAAACTTAATTCCAACCTCATAAAATCATAAATATTCACTTAATTTAAGAAAAGGTGTACGGAATTTAACAAATATGACATAAAAACCGAAACCGAAAAAACTAGGCATTTCAAATGGGATCGCAAGTTTTAAGAAATGATGCTCTGACAGAATCAAGAGTCAGATCTTTTTTCGAATACAAAATCCTGTTGTGATGTGATTAAACAATTTAAAAAGTCCCTGAAACGATTGAGGGACCCAAGGGTTCTAATTTGGTTCTGATTTAGGTTCGCTGGATGTAGGTACCTACTCCTTTTAGCTATTCGACTAGTTTTCGTTTGTTACCACTCTTGCTCTTGCAGTTCTCATTGATTCAATATACACTCCCATGCACTTGAATTGGGACAAGATTTCTTGTTTCTCTTTTGTTTTTTTTATAATAATATAAGATTTGTTTAGACATACATTTTTTGAATGTTTAGATTTCAATTTTGTATTAAAGGGAAAACAAAATTAAGCACCAAAATCTTTCTGTTATTTTCAAAAAATGATTTTTAAATGTTGTCTAAAAAAATGAATTTTTCTCTTACCGCACTTGAATAGGGACAATAACTGGAAACAAGGATCAATAACAATACGTTGCAAAATTCAGTTCAAATTCATTTTTTTCCCGTCTTTGTGGGAAAAAAATGCATAAATACAATTTGGTAGTGAATCATACATACGGGAGGCCCATCAAGTGGTTTCTTTTTAAATCATAGGTTATTTTGACACTGACAGCTGTTTTCCGCTCGAAATCTTGACAGAAAGTCACTATCATACGCTTTACGCTTGAACAACGTTGGAAAATATTGAAAACTTATTTCCAAAGTGAGTGCTGTTTAGCCCAAACAAGGCGTTTTTTGAAAAGAAGTTTTGGCCAAAATGAAGCATCAACCGCGCCTGCTGTATGCAAGTTTGTGCGCATTTTTATCTCGGCGGCGCCTACGTTAGCAAAGAAAATTGCCTCATCTGGGGCTCGGAAAACCCGCACGTTATTGTCGAAAAGCCAATTCATCCACAGATAGTAATAGTTTGGTGCGGTTTGGGGAGTGTTGGCATCATTGGAGCATTTTTCTTTGAAAATGAGGCTGGGAACAACGTTTGTCAACGGTTAGCGTTACAGAGCCATGTTAACCGATTTTTTTTTACTGAAATTGAAGACATAATTTGGATGACCCCTGGTTCATGCAGGATGGCGAGCCATGCCGCAATCGATCTTTTGCGCCCCAAATTCCCAAATCGTGTTATCAGCCGTCTTGGCGATGTCAATTGGCCGCCTTTGAGCTGTGATTTGACAAATTTGTTTTTTTTTTTGTGGGGAACCGTAAAGAACCGATGTTATGCCAACAATCCAGAAACGATTCAAGCACTTAATATCATCCAAGCAATCCGTGGGCTACAGCCCGAAACCATCTAAAAGGTCTTGGAAAATTGGAGTGACAAAAATGCGCTACTGTGAAACCAGCCGAAGCAGCCACTTGAACGACATTGTGTTCCTTAATTAATGGGAATGTTTGTTCTTACTAACACAGCCATAATACATGGAAAAAATTAAATTTTATTAATTGTATTGCATTTTTAAAAAGAAACTTGTATTTGGCCCACGCATTAGATTCTAGGTACCTCTAGGAAACGTCGCTCCATGCGGCATTGATGTCTGCTGTTAATGATTTAACATCAAAAATTGTTTACCAGACTCGTATAATTTCCTTGACAACCATCGCCACACTTTCTGAATTATATGTCTTGCGATCAGGAGAATAAGGTGGCCACGGGGTACGGGCACGTTTTGGGTACGGATGCACTCTTTTACCATTACATGGGTCCCAAATACATTATCGTAGTAAGGAAAAGCCTTCTGCAGTACGCTTCTTTTTTTTTAGGTATTCGCTTTCATTCTTTATGACAGAAACTGCAATTAACATTGGCCGTAATAAGGGATAGCCCAACATACCATTACACCCCTTTGACCACTATGGTGACGAGACAGATAGTGTTTTTCTTTGCGTATGTCATGAAATAAGTAATGAATGACCATCCATCGACCATTACATGAGAGCGACTAACTACCTACGAACGAACGAATATTCACAAGTTTTGACAGTCCGTTCACATGAACACTTTTCTAGGTCACGTCAAGGCAGTTCGCGAATTTCAGCCATCAGTTTCTCCCCGCAATGTCTAGTTTAAGGTTAAGTTCGAACGAATGTTTTGTTCGCTAGTTTGTGGAACGCGTATTTAGTGATGTGGATTGCGAATAAACTTTGACAATTTGCGCCAAGGGTGTTTTCGTATTACGAATTACTCGTCTTAGGCCTACACACATTTCAATGTAAATGCCCGCACATAATTTTGGATTTTATGTGCAAGGCGGAACTGTGAGAATCTGATGCTTCTGAATTATTGTTTGAGAGAATTACATTAACAACATTAATTCAGAGACTGCAATTCGACAAAATTTCCCAGCAGAAATTGTCAGGGTCAATCCCAAACAAGCGAGAATCGTTGTTACTCCTCGTTTCCCCACTCATCAATCTGATGCTTCTCCAACAATCCGTCTGTTTTCAGTAGATGTTGTAGCTGTTCATGTTTTGGTCCTCCCTTTATGTTGTTTCCATAGTTGCACTTATTTTTAAGAAAATTGTCAACCACTGATTTGCTTATTCCAATTTTTGTTTGGCAATATCGCTATAGGACTACACTCCTTTTAGCCTAGTATTTTGCCTTCCTCTTCTGCGTTTACAATTTTGCCCATTTGATTGAAAAAACGATTAAAATAAGCAATTGCCTCTGTTCCTATTCAAGTGCTGCAAAAAAAATTTACTTTTTTCGCATGGTCAAAGAAATCCCAAAAATAACGTTATAATGGTAAAACTTGTGGGAATTTTGTTCCATTCTCAAAAGTAACCTATTACTATATACTCAATAAAAGCATAAAGTAAATACATATCCTTAAGAATTACAAAGAGAAACACTGCATGAAATTATTAAAAAATCGTGTCCCTATTCATGCGCATTAGAGTGTACCTCTGCTATTTAATCGTCAATCACTAGTTAAAATTATAGACCCCAAACCTTTTGTATTTTTTTTTTTTGATAAAATAAAACTTACCCATCCGCGCTACAGGTGGAGCTTGTTTCGCATCAGGATCTGTTGCGGCAGGTATGGTATTTTCATAGTTCGCAAGCGATGAAATGAACGTTGAAACGTGTGGCCTGGCATCCAATTCATCATCGTATAAGTACAAATTTGCATCTAATCTATCCTTAGTTTCTTCTACGTTGGTGTTTTCTCTTTCATCTGTAATAAGATAATAATACATTTTTTTAATATTTATTTATGACGTTTTTTTGTATTTTTATAATTTGAAAAAGACACTTAAATAAGTACAGTTGTAATATACTGCGTACCTCATCAGAGGTAGAAATAAAATATGTATTTAAATTAATAAGAAATAGGGCTGTATAGGAAGGACCCAATGTGAGTGCCTTTTTAAGACAGATATTCCCTCGGGCGTTCTTAAGATTCAATTTGTGTTTTTCGGAATGTAATCCCTCACTCAGTAGTCCAGTTCACTAACCACTGATCCACTCGTTTAAATACGTTTAAACTAATTCTAACTAAAAAAATAAACTGAAAACAAAGACAACTAAAATCCTTTGTAAATCATCTGCGTGGAATCGTGTGTAAAAATAATAATTTGCTTGTTTTTCATTTTGAATTTTGCGGTTCTGTGAGCAATATTCAGTATAACATAGATAAAGGATTCTCCATTCAACAAAGGAAGGGCTATGCCTACATACAAAACTGCCTCGTCCTTCTACCCATAGAATTGAAAAATTCTGTTCCTCTCAGAGTCGATAACAACGAGCATTTTATGTAGCAGTCTTGCGACTAAAAAATTGACTCTGTGAACGCTTCGATTTAGAAAATAAGAAGATTATAAAAGTCGTTTGCCAGTAGCAATTTAACAATTCGCTTCTTAAGATTTTACTTCCATTTATATACTTGTCAGTGTCAGTATCTCTATAACAAATTGTGACTGTATAGAGGTGGATATGCCGACATTGTACGTATACTCGTACTCGTATACTCGTACCACCATATTAGAGTCAAGAGTATACGATTAACTTCAACATTTTGTGCACAAGCATTGACAATTTGTAGTGGCTTAAGCTGGCAATAAATTGTTTAAAGTAGAGCGTATAGGGCGTAGAAGTAGATATATATGCACCGTCAAGGGAACACAGTTTTTTTTCTTTTCTAATGTTGACATTAATATTGGGGCATCAATCGTTTCATTTTATTTTCAGCCACACGTGCAGCATAAACATACCCAGCTAATTGATTTAAAAAAACTATATAAAAAATTGGTGTCGTTAAACGATGTTTTTGTTTAACTAGGTAATCGTTTATGACAAGTTTTAATTAAATGCCACTAAAACTGTATCGACCTTTAATACCTACACGACTTACACAGTTGCAAAAACCAAAAATCTAACAGTTGTCGTATCTTGCGAAAAAGTGTCTTCTTAATCACAATGGATGTGCGTTATTTTTTTATTATCGAAAAAGCCAACAACTTTCATACCGATTAAAGCCAATAAAAAGCATATATAAGAATGCTTTACCTTACATCAACAGTGTTGTTGATAACGATGATTGATCACCCTACAAGCAGACAAGGTGACTATACGAGTAGTATTTGCTAGAATTTACGATAGGGCAACTTTTTGTATACCTAATAAATGGTATCGTTTGCTTAGCTTAAAATTATATTATTGTAACTTCTAGTACAAATTTGGGCGAAACAAATTTTAGGGATGATTTCTCTATTAGTAGTAATTTAAAACCCCTAAATGTACGACCTTAATCATCCCAGTCCTTCTTTATGGTGCAGAGGCATGGACTCTATCAAAAGCGGATGAGGTTACTCTTGGGTTGCTTTGAGAGGAAAATTCTTCGAGTCATTTACGATCCCGTCTGCATAGACGGTGAATGGATGAGGAGATACAACGACGAACTGTAGGGCTGTATAGCGACATCGACCTAGCCTGAAGGTGAAGGTCCAACGACTGCGGTGGCTGGGTCATGTAGAGCAAATGGACGTGAATGCTCCGGCCCGGAAGATCTTCGAATCCACACCCGAGGAACGGCGCAGTAGAGGAACTTCTCCGATAAAACAGTTTATTATTTGAGATAATCGTTGAGTCATGCTCTTCTTCGTCTTCTTTGACGACTACGTCTCCAAGAACGGCTTTGATTAGATCTTCGCTCACCTCATATTGTCGCTCGGACCTCTTCAATTGTATCTGTCATTTGTCGAGCTACATGCTGTACATGCGTAACGCACTGTGGCTTAACAAATTACCAGGGGGGTTATTCCCAAATGCCCGGCGGATCGTATTAAAAGCGATACTTCGATTTCGACCGTCTTCGCTTTTGCCTATTCGTAAATGCGAACTGTGCTTTCCAGTTTTTTCCAATTAGACTTCCAAGTTTCCATTTATTTTCCCAAAAGTTTGACAACTTTTTCCCGTCACAAGAATTTAGTTTCTTTTTTATCCGCAATAAATCCGTCAGCAATTCGTCACCTAAATAGCTATCGCTAAATGGATGGAATCGCTTTTGGAAATACAAAAATACCAATCCGCCATGAAAAGCGATTCGCCGCGCACTTGGTAATAAGCCCTCAGCTTAACAAATTTTAATTGGGTTATCTTCCTTTAACAACAATCTTCCTTTTACCAGGATAAAAGATCTCCATTGCAATGGAAACAACGAACTTGATCATCGAAGTATTGGTAATAGAATCCAGGATGTCAGTCATAGGCCAATTTGCATAAGTCCGCATTCGAGCGTCTAGTCTAAGCTTGAGTATTTTGGTTTTTTCGGCGGTGAAATTTGCTGTATATCCAAGTCACGAATACCGTCGCTAGCAATTTCTATCAATGGACCCACTGAAACCGTGGACAATCTGTGAAGTAGCGTTGGTGTTCTTCAAAAGCGCTATCAGTCCTCTTCCACTTCGCTATGACACCATTACACCAGGCGCATTTAACTTGGTCCAACTTTTGCTTTTGGTGTCAAAACACCGATTGCGGTGGAATGTTTGGGTTTGGCCAATTTTTAAAAGTTGCCAAGCGATGCACTTCGTTTTTAAGTCAATTTGTTCAACGTAGTCGTCTCCATTGCTGGCTATGCTGTTCGATTCGTTGGACGGCCCCATTAAAGTACTGATTAAGGGAACCCGATTCTCTGGGGTTGATAACACACATGCGGATATAGCCGGCGATACCTAGCCATTATCTGATCTCCATTATTCCCAATCAGAGATATTTTTATGACACCAATGACACTCGGTTTCAAATAAATTACGCGTTGAATAAAATCCTGCCCTGGTCAGCCTTTCAGGGTTCATGGGAGCATTTGTTGGCCATGAGTTAAAACTTCGTTAATTGGAGAGCGACCTCAACAAACTTGATGTGCGTAACTGGAGGCAGCTCGCTAGGGATCGAGCTCCAGCCCGCTCGGAGGCTTATCTGAAGTAAGTAAGTAATTGCTATTTAACTGAAAATTTGTTAAATTTTTTTTTCGAACAACTTTATAACACAGGAAATGAAAGCATTGATAATACATAACAGGACAGCACCTACTTTGGCTAAAGCTGATGGCTTGTATGTAGCCATTTCTGTGGCCTATTTCACAAACTTCTATAAAGAATCTTTTATTAGCGACATAACAACTTCAAACTTTCAGTGTGAACTCATCCTTAAACCGATTTATCGAACTCAAAATATGTCAATTGATATCTCATAAAAAAAACAATAAATAGTTAGCGAATCCTTGGCCTAGATTCCATTTAAACCATCTGTTTGTGTTTGTTTTAATCTTTGGAACGATTGGAAGGGACCTGCAATCTTAATTCGATTAAAAGTAGGTAAGTAAATTTGGAAAATCAAACAAAAGTGTATACAAAACTTATACAATTGCTTGACTACTTACGGGTCTTGGACTAAGGATCCTCCCTCCCTTTCGAAAACCATGAAGCTCTGAAGCAGCCTGAAGTGCCTGCTCTATACACTTTGAAAATTTTTAAAAATGCCACAAACCTTACTCTTACGTTAGGTATAGTCGGTCTTTTCAAATAACGCATACCTACTTGCTTTGCATATTGTGCTTTCAATGCTTTAGGGGATGAATGACCTCGGACTATATTTTGATCTTGAAAATATTACTTTTTTAAATTGAACAGGCGCGTCTCGACTTCTCTGTATATCTTCACACACTTTTCTGTGTATCTCCTATCTACACTAATTGCTGTGTTGACAATAAGAACCAAGGTATATGTGTTGTGTATACAATTTCCTCAATACATCTCTATTAGAAATAAATTCATATATTTCGGGAGCTGGACAGCTCCCCAGACATTTTGTTTAGTAGAATTTATAGATTTTTACGATCACTATGTTTATGTATAGATACAAAAGATTCACTTGTCTTTTGGCAAGCGATTATTAATTTAAAATAGTAAACAGTAGATATAATTTGTTTTGATGTTATTTTTAAACATTTTTTTCAACCGACCAAACGCATTGTTTGATGATGGTTTTTTTTTGTATCCTAAGGTCAAATTAATGATTCACTACTTACCCTCAGCTGTTTTCTTGGGAGACTCTTCGGTTGCTTTATTATTCTCATCCATTCCGTTGGCTATTTCGGTTCCACCTCCAGAACTCATCTTGAAATGAGCTAATTAACTTTTACCGTTTCAACACACTTCCTCTTTTGGGTTACAAACTATTATGTTTCATAATATTTTTATTTAGCACTAAAGGAATTACTATTCCATATTGTTATTAATTTGATTGCATATTGTTCTTTTGTGTGATTATAAAATCGGATAATCGGCGGCAATGATGGTGGTTAGATATTGTTACAAACTGTCGACTGTGACTGTCGACTAAGTCAACCTACATATATGGACGCCACATAACATATGTATCCTTTTCAAGTCCTAGATGTTCTTTACAATCGATTACAAAGAAAAGTATTTTTTTTACTACATAAAATAACATGGTAACTATATTATTGACATTGACATTGACTGTTGAACTTAAGCTCAGTGACAGATAAAAGGTCTATAGTGTGCCAAATGTATTCAATATTTAAAAAAAAAATAACGTAAGCTTAAATAAAATTTGTGTCGATCGTTTTAAAGCATTCCTTTGGGGAGTGTCACAAGTTTTCGAGTTCTGTGTTTCTAACTACAGGTTATTTAGATTTGCATAGTTGACAACCTTATTAATATGTCTATTCTAGTATTCGAATGAGTTCACACCGAGCCGAAAACACCCAAAAACTTCATTGAAAACACCACGAAATCGACTTTCAATCGTTGGGTAGTTAAATCAGACACACCTTTTGCGAGTTCAGCAAAACTGCTGACAAGATAGCTCTCATTCAGTGCTGTCGTTTCTACTAGTTTTTTTTGGCTACAAATGTGGGAATCTATTGTTATCTTTGCACCATAAACAGAAAATATTGAGTTTTTCTTGAAAGAACGGCAGTATACTACCTGTCACAATTAAATGGTTATTTTCAGATGTTTTGATTTTGATCGTTGTTTATGTTACCTTCTTATTTTATGCATTCAACCATAAATTAACGGATATCAAGTAGCTTGACTAATTTTGTTTGTATTATGTTAATACGAGCGGAGTGTAGTTACTAAAATAAAAGTCTTGCGTCGACTTTACCATTATATTTCATAGCTAATTTAAACGTCAAACGAAAACTAATTGGTGTTTGGTGTGAATGCGTAGACGAGTTTTCGCAAACTTTTTGTCGAAAACTCAGTTTTCAATGCGGTGTGAATAGGCTATAAGGCCCACACATTTCAATGTGAATGCGCGCACATAATTTTGGATTTTATGTGCGCGCATTCATATTGAAATGTGTATGCTTCATTTTTTGCGACTAAACAGACGCGCGATTGAAATCGCATGTGTGTTTCGGGCCTTAAGTGGACTTTGACAACGACAATATGGAGTCGATAACGAGGTCGGTACAGTAGATGATAGGTTTGTGTATCTGATAGTCGTTCGAAAAGTGCATCTACTTGTAGGACTGTTCGAATGTGATTCAAGTTGTTGAATTGAATGGAATTCTCACTGGGCAACCAAATAATTGCATCTTATTGTATGTACATTTTAAAGTGTCTTGTAATAATGTCTAAATGGACATACATTTTGAAATTGAAACGACACGACAAGCGACTTAACGATTCAAATAACAATATTAAAAAAAAGGTGTTGTGACTTAAACAATAAACAAGTATGTAAATGACCTAAATATAGATTGAACATATTTTTCAAAAGCATACGTAATAGAATACTGAATTTTATTTCCGTATAGCTATTAGGCCTATCAATCAATTCTCATTGACATTCGTACCAAACAAAAATGTTTACATTGAACAATATAATTTCGGCAAACATCTTTCGAAAAGTAACAAAGCAATTTGCCTGAAACAGGCATTAAAATATCCTGCGGCATTTCATTGAAATTGGATTGCGTCATCCGAGTGAGAAAAACGATGCGAATATAAAAAATGTTGCTCATGTTTTTATATAAAGTTGCAGACTAAAAAAAATTCCAAGACTTCGCAGACCATTTCCAGGGTAACCGCAACAAAACATAACCAAAACCAGAGACCTATATCATAAACATTGACAATTCTTCAAATTTGTCGCACTTTTCTGACAAATTTTCATTTCATAAAATATTTAAATGATTTAAATAAAACGACAATTTTGTCATGACTACTTTTTCATTGTCATAGTTATAGGTATATTGACAAATGTGTCGTTTGTCTTATCATCAAGAAAGTAATTGCTTTTTAGATATCCACAAATTACAAAAAAAAATATTCTTCGGTGCTGTTTTCCGGACATGGAAATTTTTCTTAAATTTGAAATGTTTCTTTAAAGTTTCGAGTGCGTACTATATGAATTTGGATTTGAGATTCTTCATCACACTCGTTTAAAGAAATAATAATATTTATCATTTTAAATCATACTTGTCACTTCACTATCACTACGCCTGACGGAATTGTCAATTACAATCATACTGACAAAATTGTTAATTGTAAAATTTTGTTAGTTCTATAAAAAAATTGTCATCATAAATTTGTCAGAAAATTCTCGGAAAATCCCTAACAAATTTTTATGAAACCAAAACTTGACAATATTGTCAGTTATTTTCCGACAATTCTACAAAATTGTCTAAATATTTATGAAATAGAAATTTGACAATTGTCCGGTTGTCAGTTAACAAATTGTCAACTGTCACCTGTCGCAATTGACATTCTTATGAAATAGGGCCCAGTTGTCAGTTTACAGCAGTATGGGGGAGGGCTGTTCAGCACTTTCCAACACGAGGTTTACCTGTTATAGTAAAATTTCCCGCAATACAAAAACACATTAAGGTTGAAGCGTAGTCGCTTCCATTTTGCGACAATGCAATGGTGGTCGGCACATTTCAAACAAACTAATAATTTGCAGACCACATTATGGATGTTCAAAGTAAAATTTGATTAAACAAATTTTTATATGGCTTAAAACCAAAAAATGTAATTTTTGTTTTTCCTGCGACCCCTCTCACAGTAAAGTGCAACATGCTAACCACTGAGGCACTGCGCCCACATGTGATTTGATAATTAATGGCAAAGATGGTGGTAGGGAATTGTAAAGGGTATCCCATAATTCACGCAAAATTTACGCCATTCAATAGTACAGTGATGCCAACGAAAAAAAAAAACAATGTGACAGCTGATAGTTCGGTGTTAGTAAAAATGGAGCGCTATACGAAAGAACAATGCATTTTCATTGTTACGTAATATTTTAAAAAATAATGAAGGTTTATCAGCTACAATCCACAATTTTCGAACAAAATATGGCCGTCATAGTGATTTAAAACCATCATGTGAAGAGAATACCTACATAATTGAAAAATTCAGGGAGACTGGATAAATTAGTGATCTTAAACACTCTGTGAGTTCTGTCATAAGTTGTTCGACAGAAAACATCGAAGCTGGTCGCGAGAGTATTGCTGACAGTCCAGAAACATCAATTCGGTACGTATTCAAGAATTGATCATTTCGAGTAGCTCTCTATAGCGAATTCTCACGAAAGACTTGAAACTTCATGCTTACAAAGCTCAATTGACTCAAGAACTGAAAACTACTGACTATGCAGCGCGAACTATGTTCCTTGAATGGATTTTGGAACAACAATAAGTGAATGCTGATTTTCCAACAAAATCATCTTCAGTGATAAAGCTCATTTTGATCCTGATGGCATCGTTAATAAACAAAATTGTCGCAATTGGGGTTCAGAAAACTCACGAGTATAATTGTTGAGAAACAAATGCATCCACAATGCGTGACTGTTTGGTGGGGATTTTGGGCTGGAGGCATTATCGGACCATTCTTCTTCGAAACTGCGGTTGGTCAGGCAGTAACAATTAATGGTGTTCGTTATCGTGACATGATAAATCAGTTTTTAGTGCCTAAATTACAAGATATGGATGTGACCAACATGTGGTTTTAACAAGACGGTGCTACATGCCATACAGATCGAGAAACAATTATTCAATTACTGCATGGAACATTTCCTAATCCAGATCTCGATCCAGATCTTTCGATTTAACGCCATTTAAGCTTTCTGTTGTTGCAAAGTTTTTCGTCAATTCGGGTGTTAATTTTTTTCTAGGATTCGTTATTTTTGACAAGCAGTAAAGCCCAACAACAGGTTCGATCCCCGGAAAAACAAAAATTACATCTTAAGGTTTTTTCTACTGCGCCACCTCTCGCGAATGTCTGACAAACATCCGAGAGTATAACTGTCTTGAAATGCTGGGGTTTTCTGTTGGATTTTGGAGTAGGTGGGAAGTTGTACTGCAAAAAAAAAAATATATCCAATTTCGCACATACTCCAAATCCGACAGTAACCCCAAGTAGGGAGTTTAACGTTTTAAACTGCAAATTATTTGTGGGCTTTATTTCCATCTTGTTGTTTATTTTTGGGCGCTATGCATCGTTTTGGGCGTTATTTTCAAATCGATTAGGGCGCTATTTCCCTGGGCGTTATTGCCTAACGCCTTATATGTTCTCCTTCTTTTCGTAATATTTTCTGTGTGATTTCAAAAATTCCTACGACGTGCAGCAAGTAAGAAAACCTATGAAATCTGCAATGATTTTGATGCGGGTGGGAAATGTCATTTTGTTGGAAAAAAACTCGATTTGAACGTTTTTAACGATAAAGTAGAACTCATTTGATTTATCCACACTGGGGAACTGTCCACTTTGCGGATTTGACGATACTGAAATAATTTTTCCCGTGAATAATTCCCCCCGGTGCGATGGTTGATAGGGGTGATTATTATGACACTCAGCGATTGATTGCTATTAAGAGATGTAATTTTATACTGGCTCGACAGTACGAGTATATCCGGTGGCCATTTTTGCAGGTGAGTTTTCTCCCTGCGACTGATGATGACAAATTTGAGACATATTTGGTACAAAGGGTGTTCTCGTATACGTTTCATAAAATTGTTTGTAGTAAACAACTTGTTCCCGTAAAAAATTTCGCTTCAAACCAGCCGAGATAGAGAAATTCCGAAAAATATCCAAATATCCATATCCAAAAGATGTGTGTTTATAAATTTGGATTTGTGAAATGAAACATATGAACTGACGTTTTATATTTTCCGTCTTGATATCTGAAAATACAGTAAAGTTGTTGTAGAAATCGTTCTCCACACAGTTTCAAATCGGATTATTTAAGAATTTTTCTGTTCATGGAGGACGAAACAAAATGTTCGAGCATTCCTCTTTACAGTTACTAAATGGGAACAATTTTTTAAAATTCCTAATGAATATTTGTTGTGTGCATCTTGGCGACCACCGTCGCACATATGCATTTTGCCAAGCATATTTTTCTAAGAAAAATGATCTCACTAACAAACGTCCACCACTTTCAAGAAGAAATGTCATCGCACAAACCGCAAGAAAACTTTTGATTACTTTCACAATAACTACTGACGACTGGAGATGGAGATATAACTGACGTTTTTCTTTCTAATTCACAATGCACATATTTCGCATGAAATTTGTTGTACAATACCAGAATGATAACATAAAAACCAGAAAGAGATAACGACAGGAATTACTTTGAAGAAAAGTGCATTCAAAATTCAATTTAAAACTTTGCAATGAATGTCTTCAAAATGTACAATAAATAATTTTCATTTTGATTTATAAGCACTCGTAAAGTTTTAAATATAGCTGCCCAGTGCCCACTGCCCAGGCCCACCCCTAGCGGCACGTGCGAGTATTCACTATTCAGATACATTCTCACTTGAAAACGAGGTATTCGAATTCCATTATGTCATTATCCTTAAACTAAGCTCGCTGCAACTATTCAACAATAGCAATTGTGTTATATTTTTAATTATAAGGACTATCCTTGCACCGCACTCGAACTGTGTTATATTTTCACGCGAAACTTATCACAAAACATTTTCTATTTAATTGCGATTGACTTGTCGCGATAACTATAAATCACCCTCATTTAAAATGTTCACCTTTCCTTGCCACATACTCGTATAATAATAGTTTCTTATGTGGGTAAGGCAGAGCCGCAGAGCTGAGTGTATTTGCTCAGCACTTGATGTTGTGGTGGCTGTGTGTATTTTTTTTTTGTAAGGATACAGAATAAATCTCCATAACTATATGTAGGTATTACAGGGGAGCGCCTCTCGAATATCGATGCTGCAAAGCATTTTGCCGAAAACGTTCAAAGTGAAATAGGCTCTTGGTATAGATCCTCTACATCTGCACAATTAAATTATGAAACAAGTGATTATTTTCTATAGTTTTTCTCTTATTCGAAGTTTGAGAATGGGATGTAGATGTAGATACCTATAACTATTCCGCATCCTCGCATGTACACTAATCTGCGGAGAATCTTTATTTGTACAAATATCTGGGTTTTTTTTACAATAGGCTTTTTTAACTATACCTACTCCTGCGCGTATTTTTTTGCCTCCGTTTTTTTCTCCGTATTATTAACCTGGTTTTATGTAAAGCAAACCAGATGCAGCTTTCGTGGACCAAAATAACACGGGCTATTTTGGGGGTAAATATTAATATGTTCTACTAGTTAAAAAAAAAAAATAAATTATGTATGCATACACGGGTAAACCTTAAAAATTTAGCGAGATAAAAATGAGTTTTAATTCTGCTGAGTAGATCTCTGAAGCATCTGCTTGTAATCGATTTTTCATATACGATGACTTGACTTTCTCAACTGATTAAAAAGTTACCGCAACACATTCTAAATACGATAATTAACTTTTACAAATCACAACGAATAAAAAATCACTATTCATTTTAAGATGCAAAATCTTTATCTGCTCATGGGATGAAATTGAATATTTCCTCGAATCCATATATACAGAAAAAAAAAAATACTTATGTAGCACACTTCTCTAAGATTATACAGATTTCAGATTTTTTTTTAGAAATAAAATCGAATGATGCTATTTTGTGGCTGGAATAAATTTGTCAGAAAAATTCTTTTACAAATCTTTCACATCCTCCAATATCTTCACCATTGGGACAGGTCGATTTCATAAGGAAATATAATTTGTCCTTCTTTAAACATAAAAAAAAATGCTCAACTATACAACAATTTGGCACAATATAGTATTATTTAAACTTTAGCAATTTATTTTCAACACTAGAGCAATTTATTTTTATTTAAATTTAAATAAATCTCCAAAAATATTTCAGAGGTATTTACAAACAGGAAAAAGTACGACTATTGCTACCTTGCACAAAAAAACCACTAGCTCAACCGAAGAGTTTTTGGGATAAAACCTTCGAATGAACTACATAAATTCTCTTTAACCCATATACGGGAATGGAGCTTGCGTAAACGAAGGGAAGTTCTCTTTTTGCCATAAGCTATAGAGGCGCTAGGACATCACCTCGATAGAGAGTTACTGTATGGTTAGCCACTCCCTGTTGCAAAGCACACGAGACCGAGACGACATGGTAAAAGGAAAATGAGAAAGCTCTTAAGCACAATAATTTTGTCCTGGCAAAAAAGAAATAACATTCAAGTTGAGTAAGGTACCCGCACTTTCAGCGGTGGAAAGTTCTTTAAAGATAACAATCAGGATGATGTTGATTGTACCCATTGAGATGCTCTAAATTTCTTTTAAGGGAAGATTTGCATAACTTCAGAGTAATAATTTCAAATCATCATGCCTTTTTCTGGCCTGCGAAATAAGAAAATTTAAGTCTTGCGCTTAAATATCAGGCATAGGCGCTCTCAGGTTCCAACATGGAACAACATGAGGACATGTTTTTTTAATAATATTATCGTATAAAATTAAAGTACAGGATACATTATTTGTGTTAAGCTGGGACATGTTGCTTGTTTTTATTCACGTACTCTACTCGTAGATAGGTATGTGTGGAGGACGTAGGTACTCTGTACCAGTAATGAGGATAATTATGGGCGACAGGGATGCGTTTTAAGTTTTTACGCAAATTATCCTAATCCTGAAAGTTTGTGTTGTTTGGGGATAAAGGTTTTGAAATTGGGTCGCTCTAATGGTAGTTTGTATGTGAAATTACTGAAGTCTTACAGAGATTTGCATTTACATAATATCCATGGTACAGAAAGACATGACTAATTGACAAACACTGAATAGGTTCCAAGAATTTCTTAAGAAAAATAATCCTGAAGTTGTTCTAAGCAAATATTTCGTATTTTTATGGACCACGGATCGGTACTTGGTCTCCTCTTATGGAACATTATGTATGAAGTAGAACTGAGTTCGTGGGTGCAGTGGCTCAGTGCTTAGTGTGCTGGACTGCTGGCCTACTGTGCGAGAGATCCTAGGTTTGATCACAAATTACATCTTAAGTTTTTTTCCACTGCACCACATCTCGCGGACGTCTGACAAATATCCGAGAGTAGGCATACGTTCAGAATCGGCATAAAATTGTATGTCCCTTCCATTCCTCGCAAAGAAACTGATCAGACAAACGAATGGTTGTAAAAAGCCAAGCTTTGCCACAATGATTTTAAGTACATAATAGACTTAAGTATACATAAGTCTAAGTTTCTAAGGTATAGTCAGCTCAGACTTCTTTTGGTTTGGGCGGGTGCACTTGCTACGAAAGAAGCAATGAGAAAGCTGCCGATCGTCTAAAGACTTGTAGCCTATTCACACCGCCCTGAAAACTGATTTTTCGACAAAAAGTTTACGAAAACTCGTAATTTACACCAAACACCAACTAGTTTTCGGTTGACGTTTCTATTAGCTGTGAAATTAAGTACGAAATTTTTGTGTCGACTTGACTTTTATTTTAGTAACTAAACATTGATCGCACTTGATAATTCCTAATATGGTTGAATGCATAAAATTGATTATTAAAATAAACAATGATCATTTGAAAATAGCCATTTAGTTGTGACAGGTAGTACTGGCGTTCTAAAATTCAAGAAAAACCGAATATTTGCTGTTTATGGTGCAATGATAACAAGAGATTCCATATTTGTAACCAAAAAAAAACTAGTAGAAACGACAGCACTGAGAGCTGAGAGCTATTTTGTCAGAAATTTTACTGAACTCGCTGAATGTTGCAAAAGGTGTGTCTGCTTCAACTACCTAACGATTGGAAGTCATTTTGAAATAGCTCGTTTTATAAACTGCAATATATATGGAAAAACTTCTGTTTAAAATGAAGTTTGCAAGTGTATTAGCGAAAACCCAGTTTTCGACTCGGTGTGAATAGGGTATTGGAGTATTAGGGTACGATCTGTAGTTTTCGAACTATTTCGAACGAAACGGTCCTCGTCATAGCTTCTATGTTTCCCGTAGACATTCTCGTGGACGAGATGTTGAGGATCTACAACAGAAGAGCATTGGGCTAATAAGACGCAACTGAAATTTTCAAGAATAAAAGAAGAAGAAAGAAAAACTTCAACAGTCATGTAACAAATGATGCTTAAGTACGCTGCTCGAGCTAAATTTTAGCTCCAATACAAAATTTAGCTGAACTAAATTTAGGCGAATCCATTTAACCGAGCGGCACGCCAAAAAAAACTATTTTTCATTTCAGACCTTATACCTATCTGTCAAAATTTAGAGCACCCATGGTTCGGCAAATTTTCTCAAGCTTAAATTTGACAGATCTGTTGGTTTTTTTTCAGTTGTGTTTTGTGTTGCGGAAAAGTAAATAACGATGAATTTTTCCAATCAATACCTCGATAATGAATTCTTTGAAAGTAAACAATTTAATATAGCAGACAAGTAAAAAAGAAAGCGTAAAAAAAATGACAGACTTTTTCTCCTCGCTGAAATTAATTGATGGAACTCACTCCTAGGTCCCACATTTCACTTTCACTCGAAATGAAATTGGAAATGAAAATTTGTGTTCTACATTTTACTGTAATCGATTTCGATTTCAAAATTTTCGGAATTGAGACAAAGTGAAGTTGTGAGTTTTCGAATCGCTCGAAATGCAAAACACTGAAAACGAATTTACTCGATTTTCAATTTCGATTTCACTCGATTTCTAGAACCTAGCTGTTATTTTCAACGCTGTTTTCTGTGATACTTATATCCACAACGTACCTACTCCATGTCAACATTTAGCTACATAATGTTTGGAGAACAAAATTGGAGAGCAGCTTAAATTTAGTTTCTCTCGAGCTGCGTATACTTTATGTCAGGTGGGACAATACTGCAAAAAGTAGATAGACGACTTGTACTTCATTATAAACTCTGAGTTAGGGAGTACATGGACATTGCCACCTGGCCACTTTCGCCACACCACTGCCACGCCAATTGCTCACCACTTTAGTGCGCGCCTTGCTTAACATTCCGCAACAATAAGACTTACAGTTTTCTAGAAATTATGAAAAGTCCCCCCGTGCGTCGCTGATGATGAATTTCGACCGAAAATCACCTTTGAGGTTTATGAGAACGTGAAGTAGTTTAAGCGTGGTTGGCGGTATGCAGGCAGTAGCTAATAGACTCTCTACACTTTATAAGGGAACATCTTAAAGTTTTCACTAAAATGTCCTGCCAGAGAACGTGTAATGGCCAATTGCGTGGCAGGTCGCCCGATCGACGTTGACGGGTCATCGTCATCTGCATATTGTTAAAATTCCAACAATTTTCCCACACCGTTATATTTAATTTTTTTTTTTAAATACATCTCCCGGGAAAGGCAAACCTATAACGCTTCATCAGCGCCCCGAGATGCTTGCAGATGTATGTTAAACAATAATGAAAGAAAGGCATTTTTTAAATAGCTGCCACTCGAAAACACGAGTTCTTCGCTGACCAAATTTCCCACAAAATTTCCCCTTTTCCCCATGCGATGGTTTTTGATCCTCAAAATTCCCACAACAAAACTGACAGTAGTTGCCGAGTTTTGTACAGGAATTGGGCTTGGATTTGGGCTTAGGTACTTGCTGCCAAAACGTGCTTGCGGATATCCCAAATAGCCCAGTCAAATAAAACACATCAGTGATCGCGTAAGAAGAACTGCAGCGCTGCATAAGAAAGAGCTCGTCTTTAAAAATCGATTTACCGAATGTATGCCTCTAATTGAAATCTCAGCATTGTTTGCCTGGTCCTGAAGAAAATTATACCCATTGTATTGCGTTATCTACCAGGGGCATAATGTAATGTACAAATAAATTATAAATTAAGGTCTGCATAAACCAACGCGACGATGCGAAAGCGGGAGCGAATTTTGCGCGCGAAACGGTGGGATATACACCACCATCGCCATGTATTTATTTCCCGTTTTCGCGTTTCGCGTTGGTTTGAGCAGGCCTTCAAATAAGTTATATGTAGTTTTTGGACATACTTCTCCTAAACATCGCATACGAATTAAAGCCGATCACCAACAACCTTCAAATACATCGAAGTAAAAGAATCAAACCATAAAATTGAACCTTGTCATATATATTTTCGAATAAAAGACACATCTATCTCTGCAAAATTTTAAATATCCGATTGACATCCGCTATCACTAATCAAAGTGTCATAAATCAAGTAATTAAAGTCCTTCATCATAACAACACGATACTTTCGCTTTTGTGTACAAAGAACCTGAGCTACCAGGCAAAGAAGTGTATAGGGTTAAAAGCCCTTTGCCACTCTCATCAAATCGCATCCGGGCTGCACAACAACTTTTAAGAGAACAGTACTTATTGTACGAGACATAATTTATCGGATATTTATGGTCACCGGGCATCCCTGATAAAAATGTTGTACAAAGCCATGCTAAATTCATTCGAAAATCTACCCTCAGTCAGTGTTTTGTGCAGCACTTTATCTATATCTGCAGACACCAAACTTTCATTTGGGTTGGAGAAACGTACATATAAGAGAAAAGTGACCCAACCGCAACAATGGCATACCTATGTCAACAAAGGATTACAATCACATAACTGTCAACGGGATGCAGGATTTGGAAACGAACTATATCCCCATTTAGGCGAATGTCCCTAACCTATTCCCATGCATCCCTTAGAGTGTACGCTCTTCCGCCTGGTATAGGCATTAACATAAATACCCCAACAAAATTTTGGGGGATTTTCGCAGAAAGCTTTACCAGGGTTGAAAATACTGGTACCTACCCGAAAGCGCTATCTTATTGAGGATTTTACGCATCATCAGCTAGGCGACGAGAGATGGGCGAGATTGAGGTCCTCGTTTAAGGAAACAAGGTTCTGGCAGATTTTCAAGCTCAAAATAAACATTAAGAAAGATGATCCAACGAGAAAAACAAAAATGCCAACAACAAGAAAGTCGCAAACTTATGTAATCTGGGTGGGATTTATAAGCAAACAAAAAAAAATTGGTTACACTACATACATTAGGTTTGGTTCTTAAGTTTTTGGGGCTGACATAATCGAATGGTGTCTGTGGTAGGGGGCGGTGGAGGAAATCTTGTACAAATCTAATGAAAATGGAGCAAGCATGGAAAATTTCGCAGTGCAGAGGAGGGTGTGGGGAGCGAACCGATTTCGCAGCTGATGACTTTCTGACAGATGTTGTCGTGCACGATTGTGCAATATATCCTCTGAGGCGTTGGGGAAGTTGTGCATTTTGTTATTCTTGTCTGGTTTTTGGGGCGTATACTATATATCTGTAGGAAAGAAAATGCATAATCGTAGATTTCGATTAGTTGATGGTGCGGCTTTGGGAACATCATCAAATCAAGATGTGCCGCTGAGGCTGAATAATTTATGTATTGCTCCTTCAATTGTATTGGATAGGTCTATATGAACTGCTTACAAAGATACACAGATTGATGGAAATAAATCATGATGAGACATTCTAATCCCAATCGGGAAAAGATACTCAATAAAGCTACAAGCTCCAAGCACCATGTGGCTTGTGAATCTGCCTAATGACGCGAACAATAATAATTATATTTAAGCGCACACCCCACTGGCACTGACTCACATTACTTATCGCATGCTGCTGGGTGATTGTACTTGAAACCACTTGGGGTTATCTAGAAAGTCATGTGAGTTGTCGGTTGACCTGTCAAAATTGGCAAATGAGATAATGTTAATATTAGAACGTGCACGAGTTTAACACGTCACGAGACAGCTAACGAGTTGACATATAGACTAAACGAGCATGTGACTTTCTTAACAGCAAAATGTAGGTACTCCAACCGTTGGGACTTATTTTTTAGAGAATGAGGTTTCTCCGAAATCCAAATACGATTGGTGCAGGTGCAGTAGCATCCCTAATAAAGGGAATTGTTTGCGATTTCTGTTTTATTTGTTCTACGTGATTACCCAGCGAATGCGTTCTCCCAGTTGAATTTATTGCGAACATTGTCAGTCGTTACATTTTTGTATTTTTTTCTCCGATTTAACGTCTTTCTCTTAACATTTTCGAAATAACTTTAGAACGATGACAGATAAATATGTTGAAGGACATTTTATTATTTAGTGGATTTTATTTTATTTACAAGTGCAACCAAAGAGAACTTATTGTTTAGGAAGCTAGTCCGTTCCAATATTACAAATTGTGTCAAAATATATATAAATCTGCGACGCATATTTTGGATATTCTTCCACCACACTGCCAGAACGAATTTTGTAAATTTGTATATCGTTTTCCAATTCGCATAAACTTGCTCTAAACGGTCGCATTAAAAAATAAATAAATAGGTGGCGCAACAGGCGGGTAGACAGAGACACCCTAGGCCTAGCTTCTCGCAACCATTCGTTTTGTGTGAGTTTCTATTTTTGGGACGAATGGAAGGGACCCACAATTTTATGCCGAGTCCGAACGGCTGAATTGAGAAGCTTTTTCAGGACAGTTATACGCTCGGATGTTTGTCAGACGTTCGCGAGATGTGGCGCAGTGGAAAAAACCTTGATATGTAATTTGTGTTTTTCCGGGGATCGAACCTGGGATCGATAAAACCAATTTCGAAAACGAATTTCCACTGTTCGAATAGCATTTTTGAGACTTTTGACAATAACCTATTATTTCGTTGGTGACAATATCTACAAATCGAAAGCTTCACATATGTCGGTAATGAAGTTTCCTACATTTCGTTGCACATTTAAGCTTAAGTAATATTTAGTTTTTGACAGCAAATAATTGCAGTTGATAAAGCTACTAATACACATGTCAAAAATCGTGACAATTTTGGACAATTGTTTTGACACGCTTATGTCAGATTTTGTCCTGAACGAAATCGATATGGCAGTTTGGCAGGTTTACGTATTAAATACTAAAGTGGTAAATCGAATCGATCGTTAATCCAAATATTGTCGTAGTGTTAATTAGAAAATCACGATATATTAGATTCAAGCTCATTATCGACATTTTACCTTGCAAACAGGAGCTGCTTACAATTTGAAAAACATTTAATTTTTCCAAAGCAAAACTACTTCCACATAATAATGTTTCGTATACACTTTTGTGTTGCATATCTATATTTGTACTTACCGTGATCATATGACAGAAGGCCTCCCGTGACTGTGTCATCTTCTATATCGTTCTGATTTTGCGTGTTATCTGACGTTGCCTTAGTGACTTTAAATCTATCGGGCATTATGTCCGTTTAAGTTGTCTACCTTAATAATGTTAATGTGCAGTCTGCAAAGAGAAGAAAATAAATATTAAAATTAGAAGGTCTGTATTTTTTTACATATCACTACATTTTAATGTTTAAAGCGACACAACTTTTCCATGTTGAATCTACTAGATGGCTTCAACAATTTTCGGACTATTTTGTTTATATCAATGTCACCTAAAATTGAAATTTTGCGTAACAGTCGGTTACAAATAATGAAGAAAAACTAATAAAAATTCGATGTAAATCAATGATCTACTTGAAACTAATATTTTTACAATACTTAAATGATTTAATAGGTATCTCCCCATTTTGCGAAAATTTACTCCTAAAAGGTTGAAAAATTGTGTGCTATTTCCCTAGGTAAGACGATTATAGGGCTATCACAAGGAATGTCATCTAATATGTCAATGTCATACACCTGTCTGCCAGTAAAGAGTGTTTTTTTAGGAGGTACATAATTTTAAAATTAAATTAAACACATTGATAACCATGGCTATGGCGTTGAATTTACTGAAAGATCGGTCAAATAAAGCTCAGTCTGGTAATTTAATTGTTGACCATTTCTTTAAGCAGATTGTCGCGTTTATTGGACGAACTTTGGCTTCCATTGTTTCTGGTTTATCGACGTAAACGACGACTTAACACACAGAATGCAATTTACGTTTTCTTTAATAAAATTAATGTGACACTTGATATGTTGCGCCATCTTGTTGAAAGTACAGCTATCATGACATTTACATTGATGGAATAATTTCTATAAAAATGTACCCTTTGCTCGGCTGAAATTTTAAACAGAGGTTCCCTTTGTGATGTATACAAGAAATGAGGAAGGATATTTCGAAATACAACCCTTAAAGGGGTAAAAGGGGGGACGACGGTCAGAATTTGTATGAGAACAGTTTTATATTTAATCCGATCGACTTCAAACTCGTTTTGTATACTCCATTATATGAAATAAAGAATGGTAATTAATTTTTCCAATTTTGGAAATTTTGCTTAAGTTCCGAGTTATTGACGAACACCCCTTTGAAGGGGGCCCTTTTCTTAACTCACGAACTGCTCGTCATATCAATTTGAAACTTTGTAAGCTTCAATTTGAAGCTTATCTCTTCATCTGACTCCAGCGTACGTACTCCAAGGATATTCAAGCGGAATTCTGTAAGAATGGCGTATCTGTGTGAGGCAATGTGAAAAAATGTATGCGGGATCGGACAACGGGGCTCCAAAACATTATGACAGCCGAAATGTAAAACTTTGAATTTTGATTTTTGCAGATTCCATTGTGTGTATTGTATGTGAAGCACCACAGTGACACAAACAATTTAATTAGAGTTCGATGCAGATGTGCCTAAAATAGCATCTATGTAATAGACGGAACGAATATCGAATATTTCGCTTTGGCCAAAACGTGCGTATGAAGCGCAGCTACGTGGACAGTAGGTCTAAGTCTATCAAAAACTTGTTAAATCTGACAAGAATTGATGATAAGCTCTGGACTGGACTTTTAGCTTTGTGTTACAAAATTCTGGTACACTGTAAAAATTCACTTGTGCTTCAAGTACTTATTAAATTGTGTTGTCCAAAGACAACTACTACTAGCGGCTGCTAGGGTCACCAACTAACTATACGCCACCGGATAAATAAATGTATCTCGAGTGAAAACTTTTGCCTCTAATTCTATTTGATGCGCCAACATTTTGCTGCCGCGAATCGCAATTTAAAAAAAGGCTTGTCTTGTCAAATGGTGCGTTAAAAGTTGCGGGCCTTGAGAGAACTTTTTTTTTAGCAAAAATGCCATTAGCTAGAAAGATTCCGAAAGGTTCCGAGATTGGTTGTAGAATGTAGATTGTATGGAGGAAGATGGTAAATTAAATCCCAGATCACTGCTACCACAAGTGAGCCTATTGTGATACCCTCCATTTAGAGCTCATCTATTATGCCGCAGTTTGTTGTAAAAGCGGCTAGCTCTTTTAGCCATGTCTTCACTCGGTTTTTATAGTGTTAATGGTAGCCCGCAGAATGATCCTGGCATCATAAATTGAGATGCGGATCCTTTTCTGGCTAATTCGTCTGTTTTTTTCGGTGCCTATATCGACTGTGCCCTGGCACCCATATCAGGTGGACTTTGTTTATAGTAGCCAGTATTTGTAGGATTTGAAGACAGTCCCAGGCCAGTTTTGTTGTTATCTTAAAGGCCTTAATTGCAAGTAGGGCTGCCCTTCTATCAGAGAGAATTTAAATGTTCTTGTTTGTTATACACCTGTTTAGATTCTCTCGAGAGCAAAGCTCAATTGCATGTATTTGAAACTGAAATACGGAACTGTTTATATCCATACTAGCGTATAGGGATGTTTAAGTCGGGAATTAACAGAATTGCTATGAGGTTTCAGCGGTCCTCTTAGGCATCTGCAGTTTCAATGGTTTGTGAACCACCTTGGGATGCGAACGTTTTGTTGGTTGTTGAGACTTAACTACCTCCAAAGCTATATCGTATATCACTGCAGGCAGGCATCTTTAAACGCTTTATTTTTAATACTGAATACTTCTTCAAAAAAAGGAACGCACAAGACACAAGCCGGATTTCAGAATTTATTTCAAGAGTCGCAGATGCAACTTTTTCAAAGCTATTTTTAATCAAACTTTTTTTTAAATTTTTATTGAAATTTCGATGACTTTTTAAAGTAGAAGAAACCCTCAATACATTCCGTTAGTTACCTTGCACTAAGAAGATTTCCCATCAAACTAAAGAAATCTTTTTTATTTTAATTATTCTGCTATGCATGATGAGAAGAAACTTTCGTAAAATTGTTTTTAATAGTCAATTAAAGAAAGAAGGCCTGCACAAAAAATTGAGAAATGCCATTGAATCAAACCAAGAGATTACAACACAGCATCGTGTTAAAAAAAAGGCAATCAAACCCATCCCCCATATTACAATATCAGCTGACTTTAACAACAAGTCGTTTCAAACATACTCCTACCTCACGCCCATCGGAAATGGCACACTTTGACTCGTTACACCTTTGGCAATAAATGTTGCTATGTATTTGTATTCATGAATTTATATTTCTCGTTCAACTAAAGATAGGTAGAGATACCGTAAACGACCTAGTGTGCATATCAAAAATATTCTAAAATAAATTGAATACAAAATTGAAATCGAAATCGAATTGAGTTGAGGCAAATTTAGATTTACAAGGTGGCAAAAGGATAATACTTTCCATGACCTTGGAAATACTGAAGCCGAAGCTTTAACCAGATAGTTTGAAGAGAGATATTATTTTATTGGCATTTATTTTGGCAATTGCTTAGAAGTGCGCAAGCTTCCGAATTCCCGGAAAAGGCCTATGGAGTGAAAGAGCTTTCGTAGAGGTTTGCCCAGGGTACGCCTACAGCAAAAAGGGAGAGAAACTTCATTCAGATGGTAGATATGCTCTATCCGGGGAGACAAACTCCCCGGTTCGACTGGAAAATGTATTCCCATTGATATCCTTAAGGAAAATCGAGCTGCTGAGGAGCTACTCTATCCGGGGAGAGAAACTCCAACTGGACCAGAAAATGTGTTCCCCTTGATATTCATATATTCGAAATCAGGTACACGTTTTCGAAATAATATTTGCCCTTGAGAATATTTGATTTGGTACAGCCAGCACAGGTGGAAAAAGAGAAAAACGGGTGCCTGGATAAAGTAAAATTGGTTGTGTACCATATACAGTTTGCAGATTAGCTTTCTCTTTGACAATCGGGATGGTGCTGTCAATGCAACAAAAGCTGAGATGGTCAGGAAAGCATGTTAGTCTTTTGCTGAATCGAAAATGATACCTGTTAGATATATTTTCGCTGTTAAGAGATATATTTTTGGTATACTACGAACTCTATCTCTGTACTGTGATGATAGGAGTAATCGGGGACTGAACAGCTGGAATAATTGAGCAAGCAAATAGGTCACAAAAACATTACAAATTGTGTCACTCATTCGAGTGGATTTTAGATTTGAGTACAAAATACACATTTTTCTCTTATACTATTGTCGCGTGCAAATAAAAATGGCATCTGAATCAAGAATTATGCTATTGGTAGATCTCTGATTAAAGATGTTTGTCTGATGCAGCTTATTTTTAAGCCAAAGATGCTATTACTTGCCTATATGTCACATAAACATGACCTACTTCAACACATAGCTTTTCATGATTAAAGCGAAAGCGACCCTCCGACGAGAGGTAATTGGTGACTGGTGTTGGTCGGCTTATAAAGAAACATAGTCTAAAATATGATCCAATATAGGGCCTAGTCAAAGATAAGCTGGTTCTCATTCCATGTTGCGAGGGAGGAGGCGAAATATAATTGACAATTTCATCAGATCATTGTGAGAATATTGGCTGCAGTGGATCAGTGGTTAGTGTGCTATTGCGTCAACAATTTTTGTTTTATTTTTGTACAAGGCAATAAATTTCATTTTACGAATTAAAAACAATATAAGTAGATGCAATTCATGGAATCAATTAACCATGTAGTGTACGACTGGCATTGAGTGATAATCGCCGTGCTTCAACTCGAGACATCGTGTATATTTCGTTACACGCAACTTAACTTATGCCAATTAAACATTAAGCAATGCTTTGGAATGTTAATATGCAGATATTTTAAGCTGCTCTCAAATTTAAGAAAACAAGAGCGATAGACGAAACTAGAGCGACCCCGAATCATTTAAACGATAGCGCTCCCGCTCAATGTTATCTAGTGTTATCACGATGAGCGACAATCGTCCTTAAAGTTTCGTGATGAGAGCCCTGGGGGCTTTTTCCTAAAAGCGCGGCGGATCGCTTTCATGGCGGATTTGTATTTTTGTATTTCCAGAAGTGATTTGGTTCGTTCAAAAGTGATGGCTGTTTAGGTGACGGAATGCTCGAGGATTGTTTGCTGATAAAAAATAAACTAAATTCCTTTGACGGAAAAAGCTGTCAAACTTTTGAAAATTTTAAAGTCAGAATGAATAAAAAAACAGGAAAGCCCTGGAAATATCATTTTCGTCTCGTTCGCATTTGAGAATAACCAAAGTCGAAGGCGATCGAAATTGAGGTATCGCTTTCAATACGATCCGCCGCGCATTTAGGAATAACCCTGCAGGTAACGATACGTTACAGTTAACTGGTATTAAATCGTATCAAAAATGTTAAGAAAGACAGGTGGATTTTGCGGTGGACCTATCCATTTCTTTTCTACTCACTAAAAATCTATCTGGCATGTCGTTAATGGGAATGATCACATAGCCATGTATTTCAATTGTTTTTCCACCTTCGTTAGGCTCCAGTTATAGCTATCAGTAACATGCAACCGAAAAAAAATTATGATGCTTTTTTGGAACACTTAAACGTTACTTTTGAATTATAATGTTAGTTCATCCAAAAAAATAAAGCAATTGATCTGTACATTTTCTAGAAAACGAATTTATTAATTTTTTCGTGCGAACAACTTTTCTTGTTCAACTTCTTATATGGTTAAATATTTCAGTTTTGTTCTGTTTCGTATTTTTACGGAAGCATTTTACGGATGGATATAAATAACCAACCCAATAAAATTGGCCGCATTCAAGAATATAGTAATCCTAAGTCGACTTGAATTGTTTATACTCTATATATATTCAAATTTACCTAAACGCGAAAACTAATGTCGTTTTCGGTTGGTCGTCCAGAACCGTCCGGGAGAACTCTCCGCGATTCTGAATTCAAATCCAGAAGCAAATTTCTCTTCTTTTTAGAAGAAGAACTGTCAGTTGAGTGCCAATCGAATGCTTTCAGAAGCGTTCGGATTGCTTCCGGACGGTTCTGGACGACCAACCTTGAATAGCTTGAATTGTCAGTATGTCACTTATTGACAATTGTGGCAATTTTGATTGGTGCTCTACACGTCCCGTCGGGGCAACCAATACCAATACCAAATACCAAAATGTCAATTGCGGCTCTCCCATGCTCTCCGATAACCCAATATAGAAATGTCAAAACTGAGTTCTCCAGACACTCATATTCAAACACATAAACGTCAACTTAGTAGTAACTAGTAAGTTGAGAAGTTCTTGACTTGATTTGTCGGTGCTTTGGACATAGACGTCAACTGAGAAAACTGTTCACGTGAACAGTCTAGCTAGCCCAATGAAAATTCAGTAACATGAAAATTAAAGAGTTCTTACAGCTCTTAATGAGAATTACTAAGAATCTGAACGCCCTCATTACTTTCAATATGTAAAATCTGGACTGCTTTCAAGTTCCGCTGCTGCTAACTAAATAAACTACATTTTTGATAGTTGAGACATTTCTTAGAGGAGAAATATACATAAATGTAACTCCAGCTGAAGTTGTTCCTTTTTTCAGAGTTAGTGATACTGTTAATACTACTTAAGTGAATGAATTCAAATGAATAAATAAACTCTCAATTCATGCGTTGTGGACATTCTGCATTATCGACATACAGTGAGCGTCAAAAGGGAGTAAACACCGATGCTTCTTTGAGTTTTTTTTAGGGTCTGGAAACAGGTCTAAAAAACCAATAATCTGCAAAAAGTTTGATAACAATATAATTAAACATATTTCATGTCGACAGCAAAAAATACTTTATAAATATTTGAAAAAATCAAAAAAAATTATCCAAACTCCAAAGACAAAAATGAAAACCGCATTGATGACTTTTGGTGCTCACTGTATGTTTTGTTTTTGAGTAACGAGATCAAAGAGACACTAATTAAGCAACTAGTGATAGTGAAAACAGTTTAATAGGTAAGGTTCGTTTTGCTTTTACAATAAAATTTCGCAAGTTAATTTTAAAAATGGTTACTTAACAACTTGGGTTGTTATAGTTTTTTTTTTGTACTTTTTCGAACAGTTTACTTGCAGGGCTGTTCAAACGTTAATATAATAGAATAGATATTATTATTTGTTTATTACCATCGATCGTGTTAGAGGCTTATACTATACAACAATATTTGCATTTGTGTATCTACTTACATAAAATGTCTGGATTGGAATATATTCAATTATCATAATATGTCAACCCAATTTTTATAATATTGGCCTTGCTATTTTTAATCTTCCCAATTGTGTTAATGATTAAACTGTTTTTATATCTACCCCATTACGAGAATTACCTATTTAAAGAATACCTCAAACGGTTGGAAGTTATTTTCGAAAAACATAATCACATGATTTCTTATCAAAATCTTGCCAATAAAAAATTGTATACATATCATTAAAAACTATTTTAAGACGAAAAACCTCCATTAGTCACAATTTTTCGAAATGAATTCAATTTGGTAGCACACAAATTTACAAATAATAATCAGCAGATTAAGTACCTGATCTGATTAGTTTTTAATGTTCGATTTTAACTTTTCAGATTCCACTTAATGTTTACCTTTGAATTACGATTCACTTTCACCACTGACAGCCTTCAGAACCAGTAAACTATTTCTTTAACAATAACTAATAGTCGAGCGAGCTTTAACAAAATTGAACAAATTTTGATTTTTTAGAATATGCATTGAACAATATTTGCAAAATTAAAGCAAAAAAAAAACTGTAAACCGAAAACGCTCGCAGCACAATAGACTTGTTTTGTAAGCACTAAAAATAAGAACTGTAGTGGAATTGTTTAAATCACATGGCAAGGAAACCTTATTTTTCTGCCAGTTATAAACTTTATAACGTGCCCCAATAACCACGTTAATTTGGTTAATTTTCTTTAAAATCTTTAATAACGTGACACTACAAAGTGTGCGCTGATAGTGGGCGCGTAGTTCGTATACGTAAAGGAATCAGAATTGCTAATATTTTATGATGTATATATTGTTTTTTTCCGTTTTTTTTTTTGATAGAACGTCACAAACTTTATTACATAATGTTGATTTATTGGACTTGCAACGGTTGTTTATACATTATACATATGCCGATCCAGCTGATATTCTATTGTTATTCATATAAATTTATCACAGAAGGTTATTATTTTTCTGATATACTATAGGGTACGGGTTGATATTGATATGAACGACTAGAATATTCTAGTCAAAGTAGAAGGGCATGGAAAAAAAATAATGCTTTAAGAAAATAGCGTTGACAGTACCTACGCTACTTGCTTATTTTTGAATAAAGTTAATAGAATTCAAATCGGCTAGCCAATTGGATAGGAAACAGTTTTTTAGAAGTGCAGCCGATGGTAGACACTCCGGAGAATCCGAAAAATGTAACATCGGCCTTCCAATTTAGGAATAACCTTTTGAAAGCGAATTGAGAGATAGGCGGAAAGGCTGTATCAACTGCTAGTTAGTTTGGCTTACCTTGCACTGGAGAGGGATACACGATAAGCTAATTTCGATTGTCATTTGTCGGGATGGAAATAAATTCATTTTTAAATGGCGTTTTAAGGTTAAGCTTTAAAGAGGCGTGTATTTCCCCTCGAAGTTCTTAAGGTCTGTTATGAGTCCCTTCATATTTATGTGAACAAACCAAAAAAAAAAAAAACGTGGGACTTGCCAGTTTTCTGATTAGGTTGTAGGTACTCTTGATAAATTTTAGCAAATCCGTTATTTCCATTTTAGCCAATTCAGACAAGTTTTCGTGGAGCAGATATCGTCTTCGCAGGTTATGTATTCGTTTTATAAACCCCTGGTAGTTTAAAATAAAAAATAAAAAGAAGAATAGATTACTAAACATTTTTTTTTTACGCAAGAACCTATCCCTTATCAATGTTAATTTTCAACCTTCAAAAAGGAAGAAGCATAATCGACCATTTGTTCACTCAGAGAATGGTACTATTGAAACAGGTGGAGAAGTTTAAGTGTCTTGGGGTCTTTTTCACGAGTAATGGTAGGAGCAATACTGAGATTTTTCGTGTAGGATTGGTTAGGCAGCCTTGTATTTACCCTTAGGCCAATTAGGGCCAGGCCAAGGGCATCATGACATATGGGGCACCGCAAGCAAAGCGAAGCAATTGCAAATGAAATTACATGACGGTTCTTCTAAGTTCTAATATATGCAGAAACATCAAGTCAGAGAGCTGTCGGATTTAACTAGAGTTTTAGATAAATAGATAATTTATTTTCGCATTGAAATTTACATTTGTTTTGCCACCGCGCAGTTTACATACAGAGATTTGATATTTATATTATAACTTTCTACTGAACAATTAATTTTAAATCATTACTAAAATAAATAATATTATGGAATGATATACTTTGAAGGAAAAATACGTTAAAAACCTTCAATACAAAACTAGAGTTTTAAACGTCCTCAATCTACCACATTTTTGAAATCCTTAAGTGATAACACTTGCACAACAAACTCGTCGCCGTTAGAGGATTTTCTCTTTTTGGAAAATGTGGAATGGGAGTTTTGGGACAAGACATCAATTCTTTCGCTTGCCAAGTATTCTCATTATCGATAGACAATATTTACCAGGTAACATAAAAGGAAATATAGGAACAACAGGGTACCTCTTATTGTAAAGGCCTAGGGCAAAAAAATCTAAATCTGGTGCACTTAAGCTGCTTCAATTTTGAGACAAATTGGTCATTCTGTTCGTAGGAAGACTGAAACTGGTGTCAAAGCCGTAACATCATGCAGGCGTTCTCTAGGTAGCGCCATAAGTCCATAATCTCTCCTTTTGCTTAGAGTCGATGGCGGAAAATCGAGAGTTTTGGAGGGTCCACTGAGCAACCAACACTCGGCACCCACTTAATGGATAAGCGGGCCATTGAAAATGAATGAATGTCATTGTGACTTTGTAAAGCCCCAGCTGGAGAGTTGCTGGCTGGCAGCCGGCTATGAATTCACAAACAGGTGGCGCAGAAAGCAACAATTGGCTTAGAAAGCAGTTGGTGGCACTGCGAAATTTCACTAACACCTGCACAATGGAGAACAATGCATAAAGTGCATGGATACACGGTCTTGAGCATGACTTGCAAAACATAAGAATTATTGTATTTTTGCACAAAATCTTTACAAATTTAACTATATGTATTTAAGTTTTGCAAACACTTAACAAACAAATTTCGATTCTCCAATGTTTTTAATTTGTGTTGCGCACTTCGTTATAAACTTTTCATCAATAAAAAAAAGTAAAATCTATCCCCGCCATATAAAATTTCGTTTTTTTTGTAACGAGGTGTGAAATACACCGCAAATATCAAATGAAGATTTGTATCGAAAGCGCAATGGTGCGGAAAAGAATCTTCATGCATCATGCCTATGCGAGAGTTATTTCTAAAAGTGAATTTTCGTTAAATTTTCTGTACCATCTACCTCATCTTTCATACTCACTCAAAATCTACCTGTCTCGCTGGACACGACGTTCATAGGATGGCACAACTGCACAGTGTAAAGTTCACTATTCCTGTACCTGCCAAATTTTATTTCATTGGAATGATGCCTTGTTTTTGTGTGTAGCCAAATCGTTCATGGGAATGAAAGTCATGCCCATGATCGTGTGTCCATGCACAAGAAAATCATGTGTACCAACTTGGCGATAAAACAGTTCGGCTGGCTTCAGCTGGCTGGCAATTGTTCAAACGAGTTACTGGCTAGTGAGGTTTCAGAAAAACATGCCTAATGAATGCACGTTTGCCATTGTAACTTTGTAAAAGTTAGCCTGGGCTGGACACTAAAAATGATTTTTGTATTAGTACCGCGGTTCTAATAAGCTGTGCTGATATCATAAAGTCAATAGAATTCAAATTAGGTTAGCCAATTTTTGAGTTACCTATAGAAGCGTGTAAAGTAAAGTATTTAAACAAAATACATATATTTTATATAAAGTCTGCGACTGGGTCGCACGAAACTTTCTCTTTTATTGCGAATCTTGCTTAATGTCAGAGCAGTTTCAAATTTGTTGTGGTTGCTATTGGTTTAGTGGGCGCAGTTGCTCAGTGGTTAGTGTGCGAGAGGTCCTAGGTTCGACCACAAATTACATCTTAAGATTTTTCTACTGCGGCACCTCTCGCGAACGTCAGACAAACATCCGAGAGTATAACTGTCTTGAAAAAGCTTCTTAATTCAGGCGTTCGGATTCGGCAAAAAATTGTAGATCCCTTCTATTCGTCCCAAACATAACAAAAAGAGCTAGGGTGACTACACGCCTGATGCCGCGCCAACTATTTTTTTCTTTTTTGCAACCGAAAATTGCAATTATGGGTTCGGAAAACACTGTTCTTTAAATGTTTGTCTGAAAACTGAGTATAAGGTATTTTTTACGATATAAGCATTACCTAACTGTTACATTTTTATTCAAATCGAAAATGGCATTTTCGAGATATGAGCTGTTTTTAAAGTACCTACCATTATTAGCGATTGAGGTAGTAGGTGGATATCGTATCGAAGAACGCAGTTATTTTAGAGAAAAACTAAGTTTGCTATCAACTTAAGGCGATTGTAGGTACCTTAAAAATGATTTTTTTGCTCAAATCTTGTATACCTTCTTCGATAAAGAGACAATTTTCAAAGTAGCATTAAACTTTTTAACGAAAACCTGGTTATGCAGTCATGTTAAACATGCCTACATTAACTCAACTGTCAATTTTGGTTTAAATCGTTAGAGCCATTTTCTCGAAAATCGAAATTGTTTAATATTTCGTAACATTTTTTTTTTTGCTAAATATGATTATAACTTTTTTCTATCTGTACTGAAAGTTAAAAAAAAGATACAAATATAAACGTGCACAACATTTTATTTATTACATTTTCCATTTCAGATAACGAATTCACTTTTTAAATAAGTAAACAAAACGCCAGACGGCTTCTAGTGTTAATCTGTTGATAAAAAAAAAATGTTTTTTTATACCATAACAGCAACCGATAAATTATTTCGTTGTCACTCTCCGTATACCTACACATAATCGAAAATCTGGAGTACCTCATTTGAAGATAACCAATCAGCAGTTTATATTGGTTAACCAACAAATTTGTGCTACGAGCAACTTCGAACAGCGCTATTATTCATTTATGGTAAAATAATTAAACTTGTGACGTCCAATTTTTATTAATTGTCAATATTTCAAAATAATATATTTCATATCCGAAAATGTTTATCTACATTATTATTACCTACCAATTATTAAGCGTTACTAAATAATTGATAATAATCCAGTTTCAATAGGTTAGACGAGTTCAATAATGACAATGTTGATCATTTTATTGATATAGGTAATATGGTAATTAAAAATTAGTCTCTTATCTAAATAGGAATACGTCAAAAAATATTTGATAGAATCACAACCAGAGATACCGTACTCTTATCTAGAGTGTTTTAATATATTTATATACCTATAATTTTGTTGTTATGTATTTCTGTTTTTAGGGCAACAGACAAAAAGTTGTCCGAAGAATTTGGAAAGAAAGCCTTTCACTCGTATATCGCCAGTGAAATTGTCAGCCCTGTGTTCGATAACTCTGGTTCGATAACTTCGCGCACTTGAAGGTGCAAAAAACACGAAACTCAATTAATTTGATTCCACTGGATATAAGTGAGATAGGTTCAGGTTTTGTAGTGCTCAATGGTCAGGTCATGTTTAAAAAATAGCTGAAGATTCGTCATAGCTCGGGGCTTAAAAGGAACATAATATTAGATCTATCTTAAATGACATGGCTAAAACCTGTTTGCCAATCACTATCATCATATTTTAACATTTTATTTAAAAACAATATAGAACGCATGCTGCTTTATAAAAGTCTGAAACAATCCCACCGAGACCTTTGTTGTTGAAAAATAATTTAGACAAGGTGATGCGCTGTCAATTGTCTTTTTCAATATCATTCTTCAGAAAATTATGCGAAATTCTCCCAAGCCAACCTCAGGGGAACCATTTTACAAAAGTCTATGCAACTACTTGCATACGATGATGACATTCACATGATTGGCAGCGAGCTGTCACTGGAGCGTTTACAAGTTTTAGCACTGAAGTGGCAAAAATAGGTTTAGTGGTGAATGAGGACATCAACTAGATTGCAATAAGGCAACTGGACCCAACGGAATCCTATACTGCTCAAGAGCTGTGCACCAGAACTTGCACCTGTACTATGTAAGCTGTTTAGTATGTCGTACTCCCAGAAGACGTTTCCTTCTTGCTGGAAGATCGATCGCATTCAACCTATTCCAAAGAAAGGGAGGAAATGTCTGCCACAAAACTATCGTCCAATAGCGTTACTTTCAATGCTTTCAAAAGTAATGGAAAAGGCAATAAATGTCGAAATAATCAAATGCTTAGAAGGCCACCGATAAATAGGCGACAGGCAATACGGATTTCGGAACCGTCGTTCCACTGGAGACCTATTAAGCTACGTAACGTACTTATGGACGCAACGCAAGCAATTGAACAACACGGCGAATCCAGAGCCGTACTCTTGGACATATCAAAGGCATTTGACCGAGTCTGGCATAGAGCCATATTAGGCAAGTTAGCGTCTTTTGGATTACCACATCCACAACAACTCTGCGGATGGATGCAAAATTTTCTTCTGGGAAGATTGATCCGAGTTGTGGTAGATAATGTATCATCTAATTCGTTTACTATAAATGCAGGAGTGCCCCAAGGATCTATTCTTTCTCCAACTCTATTTCTTCTCCACATCAACGATTTGCTTGGATCAACAAATAATAATATCTACAGCTTTGCTGATGACAACACTTTCATATCCTCCATCTCGTGAATGCGGCTACATCACACAGTCAAGAGATGTAAACAAATTAGTTATCTAAATGGTGATCTGGACAAAATCTTGAAGTGGGGAAAAGACAACTTGGTTGTTATTTAATGCAAACAAGACTCAGGTCACAACATTTTCTAGAAAAAATGCATCCTCAGATCCAAATGGATGACTATCCAATCCATCCCAAAGACTCAGTGCACCTTCTAGGAGTCACAGTCAATTTGGAAATCACATGGCAGGACCACATATCCTATATCGCAAGATCGGCGTCCGCTATGTTGAGCTACCTATTTAGAGGAAAGGGGTATTTTAGACCTGGTCCGAGAAGTAGGTACCTACGTTTCAGTCGACTAAGATAGATGGGATATGTAGAGCGATTAGACACCATAATGCTCTGGCTCGAAGAGTATTCCATTCCAGCCCGGAGGGACAACGCAGTAGAAGAAGACCTCGGTTTAGGTGGTGCGCACGAGTGGATGGGAACTACAACCAACTTGGAGTGCACTACTGTTGGCGGTTAAAAACATTCATTGGGCTAACTGGAGAGGCGTGTTGGTCGAAGCCCAGATCTTCCCTGAACTGTAGGTCTGTAGCAGCACCTACGTAGGTAAGTATTTAAAAATCGTCCTTCCTTCATAATAAGAGATGTAAGAGCTTTCCAAATTCCAATCGGACGCGTTTAGTACCTACTTCGTGGATATCTTCAGTTGTCAACATACTCCTGGATATCACGGAAAGGCCAATATAAAATGTGTGATACTTTCCCTTTGTATCATGTTATAACTACAATAAACATAAGACCGGAAGATCTTCTCCATCTAATACGAAGATTAAGCTCTCTTACCTACACTTGTAGAAGATAGGTTATTTATATTTAAGTACTATGTTACTATTTTTATTTCAACCACTTTTATATACTTAAGAGGACCCTGTGACGAAATTCATTAGTGGGTGTAGCATTTTTCCAATCAAGCAATACGGTTTCCAAAAGACTTGAAAATTGCGAGTACTCTGAAGTACCGACCATTGTCTGGTACTTTGTTTTTAAGAACACACACTACCTAGTAGATATAACGCACGACATAGTATTTACACAAGATTGCTATACTTATCTTTTTGAAGTGCCAGTGCATTGTCTATCTTTATGTACAATTTGTTGGTCATAATTATTTGTATTAAAGCCAGCTGTCAGTAACTGACTCATAAGAGATTTATACTTAGTGCGTTAAATTTATGTTTTGACAGATAAGTAGCAGGTTTAATTTATTGTGAATGATTTAAAGAGGCGCCAACTTTTTTCACCGCTCATAAAATTATAATTTTTGGCCTTGCGATATTAAACTGTCAATCTTCATTTGTCCCGGTACTCCTATAATATAATATAAACAGTTTTCCCGAGGTTAATATAAAAGTTGTTTAACAACTTGTTATAACGCGAAACATATTTTTTAATTGATAAGTTAACAATAAATTTTTCGTAAGAGGTCTTCTCTTAACAGTTGGTGTTTTTCGAATCATATTAATTGCATGAACAAAAATGATCGCTGTTTCAATCTTTTATCCCAACTTAAGAACTTCAGAACTTATACCTGAATTTAGAACTCCAATTCTTTTGAATGTTTTAAATCGAGTTAAATCAGTATACAGGTTACATTTTTTTATACCCTCCACAGAAAGGGGTATTCACTTTGTCATTACCTACATTTGTCACGCCAAGAAGGAGTTACCGGAGACCCCAAAAAAAATACATACCTACATATTCTGAGTCAGGATCAAATTGCCATCAAATGTCTGTCTGTCTATTAGGCGAATACAATTTTCTAAGAGGACTTCTTTTTACCGTCGTCATGTTGGTATTGAAAATTGCCCATGTCGGTCAAATAGTTCTGGTACTTCCCATATAAAGTCAATATTAGACCCATGCTGTACGTACTAACATGCCTCACATTTTACATGACTTGTATGTATGTGTCAAAGTATCGGCCTGGCCGATGATAACACTTTTACTTGTTATGTAAGTATTTCTTATCGTTATTGGCAAATCATAAAAACAGGGGGCTATACACGTATGTAGTAGAATCTATGTCACATCCGAAGGAAGGCGAGACATTTTTTTCAACAATTTGTCTAATCTGAAACGACATGGCGTCATTGAACTTTTCAATAGTTGAAACAATCACTCTTTACTAAGTAGTAAATTAGCCGATTAAATGTTTAATTATGAGTAATGTCCAAGATTAGATAAAATCAGTAAGTAATTTGTTCTTGAAACCAGTGGGTTTACTTTTCACTAGAATTTATTTCCTATCTTAAACTTTGCAAAACCTTTAGAAGTCGTACCTACCTAAATTTGTCAAGAATTAAGAATTTCAAGCTTTAAGTTCCTGTTCCCTTGAATAAGGGACGTTAAAGCCAGTTGCATTCATGTCTAAAAAGGGGATGGAAAAGTTTATAAATTCAGACGTTCCGACTCGGCATAAAATGGTAGGCCCCTTCCATTCGTCCCAAAAATAAAAATTCCCACAAACGAATGGTTGTGAGAAGCTGGGCGCCATCTGTTGCGACCTGGTGCGCCATCTATTTATTTATTTTGCCTGGAATATCCTGCTGATACTTTCTGAGGTTGAATAGGCGAACCCCACAGGCGGACCAGTAGTGATTCCGTAATGTATGGGAGGGTTCACAGGACACATATTAAAGGTAATATATTCCGAGCACTCATTTTCGTTTCGTTCTGCGCATCTGTCAAAAAGGTATGCTTATCCATAGAAATACGAATTTGGTCACATTGTCAGCCATTAAAACTCATGCGCGCGCATATTATTTCTATACGTTTATTGCGCAAGGTCACATAGGCCGCCATTGCAGATGCGCAATATATTACCTTTAATATGTGTACTGTGGAGAGGGTTATGCTTATGAGTCCTCAAATCCTTCTCATAACCTCGGCCAACAAAACTGAAGAAGAAAAATAAGACATTCGCGATGCATTCATCTAGCAAAACTGATTCACCCAATTTTTTGCTGGGTAATAGTGGACCCCACTGTCACTATCAATATGGGAACGCAACTTTTCACCGCAAAAAAATCGAATCGACAAAATGTCGAAAAATATCGAAATTTTTGGAAGATCACCGAAAAAAAGTTATCCTTTGCGAAAAGAATTCATTTTGGTGAAATCGATAAAATTATTATTTTGTCGCCCTTAAAAGGACGATAATTCACTTTAACTTAACGTAGAAATTAAGCACTGTTTGTGATAGTCTCCATGGAAACTATGGACGGTTAAGTGTAACTTAAGGAAAATCGATGAAATTTTAATAAATCTCCTACTAAAATCTCTCCTATGTTTGCGCCTTTCTTAGGCGGCCCATAGACACTACACTTGTGTCTGCACCGGTGTCGGTGTGCTGTTTGTGGGCTGGTTCGCACACCGATTTTGGTGTCAGACACGGAACGAGTAAAATCAAAAGTTTTTGATTTTTGGTGTCGGTGTCTCGAACGGTGTGATGTGTTTGTGTATGTATTTAATACATGTGTAGAAACATATTTATCTCGTGTATTGTGTCGCAGTGTAGGGTGTTGTGTCCAAATCCAAACCCCTTCTCGTCCGCTTGCGCCATACTACTGCACCACACGTTACAACTTACAAGTCTAGTTCTGGCTTTGGAAACCTAAATCTGTGAGAATCAAGAAAATGTTTCTTCTCTGTGATTCTCATGAATTCGCGAACCTTATTGTAAGAAATATTGTTTTTTTTTCAATTTTTTTCTCTTAAAATTCACAAAATTCTCGTAGGTGTCGAAAGATAAAATCTCGTAAAATATCTGAATATTTATATATATATATATATATTTATATTTCGAAATTTTTTTCGAGATTTTGAATTCTATATTTTGAGATTTGGTTAAATTAAAAGTGACCAACCCTATCAATACTTAACAGTTATCGAGGCCCCAAATATAACAATTTCTTCTTTTTAAATAGTTCTTGTCGAATCATTACTTCGGCGAGATTTACGAAACTAGAAGTTTTCTTTTTGCTTCGATCGATCAGACGCCATTTTGCTTGCATTCTTTTTTGGACCGGAGATTGCACAAAACTAGTTTTTTGGTAGCCAATTCTAAAAGATTCACCATCCGATACGCCAACGAATGAGGTGCCATCAAATTTTAACAGATTGCTGCAGAATTAGCCAGGGGTCTTCGCGAAAATGTAAAGCACCATAACGATGACATTGCTCTGACAGATGTAGACAAGTAAGACAAGTATGCCTAGATGTTTGTAAGAAATCTAAATTTTTTTTCTATTGTCTCAGCGTAGTAGAAAGGACAATGAACGTAGATCACTGATATTTAAACTTCTATAGGCTGAAGCGAATCTATCACCCCTATCGTGGAATCCGCCGGGGGGAATTATTCACGGACCTTCCGCCTTTCCCATCATCTGACTGGGTTAGTGGTGAGCAGGTGGCTGGCTTGAGTGCCCGTGAGTGGAAGAGTTTGTTGCATGATAAAGTTTCGTCTGTGTGGCAACAGAGATGGAACGCCAGTGGGACTGGAAGGGTAACTTTCGAGTTTCTTCCTGATGTCTCATTGGCTGCCGTACGGTTTGAACAGGGCTTTTCACTGTACATGGGTTTCCTCATGACTGGTCATGGCTCTCTCAATGCATTTTTGCGTAAGAGATGTCTGGCTAGTTCTGAGGTGTGCGCATGTGGTGAGCCCTGTGAAGACTGGGAGCACATTTTGTGTTGCTGTCCGCTCTATGCTGATATCAGGGACCTCCCTGCTATGGGCATTGAGTTGGGAGTTAACACTCGTGATTTCAGTAGAGTCTTATCTACAAGAGACACTTCTGAAAACTTTGGTAGGTTTGCTCATGAAGCTTTTAGAAGGCGCCGGCTGGCGCCAAGAGTAGCTGATGTTTAGGTTGTCTTTCTTTTGTTGTTAGCATTCGTGCATGAGGTTGCCAGGCCTCGGGCTATAAGGAGTCCATCTGGAAGTAGCCTTAACGGCTGCGAAGCTCCACCGGAAGCTATATTCTGGTACCACGGGAGACAGGAGCCCCTGTGTTAGGTCGGTTTTCTGGTGACTTGTCATCAGTCGGCTTAGCGCAGCCTGTCTAGGAGTAGGCCCCCTAGTGGGAGTATCGTGGTGGCTGTGGTTGCCCAAAATCGCGGGAACATAAGTGTTCTTGAACATGAGAGGTGTTAGAGAGGCCTCGCTCTCTAACAAGGGGTATAGCTCATGCCTTATACATGACTATGAAATTGTACTAGGGCAGTACTTGTACTTGTACTGCCCTGGGGCGTGGTCAACGTCTTTCTTTTGACCCCTTCTGTGGGAAGGCCCACCGTGCGATTAAGTCGTCAAGGCAGGAGTGCACGTTAAGCCCTCCATCTCATTTTCTTCCGCCTTTCCATGTGGCGGATAATTGGGGCTGGTAGGGCAAATGCATAGACTATTTCACTGAAATCCATTTAACATTTTACTCGACAAAAAAAAAAAAAAAATTCCGTCAGGTTCGGGTAGAACCATATGCACCAGTTGGATTGCAGAAAACTCAGCAAAAAACTTTGATGGCTTAGGCTTGTTAACTTGATTTTTAGTTGTACTCCCCAAGCGCCTTTAAAGTTCAGATAGGAACTCCGAACCTAACTCACTTGACGTCCTACACTAGTACTATCACACCTTTGGGAGAAGGGGTTTTCCCTGCTTAATTAGGCTGTGTTTGCTTTACAGGACAACAAGCTGGTATTAAGAATTGATTAAAATTCACTTAATGGAAAAACAAGTCTTATAACGGTCATGCCATAAAATTTCAACATTGGTTTAAGCTGTATTACTCCCATTTACAATCTTATTATGGTTTTCCCTTTTGTTCGACTGCTATCGATATAGAATATATAGAGTATGCGCTACTGTCAATCAAAATGTCTGACTTTAAATATCGCAATTTTGAATTTTAATATTTAAACGATTAGTCACTTTGTGTATTTTACGAATTTCCGCATTAGTCTCCATTCCGACAAAAGTTTGCTGCCAAAGTATCAAGCTGTTTGTCATTTTTTTACGATAACACTGAGACAGTTTTAAATTTATTGTGTTTGCACTTTATTTCACGTGAGCCATATAATTCATTAACATCCATTACAACAACGCAAGATCTCACTGGTGTATTGGTCTAACCAACACTCAAGAATAAATAAATAAAAAAAATCCCCTAATGGGAAATGGCTTGAACTAATTTTACGATCAAGATAAAAACAAGGTCTCGTGCTTACAAGTGATCTATATATTGATCATGGGTGATTGTAAAAAAGTAATTAAAGTTTTTATATTAATTAAAGTCATCTGTTTTAGGTGGCCGAATTTCGGTAGGTATATCGTACTCAAACTATGTCTAGTCTTTCGCTTGTTCGGGTATTTGTCAAGTTATTTAATAACTTCACCTGTTTCAACCACATAAATATTATTGGACCGCGCGATCGAGATACATCGATAGCATCTCTTTTATAGTATCCACTATAATCTGAGACAGACCAGAAAATTGCTTTTACAGATAGTGCAAGTGCAATACGACTGTAGCGCCAAATAAGGAGTATGTTGTATGATATACCTAACCTACCGCACCTTCTACAGAGCACAGTAGCTGAGAATTTAGAACGGGATCCATTTCGATGATGATTTTTCTTTGACTATACAGTTTTATACAAACGTACATATAGCTTGTGCTAATTGTAATACAATTTAGAGATTTCCCAACTCCTCTTAGAGAAAATTAGATTTATTTCGTGCATGACAGCAGTTGACATTTTTTTGCTAGCTAATTGACAAGTACTTACGTATTTTGTTATTAATACAGGGGCGGTGGTAATAGTAATCTATTTTGTGGGCGCTGTGGCTTAATGCTTAAGCGGTCTCAGGTTCAACCCCCAAAAATATTGAAATTACGAGCACAGAGATTTTCAAGGCCCCGCACCTTTTGCACACGTTTGAAAAATATCCGAGGGTAAAACTGTCCTCGAAAACCTTCAGTATTAATCCGATTGGTTATGGCTTAAAATTGAAAGTAGGAAGTTTCGTCAATGGCTGCAAAAATTTAGTCCTACGGACCAGTTGCGCCTATTAGTTTTTTTCTTCTGAAGCACTGTATTACTTTCTAAACACTAAGGCAACCAGAAAAAAACCGATATAATCTCAAATTTAACCAGAAGAATGATTGCGCTTGCCAGTTATAGATAGAACATAAAACATTTTGAGTACCCAAGAATTTGTTAAAGCTAAATTGCTGACTCTTTTCTACGTCACACGGATACGAAATGATGTAGGCGCGTACATCATTATAAAATAATTACTTAAGGCAATTAAGTGAAAAAACAAAATAGCAGTTTTTGACAAAATTACCGACAACTGGATTACGAGTTAAGGGTTTCAGTATACTTTGCATCTTAGATTCCAAGAATATAGAATATTTTAAATAATTTTTCTGTAATCCGTATATAGTTTTAGAATTACATCTGTCTGCCGGTTATTTCCGAAAGCTCACAAAATTGTCATGATTTTTTTACAAATTTTTTAAGCACTAAGATAAATCGTGGGAAACATAAACGAATTTGAGTCGATACTCTTCAGCCGCTTACAAAAGCATTCCTCGTCAGCAGACCTGTATGGCGATTGAGGAATTCGTGAACCTGGCAAAGAGGATTTGCTGCACAACAAGAAGCTTAATATGCAATGTGGGTTTCTTCATTACCAACCGGTTGGCGGCCCTACACCGCATTTTTCAACGTTGCCGTCCTGACACATAATTACACATAATTTCCATTTGCTTTTCTCTTTCTTTTTCATTTATTGTTCACTTTACCCTTTGAGAACTGAGTCTACCACTCGAAGTTTGACAAATAAAATTTAGAAAATCCAAAATCGGATTTAAATCTTTTTACTTTTTCCCAACAACCTCGTTAAAAGTAAAATTTCCGCATTTAGCCAAGTAAGCAACCCTAATTTTTTGAACTTAACGACATTTTTTCGAGCTAGCAAGAGTATTAAAAGATCTAAACATTCACAAATCCGCTGGTCCAGATGGTAAATCTCCCATAATTCTGAAGACATGTTCTTTATTCCGAGTAGATGGTTGAAATTGTTCAGCCCATTCCTAAAAAAGGCCATTCCTCTTCACCCACCAACTATCGACCCATTGCACTCAAGTCCGTTCTTTCCAAGGTCATGGAAACGATGATAAATCGTCAGCTTATGAAATATCTTGAATCACGAAAACTTCTCAATGACCGACAATACGGTTTTTGTGGCAGCAGGTCCACTGGTAATTTGATGACTTATCTCACCGAAAAGTGGAACCAATCTCTTCATTACGTTGGTGAAACGAAGATTGTGGCACTTGATATTTTAAAAACATTTGACATGAGTTCGGCACCAAGTTCTTTTGTCGAAAATGCGCATTCAGGGGATCGACGCGTCTCTTCTCCAATGGATTAGAAACTACCTTTCTGGCCGTTCAATTCAAGTTGTGCTAAACGGTTTCAAGTCTGCAATTCACCATAAAAATGCTGGTGTTCCCCAAGGCTCTGTTTTGTCTCCGACACTCTTTCTCATATTCATCAATGATCTCTTGTCTGTTACTTCTAATCCAATACATTCTTTCGCTGATGCTAGCACCCTCAGTTTTTCATGTTCGTTCCCTGACTCACGTCCCTGCTATCGGCCGTGGAACTGGAACGGCAACGTATGCTAAACACATTAAAATCCGATCTTCACAGTGACAGCATTATGATTTTTAATGCATCCAAAACACAATGCTGCCATCTATCATTAAAGCGAAACCTGAACCCTTACCCATTATCCATGAATGAATCGACGAAACCGAGCGACTTTCCATACTCGGTATGTGTGTCAACGACAAACTCCGTTAGGATGAACACATTATAATGAAGTCGCCAAAAACGCTGCGAAATGTCTAGGTTTCTTAAATCGATGTAAGAAGTACACCCTCCAACTTAGCTTCAATATACAAAGCCTTTATTCGGCCTAAGCTTGAGTATAACGCTTATATGTGGTCAGGGGCACCAAAAAATTGATTGCACCTACTAGATAGAATTCAGAAGCGCGCGATAAATCTTATAGGTAATAGAAATATAGCGGAGTCTATCGCAGAAATGTTTCTTGCCTTTCCTTATTTTATCGATATTTTCACCACCGATGCTCTGATGAAATAGCAAACTGCAATCCGCCCCTTCAACAATTCTCTCGCAACACCCGTCAACCGTCACACATGGAATACGCATCAGTTCACCCTTAAGCCTACCTTCGGACGTAAAATGTAGAGATTCTTTTGTGAGTCGAACAACACGCATGTAGATGTGGAATACATTGCCTCACATAGTTTTCCCGTCTCATTACAACCCACAATTGTTTAAATCCAATGTGCATCAGTACCTCTTCTCTATCCTCCCCATTAACCCTTCCACTCGTATTGTGCATTAGCATTTTAAGGGAACAAAAACCCCTAGAGCACTAGTGAATTATAAAAAAAAAAGTTAAAATAAATATAAGTGAACTAAATCGTTTAGATTTGAAAACGTGTGCTAAATAATTATCTTTGGCTAATTTTCTGACAAACAGAGAGTGTTGAAAAGAGAAGTTCACCAAACTCCAAACATAAAACTGAGATTTCTCCATTTGTAAGATTTTAATCGTTTGAAATTGAAATTGTGGGCGCAGTAGCGCAGTGGTTAGTGTGCTGGACTACTGTGCGAGGGATCCCAGGTTCGATCCCATGAAAAACACAAATTACATCCGAGAGCATGACTGTCATGAAAAGGCTTGTCAATTTAGCCGTTCGGACTCGGCATAAAATTGTAGGCCCATTCGTCCCAAAAAAAGAAACTCGCACAAAACGAATGGTTACGAGAAGCTAGGTCAGGTCTTGGGTGTCTACCCGCCTGTTGCGCCACCTATTTATTTATTTATTTTATTTAATCATTTGCAATTCTGTGTTTTATTTCCTGTTGAACATTTTAAGAAATCCCAAGCAAAAGAAAACGTAAAAAAATTAGCCTATATGAAAATTTATTATATTTGCTCCCGGAAAAGGATAAATTTTTGACAGCTGAAAATTCATTTTCCACCACGATAGTGTCAGAAAATTATCCGAGGATAATCTATTTAGCGTAATCGACACATGGTGTTCGAGAACAACAATTTCAACGGAAAGACGAAACTCCTGTGTGAAATAAATTTTCTGAAATTTCTGTTAGTGTTGAAATTGAAAATTCACCACGACAGTGTCATATGACAACATTGTCTGTGGTTAATTACAATTGACACACGGGTGAAATGTATGATAATTCAGTGGATTTTGATTCTTTGACAACGCTTAGATCTCATTTTTATCATCTGATGTGTTAAGAGGTTATTACGTTTGACTTGCGATCAAATAATTAGATATCACGACAGAAACGATAAAAAAAATATCAACAAGTTAAAAATAGATATTGGCCACATTAGCCTCATTATTTTTCGGCTTATGTAACCAAGTGGGTACGACAATGTGCTGATAGTGGTTGGTACAAAACAACAGGTTGCCAATCTCTCAATCTGTGAAAATGCAAAAGTTAGACTTTGTACGTCTTAATTGAAAGGAAGTGTACCAATCATAAAAGTGATAAAGAATATTATTGAGATTTTATGGATTTAAAAACGTTTTTTGGTTCTACATACCCGTACACAAAAAAAAAAAAAACTAAATGCTATCAACTTGGCCAAACTTGTCACGTATTAAAGGGTTCTTAAAATCTTGATATGAATTTATTATTGCCTGTATTGCGTTATCTCACGTTTAAATCGGGCAAATAATTGGCGAAACTGTACATGAAAATTGAAAAAAGGAGAAAAACAAACGACTTATGGAATTTTTATTGATTTAAGCCTTTGTCGATGCATAAAATGGTATCTTAGTCAAAAATACGAATAGTTGTGAGATACGCTAAGGCTATTTTGCACATGTATAGGTAATCCTTTTTTATACCCTCTACAGGAAGGTATATTCACTTTGCCATTACATTTGTAACGCTAAGAAGGAGTCACCAGAGACCCCATAAAGTGTATATATTCTGAATCAGGATTACATCCTGAATCGATTTAGCCACGTCCGTCTGTCTGTTGAAAACACGTTAGCATCCACACGAATCGACATAGGTGAATCAAATTTTGTAAGAGGACTTCTTTCTACCGCCGCCATAATGCCAACATGGCATTGAAAATTGTCTATGTCGGTAAAGTAGTTCTGTTACCTCCCATACAAAGCCAATATTAGACCCATGCGCGTACAGTATATTATACTAGCTCGTATGGCAAACATTTTGCATGACTTTTATGCATCGGCCTGGCCGATTATAACACTTTTACTTGTTTTCTTATACAATGATCAACTGTCACTTTAGAGAAAGTATAAATTTAGGACATTTGTTGGGGTAAAGCTTGTGATTGTTCGCTAGTCAAAAGTATGCATTTTTATTTTTAAGCGCTTTGTTCATCCCCATCTCAATCAAGTACGTATAGAAGTAATTTTTTAAAATTTTTTTGAAAACAATAAAAAAACAATAAAAACGAAACGATATAATTAAATGGTGGCGTACGCATCATAATCAGGTTTTCTGAACTTTTTAAGCTAAAGAACAGTTTAAGTTCACTAAATTGTTCTAAGATTTATAAAACAAAAAAATGTAGAACCTTAAAACAATTGATGGGAATTCTGTATGCAAACAAGTTTTTATTATTCGAGTCCACGATTTCAGTTAAATAGTTAAACGTCTCCATCTTCGTTTTTATCTCCTTATGATAATTTTCTTAATTTTGGGCGAGCACCAATACATTTACTATCGGTGTATGATCCAATTTTAAAATCTTCAAAAGCGAAGGAAAATGGCTACAGATATGGGCTCAAATTTAAAAATTTGTGATGGCAATGACTTTAGTTTGTGATTTACAGCGATTATGTAACGGCGTCAATTCTTTTGCTTTTTTAAATTGAAAGTAATTACCACCGTTTTTTTCTGAAACTGGTCGCAGAAAACAATTGAACGACTTTGAAAAAGGCCAAATAAAGGGATACTTCAAATTTGGTTTAAAGTAGGGTCAAATATCTTAGAAGATTGACCTAAGTCAAAATGTAGTTGGTAATTTTATTCGGAATATGCTGGACTACTGTGCCAGAGATCCCAGCTTCGATCCCCGGAAAAACACAAGGTTTTTTTTACTGCGCCACCTCTCGCGAGTGTCTGACAAACATCCGAGAGTATGAATGTCATGAAAAAGCTTCTCAATTAAGCCGTTCGGACTCGGCATAAAATTGTAGGTCCCTTCCATTCGTCTCAAACAATAGAAACTCACACAAAACGAATGGTTGCGAGAAGCTAGGCCTAGGGTGTCTATACACGCCTGTTGCGCCACCTATTTATTTTTATTTGAATTAAGCTATAATATCAATATCCATAAAGAGGGGCTCAATATGCGACAACACCCAGCAGCCAGAAGACTTATCATCTGAACTGCTTCAAATTTCCATCGTTCTGCTGCTAGAATCAGGGGAGAATGCGGTGCTAACGCAAGTCTCGCATCTGGAAAATGCATTATTCGGAGTACCAAGCATTTGAAGAGACTGAACGTAAAAAAAACACATCTCAATGATGTGCGCAAAGCAAAGCACGACTTCAGCTTGCTCGAGAGCATATGACGTAGAATAGGGACTGACATCAGACTGTCGTGTTTTCCGATGAAAAAAAGTTCAACCTGAATGGACCGGATGGCTACAACTATTACATCCACGACCTGCGAAAGGATGAATTACGGTGTTCCGCACATATCATATTATGGGACTTGGGAGCTGCAGTTTTTTTTACATCGAAAACGAACACGAATTTCCAAATTCCATTTCCGGATTCCATGGACAACGGTCCCATTCATAGGTACCTACTGCCAGGGTTGTTAAACAGTGGATAAAGGACCAAAATGTGAAATTGCTCGAGTTGTTGCCATACTCCCAGGACATAAATATTATTGACATAATATTTATTGTCCCAGAAAGTATATGAGAACAGGAGACAATTTGATGATCCTGCAAGCCTTATTGGCGCCATTCAAAAAACCGGGTCAACAAATAAGTATTTTCCAAATCGTATGAAGTTATATTGAACCAAGGAGGGAATACTACATACTAAATTATACTTAAATATGTAGGTACCTAAATATTAAAAATAAGCAAAGTTATAAATTAATACGTAATATAATTTTTTTTTTATTTTCAATTGTTTAACCTATTCCGTTGAGCCAAAATAAATGGTAATTTTTTTGATATGTTTTTGGAAAAATAATCATAAAAATATAAATATAAAAAATTAAAGACCTCAAACTTTCTTGTTTCATTAACAATTGATTATTCCACATGAGAAAAGTGATTTTATTAAAATCGGCAAGTTGGTTAAATAGATATCGTTCTTTTACTTTTTAAATAATGTTGAACATATTCGGTTGAGCGGGAGTGTATTATGACACGTTTTCGTGAGTAGGAATAAATTTTAATTAATTGGCAAAAATTTAATTTTTACACTTTCCTGAGGTTATTTTTTTTATTACGAGTATAGATATCTATAATAAGTTGACATGGTAAATATTATTTGGCAATGAATTTCAACCCAATTAGCACGCAGTTCAATTGCATGACCTTTTTGACTACGTGATTGAAACAGTTTTAGAAGTTCTATTTTTAACCACATTTCCATCTCTTCTGGCGTACCAGTAAATAATTCTGAAAAGGAGAGAAATATCGGATAAGGGTCATTTCATGTTTATCCTGTCGCGGACTAGTCTATCGTGAAATAAATAAAAAAAAAAACCCCTTTGGAGGGTAGGGTACATGCAAATTAATGTTGTTCTTTAAAATTGTGCATGTGCGGTAGCGAATTTTTTGAAAGACTGTTGTTATACACGTTTTCGGTTTTTTTTTTTTATATTGCGACATTCCCTCAATTTAGAGGAACCCTGGGGTGTGCATTTGTAAAATACGAAACGAAACCCGCTTTCGATTTCACTAAACCTGCCTTTATAATATCTGTAGCAATGGACAGAGACTGCTATTGCTGAAACGATATCGTTGGATCGTTTTCATTTTACGTGATCTGGGCCCTGACCTATCTCACTACACTCGTAATTATTTTTTTTTCATTGTATGTACGTACTACAAACAATCCACTAGAAATGCCGACAAATATTTCTTAACACAATATCAGCCAGACTGATCAGAATTCACATAAATTTCAATTGATCATGCCAATATCCGTAGATGTCTCACTTAAGCTATCAGCAAGTTACCCTATTTAATTCTCCTTGGACACACTTTCTCAATTAACCTTAACTGCGGTATTGAATTCAAATCTACCATCAGCTGACCCACCCACACATACATTACACTCGGAAATCTCTTAAACCCCGAACGAAATTAAGCCACTGGGATACTAAACGTAGATATCACATATCGCAACCATGTGCGGGGCTTTAAAAAAAAATTGTTTTTTCGCAAAATAACTGCCGCATTACGCAATTCAAAGAAAAATACAATTGTCAAGATATCCTTCACACAAAAAAAAAAAACACCCGAATCCTGTCTCAACTAGATCTTTGATTGAGACGATCTTATTGTGAATAATTTTAACCGTGCGTCGCGTCGGACGGCCGCGTCTTGGAAGCGCAATCGCATAGCTAGATACAATATTCGCATAAAATCATCTCTAATGAACAAAACATCGCACTCCAGTGTAGCAAACCAAAACGATACGACGAACAACATCGTCAGCGCGTCAGCGTCACCCGTTTCACGTTCGCCATCTAAATATAGGCTCTGAAGCATTTTGCACATTAAATAAATTTTATCTTCCATGAAGACATTATGCTCGTCTTGTATCAACAGGTAATATGTATGTTCTCTACGGTCTAGGTCTATGACTATGCTTACCTCAAATGTTTTCTTATTATTCGCCTACGATGGAAATGTCATTTCCAATTTTTATTAATATTATTAGTATTATTTGAAAAACAACAAAACTAGGACTGTGTTAAGTACTAAGGGATATCGACGAAGGGACTCGGGAATCTCTTCTCCAATATTCAATTCACTTTCAATGTATTGGTTTTTATTTAACTTTTCGATAGATATTCCGACAATAAATCGAAAAGATGTAGCACCAAACAAAACCGTCTAGAAAACCAACAAAACTTCGACTTTGACAAACGACAAACGTACAAAATGATATGTTTAAAAACGAATTATTTACGAAGTGCGTTAACTATACCACGGAGAGACGCGGTCTGAATTACTTCTAATAAGAATGAAAATTAATTGAAATCTGAAAGAAAGAAAAAAAAAACAACATAGATACTCTTCGAAAAATTGGCCTGAATATATTTCATTGCGACTTACTCGTACACATGAAAGAACGGTCAAAGTAATACGTTCACATTGAAAACAGAATGCTTTCACAAATATGTGTGCGCATACTTATTGGATTGCATGGAACTCGCTGTCGCTCGCTCGAATATCCAAACCATTTACTTAAACGAAACTTTATTATGGCATTTTAAATAGAAGATAACAAGCAAAGTGCGCGTAATCTGCTTCTTTTGGGGGTATTTAAATTGTTTATTGTTTTTAATACATAATAATTGATCTGCGGCACGTTAATTCATTATCTGCTCAAGTTAATTGTGGAAATGTGACAAATCATTTTCGAAAGACACATGAATTGAGAATGAAAGAACATAATTCCCCCTAAATTAAGTCTGCTGTAACCATTTTAATTCGCCTCTTGTGTTCGACTGTTAATCGTCTCGTTTTATCTGACAAATATAATAATTTCCCATTACCGCGCATGCTCTTTGAACAATGTGTTTTGTGTTGGTATGTTATAAAGAAGGGTTGATACAAGAAAATATGTACAGGGTGTTCAGTTCAGGTATCACATGAACATTTTCGAAATCGTACATACGAGTATTTTAAATGGTTGCGCAAAATTTAAAAACGTATTAAATAATAAGGCTGTTGATTTTACTTTAACTTTATTTTAAAATTTTGTAACGCTTTAAATTAGGCGTTTATCTTTTTTAGTTCAGAGCAGAGCCTGAGCTGTCAAACAAAAGTTCGCGTTTCTTTTTTAGCTCCGATACATCAGAGCTCAGAATTTGTGTTTCTTTTTTCGTTCAGAGAATGATCAGAGTAGAATTCTTAGAAAACATTAAGGGTATTCACTTAATCTGATAAATTTATGCAGCTCGTAAATGTATTAATTTCTACGATGCTTTAATTGAACCCCCACGAAAAAAATATCATTGCGTAAATCGCGTAAATCGACTGTAAATCTGGAATCAAACAAACAATTCATACGACTGTTTGACATTTGTGACTTGCGTAACAATTTCCGAGCGATTGATTTCCGAGCCTAAATCGTCGCGGAAAATTATGAGGTCTGCGTAAACTATTCTCCATTCAAAATCTGACAGTTCATTTACGAGGTGGTTAATTTCTGCAGTTTACGCAGTTTATGAGGTTTTACCCGTTTAATACCCTTTTTGAAGTAAAAATATTGTTCGTTGATCCGCCTTCCTTTACTAATACGATACCCGGTTTCACTGTGTAAGCTTAAGGGCGGGTTTGTTCATCCTTAGTTAACTTTAATCAACGGTTATTTTAGCTGGTAATCATAGAATCTGTTCCGTCAAATTTTAACCAGAGAATCAATGGTTGGGAAAGGTAACTAGAGAAATCGATAACCAGCCGATTTTGGTCGATTAACGGCATTTAACGAGGGAATTTTGAATTTTGTTTATTCAAACTTTGACATAGCAGTTACACAACTGACAGATGAATACGATGCACAAAGTGTGCTGAAAACACTAATTTTTAATTAAATTAAAAAAAATACATCTCATATATAAAAATGAAGTTTACCACTCACTGATCATCAACGCCCAGCCCAAACCCTTTCCTCTAGAAAGCTGAAATTTTTCACAGAGGTTCCCTTTATGATATATACAAGCACTAAGGAAGGATTTTTCGAAATCCAACCCCTAAAGCGGTAAAAGGGGGTCAAATTTTGTATTGGAAAATTTTTATTTTTATTTCGATTGTCTTCAAACTCGGTTTGTGTACTTTCCATGAAAAATAAAGAAAATTGTTTTCTCCGATTTTGAAAATTCAACCCTTAAAGGGGTAAAAGGGGGGGGGTCGAAGTTTATTTGGGAACATTTTTATTTTTCATCCAATTGATTTCAAACTTGGTTTGTCTACTTTCTATAAGAAATTATGAAAACAGATTTTTCCGATTTTGAAAATTCAACCCTTAAAGGAGTAAAAGGGGTCACCATTTATATGGGAAAATTTCTATTTTCTATCCAATCGACTTCAAATTCGGTTTGTGTACTCTATTGTTAGAAATAAAAATAATTAATTTGTCCGATTTTGGAAATTTTGCTTGAGTTATTGGCGATGACCGCTTACGAACCGTTCGTCGTATCAATTTGAAACTTTGCAATGCGTTCCAATTCCAACCTCTGTCGCCGTTGAATAATGCTTATCGCTTCCGAGCGTATGTACTCGAAAGATATTCAAGCGGAATATAAATATAAAAGAGGGCACTAACTGACTGTAAAGGAATTTTTGTGTGACAAATCCTGAGGTCTGCGCGACCGAAGCCGCGGGCAAAGGCTAGAAAACCAATAAAATACCGAAAAAAAAGCGTACACAAGAAATAATCAATTTCAACCAAGAATTAATTCTAACAACTGAATTTACAAATAAACTAGAAAACTGGAACGATTTGTCTCAAATCTATGGTTTGGTGACCAAAGTGAAAAAAGTGAACAAAAACAAACACTTTTTTGTTACCATAGATAATAATATAACCATAGGTTAAACTAAACCTATGATAACCTAACCGCAGATGTAACCAACTCTGAACCAGCCCACCCTAAGTTTCTATCCAACGATATATAAACGTTGTTTTTTTGGCAAATATATTAAAAAAGATCTTCGCAAAAATAGTAAAATAACATCAAAAACATAAAAGTTAAAAAGAGCCAAGTTTCAAGCCAAAAATTAAGTGTGTAACTAGTCAGCCACGAAAAGTAATGAAATCTAAATATTCCTTACCAATTTCAAAGCCTTTATGTACTGGAGCGCTTTTTAAATAAAATGTATCTTTAATTCTACACTTAACTAAGCAAATGATACTTTCGGCCAGTTTCAAAACTAGCTGATAAAACTTCTGATATCCTATCTGGAACTTATCTGCCAGATAAACTTCCGCGGATAGTGATATCTGACAGATAAAGTCTCTAATAGCCTATCAGCCGATTCAAGTGGCTGTTAAGGCTATAACCCGAATATTTATTAAAAGTGTCTGTGGAAAAAATATAGTTTCAGAGCATTTTTTTCGCTGACGAGCGTAGACTGCCAGTCAGAAGATTCCAAGCATGGATTTATTTGACTTTTTAGAAGAAGAATTTGATTAATATTACGAGTTTATTACACGGCTTCATATTAGCAGAGTATTTTGCTTTGAATTTTCACAATTTTTTTAACTTTATCCAAGTTAAATTACCAACAATATAAAAAAAACAAAATTCACTTAAAAGTGTTTTGTGCCTGGTTAAGAGTCTAATAAATACAAAACAAATGACATGTGTGTATCGAAGCAGTGAAGAAAAGCGTTGGTTGGTTTGATAAATTTTTCTACCAATTAATTCATCAGAGACTTTTGGACGAAACAGAAAAATAATATCAGCAACCTTTATCTGTTGGATAGCGTTATGTGTCAGATAACTATTCGAAACTTTATCCGTGAAATTTTAAATCTGAAATGACTGATTACGTTGCCTTTGCCTTAGTATCATTCGGACATGCAATACGATCTTTAGGCAGCCTCCCATTATAAACAATATTTGTCTCTTCTGTAGTTTGGTTAAAACCGACATCCCTTGGATTTGGGTGATTTGCTCTTCGTTGCCCTGGCTTGCATGCATTCTTTGTTGAACCAATGTTTGCTCAATCCAAATGGTGGTAGAAATATAAATTTCTATACATAGAAGAATTATTTCAATTACAGTTACATTGTCTAACGATGCAAAGAAATTACGCAACTCGTCAGAATTAGATCTGCTTTATGTAGTTCCAAATTCGAAAATGTGACTGTCTGTCTCTTTTTGGTTACGGTACAGAATGGATAACTGATATTGGAGTATAATTCGAATTTCTAAAGAAACAGAGACGTTTATTTCATAATTATCTGGCTCTGTAGTGGGACATAGGTCGAGACTGAGAGTCTTCCTGAAATTGTAAAGCTTGCTTAATGTCGTTGAAATACGCACTATGTAAAGGGTCCGCCATCTTACGTTTTTTTTTTCAACTAGTGCTTATTTCGCGAATGGTAACACTTAGCTCATGTCTGATTTGACAGATAATTAGTTTTATCCTTCCGCTGAACGAATATGGTTGTGTATATGCTTGAACAACGCTGGGAAATATTGCGACATTACTTTGAAAATCATGGTGCAGAATGTGTGCGAAAATTGCGTACGGATTTTGGAAGAAGAGAAGCACCGTCAGCTCCGTATGTTCGTTATCTTGTGAAAAAAGTGAAAGAAACTGGCATCCTCATCGATAAACCAAAGCGTGAAAAGCCAAAACCAGTGCGTACACCCGAGAAAATTGCTGCTGTGGCAGAAAGTATGCGTGAAGCGCCATCAACATCAATTCACCGTCGTTCTCAACAATTGAACATTTCGGAGACATCATTGAGACGAATTTTGCATAAAGACCTTGGTATGACGCCATACAAACAAAGTCCAATTGGTTCAGGAGTTAAAGCCAACTGACCATGCAATGCGTTTTCGCTTCGCTAAGTGGGCCTGCGATCGACTTAGAGAAGATGCCGATTTTGCCAAAAAAAAATCATCTTTTCAGATGAAGCTCATTTTGATCTTGCTTGTAAACAAGCAAAATTGTCGCATTTGGGGCACAGAAAACCCGCACGCATACATTGAAAAGCCGATATACCCAAAACGAGTCACTGTTTGGTGCGGATTTTGGTCCAGAGGCATAATTGGACCATTTTTCTTCGAAAATGAGCAAGGAGTGGCCGTTACAGTCAATGGCGATCGTTATCGGGCCATGTTGAACGAATTTTTGTCCATAAAAATTGAAGAGGAGGATATTGGCAACATTTGGTTTCAACAGGACGGCGCTACGTGCCACATGGCCGAAGCTACACTCGATGTTTTGCGCCCTGTTTTTGAAGATCGCATTATCAGCCGCAGAGCTGATGTCGTTTGGCCACCGCGGAGCTGCGATTTGACACCGTTGGACTATTATTTGTGGGGTGCCGCAAAAGATAAGTGTTACGCCGACATGCCAGAGACAATTGACGCTTTAAAGGACAATATTCGTGAAGCCAATTGGTGAAATACAGCTGCACACAATCGATAATGTGCTTAAAAATTGGACCGATCGTGTAGGCTACTGCATGTCCAGCCGAGGCAGCCATTTGGATGAAATTATTTTGCATTATTAACCGGAAGGATTGTACTTTCAAATAAAAAAAGAAATTTGAGAAAATATTCAGTATTTTTTTTTTATAGGTAGTATGTATTTCAAAAAAAAAAAAAAAAAGTTATTTGGCGGACCCTTTATTATTTTAAATTCATAATAGACCCACTTGTGGCGGCATTGATCTGGGATTCAATATACCGCCTCTCCCCTACAATGCACAATCTACTTACATGTACCTTTTGTAAATTCGTCCCAACGTATAGGTATTCCAATAATCAAGTCATAAACCTGAACAGATGTATAATTGATTGTTAGGAAGATAGCAACTTATTTGTATAACACATTACAAATATGTTTTGTTATTTATAAACAAAACCACATTTTTTTATACACAATAAACACCACCACTTACACAACAGGTACACGACACAAAACTGTATATTTTCGAATCAACTTTCGGTTATAATCTACGATTAAATTGTCTTATTGCTTTCTTTTCTTTAATTTGTACGAAATTTATGCAAAATTTTTAATGTCATTAGACCCGTCATATGCGCACAAATTTAGCCCTCACGTCGGCAATACCAATAACATAATCACTTCACGTTTAAGAACTGCCTGCTGCCCCGGTGGCGTTGGCCACTATTATTATTGATGTTATGCGTTTGATCTAGCATTCATCGATGTATACATTTGGACTTTGACATTGCAGAAGCAACCATATCTTAGGACGGTCTTTTATTTTCGCCCAGATCACTTAAACAACTCCGACCGGATCGATCCAATTTGTACACTTGTCAATTGATTACTAATAAATAAATGTTCAGCTTTTTGCGCTCAACATAACTATCTTATTGGTGCATTTCGTTCTGTATCTAAACTTAGCTGATACTCGTTATTTGCCGACAAGCTAGCACAACTGGTTTTATTATTCTTTTCTTTGGCCAGACATTCGTTAGAAGCTGTTTTTGCGCGTGCGCGCGTTGAGAAGCAGCTAATTTATTCTTTCTGTCGATATGGGACCATCAAATGTTAGCAAGTCCTCATATTACGTGACCGTTTGTGTCGAAAACTTACGCATGTCCATTTATGTCTAGTTCACACGCAATCGAAAGAAATGGATGAACAGGTGCGAGATGTTTCATCGGCGACCTTCTTATTTCCCTTGGAAACTGACGTCAGTTTTTCGGAACTAGCAAAACTGGAAGAAGCCCACCAGTGAAGGAGACCTGTCCGCGAAGCAGCACCTATGATTGCTCTTTGTAGAAAATGTGAGAATATGATGGACGATCTCAAATATTAGGTCGACAAGCTTGTTGAAATTCATGTAGACCTACCTACTTTTTTCTGTACATAGTGTCCCTATAGTTATGATTTAAAGAATCGCGAAACCGGTAGCTTTAGGAATAAAATTGCCACAAGATAAAGCTGTACCCACGATTGTCAGATCTTACAATATTGTCAGATCTGTCAATGCTCTGACAATAACTGAAAATGAGCTTACAATAGCCAATTACCTTACAATACAAAATTGCGCGTTCAAACGGTTGTAAGAATTTGTCCCAAAGTCTAACAATTTCATTGTCAGATGCATGTCTTACAATGACTTTTCTGACAACGTTGTAAGGTTGAAAATTCTGTGTTCACACGGACGGCAGATATTTGAATTTGAAAAATTGGTCGATCTGTTGTCAGACATTGTCAGATAAATTCAAAATCTTGTGGGTTGATTTTTGTAGTATACGGATAATGAATCAAAATATTGCACTAGCGACTATTTTAACTGCATACGTGTTGGAAGACAGCGAGGATGATGAATTGCCTCAAAAACGACGTCGTGTTTGGACAAAGGATTGAGTGGCCTGTCCTCAGCAGGAGGGATTCTACTCCAAATTACTCGTTGAATTGCTAGCTGAGGAGCCAGAACTCTATCGCAATTATTTGCGGATGGACTCGAAACAATTCGATGAACTTCTGCTTGCTTTGATGACTCCACATATCCATAAGCAAGACACCAATATGCGCATGAGCATTTCAGCGGGTGAGCGGCTTGCGTTGCGCTATCTAGCTACTGGCGATTTTGATGTTGGCGAGTGCAGAGTTTGTATCGATTAAATTATTTCCCATCGTGTATAAAACTAATACCCTATTCACACCAAGCCAAAAACTGGGTTTTCGCGAAAACAGAAGTTTTCCCTTACACATTGCAGTTTTCAAAACGAGTTGTTTGAGGTCGTTTTCCATAAAAACGCCACAAAAACGAGTACACTCGTTGGGTTGTTGAAGCAGACACACCTTTTGCAAAATTCAGCGAGCTCAGCAAAACTGCTGACATGATGTGAGAGACTGAGTGAGAGTGAGAGTTTTTTTTTTGTTATCTTTGCGTTTGCATTGCACCATAAAGAGCAAACTAGGTACCTGCCACAACTAAATGGTATTTTCAGATGTTTTGATTTTGAATGATGCTTATGTTAATTATTTTATGCATTTAAACCATAAGTTAACGATTATCAAGTAGCTTAAATAATTTTGTTTGTATATTATGTCAATACGAGCGAAGTTTAGTAACTAAAATAAAAGTCTAGTCGCCACAAACATTTCATAGATAGTTTCACAGCTAATTGAACCGTCAAACGAAAACGAGTTGGTGTTCGGTGTGAACGCATCCACGAGTTTTCTAAACTTTTTTGACGAAAACTCGGTTTTCGGCTTGGTGTGAATAGGGTATAAACTTCGATTTCGCGTCTATACCACCGGTTAAAATGTCTGTCAATGAAAAAATTGTAAGCTATTTTCAGGCTCCATAAACAACGACAACTGGCAATTTCCAATGAGTCTTACAATGTTACCAGTCAATGAAGTAAAATACCTAGGACTACACCTAGATAGTAAACTCATCTGGCGTAAACACACGGAAGAGATTTCAAAGAAGGCAACACGCGCTCTTATGATATGTAAGAGTTTAGCAGGCAAATCGTGGGGATGCAGCCCAAGCATCCTGCGATGGATGTACATTGCAATTGTGAGACCCATGATCACATACGGAGCTGTAGCATGGGCAAAACGAACCAGCCTAGTCACAACAAGAGATATTCTCAACAAAGTGCAAAGACTGGCGTGCCTATGCATCACAGGAGCAATGCGTACATGCCCAACTGCAGCCATGGAGGTACTCCTAGAGCTAACTCCTCTACACCTCATGGTTGAGGACACGGCAGAAAAAACTATCGTGAGGATGGCAAAAGAAGGAATCGGAAGGGAGAAATGCATTGGCTCGAAAGAGTACGATGTATTACTCGCAAAACTTCCACTTCTAGCTATACCCAGGGATGATAGTATCAGGAGGTTCAATTTTGAGAAAAACTTCACAACGAAGCTCAGCAATAAGAAACATTGGAGCAATGAATCCACGATCTATGGACTGAGCAACCACACTGTAAAGTGGTATACAGATGGATCGAGAACGGAGGAAGGAACTGGTGCAGGAGTGTTTGGGCCAGGAACTAAGCACTACGAATCCATGGGCAAATGTACCAGCATCTTTCAAGCCGAAATATGTGCTATAGATAGGTGCGTTCGGATAATTCTCAAGAAAAACTACAGAAACTGCGATATAGCAGTGATGTCGGATAGTCAAGCCGCCATTAAGGCACTTGAGGCTTATATAATAAAATCCAAGCTTGTGTGGGAATGCCTGCACAGGCTTAATGAATTAGGTAAGAACAACAGAGTAACCATCTGCTGGATACCTGGTCATGCAGGCATCATGGGGAACGAGGCCGCGGACTCTCTGGCAAGACAGGGAGCAGCGGAGCCATTCATAGGACCGGAACCCTTCTGTGGCATAGGGGAACATACCCTACGAGAAGAGTTCAGGAGAATCGAAAAAGAAAAAAGAACCGCATCTTTTAAAAACCTTCAGGGCCTAAGGCAAGCTAAGAAACTTCTAGGGAACTATAACCTAAAAAGATTCAAAGCGTGTATTGGTCTAAGCAAAAACAACCTAAGAATCCTCACAGGTCTCCTAACGGGACACTGCAGACTGAGAGAACATCTGAGGAAAATGGGCTTATCAGAAGAAGGGGTCTGCAGATTCTGCGACGAAAACGCAGAAACCCCTGATCACATTCTAGAATCCTGTGGGGCACTGACCCACAGGAGGATCAAACATCTGGGCAAGTACCAGATAACAGATAAGGATATACAAACCATGGACCCACTACTCATTCTCAGATTCATAAAAGAAACTGGACTGGATGAAGTGCTCTAAAGTTGATATTCTTGCCAAGTCTAGAGACAGAGCAAAAACCCTCAAACACAGTTCCTAACGGATGGGGCTCTGGAAAAGGGCATGAACCTTTCCAAGGTATAAGCAGGGGGCACAATAGACCACAAGGTCGCAGTGCACTAAACCCTCTTCATTATTATTATTATTACAATGTCCTAATTGTTGTTCCGACGATCGTCAGCAACCTGACAATTTCATTGTCAGATGCATGTCTTACAATGGGCTGACAATGGCATTTCTGACAATATTTTTACACAAAATTGTAAGTTCAGGTTGTAAGACATTTGAGACACATTTTTCACTGACAGATCTGACAATATTAGGCGTATTTTTTTGAGAATCTATAGCTAGCTCACTTTCACTTTTACATGCAAAACTTTTATACTCACTTTTGGTTTTGTTATACTCACTTTTGGTTTTACATGCAAAATTGTTATACTCACTTTTGGTTTTGTTATACTCACTTCCCAAAAAAATACGCCAATTGTAAGATCTGACAATCGTGTGTAGGTACTTAGCTTAAGTAAAGGCGCAACTCAATCGAAGTCGTTTAAACCTTCAACAGAGTTCATTCTGTAGTTTAAGTTAAAGGACAGTATTCTGCCGTTTAAACCTCAGGACACTTGACACAGTGACATTTCAACTGTCGATAGTCAAAAACACAAATATTTTACGTTTGCTTGTTCTTTGCAAAAAAGATAAGCAACGATTTTGGAAAAGTCGTATAAAATCTAAGTACTGTACAATACTGCCAAATTTTATTAATTCGGACGAGTTCAAATTCAAATCAGAGGTAAGGGAGACTGAGATACCCATCTTCGACCAATTTGCCTACAAGCTAAATTGTAAGCTCCCAAAAAGTTTAGGTGCGCTATTATTGTTGCATAGAAATTCGTATTGACATATGTCAAAAATCCTCTCCACCAACACATTCGCACCTAATCACATTTCACTGTGGGCAAAGTTTCTGGCAGCGTTCATACATTTTAGCCGTTAAATTTGAAAATAGTTCGTTACGGCTACATTTTAGGTGAATATTGATTTATTTTAAGAATAATTGCATAATTTATTTGAAATAGTTAACAAAAATAAACAATGCAGCAGAATTAAAGTAATATAAAAGCGTTTTGAGTCAACTTTTATAAGACAGTCAAAAATCATACATAAGTATGTAGATGTTCGCACTCTAAAAATTTAATCAAATAATGCCGTTATATATTTCAAATACGTTAACTCCGATAGATTATTATTTATAATGATAAATAGAAGAATTAAAAGTTCTTACAATTTCTCAAAATTTGATTGTTGTTTCTCTTTACTTTTCTTTATTTGTAAAATTGCAACTGGTGACATAGCTATTAATATATTTTCTGAAAAACACTAATGGCTAATTTCGTTACTACATGTGTAAATGTTTTAAATTATATATTCTATTCTACATTCGTTCATTTAATAACTTGCAAATATGGGGTATTAATTTTGCGCCACTTGAATAGAACACTTATGCTTGGTTTGGACCAGTGAGCAATAGAAAACCGACCTTAGGGGGCGTGCTCAAAAGTCAAACAAAAAATAGTTCCAACATTCGTTCGTATAAGGTTTACGAAACAAACCAGGGCTGCATTCCAGGTTTGACTATTTTAACTACAGCGTTGACAAGCTGTGACAGTTCGAAGGAGGGGAAGTTAACTAAATTAACCAGAGGCAAAAGTGTGGTTCATTTCGTTCATACTACATGACATTAGTCTGGGACAATAGCTGTCCCAGATTACAAAAAGTAACTAAATAAACAATCGTTGTTAATTTAGTTAAAATAGTCGAATCTGGAATGCAGCCCAGCAGAATAGACCACCAGCTTCGGCCAAAAATGAGAATTTCATAGAGCCAGTTTCAAAAAGTTACTGCGTGGTTAAGTATGCGTGCAATGTTAAAGTAAACGTAGGGTGAATTTGGTCACGCATACACTGGCACATAGTAACATTTACAGTTATTCCGTGGTAACTTTGAAATAATTCAAATAATTCAAATAATTGGCCGTTATTGGGACGTGTCAAGCAAATAGTGTGTTCGGTGTGGTGAATTTATTACTAACTTATAATTTCATTCAAAATCATGCAAACATAAATGAGTAGTTACTGTAAAAATGGAATTCCTTTGACATTATTACAAAAAAATATTATTTTAAGCTGCAAAACTAAAATATGTAAATGATCAGAAAAAATCACAAAACATATTATTGTTTTTAGTTTTGCTGATATAAATTTAGATCTTTTTCTATATATTTTAACGAAAATTTATTTATTTTTTTTGATTGTTTATTTTATTAAAGTGTAGGTACTGAGTTTTGGAATCAATAATTTAAAAAAAAGGAGAGAGGACATTTGTTTTATCAGGCTTAATATGTTTATTGTTTTATTTCATTTACAAGAAAAATGTGATGAATTGATTTTAACCAATCAATAAATTGGTCATCGGAATTTAAGAAAATTTGCGTTCTAAAAATGAAATACGTCTTGGGCACACATAAGATCAAATCGTAAGTGCGCATTGTCATATCGGCTTATATCACAAGTAATCTGCATTAGGTGTAAATAAGAATTTATTAACATAAATATTTTTTAATCCAATTAAAATTTTTAAAACTGCCTGTATGTTTTCGTATTAGTTAATTCGCTAATTTTCCACTATATTTGAATGTCAAAACTACATACAATCCAATTAGTAGAAAAACATTGTGAAAAACAAAAGAATACCTACACAAAAAGCAAAACTATGATAACATAACAAAACAAATAAGATAATTACGTGTTTTGTCATTGGAACAAATCAGTGGAATGGTGGCTTCATTTTTTTGACAAGTCGGTTATAGCAATCATTGAAAAATTCCTGTCAGTGACTTTTCAAGAAACGAGTCTAGGTTTTGAGGTTAGAGTTGATCATTGAAAGCAAAACTGACAGCTGAGAGAGAATAGAAAGAGAATCGAACACATCAGTGAAACGATTGGGTTCCAAATTGGAGAAACGAGAATCAGCTGTTCATTGAAATCGATTTCAATCAGTGAAATAATAAAATTGAATTTAAAGAAGAGTTTTAGTCTGAATTAAGTAATTTCTTTCGTAAAAAAATTCCACAATTGATTACCTTTATTTTGATACCAACTAAAGCCAATATTGTTTGATTAATCGTCTTAAAATCGGAAAACAAAAGTTTCAATGATGCATTTCAATGATAGCTATAACTAGGGCCTTAGGCGTTACTATGGAAACGAACTTTTTTCTTGGAAAAATCAAAAATGACACTTTTTCATTAAAATTTGACGGCGGCGTTTATACGCTACGCTATGCATTCCTTAGCGTTTTGAATAAAAATGACACGCAATCCCTGTTTTAAGTGACAAATGTTGATTTTTAATTTTTCAACAAGCAATTATTCTTTGTGAAACATAATTCAAAATCTATTCATCCTCCTTATAGATAAAATAAAACAATAAACATGCCTATTTATTTACCTACGACCAAAATAGTTTTCGTTAACTTTTATAATTATTTATTCGAAAATATTAATTACATTTTATCTAATAACAGACGCAATCATCATCAACCGGAGCTACTTATTTTAAAACTGGCTCTTTGGCCGAAGCTGGTGGTCTATTCTCCTGGTTTGTGGTTTACGAACACATCAACATCACCATGGTGTCAGTGTAAACTTTTAAAATTAACACTTAAAATTTTCCGTTTAAGGGTACAAGTTTTTGTAAAGACTTGCTGTTGTAATGTGGACATTAAAATATATGCGTAAATTAATTCCGATGACTTACTTGCACTTAACTTAATTTCATGTGAGCTCTACGTTTCAATGCCCAGTTAGGTCTAAATGATCTCATCCATTCCAGATAATAACGCGAGTCTACCCCGATATGTAGAAAAATATAATACAGAAAACCATAATTTAGAAAATAAAAATATCGAAAAAAAAAATATATAATGAAAAAATTTCGAACCCAAAATCTCGAAAACAAAAACCTCGAATAGCAAAAATCTAGAAAAAAAAATCTCGAATTGTTACCATTGTCTCAAAAATTAATATTAATTCAAGATTTACTAATATGGAAAACTATTTGAATTGCATGTGTATGCAATAGCAATTTGATTCACTGTTCATGCAAACAAATGAGTTAGCTAAAAAATAATAGGGACATATACATAACATTATGACTACCTATTTGTTAAAAATTTATTATTTTCAATAAAGAAAAATATTCATTTTAGACTTGTTTTCATTACTTTCGGAGTAAATTTAATGAATTATAAAAATCTCGAAAGCAGTTTTATTTTCTAAATTTTTTTCGAGATAGAGTCTTTCGAGATTTTTAAACTTTCTAGATTTTGCCCCATTCAAGATTTTTGCATTCGAGATTTTTCAAATTATTTTTCAAGATTTTGACCATTCTAGATTTAAGTCATTCTAGTTAACGTCATGATCCCTAATAACGCACCTAACCCTAATTTCATATCGATCAGTAAATGACAGTTGGGGCCAAATAAAATGCTAGCACACCGCTTCTTATCAGTTGGGATTTGCAGAAAAGAAAAGAAACTAAATTGCAAAAATAAGTATTAAGTCGATTAGTAAAAAGACCAATCAATGCTATAAGCATCATAAATCTGCTGTCAGCAGACTACAGACTTTGGTAATCTAAGAGTTTGCTTGGCTTAGTTCTTAGCACATTGTAGTCGGCTTTCTTTTTAGTTTTATTTTTAGCTATTGACTCATTGAATAGGTTCACAAATTTCTATAGTGTATAGGTACCGATTTGTGGAAATTATTTTTAGTTTTTTTTTTTCACAAATCCTTTGGGGCTTATGAATGTGAATACATAAATCAAAATGCTTTTCAAGTGTCAAATTAAAACAACTATGAAACGAATTGGTGTATTTTCTTTCAAACTAATTATCTTCAAAAAAGGATATAGGTAGCTACAGAAATCACGTGCTAATTGGTTTAACTAAATTTTGCTTAAATAAGTACGAAACAGACCAATTAGTAAATAAAATTAAAATGCTGTAGGTGAATTTACTTGGTACCTACTAAATCATGAAAATACCAAATGACAGGTCGGATTACCATGCGACAGCATGAGACTACTGTAGATCCAGAAATTTCATTAGACTTGAGATAACTGACACCAGTAAAACAAAAAATTTAGTGGCATTTGCATTTGAAAATATATGATGGTAGTTATGTCACTTCATAATTAAAATATTTTACTTATGTAGTTGAAATGTACGTTCCAGGTGAAGGGAATTGTATTAATCAATTGGATTATAATGTTAAAATGATTGGCAGTGTGTAGTTGTTGTAATTGCGTGTTAAATATTCTACTTTACTATACCTCACTGAGATGTGCAATAAAATAGACCTGCCAGGCGTTCGTCGTATTGTCTGTTTCTTTTTTGCGATAGAAGGTGGAAACTTTGCATGATGAACCAACGATTATTTGTCCTCTATGAAACCATCGTAAGGCATTACTTTGCGGGATTCGATATTAAGACAAATTAGCTTATATATGTACTCTAATACTTGAACTATTACGCTCCAAACGCCTAAGGTCGCTAAGTATTCGCATGGTCACGTTGCTTAAAATGGACGTTAGGCTATATGTAACGCCCAAGGAAATAGCGCCCAAAAATAAACAACAAGATGGAAATAAGGCCCAAAAATAATTCGCAGTTTAATACGTAACCGGATCATACTAATTCCACTGTTTATGCAATTCCACTCACTATTTTGGGCTTGACTGCTTGTCAAAACAACGAACACTGGAACATTTTGCAACAACAAAAAATTTTACGAGTTTATTTTAGGCGTTATTTCTAAATCGATTTGGGCGCTATTTCCTTGGGCTTTATTGCCTAACAACCTTAAAATTGTTGTTGTTTGTAATTGCCAGGAAAAGGTTCTTCCGTAAGAAAATTTTGGGAAAACCCGGAAAAGTCAGAAAATTGAAAAAATCTAAAATTGATTTTTTGTATGGAATTTTGTGTGCAATTGTTCAGGAATGGCTTTTCAAATAGAAAATTTAGAAAAAACGCAAAAAATTGTAATTTTTTTTTTTTTCGACGAAATTTTGCATTTTATTGCATGATTTGATAATTTTGGACGACATAAAGGTGGAAAATTTCGGATAATTGTGAAATTCATTGTAATATAAGACGTTTTGCGTGCATTTAAGAGATGGCGCTGAGCTGCGACCAATGCCACAACCCGATAGATGGCGTTATAAGTTGACTTAGGACAATTTAACAGGTGTCCTTTTCGCATTGTCGTTTTCGTCAAACGCTTCCCGTCATCCCGATGAACTTAATGCATGCCCGAAATCGTCGTCTTTGTGGCGGTATGTCAAGAAGTTGAAATTGACCACGAACATGAGGGTCGCATTGCAGAACGACCCATTGGCTGTTCTCGAGACAACTGCTGGCGCTAAAAAATAAATAAATAAATAGGTGGCGCAACAGGCGGGTGACACCCAAGGCCTAGCTTTTCGCAACCATTCGAACCCTGGAACATTTTGCAACAACAAAAAATTGTACGAGTTTATTTTAGGCGTTATTTCTAAATCGATTTGGGCGCTATTTCCTTGGGCTTTATTGCCTAACAACCTTAAAATTGTTGTAGTTTGTAATTGCCAGGAAAAGGTTCTTCCGTAAGAAAATTTTGGGAAAACCCGGAAAAGTCAGAAAATTGAAAAAATCTAAAATTGATTTTTTGTATGGAATTTTGTGTGCAATTGTTCAGGAATGGCTTTTCAAATAGAAAATTTAGAAAAAACGCAAAAAATTGTAATTTTTTTTTTTTTCGACGAAATTTTGCATTTTATTGCATGATTTGATAATTTTGGACGACATAAAGGTGGAAAATTTCGGATAATTGTGAAATTCATTGTAATATAAGACGTTTTGCGTGCATTTAAGAGATGGCGCTGAGCTGCGACCAATGCCACAACCCGATAGATGGCGTTATAAGTTGACTTAGGACAATTTAACAGGTGTCCTTTTCGCATTGTCGTTTTCGTCAAACGCTTCCCGTCATCCCGATGAACTTAATGCATGCCCGAAATCGTCGTCTTTGTGGCGGTATGTCAAGAAGTTGAAATTGACCACGAACATGAGGGTCGCATTGCAGAACGACCCATTGGCTGTTCTCGAGACAACTGCTGGCGCTAAAAAATAAATAAATAAATAGGTGGCGCAACAGGCGGGTGACACCCAAGGCCTAGCTTTTCGCAACCATTCGTTTTGTGTGAGTTTCTATTTTTGGAACGAATGGAAGGGACCTACAATTTTATGCCGAGTCCGAACGTCTGAATTGAGAAGCTTTTTCCAGACAGACATACTCTCGGATGTTTGTCAGACGTTCGCGAGAGGTGGCACAGTAGAAAAAACTTTAAGATGTAATTTGCGTTTTTGCAGGGATCGAACCTGGGATTCCTCGCGCAGTAGTCCAGCACACTAACCACTGCGCTACTGCGCCCACGAAGCGACCAACTATCCGACGGAATTTCTTAACACGCTTGATGTGCCAGTAATTTTGCCGCATAATTTACAGCTGAAGGTGGGATCGATTATAATCATGTTGCGGAATCTTAATCATCCGAAATTGTGCAACGGTACGCGGTTACCCGTCAAGCAACTCATGAACAAGGGCAAATTCAAAGGGGAGGAAGTCCTTATCCCACGAATTCCGATTATTCCAACTGATCTTCCATTCCAATTCAATCGGATTCAGTTCCGCGTTCGATTGCTTTTGCGATGACAATCAATAAATCGCAAGGCCAATCTGTGGGATTAATCTCGAATTTCCCTGTTTTTCGCACGGTCAGCTATGCGTTGCCTGTTTGCGTGTTGTTTGCGCCGGAAAACAAATCGAAAACCATTGTTTATCATATCGCTCTCGGCTCTCTACTGATTTCGATTCCATTCAAAAAAAAATCACATTAAATACTATGATTTCTTTCGAACCTTATTTTATCGTCGTCTACCCGGCCATTTCCGACTCGCTCGGTTCTTAACGTTTTTATTTCTTCAGCGAGTAAATTAATAGAAGATTATGACGAGTATAGCATCGTTAGAAACAGTTATAAATGTATTTCTGTCACCTAGGCAAATGAGAAATTGTGCGAGAGGACTTATTTTTACCGTCGTCTGGTTGGTATTAAAAATGGGTATATCGGTCGAGTAGTTCTGGTACCTCCCATAAAAAACCAATATAAAACCAGCCATTTGTTGTCTAGGTACTACAGCAACACGAACACACATGCCTATAACATTTTGCATGCAGTGGAGGATAGCAAAACATCGGCCTGGTCGATGATGATTCGCTCGAGAAATATGGCCGCAGGAAGTGAGTTCCAAAGATTACTTTTAACCAAAGGAATCTTGAAATGGTTAACCCTCGCTGTTGTCAAGGTTAATTGCTCTGAACATCTGGCATGGTAATACCTGTACAATAGGCATAGGTTTGATTTGTTGTTAGTGTTTGTTGTCCTAATAGTCGAACTGTACCCCTTTAAGTGCAAGTTTTGTTGCACAGTTTTTAGTACCATGGTTGGAATAGCATCGCGTCCTGTTGCCTTTTTAAAATCCAGATCTTTAAAGATGTGTTGAATTGCACATATGATTCCACCCTCGGGATAGATGGCAGGCTGCTCCAAACTATGATTCTCCACAAACATTTAAAAGCTGCTCCAAACTATGTTTCTCCAAAAACATTTAAAATATCAGCTTTTCTGGGTTTTTCTTTCTTTATTAAATGTTGAAAGGCAGCACAACGGAAGTATAACTGCTTATTACAAGAGACCTGGAAAGCTGACGGAAAATTAGAACATGCAATAAGTTTCGTTAAGTTTCTCGTTGTAAATAGACTTTGACGCTTCTGTAAATTGGTCGCAACTATTTCGGAGATTAACAAATTTGGATCTATTTTGTTGGGATGATGTGAGACATGTTAAGCCCCTTACTCAAACTTCGTGAGTGAGTAAGAATAAGTGAATAAGACATAAATGGTTTAAAATTTAAGAGCCCACCCCTAATTTACAAACAAAAAATAAATTTTTTTGTTTTCCTTAAAGTTAGTGGAATCCATTTATTTTCGACTTGTTTTTACTAAAATCTATTATTTTCAGGTTATATACCTTAAAGTCAACATATGTACATGAATTGAAATGCAAATTTCAGAATAAGATATGAAACAAGAAAAGGAATTACAACACCTTTCAACATTTTCCGAGGTATAAATTATTATTATGTTTAATAAGCGTTTTACAAAACATTGTCCTAAGCACTACAATGTATTCGATTTCTTCACGATAAGATAGAATATATTTATGCATACTAATTGTACGTAACTTATTGCCAGCAATTAAGAAATGGACACCATATTTATTGTATACTATTCGTTTGGTGCTATCATAAATTAGAAGCAAACTCTGAATGCAATTTGCAAGTTGAAATAAATCGTAGAACTCTATTTATATATATCTCTCCATCTCCATATTAATCTTTCTTGTATTAAACTTTAGTTTGAACGTTTTAAGCTTTTAAAATTATAGTTAAAAAAAAAAACTAGATAATATACTTAACTCTGATTATAGTGAGTTTTTAGTTTTTGATAAGCAAACCGCCTTTGTTTCCAGTTTCGAGGTTTATGCAAGTGGGTATTGCATTAGACCACTTTCCATTTTTCAAACATTTCACCATTGTTGCACCCCGCAGCTCCAGGCCAACGTCACACGAAAACGTAATACTCTCCCCAATGGTGTAGTAGAACTTTACAGATGACATACGTCCACTAATCACAGTACCGGGATATGAACACGCCTGTACACATTTGGGTAAAACGCCCGACCACCGGGCATTGTCTTGGCAAGCAATAATCGGCTGACCTTGCATCATAAATTCAGGATTACAGTTCAATTGTACCACATCACCAGCTCTGTATGGGGCCGAACCTTGAGCGTATCCATTTTCTGGAGCACCTGGTTCATCACACTGAACCTCAATGCATGTGGGGAATGGTAATGCCCATTCGCCTGTTGGCAAACAAACCGATTCCATTGGACCCCTTAGGCCATAGCCGGAAGAGCAAGAAAACGACGCCCTGCCTCCAACTTCTCTCGACAATACAGCTACACGAGGCGAGCTTTGATTTTCTATATGCATGTTGATATCTCCACATTCGATGCTTTCGCAGACTGGAAGGGGGGCGCTCCAATTTCCACTTGGTAAACAAATAATTTCCGATGCACCAATCAGTGAGTTGCCATTAGCACACGATAAATTAACCCTAGAGCCCAGTTTGGTATCGTTGACACTTATTATCAGACCGCGGCGTACGGGAATTACTGGACACGTTATAACTCTGACTAACACTTCAATAGAATGTTCGTGACGAGCGGGTGTTTGGCATGTAAAAATTCCCGAATCTCTTTCTTCTGCATCAATAATACTTAATCTGTACTCCAATTGGGCATCACGACCTTCGTCTGCGTCCGTGACCCAGCCTTCGGGATAGGTCCTATATACAAAGGGCGGGTAAAAATTGGATGGCGAATATTATGAATCTTCATACCTGTAGGTGTTGCTGACGTTCCATTTCGGGTTGCCGAATCGTCTCATCCAAAGGCACTCCATGTGCAAGGTTGTTCCGGGATAGACAATGAGCTTTCCATCGTTACTTTGCGCAATGGGGCCATTTTGATGACGAAATAGTATAGTTGGCGCCTTTTCCACTGAAAAATATGGTACATTGAGTTAGTGCGGTCGAATAATCTAATAGATTTAAGGAAAGTTCCGATTTTTCTATAAGAAGCTGTTAAATCATGAAAATTGATTCAAATCGAAATCCGTCTTCTAACTAGAGTTAACTAAATAACATCAAAGATCATCCATAAGAATTTAAGACATAAGTACGTATCTCCTATGAAACATTAGAAAGATAATACTATATAGAATTTTAAATGTTGTCGATGATTTGACAAACGCTTTTTGATCGTCAAATTTACTGGTAAAATTTTTTGATTTTTTTTCCTAAAAAAAACAAAAGAGTTTAAGCGCGAACTGTCAAAGAATATTTAAAATTTTTAGTAGAATCGCACCTCTTTCATTTGAGATATACATTTTTCTTTTATGCTATCCTGAAGCTGAGCAGAGCTACTTTCTTAAAAGCAAGAAACTTGAAAAGTGAAAATTCTGATAGTTAAAAGACAGTCATTATACAGAAAGAGCAAATGACCAAGAAACAAAAAAGAATTAAGCCACAAAGTTGTATATTTGAAAACTTTTTCAAAACACATAAATGTAGAACATTATGAAAGCTAATTTGACAAATTAAATTTATTTACAGTTCCCTATATAGAGTAAGAGCTAGCAACGTTTTTTCTCAAGTCATTTTAGCAAGGCTGTAACTTTGTGAGCTTAGTTCGTGGTGCCTATTGAACACGAAAATACATTTCTGGCAGCGCTGAGTTGGTTTATACTGGAATGCCATAACCTCAAAAGTGAAAGAAATTTACCTCATTTTGGCAAACTTAAGATTTTGGTATATGATGAAACCGGAGCTTTGGTTTAGCTTTGAGGAATTAGTAGAGTGAAAATATCTTTAACATATAGTATCAAAAATGTGACCAACCTTCGAACCATGACAAAAATTTCAATAATGGCCTGTATTTGCACCACGGGGCAATGAGAACTAGCCCCACAGTAGGGCTAGATGCTATACTCAATCTTAAACCAATAGACATTTTCGCACACGAATCTGCTGCAAACAGCGCCTTTCGGCTAACCCTGACCAAAAGCTGGAAACCCAGCCTGACGTGGCATGAACAAATCCAATTCTGAACAAATACACGGGCAATAATGTATGCACAGACTACACTCTTCCCCGGCTAGATTTGACAAGACCATTTACCACGTGTTTTTCCAGCAGGGACGAAAATCGACCGATATCCATCGGATAAACCATACCTATATATACGGATGGGTCAAAGATGGAGGTCGGCGTTGGCGCGGGTTTCTACTCCGAGTGTCTCGGACTATCCAGTTCGAACAGACTTCCTTACTCTACAGCAGAGTATTCCTAGCTTAGGTGACAACAGCTGCTAGCAGGTTGCAGTGATGGCAATACCTCATGCAGATATTATATTTTTCATTGACAGTCAAGCTGTAATAAAAGCGATCTCTGCCGTTGAGTTAAAATTAAAGCTTATACGAGTTCTTTGCGCGCAGCCCAACGTAAGACTATGGAAATAGAAAACCTGATGAGCTGGCTAGAAAAGGGTCCTCCTAAACCAGTCTGACACCACAATAATGATTCCCCCCGTAATCTCAGACAGACGATTGGGAACTCGACTCCTGTGGCATAACTAGGAAAATGTGCCCAATCTATAACAAACAGAAAACTAGAAGAATATTACAATTGAACAAGACATCAATGTCCTCGATTGTGGGTCTTATCACCAGACACAATAATATTAATAAGGCCATCGAGGACTTCCTGTGTGGCACTCATCCTAGAGGTCCAATTTTCGATGACTTTGGCGCATACGTAGATCAGGCAGAATTTGAACGATGCAACGATGGGTTATGTTGACTTTGTAGGTACCGGTCGCTTGCAGCTTATTGACATAGAACTGCGACTTAAGCAAACCCAGCAAGAAAAGGTCGAACACGTCCAGTACACGTCGCTTCTGCGTAAGATAACGATCGTGCAGAATATCAATTTGTAGCATCAGCTATGTGATACTTAGGGCCTTCCTTTTGGAACAACGTGTCGTTCACATCCATATCATCTAATGTGGATTGGCATCGTCCCAAATCTGGAAATTTTGCTTCTTGACGTATCAGTTCCAAAAACAAAAAGGCCTCGTCGATGAAGATGTTTTTTTGTTGTTCAAATCGGGGTCCATTTTCCAACTGCTCCAGAATCCTGTCAGCAAATACATGGCGTGTTGCCCGACACTCGTTTTAACTTAGAGGCAAAGTATACTGACTTCGGCAGATTAACCCAGTTTCACAGTGGAAGTTTTAACTAAAGTTCAATTGAACCTAAACTTGAATTTAAATTTTAAGTACAATTCGCCTAAAAACGTTGGTTTTAAGGAGCTACAACTTTTCTGTGTATATGAGATCACATAACATTTTCAAAAATTGTTGGGCTATAAAATACTACAGTATTTAAATTAGTTAAACATGTAGTAAGCGTCAAAAGTGAGTAAACACCGATGTTCTTTTGAGTTTTCTTGAGGGTCTCGAGTCAGGTATAAAAAAACCAAAATTTTGAAAAAAGTTTCATTACGAAGTATTAATAACAAAAGGTACTTTATTATACTTTATAAAAAAATAGTTTTCCATTCCCAAAGAAAATTGAAAACGTCATTGGTGTTTACACACTTTTGACGCTCACTGTATATTCAAATCGGAGCCGGAGGTGTCCCTTAAAAAGAAGTTAGTGTTCTCCGGACTTTTAAAAGTCTTCACCTACCAGATTGACGTACTTAACTTGGACACCATGTATATATATAAATAATATGTTTAAACTATTTATTTTTGAATTTTCAGTACATACTTGCATAATCGTTTTCCTGATTAAGGCCAAAGCATGTAGGTTGTATTGTTGTCCATTCAGAATGTATACACGTTCTTTCCTTATTGCCAACCATTGCATATTTGCCTATATCTGCGCATCTTTGTATTAAAAGAAAAGTTAAATAAAATAACAAATAATTACGTATGAAATGACAAATTAATAAAAAAATTACTGAAAAAAATGTAAAGATTTTTTTTAATACAAATAAAACATTTTTTATAAAAAGCTAAAGTATACCACCTTGATATTATAGTTGCTCCAGGAGGAAACTCAACTACGTCTTCCCGAATTTCCAGATCGTTATAAAAGCTTACAACATTTTTCTCATTGTTATGAAACAGACAGGTGCCATTAGCTGTTAAATAAAACAAGAGAATAAAATTATTTATTTTAATGAATGAATGAATTATTTGTTTGTTTTATTGTTAAGAATTTTCCAAAGGAATGCTTTTGAATGAACATCTAAGTGGAATTTAATCCACAGATGCATTACTATCTTATGCTACACTCTTAACTTGGTAACTAATTTAGCTCTTAAGAGATGCGATCACAAGAAGTGTATCTTGTATTGAGAAAACACCCTATAGACTCCCATACGAGCCATTGATATATATAGATAGATAGATAGATTATGAGTCGGAAGAGCCTTCATGGGGCTCTGGTGCAGTTCTGCCCAGAGGCCTTAAGCCAGACTTCATTGCATTCAATTTGAGCCGTGCTCTAGAAGTGATTTCTGAAAAAACTTTACTGACACCACAGAAGGGTTCAAGTCCGATAGGCGGCATTGTCGCGCCGACTTTAGCCAGTGATTTAGCTGTTTCGTTGGCAGCAAACCCCCGGGCTGGAATCCAGAGTGAAGAATGAAACGTAGGTGGCCATGTACATGTTTCCAGAACCAGCTTGGATTTTATAACAGATGAGGCAAGAGCTCTGAGAGCTAGTTTTTCCACGTGTATTAGAGCTTAAATTTATTCTAGCGTAATGGTTAATGGCAAGGACTTCAGCCTGGAATATGGAGGAGATCTTGCCAAGGCTGATTGAATGGTTCGCTTGAAGGGATTCTCCATAAATGCCTGATCCAGTCCCTGATTCCATCTTAGTAGCGATGGTTAAGGGTTGTATTTTCCCCAGTCTTCCCTTGGGGGGATAATGATGGAGAAGACTTTATGGAAGTCATATTCCGGTAGCATGTCGCCTAGAAACATGCAGAATGGGATTTTAGGCTCCATATCGTCAAGAAAAGACAAGGGGCCTCCATGGTGGGAATAGTGGTCGATGTAGTTCGAAAGGAACAGACTATAAATACTCAGTCTTTCTTCAATTTGAATGTGTATACCTTGAATAGGTAATAGACCTAGGATGACATTCAGGCAGTGGTCATGGTGGAGCGTAGATAGCACGTCATCCATGCAGCGTGAACCAGTTCTATCTTTTTGACTGTAGTGACTTCGTTAGTCATTGTCCTCCAGACCACGGCATCAGCGTAGGTGATCGCTGGTCTAACCACAAGCAAATAAAGCCGATATGTATAGCATACGTGGTCTAAGACCCCAATTGTTATCACAGGCTCGACGGCAGATCCAAAGAGATCTGGTTTACGATACGTTCTATTTGTGGGTTCCATGATAGTTTACTATATCAAAGATGATTCATGAGCTATTAATATGCTTGGTATCTTAATCATGCCCGCCTTAGCATTATATTAAAAATCTCAAAGAATATCCCCAAGAGACAGCTGAAAACATTGTCAAATGTTTCCCTATACTTTTGGTATACATGAATTTAAATGAAACAAAGTTGTAAATTCTTACCGCAGCTATAAGACCGTCCAATCCATTCCCCATTTTCGCAAATAATTTTCCAAGTATTGCGCTCACTGGAAACACTAGCAATGCAATTAAAATATATTTCTGTGCCATTTGGATATCCTTCATCTTCGTCAACACTGTCACTGTTCCTAGAAATAAGATCTGCCATGTAATTAAAGGAATCATCTACATTCCTGCCCATACTTACTTGTACACTAATGCGCCTTCTTGTTTATTTGGTGGACCGCAATGCAATTTTTTAGGTGCTTCCGTTAGATTTTCCTTTTTCCTTGCACTATTTTTACCAAAGGGTTCCACTGCCTGATGCAGTGTATCTTCATTATTATCCGGTTTGGCTGCATTCGAATACATTTCAGATGATTTCTTCAATCTATTCGAACAATTAAATACGCTGGGCAATATTGTTCCTCTGTAACATGTCACCAGAATGGATTTGTTAGCTTTCAGGACACAGTGTGCAGTGATTTCACTTTCATGAGCAATCGTGAAACCCGCACGATATCCTCCCTATTAAAATTATATGCAATTAAAAAACGTTATTGTGAAAAGTTAGAAAATTGATTAGCTGTAGAAAATTGATTAACCTCATATACAATGATGTCGGAGTATGGCAAGACGCATGGTGATGGTATGCACTGAGGCGATGTATTCACAGACCATTTTCCACGCCAGCAATGCAAGTGCGAAGGTCCCTGTTTAAAGGAAAATAAAAAAGAAATTAAGTGTTGACTTTTGGTGCAGTATTATATAGGGAGGCACAGCTTTAGTGTGAAGATAAGTTTATTCACTTAACTCCCATTGCAAAGCTGACCTAAGTCATTAAACTAGTTAGCTAGCTAGTCTTTTACAATGCATTCCCTACAAACAATATTTAATTTCGAGAGTTCTAATATCTCCTGTAGTCCCGGTTTTGCTCTTGAGAAGGAATTGTATTTTCTAGATAATTTCATGTCTATCAGGACAATGCATATCAATCAATGTTTCAAATTTTACAAATGGTGGCTCCCTAACTGTCGAAAAAAGCGTTTGTTTGTTTTTTTTTTGTATGAGAAGTACCACACCCCTTTGTCGCATTTTGTGCAATCATCGCTGGAAAATTCGATCGCCAATACCTAAGAAACAAATCGGTCCAGCCGTTCTGAAGTAATGCGATGGCCAACGAACAACATTTCATTTTTATTTATACAGACCCTTTGAGATCCGGCTTAAGCGATCGATATTTATTTTGATAGATGGATTTAATTAAAATCGAACAATGCCTTTTACACTGAGGTCTCATAGCGTAACTTTTCAAACGATCATCGTCTCGACGATTGAACAAAACGACGTCGTTTTAAGTTAGCTTCATGTAACAACACAACCGCGTCGTTCAATCGAATCGTTTAGACGACGGTATTTGACAGTTAAATTGTTTACGTGAAGCAACAAGAAAACGATGATCGTACAATCGTTTCGACTATCATCGCTTTTTGGTTGTTCCACGAAGTAGCATCAACGACGTCGTTCGATCGTTTTAGCCCACCGTTGACAAGGTAGGTTATTGATATCTAAGGTATATCGTTGCGTAGAAGAACTCGACATTTAAATGTGAATTGATTTGTCTCTGCTCCATAAAATATAATTTTATTTTTTGACGGATAATTTTTTTTTATAATTGTTCGCCTAACCACAAAATTTCACCCCCACCAGCCTCCAATATTTTTTAAAATAAAAAAAAACATTTCAAATTCAGTCCGCTGTATTTTGATATTCCATGTAAGTGTGTTTTTTTTAGTGGTTTGGTTTTTAAACTGGCAACACCTTTTTATACAGATTGTCAATTTGACAGTTGAAGGTTGAAGGAAGGTTGTGCGATTTTATGATAAATAGATTGACGTGAGAACAACGCGTGCAAATTGGGCAAACTTATTTTGAAAACTATGGTTCGGTTCGCCAAACTTATCGTACCGTTCATTTTACAGTTGACATAATCGTCCATCTGAGCAAGTTATTCGGAACATTTTCTTATGTGGTAATAGAAATGTAAATTCTGCAGCCACCAGATCACAAAATGACAAAACGAAAAAATTGAAATGTGAAACTCAACTCAAAGTCAAATGTTTAGTTTATCGAAAATTCGAATATTGAAAAATGAAAAGAAAGTTCGATGTACACGCAAATAGAAGGCAAGCCAAAGTTCGACAGAACAACATCTGCCTGGTCTGCTAGTATTATAAAGAAAACATCTACATTGTGAATACGTTAAATGTAACCTGGACACTAATAATAATTTAAAGTACAGCACATTGGCTTTTATTTTACTGAGTGGGGAGTGAAAATGAATTGTCGATAGTTAGATAGATATATCCTGACAATTTCTGTTGGGAACATAATATTTCTAACATACCTGAATATTAAATCCTACATCGCATTCAACTGTCACATATTCATTTGATTTAACTTCCTTATTTGATGAAAGTACGAGCGGTCCGTTCGTAGAATTTAGTAAAAGTTTTCCATTTTCAAGCCTATGTGTGAAGCAAGGTGCTATAGAATAAGTAAATGTTAATTATGTGTTAATTACTACATTAAATATTGTTTAGTTTAGGAGTTTATAATATATTTAATATGTAATTCAATTAGGTGCAAATTTAGTTAGAGTTTCAGTATTCCTGTTACCAGTTTCAAAAATTTATTATTATATAGAAAATAATATTAATAATATAACAATATTATATAGATAATTATTATAAAACTTACAGGACCATAGAAAACGTGTTTGCTGTAGAAAGAATTTTATAAACAAAATATATCAGTATGTTGAAGAAACAAAACAATATGAACCAATTTTTACTAATTCGTTTTTAAGTTAAAATTAGAAATGTCATAAAATCGACATAAATTCTTTTAATCAAATGTAACACGTATTATATTTCACTCTGGTCACTCTCATCAATGAGACATTAAATTTAGTTGGTACTTACGCTGCTCGAGCTAAATTTTAGTTCCCATAAAAAATTGTCTCCGAAATTTCGCAGAACTAAATTTTAGCGAATCCATTTCGTCTGTAGTTCATATATATGCCAAAATTAAGAGCGCTCATTAATGGCTCCGAACATTTTCTCAAGCTAAATTTTGACAGATCTGTTAATTTTTTTCCCGTTATGTTTTCGTGTTGCGGAAAAGTAAATAGGGATCGGTTTTTTCAAACAATATCTCGATGAGGAATCCTTTGGAAGCAAAAATATTGATATATTAGACAAGTAAAAAAAAGCACAACGAAAATGTAAGACTTTTTCGCCTCGCTGAAATGAATTGCATGAAGTTATTTTCAACGAACAGCTGTTTGCAGTGACACTATGTCCACAAGGCTAACATAATGCTGTTGCAAAAATCGAAAGGTTGCATTGATCGAAATAAATAGATGGCGCAACAAGCCAGTATAGGAAGCCTAGGCCTAGCTTCACACAACCATTCGTTTGTGTGAGTTATTTTTTGGTTCAAATGGAAGGCACCTACAAATTTTCAGCTGTCAAAAAATGATTCTGCTCCGGGAGCAAGATGATAAATTATCCTATGTGCTAATCTTTTCATGTTTTCTTTCGCGTGAGTTTAGCTAGAATGTTAAAGAGGGAATAAAAGTAAAACACTGAATTTTAATTATTGATGAATAGCGTGAAATTCGATACATTTACTTTCATAAGTGTCAGAAAATTATCCGAGGATAATTATTTAGCCCAATTGACACACGGCCTTAGAGTCTGGGATATGTTTCTACATTTATGGAGAGAAGACAACTGTCAGTCAGGTTGATTGCGTTGACAGTCATTGACAGCAAAATCAATCAATTTCGAACGTTGTTCCTTTAGTTAAATTCCCTCTTATTGAACTGTCAATGCTGTGGTTCATTTAGTAAATAGGTTGGGTTGCGGTCACACAGAACTGCGAGAGACTGGTGGCCATAGTTGATAATTTTGTAATATCGGTCATCTTCTACAAAAGTTAAAACTACAATCTTAGTTAAAAAAAATGTATGTTTTAGTCAAAATGGATTGGTTACGATTTGTAAAAAAAAAACAAATAATCTCACCAAATGTAGTCTGACCTCAAATTTGTGCTTCCTGTAGTCATGCCGCTTTTCGCTATCGTACCTATTGTAAAATATTCCCAAAAATGATCATTAAAGAACAAAATGTCTAATAGGGTCCAACAAAGTTTCTCTTTAGTTCTGGCGACGCGAGGCCCTGGTGCTCCACGGGTGTTTAAAATTGCCTACAAAGAAAATTACAACAAATTTTAAAAAATATGAGCTTAATATAAAGTTTACATTAACATGGTATAATAATCATCTAGTCAATGGAACCTGGGCATTGGCCTAAACGCGCTACCTCTTTTTAACGAAAGTAAGGGAGGAAACTACATCTACACCTTTTTATTTTTACGTATTAAAAAAATATTTATTTAAAAAATCTACATAAAAACAACTTTCGCCTTGCCGCGTTCCATTGGCCGCTAGATAACTAGCGGAATGCCAAACTCCATATAAAAAACTGAAATTTCAGCATTTGCGCTAGAGCTCTAGCGCATATTGTGAAATATCCTTTTCTGGGAAATTTTTCAATCTAGCGCAAAATCAATTGCTAGATTGAAAAAAAAAATAACGAACTGTCAAAATAAAAGCGAAAGTGCAGAAGTCAAATATTTCCAATTTGGTGTAACAAACTTCTATGTAATTAATATACATTGTATTTGTTTATTTAAATTATAGTGTATTAATATATATGCGGAATGATGGCACAAAATACATTTTTGGCTCTAATGAATACGAATACAAATTGGTTCTAATGTAATTTTGCCGTTGCCACTAGATCTCTAGCACCAGCGTTCCTTCATCAGGGATATTATGTGCTAGATGACTAGCTAGATGACTAGTGGCATGCCAAACTCCTTATAAAAAAAACTGACATTTCATCATTTGCGCTAGAACTCTAGCACATATTGTGAAATGTCAGTTTTTTTTTATATGAAGTTTGGCATGCCGCTAGTCATCTAGCGGTCAATGGAACGCGGCCAATGTCGTGATATCAAATACAACACCCATTTAGCCACTTTTAGTTTTGACTTTAATTTTAAGGAGTTCACAATAGGTCACAATAGTTAACAAAGTGTTCCATATACATTTAATTTTTATGAGCTTCCTTAAATTTAAAGTCGAGACTAGAATTTGTTATTTAGTGAGACACTTCCTCTTTTAAATTATGAAATTTTATAAATTCATGAAAACAAAAAAAGTAGATTTAGGCTATAGACCGAAAAGTAGTTTGTGTCTACATAAGTTTTAAAGCACAGGCTTTTAATTAGGTTCTATGTCAAAGAGAGAATCAATTTGATTTTTTTTTACATTCGCGTGGATATTATATATAAACAATAAGCAAATTAATAATGTTTATAATCACAGAAACACTAAGAAGTAAGGACAAATTTGTCATAGCGTGATAGTACAAAACATTATGTATGAACATGACTGATTTGCTATAGATATAGGTAGACACATAGACATACCTACATTAATTGAGCAATTGCTAAATGGTGATGATTAAAAATCGGTCCAAAACTCCTTAACACCGACAGAAAGATTTAACATTTAGCCGCGAACAATCAGTTGATCGAATTAACACACGATTTAATGTTAGCGTAAGTAAGCATGTTGAAAGTATTTTCATAGATGAAATGACTTTAAAAGTAGTGCAGAAGAATTTACATAGTCTTGAGTTCACAGCTGATAACGATTTGACAGTTGCTCTCCTGTATGAATAGAAAATTTAGTAAAATTGGAGGGTAGAATCATGACATAACAAGCGACACATAAAATATTTTAAGTTCTTTACAATTATTTTAAGATATTATTTTAAAAAGTCGGTGCACGCACTATCTGTTTTCCTTTAGAATTATTTATGGTTCCGGTTCTATTAGTTTTCGAACCTACCTGAACAAAATAAATGTTCTGAAGTAGGTACTCACTTCACATCTGTAGGTAGGTATATGGTATATATAAATTAGTGAAGAAGATATCAATTGCCTAGGTTGTGATGTGACCCTTTGTCAAAAGTTAAGAAAGAAAATAAGTTAACATATTTAGTTGCAAATTTTTGATGTTGAATTCGTAAATAAATATCTACTTTTAAAAATTTCACTCTGATATATCTATTCACATGATCCTCTGGTAGATAACAATTTAACAATTCTTATAAATATTTCCTTAAATATTCGACTATTATTCAATATCTACTCTTTGTATTAAATTAATTTTGTTAATTTCTTTGACTTTAATACGTCAAACTACAAGCGAATCTTGATTAACTAAATAGCACAATAGTAATTTCTTTCGATTTGACGTTTTGTGTACATCGCATAAGATATAAACATTTTCGAGCCATGCGCAAAATACAATAGAGAAGAGAACAAGAAAAACAGATAAAAGATTACAGTCCGCATAAATCAAATTGTGTGACACCCTATGGCTGTCATCATTAGGTGTGTTTTATTGAACATCTATCTCAGCAAGAGCTGTGCACCAGTACTTGCACCTGTACTATGAAAGCTGTTTAGCATGTCGTACTCCCAGAAGACGTTTCCTTCTTGCTGGAAGAACGCTCGCATTCAACCTATTCCAAAGAAAGGGAGGAAATATCTGCCACAAAACTATCGTCCTATCAATCAACTCTTTTCACATAAGCGAATAACAAGATTGGATTTTATTAGAGAAATAGAAAAAATAATGGTATCGAAGAGTGAATATGGTGAATCAACTTTGTCGTCGTCGTCAACGATTACGATGCCGCCATTTGCTGGCGTCGATTCTTTTTGGAACCTGTATAGTTTATAGAGATTATTACGGATGTTGCTCGTCCTATCCCGAAGTTATTCTTCTATTCTTTGATATTTAAACGAAACTACATTAGAAACGAAAAGGATGAACAGCGAATGAATGAAATGCTCACTACTACACGGGGCGAGGCATTAAATGATGTAGAGATTAACTCCCATCCCATCAAGCGTTCCTTGGTCGTCATATAGTTTGTCTCCATGGTGTTGATATTCGAAGACATAACCAATGTCAGCAAAAGATCGGTTCCATTTGGGAGAAATATTTTTCTCCTGCTTTAACTTTGGCTCATTGTCGTGGTCACTGCTGCTTTTGTCGTTGTTCATTTTAAGATCTTTTTCTTTCTTGTGCCAATTTAAAAACAAATCTTGTGTGGAAACACAACAAATTAAGTCAATTTAAAATGTGAAATTTTATGTAAAATTGTACTTTACGTATAAGTTTAAAACGGGTTAACAATGCGGATTAATTATCGGGTGTAAAATGCACTTAAACCTACACCCGGAGTGAATAATATGGTCGTTAGGGTTAGTGTAAACTTCAGTTCAACAATTAATTCGGTGACTTGTTTTAAAGCAGCCTAAAAGTCGCCATGCTGCCAAAGTTAAGAAAGTGACAAAATTATGTAAACTGTCATATTTGTGTGTGTCTCTCTCTCTTGATATTTGCATTGAGCTTTAGATTATGTTCTTATGAATTTGTTATTATTTGAACAAATTATATTACGCAGTAGGTAGCAGTTTTATGAACACATCGCACATCCGTACCACAAGGGTGTCAACATGAACTATACGGATCAGAATCTTGTGCATTGTGGCGGGCGACGTAGGGCGATTTGAAGTGAGTATAAAGGAGAAGGAATTTTTGGTGCAATCTACCTTTCCTTTCTCAACTTAACTTACTTACCTAACTACCATTGCTAACTATCAGTGCTAAATATATACATACTTCGCTTGAAACAACTTCCATTGGTAGGCCTGTGTTTGCACTGCACTGAATATTGCTCCTGGTGCTCAAAATTGAGTTGTTTTCCAGTTCATTTCTACTTGGGATAAATACGTAATGTTATTGACAGAAATGTCAAGTAGAAGTTGCTGTAATTCTACCTACTTTACTTTACTTCACTGCAAAAAGTGTTTATTGAGGTCATGTATCGATGGGCTAAGATAATTATGCTCGGATAATATTTTCACACTATCGCGGTGGAAAACGAATTTTTCAGCTGTCAAAATATTATTATATATATATATTATTATATAATATTATCCTGCTCCAGGAGTAATATCGTTTTTTTGCTATTTTTAGAAGGTTGAAGGGGAAATAAAACACTGAATTTCAATTCGATAAATCTCTGGGTTAAGATCGGACTTTGGTAAACTTTTTTTTTTTTCAACACTTTCATAAGTGTCACAAAATTATCCGAGGATTATTATTGAGCCCAATTGACACACAGGGGCGCATTAGCTCAGTGGTTAGTGTGCTGGACTACTGTGCGAGGGATCCCAGGTTCGATCCCCGGAAAAACCCAAATTACATCTTAAAGTTTTTTCTACTGCGCCACCTCTCGCGAACGTCTGACAAACATCCGAGAGTATGACTGTCATAAAAAAGCTTCTCAATTCAGCCGTTAGGACTCGGCATAAAATTGTAGGTCCCTTCCATTCGTCCCAAAAATAGAAACTCACACAAAACGAATGGTTGCGAGAAGCTAGGCCTTGGGTGTCACCCGCCTGTTGCGCCACCTATTTATTTATTTATTTTTAATTGACACACGGCCTAAAACAGCAGGCAAAATGAAAATATGTACATATATTCAGCAACATTTTTTAAATCAAAGCGTCTGGTTTTAACGCTTTTACCTAGCGTATTAGGTGCATTAAGTGGTGTAGTAGAAGTAAACTGACTGTTAAACTTAAGTAAATAAGTTTGTGGTAGTTTGCATTTTTATTCTCGCGGAAATCACCAGTTGGTAGGTATAGCTCGTTCCGAATTACTTGACGCCAGATTCTATAAAAAAAAGAACAGTTTTTCACATGTGATTCTCTTTAAAGTATTCTGGAATGGATTACACAAAATCACTCCACATAACCTACCTATAAACAAATATATAAATGATACACCCAGCCACAGGCACATTCAGCCTATATACTCACGTGTGTGAAAGATAAGTGTGTTCCCTGTGTAGTATTTTGGTATCTTGGTTAAAGGAGGATAAGTCAACCCCCAAGTCCTTAGGCTTAGAGCACAAACGATTGAAAACATATGCAGCAATTATGGGCATAGTTCTCCGGTTTAAGTTCTGCACTTAATTAATTAATGTATAGACACCTATCCTTTAAGAATAAAAGGATACGATTGCGTAATGCGCATGTCTCATTAATATCTCACTCTCCTTCCTATTCGTGTCATGTCGTCATACGTAGACAACCCATTTGAGGTTTTGGTGGAATTAGTTGTGAATTGTTTTTGTTTTCCGCTCCAAATTATTCCCAATAAAATGGTTAAATGTCAAGTTTTTGGTTGCAAAAGTAACAATAACAAACAATTAAAACGAAATAAAGTTGATTCGAGTGAACAAATTAAATTCTTCCGTTTCCCCAAAGACAAGTCCCAAGAACAAATTTGGTTGCAAAAGTGCGGTCGTGGAGACAAAATAAATGTTCGAAATGCATTTATTTGCTCGAAGCATTTTTTAGCTGAACACTATGCTCGTAATCTTCGTCACGAATTGTTAAATTATTATCCAAGAAATAGTAAACAATTAAAGCCAGACGCGATACCGTCCGAGAACCTTCCGTTTACAGAAGTACACAAAGAGAGTTCCGAAGAAGAAATGCAGCATGATAACGAATTAAACGAGACTTTGCACAACAATTTGTAAGTTTTAGTAAATATTTTTAGATATTATTTAAAAAAAAAAACTAATTTGGGGAATTAAAAAAAATGTCGAACATCTTTGTACCGTTGGGAGTTTATAACTCAACTAGTAGGTATATATGATAGGTAAAGCTAATTAGCACAAACTGCATGACATATTATTTCCGGATCCCGTTCCCTCTTTAGAGTTTCGCGTAGGTTTGACGTTTGAGAATGCTTTCAATGGTCGAATAAGCCCATGGAAGCCTCTTATGACAAAGCAAAACGAATTTCTTGCCAATAACTGACAAAGAAACCACAGGACAAGTGGAAATATCTGAATTGCCAAACAAAACATCACTTTGTCTTTAATTGACAGTGAAAATTAATTGGCATCATGTTTGTCAATGAATAGACCCATTTTGATATAGAAAGTAGGCCAATCTTTTTACAGATTCCAACCCCTTTTCACACGAAAGCGTCTTTTCTTATGAAAGGTGGTTTAACCCTTCATTTTCATTTTCATTCATTCATTTTCAATGAATGTCCATTAAGTGGGTTGCGTTGCGGGTGTAGGTTACTCAAGTGGACCCTCCATAGCTCTCGATCCTCCGCCATCGACTCCAAATCACCAAGGGCAATCCCCATACGGGTAAAGGAGAGATTATGAACTTGATATAACCATCTCATTCTTGGTCTACCCAGAGGGTGCCTGGCCTGGTCAGGAACATGCGTTTAACATGACCAAAATCACCGAAGCATGGATCGCTCCGTCCGGAGAAGTAGCTGCTCGACATTGAGTTCCTCACGTATACTGGTATTTCCAATGCGATCATTTATTTCAAAAATTAAATAAAGTCCAAATTTAATATTTATTTGCGCATAATTTTCTGACACTATTTTGGTGGAAAACCAATTTTCAGCTGTCAAAAAAATGACAGGCTCAAAATAATGCTAATTTTTTGACGTTTTCTTTTGCTTGAGAAATTATATAAATTGCTGCTTTCAGATTGGAGTTTGGTGATCTCTTTCCAAAACTTTTACAATTGTCAAAATGTTAGTCTAGCATAATTATTTAGCACAACTGACGCACTACCTAAGAAGAGGATTTTGCTTCCCGACTTCAAGTCAGAATTCATTCAAGAGTGCAGTTTATATACAAATCAGCTGGCAGACGTGTCAATTCACCAACCCACGAGTAGGCAGAGGTTGACCCAGTAGCCGTTTTTTTTCATTTGATTTTAGAATGAGTGAGTCCGCGAGTGAAACCAATGGAAAACGACATAAAATACGAATTCCATTGAGTTTAACAGGGCATCTGTTCAACCCTGTTCAACCCTGTATGCAGGTAAAATGAGTAGGGGTTCTGTTTTCTGTTCATTACGTATCTCCTACCCCTACATTAACATTTTACACTCATTGCAGAGAAAACTACCACCACACTATTTAGATGGCAACATCTGCCACCAAAATAATGCGAATTGAGATACATACAAACGATACATTTACCTGTTTGGAATTGAATTGGAATGGGATTATTTGCGTCTTGCGTAGTTTGTTGGTTTTGAATTTTGCGCATGTCCTTCTTTTACTTGAATTGAAATTTATTTGCAACGCAAAACGGTCGTTTGCATTTATACATTTTGCCAGAATCCATGAACTCAAAACGGGAGAGCGCTGCCCGCTGCCCCTGTACTCGGACTTAATACAATTCTTCAGGACAAGAGACATGCGCGAAACATGCAGGAGTGAATAGGTTAAGTTTTTCGCTATGAGAAGCGCATGTGTATTCGAAGGCAATGCGCATCACATAACGGGGATGCATTTCCGAAAATGAAAACTCATTTATTCATATTATAGATATAGTACGGTGTACGGCATGTGGTAATAAAGTCTGTGAAAGGATACAGAGAGAACATCAGACGTTGTTATTCCAATTCAGTGTTAATCAAGTTGTTCGCGGTTCAGCTTCCTTGTAATTTTTTTATTTCCTCTTTAATACGAACGTGTTAGCAGTTAGAGTTGTGTTTTCACTTTCATTGGGGTGGTATCGATTTTTCCCAAACATATATATAACCATTTCCATTTGGGCTCTTCCAGTGAAAATATTATTGTCGTCGCGGTTGGTACTTTGAAAACTTTATAATAATGAGCCGTTTAAAAGTTAAACAAAAACGCGATAAGTGGGTGTCAAACAGTCGTGTGTTAATGGGTTCATCTAGAAAAGACCCCGGTCGTAATCCCAATTTCGATACTGAGGAGACTAGATTGCTCATATCACTTTGGGGTGATCCAGCGGTTCAAAGGACTCTCATAACAAGTCACAGGAAAAATATTGTCATAACAAGACTAGCAGAGAAAATGCGCGAATATGGTTATAGTAGATCTACGGAAGAGGTCAACACTCGTATAAAGAATCTGAAATGTTTTTATAACCGTCTGAAAAAGGATATTGAAACGGGCGCGTGTAACAATACTTCGTGGAAGCACTTTGATGTGATGGATGAAATCATGACCAGATCTGTGTTTAGTGTACGTCCAAATGAGGTGCCAAAACCCTCATTGAAATATCAATTGGAGCTGGAGCAAGAGGAGCGAATGAAAATGGCAGAATCGTTCTCCAAGGCAGAGGATTCGTCCTCATCCGCCGATAATGATGATATGATTGAAAATATTGATGCACATATGGATGCCAATGTGAGTGTGGTCATGGGTTGTGCGGACAGCGTTGACAATTCATTAGTTACAATCAAGGAGGAGTATGACGATGATTTTGAAATTCTCGAAACACCTTTACTTATTCCAAAGAACGAGCCTGTCGATGTCGATGACGATGATGAATTAGAGGAAACTGTCAATAAAATGTAAGTTAAATTTTTTCCAAGTCATAATGGCAGGCTAAGTATTTTGGTAGAGTTTTCAAAATGTTTGGGAATTTTATATTATTCATTAAATTGACGGTTGATGAATTTTTAAATGCATTGTTTGTTTCCTTCGTGATTCAATGTAGGGAGAAGAATAGCCTTCAAATTAATGTCTATTTGGCCAAGAGGAGGGTAGAGTGGACTTTTTTGCTATCATCAAATTTGGCAAAAAAAAAAACTGCTTATTTGGAATAGGGTTTCTAACTAATTCGGCCTGAATATAATTCTTACTCGAATGAGTCAATAATATAAAATGTAGGTCTTGCTTTAATTATTTCATAGTTGCTTGGAGTAGTACCTACCTTTCTAGTTGTTGCACCTCGAAGTGACAGGTCTCACGGTTGCATTTCGACATATAAGTAAATTTCTGGGGTTTCCTTGTCTTTTGTGCGAGAACTCAGGCTTATTTTGAGATTCGAATTCTTTCGAATGTTTGTCGAATTAGAAGAATCTGTATTTTTTTTTTTTTTTTAATTTCTAGTTTTGAATTGAATTCAAAAATAATATAAAGGAGCAGAAATCTTTTTATTGGTGAAAGAGTTTACCGATATAAAGACTTAGGGATTTAGAAATAAATAGCGTACATTCAATAATATCGTACCTATAAAAGAACATTTTAGAGGGAGAGCTGGTGACATTTTGTCATGATTATTTTGTCAACAAAATGTTGCTTATTTTTGGTTTGTCTATATGAGCGGTCACGAACCCCCGCTAGAGCGTCTGGAACATGTAAAAAAAAGGCCAATTTTGCCATCTAGTTCTAGTACATGCTACTGAATTTAGAGCTCGCATGCCAGAGCAAAATTCCGGTCGAAACTCCTCGCCAGAGGACGTCAAAGCGCATGCTGCGTATGGACCTTTTGATTGGTTTGTGTATGAAATTGTTGCTATTGAATTGAAGATATATCCACGATTTCAAGTATTTTAGCTGATTCTGAAAGGTCTTTAAGACCATGTATAAAGTTTATAGCCTATAGACGCTTTTGACCTAGTTGCATATTTTAGTAGCTTCATTACATGTACTTCGGCCTTTTATACAGACAGAAAACCACCTTGTGGGTAGCCTTTGTTTACCCCTGTCCTAACATGGCGTCCACAGTCCGCATCTACCACCAAAGTTCTATTCATCAGCATTGCCCTGATCCACAATACCAATGTCTCATCTACCCCGTGTTGTCTAGCAGAGTTACACATGCAGTCAAAAGTCGCATTGCCGAAAGCGCCCTCTATGTCGATGAAAATACCCTTGGCGTATTCTTTCCTATCAAGCGCGCAATCAATTCTAGCAACTAGATTCTGAAGCGCAGTCTCACAGGATTTTCCACGCTGATGTACATGTTGCATCTCAGATAGAGGGTGCATCCTCAGTGCAAACCTGCGCACGTGCATCTCGACCGGTCTCTCCAAGTTATTTGGTTACCCGGGCAAAATACTGAAAGTATCCGCTTTGTCTTAGTGTATGTACCATCAGATTTTCTAAGTGCCTCCGGTTTGATTGGTTTGTCCCTTTTGAGAACTTTAACCAACCTATTGGTCTCATCTAGAGTCTCGATCTTTTCACAAAAATCTTTATAGAAAGCACTTTTTCGATAAACAAATTAGCTTCTTATATTCTTTTTGTTTGGATCGGAAAAGATTCCAGTCTCGATTCATATTTGTCTTGAGTGACCGATTTAGAAGTTTTCTGTCTTCTCTTCTAAGTCGCTGCAGTTCTGGGTTCCACCAGGGAAGTGGAGATCTGCAGCAGGTGGAAGCATTAGCGAATCATAGGGAAAGTAAGCTGACGCAACGATGAAGGTTTTCTATTCTTCGTTCGTTTTGTAACTTATAGTGGCCGGCATAAGTATTTTGACAAAACTAAAGTTAATTCTGCTCATAATTTGAACTTTCTTCATGTAAATTTTGGCATCAATGGAAAGGTCATTTAGAGTCCGTTTGAATGATACAAAACTTTCACTTGGTACAATTAGACAGGCTCCCGGTCTTCAGATTGCTCGTCACAGAGTACCTCGGTACCCTTAACACCTTCCAAGCCACAAATGCATTTTTCCGCACCCATGGTTCTTGAATAGCTGTTATCTATATATATGAGTTTTTGTACATTTTTCTCTTACTAAAAGTTATACATACATTATGTATTCATCCTCACCAAAAAAATATTTATTTTTATTCAAATAAGTTACAAAAACTAAATAGGAACAAACTTATCTACAAAATTTGCAATGATAACGAATTTTTGTAAAAAAAAAAACAACGAAGTGCTCGTCATGCTTACGCGCCACCGTAGTGTTAAATGTTTGTTTCCAATGTCCCGATTTAGTTGCCTTCTTTTCAAGTTATTACATTAGTAACAATAACTTATTTTGCAGCTCCTGTCAAGTCCTTTGTTTAACACTTGCATAATTTCAACTAACTCAATGCCAAGTGAGAAGTAAGTGCATGTAAAGCTATAAATAAAAACTTTAATGACTTATAAAAAAAAGGAATAACATTTCAGACTCATTATACCTACTTTATTCGCATTAAGTTGTTTTTGTGATTCAATAAATCAATTCTGTCATATTCTAGCGCCTTGCTCTTAATTTAAATAAAGGACATGCGCCTTAGAATGATGAGAGAGAAAAATATGAAGTTTCTTGACGTAAATACGAGTAACGCATGCACTTGCACATTTATGAAGGTGGTGCGCACACTGACACTAGTGAAGTGATTTCCATTTCCAATATTTTTAGCTAAATGTTTGCTAAATAAAGTTACGCACACATTTATGTGATATGTAATCGAATTTTTTAAGCCAACAAATCATTGTAAAGCACATTTAGTTGCGATGTTCGAATTCGAATTTGCACCAATTCTATTAAAAGGGTGAATGCAATATTTTATTATACTACAATCAACAATGTAGGTACATATTTCAAAAATTGCCACCGCTAAAATCCGAATAATCTTTAAATAAAGTTAAATAGATTCATGTAATCATTTTTCGAGCTTAACATTAATTTTTGCATTGACATTCATTTTGCGCATCCCTCTTTAACTAGGCGATATACAACATAATTTCACTTTTTTTTTTTTAATAGTACGTATATGTGTCTAATGTGTATTACTATTACATCAATTCACATACTAGTGTAGACCTTCATAGTAATAGCGCAAATCGTACGAATTCAACTCCCACATCTACTCAATTCGATTTGTAAATAAAACGCATGCGTCGAAATACTGTAAAGGACGCATGTTGGTACATTAAAGGGCAATGCGCTATGCGCATAAAAGGGATGATTTTTCAAAATTGTACATAAACTTCACATTTATATATATATCATCATGTGTGGAAAGAGAAAATGCGTCAATTCCAATTATATATGCATATACACTGCGCGTCATCAGGATAGCGCCCCTAACCTGATGACGCGCAGTGTATAAGTAAATGTAATAAGTACCTATAGCTACAGCTACTTAGACGAATAGCGTATCGATTTTTCCAAATAACTTCTATCTTTATCGAAATGGTATCATTACTATACTGGGTCATCTGAAATATTAAGTATTGTCAGAACTCACAATATTTTCAGATCTGTCAATGTTATTACAATGACTGACAAGTGGCAATGCGCTAACTACAATTTCATTGACACATGAGGTGTGACAATTGTCTGACAATGGCCGCGTTCCATTGACCGCTAGTCATCTAGCACATAATATCCCTGATGGGGGACGCTGGCGCTAGAGATCTAGCGGCAGCGGCAAAGTGGCATTAGAACCAATTTAAATTCGTATTATTTCATCTTCACGAGAGTTAAAAATGTATTTTGAGCCCTCATGCCGCATATTTATTAATACACTATAATTTAAATAAACAAATGCAATGTATATTAATTACATAGAAGTTTGAATTCCCATTTTACACCAAATTGGAAATATTTGACTTCTGCCCATTCACTTTTGTTTTGACAGTTCGTTGATTTTTTTTTTCAATCTAGCAGTTCATTTTGCGCTAGATTGAAAAATTCCCCAGAAAAGGATATTTCACAATATGCGCTAGAGCTCTAGAGCAAATGCTGAAATGTCAGTTTTTTTTATATGGAGTTTGGCATGCCGCTAGTTATCTAGCGGTCAATGGAACGCGGTCAATGACTTTTCTGACAACGTTGTCAGGTTGAAAATTGAGTGTCCACACGGTTGTCAGATATTTGAATATGATAAATAAAAAAGACCAATGTCTATCCGTTGTCAGACATTGACAGACAAATTCAAAGTTTTGTTCGTGATTTTTTGCAGTACAGATAATGGAACAAAATACTGCACTTGCGACTATTTTAACTGCCTACGTGTTGGAGAATGATGAGTTGAAAACGATGTAGTTTTTGGACGAAGCATTGGGTGGCCGTGCGTCGTTAGAAGGAAGAATTCTACTCCAAATAGCTTGTCAAATTTCGAGCGGAGGAGCCAGACCGTATCGCAAATTTTTGCGAATGGACTCAAATGATCTTTGGTGGATTCTAAGAACAACATTTGTTTAAAATATTGAAATATTCCCGAAGCTTGACCCGACGTTTTTTCTGCATTTGTCAAGGTGGTTTTTGAATGTGGTCCGTTTACCCTTACGCTCGTTAATTGTTATGTGAATCGCGTCGGCGACCTCTTGCCACCGGGCTTCTTTAGACAGTTTATACTCTGCGCAGCCAACATCCCCCATTCAATCTGTACTCTCTTCCTATACGATTTTTTTAGTTTTTATTTTTATGTTGGCAACTTTTCCGATTAGAATTTTCGCAGATGTTCTTCAATGGAGTTTGGCATGCCGCTACTCATCTAGCGGTCAATGGAACGCGGCCATTGTAAGCATTTGTCAGCTTTCATAAACAGCGACATTTGACAATTTCCTAATGTCGTTTTCCATTGGTTTCACTCTGGGATTCACTCATTCTGAAATCCAATGGAATAAAAAAAACTGCTTCTGGGTGGCTACTTCCTGCTGGCTTGTATAAAATAGATAAAATGCACTTGCGTAAGTGCTTCTTGAGTGGATTCTGACTTGAAATCGAGAAGCGAAATTCTCTCCTCAGAATCAACAGAAGAGTATTTTTTGCGCCAATGGAACGGTTTCAGAAGTGATTTTCTTATCTCCTAATTTATTTCCTACGCCTACTCAGAGGCTTGAAAAAGGCAAATACATATATAAAAATTTTGTTAGATGTTAGTGCGTGACGTTTTAGACTAGTACAATCAGATCTTTGAACCAGAGTATATCCATTAATGAGTAGGGACACTCTCCACGTGTTTCTTATCAGTTTACAATTTGCAGTACACATACACGAGAAATAGACGGCACTAAAAGTGCTCTAGTAAAAGAGGGATGGAAGAGTAGTCGAACTATTTCAAAATGTGGTACAGGGTGTGACGTAAAAAAAAGCAAAATCAATTTGTAATATTTCTTATTGAACATTTTATATCTAATATATATTTACATGTGTGCTACACTTAAATATTTTTGTTTGTTGGTACATTTTTTGTTATTTTTATTGAACTGTTTTAGAATAAAGTAAACCCGTACTCGGACGTAAAATTTGATAAGAAATTCCTTATTTTGATTTTTGCAACAGTTGTAATGAAATTCATTTTTCAAAAAGTTAAAAATATTCCCCTCAAAATTTTTTAGGTAGTACATATTTGGAAAACAAGAAATAAATTTTTGTTCAAGATTCTCTAACGAGTCTAAAAATTCTTGATTGGGCCGTGTCAATTTCGCATCTTCATATTCTTTAAAATCTGTAAAAAGGGAGGAAACGTTAAGTTGCTGACTCAATTTTAACTCACACTTGTGGTTTAGGCGGTATTTTTTTAAAATATAACCTGGGAAATAGTAGAATGCATTATCAATACCAAAGTCCACAGTTTTATAGTCAGGTTCAGTTTTGAAAGCGTAAACCAAATTGTCCTTATTTTGTTTTTGTGGTTCCATCTGCACTTCAATGTCTGGAAGTTCCAGGTTAGCAGTTGGCTCACAGTTTCCACGTGTAATATCTTCCATATGCTTTGCCGAAAAAGATCTTTTAAATGAACAGATGAATTGAAATGGAGTCAGCAACTTGTTATTTCCCCCTCGGTTACGTAAAACAGCAAAAGTGTTTTCCAAGCAATCTTGATTAAGATTTCTTGTTAAAAGAAACTTAATACCGTCTTCTTTTATTTCTGTAAAAATGCCAATTAAGGCATTTATATTCTGTTGCCATCCTTTTATAAAACGCATTTTTTTAGTTACATTTCTAGAAATTGTTCCGGGTTTGCGAAAAATGGCCTTCTGAATTTTTTGGATTCTCGAAATTTAGATGAATTGAAAATATCAAATAACTTATCTATTTTGTCATCCTCTGCTTCTACTGGAGTATTGAACGATTCATTATTTTGAATATCACCTGTTTCCGCTTCTTCTGCCACAAAGCTTAAACTCTCCTTCATTTGGACATTTTCATTAAGAGGAACATGTTCAAACCCCTCTGTTTCGTTAGACGTGACTGAGTGATCAATATTGCCTAAGAAAATATAATTCATCAAGTTTATGTTATTTTACACTCAGTGTTTGCTATTACCTTCTGTTATATTGGAAATATTTTTCAAAATGTCCAAATTATTATTAGATTTATATTCACTCTTCCCCGATCTATAACTTATATTGCTTACCTCTCACTATTATCCGGTATTTTGAAATATTTAACTCCAAAATTTTCTTTCTGCTCTCGCCCACACGCCAAACATTTAACATAATGTTTTCCCATTATTTTATTTAAAGTTCTTAAACTATGCAAACTTGCACTTCAACTTTTAATTTTCACTATTTTTAATTGTTTGCCACACGCATTGACACTGAACACCCTTTACTTCGTCAATTGATGGTAATGAACGACTGATAACAATCCAACTCCAGGTCGCCTTTAAAAATACGTGCGAAAAAAATGTAAACAATCCCCTCTACAACCAACCTAAGTAATTAGTATGACCATCTGCTGTGAATTATATTACCTAAAAAGTGCTGGCAATAAAACTTAAAATCGTAAAATATGGTAATTAACGAAGTCGTAGCAAGGCAAAAGGGTTGAATTTCGTGATAGAGAATGAAACATTTCTTTTTCATGTCCATAACAAAGACCATTTAATCAATAACCAATGGGAAAAACTACAAAATTTGTTTTTTATTACCAATTCTACGAAAGCAAAGCTGGTTATCTGATCAACCTGCATGGTTGAGAGAAAATACTAATGTACTGACATCACTTCAGGTCGCCTTTAAAAATGCTTTATGAAAAAACCCACAATCGTTTGTCGTACGCAGCAAGCCCCATGTAGTGGTACAGGCAAAATGTGTTGTGTACCCTTTTTTTCTCAAGCAGTCGTTGTATGCAGGTAAAAAGTATTCTTTCGACCTGCTTCCACTTATTGTACGATTTTTTATGCATTTTGCTTTGTGGTAGTAGGAAATGCATATGTAGAGAGAGTGTCCCTACTCATTAATGGATATACTCTGCTTTGAACAGCTCATGGAGTTCGCGTTGGTATCTTCTCCTCTATTCGCACACATGACTAAAAATCCGTCAAAGAGTTTTCCTTTTAAAGGATCCTCTAATATATGTAAGCTCACCGGCAGAATTCAGCGACTTGCCGAAATTCGGTTCATGTTTGGAATAGGTCGGATTAACTACTTACAAATTGAATACTGCCACGCGCAACGGTTGGATCAGTTTTATAAACACTGCCATCGTCATAATTATAAAGCTCTTGGCGATGAATTCTGTAATATGCGGCTTTCAAGTTGATAAAATGGTGGTGAGCCTTGATTAGAAATTCCTTGGTCTTTATAGTGGCCCGTTCCGTATGGTGCCAATTATCAAGTCCTCAGGCATGTATCATCAGATTCGGTCAGCTTGCTGTTCTTTAGCTTAAGTTATAGCTAAGTCTACCGCTGATATTACATATTTGGGGAACTGGATCTTTTTTGCCCTTCCACCTCTTTACATGGTGAATATTTAACAACTGGCGGAAATGCTGCTTAAATGCATCTACTGTTCGATTTCGGTGACTAATCTTCTTCTTGTTAGACAATCAAGCTCAAAATTTGGCCGCATCAAAATACTGTTCAGAGTCGACGTTTTTTCTTCGCAAAGTATCCAAGTCGCACTCACTTCTCATCCAAAGTGTCAACTACCTTCAGTCAATATCCGATATCCGACCTAGTTTTGAGCCCGTGAACCATCAGCCGGGGTATTGACTACCCCCCTTTATAAGAAACACCCTGTGAATACAATAATTCTTCATTAGTCATATATGCACTCATATTGGTCAGCGACGATAGCCTCCACAATGTTAAAAGTTACATTGGTGCTTCTTCATTACAGTCGTACAGGGCTCACTAACGAGTGATTCCATATAATTTCACCCCTCATACCGTTTCCAGATTATCTTTTAGTTCAAACAAAGCTATACGAATGAATAAGGGAACAGCAATCGAATCGCTTCAATGGCTACCTAACACCTAAGCCTGCGCAGCGCATACTACAACAATATTCAATATTATTGTCCCTTTACTACCCTTCTGTTTGTCAAAAAAAAAAAATTGAATAAAATAAAATAAGGGTGACTATGTCGGCTACGGCTAGCTACATAACTAGTTATATGCTCAACTCGAATCCAATCCAGAGTAAAAGCATGCGCCGGTCGTGCTACCTCATAGAAATAAATACCTAAGTACGTTTGAGTTGGAAACTCTCTACTGCACATGTGCATTCAAATGCTATGCGCACAGCAAGGATAATAGTCTAGCTATTTAAACGTATTCATTGTATGTTGAAACTTGGTAGTGAACGGTTAATATTAAGACGAAAACAAAAAAAAATTGTTTAAATTAAAAGTTGAATCAGTGGCACATCAGTGACAATCAAAATTTAAAGCAGAACTGATTTCTATTTAAGCCATTTACAATCTCAGGATACATTTTAACCCTGCGCTGTATTCCATCCCCAATCCGAAAAGTGTATAATATTTGTATAAAAAAAGTGACAGTTGATATCGATTTTTCCAAATATCTAGCTTTGTTTATAAATTCCGTGTGGTACTTCACTCATTAAATAAATCGCATTGAATAATGATGAAACGGTTCAAATTAAAACGTAAAGGTGAACGATGGATATCGAATAATCGAGCCTTAGTAGGTGCATCGAAGAAGGACCCAGGCCGTAATCCCAATTTCGATACCGAAGAGACAAAATTGCTCATATCACTTTGGGGTGAACCCACGATACAAAGGACTCTCATAACCACACACAGAAAACACGCTGTCATTGTTAAGCTGGCAGAAAAAATGGGCGAATACGGTTACACCAGATCCCCGGAGGAGATTAACACGCGTATTAAGAATTTGAAATGTTTCTACAATCGCTTAAAGAGGGACATCGAATTGGGTATAATTAAAACAGTTACCTGGAAGCATTTTCCAGCAATGGACGAGATTATGACTCGTTCCATATTTAGTGTTCGTCCAAATGAGATACCAAAGCCCTCATTGAAATATCAATTAGAAGTGGAACAAGAGGAGAGAAAACGACTTAGAGCAGCCGCCAAACAAACCAATGCAAGTGCACCAAACTCAGAGGAAACTGTTAGTGATTCCAGCAATGGCTCCGAGGATGGTATGGTAATTGACGAGAGTGTGAATTGTGATGAAAGTGTCAGTGTGCAGTTGTCGGAAAATGAGGATAGTCTCTTAAAAATCAAGCAAGAAGAATGCTCGGATTTTTGCAACAGCGGTATTGACATCGAGGAGACTCCTTTGATTATTCCAAAGGAGGAACATTTTGATGACGATGATGACGATGTGCAGATTCTCACCCCAGATGATGAAATGTAAGAGAAGAGTGTAAATTATTTATCGAAGGTTTTATATATTATTTTAGAAGGAAAGTATAAGCAAATTAAGGACATTCATATTTTTGAGAGGATTCTATGAATTTATTATTATGAAATAGATCTCACTCAAGGTGAGATGGTGATTATGGTGGTTTTGTGTGGGTGTGCTTAAAACCTGCGAGTAATATACAAAAAAAACAAATTGGTATGGTCATCTAAATCGGGAGAACACGTTTTCACACTATTTATTCGATTTGGTATGTCATTGGGTCCCTTTTATTTACAACAAGAAATAAACAAAGGAATGGTCGTGAGAAGCTATACCTAGAAACCTCTTATACAGCCATCGATTTATTTTCATTTGAGTGTGTTATTTTGTGTTATTGCTGTTGACATCTGGGGTGCATTTCAAGTGTTGTTTATTATTAACTAAATTGTCAATAATTGTTCATTTTGTATGCATGCACTTATACGTGTTGTATGTATTATTAACACAACTCACAGGCGTTTGTCCTTTTTTTTTTTAAATGTTCCCCTCCTTTATCAGTTCTTAACTTTCTCGTATACGTAGTAAGAGAAAGATATTGTTTTCGTACAAAATTTCGAACTCGAGATTTTGATCAATTCTGATATTACGATGATAGGGGAACTCAAAAAAGTGAGTCTCGCAATTCTGTCCGTCCGTATGTCTGTCTGTCCCACCCCTGGGGAATCTAAACGCTTGGACGGATTTGCTTCAAACTTCGTATTTAGAGTTTGTGGGCTTCCCGCTCGGGACTTTTTTTTTTTTATGCCAGCCCTAATATTAACGGTACCTCCCATATACAAATTTTACAAAATATGACGAAATATGTCTAAATTTCGATTTTTTCGAAAATGGCTCTAACGATTTCAACCAAAATTGATAGTTGAGTTAATGTAAGCATGCTTTACATGATTGCATTTTCGCTTCTTTGATGGCATGGAGATTTGCCTGAAATACTCTCAAGCTTTTTCCTATAGGTATTGAGACATTTCGATTTGGTCCATTAATACCAGTTCCCAGAGTCCATTTTGAAAACATCTGTATACCACTTTAGGCCGTTTTGGCAGTTTGGTGGGTTATTGCTAACCCATGCTTCGCTGGTTCTGATCTCCGTTGAGAATTTTTTGTGGAAGCATAGTGTCTTTCTGTTCTGGAAGTTCGGAAAGTAGTTCCATTAGTTCTGGATGTTCGTTAATATTTAACTCTTCCGCTTGTGTCAAACTTGCTGAGCTGCGTATTGCCACTTTTTTTATATAGATGTGGAGGGGTGTTAGACCTATTAGGGCTTCTTTAGTCGCAGTGGGACAAGTACGCATGGCTCCGGAAGCGCCCAGATATGCAAACCGTTGTGCCTTGTTTAGCTTATTTGTGGTTGTTTGTTTTTACGGCTTTGTTCGACCATACTATCGAGGCGTATGTTATAATGGGTCTGACCATGACTGTGTGTGATCTTTGGAGGGATCTACCATACATGCATCTCGGCATGTTTTTAGTTAGTTAGTTTAGTTTTTTTATCTAGGATCTCTCCATGATATCTTCCTTCTAGGACTATCTTAAGGGGGTTTTGCATAGGTACGTGTTATGACATCGTTTGGTTCTTTGCGCCTAATGATTATGACTAGGTCATCGATGTATCCAACTAGGTCTTGAAGTAGGTTATCGATAACCAGATACTGTAATAGGGGTGAGAGTACCCTTCCCTGAGGGCAACATTTTACGGTTGTTACTGATACTGAGTTCATTGTTGACAAAACAGTTATTTTCCGACTTTCAAGCATCGATCGTTTTGATCCAATAGAAGGATGATCTATGCTTCTACGAGTCAAAGCATTTGATATGAAATCATATCCAGTGTTGTCAAAGGCACCCTCTATGTCAATGAAGGCACATAATGCGACTGTCCCTTTACTCTTGTAGTAAAAAGAAAAGAGAAAATATTGTCAAAGTGTTGGGGTTTTGTGGGGATATATTCCCTCTCAGAGAGTAAAACTTACGAAAACGTTAGGGAACGCTTTTCGAGTACTAATCATGAAAAATGGCAGATGCATTTTGTTTTTCCATAAATTGCATGCGAGTATAAATCCAAGTATGTGGACGAGTTTGTACTGACTGAACTACAAGCATTCGAGAAGAAAAAATAGCTAGATTATTTTCCCGCCTTCTGATACTCACCCCTATCGCGAATAATATTTCCCCCGGAATGTTTCCCATTCAGCAATTTGATTTACATTACTGACAAGGGAAACAATTTCATCGTAATTTATTCGCAATACCCCTCCCTAACTATTTTTATACCAATTTGTTTCTCATATCCCAGGAAATCAAATCAAACCACAAATGCAAATAGTAGTTACCCGCGCATCCCAGGACAGTGGGCGCAGTAGCGCAGTGGGTAGTGTGCTGGACTACTGTACGAGGGATCCCAGGTTCGATCCCCGGAAAAACACAAATTACATCTTAAGGTTTTTTCTACTGCGCCACCTCTCGCGAACGTCTGACAAACATCCGAGAGTATAATTGTCCTGAAAAAGCTTCTCAATTCAGCCGTTCGGACTCGGCATAAAATTGTAGGTCCCTTCCATTCGTCCCAAAAATGTAAACTCACACAAACGAATGGTTGCGAGAAGCTAGGCCTTAGGGTGTCAACCCGCCTGTTGCGCCACCTATTTATTTTGACAGTTTTTTCCATTCTTACTCAAAGAAATTGTTTGAGTAAAAGATAGTAAGATTCTCAGTGGATGGGTGGTATCTTGCTCTTTCGAAACCGCTCTCTTTTACAAATTTTTCAAGTTAAGGCATTGAGTAAAAATGCGTACAAACTCTTAAGAATTAGTAAAAATTCGTAAGATTTAAAAGTAAAGAAACGGACTTAACGTAAAACGGTAACACAATTGTACTTTGGTACATGTAACCTTGGCCTTGTCGATATCCCTGGGTTTTTCCTAAACATGGGCTTCAGTTGCGCAAATATATTTATTGTCTACCGTGAAGTGTTTTAACTCATTCGAAAATAATAAGAAAGATATCTTTTAAGATATCCTTCGAACCTCGAAATACTCAAATAGATTTAACTACACTCTTATTTGCAAAATCGAAGGAGCGGTCATTCACACGAAAATAAACTACAAAAGCGAAAACACGTGTCAATCTCGACACTCATGGAACTGTAGGAAATCGAATAATTGTCACGGTGGAATAATGTTGCAAAGTGAAGTACAAAATAATGCTAATCAAATGTAGTAGATCTCCATATATGTAGCAAACTCGCAACCCTGATTCTGACATAAAATCGGGAAGCGAAATTTTATTTTCAGAATCCTAAGAACAGTATTTTTTGTGCTTCCTTTTTGCCCATAATGGAGAGGGACATTACAATCGATTTATTCTTGTTTTGATTCTGTTTGCCCGATGGAAAACTAGTGACTAGTAACACGTCACAGTGTCAAACTCAATAGACTTGCGCAAACGAGATGAATACCGTCCGGATGGAAGCCAATTTTTTAGAAGAGGTATGAAACGAAGTTCAGAGTGAAAGATCAAAGCAGAAAAGTATATATACACAACTTTCTAAATTTTGAGGTTTGACAGAAATACTAACCCAATAAAAAAAGGAAGTTCCTTTCCTGTATATATTTGGTACCACTAAAATAATCCCGTGTAAGCTTGAAATAATGAACAAAACATAGGTTTTCCAGCCGAAAGAATCCATCTCGTTTACGCAGGGCCAATTTACAAAAATATTGGCATCTTTTTATTTGCTCTAGAGTTCTCTAACCATTTGTGCTCGATGTAAACGTGTGTATAACGTATTTGTTTTTATATTCTCTTTTATCTATACGCCAAAATTATTTGCAAATTTTTACTTGTAATGTTTTACTATACTAATCGCGTTTTTCATTAGAAATCTCACAACTGCCCCAAAGTGAGGAAGTCTCCTTGTCCTAGGCCTATTGTAAAAAGGGTCATTAAAACTATTGCGAACTATAAGCAAAATTATATTTACTATAAAAAAAACTTACAACTTTTTACATATTTTTTTTCTATATTTATAGAAAGACAATTCCGGAAAGTATGACACCAAAACTAACTGATTATGTTCAAATATCAAATGGGAACACAAATTCAAATATAAAGACGACATCTTCAGTTTCTCGTACACTTGTCAATGGCAACCACAATACTATTCTGCAAAGCTCACCCTCGCTTACCTCACCTGGAATGACTCAATCGATTCTGTTCGCCAAGCAGCCGAATTCAATGACAGGTTCAGGAAAAATATCCATAGTTCCGACAAATTTCTTAATGCATCAGAATAAAGCAGTGCCCCAGCAAATACAACTCCGACAGACGCCCCAGCAGAGAATAATTTGCACTCAATCGAACACTCAACCAAAAACTGGAATCGTTACATCTACCGCTGATGGAAGAATGAAGGTACTTCTGGTGAATGCGTTTCAAAATGGAAAGACAGCACATCCGGTTGCTGGTAAAGAGAGTCCATTCACAAACGCAAACCTCATTTCAAATGGTAACACACTTAAAGCGAACACATTAGATTCATCGGTATTGAAAAATAATGTACCAGAAACATCTAAGCAAACAAGACAAGAAGAAGGAAATGCCAACAAGGATCCAGGTAAACATTTTTTTTTTTTTATTTATTTAATTTTTTTGTTTAATGTCTCTACATCTGCAATTATTGTAAATATGTATGTATTGTATAGTATTTTATGTATTCTATACAAAAATGGTCATAAAATTAAAATACATACCACAAATGGCGCCCAATGCGGGCCCTTGTTTGTTACAAGCTGGGCCATAATTCTGTTTAACAAAATATTTCTTTTTATACTTGTAGGCATGGAACTCCTATTTAACAAGCTGATATTAATGCAAACGGAAAATAATGAAATTCAAAGACAACGCTTGGAGATCGAACGTCAACGGTTGGAATTCGAAAAATCAACAGCCGATAAATTACTAGCCGCACTTTCTTCATTAGCTAAAGTTCAAAAGTCCGAAAGTGGAGATATTGCAAACCCTAGAGATGGAAATGTGAGTGGAGAAGAAAAAACCCAATCATCGGTGATCGTCGATGAATGTAATGGCTTTACGTTGCTAACCCCTAAGCTTGAAAAAATGGATTAAAAGTTCCAATATGCATTTGATGGAATATTCTCGATACCGTTGTAATGGTAAACAATGTGATACATGCAAAAATGAATTAAATAATTTTTTATAAGCCGATGTACATATAAATATAAATATAATAAGATATTTATTAATTAGTATTGTAAAAAAACAAAAACAAAAATGTTGTTTGCATCGAATTTATTACCCTGTTGAAAACTTAGGTAAGTATAAAAAGTCATAGTCATCCATGTTGTTATATAGTCTATTTATCACATCATGGTAACTAAATAAAGCAATATTGTGCGAGAGTTTAAAAATGAATGCATTATTAGCAGTACACTTACGTTGCCCTTTATTACTTATGCGGATAAAATATCTCCATTTGCAGTGGCGAGAGGGATTCATTTCTTTACCACCAGGCAAGGACCAAGAAAAGACGCAGCAGCAACCCACAAGAACGCAAGAGATTTAGCGGCAGCGTTCCTCCATCAGGGAAAGTATGTGAGACGACTAGCGGGGAATGGAACAGGCGCATTGTGAAATATCCATTTTTGGAAAATTTCTCAATCTAGGGCAAAATTAACTGCGAGATTGAAAAAAAAAATTGCCAAAACAAATCTACCAAGTCTAAAAAAAAACATCACCGATGCTTTGATACCCTCCACTCCAAGTCATGCAAAATGTTTGCCATGCCAATATTGGTTTTGTATGGAAGGTATTAGAACTACTCAACCGACATAGCCTATTTTGAATACCAACCTGACGACGGTAAAAGAAGTCCTCTGACAAAATTTCATTCGCCTAGGTCGATTCGTTTGGACGCTATCGTGTTTTCAACAGACAGACGGACAGACAAACAGACGGACATGGCTAAATCGATTCAGAATGTGATCTTGATTCAGAATATATATACTTTATAGGGTCTCCGGTGACTCCACCTTCCTGTGGAGGGTATAACAAGCAAAACTGGAAGGTTAGAAGATAAATTGTATTATTTTATTTAAATTATAGTATATTTATAAATATGCGTCATGAAATAAGGCATTATGGCATTGATACTCATGAAGATAGTAATAAAAATGCATACTGTTGACGTGTCTCAGTCGAGTTGTAATATACTTAGAAACGCGCAATAAATCAAAAACGCGTAGACAAATATTTGGGTAAATTATATTTTATTTTGCCCTAATGGCGGCCGTCGCTCTTGATAAATATGGTTGTTCTAAAAATGCCGGAAAGAGAAGAGAGGAAAAAGTGCAATGGTGGCGCATTTTATATAATTGCAACATAGTGAAGTTAGTGGGGGTTCAGTTATGCGATCTGTGAGCGGAAGGAAAATTGTACTAGTTGATTTTATATTTTACATCGCTCATAGATGGCATTAACATTACCGGCCCCCTTGGCGTATGATCGCCAACAAAAGAATATTTACAAATGAGAATAGTTCAAGTAATTATTTATAATAAACTTAAATCTAAAAGCATGTATCATCAATTCAGTGCATGATTTTATTGAAAAATAAATTCATTTAATAAAAGATATGAAGGTTATATTTACGTAACTGTTCATTTAAGTGTTGAGAGTTTATAGATACTCCATCTAAAACTATTAGGATGCAAGTTCCATTTTTTTTTTTTTTTTTTACTGGGTAAGCCTTTGAATAAGAAAATTGCGTTTTATTCATGACTAAACAGTTGGTAAAATTTATATAGCCTTTTATTCAAGTTTAGAGTTTAAAGATACTCCATCTAAAACTATGAGGAAGCAACTGTTTCGTGACTACGCAGCGGGTAAAACACACAGTTTTACGACTGGTCGAGTTACTTCACCATTTTGGGTTTTAATCGTTGCAACGCGTACCCTTCCATCGGTCCCTGGAGATAACTTAATCACTCGTCCCAAGCGCCATTCAGTAGATGGTAGGTTCTCATGCTTTATTACTACGAGATCATTTAATTTGAGGTTTTCTTCAGGAAATTGCCATTTATGGCGTTTATGAAGCTCTTTTAAATATTCGTCCTTCCATCGACGACAAAATTGTTGTTGGAGACATTTTAGCTTCTCCCAGCGGTTGATAAGAGAAAGTGGGCTTTCTTCACGATTCGGTTCGGGAAAAGTCAACAATGGACTGCCTCGAAGAAAGTGTCCTGGGGTTAAGGCTACTAGGTTAGACGGATCATTTGACATCGGGGAAATGGGACGTGAGTTCAAACAGCCCTCGATGCGCGCCAGTAACGTAGAAAATTCCTCAAAGGTAAATTTATGAGAGTCGGCAATTTTTCGAAAGTGGGTCTTAAAACTTTTAACCCCTGCTTCCCATAAACCACCCATATGGGGCGCACCAGGTGGGATGAAACTCCAACTGAGGCCTTGAACGCTATACTTTCTGCTGGTTTCATTTGATATGGACGCTAGAAACTTTTTGAACTCCCGTTGCAGTATCACGTCTGCGCCAATGAAATTAGTCCCGTGGTCTGAGAAAACTTCAGTGGGCAACCCTCTTCTGGCTACGAACCGAGCAAAGGCAGCAAGGAATACCTCGGACGATAAGTCGCTGGCGGCCTCGAGATGTATGGCCTTTGTTGAAAAACAGACAAACACGCAAGCGTATCCCTTGGTTGTGCGGCAACCCCTGCCTAGAAAGCTTTTGAAAGTAAATGGACCAGCAAAATCGACTCCTGTGTAGGTGAAGGGTGGTGAATACGTACACCTTTCCGAAGGTAGAGCGGCCATTAGTTGGGTCCGTAACTGTTTGTTATGGATAACGCAGGTTTTACATTGTCTAATACACGCTTTGATGAGATTTTGTAGTTTTGGAACCCAAAAAGCTTGTCGAATAACTCGAAGCATAAGTGCATTTCCGCTATGAAGGGAGATTTCATGAACGAATTGAACAAGTAACCTAGTGAAATGAGAAGCGTATGGCAAAATAATTGGATAGCGTTCGCTAAAGGGCAAGTTGGCATTGGAAAGTCTCCCATTTACACGTAGAAGTTTGTTCGAATCCAGCGATGGAGTGAGGGATAAAATTGAGCTCTTAGAAGAAATAGTGCCACCTTTAGACAGCACAGCGTATTCTTTTGCGAAGTGGTGTTTTTGTGAAAGTAGAATCATTCGGGTCTTTACGAAATTTATCTCGCGTTGAGTAATAATGGCTGAGTTTGAAACTTGAGTAAAGATGTCCGAACGTGATTTGGATATTCGATAAAAGAAACGAAAAAGATAAGTCAGAACCCGCAAGGCACGTGGCAGTGAAGAAAATCTTTCCAGAATATCTTCGGGACTTTGCTGAATCACGAAAGAAGCGACTTTCACTTCTAGCTCCGCATCAGCTACCGGATGTATGGGAAGACCTACTGGCCAGTGCGCTTGAGGCTCTCTAAGCCAGGATGGGCCGTTCCACCATAGCGTATTCTCCCGTAGCATATTGGGAAAGGTCCCCCTGCTAGCGATGTCAGCGGGGTTATCTTCCGACTTCACATGCCTCCAGGCGACATTTCCTACGTTGTCGATTATTTCGCTTGTCCTATTGGCCACAAAGGTTTTCCAAGTGCTTGGATGTTTGTTTAACCAGGCAATGACTATTATCGAATCCGTCCACAAAAAAAGTTCATAATCTTGGATCGGAAGATTAGAGAGATAAGCTTTGACGAGTTTTGAAAGCAGCACGGCCCCGCATAGTTCAAGCCGGGGAACCGACACTGGTTTTATGGGTGCTACCTTGCATTTTGCGCAAAGAAGATGCGTACTGATAATTCCATCAGCCTTCTCAATACGCACGTACAATGCAGCCGCATATGCCTGCTCGGATGAATCGCAGAACCCATGAAATTGCAAACGAGAAGTCGGAGAATACTCAACCCAGCGTGGTATTTTCAGCTGATTAATATCAGGCAGTGCATTAACAAGCGATTGCCATTTAGTTAAGCTACTAAACAGAAGAGTCTCATCCCAATTAGTCTTGTCCATCCAAATGCGTTGCATCAATATCTTAGCAACAATGATTATTGGAGCAAGCCATCCAGCAGGATCAAACAGCTGGGCGATTTGTGAGAAGACCTCTCGTTTAGTTGGAGCCAAAGACACTTGAATCTCAGGGGCAGTGAAGTAGAAATAGTCTCCTCTGGCATTCCACCGAATCCCTAGTGTCTTAGTGGTGCTATCTCTATCGAATTTCACAAAATGTTCACTCAAAATATGGTTTTGAGGTAGATGATCCAGAAGGGAAGGACTGTTTGAAGTCCACTTGCGTAGTGGGAAGCCAGCAGACTCCAGCATCTCTATGAGCTCCATTTGAGCGCTCTGAGCTGTTGGTAGGTCATGAGCTCCGGAGAGCACATCATCGACATAAGTTTCTGACGATATAATTTTTGAAGCAAGGGGATAGCGGACTTGACTATCCTCAGCTAACCGCAACAGGGTGCGAATCGCTAAATATGGGGCGCAATTGACCCCGAAGGTGACTGTCGTCAACTCATAGTCTTCAACGCTTGAGTTGGGTGAGTGTCGAAATAGAATTCTCTGGTAAGATGTATCGTCAGAGTGAACCACTATCTGCCGATACATTTTCTCTATATCGGCATTGAAAACAAATTGGAAAAACCTCCATCGAATCACTAAAGAGGTAAGATCACGCTGTAGAACAGGACCTGGGTACAAAAGGTCGTTTAAACTGATGCCGCTGGACGATGCACTCGATGCATTGAAAACTACGCGAAGTTTCGTTGAAACGCTCTCAGGCTTCAGCACTGCGTGATGCGGGAGATAGTAGGAGGATATGGTCCCGTTCCTGGTGATTTCATCGCTATTAACTTCGCGCATGTGATTCAGTGTCAGATACTCAGATACTACCTTGGAATACTGTGTTCGGAGAACAGGGTTTTTTGATAAATGCTTTTCGTTCCGTAAGAACTGTCGTAGGGCTATATTCCTTGAAAGACCCAACCTTGGTAACGGCGCGTTGGATTTAAATGGCAGTCTAACCACATATCTTCCGTCAGGGCGTCTATAAGTGGTTCGTTCGTAAAAGTCTTCGCAGAATGTATCCTCTGCAGACAAAATTGGTTTGCGATCCGTAATTTCTTCAAGCTCCCAAAATTTTCGGATTTGTGCATCCAAACAGGAGGTCTGCGAATCCGCTACAAACGTGCTGAATGTATTAGCGACAGTGAGTATAGGTCCCGATAGGACCCACCCGAAAATTGTACTTTGTGCGACAAGCGAGTCGGACACTCTTTGTACTCCATCCTTAAGTATTGATGGATACAGGTCGGCACCGATAAGCAGATCCACTTGGGAAGATTTATCAAAAGTAGGATCAGCTAGTCTGAGACCATTGAGTTGTGAATGATCAATTAACGAAAAAGAAACGCTTGGTAGATTGTTTGTTAACTTTCGCAGTACGATTGCTTGAGCTAAAATAGGTTTGGCTTGGTCTTCATTATTATCTAATAATAGAGAAAGCGCAAAGTTTTTTAGAGGTTGCTGCATGAGTGGTGGAGATGCTGGAAATCGACATATTGATTGGCGAGGTTGGGAGATTTAAGCGCATCTGAACCGATTCTGAAATAAAGGACACTTCAGATCCTGGGTCTATTAGTGCGCGCACCAAATGGTTGGAATCATTGCCAACGATGTTAACCAAAGCCGTAGCAAGCAATACTCCTTTCTGTGTAGAAGCGAAAAATGTGCGACCGGAGGTTTGGGGAACGAATTCTGGTGAAGTGGACTGTAGATGTGAGGTGGCACAATTCTCTGAAGCAAGGGCAGCTGCCGAAGTATTTGGTAGGGAAGATGGGGTATCGTGAGTTAACGATGAACTAGAAAGATTGGTATTAAGATGTAATAACGAATGATGCCGCTTCTTACAAATATTGCAGGTAAACTGGCTTTTGCAAGTTCTGATCTTGTGGTTGAAAGCGAGACAGTTTTCACAAATGTTATTTTGGCGAACAAATTCAATTCTTGAGGACACGTCCATTGCTATAAATTGAGAACACTTACGTATCGAATGTTTGCCATTACACAGCTGGCAAGCGAATTCTTGGCCTTTAGCGTGATATATATTCGCACGAGTTTTAACCGGAATGCTCGGTTTATTGGTCCTCTGTCGTTTGTCAAAGGTCGATGTCGATGAAGATGTTACATCGGATATAGTTTCTAAAACTTGAAAACGAGAGCTTAAGAATTGATCTAATTGCTTCCATGTAGGAACATCAGTCGGATTTGATAAGGATTGTTCCCATAACGCGAGTGTGGTGGGTGGTAGGCGATTAGAGCACGCAAAAACTAAGATAGGATCCCAGCTATCCACGCAGACACCATGAGCCTTTAGAGCCGAAATGCAGTCGTTAATATGCCGCTGCAATTTGATAATACCTTTGGAAGACTCTTCGGGACATGTGGGAAGATTCAACAATCGTTTGATCTGATTGTTCAACAAGATCCGTTTATTTTCATAAGTTGAGCGCAGAGATTCCCACGCTAGATCAAAACTAGTGTTAGTTAGGGGGAACTTACTGACAAGGCTAAACGCTTCCCCCCTTGTCTTCGATCGGAGATGGAAGAGCTTCTCCACCGCACCCAGCTTCGGATGTTTAATGTAAATCGCATCAAACATGTCTCTAAAAGACGGCCACGAAAGATAATCCCCATGAAAGATTTCGGTATCGCATGGTGGCAATTTGATACAATGGGAAGACGACTCTTCCTTTGAAATATCGGGTTTTGAAATGGGAGAGGTAGCTGGACTCAACTCGACGACACCTTTCAACTTAGTTTCATATTCTATAATCAGCCCCAGACAGGAAATGTAGGTCTCATTTGATAGTGTGTACTTTGATTCGAAAACCTCGCTATCGAACGTTTCGGCATTCTCAGCCCCTTGACGCGCACAAACCGCATATTTAGCCTTAACTTCAACCCATAAATCTTTTAATTCCATCTTGCGAGCTGTTAATGTGGCTGAGGTATGTTGTTTTTCTGGTACCTCCCTAAATATGGCAGCATACTTGACCAATTGATCAGCCGCATGAATAAAATCAGCTAACACGGCCATGTAAAAAAGATAGCTTAAAATGCTGAAGCGGTACGTTGGACGCAGGCAAAAAGTTTTAAGAAAAACTGATTAAAATGTATTAGTGAAAACTGTACGCATAAGAATGCTTGAGATAATTTCACAAAGGCTGAGAACACGCGATTGTGAATTACTGTACCGGAAACTTAGAGGCGAGGAGAGGAACCAGTCGAAACAACCCGTTTATTACAGTGGTTTGAAGAGCCACACAGGAAATGTTCAATCTCAGAAACGTCCAAATTGATTCAACGCAAATAGTTGCCGAAAAGTTTTAGAAAAAACTGATTAGAAAATGTAAATGAAAAACCGTACACTTGCACGAGAACCCTTAACCAATTCTGAGAACACGCGATTATAAATTACCGTACAACAACCCAAAGACGAAAAACCCGTTGAAACAGCTCGTTTATTACGGTTATCCCAAGAGACACGATGGAACGGTACAACGGAAAGGTATATTGAATCGTAACATATAATTCAATTCACCGCTTACAATAGTTGTTGGAAAGTATCACAACGGTAGCACTATCCCACAATTTCAACAGAAGGTATTAAAAAACGTGTCAAAGTTGAAACGACAACACTGACTTATCCCAACGAAAATGTATAAAACGATAAAACGCAATCTTCATTAAACTTGATAAACCCTCATACACCTTTATATGTATATCAATAATAGTCCCGCAAATTATTGCAAAATTATATATCCCTCTTTTATTTTACTTAAATGAACGTTACTATATTATGTATATTGTATATATGATACCTATACAAAAGCTCGTCTGAGCGTATTGAGTAATGTCTAATTATGCAATTTATTAAAGGAACTGAATTAAAGATACACACCTGGTATTCCTGGGGTTGATAATGATGGTTGTTGGCTTGTTGAGATGATGACGTCAGATGTTCTTGAATGTAATTCAGCAGGTTGAAACTTGAGCAGCGATTCTTATCCTTGGTGGTTGCAGCAGCGAGATGGAAAACGGTTGTTGTATTTGGACAATATTTGATTTTGTGTTGTCCAGGTTGATTTATCAGCGGTGATGTATGCGTGCACGTGGTTGTGGCAACGACTTCTGGCTGTGTGAAGGACACAGACTGTATAGGCAATGGTTTGGTGGTGATGTCAGTGCGGAGCACTAAGCAACGGCGGTAGTCCAGGTCGATTTATCTGCGGCGATGTATGCGTGCACGTGGTTGTGGCAACGACTTCTGGCTGTGCGAAGGACACAGGCGGTATGGATAATTTCGCACGTGTTGAAGCCGGCAGATGATCGAATCGATGGTGACGTCACTAAATTTCTCGTATTGCCAAGATAGAATGGTGGTCTATGACTATGACAGTGCGGAGCACTAAGACACGATGATGAATTTGGCAATACGATCGAGATGATGTTGACGTCGTTGAAAGTCCTTGATGACGTTGGCCAGACGATATTTGACGGTCTGTTGGAGTGCGTAGCACATAGACACGGTGGCGAAGCTGATATCTTGCACGTGATTGAGGCAAGATGATCGAGACGAGGGCGATGGCGATGGCGATGGATTGCCCGTCGTGGTGTTGGTCAGCTGGTGTATCGTGCTATATTCCTGTGTGTAGCACAAAGAGACGTTGACGATGAAAATATCCTGCACGTGATTGCACCAAGATGATCGAGACGAGGGCGACTTCGATGAATTGATTGCCCGTCGTTGAGTTCGTCAGGTGAAATTTTATGTGCAATATTTCTGTGCGTAACACAAAGACACGTTGACTGCGGTGATGATTTTCACGTGATGACACCGGGGAGATGAAATATAGTGGCACATAAATACACTGTGACGACGATGTTGGCTGGTAGAACAGTGGATCGTAATATTCCTGTGCGGAGCACAAAGAAACTTTTGCGGTGGTGCTGGTTTGCACGTGATGACACCGGCAAATTTATATGTGCGTAACACAAAGGCACTATGGCGACGACCGACCGATTTTATATTTTTTCCGCGAATTACTGGCGATTCGGCTCCGATGGACCAAATGTTGACGTGTCTCAGTCGAGTTGTAATATACTTAGAAACGCGCAATAAATCAAAAACGCGTAGACAAATATTTGGGTAAATTATATTTTATTTTGCCCTAATGGCGGCCGTCGCTCTTGATAAATATGGTTGTTCTAAAAATGCCGGAAAGAGAAGAGAGGAAAAAGTGCAATGGTGGCGCATTTTATATAATTGCAACATAGTGAAGTTAGTGGGGGTTCAGTTATGCGATCTGTGAGCGGAAGGAAAATTGTACTAGTTGATTTTATATTTTACATCGCTCATAGATGGCATTAACACATACTATAGTTCAAATGTCACTTTGCTAGAGATCTAGCGGATGTTACCAATGCGTGGAGCTTAAAACAAGAAAATATTTGCATAATACGATGTTCACAATGTTCGAAACAAACCAAACTTAATAGGCGTTGGTTTAATAAGCGCAATGAAAACAGACAGCCCAGCCCACTATCTCCAAAAGCCACACCTTTACAATTTTGTAGTGTGAATTCAAATTTGGTATGAGTGTTCCCTTAGCCCCGGTGCACACTTGACGCAATTTTTCGCTATTTCCACTTGCCAATTTTTTAATTGGCATAAAAATACGTCAATTGTCAATTTCAAATCGACAAGTGGAAACCCAGCATTAAGCGTGAATAAAAATGAGTCCGCAGGCAGCTTGTAGGCAAAGTCCGTTATGTGGGAGGAGTCGACGGTCCATTCTATGTGGTTTGTGGTAAACACTTGAATGTGCCTAGGAAGTAGCTTAAAGGAAAATAACAATGGAAAATATGTACAATTTTGAAAGAAGAAACCCTCCCAAAACGAAAGAGATTTATGTCGTTTTCGGTTGGTCGCCCAGAACTGTCCGAAATGGAAAATATGCACAATTTTGAAAGAAGAAACCCTCCCAAAACGAAAGAGATTTATGTCGTTTTCGGTTGGTCGCCCAGAACTGTCCGAAAGCAATCCGAACGCACTCAACTAACAGTTCTTCTACTGAAAAGAAGAGATTTTTTGCTTCTGGTTTTAAATTCAGAATCGTGGAGAGTTCTTCCGGACGGTTCTGGACGACCAACCGAAAACGACATTAGTCTGGACGAGAAAGATTTTATTGACATTTTACAATTATTGTATCCTTGATTGCTAGAAAAAAGCGAAACGACAGTTTAATACAAATTAAAAAGGAAAACAATCGGCGTTGGAGGCTGTATCGCAAGGATACTCGCAAAAATGTATTCTTGAATTGAATCTACAACCTAAAGATTCAAATTTACTAAATGCTGTTGGGCCTAGCACAGCGATCAAAAGAAACAACGAAGAAATCAAAGAAAAAGACACCAACAACTTGGTTTACTAATGTAGGGACTTTTATTTTGCCGCTTTGGTTTAAAAATTGGGAATGACAAATTGGTGGTTTGCACATCCGAAAGAAACCTTGCATCCAGTTGTCCTTGACTCATTTTCCTCTGGCAATTGAATTGGGGTTGCGGATATTCCCGGCTGCTATGCGTGTTGCCGTATTGTCAACAAACCATCTTCACCGCTAAGCTGCTCCCCCATCCCCCATCGGCGACTTTCGGGAATGGGAATTGAAGATCATCTTAGCTAAAGTATAATTGTCCATTCGTTCGATTCAATGTAGTCGATGTATTTTGTTTTTTTGGGCTACATCCACATCTTGGTACACCTCATAGAGTTCTCAGTTATATCATATTCTCCATTCACCCTACTCGCACACAGCCACCATACATCTGTCAAAGAATTTTTTTTCAAAAGGGACCAGTATCAACTTGCCTTTCCTGCTATTGTCCAGTATTCGGTGCCTTACAGCTGAACCCAATTGTTGTGCCAGAGCGAAGAAGACGCAGTTTCCTGTACGGTAAGAAACGCGGCGATTTTCTGCACCACTTTACTAGTTCTCAATTCGTTGAGTCACATATCTATTCTCAAAAAGCAAGAAATGTTGAGAAATGCCTTGATTAACTAGCATTTCTTTCAAAAAAAAAACAAATTATGTAAATGTCGGTCTAGTCACTACATGCATAATATATTTACGGTATGATAATGTACTTATTCTAATACATTTACAAGAACTCAAAATTGGGGTCTTCATACTGATTGGATCGATTTTGTATGTGAGGAGGAGCTCCCATGTTTGGATTGTTAATAGCTGTCAACTGTGGCCGGAAATGGTTAGCTGGCGTTGATTGCTGTTGTAATAAGTGCCTCAATCCAGGATTGTTACTGATCATGGGCCGAATCATTCGTTGCTGTTGCATTCCATGTGCAACCTGCGAAGGAACACTCATACTGACAGACATACGTGGCTGTTGTTGTTGCTGCTGTTGTTGCTGCTGCTGTTGTTGCTGTTGTTGTTGCTGTTGCTGTTGCTGCTGCTGATGTTGCTGTTGAACGATTCCCATGTTGTGCTGAACTCCGCTGCCCAGATTGTCTTGCATTTGTACAGGCATCTGTGCATACTGGCTGTAGTGCTGCTGTTGTTGCTGCTGCTGTTGTTGATCGTGCATTTGGACCTCCATAGCTTTCTGCTGATTGGCTTGATGCTGCTGAACGACTTGCTGCTGCAATGGATTCGATGCTTGTATGTTATTCGCAGCCATAGGTCCAGTGTGCGGGCTTTGCTGTTGCTGGGATGGGTGTCCCTGCTGCTGCATATTAACTGCCGGTCCCTGTTGGCCCATATTCTGCTTCTGCTGAATTACTTTACGCAGACGATCAACAAACATCGTCTGATTGTTGGGGATAAATCCGAGGAAGGCATTTTTCTCCGCAGTATATAGCAAAATGAGGACTTTGATTTCACAGGATGGCATCGACGATGGAGTTGAGAAGTGGACACATCCGGCGAAACCTGTTGTCATTACCTTAGAGAGCGTGTCAAGTGCCTCGCATGGATTCGGTCGGAAAATTACCATTTTAGAGTCCTTCAGATATTGGCCACCAATGTTGCCCACCAGATGCTTAGGCATCAACTGCATCAAGAGTTTTGGCGGCCAATTCTCAGCCCTAATTTCTGGTTCGCCGTCTTTTATGTTTGTGGTAACGTGACACGGCACCTGACGCGTTATTTTAGTTTGATCTGGTTTTGTTTTCTCGATCCATTCCAAGAGTCCGGACCAAATTTTCTCGCGTATGCCACCACCATCACCTGCATGTGTTTGCATCGACGGTGCCTGTTGGGGTGCAGGCATTTGATTCATTTGCGCCTGTGTTTGCTGTTGATTGATCATTTGCATTCGGAGAGCTTGCTGGTGTTGTAGCATCGAGTTGACTCCTCCCTGGTTGGGTGGTGTGGAGAGTTGTGAAATGAGCGCAGAGTTAGGATTGTGCGCGCCGACTCCCATTTGCGCATTTGACCCGGACAAAAACGCTGGTCTCTGTTGTTGGTTTGGAAATAGCCATCGGTTGACTGGGGGCACGTTGTTGTTATACGACAGCTGAATGGGGTTAGATGGATTGTTAACAAATGACTGACTTACAAGAGCGGCTGGTTGTTGTTGCTGCTGCTGTTGTTGTTGTTGCTGCTGCTGCTGTTGTTGTTGCTGTTGCTGTTGTTTCTGAACTTGTTGCTGAGATTGTAAGACTTGTTGTTGCTGATTTTCGACGAGGATTGGATTCTGGACATTATTCATTGGACTTGGGGCGTTAATTGCATGATTGACATTAGGACTGACGGGTCTTTCCTTCAGATGGAAGCCTTTAAGAAGAATAAGGTGTCTGATGTCTCTGCAGTAATTTTTAGCGGATAAAGGAAGATCGGCATCAGCCTTGGAAAACAGTTTGAAAAGGATTGGTATTTTGCGAGGCGCTATAATTGACAGATGAATCTTTTTCTCCACAAACATGGGAGCCAACTGCTCGATAGTCTTGTTGTCGTACTGATAGCACTCTTGTACTGGCAGCGAATATGGTGCACTGTTGCATATCAATATACAATGCCGCTGAACGTTTAAGTTACATTCGCCGCGAATCTCCTTCATATCCTCAAAGCACACTCTTGCGGTGGCGAAGCCCTCGGCGAGATTAGCATTTGATTCACTCTGCCCGCCTGTAAAATCCAGCCTCTCGATTGTCTCCAGAACTTTGAGTGGACTGGTGATTGGTCCAAAAGTTTCCACTGACTTATTTGGCATGCATTGTGCCGTTCTATATACTACAATTCCATACAAAGCTGAGTTGCGATCCGATATAAGATATTCGCGGTCGTCAAGAGGTCCCTGAGAGAAGTACTCTAAAGTGGGCACAATGTAATTAATTTTTAAGTCGTTAATGTATGCTCCGTTTATAGCCGTTCCTTCAATAACAAATATCACGTCAGCAACTTTATCTGGTTCCATGGCCGTGCTTAATTCAAAAATATTAAAAAAATTCTTTAATATGCCTATAAAACTTAAAAACAGTAGACCAAGACCGACCAATGCATGCAAATTTTATATTTTTGTCAAAAGGATTGCACCAAATCCAAATGTCAAAAATGCACTACCGAAAAGACAGAACATATATTTTCCAAGATTTCCAGTAAGCAGACATTTTAATGTTAATTTCGATTCGCCAGAAAAAAGCACTTATTCTTTCCCGAGATCACTTTTTTCGTTCGTTTGGTACCAAAAAAAGCAATCTTTTTCAGAGTCGAGAGCACTTTTGCGAATCTAGATTTTTTCTCAGAGACGCTCGAGATTTACCAATACACTTACATTATGATGAAAAAAAAATCTTCACAACAAAAAAGGTAAACAACTTTTGGCAGCCACACCACCAACACCAACAAAGAACAGCGCAGTATACTTCTTTTTGTTCGATTGGCCAGACGAAATCTACAGAAATCTTAAAAAATCTCAGATTGCCAATCGAATTCAACATAAGAGTTCCAACACTTTCCAGCATTCCACGATGTAGTTAATGGGGACGTTGGAATTATTAGTTGAACTACCTACCCTACTTGTCTCCACTAGAATGTGTACCAATGTGTATAACTTAAAATGTCAACTTGAGTTAGGTACCTTAAATCGTTGAAAATTATGTTTTTTCCATTGGGCAAAAAAAAAAGCGTTCAGCAGCGTTGGGAATCAAGAACTGAAAAGGTTCCATTGGCGCAAAATATACTCTTCTGTTGATAATTTCGCTTCTCGATTTCAAGTGAGAATCCACTCAAGATACAATTACCCAAGTGCAAGTGCAATGTCAGCGTTGCCGCCGAAAATAAAAAAGGCGTGCCACTTTTTTTAGAGGAGCGTGCCCTTAGCGTGTCCAAAGAAAAAAATGTTTTTTCACTCACATTTACACCGCCAAGCCAACGCCAAACAGAAACAAAAACCGAAGAAACTGTTAATTGCTGAAATGCGCAACAAACCGCGTTTTAAGCATTTACAAACAGAAAATTGCACATTTTATTATTCCAAGAGGAGGATAATTAATTATCTCAACAAACTGTACCTATTAAGAAAACAAGTTTATAAACAGTTTAAAAAACGAAATTTCGAGTTCCAAAATTTTTGGCGCGAACGAAAACACCCTTGGCGAACTGCCGCGACCTAGAAATGTGTTCATGTGAACGGAATGTCAGAAGTCTCGAATATTCGTTTGTTCGTAGATAGTTGGTCGCTAGCTATCATGTGAATGATCCTTTAACCCTCCAGAGCAATCTGAGATGATGATACTTTCCCCTGAAGATGAATCAATTCACTTCTATCTAAACTGACGGCTCAAAAACCAAAGACGCAGTTGATGGGAGTGTTTTCTCCGAAAGTCTTAATCTTAAGCTCTCCTTCCGCCTACCAGATTACTGTAGCGTGTTCCAGGCGGAAATAATGGCGATTAAAGAGGTCTTATCTTGGCTCAAGAAAAACGTCAAATCCGCCAACGATATATTTCATATTTCATATTTGCATATTTTCGGATACCCAAGCAGCCATCAAATCCTTGGAATCGGTCTCTATAACTTCTCTAGTAGCCCCCGACTGGCAATCATCTCTTACGGAGATGGCCGAACAGTTCAACATTCACCTAATCTGAGTTCCGGGGCGTAGAGACATTCCAGGGAATTGTATAAGGCCGATGAACTCGCTAGAATAGTAAGAACTCAACTCATTCTGCCGGATAAAGGCACCCTAGGGATACCCATCGCTACTTGCAAACAAAAATTGAAGCTGAATGCTATCGAGAGTACAAATTTTATGTCGACAAGTGCACCTAGAAGCCCTCCATTACAACGAGTTTGAGCGATCTGACAAACGCAGACATCAGAAGCCTCTTACGCTTTATAAAGAGCTCAAAATGGTTTAACTAGTAAGGAGATCTTATGATCCTTTTTCGTGGTATCACAAGGGACCTATGCTTGTCTAAGTGTGTTGGCGTTTCCCAGCTGGCAGCCACTTTCAACCAACCAACCTACATTTTGCTTGAATTATTTTTGTAAGGTTAGAGAAATGAAGATAACGTGCCATTTTCAAATTTTGCGTGCCACCGTGCCACAAATAAATTTGCGTGCCCGAAAAGCACGATCGTGCCACTTCGGCAACGCTGTGCAATGTATATATAGCATTGACACATTGAGTTAAACCTTTTACAAATAAGTTTAACACTTTTGCAGATAGGTTTAAACCATTCACAGATAGGTTTAGCCCATTCACAAATAGGTTTAGCCTATTTACAAATAGGTTTAACATATTTACAAATAGGTTTAACCTTTTCACATTTCTAGTTAACCAAATAACATTTCAATTTAAACCTTTTTCAACTAATTTTCAAAAATTTGAGTTTAAGAAGCGATCACTTTTTTTATAGCTGCTCAGATGTAACCAAAGTGCTCTAGACTTTTATGCGCTACTTAATTGTCTTTTCAAAATGCCCAAAACAATTTTTGTACCTATAATAGTTTGGAAGTTATAGCGTTCTAAGTGGTAACACCTCAAAATTAGAGGTCACCTACTTTGATGGGCTACAACGGGAAATACGATGAAAATAGACCCCCCTTGCCATACAATTTTTTGTTCGGCATAACTTCAGGAATCTTCCCTTAAAGGAGTATCCTTCTTAACTGGGACACCCTGTATATATAAATATGTGAAATACATACATTTGAAAGTTAATCCACAAAATTTCTCTTTCTAGATTCTGCAGGGTGTCCCAGTTAAGAAGGATACTCCTTTAAGGGAAGATTCCTGAAGTTATGCCGAACAAAAAATTGTATGGCAAGGGGGGTCTATTTTCATCGTATTTCCCGTTGTAGCCCATCAAAGTAGGTGACCTCTAATTTTGAGGTGTTACCACTTAGAACGCTATAACTTCCAAACTATTATAGGTACAAAAATTGTTTTGGGCATTTTGAAAAGACAATTAAGTAGCGCATAAAAGTCTAGAGCACTTTGGTTACATCTGAGCAGCTATAAAAAAAGTGATCGCTTCTTAAACTCAAAATTTTGAAAATTAGTTGAAAAAGGTTTAAATTGAAATGTTATTTGGTTAACTAGAAATGTGAAAAGGTTAAACCTATTTGTAAATATGTTAAACCTATTTGTAAATAGGCTAAACCTATTTGTGAATGGGTTAAACCTATATGTGAATGGTTTAAACCTATCTGCAAAAGTGTTAAACTTATTTGTAAAAGGTTTAACTCAATGTGTCAATGCTATATTTTCAACACTTTCATAAGTGTCAGAAAATTATCCGATGACAATTATCGATCGGGGCTGCATTCCAGATTCGACTATTTTAACTAAATTAACAACGATTGTTTATTTAGTTACTTTTTGGAATCTGGGACAGCTATTGTTACTAATGTCATGTAGTATGAACGAAATGAACCACACTTTTGCCTCTGGTTAATTTAGTTAACTTCCCCTCCTTCGAACTGTCACAGCTTGTCAACGCTGTAGTTAAAATAGTCAAACCTGGAATGCAGCCCGGAGTGTCTATTCGAACGTTCATTTTGACAGATCTTTTACTGAACTGACGTTTACCGATGTTCGGAACACGACTACGTAATCAATAGTTACGTACCGGTGTCCCGAACAACGTATGAATAGCCACACCCGAGAATTATTTAGCCCAATTGACAAACGGCTAAAGTTTACTCGCACAATGTTAGTCCGCTGCCTGATTCTCTGCCTATATTCTGTTTTTATAGCTGTACCGCGATATACTGATTTTGTCGTCTCCTCTTTTGTCGGTATGTATTTGAACTTGAAGTAGAACCTCGCAGGACTGAAGTTACCAACACAAAGGTCAAGTGCGCACATGCAAATAAGGGAATGTCCTTCCAGTTTTTACTGCCCATTTAAGACTCGGTCACTTTACCATCTTATTAAGGAATACACTTTTAAATTCTAATGTTGGTAGCAGTGGAAAGGTGATTTGCGTGCCGTGGTGAGTAATCTAAAAGCCAGGAACTATCTCCATTCTCTATTTAGTAATTTTCTTCCAATTCCAACTACTGCTGTTGTAGTTCTTCATCTCTTCACAATTGGTCTCTTAACGCTCTTGTCATCTGGTTAAAGAGGAACTCAGTGTAGGTTATTAAATTCAGCTCTAAAATTACCTCAAAATGCTACGAAATAGTAAATTAATGTACGGTGTTGTTAATAAGGTAATTGCCCCCTTTAATTGTGTATATTGCAAAATATATCCTCCTCTTTCTGAACAATACAGGGTTTGCTATCAAATCAAAGGCTCACTCTACAACCGGTACGGTTAAAGTCATACTCCCCGATAAATACAATTGTTATGTTTGTTCCACAACAAGAGGTTTGTTTTTCAATACCAACATATTAGTGAAAATTAAATGACAACTACATTTTGTTTCAAGGCATGGATTGTCGAAAGAATGGGACGCTTTCATAAAATCATGGAGCCCGGCCTCAATGTTTTGTTTCCATTTGTTGACAAAATCAAATATGTTCAAAGTTTGAAGGAAATCGCAATAGATGTACCAAAGCAAAGTGCAATTTCATTAGACAACGTTACACTTAGCATAGACGGTGTTTTGTATTTGCGTATTGTGGATCCGTACCGCGGTATGTTTTTCATATTACTAATAAGATCTACTTGAGTATTTTAAGTACATTCCTTTTTTTAGCTTCTTACGGAGTTGAGGATCCTGAATTTGCTATTACGCAATTGGCACAAACAACGATGCGATCTGAATTGGGCAAGATGTCTTTGGATAAGGTGTTTCGCGAAAGGGAATCTCTTAACGTCAGCATAGTCGATTCAATAAATAAGGCCAGTGAGGCATGGGGAATTGCCTGCCTTCGTTATGAAATCCGTGATATAAGAGTAAACGCACACTTTAATTCTTATAGGCGACTATAATAGTAACATGTATTGTATTTAGCTACCTAATCGTGTTCACGACGCTATGCAAATGCAGGTAGAGGCTGAACGAAGAAAGCGAGCTGCTATTTTAGAGTCGGAGGGTATTCGTGAAGCAGAAATTAATATCGCGGAAGGCAAAAGGAAATCGAGAATATTAGCGTCTGGTAAGTTCAAAATTATCAAAATATTTTACATTTCTTGGCCACATTTAAACAACGATTTGGAAGATTTGTTAAGCCACATAAAAATGAGTCCATTATGGACCTAGTCATACCCTCTTTACCCCAAGTCTGGTTGCATAGACCTTTTACATACAAGTTATACCACTCATAAAACGTTTTCTCAATTGCAGAGGCCGAGCGTCAAGAAAATATAAACAAAGCTAATGGCGAAGCTGCCGCTATACTAGCTATTGCCGATGCCCGAGCACGAGGGCTGCAAACAATAGCCAAATCAGTAATTACTCAGGTACAATCAATGCAACTTGCAAAACTCGTTCAAATCAATTAAATCGTAAAACACTTTTTTACAGGACGGGAAAAATGCTGCATCTCTAACATTGGCCGAACAATACATTTCAGCGTTCAGTAATTTAGCCAAAACTAACAACACAATGATACTGCCCTCGAATTCGAGTGATGTATCATCGATGATTTTCCAAGCATTTAGCATTTACGATACAGTTATGAAGAAGAATAACATACAAAATAACGTTAATATAGTTGACAATGCTGCACCGTCGTCGCCAGTGGACACAAAACAAAAGCCTGACCAAAAGGGTGTTGATATTGAATAAAAGAAAATTGTTAAAAATATACGTCTTAGTTGTTAATGACTGATTTCTTGTTTCAAAGGTTACATGCTTTACCTTAGAAATGAAGGTATATTGACGTCTGTCGATTCAAAAATGTTCAATACGAGTTACCTGCTTCATATAATGTGGTAAAGACCAAAAGGGGAACTACTAAATAATATACAAAACTTGAATAAAGTGTTCCCGTACACTGAAATACACAAGCTGGAAAGCGCTGTTCTTTTGATCATTTGATAGATATGCCCCTTTCTATTGTGACTTGTCGATTATAATCACCCATATTCCCGTTGGCGTTTGTCGTAAACGACTTGAATTTTACTTCGTTTTTTATTCGATGTTTGTAACTTCTTTGAGACAAATGAATTAAAATGATGTTGAGCACATGAAATGGAAATAAAATCGGTAAACAAAAGTTAAAAAAAAAATCTGGACATCGTTTTACAACGTCATGAAATAGGATCCGTATACGACGAACGCCAACGGGAATAGGGGTGAATTTCTTGCCAATTGTGGTAACTGTTATGGTATAGTAGTAGATTTTCATTAGTGCATTTTTTTTTAATGTAGCAGTTATTATCGTCTATATTTACCTTGGATCGTTACATTATGTACATTGCAAAAAAAAATTCACACAATTTGTACCTTTACAACTTTTTATTCATTATGGACAACTGACATGCAGTCTACTCTTACCTTGCATTGATTTAAGCGGTATATATTACAAAATTCGTTTCGTCGAGATGGGGTGGGTTAACTCATCAGTAAATGAACCACCACATGCGCCTAAAGGCACTGTTTACTCGGTGTTTATGAAGACTTCTGAAATGAATAACTGAATATTCGGTCGAAGATAAAATCGTCGAGGATTTATTTGCCGGTTGGTTGGTAGAGTCAGTCTAGTCATACATTTGCGCTCGTCTTTATAAGACTCTTGCACTTAATTTTGTACCATAGGCGATCCTGTCTGTAGAAATTGTTATATCAGATCGACTTGATTTTGAGCTTCTGAACAATCCAGAATCCACCAATTAGACATCTTCTCTTAATATTATGCATTCTGTAGTATCTCGAAATACTATATAAATTGTTTGAAGTTTAGTATATGCTAACTTTGTATAAAATGTCAGTTTTAATAAAATAAAACTTTACTTATACGAAACTTTAGAACTGGACGGATGTCGTTTGTTCAAGATATAACACAATCAAACATTTTAACCAAATGTGTTCACATTCTTTGGGCGGATGAGCTTCACAAAAATAGAGCATAGCCTCTCCTTCCTTTTTTTTTGTTTTGAAAATATTTATAAGTCAAATAGTCCAAGAGCCCGCAGCACAAACCAGAGAGAATATACCACCAGCTTCGGCCAAAAATGAGAGTTTGTGGCCCGCAATAAATGTTTGACGTAAAAGGCAACCGGATGAATTTTACATAAATACGTTGCTCTGATGCCAAAGATTTCAAATATGCCCGTATGGCAGCGCTTAATGGCAGCTAAAGGGTGCAACTGCGTATTTGTTTTCAAAACAGGAATAATTGGTGCAACTGCTTAAATCGACTACCAAATAATAGAGAATGGTCCCCTCAGTACAAATACATGTATTCGAGACGTTTTAGATGTCGCCAAAGCCAAATTTTGAGTAATTAATGCAACCACACTAATTTTTCATAAAAGGTAGGATATAACAACGTAAATACAAATATGTTCAAGACTTTTTGCGAGTCGCTAAGGGCTTGCAAGACGAAATCAAAATATTGCTAAAATGCCAATTTGGAATAATTCATGCAACCACCTAATTTTTGTTTAGAATTTTAGAGAAAAACTCCCTGATAACGTTTCACTTGTCGCCAAGTCCTTGCCAGACGCATCCAAAGGTTAGAGATTCGCTAAAATAAATACACTAAAAATGAATATTCTGTGCCACTCTAAAGCACGCCAAATTTCTTCGTAACCAAAAAGTAAGTAAAAAATATTTTTATATCCGAAGGACAGGGCATTTTAAAGATTTCTAAAAAGAATAAAAGGCTCTAGTTCTTTGTGGGCTCAGTGGCTCAGTGGTTAGTGTGCTGGACTACTATGCGAGGGATCCCCTCCCGCGAACGTCAGACAAACGCATACCTGTCCTCAAAAAGCTCCTCAATTCAGCCGTGCGAACTCGGCATAAAACTGTAGGTCCCTTCCCCTCCATTCACAAAAATAAAAACAAATACAAGCGAATGGTTGTAAGAAACTAGGCCTAGACTAGAATGCCTATACGGACTGTTGCGCGAATTCTATGAAACAAATCAACAGTAACATATTCTCAGGTAGAGATAGGAATATAGGATTTCTGCCCATGTTTTAAAAGTTTTTCTTTAACCTAACATATCCTAATAAAGCGGCATGTTTACCGATGATTGGAACTTAGGAATAGCCTACCCATAGCCCTCGGAGCTCGTTACTCTCTAAGGTCATAGGAAGTATCGTAAATGACCACCTCATGAACTATCTGGAAACGGATTATTATCGTTAATGACCATCAGTAAGCCTGCGTTCCACAAGTCACTCGATGACCTACCTGTCCCAAAAGCAATAATTGAGTTTAATCTGAGATCAAACACGTGTTACAAACCTTACACATCCTTTTACACTGAAACTTGTTTTCGAGCGCCTAGTAAATTATTGAAGGCATTTTTTTTTTGTTGCCTTCGCGAACATTTCCTGATTCATGATCATGACCCAAAAAAAAATGCAACACCTCACTCTCTTTATTGTCAATTCAAATCTCTAACTCTCCACTATTCTTTCTATTCATCATCACTGCATGTCAATAACTTTAAAGGACATTATGTAGTCCTAAGTAACAATTCAAATAAACCTCTTTTATGTAGTACCTACTCAATTTTCATAGATATACAATTCTCTGTACGTCGATACTGAAGTGAACTTGAATTGAAGATTAATGTAAAATAGCGCACACCTGTGTAGGTAAGGTAGGTATATTGATACCATTCGCTTTTATTTTCTATTTATATTACGTATACGCCACAGTGGCCTGGATCATTCACTTCTTCTTTTGTATGTTTTTTCTTTTTTTTTAATGTAAGTACCCAAATTCGATAACTGATTTCTATCATAATAAATTCGAGTTTAAAAGTTGAAAGAAAACTATAGACAAATAGAAATTACAATTGGCCTTTATAAGAAAGTAAATCCGATAGTTATTCGGTAAATACTGAACTTTAGTGGATTAAATTCTCCTTACGATGCAAACAGTGCAAATCAGGCGCATTGGATTTGTAGTGTACGATCGAAGCAGTTAATACAAGTTGCATTCACAACGAAGCGGATTTTACTATTTAATGCAACTGCTATTTTTTTGTAACGGACAAGGACACTACAACGGACACACTACCAATCGAGTTGTCAATGCAATTCGATTAAAAGTAAACAAATGGATAAAAAATATATAGCTAGTGGAGGTCAGAGGTAGGATGATACTACCTTACCTTTGGTGGGGGTGAACTTTGTACGTTGACAACATTGAATACCCTGTGCTGCTGAGAACGAAACACTCCCCCTCCATGAAAAACATTACAAATTTTTGTATGGGCAAATGGAAGTCAGGGGGCTAACTATGCACTTTGCGGTGAAGCGCATTTTTTTTTTCGATTTCGCATTTTGGTACTATTCCGGCGAAAACTATCGCACTTTGCTCTATTACATATTCGCGCAACTATGTAAATGCGAAGGCTATTTTATCGACGTGAAATGCAATATATATATAATTTGATGGCGAATTAGGTTGTCAGCGGTGCATTTGCATGGTAAAAAAAAAAATAGACGGCAGAGAGAAATAGTGTGATTTTCTTTGAACGTCGACATTGCAAGCGATCGTTTTGCATAGTTGCCATGTTCGGCGCGAAGCGAACTAAATGAATCGCAAATTATGCGATTCGCGGCGAAGTGCAAAGTTAGCCCCCAGAACATTTTCTAACTGAAGGTAGTAGAATTAGCGGAGTGTCTATTCGCACGTTTATTTTGACAGATTTTGTACTGAACTCACGTTTACCAAGTTCGGGACACGACTACGTAATCAAATAATGAATACGACGCACGCAGTGTTAAAAAAATTAAATGCATTGTTGAGGCTGTGACAATTTTAGCCATAGATTAATTTTAGCAAATGAATTGACAAATAAACTTGAAAACTGGACCGATTTGTCGCAAATCTATGGTTTTCTGATCAAAATAAAAAATTAATGAACAAATGGTTACCATATACAATCACTGAACTGACAAACAGATTCATGATTATCAGCTGGAATAAACGTTGATTGGAGTAAACCAAAGATGAAAAAACCGGCCCTTAAATCTATGATAACATAACCGCAGATTTAAACAGCTCTGAATAAATCGGTCCTTAAAGTAAATACCTAATTTTGGAATAAAAAAAAAGTGAATTTTTTTCATGGGAAATAAATTTATTTTTGAAGTGCAAATAAATGTATGCAAACAAACCCAACAAGAAGGGACACACAACAGCGACGAATCAGACAAAACGTTACCATATATAGGTATAACTTTGAATTTGAAGTGGTTAGAAACATTGGGGACGTTCAAGTATCTAGTTTAGTAAGTCTGACAGCTGACTGACTTGATGTTTCTGAGTTCTTATTGGCTGGGATTCATCACGTGAGCAGCTTTCTCTGTTGACGTTTATGGAGGGGTAGCCGACGAATCTAGTCACGAATTTCGTGACTGAGTACTAAGTTGACATTTCTATATGTCATCGGCGGAGAATTTGACATTTAAAATTTGCCTTGAGAGAGCACAAAGCTAGTGGATATACCTAACACCGCGTCTCCACGAGCAATTTTTTATAGAATGCCATCTGTCATTTCTCATAGAAAGAAATAACGATAGTATGCAATAAAATGTAGGGTGGGCATTTCATAGCTTACTATTTCCATAGCCTTCCCACGAAAACACATGCGTCACAACAAAAAAGTACACCCCATAGAATACAATCGTTATCGATAGCAAGCTATGAGCTGAGCAATAGATAGAATACCATTGTTCATAGAATACTATTTTGTGATCTCCACGAGCAATTTTTATAGCATACTATAATGGCGTTCTATAAAATATTGCTCGTGGAGACGCGGTGTAACCAAAACAAACCAAAAACCAAAAAAATCTAAAAATGATAATAAAAGTGACGATTTGTATAGTGGAATACTCTTTAGATGCTCCCCCCGTCAAGATCTGACGTTTACGACCAATTAAGTTAGTTTTTGCGTTCAGGTTACACTTAGTCCAGACAAATCTAGTCGACTTAAGTCAACTAGATACTTGAATGTGCCCATTGTCTACCTCGGCTTTACTATAAACTCCTGTAAATGACACCACAGCAGAAATCAAGCGAAGAGTTACACTTGTTTGCCGATGTTTCTTTGGCTTACGAAGACAACTGAATAGTAAGGCGTTGTCAAGAAAGACTAAGGAGACTACATAAGAACCCTCATCATCCCAGTCCTACTTTATGGCGCAGAAGCATGGACGTCAGTCAACAAAGGCGGACGAAGATCTTCTTGGTCGTTTCGAATGCAAAATTATTTGAGTGATTTTCGGGTCCGTTTGCGTTCACGGGCTTTGAAGGAGGAGATTTAACAGCGAGCTCTACGAGCTGTACAGCAACATCGACTTGGTCAGAAAAGTACGTATCACTAGGCTAAGATGTCTAGGACATGTAAAACGAATGGACACCAACGATACGGCCCGAAGAGTATTCGAACCCAACCCGGAGGAACAACACGGTATAGAGGAAGATCTCGCCTTAGGTGGCGCACAATAAGTGGAAGGGTATCTCAACCAACATGGCGTGCACAACTGCAAGCGATTAGCCAAAGATCGGGCTAACTGGAGACTGTTGGTTTAGGTCAGGTCCACCCCGGACTATAGCGCCATCTAAGTGGGTAAGTAAACAAACCCAAATGCAATTTTTGTTCTACTGGCGCCAGAGGTCTAGCGGTCGATTCTCTATCTGGGATATAACGTGCTAGACATCTAGCGGTTGATGGAACACAGTCACTGTTCACGCCATTTACTTTTAAGACCTTTAACTTCCAATATTCCAGCTATAGAAATATCTTAATTATGTTCGTCTTTGCATCTTTTTCCTTACTAAACGACATTTTAGAATTACATGATGGATCTTCAAAGAAGAAAATAAAACAAAAACTCAGATATATTTTTCGAACATATCGTTTCTATATTTATTTATTTCTTTTCTATTTGTACCTACATATACTACTTTTTTGCATAAGATGTCTATACATACGAGAAAATCTATACCCAGACATGTTCTTCATTTTTCATTTTGAATTACCTACTTTTATATTTTTGCAAGTAGTACCTACATTAAACAATTATTGAACAAAACTATAAAGTAAATCGTACTTACAGAATTATGTATGTTCTAAAGAAACTTGTAAATAGGTAAATAAGTACATTGTGCATAATTGTAAAAGCTGCCTCTTTAGCTTAATTAATTATAATAAAACAAATATATACAGATATATACAGGACATTAATATTAAAATAAAAAGAATTAGGATGACTGTACACATAGAAATACAAAGTTAAAATTTTTATAAATTGTTTCTAATAATTGTGATGTTGAATAATTTAAGTTTACAATTGCATGTCAGTTCGACTTTATATGATTGAGGATTTCCTAAAAAGTTTCATTTCTTAGCTTTTAGTAAATTTAATGCGTCATTTTAAAAAATATGTACCTAGATATCATTATTTATGTATGTAGAAATTACGTGAATTTAAACCGGAACTCAGTCGAATAAAATATATTTTGAAAAAAAGTATCTACCCATAAAAGTAAGGAGAAGTGACAGTCACTCACAATAACTCTTTTTCTGGATGTTCGCTAACCTCATTTGAAGTGTTAAACATAATAGGACAGTATGGAAGTAATTCGGCTTAAGTCAATGTGCGATTGAAATAGAATGCATGTCGTGAATATACTACAGCACGTGCCTAGTTACATTTTCGTGTTCAATGTGAAACTACGTTTTTGGAGTTTCCGTAGGTGGCAGCCACGAAAATCAACTGACACTTCTCAGTGCGCACTAGGGCATTTACGCACTTACGTCAAACAAACCTTTTATGTGTATGCCGAATACTTTATGGCCGACATTTAGTGAGGTAATCTGCCTTATCATTGTATCCATTCGGAACACTGAATTTACGTACATAGCATCCATTTTCCGAACGTGCATCAACGCATTAAATATATTTCCACGACGAACAGATGTAGAAAAGAAATTGAAGCGTGGCTGTCAAAAAACAAATGAAAAAAACGCAACTTATCGCGATGAAACGTAGACTGCCGGCGTGCGTTACGTTTTGTTTCGAATAGCTGATCATAACCATGAAGCAAAATTCTCCGATTCGTACAAAATCGAAGAATTTTCCTTTCGAAACCGATACCATAATAGGGCTGAATATGAAAGCCATTTTAGTTCAAAATGCTTTCAAAATAAAGTCAATGAAAAATTTGTTATTTCAATAATAAAAAAATTGCAATAATTTACATAAATGTGACTACTTTTTGGCACAACGGAGACAAGCGATATAATGTAATTAAATTGAACTCCAAAGACTTTTATCAACTTTTTACAAAAAAAATTTGACTTTTAAGACTATTTTTTGCGAAATATTGTGAATGCTCCTTAGATATATTAGTAAACAATAAATGAATGAAATATATTATCAAATGTGTTTAAAGTTCATGACTCCCGTCTAATAAATATCCTACTAGACAGACAAGGAATATCATTTTCACTAGCGATTTAATTCTATGAGTTGTCTAATTTATAGCAATGCTAATTCACTTAAAATATTACCGCGCACTTAAATTGAACGCAATTCAAAATGATCGATGAAGAAGTGTTGCTTGATTACACATATAGGATATCCCATACAATATAAGTAACACATCATTTTTTTTTTAATTCTTTGGATACAGCGCATCCCTAATCTTCATTTAAAGTAAATATTTTACAGTCACTAATTTCATTCGAACATTGCTCTGATTGTGTTTGTATTTTATCGTAGTTCCTTAGACATAGAATTAAAACATCGGGAGCATTTTCCAATGCTAAGATTATGAAAATTCCATTGTCGAGTATCTCACATGAAGACGTCTTGTGCGGTGGTGAAAATACGGCCAACGAATTTCCTAAAAATAAAAAGATTAATGTTATTATTTACGTCTTATATTCTGAATAATTGAATTTGCTTTAAGTAAAGAAGACTTCATTTTGTAATTATAAAATATAATTTATAGTTTAGGTCGCACTGAGTTTTTGGCCACACTGGAACTGAGGCAAAAATGTCTGTTCCTTATGTAAAGGTTTGTTGTAGTTTTGTTTTATATTCATAAAATAAATTCAATTAATGGACTATTCACCTGAGAGCGACGAACTATCTACGAACGAACGAATATTCGCGAGTTTTGACAGTCCGTTCACATGAACACTTTACTTGGCCTCAGCAGTTCGCGAATTTTAGCCATCAGTTTCTACCAGTAATTTCTAGAATTTTTTATTCACTAGTTTACGGAACCCGGTTTAATGGTTGTGAATTGCGAATAAACTTTGACAATTCGAGCCAAGGGTGTTTTCGCTTGCGGCAAAAAGTTTGGATTTCAAAATTTTGTTATTTAAACTATTTATAAACTTGTTTTCTTAACGAATTTTGTAGGATAATTAATTATCCTACTCTGGGAATAATAAAATGTGCTTAAAAGTTGTTTGTTTACATTTCATCAATTCGTATATGCGCATGGTCCTTAAAAAACACAAAAAAGTTTAAATACATACCTGTTCCTAGTTCCCATAAGCGCAGAGACAAATCGCGCCCATCCTTATCACCCGATAGTAAGCAGCTTCCTAATGGATCTAACTTTAATAGAGTTACCGGAGCATTATGTCCAATAAGGGTATGTCGGCAATTTCCTGTCACCAAATCCCAGATTAATATTTCGGCATTTTCTAATCCTGCTATTACACAGCCATTAGCTTGTGATATAGCAATAGCTACTGTATTGCATATTGGTTTAAGTTTTTGGAACAAGGTTCCACTTTGTAAATCATATACAACAATAAAGTTTGGCCCTGACTCTCGTATTTCTTTTGCTACAACGCTCACATAAGAGCCCTCATATGTGATAGCCGAAAGAGAGGTGAACAAATCATGATGTGGTATCCGAAGGTCGTACAATAATCGACGCTGTGATAAATGCCAAACTAGTAATGAGAATGGCTTTTGTGATTCATCTCCGCAAACCAGTATTCTGTAATTAAAGCAAAATTGTATTGGAAACTCTTCTCTATAAACTTTTTTGACAGATTAGTAAATGAACTGAACACTTTTATTTATAAACGCTTAATAATTCGAATATATTCGGGAAATTAAATTAAAGCAACTCGCGCCCAACGCGAGAGGGAAGATGGTTGAGCCCAAACACTTCCACAAATTGTTGTCTGAAACATATTCTTTACATTAAATAATAAAACGATGTTAGCATGAATAAAATTGGACCACAAAAATAGGTGAATTCAGTTATTCATTCAAAAATTTTGAAGCTACAGCTGTCAGAGGCCAAATCGCGTTACATGAAAACGATCGAACGTCATTGTTCCGGCAATAGCAGTCTCTGTTTATTGCCACAGATATGATAGAAACGGCATTCGAGAAAACGATATGGTTCAATCGTTTTTGCTTTACGTGATCTGACCTAGGTTTTAACCATATGGTTGGCGCCCAATGCAGAACGCAGTTAATTATTTCCTTCAACATTTGTCTGTTATGTCAAAATGTTAATCAAGTAGACCATATTATCATCCTAAAAATAACACTTTGAGGTGTGTAAATATTGCAACGTAGTTTTGACGTAGTAACTAAAAATGAAAACTGGCACCCATCGCGCAATAAAGTGATTTAAAGTTCATCTGTGATCTGTTAAAATATTAACTAAGACCTAGATACCAGAGTTTGTATGCATACATATTTTCATTCCAAAAGGAATAAATTTGAGGTAAGGAAATATAGTTGCGTTGGGCGCCAGTCAACACTCGAAGCACAATAAAAAATCTACAAACCTTCCATTCCCAGAAACGATTATAGAGTTAAGAAATCTATCCTCGCCGGCCTTGAAAGAAGTAACACAATCTCCGCTTTGTAGATTCATAAGATTAACGTACATCCTATTCCGCGAGAGGCACACCAGATGACTGTCATCGTGAAGACCAAAATAGGGCACTTTTTGGTTCATGACTCCTTTCAGAGTCGACTGAAAAAAAAAAAAATCGGTTATTATGAGAAAATTTGCAGTCTCGCAGTAGCATTCTATTGGTTACCTTATATTGTCCTTCCTTCAGATCGATAACTTTTATCTCTCGTCTACACAAAACAGCAGCTTCGAAATCACTGATGGAACAGAGCAAACTCGGCTGAGGCACACTTTTCAGTATTCGAATTCGTTTGCAATTAGGCACGTCCCACACACTGATTTCATTACCTTCGGTATTTATCGCGGCAATGAAATACCCAGCACCTTTTAAGCTCACCACATCATTGTAGGACTCATTTGCATTGTGGTTCGTTTCTGAACTTTCCGAATTCAAACATTCCAGGTATGTGATTTTAAGTTGATCTATCGTGGCTGTCCATTCTTGTACATAATTGTTAGACTCTAGGGTAGTATCTTTTGAAATGCAGTTTTTCACAAATCGCTTAAATAAGGTATAGAACTGACTTCCATCACAGTTAAGTTGTGTCATGTGGAGCGTTAGAAATTGCTTTAAAATTGTAATATGTTTTAGGTCAGTCGAGGGTGTTTTGTGTAATCCTTCTGGTATGAGTATATCGTTTAAATATTGGAAACATCCTGTTGAATGGATTTTATTCACCATCCATGATAAATCTCTAAAGTAATACTTGTTGAAGTACTCTTCTAGTACAGATTTGTCATCACCTTTAGCGGATATTGCCAAATCGTAAAGTGGCACTTTTAAATATTTCTCCGCATTGATACTGGAAGTAAAAGATGGAATGAGAAAACAAACATTAGTTGAAAATAGAGAAAAAGATGATAAAAGGAATAGAAAGAGAGGGCAACAACCACAGAATGTTTTTAAAAAAATTCAAGATTGGAAACTAGAAAAATAAACCATAGCTTCTCGCATAAAGGTTAAAAAAATGAGCACAGAAATGGCGTCAGCAACGACTGTTTTTATTAATAAAAGTAACAATTGGATAGTATAAACTTCACGACACTTTGTTTATAAGGAGTTTGGCATGCCGCTAGTCATCTAGTGGTCAATGGAACGCGGCCAATAACTCACAAAAAATATGATTTCACCCAAATGACAGCAAACTACCTAGGGCGCCCCAGTGCTCACTTCGAACACATGTTTTCATTATCAGTAGGAACTCAGTTTTATCGAACGTGACAGGGCTAACCCAGTGCGCATTATGTCGTTTTCGGTTGGTCGTCCAGAACCGTCCGGAAACAATCCGAACTCTTCTGAAAACGTTCGATTGGCACTCAACTGACAGCTCTTCTACTGAAAAGAAGAGAAATTTGCTTCTGGATTTCAATTCAGAATCGCGGAGAGTTCTTCCGGACGGTTCTGGACGACGTACCGAAAACGACATTAGTTCGAGGCAGGGTCCACGTCCAACAAACCCATTGGTTGAGCCGATGACTTGTATATCGAAAATTGTCAACTAAATTTGACCGAGTTGAGGAAAAGTGGTCGAAAAATTTAATTGCCAGATTGCGCTTTAGACATACTTTGACAAAGACCTTCCATTGTCATAACAAACATTAGAATAACAAATTATTTTAACAAAATAAAATATATCATAAAACGTCCACTTACCTCGTCAAATTTTTGTCCATACCAACGAATGAATCTGGCAGACTTTCATAATATCGTTTTGTGCTGCGCTGTATGTCAAGCACGTTTTTCGAGTATCTCTTTAATATCGCTTCTTGAAATGTTTTATCCATTATTTTAATTTTATCAGTATGCACGAGCATTGGCCCCACTATCCAACAGAACTTGGACCAAACTATAAGCGAATTGATTTTATCAGTTTTGGTCTGTTCTCGAAATATATTTACACAGTCAGTCTCATAAATGCCATAAGTGGAAATTGATATAATAACTAATAATATTTCTAAGAATTTAGCATCGATTTTGGACTCAAGTGCAAGAAAGAGTTTTTCAATCAACTTGTCTGTATCCATATCCTTTACATTTACCCCAAGTAATGTTAACTTTGAAATGACTTTAGCTTGAAATGGATTTCTTTCAAATACGTGGTCTTGCTGTCTTATTCCATTTGAAGACGTATTCATAGGTTTACCATGAAGTGGCAGTACATTTTCTTTTGGAATTCCTATCTTAGTTAGCTGATTCAAAACAATATTTTCTTGATTGTCATCATTGTCGGTTATGGTTAAAATAATTTTAATGTTATGTTTGGAAATTTTCGGTAGCCAACTGAAATCAGTTGCGCCAACCACTTTGTCCACTGAGTCAATAACGATTGTGATGTATAGTTTAGTGCTTTCAAGTAACCGCTCAATAGTGCGTTTGTATTCAAGTATTCCCTGTTGTTGAAAAATGAAAAAAAATTATGAAATTTTCTTAATGGCTTGGCATATGTTTACTTACATGTTGTGTGACACTTCGCTCACCAGCTATCAATATTGAGAGCTGCTCAGCGATTGATGCTAATAGTGACGATATTTCTGAGGATAACTCGGTCAAATTCGCATATCTGTAAAGAAAATGTAGGCAATTACTTTTTAAAATGAATATCACGCTTGATAGTTATTCCGAAAGTGCACTGTGCGAACTCGTCAAGCGGCCTTGAAATTCAGATACGAACTGAGATCTTAACTCAATACGCAAAACTCTGCTTTGTGCAGACATACACTGACACTGACACCTAACAGCCCTCTGCCCACAAACCAGTAAGAACTAGACCGCCGACTTCCCTACCCGATTCTCCCCGGAAAAAATGACCCCGTCTGTGAATACGTGTAAATGCCAAAATTAATGGTGGCAATGATTTTCCATGCTACACCATGGGCCTAGGTTTTTTCAAGTATGCGTGCGTTAATGGCGCTCCTTTGATTTTGCACAGAACCAATTCATGAAAAATCCTGGGCCCGCCGGCAGCTTGTAGGCAAAGTCCGTTATGTGGGAGGAGTCGACGGTTTATTCCTACTGGTTTGTGCCTCTGCCTAACAGACTTTCGTCAGTCAAAAGATGCAGGCAATTTCAAAATGAGAAATGTTGTTACAAAGTCAGCAAGAGCGCTACAGGATATAATTGAAAACGCCTTTCTCGTAAGTTTTACATTAAATTAACAGTTAACTGGTCGTCGCTCGCTAGATGACTAGCGTCATGACAAACCCCATACAAAAAATGGCGTTTCAGCATTTGCGCCAGAACTCGAAATATCCTTTTTAGGAAAATTGTTCAATCTGTCTCAAACGAGGTCTTAAAACTAGATTGAGAAAAGGCTACAGGTAATTTTTTGGCAAATTACTGCAGCTAAAGGCTAGCTCGGTAAGTTTGTTACAAGCGAAAGAGTTAAGTCACAAGTACCACTCGGAACTAATGGCACTTCTTTCGGAAATTCCTGAACTTGAAATGATCTGCGCGGTCACTGACCGCATACCAAAAACCTTATGTTTCGACAAACGGTTCTCCACGGAGATCCCAAGTAGAGAAGCATAACAATAACTGCCCACCAAACTGTCAAAGTGGCCTAAAGTGGTATACGGATGGTTCCAAAATGAAATCTGGGGTGGGAGCTGGTTTTCATGGGCCAAACCGTAATGTCTCAATACCTATGGGGAAAACCCCTACTGTTTTTCAGGCAGAGCTCCATGCCATCAAAGAATGCCCAAACACCATCTTAAACTCAGGTATTAAGGGCGCTAACATCCACATATTCACGGATAGTCAATCGGCTATAAAAGCCCTTAGCTCATATATTATTGACTCCATATCAGTGCTTCACTGCTTCAACACCCTCCAGACACTCAGTAACAGAAATAAAATTAGGTTATGTTGGGTTCCTGGCCATGAGGGTATTGTAGGAAATGAAAATGCTGATGAACTAGCCAGAAAGGGCTCGGTATCCCCTTTTATAGGACCAGAACCGTTTTGTTCAATCTCTAAATCAGCTATAAACGCGGCCATAAAAAGCTGGGAACGCAATAAATGCATTTCACATTGGGAGGACATCCCTGGACTTAGACAAGCCAAAAAAGCGATAGAACCTTTCAAAAAGGATGCCAAAAAGATCCTAAATCTAGTAGGCTACCTTACAGGCCACCATGGTTTACGATATCACCTAAAAAATATGCAAGTAGTCGCCTCACCGGAGTGCCGACTTTGTCTTGAGGAAGACGAAACAGCTGAGCATATCATGTGTGAATGCCCAGCCCTCTGTGGTATCAGAAGGAAGTCATTTTTCAAGGAAATTATAAGTACCAACGTACTAAGGACGACATCTGCTGAATGTATTATCAGCTACATTAAGAAAGTAGAAACGCTACTCTCCTAACCAATTTCTGACGCTTCTAGCACAAAAGACCTTACAGGTCGAAGTGCTCCCTCTATATCGCCCAGGGCGAGTCAGAATGTTAAAAAAAAAAACAAAAAGCTAAAGGCTAGCACAATTCTTTTCAGGACCATATACCATTAGGCGGCTCTCAAATTGAGGCAACAAGCAATAATAAACTAGCAACTGCCAATAAGTAATCAGCAACATTTTTCGTTCGAGCGATATTTAGTTGCTTTGAGACCTCTAATTTAATTCAAAGTAAAATAATTGTGAGCGATAATGTTGCGTGTTTTCTATTGCCAGTTGCTTATTGAAAGTTGCCTGAACGTGAGAGCCGACTAACGAATTGTAAAACGAAATAAATACGAATTTTTAATATATTTTTCTCTCCGTAATATTAGAGAGCGCAATCGTTTGCGCGTTAGGTTTTATGGCCAAAAAGTGAGTAAGACTTTAATTTTTTTAATTTTTTTTACAAAACTTTTTTCTCATGTTAACATTATATTTCGTAAAAGCCTTTTAGAACCCTAGGCCTGGGGGCAGATCACGTAAAATGAAAACGATCGAACAACGTCGTTTCGACAATAGCAGTCTCTGTTTATTGCCATAGATATGATAGAGACAGCATGCGTGAAAACGATATTGTTCAATCGTTTTTATTTTACGTGATCTGCCCCCTGGCTTTGGTGTGAGTTTTTTTGCAACGAATATACTTTTTAGACTGGGCAACTGAAAAGCTTACCTTAATATAAGATGTGAATTGGCTATCCATTTGTCAGATTTCAATGCAATCTCCGTAGCCAAAGTACTTTTTCCTTCGCCAGGTCTACCGGAAACAACCAACGGATGTAGAGAATCGCTACGGATGTATCTGTAAAAACAAATTTGTGATTTAACCATTAATCTCAATTTAGTTTATCTATATATATAAAAATAAGTTGTATTGTGTTTGTCGATAATGTTCTCTGTAATGCGTGAACCGATTTCGATTCTGGAAATTTCCCATAAAAGGTGACGTTAATACAATGGTTTATAAGTTTATACAGTCTTTGTAGGCGTATTGGTTCATGAGTTATAGGGGCGTGGCACCGCCCATACGAAAAAAAACATTAAAAATCTTTTGGCTCGAGAACCACCGAATCGATCGAGCTCAAACTTACAGATAATCTTATGTGGTTTTCCATTGGGACATAAGATCAATCTTTTTTTTGATCCGGATCACTTTTCGTGTTCCATTGGGACAAAAAATCAATCTTTTTTTTGATTCGGATCACTTTTTGCAGATCTCGATAATTTTCGAGATTTGCACACACTCTCACTAATACCAATATACCTTGCACAGCTGTTTTACGTCATTGGGAATTTCTGTTCAAAACAAAATTACGAAAAGCCTCGTGAAAAGCAATTATTCAGAACAAAAACGTAAAAAATGGACATGGACTTAATTTTGGAGCAATTACTATCATCTTCGTCTTCTTCCTCGTCATCTGTGGTCTGTGGATTTCGATTCTTCGTCGATATGATTTCCCACATTAAATTCGTATGTTTTCATCGACAAACGAAAAAAATGTGCACAGCTGATATACTGTCTAATAATGCACTAATACATTTACAAAAGCAGATCAATCTGCCTATCGTGTTCCATTCGCCACGAAAAATCTGAGATCTGAAATAAAAATCTGATGGTCCCAATGGAAAACGACATTAGTTATTGGCTGTAGAGTGCTCCTGAACGAAAAAATGACATACAAAATTTTCGTTTTGCAGTACGCTGCTACTGCGAATTGATGGCAAAAAGTGGATAATTCTATTAGATTCCTTGGGACAATTCTCTACACAATTTATTGCTTGCGAAAATTTGACATTTCTTTTTTTTTCGGGGTTGTTTTTCTTTTTTTTTGTAATCTCACAAGTGGGCGAATCTCACAAAATTCCGAAGAATTGGAGCAGCAATATTAGGAAGATGAATCACCACCATAAGCGAAAAAATTATTGTTATTGTAATGATATCGTTTTTAATGTCCTCGTTATACATTTTTATAAAATTCTATAATTTTAATTATAACTGCTTTCAATGACACAAAATACAAATTCTTCCTGCAGTCAAATGAAGTCTCCAAAAATTATTTTGCGCTGTTTTTTCACAGACGTTTCGCTGTGCAATTGGAGACCACCGGAACAACAGCAGCGTAACTAGGCTTTGAGTGGAAATAAGGTCAAATGAGGACAAATTTGGCAATTGCTTTTCCATCAACAAACTGAAATAATGTCCTGAGAGACATTTCGCGCGTATATGCCACCCACAATAAAATACCTATATATACGTATCAATAACATTACATACCTCGTAATAGCGTCAATAGCGTAAGCGTTAGTGCAGTTCTCCCCTATTGCAATGGAGTGCGCTTTAACTGCGCCAATTTCAGCAAGTATCTGTTTGCACATTCCCAGAGTATTGCGCGAATGATGGTAGTTGACATGGTGCTCATGGATTATAGAATCAACACTTGATTTCAAAGCGTCTCCCAATAGCTCATGTAACTCTTCTGGGTCATCAATCGATGGTATCGTATTTCGCACATCTATTTCATCCCTTAATTGAGCTTGAATAACTGTCAACCGTCTAGACATTTCCGTTTCTATTACCGGGTTTACCCCAGATGCGATCGGTACATAATCGCCCTGAATCCATAAGCAACGCTTAGCCAATTCTTTCGTCTTTATTATTGCACTGGTGATTTCTTGTTCGACCACCGTAGCCAAGTAAGAATTCTTCAGATCGGTTGGCATTAACTGTATTAAAGTCACAAGAATTTCTTCGGTATGTTCCTTTTGTAAGGTCGAATCTGTTACTAAGCTATAGCAAGCCGGTTGAGAATGATTATCTAGTTTGTAAAATCTTTGCAAAAGGTCACTTTGTTCCCTTGTGGCTGTTGACAGTAATGAAGTGAAATCCTGCTTCTCTATACTGATAGGAATATATGGTTTGCCAAGTGATGATCCCAGAAACAAGATAGGTATGATATACGACTGAGAATGTCTAGCAATTTCCGCCAAATAATTAGCGACCTCTTCATGGGCAGCTTTAATTTCCAATGGAGTATCTTGTGTCGAAGAGCTGTTTTGACTTCTACTTAGAATTTGATGATGAGTAAACGATTTGGTTAATTCGAAGCCCTTAACCTTACAATGTGTCCAAATGCTTGGGAATAGTTTCGAGATTGTTTGAAGTTGCTGCTGATAATCACATTTGTTGCTCATAAGTATGTAAATGACAATTTTTCGATTTCGTTCAGTTTTGCTACTTGAAATCGGACTGCCACATATTTTGGAATACATGCTCGTATTGTTTCTTTCTTCTGTGTCGTCGCTGTCTGATTGTGGAGCAACTGTACTGGATTCTAAAAAAAAAGAAGCAAAAAGCAATATATAATTTTGGTTGTAATCAAATGATAAGGATGAGGCTTAGGTTAATGGGTTCGTGAAGCTGAGTAGCCTCCTCTTCATCAAAGGATGAGGCTTAAATAAATAAATAAATAGGTGGCACAACGGGCAGGTAGACACCCTACCCTAGGCATAGCTACTCGCAATCATTCGTTTGTGTTTGTGTGACGAATGGAACGGACTTACAATTTTATGCCGAGTCCGAACGGCTGAATTAAGAAGCTTTTTCAGGACAGTCATACTCTCGGATGTTTGTCAGATGTAATTTGTGTTTTTCCGGGGACCGAACCTAGGATCCCTCGCAATACTATTATATCGGATTAACCTAAAACAAAATATGAGAAAAAGATGGGAGTTCTATTAAATGCCCCGCACGGACTTAAGTCATCATCTCCTAAAAGCCCAATTAATGTCGTTTTCGGTTAGACGTCTAGAACCGTCCGGAAAAACTCCGCGATTCTGAATTCAAATCCAAAAGCAAATTTCTCTTCTTTTCAGTAGATAAACTGTCAGTTGAGTGCCAATCGAACGCTTTCAGAAGCGTTGGGATTGCTTCCGGACGGTTCTGGACGACCAACCGAAAACGACATAAGACTGGAAGCATTTGACAGAGGACGGTACGGGCACGAGGTTAATTGCAAAGGTAAGTTGATTTTGGCCAAATTTCACTCCGAACTGAAGCGTCATATTGTCGATTGATTTTAGCTATTCGTACGCACAACATTTTTTCACTTCCAAGAGAAAGCATCGACCAGACATTTGTAATCGACTACAAGCGACTGTCAAATCGACAAATATCAATCGCAATCGACAATCATAGTTGTCGATCGATCGACAGTTGTTGCTCAACGATCAACTATCGACACTCACAATAGGGGCCTTAGGTACTATGCAATAAGAATAAATTTGCTAATAAATGACTTTTGACATTCAAAACCATTATTTCTTTAAAACAGTTACGAGGTTAACATTGTTTATAACGGCATAAAATAATTCCAACAAAATGGCCGCGTTCCATTGACCGCTAGATGACTAGCGCGCATGCCAAACTCCATATAAAAAAAACTGACATTTCATCATTTGCGCTAGAGCTCTAGCACATATTGTAAAATGTCAGTTTTTTTATATGGAGTTTGACATGCCGCTAGTCATCTAGCGGTCAATGGAACGCTTAAAACTATCATCTTACCATTAGCGGTGCAAGCAGGTTTATTGACCTCGGGTGAATTCAAGTTTCCTGTATCAGAAATAGCAGTTTTCTCTCCATCTTCCTCCGGCGTTTGTGACTTGCGTTCAATTTCTTGACAGCCATTATCAGCACTAAAAACGAATAAATTAGGTTTTGTATATAAGAGTCAGAAATACAAATAAAAATGTCTTACCCTTCCGATATTTCTGATTCAGTATCTTTGCAATTTTTTTGAGAAGTGCTGCAAATATTTCCCATTATCTTTGTCCTTGTAAAATTAAAGAAAATCAGTTTTAGTTACTTTTGAATAATGAATAAGTTTTGTGAGAATGGATTTCAAAAAGCAGAAGAAATTTTCATGCTTTGGTACAAAATGTTTGTTCCAGTGAATAGTGATTTTTGTACATACATTCGTTTTTTTAAGGCAAATTTTGTAAATTATTCTTAATACACCCTACAAAATATGACGTGTCAGGCACTTAAAAAATAAAAGGTAAACAAGTATGAGATTATGTGGACTTAAGCTAGCATAAGAATTGAGTTCTGATTCAGTATGGTCGCGGAATGCTATTTCAATTTAATTGCACATCAGCTTATTCAATTTTAGTACGTTCGTTTGTTCAGTCACTTCAAAGTGTTTATCCATCAGAAGCCGAGGTTCCGCGTAAAAAATATTTTAGGAAAGCTAAATTCCTGGAATAATCGATTTGACATAGATACCTACAGTTTAATAGCAAAGAAAATAGAACGGTGGCGCAGTAGAAAAAAAAACCTTAAGATGTAATTTGTGTTTTTTCCGGGGATCGAACCTGGGATCCCTCGCACAGTAGTCAAGCACACTAACTACTTCGCTACTGCGCCCAAGACAATACCAGTGCAATATTAAGCCCTAGCCCATTGTTATGTTAATAACATTAGCTATGTTAAGTTAATGTTGATTAGCCCTAAACGCCTTATCACAAACTGATCGCACAGCGCTGTAAAAATATTCTTCCCTTTACCTACTAAGGAGAGGAGAAAGACGTCGAATTATGTAGCGGGCACAAGTGGAAGATGCCCTCAAGCAACTTTTTAAAAAACCAACAAAAGTAAAAATGGATTTCGGCAAAATGGGAAATATAGTAATTTTTGGAGTGAAAAGAAGCGGAAACAAAACCAGATGTAATTTTCGTTCCGCTGTCGCTAGAGCTGTATAAGACCTTAATAATTTTAGTCCTTCTTTATGGCGCCGAAGTTTGAACTCTATCTAAAATGGATGCACCCACCGGTGCAGGGAAATAAGTCCCCGTGAACTAAGTTCATTGAGGGACTCAGTTCCTACCTAGGTGGGAAATAAATTCCAAAAACTCTGAGTGGATTTATTTCCCTTTCAATATACCCAAATTCGCATATAGTGCAGATCTGACAGAAAGCCCTAGCAGGGGGGGCAGCATGCCCCACATATGTATTAAACTGTTGAATGTTTACTAAGTTTCCACTTCACAAAGTGGTTTTATTTCCCACTAGGTGGGAACTGAGTGCCTTAGTGAATTTAGTTCCCGGGGACTTATTTCGCCCTGCACCGGTGTATACACGTTAGGCAGACTTATACTATCCACGCCAGATGATCTAGAGTGAGTTTGTACTGTCCAGCTATCTCAAGAGATACGCGGCAATCTTCCACACCTTAGATCTTATTTCTATGGATATTAGGGATTTAATTGCAGCTTGACTATCAAAGTATATGACGATATCCCTTTGTGATACCAAATTAATCCACAGCCACGCTGTAGCTTGACGAATAACTGTCATTTTGACTTGGAAAACACCGCAGTGTTTCGGAAGACAAAAGGAGAGGCACAGATTTAATTCTTTTGAAAAAATCTCCGCGCCAACTCCCGCTCCACTTTGCGGGGTGCCTCGGTGCACGAGTTTTTCGGTAGCGCTGCTGTCAACCATTTACATTATGGTTGAATGAATTTCATCGATACAGAGGTTGATTTGTTCCTTCCATTTTTAATAATTCTATAAACTGTCACGCTGTGTTTTTTTTATTGGCAACACCATTGACATACTTACATACATGGACTGCTAGTGAAATGTCAGTTTCATACAAGCCTGCGAAGAGCCTGCTTCAACGAAAAATTGGCTGCTAGCAGGCCATGTATAGTAGGTATGTCAATGGGCAACACTTTACAGCACAAATGGCGCAAAAGTCGAATCATTTTGGGACACCCTTTATAACGGTTATCTCTTTACGTGCACAGTAGCATTTTTTTTAGGATCTCGGCACATCGAAAAAAATAGATGGTAATGTGCACCTTCTATGTCGCTAATACTCTTGGGATGTCATTAGATAGTTCTATCAACTGGCATACACTTTATATCATTACTGCAATTCAGCAATGGATATCAGGATAGAAAGCATTCCTCTTTTTTATGTACCTACCTTACTTATACTGAACAACTATGGAAAATAATGACACAATCTAGTTAGTTACTAGTAATGCCACAAGTAGAATATTGAATTTAGTTGAGTGCCTACCGCAGTTACTTTTTACACCGTTCTAACCAGCCACTACTCGTAATTATGGGAGTGCTCTTAATAACACACAAAGCAGATATACATGGGGCGTTACAACTCCCCAAGAATCAATAATTCCGGCTTTAAGGCATTTGATTGAAATTTAATATGGAGCTAAACCCATGCAAAGTATAGGTACATATAAATGAACCCACTGGCGGTTTTTAAATGATATTTAGTACAATTGAAAACAACTCACTGATGTATACAATTTTATGGAGTATTATCTCAATACAATACTTATCGAAAACATATTGTGACACCCAACAAAACATATACAGAAGCTAAACTGTGTTAAATAAATGTATAGAGAAATGTTTTTAGGCACACTATAGTCACATAAATTGTGTACATTTATTTATAGACATATTAATATATTTTTATACACTCGCATGGTGAGTTTCCATTGCACATTCACGTTAAATATGTTCAAAAATGTACACTATACTACACCAATATGTACACCCAATTATTAACCATCTTCCTTCGCTATTAACTTGTTGCAATTCCCTTCACTTACTAAAGTACAATCGAAAATGTATTCCCCTCTTATTTGACCGTTAACATTCGATTAAAAGAATATCTTTTTGCGGAAATTGTGTGTACACAAGAACTTAATCATTTAAATAATTATTTAATATTTTTCGAATACTAAAAGAAGGAACAACGTCACATGTAGGTATATTTATAAAAAAAAAAAAACTGTATAGTAGCGACATGCGCACTACTTCACTATAGAAGTCGAGATTTTCAGTGTTTGCCTGAGAATAACAAACTTTCTAATTCACTTACTTTTAAAAGAAACACATCAAAGCCAAAGTGTATTTTATGATTTATTTATAATTCTAATTTTAAATAGCTATTCTATATTATTTTATGCACACGTTTTTATATCACTCATCGAAAAGATACGCGTCGTTTTCCTACACCGAAAATGTTTGTACACCCAGATAGGTATCCTTTACGCACCGAATATTGTTCTCTTACTGGCACAGCACAGTACACACAACATCAACCCCAATTCGTTTTATACATATTTGAGGAAATCTTCAATCATAAAAGTTTTATACATCATGTGTATCTGAAATACCCCTCGGGAGTGAAGGAGTTTCCTTCATGCATTCTGAAAACAATGTTAGATATTTGAATTATGTATGTTTCTACTGTGGAAATTGTGACTGTGAATATTTAAAATGTTCGAAAAAGATTTTTAATAGATATTTAAAAATATTTCATTTTTAAAATTATACTCTGCTAATTGATTTAGATACATTCACCCTTATTCCCGTTGGCATTTGTCGTATACGACTATCGTGTGTCATGACGTTGTAAAAACGATATTCAGATTTTTTTCGAACTTTTGTTAACGATTGTCTCAAAAAACGGGAATAGGGGTGATTATCCACCTACAATAACGAAGCGATACATATTTTTAGATCATAAAATAATAGTTTTACAAATCCTTTACCAAGACATTTTGAAATGAAAATATTAAATTGTGGTTCTTTGTCGATTTATACAATTTGGTTTAACTTAAGGTGGCGCTAAAGTTCGGGGGTGGACCTGGGCCTCAACCAACAATCGTCCCCAGTCAGCACGATCACTGGCCAGCTGTCTCCAGTTTCGCACGCTAAGTTGGTTAAGGTCCCCTTCCACCTGAGTCGCAGTCTTCCTCTGCTGCACCGTCCCTCGGATGTGGAGTCGAAGATCTTCTGGGCCGGAACGTTCGCGTGCATTCGCGCTACATGACCCAGGCACCTCAGTCGTTGGACCTTCACTCTTCTGGCTAGGTCGATTTCACTGTACAGCCCATACAGTTGTTTGTTGTATCTCCTCCATTCACCGTCTATGCAGACTGGACCGAAAATTACTCGAAGAATTTTGCTTTAACAGTTGGCTGAAACATACCTATCAGAAGATGAGACTATGCCATTATGTAAATATTTCTTAGAGTATGTTAAATAAATATTATCTAAATAAATATTAAATAATATCTACCTATAGTGAGCAGAATTTGTCATTTTATTATGCCTAAAACCATATTCGTTTATCTGAGGGACTTGCAATTTTATTTCATATATTCAAACGACTGAATTGAAAAGCTCTTTCGCGACGGTTGTACTTTGAATATGTCAGACGATCCTGTCATGATCCCGTGATGCCCGAAGTATTTTTCACCATTAATGTCAAAAAACGATTATCTACCAGCTTTTGATGCCCGCGTCTTTGCTCGCGTAACCCTCAGGATTTAATGGTAGGTACAGGATTTAATGGTAGGTACTCTAAAATAAATTAACTCGCCCATGATTTAAGCAATAAATCTACTCACAAAAGTGTAGTTGTTGTAATTGCGTGCTGAAGATTTTACCTTACTTTGCTGAGATAGAGATCTTCAATAAAACTAAAGAAGCAATCTCGGCTAACTGCTGGCACAGGCGACAGTACAATACAAATTAAATAAACAGAACAAATAATTTCAAAATAATTCTTGGACCAAAATTAAGGGAAATCTTCTGAATGTGGACTCCCAAATGTTGGAGATATGGCTCTTTGGATACCCACCTAATCCATGTAGATACATTGGCCGATCGTTTTTTGTATCTGCCCGAGCGCACACATCTCATCCGCGACTTAAATATTCAATAAATTAAAAATATTAAATAAATTAAAGCCACCAAATTTGTATAATAAAATAAATCATGGCTTTAATTATTAAAACTAAGTTTGATTTAATAAACAAATAAAAAATAAAATTAAACTCTGATTTCTTGTGTTTAAAAAAATGTATTTTAGTTCGTTTATATTAAAAAAAAAAAAATAGGTGGCGCAACAGGCGGATGACATCCAAGGCCAGCTTCTCGCAACCATTCGTTTTGTGTGAGTTTCTATTTTTGGGACGAATGGAAGGGACCTACAATTTTATGCCGAGTCCGAACGGCTGAATTGAGAAGCTTTTTCATGACAGTTATACTCTCGGATGTTTGTCAGACGTTCGCGAGAGGTGGCGCAGTAGAAAAACTCTAAGATGTAATTTGTGTTTTTTCCGGGAATCGAACCTGGGATCTCTCGCACAGTAGTCCAGCACACTAACCACTGCGCTACTGCGCCCCCAGTTCGTTTATATTATTTAATATTAATATTTAAAAAAACAGATAAGAAAAATGGAATCCTGGGAAACTGGGAATCCGATGAAAAGGTAAGGAAAATATTGTCCAAACGCGTTTAGTTGGGAAATGAATATATTAAACATTAACCTTAAGATTTTGTTGATGTCAGCGCGCACAATATCTTGATGGTTGTTTGGTTAAAAAACTGAATATGTATTAATTTATTTACAAAAGAAAACAAAAAAGACAAACACCAACTTAAATGCAAAATAAAACAGGAATTATTGTTGGTCCCTTGGGGCCTGTACCACAAAACAACAAGTTTAGTTAAACAGGCAAATTTTAACAATTAACAATATTTTCTGTACCACCAAAACATAATTAAACAATCGCCTTAACATGTGTTAATACAAACTCTTACAAGTGGGAAATTTGATGAATTCCAAGTTTTTGTACCTACTACAAAACAAGAATTGATAAAATTGATTGTTAAATTGTTGCAAAATTCTAACTGATGAATAGAAAATTGTTAGCTCGTAACAAGTTATATTTTTGATTTGCTATTAGAGATTTTCACGTGTTATTTTATTTTCTATTAAATTTGAATCATTATATAAGCAGTTTAATGTTTTTAAAATATTGGTTTGGTTTTTATAACCAAATTTATTGCATAATTAATCGATAAAGCGCTTTATGGGTTAATGTAGTCCTCAAGAAAAAATCCCAGAGCCCAAGTTTTTAAACTGCAATTCCCAGCAGCAAAAACTCCAAGGATGTGTAAGTAGTGAATCAAACGGCAAGTAATTAGTTTTATTAAAAAAGTACGTAGGTATGTATGTAAGTGGTCCACTTCTCTTATCGCATGTCGCAGATCCTGCTCATACAACTTCGTTGCTTCCCTCGGGATATCTATGTGCTTTTCGTCGGGAAGGCTTAGATATTTGACAACAGTTTTTTTTAGATTTTTTGTCTTTAGTTTGTCGTTTGCGTTCATTTCCAGACTACTATTTATGAATATTTCACATATTTCACTATTCTAGAGAATTCCTCATTCTATTCGTGCATATAATGCAATCTCCATTCTGCTTTAAACTATGTGTATTTATATATTAGCCTAAACTAAACTATTCTCCCAACGCGCACACGCTTTGAATCACAATTTAGTTTTGCAAAATTCTATACAAGTTAAGGGAAATTTTACTTGTTAACTTTCACAGCGAATAATTTGGTGGTACAGAAACTAACTTCGCCTGTTAAATTTATATGTTAAGAAATTAAAAAAATAAATAAATAAATAGGTGGCGCAACAGGCGGATCACACCCAAGGCCTAGCTTCTCGCAACCATTCCTTTTGTGTGAGTTTCTATTTTTGGGACAAATGGAAGGGACCTACAATTTTATGCCAAGTCCGAACGGCTCAATTGAGAAGCTTTTTCATGACAGGCATACTCTCGGATGTTTGTCAGACGTTCGCGAGAGGTGGCGCGGTAGAAAAAACTTTTAAGATGTAATTTGGGTTTTTTCCGGGGATCGAACCTGGGATCCCTCGCACAGTAGTCCAACACACTAACCACTGCGCTACTGCTTGTAAAAAAGTTAAATAGTTGTTTTGTGGTACAGGCCCCTCGTTAGTTTTCAACTTTTCTTCCAATTCCCTTATTTGGTCTGAATTTAACTGATTTTTACGGGGTGCGTGCTTACTTTGCCGCTGTCCGCATTTATTAATAGAGCACTCATCAGAAAATACTATGGTCACACTGGCATCCACTGACAGCCTAAAATAAACGGCGAACTTTATTTATTCGCCGCGATTCTCTATTTTATGTGATTTCGAAAATACATTTCTGTCTGCATTCAATGTATATTTTAATTATTAACGCTACATTAGCACTGCTTACCCTGGATGTACCTACCTCACTCTTTCATAGAATAAATTTTGTCTGCCATACTTATTCGGTGGTTAAAGGTTAATTAAGTAGGTAGTATGTATTCAATTTTTTTCCACTTGAGAAAAAAAAAAGAGTATTTTCGTAATTTAGAGTAGACGACTATCCATTATAGTTCGGTCACAGATAAAACATTTTACTTTCACCCTCTCAATTGTAAACAAATAGATATATTATACCTATACGTTTATCAGCAAACTTTGTTTTATTTTATTTTCGGAGATCGCAAATGAACTGCTTCTGGTAGTAAACTTCTGAAAGTGTTTGTCATCCATTCTCGTAATTAATTTCTTCAATTTAGGTAGGTAGTTTAGTAGCACTTACAAATTCGGGTTAATAATAAATAATTATCTCAATTGAAAAAATTAACTTGTCGTTTAGTATGAAAGATTTAGACAGATTTAAGTAGCGATTAATTGGGGTTTACAAGTTATCAATTAAGGTTATTCGATAATTATTTATTAATTTCATTCAGTAATACCTACCTACGTAAATAATGGAACCTTTTCGAATTAAACGAAAGCGTTCTCAAAACTGGGAATCCGATGAAAAGGTAAGGCAAATATTGTCCAAAAGCGTTTAGTTGATTTTTTGCAAATTTTAGATTCTCTTACAACAACTAATAGGGGAATATATCGAAATTATTGAAGACAAACGAACAGACACTCATAACTCGCAGAGAAAGCGAGTAGCTTGGGCACGAGTTGTTAAAAGGTAGGTACCTAGATAGGTTACACAACGTTGCTAGAAATTATACTATTTGCTTATTTCAGATTCAATTCGGCTAATAAAAGAAAACGCGACCTCAGCCAAATTCAGTTCCAATGGAGGAATGCCAAAATTCGTCTCAAGGCACAAGGATACAGCTTGGAAGATAAATTTTACCGCACAAGTGCAACTCCTACAGAACAAGATGCTGAATTAATAATACCCAATCAAGAGTTTGAAACCACAGACTGCGACATCTACAAAAATGATACTCAAGAGGAAGGGGTAAAATGCTAAAGTGGTAATAAAACTTTTCGAAACTTACGCCGATCAATTTTAGTTGTGCGCAATTGACGACAAGTGTTTTGAAAGTACTGTTTCGGTAAAAAATGAACCTATTGCTCCAAGTTCTGATGGCGAGTCGAGTAGTTTGAGCACTCTGCAAGTTCCTACAGATCTCAGATCAAGACCCATCTCAAAGAGGATAACGAGGAATAAATACGTAAGTTGTCACAGAATAAGTTTACCAGTAACACCAAATTTATTTTATTTACAAGGATTACAGCAGAGTGTTGTTCACTCTGGCTAAACAAGTAAAAGAAAAGGAACTCCAATGTATGCATGAACTGCACGAGGCCAAAATGAAGAGCTTAGAAATGGAGAGAGACCTGAAACTGCACTGCATGCGGGAAGAGCACGATGCAAGAATGAGAATGTTAAATGAAAATAAATGATGCGAGTTGACAATTTGACATGCGTCTAAATTATTTCCGACGTCTTTAGTTTTAGTTTCAAAATAGAGCGACTTTATTGGCCGATGGATGATATTCATTTTATTTTTTTAGATTTCGGTCATACTGATCAAATTAAAGTAAAGTAATTTTGTATGTCTGCATTATCAAACCTAATTATTGGAGTACACCAAAGCAACCATCTAGATATAGTCCCTGACCTTCAAACATTATTGTTCCAGATTGTTTGAACTTTTTTCTAACCAACACAAAATCCATTTGAATAAGGGCTTAGAGATCATGTTGGTGTAGCCCTTTACAAATATGTAGGTATAATAGCGATTATGTCTTACTATGTGGACTTTAAGTGAGCATAATAATAGAGTAAGCTCTATACTCCATTTCGGAACATTCTCCTCCAGTTTCTAGCTTTCTTTTGAAAAGATTCAATTACTGATCTACCAACCTGCATTACTCCATGTTTGACACTTGCCCGTCCCGAGATATGGATTCGGACTACCTACATCGATCTATAAGTTTCGATATCACTGAGGTAGATCAATACAATGGCCCTAGGTTTGTAAATGGCCCCACCATTTCTTGATTTTAAATATTGTTAAATTTAAAACTACTGCTTCCTAAAAGTTTCTCGATTTAGCCACTACTAACTGCATCGACTCAATGTTTTCAATAACAATAAGTACGCGATGCGGATCTTAATGAAATGAAGTTTCAAAAACCCTGAGTCATTGTGCCGGCAACCATGACAGGCAATTCTAGTGTTTTTTTATGACCTTTGGACTAGCTACTTCCATTCAGGCCGTTTAATAAATGAAAAATGAATTCAATATATACCTACAAAAATAGATTGAATCAATTTGCTGAGACGAAAATAATAATTTGTCTATTTTGACATTTTAGTGTACGCCGATTGTATACATGTTTGCAGAAAAGATTCAGTAATTGGGGCAATAGTTATCTATGGGTCAATTTGCTATCAAAATTTGTTTTACTGGGTAAAGAGTTAGCTCACTTGGATCATAACTTTGGTAACAAAATGTTTGTCCAAGTAGCTGCCGGTTGGCGCGATAGCATAGATTGCTTATCAACAAATTTTAGGTGACCATCTACAGAAAGTAGCGCGCCGGTAATACAGCCCCTATAGTTTTGTCTCATTTCATCTCTAATCGTAGTTATAAAAATCTTGCACGCAGATATTGTTTGTTTGTTGAAAAAGAAAAATCGTTGATATTTATAGTGACACTATCACTGATGAATGTAAAAACGTCGTATTTACAGAGATGATCATAATAATATATGTAGTTACAATTCAATTCCAAAGTGCGTAAGAATAAATATTTATTTCGTAATCATTTTGTCATATTTCATGACTACCACTTCTTGTTCATTGATTTAAATTCACAGTTCGGGTTTCTTAGCAGTCCAAAAAATTAGCAGCCATCAATAATTCCAAAGCAATCTCGGGTGCTATAGGAAACTCGGGTATTTCTGTTGAGCTATTTGTATACCGCACTTTATATGTAAAATACATACAAACTTTTTGGAGAACATGGGAACTGAAGTAGACAAAAATTAATGAAAATACTCGGGGATAGTAATATTTATATTTTATTTTGTACAAATACTTACGGTATTTCTCGGAAGTGAACTTCATTGGCTTCATTTTCGGCAAATTGACCTGGTCCAGAGAGCATTGCTTTGATTGTTCCCGATGTGAGTGCATGTTCGCGTTTCACGATAAATTCATGTCCATCCGATGATATTAATTTCACGTACATTGCATCGGGCCCCTCGCAACCGCCATAAACTCTATCGCTACGTTGATCCTCCATTTCAGCCCGGTAAACTATTTCTACGTGCTTCAATTGTATAAACAATTTTTTTCTTCTTTCGAAAATATAATTTGATGAGGATTATAGTAGCTAAGCGCTGTCACTTATCACAATATTTTTCTTTTCCTCTCCCTAATCTCCATACGTCAAAGATCAAATACGAAATACGTGGTTTCGGGTTGGCTTCTCTTACCAACATGAACAGTTTGCTGAAAACTTGCCTAGCAATTGTGAATGGATTGGTTTTGTTTTGGAAAATGGCGTCTATGGTATGCACACACTCTCATGAAATGAGCACTTTGCGTTGGGGTCGTGTAAACTTGGAATATCTACCATGGATTGCGGCTAATGAACACGTTTAGAAAATTGAAGCTAGTAAGAAAATATATTAGCGCTGGATCTAATTTCTCTTGTACCTATACCTACGATATTTTTGTATGGATTGGTGCATTTAAAACGCCACGTAAACTTATTGGGATGCTAAACGGGTGGGTTTCCACATGTCAGTTGATTGACAAAGTTTGACAGCTCTCGCGTTTATGTCATTGAACGTCACCACCGTCAGTTTATTTCCACTTATGTCAATTATTGGCAAAAAATTGTTTGTCAATTGATTGACAAACTTATGAACTTGATGCCAATTAATTTTCAAAGTCAATTGTGACATTTTGTTTGACAATTCAGCTATTTCCACTTGTCAATCAAATCCTTTGTCAATTATTGGCAAACGCTGTTTGTCAATTCATTGATAAGCAATTTTTCTCTATTTTCATATGCCAATTTTTTAATTGGAATAACAATACGTCAATTGTCGACAAGTGGAACCCTAGTATAAGGCCTTGTTAATTGCGGCGCTTAATAATTATCTTTCTGACAGCAAAACCAAATATGCAAAACTGCCTGTAACGTCGCCAATCTTGTTTAATGCTGGATTTACATTACCACACCACGAAATTTTGCATGACTTCAGAGAGAGAAAGAGATCCGTTTGATACAGTCAAGGCTAATGATCTGTAAGAGTGAGATAGAGATTTATCGAATTTCACGCTATTAATTAATTACAATTCAGTGTTTTATTTCCTTTTCAACATTGCAGCAAAACTCAAGCAAAAGAAAACGTCAAAAAATTAGTCTATGGGATAATTTATCGTCTTGCTCCTGAGCAACCGAAAATTCGTTTCCCACCACGATAGTGTCAGAAAATTATCCGAGAATAATTATTTAGCCCAATTGACACATGGCCTAAGGCCGCCCTATGACAGCAGGTATAGAGAGCTTTGCAGAGCAATTGGTAGTATTTGACGATGGAGAATGCACGCTTCTCCATCAAGATCGATAAAGAACTCACCTAGATTTTCGATGTCAAAAAAGGATTTAGACAATGTGATGAGCTGTCATGTGTTTTTTAGCTCACGTAACAATTGCTCGGTGCATTGGCCGCGTTCTATTTAATACTAGATGACTAGCGTCATGTCAATCCCAAAATAAAAAAAAAACTGAAATTTCACCATAGATGGTGAAAAAGGGGGAAACAAATTTGCTGTCATGATGGCAATTAGTTTAAAACCTCATAAATTTTAACCACCAACCAAAAGTCGAATTCGTTTATAAAATTAGAAATGAAATTCATTTCTTTCTTTTATCATTAGAGAAATTAGACTGTGATTAGATCTGCAAGCAAGGTGTTCTGGCAGACTATCCGCCGTCTTAGAGGAACGAAGTGGAATATTATTGAAGGATTCAAATCCAAAGATGGTACTCTTCTTTCGAATGAGGAGGACATCTTGCGCAGAAGGAGCGAGCACTCTTCCGAATTGCTCAATCTAATCCAGGGCATTGAGGATGACAGATCCATCGCCTTAAGCAGGGCGGAAAACACAAACCAGTAAGAATAGACCGCCGACTTCCCGTACACCTACCCGATTCCCCCCGGAAAGAATTTCCCTGTCTGTGAATACGTGTAAATGTCAAAATTAATGGCGGCAATGTTTTTCTATGCAATACCATGCGACCAGGATTTTTCAAGTATGCGTGCGTTAATGGCGCCTATTTGATTTTGTACAGCACCAATACATGAAAAATCCTGGTCTCGCCGGCAGCTTGTCGGCAAAGTCCGTTATGTGGGAGGAGTCGACGGTCTATTCTTACTGGTTTGTGGCGGAAAATAGTCCCACGGTAGAGGACACAAACCAGTAAGAATAGACCGCCGACTTCCCGTACACCTACCCGATTCCCCCCGGAAAGAATTTCCCTGTCTGTGAATACGTGTAAATGTCAAAATTAATGGCGGCAATGTTTTTCTATGCAATACCATGCGACCAGGATTTTTCAAGTATGCGTGCGTTAATGGCGCCCCTTTGATTTTGTACAGCACCAATACATGAAAAATCCTGGTCTCGCCGGCAGCTTGTAGGCAAAGTCCGTTATGTGGGAGGAGTCGACGGTCTATTCTTACTGGTTTGTGGTAGAGGAAGTGACTTTTGCGATTAAATTGCTAAAAGCTGGCAAATCTGCCGGAGTGGATGAAATCCGGGCAGAAATGCTCAAGGCGTTAGGTGAAGAAGAAGTTAAATGGCTCTCTCATTAAAGTGGCCTGACAGTGGATTGACAGATTGCGGTGATTGTGCCCCTTTTCAAGAAGGCGATGAAAGGGATTGCTCCAATTATAGGGGTATATCACTTTTAAGTCTCGCCGAAAACGTCTTTGCCAAGGTGCTGGAAACGCGTTGCAAAGCTGTAGTCGAGTCACAATTAGGAGATGGGCAGAGCGGTTTTCGTCCCGGCAGAAGCACAACCGACCAGTTATTCACTCTCAGAATGGTGCTCGAGGAGGCTTGGGAGTATGCTACACGACGCCTGTTTACGCATGCTTTGTAGATTTGGAGAAAGCATACGACCGAGTCCCTCAAGGTAAACTCTGGAGTGTATTACAGGAGTATGGAGTTGACGGTTCTCTCTTGAGAGCCATTCAATCTCTTTAAACAAATTGTAAAAGCTGAGTTCGGGTAAACGGCTAAACGGCGTTAAATCAATACCTTTCACCGGGGGCGTTAGACATCGCCAGGGTTGCGTCTTGTCTCCTCTCCTTTTCATTACTTATATAGACAGGATGTTACATCGCAGTCTTGGCGAATAACGTTTCGAATTTGGAGATCTGAGGATAAGTCATCTGCTCTTCGCAGATGTTTAAGCAATGCTCTTCGCAGATGACTTATCTGCCTCGAAGATGACTTATCTGCTTTTCGCAGATGACTTGGTCTTCCTTGGGTCCTCTCAAACTGAACTTCAACTTCTGAAGTGATGGTTGTCTCCAGAACACCTGTTCAATGCACTTTGCATGTTAGTGGAGTCCCATTGAAACAGTTGGAGAAGTTCAAGTATCTCGGGGTGAGATGAGATGGTTAGATCCATAATCTCTCCTATACCCGTATGGAAATTTCCCTTGATGATTTGGAGAGCTATGGAAGGTCGAGCAACCTACACCCGCGACCCAATTTTACGGATATTTTCGAAATTAATAATTTGCAAATTGTTTTAAAGATTCCAAGTGCGGACTGCGGCGACGGATTCAATTAGACTTTGACGGATCCGTCGACGCAACGGACACGACGGATTTTATGGGTTGGGCCCCTGACTGTTATAACTTTTGCCCACTTTCCCACTTATGCAGTGAACTGAAAGCAATTTTAGTCACAATACCAAACACAGTTTTAATATTCCGTTTAAAGTTTTATATTGAGGTCTAATATTTCTATCCAAGATACTTACAGTTACATACACATTAAAAATGTAAAATAATATACTTCATCTAATATTATGTTAAAAAGATAAATGGGTTTTAGAATTCTAATGAATTACTTAACCTAAAATGCTATCAACTTCAGTTTTAATACGTTGTTCACTAGCAGGTGGAGCGTCTGGTGTAATAATCTCTTCATTACCGTTACCCTCCATTACCTGTGGCTCCTTCTTCGTGGTGAATTGTATCACTCGTTGAACAACTTCAGTTTCACATGGTGTAGGTACATTGGGAGTTCTGTTGCTTGCAACAGTTTTTACCGCTGTCGAAGTGGTCGTACTTAAATTCGAAATCATTTGCGACACAGGCATATTAGTAGAATCAATCGATCTTTTCGCTTTACTTATTCTTTTGCGATAGCCAATTATTTTCCTCTGACTATCATATATAGGAACGTACTGGTGGCTTTTCGATTTTGCTCGACCTTCTTTTGTACTAGGCGGTAACAGGTAGGATCGCAAGAATTTCAATGCACACTGCGCGTCTTCAACGGAAAGCGAAGAGTCAGCTAATACCTGATTCATTCTGGTCTGTCTCTCGGCAACGGTTGCGAAATTCAAATAGTTGGCGTTTCGATCGAGCAGAGCGTTTATTTCGGTGCACACATCGTTGAAGTCTGCACGTTCTGTTTTTAAAACAGGCCTTACATTTCTTTCCTCAGCCAACTTGTTGAATTTTTGTTTAACCAATGGTGGTATGTAAGCTTTACCACTGCGTAGGTCTCTTCTTGTGATTATTTTTGTTTTCATAACAATAAATGATGGCAGCTCGAATACGGTTACTTGTGTGTCGCTTGGGTTGTTCGACGACGTATTGTTAGGACGAACATCGAATGTGCTATTTGGCGATTGCTGCTGGTTGTGTTGTACAGTGACAGTATCGCCTGTATATTCGGTTTTTGGTCGAACACAGTCCAATTCGGGATCAATAACTGATTCGGTGCGCGATGTACTCGCGGAAGCCATATTTTCGCAAAGCGACACTTCGTTTGCCAACGGTGGTGGTGTGGGTGGTGTTGGTTCAGGAGGTACAGTGTCTGTATAAAAATATTTTGTATACATGAATATAAAAAGCCGAACAATGAATTTTTATAAAACTACAAACAAAAGAGCATGGTTTGCAAAAAAAAATTTAGTTTTATTTAAGATTTGTTAACATCTGCTAGTTCTACAGGCAGCTGCTTTCAAGACTTCCTGCATGTCACAATTGGAAATGTGGAGAGAAACAACGAAATTAAATATGTTGCTTAATTTCTTAAATTCAAATGATCTTTACGAAGTAACAAAGTGCCGAACACACGCTCGAATCGCTGTATGAAAAATCGCGTTACTGGCAATCGAAGTCTTACTGGAGTAGCTGGCTTCGAGTCTTTTTTAACTTCGGCGGTCAATATTGGTTGACAGCAGATCGAAAAGTATTATTTATTATACAGAATATTGGTGGTGGATGATTGGCCATCGATCACAGCGCGATCACATACATGAAAAAATTGTCCATTGATCGGACAAGAGCTCGTCTTAAAGTCTCAGTTAGTAGCTGGCAAAGAGGACATAACGGCCAGGAAGTGCTATGGAATGGAGAAGGCACAAGAAGGATGAAAAACTGTGACATTTACTAGGGCGAGGGCCGCGGGGCGCAAAGTCAGCGGTTATTTGGGTGCGGATTTGTAATTAGAGGAAAATTTAGGCAGGAAGTCTTGGGCTTTCGCAACGTAAGCAAGCGCTTGGCCGCAAACCGCATCAGGGCGGAGATTTGTCGTCGCAAAGCTACTATCGCAAGAGACCGCCAAAAAGTTTGCCGACCGCGTCTCCCTTAACCTATCAGCAAGCTCATCGTTAGCCTCGGCAGAGCAAGTGCATTGCGCCAGTGCACGCTTTCAGATGCCGCCACCGATGTACTAGGTTTCGCTAGAAGACCACAAGCCCTGGTTCGACGAAGAGTGCCGACAGGCAAATGCAGCAAGGAACGAGGCCTACCAGGCAATGCTGCAGACGAGGATCAGAGTGGCGGAGACAGCTGCTCGCGAGCTCTCCTCGCAAAGAAGAAGGGAGGAACACCAACTTCTCAAAAGGAAAAGAAAGTGCACGAGAAGCGGGCAGTCGAATCAATTGAGGGGTGCTACTGCAGGGGAAATGTTATGTTGTTCTACCATAGTGTAAAACGATCCACCCAAGAATACAGGGCCCGAACAGAAGCCTGCAGAGATGAACATGGGAATACGGTGGTGGATACAGAGTCGGTGCTGAGGACTTGGAAAGACCACTTCTGCAGACTGTTAAACGGCGAAGACGACCAAAATTCCGTTGTCAGGCAGAACGTCCAACACCAAAATGAGTTAAGGATAGCGATATCCAAACTTAAGCTGGAGCAGAGCTGTTTAAAGCGGTGGGAGATGACTTGGTATGCAGCATGCACCAACTTATCTGCAAAATTTGATCGGAAGAAGGTGTGCAATGTTTTCCTGCGTAAGGGCATTTAAAAGGGTTAAATAGACTCCACGTTTATAAATACGGCTGATTGAGTTTTACTAACTTCTTAAGTAGTATAAAATAAAAGTTGAAATTTAAGTTATAACGGTATAAAAAATACTACTAACCTGGTTTCCGATTGAAGCTGAGGACAACCTTTGGAGCAACTGCAACCGGCGGCCGAGGAGAAATACTTTTTAATTGTCTATCCTTTTTAGATTTATTTTCCGAGGCCAGCTTTTCTTTAAGGGTTCTTCTTGTCATCGGTCTACCACTTGCTGCACTATTCAAATCTGTTGAAGACGAACTGAGAGAAGAGCGTCTACGTGAACGGACTCTACTACTGTCTTCTTTATGTCGATCCGACAATCTCACAGGTCTAATTGCATTAGTCGAAGGCGATTGGTCAGCTGCAGGTTTACATTTATCTGCGACAGTACGAAGATTGAATCTACGTTGACGTGTTTCTTTATGTTCAACTTCATTAGTTGCTACTTGTGCAGGACTCTTAACCTCATTCGAAGACGATTGTTCCTTATTACCGACATTCGACACATTGACATTGGCTCGCGCTTTTAGTCTACGTGTTCGTATTTCTAATTGTCCAATCCCTCCTTTGGCTACATTAGTAGAGTCTGCAGGTTTCGCTGAACACGTTTGATCAGCTGGAGGTAATTGCTCAACCGCTCTTTCTGTAGACTCGACAGTCGACTCCTTAATATTGCTACCGTCATTTGGTTTACGGTGAGGTGTTTCCACTTGCTCAGTTTCAGTTCTTTCTGCATTCGGCCGAACTGTTGGTTCCGCTGAACTGATTACATCAGTTGGAGGTAATTGTTGAACAGAACTCCCTGTAGATCCTACATTCGACTCAATTATGGTGGTACGAGCATTCGGTCTACGGTGACGTGTTTCCATTTGCTCAGTTTCCGTGCTTGCTACATTAGGACGTACTCTTGGCTTTGCTGAGCTAATTACATCTACTTCAACCATTTGTTCGACAATTGGTTCTTTATTTGCGACGTTTGATTCGGGTACAACAGGCTGATTATTTGAAATATCATCCTTGGTAGTATACGAAGTTTCGCACGAAGACTTTACACTACGTCGCATCTTTTTGGCTTTCCCATTTGCTTTCAATGTCTTTTTCCGCTTTCTCGATGTGTGGCGTACTTTCTCTGTCGCTGACTCCGTTATTTCAGTTTCTCTCCGTTCTTCTACAATTTTTGTTGGTTGTTCAGAGCCTTTCAATTCTTTTAAGCCAATTTTTTCCACTCTCCCTGTCCGAGTAATATGATTTACCGCGACTAGGATTGGCGCTTTTGGTGTTATATGCTGCAATCGCTTCGATTTGCTTTCTGTGGTCTGTTGTTGAGCCATCAATTCTGTCGACGCTTTGGATTTCACGGGAACTTTTGAAGATCGTAAATATTTCTCGATATCGTTTTTATTCAATCGTATGTTAAAAGAACGAGGTTGAAACTTGTAAGGCAATGGGGAGGTCTTCTTCTTATCTATCTAAATAAAAGGAAATGACTTATTTAGAAATTAAAATATAATACATAGTAGTAGGTAGTCAATGAAATAAAAAATGGGATTTTTTAAATACCTGCGATTGACTGCAATCGTTTAATATTTTGTAAAATACTCTGACATTGAGTGCTTTTGTTTTTATAAATCGTTTGCAAAAGGCAAGGTACGTTTGCGAGTACTATGTTTTCGTACAAAACGCGAAGAAAGTTGTTGCAGCTGAAGGGAAAATCTCAAGTAGAGGACTTCAACGACGAGGCGACGACCGATGGATGAGCTTTTAAAGTCGGTGATGGAATAACAAGCAGAGAGCGCGCATTGCTTGAACGACGTAATAGCCGTATTTCGAAAAAAGTTTTCTATTCCTCAAGCACTGTAAAATTGAAAAGATCCTATACTGAATGTCGACAGAAGTGCTTAAAGGCGCCAGTGGCTAACAAATACGTACAACTGCATTTATCAAGAAGTGGTCTTCCCTACGAGCTGGGAAAGCATACTCATCAATAAAGAAAAAGGTTCCACATGATATGCTAGGTTTTACCCGACCATCACCCCAAAACCCTTGGTTTGATGAAGAGTGTCGGCAAGCACATACAGCAAAGCGGCGGCCCTGCAGAGAAGGACGAGAGCATCTCGTGAGCTCTACGAGCAAAAGAGGAGGGAAGAACACCGGCGTCTTCGGAGGAAAAAGAAAGAGCATGAGAAGCGCGCGATCAAGGAAATAGAGCGGTGCTATCCCAGGAACAATGTTAGGAAGTTTTACCAAAAGGTAAAAAGAACGTGTCGTGGCAACAAGACCCTAACCGCACAGTCGGTGCTGAGAACATAGAAACATCATTTTTACAGACTGTTAAACGGCGACGAGGACACAAATTTCGCTGTCAGGCAAAATGAACCATGAACCTGGGCGATGACAGCCAAGACTCCCGCCCACCTGACCAAAATTAAGTGAGGATACCAATAGCTCAAGCCCAATAAGGCTGCTGGAGCGGACGGTTTAACTGCCGAGCTTTTCAAGGCAGCGGGAGATGGCTTGGTGTAGTGCATACACCAACTTGTGTCCAAGATTTGGTCAGAGGAAAGTATGCCTGATGAATGGAGCCTCAGCAATGTTTGTCCGATCCATAAGAAACGAGTCACTCTAAACTGTAACTATAGAAGCATCAGTCTCCTTAACATCGCTTACAAGATCATGCCTGCCATGTCTTGAGAAAATTGTGCGAAACTCGCAAGCCAACACCAGAGGCATAATTTTCCAAAACTCTACGAGCTGTACAGCGAAATCGACCTGGTCAGAAAAGAACGCATCAGTCGCCTAAGATGGCTGGGATATGTAGAGCGATTGGACACCAACGTTCCAGCACGTATAGTCTTCGATTACAGCGCGCTAACTAAACTGAAGCAGATAATGAGCGGGGATGAAAGACCACGATCTGGATCTTTGATTACCGAAAAAAAAATTGGTTCTCCTGACCGGAAATACGACTATCGTCGACTATCGTGATAACCAGTGGATAGCCGGATATTTTAACGCCACCAGAAGATAAGGCACAACGAGTTATGCTTGTAAGTACGGCGAAGCGCTGACAAACAATCTGACCCATGCACTGCGACATAGCCGGAAAAAATGTCAACTAGCGGCCAGAGCTGGAACCGTGTATCGAATGTCGAGTGTCAAAGACTTATAGGCAATATTACGAATTTAAAAACGGCACCACGTTAAGAACAAGTTTCTGGGTAGATAGGAGGAGAGTTTCTGCCGCGAGAGTACGACACTCGGTCGGACACGCCAAGAGGTTATGGCTTGACGGTACATTACTTATTCTCCCATTGTTTAGGTACATGTACCGCCATAAATTTAGCTTCTCGCAAATTCGATTTTTGAAACAAAGCATAGTAGGAATTATATCAAAAAAAAAAAAATATGCTTACCGTACTTTCCTTCTGCTGGATTTTTTTAATATTCTCCTTCCACCGGTGATTTCCTTTGGTGAATCTTTCCAATCGTTTCTGCGGCAAAGCAACTGTACTGAAAACGACTCGTTCGCTGTCTTTGGCAACATCACTTTGATTTGGAACAGCGCTGAGCAACTGTTTGCTGCCACTTTCGCCTGTGCTACCTTTCAGTGGCTTTGCCGATTGTGAGGTAAGCTTTTCACTTGATTCCAACTCTTTAGATTTGCCTTCTGGTGTTGACTTTTGTGTAGGACTGTCCTTGTTCGGTGTATTCGATTGATCAGATTTAGAATCATCAACAAAAGTAGTTTTATTCTTAGCACAAGGTAGAGACGAATTAAGTTCAGATATTGTATCCTTTAGCGCGTTTCGTTCACACATTTCTTTAGTTTCTAAAAGCTTCGTAGCCGTTTGGGGTGCACCAACCAAATTTCTAATTTGTTCTGCAATAGTAGGCACTTTCTTTTCTGTTGTTTTCGTTGCAACCGAAACTGATTGCTGCACTACAGTAGACGCGTCCTTGCGGGGTATTTTCTTTACAATCAAATCGGGAAATTGCGGAAACATGGGTACGTCGCTTTGAAGCACTTCCTTTACAATTAAATCCCGATTTTGTGGAACAGTCGATGCGTCCTTATGGGTTATTTTCCTCACAACTAAGTCCGGGTGTTGCGAAACTATAGCTTCTATAGGCGAACTCTTTGCAACTACATCTGTAGCAGGTTGTGCATCGTGAGGTATTCTCTTCACATCTTTTTCGGGCACTTCCTTAACAGTTGGTTCTAATTGTGGCGAAGCAATAGGTGCATCGATCTGAGGCATTTGCGGCGAAGCAGTCGGCACTTCTTTATCGGGTATCTTTTTAATAATTAAATCTACAGGTGGCTTTATGGACTTCAAACACATCGATCCGAATTTGATTCGAACATTTTTGTCTGGTGTTGCGGCACCCCTATTATTCCCATACTCAGTACTGTGCTGCGGTGATTTTAATGAGCTTGGCTCAGACGCAAAAGCAACTTTTTTCATCGCCGTATCAGAACTTGGCTCATTTGTTTTGGTCGTGTCTTCGATGTTGGATAACCTCTTCTTATTTACATATGTCTTATCATTATCCCGCTTTACAGATGGGATATAGTCGGGATCTAAAAAATGCAGGTCATCTTTAGAAATAGAACTTCCAGGATCGTCTGTGTCGTTTGTTGCAGTTACAGTTACATTTGTCACAACAGCAGTTGTATTAGCGCTCGGCGATATTTTCTCTATGGCATTGTTTAACGGTAGAGGTTGCAGCTTGGGCATTTTGTCATTTGATACTGGCTGATTTGGCCTTGACGTGGACGAATTAATTGAAATGTCCTTCTTGTTACTACCAACTGGTGGTTGTTGATCTGTCCTTTTGTCGGCAGCGATTATTTGAGATGGTTGATGTTGAATACGTTTGTTTTGACTCGAACTCATTTCATCTATTATAAATAAACAAACAAACATTTTAGATGTGTGCTATTTTTTACTTCTTAAATTTAAAGACTAGACTGGCCTTACTAAGATTTTAAATATCGCTCTGAGGGTACAAAAAGATATGGAAGAAGAGTTCGGCATTAGGACAAACTTAACAATTAGCTGTTTGAAAATACAAGACGAGATATGAGGTCAGGAACTGAATAGGAGAAGTGTTAGTGAAAACTCTCAGAACTGAGATGTTTAGCTTCGCATGAGAAAACAAATATTCTACCGACTTTACTGGTGGAATGCAATAAATGTATGGTTGGTTGGTTGAAAGTGGATGCCAACACACTTAGACCAACATAGCTCTATTACAGATCATATTAGATCTCTCTATTAGTTGGACCATTTTGAGCTCTTTATAAAGTGTAAGAGGCTTCTGATGTCAGTGTCTGTCGGATCACCCAAATCGTTATAATGGAAGGCTTTCTTCTACGGGAGAGAGCTGGGCAGGAACAAAGAAGGTGAGAAATAGTTTCCTTCTCTTCCTCATCCATACAGATTCTGTAAAAGTCGTTGGCGAAAAGGCTTAGCCTTACGACATGCTTTCCTATCAGGCAATGTTCAGTAATGACACCTAGTGTGGTGCCGATATGCAATCTGTGAGGCATATAAATTTCTTAGAGCGTTTCAAAACCAGCTTAGGTCAAATTTGTTTTGTCGCATGTTGCTAGACAAGTAGTGCCACTTGTCCCCCTAAGATTTGAACTCTCGATAGCATGCAGGTTCAATTTTTGTGTGCCTTTGTCCGGCAAGATGGGTTTAGTTGTTCCAATTGATTTTGGCGCGCTCATCGGCCTTACAATTTCTTGGAATGGCGCTATGCCCCAGCACCCAAAAAAAGGTGAAGATTGAACTGTTCAACCGTCTCCATAAGAGATGATCGGCAGTCGAGGGTTACTTGAAAAGTTATAGAGATCGAATCTAAGGATTTGATAGCTGCTTGGCTGTCCGAAAATATGCAGATATCTTTAACGGATATTACTTTTTGAGAAAACTCCCCCACCAACTCCGTCTTTGGTTTTCGAGCCGTCGTCAGCATAGATGTGAATTGATTCATCTTCTAAAAATGTGTTCTCATTCCATATTGTTCTGGAAGGGATGGAGACGAGATAGTTCTTGTCAAAATTTAGTGTTGGAGTGGTGTAGTCTGTGTTTTCGGTTGAGATTTTGATGTTCTTCAGAATGGAAGCGTAGCTAGTCCTTCCTTCACCACTGTGAGGTAGCTTTAAGGCGAATGGCTGTACTCACTGTTATTTGCTTGCTAAATATACCAAGGAGTAATAGATGAACCATTATGTCCAGTACTGCAGAGAGAGTTGTGCGTAGTGCAGTAAGTAGTAAGCGATCGCCGTGCATTTTTCACCTTCCAGGATTGTTAGTAGTTCATTGACCACCAAATTCCAAAGAAGGGGAGAGTGAACACCTCCTTGCGGAGTGCCTCTACTAACAGAGCTTCTTGCGGACACCTTACCCGGCTTGGAGTCGATGATACGGCCATTAGGCAGGAGATTAATAAGTTCGCAAAGTGAGCTGCCGACATTCAGGTCTCATAGCGCTATCGCTGATGTATTGACGTTGGTAAAAGCACCTTCTATGTCAAGGAAGGCAACCGTTGTATACTCTGTGTACTAATGTGTGTGATGCCGTCTCCACTGATTTACCTTTGCAGTATGCATGTTGGGCCAGTGACAGTGATTTTTTATCGATTCTGTTGCGTAAGTGGATATCAATCAGTCTCTAGTGTTTTTAAAGGGAATGATGATGGACTAATAGGTCTGAGATCTTTAGAATTCGGATGGGAGCATTTACCTGGTTTGGGTATGAAGAAAACTTTAACTTCCCTCCATATCTTTGGAATATATACAAGATCAAGACAACTTTCCAAGATTGTCTGGAGCATCAGCCGATGTCCGATGATTTCTGCAGTTCGGCAGGTATTTTTTTGTCAGATCCCGCTCATTTATATGGTTTGAAGATGTGGATTGCACAGTTTAGTTTACTTTGTGTAATTATATTTGAGGAGATGTAGTAGTAGATTGAGAAAATCTTAGCTGTATGTCGTCCAAGACCCATCGTCTTTCTTGAGGAAGAATTGGATTAGAGGAGAAAACTTTCCTTATCCTTAAAGCCTCAGTTGCTTCTTCTATTTTATCACAGAATAGTCTGCAAGAATTACATTTGACTTTTTTGTATATTTAGTAGAGTTGCGAACTAGTTCCTGGAAACATGTTCGAGGAACTATATAGTTCCATAGACATTTTCCGAACGAACTGGAACTGCGAACGAAAGTGATAGTAAGGAATAGAAGAACGAGAGAGCTGTGAACATATGATGGTACTGGTACGTTTGGATATGGCCATGGATATAGACATGGATGTATATGTACAGTTCCAATTCCGATACTATACGCACACACGTTTCTTGCCCATTAAGGCGCGAAAGGCGTGCATGTGTTTCTTCTGTATCTGTTTACATATACACATTTTTCTTGTCTTTCGTTCACGTTCATTTATCTCTTCTCTGTGTCGGACTCGGAAGTAGATGGTATATGGGTGGACATGTTTATATGCAGTTTACGAAAAGATAGGAAATGTTTCCGTCAGAGAACATAGTTCCTGAAACTATACAGGTCCGGAACGACCCATCTTATTATGTTATTCCTTGTACAAGTCCCAGTCAAATGCGTTTATCGTACTTTTTGCATATTAAATAGTTTTCTACAATTAGTTCAGAGAGGACCTAGACCAGCATTCCTACAATGCGGCGTTTTCTTACCCCTGAGTTGGGCCAAAGGGCAGGAAGAAGTCATTGCCTCATTGAGAGCGAAGGTAGGATTCTCAACCAAGTTCTTGAGAGTTACAGGGGGAGTTAAGGTGATGATAAATGTATAAATAAATGAAGTTAATTTTAACTTTAAAAAGTTAACTAAATTTGCAGCGGAAAGGAGTTGATTTTTACACTTTCGCAAAACTGCTATAGCTAAGAAGTTAGTGCAGAAAATCGTAGATTAGAAGACGGTTCAGAACCTCCTCAAGAAACACGAAGGAGAACAGTTCCAGACGGTTCTCTACCCATGAACCGCAATACTTTTCTGTTGTCATCTGTTTATTTCTGTGCATCTCAGAGTAACAAAGCAAACCGATAAACACTGAAAAAAAAAAAACAAAATTTGGCTATCTTCTTGTGCATACAGTCATGCAATTTAGGGAAATATATATGTACGTACAAGCACTTAATAAACATACTCGAGTAGCGAGAGGAACCTCTCTTCAATACCACAATTTGCTGGTTTTAGCCAACCCAATTTAGGGAAATAATATGTGATTCAAAACACCCGATACGATATTCGACAAATGACTTCAACTAACAAAAATTTAATAAACAAAAATGTAAACAAACTTACCTTTAGTTTGTTCCTGCTTAGCAGTACTAGCTGCCGGTTTATTTTTCAGATTTTTTGTGTCCTGTAGTTTTTTCTTTTTGACTCGCTTTTTACCATCCGAACTCTCCGACGACATGTAAGAGTCCAAATCAAAATTACCCTCACTGAATTCATCTGAAACTAAAATGTAATCACATAGGCATTAGTCTTCCAAGTTATTTGTCACATTCACTGTAACTTACAATCAACTGAATCTAGGTCTGAGATACCTCCAATGATTGAATTATCTAAATCCGAGTCAAAGTCAAAATCATCCACCAAACCATGTTTGTCCACATCAAAGCTCAAGAAGCCATCATCATCTATACCTGGAAATATAAAGCTTTTAAAATAACGATTACTTGAAACAAGTTGACATGTTAACGAACTCAACGGATCCACCCCTGGGCCATGAAATGGATTTACTATGGCATTGACGGTTTTACTTTGTTGTGCATTGTTTTTAGCAACGCTAGCAACAACAGTTTGAGCTGTTGAAGACACAAGTGGAGGCGATTGAAATAGCTGTCCCATGGTGTTGCTTTTCAAAGGTGGAGAGCTATTTTGCATACTTTGCTTTGTAGGATTACTCTGAAAATATCAAAGTGTTAGCATAAATGGGGATAAAGCGAGCAAAAGAAACTTACAATACGCTGGAGTGTCGGTTTAACTGTAGCAACTGACTTTAATTTGTCTAATCTTTGGAGGACAGACGAATTATTGCGATTGAATGTTGATAATTTGTACGCTGGTGTTTTTGGTGGTTCTATTGTTGTTATTGTGCTCAAATAGGTTGGTGTAGCTGGGGGTTATAGAAATTTCATAAATTAATGCATTGGATGTGAAGAACATGTTTATTTACCTGGGAGTGTATTGCTTTTTGGGGAGGAAGGAGGTTTTTGTAATACATCAACGCTTAGCTATGAAAAAAAATTAAAAAAAAAGAAAATTTGTTGCTGTTGTTTAAAATTTAAATAATGAAGAAAATTCGCATAGGCTATTTTATTGACTACTAAAATAGATGGATAGTTATACTAGACTAGTGCTCAAGGGTTTCACCTTGAACAGTCAATAGAATAAAAAAGTCAATAAAATAAAATAGGGAAAAAAGAGAGCTGTGGCAGATTGAGTCTGAACAATTGTGGATTTTGCTGAGTAAGAAGCGAGGAGTTATAACGATTCTTGCTATCTAGGTTTGACGCTGACAATATCTGTTGTGAAATTATTGTCGAATTTCAGTCTATAAATGATCGTTGAGAGAACTTGAAGACACAGTCGCTTTTGGTAGGAATGACAGCTATTTCGAGCTACATCATCAGACCCGTTTTAAGTGATCGTTTGCTGAATAGTTTTTCAATTCTGACAGTCAATTGTTAGATTTATTGCTGAAGGATGACTCTTAAGATGGAATCTCTTGTGTTACAGGTCAATGCACATTTAATGAGCGACGAGTGTTGCGACAATGCTGTTGAAGGGGCGCTATACAGTTAGCTAATTTAATAGACCATTAATGTCTCTGTTTCAAAGTTGTTTTAGTTGTGTACCCAACTAGATTAAGGCAGTGTATATACTCGATATTAGGTCGGAGAAGCCTAGTATCTAACGACAAGACCTTAGGTTAGAGGGCCAGTTTGCAATAAATGCAATTTTACCCCAAAAGCCATTGAGACCCATTGTGATTGCCATTTTATAGTGCATACAACTAACAAAACCATTCGGATTTGTTGATAAATCTTCTTAAATCTGGTAGAGATATCGTAGGTAGATCTTCCAAGCCGTCAAAGAACCCTGCTCCCATACAAGAATAACAGCGTTCTTGGAGGGCTGGGCAGTGACACAGGAAATATTCCATAGATTCTATTTCCTCTTCATTCTGCAGAAGTCGTTTGTAAAGATACCACGTCTTTTAGCCATGGATTTGATTTCCATCGAAAGATGTTAAAATCTTTAACCTTTTGGTGTCAATTGCGGGCGATAAACTGCGAGTTATCATAGTACAACCGGAAGTGTTGTTCCATCGTTCTTTAGCCAAGCCCAATGTGACATTGTAAATGACGCTCTTAGATGCGTTGAAAGGTGGTACGTAGTACTTGTCTGTCAGCTAATAGTATGTCCATTTCAGAGCGGCATCCTCCACACCAACATGGCCAGGAACCCAGCACAGTAGTACTTTGTGATGATTTATTGCTCTCAATGCCGAGAGGCACTGGCGGATTGATTTTGAGTTTACCAGATTGGAGTTAATCGCTTTAAGTGCGGCTGATTTGAGCTCGAGAACACCGCTCTTAAAACCTCGGAAACTAATCTCGTAATTAATTTTCTAAAGTTTGAATGTTTTATAATTCAAAATGTCACCGACGCTACTTTCCACGAGGTCCCAAAAAAACATTCGTGTTTATAAAAAATATAATTTGTCGTGTGTCTTTTATTGACGGTGTTCTTATACATTCATTCGTAGATTTTTGCCCGAATTCACCCACCATTCCAGATGATTGAACACTATACACATAATTGAAGGTACACACATTTGATATGACAATCGAAAGGCTTAGTTTGCTTGACACCATCCTGTGGGTTATGATGGCGGTAAAAGGTGGCAGTACATTGTTTATGAAGGCAGAATACCCAACTACGTATCGGATAACACACACACATCACACAAACAAATTCTTTTCGTACTGTAAGTCGCGACAAAAGAAGAAGCCACATCAGTGCGTTTATTTTTTGTCAAGGGATACTAGTGTGATATGAGACTTTTGTTTCTGAATCACCAACGAGATGACAAGTGGTCGGAAGTCCAAAAGAACTACATCAACACATATTAACTTCTGAGTATACATATATAAAATTAAAATGTTCACGACATTTGTCAGCCGATATATACGCAACGGCACCAATTAGGAATCTACTCACCTTACTAATGGGGGAGGTTATATCTGCACTTGTATTTGGTTTTGCAATGAACTGTGACATAGCTGGTTCTTCTGAAAGAGCCAGTGCTGGGTCATCAACTGAAAGGAAACGAATTCTGATTAATTATGTGTAATTGATAGATGCAGATGTAATAGGACCTACTTAATTCCTTATATATGCCATCCAATGAATCCATTGACACTCTGTTGGCAGAAAGTCGGGATGTACAATTGTTGTCACCTAAAATTAAAATAAATTTAGTTGCTTTGGAATGCAATGCAGGGCGAATAATGGCGAAAATAAATATATATACATATTTCTCAAGGCAAAAGAAGTGTAAAGTAGAAACTGGGAACCGAATAAGATCTCTATTTGTCTTATTGTATGAGTGCTTAAAATCTTAGTCCCACAACTCAGTAAGCGCTCATCAATGCAGTGTTAGAACTTTTAATAACCAAAAATAATTTTTTGAGAGATTCTAACAGATTTGCACTAAGGTGCTGTCAACAGCAGATATTGCCAAGTGGAATATGTTAAAAAGTGGTTAAAAGTTCGTAGGCTTAGCCAAAAAATAAAGAACATTAAGGCCATTTACCAAGCGAGCACCTCAAATTCGGAGGTGATGTTTTTGGTGCGGATAGCAAATCATAAACCCATCTACAAAACCAAAGCGATGGTATGTCTTTCAAGAACTATCAGAGCATATCCCAATTCAAAGTACCTACTGTGTGAACGTATGAAAGCCTTTTGCAACGCATTAACCGACAGAGCAATCGTAGACCGAATTCACGCGATTATGCTGTCAATAAGAAGGGGCAACCAACATCGAGGAATCAGAGAATGCTTAGGATAAGGTTACTTTTTATAACGCAGATTTGCTCTACGGATTAATTAATTAATTAAACGCCAATAAACATTGAAGGTAATCCAGTGAAGCAAATGCAGCCACTCGTAGATGGAGTACCTACTTGAGATGTATGGTTTTACTGATGAGTTTGAAAGTAAATTCGTGATTAAGAGGAAAAATTGTCTTTTAAGGCAATATCGAATTATAATAGGTATCTACGTAGAGGGGAAATTTGTACACCATTGGCATAAACTATGTATGTATTTTGTTTTAATTGTTAGAGGCAGTTCATCAAAAATACAAAAAAGTATTTCTCAAACTGACCTTTTGTGAACTTTTTCCTTGCCACAATCAATGATTCAATTAGTTATCCAAGTGTTTTCGGTTATAGGTACGCCTGTGTTGTATAAGAATGTGATGAAAAAAAATATCAATTTCAATATGTGCGCCTTCTTTGGTATGAAATGCAAGTTATCAAAACTTCCCGATTGCTTTTACATTACCTAATTGTAGTTGCTACCGATTAAATGGAGAGACTTGTCAATATGTTGAAAACAATCCAATAGTCAAACTTTTCACGCTCATAGATTATTAGATGCACATATTCCGACCCCAAACTGGCAGACTATCGAAAATACGGCGAGACCAATCTTAGGCAATCTTAGGCAGGGAAGTAGTTCCTGATTGACGAAGGAAGTACAGTGTGGTGCTCTTTAAAGTTGATTAATTTCGACGACCAACCGAGTTCATTGCAGTAGTGCGCAGTGGTATGCAGAATCTATTTATAAACTTTGCTATTTATGCATTTTTAAACATTTGTTTAAACAATTCACTAATTTATCAGTTGACAGAGCTAGATTCCTTTTTTGCCAATAGCTTGATAACTAGATAAACGCACTTGCACTATACATAGGACAACATTGACAGCAGGAATAGATATTAATTCCATTGAATGCAAGTCTGATACTTACTTGGTAGAATAAAATCTTCGTATTCCTCTAAATACTCTATGTCCTCCATCGTTGTGTTGAATTGAAACTATTTGCAGGCGTAATGTTGATGTTTAAATTAAGGTTTAAAATTTAAACTTTCTATTAAGCTACTTTTCTACTTTAAAAAGGTACGCTTATGTACCGACCGAAACAGATATCCTTTGTATATAAAAATTTCGCGCTCGGGCTGCGTTCATTAAATTAGTTGCTCGTGTTTTTTTTTATTGACATTCTCAAATTCCGCTCTTTTAGATTTCTAAAGTCCAAACGTGCCCTCTGCTCTTTCTGTGTTGGGATTTGTGCATTTGGAAAATGTTGAAGCCGTCACGTATTTTTTCGAGCAAGACAGAAGACACTAAAAATATATCAAATTCAAAAGAAATTGAGTAATGCTGGGTTTCCATTTGTTCATTTCAAATTGACAATCGACGTATTTTTATGCCAATTCAAAAATTGGCAAGTGGAAATAGTGAAAAATTGCTTGCCAATGAATTGACAAACAGCGTTTGCCAATAACTGACAAATAATTTGATTGACAAGTGAAAATAGCTGAATTGTCAAACAAAATGTCACTTTGTCTATAATTGACAGTGAAAATTAATTGGCATCAAGTTCATAGGTCTGTCAATCAACAGACAAACGATTTTTTGCCAATAATTGGCATTAGTGGAAATGAACTGACGGTGGTGTAGTTCAATGACATACACGCGAGAGCTGTCAAACTTTGTCAATCAACCAACATGTGATAACCCTCATTAATGCGTGGTAATGCTCTCAAAATGCGAAATATGTATACAAAAGTAGGTGCGTAGTCACTCGGATAAATGTATTCGTATAAGTTACATTTGACTACTTTTGGGAAAACGCAATCAAAGTTCAAACATTTTTTTCTTAAAAACCATAGGGTAGATTTTCTTAAAAATTAAAGGACTTATGCAGAAAACATTTGACAACTGAATAGAGTTCAAATCGGATCAATATTCTAATTAAAAAATAAATTAGAAATGAAAATGTGTCCCATAATGCCCTTGTCGTTTCACCAAATCTTTTTGTCACCCGAACACATACGACACAATTTTAACACATAGGATCCTATACGATAATTTATTATCTTGCTCCCGAAGCAGAATAATTTGCTAACAGCTAAAATTTTTGTTTTCCACCATTTTAGTGTCAGAAAATTATCCGCGGATAGTCATTTAGCCCAATTGACACACCCCTATCGTGGTGGAAAACGAATTTTCAAGCTGTGAGAAAAGTATCCTGCTCCGGGAGCAAGATAATAAATACGAAAATTATCCGAAGATAATTATTTAGCGCAATCGATGCTCGGTCGAAGACAGTACTACGAAATGCGTAAAAATGAGATCGACCTTAAATTGTGGTTGATTTATCAACCCAGAATTATAGATAGACAAAAGACAAACATTCCTCAAGAAATCAAAAATGAACAAACTACAATTTTTTATAGGAAAGCATAATTCCTCAGTCCATCGCAATAAAAATATAAATATAACCTAGATGGCCATCAAAATTACACACATTTCGCATGCTATGTGTTGCTTTTCATACTGTCAGTCAACAATTTAGTATTTAGCACCATTGTGTTCTTCCGTGATTGGTTTCACTGACGTTGTAAATGTACCTATTTGTCACAAATTTTATAGCGTTAGTGCTGTCGATGGATGGGTTTTGTATGAATAGGGTAGGAGTCAAATCGCAAATAACTAATGTCGTTTTCGGTTGGTCGTCCAGAACCATCCGGAAGAACTCTCCGCTATTCTGAATTCAAATCCAGAAGCAAAGCGGTGAAGCGGTGTCAGTTTGGATCTTCACGTGGAATGTTCGCTAAACTATGATATTTACCGTGACTGCTATAGAGATCAGTGGCAGACCTTATTTGGATGGGAATTTATCATTCATGGCAGAATTAGTAAGGAAACCTTGTGCTATTAATGCGTTAAACCTAGTACGCTGCTGTTTCGAAAGGAAAAATCCCATACAAAAGTGACAGAACGAAATCGTGAACGAAAAGTAGTACGTGGCTGCTGCGAAATAATGGCGCAAAGTGGGTACTTGTAGTAGATTGCTTGGTACAATTCTCCACTCTTTTTTCACACACAATTTATTGTCCGGGACATTAATTGCTTGCGCAAATTTGACATTGCTTTTTTTTTCGGGGTTGTTTTCTTGTTATCTCCCGAAGTGGACGATATTGAATTTGTATATTCGCAAGAATTAGAGCAGCAATATCAGGAAGATTACCCACCACCATTAGCACAGTGTCATTAGTGAAAGTAATAATAATAATTGCTTTCAATAACAAAATACAAGTTCATGCTTTTGTCTTATGGCAATGGTACTTGTGTAGCAGCTGATGCAATTCTCCACAAATTATTTTCCGCGGTCTTTTCGCAGACGTTTGGCTGCGCAATTGGAGACCACCGGAAAATTTCGTTTTACAGCAGCGTACTAGTCTTTAGCAGAGTATCGCTCAGCTAAATGGATTCGCTTAAATTTAGCTCAATTAATTTTTGGAGAGAATTTTGTATGGGAGCTAAAATTTAGCTCAAGCAGCGTACTAAGCTTGTGAATCAGTGAAAATCTTATTACAGTCCGCATCAAGCTAAATTCGCTAAGATCATTCCGATTTGCACTCACGTGTAAAAAATCTGACGCTACCAAAGATTGTTTTTACGAACTCCTTGATAAAATATAGTGAGCATTGCCGTAAGCAGGTACGACGGCAAAATCCAATCCACGTCATGACTTTGCTGCCGGATGTAATGTACTATAGCTGACATACACTTTCCTCACATCACACCGCGTCTCCACGGGCAATATTTCATAGCTTGCCATCTGTCATTTCTGATAGAAAGAAATAACGATAGTATGCAATAAAATGTAGGGTGGGCATTTCATATCATACAATTTCCATAGCCATCACACGAAAACACATGCGTCACAACAAAAAAGTACATCCCATAGCATACTATCGATAGCAAGCTATGAGCAGAGCAATAGATGGCATACCATTTTTCATAGAATACTATTTGTGGTCTCCACGAGCAATTTTCATAGCATACTATATGGCAAGCTATGAAATATTGCTCGTGGAGACGCGGTGTCGGTGTCACATTCATAAAAAAAAACAGCCAGAATGATCATATTCCCTGACGGCCGCCGCTAGACTCACAGGGGCCTGTAAAAGTTCCTACGCACGGAGGTAGCACGGTCCGTGTAAATCAGTACTATGAAGAAATTTCTTCGCTTGGTTTCATTTTCTATTGGCGTTCCGACAGTCGTTGCTAAATTGTTTGCAGTTGGAACGAAGCCAATTTTATCTTGCCCAATTACACCACTCAGCGCTAGCAATCAGATGACCAAGAAATTGCGTCCAATTGTAGCGCAATAATTAAGCGCCTTTTCTTGCATGAATGAACGCAATTAGATAAATTCATGGCGATGCGGTATTTGGAAAGAAAACCGATATGTACATCTGAAAAAGTTCACTGGTTTACATTTTTTCAATTAATGAAATTTGTGAGTTGTTAAAATTTATCGGTTTTAACTTGTTCAAACAAAAAAGTTAATTTCCTTCATTAATTAATTTATTAAATGTGTCGTTTGCCGCGTATTGCAGTTTAAAAACGATAAAATAGCGCAAATAGGTACATATATCGGGTCAACAGATTCCAAAGTGTAGTGATGTTTTGTGAAAATGTCATTTCCCAATTAAAAATAGTTTTTATAAAAACAATGCTAAACTGAAAGTTTTGTTAATATGATTAATCCAATACATATTGCTGCAGATCAATTGTAAAAACGGTCTGAAGTACAATAATTTATGTTAAACATTAAAGCCATCATTCGGAAATTAATTAATTGCAACACGCGAGATATCAGCGATATTTTATAATTTTTTTCCTGCCATTTCTTTGTTGAGTTTTTTTTTTTCTTTGGATGAAGGAACAAAATGGCGGAATGAATTGAGTGTGATCGAAACTATTTCTTTGGATGAGACATAATTAGTTTTTTTTTTTTTATTAATTTATGTATAAATGAAGGTAGTTGCGAAATTCAAGTGCATATTTTTTTTGATTTTTCACAAGTGAATTGGACGTTCAAAATTCTAAAGACTACATGATTGCAAGTATGTATGGTTTTTGTAGATTGTTTTTATTTTTTTTGTGTATTATATTTCCAAACATTTTAAATTGCTCCTCTTTAGTTTAAGAAACGTTTTCATTTATGATTCTGAGGTAATAGACATTTTTCCATTAATGGTATCTAACGAACAAAAATGCACTACAAAACTGCGCAGTTCGATGTAATTTTTTGTACGAGGTAGACTCAATAAACGTCAATAAAGTTCACCTTTGCATCGCAATTATATCATACGTCATCATGATTCAAAGTGTCTATTCATCTTGAAATCATTGCGTTTGTTATAAATTGCTGCTTGTGTGCTGTGTTACTTTAAAATGTTTCACAGACTAGAACCGTCGTTTGGCCCACTTTAGTTTCCAATACGACCACCTTCTGCTGCTGTTGCCTTGTGCTGCACAAGCGGTCATCATTTAACATTTTCCCAAACAGCAGTCAGCAGTAGTTTGTGCAAAGGACTCCAATTAAAAAGTGTGTATGTATGCATTACGAAACGAAATAAACAATTTGCACTTTTCTTTCACATTTTGCCGTAAAAGAAAAATTATTATTTGCCCTTACTAACAGGTGTGGCCCAAGGCGCTGCCTTGAGTCCCTTTTTATGCGATTTTTAATTTGTGGATGACGTACGATACAAACAATTTTCAATAAGTTTGCATAATCGATTTCAGTACTGTTAACGTTTGTTTGGTCACAACATTCTTGTCCATCTTTTATCAATACACTGTCTGGACAAACGAAACTAAAAAAAAAAACAAATTTTCTGCCTTACTATCCAGCAGGTCTCTAAAAAACAAACCACAGTAGACAATTTAATAATTCACTAGAAAAAATGTGTGTTTCGCTACGCTACAAAACAAATCAATCAGTTACCTTTATATATCCAATTGCGTGAACGTACCTATAACAAGCTGACAGACATATCGTTTATCTAATGTTTAATGCGAGTGTCAACTACTCTCATTTATTGTGGGGAGCAGCCTCTAAAAATGTCTCTCCCGAACAAATTAAATAAATATTGTAATGTATCACAGACATATTTTATCCATCCATTTGTGTTCTATCCAAATCCAACAAGCAAAGTGGAGGGCAATGTAGGATACTGTCTTTTTCTGAATAAAGATGTCAGAAGGAAGTATTCTGAATACAAAATCTTATTTTATTATTGCTGAGTTTGTGGAAATTAATTATTATGGACTAGAGAAAAATATAATTTTTTTTTTCCGGTGGCTATAATTTGCAAATATACATAGTTTGGATTATCTACTGAGTGAGGGTCCTAACTTTAACGTCAGAATATCCGCAACTCGAGAGTATAATTGTTACCTCAATTTAGCTGTTCAAATAAAAGGAATAAGTTTGTAGGTGTCTTGCGTTCGTAAAAAAAACTCACTTAAACGAATGTCTTTGAGCAGCAAGTCTTAAGATTCTATCTAAGATTCCTCCAACAAGTTGTTCAATCTAGTATCGCTTACAAACTCGACTATTGACCCCTTAATTAGCAGAGTGTTCTTTTGGTCATCTTTACAATCTCAAATTGCTATCTGTTCACTATGCACTTTTGCACAAGGCGATTTTGAATGACATTTCCTGTAGATGCATAATAAATTTGCTCGACCCATCGTCGTCAATAATCTTCATGTCACAAACAGCTCCTCAAATAGTTTTTTGGTGTATGCAAATTCGAGCTGGTAAAAACCGATGCTTGCAAATAAACAATTCGCAGTATCTGTCAAATGCAATTGAAAGCGTTTGTCAGAAATGAATTTGGCGATTTACACTTCTATACGCATTTTGTCTTGAATTCAATTTCATAGGTTAAGTTAGATTCGATTGTCAGATCACGTAAAATAAAAACGATCGAACGATATCGTTTTCACACATGCTGTCTCTACTCTATCATATCTTTGGCAATAATTAGAGACTATTGTCGAAACGATGTTAGGGTTATAAGGAGAACCTCACAAAACACTAGGCACCTTAGTGTGCTCATCACGAATCTTGGGAGAAACATCTTTTAATAGAAGGTGTAATGTCTTCCCCGACACCTATATCATTTCAGAATCTACACAGATCTGTGTATGATAGTCCTAGTCTTTTGGCGTGCTTGCTAATTGACCAGACAGGTCTTCGTATCTGTTGCTTGATTTACGGATTACGGAGCCACCGCGTGCACTTGTGTTTTGTTCAATTTATATTCTCAGGTTTGCCCTCCTAAGTTTAAGAATTTCCCTAGTCCGTCTGTAGTCCGTTCCTGGCCAATCAATATCTTAAAACTCTTGCTTTGGTTTTTCAATGCTTGCAAAAATAATAAGTTACTACACAAAATTGTCATGTGTGACTGCATGTATTTTGTCAAGCGTAGGTAAGTCGAAATTGGTTCTCACGTCACACAAAAGTAGGCGGAGCAAGGGCTTTAGTACGAACTAAATTCTTACGCAATTTTGTCGAACCATGTTTTAAGTCTCTGCAATCGTTTTGGGTCTTCTCTATCTAACTATGTACGTCGGCCTTCTTTCCGTTAGGCAAATGACTTACAGTTGAATATGTTGTAGGTATGTTGTTTCTATTTGCCACCGTTATTATCCACTAATCCAATATCTCGTATAGCGGTTTACGATAGTGCTTGACCAATTTAGATGTTATTACTAGCTGTGTCTGTGTCGATAACGATGTCGATGATGTTTATGAAGTTCTATAAATTTTCTGCCTGAAAAAGAAATAATTTTTTGTTCGCTGGAATGGTTGGTTTGGGGAAAATTGTTCGATTTTTAACATAGACCCATTTGTTTATATGTCCAGTGTATATATTAAGACTTGGGCCCACCATCAATCCCTATGCTCGTTTATAATGAAGCTACAGCTTTAGACAAAGCTAATCTGCTTGCTGCTGCACATTTGGCTTGCTGCTAAGTGTTCCGAGATTGTGCTTTGCAACCAGCTGTACTACTTAAAAACGGCAAACATAGCATACGTCCATACCCTGTCGTCTCTTTCGGTTGGAGTCAAAGAGTCTTTAAACAGGAGTGCTAGTATCATATCCTAGCCTGACTCACTCGCACTTTTTTGTACAACTCGCAGAGTTACACTTCTCCAAACCCTATCAACCTTAAAGGGGGGTTATTCCAAAATGCGCGGCGGATCGTATTAAAAGCGAACTGTGCTCTCCAGTTTTTTCCAATTAGACTTCCAATTTTCCATTTATTTTCCCAAAAGTTTGACAGATTTTTCCCGTCACAAGAATTCAGTTTATTTTTTATCCGCAATAAATCCGCCAGCAATCCGTCATCTAAATATCTATCGCTTTTGATTGGATCAAATCGCTTTTGGAAATACAAAAATACAAATCCGCCATGAAAAGCGATCCGCCGCGCGTTTGGGATTAAGCCCCCGGGTCCGAAATCCATTCATCTGTAATGGAGTGCTACTTATGGGGATTTTCTGTGGCTATGCGTGTAAAATTTACATAATTCAGTGACGTATCGCTCGCTCACTGATGCGGTAATTCGACACCGAGTCGATATAGTCCTGTATCTTGACAAGGTCTCACTACTTAATTGCTCTATTATACAAAAGAAACAGCATTTGGTAGCGTAACTTTTTCAAAAATGTCAAACTAAATGACTTCTATATAACGTGTCTCTATAAACGCTGTCGTATGCGGCCTTAAAGTCCGGAAACAAATTGTGGGTATCGATCTGGAATTCCTGGCGTCTTTATCGGAATCTGACATAATTTAAAAACTTGGCATTTTGTAGACTTACCCGGCATTAAAGCGCAGCCAATCAGTTCATTGACAAATGTTATCAATCGTTTACACAGTACCCCAAAGAGGAAGATGTTTTTGATATTAAAGAGACTGATGGCTCCATAGCGCAGAAAGCAGACTTCCTACTTTCTTGCTAATTGGGCAAACGATGCAAAGCTGTGATATTTTTAAATTCGGACCTGATGCGGACCGAGGCTGGCATAAAGCCACGTAAACATGTTACTTGCAGCATGCAACATGCAGAGGTCTGCGAACAAACTATCACACTATTTCTACGCCCACCATTGTTGTGGAAAAGATCCGTGAAAAGTGTCAAACTTCAGCGTTTTTCGATTTATGCATTTCTAGGAATTATTTATGAAGTAAAGTTCTGTTAACCTTTGAGTAATCCTTAAGCTGTTGCAAAGGTAAATCTTGGATGCGCTCATTTTCTTACTGTTAAGTGATAACTACGTAGGTAACTTTTAAAATCCAATGTGCAACTGCATTCTGCCTTGTGCATATGAGGCTGTGCTTTTTATCTATTCGTCCTGTTCCATTTTTACTAAACAATTTCTTTTGTTTTATTAAATAACAGTTCTTGGTAAATAAATTATGTACATACAATTTGGGTAATGGGAAGATCACTTACAATTAGTTGGCCTTTCTCTTTCCTAACTATAAAGAGTGTCGTTCTGATCAATCAAATTTTCTCTAAATCGAATACCTAATGAAACGTTTACATTACCTCAAGTATTTTTTTCACCCCTGCCTGTATACAAAAACGTATTATCGTTAATTTAAATTTGAACTTACGTGGCTTGTTGCAAAAGGTGAGACTAATAATTCCGTGAAGTGCTTTACAATACATATTTGCATTTCCTTAACAAACATCATCAATCAACCATCCACACCCTAACCAAAATCATCTATCAACTACTATCCCATCGACTGCACCCAAACCAAGTTAGTCGTTTTGAATCAATTCCTGTTAATTCAAGTGAGAATGTTTTCAGATAAATAAGTACTAAAAATGCGTGAATCAGCTCAAGAAATCAGTCTAGATGTCTGGCATCAATGGATACTAGACGCCATCGCAAAAATTCGTTCGCAAAAGCAAAGACCGAGCGTTCAAAGAATATGCCAAGCCATTGGCAGTCACCACAAGTTCCATGAGGACATTGTTGCCGAGAAACTCGAGGAAGCCGTCGACTCCGGCGCTGTGATCAAAGTCTATAACAAGGGCTTGCACTCGTACAAAGCTCCCATGGCAAAGAGAAAAATCTCAATCGAAAAGAATACAAATTTGTGCAAAGTCGTAGCGAAAGCTGTGCACGACTTGGGCGAGTGTGAGGGCTCCACCTTCAAGAGCATAGAAAACTATGTGCAAAAATTCAATAACATTGAATTGGGCACCGACACCGACTTGAAGGTTGTCATCAAGAATTCGATTAAAAAAGCAATAGACGCGGGCTTTCTAATTCAAGATGGCAAACTTTATAAGAAGGGGCGCTCGTTGACAACACCGCGTAAATCAGCAAACACTGCCGATAGCTCGACGGAGAGAATTAACAGAGTGAGTCCATTCACCAAAATCTAAATTAAAAACAAACAAAAAAAAAGCTTTTCCTAATCTATCTCTTTGCAGGGCGATCCGATGTGTTCTCAATGTTGTGGCACAGCCGAGCGAAATGGCAGCGGTATACCCGAACCCCTCAGCTCATGTGATAACTGCGGAATGTCCCTGCATACGACGTGTGCCAACATTGCCGGTAAATGTAAGTCGCAATCACAGGTCCTGCTGTATATTTTGTCTACCCGTGGCAACAAGTGGCATTGCTTCAAGTGCAAGGATTGTGATTCGTGTAGTGATCGTCTAAAAGGGCCTTGCTTGCTGGACTGCTACATATGCCAGAAGAGTTTTCACTTGACTTGTTTGAATCCCGCGTCCGATAAAAAGCCGAAAAGTCCATGGAGGTAATTAAAGTTATGAGTGAATCTCTTTTAGGTAACTGAAGAAATTATTTTCAGGTGCAATTACTGCTCGGAGCACGGCCTAAGCGCAAAGAAAAGATCATCAAATCGGAATAATTTGGATGAATCGATGTCGTCGCGTAGAGGTCTTTTGAAATCGCCCGAGGGGAGGACTGCAAAAAAATGGTTAGCAGCACTTTCTTTATTTGTGCAAACTTAACATAAACTCTCTTTACTTCTCTAGGATTTCGAAATCATCGTCTGCAATGAAAAACGATTCGGCGAACTTCGCGCCGGGCAGGAGGTCGCAAACAAAGGACAAGTACTTGTCCGAGGAGTGTGGCAGTGACTTTGATTCGAATCAAGATGACGACGACGACGATGAGTATGAGCAAGTTGACAGAAAACCGGTAATGGAGTCTGGCACCAAAAGAAAGCATGTGCAATCGCTTTTTGGCGATATGAAGAGCAAGCCATCCACCTCGACATCGTTTCAATGTCAAGACATAAAGAAGAACGACAAAATGTCGAAGGAAAAGCAGAAATTCTTCAGGCATTCGGCGTTCAATAGCGAACGAGTGGTCAAAGCGGCAATGAATCTACCAGGTTCACTCAAAGCGAACAAGATTCAGAAGCTATCCTCGAACAGCCCAATGCATGGATCGGATCATAAAAGCGGCATGTCTGCATGCGGCGGTGAACGGCAACGAAAACTTTCCGAGACGTCTACCTCCTGTTCATCGAGTGACAACGAAGACGACGACGATGAGGAGGGTGACAGCAGTTCCTCAGACTCCTGCTCATCGAGCAGCTCGGCAACAGATTCCAGCGGCAGCAGCTGTGAAAGTTCTTCGTCCGGTGACGATGATGACGACGACGATGGTGATGACGATACTGAGAAAAGCGACAAATCAGAAATGACTCTGTCAAGAAACAACAAGAAAAATGCGTCAAGCACCACTGATCGGCTGAACGAGTTAAAGTGTAATCCGTTTCAAAACGACAACTCTAGTGTCAAGGATGAGAACATATGGGGCTTTGCGGCTGTCGCCAAGAAGGAGGTGGACATTTTCTCCAAGGCCAACAGCAATAGTTCGTCGTCTAAAGAAATCAAAAAGAAAAATACTCAGCTCAAGGGACTGTTTGATGGTTTGTCGCACATCTTCACGACGTCGAATTACTCGCGCACCAGCCTCAAAGGTAAGGATGTGGAGACAGACAGCCCCACAGAGGGATTCCTGGTCGATAACTCGGCAAAAGTTCTCAAAGAAACCAGACGAACGTTCCGAAACGAACACCAGAAACACAACCATTTCAGTCCAGACGTGCAGGACAAAACAGCCCACTACCAAGGAACTATCCAACCCAATCAAAACTCCTCGTCTTTGTCAATGTCCACGGTTAATGACGACTCAACCACCAGCGTCAAAACGTGCGGATCTCTGTTCTCGGCCAACACTGCAACATCGAATCTTGCTGCAGAGACAAACGAAAGCATGCTAACCAGGAATAACAACAGCAGCAGTAGCAGCAGCAGCAACAATCACAACAAGAAGCGTATAACACCACTTGTGTCCATGCCGTTGGAAAAGAAGAACATATTTTCATCGCATTCAATGAGCGAAGAGGTGCCCTACCTTACCTCGAAGACAGTGTTAAATGCCGCAAAGTGTTACAACAACGAGGAAGATTCCGAGTTTGGAAATGGCTTCTTCGAGGACAAAAATCAGCTGGACTTTGCCCAGCTGCGACAAAGGAGCTATCAATGTAATATATTCGACAATGCTGAAACGAGTGATTTAGTCAATCCATATTGTCTTCCACAATTGGGTAAGAAAACCTAACGATTGCATTTTTATTTTGTTTCCTTTTTATTTACGTATATTGGGAGCTGGCCGTTTCTGGCACACTGTTTCAACTGAGACTCGCTACGTTTCATATTTTTAATTAAATGGTAGTCATCGGTTTTTGTTCGTTCGATTGTTGGCGGCTGTTGCTTGTTTATCATTATTTATTTGGTTGGTTGTGCACTCCACGTGGATGTGATTGGTAGTGGTAATTCTTGTTGGTATTACTTCAACATTGATAATTTTTACTTGGAATCCGGAGTCTATTTTTGACTACGACGAGGGACTAAGATGGTTTCACCAGGGGGAACGCCAAAGCACTTCAAATTAAAGGTATCCATTACATTGGAACAAAAAAACAGTCAATTTGATTTGATTTTTCTTTTTTGTTGTTGAAGTACGCTGGCTAATTAATGAAAGAGGATTTACTCGTTAATGGCGTTCTTGAGGAAATCATTGTCTGGGGTTTTGTTTTTTTTTTTGAAATTCGACTGTAGCCCTCGAATTAGTTGAGGAAGAAGACGGAGATTGTGTATGCAGTATGCTCTTTCGAGTTGGCGAGTTGGAGAGCTACTGTTTTTTGTAGATCAAATTGTTGGGAACTTTTTGTTAGAACTGTTTGTTTACTTAATCTTTTTCTCTTTATGATTGGCGCACCGTTCCGCTGCAAGTGTTTGTTGACTTCCTCTAGTTGGACATGTTAAAGAAGCACTGCCGTAAATAAACAGGGCTTCCCCCAAAATGCAAGTAAATTGCTTATAATTTATGTCAGGAAATACAGACAGTAAGCTTTGGCAAATGGTCATGCAACGCTCCTTAACATTGTAAATCAATGATCAATGTTCTTTGCATTTTCTAAATTTTACAATGCACATGAAAAGTCAGCCACTATGCATATTTATTGGAATACGTATATGGACATGTTTCGTTTAATAATTTGCTGATGTGGATCCCATATTGAGGCATAAAACCGTGCAATCCTTTTTCAGTCATCACCGTAATATCTAGGATACTGTTTGCTCTCAAAGCATCAGCCCTCTCAACTAACTAAGGCCTTCCGCACACGACTCTTATCGTCATCTTAGCGTATGCGGTGCGATGTACGACAGGCAGACGATTTGTTTCCGCACACTTATATTTAAATAGAAAACATACATACATACATGCTACATGACGACCATCGTCAAGCAATGTCGGTCGCTTATCGTCTTTGTACGAGTACGGTTGGAGTTTGTTTACATTTTTCAATACATACCTACGTATTTTATTTAAAAACAAAAAATTTCAGGCGACCTCATACGCTTTGTATTTTGACGATTGGAAATTGCGTCGTGTGCGGTTTAATACGCCTATCGTTATCGTAGCTGCGCGGCAAATTCATGATGTGACGATGACGATACGAATCGTGTGCGGAAGGCCTAAATCTGTTTGAACGGTCTATTAGGAGTTGGAGAAGTCGTGACCTCAATGCGCTTCACATTCATGTCATTGTCAGCTACAAGATCGACCCGTGTCTCACCTTTCCCTCACAAGTAAGGGGAATTTCGCCCGTATAAAGTGTAGCCACAAAAAAATGCTGACATCTCCAAAATGCCCGCTGTATGCCACACGAACTACTCTCCGTCTATTCTTTTCCTGATTAATGGACTGAGAAGTATTCATAAATTTAGACGTCTGAAAATCGCGAGATGTCTTGAGCCAATACCACATTTACGTACAATAAGTTTAAATGAGCCAGAAATAAGTTTAAACAAGCCAGAAATTACTGCAATGTCCTTATTTATCGTGTCAAATTCTCATATGACTGAAAGCTTAGGCAAAAAATACTACAATTTCCCAAGGCTAGTAAAAACTTTTGGTCATTTGTAAAAAAAATGTTAAGAATTCGGCCTCACTATTGATCCCCACTCTCATTTACAATGACACTCCAGCTGTCAGCTCTGTAGACAAAGCTAATCTGTTTGCTGCACATTTTGTAGCCAGCAAACCCACCTGTGCTCGAGAGCGTCGAATTTACCATGGGACAAATAAATGTTTGCACAGTTGCAAGAGTACTATAATGATCTCAACATAAATAAATCCGCTGGTCCCGACTGTATCTCCCCCATCGTTTTGAAGTGGTGTTCTTCCACGCTGGCAAAACCACTGCGTAAGCTTTTTCATCTCTCCTATTTTTCTGGACTTCTCCCGAGAAGGTGGTGGACAGCATTTTTCCATCCCGTCTCTAAAAAAGGCGAATCTTCTTCTCCCACCAGTTGCCAACCCACTAAGCACTTACGTTTATTCTTTCTAAGGTCATGAAAATGCTGATAAATCGTCAGCTTATGAAATATCTTGAATCACGGAAACTCCTTAATGACCGTCAGTATGGTTTCCGTGGCAACAGATCCACTGCTGATTTGATGGCTTATCTCACCGAGAAGTGGAAACAATCTCTCCATCACTTCGGTGAATCGAAGATTGTTGCGCTTGATATTTCAAAAGCATTTGACAGAGTTTGTTGGCATCAAGTTCTTTTGTCGAAAATGCGTGCTTATTCGATCGATGCGTCTCTTATTCGTTTGATCAGAAACTACCCTTCTGACCGTTTAATTCAAGTTGTTTTGGATGGCTTAAGTCTAAAACTTGTCATATATAAATGCTGGTGTTTTCCAAACTAAAGCGAAATATAAATCTAAAGCCATTATCCATGAATGGCCCTTGCATCACCGACACCGAAAGACTCCATTTTCGGTATGTTCGTTCATGACAACCTTCGTTGGAATGACCATGTACACGAAGACGCCAAAAATGCTGCGAAATGTCTAGGTTTCCCCAAACGGTACAAGGAATATTTTACCCCTTCTGATGTGGGTATAATATATAAGGCGTTCCTTCGCCCCAAACTTGAGTACAATTGCCATATCTGGTCAGGTGCTTAAAAACCATATTGCACCTACTAGATACGATTCAAAATCGTGCCTCATAACTAATCGGAGACACGAATATCACGAATTCTATTCATTCGCTTGAACATGGCAGAAATGTTACTCACTCGCGGTTTTATCGCTTTTTTAACAAACAGTTCTCAAACGAAATTGCCAGCTACATTCTGCTTAATACCGTAATACTCGCTATGATGGGAATCCCCATCAGTTTACCATTCAGACTATCTTCGGGCGTACTATGAAATGTAGAGATTCATTCATAACACAAATGTGGAATGCCAATGCCTTGCCCAGCTCCGTGTCTTTCCTAAATTTAAAGACATTTAAAGCCAATGTGCATCGGAATCTTCTATCTTCTCCATCCCATTTTCCTTAACGCCCGCGCTGTGTAAATCACATTACATCGTAAGAGTAGTCATAACCTCTTAAGTGCGTGTCAATTATAAAAAAAATAAGCCCCAAGTTTTGCCATAAGATACCTTGTCGAAAGACTTACAGCGCTTTTGATGTGTTTTGGTCTGTGATGATCGTAAAGGGCATCACGCCATATCGCTTCAACAGAAGTCTCTGGCCATATGTTGATTAGTCCATCAAAACGAGAAAACCCGAGGAATGGCAATACCAAAAACACCTCGTAGCAACAACAATACACTAAAGTTAATCTCCTCCGTTCTAATCCATTTGGTTATCAGTGGAATAGACTGCGGTCAACGAGTGTATCTGTCAATTCGAGACAAGCAGTAAAGTCAGTTATCCAAGTGTCAAAACAGTAGCCAGAAGGTCAGGTTAATTTAATGCGCTTGACAGAACCCGATTACCATGCTGGCGCAGAATGTGTTCCTTTTGAAAAATACATATTTGAAAACTGTGCCGGATTAATGAGCCGCACTTGTAAGTGGTATAGAAGACTTTCGCAGTAGAGGAGAATATTGCAATACAAAAGGGTCTCACAGTAAGGGGACTCTACTCTCTATTTCGTTCCGAAAGTCAATCCTATTCGCAATTGCTTTTCGTTCCGCTATTGAATTCGTACTCTTAATAATAATAATAATTTCGATTTTCCGTATATCAATGCCTTTGACATTTGGAGATTTCATTACGCTTTCGAAATAGAGAGTACCAAATATTCGGTTTCGGAGAATTTAACTTTCGGAACGAAATACAGAGTAGGGCCCCAGAAGACTACGCACCATGTATCAGAAACCACTTCACTGAAGTGGATCCGACGCCGACTCTTGCTAATTTTTCAACACTTTATGAACAGGTCCCTTTTGAGCCTGTGCTATAGCTACGTATTCGATACTTTCAGGAATCGATAGTTCGTGCATTCCAGAGAGCCCATTTCGCGTCGCTTTTTCAGTATTCGTATGTAAAGCGTAAATGACCGGTTTCTAGTTTAAATTGAGGCATAGGCCACCACCAGCTCTCAAGGATTATTTAATTGAAAAAAAATATAAGGGACTTTTTTTAACTACGTCAAAATCTAATCGACTTTGAGCGCCAATTCAGACAGGAAACGCCAGCATTATCGTGTTTGGATGGTGCTTGTACCCGTTAAAAGTACTTAAGGTTCTGAAGTCCATTCCATCTCCCGCTTGTCGTTTTTTCCTTTAATGCATGCCCTCGATGTACATATGTAATTGCTTTGAAGAACTTTTCAGCGTACCTCTTTTGGAATAAGTAGACCACGTCCGTTCGCCACAAACAAACCGAACAAAACTGAAACTTTTCATTTATAGCCATTTCAGTGGAATGATTTTGTGGAAAATAAATAAATTATTTTTCTACCCAAATTTATTTTTAGTTTCTTTTTCTAAAATTGCTTGCGTTTCTGTTTTACCATAAACTTTGCTGAACTTCGTTGACTCCCATTAAATCAGCTGTCTTTTGCCATCCTGAGTCTTGGTGATCGATTTTTCGCAGCGAATTCGAGTGCAGCCAAGTGTACTATTTGTCTTTACTTGTGGTGCGACTTACAGCGCGTTTGAATATCAGCCCTACGTTTGTGTTACTCAAAAAATTGCAGTTTCCTACAGAAACGGTACAACGAGTTCGATATAATCTGAATATCCATTCATTGTACATTCTGTACTGCCCTCTGTACTGTAAGAGCATTTGTTCTCATCCCCTGGTAAAAGAAGATGTCATCAATACCTATTGCAACATGCACAGTTAGATATATTCATATTCTTGAATTTAAATCGCTTATATTACAAATATACTCCTCACTAGGTCATGTTATGTCTTTAAGTATCATAAGTGCGTCTTCTCTGTTTACAACACGTGCCTAATGAATTTTTTTTCCCACTTCAGAAAATCAACTGCCGCCCGGCATTACTGAGAAAGATGTGAAGATGTATAGGGAAATTCGGGAGAAATCGGCAAAAGCAGTAGCCGAAGTAGAGAATCCCAGTGCAAGATTGAACTTGGCAATTCCCGGTCTGAATCCAACACTGCTGAGTCCGCCTTCTCTTGCATTGGCCGCGCAGCAGCGCTGTCCGGCTGCCATTGAATTTGGCAAATGGGAAATTCAAACATGGTACTCCAGTCCATTCCCGCAGGAGTATGCTAGGTAATAACATACCAACTTTTTCATAATTAATTTCTTTCTTTACACAATACAATTCATTTATAATTCCAGGTTGCCCAAACTATTTCTCTGTGAATTTTGCTTGAAATATACAAAGAGCAAGGCCGTACTTGCACGGCATCAGGACAAATGCTATTGGCGGCATCCGCCCGGTACGGAAATTTACCGAAACGATGGCATTTCCGTGTTCGAAGTCGATGGCAACATCAACAAAATCTACTGTCAAAATCTATGTTTGTTGGCGAAGTTATTCTTGGACCATAAGACCTTATACTATGACGTGGAACCTTTTCTATTCTACATCCTTACCAAAAACGATAAAAAGGGCTGCCATCTGATTGGGTATTTCTCTAAGGAAAAGCATTGCACGCAGAAGTATAACGTCTCGTGCATAATGACTATGCCACAGTATCAGCGTCAGGGTTTTGGAAGATTCTTAATCGATTTCAGCTACCTTTTGAGCCGCGAAGAAGGCCAGCTGGGAACGCCGGAGAAACCGCTATCAGACCTGGGCCGAGTGTCGTACCATGCCTATTGGAAGTCGGTGGTCTTGGAGTATCTCTATGAGCACCGTAACAGCGACAAGATAACATTCAGAGCACTGGCAAATGAGACGGGTCTGTTTTTGCCGGACATTGCTTTGGCTTTTCAGTTGCTGAACTTTGTGAAACTAGGTCGGAAGAAGGGTGACATTCGGTACAAGATATACATCAAAATAAATTGGTCAAAAGTACTGGTGCACAATGAGAGAGTGATGAAATCCAAAACCAGAATCCCTATCGAATCGGAGTGCCTGCGATGGACTCCACTTCTGTCGAACATACCGGTGTCTTTGGGTATGACAAAATTTAGCAATGCTCCCTCAGACGATGAAGTCGGAAGTGCGGCTGGTGCGTCTCGCTTAACGGGAAGAAACTTGCCAATCAACAAACACGAACGGGGTAGCCCAGAAATGTACCGCATACGTAAGGTCGCAGCTAATAACCAGTCCTACATGAAGCCGACAAAAGCCATTCCGAAGCAATTGGAAGAACCCAAGCAAGTCGATACAAAAAACGACGAAGAATCGGTCGTAGGGGGAGGCGCAAGTGAGCCGAAGGACAAATCGAGTTCGATAAAGCGGAAGAAAATTGTAGCGAAAAATGATACACCCGAACCAGTGTCTCCTGCGCCCAATGAAACTAGTTTCGAGGAGACGCTCGAAATGACATCTTCCGGCAGGAGACGGGCTCGTCCCATGAAGTTCTTCGAAACCACATTCGGCGAGGTACGTAAACATTCGAAGGTCGAAAATGTGAAGCGGAACAGCTTGCGTAATGCCTTGCTCGATGGAAATCTGAAGGTAGCAACGGCTTCGTCAATGAAACGAAAACGGAGTAAGACCAAAACCGACAGTGATAATGACAATGATAACGACAACAACGATAATGACAACTCATCCTCGGTTATAGTTGAGCCAAAGAGGAGCCGGTTAAGTCTGCGATCAACAAGAGCGGAGACGCTGGATAAAAACCAAAAGTATGGGTCGACATTACTGCGACGGCGTCATGATCGGCTTGTGTCGGCGACCCGAAAGAAAAGATGGAGATCCGAGGCGAATAGCGTTATCCAATCGAGCAGATCATTGCGGTTGGCGAATAGGAGAACCCCAATTCCACTGCCTAAGGCGTCAAACGTAATCAAAAGACATGTAGTCAATGATGTCAGCGAAGTCATCAGTGACCAGAATACGGACTCAATGGATACGCCTGTGTCGGACACAGGCAGGGTAAAAGTGGATCCTTCGACCACGCCAAACATAAGTCGAAGAAAGCGCTTCAATAAGAAAAAGAATGCAAATACGTCAGTGAATTTGGACGGGGCCTGTAGCAGCGATGAGCCAAATCGATCGAAACTAAGTGACAGCGTAGCGTTGGGTGTTACCTCGCCCATTGATTTGGAGAAATGCGATGTAGAACCAGCTGGCAAGGTAGTGAGTTCACCGATAAAGACGTCTGTCCAAAACATAAAAGACCCGACGGTTTCAATTGCAAAGGACGTTGCAGCGCAGGAGACAAGCAAAGCGATCAATGTGGCACCGAAGCTGAGGGGAAAGAGAAACGGAACACAACAGAGGAACGATGTGTCAATTTGCTCGGACAGCTGCACAACAGACGACAGCAAAAGCGATGACTGCAATAAGATCGTGAAGGACGATGCAGCAAATACAGATCAAAGACCAGTCTTACCAAACGCGGAAGCAACAGCTCTTAGTCAGACTTTGCCTTCGGCAAAAGTCACCAACGAGGACGAAGAAAAGGTACTAGAAGCCGTCGCTAAAAAGACTAAAAAAACGCTGCCATCAGAGGCCTTTCGCAGCACGGCGAGCTGTTTGCCCCCGGAGAAAAGTTGTGCTGCCGTACAATCGAGTGCTGCGACAACAGCAGTGTCTCCTAAAAAGGAAGAAGAAGAAAAGGCCGTCAAATCGGTGGAAACCAAGTGTGTGCAGGAGAACGAGAGTATAATAAAGAACGGCAGCGTAGAACGCTTGCATAATCTAGAAACAGTACTGTCGAGTGTTGCCTCTGTGGCGGACGGTGGAGTGGAAAAGAAATTCGAAGCTGCCCACGCGAACGCAGTTTGCGAGAAGGCGACGTCTCCTGCTGTGTCTGATGTACCGAAAGTGAAACAAGCCTTAAATGAGTGTGGCGACGCTGCTCCGCAAAGACCACAAATCATTGTCGATAATAAAGTAGAAACCAAAGAGAACCTCACGGAGAGTTCTCCGGTTCCTGTCCCTGAAAACAGTAGTCCAAAGGAAGCAGAAGCAACAGTCAAACAGCAACCGCAGGCGAAGGAGAAAGTCACAAAGATCGAGCCATCTATTAACGAGAAGGTAATTGTGAGTGCGCCAGCGGAAATCAAGAGCGAATCAAGTGCTTCCCAAACAACAACACCACCGTCAGTGATTGCAAGAACCGCAGAACCAGAGAAAACCGAGTCACCGCAGAGTTTAAAGAATCCAAAACCTGTTCAGAAACATCAAACACAGCAGCAGCAGCAGCAGCCAGCTAGCAAAAGCCCTCCAGCAGCAGAAAAATTGAATAAAGCTGTTGATCCGCCGCAGCAGCAACAAGACAAACAACAGCAGCAACAACAAATAAATCAGGCAGCGCCACCTCAACAGCCCACGCAAATGCAACAGCAACAGCAAAGCAATTTCTGCTCGCTGAAAAGTGCCACACAGCCACCTCAACAACAGGCGGAAACATCACCACCCAAACGGCAGGAAATCGTTCCACAAGTCGACCTAACTTCAACCAAAGCAGCTGAAAGTCAACAACAACAAAAAGCCTCTGATCGTGACGATAGCCGCCGAACAACAAATTTTCAGTTGCAGTGTGCTCATAAGCCAACCGTAAAGCAGAAACAGTCTACTACTACCCAGCACAATGACTCGATGCGTAGCGACAACACACAAACTACGACCGAATCTCCGGATGTAGTCGAAGTTGACAAGAAAACCAGCGTTGAACGTATTAAAATGGAAACCAAGAAGCAAGTTGATCAAATCAAGACAGAAAAGCAGCCCCAACAGGCGTCTTCTGTGTCGCCCGGTTGGCCGACAAATTGGACTTCCACTCTGCCCACGCAGACGGGCAAAAACGTCAACAGTTCTAGCAACAAGAACCTTAATCCGAACTTGGCAAGATGTACCACCACAGTGAAGCAGGAGGCGAACGTCTACAGTGGCATGCACATACCATTCACGGCCGCCCAGTCCTCATTGACGCTAACATCAATGTCATGCTCGCCGTCGCAACACGAAAAGTTTCCAGCCGCAAAGAGTCTCGAGCAGAAGCAAACCCACTCAGCAGTGGACTTGAATAAAATTGGACCGCAATTCGCGATGAATCAACTGCCCAACTATCATGCCTCTCCGCATCCACAGTACTGGCAATGGGACTACTATCCAGGATATAACCTCCCCCACCTGGATGCAAGTGCTGTTCAGAAGACGCAGAACAAGTATCACAAGGACTTGGCCACCTCAATGGCATACGGGCATAGCTTTACCCAGAATCTCTACCAAAACACCTTGGCCATGCAGCAGCAACAGCAGAACCATCATCAAATGCAGCAAGCAATTGCTGTGCAAAAAGAAAAACAACGAGTGGATCGGAAAAACAGCAGTTCGAACACCGATAAGCAATTATCGAACAACTCTAGCCACAGCAGCAACACAAAAAAGGAAGACAAACTGGCGAAGGATACGGCCAGCAGCTGCAGTCTCAACAAACAGCAACAGCAGAATAACTTCGACAACAGCCAGCAATACAATCAGAATGAGCAGCAGCAGGCGAAAATATCAAACGGCAGTGTGAACAACAAGACCAATATGAAGTCGTTGGATCATTCTTCGCACAAACACCCCACAAACATATCCCAACAACAAAGTGTTGCCATACAACAGCAGCAACAACAGCATAACACGTCAGCGAGCGGCCACAACCAGAGCACACTGAGTTTAATGAATCAGCAGCAGCAGCAACAGCAGCAGCAACAACAGCAGCAACAGCAACATCTTGCACAAAAGGCACAAAGTCATGAGCAGGATTTGACTGGAAACTCAACTCCAAATCTGGATAACATGAAGCAGGGCTCCTCGTCGACAGAAATATCATCAATGGTTGTGTACACCCCGGATTCGACCAATAATTCAGTGCACGCTTTGCATCACTACGACCAGTGTGACATTGATGTGGCACAGTTGGGCCTCGAATCTCCTGCGAGTATTGCTAGTGATATAACTTCGCAAAATTCTGTAGAAAACGTCCGTCCACCCAGTGTGCAAATACAACATCAACAGTTTTCCGATTGTTCCATGCAGCAGACGCAGACGAATTCGTCAGCGATCCATATGGCCATACATCAGACGAATCAGCAGCAGCAGCAGCAGAACAACATGAACATGTCGACATCGAGTCCGCCCCAGAATATTAGCCTGATGGGTATATCTGGCAATATGGCCAATCAGCAGCAGAATCAAAATCGGAAGATCTCCCAACAGGTTGGTTAAATTTCTTTCTATGCTATATTTTTTGTTTGTTTTCTTTTCCTGGATTCGTCATGCTGGAATATGTAGATTACGACATTTTTAGGAGTGGGCCGCCCCCCAATTTAGTCCGATAAGAGTTGCAGACTAGAAACAAATGCATTTCCCGCTTAACTACTACAACAAATCCTCGCAGGCAACTAATTAATTTCTCCACACAGCTAACACTTCTGTTTCTTGTTTTAGGTTCGTGCTGCAAATACTGGCGGACAGAGGTCATCTACGCCCAAGATAAGCCGCTCCGGCAACAATGCAAACAATCATCAGAGGCAAACGAGCAGAAGCACTCCACCCCGAATCAGTACTGCGCCGACAGCCAATAATGCTGTGCAACAACAGCTCTCAAGTCCAAACCAACCCATGCAACAGATAAGCCAACAACAGCAAAACCATCAAAATCTCCAACACATGCAGCAATATGGCCATTTAACTGGTTCCATAGTGCCGCATGTGCATCACCATCAGGGAATGCATCAATCTGCCGAATACTTGACGCTGCCCCAGATGGGCCAGAACTATTCTGGCAATTCGCCCAACGCATACAACCCAGTATCGATGCCGACAGTCATACAGCACAGAATGGCTGGCAGTCATAGCAATCTGTCTGTACAGCATGCGCTGTCAAGTCCGCATCAACGACTGGGGCCATCACCATCTTCTTGCGCAGTCTCATCGTCTGTGAACAATTTCTATGCAGGTGGCAATTCCTCATCACAAACACCAGGTCCGATGCCAACTCCAACCCCTATGTCGTCATCCGCCTCGGCTATGCAAATAAATACATCAACCACTACACCTGGTACAGTACAAAGTATTGCATCTGTCGGACAGCCAGCCCAAGGACAAGGGAATGCAGTCGTTGCCTCAGCATCCGGAGGTGCATCGTTATTAGTTGGTAATTTGTCTATTCTTTCTAAATTACAACAGCTAACCAATGATTTGGAAGTTCAAACAAGCAATACATCTCCAGCGGGACAGGTCAACTTGACTCCACCACCGAATCACCATCCCCACAGCACAATGACACCACCACCAACCCATCTAGTGAATCAGAATAGGAATCTTACAACGCCACCAGCTTCGTTACAGACCCAAATATCACCCCTGCAGTACCACAAATACTATACCGGCAATATGAATGGTGCGCCAACAATCACATCGCTTGCGGCGGAGAATTCATCGCGTCCGCTTCGTAACGCTGCCTCGGCGCCTGCGCAACACATGTCTACAAGTGGTCGTTCGTCGAGTGTAGCACTCAATCCGAATCTGATGTCTCCCTACAGCGCACTCAATGGCTATCGGATGACAACGCAACAAACCGCTGGCTACATTACCAACACCGCAACCGCTACCAGCTTCATTAACAGCCCCGCAACGCAAATTCCCGTACAAATGGGCGTCATGAATATGCAGTCGCAATACCAAGACGCGAGTGCTATTCAAAGGGCCGCCCAACAGGGCAGCATGTACCCAACCTACAGTCCATATATACCGCTTAACGGCACCATGAGAAGATAGGATAGAAAAGTTGTTAAGGATCGGGACAAGTAATGTAAAGATAGGACATAGCTTAATTAACACGACACCTTGACAACTTGTTAAGAATTCACTTGACTGACATGCGAATCCTAATGAAAGTTCTTCATCTCTTTGTGAATTGCAGCTGCTCCTCATTAGTGAACCGTTCAGTGGAGGCTCTTGGCCAAGTTACATTTCGTGTTTATATCTACTATATAAATGGGTGTTTCAGGAGAAAAACTAAAACTTTATATGGAGCTATATTGATTAGTTATCCACCGTACACAACATTCAAGAGCCAATTTCATGTTTGTTTATATATTAACCTTCTCTTTTTGCCCAACTTAATCAATCACCTCTTGAACGCAACGAGCTGTGCATGTGTATTCAAATTGGCATGCAACATTTCGCTGTGAGATATTGAACTGTGTTATTCCAATCGATATATTATAACAAGAACAAATGAAAGTACATTAAAAGGGATATAACTGAGAAGTCTAGTTGTAAACAGCTTCGTAAAACGTCCTCGTCAAAAAACAAAACAAAAAAAAATTATGAAAATTGATTTTTCACTAATATGTATGTTGATATGTAAATAAATTTAAACACTGTTGTTTATTACCTTTTCCTAGAAATTGGTTTACGTTTTTATACATATATTTATGGACTAATTTATCACACAATTTTTTTGTTTAAATATACATTATATATCTGTCTCAGTTATGTCTTGAATTTAGCTTGAAACACTTGTTTTGTTTTCGATCGATTTCTCTTAATTTTAGAATAAAGTATTTGACATCGCAAATAACAATAAGAACGAAAAAACAAATGTTACATTTACCCAGTTAATTAATTTCTTTTTAAATACAACATATTGCTTCTTTTGTTTAATTATTATTTCATTCATAAGTATTTCATTATAAAATACAAAAAAAAAGAAACAGTGACGTATAATCAAAATGTAAATACTACAAACAAAATTCATTTCTTCTGTATGTTTAAACGTTACGAATATGCTTTTATTTCTTTCTTATTGAATACGTAAATTTCAGTACTAAATAAAGATGATACGTTAAAAAAAAAAACTATAAAAAAAAGCAACAAAGAATACATTAACATCAATCAAAAAGTGTAAATAAAACAAACAAAAATAAACGTTAAAGTTATCTATGCATTATTATTGGATTTATTTTTTTGTTGGCATTACAAAAATATTCTAAGGGTTATCAGGCTCACGCAAGATAGAGCAAGTGCCAACCAAGGTACTCTGCTCAGTTATGATTAGAGTAACGGGGAGGACAGCTCAAAGGTACAAAGAGTCCAAGACGCTGAGTTTCGAAAGAGAATTAAATTTCGATTTATACAGATGGTTCGCCACAGAGTACGGCATATACTCGACTAAAGTGCAGGTGAGTCATTTAGACTTCCGGACGCATGCAGCATGTTCCAGGCAGAGGTTCTGGCCGTACTCAAAGCTGCAGATCTATTTGAAATGGGATCAGTCTACGAATCGGAGGATTTTTGCCTTGAGGTATTCTTCCAAACAGCATGCGTAAAGCACACTTTCGTTTTGCCTTTTAGTGCGATCAAGTGCGTTTTTTACTGAGGCCCCTGTTGTGAGTGTCGATAGTTGATCGTTGATCGACAACTGTGATTAGGGCCCTACACACGTTCAATGTTATTTGTCAATAGGCATGTTCCTTTACTTTTAAATCTTACGAATTTTTACGCATTTTTACTCATGTCGTTTTCGGTTGGTCGTCCAGAACCGTCCCGAAGCGCTCAACTGACAGTTCTACTGAAAAGAAGAGAAATTGCTTCTGGATTTGAATTTAGAATCGAGGAGAGTTTTTCCGGACGGTTCTGGACGACCAACCGAAAACGACATCAACTCGAAAAATTAGTAAAAGAGAGCGGCTTCGAGAGAGCAAGATGTTACCCCTCCACCGAGAATCTAATGCTAATTTCGATTGGCAATCTCAGATTTCTCTAGATTTTGTCTGGCCAATCGAACAAAAAAAAGTATACTGAGCTGTTCTTTGTTTGTGTTGGTGGTGTGCCTGCCAAAAGTTGTTTACCTTTTTTGTTGTGAAGATTTTTTTTTCTTAGAGTGGTTGCAACTTCCAAGATGTCCATACATTTTCAAATAACTATAAAAGAAATCTCATAATAAATATTCCGAGTGTATGTTCACCACGGTCCACGTCCTGCACAAAATTGCAAACTCGATGCTTTTTCTCCCTTGCAAAGAACAAATACTGTAACTGCCTAAATTGCTCGTATGACGAAGACGAGCCAGTATTATCCGAAGAGGACGACGACGACGCCGATGAAGAAGATGTGCCACATGATAAAGATGAAATTTACAACTCTATTATTTGTTTCATATTTATCAAATTTTGGCTTAAATTATTTATTTTAATATGGTTTTTCAGTAGCTCTAACTTTTTCGACCGACTTCCATAAAACGTAAACAAACAAATGTCAAATCATATGTAAGTGTATTGGTAAATCTCGAGCGACTCTGAGAAAAAGTCTAGATTCGCAAAAGTGCTCTCGACTCTGAAAAAGATTGCTTTTTTTTGTACCGAACGAACGAAAAAAGTGATCTCGAGAAAGAAAAAGTGCTTTTTTCTGGCGAATCGAAATTAACATAAGAATTGGCACAACTGTCAATCGCCTGAAAATTGACAGATGATTTGAAATTTGATTTGAAACGCGTGTAACAACAATTTACATTTGTCTTGATTTCCTGCGACATGAGAAATAAATTGGTATGAAAATGGTATCAGAAGGCGGGAAAATAATGTAGCTTTTTTGTCTTCTCAAATGAATGTGGTTCAGTCAGTAAAAACTCGTCCACATACTTGGATTCATACTCACATGCAATTTATGGAAAAACAAAATGCATCTGTCATTTTTCATAGTTACTTTACTACAAAAGCGTTCCCTCCTAACGTTTTCGTAAGTTTTTGTTCTTTGAGAGAGAGAGACTTCATCCCCACCATTGGCATTTTGGCAGTCTTTTCCATTTTTACTACAAAAGTAAAGGAACAGACCTGTTCTTGTCAAGTAACATTCATTACTTGTCAACGTTGTAATTTTTTAAATGGTAATCTTGGTGAAAGGATGTCTAATTTTCAAAAATGATCGATAATTGCACGACAGGCCTCTGGAACAACGATTCTAAAGTTCTGCCAGTAGTTAGGCTGCAAGCAGATACAAATTATTATCCTTATCCATCCTCATTGACACATCTGAAACGACTGAACATAATTCAGACGAAAACATTATATGATACGTGTGTAGGCGATTTATCATCAATGTTACTTGATGACGTGTGTAGGGCTATATTGTCGATTATGATTGATATTTGTCGATTTGATAGTCAAATCCAATTAAGATAGTGGATTACAAATGTCTGGTCGATGCTTTCTCTTGGAAGTAAACAAATTTTGTGCGTATACGAATAGCTAAAATCAATCGACAATTGTCACTGATCGACAATCACAATAAGGCCCGAAACACACATGCGATTTCAATCGCGCGATTGTTTAGTCGCAAAAAATGGAACACACACATTTCAATGTGAATGCGCGCACATAATTTTGGATTTTATGTGCGCGCATTCACATTAAAATGCGTGTGTTTCATTTTTTGCGACTAAACAGTCGCGCGATTGAAATCGCATGTGTGTTTCGGGCTTAAGGGCCTGATATTTTTGACATCTTCATACGAACTTTCTTCCGATTTGCTCCGACAGGAATTGGATGGTTGGGGACAATTCTCCGTTTCAACGGATACCTCGCGAGGTGTGCGTTACGTTATGGCAGACGACAGTATAAATATGTATCATGGAAAAATCTTCTCAATTTAGCTGTTCGGACACAATGTAAAATTGTAGGTCTGTTCCCATTCGTCGCATTCGTTTCATTCGTTCTGGCCAAAAATGGAACAGAACTTACATAAAATGAAACTTTTGAGGGCATAAGACCAGCAACAAGCCGTGGCCAAGAGAACTATGTATTCTTAAGAAAACTAAGAGCAGACATAAGATGGTCACACACAGGCGGCCTTTGAGAGCCCGAGCTATATCGAAACAAATCTGTAGAATTGTTTAAACTCAGCAGATCAAAGTTACAAATGGTATCTAATAGCGATACTTTCTGGGCACTGCCTTTTAAAGAAGCACGCTATGAGATTAGGTTTAACAAATACGGACACACGGACACGTGCAGGTGTATGGCAAGGACCTACATATCGCAAGCGGCTGCTAGTGAACAATTGCTCGATTGTCAGAGGATCGCGATTTTCTAGTTCTTAAATTTAAGTTTTTGAGAATTTAAGAGAAGAAAACTAGAAAATCGCGCGATTTTTCATTTTTTATTGACCCGTCGGATTTTTTGGCGACTTTTTTTCATCTAGTTTGGGGTGATATTTCCTATTTAGTCATTAAAGATACCTATGATACTCCGCAAGACAAGAAAAAGACCCCACCATTTTGCATGCCTGGGCATCTGCCTTTGTCGACCGGGCGCCATTTCACAGATGGGATTTCCATGAAACTTCCTCCCAGCAAACATTTTATTCAGTAAAACTGAAGAACATACATTCATTTAACATTAATTTATGTGAACCAAATCTGGTTTCAGATTAAAACGAATACTGACATGGTGACATTGGATTTTCAATCACATAAATAAACAAAAAAGGTTATGAGCAAGCTATATCTCAAAAAAAATTTCCAAAAGTGAATATTGACTGAATCCTTTTTAAATAATTTTAAATAAAGATTTATAAATGATATCCGTAAATGAATATAAGTAAACATGCTTATATTCATTTTAGTGAATTTTTCTCCAATCAATCAATCAAAAGGTTCATAAATGAAGTCCTATTTCTTAGGAAATAAATGAATCATCAATCATTTATGATTCATTTTTGAAGGCAAATGTTTGCTGGGCTATGTTTTATTTTCAAGCTAAGATAAATTTTTTGTAATTTTTTTTGTCAGAATTATCGGATTGAATCATAACAAACCTCACAAGGTCACAAGAGCTTCTGACTTGTGAGCCCTCACAATGTCACATATAAGAAAAAATATTGTAAACAAAATTTATTTATTGAATCAAGTAAGAAATACAGTAGTTTATCTTATACAATCAAATCGATACCGGTCCGGAAAGATCCAATGATCTCCAACTACAGCACCTTTTCACCGCCATGTCTCTGCGCAAGTACTTGCCTCAAGAAAAATTCCCTCAATCAGCCAGGCATTATACACGTAATAACTCAATTTCGATTTTAATCGCGGCATTAGAGGCTTCATTAGAGATGGCATCCGGTGTTGGGACTTTTTAACCTTTGCGTCCTTCAAGAATTTTCTCTAGTGTTTTCGTTCACACAATATAATTTGGTGTGGTGGTCGTTGTCAGTATTTAGGGGGGCTGACTACCTTTCATGTTGTTCTTCAATCATGGTAGGTTAGAGCTCCATTCATCTAAATCTGTGTTTATTACCGCTGTTTAAGAACACCACATAAGCGATCATTAAAAGCCTCCATTCTATGACCCATGGGTTAAAATTCCGTGCTATAAAGAACCGTATTCTAACCTCTAGCATCTTTTATCAACCTATCTAGAGCTAAATAACTATATATGCAATTTTGAAATGAAAGAAAAATGCATCATGCTTCATCGCTGTTTCCGGTGGTTTTTACAACTTTCTCATTTGTCGGTAGGTATATTTTCGATGTGGAATCTTACAGAACTGAAGCCACCGACATAAGTAAATTAGGTATGTCCCAAACGTAATTTTGCACGCTGTAGAAAGATACCGATCCATTATTTATTGATCGTACCAATGCTCTCTATGTTGTCCATTTAAGGTCCCGCTCCTGCATCCGCATTAAGTAAATCCAGGAAGGACTTTTTCAAATACATAGACGTACATGTGTTTGGTTTTAAGTGCGTTTTTACTGATATTTTTGACAGCTTCATAGGAATTTTCTTCCGATATGCTCCGACAGGAATTGGTTGCGTAATTTGTTTACGATTTGCAGTGAATATATTGCTTAAATTTGTGTTTCCAGGACAAAAGCAAACAAAAAACATGCATTAAATAGGAAAACTCCGATGTGGCACGAAATAACAACATGTCAAATCAATGCGTTGTCGTTGTCTTCTTTCCGAAGACGGATACCTCGAATGTAATTTGAGTCTTCGACGGAGTATGCGTTGCGGAGAAAATTCCGTTCCGATCGTATACCTCCATAGGGCTAAATAGGTACCGTAACGACAAATCAAGGAGTGGTCGTAGTTTTTATAGAGTCGATAATATTCATAACCATACCTTTAGTGCTGGGCCACACATGCCCGCCCATGGAACTCATGTCGAGCGAGATGGGTAGATTTGTAGGTTAGTTGAGAAAAGAAGGGTAGATTACACCGAAAATCTCTTCTATTTTCTACGTACTTAAAAACAATCTGTCTCGCCCGACACGACTTTCATGGGAAGGCCACGCACTTATACCAGAAATCGTATGACACACACTTACTGCGTGAATTTGGTTGTATTCTGTTCCAGGCGCCCCCCTTTTTTAATTATTTCCTTTTCCGGTACCTATTCTGGAATTGTAATCGGCAGGGAGCGGACATAAGGTTCACTTTGATGAAATAAAAACTAATAAAATGTTTATTTCAGAAAACTCTAAAATAAAAATAAAATTGAGTTAAGGTGGGATGGTTCCGTATATTCCGAGTGAAACGTAAAGTTCGTTACCGTCCAAAATCTGCCGCAAATATGGTCACCAGTGTTGCATAAAAACATAAAATGGTACATTTAATGAACTTAAGAAGAAACTGGTCATCAAATAATTCACATTATTATAAAGAATCGATTAGCATCAAAACATATTCTCCGACAGTTTTAAATAATTTTGTTTTATAATACATCTTTATTAAATAACTGATTTAAGTAAAAAATATATATTGTATAATATTCATTAGGCGTGTTTTATTGAACATCTAGATATCTTAACAAGGTAAAGTAAATAATCTTCAGCACGCAATCACAAAAACGACACCCTTCTTGAGACTTTCAAGTTCAACTCGAAGTTGTCATAATTGCGTAGACATAATTATCGTACCGGTGAATTTTAACTCTGAATTAATTAGCATACGCAAAAGCTATCCCATATCCCGCTCCAGATATAAGCGCAGTAATTTGTAATTTTCCTGGGTGTTATTCCTCTTTTCCCTCCACAAAAATACCAGTAAATGTTACCTCAAAAAGATATGAGTAGAAGTACCTACCCAATTTGAATTTGAGCTTGCTTGTGAGCAAAAACTATCAACTATTTAAATCTCTCAAATTTTAATTCGGAAATGATAATTTATTTCAATAAAATATTACTTTCGTTATACTAATCATAACTTTTGAATTATAGGTATAACACTGTCAAAAACACCAAGGGGCATATCTCATCAATGTAGAACTTGTTTACATATTCTTTTATAGTAGATACCTAAAAATTCATCTTGTGTAAATAAAACATTCTTCTGTAGCTATGTTATTTTTATCCATCTTGATTTATACAAACGAATTTTTAACTCTCTGTATCCTATTTTTGGATCGGAGGCGCATGTCATATACTCGCGTCATTTTCATTAGATGAAGTTTTCATTGAGTTAATCCTTGTACTGGTGTTTTCGTATTATTAAGATATGACATTCCTTTAGATTGCTCTTGCTGAGTGGCGTTATTGAAGTAAGAATACATAATAAATTTATAATAAATATATTTGTCATTTACAAAACAAATTGCAGATACTTTTCTGGCGATATGTTCTACTTGAATATTATTTGACAGTAATTTATTTGGTGATACGCAACACATCTCGAAATGGATGAAGTGGCTGCCAAAGGAGGGGCTCGTCAGAGCAAAGCCCTAAGAAAACATAGGTCCAGGTATGTGGTATCTACTTATTTTTATTTTTATTTTTATTCAAGTGTTTATTGAGTAAATTTTTCGACACAAAAACAGAAATGCCATTTATACGTATATGTCATTTTTGTAGTGGAATGTCAAAACTTACTTATCGAATATTTTGAATAGGTAGTTTTAAGTTGTTAGTTGAAAACATATGATGTCACCATATGATACAAGAAAATAATAAATAATTATCCAATATGGAATGGTTGGGGGTAAATCGAAGAGATAAGGATTTCTCCTTTGGGGCGGATGTACCCCCATTCCATATTGAAGGCGGCCAATTGCCAATCACTCTCTCCTCTGTCAGATTATAGCATCTGTATGCTGTATGCTGTATGAACTCGTAAATTGCACTTATAGCTGATATAGGTAGGTACATGTACATCCGTTACATTAATACATGTATGCATACATATACCTACTGTAGGTATGTATCCACATTTTCATAGGCTCGTGTGATTTTGAATGATGATCCACTGGGATTACCTGCCTACAATATGGAATTGAAATATGCAATCATTATGTCTATAAAGTTTTGCGTAGAAATGTGGGTTAGAGAGTCTGTCTGATGTCATTAGTTCTATATTAGAATCTGCTACTAATTAGCTAATTCAATCCCCAGTACATATGTATGTCATTGCTTTTAAGGGAGGGTTTTGTGAGCAGTTTAATGCGAAATTTATGCCTAAGAAGAAGTACTACCCCACAGCCCACACACTGATTCCTAAGTGCTTACAAAGTAAAGAAACATAACCACCTTTATCATGGAATCCGCCGCGTTGAATCATTCACGGAAAACGGCTTAAAATGTCTTGGATTAAAATTTAATGACCGGTTTTATAGTTCAAGTTTGAACTACTTTTAGCAGTTTAAAATGACGTTTAAGTCGAAAAGGTGTATTTCAGTGCTGAATTGAGCCCAATCGAGAATTTAACCTTATTTTAACTTAAACGACGATTAATGAGGGTTTAAACCGACGTTAGTAACGCAAACTGAATATGCTTTCATATAAAAAGTATTGTGCATTACACAGCCATCTCTGTCGTTTGGACTTTCACTCCTCTGGCTAGGTTGATGTCGCTATACAGCCCGTAAAGTTCGTTGTTGTATCTCCTCCTCCATTCACCGTCTATCCATGCCCCTGCCATAGAGAAGGACAAATGATTATGAACTTAAAAAGAGTAATTTTAGTTGTTCGAGAGAGGGCTTTCCTCAGTTGCCTACTTAGCATAAAGAGGCAGCTATTGGCAAGAGTTATTTTTCTTTTATTCTCAGCGCTTGTTTTATTGTTTGAGTTCAGCGTTGATGTCATTGTCATAGGCTGAGGAGTCTATGTAGACAAAGTCCCTGGCCACCTGAAAGTGGTCTGTCTATATGGTGATGTTTTGCCCGAGACGTTGGTGATGATGTCCTTTCTTGTTGACAGCGTGGTAAATTTTGTTTCGCCCTCATTGACCGCCAAACCCATCTTTGCAGCCTCCGTCTCCGTTTCAATACTCACGAACGCGACAGTGACATCACGCTGCGTTCTCCCGATTATGTCGATATCGTCGGTATACGCGAGTAAATGAACGGACTTTTGGAAAATCGTGCCTCTAGTGTTGGCTTGTGAATTTTGCACTATTCTTTGAAGAACGATGCTGAAGAAGTCATATGACAGTGTAACGCCTTGTCTTAAACCTTTTTTGACACAAAAGGTCTCGGTGAGTTCTTTACCAACCTTGATGGGGAGGACTATAAACTCTGATAATGACACCACAGTAGAAATCAAGCGAAGAATTCCGCTTGCCAACCGCTGCGCTGTTACTTCGGCCTAAGAAGAAAATTAGACAATTAGATTAGAAAGGCCTTGTCGAGAAACACCAAGGAGACTCTATATAAGACCCTCATCATCCTGCTTTATGGCTTTTGGAGGAGGAGATTGAACAACGAACTCTACTAGCTGTACAGTGACATTGACCTGATCAGAAAAATACGCATCGGGCGTCTAAGATGGCTATGACATGTAGAGCGAATGGACAGCAATCCTCCGGTCCGAAAACTCTTCGATTCTAACCCGGAGGGACAACGCAGTAGAAGACCTCACCTTAAGTGTCGCGCACAAATGGAAGGGGACTTCGACCAACTTGGAGTGCGCAACTAGAGGCGGTTAGCAAAATATCGGGCTAACTAGGGAGGCATGTTGGTTAAGCCCCAGGTCCATTTAAGTAAGTAAGTAAATATACGCTTGGTATGGGGGAATCTTATTGTACATTATCTTAAAGCAGACAACTCGCTATCTGATTGTTTATATGATCCACTCGCTCATTGGAGTGACTCCTAAGTTTAGAGAAAGTGGTAGCATAGCAAACATCATATCAAGTTAAGTAAAGGCCTTTATTTGAGGCTCATTAATTTTTCTCAATATTAGAACATGTCAAAACTATTTAACTCATTGCGTTCCTTATTTTGTTTTAAATTGTAGGTCTTCATCAACTTACACGGATCTTGAAAAAAAGAGGAAGAATTCTGATTCGAAACTGGTGTCCTTTCCTAGTGCCATTAAGTTGAGTATGCTTAATAGTGGGTTGCTCTCGTTTGGTAAGTATTTTTTTTTTGTATAAGAAAACTGAATAGTTTTAATTTAATACAAAGAAGTCCAGAAAATGTTTTTGTTTTTCTGATCTTATCCCAATTCATCTAACAATTTTAGTAGGTACATATTTCATTTCGTATAATAGCCTATATTCGTCGTCGCTTTTCGGAACTTTGTCCCGACAAATATGTAACGCACACTGGCGTTTTGCGTTTCAGCGCGATCAAGTGCATTTTTACTGATATTTTTAACAGCTTTATATACGAATTTTCTTCCGATATGCTCCAGGATTTGGTTGCGGAATTTGTTTACGATTTGCAGTGAAGTTTTGGTAAATGAAAGCAATAAAGAAAAAAACATGTTAGCAAAGTAATTTCTCAGCTTTAACACAAACGGCTACAAATCGATCGAGTGCGCACCGAAGTTCAGTCTGAGCGCACCCAAGGATGACCAAGTCATTAGCGAAAAGCAGATGACTTTTCCTCAGAACTCCCAATTCGAAACGTTCCCGCCAAGACTGCGCTGTAACATCCAGTCCATATAAGTAGTGAAAAGGAGAGGACACAAGACGCACCCCTGGCGAAGTCTGCGAAGTCTAACGCCCACGGTGAAAGGTATTGCTTTAACGCCGTTTACCCGTATACAGCTTTTACAGTTTGTGTAAAGAGATTGAATGGCTCTCAAGAGAGAACCGTCAACTCCATACTCCTGTAATACACTCCAGAGTTTACCTAGAGGGACTCGGTCATATGCTTTCTCCAAATCTACGAAGAATGCGTAAACGGGTGTAGCATACTCTCAAGCCTTCTCGAGCACCATTCTGGTCGGTTGTGCTTTTGCAGGGACGAAAACCGCAGTGCTCATCTCCTAATCGTAACTCGACCACAGCTCTGCAACGCGTTTGCAGCACCTTGGCAAATACTTTTCCCGAGAGACTTAAAAGTGATATAGGTACCACTGTAATTGGAACAATCCCTTTTATCCCCTTTCTTGAAAAGGGACACAATCACCCCAATCTGCCAATCGCTGGGAGTTTTGCCACATTCCCAGTCCACTTTAATGACACGAGAGAGCCATTTGACTCCCTCTTCACCTATGTAGCGACTTATAAAATTAAAGCCTGATATGCAACTATTTAATACATCTACAATTATTTACTAGACAATTATAAAAATATGTTTGTTTCAGATAAAATCCGGCTCGAGGTTCGAAGTAAGACGCATATATTTTTAATATAAAATATTATTTACAAATAACAATATTAAATTACAGATGAGGCAAACTCACTATCTAGGGCGATGCCAAGTACACCGGTGAGCCTTAAAAAGTTCTTAAGGCTGTGTGAACAACGAAGGAAGTTCCCTGTACTTCATAAACTCGAGTTTATGGTAGGTTTATAATAATACCTTAAAAAAATGTTCAACTGCTAATTTTATTAGGTCCCAAATTTGTAGTGGCTTTGTACAAATAAATGCTTAATTTTTTTTATTCAATATTTCAGACTGCAATTAAGGTTGAAGGGAACACGTGCAGGCATGCAACAAAGAAGCACAATCAAATCAAGAATCAAAATATGAAATGTATTCCATACGATTACAATCGCGTCGTTTTAAAAAAAGATGATGGAGCACCGCAATCGGATTACATAAATGCTTCCTATGTTGATGTATGTTTTTATTTATTGTTAATTTACCTAACCTAAAATTGCATTTTTTTATCTAATTAATAATAATGGATATAACAATAAATACCTAACATGAGACATTTTAATTTTTTTTTACAGAGCCTGTTAAAGCCAAATGCATATATTGTAACTCAAGGACCAACTGAAGAAACCGTCAATGCATTTTGGAAAATGGTGTGGCAGGAAAATGTCATTGTAATTATTATGCTTACCAAGACGTTTGATTTCACAAAGGTAATTTGGATAAGCAAGTTAACGGGTATCACTTAGATATCAAATCAATTAAAGCTTCTATATTGGGTCGAACTATAGAAGACGATGACATTGTGTTGTATTGGTTCCACTTAGATTGTTATGTTTCCATTTCTATATTGAATTTTTAAAGGTTATGTGTGTTCAATACTGGCCCCCGAATATGGATACTCATGAAACATATGGCGATATACACATTAACATTTTAAAAGAGGAACAATTGGCTAATTTCCATATAAGAACGTTCCGGCTTTATCGAAAAAATGAGGTTTGAATAACTTTTGGGTATATTCTCCGTGATATTTGGCTCATATTTGTTTGGTTTTTTTTAGAACGGCGAAGTAATTGAAGAAAGGGTGATTTACCAATTTCATTATACTGAATGGTATTCGCATTCATGCCCATTCTCAAATGCAGTGCTGGAGTTTAGACGTCGTGTTCGTTCAGTTGTTGGCAGTATAATAAAGGCGAGTGATATACGAGGTCCGATGTTGGTTCACTGCAGGTAAGTTAACGTGCCGACGACAAGCAATCTTCATTAGTCGACAATTTTGTATTTTAGTGACGGTGGTGGACGCTCTGGAGTCTACTTATCCATCGATTCTAACCTTGAGTTAGCCGAGGAAGAAGAATCGTTCCACGTATTTGGCTACTTAAAAAAGATGCGACAATCTAGAAAGGGACTAATCGAAAATATGGTAAGTATATGAATGAATAATACAAAATATCTGTAAAATATTGGAGATTTCAAAATGACGATTACCATATTTAAACATGAACCTACCAACTTTATAGTTCAGATGATCATAGATTGGAAAGACGATTTACTTAGGGTTATCGTACTTTGTTTCTGGGGAACTCCTTTTATGTAATTATAAGATGTTGCCTTTATACATATTTTAAAGATGGGCAAAATGTACGTGTTTTCTCTGCTCAAAAAAATCCCACGTTGGGCGCCATTTTATATTCAAGTTCACCAACCCGATTCATGGTCACACACTGTTTGATTGAGTATCAAACTCGTAAACTACTGCCGTATAGATTTTATTCTTGACTTCAGTTCTATGTTCTTAAAGTCAGATCGTCAAAATTACAAGTGTCCAATGGGTCGGGTAAAGTTGACTGTCGTACAACACATTCATGACGTGAATTCTTATAACCACATAACTTAACTACGAACCTATACTCAACTTTAAGCCAACTGTCTATCGGATAGTTTCTATTCACTATCATTTTCGAAATGGGTGGCTCGTTTCGCATGCGTCAAAATCAAAGCATTTTAGCCAACTCCATAAATAATTTAACATCAATGAAATGTCCATGGATTTTGTTTGTAAGTATGTATACCTATCCACTACGTGGAAATGGCCCTCCTTCAGTTGGCACTCATGACACAAAATTGTTCACCTCGTAGTTGGGATTCGCAACTTTTGTCGAGTTTTTCATTGATGTGTCGTTTGAGAGAACAACCACTTCGGTTGGAATTATACCTATTTCGAACTACACTACTGATCATCAGATTAATTTAAGTTGTTTCTTTCAATTTCTAGGACCAATACAAGTTTGTTTATGATACCCTAGAAGAACACCTAATTTGTGGAAACACTTGGTTCCCTGTAAGTGAACTTTCTGAACGACTCAAAGCCAAGTCTGTGAAGGATGCTATCAGTAGAGTCAACGAATACCAGAGGGAATACTTGCTGATTTGTAAGCAAACACCAAGGTAATTATAATTGTTAATTTATATACCTACTCGTATAACAAATTCGCAGATGTGAAAAAGCTTATCCTGCACAGAGTTGTTATTTTTGAGGGTACCGGTACATGTATCGTTTTCGTCAACAATCTTCTGCAAAAGTTTCATGATCTTGATAAGGTGTAAGATCTCGGTTTTTGTAAGTGCTTATAAATGGAAGACCTACACTACATGGATTAACAGAGGTCCCGATTTCCTGCATTCGCCAACGAGTGCACATTCTTAAGTCGATTTTTGATATGAAGTAAAAACAAATTCCGTCAAAAGCCATCGTTAAATGGATAGCGTCAATCGTGCCCTAATAAAACAAAACAGGGTTCAAATTAATCTGTTGAAACAAAAGCGGTGTCCAATGGAAAATCACAAAAGTTTAACTTATATTCTATTCACATGGAATCAAAAACTAAGTTTTTGCGAACACACTGGAAACCTTTATCAAAAACAGAAGTTTTCCCATACATTTCACAATTTTCGAATTTCCAAATTGAAACATTCTGAATTTAGTGCCATCCATCAAAACTTCTGACGTTAACTGTGCTGCCGTTTCTATACTTTGCTGTGAAAACACTTCTTTTTTAAAAATTGGAACATTCAGTTTCTGCTCCCTTTTGTTGGAAATCCCTTTTGCTTGAAAATGCAATGATTTCTGCGTATTAAAATATGCATTCCGTTTGCAACTACATAATTTTACATTATGCATACTTCTACGAGTTTTTGAAAACTCAGTCTTTGCCTTTGGTGCAGTTTTAACAGAGGGTATTTGATTCTTATAATTCAACTGACAAATGGCCTTCAGGTTCAGTGGTTAGTGTATTGAATCTACTAAACTGTAAGCTCAAGCTAAGTACGCAGCTAGACCGAAACTAAATTTTAGCTGCCTTCCAATTTCTTTCTCCAAACATTAGCTAAATCACTAGCTAAATTTTGACATTGAGTGCTTTGTGTCATAGAGAATAGCTGTTCTTTGAAAATAACTTCCTTCAAAAATTGATCGACGCGAAAAAGGGTTATATTTTCGTTGCGCTTTCTCTTTTCCTGCTATTCTTTGAATTAAAATGTTTCGCTTTCAAACGATTCCTTTATTTATTTGTCCGCAACACAAAAACAACAGATTTGTCAAAATTTAGCTTGAGAAAATGTGGCGAACAGTGACAGATACTACGTATATGAAGTATAGCCTGAATGAAAATTTGATTTTTTGGTTAAATTTATCTTAGTTTTGGAGAAAATTTTATATGGGAGCTAGAATTTAGCTCGAGCAGCCAACGTACAAAAGAAAAAAACCAGAGCTAAGTCACAAGTGACTATTGCCAAGTTATGCAAAGGTGATCAGATTGTTTTCCACGAATTGAAAAATGTTTATGTTGTCGCTGGATCAGTCATCGATAAGATTTGATTTTGAAAAAATTGTTTATTTTCTATATCCTTAATGTATACTTTTCGTCAGTTAGACGATACAAATTTAAATAACTTTTCTTAATTTTTTCAAAGATTTTCGATTGGTGACTGTGCTGGCGGACATAGAGCTGATAACAGGGAGAAAAATAGAGATGTCTTATGTGTACCACGTACGTATCGACTTATTTACATATGATATTTAATTTTTTTAATTGACAATTCCATTCAGTTTTTCTTTTAATTGATTAAGCTAGTATTAGAGGATATGTTGAATCAGCATACGTATGCTGAAAATTGTGTACCAATCAGAACATATCGTGTAAAAACTAAATTTCGGTCATCAAGTATGCACGTTATGTTGTGAATGGAACACAATTTTCAGCATACGTATGCTGATTCAACACATCGTCTAATACTAGCTTAAGCTAGTTTATCACTAAAGATTTCTCGCTGTGTAAAAAAAAATGAAAATGAAAATGAATTCATAACTAAACTCATTGACATATACTATACAGCCAATTTTTCGTTGAAGCAAACATAAGCACTAGCTCCTTTGGTTCACGGTGGACAGAAGCGAAAACATTATCGAGCAAATCATTTGTGCTAAGTGCTGTTGTGTGCTGAGTGCTTGAATAAGTTATTTTTCGTAGTTGCAATGTTTCTACAATGGATGGCAATGGCACTATGTAAAAAAAACATGGCAATGACACGCAAAGGTTTCATACTTTCGCCGCACTGCACCAAAAGGGCTAGTGCTTATGTTGGCTTAATTTGCTCCCAGGTTTGTATGAAACTAATGTCGTTTTCGGTTGGTCGCCCAGAACCGTCCGGAAGAACTCTCCGCGATTCTGAATTCAAATCCAGAAGCAAATTTCTCTTCTTTTCAGTAGAAGAACTGTCAGTTGAGTGCCAATCGAACGCTTTCAGAAGCGTTCGAATTGTTTCCGGACGGTTCTGGACGACCAACCGAAAACGACATAACATTTTCTTAGCAGTCCATGTATAGTATGTCAATGCTTAAACTAATCCATCCTTTTTATACTATTGATTGTCCCGTGGGGTTTGGTACCTAAGAATTTGAAGAAAAGAATTAAATAAATGTATTCCTACTTTTTTAAATCAATATATAAGCACCTAATGGGAAAAATATCAGAATTAAAAATGAAAATTGATTCGCTAATCGCTATACCCACAAAGTGAAGTTAATATTTGTTGGTATTCCACATTACAAAATTAAATTAATTAATATTAACTGGGACTCAAAAATAAACTTAAATGAATATTATATATCAACCTATTTCAGCTTTACAGAATTCTAAAAGCAAATAAATATTTTTAATACTATATTGGTATATTTCCAGCTGACAATTTCCGGCCATATTTAACATCATTTCAAGGAAACGCATTTACTGATTACATAAATTCAGTTTTCGTCGATGTGAGTATTTTTAAACATAAAAAAATCTTTAAAATCTTTTAAATCTTTTCAGATGAGCTGCGGCATTATAGTACATTTACACCGCACCTAAATTCATCATTTCAGCTAAATTCAGCATTTCAGGCCAAATATTTAGCATTTCGCCATATATTTTCCAACATTTCAAAATGTTGGATTTCAGCGAAATGTAGAAGTTTGTCAAATTGAACAAACCTAATTTTGATGACTTCTGAGCTCACTGACAAAAAAAAACAGCTGTAAAACTAGATTGTAAAAGTTAAAAAATGTTTGAATAGTGAATTATCGCTTGCATTCATGTTTAGATTAATTTGTATAACTAAATAATGAATTCTTTAGGTACAAACCACTTCTGATTTCGAAACACAATAAAATATCAGTAGATAATCAATTTTGATACTAGCTGTCATTTAAAATGTTGAAATTTCAGTGGGAACACAAAATTGGATTTCAAAATTTTGTCTGCTGAAATGTTGAATTTAGGTGCGGTGTAATTTTAACATAAATTTATAAAGATGTGTGTGTAGATCAGTGATCGATGACAATAGGTCTGTTCGTTTACTTTTATATCTAACGAATTTTTACTCAATGTCGTTCCTTAACTTGAAAAATTCGTAGGAATCTTACTAGTTTTTACTCAACAAATTTCTTTGAGTACGCATTGGAAAAACTGTCAGTCGCATGAAAATTGGCAGATGATTTCAATTTCAAACGCATGTAACGACTGTTTGCATTTTTGAGAAACAAATTGGTATAAAAATGATACCAGAAGGATGGAAAATAATGTAGCTATTTTCTCTTTTTGAACGCTTGTAATTTAGTTAGTAACAAACTCTTTCACGTCCTTGGATATACTCACATGCAATTTATGAAAAAAAAAAAAATGGATCTGTCATTTTTCATCATTACTACAAAGTGTTTCCTATCGTTTCCGTAAGTTTATCTCTTTGGCTACAACGGCCATTTTGACAGTCTTTTTTATTTTTACTACAAAAGTAAAGGAACAGACCGGATGTGAATTATGTATTAAATCTGTTTTTATCTTGTTGGTTATGAATGATTCTGCTTTTCTTTTGGACATGACGTTGTCTAGTGTCAAAAAGTATTTACCCCATCGTCGTGGAATCCGATCGGGGGAATTAATCACGGAAAAAATATTTCGGTATCGTCAAATCCGCTAACAGTTCTCCGTTCATCGGTCTGTATCTAGAATTCTAAAATCTTTGGAAGCCATTATTACAAAGGAAGACATTTTCTGCTATAGTTATTGTTCTGCTGTATCCTATTCCATCAGGAGGCAAATCTTTGGCACTTATGTGCTGAATGCTGATTTCATAAGCTCCATATGACTGAACTCCACTCATGTGTCATATTGCTCATCAGTGGTCTCTTATCTATTTTGGACATTTATTTCCTTAAATAATATTAAATTTGTTTTTACTTTCAGGGTTACACTAAACCAAGGGAATACATTGTGACCGAGTGGCCAATGAAACACACATTGGGAGAATTTTGGTCATTGGTATATGATCACGAATGTTCTACAGTGGTAGTACTGTGCCAACCACCAATAACTTCACAGCAATATCCATCTTTTTGGCCATTTCAATCAAAAATGGAAAAGTACGGCCCAGTCTTTTCTGTACATTATGTAATGTCGAGGAAATATCTAAACATTAAGCAATGGGAATACAAAATTAACAAAAAGGTGAGTATGAGTACTGTTTAATAAGTAGATACGTAGTATTTATGTACCTGCTATATCTAAAATTCAGATATTTGTCTGCATATAAGTCTAAATGAACATATCAATTTGAATTGTTTTGCAAAATAGTAATTGCAACTGGAGCGCTAATTTTAAATAACAATTTTATGGAGAAGACAAGTAATGGATCGGAATCGGACACTTTGGAAAAAGTTAGCAAATTGAATTTACATTTTGAACAGCAAACGATAACACTTGCTCATGATTCTGGGTAGTTCTTTAAAAACTAAAAATTGTCAATATATTGATAATCACGCATAAAATAAAAAATACACAAACCAATCGACATCTTGTGCTGAACGTTTGTACCGATGTTGGATACATCTTCATATATATATTTTTTCATTAGCACGCAAATTGGATTTGCTGTTTATATGACAGCTATAGGTACTTTCTGAGCACGTCACTTTTTTCACTTGAAAATTTTAATGCCGCTGCAGTATTTATGCACTGTACGAGTATATCCTATACGACTTCACATTTTGTTATCACTGCCAAAATATTGCCTGTTAATTTTTTTATTTGAATTAAATACGCAAACATCTTGAACAACTAGGTATGTAGTCCTGACGTTGGGCGCCATTTTTCATATTCAAAAGAAGGCGCTGTAATGGAATGCACGACACACGCGAATTATTTTTATGAGATAAAGTTGTCATTTTCTCAAAGCTGATTCTCGTTTGGCACTATATAGCAGCGCACATTGCCACAACTTGATATGGTGCAGAGGAGTGTGGAGCACCAGGCGGTGCACAATAATATTCATAAATTATAATGTTGATATTTTAAGGGAACATTTTTCATCTCTGCCTTTGTCATATTATTGTTTTTTTATTAAAATGTATATTATTTCTTAGATCGTGTCTTTGACTGAAATGATGGCAGGCGTTAAGGCACCTACACGAACAGTTCAGTTATTCCAATTGTGCTGTTGGCCTATGGGACATAAGGCATGAAATCCATTTCTGATTAAAAAAATGTTATAGTTGTCTTTATATATTTATACAGGTACCAAGCTCCACCAATTCATTGGTTTACTTAATGAATATGGTCGAAAGCTGGAGGCGCAAAGCAGATTACGGTCCAGTCTGTCTAGTTACACCGTAAGTAGATTCAAGTTTACATATAGGTATATATATTGAAAGCATACTAAGGACCAGCACTCGAAAAAAAAAAACACTAATGTTTTAGCCTGCTTTACAACCTTTCCTAAAAGTCTGACAATAATTACCACAAACATGGAAATAGACCGCCGACTTTCGTGCACCTACCCGATTCTCCTCGGAATTAATTCCCCTGTCAGTGAATACGCGTGAAATGTCAAAATCAATGCAATGATTTTCCATGCTATACCATGGGCCTAGGATTCAAGTATGCGTGCGTTAATGGCGCTCCTTTGATTTTGTACAGCACCAATACATGAAAAATCCTGAACCCGCAGGCAGCTTATAGGCAAAGTCCGTTATGTGGGAGGAGTTGACGGTTTTTTCTATGTGGTTTGTGGGTATAACAATGGACCTATGCTGGTCTAAGTGTGTTGGCGTTTCCTAGCTGGCAGCCACTTTCAACCTAACCTAACCTTGGAACGATTAGTGTATTCCTACGTACTTGCATTTTGCATCGTTGATCACAGGGTTAAACATACTACATAAACAACAGCTGAAAAGTGTTCGGTATGTATCAAGTGGTACACTTCTTAGATAACTACCCAATAAAACTAAAAAAAAAAGAAAGCAGCAAAACAAACAAGTTTCGTTCGAGCTGGTTGTGCAATTTATTTTTGTTTTCCCAGTTAAGGCACCAAGTGACAAAGAACAGAAACTTAAACAGAGCATAACTTTTTTTCGTTCTGTTGTAAATTCGGGTTCTGTTTACGTTGCTCGCTCAGCTACACAAAACTAAGGCCCCTATTGTGACGTGAGCGTCGAGCGATCGAGAACTGTGATTGTCGATTGCGATCCATATTTTTGTCGATTTGACAGTCGCTTGTAGTCGATTACAAATGTCTAATCGATGCTTTCTCTTGAAAGTGAACAAATTTTGTGCGTACGAATAGCTAAAATAAAATCGATGCAATCGACAATATTGTCGTGACGATCGCTGATCGACAATCACAATAAGGCCCTAAGACAGATCCAGAAAAAGATGGCTGCCGTCTATTTTGTGCAAATAAAAAAAACCTCCCTCCCACTATAAACTGCATTTCTGTCGCTGGCAGCAATAGAAACAATTAATACAGACTTGTTTACGTTCTGTTGTCAAACAGCCATTTTTCTGTCGCTAAATTCTGTTGCTGAAAAAAATGTTCTGTTCCTAATTCTGTTTCTGTTGAAAATGTATGGGATTCTGTTTCTGTTCTTTGTCACTCTTGGTGCCTTTAGTACCAAACCAATACAGATGTGTGCCCCTTTGTAAACATGGCCGTTTGGCAACACCGTTAAGTCAATTGTAATGCAAAATCAAAAATTTCAGTAATATAAATGTACATACATTTATAGACATTTTAATTTTTATTTTTTGTAGTGACGGAAGAAGCCGAGCGGGTGTATATTGTGCGGCGAATGCCTGTATAGAACAGGTTATTCAACACGGAGAAGTTGATGTTTTTCAAGCGGTAAAAACCGTTCGCAGACATAGGCCTCAGTTGATTGAAAATATGGTAAGTTTATTATGGATTCCACCTTGTCGCTAGATAACAGTTTTAATTTTAGACGGAATACAAATATTGCTACGACCTTGTACTACATTACGTGCTCCATTTTCTCAACCGACACTAAACTGTAACGACCATTGAGCTTATGGATATAAAGAACGGTACTAGTAATCATTTTTAGTATCCATCTTAAATTTTAAGTTAAGGCGATAACTAAAAATTATTATTAGGAAGTTCCATAGGAGAATCATGATTGTCTCAGCATTTCCTCACTAGAATCATATAGAAATATTGTATAATACAAAAGATATCTATTCTATTGAGGTAGTGCTGAAACGTCACTTTCGCAAGTGTAATTTCTTACTTTATGTTATGTATACCTTCGTAATAATGGACTAATGGTGATATAGAGATGGCATTGATATTTTTTAAAGAGAGATTTCTATTTAATTACAGACGTTATGCACAATTTGTTACACATGAAGATGTTTTTATACTATAGAAAGTTGCGAACAATTTTATTTTTTTGTAGCTATTTAAAAGTTAATTAAATATAAATGTATCTTGAATCGTCCAAAATAAATATATTTAAATGTTATAAACTGTAATGTCTATATTTTGAAATAAATGGAAACCTTAACCCAATGTTCTGGTTTATTGGTGTAAAAATCGTAGTTTGTTTTTATTTATTAGAAGAAATGAACTTGTACCCTTGCTTCAGTACCGATATTGGGTGTTTGTCATCGTGTGTATTTTGGGATTTATCGACCGCTACTTACGACGTACTCTGGTTTAATAATTACAATAAATGATGAAATATAATAAAATAATAAGAAAAATAGTAAATATTAATATTATATGAGTTATTTCAACCCTTGAAAAAAAGAGTAACGTAAATATGTACTACACATTCGACTAATTGACTACGGTCACAAAAAATCTCCAAAATTAACGACCGCACTACAGTATAAACACCACCTACGAGTCATTAACGTGACTATAATAAAGAAGATACTGTGGATCAGAACAAGCTCTTGAAGCCCAGTCACACCGAACAAGCGAATGTCCATGAGGTGCGTAGTCTGTGAGACGAATGTTTAGTTATCCAGGGTTAAGAAAATATCTATCGAAACAAAAAAAAAAATTAAAAATCACATGCGGTGCGACAATATAACTTCCTTTTTTTGAAATGCGCGCCATTCAGGTTTCAGAGATCTTCTAGGTCAGTCCTCATCATGCGTCGTGAGTAGCTTGCGTTTGGCGCCGATGACTACTATTCTACTGGATGTTCTGTGATCGCAGCTCGCCTTCCAAAATTACTTTAATGAAGCAGATGCAGAAACTGCATGGACGCGGAGGAAGAGGAAATTACCGTTTACCTCCTATGCTCCTGTCCAACCTTAGCGGATTATTTCTTTGAGGACCTAAGCGATCTGTTCTGTACCGATATTTGCTGGATCAGCAAGTTTGTTACAAAGTCGAATTGGCTTCACTGAAATATCAACACGCAACTCATACATTTTTGTCTATTTCTGAAGACTAAACCGCCAACGTGAAGAGCTGACTATGTCAGTAAATTTCACTTTTAAACGTCGAACTTTCAGACTCCGTCAGAAGGGATAGGCGGTGGTTTAGAATGTTTCGGTCTTCCCTCGTCGATTTCTCCTGCCGCAGTCTTTCTTATCTGATCTGTACCAGCCACCCTCCTTATACTAACGGACTGTCAGAGACTACCAGCTGGGGGGTTTGACTGCTTCGGTCACCCCTTTTCCATCCCCGAAGACTAACCGCAAACTGGAGGAGCTGACTACATCAATGAACCTCATCTCGACAATTCGAGAACCCCGTCAGGAGCAACAGATGGGGGTAGACTGTTTCGTTTACCCCTCGCCTTTTTAACCGAAAACAAATCGCGCTCTCATTTTTTTCGGTACCAAGCAGTAGGTCGGGGTGCTTCAATCAAGCTTCTCTGCTCAGCTTCCTCCTTAGTTATGGCCGTGTCAGAGTCTCAGTCACCACCAGGGACATCTCTACGAGGTAAGACACCCGAATTTGCAAATAGCAACGGTATTTCCACTGTAATGCGCGGCGCATAAAATCCATCCCTCCTCTCGTGGTATTACAATGGACCAATTAATTATGGTCTAAGTGTGTCCCCTCTTTTTCTTTAGGACGCCACCTAACCTAACCTTAATGAAGCTTTGGCCCTTTGGGCCCTGTCCCGGATTGGAAATCAATTGTAACATGATTTACTATGTTCTGACAAACCGCAGTTGTGAAAAGACGAAAAACTGCATTCCCTTGACACATCAGATCAGTTGAAAACATTGAGGCAGTGAGAGTGAGATCTTCAATATCAAAATCCCCACGGCAATCTGCTCGCAAACATGCGCCTCTCCTGATGGTGGTTAGTAAAATTGAGCCTTTTTGTCTGTAGGTGAAAAAGTAAAAAAAAAAACAATTTTTAGAAATTTTTTTTAAACATAAAGGTTTCTAAAAAAAAATGTTTATTTATTTTTGTGGCTGCATAGTTACAAACAATTTTCAACATTCTTATGTACTACTGGTTCTTTCCAATATGAACCATATAAAAACCGTTTTTGTAACTATATATAACAGCTCAGATAGTACACCTCTATACAATATAAATTGATTATATATATCTCCAAATCGGAAGTGTCCCACTTCAACAGGCTATAACTTGGAATAAGATGAAAATAAAAAAAAATCGAATATCTAAGGCCTCAATTATAGCTATCAGTAAAATGCATCCTTAAAAACACGTAACAGAACACAACTGAAACATTTAATCATAGCATATCATAGGAATTCAGTGGAATACTTCGTGAAACTGGTTGAGAAGTTGAACAGAAAAAAGTTTTTCGTACGGAAAAATAAAGAAATTATTTTTTTTTTAGAAAATTTAAAGACTAGTTGCTTAATTTTTTTGACGAATTAGTTTTACAATTCAAAAGCAACATTTTAAGACCAAGATTGAGTTCAACAAATAAGTTTAAGTGATCCAAAAAAGTGAAACAAGACAGACGCCTAAAAGAACATACAACTCTTAAGCTTGTATGTTATAGAAAATCACCCTTATTCCGAGTGGCGTTTACGATAATTTAAAATACGTTTTGGCGTTTACGATAATTTAAATTTTCGTCTTTGAACGCTGAACGTCGTGTGAGAAATTTTACTGTCATTCTGTAACGCGTTGAACGCCACAAAACGACAAGAAAAACGACGATTTCTATCGTTAACAAATTAGTGAAGCCAAATATAGTAAAACGACTGAAAATGTAACTTTTCTTGAGTTGTTAATTTATTCAAATAAATACATTTAATTAGATTGATCATAAGCATTAAAAGTTAAAAGCCAGAAACCATTTATTGTAATTGACATTTCATTACCACAGGGATTTTATAATCCAGCCTAGTGCCTATAGATTACCATCAAGAGATGGAACAAGTTGGCAGAATGTTTTTTTTTAGAATCACTTTAAAGCATTTTTTGAATATTGGCTGTGGTAGTCCTTAGTTAAAATGTTTTTCAATACCCATATGGTAGTTACCCTCAGCCAAGTATCGCACAATTGCTGCAAGTTATATCGCCGGCACTGATGGCGACCATGTGCTTTCCACGAGCTTATCTTTTATTTAGTCCAATAAAGATTTTCTTATAGCCGGTTTTACAGTGCGAGTTTAAACTCAGGTTTAGTTAAACTCGCAAGCAAGTTTAAACCAAGTACGGAAACCGTGAGTGTATTACAGTGATATTTGAAAGAACGTTTAGTTAAACTTCGATTAAACTTTTCTCGTCTGTTTTGTACGCCACTGTATTTGAAATTTCTATCAGTTTTGTTTATTCTGATGTCAGTTTGGCAAATTTTAAAAAGTGAATTAAAAAAATTGAAGTAAGTAAATAATTAAATAAAAGTCAATACTTCGGTATTGAGTTCCTCTTCGGTTTGAGGAAATTTATCATATTGGTAGAACTCATATGTTTATCATCAGTTTGGCAATTTAAACAAAGTGACATATTAAGGTAAGATAACATAAAGACCGATTATAATATTACATGTTCTGACCAATTCTTAACAATTTTCAGCCTGAACCGGTGGAGAAGAAGAATCCCCTCAAGGAAATTGTCGAGGGTCAAATAGGCAAACTAGTTCGCTACAAGTCGGGCAAACTAAAACTAGTCCTCGGCGAGCCGCAATTCGACGTCACCATAGGTATAAAGGCTGGATTTCTCTATAGGACCTCATCCTCATGTCGATAAGCACAAATCGGGAAGAGCGAAGTGGTAACATGATCAACGTAGGACCAATTCAAGCCAAACTGACACGCCTGACTGGGAGTGATGCCAAAGGCCGTTCAACTTAGCCGGGATATAGCTCATCAGTCATCACATATCGTTCAATGTTTTGTATACCACGATGAATATATATATTAAAATATTTGTTAAACCATTGATTCAAGCTAGATTTGTATTTTTTTGTATAAATGAGGAACAATAACTTCGACAATGCTTTTTGTTGTGTGTATGTGCACTTCTAAATTAATTTGCAGCTTCCAGCAGCTCTGCCTGTGGCTGTTCCGACTCTGGGGCGCCGTCATAAACCGGGAGGGAGATCGTACTACGAAATTCCAGAAAATAAACTCAGTTTAAACCCCTATCCATGGCCGGTTAAGTTAAACTCGGTTTAAACTCTCGATTAAGTTTAAACTAGTACTGTAATACACCTTTTCGTATTAAACGTCGGTTTAAATCTGATATCTGGCTAAACGGAGTTTAAACTTGCACTGTAAAACCGGCTATTAGACATTCATTTTGAATCCGAAAATAATTTATTAAATTGAGTTCTTCAAATGAGTGTTTGTCCTTTTACTGATTTATATCTTGTAGATCAAAAATCTTTTTTTACTGTCGGTCGTCAGGCTGATATAAGCTACATCAGTCAAGAAGTCTGCAGTGGAGGGTATCAAAGATTTAAAAAAATCGTGGGGTGGGTTTTCCAAATTGTTTGTGCAATATTTGCATTTTTTATTCGTAAATTGTGATATGCAATGACTTGTAAGTCTGTCAATGCTTAAGATTGCAACAATTATTTTAACTTGTCTTTTTCTGTTAATTTGACATCAAAAATATAATAGATCCTAATATGTAAAGAATTTAATGTTCTATTGGTTTAATTTTTTCTAAGCTAAGCATTAAAATTTAATCATTGAGATTTGCTCATGCGCCCAGCCAGTAGAAGCAAGCTTGGGCATACTCCTTCTTACCCAAAAAACCTAGAGCCCTTGCCTTCCTCAGATAAAATAGATAATATCCAATATTTCTGAATACATAATAATAAATGTGTCTATCTGTTTGTATGTGGCTTTAACGTCTTATTGCATCGCTTTAAAACGGCTCCGTATGGATTTTTCAGACATATAACCTAGCAAGGAAAGAATGGCCCAACATTTATTTCATCCCAATCGGGAAGAAATAAAATTTCCTGAAAGAAAATTTCAAAGGCGAACAAATTCAAAAGTTAATGTTTTCTGCCTGCTCTGCTTTTGGTGAGGTGACGGTGGCGCAGCATCCCGAGCACGGTTCAGTTAGTACAATCATTATGAGATTAGAAATAAATAAAATTCAAATAAGTAATCCTTCATCTAGCAAGGATAAACTAAAATAGTGACATTTTCGCCTATGTTATGCTGACATTATTTTCTGATTTGCTTCTGTTTCGCTATTTCCATTTGCTCTACCATGTATATAATTTTTAAAGCGGAGCCGACAGAGGCACGTTGTTTTGTATCCATTGATAATTGTCACATGAAATATCGTGCAGTCAATATGTTACGGCCGGCCGGCGGCGGTTAGGTCAAATGAGAGATTTTATTCAAATTCGAGTTTTTATTTGTACATACATTTGAATTGAGGTTTGGGTAATGGCCGAAAGAATAAGATCGCGATCGCGAATACAAGCTGCCGAAATAAGATTCCTCCGTTGTATTGCTAGTCTAACCCGTAGAGACCGTATTAAAAACACCACAATACGCTGAATGTCGAGTAGCTACTTCTCCGGACGGAGCGGAGCGGTCTATGCTTCGGTGGTTTGGTCATGTTAAACGCAAGCCCCCAACTAGGATCCCACGACGTGCTATAGAATCCGTACCAACAGGCAGGCATCCTCTATGTAGACCCAGGATAAGTTGGTTAGATCAAGTCCATTTCTCTCCTCTACACTCATGGGGATGGGTATTGCCTTTATGATTTAGAGTCGATGGCGGAGAATCGATAGCTATGGAGGGTCCACTTCAACAACCTACACCCGCTACCCACTTAATGGAAAAGGAAAGCGTGCATTGGAAATGAATAAATGAACTTGCAGAACAAGGTCCAAAAAACCTGCGCCCTTCTTTTACTGAAATGTCGAGTAGAGTCATCTTGAAATTCAACTAAATAATGTACTTATTAAATAAAATTAACGTATTCCAATTTCAACGTCAATAAAATGTCTTAATCTACTACAAGGTTTAAAAAAAAAGTAAATTTCTTCAACAATCGAAAATTCGAGGGTATTGCTTCGTCCTATCTAAATTAGACAACGACAACGAACTTGAGCGTGCATTGTGATTATCTTTAAGTGAAGATTTGCTTTTATTTAATTTTTCGTACAAACGTCTGTAGACATTTATTAATCAGCTGACCTGTTAGGAACCATACACCTACAATCGAGTGAGATAAAGGGAACAACAACCATGTATCTCAATTCTTTATTATTTTATTCTACAAGAGTCATAATCAAATTGCCTCTTTGTACTTGTGTTATCAATGCTATTCTGGTTTGAACATTTTGTGTCGGATATCATTTTGGATGGGGAACGAGAACGACTTATATTATTGCCGAGCGAGCTCATCTCAGTGTCACATCCACAGGGGAAAAGTTCTCTGCGCCTGACGCGACGCAGTGCCGCTGTGCTTTTCCGTTTTATATTATATTAGCTTTTATTTTTGTATATTGTTGTTAATATTTGACTATCAACTAAATGTCATTACGATAATTTTTTTTAATTGCACCATAATACAGCTGTACGTAACGATGCCTAATTGCAAGCTGTGAAGTGGAATAAGGAGACTACGAAGGTAATTTCTGTGATTATTATTTTCTTCATAAATATTTTATGAGCATCGAAACTACTGATTGTTATAAACAAGCGCTCGCGGAAAATGTTACTAAACGTAGAAAAGTGACATATTTTTGCTGATTAAGCTATTTGCTGTCATCGCGAAATGTACACACAAATTAACCACCTAGTATACCCAGTTACCTACGCGTATTAAAAAAAAAATTAAATAAATCTTAAATTAACATGTATTTGCATTGAGATGAAATCGCGAGTTGTGTTCCTGTCAATAGCATAAATATTTATCTACTTAAAAATACAAGATACATGCCACAGCACAATTTACATTGGAATTATTAAGTGAAAAGTGATCTCGAAAATAAATGTGTGTTAATAAATTAAGTGCTAAACTTAAATAATAAAATATTAAAAATGGAAAAAGATAACGAAAAACCATATGCACCGGAAGAACAGTACAATTTTTCGAGTAGTAGATATTTGATGATTTTAAAATTGTTAGACATCTTGGTGTCCTCAATAGTGATCGCGCCATGTGTGATTGCATATTGGAGAGGTACCTGGCAGCTTTTTGAAATTATACTGCTGCCGCAAGACAGTGGGAAATCTGCGTTAATCTCATTTGCACTTGGGAGCTTTGGTCACCTGTTCTTTACGCTGTGTCAAGATAGTTTTAAGAAATTATTCGATCCCAACAAAAAGAGATTGACATATTATTTTGCATCTCGCTGTTATACAGCTGTATTTGGAATTGTTTGTGTAAATATGTGGCGCGGCGCTTGGAATCTTTGTGATTACTTGACAAGTAAAACTTCTTTGGGGATAATTGTGTTGACGACTTTATTGGCGCTAATTGCCTTAGTTGTAATTAGAACGACGAGAAATCTAACCGCTGCTCCGTTTGTCATCTCGGTTGATAATTCAAAAATGTTCTTTGAAATAACAACAATGTTTAACACAAAAGTGAGTATGCGAATAGGAAGTTAAAAATCATTTCCCAATAGCTAACGTCTATTTTTTTTTATTTTCAAAGTGTTATCAAAGTTATTATCTGGGTAGTCCAAATCGTTATCTAAAACCATAATTTAATATTTATTTTAAAATCAAATTACTGTTTTATTATTATATTTATCTTAAGTACGTGTAAGCATAGAATCAGTCTTGATATATCGATTGGTAACAGAAATGTTGTTTTGAGAAATTTATGAGTCGGAAATATAGCATTTCGCAAAAAATATTTCGAAATCCAATTTCGGTATTCCCAATAAATTTTCAGCATTTCTAATGACATCTAGTGGCGAAACTGTGTTATTGTGTATCAAAGTCAGAAGTGGTTGTATTTATAATCTACAAACATGAATTTAAATGATGAACCACAACCATGAAATATATTGGAGTTCGCGATGAACATTTTGTGGACATTTTCAAATATTACGCAACGAACTGCAAGATCTGACGGAGCACTATTGTGACTCGTACAAGCCTATTGAGAATATTGAGAAATGGAGGGTGTACTCCAGCGGCGATAATTTGAAACCTTTTAGGTACACAATATTTGACTGATCAGCGGAAAAAATATACGGAAAAGAAGATAAGGGACATTAAGTAATTAAATATTGTGAAAAAAAATACATTTGTTAATAAGAAATAAAAAAATTAAATTCCTTAATGGAAAATAAAGAAAAAGTTTTGCATCGAGCCTTTCATTTTCTTCCTTCACCAGCCTTGCAGGAGAAAAGTATACATATCCGAAACTTCCAAAACTTTGTAAGATGTCTTAGTTGGATTTCGTGGGGTTGTGAAGTCATCGATGGTGCATTTATAACCAGACCAGTTATATCACTGTTTGCTGAATCTAGTATCACACGCACACCTATAGCATAAACCCAAGCGGCATTGACGAGCTCTTCCTCTTGGCGAATGGATCGTTTTATGCCGCTAAAATATTCTGCAATATCACAGATGATTATCGACAAAGTCTGAGTTAAATCTCGTTTAGTTGGATCCGCCACTGGTATTCTGGAAAATGCTGCTCAATAAATTAAATATTAACAATAATTTAAAGAACTTTAAACAATTGAAAAGAGTAAAATACGAAAAACAAAATTGTTTACATGAAACCAAAACAATTTTTTTATTCCACTTTTAAACAATTTAAAGTTTGTTTTATGGACTTGTGCTTATTTTATTTTTCATAAACAATACTTGAATTTTAGACCGACAAGGCGTCAATTAAAATAGTTTTTCATTTACAAAATAAATAAATGATCTATACAAAAATACACGCACCGCTTACCGATGACAGTTTCTGAGAGGTTTCTTTTCCTCGCCACCAGATATCGCAGGCTAACTCGTACATTCGTCACATAGTACTTACGTCTGAATGAAATGTAATTATAATCAGGTTGCATTATTGCAATATATTTGTATTCTGCCCAGCCTCTCCGCTCGCAGGCGGATTAATAAATTATATAATAATTTAACTCATGTGTAATAATAAATTTCTTTCTTTTTCAGAAATATCGTCGCCCATTTTTATACGCTCTGGACACGTTTTTCTCAGTAATAGTTGTTGGTACATTAGTTGTTATTGCTTGGCGAGGAGTTTGGGAATCTCTAGATCTAACCTTCTATCGGGACAATGAGTTGAAATCAGCACTCGGCTCTTTAGTAAGACTTTCTTGTAATTAAAATTATTATTTTATTTATTGGATTTTTCTAACTTATTTATAATAAAAGATGTAATGATAAATGTATAAGTATAATATTTGATGTCCATTCGACACGTCGCGTAACTTTGCGAACGTTAAGTTATAAAAACTTATAAGGAAACAATTCGAGATAGTGTAGGCAGGAGGGAGATGAATTAGGTCAATAGGGTTATGAGACAGAAATGTATCCTACGGTATTATATTATAGGCACCAAAAGGGCTAATCGGGATCTCTTAAAAAACGCCCAAATATTCCTTCAGTAACCAAGTAGCCATTTGTAGTTAGTGTGGTTGATGTCCCTTAATATGTTGGAAGAAGTACCATTCCAGAAACATTATTCGGAAGCGACATATTTTTTCTTCAAGCTACGCGCCAAAATAAGCGCGAAAATACGGCCCAAAATACGCACAATACACTTCAAAATACGCCTCAACATACGCGCGAATATACGCTCCGAAATAAGGCAAAAAAGCGCGCCAAATTATGTGCCAAAATACGCCCCAAAATTCGCCCAAATTAAGCGTCAAAATAAGCATGCGCTAAATACGCGCGAAAATAGGCGTTAAAATACGCTCCAAATAACTACGCGCCATAATACGCGCAAAAATATGCGCCAAGAAACGAATCACCACCCGCAATATGGCCGAACATTTTCCGCCAAAATACGTGTTGTACACGCGAAAGTACGCCTCAAAATATGCGTCAAAAACAAAATACGCGTTAAAATACGTTAAGGCCAGTGATTGGCAGCAATTAGATGTAATCAGCTCGACCTCTACATCACACCTATACCTATACGCCTATACCTATACTCGATGTCGGCATTACAATATTGAAAAAAAAAAGTTTTTAAACGACCGAGTAGCTCCAGAGATAGCCCCACGATACTACAGACTACATAGTACACACTATGTCTGTTCAAGCGAAGGTGCCTTCGATGTGGGCCCACACAACCACAAAGAAGAACCACGATCAAAAACAATAATATTTTTCGATATGGTTTAGTTTGATGGTATCAGATAGATTTTGGACTGCAGCTGAGCTTTTGGATAAAGCAAAAAGTTGGTTAAAGCGTTAAAATATTTAACCTAGCGTTTGCTCCCGTATTATTTGTAATTGTTTTTTTTTAGTACTGATTAAGAATTATTTGAGAAGTGAGACAAAAAAAATATATTAATTTAGGTCAAAATCTTTCCCAAAAGAATTTGCCAATGAACTACATAGCCTAAAGCCATGTCGCAGCCTTAAAAAACATTTCAAAAAAAGTTTCATTGAAATCTCTATGTAGTAGTTTTCACGGTTTGAGGTAACAAAGAAAAGTCCTTTAGTTTTATATATAAAACGATAAGATATGTAGTTCGGCTTGAAGCAACAATTATACTGTCATTTGTTATTTTACTGTAAATGATTATATCAAATTTTTTGAAATCTTTTTAACAACAATATTCCAACAATGTTTAATTTCTGTCAAAGATTAACGTTAACAGATTATTGGATATGGAGTAGTAGGCGTAACATTTGCTTTACAACCAATCTGGAGACGAATATGCAACCACTCATCTGGTACATTAAAACTGGTTTTAGCTGATTTTTATTACTTGCTAAGTTTCTTCGGAGCAGTCAACGTGTGGCGCGGATTTTGGATACTTTTGGATGTTTACTTATATCCAGGTAATATTAGTTTTGAAAAATTATAAGTACCTAAATTATATTAAATAATAATCGTTATGTATAATGCAGATACCTCCATAAAATAATAGGCTTGTTTGCCTTGTTTGTCTTCATAAATACAAAACACACATTATTATTCTTAATTTTTAATAGCAAATATCGTTGCGCAATTTCGTTTATATTCTAAATACAATAATAGTCTAGATCGGTTAAAATCAGAATGCATATTAGAACAAATCGTTATTGTCACTTGTCTGAATATTGTCAAGACAATTTTGTTTCACACACAATTCCTAGTTCTACGCAAATCGCTTAATATCACTTCTTTACTTACTTTTGATGGCGCTACAGTCAGGAGCGGACCTGGGCCTCAACCAACATGCCTCTCCAGCCAGCACGATCCAACGATCTTGCCTCCAGTTGCGCACGCCATGTTGGTTAAGGCTTAATATCACAACAGTTTGCAAGTTTACAAAAAACTTGCACTTGCACTGCACTTAAATTGTTGCAAATTGTAGTCTTCTGGAAATATATCCCCATAAAGCGAGTTCCACAGTTTGCTTGTCCTGTAACAGAAGGAGTTTTGGAAAATTGATCTTCTAGTGGTTGTCAAGTGACCTGTTAGGCCATGTGCATTAGCTGCCTGTCTTGTGGGGCGCCCAAAAATTGCATTTCGACGGATAATATTTTTGAGTTTCTCGGAACATCTACCATGGAAGTACCTATAGAACAAGCAAAGGTCAGCGACATGTCTTCTGTGCACCAACGGTTGTAGATTCGATTGTGATTGTAGGGTCTCCAATAAGTCGAACTGTTCGTTTCTGTATGCTGTCAAGTAGGTTAAGTGAATGTTTTCGGGCCGAGCTCCATATATGGGAACAATATTCCAAACTTGTCTAACATATGCTTTGTAGAGAAGGAGAAGTTACTTGGGGCTAAAGTACATGTATAGGATATGTGGTCCTCCAAAGTGTTTCCTGAATTGACTGTGACTTCTAACTAGAAGGTGCATTGAGTGATTGGGATGGTTTGGATGGTCGTCCATTTGGATCTGAGGAACTGTTGATGCATTCCATTTGGATCTGAGGAACTGTTAATGCATTTTTCCTAGAAAATGCTGTGAGCTGTGTCTTGTTTGCTTTATATACAACCAAGTTGTCTTTTCCACACTTCAAGATTTTATCAAGATCATCATTTAGAGAAATAATTTGTTTACATCTCTGATTGTGTGATGTAGCCGCAGTCACAGGCCCACTATTCGAGATGGAGGATATAAGAGTGCTGCCATCAGCAAAGCTGTAGATATTATTATTTGTCGATCCAAGCAAATCGTTGATGTGGAGAAGAAAAAGAGTTGGAGAAAGAATAGATCCTTGGGGCACTCCTGCATTTATAGCAAACGAATTCGATGATGCACTATCTACAATAACTTGGATCGATCTTCCCAGAAGAAACTTTGGCATCCATCCGCAAAGTTGTTGTGGTAATCCATAAGACACTAACTTGCTCTATGCTAGACTCGGTCAAATGCCTTTGATATGTCCAATTGTTCAATTGCTTGCATTTATAAGTGCGTTACGTAGCTAAACAGGTCGCCAGTGGAACGACGGCTTCGAAATCCGTATTACCTGTCGCTTATTAATCGATGGCCTTCTAGATATTTGAATATTTCGACATTTATTGCCTTTTCCATTACTTTTGGGAGCATTGAAAGTAACGCTTTTGGACGATAGTTTTGTGGCAGACATTTCCTTATTCGAGACCGAAATTTCACTTCTGCCATCGATGTTTGCACCCTCGGAATATTTGGTGGCTCTATAGTTGCGCAGAATCTAGGGTGGAATTCTCTGAAAACATGATACTTTTAGCTATCTGCCTTTTCTTTATATTCAATAATGAATAATATCGTCTTCTATATCGTCTTGTGCTTTCTTCTTTCCTTAAAATGAATTACTCTTTATGCGTCCATGTAGGACTTTTCTACAGCTTCTTTTCTTTTTTTAAAATGTTTAGTTTTTATTTGTATCTATGTTAAAGTTGTCCATTCACACAGAAGACTGTCGTCAGGTCGGTATTTCATCTCCTCTGCCTGCCATTTACATTTTTTTACAAAACTGCTTTTAGTAGAGTAATTTCAGTTAAACCCCTTTCTTTCAAATGACCCCAATTTCACCGGCAACGTTTTTTGTTTAACTGTGATTTTAAAATCCCTATTCAATTAACAATTTTTGATTTTTGTATTTTTTTTCTTGATTTTTTGTTTTGATTTTTATTTCTAGAAAACCAATTGAAGAGTTGCTATGTATCGCATGCGATATCATTTATAATACTTACTGTCCTTAACTGCGCCAACTCAATACTTGTTCGTGGTATTGCCATTGATGGAGAAGAGGAAGATAATAGTTGTGTGGAATTTCCAATAGCCTATATAAAAATTCATCTGCAAACTAAAAGAAGACGAAAATATATTGAAATAAACAGAAAAATCGGAGATAAAAAACTTAAGGAACAAGAGCTATTAATGCAGTCTCGAAAGTTATAATGCCTGTTTGAATGCATGTGTATAGAAAATGTATATAATGTATGTATGAATAATATTGTAATACCTAGTCGAATAAAATGCGGAATTTTGGGCTTAAATTGTACCATTCTAAACTACTTTGTGTAATGTTAGGTCCGCAAATGCTTGACTACGGTGTATATAGTTAAATACATTTATTATCAACACCAGACTAGTGATGTTCTTCTTATTCCTGTAAAATAAATTACACAAAATAAAAAAAATTATTACAAATTTTGCCAACAAAAATGTGTAGTTATCTATTTTAATATAATTTTTAATAATTTCTCGACAGAACAGATAGAAATCAATTAAAGACATGTACGATTTGTATTAAAATGTAGAATAATTTTTCACCACCAATATTTCAATTTCATTATTTTGTCGTGTCTAATCGAATATAAAAATCCAAATTCATAATTGTTCTCTATATTTTCTATTCACTGGTTAAATTTTATATTTAACTAGCTGACTCGTGCTCATGCTCGCCGCCTTGCGGTTAACAGATGAAAAATGGCAACATTCCCATACAAACTTTGACTCACATTTTCAACCTTTTAGAGTTCGAATTTTCGAAAATCGCTACTAGTGCTTACTTTGGCTAAAAATGAAAGCTTGCTTAGAAATCAGTCAGCTTCCTAGCACTTGCCGTTTGGACTGGGCTTTGATCAGCAATCAGAAAGGATAAACTGTTTAATATAAATGAGATTATTAGAAATGTCCGCCCAAATTGATTTGTAAACGTTTGAAAATGGATAAATAAAATAAAAACATCTAGGTATTCGGTGTTGTTGAACAATAATTGTTGATCGTAAATAAACTCCACCAGTTGTCAAACTTAAAGGTTGTATGCACTGGTATTGGTAAATCTCGAGCAATTCTGAAGAGAAATTCGAGATTCGGAAAAAGTGTTCTAGATCTAGTTTCCGAAAAGATAGCTTTTATTGTAACACGATCATAAAAAGTGCTCTAGACCAAAACATTGTGGTCTCTTCTGCCCAATCGAATACCACATAATAGGGGACTATCAAATCTAGAAGCTGATAGTAGATATTTTGTATGCAAATTAAAAAAAGAAAAAAAAAGTAGTGTGACATTGGAGAATTCTTGTTGCTTAAAAAAAGTCACTAGAAAACAACCGAACGGTTCGATGTCAAAAGTCTTAATAGGCCTACTGTCCACGAAGCTGCGCTTTATATGCACGCTTTTGTCATTTGCATATTTTTATACGCTTGTTTGCAGCTTTCTTGCAGCTTGTATTTAAACTAACGAAGCGGAGCGGCAAAGTCGCATCTGCGAGCGACTACAAAAACGCGACTTTGCCGCTCCGCTTCGTTAGTTTAAATACAAGCTGCAAGGAAGCTGCAAACAAGCGTATAAAAATATGCAAATGACAAAAGCGTGCATATGAAGCGCAGCTTCGTGAACAGTAGGCTCGCAGATGCGACTTTGCCGCTCCGTACAGTGGACAGCACGTCGAAAATCAAACAAATTTATTTATTTTCATGCATTTTTGTGTTTGTGGTTTGTTGTTGCTGAATAAAGAACTGCAGCTGCAGTTGAAAGAGTAAGTATGTTCCATTTTATTTTGCCACGAGGGCGACGTAATTAAAAACTTATACCCTATTCACATCAAGCCGAAAACTGGGTTTTCGCGAAAACAGTCTTCCAAAACAGAAGTTTTACAGGATGTGAGAGACTGAGTGAGAGTTTTTTTGTTATCTTTGCTTGCACTATAAAGAGCAAACTACCTGCCACAACTAAATGGTATTTTCAGATGTTCTGATTTTGAATGTTGGTTATGTTAATTATTTTATGCATTTAACTATAAGTTAAGGATTATCAAGTAGCTTAAATAATTTTGTTTCTATATTATGTCAATACGAGCAAAGGAACTAAGATAAAAGTCTAGTCGCCACAAACATTTCATAGCTAGTTTCACAGCTAATTGAAACGTCAAACGAAAACGAGTTGGTGTTCGGTGTGAATGCATCTACGAGTTTTCTAAACTTTTTTGACGAAAACTCGGTTTTCGTCTTGGTGTGAATAGGGTATTACTACCAGTAACTGAAGGGTAATTTTAAACTGCTCTACGACAAATGATTCTGTTCGGAGTTAATGTTAAGTTAAAAGAGGTAAATCGAAAGAGTCACAGCCAATTAATGCCCAAGCCAAAACACATCTGCAGACATTTTCATGCAGTGGAAATAGAACACACAACACACACGTTTAAATGGGAGAGAAAACATGTAAAATTGCAAATTCAGCATGCGTCGCGGTAGGTACTGCAAGTTGTCTCTATTTCTAAATCCACTGCAACAGACAATGCCACCACAACACCAAAAACAAAAAAACTAAATTTTACCGGATTTGGCATCATTGTGGTTTGACGTTTATTTCAAATGTTATGCTTAAAAATAACACCGTCTAACTGAAGAAATGGTGGGAAAATGAATAGAATTCGGAAATATAATAAAACTAGTCTTTTTTCCTTTGCACATATGTAAACAAATTCCAATACGATTGGAAAAGCAGATAACTGCAAAATAATGTTTCATTGAAAAATGTTATATTCAAATCAAAGTTCCACAAAACACAACACTGTTCGTGTGTCTTGCTTGCTTTCCGCGTCCAGAAATTCTGCACATGTATTTTGGGCATAAAATGTATTTTTTTCCTTTCTACTGTCTTCTGTTGTCTTTCTATTGGAATGTCCATATTCAGCGTCGAAGTGGTAAATTCAAATTTTATATCAATTATTACCGCAGTCTAGTCCACAATGGTTACAATACTTTAATTTTATTTTTTTGTTTTTCTGACGAAACAAATTTACAAATACTTTGAAAGCATGATAGTCGAATTCTAACAACAAGGATACGGAAATGTCGTAATTCGCAGAAGAAATTTAACATACATTTAGGATAGATACGAAAAATGATTGGCCATTGTATTTACCTTCATGGGCGGGCGCGGGATGGAATGCCCAACTAGAACTCCTTATCCAGGTGATTTCTCTTCCACCTCTGGCTCTGAATAAGAATGCATCGAAATGTTCTGTTTATTTTTTTTTATAGATTTTTTTGTTTGTATTGTCGCTTAAAGAATCTATCTACTCACCTTTTAATTGTTGTTAAAAATAAAATTAATAAAACAAATTATACTCATGCAATGATCAACATGTACTATGTAGTAGGTAGGTACTCACTACTGGCATTTTTTTTTTAGTCTAACCCTACTGCTAACCGAACATTCAGCACGCACATCAATTATCATTTATTTGTCACCTTGGCTGCTGTATTTGATGGTGCATGAGAATACCACAATTGTTTTTTTTTATCAAGCATTCAATACTTTTATTAATAATGAACATAAGTTATCGACTCTTTATCTTATTGCAACCAGTGAGCTGTTTGCGAATTAGGGAATACGGAAGACCTTTACTATTTGTTGTTAATAACAATTTTGATTTAACCATATTGTTTAAGATAACTGTCTATTATATCTAATTTTATTCTCTGGCGGGCATAAAACAGCTGCATGCAATGATTTGTAATGAGAGAACCAGCTGTAAAGTCGAATTAGAAATTAAGGTAGCTAAAATGTTATTTCTGAGATTATTCACTTTATAAGTACACTGTATTTATTGAAACTGCAATCATTTCTTGAAGCAAGTTCGCGGAAAATGTTAGAAACCGTCGAAGTGTAATACGCCAATTAAACTGTTTTTTATTCATCGCGAATGTGCGCAAAATGAAATATTTAAAATAAAAACGCGGATTTTGTTCTATTCCATATACCTACAATGCCGTTATTTGTAAATCGAATAAAGCTACCTAATTTAAAATAAATAAATATGCAACCAAATAATAATAATGTATCTTTCCCGGACGAACAAAATAGCACCTATTTACTGCTCTTGAAATTTATAGACTTTTGTATGTCATCCATAATAATCACACCATGTGTAATTGGATTTTGGAGAGCCGCCTGGCAACTCGCTGACGATTTACTACTGCCAAAAAACAGTTTGACATCTTGCATAGTCTCATTTGCATTTGGTTGTTTTGGTAGTTCGTTATTTACCTTCTACCAAGATAATTTTACAAAATGGTTTGATCCAGATAAACGATTGTTAACTTTTTATATTATATCCCGCCTTTATACAGCCGTATTTGGAATATTTTCAGTGCATATGTGGCGCGGATCTTTTAACCTTTGTGATTATTTGACCGATAAAACATCTTTGTCAGTAGTTCTAATAACCACTGTGTTTGCGGTCATTTTTTTAGTTCTAACGAAAACAACACGTAATCTTAACGCTCCGCCGTTTTTTATATGTGCTGATCATTCGAAAATGTACTTTGAAACAACAACAATATTTGATACAAAAGTGAGTATGAAGTTAACAAAGCAGTTCAATCAACAATGTCACCTGTCACCTGATCTATATAATGACCCAAAAATTATCAGCTAGGTTCCAGAAATCGAGTGAAATCGAAATTGCAAGCCGAGTGAATTCGTTTTTAGTGTTCTGCATTTCGAGCGATTCGGAAATTCCGAAATTTTTTCGAAATCACAATTTCACTTTATCTCAATTCTGAAAATTTCATTCGCAAGGCCAAGTTCTTAGTGCTGTTTATAAATTATTTTTATGTTGAGTGTGTTGTGGAAAACGGAAAACTGCTGTTCTTTAAAAATAACTTACTTCAAAAATTCATCGACGCTAAAGGACTATTCACATGAGAGCGAGCGAGCGAATTACTAAAATGCGAACAAACCATTTTTGATGCATTTATGAACAGAAAATTTCCCATTTTACTATTCCAAGAGGAGGATAATTAATTATTCCATCAAAATATACTAAGAAACCAAGTTTATTAACAGTTTAAATAACGAAATTTCGAAATCCAAATTTTTTGCCGCGAACGAAAACACCCTGGCGCGAATTGTCAGTCTATTCACAATCCACATCAGTTAAATCGCGTTCCCCAAAGTAGCGAATAAAAAATTCGTTCGATCTTAACCTTATTCCAAGAGGAGGATATCTTGGAATAATAAAATTTGGAATTTTCTGTTTATAAATGCATAAAAAGTGGTTTATTCGCATTTCATCAATTCGTTCGTTCGCCCCCATGTGAATGGTCCTTAACTGATAGGTTCCACATTTCACTTTCACTCGAAATGAAATCGGAAAATAATTTTTGTGTCTCTGAATTATGGTTTGAGAGAATTACATTAGCAATAACTCGTAGACACTTTGGTAGGAATGATAGCTATTTCGAACTACATTTTCAGTGTAGGTATTCGATTTCGATTTCAAAATTTTCGGAATTAGGACAAAGTGAAATTGTAATTTCGAAAAAATTTTGGAGTTTCCGAATTTCTAAAGCCTAGCTCAAAAAAGTGTTTTTATTTCATTGCGCTTTCACTTATTTCTTGTCTGTTTCCAGGACTTTTCTTTGATCACAACAATTTTTTTCACTTTCCACCAGGTATTCCTCGTCCAGACATTTATTGATGAAACTCATTAGCGGTGTTTTTCTAAAACGTCGCTACCCAGTAGTTTATTTGGACAATTGCCAGCAAGCTGAAGCCAGTCGAACTATTATATCGCCAAGTTGGTACATTTAATTTTCTTTGTGCATGGACACACGATCATGGGCATGACTTTCATACCCATGAACGATTTATACCCTATTCACACCAAGCCGAAAACAGTCGAAAACTTCATCGAAAACAGAAGTTTTCCCATACATATTGCAGTTTTCAAAACGAGTTGTTTGAGGTCGTTTTCCATGAAAACGCCACGAAAACGAGTACGATCGTTGGGTTGTTGAAGCAGACACACCTTTTGCAACATTCAGCGAGCTCAGCAAAACTGCTGACAGGATGTGAGAGACTGAGTAAGAGTGATTGTTTTTTTGTTATCTTTGCTTGCACCATAAAGAGCAAACTACCTGCCAGCCTGCCACAACTAAATGGTATTTTCAGATGTTTTGATTTTGAATGTTGCTTATGTTAATTATTTGATGCATTTAACCATAAGTTAACGATTATCAAGTAGCTTAAATAATTTTGTTTTTATATTATGTCAATAAAAGCGAAGTTTAGTAACTAAAATAAAAGTCTAGTCGCCACAAACATTTCATAGCTAGTTTCACAGCTAATTGAAACGTCAAACGAAAACGAGTTGGTGTTCGGTGTGAATGCATCTACGAGTTTCCTAAACTTTTTTGACGAAAACTCGGTTTTCGGCTTGGTGTGAATAGGGTATTAGCTACCTACACACAAAAAATAAGGCGTCATTCCTATGAAATCAAATTTGAAAGGTACAGGAATAGCGAATTTTTTACTATGCACTTTCTACTTTGAGTGAGTAGAAAGATGAGATAGCACAGAAAATGTAACAAAAATAATTCTCGCATGGGCATGAAGTTTCTTTTCTGCATCATTGCGCCTTCGATACAAATCTTCATTTGATATTTGCATTGATAGAGTGAGAACGTCAAAGACGTTCTTCGGCTTTATTATAGAATTTGTTTGTGTTTTCAATTCCACTATTCATTTACCTGTCAACTTAGTTGAGTTAAATTGTCTTCAATTGAACTCAACTTTTACACAACCCAAACTAACTAACGACTTATACTGCTAGGTTCCACATTTCACTCGAAATGAAATCGGAAATGAATTTTTGTGTTATACATTTGACTGTATTCGATTTCGATCTCAAATATTTCGGAATTGAGACAAAGTGAAATTGTGATTTCGAAAAAATTTCAGAGTTTCCAAATCGCTCGAAATGCAGAACACTGAAAACGAATTTACTCGATTTGCAATTTTGATTTCACTCGATTTCTGGAAGCTAGCTGATAGACAACCACCGCCATCTTTGTTATGTTTTGACAGACAACTATTCTTTCAAGGATGTGTATGACAATACGGACAATACCGAATTTTGAATGACATAAAACCAAGAGACAACTCAACTGTAGTTGTCTTACACAATAGGGGCATTTATATGGCTAGGTCTTAAATGGTTGAATTTGAAGAGATTGTGTACAAAAATATAAAATAAAGTCTTATTACCGCGCGCGTTGTGGCGACAAATTTTACCATTTTCCACATTTGATAACTAACAAATATACATAATAAAATAAGAAAGAATGCAGACAAATTGCTGCATTAAAAACTGTACAAACACACAAGTTTATTTTATTATAAACTTTTCCCAAAATATAATAGGTAAAACCTATCTCACGCCATATAAAATTTCGTATGTTTTCAAGGTAGTTCATGGTAATAAAAGGCATGCCCTTGACAGTGTGTCAATGCACTTTATGCGTTCTTCTGCATTGTGCTAGGGCCCAATTACGCAAGTTAGTTAGCGAGGTAGACTCCAAATGCTTGTATTTAATCCCTCTACAAAAAACAGTTTTTAATTTTTGGCGCCTAAGTATTGTATTTAATTTAACAATATTTATTTACATAAATTGTTATAGCAATCCTTTCTTCTTTTTTTTCAGAAATATCATCGTCCTGTATTATACTTCTGGGATACGTTTTTCTCAGTAGTCATTATTGGCACAGTAGTTACAATTGCTTGGCGAGGAGTTTGGGCAGCTCTAGATCTTTTATTATATCCGGATAATGATTTATATTCAGCTGTTGGATCTTTAGTAAGATTTACTTAATTTTCGCTTTCAAAAATACGAAGGGTGTTGTTGTTATACTTTACTTTACTTTGCTGAGATAGATGATTAATAAAACACGCCTAATTGCCTATACACGTGTCAGAGATTTGCGGCTTTTGTAGTGCACAAAATTAGTTAATCTGCTGGATTACGCGTTGCTCCAGGGGGTCTAGCACGTAACTTGATACAATCGAGTTCAGTCGATACAATCGAGTTCTGGCAGCATCTAATTTGTTTCAATCGAGGAAAATCAATCGATAATAATCGATTGAGACAAATTAGGTGCTGCCAGAGCTCGATTGTATCAACTGAACTCGATTGTATCAAGTTACGTGCTAGACCCCCAGTAAAGAGGTAATGCTGTGTGTTGGACCACCGAAATCACTTACAATCCTTTTTCTGGATGATCATCTGTTAAGGAATATTTTTCTTAAATATTCAAGAAAACATAACTCAGCTTTTCAAGTGACATCATTTAGTGGTATACGAATAGCAGAAGCAGCTGTGTATAATAAATATATCCATCGCTACGGCTAGCGATCCCACCGAAGCGCCGAATTAACCTATTGAGTTCTTAAAATTAGCCCTCATACACTTTATACTTAAGATTGCTTCATCTATAATAAATTAATAGCTATATATGCACGATTTAAATTTACCAAAACTTTAGTACGAGGGGTCGCGTCGCAACCATTTTGTTAAATTATGACATAAATATGTAAATTATATCGATTTGTACCCTATTCAAGGTCCTCACTTATTTGTTAGTTTTTATACCCTCCACAGGAAGGAATATTCACTTTGCCATTACGTTTGTAACGCCAAGAAGGATTCACCGGAGACCCTATAAAGTATATATATTCTGAATCAGGATCACATTCTGAATCGATTTAGCCATGTCCGTCTGTCTGTCTGTCCGTCTGTCTGTCTGTTGAAAGCACGATAGCGTCCAAACGAATGGACTTAGGTGAATGAAATTTTGTGAGACGACTTTTTTTAACCGTCGTCATGTTGGTATTGAAAATTGTCTATGTGGGTAAAGTAGTTCTGCTACCTACCATACAAAACTAATATTAGACACATACTAACTCGCACGGCAAACATTTTGCATGACTTTTATGCAGTGGAGGGTATCAAAGCATCGGCCAGGCCGGTGATAACACTTTTACTTGTTTTTTTTTTAAATAGTACTTAGTTTTTAGCCTTTTTATGACGTATTAACAATGATTAAAATTCACAGATTATTGGATATGGAATAGAATGCATAGCGTTTGCTCTACAACCAGTCCTGAAGCAAATGTGCAGAAATGTAAATGCTACATTTAAACTTGTTTTGGCAGATTCTTATTATCTGATAACTTGCATAGCAGCAGTGGCAATATGGCGCGGATTTTGGATCATTTTGGACATTTACTTAAATTCAGGTATACAATTACATAATTAGGTATTTAAATAAAATGTACATAAACATTTGCAATTCTATTCAGTCATCGCTTTATACTTGGATAACTTTTCGAAATATTGCAAACTTATTTGTAAAGTGGATACTGCGTTGCCAAAGCAGTGCGAATTTTAAATAGAAATTTGCTTCCAATTATGAAGTGCTAGCAATACCCTCGGCTAAGCCCGCCGGTTTCTTTTCCTTTAAATTAAATTAGAATTTATTTGAGTTACCATATTAATGTACGTTTGTTTATATTTTGTCGTCTTTTTTAAGCTTATAAAATATGTTACCGCAAACTACCTTACCTATACCTACTTACATGTTATTTATTTTTTGGGTGCAAGTATAAACAGCAATATCTAGCTGTCCATGTGAAAAACGTGCCTGTCAGATATCAAATCCGCCAATGGCCCAGTAGTTCCGAAGATAGCCTCCTATACCAACGTTTCCGCTTCCCCATCCACACCTTAACTAACCTATACTGATCCGGAGGATGTAGCCGGTACAATGTTGAACGAATTTTTATAATCGTGAATGTTAGCTCAAAATACTCGGAGAAGTATTGCCTAACAATTAAAACCATTATTTGAAATGACCTACATAGATTTATGACTATAATGGCAAGTTGAGCGTAGCAAGGTCGAGATAGAAATGTTCTCACCCCCTTTTTTTCAACTCTTATAGGACGAATTTTGGAAAACGATGAATGAGGCATGTAATAATTTTGAGTTATGTACAAACTTTCAAGTTCATACGGCTAACTGTTCGTGAGACCCCCCCCCCCTTACTCCCCGCGTCCCCTTTAATGCTCTACAATGCTCACCTACCCTACGGCCTAAAATCAGAAAAAAAAAATCATAAAAATCGGACGAATGGTTCTCGAGTTATGGAGGGACAGACGTTTCCTTTTATAAAGTAGTATGGATATGGATGTATGTGCATACGAGTATACCTATGTTTTTTTTTCATATTTGAGTTCCCATCGGTCTGATTTGCTCTTGTTCTCGACGGGACACCAGATTAGGCCACCGCGTACTGAAATCAACAATAATTACCCTTATTCCCGTTGGCGTTTGTCGTATACGACTTTTGTGTCGTGACTTCGTATAAATGATATTCCGATTTTTTTAGAACTTCTGTTAACGATTTTATTTCAATTTCTATTGGTTCACTGTTATTTCAAAAAGTTTGTCTCAAAAAATGTTGCAAACACCGACATAAAAACGAAATGAAATATTAGTCGTTTACGACAAACGCCAACGGGAATAGGGGTGAATGTTTAAAGAACTTGCTGTAAATGAAAAAGTTACCCGAAATCCAGTCATTCACGAAAATCTGCAAAAGCTTTCGATTGATTTTTCTTCGCAATGAAATAATGAATTACTTCTTCTTCCAAAAATGCTTATTCTTTTTCAGTTTCAATAAATGTTGTCAATTGAACAATAAGTTACACTATTGCGTTTAGACGGCAAATGATTATTGTTCTGATGTTATGGCTTGCGAACGACATTGAATGAATTAAAAGGATATTCATACAAAACGAGCAAAAAATGTTACGTATACGACCTGGTGTACCAACAAGGAAAAATGTTTTGTTGTGGATTAAATTGACTGTACCGCGGTTATTCATGGGATTTAAAAAAAAAATTAAAGTTCGATTCAGATAGACATTAATCAACAGGACTAAAAATTAAACTATTCAGCCGTGACATTTGATTTTCAAAAAATATAATGCGTTTCCCAAAAACGTTATTGAGCAAAAGGATAAGAATGACATTAAAAAATGACTGTATAGTTGGAATGCTATTGTCCTTTAATTTTAAATCGGTAATTTCTCGGAGATTAGCAAACGAAAAGTCATTTTCGTTATTAATAGTTGTTGGGAGCGATCTCGAAGTTCGACAGGTTCATTTATTTATTTTCTGTGACAATATAATTATAGGTATTGTCGCATGTTATTTCTTGAATAGGCGTTTTAATTCGACATGAAATGGGCTTTTCAATTTTTTGCAAATGACTAAATCTACATTTCAATCATCAAAAAATCGAAATAACCACCACCACCACCAATTTTAATCCTACCTGCTTACATGATATTATTATTTTATTTTCATTTACAGATAATAATCTATTGAAGAGCTATTACATGTTACTGGTAATTTCATACATCATTCTAACTGCATTAAACTGCGCAAATTCAGTACTTGTTCGTGGTACTGCTGTTGATGGGGACGAGAAGCATAACATGGAATTTACAATAGACTATGTAAAATTGCATGTTGAAAACAGAAGGGCACGAAAGGTGTAATCGAATTGAAGAGACACAATATTATATTAAGGAGCAAAATTTATTTATTACTAAGTTTATGAAATGTATATACCAATGTATCATATTATGTATTTAAAATAGATAGGTTTAAAATCTTGCGTTTTGTCTTTTGTTTATATTAAGAGGCAGTCGTCGTATTCAAAAAAAAAATAAATAAATAGGTGGCGCAACAGGCGGGTGACACCCAAGGCCTAGCTTCTCGCAACCATTCGTTTTGTGTGAGTTTCTATTAAGATATAAAGAGGGCAAAATGTCTATAGATTTTTCTCTACTTTATTTATTGCATGCTGATTCTTTTGCGAATACTAAACGAATACAGTGGCCGTAAAAATTCGGTAAAATCTCCTTCACATCGAACTAGCAACTGAGTTATCAACACAAAATATGTTGTGCAATGCTTATGTAGAAAGTAACCACCCCTATCGTAAAATGCGTCGGAATTGAGTTTCACTTCACCTATTCGATTCTCTTTCACTTTCTACTGCTATAGTGGAATCCGCCGAAAACGTCTCCTTATCGACTCGTTTTTGGGAAAGGTAGTTTCACTGTCAAACGGCTGTCTTCATTTGTCACACGATATCTCTATTTTTGGAAGCATAACAGGAAGAAGGAAATGAGCGGTGTTCTCAGAGAAGAATACGAGACAGGTTAAGAGGAGCAGTGAATGATTGAAAGTTCAATATTGCACAGATTTATTGCAAATGTTCGACTTAATAAAGCAGCTTTTTTGTTTGTACATTTTTTTAAATAATATTCGCACGACGTGCAGCAAGCAAGAAAATCTATGAAATCCGCTATGATTTTGATGCGGATAAGAAATGTCATTTTGTTCGGGAAATATTCGATTTGAACGTTTTTAACGATACAGTGAAACTCATTCAGGTAATGTGAACTTAAAAACGGGGAACTGTTTAAACAAACTGCGGATTTGACGGTAGCGAAATATTTTTTCCGTGATTAATTCCCCCGAGCGGATTCCACGATAGGGGTAAACCGTGAACATATTTTTAACCAAGTGCAGTCTGCATTCACATACGGAGTATATACTATATGCTAATGATGACATTTATTTAATTCGAAGTCCCAATTCAACGAGTTTTTGAAACTTTTGTTTTTATGAATAAAACATTTATATCGGGACACACATGAAAATCGTGTCGGGCGAGAGAGGTATATTTTTTGGTTAGGCCTACTGCCCACGTAGTAGTGATTCACACGCACGCTTTCGTCATTTGTAGCTTGTTGTACTTTTGCTTGTAGCTAGCATATAAACAAACGAAGCTCAAAGGAGCGACAAAGTCACATTTGTGTAGTCGCAAGCAATCGTCATAATTTTTATTTTCTAAATATTGATTTCGGCTGAATGAAATGACCTAGACATATTACAAGCTTGAATGAAGCTTGTATGACGTTTCGTAGACAGTGCTTAGATGCAAAATACGCTTGTCATTTGCAGCTTGCATGCAACCTGAAAATGACGCCGTCGTGGACAGTAGGCCTTAGTTAAAAAAAGGGTAGATTACACAGAAAATGTCTTCCCTTCCCTACTTACTTAAACTAGACCTGACTCCCTGGACACGACTTTCATGGCAAGGCCCAGATCTTTCCATGCAAAGTGAATCAAATTATACACCCTCATTTCGAGTGGCGTTTACGACGATTTAAAACACGCCAATTTGAATTTAGTTGTCCTTAAACACCTTGTGGATTCCATTAGTGTACGACAAACGTCATGCGAGAAAATTCTATTTCACTGTCATTTTGTGTGGCGTTGGACGCCACAAATGACTGAAAATGTAACTTTTCTTAAATTGTTAATTTATTCAAATAACGATATTAAATTATTTAAGTACTTTCAAGGGTTTTAAAAGTTACAAATCAGAAACAATTTGTTTGGTGGCATAAAAAAAAACTTCGTTGGATAAAAGGGGAGTCTTAACGACGGATGTTCACGCCAAGAACGAATGGGAAATAGCAAAACGCGAACAAATCACAACGCAAGAAATGGAAAAGCGCGGGAAAAATATGGCGAAATAAATACGTTGCAACATAATTTAAAGGCGGAATGGGAATTTGCAAAACAAGTATTTTGTATTATTTTAATAAATGCGAAATAAAATTTGCGAAATGAATTTTGTCGAATAAACTGGCCTCCATATTTCTCTACATATCAGGGTAAGCCCTAGAGAAAGAGAGCGAGAGTGATCCGTCAATGCTAGCTAATAAAGTGAGAATATGATCGCAAATTAATCACCTTTGTGCATAGAGCATGGACACACTGTCATGGACACGTCTTTCATTCCCATGAACGACTTGGCTACAAACGAAAAGTAGACATCATTGCAATGAAATACAATTTGACAGGTAAAGGAATATCAAATGAGGATTTGTATCTAAAGCGGAATGGTGCAGGAAATGATAGCCGACCTATCTAGTCCAGAGAAATTAGTTGACGTACTACTTGTTATCCGAACGTCCCTGGGAAAATAACATTTATCGAATTTTGGACCGAAAAGTACAAGAAAAAATATGGAAGAATAATACAAATCGTAATTAATATACCAACTGCTGTACTGTCTCTAAATGGTCTCTGCGGGTAATGTGCTCTTAAGAACTTTTCGACAACATCGAGAAGAAGTAGAGAAAATCATCAGCATATTCTATATTCCGACAGCAAGTACACCTCTTGAAAGTAATTTATTTACAATCACGGTATCTCTTGTTTATTGTTCTCTCCTGAAAACGCAAACAATAAAAGTCACAGGTATTCTTTTCTTATAACTAGTAAGCCTATTTTTATATTATACAGTTTCATTCAGTTATGCTATATATTTTTTTTTATAATAACCGATGCAATTACAGTGTGCAAACTAACATTTCGCTTTTGTCTACTAAATCCTTTTTACAAAAACATACTTTTGGGGTATTTTTAGGTTTTTATTACTTATTTTTATAGTAATTTTCATGAGGCATACATTCTATTTATATCATGTTGGTATTTGTCTTCAATTTCCTTTCGTTTGAGTTTGAAGGCGGCTGTCACCAGTCCCATGTCAGGAGACCACACTTCTTTGCACAATGTTATCGCGGCAGGAATCTCGAACTTTTGTAGTTTGCCTGCAAAGGGGAATTTAGTTTTAGAAATCTACATATCTATAGATGGTTATTTTTTCTTACATTTCTTTGCGTGTTCCTCGATTTCCTTTATTACAGCCTTCTCCAGAATTGGTGATGTACATAGTTCTTCAAAAGTTCTCGTTGCAATTCCATATTTAGCAGCCAACTGCTCCATGTGCTTTTGGTTGGGCACAATCAGTGCAACCGTATATTGCTTAGATGGATCACCGATCACACAGATATTTTCTACAGCGGGGCAAGTTTTAAGTTCGGATTCTACTTTTCCAAGCGACACATATTCTCCTGCCTGTAATTTGACTAAATCCTTCTTCCTATCTGCAGAAATGGAATAAACAAATAATTTTATGTCATTCTTTGTTCACCAGTCCAAAGGACGGGCTTAAACTGTACCAATGATTTTAAGTACACCGTCGGCATGGATTTCACCAATGTCTCCAGTTTGGAACCACCGTTTGCCATCTTCTTCGAAGAATTCATCTTTTGTTTTTGACGGAAGTTTGTAGTAACCCAGAGAGACGCTATCTCCGCCAATTACAATTTCTCCCTAAGATATAGTTTCATTAGTAATTATCCTAATTCTAAAACAATAAAACAAGTATACCTGTGGATATGGTTTATTCGTAACTCTATAGTTTCCTTCCTCCCAATTAACTAGCCGAATGTCGCACATCGTTAACGGAGCTCCGACACGACCATAGGTCATATCTCGGTCTAAAAATGATTTGAATAAGATTTTTATTCATTGGTGAGCGAAATGCATGCATTAAAATGATTATGATTGAATTTATTTTTAATTTCTTTGATTACGAAATACGGTAGATCTAATGATCTCAAATTATCCGTTGGAGCTTAGAATAAAGTGTTAATTTAACAAGTAAAAAGTGGGTGGATGCCTTTTTAAGCGAGTACGATGGTTGCCCAAGAAGCTTTCTCCTAGACATATAAATATGAGTTAAAGAATAGTCTCCTACCCCTCCTCGTTTATGCAGCTACTGCAGAGATTTACAGTGAGAAGTCATGACCCCCAAATGACGCAGTCTTCCGCAATGATACCTATCTTTTTAGTGTTATTCGATTGTTGGAACGCTTGACGCGTTTATCGTATCTATTTTATTTCAAGTAACGATAGGCATATAGAGCTTCTTCTCTTCCGGTAAAATCGACATTTTTGTTCCATGCCAGTTCGTCGGCCATGCTGATGATTTGATGAAAAGGAACTACACACCATTTTGAACATGGTGGAAAAAGAGCTACTTGTTAAATAGCTCATTTCTCATGTTAGGTAACCAGTGGCTAGGTTACATAACATAAGAAATGGGCGAGCAAGCACATTAACTAGTGACCCTGAACACTGTACTCGTGGTTTTTGTTTACTAAAATTCGTAATATTCAAAATATACGACTCGTCGGACTCTACTTTGTTATTAATTACTCCGAATAGCCGAAAACAAGTTTATTGCCGCCTGAGTAAGCTGAGATAATTATCTCAAAATTATAAACAATTTAATTTCGATTTTTAATGTATACGCACTTATTTTACAAGTGCGTAATCACGCGAGTGGCTATTTAAAAGTGACTTTGTACAGAATAAAAGTCTGGCTAGATTGGATCTCAAAAGCAAGGAATTTAGAAACTGTTTGGTGTCAACTGTTGTTACAATCCAGAAGTATTGGAAGGTAAGCAATATTTTATCAAACTATTGCCAGACGATTTGCATGCGTTTTTTCTAAACTTAATGTTTGTTTTGTGTTGGTATGCGCGATACCATTTTCCTCAGCAACAAAAGTTGCAGAAAACAAAAATAATTATAACCATGTATATGGGATTTATTACGATTTTTTTTTGTTGCTTCCCTTTTTTATTTTTCTTTCTTTTTAAACTAAGACGTTTTCAAATACATACACTGAGGGTCATTTGAATGCGGACAACATATGTAAAAACTACTTTACCGTTTAACTTTCGGTCCTAACTTTCTGCAATAAAAATTGTTATAGGGTATGAACGTTTATTTAAATGCCATCTCACTAAATGTGTTATACTTACGCATTCGGTATGTTTACCAATTTCTTAGCTCAATTAACTTTGATGATATAAAAACAGTACTGGAAAGTAGTAGGTCAATAGAATAGGGACACTAGTGATATACTGCATTAACTCCATGAAAAGTAACAAAAAAGTATGCATTTATTTTCTAATAATGAGTATTTCCTCCTATATCCAAAACTAAAGCTAAGTACACACAATTGACAGATCTCTCAATAGTGTAAGATCTGGCAATGAGTTTACAATAGCCAACTACCTTACAATACAAAATTGCGCGTTGTAAGATTTTGTCCCAAAGTCTTACAATTTCATTGTCAGATGGATGTCTTACAATGGTCCGACAATGACTTTTATACCAACATTGTCAGGTTGAAAATTGTGTGTTCACACGGTCGACAGATATTTGAATATGAAAAATTAATCGATCTATTGTCAGACATTGCCAGAACTCTATCGCAATTTTTTGCGGATAAACTCGACTTCGGCAGTTTATACTCTGCGCAGCCAACAACCCACAGACTGCGTCGCGTTTCGATTGCCTGGATCAATTTAAGTGTGCTATCGTGCGACCATTCACTTTGGTATTTCTTTCTATAGGATTTTTTTTTAAGTTTTTTCGATGTTGACGACTTTTCCTATGCACAGTTGTTTCTGTCGATTAAGTTATCGTGTATAAAAGTAAAGTGCGATTTCGCGTCTATACCTGTCAATGAGCTATTGCAAGCTTCCATAAACAACGACATCTGACAATTTCCAATGAGTCTTACAATGTCCTAATTGTCTGTGTTCAGACTTGTTCAGACGATCGTCAGTAACCTGACAATAGACTAAGAGCTAGCAACGTTTTTTTTCAAGTCATTTTAGCAAGGCTGTAACTTTGTGAGCTTAGTTCACTGCAGATGGTTTTATTCGAAAACTCAGCATCCACTTGTTGTTGTTCCAAAATCCATTCAACGAAATCTCTTCGCGCTGCATGGTCAGTAGTCTTCAGTTCTTGAGCCAATTGAACTTTATAAGCATAAAGTTTCGTCTTTCGTGAGAACTTCTCTATGGTGTCGAATTGATGTTTCTGGATTGTCAGCAATACTCTCGCGAACTGCTTCGATGTTTTCTGTTGAACGACTTGTGACAGGACACCCAGTGTGTTTAAGATCACTAATTGATCCATTCTCTCTGAATTTTTTAATTATTCACTTCACATATTTTGTTCGAATATTGCGGACTGTAGCTGATAAACACCTTCATTATTTTTAAAATATTGTTTAACAATGAAAATGCGTTGATCTTTCACATAGTTACATTTTTTCCGTTGGCATCACTGTATTATTTGTTGAATAATATAGCAAACCACTTGTTGATGTTATACTTTGCTTAGAAATATTCTAAGTAAACTTTTGTATTAATTTAAAATTTTCATTCGTTTCATTTATTCTTTCTGGAAATACATTTAAATACATTTCATAAACATTACATCGCTCTCCCTTTCCTTTATTTCTGCAAGACTATTAAATGGCGCAAAATTCAACGTTTGCGTGAATTATGGCACACCCTTTAGTAGTAAAATCCGTCCGGACCATGAGGTAATTTTTTTTGATTTATTGGTGTTTTTTTGCTTATTTTTTTGTACATACTTACAAATGTGAAGCGCTCTTAATCAGTCGTTTTACAGTTGATGGACTAGCACTTACTCAGAAGTTTTCCCTGATTTTCCCGCTGACCGAGCCGAATTATAAGCTTTTCGTAAAATTCTTCGTTCGTCTTGAGCAGTTAGCACTCCCCGCGTACGCCCTCTCATGATTTTGTCATATTTCTCTTGGTTTTTTAAACAATTATACACAACCGATCGGCTTTTTTCAATTTTTCGGGCTATTTCACATAAACTCTGACTGTCCTCTTTGAAAGCGTCAATTTTTGCCATTTCCGTTATTAAAGCTTTAATATTAATGTAAAAACACAATCTCAAAACATAATGGCAAATTTTCAAAATTTTAGTTATGACTTCTTGATAGCACTTTTAGAATTGAAGACCGAATAGCAACTGTCCCTATTCTATTGAACCAATTTTGAACATGAAGTTTATTAGTGAATAAAATAAAGTTAACGAAATATAACTGTTTTTAACAGGTCTCTTATTTTGCTCGTAAAGTGTGAGCAATAAAGTAATCTGTCATACAAAAAACTAAGTTTTGCTCTTTAAACTAAAGAACCGTAGATTTTCAGTTAAACAAAATGTTGAAGCGGTTGTCCCTATTCAAATGACCCGCTGTGCACAAGTACATATTATGTAATTTGTAATTCCCACTTAAATTTACTGTGGGTAAAATGTACCCTAAAATTATTATTAGAACCGCTCAAATACTAAATACATAAGTGATAGTAGTGTTTTCTATGATATGAATAACTTACAATCCAAAACAGTTGCTCCAGATGTTGTCTCGGTCAATCCATAGCCCTGCACCATGTCAACACACAGGCATACCTTGATTTGTTCGTGCGTATCAGCTGATAGTGGTGCACCACCAGACATCATTATCCGTACGCGGCCACCCATTAATTCAGCGACCTTCCTAAAAACTAACCTAAAAACGCAAATTTTATCCATAAATATTGTCGATCGTGGAATAAGTTTACTCACCTATCAACAATTGGTGTGGTGTATCCTTTTGACGTCCATTTTACTTTGTAATTATATAAAAACTTAAACAAAGATTTCTTAAAAGCTGAACCAGAATTGATCTTGTCGTTGATGCCTTTAGCAATTCGGTCTAAAATCAACTGAAATAACACCACAGTATGTTTAAAAAAAAAAAATAATAATAATAAAATTTCTATAAAATACAATTACATACCGGCACAGTTGTCATACAAGTTGGTCTCAGAACTGTGGCATCACCCTTGCTGCCCTTCATAATTTTACTACTTGTGTCAATAAGTGTCAATGGAGTAGAGTATCCAATTGGAACACCGGTTAGGAGGCAAACACTTTCAGCTAGAAGCTCAAAAACATGCGCGAGTGGGAGAAATCTGAGGAAAAAATTGCAATTACGATAAAGTTATTAAAAATGTCAAAGTCAAATGTTTTATTATCAAATATTTCCTTTTTCATTTATAGTTTTATAAACTAAATCGTGCATTCGTTTTATTTGAAAAAGCTCTTTACTTTCATCCGCCTAAAATAATCCTGGTCAAGAGACATGGTAGCAAGTACGCTAAATTATTTGTAAATATCGTAAATAGTTGAATAGTTTGACATCTCAATTGGCGGAATACACTTAATGAATATTATTCCTTTATCGAAACAAGGGTATGTGCTGACGTACAGACCGAATGGGCGATCATATCTAGTGGGCACTTTTGTATGGAGAAACTTTTCCCATCACTAGATAGCCGTACTGCAAGTAGACTCCAAATATCATTGGGGTACAGTTAAGTGAATATGGATCTCTTGGGATGAATGGTTTTACCTGGCCTGGGTATCAGCCAACGAATTCTTCCCAATAATAAGCCTCTCTACTCGTATGAATCTGTTGAAAACTCGCAGCTTGCGAAAAAAGAGAGGAAAAGGCGAAGAAAACCCGAGAGAGCGACAATAAAACACCTAGTAGCAACAACAACGCACAGAGTTTGGTCTTCTCCTCCTTTCTAATCACCAGTTGGCAGACTTGTACTCATCGCTCAATTAGAGCAACCGCAAGTGATAGTTCTTGTTCCATTTCTGAATGTGTAATGTAGTTGAATTCGCAGTTGTGTATGTGCCCGATGTGTGCTGATGGCGGACAAATGTATACAAAACCTGTGGACAAGACGACGGACGGCACTGCTAAGATTGAAAGAGGTTTAAATTTTAGGGCACAGCTATTTCAACAAACATGCATAATGCATAGACTTCATATTTCAAAATCATCGATCTGCCCAAAGTTTCAGGAGCAGGATGGAGATATAGAGCATTTCCTCTGCAACTGCCAAGCAACATTAAGACAGAGACATAATATTCTGTTATCACATCCGATGTCAGTTGATATTTCTCGACAGGAAAATATTACAGCCACTGAATAAAAACAAAACATATTCGAATCTAAGCCCCCACACACATTCTGAACGTGTTATTCTCAGTTTAAAAGCCTAACAATCGCAATTACAAAGAAACCCTCCAGGTATCACGGGGTATGAATGAATAAAGTGCCTTCTTTCGCCGATTACAATTCACCACCATTAGAAAACTCCACAACACGCGTGTAAACACCCTAGGAGAAGCTTCTCACAACCATTCGTTTGTGCGAGTTTTTTTTTATTTTTGGGACGAATGGAGGGACCTACCATATTTTATGCCGAATCCGAACGGCTGAATTGAGATGTTTGTCAGACGTTCGCGAGAGGTAGATGTAATTTGTGTTTTTTCGGGGATCGAACACCTCGCACAGTAGGCCGACAACCACTAAGCCACAGCGCCCATAGTTTTTTTTTTTTTAGGAGTAACATAGATTTTCTGAATCGACAAAAATGTATATTTTCCTATTTCATATTATTCGCCTAGTAGTAAAAGTAGTACATAAAAATGAACTTACCCTATTAAAACATCATCTGGATAAATTGGTACCATATCACAGAAGCCCTTCATTGTTGCAATCAGATTGTTGTGTGAGAGCAATACACCTTTCGGTGTACCAGTTGATCCGGAAGTGTACATAATAATAGCGATGTCATTAGTTGTTGGCGGCACACCCTCTGCAAAAGCAAACAAAATAAGATTTTTAAAAAAATCATCAAATACGCTTTTCTAGACCTTTGGCTGAAACTGTTGATTGCTCAAACAATAACATACATATTTTGTTTACGAGTTCTGTACTAATGAACATTTTTTTCAGTAAAAAGAATCTTCACATAATTACAATAAATACACTCTACTAGACGCTGAGATTCTCAGTGTAGAAATGACATCAGATAACTTACCAAATTTGCTTTCAGATCCAATACGAATGACCTGCGAGAATGGGATTAAAGTTACGTCCTCCTTGAATCCAGTAGTATCCGTCTTTCGCAATTGATCATCCATATAAATGATGGTTCGAACATTTGGAGTTTTAGCCAAAAGAGTTTTAAATTTGGGTAGCAAATCATGCGATGTAATGACAGCAGAAACCTCGGTTTCATTAATGCCTGCAAATAAATAGGTACATCAATAAAAAAAAAATAATTAAAATCAACCAAAACCTACAATGTGCAACGCCTTCGTCTCCCAGTGTAGCATAAACGGTGACAATTCTCATGTTTTGTTTAAAACATCCATGAGCAGCAATCATCCATTCAGCTCTGGTTTCGGCGAATATCACAATATTTGTTGCTGGCTGTTGTCCGTATTCGCGAAGGCCACGTCCAAACGAAGCGGCCTGGCGTTCAACTTCAATGAAATTTTTCCATTTGTATTCGCCCATGTTGTACTTTTTAAAAACTCGACCATTTGGTTGGACCTCGTCTTCTTCGCTCAGAATTTGACGTGTTCCAAGACAACGCTTTGTTGAGTGCAGTTTTGTCACATAATTGAGCATACTCTCCAGAGTGCCAATGTTGGCCTGCAACATTTTAACATGCACTTCACGGGGCGGCTCAATTGTACGGTACGTAACTTGAGTGTCATCTTTTTTTACTATTTTTGCCTGTAAAAATAAAGAGAAGAAAACTGTTATTAGCTTGAAACTTCACAAAGAAAAGAGCAGAGAATTGACTAGGGAATCGCCCTTCAAGTTTTCATTGTAGAAATTGAGTTACTTAGATACGGCCGGCGTATGCAAGTAATTGGACAAACTTTTGAAAGATCGTGTCTTGTGTGGTGGGGTGTGCACAATTCTCTCAAGTATGATGTTGAAAAAGTTACATGACAGCGCATAAACTTGTCTAAAGCCTTTTTCAACTACAAAAATCAAAGGTTAGGCATACAGGATTTTGTGTGATGTTAAGTAGACTGATGGCTCCATTTTTGACGCAGTTTGAAGGATCTCCTTTCCTGCTCCGAGTTGTATGTGGTCATTAACAATTATGATGTACATGGTGCGTTCTGCTGAACGCTATCCCAGCTATCATTTCAGTCAACAAAATGTTGTATGTTCTGCGCATAATACAAACATACGAGTAAGTTCGACAGTAAAACTTACCACCTGAATTTACCCCTGCTACTATTTTTGTCTAGTCACTTTTTATACATAATAAATAAATGGTCAAACTGACCAATTGTGGCACTACCCAAAAGAAGGATACTAGATACGTATGTGAATGTTTTTTTCGAAAGGTCATAATGCAAATCACGTTGTTCGGAATCAAAACGTATGTCAATTGTGTTAAATAAATATTTTTTTTATAAATTGCTGACGCTATAGCGTTGAAAAAAAAAGTTCTCCACGTTTAAAGATTCAAATTCAGTAGATACTCTTTAATTGCACTAAATACGAAATTGAAATTAAAATTCTCTCTTATCTCCTATTAAATATTTTAAAAAATCCCATTCAAAAGAAAATGTGAAAAGGTTTAGGTACCTTCGACAGCAAACTTACCACGACAGCGTCAACAAATTAGCCGAGGATAACACATTTTATCGCAATTGACGAACGACTTTGGCAAAGGAATGTAAATAGCAAAAAACTTCCCTGAAATATAGAAATAGAAACCAAAATTGCATGCCCGGATTACGCCAAACAAGTCTATTTGATTTGCGTCATAGTCACCTACCTAACCTTTTTTATTATCAGAGCTCAATAGTAGGTACATAAAGTAGAATGTTTCGATATGATGTGATTAAAGTATTATTACACTTGCTGGCTGTGACTAAAATTATTTAAAACATTCAACTCAACAGTCTGCGATACTCAAGACAGGTGACAGGAAATTTATGGCATGCAATTATTTCGATCAACCAATTTATTTGCCAACTGATATTAAAACCCTGATGAGCCAAACACGTACATCTCCGAGATTTCAGATTGATTTTTTTTAATGTCAGTGGAAAATAAACGAGGTGCCAGCATCTTTTTTTCAAATAGCTTAAAATGATTTGGCCCAGTCTCGAGATCGAAAGGCAAAAAGACCATAATAGGATTATGTGGGAAACATTTTAAAATAAGGATAAGCCCCACGCAAGTTCGGGTCACTTTCCATTTTATGGTCACAAAACGCGATTCCAATGTAATCGAACATTGGCTTAAGGTGGATTACTCTCATGCGGTCCTATTATAGGCAAACCTTTAGAGTACTTGTCCTACTACTTGCATTGTTGCTTAGTTTCTAACGTCAATAAGTTGTTTTGTATATATTTTACCCATCAGAAGCATGTCATCTGCCAACAATTAATTTTTCAAATATTTTTTGTACTTGAAAAGGATTTTTTTGTAGAATTCAACATGAATGTGGTAAGTTTATTTTTGTTGTAATTATTTTTTACTTGCGTTTAAGAGTTTTATGAGAGTCTGACGAAAGTTCATGTTATAACTTCTATTGTGACGTAAAGGGGGAAAAATATTGAGGGTTGGATCTCCCCCACAATGCAATGGTGACTTTACTAAATGTTTGATATTACGCTTACTTAGATTCAAGGATTAGTTGGCATTGTTTCTGAAGGGCTAAATAGCTCGTCTAGCCCAGGTTAGACCTTCTCTATTCTCCCAATTTAAGATTCCAATTGGAGTTTCCAGCTTTTTGAAACTGAATTTATTCCCGATTGCTATACAGAAGCGAAATTTCCAACATTCTACAACGTGGGCTGCTGATTGAAGCCAGCAGATTACAACAGCAATGCCGTTTGAATGTTTTTTTTTAAATTTCCTGATGATCGTTTCCATACACTTACTCAAAGATTTTTTAAATACTACATTTGGGTGCCGGTCTTTTCGACAAAATTCATTTCGCAAATTTTATTTCGCATTTAGTTTATCTCGCAATAACTACTTGCTTCGCAAATTCTTCCCATTTCGTCTTTGAATTATTTCGCAACGTGTTTATTTCGCAATGTTTTCCCGCGCTTTTCCATTTCGCTTATGATTATACAGGGCCCAGATTCCGTAAAATGAAAACGATCGAGCGATATCGTTTTCACTAAACCTGTCTCTATTGTATCTGTGGAAATAGACAGAGATTGCTATTATCGAAACGATATCGTTCGATCGTTTTCATTTTACGGAATCTGCCCCCAGCATGTTGTCGTTTTGAAAGAATTACATATTTAGACAAAGACAGCAGAATAAGGAGTATTTTAGAACAAAAAGATGACTATTCCGATCTTGGCTTATTAAAAGCACTTGCCTCTAATATAAAACTATATTAATTTGTATTTATTATATATTTAATGTTCATATGGATATTCTTTATTTTTGTTAATAAATTTGAACTGAATTCTGAACAAAAAGAGGAATTTTAATTTTTTTGAGTATCGTATTTCGTAGTTCACCTTCTCATTATTTCTATCTTGCGTTGTGATTTGTTCGCTATTTGTTTGCTATTTTGCATTGTATTATTTCGCGAAATATTTTGTTTTACAATCTACAAAACATAAATTTCGCCGCGAAATCATAGATCTTATCATAGATTGTAAAACAAAACATTTCGCGAAATAATACAATGCGAACAAATCACAACGCAAGATAAAAATTTGCCAGATGAAAAATGCGAAATGATGTTTTTGCGATAGGATTACAAAGTGAAATGAAAGATTGCCTAACAAAAATTGCGATTTGATGAAATGCGAAATAATTAAAAAGCAAAACAACAACATGGGTAATGGTTATGGCGAAATGATAAATTGCCAAAAAAAAAATCCACGAGATGACCCCTACCCATTTTATTTTTATGACGAAACATAACATGGATTACAATTTAAACTCACCTTAACCCTCCTGGCCTCTTGTCTTCGTTTCCATGGCCTTTGCAATACGAGATACACTGGTAGTGTTACTATGTCGTACACAAATGTGATTACATTAATGGCCCCAATTGCACCTTGTACCCAAAAATTCTCCATCCTGTAAATAAAGAAATTACATTCATGAAATATTATTATAAGTAAATATTTTGTACTATGTATATGTATTTCGTTATAGGTAGTTTTTATTTATACAATTAAATTTATAAAATATATTAAGAATTCCTATAGTAATCATTTGTAGTTTCAACTTTAATTTTAAAGGGTTCATGATAGCTAGAAACCTTAAGCCCCATTTAGTCGATCATTTCAGTTTCAGTTGAGCTATCAATTAAGCTTTCAGTTAAACTGATGTCTAAATGCAAAAATTTAAGCGTTTTAAGCCCCATTTAGACGATCAGTTATTAGTTCAGTTGTCTGCTCAGTTAAAATGGCAGTGCATTTAGATGTCACGCCAATACTAAGTTGAGTTTTCAATTTTCTCGTGAGTAGCCGAATTTGAAACTGAAACTTATGAAACTGATATATCTTTAAACCTTCGGTTGCTCACAAGTAAAATGAAAGCTCAACGTCTAAATGCACTGCCTTTTTTAACTGAACTGATAACTGATCTAATTGCGGCTTTATACAAATTTGGCAATTAGGCGTTTTTCCTTTTTAGTTTAGAGCAAAGTCTGGGCCCAGATCACGTTAAATGAAAACGATCGAACGATATCGTTTCGACAATATGACCGCTGAACTGTCAACAAAAAGTTCGCGTTTCTTTTTTAGCTCAGACACATCAGAGCTCAGAATTTGTGTTTCCTTTTTTGTTCAGAGAATGATCAGAGCGCGCTCTCTGAGCTCAGAATAAATTGACTGAGTAGGCTGAGTAAAAAGTTGATTACGCACTTAAAGTCACCCCAGAAAAATGTCAGAAGAGACTTGTTGTTCTGGCACAGAAGATAAACCAAATTAATAAATAACATTATGACAGCTATGTGCTCAAGTGTGATGCATAAACAAATCAGAACGATCTGAGCACGCTCAGTTTAGAGCACGCTCAAAATGCTCGAGCTAAGATCTGAACTAAAAAAGGAAACGCCCTATTGTGAGCTTCCGTAAATTTGAAGTCGAGAGTAAAATTAATGTTTTTTATTAGTAAGCGCATTACATATGCACATTTTCGCTCACATATGACTATAGTCTATATTTATTTGGCTCAAGTTGTCCCCGATTAGGTAGATCAACGTAGATCCACTGTGCTGAGAAGAACAGGTGGGTCACGTTACCCGTTCCTATAGAACCAAATGAAATGCTTACTTTATAAAGCCTTCGATGTTTATAAGCCGCACATTCATATCGTTTATATCGTGACAAATTACGAGCAGTGTTTAAGTTCAACAAAAAAAAAGTTCGTCATCCGAGTTATGTACCTTATTGGATTCACGATGGTATTGCACAGCAAATTTTACAGCCAACTTCCTTTAAAAATAATTAAGCACTAGAACGTATTCTAAAAACCCTAGTATTAAAATTTGTTTGCATTTGAAAAAGGTGAACGTAGTTTTATTCTGCTAAAATCGTATGCGCGCACAATGTTTAATGCGTTGGATTACTGAAAGCACCAATAGTTATGTTGAGTGTCTAAAATCTTGCAAATGCCCGATAAACACCTGAGAGCAAGTATAAAAATAGAAACAAAAGTATCTGTAACTGAATCCAGAAAACGCAGACTCGAAGCAATACTAAAATCGAATTAACGTAGCCGATTAAAAGCATGTGACAGCGATTGTCGAATTCGATGAAATTGAACAGTTCCATTCAATGGATGTTCCCTTTATTTCAACGATATCACTTCCCCCTGCCCTCATTGGGAACAAAAAATTGTATTATTTTCTACATAATGCATGTAATCCTGAACATGTATTGCGTCTTTTAGGCAAAGTAACCTTTTTCTAATGGTTACTTCCAATGGGCTGCAAGAATTATATGCACCAAAGTGTCCAATACCGACGTGCCCACAAAACAATTGAAAAGTTTATTTCTATACACAAGTGTGTTGTAAATGTTTATAACTTTTACGAGTTGATATGTGTCAAATTACAAACACGTATTTAACTACTTTTACGATCTAGATTTATGTAAGCGAGGCTTTGAAACCCTTACCCTACATGTAGGTACATAATTACGATATATACGTATGTAGTATAAGTATCAAGTGCATTTTTATGAGGTCCTCATAAATAGATTTATTTTTATGAAACTGTAAGTACATGTACATATTATAAATTCGAGTAAACAGCTTATTTGGTTTTCGCAACTTATAGGGTCCGCTCCGCTTTTTTATTATGCTCCCTTGTCGTTGAGCAAATATTCTACCACCATATTCGTTGTCTGATTAGATTAGATGCAAGCATTTGTATAAGTGCAATAAGGCAATAAAAAAACTTTTCAAACTAAATTAGAGTTATTAAATCAATATTTTAGGAATATTTAGAGTGCAACTGGAAAATGGAAATCGTCTAATATTATGTGCGCCCATGTGATACCCAACCTTTGGGCATTGCTTAAATATTCTTCCGACCTTTTATGTGCTAGGTTAGGCCATATTATGTCGAAGTAGTTGGTCTCTGTATATCTTGCCTTTGATCGCATTTGACCTGTAGCCTAACAAAGGGTGACGTTTTACTGCTTGGCAATATAGTTAAGAGGTGTGCGGCAATTTTTCATTGCCTTTGTTTTATTGTGATGACTGTCGATATCATTGACATATACATGAACTCCTAGTGAAATTTCAGTTTCATGCAAACCTGCGAGGAAAAATAAAGCAACCATAAGCACTAGCTCTTTTGGTTCAGTGCGGCGAAAGTATGAAACATCTGCGCGTCATTGTTATTTTTTACATAGAACCCAGTGCCATCCATTGTAGAAACATTGCAACTGCACAAAATAACGACTTATTCAAATTATTTCGAACGTTCAGATGGCACACTCACCACTCAAACAAAATCGCAGGAATTGCTCGATGACATTTGAGTGTTTTCGTTTCTCTCCGCCGTGAACCAAAAGAGCTAGTGCTTATGTTTGCTTCAACGAAAAATTGGCTGTTAATTACGTTCTTTCTTATTTTTGTCTTTATGTAGGGTGGTAATTATGTTTAGGCTAGAAAAGAACTACTGAAATTCAACTGGTGTGAGAGTTGTGCTTGCATAATAGTTTATTAGAATCAGCAAATATGAATCGAATATTTAAATAGACATTGAACAATTTTGAAGCATTTAGTTAAATCAGTGTAGATATTTACAATCTGTTTACTGACACTGAACAAAGGAGGAGGAGTCAAATATTCTTTTTCTATTATTTTGATAAAATAAAATTTATCGCTTCACGTAGATTGTCAGCAAATTGTATTACGTGGTTAATCAGAATATGCCAAAACATAGCGGCGCGATAAGTCAAATTCTAACAAGTTATTCATTATGATAAGAAGTTTGTTTGCTCACTTTATCATAATACATATGTATGTGTTGTTTTTAATAAAAGTTAAACTAAAACGAAAATATAATTAAATTAAGACGACACAAAGATAATGGCAAATGCAATTGGTGTGGTTTCAAATTGTTAATTTGCATGACCTCTACTTGTGTTTCGTATTGATTTGGTAGGTGGGCTCATCAGTAGACGACCACCACATCTGATCTAGATGCACTGTTCACTAGATTTTCATCCAGATTTATGATTTTACAATAAAAAACTGACTGTGAATCATAGCCATCATCAAAGACTATCGTCGAAAGGATATTTTTTGGTAAAGGGTGGTTAAGTTTTAAGGGCAGATGTTGATTTTGAATAAAACACAAATTATTTAGGAAATTATTGTCATTTCTTTTTATTACGACAATATTGGTATGGTTCAATTATGTATGGAACAAAATATCGGCCAAATAGCCACAGGGACCTCGGCGGCACACCTGCATCCGATGGTCCAAATTTTCGATGACGCTGAGGCATAATTGAGGTTCTATGCCGTTAAACCGCACCAAACAGTCACTCTTTGTGGGTGCATTGGTTTTTCGACAACCACTCTTGGATTATCATTCGCCCAAATGCGGCAATTCTGATTATTGACGATTCCACTGAGGTGAAGATGTCCCTCATCACTGAAGATGATTTTTTTCGAAAATTGATCATCCACTATTGCTGTTGCCATTTCTTGCCACCATTCTGACCATTGACGACGCTTGAAATTGTCAAGAGGCTTTAGTTCTTGAGTCAATTGCACCTTGTAAGTGCGTAAATGCAAGTCTTTATGCATAATGTTCATCAACGACGAGCGTGAGAGGTGCAATTGTTGGGCACGACGACGAGTTGAGGTGGACGGCTCTTCAGCCACACTATCGCGAACAGCAGCAATATTTTCTGCAGTACGAGCTGTACGAGCATGTACTGGTGTTTTCACATCTCCTACAGACCCGGTTTGCTCAAATTTTTGCACGATTTTTCCGATTGTACGCACATTTGGACGATTAAATTGACTGAAAAAAGTGCACGATATGCATTTTGATTTGAACGCCCATTTTGATAATAAGCCTGAATAACTTTAACGCGTTGCTCGATTGTGTATCTTTCCATGGTTCAAATTGAGAAATGTCAAATGAAATGCAGAAAAAAACTTGATTGTTCACATTCAACATCGGCCCTTAAGATTTAACCAATTCTTTATATATTGAAAATTCAGCACAAAACAACGTACGCAAGATTGAACCGTGTGGCACACAGTGGCTGTTTTGCGTGTTCTTTAACAGAACAGACAAAAAACGATTTTGGAAAAGTCGTATAAAAGCTAAGTACTGTACAATACTGCCAAATTCTAATCACTAAATTAGGTTAAACAGAGTTCACTAAAGTTCAGATTACATTGTTAGGCCCTAGTTATAGCTATCATTGAAATGCATCATTGGAACAAATCAGTGGAATGGTGGTTTCATTTTTTTGACAAGTCGGTTATAGCAATCATTGAAAAATTCCTGTCAGTGAAAGAACCTGTCAGTGACTTTTCAACAAACGAGTCTAGGTTTTGAGGTTAGAGTTGATCATTGAAAGCAAAACTGACAGCTGAGAATAGGAAGAGAATCGAACACATCAGTGAAACGATTGGGTTCCAAATTGGAGAAACGAGGATCAGCTGTTCATTGAAATCGATTTCGATCAGTGAAATAATAAAATTGAATTTAAAGAAAAGTTTTAGTCAAAATTAAGTAATTTCTTTCGTAAAAAAATTCCACAATTGTTTACCTTTATTTTGATACCAACTTCAGCCAATATTGTTTAATTAATCGTCTTAAAATCGGAAAACAAAATGTTCAATGATGCATTTCAATGAGAGCTATAACTATGGCCTAAAAGCGGAAAAGTTGAACTTTAAATTTAAACTCAAGTTTTTTAATTTTATTTTAATAGAAATCTATAGAATTAGATAGAGGAAACAAAAAATAAGCACATAAATTTATGTACTTGCAATTCAAGTGAAATTCCTCAAGGGGTGGATAAGATGTATTTTTGAAGATAACGATTTCCGATAAGACATTTCAAATGTAGAACAACAAGTGCCACACTTTAAGAGTTAATAAATATTTTATCTTTAAATACACTAGTTCGAACTTTGGTTCGATTTTCTTTAAAAGTATAAAACATACAACTAAAAGAGTGGTACCTACAGAAAGTGCGTTTCATGTTGAGTTTCCATTCTATTTAATCAACATGAAACGCACTTTCTGTAGGTACCACTTTTTCCGTTGTATGTTTTATATTTTTAAAGAAAATCGAGTCAGAGTTCGAACTTAGCGGATGGCTCGGTTTATTTGCTGTCCAACTATCTTTCTAGCGTACATATAATAGTTCTGTATGTGTTTTGTAATTGAACACCTCCTAAACGGCTGTACCGGTTTTGATTACATTTTTTGTGTGTATTTGAGTGGGTCCAAGGATGGTTAAGAGATTCACATTTGATGCCAACTCCCATATAAAAAAAAAACTTAAAAATCATATGTCTCAAAAACCACCAGAACGATTGAGCTCAAATTTTCAGGCAATCATAAGTATTGGACTGGGAGTGTTTCTGCAATGATTAGTCAAAGACTTAAAAAAGGCCGCGTGGCACCCCCGTATAAAGAAAAATACATTTTAAATTCTGTTTCTCGACACTCTTAGGAGCTAAAGTTGTAAAATTGTAGACATTGACGTGCATTTTCCAAATAAACAAGCGTGTCGTGGGTGGGATTGAAAAACGGGCCATGACACCATCCTTACAACAAAGTTAAAACACCTGAACATTGCCTGATTGAAGCATTTTACCAAACCTGGCGAGATTGGACAGATGGGAGTAACGTCTCTCATAACAAAAAAAAAATACATTTCAAACACTATTCTTCGACACTCAGTGAAAAATATATATCTAAGACAATACAAATACAATTCCTGTGCACGAGCAAACCTGGGCGGGTACTGTTAGTATACGTACGTAACTCTCATCAAAACCAAAGTAACAATAACTAATGCTATTCACATTCAGGTGTGAGAACATGAGCAAATGAATATGTATCAGTACCTTTTAGTTAATTGATGCATTTTCATACGTATGTATAACCTTAATCAATATTTTGCTTCCATATTTGTCTCCATTATACATATACATACGATTTAAATTGATATGTAGTTGTTTTTAATTAATAGCCAATTTACTATGTTATGTAATACTTTTTATAAACAGCTCCCCTTGGTATCGCGAAAGCTATAAATTAAGAAGCGATACAAATTTCATGTTTGCTAGATGCTAATGCTACTCATCAAATGGCGTGTTTTATTGAACATCTAATCATGGCAATTACATTAGAATAACCACACTTTACACTTTCGACACTGTATGTAGTTATTGTAATTGTTTGCTCAAGGTTCTACTTTACTTACCTTTGTTGCCGAGATTCTCTACAAAAACTCTCTTCGGTGTTTGAGTTCGAGAATCGAAGAAGGTTTGATGTGTACAGAACAGACACACTATGCAAAAAGAACTGTAGTTAAATTCCAAATCCACTTCCGTTCCAAGTTTTCTGGTGTTGTTTTTTTTTTCTGAACTCTCTTTCAATAGAAAATGAATCTGACTCTCTTTGTTTTTCGGCTCTTTTACTTGACATAAGCTAAGGCCCCTATTGTGAGTGTCGATAGTTAATCGTTGATCGACAACTGACGATCGATCGAGAACTGCGATTGTCGATTGCGATCGATATTTGTCGATTTGACAGTCGATTGTAGTCGATTACAAATATCTGATCGATGCGTTCTCTTGGAAGTGAACAAATTTTGTGCGTACGAATAGCTAAAATCAATCGACGCAGTCGACAATTGTCGTGACGATCGCTGATCGACAATCACAACATTCACATTCGTACGCACAAAAAAAGCATCGGCCAGACATTTGTAATCAACTACAAGCAATTGTCAAATCGACAAATATGATCGCAATCGACAATCACAGTTCTCGATCAACGATCAACTATCGACACTCACAATAGGGGCTTTTTTTCATTAAAACTAATTTTCAATCATTAAAACTAAATATTAAAGCAGATATTTATGCTATAATCTCCATGAACATCTCATTCTTTTGACATTTCATTTGAGATTGGTTGAGTGTTAAACCTGCAAAGAGGATATATGTAGTACCTATGTTGTGGTTTCTTTTTCAATCATAGGTTATTTTGACACTGACAGCTGTTTCCCGCTTAAAATGTTTACAAAAAGTCGGTATCATACCTCCGCGGAACGAAATGAGTCGCTTTAAGACATGGATTTGGATGACACCTGATTTATGCAGGATGGCGCGCCATGCCACACAGCCCATGCCACAATCGATCTTTTGCGCACCAAAATCCCATATTGTGTTATCAGCCGTCTTGGCGATGTCAATAGGTCGACTCGGAGCAGCGATTTGGACTTTTTTTTTGTGGGGAACCGTGGCCAACAATCTGGAAACGATTCAAGCACTTAAGGCCAATATCATCCAAGCAATCCGTGAGCTACAACCCGAAACCATCAACAAGGTATTGGAAAATTGGAGTGACAGAATGCGCTATACTGCGAAGCCAGCTGAGGTAGCCACTTGAACGACGTTGTGTTCCATAATTAATGGGAATGTTTACTCTTACTAATGAAGCCATAATGCATGGAAACAATTTAATTTTGTTCATTTTATTGCGTTTTTAAAAAGAAACTCGTAATTGGGCCACCCTGTACATATCAAATACTGAATACTATTAAACTCTACTACTGGCTAAGAACCAACTTATAAGTAACAAGGATATTTACGCCCTCGCCAATAGTTTACGGCCGATCAGTCTCACCTCCCTTCTGCTAAAAAAAAATGGAAAGACTGGTAAAACTTGATGTGCACAAGTCCGTTCTTCGAAGCTACATTTTTCGTAAGATGAAAAATTCCTATCAGCGTGATAATTCAGCGAGACTGCAGTTCAAAACCTACTTTTGACTAAATGTGCAGCTCTTTTATAGACAACAAGGTGGTAATAAAACGCTTATTCTTTGGATTATATCTATGCTCAAAAACAAGGTACCGTATGACATCGAAGAAAAACAATTCGCCGATAAACTTGCGATACAAAGTTTAGAGGACGACTTCCTCTGCTATTGTTCTGCCTTTCCAGGTGGCGGGTCTTTGGTGCTGATATCATTCGCTGCTCATCACTCAAGTTAATTTTACATGCTAAATCACGATATAAACGTAAAGTTAACATTTTTAACACATCCCCCTCTTGAGAGCTAGAACGTTTAAATTTGCCATATGAGTTCTTATGAATTGTTTTTGTTGATTGGCCCCTGACGTAGGTATGTCATGTATATACTCAAAAGATCATGCAAACTGTCACTTAAAAGTTGTACAATTTGCCGCTACGTCATTGCAACAATATGTGCCCACATATTTTGTACTGATATTTAAACGGACCACACCAATACCATTCACTTGTGGACTTTGGCACCATATTCCATAGAATAACTCTTGGCATCAATCTAAAGAGAACTCTTCAAAACGTTAATCAATTTATTTACTCATTTGGCACACGCATGCATAGTTTTATCATTGCGCATATTTTTTGCTACAACCGCATATTGTATTCTTTCAGTAATTTTTTTTCTTACTGTTATCAAAACAATGAGATCACTTATTTCGTTTTAACCCTATCTATTCACAACCTCAAATTTGTAATCACGCATTCGTAATCGATCAATTTCATTCGACGATTTCGTACTTTGAACTGGTGTTCTCACAATTTGTTTTAGAAAACTCGTTACTTTTGTTTTGTTTTCATATGGCATATTGAATATTGATATTGAGTCCATTTAGCGAATCAATATTATATTTATGTCATCTGGGTGATTAATTGAATGCACACGTTCTTCAACACTAAACATTTGTTGCAAACTAATGTAGGGATAACAGCAAGTGTCAATAGAATTCGATTCCTGACAGTTTTTTTACTCTGTAATTTATTATTAAAAAAAAAATACGTAATTGCAATTTATCTTTATGCTAAGTCGACTAACAGTCGTTATCGAGATAAGGTTAGTTTGTAATTGATCTATGCAATTTTGAACGAATGGATTTTCTCATGACAGCTATATCTGTGGGATTTTTATTCGCTTATTGCAATAAATCCAGCATAAATGCATAGCCAACTATATACAAACGATTATCTGATGAGCGTTGTTCTCAGGCTCAAAAAGGAAAGACAGAAATAATTAAGATTTCGCTAATTTTTTTTATTCTTTGGACTTTCCCATTAAGTGGCATAATACATCATTCACGTAAACGAGTGCACGACTCAATCCTTTTGAGATAATTTTCGATAACTTTTCCGTTCATTTCGGCTGGTATCTCGGCCAAATGCAGACGATTTTGGCGTAACGACGATTTTTCCCGTAGCCCTATTTGTGTGACTCGTAGCGCTAGTTTTCCAAACCATGAAATCTTCAAAATAACTATTTTTGTAAAAATGGCGTCTAACACCTTGTTCGGAGGTTAAACGATATAAAAAAAAAAAGACAAGTTGGATGACATTCAAGTATGAAGCTACTGACCGCATTCAAGAATTAAGTTTAGTAAGTCTGACAGCTCCAAAAAATCATTTTGCTAAATTTTTATTGGGCAAAACTGGTCACGTGAACAGTTTTCTCAATTGACGTCCATGTCCGCAACACCGACGAATCAAGTCAAGAATTTTTCGACTTACTATCTACCAATGTCATTTTCGATTGGTCATCCAGAAGCAAATTTCTCTTCGTTTCATTTCAGTAGAAGATCTGTCAGTTGAGTACCAATCTAACGCTTTCAGAAGCGTTCGGATCGCTTCCGGACGGTTCTGGAGGACCAACCGAAAACGGCATAAGTTGATGTCTATTTGTTTCAACATGTGTCTGGAGAACACAGTTTTGACATTTTTATTGGGTTATAGGAGAGCCGCAGGTTGACATTTTGGTTGCCCTGACCTGACGTGTAGAGCACCAATCAAAAACTCGGATCTCAGGAGTACAACAATTGTCAATAAGTGACATACCGACAATTTAAGTTAGTTTTTCGCATTCAAGTCAATTTGAATCCAGACAATTCCAGTCGACTTACCTTGACTAGAATCTTGAATGCGGCCACTATAACACATGTAAAAAATAGCGTGTCAATTTTTGACATGCCGACGTCAATTAAGACGTCAGATTATGTACTGAAGTTGTGTCATTTTGACGTCTGCATATAAGAAGTTGTGACACGATTTTTAACGTGTGTAATAGTGGTTTGACAGCTGTCGTTTCCGAGCAATTTTTTCGAACCCACGAAATGGATAACCCCATGCATTTTAATCGTCCCTATTACTGATGTCGTTTGTTGCAAAGAATACTCGTAAAGCCATAACCACATGGGGCAAAATATTCAAAGACACACCAGGATTTCCTCGCTTCACCACATCATTCTGTTTAATTTGTTAAAGCGAATTAAAAGCCGCCGTTTGGAGTAGAAAAAGGGCATTTCCTTCAAGCTACACCTCGCGGCCATTTTCTGGCAGTTTACTGAAAGCAATGTAAATTAGCTGTTGAAAACTAAAACTCAACGCGCTGTCACATAAAGAGAAACAAAGTTGAAACCAACGAGAATCTTGAGGAGGGTGGGAGCTGCACTGGGGCCAGTGTCAACGAAATTGGTGCACAAGAAATATGTAGGTAAATCGGTTAGACTGCCCACATGACTTAGTTCTCATAGCGTGCCGATAATTTCCGTCTAACTTAAGTGGAACTCTACACGCAGCTCGAAATTAGCTCACCAGATGGACACAATCATGTGATGTTAAGGGGTTAAAAAATTCATTCAATATGGACTTTGAGCGTTCGCGATTATGAAAAAATGGGTAAATGACTGAATTTTATAATCTGTATTATTCTTGAACCATGCATTCTTGGTGCATTGATAAGGTCCAAATAAAATAAATTTCATAAATATCCGAATATCCGAATTGGCGTCAACTTGGCGATGCCCAGTGTTAACTATCTTAATTCACTGAGAAGGAAAAAAAATATAGCAACACTAAAATATACTCTGAAAGTTGTTGCCTGAATTGGTCTCAAGTATTACATGAGCTGCCAAAAGGAGAACATATGACAAGCGTCTGAAAAAAAGCCTTTCAATTTAGCTGTTCGAATTCGTCCTAAACCATAATTGTATAGGTCTCTTTAATTCGTCCAAAACTAATAGCCAATAAACACGGAGCAACTGGAAAAAAACTGATCAGCGATTCGAGTTGGCAACTAGTTTGCTTTGTCGTGTAATCAAATGGGACGACGCACACGACGCTACTGGTTGAAAACTCGTTTGCGATTCACAAAAACCACTTTGCAACCAGTCGTCGGTTGATTTGCATATCGGGTTACTTATTGATTTCAGTTGCTAGTTTGTCTAAGATGAGCGACCTACCTGTTGCTGGTGAGGGAAGTTGAAAAACATGACGACACTGAACCAACCATAGAGATTTTGATTGGTGATGGGTCTCCTCGTGTGTGGAGTCAAATCACCGCTGAGTCCGTAACTGGTCTGTAACCCGAGTTGCCAATCGGTTTAGTTTTTTTCCTAAAACTCACACAAGCGAGCTCATTTTTATTTTTACTTCGAGAGCCAAAAAATGGTTACTTTGCGCCGAAATATTCGGTCCACTGTTTTGCGATAGACGTAACTTCTTCACCATGTACCAAAATGGGTAAGACCGAGACACAGAAAACCTCCACAAATGAGTCTCCTCAAACGCTAACTAGACTGGAAAGTCTATTTGGACATGTGAGTTAAGTATGTAGGCATCTAAATTGTGCTGACACTTTACGCTGAGGTGCTACAAGAACTTCAATCTGTTCTCACGCGGTACAAAACAGATATTACCGCAATTTAGGAGGTACGATAGATAGTAGAATCGGGTGTAATTAAATAAATCTAACTTTATTACAGCTGTCAGTGACTGTCGTGGTAAGTCGGCTTAGAATAAAAACTATTGGACGTTACTACTAATCATTTTTAACCTTCGCATTTAGGCACCGCAAAGTTTATCCCCCTATTGGAAGATGCTATAATTTTTGCAAATGGCGGATCGTTTTGTAAAGGTTAAAAATATATCACAATATTAGCCTCCAACTTGATGCTGTACAATATTGTACATATTCTATTTCTATTGTAGTTCTTATGAGTTGGTACCTAAATAAAAGGTGGACATGGAAAATGACTGAATGTGCTGTCACACTAAGGTCTAAACTCTGTGTTTTTCTCTCTAAAGCTTTGGCGGTTGCAACTATTTCTACGGTTTGTTGCACTGTCAATGACGAATTTTTGTTTAGCGTTCCAATCTCTGAACTGTAAAATCTATCCAAATTGAGGATGTGATGTAAGCCATTTAAAATGAGTTGGCGAAGAATAAAAAGATCCGGAGACGACTTTTCTTGGCTGACACTCTTTTACGAATGCAACTCTCAATTTGCGAGATAAGCTGCTTGAACTCTTGCAGTGAAAATCAAGAGTGGCATCGTTCAGTGCTCCATTATTTATTATAGGAACGAGTGAGTATAAGGTGTTTACAGGCCTTTCAATATTTTGCTTTTCCCTTCAGGTCCTCGTGCGTTACATGTTTAACACTTTACCGGTACAACAACTCGCAGCCATCATTCTCTCCCCTTCGTTACCTGTTTTGAATATGACTTTCACCTCCGATTTGGAAGACCTCTTTCATAATCCCGATAAACCAAAAGGAGAAGTATCTAATGTAACTAATAATGGATCTGCTGCTTTTAGTGCAAGCCTCTTATTGCCTCTAACCAACATGGGGTAGTTCAGTTACCACAAACCTTATTAAGTTTGTATCCATTGTCTTCTCAGCTTAAGCAAAGAAGTCGACCTAATTGCATCAGATTTAGGTCTATCAGTTTCTATGATTGGTTTGCAAGGTAACTCTTGATGGCAATTCTCTAGATCTAGACTACTTCTTACATAGTCGGCAAAATTCCTGCAGTGTTCTTTCATTGGCAATCGGAATATTTAAAAAGGTTCGCTTTTCCAAATATTAAGTCCATGTAGGTACTTCGTAAAAAAAGAATACAAAATCTAAATTGAACAAATGTCAGGCATCTCTCGCCTTGTTACATCAACTCCGACGCGACATTCAAAAGTGTGATTCGCATTTCCTCGTAGTTCAAAGGTTTTTGTATTTTAAACCTTTCAAAATGCTGCGACATTGCATGTTTCGATCACATGTTAGAGTTCGATCGATCAACGGTCAAGTTATTGATGTAAATATTCTGATAAGCAATTTACTTTGCAAAAGTCCAACTCATTGTTTTATTTTATTGATATCATTATCTGTTTCTGAAGAAACATACGATTCCAATGAACAGATGATTGCGGAGCTTACGTGGATGAACACATAACAGATGACATTTATGACATTTCGTTTATTTAGTTAATAGTGCTGCATTTGAACTTCTTCTAAACAATGGTTATCGCAGCGCGAAGTCCATCATAGAGATTAGCACGATTATGGTGGCGTGGAAGTCTAATATTACCCTCGAAGGAGACACTTGAGAACGGAAATGAAAACGCATTCCGATTATTTTATCTATATAAGTAACATAACGAGTGCAATATTGGTTCGACCTTCTGTGCATGTAATTATGTTCAATTGCTGATAGGGAGTCGACAGCTCGGTTGTGCACTGTAATGTTAAGGAATTTCCAGCAAAACTACATGATTGAGCTGAATCTAGATGACAACGTGTAGTGTCAAGCAATTCTCTTACTGACGTTCGCTTTAAGTGGCACGTGTAATTTTATGGACTGGTTAATGTTGTTATTTACCTGGAATTAGAAATTCAAACACACATACACACAAATGACGTTGATACTTTTGCAAAAGCGATGCGACAAACTTTCACCAACGCAAAGTTGTACATTTGAGTGAGCGTTGCAATTAATATCTACAAATAACCTTAGTTCATAACCGGTTTCATTTCAGACGAGTTTGAAAAGAACGATCGTTGCCGGTTGCTGATGATTCATTGAGGGGCAACAATCTCAAGTGCATTTCAAATGTATCGCCTTAGCACCCCAGTGTATATGGTTGGCTGGCAACCAATAACCTTTTTAAAATTAGGACGTATTGCCAACCCTATACCTACTTACGAGGGTATAAAAATACTTATCTAATCAGCGCCATAACCTCAATTGTCAACTTAATCTTTGCTCTATAAGGGACAAGGCAACAGTATTCACTCTGCACGCATAAAGTATTGATATCAGCTTTGAGTCTAGACTATACATCTAGACCAGTAGGTACTGAGACAGTGAGACATAATTTCTTTACGCAATTGCGTTAAATTACATTACTCATTCGTTATCTTGAGCGGGTAATTTGATGCTTTGTACGAATTCCCGAACTTCAAATACATACATGGACTTTAAACAAATTAATCACTTCCAGCGTGGTACTGGTTGTTGTTGCTATTGCCGAAAGAAATTAATTAAAATTAACCTAACGTAGGTATAGATATGTTAATTGCATTTGAATACATGTTTTAATTTTAACCCTGACAATGGAATACAGAATTGTCTATCATTGTATAACGCATGTAAAACAATGATTTTGAAGGTAACATCAATGAAGCATGATCATTGTACATTGAACAACCTTGCAAACATGTAATTGGTTTGAAGAGAAGATTGTCAAAACTTATAATACAGATTCTTGACTTTGTATTTATCTATAGTCAGGATGGGTAATTATATTCAGCAGTTTATTCAACAAATTTTTAAGCTCCATCACTAGTGCACTTGGTAAGCAACGTACCTAATTCCAATTAATATTGAACATTTTAGTGTGGAACATGTTGTGGGCGTTGTTAAATGAAGCTGTAAAACAAGTTGACCAACTCACTTAATTATCGAAAGACGTATGACCTCGTACACTGTTGATCAACATGTCTGATTAGTGATTTTGATTACACATTATTGAATGTGTTGATTTCGAAATTGATGCATTGCGCACGTAGTGGACGAAGGCTTAAGGCATCAAGTGACAAAGAACAGAAACAGAATTAGGAACAGAAAATGTTTAGCAATAGACTGTTTGACGACAAAACGTAAACAAGTCTATATTGATTGTTTCTGTGTGCTGCCTGCGGTAGAAATGCCATCTGTCAAATTCGACTGCTAGATAAAAAAAATGTTTTTAGTGGACATAATTTCATGATAGCGTTTGAGAGAATAGACGGCAGCCATGTTGTTCTGAATCTGTTTCAGTTTTGTGTAGCTGAGCGGTCAACGTAAATAGAACCAAAAACGAAAAAGATTTCTGTTCTGTTTCAGTTTCTGTTCCTGTTTCTGTTCTTTATCACTTGGTGCCTTTACTGTTGTATACTAGAATGGAGTCAGTTGCGTTGTGTCACATCACGATATCAAAATTAAATCCACTTTAAACCAACCGTAGACATTAGGTCTGCTCCTTTACTTTTAAATCTTACGAATATTTACGAATTTTTACGCATTTTAACTCAATGTTCCCAAACTTAAAAAATTCGTAAAAGAGAGCTTCGAGAGAGCAAGATATTACCCCTCTTTGAGAGAGACTTCATCCCCACACAACTGCCATTTTGACAGTCTTTTCCATTTTTACTACAAAAGTAAAGGAACAGACCTATTGGGTGATTTCGCGTTCACGCAATTTAATTTTGACGCGCGTCGTGTTGTTTTGTGTCTGTCTAATTTTGACAGCGCGACAGTGCTCCTTTTCCTATTTGCTCTTTACGTTTATATTTTATTAAAGTTTGTATGGTCATTAGCAGGGCTCGGATTTATATGCACTAAAAAATTCAAAATATGCGCCTAAAATATGCACCTAAAAATTAAAAATATGCACTTAAATGCACATAAAACTATTAAATTTTATTTTGTAGCTATATTTTCCCTTAAAAATAAAACACTTTTTATCCAGTAAATTAAATTTTTAAATATTTTTTTATTTAAACTAAGAAATAAACTAATTTTCATATGCTTTATTTCGAAATTATGCAATTTTTTTTTTAAGTTTTCGAAGGTACAACTTTGGCATTTCGGTCTTTGGAATGTCTTACGGCCATATTATTCACCCACTTTAATTCGAACTAAATTTTACACCCGGGTTGAAGTAAGCTTAGCCCAAAAATTTAACCCAAGTCCATAATATTTAGTCGTTAAACCCGATAATTTTTTTTTTTAAAACGTGTCGGTGTTTAGTCCGATTGAATATAAACTGCACTCCGTAGACTAGTTTGAGTACTTTGACCCGGATTAGAACTCAATTTCATACTATTGACTAATTTTTTTATGTCACATTTTTGACATTTCTCGCAGAAATTAAATGAAAGTGAAAATATAATAAAAAAGCAAGAATTTAAAAACAATTTTATTAGTTTTGACAACGGTTATGGCACCACATGCAAATTTTGGAATTAACTTTATAGTATCTAACATTTTTCTTTTGTTCTATTAAAAAATAAATGTATTAATTATTGTGCCTACACCAATTCACTCATTTCACATTGGACACAACAATTAGCGATTTAGACCAAATGTTGATGTCACAACAAGTCAAATCAATCCCCAATTAGTCAAAAACAAATGTAATTTTATGTGAAATTTGAAATTACATTGGTTTAAACGGGTTAAAATCGGTTGAAACTGTTTTAAGTCCGTGTTGGATCCAGCGGGTTTAATGCATGTTTTTGAGTGAATATTATGGATATGGGTTTAAATTGTCGGGTTAATGATCGGGTGTAAAATTAACTAAAACCTGATTTACACCCGGAGTGAATAATATGGCCGTTATACATAGAAAACAATCGTTCTAAGTTATGTTATGTTTCACAAATGTCAATTCACAGTGATTGCAATTGAAAAAAAGTTAAAAGGTGCGCGTGTGCAATTTATTGAAACCCATGTTTTTAAATTTTATATTTATTATTTTGAAAATATGCACAAAAAATATGCATTTATTTTAAAAATATGCAAAATATGCATTTATAGTAAAATATGCACTAACGATTGAATGCCAGTTTAAAGGAAATTTCATGATTCGTAAAGATAATAAAGTCCCTTTCTTACAAAGTGTCTCAAAAAAAACATGCATTTGCATGGAAATCCTAGCTCTGGTCATTAGGAATTTTTTTTAAAATTATACTATCTAAATGTGTCTCCTTATTTTTCTGAAACTTTGTTTTGTCTTCTGGAAATCTATCCCCAGGAAGCGAGTTCCAAAGCTTGCTTGTCCTGTAACAGAAGGAGTTTTAGAAAATGTATGTCTTCGCGGTTGTCAAGTGTACTGTATGGTCATGATCATGGGCATTAGATGCTTGTCGTGTGGGACGACCAAACTCTTCTAAGACTAACGTAAAATGTCTGAGAACTGGTCGAACGAACAAATCGGGAATCTGACTCTGACAAACTGATTGGCGGCGAACGTTTTGCACAATTTCCTCGTTTCTTGATGACTTCGATCGCACCGTTTGTGGTTTCTTTATTGTCCAGTCCAGTCTCCTCAAAATTCTATATTCATGTTTTGATGAGTTTAGTACTCGTTGCTTCTCGAATGTGACGAATTTCATAACGCACGTTGCGATGCTCCCGAGTAATCTAAGAACCCTCACTACTTCCGACTCGGTGGTTACATTCAAATAATGTTCGAAATAAACTAAAAACATCTTTTAAGGGTGTCTTATGCTATGCCCTCTATTGTTTTAATCATTGACATGGACTGCTAGTGAAATGTCAGTTTCATACAAACTTGCGAGGAAAAATGAAGCAAACATAAGCACTAACCCTCTTGGTTCAGTGTGGCGAAATAGTGAAACCTCTTCGCGCCATTTCTATTCTGTAAATAGAACACAGTGCCATCCATTGTAGAATAATTGCAACTGCACAAAATAACGACTTATTCAAATTTCGAACGTTCTATAACAGATGGCACACTCAGCACTCAAACAAAATCATACGAATTGCTCGATGACATTTGAGTGTTTTTGTTTCTCTCCACCGTGAACGAAAAATTGGCTGCTAGCATTCCATGTATAGTATGTCAATGCTTTTAGTAATATACAATACATGTTTGCATTAGCCGACTTATCAAAGGATATACATAATAGGCGTTTTTTATTATCAGCGTGATCTGATCCGGTTCAGATCGTTAAAATAAAACAAACTGGATCATTGAAAGATTTTATATTTAAGTTGTGGCAACAATTGTTTTTCACATATAAAATCCAATACCAATTATGACAAATTTCGTATTGCCACCAGCCATATTGCAGCCACACGGTACAATGTGACATCACAACGCGATGATTTCTCCATTGCACTTGCTCATATTTGAGTTTGACATTTCGCTTGTTGTGTCGGAGGTGTTACCATATGAATACAAATCTGCATACATTTTGTTAAATTTTTTATTTTTTTTGAGAGACCATGTTCAAATGTTTTGTTCAAATATGCATCATAATTAACCGTATAATTGTACTCCTAATATTTCCAATTATATTTCTGTGCTATATAGCGAAATTAAACATCTCGAATGTCGGAGTAATAAACTTATTCGAATTTGAATAAATGCTAATTAATTTTTTGTGTTGTTAATTGTGTTCCATATTCTGGTCTGGCAACATTACTGTGTGGCTATAATTCACAGGGACACCAACATTTAGTGAATGAAATAAACAACGCCACAAAACAACAACGAGAAATAGTTGAATTAATTTTCAGATCATATTTCGTGATCTCGATGAAAAGCAGGATCAAATGTTGTTGTTGTAAGTGCATGTAAATCGATGATATTCTATATGGATCACAGCTGATAATAAAAAACAACTTTTGTCAGCTGGTATAAAGTACCTTCGATAGCTTTGAGTGTTTTCTATAATTCTAGCCAAAATTTTGCGTCTAATTTTGGCTGCACTAGAGGAAAACTGTCAATATTTACATATGTACATTCTAAAATTGTCTGTGATTCCATGTTTTTTTCCATAATCGCTCTGATTAACTAATATACAATAGGCAACATATTTGATGTATACAATTGTTGCCAAAGGGCGAGAGCTAACACTATCTGCATCAGGTGATTTGTCTTTACATATTATGATGTCACGAATGTCTCACAAGTGACTAAATTAAGGTTTTTTTTACCTGTCCAGGGAACACAAATTTATGTGATACTTATTTCGGAGCTCGCTGTTATCACTACCATTGACACTTGCTTTGTTGTTCGTACAGCTATACACGCTCGTTAGTCGTGATAGTAGATAAAGTCGTTGCATTCTAAAAGACAATGAAATTCTTAATTCCTATATCAAGTTTCTTAAGAAACTGAAATGCATTTTTGATTTTTTAATGACCAAACAAAAAACTGGTTTAAAATACCAGCGAAATTTAGTAGCCCGTTTTTGTTGAAACTTTCTGCATATTGAGTGTTTTGAATTTAAAAGGGAAGAAGTGTTAATATGCATGAGATCACAACTTTTTAGCCAGTTACTGAATAAACCATAGGCTAACTATTGTGGAAGCGCTTACGATCCGCCATACATAGGTATTTTTGAAGGTGGGCCTTAAAGTAATTTATTTCTTTACGCAGCACTGACAGTGGGATTTGATTTTCTTTTAGTGCTACACATGAAATTCTGCACCCACTTGTCTCTATTTCTAAATCCACTGCACAGCTAATTAAATAGACTTGCCAGCACCGAATTTTCAAATTCATCTTCTGAGCTGATGCAGGAAAATAAAGTTTGTTGCTGTCTCCCTGCGACTCACGAATGCAAATTTAATTCTGCACATCTGTTTCAACCGCAGCGAAGCGTCCAGAATTTCTGCGTGTTTGTTTTGGGTATTAAATTCATAATGCATCTAGTAGCTATCATGCCAAAAATGTGTTTTTTTTTAAATTCTGCTGATGACCTAATGTCACGTTCTGCAGAGAGGAAATGCAAAACGTGACATATTTAGACATCGGAAGAATTATTAATCTTATGGGGTCCGTCAAGGCTGCATTCCTTCGCCAATACCGTGTTTAGTAATTTGATTACCAATTTGCATCGCGCAGCTCTCTTAAATTGAGAAAAAAAAAGTCGATGGACACTTAGTATTCATTACTTATTTGGTAAAATTAGAAAATTAAGAGCCACTTCCAAAAAAAGATATTGCCAAATTGACAAGACCTTTTCCCCTATTGTATACATATTTTGGAACAAAATAAAATAAAACAAATGCAAGCACTGCAAATTAGTGTAAACAACTACGTATTCTTAAATGGCACCAATAGTTTGACACTTGTATTGATCGTTCGATACAATACCTAAGAGCTTAGAGCTAGCTACGGTCCATTCCAAATCTTGGTTATTGCCAGTAAGAGAATGAAAAATTACTTAATGTCAGACTTTCTCCACCACTACACTAAGAAAGTGGTTTCTAAAAAGAAAGGTACCCAAACGTTATTAGTAAAAAAAACGATTATTGAAAAATGACATGTTAACATTATGTATATTAAAATAAATGATCATTGACAGCGAGACTAAACTGCCATTTATTAGAAGATCTCGTGATCTACTTTCAATCAAATAACATGTCTCAACTTTGAATCTGGGATAAAAATAGCCAAACTTTTGGCAAACAAAAATTGTTTTATTGTTATCAAATCAAATGTTGTTTCATCCGAACGTTCTATAAATACATAGTACGCTTTTTTGCACAACTATATTTTTAAATAATATGTGGTTTCTCTTATAAATATTTTGTTTAAACAATGTTAAACAAAACCGTTCGCATTAATATAAATAAAAACAAGAGTTGTGAGGTCGTCTGTACTTCCATTATTCTGGAAATGGAGCTGCTTATTTAAAATTTGCGCAATCGAATTTTTTTCCATTTGATTTTGTATATTATTTATCAAATCAATATACAGATCAAAGCGTTTTCTTCCTACATTTTCATTGTTAAAAGTGCTATGAAAAAAAAAAACACAAACGGCAACACTTACAATAAAATCGTATTATTTTTAATTGAGGTTTTTTTGTATCAATAGATTTTAAAAAAAAATTTGCTCGCAGACTCAAAATAAACCAATTTCTGTCTGTCAAAACTTCTATAGAACTTTATTGTTAGTGTTGCCTTTGTTTTTTAATATATTTTTTGTTTAATCTTTTATTATTTTTTGCCGCCTAAGTTTTCGTAGTCGTGCCTGCATTCCCTATAAATTTCATGGACCAACATATTTAATAATATTAAGATCAGCGAAGTGGCTATTCGCACGTTCATCTTGACAGATTTTGTACTGAACTGACGTTAACCGATGTTCGGGCACGACTACGTAATCAACGTAACATAATCCTATTTTCATTAAAAACTCTTTATAAGTATCCTAAACGTACGGCATAATGTCCGAAAATGATTATACTGGAGTTTAGAGTCCTTGCCGCGAGCGTAGCGAGCCACTTGTCCCAACTTGACGCAATAGGTAAACACTTTTGACATTTCGTTACGTAGTCTTGTCTCGATCTCGAACTACGATCAAATAACAATACCCTAATAAGATCAGCCGATTGTGGGGGCCAGTGCAATATTTCAATATTTTCATGGATTACAAAAACTATAAAGCGGGAAAAACTGCTTATAAAAAACCTATGTCAAGTGTCTATTTTGACATGATGATATCAATATAACATCGATTTTTGTCCTAAACTTGCGTATAGACAGGTTCATTCGAAAATAGGTACCTACCGACTTTGCTCCAATTTCTGGAGACCACTTTAAATTTATCAGCGCATACAATATGAAAACTTGCAAATTTAAGCCGTTGGCACTGTTGCTTGCGTACTCGATAAGGCGGTATTTTTTAAATTTCAGAATCTAGTGTTATAAGTTCACTAGTCTACTTTAATTGAAGATCTTTAGTAATTATGTTTTGGTAGGTAGGTACTATCTTAAAAACCAAAGCCAAGGGGCAAATATGCCAACAAACTTGGTGCGGTAGCCGACAATCATTGCCTTGCTATTCCACCGCCAAACGAAAATGGATTTGACTTGACTTAGTAGTAACCTCTTCATATCTTTCTTCACACTAGGTGCACACATACATATTAACGTGCATACACCTTGAGCTCTGTCTATCTATAAAAGTATAAACTACACAACACACTTCTAAGTTCTCAAAGGAAAAACTCCAGATGGGCAGATTAAGAAGACAGAAAGACGGATGACAGACACCAGCCTATATACTACAATCAGCTTTTATTCGATGTTTATTGAAATGTATACCAATAATATTATAAAAATAAATAATTAAAAAAATATCGAAGTGCAGGTTAAGTCCATCACCTACCTACTCACTTCAATAAGTTATTGTTCTTATTACATAATAATTACCTTATAGGTACTCAACTCATAACGCCTTTGATTACAAACAACAATATTAATACTCATGTGCATCTACATACAATATGCCCCCTTACATTTTGATCTTTGCACCGTGGCACCAAGTAATACAAGTCAGAATTCATAGCTTTCCATTAGAGAGTGCAATGTGCATAGTTTTATAACTTTGTTGCACGTGGGTTTATCGTATCGCATGTTTTGTTCATTATCAAATCGTTCCCGTTTTCTTTTTCAGAGAACAAAAAACTTTAGACAAGGGCGATGTGTCAGTAATGTTTATCTGCATATACGTCAAATGGGTTTTTCTATTTTCCTCGATTAACCCAACTGAAATTGTATACTAATATTTTTGTTTAGTAAATTATGGAACATCCCTGCTTTCTCCAAATCAGACTAATGTCACATTCACTTGTTTTGTTTCTCATTTACTTTCCAAGTCATATGATATTATTGAAGATAATGCCGTACTTGGTAGGTATTTAGCACTTTTATTGTGTAATCATACTATTAGTAGGTTCTCAGATAGCCTTCAATTGCAGTCGTACCAAATCCAAATCGCCACATTGTAAACGTCAAGTTTACACAGAACCTAATCTATCTATGATCTCTTTTTTTTTTTAGTTAAAAATTACTGAGCATAACAATTTACCTATAAATATCACAAGAAGCTTCTCACAAGACAGTTTTGCACAAAAATCAATTGCTACAGATACGTGTAATCAAATCCAAGCAATTACACTACACTTTTAAGGCAGTGACCGACTTTTAAGAAATTTTAGAAAATTGTTAATGTGGCACTCACATAGCCGCAAACTTTAACTAATCTCATGAAAAACGAAGGAAAAATTATTCTCAGCACACATTTTATTGGAAACTTTGAAAATATAATGGATTTTCCCCACAATTTTCTCCAGGGCACTTTGTATACCGAAATTTTAGATCAACTTTGACAGGTGCACGGTGTTCTTGTTCTTATTGGAATGAAATTTTACGCATTTCAATAAAAAAAAATGTTCATTCGAAAATTTATTGAATTAACTTTGATAATACATATTGGCAGATACTGTGACACTTTCAACAACATACCTGCATTTACTTTCAAACTTTCTTGTAGGAAAATTGAACGATTATTTTTATTTAGCACAGAAAAAATAAGAACTGGGTATGTGCTAGGAAAACACTCACGATACGGCGGCGTATCTTACGAAACAATTGGTTCACTCGAATGAATTGAATTTGATTTTGTTGGAGTAACCTTTCACAACACACTTCACCACTTAACGCGATGTAATATTTTATCGACCTATTTAATGCACAATTTGTTAATTTTCTAATTGACCTTGAACTCTCGGCACTCGGCACTTGGTACTTGCAACTTATTTTACAGATTATGAAAACCAAACCGGAGATCAACTATTTGATGAGGTGACTTCGTAGTAAACCGTTCTCATTTCTCTAGTTGCACAAACTTCAGTATCTGTATAGGTGTGTTCGTTTCCCCTTTGGAAAGCTGAGCACACGCACCCTCGAAAAATGTATACCGACGTTCTTGGTTTTCTCAAACAAAACTAGTGGCGTGATTTTGAGGAGTTTTTTGGTCTGGGGACTGGGTTTGGTATGGCATGCAGCGTTGCCATATCGATATGAAGAAATCAATAATTATAGTAGGTACTGGAATGGAATACAATTCCAGCGCATGCATTTTTATAGGAACTTTAAGCGAGTCTTGCGAACAACATCAACGTTTTTTTTCGTTGCTTGTTTTTTTTTTTTTCCTTGTCTGTTATTCTTTGATCTTCACTTCTTCACTTGCAAGAGATTTGTCGGCGAGGCATTCATTGAAAAAGACAACACAATATTAGAATTTGAGAAAATGAGCCGAACCAAAATGGGCGCACAAGTCTGAAATGAAACGAAGTGGCTATTCGCACGTTCATTTTGACAGATTTTGTATTGAACTGACGTTTACCGATTTTTGGGACACGACTACGTAATGAACGTAACGTAATCCTATTTTCATTAAAAACTCTTTATAAACAGAAAAGTTGGATCCAAAACGTACGGCATAATGTCCGAAAATGATTATACTGAAGTTTAGAGTCCTTGCCGCGAGCGTAGCGAGCCACATACCCCAACTTGACGCAATATAAACTTTGACATTTCGTTACGTAGTCGTGTCCCGAACAACGTGCGAATAGCAACAGCCGAAATGAAAATGTTATTTTTTAGCCGAAGCTGCGTAACGCTCGGCTAAATTTAGTTCAGCTAAATTTTGGAGAGAATTTTGTATGGGAGCTAAATTTAGCTCGAACAGCGTACTTCGCTTGGATTTAGATTAGCTGCTAGCAGCGCACTAAGCTTGATTAAAAAAAAAATGTTGCCAAATTAGGTAATTTAAATAAATAATTAAAAAAAATAAAAAAACCTAACCTCAAAATTGTAATTGCAACTAAAAAATGACGGCTGAAATTGTAACTGCAACTAAAAAATTACGACTGAAATTTGTAAGTTGTTGCGAACATACAAGCGACAAATTTTCAAGCAAAGAAAATGCCAGAATTATCACTTTAAATCAATTTTTAATCCGGTTGTAACCCGTTTTAAAGCTACGTTATGTCAAATTTAACATAAACTGACAATTTTTTTTGTTGCTTGTCACTAATTCTGTAAACGGAGTGTTTATTCTTTAACTCGCAATTACAACAGCTACACACTGTTTGACACATTCGACCAGCGTTACCAGATTTAGCAGTTTCCTGCGATTTTAGCAGGATTTGATCATAAATTTCACATGCAGCAGATTTTTTAGCATTTTTGTAAATATCAGCAGTTTTTAGCAGTTTTTAAAAATATTCATAAAACATTTTGAAAAAAACACTTTTTGTCAACATTTAGCAACATTTCATACATTGGCTACCTCTTGATTGACAAAACAATTTCAAGACATGAATGAAGCTTTTTAAAATGCGGGCCTGTGTTGTGGACTAACAGAAATCAGCTCAAATTATATTCGGTGTATCCGTTTTCGAAAAAGAATAATTTAAATGCGATGACGCATTGATATGATATGACATGATAGAGTACGGGTTTTAAAAAGTAAATTTGCTAAGAACTAAAAACCGTAATAGATTTAGCATAATGAAAATGTTGCATTAATTTCGCAAGTACCTACTGCAGGCGTTTCTGTAAGTGGAAGCTGTTACAACTTTATTCCAACAAATAAAATGTTGACTTTAATAAATTCGAATGTTCTTTATAAAGATTCAGAATAATTGCATTTTTATTAATTTTGTAAGCAATACATTTAAATGCAGAAAATATAATCTTTTACATGATGACTATATATATCGTTATCGTTATAACAATAAGGTTAATAACAAAAAATGTAGTTGAACTTCCATAAGTCCAACTCTCAAAATGACAGAAAATAAACTCGAGTTATAGAAACTTCGAGTAATGAAGGCCAAAAGTTGAAAAGTTTGACGTACACAAATACGAATTTTTTGTAAATGTAAAATAATTTACTATAATTTACATTAAAAAGTAAAAAATTCAATTATTATTCGTGAAAAAATCGATCGCAGTTTTTTCAGCATTTTTTAGGATTTTGTTTAGCAGTTTTTGCAGTTTTCCGCCCCAGCTTTAGCATTTTTGGAAAAAATAATCTGGTAACGCTGCATTCGACTCTATAGGTTTAGTTGTAGTTGCGTGCTGAAGCTGAAGATTCAACTTTACTTTAAAGCCGATGCGCGCGGACCCGCGGTAAAAAAGCGCAAGTGTGCATCGGATCTAAAGTAAAGTAGAATCTTCTGCACGCAATTACAACCACTTATGTACTTCACTGAGATAGATTTCCAGGTAACTGAACGCGAGCAAAATGCGAATCGGCTGCATTGCTGAGAATCAGTTTATGAGAACTTTCGAATTTTCAATTTCAATTTTCAATAAACAAGGCTGTATTTTTTCTATTTATTCTTTAACTCGCAATTACAACAGCTACACACTGTTTGACACATTCGACTCTATAGGTTTAGTTGTAGTTGCGTGCTGAAGCTGAAGATTCAACTTTACTTTAAAGCCGATGCGCGCGGACCCGCGGTAAAAAAGCGCAAGTGTGCATCGGATCTAAAGTAAAGTAGAATCTTCTGCACGCAATTACAACCACTTATGTACTTCACTGAGATAGATTTCCAGGTAACTGAACGCGAGCAAAATGCGAATCGGCTGCATTGCTGAGAATCAGTTTATGAGAACTTTCGAATTTTCAATTTCAATTTTCAATAAACAAGGCTGTAACGCCACCTTAGTAAAAATAAGAAAAAAATCTATAAATTTAACTTCTGCCGTCACTGCGCATAGCAACACAATATGCCTCATAAAATATGTCAACTGTGTTTTAAGACTCAGGCGCAGACTCACATTTGGTCAAATTTTAGTTGCAATTCACTGTTGGCGTTGAGACGCAACTGAAAGTAATTCTGAATTGGGCCATTTCTGTCCAAAACTGGATATCGCCCAAATTAGTTTATGAATATTGAAATCAATGTTTCCAAGTTGGGCGCCACTCTTAAGAGGTAATTTTTATTTGGGAATAGTTAGTTTTATGAGTGTTGTTTACACTAATGCACATGCACAAGTGACCGACTGTTTTATTCCTTCAGGGCTGCTTTAGAGACTTCTGCAAGCACTTTAAACAGTGTATCCATCTTTCGCACTGCTATCTTGTAGCCTAGTAACTCTCTTTCTTTCTCAATTAACTCCGTGTATGGGGTTCATTTTGGGAGGGTAAAGCAGAGTTTGTTGACACTTGACTATCATTATTAGAAGGTAATTTATAAGAGAACGAGTTTCTTGGAAATAAAAAAAAAACGCAAAATACAAAAACAGATACAGTAGACGCTCGATATAGTGAACTACTAAAAATCGGCCTGTTATCAGTATATCGGAATTGTTCACTATTTCGAGCGGGAGTTTTTAAAAATGTTTACGAAAGCTTAATTGATACAAATATAAAAATTAACACAAAAATGAACGATAAATTATTCTGAAAAATAGTTGATATATAGGCACATAGCAAAACTGGAACATTTTTCGTTGAATTTTGCGGAAAAAAAGTCTGAGTTCACTATATCGAGATTTCAATAGTTCACTATTTAGACTAGTCTGTGTAAAATGTTGGTTGTTCACTATAGGCGTATTTTTTTGAGAATCTATAGCTAGCTCACTTTTACTTTTACATGCAAAACTTTTATACTCACTTTTGGTTTTACATGCAAAATTGTTATACTCACTTTTGGTTTTGTTATACTCACTTCCCAAAAAATTACGCCTTAAATTCTATCTATACAGAGGTTCATTATATCGAGCGTCTACTGTAGATTTAGGGCCGAAGGCAATAGTTATAAAATTATAGTTAAGTTTAGAGTGCTAGTTAAGAGCCATTAAGCTATAATAAGATAAATGTTAGTTTTAAATTAGATTTAGTCATTTTTGTCTAGTATGTAAGTTAAATAATGAATTAGGAAAAAGTAAAAAAAGTCCTTCATAACGGCCGGGAAATTAGTATAAAAGGCAGAGGATACGTTTAACCAAAGTCAACTAGAAAGTTCGCAGCCAAGCATAGATACAGCAAGCCCTAGACATATTTTGCTCTTCTTCTTGTGTTAAAATAAAAGGTAAGCACGGCAAATTTTTGGTCATTTCATTGCGCTCTTGGAATAATACCGATTACCCGTATAGTTGTGTGTGCATTCCATCCAAAGGCATAGCCAATGATATTGAAAAATAAAACTCTTCCCATTACTTAAAGTTTAAAATTTACTCAACATTATCTTGATACACTCGTACATACATATACAATAAATTAAGTTTTGATATCTAAGTTAAATCTCACTTTTGTTCTCTACTATAATAATGAAAACAAAAAGTGATTACAAGACTTTAGTCTCTGTGCTTTCTTACCGATTTTGTTTTTTTATTTATTTTCTACAAAAAAATAAAAACAAAAAAGTATATAATAAAAAGTCCAAGCCTCCATTCGGGTCCTGCAAATGGAAACTGTAAAAATGTCTTGAGACAAAAAGTTAATTATCTAGAATTCGGTAATGCTGTCATCATCATAATATTAGTTAGAAGCTAAATCATAATTATAATAATAATAATTGTATTATTCACTATACATTTTTTTTTATTGTAACCTTAAATAAGCACACACTCTACTCGTACTATGTAAACTAGTCAGGAAGATGGTTCTTTACCCAGCCTTGAGGTTCTGCGTAGTTTAAGCCCACATCAACGGCATTTGTGGCGTTTGTGGGATAGTTTGACGGCCTCTTCATGTAATATTGCGACGAGTACGCATTGCTGTCGTACATCTTATCATTATAGTTTGGGAAATATTCTGGCTGATAATAGCCATATGAATATTTCGACATATGCTCATGATAGGTCGAATGGGAAGAGTTTGAGTTCTCGTACATAGTTTCGGTGTAAGTGCTTTCATTCTTATTGTTGTACTGATACATCGCGTTATACGATCCATTATCTTCGACGCACGGCGTTGTGGATAACGACGAGTTGTTATAGTAGTTCGAGTTCATGTTCAAATTGTGTGTGTGATGGAAAGCGTAATCTTCAGACTCTTTACACGACTGGGTATAGGATGAGGTGTATTGATCAACTGTAACAAAGAAACACATTCGAAATGAGAGGAGACACACACACACAGAATGGGGTAGATTGCTCACTTACCATTCAAAATATCATTCACTGGCTGCGTTTGTGGCGTTTCGTTTTTATCGAAAATCGCAGTTGATGGATATGGTGCAGGGATATTACTGATCTTAAACTTTTGCTTGGGTGCGTCTGGAGATTTGGTCTTCCATCGACTTGTTTCTATTGTTGGTATCGAATATTGGGGAGTTTGCATATTGTTTGGGGGAAGGTTTCCGTAATTTGAACTGTTCGGAGTGTTTCCAAAAAAGTTATTGTGTGGTGGTGGTTGTTCTAGATGGTAACTTAAAGGCGAAGGTTCAGTTTCAGGCAGATGTATATACTTTTGATGTGCTTGTAGTGTTGGCGTGTCTTGTTTCTCTGTACGAAGTTCAGTGGAAGGGAAATCATTTTTATTACGAAAATGTTGGCGTGCACTGTCCTCCTTGCTGGGATTTAAGTCTGGTCGATTTTTGTGCTTCGAATAGGACAGATCGAATGAAGTTTCCAGTGCTTTTGTTGTAGCTGTTGCTGTCATATTATTGTTGATTTTTCTATTTCGAAGGAGTGATGCTCTAGATTCGGCTTTGCTGGGAATTAGGTCGACCGTTCGACTTTTTTGTTTTGAATACGACGAGTCAAATGGTGGTTCCACACTGTCGTTAATACTATCATTTATCACAATAACGTCATCCTTGTCTGATTCCGTAGAAGATCGCTCCATTCTTGCAAGGCAACGATTTGGGCGATCTACTGAAATTGGGATAAGATAAAGTGTAAAGTTGAGTTACAAGTATGATTATTATTATAAATTACAACAAAAACCTCTCTTACTTGGTCAAATTGGAAATTAAAATCGAGATCACAACAAAGGTAAAGGAAATCCCATTGTTAAGACTATAATGAGAGAATGGGGCAGAGCGAACAGAGCAAAATGTAGCACTTCAAAGTGACTACGCATTATAGGTCTGACTGAACTAGCCATTAGAGGCATAGATCGTTGAGTCAAGAAAAGAGCCCACGTCCTGTCAATAAAGAACCAGATGCGCGACTGAATATGGCAAAATGTTGGCTTAGCAATAAAAAAACAGCTTTAAAATAACAATGCGGCTCGGATGGTCTTTTCAAATACGGACGCAAGTATAAAGCCATCAATTCTGTGGATGAGTGGAAGACAGAATACCCGAGAACTAGACTATAAGCACCCATCTACAAAACCGCCGCCCGGTCCTGTATCTTGCAAAAACTATCGACGCATATCCTGTTTAATGTAGCTTATGATTCTGACAAAACTGATCCATCTGTGTCGCATTACGTTGCAAAACACGCGGTGCAATTTAGTAATAAGTCTTTCAAATTATTGTTTTCGATATCATAGGCCGTTCGAAGTGAACCAATAATGCAGGCTTTCACGACGATTGAAGTCAAATGCAAGCTATCAACAAATAAGCAACTGACCATATCAACTCCATAAATACAGTATGGGACAGTACAGATCCATGCTTTCACCTAAACCTAGTGAACGAACTTCCAAACTACCGCAATGTCTAATTCAATCTAGACGATGACCCTTTCCAGCCATTTTTTTTATAAATGGGTGCGAATTCGCCAAGATTTTCAAGAATCAAAGGATTGCCTAACAATTCAGACGATAACACATCATCCATGATGCCGGAATTTGTTATAAAAGCGGGGCTGGCGGTTATGTCCGCTGCCTCGAGGTAGAATTTACCTAGATTAAAAAATTGCTGACATTTAATATGTTTTCTGATATATCCACGTCCTCGTTGCACAATCTGCAAGCATTGTCTTGTGATATATCCATTGTCAAGTTAAACTGGAAACGTAATGAAAGAATGAACGCTTTTTACGCCTGCACGAAGGCTTTCGGGAAGAAATGGGGCTTACAATCGAACATAGTGCACTGGATGTAAGACCAATTCGGACCTATGTCTCGTTTGTGTGGTGGGAGGCTGTTAACACTAAATCATACCTCAGATATAACGGGTTCACTAAAATCTACACCTCAACTGGGTCTAGAAACGTTGCTGAACCTACAACCAATCAAACTATATACTAAGAACGTGGCAGCCAAAGGTGCTCTCAGACTACGAGAGAACAAAATTTGGAAGTCCGAGTCATTCGGTCACTGACGCATACTTTACATCTTTGATCTGAGCGGCGGCCGGCGTCATGCCACTCACAGACTACAAGTATGACTTTGACAAAAATTTTACAGTCTGTATACCGGACCGGAAGGACTAGCTCTCCCCGAGTACTGTCATAAAAGGTATACCCATCTTTACAGATGGCTCAAAGACGAAGAATGGAACGGGAGCAGGAGTCTTAACATCAGCCATTCATATCGACTGGCAGACCAGTGCAGCGTTTTCAAGGCGGAGATCTACGCAGTTAAGCAGACTGTCTTATGGAGGAAACTACCAGCAATGGAAATCACCTTCTGCGTGGACAGCCAATCATCACTTAAAGCGATTAACTCCAATATGGTAAACTCCAAATCCGTAAGCCAGTGCCCCTCGACATTGAGAGCATTAAACCATCGCACAGTAAGGCTGTGCTGGGTTCCTGGACATGTTGGTGTGGAAGGGAACGAGGCAGCAGATAAACTGGCCAGATGCGGCTCTGAAATGGACGTATTATCAGCTGACAGAGAAGTATTACCAGCTTTCAACGCAGCTAAGAGCTTTATTGACAATGTCACATTAAATTTGGCTAAGGAACGATGGAACAACACTCCCACTTCTTCTTTTCTTCTAGGCAGGTTTTCACACAACTTGGTAGCCCGCAGAATGGTCTTGGCATCATGAATTGAGATTCGGATTCATTTCTTTTCCATTGTGCCCTGGCACCCATATCAGCTGGACTTTGTTTGTGGTGGCCAGTATTTTTGTAAGACTTGAAGGCAGTCCCAGACCAGTATATGTCGAAAACAGAAAACGTAAAGCAAGTGCGTTATGCGAGGATTACAACTTTAGAGCTACTATGTAATGTTGGCCTTTTAGTTTAATTTGCTGCCTAAGATAAGACACAGCTACTTAGCTTTGTCAGTAAAGACGAAAATGCACTTCGCACTAGTAAGGAAAACTAATTCAGTTTTTTTTAGAATTGACTTCTAGTCCAATTTGGCCCAAGAGAATTTAAAAGCCGATCATGAGAACTTCACTCAACGCATATAGACGGACACCCATCGCAACGCCATGCGCAAAATCAGTCACTTTGCAAACATCTCTTTTCAGGACAGTACCTTATTGGCAACTACAACAACGACCGACACAAAGAGTGATAGAACTCCCAAGTTGAGGCCCCACCCAATTTGGTAATAACGAATCAACATAGCAGACGTTTCCTTATTAGTACCTAATGAAGATTCCACCTCCCAAATGAACGTCTCAAGGGACAGCTACAACTTGCGCCTCTTGTTGGACATGCGCCGTGAATACTGAGGGGAGGAACGAGAAATAAAAATCTAAATGAACATCGCTGTAATAAAATAAACCCCTTGCCACCCGTAGCCGCTGTAATTTAATTGACACTTTTCTAATAAATACTATGATACTGTTTAATGATGTGTTTAAGCCAAAGCCCATATAACAAAATAGCACAATTACCTTCTTTTAATTCAATACGTTCCAACGGGTTAATCGATTTCTTCTCAATTAATTCTGACAAGCTTATTTTCTTAGCTTTAACTTTCTCTCTTTCTTGTGCTGCTTCAGCTGAAGTTTTAATGGCGATAATCTTCCCGCTCTCCAGCTGCATATAGACGCCCTTAGGGGATTTGAGTACCATAACCTTTTCTCCGGCCTTAACAACGATACTTGACGATTCACTTGAACTCGTTGGAATCGCAACATCTACAACCAATCAAATGTTACACCAATAATAACATCAAACTAAAGTACCATACCTATTGGCAGCTTCATTTCCTGCGACGACATTCCTTGTCGTTGCCACACTTCTGCGGGAATCCAACGGGTTAATTTCATTCCTGGATTTCTCAGTGGTTCCCTGATGATTTTCTTAAAAGGCGGAACCTTAATTTATGCAAAACAAAAATAGAAATTATTTAAAAATCTTCGAAGCTAACAAATTTAACAGAATTAAGTTCATTACCCGTGGAATTACTTGATTCAGCATACAATCCCGGTTCTGCATGATTTTGTAATCAGAATTATGCGCCATAAAGTTGGGTTTGATTGAGGCTTTCTTTTCGATTTCATAGCCTCGTTTGGCCAATTTCTTTTCAGTTTGAGAAAGTTTCTTTTCTTTGCGATCGATCAGCAGGCTCTCATGGTAGAAGGGTTCCTTTGACAGAATGGACTTGTAATTTGTTATCACCTGGCGGATAACAGCATCCGAAAAATTATCGAGTGGTTGTTTAAATTCATCACATTGAGTCTCTTCTACTCGATCATAGCATAGATTTGTTAATTCTCTGATTGATAAATGCGCATCGGGATTACATTCATCTACGACTCTGTCCGACATGCCTTGCTTCTTAACTTGTCGGTCATAAATATTTTTCTCCAAGCAACTGTCCATAACAATTCTGTAAACGAAACATGATTTTCTTTGGCCGTATCTGAAATAAATGAAAGAGGAAAAAAATGGTTGTATTAATAAATACGACGAGGTTAGCGTTTATGTCAACGTAAATAGATTCTTATGCAATAAGACTCTTATTTTCGTCGGGAAAAAAAGTATCAGTATCAGTAGATTTAGTCTTTTTTGTCTAGTATGTAAGTTTAATAATGAATTAGGAAAAAGTAAAATAAGTACTTCATAACGACCGGGAAATTAGTATAAAAGGCAGAGGATACGTTTAACCAAAGTCAACTAGAAAGGTCGCAGCCAAGCATAGATACAGCAAGCCCTAGACATATTTTGCTCTTCTTCTTGTGTTAAAATAAAAGGTAAGCACGGCAAATTTTTGGTAATTTCATTGTCCTCTTGGAATAATACCGATTACCCGTATAGTTGTGTGTGCATTCCATCCAAAGGCAAAGCCAATGATATTGAAAAAAAAGTCTTCACTTTACTTAAAGTTTAAAATTTACTCAACATTATCTTGATACACTCGTACATACATATACAATAAATTAAGTTTTGATATCTAAGTTAAATCTCACTTTTGTTCTCTACTATAATAATGAAAACAAAAAGTGATTACAAGACTTTAGTCTCTGTGCTTTCTTACCGATTTTGTTTTTTTATTTATTTTCTACAAAAAAATAAAAACAAAAAAGTATATAATAAAAAGTCCAAGCCTCCATTCGGGTCCTGCAAATGGAAACTGTAAAAATGTCTTGAGACAAAAAGTCAATTATCTAGAATTCGGTAATGCTGTCATCATCATAATATTAGTTAGAAGCTAAATCATAATTATAATTATAATAATAATAATTGTATTATTCACTATACATTTTTTTTATTGTAACCTTAAATAAGCACACACTCTACTCGTACTATGTAAACTAGTCAGGAAGATGGTTCTTTACCCAGCCTTGAGGTTCTGCGTAGTTTAAGCCCACATCAACGGCATTTGTGGCGTTTGTGGGATAGTTTGACGGCCTCTTCATGTAATATTGCGACGAGTACGCATTGCTGTCGTACATCTTATCATTATAGTTTGGGAAATATTCTGGCTGATAATAGCCATATGAATATTTCGACATATGCTCATGATAGGTCGAATGGGAAGAGTTTGAGTTCTCGTACATAGTTTCGGTGTAAGTGCTTTCATTCTTATTGTTGTACTGATACATCGCGTTATACGATCCATTATCTTCGACGCACGGCGTTGTGGATAACGACGAGTTGTTATAGTAGTTCGAGTTCATGTTCAAATTGTGTGTGTGATGGAAAGCGTAATCTTCAGACTCTTTACACGACTGGGTATAGGATGAGGTGTATTGATCAACTGTAACAAAGAAACACACATGAGAGGAGACACACACACAGAATGCGGTAGATTGCTCACTTACCATTCAAAATATCATTCACTGGCTGCGTTTGTGGCGTTTCGTTTTTATCGAAAATCGCAGTTGATGGATATGGTGCAGGGATATTACTGATCTTAAACTTTTGCTTGGGTGCGTCTGGAGATTTGGTCTTCCATCGACTTGTTTCTATTGTTGGTATCGAATATTGGGGAGTTTGCATATTGTTTGGGGGAAGGTTTCCGTAATTTGAACTGTTCGGAGTGTTTCCAAAAAAGTTATTGTGTGGTGGTGGTTGTTCTAGATGGTAACTTAAAGGCGAAGGTTCAGTTTCAGGCAGATGTATATACTTTTGATGTGCTTGTAGTGTTGGCGTGTCTTGTTTCTCTGTACGAAGTTCAGTGGAAGGGAAATCATTTTTATTACGAAAATGTTGGCGTGCACTGTCCTCCTTGCTGGGATTTAAGTCTGGTCGATTTTTGTGCTTCGAATAGGACAGATCGAATGAAGTTTCCGGTGCTTTTGTTGTAGCTGTTGCTGTCATATTATTGTTGATTTTTCTATTTCGAAGGAGTGATGCTCTAGATTCGGCTTTGCTGGGAATTAGGTCGACCGTTCGACTTTTTTGTTTTGAATACGACGAGTCAAATGGTGGTTCCACACTGTCGTTAATACTATCATTTATCACAATAACGTCATCCTTGTCTGATTCCGTAGAAGATCGCTCCATTCTTGCAAGGCAACGATTTGGGCGATCTACTGAAATTGGGATAAGATAAAGTGTAAAGTTATAGAAACAGAGTTACAAGTATGATTATTATTATAAATTACAACAAAAACCTCTCTTACTTGGTCAAATTGGAAATTAAAATCGACATCACAACAAAGGTAAAGGAAATCCCATTGTTCAGGCTATAATGAGAGAATGGGGCAGAGCGAACAGAACAAAATGTAGCACTTCAAAGTGACTACGCATTATAGGTCTGACCGAACTGGCCATTAGAGGCATAGATCGTTGAGTCAAGAAAAGAGCCCACGTCCTGTCAATGAAGAACCAGATGCGCGACTGAATATGGCAAAATGTTGGCTTAGCAATAAAAAAACAGCTTTAAAATAACAATGCGGCTCGGATGGTCTTTTCAAATACGGACGCAAGTATAAAGCCATCAATCCTGTGGATGAGTGGAAGACAGAATACCCGAGAACTAGACTATAAGCACCCATCTACAAAACCGCCGCCCGGTCCTGTATCTTGCAAAAACTATCGACGCATATCCTGTTTAATGTAGCTTATGATTCTGACAAAACTGATCCATCTGTGTCGCGTGGCGTTGCAAAACACGCGGTGCAATTTAAATAAGTCTTAGATGAGATTAGATGATTGATCGGGAGAGCCTTAACCGGCCCTGGCACTGCGGCCTCTCTACAGGAGCCTATTGTGCCAGGAAGATTCAGCAAGATTTGCCGAGGTAAGGATTTATTCGCCAAAGACTTTCTTTCTAAGGCGGAAGAGAGCCGGACATTCCATGAGAATGTGAAGAGAGGATTCATCACTCTCTAGGCACAGTCTGCATGTGGGGTCTGGTAAGACTCCGATTCGGTGAAGATGTTTTTTCATAAGACCATAGCCAGTAATAATTCCTGTCAGGATTCTTAGGTTGTTTTTACCCAGATTAGTTAGAAAATAGGATTTTCGTTGGGAGAATTTTCGGAAGAACTGTTTGGTGCAGTTCTGCCCAGGTGTTTTAAGCCAGAGTTCATTAGATTCGATTTGAGATAAGCTCCTAACGTATTCCCTGAAGCATCCCTTACTGACACCGCAGAAGGGTTCAGGTCCGACGAGTGGAGTTGTCGCGCCGACTTTGGCCAGAGAGTCAGCCGTTTCATTTCCAGTAAATCCCCTGTGGGCTGGAATCCAGTGTAGGATGACTAGGTTTTTCTTTGCTAATTCGTAGATGGTCATGTAAGTTTCTAGGACCAGCTTCGATTTTATAACAGATGAGTTCAGAGCTTTAAGAGCAGCTTGACTGTCTGAGAAGATAAATATGGTTTTACCATTTGTTTTAGAACATAAATTTATTCTAGCGCAGTGATTGATGGCAAGGCCTGGAATATGGACGAGAACCTGCCTAGGCTGACTGAGAAGTTCGTTTGAGGAGATTCTCCAAAAATGACAGATCCAGTCCCTGAATCCATCTTGGAACTGTGTACCAGACTAGATCAAGTCGCGATAGATTGGGTTTGTATTTTTCCCATTCTTCCCTTGGCGGGATGATGATAGAGAAGTTTTTATGAAAGCCATATTCCGGTAACATGTCGTCTAAAAACATGCTGAACGCTCTTTCAGGCTCCATAGTGTCAATTAAAGACAGGTGACCTCCATGATAGGAATGGGGTCGATATTATTCGAATGGAATAGGCGATGAATGCTTAGTCTTGCTTCCATTTGAATGTGTACTTGGATAGGTAATAAGCCTAGGATGACATTCAGTGCAGTGGTCGGTGTGGAGCGTTGACAGCCCGTCATGCAGTTTCCGGCTATACGTTGAATCCGTTCTAGCTTTTTGACTGTAGTGACTTCGTTAGTCTTTGTCCACCAGACCACGGCAGCGTAGGTGATCGCTGGTCTTACCACAAGCGAATATAGCCAGTGCATCATCCGGGGACTTATACCCAAATTGTTACGGCAGACTCGACGGCAGATCCAAAGAGATCCGGTGGCTCTGTTTGCGATGCGTTCTATTTGTGGATTCCATGATAGTTTACTGTCAAGGATGATTCCCAGATATTTGGCTTCCCGTGAAAATTCAATGATTTCGCCATACATAGTGGGTCGAGTTAGGAGATCTAGTTTCCTCCGTCTGGTAAAAGGTACGATAGTCGTCTTTTTAGGATTTACAGAAAGACCTTCTTTGTTGCACCATCTTTCAACTATGGATAGTGCATGCTGCAGTATTTCTGAGATCGTGCTTTCAAATTTGCCACTGACAAGTCTTTCAAATTATTGTTTTCGATATCATAGGCCGTTCGAAGTGCACCAATAATGCAGGCTTTCACGACGATTGAAGTCAAATGCAAGCCCTCAACAAATAAGCAACTGACCATATCAACTCCATAAATACAGTATGGGACAGTACAGATCCATACTTTGACCTAAACCTAGTGAACCAACTTCCAAACTACCGCAATGTGTAATTCAATCTAGACGATAACCCTTTCCAGCCATTTTTTTTTATAAATGGGTGCGAATTCGCCAAGATTTTCAAGAATCAAAGGATTGCCTAACAATTCAGACGATAACACATCATCCATAATGCCGGAATTTGTTATGTCCGCTGCCTCGAGGTAGAATTTACCTAGATTAAACAATTGCAGACACATAATATGTGTTCTGATATATCCACGTCCTCGTTGCACAATCTGCAAGTATTGTCTTGTGATATACGATATACCCATTGTCAAGTTAAACTGGAAACAGAATACGGAGGAAAGAATGAAGAAAGGACTGAACGCTTTTTACGCCTGCACGAAGGCTTTCGGGAAGAAATGGGGCTTACAATCGAACATAGTGCACTGGATGTAAGACCAATTCTGACCTATGGCTCGATTGTATGATGGGAGGCTGTTAACACTAAATCATACCTCAGATATAACGGGTTCACTAAAATCTACACCTCAACTGGGTCTAGAAACGTTGCTGAACCTACAACCAATCGAGCAATATACTAAGAACAAAATTTGGAAGTCCGAGTCATTCGGTCACTCACGCATACTTTACATCTTTAATCAGAGCGCCGGCATCATGCCACTCACAGACTACAAGTATGACTTTGACAAAAATTGTACAGTCTGTATACCGGACCGGAAGGACTGGCTCTCCCCGAGTACTGTCATAAAAGGTATAGCCATCTTCACAGATGGCTCAAAGACGAAGAATGGAACGGGAGCAGGAGTCTTCTCAGAAGAATTAAACATCAGCCATTCATACCGACTGGCAGACCAGTGCAGCGTTTTCAAGGCGGAGATCTACGCAGTTAAGCAAACTGTCTTAGGGAGGGAACTACCAGCAATGGAAATCAAGGGAACAAAGGGAACGAGGCAGCAGATAAACTGGCCAGATGCGGCTCTGAAATGGACGTATTATCAGCTGACAGAGAAGTATTACCAGCTTTCAACGCAGCTAAGAGCTTTATTGACAATGTCACATTAAATTTGGCTAAGGAACGATGGAACAACACTCCCACTTCTTCTTTTCTTCTAGGCAGGTTTTCACACAACTTGGTAGCCCGCAGAATGGTCTTGGCATCATGAATTGAGATTCGGATTCATTTCTTTTCCATTGTGCCCTGGCACCCATATCAGCTGGACTTTGTTTGTGGTGGCCAGTATTTTTGTAAGACTTGAAGGCAGTCCCAGACCAGTATATGTCGAAAACAGAAAACGTAAAGCAAGTGCGTTATGCGAGGATTACAACTTTAGAGCTACTATGTAATGTTGGCCTTTTAGTTTAATTTGCTGCCTAAGATAAGACACAGCTACTTAGCTTTGTCAGTAAAGACGAAAATGCACTTCGCACTAGTAAGGAAAACTAATTCAGTTTTTTTTAGAATTGACTTCTAGTCCAATTTGGCCCAAGAGAATTTAAAAGCCGATCATGAGAACTTCACTCAACGCATATAGACGGACACCCATCGCAACGCCATGCGCAAAATCAGTCACTTTGCAAACATCTCTTTTCAGGACAGTACCTTATTGGCAACTACAACTACGACCGACACGAAGAGTGATAGAACTCCCAAGTTGAGGCCCCACCCAATTTGGTAATAACGAATCAACATAGCAGACGTTTCCTTATTAGTATACCTAATGAAGATTCCACCTCCCAAATGAACGTCTCAAGGGACAGCTACAACTTGCGCCTCTTGTTGGACATGCGCCGTGAATACTGAGGGGAGGAACGAGAAATAAAAATCTAAATGAACATCGCTGTAATAAAATAAACCCCTTGCCACCCGTAGCCGCTGTAATTTAATTGACACTTTTCTAATAAATACTATGATACTGTTTAATGATGTGTTTAAGCCAAAGCCCATATAACAAAATAGCACAATTACCTTCTTTTAATTCAATACGTTCCAACGGGTTAATCGATTTCTTCTCAATTAATTCTGACAAGCTTATTTTCTTAGCTTTAACTTTCTCTCTTTCTTGTGCTGCTTCAGCTGAAGTTTTAATGGCGATAATCTTCCCGCTCTCCAGCTGCATATAGACGCCCTTAGGGGATTTGAGTACCATAACCTTTTCTCCGGCCTTAACAACGATACTTGACGATTCACTTGAACTCGTTGGAATCGCAACATCTACAACCAATCAAATGTTACACCAATAATAACATCAAACTAAAGTACCATACCTATTGGCAGCTTCATTTCCTGCGACGACATTCCTTGTCGTTGCCACACTTCTGCGGGAATCCAACGGGTTAATTTCATTCCTGGATTTCTCAATGGTTCCCTGATGATTTTCTTAAAAGGCGGAACCTTAATTTATGCAAAACAAAAAGAGAAATTATTTAAAAATCTTCGAAGCCAACAGATTTAACAGAATTAAGTGCATTACCCGTGGAATAACTTGATTCAGCATACAATCCCGGTTCTGCATGATTTTGTAGTCAGAATTATGCGCCATAAAGTTGGGTTTGATTGAGGCTTTCTTTTCGATTTCATAGCCTCGTTTGGCCAATTTCTTTTCAGTTTGAGAAAGTTTCTTTTCTTTGCGATCGATTAGCAGGCTCTCATGGTAGAAGGGTTCCTTTGACAGAATGGACTTGTAATTTGTTATCACCTGGCGGATAACAACATCCGAAAAGTTATCGAGTGGTTGTTTAAATTCATCACATTGAGTCTCTTCTACTCGATCATAGCATAGATTTGTTAATTCTCTGATTGATAAATGCGCATCGGGATTACATTCATCTACGACTCTGTCCGACATGCCTTGCTTCTTAACTTGTCGGTCATAAATGTTTTTCTCCAAGCAACTGTCCATAACAATTCTGTAAACGAAACATGATTTTCTTTGGCCGTACCTGAAATAAGTAAAAGAGGAAAAAAATGGTTGTATTAATAAATACGACGAGGTTAGCGTTTATGTCAACGTAAATAGGTTCTTATGCAATAAGACTCTTATTTTCGTCGGGAAAAAAAGTATCACCAGCTGAATAGGTAAAAGGAAACAACGATGAAACGAGGAAACAACGTCTACTCAGCTTTATAAGCCCAACTTCGGATCACATTTAACTAGGGGTATCGCGAATAAATTCCGATGGAATTTTTTCCCTTGTCAGCAATGTAAATCGAATTGCTGAATGGGAAACATTCCGGGGGAAATATTATTCGCGATAGGGGTGAACAAATAGGACGATGCATTAGTCTTTGCCCCCCAGAGTGCCCTAACGCGATAGTCAATGCAGATGTGAACTAATGCGTGCGGTAAGGATAAATATAAGAATTCTTATCGACGTAGGACCGAATAGACGAGGTCACAAAAGCAAATAAAAACAGATTCCGTCACTGAATGGTCGTTCACGGATAGGCACTGATCAGCTCTACTGCCCTACCGGTAAAATTGGCGGTCGCGCCGATCGATGTTATGGAACTACCTCTGGCAGCAACTTTGTCTAAATACGTGTACACTGCGACAGTTTCTATTTCTTAATGAACGTCTGATTTCTATTGGTTACTCTGGTTGCAAATTTCTAGCCAATGTGTACAACTTCCTTCAGTAAGTATTCTCAAGCTTCATTTGAGATTTTATATATCCAGACCAATCGTTCAGGTCTTAGCGGCAATCCGACGACAACTGAGCTAGTTTTATTCACCAAGGAGGAATGAAGGGCTCAACTTTAGATCGTTTTTTATTACCCCAATATTTGGCAGGCCCTGAAGTTGCGTTTTTTTGGCCCCATCTGTTGTTGTTTTTGGATCAATATTGTTCTGCACTTTTTGTTAACAGTAGCAAATTGGATCTGACGGATATCAAGAATAGCTGAACTTGTCTAAGCCATTTACGCATCAAAATTGGTTTGTTTCACAGCTACGACATGGGTAGCTGGATGTCAAGGGTGAGTATTGTTTGAGAAGTTGAAGCAGTTGTTTTATTATACGTTGACTGCTCCAAACATCTGAGGCTGAGATAAGATAGAAGGCTTCTATAGAGACAAAATATTGCCCAATCTGCTAGGGACATCCCTAGCTCTATGCTTCTGCCAAGGGCCGTCGGCACTAGCTCTATACCGCGCTAATTAGACAGATAATTTTTCACGGCATCCCTTGGTGCATGGTGCAAGTTTTGGTTAGAATCCCCAATTTAATTGTAAGACCATAACTGCTCCAGCAATAAAATCGAAACTGTGAAGTGGTGTCGTGAAGAACTCACGCTCTGATGGGTTCCGGGACATGAAGGCATTCCAGGCAATGAGAAAGCAAACAAATTAGCAAGACAAGGTTCGGCAGCTGTTTCAGAACAAGCTGATCCCTCTGTGAACATCCCGCTTTGCATACTCAACCTTGAAGCAGGGAAAAAAGCCACAAGAGAGGCGAACGCTAGATGGGCCGCCTTGAATACTTTTAATACCACAAGAATGCTATGGCTATCCTTCAATGAAACTACAACTGAGAGTATCATACGGAAGGATAGGAAATCCCTGTCCATCCTCGTAGGAATCATAATGGTACCAAATGAAGAAAATCGACTTAACGGAAGAAGAACTTCTTCCATGGGAAGAAAAAAAAAACGTCTCGCAGTACTGAAAACAAATATCCGGACTGTGAAATGTACCATAAATACAGAGAAAAAACGAATTTCCTGGAAGAAAATACAAGGGAGTACGAGAAGCGTAGGCAGAGCGCAGTGACCACAGGAATGAGGTTCGAGAATACAAAAGAGAATACAAAAGTTCGAGACTGAAAAGACAATTTGAGCACTAACTTCGAATACAACAACTGTCGCACAGAAGACTAGTCACTGACGAATTTCGATTTGATCGGTTCCAAGGAACTTAACGAAATTTTTTACGACATTTGAGGCGTCGAGCCTATTGGCAACGATGCATTGGACCAGCCAACAGGTCCTGCACATCAGAAATCGAACGCAGTTGCTATTCATTTTCACCCAGTAGGCAATTGTGTAATAAGATCCTGTCCGAACAAATGAGAATATAAGTCTTTCTGGTCAAGCCAATTGCGGATGAGCACACGCCCTAAGAGCCATAAGGGAAAATAGGACATAAGACATCCATTCTGATTTGAACGCTTTTCCTTTAACAAATATGACAAGATATACGGAGCAAAAGGAACTGCTGGCCACCATTCTTTACTTAACTTACCGATAGACTCGATGAACTGCCTGGGTATCATGACATGGATTCCAACTGGCATCAAAAACAACGACCCGATTCGCTCCAGTCAGGTTAATTCCCAAAGAGCCGGCTCTCGTTGAAATCAAGAAAAGCTTCACGTCTCTGTTGTTATTGAATTCGTTGACAAGTTTTTCTCTCTCCAAAGCGCTAGTCGAACCGTCTAGTCCTACAAAAGGAGACAAACAAACAAACCATGAATAGCGCCGCTTGAAAACACAAACAAAAAATGACTTACGAAAGTATGTAACGTTCTTCTTCCAATGATTCTGCGAATCCGCAATTAGGGATCTTTGCAGAAATAGTTCCATCAAATTCAGGGTCAGCAAACTTTGACTAAACAGCAGCACGCGGTCACCCAGCTTTACACTTTCCTGCAGGATATACAGAAACACTTCCATTTTCGGTGAACTGCTTACCAATCCAGGTTCGTAATTTTTCACCAGATTCAACGCCCAATCGTACGAAATACTGTCGTTTGGCAAATTCTTGGCCATTTTTATGTTATTCAAAGTTGTGTCTACGTCTAATTTAGCTTGCTTAAAATTGCTGGCACTCGGTGTGGTGCCTGCATCTACATCCGTAATAACATCGGATTTAATAAATTGAACGTCTTTGGTATCCAAGTCAATAATTGGTGAAGTTAGTGCCGTTGCGCCGGCATAATCTGGCTTCGGTGGCTGTGCAGCGGCTGACGTTGGGTCGGCGCAGTTCGTGTGGATGGGGTCATTTGCTAAGGTGTTTTCGGCCGTGTTTGCATACTCCTTGGGAGGAATTTCGTCTTTAGTGGATTTATCGTTTGGAGTAGATGGCTCGTCGATTTCCAGGTCGCACTCGGACTCGCGCTTCTTTAAGAAATTGTACAGAACGTCGGGATGGTTCCATATCTTGCAGCAAACAGCGAATGCTTTGAGCGGGTTGGGCACCTTCTTCTTGCGGACAACTTCGTTCATGAACGCATCGTACAGGTTTTTCTGCAAGGTTGTCATTTTGGTAAGAATGACATATTCTAGCTTTTGCGGCAGGGAGCTTTGCAGGACAGAATCTGACCTTCTTTGCACGAAACCGACCAAGAGGGAGTGCAGTACATGCGCCCGGTAGCGCATCAACTTGATATCCTCGGGAGTTGAGTCGACACATTGACCGTTTTGTATGGGACGTTCGAACATATTGCAGAACTCAGTTTTTGAGCCCAGATAATTAGGTCGCACAAAGTCCACCATGCACCAGTACTCGAGCAGATTGTTTTGTAGAGGGTAGCCGGTCAAAACAATTCGTCGACGCGAACGAATCTGCTTCAGTGCGATGGATATACCTGCGTGGGCGTTCTTAATTCGATGACCTTCATCGCAAATCACCAGATCTGGACCGGGCTTCACTAGTGCCATGTGTATTTGATCCATTAGTCGTTTATGCTCAGTATTTTCAAGATTTTTCTTGCCTTCTTTCCGTTTCATTATCTTCAGACCGAGAACGCGAAACAGTTCATAGCCTATGAGAAGCACTCCACCTTGGGTGTACCAGCGGAATATGACATTAGCGCGAGCACTCATCGTTTTGTGTTGGTCGTTGAGGGCGAATACCTTGAACTGCCTAGGTCGAACCTCGTCAGGGTTGGGCGACTCTTCGGGTATCCAAAGGTTGAATTCCTTCACCCAATTCTGTATCGTGTTAATAGGCATAACACAAAGGATAGTTTTCGCATCGGTGTGCCGAAGGAAAATATCAGAGAAACACACAACCTGAAGTGTCTTACCCAGCCCCATCGAGTGCGCCAGAATGCACCCAAAACCCGAGGAATTGTTAAACCGTTTAGTCGACTCAATGATGTTATCGAACAGAAATCGAACTCCTCCGATCTGATGTGGTTTGATAACTTTAGCGATTTGAGGTGCCACGAAAATATCTGGTTCGCCCTCAACATGACCCACATTCACCAACACCTTGCCATGCTCATTTGGAATGTTGAGAACATCTCTCACATGCAATCCACTGTTATGGTGGTCATCTTCCGGATGATCATCCATGCAATCGTCACTGTCCGACAGAACAATACATTCGTCTTCCGAGGAACTGCTGTCAATTGTGACGACTTCGCCTTTATCCTCTGGTGGTGCAATTGAACGTTCCGCAGAAAACCACTGATTCCAAAGCTTTTTTTCACTTCTTCCCACATCCACTCGATGTAGTTTATTGTCAATCAAGTCAAAACTAGATCTTTTGTTCAGCTGTGACAAAGTTTGTGTTTCACATGACGGCGGGTATTTTTCACGGCGAGGTCCACCCTCGTAAGGAAGATCTTGCAACATCGCTTCCAATGTGGTGTGCGCATACCTCTGCTTAACCGACTTCTTAAGCTCCTGCACGCGTGCCAATCTTTCCGATTCTTCTCGCTGTGCAGTTATAGTTATCGTATCGAAGTTATTCTCATTTATAACACCTCGAAGGTTTTTGCGCATACTATAGTTCTTTTTTTCCTCAATGTTACTTTCGATGTTATTTTCCGATTTTCGTTTATTAGTCGGTATTGCATTGGGTTTCTTTGCAGCTGAATTACAGTCGACAGGAGGAACACTTTCCACAGTTACCGGTTCCACGACTTTATTAATTTCAGGAGTTTTAACTTTTTCGGGCATAGTTAATGGCTGAGGAGCAATTTCATCAGGAATATTTTCACTTAACTCGACAATACTTGGTTCTTCAATTTCCACTTTCGGTTTTTCCATTGAATCTGTATTTTTTTCCAAGTTGTAAATTTCACTACTTCCGTCATGGCTCTGAATTTCACAGATACCCGAGTCAAACACTTCACACGTTTCGGTATTTGGGATATCCATTTCATGCGAATTATTAATTATTTCTTCCATATTGCACTTAAACTGAATTTTATTTTGCTATTTCATTTAATTTATTAATTTATGGTGCATCTTCTAGAAGAAAATTTCTTTTGTAATTTTTTGTTTATCCCTCGCAGCCTTCAAAAACCACAAAATAAACAGAAAAAAAAACCTGTCAATTATAGGGGACCGATTTTTTTGGTCTATACATCAGCAAAGCACCTACCCATTGGGGTGCATACCCGTTTCTGTGTATTTACGATGAAGAACCTCATTACGAATAAAGATGTATTTCTGTTCCATGGAAAAGCAATTTATTTCACACACACTTACGTAAAAATTGTGAATTAGCTGGTGAAACGCAACAAATTTGTAATGAGTGTATTCAGAATGAGATAGCGCTGAAAAATATTCGTTCGGTTTTTGATAGGCAGCAGCGACTTCTATTTAAGTACCATTCACATGGGAGCGAACGAACGAATTGATGAAATGCGAACAAACCCTTTTTTTATGCATTTATAAACAGAAATTTCAACATTTTAGGAGGATATTTAATTATCCCATCAAAATGTATTAAGAAGAAAACAAGTGTATAAACAGTTTAAATGGCGAAATTTTCTAAATCCAAACTTTTTTGCCGCGAACGAAAACACCCTTGAATTGTGGAAATGGAAATGGTCAGAAGAAGACGAATTTCCATTAAATAATTTATTTTTCAGCCATTCATTGTTGGAAAAGGACATTCTGTTCAAGAGATTAAAAATCACCTAATAAATATGACGAATTTTATCATCTTTACAAAGATTTACGAAGACTGTTCGATAACCCATTTTAGCATATACAAAAAAATATCCTTGTTTTTGATCAGCTTCTTTTTATTTTATTGATTTCTCAACGAATGAATTTCAAAATTGAACAAGGCATATTTCTCAAACAAACAAATATAAAAACTAAAGTATAAAGTCGTTATTTTCCAAAACATCGGAAGACATCCTGACAAAAATTGCTGAATGCGTTTGAATGTCATTAAAAGTATTCGATTTTATACACAAATCTATTGACAGCTGCGTTTTAGCTTGAATTTCTTGCTAAAAAACTGAGCAGAAGAGTTTATTCGCTTTTAGGGCCAAGTTTCGCTTAGCATTTTTATCTTAGCATCGAATCTATTATGGCCAGTGCGATTAAAATGTATGGACGCAGTTTATTAGCTTTGACCTGTCAAACCTTAGCTTTAGCTTTCGCTTAGCTTTTCGCATGCACCATGTCCATAGCCAAAACATTTTTTCGAACTTAACTTGAAAACTGATGGCGGAAATTCGCGAACTACCGCGACCTAGAAGAGTGATTATGTCAACGGACTGTCAAAACTTGCGAATATTCGTTCGTTTGTTAGGTAGTTGGTCGCTCTCATGTGAATATGGTTCTAAATTTGACAGTGGTTTCTGTATCTTCTTTTCGGAGCAAAATCTTTTACCGCAAATTTGCTGCATATTTTAACTGGTCACAAAAAAAATCTTGTAAGCAAACTCTTCTTTTTGTTGATTTAGACACTAAACATAAAAATACATCAAATAAAACGTTTATGAAATAGATACGGAAAAAATGTCCATAAATAACACGCTGGCATAATTAATCGATCAGCATCAAAGCGTAACATGTAAAATGTTTGACACGTACCTATTTTGGACGACCATCTTGTTTATGCGATACGAACAATGGGAAGAATCAGCATGCTAATATTTTATAGTGATGGTCTGCAGAATTTTAGTTTGCTATAAAACAAAATGGTTTCCGTTAAGTATGTAAGCATGATACAACATGTTGTTGTCATATACAACATGTTGTAATACAACTTCCAAGAAAGTGATCTACATTGGGAAAAGATTGCTTTTTGTGCTAATAGAATATAATGTAAATAAAACGAAAGAATACAAAAACCTCATTTTTCCGTTTTGTTAATAATCAACAGCATGTATGTATAAATTGATGTTTCAAATAATGGAATTTTGAGGAAAATTTTCGTGATTTCTCGTTTTTAATTGAAAATTCTAAAAAACTAAATAGTTAAATAAATATTAATTTAAGCAGATTGATTTATCAATGCTTTCTATTTGTATACCATCCACAGGAAGGTGTACATCAGAGGTAAGGTAGTCTCCCTTACCTCTGGTATACATATTCACTTTGTAATTACATTTGTAACGCCAAGAAGGAGTCACCGGAGACCCTATAAAGTATATATATTCTGAATCAGGATCACATTCTGAATCGATTTAGCCATGTCCGTCTATCTGTTGAAAGCACAAAAGCGTCCAAACGAATCGACCCAGACGAATAAAATTTTGTCAGAGGAATTATTTTTACCGTCGTCATTGAAAATACCGTTGGTATTGAAAATGAGCTACGTCGGTCAAGTAGTTCTGGTACCTCCCATACAAAACCACTATTATGCCCAGTTGTACAGTCAGAGCTTAAACTGAAGTTTAACTAAACCTGACCGAGAGTTTAAACTTTTGGTTTAACTCGTTCAGTTTCACAGTACAAAATAATCTGACAGTTAACTAAACGCAGTTGTGGAAGCGCAGAACAATTTCCCTTAAGGGGATATTTTTCTACCAGCGCACTTTTGACCAAGTAAATGGTTATTGCTTTTCTCTACTTTATCTATTTTACCATTTTTGAATAAAAGAAAATGTGTGCAATATTATTACATTGTGTATTTTGGTATTAACGAAGTGAATTGATTTATTTTCGACACATGTTTGAACTGTCATCTACTTTCACCAATTAATTATTGCAGTAATTATTATTATTTTTTTTTTTTTTTCAATAATAATATCTAGTTGTTGAAATGTAGTGGGCATTCAGACGGATGCGATCACAGGTACTGCTTCTTGTCACTCGCTGGGTTTTTACCACATCCAATCACCCGTCGCCAGTAAAATATTAAAAGGATTTTATGAGCCTCTAGGCCTAGGGTCTGTCTGGTAATAGGTAGGCGCAAAGTTTTTTGCTGGTGTTTCTACGAAAATCTGCGGTATCTTGTTCTGGGTTTACTTTTTTTTAAACAAAATTGTAGGTAATCTAGATCTGTATACAAAAATGGTATGAACTCCGAAACCTTTGAACTGAACAGGCATTGTCTCGAGAAGTGTGTTCAAAATCGGACAAATTGCATTGTAAAAAGAATAGAGTGGGTAGTGTCTTGTTTCAGCCAAAACAAAATGTGAAAGATTTGAGTATGTACCTATAGATATATTTTATTCGCCAAGAATCTAAAGAAATCACTAGTAGCATACAAAAAAATAATCGTCCTTTAAACACACGAAAATAATTAATTTGTATTGAAAAAACCTCAATACAATTTACGCTTGTCTACATTATATTTGGGCTAAGATCTACCTGATGTTCACTTGAAAAAAGGCGTTTTCATTGATAAGTACATTATATTGGTTGAAAATCTATTGAAATTTTCTGATGACAGTGGGTTTACCGCAGTAATGCTGGAACTAATCATAGCTCTACTTTTCAATTATATAAAATCAAGAAGTGCAGCACCCAAACAATTTATCATTTCTATTCTCTCTCTCTATCTCTCGTGTATGAAATAGCAGCTGTCAAAATAAACCTCAAAATGCGAAACGAAAGTTTAAACGGCAGAATGCAAGCGTTTAACTTAAACCGAGAGTTGAACTCCACTTTGGGTTTAAACGAACACAGTGAAACCGAACATTTTTTTAACGAAGGTTTAAACCAAAACGAAAGTTTAAACTCTGACTGTACAACTGGGCATTATTAGACATAGACCCATTTGTCTCTCTGTCTGAAAATCACGATAGCGTTCAAACGAATCGACCTAGGCAAATGAAATTCTGTGAGAGGACTTGTTTTTACCGTCGTCAGGTTTGTATGGAAAATTGTTTATGTCGGTTAAGTAGTTCTGATACCTTCCATACAAAACCAATATTACACACATGCGTGTAACTCGCATGGCAAACATTTTGCATGACTTTTATGCAGTGTAGGGTATCAAAGCATCGACCAACCCGATGATAACACTTTTACTTGTTTTTAATTAGATCACTTCTCATGCTCCATTAGTAATTTAGTTATTTGCCCATATCTTTGCAAATATATACAGCTAGGTTCCAGAAATCGAAATTTCAAATCGAGTAATTCGTTTTCAGTGTTCGAGCGATTCGCAAACTCCGAAATTTTTTCGAAATCACAATTTCACTTTGTCTTAATTCCGAAAATTTTGAAATCGAGATCGAATATGAAATGTAGAACAAAAAAATTCATTTCCGTTTTTATTTCGAGTGAAAGTGAAACTTTGCTACTTTCACACCTAAGCCGTTTTAAAAAATATGTTATTAAAAGAAAGAAAATATAAATAATGAACTTTGACTTTATAAATACATACACATGTATAAAAAAAAACGTTCGAGGTTTCTCGTCATTAAACTTAAAATACTTATAACTATTTCAATACATATTTTATATCTTAATAATTAATATAATCCAACTTATGCATATGTGCTGTCCATACGTTCCATATCTCTTATTTCCATAAAATCTGTCTTTAAACGCTGCTTTACGATTTCCCGCCAGATGGCTTCTCGATCACGATAGTTTGAAATGCCCATTCGCAGAAGAGAGTGATCGGTTATACGCAGTAATGCTCTTCCCGTTATTTCATTCTATATTTAAAAAGTTAAAATGTATTTATTAAGTATTTTTCACAAACAACAAAAGAAAAAAAATACTGTTAGTCATACAAACACAAGGGGTGGTAGGTATGCAAAAAGCTTTGTTACAGTCTCAAATCCCATTTTTCTGAGCTAAAGCTAGGGTTTGGTATGAACAATAGGGCTATCACTTAAACGCGTAAAAGCCTCGTAAAGTGCGTAAACTGCAGAAATTTACACCCTCGTAAATGAACTGTCAGATTTTGTATGGAGAATAGTTTACGCAGACCTCATAAGTTACGCAAGTCACAAATGTCAAACAGCCCGTATGAATTGTTTGTTTGATTCCAGATTTACAGTCAATTCACGCGGTTTACGCAATAACATTTCCGAGGGGTGTTCATTTAAAGCACCGCAGAAATTTGTACATTTATGAGCTGCATAAATTTATCAGATTAAGTGAATACCATTAATGACTTTCATTCCCATGAACGGTTTGGCTACACACAAAAACAAGGCGTCAGGTCAACGAAATAGAATTAGACAGGTAAAGAAATAGTGAAACAAATTCTAAAATCCTCACTATATCAACGCAAATATCAAATGAATATTTGTATTGAAAGCCCTGTGGATTTCGTATAGTGAATTTTCGGTGCATTTTCTGTGCCATCTACCTTTTTTCTTTCTACTCACTCAAAATCTGCCTGGCTCTGTGGACACGGCGTTCATTGGAAGGCCATGCCCATGGTCCATGATTTATAATCATTGCAAACGCTCTATCTCTGAGCTTAGTTTCAGGAGCTAGTTCTTTTCTTTTGTCATGGTTCTGGGTTCATAGTCATAGCTATGCTAGGAACCGATAGGTGCAGTCAAGAGTTATTTACAACAAATTATATGTGTTTAAGTCAACAATGGCTCATATTCATAATTATGTTCGGTTAAAACATAACTACATACCTACAAACAAAAGTACAATTAAAAACACACGCATATTTATATGAAATCTGCGAGTAAAACCTAAACTAAAAAATCTCAGACGTATTTTTCTGACAAAAAAAAAATAAACTAAAACTTTCCCAATTTATTCAAGTTTCCAATTTGAAACTGAGATGTTTAATGATTGTTTTGGCCCTATTGTAATAATTGAGCTTCTGCATTTGCATAGAATCAGTCCATTAAAATTTCATCAACACTGATCTGAGTATCAGACTAGGATGCGTCCAATGAGACAGCGAAAGACACATACCTATTCCTTTGCTACTTGTGCTTTAAAAATAAACAACATATTAGTTACTGATACTAACCTTTGAGAAATTATCAATGTATGCTAGATATTCACTGCAATGTCGTCGGTACCATATTTGTACATCAGCTGAAGTCCATAAATAGACAGGTTTCGGACGAGTTACTTTTCCGCGATGCTTTGTATGAGCAAACATTTCATTAACCATTTGAAACACTTAATTTCACTTAATATAACTTAAATGTTATCGAAAATAAAATCCTGGAGCTCTGCACAAGGAATAAGAAAAATAACAATAACAAATCAAAAGCATCAATTGAACTTGTTCATTCTTTCCAGTAATATATATTGTGGTGTAATTATCTGACTTCCAGTGGGAATCATTTTAATTCCGAATTTGCTGTTGTGTGTGAGAAGGCTCATAACACTTGTGTGGGGAGGTTAAGGCCGATAAAACAACTCGTGGTAAGTTTGTAATCGCATCAAATGGAAATGTTTAACTCAGCAGTTTAATTCGACAATAAAGGAGATATAACTAATATTAATTCTGTCACTATTTATATGCGCATATTTCCAATCTTTGTTAAGTTTTGTTTATTATAGATGTAGGTACAAATAATGTAAATTTTCCCCAAAAACTGGGCTAAATAAATAATCTTCGACTAATTTTCTAACATTATCTGAGTTTTGAAGGTAGAAATTCACCAAATTCCGTGTGAGGTATAAGCTAAAAAAAACTCTGAATTTCAAAGGATTAAAATTAAAAGCGTAAAAATAGAGAAATCTTGTTTTAAGTTTGGAATCTGGTGAACTTCTCTTTTAAAACTCACTATTTGTCAGAAAATTATACGAGCATAGGTAATGGCGACGTTCCAATGACCGCTAGATGATTAGCGCTGATGCACCGCTATATGGAGTTTGGCATGCCGCTCCGCTAGTCATCTAGCGGTCAATGGAACGCGGGCAATTATTTAGCACAATTGACACAAGGCCTAAATCAGAGATTTCTATAATGTCATGCTTCTAATTCATTAAAATTCGTTGTGTTATTCATTCATATTTACTCTAGCAAATCCCAATAAATAGAAAACGTCAAGAAAGCAAAAATTGTTAAAAGTGTGTGAAAATAAAGTAAAACGCAATTATGAGCTCTTGCGACTGCTTCCAAAATGCTCAATAGGGAAAGTAATGACTGATAAGCAGGGCCCGGATTTTCATGCATTAAAAAAACGGGTTTTATGCGCATAACCATGCAGCAAAAAACCCCAAAATATGCACTAAAAATTAAAAAAATGCAATAAAAAATTGTAAAGAGAAATTTGGATTTGTTTTAATTGATTTATTGCAGAATAATAATAATAAGGAACATAAAATGTGCTCGCTTCGTTGGGCGAAATAACACCGGCAATGACATTTACGACACAACGTCCTATTACATCGATTGTTTGGTCAATCGATATCTATTTATTTTTGCTCTTTAACGCAAATTTTATTCGATCAGTCACCTCTACGTACAACTTTTCAACGTATAGTTTCAACTCGTGGGACACTATTTCTTTAGTGTATTTCTTCAAGAAGGCTTAAAATACATTTTTTAATCTCCACAAAAGAATATAGGCGGAAACCATAGCCTTACACAATTCTCCGGGAAACGAATTTCTTTCCCCAATTGAATCCGTGAGAAAGGATTTATGTTTATGTCGAATACATTTTATATGTTGTTGAACTTGAAACTTCCTTTCAGAAGAAATCTGTCTGTCGAAAATTTTTCAGACACCCCTATTCCCGTAGGCGTTTGTCGTATACGACTCATGTTTCGTGTCGTTGTAAAATGATGTTCAGTTTTTTTTTTAACAATTTTATTTCCTTTTCTATCTGTTCACCATCATTTCAATTCATTTGTCTCAAAAAAGTTAAAAACACCTACTAAAAAACGAAGTGAAATACGAGTCGTTTACGACAAACGCCAACGGGAATAGGGGTGAATACCTTACCATTAGTTTTCAAGCAAGTATTTTCTGAAACGTATTGTTTAAGACGACTAATTTTACTCTGATTCGCCTTTGGCATGCTCAAATAATATTTTATTTAAATATGCCTATGACAAGTTCATTGGGCACATTCAGTGATCTTATCGTCAAGTTTCAGTATCTGAAATCTCAAATTTAAATCTACTTTGTGTGAAAAACTTGAGAAATATTCAAATATGCAAGCAAAAACTTAAAAATATGAAATATGCATTATATGCATTTATAACCTAAAATATGCATTTGCATAAAAATCCGGGCCCTACTGATAAGTATGCTGCCAGAATACGAAGAGCTTACATTGTTCTTGTGGTTTGCGACTGTGAGGTATCGCTGCGGATTGTCACAATCGGTGCTTTGAAATGTATTCGAACTGCTAACAAATAATCCTGGGGTATTTCCCTAAGATAATAATTATTTAGTTATAAGTCAATAATGAAAAATGTACAATGGGTTCTTTTCTACGATGATCTCTGACAAATTTCATTGTTAGCCGTTTTTTATTACGACCGTAATCTAATCCGTAATAGATCAGAGTAATCAGGGTATTCACTTAACCTGATAAATTTATGCAGCTCGTAAATGTATAAATTTCGGCGGTGCTTAAAGTAAACACCCCTCGGAAATGTAATTGCGTAAAGTGTAAATCGACTGTAAATCTGAAATCAAACAAACAATTCAACTGAATAGCTTGACACAATGACACCTGTCTCGTTAACACTTTATTGGACACTAAAGTTTTATAATGAAATATGACGCTATGAAACAGAGATCGAATATTGAGTGGAATTTGAGGGAGAATGGAGGACGTGTGTTCACGTTAATGAGAGTCTACTGTACATGCATTTAACTAATCAAAAACAATAATATTTGACCAAAGGCATGTTTGTTTCAATATTTAAAAAAATTTACCTTATTTTCTTAATAAATTTTGATTTATAAAAAGATCGTACTCTTGATATAGTAAAATATGAAATTTTCTGTTTAAAAAAATGTATAAGTATCGAAAGTTTTTTGTTCGCGTTTTAATTCGTTCGTTCGTTCATTCGCTCTCATTTGAATAGGCTTTAATAGAATCTCCAAACGATTCTGATGATAAAATACTTTAGTACTATTCGTTCAAAAGCGTATTTTTTTTATACAATAAGATTTTTAAATATTAAACTGGCAGTGCTGGTGAAAGATTGCATGGAAAATTTATAGCACTTGCTGTTCACGTGCTGATTGGGGTCAATGTTCTCGCCGTCTCTGTTGTGCAACACCATTCGAAAATTTAAGGAAAGGATACCTACCTTACCTACCCCAACTTAACAGGTTACGATCGCTGGAAATCTGGAATTTTAAGATGAATCTGAATCGTAGATGAGCGTCTTTGTTTTTTTGCAAAATTTTCTGTTTTGAATTTTATTTATTTACTTTTTAATTCATGAATTTTAGTTTTGGTGTAGGTATCTAAATCGAATGAGAAACACAAAAGCATGCCTACGCAAAGTATGTATAGGTATAGTCTATTCTAGTAATCTAGTGGATTGAGGTTGTATTGAATTGAATGATTGACTTGTCGGTGTCGCTGGCTTTTGTAAATAGAAGGAGAGCGCGAGGGCGATTGGAGTCGAAGCGTGTCTCCAATATATTTATGTATGTATTCGACATGCGCCACTCATACCAGTAGGTAGATACTAGACATGTTTATAGAAACGCATTCTGTTTTCTGTTGTTTTTGTTTCTAACTCGATAGCGGTTATCAGGAATTCATGAGTGCCCGCCACATAATTACTGTAATAGCGGTAATAGCTTTAAATAACGCACCGTGGTATGTAGATATACTACCAATAAATAATAATTGCTTGCAGATATCGACCTATGCATTCCGTAGATAACACTAATCGCTTTCTGATTAATTGCTTTCGATTATACTTACCAGTATGGACTAGTTGAGCATGGGGTGATTTTTCCATTTAGGTAACATCAAGGTCAAGGAGCGTTCTCTCAAAAGTCCAAATCCAATTGTCCCACATATTACTGCTTTCAGATTATGTATCTGCTTCCGCAGATTTCAAAAAAGAAACACTTGATTCCACATTCAGATTTATTAAATAGTTTTCTAAATATTCAACAATTTCAATTGGCAACATCATCTACTAAGCCTGAACTAACCAAATATGGCTCTAAATTATTACAAAAAAATACACATATACAATACATACTGATAAACTTAACATAATATAATTTACTACTCCAAGAGACAAGTCCTTACTAAGGCATCACATACAGCGTATGGATCGCAGTTGGAACTTGGCCGCCTGTCTTCAAAGTATCCCTTCTGTGCAGTAGCAACATCTCTGGGAATACGAACACTCACTCCTCGATTGGCAACACCCCATGAGAATTCACTGATACTGGAGGTTTCTAGTCTGCCGATTAACCGGCGCTCATTGTCCTTACCCTCCTTCGGGTCATAGGCGCGAATATGACGCTCCTGATGTTTGGAAAGTTTTTGAATGGCTTCTTCAATGGCTTTAATGCCACCATCGGCACGCATCGATTTTGTAGAGAAATTTGTATGCGCACCAGCTCCGTTCCACTGGCCTTCTACTGGTTTGGGGTCGAAGGTCACCACAACGCCGTACTCTTCAGCAATGCGATGAAGGATGTACCTTGATACCCACAAATCGTCGGCTGCCTTGATTCCAAGGGACGGTCCTACCTGGTATTCCCACTGTGCTGGCATAACCTCTGCGTTAGTGCCACCAAAATCAATTCCAGCATACAGACATGCAATAGCATGAGCCTCAACGATATCACGAGCAAACACACGATCGGCTCCAACACCGCAGTAATAAGGTCCCTGGGGAGCTGGGAAACCATTTGCTGGCCAACCAAATGGCAGCTTGTTGACATCCAATAATGTGTACTCCTGTTCAATGCCGAACCATGGCTCATGCGTGCCGAGAACATCCTTCATAGCCTGCATTAGAGAATGGCGTTTGTTGGACTTTGTAGCCTGTCCATCTGCTTGGTAAGTGTCACACATAACAATCACATCATTGCTATTCGCCTTGAACGGATCCTTATACAGAGCTCTTGGAACCAATGATGTGTCGGAATTTTGGCCCAACGCTTGATAAGTTGAACTGCCATCGTACTGCCAGTTGGGCAATTCTTCAACGGAAGTTGGTGGAGCGTCCAAAATACGAGCCTTCAATCGGAGATGCTCACCAGTTCCATCTACCCACAAATATGTAGCCTGTACCTTATTGTTAGGTACTTTCAAATCCTTGTATCGGTTCAAAATGCTCTTATCTAGATAAGTATTTGGCGAATTTTCCAGATGACGGTTGAGACTGAGACTGGTGCTCAATTGACGCAATCCATTGAAACGAACTTTGGACGCCAACTCCTTAGCAACAAGTAAACCAGCACAAGTGATACTCATTTTGACCTTTAAACCTAAAATTGAAAAGAAATTAAATAAAATATCGCCTCAGAAAAAAATCAATTCATTTTAGCGCAATGAAAATGTGTATAGTAGCAGCAGTAGCAATAGGTACTTACCAACATGAATGGTGGACGAGTTCTAATTCAGTATTGATTACGGTACTGCTGTCGAATAAATACAAAACAAGCCTTTATAAACTTTAAATATTCCAAACAAATAATAGGGAACAAGTTTTTTATCTCTAGCAAAAACAATACAAATGTATAAAGTAAAAATAGACCACCCTCGATTGCGTTAATCAAAATATGTTCATACGTGTCCTATTTTCTGTAGTAAATTCCAAAAAAAATATATACACACAAACTAAACCTGTCAAACTCGCCCCATGCTTGCCATAGTTTGTAGTTGACCTCGAATAGTAGTGGTACTTTTACCAATTGCTATCAGTGTTGCCATTATAAATATAAAGATATATTTACTTGATGAAAAATAAAATGGGATAAATTTGCAGAACTGATTTTAGTTGATATTTCCATTTCAGTTTACAACTTTGACTGCGATATTATGTTAAATTATTTACTACGACAAATATGAGAGTTTTCAAACATTTTTGCAGATACGATTTGAAATTTGATATTGGCAAAATATGATTCATTAGTTGAAAAACATTGAACGGTGCTGAATAAAGCTGAATAGTAACTGTAGGTTTAACAAAACGAGAATTAAGAAAACGCAAGTGCTATTTATATTTTTAGATTATAGCATTTTTTGAACTAAATTATGTATAATACATAAACTAGCGGGCCCGGCAAACGCTGTTTTGCCTGCTCGTACATTTTTTATTTGACATTTTATTCATATTTTTTTTGTTGGGTGCATATTATTTGAAATTTTATTTATGAAGTTATTCTTGGTTTTTAATTTTTTTTTGTTGTTGAGTGTTTATTATTTGACGTTTTGTGGAATCGGATCGCAGCGCAACCTACCGGGTCCAATTGTGAATATAAACCATCACAAGACCCATTCAAACACACATACAAAATTTCACTAAAATCGGTCCAGCCGTTTAGGAGGAGTACGGTAACAAACACGGATAGAAGAATTATATAAATAAAGATGTAAAAAGGTTACATGTCAAGAAATGTAGGCAATGAAGCCAGTTGTCAAAGCACATTCGTAGATCTTCTAATTTGAAATATCCTAATTTGCCCACTTATGAAAATATAGATATTATTTATATCGTAGCCGTCGTTCTACTAAAGACGTTTTGAGCTATGGAACCGACTTATGGACGGAGGCAATCAAACAGCATGGCTTTGGCGGGGTCTGGCATAGGACTCAACTAGGCAATTTTGCAACAACTAAGCAACAACTCTGCACACTTGACGAGCATTTCGACAAATAGAAGATCCTACGGTAGGGGGCACAGAAGACTGGTCATAGCAATGTTTATAATAATCTTTTGTATAACATATTTATGTAGTTTTTTTTTTACACATTTTATTGTCGATCAGTGACCTATTTCACCAACTTACAAATTTGTTTTTTTACAAATATTTTTTGACCTTTTTTTTAAATAGTAAAATTCAGATTCACTAGCTATATTTAGCAAGCAATTTTTTTCTACAGATTTTTTGGAGATATACTTGTAAATACAAAATTAAAAGTTGGTGGTATAGGCCACAGGTTCAACCCCTGGAAGAACACGTGCCACTGATCGCGAAGGTCTTCAAAATGTGCTTAATTAAAGACACGTCTTATGCTTATATTTTAGAGTATTCTATTAACATATTGTTGTTTATAAGTTTTGAAGATTTTCTTGTCATGGCGAACACAGCATTCGGTACGGGAACTTACGTCGTATCCAAAATAAGGAAGCAAATTTACACAAAAAAATTATGAAATCGGCTACTCGGCAATGCCAATGTGTGCTTGTTCAGTAACACCTATACGATCATAATAAACACAGCGACAAATAATTTTTAATCAATTTTCCCATAGTATGAGTGGCTTGTATGTGGAGAAATATAATATTTAAGAAATAAAAAAAAAAAAAAAAAACACACACACACCTACAAAATTTGCGGAGATTGCAATCCGGTGATCCGCTCAGGCCTCAGGTGCGTGCCCGCCCGTGCAGTCGCTGCTAAAACAACAACTATGAAGCGACAAGTTAAAAAAGTTGTACACTAAACACTCACAGGTGTCGTGTGCGTGAAGTGAATGTCCACCCCTTCCTATACGTTTCTCCCTTCAAGCCAGCATAATTCAGAGTTGCGCGTGGCTTGTGGTACTGCGCGCGCCGGAAAAATCAGGTTTAGTAACAAATCGAAAATAAGAAAAATTATTATAATTTATTTCAGTTTCTCCCAAAATAATGCCATAACTGGGCAAAACATTGCACGTCAGTAGTCTAGTTATCAGTTAAATACAATCTTGATACTTAATCTAGCAATTTAAATTTTTGTCGTTAGTCATGGTTGAAAATAGTAAACAAATCATAATAACGTGAAAACCTAAAATATACAGGGTGTTTGATCATAATTTAAAAAAAATTTCGATTGCAGTTATAGAGTACCCAATAATAGATGTATAATGATTTAAAAAGTACTATTTTGGAAAAATACTTAGCTGGCACCTACTTAAAAATAAATAAAAAGTAGGTAGTTACATCCGATATCTAAATTCGTGTACACATTTTTTTTTTCGATGGCGCCATAAATCCCTAACATGGAATTTTTATTAGAATAGCTTATTCTTTGTCGAACTCGAAAATTGTCCTCGTGCAATTGACAGCTAAATGACTAACAAAAGCGACATGTTAAATTAATGCCAAACTCTATGTACCTACACATTATGCAAAATTCACATCTAACAATTAATTTGAGCTAGATAAAATGCACCCTTCCAATAACTAATTCTAGCCTACACTCTCTACTTCACGGAAGGTCAAAAATGCCAAATTTTTATGTAAAATATTGCTTCGATTTATATCCTTAAAATTAAAGTCCAGATTAACAAGCGTCATAGGTAATACCCTATTCACACCAAGCCGAAAACCGAGTTTTCGTCAAAAAAGTTTAGAAAACTCGTAGACGCATTCACACCGAACACCAACTCGTTTTCGTTTGACGTTTCAATTAGCTGTGAAACTAGCTTTGAAATGTTTGTGGCGACTAGACTTTTATTTTAGTTACTAAACTTGGCACGTATTGACATAATATACAAACAAAATGATTTAAGCTACTTGATAATCGTTAACTTATGGTTAAATAATTAACATAACCGACATTCAAAATTAAAATATCTGAAAATACCATTTAGTTGTGGCAGGCTGGCAGGTAGTTTGCTCTTTATGGTGCAAGCAAAGATAACAAAAAAACTCTTACTCTCACTCAGTCTCTCACATCCTGTCAGCAGTTTTGCTGAGCTCGCTGAATGTTGCAAAAGGTGTGTCTGCTTCAACAACCCAACGATCGTACTCGTTTTCGTGGCGTTTTCATGGAAAACGACCTCAAAAAACTCGTTTTGAAAACTGCAATATGTATGGGAAAACTTCTGTTTTCGATGAAGTTTTCGACTGTTTTCGCGAAAACCCCGTTTTCGGCTTGGTGTGTATAGGGTATATAGTGTTGGAGCAGAAAGCTCTTCTTTCCACCTCTAGTCAAAAAAGACGGCACGCTAGCAACAACACCTAAAGAAAAGACAGATCTTTTCGCTGGAATGTTTTCAGAGAATCCCACCCTAGAGCCACCAAATATCCCGAGGGTGCAAATATCGATGGCAGAAGTAAAATTTCGGCCTCGAATAATAAAACGCATCCTTAAAGAACTAGATTGCAATAAGGCAACGGGAGCCGACGGAATCCCGGCTATAGTACTCAAGAGCTGTGCACCAGACCGCTTGCATTCAACCTATTCCAAAGAAAGGGAGAAAATGTCTGCCATAAAACTATCGTCCAATATCGTTACTTTCAATGCTCCTAAAAGTAATGGAAAAGGCGATAAATAATGTCGAAATAATCAAATATCTAGAAGGCCACCGATTAATAAGCGACAGGCAATACGGATTGCGGAGCCGTCGTTTCACTGGAGATCTGTTAAGCTACGTAACGAATCCAGAGCCATAGCTTTGGACATATCAAAGGCATTTGACCGAGTCTGGCATAGAGCCCTATTAGGCAAGTTAGCGTCTTATGGATTACCACAACAACTCTGCGGAAAAATGCCCAAAACGAGTCACTGTTTGGTGCGGATTTTGGTCCAGAGGCATAATTGGGCCATTTTTCTTCGAAAATGAGCAAGGAGTGGCCGTTACAGTCAATGGCGATCGTTATCAGGCCATGTTGAACGAATTTTTGTTCACAAAAATTGAAGAGGAGGATATTGGCAACATTTGGTTTCAACAGGGCGGGGCTACGTGCCACACAGCCGAAGCTACACTCGATGTTTTGCGCCCTGTTTTTGAAGATCGCATTATCAGCCGCAGAGCTGATGTCGTTTGGCCACCGCGGAGCTGCGATTTGACACCGTTGGACTATTATTTGTGGGGTGCCGTAAAAGATAAGTGTTACGCCGACGTGCCAGAGACAATTGACGCTTTAAAGGACAATATTAGTAAAGCCATTGGTGAAATACAGCTGCACATAATCGATAATGTGCTTAAAAATTGGACCGAACGTGTAGGCTACTGCATGGCCAGCCGAGGCAGCCATTTGAATGAAATTATTTTCCATTATTAACCGGAAGGATTGTACTTTCAAATAAAAAAAGAAATTTGAGAAAATATTCAGTAGTTTTTTTATAGCATTTTCAAAAAAAAAAGTTATTTGACGGACCCTTTATGATAGCAAAAATACTAAGTGAAAGAAGTGCCAACAAGAGCCAATCACCTTTACCTTTCAAATTAATAGCGTTTGGCATTTGGTCAAAAGCATCAACTAGAACTAAGAATCTCGGTTGGGTTTCGGAATGCAATCCGTCCGTCGCAATAAGTTAGGCCCTATTATGATATTTGCGCTAGAGTTTCAATAAATTTGTGCCGTGCCACTAAACGTCTTGCGGTCAATGAAACACCACTACCACTGGCTAAAATGCACTTATCCCAATTACCATTGACTTTTTTGCACATTTCGGAACTAGCCTCGGCAATATCTTTTATACAGATGTTGTTTTTAGGCAAATTTACCGCTTACAGTCAAGGCACACATTGAAGTGGTGTGTCAGTGGCGTGGTGACCAAGTGGCAGGTGGCATCGCTAAAAGCCTATGGAAATAAATGTAGACGTGCGCATCGAAGCGGATTCGAGGCGACGTGATTTTTTTCATGATGACAGTTGTGCCACTTGTCTCGAACGAGTTTAATTTTCGAGTGGCAAGCGGGTGGTGACGACGTGCAATTGTAGAGACATTATACAAGTGCAGATTTTTATGTACACTAAAAATATGCGAGACGACCAAGAATTAAGCTCTAATGAATTGTAATGGAATCGTGAATTGTCCTTTACCCCTGCATAAGACTATCCTATGGATCTTAACATAAAAATGTCATTATGGACGTTGTACATCTACTCAGCAATCAAATAATTATTTGACATCATTTTGAAAATGCTTTTCTTCGTTTTTTTTTTGTGAAACCGGGCTAGGTAAAATTCAAAAATAAGTTACGCTGTATCTGATGGCCGAAAATGTACTTGTACATATGGAATACTTCTTAACTGTATATCTCTATACAATAATACATTTATGCGCATGCACTGTATCGATTGAAAAACTTCAGTATTGTTTTTATATTACTTTCAAGAACGTAGTTGTCATTGTTGCATTGTTTTTTAGGGGTATACAATAAAATATAGTTTAATATTAGCTTGAAAAGTATTCAATTATTTTAATGAATAAGTGGTACACTTTTAGAAACTGAAATAAAAGGATATGATAAACGTGATCCAAATGTTTAATCGGTTTGAGTTATGTTTACTTATCGGAATCATAGTTATACTTAAGAATGTCTCAAATACAATTGAACACGATTATATGGACATCCATCGGACAGAAAAACAAATGAGTTTGGAAACATGTCTAGGTAACATTTTGTCAATTAAACATGAATGTTAATTTCTAAACGACTACAATAATATAAAATCATCTAAACATTTTTAAAGTTAGAGCCTGAAAGGATTTTAGAGATGCGCGGTATTAATATAGTAAATCATTTTTAAGTGTCCAGGTTCAATTTTATGACAAACATTTCCATATCAAATTACTTATCGTCAAAATATTTATGTAAGTTGAAAGCTAAAAATGATTATTGGTAGGTGGTGCCCATGATTTGCTCTGAAAAATATTTACAAGGACGATTAACGATTAATGTAAAATTAAAATTTAGAAGTTTGTTGTCAAAATACAATAAGGAGAAGGGTATAATGAGATTGTTGTGAATTACGATTTGGAGATTATTTTTATCAACCATATGTTGGCGAATTTAATACCAGTTAAACTCCTCTAGACTGTCCGTAATTGATTTGTACATATAAACAAATACTTCAGGACTTGGGTGCAAAATTCACCAACTTATTACCAAAAGTGCACTCGAAACACAAGAGCACTGATTTTCTACAGCTTCTTCTGTGGTGAAACAAATTCGTGAAAAAAGGGGCTAAAGCCTCGGCTAAAGCGTATACCAACTGTCAGTGTCACATCACTGTTTAATATTTATCTATTGGCAATTTGAAAATGTCTATTTAAGCCTGTTCTACATCTACTCGTCTGCAAACGTTTAGTAAATATTACAACTTTGCCTCGAAACAAAGCGAAAGGATTTATTTATAAAAGAAACAGAATTTGATTTTTTCGATTTACAAAAAAATGGCCGCATTCAAGAATCTAGTCATTGTAAGTCGACTTGAATTGCCTGGACTCAAATTTACCTGAAGTGAAGGCGAAAACTAACTTGAATTTTCGGTATGTTACTTATTGATAGTCGTATTTTTTTCCTCCTGAGTTCGGAATTTCTGATTGGTGCTCTACACGTCAGGAAAGAAGCTGTTCACGTGACCAATTCGCCCCAATGAAAACTCAACAATATAAAGTTTAAGAGCTGTTAGACAAACTAAACTAGATTCTTGGATTCTTTGATTCTTGGATCAAGGAAACTTTAAAATAAGTGACAATTAAGAGTACTTCACGCATGGTATTTTGCAGGGTGTTTTAAAAACTTTGAAGATAACGACGAGTGTGGCTTGTAAGCTATATGAGGAAGCGAGCGATCGAGGAAATAGGAATAATGTTTGAAGTCTGCAGAAGTCTGTTCAACTGCTTCCATGTGCTGACGATTTGACACTATCGGAAGATCACAGCGAGCTATCAGTGGCGCATTTGCAAGTATTGAAACGGAGACGGCGAAGTTGGGACTGGCTGTAAATGAGGAGAAAACGAAGTATCTGCTGTTAACGAGAAAGGAGTCTCAGCATCGACAATTCGGACAAATCTTCACGATGGACAGATACAACTTCGAAGTAGTCAAAGACTTTGTGTACCTGGGTTCCACTATCACCTCGCAAAATGACATCAGCGCAGAGATCAAACCAAGAATTACTTTGATCAAACGCAGAAGAAGACTCCCCAAAAGTAAGTTAGGTCTTGTTTTGGTATTCCGGCCAAGCTCGTCAGGTTTTTTAGAATGGAAATGAAGAACACTCGCTGCTACATTAAGGTGGGAAATAGTCTCAATTAAACATTTGATGGGACAGAAAGTGACAAAAATTGGATTATTAGTGAACGAGGGTAAAACCAAGTACATTATGCTGTCAATAAGAAGGGACACACAACTTCGATGAATCGGACAAAACGTCACAATCGACTGCTATAACTTTGACATAGTAAGGGCCGATTGCTGATTCAGCTCATAACGTTTTAAGTTCTATACTTACATTCTTATGTGGTATATGGCATAAACTGGTCACATAAGAGTTTATGTGTAACTTAATCTCTATAAGTCGTATCAGCAAACGGCCCTAAACATTACGCTTGTCAATTGCTGTTTCTTTGGAAGGCGATTGAGTAGTGAGCCTTGTCAGGAAACACTATCATATTCGGGGCCCGGATGATGAGGGTCTTATATAGCGATAGTGTTATATGTATAGGTCATTTTGAACGCTTAATTCTTCTAGTGATTTTCGTTACTATTTACGTTGACGGAATTTGGAGTAGGAGATTTAACAGCGAACCCTACGAGCTGTATAGTGTACAAATGTATAGAGTGACATCGACCTTGTCAGAGCATCGTGAATTTGTCGTCTAAGATCACTAGGACATGTAGAGCAAATTAACGCCAGCGCTCCAGACTGAAAAGATTTTGATTCCAACCCTGAGGCACAACGCCGAAGAAAAGGAAGACCTCGCATTAGGTGGCACAAACAAGTAGAAGATACCTCAACCATCTTTAAGGGCTCAACTGCAGTTACTGTCGAACTCCAATTTCATCCAGGGTTGTAGCGCCATCTATGCAAATAAATAACGACATTTGCAATATATTTTTCTGAAAATGCATTTGCTTAGTTCAAGTCTGACATGAATTAACCCTTAAGAAATTTTTTATATCAAAAGTGAAATATGTACTAACATAAAGGTAACTCTTGTAAATATGTATAAAAAATACTGCTGAAATATTGTATTGAAATTGCAATCAAGTTTGAAATTTGTTTTTACTTTCAGGTCAATTCGATGTGCATAGTAACACAATAATTCGCACTGGCGAATCTCAGGCAATAGGGGGAAAATTTATACAAGGTCTCGAATTGGAAACTGCCGAAAAATGTCAACGGCTATGTTGTGAGACGTCGAATTGCGACGTCTATGTATTTGAAGAGAAAATTGACAAATATTGCTATTTATTCCAATGTGGATCACCTAAGAATTTCCATTGCAAATTTACGCGGCATCCTAATTATACGAGCGCTTTAATTACTCAATACAGTAAATCAGTGCTTACGACTACACCTAGACCAGTTGCTCATGTATTTTTGCCAAATATTTCAACACAGGAGCAGGAGTTGATTAGTCTAAAGTTGAAGCCCGAAAAAAATGTATTATCTTCAACATCTCAGCCAATTGAGATTGTAACAAGTGAAAACAGAATAATGGTAGCAACTGCTAAAGAAAGTAATAATGTTTTTTGAATTCGTTTTCATAAAGTTTAATCATTTGTATGAGTAGATCACAACTTAACTTGTGGACGCTTTGAATTCCCTTGTCATTCCGGAGAATGTATAGCTATTTATAATGCATGCAATGGAATACCGCAATGTGTTGATGGCAGCGACGAGGGGCCAGAGGTTTGTAAAATTAAAAATTCTATAAAACGACATTATAAAATCAGAAATTTGTAAATGGTTTTAGTGCTCTGCAGCCACAAACTCCATCAAAACCAATGAGCATCATCTGCAAAATTTGAAAACGGAAATTATAGACCAACCACAAACTTACCGGCATAATTTGAAAAAATTCCAGCAAGCTGCACTCGATATTCCTTTCAATGGAGAAAGAGAAGTCTCAGGCTCGGTTCCTACTGTTTGGACAAATCAAAAAGTCCAAGCCGATATGCAATCAGATATAGGTAGGTATAATGAAGGATTCATACTTTTGTTATCAATTTAGGGAAATTTATCGTGAACGAGAACTGAATCGTTTGTATTCGACGTTTTAAGATCGCACCACTTTCGGACGGAAAACTAACATGCAAAATTCAGCCAACAATATTATCAATTTGGATGAGCCGATTGAAAAAACATTTCCAAACCAGAGAGAAATGTATGCCCAACTTCCGCCTATGAAAAGTTCGTTTCCAACACCACAGCTTGTTCAACCAACAGGTTTGTTTGAATTTACTTTACTTTAGTTATGAAAATGGAAAAATTTTAATTTTATTTTTCTATAAGCTCACGTCTTTGTTTCAAAGGCAAGATGGCCGTCACAACGACAGCAATGGCAAGTCGAGAGCCAAGACCAAGGACCTCCATATGACATGCATGATCAGCCGCCCAATATGCATTCCGAACCGAATCATATACAGCCATCTGATGAAGAAACAATAAGCGCTGGTTCGAGAACAATTATTGACAATTCTTCGCCGAAAGCAAAAACACAGGACAGCACAAGTCATCAAGAAAAAAATGAAGATGACACAGATTATTCAGAGAAAACTGTAGACAGTTCAAAGAAGGCACCTGTATATAGAAGTTAAATTATAATTAATAATGTTTTAGTTAATGTGTCCATTTTATAGATGGTGGCAAAGCCCGATGTAGCAAAGACAAAGACTCATCCTGTCAAAGAAGCGCCACATGATTCTGTCGCAGAACAGTACAAAATAATTGAACAACATTTAGAAATCAAATTCACAGATCATGATGGGCAATCTGAAAGACCAAGAGGAGCAGTTTTATCTTTGACGTTAGGTAAGAATATTTAATTCATAATTATTCCCGCCTATTCCCGGTAGCGTTTCTCATGTTTCGTGTCGTTGTAAAACAATGTTCAGATTTTTTTTTTTAATTTTTGTTAACAATTTTATTTCCTTTTCCTATAAGTTTACCATCATTTCAATTCATTTGTCGCAAAAAACACCGACTAAGAAACGAAGTGAAATACGAGTCGTTTACGTCAAACGTCAACGGGAATATGGGTGATTATTACAGATAGTAGCATTCGAACATTTTAGATAGATTTTTCTAAATTACGTTCTGGTACTTAAAAGTTGGGCTAAAGAAGTCACTAAAAGAGAGCAGCGAGCACTTTCCTTTACTGCAAATTTGCTGTAAAACTGTTCTAATGTCCAGTTTTAACTGTCTAGTGTCTATATATTTCGTTTAACTTTTTTTTTAGATTGCTTTATGAAAAAAAAAGTTTACAAAAAAGCAAGCATACAAAAATGCTTTTTGCTGTTCAACGCGTTCCCGTACTTTTGAATTATTTTGCATCGCGGCGAGAGAATTTGTTCGCACTGAGAGCAATGACATTCAACCAAAATTGACCCCTAAAGTACTTGAACAGCCCTGGGGTGGTATGCATAAAACCACAGTATTTACTTCAAGTAAAAGGTTTAAGTAAATACTGAAATTGAAGTAGAAGCTCCGATTTTCAGCATTTACTTCGTTTCGTATGCATAAAAATAAGTTTTTACTTGATAGCAAATACTGAATTCATTCAAGTAAATACTTAAAATTCATCCAAAATCATAGTAAATACTATTTTTTTACAAACGGGTTTGAAAAATGTACGGTTGTCCACATCCATCGCCTTGAGCTTTTTAGTCATACTAAACTAGTTTCTTCAAGGGATCCGGGTTTTTTATGTCAAATAAATAAAACACAAATTTAATTTTCTAATTTATTTTTTTTTTTTTTTTTTTTTTGAAAATTTAATTTTTTGGTTTGTTTATATTGACAATTCGAGACTTCGCTCCGGGCTCCGGTATTTGAAACAATCTTCAAGAAAGAAGGACATGAAACTCAGCGTCAAGCATCAAAAAGTTCAAAAATGATGGAGTCATTCAAAAATGTGGTCCCTTTATTCGCTACAGTCATAACGAGCTGACGAAGGAGCTATACCGAAGAGATTTACAACAAATGGGACCTCCACATCCTGTTCCTGTGTTCCTGATAAATACGGTTGTAAGAACCTTGAATATTTACGTCTCTGTAATTATTCAATCAGCTTATTTACGGGTTTAGTTTGTCCATTTGCATTGGCGCTATTCTACGATACCCGGAGGCCCAGAGCTTAGCTTCAATGAGGGCCGAGGCCTGTGCTAATGTCTCTATTACACACATTACATACATACATACATACTAAACTAGTTTCTTCAAGTGACAAGTGATGGCAACTAAAGAGTTAGAAATTTTGTCAATTTGCCAAATGCATCTTACCAATGAAATATTCACTTAACCACTCTACATTTTCTCGTTCAAAACGATACAGTTGCTTGAAATTTGCTTCGGTCCCCGATCGTCGTTCCTTATATACCTTTGTGGAGTTAACACGTATATACTCTGCCATTCTGATTAGAATATAGACTTTTCTTTTTTAAATTTGAATCACTATACGACCTTAATCGCTTTAAACTCGATCTGTGACTAAAGTCTCTTAGTATTGCTCCTTACAAAACTGCTAAATTCAAGAAAAAGTAAATGCTATGAAATTTTCAAGTTGGTCGATAGCAACTTTAAAAATGTCCAGTATTTACTGAAGAAAAAAAGTAAATACTAGTTTTTATGCATTCCAAAAAAGTATTTACTGAAAAAATTCATCCGAAAAAAGTATATGCTTTTACTTGAAGTAAATACTTAATTTTTAGTATTTACTCCGTTTTATGCATACCAAAATAAGTATTTACTTAGAAAATCCCCAGTAAAAGCATTTACTGTCTTTTATGCATACCACCCCTGATGTCTGTCACATTGCATTACATGATTGTATAGAGACTTTCTATGTAGACATTGATTTGGTTAATTTAACTAATAATGTGAGGTGATTTTCAAACCTCTCGGCGAAGTTTTTCTTCAATTAAGGTTTAAGTGCACTACTATCTGTTGTTTTTATATAAATATTGTTTTTGTCTCTGATATTTTTGTATTTATATGAATTTTATTTTTTCTAGGACTTTTAGTGACGGGAATTATTGTAGTTCTGATCGGATGCCGATTACGAACAGTCGGCCGACGAGGAAATCGTCATGGGGGGAAAAGTAGTTACGCACCTGATGAAGACTTTTTAGTCAATGGAATGTATTTGTAAATGTTTAAGACATACAATAAAACAATTGGTATAATACAACACACATATTACGGAGATGAGTTTGCTTTTCTTACAAAATGAAAAAAATCATTTAATATTTGATTAAGAAATGCCAAAGAAAAGCAACTTAGAATGTGCGAATTATTACAAAATGATCTAGATGCAAGAGGATGCAATGCCAGAGCCCCAGGAAGGCTCTCCCAATAATCCATCATTCAATAAACCTACAATGCTTTGAATTTAATTTACCAAATAATACTTACCATAATTTCTATCTATAAAATGATCTCAGATGTCAGTAAACTGATATGTTAATGCGAACGCATTATGTGGTACAAATTTCACGAAGATCGATTGAATATTGTAGGTATCATCGGATAAAAACTCTGTCCTTTACACGATATATAACTCACACATTCACAAATAGAGATGTGAGATTTTTTATCCATTTTTTATTTTAAGCAGAATGAATACAATTAAAAAAATGATTGCCATCAGAGGTGATTAAAGTCGCGGAATACTTCTTTCTCCTATTGTATGGACACCAGGTCGTATACGCAACCTTTTTGAGTTTTTTTTGTACGCATTCTTTTAATGATTTCCGAGCCTAACTTAATGAAGCACTTGTTGCTTGCCAATATTATAATGATTGAATAGCAATATGCGTGTAAATCATTAGTTCTTAAGAGAACACAGGAACTTTAGTTGGATTTATAGTTACATATAGTTACCCTACACCACTAATTCGTTACACATTACACTCATTAGTATGGCCCCATTTGTATACCCTCCACAGGAATGTATATTCACTTTCCCATTACATTTTCGTCATGTCCGTCTGTCTGTTGAAAACACAATAGCGTCCAAAAGAATCGACATAGGCGAATGAATGAATGAAATTTTGTGAGAGGACTTCTTTTTACCGTCGTCGCGTCTTTCGGTTGGTATTGAAAATGAGCTTTGTCGGTTGAGCAGTTCTGGTACCTTGCATACAAAACTAATATTAGAACCATGTGTTGTGTACCTACTTAACAGACATGCCTAAAATTTTGCATGACTTATATGCAGTGGAGGTTATTAGGCTGATGATAGCACTTTCATTAGTTAACATTAACATACGCACTTTTTTTTTTCAAGAGATTTCTTTGTTGCAATGGAAGGTGGAAATTTTGACAAACATCCGAGAGTAAATTTATCTTGAGAATATGTATATACTTTCTTATTCGCCATACAATTGTAGGTCCCTGATTCTATTCGTCCCAAATTAATACAAACGATTGGTTTTTAGGTTATTGTTTAGACCTAGACTTTTATATGCATCAAATATTTATTTTTAAAACTAACTCCCTTTCCGAGAACACACATTTCTGTCTTCTGGAGAAATTGAGTCGCCGTTATGATATTGGACTTGGAATAATGACATTTCTCGTCGATATGACGGATTCTATGGTTCCAAAATATTTTTATCGAAGATTGGACATAGCTCCCAAATGTTCGGAGAGATAATATTTGGCACAATACTGCGGATTTCCATTAGGCACCCCGCATCCAACAAACAAACTTTACAAGTAAATAAAAGATATGTTTCCATTATCTGCTGGCAAAATCAAATTTAAATAAATTTTTTTAAATTGAAAAGAGCAATATGGGTTCGATGGATTCAAATTCTTCTTTATTTAAACAATGAAGTTGTTTTTTATTTAGTCTCGACAATTGACTTTAAACATTATCCTCTTAAAACTCGACATCCAAATAAATTTCAAAGGGACTCGCAATACTCTTGATGGTATACTAGGAACATTCAAATGGTAACTTCATACTTTTCCCTCTTAGTTTACGTTTCAGTTACTGGAATAAACAATTTTTAACAAAGTATGTATTTAAATAATTATATTATCTAAGGTTATGTTTAACTTCATATCTTACATTATTCGGTACGCGTTGGTATATTTTCCATCACTACAGCATTCCCTATTAATCTATGCTGGTTTATTCTATTTAGTCTTAATAAGAAATCAGAACGCAAGTGTCGCATTTGTAATGATCTTCTTCGTCGATTCCATCTGAGTCTTGGATGTTGCCCAAGCAAACATTGTGGTAGTTCCGAAGGGCTCCATTTTCCGCCAACACAAGTTGCACCTGGGGGCCCAACTTCCAGTACATATCCCTTATCACAATCATACATTATTTGCTTATTATTAACAATCTGGAAATATAGAAATTGAATTATGTAATAGAAATCTGTTATGATTGTAGGGAATGAAATGTACAACCGTATTAAACTCTGAGCCACAAACCAGTAAGAATAGACCGTCGACTCCTCCCACATAACGGACTTTGCCTACAAGCTGCCGGCGGGCCCAGGATTTTTCATGTATTGGTGCTGTACAAAATTAAAGGAGCGCCATTAACGCACGCATACTTGAAAAATCCTAGGCCCATGGTATAGCATGGAAAATCATTGCCGCCATTAATTTTGACATTTACACGTATTCACAGATAGGGTAATATTTTCCTGGGGGAATCGGGTAGGTGTACGGGAAGTCGGCGGTCTATTCTTACTGGTTTGTGCTCTGAGCTGAGATTAAATTAGCTATTGCACGAAAAACTGATTTGTGCAATAAAAGTGGCAAATATAATAAGCACTCTGAGAGCATATAAACGTCAAATGATTGACACAAAGTATTTGCGTTTTTTTGATACTGAAAATTGTCAAGCGATAGCAATTTGTTAAAAAGTGTAAAGGCCCCGACCCATAGAATCTGTCGCATCCGTTGCGGCAACGTATTCGACTGACAGGTTGATAGAATACACAGCAGCTTATGGAAGGTGACCCAAGAGTAACGTACGTGCCGGATGCGACGGATAAAGTGGGTTTACTTTCTACTTTTCTGTCCGTCGCATCCGTTGACAGTTGGCAAAGCTTGAGAGGAAGCATTTTCATTGGTGGAAATATAAGATAATGAGAGAAACTCTCTCTCATATGTCATCTGCTGTCAACGTATGCGACGGATTCTATGGGACTGTTCGTTACGTCGAATACGTCAATCCGTCGACGCAACGGATGCGACGGATTCTATGGGCCGAGGCCTAGTGCGTTCATTATTGGCCGCGTTCCACTGACCGCTAGATGACTAGCGGCATGTCAAACTCCATATAAAAAAAACTGACATTTCAGCATTTGCGCTAGAGCTCTAGCACATTTTGTGAAATATCCTTTTCTGGGAAATTTTTCAATCGAGCGCAAAATGAACTACTAGATTGAAAAAAAAATAACGAACTGTCAAAACAAAAGTGAAAGTGCAGAAGTCAAATATTTCCAATTTGGTGTAAAATGGGAATTCAAACTTCTATGTAATTAACATACATTGTATTTGTTTATTTAAATTATAATGTATTAATAAATATGCGGCATGATGGCACAAAATACATTTCTGACTCTCATGAAGATGAAATAATACGAATTCAAGTTGGTTATAATGTCACTTTGCCTCCATCAGGGATATTATGTGCTAGATAACTAGCGGTCAAAGAAACGCGACCATTGTCATCGACATCGCAGCAGAAGGTAGTTCTCTTTTTAAGCTCATTTAATGATTGTTTTAGGCTGTTCCATTACTTTTGTAGTAAAAATGGAAAAGACTGTCAAAATGGCAGTGGTGGGGTGGGGATGAATTCTCTCTCAAAGAGAATAACTTACGAAAACGTAGGGAACGCTTTGTAATACTATAATAACTATGAAAAATGACAGAAGATGCATTGTTTTTCCATAAATTGCATAATGAATCCAAGTATGTGGAAGATTTTGTACTGACTGAACGACAATGATTCGAGAGGAGATAAATAAAAACCTACATTATTTTCCCGCCGTCTGATACCATTTTTATACCAATTTCTTTCTCATATCACCGGAAATCAAAAGACTAATGCAAATAGTCGTTAAACTCGCATGCCAAATGGGACAACAAATTTTAAATCATCTGTCAATTTTTAGGTGACTGACACTACTGACAGTTTTTTCAATTCTTACTCAAAGAAAGTTGTTAAGTAAAAACAAGTAAGAATCTCAGTGGAGGGGTAGGTAATATCTTTTACGATTTTTTCAAGTTAAGCAATGACATTGAGTAAAAATGCGTAAAAATTCGTGAGATTTAAAAGTAAGAGAACAGACCTAGTGTGTTGGACAGTTGGACTAGATATTAAACTTGTGACTTGTAAGTCATAAAGCTCTGTAATAAATCTCTTTAAAGAAAACATGGCAAAGCAATATCTGTACTGAGAAAACCTTTGCCTAATAGTAAAAAAAAAATACTCACTTTCCTAACATATGGACGATAGTCATACAGTCCCATATTTCCGACCAGCAGAACTTTACCATTTGGTATATATCCAGGAAATGAACAATACACTTCTTGACACTGAGGTGTTTCGCCAGTCCAATTACCAAAGGAACATGTTACAACATGATCAAAAATATTAACAACATCCTTTCCGGTTGGATCTACTAGTACGTAACCGTCTCTACATCTAAACGTAGCTTTCATTCCATGTTCGGTTTTGGGTGCCAAAACCATTCCATGCTTTGGAGATTTGGGCATTTCCTTACATCTTGCTGGTATACAACGTGGTATTGTACTCCATGTTCCATTTCTACAAGTGGGCTGGCTTTGTGAAGCAATCGGAAACTCATAGTGTTCTGAGCAATTTACTTCGAGACTTGTTCCATGGTCAACTTTTTCGGTGTACGGTGAAGACAGTTGCGGTGGTGCTGTTGTAGCTACATATGGCGTAGCTGTTGTATTATCAACTGGTACTATCTCGACTGGTCGAACTTTCCCTTGTGATATTGCTGGAATTACACATGGAGCTAAGCACTCCGGAAGTGGATGATGCCAACGTCCATCGATTTGGCAAACACTTGAAGCATGACCTTCGAGAAGCATGTCGGGTAAACATCTAAATATTATGCTGGCTCCTAATCCGGTCCCAACGTCGGTGTTTTCGATCCAACCATTGTAAAGTGTTCCAGGATGGCCACAGTTGATTTCTTTAAATAAACAAAGAAAATAAAAGTGTATTTGCGTCTGTTCTATTGTTTTTATTGTTGCAAATAATTAAGTGCTGAAACGGCATGCTAGAATGTGAGTATATGAATAAAGTGCCTTCAAACTACTTAATCAGGCCTATTCGGCAAGATCTTTTATTCTGTTATAAATCATAAAAGATCTCGACCATAAAAGATCTTTTATAAATCGTATTCAGGGTTTCGAACTTTTACGAAACTCTGTTATGGAACTTCGAAACTTGAAAATCTGTTACGAAGATGGCAAAACAAACCGCAGAGTTTTTTATGCATAGACGGTAAAATGTAGGCTGAAAAGAGTGTGTTTTGAATTATTACAAACTTAATAATAGTGTAATAAATACTGGAACATCTTTTTAGGAAAAAGGCAACAAAAACTACGAAAAGACGAAAAGAAATATATTGCTCTTACATGGAGCAAAATCCAATTGGAAAACTCTATTTCAAGTCAGTAACCAACTGAATCGATCTCGATGTACTGGATGCGCCAAATTATGTCGTAATAAATGCCAAGATGTTGGAATAAAAAACCAAGATGTTCCTTCCAGTGCTTCGTGTTATCTATTTTCACACGATGTCGATTCTGCTGATGCTTGCGTATCGCATGCAGACTGTTATAGGATATCCGAGCCGAGGAATATCAGAATAAGGATATTCAATATTTGGGAATGCGGTCGCGCATTTTAGTGGCACAACAGATAAACCAAAAATGTGGTTGCTTCCTATTGATGCCTGATATGAACTGTATCCGTACAAGTCACGAGAAACTTGAAATAAAAATCCAACTTTACATCGTCATCACATCATTAGAATAATACAATCTACCTGAATTTGAAATAAAATGGTCGTATTCGTGTCTTGCGTAAGTTGTTCGAATTTTTTCATTAGAATTCTAGCATTCAGCTTATCCAATCTAAAGAGCTGAGGAAAGCGCACATCAGGGAGTTCAAATGGATTACTATTTAATCCTAGTTCCAGTCCAGCCAAAGTGATCGGTGTTTTCGGGTAAACCAAAAATATAAATTTCTAAATTATTTTCAATTACATACCCACTTGTTTATACACATTTATTACACTGGTCTTCTCTTGTAAACATTTCGTTGACGAAAAATTATAATACATATCCATTTCAATCCAAATCTTTCTAATAAATAAAAAAATTTTTATGATAAAAGTCACAAAATTCTGTCTTTTATTCTGTTATGATAACAGAATTCATAAAAGATTTTTGCACGCAGAATACCAATTCTGGAGATCGTAAACGATTTTTTGACATTTCAAACAGAATAACAGAAAAAATGGATAAAAGATTTCGCCGAATAGGCCTGAATAGCAGAGTGGGCTTAAGTTTTAAAGCATGCAATACTTGGAAAAAACTTTAGAAACTAGTGGAAATATGTTTTCTTGCTGTTTTACCTTCAAATATAGAATACTCGCTTAACATTTTTTGTCTCTATTTGGCCAGGTCTCCACATAATTTGAACTAGCGAATATCTAATATTGCATCTTAGCATAATTTTAACAGATTAACTGGGCGAACCCTAGTTGTTTATAAAACGTTTCTAAAAAAAGTACCTACTATTAAAATGCAAAATATTTGGGGAGCCTTTCGTGAAGTTAAAATCAGATTCTTAGAAAAAAATAAGGAAAATAAGCATGAAATCATCAAATGGTAGTCCTTTCTTTCACTCAACGTTGCTCTGTTATGGCTTCAGCACTGGCAGCTTTAGATACAAATTATAGAATGACCTTTCCGATCCATCACTATATAACCTCAAAACGAATGTGGACATAAACGACCTTATTCAAAATAAAATTGAGTGTTTCTCAACTCACTCATTCGCAAAGTTCGAAAAGAGCCAAGAAATGCAAAAATTTACCACCTCGCAAATGAACTGTCAGATTTTGTAAAGGGAATAGTTTACGCAGACTTCATAATTTCTCGCGACGATTTAGGCTCGGAAATCAACCGCGGAAAATTACGGAAATCACAAATGTGAAACTTGGACAGACAGTCGTGTGAATTGTTTCCAGTTCTTTTTAGGAAGATCTCTAAATGATGATAAGAATTAAAGTAAAAAATAGTTTTGAATACTTCATAGTCTTCTTACGCGATTTACGAAATGACATTTCCGAGGGGAGTTCACTTAAAGCACCGCAGAAATTTATACATTTACGAGCTGCATAAATTTATCAGATTTAAGTGAACACCCCTAAATCGACTTTACATAAATCTGGAATCAAACAAACAATTCATACGACTGTCTATTAAAGTTTGACATTTTTCATTTGCGTAACTTTCCGCGGTTGATTTCCGAGCCTAAATCGTGGCAGAAAATTATGAGGTCTGCGTAAACTATTCTCCATACAAAATCTGAGAGTTGATTTACGAGGTGGTAAATTTCTGCAGTTTACGCAGTCTATGAGGCTTTTACGCGTTTAAGTGAATACCCTTATTATGATTTATACACTGTGCCATATTTTAGTAGTCATAGAACAGAACACCAACGTATGTTAAGCTGATTTAATTCCGACCTTGACAATACATATTACAAAATAGAGTATAGAGCATTTATTTATCGACCCTAATAAAAATTTCACTCGATTTTGCAAATTTTCGTGGTTTTTAAAAACCAAACGCTTAAAAAATCACCCATTATAAGGTTGATTTCTTCAAAACTTAAGTAAAATTCTCATGTCTGGTCTGGTGTGCCGAAAACCACATTGCACCTTCGAAATAGGGTCAAAAATCGAGCTTTAAAACTGATCGGAGAGACGGAGACAGGAATATATCGATTTCTATTAATTCGCTTGAACATCTTACAAATGTAATATGTCTCTCATTGTTCTATCGCTTTTTTAACAAATAGACATCGCCAGCTGTCAGTCAGCAAATTTGACAACAATTGTGCATTTTTGTTGTTGCTTGCAAAGTCGATCTCTTCTGCTGTTTTTGTTTTTCAATTTAACTATGGCTGAATTAAGACGCTTGGAAGAATTTCAATCAGCCGGACAAACCGCGGTACTAATAATAATTTTTAGCGTCCAGGATAACTTTCACGAAGTCACAATGGCGAAAATATCCATATAAAATGGTCTATTGTGACCGTCAAAATATTTAAGTTTAAGGTTAAAAATGTTTATTGGTAAGGCCCAAAGTGTTCACTGACTAAACAATTAGCATCTCTCCGTAAATATATATAACAAAGTTGCTTATCTTTCTACTTAAGCTTCTATTAAACATGTCAAAAATGGTTGTGAACGCTAAAGTTCAAAGTGAATCAGTACTTAAAAAATGGAGTGCATATGACATGAACAATTTGTGAATAACTTTATGTGCACATCAAAATAATAAACTATTCAAACATTAAAACAAATTACGATACATAAAATATTTCCTAAACAAATTTGTGCATACAAAAACAAAAGCAGTCAACTATTTTATTTAAACACATTAAACGTCTAAAATAAAAAAACTTACCAGCAATTTAATTTTTTTCTTTAAAAAGTTCGATTTTGGTGTCCAGTAAAACGCTTTCGGAGATTCCTAACTTTCGATAAATTTATCCAAAATTTTCATTTCACTTTTGGATTTCAATTGAAAACTTATCTCTCAATCTCATTCAGAATTGGTAATATATATTATTGGTAGTATATATTATGGATAAACATAATGCATTGGAATATAACAAAAACAATCAATTAAGAAATTAATTCAACATTAAACGAATAACTACACATATATTTACATTAAAAGCAACAAATAAATAACAAATTTTCATCAAAATTTTAATGTGTACAACAGTTTAATTTTTTTTAGTTAAGTTTTAGTTTTGGAAGAAGCTGTTCTTGGTTAACCGAAACCCATCTGTTTTTTTCGGCAACATTTTGGGTGTATCCAAACTATTCTGTTATTACCGCTTCTGTAAAATAATAATGTAATAGAACGTAAACACAAATGTGTTGAAAAGTTTATTTAAAAAAAAAATAGATTTTTTATATAAATATACTTTAAATGGAAAGTGCAAATGTCGCAAGTGTTGCAGTAATTTAAAATTTTCCATATAACATCAAGAGATGAATGTTTTTTTTTTTTTGAAAGGACGAATGCGAAGTGGACGATTTATGAAGGTACGAGTATATTTTGAAAATTCTATTATATATAATTGTCAGCTATATACATTTTATGAAAAATGTTGAATTTACAATTAAAGTAACAGCCTTATCTAAAAGACTACGTGCCTTATAAGTTTAATCATTTTGAGTTTAGATTTTGAATTTACTGAAGCTCACAATTCCGCAATGGGTAAACTAAAGCCATTGTGAACTTAAGCTCAATAAATTTAAATTCAAAAATAAATAAATAGAATTCAATTTGTAACAAAAAAAAAATATGTTTCTAAAATACGAAATAAATATGAATGTAACCCAGCTAAGATGATATGGAGTACCATGAATGGACTCAATTAGCACTATGCCTAATCTCTGGCCTCTGGATGCTTCCAAAGTGGATTCCTTTCCGCCGGAATATACGATTTCCCTATCTATCAGGGGTTAAAGCAAAAGGCCTAGCACTACAAGTTGTGGGTTTTTCTGTGGTGGTAATTGTCCGATGAATCAATCACCCCTATTCCCGTTGGCGTTTATCATAAACGACTCGTATTTCACTTCGTTTTTTAGTCGATTTTTGTAACATTTTTTAAACAAATGAATTAAAATAATGGTGAACACATAGAAAACAAAACAAAACTGTTAACAAAAGTTAAAACAAAAATCTGCACATCGTTTTACAACGACACGAAACATGAGTCGTATACGAGAAACGCCAACGGGAATAGGGGTGATTATATGAATGTCTTAAAAGACTAGGAAATTTAATCCCCTCACTCGGCACCTTTACGCTCTAGGGGCTATCCAAAAACTTTTTTTTTCGCCTTGATTTAGACGTCGATTCCGATGCAGTGGATTTATAAAAAAAAACAAAATCAAGATGGCTGGACTTAATAAAAATCTTTATTAAATTTTTCCGTTCACGTCGTCGTGGTTCACAAAAAAAAGAGAGACCTTTACCTGAAGTTGGTGGGATTTTATACATGACACATGACTGGAGGAGATAAAACGTACTACAGTAATGCTAATGACAATCATCTCCGCTCATAAGCTACTATTACACAAGCCCATCGTGTCAATTTTTGTCATTCTAACGTCATTATGACATCAGATTTTGTCTAAAGCTGTCACTATGTGTGATCGCCTGTCAAATGCCGTGTCATGCATAGTGCCACGCCGTGTGACACAATTGACACGACTTCTTCAGACCAAATAACTGATTTGAATTACTGCGTGATCGGCTTGTCAATACTGCTGGGACTGAATGAATAACATTTTGTGACAGGTTGCCATAGATTGACCACGTCCCACACTTGACAGTGCACGATTTTCTGCAATGTCATATATGCCGCGATTGACATTTTTTAACTGTTGTTGTTATTGTTGTTCGTGAAGAATAGACCCATTGAAAAAGGCCAAAAATGCAACCAGAATAATTGCTTTCCTGCTGGACTTCCAAAATCCAAATGGAAATTGCTTTCATTGCGGCAGAGGTGAATGTAAATGTGGTTGACGACGTCGGCTCCCGTCTTGTTCAAAAAAAAAATTTCTTTGGCTCATTTCGACAAATGCACGTAGCAATTTTGCTTAAAAACATTTGTTTTCACAACGCGATGCATCTATCACTTCTTAGCCCACACTACATGGTGTTTTTGTGGTGGCATAGAACTATCGTCAATGTCGCCGTCTTCGTCGGTGCTGCTTTTAAAAAAAATACTCCGATAAAACTTCAGAATCTCTTTACATTTTATACTAAATTAAAAAATTAAAACAAATAATAACACTAAAATAAAATGCATAAATATGTACCCTTTATCTATCGAACTATTGCCGATTCCAGCCGCCAGAAAAAGTTGAAATGACACTTACCAGATCCGCGCCACCCATATCACTGTCAATCTTATCAACCGTGTCACCGTGTCACGCGTCTTTTTCACGGAGAAAATGTCATCAATTTGGGAGCACCAGTGACACTGGCATGTCTATACATATTGATATTGTGTGATCGGGCATCAATTGGGGTTGGCACGCTCATGAATGGCATTTAGGTACATGACGATGTAATGAGTAAAATTTTTTGACGTCAGCATGTCAAAAATTTACAAGACTTTTGACATGTTGGTGTATAAAAGTAGCTATAGACGGCGATTTCTTCCACTTAGGGTGGAAACAGATAGAGAAATGTGTGTAAACAACTTTACTCTATCGAACTTGTGCAAATCGATGCAAGGCACACGCCAAGTACATGTTTCGAAAGATAAAAGTCTACTCTGACCATTATAAGTATCTTGTTGCCGCTATTTATGTTTCAAAATTCAACTTCCTTGGTCTAATAAAATATAGTAGTATATAGAAGCCGTGGGAACTTGTAGAAAAACAAGCACGAAGTGCTTTGCTTGAAAATTCGTAAGCAGTGCACAATCCCTGTTACTACAAATTTTCAGCTTTCAGAAATACCTTTTATAAATACTACATTTTAGTTCTGTAATTTTTTTTCTGCACTTTCTTACAAACTTTTTAGCAATTTTTCAACAAAACTCTGCTTTTGGCCATACAAATTTTATTTCAGATCCTATTGCTGGTGTGTTAACTTTACTAATCATTGAGGACGAAACTAACCTGGGGTGGGATTCTGTTAAATATGAAACGAAAACCGCTTTTGTTTTCACTAAATTTGTCCCTATCAGATCTGTGGCAATAGACAGAGACTGCTATTGTCGAAACGATATCGTTCGATCGTTTTCCTTTTCGTGATGTGGCCCCTGATTTCAGCTTTATACGATGGGAGTAAGGAGTAGATTTTCCTTTTAAATTAGATTATAAGTAAATAATATTTAGTTTAAAAAATGTATCTAAAAATTGGATGATCGCTAGAAAAGCAAAGGCAACGAACTACGTACATATATCAACAGAGATTCTGCACAGTAGTTTGGGTATATGGTACTAAAAAAAACTTCCAAGTCTAAAAAATTCATGGATTGAAGAATATTTCAATCTAAACTAATAATATTAGGTACCGTAGATAAAAGTTAATAATAACAACACAAAAAAATAATAAGCTCGGACTATTCGCGTTTATACTCATTATATGTACTTACCACATACTATTTACTACATAACAAAAAGGTCAAGAACGCTTTAGTTGCAGTTCAAAGCATTAACTACACATTGATATATAGATATATTTCAAACCTCATTCTATATAAAACATGACGAAAATCTTGCAAACAAATATCTAACATCTACTTTGTTTTTAGTTGAAACGACAATCCTACGACTTTCGCATTTTCTAAGTACTAGCTATTCAAATTATGATCATACCTTTGCATGTTGGTAGTACGCCGCTCCATTTTCGGTCTGCTCCGCATCTACTGGAGCCATCTCCTAATAGAGTGTATCCATAACGACATTCGTAACTCACTATTGAGTTATACGAGAGGGTGGTATAGGTAGCTTTTCCGTTTTTTGGATTCTCAGGCGTTGGACACACCACCGATGCCACAACTTTATTATACAGGGAATGAAAAAATAAATCAATTAGCAAGGATTATGTAATAATAGAAAGTACGGATGGATAGAAATATAACTTTAACCCCCAGTTTCACAGTGGGAGTTTAAACTATACTTTTAGTTTAAACTTTAGTTCAACAATTAATTCGGGTCACAGTTTCGTTTAAACCCTGAACAGAGTTCATTCTGTAGTTTAAGTAAAACTCAAAAATACAATAATTTGACGTTTTTTTGTGTTTTCTTTGAAAGAAAATCTATGGACTCAATTTGCTAAAGAAATAAGGAAGGATAGTGTGTGACTGTCAATGGTTATCGCTACCAGGAAATTTTATGTAGCTACCTAGTTTCTTATTCCATTTGAAAGACAATCACTTCCAATATCTTAGCAAACCAGTCGATTTCGCTTTCGTTCGCTAGTTATACGAAAACAGATTTCGTTTCATCTGAAATGGTCGATTTTGGGGCGTATTTCAATGGAAGAATCGCAGACGATTCGCCAAAACTCGGAAGAACAAAATGCGTACATTTAGGGAGAGTAATGTTCATAATATGTACAAAGATGATCAACGATTTTCAAATCTGCAGGATTATGCGATCTCAAAAAAAGAAGAATGTTGAAATTTGTATGAATCACTGCTCCTAGGTCACCCAAATGAAATTCTTGTTAAGTAACTCTAAAGTCTCATTCATATAATTTTTTATTTTGACATTTTTTTTTGCGCCTCATCTAGCTCATGGCAATTTAATGACAAGAAGCCATTACGTGAACAGTAAATTTTTCATTTGACGTCTATGGAAAGGCAGCCTCCAGATTCTTGACTGAGTATTTATGTCGTTTTCGGTTGGTCGTCCAGAACCGTCCGGAAGAACTCTCCGGGATTCTGAATTCAAATCCAGAAGCAAATTTCTCTTCTTTTCAGTATAAAAGAACTGTCAGTTGAGTACCAATCGAACGCTTTCAGGAGCGTTTGGATTGCCTCCGGACGGCTCTGGATCTGGACGACCAACCGAAAACGACATTAGTTGACAATTATAGTTTCGCTGTTGTAGTAAGAGTGACGCTCCTGACCAATCTACATTTACATTTAGGAAAAATTCTTCCCTGGTTGCGACAATAGTTTTGTCGCTGCTATTATTACACAATTTCAAATAATGAAGCACGTAAATAACGTGCTCGATCAGAGTTTAATCAAATTTAGAATATCTACAGGATCAACAACAAATTCCTTTAATTTTCTTCGACAACTTATTGAAAAAAATATAAAGAAATATTGAGAAAACAAGATAGGTACATAATCATGTTCAAAGTCCCCGTTTAAGAAGTTAGTTACGTAAGGAAACAAGTATAGTGCTGGCCTAATTATAGCTTAAGGTGGGTTTCCACATTTCGGTTCATTGGCAAAGTTTGACAGCTCTCGTTTATGTCATTCAATGACACCACTGTCAGTTTATTTCCACTTATGTCAAAAAATCATTTGTCAGTTCATTGACAATGAAATTTCGACAAATAATGTGTTTCAATTCACTGAAAGCTATTTCCACTTGCGCTGCGTTGTGAATTGTGGCGTTGTGTGAGCAAATACATAGGCACATAATGTAAATAAAACAAATAACATTTTCTTTTATAAAACATATAACATATAAACATATAAAATCAAGTGAACAATATGTAACTTTAAAAAAATAAATTTATCGCTTGAAAATTTAAAAATTTGTGATGACAATCGTACACCCTACGGGCTCCACCATTATTCATTTCATAAATTATGTTTATGATTTGAAAATATTTTGATTGAATCGCTCTAGGTTTTTGTGTTTTATTTGTCGGCTAAGTTGAAGAAAGCCGAAAATTGCAAAATATGTAAAATGCAAAATACATACGTATGAAATGAATAGACCAGACTTCAAACCTATTTTACATGCGAAAGCGGGTCGGCCCTGTAAAACGATTGAACCACCTTGTATTATCAAAATGTGTCTAAGCGTGATGCCAATTATTTTTCTCTGTCAATTAGGTCCGAAACACACATGCGATTTCAATCGCGCGTCTGTTTAGTCGCAAAAAATTAAGCACACACATTTTAATGTGAATGCGCGCACATAAAATCCAAAATTATGTGTGCGCATTCACATTGAAATGTGTGTGTTTCATTTTTTGCGACTCAGAAGTCGCACGATTGAAATCGCATGTGTGTTTCGGGCCTTAAAGACAACGTTTTTTTTTTGTTTGACAATTCAGCTATTTCCACTTATCCAGTGGTTTCTTTGTCAGTTATTGATAAACTCTGTTAGTCAATTCACTGACAGGCAATTTTTCGCTATTTGCACTTGCCAATTTCTTAAGTGGCATACAAATACGCCAATTGTCAATTTCAAATTGACAAGTGGAAACCCAGCATTAGCCTGGTGTTGTCTATCAGCGGTATTAATAAAAAAAACCCTATCCGCTCTTTAACCCATCTCATAGCTAGCAAACGGATAGTGGACTTGTTCGTTTGATAACTTTTAATATTCATAAATACATGTTATATCCATATTAGCTATCCACTCTTTATCATTAAACGCACGGCAGCACTGCGTCCAAACTGTACCAAACACGGTTGTAAATCTGTCATATTCCATCGGCTGACACTATCATGTTTAGAGCATGTAATGTGCTTCCGCTTGCGATTTTTAGATTCACTCTGAAATTCTCTTTCAGCTTTTCTCGCGTCCAATCGAACTTTTTGTTGGTATACGTGTATTTGAATTTATGTGGATAGCAGTTAAGGTTATCTCTGTGAGTGAGTGAGTTAACCACTCTCTATACGCCGAATATGGTGAGTTAAGTTATCCGCTCGTTAAGACATGTCAGTGAAAGCTAAGATATGTTTATGAATAAGAATTACGAGTTATTAGATGTGTTAAAGCTCATTCGCCGCTATTCGGTATTTTTTAATACGGGGGTATGTTTTTAGCTTGCGAATACAACAAAACAGCAGAAACAAATAAATTGCTTTGTGCGTGCAGAAGTAGGTGGGTGCTACAATTTGGCCTTATTCATTGTCTATTAGTGTTATATCAATAGGTCCTTTTGCGCTTCTCACTAAAAATAGCAAAATAAGGGGGTATTCCCAAAATAATAAGTAGGGCATAGTTATCCCTTTCCACACTTTACTTCCTTTCCACACAACTACCAAAAAATATATCTAAACTGATGAGACGTTTGATTTAAAACAATTTTTTTTATATCACTAAAAAGTATGGGAACGGTTTGACAACAAATTTATGAAATTTTTAATATTCATTTCTGTTTGAGAAAAAAAGTAACATACATTTGCTAGGTAAATAATATCGTGAGATTTCTGAATCGGTAAATTTTGTGTGTACAGAATTTAGTAAAGTTTCATAAATGTTCGTAAAATTGATCGCGTACGCGAAAAGACTAAAGTCTTATATTTCATGTTGTTTGATTGAACAAATTTGATGGATCTTGTTTTTGCCACTATCAGGCACTACATATTGTCGTTTCTTTTTCAGTTATGTCAATCATTACTAAAATATTGTTTGTCAGTTTATTGACAGCTATATTCAATAGCGCTGTCAATACTCAACTGTTATCCGATTGTCAATCTTGTGTAATTTTTAATCAAATTTACCAGTTAGCTAACGAATTTCAGAAAAGTATGTTTTTTGTGTCAATGGAAGATTGTGTTTTTTTGTTTATGTTGAATGCTTTCAGACACTTCGTTTCGCCCAATAAAAAACGACATTCGTTCTATAGTTTTAAGGAACATTCACATGGGAGTGAACGAACGAATTGATGAAATGCGAACAAACCACTTTTTATGCATTTATAAACAGAAAATTGCACAAATTTGTTCGCATTTCATCAATTCGTTCGTTCGCTCCCATGTGAATGGTCCTTTAGTACTTTCTGCAACAAAGTACACAAATGGACCTAATGCCATTTTACAAAGCATTCAATGTAGGTATGTATATGTACTTACAAACACATGTTGGAAGTTCCTTGGGAGTCCACGAACCATTGGCCTGGCAATAACGCTCATGTTTGCCCACGAGTTCATAACCATTACCACAATTATATACAACACGACATCCAAATGAGTAACATTCCCCGACATGCCATCCATTAGCAGGATCTTCAGGCTGTCCGCAAGATCTAGCTGTTAAACGGAAGATTGATTTGACTAACTAAAGAATCACGTTAACTTTGACATAAAAGAAAAAATACCTTCGCATTGTATGTCCGGTCCGTACCAGCTTGCCTGTCCGTCAATAGCTAAGCACTTAGCTCTAGGAAAACCATTTGTAACGAACCCATTAAAACAATGATATTGTACGGTAGAATCTAAATCAAAAGTTCCTTGCTCTGGCAAAGCAGAATGCCTAGCGTGGTCAATAGTAGGTGGAACGAGGCAATAAACTGAAATAAGTTTTTTTAAAAAGGTCTATTTAGAAAGAAACATTTAAAATAAAGGAGATGTCAAACTAGGTGTCACATAGAGGATGTTCGGATTTCTATAGTTGACTAAGAACAGCACTTGTCTCGTTTTTTTGTTGGCCTAGATTGATCCCTTGACAATTTTTTCAATTGTCGTCAACGGTGGGGTAGCCGATAAATCTAGTCTACAAATTTCTGTTTGAATACTCAGTTGACATTTTGCTGCGTCAAAATTTTTTCAGCAGTTCAAAGTGTTTTTTGGAATTAATAAAAAAAAATTATTTATTTTGCTCAATATTTATATTGTCCGTTTATGTAGGTATGTAGGAATATGCTAAATTCGTATTACTAAAGATATTTTAAAACTGAAGTAGGTAAATCGACTTAATCAACGCGTTCAAATCTAGAAATCCGAATTTATAGGTACCTACTCTTTCAATTAATATTCACAAAAGGAATTAAAAGTAATAGATTTTTTGAATTAAGTAAAAATGGAACAATGGAACAATGGCCGCTTTCTATTGACCGCTAGATGACTCTGAAATGATGAAGGTGAAATAATGAATTCAAATTTGTTCTATGTAATGTCACTTTGCGGCTGCTGCTAGATCTCTAGCGCCAACGTTCCTCCATCAGGGATATTATGTGCTAGACGACTAGCGGTCAATGGAACGTGGCCAATGAAGGTGTAAAATAGATATTCAGCAACATTAAATGGACCAATAAATGTACTTACTATTTTGCTTGCAAGCTGGTTCAACACCTGCCCAATTTCCGTCTGCCTGACATAAGCGGCTTTCTAGACCTACAACATGATAACCCTTCGGGCAGCCATAAGTAGCCGCAGCACCAAAATGTCGTCCAGCTACAGCGACTGTACCAATTATTGGCTGTGATAATTCTGGACACTCTCTGTCTGAAAGGTTTTTTTGTGTGTTAATATATTTAACGTTTAAAATAAATTATAAATGAGCAAGCATATAAAAATGAAAAAAGTTCACATAAGCCAACATTTGATTAAGAATACCTGGTTTTATACAAGACATTCCACAAACTCCATCGCAGAGACATTTCTTTTTTTTACTTTTGCAGTCCTCATCGGAAGAACATTTCCTTAAGCATTTTTGTCCAAAAAGTGTTGCTTGTTCTTCATCTCTCGGACAATCGATAGAGGGCGAATTTCTTGGATTCTTGTATATTTTGCTATCGTCATCTGCTTCAGCAGATTCTGCATTACTATCTAGGCTTTCTTTTTCGTCTGCCAAAAAATCGTCCGAACCCGATGGAGCAGATAAACCTGTAAGTATAAAATTGATAAATAGAAATAGATAGGTATATTGGTTGTATAGAAAATAAGGCCCCAGGGAATAATGACCAAAAACGCGAAACAACAGCAACAACTTTCTATTTTGGAATTAAGGTCTTATATAATTTATTTGGGGTCTTATTTCGTTCTCTTATGGGTGTTATTTCATTTTTGTGTAAAACGGCATTCTATTTGGAGGTGAAGGAAAACCGAGAACAAAATATAAGCTTTGCATATACCCAAACTCACACCTACCTACTCCAAATCCTACATATTGACCACAAGAAGGGAGTTCCAGGGTATCATACCCCCGGCTTATATCCTGTAGAGTCAAATATTTTGTATGACATCACCCTAATCAACACTTCCCTATTACATGTATTTTGACATGAGATTCGCTAATCATCTAGCGGTCATTCACAACCTCCGAATAAGAAAATCACTCGACGACCTTAATCTAAAAATACGAATTAGCTATTTTGAATCTGACAGCTGAAATTCGACAAGTCAGATGGCCCTCCTCAGAGAACTACTTCTTGATGCCAATGATTCAATGGTGCGTCTTGCAATGTATTTAAAACGACTAAGTCATCATCGAAGTATTGGACCGCTCCATTTGGAGGAGAAAATTATCAACATACGGGGAGAAGCATGACTAAAGCTGGCAAAAATTACAGGGTCTCATTTTTTGCTGATATGGCAAAACGATGCTGAAATTCTATTCATCAGAAATACTTTCCTCCGACAAAATTTTGGAAATAAGTTGACCGTAAGCTGTCCACGAAGTTATCTCCCTCTGCCTTTGATTTTTGATATTACTGGCAAGGTAGACTAGGCAGGAATTTTGTAGGCGTCAATAGGGAACTTCTTATTGAAGACGACGACACTTTTCGTCGGGAAACTCTTTACCAGCGAAGCTCTTTGAATATGGTAGTGATGTTTTGGTAGGGAGCATGTACCAAATCATCAACCAAGTATGGATGGAAGAAAACATGCCCCATATGCCCTATTTACAAAAAAGGCCATCCTATGTCTTGCGAGAACAATCGAAGCATATCCCTGCTTAATGTCGCATACAATATCCTATCCAACGTACCCATACTGTGTGAACGTTTTAAACCATTCTGCAAAACACTAATCGGCAAGTACCAGTGTGGCTTCCGTCCCGACTATAGACGAAATTTTAACCTAACCTAAATTTCCACACTGAGGCAAATCCTGGAAAATACCAACGAATTTCAAGTCGAAACTCACCACCTATTCATCGACTTCAAACCCTCGTGATAGCATACATCTTCAGGAGCTCTATATGACGATGATCGAATTCGGAGTCCCGGCAAAACTGACTCAGCTGTGTCGGTGGAAAACACGTGCTGAAACGTGCAATTTGGAAGTAGTTCCTCCGACCTATTTCAAGCATGCACCGGACTTCGGCAAGAAGACGCGCTATCACGCTATACTTCTTCAATCTTGTACTGGAGCAGATATTGCGCAGGGCATGTATCAACATGGACGGCACTATCTTCAACAGGTCCGTTCGGCTGCTAGGGTATATTGATATTATCGGTCGTTACCAGCGTGCTGTAATAGAAGCGTTTACGGCGATTGAAGAACAGACATAATCCGTTGGCCTTGAACTAAATGAGGACAAGACTAAGTACATGATATCATCAAACAAACAAGCATCTGTCCACCGCCTAGGACAAAACGTCACTATTGATAGAAATAATTTCGTGGTAGTTAAGGAGTTCACCTACCTTGGAGTAAACATGAACTCCACGAATGACACCCTAGTGGAGATCCAGCGAAGAATTATCCTAGGAAACCGTTGCTACTTTGGTTTGGTAAAACAATTGTGTTCAAAACTCCTAACTCGAAGGACCAATTGTGTGCTCTACAAAAAACCCTTATCCTGCCAGTTTTGCTTTATGATGCCGAGTGCTGGACGATAAGCAAGAAGAAAACGCTGATACTGAGCTCCTTCGAAAGAAAAATACTTCGGCGGATTTTTGGTCCTGTGTGCGAGGAGGGCGAATAGAGGAGAAGATACAATCGCAAATTCTATGAGCTGTACCAAGATGTGGATGTAGACCAAAAAGCCAAAACACGTCGACTATATTTTGGCTCGGCAATAATTTTCTTGCCAAAGTCCACCACATACAACATAGCTCTGGATTTTCTGTTTACGCTTATTATATAATGAACATTTTTACTTTCAGGAAAAACTATGTGCCGGACATTACAGTTGGAACTCTATTGCTAGTTGCGAATTGAGTGTTTAACCTCGTTAGGAGGTTTAATGGTGACAGTCAAATCTTATTTAAGTTTGCAGCTCCTGGGTTGCGGTTAGTCTTCGGTTACGGGCAGAGGATAACCGTAGCAGTCTGCCTCGCGTTTATTTCCTTCTGGCTATCAGTCCACAGGACAGAGACTGGTGCTGAGCAGAATAGCTTAATTGAAGCACTCCATTTTACTGCTTGATACCGAAAAGAGAGATCGCGGTTTATCTTCGGTGAAAAGGAGTAAACAGTCTAATCTCCCGCCTATCCCCTCTGACGGAGTCTGGAAGTTCGACGTGTTAAGGTGACATTAACCGACTAATTCAGCTCCTCGCGTTGGCGGTAAGTCTTCAGAAACAGAAAAAGGGTGACCGAAACATTGTACCCAATCCTGTAGCTTCTGACGGTTCGCTTGCAAGAATTGTGGCTGGTACGTTGGTTGTGGTCAAAATGGGTGACGATTTTTCTTCGGGAAAAGACGGAGGTAACCGGAGCAACAGCACTAAATACCCCCTTCTATTACCTGTGACAGGAGAGAGATAATGGTGTCGACTGTCGAGCTTAGAAACGGGTGATCGATGCAATATAGCCTGCTGCTTGACACCAAAGAGGGTGACGGTTGGTGTCTGTTCTTAATAGGTAATTGCGTGTTGATGTTTCAGTGAAGCCTAGTTTGACTTTGTATAACGCACTTGCTGATGCACCAAATATCGGTTCGGGATAGGTCGCTGAGGGCTTCAAAGAAATAAGGTAGCCCTACGCAAGGTGTCAAGTGCTGGACAGGAGCAGAGGAGGTGAACGTTGGTTTGCCCTTCCTCTTCGTCCATGCAGCTCCTACAGAAATCGTTATAGGATACTTCCATTGTCCGGGCATGCCTGCCTATCACCCAGTATCACGTTAATATACCCACAACGGAGCTAATTTTGATTTTATTAATACACAGAAGTTTTCTATTTCTTTTGGCATCTAATTTTGGCCAAATTTTTCTGGATGCTATACAGGTGTTAATTCTATTCCATCTATTGTTAGTTATTTTTAAAGCCACATGTATTACATCACACTCTACTTAGGCCGTGACACAATTGGGCTAAATAATTATCCTCGGATAATTTTCTGACACTTATGAAAGAGTTTAAAGCCAAATTCACCTAACTCCAATCTTAAAACAAAGTTTTATCGAATTTTACGCAATTAATTAATTGAAATTCAGTTTTTTTTCCTCTTCAGCATTCCAGCAAAACTAAACGAAAAGAGAACGTAAAAAAACTATCCCATTGGATAATTTATTATCTTGCTCCCAGAGCAGGGTAATTTTTTGACAGCTGAAAATTCGTTTTTCACCACGATAGTGTCAGAAAATTATCCGAAGATAATTATTTAGCCCAATTAACACACGGCCTTAGCAAAAGTTGATCAAAAAAATTGTTAGAATTTGATTCCCTTTGGTGTTTACCTATCTACCAAGATTTTTTTTTCGTTTTTAACAATTTATTTTCTGTAAGGAATCTGGGAAAATTTTACAAAAATATCAACACTTCATGGTAAAAACTAATTTGTCGAAACCATTTCCTATACATGACCAATTTTCTGTATAGAAATCAAAAAGGACACACTCCACATATTAAATACATATCAACACAAAACAATGTAAATATTGTCCATGACATAATTAGGATCACAATTGTGCCCGTTGAAGGTAACAATGCCACATGAAAGTGAATCTCTCAAAGAAGGCATGTCTGCAAGAGGGATGACGAATAACATGACCTCACCTGTTAGAGTGCAAATATTGTTGCACCATGCAGAGCACTCAATTCCGGAAAGGAAGCTAAAGCTTTTCAAAGAACCGTGGACTACATCGAACATATTGGTATAGGTGTAGATATTAACTGAAGTTTATATTTACTTGCCAAAAGAAACCGGACATGCGCCCAACGCAAACAAAAATTCTCCAACAATGAAGGTGGGTATTTGTATTTTAAGCAATATAACTTCTAATGAGAATTTTTTACAAAATTTAAAAGGACCCATTGAATAATTCAATATCCTACTAACAGTTGTTTATGTCCTTGAAAAATTTACACCATGCCTGCTGGAGGAACTATTTTGTTCAAACTTAAACCGAAGGTTGTCGCAAAAGCTTTCGAAACAGAATTGGGGCAATATTCACTGATTAATTAAAATGTCGTGGAAATGAAAAGTTACATTTGCCACATCCTGACAATGATTTAAGTCAATATTGTCTGTTTAAATGTTGCCTGCTGATGAACAATGTAATTACAGTTTTTGTGGAAATCGTCCTATTAAATGCTTTAGCACGGGACCTACCGTTCTTAGGTCTTAAAAAAAATCAATTAAATTCAAGTTTTTACTTTCCAATAACACAATAATGTTTTATTCACTTTTGTATGCAAAATGCATCACTTTAAAAAAAAATTCTAGCCACCAAAAGTTAAGCGCCTTATACATACAAGTACCATGAAAATTGTTTACATAATAGCCCACTTATGTCTGTTTTATGTTTCTTTTTTTTTACCTTCATTTATTAGAACCGTAACGAGAAATGGAAGCAATATATTATAATTTTTCATTTCGCCACTATTTTCTTTCACTTTCGATATAACTTAATTTGGGTTTAAATTAGTATATATTGTCAAAAGACTAAATTTTATCTAAACAGCCAAACGCCTAACTAAGAGGCAGTGCATAAATGAAACGACTGCACACAAAGTTTTTCGACATTCCGTCGAGCTAAGCTTTGATACTGAGAAGCTTTTATTTCGTCAACAAATTTTACTCTGGACGAGAACATCATTTGGAGAAAAGTTTTTGCTGTTTTTTTTTAAGTTTATTTACTTAATAGAGCTTTGTTGTCCTGCCGCACGTGCACGTTAGAGTAAGTATACATTTTTATCTGTTTCTATAAGGGCATGTATTGGTTTCGTGAAAAATGTCAATCTCTAGATGTTATTCTAGAGGCCGGATTAAATAATTATTCTCGGATAATTTTCTGACACTAAAACGAATTTTCACCTGTCAAAAAATTATCCTGCTCCGGAAGCAAGATAATAAATTATCCTATAGGATTCAAGGGTGGACTTCGATTATTTGCCCAAGAAGATCTGGACTGTCTGGAAAAAAAAGAGCAGAAACAATCTAAAGATCTCGACACTATATGGCTTAAGATAGTTAGTCCTTTAAGGTGCTATGAAGTTTTTGTGCTGCCTAATATACCGCTTGCCAAGAAGTTATAACGATCCAGCCAGATTCCAGCAGTTATACGATAGAGTTGACTGGATACAAATTCACCATCCGACTGTCGATGTTATTACCTGTGACGAATGGAAGGGAACTACGATATGCTGAGTCCGAAAGGCTGAATTGAGAAGCTTTTTCGGGACAGTTATACTCTCGGGTGTTTGTCAGACGTTCGCGAGAAGTGGCGCAGTGGAAAAAACTTTAAGATGTAATTTGTGTTTTTCCGGGGATCGAACCTGGGACCCCTTGCACAGTAGTCCAACACACTAACCAATGAACCTGAGCCACCGCGTCCACATTTCGCAATAAGCCCATATCCTATACATATAAGGGTGATTTTTTTTTTTACTGTTTGGTTTCTCAGCCTGATTTTTTTTGACAGTTTATGCGTGATTCGTGGTACATGTCAAAGTAAGATATGCTCAGTTAGCAATGCCATTTTACCATGGATAGGCTTACGCCGGAACAAAGTTTGCAAATTATTGAATTTGATTACCAAAAATCGAGCTCAGTAAGAAAATGTGTTTGAGCACTTCGTCCATTTTATGGTCGTCGTCGTAACATAATCGTCTTACAGAGCAGGCTATGCAGATATATGGTCTGCTGAGCAACCAGAAGCATTGAAAGAACTGCCAAGTGCCAATACATTCACAAAAATGTACCGTTTGGTGTGGTTTATGGGCCGGTTGCATCAATGAACAAAGGTACGGTCAATGGTGATGCTCGCTATCGTTTGATGATTTCGCCCTTTTTTTCTGCCCAAAATGGAAGAGCTGGCTTTAGTAGACATGTGGTTTCAACAGGACGGCGGCGCGGCATACCACACAGCACGTAAATCTGACGAATTTGGTGAGCAATTCATCTCACGTTTTGGACCTGAGAATTGGCCGCCTAGATCGTATGATTTGACGCCGCTGGACTATTTATTTGTGGGGATATGTAGTCTCTCATCGATACGGATTTAGCCAGCAACTATGTATTAGTAATGCGCGATATATATCGAATCACTCGATTCATCGATATTGTCGTAAAAAAATATTGATTATTTCACTCGGTAATTTATTTTCGATATTATCGATGCATCGATGTGTTTATCCCGATTTTTTGCACTCCAAGACCACTGTCCCAGTTATAACAACACGCATCGTTACGATTCAAGAACCTTAAAACATTTACTTATTCTTATCGGCTTAATGTAGGTACATAATATTTTTATAATATAGTATTTCAAATAAGCTATTTCTTTACATACTATGCATAGTAACTAGGCAAAATCTGTGCGTGTTCCACTTTCTACTCAGATTACTTTCTAATAGTTTTTAGCAAGTCAGAATTTCGTAGTGAATGAGAGTGACTTACGTTTGGGGCTGTTTTTAGTATCGCCAAATTAGATGTCAATACTGAAGCAAGATGAAGCATAAAATGCTCGATACAGTAGCCCACAATTGGGCCCCATAGCATGCGCTTCTTCAAAACTACCGAGGATGCACAGTGCCTTTATTTCAACTTACATTTGACTAAAGCCTATCAGCACAAAAACGCACCATAATACACCTCAAAATACGTGCCAAAACTTTGCAAAAAAAGCACCAAAAATGCACAACAAATACGGCCAAAATACGCGTGAAAAATCGGGATGAAAAACAAAATATGTGCCGAAACCAACAAAAAAAAATCCCAAAAAAATTTTGCGAAAAAAAACTGTGCAAAAACGCGCAACAAATCCCGCCAAATACCCATCAAAAATCGCAATGAAAAAATAACAAAATATGCACCAAAAATGCGCGTGAAAAACCGTGATGAAAAGTTAATAAAAGAGGCGGCAAAAAAGCGAGATGAAAAAATAACAAAATACGCGCCAAAAGAAAATGAAAATTTTCGCGAAAAAACGCGCCAAAAACTGTGGAAAAATTTCGCCAAAAACGCCCAACAATTACTGCCAAAATACGCGTGAAAAATCGCGATGAAAAAATAACAAAATACGCGCCAAAAAAGCGAGATGAAAAAATAACGAAATATGCAAAAAAAAAATTCCGAAAAAAATGTAGAAAAAAGGTCCCAAAATCCGCGTAAAAAACCCTCCAAAATGCGCGCCAAAATAGAGCCAAAAATATGCGCCAAAAACACCCATCAAATCCGCCAAAATACGCATTGAAAAAATAACAAAATATGCGCCAAAAAGGTGACAAAAAATCCCTCCAAAAATGTGAAAAAAATTTCGCGAAAAAAACGCGCCAAAAACCATCTCAAAATAGGTGCCAAAACTATTCAAAAAAATGCGCCAAAACTGCCCGACAAATCTAGCCAAATTGCGCGCCAAAAATCGCAGAGAAAAAAAAACAAAATATGCGCCAAAAATCGCGCTGAAAAAATAACAAAATATGCGTCAAAAAAGTGACAAAAAATCCCGCCAAAAATGTGGAAAAATCGCGAAAAAAAGCGTCAAAAAAACATCTCAAAATACGCGCCAAAAACGCCCATCAAATCGCGCCAAAATACGCGATGAAAAAATAACAAAATATGCGCCAAAAATGCAGAAAAAATTCGCGAAAAAACGCGCCAAAATACCCGCCAAAAAATCTACCATACTGCGCGTCAAAAAATTTTATAAAAATTGTATGTGTCAAAAAACGAGCGAAAAAGCGCACCAAATAGATGTGATCAGCTTCACATCTCTCAATCAACTGCCTTCAAAATTTCACAACAAGCCCTTTTATAGAGAGGCAAAGCCGTTTGTTTAGGGTTTTTTTACTCAAAACATTCCTGAACGGACTGGATTTATTAGCCAGCCGTCAATCGCATTTCGATCGCTTTCTTTGCAATGGATGCATTTAGAGTGAGATGCGAAATCATTTTAATGTTTTTTGTCCCCTCCCCCTCCCCACCCCCTTCTCAACACTTGTTGTCAAATGACTGAAAAAAAGGTATATTTAGGCTGTCATCGAGCCAAATATTTGGAATCTAAAATACACCATCAGGTAAGGCTTACCTACCACGATGGGAAGGAAAGAAAGAAAGTATTTGCGAGTCCGTCTTTCAATGCAATACCACACCTACTTGCAAGTGCGAAGAGATAGTTATGTGGGCAGACGTTATGAAGAAGGTATGGTGTCAGATTCAGTGCGTCCTAACAAATTTAACTCAAATCGTTTTCTGTTTTTGTAAATATATTTCTTGAGAATTTTTGACAGTCTCTTAGCAAATTTCCCATCTTGAAATATAGACTTTGGCCGCATTCAAGAATCTAGTCATCGTAAGTCGACTTGAATTATCTGGATTCAAATTTACCTTAACGCGAAAATTAACTTGAATTGTCGGTATGTCACTTATTGACAATTGATTTTTTTTTTCTCCTGGGTATTCTTGTAATTTTTTTTTTGTTCAAAAATCAATCAAAAAAAGTTAAATTATTGTCTTGAATTATTTCCTTTGTGAAATAGAAATTGATTGAGTATTCTAAACAATAAAAATATTTTTTTTAATAAAAATGAATAGAAAACTCAGGAAAATTTTAAGTTTGCATATAAACCGATATTATCGATAATATCGACTTTTTTGGGTCGATTTTTTTTTTTTGCATCGATATTTTCATCTTAATAATAAAATATCGATGTATCGATGCAGTTTTGGATTATCGCTCAACACTACTATGTATTGCCGCCTTGGAAGGCAAGATAACTCGTGTTTTTGGTGAGATACTAGTCGATATTTTGAAAAAAGTATGCCAAAATTGGACATTCTCGATAGACCAATGGAATCGTAGTCACAGTCAAAATTTACACGAAATAATATTCAAAAAGTAAATGACAAGAATTTATTTATCGATCCGAAAAAAAATTCACTTAGGGCCAGTTTCAAGACTAGCTGATAAAGTCTCGGATATGCTAAGTTTATCTGTAGGATTGGTCAGGTTGGTCAATTTTGAAACATCTCGGTTATTCTGTTATCATAAGAGCACTGAACTTGGTGTCAAAGCTAAATTGTCAAGTTGTCAGTCGTTAATTCGGAGTTTGTTCCAACTCTTACCTATTTGGGTAATGGCCGAAAGAATAAGATCCCCGATACAAGCTGCTGAAATGAGATGTCTCAGTTGTATTACTGGTGTGACCCATAGAGATGGTGGAAACACCAGAATACGTAAAGGACTCAATGTCGAGCAGCTACTGCTCCAGACGCAGCGGTGGATTAGTCATTTTAAGACGCATGTCCCCAACCATGATCTTACGACGTGCTATGGAATCCGTACAATCGGGCAGGCGTCCTCTAGGTAGACCCAGGATGAGATGGTTAGATCAAGTCCATAATATCTCCCCTACCCGTATGGGGATTGCCCTTTATGATTTACAGTCGATGGCGTAGAATCGAGACTATGGACGGTGCACTTGGAATTGCGCAACCTACACCCGCGACCCACTTAAGGGATAAGCGGGGTATCGAAAATGAGTGAATGAATGAATAATTTATCCATGCTAAATTAAAAAAAACTAGAACAACATAATTCACTTAAAAATGTGATAAATGATAAAAAACATCATTTCCATTCCTGTCAAACAATTAGTACCTGATAAAATCCAATATTTTTCAGTTTTTATAAACTTACTTAATAAGATGAGTTTTTAAAAAAATATTCAATAAAGTTCGATTTTATTTTAGAAAAATACCTCTCGGGTCATATACGAAAATATTACAATAGAATATTTTGCGCTCATTTCTAATTTATAATTTCAGTAAAAACTTGTGGGATCACAAAACTCATCCAGGTATTCGGGTACGTAAAAATCGTGGTAGATGGCGCGAAAATCAAGTTATCGAGTAACGATTCTGTAGCTGATTATTGACATTAGGTTCATTCGCGTACGCGGTTTAAATCGAACGCAATCGATAGCAATCGATCGTAACCGCACGAAATCTATACACGTTCTCATCAAAAATGAGAGGAAGAGAGAGTAACGAACATTTGCCCTCCTGGTCCTGAGTCCTTGGCTCGAAACAGCTCAGGAATTTCTACGTGCATGTACTGATAAAATTGTCAAAAGCAAAAAGTTGAAAGATAGGCGAAATGAAAAAAAAAAATGTTTTCCAACGGTTGCTCGGTTATGAGTTGTACAGATATTGATAGAATACCTACAAAATTATATCAATTTAATTAAAATTGTGAATTTTCGCTACAGTTTGAAATAATTTTGTTTTGTTCAAATTATTATTAAGCTGGAAATGGCTCGAAGTAGCTCGAAGTATAAACACGTACTTTTGGGTGCATTTTCCGCTCTCTGAGAGAATTGCTCTAAAATTTTCGAAATTGACAGATTTCTATTTCTACTGCCTTGATCGGAAAAGTACGCGAATAGACCTATTATGTACAAGTTGACCTGCGATATCTGGTGGCGAAGAAAAGAACCCTATCAGACATACAGGTACGTGTATGTATTTTTGTACAGGTAATTTATTTATTTTATAAATGAAAAACTATTTTAATCGATGTCAACGCCTTGTCGGTCTAAAAATTCAAGTATTGTTTATGAAAAATAAATAACCCTGGGTTTATAAAATATGTTTGAATCGTTTAAAAGTAAAGAAACTTGTTTTGGTTTCGTTAAAGAATTTCGTTTTTTGGATTAGGCTCTTTTTTAACTTTTTAAAGTTCTTTAAATTAATGTTACCCCCAGTTTCACAGTGAGGGTTTAAACTACACTTTTAGTTTAAACCTCAGTTCAACAATTAATTCGATTTCAGAGATTCGTTTAAACCTTGAACGGAGTTCATTCTGTAGTTCAAGTTAAACTATAGTATTCTGCCGTTTAAACCTCAGGTCAGGCGATTGTCAAAAACACAAATATTTGACGTTGTTTTGTGTGTTTTTTGAAAGAAAATACAATGAACGATTTCGAAAAAGTCGTATAAAAGCTAACTACTGTACAATACTGCCAAATTCTATTCATACAATTTCGTTAAACTGAGTTCAATTGAATTGAAGTTCAGATTATATTGTGAAACCGGACGAGTTGAACTTCAAATTTAAACTCATACGTTCAGGTTCAGTTGAACTATAGTTTAAACTGCGAGTGTGAAACTGGGGGTTAATAATATTCCATTTATTCAGTCCTATCGAGGTATCCGATCGGAACGAAATTCTCTCCGCAACGCATACTCCGTCGGAGGCTCAAATTACATTCGAGGTATCGAATTCGTCTTCGGAAAGAATAATTAAAATGCGACAATGCATTGATTTGACATGTTGTTGTTGTTTCGTGCTACATCGGGGTTTTCCTATTTAGTGCTTGTTTTTTCGTTTGCTTTTGCCCTTGAAACACAAATTTAAGCAATATATTCATTGCAAATCGTAAACAAATTCCGCAACCAATTCCTTTCGGAGCGTATCGGAAGAAAATTCCTATGAAGCTGTCAAAAATATCAGTAAAAATGCACTTAATCGCACTGAAACGCAAAACACCAGTGTGCGTTGCATATTTGTCGGAAATAAGTTCCGAAAAGCCGTTCGGAAGAATACCAACATGCAAACTTCCTCCGATTCGTATGAAATCGGAGAATTTTCCGTTCCTACGGATACTTCGATAGGGCAGATTGTGCAGCATTTATCTCAGAATTTCTCGATAACCATCAGCGATATTGCAGAATATTTTAGCGGCATAAAATGCTCAATTAGAGAAGGGAGAGCGATGCCAAACCTAGCCCAATTGTGAAATTCTAGCACTGTTTCATTCGATCTAGCACTGTAAATTAACCTTTTAGCACTGTGTTTAATTTATATTTTCAAGTAATACGCATTTAATAATTGCTATAAAACTGTTTTTCTGTGAAAATTTAGTTAATTATATAAAACTAACATTTTGTTTTAGTATTTTGTACGTTAAAAACGTCAAAACAGTGTAGAATATACTTAAGTCGTTTGGACTGGCTCTGAACTAGCCCTGAAATCACATTTCTGGCTTTAAATCACATTTTTGAGTTGGCATCGCTAGCATGTAACTGCTCTGGTCATAAATGCATCTTCGATGACTTCAAAACCCCAAAAACTAAGAATTTTGTACAAGGTTATACCATTTTGTCTATATGACTTGCACAATGAGACGCTCGATGCAACACTTTTTTCTTTATTTTCCATTATTGTATAATAGTTAGGAATTTATTTTTATGGTTTTACTTAACAAATGTATTTATTTTCACGATATTTAATTATTTATTTTCGCTTAATATTTTTTCCGTACATTTTTTCGCTGATCTTTCAAATTTGTATATCTAGTAGGGTTCAAATTGTCGCCGCTAGGGTACACCCTCCATTTCTCAATTATGTTTCTGCTGCAAATGTATGGAAACCTGTTTCTATGCTTTGTCACTTGGTGGCTTTAAAGCTTCAAAAAACGCCCGAAAATGACAACGTTTTTTGGAGTTTCCTAATACCTACTCAAACCTCTTTGTTTGTGTGCTAATTTTCCATTATCTAATTTAAATTTTCCGCTGCGACTCGCTTTATAGGGCTAACCTAGAAAAAGATTTGTGTTTTACATTTCTTGAATAACATTTCCGTCAACATTGAAAAAAAAAAATGGCGAATTTAGTAGGTGTCTGGGACAAATTCAAAAATGGTCTTTCTATAGTATCGTAGGAAAACAAACTAGGAAATTACTAATAAAAGCGCTTTTATTAAATTCGATCTAATCTCCTCGGTTTGAAATAAAAATTCAACTTGTAACAACAACGAGATATGCATAACAATTTTTGTTTTATTTTTTGTTTAATAATGTCTCCAATAACAATAAATTTACACCTTAATAATACTAAATGTACAATAATTAATTTATGATTTTTTTTAAATAATCTCCAATGATGATAATGTACAATAACTGCTAATAATACCACATACAAATAAGAATTCGATAGCTTCAATTCGAGAAAAGATACTTGTCATAGTTTTGTTGCTCTCTAGCCGAGGAATGGAAACTGGGGAAAAACTGGTGGGAAAAAGTTTGGCAGTGATGCCGTTGGTTGAACTGGTAACGAAGTAGTCACAAAGGTAGCGATGTTCGTCGATACGGTGTTGGTCGAGTAGATAGTTGTATGTGTTGTCTTCGCGCCGAAGGTCAATTTCAGGATTCTACTGTGTGTCTGTGTTAAGACCGTTGGCTGAACTGTCGCTGAAGTGATGAGTTTAAATTGAGGTTGTTGCAGCCCGAATGGATTCAGAGATGGTTGCGGCTGTGGTTGAGATGTTGGCTCGGGTACGTACTCCGTTCTCGGGATGAGTTTTGACAGCGTTTTGTAACTGGTCTGTCCATTCTTTATCAGTGGGATAACATGCGATTCGTATTGAGGTTCGGCTGGTATTACCTCTTGGGATTGTGGTGGCGGTAGCTGTGGTATCTGTGGCAACTGTGGCACTTGGGCATTTTGCTGGAACAGCTTCAGGTATGCCAACTGTTGCAGTTGTTCGGGAGAAAATGTGGGATAGTAACTTTGAATTTGGTCATCATTTTGAGGCTTCTTCGAGGTTACTTCGTTGGGAATGGAGCTCACAGGAGATGCTACAATTTCGCCGCTACTATTCACACCGTCTTGTTCGGAGTTTGCAAAGTCTGCAAATTCAAGATCCAAGTGCAATTCGGAGCCAGACTCATCGAGCCGGGTGTTGAACTCGTTAAAGTTGTTGCCCAGGCATGCTGGCGTTGTTTTTGTCGCCGTTATGAGGGTTGTTATGCCATAGGTTTGTAGCAGCGTCAGATAACTGGTGCTTTGGTTCTGTCCAACAATCGGAAATACTTGGGTCTTGAGTTTGAGTTGCGATTGGGTGAATGTTTCAATGTATTCGTCTAGGGATGGCGTTTCTGTGGCGTCTGTTAGAGTACACGCTGGGAAAGTTGTAATGCTGCTGGCTTGAAGCAGCTGATTGATGGGTGTTGACGGAGCGAGAATATTTTCTATCAGCGGTCCTTTTATGGTGGACTTCTCTAAGTAGTCAGTATCCCATTGTTTTTCAGTGGTGGATGTGACGGTAACGTACCTCGTTTTCTTGATGTTGCCCATCTAAAGAGAAGGAAACAAAATATATAAATATGTAGGATGTAGGTACATCCACCTAGGGACAATCTTACCTGGAAAGTGTAAGGAGTTTTGATGGTTGCCACCTCGTAGTAAACATCTTCGAAATTCGACGGGGTAACGATGTCAATGTTAATCGTTTCAACGGGATACAATGTTGTTGCGGCAATTTGGTTCTCAGTTGTGTCATCATCGACTTGCGATGACTGAGGCAGAACTTCTGCCACTGGGGTACTCACTGTGTTCAATTCGATCTCATTTATTGTTGTTGGAACATGAGTTGGTGATATCGAGCTGGTGAAATCCGAAGCTTTTCGAATGTAGACCCTTGGTTTCAGTGTTGATTTGTACTGCCATCTACCGACGGGACGTACTTTAACGTTACTTGAAGATAAGTTCGCTGGTGGCGCAGGCGCAACTTGGTTTAGTCGTTGACGGAATGAATATCGCCTAGAATCGTTGGAGACTGCGGAGCTTGCGGAATGTTCGGCTGCTCTGTGTGAGCTTCTGGGCCCTTTGCTGGCTTTGCTGTTGGCATTAAAATAAAAAGTGAAATGTGACATGATTTATAGATATATAGCTACGTACTTCTTTTGACGTCCTTTTGATTTTGGCTTTCCACCGCCTCCATGTTTTCTATTACTGCTGTGCGTACTTGAGGCCAATGTCGCAGTGACTACCCTATGTTCCTCCGATGTGGATCTGTTCTTATTTAATCTTCCCAATTGCGCATTGAAATGTCTTGTCGTTGGTGAGTCTGTCCTTAGAACCCGCACAGTTGAAGTTGGTGACACAGTCACATGACTGTTATTTAGCACATGGAAATTGCTCTGAAGAACCTGAGCATATTTTCCAGAAATATATGTTCCAATTACACTGGTTTCATGTATCGTTGTCGTTCCGTCCATTGCTATCTTCCCGCTTAAGGTTGTTACCAATCCCACTGGATGACGATCCTTTGCCGCATTGGATTTCTTGGAACCGGATTTTTTTCTCGAAATTAGATCAACGACATGATACGATTCCTCGGCATATGTTTCGGGTTGCCTGGACAGCAAGTCGTAGTCCGGTTGATTAAGATAATCTTTGCGAGCTGTTTCGGTGCTTTGAATAGTTGATTTCTTAATTTGGTTTGCATTTGTCGACAATTTTGTTGGATATATCTCGGATGACTTTCCTTGGGTCGAATATGGTTTGGTTTGAATAATATCCACAAATTTCGAAGTCGCCGCCGCAGAGATATCTAGAAAAAAGAAATAATATCGAAAATTATTCTCAATTTGAAGAAGTGTTTGTGTATGAAGAATGCTTTAATGCCTTTCACTGTCTGGGTCCGGGTTTGTCAGATTACTATCAACATCATAGAGGAAACTGGTCAAATAAGGTCTGATGTGAATTTAATTTGGCTCTGCTGCTGCAGAAGAAGGAAGAAGGGACACTCAATATCGACAAATCGGACAGAACGTCACAATCGACAGCTATAAATTTGAGGTGGTAAGAGACTTTGGATAAAGTTATGACATTGGTTCATCCCGGATTGAAGGGCCGTCTGAATAAGTAGGTAAGTAAGTAAATGCATACATCAAGTCAATGACGTATGATCTAAAATTAAAATTTGTTTCTCAATTAATAAAACAACATTTATACGAGTATGTCATCATTTTTCAACTTTCTTCTATTGACGCATCCCACCGCACTTCATAGGTGGCTGGCGGTGACATTTGCTTTATAGACTTTAAGACCTCAGCTAAAAATATTCCACATGCAGATCCATATATTGTTGCCTTTTCTCCGTTTTGTAGGGTTAATTAATACTGAAAACTACACAAACAATCTAGTTCGCTAAGTTGCTCAAAACGAAAGAGTTGAGTAGCGAACTGCTTAATGTTCTTGTAAGTGGTCATATTTTATTCGTTAATTACTTAGATTGTTGGAGAACTGTCTGAATTTCGGTCTATGAATTATTGTTAATGTATATGTGTAAAATCCATCTGTAATTTTATTGTTGTTATGAGTGGAAAATGTCCCATTTCCAACCTTATTATATAAATTGGTGTGCTTGAAGTAATACAAAAGGTTCTTGAAATACTATACTTTAGCGACTTTTGGACCCTTCCATACTGCTTACAGCTTAAAGCCCTATTTCAAATGCGGCCTTGTTATCATGAAAACATTTTAAAATGGCATAGCTTAGAAATAAAATCACATGGAAATTTGAGAAAGCTAAAAATTCGGGGCAATTAATAAAAGTGACTTTAGTTTTTCAAAAAACTTTTAATTTTAGCTTTAAAAATTCGATCAAATTTGCTTTTATTTTTTTAAAATTTTCCAAAACTTAAAGTGGCCTCAGTTGCTCAAAAAAAATTAAAATTAAAAATTTGCACGGGTTCAACTTTATGCGGTCAACTTCGTTTGCTCCTAAAACGAAATTAATGCCCACCGAGTCTTATTTCGCAGCAGTCATTGTAGTATAAGACCATACGACTCATGTGGTCTTATTTTCACTTAAAAATGGATGTAAGGATACATGTGGTCTTATTTCGCAGGGCGCTATTTCACGTCAGCGAATGTCTTCCTCTGTCCTTTTGCAATATGACATATAACTTTTTACTTATTTAACTACACAATTAAATTCGAAAAAGTGCAATATCGGTGTAAACGGTTGACCATTAGTTATTTGCACACAGCTGTGTTAAGCAAGCAGGACCACTTAATTAATTGTTCTATACATACTCAGTAACTTCAGAAATGAAGTAAATTAAGTGGTCGATGAAAGGCGAGGACTTCGGTCTATCTTATCAAGTGCTGTATAAATGGCTCCTTGTTGCTCTCTAGAACGAAAGCATGTTCAATGGTTTAGCATCACGGGCCACCAAGCGCTTGATTTTCAGTTAGTACATAGATTGTTCGCAGCTATTGCGATGAGATTAGTCGTTTCTGTAAAATGGTAGTAAAGTTTGGGACGGACTTTTTCAAATTCGTGTGGTATCCCGTCCCATTCCATTCCTCCAGAATGGTGTTAAAAACAACACAGAGTTTTTATGAGACTATTATAATCGATAAGGCCTCAGTTATAGCTATCAGTAAAATGCATCCGTAAAAACACGAAACAGAACAAAACTGAAATATTTAACCATAGCATAACATAGGAATTCAGTGGAATACTTCGTGAAACTGCAGCCTAAATCGGACATTTGCAACTGAATAGAAATAAATGTACTAGCTATAAAACTTACCCAAACTGGGAGCACTCTGCGGTGAGAATATCATAATAGTTTTTCCAATAGTTGTTGTAAAATCCAGAAATCCATAAACGGTTTGTGTCACAAGATCAGCAGTTTTGATTTCCGGGCTATTAGCCGCAGCGGCATATTTGTATCCTGCGTACAAAAGTATATTTATATTTATTTATTTATATATATTTATATCAAATTAGTTTAATATATATGTTTGCAGGGTGGGCCATATACAAGTTTCTTTTTAAAAATGCAATAAAATGAACAAAACTGAATTTTTTCCATGTATTATTGCTTTATTAGTAAGACAGCAAACATTCCAATTAATTATGGAGCACAACGTCGTTCAAATGCGCGCATTCTGTCACTCCAATTTTACAAGAACTTGTTAATGGTTTCGAGCTATAGCGCTTGGATTGCTTGAATGATATTGGCCGAGTGCTTGAATCGTTTTCGAATTGTCCCCACAAAAAAAAAAGTCCAAAGGGGTCAAACCCGAGGTGACCAATTGACATCGGCAAGACGGCTGATAGCACGATTTGGGAATTTGGTGCGCAAAAGATCGATTGTGGCATGGGTTGTGTGGCATGGCGCACCATCCTGCATGAACCAGAGGGCGTCCAAATCCATGTCTTCAATTTCGGTAACGCCCACCATTGACAGAAACGTTGTTCCCAGCCTCATTTTCGAAGAAAAATGGTCCAATGATTCCACGACTCCACAATCCGCACCAAACAGTCACTCTCTGTGAATGCATTGGATTCTCGACAACGTGCGTGTTTTTCGAGCCCCAGATGCAGCAATTTTGTTTGTTAACGTAGCCGACGAGATGAAAATGCGCCTCGTCGGAAAATATGATTTTTCGCCCAAAATCGTTGTCCAATTCAAGCTGCTCTAAGGCCCAAGTGCGCCTTCAATCACTGAGTCAATTGGACCTTGTAAGCAAATAATCCTAGATCTTTGTGCAGAACTCAACTGAAACTAGTGCGTGAAATGTTGAGCTGTTATGAGATCGATGGCGAGTTGATGTTCCTGAATTGAGTCGCACACTCTCTGCTACAGCAGCCACATTCTCGTCTCTCGTCTGTACGCACCGTACGATGACAGAGTTGTCCACTACCATATCTATGCCAGTCTCATGAACTTTTTATGTGCTTCATTTCGGCCAAAACTTATTTTCAAAATACGCTCTGTTTGGGCTACACAGCACTCACTTTGGAAATAAGTTTTCAGTATTTCCCAACGTTATTCAAGCATAAAGCGATTCATTTCGTTCGGTATGTCTGATATAGACTTTCTCTCAAGATTTCGAGCGGGAAACAGCGTCGACATAACCTATGATGTAAAAAGAAACCACTAGATGGCCCACCCTAACTAAAGTGTATAAGTGTAGAGCCTATAATAACCACAACCTTTTAAGCCATGTGTTTATGGGATACAGACGTTACATGAGTTTCTATTCATTAATCACGCCTCAAGTTAAATTTTAGCTCCCATACAAAGTTCTCTCCAAAATTCTCTCCATTTATCCGAAAAAATTAAATTTTCATTTCAGACTGTACCTACTTTAAACATCTGTCAAAATTTAGCCCACGGTTCGGCACATTTTCGTAAGCTAAATTTTGACAGATCTGTTGGATTTTTTCTGTTGTGTTTTTTGTGTTGCGGAAACGTAAAGGATGAGTTTTTCCAATGAATACCTCGATGAGGAATCCTTTGAAAGTGAAAAATTTGAGATTAAATAATAGCAGACAAGAAAGTGCAACGAAAGTATAACACTTTTTGGCGTCGATGAATTTTTATTTTTAAAGAATGTCAGAATTTAGATGGGGATTTGACTATCGTTTGGAGAAAAAAATTTGAAGAGCAGTTAAAATTTAGTATCGCTCGCGTACTTATAGCTTTATGTCTAAAAGTTAAACCTCATGAATTAAAAACTCCCATACAAAAAGATTTACGAACAATAAATCATAAATTCAAAATCTTTACGTTTATAATTCTATCCACTTAGTTAGACCAACAGGTATAGGTTATTTTCTGTGGCAAATCATAAACGTGTATTCATTAATGGAAACTTATGTATATACACACGACACTGGACAACAAATACATTAATATGTTTTCCTTTCCCTAATTAATTGGTTTTAGCCCCATTCATGTTTAGCAACTATCACGGAATTCGTTAATGGCTTTGTGTGTGCTAAATACTAGTTTTCGTACCCTATACCAGGGCGAAAAACAATGCTCCTACTGGTCGCCAAAAATGACCTGAGAATGGAGCTCATCAGTTCAGTTTGATGTACCAATTCGTCTCAGTTGTGCTACGATGTTCTTAATACAAAGTGCGTAGCGTATAGTGTGGCTTAGCCATTTTCACTTTGCCAATGGTTATGCGATTTTTTTTTTAAATTAATACCAACATTTTCAACTTTCTTCGACATTGAGAGGAAAAAAAAATGAATAAAAAAAAAATCAGCATAGGCGGAAACTAAGATCAATCTCATTTGAAGTGCTCGTTAGCACCCATTCCGAATTTACGGCTCTTAAAGCCAACGAAAGTATGTGTACCTACCTCTGTGAGACCACCTCCAGAAATATTTGCGACCATGGTTTTATGTAAGTATGTATACAGATAGATTAATCGCTGAATAATACTGCAATTAATAATAGATATATCATTATGACGATATCTTTTTTATTGTGGTTATAGCTTGGATTCTTTGTTTCTGCTTTTTGCTCGTTCCTCTACACACCTTTGTGTTCTTTTGCTTGAATAATTATTGGTATACGTTATTTAATCCAAGAAACACTATACACACATATCTAAACAGTATATACACATGTAACTTTTTTTTTTGTTTTTAACATACCATTCTTAGTTTACACGCAGCACCTTACTTAACCATGGTGTGGAGTCTAATTCATTCACCAAATAACCGTTAATAACTGTCCCTCAATTTGGGGTTATAACAATTTATTTAAAACATTTTCTAAAATAGCTTCCTTGTAACAAATGGTAAAAAAAAAATCCACTTACCCAACAAGAAACAGACAAGCACCAGAAAACCTTGAGATTGCATTGTGGATATGGCCAGACCACTCGTACTCGGGGGGAATTTCAATTTAGTAATCACAAATGCCCGACAGCAGGCTATGCACTTCTTTGCTTTAGTTTCCGATAGAACGAATGATTTCTTTGTTGGCTTGCAGAACTACGTAAATTTTCATCACAACACTGAAAATTCATTCGAATTTAAGACCAAGTTAACAATATAAATGATAACAAAAATAAATAAGAAATTAAATAATAGTTTTTAGCTCATTAGAAATAGTTGCGGTCTTGTAGTGGTGGTAAGTGTGGGTACTAACAGGTAAATCAGTTGGCTCATGAATTGTAGAAAGCTGTTGTGGAAAGTGGCTTGATCAAAAGATACATTTTGCGCTCAAGAACTACAAAGCAACATTTTGCCAGAGTTTATTTTGTTATTATGTAAGCCATATAGTTGTTGTTACCACCACTCTTTGGTGTGCTGCATGCATCTCTATTTTGTGGTATTTTTTTTTTGTTTTTGTTTTAAACAAATTGTTTATTTTCGTGTTAGTGTGGTTTTAGTTTGTCTTTCTTAACTCGATTTTTGTAGAAGCCAAGTTTTTTTTTTCAAATATACTACCTATAGCTTTATTATTTCAGTTGGCAATATTTAAATAATTACTTTGAATAGATTTTAACATTTTTAAATAATATTTTAGAAATAGGTATCTACCGGATGTGAAGTGAGATTGTTGATAATTCATTGCAATAAAATGTAACTTGTCTACAAAATGGAATATATGTGAGTTTTGTTTTATTTATTAAAGTGAATTTAACTGTCTACATCATTTGCAGCGCTTAAAGTGGTTAAATATTCTAATAACCCGTGAATATTGTGAAATAATTCAAAATAGATGGATATAGGATGGATGGATCTTTAATTTCGCGGCAATTTTTTAAAAGTATAATATGATAATATTATATAATATAATAATATAATAATTATATAATATATTATTAAAAATGATGAATGGAACTGAGTTTCACTTCAACTATTCGATTCCCTTTCACTTTCTATTGCTATCGTGAAATCCGCCGGAAACGTCTCCATATCGACATGTTTTTGGGAAAGGTTCGTTCTTTCTTTTCTGTTTTCAAAACTTAGAGTATTGTATTCGATATTAAACACAGATGACAAGATGTCAAACGGCTGTCTTTCATTTGTCAATACAAATCTGTGTTACGAGAGCTAATCGCGTACAACAGAAAAAATGTGCACGACTGGGTAGCACGTAACTTTCTCGTTTATTGCGAATCTCGCAGAATCTCAGTCATTTCAGCAAATTTTACGTTTAAAATCATACGCACTCAAGATGAACTCAGATAACTGAGCACTTGTTAATTAACAACGTAATACATACTACATAAACATACGTATTAACTTCAACATTTACTTTTAAATTTCACCCCGAACTGACACTTGCATTTCGAATTATATTGCCACTGAAGTTTTGGGCTTTGCAAAAATATACTGTGTGTGAATAAAGATCGGTATTTGAGTAGCAATTTTTGAGAAATATTCATAAAACGGCAATATTCGAGTTTTCTGAGAAAAACTAAGTACGTGATCATGTTTAGAATGCTTATGTTGTCTTAAATATGTATTTTGATCAAAATCGTTAGAGCGGTTTTTTTGTAATATTATGCTGACAAATGTTACACTTACAAATACAAATGTTATTAAACTGTTTAGCTGAAAATTGAAACAGTTACATTTTTAACCAAATCGAAAATGGCGTTTTTGAGATATGTGTAGTTTTTAAGGTACCGTTTTTAGCGATTGGGGTGGAAATCGAAGGACGCATTCATGGTTCAAAAAACACTCACTGTTTTTAAACTGTTTAGCTCAAAACTGAGCAAATGGTATTACTATGGATTTAAGCATTACCTGACAGTAACATTTTTATCATAATCGAAAATGGCGTTTTAGAGATAGGAGCAGTTTTCTAAAGTACTATTATTAGGGATTTGGGTGGATATCAAAGGACGCAGTCTTTTTAGAGAAAAAGTGAGTTTACTATCAAGTTAAGAATGATAATAGTATCTTAAAAATAAGTTTATTTAAAAATCGTTTTTATCGTTTTCGAGAAAAAGCCAATTTTCAAAACTGCCGTTGCTGGACTTTTTAACGAAAAACTGGGTATGCAGTCATGTTAAGCAGGTCTACATTAACTCAATTGTCAATTTTGGTTCAAATCGTTGGAGCCGTCTTCGAAAAAATCTAAATTTAGGCATATTTCGTAATATTTTGTAAAATTTTTATATGGGAGGTACCGTTAATATTAGGGCTAGCATAAAAAAAAAGTCCCTAGCAGGAAGCCCACAAACTCTAAATACGAAGTTTGACGCAAATCCGTCTAAGCGTTTAAATTCCCCAGTGGTGGGACAGACAGACATACGGACAGACAGAATTGCGAGACCCACTTTTTTGAGTTCCCCTATCATCGTAATATCAGAATTGATCAAAATCTCAAGTTCGAAATTTTGTACGAAAACAATATCTTTCTCTTACGAGAAAGTTAAAAACTGGAGAAATGGAGAAAGGGTTTTACTAACAAAATTGACACCAAACTTTCGGCGCTTGAACTGAAACTAACTATGTACGCAGGTCATTGAAATCAAACGAAACGTCGAAAAAAAAAGTTATGGAAATTAGGCGGAAATGTACTCCCTTAGAACTGCTGGTCGATCATTTTGCAGGATGACAGATTTTTATGACGCACCTAGTCCTAGTGTATATGTCATAAAAATCTGATACGCAAATGACGTCGGCAACCGCTATTTACATCGACCCAATTGACAGCAATTGCTGCTCAGACAATATTTAACAATTACTGGTAAAATCGTGAATAAAAACGATTACCGACTAAAACTGAAAGTATATAAAAAAATGTTAACCGTGAGTGTTGGTGCTTCAATTCGTTCAATACTAATTGAAGAACGTAGAAAAACGTTGTTTTGGATAACCGAAATCGCCGAAAAAATCCACATCATCCCAAGTGGGTATTTACTGTATTCCATTGTAGCATAATACGGTAGATATCAATGTCGTCGTTCAACCAATTATCCCTATCAAAATTGAAATCCATTTTCTAATCTTCATTACACTTAAACAAACCGGAGATGTATTTACTTTTTTCATAAAAATTGGCAAGAGCTAAAGCAATGAAATCGATCTAATTCAGGTACTAACGACGTTAGACTGCCGATTTTGAGGGTCCAGCTAATACCGAGTACCTACCCACTAATAGTTGGTACCAAATTCAGCTTAGTACTTCGTGAAGAAATGACTTGATACCTATTTGAGTATCAACTTTTGGTCTTATACCGGTACTAGCGCTATAAGAGTAACTGTGAAGAAATTATCTGTAAGTTTTGTAAGCAGAAGAAAAAGAACGAGATGAGCGGTGTTCGTGTTCCCCAGAGAAGAATACGGAACAGGTTAAGAGGAGTAGTGTATGATTACATGGAACTTCCGGATGAAATGTGTTTTTAGAAAGATTATTTTTTGATTTTAATAAAGTTCATTAGGTATTGCACAGGTTTATTACAAATGTTCGGCTTAATAAAGCAGCTTTTTTTATATGTGTGTATGTGTATATACTCGTATATATTCTTAAAAAAGTCTCACGCCGTGTAGCAAGCAAGAAAACCTGTAAAACCCGCAATGATTTTTATGCGGGTGAGAAATGGCATTTTGTTCGGAAATAATTCGGAGCGAGCATACTTTTCCGAATTGCTCAATCCAATCCAGGGCATTGAGGATGACACATCCATCGCCTTAAGCAGGGCGGAAAATAGTCCCACGGTAGAGGAAGTCACTTTTGCGATCAAATCGCTAAAAGCTGGCAAATCTGCCGGAGTGGATAAAATCCGGCCAGAAATGATAAAGGACTTAGGTGAAGAGGGAGTCAAATGGCTCTCTCGTGTCATTAAAGTGGCCTGGGAATGCGGCGAAACTCCAAGCGATTGGCAGATTGGGGTGAGTGTGCCCCTTTTCAAGAAAGGGGATCAAATTGATTGCTCCAATTACAGGGGTATATCACTTTTAAGTCTCCCCGGAAGAGACTTTGTCATGGTGCTGGAAACGCGTTGCAGAGCTGTGGTCGAGGCACGATTAGGAGATGAGCAGTGCGGCTTTCGTCAGGCTGGATCGATTTTGAGATAGCTTGGTCATTCTGTTATCAGGAGGACTGAACTTGGTGTCAAAGCTAAGTTGTCAGTCTTTAATTCGGTGTTTGTTCCAACTCTTACCTATGGTCATGAGGTTTGGGTAATGACTGAAAGAATAAGATCGCGGATACAAGCTGCTGAAATGAGATTTTTCCGTGGTATTGCTGGTGTGACTCGCAGAGATCGCATTAGAAATACCAGAAAACGTGAGGAACTCAATGTCGAGCAGCTACTTCTCCGGACGGAGCGATCCATGCTTCGGTGGTTTGGTCATGTTAAACGTATGTCCCCGACCAGGATCCCACGACGCGCTATGGAATCCGTACCATCGGGCAAGCGTCCTCTAGGTAGACCCAGGATGAGATGGTTAGATCAAATTCATAATCTCTCCTCTAATCTCTCTTGCCCTTGATGATTTGGAGTCGATGGCGGAGGATCGAGAGCTATGGAGGGTCCACTTAAGTAACCTGCACCCGCGACCCACTTAATGGATAAGCGGGCCATTGAAAATGTATGTATGTATGTATAATTCGATTTAAACGTTTTCAACGATACAGTGGAATTCATTCACATTATCTACGCGGGGAAATGTTCACCTTGCGGATTTGATGATACTGACATATTTTTTCTGTGAATAAAGTCCCCCGGCGGATTCCACAATAGGGGTGAATAAATAAGCATTACATATTATGATATTATTATGATGGACCAGATATTATTTGCAAGAGAATAAATTGTGACCCAAATGCCAAATCTCAGTTATAGGTACTCATCGAATTTTAATCTCTATTCTTTGGAAAAAATCTCCGCTCTTTAAGAGTGGCTTAAATCATTTTTTTCTTAGGACAAGGGTTAGAGCAGCCGCTCCTATCCTAATTTTAAAGCAATTAAGCATCATAACTGAGATTACTTTGAGTTCTAATTGACATGATTTTGGTATTAAAAATGAAATCAAATACGGTACGTTTTGTATTAGTGTCTCGAAATCTATATATATAAAAATTGAGCCCTAAAATGTTTGTCGTCGATTCACGCCTTAAAGCATTTACCGATTTTAACCAAACTTTCACACATCTTTGGTATTGGTCCATATACGGTTTCTGTAAAGTTTGGTTAAAATTGGACAAAGGAGTATGGCACCGCCCATACAAAAAAAACATTCAAAATCGTTCATCTCGAAAACCACCAAATCGATTGAGCTCAAACTTACAGAAGATCTTAGTTATTGTCCCTGGAGTGGTCCTCTGAAGTTCGGTCAAAACCGGACAAAGGGCGTGGCACTGCCCATACAAAAAAAAAAAAACATTCAAAATCTTATACATATCTCGAAAACCACCAAATTGATTGAGCTCGAACTTATAGATAATCTTAATTATTGGCCCTGGAGTGCTCCTGTGAAGATTGGTCAAAGGGGAGCGGCACTTCACATACAAAAAAAATATTCAAAATCTTATACATCCTATACAGGTTAGGTTAGGTTAGGTTGAATAGGGTGTGAGTTCATCACAAAGGACTGGGCACCATATTGGACCCATCGCCATCCCTGGGGAACCATAACGGTCAAATAACCTAAACCACTTCGCCCAAACAATTAATTTCCCTACAGAACCTGAAAATTGCCTCAATTTTGTTCGCGAGACCGACCTCTTCCAAATTGTCGAAGAAGTACCTACCAAGGTATTTCCTCCTGTACCGAGCAATAGCTTGACATTCACAGAGGAGATGGGTAATATCCTCTGTGGCCTGTAAGTCTTCGCAATACCTGCACATGTCTGTATTTGTTAGACCTAATCTCTGAGCGTGCTTCCTTAGAAGACAATGCCCGGAGAGTATCCCTATTGTCATTCTTAGCCTTGATCTGCTGAGCTTTAGTAATTCTAAAGATTTTTTCCTATCTAGCTTAGGCCACAGAGCCTTTGAGACCCTGTGCCCTTCTATATTGAACCATCTCTGATCTGCCCTATTTTTGATATCCTCGAGAATAATTCTCTTGGCCACGGCTATTGGTGGTCTAATGCCCTCAATTGTTTCATTAGGTGGAAGCTCAGCTCCGGTTTTCGCCAGAACATCAGCCCGTTCGTTACCCTCTATATCGCAGTGTCCGGGTACCCAACACAATCTGACCTGGTTCTGCGCGCATAATGCTCTGAGCATTGTGCGGCAGCTCCTGACTAGTTCAGATTTGATGATGAAGGACTCTAGCGCCTTTAGCGCAGCCTGACTATCAATGTAGATAGCGATATTCTTGTTGGATATTGATCCCATATCAAGTAGATCCGCGGCTTTGAGCACGCCAGAACCTCTGCCTGGAATACACTGCATGTATCCGGAAGTCGTAATGACACGTGTAGGTCTATATCCCTAGAGTAAATACCTGATCCTGTACCCTCCTTAGTTTTGGAGCCATCCGTATAAATCGAGATTTCATTGTCCTTCGATACCTCGTTCTTTTGCCAGTCCTCCCTAACTGGGTATTGTACTTCGTACGGAGTATCGAAGTCAATTTCCCCCAAACTTTCATCCGTTTTGTCGGGGATGTTGGAGAAAGATTCCATTAGTATGGAGCTATGTCCTACCTGTCTTGTTTTGAAAAACCCTGCGTTAGTTAGCCGAAGCGCACTATTACCTGCTTGCAGTTTTATTTGTAGGTCCAGGGGTAAAAGATACATGAACGCCTCAAGTGCAGCTGTGGGTGTGGTGCGTAAAGCACCAGTGATGGCAGTGCCGGCTGTTCTTTGTACCCTGGTCAACATATCCCGTATATATAACTTATTTGTGGCTTTCCACCAAACAAGAGCCCCATAGGTAAGGATGGGTCTAACCACCATGATGTATAACCAGTGCATCATTGTTGGACTCAATCCCCATTTTTTTCCTGCTGTTCTCTTACAGACGAAGAGAGCATTATGAGCCTTTCGGACTCTTTCCTGAACGTTAAGTTTCCAATTCAATGTTTTATCTAGGACTATACCAAGATATCTTGCGCTATCCGAAAGGGAAAGCTCCACTCCACCAATCCTGGGTAGTTTGAAGGGTGGTATCTTGTATTTTGTACTAAAAAGTACTAGTTCTGTCTTTTCCGGGTTGACACGAAGTCCACACCCTTCAGCCCACTTTCTGAGCTTGTTGAAGGCTGATTCCATGGTTTCACTCAATGTGTTCAAGAATTTGCCCCGAACTAAAATCGCCACATCATCCGCATAAGCGGTTACGCTAAACCCTGCGTTACTGAGTTCTTTAAGAATATCGTCTATGACAAGAACCCAGAGAAGAGGAGATATAACCCCTCCCTGGGGAGTGCCTCTAGTAACCGATTTTCTTATTGAACTGTGTCCGAGAGTGGAATTGATATTTCTGTTGACAAGCATCGTGCAAAGCCAATTGGTGATGCTATGGTCTACCTTAATCCTTTCCAGAGCGCGTTTTATTGCCTCTGCCCTAACGTTATTGAAAGCACCTTCAATGTCTAAGAAGGCAGCTAGAGCAAATTCCTTATGGTGTAAGCTATGTTCTATCTTGCCTACCACTTCATGTAGAGCTGTTTCTACTGATTTACCTTTTAAGTATGCGTGCTGAGCATTGCATAGATTTACATCCTATACAACATTGATATAAATAATGAAAGTCAATAATATTGTCTAGGCAATACGATTTCTGAAAAAACAAAAAATGTTGTGTACCACAGAGCATTACAATAAAAACAGGTTATCTATTTAACTATTTTGCACTACGAAGTGTGCACGGGCTACGCTAGTACTATGTATATACATTTTCTGAAGTTTTGAGTGGGCCAAAAGTTGCAAGAATTGGACTCTAATGACGGACTGTTATTTTGACTGATGAGTCCCGGTTTGAAGTTTGTGTTGGTGACGAACGCAAGCGTGTAATTCGAAAATCCAAAGAAGCATTTCACAAAGACTGCCTTAAGCTAACTGTAAAGTTCCCAGCATCCAGCATATCAGGACGTAGTATTGGGAATTTATTTTTTGTTGATGGTAAAAATATTCTTGAAGGGTAATTTCTTCCATCGATACCGCAACTTCAGTCAACTGAAGGAAGTTGCATCTTTCAGAAAGATGGAGCTTCGTGTAATACGGCTAGGTCCACGATACCAGTGGTTATCTGCTAAAGCAAATCTTTTATTGGAGTTACCTTCCTGCAGCCATGACCTTGCGCCAATTGAAACAATTTGGCAAAAATGAAACAAAAACTGAAAAAAAAAAAAATCCGGCCAGAACTCTGCAAGAAAATAAAATAACAAGCACCTGGAATTCATTTACTTTTAAAGAATGTCAGAAGTTGGTAGACACTATGGAATGGACCTTACCAATAATCTTTTTAATCTTCAGTTTAAATATTTTGACGGTTAGAGTGGATTATTTTATATGGAAATTTTCGCCATTGTGACTTCGGAAAAGTTAGCCTGGGCACTAAAAATGATTATTAGTACCGCGGTATGCCACGACGAATTGGAGCAGTAATCAAGAGAAAAAGTGAAAAAATTGAATTTCAAATCGTATATGCCTACAATTGTTTATATAGATACTGCCAAAGGATTAACTTCGCTTAACATTGAAAAACTATTCATACAGGAATTTTGTGTACCTATTTGTTCAAGTTTTTAAGAAAAATAAATAAATAAACCAAAATGAACTTGGTCACATTATTCAAATTAATAGTACAGATTGCGCACCATTTGCAACGATAAATTTAGATGATGCATGAAGGTCAATATCACAAATTGGTCTATTTGTATGCCGGCTGAAGTCAAAATTGTACACTTTTTATGGCGATTTTACAGAAATGATGATCTCGAATATCTAAAGGTGCCAAAAAACGGGTGAACATGGTACGTGCGTCTGGTGCTAATACCATCATTAAAACGTTTTGTACTCACATTACAATCAGGTTAACATCTGGGTATGTACACATTATGTACATATAGGCAAACCACTCAAATATTTTGGAGGTAAACAAAAAAAAAATATTAAAGGTCCAATAGGCCTACCAACCAGCCATACGTTTGTGTGAGTTTTTTTTTTTTAATTTTGGAACAAATAGAAAGGATCTACAATTTTATGCCGAATCCGAACGAGAAGCTTTTCCAGGACAGTCATACTCTAGGGTGTTTGTCAGACGTTCGCGGGAGCTGCCACAGTGTAAAAAAGACTTTAAGATGTATGTAATTTGAGTTTTTCCGGGGATCGAACCTGAGCACAGTAGGTAGTCGACCACATTATTTACTGAGCCACAGAGCCCAACAGATAATTACGAGTGGAAAATGTCACAATGGCGACTTTGAATATGTAATGTGTAATGTGTGCCCTTTAAACGGAAAAACTTTACAAAGTCCTTAAGCGCGGTGTGGTATTCGATCAAGTCAGGATTGATTTATTCAGCCGAACATTTTTAGCCATAACGTGGGGGCACTAAAACTAAAAGGCCGGAAGCACGATGCGCAGAATTAATAGCGGAACCCGAAAGGACGAAATCCTTTACTATCTATAGAATTGATTTAATAAAGACGCGGGCGGTTTGTTTATAATAAAAAATATTTTGCCATCTCAAATGTTCCTAAGCTTAAAAGTCCACTCCAAAAATTGGGCACCGCACTCTAATTTTAAAAACTGCTCAGTTTCAAATATAGCTTCTTGACCTGTGATGTGAGTCTAGTGAGCAGATGGTTCAATATCTTGGACACAAACTCTTGTTTGCGGGGAAGATCGAGTAGGTGGAAGGTAGTGGTAATGAAGCTGATGGTCTATTATACGTAGTTTACGATCTTGGGTTTAGGCAATATATACAAAACACATGTAATTTCGTGCCTGAGTGAAGTCATGCTTAACTGAAACTCTATTTATTATTACCACGTTATAAATAATTGTTTGTTGTGAATATCAGTCTCATTTCGGTTTTTATGACTCTGACGTGTCAGTTCTGAGACATTTATTTTTGTTTTGTTTTAATCGCAAAAACGATCAACAGTTTATTACCACAAGTCTGTTGACAGCCAATACGTGACGGAATTTATTATTGTTTCGCGTTCACCGATCCAGTCATGTCCTGGACTCGTGGGTTCCGATACGCAACAGATTTCCCAACCGATTGAAGTCACTGAACTACTGCGTTACTGCGACAGCGACGCGACAACGACAACTACAATCGTCCTACATTCTCAATCGACCAGCAGCATACCACAGCTAAATAAATTTTAAACTACTTCCAAATAATTTATGAACAGAATTCGAAATGAATTTGTCGCGATGTTATACAACAGGTAGGATGTATGATCAACATACAGAGTGTTTTGGTTTGGGTATGCGTTGTGTGGAACTGGAGAGTAACTGACCCTGATCCACTTGGTCTATTACGTGTTTATTTTCGTTTTTATTTTGCTAGTGTTTATGGGCAATTCTTTGCCCAATTGCCATGCATGTGGTGAACCCATAATTGGTAGAAAATGTATGAGTAGAGTAGGTATTATTTCCTCCGCCATCACTACAAGTCTACAATGTGTGTTTTTTGTTATTTTTTAATGGATTATGTTCTTTGCCGATGTCTGCAACATGTGCCTTGAGGCTAGAAATTCCTTAATGCCAAATATGTAGTGGTAAAATAAAAAACTAAATCATATTTTTCTTAACACCAACAATGTTGTGGAATGAGTTTATGGAACGAGAACGTGCTTAATTAGTAACATTATATATTTTATTTGAATGTTGCATAAGTTTAAATTCATTTAAAGTTTTGGTTGCGATTTCATTCGTATCTTAGCTGTAGCTCTTGATTTAGTATGAATCTCTGCGGTTCGCAAGGTAATTCCGAATATGTCTTCATGATAGCGATCTTCATCCTGCAAAGAAAAACATAACTTTCTGATAAATAAACTGAGGTAGGCCATATAAATAAAAAATAGTAAACAATGTTGAGGAATGAATTTGTCAATTGTCCGGTTGACATTTTCCATTGCATTGGCATAAATTTCTTTTAAATTTAAATTTGTAAACTCTAGTGAAATTTCCAAAACTTTTAATGATCAAAGGTTGAACCTAGGTTGAAGTTTCTAAGTCTATCAGCAAAAGCCGACACACCCTTTGATCATTATTCAACCTGGGCGATGAAAGCCAAGACTTCCGTCCACCTGACCAAAATGAAGTGAGGATAGCAATATCCAAGCTAAAGTCCAACAAGGCTGCTGGACCGGACGGCTTAACAGCCCAGCTTTTCAAGGCAGCGGGAGATGGCTTGGTAGAGTGCACACACCAACTTGACTCCAAGATTTGGTGAAAGGAAAGTGTGCCTGATGAATGGAGCCTCAGTTTTGTTTGCCCGATCCATAAGAAAAGAAGACCCTCTAAACTGCGCTAACTATAGAGGCATCAGTCTTCTTAATATCGCTTACAAGATCCTGTCTACCGTACTGTGTGAACGCCTGAAACCTTTTGTCAGTGCTTCCTATCAGTGCGGTTTTAGGCCCGTCAAGTCCACAACCGATCAAATATTTACACTACGGCAGATCCTGGAGAAAACTCAAGAAGTCCAAATCGATACTCATCATCTATTTATCGATTTTAAAGCCGCATATGACAGCATTTATAGAGACGAGCTATACAGAGCCTTGTCTAGTTTTGGCATCCCTGCCAAACTTTTCAGATTGTTCAGAATGACGACGGAGAACGCTCGCTGCTCCATAAAGGCCGGAAACATTCTCACCGAGATCTTTGATGTCAGAAAAGGATTTAGCAATGCCTTGTTAGTTTTTCAACACCATTTTTGAGAAAATTGTTCGAAACTCGCAAGCCAACGCCAGGGGCACAATTTTCCAAAAGTCTTTGCACACGCTGACGACATCGACATCATTGGCAGAACAAAGCGAGTTGTCACTGGTATGTTTGCAAGTATCAGTACAAAGGCAGCAAAAATGGGTTTAGTGGTGAATGAGGAGAAAACAAAATATATGCTGTCAACTAGAAGGGACCCGCAACATCGACGAATCGGACATAGTGTCACGATAAACAGGTTTAACTTTGAGGTAGTTTGGGACTTTGTCTACCTCGGTTCCGCTATAAACTGGGATAATGATACCAGAGCAGGAATCAAACAAAGAGTTTCGCTTGCTAACCGCTGTTACTTTGATGGCCTAAGAAAGCAACTGACTATAGAAACTCCTTGTCGAGAAACACCAAGGAGACTCTATATAAGACCGCCTCATCATATATCAGTCCTGCTTTATGGCGCAGAATCATGGACGTTATCAAAGGCGGATGAAGATCTCCTTGGTCGCTTCGAACGCAAAATTCTTCGAGTGATTTTCGGTTCCGTTTGCATTGACGGGCTTTGGAGGAGAAGATTTAACAGCGAACTCCACGAGCTGTACAGCGACATTTGGTCAGAAAAGTAGGTACGTATCACTCGACAAAGATGGCTAGGACATGTAGAGGGAATGGACACCAACGCACCGGCCTCAAAGAGTCTTCGATTCCAATCAGGAGGGACAACGCAGTAGAGGAAGACCTTGTCTTAGGTGGCGCTCACAATTGGAAGGGGACTTCAACCAAATTGGAGTGCGCAACTGGAGGAGGCAGTTAGCCAAAGATCGGGCTAACTGGAGAGGCGTGTTGGTTGAGGCCTAGGTCCACCCCGTACACCCCGCCATCTAAGTAAGTAAGAATGTTTCATTCTCCCAGAATAATCTGGTAGGAATGGTGGCTTCAGAGTTATTATAAAACTCAACTTGGGTTTATATTGCTTGATACAGCTTGAAAGGTGGTTATCGACGTCACAAGAATTAAACAAATTATTTCGGTATAAGCTGATTAAAGCTTGTTAAAGTCGGGTTCACTACGGGCGCGCCCTCATTGCTAGCTTTGTTTTTAACCAGCGTGAATCAGCGGCTGGAAGGCGATAAATCGAGAATAGAGAAGCTGGTTCACTATGGGCGTATCCTTTACACCTTATATGATTTTTGAGTAAAGGTATGTAGTAAGGGTTGCTGATCTTCGAAATCAAAAGTGGAGTTTTCGAGTACATACTGTTATTATAATTTTTAGCGGAAAGCGAAGGACGCAGTCATTTTGAAAACAAAAACTTTACTCCAAGTATACATTTTGGTCCATATCTTTATGGCCATACTTTACACTTTTTAAGAACTATTTCAAAACTCTCCACAATTTAAAATATGTTTAACGATATTGTACAGAAAAATTGCTATCAAGTTGAGAATGACGCAAACTATAAGCCCACAAACTCCAAATACCATTTAGGCTGTAGACCTCAGCAGCCTACGACAGATAGACAGACTTACGAGACCAACTTTTTTGACTTTACCTACGATCTTAATGTCAGAATTGATTAACATCCGGAGTTCAAAATTTTGTACAAAAAAACAATCACCCTAATTCTGAGATTGGAATCGAAATTCATTCAATTTCAGCCAATTGACATTTCAACTTGGAGATTCATATTTTGTTCATTTCTCCCTACAATCTCAGTTTCGACTGGATCGAGTTTAATAAATAAGGGCCGGTTTGTTCATCTTTGGTTATTCCAGCTGATAACCATAGAATCTGTTTGTTCAGTCAAATTTTAACCAGAGAATCCATGATTTGGTTAGTTAACCAGGAAAATCGATAACCAGCGATTTTGGTCGGTTAACGGCATTTAACCAAGGAAATTCAGGAATTTTGTTTGTTCAAGCTTTAACATAGCAGTCAAAAGCAAAATAACTTTCTTTCAAAAATAAAAATTAATTTAATAAATAATAAACGCAAAATAGTGTGTGGTTCCTATCCTATCTGCTATTTCGACGCATTTTGAACAACTGGCGGATGAATACAATGCAAGACAGTGTAGTGTAGAAAAAAAATTGCATGCATTGCTTCGGCTGTGACAATTTTAACCAAGGATTAATTCAAACAACTAAATTGACACAAAACTGGAAAACTGGAACGATTTGTCGCAAATCTATGGTTTGGTGACCAAAGTCAAATATAAGAGAACAAACGATTTTTGGTTACCACAGTTATTTAATCATGGGTTAAACTAAATCTATGATAAGCTAACCGCAGATTTAACCAGCTGTGAACAAACCGGCACTAAGTTTATTCGAGCGAAAATTTGTAGTCGAAAGCTCTATTTAAAATTGTAAGTTCAATTATTGTTTTTGCATAAATCGAAAAATATGAAAAATATACCTAGAATTAAATAGGAAGCAACATTTGTTCGTCTTATGAAAAAAAAAAAAAAAATTTAAAACGTAAATAATCCCAGGGGCCTGTTTCTCAGATCATACATCACATACATTGTATGATTTATACAGTTTTGCTGTATGATTTCTGTTTCTTAGATTTGCTGTATGATTCGCCATCATACAACAATGTATGACAGGGTATTCGACTGGAAATATTGGAAAATTGTACGATCCTGTTTCTCAGAAACTTTTCATACACTTCATACAGCAGTTTACTCTAAAAATTTTCATACATTTCAAACAGCACATCAAAATGTTGTAACCTCCATTGAAATGAATTTTCATAAACGGAAATATTCAAAAGTATGTATTTTATTAATATAAAACTTATGATTTATGAATACTTTTGCTTTTTAAATAGACAACTAAGGAGCAACAAATAATTGTACTCCAAGAAATGCTCAATGAAAAAGATTTGCTGTTTGGGAATTTTAAGGGCTCGAGTTTAACGAAAGCCGACATTTCAAATATGCTTGGAAAAAAGTCGTATCCCTAGCAATGTCTTATGGGCTTGTCAGTTGTCACCGACAGTGATGAAGACAAATTTAGGAGGACAACTTGGCAAAATTGGCGTCGAAGTGCATTGGTATTGGCGGGTTATTTAATTTTTTATTTTTATAATAATAGATTGCTTTAGGGTAAAGTAGACAGGATGAAGAAAACGGGAATCGGTGGCGCTAGTGCTAAGGATATCCTCGATGAAGGGGATAAGCTTATACTGGCGATTGTGGGCAATGAAGTAAGAAATAGTTTGAATTTAAGAATTTGATCTTAACGTTTTTGTTGTTTCGTAGATTACGTATGGACTAGATGTTGGAGAAAGCGACGGAAGAAACGATGAGGTTCCGGAGCCAGTTCCATCTCAGCCACCAACGAACACCATCAGTCCACCTAAAAAGAGAAAAAAACAATCCCAGACAAAAAAAAAACAAATGAAAATAATGACGAAGACCAAAAGATTAAAACGATGCTTTTAAAAAAAAGTTATTATAACAAGCAGCTGGAGTGCCGTGAGAGAGAGGTGAATTTAGGTCTACCGTTTTCAAAATTCACATCATCGCTTCTGTTATCACAATCATCGGAAAAAGATGACGATTAGAGTACATGGTAGCACGAAAAGAGAATCTAAATTTGTTATTTATATAGTATTTATTGATTGAATGAAGTTTAGTAATAAAATACATTGAAAAAATTTTTGTTGAAATATTGTTTTTCATATCATAAATTTGTAAGTTTTACAAACTACAGCCAAATGAAATTATTTAACGAAAACGATTTATATAGTTTCTTAACGCTTCCACTGCTTCTCTTGTGTTTTCATTTGCATTTTCGTCTTCATTATTTCCACCGTCTTCGTCGTCCCCACCATAAGAATCCGATAAAAAGATATAATTTTCTTGAGCCATTCTTTTCCGTATGTTATATAATACGACACATGCATTTACAACGTTTGCACAACCAGTTGGCGTCTTTAAACGCAATCTGTTTAGGCAAGGACAAATTTCCTTCAACTGCCCAATACAACACTCAATGATTTGGCGGGTTTTCTTAAGCTTACAAAGAAAACGACTTTTGGCTTGGCTTTCTGGAATTAGATTTGGAACGTTACACGTAAACAGCCAAGTTCTTAACGGGTAGGCGGAGTCAGCAATAATAGTAGCTCTTGGAAACGGACGCCATCCCTCATTATTCCATTTGTTGTAAAATCCGCTGCATTGCAATACTCGACTATCATGTACAGATCCAGGGAAATTACTATTAATGGCATAAAATCGATAGTCAGCTCCAGCAACTAGCATAACGTTTAAGGAGTGCTGACCTTTACGATCCACAAATGCTTGTTCATTAACTGACGGGCCATCTATTGGAATTAAAGTTCCATCAACTGCCCCAGCAATACATGGCATTTCAGCTCTACGAAAAAACTGCTCGGCTACAACGTTTGCATTTTCGGGCCATTTCACTTCCTCATCTAGTAAAAAATAAACAGCATTGCAACATTACACATGCTTTATAAAAGACGTAAGATTTACATAATAATTTTTGTGAAATGATTGGACAAACTGTATTAACACAGCGACATATAGATGCCTTTGAAACTCCATGCATTGTCCCAACTCCATGATATTGGCTTCCAATTCCTAGCCAATGGAGTGTTAATAATATTTGCTGCAAGGGGGACAAAGCTTTATTGCAATTAGTTGAGCGCACAATAAATGCGCCCAATTTTTCCACTAAAAATTCAACACACATCCTTGGCATTCTAAATTTCTCAACAAAATATGGATCTTCCATATTGAAATTCACACGATCTAAAATTGTTTTAGGACGTCTTCTGGCACTTATAGTAACTTCAAATACATCCAAGATGTCTTCACCATCAATAAGTAACTCCATTGTGTATTGTATACAAATTTTCAATTTTTTTTTTTTTAATAATAATTCTTCAATTGACGTTTATTTCATAGAATTTGTATAAATTTAAACTTTACACTTCATAACAACGAAATATCAAATCATACACATCATACAAACAAATTATAATACAACACTTCCAATGAAATCTGAGAAACAGAAAATTGTATGTGATGTATGATGTATGATTAAGTTGTATGTTGTATGAAATGTATGTGATGTATTATCTGAGAAACAGGCCCCAGGTCACAATCAAAATGGACATTATATAAATCATATTTAAATACTGCCTTATTAAGTCGGAAACTTCCAACAAACGAAATACCAAATGCAAACCAATAATTCGTCGGGCACATTAAGTGGATTCGATTTTGTCTCGTACTACTTTTCGGTTCAATTTGATCCGAGAAAACATAAATGCCATCTTTACTCAAATTAAAACCAACAACAATTGAGAATTTGACAGCTAAATATATTTATACAGCTGATTTCGAAAATATAATTCATCCAATGAAATCATTTGATAATGAACTTCTTTCGCTCAAAACTTAGAATGCGAGAAGTTTATTCGACTGAAAGTTTTGATTTCGAGTTAGGAATACTCGATTCTATCGAATCTCAGAATAAGCGTGAATATCTTTCATACGATAAAGTCTTCCTTATAAAATGAATTGCATAATGAGCTACTCATGACTTTATTGTTATACTGGGGTCTATTTTGTTTGTTGTTAACATAATAGTGATTAAAAAAAAAGATTCGTCTTCGTCTGCTTTCTGTTTTTCCATTATTGCTTTTAAACACACAGTTACCCTTGCACGACAGCAGCAAAAATTATCAAAAATAATGTCAATCAAGGTCAATCGATTGATGTCAATCATAGTGGGTGACAAGATATAACAAAATTACTTTAATTTTGGTATAAATGTGACATTATGCAATCATATTTTCACCAACACATATAAAATGATTGACGTCAATCGATTTACCATGCAAGCGCGCGCCGTTTAATATCTGAGTGATTTTTATGTTGTCCTGTCAATCAAAAGCGAAAAATGATCTAGATAAAAAAAAAAAACACTTTTCTGCCTGATTGGGTACATAACTACCTACTTTCAATCAAAAATAACTACAGGAAGAGCAGAAAAATGCGCAGATCTTTTTAAACGGTGAAACTGCAAGAGTCAAATAATGAACTTGTTCTTGTGTTGGACAGTGGATGCATTCAGCGTCATCATCTTTGTCTATTTCAAAGTACATACTATTAAAAACTACTTTGACGAATGTGCGACAGTTAAAACCTGGATGGGCGATAATAGGAAAATTCTGGACTTTATGGTAAGTACTTTTAAGGAAAGCGCCTAAAGTGGTAAGCTAGTGGCGTTGTGACCAAGTGACAGGTCGCATAGGAGTGGTAAACATTTGGTGTGGCGATGGAATAGCAGCGAAGTGGTATGAAAGTGATTTAAGGCGCACTCAAGTGTCAAACAACGTATGGTGCCACCGATTCATCATTTCTTAAAATGTCGGCCCATGTTGAATTCTTGGTCGTCTCGCATGTCTTATGCAGTTGCAATGCCAAAACCTATATCGTCACCAGCCTCTACAATATGATTATTCTTCTACAAGGGATATGACTCTATACAAATCCACGCCGTCACATCCCGCTTGCCACTCGAAAAGTTAAGTTTTTCGAGATAAGTGCCACCAGTCCGGCAAATGACACGTCACACCCACTCCGCTTTGCTGCGCGCATCTATACACTGGGACTGGTGATAATTAGGATGAGGCCATATATTTTGCAATACATACATTTTGCTCCAAGCGACATGTTCTTTTGCAAAATTCATTCGATGCTCCTTGTGTACTTGCCTCAAAACAGGTTTCTTTTTAAGTTTCCTTCTCTGTATAGTACCACTTTTTCGTATCACCCTTCGGACCGTTGCTATGCTGGCTGATAGTCCGCTGTTGGCCCGTATTTTAGTCGCTGGTAGAGTAGAATTTGAGGCAGGCCGTAGAATTAACCGCTTTTTTCGCCATGTTGTCGCTTCTGCCGTAAGTGCCTTTTGATTTTTCCCATAGTGTTGTGGATCCGCAAGATAACTGTTGACAACAGTCTTACTTCTGATTACAACAGTCTTACTTCTGTTTAGCCTCCTTGCAATTTCTCGGCCTGGGAGTCCTAACTCCTTGAAAGCATCTATGTTTCCTCTTTCTGTCGCTGTCAAAGTCTTTCCGGAACCCATTTTTTTTTAAACTAAATGAAAACAGTTCTTTTTAACGCTTTTTTAAATATTCTTAATAAAACTTTGAAAAAGATCGCTCCTGCAACGAAATATTCGCAATGGCCTCATCCTAGTTGCGCATCTTCTTATACGCTTTTCAAGTAGTTCATTGTTTGATCTTGGGAAATTACAGACGTCGTTTCTTATTTACCCTTTAATTGTATGACTTATTGTTGGGAACATAATGTATCTGGTTCACAGGTAGAAAAAGTTTCTGGGTACAAAATTCCCAACAGTGGTACCTATAACGAGTGAAAATCGAAATGGCCTCATCCTAGTTATCGGCAGTGTATTTGTTTGCATATGCTTTATCAATTCCAACTGTCACTTGTTCACCATGCCACTGCTACACCACTTTAATGCGCGCCTTAATGCGAGGTCAAAATTCGCTTTTGAACTTATTTGCATTGCACTTTATTTTATGGTATCGGATGTAGCAATGCGATCGTCAACTGAGCACACCAACATCTGCAAGAGACGAAGACATATCAGACATCACAGTCCTCATTTCAGGCAATCCGAAAAATTTGTCGAAAACGCTGTTGAATACCCTTCTCCCTTCTCTTACGAAAAAAGTCGACTTGAAAGTCAATAAAACCTCAATGAATACCATTTCAATATTGTACTAAGAAAGGAAAAAAAATGTAAACGTACCTTAAGGGAGAGCAGCATTTTTTCCGCCTCGTTTTCAGTATGCTTTCCAATACTTACAATGCATTTTCTAAAAAAAAGGAGTACAAGTAAAGTACATCATCCTCCGGCAAGTGATTGTAAACATTACCTTATCGTCTGATAAACATCTTCGGCCATAGTTACATCGCCACAAACATAAATGTGTGCTTTCTCTTTCGTAATTAGCTCGTAGAGCTTCTCAAATTCCTGTTTTATCAGATCCTGGACATATGTCTAATTTAAAAATTATAACTTTTAAATCGTTTCTATACAGACTTTCGCACTACTAATCTACCTTTGGTACGTTTTGCTCCCTGGACAGAGCTAGAAATACTCTCGTAAGAACCTTCTTCTGCAGTAGATATTTCTTCTCATCGGCATACAAATCGTACTTCATACTACGACATCCGAAAAATAGCCACACATTGGGCAATTTATTCGTTAACTCGTTCTCATTCAATACTTCCAAATGCTGCCAAAACGAACGGAATGGTGCAATACCAGTTCCTGGTCCAATCAAAATCAAAGGACTATCCATTGCAGCTGGTAGGTGAAAACCTGGAGAGCTGCGGACAAATATGTAAATCTCATTATTCTTCTGCAACTTTAGCAAGTAGTTTGAGCAAACTCCATAGCGCTCGGGACCAGTGCCATCCTCGGATTGGTACTTAACAACTGTCACTGTGATATGAATCTCGTTGTTGACCTTCTTTCGAGAGGATGAAATCGAATAGAATCTCGGCTGCAGCGGCAACAAGTTCAGTAGGAATAGGGCAGCCGGTGGCTTACAAGAGGGAAACTCTTGCAAGACTTCTAAAAGATGCGGCAATTTCCAGTGTTTCCAATCTTCAAATGCAGACGTGTCGTTTATAAGTTTCTGCATTCGATCCTTGTCCTCCTTGTCTTGACAATAGCCAGACAAAAACATCAACAGCTGCCGCGAAGGTGGAGTTGTGATATCGAAGAAACGCAACAATAATGATCGAATCGAATCAATTGGCATTTTATCGTGTGGTTCCCAGCATTTAAAGCTGCCATTTGGTGTTTGCTTTTCACATAGGACTTGTAGCTGAACTATCTGATTGGGATCTTCCAGATCTGAGAGTCTTTCTAGAATGCCTTCAACAATCTCGTGGTTGTTGATTGGGAATATGCCCAAGTGATCGCCTGGCTCATACTCCACATCTGGAGTGCATATACGTAGTAATATGGTGGTCTTGTCGTTGACATTTGAGTTGCTAAGATTCACTGGGGAGGTTTTCAGGGAGCATTTTATCACTTTCTTGTTGTGATATTTGCTCAGCAAACCTTCTAGCTTCTCCTCACATTTAGTTGGTACCAGACGAACTGTGTTCATAGTAAGCGAATCGTTTTGTGAGAGGAAGCATACGTCGGAAATTCCCTCATCGGCATCTAAGCAAAATATGTCACACGCGACCTGTAATTGTATTTGAAATGGGTAAATTTTTACGTAATATGAAAACATGTATTTTTTAACCTTGTAAATTTTTGGTGCCCAATTTCTGAATGACTGCTCCTGACCACAGATTTCATCTCCATAGGATAACTGCAGTATTCGCTCACCTCCCAGTTCGGCCAAAATGTTGTCCATGTATTGACCGAATGCACAAAAGTTCGGATAAGCCGATGATCCCAAGCCGAATACAGCATATCTGTCAGGCAATAAAGGAAAACAAAAGTTTTTCAGAATTAGAAAAGAAAAAGAACAGCGAAGTCACATCGAAGCTTTATATATATTTTAGTGGAGGAAGATGATTTTCGACTTCGTCAAGTTGTAAAAATGTCCGCTAGATTACTTGGCAAAAATTGACACTTGCATAAAGTTGTCCTAAGCTATCAAGTAGACTTACAAACGATAATTCCGCCATTTCAAAATGACCTCCTTGCCTCAATTGTGTAAATTGGCGCCAACAATCAGTGTTGCAAGTATCGCGACATCATCAAGGAGGTAGCCAAAACCACTGTAGGGTACCAGCCACCCCAGGGAAAGAGCCCGTGGTATGATGATGAATGCGTGTACAGGAAAAAGGTGACACAAGATGCACACAAGAAAACGCTGCAGCGCAAAACAAGGACAGTTAGAGAAGAATATCGAGCCAGGAGAAGTGAGGAAAAGAAGATTCTGCGTAGAAAGAAGAGGGCTTACGCAGCTTCCCAGCTCAAGGACATCAAAGAGTCTTGCGATCGTAACATAATACGGAGGTTTTATTAAAAAACCAAGCAACTGCCTGTTGGCTTGAAAACCGGAACGCAGGGTCTTCGAGACAGCGAAGTAAAACTATAGTCGTCGCCGAAGCGCAGGAAATAGTAGTTGTGTTTAAGCAGCATTTCCAGCAGCTACCTTATGGGCATCATTTAGAATTATTGTAGTGAGTGTGATAGGGCAAGAAGTCAATGAAGAACCAGTTCCACCACCTAGTATAGAAGTAGTTGGCTGAAGGAAGTGATGTTGTGGTAGGGAGCATGCACCGAATCAGCAACCAAGTATGGGTGGGAGAAAATATACCCATATGTCTTGCAAAAACTATCGATGCATAATATGCCTGCTTAATGTCGCATACAAGACCCTATCCAATTTACTGTGTGAACGTCTTCAACCGTTCTGCAACACACTAATCGGCACGTGCCAGAGTGTGGTTTCCGGCCCGGCAGATCGACTATAGAAGACCAAATTTTCACACTGCCGGGGCATGCGGACGATATTGATATCATCGTCATTCCCAGCGTGCCGTGGTATAAGCGTTCACGGCGATTGAAGAAAATTCGAAATCCTTCAACTAAATGAGGACAAGACAATAAGCACATGCTATCAAAAAACAAACAAACAATCATCTGTCCACAAAACGTCACTATTGATAGCAACAATTTCGAGGTAGTTAAGGAGTTCACCTACCTCGGAGTAAACATGAACTCTACGAATGACACCCTAGTGGAGATCCGGCGAAGAATTGCCTTAGTAAACCGTTGTTACTTCGGTTTGACAAAACAACTGCGTTCAAAACTCTTACCTCGAAAGACGCAATGTGTGCTCTACAAAACCCTTATCCTGGCAATTCTGCTTTATGGCACCGAGTGCTGGACGATAAACAAGAAGGGAAAGCCAATACTAGGCTTCTTTAAAAAAAACACTTCGTCATATTTTTGGTCCTATGTGAGAGGAGGGCGGATGGAGGAGAAGATACAACCTCGAAATCTATATAAGCTGTACGAAAATTTGGATGTAATCCAAAAAGCCAAAACACGTCGACAACATTGGAATAGATAATAATGCTCCAGCTTAGATAATCTTCAAATTCCACCCCCCAGGTTCAAGAAGACAAGAAAGATCGAAGAGCTCTTGGTCTGGACAACTGGAAGCAGCGTGGCCGGAATAGTAGACAATCACAAAAGTGGCCATAATTTTAATATTTTTACAGCAATTTTGGAGAAAATGTATGCCCATGCCGACCTGCTAGATCTGGACACTAAAAATAGGCAGATAGAATTGCGACCCTATTTTTTTTTAGCCCGAATAACATTTATTATCTTAGGCAGTGTGTCAATTGGGCTAAACAATTACCCTCGGATAATTTTCTGGTGGAAAACAAATTTTCAGCTGTCAAAAAATGTTCTTCCAGAAGTCGGTTGCAGTCTGCTTCCCGTTTATTTTCTCTTGACGATCAGTTCACATGACAAAGACTGGTGTTGAGCAGAAAAGCTTGTTTGGAGCATACTCCGTCCTACTGCATGGTACCGAAAAAAGAGGTCGTTTTCACCACTATTATCACCCACCCTATACCTTATCTCCTACGAGTATCCAAAGTAACATCTTAATCCTTTACTATACATCCCGCTAATTGGTATTTGGTTAAACTAAATTTGTATAACATTATCATGATGATGATGATGAAGCTTTAAAGGCTTTAAGTTGAAGTGAGTTTATTTATTTACCTTACATTCGAAAGAGGACCAATTGTATCCTCGGTATATGTTTCCGTTGTTGAGTCTCGAAGGGAATGCCATCCCCGAATCTTTTTCAACCTATTTTGTTGTACATTAGCAAAATCCTGTCTCGAACTTGCCTTAATAAATGATTTTGAAGAACTGACACGAATGCTAAAATTGAAATTAAAATTTAAATTTAAAATTTGTTTAACGATTATAAATTAAGTTGAGTATCTCTACCTTTGTTCTGCTTTATCGTTCATAGATTCCTTCAAGTGCAATTTGTACAATTCTTGTGCGAATTCCTAAAAAAATATTAAAAACGTTATTTAACCGAATAAATAGATTTAAATTTGTAAGTTCTGTCAAACCTCTCCGTTCTCTGGAGGATCTCCATTTCCAAACGTTGATGCTATGACAATTAGAAGTGCTTCATGCTCCATAAACGAAATGTCATAATCTGACATACAGCATGTCTGCAGGGAACAAAACAATAATAATACTAATGAATAGCAATAGCTTTCTTCATAAATATTAAAATTAAAATACAAAATTTATTTTATACCAGTCAAAATACCTTTCAAAATTTAATTTGACATGTTTTTAGATCATTTCTTTAATAACAGAAAACAAATAAATATGAATCTAGCTCTACCAAACTTACTTGAGCGTTGAAAGCATGTCCCAGAATATCGCATAGCTTTTTAGAATACTGCTCAGATTTGCCAGTTTCTGTTGCATATAAAATCGTCGCTTTTATCCTCTTTGATAAAGCGTGCCCAAATAGCTTTGATGTGAATTTTACGGCTCTGAAAAGAAATACGAGATGAAACTAAAACACGACAAGTAAGGCGCGTCCTTCTTTAGAGGGTAATATGTAGAAAATAACACTATTTAATCTATTGACATACTATAGATGAACTGCTAGTTAAATGTCAGTTTCATACAAACCTGCTAGGAAAAATTAAGTAAACATAAGCACTAGCCGTTTTGGTTCAGTGCGGCGAAGTTATGAAACCTCTGCGCGCAATTGCTATTTTTTACATAGAACCCAGTGCCTTCCATTGTAGAAACATTGCAGCTGCGCAAAATAACGACTTATTCAAATTATTTCGAACGTTTTATAACAGATGGCACACTCAGCACTCAAACAAAATCGCACCAATTGCTCGATGACATTTGGGTGTTTTCGTTTCTCTCCGCCGTGATTCAAAAGAGCTAGTGCTTATGTTTACTTCAACGAAAAATTGGCAGATAGCAGTCCATGTATAGTATGTCAATGATTTAATCAATTATACGGAACATACCAGATCTGTTCGATCAATCATTTCGTCTAACAGTTGTCACTAAATTAATTTATTGCGACTGTGTGAACAAAAATTAAAAACCATAATAGAACTATGAGGCCTTAACCTACAAAATGCCACCAAAATTATATCAAACGTGAGATGGGTCACTACCACTAGCCCATTATGGTTATAACTTCAATCTAATACTGAGACCATTGTCTTAATCTGGACATACCAATCATGATATAACTCTCGCTTTAAACGTAAACAGATTAAAAGTAATAGAGGTATAACAGTCAATACAAAAATCAATTTATCACCGGGCGCCATTTTTTTTAAATAATTTTTTGTGCAAGATCATATATTTAATACAACAAACCTTGCAATTTGCTTGAAATTAAATTTCTTTCTTGGCTTTTTTGATTTTCCTTGATATTTTTCCTTTTTCCAAATGTGAGTTTTCCAAGCTACGTCCTGGTATTCAAATGAGGGCCTTAGCTGATAAAGAGCCATTTCTTGATGAAATACAGGTGTGACTGAACCAGACAATGGTGGCACAATCCATATCCAATCGGCTGGGCATCCATTCCTTTAACAAAAATTAAATTGAAAATAGGATTGTGTGAGTGGGTGGGTGCGTATAACAAACCTTAGCTTCGACTCGTTTTCAAAATGTTTCATAAAACTCTCACTTGCAGTATGATGATCGACTATTGTTATATTTCGGCTCTGAAATGAATGCAGAACTGCGATATTAACTTCAACCAAAGCCTTGTCTTTCCACAATGAGGACGATGTACGCGTATCTAATTCCATATTTAAAGCAATTTTCTATAAACAATTGAATTCATATTTATTTGTGTTAGACTTTCATTAGTTAAAATAAACCAAAAATTATAGGTATACCTCGAGCATGTTACGTCTGTTTGTGTCGCATAAATTTCTGCAGCCAATTTCTGTTGACATATACCAACCGCTGAATGCAGTTGCGGTAAATTGAATTCCACCACAATCGAACAGCATACCGGAAACAGCAGGAAGCGCATACCAACGTAAGTTTAAATCACTAAACCAAGTGAAGCTGTAAATAGTAAAAAAGGAGAAAAGGTCAACGTTGAAAACAGGTTACAGAGTTTTAAGACCTAATGGAGTCGGAAGTCATTTCTGCCTACAAGACTTCAAATTAAAATTTTTAAAGTGGACATAGGTACATATGAATATTTGAATACAAAAAAAGGATTCGATCGGCTCCGGATTCGGATCTTTAGTTTGTTAATTTTTAAACTTCTGACTCGCCTAAGCGAATAAAATGCAAGCTGACACAGAAGATCTATTGGTTTACCGGAATTTTTTTTTATCTTATGGAATCGGAAATTCGCACCCCCAACACACCGGTGCGAATATCCGACAATATATCGGAAATCCGCCCCACGTGCGAATTACTTTTTATCTTATATTGGAAACGGAAATTCGCACCCCCAACAAAAGCTAGGTTTGATGGTCCGAGTTGATCTTCTTAAAATAGAACTTCCATTGTTTCTATTGTGATCTGGAACATTAAGTTGAAGTTCTTGATTCAGAGGTTCTCCATTAGTGTTGCATTCTCATAGCACTCAAACATGGAACACTTTTCGTTGGTGAACAACCGAAAGCTGAAACTTCAAATGAAGAGCCTAGGTCGAAAACAGACACCTTCATAAAGTCTATCATCAAACAAAAGCGAATTTCCGATTTCTTTTAAAGAGTGCGGAAATTCGCACCCATTCCTCTGGGAAATTGAAAAAATCGAAAACTGTGAACGGCTGGGACGATTTGGGAAAACCCTCCGGAAAAGTCAGGAAATTGGAAAAATCGAAAATTTATTTTTTGTGTGGAATTTTGTGTGCAATGTTTGGACTTCGGAATGGCTTTTCGAATGAAAAAATAGAAAATTCCGGAAAAATGCGAAGAATTTCCATTTTTTTTCCCGACGAAATTTTGCATTTTATCGCATGATTCCATGATCTTGGACGATGTAAAGGTGGAAAATTGCGGATAATTGTGAAATTCATTGTGAAAAGAAAAGACAATTTGCGTGCATTTTGGGTGGAGAAGTCAACGAGATAAATAATAGATGGCGCTGTGTTGCGATTAATGCCACAAGCCCACAACCCCATAGATAGATTACGTGTCCTTTTCGCATTGTCATTTTCTATTGAGCAAATGTGCTATTTACTATCTGTGTTTTATTATCACTCTGGAGTTTATCTGAAGGCTTAAATTGGGACAAGACGAAGTTGGCCGGGTCCGCTAGTGTTACATAAAAATATATTTTAGGCGTAGGGGGCCGTCTAAATGTGCAAACACAAAGACGTCTCAATTTGAGATTCCAGTGCAGTATTTGACGAGGTATCCCGAATTATCCAAAGGATATTTAAAAATCCCGAATGAATGGAAAATCCAAAGATTTAAATGCAGCTCAATGGTATAATGTGTAAAAAAGGTATGAAGAGGTTGAACTCAGTGTTGCCAGAAGATTATGATGGAATATCCCAGATCAAGCGTTAAAAAATCCCTTTTCGATGGACTTTATCCCTTTTTGTTAGAATACTAGAATACCACCCCCCCCCCCTCGCTGACAAACCAACAAGAAAATAAAAGAAACGCATTTCAAACAAAAATAACGTTTAATGACTTCTTTTTTGCACTTGGCCTTTTTAGAGTTTTCTGCAACACCCTCGCTATCCAATCTTTATATTTGTCGTCAGTCGTCCAACTCGAACAAAATTTCTTCTTATACGATCGCTGTCATGATTCTCCCTTCTCCGTCATTGAAAAAACAAGCAATGAGGAATGACCTCTCAAATAAAAAAAAATATGAAGGTACCTAGTTTCATTAAATTTTCCTGCCCACAAAATCAACAAAAAATCAGTTTGAAAAATATGAACGACTACCAACTAATTCTAGATTTTGTTTTGCTGTGAAGTGAGCACCATTTCATTTCCTTTGTCGTATGTTCGTATTCGTATGGTGTAAGTATTGTACGTGTTTCTGGTATCTACCAGCTGCTTTATCACTAGAAAGTATTGTCTTTACCTAAAGGTTCGGTTCACTTGTGTTTGAAAATCTTTATTATATGAAATTTGTTACTATGAAAGAAAATCCCTTTAATAGCTAAAATGCCGGATTTGGAGGTGCAATTTAAAGTGGAGGTTCTGTTCTGACAATATCGGACTTGAGTCGAAGCTCCGTATAATCCGTACTGTCAAATACATGAGAGACTAAGCCTAGGGCAAGGTATATAGAAATACATGGTATGATATTGCGCACGTTTAATTGCATCTCTCTCTTCAAAGTGACGTCACCAGACGACAAAACATCGGGAACAGATAATAATTTATTTATTTGTTTACTATTTTCAGTGTAAAACAGCACACAAAACATTATTTGTTATTAAAAATAAAACTTGAGCACAGAAAACTACCCGTATTTCAATATATTTTCACAGAAATGTCAAACTTGTTGTCGTCAAGTGAACTGACGTACATGCGCAGAACAAACGAAAAATTAATCGCGGAATATCATACCTTGTCGTTCTATATACCTACCTTGGCCTAGGGTGTCACTCGCCTGTTGCGCCAGCAGAGAATTTCTTCATTTCTTCGGTGCTTCATTTCTTTTAGCTGTTTAAAATGTTTATGAATATATTATAAAAGGATAAGTACATATTTGTTTTAACTTTTTTGTAGAAAAGCCACATTAAAAATCAAATATTTATGTTCTGCGCATGAAAAATCTAACTGACTTAAAAGTAAATATCTGATTATCTGGTACCCAAGTCAAGTATCAACTTTTTTTAAACGCAGTTAAAAGTAGTATCATTTCTTCTATAATTATAGAGCCCTCAACAAAGTTTCTGTAAAAAAAAGTAGGTATGTACCTAGATATTAGCGAAATTATTTCGTTTATAGTTATAGTATGGGTCAAGTTACACCAAAGTATGTCATTTCTAACCTAAGCTATATTAGAATAATTTGCCATATTTTTGACATTTGGAATACACTAGAACTTTCTCTATATGTAGATATTGTGAAACATTGTGGTTCAAATCCTTATTTTACTCTGTCTGAAAGCAATTTTTAATCTTTACATTTTGCTGTTTTAAAGACTTTCAGGAATTGGGAATACTTTGTAGAAATTAAATAAAAAAAAGGAAAGAAAATCTTACATCTTAACGAAAAGATTTTTCTTTCATACAATATAACTGCATACAGCATACGCATGCCTATAATACTTACTTAGGATGCTCAAGTGGAACTTGTAGAATTAGCTCAGGTGGATAGTCAAAATAATCAGGATCAAGACCATTTGCTGACACGACCAAAGGAAGAATGTCCCATTCAGTTTGTTTGCCTTTCCAACCAATTTTTAAGCAAATCTATAAAATAAATCAAAATTTTGGTATTACTAAAATACAACTTCCTGAAATAAAGAATTTCGGGGGAAAACTTGTCTACAATTTGGCGGTGATATCTTCTTAGCGGCTTCAAAATGGAAATAACCACTGAAGATGATCGGAGGAACTTAGCGAAACTATTCCCCAAAATGCGATATATTAATTATAAAAAAAATAATTTTGCGTCATTTAATAGTACCTACAGTAATGCCAACGCAAAAAAGATAACAATGTGACAGCTGACAGTTCGGGGTTAGTAAAATTAGAGCGCTATACGAAAAAACAACAAGCATTTTCATTGTTGAGCTATATTTTAAAAATAATGAATGTTTTTCAGCTATAGAGTCCGCAATTTTCGAACAAAATATGGCCGCCATATTGATTTAAAACCATCAACCATGAAGAGAATAATTGAAAAATTCAATTTCAATTCGAAATTGGTCATTTCGAAAAGTTATCTATATAGCGAATTCTCATGAAAGTCTTGAAACTTCATATGCTTACAAAATTCAATTTACTTAAGAACTGAAGACTACTGACCATGCAGCGCGAAGAGAGTTCATTGAATGGATTTTGGAACAACAACAAGTGGATGCTGATTTTTCGAACAAAATCATCTTCAGTGATGAAGCCCATTTTCATCTTTATGGCTTCGTTAATCGTCTCAGATCGGTTCAGAAAACCAACGAGTAATGCATCCACAACGCGTGCGTGACTGTTTGGTGCGGATTTTGGGTATTTATAAAAAAAAAATAAAATGCTAACTTACCTCAGTAATTTCAACATTCAAAGGATCGCCAATGACGCTTCCATCGCTTTGTTTATAGCCCGCATATGAGATCAGCTGACTGTTCCATATACGAAAATCGTGAGTTCCATCTGTCCTTTGGGGAAATATTGTTATAGCTGACCTGCAAAATTTAAATAAATTTTTACGCAAATTAGATTTTTAATGACTTTACATAATCATGATTGTAGTGCATGAGGATTATACTCGTATATGTAGGTACAGTGAGCGTCAAAAGTGAGTGAACATCAATAGGCGTGTTTTTTTGAAACCTCGCCAGCCAACGGTTCATTTGGACAATTTCCAGCAAGCTGAATGACACCAGTCAAACTTTAATATGTCACCAAATTGGTACACATGATTTCCTTTGTGCATGGACACACGATCATGGGCATGACTTTCATTCGTTTATGAACGATTTGGCTACACAAAAAAAAAACAAGGCGCCATTGCAATGGAATAAAATTTAGTAGATTAAGAATAGTTAACTCTGTACTGTGCACTTAGTGCACCATTAACGACGTGTCCAGCGAGACAGGTAGATTTTAAGTGAGTAGAAAAATGAGGTAGATGGCACAGAAAATGCAACGAAAATCCACTCTTAGAAATAATTCTCACATGGGTATGAAGATTCTTTTCCGCACCATTGCGCTTTCGATATAAATCTTCATTTGATATTTGCGTTGATAGAGTGATGACGTCAAAAACGGGCATCCGCTTTGTGTTGTTTTGTTCGTGTTTTCAATCACTATTCCTTTAACTGCAAAATTGTATTTCATTGAAATAGCGTAGTTCACGACAATGTCAGTCTCAAATGAGAAAAACAAAAATAAAATGACGGTTAAAAAACTTGCAGGAAAACAAACTACAATTTATATGGCGGAAGATAGATGCGATATACAAAGTGAAAACATTTATTCAGGTGTCAGTGAAATTTCGCAGTGCCACGAACTGTTTTCTAAGCCACTTGTTGCTTTCTGTCCCTCCTGTTTGTGAATTTTTAGCCAGCTGTTAGCCAGTAGTAGCTCTCCTGCTGGGAAGAAAATTAAGAGTTGAAGCCGGCATGTTGTTCTTTTATTCAATATGTGAAATGTGCCTCTACTGGCAAATACTGGCTGGCGAGGTTTCAAAAAAGCACGCCTAAAGTTTGGAAGCAATTTTGATTAATATCTCTGAAGTATTTTATGCTGTCGAAATAAAATACGTTTTGTTATTGTTATTTCGTTATCAAATTTGTTACAGATTGTAGGTTTCTTACACCTGTTTCAAAACTAAATAAAACTTTAAAGAGCTTTGGTTTTCTCTTAATTTTGACGCTCACTGTATAGGGGAAAGGTCGGACCACCGGGTTAAGGTTTTTTTTAGTTAGCTATATGTCTCTAAGCTAAAAACAATTGTTAAATAAGAAGCTACGACATTTATCCATGGACATCTTGTGGTAAGTATTTATTTATGTGATTGATTCACTAACTCACCTAATATTTCCTCTGTTTGTAGCATACTTGATATGATTACATATTGCCTCGAACATTCCACTTGTTGTTGTCACATATCTACAGTCAAATACCTTTAAGAAAAAAATAAATGTTTAGAATTTCATGTCATAGCCTCAGGCAAATAGTCAAACTATGCGCCATAAATTCGGGTTAGATTATTATTAGATATTTCTTTCAGTGGTAGACATATCGCAAACCTGTAACTTTGACCATTGTATTCTGCCAATACATCTAGAAGAATTGCGCCAAGCTAATTTTGCGCCATATATCAACTCAGTTTCGGTTAAATGGTAATGTCCATGAGTCTTGACCAGATGTTGAACCTGTTGCCATCTGTATCGATGAGCGTTGCTCTCATATCTGCAATAACAAAAATATAGAATGTGTCCTCAATAATAGAGAAATTTATTTAGATTGCTCTACAAAGATTACCTGTTGATAGAAGTAAAATATTGATTAAAAAAATCCTCAGCATGATCCAGAACAATTTCGCAGCTGCGAGCTTTATTTGAAGCTGTATTTCCCAGCACAATACTGCTTACGCAAGTCGCTTTAGAACAAGAGAGCACCTTAGACGAGAAAAGAAAATTAGAGATATATTTACTCGTAAGTCCAACAAATATTTGGATTGGGTTTGATTTCGAATAAGCTCAAATTGTAGTAAAGTAAAGGGTCTGCCATCTAACGTTTTTTTTCAACTAGTGCTTATTTCGCGAATGGTAACACTTAGCTCATGTCTGATTTGACAGATAATTAGTTTTATCCTTCCGCTGAACGAATATGGTTGTGTATACGCTTGAACAAAGCTGGGAAATATTGCGACATTACTTTGAAAATCATGGTAATGTTGCAGAATGTGTGCGAAAATTGCGTACGGATTTTGGAAGAAGAGAAGCACCGTCAGCTCCGTATGTTCGTTATCTTGTGAAAAAAGTGAAAGAAACTGGCATCCTCCCTCATCGATAAATCAAAGCGTGAAAAGCCAAAAACAGTGCGTACACCCGAGAAAATTGCTTTGGTGCGGATTTTGGTCCAGAGGCATAACTAAGCCATTTTTCTTCGAAAATGAGCAAGGAGTGTCCGTTACAGTCAATGGCGATCGTTATCGGGCCATGTTGAACGAATTTTTGTTCACAAAAATTGAAGAGGAGGATATTGGCAACATTTGGTTTCAACAGGACGGCGCTACGTGCCACACAGCCGAAGCTACACTCGATGTTTTGCGCCCTGTTTTTGAAGATCGCATTATCAGCCGCAGAACTGATGTCGTTTGGCCACCCCGGAGCTGCGATTTGACACCGTTGGACTATTATTTGTGGGGTGCCGTAAAAGATAAGTGTTACGCCGACATGCCAGAGACAATATTCGTGAAGCCATTGGTGAAATACAGTTGCACACAATCGATAATGTGCTTAAAAATTGGACCGATCGTGTAGGCTACTGCATGGCCAGCCGAGGCAGCCATTTGAATGAAATTATTTTCCATTATAACCCGGAAGGATTGTACTTTCAAATAAAAAAAGAAATTTGAGAAAATATTCAGTAGTTTTTTTTTATAGCATTTTCAAAAAAAAAAGTTATTTGGCGGACATTCCACTGTGGTACTAAATGTGGGTACCTAGTACATGCCATACGTATGTGTACCATTATTTGAGTGTCACAAAGAGAACTAGTACACTACAGGGCATGTAACCATTGGAACCATATGCTGACGTAAAAGTAAAAGTGTCAACTACTGATAAAAAAAATATTTCCAAAACGTGTCTAGAAAACCATCTGTACCGCATTACTCAACCTTACTTAAGCTACTTATAACGTCAAATAAAATTGAGTGTTTTAAATGAAAAAAATATGAAATTATATTCCTTGAGCTTGAGTTTTAAAATTCCAAAAACAACAATCAAACAAAAACAAAAGTATTACCCCCAGTTTCACAGTGGAAGCAGGACGTAGCGAGAGTTCGAGTCGTGGGGGCTGCCTTTCATTGAAATGCCGACTTATCAAGTTAATAAATGTAGCTTCCTTTATTTGCTGACTCTTGAAATGCGCCCCCTAGCTACGCCACTGAGTGGAAGTTTAAATTAAAATTCAGCTGAACCTGAACTTGAGTTCAAATTCGAAGTCAGGTTTCACAATGTAATTTGATCTTCTGTTCAATTGAACGCAATTTAACGAAATTTAATAAATAGAATTTGGGAGTATTGTATAATCCTTAGCTTTTCCAAAATTGCTCCTTGTCTTTTCTTTCAAAGAACACCCAAAACAACATCAAATATTTGTGTTTTTGACAATCGGCAGCTTTGAAATTGATGTGTCAAGTGATCTTAGGTTTAAACGGCAGAGTACTGTTAAACTACAGAATAAACTCTGTTCAAGGTTTAAACGAAACTGTGAAACTGAATTAATTGTTGAACTTAAGTTTAAACGAAGGAGTCCCATGTTTGATTCCCGGAAAAACACAAATTACATCTTAAGGTTTTTTCTACAACGCTACCTCTCGCGAACGTCTGACAAACATCCGAGAGTATAAATGGCAGTCCTGAAAAAGTTTCTTAATTCAGCCGATCAGACTCGGCATAAAATTGTAGGTCCCTTCCATTCGTCCCAAAAATAAAAAAAACTCACACAAAACGAATGGTTGTGAGGAGCTAGGCCTTGGCCTTTTATACACGCCTGTTGCGCCAACTATTTATTTATTTTTTAAGTTTAAACTAAAAGTGTAGTTTAAACTTCCACTGTAAACTGGGGGTTAAGGTGCCTGTCCATTTGAGAGTAAAAATGCTGCGAGCAGCTCTTAAGCAGCTCTCGAGAGCAATCTCGCAAGTGGACATGCATAGTTGCAAAAAGGCTTACTATTGTACTGAATTCAGTACAATTTGACTTTCCCAAGTACGCAAGTACCACTTCTCAATTTTCAGTACTATTTGTACTATTTTAAATTTTTTAAAGTTTATTTTTATAAATCTTTCAAGTCAGACATATATAAGAATTAAACAAAAATATGCTGAATGCACTGCTTTGTTTTAAAATTCTGAATGCATTCATTACTCTTCGTACTTCGTTAAAAATTATCTTTTGAAATTTGCTGCATTCCTATAAGATGTGGAAAAACGATTTGATTTCGGAGACATTTTTTTTTTAACTCATTACAACATTTTTCACAAACAGCCATTTGGTAGATAAGTAGATAAATTCAATTGTCCAATTTGTCTTAAGGTTTTTTTTCCTGGTGAACAAAAAAGTATTGAGATTATCAATCATGAATATAGAGGTCTATCTGACTACGATAGAAATAGGAACATACTTCTATTTCTGAGTTTTGGGCTGAAATAGGCATTTTGCAAAATGAATGCAACGAGTTCATATTTTCAAATCCTACACCGCATTGTCCAGGCTGCTTTTTGTATTTCTTCTTATTCTTCCGCAAACGTTTAAAGAATGTTTTCTTATCAAAATAGCTATTATCAAAAAAAAAAAAAAAAAAAAGCTAAAGAATCGAATGCAGGCGTAATGTCTGCACTATTAGAACCTGAACATCTTATTAAAAATTAAGGCTGCCACAGCTCTATGAATAAAACAGATCTTCACAAAATAAACTTGAAAATGAAGAACTTGTATAGCAGATTGTTATCTAATTGTGGTACAGTCGTGTTCAAATCACTTGGACAATTATGGTAGATTTTCTGTACAAAGTCTACAGTTTACTCAATCGACCGTTGGACAAGTGATTTTGAACACGACTATACAAAGACTAGTCTTAATCTGTTTACATGTATGTACATGGACTAAAGTTCCTACCTTGAGCTTGGTACGCTGCTCGTGCTAAATTTAAGCTCACATACAAAATTGTCTCCAAAATTTAGCTGAGCTAAATTTAAGCGAATCAGCCGAGCGGTGTGTTGCTTCAGCTAAAAAATTAAATTTTCATTTCAGACTGTAGTGCATGTATATTGCACAATTTACCGCGCCCATTAATGGTTCGACACATTTTTTTTAGCTAAATTTTTACAAATAATGTTTTTTTTTCTTCTGTTCTTTTGTGTTGCGGAAAAGTAAATAAGGATAAGGTTTTTCAATGAATACCTCGATGAATTTTTGAAGGAAGTTATTTTCAACGAACAGCTGTTTTCTGTGACACTTATATTTACAGCGCACTCTATGTCAAAATTTAGCTAGGATTTTACTTAATGTTTGGAGAGAAAAATTGGAGAGCAGCTAAAATTTAGATTCGCTCGAATTGCGTACTAAGCTTTAGATTCAATTAAATGTGCCTTTATAACACCCTCCACTGGAAGGGGAAGGTATAAGTATTCACTTTCATTTCTAACGCCAAGAAGGAGTAACTCTATACCCCATATGCCATAATTATTCTGAATCAGGTAAGGATGCAATTCTGAAACGAAATGCGGGGGAGGTTATAAAAACTGGCCGATGATAACACTAATAGCTACTAGTTTTTTTTAATAAAATATTTATTTTTTTATGTTTTCGTTTGGTTTTATACATTTAAGAAATTTGAGTAGGTACTATTCAGTACAATTTTGTTTCAGTTTTCAGTACAATTTAGAAAACTCGATTTTCATCACTGCCGACATAGTCTTGATAGTAGTTCGCGGAGAGCTTACTTTTTACTCTCGAGATTCGAGCCTTTCGAAAGTCACTCGCAAGTGGACACATGTTCTGATCACTTTCGGAGATTAGCTTGCAAAATTCCAAAATGGTTCGTATTTTGCGAGCAGCTGTCGAGAGCCGACATGGCAAAACAATGGATATCGGAGGAAATAAAACAACTCAGTGTAATTACCAATACACACTCACAAGCCATAATAGGGCTTGCCTTAAGTTGGTATCTTTTTAAAAATATTTGGCCCAACAGATTGAATTATATGTTCTACTTAACTTGTTGTCAAACGGTTGAATTCCCTGAACTCCTGATGAGCATCTTCAATTTTAAGCTCTTTTGCAAGAGCAGACCCTTCAACGAATTGACGACAACGATCTACCCATGGCTTAATCCAGCATTTCTTTTTTGCTTTATTCTTTTTTTTAAGAACAGTGTATTTTGCTTGTAAGAATACATTTTAACTAGTGACTAGAAGACGATATATATCAAGTGGACACGGTTATGAGAGTACTCTCAGGGAATCTACTCTCAAAATGTTATCTAACGAGATTAAAATCTCGAAATTATTACTCTCAAATGGACAGCCACCCGAGACTCCGAGAGTAACTGTCGAGAGTTTACTAGCGAAAGTACTCTCAAATGGACAGGCACCTTTAGACATACAAAATATTTCTCGGCTGAGTCAATGATGATACAAATTATATAGTTTTAAATTTATTTAGCATCTAGAACACATAATGATTCGAAAAAAAAAAATAATAATAAAATAGATACTCACATCTTTGCCAGTATAATGCAATGTATCATATACTTCAGAAAAGTTGGACATATTTCTCAAACGTATATGCTTGCGAGCAGTTGAAACACGTCTTTCTGCAATTGCCAAAAAGTTTTCGTCCGTCTTGCACATTAGCCTCTTATTTGTTTTATTATCTTTCAAGTCCATGATGTTTTGGACATTGGAATTTTTTAAAGCCTTTTCCATATTTATCGCTAGTTTGTCTATTTCGGCTAGTTTCTCGCTTAAATCAGATTTTGGTTTACTTAAGCAAAATGTTACTTTTTTTCCTTGTGTTTTAGATTTATTGTTACTACTTTTTAACTCATCTAAATGTAAATTGTGCTGCATCCTTTAATTTTTGTTTTCAGTTTTTTAGTATCAAATCTGCATGGTATATGAATCTGGAATAATATAAATACATATAACATTATTGTACATTTTATGTAGAAAAAGGATAAAGCTTTAGTAAAAGTTTGTAGGTAATATCTTTATTAAAAAACGTTTTTCAAAATATCCCAGAAATTTTACCATCTTAATAGCTTCCATCCATAGGTTTCCGTAAAAAACCTAGCTTTTGAAAAATGTTAAAAATAAATAGGATTTGGCCTTTTAATCCTAATTGAAACGATTGTTTAATACAAGTGACACATAAAGATTTGTTTTATATTTAGTGTATATGTAAACGCCTCCCTTCATTGGAAAAAATTAATAACAACCACAAATCCACTATGAAAATCCTTTCTAATAATAGCAATACGATTGAGGAAGCCTCAACACCGCCAACTTTGAAAATCTGGGGCCGAATCGCCGCATCCGTGAACGAGCTATACGTTCACGGAATCAACCGATTTTGCTCTCGAAACAAAAACAAATTCCGGCACGGATTGCTTGTTTGCGGATGAGACGATTCGGCCCCTGCTTTCCTGCTACGCCTCACTTAATACTGAAATTTCTACTATCAAGCCTTTCATCTTAGACATCAATGACAAATTCCTAACCCAGCCTACCCAATCTGCTTATAAGTAAGACTTCATCGAAACAAGCAAAGTAAATCTGCTCTTTCTACTTCCTTGGACTCTATTAAGATACAGCTTAGCTTACTTAGCGACGAGTCGACCTTAACGAGGCAATCCGTTAATGTGGTCGCTGAAGAACTGAAGCTTTTCTCATCTTAGCTAGACATGCCTCCATCGGAATTACATTCCTTTGCTAATAAATCGTTACGTGACGAGTTTCTGATCTATATTCCTGAGGCTGATATAAGCATGCAGCCTTTATGTGCTACGCCACCCTCTGATGAGTTGCTAATCTCTATTCCTAAAGCTGATATAGCCACGCTGCCATCTTCCGCAACTGCCCTCTACATCTACACACATGATTTTTGGACTTTATTTCATTTTCAAAAGTGCAATAAAGTCCAAATCGAAGTGGAAATAAAATCCACAATGCATAAACAGTAGAATATGTATGTATGCTGCTCGTCTTCCTTTTACATTGCTGAGTGGAATAATGTCCAATGAGTTTATTGCACTTTCAAAAATGAAATAAAGTCCAAAACTCGTTTTGGATCTTATTGCAATTTCAAAAGTGCAATAAAGTCCAAAAAAGTCCAAAATTACGTTTTGGACCTTTTTGCATAAGACTTTATTTCATGGCACCAATGCTTCCTGTGTGCAAAATTTGTTCAGACGTAAATTATCTACCTTCTCAACCTTAATTGCCGGCAGTTAGTTTCATCCAAATCAAAGTCAAGAAGTTTTAAGATCAACGTTGAAAGTATATTGATGGTATGGAGTTATACTCTCTATTTCGAAATCGGAACAAAATCTCAAAAAAAAAAAAAAAACCAATGATAAACACAAATTTCTATATATGCATATAAATGTTGGTTTGTGTATGCTTCAGAAACTCGAAAAGATTTGCACCGATTGAGCTCACATTTTCAGACAATTTTTGATATTGGCTCGAGATGGTTGTTAACATTAAAAAAAAATTTATTTCTCGAGAAGGACCAAATCGATTGAGCTCAAATTTACAAATAATCTTAAGTATTGGCCCAGGAGTATTGTTGTGAAGATTGGTCAAAATTGGACAAAGAGGCGTGGTACCGCCCATACAAAAAAAAAAAAAAACATTCAAAATCGTATATCTTGAAAACCGCCCAATCGATTGAGTTTACAGAGAGTCTAAGGTATTTGCCCATGACTGAGTGTTCCTGTGAAAATTTATAACACACTGCAAGATGTTTTGTTTACAACCAAGTAGCTCAAAAATCAGCGTTCGATTGCACGCAAGGGAAAAAATTGCAGATGTAGAACGTGCAAGCGGCAAGCGCTTACCGCAAGTGATTTGAAACAAGCAATCGCTTGCATGAACTAGTCACACCATGCAATCATATCACTTGAAGCAATCGCTTGCATGCAGGGGCTTTTTAGGTCGTCACACCGTGCAAATTTTAATTGCAGCAATCATTTTAATTGCTGCGAGCACTTTCATTGCTTATTGTTGTGACGACACCTTTTACAGAACCTAAGCACTTGGCAAAAGAATTAAATTTCCTTTACTTGTCGGCATTCTTCGACAGGTGTTTAACAGGAGAAGATGGCAAAACAAAAAAATGCTTTTTTAACTGAAAAAAAAGAGAGGAAAAGATATCCTTTTTGGTGCTTTCAGTATAATTTCCCACTTGTCATCTTTCATCGCGTCAATTGTCGAAGTGTTCACGAACTTGTCGTTTTGTGTTACACAATTTTTGTCGCCTTGTGTTATAGGCCCTTGTCACCTTACCATCAAGTGCATATTATGAGAATCGAATTAGTTCATCCGGTTTGCCTTACGTGCGCTCGGCTGGAATGGCCCATACAATCTATCAACCTATGAGAATTAATATAGCTTCTTAATTTACAAGCTCTTATAGAACTCGTCGAGATATCGCTGTTATAGTTTCTGTTCATCAACTTTTATCTGGAAACATAGATTGCCCTTAACTACTTTATCAGATCTCTTTGAATACTAATCCTCATCGCTTAAGATCAGTACCCCTATCTCGCCTTCCCCATCATCATACTGACTATGGCCAGTATGAGCCCCAACATATTTGACTTAAACTGCACAAAATAATCTCTAAAACATGTTCTTCATAACTACCTTAAATGGGATCATTATTTAATGTGAGTATAGATTATTGAGCATCACTTAATTTAATTAAATCCACTTAAAGTTTCTATTGTAAACTATAGCTCTAGTTTGCAAGAAAACTCTGCGTTACTTAATTTATTCTGCGGAATTTTTATGTTTCCTCTCAAAACTGTTGAATATGTGTAGGGGTACGAGTAGGTATTTACACACCTTATTATTTTTAAAATTTTTAAAATCATTAGTTTTGTCCTTAACATTGCATTGAAAAAATGCAAATGCAAATGCAAACATGTATGACAATTCGAGGGTGGTTGAATAAATAAATATTTTATTGTATTTCTAGGTACCTACATATACGGAAAATTGAAAAGTAGGTACCTACACATTTGTAAAGGTAAAATCAAATAAATTTTTTTTTACATATGTAGGATATTATGTCTTTTGAATAATAACAAAAAGAACTAACTACACAATACAATTATTATTTTATTTCTTACTTAATTCTTATTCATAAAATAGTACAGATACCTAATAGGTGTACCTACACACACGGTGAATTAATTGAAAAAAAAGTGACCTCTTCAGGCTTTTTGCTGTATTTTCAGATCTTACCAATGAATTTCCAAAAACAAATATATGAATAGTGAGTTTGAATGAGATTTTCAAAGCTGTCCAATTTATTTCCTTTTCATATTACTGTCATGATTAGAATCTAAGACTGCAGCTTCCAAAAATACACATATACCAATTTATAATAATTGATGCTTCAATTTTTCTGATAACACTAAACCACACATGATGAAGGTTAGATAAAATCTGATGGTGATAATAGACGTATGCGAACTATACAAACATTTTCTTCACTGGGAGTATTTTGACACGTCAAGCGGGCGCATGCTCTAGTTTATATAGAATGGTCCATAATCAATAAATGGGATAGAACGAAAAAGTCATATTTAAACTGCAATACGTTAAGTTTGAATTTAAAAGCCATCTGCGAGTTGTATTACAATTTTGTATAAAATATTTCAATGACATCCAATAAACATGAAAGGTATGTTTAAACATTTAAGTTGCCTCTACGCGTACTCCAAAAAATATGTTTCGCATAGATATATGGTGATTGGGGTCTGTTTCACTGCAAGAATGGAGAGGAAAAGATAGAGCAGCTAAAAAGAATATATTCTGGCAGCACATCTGATACCAGACCTCATACTCCTCAGAAACATCAAATTGAATGACATTATGGAAATGGTCAAAAAAACTAAAGGGTGCGCCAAATAACTTTTTTTTTTGAAAATGCTATAAAAAAAACTACTGAATATTTTCTCAAATTTCTTTTTTTATTTGAAAGTACAATCCTTCCGGTTAATAATGGAAAATAATTTCATTCAAATGGCTGCCTCGGCTGGCCATGCAGTAGCCTACACGATCGATCCAATTTTTAAGCACATTATCGATTGTGTGCAGCTGTATTTCACCAATGGCTTCACGAATATTGTCCTTTAAAGCGTCAATTGTCTCTGGCATGGCGGCGTAACACTTATCTTTTACGGCACCCCACAAATAATAGTCCAACGGTGTCAAATCGCAGCTCCGCGGTGGCCAAACGACATCAGCTCTGCGGCTGATAATGCGATCTTCAAAAACAGGGCGCAAAACATCGGCTGTGTTGAAACCAAATGTTGCCAATATCCTCCTCTTCAATTTTTGTGAACAAAAATTCGTTCAACATGGCCCGATAACGATCGCCATTGACTGTAATGGCCACTCCTTGCTCATTTTCGAAGAAAAATGGCTTAGTTATGCCTCTGGACCAAAATCCGCACCAAACAGTGACTCGTGTTGGGTATATCGGCTTTTCAATGTATGCGTGCGGGTTTTCTGTGCCCCAAATGCGACAATTTTGCTTGTTTACATACCCGCCAAGATCAAAATGAGCTTCATCTGAAAAGGTTTTTTTTTTTTGGCAAAATCGGCATCTTCTCTAAGTCGATCGCAGGCTCATGGTAATGATTTTCAAAGTAACGTCGCAATATTTCCCAGCGTTGTTCAAGCGTATACACAACCATATTCGTTCAGCGGAAGGATAAAACTAATTATCTGTCAAATCAGACATGAGCTAAGTGTTACCATTCGCGAAATAAGCACTAGTTGAAAAAAAAAAAGTTAGATGACGGACTCTTTACTTGACAGATTTGCCGACTACGCAAAAAAAAAGCCATATCACATGGTTAGGTTAGGTTAGTTGCCTGTCATACAAATAGGACACACAGATATACCAAGTTTGTGGTACCACAATTGGTAAGGAGAGGGTGCTGGTGACCAGAAAGATTATGGGCCGGACATTACAGCTGGGGAACTCTATTGCTATCTGCGAATTTCTTTCGAAGAGAGGTATATCCGTGAAACGTATAGTTTGCTAGAAAGTCATAATGAATAATTATGGCTCAAACAGTCAACAGTTGGTTGAAAATGTTTGAACTTAGCGTCTTCTGGTGGCGGTTTGTCTTTGGGTAGGGATGGCGAAAAACCCTACATCAGTCTACACACTGTCTATTGCCTCTGACAGTCCATCACTAAGGAGAGGGACTGGGACATGGCAGACATAGGTAGTTGAATCAATCCGTTCTTATGCTTGACCAGAAAATCAGTGGAGGGAATGTCTACGGTGACCGAAACAGTCTAACCCCCCATCTATTGCCTCTGACGATGATGTTTAAAATCTTGGAACGAAGTTTACAGTCAGCTTCTCCAGGTGGCGGTTAGACTTCTGCGACTGCGAAGCAGTGACGAATCAATTTAGCCCGCCCCCGCTGGTAGCCTCTGACAGTCCGCTTGTAGGGAGTGTGTCTGGTACAGATCTGCTCAACAACTTGACAGTGTCCGGTTAACGTTCCCACAAGCTAATTTTGTTTTTTTTTAATACAAAGAAGTTTTCTAGTTTTCATGGCGTCTAATTTCTGCCAAATTTGTCTGGATGCTATATAATGTGCTAATACTTTTCCATTTATAGTTAGTGATTTTTAATACTTCTTCTAGAAGCAAACATTTTACTGACTGCAATGGTGCGTGCGGACCATCACTGATATCAGTTATTATGTGTCAGTTATCATTTCGTCAATTATTGCATCTGCGATACAAGTAATGACGATAGCAGAATAATTGGGGACAATTGGTTAATCCTATTTTCTTGGGATATTCCAGTGTAGTATGTGCCAAGTACGCAACGGTAACACCACAAAATGTCACTTTAACATAATATGCATTATGCAATATTTTGTCTTTATAAACGAAGAGATTGGCTCCCACAAATCTATGGTTTGTATTCGGTAAGTCGACAACGTACTAAATATTTACACTGCGACAAATGCTGGAGAATCTCTCGAAGTGAGCCCCAATCTCTCTACACAAACTGTACACCGTACACGCTGTTGTCGGGTAAGCGTTGTCAAATCAATACCTTTCACCATGGGCCTTGGACTTCGTTAGTGGTGCGTTTTGTCTTCTCTTCTTTTTACTACGTTATGGAGTATGGACTAGATGTTACATCGCAGTCTTGGCGAAGAATGATTCGAATTGGGAAATCTGAGGATAATTCATATGCTCTTCCCTGTTGACTTGGTCATTCCTCGGAACTTCTTAGACTGAACTTCAGCGTACCCTCGACAGGATTAATTAAATCTAAAGTGATGGTCGCCTCTAGAAAGCCGAGTTAGTGGAGTTTCATTAAAACTGGTAAAGAAGTTTAAGTAGGTATCTCGAGGTCTTATTTAATAGTGACGGAAGGTGTAATACCTACTGTCAAAAAAAAAAACACTAAGGAGACTCTCATCATCTTAATCCTACTCTATGTCGACATAAGTGAGGGCGTAGTTCGATGGAATTCTGAGGATGAGTCTTAACAGCGAACTCTAGGACAATTTATAAAAATTGACAATTGCGACATGTGCAAATTTGTAAACTGACAATTGAACAATTGTCAAATTTCTGTTTCATAAATAATTACACAATTTTGTAGAATTGTCGGAAAAGAGCCGACAATTGTCAAGTTTTGGTTTCATAAAAAAATTGTCATGTCATACTTGACAAGTATGAATGCCTGACATTTTTTGAAAATTGTCAGGATTTTGTGACAAATTTGTACTGACAATTTTTTTATGGGACAGATAAAATTTTACAATTTACAATTTTGTCAGTATGTAATTGACAGTTCCGACAGGCGTCTGAGTTTCGGTCAAGTATTGATAGTGAAGTGACAAGTATGATTGAAAATGCTAAATGCGGAAGTGATGAAGAATCTCAAATCTAATATCGTTGAGTACGCACTCGATACTCGGTACGATAAGTGATTTTAAATTTAAGAAAAAAAAATTAACAATATTTTGTTAAAAAATTGGTGGACATCTAGAGCATACCGCAAAAAGCAGTTACTCTCTTGAAGACTCACGACAAATTTGTCAAAATATCTATAACTATGGAGGCAGGTAAATTGTTAACTCTACGCACTGTGAACTCCAATTTGGAAGTTTTACTCTTTTCATATTATGGCCTTAGCACGTTCTTGAAGCAACCCTCGCCCACTCTTCGTCAAACGAAAGAAGTGTCCTCGTTTCTCAGTAAATCTGCCATCAGTCATTTACTTACACTGGTCTGTTTTAGGGGTAGCAGATAGTAAAGCACACCCCTTACCATGTTTCATATTCACATTCGAAAACCGTTCGATACTAAAGTGTAGTAACTTTCGTTTACTACATTTTTCAAGACAAATTTTCTACCAATTTCGACACTCACAAAACAACCCTGCATATCAGTATAACAAACTAGGGGATGCTATTATGATGGAGTAGATGAGAGAGCCACAACAAAGTTGTATGTATTTTTCATGAATGAAATGTTCATACTGAAAATTCCCACCCCTAGCGAATGGCAGTGTTATATGATTTTTTTTTTTGGGACACCATTACAATTTTATAAAAAACAATTTCATATATTGCATATATGGCATCATATAAAATCAACAATTTCTATAGAGCACAGTCGATGTAAACAAAACCAAAATAAGACAGAAAAAAAAATCCTGCGCATGCTATTTAGCCAAAGTTCACTGTAGAGAGCAATAAATTAAAACAGTAGTCGTTCACCCACACAGACGTTCTTTAGCAGTTGCACTTGCAATAACCCCTGCGTTAATTTATTTTGCTCGTCGTCGCGTTGAAAAATGAAATTAAAATAAAAAGTTTAAGAAAAATAAATAATTTTCGAAGAAAACATCGCAAAAGGATCTACATCTCCACGCGTTGTTTACTCAATATTCCATAACATCGCATCTTGTGATATGAGCAGTGTTTTCCTTCGCTAATATCCTTGCGGACTCGATGAGGATTTAGGGTAATCAATACAATAATTCTAACCCCACATTATCGGACGGCAGTCCATCGTTTCTTCTCCACTACCAGACATGGACAATTCAGCGAGAACTCCTTTAACAAACCTATCCAAGTCTCTAACAAATTCAGGGGATTCAATTTCTGATAAATCGATTTCCATAGAACTGCTGAATGATGCCCTTCTCGTGCTCTATGATGAGTGTTGTAATTCATCCCTGTGTCGCGAAAAGACCTTTTCCGATTTCATAGATTTAGGTGGGTTTTGTTTTTATTTGTTTCCTTATTCAAACAAAAATTATGAAATTACGTTCACTTTTAGCAAAACCGACAGTGGGTCTTATAAAGCAATTGCGACCGTCAATTAGCGATTTTGAGCTGCTTAAGATTATTGGTCGAGGAGCGTTCGGTGAAGTGTACTTAACTCGCAATGTGAAGAGTAACGAAATCTACGCGGTGAAGATCCTCAACAAATGGGAAATGCTGAAGCGGGCGGAGACGGCATGCTTTCGCGAGGAGCGCGATGTCTTAGTTTCCGGAGACCGACAGTGGATAACAAATTTGCATTTCGCCTTTCAAGACGACAAGAATTTGGTAAGTAAACCGGAAGGCTCTTGGAATCGCTGAGCTAATGAGAAATACATATTTTAGTATCTAGTGATGGACTACTACAGTGGCGGAGACTTGCTGACTTTGCTGAGTAAATTCGAAGACCGACTGCCAGAGGACATGGCGAAGTTCTACGTAGCCGAAATGATTCTGGCCATAAGCAGTATTCACCAGTTGTCGTACATCCACCGAGATGTCAAACCGGATAACTTTATCCTTGACGCCAGCGGTCACATCCGGCTGGCGGACTTTGGATCATGCCTAAAATTGGGAAGTGACGGAAAAGTGAAGTCGAACGTGGCAGTGGGAACTCCCGATTATATTTCACCCGAAATCTTGAGAGTTATGGAGGATGGCCAGGGCTGGTATGGCCTCGAGTGTGACTGGTGGTCCTTGGGCATTTGTATGTACGAAATGCTGTATGGCAAAACGCCATTCTATGCCGAAAGTCTAGTGGAAACTTATGGCAAAATTATGAACCACGAGAACAGTTTTGATTTTACAACTGAAGAATGTTTGGAATTTCAGGTATCGGAGAATGCCAAAGACTTGATGAAACGATTGATTTGTACCGCCGATATTCGGCTGGGTCAGAACGGAATCGATGACTTTAAAGCGCATCCCTGGTTTGAAGACATCGATTGGGACAATATAAGGCATCAGAATGCCAGATACATTCCCGAGGTCAGAAGCCCTACGGATACCTCAAATTTTGACGTTGATGATCATGATTTCAGATCATCGGATACAGTGCCGCCATTGGTGAATAAAACATTTTCGGGTCTACATCTTCCATTTATTGGATTCACCTATACGAACATCAACAAGACGTCGGATTTTGTTCAAATTTACGGAATGGAAAGTGAAAGTGAGTCCATCAAAGTGCAACTGGATACGAATAATTCTTCGATTTCCGAGAAGAATAACATCGCAATGTCGATAGAAAATGATAAGTTGAGTTCAAAGAAACAAATTGCTCGCGACAGCGATCAGGTTGAAACTAATGACAGTGATTTGGAAAAGGAATGTCAGAATTTAAGGCAGCAAATTGAAAATTTGCAACGCGAGAACAACAGCATTATAGAAAAACTTGAATCGCAAAATACTGAGCTGCGCGACGCCCTTTCGCAGAGAACGCTGGCCATGAAGGAATACTCCGAGGTGACGGATAAACTTTTCGAGCTCAGGAATCAGAAGCTTAAGCTGTCGCGACAGGTATGTAGAGGGTGTTGTTTTTAAGTCGAACAATTATTTGGGATTAGTTATGTTTTCGATTCGAAATCCTAAACACTTAGCTTTTGTGTTCTAGTTTAGAGAACTGTATGTATGTTTTGAGAACGATACCTTAAATAGTCTTTGTTGCGTCTAAATAGTTACTTACTTTTGCAAACCTCTGGCACTTTGCTTATGCAGTTTTTAAGCATATCGAACTCAAAAGCCGATAGCTTGATCTTTGAAACGGGAGTTCCGTTTTTTTGGTTTTTCTTATGATTCGGAAATCATTTTTACAAGAGCAGTATTGTTCATTCGTTCGATGTGGGGAAGCCAATGTAGTCAACGTCTTTTGGCTAAAGACATCCAGATATTGGTTCAGATCATAAAATTCGGGGTTCTATCGTCCTCTCCATTTGACCAAATAACTCTTAACACATCGTATTCTAGTCAATAAGGGTAATTGTGAGATTACGACTGTGATTTTCGAATTTGTTATTTAAATTCTTGAAATGGCGCCCAACGGGGGGCCCTTGTCACTTTACTTTTAATGCCTTTTATTACCAATGGATTTAAGGCTAATTTCGCATGACTATATTTGGTGTCATGCTGTTAGAAACTTCAAGGCCCATCTACAGTTTCGCATACATTATCGGAGATCATCCTTCTGCTATTCTATATAGAAATTATTATTTTTAAAAGGCCTAAAATATGTTGAACTTGTGTTGTAGTAGGGCCTTGTTTTAATTTGTTCAGTTCAGCCGAACTCGTCATTTAGCGCAATAATCGTGTCAATTGTCCGGTTATCTACGGAATCTCTTCCTAAAACGTTTTACTCCCGTATTCTATTATTAACAGTGCTGATGCTGACAGTTCAGTGGCAGCACTATATTTATGACCTTATTATTATATTTTACTCAACTCCAGAGTGGCTACAATTCTCTCAGCTATTGTAGGCAAAAGCTATTGATCTCCACGTTGTTCTTGTTCTGTTCAACCTGAGTCGCCCTAATAACATCTTTTTTGTGTAACCAACACAGAGCCATTTGTGCTGCCTTATCTCTATAATCATCATCATCACACTCGTTTTTCGCCACAACTTGGATTGGATATACAAGTAGTTTACTGAGAATTTTCAGATTTCCCAGTCAAATGTACAAGAACAGATTTAAAGCCCCAACATAAGTGCGTTATGAAATTTTAATTCTAAACTGGAGAAGGCCAGAAGGGGTAGCAAAGGCAATAGAGACCAATCGATCACATCGAAAAGCCATTCCATAATTATAGGGGAGCAATATTCGAGCACTAGTCTAAATTGTTCTTTATGAAGAAGGAGCTGCTTCGGGTTGAAATAGCGCCTCTTAGGTAACTTAATTTTGAGGAGATTGATCTTGCGATAGTGCGGACAAGTGGTCCTGCCATGTAATTCCCGAAATGGCTGTGACTCGCCAAAAGAAAGTACTTATAGGTGAATGGTTTGTGGTACAGTCTATGATAAATTAGTTCTATAATTCGTAAGCTTCAAGGAAGATAACAAACTCGTAAAAAAATATTTTGCCAGATGAGATTTCCTCAGATAACCACGCGCACCGAAGTCGAGTTGCAGTGACGTGGCAGTGGGGTGATGCCCAAGTGACAGATGCAATCGCTAAAACCTAACAAATGCAGACGCCCGCATCAAAGCGGAGTGGGCGACGAGTCATTTGGCAGATGGCGTCTGTCTTGGTGCCGTCTATCTCGAACAAGCTTAATTTTCGAGTGGTAAGCGGGTGGCTGCGACGTGGAATTGTAGAGGCATATCCCCCGTAATGGGATATCAAATCTTACAAGCTGCTAACGAGACGACGGCAACGCAGATTTGTCATTACAACTGTGTATTTCTGTTTACCCGGAAACTAAAAACATGAGAGACGACCAAGGATGACATTTTAAGAACTGATTAATCGGTCGCATCACACGCTGTTTGTCACTTCAGTGCGCGTTAAATGAAATGTGGAGGAAAAGTTCCCTCCTCCCAATCTACAGAGGATGACACTCCATACTGCAATAATTACTGAAGAATTAGTTGATGTCATATAACAATGAAGATCGCTATAAGGGGGGTATTGGATATTTGAGCTGCTTTCTTAACCGCGTAGATCTCTGCCTAGAAAATGTTGCACTGATTTGTTGGTCGGTACGAATGGCTGATGTTTAATTCTTCTGAGTAGACTCCTGCTTCCTTTCCATTCTCCGTCTTTGAGCCATCTGTGAAGATGGGTATACCTTCTATGACATTACTCGGGGGGAGCCAGTCCCTCCTGTCCTGACTGTAAAGACTGTAAATTTCTTGTCAAAGTCATGCTCGGTTCTTGTAGTCTGTGAGTGGCATGAGTCCGCTCTGATGCTTGAGAATGCGTGAGTGACCGAACGATTCGGACTTCCAAATTTTGTTCTCTCGTAGTCTGAGAGCATCTTTGGCTTCCACGTTCACCGTACGATATTCGCACCAGTCTTCTTCGTTCTTCGTCAGTTTTCCTCTGTTGAAAAGTTTCCGGGTTTTTGCCTGAGAAGTCGAAGTTCCCCATTCCACCACACCACATGTGATCTTTTAGAGGACTGACTAGCAGGACAGGATTTTTTAAAAGCGTCTATGTTTTTTTTTTTACATGTTGACTGTTTCATTGACCAGAGTCCTGTTTGACAAGTTGCTTGTTGGTCAGAGAAATGAGGGTTGTTCCTTGGTTGCTGTAAATTTAATAGTGAATGTTATCCTGAAGTGTTCCGAAGAGGAACAATCCGGGGAGACCATCCAGTCACAGACTTTAAAGATTCCGATTCTCTACTTTTGTAGTAGGTGCCTACCTCTGTTAGATATATGTAAATTGGAAAGAGTACTAAAATCTAAAACAGACTCACCTCTTTTATTTATGTCCGAACTACCCCATTGTGTATGGTGTGCATTAGCGTCCATACCTAAAACCAAGTTGACTTTGTGGTGATTGCTTGCTATACCAGCTTCTCAATACAGCCGTTCGGACTTAGCATAACATTGTAGTTCCCTACCATTCGTCCTAAAAATAAAACTCACACAAACGAATGGTTGTGAGAAGCTTATCCTAGAGTGCATATTATACAGACTTTTTGCGCCAACTATTTATTTAACTACAAAATGTATGAGTTCTAGAGGAATTTTCAATTTTGTTAGCCGATATTTTGATTAAAGTTCATTTTATCGGATATCGCTTTTGGGCTTTCATTTCTGAGATTTTCTGATTTTTAAACACTGAAAGTAGGTACCTACCCGAACGAATCTACTATGCGATTCTGTCTTTTTTGAGCATGAAAAGCTATCAGAAGATCGTGTAGCTTTCAAACGAATTAGCAGATGGCCCATTTATTATAATTTATATTTATTTAATTCTGGCATCCTTATGCTTACTCCCAGTGAAATATAAATAAAAATACAAATTTACATTCACCTTTCAGGTTAGGGATAAGGAAGAAGAATTGGATACGGCTATGCAGAAAATCGACTGCCTGAGGAGTGAACTACGAAAATCGGAAAAAAGTAAACGCGAACTTGAACTACGCATGGAGGATGCCATTGCTGGAGCATCGAAGCAGCGAAAATTGCGTGAACGATCCGATGAGTACTATCGTAAGCTGAAGTCTGAAGTTTGGGCAGCCAACTCGTTAGACTTTGAGAGTCCATCGTCGTTTGGATATTCCTCGGATGTTTTTCGCCTAGAGAAGGGAAACAATGAAGACAATTCTTCGTCAGACAATCCACAGGCTCATATTAACATAAGCGTTGCCACGTTAAGTGGCAAACTAAGTGACGTTCAAAGTTTTCCGGAAATGTTTCGAATAGATTCACAAAAAAACGATGAACTAGAGACAACTTTAAAGGAAACCATTGTTGAACTGAGAAAGAAATATGGCAGAGAAAAGAATATTTGGGTTGAAGAAAAACAAAGGCTATACGCCGAGATTGATATGGTCAAGGAGAGTCGCAGTATCCTTCAAAATAAAACCAAGGAGATGGAGAAAAAATGTCAAGAGTTGATGTAAGTGATAAATCAAATAGGCCAATGAGTTTACTTACTAATTTTATTTACTCATATGTAGGTCCAAGCAGAAGACAATATTCCACTGGGAGAAACAAGTCACGGAAATAATTCAATGGGTACTAGACGAAAGAGATGCTCGCTCCTATTTGCAAGTACTTGTGAATAAGATGACTGAAGAACTTGAATATCTTAACCAATCGGGTAAATTGTCTTCAGTTAAATACATTCATATCATTGATAAAGACAATAGACACACGTCGCAACAACTGATCTAGGTTTCAAAGCTTTACAGCCACCAACGTGATGAAGGGATTGTTAAAAAAGTACATAGTAGTCAACTTTTTTAAGTTGAAACTGAAAGTACTACTTTCCAACAAAGGCTTGCCAGATTTCCCCAAAGCCAAACAACGATAAAGTACAGCTTTGTAACATTTATTTTTTAAATAATTTAATATATAAGTTTGACAGCACATTAAAGTGCACATGTAATTATACCAAATTGGAAAATAAAGAATTGTTAAAAACTAACTACTAAATACACGGTAAAAACAAAACAAAATGTTAATGAAAATGTAAAGTTTTATAAATCTGTGTGATAACTACAGTCAACAAACACGCCTCTCCAGTTAGCCCGATCTTTGGTTAACCGACTCCAGTTGCGCACTCCAAGTTGGTTGAGGTCCCCTTCCACTTGTACGGCTACCTAAGGCGAGGTCTTCCTCTACTACGTTGTCCCTCCGGGTTGGAATCGAAGACTCTTCAGGCTGGAGCTGGAGCGTTGGTGTCCGAAACGGGATCGAAAATCACTCGAAGAATTTAGAGTTCGAAACGACCAAGAAGATCTTTATCCGCCTTTGTTAACGTCCATGCTTCTGCGCCATAGAGTAGGGCGGGGATGATGAGACATAGAGTCTCCTTATAGTGTTGGCTGAAATGATCAGGTTCCTATATAAAGTCTAAAGTGTTTCTTCGCTATGTACAGGGTTTTTCAATAAGAGCGCTGCAAACGTTTTTTTAAATAAAACCAAAACGGTTTTGGATATCAATGAAATTCTTTATTCCTGTGAAAGTACGTTCGATGCCATTATGTATGGAACTCGATTTCTTTTGCATGGCCACCACCGTCACGCTTGCAGAAGTCCAGACGCTGAACCCAATTTTCGACGGTAGAGAAACGGTCACAGAGATGCCCAACGCTTGAGAACGACGTTTGGACTTCCTTCAACTGAAGCCTCAGCGGCAGCAATATTCTCAACACTACGGGCACTTCTTTGTCTCACTGGCACGGGAACATTTTTTACTGTGCCTGTGAATTCAAATTTTTCCACTAGACGCTCAATTGTTGATCTGCTAGGGCGATTATGACGACCATAAATTGGACGTAGCGCTCTTAACGTTGAGGACACTGACTGACTCCGCATTTCGGTAGTAAATTTTAATAATTTCGTTGTTGGTTCGTATATCTTTTCACCATGAAATGGCAAACCTTACTGAAGAGAAATGTCAAAAGAGCGGCAAGAAATTCGGCGTCGTTTGCTGTCCCTGTCGCTCTACTTTTGTATAGCGTCCCTGTTGAAAAACCCTTTACAATCGAGATTCCCACAAACTTCTCAAGTACGACCGACGTTAAAGAAGGCTTTTGTTCCCTTAAAATGCCAATGCACAGCACGAGTGAAAGGCAAGGTATATAGAATAAATATATTATTCTATATACCTTGAGTGAAAGGGTTAATACGGAGGATAGAGAAGAGGTACTGGTGCCAGCGATGCCAATTCAAAATTGTAATTTAGAACCAGAAATGTGATTTCAGGGCTAGTTCAGGGTTAGGCCAAGCGACTTTAGTATATATCTACACTGTTTTGACGTTTTTGACGTACAAAATTAACTAAATTTTCACAGAAAAACAGTTTTACAGCAATAATTAAATGTGTAATGCTTGAAAATATAAATTAAACACAGTGCTAAAAGGTCAATTTACAGTGCTAGATCGAATGGGCAGTGCTAGAATTTCACAATTGGGCTAGGTTTGGCATCGCTGACTGGTGCACATTAGTTTTAAGCAATTGTAGGTTGTAATGAGAGGGGAAAACCGCGTGAGGCAATGCATTCCACATATGCGTGTTATTCGACTTATAAAAGAATCTCTATATTTTACAGTACGTCCGAAGGCTAGGCTTAAGGGTGAACTAATGCGCATTCGATGTGCGACGAGTGTTGCGAGCGAATTGTTGAAGTTCGGAATGCAGTTAGCTATTTCATCAAAACATTGGTGGTAAAAATATCGATCAAATAAGGAAATGCAAGAAATATTTCTGGGATGTTAAGTTTTATCGCGCGTCTGAATTCTATCTAGTAGGTGCAAGTGCAACTGACCAGATATGAACGTTGTACGCAAGCTTAGACCGTAGACGAGGAGAGATTTCGCAGTGTTTTTAGGCGACTTCAAATGTGTGTATGAAAAGTCGTTCAGTTTCGTTGATGCAAGTCGCCCATTCATGGATAATGGGTGAGGTTTCGACAAAAGAGCACCAAAAGAGCGTCAAACTCTGTCAAATGCTTTCGAAATATCAAGCGCAACAATCCTCGTTTCACCAAAGTGGTGGAGAGATTGGTTCCACTTTTCGGTGAGATAAGTCATCAAATCACCAGTCGACCTGCTGCCACGAAAACTATATTGTCGGTCATTGAGAAGTTTTCGTGATGCAAGATATTTCATAAGCTGACGATTTATCAGCTTTTCCATGACCTTAGAGAGAATGGACGTAAGTGCGATGGGTCGGTAGCTGGTGGGTGAAGAAGAATCGCCTTTTTTTTTTTGGAACAAATGCAATTTTACATCTACTCGGAAAGAGTGCAGAAGAGTAGGACAAGTGGATGCAGTGGTTTTGCCAGCGTTGAAGAAAACCTTTTTAAAATTATGGGGGATTTACCATCTGAACCAGAAGATTTGTGAGTGTTAAGATGTTTTAATACTCTTGCTATTGTGCGAGCGCGAAAACGTATTTGTCCCATGAAGTATTCGACGCTCTCAAGCACAGGTGATAACATGATGCAATCTGGAATTATGGAGTTAGCGGCGAATTGCGAAGCCAGCAGATTTGCTTTATCTAAAGAGCTGACAGCTAGAGTTCTGTGGAATTGACGACGTGGTGGAGTTGTTAATATTTTTCACGAAAGACAAAAACTATTTACTACCTCTGGGACAGTGAAATATTTTTGCCGTAAGTTTTGGTCATGAGAAAATTTTGATGCACGTCGTATCACGGAGTTGCAGTCATTTCGGCCTCGTCGAAACTTTTTTCAGTTTTCTTTGGTTGGGTTTCCTATATAAGCCCGTAAACTCAACTCTTTCAACCTGATAGCCTCTGTGCAGCTCGAGTCGCATCAAGCATTCTCCTTAAGTTTAATACTATCTTTTTTTTCTAAAAGATGGTGTTTCTTATAATTTCAGCCAGCGGCGGCAACCACGTCGCTGTCGAAGAAGCATAGTGACCATTTAAAGCTCCTAAAAAAGAAGTTAAGGACGCCATAATCGGCTTTCTCATTTTTCCAAACCGTTTTTTTGGTAGCGTTCGGCCCAATAAAGACGGAGCAACTAGAAAGAAACTGATCAGCGATGCGAGTTGGCAACTAGTTTGCTTTGTGTCATAACATGTGGATGTGTAATCAAATGGGACGACGCACACGACGCTACGTGCTTGTTAAAAACTCGTTTGCGATTCACAAAAACCAGTTTGTAATCAGTCGTCTGTATGTTGATTTGCATGTCGGGTTGCCTATTGATTTCAGTTCCTAGTTTGTCAAAGATGAGCGAACAACAGACCAACCTGTTGCTGGTGGGGGAGGTTGAAAAACACGACTACACTGAATGAACTAGAGATTTTAATTGGTGATGAGTCTCCTCTTGTATGGAGTCAAATCACCGCTGAGTCCGTAACTGGTCTTAAACCTGAGTTGTCAACCGATTTAGTTTTTTTCAAGTTGCTCCGTGCGAATAGGGCTTAAGTGTTAGCGACATGATCTGCAACATCCGGACTCCGTGTAGGCTCGTTTACAGGCTGAATTAAGCTGTTAATCTCAGCGAAAATCCTAAAATACCTTCCTTCGGGTGTTGTCTGTCCAGAATGGTGAAGCCACTCTGAATTGTGTATATTGAAATCACCCGCAATGAAAATTTTAGCATGAGGATATTGAAAAACAAACCCTAAAGTAGGTTAAGACATCAAGGGTCTCAGTGAGACTGTGAGATCTAATTCGGCCGCCGGAACTCTTCTTCGAAGACATGTCTGTGACCCGACAGCTTGATTGAGCAGTCTATGTTTAGTATATCTGGCAAGGGCTCCACAGTCCATCTTTAACTCATGTCTGAAGATGGATAGCGATTGTTTTTGGTGGGTTTGTGCGTGTCCGATTCTTCTGCCAAAAGGTGGGGATATGATTTAGTCGTTCGGAAGTGACATCGTTCGCTACGCATTTCTTTAAAAATCTGTGTATGCTAAAAGGGATCTGAGTACCAGCTGTTTCTTTGGCTGCTCTCCTTGGCGGCCGATTGCATGTATAGGTCCAGAGGTAGTAAGTATATTGAGAATAGCGTCTATAAGTGTGTTCATGTCATTAACTAGAGATTGGCTACCTTGTCTGTGCCTTGCCACCAGAATATTGTCATGATGTAGGTATTGGTCGCAGGTGCGATGTTTTATTTTTGCGACATATGGATGGGACCTATAATTTTACGTCGCAACCGCCTAAATTGAACACTTTTTCGGAAGTGTATTTGATGTTTTCCAAACTAATTTTTTGTAAGTAACGTTAGTAACGACGCCAAGTTATAAATCAAATTCATCAACGCCAAAAGGCTTCCATGGGACGAATGGAAGGGACCAAACGGCTGAATTGAGAACCTTTTTCAGGACAGTCATACTCTCGGATGTTTGTCAACTTTGTCTTTGTACTTTGTCAAACGTTCGAATAAAAAACTTCGTAATTTGGATTCTTTCCAGCTAGTACTATGTACCTTACAATTTATTATCAATACTAAATTCAAATTGAATGCGGCTTAATCCATTGATATCGTGGATATATCCATGAAATCAGTAGAAAACCTGTTCACAAACTCAGTCGTTTCTCTGGCCAGTTCTGTTGTAATTTGTTCGTCTTCCTTTTCCATTAACGATTTGCTGCTGTTCATGCAAATATCACTGGCATCAGCATCAGCCTCCCTGGGAGATACATGCGATATAATAGGTCGCGTTAACCGTTTGTTCTCGATGGTCTTTAAAAGCGATTTCGCCTCCGATTTTTTCTGCAAAATTCAAAACAAATTTGAGTAAAACTTTTAGTGGTACAGGGAAATGTTGTCACCTCATCAGATTCCAAGCATTTATACGCAAAATGTGCTGCTTTCTCATATTGCCCGTTGTTCTCGTAGTAGTTAGCTAAAGTAATGTACGCATGGTACAAGCTCTGCTTGTCCGCTGCTGCTCTTTCATCTACACAATATGAAAGGTATGCAGGCACCGCACTCTCAATATTACCCAGCTTTTCGTAAAGATTCGCAAGTTTATACAGAGCTATCCCTTCAATGTCTCCAACATTGCACGCTTTGAGGAAGCACCTTATGGCGTTTTCATTTTTTTCCAACTTTTCGTACGTTTCGCCAAGTGCTACTAGCATCCGACTATCAAACGGACGTAGTTTGTGTGCGTTTTTGAAGTAATACAAACTGTAGTAGTGCATTTTGAGAATCTCATATGACTGCCCGAGTCCATACCAGGCGCGGTAATCTCGCTTGTTAACCTCTGGGGAAATAAAATGCTAAATAACGAGTTTTTGCATAGATCGTATTGACCTTACCGACTGCCTTGCGATAACTTTGAATCGCTGCGTTTGTATTTTTTAGTTCCATAAACTCGTGTCCCATTAATGTCCATGCGGCTAAATAGTGCGGATTGAGCTTTAGTGCCCTTTGGAAATACATAATTGCCTTCTGGTGATCACATCGTATGCTGTAGTAGTTCCCTTTAAAAAAAATTAGATGGTAGTTATTAGCGCATTGGTTCATTGAAGCGTGGCGAACGAAAATCAGTCGATTTGAGCGTAAAATAAACCGATCGTCGGACCAAAGTGCAATCAATAACTGTACGGGTTGCACAGTACCCGATTTAGGCACAAAGTGATTTGGTCTATAAAAATTAACTTCTACATTGGTAGGCTCTGAGACAGCTGTAGTCGACGCATCCACTATCCAATTATTTTTAGAACTGTGGACTGGAGTGAATTGTTAATAAATCACACACTGCACTTACCTATTACACAACACGTTTCAGGGCGGTATTTGCTTATCGACAATGCCTTGTGTGCCAACGACGCCATTTCTGTTTTCAACTCCTTTACGAATAGTAAATTAGAAAACGTATCCAAATTGTCCAACCGGTAAGGGTCTGCTTCTTGAATTGTCTGGAAAACTTCAATGGCCTTGTCGACCTCTGGAAGAAAAAAAAATGAGCCAAATGAACTGTTGAAGACGGTCTTTGGACAGCGTTACCTCTTTTATTGTGATAAGCCAATGCCATTTGAGACGTGATATATATACAATTTTGGAAACCGGCTGTACGCAAGTTCTCGTACTGCTTCAGTCCCTCATCGTTGAGATAGAGCTCAATATATGCGTGCGCCAGAAAGACTTGTTTCATCCAATGATTTGGTAAATTCAAAGCGAGTACCTTTTCCTTTTCAGATATCAGCGGTGCTAGTTCAACATAAGAGCTCCATAGCATCGGCGTGTCCTGTATTGATTCGACAAATATATGCGTTGCCATTTCGTTTAGGCCCAAGTTTCTTAAGACGACTCCATACAAATACAAACCGTAACCGTCCAGCTTTCGTTGACTGTACTCAAATTTCAGACTAGCCAAGAGGTCTGGCATGTCCTTTGCATATGGACTATCATTGAGATTTGAGTTATCGGTTACGTTCTCCTGCTGGCGTTTTTGTTTCGCCATATACGTTGAGTAGTAATGCAAAAACTTTGGTACCGGGGACTCACAGTCACGTGTGAAATAGGCAGCTCTGTCATATTCACGCAAATCAAAGTAACTCTTTGCCAAATAGTAGTTGTCATTGTCTATTTTGCTAAGTTCGCTGCCGCCCGCCTCCGGGAAATCACTGCTAAGTTCTATATAAGACAGACCATGGTTCATTTCGGCCAACCACTTTACGCTTTGCACTAGTCCTCGCTTGTTGCACTGGATTATTGCTTGACAGAGATCATATTTGACTTCTTGTAGAGACACATTCAGTATGTCTTCCTCCATTATTGGTTTACCTAAAAAAAAAGGAACATCATTATAAAATAGGAGAAATAGAGCGGTTAGGAAACCCATTGAAAGTTAATGGACTCATATCATTCAACTAGATAGCAGTTTCACTTTACGAATTTCATGATATGGGCTTCAACGCGATTATCATTAACAACACAATTTAGAAAGGAAGACACTAGGATTATGGCCAATGGCTTCTCATTGATATGTTGGATATCAACAAGAAAATGATTGTATGCCACACATTAAAAATGAAAAATTCAGGTGTACATACGTATCTAGGAATTTAAAACTTTGATTGAACTCACTGAGGTACTCAATTGACTAGTACACAATTTACCAACAAAATAACACAATAACAGAACTATTTAATTATTTGCTACTGCCCTGCCGGCTATATTATTTTGTTATTATTAGCCAAACTGTCAAGCAAAATGGCAATAGTCAGAAATTAATATTAAAGAGATTTCGGACTTTTGTGATACCAAACAAACTGCGTTCCAGATCAAAGACTACTTTCCAGTCTCTACTTCGTCATCATCATCTTTATGAAAGCGTTTATGGGGATTTTTTTGTAGAGATAATTTTACAGGGTGACTAGCTCAAATTTATTCCTTTAACTTTTTTTTTGGTAGGAATTGCACGAGATTTAAGGCGGTTATGGACTCTTCACATGAGAGCGACCAACTACCAACGAACGAACGAATATTCGCGAGTTTTGGCAGTCCGTTCCGTTCACATGAACACTTTCCTAGGTCGCGTCAGTTCGCAAATTTCAGTCATCAGTTTCTACCAGCAATTTTTCATTTGAGGTTAAGTTCGAAGGCATTTTTATTCGCTAGTTTGTGGAACGCTAATTAAATGATGTGGATTGCGAAAAACTTTTACAATTCGCGCCAAAGCTGTTTTCGTTCGCGGCAAAATATTTGGAATTCGAAATTTCGTTAATTAAACTGTTTATAATGTTGTATTCTTAACAAATTTTAATGGAATAATTAATTATCGTCCTCTTAGAATAATAAAATGTCAAATTTTCTGTTTATAAATGCTTAAAAAGCTGTTTGTTCGCATTTCATCAATTTGTTCGTTCGCTCTCATGTGAATGGTCCTTACATTATAATTTTAGGTCTTCTTAATTGGACATAATGTAGCTACATGTTTATTTATTCGTTTATTCATTTAAAGAATGATAAAAAAAATTGTTGGTGCAACAGTGCCTAGGCCTAGCTTCTCAAGACCATTTGTTTGTGTTTTATATTTTTTAAGACGTATGAAGGGACTTACAATTTTATGCCAAGTCGTAACGGCTGAATTGAGAAGGTTTTTCAGGGCAGTTATACATACTATCGGATGTTTGTCAGACGTTCGCGAGAGGTGGCGCACACCATAAGAACAAAATCGGACGTCATAAAGACGTCAGCGTCGTAAAAAATTCCACGATTTTTGATATGTATAATAGTAGCTTAACAATTGAGGCAGTGGCTCAGTGCCCACATTCAAAAAATATTATTTAAATTGTGAAACAAAATTATATAAATTAACATTTTTCACTGATTTGCCGATTGGCGGAAAGGGTGACCATGATTTCATTCGCGTTAAAAAGTTGAATCTCTTTTTAGACAGATAAATTAATTATCCTACTCTTGAAATGGTAAACTATGCAAAAGTCCTATAGACTAATCCCTGCTGGACGGAAAATGAACGATACTGTAACAATGCAAAAAATTGATGAGGAAGTTAGAGACAGTTAAAGCCTAGTACGCTGCTGACATAACGAAATCATGAACGGAAAATGTTGCTCTATTTTTCGTTTTGCAGTACGCGCTGTTGCTACGAAATGATGGAAAAAGCGAGTAATTGTGGTAGATCGCTTGGTACAATTCTCCACCCTCTTTTCGCACACAATTTAATGGCCAGGACATTAATTGCTTGCGAAAATTTGACATTTCATTTTTTTGGGGTTGTTTTATTATAATCTCACGAAGACGATATTGAATTTTTTATAGTCAGAAAAATTAGCGCAGCAATTCACCATCATTAGCAGCAAAAGCGAAGAATTAAAAGAAAATCCGATTTCACATCAGAAGAATATGTAATAAATGCGGATGCGGAAGATATTATTGTTTTTGTAATGATATCATTATAAAATTCTATAATTTTAATTATAATTGCTCTTAATTTTAAAATACAAATTCTTGCTGTTGTCAAAAGTTTATGTCACATAATGTAGAAGCTGATGGAACTTTCAACAGATTATTTTCCGGTCTTTTCGCAGACGTTTCGCTGTGCAATTGGAGACCACCGGAATAGCAGCGACGTACTAGGCTTTATATTGTACACATTGTTATTTTATTAAGTTGCGACACCCTGTCCATTGAAAAGTTCCTAAAACGTACCTTCCAAAGTTATATATTTTATTATTACCCGACACCAAAAATAATTCTTTTCTTTCGAAGAAGTACTTCAAATTATACTAAATTTGTCAAACTCCTTTCTGCAAATAGTTTTTTTTTGCCATGAAATGTATATTTAAAATCAATAAAACACGTTTTCGCCATCAATAGTCTCAATCGAATACCACTTTTAGGAATTGTCACAGTGCTTTGCTGATTTGAACGCTGCCGTGTCATGAATCGTGAACTTTTTGAATGTGTTTGTGTTTTGTGCGTTTGACGGTTTTGAAAATAAAAAAAAATAAAATAACGAAAGTGACAGAATACAAATGTGTAAAAATTCTGTGGCGAAAAACTTCGTTTCTAAATAAGTTAGTTGCAAAGTTTTGCCAAAGAAAGTGAAATTTCGTGAAAAATTTCCCCAAATAGATGTTTGCATATTAACATATTACCGGATTACCCCATCCTATCGATTGCACTACGTCGAAACTGCTTCGAGTCGTAGAAAAATAATTCACAAATATACTTGGTGTATCCGAAAACTGTTTCCACGCCCAAATGAAATTTACACTGCGTCTTTAGTTCCTTTTATGGTTAATTCTATTGTCACAAGAAGTGAACTTTTATTATTACTCCAAATCTGCCACGTATTTTATTTTGATTAAAAAAAAATATTTTAAGGTCTACTACGGCTGCGACTTTTATTATTACGTTCATCAACTTGTAATAACTACAACGTAAATACCGCATATGCGAGTGCAAATCCGCATGTATCCGAGTGTCAGTTTTTATTGGGCAATGGGGTAAAAGCTTACAATGAAACTAGCATCTAAATTCAAAACAAAAAAGTGAATATTACGGATATGTAAAAATAAACAAAACAACCTTCCAATTTACACCCCCAAAACAGTGAAAAAATAAAAACACTTTGTTCAACTTGTATTTTGGAAAAAACATATTGCAACCAGAGGAGTTCATACCATACGCGAGATAAATGATGGTAAATGCTGAAGAAGAGAATTACTGCGAAAACAAGGTAAGTAGTGCTCGTGCTCGTGCCAGTGTCAGGCCAATCGAAAGGAAAACATTCCATATTTTAGAACTACTGCTTATTTAACTATCGTAGATAAGTGGAAATGCATAAGTAAAGTACCTATGTATGTTGTTCTTTCCATATAGTAATCAGATTGGAAATGTTTTGAACGATAAATTGTAGACATCATCGCGTGAATGGCAAGTGGGGGCAAAAAGAAAAAAAAATATTTTCTTATTTGTTGGGGTTAGAATCGAAAGGTCACTTATTTTTACTCCAAGTTTGTTTTAAAGATACTGCAGTGACAAATCAACAATCTTCATTGTGTTTTTTTTTATGAAAACAACAAAACCCGTTATCCTATTGGATATGAGCCCTTAATAAGAGGCCAATGATCAAACCACTGTAAAAATAGTAAATACTAGCTGATTCCCAATTGGTGTGATCAGTTCTAAAACTCAGCCCTTGAACTTATGCTATCATTGCAATGTCAAGAGCGATACATATTTTGTTTTCTGCTTTTCAGCACACGTGTGCACTTTAAGCACCCACTCAGGAAATGTGTATATAACCTTTGGCAGTGTGGCTAACGAAATTTTTAGGTATGTACTCGGTTGTTTACAGAAACAATTCTTGGGATGGAGTAAAGAGGATGTTTGTTTGAAGGCTGTAAGTAGGTATTGCTGGGTGGTAAAAGCAAGTTGCTATATATGTATCTAGAGGTCTACATTTAAGACAAGTTGGCAAATGAAAAGTTGTGTGCCAGTTACTCTCATGGGCCGTCCATATGTCGACTTATATAAAGTTAGTAAAATATCAGATTATGACTAGTCAGCTTAGCTATTCCTTGTTGTAAGGAATGATTATGGTAGAGAAAATGCCCCATTGGTAGATCATACTTTTTAAAGCTTCGGAAACGCTTTAGTCATATTCTTGGAGTTTTTTGGGCTGTCCCATCTTGTTTGCCATTGAAGTTCGAATTTATTATATTAATAATGTGCGGCATATACTCCAGATGCATGCGGTGGGTGATTTTCTATTTATTCTTTTATGCCAGTTGGCTCTTGGTAACCTTAGGTGTAGATCTACTAAACACTCCTACTCTACTAAATCCACTAGATAAATGCCCAAACGATATCAATTTCGCTTTTCATAATTTTTTTAAGGCATTTGATACTCTTTGGGATCCATGTTTTTATGGGATCGAGGCCTTTCTTCTGCAATGCAACAGGAACTACACTGGTTTCTTCCACGTAGTGCCCCCTATTCAACCGAAAGGTGTTGCTAAAAATGTGTGCTGGTTCCATTTGGCCTATTAAATGTGTCATGAAGTTTATTCTGTTATAATGTACATAGTACACGTAGCCAAAAGGGTCTATGAAAACCCGGCCACCGCATTGGAATAGGGAAACTGAAAGCCTTCTTTCTTGTCACAATACGTAGACTGCTATTACAAGCAAAGACATCGGATTTTTAACCTGTATTCGCTGTTAGAAACAGACTTTGGCTGCCAAACATGTTAGGCATTTCGACGACAGCTCTATTATAGTAGACAAAAGCGTTACCAAAGTGGAGCCGAGCTGATTCACTGTTTGCAGCAGATTCCTGTACGAAAAGGGTTACGATTTGAAGACTTAGTATAGCCTATGGTTTGTTGTAGGTTTTTTTTTTCATTAGCTTTAGAAGTACACATAAATTTTAAATTAAATACAAAAATGTAACTGACAACTTAAACTACCTTAAACGTCTATTGCATCTACAGAATAAATAATAATGCTCCAGCTAAGACGATCTTCGAATCTAAGCCCTCAGGTTTGAGACGACAAGGAAGATTGAACATTCATTTAAAATACCAAGCTACCGCGGATTGCAAAGTGCTTAATTTGGACAATTGGAGACGACGCGCCCGGGGTTCCAGATGATGCAACACTGCAAAATCTTAGACTGAAAATCTTCAACGGTCAGGAGAGCCTAAGCCACACATATCTTCGTCGCCACTAACAACATCACATGCAATCACATGATTACTGATTATATTTCCAGAGATATTGTTTTATAGGATAGGCTATCCTTTCCGATTGTAGAAGCAAATATGGAACCACACCTTTGGCCGGACAATTTTTGATAGGCTTTATAAAAGACAAGAAATGAACACAATTCCAGTCTATAGCCTGCAAATGTACAGCCTTCTTGAATGCAGTAAAACGTACCTAAACCACTAAAGATGTCCTCCTTTTCCTCCTTTTTTAAAGTCACCAATAACAGTCTTTATGCCTTATTTCATGAAGTTATAATGTCTTCTCATAAAGACAAGAGCATGCTTTCTTGATGTGATACTTTTACAGACAGCTAAGACTTTCTTTAAACACAAATTAGCATCCAAATGAATGCTGATTTCCGCTCCGCCGTAGGAGATGTCTCAATTTTAAGAAAAGTCGTCACTAGTCTCAGCTATAATTATGTCGAAATAACTCACATCTTGTGTGTCATCCTAACAACACTGTTGATTCAATAGTAAAATCACCAGAAGTACCGACGACCTCGCATTAGAAAGCTGATCCTCATTCAGCCTGTATACATATAGCATCCTCATCCAACCATCTAACAATCAGAACGTCATCAGAAAGACTCATACCAGTTATTCGGGCTATTATTCTATTTATATGTACATGTAGTGTGCATGCTGCATCTTTTGTATTTAAAAGACATTTGTGATTTTTTAAACTTTTGTTTGTAGTGAGTCGCCTTCTGCGAACGTCTGGAAAACATCAGAGAGTATTACTGAGCGGGAAGCAAGGAGTAACGACGATTTTCGCTAGTTGGGTTTGACTCTAACAATTTCTGTTGTAGAATTTCAGTCTATGAATTATTTTTTGAGTGAATAACAATAACAGCAACTCGTAGACACATTACCTTTGGTAGGAATGATAGCTACTTCGAACTACACCACTAATTCATCATCAAACTCCTTTTAAGTGATTGTTGTTGAATATTTTGTATTCTGACAGTCAATTTTCTTGGGAAAACATTTCTGCTTTCCTCTGTCAGGAAATGAAACTTGCATTTCTATTTGTCAACTGACCAAGTGGCTACCACTTGCGCCAACTGAGCCTAAGTACAAGTCCACCAACTGATTTCCCAGAACGCAGTTAGTTGAAAGTAGCTCCCGGTGAAAGTAACACTTAGGCCGCTAGTCGATCCATAGTGCATACCATAGAAATTTGAGGAGTTATTCCTTTACTGGCTACTCATGCAAATCATTTGCTGCCAGTTATAAAGCTAAGAATGTTAGCGGCGCTTGTATTATCTAGATCAGTAAGGGCTATTTGCTGAGACGACTTATGGAAATTGAAGTTGCACGAAAACTCTTATGCTGAAACGACTCATAACGATTTAAGTTCTACTTGAACTCTTATAGGCTACTTTTTGTAAGGCATAAATTGTCACATAGGAGTTTATGTGGAACTTAAATCTCTATTACCCGATTTCACACTGCGAGCTTAAGTGTCGATACAATGATAAACTCAGGATTAAAACAAATTTGGTTTCCACAGTGCAGGTTTAATGATAAACTTCACTTAAATAATGCCTAAAGTTAAGCCACCGACTTCCGTGGCTTAAGTATCAATCCAGAGAATACATAATTGCCAAGTGCAATAAGGTAATATTTATCCCAAAATACTCTGAAGAAAACCTAAATAAGCAACCATATAATTATGTTTGGCAATGCTGTTCAAGAGAAATGTCATATTATCTCTTCGTTGACAACAACATCGGCTCGGCATGCTTCGCTTCCACGCACAGTCGTAGTTTTAGTTGGCACACACATTCGCATACAGTCACCAGGTTTGTATATTCATGATAAATGGTTCACAATGACACTCATTTGTTGGTTTTACTAAACCAAGCTTAACTATGGACTGTGAAAACGAAAAATACTTAAGCGAAGTTTATGTTCAATCCTACACTTAGCTAAGCCCAGGATTAAGCTTCCACTGTGAAATTGGGCATATGAGTCGCACCAGCAAACGGCCCTAAGACCATTAAGAAAATAACTTCCTAATTGGGCCCTTTTTAAATTCACCAGGGCAGGGCAACTGCAAATAAATTCATCTTCATCTTTTTAGCTTCTGCAGAAGTCTTTCGAGAGACTGGATCTTTTAAGTCGAACCAGCTCTTTGGATCTTTTTGTGTCCAGAGCTGAGCTTAGCTTAGCAGTATCACAGTATCCTAGATGTTTCTGTCTGAAACTTTCTGCGTCCGCGTGAATTATTTGTTTATCGTAGGAAAGTGGTGCATACACGTTGTGCAGACTTATACTATCCACACCAGAAAAGCCTAGCCTTGCTAGTTCATGTGCTGCACAGTTCTCTGGTATGTCACAATGACCAAGAACCCAGCAGAGGGTGAGGTAGTACTGTCCAGCTATCTCGTTAAGAGACACGCGGCAATCTTCCACCGCCTTAGACCTTATTTAGCTGGATATTAGGGATTTGTTTGCAGCCTGACTGTCTACATACGTATATGACGCTATTCCTTTTTGACCCCGTATTAATTGACAGTCACGATGTAGCTTGACGAATAGATGTAATTTCAGCTTGAAAGTCACTGCAGTGTATCGGAAGACGGAAGGAGTCGTGGCCTAGATTCAGTTCTTTTGAAAAGATCCCGGCGCCAACTCCCTCCAGTGTCTTGGAACCGTCTGTGAATATTGACAGTGATTTGTCGTGTAGGACATTTTGTGAATCCCATTGGTTCCTCTCCGGTATGTCGTGGGTGAAGCCTTTTTCGAAGTTGATTTTCGTAAGCCGGTAATAGGTTTCGATGGCAAGGAGATCGTCTGTAGAAGGATGCTGGAGTGTCCAGTCGGTTGTCCTCATCAGTGTTTTCCTTTCCTTTATCTGATTGCCACGTTTGTGGCGTATACTATTTGTAGAGCGGTGGTTGGAGATGTCCTCAATGCGCCCGTGATGCACAAGTATGACAAGCGCTGAGTCTTCTCTAAAGCCTTTATATTGGGAACACCTTAGTTTGTTGTTGTTGTTGCTGCGAGGTGTTTTTTGTTTATTCGCCATTCTTTAGGGTTTCTTTGAGTATAACTTACTTAACTTACTGTCAAGGAAAGGCTGTTGGGGCTCGGCATAAAACTGTAGGTCCCATCCATTCGGGCCAAAAATAAAAACTTACACAAACGAATGGTTGTGCCTAGTGTGCCTTACTTACTTAGGTGGCGCTATAGTCCGGGGATTGATCTAGGTCTTAACCAGTACGCCTCTGTAATTAGCGCGATCTTTGTTAAACTCCCTCCAGTTGCGCATTCCAAGTAGTCCTTGGAGGCGAGGTCTTCCTCTACTACGTTGTCCCTCCGGGTTGAAATGCAAGACCCTTCGGGGTGATTGCTTGTCATTGACCACTAAACCCGTTTTTTCCGGCTCTGTACTGATACTTGCAAACGCACCAGTGACAGCTCGCTGTGTTCTGCCAATGATGTCGATGTCGTCAGCGTATGCAAGTAGTTGCAAAGACTTTTGGAAAATTGTGCCCCTGGTGTTGGCTTGCGAGTTTTGCACAATTTTCTCAAGAATGATGTTGAAAAAGTCACTTGACAGCGCATCACCTTGTCTAAATCCTTTTTTGACATTAAAGGTCTCGGTGAGATTGTTTCCGACCTTTATGGAGAATGAGGCGTTCTACATCGTCATTCTGCCATTGGACAAGGATGCCCAAACTAGACATGGCTCTGTAAAGCTCGTCTCTATAAATGCTGTCATATGCGGCCTTAAAGTCGACAAACAGGTAGTGGTTATCGATTTGGGCTTATTGAGTTTACTCCAGGATCTGCCGTAGTGGGAATGTTTGGGCGATAGTAGACTTATCGGACCTAAAACGCACTGATAGGGTCCAATCAGTTCGTTGACAAATGGCTTCAGACGTTCACACAGTACGTCAGACAGAATCTTGTAAGCGATGTTAAGGAGTCTGATGCCTCTATAGTTGGCGCAGTTCAGAGGGTGTATCTCTTCTTGTGTATCGGGCAAACAATGCCGAGGCTCCATTTATCAGGCATAATTTCGTCTGACCAAATCTTAGAGACAAGTTGGTGTATGCTCTCCCGCAGGCTTGTTTAGCTTGAATACTGCTATCCTCACTTCATTTTGGTCAGGTAGACGGAAGTCTTGGCTTTCCTTGCCCCGGTTGAATTGTTCATTCTGCCTGACAGCAGAATTTGAGTCGCAATTCATAATTTTTACTTGTCTATCAACATACAAAGTTTCAAGTTAAAGGGAGGGAAAGTCGTATCCAAAAATCCCTTCCTATTATTGTATTGCCTTTAAATAAATCTAATCTTTTAAAAAAAACATTTTTCTTTTCAGATCCTCTACATGGAAGCACTAAATTGACTTAATACGCTATTTCCTGCGAAATAACTTTTAATGTGAACATTTGCATAAAAAAATAAGTAGAAGAAGAAGAAACACCGAATCCAAACAGCAAAATGACGTCGAATACAAATAAAACAATTGCGAGCGGACACAACGAGGGAGGTGTTGTACTCAATGGATACCTTAAAAAGCTGAAAACAATGAAAAAGAAGTATTTTGCTCTATACGAGGATTGTGGAAAGTCCCTAGCACGCTTAGAGTATTACGACAACGAAAAGAAATTCAAATCAAAAGCCAGCCCAAAACGATCAATTATACTCAACAGCTGTTTCAATATAAATCGCTGCTTAGATACTAAGCATGATTTTGTAATAACCTTGTCCACCAAGGATGGCAGTTTCGGTATCGTAATGGACACCGAAGAAGAAATGGATACCTGGCTGAAGGCAATGTTAAAATTGCAAAGTGGACAAAATATTTTCTCTGGCCCACCAAGACCGTACTACGGTAAGTGAAGGGAAATGTTATAGCTATAAAAAAAAGTCGAAACAAGAATGTATTTTTAGATTTTGTTATTAATTTTAGGTTTAATAGAAGTCCAATTGACTTTTGTATATCCACTGTACCATCACATAATGGCTTTTGTACTGAGAGCATGGTGTGGTAGTACAGTGGTCTTCCTCTATCAAGCCGGCCTTCCAGTGCTGCCACTTCATATCTACTGTTGTCTTGCCATATAAATAGAATCGCTGTCTGTTGATCGCATTTTGGTGCCTTTTTGAAGGTTTATAGGAAACACCTAGAAGTTCAACTCGATATCTCTTTGGCCGCGGAATTAATAGGGATAAAGTATTTGCTCTCCTGCGTCTTTGTTTTGTCTCAGGGAATACGAGGGACATTTAAATCATCCCTATTCCCGTTGGCGTTTGTCATAAACGACTCGTATTTCACTTCATTTTTTAGTCGAATTTTGTAACATTTTTTAAACAAATGAATTGAAATAATGGTGAATACAGAAAACAAAACAAAACTGTTAACAAAAGTTAAATCAAAAATCTGCACATCGTTTTACAACGACACGAAACATGAGTCGTATACGACAAACGCCAACGGGAATAGGGGTGAATATTTTTTTGTACTTTGAATACGACATCAACGAACAAAGAATTTTCAAAGATAACAAAAGAGGTCTTTAAATGTCTAAAGCTTAACATTGTCTACTCATACCTACCATAAGAATTAAACAAAAAAAAATTTTTTCGACTCCAGCTCCTTGACGAAAAGGTTCAATCACAAAGTTACTTCATTTTGGAGAGTCCCTACCACACTAAAGCCATACATCCAGACAAAGCGTGTGACATTTTGTCTCTCAAAGCAGTTTTGCCAGTGCTTACATCTCTCGTGACATTCTGTCCGACTCATCGATATTGGGTGTTGTGGGGATCGCTTCTTCTTGACAGCTCGCTGTGTTCTATCAACTATGTCATTGAACAGATGATGTTAAAGAGGTCGCTTTGTCTACATCATTTTCAAAGGCGTCGATTAGTCCGTTACCAATTTGATGCAGCAGGGAACTGTTTTTCAATCCCATAAACGGGAAAAGCTGACTACTTCGGTTGACACGTCGAACTTCTATACTTCGTCGAAGGGGATATGCGAGGGGTTAGACTTAATTGGTCACCTGTTTGCCTTCCCCGAAGACTAACCGCCACCTGGAGGAGTTTACTTGCATTTTTTCCAGATTGATGGCATAAAATCAGTCCTTCACGATTCTCCATAAAAAAAAGCCCAAATCGTAGCTAAGAGGTGGCGAATTGACATCGGCAAGACAACTGATAACACGATTTGGGAATTTGGTGCGTAAAAGATCGATTGTGGCATGGGCATGGGAATCAGAGGTCGTCCAAATCCATGTCTTCAATTTCAGTAAAAAAAAAGTCATTACATGGCTCTGTAATGCCCACCGCTGACCGAAACGTTGTTGCCAGCCTCATTTTCGAAGAAAAATGGTCCAATAATGCCACCACTTCACAATCCGCACCAAACTGTCACTCTCTGTGGATGCATTAGCTTTTCGACAATAACATGCGGGTTTTCCGAGTCCCAGATGAGACAATTTTGTTTGTTCACGTAGACACCGAGGTTAAAATGCGTGCAAACTTCCGTACAGCAGGCGCGGTGGGTGCTTCATTTCGGCCAACATTTTTTTTCTAAACACGCACTGTTTGGGCTAAACAGCACTCACTTTGGCAATAAGTTTTCAATATTTCCCAACGCAGTTGAAGAGTAAAGCGACTTATTTCGTTCCCCGGTATGATACTGACTTTCTGTCAAGATTTAGAGCGGAAAACAGCTGTCAATGTCAAAATAACCTATGATGTATAAAGAAACCACTAGATGGCCCATCCTGTATAAAAGTTTATTCCACTGTGCCCTTTCCTGATCTAAAACCTCACTGATAGGGGCCACAAAGAGTTTTCGGCGTTCACAAATTTAGCAGATACGATATTGTTCGCGATGTTATGTAGACTTATACCTTCTTAGCTGGCGCAGATGAGAGCGACTCCTTATGAACCGAGAAATCGATGGTAAAGTTTCATTCAATAGACATACAGCCACCTGAGCTTGGACGAGGATATTGCTTTGTCCATCATCTAATATTGATGATGTGTGGCATATACTCCAGAATGCGCTTCGCCACGATATTTGGTGGGTGAGCACGTCAGTAGAAGAAACACCACATGTGTTATACTGCCAAACTTCGGCATCTAAACCGAATGGTTCGTTCTGCCAAACGTTGCTATATTTTCTACACCATCTGTACAGGTTGATGTACGGGATCTGTTACCCTGGCACGATCTCTTTAACTTTAAAACAATAAATCTTTTTGTGTACATTCTTACTTACTTACTTACAGTAGGATCTCTCAATTTCGCGCATTTCGTTTTATTCCAAAGTCGCTGTTGATCTCTTCTCTTGCTCGTAAAGTTCTAGTCATTCTTTGGATACGCTTTCTATTTTTCCGCTTTTACTCGTCGACATTGTTCATCAAATCATGTGTTTCATTGTGGTGGTTTTATGAAACCTAGTCATCAGTTTTATTCTGGAAATGCTGTCACTATTCTTCTGTGCTAGCTATTGCTATGGTAGGACCTATCGTAAGACAGATGGATACACTGTTGGCGAAGAATCTCTCTTGACGTTTTTCTTTCGCATATTAGTCTTTCTTTATTAAAGACACTGCCGCAGTTGAAAACAGGCTACAGCAAGGTAGTGTTCCCCACTCAATCTTGGCCTCAAACAATTGCCCCAACATCCAGCATAATAGCATACTTGGGGCGTTGCGTTGCTTCGATTGTATATGGTAAATGGTATTGTCTAAATGGATAAAAAAGAGATTGGCTACGTACAATTTATTGGCGTTCCAGAACTCGGTACACCGCTGTTCAGCAATTGACAAATCCCGGTTAATAATACAAAATTAAGTCCAGTAAGCGTCTTTGCTTTAGGGTACTTTGGGATCAGTAATGACGAAGTTAAGCAGACTTAATTTAGGATAAATCATGCCCTTGTGCAACCACCAACGTGGCCGGTATTGTAACGACAACTGCCACATTTTATTGTCAAGAAAGTAGACAGTTCGTAATACGCGGCACATGTAGGATGGGAGAAATGGTACGGGCTTGTGGATGATGTTTCACTTACAACCTTATATATCGCTACTGAAATACAGGGCCCGACTTGACTTGATGGAATACCAGCCGAAATACAATTGGTTATGGAACTTGTTTAACTTTTTAATCTCATTACAGAACACGTCTGGCAGGTATTAGTTCAGCGGAAGGGATTGGCAGAAAAGAAAGGCATCCTAGGCAGCTATCATGTGTGCTTATCGTCGAAATCGGTTACACTTATTCGTATTGGCTTGGATCGTACAAATATTGGCGAAACCCGAGTTCCGGTTATTGAGTTTTACCTGACATCAATAAGAAGGTTTGTACATTTAAGGTACTGTCACTGTATTTGATGTGAAAACTCTCTTTTGAAACCAGCTGCGGGGACTCAAAATGCTATTTTTACATGGAAGTTGGAAGGCATAGTGTAACTGGGGCTGGTGAACTTTGGATGGAAACAAAGGATCCTCTAACCGCCCAAAATATGCACACTATGATACTTAAGTAAGATATAAATATGTCTTTTTCAAAGTTAAAGTTTTAATATCGTGTTTACTCTGAAGTGTGATGTCAACGAATGCTGATGATCCTTACGGTCCTATGCGAAAGCGATCATCTTCAGCAACGGAAACATCAAAACCAGTAACCATCTTACAGCGAAGACAAACTCATTCCGGCAGTAAGACTTTGAACTCGTCTCCAATGAGCGGTAAGTCGAACACAATTCAATTTTAATGCAAACGAATTTTTAAACTTTTTTCCATTTTTACAGTTGGCAATCGCGATAGATGCGATAGCCTACCGTCTTCGAGAAATCGAACAGTTACTGAAAGCAGTAGTACATCGATGCCACCGTCAAGAACAATGTCGTCCCTGAGCAATGTGCCAAATGCAGTCTACAATAGGCATAGCCATAGTCCTCCCATGAACAGCAACGCCTTAAGCCCATCGGCTGGTTGCTCCGAAAGCGATGGCTCAACGCTAAGCATTGACGAACCGGACAGTACGAAGAACTCTCACACAGCAGACGAAAGTACCGGCTGTGTATCGCGTTTTTACAAGTATGTACAACCCTTTGGTTTGTTCAAACATGTTACTATCTTGATTGTATATTCAGTTCCCGTTCTCCCGGCGGTGTTATTCCTGAGGAGAACAGCGATGAGTTCTGGTATGCGGAGAACAAAAAGCAAAATGCATCAATATTGGATAAATTGAATATCCATACGCTACAGCCTACTGAGGGCAGGAAGACAACACTTTCGTCTAGTTCAAATGCTCAGTCCGACGAGCCAGAAAGTCAGTATATGGATATGTTTAATTCGATAAGCCCGTGCGAAAGCGCACAATGTGATACAACTTTGGCGGGTGCCGAGTGTCCCTTTAAAAGTTGCAACGACAGCTCGGATGGTAATAGTCGTGCATCGAGTCTAGCAGAAGATATCGTCGATGGTTATGTTAATATGTCATCGCCTCAAACATCAGACTATGTCGATATGGAGCAGTCATTGAAAAATAGACGACATTTCAATGTGAACACATCCTTACAACGCAGTGCCATGCATGGCATGCCATTGAAAGATATGTCCTTTGAGGAATATCCAATTGAAAAGGTCCCCTCTGGTATATATCCTGACGAAGATGAAGCGCAGTAAGTACATACACACAAAGAATTTTGTTTGAGTTTCAACTCGAATTGCTCTCGATAATAGCAATTGGAATACGTATATCTATTTATTTTAGGACCTACTACAATAACATAAATAAGTAGACACTCTAGGCCTATACTTCTCACAGCTTACACAGCGATTCGTATTTATACCGTCCTTTCCCACACTTTCGAGGAATACATAATATCGACAAAATAGTGACAAACTTTTAATAGTTTGTTATGAATTAGAAATCTGTCTTTCGTTATGTTCCCCCATAATCCTAGATACAAAACATGTCTCTCCATCCAGCACGATCCATCGCTAGTTGCTTCCAGTTACGCACGATATGTTGGCTAAGGTTCGCCTCTATCTGGGCGCGCCATCTAAATCTAAGGTTGTTCTTTTGCCACTATGCCCCTATGGATTAGAATTGAAGAGGGTCCACGCTTCAGGCGGGGATGATAAAGGTCTTATGCAACTTCTGTTATTTGCTCGTGAAAGGGCGTTGCTGCTTACAAACAGCGGTTGATTTGCAAAGTTTAATTCGTCGCTTGATCTCTGTGTACATGCCCATTAGTGAAGATCACCACAGAGACTATGTAGAGAACGCTTTTCACTACAAACATCAAAATGAAATCTGCCTGCTATGACGTTCTGTCCAAGGTGCTTAGGTTCAACATACATTTTCTTTTGCTTTCATTCACCGCAAGTCCGATCTTTGTCAATGTAATCGGCGTCTGCGATTTGGTGCAATTCTTTCAAGTAAGATATTTTCTGACATCAAACGGTTTGGTGATGTTCTTACCGACCTTTAGGAAGGAGCGATGGGTCTTTTTCAAGATCCGCCGCAGTGTGAATATTTGGTCGACGGTGGACGATAAGGAGTGATTTTGGCACCTCTTAACGTGTGGACGGATAAAATTCCGTCGATCACAAGATGATCAAGCTGGTTTTACATGTTTTGATCAGGGTAGAGTCATGTTTCCTTGAGCCTATTGCATAATGTACTTAGATGCAACTCCCACTTATCTCGGCTTCTATTTCATTTGTCACCAATGTCAGGCTATTGCTAACAGCGCGTGTGACTGTCCATAAAGGGTATAGGCAATTGAATCAATCCTCCAAATGTCCAGTCTAAAATTCAACATAATATTGGAAGAAAGCAACTATGTACCTATCGTAGAGAGCTGGCGTTATCATTCACCCCTATATCCGTTGGCGTTTATCGTAAACGACTTGTATTTCACTTCGTTTTTTTAATCAGTGTTCGTAATTTTGTTGAGACAAACTATTTGAAATGAGGGTGAACACATAGAAATGGAAAAAATATTGTCAAAAAAATTGTAAACATCGTTTTAGAACGACACGAAACATGAGTCGTATACGACAAACGCCAACGGGAATAGGGGTGATTTTTTTGCATCATTTATCACAAAAGAAAAATTGTTTTTCAAAATTAATTGCACGTTCTAATGTCTTTATTCGATTTAGGTCCCTCAACGAAAGACCTCCGCGGGCCTATTCTGTCGGCAGTCGCATGGAGCACAACAATCAAAAGCTCCGCATTGAAGTTATAGCAAACACTGATCAAACCAACTGCCGAGTGCGAGCATTTTCAGTGGGCTCAAGGTCAAAAGTTCCCCGATGTGATCTGCAACGTAATGTGCTACTAACAGCCGCCGCCACATCTGCCGGCTCAAACACTTCCAACGCCAGCAACAGCAAGACTTCAATCGCCAGCATGGAACCAACTTCCGAGAGTGCCGTTCGAGGTAGAAAATCATCAAGTGCACCCCTATTAATTCATAAAAGTCAGAATTCAGTCGATCGCATGGATGATCTGATGGAAATTGATTTTTCCAAAAACTCAAGCAGCCGATCAAATTCACTGTCATCCCAATCACCCGGTGCCTCGTCGTCCTATCTAGCAAATCTACCCAAAGGAAGTCATCTACGAAGTAGTATTTTAAGCAGCTCGCCCAAGTCACACGACAGCTTTTCGGAACCGATTCAAATCAGAGCCACCGCACCACCATCCTCCGATAATGGCTATTTGGAAATGCGACCAGTCATGTATTCCAACAGTGTGGGCAGTAACGACGAATCTGCTGATCACTTGTCAGTGCCAAATGAGAGTTCGATTTCTGAGTCACCCACAATGACACGCTCCCAACAGCAGAATCCTACGCACAGCAGTAAATTCAAAATCGAAGATTCCAATAAATTCGAAACGCCCGAGGGTTATCTGGAAATGTCGTGGAATGGCAACAAAGATCACAGCTATGTTGTTCACGATCAGCTCAACAATCGGCATTTGGTAAACGAACTTGCAAAGTCCTCCCGATCGCCCTACACATTGATGGAGGCGAAGAAAACGAGAGGCATTACGAAAATGCCCTCCATATCGGCATGCCAATCGTTGATCAACAACAATCGGTCCACAGCGACCAACAACAATTCAAAACTAAGCATCTTGCATTCACAAAATCAAGCGAATCAAAAAATCGTTCTAGCCAAAACCGAGTGCAGTCAGCGAAAGCGGTTCTTCGACCACGTCAACAACAGTTCGTTTACTATTTCGGAGGAAAAGACCGATCAAGATGCAACCACAGTATCCGAGAAATTCAAGAACCTATCGGTTCAACTAGCCTCACGAAAAGCGTCGCTGGTAAACGAGAACTCAGCAGATGTCAATGTAGACCTCGCCACCGACGACAGTGATTGCTACAATTACAAGAACTTCTCAGCGGATATTTCCAAGAAAAACTCTTCACCGAAAAAGGCTGAAATTGATGTCAAAACTAAAGAAGTCGACTGCAAGCTAAATGTATCCAACCGAAGTCTAGACAAAATCAACAGCATGCATTCAAAGTCCGAGTCGTTTGACAAGAAAAAGGATTCTCCTCCATTAGACGAGACAAATAAATTTGCTCGCAAATCAAATTCTCCTAAATGCACGCCAACGTCACGCTGCAATCGCTTCAGCAACACAAATCGGCAAACAAAAGACACAGGCTATGAACTGTTGCACATACGCAGCGACAGTTCATTGCAAACTAAAAAGAATATATCACGACCGAGCTCAGTCAACAGCGATCGAATTTTCCCCCTCGACGGCGCTCAGTGTCGGCCAAATTCGGTCAACAGTGATTGCGTACACATGAACTCGGTGTCATCGTCAGCGGCGACACTCTGCCACTTTGCATCGCCGAAAATGTGCGACAACCGAATTCAGGATCCCCTTACCCTAAAGCCAGTACCTATATGCAATAACGCATACATCGATGACAACAAACAAAAGGGCTCCGATTCGATGTCATCCAAGCCGCATTTGGTACACAGCGATTCGTTAAATTCCCCTGCATCGAAACTCGCTGCCCTGTGTCAGCTATCGTCAAATCCCGAACTAGAATTGCACTATGCAAGTCTAGATCTACCAGTAAGTTCCACAAAAAATTCCAACACAACGATCTATGGTTCCGTAATCAATCCCACAGCAGCGAGATCATCGACCTCTGACGATACTCCGACAAGCCTTAGCCCGAATTCGAATACTTCGCAGCAGTCTGCTTTCACTTATGCTAAAATTGATTTCAATCAATGCGAGAATAAAAAATTCAAATGTGCTACACAGAGTAATCTGTAGATCGCACTTGTACTGTAGTGTACAAGGATGCAAATGCAAAGTAGTAAAGAAGAATTTAAAAAAAAGAAAAAAACATCTATGACTTCCAAAACGTAAACAGAATAAAAAACATTATTGTTTATAATTAATTATTTAAACTTACCTCTGCTGGTGCAAAGCACGTTTCATAAATATGTTCTTTTTGTTCCATACTCAGTGCAATATCGTTTATTTTTGTTGTTGTTGTTTTAATTTGAAACTAAAAATCTATTATGTATTAAGAACAGACAAAAACAAAAACCAACAAGCCATTGATATGTTTTTATTTATGAAAATGCTCAAAGGATATTTTACTTGTGTTTGAACGAATAGAGGCGGGCTCTCGCATAGTTCGATCCGTATTTTCTTCATTTTCATTTATGGACCTAAGAGCACTTGAATTGCCCGCTCATTCTGGAATTTAAAGAAAGAATTATTGAGTTATGTATATCTGATAAAAAAAATTTAAATGAATTAAAAAAAACAAACTATCTATCTAATTGATTTTATGTAACAAAGTTATATTGCTAAGCCAATTATACATATATTATACTTTATTATAAATCAAAATTGTATATCTGTATGTAATTCTACATTGTATGTGTTAATTAATTATGTTGCTTGGAATAATGTAAGCTTCAGCGAAGGTGTTAGGTGTTATATAAGTGAAATGAATCCGTTTGTTATTCCAAATTGTGTTTTTTGATTTGTGTTAAGACTCTAGACCGATGTACGTTTATTTGTTTAACAAGCCTAGGCAAAAATGTTATCGTTTTTATATTATTAGCAAAGCCGCATTGTTGAAGTTTGGTCTCGGTAAGGATATGTTAACAGAAGGTTTTTTTTTTTTTAACTGTGCTAGAGGTAAATACGAAGAGCAGGGGTCGAATCGCGTCCTCCGTGATTTGGCATTATCGCATACGTGAACGTATATCCGTAAACGTAATTTGGCATCACCACTTGGCTGAACGGATGCCTGAACGTATACGTTCAATCGAAATGTCATTCGATAGGTTTTTAATGTTCGTAGGTAATTTGTGTTGTGCGAAAAATATGAAAGAAAAATGTAAAAAAATTTGTTAATTGAAGCAACTGGATTGGAAGCATCTGTAAAGGGACTTTCAAATGTTAAAACTTTTGGTAGTCCACAGTTACCCGACTCGGAACCTAATAATAATATTTTAACAACACCAAGAAGTGCTGGTACCAAAGATCCTGTGGAGGATTCCCTTCGTTTGTTGCTTGAGGGCTATTCCACAGACAGTCGCAGCGAACAAAGCATTGTTTGTCCATCAGCTAGTACATCGAAGGCAGCCACAAAATCGAGAATCACAGATGGTTTTCAATTGAACTCACGCTTTGCTTTGTAAGGAAAGCGGATTGCTGTTATCCCTTAGCTGTTTGCGAACAATTTTTTCATTATTGTCATTTTAGTCCGAAGAACTTAAGTAAAATAACAACGTCGGCTCCATTGAAGCCTCTAAAATTATCTTTTTAAAATATGAAAACTGCTTTTGCGGATTTTTTTCTTTTAAATGACATTTATTTGACGTTGAAACTATTACTATTTTAAGTTTAATCTATTACAACTACTACGTCCAATCAAATAATTACGTTCCGTGAGCATTCGTGTGACACAATCTCAATACGTTCGTTCGTATGACGAGTCACGTAATTCTTGTTCGTACGATTGCCGATCCGTTCACGGAGGACGCGATTCGACCCCCTGGGGGTGTGCAGGGTTTCAATGGTGTGCATCTTTGACATATGCTTCTCAGTTTGCAGAATTCTGATGTTGTCAAAGTCTGGCTGGTGGCCACTTTCAACTGTGTGACTGGCAAGTGCAGTCTTCCCTGGGTTATTCGTCCGTATATCTGACCGGTCGGTGGTTGGTTGGATATTTTTTGCCCCAAGAATTGTTTGGTTGTTCCTCTATGGAACAGGTGGAACTATCGGTACCCTGACAGTTAATTTTTAGACGACGCCCGTGCGCTCAATTTGTCGGATTTCTTTTTAAGTTGCGAAAAGAGCGATTCCATGGGGGCTTATTCCCAAAAGCGCGGCGGATCGCTTTTCATGGCGGATTGGTATTTTTGTATTTCCGAAAGCGATAGCTATTTAGGTGACGGATTGTTTGCGGGTAAAAAATAAACTAAATTCTTGTGACGGGGAAAAACTGGAAACTACAGTTCGCATTTGAGAATAAGCAAAAGCGAAGACGGTCGAAATCGAAATATCACTTTCAATACGATCCGCCGCGCATTTGGGAATAACCCCCCAGAGTTCTATTGGATGGGTATGCCAGGTGTACTTTCGTAGTACGGTTGGAAATTACTTCTTTGAAGTTTTCCGCTAGCTTTGGGGTAGACAACGCTTTTGTATACCCCTTTCGATTCCTCCTGTGTTTTTGACCCGTGATCCTTATGACATGGATGGGAAAGCTGTTATTGGTGTGGATACGAGTAGAGGGGAGCTTCCTATCACTCAATCCGAAAACTTTGCTCTACCAGGTTAGTCGCAGTATTCATATGTTTTGCCTGGTTGGGCCGAAAATTGACAAGTCTTTCAGATGCTGTCTATTTTTGAAGTCAATTGAACAAAATGCGGTCTTTCGCGATGGAATTTGACATCCAAAAACGCTATCGCCCTATTTCTTTAAGTCTCGACTATAAATTGGATTTTAAAATTGAATCCATTAGGCACCTCAGCATAAAGTCAATTTTCTTGTTGTATATGACAGCAAATATGTCATCCACATACTTCACAATGAATTTGAGTCTCTCCACAGTTAAGGATTCATCAAGAAAATAATCCAAAACAAGATCGGAGTGGTGCGGTAATAAGCCTTCATGGCCGTGCGAGAATTTTGTTTTTGAAAGTGGAGCATTTTCTATGATATCTACCTTTCTTCTTAATACCCACTCAAAATCTACCTGTCTCGCTGGAGTCGACGTTCATGGGAAGACTTCTGTGCCCATACAGGCGTACGAATTTAATTCGTCGTAGTGGAAATGCTTGCGACGAATTTAATTCATAGCAAAAATGTCCACTACAACGGATTATGTGATAGTTCTTTCGGGGTTCGTAGCAAAATTCCGAATACGACGGATTCTGTGATAACCTAGATTAGAAAAGTCATTCAAATTGTAGTATTGGAAAGAGTTTATGTTGCTACCTTCTAAAGTTAAAACATTCTCGAAAATGTACAGGTACACAAAGTGTATGCATTTTAAATGCCACCAGTAATTCTAGAAATGTTCGCAAGAGTGACTTCAACGAATTTGTCATAAGAAGCAACCAAAAAAAAAAAGAGATATTCATTCCTATTCCCGTTGGGGTTTGTCGTAAACGTCTATTATTTAATTTCAGTTTTAACTCAGTGCTTGTAACTTTTTTGAGACAAATGAGACAGTGAACACATAGAAACAGAAACAAAATCGTTAACAAAAGTTCGAAAAAAAATCTGAATATAGTTTTTACAGCGACACGACACATAGTCCAAAAACCAAATTCCCAAAACGCATTGACTAATTAGATAGTGTCAGACACTGACTGTGAGTTGGAATGTGTGATATAAACTACCTACTTTCATTGAATTCCCTTGTATGGTTCATCACGGGTGGTAGGGATATTTGAACATCGAGACCGACTTGACATGACTTTAGACCGTCAACATTATTGATTTAAGTGAGGTTTCACTAATTATAGGAAATTTTATTATGTATCCACGCTTGAGCAAACGAAAATTCATATACCTTCGCCAATAATAATTGATCAGACCGGGTATTGTTTTTTGTTTTATTTTCTTAATGTTAAACATTTTAACGAATTCCTATGCTATATGTAATATTCCCAAAGCTTTTGTTTTTTTGAAACTCTGATGACTGGATAGCAGATCTAATTATTATCATTATTGATATTTCTTTTTCATTTTTAATTTATATAATGTTTCTACAGAGTTGACATATTGTTTTTTTTGTTTTGTTTATCTTCTTTAAAACATTTATTTAAAATGGCCATAATAAATGATTAATATAAGTAAAATGTATTTGTTTATTATTCTTAAACCTCTTATGCCCAGTCATATGTATATGAACAGTAAAAAACAAAACGTATTTTTATTTGAACGTACCAAGCAAATATAAGTAAACAATTTATAAGCCTTTGCAATAAATAAACAAGATATATAAATAATAAAAACACACGACTTTAATGATATTATTTGAAACAGTATTTTTTTTTGTATGATACACGACATGAAGTCGCACCATTATTTGCCACAGGTACACATATAGAACATCAATTGGGTCCATTTGTGTCCAGTAAGGGGAACCATCCATTTCATACCTGTTGGAAATAAGAATTACCGCTTTTATTGAGCCGCCTAGATGGAACCACCCGGATATACAGTGAGCGTCAAAAGTGAGTGAAAATCAATGCTGTTATCAATTGTTTTTTAAGTTTAAAAACAATTTTGTTTAAATACCTATAAAAAAATTTGTTGCTGTAGAAATAAAATACGTTTTGTTATTGTTATTTCGTTATCAAACCTTTTGCAGATTACTGGTTTTTAAGACCCCACAGAAAACTTAAAGAATCATCGGTGTTCACTCACTTTTGACGCTCACTGTAAGTAGGTATGAGTCTCAGAAGTTCCTTAGGTACTAATTCTCCGGATCCTCTAGTTCATCAAAGAAGTACCTGTTAAGAATTCACTGTCTACTGTTTTTAAAGGCTGGGCATTCACTTAAGTGGCGAACAGATTCTATTTCTTCAACGTCTCTATAGCTTCTGCAGAAATCATTATGCAGTATACTGTATACCCAGCCAGTGTAACCCTATCGCACAGTAACCAGTAATGGCGCCCGTGAGTGGCTCAGTCCGACCATGAATTTGTATCTCGTTTTACAAACAATACCCACGGCGGCCTTGGACACCTTTCTCAACTTATTGCCGCTTGATCTCTACAGATTAAGCTAACAGCTGGAAATAGTGCGCTCAGGATCACAAACTCAGGCTCTTTTCATAAAAGCAACATAGGACACTGCTCAATTATGGGCGAATTTTTCAATGACAATCCAATAACAACGGATATAGTAAAGGGTCCGCCATCTAACGTTTTTTTTAACTAGTGCTTATTTCGAGAATGGTAACACTTAGCTCATGTCTGATTTGACAAATAATTAGTTTTATCCTTCTGCTGACCGAATATGGTTGTGTATACGCTTGAACAACGCTGGGAAATATTGCGACATTACTTTGAAAATCATGGTAACGTTGCAGAATGTGTGCGAAAATTGCGTACGGATTTTGGAAGAAGAGAAGCACCGTCAGCTCCGTATGGTCGTTATCTTGTGAAAGTGAAAGAAACTGGCATCCTCATCGATAAACCAAAGCGTGAAAAGCCAAAAACAGCCGACATTATGATGTCGTTTGGCCACCGCGGAGCTGCGATTTGACACTGTTGGACTATTATTTGTGGGGTGCCGTAAAAGAGAAGTGTTACGCCGACATGCCAGAGACAATATTCGTGAAGCCATTGGTGAAATACAGCTGCACACAATCGATAATGTGCTTAAAAATTGGACCGATCGTGTAGGCTACTGCATGGCCAGCCGAGGCAGCTATTTGAATGAAATTATTTTCCATTATTAACCGGAAGGATTGTAGGTACTTTCAAATAAAAAAAGAAATTTGAGAAAATATTCAGTAGTTTTTTTTTATAGCATTTTCAAAAAAAAAAAAAAAGTTATTTGGCGGACCCTTTATATCATATCCAGAACGAAATAGAGAGTATAGGGCCCCAGATTTTATAATTGATATTCAGGACGGGGACAGTTCGGAGTATTTTAGCTGGATCACTATTGCCTAATAGCTGTTCCCGCGACATTACATTCAACAACTTCTCTTTCGTCTCGAATCAACAGAAAAAACGACCCATCGCAGTGCATGTTTGAGTAAATGTGCTTTCGATGCGCACCCCTAAGCGCTTAAATTTTCGATTTGATAAAATTTTATTTAACATAATGGATTTTGATCTGTTGGTGTTGGTTCACTAAAGTATTATTTTTTTATTATTAAAAATGCAGAAAAAAAAAATACATAAAACGTTCCCTAAAAATAGTCGTGGCTGTCAATGATGGACATAGTCTAAAACCTTCTCGAAGTCTTAAAAAACTTTTAAGAAATTAATCTAGCTTCAACTACATATATCCATATTTTGGTACAGCTCATAAAGTTTGCAATTTAATTGTCTCCTCCATTCATGCGCCTCGCACACAAGATAATGTGGAAGATCACCTCAACCTCCTTCTTACCGTCCAGCGCTCGGCGCCACAAAACAAATCTGGTACAATAAGGGTTTTTAAACAGCACATTTGTGCATTTCTTTAAACCCATCTGTTAACTACTTACTTACTTATCGGGCTCCCGACCGGTAAAGAGTCTCTGCCTGAGGCACTGCAGCCTTCTATTCTCTACGATCACGGGCACGATGCTTCCAATTTTCGAAGCAAACGTCATACAATTTGTCCCAATGTTCCATATTGATTCCATAGAATATTGCCCAGCTTAGCTACTGATTTATTTGCAAAACTAATCGTCATCATCGGCATTTAAATAATTTAACAAAATAAAATTAAAAAATTAAAATTTCCTATTTATTTCACTGATGAAATCTTCGCCTTAAGAATGAAATAAGCTAACACTTTAAGTAAAACTACAATTCCAGCTAATGCTATTAAATCATTCCAGAATAAGTCTCCTCTCATAGTTATTTCAGCAAGGAACTTCTGAGGATACCTAAAATGACCATCAAAGTTAAAAAAAAGTGCCTTTAGAGCTAGACATCAAAATTATGTGTTACCTATAATGGCAATACGGCGCTTCGTTACACTCCAGAGTTTGACGATTTTGTCCATATATCGCACCTACAAACCCTTCAAGTCCATATCTCAGATAAGAAATGCTACTGCCCCATTGTAGGTAATCTGGCAAATCTCGAAGTGTTACTCCGAAACCAGCAAACATCATCATAGGAATGGTTAGAACAGGTGCCAGGAAAGTACCATTCTAAGTTAAAGCAAAAAAAAAAATTAGTAAAAGGAAGAAATAAATCGTATTTAAGGAAACTTACAATAATGTTAAACCATGCGCCGATTATTAAACCAAAACTTTGTCCCACTAATACAATCATATAACTTATAGCGAAAAACATCAGGAATCGCGATACTTCCATTGGCTGCGCGCTCCAAACGTAAATCATAGCTGAAAAAAGAAAGCAGCAAAATATCTGAAATATAGAGAAAAAGAGTAAATTACTTTAATATAGTCGAATAATAATAAGGTTTGTAGAATTTGATCTTGCAAATTTGCAGGCATTGAAGAACTTGAAAGGCAGTAGGTTATTGATTCCGTCATAGCTAAACTAAAGCGAAGGTATCTTCTTTATAATACATATAACTAGCTTTTGCCGGCGGCTTCGCTCGCACACTCCACGTAAAACGAAAAAAAAAACAAGAAATAAAACGGAACTTTTGTGCGTCTAAACAAGTGAACCGCACTGTATAGGGAGGAAAAAAAATAATCAAAGGATTAATTAGTACCTCTGAAAAAATATGTTTAACGCCCTATTGGAGAAAACAGTTCAAAGATTATATGATCAATATTTGTTAGTGAAGCGCTGGCATCTCAACACAGATCATACTATAGCAGATTGAGCCACTATCTACGGCACAAACCAGTAAGAATAGACCGTCGACTCCTCCCACATAACGGACTTTGCTTACAAGCTGCCGGCGGGCCCAGGATTTTTCATGTATTGGTGCTGTACAAAATCAAAGGAGCGCCATTAACGCACGCACGCTTGAAAAATTCTAGGACCATGGTATAGCATGGAAAATCATTGCCGCCATTAATTTTGACATTTACACGTATTCACAGACAGGGCAATTTTTTCCGGAGAGAATCGGGTAGGTGCACGGGAAGTCGGAGGTCTAGTTCTTACTAGTTTGTGATCTACGGCACAAAACAAATTTCATTGCTGGCAAACACAGCACCATCTTTAGAATAAGGGGGAACTCTTACCCTTTCATTACATGCTACACCTCCCAGATCTTCCTACACTGTGAAACATATGCAGCCAGAAAGATCGTGAGGATGTGTATCTTATATACTACTTTCTAGCAGTACGACTCTATTCTTATAAAATTCCGCTTGAATATCTTTGGAGTACCTACTTACGCTGGAGTTAGGTGAAGCGATAAGCATATTCAAAGGCAAAAGAGGTTGGGACGCATTACAAAGTTTCAAATTGATACGACGAACGGTTCGTGAGTTAAAAAAAGACCCCCTTAAAAGGGGTGATCACCAATAACTAGGGGCCCCAAGCAAAATTTCCAAAATCGGAGAAATTGATTTTATTTTTTTCTCATAGAGAGTATACAAACCGAGTTTGAAGTTAATCGGATCGGATGAAAAATAAAAATGTTCCCATACAAACTTAAACCCCCCCTTTTACCCCTTTACATAGATCTTCAGAGTTAAGAATTCGAAAACAACATCCAGTTCAGTCTCCGCAAATATTATAAAATCTCGAAAATTAGTCGAAAACCGCTGTTTAATGTCATAGTGAGGTAATATCTAATTATTTTCACTGTTCATGTTAAATTTTAGGAACTCCGAATGAAGTTTTCCAATTTTACGAATGTTTTTTGTGACCTACAAAATATTTAGGTAAAAACTTAAAATTGAGGGCCAATGAGCCAAATTGCCAATATGCAAGAAGTCAGCAGTTCCTCTCCTCAGGGGGAAAATCATGCATGAGTATGACGATATCGATTATTTAAGACCATAATAATTTTCTGACTTATTTTTTCGGTTGTCGGCAGATTTTATTATACATATTGGGCCCTACCAATAATCATTTCTAATCTTCAGCTTAAATATTTTGACGGTCACAGTGGATAATTTTATATGGAAATTTTCGCCATTCTGACTTCGTAAAAGTTAGCCTGGACACTAGAAATGATTATTAGTACCGCGGATTTATTGCGCGGTACAAAAAATAATTTTTAGTGTCCAGGTTAAGGTTTTTTATTCCATATAAAATTATCGATTCTGAGCTACAATAATAAAAGGTGAAGGTTGAAATTGTTTGATTAGTAAGGCCCATAGAGACTGAATTATAATGGCTTTAACAAAATGCTAATTTCTTTGCGCAACTTCAGAACGCCACAAACACATTCAGAGAAGGCAATCGAGTCATCTTTTCTAGACACTTTCCCTTCTTCTACGTAGACACAGTGCACAACGTATAGGTAATACAGTGCGGTTCACTTGTAGTCGCACAAGAGTTACGTTTTAGATGTTGTTGTTTTTTTCGATCAAAGATAAAAAGAAGCTTATTTGGCAGAAAGGTAGGTATATTCAGATACTATAAAAAATAAAACAAAAATAATTTCAAACTTGATGATAGACCCATAATGGTAGTTTTCCTCATTTTTTTTGTATACCATTTTTTTTGCTTCACTTGAATATACGCACCGGTTAAATTGGTTAGTTAACCTCAATTACTGAGGCAAAGAGCAGTGAAAAGTTAATTTGTAAGTAAGACAACTACTATTTTATATTCATTTTATTAAAACAGGCGGAAAAAAAGTGTCGCAGAAAAGGCAAAAGTGAAAGCATACCTCTCGGAAAGCTTTTCTTACCGTGAAATGGCTCATAAAATTACTCGAAATGAACACTTGATTTGTAAAAAATATGGTATCTTATGGAATCAACTACAAAAAAAGGATCTTAAATCATTTTATTTTATTTTTAATAAACAATACTTGAACTTTAGACCGAAAAGGCGTTTACATCAATTAGAATAGTTTTTCATTTATACAGGGTTTTTCAATAAGAGCGCTACAAAAGTTTTTTTAAAAAAAAAAAACAAAAACGGTTTTGGATATTAATGAAATTCTTTATTCCTGTGAAAGTACGTTCGATGCCATTATGTATGGAACTCGATTTCTTTTGCATGGCCACCACGGGCACGCTTGCAGAAGTCCAGACGCTGAACCCAATTTTCGACGGTTTTCAAGCATAAAGCGGCCGATACTGCTGCAATTTCACGTTCGATATTCGTACGAAGTTCATCAATCGTCGCTGGCTTGTTGGCATAGACCATAGACTTGACGTAGCCCCACAGGAAATAGTCTAACGGCGTCAAATCGCACGCCCGAGGGGGCCAAGCGACTGGACCATTTCGTGAGATAACTCGTTCTCCAAACTTGGTTTCCAATATATTGATTGTGACATTCGCTGTGTGGCTTGTGGCGCTGTCCTGTTGGAACCACATGTCCTCCATGTCCATATCATCCAATTGGGGCGAAAAATATTCGGTTATCATTAAACGGTAGCGATTCCCATTCACAGTAACGTGCCGGTCTTGATCATCACGGAAGAAGTACGGCCCAATGACGCCGCCAGCCCATAAACCACACCAAACCGTAATTTTTTCGGGATGCTATGATGACTCATGGAGTACGTGTGGATTGCTGCCTGACCAATTCCGCATATTTTGTTTATTCACTAAGCCATTCAGCCAGAAATGAGCTTCATCACAAATTGGACGTAGCGCTCTTAACGTTGAGGCCACTGACTCTTCGGTAGTAAATTTTAACAATTTCGACTCGTTGTTGGCTCGTATATCTTTCCATCATGAAATAACAAACCTTACTGAAGAGAAATGTCAAAAGAGCGGCAAGAAATTCGGCGTCGTTTGCTGTCCCTGTCGCTCTACTTTTGTAGCGTCCCTATTGAAAAACCCGTTAAAATAAATAAATTACTTGTACAGAAATACACGTACCGCTTACCGGCGACAGATTCATGAATGTCTGATAGGGTTCTTTTCTTCGCCACCAGATATCACAGGGCAACTTGTACATTTGTCAATTAACCGTAAAAATGGTCATAACGATAAAATTAATGGTGGTCAACATGACCCAAAATTCGTTTCTAAAATAAAACAGCAACAAACATTTTAATCTGACATTATTTGGCAAGTATATTGACATAGCCCATTTTCAATACCAACCTGACGACGATAAAAATAAGTCCCCTTACAAAATGTCATCCGCCTAGGTAGATTTTTTTTGGCGCTATTCGTGTTTCTAACAGAAAGAAAGGCAGACAGACAGAAGGGCATGGCTAAATCGAATCAGAATGTGATCCTGATTCAAAATACTTTATGGGGTATCCGGTGACTCCTTCTTGGCGTTGCAAATGTAATCATGACAAAGTTAATATATGTACCTTCCTGGAGAGGGTAGATATATAAAAATTGGACAAAGGGGTATGGAACCTCCAGTCTTTATTATGTACTAGCACAAAGGTCTTTCTATGAAGTTTGATCAAAATTTAACAAATGGGCGTGGCACCTCCAATACCAGTGATGGTCTAGAAAAACCGAAAATATCTACGTGACTAATAGATGACTTTGTAAAGCTTCAATGGCCATAGAATTAAGATTAACTGAAAAAAGTTAGCATCAAAGACAATAAATTTACTCACCGATATTGGCAAATCCATTATAGTTATGGACGCATAGTACGCTTTCAAGGAATACCATCTATTGAAATGTTCCTTCAGTAATATTGACATCTCAATTGGAACTAAAATTAAACGAATTCGCATTTTTCATTAGAATTCAATGAGAGGTTATAAAGAAGAACAACTCACAAGTTAATACAGTCAGCATCATTGTTGTCATCGTATGATGCATTAATATAGCGAACAGCATGTTGTAATTACCCAAAACCCTTGATCCCTCATTGCCGCCTTTAAAATAGAGCAATCCCAATATGACCGCCATAAAAACATTAACTCCAATCCTCAAATGTGTTAGAGTTGTATCCCTCTTCACCTTAATGGATTCTCTTTTCATTAAAAGTTTCAGTTGATTGCCAAAAGTTGTGTCCTCGAGTGATCTTGTTTTTGATCTCAATTGAATTGGATTATTTTTAATTAATATTTCAGCGCTTAAAATATTTTCCGGTTCATCGAACCACGTAAGACATTGTCCATTTTGGGCAGCATTCTTTATTATTTCGACTTTATCAGCACCGTATTCACCACACGCAAGTTCGATCACTAAATTTATAAAAAAAAAAAATTGTATAAAAAAAGGGGGTCAACAAAATTTTGTCTAAAAACTTACTATAATCGGCAGGATTATGATACATAGGACAAGGTAAGCGAACTGTTTGAAGGAACGGCACTACATTTTTGGTACTTCCTTGATAGACGCAGTATCCAGTCGATAGAACATATACTTGATCGAATTCTTCAAAGAGCTTGGCAGAAGGCTGATGAATTGTGCATACGATTGTTCTTCCTTGAGTTGCCAATTTCTTTAAGAGTTGTACAACTTTAGAGCAGGAGCTGCTATCTAATCCTCTAAATTATGATTGAAATAAAGTATTGAATAGTTTTCAGTAAAACAGGGTATACATACGTGGTAGGCTCATCTAAGAACATGATTGTTGGATTGTTTAATAATTCCATAGCAATTGACAGTCTTTTCTTTTGTCCCCCCGATAAACGTTTCGTTAGAGTTATATCGTGTTGATATAAGCCAAGGAGCAGGAGAATACTTTCCACCTAAAAAAAAAAAACGAGAAAACAAAATAAACAACAAATAAAAGTTAATAGCAATTATAGGTCCTCTCGCATTCCACTTATAAGTTGATCCCATCCCAATCGAACAAAATCCATACACGTTTCATGTCAGAAAAAACAAATAAAATTACTAAAATAACGAATAAAAATTAGTTCCCCTCTAACAACTGAGTAAGAGAAAAGTGCGCTTAGCTCAGAAAAGTACCCGAATAGACCAAATGTAAAACCGCAGAGCTTTTTAGTTCTTAACTGTCAGATCTATTTGCGTAGATACACGGTTTGAATCAAACGCAATCGATTTGAATCGATCATTAACTGCCCTGAGAATGTTTTTCAATACAGCCGTTCGGATTGTAATTCCCTCCCACTCTTCCGACTATAAATGTCACACAAATGAGTATTAATAAGAAGTTAAAGGCCAAACCTATAGAATCAGTCTCGTCCGTTGCGGAAACGTATTCGACTGACAGGCTGATAGAATACACAGCAGCTTATGGAAGGTGACCCATAAGCTGCGCACGTGCTGGATGCGACGAACAGAAAAGTAAACCTGCTTTAACCGTGGCAACGAACGCGACGGATTCTATGGGTTGAGCCCTTTAGGCCTATGGTCATTATAATAGAATTTTAATTATTTGAAAATAGTTAAGTCAATTTAACAACAGATGTAGGTTTTTCACTGCAGTTTAAAGTATGTACACCCCTATCGTGGAATCCGCCGGGGGTTATTATTCCCGGAAAAAAATATTTCGGTATCATCAAATTCGCAAAGTGAACAGTTCCCCGTTCGGGAAAAATTCGATAAACGTTTTTAACGATACAGTGAAACTTATGCACATTTCCCACACAATTCCCCCCGGCGGCGGATTCCACGATAGGGGTGGTAGTTTTAATTTGAAGAAATTTGCGCCATATCGTGCAAATTATACATTGTAAACTAAAGTCCTGAAGTTGGGCGCCAGTTAAAAGAAAACTGAAGTGGATCATTTAAGTAGATTAAATTCCGAACACAATATTTGAAGGTCAAACAATTTTTAGAGACAAGGAATTCGTGCAAGTAACGTGCTTAACTACTTAATTGAGCTATAATTGGCGTTATTAATGTTCGATAATAAACTACTAATCAGTAGGTAACGCGTATCTACTGTTTACTGTTTTGGACACACCATAGGCTAAAATCGCCTTATGGTTCAAATATGAGCCTGAATTCAATATTTATTATATGGCAACTGCCAAAATCGGTATCAGTCGGAGTTTAAAGACAGTATTGGCCCAAAAGTGATTCTGTGATGTCTTGTCAAAGTCAGGGCGGAATTGGACAATGAGGTGTGGCAACTTTCATACAAATACAAAAGACAAAAAATCATTCACGCAAATTTGCTTTAAAAATATTCGCACAACATACACACGTCGTGTTTCTCGTAAAAGTTTAGTTACTCGTATATCAAGGTTCACTTCAAATCGCGAACAGGTGTAGTTGTAGAAGTCTATGATAATTATATTTTTTTGCGATATCGTCATAACCTTGTCACTGAGCAAAAAAATAGATTGCAATAAAGTTCAATATGATGCATTCTACATTCTGTTAATTTTATTGCTTCAAGTTGAGTATGCGATAAAAGCCGAGTCAATAGTATATAAGGCATGCATTCACTCACCTCAGGTCAACCATATTGATAGTAGAAAACTCTATCAACAGACAATAATTATTATTAAGACATAAAAAAAGGTCGTATAGAGCCCAATATCATGCTCTGGCACTATTTATCTCAGCCGCAAATCAATCAAGTTGTTTAACTATCATTATTTGTTTTAATAGCAAATTGGTATTTTAAATATCGCAAAAGCATTTACATATTTAATTATTTCAAAACTTATAGGTCTGTTCCTTTACTTTTAAATCTTACGAATTTTTACTCAATGTCGTTCCTTAATTTACTAAATTCGTAAAAGAAAGCGGCTACGAAGGGGCAAGATATTACCGTTCGGTGGTTGACTATGCGACCTCAGATTTGAGGAATATGCTAAAATCATGTCACGCCTTAAATTTGTTGTAAGACGGTTCATAAAGGGTGTCCCATAATTCACGCAAAATGTAATTTTAATAGAAAATACAGATTTTTAATTAGAAAGCTTACATTTTTTTATTGATTCATAGAGTGTACAGATTGAGGTTATGTATGGAATAGAACATGGGATAAATGGCCGCCACGCCACGGCTTTGCTGACAAGTATGTACCTACTCTTTTATTGAAATTTTCTATGACCGTTTCGCATAAATGTGGCTGCATTTCATTAATACAACTCCATATTTCCTCTTTCAAAGGCGTTAGTGGTCGTGGGCTTGTTTGCATAGGCCTTTGGCTTCAAACAACTCCAAAGAAAAAATTTCAATGGCGTTATAGACACATTTTCAAAGAAGAATGGTCGGATAATGCCTCCAGCCCAAAATCCGCATCAAACAGTCAACCGTTGTGCATGCATTTGTTTCTCAACAATTACTCGTGGGTTTTCTGAACACCAAATGTGACAATTTAGACGATTAACGAAGCAATCGAAATAAAAATGAGCTTCATCGTTGAAGATGAGTTTGTTCGAAAATTATGGACTGTAGCTGTAGCTGACAAACCTTCATTATTTTTAAATATTGCTCAACAATGAAAATACGTTGTTCTTTCGTATAGCACTCCATTTTTACTATAACCCAGTCGTCACATTGTTATCTTTTTATTCGTTGGTATCACTGTACTAAAGGGTTTTTCAACAGGGACGCTACAAAAGTAGAGCGACAGGGACAGCAAACGAAGCCGAATTTCTTGCCGCTCTTTTGACATTTCTCTAAGGTTTGCCATTTCATGATGGAAATATATACGAGCCAACAACGAGTCGAAATTATTAAAATTTACTACAGAAATTCGGAGTAAGTGGCCTCAACGTTAAGAGCGCTACGTCCAATTTATGGTCGTCATAATCGTCCTAGCAGATCAACAATTGAGCGTCTAGTGGAAAAATTTGAATCCACAGGCACAGTACAAAATGTTCCCGTACCAGTGAGATAAAGAAGTGCCCGTAGTGTCGAGAATATTGCTGCCGCTGAGGCTTCAGTTGAAGAAATCCCAAATGTGTCTCTCACTCTCACACGTCGTTCTCAAGCGTTGGGCATCTCTATGACGTCGTTGTGGCGAATTTTGCGAAAAGATCTTGGCCTACATCCTTACAAGATTAAATTGCCGCAAGAGCTGAAGCCGCTTGACCACCAGAAGCGTCGTATGTTCGTAAATTGGGCTGAGCAACAACTTGAAAATGATTTGGATTTTCATCGAAAAATCATCTTCAGCGATGAGGCTCATTTCTGGCTGAATGGCTTCGTCAATAAACAAAATATGCGGTATTGGTCAGGCAGCAATACCACACGTACTCCATGAGTCATCATTGCAACCCGAAAAAATTACGGTTTGGTGTGGTTTATGGGCCGGCGGCGTCATTGGGCCGTACTTCTTCCGTGATGATCAAGACCGGCACGTTACTGTGAATGGGAATCGCTACCGTTCAATGATAACCGAATATTTTTGGCCCCAATTGGATGATATGGACATGTGGTTCCAACAGAACGGCGCCACAAGCCACACAGCGAATGTCACAATCAATTTATTGGAAACCAAGTTTGGAGAACTTGTTATCTCACGAAATGGTCCAGTCGCTTGGCTATTAGACTATTTCCTGTGGGGCTACGTCAAGTCTATGGTCTATCCCTATGTCAACAACCCAGCGACGATTGATGAACTTCGTACGAATATCGAACGTGAAATTGCAGCAGTATCGGCCGATTTAAGCTTGAAAACCGTCGAAAATTGGGTTCAGCGTCTGGACTTATGCAAGCGTGCCCGTGGTGCCCATGCAAAAGAAATCGAGTTCCATACATAATGGCATCGAACGTACTTTCACAGGAATAAAGAATTTCATTGATATCCAAAACCGTTTTTGTTTTATTTAAAAAAACTTTTGTAGCGCTCTTATTGAAAAACCCTTTATTAAATGGCGCAAAATTCAAATTTTGCGTGAATTATTGGGCACCTTTTATTTACAACAATCATGCTTCTTTGTGCCGCACTCCTGTAAATTAAAAGAGGGAGGCGTCAAGTTACAAAAAAACAGGAACTCGATCTCAGCGCTACCAATTGGGTCTAATTGTAAATCTGAACCATCCAGGGATAGGGACCCACTCAAACACACAAAAGGTTAGTTACTTTACTTTTGTAGTAAAAATGGAAAAGAAAATGGTAGTCAAAATGGCAGTGGTGGGGATGAAGTCTCTCTCAAAGAGAAAAACTTACGAAAACGTTAGGGAACGCTTTTGTAGTAACTATGAAAAATTATGGGCGCAGTAGCGCAGTGGTTAGTGTGTTGGACTACTGTGCGAAGGATCCCAGGTTCGATCCCCGGAAAAACCCAAATTACATCTTAAAGTTTTTTCTACTGCGCCACCTCTCGCGAACGTCTGACAAACATCCGAGAGTATGGCTGTCATGAAAAAGCTTCTCAATTCAGCCGTTCGGACTCGGCATAAAAATTGTAGGTCCCTTCCATTCGTCCCAAAAATAGAAACTCACACAAAACGAATGGTTGCGAGAAGCTAGGCCTTGGGTGTCACCCGCCTGTTGCGCCACCTATTTATTTTTTTTTTATGAAAAATTACAGATGCATTTTGTTTTTCCATAAATTGCCTGTGAGGATGAATCCAAGTATGTGGACGAGTTTTTACTGACTTTACTATACATGCATTCTAGAAGAGAACAAAAGCTACATTATTTTCCCGCCTTCTGATTTCAATTTTATACCTATTTGGGTAACTGTCATATAGTTATCGATATTCGTTACAATATTCTGGGACAATAACCAAAACTGTCATATTTGAGAAAAGTCAACCCGATGATTGTTTAACAATAAATTATTCATACCCTTTTCGCCTTTTCTTCTTTTGATACATTTGGTCCAAATTTAAGTCCAGCTGCTATCATCATATTTTCATAAACTGTAAGCAGAGGTTGAAGCCTATCATCTTGTGTAATATAACAAGACATTCGTCTAAATGAGGCTAAAATAAATTTCTGTTAATTTGAATTTTATTTACATTATTAAATTCTATATGGCTTACTCAAGTCTCTTCTTCGTCCATTTAAAAGTATTGTACCATCAACTCCGGTAGTTTTGAAACCAGATAACGCATCTAGAAGCGTCGATTTTCCAGCTCCCGATGGACCCATAATTGCAATCAATTGTCCTCCAGGAAATTTACCACATACATCGTGAAGGATTTCCTTTGAACCTGAAAATATAAATAAAAATATTAATGCAGTTTGAAATAATATTTAGCATATATTATGTTATTGATCTGAAAGCATGGCTGCTGTGCTGTGATCTGACAAGTGCAATGCTTGTAAATATATTCTATAAATTGCAGAAGTGGTGCATAATGTTGTAGTAGGTGAATATAATTTATCATTTGATATATTTATTATCTGAAATAATAAAATATTTTATTATAAAATTAAAAGTATTATAATCTCGATTATCCTATAAGAATAGTCGTAACCATCCTTTCAAAATAACTTCAAAAACAGAAACTTTACCCAACAGTTTAGCTTTCCTATAGGTATAAATAAATCGCCAGAGACGAATGACAAGTTAGCCCTAACAGACTGAACTCTTGCATCACCTATTTAAATTGTCAACTATAAGGTCACAACAAATATAGCCGTTGACGTACATATGTATTTAATAAGCTAAGCATTAAGCAACACCATAGTCATCACTCATCAGAGTGGCAAAGATTGTGATTTGTGTGATAAGGAACACACATAATAAACAAATTTGTTCTATCTCGCATTTTTATTGGCGAATAAGTGGAAAAGTTCTCGACATTAAGCTTATGATCCGAAAATCAGGGGTCGAATTATCGGGGCTCTGGAAGATCGAATACACCTAGTCATAGTGCACTTAACCCTATGCCATTATTAAGCCTACTTTGGCGAGCAATACGTCAATGAACTGCGGTTAGGCGGAGGCAATATTGTGTGATTGTGTTAAGGAAGTGATGATATTATAGTCAAAAGCTGATTTAAAGAGTAAAGTTAAAGTTAAGTACACATCGATTGTCAGATCTTAAGGCCCCGACCCATAGTATCCGTCGCATTCACAGTATACGTTATTTTCTGCAGCATTTGACAGTTTCTCTCTTTATCTCAGTATTTCCACCAATGAAAGTGCTTCCTCTCACGCTGTGCCATCTGTCAACGGATGCGACTGACAGAAAAGTAGAAAGTATCTACTTTATTCGTCGCATCCGGCACGTGCATTGCTTATGGGTCACCATCCATAAGCTACAGTGGATTCTATCAACCTGTCAGTCGAATAGGTTGCCGCAACGGATGCGACGGATTCTTTGGGTCGGAGCCTAATGGTCAGATCTGTCAATGCTCTGACAATGACTAACAATGAGCTTACAATAGCCAACTCCCTTACAAATTTACAGTACAAAATTTTGCGTTCAAACGGTTGTATGATTTTGTCCCAATGTCTTTCAGTTTCAGTGTCAAATGGACGTCTTACAATGACTCTTCTGACAACGTTGTAAGGTTGAAAATTGTGTGTTCACACGGTCGGTCGGCAGATATTTGAATATGAAAAATTGGTCGATCTGTTGTCAGACATTGTCAGATAAATTCAAAGCCTTGTGAGTTGTTTTTTGTAGTACGGATAATGGATCAAAATATTGCACTTGCGACTATTTTAATTGCCTACGTGTTGGAAGTCAGCGAGGATGATGATTGCGTTAAAAACGACTTCGTGTTTGGACAAAGAATTCGATGGCCCGTTGCCAGCAGGAGGGATTTACGACTTCTTTAGGATCAAAAACAATTAGGAACCACAAATACCACAACCATCCAGAATTACCACGATGGGCTGACAATATTGTAAGACAACATTTTTAAGTTCAGACGGTTGTAAGACATTTGGGACACATTTTTCACTGACAGATCTGACAATATTGTATAAGATCTGACTATCGTGTGTACTTAGCTTAACTTAATTTGAAGTGGCTCAGCGGTTAGTGTGATAGACTACTATGCGAGGAGTCCCATAGATCGATCCCCGAAAAACACAAATTACATCTTAAGGTTTTTTACTGTCACCTGTCACTTCTGACAAACATCCGAGAGTATGACTGTACTGAAAAAGCTTCTCAATTTAGCCTTTCGAACTCGGTATAAAATTGAAGGTCCCTTCCATTCGTCCCAAAAGTAAAAGCTCACATACAAACGAATGATTGTGAGAAGCTACGCCTAGGGCGCGCGCCGCTTGCGCCAACTATTTATTAATTTTTAACTTCATTTCAAAACTTGTTTCCCACCTTGAAAGCGGTCTTCAAAAGACTTCAAGTTTCATTATTATTGGTATTTTGAATCACATGTTATAAAACGTTTCTTGATTTTAAGGCCCTAACCCTTGCTGTTAGGGTATATTTAAAAAAGTTCAGTAATAGAAGCCTACCATACCAGTTAAGTATTAGCAAGTCGACAGGTCTTACAATTGCCCATATCTACAAGTGCCGATAAGATCAACATTGAACTTGATACCTACCCTGTTATACAGATACATGTGTAGTATACTACATTATATAGTATTTCTGACATTGTGTTATTATAGGCCCCTATAATAATAATTAAGTAAACACAAACTCTTTCGTATACTGTGAATATTATAGAAGATTATTGTATTCTCTTCAAATATAATTAATAGAACCTATCTAAATAAATGTTGGTACACATATCTCTATGTGTATTTTAACAGGAACAGCAAAGTGTACCAAACATGATTCAGTCTCATTTCACGTGCGTTTTTATTTTTTTCATTCACATTGGATTGATAGCCAATTCCCAAGAGTACAATACTATTTTCTTAAAAAAATCAGCACACGCCAAATATCAGCTTTCATCATCGCAGCGCAATTCCCAAACAGCTGACATCAACAAAAAAAACTGTAGGCTACTGACCTGTATGTATGTATGAATTTATTTATATGTACTAATTTATTCCTACATAATCAAGGCATAGTCAGTTGTCGCTACTACATGCGGAATGAATTGTTGGAAATTGAGTATGAAATAGATTAGGAATTGCCTGATACGTTTCGTTATATTATTTTTTATATAGATAACAATAATTTAGAAAATTATCCTTGTAAAACGATGTACAATCGGTGCAGATAGAAGGTAGAAATTGTGATGTGACCATTTTTGACAGCTACCAAATTGTTATATTTAATTAATTCCAATTATGTATCTTATTTTTGTTTTGATGAGAAATTTTTAATGCAATTTTTAAAATTTGTAGAATTTCAATAAGATTTGAAAGGATTTTAGCAATATATTTAAAAATGCAATTTAAAATAATAATTTTGTTTTGACAGGTTTTTAAAATATTTTGAACTGTCTAAAGGAACATTTAGAGATCTATTAATTGAAATAGCACTGAAATTAAAGCCGAATATAATAGGCGTTTTTCTTTTTTAGTTCAGAGCGAGCGTGAACTGTCAAAAAAAAATTTCGTGTTTCTTTTTTAGCTCAGAGACTTCAGAGCTCAGATTTGTGTTTCTTTTTTCGCTCAGAGAATGTTCAGAGCACGCTCAGAGCGCGCTCTACGAGCTCAGAATAAATTGACTGAGCACTCTGAGTAAAAAGGTGATTACAGTCACATTTGACAGAAAAAAAAACAGGATAAACAAAAGTGTGGAAATGGCGGACGAGGCTTGTGGTTCTGGAACAGAAGGTAAACGAAAATAATAAATAACAATTAATAAATATTCAGTTTATGCATAATTATACTTTATTACAGGATTCAAATGGACGAAAAACATGGTAGTCATGCTTTTTCACTTAATAAACTTAAATTTGTAAATAAACTTAATGACATATAGCCATATGACAGCTAAGTGCTCAAGTGTGTTTCATAAACAAATCAGAGCGCTCTGAGCACGCTCAGTTCAGAGCGCGCTCATAATGCTCAGGCTCTGTTCAGAGCTCAGCTCTGAACTAAAAAAGAAAAACGCCTAATGAAAACTTCCGTTCCAAATATAATAAAACTTGCTAACGCTTTGAGATTTTGCGCCTATGTGTCTTTTCAAACCAGTGAGTATTGTATTGGATTGGCGCACCCCACCGTGTGTTTAGTGCTTACAGAAATAATGCAAGTGCTGAAAACGTATATTTCACCTAAATGGATCAAATCTAATTATTTAGAAAGTGATCAACTTCGGGCAAAAATACATTTTGTTTTCTTTCCAACTTTCACCCAATTCTCCCATGCGCATTATTTTTATTAAAATAACTTCAAAACTACATCACATCGACTACAGTCAAATCGACATTCACAATACTGAAATCCACCCGGAAGCAATCCGAGCACTTCTGAAAGCGTTCGATTGGCACTCAATTGATAGTTATTCTACTGAAAAGAAGAGAAATTTGCTTCTGGATTTAAATTCAGAATCGTGGCCAGTTTTTCAAACGTTTGTTGTTAAAAAACTTTTCTTTTCTTTTCTATCATTCAGAAACATCGATCACATCAAAAACATAAATTTCAAAAAAGAGCCAAGTTCTCTTATATATATAAAAAAAAATTATGTGTGTAGTCAGCCAAGGAAAGAAGGTAAAGTAAATGTACGCCAAGTTCTAAGTTTAAGAAGTCTAATGTCGTTTTCGGTTGGTCGTCCAGAACCATCCGGAAGCAATCCGGCACTCAAATGGCAGTTCTTCTACTGAAAAGAAGAGAAATTTGCTTCTGGATTTGAATTCAGAATCGCGAAGAGTTCTTCCGGACGACCAACTGAAAATGACATAATATTAGACACAATATGCGTGTACATATTTATTAACTCGGTAGACATTTTCATGACTTGTATGCAGTGGAGGGTTTTAAAGATCGTTCAGGCCGATGATAACACTTTTACTTGTTTTTTATTTAATGTGGTTAATTTTTTTCGCAGTGAAATTACGAAATTAGAATCGTCGAAATTGAAATATTTATTACAATATCTGCTTCATAAACTTTTGGTAATCAGCAATAAAATAAGTCGATGTCCATATCATTATCTTGGAGATATCGCACTTATTTTGTCAAAAAAAAAAAAACATTAGCAAGTATTATGTATTCTAAAAATATACCTCTGGATTTCTTAATTCTACAGTATCATAATTATTTTCTTTTAAAATTGCTTATGTCCACTGATAGCCCTCTCAAAACATATTTATTTTTCTTCTTCATTTATCTAATACAAATTACTCGGCAATGCAGTGAATTTATAAATTTTAAAAAATCAAATCATGTAATGATAATATTTACATTTAGAGGGACTTGGTTAAAATAATTAGAACTCGTTAACACAGTCATTTTGACTGTCAGGATTCAAAAACTCAACAACAATCACTTAAAAGGATCCCTACCAAAGTGACTGTGTCTACGAGTTGTTGTTAATGGTATCCCTACGTTATCCCCTTTTCTAAAATCCCTTATTGGACATAATCTCACTTTTTTTTCTCTTTTTCCAAAATATCCCGGACAAAATCCCCTATGCCAAAATCTCCCACAAGCAAACTAAACTTTGCATATGTATACCCATACCCAACCTTGCGCCTATTCCAAATACAGTGACCACAAGCAGGGGGTTGTAGGTGCGGGTGGCATGCCTTCCCCCCCCCCCCCCCCCCCCTACGTAATGCACTTTCTAACACTATTTTTAGGTGTCGCGGCGACAGAATTAATATAACACCAACTCTAAAAATGGGGAATTTGTCTAAGGGTCTTTTGGAGTAAGGGATTTCAGCACAGGGGATTTTGGAAAAGGAGATTTCATCACCAACCCATTGTTAATATGTTATTTTCTCAAAAAAAAAAAAAAAAATTCTTGACTGAAAATCGACAAAATTGTCACATATATAACGGTGATTGCCATTAGTTGCCATGGTCTAGTCATTGTTGTGACCCGAGCGGCGAAGGATCTAGCCCTGACGGGGGAAAGTAATACTCTCCCACGAACATAAAGTGCAACAAATCAAAAGGGAGTATCTGCTTGCTAGTAAAGGGTGTTTTTGTTTAGAGGTATAGAACTTTAAGTTGGCAACACTTTTTATTTGGCGGCCATTTTGTCAGCTGTTAAGTGATTTTTTTTAGTTTGGTTTGGCATTTCCAAACAAAACTGCCGTATTTGGAGTGATGATAATCCTCAAGCGTATGTTGAGACACCGTTACATCCACAAAAACTGACTGTTTGGTGTGCTTTATGGGTTGGTGGAATAATTGGTCTGTACTTCGTTAAAAACGATGCTGGCCAGAACGTTACAGTCAATGGTGACCGCTATAGAGCCATGATTACTGGCTTTTTCGTTCATCAATTGAACCAGCATGATGTGCAGAAGTTGTTGTTGTTTCAACAAAACGGCGCAACATGTCACACAGCTCGTGCTACAATTGATTTATTGAAGGAAACGTTTGTTAACCCCATAGCTTCACGTTGCGGACGTGAATTGGCCTCCAAGATCGTGCGATTTAACCCCGCTTGACTATTTTCTGTGGGGATATGTGAAGTCCCTAGTCTACGCCGATAAGCCCGAAATGATTGACCACTTGGAGGACAACATTCGCCGCGTTATTGCCGATATACGGCCACAAATGTTGAAAAAAAGTCATCGAAAATTGGACCTCCAGATTAGACTACGTCCGAGCCAGCCGTGGCGGTCACATGACAGTGAATTTTATATCAATTTAATAAAATTGTGTATGATTTATTTCATTTCAAAGTACTATACCTCTAAAAAAAAAACACCCCTTATATAGTAAGTAATGGGCTGCTGTCTAAGCGCTCCAGAGCTAGGAGTCCCCCTTACAAAAAAATATCACTCTTGTAAATAGCAGCCTCTTCGGGCTAAGAAGGTATGTAAGACTTAAAGTCCCCTAATCGCCGGGTTCTGCTGTATGATGCAGAAGCATATAGACCTTATCGAAAGACTTTGGCACGCTTTAAGAGAAATTCGAGTGATTTTCAGAACGATGAAGTTTAAAGATTTCAAATCTAAGGACTATACATAGCAAATAGACAACAACGTAAACGTACCAGTCTGACGAGTCAAGCCCTGAGGGACAACGAAAAAGAGGAAAACCCCATCTTAGGTGGTTCGCACAATTGCAAAGTGGCCAACTTGGTTTGCGTAACATAGGCAAGGTGGCTATGTTCCGAGCTGGCTAGTGGAAATTTATATACAGTGAGCGCTGTCTAAACTGTATAATTTTGCCTACTTAAGTAAATTTTAAATGTACTTCAATATTTTGACTAAAAAAATTATATTTTTTTAAGAACTGATATAGCCACCCTCAAAAAAAAAAGCGAACTTAAAAGTAAACATTTAAAAAAAAAGTACAATAAATTATTTCTAAACTCACCTTTTCTGAATCCCAAATTGACAGTAAGCGACAGCTGTTTGAATTCCAGATCGATTGGATCACATGGTGGCAAGTCCGAAAAAGGTTCATTGCATTTTATGAGCGGTTTCGGTGGAGTTGGTGGAACAAGTTCATGAGTTATTGTCATGCCTTGCTGTTGTCTTGTATCGAGCGGTGTTAAATTTGATTTAAAATAATTATCTTTCATTTCAGCATTCCTTTGTGCTGTTGTTGGCATATCTCTTGCAGATTTAGATACATTATAAACAGTTTCATTGTATACAGGTTTATCGGTTTGTGATATTTCAAGCCCAGCAAAGAACTGTTGACCTGTACTCGTAGGCAGCATATTTGTTGTATCTATTTTAAAAATAAATAAAAAAAAAATTGGTTTTATTTAAAAAAAAATGTTTGTTATAAAAATAGAAATCAAGAGAATGAAGGTTAGTAGGCGATTTATGAATGCTTTTATATTTATGGTATTTTTTTATTCTCTAAATACCTCTAATGTCATTAACGAGTCTTAGTTACAAAATTGTATTAATATTTACACTTGTGTAAAGTATTACACCTTTACGAAGCAGTAAACTGTAACACATAAAGTGTCACGCTCCTATGGGACTGAATTTTGGCACGCTATGCGACAAAATAAATAAATTTTAATGTGTCATTTATTTTGTTTTTTTTTCTTTTTGTAAATGGTGACCGACAACTTCAGTTGGGGGAAATTGCATATAAAATTAAATGATGTCATCAGAGAGAGAGAGGGATTCAAGCTTCGAATCTCCAAAAAAACACATAAATAGGTACATTTGCACTATGCCACTCGTCGTAAGCATCCAGAAAAAGTGACTAACAGAATTACTAACTTGGTCCTCCGAGCGCTGCGCAGCTATGAAGTTAGTAGGTACCTAAGCTATTGCGTTAATGCTTGAGAGTTAAGATGGTCATCATGATAAATGTTAGAATATATACATACAATGTATGAACTCGATTTTACCGTGCACTGCGGGAACTCGTCAACCGCCCTTGCAATCAGATACGAACTGCGATCTTAACTCAATACGTCTGACTCACTTGACGAGCTGCAATGTGCAGACCTACACTAATACTATGACACCTTTGAGCAGGAGGGATTTCCCTGCTCAATGAAGATATACCTGGTTGGCATGTTAACAAATGGAATTAAGTTTTTCTTTTAATAAGAGCCTTATAAGATGAAAAATGTAAGTTGGGTAATTTAAGCGACAATACCGTTTAGTCCTTTAATTTTTAAATACTGCCCTCTTTTATATAGGCAACTTTTTGTCTTTTTAAGACCACTTAAACGTCTGTAAAATGTTTGGGTTGAATGTTTCAGTTTTTGTGTGTATCGTATTTTTTCGGATGTATGTATTTGCCTGATAGCTATTAACAGATGCCTTAGAAACATACCAAGTAACTGAAAAGCAGACGAAAAGGGCAAGAAACGGCACGAACATGGAACTCTCTACTGATAAAGGTGAGTGGTGAGCCCCATCCCCATGTGCCAAAATACAACTTCAAAAGTGATGCGACAGGCAAACGAAAGATGGCATGATATTGACAGCTGTAATCATACAAAACAGACATGGCCACGGATAAGTCAGAGCAGGACAAAGAGCCTGTTAAATGTCAGCAGAATACATACCGGAACTCTTGTCGGAGTTATATCAGGTAACTGGTGTACCTGAGGAAGAAATTTTTTGGTGGTACCGTCGGTCGGTCGTGTATAAAAAGAATGGTTTGTGAGAGGGGCACCTGGTGTTGTGCAAGTTGTATCTCAACGATCAAATACCTATCCTGCCAAAGCGTAAAACCAAGTATGGTTACGCGCATACGGTGGGAGGGGCTACAGAACGATGAGATACGGGAGGAATTTGCAGGACTGAAAAGGTTTGTACAAATTCCAAATGTTCTATTGAATTTACAGGAAGAATGACAGTTGTTTTCAACAGCCAGTCATTGCCTCTGCAGGACATTATTGAGGAGTAAAGCGGCTCGGTGTGGAGGCTGGTGGGTAAGAAAAGAACTGCGTGGTTTAAAACACCCGGAGTTCAAGAAGCCATCAGAGAGAAGAAAAAGGTTTTCAAGGTGTGGATTCACTTAGGGGACTCACCTTCTCGAAACCGGTACATTGAGGCGCGAAGAACTTGCAAATTGGCTGTTAAAGCAGATCTGCAAGCAAGGTGTTCTGGCAAACGCCGTCTTAGAGGAAGGAGTGGAATGTTATTGAAGAAGTCAAATCCAAGGAGTACATCTTGTGCAGATGGAGCGAGCACTTTTCTGAATTGCTCAATCCAATCTAGGGCATTGAGGATGACAGATCCATTACCTTAAGAAGGGCAGAAAACAGTCCCACGGTAGAGGAAGTCACTTTTGCGATCAAATCGCTAAAAGCTGGCAAATCTGCCGGAGTGGATGAAATCCGGCCAGAAATAGGTACTCAAGGCCTTAGGTGAAGAGGGGGTTAAATGGCTCTCTTGTGTCATTAAAGTGGCCTGGGAATGCAGCAAAACTCCCAGCGATTGGCAGATTGGGGTGGTTGTGCCCCTTTTCAAGAAAGGAGATAAAATTGATTGCTTCAATTACAGGGGTATATCACTTTTAAGTCTCCCCGGAAAAGTTATTGCCATTGTGATGGAAACGCGTTGCAGAGCTGTGGTCGAGGCACGATTAGGAGATGAGCAGTGCGGTTTTCGTCCCGGCAGAAGCACAACCGACCAGTTATTCACTCTCAAAATAGTACTTGAGAATGCTGGGGAGTATGCTACACCTGTTTACACATGCTTCGTAGATTTGGAGAAAGCATACGACCGAGTAACTCGAGGTAAACTCTGAAGTATATTGAAGGAGTATGGTATTGACGGTTCCCTCTTGAGAGCAATTCAATCTCTTTACACAAACTGTAAAAGCGGTGTTCGGGTAAACGGCGTTAAATCAGTACCTTTCACCGTGGGCGTTGGACTTCGCCAGGGGTGCGTCTTGTCACCTCTCCTTTTCATTACTTATAATAGACTGGATGTTACAGCGCAGTCGCAGTCGTTTCGAAGAACGTTTGGAATTGGGAGATCCGTCTGCCAAAATCAAGAATGGATAAGTCATCTGTCCTTTGCTGATGACTTGGTCATCCTTGGGCCCTCACAGACTGAACTTTAACCCGCACTCGATCGGTTTGCAGCTTTCATCACAAATTAAAAAAAAAAAAACACTTAGGTACAAATTTATAGTTCCAATATACAATAACAAATTTGTGCCTGTAACTTGTAATTAGTGAAATAGACCACAGAATGCAGTTACGACTTTCGTTCAATATTTCATGAAGTTTTTTCTTTCAATACATATACATACATACTCCTCAAAAACAACACAAACCATCTTTAAAGCAGTTGAAAAAAAAAAAAAGTTGGCGCACTAGGTTCGTATATAGAATATTGGAATACAGCTTTCTTAAGACAGTTACACTCTCGAACATTTTTCAGATGCTCAAGAGGCGTAGTGAAAATCCCTTAAGATGTCATTTGTGTTTTTCCGAGAATAGACCCGTCAGTCAGTTTGCTAGACTAAAGTACTCTATTGTCAATACTTCGACAATAGGCAACTGCCTTACAAGGCAAAGTTTTCCGTTCACACGTTTGTAAGATTTTGTCCCAAAGTCTGCAGATCTCTATCTGACAATGGCCTGACAGTGTTGTCAGACAAAATTGCAAGTTCAGACAGTTGTAAGACAATTGGGACATATTTTTCACTCTGACAGATCTGACAAAAGTGTACTTAGCTTAAGTCACTTCACCCACAGAAAGACATGCAGAAAGTTAAAGTGAATTCACTTATCGCATTTTGCAGCGTCGACAACGATTGCCGCTAGATCAAAGTGTAAGGGACACTTACGAGTAGGTACTTCCCCTACACACTGTCGTGTCTTGAGTCTTGATAATAATCTGCCAAAATCGAGAATGCGGTCAACGTTCGAAAAAAGGCAGTGAAATTGTATTGGAAATAATTATCGCTGAACATTATCTTTTCGACTTGCTACACAAAGTAATATTTTTTTTTATCTATTTATTGCTCATAGTTACAAAGTCTAAAGCGACCGACATTTGTCCAATTTTTTTTATACTTTTTATTAGATTTGACATCACTAACCGAGGTCCGCGCTTTAAAAAAAAAAAAACTATTGAAAGAAAAGAGAATTCAATTCAAACTGGCAGTGTCATACGTCAGCACTGGTTCATAGAAAGATTATGGTCGCATCTTTAAGAAGATACTGGTTTTGCTGCCATTGGGATATTCATGACATAGTAGGTAGGTTTAAGATGTACCATTTGCTGTACCAGTCATTTCAGGCTCAGAGAGGAAAAAAAAAACACGTTTGTTGCATCGCAGAGAGAACACTAAGAATAGTATAGGTAATCGGTTTGTTATTGACCAGATTTTAAGTGCCAACTCTTGAACGTATTCAACCCATTAACTGGGCGGAGATTAATACACTTAACTTAACTTTACTTAATTTGTATATGGTAAAACAAAATATGTAGAATTTCTTTCACAAAAATGTTGCTAATTTTTTTTTCCCGAATAGTAATTAGTTCACCAAGATAGTGTTTTCATTGTTTGAAAATTGCACTTTAAAACACATTGTCAATTGTTATCGCAAAAATATATAACAAACTCACTTTATACTGATTTTTAATAAATTAAACCGATCAATGTATTTGAATGCAGTTCCAGCTACAAAGTCTTACCAATGTTACACTTTAGGAGCGCTAGCGCGAACTACGAGTATATGTACGACCGCGTGAATTACTAGCTAATGATCGATTGTCGTACACTCGTAACGAACAAATAAATCATACGAAACAGTGTAGATTGAATAAAAAATAATCTTCCATTATACACCTACTTACATACTAGGAGCTCCTACTAAAGTTCATATTATCTATAAGTATGACCATGTGTATATAAGAAATATCGATTTAAGTGCTCGAGTTGAGTTCAATGCGTGCGAGCTATCGTTATCTTGCGAAAACGACTGATTCGTAAAAACAAAGCGATTAAGTAGCCCGTGCCGTACTAAACAATTATGAATCATAAAATTGGCGGTATCTTAAAACAACATAATGTTTCCACTACTAGACCTATACAAGTAGCTTGTATCTTTGTGTACATATTAGGTAGATAGAATAAAAAAATATTCTAACCTTTCAGTTGGGTATAAAGGTGTCCATTCTTCTGATGTTGACACACGTAATTGGGAATTAACTGCTTCGCTCAAAGGTTAGTTTAAATTATTTTATATATTTTAACACAATATTGCTATTGAAGTGGTATACCGTATAAGACCTAGTATCTATCAATTCAGATGGATCATGCGATTCGCGAAGGTCCCCAAAAACTGTTGATAGTAGGTTAGCCATAGCACTTTTGGCTGTGATTTGAAAATGTAAACAAAAATATAGTTTTCAGATAAGATTCTGTTCATATTCGACGGCAGAAAGTTTGGCATTACGTTATGGCTGCAAACAGATTTTGAACGGGTTCAGCGAGATCAAGATCGAGTCGTCGGGCTGCGACAGCGGTACCAATTCTACGTGTGTGGTTTGAGCTTGAAGTGGAGATCTGTGAATTGAGTTGATACAAAATATTAAGAGGAATTGGAAACAAGTTAAAAAATGGATTTTACACATTCTCCGCTGCCACAATAATTATGCTTTATTCAGATTGACATGTTTATCGGGAATTTTATATCAGTTTTAATTAAGAAGCAGAGAAGTTCTATGAACGTTATCTATGTTTTGAACAAGCATTAGCTAAGCTACAAAGTATATTTGCTTCCGTATTGTGCCAAAATTAAAAAAATAATGTGAAGAACTCTTATAAAGTTTTGAGATATCGGCTTGATTACAACCGGCAGCTGGTAGGAGGCTATATTATTGCTAAACGTGTACTTAGGTATGCGAATAATCTTCTAGAAAAGCGATATGGTATCGCTTGCAGTTGGAGACCAAAAATGCTTTTTATCAGAAATGTGACAATAAAACTTACGTGCTGAAAAGCAATACATATTTCTAAGTTTGTTCGAACTATGCGTCAACGTTGTGTAATGCTGGGTTTCCACTTGTCGATTTGAAATTGACAATTGACGTATTTTTATGCCAATTAAACAATTGGCAAGTGGAAATAGCGAAAAATTGCTTGTCAATGAATTGACTAACAGCGTTTGCCAATAACTGACAAAGAAACCACTGGACAAGTGGAAATAGCTGAATTGTCAAACAAAATGTCACTTTGTCTATAATTGACAGAGAAAAATTAATTGGCGTCGAGTTCATAAGTTGGTCAATCAACTGACAAACGATTTTTTGCCAATAATTGGCATAAATGGAAATAAACTGACGTTCATGTCGTTCAATGACATAAACGCGAGGGCTGTCAAACTTTGTCAATCAACCGACATGTGGAAACCCACCTTAAGCCATTGGCTGTTTTGCAGCAACACTGAAAATAAAATACCAGGTAATATTGACAAAATTCTATTGTAAAATTTCAACAAAAGTAGTTTTGTTGAACTGAAAACAACTTGTTGTAATGATAAATAAAACTTATCAATACAACTTAAGTTTTATCAATTTGAACGATATTTTGTCAATCGGATAGAACATTTACTACAAAACTACTTTGTCAGATTAACAAAACACAATTTTCAGTTTAATAAATCGATAGTTTATCAATTGAACATATTTATTGTTGAATTAACAAAGTTTTTGTTATATCCATAAAAACAGAACCAAAAATCACTTTTGTACATGTCTGTAAAATTGACAAAACTTATGCCAATTGTTTGTTAGCCAAACAACATACAGATTATCAATAATACAAACATTTTGTTGAAATAAAAAAAAATGGTTGTAGATATGAAATAAAGTTTGTAGAACTGATAAAAGACGTGTTGAATCGATAAAAATACATTTTAAACGTAGTAATCCTTTGCGTTGTAATAGCATTGCATCTATTGATGGCGCATTTATATTTCACACGCGAAAGTAGCAAATACGTAAGCAGAATGTCTGTTTGTGCGCAAAATATAATCAGTGAAAAGTGATAAAAAAAAACGTTGCAAGCAAATGGATGAGGACATCATAAGTGAACTAAAATGTTCTTCCATAAAAGAAAACCGCATGGAAATATTTAAAAGGTAAGTGAATGAAATGAGGGCGATATAATGTGTAGTTATTAGGTTAGGTATATGTATACCCATTGAAGTCAAAACAGCTGCACTTACAACCAAGGAAAAAAGTGTCCAGCCAAGTCAGACCAAAAACGATTGTGCACATCCGGGGCTGGCTTGGCTGGACCAAGCTTGACTATAGGTGCAGCTTTTTTTATAAGCTCGTAGGCACTTTACAACAAACGCATTTTTTTCTTTTTCTAAATAGATGGCCGATTTGCCACCGTGTTTTATATACTGCATGCAGTTCTTATAGCGAACCGACCAGCAAGTCGGTTATTAATGAAGGCGGTAAGCGGGTGCATATAAAATACTCTATCGAAGATTCCCAAATGCCTTCATGATTGTGGAAAACATCTTGGACGAAGTAGAGTAGGCGATTCCTATAAAAATATTTATTTAATTTAAAAACTAATTTGGATAAAAATCATCCTTAAATTGCGTCAATTGAGGATGATTTGTACAGTAATTGAAAGTGCATTTATGAATAATATGTATATGAATTAACTTATTTTTTATAAATCATGCTTTCACGTTTTTTTTTTATTATTTTTTTGATATTTTGTATTGAGTTTTGAAGTAAAATGAATTGAATTTAATTTGTTTAATTACTTTTTTTAATAAATCTAATTATATACTAAATTGATTTTCTTTGTGTATCATTTATTAATAGGTACCTACTTTATTTTAGAGAGGTATTTTAGACATACTTTGGATATAATTTCTTTATTTAGATACCTTCATACCTTCAAAATTAATTTAAGTAGTTGTCCGCAAGTGAGTATTAATCATATCGACAAAATAGTTTATTTTCAACAGAATAAAAGAATTGACATTTTATTTCTATTCACTAAACAATTCTGTTGTTGAATCAAGGAATTAAAATGCTGGAGCCGACGAAATGTTACTATGTAACCAACAATATGTTTATAGATTTAACAAAATACGATAGCTGAATTGACAAACTACTTCGATATTATTAACAATTTTTTTGTTAATTTGACAAAAATTTCTTTGTATATCAAGAGCATTTTGGTTAGATTAACAAAATATTTTTATACGCACAAACAATAAATTTTTGTTACCATAACAATTTTTTCGTCATTACAACAAATGTTTTGAGACCAAATAAAACTTATCAAAATTTTGTTAATCTGATAGAAAGATTTTGTTGGACGTATATTGACGAAAAATTTGTTGAATTAAGCCTCATTTTTATCAAATATACCTAGATTTTATTTTCAGTGAAGGTATATGAATAGAAGGTAATATATTCCTATATACCCATATACCTTGGTTTTGCAGAATCTAAAGTAGAATTCTCTAGAAATGTTGGAGCAAATAATCACCCCTATTCCCGTTGGCATTTATCGTATACGACTGATGTTTCGTGTCGTTGTAAAACGATGTTCAGATTTTTATTTTAACTTTTGCTAACAATTTTATTTCGTTTTCTATGTGTTCACCGTCATTTCAATTCTTTTGTCTCAAAAAAGTTAACAACAGTGACTAAAAAACGAAGCGAAATACGAGTCGTTTACGACAAACGCCAACGGGAATAGGGGGGGTGAATATTAAACTTTTCTTTGGGTGTGGTTGCTTGTGATCCTTCTTCTTTTACTAAAGGTGGATAGGAAGAGCAACTGAAGCTATTGATTATTACTACTGCATTGAACGAATTCCCGCACAAACCATCAGCCGTTTTGTGTGAACGCCTAAAGCCTTTCGTCAACAACCTGATTGGTCCCCATTAGTGTGGCTTCAGACCATGAAAGTCCACCATCGATCAAATATTCACACTGCGGCAGATCTTGCGGACAACCAAGGAAGTCCATATCGATACCCACCATCTTTTCATCGATTTTAAGCCCGCCTATGACAGCATTTTTAGAGACGAGCAAACTCGTCCGTTTGTGCAGGTTGACAGTGGTCAACGCACGCTGCTCCATCAAGGTGGGTAAAGAACGCACCGAGACCTTCGATGTCAAAAATGGATTTAGAGCAGGCGATGCGCTGTCATATGAATTCTTTAACATCGTTCTTGAAAGAATAGTACAAAACTCAAACGCTAACACTAGAGGCACTATCTTTCAAAATTACGTCCATCTACTCGCCTACGCCGACGACATTGACATACCTAATCGGCAGAACCCAGCGTAATGTAACTGGCGCGTTCGTGAGTATTAAGATGGAGGTGCCGAAGATGGGTTTGGCGGTCAATGAGGACAAAGTATATGCTGTCAACAAGAAGGACATCCAGCACCGATGTTTCGGACAGAATGTCACTATAGACAGAAGATGTAACTTTTAGGTATGGTTAAGTACTTTGTCTACCTAGGCTCCGCTATGAACTCAGGCAATGACACCAGCCAGCGCTGAGATTAATCAAAGAATAACTCTTCAATCGCTGTTTCTTTGGGCTAAGAAAGCAATTGAGTAGCAAAACCCTCTCTCGAACAACTAAATTGACCATTATAAGACCCCAACCAGAGCAACGGCATGAACTCTATCAGAAGCGGAGCAGACTACTCTTGGTTGTTTCGAGTGGAAAATTCTACGAGTAATTTTCGGTTCCGTCTGCATAGACTGCATAGAGGAGAAGAAATAACGACGAACTGTACAGCGACATCGACCTAGCCAGAAGAGTGAATGTCCAACGACTGAGGGGGCTGGGTTCATGTACAGACAGCGAATGGACGCGAATGCTCCGGTTTGAAAGACCTTCGCATCCACACCCGAGGGACGGCGCCGCGTAGAGGAAGACCGCGACTCAGGTGGCGCCGGCAAGTGGAAGGAGACCTTAACCATCTTAGCGTGCGAAACTGGAGACAGCTGGTCAAAGATCATGCTGGAGACGCTTGTTGGTTGAGGAGCAGGTCCAGCCGGGACTATAGGGCCACCTTAAGTAAGTATATGCGAGTATAAGGGTGAGTTTGTCATTCGTTGAAAGCTGTATGATTTTGTTTCGTGTTGTTTTTTTTTAACCCGTGTTTAAGTGAACATTTGTTTTAAAGAATGAGATAGTATATCAGGTTTAATTTATTTTAAAATCGCACATCCATTCATTGCGAAGAAACGAAGAATTCTTTTGCCTCTGTCATTGGAATGTCAGTACGGATTGAACCGTAAGTATTTTTTTTCTATTTATTTTCATGAACAAATTTACAAAACATTACAACTTGACAAATAATGCAATTGCGATTATTTTCAATTAATTTAATTTATTTGTTTTGTTTTTTTATTTTGTTTTTGGTACAGTACTGCTGTGAATGTGTATTGAAAATTATGGTTGATGGGAAACTTTGTCGTGAATACTTGTTGTTATCTATTATTGGGAGAAGGGAATTGCCCATTTGTAAATTTGCTATGTTTACATTAACCTATCTCGACTCATGATCTTAAAATACTGATTAGACATTGTTACGATTCGTCTGTTTTTCCCAATACATCTTTTGCTTGCTACTAGTTGTTAATTGCGACATAGGGACTCTACACAGCTGTGACGCTCTGGCATTTTAGATTATACATTGAAATTGATGTGCCAATCGGGAACGAATGTATTAAGTGATATTCAAATTGAATCATCCGCTTATTACCGCAAACAAAGCGCGTTGTACCCTTATCTTGAGCTTGATAGCAAATAATGCGCTATTAAGGCCATGCCCCGACATATACACCAGCAACACTATGGAAACGACTCTTTCTGCAGATTTGATTACAAAGGATCTGGCTATATACCCAGAGGTTTCCTAACTGTCGTCGTGGCGCTATCGTAAGGGCGTCGCAAGTTTTATTTTTTCACTGCTGTAAGACTCCACAAAGGAATTACATTTTTCTTTACGAATACCAAGAGCAATGTCGAAGCGAAATCCAATAGTTAAATTGCAGTCGAAGATTAAGTAAGCGCGTTTGTGTTTTCCGCATTTCCAGTCAGACTTGCTTCGTGGCTGCCACTGCCTGGCACTCAAAACTAAATAAGGCTTTTTTGGGCTTAGGTTAGGTTAGGTCAGGTTGAGTTCATCGCAGTGGACTGGGCATCATATTGGGCCTATCGCCATCCCTGGGGAGCCTTTACGGTAAAAACCTAAACCAATTCGCCCAAGCAATTAATTTCTCTACAGCACGTAAGTATTGTTTGAATTTTGTTTGTGTCCGTGTCAGGTAAATATAATCTCATTAGCATGCTTCCTTAGAAGACAGTGCGTGGGGAGTATCCCTATTCCCATTCGTAGCTTTGATCTGCTGAGCTATAATAAATCTACAGATTTTTTTCGATCTAGCTTAGGCCACAGAGCCTACTATATCTGTCCATCTTTGGTCTGCCTTATTTTGGGACTTCGGCTTACGCCCGTACAAGATCCAACTAATCCAGGAGCTCTAAGTTAATGAACATAGACAAAACCGTTAATTCGCTGACTTGGCTTCGGAGCGGTTGAAAGAGGACCCAATTTTGTCCGAAAAATCATCTTTAACCACGTGGCGCATTTTTAGACGAATGCGGGTATGTTAACAATCAAAATTACCATAAATATGGGAGCGACGATATTTCAACATCCACCCATCCCTATTGAAAAACAATTTAGTGAATCTTCAGTAAGATCAATTTCTATTCACATATCAGTGCTCAACCTCTCTATAGGGCGTCGCAGTATGAAAAAGATTGGGAACCCCTGGTATATAGGTACCAAGAACATGAAAATACGTCCCGACAAGTCTGCACTAAAGGAAGAAGTGTAGCTCGGCGTGGCACAGCCTTAGCTAATTTTCTGATACAAAATCATGTTCACGTCAGTGTTGAAAAGAAAAGTTCACCTAACTTCAATATAAAAACAGAAAGCGCATTCATGCAACGTCGCGTCGTAAGTTTACCATTTGCGTAAAATAGTAAGAGTATCACACACGTTTTATATGAACGCCCCAAACAATGGGTGTTTTTTTAGAGGTATAGAACGCACTACGTCCATTTCATAAGCGAATTTTGTTTAGCGATGAAGCTCACTTTTTATTTAGGTATTTATTTATTTATTCTATCAAATATGCTTACACAGTAAGAATACACTTATAAGACTGTGAATGGATACGTCAATAAAAAAAACTGCTGTATTTGGACTTTTGGAGTGATGATAATCCTTAAGTGTTATTTGGGACACCGTTACATCCACAAAAACTGACTGTTTGGAGTGCTTTATGGGTTGGTGGAATAATTGGTTCGTACTTGTTTAAAAACGATGCTGGCCAGAACGTTACAGTCAATGGTGACTGCTATAGAGCCATGATTACTGACTTTTTCGTTCATCAATTGAACAACCATGATGAGCAGGAGCTGTGGTTTCAACAAGGCGGCGCAACATGTCACACAGCTCGTGCCACAATTGATTTATTGAAGGAAACGTTTGGTAACCGCATAGTTTCACGTTGCGGACCCGTGATTTGGCCTCCAAGATCGTGCGATTGAACGCCGCTTGACTATTCTCTGTGGGGATATGTGAATTCGCTAGTACGCCGATTAGCCCGAAACGATTGACCACTTGGAGGACAGCATTCGCCACGTTATTGCCGATATACGGCCACAAATGTTGGAAAAAGTCATCGAGAATTGGACCTCCAGATTAGACTATGTCCGAGACAGCCGTGGCGGTCATATGCCAGAAATCATATTTAATTTATAATGCCAAAAGATTATCTTTCGAAGAAAGTAAATTTCATGTCAATTTAAAAAAATCATCTTAGTTTTATTCCATTTCAAAGTTCTATACCTGTAAAAAAAAAACACCCTTTAGCTGTGTTTAAATGACGATAAACCATACCTAACCAATCAGCTGTTCGTTAAACGTCAAATAGTTTAGAGCTTTCAATAACACAATTCTTATTATTACGTCTGTTTCTTTACTTTTGTAGTAAAAATGGAAAAGACTAGCAAAATGTACTGACTGAACTTCAAGCATCTGAGAAGAGAACAAAACTACATTATTTTTCCGCCTTCTGATAGCATTTTCATACCAATAATTTGTTTCTCATATCACACGAAATCAAAGCCGCTCTGTTTTACGAATTTTTCGAGTAAATAGACCACATTAAGCAAAAGTTCGTAAAAATTCATAACAATTAGTAAAATCCGTAAGATTTGAAAGTAAAGGAAAAGACCATGATTTGTATTATTTTATTTGCCCAAAATCTGCGTTTTAAAGATGCCAAGATTCGTTTTGAATTCCTCAACAATTGTTTGCACTTTTGCAGTATCGTCAGACATTTATTTTCCGTGCAGCAGTGATTGGATTTATCCGACGGCCGGCGTTTATTTTGCCTCGGAATACTATTTGCAATTTCCTCTTTATAAATGTATCAGTCAGATACGCACCTTTATTTCAAGTGTGAAATGTCACAATGACATTGTCGTAAGTTTACGATCTTTATTTACACCCCAAATTTACGTCGTAAGTTTACTATCTTAATTTAAATGATTTTTCATACAAATTTTGACAGTTCATGTATCACGTCGTAAACTTTCGAAGTTTACTACGTTTACGAAGGTTGTACGACGTCACTTGAATACCCATAGGGATTTCTCTAATTTGAAGCTTTTATTCAATTACCATACACGCAAAAAAAAACGTCAACAAAATATCATCTATAGCAAATTTTGACAGCTAAAAAATCCCTTTTCCACCATCATATATGTAGTCTAAGCAACTTTAAAGATTATTCTTTAGCAAAACTGACACATGGCATAATCACACACTTTTCAATTAAATGCTCTTAAGTAATAATTCGTCCTACTCGAAAATCATTTTACCTTTCTTCGTTCACTCCGTTAAAAATAAAGTTAAAAACAAAATATTGTTTGACACATTTTCATTCTACATATCAACATGAAACATTATGTAATTTAAATCTTATTCGTGTTTTCTCACCGTATCTATTCTTTTGGATAACAATGTCATTCAACACTTGAAATTTTCTTGATGCTGTATTTTTACAATCTGTTTACAAGAGTTTTTTTTTTTTTTTTTTGTTATTTAGTTTTGAACTCTTCTTCTCATGGCTTACATCTTTAAAACTTGTTTGGCTTTGTGCACTTCTTTTCACGGTTTAAATTGAACTGTATCTGCATCACAGATGTTGTGCTACACCACCGCCGCCGCCGCTGATCGTAGCTTTGTGAATATCCACATGAACCGCTTTCAACTCGACCTCAATCCTCACTGTGTATGATAGATGTCATAAGAGTAACGTCTGTAATTATTGTTTTGGTTACTCTTTGTGATGACCTTCCCAGTTTTACTGCAGTCAAAGCTGATTCGCCTTTTCGACGGGGTTTCTTCTATGTAGGTACTATGTTTTTTCTAGTATTTACAGCTTTTGTGCTTGATCATCATTTTGTATATGACAGTCACAGCCTATCATATTGTTGTAAATATTTTTTTTTTTTTCAACAGATAGCTTAGTGCGTTATGGTTATGAATGGATTGAAGTTCGTGGGATGAACAACTTGTTTGTTTTAGTGGTTTGCTGCAACTCGAAGGTTCACAACCGCACTGACAAGTTCGTACCCATCGTTTTGGTTCTGCGGAAGTTCCATAAAATGCCCGCTAGAAGATCGATCCATATTGGTATTGACATTCAATTTCAAGATTTGATTTTGTTCTGGACTTTGTTTTTAATATGCAATATTTTTACTACGTTTCACATCCGTTAAGAATTTGCCCTGTCAGAAAGTGAACATTAACCTATCTTTTGACAAACAAATTTACCGTGAATTTGGTTGTTAAATGTTCAGACCAGGGGTAAAATTCAGGCATCACTATATCTTTGCCGATCAAGTCACATTCTATTTTGTTATTTATTTGACTTTAATGTTTGACACTACTGTTACCATGATACTACACAATCGAAACAAAAAAAAATACTTCTAATAATAATGACTACCTCTATGTATCTATTAGGTATATCTAATGGCAACACTGAGCAACAAAGAAGTGAGGCTGCGCTGAGGTGAGGACAGTGATGCCAACTGAGGCATAATTATGCCTTTTAGGCATAATTCCCATGCTTGAGGCATTGAGGAATAATTTTGAGAAAAGAGGCATAATTTTTTGTGAAGTTTTTTTTATAATCAAGTCACTTTACTAATTTTAATTTACCGCTGTGCGTCATCTGCTTATGTATTTTCCAATTCTCTACTAGACTTATGGTGGATTTACAATACCACGCCACGCAACTTTGCATGACTTCAGAGAGAGAGATCAGTTTTTCCACAGTCAAGGCTAATAATATGTAAGAGTGAGCCAACGAGCCTATTTTGTATGGAGATTTGTGGTCTCACTCTAACAGATAATTAGCCTTGACTGTAGCAAACGGATCTCTCTCTCTGAAGTCATGCAAAATTGCGTGGCGTGGTAATGTAAATCCAGCATTACTTACTAAACCCAAACAAGAAGTGTGAGATAGTAGGCAAACATTAGGGCGGCCGTACATTAGATACGTATTTGTATCGTACCTAAACATATACATATACACATATACTTTAAATATATTCAGTGTCCCAGTTACTTCGCTGCCTGATAAATAAACTGTATTTTGAAGATAATTTTCTTCTAACTCGAAGACTGCGATCTGACTACCGTAGAACGGAATAGGTGCGCGAAATATATTTAAAAAGAGATAAATTCAGTAAATTTTATCATATAATGGAAAACTTGCTATACCTATTATGACCCCATATTAGCCCTACCCCGTGTTCCATACCCCCTTTTTGTGTCCGTAAACCAAGTTAATAAATTTGTCTACGTCCATTTTTAATGTTTCATTTCAACGCACGAAAGTGTTTCAGAATTCCAACAAGTTCTGATTGTTTTCGGACGTCGGAACTACACGTAAGTATACGTACGACTAACTCGCATCCAATGTGCGGTGCGGGTATTTACTTAGAAAGTCGGGATCGTTCGTCCGTTTTCGTACCTGATTGCACGAGTCAAATTCGAACGGAAACGCCTCCAATGTGTGGCCGACCTTAAATTTTCTTTAGTAAAAAATAAATTTTAAAAAACTGTTTATAATAGTTTCTTTAAAATTGAGTTCAAGTTCAACTGATCGCGATGAGTTTGGTGCATCTGCGAAAGAAGTAAGTTTTTGTTTTTATAATTTTAGTTAGAAATACTACACATATTTATGTTTTAATTATTTTTTTTTAACTATGTGCCTACTAATAAAAGTTTAACACAGAAATTGAAACTTTCTTCGTTGTTTATCTTGTAGCGTCAATGTGCCAATGAATTATTGGTGGTTTAAAATTAACGGTCATGTATGTCGCTTATTACAAGATGGCAACCATACTTTCGAGTGGCCATCCAAAGAGGGCGTTCATCATAGATAGTTGTCAAACTGTATTCTTGAAAATAAGATGGCGACCCTACATCCTTTGCTCGTTGCTTTCTTTTTCCTTCTTAGACCGCCACGAGTAAGGTCGCTTCTATAAGGATATACCTAAATGTAATACTTATATTTGCTATAAGTTTACATTGCGCTGTAAGACATATTTTTTTTAAGATACTACATAAAATTAAGGTACGTTAATCAGTTAAAATGATGACAAGCTAATCAAAAGGTAATCCTTGTAGTTTTCCAATATTATAAGTGGCATATACGTCATACATGTTTGGTTTTGGTGCGGTGTGATAGCCAGCTATTCGTGAGTGCTCTGATGAAAGGGAATCTGTGGTGTGAAAACGGGGATCTCAAGAGTCCCACAGACACCGCTCTTAAAACAGCTCCCAGAGTCACAAAACGCTGCCACCCCCTGTGCCAAGCAAAATTCGCCACGCCAACCGAAGCCGTCATCAGGAGCATCGAGAGACGAAAGATCAACCTCGTGTATTAGCGTATACTGCTACAGAGAGACCTGCATCTTAGCAGCAGAAAACCTCTCGTACACGGAGGCTCACTCCGACTTCAGACATCTCAGTCAGGAAGGAGATCGCACGACCGCTAGTACCTAGTGCTGGTGGCCGCAAAACCGAAGCAATAGTGACTGTGTCAAATGTGTTTTATTTGCTAAATCCATTTGCTATTAATTGCTTAAATAGCTACCTACCTAACGTTAAATTAAACTATTGTATTATATAACTTATTTGCCTATCATACTTTTGCCTGATAGTATCTTAAATCTAAAGTGTAAAACCTAAAAATCTAAAATTGAATATCTAAAATCTAGAGTATATAATTTAAAAGCTAACCTGTGGTACAAAGTGTGTGAAAATTATTTAAAACTAATTAGAATACCCTTGAAGTCATCGAGTGAAGCTGACCACCGCCCAGTCCTGACATGTCACGACGGAGATACCAGGTAAATTTTTGATTAATCATAATGAAATGATACCCACTTATATAATTTTTACATAAGTACCACCTGTAGTTACGTAAAATTAATTTTTTTTTTATATTGTTTTGAATTTGAGTAGTGCCAAGCGAGCACATTAGTTTTTTTTTTTATTTAACATTTGATGAGTATGGAATTGAATCCGAAATCTCTCTTTTTTTTTTTTTGTTTTTATTTGGAGGCAAATAAAGTAATTATGTGCTAAGAGTAAAATTTAAGAAGTCAAACCAGTTTTTCATTGCATGACGCGGATCGGGACCAACTCAACGTGCAGATAATGCACAGTGCATTATCTCTTATCAGTAGGTAGACAAGAGAAAGTTTCACTCCTTGCATGGTATCCACGCGGGCTGAGCTAGACCGGGATGCTAGGCAAGAGAGCATAAGCAGGGGGTGGTAATGATTTTCGGAGTTTTCGGACAGCAAGAAGACAAGTGCTCTCATCAAAATTGCTTTAGTTGTTTCGTCGTGGTGGAGTTGTACTGACCTCCGGCAGAACATGCTACAGTAATTTGGCGCCCAAATTGTGCGGTTTTTGGCTAAACTTAGTAAAATCAGTACAAAAAAAAAAATAATTGTTGAGTTGCAAAAAAAAAATAAAATATCTGATAAGAGATTAAACAAAAGTGATCGGAGTGTGTGATGGTGGTTTTGTGATGTGCCGTGCAATCAATAAGATACGCGGTTAGACATAGATTAGAGATCGGTTCTTATCATATTCCCGTTTATTCATTCCGTGCTTGAAGTGAGATGTAGCGGAATTGTTTTTTTTTATAACCTTCCACTACTCCTTTAGCATATAATTTGTACAGTTAGATTCCTAAAGTAAAACATGTAAGTTTTTGGAAATCCTAGTATGAATATTGTTTGTTTTATGGACATCTATTGTAGAATTGTTTTGGCATGCTCGTGATCACAAATCTATAGTTTTGATCCGACGTCTTGTGATAGAGATTGGTTTGACTTCTACATGATATCTAAAAATTAAATATACATACATATACATAACTAAAAAAAAAAAAAAAGCAAGATATACTGTTACTGAAGTTATTTCAGCATATAAACACATTAATTTAGACATACATTTGAGAAATTACTATTCTTATCTTGATTGTTTGGTAAAACATTTCAAATATTTCTACCATGGACTTCGGGTTGTTAGAAAATGACGAAATTCGACATGAATGTCAAATTCGAGGGTTGCCAATTACAGGCAGTATTAGAAATCTTGCTAGAGATTTAACTAAAATTGTTGAGGAAGAGGTGCAGGGAAAGCGCGTAGCAGAGTTTAGGTATACCAATAATTCCTCTGAGGAATTTAGTATTTGCAATCAGAAGGTAAAGGGATTACTTGTATCATATGAAGAAGTGCTTAAGACGGCAGATCAGCAGTCGCAAATTAGAACCGTGTCCCGTGGTCTTCATATCTTAGGGCGATTAGAAGCTTTACGAAATCGTGCTCCAGAACAAAAGGTAGCAATTGAAGGACTTTGTGATAAAGTAAATGAAATTGTTAAGCGGCTGACTTCTGAAAGGTTCGGTGCAGGCCCTTCCACACCTGTAGATCCGGATGATAGATTAGCTCAAAGCAGCAATGAAATGGAGCAGAATAGAAACAATAATGATTTGCTTAATTGTAGTGTGGGAAGTGCATTATCGCAAAATTGCTCTTTGCAAGTAACGGGAGCTATTCCGAAAAGGAAACTACAGCAACCTCCTACAGTGCACATTTCATCTGCATCAAATCATAATACGCCACTAGCAGGTTTCAATAATCTGAGCTTAGGTAAAAGCCATCAACAGCAACCTCAGATAGTTTATGCAAATGATTATCAGACGCAACAGCCTTATCTTCCAGGATATTTTCATCAATTTCCTCCGCCAGCACCAAGATATGATTCGATGCGTCAGACACATAGCAACCAAATAGGTATGGAGAATCGAAGAAGTAGTAGTGCATTAGGATATAATAAAGATCAAAGTGGTGTAGGGGAACTAGACCGTTCCTTTGCTGCAGAGAGAGTTGAGGAAGTCTCCTTTGATCATCGAAAACTTTCAGCAATATCAAATTGGAGGTTGGAGTTTGAAGGATATTCAAGTCGCTTGAGTGTGGAACATTTTGTTTTTCGTGTCGAGGTGTTAGCTAGGAGCCAGGGTATTCCCTTGGACAGACTTTGCCTGTCAATGCACCAACTGCTGACCGGTTCTGCAGTTACTTGGTTCTGGATATTTGTCACCAGAAACCGGAATCCGACATGGTCACAGTTTCGGAAAGCACTCATTTCGGAATTTCAAACGGTCACCACTGACCATGAGATTCGTAGGCAAATGGAGTCCAGGAAGCAGAAACCTAGGGAATCATTTAGTGAATTTAAACTGGCAATAGAATCCTTGGACTCGTTGCTGCGCATTCCGTACTCAGAAGCAGATAAGTTGTCTCTGCTTAAAAACAATATGCATCCAGCGTTGAGGAAGCAGCTAATGCTTGCACACCCAGTGACCGTTGACCATTTACGGGTTATGTGTATGGAGGTAGAAAAGGGGTTGTTTGACATTGGGGAGAGTTTAGATGAGCAGTTGGTGAGCCGTAGGAGAGTAGTACATGAAGTTGAATATTCTGAATCGGGGTATTATAGAGAAGAACCGACTGAACAGAATTTGGGGGAATCTTATGCTGTGGAGGAAAACGACCTAAGTATCTGCTGGAATTGTAGCGATATCGGACATAATTTCATAAATTGTCCAAGTCCAAAGATACAAACTTTTTGTTATTCGTGTGGTGCGAAGAACATAACCAAACCGAATTGCATGCGTTGTAATCGGTTAAACTCCAAAACGGATGTCAGGAGAGGAGGCTATCGGCATCCGGTCAAAACAGTTCCTCCGCAACATTCAGTTGTGCAGATTTTGCCAAGGTCGAAAACTCAAAGCTCGCAGCAAACTCAAACAGACAATTAAATAAGACTCGATTTCAGAAATATATAAAAAACAAAAAAGAAACGTACAAATCAATCAAACATGCAACTCTTGACTCTTCCAATGACCCACGTCCTTTCGCAAAAATTGAAGTTGAGGAGACACATCAAACAGGCCTCTTAGATAGCGGTGCCACAATTTCAGTTTTGGGAACTGGAGGTTTGGAATTCTTAAAAAGTAAGGGCATCAAATTTTTGAAAATTCAAAGCAATCTGCAAACTGCTGATGGGGTTTCTCAACCTATTGTTGGTTACGTCTTTCTCAAAGTCAGGTTTAATGCTAATGAAAAGACAATTAAATTTTTTATTTCTCCAACACTTAAGAGACTTTTTACATTGGGGATTGACTTTTGGCATGCTTTTGGTTTGGTCGCTGCAGCTGCATGTGAGATTAGTCTTCCATCTGCGGATGAAAAGTCTCACAAACTCACTCCAGAGCAGAATCGTGTTTTGTTGGAAACTATTGAACAGATTCCTTCATTCGATAAAAATGGTCTAGGTAGAACAACACTAATAGAACACGACATAGACACCGGCAACATCAAACCAATTAAGCAAAGGCATTGGCCAATTTCTCCAGCAATGCAGAAAATAATGGATGAAGAGGTTAAGCGTATGCTTAATTTAGGCGTAATTGAAAAAAGTGATAGTTCATGGTCATCCCCATTGGTAATGGTTAGGAAGCCTAACGGTACATTTAGATTTTGTTTAGACGCTCGTAAAGTTAATGAGCATACTACCAAGGATGCTTACCCCCTGCCCATCATTGATGGAATACTTGCCAGATTAAAGCGAGCAACATTTATTTCAGCCTTAGACCTCAAGGAGAGTTTCTGGCAGATACCTCTTTCCAAATCAGCTAGGGAAAAGACGGCTTTTCCAGTTCCAGGCCAGGGATTGTATCACTTTAAAATGATGCCATTCGGACTGAAAAATGCCACGCAGACAATGTGCCGCCTAATTGACAAAGCTATTCCATATGAGCTTCACGAGGACGTATTTAAATATGTTGATGACCTATTAATTGTATCGGATACATTTGAGGATCACATTAAACTATTGTCAAAGGTAGCTAAGTGTCTAACGGAAGCGAACCTGACGATTAACGTTCAAAAATCTAAGTTTTGTCAACGTGAGATCAATTATTTAGGCTATGTTATTGGAGAAGAGGGTATTAAAGCAAATCCGGATAAAATTAAGGCAATTCAAAACTTTCCGCGGCCTACCACTTTGAAACAGTTGAGGAGGTTCTTAGGCATGTGTCAGTGGTATATGAGAATGGTCCCAAACTTTGCTGCTGTCGCGGCACCTTTGACCAATATTACGGGCAAAAAATATACTAATGACTGGCCTGGGGAAGCTCTTAAATCGTTCGAGAAGTTGAAGGCAATGTTAACGTCCGCTCCAATTCTTTCGCCGCCTAATTTCGATAAGCCATTCAGTATCCAATGCGATGCTTCTAATACTGGTGTAGGTGGAGCACTGATCCAAGTCGATGATAATGGTGATGAGAGACCAGTGGCCTTTATGTCAAAAAAGTTGAATGCGGCACAGCGGAACTATAGTGTCACTGAGTTAGAATGCTTAGCTGCTGTGCTTAGCGTAAAGAAGTTCCGTCCTTACATAGAGGGCACCCGGTTCACCATCATCACAGACCACATGAGCCTGAAATGGCTAATGGCTCAAAAAGATTTGCACGGCCGATTAGCCAGATGGTCCTTAAAACTTCAGCCATTCGACTTTGAGATCGTGCATCGCCGAGGCAAGCAGAATGTGGTAGCGGATGCGCTGTCCAGGGTGGAGATCGAAGGAAATGAATTCGAAATATCGGAAATAGATTTAACATCTAAAGCATTCGGAGAAGAAGAGTATAAATCTTTGATCGAAATGGTCGCCTCCAAACCTGACCGATATCCTGACTTAAAGGTTTCAGAAAATCTACTCTATAAAAGAACTCGATTTCGTTCGCAAGACATAGAGAGTGAAGAGAATTGTTGGCGTCTGTATGTTCCTAAGGATCTTCGTGTTGATTTAATGGATAAACTACATTCTCCCCCATCATGCGCTCATCCCGGTATTAATAAATTATTAGAGAAACTTAGGCGTAGATATTATTGGCCAAAGATGGTCATGGATGTGATAAGGTTCGTAAACGACTGCGAGGTGTGTAAAACTGCAAAAACCCCAAATGCTATCCTCAGGCCGACTTCTCATCCCAGACCTCCTCCCTTGCGACCTTGGCAAGAGCTACATGTTGACTTCGTGGGACCATTTCCCAGGTCAAAGAAAGGCAACACTCAAGCTTTTGTCATATTGGACCAATTTTCCAAATATGTAGTTATAAAACCATTAAAAAGTGCTACAGCACAGTTAGCAATTCAGACTCTGCAGGAAGAGGTGTTCAATCTCTTTGGTGTGCCCGAAAAAATATTAAGTGATAATGGTGCTCAGTTCACTTCCAAAGAATACAAACACTTTTTGGCTCAATCGGGAATCAAGCAATGTCTTACAGGTTATTATTCGCCACAGGCCAATGCCGCTGAACGGGCAAATAAGACAATTTTTACAGCTGTGAGGATGTATATCGAGGAAGACCAGAGAGAGTGGGACAAGCATTTGGGCTCGATAGCCTGTGCTCTTAGGAATGTAGTACATGAATCTACAGGCTATAGTCCGTTTTATGTACTCATGGGCTACCATATGGTAACTCATGGGAGTTCATATGACCTGCTGAGGAAACTCGATGGATTATCTGGCGAATCACCTGAGCAGTTGAGTAGATTAGACTACCTTCAAAAAGTTCGAGACAAAGCACACAGGTTGTTGCAAGAAGCTCAAAAGAAACATTCTAAAGCGTATAATTTGCGTACTCGTCCAAAGCAATTTTCGGTTGGACAGATTGTCTATCGGCGTAACTTTCACCAAAGCGATGCATCAAAACAGTTTAGTGCTAAGCTCGCTCGTAAATTCTCAAAATGTCGAGTTGTAGAAAGGATAGGGAACAGTTTGTACGTGCTGCAGGATATGAAGGGTAAAGTGATTGGTAGGGTTCATGGGAAGGATATTTATGTATAGTTGAGATCTGAAGGTTAATTGAGACCCGGCTTTATAGAGCATGAGTTTCAGGGTGTGAGTCTGCCCCACGTTTCTCATTGGCATATTTTTGGTTCTCAATACCATCGGCCTTAAAACATGTGGGCATGTTTTGAACGATGTTATTGTTTTGTAGCGTCAATGTGCCAATGAATTATTGGTGGTTTAAAATTAACGGTCATGTATGTCGCTTATTACAAGATGGCAACCATACTTTCGAGTGGCCATCCAAAGAGGGCGTTCATCATAGATAGTTGTCAAACTGTATTCTTGAAAATAAGATGGCGACCCTACATCCTTTGCTCGTTGCTTTCTTTTTCCTTCTTAGACCGCCACGAGTAAGGTCGCTTCTATAAGGATATACCTAAATGTAATACTTATATTTGCTATAAGTTTACATTGCGCTGTAAGACATATTTTTTTTAAGATACTACATAAAATTAAGGTACGTTAATCAGTTAAAATGATGACAAGCTAATCAAAAGGTAATCCTTGTAGTTTTCCAATATTATAAGTGGCATATACGTCATACATGTTTGGTTTTGGTGCGGTGTGATAGCCAGCTATTCGTGAGTGCTCTGATGAAAGGGAATCTGTGGTGTGAAAACGGGGATCTCAAGAGTCCCACAGACACCGCTCTTAAAACAGCTCCCAGAGTCACAAAACGCTGCCACCCCCTGTGCCAAGCAAAATTCGCCACGCCAACCGAAGCCGTCATCAGGAGCATCGAGAGACGAAAGATCAACCTCGTGTATTAGCGTATACTGCTACAGAGAGACCTGCATCTTAGCAGCAGAAAACCTCTCGTACACGGAGGCTCACTCCGACTTCAGACATCTCAGTCAGGAAGGAGATCGCACGACCGCTAGTACCTAGTGCTGGTGGCCGCAAAACCGAAGCAATAGTGACTGTGTCAAATGTGTTTTATTTGCTAAATCCATTTGCTATTAATTGCTTAAATAGCTACCTACCTAACGTTAAATTAAACTATTGTATTATATAACTTATTTGCCTATCATACTTTTGCCTGATAGTATCTTAAATCTAAAGTGTAAAACCTAAAAATCTAAAATTGAATATCTAAAATCTAGAGTATATAATTTAAAAGCTAACCTGTGGTACAAAGTGTGTGAAAATTATTTAAAACTAATTAGAATACCCTTGAAGTCATCGAGTGAAGCTGACCACCGCCCAGTCCTGACATGTCACGACGGAGATACCAGGTAAATTTTTGATTAATCATAATGAAATGATACCCACTTATATAATTTTTACATAAGTACCACCTGTAGTTACGTAAAATTAATTTTTTTTTTATATTGTTTTGAATTTGAGTAGTGCCAAGCGAGCACATTAGTTTTTTTTTTTATTTAACATTTGATGAGTATGGAATTGAATCCGAAATCTCTCTTTTTTTTTTTTTGTTTTTATTTGGAGGCAAATAAAGTAATTATGTGCTAAGAGTAAAATTTAAGAAGTCAAACCAGTTTTTCATTGCATGACGCGGATCGGGACCAACTCAACGTGCAGATAATGCACAGTGCATTATCTCTTATCAGTAGGTAGACAAGAGAAAGTTTCACTCCTTGCATGGTATCCACGCGGGCTGAGCTAGACCGGGATGCTAGGCAAGAGAGCATAAGCAGGGGGTGGTAATGATTTTCGGAGTTTTCGGACAGCAAGAAGACAAGTGCTCTCATCAAAATTGCTTTAGTTGTTTCGTCGTGGTGGAGTTGTACTGACCTCCGGCAGAACATGCTACAATCTTTTTTACCAAAAAGGCATAATTTTTTTGAAAAAGGCATAATTTTTTTCGGAATGAGGCATAAAAACTTCGATCCGGGTTGGCAACACTGGGTGAGGATGTAAAACATTTTTACTCTAATACTTTCTCTTATACGAGGTTGAAAAATACAGGATTTCATTTCTACACTCAAGGGATTCAGTTTATACGTCTTTTTTGACAAGGACGTTACTGAAATGGTTGGCATGGTATGTTAGGGGTTGCTACAGAATAGTAATGTGTTTCAACTCGTACGTAGGTCGTACATGTGATTGGTTATATGGTGAACGCTTATCTCTGAGTTCTGAAGAATACCATATGTACTGTTGTATCAGAGAAACCGATTAATACTTATTTCATCTTCAGTTTCCTATTTTAAAGACGATTCTCAAGCGAGTATAAGCGTCTACTTTCCAATTCAGAGCTTCTGTATTAACTTGAACTAGGCTCGTTGAAATTCAACCACATATGTACCTACATATAAATTTCAATATAGACTCTTTCAAAACATTGATGGCGTCAAATCGCACAATCTAGGCGGCCAATTCACAGGTCCAAAATGTGAGATGAATTGCTCACCAAATTCGCCTGTCATTATGTCCATGGATTCGCTACAAATTTTTTACTGAGCAAAATTTTTTTGTAATAAAATTCAATAATTTGCAAACGTTGTTCGGGCGTAAGTCTATCATTGGAGAAATGGCAATGCTAATTGAGCATTTTTTACTTGGTTAAAACATTTTGGTCTGAAAACAAATATTATCTAATCGTCTGAAAAATATAACAATCGTCTGAAAACATTTATTTTTAAGAATTAAAGACCGCAACGCGCGCCTATTCTCAAAATTCATCTATTTTTTTTTGTTTTGTGGACTTATTCTTTCCTTCTACTCCATTGTTGGTAGAAGGAACGCCCTTTTCAGACGATTACTATTTGTTTTCAGACGTTTTAAAAATTGTTTCAGACGTTTCATCTGATTTTCTGATGATTTCTATTTATTTTCAGACGATTTCTATTAAATTTCAGACGTTTTTTCGATTTTTGCCGACGTTTTCAATTATTTTTCTGACAAATACTAGGTATTTATTTGTAGACAAAAAAATGTAGCCTTTTTTACTTTGACACATGTCACAAATCACCAGTGAACTGTGAAAAACCAAGCAGCAAAAAAAGCCACCCTTTATTACTTTATGTCTATTGGCTCCCATGGCGGAGAATAGAGTTTAAAATTTGCCTTTGCCCTTTTGATCAAACTTCACAGAAACACCTTTGGCTTTGGGTTAATAACAAAGATTTTCTCAAAATGTAAGCTCAAACTATTTGGTGGTTTTCGAGATATAAAAATGTTTGTACAATGGAGGTACAACGCACCTTTGTCCAATTCTGACCAAACTTCACAGGAAATCTTTTTGATTTTCTCAAAATTTTAGCTCAAACTTACGTATCGCCCGTGGAGCGCTCCTGTGAAGATTGCTCAAAATCTGACAAAGGGGAGTGGCACCGCCCATACAAAAAAAAAAAAAAAAAAACATTTAAAATAGTATATCTCGAAAACCACAAAATCGATTGAGCTCAAATTGGCCCTGGACTACTCCTGTGACTACAATACAACAAAAAACTAATTAAAGAAGCAAAAAAAGGTCTGGCGAAGCTAGTTCTCATACAAAATGAAAATTTAGATTTTTTCGATTTTCCAGCTTTTACATGGCTAACGAAGCACATACGCGCATCCAATTTGGCAAGACGAATAAAGCGAGCTTGGAATATTGCATGGCTTGGTAAATTAAGGCTCCCTTTGGAGCCACTCATTACGGGTGTTATTTTGCGAGCAACTTGTAATCGGCTAGTCATGCTTGACAGGCGACAGTGTTCACCTCGAAATGGCTACGATCTAGTTGGTGAAGCTGTCAAATAACGACCCGATACAGTTGGTGAATCCTCTACAAAGCAAAAGGTTTTTAAAACGGTAAGCCTTGCGGATGGGTTGAAACGCCTAATGTCAAGGGTAGCACCTTTAATCTCTGCTCAGTCAGAAAATGGGATACTTACAATTCCCTAGCAAGTACTGGAGAGAACATCGCTTCAACTTAAAAGATTAACTCTATAGCTCTTTATGCAGGTGTATGCATTGAATCTAGTAATCGAAGCGCGCAGCTTTCTACGATGCAGTTAATGCAGCTGTTGACCTGTTAAAAACATTGCAGATATGCAGATTCTCATATAGACATAGTTTTCCTGGAACCGTCTTGTAAGTGTATTCAAACGACAGTTTGTGGGAGGGGTAGAAGTTAAGATAATAATTTGCACGGCTGGTTTTAGCAAATTTCAACTGTTCCATTGAATGTAGAGAACGAATTACGCGTTTCAACAACAAAGTCACTGCCTCTGTTAGAAATGCTCGCCGAGTAAAGGAGTTCGGTGTGTAGTCTCGGTTGCAGTCTTGGCGGGATGGATGGAAGAAAATAATTAGTTTGGTGTTAAACGCATAAATTTAAAAAGCCATTAGAGCAGATAGTACCCTTTTAAAAAATTCTATTGCTCGCATAGATCATCATCGTATAAGCCGCACTCAAATATACGTGCGGTAAGCCATGTTGAGCAGTTACCAATTTTTTGGGACTTTTCCGGGAAACTAGGTAGGTACCTACTTACAAAATCCTGTAATTCGAATTATTCTTTGGTCAAGACCGGACATAGTTTTAATTTACTTTTTTTTTTTTTTCTTAATTTTATTTATCGTTTATTCAGGTTTTAGCATCATGCAATGGTTTACATTTGCCTTTTTGGTATAGGACGGACATGTATCATCGATTGGATTACACGGCAAGGAATCACGGTGATTAAAACTCTTATACGAAATCGTTATTTAACGTAAAAAGCAGCATCTCTTCACTTACATGCGTGGAAGCAGAATTGGAATTCTGGCTATATGTCACATAAAGGCACTTGCTATCGATTTTCCAGAAAATATTCAAACAATGGCATGTAACTATTTTCACTGTGCTTAGCTAGGAAATTCAAAGATATTTGCAACTTTATCGAACTGCTTAATTTGAAATGTATTTATTATGAAAACAGACAAATTCTGCAAAGTTTTACACCTATCACAAAGCTATTTACACAAAAATATACATTTTAGGGGAATGTGCGCTTCTGAGAAGAAAAGAGCATGCTTATAGGATTAGACTTTCCTTTCGCACACCCACTTTCGCCTGAGAGAGATTTGTTTTGTACTCCATTAAACTGAAAGGGTGGTAGGTACGTCGAACTTACCAAAAATGTATATCTCAGTAGCGAAATGTCATGAGAAACTGCGGGCCTACGTCCTGTCCTCCGGACTAAAAAACGTTTGTGGGTCTAGCAATTCTGTCCGTCCGTATGTCTGTCTGTCCCATAGCTGGGAAATCTAAAAGCTTGGACGGATTTGTTTTAAACTTTGTATTCAAAGTTTGTGGGCTTCCCGTTAGGAGGCGTTTTTTTTATGCTAGCCCTAATATTAACGGTACTTCCCATATAAAAGTTTTACGAAATATTACACAATTTAGATTTTTTCGAAAACGGCTCTAACGATTTGAACCAAAATTGATAATGTACCTAGGCATGCTTAACATGACTGCATACCGTGCAGTTTTTCGCTTAAAATCCAGCAACAGCACTTTTGAAAGTTTTCCTCTAAAAAGACTGCGTCCTTTGATAACCACCCAAATCCCTAATAATAGTACTTTAAAAAACTGGTCATATCTCAAAAACGGCATTTTTGATTATGATAAAAATATAACTGGCAGGTAATGATTAAATCCATAGTAATACCTTTTGCTCAGTTTTGAGCTAAACAGTTGCAAAACAGTGTTTTTTGAACCATGAATGCGTCTTTCGATTTCCACCCCAATCGCTAATAATGGTACTTTTAAAAACTGCTCATATTTCGAGAACGCTATTTTCGATTTGGATGAAAATGTAACTGCTAGGTAATGTTTATATCTCAGTTTTCAGCTAAACAGATTATAATGAGTGTTTTTCGAATTCGAAGTTGTAACATTTTCAGCATAATTTTACAAAAAACTGCTCTATCGGTTTTGATCATAAAACATATTTTAGACAATATAAGCATTCTAAACATGATCACGTACTTAGTTTTTCTGAGAAAACTCGAAGGATTGGTTGAAGGATCTATTTCTGGTTCTCCTCGGGCGATTTTAAAAATTCACTGAATCAGTATATGTTACTTAAGGACAACAGGGGGAGGTAAAGGGGGAGTAGGCCGATAATAAAGATACTATATGTGGGGCGGTGAAGGGCTAAAGATGACAAAGGAGCCCCTATACAAAAAGATATTCATAATATTATGTCCATCAAACCAATTGAACTAACATTTTCAGACAATCTTAGCTATTGGCTTGTGAGTATTCAAGTTTGGTCAAAGGGGCGTGGCAGTCCACTACCAAAAAAAGACATTGCAAACGCTTTTCATCGATAGTTCAAAAAGTAGTCCGTCGATTAAGCTGAAACGTTATGTATGGAGAAGTGTGCGTAACTTTATAAAATTGCAAATGTTTGTGACTTAGGCTGCAGTTATAGCTATCAGAAAAGTCCATCCGTAAAAACACGCAACAGAACAAAACTGAAACATTTAACCATAGCATATCATATGAATTCAGTGGAATACTTTGTGAAACTGGTTGAGAAGTTGAACAGAAAAAGTTTTTCGTACGGAAAAATAAAGAAATTCTGTTTTTAGAAAATTTAAAGATCAATTGCTTAATTTTTTTTGACGAATTAGTTTTATAATTCAAAAGCAACTTGGTCTTACCAAGATTGAGTTCAACGATTAAGTTTAAGTGCTCCAAAAAAGTGAAACAATTTTTTTACGGATGCATTTTACTGATAGCTATAACTGCAGCCTTAATCATAAAAATAATAAAAACATGATTATTTTTTGTTGCTTGAGCTCATTAGGCTACGGTTAAAATTGTTTTTGGTCACAAAATGTCGGTTAATCGAGACAATTAGAAATACTGAAGGCAGAGAGCCTTTGGTCGATTCTTTAGGTTAATAAAGTTGCGAAATTTGGCGTTACATACATGTAAATGTTAGGAACAGGTCACTAAGTTCCCATTTTGATTAGGGACTTACTTTCAAAGTTTCTTTATTCCCTCTAAGGCTTTTCCACTCCTCAGGTCCCAAAGATCTTAGACGACTGAAGCACGTTTTTCTTTTCTTTTTTTGTCGATATCGATGTCGTTATGAAGCTCGTATAAACCCGTCAACACAAGAGACCATTAATTCTATAAAGAACCTTTCTTTAGAAGCGACAGGATATTTTCACGCACTTTATAGAGTCCAAGCTTATAGAGTCCAAGCTTCATGCACATTATAGAGTCCAAGCTTTAGAGCCATAAAGCAGAACTCTAATGATCATACTCTTATACAAAGTTTCCTTAGTTGTTCGGGGTAGGGCTCTACTACTCAATTACCCTCTCAGCCAAAAGAAGCAGCATTATTTGGCAAGAGTTATTCTTCGTTTAATTCCGTCTGAGCTGAGATATTCAGCCCTATTACAGAATCCATTCGTAGGAAATCCCCGAAAGCTACGATACGAACTACGAAAAATTGACTTCACAAAATCCGAATGGAATCTACAGAAGCATTGCCTCATTATCCACTATCATTCTTATTTTCGAAATCAGCTGTTTTGTGTCAAACATCGTTTATGTGTGAAAATTATTGAAATTAATTGTTAGTAAACGTTCAAATAATTAAATAATTCTTCTTTTTGAACAACAAATTAATAATAAAAATTGTTAAAAAATGGATTCAATTGCCTACTCAAAGCGAAATCTGAAAATTCTGGGAAAAATACTTTGCGACTATCTTCTCTCTTGTGATCCCTTTGATTTAGATTAGGCAACGTACGAGTATAGAGAATTCAATTAGGTATTCCTTTTATGCTTTAAAAAGAATAATAAACTTATAAGTTTCAAAGAAATGTTGAACTCAATAAACCGGCATTTAAAGAGGAGCTGGACCATGAGTTTGTCTCGGGTATGTGCTTTCGTGTTCAATAACTTTGATATGTGGCTTATTAGTTGTGTTTGTCCTATTAAAGCAACAAATATTATTAAGAACCAACAAAAATAAAATTCTTATTTTTTTATAAAAAACACAACCTTGCTGTGCAAATATCGTTTTTCCCAACGTCTCCGACACAAATTACTTGTCGTAGAAAAAGAGGTAAATTTTCCGTTTCATTCGGATTCAGAGATACCTAATTCTACGAATTTCGAAATTCGTAGCAAATTTTCCACTACGAATCTACTACGAATGGATTCCATGATGTATTTTTCGGGATTCGTAGAGGATTTTCGATTACGACGGAATTCGTGATAGGGCTGATTATTTTGATAAGTTTTTAGCAGAGCCGAGGCCCGCGGCCGATTGTAACGTTTTGTAAAATTCCTTAATGTTGAGTGTCTCTACTTGTTGACAGTATATACTTGGTTGTGCTCTTCCTGACCTCTAAACACATTTCAGTAGCTTCCGTTACTATAACAGCAAACGTACCAAAAAACTCATACAGCGCCAGCGCGTCATCATCTACACTCATAAAAATGCAAGTTTGAATAAAAACAACTCTGTTTAACTATTTTGATCTCATTGTATATTGTCATTTGCTTTATTAATTTCACTTAAATATAATTATTACAATATTATTAATAACTGATATGTTTAAGAAAAATATTGTCGCTTACACTTATGTTATGTATAATATTTACAAAAATTCCAGATGTCAATCCTTAAAAAAATTAATGTTTTATTTTTTTATTTTTTGGTTTGTTTGATATTGTTATTCATTCTCCTTAATATTTAAAACTAATTGAATTTGAACATACAATATAAGATATGTTAAATGAACAAAGATATTTTTATTTGTTTTAAATTTTTGATTTATATGTAATTATGTCATCTCTTTAGCTCTGTTTTTAGCTCAAAAATATTGTCAACTATTTTAGTAACAATACTCTTATTTTTTATTGTAAATAGTTTAATCATTTAAAAATGTGAATTTGATTGCCAGTATTTATTTAACAAAATAATATTTATAACAACATTTTAACAAGTATATATTGTGACCTATCATTTACTGTAGTATTGTCAAATTTTGTATTTATTTCATAAATACATTGCATTATCAGAGTATCTTATTTATTGTTTATGAACACTTTGTTTTAAAAATTACAATAATTCGTAAAATTAATGTTTTTCAAATTGAGTTCCTTATTTTATAAAATAAATAAATAACATACAATTACTATAAAAATTAAAAATTAGATCACAATTTAAAAGTATACGCGGTTCAATAATTCGGAAAATACCGGATGTAGCAATAGTCCATATTAATTAAAAAAAGTACCTACCAACTAAATTAATGTGCGTTTTTCCCTAAAACAAATTAAACTAAAAATGCTAACACTTTTTTAAAACGTACGTTGTATAATTGTAAAGTTATTGTTTTGCCCGGAAAGAGCTTTAATGAAATCACTACGACTGGATAAGATTATATAACTAAGAATAAGAACAACCATTGTAAGGAATGGCGAAATGCCAAGTTTCAGACTTCAGAAAAAAAAAAATATCGAAATTGACTATCTCAGGGTGTTTGGCAACTCTTTGCTTTGAAAATTTCTTGCTTTTTCAAATCTTTGCATCTTTCGTTGACCCACAAGAGCTCGCTTGAAGACCTTGCTAATTGACATAATAACAACATTGACAAATTGGGAAGTTAATAAGGTTTCGCTGAAAAGTTAGCTCCGTTCAAAACACATAAACAAAATTATTTTCAATCAAAAACTTTTAGCTATGTACTAGTAATAACGATAAGTGAAATTCATATAGAAAACACAAATAAATTTCACTACATATCAGGGTAGAAAAATATTGACGAACTGCATACATATTTTCATTTAAAAAAATTGTCTATTATGAACGAATCCTACACAACAACGCAAGGTATTTTGTTCTGCACAATGCACAGCTCTCAGACTCTTTCGAAGTGCAACAGTAAGTGAGATAAGGCGATATTCTGTTTAAATAGGTACCATCAGCAGGCTAGACGAGATGTGTCAATCACTGAGTCGTTCAATCTAAAAGATCAACGGAAAAAAAAAAAAACTAAAATTATGTCAAAAGAAGGCGGCAGATCAGCATCAGTGTTTCTGAAGCACACGCCGATTGAGGAGGATGTCGATGAGTTTACCTATTTGGCAAGTTTTTGATATCACATCATGGCGGAACGTACCTGGACTTAAAAAGCATAAAAAGCTCACGCTGCCTTTGGTGTACAGTTTGGATATCCAATCAAATCTACTTACGCAACAAGTTGAGACTCTTTGAATGTAACGTGAAATCGGTGCTCGGCATACATCACGAGGAAAAGCCAGGCTTTTTCTAATCGCTATCTGCGATACATCCTTAAAACGAATCAAAAAGTTTGATCACATACTGCGGAAGCCACACACTATACAGCAAAGCAGTTCAATCCGGCGATAATCAAAACAAATTATCCGAAAAATAGCTTCCTAAAGTCTTTAAAATTTTGAAGAACATTTCGGGATGAACATCGTCCTTAGTCATGTGCTCCCAGAGCAAAATAAATACTCATCTCTAAAATAAATGAAAATGAGAGCCATTCAATCTCTTTACACAAACTGTAAAAGCTGTGTTCGGGTAAACGGCGTTAAATCAATACCTTTCACCGTGCGTCCTGTCTCCTCTCCTTTTCATTACTTATATAGACTGGATGGGATGTTACAGCGCAGTCTTGGCGAAGAACATTTCGAATTGGGAGATCTGAAGATAAGTCATTTGCTCTTCGCTGATGACTTGGTCATTTTTGGGTCCTCTCAGACTTAACTTCAACGCGCACTCGATCGGTTTGTAGCCATTTGTGTTGGAGCTGGGATGAAGGATAACGTGAACAAATCTGAAGTGATGGCCGTCTCCAGAAGCCTGTTCAATGCACTCTGCATGTTAGTGGATTCCCATGGAAACAGGTGGAGAAGTTTAAGTACCTTGGGATCTTATTCCCGAGTGATGGAGGAGCAATGCCGAGTTTTCCTGGAGGATTGGTCAGGCTGGATCGATTTTGAGACAGCTTAGTCATTCTGTTATCAGGAGGCGTGAACTTGGTGTCAAAGCTAAGTTGTCAGTCTTTATTTCGGTGTTTGTTCCAACTCTTACCTATGGTCATGAGGTTTGGGTAATGACTGAAAGAATAAGATCGCGAATACAAGCTGCCGAAATGAGATTCCTCCGCTGTATTGCTGGTGACCCGTAAAGATCGCATTAGAAATACTAGAATACCTGAGGAACTCAATGTCGAGCAGCTACTTCTCCGGACGGAGCGGTCCGTGAAAATGAATGAATGAATGAATGATTATAAATTTTAGTATTGTGAATGTCGATTGTGATTGATATTTGTCGATTTGACAGTCGCTTGTAGTCGATTACAAATTTCTGGTCCATGCTATATTATGATTTCAAATGCAGGGTGAATCAGGTTATAAACAAAAAGAGCTACTGGAACCAAATTCAGATATTGCGAAGTGAAAACACAAACCAAAAGGCGATGTGAAAAGATAAGTGCAGACCCAAATGGCTATGGACCTCACATACGTTCATGGAAGAAATGGGTGAAAATAAAAAAGTAATAAAAAAAAATGATTTGTGCCCGATGTTCTTCAACAGTTTTTTACTTTCTGAATAGTCAGCTGTCAATAAATAGCCGCCAAAGTATAATTCATTCACAATATTCACATTTTTACTCACAATATTTTTTTTTTTTACTCAATTGTCGTGACGATCGCTGATCGACAATCACAATAAGGGCCTACTTTTCATTAGCGGTTATTGTGTTAAAGTTCTAAACGAGGATTTCCAGGTTCAATCCTCTGACAAATATTTAAATGCAGGTAATTACTAAATTTTGGCCAAGTGCACCACTAACAAACAATCGAGAATAAAATTGCGTTGATAAAGCATTTGAATTGTGGGTCCCTATATCCCTATCAGTTTGGGGATCTACTTTATCTACACGCGATTCCTCCTTCTTTATAGCCTTAAAGCATTCAATAAAAGTTGAAATTTACAAGCAGCTGGTGGCATACTCATGATGAACCTATAAACTAACGGTTAGATACATAACATAGCCCCAAAAGGCTAGCCCCGAGAGAAACGATACCGCACCGGCAACTCGACGAAGTGCAAGGACTATCTAATTGAGCAAAGTTTGATGCTCACGTTTACCACCGAACTGGCGCCAACTAAGAAAGTTTGTTCGAGTTTATGAAGACGAATCAATACAAAGATCATCAATGATCGAACCGAGCAATTTGACGACTGAAAAGAAGTACAACACGCACGAAATAATGAGAGCAATTATTTGATGATTGGCGCAATTTTGCCCGGTCAGTTAATATTTGTCTTTTTTTTGACACGCTGTTGTTAGCTGATGATCGCGCAATGCTTGAACATACTCCTAACGTCTATTTGCTGTTAGTTTCTTTTGAGTAAAATGCGGACTTCAAAGCAGCATACAGCAGGCATGCAGCATTTCGTAGACGTAGACAATTGTCATTGCTGTGCAACACACCGAATGCTATAAAATTATAAATAGTGCTCTTCGCGCGCTACTTGTAATTTAAAATAAATTTCAGTGGAAACGATTATTTGATGCATGTTTTGCTGTGTGCTTGATGTATTGTGCTTATTGATCCGCCCTATATAAAAGAGCTATCTTTTGTTAGTTTCCACGTAGTTTACACGTATTCGCACACATGACAGTTAGAGAGGAGTTCATTTTTTATAATTTGGAACAGGAAATTTAAAGAGCAAAGACATATATCAAGACAGCACACCTTAACATGAGTCAAATCGAGGAAATTAGAAAAAGATTATTCACAATTTGACCAACTTCTAGTCGAAATCGCGGACGATACAGATACAGAGTCAGAAAGTCAGAAGAAACTATATTTCGTATGTATTATTAAGAAAACAAGATCAAAGTGTCAGGCTTAGGTGCTCGCCGGATTTAAGGGCTATCTGGAAATATAATATTGTATCTTAAAATAAAACTGATGCAAAATTAAATAGGTATGTACATGTACATGATCTAAACATCTGTCAAATGACATATATCTGAAGGAGACATTTGACAGACACATTCTGTTAAATTTTGTCAATTTCTCTGTCACAAAAAGGAATTTTCTAAACTCCTTGTATTGGTAATGCAATTGTCAATTATGATGATAGGGATTTTTTTCGAGGATGAAAAGTCACATAAGTAATGGAATAACGACGCGACGTGGTCAAAACACTTCGTCATTTGTCTTCCTTAAGTCCACTGTTGTAGGGACATGAACTTATTTTCCAAACTTACATGCAGAAGAAGTGGTAGGTATAATTCATTTCGAATAGAAAAATTGGAGTTTGCTGGTCGATTTGGGTCCTGTCCAACCCAAAATCTACCAAGTCAACAAGTCATTATTTTTTGACATTACGTTGATCGTAATTAATTCTAGTTGTGAGGTAGTTTATGGCACAACAAAATATATTAAAAAAAAATTGAATTTCAGAGGAAAAACAAATGATATACATTTTATAACGTTTGAATTTGTTTCGTTTTTTTTCTTGCTTGTAAAAGGTCCCTGTCCATTGCTATTACACATTCCTTTTAATTTTCCTTATCAACATATAGCTGGTGAAAATTAGTTAGTATTGTATTATTTGGTTTTATAATTTAGGTAGACGATAACAGTGCAAATGTAAATTAATGTAGAAAATTCTGCAGACAATTATCCAATGAACTAGATAAGAACCGAAGTCTTGAATGGAATTAAGTTTTACTTACTCTAACTTATGACAATACTCGAGAAGAAGATGCTTAGACGAAAACCCGTAATCGATAAGCATAGATAGTTCACTTAAATATAAAATATATATATATTGTACATACAAAATAAAATCGTTCATAACTCGTGGAGAAGTAATGTTTACCTCGTGTCTCGGCTCCGTTTGTAAGTAATCGCGGTGATCGCGAAGATGGCACTACCGCCGATGAGTACGTGTTGCGGGTATTTTCATGTTCATATACTGTTGATATTTGTGAAATTACTAAAAGAGAAAATAGATAATTGAGATTGTAATAAATAGAAAAGTCAAGAATTATTATTTTTTTTTTTAATTATTTTGTGAAAATGTAGAATTATGACTATAAGTATACCAGTATAAATGGTATGTTTATTTCATAAACATTGGCCGCGTTCCATTGCCAAACTCCATATAAAAAACTAACATTTCAGCATTTGCGCTAGAGCTCTAGCACATTTTGTGAAATATCCTTTTCTGGGAAATTTTTCAATGTAGCACAAAATGAACTGCTAGATTGAAAAGAAATAACGAACTGTCAAAACAAAAGTGAAAGTGCAGAAGTCAAATATTTCCAATTTGGTGTAAAATGTGAAATGAAGCTTCTATGTAATTAATATTCATTGTATTTGTTTATTTAAATTATAACGTATTAATAAATATGCGGCATGATGGCCCAAAATACATTTTGACTCTCATGAAGATGAAATAGTATGAATTCAAATTGGTTTTAATGTCACTTTGCCGCAGCCGCTAGATCTCTACAGCGTTCCTCCATCAGGGATATTATGTGCTAGATGACTAGCGGTCAATGGAACGCGGCCATTGACTGGTGACAATTCTACAAATTTGTCGCACTTGTCTGACAAAATTTTTATTTCATAAAATATTGACAGGTGAAATAATTGTCAGTCAAATAAAACGACAAATTTATCATGACTATTTTGCCATTGTCATATTTTGAAAAATTTGTCCGAGAATTTTTTCATAGTTATAGATATTTTGACAAATTTGTCGTGGGTCTTGTCAAGAGAGTGATTGATTTTCGCGTCATTATTATTATTATAAGCAATTATAACATCATTAACCTTGACTGTGGAAAAACGGATCTTTCTCTCTGAAGTGATGCAGAATTGCGTAGCGTGGTAATGTAAATCCAGCATTATGAAACAGAAATTTGACAACTGCCAAATTTTCAGTTTACAAATTGTCACCGGTCGCATATGAAATAGTAGGTACCTACCAACATTTCAAGAATGGAGTGCAAACTTTTTTTCAAAATTTATTATCATAATCGGATTATAAAAACTGGAGATATATTTAAGGTAATTTAAAAACCACTTAATTTTGGCGGTAAAATTAAGCAAACAACATGGACGCATTTCGATTCCCGGAAAAACACAAAATACATCTTGCGGATTTTTTCACTGCGCCAACACTCGCGAACGTCCGACAAACATTCGAAAGTATGACTATCCTAAAAAAGCTTCGCAATTAATCCGTTCAGATTTGGCATAAAACTGTAGGACCTATACGGACCTATTATACATACGATATACCTAAATTTCGCATATACTTTCGCATATAATATAAAAAAAATAATTTTAGGAAAATTCGACAATCGATTGCTGAAATGTTGGAAGCTTTCATATAGGTAGTACTTTTTAAACTTTGAGGGGCCACGCCCAAACGGTAAGAGAGCACCAAATTTATTTTTCAGATTTGTACTCAGGACACTACAATTAAATGGACTTTGCAAAAAAACAAAAAAAAAAAAAAAACAGTTTTTTTCTAATGGGAAGTAAAATAAAATTTTATTTTTTTATATTTTATATTAAATTTTTTTTTTTGTAAATTTAAGTTTTTAATGTTTTCAATGACTGCGTCCAACGATCGAGAAACAAAAAAAATTCCTCAGAATAAAAATAAAAAAATTATAACCATAATTGGCAAATACGGCTCTGTTTGGGCTTATTTAAATTTGTAAATTTAGTATGGATTATTCTAAATATATTGAGCAGGCATTTTAATAAATAAATTTGTTTTTATAATTTTAATTTTTTTGTAAAATGTTCAGTTTTGATTGTGAAATTAATTTTTCCTTCTTCATTAAAATTGTTTTAAAAATAGGTTGGGTCCTAATAGTGGATTTTACGCTGGATTCATGCCATTCATCTAGTTTTACGATTTGTTTATTCATTAAAGAAAAACCAATACAAGTTAAAAAAAAAAACGGCTGAATCGCACCAAATTTTGTCGTTCATTTCTATTTACTATGTATGTATTTTGTTTCATGTTTTTTTTTTTACTTTTGTAAGGTAAATATTTAGAAAATCAGAAGCGATACCTGATGAAATAAATCAATCTTAAAATATAGATAGGAAAAGCGATAAATCAATCGCATGCTTAGCTAAGCTAAACCAATTATAAGAAACAGTCCTTTAGTATTTTTATATTATAGAACAGCTCGTAAAAATTGTAAAAGAAATAGAGTTTTATTTTTGTTTCTAAAAGTCATCTATGACTTTGTCTGTTGTCATTTTTATGTGACGATGAATTAATATGAATTTTCTTTTGGACAATCATCTAGTGCTTCCACAAAGTTTTTGAGCATCAAGCCTCTAAAAGTCTATCTGTTAGGATGCGTTCGGGTAGCTCCTAGTCGCTGGTTTTGAAGTGGGTCTCGCCGATGGTTGATATGGGAGGAAAAAGAATTGGAAATCAAAAAAAATAGTGGAGTTAATTTTCAGGGTCGATTTATTCCTTTTCCAAAAATAGTTCTTACCTCGACGAGAGTTAATATAAGAAGGAGGAAACAAATAGTTGGTTGACATTGAAAAGGTTAACGTTAGCAATCCGAGAGGGACTAAAGCGCCCTCTTACATAAAATATTCTATAGATTTCAACTTATGATCTAGTACAATATCAGTGATGTGCTTTCACATGAACATTGCCGGCCGCCTTGCAGCAACCGGTGCAAAAGCAAAAAAAAAGAGCAATGAAATGTTATAAAACAATACATTATTAGGTTTACAAAGAAAGTAATTAAATAGAATTCAATTCAATCTGTATATCATATAGGGGATCCTTTTGTTATCGGAGGGGTTCCACTCACTCCGTTTGGGAAGGAAATGTTAGTAGAGGATAGTAAACAGAATTATATAAAATATTTAAGAGCTGGAATTATTATTACAGGCTGTACAGAACAAATACGTGACATTCCTTCCTAATCAGTGCAGATAATAATAATTCAAATAAAAAATTCAAAGCAGTTAAAAGAAAGTTAAATACAAAAAAAAAAAAATGTTACGTATACGCACCCATACGTTGTGAGATTTATTTTTTTTTTTTTTTTCAAGTTGAAGTTAAAACGCAAAGTTTTACAATAGGCCTTGTTAGCACACCAGATTGGGTTTTTATGTCTGCCACGCGCACTCTTCCATCGGAACCGGTATACAGTTTGGTGACACGACCTAATCGCCATTCGTTTGGAGGAAGCCGTTCGTCCCTAATAACTACCAAGTCATCTACTGTTACATCCCTCTGGGGATGCTTCCATTTGTATCTCTTATGGAGCTCTTTGAGATACTCTTCCTTCCAACGAATACAAAATTGATGATGTAGTATCTTCAATCGTTCCCACCGTTTAACACAGCTGAGGGATTGATCGCCATGCTCCTGTTCTGGGAAAGCCAAAAGGGGGCCACCTCGTAGAAAATGCCCAGGTGTTAAAGGAGGAATATCATTGGGGCTCTCGGATATTGGTGAAATAGGTCTTGAGTTAAGGCAAGACTCTATTCGGGCTAGAAGAGTTGAAAACTCCTCAAAGGTGAACCTGTGATCTCCAGTGACTTTTTTAAAGTGGGATTTGAAGCTCTTCACTCCCGCTTCCCAGAGACCTCCCATATGCGGAGCGCCAGGGGGGATAAACTTCCACTGCAGTCCACAATCTTTATATTTCTCTGTCACATCTGAAGAGAAGGTTTGAAGAAATCGATCGAACTCTTTTACGAGTATTTTGCTAGCACCTACAAAATTCGTTCCGTTATCAGAGTAGATGACTTTTGGCAATCCGCGTCTCGAGATGAATCTGCTCAGAGCGCCGAGAAATGCATCCGTGGTTAAGTCACTTGCCGCTTCCAGATGTATGGCTTTAGTGGCAAAACACACGAAAACGCAAACATATCCCTTTGAGACCCGAGAACTTCGCCCCGAAAAACTCCTTATCGTAAAAGGTCCAGCAAAGTCGAGGCCTGTGTGTGTAAAGGCAACGAAATAATGGTTCTCTCAATCGGTAACGCGGCCATAATTTGTGTTTGGACTTGTTTTTTATGGATTCTACATGTTTTGCATAATCGAATGCATTTTTTCACAAGGTTTTTAACCCTGGGAATCCAAAACTCAGTTCGAATAAGTCTTAAGACAAGCTGATTTCCACCGTGCATGGAGAGACTATGAAGAAAGGTTACGAGTAGTGTCGACATGTGTGCGTTATATGGCAGTAAAATAGGAAATCTTTCGCTGTAGGAAAGAGTAGAAGATGATAGCCTTCCATTAGCTCGAATAACTCCATCAGTGTCTATCATCGGGTTCATATTTAATAAAGGACTTTTGTGGGAAGTTCTTTCACCACGAGCTAAACACCAATATTCTTTTTCGAAATATGAGCGTTGGGTACCGCGCAGAAGGAACATTTTGGCGTGAGATACTTCAGTTTGGGAAAGGACTGTGGATGTATAAGAAAACCTACCCTTGTATTTCGGGTTGGTTTGGTGAAAGAAACGCAGAATATAGCTTACAACGCGAAGGCATCGAGTCCAAGATGAAAACCGTTGTAAAACTGAGTCAATATTATTGGGTACTGTAGTCAGATTAGACTTAATAGGCTTTCGTTCTAATTCCATTTCATCCGGGCTTTGGAATAAAGAACGGGGCCAAAAAGATTGATTCTGGCGGAGCCACGTGGGGCCCATCCACCATAATTCATTTGTTTTGAGTTCTGCAGGAGATAATCCCCTAGTCGCTAGGTCGGCGGGATTATCCGCAGAGCGCACATGACGCCATTTGGCATTTGGCAAATTGGTTTGAATAATAGAAACCCGGTTTGCTATGAAAGTTTTCCAGGTAAAGGGGGGCTTATCTACCCAAGAAAAAACAATACAACTATCCGTCCAAACAACAAGTTCGTATTCATGGATATTTAGTTCCTTAAGGACCTTTTTTAGCAATTTGGATAAGAGTACAGCACCACAAAGTTCCAGTCGAGGCAAAGATATTTGTTTAACTGGCGCTACCTTACTTTTTGCGCAAAGAAGATGTGAGGACCAACTGTCTGAACTTGTGCCTATGCGTAAATATAATGCCGCAGCGTAAGCCTTCTCAGAGGCATCACAAAACCCATGGACCTGTACGGGGCAGTTGGGTGCGTACTGAATCCAACGAGGGACCTGAATCTTTTGAATATCAGGTAAAGCAGCAAAGAACGATGTCCAGCGATGACACGTTAGGGGCATGAGAGGCATGTCCCAAGACGTCCCATCTTGCCAGATTTGCTGTAAAATTATTTTAGCAACAACTAAAATCGGTGCTAACCAACCCACTGGGTCGAAGAGGCGAGCTATAGTCGATAATACAGATCGCTTAGTGAATTCACTGCTTCGGCTTTCAATTTTTAAGAAAAACTGAAATGTATCGGAATTGGCATTCCATTGTAAGCCTAGGGTTTTAGCAAGACTTGTGTTATCGAATTTAAGAAAGTTCTCATCATAAAGAAAGGATGTAGGAAGGGTTTTAAGAAAATCTGAACTGTTGGAAGTCCATTTTCTTAATGGAAAACCTGAGGAAGCCAAGGCCGATAAGAGTTCTTGTTGAGCTTGAACAGCTGAGTTAAGATCATGCGATCCTGAAAGCACGTCATCAACATAAAAATCCCTTTTCAGAATGGATGATGCGATAGGATACTGTTCTTGTACGTCTTCAGCCAGCTGCTTAAGCGTTCGTATCGCCAAAAATGGTGCACAGTTTACTCCAAAAGTGACTGTCTTCAGTTCATAATCATGACACTCTTTCTGTTGAGAATCTTGAAATACAATCCTTTGGTATGGAGTATCGTCGGGATGCACCCATATCTGGCGATACATTTTCGCAATATCTGCGCTGAAAACGTATCTATAAAATCGCCACCTTAAGATAAGTAACATAAGGTCAGTTTGTAAAACGGGGCCACTATGTAACATATCATTAAGACTGACACCATTGCTCGAGGGGCTCGACGCATTAAATACCACCCGAAGTTTTGTGGTCGTGCTGTCCGGTTTAATGACTGCATGATGGGGCAGGTAATACGATGCGATCTTGTTATCATGAAGAATTTCGAGTGGCGGAACAACCTTCATATGACCTAGAGCAGAGTATTCTTCTAGTACTTTAGAATAATTGGAATGCAGGTCTGGGGTTTTAAGTAAAGATCTATTATTACGAAAGAGTTGCTTAAGCGCGATATGTCGGGAGTGACCAAGCGAAGTTGAGGAGTCCTTGAAAGGAAGTCGTACTATGTAACGACCATTTGCGTCCTTTGTTGTGGTTTCTGAGTACAATTTTTCGCAGAACTCATCGCTGATAGAAAGAGGCGCTGAATCACAGATCTCTTCGACTTCCCAAAACTTAGATAACTGCTGATCGATTGAAACTTCAGAATAATATGAAAGGATAGTTGAAAATGATTTTATATGATCCTGTGGCAAGGGACCGGAAAGAACCCAACCAAAAACAGTGTTCTGAGCCACAAGGGATCCATAAATGTTATGTTTAATACCCTCCAAAATTACAAAAGGGTGTAAATCAGCTCCTATCACAAAATCGATATTAGAGCTTTCATAAAAGAAAGGATCTGCAAGATCAAAATCTAATTGACCACCGAGTTCCTCCAGACTTATCATGCAAGAAGGTAGATGACCCGTCAAACGCTTTAAGACAATTGCACTAGCTATAATAGAAAATGACGGCAATCTTTTGGAGCTCAAAACAAATGAACAAAGCTTCGAGGAAGTCGTTGTAACAACAGCGCTCATGCCAGAAATATCAGCTTGGATTGGTTTAACTGGGAGATTCAATTTTCGTTGAGCCTCCTCTGAAATAAAACTAGCTTCTGAACCCGGATCCAAAAGCGCGCGCAAAGTATACTTATTACCAAGTTGATGGATATCAATTAAAGTAGTAGCGAGAAGAATGCGTTTGTTATTTTGGGTGAAATGCGATTTAACTTGATGTACTTGAGTTGGGACAGTGGACTGTATTTGGGGACATGGTTGCAATGAATACGTTGAGCCTGAACATTCTGCTGCCAAGGTAGAGGGTGATGAAGTATTCGCTTCGATTTCAGGAGGAATATGCAAAAGTGTGTGATGCTTTTGTTTACACATCATGCATGTATAGACGCTGCGACAATCTTTGATTAAATGCGTTGCCGCAAGGCAATTCAAACAACATTTTAAAGCTTTAACCTTAGAGACTCGATCGGAAATATCTAGTTTCAAAAAGATAGGACATAGGCGGAGCGGATGAGAAGCTTTACACAATTGACAGCTGAAATTGTTTGCTTTGGTGTGGAATGAACGATGTTGTTGTTGTTTTTGTTTGATCGGAGTAATCTTAGAATTTTGTTCCTTTATATTAAGATCCTTAATATCGGAAACCGTCTCTAGAATCTGATATTGATTCGTAAGAAACGAATCCATTTCAGACCAGTCGGGAAGATCCCGAGGTTTTTTAAGTGATTGTTCCCACAACGATAATGTATTTTGCGGAAGACGGCTTGAGCACAAAAAGACCAAGATCGGATCCCACGATTTGGTATCCACTTGATAAGCTTTAAGTATGGAAAGGCAATCATTTATTTCGCTTTGCAGTTTTTTAATACTACTGCCAGATTCAACACGGATCGCGGATAGATTAAAAAGAATTCTTAATTGACTGTTAACTAATATCCGTTTATTTTCATACTGATCGGATAGCGCGTTCCATGCGAGATTGAAATTGTCGGCTGTAAGAGAAAATTTACAAACAATATTGTTGGCTTCGCCTTTTGTTTTTGAACGAAGATGGTATAATTTCTGCACTGCACATAGCTTTGGGTGATTGATATAAATTGCAGTGAACATGTCACGGAAGGATGGCCACGACAAATAATCGCCATAAAACGTATCCGTGTCGCAAGGCGGAACCTTAATACACAAGGCTGAATTTGAATCAATGCTAGGAAACGAAACGTTTTGACTACCTGATGGAAGCGAAGTTGATTTGCATTCACTCTGAACTAATTCAAGTTTCCGAACTAAATCAATAATTTCACTCAAGCATGTTATATAGATGCTAGATGAAGAATGATATTTAGATTTTAGGGCTTCTAAATCTTCTGAGTTCACAGTTTCGTTAGATTGCAGACAAAAGGAATATGCTTTTTTAGCTTCTACCCATAGTTCCTTTAATTCGATTTTCGATTGATTTAATGAAACGGGAGTTTGGTCTGACGGAGGGATTTTTTGCAACTTTTGATGAAATTCGGTTAACTGATTTGTTGCAATGATAAAATCTTCTAACCCGATCATATTTAAATTTGCAACTTATAATGTAGTTGTAAAGGAAAGGAAGAAAATAGGACTCACCCCACAGCAATTGAATGGCACAATTTGCGACACAAAATGATAATCACCGCTATTAAAACGTAATTTTTCCTCAAAAGGAAATTGATTTTGTACCGCTTGATTTAGGTACACTACACAACAAACGGTAATTCCCGCTATTTCGACACCCCGCTATTTTTCTTGAAGAAATAATATTCTTTGAAAGGGAAAAATACCACTTTTACACCAAACTGTAGTTACCGAAATACCGATGTTTCGCACAAAGGAATTTAATTTTAATTTTAAATTTTTTTTGTTTTATATATAATATTTATGGCCTCACTTTACCGTATCTTGCGTTGCGTACACATTTTCGCGGAACGCTACATAAGCATAATTGCGACTTTAATTTTAACAAAAAATTAATATTATGCAAATGACACTACTGCACTGATTAAAAAGAAGTTCACGTACCTGTTAACAAATTATGACTAATGATCGTAGCTTGACTGTTGGGCAAAGCGTGGTCTCTCTTTTGTCAGCTCAGCAGCGCTGATAACGATAACGGATGAGGGTGAGGCTAATCGATGGCGCTGATGATGATGAGTGGGATCGTTGATTTATCAGAATTTCTCCAGAGCGGTGGACGGAAAGTGAGATGATGTGTGTGTGGGGAGGATTTTGATGAGCGGATGAGCGGATGATCGAGATTTATATGATTTTAATCTCTTTTTTTTTTTTTTTCTTCGATGTGAATGATGTGATATGATGAATGCGGATAATATTGAGTGTGGATAATAGTGAGTTCGGATAATGATGAATGCGGCCAAATTCTTGAAAGATATAGGGATCTTTAAGAAATTTGTTGATTTTTTAAAAAAATATGTGCGGCTTGATGGACCAAATGTTAGGATGCGTTCGGGTAGCTCCTAGTCGCTGGTTTTGAAGTGGGTCTCGCCGATGGTTGATATGGGAGGAAAAAGAATTGGAAATCAAAAAAAATTTAAAATTAAAATTAAATTCCTTTGTGCGAAACATCGGTATTTCGGTAACTATGATGATGTGTGTGTGGGGAGGATTTTGATGAGCGGATGAGCGGATGATCGAGATTTATATGATTTTAATCTCTTTTTTTTTTTTTTCTTCGATGTGAATGATGTGATATGATGAATGCGGATAATATTGAGTGTGGATAATAGTGAGTTCGGATAATGATGAATGCGGCCAAATTCTTGAAAGATATAGGGATCTTTAAGAAATTTGTTGATTTTTTAAAAAAATATATCCGGCTCGAAGGACCAAATGTTAGGATGCGTTCGGGTAGCTCCTAGTCGCTGGTTTTGAAGTGGGTCTCGCCGATGGTTGATATGGGAGGAAAAAGAATTGGAAATCAAAAAAAATAGTGGAGTTAATTTTCAGGGTCGATTTATTCCTTTTCCAAAAATAGTTCTTACCTCGACGAGAGTTAATATAAGAAGGAGGAAACAAATAGTTGGTTGACATTGAAAAGGTTAACGTTAGCAATCCGAGAGGGACTAAAGCGCCCTCTTACATAAAATATTCTATAGATTTCAACTTATGATCTAGTACAATATCAGTGATGTGCTTTCACATGAACACTATCCTTAGACAGCAGTATTCCATACAAAAAAATAGTTGGCGCAGCAGGCCTAGGCCTGGCTTCTCAAAACCATTCGTTTGTGTGAGTTTTTATTTTTGAGACGAATGGAAGGGACCTACAATTTTGTGCTGAGTCCGAACGGCTGAAATGAGAAGCTTTTTACCAGGTAGATTAATTTATATACATATTTTAAGTGGGCAAGTTCCACGCTTCCAAAGTCGATAGTTTTATTTTCTTTTTGTACAATGTAGGTGATTCTTCTACACTTACGATAATCCGATGTGGTCCAAATAAATAATAACCAATTTTTGAAAGCGGGCTTATACCACGCTTCCTGAATGGAGAATATGCAGTTTTTTTTATATTTTCCTTTCTGGACACTCCAAGCCCTACCACTCTTTCAACATTCTTTAACAATCAGAAGTGCTACAGCAGAATGATAACTATTTGTTAAAAGTGGGCATATACCACGCCCCCTGAATAGAAAATCTAAACTTTTCGACTTTTCCCAGTGTATGCACCACAGGATCTAGCATTCTGCCAACTTTCACTATTCTAGGATGGCCGAAATTGCTTCATAATTTTGATGATCATCATCTAAGTGAATGAGTGAGTCGGTAAGTTACGGTTTTTGTGATGTTTGAAGTCCTGTAATTTCAGAAACACTAATTCTGCAGAGATGGAATTTGGTGAGATGGACCTCTTTAATGAGCTTGGTAAAAAAATTGTATCTGGGTGATCACAGAATCCGTCGTATTCGGAATTTTGCTATGAACCCCGAAAGAACTATCACAGAATCCGTTGTAGTGGAAATTTTTGCTACGGATTAAATGCGTACAAGTAAAAAAGTACGTCCCACCCAAAGTGATTTCTAAAGAGCAGAATTTCCTTGAGAGCAATGAAGCGAACGATGTTGTCTATGATTTCAAGGAACTTTAATGTAATATGATTTGTTTGAATATACGTATAATATAGTTTGTACTTGTGCACCTTTCTTTGATGAATAAGAATATTTGAGTTGAAATATCGAAATAATTCAACAAGATTTGAAAACGTTAAAAATATGTACTGGTAGACAACGCCTAAGTTAGATAATATAAATCTACATAATTTTCAAAACATTTTAACGTAAAATTTGTATTTATATTTTTAAAATGTAAATATGTACTGTACATATGTATAAGTAGGTAAATGTTCATAGAGACATACACTCCCGGATTAGTTTGCCATTTTGCGAATGTACAACCCACAATAATTTATTTTAAAAGCTAAAGAAATATTTGTGTTGAAGCTTTTTTTTTTTAATAATTATTCTTTGTTTTATTTTTATTATTAATTTGTACTAATATGCATAGGTACTTAAAAATGTAACAAACTTACCATCATTATTTTCAGCTGGATCAGTACCATTTTCGAGCATATGACTTATTACGATGGCCTGCTTCGGTCGAAAGACCTCATTGATCTCTTTGTTGTAGTTTAATGTCTGCTTTCGAGTTGATTTAGGCGTGGTAATGGGCTTTGTTATAATGGTTGTCTTAGGCTTTGGTAAACGTAGCTCTAAAATGAATTAAATTTGGAAAATATTATGTGTACAAAATATGTGGCAAAACGTATTGGATACTATTATTAAGTATAAATACTCTTCGTTATTTGAAAGCATACATCGCCATAATGTAGCACGAAAAAGATATGTATTCGTTGAAGTTTAAAATACGTCCCAGAAAAACATCCCAAAAACACCTCAAAAAACGCCACAAAATCAGAGACAAAAAATTCTCAATGACATTATGGCAATGGCATTTTTTATAATGGGATGGGCGGTATATTTCGCTCAGTTTAGGCTGGAGGAGTAATTAAAAAAAAAAAATATTTATAATAAAAAAAAGAAATACAGGGTGTCCGCCGGGAAGGTATACTACTTTGTTTGTTTAAAATTTTTTGAATAAATGAAAGACAATGGATCTTATATTGATAAATGTTTTATTTAATGTCGGCAATTATGTATGGAATACAATATCAAGTAAATGTCCGCCTCTGTTAGTCTCACAAATGCGAGGCCTTTTGAGCACATATTTCACTACACTCTCACACATATCACGCGCTAATTTATTAATTTAATCACGAATATTTTGTTTGAGTTGCTCAAGCGTTTCTGGTTTGTTTGCATAAACCTTGCTTTTCAGATATCCCCACAAAAATAAGTCCGGAGCAGTCAAATCAGGCGACCGTGGAGGCCAATCAACATCACCATTCCTTGAAATAACTTGTTGTAGAAAGAGGTCTCGCAGTAAGTCCATTGTAGTCCTGGCTGTATGCGATGTGGCACCGTCTTGTTGATACCACATGTTAATCAAGCCCAAAGCATGAAGTTGTGGCGTTAAAAAGTGCAAAATTGTCGCCAAAGTTGTTCTTTGAAGACCAAGCTCCTGAGCACGGCGCGGCGTCGAATTGAGATTGATGGATTGTTTTGAACACTTCCTTAAGCAGCAGTAATGTTTTCAGCCGATCTTGCAGTACGTTGTGGTCCATGATTGGGCATATCACCTTTAGATCCTCTTTCTTCGAAATCATTCACTACACGATAAATAATGTGTTTTTTTGGCACGTTGTTTCTCCCAAAAATTTCACGTAACTTTCTCATCGTCACAGTAATCGATGATTGATTTAGATAAAATTTTTAAACGATTAAAACACGTTAATTTATCGAATATTTTTCCATGATAAATTTGCCACGTGTCTACTTCACGACTGCCAAATATGAACTGTCAAGACTAATGTTTACCAAAATGGCGGCAAAACAAAGTAGTATACCTTTCCGGCGGACACCCTGTATATTTAAAAAAAAAACACACACACAATGGCAACACTTACAATAAAGTACTAAAGAATTTATGAAAGCCAGGATTTCATTCTATTCATTCGTTCATAATGCAAATCAGCAAAATCTTGTCTATAATGTGAAATTTGAGGCCAGAGACTGAAGAATGTTGTTGAGCATTGGGTAAACTGAAGTTTGGAAAGTTTGCATATACTCAACCTCGCACCCACCCCCTAAACCAACAGTGACCCCAAGCAGGGGGATTGCAGAATGCCCCCCATACATATTTCATGGGACATGGGTAACACAATTCGGTAGGTGCTTAAAAACCTAAGGTACCTAATTTCTCAATATTTAAAAAAAATCAGCATAGGAATTTTTTATTTTTTTTTTTAATAATATAAAAGAACAGATTACTGGCATTTTGTATTACTTAAAGCATTATTTTTTTTTTTTGAATCGCCCTTCCCGCCTAAATGGAGCGAGATAACCCCTCCTCTTCTCTTCTAGCTTGTATATAACCCCTCCACATAAATACGTTATCAATTTTTGGCGCCTAAATTATCGTACTCGTACAAACATAATTGATAATATTTTTTTTACCCCTACCTACATTTCGTTTATATTCGAAAATATTTATTTAATTATTTAAAATAATTTATATTTTTAAAATATATGTATTTATATTTACCTTGAAATCTTATGCGAGCCTCTGCTTTACCAAGAGCGTTCACGCTCGAGCAAATATATGTTCCAAAATCGGCCTTCTCTAACTCGTATATTGTCAAATTCAGCTGCCACGTGTAGGCATTTATCATAACTTCTGATACGTTGTGCTTTAGCACATTATGAATTTTTAATGCGTCATCTGTGAGAAAAAAAAAACAGATTTACGAATTTATCTCAACAAATAGAAATACATAAAATAAAACAAAATTATAGACCCAAGAGAATCTAAATATATGTATCATTCGCACTTACTGTTTCCTGGCCCTTCCTTATACCACCCGTTTAAGGGTTTCGGAAATACTTCAACGAAACATTCTAATGTCACATGACTTCCAATCGGTGCTGCAACTAGCTGGTTCAATGCTTTAATTGTGGGTGGAACTGAAAAGAAATTAATTGTCATTCGGTCATAACGAGTTTATTAATTAATAAACTGATTAAAGTTCTCCAATAAAATACGAGAGTAGCATGCAACTTTTTATGGATTAGAGCGCAAATGTTATATCCGAAAAGGGTGAGTCTGAGTAGTGGGGCTGAAATTAAAGGGGTGTGTTTTTGTTTTGATATGGCTTATGTTGTACTTAAAGCGCTGTGACTTTGATATAAACGATTTATTTTTTGAATAGAAAGAGCTACTTCTGAAACAAATAGGTATTACCGCTCTTAAGATTTTTATGTTGCTAAGGATATATCTATCTTAGAGAAAAGTATAAATGCAAATACTACAACAAAAAAAAAAAAAACTTACAATGTACGTAGACATCAAATCGCTTGCTCACAGATGGCGGTATTCCATTGGATGCGATGCACAAATACCCACCCATGTCAGTTCGTTGAACATTTGTTAGGTTAAGTCTTGCACCATCAACTGTTTTCACCACTGAGAAAAAAAATAATGTATAGTGAAATAAACTGTCTCGGCGCGGCGCGGCGCTACTCTTAGCCAGTAATCAAACTTATTTTAAGTATTTGTATCTACAGTAAAGAAATGTTTTCTAGGAAAAGCTGCAACGTACCTCGTTTATCCCTGTTTTCAGCTCTTAGAACAATGTTCTTTCCTCCTTCACGTTTCCATTGCACGCTTGGTGCCGGTACGCCGGTAGCATTGCAATGTAATTGTATTGTGCCGCCTTCGTTGCTTATGCCCAGAAACGCCTCCGCTGGCCCAGGTTGATTTAGTACATCGGGTGGTACGACAACCTCAAGATAGCCAGACTAGAAAAACACACACCATAAGGACATTTATAAAATATGTATGTGCAAAATAAAAAAAAAAATTGTTATCCAAAATATTCATATAGACAAACATTTTATGTAAGCAGCAACTAGCTCCTGAAAATTACGCCAGATTTAATCTGGGAAGGATAACCAGAAAATGTTTGATTTTTTTTTTCTTTCAAATTCGGAATTTTGTTTTAAAAATATGCCGGAAATTTCAGGAATTATGCCAGACATATAAAAAGACACAGAAAAAAAGTTCTCGTTGCGCACAGATGTCAAAATTCCCAAAAAGTTAACCATAATGAAAAAAAGGGTTAATCGAGACAAATTTTGCATTTATAATGAGTAGGTAGGCCCGACTTCTCGCGCTACCAGAAAAACATTATAAAATACTTTCGATTAAGTGCAACTTCTCTGGACGGAACAGAAAGATATGTTTCGACGAAAAAAAAAATTTTTCAAAAGTGTATAATTTTTTAACGGAGTGATCAATTTTAATGAAAAAAATATATTGGCGCTCTCTTACCGTTTGGGCTTGGCACGCCCCCAAAGTTAAAAAAAAAAAAAAACCATATAAAATATCTTGTACCAAAATGTCAGGAATGGAATGTCAACTTTTTCCAAGATAATTTTTTTTTATGTTAAACGTGCAGTTAACTAATAAAAAAAAGTTTCATCAAAATCGTAACATAAACACCGGAAATATAAAATAATTAAAAAAACGGATAATTTTTGACGGTAAAATTAAGCAAACAACATAATATAAACTTTGCATACCCCCAACCATGCACCTACTCCAAATTCGACAGTGACCACAAGCAGGGGGGTTACAGGGGCAGCAGGGACCCCATACGTATCTTACTGTTTATGCGATTTTTTTAAATAATAAAATATGGTAATTCAGTAAAAAGAATGTTTAAATAGAAAATATTAGCCCATGGCCTTGAAAGTAAGTAAAATGTCAGTACACACAAAAAAGCTCAAATTCAGTTGTTAAAATTTAGCTTAGGTACCTCACATCTTCGGTCTTTATGATCCGATTTTGATCAAACTTTTTTTATTAGTTAACTGCACATTTGGTTTATATAAAAAAAAAATTATTTTATAAAGATAGGAAACTCCTTGAAATTTCGGTACTACATATCTCATACGGTATTTTTAAAACTTTGGCGGCATGCCACGCCCAAACGGTAAGAGAGCGCCATATAATTTAAAGCAGAATCTCATCATATACCTCAGCAATTTGACTTTAAACTGGCAACTCCTTTTGCGTACAGTTTGAGTTCCTGTTATTAACATACATTCAATTTTTAACTTTCTCGTATACGTAGTATCTAAGAGAAAGATATTGTTTTCGTACAAAATTTCGAACTCGAGATTTTGATCAATTCTGATATTACGATGATAGGGGACCTCAAAAAAGTGGGTCTCGCAATTCTGTCCGTCCGTATGTCTGTCTGTCCCACCCCTGGGGAATCTAAACGCTTGGACGGATTTGCTTCAAACTTCGTATTTAGAGTTTGTAGGCTTCCCGCTCGGGACGTTTTTTTTTTTAAGCTAGCCCTAATATTAACGGTACCTCCCATATAAAAATTTTACGAAATATGCCTAAATTTAGATTTTTTCGAAAACGGCTCTAACGATTTGAACCAAAATTGATAGTTGAGTTAATGTAAGCATGCTTAACATGACTGCATACCCAGTTTTTCGCTAAAAATTCCAGCAACGGCAGTTTTGAAAATTGGCTTTTTCTCGAAAACGGTAAAAAAAAATTTTTTTTTAAATATTTTTAAGGGACTATTGTCATTCTTAACTTGATAGCAAACTCAGTTTTTCCCTAAAAAGACTACGTCCTTTGATATCCATCCAAATCTCTAATAAAAGTACTTTAAAAAACTGCTCATATCTCAAAAACGCCATTTTTGATTATAATAAAAATGTTACTTTCAGGTAATGCTTAAATCCATAGTAATACCATTGGCTCAGTTTTGAGCTAAACGGTGTTTTTTGAACCATGAATGCGTCCTTCCCAATCGCTAAAACCGGTACTTTAAAAACTGCTCATATCTCGAAAACGCCATTTTCGATTTGGATGAAAATATATCTGCTAGGTAATGCTTATATCCTGAAGAATATGTCGTACTCAGTTTTCAGCTAAACAGTTTAATAACAGTGCTTTTCGAATCCAAATTGTAACATTTGTCAGCATAATTTTACAAAAAACCGCTCTAACGATTTTGATAAAAATACATATTTAAGACAACATAAGCATTCTTAACATGATCACGTACTTATTTTTTCTCAGAAAACTCGAATATTGCCGTTTTATGAATATTGATTAATGACTACCCAAATCCCGGTCTGTATTCACACACGGTATATTTTTGTAAAGTCCAAAACTTCAGTACATAGCAATATAATTTGAAATTCATCGCCTACTTGCCTTCAAGTGTCAGTTCGGGATGAAATTTGAAAGTAATAAAGTGTTATAGTTAATACGTAGGTTTATGTTTATGTAGTATGTATTTACGGTATTAATTACACCTTGAGTGGGTATGATTTTAAACGTAAAATTTTTCTAAAATGACTCTGACATTCTGCGAGATTCGCAATAAACGAGAAAGTTACGTGCGACCCAGTCGTGCACATTTTTTTATTTTTTAGGATCCGTTCCCATAGGTCCAAAACTGGGCCCTATTGTTTTCGCAACGATATCTGTCCGTCTGTCCGAACCCACTTAGCCAATTTTGTACTTAGGTCTATAAAAAAAAACTAATTGACGGAAAAGGCTGAAAATTGCACATAACATCAGGTAAAACCTCTAGGTAAACGACATATACCAATGATAGCGATACAAACAGACTGGTTTTGGAGTAAAGAATAATTTAAAGACAAAAATTGTCTCCAGAATAGGTGAGGAACTCAATTTCGATCAGCTACTTCTCCGGACGGAGCGGTCCATGCTTCGGTGGTTTGGTCATGTTAAACGCATTTCCCCAACCAGGATCCGTATCTTCAGGCAGCCGTCCTCTAGCTAGATAGACCCAGGATGAGATGGTTAGATCAAGTTCATAATCTCTCCTCTACCCGTACTGGGATCGCCCTTCATGATTTAGAGTCGATGGCGGTGAATAGAGAGCTATGGAGTTTCAACTTAATCAACTTCAGCTTCTTTCTCCTATTTTTTTCAGAGTGCTCAGAAACCAGAATAAATTGACTGAGCTGTCTGAGTTTAAAAGGTAAACATAAGCACATTGAGATTGAATTCCTTTGTTTGTAAAGAAAAAAGGTATAAAGCCATATTATTATATCACCATGAGCCATATATATACGTGGCGTGCTACATACCATGTACTAGGACTTAAAGCCATTCACGCAGGCAATCTAAACGCCTAAGATCGCTGAGTATTCACACGGCCACTTTGTTTTCAACAGTCCAATTTTTGCCTTTACACAACGTGTAACTTATACGATCTTATCGGGAGTGGGCCATTCCCCAAAATGATGCTGTAAGGCAATCCTCTCGGTTTCCCAAAGTGAAGAGTTTGGGATGGTTTCATGTCCGCGTTTAAAGAGATATTTATTATCTCTAACAGCCATGAGTCCATTACGCGTCAAAAACTGAAAATTTAAGATAAAAATTTGCTTCGTCTTGAGATCGTTCAATCAATACCTACATCGATCACTGATATGTATGAGACGATGTGTCCATGTTCCTTTTAACGATTCATTCCATTGCTGTTGTCAAGTTGCAATCCTGCGATTTCTTTTATACCTTCTTTTATTGTCATCTACCTGACCACTTCGGATTCGCTATTTTCTTAGCGTTTTCATTTCTTCAGCGAGTAAATCGATAGGTAGCATTGAAGATTATGACGAGTCTCATCGTTTCAAACAGCTCTAAATGCACAGGCGACTCTTAGTGCTCCAAGGCGGTAGACGGATTTAATTTCGCGTACATTAGATTTAACTTTTGTGGCAATTTCTACTGCGTACATTAGTGTTGAACGAACCGACAACTTGTGCAAGGAGTTATTCTGTTTCGGGGTTCCGATGCTACTCATCAACATCGCTACAGTCCGGGGTGGACCTGGGCCTCATCCAGTACGCCTCTCCAGTTAGAGCGATCTTTAGCTAACTGACTCCAGTTGCGCACTCCAAGTTGAGGTCCCCTTCACTCGCGCCACCTAAGGCGAGGTCTTCCTCTACTGCATTGTCCCACCGGGTTAGAATCGAAGGCTTTACGGGCTGGAGCGTTGCTGTCCATTCGCTCTGATGCAAATAGCGCGTAGTTTTCTGACCTGGCCGATGTCGCTGTACAGCTCGTAGAGCTCGCTGTAAAATCTGCTCCTCCAAAGGCCGTCAACGCAAACGAGACCGAAAATTCTCCATGATTCTGCGCAGGACTGGGATGATTAGGGTTTTATATAGAGTCTCCTTGGTATTTTCCGAAAAGGCCTTACTAATTAATTGCCTTCTTAGGCCGAGGTAACAACGGTTGGCAAGTGCAATAATGTCGATGTCGTCATCGTATATGCAAGTAGTTACACAGACTTTTGAAAAATTGTGCCATTGGTGTTGGCTTGCGAGTTTCGCACAATTTTCTCAAGAATGATTTTGAAAAAGTCAAATGACAGCGCATCACCTTGTCTAAATCCTTTTTTGACATCAAAAGTCTTGGTGGGATTGTTTTTGCCTTTATGGAGCAGCTAGCTTTCTCCATCGTCATTCTGTACAATCTGATGAGGGATGATGAGGGATGCCAAAACTAGACATGGCTCTATATAACTCGTCTCTATAAACGCTGTTTTATGCGGCCTGAAAGTCGATAAACAGGTGGGTATCGATTTGGACTTCTTGAGTTTTCTCCAGGATCAGCTGTAGTGTGGATATTTGGTCAGTTGTGGACTTACCGGGCCTTAAACAGTACTGGTAGAGTCCAATCAGTTTGTTGACTAATGGTTTCGGGTGTTCACACAGTACGGCAGACAGGATCTTGTAAGCGATGTTAAGGAGACTGATGCCAATTTATAGTTGGGGCAATTTAGAGGGTCTCCTTTTTTGTGGATCGGGCAAATAATGCGGAGGCTCCATTCATAAGGCATACTTTCCTGTGACCAAATCTTGGAGACGAGTTGTTGTATGCTTTCTACGAAGCCATCTCCCGCTGGATTGAAAAGCTCGACAGTTAACCCGTCCCGTCTATCAGCCTTGTTTGGACTTCAGTTTGGATATTGCCATCCTCAATTTCATCGCCCAGGTTGAATGGTTAACTCTGCCTGACAGCCGAATTGTTTCTTAATGTACAGGTATTTTAAATACCTTTTGCGTTTTGTTAGCAAACTTAAGCTTATTTTTCTCGGATTCTAAGAACTACTTTCGCATTTAACTCAAAGACGCGGTGAAAAAAGTTACGGTTGCGAAAATGGCACAATTAGCGCTCTTAAGCACAAGGATTTCTTCATTGCGTCACTCATGGTCATGGCAATTAATATAAAATGATTAAAGCACAACATCAACGCTCAAGTCCGTTTGTAGCAGGAAGTACGTACCTATTCCAACATTTTTATATTTTAACAACATGACGGTCTCAAAAATGTGCAAACTTTTTTTCGCATTAAAAAAAATCTGAAAGTATGAAGATGCTTTGCATTTTAAGTTCAATTGCAGAGCTCTGTAATTACAATACAATACAATACAATAGTAATTACGTTTTAATCATTTTTTAGCCTTAGGCAATCGGCTACAAAATTCCACTTCGCAATTAACCTTTCAGTCACCTGCAAGGCCTGTTTGCCTGCAAAAAAAAACCTTTCCAATGTATTTCACAAATAAATCAAATAATAATAAAATATAAGAAATAATTACGCTTCAAAGAGAAAGTATCCGAACAATAAGTTTGGTACTCTGTTTACTTTTGAAAATGCAACCACTTTAATCCCAACAACACCTACATTAATACAAACACTGCTTTGCAGGATATAACCTTTTCAGAGTGTAACCATACAAAAATGTGATGGTTATTATATGATTGAATCAGATTCTTGATTGGAAATTATAGCTTCATTTATGATATTGCCCAAAACAAGTTGGAAAAGTATCCTAAACTAATTTCATTTTGTATCTGTGCGATGTAAGCGAATGCGATTGAGTGTGGAAATAAAAAAGTGTCCGAATTTCAACTTACAAGAAGGCAATTTCATCAAAATAATCACTTATATTCATTTTAGTGTAGTGTAGAAAAAGCTGAGAGTTTTCAAAGTGTGATTGCGTATGAGGACTAGCACTAGATTCGCCCATCGATTTTTTAGGCCGTGTGCCAATTACGCCAAATATAATTACCTATCGTGGTGAAAAACGAGTTTTTCAGCTGTCAAAAAATGATCCTATAGGCTGAATTTTTGACGTTTTCTGTTAATAGAATGTTGGAGAGAGCATAATTTCAATTGATCTACCTCCAGTTATACACTGGCAGTCTTATTTATAAACTTTATACACTCTATATAATGACTCTAGGGTTATTATAGAGAGTGTATAAAGTTTATAAATAAGGCTGTTGAAGTTTAAACTATACTTCAACTGAACCTGAACGTGAGTTTAAATTTGAAGTTCAACTCATCCGGTTTCACAATAAAAATAAATAAATAAATAGGTGGCGCAACAGGCGGGTGATACCCAAGGCCAAGCTTCTCGCAACCATTCGTTTTGTGTGAGTTTCTATTTTTGGGACGAATGGAAGGGACCTACAATTTGATGCCGAGTCCGAACGGCTGAATTGAGAAGCTTTTTCATGACAGTCATACTCTCGGATGTTTGTCAGACGTTCGCGAGAGGTGGCGCAGTAGAAAAAACTTTAAGATGTAATTTGTGTTTTTCCGGGGATCGAACCTGGGATCCCTCGCACAGTAGTCCAGCACACTAACCACTGCGCTACTGCGCCCACAATATAAACTGAAATTTAATTCAATTGAACTCACTTTAACGTAATTTTATGAATAGAATTTGACAGCATTGTACAGTACTTAGCTTTTATACGACTTTTTAAAAATCGTTCCTTGTAGTTTCTGTCAAAGAATACATAAAACAACTTCAAATATTTGTCTTTTTAACAATCACCTGATCCGCGATTAAAATTCGCGCGAAAATAGCAAACAGAGTGGTTCTGGTTAAAGTTTATTGGCAATCAAAGTCATTAAAAGCGTTCCGCAAACTAACAAATAAAACATTCGTTTGAACTTAACCTAAAATTAGAAATTGCTGTTAGAAAGTAGTAGGTGTAACAATATTTTTCTCATATTTCACAGAGAAGACATTTCTAGCTTGAGTTTTCATTTATCTTCATGCTAGCTGTGCCCAAAACTTCATTCGCGACGTGAAATATAAGTACACAACGAAATCATCGAAGTTAAGCAGAACTTTTGACAAAGACAATATCACTGTATAGTAATTAGAATTACGATCAAAATTTCAAAAAAAATGGAAAATTTCTCGTACAAAATGTATAGAAAATCAATTTTTATGAATTTTCCAAATTGCCTTTAAAATTTTCCAATTTTCTCGCCGTTTATAGTTTCCGTGTTCGGAGAATAAAAACACAAGAATAAAATAAAAGCACAAATTGAAGGATCCGTTTTCGAGTTATGGGCGATCTTACTTATGCAATCTTGTTTTACCTACAGTTTGCCCTGACTTATTAGTTATCAACCCCCAGCCCAAACGATAAGAGCTAGGAAGCTGACATTTTAAAATAAATTTCGTTTTATATCATATAAGTCAGCACTAAGAAACGATTTGCAGAAATTCTGGCTCCAATATTCTAATTTTTCATCCGATCGAATTTGAGCTCGTCAGCTTTTTGTTTAGCATGCCTGACGCTGCGAGGTGGCCTGAACACCCTTTCATTTTCGCTATCCGGGTTGGCTCAAGGAGTCCTGTGGCCTTGAGTCATAAGGATAGCATAAGAGGTGGAAGGTATTTCAAAATTCGGTCGTTGCAACATCAGCTCTAACGTAAGCATCCGGTTACGACACGACACAGTTCGTTATATTTCATACAATTAAAAACAATTCTGCTTATGTCAAGTCAATGTCATTCAAAATGTCAAAGTAAAATAATAATCCCGATTTCACACTGCGATCTTAAGCGTCGATCTAAGGATAAACTCAGGATTAGCACAAATTTAGAGCAGGTTTAATGATAAACTTCACTTAAATATTGGCTTAAGTATCAATCCAGAGAATACATCGTTGCCATTAGTGAAATAAGGTTATATTTATGCCAAAATGCTATCAGAAACCCTAAATAAGCAACAAATTATGTTTGGCAGTGATGTTTAAGAGAAATGTCGTTGTATTGAATGAAATGCCCTCAAACACGCAACAACATCGACATGCTTCGCTTCCACGCACACTCGTAGTTTTAGATGGCACACACATTCGCACACAGTCGGCTTGTATATTTTTTCCAAGTTTAAATATGGACTGTGAAAACGAAAACTACTTAAGCGAAGTTTATGTTTAATCCTAAACTTAACTAAGCCGAAACTTAAGCTGCCATTGTGAAATTGGGTATAAGAGATCTACATTTTTTACTACAACTTGCTATGGAAAAATGGTATTAGACTTCATAACATCGCATAAATTTTCATTTTATTTTACAAAACTAAAGTACTTACCAAACTTTTCATAGGATCTGTATTTATTTGACACATGTAGCTGCCAGAGTCACTCAGTTGTACGTGCGAAATAAGCAGCTTCCATGTATTGTGGCCATTATGAGTTACTGATAATCTTGGATTCAGAGAAACCATATGTGTGTGTATGCCAAGTATGGCTTTGGAGTCCGATTTTATCCACGCTACCTGTAATTAGCGTAAATGCACAGCATATTTAGAAACAAAAATTAATTAGAATTTAAAATTATTTTATATGCTAAAGACCATATCACACTGTGGGTAGGTATTTATAACTTGGCGGAAATATTTGTTATTTTTATTATTGTTATGTTATTCTATCACATTCTCCAATTCCTGGGGCTAGTTCACGTAAAATGAAAACGATCGAACGACATCGTTTCAATAATAGCGGTCTATGTTGATTGCCACAGATATGATAGACAGCATTCGTAAAAACAATATCGTTTAATCGCTTTTATTTTACATGATCTGACCCCTGGTTTCCTAAACCAAAAACATTGCAACTTTAATTTAATTTGAAACGATTAGAATACTTTCATTATCTTCTCTGAACTAAGTCCCAACTGGAACAAATTCTGGTTAGCCAAAATGAACTAAGTACCACAAAATTTGGGATTTAGTTCATATAAACTAACTCCCATGATTTTTAGAAACTAAGATCGAACTCTAGAATGTACATAAAGTTCCAATATGAGAATGAATTAATAAATGAACTTACAACCCAAACCTTTTGCCACAAAAAGCTCTGCACAGAGGTTGCCTTTATACACGGAATAAGGAAGGTTATTTCAAAATTGAATCCTTAAAGGAGTAAAATGGGGAGTCAAAGTTTGTATGGGAGGGGAGGCACATTTTTATTTTTCATCATATTTTTTATTTTCGTATACTCTACAGTAAGAAATAAAGAACATCAATTTCTTCGAATTTGAAAAATTTGCTTAAGGCCCGAGTTTTTGGTGATTAAATTTTTTAAGGGGGCCTTTTTCATGACTTAAAAAATATGTTTTTCCCGTAGATAGTAATCTGCTAAAGTATTATCTGTGTTGAGATGCCAGCGCTTCACTTACAAATTGACAATATAATTGATCTATTTTCTCCATAAGGGTGTTAAATTTTTTTTCAGAGATACTAACAGCTCTTTAGGTACTTTCATAGGTAGGTTTTCTGCGCGATGCATACATATAAAAGAGCAAACTAATTATTGAAAGTGAAAGAATCTGTGAGTACCAAATTCTGAGGGCTATGCGAGCGAAATCTCGGGCTAATCTAGTTAATTCAACTAGGCTAAATCTTTTCCAATTACGCTTTTAAAATATCGACGATTACTGAAAATTCAAATAATTATTTCTTTAAACTCTATTTCAAAATAGGAAATCGTTATATTTTAACCGCCTACTGTATATATCTTCAATAACTCATTATCATTTTGTATTTCAAAAGTGATCAAAAAGAAATACATTATGTAAATCTACAACACAAGATTATATTTCATTTGATGTATCTACATTTAATATATCATGCGGATCGGTTGAGTACTTACGATCAATTTATCCCAATCTTATTAATATATAGATAGGTTTAAGTGGGCAAATTCCACGCCCCCAAAATAGAAAATTTTTCATTTCGATTTTTTTTCTTCCTTTTGTACAATGTACGTCAATTTTCTACAAAATTTCAACACTTTACGATAATCCGAAAACAGCCAGATATACTTCTTGTAAAAATTGTGTGTGCCTTTTGATTTGAACTATATATGTACTTCCAACGATTTAAAAAAATGGTGACACGTAGTTAGGCAGGCGTCGATTTTTTAAGAGACCTGGTTTTTTTTTAATTCCTTCTTCGATTTAAGTGATTTGTACTCGTATTTCACACAGTACTAGCTAAAATATGCCTGAAGTGGCTTATTACTTTAGAACGATCGGTGTGTGATCCCGGCTAGATTTTACTTTACTGCCCATTCGAAAAAAAAATACTTTTTGATTCTTTGCAATTGACTTTATTGCGCTGAGCTCAAATCTGCAAAAAAAATTTGGCTATCATTTACTGTTTGGGTGTGGCACGCCCCTAAAGTGCAAAAAATACCATATAAAATAGCTCCAACATTTCAGGAATGGAGTGTCCATTTTTTCCAAAATAATTTTTTCTATATTAAGTTGATGTACAGTAACCAATAAAAAAAAGTTTCATCAAAATCTGATCATAAACACCGGAGATAAAAAATATTTAAAAAAAACGCATAGCTTTTAGCGGTTAAGCATTCAACATAATAAAAACTTTGTATATACCCAACCTTGCACCTACTCCAAATCCTACAGCGACCACAAGCAGCGGAGTATGGGCAGTATGGCCCCCCCAACGTATCTTACTGTCTATGCGATTTTTGTAAAAAAAAGTGATGTCAGTAAAAAAAAATGTTTAAATGCAAAATATTAGCAAGTGCCTTTGAAAGTGAGTGAAATATCAGTACAAAAAAAAAACAAAAATTCACTGGTTTAAATGTTGCTGGTTTAAATTTCGGTCATTATGAACCGATTTTAATGAAACTGTTTTATAAATTAACTGCACATTTATTTAATATAAAAAAAATTAATTTTAGAACATTTGAACAATCCGTTATTGAAATTTTGCTACAATTTCATATGGTATTTTTGAAACTTTGGCAGCGTGCCACGCCCAAAAGGTGAAAGAGCTCAAATTTTTTTATTCAGATTTGTGTTTAGGTCACTGCAATCAACCGGACTATGTAAAAGTAAAGTAAAATCTTGCCGAAATCCCGTGTTTTTTTAACATTTTACCGAAAGTGTTCTTTTCTTTTACGTGTAATTTTTGAATTGCAAATTTCTGTCTGGAATATTGTAGGTACCTAATTGTGGAAGACAGGCAGATTTTTTTTTATGAAAACCAATTTCGATGGGGTTTCTTTTCGGGAAATTAAAATTTAATAACGCTTATGATAGAAGGTAATATAAAGTCCTTAGTTAATATTTATAGAAAATAATAGGAAAACGACTACTTACTCGATACTGTGCTAAGTTATTGACTATGCAGATAAATGAAATATCACGACCCTGTGGCACTGTTATATTTGACATTTCAGCGAGAAACTGCGGTTCAGAATCAGCCGCCTTATTTTGAGCTATATTCAAAAGAAAAAAAGAAATTAAAATATTTTTCTAATTTTCAGTAGTTATTACAATTAGTTTAACTTACCACACACAAATATACGAGCGACCAATAAATTGACAAGAATCACTACTGTGACATCATATTTGGAATAAGCCATTGTAACCTTTAAGTACATGTTAAAAAAAGGCTTTAATTACAAAAAATTAATTTTTGGTATAACAAACAAAATATAACTCCTGTATCCGATATACTGTGGATAAGGAAAACACAAGGTTTTTTGTATCCCTTTAAAAAAAAAAAACTCATCGCTTAAGCTGCCCATTCAGTTTGAGATGGTTGCAGGGACTGTCGATTGTGTCGCAAGCTCCATAGAGATTTAACATTTAATCGAAATGAACCCATTGAGTTGAGATGTATTGGCCCGGGAGCGTTTCTGTTAAGTTTGGACAAAATTCGACAAGGGGAAGTGGCACACCCCATATAATATTATTTGCTAAAAAGTAAAAAGTAGACGTACCTAAATCAAAAGTTCGCAAGTTTTACTATAGATGGCGCTGAATACAAACATTTCAAAAATACACTATAACTTGGGACTTAAAGTAGATCTAGCCTTGAAATTCGGTAAATAGACGTTTATTGGCTGTTAAATGAACTGTGGGCGGGATCAGACAAAATGGGCTTCACACCAATAAACAAAACACTGCAAACGCTATAGGAACTACAGTTTTTACAAGAAATTCCTCGGCACGGTACAGCTAGTTTCTCATACAAATTCCGAACTCCAGGTATTAACCAATTCTAGTATTACAATGATACAGTGATTAAAAAAAAGTAATACACCAATTCTGGCCTATTGTTATGCCTCTTGGCGGCTGAAGAGCCTGGCGGAATATAGGGGGCTATATACTACTCATACAACATATATTTTTTTTAAACAGCTCAACAGATTTGGACCATATTTTTGATCAAATGGGCATATACAAAGATTTGCATGATCCTGATGACTTAAAAAAAATACTTTAGGCTTGAAAAAAAACCAAAACTATCTCGCATTGCCAAAATATGTTAACCAAAAATTCGACCAGCTATGCACATTCTTTTGAAAAAATGGAATAATTTGAAGATATTGATATTTTTACGAAAATTTAATTTTCATGATAATGATAAACAAAAAAATATTTTAGGCTTGAAAAAATACCAAAACTATCTCGCATTGCCAAAATATGTTAACCAAAAATTCTACCAGCTGTGCACACTCTTTTGTAAAATTCCAATAAGTTGGAGAAATTGATATTTTTACGAAATTTTAATTTTGTCTGATAATGATGACCTAAACAAATATTTTAGGCTTGAAAAAAGACCAAAACTGTCTCGCATTGCCAAAATAAGTTAACCGAAAATTCGACCAGATATGCACACTCTTTTGAAAAATTGGAATAAGTTGGAGAAATTGATATTTTTACGAAAATTTAATTTTCATGATAATGATGACCTAAAAAAAATATTTTAGGCTTGAAAAAAGACCAAAACTATCTCGCATTGCCAAAATATGTTAACCAAAAATTCTACCAGCTGTGCACACTCTTTTGTAAAATTCCAATAAGTTGGAGAAATTGATATTTTTACGAAATTTTAATTTTGTCTGATAATGATGACCTAAACAAATATTTTAGGCTTGAAAAAAGACCAAAACTGTCTCGCATTGCCAAAATAAGTTAACCGAAAATTCGACCAGATATGCACACTCTTTTGAAAAATTGGAATAAGTTGGAGAAAGCGATATTTTTACGAAAATTTAATTTTCATGATAATGATGACCAAAAAAAATATTTTAGGCTTGAAAAAATACCAAAACTATCTCGCATTGCCAAAATATGTTAACCAAAAGTTCTACCAGCTGTGCACACTCTTTTGAAAAATTCCAATAAGTTGGAGAAAGCGATATTTTTACGAAATTTTAATTTTGTCTGATAATGATGACCTAAACAAATATTTTAGGCTTGAAAAAAGACCAAAACTGTCTCGCATTGCCAAAATAAGTTAACCAAAAATTCGACCAGATATGCACACTCTTTTGAAAAATTGGAATAAGTTGGAGAAATTGATATTTTTACGAAAATTTAATTTTCATGATAATGATGACCTAAAAAAAATATTTTAGGCTTGAAAAAAGACCAAAACTATCTCGCATTGCCAAAATATGTTAACCAAAAATTCTACCATCTGTGCACACTCTTTTGAAAAATTGGAAGAAGTTGGAGAAATTGATATTTTTACGAAAATTTAATTTTAATGATAATAATGACCTAAAAAAATATTTTTGGCTTGAAAAAAGACCAAAACTATCTCGCATTGCCAAAATATGTTAACCGAAAATTCGACCAGATATGCACACTCTTTTGAAAAATTGGAATAAGTTGGAGAAAGCGATATTTTTACGAAAATTTAATTTTCATGATAATGATGACCAAAAAAAATATTTTAGGCTTGAAAAAATACCAAAACTATCTCGCATTGCCAAAATATGTTAACCAAAAGTTCTACCAGCTGTGCACACTCTTTTGAAAAATTCCAATAAGTTGGAGAAAGCGATATTTTTACGAAATTTTAATTTTGTCTGATAATGATGACCTAAACAAATATTTTAGGCTTGAAAAAAGACCAAAACTGTCTCGCATTGCCAAAATAAGTTAACCGAAAATTCGACCAGATATGCACACTCTTTTGAAAAATTGGAATAAGTTGGAGAAATTGATATTTTTACGAAATTTTAATTTTCATGATAATGATGACCTAAAAAAAATACAAAAACTATCTCGCATTGCCAAGATATGTTTACCAAAAATTCTACCAGCTATGCACACTCATTTGAAAAATTGGAATAAGTTGGAGAAATTGATATTTTTACGAAAATTTAATTTTCATGATAATGATGACCTAAAAAAATATTTTAGGCTTGAAAAAAAAACCAAAACTATCTCGCATTGCCAAAATATGTTAACCAAAAATTCTACCAGCTATGCACACTCTTTTGAAAAAATTGGAATAAGTTAGAGAAATTGATATTTTTACGAAATTTTAATTTTCATGATAATGATGACCTAAAAAAAATATTTTAGGCCTGAAAAAAGACCAAAACTATCTCAGATTGCCAAAATATGTTAACCAAAAATTCTACCAGCTATGCACACTCTTTTGAAAAATTGGAATAAGATGGAGAAAGCGATATTTTTACGAAATTTTAATTTTCATGATAATGATGACCTAAAAAAAATACAAAAACTATCTCGCATTGCCAAAATATGTTAAACAAAAATTCGACCAGCTATGCACACTCTTTTGAAAAATTCGAATAAGTTGGAGAAAGCGATATTTTTACGAAATTTTAATTTTCATGATAATGATGGCCTAAAAAAAATATTTTAGGCTTGAAAAAATACCAAAACTATCTCGCATTGCCAAAATATGTTAAACAAAAATTCGACCAGCTATGCACACTCTTTTGAAAAATTGGAATAAGATGGAGAAAGCGATATTTTTACGAAATTTTAATTTTCATGATAATGATGACCTAAAAAAAATATTTTAGGCTTGAAAAAATACCAAAACTATCTCGCATTGCCAAAATATGTTAACCAAAAATTCGACCAGCTATGCACACTTTTTTGAAAAATTGGAATAAGTTGGAGAAGGCGATATTTTTACGAAATTTTAATTTTCATGATAATGATGTCCTAAAAAGAATATTTTAGGCTTGAAAAAATACCAAAACTATCTCGCATTGCCAAAATATGTTAACCAAAAATTCGACCTGTTATGAACACTCTTTTGATAAATTAGAATAAGTTGGAGAAATTGATATTTTAACGAAAATTAAATTTGCATGATAATGATGACCTAAAAAAAAATATTTTAGGATTGAAAAAATACCAAAATTATCTCGCATTGCCAAAATATGTTAACCAAAAATTCGACCTGCTATGCACACTCTTTTGATAAATTAGAATAAGTTGGAGAAATTGATATTTTAACGAAAATTAAATTTGCATGATAATGATGACCTAAAAAAAATATTTTAGGCTTGAAAAAAGACCAAAACTATCTCGCATTGCCAAAATATGTTAACCAAAAATTTTACCAGCTATGCACACTTTTTTGAAAAATTAGAATAAGTTGGAGAAATTGATATTTTTACGAAAATCTAAGTTTCATGATAATGATGACCTAAAAAAAATATTTTAGGCTTGAAAAAAGACCAAAACTATCTCGCATTGCCAAAATATGTTAACCAAAAATTTTACCAGCTATGCACACTTTTTTGAAAAATTAGAATAAGTTGGAGAAATTGATATTTTTACGAAAATCTAAGTTTCATGATAATGATGACCTAAAAAAAATATTTTAGGCTTGAAAAAATACCAAAACTATCTCGCATTGCCAAAATATGTTAACCAAAAATGTTACCAGCTATGCACACTTTTTTGAAAAATTGGAATAAGTTGGAGAAGGCGATATTTTTACGAAATTTTAATTTTCATGATAATGATGTCCTAAAAATAATATTTTAGGCTTGAAAAAATACCAAAACTATCTCGCATAGCCAAAATATGTTAACCAAAAATTCGACCTGCTATGCACACTCTTTTAATAAATTAGAATAAGTTGGAGAAATTGATATTTTAACGAAAATTAAATTAGCATGATAATGATGACGTAAAAAAAAATATTTTAGGCTTGAAAAAAGACCAAAACTATCTCGCATTGCCAAAATATGTTAACCAAAAATTTTACCAGCTATGCACACTTTTTTGAAAAATTAGAATAAGTTGGAGAAATTGATATTTTTACGAAAATTTAATTTTCATGATAATGATGACCTAAAAAAAATATTTTAGGCTTGAAAAAAGACCAAAACTATCTCGCATTGCCAAAATATGTGAACCAAAAATTGGAATAAGTTGGAGAAATTGATATTTTTACGAAAATCTAAGTTTCATGATAATGATGACCTAAAAAAAATATTTTAGGCTTGAAAAAATACCAAAACTATCTCGCATTGCCAAAATATGTTAACCAAATATGTTACCAGCTATGCACACTTTTTTGAAAAATTGGAATAAGTTGGAGAAGGCGATATTTTTACGAAATTTTAATTTTCATGATAATGATGTCCTAAAAAGAATATTTTAGGCTTGAAAAAATACCAAAACTATCTCGCATTGCCAAAATATGTTAACCAAAAATTCGACCTGCTATGCACACTCTTTTGATAAATTAGAATAAGTTGGAGAAATTGATATTTTAACGAAAATTAAATTTGCATGATAATGATGACCTAAAAAAAATATTTTAGGCTTGAAAAAAGACCAAAACTATCTCGCATTGCCAAAATATGTTAACCAAAAATGTTACCAGCTATGCACACTTTTTTGAAAAATTGGAATAAGTTGGAGAAGGCGATATTTTTACGAAATTTTAATTTTCATGATAATGATGTCCTAAAAAGAATATTTTAGGCCTGAAAAAAGACCAAAACTATCTCGCATTGCAAAAATATGTTAAACAAAAATTCTACCAGCTATGCACACTCTTTTGAAAAATTCGAATAAGATGGAGAAATTGAAATTTTTACGAAATTTTAATTTTCATGATAACTATGACCTAAACAAATATTTTAGGCCTGAAAAAAGACCAAAACTATCTCGCATTGCCAAAATATGTTAACCAAAAATGTTACCAGCTATGCACACTTTTTTGAAAAATTGGAATAAGTTGGAGAAGGCGATATTTTTACGAAAATTTAATTTTCATGATAATGATGACCTAAAAAAAATATTTTAGGCTTGAAAAAAGACCAAAACTATCTCGCATTGCCAAAATATGTGAACCAAAAATTGCAATAAGTTGGAGAAATTGATATTTTTACGAAATTTTAATTTTCATGATAACGATGACCTAAAAAAATATTTTAGGCCTGAAAAAAGACCAAAACTATCTCGCATTGCAAAAATATGTTAAACAAAAATTCTACCAGCTATGCACACTCTTTTGAAAAATTCGAATAAGTTGGAGAAATTGAAATTTTTACGAAATTTTAATTTTCATGATAACGATGACCTAAAAAAATATTTTAGGCCTGAAAAAAGACCAAAACTATCTCGCATTGCAAAAATATGTTAAACAAAAATTCTACCAGCTATGCACACTCTTTTGAAAAATTCGAATAAGTTGGAGAAATTGAAATTTTTACGAAATTTTAATTTTCATGATAACAACGATGACATGAAAAAAATATTTTAGGCCTGAAAAAATACCAAAACTATCTCAGACTTCCAAAATATGTTAACCAAAAATTCTACCAGCTATGCACACTCTTTTGAAAAATTGGAATAAGTTGGAGAAAGCGATATTTTTACGAAATTTTAATTTTCATGATAATGATGACCTAAAAAAATATTTTAGGCCTGAAAAAAGACCAAAACTATCTCGCATTGCAAAAATATGTTAACCAAAAATTCTACCAGCTATGCACACTCTTTTGAAAAATTGGAATAAGTTGGAGAAATTGAAATTTTTACGAAATTTTAATTTTCATGATAACGATGACCTAAAAAAATATTTTAGGCCTGAAAAAAGACCAAAACTATCTCGCATTGCAAAAATATGTTAAACAAAAATTCTACCAGCTATGCACACTCTTTTGAAAAATTGGAATAAGTTGGAGAAATTGAAATTTTTACGAAATTTTAATTTTCATGATAACGATGACCTAAAAAAATATTTTAGGCCTGAAAAAAGACCAAAACTATCTCGCATTGCAAAAATATGTGAAACAAAAATTCTACCAGCTATGCACACTCTTTTGAAAAATTCGAATAAGTTGGAGAAATTGAAATTTTTACGAAATTTTAATTTTCATGATAACGATGACTTAAAAAAAATATTTTAGGCTTGAAAAATACCAAAAATTCGACCAGCTATGCACACTCTTTTGAAAAATTAGAATAAGTTGGAGAAGGCGATATTTTTACGAAAATTAAATTTTCATGATAACGATGACCTAAAAAAATATTTTAGGCCTGAAAAAAGACCAAAACTATCTCGCATTGCAAAAATATGTTAAACAAAAATTCTACCAGCTATGCACACTCTTTTGAAAAATTGGAATAAGTTGGAGAAATTGAAATTTTTACGAAATTTTAATTTTCATGATAACGATGACCTAAAAAAATATTTTAGGCCTGAAAAAAGACCAAAACTATCTCGCATTGCAAAAATATGTTAAACAAAAATTCTACCAGCTATGCACACTCTTTTGAAAAATTGGAATAAGTTGGAGAAATTGAAATTTTTACGAAATTTTAATTTTCATGATAACGATGACCTAAAAAAATATTTTAGGCCTGAAAAAAGACCAAAACTATCTCGCATTGCAAAAATATGTTAAACAAAAATTCTACCAGCTATGCACACTCTTTTGAAAAATTGGAATAAGTTGGAGAAATTGAAATTTTTACGAAATTTTAATTTTCATGATAACGATGACCTAAAAAAATATTTTAGGCCTGAAAAAAGACCAAAACTATCTCGCATTGCAAAAATATGTTAAACAAAAATTCTACCAGCTATGCACACTCTTTTGAAAAATTGGAATAAGTTGGAGAAGGCGATATTTTTACGAAAATTAAATTTTCATGATAACGATGACCTAAAAAAATATTTTAGGCCTGAAAAAAGACCAAAACTATCTCGCATTGCAAAAATATGTTAAACAAAAATTCTACCAGCTATGCACACTCTTTTGAAAAATTCGAATAAGTTGGAGAAATTGAAATTTTTACGAAATTTTAATTTTCATGATAACGATGACCTAAAAAAATATTTTAGGCCTGAAAAAAGACCAAAACTATCTCGCATTGCAAAAATATGTTAAACAAAAATTCTACCAGCTATGCACACTCTTTTGAAAAATTCGAATAAGTTGGAGAAATCGATATTTTTACGAAATTTTAATTTTCATGATAACGATGACCTAAAAAAAATATTTTAGGCCTGAAAAAAGACCAAAACTATCTCAGATTGCCAAAATATGTTAACCAAAAATTCTACCAGCTATGCACACTCTTTTGAAAAATTAGAATAAGTTGGAGAAATCGATATTTTTACGAAATTTTAATTTTCATGATAACGATGACCTAAAAAAAATATTTTAGGCCTGAAAAAAGACCAAAACTATCTCAGATTGCCAAAATATGTTAACCAAAAATTCGACCAGCTATGCACACTCTTTGGAAAAATTAGAATAAGTCTGAGAAGGCGATATTTTTACGAAAATTACATTTTCATGATAATGATGACCTAAAAAAATATTTTAGGATTGAAAAAAGACCAAAACTATCTCGCATTGCAAAAATATGTTAAACAAAAATTCTACCAGCTATGCACACTCTTTTGAAAAATTGGAATAAGTTGGAGAAATTGAAATTTTTACGAAATTTTAATTTTCATGATAACGATGACCTAAAAAAATATTTTAGGCCTGAAAAACACCAAAAATTCGACCAGCTATGCACACTCTTTTGAAAAATTAGAATAAGTTGGAGAAGGCGATATTTTTACGAAAATTAAATTTTCATGATAATGATGACATAAAAAAAATATTTTAGGCCTGAAAAACACCAAAAATTCGACCAGCTATGCACACTCTTTTGAAAAATTAGAATAAGTTGGAGAAGGCGATATTTTTACGAAAATTAAATTTTCATGATAACGATGACCTAAAAAAATATTTTAGGCCTGAAAAAAGACCAAAACTATCTCGCATTGCAAAAATATGTTAAACAAAAATTCTACCAGCTATGCACACTCTTTTGAAAAATTCGAATAAGTTGGAGAAATTGAAATTTTTACGAAATTTTAATTTTCATGATAACGATGACCTAAAAAAAATATTTTAGGACTGAAAAAAGACGAAAACTATCTCAGATTGCCAAAAAATTCGACCAGCTATGAAAAATTGGAATAAGTTGGAGAATTTGATATTTTTACGAAATTTTAATTTTCATGATAATGATGACCATATTTTAGGCTTCAAAAAAAACCAAAACTATCTCGCATTGCCAAAATATGTTAACCAAAAATTCGACCAGCTATGCACACTCTTTGGAAAAATTAGAATAAGTCTGAGAAGGCGATATTTTTACGAAAATTAAATTTTCATGATAATGATGACCTAAAAAAAATATTTTAGGCTTGAAAAAATACCAAAACTATCTCGCATTGCCAAAATATGTTAACAAAAATTCTACCAGCTATGCACACTCTTTTGAAAAATTCGAATAAGTTGGAGAAATTGAAATTTTTACGAAATTTTAATTTTCATGATAACGATGACTTAAAAAAAATATTTTAGGCCTGAAAAAATACCAAAACTATCTCAGACTGCAAAATATGTTAACCAAAAATTCTACCAGCTATGCACACTCTTTTGAAAAATTGGAATAAGTTGGAGAAAGCGATATTTTTACGAAATTTTAATTTTCATGATAATGATGACCTAAAAAAATATTTTAGGCCTGAAAAAAGACCAAAACTATCTCGCATTGCCAAAATATGTGAACCAAAAATTCTACCAGCTATGCACACTCTTTTGAAAAAATTGGAATAAGTTAGAGAAATTGATATTTTTACGAAAATTTAATTTTCATGATACTGATGACCTAAAAAAAATATTTTAGGCTTGAAAAAATACCAAAACTATCTCGCATTGCCAAAATATGTTAACCAAAAATTCTACCAGCTATGCACACTCTTTTGAAAAATTGGAATAATTTGAAGAAATAGATATTTTTTCGAAAATTTAATTTTCATGATAATGATGACCTAAAAAAAATACAAAAACTATCTCGCATTGCCAAAATATGTTAACCAAAAATTCTACCAGCTTTGCGCACTCTTTTGAAAAATTGGAATAAGTTGGAGAAGGCGATATTTTTACGAAAATTTAATTTTCATGATAATGATGACCTAAAAAAAATATTTTAGGCCTGAAAAAAGACCAAAACTATCTCGCATTGCAAAAATATGTTAAACAAAAATTCTACCAGCTATGCACACTCTTTTGAAAAATTCGAATAAGTTGGAGAAATCGATATTTTTACGAAATTTTAATTTTCATGATAACGATGACCTAAAAAAAATATTTTAGGCCTGAAAAAAGACCAAAACTATCTCAGATTGCCAAAATATGTTAACCAAAAATTCTACCAGCTATGCACACTCTTTTGAAAAATTGGAATAATTTGAAGAAATAGATATTTTTTCGAAATTTTAATTTTCATGATAATGATGACCTAAAAAAAATACAAAAACTATCTCGCATTGCCAAAATATGTTAAACAAAAATTCTACCAGCTATGCACACTCTTTTGAAAAATTCGAATAAGTTGGAGAAATCGATATTTTTACGAAATTTTAATTTTCATGATAACGATGACCTAAAAAAAATATTTTAGGCCTGAAAAAAGACCAAAACTATCTCGCATTGCAAAAATATGTTAAACAAAAATTCTACCAGCTATGCACACTCTTTTGAAAAATTCGAATAAGTTGGAGAAATCGATATTTTTACGAAATTTTAATTTTCATGATAACGATGACCTAAAAAAAATATTTTAGGCCTGAAAAAAGACCAAAACTATCTCAGATTGCCAAAATATGTTAACCAAAAATTCTACCAGCTATGCACACTCTTTTGAAAAATTGGAATAATTTGAAGAAATAGATATTTTTTCGAAATTTTAATTTTCATGATAATGATGACCTAAAAAAAATACAAAAACTATCTCGCATTGCCAAAATATGTTAAACAAAAATTCTACCAGCTATGCACACTCTTTTGAAAAATTGGAATAAGTTGGAGAAAGCGATATTTTTACGAAATTTTAATTTTCATGATAATGATGACCTAAAAAAAATATTCTAGGCTTGAAAAATACCAAAAATTCGACCAGCTATGCACACTTTTTTGAAAAATTGGAATAAGTTGGAAAAAGCGATATTTTTACGAAATTTTAATTTTCATGATAACGATGACTTAAAAAAAATATTTTAGGCTTGAAAAATACCAAAAATTGGACCAGCTATGCACACTCTTTTGAAAAATTGGAATAATTTGAAGAAATAGATATTTTTTCGAAAATTTAATTTTCATGATAATGATGACCTAAAAAAAATACAAAAACTATCTCGCATTGCCAAAATATGTTAACCAAAAATTCTACCAGCTTTGCGCACTCTTTTGAAAAATTGGAATAAGTTGGAGAAGGCGATATTTTTACGAAAATTTAATTTTCATGATAATGATGACCTAAAAAAATATTTTAGGCCTGAAAAAAGACCAAAACTATCTCGCATTGCCAAAATATGTTAAACAAAAATTCTACCAGCTATGCACACTCTTTTGAAAAATTGGAATAATTTGAAGAAATAGATATTTTTTCGAAAATTTAATTTTCATGATAATGATGACCTAAAAAAAATACCAAAACTATCTCGCATTGCCAAAATATGTTAACCAAAAATTCTACCAGCTATGCACACTCTTTTGAAAAATTGGAATAAGTTGGAGAAATCGATATTTTTACGAAATTTTAATTTTCATGATAACGATGACCTAAAAAAAATATTTTAGGCCTGAAAAAAGACCAAAACTATCTCAGATTGCCAAAATATGTTAACCAAAAATTCTACCAGCTATGCACACTTTTTTGAAAAATTGGAATAAGTTGGAAAAAGCGATATTTTTACGAAATTTTAATTTTCATGATAACGATGACTTAAAAAAAATATTTTAGGCTTGAAAAATACCAAAAATTCGACCAGCTATGCACACTCTTTTGAAAAATTGGAATAATTTGAAGAAATAGATATTTTTTCGAAAATTTAATTTTCATGATAATGATGACCTAAAAAAAATACAAAAACTATCTCGCATTGCCAAAATATGTTAACCAAAAATTCTACCAGCTTTGCGCACTCTTTTGAAAAATTGGAATAAGTTGGAGAAGGCGATATTTTTACGAAAATTTAATTTTCATGATAATGATGACCTAAAAAAAATATTTTAGGCCTGAAAAAAGACCAAAACTATCTCGCATTGCCAAAATATGTTAAACAAAAATTCTACCAGCTATGCACACTCTTTTGAAAAATTGGAATAATTTGAAGAAATAGATATTTTTTCGAAAATTTAATTTTCATGATAATGATGACCTAAAAAAATACAAAAACTATCTCGCATTGCCAAAATATGTTAACCAAAAATTCTACCAGCTTTGCGCACTCTTTTGAAAAATTAGAATAAGTTGGAGAAGGCGATATTTTTACGAAAATTAAAATTTTCATGATAACGATGACCTAAAAAAATATTTTAGGCCTGAAAAAAGACCAAAACTATCTCGCATTGCAAAAATATGTTAACCAAAAATTCTACCAGCTATGCACACTCTTTTGAAAAATTCGAATAAGTTGGAGAAATTGAAATTTTTACGAAATTTTAATTTTCATGATAACGATGACTTAAAAAAAATATTTTAGGCCTCAAAAATACCAAAAATTCGACCAGCTATGCACACGCTTTTGAAAAATTAGAATAAGTTGGAGAAGGCGATATTTTTACGAAAATTAAATTTTCATGATAACGATGACCTAAAAAAATATTTTAGGCCTGAAAAAAGACCAAAACTATCTCGCATTGCAAAAATATGTTAACCAAAAATTCTACCAGCTATGCACACTCTTTTGAAAAATTCGAATAAGTTGGAGAAATTGAAATTTTTACGAAATTTTAATTTTCATGATAACGATGACCTAAAAAAAATATTTTAGGACTGAAAAAAGACCAAAACTATCTCAGATTGCCAAAAAATTCGACCAGCTATGAAAAATTGGAATAAGTTGGAGAATTTGATATTTTTACGAAATTTTAATTTTCATGATAATGATGACCATATTTTAGGCTTCAAAAAAGACCAAAACTATCTCGCATTGCCAAAATATGTTAACCAAAAATTCGACCAGCTATGCACACTCTTTGGAAAAATTAGAATAAGTTGGAGAAATTGAAATTTTTACGAAATTTAAATTTTCATGATAACGATGACCTAAAAAAATATTTTAGGCCTGAAAAAAGACCAAAACTATCTCAGATTGCCAAAATATGTTAACCAAAAATTTTACCAGCTATGCACACTTTTTTGAAAAATTGGAATAAGTTTGAGAAAGCGATATTTTTACGAAATTTTAATATTCATGATAACGATGACTTAAAAAAAATATTTTAGGCCTGAAAAAAGACCAAAACTATCTCAGATTGCCAAAATATGTTAACCAAAAATTCGACCAGCTATGCACACTCTTTTGAAAAGTTCGAATAAGTTGGAGAAATTGAAATTTTTACGAAATTTTAAATTTCATGATAACGATGACCTAAAAAAATATTTTAGGACTGAAAAAAGACCAAAACTATCTCAGATTGCCAAAATATGTTAACCAAAAATTCGACCAGCTATGCACACTTTTTTGAAAAATTCGAATAAGTTGGAGAAATTGAAATTTTTACGAAATTTAAATTTTCATGATAACGATGACCTAAAAAAATATTTTAGGCCTGAAAAAAGACCAAAACTATCTCAGATTGCAAAAATATGTTAACCAAAAATTCGACCAGCTATGCACACTCTTTTGAAAAATTCGAATAAGTTGGAGAAATTGAAATTTTTACGAAATTTTAATTTTCATGATAACGATGACCTAAAAAAATATTTTAGGACTGAAAAAAGACCAAAACTATCTCAGATTGCCAAAAAATTCGACCAGCTATGAAAAATTGGAATAAGTTGGAGAATTTGATATTTTTACGAAATTTTAATTTTCATGATAATGATGACCATATTTTAGGCTTCAAAAAAGACCAAAACTATCTCGCATTGCCAAAATATGTTAACCAAAAATTCGACCAGCTATGCACACTCTTTGGAAAAATTAGAATAAGTCTGAGAAGGCGATATTTTTACGAAAATTAAATTTTCATGATAATGATGACCTAAAAAAAATATTTTAGGATTGAAAAAAGACCAAAACTATCTCGCATTGCCAAAATATGTTAACCAAAAATTGGACCAGCTATGCACACTCTTTTGAAAAATTCGAATAAGTTGGAGAAATTGAAATTTTTACGAAATTTTAAATTTCATGATAACGATGACCTAAAAAAATATTTTAGGACTGAAAAAAGACCAAAACTATCTCAGATTGCCAAAATATGTTAACCAAAAATTTTACCAGCTATGCACACTTTTTTGAAAAATTGGAATAAGTTGGAGAAATCGATATTTTTACGAAATTTTAATTTTCATGATAACGATGACCTAAAAAAAATATTTTAGGACTGAAAAAAGACCAAAACTATCTCAGATTGCCAAAAAATTCGACCAGCTATGAAAAATTGGAATAAGTTGGAGAATTTGATATTTTTACGAAATTTTAATTTTCATGATAATGATGACCATATTTTAGGCTTCAAAAAAGACCAAAACTATCTCGCATTGCCAAAATATGTTAACCAAAAATTCGACCAGCTATGCACACTCTTTGGAAAAATTAGAATAAGTCTGAGAAGGCGATATTTTTACGAAAATTAAATTTTCATGATAATGATGACCTAAAAAAAATATTTTAGGATTGAAAAAAGACCAAAACTATCTCGCATTGCCAAAATATGTTAACCAAAAATTCGACCAGCTATGCACACTCTTTTGAAAAATTCGAATAAGTTGGAGAAATTAAAATTTTTACGAAATTTAAATTTTCATGATAACGATGACCTAAAAAAATATTTTATGCCTGAAAAAAGACCAAAACTATCTCAGATTGCAAAAATATGTTAACCAAAAATTCGACCAGCTATGCACACTCTTTTGAAAAATTCGAATAAGTTGGAGAAATTGAAATTTTTACGAAATTTAAATTTTCATGATAACGATGAGCTAAAAAAATATTTTAGGCCTGAAAAAAGACCAAAACTATCTCAGATTGCCAAAATATGTTAACCAAAAATTCTACCAGCTATGCACACTCTTTTGAAAAATTAGAATAAGTTGGAGAAATTGAAATTTTTACGAAATTTAAATTTTCATGATAACGATGAGCTAAAAAAATATTTTAGGCCTGAAAAAAGACCAAAACTATCTCGCATTGCAAAAATATGTTAAACAAAAATTCGACCAGCTATGCACACTCTTTTGAAAAGTTCGAATAAGTTGGAGAAATTGAAATTTTTACGAAATTTTAAATTTCATGATAACGATGACCTAAAAAAATATTTTAGGACTGAAAAAAGACCAAAACTATCTCAGATTGCCAAAATATGTTAACCAAAAATTCGACCAGCTATGCACACTTTTTTGAAAAATTCGAATAAGTTGGAGAAATTGAAATTTTTACGAAATTTAAATTTTCATGATAACGATGACCTAAAAAAATATTTTAGGCCTGAAAAAAGACCAAAACTATCTCAGATTGCAAAAATATGTTAACCAAAAATTCGACCAGCTATGCACACTCTTTTGAAAAATTCGAATAAGTTGGAGAAATTGAAATTTTTACGAAATTTTAATTTTCATGATAACGATGACCTAAAAAAATATTTTAGGACTGAAAAAAGACCAAAACTATCTCAGATTGCCAAAAAATTCGACCAGCTATGAAAAATTGGAATAAGTTGGAGAATTTGATATTTTTACGAAATTTTAATTTTCATGATAATGATGACCATATTTTAGGCTTCAAAAAAGACCAAAACTATCTCGCATTGCCAAAATATGTTAACCAAAAATTCGACCAGCTATGCACACTCTTTGGAAAAATTAGAATAAGTCTGAGAAGGCGATATTTTTACGAAAATTAAATTTTCATGATAATGATGACCTAAAAAAAATATTTTAGGATTGAAAAAAGACCAAAACTATCTCGCATTGCCAAAATATGTTAACCAAAAATTGGACCAGCTATGCACACTCTTTTGAAAAATTCGAATAAGTTGGAGAAATTGAAATTTTTACGAAATTTAAATTTTCATGATAACGATGACCTAAAAAAAATATTTTAGGCCTGAAAAAAGACCAAAACTATCTCGCATTGCAAAAATATGTTAAATAAAAATTCTACCAGCTATGCACACTCTTTTGAAAAATTCGAATAAGTTGGAGAAATTGAAATTTTTACGAAATTTTAATTTTCATGATAACGATGACCTAAAAAAAATATTTTAGGACTGAAAAAAGACCAAAACTATCTCAGATTGCCAAAAAATTCGACCAGCTATGAAAAATTGGAATAAGTTGGAGAATTTGATATTTTTACGAAATTTTAATTTTCATGATAATGATGACCATATTTTAGGCTTCAAAAAAGACCAAAACTATCTCGCATTGCCAAAATATGTTAACCAAAAATTCGACCAGCTATGCACACTCTTTTGAAAAATTCGAATAAGTTGGAGAAATTAAAATTTTTACGAAATTTAAATTTTCATGATAACGATGACCTAAAAAAATATTTTATGCCTGAAAAAAGACCAAAACTATCTCAGATTGCAAAAATATGTTAACCAAAAATTCGACCAGCTATGCACACTCTTTTGAAAAATTCGAATAAGTTGGAGAAATTGAAATTTTTACGAAATTTAAATTTTCATGATAACGATGACCTAAAAAAATATTTTAGGCCTGAAAAAAGACCAAAACTATCTCAGATTGCAAAAATATGTTAACCAAAAATTCGACCAGCTATGCACACTCTTTTGAAAAATTCGAATAAGTTGGAGAAATTGAAATTTTTACGAAATTTAAATTTTCATGATAACGATGACCTAAAAAAATATTTTAGGCCTGAAAAAAGACCAAAACTATCTCAGATTGCAAAAATATGTTAACCAAAAATTCGACCAGCTATGCACACTCTTTTGAAAAATTCGAATAAGTTGGAGAAATTGAAATTTTTACGAAATTTAAATTTTCATGATAACGATGAGCTAAAAAAATATTTTAGGCCTGAAAAAAGACCAAAACTATCTCAGATTGCCAAAATATGTTAACCAAAAATTCGACCAGCTATGCACACTCTTTTGAAAAATTCGAATAAGTTGGAGAAATTGAAATTTTTACGAAATTTAAATTTTCATGATAACGATGACCTAAAAAAATATTTTAGGCCTGAAAAAAGACCAAAACTATCTCAGATTGCAAAAATATGTTAACCAAAAATTCGACCAGCTATGCACACTCTTTTGAAAAATTCGAATAAGTTGGAGAAATTGAAATTTTTACGAAATTTAAATTTTCATGATAACGATGAGCTAAAAAAATATTTTAGGCCTGAAAAAAGACCAAAACTATCTCAGATTGCCAAAATATGTTAACCAAAAATTCTACCAGCTATGCACACTCTTTTGAAAAATTCGAATAAGTTGGAGAAATTGAAATTTTTACGAAATTTTAATTTTCATGATAACGATGACCTAAAAAAATATTTTAGGACTGAAAAAAGACCAAAACTATCTCAGATTGCCAAAAAATTCGACCAGCTATGAAAAATTGGAATAAGTTGGAGAATTTGATATTTTTACGAAATTTTAATTTTCATGATAATGATGACCATATTTTAGGCTTCAAAAAAGACCAAAACTATCTCGCATTGCCAAAATATGTTAACCAAAAATTCGACCAGCTATGCACACTCTTTGGAAAAATTAGAATAAGTCTGAGAAGGCGATATTTTTACGAAAATTAAATTTTCATGATAATGATGACCTAAAAAAAATATTTTAGAATTGAAAAAAGACCAAAACTATCTCGCATTGCCAAAATATGTTAACCAAAAATTGGACCAGCTATGCACACTCTTTTGAAAAATTGGAATAAGTTGGAGAAGGCGATATTTTTACGAAATTTTAATTTTCATGATAACGATGACCTAAAAAAAATATTTTAGGCCTGAAAAAAGACCAAAACTATCTCAGATTGCCAAAATATGTTAACCAAAAATTCGACCAGCTATGCACACTCTTTTGAAAAATTAGAATAAGTTGGGGAAGGCGATATTTTTACGAAAATTAAATTTTCATGATAATGATGACCTAAAAAAAATATTTTAGGCCTGAAAAAAGACCAAAACTATCTCGCATTGCCAAAATATGTTAAACAAAAATTCTACCAGCTATGCACACTCTTTTGAAAAATTGGAATAAGTTGGAGAAATTGATATTTTTACGAAATTTTAATTTTCATAAAAATGATGGCCTAAAAAATATTTTACGTAGGCTTGAAAAAAGGCCAAAACTATCTCGCGTTGCCAAAATATGTGAACCAAAAATTCTACCAGCTATGCACACTCTTTTGAAAAATTCGAATAAGTTGGAGAAATCGATATTTTTACGAAATTTTAATTTTCTTGATAATGATGACCTAAAAAAATATTTCAGGCATGAAAAAAGACCAAAACTATCACGCATTGCCAAAATATGTTAACCAAAAATTCTACCAGCTATGCACACTCTTTTGAAAAATTGGAAGAAATTCGAGAAATTGATATTTTTACGAAAATTTAATTTTTATGATAATGATGACCTAAAAAAAATATTTTAGGCTTGAAAAAATACCAAAACTATCTCGCATTGCCAAAATATGTTTACCAAAAATTCTACCAGCTATGCACACTCTTTTGAAAAATTGGAATAATTTGAAGAAATAGATATTTTTTCGAAAATTTAATTTTCATGATAATGATGACCTAAAAAAAATATTTTAGGCTTGAAAAAATACCAAAACTATCTCGCATTGCCAAAATATGTTAACCAAAAATTCTACCAGTTATGCACACTCTTTTGAAAAATTGGAAGAAATTCGAGAAATTGATATTTTTACGAAAATTTAATTTTCATGATAATGATGACCTAAAAAATATATTTTAGGCCTGAAAAAAGACCAAAACTATCTCGCATTGCCAAAATATGTTAACCAAAAATTCTACCAGCTATGCACACTCTTTTGAAAAATTAGAATAAGTTGGGGAAGGCGATATTTTTACGAAAATTAAATTTTCATGATAATGATGACCTAAAAAAAATATTTTAGGCCTGAAAAAAGACCAAAACTATCTCGCATTGCCAAAATATGTTAACCAAAAATTCTACCAGCTATGCACACTCTTTTGAAAAATTAGAATAAGTTGGGGAAGGCGATATTTTTACGAAAATTAAATTTTCTTGATAATGATGGCCTAAAAAAAATATTTTAGGCCTGAAAAAAGACCAAAACTATCTCGCATTGCCAAAATATGTTAACCAAAAATTCTACCAGCTATGCACACTCTTTTGAAAAATTAGAATAAGTTGGGGAAGGCGATATTTTTACGAAAATTAAATTTTCATGATAATGATGACCTAAAAAAAATATTTTAGGCCTGAAAAAAGACCAAAACTATCTCGCATTGCCAAAATATGTTAACCAAAAATTCTACCAGCTATGCACACTCTTTTGAAAAATTAGAATAAGTTGGGGAAGGCGATATTTTTACGAAAATTAAATTTTCATGATAATGATGACCTAAAAAAAATATTTTAGGCCTGAAAAAAGACCAAAACTATCTCGCATTGCCAAAATATGTTAACCAAAAATTCTACCAGCTATGCACACTCTTTTGAAAAATTAGAATAAGTTGGGGAAGGCGATATTTTTACGAAAATTAAATTTTCATGATAATGATGACCTAAAAAAAATATTTTAGGCCTGAAAAAAGACCAAAACTATCTCGCATTGCCAAAATATGTTAACCAAAAATTCTACCAGCTATGCACACTCTTTTGAAAAATTAGAATAAGTTGGGGAAGGCGATATTTTTACGAAAATTAAATTTTCTTGATAATGATGACCTAAAAAAAATATTTTAGGCCTGAAAAAAGACCAAAACTATCTCGCATTGCCAAAATATGTTAACCAAAAATTCTACCAGCTATGCACACTCTTTTGAAAAATTAGAATAAGTTGGGGAAGGCGATATTTTTACGAAAATTAAATTTTCATGATAATGATGACCTAAAAAAAATATTTTAGGCCTGAAAAAAGACCAAAACTATCTCGCATTGCCAAAATATGTTAACCAAAAATTCTACCAGCTATGCACACTCTTTTGAAAAATTAGAATAAGTTGGGGAAGGCGATATTTTTACGAAAATTAAATTTTCATGATAATGATGACCTAAAAAAATATTTTAGGCCTGAAAAAAGACCAAAACTATCTCGCATTGCCAAAATATGTTAACCAAAAATTCTACCAGCTATGCACACTCTTTTAAAAAATTAGAATAAGTTGGGGAAGGCGATATTTTTACGAAAATTAAATTTTCTTGATAATGATGACCTAAAAAAAATATTTTAGGCCTGAAAAAAGACCAAAACTATCTCGCATTGCCAAAATATGTTAACCAAAAATTCTACCAGCTATGCACACTCTTTTGAAAAATTAGAATAAGTTGGGGAAGGCGATATTTTTACGAAAATTAAATTTTCATGATAATGATGACCTAAAAAAAATATTTTAGGCTTGAAAAAAGACCAAAACTATCTCGCATTGCCAAAATATGTTAACCAAAAATTCTACCAGCTATGCACACTCTTTTGAAAAATTAGAATAAGTTGGAGAAAGCGATATTTTTACGAAATTTTAATTTTCATGATAACGATGACTTAAAAAAAATATTTTAGGCCTGAAAAAAGACCAAAACTATCTCGCATTGCCAAAATATGTTAACCAAAAATTCTACCAGCTATGCACACTCTTTTGAAAAAATAGGAATAAGTTAGAGAAATTGATATTTTTACGAAAATTTAATTTTCATGATACTGATGACCTAAAAAAAATATTTTAGGCTTGAAAAAATACCAAAACTATCTCGCATTGCCAAAATATGTGAACCAAAAATTCTACCAGCTATGCACACTCTTTTGAAAAAATAGGAATAAGTTAGAGAAATTGATATTTTTACGAAAATTTAATTTTCATGATACTGATGACCTAAAAAAAATATTTTAGGCTTGAAAAAATACCAAAACTATCTCGCATTGCCAAAATATGTTAACCAAAAATTCTACCAGCTATGCACACTCTTTTGAAAAATTAGAATAAGTTGGGGAAGGCGATATTTTTACGAAAATTAAATTTTCTTGATAATGATGACCTAAAAAAAATATTTTAGGCCTGAAAAAAGACCAAAACTATCTCGCATTGCCAAAATATGTTAACCAAAAATTCTACCAGCTATGCACACTCTTTTGAAAAATTGGAATAATTTGAAGAAATAGATATTTTTTCGAAAATTTAATTTTCATGATAATGATGACCTAAAAAAAATACAAAAACTATCTCGCATTGCCAAAATATGTTAACCAAAAATTATACCAGCTTTGCGCACTCTTTTGAAAAATTGGAATAAGTTGGAGAAGGCGATATTTTTACGAAAATTTAATTTTCATGATAATGATGACCTAAAAAAAATATTTTAGGCTTGAAAAAATACCAAAACTATCTCGCATTGCCAAAATATGTGAACCAAAAATTCTACCAGCTATGCACACTCTTTTGAAAAAATTGGAATAAGTTAGAGAAATTGATATTTTTACGAAAATTTAATTTTCATGATACTGATGACCTAAAAAAAATATTTTAGGCTTGAAAAAATACCAAAACTATCTCGCATTGCCAAAATATGTTAACCAAAAATTCTACCAGCTATGCACACTCTTTTGAAAAATTGGAATAATTTGAAGAAATAGATATTTTTTCGAAAATTTAATTTTCATGATAATGATGACCTAAAAAAAATACAAAAACTATCTCGCATTGCCAAAATATGTTAACCAAAAATTCTACCAGCTTTGCGCACTCTTTTAAAAAATTGGAATAAGTTGGAGAAGGCGATATTTTTACGAAAATTTAATTTTCATGATAATGATGACCTAAAAAAATATTTTAGGCCTGAAAAAAGACCAAAACTATCTCGCATTGCCAAAATATGTTAAACAAAAATTCTACCAGCTATGCACACTCTTTTTTCATGATAATGATGACCTAAAAAAAATATTCTAGGCTTGAAAAATACCAAAAATTCGACCAGCTATGCACACTTTTTTGAAAAATTGGAATAAGTTGGAAAAAGCGATATTTTTACGAAATTTTAATTTTCATGATAACGATGACTTAAAAAAAATATTTTAGGCTTGAAAAATACCAAAAATTCGACCAGCTATGCACACTCTTTTGAAAAATTGGAATAATTTGAAGAAATAGATATTTTTTCGAAAATTTAATTTTCATGATAATGATTACCTAAAAAAAATACAAAAACTATCTCGCATTGCCAAAATATGTTAACCAAAAATTCTACCAGCTTTGCGCACTCTTTTGAAAAATTGGAATAAGTTGGAGAAGGCGATATTTTTACGAAAATTTAATTTTCATGATAATGATGACCTAAAAAAATATTTTAGGCCTGAAAAAAGACCAAAACTATCTCGCATTGCCAAAATATGTTAACCAAAAATTCTACCAGCTATGCACACTCTTTTGAAAAATTCGAATAAGTTGGAGAAATTGAAATTTTTACGAAATTTTAATTTTCATGAAAACGATGACCTAAAAAAATATTTTAGGCCTGAAAAAAGACCAAAACTATCTCGCATTGCAAAAATATGTTAAACAAAAATTCTACCAGCTATGCACACTCTTTTGAAAAATTCGAATAAGTTGGAGAAATCGATATTTTTACGAAATTTTAATTTTCATGATAACGATGACCTAAAAAAAATATTTTAGGACTGAAAAAAGACCAAAACTATCTCAGATTGCCAAAAAATTCGACCAGCTATGAAAAATTGGAATAAGTTGGAGAATTTGATATTTTTACGAAATTTTAATTTTCATGATAATGATGACCATATTTTAGGCTTCAAAAAAGACCAAAACTATCTCGCATTGCCAAAATATGTTAACCAAAAATTCGACCAGCTATGCACACTCTTTTGAAAAATTCGAATAAGTTGGAGAAATTAAAATTTTTACGAAATTTAAATTTTCATGATAACGATGACCTAAAAAAATATTTTATGCCTGAAAAAAGACCAAAACTATCTCAGATTGCAAAAATATGTTAACCAAAAATTCGACCAGCTATGCACACTCTTTTGAAAAATTCGAATAAGTTGGAGAAATTGAAATTTTTACGAAATTTAAATTTTCATGATAACGATGACCTAAAAAAATATTTTAGGCCTGAAAAAAGACCAAAACTATCTCAGATTGCAAAAATATGTTAACCAAAAATTCGACCAGCTATGCACACTCTTTTGAAAAATTCGAATAAGTTGGAGAAATTGAAATTTTTACGAAATTTAAATTTTCATGATAACGATGACCTAAAAAAATATTTTAGGCCTGAAAAAAGACCAAAACTATCTCAGATTGCAAAAATATGTTAACCAAAAATTCGACCAGCTATGCACACTCTTTTGAAAAATTCGAATAAGTTGGAGAAATTGAAATTTTTACGAAATTTAAATTTTCATGATAACGATGAGCTAAAAAAATATTTTAGGCCTGAAAAAAGACCAAAACCATCTCAGATTGCCAAAATATGTTAACCAAAAATTCGACCAGCTATGCACACTCTTTTGAAAAATTCGAATAAGTTGGAGAAATTGAAATTTTTACGAAATTTAAATTTTCATGATAACGATGACCTAAAAAAATATTTTAGGCCTGAAAAAAGACCAAAACTATCTCAGATTGCAAAAATATGTTAACCAAAAATTCGACCAGCTATGCACACTCTTTTGAAAAATTCGAATAAGTTGGAGAAATTGAAATTTTTACGAAATTTAAATTTTCATGATAACGATGAGCTAAAAAAATATTTTAGGCCTGAAAAAAGACCAAAACTATCTCAGATTGCCAAAATATGTTAACCAAAAATTCTACCAGCTATGCACACTCTTTTGAAAAATTCGAATAAGTTGGAGAAATTGAAATTTTTACGAAATTTTAATTTTCATGATAACGATGACCTAAAAAAATATTTTAGGCCTGAAAAAAGACCAAAACTATCTCAGATTGCAAAAATATGTTAACCAAAAATTCGACCAGCTATGCACACTCTTTTGAAAAATTCGAATAAGTTGGAGAAATTGAAATTTTTACGAAATTTAAATTTTCATGATAACGATGAGCTAAAAAAATATTTTAGGCCTGAAAAAAGACCAAAACTATCTCAGATTGCCAAAATATGTTAACCAAAAATTCTACCAGCTATGCACACTCTTTTGAAAAATTAGAATAAGTTGGAGAAATTGAAATTTTTACGAAATTTTAATTTTCATGATAACGATGACCTAAAAAAATATTTTAGGCCTGAAAAAAGACCAAAACTATCTCAGATTGCAAAAATATGTTAACCAAAAATTCGACCAGCTATGCACACTCTTTTGAAAAATTCGAATAAGTTGGAGAAATTGAAATTTTTACGAAATTTAAATTTTCATGATAACGATGAGCTAAAAAAATATTTTAGGCCTGAAAAAAGACCAAAACTATCTCAGATTGCCAAAATATGTTAACCAAAAATTCTACCAGCTATGCACACTCTTTTGAAAAATTCGAATAAGTTGGAGAAATTGAAATTTTTACGAAATTTTAATTTTCATGATAACGATGACCTAAAAAAATATTTTAGGACTGAAAAAAGACCAAAACTATCTCAGATTGCCAAAAAATTCGACCAGCTATGAAAAATTGGAATAAGTTGGAGAATTTGATATTTTTACGAAATTTTAATTTTCATGATAATGATGACCATATTTTAGGCTTCAAAAAAGACCAAAACTATCTCGCATTGCCAAAATATGTTAACCAAAAATTCGACCAGCTATGCACACTCTTTGGAAAAATTAGAATAAGTCTGAGAAGGCGATATTTTTACGAAAATTAAATTTTCATGATAATGATGACCTAAAAAAAATATTTTAGGATTGAAAAAAGACCAAAACTATCTCGCATTGCCAAAATATGTTAACCAAAAATTGGACCAGCTATGCACACTCTTTTGAAAAATTGGAATAAGTTGGAGAAGGCGATATTTTTACGAAATTTTAATTTTCATGATAACGATGACCTAAAAAAAATATTTTAGGCCTGAAAAAAGACCAAAACTATCTCAGATTGCCAAAATATGTTAACCAAAAATTCGACCAGCTATGCACACTCTTTTGAAAAATTAGAATAAGTTGGGGAAGGCGATATTTTTACGAAAATTAAATTTTCATGATAATGATGACCTAAAAAAAATATTTTAGGCCTGAAAAAAGACCAAAACTATCTCGCATTGCCAAAATATGTTAAACAAAAATTCTACCAGCTATGCACACTCTTTTGAAAAATTGGAATAAGTTGGAGAAATTGATATTTTTACGAAATTTTAATTTTCATAAAAATGATGGCCTAAAAAATATTTTACGTAGGCTTGAAAAAAGGCCAAAACTATCTCGCATTGCCAAAATATGTGAACCAAAAATTCTACCAGCTATGCACACTCTTTTGAAAAATTCGAATAAGTTGGAGAAATCGATATTTTTACGAAATTTTAATTTTCTTGATAATGATGACCTAAAAAAATATTTCAGGCATGAAAAAAGACCAAAACTATCACGCATTGCCAAAATATGTTAACCAAAAATTCTACCAGCTATGCACACTCTTTTGAAAAATTGGAAGAAATTCGAGAAATTGATATTTTTACGAAAATTTAATTTTCATGATAATGATGACCTAAAAAATATATTTTAGGCCTGAAAAAAGACCAAAACTATCTCGCATTGCCAAAATATGTTAACCAAAAATTCTACCAGCTATGCACACTCTTTTGAAAAATTAGAATAAGTTGGGGAAGGCGATATTTTTACGAAAATTAAATTTTCATGATAATGATGACCTAAAAAAAATATTTTAGGCCTGAAAAAAGACCAAAACTATCTCGCATTGCCAAAATATGTTTACCAAAAATTCTACCAGCTATGCACACTCTTTTGAAAAATTGGAATAATTTGAAGAAATAGATATTTTTTCGAAAATTTAATTTTCATGATAATGATGACCTAAAAAAAATATTTTAGGCTTGAAAAAATACCAAAACTATCTCGCATTGCCAAAATATGTTAACCAAAAATTCTACCAGTTATGCACACTCTTTTGAAAAATTGGAAGAAATTCGAGAAATTGATATTTTTACGAAAATTTAATTTTCATGATAATGATGACCTAAAAAATATATTTTAGGCCTGAAAAAAGACCAAAACTATCTCGCATTGCCAAAATATGTTAACCAAAAATTCTACCAGCTATGCACACTCTTTTGAAAAATTAGAATAAGTTGGGGAAGGCGATATTTTTACGAAAATTAAATTTTCATGATAATGATGACCTAAAAAAAATATTTTAGGCCTGAAAAAAGACCAAAACTATCTCGCATTGCCAAAATATGTTAACCAAAAATTCTACCAGCTATGCACACTCTTTTGAAAAATTAGAATAAGTTGGGGAAGGCGATATTTTTACGAAAATTAAATTTTCTTGATAATGATGGCCTAAAAAAAATATTTTAGGCCTGAAAAAAGACCAAAACTATCTCGCATTGCCAAAATATGTTAACCAAAAATTCTACCAGCTATGCACACTCTTTTGAAAAATTAGAATAAGTTGGGGAAGGCGATATTTTTACGAAAATTAAATTTTCATGATAATGATGACCTAAAAAAAATATTTTAGGCCTGAAAAAAGACCAAAACTATCTCGCATTGCCAAAATATGTTAACCAAAAATTCTACCAGCTATGCACACTCTTTTGAAAAATTAGAATAAGTTGGGGAAGGCGATATTTTTACGAAAATTAAATTTTCATGATAATGATGACCTAAAAAAAATATTTTAGGCCTGAAAAAAGACCAAAACTATCTCGCATTGCCAAAATATGTTAACCAAAAATTCTACCAGCTATGCACACTCTTTTGAAAAATTAGAATAAGTTGGGGAAGGCGATATTTTTACGAAAATTAAATTTTCATGATAATGATGACCTAAAAAAAATATTTTAGGCCCGAAAAAAGACCAAAACTATCTCGCATTGCCAAAATATGTTAACCAAAAATTCTACCAGCTATGCACACTCTTTTGAAAAATTAGAATAAGTTGGGGAAGGCGATATTTTTACGAAAATTAAATTTTCTTGATAATGATGACCTAAAAAAAATATTTTAGGCCTGAAAAAAGACCAAAACTATCTCGCATTGCCAAAATATGTTAACCAAAAATTCTACCAGCTATGCACACTCTTTTGAAAAATTAGAATAAGTTGGGGAAGGCGATATTTTTACGAAAATTAAATTTTCATGATAATGATGACCTAAAAAAAATATTTTAGGCCTGAAAAAAGACCAAAACTATCTCGCATTGCCAAAATATGTTAACCAAAAATTCTACCAGCTATGCACACTCTTTTGAAAAATTAGAATAAGTTGGGGAAGGCGATATTTTTACGAAAATTAAATTTTCATGATAATGATGACCTAAAAAAATATTTTAGGCCTGAAAAAAGACCAAAACTATCTCGCATTGCCAAAATATGTTAACCAAAAATTCTACCAGCTATGCACACTCTTTTAAAAAATTAGAATAAGTTGGGGAAGGCGATATTTTTACGAAAATTAAATTTTCTTGATAATGATGACCTAAAAAAAATATTTTAGGCCTGAAAAAAGACCAAAACTATCTCGCATTGCCAAAATATGTTAACCAAAAATTCTACCAGCTATGCACACTCTTTTGAAAAATTAGAATAAGTTGGGGAAGGCGATATTTTTACGAAAATTAAATTTTCATGATAATGATGACCTAAAAAAAATATTTTAGGCTTGAAAAAAGACCAAAACTATCTCGCATTGCCAAAATATGTTAACCAAAAATTCTACCAGCTATGCACACTCTTTTGAAAAATTAGAATAAGTTGGAGAAAGCGATATTTTTACGAAATTTTAATTTTCATGATAACGATGACTTAAAAAAAATATTTTAGGCCTGAAAAAAGACCAAAACTATCTCGCATTGCCAAAATATGTTAACCAAAAATTCTACCAGCTATGCACACTCTTTTGAAAAAATAGGAATAAGTTAGAGAAATTGATATTTTTACGAAAATTTAATTTTCATGATACTGATGACCTAAAAAAAATATTTTAGGCTTGAAAAAATACCAAAACTATCTCGCATTGCCAAAATATGTGAACCAAAAATTCTACCAGCTATGCACACTCTTTTGAAAAAATAGGAATAAGTTAGAGAAATTGATATTTTTACGAAAATTTAATTTTCATGATACTGATGACCTAAAAAAAATATTTTAGGCTTGAAAAAATACCAAAACTATCTCGCATTGCCAAAATATGTTAACCAAAAATTCTACCAGCTATGCACACTCTTTTGAAAAATTAGAATAAGTTGGGGAAGGCGATATTTTTACGAAAATTAAATTTTCTTGATAATGATGACCTAAAAAAAATATTTTAGGCCTGAAAAAAGACCAAAACTATCTCGCATTGCCAAAATATGTTAACCAAAAATTCTACCAGCTATGCACACTCTTTTGAAAAATTAGAATAAGTTGGAGAAAGCGATATTTTTACGAAATTTTAATTTTCATGATAACGATGACTTAAAAAAAATATTTTAGGCCTGAAAAAAGACCAAAACTATCTCGCATTGCCAAAATATGTTAACCAAAAATTCTACCAGCTATGCACACTCTTTTGAAAAAATAGGAATAAGTTAGAGAAATTGATATTTTTACGAAAATTTAATTTTCATGATACTGATGACCTAAAAAAAATATTTTAGGCTTGAAAAAATACCAAAACTATCTCGCATTGCCAAAATATGTGAACCAAAAATTCTACCAGCTATGCACACTCTTTTGAAAAATTGGAATAATTTGAAGAAATAGATATTTTTTCGAAAATTTAATTTTCATGATAATGATGACCTAAAAAAAATACAAAAACTATCTCGCATTGCCAAAATATGTTAACCAAAAATTCTACCAGCTTTGCGCACTCTTTTGAAAAATTGGAATAAGTTGGAGAAGGCGATATTTTTACGAAAATTTAATTTTCATGATAATGATGACCTAAAAAAATATTTTAGGCCTGAAAAAAGACCAAAACTATCTCGCATTGCCAAAATATGTTAAACAAAAATTCTACCAGCTATGCACACTCTTTTTTCATGATAATGATGACCTAAAAAAAATATTCTAGGCTTGAAAAATACCAAAAATTCGACCAGCTATGCACACTTTTTTGAAAAATTGGAATAAGTTGGAAAAAGCGATATTTTTACGAAATTTTAATTTTCATGATAACGATGACTTAAAAAAAATATTTTAGGCTTGAAAAATACCAAAAATTCGACCAGCTATGCACACTCTTTTGAAAAATTGGAATAATTTGAAGAAATAGATATTTTTTCGAAAATTTAATTTTCATGATAATGATTACCTAAAAAAAATACAAAAACTATCTCGCATTGCCAAAATATGTTAACCAAAAATTCTACCAGCTTTGCGCACTCTTTTGAAAAATTGGAATAAGTTGGAGAAGGCGATATTTTTACGAAAATTTAATTTTCATGATAATGATGACCTAAAAAAATATTTTAGGCCTGAAAAAAGACCAAAACTATCTCGCATTGCCAAAATATGTTAACCAAAAATTCTACCAGCTATGCACACTCTTTTGAAAAATTCGAATAAGTTGGAGAAATTGAAATTTTTACGAAATTTTAATTTTCATGATAACGATGACCTAAAAAAATATTTTAGGCCTGAAAAAAGACCAAAACTATCTCGCATTGCAAAAATATGTTAAACAAAAATTCTACCAGCTATGCACACTCTTTTGAAAAATTCGAATAAGTTGGAGAAATCGATATTTTTACGAAATTTTAATTTTCATGATAACGATGACCTAAAAAAAATATTTTAGGCCTGAAAAAAGACCAAAACTATCTCAGATTGCCAAAATATGTTAACCAAAAATTCTACCAGCTATGCACACTCTTTTGAAAAATTCGAATAAGTTGGAGAAAGCGATATTTTTACGAAATTTTAATTTTCATGATAATGATGACCTAAAAAAAATATTTTAGGCCCGAAAAAAGACCAAAACTATCTCAGATTACCAAAAATTCTACCAGCTATGCACACTCTTTTGAAAAATTGGAATAAGTTGGAGAAATCGATATTTTTACGAAATTTTAATTTTCATGATAACGATGACCTAAAAAAAATATTTTAGGCCTGAAAAAAGACCAAAACTATCTCAGATTGCCAAAATATGTTAACCAAAAATTTTACCAGCTATGCACACTTTTTTGAAAAATTGGAATAAGTTGGAAAAAGCGATATTTTTACGAAATTTTAATTTTCATGATAACGATGACTTAAAAAAAATATTTTAGGCTTGAAAAATACCAAAAATTCGACCAGCTATGCACACTCTTTTGAAAAATTGGAATAATTTGAAGAAATAGATATTTTTTCGAAAATTTAATTTTCATGATAATGATGACCTAAAAAAAATACAAAAACTATCTCGCATTGCCAAAATATGTTAACCAAAAATTCTACCAGCTTTGCGCACTCTTTTGAAAAATTGGAATAAGTTGGAGAAGGCGATATTTTTACGAAAATTTAATTTTCATGATAATGATGACCTAAAAAAATATTTTAGGCCTGAAAAAAGACCAAAACTATCTCGCATTGCCAAAATATGTTAAACAAAAATTCTACCAGCTATGCACACTCTTTTGAAAAATTGGAATAATTTGAAGAAATAGATATTTTTTCGAAAATTTAATTTTCATGATAATGATGACCTAAAAAAAATACAAAAACTATCTCGCATTGCCAAAATATGTTAACCAAAAATTCTACCAGCTTTGCGCACTCTTTTGAAAAATTGGAATAAGTTGGAGAAGGCGATATTTTTACGAAAATTTAATTTTCATGATAATGATGACCTAAAAAAAATATTTTAGGCCTGAAAAAAGACCAAAACTATCTCGCATTGCCAAAATATGTTAAACAAAAATTCTACCAGCTATGCACACTCTTTTGAAAAATTGGAATAAGTTGGAGAAAGCGATATTTTTACGAAATTTTAATTTTCATGATAATGATGACCTAAAAAAAATATTCTAGGCTTGAAAAATACCAAAAATTCGACCAGCTTTGCGCACTCTTTTGAAAAATTCGAATAAGTTGGAGAAAGCGATATTTTTACGAAATTTTAATTTTCATGATAATGATGACCTAAAAAAAATATTTTAGGCCCGAAAAAAGACCAAAACTATCTCAGATTACCAAAAATTCTACCAGCTATGCACACTCTTTTGAAAAATTGGAATAAGTTGGAGAAATCGATATTTTTACGAAATTTTAATTTTCATGATAACGATGACCTAAAAAAAATATTTTAGGCCTGAAAAAAGACCAAAACTATCTCGCATTGCAAAAATATGTTAAACAAAAATTCTACCAGCTATGCACACTCTTTTGAAAAATTCGAATAAGTTGGAGAAATTGAAATTTTTACGAAATTTTAATTTTCATGATAACGATGACCTAAAAAAATATTTTAGGCCTGAAAAAAGACCAAAACTATCTCGCATTGCAAAAATATGTTAAACAAAAATTCTACCAGCTATGCACACTCTTTTGAAAAATTCGAATAAGTTGGAGAAATCGATATTTTTACGAAATTTTAATTTTCATGATAACGATGACCTAAAAAAAATATTTTAGGCCTGAAAAAAGACCAAAACTATCTCAGATTGCCAAAATATGTTAACCAAAAATTCTACCAGCTATGCACACTCTTTTGAAAAATTCGAATAAGTTGGAGAAAGCGATATTTTTACGAAATTTTAATTTTCATGATAATGATGACCTAAAAAAAATATTTTAGGCCCGAAAAAAGACCAAAACTATCTCAGATTACCAAAAATTCTACCAGCTATGCACACTCTTTTGAAAAATTGGAATAAGTTGGAGAAATCGATATTTTTACGAAATTTTAATTTTCATGATAACGATGACCTAAAAAAAATATTTTAGGCCTGAAAAAAGACCAAAACTATCTCAGATTGCCAAAATATGTTAACCAAAAATTTTACCAGCTATGCACACTTTTTTGAAAAATTGGAATAAGTTGGAAAAAGCGATATTTTTACGAAATTTTAATTTTCATGATAACGATGACTTAAAAAAAATATTTTAGGCTTGAAAAATACCAAAAATTCGACCAGCTATGCACACTCTTTTGAAAAATTAGAATAAGTTGGAGAAGGCGATATTTTTACGAAAATTAAATTTTCATGATAATGATGACCTAAAAAAAATATTCTAGGCTTGAAAAAAGATCAAAACTATCTCGCATTGCCAAAATATGTTAAACAAAAATTCTACCAGCTATGCACACTCTTTTGAAAAATTGGAATAAGTTGGAGAAATTGCAATTTTTACGAAATTTTAATTTTCATGATAACGATGACCTAAAAAAATATTTTAGGCCTGAAAAAAGACCAAAACTATCTCGCATTGCCAATATATGTTAACCAAAAATTCTACCAGCTATGCACACTCTTTTGAAAAATTGGAATAAGTTGGAGAAATTGCAATTTTTACGAAATTTTAATTTTCATGATAACGATGACCTAAAAAAATATTTTAGGCCTGAAAAAAGACCAAAACTATCTCGCATTGCCAAAATATGTAAACCAAAAATTCGACTAGCTATGCACTCTCCTTTGAAAAATTGGAATAAGTTGGAGAAATTATTATTTTTACGAAATTTTAATTTTCATGATAATGATGACCTAAAAAAATATTCTAGGCTTGAAAAAAGACCAAAACAGTTCCGCATTGCCAAAAGATGTAAACCAAAAACTGGGCCAGCTATACACATACTTTTAAAAATTGGGAACCTTTGAACAAAGCGATATTTTCTCGATATTTTAATTTTCATGATACTGACGACTAAAAAAAATATATTAAAAGCCTGAAAAAGACCGAAACAATCTCGCATTGCCAATATATATTTACCAAAATTTGGGCCGGTTATGCAAAAAATTGGAAAAACTTTGAGAAAGCGATATTTTTACAAAATTTTTATTTTCATGAGACTGATGACTTAATAAAAATATGTGAGGCTTGAAAAAAGACCAAAACTATCTCACATTGCCAAAATATGTTAACCAAAAATTTTACCAGCTATGCACACTTTTTTGAAAAATTGGAATAAGTTGGAAAAAGCGATATTTTTACGAAATTTTAATTTTCATGATAACGATGACTTAAAAAAAATATTTTAGGCTTGAAAAATACCAAAAATTCGACCAGCTATGCACACTCTTTTGAAAAATTAGAATAAGTTGGAGAAGGCGATATTTTTACGAAAATTAAATTTTCATGATAATGATGACCTAAAAAAAATATTCTAGGCTTGAAAAAAGATCAAAACTATCTCGCATTGCCAAAATATGTTAAACAAAAATTCTACCAGCTATGCACACTCTTTTGAAAAATTGGAATAAGTTGGAGAAATTGCAATTTTTACGAAATTTTAATTTTCATGATAACGATGACCTAAAAAAATATTTTAGGCCTGAAAAAAGACCAAAACTATCTCGCATTGCCAAAATATGTAAACCAAAAATTCGACTAGCTATGCACTCTCCTTTGAAAAATTGGAATAAGTTGGAGAAATTATTATTTTTACGAAATTTTAATTTTCATGATAATGATGACCTAAAAAAATATTCTAGGCTTGAAAAAAGACCAAAACAGTTCCGCATTGCCAAAAGATGTAAACCAAAAACTGGGCCAGCTATACACATACTTTTAAAAATTGGGAACCTTTGAACAAAGCGATATTTTCTCGATATTTTAATTTTCATGATACTGACGACTAAAAAAAATATATTAAAAGCCTGAAAAAGACCGAAACAATCTCGCATTGCCAATATATATTTACCAAAATTTGGGCCGGTTATGCAAAAAATTGGAAAAACTTTGAGAAAGCGATATTTTTACAAAATTTTTATTTTCATGAGACTGATGACTTAATAAAAATATGTGAGGCTTGAAAAAAGACCAAAACTATCTCACATTGCCAAAATGTGTTAACCAAAAATTGGGCTAGCTATGGGCCTACTTATAAAAAAAATTGGAAAGAGCATAACAGCTGAAATTTTTTCAATTTTCCAATTTTAGTGTAACTAATGCTCTAAACAAAATTGTTTACTCTTGAAAACAAAACCACACTGTCAAAATTAGTTAACCGAAAATGAGGAGTTGTTGACCTTCTTTAGAAAACTTGCAAAAGCCAGAAAAATCAGATTTTTTTTACAAACTTTTTCATGTTACTGCGGTTCCCAAAAAAAAACTGTTTTAAAAAGATGAGAGACATTCTTTATTGCAAAAATATGGGAACGAACAGTTAGGCCAACTGTGAACGTTCTTTTAAAAAATTGCAAGAAGAAAATAAATCATAATTTTACAAGAAAATCTTTCTATTTTTCTTTCGAAAACAATGAGATAGAAAAAAAAACTATTTTGGCGCAAGGAGGCTTTCTGTTGATCCTTGAAGCGGATATTTTTTAAATTTTCACAAAAGATTCCATTAGTTCGTCATACTAGTATAGTATTCTTGATCACTATAGAAGAGGGATCGTTAAAAAAATTATATTTGCTGTCTTACGGAAGGACATATTAGTTCTACATAGCACCATATTTCGACTTGACAAATTCATGATCTATATAATTTGTTTATGAATCACAATAATTTATGTAAATAACAATAAAACATTCATACCTGTAAATGGATCTATTGCGTGTAAAGTAATGAAATTACCGGCCACTTTGTGTTGATTGTCTGTTTATCTGCATACTTCAAGAAATGTATATTTATATTGCAAAAAAAGGATTCACTTGTCGAAATCGTTCAAATATTTTGTTTAGAATATCGCATCAGGTTGATAGGATAAATTCTTTACCGAATTCCGCGGGTTTTTAAAATCACCACTGTTATCGCTACACACGAGTAACAACTATAGACATATTTATAAAGCAATTTCGCCTTTAAAGCCTTTATAAGCTTTTAAATTAGTTGTTTCCAATAACTCATTCAGTGAGTTAATAATCCAATCGTCAAATACACACAGGGACAGGAGAAGTCTTCTTCTGAGTACCGAATGTACCGAATTGAAAGACGTGTGATAAACCGAACTGAACCACGTGAAATTCTGTTTATTACTAAAAATGCTTATTTAATATCAACAAGGGTATGAAATTAGATAGCTTATACTAGTAACGAGAGAAAAAGTATGGGCTATACTTCGGGAAAATAACTTGAACAGAATGTGGTGGAGTAAAATAAACACGTTCCACAAGTACAAAAGAAACAATCCACCATGTGGGTTCCTTCGATTATAATATGCACTGTTTTGTGTATATGTGGAAGAATACACACTTGCCATGTGCCAATTATTCCACCAGAATAAAAGTTCCATTTCGGGTAATAATACCATTTCACCTTATTTCAGAATAATTCAATTTTTATTTTCCCCACTGATAGGCATGCGCTATGATTGAATTTGAAAGCAAATATCAGACCGGTCCACAAGATTAAATAGTGTCTGCACCCGTTTCTTCGACTAGTGGTAAGGACTATGGTAGTATCGCCCAGCACTGAACATATAGGTATATCAATATAGATATTTTACATACCTACATAAATGCATAAGCTTGTTGTATATGCCGAAAACAAATGTTCAACTATTTTTGTTTTTACATTCTAGAGTTAAATGTGAAATTTAGTCGAAAACACAGAGACTACTTCACTCGAACAAGCAACAACACCGATTTGTCTAGTTCGGTTCAGCCTTTCTACCTACTGCACTGCCGATGGTGTATCTTTCTCGTAAAATTGTTAATACTCACGGTATGAACAATTTGTTATAATGAAACAATTTTCTTCTCTCATATACGTACGCGTACCGTATATGCCCCACATTGTTACATAGGATTAGGAGTATCTCAAAGGAACCCCTTTGAACATTTTTATCATTTTTCGAGTTTTATGTAGGTAGGTGTAGTTTAGCTACATTAGGTGTAACACATCATTTTAAGGATATTTTGCGGAAAACTCCCAAAAACAAAAACTATCTGTTTAGTCCTTAGATGCTTCTGTATAATATATTTCTAAAGTATTCATCAATATCACGCATACGCATCTTCAAACCACAATTGCTGCTTCGTCTTTTTTTTTGGATTATAGTTTCGGCAAACTACATTGAATGAACCCTCTCTCTAATCAATTATGAAGGGTGGATTTTGACAAAAGATTACAAGTCTCTAATGCATTCAAATAAATGTATTTGTTGAGCAAAATTATATTCTGCGACGCTATTCTGTGCGCCAAATAAAGGGGTAATATTGTGTACCAATTTTGTACATCAATAGTAAATTAAATGTATAGAAACTAATGAATACAAATAAAAGTCTACCATCCAGATTTGTTTCTAATTCGTTCCTATTCTGCTACGTTTTTATGACTTTTAATGACGCTAATCCACCTAGTCAGATAATAGGATATTCTATTCTTCCGCCTAATTCTTCCTCGCATCTTGATAAGACTTAAATATAAACCGTTACAATACGACGCATACAAGTATATGTATTTATAAATAGTAGGTTTGTATCTACTTAAGAAAATTGAATGTTTTTTTCCCTAATATTATATATTTCGAAAGTTATTTATATATTTGCAAAAAAAAACATTCGATTGTCATCAATCAATGATTTTTTTATAAAAAGGAAGTTGTCTTGTTGAGGTATATTAATATGAAACTTATTATCGCGTGGGCAGATATTTACAAGTACGTTAAACTTATATTTGACGACGTGATGAAGTTTAGTTTTTCAAATTTATTTAGAATAATTGAGCATTGCTAATAATGTTGAGATTTTACTTCAATTTTAATGTAAATAAATGGAATTTTTATATAAAAAATATATTTAAATACATAATGAATGAATATTGGCTGTTCATTGTATTTGTAGAATTCGCTAATTTAAATTTTACATTTAACCGCTGATCTAAATAGAAATAGTTTAAGCTTAAAAAAAACGAAACAATTTCGTGTTTTTAAAATATGATAATGACAAATTAGTTCAGCTTTGGAATATATTTTACAAAAAAAAAATATTTAGAAAAATTTGGAATAAGCCGAGCAATTTTATATTCTTACGAACACTTAATTTTACAAGCAAAACTTATATGCATTTTGAATTTTTTTTATTTCATCAATTTGAGGTTATAAGTCATATTTTTCTAAGACGAGTTTGCTAAGAAAATAGATTTTTTTAAAAGATTCGAATTATTAAGGAAGGTGTCAGATCAAAAATAAATATTTTAGCACAGGTGATCTGAGATAAACAGCTTTGAAAGTCTCGTTATAGATAAGAGAATATCTTTGACCATGATCATAGAAAAAGAATCGCTAGAAAAAATTGTTCTGTCTTATAAAAGGTGTAACTATGCGTTTGAGAAGGGTCGCAAATCTTTATGATAAAGCAATCCGGGCTATGGGCTGGTTCAGGCGACAGCGCAATACAAATTTAAAAATCAGAACAAATATTTTCAACTCCTTTAAATATATCCTGGTCAAAGACGGAAGGTAAATCATATGGATTTGGAGTCCCAAATGTTGTCGCTACGACTCCTTGGCCACCCACCCCATCCATTTAAATACTTTGGCCGATAGTTTATTGTATCTACCCTAAGTTAGACGCGCGCATCTTCACCGCGATCCATGAGTTATGCAAATAAAAATTAAGCCATCGTTTTTCAAACACGCAAATTTTAAATTTAAATAATAAAAATAAGTATGGCTCAGTTTTTCATGATTAAACAGCAAATAGAAAAAAAATGGATAAAACTAAGTATTATTTTATCCGGATACATGCAGTGTGTTCCAGGCAGAGGTTCTGGCCGTGCTCAAAGCCGCGGATCTACTTGATATGGGATCAATATCCAACAAGAATATCGCTATCTAAATTGATAGTCAGGCTGCCCTAAAGGCGCTAGAGTCCTTTATCATCAAATCTGACCTAGTCAGGAGCTGCCGCACAATGCTCAGAGCATTATGCGCGCAGAACCAAGTCAGATTGTGTTGGGTACCCGGACACTGTAATATTGAGGGTAACGAAAGGGCTGATGTTCTGGCCAAAACCGGAGCAGAGCTTCCACCTAATGAAACAATTGAGGGCATTAGACCACCAATAGCCGTGGCCAAGAGAATTATTCTCGAGAATATTAAAAACAGGGCAGATCAGAGATGGTTGAATATAGTAGGGTACAGGGTCTCTAAGGCTCTGTGGCCTAAGCTAGATCGGAAAAAATCTGTAGAATTACTAAGGCTCAGTAGATCAAGGCTACGAATGGTAATAGGGATACTATCCGGGCACTGTCTTCTAAGGAGGCACGCTATGAGATTAGGTCTAACAGATACAGATTGCTTGGGCTAAGTGGTTTAGGTTATTTGACCGTTAAGGTTCCCCAGCGATGGCGATGGGTCCAATATGGTGCCTAGTCCAATGTGATGAACTCACACCCTATTCAACCTAACTTAAGTATTATTTTATATTTAAACAAAACTAAAATAAAAACTAAAACTTAGAGTCCAAAATTTTAAATTTCTTCAAAAATGAGTTTAAGTGTTAAAGTTAGGCGATAGGTATTAATTGTATGAATAGAAAAAGAAATCAAATGAGTATAGGCACCTTGAACGCTCTCTTACCTTGGTACGATATTTTACCGTTTGGGCGTGGTATGCCATATAAAATTATGTAGTACGAAAATTTCAATAACGCATTGTCCAAGTTTTATAAAACTAATTTTTTTATAATCACCTTATAGCACCGGTTTTAATGATTCGATTTTTTTATTAGTTAACTGCACATTTAATGAACATAATAAATATAATGTTGTAAAAATTTGACTCTCCATTCCTGAAATGTTGGTACTATTTCATATAGTATTTTTTAACTTTGGACGCGTGCCACGCCCAAACGGTAAGAGAGCGCCAATTTTTTTTACAGAATTCAGCTTAGTGCGTTAAAGTCAATCGGATTAAAAGAAACAAAAAATATTTTTTTTCGAATGGCCAGTAAGTAAAATCTAGGCGAGAAAGATATTGTTTTCGTACAAAATTCCGAACTCGAGATTTTACTTAATTGTGATATTACGATGATAGGGAAACTCAAAAAAAATATGCTCCCGAAATTCTATCCATCCATATGTTTGTCTGTCACTTGGACGGATTTATTTCAAACTTAGTATTTAAGGTTTGTGGGCTCGCCGCTAGGAGGCATTTAAAACAATTGAATTTTTTTTGAAAACGTCTTTAACGATTTCAACCAAACTGATATTTGAGTTATTAGCCGTGTTTTATTATCGCTAATCAACCATATGGATCATCCTATGAAAATAAAACGATCCAGATTATAAAAAAATTAGATTTTGGAATTTTAGTACCCCTGATTTATTTCTGACTGATTTCTGATTTCTGATTTCCCCCGTTGTCTAAATTCTTGTTTGTCTTGAAAAGTTTTTAAAAACTTAAAAATAAATTTTACATTTACTATTTATTAGTATTTATACTTGCTTTATTTGGATGTTTGATGCCATCTTGCGCACAGGTGTTTATCTGTGTTCAAGAGCGACACGTCCGGCTAAAGCAGAAATAAAACACTATATAATTTGTTTACTATACTATTTTGTATCATCAACTCAATCAAGTATTTGTTTGTATGTTTAATAATAATATTATTATTGCTTTGGAAATTTAGAAATTAAAATATAAACTATTATACTATTATACTATTATACTATTATACTATGTTCTACTGGTTCAATATCCGGCTCGAAGGACCATGTTTCGACAGCTGGTGGACTGTATAATATTTTTATATTTGCTCAATATTCCTCCTTAATAGTTTATGTTTTAATTTCCAAATTTCCAAAGCAATAATAATATTATTAGTAAACATACAAACAAATACTTGATTGAGTTGATGATACAAAATAATATAGTAAACAAATTATATAGTGTTTTATTTCTGCTTCAGCTGGACGTGTCGGTCTTGAACAATCTGTATTCACCATTGGTATTCACATTTTAATGGCGTTGCCATTCGTGGGTTTTATTTTGCTTTACTCAACTTTTAGGAATTTCGACTAACATCAAACTGCGCTTATTTTATTTTTTTTTTTTGCTACTGAATTGCTAAAAACTACACTAATGTATAGATGGATTATTTTGTTTTGGAGAATTTTCGTTTAATCACATTAAATTCGCAGTTGCAAATTTTTAGTCTGCCATTTTACAATGCGGCAATTCCGTACTTGAACAGAAGTACAAACATTCAGAAGTAAAAATTACTTAACAGCTTAGGGTTTTGAGATTCGATATCTGGATTACGAAAATTTAACCCAATAGAATACAGGCTCTCGTAGATTTGTTGTAGAGCGAGTAAGTGGATGATCCATATGGATCATTAGCGATAATAAAACACAGCTAATATTTCCAAAATGCAATTTTCGATTTGAATAAAAATGTAACTGGCAAATAATGCTTATATTCTAAAAAACATCTTGTACTCAGTTTTCAGCTAAACAGTTGAAGAACCGTGCTTTTCAAACCCAAAATTGTAATATAAATTTGCATAATTTTAGAAAAAATCGCTCTAACGATTTTGATCGAAATACATACATATTTAAAACAACAAGTATTCCAAACGTTCTTAGTTTTTCTCAAAAAATGCAAATAAATTGGTTTTATAAATATTTCCCAAAAATGACTACCCAAATACAGATCCACTCACGGTCATGGTATATATGTATACCATATAGCAACCACAAAACATTTTAATTACTCTGAGAAAGTTTCGTGCGACCCAGTCGTGCACTTTATTTTTAATGTGTTGCATTTTATTCCAACATAATGTACTGTATACAGTTTGTAACTTAAAAAAAATTATAAAAAGTTTATAAAAAAAATTATAAATATTAAAAAATTGTTTCCATTTCTTTCAAAAAAAAAGAAGTTATTTTATATAATGTATGTTTTTTTTAACTATTTGAAGGCAGAAAAAATGCAAATTCAAATTTTAGGAAATTTCCTATATTGGAAACCCGACCCAAAAATATTTATTTGATTCACAATTAAAATAGAAATAAAAAAGTATTAGAGTATATATACATATATGTATATTACATAGATGTGTACATATTTAAAAGTGTAAAAGGTTTGGTCAAACCAAAGAATATTAAAATAAATACACTGGTCGGCATAAGTATTTTGACAAAACTAAAGTTAATTCTACTCATAATTTTAACTTACTTCATGTAAATTTTGGTATCAATGGAAATTCCGTTTGAATGATACAAGACTTTCCTTAGCCCATTAAGAATTAGAATTTTTGTAAAAGTCTACTTTTTTTACTTTTTTCCTCGGTTCAAAAAAAAATGTTTTGATGCAAAAAGTTTCTTCAAACAATTCTAATAGTGACAGCAAAAAAAAATGTTCAAAAATCTCTTCGCTAATATTTTTTATCATTTTTTGAATGGGGTGAATCTCAGAAAAATTTTGTATGAAAAGAAGGAAAAAGTGACTAAAATAGTCATTTTTAGGAATTTTCAAAAAATCATAAAAAATATTAGCGAAGAGATTTTTGAAAAGTTTTTTTTTTGCAGTCACTATTAGAATTGTTTGGAGAAACTTTTTGCATCAAAACATTGATACCGAGGAAAAAAAGTCAAAAAAGTAGACCTTGACAAAAATTCTAAATTCTAAAATTTTTAAATGGGTACTAAATGGGTTAAGGGAAGTTTTGTATCATTCAAACGGAATATAAATGACCTTTCCATTAATGCCAAAATTTACATGAAGTAAGTTTCAAATTATGTGCAAAATTAATTTTAGTTTTGTCAAAATACTTATGCCGACCAGTGTATTCTTAGAAATTGTATGTATGCAAAATGTAGTTAAATTTTTATTTCATTTACGGGTGAATTTATTTACTTTGTCCCACATTTTGGCTTTTTGGATCTGAGCACTTTATTCCGAAAAGATTTTAGCTAAACAATTCCCAAAACCCTCTTCAAGGAGCGTGGTGCAATAAATAATCAAACGTCTTTTATTATCTATAACTCTTTTTGTTTGATTTGATAATTTGATTTTGCAAGTTCAACACTTGAACAACACTTCAAAATAATAAGTTCTATATTTTGTTTTTTATTTGTTGTTTTTTTTTTTTTTTTTTTGTAATAATATATGTAAATCGTATTGTAGTTCTTAGATCTTAAATCTTATTAAATATCCCAAATTTTAATAATTACCAAAAAAAAAAAATATATTGTATTTTTGCGTCAGGCTGTTCATTGTGTAAGTGCGTTCCTATAGACGGAGAACAAATTAATTATTTAATCACCATACTGCTCTTTTTTATAAAACATTGGTGGAAAAGATAAATGACTATACTAGTATTAATCTCACTCGTGCATTGCTTTTATTTGGCAATGGGAAAAGGGGAAATGGTAAGAATTTTAACAATTAACGATATTACATGGAGTTTCCGGAGTCTCTTTCCTTCTTCTGTTGTTTGTTATGGAGAAGTTTTGGCTAAGGGTATTCCCTCTAAAAAAAAAAAAAATAAATAAATAGGTGGCGCAACAGGCGGGTGACACCCAAGACCTAGCTTCTCGCAACCATTCGTTTTGTGAGAGTTTCTATTTTTGGGACGAATGGAAGGGACCTACAATTTTATGCCGAGTCCGAACGGCTGAATTGAGAAGCTTTTTCATGACAGTCATACTCTCGGATGTTTGTCAGACGTTCGCGAGAGTTGGCGCAGTAGAAAAAACTTTAAGATATGTAATTCGTGTTTTTCCGGGGATCGAACCTGGGATCCCTCACACAGTAGTCCAGCACACTAACCACTGCACTACTGCGCCCAGGGTATTCCCTCTGCTGCCTGTAATTTTCAACTTTTTTTTTTTTAATGTAGATAATTACGGTATGAAGGTAATAGGAAAAAAAGGGCGTGGCATCTTCCATACAAAAAAAAAACATTCAAAATCGTATATGTATTTCGAAAACAACCGAACCAGTTGAGCTTCAGATCATCTGAGGTATTTTGGGAGTGTTTCTGTGAAGTTTGGTAAAAATTGGACAAATGGGCGTGGCACTTCCCATATAAGAAAAAACGGCTAGATTTTACTTTACTGCCCATTCGAAAAAAATATATATTTTTCTTTATTCCGATTGACTTTAATGCGCTGAGCTCAAATCTGCAAAAAAAGTTGGGGGTGTCTTACCGTTTGGGCGTGTCACGCCCCCAAATTTCAAAAAATACCATATAAAATAGTACCAAGATCTCAGGAATGCAGTGTCCAATTTTTGTAAAAAAATTTTTTTATATTCCGTAAATGTGCAGTTAACTTTTAAAAAAGTTTCATCAAAATCGGATCATAAACTCTTTTTAATTGCCTCATATATTCGGTCTTTATGATCCGATTTTATGAGTTAGCTGCACATTTAGGGAATATAAACAAATTAATTTGACAGAAATTGGACACTCCGTTCTTAAAATGTTGGTACTATTTCATATGGTATTTTTGAAACTTTGGGGACGTGCCACTCCCAAACGGTGGGAGACCGCCAAATTTTTTTTCAGATTTGTTTTTAGGCCACTGAAATCAATCGGACTGTGCAAAAACAAACCGTTATTTTCGAATGGACAGTAAAGTAAAATCTTGCCGAAAAGACAAACGCCTTTTCCCGACACTTCTAATCGGTCGATTAAGCTAAAACTTCCATACTACATCTGTTATGAAAAGAAAAGTGCGCGTGGATCAAACATTTTCAAGGTTTCCGATGTTTGGCATGCTAGTTAGTATGTACTGTACAGGTACAGTACCTACACGCATTGGTCTTATATTGGTTTTGTATGGGAGGTACCAGAACAGACAGACGGGCATGGCTAAATCGATTCATTTGATTCTAATTCAGAATATATATACTTTATGGGGTCTTCTGTGACTCCTTCTTGACGTTACATATGTAATGACAAAGTGAATATACCTTCCTGTATAGGGTATAATGATGGATAATAAAAGATGTTAAATTATTAATTGCGATGCCGTGAAATAACGCCGAGCGAAATGAGCCCAAATTTCAAAATTCTGCTTTATCTAAATATATAAATAAAAATAAGTTATATTGTGTTTTACGCCAATGTTCTCTGCAATGCGTAAACCGATTGTGATTCTGGAAATTTCCCATGAAAGGTGACGTTAATACCATGGTTTATAAGTATATACGGTCTTTGGTGTATTGGTTCATGAGTTATAGGGGCGTGGCACCTCCCATACAAAAAATGCATTCAAAATCTTATATCTCGAAAACCACCAAATAGATTGAGTTCAAATTTACAGATAATCTTAGGTATTGGCCCAGAAGCATTTCTGTAAAGATTCGTCAAAATTGGACAGAAGGGCGTGGCACCCCTATCAAAAAAAAAATAAAAAATTGCAAACTCTATTCTTCGACAGTCATAGAAGCCAAAGTTTTTAAAATTTGTAGATACCATTGATATTGTCCTGACAGACAAGAATATTATCCTGGAAAAACCAAAAAATTTGTGTACCATATACACTAGAGCATTACAATAAAAACTGTTTATGACTGTTTTAAATGAATTTGAAATAGATTTTTTTTATTTTCCATTTTGCACTACAAAGTATGCAGGGGGTTCGCTAGTTTTCCATTATGTAAGCGAAAAAATGCCGAATTTTGAGATTCCGCCTTATTTTACTTTTAAAAGAGAAATAAAGCCGATGCCTGTTTACATATTTTCAAACTAGGAAACTTACCCTGATCACGTATTCGCAAATACATGAAACACATTCAACATATTATGTACACGGGGAATGTTGCCCCTTGCAACCTCTCTGCTTAGGTTGACTGCTTGAATTTAGAGTGGGTGCGAGGTTTAGGGGTCATGGACTTAAAGAAAGCTTGAATTTCGCAAACAATGTTCGGCTTTATTTCTTTATTTAATCCACACATCAGAAATTCTTTATTATCCGCTAAGCTTCTCTTACATTTTGAGCTTGGCACGGTCATAAAGTATCCAAATTAAAGGTCACCCGCTTTGATGGGCTATAACTGTAAATTGGGCAAAATTGCCTATTTTTTTAAGAAAATAAAATCTTACACAAACAATAAGGTTGTAATACGAGTATGGAGATGATTAATATTATTCAAGCTAGAATTAAAAAAAAAAAAGTTTTTGTTCTTAAAAAAAAACGCCAAGGTCAATGATATACTCGACTAAATTTGCTAAAATAAATTGTTCGTGAGCTGCTCCCTAATCAATTATGGAATTAAATTTTTTCTACTTTTGCCCAACGTATTTCTGTCAAAAATTATGTGTTTTGTTGCACCGACATAAAATTCAGATCTATAGAAACAATTATCATATTTTCAAGATGGAGTAAAAAAAAGGAAACATATTCTTATTATTTGTAGACACTATTAGATATTATTATTTTCACAAAAAAATAGTTTTTTCTTTTTTTGGCTTCCGAAAACTGTCAAGAAGTGCAGTCTCTTTGTGGGCAATATTGTAGTGAAAACAACAGTGTTTTTGTCGATAAAAAGTTTTATAAAAACAAATAGATTGACACAGCAAAATTACTAGAGCGAACTTTTAGATCTAATGGTGTTAGAGTAGAACAAATTTAAGCTAAAAACTCACAAAAATTCGAAGAAGGCAAACGATAAGAGAGAAAATCGTAGGAAGTTCCCCGGCCATCCCGCATAGTCTATCACCGCACTTTTCATTCCTATCGTCTAAATTTGGACCTAGTTGAACGCATACATCTTAAATGAACTATAGCTAGTTACTACTAGTAGTGCAAAATAGAAAAATAAAAAAAAAATCTATTTCAAATTCATTGAATGCTCTGTGGTCCAATTTTGACCAACCTTAACATGAACACTTTTGTGCCAATACCTAAGATTGTCTGTACCTACATTGGAACTCAATCAATTCTGTGATTTTCGAGATATAAGATTTTAAATGTTTTTTTAGTATAAGCGGTGCCACGCCCTTTGCCCTAATTTGACCAAACCATCACACTATCTTAGGTCAATAGTAAAGATTGTCTGACAATTTTACCTCAATCGGTGCAAAACTTTTCGAGTTTCTGAAGCATACACAAACCAACATAACATTTTAAAATAAAAAGGGTGGGCCAAAAATCTTTCTTTTTAAAAATGCAATAAAATAAACAAAATTTAATTTAATTTTTTCCATGTACATATGGCTTTATTAGGAAGCGTAAACATTTCCATTAATTACCTCGGTACCCCGGCTGGCTTCGCAGTAGCGTATTCTGTCACTCCAATTTTCGAAGACCGTGTTGATGGTTTCGGGCTGTAGCTCACGGATTGCTTAAATGATATTGGCCTTAAATGCTTCAAACCTTTCCGGATTGTTGGCAGAACATCGGTCCTTCACGGTTCCCCACAAAAAAAAAAAAGTCAAGTCGCAGCTCCGAGGCAGTCAATCGACATCGCCAAGACGGCTGATAACACGATTTGGGAATTTGGTGCGCAAAAGATCGATTATGGTATAAGCTGTGTGGCATGGCGCGCCATCCTGCATGGACTAGAGGTCGTCCGAATCTATGTCTTCAATTTCACTAAAAAAATAAGTCGGTTAACATGGCTCTGTTACGCCCACCGTTGACCGAAACGTTGTTCACAGCCTAATTTTCGAAGAAAAATGGTGCAGTGATGCCACCACTCCACAATCCGCACCAAACTGTCACTCTCTGTGGATGCATTGACTTCTCGGCAATAACGTGTGGGTTTTCCGAGCCCCAAATGCGCCAATTTTGATTATTAACGCAGCCGCCGAGATGAAAATTCGCCTTGTCAGAAAAGATAATTTTTCGGCCAAAACTTCTTTTCAAAAAACGCATAGGTACGGTTTGGGCTACACAGCACTCACTTTGGAAATAAGTTATTTCCCAACGTTGTTCAAGCAACCGACTCATTTCGTTCCGCGGAATTATGATACTAACTTTCCGTCAAGATTTCGAGCGGGAAACAGCTGTCAGTGTCAAAATAACCTATGATTTAAAAATAAACCACTAGATATACTACCACTACCATGTATACAGTGTATACAGTGGTAGTGGTGGCAGTGTTTTTTTTTTTTTTTTTTTTTTTTGTCACGCTCTCTTTGTAAATTTTGACCTACTCGCAGGAAAATTCCCGGTCCAATACCTAAGATGGCCTAAAACTGGTTCGGTGTTTTCAAGATACTAAATTGGTCCTAAACGGCTGGACCAATATTTATGAAATTTTTAAGTGTGTTTGAATGTGTCCCTCAATGGTTTTGATTCACAATTTTTCCCTAAACGGCTGGACCAATTTTTTTCAACAAATATTTTGTAGGATTTTATTTAATTTTTCTATTACATTCCAAGTCATCCAAGCAAGCCCTACTGCAATCATGTATTTAAGTTCTGAGCAGGCATTTCGAAGTTCAAAATGGCTACAATTCCCCCAAACTCCAGAGAACTCTTCAATTAAATACTATAGATTTCACCCGTAATTTTTGTTTCTATTTATGCTCGCTGGTTGCGGGTATCTCAGGTTCAACACCCAAAAATCAAAAAAATCATAAGGTTTTCTCCGCTGTCACAAGAAGCATCGTATAACTGCACTAGACGGATTTTCATTGCAATCGTTTCGATTTGGCAGCAAATTGTAGATATCTTGCTTTTCCAAAAATATCAGACCAAATATTTTCAGCAGCACCCTATATTTTTTGTTCAAGAGTCCAAACAACAGAAACATTTAACTTTTGTATTGTACAAAATGTTTATCCTAAAGGTTTTTACATTTCTACATAGGTGCATATTTAAAAAGAAAAAGTGAACGCAACAAATCATGTATTTTCTATTTTAGGATTTTATAAGACTCCTAAGAACGTTAACGGTTGTATTTATTATTTTTTTCCATTATATTCCGAGGTATTGCTGCAACAATTTTTGATAGAGTGGGCTGACCAAACATTTATTGTTTAAGAGTTTCTGCTGTACTGTAAGCTATATTTATTTCTTTTATTTCATTTTGGTTTATTTTTTAATGACACCCTGTATTTGCAGCTTGAGAATGCGTATTTAGAGGCACGAAAGACAATATTGTTTATACTGATTTAATTTTTCAATTACATTCCAAGTTATCAGCAGGCAGGCGCCCTGGCAAATATTTGAAAATGAAGTGTACGGAGCAAATATTTTTTTTTCGACACCCTATAATTTGTATTCAAGAATTTGTTTTTTAAAGTCCGAAAGTACCATCATGGTACTGATTTTTCGATTTTCCCATTACATTCCGAGTAATTGGTAGGCAATTATTTTCGAAAAGTGGACGCAAATATGAAAAGGAGTAACTAATTCTTTGCAACGCCTTGTATTTTCTATTATCCTTGGATAATTTTCTGACACTTATGTAAAGGTTGAAAGAGCAGTTCACCAAATTCCAATTTTAAAGCAGTGGTTTATCGAATTTTACGTCCAAAAATTATCATGTAGGATAATTATCTTGCTTCCGGGGCAGGATAATTTTTTGTCAGCTGAAAATTCGTTTTCCACCACGATAGTGTTAGAAAATTATGCGAGGTGGATTATTTAGTGCCTAAGAGTCAAAAAGGCTGAATGATTCTTTTTTTTTACATTCCGAGTTGTTGGTAAACACTTATTATTTTACAAGAGTGAGCAAAGCAAATATTTCATAGCGACACCCTGCAATTCCTTTTCTAGAATTTTTGTGAAAAGGCTGACAGACCTCGATGTTTTTATTCATTCAAATTATTCATCACATTCGCAGCTATTCCCAGGCACTATAGCAATTATTATTTGAAAAGAAAGGACAGAACGGATATTTCAGCGACAGTCTGTGTTTTTTTAACTAAATCTTCTCTAGTGATTTGTGAACCCGAAATTAAACGGAAATCAAAGTGAAACATTTTCTTCTTTTCTAATAAAATTTTAAGTGTGTTAAGTGGGTCCCTCAATTTACAAAAACAAGGTAGGTGGTGCTGCAATCAGCACCATCATGTTCTTGTTCCATCAATTTTGTTCCTAAACGGCTTAACCAATTTTTATGCATTTTTTTAGTGTGTTTGAGGGGGTCTCTGGATGGTTGAGATTTACAATTAAACAAGGTAGGTGGTGCTGGTGCTACGATCGCGTTCCAAAACAAAACAGAAACAAAGTTGTGAAATGAAGTTTCAACTTTTAAGCACTTGTATTTTGTTATTTTAGAGCATATTGTGTTGTAAGCTAGTCAGTAATATTTTGGTTGTACTGATTTAATTTTTTTATTATTCTATTAAATTCAAAATCAACTATTTAAAAAAAATTGAACATTTTTCTAGGAGAGCCCAAACGACAGAAATTTGTACTGATTAAGTTTTCTGAGTTCTGAGCCAGGCATTCATGTATGCTGTTAAAAACATAAGCGGAACAATTAATTTGTTGCGAGTTGCGACACTCAATATTTTCTATATAAAAATTTGTTTAGTCCTAGTCCGATACTCTGTAACGTGTTTTCTGACTGTTACTATCGTTTGTAGATACTTATTTACTTTTCTTATTACATTCCGAACTATCGCAAGGTAGTTTAGTAATTGATTAAAAAAAAATTTGTTTAATTTCTGAATAAGTCTATAACAAAAACTGTCAGCTAGGCGTCTGTAAGAAAGTTTGGTCAGAGTATATCCATTAATGAGTAGGGACACTCTCTCCACATATGCATTTCCTACTACCACAAAGCAAAATGCAGAAAAAATCGTACAATAAGTGGAAGCAGGTCGAAAGAATACTTTTTACCTGCATACAACGACTGCTTGAGAAAAAAAGGGTACACAACACATTTTGCCTGTACCACTACATGGGGCTTGCTGCGTACGACAAACGATTGTGGGTTTTTTTCATAAAGCATTTTTAAAGGCGACCTGAAGTGATGTCAGTATATTAGTATTTTCTCTCAACCATTCAGGTTGATCAGGTAACCAGCTTTGCTTTCGTAGAATTGCTAATAAAAAAACAAATTTTGTAGTTTTTCCCATTGGTTATTGATTAAATGGTCTTTGTTATGGACATGAAAAAGAAATGTTTCATTCTCTATCACGAAATTCAACCCTTTTGCCTTGCTACGACTTCGTTAATTACCATATTTTACGATTTTAAGTTTTATTGCCAGCACTTTTTAGGTAATATAATTCACAGCAGATGGTCATACTAATTACTTAGGTTGGTTGTAGAGGGGATTGTTTACATTTTTTTCGCACGTATTTTTAAAGGCGAGCTGGAGTTGGATTGTTATCAGTCGTTCATTACCATCAATTGACGAAGTAAAGGGTGTTCAGTGCGTGTGGCAAACAATTAAAAATAGTTAAAATTAAAAGTTGAAGTGCAAGTTTGCATAGTTTAAGAACTTTAAATAAAATAATGGGAAAACATTATGTTAAATGTTTGGCGTGTGGGCGAGAGCAGAAAGAAAATTTTGGAGTTAAATATTTCAAAATACCGGATAATAGTGAGAGGTAAGCAATATAAGTTATAGATCGGGGAAGAATGACTATAAATCTGTGTTGTATTTCTTAATTTTAATTAAGCGGAACAAATTGCTTTTTTGCATGAAATGAATTTATTTTTTGAAAATATGACTTTTCATGAAAATTCTAGAAATGTAACTAAAAAAATGCGTTTTTTGAAAGGATGGCAACAGAATATAAATGCCTTAATTGGCATTTTTACAGAAATAAAAGAAGACGGTATTAAGTTTCTTTTAACAAGAAATCTTAATCAAGATTGCTTGGAAAACACTTTTGCTGTTTTACGTAACCGAGGGGGAAATAACAAGTTGCTGACTCCATTTCAATTCATCTGTTCATTTAAAAGATCTTTTTCGGCAAAGTATATGGAAGATATTACACGTGGAAACTGTGAGCCAACTGCTAACCTGGAACTTCCAGACATTGAAGTGCAGATGGAACCACAAAAACAAAATAAGGACAATTTGGTTTACGCTTTTAAAACTGAACCTGACTATAAAACTGTGGACTTTGGTATTGATAATGCATTCTACTATTTCGCAGGTTATATTTTAAAAAAATACCGCCTAGACCACAAGTGTGAGTTAAAATTGAGTCCGCAACTTAAACTTTCCTCCCTTTTTACAGATTTTAAAGAATATGAAGATGCGAAATTGACACGGCCCAATCAAGAATTTTTAGACTCGTTAGAGAATCTTGAACAAAAATTTATTTCTTGTTTTCCAAATATGTACTACCTAAATAATTTTGAGGGGAATATTTTTAACTTTTGAAAAATGAATTTCATTACAACTGTTGCAAAAATCAAAATAAGGAATTTCTTATCAAATTTTACGTCCGAGTACGGGTTTACTTTATTCTAAAACAGTTCAATAAAAATAACAAAAAATGTACCAAAAAACAAAAATATGTATATGTGAATATATATTAGATATAAAATGTTCAATAAGAAATATTACAAATTGATTTTGCTTTTTTTTACGTCACATGTCACAAAATGTTTGCCATGCGAGTTACGATGTATACTGTACACGCATTGTGTCAAATATTGGTTTTGTGTGGGAGGTACCAGAACTACTTAACCGCCATAGACAATTTTCAATACAAACCTGACGATGGCAAAAAGAAATCCTCTGACAAAATTTCATTAGCCTATGTCGATTCGTTTGGACGCTATCGTGTTTTCAACAGAAAGACAGACAGACGGACATGGCTAAATCGATTCAGAATGTGATCCTGATTCAGAATATTATATATTTTGTAGGGTCTCCGGTGACTCCTTCTTGGCGTTACAAATGTAATGACAAAGTGAATACATTTTCCTGTGGAGGTTATAAAAAACACTGGGCGAAGAAAATATACAACACCCTGTGTTTTTTATTTAAAGATTTAGGTATTTCAGAATCCGAAAAATAATTATGTTTGTACTAATTTACGATTTTAATTGCATTTCGAGCTATCGGTAGGCACTTCTAAAATAAATAATTTAAAAAGAGTGGGGCAGAAAATATTCTTAGCAACACCCTGTATTTTGTAATAAAGAATTACAATTTTATGTAATGTCGTTTTCCATTGGGACCATCAGATTTTTATTTCAGATCTCAGATTTTTCGTGGCGAATGGAACACGATAGCAGATTGATCTGCTTTTGTGAATGTATTAGTGCGTTATTAGACAGTACTTCAGCTGTGCAAATTGTTTTTCGTTTGTCGATGAAAACATACGAACTTAATGTGGGTAATCATATCGACGCAGAATCGAAATCCACAGATGACGAGGAAGCAGAAGAAGATGACGAAGATGATAGTAATTGCTCCAAAATCAAGTCCATGTCCATTATTCACGTTTTTGTTCTGAATAATTGCTTTTCACGAGGCCTTTAGTAATTTTGTTTTGAACACAAATTCCGAATGACGTAAAACAGCTGTGCCAGGTATATTGGTATTAGTGAGAGTGTGTGCAAATCTCGAAAATTATGGAGATCTGCAAAAAGTGATCCGAATCAAAAAATAGATTGATTTTTTGTCCCAATGGAACACGAAAAGTGATCCGGATCAAAAAAAGATTGATCTTATGTCCCAATGGAAAACCACATTAGAGTCCTAAAGACAGTTATGCTTGTGCTGTTTCAATTTCTTCATTACTGCACTGTTGCATATTAAAAGAGTGGGCAAAGCAAATATTTTTTGCTACGCCCTGTATTTTCACTTTGATATGGCAGCGGTTCCGGTGAAAGCGAATTTTACTCGCGCGAACTTTGCGAATGTAAGCGAATAAAACTATCACACATTTTACTCGCTTAGATTCGCTAAGTTCGCGCGATTAAATTTTGTGTACTGGAACCACAACATAGTAAATGCGTACTTTTGAATTATTTCAGCTAACTTTGCGAATTCGCGCGAGTGAAATTCGCTTACATTCGCTGGCACCGGAACCGCAGCCTAACCGAACGGCGGCAATGTTTGTGCTGTTTTAAATTTTTTTTTACATTGGGGACGTTCAAGTATCTAGTTTAGTCAGTCTGACAGCTGACTGACTTGATGTTTCTGAGTTCTTATTGGCTGGGATTCGTCACGTGAGCAGCTTTCTCTGTTGACTTTTATGGAGGGGTAGCCGACGAATCTAGTCACGAATTTCGTGACTGAGTACTAAGTTGACATTTCTATATGTCATCGGCGGAGAATTTGACATTTCAAATTTGCCTTGGGAGAGCACAAAGCTAGTGGAAATACCTAACCAAAACAAACAAAACCAAAAAAATATAAAAATGATAATAACAGTGACGATTTGTGGAGTGGAATAGTCTTTAGATGCTCCCCTCGTCAAGATCTGACGTTCACGACCAATTAAGTTAGTTTTTGCGTTCAGGTTACACTTAGTCCAGACAAATCTAGTCGACTTAAGTCAACTAGTTACTTGAATGTGCCCATTCCAAGTTATCAGCCAGGAACCCCTGTAAGTATTTGAAAAAAGTCGTTGGAGCAAATATTTTATTCAACACCTTGTATTTTCTACTCTGACATTTTTGTTAAACTGTCTGAATGAAGGGTAGTGATGTTTTTATTGCTTTCATTTTTTATTTGATGTTTATACTGATTTCATTTCGAGTTATCGGTAGGTACTACTGCAACAAATAAGAGTGGGCCTCAGGAAAATAATTTTGGCAACAAAATTTTTTGCAAAGTAGGTAAAGTAATTACGTGCTAAATATTCTATTTAACTTGCTTAGCTAAAATAAATAATAATATAATTCAATCAAACTCTGAAACTAAAAAGGGTAAACAGAGGCACCCTGTAATTAGATTAGAGAATGTCGCACGTTTCAAATCACTATGGAGTATGGAGTGTGATGAATGGAATTGAGAGAGATAGAATGTGAAATGTAAATGGGATTGAGAGAGTTGCACTCGATATTGTTTTGAAACGCGCTACACACAAACCAGTAAGAATAGACCGCCGACTTCCCGTACACCTACCCGATTCCCCCCGGAAAAAATTTCCCTGTCTGTGAATACGTGTAAATGTCAAAATTAATGGCGGCAATGTTTTTCTATGCAATACCATACGACCAGGATTTTTCAAGTATGCGTGCGTTAATGGCGCCCCTTTGATTTTGTACAGCACCAATACATGAAAAATCCTGGTCTCGCCGGCAGCTTGTAGGCAAAGTCCGTTATGTGGGAGGAGTCGACGGTCTATTCTTACTGGTTTGTGGTGTACAGCACCAATCCATGAAAAATCCTGGGCCCGCCGGCAGCTTGTAGGCAAAGTCCGTTATGTGGGAGGAGTCGACGGTCTATTCTTACTGGTTTGTGCGCGCTACAGTTGTTTATTCCGAGTGGTAGATTTGAAAAAATTGGCCATTTATACGACGCGACGTATTTAAAAAAACAAAACAAAGCCTCATGCTTCCAAAATATCGACAGTCAGTGGATCAGGTAACTTACGTTTTTATTTGCATGGTAAAAATTCCCTTTAAAAAAAGCGATGGCAATTTGATTGCTATACAAGATGTTGGGAGTAAAAACAGTGTTCAATGCTGTCGCTTTTTTTAATGACATAAATAAAAATCCAATTAAATTGTACTATAAACATTTTATTAGTATCAGTTTTGTTTTAATGCCTTTCGCGATTTAAATATACGCACAGTATTGTCTGCACCTCCGGAAACAAGATATTTTGGATTTGACCAATCAACGTCTAGAACTTTGTCACTATGTCCGATAAGATCATAAAGTGGAGCCTTCGCACTAAAAAAATTTATGATTACTTTTATACGTTAAATTCTCAACATATTAGGCATTGACTTACCTTCTGCAATCCCAAAGCTTGTTTTGATTATCATAACCGCCTGAAAAGAAGAGGTGCTCTTCCGTTTTTGACCAAGTCACCGATTGAATCCATTGTGTGTGACCCAAATACGTACTACGAACAACGGAACCATCTATAAGGACAATACGTCACTTTAAGCAATACTATACAATTTTTAAATTTATCTTACGGTTTGATCGTGAATCATAAAGACGCAGGTTTTTGTCGGCCGAAGCAGTTACAATTAGATTATTTAATTTAGAGTAACTGGCATCAAAAATGGATTTATTTGTGGCGATTTCTGATTGAATGCCTTCCAGATTAAGATTCCAAACTTTCAAAGTTTGATCCCATGACCCTGTAAGTAGTGTATCTGAATCCATCCATTGTACAGCGGATATGCATTCCTTGTGACCTTGAAGAGTCATCAGCGGTGTCTTTGCAAAAAGAGAATTTAAAAAATCTGTTAAAAGGTTTATGCATAATATCGGTTACCTTGGTTAAGGTATTGTCAGATCCAGTTTTCATTACAGCGTCACCATTGTCGTCATTCGTTTCTGAAATTGATTTAATTTTGAATTAGAGTTGAATGTATAAGTTTTAGTGTAACTTTATTGACCTTATTTGTAAGATTTGCTTAAACGTAATTGTAGATGTTGTTGTTTTTAGTCTTGTGAGTGGGTGACAATTTTTTCTTTGCTTCAGGTGTGTTGTTGAATTAGTATTGTTATTATATTTTTTTTGTTTGTGTGTCGAACTAACCATTAACTTCGAAAGCACAAAAATAAAACGCGGTTTGTTTCGAATCTAATGTATAAAAATTTGTTTGGTCAATGCGGTGAAGATTCGTTAAATTTACAGTTCAAAATTGAATACATCGGGCGGAAATCAAGGAAACAACATCTTTTAAGCCATAGACAAGACAGCCTGCCACTTATTAAAGTGTGTATACAAAAGCTTAACCTAGGTACAAAACTACATCGTAGACGAATTTGGAGAAATACAAAAATATTATCAATAAAATTGAGAAGAAAATGGGGTCATCTTTTGGATACCAAAGATTTTCTAGCCTCATCGCATATCTGACACATATCTTAATGAGGAAACAGAACACAAACAAATAGACATAAATCATGACAACAAATACAGCAATAAATCTGCTACACATTTTGAAAAAGTGGCACTTCCTCGACTGAAAAATACTTGGCGAAGGACAGAGGACAGTTGTTATACCTACGATATATTTCCAGAAACAGCACATGATAGCGCGTAGCTAAGTAGGGCCCTTAGGAGAAAACAGAAAATAAGTAAGTAAGGTATGATGCCTGCAGATGACATTGGGACAAAACGGAGGAAAATACCACCCATCTCTTGTACAGATCTACCCTTCTTAGGAGAGATAACCTTATTCGTAATCGCATTCCAAACCGATCATCAGTAAGTGTCCCGGTTTCAGCCTATCTTTCTTCCCTATGATATACTCTCAGGTGCGTTCCTGACATTCGCGAGAGGGGCAAAATATTGTGTTATCTTATTTGCCAATATCGAATGTCCAGCCTCTCGCAGTCTAGCTAGAATGGGACTTAAAATTGGTTGATTGCTACAGAACAGGTAATAAGAAGATCCCTTTTTTGGCAGATCATCAGCTTTTTAATTTTTCGGCACAGCACGGGGTCTGGGGGACCCATCTGATTTTTACATTCTACTGTAAAAATGGACCCGTATCTCTTTGTAACAGAGACTAACATTTCTATGACAAAAAATTACTGTATTATTTTTCTCTGCTTGGAAAAGAAGTAACGAATGCACCTGCAAAAGCTGGGCTTAGCTGAAGAGCACTGTTTGCGGCAGGTTCTCCAAGAAAATTGTTAAGGTGCTACTGCAAATCCGAATATATTTAAGCATTCACTAGTTAGTCGCAAATAGTGGATACAAATGTATCTATCGTTAAACAGGCAGTGGACACACATATGTATTTACATCCGATTTGACTTACCTGCAGACCATATTTTGAGAACAGTATCCCAACTACCAGTTGCAAATCTCTTCGAATCCGGACTTATGTCCACGCAATCAATTCCACGCTGATGTCCCTTGTACACACACACAGATCTTGCAGAGTTTTCAGCAATATTCCATTCCCACAGGACTACCGTTTGATCTTGCGATACACTAAAATAAAAATCTATTACATATTTTATTCGTATTTTCTGGTAAATAAAACAAACCTTATAAATTGTCCCACTTTTTCATTCAAGCTCACCCAAGTGAGTGCTTTCACTGGCATACTATGACCGGGAATAGTTAAAACATGATTTCCCTTTGTCGTCCAAATGTTTATCGTATTGTCATAGCATCCGGTGAGGATCCAATTTCCCTCGGTTTTAACCGCAGACACCCAGTCATCATGAAGAAGACAGTCTTGTGGTTCCGGAGCAGGGTATTTTTCCACATATTCGATGTCGATTACATTCTCAAAGGATAGATTATTATTTTTCAAATGTTCAATGAGAGTACCCCTGGAGGATAAAATTTTGTTATTCATGCAAGCACTTTAGTTATTTGTTTGAACTTACTGAAGGTATTGATTTTGGATAAGAAAATCAAATTCAGCCGATTTGATATGCGACTGTTCTAGCAATGTGTTGACCAGAGTATTAAGATCGGAAGGTGCTACCTTAGCCTCAATTGTGTAGGGGACATCTGGTAGAGCGTACCTAAATTTCAATTGTGTTAATGATATTAAAACCAAGTAAAGAATAAATGTAAATTGTAAAAATGTACATAGTGTCTTGTAATTAAATATAGGTGTCGTTTGTAAGTCAGGTTGAAGCAACAAAACAATTGTTTAAGCGTTTTGTTCATTTAACTAAAGGTAGAATCTGTTATAAAACATTTAGCAACATTCAAGTTAAATAGAAAAGAGATCGTAAAAACAATGAAAACTAAGACAATACAGTCATCATCGCATTTCAACCCGTCGCGACGCGAAATCAGTTAAACCTTGTCAGCTTCCAAATGTGGCACCTTGTACGTGTAGACTATGCATGCAAACTGAATTCAAGTCGCCAAAGTACGATGTTATTAAGTAAGTCTGTAGTCTTTGAACAATCGTCTGAAATCCTTTCGACCTATTTCTTCATTGCAGCTTGATGTGTTGTGCAATTTGATTGGTAGGTAACATTTGATATTCATCGAAATATCTACCTTTATTTGATTTTAGGAAACTTGTTTCACTTACTTTCAGAATCATTTAGGGATAGTAGCTGATACTATTCGTACTATCAAAGCCGCATGCATATTTTTGTTTACAATGTATTTAGACCGGTTGTCAAATAAAAACACATGGGAAATTTTACATTCCCATGGCATAAAGGCATAGAATCAAGAGAAACTTTCTACAATATCGCTGGCATAGTGATATAAAAAGTATTACCTACCCATTTTTTTAGATGTTACAATTATAATAACGCACAAATAAATAAGCGACACAACTAAAGACACTATACCATACATTCTAGCTTAAAACTTAAAAAAATACTTACTGATCTTGTTTTGTAAAGAGTCGCACTTGTACTTTTCCAGCCCCTGCGATATCAATATCCATTTTATACAGATTAATGAAAAAACACAACCCGTTTACTAAATAAAATGTAATTACAAATTTTAACTACACATGCGAGTTGAGAACTTGAAATTTGAAAACACGTTGTTTTGTCACTTGTCAATTTCGTTAGGCTTATCAATTTCCAATCACACAAAAACAGTGGAAGTGTAATTTTCCAGTGGTCTTTGGGATAACTTCAGCACCCAACTACTCATTGACTTGTGGAAATACATTTTGAGATGCTCTGTTTCATTTTTCATCCTCAGACAAAATGAAAAATGTTTGCCACAAGGCGTATTTTTTGAAAAATGAGTATAACAAAACCAAAAGTGAGTATAACAATTTTGCATGTAAAACCAAAAGTGAGTATAAAAGTTTTGCATGCAAAAGTAAAAGTGAGCTAGTTATAGATTCTCAACTAAATACGCCTATAATATAATGTTCGCAGCAACGTGATTTATCTCAAATAGTAGGCGTATTTTTTTGAGAATCTATAGCCAGCTCACTTTTACTTTTACATGCAAAACTTTTATACTAATTTTTTGTTACGTTATACTCACTTTTGGTTTTACATGCAAAATTGTTATACTCACTTCCCAAAAAATACAATAACGTTTCTCTCAACGCAAAATAAAATAAAACACTCATTTTCAATTGAAGTTCATTTACTTAAAAATTAAAAAAATTAAAAACAAAACACAAACTGTCAAAAAATATTGTCCTTGAAAATGAATTAATTTTTTTTTTTGATTTTTCACGTGTTTCGATGAGTTTTGGATATTTTTATTATGTACATATAAAAACAGTTATATTGTCAGATATTTTTTCAAAGCAGAAGCAAGCAATTGGGCGCAGTGGTTCAGATTCGATCCCCACGCCACCTCTCGCGAACGTCTGACTAACATCCGAGAGTATAACTGTCCTGGAAAAAAAACTGCTTAATTCAGTCGTTCGGACCTCGGCATAAAATTGTAGGTCCCTTCCATTCGTTTAAAAATAAAAACACACACGAATGGTTGTCAGAAACTAGGCCTATACTTACGACGCAAATATTTGTTGTGCAAATAAAATAATACAAATCATATTATCGAATGCTCTAAACAGTTGATTTGTTTACAAATCAGCTATTTAGGGCGCGACGTTCATGAATCGTATGTCGTAAACTTACAACGTTGCATGTACAATTAAGCAAAAATTATGGGTAACTGTAGTAGATTCCTTGGTACAACTTTCCATTTCCACTCTCTTTTCGCACACAATTTATTGTCCGGGACATTGCGTACGAAAATTTGACATATAATTTTTTTCGGGGCTGTTTTTTTTGTAATCTTGCGAAATGGACTAGCTATATTGAATTTTTATATTCGGAAGAATTGGAGCAGCAATATTAGGACGAAATAATGCAAATGAAAATCCAATTTCACATCAAAAGAAATAAAAAAATGTGGATGTGGATCGCTTTTTAATGTGGTGGTTTTTTATTTTTATAACATTAATAGGGCATTTATAGGTATAAATGTCAATAAATTCTTCTTTTACTCTTACATTACTATTACACATGTCAAAAATCTTGTGAATTATGTCAGATTCTGTCATAAAGTTGTGTGCAAAATGTCAAAATGATGACAGCATTTTAAAAATGTACACGATTTTTGACATTGTGAAATAGTAGCTTTCAGTCAAGGTATATGAATAGAAGGTAATATATTCCGAGCACTAATTTTCGTTTCGTTCTGCGCATCTGTCAAAAAGGCATGCTTTTCCATACGAATAGTCACAATTGTCCGCCATATCTCATGCGCGCGCATATTATTTCTATACGATTATTGCACAGTCACAATTGGCCGCTATTGCGGGATACGCAATATATTACCTTCTATTCATATACCTTGGCTTTCAGTCTTTATAACTTAGAGTGACAGCTCGAAAATTTCAACAACCGCAAGCAACTATGTGCGCAAGAAGGTTTAAATATTGAGAATTTTTGAAATTGAAATTCTACAAGAACAAATTTAATGCTGTAGAAAAAATTGGCTTATAAAGAAATTACATAATGAAGGATAATAAAATTCTCTTTTATTTTATTTAAAAACATTTCATGAAATGTCGTAAATTCACCATTCGCGTAAAATGGTAAGTTTATAACAAACGTTTCATGAAGGCCCCAAATGGCTGCTTTCGTAAATGATGGCAAACCAGTCAGCTGTTTCACTTGAGAGGCAACGAATTAAGTGATAAAAATACGAACAAACCACTTCTGATGCAATTATAAAGAGAAAATTGAACATTTTACTATTCCTAGTGTAAAATAATTACTACCTACCTAATTTAATAATTTTACCATCTCGGTTTTCCACACAAATTTGCGTAGTAAGTTTACCATCTCGTTGTAAATGATTTTCCATACAAATTTTGACAGTTCATTTACCACGTCGTAAATTTACCAAGTTTACAACGTTTACGACTTTGCATGAATACCTCTATTAAAATTAATATTAACATTTTTGCGAGGTCGAATAAAAATGGACTGGCGGTCGACCGGTTGATCGCGATCGACCATTTGCCCAGCCCTGTGCTAGATTAATAACAACTTTGAACGGACCCCTATTGTAGCGATATGGTTGCGTTCATTATAACTTGTGACGTCAGTACTAATTTAGCTGGCTATTTTTGTAGCATACCTTCATTTGTTGTTCATGTGTGCACACACAAATTCACGAAACACGCTCCCATGAAAAACCCGACTTATTTGAAAGGGTCCAAAAAAACTTAAGGGGTTAGGGATGCGCTTGACAGGTCTTACGTTTTGTTCAGTGTTCAGTGTTTCTTGTCTTGCATTCTGGGGGCAATATTCCGTGGTAACAAATTAGCAAGTTTTTATTTTTTTTTGTCACGAAATTGTAAATACATTAAACGTATTTTATGTTACTTGCGGAGTAAAAATAATTATTATTGCAAAATTATGTACTCCGAAATTGTTTTCTGTAACCCCAAAGCAACTAAAAACTCATGAACGTTTTCTTGTCGACGAACAAAAAGTACGCTGGGAAAATCGATAAAACAACAATCCATAATAAATCGGTAACGTTTTAAACTACCTAACGCAAAGAAAATATATTTCCACAGAAGTTTCAATATTAAAATAATGAGATTGTAAATTCAAAGCTAATAAAAATCATTGCAAAAATGCTCAATTTTTGCTTATAATTTGTGTGAAGTTCATCGGTTTTTTTTTTTTTTTGTATACACAATTTGAGAACAAAGAAAAAGTATTTTGTGAGAAAAAGCAAAGGATAGCCAATAAAAGAGCAGCAATTTCGTACAAAAAGGAATATCGCCCGACTCAAGACTCAGTTCAATTTTGGAGTATAGATTTTTCGTAAATGGAATTAGCGAAGAAAAGGTAATTAAATTGTACATAAATAAGTGTTTTTTTTTTTATCGGTCGAAGATGAAGGGAGCAACATTTTTCTGGTTCGTTTTTTTTTTCCTTTTTTTTTTCATTTTGTTGCGGTATGGGGGTAAATTAAAAACGCGGAACACACCGATTTGTGCGCATATACTGAACAAAGTAATATAACGTACAGTAAATCGTATAGTAGATCCATTAATTTCATTTTAATGCAATACATAAATATTTACTAAAATTTCTTCACTTAATTTGCCCTTTTAAGTTGTTTTATTAGTATAAAATTGAATCTATATGAATTGGAATAAATTATAGCCTGAAAACCAAGCGTTGGGCTTTCAAATTATAACGCAATGTAAATAAGAGATGTATGTTGTGCCATATTTAATTAGGAAGGTGGGAATTGTCACATTATTCATATTTGATAAATAATTGCAAATTATTAAAGATAGTTGCGGGTAGGCGCTAGGTACCTACATTATTTCGAAATAATTATGATTTTTCTTTATAACGCCATGGAATAGTATACATTCATGTGTTTGTGCATGTATGGGTGGCCATTAAACGAAGTTGAAGTATATAATAGGTCTGTTCGGTGACCTTCCCTCGAAACGCTGTCAAACATTTCGTTTTTCATGTTTTTTTTTTATATTTGTTTAAAAACGATTTTTATGTGAACTCCATTTTTCCACCGTTGCAGGTATTTTTAGGAGTGAGTAGCATAAAAAAGGAGTAGTGTGCAGATTCAAGTTATGTGTTTAAACAAATGGCTTTTGTTAATCTCTGTGGGGTATAATTTAATTTTTTTTTTTCTAACCAATTATGCCTTCAAGGACCCCAAATACAGCTATTTTGTGGGTGTGATGGCAATTTTTATCTTTGGGTATTTATTTGTAGGGTGTAGTTTTTTTTTTTTTTTGTAGAATCCCATTAAACATTTGCTTGCAACCCCCACGTTTTTTAAAGGCGTAACCGTTAGATACTATTTTTCGTATATGATGCTGGGTGCTACATATAATTTGGAGAATTAGGCCAAAAACAAGATCTATGAATCGTTTTTTTTTCTACCCGAAGGCATTACCAAATAATATCTACTCTTTGTGGATTCGCCCTAAAGGTGTAAATTCATAACGAAAATGGAAATTGTTGGGAAATGGAAACAATCTGCACGTAGACGAACGAACTTGGAAAACAAACGAGGGTGTCTGGTTTGTATGCTTGGTTGGTTATAGAGGATAAGCATCGCTCTTGCCATACTATGTTCGGGGAGATGTGGTTGGTTGGAGTTTTGTGAATGCATTCTATTTTTTTTCTATATCATGAGTAGTTTGCATTAAACTAGTGCAGGCACCATTTTTTGTATCAAAGAATAATACCATAACCAGCACATGGGCTGTAAATACTTGCCTATGTACTGTATCTGCATTTTTATTAAATGTCGAATCATTTACTGAAATATTGCGCAATATGTACATTGCTAATGTAAATGTGCAAAATATTTCTCATTGTCATTGTGTCAATAATGTGATATTCAATACGAAAAACAAGTAAGCTCGCATGTCATGTCACTCGTTTCGGCAGCTAAAGTTTCGTAAATAATGAGACTGTGACACGTAACGTAAGCTTACAGTACTTTTGTAGTTATTCAATGTCAAATTGTTGATTCAAATATTGCAAAACATATCGCACGTCATTAAAAGTTATTTATAAAGTAAGTTTGCTCTTATGTATTTGTCTAGGTATAAAAAATTGTAGATAATGTGGGGTATCACGTACCACAGGTGATTTATGTTGAGTATATCCAACAAAAGGGTTGTTTCATACAATCGTCAAGTATCAAGTCCATAATGTTGCATATGACTCGACGCATTTTTAAACAAAGTAATTAAGCTATAGCTAGCTAACCATGTAATTGATATCAGTTTATTGCACTTTTCGCCCACTCGGTGGGGGTTCTTCCAAGAATAATTGTCTTTTACATTTTCTGTGAAAAGTTATGGGTTAAAATATATGTATATGCTTATGCTAACATATGCTTCCGGGCTTATTAATTGTTTTAGTCTATTGATGAAATGTTTTTACATATTCATATACATATTTCTTTAATTCGTGTGAAATTATTCTTTCCTGCTTATTAGGTACATAAACATAACATAATACCTAGTTCGCGATGACGTTATGGTCCTAGTGTTGTAGTATAGTCCTCGCACCTTGTGGCACCAAATGAAAATTTCATTTATGTACCACGAGTAACCACGAGTGATCGAGGGCAGTATGTAAGCAAATTTGTCCGTTTATGAGAAATCTGATCCGGGCAAATCTAGTCGACTAGGATTTTCAATTAGTTCAGTGTACTGATAAATAAGTGAGTCAGTGTCAATATTTTGTGTTTGACAACTTAGTAAAGTGTCATGTGTAGTACATTTTCTCGACAGTCTCCGCACAATGCTTTCAGTTTTTCTGATAGTGGAACAATTATTTTGCTATATCCTGGACTGTGTCTTAGTAGGTTGCATTTTCTGTCAATATAAGAACCAAAAATGATATAAAAATGTTAATTTATTTGCATGTAAAGAAGGAAAGGGCTAGATTGTTTGTGATGCGAAAAGATGGATGCTGATAAGGATAACAAATAAATAAAACCCATTTCAAGTGAATTGGCATTTGATACTTTCCTCTTTTCGCAGGTTCTTCCTGGGGGAAATAATACTAGTATAAACATATGGGCTGGTTCTCATTCCCATTAGCAGAATTTTTCTATGAGGACAGTGTATTTAAATCGATGCGTTGGTTTCTTTTCTTTTCATGCTATTCTATCATTTTCTCCCCTGTGTCTTTTTTTGTTGTCAAATTCAACCCCTAACCATGGCATCTAAAAGGTTTTGTTCACCGAATTTGTCGGCTAGGGTGAGCCAGACGAACAATCACACATGCAAGTAAACAATAATCAGCTGGAAATAAAAATGTTTGTGGTGTGCTACCAATACAATCGTGAAGCGCTGGGAAGTGTTTACCCCTGATCCGGTTTAGATACTTTGTATGTATCTGATTTTGATTTCGTCTGCTGGGTTCCTGCCTAATGTTGTAGCCTGCGTATTTTTTTTTTGTTCCCATCAACACACATTATAAAGCCGAACGACAGTCATACTGCCGTCCCATGTGATAATGCCTGCTCTGCTCAGCTCAGCTCAGTCTACTTAAATCGGTTACCTCCCTCGGTCGTTCGCGTCTCGTCTATGATACAAGTCAAGGACTTAGTTCAGACGCATTTATTACAGGCACACACATTTTTCTGACAACAACAGCAACTTAAACAAAATGGCTGTCGAGAGGTAAGGAAAATACAAATTTGTCATTGCATTTGTTGTGTGTAAAGTGTGATGCATCTGTTAATTTTAAATGTCGTTCATTCAACCGCGCATGAATTGCCTTTATATTGTGATTGTGCAATTGTTGTACCTTATATTTAAAAAAACGCAGTTGTTCTGGTTATTGTCTACAAAAGATTGCAAGTGTTTTATTACGGTCCATTTACTTATTGTGTTTCGAACTAACTACGTATAGAATCAAAGTGCTGCTTCTTTGGGGATTTATGCTTTTGTTTGCATGTCTAAAATAAATAATGCAGATTGCTGGAGCTCGTATTAAAAACTGGGCTAACTTGAACGAACTTGGATGTAAATGTAGTCTAGGTACTATTGGAAAATTTATTTTGGTGGCATAGGCGCTAAACTAGGCGTGGTTCTCTGAAAGTTCTCAAAGAAATGTTTTTGTTCTTATTTCATTTCTGCCGCAAAAATGTTGAGAAATTATCGATTTTTTCTTTGTTCGTATGGTGAATTATTTCTCTACTTTGAACAGTTGTAGATTGCAGATTAGTAAAAAAAAATGTTTCGATATTATGTATTTTTAACAACATTCAAATATAAAACTTTGTTTGGCAATTCGGCCAGCCGAATCCTGTTTGGAGACAATACTCCTAAACTTGGTATTACAGAAGCATATTCATGAATCATGACCAATGGGTGTCACATAAAATATAGTAGAATTTGTGTGACAGGTACTACACTATTCGAAATATTTATATGGCAAATGGTTTTGTCAGTTAATTTTTGTTCATAAAACGACAAATAATTTTGGTCAATGACTTATGCTGGGTTTCCACTTGTCGATTTGAAATTGATAAAATTGACAAGCGGAAATAGCGAAAAATTGCTTGTCAATGAATTAACTAACAGCGTTCGTCAATAACTGATAAAGAAACCACTGGACAAGTGGAAATAGCTTAATTGTCAAGCAAAATGTCACTTTGTCTTTTATTGACAGAGAAAATTAATTTGCATCATGTTTGTCAATGAATAGACACATTTTGATATACAAGGTAGGCCAATCTTTTTATAGGGCATCCCTTTTCGCATGAATGTTTCTTTTTTGTTATGAACTCTTAACTTAGCTTAACTCTTTGCAAAATAGCATTTTGCGTATTTTGCAAGACGGCTTTCTTCGTCTTTTCACTACAGCTTCAACTCAGATTCGACAAACAAACACAAAAGCGAGAGCGATTTCGCAACAAACAAGTCTAGGTCTTAAGTTTAGAGTGGATCATTGAAAGCACAATTGACAGATAAGACCAGGGCCCTAGGTACTTCACCAACCACTTTTCACTTTGCATTTTGAAATTTTTCAAAAAATTTAATTCCTGTAAAGTGCGAAGTGTTTCACAGCACGCTTTCCATGTCTATTGACAAACTGCTGTTCATTTTCTTTGGGTACCGTCAGCGCATCCACTACAGAAGGGAATTTTCGTTCAGCAAAGAATTGGCTCGCTATTTTCGCATAATTTTCTGGCCGGCAAATGGTGTTTGCAAGAAATTTATCAACTATTATTGGCGTCCGAAATTCAGTGTACTACTCTGCTAACCAATTCTGATTTTTAAACACAACAAACATCAGTGGGTAATAAATTCTAATACTAGCTGTCATTTGAAATTTTGAAATTTGGATTTCGAAATTTTGTCTGCTGAAATATTGAATTTAGGTGGTAAACGTCAACAACGATTCTCGCTTGTTGGGATTGACCCTGACAATTTCAGTTGGGAAATTTTGTCGAATTTAAATCTACAAATTATTGTTTGAGAAAATTTTAGTTGCAGTTTTTGACAATAATTTATTTTCAACGAACAGCTCTTTTCTGTCACACCTCTATCCACAGCGCACTCTTGTCAAAATTTAGCTAGGGTTTTAGCAAATGTTTGGAGAGAAAAATTGGAGAGCCGCTAAAATTTAGTTTCGCTCGAGCAGCGTACCGCTCGACTAAATGCATTCAGTTTAATTTTGCTCAGCCAAATTTTGGAGATATTCTGAGTGATCACAGAATCCGTCGTATTCGGAATTTTGCTACGAACCCCGAAAGAACTATCACAGAATCCGTTGTAGTGGAAATTTTTGCTAAGAATTAAATTCGAAGCACTACGTCGGATTAAATTCGTAGCAAAAATGTCCACTACAACGGATTCTGTGATAGTTCTTTCGGGGTTCGTAGCAAAATTCCTAATACGACGGATTCTGTGATCACCCAGAGTTTAACTTGAGCACTAAGCTTACGTTGGCATACTATGACAGCCGAGGAATCAATAAATTTGGATCTTCAGTCACAGTTCCACCATCCAACGATCTTTTCCATCGAGCGAGCGGTCCAATGATGCACCTGTCATACCAGGCGTAATAGAATTTTAAAATGTTGTCCACCATAATCTGATAGTAAATGCTAGTTTCCATTTTTGTAAAAAAAAAAAAAAAAAACTTTAAAAATAAAATACAACTTTGATGGTTAAACGATCAATAAAAATGGCTTAAAACTTAATCTGACAAAATTGCAGAGCTATGTTTTTAGAAAAAGATAATAATCCATTACACTGGCACAAAGTAGTGTAACTGCTTCATTGGTGATTTGGTTTATCAAATCACTTGGTCGGCATTGCATACAGTTTTATGCAACTTGAACATATAATAATACAAATACACCTATGTTGTATGTAAAATAGTGAACAAAAGAAACACATTTACGCTTATTTTGAGATTCGAATTCGTTCGAATGCTTGTCGAATTAGAAGAATCTGTATTTTGTTCATCCTATCAATCGAAAGTTCATTTGTCATTCAAATGTTGATCGTATTTTGACATTCTAATCGTTCGAAACAAATGTAATTTTTTATTCGTGTGCAAATTTCCTGTCGCTTAAACAGCGACTGCTTTTGTTTTGCTCCATATTCCTGGCGAATATAACAAAATTGTGAGTAGTAAATATTTATTAAACGATCTGTATTGAATGAAAAAAATGAGCCTTTGTTTATATAGGACGCATTCCAATTGGAAAAATCGCGAGCAATAGGAAGAATTGGTCAGGTCAGGCTAATGGAGTGGGAAGTCATGAAATCTAAAAATTGTCAACTGACACTTGCAACAATTAAAGAAAATAATTAAGTAAATAAACAGGTTTTTTTTTTGTTGTTATAATTATTCAGCTATTCTGTCGCGAGTGTTTTTTTTTTTATTTTATTTGACTTTAACTTTATAGTACATTTACACCGCACCTAAATTCAACATTTCAGCAGACAAAATTTCGCAATACAATTTTGCGTTCCTACTAGGTTTGTTCGACGTGTCCAGCCCTAGTGCGCCCAAGTGCGCACTGAGAAGTGTCAGTGAATTTTCGTGGCTGCCAAAAAACCCAAGGAAACCCCAGAAATTCAGCTTCATGTCGAACACGAAATGTTTACCCTGAGACCTGTCACTAAAAAAAATTGTTTAATATACAGATTTAACACCAGCAATAACATTAAATTAGTTTAATTAATGATTGTAATGTTGAAAAACACATTTCTTTTAACATTTACTAGTGCTGCACAAGCCAATAATTCACAAAAATTTGTTTTCACACAAATGACAGCTCCGATTGACAGCCAAATCCAGCACTGAACTCTTGCCCTGAGTGAATACCTAGGGTCAGCTCAGTGCTCAACTAGGGCGCCCCAGTGCTCACCTCGAACACAGGTTTTCAGTGTCAGTGCGAACTCAGTGCTATATCGAACGCGATAGGGCTAACCCAGTGCGCACTAGTGCGCCCTAGGGTCCACGTCAAACAAACCTACTGCAACTTCAGCATTTCAAATGACAGCTAGTATCAGAATTGATTACCTACAGATGTTTTTTGTGTTTCGAAATCAAAAGTGGTTTGTACCTAAAGAATTAATTTGTTAGTTATATTAATCTAAACATGAATACAGGTGATAATTCACTATCTAGACATATTTTTCCTACTTCCTACTTTTTTTAACTTTAACAATCTAGTTTACAGCAGTTTTTTTTTTTTTTTGTCAGTGAGCTCAAAAGTCATAAGAATTAAGTTTGTTCGATTTGACAAACTCACAAATGCAGCTATGAAATTCAACATTTCGAAATGTTGGAAAATATATGGCGAAATGCTGAACATTTGCCTGACATGCTGAATTTAGCCGAAATGATGAATTTAGGTGCGGTTTAAACGTACTACATATTACAATCAACAACACAAATGTTTTGCTTTTGACAGCAACTAAATGTATTGCAAGTTAGTGTGCCCAAAATTGTATTGATTACATGAAAGGAGGAAACTTTTTATTGTATTTATTATAATTTGTTTTGTATAAGGATATTACTAATAATATGCGTATGGAATTTAATGACAAAATAAAAAAAATTATTGTTTATGAACTAATAATAAAATTTCAATTTTAACTCGGTAAAATATTAGGTGCTATCTAATAACTCATTGTAAAGGGTTCGCCATCTAACGTTTTTTTTTTCAACTAGTGCTTATTTCGCGAATGGTAACACTTAGCTCATGTCTGATTTGACAGATAATTAGTTTTATCCTTCCGCTGAACGAATATGGTTGTGTATACGCTTGAACAACGCTGGGAAATATTGCGACATTACTTTGAAAATCATGGTAATGTTGCAGAATGTGTGCGAAAATTGCGTACGGATTTTGGAAGAAGAGAAGCAGCGTCAGCTCCGTATGTTCGTTATCTTGTGAAAAAAGTGAAAGAAACTGGCATCCTCATCGATAAATCAAAGCGTGAAAAGCCAAAAACAGTGCGTACACCCGAGAAAATTGCTGCTGTGGCAGAAAGTGTGCGTAACGCATAATTGGGCCATTTTTCTTCGAAAATGAGCAAGGAGTGGCCGTTACAGTCAATGGCGATCGTTATCGGGCCATGTTGAACGAATTTTTGTTCACAAAAATTGAAGAGGAGGATATTGGCAACATTTGGTTTCAACAGGACGGCGCTACGTGCCACACAGCCGAAGCTACACTCGATGTTTTGCGCCCTGTTTTTGAAGATCGCATTATCAGCCGCAGAACTGATGTCGTTTGGCCACCGCGGAGCTGCGATTTGACACCGTTGGACTATTATTTGTTTCGTGCCGTAAAAGATAAGTGTTACGCCGACATGCCAGAGACAATATTGACGCTTTAAAGGACAATATTCGTGAAGCCATTGGTGAAATACAGCTGCACACAATCGATAATGTGCTTAAAAATTGGACCGATCGTGTAGGCTACTGCATGGCCAGCCGAGGCAGCCATTTGAATGAAATTATTTTCCATTATTAACCGGCCGGAAGGATTGTACTTTCAAATAAAAAAAGAAATTTGAGAAAATATTCAGTAGTTTTTTTTTATAGCATTTTCAAAAAAAAAAATTTATTTTACGGACCCTTTAGTATATCTGCATGCACGACTTATACAAGATACCACTGTACCTCAACAATTTTAATATTCTTAGCAAGCACTAATTTTTTAATAATTTGTTGAAATTTTGAATATTTAATACATTTTACCAAAACAATAAAAAACAGAGTCTCAGCAAAAAACCAAAGAATGGTCACTATACATAAAACAGAAATGTGAAACAGCTGAGAATTAATTTGAGTTTATTTTATGACATCTTTTGATAATGAATATTATTTGTTAGAATGTCAAAATAAAATACACTAAATTCATTCGAACGAATAGAGACATTCGATCGAATTGACTATTCATTCGAATCTTAAGCGTGATTACGAAGAGCACCAACGAAGCGTGTGGCTGTAGACAGACAAAGACGATCCTTTTCCATGTCTCAGTCACGGTGCTCTGTGGCTAGAAAATGTTTTTCATGGCTTTCAGTCTATACATATCTACCGGTTCACCGGATCTCTTATAGATAATAATCAATGTTTCGTCTCGAGTCTTAACAATTTTTCGATCGCTTCAAAGTCAGATTGGATGGAATGGAACTAGATAGGCAGGTATACTATATACACATGCACTTGTACATAACGCTGGAAGCTGACCTTTAGAAACTGACACTGGAATGAAGTTCAAACATTTTTTTATTGTTTTGTTTTCTTTTTGTATATCATGCATTATTTACCTCGTTTCGTCAAAAAAAAAAAACCTTTTTCTACCTGTCTTTCAAGAAACCGGCAGTAATTACTATAATTTTACGTAAATCTACCTCGCACATCTGGGACCAGTGACACAACACCACATTATAGTTACCTACTGTAGCAGAGCGATGGCCATGTTGCTTTTCATTTTGTAAGAAAGATAGACGTGCTGTCTTTTTCTGCACCGCGCATACATAGAGGATAGAGTTGTTAACAGACTATGACCTTGAATCTTTTTGCTGTCACGGTATAGACTACAAAGACTCTGTTTCTCGAGGTATGCTTTTGTGTGGCTGCGGATTCGTATATACCTATACCTACCTTCGTTTGAAGTACTCAACAGAACGTGGCCATATTCGCTCTCTGCAGCAATTCATAGGAGGAAAAGTCGATGTCGGTGCTGTTTTTTTGGTTGTGAGAATAGCATATGAAATAAAATATAGTTTTTTTTTTACCTATGCTGTACGGAGATAGGCTTATTGTACATTTTGGTATTACATGCAGTATTGGTTGTGTAGATGTGTATCTCAATTTAACCACAATTCTGGAGAAATAATTTATAATTTTCATGCTTTGTTTGATAATTTGCTTGCGTAGACAGTTGCTTTAATGTTGCGCTCAGACTTGCCGTAAAAAGTACATACATACTTGCAAAGGTAGGTGAACCAATCTATTGAAATTAGCTAATCGCCGACCTTGTGCGCAATAGGTGTTTCGTTTCCGATTTTTTTTTTAAATTGTTGACTCAGTCTTTGATGTGGGGGGCGGAGTAGCCATGTTGAAGGCTTTTGGGTTGGTTTTAGCAAATGATAAATCATGTGAATATATTGAATGTTGCTTGTCATACATCTTACTCATTTTGTCGTCAACTGCGATATGGCTGGTTTTTTTTTCTGGGTGAATGAACTGCATCACCTTCAAGATTGATCTGCCGCCTTGTCTACTTGAAGTTATAATGATTTTATTTTTGTATTATCTATGTAGGTACTGTCTGGGTAATCGGCTTGTAGTCGGGATTCATGCTGAAATAGGTACTCGAGTATGTTCTTTTTATTTATACATATGTACATTATATTGATTGGTGATGGTTTTGTACTTGTAATTTCCCAGTATGTGTATGTATCGATTTGACGGCCATACAAAGGGGGGGCAATCATCTCTTGGTATCCAAACTGAAAAAATACATTTTTAAATATTTGCGGGAAACTTCCTTTTGGACCGGCATGCAGGAATTTGTTAGTAGAGTGCGTATTTATGCGAATATGAATATTTAACTGTCTCGCTGCATTCAGCTTAAACCATTGAGTATTATGTAAGTCTGTTGACCATGTCATTTTCAAGACCACCAACTTTCAACCAAGCTTTCTACGCTTTTTGCGCCTTCTTCGAGGGCTTAAGCTTTATATTTTTGAGGTATAGTTTAAGTACGTATACATCAACGCCTTGATCGCAGTGGAACTTACAAAATAAGCCCTTTCTTTTCTGTATGTAATAAAAACTTATAGGTAGTTAGGGCTTGAGTGTTATGGTGGCTTGCCTGATGTAGTTCTAATACCAACACGCTTACCTTTCTTTTTCTGCCTATTGCAACTACTGGAATCTTCACATATTTGTGGAAGGATTCTTATATTTATAAAACAGAATGTAAGAATGAAGAAAGTAACTATGTAACGGGTGGGCCAAATACAAGTTTCTTCTTCCGGATTGTTGGCATAACATCGGTCCTTCACGGTTCCCCACAAAAAAAAAAGTTCAAAGAGGTCAAATCCCAGCTCCGAGGCGGCCAATTGACATCGCCAAGACGGCTAATAACACGATTTGGGAAAAATGGTCCAATGATGCCACGACTCTACAATCCGCACCAAACTGTCACTCTCTGTGAATGCATTGGATTCTCGACAACGTGCGGCTTTTCCGAGCCCCAGATGCGGCAATTTTGTTTGTTAACGTAGCCGCCGAGATGAAAATGCGCCTCGTCGGAAAATATGATTTTTCGCACAAAATCGTTGTCCAATTCAAGCTGCTCTAAGGCGCAAGTGCGCCTTCAATTACTGAGTCAATTGGACCTTGTAAGCGAATAATCCTAGATCTTTGTGCAGAATTCAACTCAGACTAGTGCGTGAAATGTTGAGCTGTTATGAGATCGATGGCAAGTTGATGAGACTAACCTAATTGAGTTCGCCTTAATAACACTATCTCCTTTAGAATGAGGAAAAGAGTTAAGTTTTGACATTTCGCACGTATTCGCAGACAGAGGAATTAATTCCGGGGAGAATCGGGAAGGTGCACGGAAGTCGACGATCTAGTTCTATGTGGTTTGTGAAATGAACTCACTCGCGAACGCAAGTTTCTTCCGTGGAGCGTAAGGAATGCGAATTGTTTGATTCGTTCGATTGCGAACGGATTTTAAATAAGTTCTCATTTTGGTGCGAAATAAATTTTGTTCGAGCTTATCTAATAATGTCATTGTCAGCAAATAAGAGGCTATAATACATTTTCCAAACGCATTCCCCTTTTGTTATTCATTGTTAATTATCGATCAAATAATAGCTTTAATCGATAGTCGATCAAAAAATTTTTCGTTTTTGGTATGTAGCAATATTAGGCCTGTTTTATTGGTAATCTATCTCAATGAAGTAAAGTAAAGTAGAATTTTTAACACGCAATTACAGTGTCAACCAGTGTGTAGTTGTTGTAATTCTGTGTTAAAAATTCTACTTCACTTTACTTCACTGAGATAGATTGTCAATAAAACAGGCCTATTGTCTATCATTCCTTGACGTCAATTAAGTAATGGCAAATTGAAATAAATTATTGTTTACAAACAGCCCTATTATACTATTATCGCGAGTCAAATAAAAAAAAAACAAGCGAATGTGACTGTTCGGGATTGTAGTTTGCGAAAGTGAAAAATAATATTTGCCTGAATTGTCAGAAAGCAGGTGAATGTAAGTTCACCGTATTCTGAAACGACTCAAATGTCAAAATTAAGCGAACAAATAAATAAAAAAATGTTAGGTTAGTTCCTTCACTTTTGTATTAAGAATGGAAAAGACTGCCAAAATGACTGCTGTGGAATTTTCTCTTAGAAATAGAATGTAGGTAACGCTTTTGTAGTCATACTATATGAAAAATGACATGATGCATTTTATGTTTCAACTAATTGCAGTAACCCAATGATTGGGTTGTGGTGGACTTAAGGACATTAAGGTCTAAATTACAGTGGTAAAGACCACAATATTTTTTCCCGCATGCTGTCTTGCGAAGGACAACCCCTAGGTTGATCGCATTAGCCTCGTTTTATTATCGCTAATGATCCATATGGATCATCCTCTGATAATAAAACTATCCAGATCATGAAAAAATATTACTTTGCAAGTTTGGCACCCCTGATTATTTTTCGACATACCTACGAAGCAAATAGTAAACATAATTCCAATTCAACTCCTATAATTGAATAGGAATGGAGGAAAGCGATTGTTTCATCCCTCGTCCAGACTCTTGTTTGTCTTAAAAATATTTTTAATGCGTAAAACGACATTTTACATTTGCTATTTATTTGTATTTATATCCATTGCTTGCTGTTTTATTTGGACTTTTGATGACATTTTGCACACAGCTGTTTCTCTGTATTTACTTTTTAATGGCGCTGCCATTCGTGAGTTTTTTCTTGTTTTAGTCAATCTTTAGAAATTTCGAACAACATCAAACTACGGTTATTTTCTTTTAATTTGCTACAGAATTGCTAAAAACTACACTAATATATAGATGGCATATTTAGATTTGGAGAATTTTCGTTTAAACACATTAAATTCGTAGTTGCAAATTTTTATTCTGCCATTTTACGATGCGGCAACTCCGTACTTGAGCAGAAGTGAAAATCACTTAAATCGTTGGGTTTTGGGATTGGCTATCTGGATCATGAAAATTGAACCCGATAGAACACAGAATCTCGTAGATTTGTTGTAGTGCGGGTAAATCGATGGTCCATATGGATCATTGGCGATAATAAAACACGGCTAGTTAGCAAAAATACTAAGGCAGTATATCCGTTCGTTCAGTCGCGGAGCATTAAAGAAAAAAGCTATTTAGAGACAAAATTATGCTAAATTAATAAAAATGTGTGAATCACGGAAATTAAACAGTTCTACTGACGTTTCTGTCAGCTCCTTATTTAGTTGTATGTACAATATCGAGTCGGTTGCCAATCGCTGTGTGACTTCAACAATATACCAAAAATACCCTCGCACTTGCTCATGAATAGCGCCCTTAAAAAAAAAAAACCTTTTGTATGTCAGTTTAAGGTGACGACTTGCCGGTCATGGTGCGGTGTCATATAAATTAATCGCGGTTCTTTTTTTTTAATTTCTTTTTCTTGTACTTACTCCAAAATTCTTAAGAAAATATCTTAAATATTATGATATTATGTATTAGATGTTTGTCTGCTACAAAAAGCAATACTTGCTTTTTTAACAGGATAAATATCATCATCATGCTGCCATGATAAATGAGCTGATAAGGATTGATTCTTGATTCTGAGTTATGATTTGAATGAACCTACATGATCACATTTACCTACGATGAAGAAGGTAATGCATCCAAACGAAATATCCACATCGAATGAACTAGAACCACGGATAGAAGCTACAAGAGAGAAGCTAAGGTAAGACTACCCCAATTGATTATAAAAAAAAAAATCTATCGTAAGTCCAACCTTCGAAAACTGTTTTATTTTCTAAATTTCTAAATTGGCGTAGAATTCAAAGTACATATATATTCCCGATTTCCCATTAGGAAAATAATACTCCATTTGAATTTAATATAACATTAGTTACCACCTGCTAAGGCTACTCTTACAGTTGATGTGTATTTTGTGTTACTCTTAATGGAATTTCATTGTCAGCTAATGTTATCTCTCTCTTTCTTTAATCTACCGGATGATTTTGTGCTAAATTCAAAAATTCTTCTGTTAAAAACAAAAGCTCTAGTGCAAATGGTGAAATGTCAGTTTTTTTTTATAAGGAATTTGACATCACATGCTGCTACATTTAGACAACAAGCAACTGCCAATAGGCAATAAATCGATCGCAATAGCACAAAGTCTACACATTCCCATCAAAAATGACAGGAAAAGAGAAAACCAGCAAAATATCGAGTAACGAGTAGTTCCCCGCTTCTTGGCTCGAAACAGCTCAGCGAATTTCTTCCGGCACGTACCTATACCTACCTACTGATAGAATTATTGTCAGGAGCAAAAAGTTGACAGATAGACGAAATCAGCTAAAAACGGCTCGAAGTAGCTCGAAGTTTATACACGTACTTTTGGGTACATTTTCTGCTTTCTGAGAGAATTGCGCTCAAACTTTCGAATTTGACACATTTTTAATGCTTTGCTCGGAAATGTAAGCGGATGAATAGACCTTTTATTTTAATCTATTCTCACATTGAAGCAACAGTATTGCCTCAAATTTTTAGTACGTACTTGGTACCTATGTATGCGCAAATGTGAATAATCACAAATATTGCTACTAGAAAGCAATATTTGTTGCTTTTCAACATGCGCTGTGAATCGCTAGGGATAATTATTGCCGAATCAGCAAGGTTTTTCGTTCGAGCGACATTTAGTTGCTTTGATGTGAGCCCTCTAATTTAATTCAAAGTAAAAAAATCTGTAAGAAGCTATAATATTGCGTTTTCTTTTGCCAGTTTCTTATTGATTGTTACCTCAGTGTGAGAACAGACTTAACCAAAAATTTCAATAAAGAAGGTTTGTTTTTTGAAATCTAATAGGTTTGTGTGCACATATCTAGAAAACGAAAGCACGGATAGTATTCTGGGTGATCACAGAATCCGTCGTATTCGGAATTTTGCTACGAACCCCAAAAGAACTATCGCAGAATCCGTTGTAGTGGAAATTTTCGCTACGATTTAAATTCGGAACAAACATTTCCACTACGACGAATTAAATTCGTAGCAAAAATGTCCACTACGAAGGATTCTGTGATAGTTCTTTCGGGGTTCGTAACAAAATTCCGAATACGACGGATTCTGTGACCACCCAAATTAACTCAGATGTGTATTGCTCACCTACGAATCTTTTAAAACGTCATTCGTTTTACCTGTCAATTTGTGACAACTAGCTACTGTTCTAATACACAAATGAAATCCAATTGACGATTGGAGGTAGTGAATTGACGCGAAATGAGCAACTAAATTAGGAATTTAGAATAAGTCGGAAGTTGTTTTGGAATTTTACTTAAAAAAGTTGGGGGAATAACAAAAAATTACAAGAATGCAAAATAAATATGTAGATTCTATAAAATGAATCACAGAGCGAAAGGGCACAGGTAGAAAATATGTTATTATGATCATTTAGCTCCTAAGGAATGGGTAAAACTCTCGGACATTTTTGAAGGTCGTTGAAATCTATATTTAGTCAACACAACACTGGAAAAAAAAACATTTGTAAATGAGCTGAGCAGCCATCACTTCGCAAGAGTCTATTATATTACTTAAGGCCCCACGCTCACGATGGTGTCTCTATTTTCCATTGATGAAGGAATTCTCCACTAATCCTGCACCGTCAATGGATGTAAATGGCGTTTCAATTTGCTTACTTTATTATTTCTGCAGTACTTTATATAGATCTTTTTTACGGTTGTCAGTCTCACAATCTTAGTGCTGGGCCGCACACACCTTCCCATGAAAGTCATGTCGGTCGAGACGGTAGAGATTGGTTTTTTTTTTTTTTTTTTTAAGGGGATTCCAAATCCTGGAGCACTCAGACGAATCTCGGTCCATTGTAGATTGTACTACCAAGCAGAAACCCCTTTTTTGGTTTAGTGGTGGAGAAACTCTGATATTATTCGTTTCTCTTTATGGTCGGTGGCAGAGTATTGCTGTCCCCCGCCGGGGCTCTAACCAACGCCGCTCGGGTCACAAGCAATGACTCTAACAGTCTAACCACTACACCATGGCCACCGCTAGAGATTGGTTAGTTAAGAAAAGAAGAGTAGAAGAGTAGGTTACACCGAAATTCACTTACAATCGACCTGTCTCGCCCGGCACAACTTTCATGGGACGGCATGTGTGTCCCAGCACTTAAGAGAATTTGAGTCGAATTAAATTATTCTCATCGAATTGGACAAAAAAAAATTGTTTCTGAACTTCAAAGAGAAATGAAAACAGCATTGGTGTTGACTCACTTTTGACGCTCACTGTATGTACGAACCTCACGTGCCTGTTTGTTTTACCCACATTTTTCCGACACAAATCGTGTTGACAACTCGTTGTTTTCTTTATATATATGCGCCTGGTTTTTTGTCAACATGCAACATGATGCGCTACAGGCTTACCCTTCTACCGGACACCTAAAAGGTATGAAACGGAGCGGATTGCTTTATTGACTTATTTATTTTTTAATTACTCGCTAGAGCGATATAACAAGTTACAATTTGAGCTAAAAGATCTATTGTGCTTAAAATTATCAGATTTGTGTTTAGGTTAGTAGCGTCTCTACTTATCTAAAGTAGCTGTAGAGGAAACAGCTGTATGCCTAGCTGTAGAGGAAACAGCTGTATGCCTAGCTGTTTCGTCTTCCTCAAGACAATCGGCACTCTGGCGAATCGACTAAATGCAATTTATTGAGGTGACATCGCAGAAAGTGGTGACCTGTTAGGTAGTCTACTAAATTTTTGAAATCGTGCCTGCCTAGAGGACTTTTTGCCCTCGTTTTTGAAAGGCTGAATAGCTTTTTTGGTATGTCTTAGACCTGTGATGTTCTTCCAATAAGAAATGCTCCTGTTTCGTTCCTAGCTTTTTATAGCCGAATTTTCTATAGATGCTGTCGTACGCTACTTTTAAATACATAGATGAAAAAATGGTGGATATCGATTTGGACTTCTTGGGTTTTTCCAGGATCTGCCTAAGTGTGAAGATTTGATCGACAGTGGACTTTCCTGGCATAAAACCGCACTGAAAGGGGCCAATCAGGTTATTTACAGGAGGTTTAAGGCGTCACACAATATGCCAGACATAATCTTGTATGCGATGTTAAGGAGACTGATATCGCTGTAGTTGGCCCAGTTGAAGGGGTCTCCTTTCTTGTGGAGCGGGCAAACGATGCTGAGATTCCATTCAGCAGGCATGCATTCATCAGACCAAATTTTGGAGATGAGTTGGTGCATGCTCTCTACGAGGTCATCTCCAGCTGCTCTTAAAAGCTCAGCAGGTAGACCATCGGGCCCTGCAGCTTTGTTGTTCTTCAGCTTGGATATTTCTACACGTACTTCGCTTTGATCAGGTAGTCGGAAGTTTTGCCTATCATCGTCTATATTCAGTGGTACGTTCCGGCTAACAGCGGAATTCTGATCCATTATAGAGTCTGCAGAAGTAAATTATGCAGGTTTTTGTACGGGATTTTGTGCCCTGGCACGTACTTTTTACCTTTTGCTAAAACTTCCCTACATTGTTCCTGGAGAAGCATCTCTCAATGTCTTCGATCTTACCTTAGCTGCAACAGGGTAGTGATCCGAGTCGAAATTGGCCCTTCGGAAGGTTCGGACATCCAGAATATTGAAGGCGTGCAAGGCGTCAATCGCAATTTGATCGATTTGGCTGACGGTTTGGTGATCCGGAGACAGCCGTGTCCCCTTATGGATATTGAGATGTGGAAATCTGGTGCTTGCTATACCCTTACATATGTTTCGCCACGCAGCAGAGTCAATTAGCCAAAATCCGTTGCCAGACGTGTTGTCATGTAGGCTGTGTTTGCCAATTGTTGAACCAAAGATGTTCTCCCTGCCTATTCTAGCGTTATAGTCGCCTAGTACGATTATAACGGTTATGTCTGCCCTGTGGCAGTCTAGGCCTCTACGGCATCTGTTGGTTGTTCGGCAGCACCCTGTCTGTTCAGTGTATGAACATTGCACGTGCAGATCCGAAGGTCATTGTCCTTATTACGTCTGACATATTTAATATTATTATAAACAATAACACGATAATTTAAAAATGGTATACAATTTTGCCGGTTTGCACGTTTACAGCTTTGCAAAAGTTATCAACTCTCGCAATTGTGTTAGTCAGGGATACGCGGGTTATGCTGGAACTATAAATACGGCTCTTTGTATGCTCAGTTTAGAGGTTGCTTTTGTCCAAATATGTTTAAATAATACACAGTTCTTACTATGAACTTTCAGTTTTAATAAATCTTCTGTATTTTTCATTTTATTATAATTCGCTGCTGTAATCTTACAAAATCGTTATTGGTTTCCTACAAGTTTTGTGACTGTCACTTAATTTTTCTCATTCGGGAAAATAGAATATCTATATCTGGTTGGGCACACTACAATTTGAACGCAGTTATAAAAAAAACTCGCCATACCTATCCGAATGCTCGAAATACAGTTATTTATTTAATAATTTATTTTTTCGTGAGACTTAATTATAATTTTATATGTATTACTTTCGCTCGAACATTTCTTTCTACATATCATTTTTTCAATAGTAGACAATTTTCTTCTCTTGCAGATACAAGGGTGGTCGGGCACCTATTTTCAGATCCAGCGATCGAAGAAGACCACAGAGCATATCATCCGCAACAACATTAACTCCACGTGTGGTTCTGTCACGATTAGAACCCAGAGATTTTGAGCGTTTGCGATTATCATACAAAGTAACCATACTAGACCAAAGACGGACACGTAACAATCGATCTGGCATGAACATGGGACAAAAAAATAGTGCAGTTGTTAAAAGTGTTAGTCGCGGCGATGCACAAGTACCATTCAAACCAGTTATCCCACGTGAACTAGCAGCCGAATATGTTAAGCCAGCCCGTATTGAAATTCTACTCGATATGCCACCAGCTGGACGTGAAGCACAATTAAAATACTCATGGAATGCGGATGACAGATCCCTGAATATATTCGTTAAAGAAGATGACAAAATGACATTTCACCGGCATCCAGTGGCACAAAGCACAGACTGTATACGGGGCAAAGTTGGCTTTACAAAAGGTCTGCACATCTGGGAGATATACTGGCCGACAAGACAGCGTGGCACTCATGCTGTTGTTGGCGTTGCAACTTCCGAAGCACAATTACATTCTGTAGGTTATCAAAGCCTGGTTGGCGCATCAACACACAGCTGGGGCTGGGATTTGGGCAGAAACAAACTTTATCATGACTCCAAAAATTGTGCCGGAATCACCTATCCGGCGATACTCAAAAACGATGAAGCATTCCTAGTACCCGATAAATTTCTATTAGCACTTGACATGGACGAGGGGACACTTAGTTTTATAGTAGATCATGAATATTTGGGTGTTGCGTTTAGAGGTTTAAAAGGAAAGAAACTCTATCCCATAGTGTCGGCTGTATGGGGTCATTGCGAAATAACAATGCGATATATTGGTGGCCTAGATCGTAAGTTACATCATCATTGTTACCAACATTGTTATTTTATTATCCTATTTCCCATTTCAGCTGAACCATTACCCTTAATGTATTTATGTAGACGTGTGATACGGCAGAATTTAGGACGAACGCATTTAGAAGAACGCATACAAGAGCTGCAACTGCCACACTCGATGAAAACATATTTATTATATAGGGACTGCAGATAGTAACATATAGTTTGACAATAAGAAAATTTAAATTTTAACTGTAATGATAACAGTAATTATAAGATAACAAACAACAAAAACAAACAACATTAAGAATTAAAATTAAAATTATATATACGCATATATGTGTGTGTATATATATATAGATATATGAGAATACATTATATATATACATGTGTATATCAAAAACAAAAAAAAAAAAAAAAAAAAAAAACCGAAAAGAAAACAACCATAACTCCCTTTTATATATTATGTAAAAGCCACACACACATATATATATATATATCTACATATATGTATATATATAATAGTGTCGGGAAAAACAAAACAAAAACAAAATGATTTTAAATATACTCTACATAAAATTACTTTTCTCAATTTTTCGAGTTTAAAAAAAAGAAGAGAAACCGCCCAAAGCTTTTTTGTTGACATTTTTGTGGATCTATTTTATGTACGGTTCATGGATAATTATGTTTCGTAATCCTTTACATAAACCAACCGAGATTTGTGTTTGCAGCAACTTTTATATTCTTTTTTTTAAATGATATTTGTGTACCTGAACAAAACTACCGTAAACGAGTTTCGAAACTCAAAACAAAAGTTTATTTCTAAAGTAATATTTTTTTGTTTGCAAATTTTCGTATTCGTAATTTTCATTTATGTTTTATTTTCCTTTTTTGTGATTTAACTACTTTACATCTCTTGAACATGGCATCCGCTTATATTGCGCCCAGAACTTAACAGGAATAAACAATTTGCCACCTTTTCCTTATTTCTTTTTTTATTTCATATTTGAATAGTTATTTTTTTTTATTTTTGTTTCTCTATAATTCTCTTTTGTATTTTGTTGAAGGGTAAAATGGTGCAGAAGGGATGATTTTTTTTTATTAAATAAGGAAATAACCGGATCTCTCCTTAAATGGAACGGAACTGGAAAGGTCGTAAGTATTTTTTGATGAGAACAGTTACATCTACCGAAACGCGAGAAGTGTCTTTTTTCGCACTTTCGGCATAGTCTTTAAGAAGGGACATCATTTTAGGGGGGGCATCAACTGGAGCAACCACTTCGTCATGCAGTTGGCCAAAAATAGTTCGGTGTCGTTCTTTCTAAGGTTAAAATGGTGCAAGCAGCGCCCGCCAATAGTAGGATTAGGCAGCTAACATAATTGAAAAAAAAGGAAACTATAATAAACTTATTACCGGACCGCCCGGAACTACTATAAAAATCAAGAGTAATACATATACATATTATATTCAATTATAGCAACATATCAATTAGTATTGCTATTCCATCCGGCAGTATAACGCCGATTCATCCTATGACGTAGTGTAGTATAGTTCAGAGCATACTAACACTATAGTTATGGTTAAATTAATGAATAACTTCTTTCTTTCTGATTTTATTAAACTTATAATATGTACCTAGTTTGCAAATAAGTATTTGCCAACTGTCAACGGATGCGACGGACAGAAAAGTTGAAAGTAAACCTGCTGTGTATTCTATCAACCTCTCAGTCGAATACGTTGCCGCAACGGATGCGACGGATTCTATGGGTCGGGGCCTTAATTCCGGGGAGAACCGGGTAGGTGCATGGAAGTCGGCGGTCTAATTCTATGTGGTTTGTGACTAGACCGTCGACTCCTCCCACATAACAGACTTTGCCTACAAGCCGCCTGCGGGCCCAGGATTTTTCATGTATTGGTGCTGTACAAAATCAAAGGAAGTCGGCGGTCTAGTTCTATGTGGTTTGTGCTTTAAAGTAGCCTCGAAGAAAAAATATGGTTCCGTCAAACAGGCGAACAGTAGCAATTTCAAAATCACGATATAAATCGATCATCAAAAACTATTTTCAGGCGAGTTTAATACTTGATCACACACGGCACCGCAATGTCAATGTTTACCTCATTTCAAACTGTATGCGGAAGATTCATAACTCTAATTATGCGGCACCCTGTAGTTGTAGCTTCAATTGGTAGTACCTACTTACGATTTGTACATTTTTCGTTTTTATTATAATTTTATGAATCATGAAGACGCGACGACCGCTGAAATATCTAACTCCTCATTTATTCGGATTTTGAACTGTAAAACCCATGATACAACATCATGTTGTTGTATCACGTGTAAAACCTATGTCGATTTCCATTGGGAAAGAAAAAGCACTTTCAGATTTAGATCGGTTTTTCTGTTGCAAATCGAGTGAATTCGTTTTCAGTGTTCTGCATTTCGAGCGATTCGGAAACTCCGACATTTTTTCGAAATCACAATTTCACTTTGTCTCAATTCCGAAAATTTTGAAATCGAACTCGAATACAATGAAATGTAGAACACAAAAATTCATTTCCGATTTCATTTCGAGTGAAAGTGAAATGTAGAACCTAGCAGATAGTTGTTATAATTGCATGCTGAATATTCTACTTTACTTTACTTACTGAGATAGATTGCCAATAAAACAGGCCTAATGGTGTATTTACATTACCACGCCACGCAATTTCGGATGACTTCAGAAAGAGAGATCCGTTTGCTACAGTCGAGGCTAATGATCTGTAAGAGTGAGACCACAAATCTCCATAAAAAAGTTATGGCGGCCTAAATTCAACTGTTAGGCATGTGGTCTCACTCTTACACATCATTAGCCTGGACTGTGGAAAAACGGATCTCTCTCTCTGAAGTCATGCAAAAATGCGTGGCGTGGTAATGTAAATCCACCATAATGCATTCAAAAGAGCAGCAGATGTAAATGCGTATTTAAGGACCATTCATACCTACACGAATTAAATGATGTGGATTACGAATAAAATTTTACAATTCGCGCCAAGGATGTTTTCGTTCGCTGCACAAATTTGGAATTCGAAATTTCGCTATTTAAACTGATTATACACTTGTTTTCTTAATACATTTTGATGGGTGAATTAATTATTCTCCTCTTGAAATAATAAAATGTGCAATTTTCTGTTTATAAATGCATAAAAAGTAGAATGTTCGCTTTTCAACAATTCGTTCGTTCGCTTCCATGTGAATGGTCCTTTACATCTTATATAAACTCGTCCTGATCTTATGAGAATTAGAAAATTGGCAAGTGCAAATAACGGAGTCCTATAATTATGGTACATTTAAAGCATTACCTACGCAAAACCTATTATATAAAATCAATGGAATACTCACCCTTACCAATAAACAATCACTAAACTCGAGTTTTGAAACTAACTTTAATTTTGACATATCAACAACCAATTTAATCGAATTCTAGTGCAATTGAAGTATAGTATAGAAACGGAAGCGGCTAAAATGGGTCTAGCGGTCAACGAGGGCAAAACCAAGTATATGCTGTCAACAAGAAGGGACACCCAACATCGTAGAATCGGACAAAACATCACGATCGACAGCTATAACTTTGAGGTGGTGAGGGACTTTATCTACCTCGGTTCTGCTATAAATTCTAACAACATCTCAGAAGAAATTAAACGAAGAATAACTCTTGCCAACCGCTGTTTCTTTGGGCTAAGAAGGCAATTGAGTAGCAGAGCCCTATCCCGAACAACTAAGGAGATTCTGTATAAGACCTTGATCATCCCAGTCCTGCTTTATGGCGCTGAAGCTTGGACTCTATCTAAAGCGCATGAAGATATCCTCGGCCGTTTCGAGAGAAAGATTCTTCGTAAAATTTTCAGTCCCGTTTGCGTTGACGGGCTTTGGAGAAGGAGATTCAACCACGAACTATACGAGCTGTACAGCGACATCGACCTGGTCAAAAAACTGCGAGTAAGTCGTTTAAGATGGCTAGGACATGTGGAGCGGATGGAAGCAAATGCTCCGGCTCGTAGAGTCTTCGAGTCTAACCCGGAGGGACAACGCAGTAGAGGAAGACCTCGCCTTAAGTGGCGCGCGCAAGTCGAAGGCGACCTCAATCGACTAGGAGTGCGCAACTGGAGGCAGTTAGCTAAGGATCGGGCTAACTGGAGAGGCTTGTTAGCTGAGGCCTCGGTTCACCCCGAACTGTAGAGCCGCCTAAGTAAGTAAGTAAGTGCAATTGAAGACAATTTTCGCAAAACAATCAATCAAGAGCAAATCAGCTTTTGAATTTTTTTCTGCTTATACATTTATTTATTATTTTCCCATTTGAAAATAAAGCGGATTGGCTATTCGCCCGTTCATTTTGACAAATTTTGTACTGAACTGACGTTTACCGCTGTTCGGGACCATTGATATACTATACATGGACTGATAAGCCCAGTATCCTGCTCGCGCAATTCTCTCCACAGCACAGATAAACGTTCGCTAAATTCGTTGTACAGGATATAGATGGGACACACACCCATATTTCATTGCCACATGTATTTTGTTTTTGTTATTTTTTCACTTTTTTCATACTCACTTACATCGATTATCAAGTATTCCACGAAATAGTCAATTGCAAATTTATTTTGTTTCGAAAATGTCAAAATTTATCGTCGATTTAATGTACCAGGCAATTCTTTCGCAGTGGAGACATTTTCTTGGCCGAGTATAACAAAATTGTACGTAGTACGTATAACACACAATATTGTTATACTCGACTGACAATTAGTGTGTCCCATCTACATCTATATGAAAATAAGAATTTAGCGTGCGGAACAGGATACTGCTTTGCTAAACTGCCTCGCTAAATTTTATCTCTGTAGACATTTTTGTATGGGAGATAAAATTTAGCGCGAGCAGGATACTGGGCTATAGCAGCAAAATATAAGGGCAAAACTGACATTTAACCCTTGAATGACACTAGTACTACGATGACATTTATACCTAAAGCTCAGTATGCTGCTCGAGTTAAATTTTAGCTCCCATACAAAATTCTCTCCACAATCTAGCTAAGGTAAATTTAAGCGAATCCATTTAGCCGAGCGATACACGCTGCTTCAGCTAAAAAATAAAATTATTATTTCAGACTGTACTGCATGTGTCAGTCACAATTTAGCGCGCCCATTAATGGTTCGGCATATTTTTTCAAGCTAAATTTTAACAGATCGTGTTGTTTTTTTTTTGTTGTGTTTTTGTGTTGCGGAAAAGTAAATAAGGATAAGGTTTTTCAATGAATACCTCGATGAGGAATCCTTTGAAAGTGATTTGAGATCAAGGAATATCAGACAAGGAAATGAGAAAGTTTTGATGAAATTTATTTTCAACGAACAGCTATTTTCTGTGACACTTCTATCCACAGCGTCAGAATTTAGCTAGGATTTTAGCTAATGTTTGGAGAGAAAAATTGGAGAGCGCTAAAATCATCTCTCCGAATAGGGAGAGATGATTTCATATCTTACTATTTCCATAGCCATCGCACGAAAACACATGCGTCACAACAAAAAAGTACACCCCATAGAATACTATCGATAGCAAGCTATGAGCTGAGCAATAGATGGAATACCATTTTTCATAGAATACTATTTGTGGTCTCCATGAGCAATTTTCATAGCATACTATATGGCAAGCTATGAAATATTGCTCGAGGAGACGCGGTGTGAACTAGACCAAATTGAACGCGGCCATTCTTTCCAACAAGTTTGAGTATGCGTCGGTGTGTGGGCTCTGTATACATATACTATGCGGTGCGGATCATGATTTTGCGTATTTCCAGTTGCGGTTTGTTATACAAACAAAGAAAGAAGCAAGTATAGTAGTTCAGCAGTAATTTCTAATGTGACAATTTGGCTTTCAAATAAATGTATATTGTTATCGTCAAGTGAATTTGATTTGATGTACTTTATCGCTTGGATACACGAAATTGGAAGGGCATTTTACTGAGCGCTAGGTAAGGGAAACATACACAACCAAACAAATTCTTTGAACCAACCCATCTGAGAGGAAAATGTGAACCTTCCTTAAAGTACATCATCTTCATGTAATTAGTCTCTGCTTCTGCCAGCAGAGCTTGTTGTTTCGTTAATTTCAATTGTGTTTTAGGAAAAAGTAAAATTTGTGCTTGTTTAGTGACAATTTAGTGTAAAAAAATAAATCAAGGTATTAAACAATTGAATATGCAATAACTTACCTAATTTATATAAAACGACTCGAAATAGTCTACTTGGTGTGTCGGGTTAATATCGTCGGTGTCAGACATAGTATACATCATTTTTACTCAAGTAATGATATTTTTACGAATATATAACAAGAAAATACGGATTGTTAATGTTGTTTTTTAACTACTGGCGTGTTCTTGAAAAACTATTCATCCATTAGGCATTCACATCATTCTTTTGTGACTGGGAACATTATTCTAAATAAAGTTCAAAATGGCCGATAGTCTCCTTTTTTTTTTAGTTCATTTCACAGGAATAATAATGGAAAAAAGTACGTTCGCGAATGTGTGATAGAAAGGGATTACTTTTAGGAATTTAAAACTAAACGCATGCATAATTTTTAACGAATGATTGACAGGAACTGACTGCCTTTATGCGGTCGAATCAATTACAGATGAATAACTTTCCAAGGGTTAAGTCTGATTGAATTTGTTTGTAAAACCTGCATAATGTACATGTAACAATCCTTTAAATGCATTTCATTTAGGTACTGCATGGATAAGTTTAGAAGTTGCGCAGGATCTATTTGGATTACGACAAACAGTTTGGTTTTTTTCTTTATTACAATTGAAAATGCCTGTGGTAAGAAAAGCTGAAAAATATTGTAGGAACCCAAATTGATTCTTTTCAATATAACTTTTATCTTATGTCTGAAAGCACTCTTCTGTCTATTCAATGGAATGGGTTGTCTTCGTCACATAGGGTACATCTGAATTAAAAATTAAACCCACCCTAACGATTTCGATGACCTTAAAGGACGCTTTCAAGGCCGAATAACCATATTCATGCCCTAATTGGTTTACAAACTAAAAAAGTCTTAGGGAAACCGGCTAAAAAAATAAGCAATATACATAATTTATAATTAAACAGGGTAACCGGCAATAATACTTCATGTGATAAAAAAGTCTGATTTTTAAGCATATAGGTACCTACCCGACCAAGATATGGACTTATGGACACAATATATGTATATATATATTTTTTTTTTCAATAAATCTTCTTGAGTTACGATTTACGAAGTCATCAGTCAAAGATATCTGCAGTTATTCACTGAACATTGTAATGCGGAAGCAGTTGTGTTTGTTTTATCAGAATCCTTTTTGTTGGCCGATTCCGACCTCTACCAACAAGCACCTTTAGCCTGCTTCGTGGCTGTCTAGTTGCGTCCAGTTACATACATCGAGCAGATCGCTGTGATCCGGGACTATATACTGCGCACAGCCTTTTGAGAATTCTAGACTTTCACATTACATTACAAACATTAAATCACATAGCGCGATCATATATTCTTTACCGAAGATGTCTAGTGGAAGTAAGTTGGAGATGTCCTCACGGGCGCACTCGTGATGCACAAGCATGACAAGTGCTGAGCCTTCTCTAAGACATTTAGATTGGAATTTTTGTTCAAGGCCGGCCACCACACAACGATGTCATATAGAAATATCGGTCTTATGACCGCAGTATAAAGCTCATGCATTATATTGGGTTGAAGGCCCCAGACAGATCTTTTACAGGAATATAGAGCCACTAGGGACTTCCTAGAGCGTTCGGCAATATTTTCTCTCCATAAAAGCTATCTGTCCAGCCTCAGCCCCAAATATTTAGCGCTGCTAATGAACTCGGGTGGAGGTCCATAATAATTCTCCAAAGTTAATTTCCTTTGCTGGGATCGTGCACATTTGGATCGTATGTATCGGATGCTTTAAGTTTAACTAACCAGGGGCCTGTTTCACAGATCATACAACACATACATTGTATGAGTTTGAAAATTCTGTTGTATGATTTCTGTTTCACAGAATTGATGTATGATTTGCTGTCATACAACAATTTATGAACAGAGATTTGACTGGAAGTATTGGAATGTTGTATGATCCTGTTTCACAGAAATTTATTATACTATACAGCACTTTAACCTCAGATTTATCATACAATTCATACAGCACAAAAATTTGTTGTAAATGAGGAAGAAAATGACGATTAGAGTATATGTAGCACCAAAAGAGATACCAAATTTGTTATTTATAGAGAATTTATTGATTAAATGGAGTAATGAAATACATTTTAAAAAACTATTTATTTGTAGTATTAGGTATAAATTTGTAAGTTTTACAAACTATAGCCAAATGAAATTATTTAATGAAAACTATTTATATATAAAGAGTCCGCCAAATAACTTTTCTTTTTTTGAAAATGCTATAAAAAAAAAAACTACTGAATATTTTCTCAAATTTCTTTTTTTATTTGAAAGTACAATCCTTCCGGTTAATAATGGAAAATAATTTCATTCAAATGGCTGCCTCGGCTGGCCATGCAGTAGCCTACACGATCGGTCCAATTTTTAAGCACATTATCGATTGTGTGCAGCTGTATTTCACCAATGGCTTCACGAATATTGTCCTTTAAAGCGTCAATTGTCTCTGGCATGTCGGCGTAACACTTATCTCTTACGGCACCCCACAAATAATAGTCCAACGGTGTCAAATCGCGGCTGATAATGCGATCTTCAAAAACAGGGCGCAAAACATCGAGTGTAGCTTCGGCTGTGTGGCACGTAGCGCCGTCCTGTTGAAACCAAATGTTGCCAATATCCTCCTCTTCAATTTTTGTGAACAAAAATTCGTTCAACATGGCCCGATAACGATCGCCATTGACTGTAACGGCCACTCCTTGCTCATTTTCGAAGAAAAATGGTCCAATTATGCCTCTGGACCAAAATCCGCACCAAACAGCGACTCGTTTTGGGTATATCGGCTGTTTTTGGCTTTTCACGCTTTGGTTTATCGATGAGGATGCCAGTTTCTTTCACTTTTTTCACAAGATAACGAACATACGGAGCTGACGGTGCTTCTCTTCTTCCAAAATCCGTACGCAATTTTCGTACACATTCTGCAACATTACCATGATTTTCAAAGTAATGTCGCAATATTTCCCAGCGTTGTTCAAGCGTATACACAACCATATTCGTTCAGCGGAAGGATAAAACTAATTATTTGTCAAATCAGACATGAGCTAAGTGTTACCATTCGCGAAATAAGCACTAGTTGAAAAAAAAAAAACGTTAGATGGCGGACCCTTTATGTAGTTTCTTAACGCTTACACTGCTTCTCTTGTGTTTTCATTTCCATTTTCGTCATCATTACTTCAACCGTCTTCGTCGTCCCCATCTAAGAAAAAGATATCATTTTCTTGAGCCATTCTTTAATCTCTTTAAGCAAGAAAACATTTCCTTTAACTGCACAATACAACACTCAATGATTTGGCGGGAACACGATTTTTGGCTTGACTTTCTGGAATTTGATTTAGAACGTTACACGTAAATAGCTAAGTTCTTAACGGATAGGCATTGCAATACCCGACTCTCTTGAACAGATCCAGGGAAATTAAATTACTATTAATGGCATACGTCAGCTCCAGCAACTAGCATAACGTTAAAAGTTCCATCAGCTGCCCCAGCAATACATGACATTTTAGCTCTACGAATAATCTCGGCTACAACGTTAGCATTTTCGGGCCATTTCACTTCCTCGTCTAGTAAAAAGTAAACAGCATTATAACATTACACATGCTTTATAAAAGATATAAGACTTACATACAAACCCCTATCGTGAAATCCGCCGGGGGGAATCATTCACGGAAAAAAATTTTTTGGTATTGTCAAATCCGCAAAGTGAACAGTTCCCCGTGTGGGTAATGTGAATGAGTTTCACTGTATCGTTGAAAACGTTCAAATCGAATTTTTCCCAAACAAAATGACATTTCTGATCCGCATCAAAATCATTGCGGATTTCATAGATTTTCTTGCTTGCTGCACGTTCTGAGAATTTTTTTTAAAAAAATGTACATACAAAACGGCTGCTTCATTAAGCCGAACATTTGTAATAAATCTATTGCATAGATTGAACTTTATTAATATTGAAAAATAAACATTCTAAAAACACATTTCATTTGGAAGTTCCGTGAAATCATTCACTGCTCCTCTTAACCTGTCTCGTATTCTTCTCAGGGAACACCGCTCATTTCGTTCTTCCTCTTATGCTTCCGAGAATAGAGCTATCGTATACATTATTATATTACATAGCAAACACTATTTTATATTTAAATCACTTTTGAAACAAACTTTTCATATACCTCCGACGAATGCAGCTACTATTTGTATTCACAAGTGAAAGACAGTTGTTTGACAGTGAAACTACCTTTCCCAAAAACGTGTCGATAAGGAAACTTTTTCGGCGGATTCCACGATAGCAGGAGAAAGTGAAAGGGAATCGAACAGGTGAAGTGAAACTCAATTCCGACGGATTCCACGATAGGGGTGACTAATTTTTGTGAAAAGATAGAACAAACTGCATTACTACTAACACGGCGACACGGCCTTTGAAACTCCATGCATTGTGTAATGCATGTATTATACATTTTCAATTTTATTTTTGTAATATTTCTTCAATTGACGTATATTTCTTAGAATTTGTATAAATTTATACTTCACACTTAAAAACAACGAAATATCAAATCATACACATCATACAACAAACAAATTATCATACAACACTTCCAATGAAATCTGAGAAACAGAAAATTGTATGTGATGTATGATGCAGGATTAAGTTGTATGTTGTATGAAATGTAAATATGTGATATATTATCTGAGAAACAGGCCCCTGGGGTAAAGGGTTTTTCAACAGGGACGCTACAAAAGTGTAGAGCGACAGGGACAGCAAACGACGCCGAATTTCTTGCCGCTCTTTTGACATTTCTCTTCAGTAAGGTTTGCCATTTCATGATGGAAAGATATACGAGCCAACAACGAGTCGAAATTATTAAAATTTACTACCGAAATTCGGAGTCAGTGGCCTCAACGTTAAGAGCGCTACGTCCAATTTATTTTCGTCATAATCGTCCTAGCAGTTCAACAATTGAGCGTCTAGTGGAAAAATTTGAATCCACAGGCACAGTCGTGCGATTTGACGCCGTTAGACTATTTCCTGTGGGGCTATGCCAACAAGCCAGCGACGATTGATGAACTTCGTACGAATATCGAACGTGAAATTGCAGCAGTATCGGCCGATTTATGCTTGAATACCGTCGAAAATTGGGTTCAGCGTCTGGATTCTGCAAGCGTGCCCGTGGTGGCCATGCAAAAGAAATCGAGTTCCATACATAATGGCATCGAACGTACTTTCACAGGAATAAAGAATTTCATTGATATCCAAAACCGTTTTTGTTTTATTTAAAAAAACTTTTGTAGCGCTCTTATTGAAAAACCCGTTACATATTTCAATCAAATGTTTACTATGTAAAGAATATTTGCAAAATATTACTGTACTCAGTACTAAATAAAAATAATTTATTCTAGTTGGTCAAACGTCAAGTTTCAATAATTCAATTGTTGCGAATTCTGCTTTATTCGTATTACATTTAAATTTAATAAATTAACACTAATTACCCTTTCTTGTTTTGCGAATCTTAAAGTAAGTACATAAATGAAATCAAAACTGTTAATTTATAAAGATTGTGGAAGACGCTTGGTTGTATCTTCTTGAATAACAAAACAGGTCAGCTAAGGTATGAATAATAGTAATGAAGTAAATTTTATTAAAAACTAGAAAGACATTAAAAACTCTAGATTGCTTGAATACATAATATTAATTTTCTAAGTGAATACTAAAACTCCAACACTCCCGCTAAAATTAATATCTATTTAGGCCCATGGCCTTCAAGCATTTGTTGAGAATGTCTTTGTTAACTGCTTTGGTTAGAGCATCTGCAATCATCTCCTTGGTTGAAACATGTGCTACCTTCAAGGAACCATCAGCTATTAATTCCCTAATAAAATGATGACGAACATCTATATGCTTTGTTCTGGCATGAAAAGTATTCGCAGATGCCAAACATAGAGCACTTCGATTGTCACAATATACAGTGATGTTGCATGGTTCTATCTGTTCAAGTTCTTGTTGAAGTTGTTTGAACCACATTGCCTCTTGAGCTGCATTACTTAGCGACATATATTCTGCTTCTGTTGTTGAGAGTGCAACAGTTGGTTGTCGCCTCGTTCCCCAAGTAATTGCTCCTCCTTGATGCAAGAATACATTGCCACTGACCGAACGCCTTTCTTCAGGATCTGATGCCCAATCAGCATCGCAGAAACCATATACTGTAGTGTTATCATCCTTGACATAATTTAATTTGAAATCCAATGTTCCCTTCAAGTACCGAAATATTCGTTTAACAGCTTCCCAATGAGTTTTGGTAGGATTATTGCTGAAGCGACTAACGTTATTTACAGCAAACAAAATATCCGGTCTGGAAACCTGTGATATGAACAAAAGACTTCCAACAGCTTCGCGATACGGCACGTCTGACATTTGTTCTGACTCTTCAGCTGTACCCTTAACCAACTTCTGACCAGGATCCATAGGCGTAGAAACGGCATTGCAATCAAGCATACGATATTTCTTTAACATCTCTTCAATGTAATGTTGTTGGTCGACGGTAATTCTGTCCTTTTCATAAACAACTTGCATGCCCAAAAAATGTTTTGCCTTACCTTTAATTTATAAAGATTGTGGAAGACGCTTGGTTGTATCTTCTTGAATAACAAAACAGGTCAGCTAAGGTTGCCAGGCTTATTTCAGAATCTTGTACATTTAAACGATACATATTTTCTTTACGGACAGCTGTTGCAACTAAATCACCTTTGTCGTCAAAAATAAAGCATCCTTTTAAGTCAAACTTAACTGTATTCCCATTTGAAACTATTTGACTTACGGAGAGCAAATTCGTACAAAGCCCTGGAACATAAAGCACATCCTTAACGATAACAGTGCGATTTCTTTTGCCGATCGATAGCGTCAATGACAAATCGCCAACTGCTTTGACTTCAAGACAAGTGCTGTCTGCAATCACAACTTGTTTTCTTACTGGATCTCGTACATTTATTAAATTCTTTGAATTTGAGGTCATATGCGTCGAAGCACCAGAATCTATGAACCAGTCATTGTTATTGAAACCTTTAACCGCAAATGATGTATACAAAACAGCATTTGAATACCCCTTATTTGTACTGGAACATACTTTGTTTTTGGGACAGTCCTTTGAGTAATGACCAAACTTGTTGCACGAATAGCAACGAACAGTAGGCTTTCGATGTTTCTTTACCTTGTCATTTCTGTGGACATTAGTTCCACCAAAAAGTGCCGATGTACATTCATTGGACTCTTTTGAATGTTTGTCAACCTCTACATCTTGTAGCAGCTTCATTTTAATTGAATCTCCTGTGATAGGAATTCCAGAACTTTCTAAGCCCATTATCATTGGCGTGTATTTTTCCGGCAGACCAGCTAATAAAAGAGTTCCTACCCATTCTTCAGAAATGTCCATACCAATGCCTCGTAGTTTATGAGCGTTTGTGATTATTTTATTTACATAATCATCAACAGATTCGCATTTTTCTAAAGAGGTTGTGATCAGCCTCCGTAATAGTCCAACCTTACGACTTAGACCATTATCCATAAAAGCAGTTTTCAATGAATCCCAAACCTGCTTTGCCGTGGTCGCATTCCTGATATGCACATAATTTATTGGGTCAATAAGAAGAATAATTTTTGCCTTTGCCTTGGAGATTTTCTTTGCATCCAGTTCAGTTCCAAGAACGCAATTCCAGAGTTCTTCAAGCTCCAAATACGTTTGAACAGCAAAGCTCCAATTATCGTAGTTTTCTCGTCCTTTTAATCTCTCCACCATTGGAATTGGTACAGCGGCGGCCATTTTGTAGCCGAAGACAAAAAAAAAAAAAATCAGCTGACGAAAATTCGGGGCAAGACAAAAAATTATTAAATTTTGCATATATAATTGAAATGCAACTAAACCGTGTGCCCTGGGCCCATAACCTGTTAATTTATAAAGATTGTGGAAGACGCTTGGTTGTATCTTCTTGAATAACAAAACAGGTCAGCTAAGGTATGAATAATAGTAATGAAGTAAATTTTATTAAAAACTAGAAAGACATTAAAAACTCTAGATTGCTTGAATACATAATATTAATTTTCTAAGTGAATACTAAAACTCCAACAAAAACACAGTTCTGTTTGTTGTAACTTAACGAACGTTGAATTTGAGGTTTGAATTGGAGGTGGTTTGGTTAGGGCCCTCGTTTTTTGTTTCTGCTTAATGAACATCATGCATCCTACTCCTACATCCACTTTAAAATTTAATGTATGTAATTTCAATCAGGAATAGTTCGATAGGTTTTGTAGTTCACACCGCGTCTCCACGAGCAATATTTCATAGCTTGCCATCTGTCATTTCTGATAGAAAGAAATAACGATAGTATGCAATAAAATGTAGGGTGGGCATTTCATATCATACTATTTCCATAGCCATCACACGAAAACACATGCGTCACAACAACAAAGTACACCCCATAGCATACTATCGATAGCAAGCTATGAGCTGAGCAATAGATGGAATACCATTTTTCATAGAATACTATTTGTGGTCTCCATGAGCAATTTTCATAGCATACTATATGGCAAGCTATGAAATATTGCTCGTGGAGACACGGTGTTATCAACAGTGTTGTATCGGCATCAATATTGTCCTCATATATCTAAGAATTAAGGTTAGTTTTATAGAGTTGTTCGTTTACTAAGCCAACGACCAGTCAAGAAGTTGCTTTGAGTTAAGGCAATTTTGTGTAGACGTCCAGTTTGTAAACAGGTAGGAGCATGATGCCCAAGATTGGCGGCAACATCAGCATGAGATTTAGTTTTGTCGCTATTTTCGTTAAGGCTGTTGCTCACGACACGGCTACCTTACGAAATGTCAAAATTTATATATTTTGCTTTAAGTAGGGATTGGGATAGGTATGTGGCTCGCTTCGGTCTATAAACTCCGGTATACAATTTTCGGACATTATGCTGTACGTTTAGGACTCAATTTATATCTTTAAAAACACTTTTTTAATGAAAATATAAGTACGCTACATACAATACCTAGCCGTGTCCCGAACATTGATAAACATCGTCCGCATAATCACTTCATTTTATAAAACGGTCTCTGATCATGATTGTAATGGCCGTAATTTGGATGGGATTCATAAAAATTCGTAATAAACTTTCAATAACAATGATCTGATCACCTTAATATCCATTTCAGAAAAATTTGTATTTGTCCGGGATGTCTTCTACATCTGGAGCAAGTGGCAGTGGACGCGGACGTAATGGCAGCGGTCCAACAAACTCCACAGCAAATGAAGCTAAACCCGAAGGAAAAGAGACAAAAACTAACCCAAAAATTTCAAAAGCTCTGGGAACCTCAGCTAAACGAATCCAGAAAGAATTGGCCGAAATAACTCTAGATCCACCACCAAATTGTAGTGCTGGACCAAAGGGTGATAACTTGTACGAGTGGGTGTCTACAATTCTGGGACCACCAGGATCTGTCTACGAAGGTGGTGTCTTCTTTCTTGATATTCACTTCTCTCCTGAATATCCCTTCAAACCTCCTAAAGTAGAACAAATTCAGTTAGTTTTCCAAAAAAATAAATTTACTAAAACTGTGCTCGTATTTCAGGTTACTTTTCGGACGCGAATTTATCACTGCAATATAAACAGTCAAGGTGTTATTTGTTTGGATATTTTAAAGGACAACTGGTCACCAGCCCTGACTATATCAAAAGTATTGCTGTCAATTTGCTCCCTACTGACTGATTGTAATCCCGGTAAGTAAAATTTGTTTTTAAACGTACAAACATGTATCCCACTCAATGTTTGCTAAAGTCTGTTGCAATGAACTTATTTTATGTTTTCATTTAATTTACAGCTGACCCCTTAGTCGGGAGTATTGCCACGCAATATCTTCAAAACAGGGAAGAGCATGATAGAATTGCAAGACTTTGGACAAAGAGGTAAATTGATTTAAAAAAATATATTATTTTACTGCCACATCACCCAAAAAATGTTTAAAATTGTGAATGTCTCGTAGGTATCTATGCAATAACAAATAAGAAAGGGTATTCCTGGTCCTAGCTAATAAATAAAAGGTGTTTCTACTGATGGCGGTAGAATTGTGACGGTGTTAAAAACAATTTCGACAGTATGTTAGTTTCACAAAAGGGTTAAGTGCGAACTCGGCATTAGGTTAGGTTGAGTTGGGTGTGAGTTCATCACATTGGACTAGGCACCATATGGGCCCATCCCCATCCCTGGGGAACCTTAACGGTCAGGTCAGAAACATGAACCACTTCGTCCAAATACAAGTAGTGCGATTACTTTTGCTTTAATTATCTTACTCGTAAGAAATGAAAGCGAAAAATGCATTTGATTGAGGAAAACAATAAGTGCCGGTGTAATGGAACACAATTGGAACGTTATCGGTCGAATAGTGGATTAAATCTGAAGAAAGCCATGGACGAGTTTGAAGTTCAAAAACGTGTCAATTATGTAAGTATTGCCCGCGCGAAGCGCATGCAATTTACCAGGAATAGGTCACATCGGTTCGCGAACGCCTCAGCTTCAAGAGTATTTCGCCAACACACAGATCCACAACAATTGGCTTACACCTGGGTGCCATCAGGTATAATGACATCGTCAAAGGTCCAGCGCTACTTTGATAAGATTCCTCAGGTTAAAGTTCCTAAACTCAGTTCAAACGGTAATATGTAAGAACCTTGAATATTTACGTCTCTGTAATTATTCAATCAACTTATTTACGGGTTTAGTTTGTCCATTTGCTTTGGCGCTATTCTACGATACCCGGAGGCCCAGAGCTTAGCTTCAATGAGGGCCGAGGCCTGTGCTAATGTCTCTATTACATACATACATACATACAATTATCTTACTCGAAAGAAATATTAGGTGTGTTTTTTTATGCTATTCTATATATGTACATATATAATATAGACTTGGGAAAATATTTTTAATACTCAATTCTATATCGATTTCGTTAGCCCCAATAAAAACTGTGCCAACATCAAACTATCATTGCTTTAATGTTGTAGATTCGGTCATAAATGATATTCGACATCACAAAATACATTTAAAAAAGAGGAACAAAGCATTTTGCCAAAAGTATGCCCATAAATTACGGAACTTTTATTTTCTCCTGCTAAGTCCTATTTGATAAGTCGTACTTCTTTTTTAGTTCAGAGTTGGGGTGTCAGAATGGACTTTATACAATCGAGTTCAGTCAATACAATCGAGCTCTGGCAGCATCTAATTTGTCTCGATCGAGGATAATCGATTGAGACAAATTAGGTGCTGCCAGAGCTCAATTAAGCTCTGCATATAGCTCGGGAATTTTGAGCATACCGAGAGTGCTCAGATCGTTCTGATTTGTTATGAAACTTGAGCACAAACATATCGTCATATGGTTTATTAATTTGGTTTACCTTCTGTGCCAGAACAGCAACTCTCGTCCGATACTTCAACTATTTTATTTATCCTGTTTTGGCCTGTCAAACGTGACTGTAAAGTGGGTAATCAGCGTACTTACTTTATTCTGAGCTCACAGAGCGCACTCTGATCATTCTCTGTACAAAAATAGAAACAAATTCTGAACTCTGATGTGTCTGAGCTAAAAAGTAACACGATCTTTTTTAAGGTTCCGTTCCCATAGGGACAAAACGGAACCTTATTGTTTTCGCTACGATGTCTGAGTGTCTGTCCGAACCCATTAAGCCAATTTTGTACCTAGGTCTATCTCAAGACCTAATTGACGTAGAACGCTAAAATTTGCACACAACATCCGGTATAACCTCTAGTTAAACGACAAATACCAATAGTAACAATACCATCAGTTGGTTTTGAAGTAATTATTAATTTGGAGAAAAAAATATTTTGATTTGCACAAAAACTGTTTATTTATTGATTTACAAACAAAAAACACGCATGCATATTCCTATTTTGTAGATCATATTCACAGCTATATATGTGCTGAAGACTGTTTTGCCTAAAAGTTAATATTTTACAAGATATTTACAAAATTACCATATAAAATACACTCCTTTCTCTATTCTCATTCATAATGCGCGTTTTTGTTCCCTTAACCGGTTCCAAATTGGAATTGGAAGTTGGTTTCACGTAAAACGGTTGAAATTCAAATTGTTGCGTTACTGTGTACAGTAGATGGCATTGGGAAGCTCAGCAAATGCGACAACCGTCTTTGATTTCTCCATAGACTGCTAGGGACACCAATTGGGCGTTAGTGAATTTGGCAACTAAAACGGTTGAAATTCAAATTGTTGCGCCAATTTTAACAATAGATGTCACTTCAAATAAGTGTGAATTTCCAAATTGATTTCAATTCCCATCCATAGACATACTCATAGTCATACTTATACATCCATATTAGACTCATTCTCATTCTTAAGGCGTGTTCTCTTACGCTTAAATTCCTATAGTTTACTACAACCGTACCGTCCGTTCCATACCTAATGCAAAGTATGAGGGCATGGTGGCCAAGTATAAGGAACCTTCTGTGCGCGAGTGATACTCGCACTTGGCCGGTTTTTTTTTTGACAGTTCAGGCTCTGCTAAAGAAGAAAAACGCCTATCGAATAGCAAAAAAACACACTTTATGAGTCACTCACGTGACGAAAAATGTGAAAAAGCCATTTATCAAAAGCGGTAAACAGATATAGAGCAACATAATTTGCGGAAAAACAAACAAACCAATATTCAAATTGATTTGAAAGCTCAAGACTTCCGGCCTAAAACTTCCGCACCCAAATGGACGCTGACACTAGCTTTGCCTGCGGCTTCGCTCGCACAGCCCTCAGGATTTAGTACACAGAGGTCCCATCACAGTCAGTTAGTTTCCTATTTTGTGTTTAAATATCGTACAGAAAACCTAACAAATAAAATACCTAAGGAGCGGTTAGTATCTGTAAAAAAAATGTTTAATACTGGAGAAAATGGGTCCAAACATTATATGACCAACTAACTGTACCCGCCCGGCTTTGCCCTTGGACAGGAATTGTATTCCTTAGGTCTTATATAATAATGTTCTTTTGTAAAATTAGAAAAATGAAAAACATCGATTTTCTGAAATGTTCTATCTGCCTAAACGTGAAATACAGCAAAACGAACAAAACAAAAAGTATTGAACATGCTTTTTTGTCAAATTATGTCTAGCCTTTCGGATTCGGCATAAAATTGTAGGTCCCATCCATTCGTTCCAAAAATAAAACTCACACAAACGTGTGGTTGTAAGAAGCTAGGCCTTGGGTGTCTACTACTACCAACTATTTATTTTTTTTTATGTCTACCTTTAAAAATAAATCTAAAGTAGCAGCAAACTTTGTACATTATTTTATTTATAAATTTCTCTTTCACAGATACGCAACATGATTATTTTCCCAGGCATACAACATGATTTCACAGTTCTGCCAAATCTTTAATTGTGTTCGTGTGAAATCTACGAGTATGAATGTACAATATATAATTTTATTACCTAAAATACGAGAAAATCAATAAAAATATATCCTATAGTATTAAAATAAAAACAACTAAAAACATGTTTAAGTAAATTAAGTTTTATTTGTAAAGCCTCCATTTACTTTGTTTTGTATAACGTACTCAAACACCTCCAAGAAAATAATTAGGTCCTAGGTATGTAAGGTAGTTTTTTGCGTTCGAATACTAAATTATTGTAAGAGCACTAAAATAATTATTAGTTTGTAATTGTTTTAATATACATGTGTCTGTGTATATAATAATATTTTTTTTTTTGTTTTCAATATGACTATGCAAGATATTTGCCTTAAAATTTGATTTACCGCACTGTAATACATCGTAAGCTAATTTCCTTACAGAACCATTGAATTTTCAACTAAAAAAATCGCATTTTTGTTTTTCAATTCACCTGCAAAATAGTGCTTAATTTAGATGGCGCTTACAGTTCGGGGAAGATCACGATCTCAACCAACATGCCTCTCGGGCCGCCTTTAATTACGTATACAATTACAATTGTGTTGGTTGAGGTCGTTCTCCAGTTGGTGGGGCCTTGTGCCGCTGCATTGTTGTCATTCGGATTCAAAGACCCGACGAACTGATTGGTTGTTGTCCATACGCTTCGCATGTCCCAGCCATTGTATGCGTTGAATTTAAAAATATTTGGTTAGTTCAGCGTTGCTGTATCGTATCATTAAAAAAAATAAAGATGAATCGAAAAAAATTAAGAAATTTTTCACTTTTCATTATTTTCTCCAGCAGGTGTAGGAAGACCACTTTATGTCTCTTTCTAATTTGTATTTCTAAATATTGTGCAACGACGTTCGCGATGGCTTCGTCAAGGGGAAGGCATTCGTGGCTTGCTCGGTCATTATCAAATGGCGCAAAATGATCTGGATTTCGACAAGAAGATGCGCTATTATGTGACCTTTTTTAATGTTATTCTAAAGTTTGATATTGCGGAGGGAGGTGACAGGACCTTCTCACCGTTCAAATCCCCTGGAGGCTTTGGGTTTTTTCCAATCATGGTCCAGATACATAGCTTACGCCGGTCTTAAAAATACTTTTTATTCGAAGTCTGGAATGTGGCTCCATTCCTAGAGCCTGGCGAGATGTCAAGGTTGTCTTCGTTCCGAAGGCGGGAAAAGCTAACCACTCCCGCCAAGATTTCAGGCCGATCTCATTCATCTTGAAAACCATTGAAAAACTAATGAACGTCTTTATACGCAGTCGACTAGATGATAATGCGATTTCCTATGCTCAACATGCTTTTTTTAAAGACAAAGGGGTGGATACCGCAAGAGCCTTGAATAATGTTAAAACGTGCCCAGTGAAGAGAGAACTACACAATTCAAATGTTGACCAATCTCACTAATGTAATTGTAAATTTACTTAGCGAAAGGAACACCAATGCGAAACTAGGTGACACTGACCTTATACCCTATTCACACCAAGCCGAAAACCGAGTTTTCGTCAAAAAAGTTTAGAAAACTCGTAGATGCATTCACACCGAACACCAACTCGTTTTCGTTTGACGTTTCAATTAGCTGTGAAACTAGCTATGAAATGTTTGTGGCGACTAGACTTTTATTTTAGTTACTAAACTTCGCTCGTATTGACATAATATAAAAACAAAATTATTTAAGCTACTTGATAATCGTTAACTTATGTTAAATGCATAAAATAATTAACATAAGCAACATTCAAAATCAAAACATCTGAAAATACCATTTAGTTGTGGCAGGCTGGCAGGTAGTTTGCTCTTTATGGTGCAAGCAAAGATAACAAAAAAACTCTTACTCTCACTCTCACTCAGTCTCTCACATCTTATCAGCAGTTTTGCTGAGCTCGCTGAATGTTGGAAAAGGTGTGTCTGCTTCAACAACCCAACGATTGTACTCGTTTTCGTGGCGTTTTCATGGAAAACGACCTAACAACTCGTTTTGAAAACTGCAATATGTATGGGAAAACTTCTGTTTCGGCTTGGTGTGAATAGGGTATTAGAGTAACCGCTTCGAGAGGCACTTCACAAGGAGGGGTCATCTCCCCCTTACCCCGGGTACTTGTCATTACCGAGATACGAGTGAAATTCAATAACATGGGGGTTACTGTAACTGCCACGGGACAACCAGCGCGATGAAAACCACACCTGCAGCTGGACTGGAGGCAATTCTTAAAAGTGCCTTAAGGATTAGCCAACTAATAGTTGGAACCCAGGAAATTTTGACCACGCACTGACTACATGTCTCCCCATCTGAACTTTTATATACCATTCTTTTGCGAGTAGGGATGAATGGACCACAAATGAACCGACAAAGAGGAAATCAATATCCATCTACACAGATGGATCAAAGATGGACGGTGGAACCGGTGCCGGTATATTCTCAGATGAATTAGACGTAGAATGCTCAATCAGGCTTTCTGATAGCAGCAAGCAGAAGTACTGGCAATCGCGGAAGCGGCCCAAAAGGTGTCCATTTTCATTGACAGCCAGGCGGCTATAAAAGCTGTCTCTGTTAATGAAATAAAATCCAAAGTACTTCCTCGCAAAGAGCTCAAGAATATCTGCTGGGTCCCTGGACATAGCCGGCAACGAGAAGGCTGACGAACCGGCAAGAGAGGGATCTGCAGTGATTTAAGCCTCCACTGCCACTCTGTAATCTGAGAGAACGAGTGGAGAACAAGATTCGTATGAAAACCAACAACTGGTGGAAAGAATGAACGACCTGTGAAGTATCACGGAAGCTTTGGCCAAAGTAAGGCAGTAGCCGTACCATCAAACTTCTACAGTTTGACAAGTCATCGCTGTCTAAGCTGTTAGGGGCTCATAACTCCCAAGAAACCATACAATAAAACTTAAATCTCGAAGATGACGATATATGTAGAGACTGCGGAGACGAAGAGGTCCATGAGGACATACCTAACTTCCTCTGTCACTGACCGAGTCTCATTTACTTGAGGAACGGAACACTTGAAGTTATTACTTCAATACCAAAATTATGGAGAGAGGTGAAAGTGGTTTTTATACCCAAGACGGGAAAAGCCTCTCACACCACTCCAAAGGACTTCAGGCCTATTAGTCTGTCATCCTTTCTACTGAAAACACTAGAGAGACTGATAGATCTACATATTCGCCACAACATCAAAGCAGGGACTCTCTCAAAATCGCAACACGCCTACTGTAAGGGCAGGTCGGTAGAGACAGCTCTGCACTCCATTGTCGGCACCGTGGAAAAATCACTAGCCGTCAAGGAATTTACAATGGTGGCCTTCCTAGACATTGAAGGGGCCTTCAACAATATAGAGCCGAGAGCGATAATTAACGCACTTGAAAACCTGCAGATTGACGCAAGTCTAAGTCACTGGTTCAACCAAATGCTGCTAAGCAGGGTTATCAATTCGGCACTTGGCTGCTGCAAACTGAGAAGGTCTGTGCAACGCGGCACTCCGCAGGGTGGAGTACTTTCATTGCAGCTATGGCTGCTAAGAGTAAACGAAATACTTGTAACCCTGGAGAAGAACGGTGGTAAAGTTATAGCCTACGCAGGCGATATCGCCATTTTATTTACTGGGAAATACCTCCCGACTTTACGGGACTTGATGGAATCGGCCCTCGCAACGCTGGTCAAATGGGCTAGCAAATGCGGCCTGGATATAAACCCGGGTAAAACAGAGCTAGTGCTATTCACAAAGAAGCACCGAATTCCTCAAATCGATCCACCGAAACTAAAGGGAATCCGCCTCAGCTTCTCTGACAGCGCCAAATACTTAGGTGTGGTTCTGGATAGGAAACTGAGCTGGAAACTAAACCTGCAGGAACGCATTAAGAAGGCCGCTACTGCACTTTACTCCTGCAAAAGGATCCTGGGCCTCAGATGGGGCATCAGCCCAAAAATAATGCACTGGCTGTATACAGCAGTAGTCAGACCGATACTCATGTACGGAATCATCGTCTGGTGGCCAGCACTAGATAAAATAAGCTACCTCTCTCTACTAAATAGAATCCAAAGAGTGGCATGTGTCTGTGTGACCAGTGCCCTGCGGACAACTCCAACCGCGGCACTGGAAACCATGCTTCACATTCTGCCCTTGGACATACACGGTAAGGAGATGGCGGCAAAATCGGCATTGCGTCTGAGAGAATCACTGCAGTGGAGAAGCAGTAACACAGGGCATGCCAATATTCTAAAAACTAATAATGTTAAAAGAGAAGTCACAGACTACGTAACCACGGTCCTAGACTTCAATATTAAATACAAGACCAGTATTCCCGACCGACAGCAATGGGAAGAGAATACGCTAGAAGTATACACAGATGGGTCGAAGACAGAGGACGGAGTAGGAGCCGGGATTTTCTCGGTTTCATTCTCCCTAAACCAGTCTTGGTCAGGCACTGCCGCAAATCTTTAAATGAGATCGCGGATAGGTGCACGTTAACGCTGTGCTGGGTCCCTGGTCATAGAGATATACCAGGTAACTGTAAAGCAGACGAACTAGCAAGGAACGGCACGAACATGGAACTCTCTACTGGTAAAGGAGAACCCCATGTGCCAATTGAAACGGTAAGATACAACATCTCCACACTAGCACTGCAACAGGCTAGTGAGAGATGGCGGGAACTTGACACCTGCAACCATGCAAAACAGACCTGGCCACGAATAAATCGGCGCAGGACAAAGGTCCTGTTAAACGTCAGTAGAACACATATCGGAACTCTTGTCGGAGTACTAACAGGCCACTGTATACTAGGAAGACATGCCGCAAGGCTTGGAGTTATCGCTAATGACTTCTGTCGCAGTTGCATGGATGAGGAGGAGGAGGAAACTCCGTTCCACCTACTATGTGACTGCTCGGCGCTATCCTCGATTAGAAAGCAGACTCTAGGAGAGTACTTCTTCGGGGAGCTTGCTGATATTGCCGAAACGGATATCAACAAAATACGGAAATTTCTCCAAAATTCGAAATGGTCCCAAGAGCAACGGAAATAACTGACTCTGCATGTGGTATCACAATGGACCTTACTTGGTCTAAGTGAATTACTCCGTATTAACGGATAATTGCCACCTAACCTAACCTAACCTAACCTAACCTATTACTTCAATGATTTGCAAGAACTTTTTGATGTCTCACTTTCCGATCTTTACAGGTTTTTGAGTATATCAGGATGGCTGGACGGCGGCGTCGGGTAAACATAAGAAGGAGAGACAAGAAGTTAACCACCTAACACAATTGGTTAACCTCTAACCTGATCTATTCACAAAATTGCAAGGTAAATTTCAATGGACGCGAAAGTTTGGTTAGCACACAATGATTATATAATTTTAATAAAATTTAACTTAATTCAAATATAGTAAGTTTATATTATGCTATAGTAAGTTTTAAACTGCTAAAAAGTCTCTTCCACAATGAGCTGTATTACATCCAGAGACTTCTCTAAGAACAAGAATGAGCGATGATTTCCAGGAACGATTAGTGTACGCACTGGTTTTTCACACACCTGCAATGAGGAGAATATTGTAGGCCAATGAAATGAAACTTAAGAACCGTTTGAATTTATTATTTACCTCTGAGAGGCCGTAGTCTTCTTCCAACTTTACATAATTGTCTGTCGGCTTGATTAAAGTAACATTACAGCGCAACTTGGACGTTGGTTGAAAGTCATCACCAGCCTTAATTTTTTTGCAAAGTTTTACAGCGGTTTGTTTGATCTGTAGGACAAGCAGAACATTATCATCATTGGATAGTGCTGTGTATGAAACTTACCAGTTCTACTGGTTGTCCAATTTCAGCTTGCAAGAGTTCAGCGCATTTTTCTACCTTGTCATCGAAAGTTGGAATTTTAGTTAATATTCGGCCAACCTAAAAGGGATTCAATTTAATATACATATATGGGTAGGTTATGACAGTTTCCAACGTACTTCACCATAGTCCATGTTTCCACAGACCATTGCAAAATATGCCAGCAAATAGGATTGCACATTGTGCTCTGAAGTGTATCGCTGTTTGTGTGCCTGAACATGCGAACTGAACCATTTCGGAGCTCCATCAAGCAAAATCAATTTGACAACTTCGTTATCGGTCTCCAATTGTGTAGCCATGGCGAAGGCGACCAAAGCCCCGAAGGAATAGCCTACGATAGCGTAGGGACCTTGTGGTTGCGCTGCCTTGAGTTTACTGATATAGAAAGCAGCTAGATCGGCAATAGTGTCAATTGGCGCTTCTTGAGTACACTGCAGACCATAGACTGGATAGTCGACACGCGCAGCAAGACTTTCCAGCGGTGCAGTGAATCCTTCAATTGAGTGTATGACGAATATTGGACATTTTTTGGAATTCGCGGGTGCTGCTGACTTTAATTGGACAATCGGTTCGGATGGCATCAGTTCAGATGCAAAATGTAGTTGTATACTATCGGCAAAGGGACTTGATGTATTTAATGCCAGTTTTGTTTTGGGGATGGCAGCATCATCACAAAGTGTTTTCATTGCCCCGAAAGTCAATCCTCGGATTTCTTGTGTGGACATTACAATGTCAAAGTTTCTCTCCAGAGTTTGTTTGATTTCTGCGCCCATCAGGGAATCCATGCCCAGATCAGCCAATGTCGAACTGTCCTGTACATTGCGCACGTCCCTTAGTCCGAGAATGTTAGCCACGCATGTGATCAAACTAACACCAGACGATGAATCGTTTTTCCTCTTTTCTGCAACTACCATCGATGCCAGGACTGGATGAGGTTGTTGCAAAAATATGTCGATTGTTTGCAGGCATGATGACATCCTCTGTGGCAAAGTACCTCCGATAACTGTGTTGTTGTCACCCAAATTCTCAATAATTAAGCCAGTGTCGCCGATAGCTCCCCATTGGATTGCAACGCCTGGGAATCCAGATGCTTGACGGTTCTCGCATATCCTTTCCATAGCAGAGTTAGCCAAACCGTAGTTGGTTTGTCCAATATTGCCTCGTCCACATGAAACACTGGAGAAGCACACAAAGTAGTCCAATTCTGGGCAGAGTTCCCGTGACAACTTGTCCAAATAGATAGTTCCGTCGATCTTGGGTTTGCACACTGCCTCGAAGTCTTGCTCGGTTTGATCTTCGATCAGGCCATCTCGAAGCACTGCCGCCAAGTTAAAGATTCCACCTACTTGACCCAGTTTACTAGCTGATAGCAGTAATTTGCGGCATCCTTCCGCACTGGTTACATCGTTTGTATCGATCTTAACGTTGCAGTCCTTCTGCCTCCATCGGGTGATCATCAAGGACTGATAGCCTGTCTTGATGCCAGCTCTGCTGGTCAATACGATATCCCTAGCACCACGGTTTACAAGCCAGTTGGTAAGTTCTAATCCAAAGCCTCCAAGACCTCCGATGATGATATATGCCTTTCCTGGATGCATGTAAGTGCGCGGAATTGCGTTGTACATTCGAAGTTCTGGCTTCAGCTGTGATGTTACTTCCTCTTCAGTACGTACTTTAATTACAACCTTTCCAATGTGCTTGCCCGAAGCCATGAATCGGAACGCCTGTTCGATTTGAGTTTCGTTGAATACCGTTGTTGGCAATGGTTGGACAGCACCGTTCTTAATACCTTCGGCCACAAGATCTACAACTAGTTTCTGCATATATTCCTCGCCCACCATGACACTGTCTATTAGGATTCCATGGAACGAGGTGTTTTTTAGGAACACAGACATACCCAGTGGGGTATTGTTGCTCAAATCAAATTTGCCGATTTCCAGGAAACGCCCATTTAGTCCCAAGCAACGCACAGATGCTTGCAGCTTTTCTTCAGCCAATGAATTGAGAACAAGATCCACGCCCTTGCCTTTGGTTTCGTTCATGACCAGTTGCTCAAAGGTTGTGTTACGAGAATTACCAATATGACTGTCGCGTAACTGAGGGAATCGTTTCTTCAGGAATTCACGCTTCTCAATGCTTCCGACTGTTGTGAACACTGTCAAGCCGTAGTGCAAAGCGACTGAAATAGCAGCCTGGCCAATACCACCCGATCCGGCATGAATCAGAATAGACTCTCCCTTCTTCATTTGACCGCGCACAACCAGGGCGTAGTAGACTGTCGCGTATACACAAGGAATTGTTGATGCCTCCATCATTGACCAGCTATCTGGGATCTGCCACATCATATGTTTGCTAGCCAGGCAAGTGGATGCTAATGATTTCGCCGGAACCATTGCCATAACTCGTCTTCCAGCTGAATCGCGGCCAGCAAACTCAAGACCCAGAACGCAGTCTTGTTGAGCCAAATATCCGGGCAAAGCATCTGCAGCAAGCTTACCAGAACTTAGCATAACATCACGGAAGCCAACAGGCGCATAATACACAGTGCAGAGATCGAAATCGTCACTTCCAGCTTCCTTCGTTGGCAGCGGAGCTTCAATCCATTTCAAGCTAGCAAGATCTCCCTTAACCAGTGCGTTAACATAAGCATGTTCAACGGGCAGGGTGGCGGTTTCAGATTGATTTTCAATTTTGAAATGTCTATATGTGCCCCAGGAACCATTTTTAAACACGTTCATCACCAGATCCTTCTGCAACTGCTCTTGGTAGAATGGCGAGTCCAAGGAGAAGGGCTCGGCTGCTTTGTCTTGAATGAAGACCATACGAGCATATTTGCCACCTGCTTCGTTCTTCAGGCAGTTCAAGAAGCCAACAGCTCCAAAGAACTCATCTCCTTCTGAGACAAGATAGATATAGCGATTTTCTAGCTCAGCTGTCGACAAGAAGCTCTTCAGATCCTCTATCCACTCGAAGCTCTTTTGCGAAACGTTAATGACGCAGGTGCTTCTGTCTGCGGTATTAACAGCTGGTCGTGCGAGCACAAATAGACGTTGACCAAACTTCTGCTCAAGAACTGGCAATAGATTGAATTGTTTGAGCACTTCCCTGCCAGACTTCTTATATTCCGTGTAGACCTCCTCGAACAAAACGAAGCCGTCTTCCTTAATCGATTTGAGTATGTTCTGCAGAACAGCTGAATTTTTGGCCGACAGCACGTCGTATGCGAAAGCCAAATGACAGTTCTTTTCGACCTCTTCGACTGCTACGTTCTTCTTAATGACTCGTACCTCGCTATCTCCAATTGCAGAGGTGATGTTCTCCTCGTTATTAGCGGTGACAACTGCAACGTCAGCTGCGATTGTTGGCTCTTCTTCGATTATCTGCAAAATTTTCGGTGCAAGGGGTACTTCTCCACTGCGATTGTTTTCCAGTTCGACTGCTTTGATCTTGAGTGCTCCTGATGAGTTCTCCAGAACGACATGAAGTGCTTCGGTTAAAGCGTTGATGCGTGCCTTTTCTAAGTTCTCGTGTAAATCGTTTGCGTTAACATTTGGTACAAATGCGTATTTTTCGAGTGTTGGCGGAGATTGAGAGCCTGATCGGCGTGGTGCCAGGGAAGCCTTCAATCCTCGCATTTCAACACCTCCACTCTTGACGACATTTAGATGTTCATACGAACTGACTTGCAACGCCTTTTCGTCTTCGCCATCGGACAGTTCCTTTATCAGATTGTAGTGTTTGGATGGATTTATGAGTACCTTATCAATTCGTGTTGGCACGTACAGCTCGCGAAGATCGTTCTTCAGAATGCTAAACTGCAACATCGTGTCCATGAAGCTTATCCAGTTGTCAACCCAGGCTAGGCTGCCACTTGTTGCTGTGATGTCGGATGCTACGATTCCTCTGAATTCACCACCGTAATCGTATCCTCGAAGACGCAGCTCCTTGTAGACATCGTTCAACTTCAGTTCCATGTTAGACACTGGTGGGCTTTCTAGCTGTAGTTCTTCATTTTCTACTTTTTCCACTACGGAAATCTTTCCAGAAACAGCCAAGGTTCCACCTTCGCAGATCTCAAAGGCGCCTGTGCCATCGAAGAAGTTGATTCCGAATTTTACGGCCGTGTCCTTGTTCAAAATAGTTGCCCGGTGGAAAACAACGTTTTCAAAAATGACGGGTGTTCGGGCAAAATCGAATCCAGCAACTTTGCTGTAAGTCTTCCAAGCCAGCGTAATGTACCCAGTAGCTGGAAACAGAATCCTTCCATCAATGGTGTGCCCCGCCAAGAACGCGTCCTCTTCCTTTGATAGGTTGATCTCGACAACAGTTTCGCCAGAAGAGCTTTCAATGCCATATCGTGGTACAAGCCACTTTTGGGAATGATCCCAACCAATTTTGGAGTTAATCATGGGAGTTCCTCGACCAACAGGGAATGTTATGGGTCTCACCAGCTTTGAGATATTGGGTTGGACTCCTGCAGCGTACAGCTTTCCGACGTTTGTAAGGAAGAATTCAACATTATTCTCGTGGTTGCGTTTAATCAAACTTAAGTTTGTGCATGAACTGTCAAGAGCGCGCTTGAGAATAGCTTGCAATAACCCAGTTGGTGCGACTTCAATGCAAATCGCATTCTTTGGGACCTTTTGCAGGGCTTCATAGAAAAGAACAGGCGAAAGCAAGTTGTTGACGTGATAGGCAGCAGAACTTTGCACAGCAACTGCTGTATTCCAAGCAGCTTCAGGAATACTTGTACTAATCCACCTGGAAGTACGGTTCTTTGGATTCGGTATAATTCTCTCCAAGCTTTTGCGAAGTTTTGGTCCAGCTTCGGCGATGTATTTGCTGTGGAATGCGTATCCAGACGAATTGACCGCTTTCGCGAATATTCCTTTGGACGACAGATCCTCAATCACACCCGTCAAAATTTCTTCAGGTCCAGAAATTGTGACGTTGTCCGCGCTGTTATGACAAACTGGATATACGCCAGGGGGTAATAATTTAGGACATTCCTCCCATTTCACTCCGACTGCGGCCATTTTTCCCTTTGAAAGCTTGGTGTCTTGCAAGCTCTTTCCTCTCCAGTAGGCAGCCAAAACTGTTTGTTCCGGTGTGAAGCAACCGTCAGCGTAAGCGCAGCCCAATTCTCCGACAGAATGACCAATAATGCCGTCGGGGAGTATGCCGAGACTTGTGAGCATATCCGTGAGAGCGATTTGCACCGCAGCAATAGCTGTAAAGGAGTTCAAAATGTTGTCAAAGCTTTGTTCCGTCGAGTTTGTTAGAATTTCAATCAGATTCATTCCTTCTTGGCGCAAAATTTCGGCCGAACGGTGAATGCTTTGACTGAACACTTCAAAGTGCATCAAGTCCTTTGCCATGTTAGCCCACTGACTTCCCATTCCAGAGTAAATGAACCAAATTTCACGTTTCTCATCGACATGCTCCACTACCTCCCTTACAGCAGCGCCCTTGTTATTCAGCACGGTGTAGCCACGGAAGTAATGCAGAGGAATGTTTTTCAAATGAATTTCGTTCACCAACGCCAGGTATTCGTCATCGTTCTTGTGTTGCTCAGCGTCTTCTAGGAAACTTTGCACAGCCTCAAATGTACGGCCCGATACTGTTAGTAGTTTTGGAGGTCCTTCTCTTGGTGTGACTGCCTTTGGTTTGGGATTCGACTTCAAAATTACGTGCGCATTAGCACCACCAAAGCCAAACGAGTTGATGCCAACGATTCCACCGTTCCACGGTGTATGCTTGTCAACAACCTTCAAACGTCCCTCAAATAGTCCATATAAATCTGGATTTGGACTTGAAAAGTGTAAATTCGATGGGATAACGCCCGCCTCCATGGCTATCAACACTTTAGCGATGGAACAGACACCAGATGCCGGTTCAGAGTGTCCCATATTTGATTTCACAGAGCCAATGAGTAGGGGAGTGGCCCTATCCTTGCAGAAGAAGTCTGTAATTGAGTTGACTTCCTGAGGATCGCCTACTTTAGTGCCAGTTCCGTGAGCCTCTACATATGCAACATCGTGAGGATTCAAACCAATTTCCTCATAAGTTTCCTTAATCAAGCGATTCTGCATCTTTCCTGAAGGGAATGTGACTCCCTGCTCCTTGTATCCATCCGTATTTGTGCGTGCGTTCAAAATCGACGCGTACACACGCCTCGCATTTGCAGGGTTTTGTAAAAACAGCACAACACACCCCTCCGAACGGACATAACCAGCTCCAGTCTCATCAAAGGCCTTGCATTTACCATCCTGGCTCAACATGTTCAACCCCTTGAATTGCAGCGACATTGCCGGCTTAAGAATAAGCGCGACACCAGCCACAAGAGCATTATCACAAACTCCTCGCTTCATATCGGAAAAGGCTTGTTCCAAAGCATAAAGTGAACTCGAACAGGCCGTATCAACGCAATAGCTTGGTCCGGTGAAATCAAAGGTAAACGATATGCGATTGGCGAACATTGCCTTGTGACAACCAGTTATACCATAACCATTCACACGATCAGGATCGTTGCTCCAGTATTGTTCAGTTTCAAACGAGGATACACCAATGTACACGCCTGTACGGCTGCCGCGAAGTTCCTGCGGATTGACGCCAGCGTCAATTATAGCTTCATATGTTACTTCCAGCAGCATCCTTAGTTGTGCATCCATGCATTCTGCTTGCTTTTGATGAACAGAAAAGAATTGCTGATCGAACTGCTCCAAATCTTCATCCTTGATTTTTCCCAATCTATGGGGCAGATTATACAGCCCTACAGTCCGATAAAATAAGTCGTTATTAAATCTTTAGTACGTGAAAAATTTAAAAAAAAAAACCTACCTTTGGGCCATCTCCGAGGATCATCATTCACCATGTCTATGCCGTCGAATAGATTCCTTTTGAACTCTTCGATATTGGAACTTTCTGGCAGGCGACCAGAAAAGCCGGTAATAGCTACACAAGGATTATTTGATCGGCCATCATTAGGGCCAACTATAACATCATCTGTCATTTGTGCTGGCATTTTCTCTCTATCTCTCTCTCTCTCCCTCTCTCTTTATTATTAAAGAATTGTAGAAGGGTATCCTGAAATCATTTAACGGACGGTATAAATTATTTCATGCTTATGTTAATTTCGATTCGCCAGAAAAAAACACTTTTTCTTTCCCGAGATCACTTTTTTCGTTCGTTTGGTACAAAAAAAAGCAATCTTTTTCAGAGTCGGGAGCACTTAAGCGAATCTAGATTTTTTCTCAGAGTCCCTCGAGATTTACGAATACTCTTACATATGATTTGACATTTGGTTGTTTACGTTTTATGGAAGTCGGTCGAAAAAGTTAGATCTACTGAAAAACCATATTAAAATAAATAATTTAAGCCAAAATTTGATAAAAATGAAACGAATAATAGAGGTGTAAATTTCATCTTCATCATGTGGCACATCTTCTTCATCGGCGTCGTCGTCGTTTTCTGATAATACTGGCTCGTCTTCGTCAAACGAGCAATTTATGCAGTGCAGTATTTGTTCTTTGCAGAGGAGAAAAAGCATCGAGTTTGCAATTTTGTGCAGGATGTGGACCGTGGTGAACATACACTCGGAATATTTATTATGAGATTTCTTTTATAGTTATTTGAAAATGTATGGAAATCTTGGAAGTTGCAACCACTTTAGAAAAAAAAAATCTTCACAACAAAAAAGGTAAACAACTTTTGGCAGGCACACCACCAAAACCAACAAAGAACAGCTCAGTATACTTCTTTTTGTTCGATTGGCCAGACGAAATCTAGAGAAATCTAAAAAAATCTCAGATTGACAATCCAAATTAGCATAAAAATAATTATTAGTACCGCGGATTGAAACTAAGTGGGTATCTACTAATTTTAAAACATTTACCCCACTTAGAGGAACATCGAGACAGGTAAAGACTGTGTCGTTGTTTGCAAAAAATGTTTTCTGTTACTAGGAGAGACGTCAACGGAAATATTAGTCCGCAGTCCGCATAATGGTCTAAAGTACAAATAGCACCAAAGAAGAGTCAGCTATAATATTATTCTAATATAAGGCCCTTGGGCCTTACTATAATAACCATTTCTGATCCTCAACTTAAGTATTTTTTGACGGTCGCAATGGATAATTTTATATTGGAATTTCTCGATTGTGACTTCGTAAAATTTAACCTGGACATTAAAATTTAATATTAGTACCGCCTTTTAACTACATATTTTAAAAACATACATGGAAATACATTTTTTTGTTATCCCCGATACAAAAGACTTACCTTTATTTAAGGACAAAAAAAAAAGGACCACACACGCAAAACTAGTAAAACTATTCAGTAAAAAAAAATTAAGTTTGTTTCGTCCTTTTTGTAATTAGCGTTTCTTAAATTAGAGGACTACACAAGTGCAGAAAAATCGACAGATGAACACAAACTAATGCCAAATTTGCCTTTTCAACTGAGGTCGATGAATTTTATAGGGAAATTATTTAGGTATAGTTTAGTAAACACGAACTCTGATCACTAAAGCGTTTTAAATAAAGCTGTCTATTAAATATGGAATTTTATCTTTTAAATTCTGGTAAACAAAGAAATTAAATAATTGTATGCAGGCTATAAGTATATTTCTCCTCACTTAAATGTAAATGGGCCTTAATAATAATGATTTTTAATTTTAACCTTAGATCGAATTCCAAGACAACGGAAAAAAATGTGTTTTAATTTTAATAATAATTATACAGATTGTACGTAGGTATATTATAAATTTGCTAGCCAGCCCTTTTTATTTTAATTTTTTTTTTTGCCTGTCAATTGATCACTGTTATTACCGACAATTAAAAAAAAAATTAAATTGGTTCAAAATTGCGGGCGACAGAGGGAAACATACGCCGCAGCTTCTAAAGTTGTCATGGATCCGAGTGGTCTGATCTGCCGCATAGATCCGGCTTAATTTGAGCGATGGCATTGGTTAAATTCACGTCACCTCTGATAGAGATCAGATAACCATACCCTGCAGCTGAGTGACACATAGCCACCTCTTGCTGGAACCACATGTTAGCAGCATCGTTCTGTAGTAAGTAGGTACTCGCCGTTGATGGTATTGGCCTTACCAACGTCATGAAAAAGTACGGAGCAATGATGCCACCGCCCGCCGGTATAAAATGCGAACCAAACAGCTTTTTATGGATGCATTGCAACCTCGTGTTGGTTGGCGTCATCTCATATATGGCAATTTGGCCATTCATCCAAAAATGCGGCCCGTGCGTCGCTAAAGATGATTTTTCTATGGTCATTATATTATGTAGATATCATTATCCTGGTTCAGTTGGAACTTGTATAGGCCCAAGTCTCGACGCAAAATTCGCCAAGTTGAAGTCTGCAAAATTCTTATACTTCTTGTGAACGGCAAAACACAATGGCCAACATCGAACGAACCCGACCCGACATTTCTTTTTTCAAATCGAGCTCAAGCTGATGGAACGTCGTGTGCAGGCGACCTGTGCGTATCGTCTTGTGACGCCCCTAGAATAGCCCCACGACGCCCCAGGGCGTCGCGACGCACAGTTAGGGAACTCCTGACTTAGCACATTGGCACCGGGTGCCAATTTCCGATTTTTCACTAGGATTTCGAAAATTGGCACCTAAAAATTTTTTTCCATAAATATCAAAAAAATGTTCCAAGTTACCACAAACCTTGAGTTGTATATAGAATAAAAAAGTTGAAGATTAAAGTTTATTAAAATATCACTAAAAAATGTCTAACTTCTAAAGAGAGAATTTGAACAAAGTATTTAGTATATTATATTGAAAAATAGTGCAAATAAGTGGAGACTAATCCTTGAATAGGAAAACAAAAACTTTTTGGCTATTGCTATGCATCGTCTGCCTTTCGCAACCTAAATCAAAACCAGATGCAGTTGAATACAATGAATTTAAAAAATTCCTGCTAAGTGATAGAGATGGACTTGCTGATAAAAGACACAAGTTTTTTACTGGCAAAAGGTGTAAGTAAGAATGTTGTGACTTTGATAAGTAATGATACTCTCACTGGTTGGAAGTGGTAACGAGTGCTGGATGAAAGCACTGTCGTTTTTGTATCCTCTGTAAAAATACCGATACTGGACTGGTGGCGGATCCAATAGTGAATCAAAATTAATTTGCGCCCGCACTGAATAGGCTCAACATTTTTAAAAAAGTAACACGACAATTATCTCTTTAACCAACTTGCCGACTTTAATGAAATCAACGTCCTGGGGCGCTATGACACAAAAATATGAGTCATTCATATGTGATACAAGTAGGTATGTATGTTGTTTGAGTCTGTGAATGGTTCCGCTGATGACATTGAAGCTGAAAATAGAGAAGGTGTTCGGGGCTATAGTCTTAGAAATAGAAGCTTGATTCGTCCACCGCCAAAACTGACCGATTATGAACAAGTCGAAGTTTTTTTCTGCTGTATTGTATGAGCCAGACTCTTACAAGGATGCGATTCAATCTCAACGCGCTCTGCAATGGCGTAGAGCTATGGATGAAGAAATAAAATCTTTAATGGGCAACAAAACGTAGACTCTTACGGATCTTCCTAAGGATAAATCGTCAATAGCTAATCGATGGATAATCGATAGCTCGAGGATTCTCGCAGAAGTATGGGATCGATTATCAGGAAACTTTTAGCCCAACAGTGAAATTTGACTCCATTAGGCCAATATTTTCAATTGCTTCATCAGAAAAGCTTGTTCTGAAACAGGTTGATGTAAAAACAGAATTTTTGAACGGCAATTTGGGTTCTGAAATCTGCATGCGACAACCGGTAGCTCGACCGATAGGTTACCAAGACGGATCTAACAGGGTGTGCTGCTTGCAAAAAAGTCTGTACGGGTTAAAGCAAGCCTCTTATTTCTAAAAACACATTTCATCAGGGAGTTCCGCGAAATCATTCACTGCCCCTCCTAACCTGTATCGTATTCTTCTCTGAGAACACCGCTCATTTCGTTCTTCCACTTATGCTTCCAAAAATAGAGCTATCGTTTCCCTATCCGTTAGTTATTAGGTACATATCTAATAAACACTAAAATCACTTTTGAAACAAACTTTTCATAAACCTCCGACAAATGCAGCTACACAGACTTGTATTGACAAATGAAAGACAGCCGTTTGACAGTGAAACTACCTTTCCCAAAAACGTGTCGATAAAGAAACTTTTCCGGCGGATTCCACGATGGGGGTAAATATTAAGGGTCCGCCTAAGAAGATCCACTTCAAAAATTAAAAATAAGTCCGAAATTGAATAACCTACCAGCGACATTCTGCGTAAGTTTTGTCCGATTTAGGTATGTCGACACGATTTGCTTTTCTTGGGTATGACTGACTTTCTCCATCATGGATATTGGATATTATGTCTAGAACCAGACCGTCGACTCCTCCCACATAACGGACTTTGCCTACAAGCTGCCTGCGGGCCCAAGATTTTTCATGTGTTGGTACTGTACAAAATCAAAGCGCCATTAACGCGCGCATACTTGAAAAATCCTACGCTCATGGTATAGCATGGAAAATCATTGCCGCCGGCGCTACATTTCACACGTATTCACAGACAGGGGAATTAATTCCGGGGAGAATCGCGTAGGTGTATGGAAGTCGTCCGACGTGGGTCTAGTTCTATGTGGTTTGTGTATTGTGTGCTAGACGTCCAGCGGTCAATTAAACGCGACCAATATGACATCTATTGACAAGTAGATGAATGCAAAAAAAAAAAAAAACAAGAAATACTAAACTACCCGCCAGGGTGTTTGAAAACATTTTCCTGTTTTTGGTCAATGCTTATGATATTCACCCCTATCGTGGAATCCGCCGTGGGGAATAATTCACGGAAAAAAAGGTTTCGGTATCGTCAAATCCGCAAGGTGAACAGTTCCCCGTGTGGGTAATGTGAATGAGTTTCACTGTATCGTTGAAAACGTTCAAATCGAATTTTTCCCGAACAAAATAACATTTCTTGCCCGCCTCAAATTCATTGCGGATTTCCTAGGATTTCTTGCTTGCTGCACATCGAGAGAATTTTCTTTAAAACAATTTACATACAAAACAGCTGCTTTATTAAGCCGAACATTTGTAATAAATCTGTGCAATATTGAACTTTATTAAAATCAAAAAATAATCATTCTAACAACACATTTCATCCGGAAGTTCTATGAAGTTATGTATTCACTGCTCCTCTTAACCTGTCTCATATTCTTCTCTGAGAACACCGCTCATTTCGTTCTTCCTCTTATGCTTCCAAAAATAGTGCATTGAAATACATTGTAAATACATTTATTACACAATAAACACTATTTTTTTATTTAAATCACTTTTGAAACAAACTTTTCATATACCTCCGACGAATGCAGCTAGAGATTTGTATTGACAAATGAAGGACAGTCGTTTGACAGTGAAACTACCTTTCCCAAAAACGTGTCGATAAGGAAACTTTTCCGGCGGATTCCACGATAGCAGTAGAAGGTGAAAGGGAATCGAATAGGTGAAGTGAAACTCAATTCCGACGGATTCCACGATAGGGGTGATTATGTTAGGCACCCTACGCCTAGCTCTACGCGCAAACACTACAAACAGCCTGCGACATTTTCTTGTTTTTATCGTTCATGCCGGCCGACTGACGCGATAAATGGTCAGTGCAACCACAAAAAACCGCGAAAAGCACAGGTTCCGGTTGTGTATACTGTACCTACCTATACGATACCTAAAATGCTTTTGATGTCCTTCCACCATTTCACCAACCCAAGTCAACCCTAGATAGTCGATAACAATGGTTTTTAAATTGTTTCCATTTCATCAAACAATACCGTTATGAATTCATTGTGCCTTAGGCCCTGGAGAGGAGTGATAGCTCAAAATACTGCCTACAAAGTTTCAAGCATTTTGTATTAATTTCAATGTATGAATAAAAAGGGACGACTTTTTGTTAAATTCCATCGTTGTCAGACGTATTGAGTGTTCAATGAAACACAATTCCAAATTTGAAGATTCTAGGTCTAGTGGTATGGGCTGGGGTTTGTCTGTCCGGTTGTTTTCATTATGGGAGAGTAATGTCCAAGAAGACACCGGCACCGACTCCATCTTGTATCATTGACCAATCGATCCATTGCATTCCCCGCATTCCCTCTGAATGTCTAGTCGGCTAAAGAACGCTCTGCTTGCCTTGATAAAAGAAAAACTCGTAATGCGTATGTTATACATATAATGGTATTTTTTATTTCTTATTATTTTTAACATTAAAATAATTTCTTTATAATACATTCATATAGAAAAAAAAACAACTATAATAATATATTAATGCTGAGCAATATCAACTCATGTAATGTAACGTAATTTTGTTTCGTTTATTTATTTGTTTAATGCAGTCATAAACTACAAATAATAAAAAAAATATTTGTAAGAGAGCTATAGTATGTTTAAATGCCACTACACAATTATAATAATAATTATGCACTTCATTTTTATGCATAGACCTATTTCTTATATACACAATTAAAGTTTAAATTCATTAATATTAAAGCAAATATGTTTAAGTAAAAATATGCAAATACATATTAGTTTAAAATTATGAAATAATCTTCTTGATAATATGTTCTATTGTCTCGAGGGATTTTTCTTCTAGTAAAAATGTGCGATGATTTCCTTCAACGGTTAGTACATCTACTTGTTTCTCACACACCTAAAATGGAATAGTGTTGTTTTACACATGTATTTTAGCTAGAATAGACGGAATTACCTCTGAGAGACCATAATCTGCTTCTAACTTGGCGTAATTTTCTGTGGGCTTGATTAGAGTAACATTACAGCGCACCTTTGACTTTGGTTTGAAAGCATCAGCCGCTACAAGTTTTTTGTAGAATGTTATACCTGCTTGTTTAATCTGTATAACGAGAAAGGTTTTGAGTAAACATAGAGTAAGTAAATATTTTCGTCGGACTCACCAGTTCTACTGGTTGTTCAATTTCTGCATGCAATAGTTCCGCACATTTCTCTACCTTTGCATCGAAAGTTGGAATTTTGATGAGTAGTCGGGCAACCTAAGGTGAACAATCAGATTATTAGATTAAATCACAGAATAGAGTATCGTTTGAACTTACACCACCATAGTCGAGGTTTCCACAGACCATTCCAAAGTACGCTAGAGCATACGATTGGTTTTGATTGACATCGTCCGACGAATTGTATCGCTGTTTGTGTGTTTGTGTATACCAATTGACGTATTTTGGAGCGCCGTCCAGCATAACCAACTTGGCAACTTCGTTATTGCTCTCCAGTTGTGTAACCATAACGAAGGCGATAAGGGCTCCAAAGGAATAGCCCGCAATAGCGTATGGACCTTGTGGTTGGACTGTCTTGATTTTGCTGATGTAGAAGGCGGCTAGATCGTCAATAGTGTCCACTGGCGCTTCCGCAGTACACTGTACACCAAAAACGGGAGAGTCGATACGTGCAGCTAGACTTTCAAGGGGCGCGGCGAATCCTTCAATTGGGTGAACGAAGAATATCGGTAGTTTTTTGCAATTCGCGGGCGCTGCTGACTTCAATTGGACAATCGGTACGGTCGGCATCAGTTCAGAAGCAAAAACAACTTGAGTACCATCGCCAAACGGACTTGGAGTATTTCTTGTTGGGCTTGTTTCGGGGCTTGCACCACTAGCAGCAGCCCCACCAGCAGCATCACCACTGAGTTTGTTGAGTGATCCAAAGGTCAATCCTCGGATTTCTTGTGCGGACATTACAATGTCAAAGTTTCTCTCCAGAGTTTGTTTGATTTCTGCGCCCATCAGGGAATCCATGCCCAGATCAGCCAATGTCGAACTGTCCTGTACATTGCGCACGTCCCTTAGTCCGAGAATGTTAGCCACGCATGTGATCAAACTAACACCAGACGATGAATCGTTTTTCCTCTTTTCTGCAACTACCATCGATGCCAGGACTGGATGAGGTTGTTGCAAAAATATGTCGATTGTTTGCAGGCATGATGACATCCTCTGTGGCAAAGTACCTCCGATAACTGTGTTGTTGTCACCCAAATTCTCAATGACTAAGCCAGTGTCGCCGATAGCTCCCCATTGGATTGCAACGCCTGGGAATCCAGATGCTTGACGGTTCTCGCATATCCTTTCCATAGCAGAGTTAGCCAAACCGTAGTTGGTTTGTCCAATATTGCCTCGTCCACATGAGACACTGGAGAAGCACACAAAGTAGTCCAATTCTGGGCAGAGTTCCCGTGACAACTTGTCCAAATAGATAGTTCCGTCGATCTTGGGTTTGCACACTGCCTCGAAGTCTTGCTCGGTTTGATCTTCGATCAGGCCATCTCGAAGCACTGCCGCCAAGTTAAAGATTCCACCTACTTGACCCAGTTTACTAGCTGATAGCAGTAATTTGCGGCATCCTTCCGCACTGGTTACATCGTTTGTATCGATCTTAACGTTGCAGTCCTTCTGCCTCCATCGGGTGATCATCAAGGACTGATAGCCTGTCTTGATGCCAGCTCTGCTGGTCAATACGATATTCCTAGCACCACGGTTTACAAGCCAGTTGCTAAGTTCTAATCCAAAGCCTCCAAGACCTCCGATGATGATATATGACTTTCCTGGATGCATGTAGGTGCGCGGAATTGCGTTGTACATTCGAAGTTCTGGCTTCAGCTGTGATGTTACTTCCTCTTCAGTACGTACTTTAATTACAACCTTTCCAATGTGCTTGCCCGAAGCCATGAATCGGAACGCCTGTTCGATTTGAGTTTCGTTGAATACCGATGTTGTCAATGGTCGGACAGCACCGTTCTTAATACCTTCGGCCACAAGATCTACAACTAGTTTCTGCATATATTCCTCGCCCTCCATGACACTGTCCAATAGGATTCCATGGAACGAGGTGTTTTTTAGGAACACAGACATACCCAGTGGGGTATTGTTGCTCAAATCAAATTTGCCGATTTCCAGGAAACGTCCATTTAATCCCAAGCAACGCACAGATGCTTGCAGCTTTTCTTCAGCCAATGAATTGAGAACAAGATCCACGCCCTTGCCTTTGGTTTCGTTCATGACCAGTTGCTCAAAGGTTGTGTTACGAGAATTACCAATATGACTGTCGCGCAACTGAGGGAATCGTTTCTTCAGGAATTCACGCTTCTCAACGCTTCCGACTGTTGTGAACACTGTCAAGCCGTGGTGCAAAGCGACTGAAATAGCAGCCTGGCCAACACCACCCGATCCGGCATGAATCAGAATAGACTCTCCCTTCTTCATTTGACCGCGCACAACCAGGGCGTAGTAGACTGTCGCGTATACACAAGGAATTGTTGATGCCTCCATCATTGACCAGCTATCTGGGATCTGCCACATCATACGTTTGCTAGCCAGGCAAGTGGATGCTAATGATTTCGCCGGAACCATTGCCATAACTCGTCTTCCAGCTGAATCGCGGCCAGCAAACTCAAGACCCAGAACGCAGTCTTGTTGAGCCAAATCTCCGGGCAAGGCATCTGCAGCAAGCTTACCAGAACTTAGCATAACATCACGGAAGTTAACAGGCGCATAATACACAGTGCAGAGATCCAAATCGTCACTTCCAGCTTCCTTCGTTGGCAGCGGAGCTTCAATCCATTTCAAGCTGGCAAGATCTCCCTTAACCAATGCGTTAACATAAGCATGTTCAACCGGCAGGGTGGCGGTTTCAGATTGATTTTCAATTTTGAAATGTCTATATGTGCCCCAGGAACCATTTTTAAACACGTTCATCACCAGATCTTTCTGCAACTGCTCTTGGTAGAATGGCGAGTCCAAGGAGAAGGGCTCGGCTGCTTTGTCTTGAATGAAGACCATACGAGCATATTTGCCACCTGCTTCGTTCTTCAGGCAGTTCAAGAAGCCAACAGCTCCAAAGAACTCATCTCCTTCTGAGACAAGATAGATATAGCGATTTTCTAGCTCAGCTGTCGACAAGAAGCTCTTCAGATCCTCTATCCACTCGAAGCTCTTTTGCGAAACGTTAATGACGCAGGTGCTTCTGTCTGCGGTATTAACAGCTGGTCGTGCGAGCACAAATAGACGTTGACCAAACTTCTGCTCAAGAACTGGCAATAGATTGAATTGTTTGAGCACTTCCCTGCCAGACTTCTTATATTCCGTGTAGACCTCCTCGAACAAAACGAAGCCGTCTTCCTTAATCGATTTGAGTATGTTCTGCAGAACAGCTGAATTTTTGGCCGACAGCACGTCGTATGCGAAAGCCAAATGGCAGTTCTTTTCGACCTCTTCGACTGCTACGTTCTTCTTAATGACTCGTACCTCGCTATCTCCAATTGCAGAGGTGATGTTCTCCTCGTTATTAGCGGTGACAACTGCAACGTCAGCTGCGATTGTTGGCTCTTCTTCGATTATCTGCAAAATTTTCGGTGCAAGGGGTACTTCTCCACTGCGATTGTTTTCCAGTTCGACTGCTTTGATCTTGAGTGCTCCTGATGAGTTCTCCAGAACGACATGAAGTGCTTCGGTTAAAGCGTTGATGCGTGCCTTTTCTAAGTTCTCGTGTAAATCGTTTGCGTTAACATTTGGTACAAATGCGTATTTTTCGAGTGTTGGCGGAGATTGAGAGCCTGATCGGCGTGGTGCCAGGGAAGCCTTCAATCCTCGCATTTCAACACCTCCACTCTTGACGACATTTAGATGTTCATACGAACTGACTTGCAACGCCTTTTCGTCTTCGCCATCGGACAGTTCCTTTATCAGATTGTAGTGTTTGGATGGATTTATGAGTACCTTATCAATTCGTGTTGGCAAGTACAGCTCGCGAAGATCGTTCTTCAGAATGCTAAACTGCAACATCGTGTCCATGAAGCTTATCCAGTTGTCAACCCAGGCTAGGCTGCCACTTGTTGCTGTGATGTCGGATGCGACGATTCCTCTGAATTCACCACCGTAATCGTATCCTCGAAGACGCAGCTCCTTGTAGACATCGTTCAACTTCAGTTCCATGTTAGACACTGGTGGGCTTTCTAGCTGTAGTTCTTCATTTTCTACTTTTTCCACTACGGAAATCTTTCCAGAAACAGCCAAGGTTCCACCTTCGCAGATCTCAAAGGCGCCTGTGCCATCGAAGAAGTTGATTCCGAATTTTACGGCCGTGTCCTTGTTCAAAATAGTTGCCCGGTGGAAAACAACGTTTTCAAAAATGACGGGTGTTCGGGCAAAATCGAATCCAGCAACTTTGCTGTAAGTCTTCCAAGCCAGCGTAATGTACCCAGTAGCTGGAAACAGAATCCTTCCATCAATGGTGTGCCCCGCCAAGAACGCGTCCTCTTCCTTTGATAGGTTGATCTCGACAACAGTTTCGCCAGAAGAGCTTTCAATGCCATATCGTGGTACAAGCCACTTTTGGGAATGATCCCAACCAATTTTGGAGTTAATCATGGGAGTTCCTCGACCAACAGGGAATGTTATGGGTCTCACCAGCTTTGAGATATTGGGTTGGACTCCTGCAGCGTACAGCTTTCCGACGTTTGTAAGGAAGAATTCAACATTATTCTCGTGGTTGCGTTTAATCAAACTCAAGTTTGTGCATGAACTGTCAAGAGCGCGCTTAAGAATAGCTTGCAATAACCCAGTTGGTGCGACTTCAATGCAAATCGCATTCTTTGGGACCTTTTGCAGGGCTTCATAGAAAAGAACAGGCGAAAGCAAGTTGTTGACGTGATAGGCAGCAGAACTTTGCACAGCAACTGCTGTATTCCAAGCAGCTTCAGGAATACTTGTACTAATCCACCTGGAAGTACGGTTCTTTGGATTCGGTATAATTCTCTCCAAGCTTTTGCGAAGTTTTGGTCCAGCTTCGGCGATGTATTTGCTGTGGAATGCGTATCCAGACGAATTGACCGCTTTCGCGAATATTCCTTTGGACGACAGATCCTCAATCACACCCGTCAAAATTTCTTCAGGTCCAGAAATTGTGACGTTGTCCGCGCTGTTATGACAAACTGGATATACGCCAGGGGGTAATAATTTAGGACATTCCTCCCATTTCACTCCGACTGCGGCCATTTTTCCCTTTGAAAGCTTGGTGTCTTGCAAGCTCTTTCCTCTCCAGTAGGCAGCCAAAACTGTTTGTTCCGGTGTGAAGCAACCGTCAGCGTAAGCGCAGCCCAATTCTCCGACAGAATGACCAATAATACCGTCGGGGAGTATGCCGAGACTTGTGAGCATATCCGTGAGAGCGATTTGCACCGCAGCAATAGCTGTAAAGGAGTTCAAAATGTTGTCAAAGCTTTGTTCCGTCGAGTTTGTTAGAATTTCAATCAGATTCATTCCTTCTTGGCGCAAAATTTCGGCCGAACGGTGAATGCTTTGACTGAACACTTCAAAGTGCATCAAGTCCTTTGCCATGTTAGCCCACTGACTTCCCATTCCAGAGTAAATGAACCAAATTTCACGTTTCTCATCGACAAGCTCCACTACCTCCCTTACAGCAGCGCCCTTGTTATTCAGCACGGTGTAGCCGCGGAAGTAATGCAGAGGAATGTTTTTCAAATGAATTTCGTTCACCAACGCCAGGTATTCGTCATCGTTCTTGTGTTGCTCAGCGTCTTCTAGGAAACTTTGCACAGCCTCAAATGTACGGCCCGATACTGTTAGTAGTTTTGGAGGTCCTTCTCTTGGTGTGACTGCCTTTGGTTTGGGATTCGACTTCAAAATTACGTGCGCATTAGCACCACCAAAGCCAAACGAGTTGATGCCAACGATTCCACCGTTCCACGGTGTATGCTTGTCAACAACCTTCAAACGTCCCTCAACTAGTCCATATAAATCTGGATTTGGACTTGAAAAGTGTAAATTCGATGGGATAACGCCCGCCTCCATGGCTATCAACACTTTAGCGATGGAACAGACACCAGATGCCGGTTCAGAGTGTCCCATATTTGATTTCACAGAGCCAATGAGTAGGGGAGTGGCCCTATCCTTGCAGAAGAAGTCTGTAATTGAGTTGACTTCCTGAGGATCGCCTACTTTAGTGCCAGTTCCGTGAGCTTCTACATATGCAACATCGTGAGGATTCAAACCAATTTCCTCATAAGTTTCCTTAATCAAGCGATTCTGCATCTTTCCTGAAGGGAATGTAATTCCCTGCTCCTTGTTACCGTCCGTATTTGTGCGTACGTTTAAAATCGATGCATAAACACGTTTTGCCTGTATGGGATTTTGTAAGAATATCGCAACACATCCGTCCGATCGAACATAACCAGCTCCAGTCTCATCAAAGGCCTTGCATTTACCATCCTGGCTCAACATGTTCAACCGCTTGAATTGCAGCGACATTGTCGGCTTAAGAATAAGCCCGACACCAGCCACAAGAGCATTATCACAAACTCCTCGCTTCATATCGGAAAAGGCTTGTTCCAAAGCATAAAGTGAACTCGAACAGGCCGTATCAACGCAATAGCTTGGTCCGGTGAAATCAAAGGTAAACGATATGCGATTGGCGAACATAGCCCTCGCACATCCAGTCAGACCATAACCATTCACACGATCCGGATCGTTGCACCAGTATTGTTCAGTTTCAGACGAGGATACACCAATGTACACGCCTGTACGGCTGCCGCGAAGTTCCTGCGGATTGACGCCAGCGTCAATTATAGCTTCATATGTTACTTCCAGCAGCATCCTTAGTTGTGCATCCATGCATTCTGCTTGCTTTTGATGAACAGAAAAGAATTGCTGATCGAACTGCTCCAAATCTTCATCCTTGATTTTTCCCAATCTATCGGGTAAATCGTACAAGCCTAACGGTCACAATTAAATTAAATAAACTTTTTATTCGTAAGAAAAACAAAACGCACAATAGATTTACCTTTTGGCCATCTACGAGGATCGTCGGTCACCATGTCTACCCCATCGAATAGATTCTTTTTAAATTCTTCAATGTTCGAACTTTCCGGCAGGCGACCAGAGAAGCCGGTAATTGCTACATTAGAATCTTTCGAACGGCCAGCATTACTTCTTTCATCCCTTTCCGTGTCAACAACGACTTCATCTGCGATACGTGCTGGCATTTTGTTGTATTTTAACGTTAAACTTTTGATTCTTAAATAATTTGTATCGCTTTTGATGAGCTATCCTGAAAAAAAAATGTTTAAGTTAAAATAAAAAAAAAGTTATTTTGAAGTTTGTCAACTACTAATATTGTGTCCACTTAGCGGCTTCACTAAATTAATCAAAGTACAGTTGGTGTGCGCCAATGTCCAGTTGTTGTTGTGCTGGACTATTGAGGAGGGAAGGGCCTTAGTTTAACACTTATGCATTAACGCATAATAAACTTTTTTTATTTTATTTTAAAAAGTTGTCCCAATTCAGGAACCTAAATGCAGTATCCGTGAAACATTACTTCCTAAGTCATGCCGCATTGCTCGCTCATGGATGCCGACTTGTCAGACCTTCAATCTCACTAGCCCAGCTGCGCTCGCATGAGTTGGGGCACCTTTTTAAAGGTACGATTAAATTTTTTTAACTCCATGCAAAAGCAACTTTTCATTAATCAAACTGTTTGGGATTACATTGTTTGACCGTTAAACTAAAACAAAATTAATACAATGATATGGAAAATCTGCGCTATAGACCAAGAGGATTCGATTCGGGGATTTAGGACCTTAGATTTGAAAAAAAAAATATATGCAAACTGGCTCGATTTTTCTTAACTGTCAAGAAAAAGAAAACATCGAGAATACGAAAATTCCTTTAAATTATACCTAAATACGTAACAACTAAAATAATGCTATGTATTAGATACTACATATTTCAAATTAAAAAAAAAACAGACTAGTTTCGTCATCGTGAGACATTTAGATTTCAAAACCGATGCGACGTGGGTTATTCATAAATTTTAAATTACATTAATAAACAATAGTTTCACATTAGAGCAAATAAACAAAAACAAACAAATTCCAATAGCGCGGAATATTTTTTTTTTGTATTGCGCTAGATAGGCGAAAACCGCACGATTACCTACAATAAGAAGGTCAGTTTAAAGTGACAGCTAGCGAGTTAGTCGACTTTGTCAGAACCAGAACACTGTTGCAGTTCATCAAAAAATTAATAATGCACATCAATTAAAAATAATGACGTACCTCTTCATCGAACGCTATAGTCTTTAGTGGATTTGAATAATTTTTGTTATACATTTATTTTAAACTTCCTAGGTCGAAATTGGATCGACATTGCTTTGGCGATAGATCAATATTTGAAATTGTTTAAGTATTCCAGTGCAATGTAGTTTAGATAACGCATCTGAGCGAAAGAAGAGTACTATCACTCTAAGAAGATGAGTATCGTTTACTGAACTATGTAAGGTATTAAAATATGTTCGGGCAGACAGAGTTTCAAAGCAAAATTTATATTCAAGGTCGGAGTTATTTAAAAAAAAGGACTCCAAGTATGCATTTTGGTAAAAATCGTGGAAACTAAGAATACTAAATTAGAAAAAAATGGGCCAGAGCTACAAGGTGGGCCATCTAGTGGTTTCTTTTTAAATCATAGGTTATTTTGACACTGACAGCTGTTTCCCGCTCGAAATCTTGACAAAAAGTCAGTATCATGATTCCTCCGCGGAACGAAACGTTGGGAAATATTGAAAACTTATTTCCAAAGTGAGTGCTGTGTAGTCCAAATAGTGCGTTTTTTGAAAAGAAGTTTTGGCCGAAATTAAGCACCCACCCGATGTTATGCCAACAATCCGGAAACGATTCAAGCTCTTAAGGCCAATATCATCCAAGCAATCCGTGAGCCACAGCCCGAAGCCATCAACAAGGTCATGGAAAATTGGAGTAACAGAATGCGCACTACTGCGAAACTAGCCGAGACAGCCACTTGAACGACGTTGTGTTCTATAATAATTAATGGGAATGTTTGCTCTTACTAATAAAGCCATAATACATAGAAAAAAATTTAATTTTGTTCATTTTATTGCATATTTAAAAAGCAACTTGTAGTTGGTCCACCCTTTATTAACCCACAACAATATCTTTCTCTTATTACGTAGCCGACAAAGTTAAACATTTAAATGACACCACATCCGCGCCACCGATATTATTGTCAATTGTTTAATTAATTTTGTCACTGTTTCACGTTGTCTAATCAGAACTGTCACAGCCTGACACAATAGCACACGCAAAACCGCACAAGTGACACTCACTGGTGTGACTGCATCGATATCTACATACCATTGATAGTCAGGCTGTGCTAAAGGCGCTAGAGTCCTTCATCATTAAATCTGAACTAGTCAGGAGCTGCCGCACAATGCTCAGAGCATTATTCGCGCAGAACATTGTCAGATTGTGTTGAGTACATACCTGGACACTGTAACATTGAGGGTAACAAAGGGGCTAACGTTCTGGTAAAAAAAGGGAGCAGAGCTTCCACAAACTGAAACTATTAAGGGCATAAGACTACCAATAGCCAAGAGAATTGTCCTCAAGAAAGCTAGAAATAGGGCAGACCAAAGATGGTCGGATACAGTAGGTCACAGGGTCCCAAAGGCTTTGTGGCCTAAGTTAGATCGGAAAAAAAACTGTTATGCCCAGTTGCACAGTCAGAGTTTAAACTCTCGTTTTGGTTTAAACCTTCGTTCAAAAAATTTTCGGTTTCACTGTGTTCGTTTAAACCCAAAGTGAAGTTCAACTCTCGGTTTTAATGTTGAATTCGATTGGCAATCTGAGATTTTTTAAGATTTCTGTAGATTTCGTCTGGCCAATCGAACAAAAAGAAGTATACTGCGCTGTTCTTTGTTGGTGTTGGTGGTGTGGCTGCCAAAAGTTGTTTACCTTTTTTGTTGTGAAGATTTTTTTTTCATCATAATGTAAGTGTATTGGTAAATCTCGAGCGTCTCTGAGAAAAAATCTAGATTCGCAAAAGTGCTCTCGACTCTGAAAAAGATTGCTTTTTTTTGTACCAAACGAACGAAAAAAGTGATCTCGGGTGCTTTTTTCTGGCGAATCGAAATTAACATAAGTTCAACGCCTGCATTCTGCATTTTGAGGTTTATTTTGACAGCTGCTATTTCATACAGAGAGATAGAGAGAGAGAACAGAAATGATAAATTGTTTGGGTGCTGCACTTCTTGAATTTATATGAGTGAAAAGTAGAGCCATGATTAGTTCCAGCATTACTGCGGTAAACCCACTGTTAAAAAATATCATCAGAAAATTTCAATCGATTTTCAACCAATATAATGTACTTTTCAATGAAAACGCCCTTTTTCAAGTGAACATCAGGTAGATCTTAGCCCAAACATAATGTAGACAAGCGTAAATTGTATTGAGGTTTTTTCAATACAAATTATTTATTTTCGTGTGTGGAAATGACGATTATTTTTTTGTAATGCTACTAGTGATTTCTTTAGGTTTAGATTCTTCGCGAACAAAATATATCTATACATATATATACAGATTACCTCCATTTTCGTTTAAAAAAAAAGTAAAACCAGAACAAGATAGCGCAGATTTCCGTAGAAACACCAGCAAACAACTTTGCGCCTACCTATTACCAGACAATGACCCTAATTAGAGGCTCATAAAATCCTTTCAATATTTTACTGGCGACGGGTGATTGGATGTGGTAAAAACCCAGCGTGTTGCAAGAAGCAGTACCTGTGATTGCATCCGTCTGAATGCCACATACATTTCAACAACTAGATATTCACCCTTATTCCCGTTGGCGTTTGTCGTATACGACTCATGTTTCGTGTCGCTGTAAAACGATGTTCAGATTTTTTTTTTTAACTTTTGCCAACAATTTTCTTTTTTTTTTTCTATGTGTTCACTATCATTTCAATTCATTTGTCTCCAAAAAGTTAAAAACACCGACTAAAAATCGAAGTGAAAAACGAGTCGTTTACGACAAACGCCAACGGGAATAGGGGTGATTATTATTGAAAAAAAAAAAAGAAATAACAATTACTGCAATAATTAATTGGTGAAAGTAGATGACAGTTCAAACATGTGTCGAAAATAAATCAATTCACTTCGTTAATACCAAAATACACAATGTAATAATATTGCACACATTTTCTTTTATTTACAAATGGTAAAAGAGATAAAGTAGAGAAAAGCAATAACCATTTACTTGGTCAAAAGTGCGCTGGTAGAAAAATATCCCCTTAAGGGAAATTGTTCTGCGCTTCCACAACTGCGTTTAGTTAACTGGCAGATTATTTTGTACTGTGAAACTGAACGAGTTAAACCAAAAGTTTAAACTCTCGGTCAGGTTTAGTTAAACTTCAGTTTAAACTCTGACTGTGCAACTGGGCATTACTAAAACTGAGCAGATCAAAACTACGAATGGCAATAGGGATACTCTCCGGGCAATGTCTTCTAAGAAAGCACGCTAGGAGATTAGGTTTAACAAATACTGACACGTGCAGGTATTGCGAAGACTTACATGTCGCAGAGGATATTCCTCATCTTCTCTGTGAATGTCAAGCTATTGCTCGGTACAGGAGGAAATACCTTGAAAGGTGCTTCTTCGACAATTTGGAGGAGGTTGGCCTCACAAACAAAATTGAAATAATCTTAAGTTCTATAAAGAAGCTAATTGCTTGGGAGAATTTGTTTATGTTTTGACCGTGTAGGTTCCACAGGGATGGCAATCGGCCCAGTACGGTGCCCAGTCCACTGTGATGAACTCACACCCTATACAACCAAATCTAATTTTTCGGGTGTCAATTGGCGTTGACACGCTTACGATTGATATTAAATGACCATCTGATTAGTAAATTTTTTGCAGTCAGCACGTCAAAAATTGACACATTTCATGACATGTGCGTAAACGTTCCCGCGCGAAATTTGCTCCCGCTTTCGCATTTTTGCGTTGGTTTGAGCAGACCTTAACTCTTTCAGTTGTGGGAAATTTGTTTTGCTTTCTCTCTGCGTCACTCCCTTTTACGATCCTCGTACTTACTTAATGCTGATGAAGCGTAGCTAAAATGTTTGCTATGATGGCCCCTCAGAATGTTGGAAGTTTTAGTCTCATACCAAGTGCAGATCCGTTTCGAAGTTCATTGCCCTTATTTCATTTGCTCGGATCGTCAAAATTTGTATCAACCAGATCCTATAGGCTTGTCGGAACACCATTTTCCATTATACAAAAGTAGTCTGGTCCAACCCTAAGGACCAGGCCATATGTTGAACCCCTTGAACGAAAGGGACCGGATATTCCCCTGATGACCTTAACCCACCTCGGAGATATGAGAGTTGCCGCTGTTGTTTAGAAAGAAGCAAAACGTTTCAGAAATTCACAGAAGGATACCAACTTTTTCAGTTAACTCACAAAAAAAGTGCCAGAAAATTACGCGAGACTATTAATATAATTAACGCGCAATTGACACATGGCCTCACTCGATCTCTGGATGTGTCAATTAACACCCCGTAATCACGCATATTTTACAAAGAATTAAAGAAGTCCCCACAAAATAATGACATCACAAAAAGTTGCTAGTCAAAGGTCGTCACGTATATTATAAATGACATGACACAAGTTGTTTCATCTTAAGATGACTTACGGAAATCTCCACAGATTCATCCATTTCAGAAGTAATGCGCCCAAGAAAAATAAATACTGTTAGTCAATAATGTCTGGGTTTATTATTGTCCAAATGGAATCCCAGACAGCAATCATTGTTTTACCCCACTTGCATTGGAATACAGACTTCCGCAGAAACTGAGAAAGCAAAATAAAAACAAAAGCCATATTGGCCGCCAAGGCACTTTCACTGCGCTAAATCACAACCACCGGCAGCAATTGGCGCGTGTCATAACGTACGCCATGCGGGTTGTAGTTGTAGATGTAGTACAGGCAAGGCATACCGTAACTACTAATCAGAGTTCTCAATAATTGACCATCAAGCATTTAGAATTATAAAAGTTAATGACTTAATGAACATAGCGGAATATAATATTATGCAACTGAATAAGTTTATTGTTCAGTTTCATTATAATATTCTGTGATGTATAGATAAAACGTTTGTTGATTTATTCGCTGGTGTTGGCAGTGGAAAACGGTTTCGTTGAAAGCGTTTTGATTCCCAGAAATTTGGAAATTGATAAATCTCCTGATTCGGTTCTAATGAAAATATACTCATACCTACGTATACTTGCTGTGGGAAATTTATGCGGAATAAGTTTTTCCAAAGTGGCTATTCATTCCAATTGTGCACAATTCACAATTAGGTACTATGTAATGGATTTTATACGAATAATCATGTGGCTCTACATTCTAAGCGTTGAGGCATTCTCGAGGAGATTATTTTCATATCCCATAGACTAGCGGGTTTAGGTTAGTTAGTTTAGTATAGTTCAAAATGATTGACACATAGATTGTGATTTCATATGTTATTGTAATTGAAAACAGCAGTTTGTTATTTAAACTACATACCAATAAAATAAATACCCAATCGGTGAGCATGTCTGCCTAAGATGGAGCATCTTTCGGGACAAGTATAAGAGAAAGATCTCTGATGGCTCTGAAAACCCTTAAAATTCATTTATTCATTTCCCAATTCCATCTCGTCAGCTTGTATTTGTGATCTTAGGTGCCGTGAAATCCTCTTCCGACTATCAGCTAGATTCCAGAAATCGAGTGATATCGAAATTGCAAATCAAGTGAATTCGTTTTCAGTGTTCTGCATTTCAAGCGATTCGGAAACTCCGAAATTTTTTCGAAATCACAATTTCACTTTGTCTCAAGTCCGAAAATTTTGAAACCGAAATCGAATACAGTGAAATGTAGAACAGAAAAATTAATTTCTAATTTCATTTCGAGTGACAGTGAAATGTGGAACCTAGCAGTATATACCTTGAGGTTGTGTGGATGCTTAGTAAGTACCTATTGATAGTTGATACCTAACCCAACCTAGATTTATATTTTTGTCGATTTCGAAGCACTTTGAAAATTAAATAAATTTGGCAGTAGGATTAATATAATTGAACATTTTCATTTTAAAATTGTCGAAGGAAAGTTAATTTAAAAACTCAGCTGACTATAAGCTTTAGAAAATTTGAGAAAATAAAAATTCTACGCCTACGCCAGCACATTAGCCAAAAAACTACACGAAAACCTTACAATCCGAAATGGTTAACATAAAAAACGAAAACGATGGATGAACTGAGAGAAAGGCGAGGAAGCTAAATTAAGGAAATAAAGATCTTTAAGAAGACACCTCAAATAAACATAACAGCAAATAGGATCATTCAAAAGCAAGGTTACCATACTGACGAAAACGATTTACAAAAAGAAGCAGACTGGGTACTGAAAGCGAAAAATAGGGTTGGCCAGAAATATTTGAAATTCAAAATGTCAACTTAAGGACCATTAACATGAGGGCGAACGAACGAATTGATGAAATGCGAACACACTACTTTTTATGCATTTATAAACAGAAAATTCTACATTTTATTATTCCAAGAGGAGCATTATTAATTATCCCATCAAAATGTATTAAGAAAACAAGTTTATAAACAGTTTAAATAACGAAATTTCGAATTTCAAACACCCTTGGAGCGAATTGTCGAAATTTATTCGCGATCCACATCAATTCGCCTTCCACAAAATATAGCGAATAAAACATTTGTTCCAACTTAATCTCAAACTAGAAATTGCGGGTAGAAATTCGCAAACCGCCGCGACACAGAAAAGAGTTCATGTGAACGGACTGTCAAAACTTGCGAATATTCGTTAGCTCGTAGGTAGTTGGTCGCTCTCATGTGTATTTTTAGAGGTTTGATTTTAAACTGGCAACAATATTTCTACGAATTGTCAATTTGACAGTAATTGAACGTTGATTTGTGGTTAGTACGTTTTGCCATTTAACGATTAATAGATTAACGCAAGAACAACGCGTGCAAATTGTGCAAACTTATTTTGAAAACCATGGTTCGGTTGTCGGTTCGCCAAACTTATCGTGCGCTACGTCCATTTTACGGTCGGCGTAATCGTCCATCTGAGCAAGTTATTCGGAAAACGATGAATCGTTTTCGCATTACGTACACTCTAGTCACTAGTGGATAATACGCATCCCCAAAGACGACAAACAGTGCGAACAGAAGAAGTTGCATATTGCCGTTGTGGAGTGCAGTATTGAGGAGAATCCGAATGAGTCGAATATTTCTTTAAGGACGATTCCGGCCAGAGTGTTACCGTCAATGGAGAGCGCTATAGAAGCATGATTTCTGACTTCTTCGTTCCACAGTTGAATGGCATTGACGTGACAGAGCTTTGGTTTCTACTAGATAGCGCAACATGGCCTCCACGATCTTGTGATTACTTTCTTTGGGCCGTTTAGTTTAGGCCGATAAACCAGAGACGTTGGACGATTTAGAAGTCAACATTCAATGTGTTATTGCTGATATATACGGTCCCAGTTGCTCGATAAAGTTGGCAAAAATTTGTCTTCACAATTGCGGTTCTTTTTAACTAGCAGTGGCGCGCATATACCCGAAATTAATATCAACAAAAAAACAAATAATTCATAAAAAGCAGCAAAACGTTTTGCTGTATGAAATGTATGATGAATTACAATACTTCCAATCGATTCACCTACGTACACTGATGTATGACAGTTGACATTTCAATGAAACCGAAATATGTACATACTACATCAACACGATTGAAATCGAAATACAGGGCCTCACAATTATCGATGGTCAATCAACTCAAGTTCCATCAAATTACGTATTACAAAATTTGTCACAAATTATAATAAAGTCATAATATGACATAATGTCTTTCGTTAAAAGTCAAGTTCATTCTCCAACTCCTCCTAATTCCCTATCGAAGTTATTCTTAATGCACTTAATCATATCTACTAAAACACATTCTACATGATAATAGATATGCAATTCAGAAGCCAACTCATTTTATTGCGTAACCGTAACGATTAAAATTCAAGTTCAGCTCTTATCACTCGTTTGAGAATGTAAAAACAAAATAAAAAAAAAACCGGCACACTTATCGATAACAAGGAAATGTTCAAGTTCCCGACACCACTCCGCAACAGCATGCATAAATGTCTATTTAAAATAAAAATCATATGTTCGAAATTATTGGTTATCTGAACTTTTCATTCTATCAGCACAGCACCTATGACTTTGAATTTTGAATTCCATAAAGAGCAATTCAGATAGCATGACATGACTATTCCAGGTTGGGAATATCAGCTTTCGAATGACTTAATGAACATAAATGAAGTTGTAAGTCAATGTTTATTTATATGAGTAATAATATTCTTATGACGACTTACGGTCGGATGATATTGATATGATTTTTTTTTTTAAATCAGGTTAATCCAACTGCGTTATCGTATGGAATTGACATCGTCGGGAATTTTTTTTTGATAAATCATATGCAAATCAAACTAAGTTCATGATCTTCGAGCAATTGAAAAAGTCACGCGACTTCATGATCGTATGACACTGACTACATTTTGACCTGCAAAATGAATGTGATTCGGATTCGTTATCTCTGTCAGTAATCATACGACTTCTTGACTTATGACATTGATGTTCGATCTGGCAACAATTTGTTGATAATTTTTTTTTGCGGCCTGCCATCTATTAGAGAATTACCCTACTACGCTAGAGATGCCAGACATTTTGCAGTAAATTTGATAAGTCATAGGCGACAAGCTTTATGATCGAATGACATTAGTCCGAAATCCGAAATCACCTTGAACTATCTAACAACGCGCATGACTTCTTGATCGTATGACACTAATGTTTGACATGACACTTGAACTTGAATCCATATCATAGGACCTGTTAGATAAATCATGGAAATCAGCTTTATGACAAATCATACCACTTGTTTTAATGCTATCACATTCGATTAGGGAGCACATTTTTCCGGGCAAACTCTTACATCACCTCAGACTATAGGGGAACGCAAGCGATTGATTGGCCTGGTGAATGCAAATCCAAAGTCAATTTAGTCATTCTGATAAGCCATAGACGGCTGCTCGGTTGACATTGACGTTTGATCTGTAAGTAAATTGTGTCCAATTTGAAGACCCAAATTATTTGCGAAATCATACAACTTGATAATCGCATGACATAAATCGTTGACCTACAATTGATGTGCAAAAATTGTTTGTACAAATCAGTTCTAAAGTCACCTCAGAGCTCAGACTATCAGATAAGTCGTATAATAGGTATTTGCACTTGAACTACTTTTAACGCCGATAGTATGACGTATTGGTTCGCATGCGAATTAACCTAGCGTGAGCTCACTTACTCCAAACATTCATTGACGAAAGAGCCCTAATCGAACAGTTACTATGAATTAATTGAACATTCGCATTTACATAAGTGTGGACGAATTTGTTGGCATAATTTATACATACAGTCAGCTTATCAATTTTGCGGTAATGTATTTCTGTAGCGAATTTCACACCTTAAATGAAAAGAAAATCTGATGATTTTCTTATCTACAAAACTGTTTACCAACACACCATGATCACACCATACTCCGATGTAGACGCATGCACTCGTCTAGTGGTTTTTTGTTTAGTTGCTTTGCTAGCAGCCAACATACTCGACGTATTTGTCGTATTTGTCGTATTTGCACAGTCGCGTCATTTAGCGAGGCAAAACGAGATTCCTCTAATTGACTAAATGCGATTTGAATAGATGCCTACAGGGTGGCAGTGGCAGGGGTTTGCAGTTGAAGTGATGCGATTCTGATAACTTAATGAGTATAAGGAGGGGCGCAATTGCAAAAAATAAAACAGTTTTCTATCGGCAGCACGCTATCTCTAATCGCAGGTGATTGACTGACCACTCCATTGTTGCATGTGCAGTAGTCGCAAAGCGAACATTTTTTTATTACATGAATGAAGAAAAGTGATCATACTGGAGACCACAGTCAAGACGTGCGTCTTCTGGCCATCACATCACAATGCAGGGATTTGAAAAAATCTGTTTGTTCTTCGCATAGAAGGAGGTTTTTGCTATGCAAATGGGCCATTCATACCCAACTAATGGTCCATGGTCAAAGAATGATCTTTTAAGCGTTTGGTTTTTACAAATAAAAAAAACAACGAAAATTTGCAAAATTGAGTGACATTTTTTGGCATACTTCTGCCAACATATCGACTGGCATCTTGTCTTTTAAGACAACAATAGTTGCTGGTTTATCCGTATAGACGAGAGACTTTACATATACCCAGAAAAATTAGTCCAGCGGCGTCAAATCGCACGATGCTCACTAAATTCGCCTCGCAATATGCCCATGGATTCGCGTGCTATGTGGCATGTCGCGCCGTCCTGTTGAAACCACATATCGAACCAAACCCAGCTCTTCCATTGTGGGGGAAAAAAGTCCGAAATCATAATCATACGACTTGACTTATGACATTGATGTTCGATATGGCAACAATTTGTTGATAATTTTTTTTTTTGTGGCCTGCCATATATTGGAGAACTGATCATTATGACGACCATAAAATGGACGAAGTGCTCTAAACACATTTTTTACTGAGCACGATTTTTGGTAATAAAATTTAATAATTTGAAAACGTTGATCGGGCTTAAGTCTATCCATGGTGAAATGGCAATGCTAACTGAGCATTTTTTACTTTACACGTGTCACGAATCACGCGCGTGAACTGTCAAAAAACCAGACTGAAAAACCAAACAGCAAAAAAAATCACCCTTTACATAAAATAAAAAAATAGGTGGCGCAACAGGCGGTAGACTCCTAGGCCGAGCTTCTCGCAACCATTCGTTTGTGTGAGTTTCTAACCCGTTTAATTAAGTCTTGTGTGTTGTTCCCGCAATTTTTTCACAACAATTAGGAAAGAATTCAGCCTCTCGCTAAACAGTACTAACAAGTTTGGAAAATAATAATTTATGAAAAGCTCAGTAAATTTCAGTTCATGTTTGACAGCTAACGAAACCTTACCGATATACATTTGTTCGGTAAAAAGTTTTAAGATTATTTTTTTGTTACAATGACATTTTTGAAAATATTGTAAGACAAAATTCAGACGGTTGTAAGATATTTGGGACAAATTTTTCTGACAATCGTGTGTACTAGCTTTACAAGTATTTACTTAACAAATTTCTTTGAGTAAGAATTAAAACAACTGTCAGTCGCCTAAAAATTGATAGATCATTTGAAATTTTATTTGAAAGGTGTGCAACGACTATGTATTTGCATTTGTCTTTTGATTTCCTGCGATATGAGACACAAATTATTGCTATAAAAATGGTACCAGAAGGCGAGAAAATATTTATTTTTCTCTTCTCAAATGCTTGTAGTTCAGTCAGTACAAATTCTTCCACATGTACTTGGATTAATACTTGCATGCAATTTATCGCAAAACAATATGGATCTGTCATTTTTTATTATTACTACAAAAGCGTACCCTAACGTTTTCGTAAGTTTTTCTCTTTGAGAGAGACTTCATCCCCACCACTGCCATTTTGACAGTCTTTTCGATTTTTACTACAAAGTAAAGTAAAGGAACAGATCTAATATAGCCTCAAAATTAGTACTTTAAGGCTCTAGGCTTAGACTAAAGGCTCAGCCTTCTACGGTCCTCGATGTGTACTCGATGGAACTAAACGATAAGCATATTCAACGTTGACAGAGGTTGGGACGCATTACAAAGTGTCAAATTGATACGACAAACGGTTCATGAGTTAAGAAAAGTGCGTCATCGCCAATAACTCGGGCCCCAAGCAAAATTTTTAAAATCGGAAAAATGATTTCATATGTATTTAACCAAAATTGTTTTCAAACTCCAAAAACAAATGAAAACAGCATTGATGTTCTCTCACTTTTGACGCTCACTGTATATATAGAAAAAAAAATGAAAAAATGAATTACGTATTGTCTAAAATCGATCTCCACTATCAGTCCTTTAAGATCATCTAAAACAAACTTGACGAGGAAGAACCTGTGACAAAACGATAAGCACATAGTATGTACAGGTAACAAGTTCAATGCTTACCTTGTTATTACCACTTGTATAAAAATAAAAAATTAACAAAATTAACTTTGTCAACTATTCGTCACAAGGATGATTCTGATACATAATTTAATTTTTTTTTATCAATATTAATCAAAAAAAAACACACCGTAAATTATGGACTCGGTTTGTTGCTAGATAAGCAATGACCATCATATTTCTTTTGCTTTCGTTTTTACATATTTGTTGTTGTTTAATTTAAAAAGACTCGGACAGTGCAGACTCTTTGGCGACAAACGGTCGATATCTTTATACTCTAGTGCGTATGTTGTACCCGCATTGTTTATGTTTATATGTGCAAAGAAATGCACAGTAAACAATCTGATATAATATGCCGCGGATAAAAAAAAAAATAACAGCTCTAAATCAATTAAATATTATTATGTATTCATCGCGTCTACAAACCCTTGTATTATTTAAATTCATGAGCGCATTTGCAAAGTACTTTTTCAGAATGCGTAGGTAGTACCAATTTATATTGCGCAAATTATGCAAATGCGGTTGTTCAAAAATGTGCATAGAATTAGGCAGACTGTTGTTAAAATTCAGGAAATTGTGCATATAGCAAGTTGTAAAAATGCCACATTAGTTTACTCGAGTTCAGATAATTGTCAATTGAATCCATTGCTAAGTGTGCATTCGTTATGACTGGTAAAGGTCTCATTAAGGTCATCAAGTCCTTATCGACCTTGGAAGCTCTCTCTTCGTTCTTATCGTCATTCTGGATAATTAGAAAATTGCTCCAACAGCAGGATAAAAATCGATAAAAGCTGACAACTATCGATTGTTCATCCCTGCACTGCACCTAAACTTCTAAAATGGATGAACCCAACATAAGGTTACATACAACGCTATGCAAAAACATCTAAAAATATGAACACCAAGTCCACGTTATTCTGATAAGACAGCACACGACCGCCGCTGTTATCAATGTCTATGTCCGAAACTTCAAGTGCAGTTAAAAGGTCAAAACACAGAGATTGTCTGAAAAATATTTTAGGTAGGTACCTATTATAGTCATTCAAAACAAAGTTCGCAGCTGTTTCTTATGTAATCAATAATCATTCAAAATTTGAATATTCTTCCTTCCAAAGGTGCGAATTATTTCAAGTTCAACATTAGCTCAAAGTGTAGATTATAATACCTACCTACTATACTTACAGAATAGCCTTCACTCAGCTATATTGTTGTTAAAAAAAACACAGAATTAAGTTAATCAATACTAGGGAAGGGCGAGGATACGTCACTTTGTACACACACGTATTGTAATCAACTTTTTCTTCTTTTCTTATGCGAAACTTTTATGCGCACAATTCGTCTTTACGCTTTTAAATTAAGATTCGAATTATAGGTAGGTATGTTCAATCATTCAATATTCATGCTTAATTTACATAGAAAACGGTAAACTTTACGAATCAAACGATAACGAATTGGTACGAATTTTCTTTGCCAGATTATGTTTTGTGTGCGCTTTTGTTGGATTAATTTGTGACTGACTGTACATTAACTTCCATAACAGGCCAACGAGCAAAAAAAAAAAAACAGAAAGAAATTATCCCAATGTAAGTATGAATACACCGTCGTACATTACACTTTTTTTTTTTTAATATGAGGAGATAGTGGCGTGATTTTCAAACTTCAATTCGTCTCCCTTGCACACACGATAGCAGTTGAGAAACAAGTAAATGATGTGAGAAACCCATAGTCCCATACTAGCGGAAGAATAGTATGTAAACAGGCCAATCAGCTGTTATAATCAGGCGATTTTATTGCGTCACTCTTTGTATAGAGTTAGCAGGGGAAATTCAGGGGAAAATCACATTGCCGGCAACAAAAGTGTTAAACGCAAAACTTTAGCTAGTAAAGCAAATATTTGTTGACATTCGAATGAATCATTATCATATTCAATTGAAGTATGTAACATACGATATTTCGCGTATTATAGTTGGGTGGAGACGCTACCCACATCACACTATCCGATAGAAAAAAAAAGCTACTCTTACCTACTTCGAGTCTATATAGTAATGGTACTTCTTCAACCCACTACAAGTAGAGTGCATTTATATAGTTGCCACTATATTACCGAAATAATCCCTTGGCAAACTTCGTTTACGGCAATTGATTATTCCCACTATGTTCTATGTACCAAACTACACCTGTATAAGCGGTGGTTTTTTATGATGTTCTCCGTTTGAGGAGGCATTGTGTGCGCGAAAAAAGTGTTACACACACTCAAGCAGAGCCGGCAATGGTCCATGGACAAAATTCAGTTCTTATTAGAACCAATATGTATGTGTTTTATACAAAAAAAAAAAAAAAACGTTTCCTTTTAACAAGAAGAAATACAGACAATTAAAATAAATAATTCTACATAAAAGAAAAGGCGCAACAATGCTTCAATATGTAGTATGTACCTCAAAATTGCTATACAAAAGAAAATTTAATTTCACTAAGTGGAAGACAGACTACGACGACACGATATGGTTTATGGCTTGATTTTTTTTTTTTTGCAATTCCTTGCATAGGTACCTACTTACCCTTAACTGTAGAACATAAACTGGACGTTTAAAACTATTACTTCTTATTTAACTGCAGATTTATTTAAAACAGCAAACACTTATATGGAAAAAGGAAATTCCAGTTAGAACGCGTCTTCTAATTTTCTTTTTTTTTATTTTATTGAAAATTCAATACCTCTCGACAATTACGGAAATGTATAACGCTCAAAGAACACACCACTCGGTTTCCACAGTTAAAAAAGACTAACTCAGTTCTATAAAAGCTTTGAAGCTTGTAGCCAATGTTTATGAATCGCTCGGAGCCACAGAGATATGTATTCGAAGAAATATGAAAAAAAAAAAAAATGCTGTACCACTTAAATTAATCTATAGCAGATGGTCAGCCCGTGCTAAGCCAGAAGTTCTAATCTGACAAGTGAAATGCTTTCCCTTACTAACAAAGTTTTGCCGATAAAGCGTGCATGACACAAACCAGAGAGAATAGACCACCAGCTTCGGCTAAAAATGAGAGTTTCATAGAGCCAGTTTCAAAAAGTTACTGCGTGGTTAAGTATGCGTGCAATGTTAAAGTAAACAGAGGGTGAATTTGGTCACGCATACACTGGCACATAGTAACATTTACAGTTATTCGGTGGTAACTTTGACAAAATTCAAATAATTCAAATAAATTGGCTGTTATTGGGACGTGTTAAGCAAATTGTGTGTTCGGTGTGGGGAAATTATTACCAACTTATATTTCATTAAAAAGCATACAAATATAAATGGGTAGTTACTGTCATAATGGAATTCCTTTGACATTATTACGAAAAAAAAACATATTAGTTTAAGCTGCAAAGCTAAAATGGATGATAAAAAAATCATCAAACATGATTTTTTAGTTTTGCTGATATAAATTTAGACCTTTTTCTATATTCTACTGAGTTTTGGAATAAATAATTTAAATAAAGAAGGAGAGAGGACATTTTTTTTGTCAGGCTTAATATGTTTATTGTTTTATTTGCATCTGCAAGAAAAATGTGATAAATTTATTTTAACCAACAAATAAATTGGTCATCGGAATTTAAGAAAAAACACGTTTTGCGAATTTCAGGAAATATTTTTTAATGCAATTAAATTATTTAAAAATGCCTAAATGTTTTCGTATTAGTTAATTCGCTAATTTTCCACTATATTTGAATGTCAAAACTACATAGAATCAAAATAGAGGGTCCGCCATCTAACTTTTTTTTTCAACTAGTGCTTATTTCGCGAATGGTAACACTTAGCTCATGTCTGATTTGACAGATAATTAGTTTTATCCTTCCGCTGAACGAATATGGTTGTGTATACGCTTGAACAACGCTGGGAAATATTGCGACATTACTTTGAAAATAGTGGTAATGTTGCAGAATGTGTGCGAAAATTGCGTACGGATTTTGGAAGAAGAAAAGCACCGTCAGCTCCGTATGTTCGTTATCTTGTGAAAAAAGTGAAAGAAACTGGCATCCTCATCAATAAACCAAAGCGAGAAAAGCCAAAAACAGTGCGTACACCCGAGAAAATTGCTGCTGTGGCAGAAAGTGTGCGTGAAGCGCCATCAACATCAATTCAAAATATTACGTACCTACACTTTTCAGTACAATTCACTTTTCGCTTTAGTTTACGCGTTACTATGGAAACGAATATTTTTTTTGTTTTTGGAAAAATCAAAAATGCCACTTTTTCATTTAAATTTGGCGTGTATACGCTACGCTGTGCATTTCGTAGCGCGTATGCAGTTTTAAAACACGTTTTGTATAAAAATGACAAGCAGTCCTTGTTTTAAAAGTGACAAATGTTGATTTTTAATTTTTTGAACAGCCAATTCGTTACAATACCTAATTCAAAATACATTTACCATATTCTTCTCATAGAAAAATAAAACAATAAACATACCTACCTATTATAGATGAACAAAATAGTTTTCGTTTAACTTTCATAATTATTTATTCCAAAATATTAATAACACTTTAATAACAGACACACCCATCGAAAATAAATTAAATTTCTTTAAAATATAAGAAGAAAGAGCTCAAAATGTATGTCAACAAAATTTCAAAGAATCGCGTTTAGCTGATTACATCGTGTTTGCAATTTAGTTCTGCAGCCTAAAATTATAGGTATTCTTTTTTGTATAATAATGTCATAGGAATCATTTTATTAGATTTTTAATCACCCAAATAGTATATTACATATTATGCCTTTTAATGAAATATAAGTTGGTAACTAATTCACCACAGCATACACACCATTTGCTGAACACGTCCCAATAGTGGTCAATTATTTAAATTATTTGAATTATTTCAAAGCCATCTCGGATTCAATTGTCTTATTTCATATTTTTTTGCTTATTCACACGTATTCACAGATAGAAAAAGAGGCGGAGCTACTTATTTCAAAACTGGCTCTATGAAACTCTCATTTTTGACCGAAGCTGGTGGTCTATTCTCTCTGGTTTGTGGTGCATGAGCTGTGCTGTGTTTGTTTGCATAAACACATATAGAGAGGCAAAGTGTCACCTCATATTATACAAGCGCAAAAAATGTGTAAAAACCTTTACAAGTTCACAACATATGACTGAGTTCGGGTGCTTGATAGTGCTGTGCAAAAATCAGGCGGCAACTCAATCGAATGGTTGATTTCGAATAATAAACTAATCCAGTTTGAACTGATTGTTTTTTTTTATTATTGTTTGGACTGGTAATTACATTTACAAAAAGTAAATATTCCATTAAAATAATGTAGGTACTTACCTGCTTAATTGATAAACAGCAATCTATTTAGAAAACAATAAAATTATTTCCAAGGAAGTTGTTTCTTGTAAAGCCGCTATTTAACTACAAAGGACAAGTTCGGCAAAATGTATGCATAGCTCATTTTAGATGAGGTGAGGTCTGATAATACATTCGAACATTTTAGTCAAAACTGGTTTAAACGTACACAAAAGTTAAACACAAGATCTATTTATTTTATTTATTTTATTAATGAATAAACTTCAAGACAATTGTACCTAGGGTCTTATCAAGAAGCCGTCACGCTGCTGATGTGTTCAGCTTCAAGCGAGCACTATCACGAAACCCTTGATTTGATGAAAGAGGGTCGGGAATCAATTGCTCGAGCAGAATAGGAAGGAGCAACGTTAACTTCTCCGGAATCTGGAGGTAACAGGGAGAACACGATCGAGGAAAGAGGTGTTAGTCCAGAAACTATGGCCCCTATTGTGAGTGTCGATAGTTGATCGTTGATCGACAGCTGTCGATCGATCGAAAACTGTGATTGTCGATTGCGATTGATATTTGTCGATTTGACAGTCGCTCGTAGTCGATTACAAATGTGTGGTCGATGCTTTCTCTTGTAAGTGATCAAATTTTATGCGTACGAATAGTTAAAATAAATTGACGCAATCGACAATTGTCGTGACGATCGGTGATCGACAATCACAATAAGGGCCTATGTATCTAAGGAAAGTCAGAATATTGTACATATGCAACTACTTAGCACAGAGCCCTCTGCAGCACTGGGCATTCTGTTTTATCTGACCTTGGATATTTTTAGCAGACAAAATACTCTTACTCTAGCCGTTAGTCTTAAGTGTTAAGTCTCAGTGGTCAATGTGCTGGACTATAACAGTGGTGTAAGTAAGTTTGACCACAAAATCCTTCAGGTAACCATCCTCCTCTAATTCTGGGAGGGAGAGGCTTTCCTTCTATGTCGACGGATCGAAAACTATCGGTGGAAAAGGTATGTGCAGGTGTTTTCTCTGAAAATTGTATCTCAATAGCTTCCTAATCACTGTAACGAGTTCCAGACGGAACTTGGCTCGCGAAAAACGTGTTACCCACTAAGAAATCCGTATCTTTGAAATTCTTTTCTAATAACTCAAAAATAGCTTTAGCTTTAGACTGCCGTTTTTTTAAATGATAGAGCAGTTTAACATTCACCTGTTTTTGACTTCAGTGTCACTAGCCATAATAGGGCTGTAAATGTGCTGGCGTTGGCTGGCAGCCACTTCAACCTAATCTTCCCTGATCCACGAACAATGTTCGAAAGTTTTACCAAAAAGAGAAGAACGTGCAAAAAAAAAAAATAGACTGTAGAGATGAGTAAGTAACCTGTAAATCACATTCAGTGTTGAAGGTATCAAAAAAAAAAAAAAACACTTCTGCAAACGGTTAAATGGCAGACGACCGAAATTCCGCTGTAGATAGTTACGTCTAGTTTGATGTCAGTAAAGAATATTAGGTTATGAGCTGTCATGTAACTTTTTTAACATTATACTTGAAAGAATTGTGCGATACTTTGAGGCATACTTACGCATGCATTCACCATGGGCAAGTGTTTGGCATTGACTTTATTGGCAGAACTCAGCGAGAAGTGGCAAAAATTGGTTTATTCGTATGAAAAGAAACGATCTGTTTGAAATGTACTTAGCGAATGAACATTTTATTCAGGATGTAACAAAAGATCGGTTATTAACAATTCAAGTAAATAATGTAATTATGTAAATATGTAATTCAATTCAGTTATAACATTACTCTTGCAGTTGCAGTTAATTTCAACATAAATGTCAAAGAAAAGGAATATAAAAATACAGTGACTTAAAAGAGCTATAGTTGGAGACTACTGTACAATGACTAACAATATTGCTAGTAGTGAATGCTGATGAATAAATTTCAACACTCCCACTTTCATCTGCATTTACTAAATTATCAGAATTTATATAAACTCAAGCTAGATTTAATTATTATTATATTTGTTTGCTTAGAATTCCCATTTTATCTCTTAATAACTCAAATCTACCTTTTGCAAGAGGCTTAGTGAATATATCTGCAATCTGGTCTTCAGTTGGGACATATGAGAGTTCAAAAACGCCCTCAGCAAACTTTTCTCGGATGAAATGAAACTTTATTTCAATGTGTTTGCTCCTCTTATGGAACTCCGGATTTCGAACAAGCCTAATGGCACTTTGGTTGTCAAGCAGAAGGGTTGGCTTGCCACATTCCCCAGGTAGTAACTCTCCAAGTAACCGATTCAGCCACACAATTTCTTTAGCTGCATGCGCTGCTGCTACATACTCAGCTTCCATGGTAGAGAGCGAGACACATGTTTGGCGTTGTGACATCCAGGATATCGGAGATTTGCCAAACAAAAAGACGTAGCCGCTTGTGGATCGCCTTGTTTCTAGATCCCCCGCATAGTCAGCATCGCTGAAACAACTTAATTTAAATTTAAAATTTGAGTCAAAAAGAATACCATTATTTCGTGTCCCCTTCACGTATCGGATGATACGCTTGATCGCAGTCACATCTTGTGAAATTGGGCGTTCCAAATGACGACTGACGACACCAAGAGCGTAGGAAATATCGGGTCTGGTTCCGGTAGCAAGGTACATAAGAGACCCCACCGCTTCTCGATATGGGAACCCACCTTCTCCCACTACCTCTTGATCTCCGCTGCATGAACTCTTGGAGATAGACAAATCTGCTGGCGTTGAAACCGGGTTGGCATCAGACATTCTGAACCTCTCTAAAATTCGATCGACGTAACGCCGTTGTGAAAGAAAAATCGATCCATCAGCTTGGCGATCTATTTCCAATCCCAGAAAAACTCCCGCCTGAGTCACCGTCACCTCGAAAACGCCTTTGAGATATGAAATTAATCGGTCCACATCCTCCTCCTTCTCTGCCACTATTAGTCCATCGTCGACATAGATAACCATGAGAATTCGGTTTCCGACAAATACGCAGGGATCCGCTTCTGAAGACACCATGTTAAATGAGCGTAGGAATTGAGTGAACTTAATATTCCAGCACCTAGATGCCTGCTTAAGTCCGTATAGGCTCTTCTTCAGCATGCAAACTCTTCCACTTCCATCATCGAAACCCTTTGGTTGGTGCATATATATTACCTCGTTTAGTTCCCCATTGAGGAAAGCGGTCTTAATGTCAATTTGCTTAATTGCCATTTTTCTTTTCGCCGCGACTGCAAGTATGGCCCTTATTGAACTAAAACGGGCAACTGGGCTAAAGATCTCGTTATAATCGACCCCGGCTTCTTGTGTGAACCCTCTGACCACGAGTCTCGCCTTATATCTGCTGGGTTCATTATTAACAGCATCCTTAATCTTAAATACCCATCTGCTGTCGACGACTTTTCTCGCCATCGGTAGTTCTACCAGTTCCCAAGTACCGTTCTTTTGCAAGGCTTCAATTTCTTCTCTCATCGCAACTTTCCACTTTGTGGCATCAATTGATGTTGAAGCATCCTCAAACGTTTTTGGAACATGCCTGCTCACAGTAAATGCTCCAAATTCCATTAACGCCATCATTGAATCAGCCCTTTCTTTCCGCGCACTTCTCAACCGGTGTTTAATTGATTCAGTGGATGTTGGTTCAGCACAAGATTCCACTTCAGCTACATCTTCTTGTGCATGGCTTTCAGAAGTTGATCTGCCTCTATGTTCATTGAAGAATCCATGATCGCGAGCAGACAAATCTTCCTTCTTTACCTCCTCGAATTCCTCAACCAATTCATCGCTGGACTTCTCATCAGGTCTAAGAATGACTTCACTGCTTTCTCCTACAGTTTCATTATTCTTAAATAAGACATCTCGGCTTATCTCAATCTTATTAGTTTCAGAGAAGTAAATGCGATATCCCTTTGAATTCTCTGAGTATCCAACAAAGACTCCTGAACGAGATTTTGCGTCCCATTTCCTTCGCTTTTGTGCAGGAATATGAGCAAAACATTCAGTTCCAAATACCTGCAATTCGCCGAAGTTGAATTTTTGTGGCGGTTCCATAAACCATAGTTGGACTGGATACTTTCCAACTACATCTGTGGGTGCCGTAAGGTTTAGCACATATACCGCCATGTTAACGGCCTCTGCCCACAACCTGAGTGGTAAATTACGCGCATGTATCATTGTTCTAGCGGCCTCTACGATGGTTCTCATTTCCCTTTCAGCTCTCCCGTTTTGTTGGGGAGAATATGGAACAGAAGTTTGATGACGGACACAGTTATCGTATAAAAGTGTTTTCATATCGGCGTTAACGAACTCCGTACCATTATCAGTGCGAATAGAACGAAGCGAATAACCAGTTTCCATTTCAATTTTTTTTAGAAACAACTTGAAAAATTCCAAAACCTCATTCTTTTGTTTTAAGAAAAATACTGTTCTATATTTTGAAAAATCGTCCTTAAAAAGCAGGAAATATTTTGAACCAGCTACAGAAGCAGTTTGCATAGGACCGCAAAGATCTGCATGCACAAGCTCACCAACACACTTAGCCTTGCTGTCACTTCTTTTGAAAGGCAAACGGTGAGACTTTCCAAGGGCACATGCGTTGCAAAAAAATTCACCCTCATCCATATATTTGATATTATGATCCTTTAAAAAATTGCGGACATAGATAATGTTTTGGTGTCCTAAACGTTCATGCCAAAACCTGATTGAATCAATCTTCACATTGACATTCGCAACTTTGGGCTCTTCAACTTTGAACAACATCCTAAACAACGAGCCCTTACGAACTCCCACTGCAACAGTACATCCACTTTGAAGCAACTCACACTTGTTATTGTTGGAAACCAGATGAAGATTTCTGTCAAGCGCTTTATTCGAAGAGAATAAGTTAATGTGAATGTCCGGAACAAACAACACCTTCGAAAGAAGCTTGGGAATCCATTGCTTATTATTGTATGCTACAATGTTGATATCTCCGTAACCAATAGCACTAATCGTTTTCCCATTCCCAATTCGGACATACTGTGGGTAAGCAAACGTTTTGTAGCCAATAATCCAATCACGCCTGTATGTCATGTGATCACTGGCACCCGAATCTAGGAACCAATCCTCAGAATCTGCATCTCTGTTCGCAACAACTGTACATATAAACGCGTCACGTACTGATGCCGTTTGTGCTACACTAGCTGCTCTCATAGGACAATTCTTTTTCCAGTGCCCAGGTTTTTTGCACCAAAAACACTTTCCCAACTTAACTTTATTTTGGTTTGAGCTCGAATTGCCTTTTTGATAACGCACATTTCTCCTCGCAGTCAAGGCACTGGACGACTCACCACTATCAAACACCTGTTTTTCTTTGTTTCGCATTTGCAGAGCCAATCGGGACTCTTCCATCACCAAACGTGCGGTCAAATTTTCTAATGTCTTTTCACTGACAGCCGTTGATTCCCATGCGGTAAAAAAATGATTGTAGTCGGCAGGCAATGTCATTAATATTTTTGTTATGAGCATATTTGGCGTAATAGACTCGCCACATTCTTTAAGCTGGTAAACAACAGACTCTAGCTTAGAAATATGCGTGGCTACGTCATCTGATGGATCTTTAATAAAGCTGTAGAACTTCTGTTGCAGCAGATGGATATTTGTAAGCGCCTTTTGTTCATATATGGACTCTAATTTAACCCACATTTCATGCGACGTTGTACAGTTCATAATGTGAACAAGTGGTTGAGAGCCAACACTCATTACAATTACCTTCTGTGCCTTTTTATCTTTTTTCTCCCATGCAACTACTTTTGAAATATCAGTTTCGGTTGGCGCAGGCTTCTGACTTTGCCCACTAACAACGTCATACAAATCGCTTGCACTGAGCATGACCCTTACCTGGAATTTCCAGACTCCCCATTGATCTGCAGAATTAAGTTTTTCAACTTTAAACAAGTCACCCTCCATTTTGGCAACAGCAACAGACAACCAGTAAAAAACAGCAGCAAACAAATACCAGCAATATTTCCAAAATAATTCAAAGCAGTTAACCCGTGAAATTTAATTGCAAAAGATTTTAATTTTCTCGTCTTTTATCCGCAAAAAAAAACACTCTGCCTTTACTTTATATATTTTATATTACTTCTTACTACTTATACAGTGAACTTGGGTCTGGGCCCATAACCTATGAAAAGAAACGATCTGTTTGAAATGTACTTAGCGAATGAACATTTTATTCAGGATGTAACAAAAGATCGGTTATTAACAATTCAAGTAAATAATGTAATTATGTAAATATGTAATTCAATTCAGTTATAACATTACTCTTGCAGTTGCAGTTAATTTCAACATAAATGTCAAAGAAAAGGAATATAAAAATACAGTGACTTAAAAGAGCTATAGTTGGAGACTACTGTACAATGACTAACAATATTGCTAGTAGTGAATGCTGATGAATAAATTTCAACAATTCGTAATCGAAAAACTATGCGAAAGGTACGGAGAGGATTGACTAGAACATGTAAAGCGAATGGAGAACAATGCTTCTGCCCCTAGAGACCTCGATTTCAATATAGAGGGTAAGCGAAGTATGAATGAATGAATGATATTTATTAATTAGCTTATAAAAGCCATTTAGATTGTACAATTTATAATTTTACAATAGATTCGTTTTTTAAACTATCTGTTAGATTCATTATCTTTATATACTCAATCTATTATATTTCTTCTTACATATTCAGTAATTTTTCTTTTAAACACAAACAAGTTTGATTCGTTTTTAATTTCTAATGGAAGATTATTAAATTTTTGAAGCCCAGTATAGCTGATTGTTCGTTGACCTCTATTGGTTCTCGCTCTTCGGATTCTGAAATCTCCTGCACTCCTTAGGTTGTAAGCTGCGTTGACATTCATTGAAATATTTTCGCGTAGGTAAACTGGACACGTCCCGTTCTTTATTTTGTGAATAAAAACCATAGCGTGTACAAAAAGTTGTTGACTTACACTTAACCAGTTTAGGGTATTAAGCATGGATATTATTGGGGTGTATCTATCCTTTTTTAACACAATCCGCATTGCCTTATTTTGTAAAACCTGAAGTCTGGTTTTTAGGTACTGGGGACAAACAAATAAAACGCTTCCACAGTACTCAAAATGGGGTTTGATAATCACATTATACACTTTAATGGCACAGATCATAGAAATGTTTTGTCGTATTCTCCTTAGGACACCAATTTTTTTTGATATTTTTTTTACATAGATATTCGATATGGTCATTAAGGGTTAATTTATTATCCAGCATGATGCCAAGGTACTTCACTTTTTCAACACATTCAATTTGCACATTATCGACGAAGACATTAGAGGGTACGTGATACAAAGAATTATTTATTACGATACACTTAGTTTTGTCAGTATTTAAGATAAGTCTGTTCATTTTTAACCACTCGTCTATAGCTTTTAAGTCACTGTTTATATGGTCTATACACTTATCTATGTCACTCCCACAAGTATACAAAAGACCGTCATCCGCAAAAAGTATCAGCTTTGAGTGTGACACAACTTTCACCATATCATTCACATACAACAAAAACAGTAAAACTCCAAGAATTGTTCCTTGCGGTAATCCTATATTCACAGATATTGGGGACGATATATTTTCGTTTACTTTGGTTCGTTGCGTACGCCCGGTAATAAACGATCTGAACCAGTTTAGTTCCGTGGATTTGATACCCATCTTCGCTAGTTTTTTTAGCAATATTTCTTGATCTACTGTTTCAAAGGCACGCCTAAGGTCAAGGAACACTGCGACGATCGTGTTTTTCTTATCAACGTTTTCTCTCCAGTCACTAAACACATAATTGACACAAGTCTCACAAGAATGTTCCTCTCTAAAACCAGATTGGAATACCGTTAAAATATTTTGATTTGTAAGATGTTCTTTTAATTGCACTTGGACTATTTTTTCTATTATTTTTTCGTAAATTGGCATCATATTAACCGGGCGGTATTCTTGGCAAGATTTAGCTTCACAAATTTTTTTAATTGGTACTATCAACGACTCTTTCCAGGATTCTGGGAAAATTCCAGTAATTAAGGATGTATTTACAATTCGGACTAGGACTGGACCAATAACACCAATAGCATCATTTATCATACTAACATTCATATGATTAAAGTCATTCTTTTTGTTAATACATTTTATTGCACTAATTATATCATATATATCTATTGCACGGAACTTAAAGTCTATATTGCACTCTTCAATTAGGTTTACGTATTCTAAAAATATCACAGATTGGTTCAGACTGACTATGCTTTGGACGAAAAAGTTGTTAAAATTTTCACATAATATTGCACTATCACTTATATTAATCCCATTAGTAAATTGCACTTCGGTTATATAGTCTTTGCTCTTGTTTAGAACATACTTTTTTAATAGTCTCCACATATCTTTTTGCGTATTGGCGTTGTCAATTTTCCTTTTTATAAATACCGACTTTACTGTTTTTATCTTCCGCTTATAAATGTTTCTAGAATGACGGTAATTATTCCAATCAATAATACTATTTGTTATTAAAGCCTTTCTATGTAAATTAATTTTAACTGATTTTGCACATTGGAGATCTAGGTTAAACCATTCTGCGTTTTGGAAGGGTATCAACTTTGTTTTCGTCATTGATGTTATTACTCTCTTAAGTTCTACAGCAAAGCCTTCACTAAGAGCATTAACACTAAGTGGTTGGTCAGTCATAAATAATGGATTCAGCCTCAGTTGTGATATAAAAATATATTTTTCATACTTGCAGTACTTGATTTCCTTTTTGTTTTTTATTTTTTTGTTTGTACATTTAATTATGATTTCTACCGTCTCATGGTCACTAACATTTAAATATTGGACAACACTAGCGCTTACCGTCTGCGAACTGTTGGTTAAGACATAATCAATAAGCGTTTTAGAACTCTGTGTTATTCGGGTGGGTTCAGACATTATCATCGAAATACTGTTATCATTTAAAACAGATGCAAGCCGACAAGCAAGATGAACCCTTCGCCTGCAAAGCTCACAAGTGGACCGCAATAAACTTGGAGCACGCAACCAAAAAAGACTTTTACTGAACTTCAGTGTCACTTGGCACATAAAATATTGTTTAACTTTATGTATGTATTCAAATTTACTTGACAAAGAAAACTAATGTTTTGCAAATTTTTGTGGGTTCCTCCAAAAAAACGTAAAATCTTTTATTTTAAACTTTTTAACTACATAGGTAGGTACTACGACAATGTGCAAGTTGAGTCGTTCTTAGGTGCTTAACTACCTACCTGTTTTCTGTTGATTTTGATTAAGAACTGTATTCCAACTTTTAAAGTTATTATGTATATGTTATGTAATACATAAAAACAAACTAACAAATATTTAATACCTTGCGTTCGGGTTGCATCCAGCTTCTTAAATTTCTTGCACAATTATATTACTATGTAGACTGGTTTAAACTGAAAAAAAGATAAGTAGACGATGTAAATAAATGTTTTTATGAATACTATTTTTTGGGGCATACATTTAATAGTTATCACGTAGAATATATTTAATATATTTTAAAGGAAAGAACACCTGGAACAGCAACAGACATCAACTCAAAAACAAAATAAAATAGGTACCTATGTAATTCGAAAACCGTAAAATGAAGGAAAAACAGTTAACTTGATGTGGGGCAGAAACAAACAATTCACAATCAACACCAGCTAAGAGCTAACGGCTAGTTTGCGTTGCCAATCGTTGGGATTAAAATTATTCAATCATTCAACAAAAAAATTCCCTTTATAGGAAATAACTTTTTGCTTTTGATTGACAAAGTAAACCAAATATTTTGATAGAGTGAAAATCAGTTACGTCACCCTACAACAGTGTAGAAGTTGTAAAATTGTTCGTGTACAATTTTTAAGGTTTCACTCACTTTGACAGCTGATGCTATATCTGCAACGTTTATGTACGGTGTGTTTGATTGGGCTTCCCAGATTCTTCTTTCAGATTTCGCCTGGGCTCTGACCGCGCCAATCTAAAATAATTAAACGACATCGTCTCAACGATATGCTTCTTTTTCAGGAAACATAAAAACAATAACGATTTTACAATCACGTAAACAAGTCAGCTGACAAATGCCGTCGTCAAGACCATTCTACTGAACTATTGCTATATTTTGCAAACAAAGTTTAATTATATAATATCTACAAGTAAAACACTTTGTTAGTGTAGTGATAAGTGAATATATAAAAAAATATTATTCCCTTTCATACTTCTTAAAGAAAGTATAGGTACACTACACAATCATACAAGAATTGGATTCAATATAATGCTGGATTTACAGTGGCCGGCATAAGTATTTTGACAAAACTAAAGTTAATTCTGCTCATAATTTGAACTTACTTCATGTAAATTTTGGCATCAATGGAAAGGTCATTTAAATTCCGTTTGAATGATACAAAACTTTCCTTAACCGATTAATTACCCATTGAAAATTTGGAACTTTTGTAAAAGTCTACTTTTTTGACTTTTTTCCTCGGTTCCAAAAAAAAAATATTTTGATGCAAAAAGTTTCTTCAAACAATTCTCATAGTGACTGCAAAAAAAATTTTTCAAAAATCTCTTCGCTAATATTTTTTATGATTTTTTGAATGGGATGATCTCAGAAAAATTTTGTATGAAAAGGAGGAAAAAGTGACTAAAATAGTCATTTTTAGCAATTTTCAAAAAATCATAAAAACTATTAGCGAAGAGATTTTTGAAAAATTTTTTTTGCAGTCACTATGAGAATTGTTTGAAGAAACTTTTTGCATCAAAATATTTTTTTTTTGATACCGAGGAAAAAAAGTCAAAAAAGTAGACCTTGACAAAAATTCTAAATTCTAAAATTTTTAAATGGGTACTTAATGGGTTAAGGAAAGTTTTGTATCATTCAAACGGAATTTAAATGACCTTTCTATTGATGCCAAAATTTACATGAAGTAACTTTTAAATTATGAGCAGAATTAACTTTAGTTTTGTCAAAATACTTATGCCGGCCACTGTACATTACCACGACACGCAATTTTGCATGACTTCAGAGGGAGAGATCCGTTTGCTGCAGTCAAGGCTAATGATCTGTAAGAGTGAGACCACAAACCTCCTTAAAAAACTATGGCGGCCTAAATTCAATTCATTAGGCTCGTGGTCTCACTCTTACACATCATTAGCCTAGACTGTGGAAAAACGGATCTCTCTCTAAAGTCATGCAAAATTGCGTGGCGTGGTAATGTAAATCCACCATAATGCTTTTTAAAGAATGTATTCACAAATATTGTATTGTTTTACAACCAAATTCTCGTGCAACAAATACTAACTTCCTACCTATACATACATTTCTACATAAAGGCAATAAAAAACAACAAATCAGTTTTCAGTCCTGCTCAAACTGCACAAAACCAAAACGATGAACGATTGAATTTTATTCACCAAAATGATGTCAACGAATTTAATATGTGAAGCAAAAACAATAAATGGAGATGTTTGTACTTGGTCAACCTTTTTTCATTTGGCTGGATGTCAGTTTGACAATGCTGAATAATATTTGGTAAAATTAATGGACTGTAGCTATTATGTATGTATCCAAATATTAGTAATAAAACAACAACTGTTTCTAACGAGCACTTTAACTTTATTAAAACGCTAATTGAATATACTGTGCTGGACCAAACACGTCCGACGTCTTCGGTGGTTGAATTGTAAGTTCCTTTTTCTCGTCTCATGAGTGCACACAGCACAGGATAGAAGGATCGTGCACAGCACACTCGATCGCCCATACACCAATCGACGTGCATTTGTGTGCGCAGGCACTTCCTTGCTTCGACATTATTTTGTCCGTACATGTATGCGGACTGCTTATCGCCATTCGATGTTCTTCAGAATATTGAACAAATGCGTTATACTGCGCTCTTGACAATGGAATCACTATAACAATGGTATCTGATGTTTCATTAACAAGTTTACCAAATATGACAACTGACTATCGCTATTGGTTGAGTTTTTAATAATAAATTAATGGTTTTTACCTTGACATATTGGTGACTGAATACTCAATTAACATTGAATTATGGCAAATAATTATTCCCTTTCGAGAAAGAATAATTTCCGAAATTACAATTAAAATATTAAGTTTGTTCGTGCAGGTACTAATCGCAAATGTTAAATTAGTGTATACGTTTGAGTAAATTGAGCAAAATTAGAGAGAAATTGAGATCCCCTTCTTTAATGTTTTCGTTATTTTCTTCGCGCAAATTTTGAACTGATAAAAATATGGAAACTTTGAATTTATATGCACAATGCACCATTTGTAATTTACCGGTGAAATTTTATTCACCTTTTTGGAATTTCACTCGAACTACTGTAGGGATAAAAGTGTGTATAACTTTTAAAGTTTTTTCTACTGCGCCACCTCTCGCGAACGTCTGACAAACATCCGAGAGTACGACTGTCCTGAAAAAGCTTCTCAATTCAGCCGTTCGGACTCAGCATAAAATTGTAGGTCCCTTCCATTCGTCCCAAAAATAGAAACTCACACAAACGAATGGTTGCGAGGAGCTAGGCCTTGGCTGTCTACCGCCTGTTGCGCCGCATATTTTTTTTCTGATGACGTTTTATGTCAAGTAAGCCTATATAACTTTTTGTAAAAAACCGTATCTACACGAACTTTTCTTAAAATTCCCTTTTTTTCTGTGCTGAAAGTACCTGCTCGGGGGAGACAGGATGATTTTAAGTGAATAGATAAGATAAAGGATTTTCGGTGTAATATTTTCTCAACTAGTACCTAACCTAAAAATGCAGCTGTCTCACCCGACACGACTTTCATGGGAAGGTATGGACCGCAGCCACTAGAAAATATAGTTCAAATAAATCTCAACTTAAAACATCCGACAAAATTTCCGAACAGAAATTGTCAGGGATAATCCCAACTAGCGAGAATCGTTGTTACACCTCGCTTCCCCACTTAGTAAAACATTTTTGTACCAAAATATATTGAAGAGTATTTTTTATTTGCACCAGTGTAAGAATGTCTATTTCCGCCTTAAAGCTCAACGAAAGCTCATACGAAAAGTTTTATTTAACTCGGCTATTGTGATTTAATAAGTTTGTTTTTGCCGATTGTGAACTCTGACACTTTTAAGCGATTACCTGCGTAAAGTTCCGTCTAATAAATGTTTTTTTTCTTTTAATTTACTTTGGTGCGATAAGTTGAATTAAACGTTTTTATTTTGAATTTGTTTACCAGTAAAACGGAGACACTTCTTGCACCACGTCTAAATGGTAGATATGTATCATCAACGACATTCTTTGATTGACTTTGATACAGTGCGATTGCAATTAGTATCGCATCTAAAGGTTGAATTTATGTTAGCTCAAGGAATCCAGCTTAGTTGATGGTCTAACTGGTACACAGTGTGCAATTGATGACTAAATTCAACGAATGTACAATACCTCCCGTCCCATACTGTTTTTGGAAGGCGCAAAGTATTTGTCCGCTAATCAAGAGGCAGTAATGCTGACAACCCACCCTCATCTATCTTTTGTTAATGGGTTTCATTAGCTTTGGAATCTTCATTTGTATGAACCCTCTTGTCCGAAATATGTGATACGTGCTTGTAAACTAAAGTACACAGGTCGGTTGAAAGGCATTTTTCAAACAACCATAAGAGGCAACGAATAAAATCATAAAATTTAGTGAAAACAGGATAGTAGCTCGGTATAGATGGTGCATCGCATTGCAAGCAGACTTTTTTCCTCTTATTTTTTCTCTAAACTGTTCTACGGGCCTAACTAAGTTCTACCGTTGTACACTTTGTCGAGACTCGGTCTTTTTACAGTTGCTCGAGATTTACCAAACCAACTGCATTCGACAACCATGTCGAAAGTGATGTTTAGGTCTTCGACGATTCGATTTTTTCAACAGCAAAGGATACCATAGCATTGGGTAGATCTATTTCTGTTAGTTATTACTAATGGAACATTTTTTTTAAATCAATTTGGGAGCACATTTCCAATAAAACACACGAATACCACCAGAAAAAAATGACTCTTTCGTTCGACTGGACGGAAATAAAAGAATCGCAACCGAATATGTACCAGATGAGAATGAAAGAATTCCAGCCAGGCATGCCAATATCTTCCAGCAGTCGAGATACGTTTTTAATTGATCTGAACAATTTAACTTAAATCATGATGATCTTGGCTAATTGTATCATTCAAATCGAATGTCTTGTCTAACCACAGACAACAGCCCAGACTGTTGATTATTGCTACAGTTCTGTGGATAAGTAAGCTTTGCATAATCGAATAGTATCCATTTCGAGTTCAGAAAATGTGCAGGTTGGCTTAAAACCACAAAATTCCAGAAGCGCATTACGTTGAGCAAACATCATTCAAATATGACCACCACATACTTCTGCCCACAAGAGGGTGAAACTCCACACAAATAATAACAACAAATTTACTCCTCTAAGACGTTACGTAAAATTTATTTACTTCTTTCCCTTCTTAACATCCTTGGCAACATCTTCTGGATTGTCTGCGTTCTCCTTGGCGCGCTTGGCCCGGATTCCTACCAATCGTGCGTCAGAGCGTGCCTATAAACAAATTTTAAATTAGCACCAAAATAAGTTTCGTAATCAATTCCAGTATATACCTTGCGCATAGTAGCGAATGCACCGAATTTCTTTTCATCCTTGGAAATTTCTTTGTACGTCACAACAGGAACGTCCTTCTTGAGTGGCATGATCTTAGTCTTAAGTTGCTCAGCCAATTTGCATTCTTCGAGGGTAGATTCGCCCTTGGCGATCTTCTTCTCGTTGAGTGGGAAAAGAACAAGTTTAGTCTTGTACTCCTTCAAGCGCTGAATGTTCCTTTGACGGGATTCGACAGACTTGTTGCGGCGTCTCTTGTCTACTGAAATGCCAATTGACTTGGCAAATCCAGATGAAAATCCTGCTCCCTATACGAAGAAAATGTCGATGTTAGACAATTTATTATAGAAACGATTTATTTGTATAAACGTACCTTAAGTTCCTCCAAGGTGAATCCTCTTCCTTGGCGCAACTTGGTGTGGTAGCGGATTGTTGGACATCTGACTACTGGGCGCAGTAAACCTGCAGCTGGACGTGGGAAAACAGCCTTTGCCTTCTTGACACGGTTCTGACGCCTACGCAATTTTCTTGCGGGCTGGTTGAACCAAGTCTTGACATGTCGTTGCCACCATTTATGAAAATGGGCATTCGGGATCATATTATTACCCTTTCCCATCTTGGATTTTTATTTTCTGCGGAAATTTTGAAAAACAAAAACATTGATCACTATTTAATTTGCAGATTGAAACATAATATTCACTTGAAAACATTATTTTATTGAAATAAATAAAATTATTTTCCAATTTCATACAAAAACACACCTTCACTTCTTCCACAACAACTTCAAAAGGAAAAGGAAATGCAAACCACGTTTTAACCAACAAATCTTTTTTCCGCGTTCAGCGCTGAAAGTTTGCCGCATCAAACTTTTGTTGTTGGCTGAATGTCGATAAGCATTACAATAAGCGCTAGGTATCATGTTTATACAGAAACTAGCATTCTATCGAACGTCTTTTATGCTTATGCTATGTTTCCACCGAACGCTAACCCCGAGATTAAGTGCAAGAGATTTAAAATTAATCTTGAAGTGTTTCCACCAAAAAAAAGAGATTAATTTGACATTTCACCAGATGTTGTCATAAGCTGTCCAATCGAAAAGTGTGGCAAATGATAAAAAATTAAAAAAATTCTACTTTCGAAATTAAAAGTAAAAACAAAAAATGAGTGGCAGTAATCTAAAAATATTATTACCGCATCATTTTGCCCTCAAAACTAATATGTATGGACATTTTAACGGTTGCATTGGCAAGAAGTCGCTATTAGGGGTGGGTACCAAAAAAAACATTTTTTTTCTTTTGCTCACCTATGACATAAATGTCAAATGTAGCTCTGTTTGTTTTTAATTTTAGACCTTTCGACCTGTGGAGAGTGTGTTCAGAGACCGAACTCTACATGTAAACCTAGTCAGTTTAGGAGATTAATTTTTAATCTCCTTTCTATGAGATTAATTTTTGTATGATAAATCTCGAGATTTATACGAGGTTAACGAAAATTAATCCTAATCTCGGAGTTAATCTCCTGTGGAAACGTAGCATTATGCCATGTTTCCACCGAACGCTAACCCCGAGATTAAGTGCAAGAGTGTTAATAGAATTAGACCACGCAGCGAATTAAAAGAATAATAATGAACAATTAAAAATGCCTTTTCGATTCTACGGAATACAAAAAAGAAGTATCTTTTATTGTACAAAAGAATGACATATAAAATGAAAAAGTTCAGTGCATAAGGCGTGTTCGCAAAAATAATCTTAGGAAGTGTTTACATTGAATAAATAATTCTAACACTCCCACTTTTATTTAATGTAGGTACTTTAAAATAAACAAAAATTCTTTAATTTAGGTTGGCAACACCGATGAGCCTACGTAGATATTCAAAACGTTCACGAGGTAACCCTTTCGTGAATATATCTGCACGCTGCTCACAGCTGGGAACATATTGAAGTTCGAATGCACCGTCTTCCAGCTTTTCCCGAATGAAATGATGCCTGACGTCTATATGTTTAGTGCGTCTATGGAATTCGGGGTTTCGAATCAACTTCATCGCACTTTGGTTATCCACGAACAGTTTTGGCACGACCATAACAGATGAAGATAAACCTGCCATCAACTCGCTCATCCAAATTAGCTGCTTAACAGTATGACACGCTGCAATATATTCGGACTCAGTCGTAGACAAAGCCACAACTTGCTGCCTTTGTGAACACCAAGCAAGTGGCCCCGATCCTCTCTGAAAAATATAACCAGAAGTAGATTTTCGAGTTATTAAATCACCTGCATAATCTGCATCGCTATATGCGAACGTCTGCGTGTTGACATCTATTGAATCAAATATGAGACCATAATCCTCAGTCCCTTTTAAATATCTCAATATTCTCTTCACCGCGTTCCAATGCATCTTCGTGTGATTTTCGAGGTACCTGCTCACATTGCCAACAGCAAAAGAAATATCTGGCCTCGTACCAATTGCCAGGTACATCAAACTACCAACCACCTCTCTATAGGGCACGTTCTCCAATAATGTTGCTGAATTCTCCGCATTACTCTTATTATTTAAAGATGAACTCACGTCACATGGCGTCGACACTGGATTCGATTCCGCCATATTAAACTTCTCCAATATTCGTCTGGTGTATGTTGACTGATTAACAAAAATTGGTCCTGTTCCAACTCGATGAATCTCCAATCCAAGGTAGCATTGAGCATCTCCAAAAGTTATTGCGAAATGCGTTCTTAAGTATTTCAGCAGCTCAAGTGCGCACTGCTCGTCGGTAGCAGCAACTAGCCCGTCATCTATATAGATTGCCAAGATGATCTTTTTGTTGCCTTTGTGACTGGTAAAAACACAGGAATCAGCTTTGTTAACTTTGAAACCGTACAGCTTCAGAAAATTTGAAAATTTCTGATTCCAACAACGAGATGCTTGCTTTAACCCGTACAGACTCTTTTGCAGACAGCAAACCCTTTTAGATCCGTCTTGGTAACCCACCGGTTGTCGCATGTAGATTTCAGAATCCAAATCGCCGTTCAAAAAAGCTGTTTTTACATCAAACTGCTTCAGAACCAGCTTTTCTGATGTAGCAATTGAAAATATTGTCCTTATGGAGTCAAACTTCACTGTTGGGCTAAAAGTTTCCTGATAGTCGATCCCATACTTCTGCGAGAATCCTCGAGCTACCAGCCTCGCTTTGAATCTGTCGACTTTCCCACCAGTTCCATATTTTACACGAAAAACCCATCGATTATCTACTATCGATTTATCATTAGGAAGATCCATGAGAGTCCACGTTTTGTTGTCCATTAAAGATTTAATTTCTTCATCCATTGCTTTACGCCATTGCAGAGCGTGTTGAGATTGAATCGCATCCTCGTAAGAGTCTGGCTCATACACTACAGCAGAAAAGACTTTGCCTTGTTCATAGTCACTCAGTTTTGGCGGTGGACGAATCAAGTTTCTATTTCGAAGACTATAGCCCCGAACACCTTCTCTATTTTCAGCTTCTTTGTCCTCTGCGGACCCATCCACAAATTCAAACATCATACTTGTGTCAAAAAAGTTGTCGCCATCGCTATCCACTGCTGCTATACTGTCATCCTCTATTTGTTGTTCTTCTTCGAGCCTTTCATCAATCTCCCTGGTTTCAGAAACTTCTTCATCATTTGTTGTTGGCCTTTCAGAAGACTCTAAGACTACTTCAAAATGGTCGGTTTCGGCTTTCTCTGCTTCGATACAAATACCCTGTTCTTTAAAAATTACATCGCGGCTAACTTCCACTGAGTTTCTATCCTCAATCCACACACGATATCCTTTCGTGTTCTCGCAGTATCCTACGAAAATACCTTGAACTGATTTCCTGTCCCATTTATGTCTTTTCTGTTTGGGAATGTGCACGAAAGCTTCTGATCCAAAAACCCGCAGATGATCGTTCCTTGGTTTCGCCTTCCACCATAGTTCAAATGGAGTTTTGTCTTGAATTGTGCTTTTACCAGTCCTGTTTAAAATATACACTGCAGTGCTCACTGCTTCTGCCCACAATTTAATATCCAAACTCTTTGCATGAAGCATGGTTCGCGCAGCCTCAACGATCGTCCGCATTTCTCTTTCTGCACAACCATTCTGTTCCGGAGTATATGCCACAGAAAGCTGATGTCTTATATTGTTTCTTTTTAATATTTCAGAAACGTCCTTGTTGACATATTCAGTGCCGTTGTCCGTCCGAATACTTCTTATGTTACAACCAGTCTCCATCTTTGCAGCTATTATGAAATCGACCAACTTCTCCTTAACTTCAGATTTGTGTTGCAAAAAATAGACCTTTCTGTAATGTGAGTAGTGGTCTTTGAAGAGAATGAAGTACTTAGCACCACCCACGCTTGCATTTTCCATCGGGCCACATAAATCCGAGTGGATCAATTCTCCTGGATGTTCCATTTTCGTTTCACTGTGCCCAAATGGAGCACGATGTTGTTTGCCGAAAACGCATGCGTCACAGAAAAATTTGGATTTTGTGTCCGTAACAGCAATTTTCATTTCCTTCAAATTCTGTAACACCTGTGGAATGTTTTGGTGTCCCATTCGCTCATGCCACACTTTTAGACTTTCAGTACGAGCAACATTTACCGTAGCCATTTCAGCAGACACGCTTCTGACCTCGACCTTGAACTGCATCTCGAAAAACCTTCTCTGCCTTACTCCCACTGCAACTATAGTGTTTCCGTCCAAAAATTGACAAGTTGTATTTGTTGATTTCAAAACCAAACCCTTATCCAGAGCAGATCCTTGCGAAAACAAATTAAGACGCAGATCAGGAACATATAACGCATCTGTCAATACACATGGACTCCACTTATTCCCAACAAGCGCCAACATATCTATGTTGCCCCTTCCATACGCCTTAAGAATACGACCATCGCCAATTTGAACAAGAATAGGAGTCTCTAGCTGATGGTATTTAGCGAACCATTCTCTATGTATGACCATATGGTCGCTCGCACCTGAATCTAAAATCCACTTTCTACTCCCATCTACTTCACTACTCATTAAATAGACCTCACTGATAAAAGCCCTGCGATTACCTTCTTGACCTCCATCATCAGTTTTAGCATTTGTGTTTCGCAACGGACAATCCTTCTTAAAATGACCTGCCTTGTGACATAAAAAGCATTTGAAAACCTTTTTCTTCCTATTTTCTCCTTGTGAGTTATGAGAGCTTTTTCTTGCAACAAAAGCAGTTACCTCCTTACCGCCCCCTTGTTGAGATTCTAAACGCGACTCCTCCATCATTAATCTCGCTGTTAAGTTCGACAGAGTCTTTTTATCGTCACTTGTCGACTCCCATGCACTGAAAAAATAATTATACCTGTCTGGTAGCGTCATCAATATTTTTGTAACAATCATCGATTCCGACACTGCCTCTCCAGCCTCCTTCAGACGCTGAGCCAACTCCTCAACCCTCGATATGTGAGATGCAATGCTATCCGAAGAATTTAGACTCAAACCGTAGAATTGTTGTTGCAATAAATGCAAGCTGGTGGAAGATTTTAACTCATATACCGAGTGTAACTTATCCCACATCTCCTTGGAACTTGAACAATGCATTATATGCATCATGGGCTGCTGCCCGACCGCCGTAGCAATTATTTTCTGCCCTTGGCTATCAAGTTTATTCCAAGCCTTCAATTCCACCTTGAATCTCGCCTCCGCTTCAGCATCGGTTTCTGTCCCTATTTTATGCAAAACAGGCTTCGCCATACTTCCAGATACCACATCAAAAATTTCTCCGGCGTTAAGCAATACTCTTAGTTGAAATTTCCATATTGCCCATCCTTCGCCGCCTTGTAATTTATTCACACGTACCAAATCGTTTTCCATTTTTATTATTCAATTAAAATAATTTCTTTTACTTGATTATTAATGGCCTGGGCACATAACCTGTTAATAGAATTAGACCACGCAGCGAATTAAAAGAATAATAATGAACAATTAAAAATGCCTTTTCGATTCTACGGAATACAAAAAAGAAGTATCTTTTATTGTACAAAAGAATGACATATAAAATGAAAAAGTTCAGTGCATAAGGCGTGTTCGCAAAAATAATCTTAGGAAGTGTTTACATTGAATAAATAATTCTAACAAAGAGATTTAAAAATAATCCCGAAGTGTTTCCACCAAAAAAAAGAGATTAATTTGACATTTCACCAGATGTTGTCATCAGCTGTCCAATCGAAAAGTGTGGCAAATGATAAAAAATTAAAAAAATTCTACTTTCGAAATTAAAAGTAAAAACAAAAAATGAGTGGCAGCAATCTAAAAATATTATTACCGCATCATTTTGTCCTCAAAACTAATATGTATGAAAATTTTAACGGTTGCATTGCCAGAAGTCGCTATTTTTTTGCTCACCTATGACATAAATGTCAAATGTAGCTCTGTTTGTTTTTAATTTTAGACCTTTCGACTTGTGGAGAGTGTGTTCGGAGACCGAACTCTATATGTAAACCTAGTCAGTTTAGGAGATTAATTTTTAATCTCCTTCTTATGAGATTAATTTTTGTATGATAAATCTCGAGATTTATACGAGGTTAACGAAAATTAATCCTAATCTCGGAGTTAATCTCCGGTGGATACGTAGCATTACATTACCACGCCACGCAATTTTGCACGAATTCAGAGAGAAAGATACGTTTTTCAACAGTGTAGGAGTGAGACAACAAGTCTAACAGTTGAATTTAGACTGCTATAATTTGTTATGTACTGCTTGCTTATGAAGCGTACAGAATATCTACAGATGTATTTTTTGTATAATGTGTTTTTCATTCGTTTAAAAAACTGCTCTGCACGAGAAACCAAAACAATTGGCCTATATAATAAGGACTTAAATAAACCGCAAGAGAACATAATGCGGCTCATTCTCCGATCGCACTACACTACAGGCTGTAGTCATTATTTCATTATATCAGTTGAGATATGCTCATGTAGTGTAATACCAAGGTATATGAATAGAAGGTAATATATTCCGAGCACTCGTTTTCGTTTCGTTCTGCGCATCTGTCAAAAAGGCATGCTTTTCCATACGAATAGTCACAATTGTCCGCCATATCTCATGCGTGCGCATATTATTTCTATACGATTATTGCACAGTCACAATTGGCCGCCATTGCGGGATGCGCAATATATTACCTTCTATTCATATATCTTTGGTGTAATACATCATCCTAACTTGAAAGTCATTTAGGAAATTTGACTTTTATGGCAAAACCCGCTTCGTATCAATCGCTATTTAACAATTGAATGTCAAACTCTCACTCCAAATTATTTGAAAAAAATATGGCTCCTATAATAGTCTCTACTTGCAATAATGGAAAACATTTTATAAAGCACCTTAGTTCGAATTTGTTTAGTTGTTCATATTTTGTTTTAAAATTTACTTGTAACAATTTATTGCCTTCTCTTATTTTTTGTACATTTTAATGTTATACCGACAGACTGCTATAAATCAAGTTGTGTAATACCTTTTTTTGAATAATATTTGCAATTTTGCATAAAATGAAAAGAAGGAGAACCAATCGAACGTGTTATCCCATTAGAGATCATTATATTGAAGTAGGACGGAAAAGATTAACTATAAATCCCTATTTCCCCAATTTCCTTAACCAATATTAGGGCATATATATCATCACGCATCCATTTCCTTCCACGAGTTTAGAAAGGCAAGAGAGAGGTAGAAATACGTTTTTTTTTTGAGTGAATGCCAAGAAAGCGTATGAGATTGTCTAAATTGTACTGCACGAACAACCCATAATTATAGATTCATAAATCGGAAGCCAACATACATACAATCATAGGAAAGCTGTCCATTACTGACAATATATCACATATAAGATTAGTTATTTATTAACATCGAAGTGGCTATTCGCACGTTCATTTTGACAGATTTTGTACTGAACTGACGTTTACCGATTTTCGGGACACGACTACGTAATCAACGTAACGTAATCCTATTTTCATTAAAAACTCTTTATAAATAGAAAAGTTGGATCCAAAACGTACGGCATAATGTCCGAAAATGATTATACTGGAGTTTAGAATCCTTGCCGCGAGCGTAGCGAGCCACATACCCCAACTTGACGCAATATAAACTTTGACATTTCGTTACGTAGTCGTGTCCCGAACAACGTGCGAATAGCAACATCACACCGTGTCTCCACGAGCAATATTTCATAGCTTGCCATATAGTATGCTATGAAAATTGCTCGTGGAGACCACAAATAGTATTCTATGAAAAATGGTATTCCATCTATTGCTCAGCTCATAGCTTGCTATCGATAGTATGCTATGGGGTGTACTTTTTTGTTGTGACGCATGTGTTTTCGTGTGATGGCTATGGAAATAGTATGATATGAAATGCCCACCCTACATTTTATTGCATACTATCGTTATTTCTTTCTATCAGAAATGACAGATGGCAAGCTATGAAATATTGCTCGTGGAGACGCGGTGTTAGAAATCGTTCTTTTTTTTTAGAAATAATCAACTTCCGCTACAAAAATTTCACCATTGACCATATTAACACGCTACGATTTTTGTTCCATGTGTCGTAAATTTGATGGTAAAGGGGATGAAAAGTTTGGGGATTACCAAACGTGGATGGGCAGCGATTTCCTGTCCGATTCTTGTATTCTCTTCGTCCTCTACATACCTAATTTTCTTCGTTTGCTGTATTCTTAAATTTGCTCGGTCGTATTATGTTCGCGCTAGACACAATCATGCATTTACTTTATTTTCGAACAGTGTGCGGTCTGCGCTGTAAAAATGCACCTACCACCGCGAACGACGAATGAGAATTAAAGGAAACAATGACAATCAAGTCACTGAAGTGAAAACACTGAACATTTATATATGCACGTTAAGTCCCCAAAAGAGAATTAATAAATGTCGTACGAAAAAATCGGAGCGTCTAAATCGGGGCATGCAGAACTTTCCTATAAACCATATCACGTAAAGAAGATGTCTGACCAAAACAACGTGTCACCCTATTTTACTAGTTAAGTGTTGCTGTTGGATCCTTTTTATCTTACGTAAGGCTTGCGTCGTATTATTGCAAGCACAAATACGTCCTAAAAACCAAAACATGCCATATAAGATTAGTAATTAGTTGCAGTAAATTTTACCCGTTGACCTTCCGCAAACAATTTTGTTTTATAGGAAATATAAATTCTGTAGGCTATCGCTATAAAAATAACAGCACACATAACTTTCCTATAATTCCTATCATGTAAACAAATTACGTTACGTTAGGTTTTGCTGTCCCTTACCATCAGTAGACCGTTTAGTATTTAGCATCCATCTGTTATCTTTCCATTCAATGAAATAAAAAAACTTGTTTTCGTTTACTTCTTCCGGCAGCCATTTTGTTTTATAGGAAAGAAAAATTCTCTAAAAATATCGGGTGTTGCTATTCGCACGTTGCTCGGGGCACGGGTTCGTAACGAAATTTCAAAGTTTATATTGCATCAAGTTTGGGTATGTGGCTCGCTACGCTCGCGGCAAAGACTCTAAACTCCAGGGGCCAGACCACGTGAAATAAAAACGATCGAACGATATCGTTTCGACAATAGCAGTAGTAGACAGTTGCCATAGACATGATAGAGACTTTCGTGAAACGAAGTGGCTATTCGCACGTTTACCGATTTTCGGGACACGACTACGTAATCAACGTAACGTAATCCTATTTTCATTAAAAATTCTTTATAAATAGAAAAGTTGGATCCAAAACGTACGGCATAATGTCCGAAAATGATTATACTGGAGTTTAGAGTCCTTGCCGCGAGCGCAGCTAGCCACATTCTACAATTTGCAGCAATTTAAGTGCAGAACTAACATACATCTGCAAGCATCTCGGGACGCTGATGAAGCGTTATAGGTTTGCCTTTCCCGGGAGAAGTATTTAAAAAAAAAAAAAAAAAACATACCCCAACTTGATGCAATATAAACTTTGACATTTCGTTACGTAGTCGTGGAACAACGTGCGAATAGCAACAGCCTTCGTGAAAACGATGTCGCTCGATCGTTTTCATTTTACGCGATTTGGTCCCTGTATAATCATTTTTGAACATTATGCCGTAATTTTATCATCCAACTTTTATCTTTATAAAGAGTTTTTAAAGAAAATAGGATTACGTTACGCTGATTATAGTCGTGCCCCGAACATCGGTAAACGTCAGTTCAGTATAAAATCTGTCAAAACAAAAGTACGAATAGCCACATCGAAAAATATCAACATTTATAACTTTCTCATAATTCGTATCATGTAGGTATAAATTAGATTAGTAGATGATAATTATTTCGAAGTGGCTATTCGCACGTTCATTTTGACAGATTTTGTACTGAACTGACTTTTACCGATTTTCGGGACACGACTACGTAATGAACGTAACGTAATCCTATTTTCATTAAAAACTCTTTATAAACAGAAAAGTTGGATCCAAAACGTACGGCATAATGTCCGAAAATGATTATACTGGAGTTTAGAGTCCTTGCCGCGAGCGTAGCGAGCCACATACCCCAACTTGACGCAATATAAACTTTGACATTTCGTTACGTAGTCGTGGAACAACGTGCGAATAGCAACAGCCTTCGTGAAAACGATGTCTCTCGATCGTTTTCATTTTACGCGATCTGGTCCCTGTATAATCATTTTCGAACATTATGCCGTAATTTTATGATCCAACTTTTATCTTTATAAAGAGTTTTTAAAGAAAATAGGATTACGTTACGTTGATTATAGTCGTGCCCCGAACATCGGTAAACGTCAGTTCAGTACAAAATCTGTCAAAATAAAAGTGCGAATAGCCACATCGAAAAATATCAACATTTATAACTTTCTCATAATTCGTATCATGTAGGTATAAATTAGATTAGTAGATGATAATTATTTAGTGCAATTGATATACTTTCTAAATATCACGAGTATAATTTCAAACTTCTAAATTTAGCATAATTTAAACTGTCATTTAAGTAACAAAGTACCATCATTGTAATTTGGAATTTTCTTAAATTAATAGCCTTTTTTTAATCCCTTTCAAAATGTCAATTCCTCTTCTGACACTTCCGATAAAACCGCTATACCACTGACAGTTGTCGCACAAAGCAGTGCAAGAAACAACCACTCTAAAGTTAAACATGTGTAGTGTGGATGCGTGCTTCCAAGAATAAACACCAACACATTCACAGCAGTAATGCTTTTTTGCATTTTTTTTTCGGCCCACCAAGAACGCACCCGAAGCTGGTGCTGGATATCTCATTATTTATCTCGAGATACTTTTATTCGTTTAGCTACTCGTAGGTGCCGAAAAGAATCAAATGTTTTGCGTGATATAGTATTTATTTATATATAAATTTTTAAATACCACTTAAACCCAGAAATACAGTTGTATTTAATAAAGTTACAAGTTATTTCTGTAAAGTGTAATCAAGTTCACAAAGTGTAAAATAAAAGTAAAAAGGTTAGTAAGAAAAATCATCATCGATCAATACTAGGTTGAACTGCCGTCTCAACTGAAACCAATATCACTCTGGTAAATGGCTGCCTGTCCTATATACAATATTAAATTCTGAAATTAACTTATCTCTCGAAGAAAATAAAACACCAAGCAATTTGTTAAGCAATATTCACATCGAGTTTAGCGCACTTGGGTGCTCTGCAAAATTATTTTCTACCATCCAAAGTCATTCGGTTAAGGGAGGCGAGTTTTCCGAGAGAAAAAAAATCGATTAATATGCTATACATGGTCTGTTTTTTTTTTTTTGTTGGTTGCTTACAAGTAAAATGTATGTTTTTGACTTGAATATAACATAAGTTGTAATTCTGAATGAAAAATGCTTAAAATCATCTATCTACTTATATAAAAGAAAAAAATGTGCATTGCCCTGTTTTTTATGGATATTTTACAACAAGGGATGGCAATGAATGTATCTAAGGAAATATGTGGGTAGGTACATATAGATATTATATTAGTTGAATATACTGCCGTGCGTTTCAATTGTACATAATATGTATTTAACTAACGAAATCCCTTAGAATTTGTATAAATCTACTTTTTGTTCGATTAAATAAAATGTCAGGATATTGACTTTGCGCATAAATGGTAAAAGGGTAGTTGTCAATGCAGTCGCAGTGTGAGTATTTTTCAAGTCTGTAGGTAGATTACATTTTCTTGAGGACTTGCCAAATAGCTACCGGGTAAATCCTAACAAAGCATTAAGTACCATCATTGCAGGAAGGAAAACGCCCATTTATTATTTATTTATTCAGCAATTTTGTTTTCGAAAACAACACTGACAATATTAAACTCTCGTAGTGGTATGGTAACATGAATACACAGATTTTTCTATGATAGGTGGCTTGTGTTTGCGGCTTTCAATTGCATTCCCATTGATTATATAATTAATCGTATTTATGGCCGCTTAAAGCCAGGATATTCGTGATATTCAAACAAGTACAGTAACTCTCCTTCAGTACAATACCTACATACATAAATGTATGCATGCAATCCCATGTTAAAGTATGTAACCCTTTCTTTCCAATTTAGGTGCCCATGCCTACCTTCAGATTAATCCCATTTAAAACTGTCGACTTGAATGATTCGATTTGCCTTAAAAATTAATTAAATTTAACTAATGACTGACAATAATTAAACCAATGCATCAGTGGGCTACAGCAAAATAGTTCTCCCCGGTTCTGTAAAATGGGGATGGTTTCTAACCTTCATGTATTTCTTGTTTCATCACTCCCTTCCCACTCCAGTGATTTTGATTTTAATGAGCCCTTCCAGATGGGATCATTTTCTACAACACGCAAGACCAAACTTGCAAATCCAATTCGATGAGAATTCCCTCTGTGGTCCATGAGAAACTATAGTTTATCTTCAATACTCTTGTAATACGAAGGAAAATCTCTTTTTTTTATTTAGTTTAACTACAATTTCAAATACCGAGACTAAGCGTGTATGTTAATAAAATAAATGCAATCAACGACAATTATGGTCATTATCGTGGTGGGCGGTTCGTCTTTTAAGGATTAAGGGCGACTATTTTTAGAAGCCAGGAATGAGTTGCTCAAACACAACTTATTTATTATGAGTCATTTGAAGTAATGCCGTCAGCAGTCGTTGACCCAAATCCAATACTGATTTTCAGTTTCCCGTAATTTATGTACACTCAGCAATAAGATAACTATCTAGATTAATAATATTATTTATCCTACAGAAATTTTGAAGGTAAGATAATTAAAAAATTCCCAAATTTAATTGAGATTGTTTAAGAAATAATTTTTTCTCCACGTTGTGGTTGGAACAGTATTGTTATATCGTGAGAGTTATTTCTTTTCATGGAATGTTTGTCTTCCTCGAAACAATGTGTGGGAATTCTACTATAATTATCAATAGAATTGAGTTAAGTTAAGTTAAAGCGGACGGTGCTCGCTTGAAGATTCATTTAAGCTGAAATTTCGTAAATTTGAATACCAAAGGAGTCCACAGCATTTGGTCTCTATAGTAGGGCTAAGAATTTTATCAGTGCTGGTGTAACCACAAGTAGGTAGCCAAAGTGAAGTGGCTGCCTGGTTTGATACGAGTTTCTTTTAATCCATTCTGTGGAGTTGAGGCAATTAATGTTACAGAATTTTATGTTACTCATGGGTTGTCAAAAAACCATGATGCGATGTTTGTGGAGTACCAGCGAAATAAATCAATGCAATGTTTCTTCGCTTTATGATACATTGTTTGTGTTATTCTTGTCATTAAATAGCATTAATAAAATGTCATTACTTTTCTGTTTTGACAGTTCTTACTAACTTGTGCTGCTACGCCCTGTTCTTTATTAAGCATACCTTATATCACACCATACCTGAACAAATATTAGTTTTGCTTTTTCATGATGTTTTCATTTAAAGTAAGTCTGAAAAGTACCATATCTGTTAACATTTCACTCTTAGAAGACGAATTGTCTGTGAACTTTTCAAATGGCGACGATGTGTTAAACTTGAGTGAATTGGATTCAGCGTTTAGGTATTGTTGTCTGTTGGTTTTTTCCAGATAACATGTTTGGGGAAATCATTTTTAAGCTTTTATACACTTCTTCTGAGAATAAGGCTGTTTGCCGACAGTTTATGTCTTACAAATAGTAGCCCATAAGCATTTATTTAGAACCTAAATCGTTAAGAGTCGTATCAGCAAACGGCCTTAATACCATTAGTAAACATTGGAAACAACATCTCGTACATAAAGTCCCTTCAATCAAATAGACACATACCAAGAAGAATTCGATTAAAAACGCTTCAACACTTACAATAACTGCATCTTCTATCTGCATTGCGCTGTATATCTATTAATTCTCACCGCGTAACGGTCACTGCCATCAGTTGAATTAAATAAAATCACCATTCGCTGTCTTAAACGAGACGGTGTCATTTTAATAAAATGTTCTTAATATCATCATCTTTGTTTTTTTTTTTTTTTTTTTAGACAATAAAATGGATTAAATTGCATCTAGTAGAAACTACATAAACACAATGAGCGTACGCTACCCTTTGTACACCGTAGAGGTGGGAGATACGAAGTTTACAATCCTTAATAGGTATCAAAATTTAAAACCAATTGGGTCTGGAGCGCAAGGAATTGTGTGGTAGGTTTTATCAACTAAAACTCTATTATAAATATGTATATTTTTTTTTAAATGTTTACTTTCCCTGTTTGGTTTATAAGTGTGTTTTTTTTAACTTTTCTTTTTGTTGCCTGAAATAAATGCATATAGAGAATGACTCTTTTTTTTACAAACTCTCTCGTTTTCCTATTTTTTTATGTCCATATAATTTTTAATTGATATTTTCCAATTTATTATAACAATAACGATTTATATGTTTTACACATACCTGCTTAAAAATTATGTGCGTGCGTAGAGATACTACAATTATTGAAAATACACACAATATGTTTTTTTGTCAATTTCATTTGTAATGATTCATATTTCTCTCAAGACATCGGGTAAGAAAAACACAGTTTGTTTTATTGTTATATGTCAGATTTTGTGTACCTACGAAGTTAATTTATTAAATCCCTTAAATATAACTACGGAAATAATAAAATGCTCCATTGACGCATATTGCTTGGGATGATGTCGCCCGTGTAACCAAGAGTTTTTATAGTAACATTCTACTTGATGTAACTTTGTTCAATGATTGCTACAACAAGTAGGAGTCTCCCTCTAGATTTTGTTTGGGCATTTTGGCAGCAACTGCCAATCAAACTTGTGGTCCACTGTCTATGGCTACTAAGCCCTGAGCAGTTGCGTAGGTGGCACCAATGTAGGCATGATTGGTTGCATTTAACTGAGGTGGAGTTTTGGCGAATTGTGTTTTGGCAGATTGAACATGTCCACATTTGGGCGTTTGGGTGCTGCTGCGGGGTACTGGTGGTGGCGTGCCCAGAGTGGCACCAGCGACCTCTGAATTGAGTGGTCCATTCTTTGTGACTGTTCAGTCCCGAGCATTTTCGTAGCTGGCACCATTCCAAGCACTCGTTGCATTTGACTGACGTGGCGTTCCGATGGGTGTTGTTTCGGCAGACCGAGCATAGCCAGATCTGGGGGCCAGGGTTGGGTTCAATACCGGCGGCAAGGAGTAGCTGTTGAAGCAGACTTGCCGATATTGTCTGCTCCACTGTGTAAAAAGCAATGTTTGAGTTTGTTGGTGCGTACATACTTGTTCTTTATTCCTCTGGTTGGACTTTTTAAAGGTGATGACGAATTGACGGAAGTTGGCGATTGTGCTGAGGCGGTTGACGATCTTTGGTCGTGGCCAGGCCGGGATGGTCCAGCGACGAGTCGCTCTGGTATGAAGAACCGATCGTCGTGAGAGAGATCTCCCTCTAGTGGACAGATCCGGTTTTCATAGGTTCACTATATCGAAAGTTTTCGACACACATAAACATAACATGATTGTGCATTTTTCCATGCAATCTGTATACCCGAGGCAATAAACAGTATGCCCCAGTTAAGAGGCATAGTCTCTTAAGTGGAGATTCCTAAAGTTGGGGTCTGTTTTCATTCCCTTTTCAGTTATAGCCTGTCAAAGTAGGCAACTCGGATTTTCCATTTTAAATAGTATAAATTCTGAGCTACGAAAACGGTTGCGCTCTTTTTCAAAAGACAATAAAATATTAAAAACTTTTTGTTAATACAACCATAAAAGTGATGACTCTTGAAACTCGAAAATTATGAAAATTTTGTTTTTCAATGTTAGTAACTTTTAGTCTGATAAATACATCGAATTGATTTGGTACCCAGATAAATATGTACCTATTTAACGTGCTGCCAATTTGTTAAGAATCGTGCATGAAAAACTGCCACTTTACATCCTCTGCTATTCCGGGCTTGTTATCTAATTCGATCCTGGTGGCTGAAATCATCTTACCTAGGTCCCTGTATCCATTAATTGGATGTGATCTGTACAACCACCACATCTTGGTAATAGCACTCATATAAATCGCGGTTAAAATTAAGATTTGGATTTTAATCATCTAACATACTGGTATTATCTCTCCTTTTGACAGACTTTTATGGGATACGTGCTCTGTCCGTCGTTCTACCTTACTTTTCATACAGTAAGGTATGATGAAAAATCCGTCGACTCATTTTTCAGTCCAATGAGCTTGATCATCTCTTCTTACCTGGTATCAGAACAGGCAGTACTTCTAGTCTAAAGCCATTTTCTTTGCCAAACCACAGTTGCAGAAGTTTCCTACGGAGTGTCATGCGTCCAGCTAAAGTTTACTTCGACAGGCCACAGGCCGTTTAACTTAAACTACAGAATAAACTGTGTTCAAGGTTTAAACGAAACTGTGTGTTAATTGTTGAACTGAAGTTTAAAGTAAAACTATTCTGAAACTGGTGGTTAGTTAGTCCTGTGACCTCGTTTACTTTCAATATAACTTCAACTCCAGGAAAGTTTTACATACTCGGCCTGCATCTGCATAATTCAACTGTGACCACGTTTTCCTTCGGCTCGTTGAATCTCTACGTTGCTCTTGCCCGTTTAACAACTTGAGGATTCCATTGGAAATACCGCTTCGCGGTGTTTTTATTTGCTTTAGTGTGTCACCAAACTAGCGCCATTTACGTTGCCTTAAATGCGGTGGTGGTCGCCAGAGTATAGGTGACAAAATATCCATTTGTTTCAGTCCCTGTTGCACGGAGAGCGTCTACGCATTGTGCAGAAATGATAAATGTAGCTGTAAGCCCAACCATCGATCATGCTTCACATTTCTATACATACTTGGTTGGTTATTTAGAGAAGAAAAAGAAAAAAAAATATTTGATTTCGACTTTACCCATGGCGTCTTTTTTGAAACAACTATATTTCAAAATTTCCAGCGCCACAGTCACCTTGTTGCAGTGCTACTGTCGGTCGTATTGCTATCACATTCCATGATCACCTTGTTCATCTTTTTATAGCAGGTCCTTCTCATCTGTATCACTTGATTTCATTGGCATTTTATCTTTCCCTTAAACGATCTTCGTACACAATTTTTATTCACTATATACACACACGTTCATTTCGTTCAAACACTATTTTATGTTTATGTTTATGTAATTCTATCTTTCTCTATCTTTTTCCAATGATATATGTATTTCTATGTGTATATTCTAGTGCTGCATATGATACAGTTTCTGAACAAAATGTTGCAATAAAAAAGTTATCGCGTCCCTTTCAAAATGTAACGCACGCAAAGCGCGCTTATCGAGAATTCAAATTAATGAAACTAGTTAACCATAAAAATGTAAGTTTGGCGCAAATGTTTTATAAATGACAACGTTCTTTAATTTTGTTTTCCTCTGCTTAGATTATTGGTTTGTTGAATGCTTTTACTCCGCAACGTACTTTAGAGGATTTTCAAGATGTCTATCTTGTTATGGAACTCATGGATGCGAATTTGTGTCAGGTCATACAAATGGATCTGGATCATGATAGAATGTCGTACTTATTGTACCAGATGTTGTGTGGGATAAAACATTTGCATTCAGCTGGAATAATCCACAGGGTAAGAGTTACACACCATTATTTGTTTATTTCAATGGATTCTATTGTATTATTTCTTTTGCGTCTTTTGCTAGGATCTTAAACCGTCTAATATAGTAGTTAAAGCAGATTGCACTCTTAAAATTCTTGACTTTGGTTTGGCCAGAACAGCTGGCACAACATTTATGATGACACCATACGTCGTAACAAGGTATTATCGTGCACCAGAAGTTATTCTTGGCATGGGCTACACAGAAAATGTAGACATATGGTCCGTCGGTTGTATAATGGGAGAGATGATACGCGGTGGTGTTTTGTTCCCTGGAACTGATCATATTGATCAGTGGAATAAAATTATCGGTAAGTCAAAAGAATTTCGTTGTTTCTTCAATTTGTTTTATTTTATTTTCTTTTCTTTTTACAGAACAATTGGGTACTCCATCTGCATCGTTTATGCAACGTTTACAGCCCACTGTTCGAAATTATGTTGAGAATAGGCCCAGATATTCTGGGTATGCTTTCGACAGGCTATTTCCCGATGTTTTATTTCCAAGTGATAATAACGAACAGAGTCGGCGAAAAGCCTCGGAGGCTCGTGATCTCTTAAGTAAAATGTTGGTAGTAGATCCTGAACAACGTATTTCCGTTGATCAGGCACTGCTACATAGTTATATAAATGTTTGGTATGATGCTGAAGAGGTCAATGCAGTAAGTATCTAATAATTCCTTGTGTATTTAAATTGTTTTACTCCTTTCTTTACTTTAGCTTTTAAGGATATGGTAGAGACTTTAGGGTCTTGTTTAAAAAAATTACTACAACTTGTAGAATTTAGCAGAAAATTTTCAAATATTTAACTAGCTTATGATTTTGTTGTACATATTTTCTTCAGTAACGACAGAAACTCGTTTCGCATCGAGAAACTTTTTAATGGAACGGTATGAATTAGATAATAGAATCTGTATTTTCATTCAATTCATAGCGCTCTGCTGAAAAATTCAGAACCATGGCCGCTGATTAAGAAGACTGAACTTTTAAAATGCTTCATCGGAAAGTATTCACTACGCTTCTTCATTCAATAAATGCCACAATTATTAGATTAATACACATTACGAATTTATGGAAAGTCGCGGAAGTCATTATGGTTCTAAAACCAGACAAACCACCGAATTGAAAAAAATGGTATACGTATGCCCATCTCACTTAAGGGTTAAGTAAAATTAAGACAAGCTCTCGAACGAACGAATGGTTATATAAAATACTACATATTTCCTAAAATATACTCTTTCGAACATGGCATTGAATACTCGGAATTGTCCAAAGTGTCATTAGGCTACTCTTGTACCCCGAATGTAATTTAAGCCTCCGACGGAGTATGCGTTTCGGATAATTTTCCGTTCCAATATCAAATCAATTCTTCTGATGCTTCTGTCAATTTGTCCATTTAGTTATACAATACTAAAAGTCAATCTCAATAGGGACCAATAATAGATAGTAATTATCTGACAAAATTCCGACCAGTGGGTGGGCAAACCTCGTGAGCTTTTTACTAGTACATACATCAATGTGCTTTTTACTCCGCTTTTTTTAATTCTGAGATGTCCAGACAATGTAACTAACAAAAAATAGAATCCCACTAATGAAAATATGTACTTGTGCCAATATAAGTGAACAAAATTTAATAATAAATGTTTACTGATCTTACAGCCTGCTCCGGAGCCATACGATCACAGTGTCGACGAACGAGAGCACACTGTGGAGCAGTGGAAAGAGTTAATTTATCAAGAAGTCATGGACTATGAAGCGCGGAACGCCATGCCACGGTAGACCGAATGTCATAATTTGCAGTTTAAAATGACACATGATGGCGGAGAATATTTTGCAGAATGATAAATAAAGAAATTGAAAATATTCTCTATAGTGAACCTAGATCATTATATACTTATATAATTATCTATTAAATGACTACACTTACATTAATTATATGTATATATATAATATATGTATTATATAATATTATATACTATACCTATTTCATATTATAAATTGATTCCCTATGTAAGGACACATTGTCACATCACATAATTTATTTATAAACAAGGAAATTAATAAGCTGACGATGCTAACCAATGCAATAATATTTGGTTATATGTATACAGTGAATAATGTTTCGTTTTATCTTGCTTTACAAATTTCTGGTTTATTTTTTACGTTTCTTTGTATTAAATTAATAAGCTAAAACACAAAACAAGAAAAACAGCAAATAAGTAATATCTTCGTAAAATATTCTATTAAAATATAAATTCACTTACTATTTAGACCATAATTTTTTTTTTTGTGTGTTCTTTTCTATGGAGTTTATAGATGAGAATATGTGCGCTACGGCTCACAACCTTGGGCTGCTTTAGAGAGGGCAGTTTTGGGCATTGTACTAGTGCTTTCGGGCGTACAAGTGCAAACTGATGAAATTAACCTTCTGGTCGACTTCGACACTCCGTACGAGGTATCGTACCCGGAAAGATATAAATGGCAAAGGGATAAAGTAATTAAACATTGCAAAATAGCAGTCTACACAGACGGCTCAAAAACAGCGGGAGGTACAGACCTAAAAGTGTCTATACGACAACCGGATACAAGGAGTGTCTTCCAATTAGAAGTTCTGGCTGTTCTAAAAGCGGCAGGTCTAATGCAAATGAGATCTATATCTGAAAGCGATATAGCCATCTACATCGATAGCCAGGCCGCACTCAAGGCACTGGAATCTTCGAACATCAATTCTGAATTAGTCAGGACCTGTCGCACAATGTTTGAGGCATTATACAGTCAGAACCGAGTGAGACTGTGCTGGGTACCAGGACACTGCGGTATATCTGGAAATGAGAAGAGGCGAAGAATTGTTAGATGGTGGAGATATGGTATTAAACCACCTCCTTGCATGATAAAGAGCGATATTCGGCCCTAGCGAGGTATCCGTCGGAACGGAAAATTCTCCGATTTCATACGTATCGGAGGATTTTTGCTTCGAGGTATACTTCGGAACAGCTTTTCGGAACTTTGTTCCGACAAATTTGCAACGCACGCTGGCGTTTTGCGTTTCAATGCGATCAAGTGCGTTTTTACTGATATTTTTGACAGCTTCATACGAATTTTCTTTCGATATGCTCCGACAGAAATTTGTTGCGGAATTTGTTTACGATTTGCAGTGAAGTGTTGATAAATAGAAATAATAAAGAAAAAAACATTTTAGCAAAGTAATTGGTTGTATTTGTTGCTTCAATTTGTGTTTCCAGAGCAAAAACAAACGAAAAAACAAGAATTAAATAGGAAAACCCCGATGTACCACGAAACAGCATCATGTCAAATAACGCGTTGTCGCATTTTATTTATTCTTTCAGAATGCGGATACCTCGAATGTAATTTGAGTCTTCGACGGAGTATGCGTTGCGGAGAATTCTCCGTTCCGACGGATACCTCGCTAGGGCCGATTAGGAATAAAATAACTAATTATCGGTAAATTATCAGGGCACTTCTTAGAAAACATGCCAAAAGACTCAGGCTGGCAGATTCTGCAATGACCTGCAAGCCAAGAAGGACATAACATATATATGTACTGTGAGAATGTGAGCCAATGTGCATAGACATCTCTCTCATACCCCTTTTTAACCTAACCTTACCTAGATGAGAATCTAAATCAGCGTGAACTTGTGAAAACTCTTTTTACTTAACAGTGTATAACAGAATGGGAATCGACCCACAGGTAAGTTCAGACGAATAATATGAAAGTTCAGCAATGGAAGCGAGGATCCTTGTAACCTTGTGGCAACTTTTTGCTGTGAAAATTGGCTTTGACAAAGAAATAAACGAAAAAACGTCAGAATGGACGGAACATTGTAGACGATTATAAATAACCACTACTTTGTTTACACGGATGATGAGAGAAGTGAACCTCCGAAAGATGGTTTTTAGGTTCAACCCCCCGAAAGACACAAAATACGTCTTAAGATGACATGCGCCATAAACTCAAAAACGCATCATGCTTTATGGGTACTTATACTAACTGTCTGGTATACTGGTAGAAACTAACCAAGTATTTTCCAAGGGAGAAAATAGTAGAAGATCCTATATCAAATCAACCCATACACAACAAAGTTCTAAGGCAAAAGACAGACATATTCATCGACAGCCAAACTACCATCAAGCCTCAGTCTATCTGCTAGGTTCCACATTTCACTTTCACTCGAAATGAAATCGGAAATTAATTTTTGTGTTTTACATTTAATTGTATTCAATTGCGATTTCAAAATTTTCGGAATTGAGTCAAAGTGAAATTGTGATTTCGAAAAAATTTCAGAGTTTCGGAATCGCTCGAAATGCAGAACACTGAAAACGAACTTACTCGATTTGGAATTTCGATTTCTGGAATCTAGCTGTATATAACCTCTAAATTAGTAGATTAGAATGTCGAGACGAGCCTGGCCTCGCTTGATCGGTACAAGGTTACCCTGATCTGGGTTCCAGGTCATAGCAACGTTTATGGAAACGAACAAACCGACGAGTTGGCCAGGCAAGGTTCAGCTCTCCACCGTTCACTTGCAAAACCAGTTCCCTCGGAGCAGTAAAGGCAATAAATCTTCTCAGATTTCTTATCGAAGGCCAACAATAGATGGAGAGGGAACTATACCAAACTGCAACATATCCAGTATGATATAGCCAACTTACAGTTCGGAAAAAACAACCTAACTTCTAAGTGAAACACGAAAAGTTATATCCACAATAAGAGCAATCACCACAGGGCACTGGCCTATAGAGGACTATGCCTATGCGGTCCGATTATGCATCCCTCATAATACACACTGCCGCAGTTGAAAGAACACAGCCGAAAAATAAACTCTCACTCACTACCTATGCGCCTGTCCGGCGTCAGCCAGACCAGTCTTCGACTTCCTTGAGGAGGTTTCAAATAGTTTCGCTAATATTCCATCACACTCCATCTACAAAACACCTATCATCCTCCAAATATTGCATTACACTCTCTCACACGAGACACAACCTATATCATCCCCAATACCAAACTCCACTCCTTATCCCCATGCCCATCCACACCGAAACCAAACAGTAATATTCAGACTCCATCATGTAGCCTTAAAGAACTGACAACCTCTTTAAATTCAACAGAATGGATCTATACCCCTTTTGACAAACTTACAAAAACCAAGTCAAATGAGTTTGTGGTAACAAAACTGCACATATTGCTACTTGGGTTTATCTCAGCCGCCACTCTCTACCTACCTACCTATCTACATCTATGCACCCGCACCGGTGCACTTTCACTTCGCTTCGAACTGAAACTGCGAACCTGGCTCTGAAAAACACAAACTCGAAACTACCTGATGACCTATCATCGGCGACTGCCGCACAGTCAGAGCTACACTAGCCAAGCAACATCTGTGATTCTATATAGGGTTGCATAATACTGGACACAACCTCGTTATAATAGAAAGACCTCCAACATACTCCAAAAGGCCTTGAATGGTAACTTTTTAAATCATTTTATAGAGAGATATAGCCATATGCTACAAATCTTTACGATCCAGCAAAATGAAATTTAAATTGGTTGAAGATTACGTATAAGAAACAATTTTTTCAACTATCTCAAGATCATAGTATTATGTTGATAATACCAGCAGCCTCTGTGTTTTCTTATCGAGAGCTATATTAAATTAAATAACTTCACCTCCAATCAATAATTAATTAAACACCAATTATCTCGAAACACCTTCCTAATCACTTTCAAATCGCCCTCCAAATTGCGCCTAAAACCTTTAGGCACTGACTCGAATACGCCGTAAAAAAGCCTGCCAATTGCTCGAAATTGTCATGTAGTTGGCCCCTTGCAATCGACCTAAACATACATAATCTTCCCGGAAAGCACCTTATAAACAAACAGGAAACAGTTTAATCTCCCCGAAAGTGCCTTGCAATCGATTTCGAAAGTCAAACAAATTTGTTTAGCTTTAGGCCCCAGAAACTTTTCGACGACTATGAATTTCAGCACAGCTTTAGATGTTGAAAAGTCACATTTAAGTTAAGTTCCATCGTTTGAGAGTTGTTCCTTGGTAGAGTTATGTCTTATTAAGTTAGCTATAAATATAAAAATTGAGCCCTAAAATGTTTGTCGTCGATTCACGCCTTAACGCATTCACCGATTTTAACCAAACTTTCACACATCTTTGATATTGGTCCATATACGGTTTCTGTGAAGTTTGGTCAAAATTAGACAAAGGGTCGTGGCACCGCCCATACAAAAAAACATTCACAATCGTATATCTAGAAAACCATCAAATCGATTGAGCTCAAACTTACAGAAGGTCTTAGTTATTGTCCCTGGAGTGGTCCTGTGAAGTTTGGTCAAAATTGGACAAAGGGCGCGGCACCGCCCATACAAAAAAACATTCAAAGCCGTATACCTCGAAAACCACCAAATCGATTGAGCTCAAACAGATAATCTTAGGTATTGGCCCTGGAGTGCGGCTGTGAAGATTGGTCAAATTTGGTCAAAGGGGAGCGGCACTTCACATACAAAAAAATATTCAAAATCTTATACCTCCTATACAAAAAACATTTCTATGGGGTGAAACTCGATAACTGCTGGCCCGATTTTCATTATTCTTTTTTTGTTTTGTTCGTATTGCTGTATTTCAGGTTTAGAAAGAAAGAAAATTCCACCAAGTCGATTTATTATCATTTCTCGCATTTTACGAAAGAACATTATTTCCTAAGACCTAAGCAATACAATTCTTGTGCACGGCAAAGCCGGGTGGGTACAGCTTCTTCGACAGTCTTGGAAACCAACGTTCTTAAAATTTGTAACATTGATATAAATAATAAAAGTCAAGCTATGAGTACACGACATGCCAAACACGACATACGCATGCCAGTCTGACGTCAATTTGACGTCAGAATATGTCACAAAAGTAAACATGCCGTGTACTCGGCATATTATTGACGCTGACATATATGTTGGCATGCGTCTGTCACTCATATGTCCGACTCAGAGTGGCATGTAAATTTCGGAGAATACAAAAAACATCGTGACATTTCGAAATAAATGCAGTATATACCCCAAAATATGGTTCGTCTTCTTTCTATCAAGCCTTAAAGTAACAAATTGCATCAAAGGATGGCTACGATAGGCTTGTTTTATTGGCAATCCATTTCAGTGAAGTAAAGTAAAGTAGAATTTTTAGCACGCAATTACAACAACTATATAGAGTCTCGAAAGTGTCAAACAGTTTGTAGTTGTTGTAATTGCGTGTTAAAAATTCTACTTTACTTTACTTCACTGAAATGGATTGCCAATAAAACAGACCTGATGTCAATGGATTAAAAAACGTTCAAGAAATCTTCAATTGAGTATAGATTTTACGCCAGTCACCGTCGACATACGAATATGCCAACTGTGAGACAAAGCGTGTACTCGGCATACTTTTCGCACATGCCACAATATAATAAAACGTGACATATTCTACTATATGCCGAGTAATTATGGTGACGTCAGAGTGGCATTCGTATGTCGCGTTTGGCATGTCGTGTACTCATAGCTTTACTAATAACAATTTAAATGTAGAATTACCCTATCGCTGTTGTAGAGTTATAGAGACGTACATATTTAAAAAAAAAACAATCGGCCCTAGCGAGGTATCTGCAAATCGTAAACAAATTCCGCAACAAATTCCTGTCGGAGCACATCGGAAGAAAATTCGTATAAAACTGTAAAAAATATCAGTAAAAACGCACTTAATCTGACTAAACGCAAAATGCCAGTGTGCGTCACATATTTGTCAGAACGAAGTTCCGAAAAGCTATTCCGAAGTATACCTCGAGGCCAAAATCCTTCGATTCGTTAGTGTCGAATATTTTCACTTATATGCCTACCGTTTGAAAAATAAAAATAAGTTGGTTAGTTTCTTAGTTCTGGTAACATGCTACTTTGAAAGGATTTTAGTCCAAAAACACAGGATATGAATGTATCTACCTGTGCTATGTACATACTCATATAATAGGTACCTACCCTCGTGCATTCTATACCAACATGTACATCCCTATTTTTCATTAAAAGACGTGAGAATATGAGGACAGACATTACCAGGATACATCTTTTACTTCACCCCCTAGAAGGGATTATGCTACTATGCATTCGATTAACATCATCGCTTCAGTCTAGACAGATTGAAGTATTTTTCTATTCCATTAATATGCAATTGACTGCATATTGAGCTTTCATAAAATTATTCATTATCTATCACAAAAAAAAAAAAATACCCTCAAATGGATTTAAAAATAATAATCTCTATCTGGTAACATTCTCGACTGGCCGTAGACAGTTTTCACACTCCCAAGTCCAACCCCCATCAGTAGCGAATTTTCGATAAAAGTACGATGTAGGTACTGCAGGCCGACGAATTAATAACTTTAAAAATTCCATTAAATAGTTGAAACAAGTCTGACTGTTCATGTGACAGGTATTTAATTTAGTGTTTGCTATTCATAACTATGCAAAAAAAAATTACAAATATCTTAAAATCAAAAATGTTTTCAATTCGACATTGGGGTGGTTAATTTCTTTTATTTATTTTTTGTAAATATAATTCAATTCTCCTATTATAACATTTTTCGCTGCAATCTGCGGTTCTCCGAAACTGGAATATGCGCAATATTCAAAATCTCACCCTGTACGTATAGCAACTTTATGTTAAAATATTTAACGGGCTTTTTTCTTCCCCGCAGACAAAGGGTGAATGCACAGTAGTACTCCTGCGCATTTAAATCGATCGGTATTTTGAGTATCTCAAATTTGGTAAAAGACTTTCCGCAGCGTGAAGCAGATACAATTGCTTTGAATGCGAAAAAAAAATTGTGATTACCATTTTTCAAATAAGATTTTACTAATACTCTCGGTAATATTAAATTCAGTTGTTATTTCGTTAAATGAAAACTTGATCTGAGACTCTTAAAATCTGCGATAACGGGTGGAAAATTCTTATAAATGTTTTACTCCTCCTCATTTCCTACTCTACATAGTGTCAAAATTAAATATATTTCCTGGGCATATATTTAAAAAGTCTTCGTGTTCATCAAATTTAGTAATATATTCGTTTTATTGGACGTAGAAAATTTTATTATTATCTAAGCTGTATTCTAGCGTATTAATAATATATTATCGAAACGACTTTAGTCAAATTAAGACGTGTGTGTGTGTGTGAATTTATAGTTTTCAGTATCGGAATTCAGCAAACAGGATAATGGGTACAGTTCTCAGTTTTAGTCCCCGAGAACGTCGCCCCGTATACTCAGCACATCATCATAGTCACCATTTTCATCGCCATCATCGTAATAGTGTCGACAATGGCAATGGCAATGGCTCCTGCAATGAAGCAACTTTGGAGACCTCGAGTGCTGCGGATTTCCCGCTAAATAATTTTTCATACGAGCAATTAAATAATGCAAAAAATCGGGAAAACGCTAAACCGATTTTTCAGCAATTGTCTAATAATAACTTTAGTCAATATAACAATAACGAAAATAACAATTTAGAACAAACGCATAATGTTCATACCAACAACAATATAAATAATATTATAAATAATAACAATAGCATCAACAATAATGTCAATAATATAAAATCATCAGAGCGTAATATTGACAGCTCGCGAATATTATCCGAGAAGAATGCATTGGAGAAGAATCTGAAAAAGCATTCGCTTTTCATAAACGCTTTGTCGTGGAAACGATTGGCAGCATCGCATAGCAGAAAGAAATTAGATAACAACAAAAATAAAGCTACCAATTTGCCAACTAAGCCGTCCATTGGGGATACATTACATCGTATCGAGGTTGACAAAAATAAAAATGTGCAGCAAAAAATCCAAGATAAGCAGCAGTTTCAAGAGACCCAAGATCAGGCTCAAACACAACATAGCCTCGGTCATCAGAATCAGAATCAGAATCAACAGAGACAGATTTTTTATACTCCCGGTACACCAAAGAGTATATTCTTGGCGTTGGACTTAGTTCGGGCAAATAATACAAATTCCACACAACTACAAAATAAATTGGCTCCAAAATTTCCTTTGTCGCTTCCATTGCAACTACCAGTGAAGAACTCTAGACCTCAAACTCAACATAACCATACTGGAGCTAGAAAAACTGTGATTCAGGTATGTAGTCGTAATAGCACTTATATTGTTTGTCACTAAATTTTATAAAAATATGTATTATAAAACACAACACTGTACTTACGGAAATATGAAATTCGAATCTGAGTTTTGTACAACCTATTTGAGATATTCCACCAATCGGCTTAAACTTCTTTAAGCTTTGGAATTCAAAATTTAATTGAGCATCTATATACTAAGTTATTTTCGTAGTTTTGGCCAAAAGATACTATCATTCCTAATTAGGTTTAAATTGATAAAAGCTACATGATTAGAAATCGGGGTGCCCCCGTTTGATGTAGGTAATTGCACTGACTTATTGTGACAAAATGGCGCCCAACGCGAGACTTTTCGATTATGCGTCGTCGTTCGTATATTGACATAATTTGTTTGAATCTAAGAAATGTGAAGCAGAATCGACATTGTTGCATATTTTGTGTTTTGGTTCTTACACTTATTGTTTATGTCCTGCTGTACCTTGCGGGGTTATAGGTTAGGTTAGGTTATAGGTAAGGTGGCTGTCCCAAAAAGGAGACACACTTAGACCATAATTAATTGGTCCATTGTGATACCACGAGAGGGGGGGGGGGGGGAGTTGCCAGAAAGATTCTATGTGCCAGGCATTACAAAGGGAATACCATTGCTATTTGCGAATTTGGGTGTCTTACCTCGTAGAGAGGTTTTTGGTGGTGATTGAGGCTGTCAAATTTTATATATATTTATATTTCCTGGTTGCGACTTAGTCTTCGGGTCCAGGTGGAGGGAACCGTAACCGTCTGTCTCCTGCCCATTGCTTCTGACACGGCCATCACTAAAGGAAGGAGCCTGATGGTGCGTGGCAGAAGTGGGTGATTGACACCAGTCAGCTTTGCTGATGCACCGAAATACATTAATTAAGTCCGTTAATGGATTGTCTGTTAGAAAAGGCTGGGGGTAACAGTAGCAGTTTGCCTCCCGTTTATTTCCTCTTGACGACCAGTCCACATGACAGAAACTGGTGCTGAGCAGAGAAGCTTAATTGAAGCACTTCGACCTATTGCTTGGTACCGAAACAAGATAGGTCGCGATTTGTCTTCGCTGAAGAAAGGCGAGGGGTGACCGAAACAGTCTAATCCCCCATTTGTTGCCCCTGACGGGGTCCTCGAACTGTCGAGACGAGGTTGATTGATGTATAGTCAGCTCCTCCAGTTTGCGGTTAGTCCTCGGGGAGGGCAAAGGGGTGACCGTAGCTGCTGTTCGTGCTTTTGACCACTCGCAGAGGTTATGTGTCTGCTCGTACTCGACTCATCGTTCCCAATGCTTCCTCCATGCCTGCCGTTCTTGGTTTCCCCATTGCGCTCCAGGGGTCAACATGTGTTTTGCACATGTGCGTTGCATTTGGTATTATTGAATATCTTGTGGTTGTGACCTTTTCGTTTGTTCCCAGCTTATGGCGTTACAATAATATGTGTGGGCACTACAATATCATAAAAGCCAATCAAAGAAGAGACAAATGATTTCCGACTGCTTTTGGACTAAAGTAGAAGGAATATTTTTCATTCAACCTTCAAAAACACTTTTCAAAAACGAAATCACGTGTCAGCCGTGTTCTCGCATATTTGTCGCACATGCCACAGTACTTATTACGTCACATATTCTACATATATGTCATGTAACATGTTGTGACGTCGGAATGACATGCGTATGTAGTATTTTGCATATCATGTCTACATAATGACCTTAGTTCGAGACTCATGTAGGTCGTCTAAACCTACAAACTACTAAGAATATTGTTCGACAGTTGAGACTTGAGACCACAAACGAGGTCAAGTACAAGTACAAGCTGTCTGTAAGTCTAGTTGCTTTGATATTTTCTTGTGAACACCATGCGACCTTAAGACAACTACAAGTTACATTTAGGTGAAAGAAAACGTCACAAATCAGACGCCAAGATAAGTGGCATGTCTTATTTTTTATTGGAACGATCTTCAAAAACTCAATAAGGATGAAAGGATCTGCCGCTCGATTTCTCCAAGCAATGTTATGCAATGCGACTTACCGATACTCAATTAATTTTTAATAATAAATATTTTTAGTCTCGAAATTACAGGAGCTTAGAATTGTAAAAAGTCCATCAAATATTACTCACCCCCAGTTTCACAGTGAAAGTTTACACTATAATTGAACTGAACCTGAACTTGAGTTTAAATTTTAAGTTCAACTCGTCCGATCTAACAATGTAATCTGTACTTCAGTTCAATTGAACTCAGTTTAACTAAATTGAATGAATAGAATTTGGCAGTATTGTACAGTACTTAGTTTTATACGACTTTTCCAAAATCATTCCTTGTCTTTTCTCTCAAAGAACACGCAAAACAAGGTAAAATAATTGTGTGTTTGACAATCGTTAGCTTTAAAATTTAAATGTTACTGTGTGAAGTGATATGCGGTTAAAACGGCAGAGTATAGTCGTTTAACTTATGTCTTTTTTGGGTGGTCGTCCTGAATCATCCGGAAGAACTCTCCGAATCGGGATGACAATCGAGCAAGAAAACAGAGTTTATTTGAGTTTGAAGTCTATGTGCCGTTGCATTTGTGAAATCCAAGCGCAAATGCATCATCATCATCACTACTTGATGATGAGGAAGATGGCGAAGAAGATAAAATTGGATTACAAATATTATTTTTCGAAATAATTTTATCTGATTTAAAATGCAAAACTATCAAATGCGACACAAAAAAATTACATTGAAGGATTTTGACGTTTATAGTGTATGCATGGATTAGTGCTTCTGATTTCGATTCTTAATTCAAATCCAGAAGCAGAATTCTCTTCTTTTCAGAAGAAGAACTAAATGTCAGTTGTGTACCAATCGAACGCTTTCAGAAGCGTTCGGATTGCTTCGGGACGGTTCTGGACGACCAATCGAAAACGACATTAAACTACAGAATGAGCTCTATGTTCAAGGTTTAAACAGAACTGTGAAACCGTATTAATTATTGAACTGAAGTTTAAAATTAAAGTGCAGTTTAAGCCGCCCATAGACACTACACTTGTGTCTGCACCTGTGTCGGTGTACGGAAATGTGTGCTGTGTGGGCTGGTGCACACACCGATTTTGGTGTCAGACACGGAGCGAGTAAAATCAAAAGTTTTTGATTTTTGGTGTCGGTGTCTCGATCGGTGTGATGTGTATGGCGGAATGCCACACCGGTGTCAGTACACCGGTGCAGACACAAGTGCAGTGTCTACGGGCCGCTTTAAACTTCCACTGTGAAACTTGGAGTCAAAGTTACAATTTGAAACTGAGTTAAGCAGAAGAAAGGATGTAGGTAGGTATGTCTGCCTATCATGTACCTCATCGAAGTCCCTGTCGTCGAGTCGAGTATAGAAAGATTGCCTATTTGTTTATGATATGAAAGTACTTTTTGCCATAACTATGAACATAATAAATTAGCAAAGTAATTTAGGTTTATGTAATATTTTTTTAAAGTTTTTTTTTTAAAATAAGATACATTAATTAATATATTATATACAACAAAACTTGTTTTTTTAATTTCAACTTTTCAAATAGGCATCAACTTCAGAACTACTTAAATGCCTGGGAATGTTTTTACACGAACGGTGTAGAAAATTAAGAAAATTTGAAGCTTGTGATGCTGTAATGTGGCTTCGATCTGTCGATAGATGTTTACTATTGCAGGGATGGCAGGTAAGAACTAGTTGTATTTAGATATACATAATTATATGTACATTATATCGCTAATATGCCAAAAGTACAAATCAATTTGCCAATTTGACGGGCACGCCCTTTGTGTCAATTGTGCAACCAATGTTTTTTCATTGTTTTTGTTTTAATTGTTCAATTCAAAGTTTGAAAAAATTTCAATGATGTTTCTCTCTTTAAATATAAATGGAAATATAAATAATTGTAATATGTATACCTAGGTACTTACCTCCAACTTTACATGTTTTTGTTCTTACTTCGCCAATAATGTTTGCAGCCTAGACTGACATTTCTTACTTCGAACTAAAACGAAAGCTGTTATTGTTGTAGCGGCTAGAACTTTATAAAATAGAAATAATTTTACTTATATTTTTCTTTGCAGGACGTTGCCTTTATTAATCCAGCAAACGTTGTATTTGTGTACATGCTTGTACGAGAATTAGTCGACGGAGACGAAACCAAAGAGTGTGAATTGCAAGCAACGGTTTTGACATGTCTTTACCTCTCATACTCGTATATGGGGAATGAAATAAGTTATCCTCTTAAACCATTTTTGGTTGAAGAATCAAAGGAGAAATTTTGGGACAGGTAATTATATTTTCTTGGCATTATAAAACTGAAGTTGTTTACCGTGTGTCTGTGATGGAGTACTACCTATGTGACGAAATTTTGTTTTGCTCGGTCATGCGAATGAGATAATCCAACCCCTAAATTGACCATGTGAACAATTTTTCAGTTGTCGTATACGGTTTTAAACAATGTAGGTATGTTCACCCCTTTTCCCGTTGGCATTTGTCGTAAAAGAATCGTAGGTATTTCACTTCGCTTTTTAGTTTAACTTTTTTTGACAAATGAATTAAAATGATAGTGAACATGTAGAAAAGAAAATGAAATTGTTAACAAAAGTTAAAAAAAAAAACGAAACATGAGTCGTATACCTACAACAAACGCCAACGGAAATAGGGGTGATTATCTCACGGGCAATTAGTTAATTTCCGAAATTTAAGCAAAACTAAATGGCATACATATTTCATTCGGTGCGGCGCTAGAACTCTAACAGGAGTTTCTAAATTTTGAATATTGTATGCACACTAGGCATTTAGCATCAGTCAATGAAACAAGGCCAATGAATCAAACATGACAACTAGATGACATGATTCTTGTTGGAATACACCTTTAGGGTCCCACCAAATTAAAATACAAATGTATTTCTGTCTTCTGCAAGCTTTTCAAGTGTATTTAACACCCATCTTCAGCGCAAACTGGAAGAAGGGAATATTAACATTTTATAACATATTTTACTAACAGAATTACCAGAAAAACAAATAATTTTAAGACAGAAAAACAAAACAAACTAAAAACTATTGTGTCAAGTTGTTGACTTGACTTTAATTAACGTTGACTGAATGTAGTTGTTTCTGTTTAAAAATGGGTGGGAAATTTGAAAATTTGTGATTAAATTGGTACTGGGTCTGAGTTTATTGAATATGTTTTTTTTTGAATACAGTAACTCTCGTAGGCATCTAAATAAGTCAGATTGCTGTTATTCTGGATCTTTTAAATTTATTCTTTGTAAATTTTTAATTTAATCTGGTGGGTCCCTAAAGGTGTATTCCAACAAGAATCATGAATTCAGACTCCACGACATTCACATTCAACAACAACAACAACTTTAATTAGATGACTATTTTATTTCCATCAATTATTGTCAAAATATATTTTATTTAAACCAACATAAACTTTTTTTTTTTAGATGCCTGCTAATCGTAAATCGGCTAAGTGGTGAAATGTTGCGCATAAATGCTGAACCAGGATTTTTCACGGAAATCTTCACAGAATTAAAATCCTGTGGAATTTGTTCCAGAAAAAAATTACCAAATGATGTCTCGAATTGCACAGCCTGACATAAATATTCTCGTGAAGTTGTCGTAAGACTCTCAGCTGCCAGCAGAATGCAAAATTGTCATCATCGTGCAACATTGCAAGAACTGGCAACTGTCGTCTAATTATAAAATTTATTTTAATTTAAGAGGAAACAATCGAAATGAAATAATTAACATTGTTAAAGTAATAAGACGTAATAATACAGAAATCAAATATACTCATACTTGAAAATACTTCAAAATATTACATTACCATTGTCTTGATATTATACATTATAAACGAACCAATAATGGATAAAATTATCATTTTATTTTATTTTTTGTAGTTTATTTTATGAATATTTCAATTACCAAGCGTTTCGTTTACTGATGTTTTCAAAGAAGAACAACAATAAAAAAATAATCCGTAAAAAAAACAAAACTCAAAAGAGAATTATTATTGCTTGATTGTCATGAAATACATATTATTGAAAAATGTACGAAATACAAGTAGGTACATACTTATTAGAGTTTAGTATTGTCTGCAGAAATGGTTTTTATTTCAGTAATTAAAATTGTTCAAAATCATCTACTTTCTTATTATAACATTAAATAAAAATTGATAGAATAGCACACACGATTTTAAATTTATTTGTAAGGATTTCAACAAGCTTTGAACAAGCTGCCAGGTGCTTGTACCCACCATTAATAAAGTGTGCTGGCCATGTAGTTAATAGGTTAGGTAGGTTGGGTTACCTTACCTATACACCCTAAATATGACAGAGGCAAAGCATCGTACAGAATAACTATAGTTAAGGCTATCAGTCTCAGTATAGCTTGTACAAACTGTGAAATTGCGCTTGCTTCTGCAACAGCTAATGGGGCGCCACTTACAGCGGGTTCATTTTCTTAAGCACGGTTTATGAAATAGGTATGCGCTGAATGAGAGGTATTATGTTTAACGCAGTTTTTCCACTGCTCCACCTCTTGCCAATCTGTAAATATGCGAGAGTATAGCACAACATGTATATAAAGCTGTTTAAAATGCTGAGAACTTTTGTTCGATTATGGGCCCTTTTTGTGATTGTCGATTAGTGATCGTCACGACAATTGTCGATTGCGTCGATTGATTTTAGCTGTTCGTACGCACAAAACAAAAAAGTATCGACCAAACATTTGTAATCGACTACAAGCGACTGTCAAATCGACAATTATCAATCGCAATCGACAATCACAGTTGTCGATCGATCGACAGTTGTCGCTCAACAATCAACTATCGACACTCACAATAGCGGCCTTAGTCTCCGTTTGAAAGGAAGCAATTGATATTACTCTACCTACTAGGAAGCAAATCCAGTAGGTATTATCCATTTTACTGGAATTTCTTCCACTTCCGGAGAAAGTCGAGAGTGCACTTCAGCGATGAGGAGCTTACAATATCAGCACTCACCACATCAGCGCCAAATATCCGCCACCTGATCCAAGCAAAGGCAAGACAATAACAGAGGAAATGATCCCAAGTATCGTCGCCTCCTCCACAAGCGTCGCAGACATAGGTATCACTTAAGCCTAGCAGTAGCACTATACATAGATGCTTTGCTTAACAAAAGCAAAGTGCCCCGTAAGAAAGACAATAAGTACAGTCTTTTCTGCTGAGAGACAGCAGGAATGCCGCAGAATTCTTACTGACCTTCGGGACCGGGAGCATTCGTTACTGATATACCCAAACCGATCGCAACCTAATTCTATATGTAATTCTATTTGTGGACAAAAGGTAGAAATGTGTGTGCTCAAGTCCATCAATTTACCCGTTTATAAGCACGTCATTTACTTCTTAATTTATTTATATGAAACCAATTAACAACTTTAATCGGATTTAAGTTATTCATCTAAACGCGGATATAAAGATTGTGAGTATTTTCGTACTCTCGTAAACACTGTTTAAAGTATCGAATAGCCACACTTTTGTTGTTTTCCTTTATAATAAAACGTATCTGTCAATCCATTCTAAGAAAAAAAAATTTAAAATAATCGTTTACCTATTTCGGTTTAAAACGTCATTCGCCATATTGTTATGTTGAATTCGATTGGCAATCTGAGATTTTTTAAGATTTCTCTAGATTTCATCTGGCCAATCGAACAAAAAGAAGTATACTGCGCTGTTCTTTGTTGGTATTGGTGGTGTGCCTGCCAAAAGTTGTTTACCTTTTTTGTTGTGAAGATTTTTTTTTCATCATAATGTAAGTGGATTGGTAAATCTCGAGCGTCTCTGAGAAAAAATCTAGATTCGCAAAAGTGCTCTCGACTCTGAAAAAGATTGCTTTTTTTTGTACCAAACGAACGAAAAAAGTGATCTCGGGAAAGAAAGAGTGCTTTTTTCTGGCGAATCGAAATTAACATTACAATTCAGCCGACTAAGGACTTCCTACATGTTTTTCCGGTTCCGGTGATAAAAATAACGGATTTTGAAAGCATTTTATATTAAGGCAGGAAAGCTAAAAATGAGGTTTGATTAATAACAACATCCAGTACAGTTGCATTATGCTTGAACACAAAAATTTACATTCCAAGTAAAGATCATATTAATGTCTTTTTTTAATTGAATAGGATCATAAAACCTAATGGATACCTAGGTAGGTATATTTCCAATTTGTGTAATTGGTGTGCCCTCTATCGGCCAATAGATAACCTATTCCGTATTGTTCTCATTGAACATAGATTTCATATTCTAAGACAACTGACAATGAAAATGACAGCAGAACTCTTTAGATACCTTGGATTCGCTTAGTAGGAAAAGAAATTACCATACTCACCTCGATTCCCATTAGATATCCACCACTTTGTCACCTTATTTGTTGTCATTTCGCTGCACGATTAAAGTATAGCACAAATTGCTAAAAAATACTTTGACTTTTAAAACAGCATTAGTTGATTTTGGCGAAAATAATTGATGTTACGAAATCATAGCGAAAGTCCTAAATAAATCACCGTAACCCAAACACAAAGACTCTTTAATTCGAAATGAGTTGGTATTAATCTTAACTTCTTTCGGCTGAGTGAGTTATTTTCTCGGCTGACTTTACTTAAGAGCTCGCAAAAGTCTGACAAACATACGATTAATGCCTCATGTTCCTAGAAAATTAGGTTTGAAGTATGTATATATTTACGGTATGAATTTGGAACCGGATGTGTACCGACCAAACAGAGGAAACAGAGTACCGTCCCTAGAATTGGGGAGTTCCTATAATGTTGTTAATTTTGCCTTGTGAGTACAACATTAAGTTGAGATATTAATTTTATAGCATCTTTTAAAGCGAAACAGATTATAAAAATGCTACCTACATAAAAAATTATGAAACGTAAAAATATAATTACTAGCCTCTGAACTCGAATGGTACGTTACAATATGCTGTTCCACACAAAGCCTTCCCATAAAAGTCGTATATAAGTCGGTCGAAAAGGGGACATTTTTAGGTTTGTTGAAAGAAGCATGGTAGATTACACACAAAATCGACTTGTCTCGCTCGACACGACTTTTCTGGAAGGGCATGTGTGGCCCAGTCAGTCATGCAGACCATGCAAACCTATCACCATTGACATACTGTATATGGACTGCTAGTGAAATGTCAGTTTCATACAAACCTGCGATGAAAAATGAAGCAAACATAAGCACTAGCCCTTTTGGTTCAGTGCGGCGAAAGTAGGAAAGAGGTTTGAACCCCTGGTCAAAATTGTTATTTTTTACATAGATCAATGTGTTATCCATTGCAGAAACATTGCAACTGCGCAAAAATAACGACATATTCAAATTATTTCAAACGTTCTATAACAGATGGGCACACTCAACGCTCAAACAAAATCACACAAATTGCTCGATGACATTTGAGTGTTTTCGTTTCTCTCCGCCGTGAAATAAAAGAGCTAGTGCTTATGTTTGCTTTAACGAAAAATTGGCTGATAGCAGTCCATGTTTAGCAATAGAAGATAATATATTGCGCATCCCGCAATGGCGGCAAATTGTGACTGTGCAATAATCGTTAAGAAATAATATGCGCACGCATGAGATATGGCTGACAATTTTGACAGATGCACAGAACGAAACGAAAATGAGTTCTCGGAATATATTACCTTCTATTCATATACCTTGCATGTATAGTATGTCAATGTCTATCACGTAAGATGACAGGGATGGATGGTTAATAGTCTACTGACGGTAAATGACAGCAACACACTGGTCTGGCGTCTTGTTTACGTGATATGGTTTATGAGAGGAAAGCGGGTATTTTTATAGCGATGGCCTAAGGATTTTTTCCTATAAAACAAAATGGCTTCCGGAAGTAGTTCGTGAACAGACAATAGTTTGTTTATTTCCTTTATAAAGGAATGATTGTAAACAATAAACTTATATGACAAACGTTATAATTCAGTAGGTAATGGAAAAGTTTTTCAGTTGACTGAAGAAATGTTGTTCATCGGAACTTACGTTTTTATCTGTTTTATATATCCATAATTCGACCATGAAACTTATGTCACAATTTGCAAACAAGTTCTAACACTTCCTATAATATTGACTCGTACGAAAACTGCAAATAGTTTCTTTGGCTATTTTGCTAACATAGACATGAGAGTGTTAAAAAATTAGTTTCCGACAACGTTAGTGTCAAATGGGAGAACAAAAAAAAATCAAGTGACAGCTAAATAGCTTGTAGGAAACCAATAGCATATGTTTTTGTCAAAAATTGTTGGAATGTTTATAATAAATAGCAAATACAGGAAGAAAAGATTTTAGAATTGAAATTTAATATTTATAAAAAAAAATGTTCAGCTGTCAACAAATTTGTGTAACGGGTCCAGAGGATGTGTTTGTTGTGTGTGTCCGTGCGCGTGAAGCATAATGCACGCTTGAGGGGTCCCTCCCTGGCCATATAGAATCTGCTATTATTTTCCGGAGTGTCTATTCGCCCGTTCATTTTGACAGATTTTGTACTGAACTGACGTTTACCGATTTTCGGGAAACGACTACGTAATCAACGTAACGTCATCGTATTTTCATTAAAAACTCTTTTATAAAGATAAAAGTTGATCCTAAACGTACGGCATAATGTCCGAAAATGATTATACTGGAGTTTAGAGTCCTTGCCGCGAGCGTAGCGAGCCACATACCCCAACTTGACGCAATATAAACTTTGACATTTCGTTACATAGTCGTGTCCCGAACAACGGGCGAATAGCAACAGCCATTATTTTCCTGTCGTTCATACTAAAATATAGTCCATTTGTGACAGAGATAAGCTTCGTAAAATGTTCTAAACTCCAATCTCAATAATTTTATTTCCCCCTAAAGCCTTTAGCAGATTGGATAATTTCACCTCGGAGCTGGATAATTGTTTGGTACTTTACTCTTCAATATGTCACATTCGCGTAATTGACACACTGCCATAATTGCTGATATATTTTTTCGCGTAACACCAATCCAAACAAGTAGATATGTATATTTTTTATCGGAGAGAATGAGAAAGATGTAATATTTTCAAGGTTGTAACAAAGCTAGAAAGATTTTTGCACTACATGCTCTTTTTGCTGAATATGCAGTTTTGTTAGCAACAGCGCTCATATTATCAGCCATATGATATTGTTATCAGCCATCTCGCTTATCATATGAACGCTACCATGACCCAAATTAGATAAAAAAAAGAAAGAAATAATACACCTACGAAATCCGTAGACTGTCATTCCGAGTATTTTTTTCCGTCTTTCTGTTCTTTGAGTCATATTTTCTGCTGCAATTTAATGAAGTTGCGTTGAAAGTAAGAGAGTTTTGTGATGAGCGGTTTAGGATAAGTCGTGATAAAAATAGAAAACCGATTGGAATCTATTCGAGTTGATAATATTCAATAAGAAAATCTTTATGGAAAAGTAAAAGGAATATGATTGTGCAAGAATTACGAATCACCTTCCGTGTTTTTTGCTTACAAGTAAATAGGGAGCAAAATACCAGCGAAAATACACTCTTGCAATCGCATCTAAATTTTCTCTCACTCTTATACCTACGCCTACACACCATTTGTATATATTTTTCTTATGCTGTCTTATTACAAATCGGCTGGCAGCATCGTCGTATTTCTTTTCCAACATAGAAATTCCACATAAACGTATAATTTTATCATTGGCGATGCGAAACAAACAAATCGATTGTTGAATTAGAATCGAAAAAATGTGATTTTAATTGTAAAAATACACAGGTGAAACGTAAGTTCAATACGAGAATTTTTTTTTAGTGAAATGTACACTACCTGAGAAAATAATAAATTTTTTCTTGTGCTGTGGTACTCTTGTTTTGTTTAGTTTCCAATGAGTGTTCTTTTGTTCTGTTATGACTTGCTCTCTATGTTGTTATATAGTATTTAGTATATTTTTTTTCTGTTGGTGATGAAATGATTAACCATTTATAAAATAACCATACAAGAATGAAATTCTAAAGAAAAAGACATAAAAACGAAAAATGTTATTTTGACATGTCGCCCCTCGTTGGCTAATGTGTGCCTTGAAGCGCTTCGCTCCACCATTTCTATGTATGGATATTGATGTATTGATAGCGCGACTACACGATATATCATTATGTGTACATATGTATAGGTGGATAAAAATGATTGCTTTGTTTTACGATGGTATTTCTTGCCATTGGAAATCTGATTAACGAAATGTAATTTGTTTTTTTTTTTTTATTTGTTCACAGAAAATCGAAATGTTTTATAAACATTTGAAACTGCAATAGATTCAAAGTAAAATTAAACAAATTGTGTATGTGATGTGCCGTCCTTTTATGTACTAAGTACAGAAAAACTATGCTTTTGTTTTCGACTGTCGTTTATCCGCTCTGTATTGTCAGCATAATTTCGGTGCTTAGAAGTTTACTTAATCAAAAGAAAGAAAACAACATTCGTGTAATTTAATGATATCACTACCCTGCTCCTAGGCGATACAGTGCTCAGTCCTTATTTGTGTACTTGGAACGACTTTTGTTTTGTATATTCTGTTACTGTTACATATATGAATACATCTCTATATATTTATTTATACATATTTCATATTCCTTTTGTATAATTTCTCCAAAAAACAAAATTCTCATAAATTAAAAAAAAAAGTATACAATACAAAAAAAAAAAAAAAGTATCTACCATAAAAAAATTCTTAATAAAACAATAAGATCAAAACAAACTAAATAATTATGTGTAATGTACCACCAAAGTTCTATCAAGTTTGTCGGTTGTGCCTCAGTCTGGTCAATGACTACGATGTTGAAAAGCTAAGCATTTTCGATTATTCCCTAAATAACAACGCAAACGTGTTCAATCAACAACAACTACAACACCAACATCATCTAAACCTGAGGCCACAGCATCTCCACCATGTTCAAAATGATAAGCTAGTTATGGGAAATGGTGTGCTTCCCACCTCCTCATCGCAATCGCAACTTCAGCCACAACATCAATCGACAGATAAAGCATCATCTTCATCATCTATACCATTACCACAGATACCTGGAAATACAACAATCCCAAGATCCTTAACAGCTATCGAGTCTGTTGACAACAAAAATGCAGCCAATAATAAAATTAATGGTGGACGAGATTGCATTCGAACATCGATTCACCGAAGAAATGACGAGTTTTCCGTGGAGGAAAACCTATTGGGATCGGCGATGTCGTGTACATCGCCAAGAACAACAGCAACACCCTCATCATCATCGACATCGTTGGCATTGGTTAATCATACACCATCGCCCACATCAATATCAACATCAACATCAACAGCAAGAATTAAGTTAGAGCCTACTGATAAAGCACCACCAGATGAAACAGAACAGGGAATGCGTGTGGAACGAACACTATTAGCTGACACTCAGCAGAATGATGATGTCAAAAGTAATAGTACTTTTACCGTTGCTAAAAAGAATGAAGACGGTGATTCATCATCTGATATTATCGGACAGATATACAGCTGCCTCTCAATTAAGGTAAAGAAATATACACGAATATTGTTAAACTAAACTACCTAACACACATTTTTCACTACCAAATTTCAAGTTTTCTTTCTTCTTTTTTTTTTTATACATACCTATATATTTCTTTTGTACTCTTTTGTTGGTGTAGGTATGAAAGAATAATGGGCTTTTTTTCTATTCGCATTAACTTCTTACTTTAGTTACAGAATTGTCTTATAATCTGTATATCCACGTACATTATGTACATGTGTACATTTATTATCAAAATTTAACATCAGACACAGTAGCTTTCACGTGTGCAAATTCGATTTTTCGCAAAGTGTATTTTGTAGTGATAGTAGCTGCCTACGCAAGTCAAATGATAATAATGCGTTGTAGATGTAATTTATAGTTGTAGGCTTCTTTAAAGCATTTTAATGATGAATAGAATTTGGACTTTAAGCTTAGACAACATTTTGTTTAGTGCGGTTTTAATCCATGACATGACGCAACGCAATCTCTAGTAATAGATATAATGCGGTGAAATTTGTTGAGTATAAAACATGTTTCGGAATAAAATCAGCAATCAATTCCACGAACTTCGGTTTCCCTTCTCTTCATCATTAGTTCAGTAGGGTTAGGGTTTGGCGCTGCTGTCGCATAGGTCTGCGTAGACCATTGTCTTTGGTTTTGCTGATGCCTTCAAAGAAAAGGCAAGAGATGAAATAGAGTGGCCATCATGCTGCTTAGTGCCTAGTGTTGTATGACATGATATCCTTTTAAACCAAATATTTAGATGGAAACAGCTACTAGATACAGTTCGCAAAAAACGCCTTTCTAATAGTCGTGTCAAATGCTCCGTTATGACTCATGGTTTATTTACTATTAGAAATGATAATCTATCCTTAGACTAGCTGCCGCCAGCAGCTTTTTTATACCCTCCACAGGAAGGTATATTCACTTTGTCATTACATTTGTAACGCCAAGAAGGATTCACCGGAGACCCTATAAAGTATATGCATTCTGAATCAGGATCACATTCTGAATCGATTTAGCCATGTCCGTCTGTCTGTCTGTCCGTCTGTCTGTTGAAAACACGATAGCGGCCAAACGAATCGACATAGGCAAATGAAATTTTGTGAGAAGACTTCTTTTTACCCTCGTCAGGTTGGTATTGAAAATGGGCTATGTCGGTCAAGTAGTTCTGGTACCTCCCATACAAAACCACTATTAGACCCATGTGTCTCTCTGTCTGTTGAAAGCACGATAGCGTCAAAACGAATCAACTTAGGTGAATGAAATTTTGTGAGAGGACTTGTTTTTAGAGTTGTCAATTTGGTAATTAAAATTGTCTATGTCGGTCAAGTAGTTCTGGTACCTCCCATACAAAACCAATATTAGACACATGCCTGTACCTATACAGTATATACAGTGGAGGGTATCAAAGCATGGGCCAGGCCGATGATAACACTTTTACTTGTTTTTGTTTGGAATAATTTCTCTGTCCCTCTGCATTTTGTGCGTCTAGATCAGATCTGGTGTTTGTCTACTGATGAGCCCACCCACCACATAAGGGCGAAACGCATTACTGGAGTCGAGGCCAACACAAATTGTGATGAAAATCGTACACTCCACCGTTATTCAATTCGTAAATATGTTTATGATGATTGAAAGTAGTTTGATTTCTTTTTTTCACCGCTCAGGAAAACGTGCTGTGTCACAAGCTCGCTCTAGAAGAAGTGGTGGGATTTTGTAAGGCGAAAAAGATAGTCTCCTCCAATGCATTATTTTAAGCTCCTGTTCTTATCATACTCTGTCCTAAGTGTGACTTTTGTTGTTCAACCACCAACGTGGTTCAGAATTTAAATAACCGCTAGTTTGATAAATTAAGGACAATACAAACTCAAAATTAGACCGTTTCCCAATACATAAGGACTCTTATAACGAATTTAAGTTCTCACGTAGTAAAACTCAAATCTTTAAATGTTATCAGTAAGCTACTATTTTTGAGCTTACCCAGGGAATGGAAGTACATAATTCTTTTTATGTTAATGTGCAAATCACTTTCAATCGTTTGACAGAACTTAAATGGCTTTCCTTTATATTTCAAACTAAATCCGAACGTATCCAAAGAAAGTCTTAAGATTTCATCCTTTCTAGACTCAATTATTGCAAGATGACTTTTTTTTATTAGTATAGTCTATGGTGATAACCCGCAGTCTGTCGCGGAGCTGAAGAAAAATATCCGCAGACATCAGAAGCCTCTTACGCTTTGAGCTCAAAATGGATAAACTTGTAGGGAGATCTTATATGATCAGTTTTTTTTTTTCGTGGTATCACAATGGACCTATAGTGTGTTTCCCAACTGGCAGCCACTTTCAACCAACCATTTACTTTTGAAAACATAAATCCGCCATCTGACACCCCTGTACTTTACTTTGCTGAGATAAAATAGACGTTCTATAGAACCTACTGCCATTATCACAATAACCAAGTTATGCAGTTACTACTACATCTGACGATCATTTTGAAAATATGTACATACTGTAATGAAAATCAAAAAGAATACATGTGCCCATGCCCATCCTTCTTAAATAATGATTTTAAAAATCATTTAAAATCAACATAAAGTGTTTATCTTCTAAATTGCAGTTAATAAAGAACATATTACGGCTAAAATTCAATGAAAGAGATTCGAAAGACTAAGGTTATTCAAACGAATAAAGAAAATATAAAATTTCTTATTTAACAATTGAAATATGTACTATACATGGACTGCTAGCAGCCAATTTATCGTTGAAGCTAACATAAGAACTAGATCCTTTGGTGCACGGTTAAGACAAGCGAAAACACTCAAATGTCATCGAGCAATTCGTGCGATTTTGTTTGAGTGCTGAGTATGCCATCTGTTATAGAAAATACTTAATAATTTAAATAAATCGTTGTTTGCGCAGTTGCAATGTTTCTGCAATTGATGGCACTGTGTTCTATGTAAATAAATGTGCACGACTGAGTCGCACGTAACTTGTTCGTTTAATGTGATAATCTCGCAGAATCTCGGAGTCATTTCAGCAAATTTTACGTTTTACGTTTAAAATACCCACTCAAGATGTACTCAGGTAACTGAATCCTTGTTAATTAACAACGTAATACAATGTGCTACATAAATATACGTATTAGCTTCATTTCACCCTGAGCCTGAGGCCTGAACTGACACTTGAAGGAGGCAAGTAGGCGATGAATTTCAAATTATATTGCCATTGCCACTGAAGTTTTGGCCTTTACAAAAATACACCGTGTTAATACAGATCGGGATTTGGGTAGTCATTTTTGAGACGGAGTGTCTATTCGCCCGTTCATTTTGACAAATTTTGTACTGAACTGACGTTTACCGATGTTCGGGACACGACTACGTAATCAACGTAACGTAATCCTATTTTCATTAAAAACTCTTTATAAATATAAAAGTTGGATTCTGAACGTACGGCATAATGTCCGAAAATGATTATACAGCGGACGCTCAAAAATTAGAACCACTTTGTTCCTGGGGTAATTCTAATTTCCGAAATGTTCTAATTTCTGGACGTTTTTTTAGTTCAAGTAAAAAGTGCAAAAGGAGTGAAACTACCTCCAAAATTTACTATTTCCACATAAATGTCTTTTATTAATTAACAATAAATTTTATAATTTGGTAAACCATCCATCACTTGTACGGAACGCATTTTCCTCTTTATTGAGATACATATACTTCACCAAAAATTTACTTAGCTTTCGCTTTTCATATTGGTCCAGTCAATATGCACTTCTTTTCAGGTTGATTTAAAAATATATGAAATAAACATATATAACATGTACTTTCAATATTTGAGAAAAAGACTGCGCCAAATCTAGACATTGTAGCGGGGTGAAACTCAGAAAAAACACTGTTATTTATCAAAACAAAACTTTTCTTTATTTAATGGGTTTAATTTTTCAAAAAGGTTGTAAACAAAATAACTGGTCCGACAATATTGCAGAAGCGTACTAATTGTCGCAGCACAGCAACACTGTCAGTTCAAGGATCAATAAAGATCACGCAGATCCAAACAGTGATGCAATGCTGCTGCCGGTCCAAGGATCAATTAAGATCACGTAGGTCCAAGCAGTTTATAGTACCTTCTGTTCTACTGCCAGAACACGAATGACAATTCAATGAAAAATGCAAGTCCTTTTATACTAATTCGAACTATAAACGTTTAGATACATATGTATATTGTAAAACTACAGGCGACAAAGTGTCGTCGTCATGCTTAATGCTTATGAGAATTAACTTCGCACATTGACAGTTATAAAAAAAGGAGAATACAGTATGTTTGACAAGAAAACTTTAAAGTGTGTGTTACAAGAAAAAAGGACTTTGACTATAATTAATGTTACAATTCAAGATAATGGTAGTCAATATAATACAATGCAAATAATAATAATACAGGCCGCTACAACATGCAAATAAAATATTCGCAGGCGTTGAACCAAATACATAATATGTCAAATATGTACTTGAGTATGGCAAAAAGAAACGTGAAGGAAATGACCACGTACATAATTTGGTGATTCCCCTTTTCATTTTTGCATTGTTGAAGCAAAAAAAAATATATAAAAATGAAAATTCACCAATGTGTAAAAAAACTAAGAAAAAAATTTTAGAGCATTCAATGCATTAAAAACTTAGGTTCTAATTTCTGGAAGATTCCAATTTCCGAAAGTTCTAATTTGTCAGCGCCCGCTGTACTGCAGTTTAGAGTCCTTGCCGCGAGCGTAGCGAGCCACATTCCCCAACTTGACGCAATATAAGCTTTGAAATATCGTTACGTACCCGTGTTCCGAACAACGGGCGAATAGCAACAGCCTTTTTGAGAAGGTATTACTATGGATTTAAGAATTACTTGCCAGTTACATTTTTATCATAATCGAAAATGGCGTTTTTGAGATATGAACAGTTTTTTAAAGTATTATTATTAGACAAAGACTAACGAAGTCACTACAGTCTAAAAGCTAGAACGGATTCAATGTATATTCCTTTCACCTGTTTTTGATTGACACTATTGAGCCTAAAAGAGCATTCAGCATGTTTCTAGACGACATGTTACCGGAATATGGCTTTCATAAAAACTTTAAGGGAAGAATGAAAAAAATAAAAACCCAGTCCATTGCGACTTGACCTAGTCTGGTACACAGACAGTTCCAAGATGGATTCAGGGACTGGATCTGTCATTTTTGGAGAATCGCCTCAAGCGAACTTTTTTCAGGCCAGCCTAGGCAAGTACTCGTCCATATCCCAGGCACTGAACCAAAAGGGATAGTGCTTATGTTTTCCTCATTGTCGGAAAGTTGCGTTAGCTACAATTTTTATTCAAAAGTTACATGTCATTTTATTTGTATAATATGTAAACAAGTCTAATTATTTAATATCTAATTTATAAATATTTAGAATCATCTACCAACATTAAATAAAAACATCAATTGCAGTTGCTAGATTTGGAGTACTGGCTTAATATTAGTCGTGGAATGTACATATGAATATGTATTTTTAAAAATTGATTTATATTTTGTTTCAAAAAAAAAAAAAGTCAATTCTGTAGAGCTTTCATTTTTTATTATTATTTTTTTCACAATACAAAAAATGTGTTTTATTACAATTATTTATTATGTATGTATGGTATCTGTTATCATAGTTATTGTTTTACCGCCTAATTAATATTTCTATTAACATTAATAATTTTTGTTTTGCCACTTTATGTTTTAATTTTATTATGTTGTTATGATGGATATGTATGTTTGTACTACTTTGCTGTAATAAAGTAATGACATTTTGTTCGGTGGTTGGTGTTTGTGGGTGTGTGCATGTAATGTATGGAATAAATTAATGTAAGTGGGCCCGTTGCGTTAAATAATGATCTTCGGTCTTATTTTATGGAACTCCTTCGGTGGATCCCGCTCCGGCGTCTATATTACATTTGTAACGTTTATTGTATTTAATTTGTCCAAAACTAAACTGGGGATAACTGGTGATGTGCATCGGCAAATGGTACGAAAAAAGGGGTATGTATGGCTAAAAACAAAAAAAAAAACGCAAGTTCAACTTTAGGAAAATAATCTAAGTATACCCGAGTCGAATACAAGTCATGGGTTTTATTACCAAAACAATGGGCCTTTTCACATACATAAACACTGAATGCTAAGCGAATGTTAAGCGAAGTTACAAAGTTTATTTTCGACAGCAAAATGCCCAAAAGTGAGCTAAAAAAATCCGATTAAATAAATAAATCTGTTCAATAAAGAAAAACGTAGCAAATATTAAATTTGTAGAAGTACAGCTTCGTATTGCATGAAACAGCAGATGTTCTGCCTACAACACAAATAAGGTTTGCATAATCAAAAGGTTTACTTTAAGTTTATTGCATTCATTCTCTGATTTTGTAACTTTTCACAAGTTTATTCCACCTCGAAAATAAGTGTAGAAAATCGTGTTGTTTTAGTAGCGCCTCGTGAAAGAAGAATCAGAACAGTTTCAAACAGCATTTCATTTCCGGGGTAGACCTGGGCATCAACCAACACGCCTCTTCAGTTAGCGCGATTTTTGGCTAACTGCCTCCAGTTGCGCACTCGGTTGAGATTCCATTCTACTTGCGCGCGTCACCTAAGGCGAGTTCTTCCTCTAGTGCGTTGTCCCTCCGGGTTTGCATCGAAGACTTTACGGGCTGGAGCGTTGGTATCCATTCGCTCTACATGTCCCAGCCATCTTAGACGACTGATGCGTACTTTTCTGACCAGGACGATGTCGCTGTACAGCTCGTAGAATTCGCTGTTAAGTCTCCTCCTCCAAAGCCCGTCAACGCAAAAGGGACCGAAAATCACTATAAGAATTTTGCATTCGAAGCGACCAAGGATAACGCCTCTGATAATGTCCATGATTCTGGGCCATAAAGCAAGACTCTGCAGTCTTATATAGAGTCTCCTTAGAGTTTCTCGACAAGGCCTTACTATTCAGTTGCCTTCTTAGACAAAAGAAACAGCGGTTGACAAGTGTAACTCATCGTTTAATTTCTGCTGTGGTCATCAGAGTTTACAACGCAGTCGACAAAGTTCCTAACCACCTCAAACTGTCCATCGTGACGTTTTGTCCGATTCGTCGATGTTGTGCGTCCTTTCTTGTTGACGGCAAATAACTTTTTTTTTGTTTTGCACTCATTCGCCGCCTTTATACTGCATTGAAGCGCACCAGTGACAGTTCGCTGTGTTCTGCCAATGATGTCAATGTCGTCAGCGTATGCAAGTAGTTGCACAGACTTTTGGAAAATTTTGCCTCCGGTATTGGCTTGCGAGTTTCGCACAATTTTCTCAAGAATGATGTTGAAAAAGTCACATGACAGCGCATCACCTTGTCTAAAACCTTTTTTGACATCAAAGGTCTCGGTGAGATTGTTTCCGACCTTTACGGAGCAGCGAGCGTTCTCCATCGTCATTCTGCACAATCTGACAAGTTTGGCAGGGATGCCAAAACTAGACATGGCTCTATATAACCTGTTCCTATAAATGCTGTCTTATGCGGCCTTAAAGTCGATAAACAGGTGGAGGGTATCGAATTGGACTTCTTTAGTTTTCTCCAGGACTTACCGGACCTAAAACCGCACTGATAGAAGGTATAATCAGTTCGTTGACAAATGGTTTCAAGCGTTCACACAGTACGGCCGACAGGATCTTGTAAGCGATATTAAGGAGACTGATCTCTATAGTTGGCGCAATTTAGGGTCTCCTTGTGGATCGGCATACTATCCTCTGACCAAGTCTCGGAGACGAGTTGGTGTACCCTCTCTACCAAGCCATCTCCCGCTGCCTTGAAAAGCTCGGCAGTTAAGCCGTCCGGCCCAGCAGCCTTGTTCAGGTGGATGGAAGTCTTGGCTTTCATCCCCCAGGTTGAATGGTTCATTCTGCCTGACAGCGGAATTTGTGTCGTGTTCGCCGTTTAACAGTCTGCAGAAATGGTTTTTCCATGTCCTCAGCACCGACTGTGACTGAACAACAAGATTTCTTTGTTCGTCTTTACAGGTCTTTGCAGATTAGAGTCACTAATCTTCTGGCTATGTAACTGATCTATCTATGAGACATTTTTTTCTGTGTGAGTGGATCGCTTCGATCGCTACTAAGGCTTAAAATATTGCATTTTCGGACATAATTTTGTAGGTACGACTTGGATACAACTTTGTAAAAACCTATCCCTATACAATATTTGAATCAGTGGGTGAATTGATTTCGACTTTCAATATGCGCCTAAATGATGGCAATTTATTTTATAAAGACAACTGAAAAGAGTTGTCTTGTATAATACTAAAAAGTTGTTAGGTTGTCTCAAAGTTGAGTTGTCATGAAGACAACACAACTAAGTTGAGTTGTTATCCATAATAGGCACTTTAAACATCGACCAGGCGACAAACATAACAGCTAAACATTGCATCAACGATTTTAAAAGGGATTGGCATTATTTTTCAAACTAAATTCAAAAGCTTTCCAGAGACTACAAGTTGGTTACTAACAGAAATAGCCCTCACACAGCTCGAGTGTTAGCGGGAATACTTTGTCGTAATCAATTGGTTTGGATCTATTTAACAAGTTAGTTATTTTATTTTTTAACTTTTGCAATATTGATCTGAAATGTCAATAGCTGTCGTTGTGTGCAAAGCAGGAGATACTTATCACTTCTTGACTTTGATTACCGAAATCGTAAGTTCCAAGCCTTTGTATGTATATATTTGTATTTTTTTCTATATTTTTCTTAAACTTGCAATATTTCTAAAATAATAATTGTTCGTGTCATGTAATTTCAACAATATTTATTATTACTATTTCCAGATAGCGCCAACTGATGGTCTACCATCAGTTGTGTGTCATGACTGTAGAGGCAAGTTAGACGATTGCTATCGATTTCGTTCAATGGCACTTAATGCTCAAACAGAATTACAATCATTTCTCCAATACAATACGTCAGGAGACGTACCGGTAAGTTATTATTTTTAGTGCAAGTGTGTTTTTAGTCAATTCACCAAAACAGAAATGGACTTCCAGTAGACAACTTAGAGTTGGTTCAAACATAACTCTAACGCTCTCGTGGTTCGGAGCGGAATAAATTGGAAACTTTCACTTTTTTAAAGTGACATCTATTGTTAACAATGACGCAACAATTTGAATTTCAACCGTTTTACACCGTTTAGTGACTTTGGCAATCACTAACGCCCAGTAGGTGGCTCTAGCATTCTATGGAGAAATCCAAGATGGTTGTCATTTTGTTTCACTTATTTTTCGCTCCGAACCAAGAGCGCTAGTTTATGTTGGCGTCATTTTCCGGGAAAAATTTGAGTTTCTCATGCTAATTTCGATTGGCAATCTCAGATTTCTTAAGTTTTCGTCTGGCCAATTGAACAAAAAATTAAAAAGGATTTTTTTTTTTTTAATTCTGACTTGACGGAGCATTAGGATGCACGTCGACCTAAAAGATCTATTGTGCTTGACGTCAGATATATGTTTAGGTTAGTAGCGCTTCTACTTTCCTAATGTAGCTGATCACACATTCAGCGGAGGATTTCCTTAGTTCTTCGGTACTTATTACTTCCCTGAAAAATGATTTCCTTCTTATACCGTAAAGGGCCGGGCATTCACATATTATGTGTTCGGCTGTTTTGTCCTCTTCTAGACATAGTCTGCACTCCGGTGAGTCGACTAAATGCATTTTATTTAGGTGATATCGCAGACCGTGGTGACCCGTTAGGTAGCCTACTAGGTTTTTGATATCATGCCTGCGAAGATTTAGTATCTTCCTGGCATCTGCTTTGAAGGGCTGAATAGCTCTTTTGGCCTGTCTTAGACCTGGGATGTTCTCCAACTCCCAATACAAAGTACATTTGTTTTGCTCCCAGCTTTTTATTGCCAGATTTATAGCTGATTTGGGAATCGAACAGAATAGTTCAGGGCCAATGAAAGGGGTTTCCGAGCCATTTCTTGCTAGTTCATCGGCTTTTTCGTTTCCTTCAATTCCCTTATGTCCGGGGACCCACCATAGACTGGTTTTGTTCCTGTAACTAAGTGTTTGGATGGAATCGAAGCAGTGTAGTACTGATTTGGAGTCAATAATGTGTGAGCTAAGGGCTTTTATAGCTGCTTGACTATCCGTGAATATATGGATGTTGGCGCCTTTAATACCTGAATTGTATATAAGGTTTGCGCATTCTTTAATGGCATGGAGCTCTGCTTGAAATACGCTGGGGCTTTTTCCCATAGGTATTGAGATGTTCCGATTTGGTCCATGGATACCAGCTCCTACCCCCGAGTCCATTTTAGAACCATCCGTATACCACTTAAGGCCGTTTTGGCAGTTTGGGGGGTTATTGCTAACCCTATGCTTCTCTGTTTGTGATCTCTGTGGAGAATCTTTTTTAAAAAGGATACTGAGCTGTTCTTTGTTGGTGTTGGTGGTGTACCTGCCAAAAGTTGTTTACCTATTTTATTGTGAAGATTTTTTTTTGTAGAGTGGTTACAACTTGCAAGTTTTACATACATTTTCAAATAACTATAAAAAAAAATCTCATAATAAATATTCCGAGTATATCTTCACCACGGTCCACGTCCTGCACAAAATTGCAAACTCGATGCTTTTTCTCCCTTGCAAAGAACAAATACTGCACTGCATAAATTGCTCGTTTGACGAAGACGAGCCAGTATTATCCTAAGAGGATGACGACGACGCCGATGAAGAAGATGTGCCACATGATGAAGATGAAATTTACACCTCTATTATTTGTTCCTTATTTGTCAAATTTTGGTTTAAATTATTTATTTTAATATGGTTTTTCAGTAGCTCTAATTTTTCGACCGACTTTCATAAAACGTAAACAAACCAACAACGCCAGCTACCAAATATCAACTCATATGTATTGGTAAATCTCGATTGACTCTGAGAAAAAATCTAGATTCGCAAATGTGCTCTCGTATCTGAAAAAGATTGCTTCTTTTGTACCAAACGAATGAAAAAAGTGATCTCGGGCAAGAAAAAGTTTTTTTTTTTTTTGGCAATCGAAATTAGCATAACAGTCCATATTCTGCGGGCCTATCGAGGTATCCGTCGGAACGGATTTTTGCATAAGCTATTCTTCCGAACGGCTTTTCGGAACTTCTTTCCGACAAATATGTAACGCACACTGGCGTTTTGCGTTTTAGTGCGATTAGGCTGCAGTTATAGCTATCAGTAAAATGCATCCGTAAAAAAATTGTTTCACTTTTTTGGAGCACTTAAACTTAATCGTTGAACTCAATCTTGGTAAGACCAAGTTGCTTTTGAATTATAAAACTAATTCGTCAAAAAAAATTAAGCAATTGATCTTTAAATTTTCTAAAAACAGAATTTCTTTATTTTTCCGTAGGAAAAACTTTTTCTGTTCAACTTCTCAACCAGTTTCACGAAGTATTCCACTGAATTCCTATGATATGCTATGGTTGAATGTTTCAGTTTTGTTCTGTTGCGCGTTTTTACGGGTGGACTTTTCTGATAGCTATAACTGCAGCCTTAAATGCGTTTTTACTGATATTTTTGACGGCTTCATAGGAATTTGTTTACGATTTGCAGTGAACTATTGATAAATGAAAGCAACAAAGAAAAAAACATTTTAGCAAAGTAATTGGTTGTGTTTGTTGCTTAAATTTGTGTTTCCAGGGCAAAAGCAAACGGAAAAACAAGCACTAAATAGGAAACCCCCGATGTAGGACGTTATTCTTTCCGAAGACCGATACCTACCTCGAATGTAATTTGAGACTCGGACGGAGTATGCGTTGTGAAAAAATTCCGTTCCGATCGGATACCTCGATAGGGCTGATTATAATATGGCAATGTTGTGAACATAATATAAAACCGAGTATAAAAAACTCAGATATGCCAAAAGTCTATAACATTGCGGACCATTGGTTCACAATCTCAAAAAGGATCTAGCTAGATCATTATATTAGTAAATAAAGTGTAGTAGGTACTGAACAGAGCTCGAACATGTTTACCACGCTCTGAACCGAGCATTCCTGATCAGCAGTCTATGTCTAGTTGTCAAATGTCCCTACAATAGGGGCACAAATGTCCTGTGCGGAGTCGTTCTCTGAAGAAAAAAAGAAAGACACCTAGCACATTCAAAACTCTAGTCTTTATTCAACTAGATTTGTCTGGACAAGGTTTTATCTAAGTACCTACTGAGTTGAAAAATTCTTGAATTCATTTATGAACTGGTCCCTAGCTATGCCCACATTAGTAAATCATAAGACAACAACCTAAAAATCAAAATGCACAGTAATTTCGTGCGCACCTCAATCGGGGACATGTGGATGTTGAACCCAGCACCTGGATTATGATTGCAAATACAAAGTACTAATTAATTTGTACTAGTGAAATACCGGTAATTAAATAGACCGCCAGCCAGCTTTCGCGTACCTCTCTTATTTCACCAGAAAAGGTGTAAAAAAAACAAAACCAGTTCTAGAACAATATTTATTTATTTGTGCTTGTAAAAACAATTTATGTACACACATATATATTATAAAAATATATTATTGCTTTACATTCTTTTAAGGACTTTCACCGAATGTCTTCTCACACACTTAACAAACTACTTAAACCCTTTACCGTACGTAAGGCATCGGAGACGATGGCGGCCACAGCTTTAACTGAACTCAGCAAAACTTCAAATAATAACAATAGCAGCACTAATAAGCGCCAAAATGTAAACTTAGCTCATACAAAGCCGATAAAGAGTATTAAACTGCCACAGATGTCCTCCGTTGTCGCTACTGATGATCACTCGGATACTAGTGAAATACCGGTAAAAGAAGCGGCTCCACCCTCAATTTCCATAATACCCTCAAAAGACGAATACGGTGAAACCATCCATTCGCATATTGCAGCGTGCAGCGATGATGCTCTCAAACGAACATCATACAAATTCGGTAGTAATTATCTAATGGATGCTGATATGAAGCCAAATGTTACTCAATTCACGCCAGTGCTACGCAGCCCAGCAATTTCTGCACCACATTTAGAAAAGCTCACACAATTGCAACAGCATTTAGAAACGGCTGCAGTCCTAATGGACATCAGTAAGAAAGTCGTTATTTCTCCTCCCAACTCGAATCCACAGTCTCCGAATTTAAATCTCACAACTGATACATGTATTAATAATTCTGTGATAAAATCTAAGCAAACAGCAGACGCCAGTAAAAAAACCAACGAAGAACAAGTTAAACTGATTCGAAGTGAAATTCAGAATAAGCAAAAAGAAATCTCTCAACGTCAAACGTCTCAATCCCAGAATTCTTGCGGTCCATTGCGAAATACCAGTAATAGTTTACCAGCAGGAATAAGTAGTAATATAAGCAATAATTTGGATGTACAAGCGACAACGACTGTCAAAAATAGTATTGAAATCGAAAAAACTGGGCTGCCGCAATACAGTGGCTCAGATGAAAGCTCCGACTCGGGAAGGCTACACATGGATATAGGATCTCTAGAGATCGAAGAACTCGATCGTCCGTCCAGAGGCAATGTTACCAATTACGATGATTTGGTTGAACGTCAATCTTTAGATAGTATATCATCTGAAGACCATGGCACAGATCCAGCTACAACTCAGCTCTGGCAAGCTTTAGCTCATACTGCAGGTAATTTAATATATAAACAACACGGAAACTTGAACACTAGGCTAACATATGGTTTCAATTTAGTAAATGGAGAAGGAAGCCAGGCTACTCAACTGTTGCGGCAAATGATAACTTGCAGATCATTTACGTTTCCTATACCCCCAGTAGCAGCCCAAGGTAATAATGTACCTGAGGAACCCATAGCTTTACTCAAGGTAAGTTCAATTTTAATTCACACTTTTAGATCATGATTTGGCCATTATTACTACGAGTGATACGGCAACACTTACACTTACTTACACAAGCCACATATTTCGGAGTGAACCTGGACAAGCATTTCTAGCATAGTCTCAATTAGCTCCAGGATGATTTTTGTTTCCCTCGTAATCGTCTCAAAAGTAAAACTGTTTTGCCCAGCCCAAACGGTGAGAGCTAGAAAACTGACATTTGAGTCGTCCATTTGCTCTACATGACCCAGCCACCTCAGTCGTTGGACCTTCACTTTTCTGGCTAGGTCGATGTCGCTGTACAGTTCGTCGTTGTATCTCCACGTCCATTCACCGTCTATGCAGAAGGGACCGATGACCGAACATTTCTTGAAGAATTTTCCTCTCAAAACATCCAAGAGTAGCCTCATCCGCTTTTCATAGAGTCCATGCATCTGCACTATAGAGAAGGCCTGGAATGATTAGGGTCTTATAAAGGGTCACATTAGTTGTTCGAGAGAAGGCTTTGCTACTCAATTGCTTTCTTAGCCCAAAGAAAAAGCGATTGGCAAGAGTATTCGTTCAATCTCAGCGCTGTCATTGCTGAGTTCATAGCGAATCCTACGTAGACCAAGTCCTTAACCGACTCAAAGTTATATAGTGACAGTCTGTCCGAGACGTCGGTATTGGGTGTCCTCTCTTGATGACCGCATATACTTTATCTTGCCCTCATTGACCGCAAAACACTTCTTCGCCGCCTCCGTTTCAATACTCACGAATGCGTCAGTAAAATCCCACTGCGTTCTGCCGATTATGTCGATGTCGTCGGCGTAGGCGAGTAGATGGACGCACTTTTGAAAGATAGTGCCTCTGGTATTAGCGTTGATGTTGAACCGCATCGCCTTGTCTAAATCCTTTTTAGATATCGGTGAGTTCTTTACCAACCTAGATGGAGCGTGCATTCTCCATTGTCATCTTGCACAAACGGACAATTAAGGACAAGCAAGGATTTCAAAGACATTGCTTTGTATAGCTCGGTGGGTGGTGTATCGAATTGGGATTTCTCCAAGATCTGCCGCAGTAAGATCTTGTAGGCGATGTTAAGAAGACTAATACCTCTGTAGTTGGTTCCAGGAACTAGTTCCGCTTAAAAAGAAAATCATTCAACGTTTCTGTTTCGTGCAACTCTAGTACTAGGTATGTACTTCTGTAGTCGCGGCTATACGCTAGTCACTAATAGATGTCGTCGCAATCGAATTGTGTTGGCCACGTAGTTGGAGTGTCTACTTTTCGTGTTGCCAGTTTGGTCATCAACAAAGTTTATTGACAATGAACATCTTCAAATTTTAACCGCCGATTTATAAGTTGGGAAAAAACAGACAAGACTTTGTTACACTTTTTATGATTTGTGTTAACTTGGTGACTAGTCTATTTGTGCCCACAGTTGCTTGCAAGGCAACCTATAAACAGCAAAAATATATTTGTTTTTATTTTTTCATTACAGAACAACGTCACGAAAGAAAAATTATCTCTAAACATGAAAGCTGGCCGCAGGAAACAGGCCTGGCCAAGCAAAGCCGATTGTAAAGATTTTCTTGAAAATGCAGGTCATACATTTAAGAATCAACTTCGTTCAGATGATAATTTGGATCGATCTAATAACGCTGTGGGCGATAAATCAAAGACAAAGAGCTCGAGCTTCATAAGCAGCCAGAAAGATATGTCCTGCTCGAATTGTGGAACACTCACAACAACTATATGGAGAAGAAATGCCAAAGGTGAAATGGTCTGTAATGCTTGTGGCCTGTACTTCAAACTGCATGGTGTTAATAGACCACATTCTATGAGGCGGGATACAATCCACACACGCCGACGGCGGCCCAAAGGAAGTGAAATGGGTGGAAGGAAAAGTAAGTTTCAATAAACTTTGGGCGGGATAATGTTTCATAGAAGTAAGAACGTTATAAAACATCTGTGAAACTGTCGCCATTTTTTGTGGGCTTGTTACAAAATAACAGCCACGAGTATATTTGCTGCTTAAATCGTCTTCTTATAACTTTGTCATATACATATCAACTCTTATAACTTTTATGTTAGCATTCAATTTATTTGTTAATATCAATAATTGTGAATGTTTTTGCAGGAAATAAAAATGCGGCCGCAAGCTCATCGGATATTGACAATCCTCGAGATAACGATGGCAAAAATGATCTACAAGTGTTAAAAAACAGCAGCTTCTTCATGACCATAGGCTGTAATAATCCAAACAATGCAGCTTTTCCTGCACAAGTAAGTAGAATGGCTTAATACAAAATTTAAATTTAATTGGAATAAGTGCAGCTGCATAGTGACCCATCAAGAATTTTTGATACTTGACGTAATTTTTAACTTTGATTATAAAATATGAATATACGTAGCCATGCGAGGAAGTGAACTCTCGCAGAGAAAAATGTTTGAAGAACATTATCCTTCTAAGCCCAGTATCCTCCTCGAGCTAAATTTTAGCTAGACATGGTTCTGTATAGTTCGTCTCTATAACTGCTTTCATATGCGGCCTTGAAATCGATAAATAGATGGTGAGTATCGATTTGGACTTCTTGGGGTTTCTCCAAGATCTGCCGTAGTGTGAATTTTTGGTCGGTTGTGGACTTACCGGGCCTAAAACCGCACTGATAGGGTTCAATCAGTTCGTTGACGAATGGTTTCAGGCGCTCACACAGTATGGCAGACAGGATCTTGTAAGCGATGTTAAGCAGACTGATGCCTCTATAGTTGGAGCAGTTTAGAGGGTCTCCTTTCTTATGGAACAGGCAAAAAATGCAGAGGCTCCATTCGTCAGGCATACTTTCCTCTGACTAAATCTTGCAGACGAGTTGGTGTATGCTCTCTACCAAGCTATAACGCTGCCTTAAAAAGCTCGGCAGCCGTCCGGTCCAGCAGCCTTGTTGAACTTCAGTTTGGATCTTGCTATCCTCAGTTCAATTTGGTCAGGTGGACGGAAGTCTTGGCTTTCATCGCCCAGTTGAATGATTTATTCTGCCTGACAGCGGAATTTGTGTCGTCTTCGCCGTTTAACAGTCTGCAGAAATGGTTTTTCCATGTACTGTTAGTGTGTCCTTCCAAATCGTCCAACTCCTCTGTTTTATCGGCATAGACTAGCGACTTCACGTACCCCAAAGAAAGCAGTCTAGAGGTGCGAGATGAAAGGAACGTGAAGGCCACTTCACAGGTCCTTTACGCGAAATTATGCGCCCAGCAAATGTTACCCGCAATAAATTAATGATGCATGTTGCGCCATCTTGTTGAAACCAAAGCTCTTGTCACGTCAATGCCATTCAACTGAAGAACGCAGAAGTCAGAAATCATGTTTCTATAGCGCTCCAATTGCTGTGCACGATGCCGAAACGACTCATTCGGATTCTCCTCAACACTGCGCTCCCCAACGACAATACATTTTTCTGTTCGCACTGTTTGCCGTCTTTGGGGATGGTTCGATCCAAGGAAAAAACACAAATTACATCGGTTTTTTCTACTGCGCCACATCTCGCGAACGTCTGACAAACAGAGAGTATAACTGTCCTAAAAAAGTTTCTCAATTTAGCTGTTCGGACTAAAGTTGTAGGTCCCTTCCATTCGTTCCAAAAATAAAACTCGCACAAGCGAATGGTTGTGTGGAACTAGGTCTAGGGTACTCGCCTGTTGCGCCAACTATTTATTTTTTTATTTCATTTTATCATCTGGGTCCAAGTCCTTAAAGGGCCCAAGTCATAGAATCCGTTGCACAAAATATATTTTGCAGAATAATTCATGCCATGAACATGAACTGTCATCGGTGCGCGATTCCAAGTTTCCCTTTCCACCAATCAACGTGCTTCATCTCAATTTGTTAAAATTGTCAACGCATTTAAAGGGCACAAAAAGTGGTAGAAAGTAAACATACTTCATCCATAATGGCATATCCATACGCATACTGGCGTTTATTCTATTCAACTGTCAGTGCAGCCTTAGTTAAAAAATGCGTTGTCTTTCGATGATTTGTCCCTCCTGCTAACCTCCAAGCCTCCGAGCCTCACAGCCTCTAACATTTATTGTAGGGTAAAATCTACAAACCGTAAGTTACTCTTGGTTAAAAAATAAGACCCCAAAATACAACTTTCTCTATGTATGTAATAACTTAAAAAAGTGGCACATTTTCAAATATTCATACTTCCAATCAGTGTGTTTGCCAGTTGATGCAAAGCCTTTAAGGCAGACATCTCGACGAATTCCATCGGCAGTCCTAATCTCAGTAATTAACGGCCAAATATTGAAAAGTCACTTAACTGCACTTGTACCAATTTATTTTCTAATTTCCACCATCAAATTCAGCATTACTCGCAGTACCTTTCCTCACGGCAAAATACTCAACAACTCGACAACAAGATACCAGATGAAATAAAAAAAGAACCAAACTCATCTCGAAATGAAGAAACTGACAGTGATAATAGCAGCCACGAAAACGAGGGCTGCAACTCACCATTAAATTTAGTTTCAAACGAATCCCAGGCAAAACTCTACAGTACCAACTTTAACCGTACAACTTGAGGGTTTTCGAACAACAACAAAAAGAAGAAGAAGAAGCGAATGAACGTGAAAATTCGCCAACCAGGGAAGCAGCATTAATTTATAGAATATATAAAATATAAACATCCAATAAGCAATTAAATCAAATTCGACAATTAACATGATATTATTTTATAAAACAAACAAAATCGGATCAAATTATTTTGAGTATTTTAGTATTTATTTAGTATATATATATATTTAAAAAGAAATTAACAAACGAAAAAAATACTCAATTGTTAAGGGATTTAAGGGATCAATTCATTGACGATTGATGATTTCTGCAATCAGAAAAACAAGAAATCACGTACTTAATTATTGACTATAGTAAAACTTTGGTAGAAGTAAACACGTCTTACTGACATTCAGTAATATAGATTAATAATGGAATGTAATCAATAAATAATGAATTTGTATATAATTCCTTTGGCCTAAGCTGAATGTCATGACAACCACTATGCTTATGAACACTTAGTATTATTATTACACTTCGAATTTACTAATCATCTTATTTTTTATTTTTTTTGTTTAATTTTTAACAAAATTACTTCATGTATTAAACTTACAATTTTAATATTTATTAGACAGTATATTACAATCTTTAAAAAAATAAATAACATTTGTTAAAAAAAGAAGAAAAAAAAAGAAAAAGAAAAAATAAACTAAAAGCGAATGTGAACAAGTTTCTTGCCTAAAATATGCAAAATGTGTGATAATAGAATTACCTTCTCTTACTTTATGTATACTAAATATATAAAGCCCTCCATTTGGATCGTATTTATATATTGAATCGAACAATATTTGAAATTATTCTCATATTTAAAAATTTTTCAAATTAACTAATGAACAACTACTTAAAAACAAAATATACAAAAAAAAGAAAAAGAAAAAAATTAACTAAAAGCGAAAACAAAAATAAATTACCGAAAATTAAGCAAAAGAACAAAACAATTACAACAATGCATGTAACACAAACAAAAAGAAACAAAACAGAAAAATTTAAATCTAGATTCAAAGAATATAGTAAATAAAACAAAACAAAAACTTAAAGCTCTCAACATTTTTATTAACAACATACTTAATACATACGATAAGTATTTTTTTAAAACTATATAATATATATTTTAACATTGAAAATTAAGAAATCATATGCATTGCTTTATTTTTATATGAAAAAAAAAAAATATAACTTGTAATATAGTAAAACAAGAAAAAAAAATATATATATACATATACAGAAACAAAAAGAGCTCTTAATATATAATATGTATGTATATACCAATTTTCTTCTGTGGCTAATGATAATTTTTTTCCTTGAAAGTTAAATTTAATTTAATATTTGTTTACGCATTCGTGGTTTCTGCTAAAAAAAAATATTTACATCTTCAGAAAATAAAGTATTATTTGTAACACTTAATTAGTTGGTTTATAAACTAGCTAAGAAAGTAAATACCGCTTATTACATTATATATAAATATATTTTTTTTTATTGGTCCAATCACTAAAACAATATCTGATACAGATCTCAATGTGTGTTTAGTTTTATATCGTCGTACATGGTTTGAAAGCTGCCAACAAGGTATGTCACGACGTCACATTTATGACAAAAGTATGATGAGAAGCTATGAGAATCGGAAAAAAGTTCTACATTTTACAGGTATGTATGTCCATTGTCCATGCCCAGCCCATGCATCTTTCTGCTATGAATTTTCAACTCAGTCCGACAGCCCTAAGTTTAGTTTAACTTATTTCGGCTGCTCAATTAACAGGGGGCTTATTCTCAAATGCGCGGCGAATCGCTTTTCATGGCGGATTTGTATTTCCAAAAGCGATATGATCCAATCAAAAGCGGCAACTATTTAGGTGACGGATTTATTGCGGATAAAAAAATAAACTAAATTCTTGTGACGGGGAAAAAGCTGTCAAACATTCTGGAAAATAAATGAAAAATTGGAAGTCTAATTGGAAAAAACTGGAAAGCACAGTTCGCATTTGAGAATAAGCAAAAGCGAAGACGGTCGAAATCTAAGTATCGCTTTCAATACGATCCGCCGCGCATTTGGGAATAAACCCCCAGGTTGAGTTTCTTTTAAAAATTTTGTGATTTTTGTTCGAACTCTTCTTAACTATCTTATCGCTCTGCTGGGTTTCGGGACATGAAGGCATTCCAGGCAATGAGAAAGCAGACGAATTAACAAGACAAGGTTCGACAGCTGTTTGAGAACAAGCTGATTCCTCTGTGAATATCCCCCTTGTACACTTCAGCCTAAAGCAGGGAGAAAAGCTACAAAAGAGGCAAACGCTAGATGGGCCGCCTTAAATACTTGTAAAACTTGTAACCACAAACCACATAGAACTAGACCGTCGACTCCTCCCACATAACGGACTTTGCCTACAAGCTGCCTGCGGGCCCAGGATTTTTCATGGATTGGTGCTGTACTAAATCAAAGGAAGGCCATTAACGCACGCATACTTGAAAAATCCTAGGCCCATTGTATATCATTGAAAATAATTGCCGCCATTGATTTTGTCATTTCACAAGTATTCACAGACAGGGGAATTAATTCCAAGGAGAATCGGGTAGGTGGACGGGAGTCGGTCTAATGAAACCACAACCGAGAGTATCATACGGAAGGAAAAATCCCCGCCTTTCTCGTAGGAATCATAATGGGGGAATGTTGCCAGATTTTTTTTTCAAAAAACTGTAAATTCAAAAAAAAAATGTATTTTTAATCAAAAAAATTTAACCTTCAAAAACGAAAAGATTTTTGTAAAATTACGGTTTTTTTTTTTAATTTTATTAAACATAAATGAGAAGCAAATTGCTCAGCAGGTCTGCAATTTAATTACAGGGATACCGTGAGTTTTTTTTTTAAGCTGGAAAAAATTAAACTTTTATTGTAATTAAAAAAAACCGAAAACATTTTCTTTCAAATCTGAAATTAAAAAACTGACCTATAGCCCGTCAGCAAACATACCTATATATTAATATAATTGGAGGTCGTTAAAACTAAATCATTTAAAAAAAAAACTTTAATTTGTACTAGGAGGTCATTTTAAAAACTTTAAGCTTGTCTGAAAAACTGTAAATATGGCAACATTGCGCACAATACTCTGCGGATTAACGGAAAAAGAGCTTTGTAGAGACTGCGGTGATGAGGGAGCTATTGAGGACACAACCCAATTCATATCTCACTGCCTAGGTCTCCAACACACCAGGTATAAATTCCTATGAAGTCACTCCTTCAACAACGTAGACTAGCATTTCAGCACATCAATAGACAAGATAATCACCCCTATTCCCGCTGGCGTTTGTCGTATACGACTCATGTGTCGCGTCGTTCTAAAAACGATAATCAGATTTTTTCGAACCTTTGTTTTGCTTATTTTTCTATGTGTTCACGGGAATTTCAAATCGTTCGTCTCAAAAAAAGCTACAAACCCCGACATAAAGCCGAAATCAAAGGTGCCGTGAAATAAAGTCGAAGGAAATAAGGTCGAATCCTGTTTATTCACCCTTATTCTACGTGGCGTTTATATAAAACGACAGCTGGCGTTTTTTGAGTCGAGTCGCTTTAGTGTCGTTTTAGTATCGGTATTCTATTCCTTGAACGCCTCCTCTCTCATTTATTTTACATTCCACATGAGTTCCACACCAACAACTGATGGTTGACAAGTAGGTAGGTATTTACGGCAGCAAAAGGGGGATTTTTTTTGGTAAATGTTTAACACACGGAATTTAAATCCAAACAAAACCAAACGAAAAAAGTGTTGAACAGTCCTAATGGTCGCGATATTACACCAGTTTAAATCAAGAAGACGAGGTTAATAAGGTGTTCGTCTTCTAAACTGTTGTAGGTATTTATGTTTTGTATTTTAAAGTGCTACTCATTTTAAAACTGTCTTCTATATTGCATTTTCTTGCGGTGGATTGAATGATTTTAATTTGGGTCTTGCCCAACCAACCCTTAGTAAAATCCTAACAGAAATGCTTACCGTCATCGAAGAAAATATATACCTACCCACACTGGATAGACATGCATTACAGGGAAGAAGAAAGGAATTGTGCAAAAATGATGTTTTACCAAATTTCATTTGATCGGAGTTTGTTATTTCCACCCTTAATAGTTAGAGAATTATGAAATCACTGCATAAATATAAACAATTACCAAAAATCACATGTTTTTTCTTAAATTTGCATACTAGTCGTTTAAGAATTTGTATGCGACAATAATCGGCGTTTTATGAGTCGTTTTGTGCAACTAAAACGACAGTCAGAATGCGAAAAACTGCGTAGAACTTGTGTTCCACACTACTTAAACGCCACATGTCGTTAAACGACATAAAACGCCTAGAAACACGCCACATGTAATACCGATTTCAAAAAACGCCATTTGTCGTTTAATATAAACGCCACGTAGAATAAGGGTGATTTCCATTTCGATAATAATGTCGAATTACAAAAATTTGTGCGTTCGACTTTATTTCCAAAAAAAAAATTATAAAAAGAAATGGAAATTATGTCGATCCAAATCTGACAGTAAAAACAAGCAAACAACTTTATTTCACGGCACCGAAATCAAATATTAGGCGTTTGTCATAAACGCCAACGGGAATAGGGATGAATGAAATTCGTAAAATCACCAGGACGGTTTGTTTGTATGTGGCAGCATAATAAGTAATTTGAATACAACGTTAGGGACAGCCCACAAACCTAACCTAACCTACCTATCCATGAAAATAAGATTTGAGTACCGACTGAAGGGTTATCTTCGTCGATTCTTTCAAAGTCTAGGGGCCCTTATTGCGATTGTCGATTACCGATTGATAAATAGCTTTTATTGGGAATCCAATTGTTTTATTGCAGTTGTCTCGACTTTTGTCGATTATCATCGTTCGTTTTCGCTTGCATTATTGTGATTGAATGACTGCGTGCAACGAATAAAAACTTTTTACTTACAAACATAATACAGTTTTAATGAACACCCCACTTATGTGGACGATTCCCTAATAGTATTTTGGCCTTAAGTTGGCCTTAAGTTGCGATAACTGGTGGCGAGGAAAAGAATCCTCTCAAATACACAGGAATCTGTCGGTAAGCGGTACGTGTATTTTTGTAATTTCTGTAATTCATGCAATTTATTTATTTTATAAAGTGGGCGCAGTAGCGCAGTGGTTAGTGTGCTGGACTACTGTGCGAGGGATCCCCGGAAAAACACAAAGTACATCTTAAAGTTTTTTCTACTGCGCCACCTCTCGCGAATGTCTGACAAACATCCGAGAGTATGACTGTCATGAAGAAGCTTCTCAATTCAGCCGTTCGGACTCGGCATAAAATTGTAGGTCCCTCCATTCGTCCCAAAAATAGAAACTCACACAAACGAATGGTTGCGAGAAGCTAGGCCTAGGGTGTCTTCCGCCTGTTGCGCCATCTATTTATTATAAATGAAATACTATTTAAATTGATGTAAACGCTTTGTCGGTCTAAAATTCAAGTATTTTTTATAAAAAATAAAATAATAAGACGCTCGATCAAAAACTTTTTCTTTAGTTTCCATTAGTGTAAACTAGTAGAGAATTAATTTTTTATGTTTTAACAGTATTAATTTTTCACAATACTTATATAATTATTTAATATCGCTTAGCTTCTTTTCCGTAAATTTTTTCGTTGATCTGTCAAATTTCTGTCTAGTAGGGTTCAAATTATCGCCGCTGGGATACACCCTTCATTTATCAATTCCTTTCGTAGCATATTGGAAGAAAATTCGAATGAAGCTTTCAAAAATATCAGTACAAAACGCACTTGATCGCACTGAAACGCAAAATGCCAGTTGCGTTACATAATCGGCCCTAGCGGCGAGGTATCCGTCGGAACGGAGAATTCTCCGCAAGGCATACTGCGTCGGAGACTAAAATTACATTCGAGGTATCCGCCTTCGGAAAGAATAAATAAAATGCGACGACGGCGACGCATTGATTTGAAATGATGTTGTTTCGTGGTACATCGGGGTTTTCTTAGTTTTTCCGTTTGTGTTTGTCCTGGAAACACAAATTAAAGCAACAAATACAACCAATTACTTTGCTAAAATGTTTTTTTCTTTATTGCTTTAATTTATCAACACTTCACTGCAAATCGTAAACAAATTCCGCAACCAATTCCTGTCGGAGCATATCGGAAGAAAATTCGTATGAAGCTGTCAAAAATATCGGTAAAAACGCACTTGATCGCACTGAAACGCAAAACGCTAGTGTGCGTTGCATATTTGTCGGAAGAAAGTTCCGAAAAGCTGTTCCGAAGTATACCTCGCAGCAAAAATCATCCGATTCGTATGAAATCGGAGAATTTTGCGTTCCGACGGATACCTCGATAGGGCAGAATATGGACTGTTATGCGTTACATTTACATATTTGTCAAAAGGAATACCTACCTCCACGCAAAAATCCTCTGATTCTAACGAAATGATCATGAGTGAATATGGTTGGAATTGAGTATCATCCTTCAGCGCAACCCTACTCAAAACCAAGAAGAGGGAAGAAAACCGGAGCGGACTCATAGAAGTACAGGAAACCTAAGAGGAAAAACGGGACCCCGAAGAAAGAGAAGAGGAGTTTAATCCTGATTTAATCATTTTCTAAGGAACTCGGCGCCCTGTATTCAAGAATATGAGTATTAGGCATCCAGTTTGGCCGTTTACGATTATCAATTCATATGATAATACATCTGTTGAGATTTTCTTTGTTACCATAAATCGTAAGAACTACTCGAAAGCACGTCTTGGGAAGTAGATGCATATTATGCCAATGTAATCAATATCAGCAATGCTTGTCTGAGCAAGTTTGCCGATTGGTGAATTTTACCTGATATTTGTACCTATATTTTTTCACCTGAAATTACTCAGTTCAGTCACTGTGACTAGGTGAATAAACTAAGCAGAATTTACATTTCAGGCCGCGAACGAAATCGCGGGTACAGCTAGTAAAACAATAATTTCAACATTTTACACAAGCTTATTTAGCGCATTTATTAAATAATAAACATAACCTAAAACAACATTTCATGATTTCTTAGCTTAGTCCCGACTGACTTTAAGAACCGACTGCCATACATCTTGGGGCCACCCGGTGCGACCTTTGCATTTAATAAAATGATGATGTTTCTCGTTCAATAGATTCTGTAAGAAACAAAATATAAATTATATTTACTTAAAAATCAACAATTAATAAAACAAACAACTAATATTAATAAAATTTTAAACACAGCAAGCTAATGTAATTTTAAAGCTCTTTTGTTATTTTTATTTGTAATAACCATAATAGGTATGTAAATGCTAAGTCAGTTTCATTTCAGGAATACTATAAAAGTAGGTATATGAGTGAGTAGATATCGGCAATGAAAAAAGTCAATTTCAAAGTTACAAACTCCCTCCAGGAGATAGCAGATAGGTAATGATACAGCTAGGGGAACGAGAATCGTTTGAATCTTACTACACTAATTCAGCAGTGGTAATGTCATAAGGAGACATGTTCTTAATTTAAAATGAAGGAATTTGATTGGAGAAAAAGACGAAAAATAAGACGACAGTGGTAAACAATTCTATAAACTACATAAGTTACTATATTTTTGTTAAAGTAACGCACTAAGCGATTATCCAATCAAAGTACTTTTGTGGTTTTTATCCTTTTCTGGTGCAAACGGAACTATATACATGGGGACTATGTAAGTCCGGGTTACTATTTTATTTTTATGACGGATACATCTACTCCTTACAATAATTGGTAGATGACATTTTTAAGTAACCATGATAGCACATAGAGTTAATCTATATCTAGTTTTTGCCTTCATTCATTCATTTATTCATTTTTCAATGCCCTAATGGTACGGATTCCATAAAACGTCGTGGGATCCTAGTTGGGGGCATAGTTGCTTGACATTGAGTTCCTCACGTATTCTGGTATTTCTAATGCGATCTTTACGGGTCACACCAGCAATACTACGGAGGAATCTCATTTCGACAGCTTGTATTCGCGGTAATAAGAGTTGGAACAAACACTGAATTAAAGACTGACAGCTTAGCTTTGACACCAAAATTGTCTGTCTCAAAATTGATCCAGCCCGACCAATCCTACAGGAAAACTCAGCATTGCTCCTTCCATCTCTCGTGAATAACACCCCGAGATACTTAAACTTCTTCACCTGTTTCAATGGGACTCCACTGACATGTAGATTGTAGAGTGCATTGAACAGGCGTTCTGAAAACGACCATCACTTTAAATTTTTCCCGTTTATTTTCATTTCAGCTTCAGCAAACACCGCTACAAACCGATCGCGTGTACGCTGAAGTTCAGTCTGAGAGCACCCAAGGATGACCAAATCATCAGCGAAGAACAGGTGACTTATCCTCAAATCTCCCAATTCGAAACTTTCCTCGCCAAGACTGCGCTGTAACATCCAGTGCGTATAGGCTATGAACAGGAGAGGAGTCTATTTTTCAGCATCCCTGCCAAATTTGTCTAGTTATGCATAACTTTGGCAGGGATGCTGAATTTGTCTAGTTATGCAGGACATTTGGCGGTGGCCATGGTGTAGTGGTTAGAGTCATTGCTTGTGACCTGAGCGGCGTTGGTTCGAGCTCCGGCGGGGGACAGCAATACTCTGCCACCGACCATAAAGAGAAACGAATAATATCAGAGTTTCTCCACCACTACACTAAAAAGGGGTTTCTGCTTGATAGTACAATGGACCGAGATTCGTCTGAGTGCTCCAGGATTTAGAATCTCCTTCATCTCCTCCTATAAAAAAAAAAAACAGAACATCTACGATCTCAGTGATCTAGGTACCAGCGCGCGCCTCTCTAACATTCTTAGTTTCATAACCGGCAGCAAATGGTTTACATGAGTAAAGGAATAGCTCCCCCAAATTCCAGTGGTATGAACAATGGGCCGAATAATGGCCTAAGTGTTCCTCTTACCGAGAGCCGCTTTAAAATAACTAACTAACTATGCAGAACAATAATGAAAAACACTCGCTGTTCCGTTGGAAACAATGGCCGCGTTCCTTTGACCGCTAGTCATCTAGCACATAATATCCCTGATGGAGGAACGCTGGAGCTAGAGATCTAGCGGCAGCGGCAAAGTGACATTAAAACCAATTTGAATTCGTATTATTTCATCTTCATGAGAGTCAAAAATGTATTTTGGGCCATCATGCCGCATATTTATTAATACACTATAATTTTAATAAACACATACAATGTATATTAATTACATAGAAGCTTGAATTCCCATTTTACACCAAATTGGAAATATTTGACTTCTGCACTTTTACTTTTGTTTTGACAGTTCGTTATTTTTTTCAATCTAGCAGTTCATTTTGTGCTAGATTGAAAAATTTCCCAGAAAAGGATATTTCACAAAATGTGCTATTGGCCGCGTTCCATTGACCGCTAGATGACTAGCGGTATGCCAAACTCCATATAAAAAAAACTGACATTTCAGCATATGCTCTAGAGCTCTAGCACATTTTGTGAAATATCCTTTTCTGGGAAATTTTTCAATCTAGCATAAAATGAACTGCTAGATTGAAAAAAATAACGAACTGTCAAAACAAAAGTGTAAGTGCAGAAGTCAAATATTTCCAATTTGGTGTGAAATGGGAATTCAAGCTTCTGTGTAATTAATATACATTGTATTTGTTTATTTAAATTATAATGTATTAATAAATATGCGGCATGATGTCACAAAATACACATTTGACTCTCATGAAGATGAAATAATACGAATTCAAATTGGTTTTAATGTCACTTTGCCGCTGCCGCTAGATCTCTAGCGCAGCGTTCCTTCATCAGGGATATTATGTGCTAGATGACTAGCGGTCAATGGAACGCGGCCAATCTCACCGAAATCATTGGCAGAATTCAGCGAACTGTCGCGTCTTTACAAATACTGTGACAAAAGCGCCAAAAATGGGTTAAGTCGTGAGTGAGGCGAAAAGAAGAAGGGGCACATGACATACACGAATTGGAAAGAACGTAATAGCACATAGCTGTAACTTTCAGATAGTTATTTAGAAACCTATAACGCCCTTGTAACAATGGTATAATTAGCGTTTTTTTAAACAATTTGCTTTAAATGAGACCCAAAAACAATTTGGCTCCATTCTGCATTTATTTGGGGCAATTCTGCATTATGAAATATTTCCCCATTTTTTGGGTTTTTTCATAATTTTGTTGGGAACATTTTTCATTGGGGCATAATTTTATGCAGACGTCAATAATTGTACTAGGCGCTTTCCGCCCAAAAAAGTTCAAAAGTAGAAAATGTCAGTAGGTAGTTTACGGTTTGGATTCGTCTTTCGAGAAAGAGCTGGGTGTTTTCAGAGTACGTCGGGTTGATGATGTTAATGACCAGAACATTGTGTACCTACATACGCTATTCTATTACTTCCAGATTTGTTGGGTTGTTTTAAAACTTTGGATTCCAATTCCAAGACTATCGAAAACCTGTACCCGCCCGGCTTTGCCCGTGCACAGGAATTGTATTGCTTAGGTCTTAGGTAATAATGTTCTTTCGTAAAATGCGAGAAATGATAATAAATCGACTTGGTGGAATTTTCTTTCTGCCTAAACTTGAAACACAGCAATACGAACAAAACAAAAAAAAGAATAATGAAAATCGGACCAGCAGCGGTTATGGAGATATAACGTCATCGAGTTTCACTCCATAGAAGATGTTTTTTGTATAGGAGGTATAAGATTTCGAATATTTTTTTGTATGTGAAGTGCCGCTCCCCTTTGACCAAATTTGACCAATCTTCACAGGAGCACTCTAGGGCCAATAGTTAAGATTATCTGTAAGTTCGAGCTCAATCAATTAGGTGGTTTTCGAGATATGTATAAGATTTTGAATGTTTTTTTTTTGTATGGGCGGTGCCACGCCCTTTGTCCAGTTTTGACCGAACTTCACAGGACCACTCCAGGGCCAATAACTAAGATCATCTGTAAGTTTGAGCTTAATCGATTTGGTGGTTTTCGAGATATACGATTGTGAAAGTTTTTTGTATGGGCGGTGCCACGCCCATTTGCCAAATTTTGACCAAACTTCACAGGACCACTCCAGGGACAATAACTTAGATCTTCCGTAAGTTTGAGCTCAATCGATTTGGTGGTTTTCTGGATATACGATTTTGAATGTTTTTTTTTGTATGGGCGGTGTCACGCCCCTTTGTCCAGTTTTGTCCGAACTTCACAGGACCACTCCAGATCCAATAACTAAGATCATCTGTAAGTTTGAGCTCAATCGATTTGGTGGTTTTCGAGATATACGATTTTGAATGTTTTGTTGTATGGGCGGTACCACGCCCCTTTGTCCAATTTGACCAAACTTCACAGGACAACTCCAGGGCCAATAACTAAGATTATCTGTAAGTTTGAGCTCAATCGATTTGGTGGTTTTCGTTATATACGATTTTGAATGTTTTTTTGTATGGGGGGTGCCACGCCCCTTTGTCCATTTTTGACCAAACTTCACAGGATTCATGTATGGACCAATTCCAAAGATGTGCGAAAGTTTGGTTAAGAACGGTAAATGCATTAAAGCGTGAATCGGCGACAAACATTTTAAGGCTCAATTTTTATATATATAGATAAGCTTCTATGGCTACCATTTTTGTGGACATACAAAACAATAATTTATTTTTGATGACTGATGAGTTAGTTACACATTGGCCGCGTCCCATTGACCGCTAGATGACTAGCGGCATGCCAAACTCCATATAAAAAATACTAGCATTTGCGCTAGAGCTCTACCACATATTGTGAAATGTCAGTTTTTTTTTTATGGAGTTTGGCATGCCGCTAGTCATCTAGCGGTCAATGGAACGCGGGCATTAATACGAGAGAACTCTACATACCTTTAATTCAGATTTAATGTTTTTTCGAATTTTGGGACCATTTAGCTTCCCCAAGGGCATTAGTTCAGATCGAAATCCAACGGATAAGTCTTTATCGCCTTTGATCACTTCAGTGAGATAATTTATATACAAAATGGCTAATTTAAGCGTCTTTATCTAAAAAGAAAAAAAAAAGTTTATTTTCGAACGACTTAAAAGCAAAGGACATTTCGTATGGCAATATTGAAATTTTTTATTTTTAATTCGAGTTATTTTTTTGTTTGTTTTTACATAATAATGGTTTTAATAAACAAATAATATGGAATAGGTATAATAAGAAAAAAATATGTATTTAGGTACCCTTATAAGTTGGCCACCTCTCTAAGTTGGTCAAAAATATTTGCACCACAGGTGGCCAACTTACGCAGGTTTCACTGTAATTGCAATTGAGTTCTGGACAATGGCCATACCTTAGAAAGTTTGGTGTCGAAGGGTACATTTGGAATTTTGCTTCGTAAGCAAAAAAATGCATTATTAATTGACTGTGTTCGTCGCCGTTCCTTTTTATTGGCGGTAGTTCTCCTTTTCACTGTTTGGACGGGCGGAACTGAAAAAATTTAAAACACAACAAGCTTAAGTAAATAATAAAACGTTACTCATTTTCTTGTTGCTCAGTTTTTCTTACCATTTTTGATGTCATATGATGGAGGACACTGAAGTTGAGCGTTTTTGTTTATAATCGAATTTGGCGAAAGTAGGGGGATATTATTTATAAATGACTCTGCAGATTGCGGTACTCGATTTGAGCTCCAAATATTGGACGTTTCTCCTATAAAATATAAAAAGAGATGTTAGTAAACTAAATAGCTGATTCATGTTAGGTTATGATTTTATAGTGCATATTCCCCGGCCATTGGCAAACTGGGATAAGTCCGCCCCTTTTCAAGAAAGGGAATAGAAGGCTCCATTATGGGGTAGGTATATCGCTTTTAAGACTCCATGGAAAGGGATTTGCCAAAGTGTTGACAACGCGTTGCAACACGAGTGACGTTTGGGCGATGAGAAGTGCGGTTTTCGTCCGGGCAGGTACTGCAGAAGTATGCTGTATGGAATGGATGGTTCTCTCCTGAAAGCCATTTAATCTCTTTACAGAAACTATACAAGCTGAGAATAATTCGATAACTCATTTGCTCTTCGCCGATGACTTGGTCATCCTTGGACCCTCTCAGAATAAACTTCAACGAGCACTCGAAAGGTTTGTAGTCGTTTGTGAACAAATGTGAACAAATTTGAAGCGGTCTCCATTACCCCAGTTTAATCCACTCTGTATATGATAGTGGACTTCAATAGAAACAGGTGGAGAAGTTTAAGTATCTTGGGGTCTTATTCACGAGTGATGGAAGAAGCAATGCTGACGCTGAGTTTTCCTGTAGTATTGGTCAGGCTGGGTCAGTTTTGAGACAGCTCGATCATTCTGTTTTCCAAGATGTGCTATGTGGAATTCGTGGCATAAGGTATAGCTAGACGTCCTAATGATAGACCCAGCGTTATATGCATAGATCAAGTCCATATAACTCCCTCCGCTACTCGAATGGGGATTGTCCTTGATGACTTAGAATCATTGGAAGTAGATCGAGAACTATGGAGACTCTACTTAATCACCTCAACCGTTTTAAGGGATACCTACAATTTTATGCTGAGTCCGAACGGCTGAATTGAGAAGCTTTTTCATGACAGTCATACTCTCGGATGTTTGTCGCGAAAGGTGGCGCAGTAGAAAAAACTTTAAGATGTAATTTGTGTTTTTCCGGAGATCGAACCTGGGATCCCTCGCACAGTAGTCCAGCACACTAACCACTGCGCTACTGCGCCCAAGATTAAAGTTGCTGTATCTTTAATAAATGTTTGTAGTTATGTTATGATTATGAGCATACGAATTGGTCTAAATAATATGTCACTAAGGATAGAGTTTCGAATTTGATCTGAATATTGACAGTATAAGACCAAGAAACCCGAGAGAAACAGAAAACACCTCGTAGCAACACAGCTCACTGAGGTTGGTCTTCTCCACCGTTCTAATCAGCAGTTGGCGGACTTCTACTTATCCCGCAAGAGGTATTCACTTGGTCAATTGACAAATCTAAATGCAAGGTTAATTTCCTGACAGGGAAAGCAGAAATGTCTTCCCAATTTGATACGAAGAATTGACTATCAGAATTCATATTAATCAAAAAGCAATCGGTTAAAAGGAGTCTGATGATGAACTAGTGATGGATGACTAATAAACTAGACTGTGTCCACGAGTTGTTGTTCTCTCAACATAAATTCGTACATACTCTCATGCTTATTCTTTTTGCAAAATGGTAGCGAAAGACCTATCCTACTAACTGTGACATTACTAGCCGTTATGAATTACAAGATATTCTTCCTCTAGTTTTAGCTCTTCAGTTCTTTAAATAAACCATGATATGATAAGTAAACCTGTTGAGCATAGAGGACATCTCTTCTGGCATATGTATGTACGAAACATTCAATTTGTATACATGTTCAGAGGGATAATTTGATTTTAATATAAACTAAGAGCAAAGAGTACACCTTGGTCGCGCATATTTGTCTAGGTTCCCAAAAAATGTACTCACATCCGTATTCGATTTGTGAGTTAAGTGGATACGTACTCATACTCATATACTCGTATATCCGTTCATTCAGTTATTCTTTTGAAAATACACTGCATAAATAAACAAAATGCTTCTAAAAATAAATATATTTACAACGCATGTATAAATTAGAGTACTAAATGTTTCGTTTGTTGGATTGGGAATGAGATACAGAGAGAAGTGTAGCTGTAAGTAAACAAGGAATAACTACATGTTAAGTAAAACTTTTGGCCCCTATTTAAAATATTTTGATAGTGCAAATATTTGATGGTTTTCGGAGAACGCTGGAACTTCAATGAATGCCAATGATTCAAATGCAAGATTTTTTAATATCCCCAAGTTTGATATTATACCAAATTATGAAGGTTGGTAATTGTATGGCGCGCCGTTTTAACACAACAACCACGTGTACTGGAGTCGAATTGCCGCATCCTTAAACGAGCTATATGTCAGGTAATTATTTTGATTTTACATGTAAAATTAAAGCCAAAAATAATACCCATTCACGGTTGCCGCACATTTGCGATTGTTTAATGGCTTATTATATCCATCCTGTCCAGTTGATATTTTTTTTTTACACAGTGTCTCAATTGGTCTAAATAATTATTATCCTCGAATAATTTTCTGCCGCTATCATGTTGGAAGACGAATTTTTCAGTTGTCAAAAAATTATACTAGGGTATTCACTTAAACGCGTAAAATCCTCATAAACTGTGTAAACTGCATATATTTACCACCTCGTAAGTCAACTGTCAGATTTTGTATGGAGAATAGTTTATGCAGACCTAATTTTCGCGACGATTTAGGCCTACTGTCCATACGTAGCTGCACTTCATACGCACGCTTTCGTGATTTGCATTTTGGTGAACGCTTACTTGCAGCTTCTTTGCAGCTGGCATATAAACACACGAAGCTCTGACCACGAAGCGACAAAAGAGCGTTCACTTAAAGCACCGCAGAAATTTATACCTACATTTACGAGCTGCATAAATTAATCACATTAAGTAAATACCCTTACTGCTCTGGGACCAGGAGATAAGATATCCTCTAGACCCGAGTTTCCCAAAGTGTACTCCGCCATGAAAATCCAAACGCTTTGCGGAAAGATGGCAAAAAAATGTAAGGGTCAGTTTCAAGACTAACTTATAAAGTCGAATTTGATGAATATTACAACCAAATTACACGGGCTCGTAGGAACAGAGTATTTTAAATTATTTTGAGAAATCCTCGACGATGAAGATATCTGAATTTTCACTATTTCGTTTGACTTTATCCATGCTCAGTGAATACATTTCACATTGGGCGTTGGAATTTGCCAGGGGTGCGTTTTGTCTAATCTGCAAGCTACAAGCTATGAGATTCCTCCGTTGTATTGCTGGTGTGACCCGTAGAGATCGTTTTGGAAACACCAGAATACGTGAGGCACTCAATATCGAGCAGCTACTTCTTTGGACAGATCGGTCCATGCTTCGGTGGTTTGGCCATGTTAAACGCATGTCTCCAACCAGGATTCCAACACGTACTGTGGAAACCGTACCATCAGGCAGGCGTAGACCCAGGATGAGATGGTTAGATCAAGTACATAATTAATATCACCTCTACCCGTATGGGGATTGCGTTTTATGATTTAGAGCCGATGGCGGAGAATCGAGACTATGGAGGGTCCACGTGGATTTGAGCAACTTACGCCCACAACCCACTTACTGGATAAGAAGGCCATCGAAAATAAATGAATGAATCAATTTGTCCCTGCTAAATTACAAAATATAGAACAACACAATTCACTTAAAAATGTGATAAACGATAAAAAACATCATTGCCATTCCTGTCAAACAATTAGTGCCTGATAAATTTTTCTATCGGATAGTTTATCAGAGACTTTGACGATGAAACAGAAAAAAAATGTCAGAAACTTTTATCTGGTGGATAGCATTATATGTGTCTGCTAACTATCCGAAACTTTATGCGGAACATTTGAAACTGGCCCTAAAAATTCTAGTAGACTTGCTAATTTTGTGCTCCTAAAGCTTTGTAATTTTGTTTGCAGCAATGAAATTTGTAATCGTGTACTTCAGAACTTTAGAACTATCAAAATGGAAATGAATCAATGGCGTTGATAGCGAAAATATTTATTTGTTCTACGAAGCTTGTTTTCGGGGAAATACAGGAAGACCGGAGTTTTGAGAATCGCAAAAGAAGGAGATTGGTCGCAAAACTACTCCAAACAAAGATTTGTCGGACAAGTATAGATCCACTCCATTTTTTATGTCCATAAAAATTAGGGAGATTGTTGCACCTAAACTTCATCAAGAACTCACGGACAGGCGCTATTAGGCTGTTAGGCGCTATTTCGTAGAACAAAATCCTCGTGATGGATGCATATTCCACAAAAAAACACCTTATGTCAACGAAAACCTAAGGAAGAGCCAGAATTTCGAAAGACTCCACTAACAAAAACCATTGCAATTTTGGAAAAATAGTTTTTCGGAGTGCCAAATCCAAGTTTAATTTACATATTTGCATCCGAAAAAAGTCTAAGGTCTCCTCCAAACATAGAATTGCAGCCAAAGTACACGCTTTAGACCATAAAGCACGAATGAGAGAAAGTAATTGTCTGTGGTGCATTTTCTTGATTCGGTGTTGGTCCATTAGTTGTTTAAGGGTCGACCGTTGATCAAGAGGCTTATAAAAGCACATTAGAAAATACGCTTTTTTTCATACATGCCAGTAACATATGATTTCTAACAACGATCCTTACCATACTCCCCGAAGAGTGAAGCAATAGGTTATATGTAGGTACATAACAAAATAATTAATGTTTTGGATTGATCAGCGCAAAGTCCCGACCTGAACCCAATTAAAAACTTATCTGCCGACATCAAAAGAGCAATAAAAGCCAAAAAATCAAGAAATTCTAAAGAGCTTTTCGAAAACATTAAGGAGGTTTGAATCTGGAACTATATATATACCACCATGTTAGTATGCCGGATGGGCGCAGTGGTTCAGTTTCAGTGATCAGTGTGCTGGAGAGATCCCAGGTTCGATCCCCGGAACGTCTCTCGCGAACGTCTGATAAACATCCGAGAGTATAACTGTCCTGAAAGAACATCTCAAATCAGCCGTTCGGACGCGGCATAAAATTGTAGGTTCCTTCCATTCGTCCTAGAAATAAAAACACACAAAACAAATGGTTGTGAAAAGCTAGTCGTAGGCTGTTGTCTTATAAATTTCATATGTTTTCGATTGAATGGTGAACCCCGAGATATAGTACCACCTGGATTAGTTTACCACCTTTTGTTTATACCACGACTTTTGGGTACCGCAATAATGTTGCATAAGATGACGAAGATGATAGTAATTACTCCAAAACTAAGCTTCTCAAGAGGCTTTTCGTAATTTTGTTTTGTAAACAAATTGTGAATGACATAAAACAGCTGTGCAAGGAATATTATTGGTATTAGTGAAAATATGTGGAAATCTCGAAAAATATCGAGATCTGCAGGATCAAAAAATATATTGATTTTTTTTGCCCAATGGAACATGAAAAATGACCTAAATAAGAAAATGATTTTTTGTCCCAATGGATCTGATGTGCCCAATGGAATTCCCAGCGTGGAATCTTTGGTATCAATTGGGAACCCAGGAATCTAGCTACCTACGCAACCAATCGTTTGTGTGAGTTTTTATCTCTGGGATGAATGGGAGGAACCTACAATTCTGTGCCGTGGTGGACCCTCAAATAATGGGAACTGTAAGTACTCCCATAATCAAACTTGTTGACTTGTTAGCCTTGCAAGGCTAAGTCTTCAAAAATATGACAAGGATTTACATCGAATTTCACATTTAAACTGAATGAATAATTGTCATTTCACTAGTCGAATGATTTTGTCCTTAATAGAACTGGTGTGAACCTCAAGGGAAGAATCTTTGGATCCTCTACTAAATTCCCACTTCCCAAGTAGCTATATGCAGTGCCCATAACCAAGTCCACCTTAAACTTCGGGAAGGTCGGTATTAAACAGCTCTTATTACAAGGAGCAAAATTTGTTGTTCAATAGGCGGCTTTAAGCCATTCAAGTCTCCTAAACAGGGTAGCATAATACCGGCGGCAATGGAAAGCCGGCTTTAAAAAATCATCATAACAAAGGCAATGAATGTAATCTACGCAAAACAAAAACTATTGGCACTAGCTTTTCAATGAGGTTTTGAATATAAAACCTTTGTTATGCGTAGCATCAGTCTCTTTAAAATTATGTCATATCATTTTGCCTCTCAAAACCATCAACAAAAAGCATGAACGTCAAATAAATTGAGTGATAAATGAAAAAAAACTCACCAACAATTTAAGAAAATAAGTCTGAATGCGGCAAAATGTTAAAGATAAGGGCAGAAAAAAGGTTTCAAGGACGATTTCGTGTACACTTCATGCATGGATTTTCACAACTTTTTCATGTGCGAGAATCGGTTCACATGAATGTAACTCTGACATAAAAATTATGTCACCCTGATATTTAATTGTAGTTTCTGCATATCGGGTACACTTAACATTACTTTGACCGTTAGGTGACTTGCGATTGCGACATGTCAGTAATGTCAAACTCCGTATACAAAAATAATATCCATATTAAGGTGTGGCTATCGGTCAATGGAACGCTTGCATTAGATACGAGTTTGACGTTTAATGTTGTCTTGATCATGTCATAGGTATGATGTTTTGTGGTTGTCGTCTGCAACTGCAATCGTCCATGTTAGCTATTCATTATACATCGATATCACGATAACTTCTGCTGATATGTCCACACTACCCATAACAATAAGAATAAAATTTAAAGATCAGGTACATAAAAGAGCGGATTTCTACACATTTCACGTAATTTAACTCAACAATTTTATAATTTTTTGGGGTGTTTATCGGCGAAACATTTATTTAGCACTTTTTCACAATCGCGTGCACATTTTCCACTGTTACTTTAAGTAGCTGGCGATATGTTTTACCGATCAGTGTTAACAAAAGTAGATATTAAAACAGAATCCTAAACCTTTAACAATTTAAATATGACTTACGATCAACTTGTTGAAATTTAAACGGATACGTTTTGTTCGAGTATATACTAGTATCCGACGTTGTATAGCGCGACGTTACATTGTCAAAAATGGTTGAAATCGATTCCGCCATCGAAACAAACGCAATTCGAGTTTATTACTGAATTATCATTGAACTTTTTAATGTTTCTTATAAAAAGTAAATGAATTCAATTGTTCTTCTTCGCATTGAGCACAATTTTTCATAACACATTCTGCAATCGCGTAGGTATTCACTGACTGCTTCAATCACACTTGTAAATGGGGCAAATCTTTTTCGTGAAATTGCGCATCTTTGATGGCCACGCCTCCACCAGCCACAAGCCAATTGTATTCTTATGTGCGGATGGGAAGAATAGGATATCGGATAAAATAATAGCGTCTATATTTTACCCTTTCCACTTTAATGGATTAAAAGATTTTTTTTTTAATCTAAAAGTACGAAACACATTTTCCCAGATATATGTACCTACAATACACATCCGAATGTGTAGGTACAATGTACATGTGTATATACGAGAATTTGATTACAGTAACTGTATTTACTAAGGCAGAATCCACTTAAGAATTATCTTTGTTTATCATTATTTTTTTGAAAGGGTGTCCTCGAATGAATGTACTTGAAGCAGACAGAAATCGTTATAGCGGAGCATTGGCTTGGGAATGCATGAATAGGATAGTATCTTAAAAATACGTACATACCTAACATACGATATTGAGTAGACGTTCACGTGCAAATGAGAAGCCAATTTCTTATGTCCTTAAGGCAGATTCCTTAGGTAAATAGCATTTTAAATGTGCACATAATATGGAGCTTTCCAGGTGCAGTAACGAAGAAACCAACAAAAATAAGTCCGAGCGTCAAACAACCTCAAACGGTTGTGTGAAGCCTCCTGGATTAATAGTCCGCTGGAGAAGGGCATCGCACCTTCTTTGTTCGACATTATTCTTAGTACTGTCAAATTTATGAGCTGTCAATTTTGTTTATTTGATATCAGTAGGGTATCGCAACCATTTATCTTTTTGCGATGGGTATATACGCAGTACTTTCGATCTACGGGATCTACGTATCTTATAGGTAAATGATAAAAGTGTTTTAGATGCTGGTACTAACAATTTTATGGCTCACTTATGCCGCTGGACTTTAACGAAGTCTCTAATAACGCCTTCACCTTAACCTTTAAAGGCTACCTTTACCATCACGCTTGTCATCCGTCGAGCAGCACACGAGAAGAGATTCTATCGATCACTCTCCAGAATAGAATGAATAATATTTATTAATAAAAGCTATTTTCGGTGCTTCTTCCATCTATTGCTAACCGCATTATATTATATGACCCGATTAGGTAATAAAAGAGGCACGTCTACCTGATCAAGATCTATTGTAACCATATGTCAGAAAAAGGGTTTATAGGCTAGTAGGTTTTTCACTTTTTTATAAAGTTTGTAATACTACTAGCAGAGGGTTTTTTATCTGTTCGGGGTCCAGGTTGGTCCCTGAAGAAGATCTTCCCTCTCCACTTAGGTCTGGACATTCGCAATCTTCACTGTTCTGCTGTATAGCTTCTCTTTCAAAACATAGCCGACACTTCGCTGAGTCGGCTAGATTTATTTTGCTTAGACACTACAAAGCAAACTCGGACATACGTCTATCGTGGCCGTGCATCGATATGAACTTAACAATGGGCACATTCAAATATCTAGTTGATTTAAGTCGACTAGATTTGTCTGGACTAAGTGTAACGTGATCGCAAAAACTAACTTAATTGGTCGTGAACGTCAGATCTTGACGGGGGGAGCATCTAAAGAGTATTCCACTCCATAAATCGTCACTTTTTTGGTTTTGTTTGTTTTGGTTAGGTATATCCAATCCACTAGCTTTGTGCTCTCTCAAGGTAAATTCTAAATGTCAAATTTTCCGCCGATGACATATAGAAATGTCAACTTAGTACTCAGTCACGAAATTCGTGACTATATTCGTCGGCTACCCCTCCATAAACGTCAACAGAGAAAGCTGCTCACGTGACGAATCCCAGCCAATAAGAACTCAGAAACATCTAGTCAGTCAGCTGTCAGACTTACTAAACCAGATACTTGAACGTCCATAATCTCGAGTACACTACTCACATGCCCGAGCTGCCAATATGACAGTCATACAGTGCTACCAACTACTTAAGAAAGGGATATTGTTCTACTGACCTCTAGGAGGCGTATCATACTTTCGCTTACATTAGGTGGTATCGTAAACCATAAGGTACTGTGAGCAATTCCAGGTTTCTGATGCCTACTTAGATTTAAGATCCTGTTGGCATTGTATAATTGAACGGCTAGATAGGTAGTTAGGTCTGTCTTAGACCTGGGATATTCTCCTAGTTTTTATGAATTTTCACATGGGTCTAGTATTGGTTTTGTTGTATGTGAGGTACCAAAACTACTTGACCGTCACGGACCATTTTTTAGTACCAACCTGGACGACTGTAAAAAGAAATTCTCTCCCAAAATTTATTTCGCCTAGGTCGATTCGTTAGGACGCTATCGTGTTTCCAACAGACAGACGAACGGAACAATTGAATTGATTGTTCGCTTAATTTCTAATGTGGAGACGTTCTGTCCGATTCGTGTGTCCGTTTTTGTTGATATAAGTATGTCGAACTTAGTTTTGACTTTCGGTATTAGCTTTTTTGGCGTTCGTACCAGTTGAAAAAAATATATTAACTTTGTATTGCATCATACCTAGTAGTTCTGCTTCTGATTAATGTAAAGCCAAAGGCCATACGTAATAACTTTAGTTGCTCTTCCTTTCCACCATTAGTTAGAAAAAGCTAAAAGTAATATTTTTTGCTTTTCAGAGATTGCAGCATAGTAAGTATGTACTCAAAATCAGTGCACCAAAAATTGCATATTATCTCTTAAAATCAAACCCATCAATTTCTCTATAGTAAAGGTACTTCAAAACTCACCTCATCTCTATAGCATTAGTGGTTCTCAAAATACAGGACTTAAAAAATCGCAAAAACCGTAACTGACTGACTCACTCACTCACTCACTTAGATCATCATCAATCATCCTGTGGTGCATATACTGGGAAAAGTACAAAACTTGAGATTTTCCATTCAGGGGGCGTGATATACGCCTACTTTTCAAAATTGATTATTATTTATTGAAACCACTTCTCATTGCCGTAGAGTGATGAAATTTGATAGAGCGGTAGAACTTGCAGTATCGTGCAGAAAGAAAAAATCTAGGCACTTATATTCTCCCTTCAGGAGGCGTGGTATTCGCCCACTTTTAAAAATCGGTTATTATTTATTTGTGCCACTTCCGATTGCCATAGAATGTTGAAATTTGGTAGAGCGGTAGGACTTGCAATGTACAGAAAGAAAAAATCTAGGCTCTTATATTCTCCCTTTAGTAGGCGTGGTAGCCCGCCCATTTTTGAAAATCGGTTTGTTTTTTTTATTTTGGCCACTTTCAGTTGCCGTAGAATGTTATAATTCGGTACAGCTGTAGGACCTGCATTGTACGAAAGGAGAAATTTCAAAAATTAAAAATTGTCCATTTAAGGAGCGTGGAATCTGGCACTTAAAATATGAATAGAAGTCAATCTACCTGCTGAATATAATTTTAATGAATAGTTTATAAGAAAGAAAGCCAAGGTGATTTTAGTCAGTGTCTATTGACATATTAAAAAGCGAAGACGTTTCAACGTTGTTTGTGAAATCTAATAAAAAAAACTTTGCAAAAAGTAGTGAAATCACACCAAAGACATAAATGCACAAAAAAAAACTTATATAGAACATCAAAAATTAGGTGCGTATACTAGTCAGCCACGAAAAGTAATGAGATCTAAATGTACGCCAAGTTCTTAGTTTAAGAAGGTTAAATGTTAAAAAAAATGGTAGGTTTACTAGGCAAGTTTTTCGTTTATAACTTCATTATATTATACAATATATTAGAATTTAAAAACTTGACAAGTGAACCTACCAATTTTATTATGCATCTATAATTTTAAGTACCCACTTTATCCTCAAATATGTGTATGTACCTACCTTCTTTATTATATTATTGATTGTAGTAGGTATATACATAAGACAAAAATCTATTAATTAGCTAATTATAAAATCATTTGAATTTCGAGGTTTTCATTGATCTTTTTTTTTAAATATAGACCCAATTAAACAATCATTCCATCGTATGAAACTTATTCGATTCAGTTCAGATGTTGATGGAGATGTATCTATGTATAAATAGTTTTGAAATAGATAGGTATGCAATTTTCCTACGTTTGCTTAATAAACTTTGATCCAAATGAATTCCCATCTATTATCTCACTGACTCTATCTTTATCCTCTCAAGTATTTGCAGCTGAAGCGTGTTATACAAAATATTGCTCATTTATGACGAACAAATCGAAAACCTTTCTATATTTCTACGAGTATGATGAGCTACTCCTATGTATTTTAAAATGCCATCATACATAGAATACCATATACTGTGCACTACAAATTGTTTGAGATACTTTTCCTTTTTCCTAAGCACAATTGTATTACCAGTGTGACCAGACTAACGCCTAGAATAAAATCTAGTTTTCCAAGAAATACAAAAATGCATACTACTAGCAAAGATACTACTAGGACGTATCAAAACTAAGAGTGAGTATAACAATTTTGCATGTAAAACCAAAAGTGAGTATAACAAAACCAAAAGTGGGTAGGTATACAAGTTTTGTATGTAAAAGTAAAAGTGAGCTAGCTATAGATTCTCAAAAAAATACGCCTTATGTATAAAGGTTGGGAGGCTTATATATTTAGGTTATGTTAGGCATTGAAGGTTAAATGAATTAAGAGTAGAATCCATTTCAACCTTTTAAAGCCCCATGAGATGCAACCATGGGTATGGGAAAATCAACAGCCCATGCTTTGCAAAACCTCGCAAAACCTAACCTAAGTCTACTAGATAATAGGATAATGAAAGTTTTACTAACCAACAACTCTATAACAAACTCAGTGTCATAGACATAAATGTAAAAGATATCCCCTGGGGGCTTATTTCCAAATGCGCGGCGGACCGATTTTCATGGCGGATTGGTATTTTTGTATTTCCAAAAGCTGTCAAAACTTTGATAGCTATCGCTTTTGAATGGATCGAATCGATTTTGGAAATATAAAAATACCAATCCGCCATGAAAAGCGGTCCGCCGCGCATTTGGGAATAAGCCCCCTGGGTGTGGTACTCTTACTATGGTCCATTCAAATTAATGAACTGCTGATTAATCTCAGTAAATATGGACTGTACTGTAGTCTCAGATTATGCAAACGATTGCTTATCATAATCAGAGGAAGTAAAATATGTATCTCGGTGTCAACTTAGGCGTGCAAGTTGTATCTCACTATGAACCAGTGTTAAAGTTGTATGCCCATGAAATTCTTCAATAAAAATTTGTATCCTACATAGCGGCCCTATCGAGGTATCCGTTGGAGGCTCAAATTTTATTCCAGGTATCCGTCTTCGGAAAATAATAATTAAAATGCAACGACACGCATTGATATGTACCAGTACCTATGGCATAATGTTTTTTAGTGTTAAATCGGGGTTTTCCTCTATTTGGTGTTTGTTTCTTCGTTTGCATTTGCCCTGGAAAGACAAATTTAAGCAACAAATACAAACTGGTAGAATGTTTTTGTTCTTCATTGCTTTCATTTATGAAAGCCGATGCGCGTTACATAAATGTTGGATGGAACAATGCTCCGAGAAGCTGTTCGGAAGAACTCGAACTCGAAGCAAAAATCCTCTGATTTGTATGAAATCGGAAAATTTTCCGTTCGAATAGATACCTCGCTAGAGTAGAATAATCTCTGTCATTTAGTGATGGCGCTTTAAACATTTTAGTGGTTGCCTTACCTTGAAATAGTTTTCGTTACATTGAAGTGTCTTAAATGACTTGCATAATTTCCTAAAATTTCCAATAGAAGGCGTATTTTTTTGAGAATCTATAGCTGGCTCACTTTTATTTTAACATGCAAAACTTGTATACTCACTTTTGGTTTTACATGCAAAATTGTTATACTCACTTTTGGTTTTCTTATACTCACTTCCCAAAAAAAATACGCCAAGTACTCATTGTTCTAGTAGGTATAAACTATGTAGACATGTAGTTCTGTGCCTATAAAAACTATAGGCGTATTTTTTGAGAATCTATAGCTAGCTCACTTTTACTTTTATATGCAAAATTGTTATACTCACTTTTGGTTTTGTTATACTCACTTCCCAAAAAAATACGCCATATATTGTTTTCATTCCAATTCAGTTGATTAAAAAAAATTCTAAATATCTACATGCTGGTCTGGTCACATTCATCCTGCACCTGTTGTGTTCTCCATACCCTATTGAAAGACTCATGTAAATATGAAAACGAGACCGACCGGGCGACTGCACGCGATTTTCTCAATCGCCGTCAGCTCTGTGTCTGTTTGCGCAGTTTCGTTAACCACGCCTTCCACATTTAAGGGCCAATAAAATTCCTATTTACTCCTATTAAGTCAACAACCCTCATATTCCCCCTTTATATGAGGGTTTTTGACTTAATACGAGTGATAAAATATGGAATAGGTATTGCACCTTTTAGATACATTTTTTCGTTAGCTCTTAGTTTCTATTCCCACACACCACTTGAGTTAATGTAATGCATTTTTGAATGCAAAAGTTAATGGATGCTGCGAGATAAGTATTAAAATAGTTTAATTGCATGTAGATACTTTTGCTATTAAGGCGAAGCACCGGAATTTGTTGACCTACAAGCAACAAAAATTGAAAACGTTGTTAGATATGTGGTAGTTTAGAAAACCTGTGATCTATGAAACAAATATCTACTTAAGTTAGTGTAGTTGAATTTGAATTGGTTCGCATAGAAAAAAATATCTTCTTCATTTTTCTTATTGTTCGGCGAGGTTATGATCAGGATTAAATGGATCAAAATCATCCCACTGTACTGCATCCATAATGGATAGCTTGTGGGGTTCGCCGATTCGATTTAAAAAAATATTTGCAGGTCTCTCGTACTCGGATCACTTCGTTAAAGATACAAATCAAATGCTCCTGTTTTGCATTTGTGTGATCCAGGAGTTTTTGGACAATTTTTCCAATGTAGATAGGTATATGTAATATGTATATCTATATTATAATCTGGAGTGGAGATGGTTGCCTTTGTATTGCAATCAAATTTATTGGGTTTAATCTGATGCATTAGGAGTGAACGACTAAACCCAACCAAGGACCTTTTGGTGTCTATGTGTATAGTATAGGTTAGGTATACTACCATACCAATACGACAGTTCGCATCCATAAAGGCTTAGGCCGCTCTCAGATTGAGGCAACAAGCAATAAGCAACTAATCAACCAGCAAATGTCATTTAAAGCAACAGTACCTATTGCCTGAAATTTTTATCTATCAGGAATATTTTTCCACAACTTTTACGAATTTTGTGTTGAAAACAGGATCGTCTAACAAATTTTAAAAAACTTTATAGAAGTATGCCCAAATGTGTCAATAATTACAAATATTGCTACTAGGAAGTAATATTTGTCACTTTTCAACATGCGCTGTGTATCGCTACGCTAGCGACAACTATTTCCGCAATCAGCAAAATTTTTCGCCCGACCGATATTGAATTGCTTTGATGTGAGACCTATTTAATTCAAAGTAAAATAACTGTGAACGATAATATTGCGTGTCCTATTGCCAGTTATTTATTGACTGTTGCCTCAATGTGAGATGCTAGCCATCATGGATAAAAATTGCATAAAAATTGTTTAAAACACAACTCTGTTTCATTTGCCATAAATTGGTTAGAAACGGCAAATTAAATAATTTTGTTGGGATGTCGATAAAGTAAATACCGCTATCATAACATAACATAAGCATATTTAAAAATAACAACACTACTCCGAACTTAATGAAAATATTCTTGTTCTTTGTATTCTCACGACATACAGCAATGTGTCCCTATTATTTTTCACATGACTATATAATATATAAATATTAAGGGTCGTCACTCAACTCTGGATGCACCTGCCAATCTGCCAAGCGGGGGCATTCAATTGTGGAAAATGGGCTATAATGTCATTTTTTAACGTTTCGAATTGGGAGATCTGAGGATAAGTCATTTGGTCTTCGCTGAGGACTTTGTCGTCCTTGGGTCCTCTCTCAGACTGAACTTCAGCGCGCGCTCGATCGGTTTGTAGCCGTTTGTGTTGACCATGTCCCCAACCAGGATCCCACGACGTGCTATATGGAATCCGTACCATCAGGTTGACGTCCTCTAGGTAGACCCATGGATTAGATGGTTACATTAAGTTCATAATCTCTCCTCTACACGTATGGAATAGATTTAGAGTCGATGGCGGAGAATCAAGAGCTACGGAGGGTCCTCTTTGAGTCACCTACATTCGTGACGGCGCGACCCACTTAATGGACAAGAGGACTATTGAAAATGAGTGGATGAATGGACGAATAAAAATATGAGCATTTTTTTTGGCTGAACCACTGCATCTTCGATGCCACATCTACCGAAAGCGGATATTTCAATTTCCATTCTCAGCATTGCCGTCGGCACGCGGTCTTTCAAAGAGAAAGAAATTGCAATGGAAAACTGTTGTTTTCCACGACTACAAAGTGAAAAGTTTGTTACCTTTTTTGGGGTGGGGAACACCCGTTTCAATTGTCGGCAAAGTCAAGACATAATAATAATAATAATCAATCCCACGCCTACCCTATATCGTTCCAGTCCACGACGCCCATTACGTAATTCAAGAAGCAACCCTTATAATATGATAACACCCTTAAGAGGAAATATTGAGTATAAGTGGCTGCAGCTGTAGCAAGTAATTAATAAATGTATTACCGCCAACACTACATTACTTTTAGTATCTGTTGTTTTCACTCCGGCGAGTGCAGATGCATGAGATAGATATCTGTATCTTGCAGCCAAACAAAGCATAAAAATAATTGCTTTCAAAAATTACTGTCAATGTAAATAGTATTACTACATAGTAATATGGTAAAATGACTAACCTATTTGACTTTGGTTAGGATTTTGAAAGTGGTTGACCTTGAGGATTCACTATAGATTAAAAGGTTGTATTTAAATAATAGTCCACATGCTTTGTACAGCTTATTGAGCTCGAGGTTCAGTAACATCTCACGCTTACTGCTTATCGTTTAGCATCCAGCGCTATACAGCACAACTGGTGGAATATGACTTCTGTAGAGCGTACTTTGCATCATTCAAACCAGGAGTTTTGAAGCCATTTCTTTTGCCAAATATAATAGTTAGACATTGACCAACCGCGCCAGGTGGATACCAATTAGAGTTTCCTCTATTCAGGCAAACTATACGTAAAAGGTTTTATATTAGGTACTAGCTGTACCCGCGTCTTCGTACGCGTGGAATTTAACAAAAAAGTTAATTAGTTTATTTAGTTTTTGCATTTTTATTTTAATTATCATTTATTTTCAGTTTTTTGCATTAGCTCTATTGAAAAATTTCCTTATATACAATATTCGGTGTACGACTTTCTTGGGCTAAAACAACAACACTACTGGCATTCCTCGCACGTGAACATGCCACGTATAGTTGCCCATGGGTAAAGCAACCTTTAGTTAAATCTATACCAGCTTTGCTTAACGTTTGTCCTTGGGACTTGTTGATTGTCATAGCAAAACTGACATTGATCGGGAATTGCAATCTTTTGAATTCAAATGGAAAATTTGATGGTATTATAGGAATCCGTGGTATAAATACTATTTCACCTTTTCCGCATTCGGATATTATACGACCTTCTATAACGTTTCTTTGCAACGATACTACTCGCAACCTAGTACCATTGCAAAGTTTCGGCGGGTTCAAATTACGCAATAGCATGATGGGCACGCCAACCTTAAGTTCTAGTTTGTGGGGGGGTAGACCAGGCACAATTATACTGTTTAGAAATTCTGTTGGGTAATTAACCACTTCATCCGGATTGCAAACTGTATTGATGGAAAGATATGTTTGTGATTCACCAGATAGTTTATCTAAAATGCGCTGATTAAGTGCAGTAACCTGGTCGTTCGTAGGTGCTAAAATTGATCTGTCACACAACCACGAATCTTCTTTGGTATTGAGATTGTGAATATCATCATAAATACTATGTATTAAAGTATCAGTTTCCGCCACAACCTGACAAAGACTGGAAGGTAGTTCTATATCATGATTACTATTCACTTCTGGACACTTTCCCTCTCCAACATCAAGAAGAATTTTACTAAATTCTGAATCAGCTGAATGTGCTATCATGTTCTGTTTTAAATTAAGTTTTTTACAATGTCTCCAAAGTACTGAACGTTTTAAACAGGCGTTAATTTCATCGGCTCGCGTACCCTTAGTTACAACCGGTAATATTTGTCTAAAATCTCCAGCGAATAAGAATACGACTCCTCCAAATAATAGATTATTACTTCTTATATCCTGCATCGTCCTATTCACGGCTTCTATAGAAATTTTGTTTGCCATAGTGCATTCGTCCCATACTACAAATACACAATCTTGTAGTACTTTGGCTTTGAGACTATTTTTGGGTATATTGCAGACTGGATTTTCCGTACGGTCTAAATCTAGTGGAATTTTAAACATAGAGTGTGCCGTTTTTCCCCCAGGAAGTAAGGTTGCCGCTATGCCAGACGATGCGACTGCTATGGCAATCTTCTTTTCTGCACGTATTTTGGCCAGCAAAAGATTAATCAAAAATGTTTTGCCGGTACCACCTGGAGCGTCTAAAAAATACACTCCACCAACATTTGCATTTATTTTATCAATGAGGAGTCGGTAAATTTGATTTTGTTCATCGTTTAGTCGTGGTTCATTAAGATTTATAGTATTTTGAAGTTCAACTGGGTCAAAATTTGTATGGTTAATATATTCTCTGTTTAAATTTTCATCAGTTCCATCAGTCACTTGTGGAGATGGTAAACCATAATGAGAGAGAGAATTGCCGCCTATCGAAAGAAGAACGTCTTGTAATGCAAACAAAGCTCTATTTGCAAATGTGTCTAAATGAGTATTTATGGCTGCATCCGGGTAATGCCGTTGGAAGTCTCTTACATAATCATCCACAAAATGATCCTTGAACTTGTCCCATAACTCTGTGGGATTAGAGACATTGCAGAAAACTAAAATAATGGCGAATAGTTCTCGTAATTTCGATGCGCTGCTGCTTATACTGGCATCAGTTAAAGTGTCGCACCAGTGATTATCGCCTTCTAGTAAGCCAAGACCAAGGCATGCCGCTTGATATGTAGGATGTAAAACACCATTCACCATTTTGAGACTTTCGAAAGAAGTTGGTCCCTTGACAAATGTTAATAACAACCTCAGATAATAACATTCTCGATTATTGGGGTGAATTGTATAGATTCTCCCAAGTGTATGCTCATAAAATATGCCGGGATGACCTTCCACAGGAGTACCTCGACGTCGGCGTTGGAATGTTCCATTTTGTTTATTAAATGTGTAATAACCTGGTATTTCTTCGTACAATAAAGAAGCCGCGAATTCGTCAGAAGAGAGTTCAAAAAATGTGTTACATGAACGGCATGTGCAGAGAGTAAATTCCGAGAGTATAGCCAATTTATTTTGGTAATAATGTACATATCTAAATTGTGTTTTTTTTTTTCCTTGGTTTTAGTGATTCTAAGTGAAGAGGAGGTAGTGGAAGTATCTACCATTTCTGGTATTTTCCAAAATGAAGACGAAGATTTTACGGGGACTGCAGAAATAAACGAAACGGAAAGAATAAGACAAATAATTGAATAAAATGTGAATCAAATGGATGTTTTTAATTTTTTAAATACAAAATGCATACCTATATATCTATTTGACATTCTTTCATAGATACTGATAGATACTTCTTTGGTAATCGAATCAAACTTCTCATGCGCAATCTCAACCACAAATGCATTTTTCCTTTTTGTTGATTCTTCAAATTATGTCATCACATTTCATTTATTAGCGAATATCGACGAATTTATGAGCAAAATAAAGTAGGTAAACAAAAATAGTAAATATTTTTTGACTGAGCAAATCAATTTACTCACAAATAAGACGAAAATGTTTCGTCCGAAAAAAATCCCTACGTTATACAAATCTGCCCTTTTTTCCCTTTAGATCAAAAATCCTACGTGTAGGAATTTTTCCCTACATGTATCATCACTGATTTGACATTTCTTTTATGTGCTTATTTTTTTCTAAGCAAACAACAGCAACAGCATAGGTACTGCCTCCGTATGTCTCTCTCTGCCACAGGGGTAAAATAAGTAAATAAGTTTAAAAGAGATATTGCGCGGTTAGTATGTTTGATTTGAGAATGAAGTGCATATCAATCCACCGAGGTGAAAATCGTAGAAAAATTTCAAATTTTGCCTATTTATTTAAAAACCTTTTAAGTTATCGAGATAATGGATATCCTAAATTGTACTTGCAGATGTCCTTTATAAGCTGGTACTTAGTATATTTAAATGCTCCCAGTATTTTCGAACGCAAAGCGTTGCAAAGAAAAAATCGAAGCGAAACGAAAAAAAAAATTACTCTTGTCCAATTTTTTCCGGAATTTATAGAGATATAGAGTTAAGAAAAAGTGGAGATTGTAGGCCTAAGTATCCTCTATAAGCCTGTGAAAAATTCACCAGAATATATTCAGCAATTTCTAAGATTTTTGCATTTAAAGACATGCAGTCAATTTCAATTTTAGTCGAACAGAACTACACCAATTTTATTTATATGTAGAGATGTAGAGATGTAGAGATATATGTAGAGATGTAGAGATGTAGAGATATGTAGAGATATGGATGGCTTAGCGGAGAGCATCTTCCGGATCTTAGAGGTTTCTGCTGTTCCGTTTCATCCATCCATTTTCTATATTTTAACAAAAGAAAAAACTCCAAGCAGCTCGATGTTCACTTCTAGGCGGTTTTTTTTTTTATAAAAACACGATACCATCCAAACGAATCGACCTAAGCGAATGAAATTTTGTGAGAGGACTATATCGGTCGATTATTTCTGGTAACTCTCATACAAAACCAATATTAGACCAATGTGTTGTGTGCGTACTAACTCGCATCCGCATGCCTAACATTTTGAGTGACTTGCATTAAGTGGAGGTTATCAAAGCATCGGCCAGGTCAATGATAACACTTTTACTTGTTTTTGTTTTCGAATGGACCTATACAGAGTGGAGTACGTAATACCGGCTCGAACCAGTTAAACAAGTTTAGTTGTACTGAGTGGGGAAGCGAGAAGTAACAACGATTCTCGCTAGTTGCGATTGACTCTGACATTTTCTGTGTGAAAATTTTGTCGAATTTCAGTCTATAAATTGTTATTTGAGAGAATAACATTAAGGCCAAGTGCACACATGCTTTTTTTTACCGCGCGGACCCGCAGCGGGTCCGCGTTTGCGTGTTACAGTACTCACACCTAAATTGGATGGTGCACACAAGCGGGAAAAGCCCTTACGTGTGCATAGAAATACTGCGGTGTCGCTGTCCCTGCGGATCCACTGCGGGCCCGCGCGGTAAAAAAACGCAAGTGTGCACCGGCACTAACACCAACTCGTAGACACAGTCACTTTGGTAGGAATGATAGCTTTTTCGAACTACACCACTAGTTCATCATCAGACTCCTTTTAATTTTGACAGTCAATTCTCCGTATCCACTTGCGAAGACATTTCTGCCTTCCCCTATCAGGAAATCAACCATTTCGATTTGTCAATTGACCAAGTGACTACCATTTGCGCCAACTAAACGATTATTATAAGCCCAAACAATGTTTGTGATTACAAGTCCGCCAACTGCTGATTAGAACGCAGGAGAAGACCAGGCTCTGCCCGTTGTGGTTGCTACGAGGTGTTTTTGTTTATTGCCGTTCTCTCGGGTTTTTTCGCATCTTCCTCTCTTTGTCCGTAAGCTGTGAGATTTTAACAATTTCATACGAGTATGAGAGGCTTGTTGTTGGAAAGAATTCGTTTGCTGATACCCATATATGTACCATAGTTTGTTAATTACTCAGCCACTCAGCAAGTGGCGCTACAGTCCGGGGTGGACCTGGGCCTCAACCAACAAGCGTCTCCAGCCAGCACGATCTTTGGCCAGCTGTCTCCAGTTTCGCACGCTAAGTTGGTTAAGTTCCCTTTCCACTTGCGTGCGCCACTTGAGACGCGGTCTTCCTTTACTTCGCCGTCCCTCGGGTGTGGATTTGAAGATCTTCCGGCCTGGAGCATTCACGTCCATTCGCTCTACATGACCAAGCCACCGCAGTCGTTGGACTCTCACTCTTCTGTCTAGGTCGATGTCGCTGTACAGCCCCTACAGTTCGTCGTTGTATCTCCTCCTCCATTAACCGTCTATGCGCAGACGGGACCGAAAATTACTCAAAGAATTTTCCTCTCAAAGCAACCAAGAGTAACCTCATCCGATTTTGATAGAGTCCATGCCTCTGCACCATAAAGAAGGACTGGGATGATTAAGGTCTTATAAAGGGTTCTTTAGGTGTTCGAGAGAGGGCTTTGCTACTCAATTGCTTTCTTAGCCTAAAGAAACAGCGATTGGCAAGAGTTATTCTTCGTTTAATCTCAGCGCTGGTGTCACTGTCTGTAGTAGTTTCCGAAATAGCCACGCCGAATGTTTGGTATTTCGAAAGCAGAATGAAATCTCCAAATGTCAAAGGCATTGATATACGGCAAATCGAAAGTATTACAAAGTACGAATTCAAAAGGGGAACGAAAAGCAATTTCGAATAGAATTGACTTTCGGGCCGTGCGTCGCGACAGGAGGGAGGAGGTCTTGGATGGTCTTCCAATACACGCAGGAAGTTGGTTGCCAGCTTGACTTCTACTTTCCTCCACTTGTCAGGGGTGATGCTACCATCAATCTCGCTTATGTCTATAACAGCAAGGACCAGGTGTGCTTTGATCACGTCGTTGAAAGCCTTATTTTGCTTGGGGAGAGAAAACTGCTGCAGTTACCTTAACTCTTTTTGGGTCGACGTGGACGTGGGATTCATAAATCGACCTTTGTCGTTTGGACGTAGAGTCTTTTCTTGAGGGACCAGGAGGAGGAATCTCCTTTACAACTTGCGAGGAGATTGACTTTCTGTTTTTCTCAAAGAGCTGATCGAGGGGGACGTCCTTATAGCCATCCAGAAATCTAAAGGCCGTACGCCGCTCTCTGTATTGCTTCGTTGAGAGGCTAGCATGCCTGCGGGCGGCCCGCCAGCTCGAAGCAGTACGGCATGCAGCCCCGGGTTGTTGCGTAGGGCGCTCTCCAGCGACGCAAAGAACAGGTTTAGTGGCCAAGTTCTTAACTGTCGTTGAAGCAGAAGCGCTACTGGAAGCGAGCTCAGAGGCAGAACTTCCGGCCGGTCGGTAGTTTGAGAGCCCTGGACTCTGATTAATTTTGTTTTTGTTTGTTTTGTTTGTACATTAGTGGGCCCACGAGTAGCAGGTCGATCTGTGCAAAGATCCGCAGTACACAGACAAGGCTGGCTAATCCGGAGGTCGCCAGGTATCTGAATACTCCGTTTTGCGACTGAGCTATGGCCCTCAGCCAGGTTGACCATCGGCGCGGGTCGTACAACACCTTAGGCCGGCCTTGATTTAGGGTTTACTCCCACCTCATACTAATGGTTCACGCTTTCACATCAGTCGTACGTGGCAACGAATCGCAGCGTACAGCTGATATGCAAGTGTGACCCTCGGCTGAGACTATCCAGACAGGCTGATTAGCCATTTTCAGGCGGGCCCCCGTAGGAAAGAATAACAAGAAGAGGATTTTTGCGGAGCCCTTCTTTCTGGTAAAGGTCTGAAAAATGCATTTAAATGCATTTCGTTAGATTTCATTCAATCTAAAAACGACCTTGTGTGTTACCTTATATCTAGAAAATTCGTTTGTTTGTAGCCCATTTTTTTAGAGCTTCATCGCAAAAGTTGTGTAATGTTTTGTTCATTGACGTTTTGGAAGCACACAACCAAAGCATTAGTGCGTGAGTCGTTCCGCTGTATAGCAATAGCAATATATAGGCGAGAAAATCACTGTTATTGCCAAAAAGGGTTTTCTGAGAAGTTTGATCAAAGGGGCGTGGCACCTTGAAAAACATTGCGAACGCTTTTTCTTGACACTTCGAAAAGTAATCTGTTAATTAAGATGAAACCTGCACAATATATCTGTTATAAAGTGAAAAGTGGGCATGGATCAAAAGTTTTCCAATCTTCCGATGGCGCTGAACACCCAAATTTTAAAATTACACAATACCTTGACATTTACGGCAGCTTTAGCCTTGCAATTTGGTAAATAGACGTTTATTGCCTTTAGAAAGCATTTAATAAACTATTGAATCGGGCATAGATAATAGACAATTCCTGATCACGGGCAAAGCCGGGCAGCTACAGCCTACAGCTAGTCAATAAAATTTCTCGAGATATTTCTGTCCAAATCGCATTTATTGTTTGTTCTTAAGGCGATATACTTAACTTGTGACACTAAACTACTAACTATTTATAATTTATAAAACTTAGTACATAGAAAAATTTAAATTTAACTAAAATCAACATCTTACAATAAAATATGGAGGCACAATAATTTGATTAAAATGTCCATGTAAACTTAGTCTTTCGGGCAATTGTTTGGTAGAACCAGTCAGTCAGTTGATAAAACTTTGTAACTGTGTTGTAAAGCAGCTTCACTCTCGCCTTTTATGCATCGTGTTATATTTTGTCAGCAAAGCGTTTTTCCTCAAGATCAGAGAGATGACTCTATGTGCAATTCAAATGCAAAGGTAACGTGATCGATGTTTCCTGTGAGTATACGTTTTTAAATTATCGTAGATAAACCAATAATGATAATACCTACAACTATTGTCATCACGATGCTGAAGTATTATTGCTTTTGTCGCAGTATCCACCAGAGTCGTCCAATCCAATTCTTTTGCATCAGGCAGGAGAGGAGGTCTGTCAGCCAATTCGCTTTTCACGTTTCGACGACTAACTTCCATCGATTCCTTGAGTCTAGGTGAACTTCCAGCAGCACTTCCACCGCCTTCAAACGTTTGTTGCATAGCAGGCTGAAATTGGTGTCTAAAATTTAATAATTTCTTGATTTGGTTTTCCCTTGAGAAGTACTCCAAATATTTACCTGGTTTAGATCAAACGCTGACACATTATCTAGCACCTGCGGGCTTGTGACTCGGTCCACCGTCGAATTGCGTTTCGCTATCAAGCTTTCATAGTGGGGCGAACTGTTGGGACCAATTATTTCCAGCAAGTCGCGACGAAATGCATTCGTTCGAGAGTAGTTATTCGCATTTCGTTTGATATTGTTCATGGGATTGAAATTCGAAATGCTGGGCAACAGTTTGGCCGTTTTCACTGTCGACGAATAGGGCAGAACTGGGCCGCGTAGGTCTATTTTTTGAGTATTCGCTACCGAATACTCATAGGTGGGTGTGATAGCGGGCTTTTCTTTGAAAACGTTGATGGTATCTGGCGAATGGTTATAATTTCTTATACTAATATCCGAGGCGGAACTGTCACTCGGTGAAATGGTGACGCGCTTTAATTCAATTCGTTCGTACTTGGGGCATCGCTGCTGTTTGAATAGCTTGTGAGCATCCGATGGTGGCTTTCCCAGCGAAAATTCCACTGACTGCCTTGGATAGATGGCCCTATCGTTGACCAGCAATGCAGGCTTTGTAGGTGTCGTTGGCTTTGAACTATCACTGAGAAACATTGGAGAGTGATTCAGATTCACTGGCAGCGACGCAGAGTTTTCTGCATGAGGAGGATGTTCAAACGACTTGACTTTGTACTGATGACTCGCAGAGGGGGTAATGATTTGAGTATTTAGTTTCGGCTCGATGTCGTCAAAGGGACTATACCACTTGTCATTCTTGAACACATGGGGCGGGCAGGAGTTCGAGGTGCGCAAGTTCTTCTTATATTCTTCTTCTGACGTAAGCGACCTGCTTCCAGTTTCATAGCCAGATCTTTGTGTGGCTTTATTTGGTAGCGAATTTTGGTCATAGGGCGTTTTATAGCTCATCATTGGCCGTTGAACCTGTTGTTTAGCCTCACTGCGCACTAATTTCTTGGCCTTGATACTGTCGGTTTCAAGGAAACCATTACTATATCGGTAGGTATCATGATCGTCTTCTAGACTGAGAAAATTTACTCTACAATGCTTATCGAAGCATCCCCGCCGGGGCGTGCTATCAGAAAAGGATGTAATTACTATAAACGTCAATTGAGCAGACGTTTTCAACAGATCAATCATTTCCCCGTACGAAAGTGTGGCCAGCACGATTTTGCACACCTCCACTAGGCGAAAACCGCGCCGCAAGCCAGCCGCCCACGCTTGCCCGGTGGGCTCAACTTGTGTTATAATACCATCCGGTTGGACATGAAAACCCAACTGGCCCATCATGTTACGCGTTATGCTCAGCTCCATGACGCCATTTCCTAAGGTTACTGCACGTAGCCGCTCAATAACTTCCAGCTGTTCGTCGATTCCTCCAAAGTGGCGCATGTTTATTGTTATACACTCGCCGTTATGGTAAAATATTCTCAAGGAATTATCCGAAGTCGACCAGCCGAGTATAGATCGCGTAGGCGTTACGAAAATAATTTGCTTAGAGTATTCCTCCATAATGACGAATGTCTCAACAGATATTCCAAGGATGCATTCGATGGCCAAAGACAAGCCATGATCTTGAAGGATGATCTCCCAACAGATGGCGCAGCGTTGGGATATATCGGCGGAGAATCGAATTTTCGGTTTGTCCTTCTTCTTGCTGGGAAATATTGAGAATTTGTTACCAGGATCTATATACAGATTGGTGCAGTAGTTGATGCACAATTCCTTTAGGTACTCCTTTCGTGTTCTTGTTGCCAAGTTGGCGAATTTTTCAGAGCGATGCGCAGCGTTCTCTGCATTAATTGTTTTGGCTAGAATAAATTCGGAGAATGCTTTGTTTCGTGAAAACAAAGCACTAGCTGGAAGAATAGTAAAAATGTTATTAACACAAAATAATACAGACAAATACACGCAATCATATTCACGCAGCTGATGCATGCTTTAGTCGACAAAAAGTTGTCAATCCAACCTGCATTAATTGAACCCAAATAAATCAAAATAATTCTTCTACATCTATCGCATTATTTTTATTTTTGTTTAAGCTGGGATAGTGTTCACTTCGAACTCAGTAACAACAACAACCAAATATTTTTTTATTGCCTCTTCTGCACTATAAACAAAAACCACAAGAATATTTTGGAGGCAATGTGCATACATTGAAAGGAGCGAACTACTTCTGAAATTAGGTTTTAAAGATCCCAACCACATCCCAACTGTCGCGAACAATTTAGAAGAATAAGCTTTGCATCCATGGAGTTGTTATCAACCTTTCAAGAGAACTACAACTGTACAAATAAACTCACACTATTCCCACTAATAAAAAGTAATTTATATTGAATTCTTCACTCAGAATCAAACCCCATTTATGCATGCGAAGCCTGTGTAAATAGAATAGTAAACAGTTTACAATTTACCTGGTAGGGGAGGACCAAACACTGGTACTTCTTTGGAACGGCAAATTGCGACACGATAGCTTGTGTTGTCTGTACATGGATTGATGGCCCTCACTATAATGAAGACGTGCTGAAACTGACTGCGAATATTTAGCGGTGTAAACGGCAAAGCGCCATGCTCTTGGAAGATGATCGTCACAATATCATTGCCAATGTGGCGCTTACGCAGCAACTGTTGCCGATTATTTGGTGTAAAAGGCAGCATCGTACATACGTGAAACATAACTTCACAGTCCTTGTACATTGCGTGTATGGAATGTGTGCCCGTCGAATCGGTTTTATTGTCAAGACCCGCTTTATAGTGTTGAAAGCCCTTCAAACGCACTCGCCGCCCGATTGTCTCTAGAAATTCAATAAAAGCCGGTCCAGCGTGCTCGTTATTGTACATATCCTCCTCAGACGACTGACCACTGCGACAGTAGAGTATGCCGACCTTGTACTTATTCATCAAACCCTGTTCGTCCAGTTTCAGGAGTTGATCTTCACAATTCGAAGTGCTCACACCCAAGCGCAGACAGTTTATTTGAATCTCTGGTGCAACATGCTCCAACAGCTCTTTGGACGACACAGATTTTCCTGATCCTCTTGAACTTAGGATTGAATCTTCAATTACTACACCGCGCAGTGTTAGAAGTTCTGACGTTCGAATTATTATCCGAAATTGATGTTGCTGATGTCTTTGATCGCTGTCGCTGCTGTGTAGCTTTTCCTTTTTTATGGATATCGCGAGGGGGCCGAACTGCTCATCGATACCAAACCAATTTTCGTGTTTTTGACTGTGAAAATACCGCCTGTAGTAGTGTGCTCCATGGTCGACGGCTTCTATGGGGCGTATATCATTTTGGAATGGGCATACACCAACTCGCCACAGCGTTTCGTTAGGCAGGGGCTCTAGTATTGAAAAACTATTGCAAATTGCCGGTCTATGTGACCCGCGTGCAAGTAAATTATTTCGATTACAGTTGTTCGTCCCTGGGAATGTTGTCTCGCGTCCTATTTCATTGCAGAAATGCGGACAACTACCGACGAGTTCGTTGTAATCGATATACTCCATCATTCCGTTACGATAGCCTGTAACAGGCGATGCTTCTTTGGTGGCTTTTGTTGAACCTCTTAATCGTTTAGCTAGACCTAAATTGGCAGCTAAACTCTGACAATCGTAGTGTGCAAAAAGACGTTGTCGCTGTTGTTCTTCCATATCCGCAAGGGAAGTTAGCGTTCGATGCGTTGTTGCAGAGTAGTTTTGTGATGTTTCCGCTAGGGAGCAATTCTTGGTTAGTAGTGGCAAGCTCATTAGCCCTGGTATATTGTCGTCGGTTTTACTTTTTGATTGGCCCAAAAACCGATGAAGCTTGTTTTTCGCCTTGGGATCAGTAGTCCGTTTCATATTGGATTTATTTAGATCAGGCTGGCTGGGATTGCGTTCGGTTTCTTTGTTCACAGACACAGTGGCGTGTACTACTTTGCCCTGCATGAATTCTGCGGGTCCGGGGGAACGCTGATCGGTGCCTTTTGCTCCTAACACGGCTGGCTGGTAGTCCTGTAACATAGCGAAGAAGCTATCGTTTGTTTTCGCTGGTGATGTTGGTACTGAACTGAAAGGAGCATGACTATGGGATGCACGTCGCGAATCTGTTCGCCTAGTAATACTTTGGTGTCCTAGTGCGTGTAGTAGATCTATATCAGAATTACTTTGACACAGCTGATTTGAGCTTGTACGCAATTCTTGACTTCCTGATGGATCAGAGCTTAAGCCGTTCGATAGAACTTTCTTAATGCGATACTCGTTCACCCTGCTATGAGGTCCCGACAATCCAACGCAGTGACGAGCTCCTAAATCGCTGTCATTACCGTATTCCATAGCGTATAGACTGCTACTTTTTATTGAAAGAGAACTTTAGCCTCGTTTCTTTATTTAAATTGAAATAGTTTGTTCTAGTTGAGTATAAAAATGGTCATTTGGTGTTGCAGATAGCAGATGCAGATCTGAAACGAAAATATACAAAATTACATTTAAAAAGGTTCATAGATAGAGAAGGTTTTGTTATCTTATTTAGGAGCATGTTCCATTTTAAACCGAAAAGAAGGAATTGATTGAGTGCTGTAACAATGACAGAAAGTTCTATCCCCACGCGCCCTTTTGAAGCGAATGATTGGGGCAAAGGAGCTCCTCAAATTCACTCCGTGTATGCCTGTTGGTACAACCGTCATAGTGTTGTTGTCAATAGTGTTTGAGTATAGTCTCCTAAGTGGTTGGGTATAACAAATGACGGCAGGTAACCTTGAAGAACATTCCGGGAGAGAATGCAATTACGTAGATAAAATGACGGAAGTCCAAAGTCATTAAGACTTTCACTCGCGAGGTCCAAGTTTTGCCTATCATGGCAATTGTTCAGCTCATGCATATGGAGCAAATGAGCTACTACATTCTCCTCGAATAAACATTCGATGGTTGCAAGCGTTTGACAAATAAGCAGACAGAAGGAGCATAGTGTTTTGTTTCGATTGCAGGCAAGGGATTGATTTACGAGGAGCTTAAGGATCAAAATTGGGAAAGGATGCATTGCGAGAAGCAAGTAAAAGTGTTATCATCGAATATCACTTCGAATGTTGGCAGAAAAACGATGTTGATTAAAATGACTTGAATCTGAAATCCAGTCAAAAACTCAAACGGACGCAAAAAGGTTGAGAAGGGATCCTTTAACCACTGAAGAAGCACTGGCTAAATACCAAACTGATTAGGCTTTAAGATTAGCTAGCAAAACAGAGTGGAAAGCCCCCGAAAGAGATGGTCTACAGCGACCGACGCCTGTAAATTAAGCCTCAAGGTAGAAAAGCACTGAACTTGGGTGAAATGCGGTAAATGTGTAGACGCGCTTTCATCGCGGTAAAGACACGCAACGCAATTTATAAAGAACATAAAGAACATGAGCCTAAAAGTACAACAGATGAAGTTTTAAAAATTGTAACACAAACCCGATCCCAGTTGCTACCATGTGCAACGATTGCTTATGGGTTTTTTAAATAACGTTAACATGAGAAATGTGAGAAACGTTCTTAAGTCTTTCACCAGCAAATTCCTCCTGGAATTTAGTAACTTTCAAAAAATGTTCTTGGTTGGTTATGCGGACCATATTGCCGCGGTAGGTAATTTTGCAAGAGATTCCTCGGATGTTCAGAAAAGAATTTACCAAGTCATGAGACGTGTGCACATAAACTAATTTTTGCGCAGGAGAAGATAGAGATAGTCTTTGCTTGTACTATGAATTGCGACACTCTAGAAGATTATGATTACTTTACTACACCTCCTATACCAGAAGAGTGGCTCAATGACGTAGTTGGAAGATTGCAACCTGTTTAGAAACGTACCGAAAGCAATATCTATTCTGAGAATGTGAATGATTAATAGAATTGACCAATTCAACGTTGGTAACATCAACTAACTCTTACAATCCACTATTTGGAACGACTATCCCGAAGATTCCTAAATCTAAACAGAGGTATGGCCTCTCCAAAATGTTTTTCAGTGATGAAGATCAGTTATTGCTGAAAGGTTTTGCCTTTTTTAAATGACAACAATACGCAAAGCTCTCTTAAAAAACACACTACTTGGTACAGCTAATGTGACTGGCAGGTGGCAGGAGAACGCATTGATGTCAATGGAAAAAATGATCAATTGCCAATTTGTAAATAAATTTATTTTTTTTATGTTGAGATTTTTTTTAAATCGGCAGAGCGACAAAAGTTTATGTGCCCAATAAATAAGCGGCATTTTAGGATTCAGTGAAAGCGTGGGTATCACTAATTGTATCAAACTAAATTTATCTTTTAACATTCCTTATGTATGTACCATTTCTCCCATATTCATATACCTTGCATTTCTCCTACATTAAATAGTTTTACTTAATTTTACGTTACACAAAATCTCCTACGTAGGTCGAGTAAAAAATCAACATAAAATAAAGCCAAAAACATATGTTGTTTTGGTGCATAATTCTGTGATGACAATTTCGTGATAGGTACATTCGATATGCGACATTATAAACTGCTTAAGATAAGAAACATTTTGTATTTCAATCAAGCCGATCGTGACCTACATTAACATAGCTAGGTCTGCATAAATTTTATGTATGTTGGCATGTATCTACTATAATGCAAGCTTGACCGCTTCCATACGTGGGATTGAATAAAAAAGAGAAAAAAAGACAAAACTAAAACCAAGTTTCTTTGTCCCTACAAGGATAATAACAACACCCTTATCCATTAATATAAGCTGTAGGTACCTATAGGTCTAGTTATAACAAGAAAATAATTTTAATTGATCTCCAATGTCCTGAATATAGGTAGTAGATTCCCTATGATGTGAACAGATACCAGATATAAAGGTCAACGAAATAAATTAGAAAAAAACCCATCGCTTCATTAGTCATTAGTATGATACAAGTTTGAGACACTATTTCCGCTTACAAATGAATCTCTGACTAATATGCGAAATTACAAAGAACTAATTGCCATTCATCGTATTTATATTTACTTACTCGCATTACTCATTAAAATATTTGGGTAGATATTTGATTGGGTCCCGCCATTCTATTAACATAGAATTCCAACAAACATAAACAAGCCTCTTTATTTTCTGGAAGATCGCGAGGGGTTGCTTGAATAAAGTTTGCACTTTTTATATAGAATTGAAAGTACGCTTATGTGAAATTGGGCTAATAAGTCCTTTTAATACAAGGTAATTTATAAAAATATGCTAACACGGTTCACAAATATCACTATATTTATTACGCATAAACAAATTGTCATGAATTACTTTCACAAGAATAAATAGCACATTTGATAAAACTACAAAACCACGACACATCGCTTTATATTGCATGTCAAATTGTGAATAGAGATAATTTTTATAAACACATTTTAGACTTGGTGATTCCCTACAAGCTGCAAGTCCAAGTAGGTTCCGAAATATTATGCACAAGTATTTATTCTGTGTGTTGGTTTCACGTTTAAATAGAATGCGCAAGCGCACATACTACTATGAAAATGAGGTAAGAAATGAGCATGCGCGCGTTTAAACATTTCGCTCAATCGCTCATACCTAGCGCTCACTAAATTAGCGATCATTTGCTTGAAAATTGCATGAGTGACGGATTTTACTGTAGTAAAATATAGTTTACTTGAAAGTTAAAAGTTTATTTGAAAACGTTAAAAACACATTCCCATGCTCTTAGATATTATCTTTTGAAATATATTTATACCTACTCCTATCGCGAAAAAAATTTCTCCCGGAATGTTTCCCTGCAATTCAGCAATCTGTTTTGCATTGCTTACAATTACAAGAGAAACATTTGCATCGGTATTTTTTTTACGATACCCCTGATTCAAATCAATCTGGCTGTAAAAACATTTGGTACATTTTGATCAAGTATGTACATACCTACTTAATTTCAGGTTAAAAAAAAGAGAAAACGTTACAATTTTAGCAGGAATGCAACGCTGATTGGGATAGGCTAAATTTCAGCTTCCATACGAAATTCTCTACAAAATTTATCAAGCTAAATTAAGCGAATCCCTTTAGACGAGTAGTACACAGCTGTAGCTATAAAATAAAATTTTCATTTCAGACTGTACTGCACGTATCTGTCAAAACTAAGCGCGCCCATTAATTTATTCGGCACATTTTCTCAAGCTAAGGCCGTCTGTCAATTGGGCTAAATAAATATCCTCAGATCATTTTTTGACCCTATCGTCATCGTTGTGGAAAACGAATTTTTCAGCTGTCGCAATATTATCCTGCTCCGGGAACAAAATAATAAATAAACATATTTGTTAGAATGTTGAAGAGGTCAAATGACACCGAACTTCAATTAATTAAAAGAGTGAAATTCAATAAATCTCTGTTTTAAGATTAGACAAAAACAACCTAAGAATCCTGACAGGTAATATTACTGGCCATGGTCTAATAAAAAACATCTTCACCGAATTGGAATCTCACCGGACCCCACATGTAGACATTGCCTGGAGAGTGAAGAATCCTCTCCTCATATTCTCATGGAATGTCCGGCTCTCTTCCGTCTCAGAAGGAAAGAAGAAATCGTCACTAAACTTGCCGACTTATCCCAAAAGAAGATTCTTATCTTCCTGAAAGTCTCCGGAGTCAAATGATGGCTCGAGGACCTCACCAGGAAAGGCACAATAGGCTCCTTTAGAGAGGGCCGGTGAAGGCTCTCCCTACCTATCAACTAATCTAATCTAATGTCGTTTTCAGTTGGTCGTCCAGAACCGTCCGGAAGAACTTTTCGCGATTCTGAATTCAAATGCAGAAGCAAATTTCTCTTCTTTTCAGTAGAAGAACTATCAATTGAGTGCCAATCGAACGCTTTCAGAAGCGGACATTATTCCGTCCATTTAGGATCCAACTTTTATATTTATAAGGAGTTTTTAATGAAAATAGGATAACGTTACGTTGATTACGTAGTCGTGTCCCAAAAATCGGTAAACGTCAGTTCAGTACAAAATCTGTCAAAATGAACGTTCGAATAGCCACTTCGATTAAATTTACTGGGCTGCATTCCAGGTTTGACTATTTTAACTACAGCGTTGACAAGCTGTGACAGTTCGAAGGAGGGGAAGTTAACTAAATTAACCAGAGGCAAAAGTGTGGTTCATTTCGTTCATACTACAACATGTCATTAGTAAAAATAGCTGTCCCAGATTCCAAAAAGTAACTAAATAAACAATCGCTGTTAATTTAGTTAAAATAGTCAAACCTGGAATGCAGCCCTATGTCTAAATAATTATGCCGACGACTGTATTGTCACTTGGGACTTTAGGAGCGCTTATTACTGACATTTGGGAGATCACAATTTCAAATGTGAGCCTCTCATAATCCGAAGTTGTTATTGGTAGTGTGCAGCCAGAATACGAAAAACTCACAAAATCAAATTCACCTCAGCTTGTTATTGTGCACCGGAATCATGGTGTACCTAGCCTAAGTAAATGAGACTATTTGGTGAAAAACGTTGTTTGACAGCTAAAACTTTGAACATAATCTCTACACTAGTCATCTGTGGTTTTTGAATTGACACGTTTTGCTGAGGTTGGATTTACTTATGTCGACCGGTTTCTTCTGTAGGATTCGTCACCTCGGTAAAGCATTTGCTGGAACGTTAAGAAGTTATCAACGGCTTGAAACTGTAACAATAACAAAAGCTAACGATTTTTCAAACAAATCTACCTGGGGATCTAATAAAACTCAAAGAAAAGTTAAACTAAAGCTGTATTCCGAGATGAGTACTCCTGAATCTGAGGCAATTGTTGCTCCACTGAGAGAAAAGGTACTGGAACAAGGCAACCTGGTTAGAAAACTAAAAGCTGATGGAGCTCCTGAACTGGACATAAAACGAGCCGTTGCGGAATTAAAAATACGGAAAAAAGTGCTCGAGGATAAGGAATTGGAATTAATGTCAGATACTATAACATTCGACCGGTCAAAAATGGAAGATTTACTAAAAAGACGTTTTTTCTATGATCAAAGTTTTGCGATATATGGTGGAATTACTGGTATGTATCTATTAAGGGGTGAGAGGGAAAGAAAAAGACCTACTTTTGTATACTTTTACTATACTACACATATTGCATCAGCTGGTTTTTAGCTGAAGTAGTACATAATTGTTTTCGCACATTTTCTTTTAATGAGTTGGCTATTGGCTTAAACATACGAGATCGATAAAGGCTTTTGTCAGAGGTGCTGTTATAACGTCATAATGCCAGAGAGCTCCTATTAAAGTCCTTACTTTTGGCAAATTAAATCCAAGTTGTGACTGGTTTCAAGTGTCTATGGAGATAGGCACATGAAATAACAATAATGGGAAAATCTATATTTATTGCTTGTTATTTCAATTTATGTTTAGTTGGTGCATTAAGTGCCCTTGCTAAAGTTCCAAATTGTACCCGAGACTATTATTCATTTCTTTTTTTTTTGCCACTCACTTAATTAGCGTCCTTATACTGATTTTAGAGCTTAGGTTCTTGAACCTACTGTGCTTAAATATAGTATTATAGTTGTATCAGTTTTGTTAAGTTCTTCACGTAATTTAAACGTCCGTTAAAAGCAGAAGCAGGGACATGTTTCCTTTATATGCCACTTTTGTAGTCGCGAGCATATAAGTCAGCTTCCTGGGATCCAATTATCGCATCCGTGATCGGGTAATATAATAAATTCATATATAATAATATTTAGTCACCTACTCGATCACGGATGTGGAAACTCGACCACCGATTTCCAAAATTACAAAACATACTAAAAATATTATTTCTTTTTAGGACAGTATGATTATGGCCCAATGGGATGTGCTCTAAAATCTAACATCTTAAACTTATGGCGACAATTCTTTGTTCTCGAGGAACAAATGCTTGAAGTTGATTGTTCCATATTGACTCCAGAACCAGTTCTCAAGTAATTCTTTAAATATTTTTCATTTAAGATTCTACTTACAATCCGATTTACTAGATAAACCTACGAATCTAATATGCAATACAAACAAAAATTCAAATGTATATATTAAGATATCCCTCAAAATATATTCTTTAACTTACAGAGCATCAGGACATGTTGAACGTTTCGCTGATCTCATGGTGAAGGATACGAAGAACGGCGAATGTTTCCGTTTGGATCATCTAATAAAGAACTTCTTAGAGAAGCTGTCATCTGAGAAGAACGCTACTGCCGAAGTTAAAGCAACTTGTGAAGATATTATCATTAAGGTACAGTTTTAATGTCAATCACCTACTTATCCGATTATAATTTGAATTTAAAACAAAAAAATTCCAGCTCGATGGAATGTCCAAGGCTGAAATGAACGAAGTTCTCCAAAAGTACAATATGAAATCGCCAATAACTGGCAATGACCTAACCGAACCAATTGAATTCAATTTGATGTTTGCCACCCAGATTGGACCTACCGGCCTTATTAAAGGGTAAAATGAATATAAACTTTCACTTGCTTAACGTGCTTCTATGATTTTTGGTTTATTCTTTAGTTTTCTTCGCCCAGAGACAGCGCAAGGTATCTTTGTTAACTTTAAACGTTTGCTGGAATTTAACCAAGGAAAACTACCCTTTGCTGCTGCCCAGATTGGTATTGAAACAGCTTTGCTAGTGTGATTAATTTTCGTAAAGTTTGTATTAATGCTTTTAGGTAATTCCTTCCGTAATGAGATTTCACCTCGATCCGGATTGATTCGAGTTCGGGAGTTCACTATGGCTGAGATTGAACACTTTTGTGATCCTAACCTTAAAGATCATCCTAAGTTTAAAAATGTCGGCGATACTCAAATGACCTTCTATTCAGCCTGCAACCAAATGGACGGTAAAAGTGCAGCCCAATTTACTATTGGTGAAGCTGTTAAATCGGTAAGAATGTAGTTTTAAGTGTGGGTGGGGTGGTGGTTAGTAGTTGCTCCTTATTAGTATTTTGACAAAACCTAACAAAAGAGCAAAATAACTTTATCATCATCATATTTTGCAAAATAACTACTCGCCAATTGTGAAGAATGTTTTGAACTTAATCGTAATCATTCTCTGGTAATTTTAACAAATACTGAAGCGCTAATGAAAACCAAAACAAAACAAAACAAACGGCAAAACTAACTGGAAAGTCTTCAGGCCAATACTGAACTAATTTTATCACTTATCAAAAGCGGCATGTGTTTGTGTGACTAGTGCCCTGCGGACAACTCCAACCGCATCACTGGAAACCAGGCTTTACATGCTACCCTTGAATGTATACGGTAGAAAGATATCATCAAGGTAGAGAGATGTCGTCAAAATCGGCGTTACGTCTGAGAGAATCATTGTAATAGAAGTGTATGTAATGATACAGGGCATGCCAACATGTTTCTAAATGCTAATAATGTTAAAACAAAAGATACGGACTACATAACTACGGTTCTGGACTTCAATATTATGTACAATATCAATATACACGGCCGACAGAACATTATCGCTATAGGGCTTCAGGCAGAACAGTTAAAAACCCACTTTATGAACCTTCTCAACACACCGCAGAGCGCACCATCATTCCAATATGCAGCTCCTCTCTATTTTGATGAATTCCTTGATGCACCATTTAGTTTAGAAGAAGTACGAGTTGCTATCCAAAAAACGAAAAACAACAAAGCACCAGGCGAAGATCGCATTTCTTTTGAATTTTATAAAAGCTGCACACCTGAGTTTTTAGCAGTCCTCGTATGCGAATTCAATCGAATTTTCGAAACGGCAGATGTCCCAGCTAGCTTTGAGAAGGCTATCATTTTCCCTCAGCATAAAAAGGGTGATTACAATGATCCAGCAAATTACAGGGGCATATCGTTTTTGAATACCTCAGTTAAATTATTTAGCTCAGTAATTTTCAACAGACTCAGCCAATGGGTTAATGGTAAACAAATTTTGCATGAATGCCAAGCTGGGTTTAGGCAGAATTATTCCACCGTAGACCAAATTTTTTCGCTATTCAATATAGCTCAGACTTATAAAAGAAGACGTAAGAAGCTGTATACATTCTTCGTGGACTTCCTAAGCGGCATTTGATTCCATAGCCCGTGAAGCGCTTTTTTACAAGCTTTATAAAATTGGAATCTCAACAAAAATCATAAATGTTTTAAAAGCCATGTACAGAAACAACAAAGCCTGTGTCTGGGACGGAATCAACATATCTGAAAAGTTTGGAACAACAATGGGAGTAAAGCAGGGATGCATCCTGAGTACGTTACGATTCATTTTGTATATCAACGATATTACAGATGCTGTTGGAGGAGGAATCGAACTAAACGGAACAAGAATACCAGCTCTAATGTTTGCAGACGACATTGTCTTTCTCGCCGACTCCGTGGATAGCATGAAGCTTATGATTAATAGACTTGAAAAGTACTGCAAAACCTGGAACCTGTCTGTTAATCTTACAAAGTCTAAGATGATGATTATAAGGAATGGCGGTGGCAGGTACTCTCGAGTTGAAAAGTGCACGTTTCAAGGAGAAGACATAGATATTGTACGTGAATACAAGTATCTAGGAGTAGTGTTTACTTCCAATTTAAACATGAACAAGCATCTTCAAAACAAATTAACGGAAGCCAAGCGAGCCATTTCTTCAATTTGGAATACCTGTCTCAATAAAAAACTCATTAACCACGCAGCTAAACAAAAAATGTTCAACACGACTTCAACTTCAATATTACTATACAGAGCACAAGTATGAGGTTATAGTTCTTATGAAACCGTAGAAAAACTGCTTCGATACTTCGTCAAGAGAATATTTAAACTGCCTTCTAGTACACCTACCTACATGCTACACCTGGAGACTGGGATCCCACCACTGATTTTAAATACTCTAAAGCTACATTTAGACTATGTGGTAAGAGTTATGGCAATGGAGCAGGAACGGATACCAAAATTAGTACTATCCCATATGCTGTCGACTAAGGCAAACTGCGTTCAAGAATGGAATAGGCTGGCTTCTGAATGCGATTGGGATTTACAGATTACACCTAATGAGCAACCCACATCTTTAAAAAGCAAATTTAACATCTTACTGGAAAAAGTAGGGCATAAAATGTACGACAAATTTATAAACGAGGCACAACAATCTCAATATAGAACATATTACAGCAAAATGAGTCACTATTTACAGGACAGAACGTACTTCATTGCTGGAAACACAACCGAAATGATAAGCACGATATTTAAGATAAGAGGAGAGTTAATAAATCTTAACTTTATACCTCACCGTTCAGATCTCCCGATTTTATGTGAGCTCTGTAACCGAAAGGAGAGAGAGGATGTTTTTCATTTTCTGGCAATTTGCCCCATACTTAGGGAATTCAGACGCAAGTATTTTGGAAGTTGCACACTGGAGTTAGAGGAAGCGATCAACATTTTAAACGGCGACAGAGGTTGGGATGTTTTGTATAACTTTACAACGAATGCACTACGCTATAGGTTACGCATAATAGAGGAAGATTTTTGAAATGCTTATTTATATTACGTATCTACTTAGAGAAGATTTTACTACTTAATGTCAATCTGGTAGACGGCCTTAAGCCAAACCAATTAGACTAAGAAAATAGAAAAGTATTATGTATGTCTTTTTTTGAATTAAATAAATAGTCAATAAAACTAAACTAAACTACACGGCCGACAGCAATAGGATGAGAATAAGTTTATAGAAGAAAATACGATAGAAAATATCTAAGACGGAGAAGGAGCCGGGATTTTCGCAGTTCCATTTTCCCTAGACCAGTTATCTTTGACTACAAAATAAATGTAGTGACTTTCAGGGCAGAATTTATGGCTATTCGCGAAGCTGCTGAACTGCTGAAGGTGAGATCGATATTGAATTCAGACATCGTTATCTACACCGTCAGTCAAGTAGCCATTAAAGCACTCGAATCAACAATATTAAGATCCAAATCGGTGATGCACTGTCGGAAATCTTTAAATGAAATCCCGGGTATGTGCACCATAACGACACTAAAATTGAACTCTCTCCTGATAAAGATGAGCCCCTGTGCCAATTGAAACGGCAAGATACAACATCAGCTCATTCACGCTGCTCTCTAGGAGAGTACTTTTTTGGGGAGCTTGCGGATATTGCCGAGACAGATATTAGCAAAGTACGGAAATGCCTCCAGAAATTAAATTGTTTCCGGGAGTAGCGCAAATAACCGATTCTGCTGTTGGTATCACAATGGACCTAATATGATCTTGTGAATTATTCCGTATGTAATGCTAATGATTATTGCCACCTAACCTAATCTATCACTCAAAACGGTTTGTGAAATAGAAGTCGCGGTAGTCCGCTTCGTCGATATTTTACAAAAGCTCCATTGCACAATACTCCTTAGTCAGTAAAAGATGGCAACAAACTAGTCCTCCCCAAGACAAAGCGTGTGTGAATTGAGACACTAGCCTATTAGTGTTTGGCGAATTTACAAACATCGTAAGCAATCGATTTAAGAGAGCTTGATAACTGCCATCAAAAGAGCTAAACCTATCTATCAACATTTGTGCAAATTTATCGCTGATAAAACTAAAGGTCTAAGCAGAAGCAGCGAATCAGAGGTAAACGTTCCCGGGGTTCAAAGAATCGCTTCGCGGAGTTGATCAACGTTTTTTTTTATTAACGTCCCAAATCAAACCTATCCCAAAAGATTGACAACCAACTTGATTTATTGTACAGTGAGTTTGAACTTGTTTTTGATTTGCGTGTTTATTAGGTGTGTTCATAACATAAATTAATAATTCATAAACCGTGAGCATTACATGTCATCAGCATCATATGGATCCATTCACTATTAACACTAATTCTGGTAATATTTCATTCATTGCAGGGCCTTGTCGCCAATGAGACACTGGGATATTTCTTGGCTAGAATCCATCTCTTCCTAACATCTATTGGGATCAACCCGAAATTTCTTCGTTTCCGGCAACATATGGCTAATGAAATGGCTCATTATGCCTGCGATTGTTGGGACGCTGAATGCCTAACCAGCTACGTAATATTTTGATATATTTAATGTAAATTCGGTAAAAAAAAAAACAATACACTTGCAATTCAATAGGGCTGGGTAGAATGTGTTGGTTGCGCCGATCGATCGGCTTATGATTTAAAACAACACATGATTGCAACTGGAGTTCGTTTGGTGGCCGAGAAACGTTTAGCAGAACCGAAAGACATTGAAGTCACCGAAATTGTGACTAACAAGCAGGTCCTTGGGAAAACGTTTAAAAAAGATGCAAAAACAATTACGGAAGCCTTATCCGCCTTGTCAATTAATGAAATTGAAGAGGTCGAAAAGAATCTAACGGAGAATAAGTATGATTACATTTTAGAACCAATAACAATAGTAAGTTGTAAAATTCGTTATTATTTTGCAGAAAACATAATCTGTCACTAAATGGCAATGCATTTGAACTCACAAGTGATACCATTTCTGTGAAGCGTTCGACAAAGACTATTCACGTCGAGGAAATTATTCCCAACGTCATTGAGCCATCCTTCGGTAACTATTGGTGCAGGTCAGTGTTGCTTTCTTGTTTATGTAATAAACTATTTTCCTGCAGGAATCGGACGTGTACTGTATTCGTTGCTCGAACAGAACTTCCAGTGTCGCGACGGTGACGAACAAAGATGCTACTTTTCACTGCCGGCAGTTGTAGCGCCTCTGAAGTGTTGCGTTCTCCCGCTCAGCAATAATGCCGAATTCACGCCGTTTATTAATAAATTATGTAAACTTAAACTTTGTGCACATATCTGCTTGGAATTTTAATTGTTTCGTATTAATTTTAGCTTCTGCTCTCACAAAGTCGGATATATCCCATAAGGTAGATGATTCCAGTGGATCTATTGGTACATTAGATGTTCATAGTTTCTCGAAAAGTTGTTGTCTTTATGAAATTATTTATTTAATAGGAAGACGCTATGCTCGGACTGATGAAATTGCCATTCCATATGGCATAACTATTGACTTTGACACTCTGAAGGAACCACATAGTGTCACGTTGCGTGAACGCGACTCTATGGCACAAGTTCGCGTTTCGGTAAGTAATAAGTGTTTATTTAAATGTACGTAAAATTAATTGTTGTTTCTACAGTTGGAGGATGTTGCAGAAGTAGTAAAGGGCCTATCGGTCGGCCGTCAGAGTTGGAGTGATGTATTACAAAAGTACCCAGTTTTTGACCAACAAATCGCATCAAAGTAAGCAAAGAAGATGAACAACGCCGTATTAATTGCACAAAAGCAAATCAGCGAAACAATTGTGCTTAATGTTGGCATTTTCTTTTGAATGATAAATAAGAAAAAAAAATAAAGCATTTAATAATCTGACGAATATCTCTTTTGGTTTTTATTTTTTTATTTTTTTAGATATACCTACTCGTAGACTCATAAACAATCATTCGCTAACTATGAAAATATTGCTATGAATATTCTCAAAGGAAAAAGAAAGAGCATGAGAAGCGCGCGATCGAGGAAATAGAGAGGTGCTACTCCAGGACCAATGTTCGGAAGTTTTACCAAATGGTAAAAAGAACGTGTCACGGGAACAAGACCCGAACAGAGACCTGTAGAGACGAACAAGGAAACCTTGTAGTAGAGTCACAGTCGGTGCTGAGGACATGGAAAAACCATTTCTGTAGACTGTTAAACGGCGAAGACGACACAAATTCCGCTGTCAGGCAGAATGAACCATTCAACCTGGGCGATGAAAGCCAAGACTTCCGTCCACCTGACCAAAATGAGGTAAGGATAGCAATATCCAAGCTGAAGTCCAACAAAGCTGCAAAGACCGGACGGTTTATCGGCCGAGCTTTTTAAGGCAGCTGGGGATGACTTGGTAGAGAGCATACACCTACTCGTTTCTAAAATTTGGTCAGAGGAAAGTATGTCTGAAGAATGGAGCCTCAGCATTGTTTGCCCGATCCATAAGAAAGGAGACCCTCTAAACTGCGCCAATTATAGAGGCATCAGTCTCCTTAACATCGCTTACAAAATCCTGTCTTCCGTACTGTGTGAACGCCTGAAACCATTTGTCAACGAACTGATTGGACCCTATCAGTGCGGTTTTAGGCCTGGTAAGTCCACAATCGACCAAATATTCACACTACGGCAGATCCTGGAGAAAACCCAAGAAGTCCAAATCGATACTCATCACCTATTTATCGATTTTAAAGCCGCATATGACAGCATTTATAGAGACGAGCTATACAGAGCCATGTCTAGTTTTGGCATCCCTGCCAAACTTGTCAGATTGTGCAGAATGACGATGGAGAACGCTCGCTGCTCCGTAAAGGTCGGAAACAGTCTCACCGAGACATTTGATGTCAAAAAAGGATTTAGACAAGGTGATGCACTGTCATGTTACTTTTTCAACATCATTCTTGAGAAAATTGTGCGAAACTCGCAAGCCAACACCAGGGGCACAATTTTCCAAAAGTCTGTGCAACAGAGGCGGCAAAAATGGGTTTAGTGGTGAATGAGGGCAAAACAAAATATATGCTGTCAACGAGAAGGGACACACAATATCGACGAATCGGACAGAACATCACGATAGACAGCTATAACTTTGAGGTAGTTCGGGACTTTGTCTACCTCGGCTCCGCTATTAATTCTGAAAATGACATCACATCAGAAATCAAGCGAAGAATTACACTTGCCAACCGCTGTTACTTTGGCCTAAGAAGGCAATTGATTAGTAAGGCCTTGTCGAGAAACACCAAGGAGACTCAAGACCCTCATCATCCCAGTCCTGCTTTATGGCGCAGAATCATGGACGTTGTCAAAAGCGGATGAAGATCTCCTTGGTCGCTTCGAACGCAAAATTCTTCCAGTGATTTTCGGTCCCGTTTGCGTTGACGGGCTTTGGAGAAGGAGATTTAACAGCGAACTCTACGAGCTGTACAGCGACATCGACCTTGTCAGAAAAGTACGTATCAGTCGACTAAGATGGCTAGGACATGTAGAGCGAATGAACACCAACGCTCCGGCCCGAAGAGTCTTCGATTCCAACCCGGAGGGACAACGCAGTAGAGGAAGACCTCGCCTTAGGTGGCGCGCACAAGTGGAAGGGGACCTCAACCAACTTGGAGTGCGCAACTGGAGGCAGTTAGCCAAAGATCGTGCTGACTGGAGAGGCGTGTTGGTTGACGCCCAGGTCCACCCCGGACTGTAGCGCCATCTAAGTAAGTATGTAAGTATTCTTAAATAAATAGCTTTTGAAAAACAATTTGTTTTATTATACATATGTAGGCACTACTTCTATTTTGGTAATCACAATCACAATTTAAAAAATTTCTAAAAATGGCGCCCAACGCCAGTCCCATGATTCATTGCCATAATGCAAAGGCGATGTACACAGGAGCATGGAATTATTATTATGGTATAGAGCAGGGGTTCCCAATCTTTTTCATACTGCGACTCCCTAGAGGGGTTGAAATATTTTTGCGACGTCCTTCTAAAAGCAGAGATATGTGGTTTTTCAATAAGGACTGGTAAACGTTGAAATATCGTCGTCCCATATTTATGGCAATTTTGCTTGTTGGCATACCCGCGTTCATCCAAAAATGCGCCTCGTCGGTAAAGACGATTTTTCGGCCAAAATTGAGGCTCTCTTCCAAACGCCCCGAAGCCAAGTCAGCGCACAAACGGCTTTGTCTATGTTCATTACCTTTGAGCTCCTTACAGCAGTGAAAAAATAAAACTTGCGACGCCCTTTAAATAGCGCCACGACGAGCGACGCACATTTAGGGAACTCCTGGTATAGGGATGAATCCGGTGCACCTGGTTTATCAAGGGCCTGACCCTTTAGGTTGATAATTATTCTGCTCACATTTGGAAGGGGATGGTTGTTTTATAACAAAGCCAAGTAGCTAAATAAGACTGGGATGCAAGTTGTTCGAAATAGCAAAGGCGACATAAGCCGCCAAGCCAGAAGCATTGCCTCATTACCCGCTCTCATTCTCATTTTTGAAATCATCTGTTTTGTGTCATGTGTGAAAAAACGAATTGTGATGTGAATTCCTTCAAATAATTAAATAATTCTTCTTTTATTTTTATCAACAAATTAAATATAAATTGATTATAAATTGATGCAATTGCCTTCTCAAAAATTACTGGTCGAACGGAGACCTCCAGACAAAAGCAAACTCTGAAAATTCAGGGGAGTTATTCCCAAATGCGCGGCGGATCGTATTGAAAGCGATACTTCGATTTCGCTTTTGCTTATTCTCAAATGCGAACTGTTCTTTCCAGTTTTTTCCAATTAGACTTCCAATTTTTCATTTATTTTCACAAAAGTTTGACAGCTTTTTCCCGTTTTAGTTTATTTTTTATCCGCAATAAATCCGCCAGCTATCGCTTTTGAATGGATCGAAATCGAATGGCTTTTAAAAATACAAAAAAAAAAAAAACCATCCTGGCTGCCTACTTTATAGCCTATTCACATAACACCACGAACCTGAATTTTCGATAAAAAGTTTACAAAAATCAACTAGATTTTGTTTGACGTTTCAATTAGCTGTGTAACTGGCTATAAAATGTTTGTGCCGATTCGATTTTTATTTTAACGTATAAACAATTAAATTTCGCTCGTGCCTAATTTACATGTACTGTACATATATATACAAACAAAATTGAGGTAATTTATTGCTCAAAACATGAAATAATTAACATAAACAATCACCCTTATTGTCGTTGGCGTCTGTCGAAAACGACTGGCGACATTTGTCTTGTCGAGGCGTTTGGAATTTCGTATTGCGTAACTCAAACGACTCGACTCTTCGAACTTATTCCACACACACTCCACGAACTATAACACATATACATATGTGATCTGGCATTTCAGTGTACGAATTTATATTTTTGTCTGTTATTTTTGTGACTTGGTGATATATCTAATTAATAAAATTATTTAAAAATGAATAGCGTTGAGATGTTTTTTGAAAGCAGTGACGAAGGAGAAACAAGAAAAAAGAGCTTGTAAAGATAAGGAAGGATATTTGAACAAAATCCAAACCGTGCTAAGTTAGTGGTAGAAATAATTTGTATTTACAAACTATAAAGGGTATTCACTTAAATCCGTAAAAGCCTCATAAACTGCGTAAACTGCCGAAATTTACACCCTCGTAAATGAACTGTCAGATTTTGTATGGAGAATAGTTTACGCAAACCTCATAATTTTCCGCGACGATTTAGGCTCGGAAATCAACCACGAAAAGTTACGCAAATCCCAAATGTCATACAGTCGTATGAATTGTTTGATTTCAGATTTACAGTCGATTTACGCGATTTACATTCCCGAGGTGTGTTCACCATCACCGCACCGCAAGAATTTTATATATTTACGGGCTGCATACATTTTTCAGATTAAGTGAATAGCCTTTATGTCTTAATCAAATTTTTTTTTCACATTTAAAATGTATTTTAGACTATCGAAGGTGGTCCAACACAATTCCGAGATAAGGCTACGTCGTCCCATTGCCGATTATTATCACGTTTTGTTAGGCCCTTTGTGAATGATTTGGCCAAAGGAATATTTTTCTCCATTTCTTGAATGTTGAAATTGTTCTTTGTTTTTATATTGATTCTGAAAAATGACTATAGGTTCTCTACCTTTCAATAATTAAAAACTAAACACACATTTTTTTAACACTTGCTCACACAGTCGTCTGCAAAATTATTGGCGAAAAAAATGTATCATTTCAACGACAAACGGCGTCACAAAACGTCTCACGCAATACCGACAATCGTCGCGAAAAATAAAATGTACTTTCTTTGACATTTCAGGCGACATTTTTGTCGCGACAGAAGTATTTTTTTTTCGTCGCCAATAGAGGACGACAATGACAATAAGGGGGATAGTTTTGATAGGGGTTCAAGAAAGAAGTTATTGGGTCGTATGAATATAAGGTCGCAATTGTTTTTACTCAAAAGAAATGTCAAAATCCAAGCATTTGCTTATGGCGCTTTAATTCTACACATCCTACAGAATTCCCCCCAAATATGAGAATTGTTCTATTAAATGATATTCATCAGTCACCATTATGCCAGATTTGTTTATGTTGCCACTTTATATTTGGTTTCTAGGTTGTCTCTTTTAATGGAAGGGGCAATTATTTTCTTCAATCGATAACGTCATTGGCCGCGTTTTATTGACCGCTAGTCATCTAGCACATAATATCCCTGATGGAGGAACGCTGGCGCTAGAGATCTAGCGGCAGCGGCAAAGTGACATTAAAACCAATTTGAATTCGTATTATTTCATCTTTATGAGATTAAAAAATTTATTTTGTGCCATCATGCCGCATATTTATTAATACACTATAATTTAAATAAACAAATAAAATGTATGTTAATTACATAGAAGCTTGAATTCCCATTGTACACCAAATTGAAAATATTTGACTTCTGCACTTTCATTTTTGTTTTGACAGTTCGTTATTTTTTTCAATCTAGCAGTTCATTTTGTGCTAGATTGAAAAGTTTCCCAGAAAAGGATATTTCACAAAATGTGCTAGAGTTCTAGCGCAAATGCTGAAATGTCTGTTTTTTTTATATGGAGTTTGGCATGCCGCTAGTCATCTAGCGGTCAATGGAACGCGGCCATTAGTTTCGTAATAATATAAACTGATGTTAGTTACTTCCAACTTTTGAAATCTTTGAAAAACGGCGCCAACGACCTTTTACTCTGTATGAATGAAACGTAGCAATTGCTACGAAAATACCAAAACTGATATTTTGTTGACTCAAAGCATTTGCTAAATATCTTGTAAGTACATTTTTTACATAAAACAATCTTGGTTAGGTTAGGTTTGTGGACTGGCGATGAGTACTCCGTGTCACACTCGGGTCAATACAGAGCAATTGTGATGCCCGCAGGGGAAAGAGGATGTCCCTTACCCATTAATACCGATTTTAGCTCTTTTTGTTAGCGTTAGTAAAAAAAGCGGTAGATATGGGCGCAGTAGCGCAGTGGTTAGTGTGCTGGACTACTGTGCGAGGGATCCCAGGTTCGATCCCCGGAAAAACCAAAATTACATCTTAAAGTTTTTTTCTACTGCGCCACCTCTCGCGAACGTCTGACAAACATCCGAGAGTATGACTGTCATGAAAAAGCTTCTCAATTCAGCCGTTCGGACTCGGCATAAAATTGTAGGTCCCTTCCATTCGTCCCAAAAATAGAAACTCACACAAAACGAATGGTTGCGAGAAGCTAGGCCTTGGGTATCACCCGCCTGTTGCGCCACCTATTTATTTATTTTTTTTTTTAGATATAGGCGAAGAACGATGTGTTGTCAATAAAAACTTGAAGTACACTAACAGTAGATGTTAGATTGGGCTAAATTTTACTTGACTGCCCATTAGAAAAAATTACTTTTATATTTTCTCCGATTGACTTTAATGCACTATTCTCAAAACGCCAAAAAAAAATTGGTACTTCCCCAAAGTTTCAAAAATACCAAATGGTACCAAAAATTCAGGAACGAAGTGTCAAATTTGTCCGAAATGAATTATTGTATAATTATTAAAAAATGTGCAATTAAATTTAGTTCATTAAAACCGACTCCGTTCCATTTGTTCCCAAAATCACACAAACGATTGGTTGTAAGAAGCTAGGCCTAGATTAGTTCATATACGGACCTGTTTAGCAAACTATTTATTACATGAATTTACATATATTTGACCTGTGGCTATAGTCAACTAGCGTTCAATGAAAACGCGCGCAACGAGTGATGGTGATGCCCCTGCTGATATGCAATTATGCTGGTACTACATTGTATGCATACATAATTAACATTAAACATTATATGAAATAATTGTATAACTCCTCGCTATATTTTTTAATTATCCCGGATTTAGTTTATAAAAATCGAACATTTAAAGAACAAGGCTGCTCACCTGTTTTGTATTTCAAAGAGACATTGGCTGACCGCCAGATAAAATACCAAAAGAAAATGTTTAAGCAAAATATGCAGACAATCATTTTTTTTTCTATATCTCGCCCATCTACTGTTAAGTTCCACGCCTACTTTTTCGGGAGCGTTTTTATAATAGATAAGATTTTCCTTTTCGGAACTATTTTTAACTTTTGAAATGAATGGTGACAGCCACGCGCACTCTTCTCGAAAAAAAAAAAAACAAAAACAAGTACTAGTCGTACCTACATTATCTTAGCACCATTTGCAATAAGAAATTATCTGTTCTAATAATGCTTTTAATGAAGGGGTTTGATATTTTTATCATCTTCGTGTTCGTGTACCTTGAAGCAATTATTGAAACGGTCTCCTGGGTGTATGTACGAGTAATCATTATTTACTTGTCCTATTTTTCAAAACGGCTGCATTATGGAGGAGCTTAGTTTGTAATAGTCTATGTGGAAGCTAATACATATCAGAATGTGCTGTGCTTTGTACGGCTAAAATACATACAGGGTTTCCCAGTTAAGCAAAAGATTGGAGTACCACCAACGATACCCAAATCGTGGCACCATGTAGCCGGGTATTCGCTGATGAACCAAATAAAAGCGAACGACCAACGCACGGTTAGACCCAGCAGCGTGTGGCACTAATTCATCAATCACAATAGATCTTTTAGGTCGACGTGCATCCTAATGCTCCGGCAAGTCAGAAGTTTAAAAAAATGCATCATCATCGTTAAATAGTTTGAATTTTGACAGTCAATTGTCCGTATATAAACCACTCGATCTTGAATGAATAAATAATTGTAACGAGGTAAATATACATTACATATTTACTTTTAATTATACGAAACTCTGAAACACTGAAGAAACTATTAATTTTTACGAAAAACCGAAATAGCTGTCACACGATCTCCCGAAATCACTTTTGTTTGCCCCCTCCTTTAGTAAGCTAGCCAAGCGTGGTCTTCCCTTTCAGCAAGTTCATGTGTCCAGAATACAGAGCATCCAAAGTACGTGTCATTCGACTCTTTGTACTTATTCCTCTCCCTATCAAAACCTTAAATTCATTAACCTGAATACTCTCGGTCTCGAGAAACAAAGATACATTTAAATCCCAGCCCAGGATGGTGTAGGTGGTGATTTTTTTCTGATAGACTAAGTCTCAGTCCCTCACTGTAGCGTTTTTTATGCGGAAATAATGGCAATAAAGGAGGTCTTATCCTGGCTAAAAGAAAACGTGAGATCCGCTAAAGATATCCGCATCTTCTCGGATAGTCAGGCTGCAATTAAGTGCCTGGAATCAGTCTCTATTAACTCTACTACACCTTTAGACTGTCGCACGTCTCTCAGAGAGATGGCGGAGCAGTTCAACATTCACCTCTGCTGGGTGCCGGGGCATAGAGACATTCCAGGTAACTGTAAGGCTGATGAACTTGCCAAGCTCGGAACTACACTACCTGTCGTACCAAGCGAATGGACTTTATAGGTGTCCCGATCGCTATACGTGTAAACTTATAATAAAGCTGAATGCCATCCAAAGAACAAACAGACACGTGGCACGACATGCCTAGCGATTTGGCCAAAGCTGGATCTTAAACGTTCTAAGAATTTGATCTCTCTTGACCGGAGGCATATCGGCGCCACAATAGGTGTCATTACGGGACACTGCCTTATAGGCAAGCATGCAACAAGGCTTAGCGTATTCTCAAACGATTTTTGTAGAAATTTTCTGGACGAAGAGGAGGAGGAGACCATTCATCAATTCCTCTGAACCTGTCCGGCACTCTCCTGAAAACAGAAAATCCATTTGGGAGCCTCCAAATGGAGGCCTAGGTATATCGTTTTTTATAGCCTTCTATAAGTCACGCAGTGCCTCAATTTACCATAGAGTGCTGGACTACACAAATTAGATTGTTTCCACTGCACCAGCTCTCGCGAACGTCTGACAAACATCCGAGAGTATAACTGTCGTGAAAAAGCTTCTCAATTAAGCCGTTCGGACAACCCGCTGCGATTAGGGTATAACGAAAGGGCTAATGTTCTGGCCAAAACCGGAGCAGAGCTTCCACCAAATGAAACAATTGAGGGCAAAAGACCACCAATAGCAGTGGCCAACGAGAATATTAAAAATAGGGCAGATCAGAGATGGTTGGATATAGTAGGGTAAAGAGTCTCAAAAGCTCTGTGGCCTAAGCTAAATCGGAAAAAAAATCTGTAGAATTACTAAAGCTCAGCAGATCAAAGCTACGAACAGCAATAGGGACACTCTCTGGGCACTGTCTTCTAAGGAAGCACGCTAAGAGATTAGGTTTAACAGATACGGACACATTCAGGTACTGCGAAGGCTTACATTTTGTCGCAGAGGATATAACTCATTTCCTCTGTCAAGCTATTGCTTGGTACAGGAGGAAACACCTTAAAAGGTACTTCTTCGACAATTTGGAGGAGGTTGGCCTCGCAAACAAAATTGAAACTGAAACAATTTTCAGGTTTTGTAGGAAAAATAATTATTGTTTGGGCGAAGTGGTTTAGGTTTTTTTTTACCGTTAAGGTTCCCCATCAGGGATGGCGATGGGCCCAATATGGTGCCTAGTCCAATGTGATTAACTCACACCCTACTCAACCTAACCTAACCTAACCTAAGCCGTTCGGACTCGGAATAAAATTGTAGGTCCATTCCATTCGTCAAAAAAAAAATCACACCAACGAATGGTTGTGAGAAGCTAGGCCTAAGGTTTCTACCTGTTGCGCCAACTGTCTTGCTAGTTCCTCGCTAAAGTCTAAACACGATTCATACTTTCTTGTTTTGGTCATATTGTGTCTAATTGGCATTTGAAATATTTGACAACTGATTAGAAGTTCGGAAGGCCTGCAGATACCTACTTTTTTGAAGTCGAATCGTCGAACCCCACAGGCGGTATTGTGATGAAATGTTTGTCTCGAGTATTCCTCCCTTTTGCTTTCCGTATAACAAAATCTAATTCGAAAATCAGCAAACTTTAAACCCAAGTAAATTTATTCGGCCTTCATTTATGTATGGGCGCAGTGGTTAGTGTGCTGGACTACTGTGCCAGGGATCCCATGTTCGATCCCCGGAAAAACACAAATTACATCTTAAGGTTTTTTTTCTACTGCGCCATCTCTCGCGAACGTCTGACAAACATCCGACAGTATGAATGTCATGCCGTTCGGACTCGGCATAAAATTGTAGGTCCCTTTCATTCGTCCCAAAAATAGAAACCCACACCAACGAATAGTTGCGAGAAGCTAGGCCTAGGGTGTCTATTTCTACCGCCTGTTGCGCCACCTATTTATTTATTTATTTATTTATCATTTATGTATTCTAATTCTAAGGACTCATTCAGTCAGTAAATTCAATAATTTAGACCCACTGCAATATTCACATGCAAATTTCCGAGTTCACCTTGAATTTATCTACTCAATACATCTTCAAAGAACTTTTTACACAAGATCTCTCGGCCTGGTCATACTTTAAGTTGACTGGAGGACATATATTTATTTGTCAGTATATTTCGGACGAAAAGATTTTTCGAATTTTAAATATAGATCTCTTGCTCTTGCTCTTACGCTTACCTTTAGCTTAGCAACTATTAGTACTTCTCGTGCATTGAAAAATATTAGATATAGGTATGTTTATTATTACCTAATACTATTTTTTTTTTGTTCACCCCATATCGATGAAGCAAATTAATTTATTCATTTAGTTCACAGTGCATTTTGTGACGACCTTTTAGTAGGTACCTATATCCATACATCTAAGGTTGTTTACAATACTATCTACTATTGTCTATTGTAGATGTTCTCCCGACAACACCTGTTTTATATACCTTACCTACTTATAAAAGACCCAAAGCAAATCTGCAATAAACAGAAAACAATTTAAAGACCGTTCGCCACACATTCCATTGAAATGCCTATTTTTAGTTATATTAGTGGATCTATATAAAAAAAAATATAGGGTATAAATAATTTGCATAATCAGTCTTCATGGTATATGTTGTAGTTGTACACATTTTGCTGCATTAATTGTATTAATAATAAAAGTAAATTTTACTATTTCAAATCATTTGCAATGCACATTTCGAAATCTATACCAAAAATAGTCAAGAAGAATATTATTTTGTAAGTTAGGTACAACCAATTTTACAGTAAAATACTCGTATGTGTGTTTCTTTTGCCTTTTGTTGTTTCTAAGTATTAGGTTAAGAAATACTTTCCCATTGTCAAAATTGTTTTAATCATAATTTTGGGATTTCCTTCATTCATTTTCTCTGATGTGCTAAATGTGTTTTCCCGGGCATAAGAGAGTCTATTTGGGACTGATGCCAAAAACACGGAGCACTGTTATTTTCGGTTGGTACTCTCGAAGAGCGTATTTTCTCGCTGTCTTCAGTTGCCATCAATCGGTTCAATAGCGCGAACTTTCCCCTGGGTTTTCATCATCGGTGCTTATATAACTAGTTGAATTCGTTTCGTAAAGAAGGCATATTTCTAAAAGATCGTAAGTTTCAAAATATATAAAAACCGTTATAATGTGAATAAATATGCACCAACTTCGAATAACTCTGTGATGTGTGTTTTTTTTTTTTTTTTAATTGTTTGTCAAAATAGTGTTTAAATTATACGTACTACCTACCTACATATATTCTAAATTTGGCAAACAAATCCGATATAATCCACTGAAGGCGAACAAAAGTCACCTGAAAAGACGTTATATTCCTTAAGAACAAAATAAGTAAACATAACTTTGTGCTTTGATTTTTCACCTTCACACAATTAAATTTAATATATAAACAAACCATTTGTATTGTTTGAAAAAAAAAAGAAGTAAAAATTAAACAAATTTGACAAAAATAATACACATTGCTTATCAAAAAAAAAAAAAATATTGGTTTCCAAGTCCTCTAAAATGAATATACTATTTATAAAATATAAAAGTGAATAATTTTATTTTAAAATGTTCATATGTACCTCCATAGATACATCGAAAAACGTCTCGCAACGAATATACTATGTATAGAGGATAACCTAAGCATATTACGTACCTACACATTCATTAGTTGCTTAATTTTTAAAAAAGATTCGAAAGGGTAAAATCTACCAAATACACATAGGTAGCACAGGTAGATTAGTGTACCATTTTAGTTTAACCCATCATTTATATCTGTGGCATAACAGATTGTATACATACATATAGGTAGATCTTAAAAGCAGCGCCAGAGAACATTTTTAAAACAAAATTAATATAGAATTCGTACATACATTTGCACAATATTCATACACTCGAGAATATTGTGTGGCTGTGTATACAATAAATAGTTGGTGCACTTTTTTGACATGTCTATGCTGCAACCTGAATTAATTAAGTTATGAATATAAAAATAAATTACCCACAATTGCAGCAAAAATGATGTTTCCTTTTTTGGACTATAAGAACAACAACAATAATAATAGTACATTATGCATGATTTAATACATAACCATACAGGTAAAAATTTATAGGTTGAGTAATTATTTGTTTCTCTTTTTGATTACATTTGTAATTTAATTTTGTCTGGACTATGACCCTGGATGGGATAAGTGTTTACATGTAATAAATTAAACAAACACCAAAATTAGTGTGGGAAACCGTTAGCGAGTCCTACAGTTTATTCAACATTTTTCATACAATATTTTTAATCATTGTCATCAAATATAATTTCATAATATCCCTACATACATGTGTGTATATCAATATCACGCGCTTGGATAATTAAAGTGGAAAATATTTCATCATCGTAGAAGAGGAAAATCGTGTGCTCAAAGTGTTAAAAGAAAAGCCCATATGAATATATTTATTAGTAGCGCCTGGATGCCAAAGTATATTACCTCCTGCTATTTTTAGTACCTGTCAACTAAATAACAACCCTGTTAACGGACTAATAGCTAGCTGTATTAAAAATTGTTGCTCATATTCTAGTTCTCCCATATTTTTTTATTTAATTTTTTTTCCTTGATTATGTCTGTTTGTTCTATAATGAACTTGAAGGAAAAAGCAATTTTTATTATCTATTATGATTATGATTAAATAAACCTGCACATCTGTTGCTGCACATCGATACGATATGTAGAATTTTAATGTGCATGTGTGTCTACTCGCGTGCGCCATAATGTGGTTTGGCAACGAAATGCTTCATTGTGTTACGCTTCCTCAAGTAAAACGCAGTTGAGTGCATCCCTAAGCAAATCGCATGACAGATAAATTGTATTTTATTTAACGGTTATTTTTGAAACTTTTAAGCGGAAGTTGGTGTTTACATATAAAAATTAAAAACAAACGGCATCTTAAATAGGTAAATACTGGGTTTAATTATAATACACATCTTTTCAGTAAAGCAAATTAATGTAGAATTTTCAGCACTCTTAACTATATACCTATTTGTTGTAATTTCGTGCTGAATCTTTTACTTTACTTCACTTTGATCAGATAGATGTTCAATAAAACACGCCTATTGTAATAATTTATTATGTTTATGTCAACTTTTACAATAATGGTAAAGTTTGACAGATAAATATTCAATAGGGGAAGAAAAAAGCATTAAAAAATAAATAAATAGTCCGTATAGGCACCCTAGGCCTAGCTTCTCACTAACCATTCATTTTGAGTTAGTTTTTTGTCCCTATTATGTAAGACAACTACACCTACAGTTGAGTTGTCTCTTGGTTTTGTATCATTCAAACTTCGGTATTGTCCGTATTGTTATATACAACCTTGATAGAAAAGTTCTCTGTCAAAACAACAAATATGTCAGTGGTTGTCAATAAGTTGTTAGTTAGTTTGGGTTGTGTGAAAGTTGGGTTGAATTGAAGACAACTCAACTCAACTAAGTTGAGTTGTGTTCCATAATAGGGGCCTTTATTTTTTTTTTTTGACGAATGGAAGAAACCTAAAATTGTATGCCGAGTCCAAACGACGGATAAGCTTTTCGATGAAATTTATACTCTCGGATGTTTGGCAGACGTTCGCGAAACGTGGCACTGTGGAAAAACCTTAAGATGTGATTTGTGTTTTTTCGGGAATCAAACCTCGGACCCTTCGCACAGTAGTCCAGCACAGTAATCACTGAGCCACTGTGTCAACAGAAAAAACATTGCTCTAAAAAATATGTCCACTTTTACAAAGACTGATGCTGTAAATTACAAAGTCAGCTGTCAGAATGTAACCCCTTTGATGACTCTACGTAAACATTGCTTAATTCGACTTTTTTCTATTTAGTCCTCGTTTGATAATTTGTTGCGAGTAGGTAATTATTTTCAAAGAATTATGTCGCTGCGGGAGCTATACAGCGAACTATCGATTTTGTTGACAAATTTTCTATGTTTTTATTTTTTTTTTTTGATTTTGTTTGACAATTGCAGTAGTGCTTAGGAGGAAATAAAACTAGGGATTACAATTGATTAAGCCATAGGTAGATAAGTTTATCCTGCTAGGAAAAAGTATTAAAAGATGTGTATGTCCATTCATATTGGATTATTTTAACGGATGACATAAAGTGAATGATTTTCTAGTTTTACTTGCCGAATTTTAGTTTAGAAGAATAAACGTCTAATCTTCTAAATATGAAATCCTTTCCAAAGTATCGCTTCATAGCTCTCGATCTTACGCCATCGATTATCATCAAGTGAAATATCCCGTTACGTGGAGAGATGCGAACGAGATTTGGAACTTCAATCTGAACTTTGGTGGACATACGTCAAACGTATCTTTGTTGATAACAAAAAATCACGAATGTATACTAAATATTATGCGTAGCTGGACTGTAATTTATTTTGAGTTTTAAAGTCGTATGTCAATTGCATTAAATAATAATTATCCTCGCATAATTTTCTGACGTTGCCTAACAACAATATTACTATTCATTTTTAACTGTAAAAGTGTAAACACTATTATAAAATATATACTTGTAGCACTCTTCAGGTGGTTCTAATCTTCAAAGTGTTTATATTGCGGACATTTTTGCTATATATTTGGGATTAATTCAATAAAATTAAAATTCAAAGATTTCGAATTAAGCTTTTCGGATGCGACATAGAACTGCAGGTCCCTAATAATAAAATAGGCAGACTCATCTGTCAAACCCTGTTTAAGAACTGACATCCTAGATAAACAACCTTGATAAATGGCTGCGGGAATTTATTTAAACATATGTAAACCAATGACATCAATCAATGTTAATGAAAATAGTAGCGAAATCGTTTCAGAAGAAATAAAATATCTACCAAAACTTACCTAATAGGGCCCATACACGACACAGACACGTCGCTGCAGACCAATATATTTTGTTGTTGTGTTCATTTCTGCGCAGACTGTCTGTGTCGTGTGTATCCATGTCGACTGTTTGCAGCGACCGTCTGCATGAATTCAAAATGTTTTGAATTTTTCTTGGTTTGCAACGACATGTCTGTGTCGTGTATGGTGAATTTAGCACAGACGAGCGAGACAATTCACGGCGAAAACATAATTGAAAGCCTCTCGCTTGGAGAAATCGGTTCCCCAATCAAGTTTTTTGTTTAGTTATTATAATGGATTCATTTTTTCATTAAATTTCCCTCACCCATTTGGCAATTCGGCATTTAAGAAGTCGGATCGGCTAGCAGTATCCGCCATTTTTCTGACCCGACGACCACGACGATATGATACAAACTAATGTCTGCACAGATTATCTGCACCGTGTGTGGCGAAGGCATGTTTGCACAGACTTAAGGTCTGCAGCGACGTGTCTGTGTCGTGTATGGGCCCTATAACTATGTATTGCATTTTTTAGTTTAAATTCGCTATTTTGCAAATTAAATTCGTTAAGTCCGACAGATAGTTGAAGCGATTATTCAGAGTTCTTGTTAGACTAGATTGATCACGTGACCTCTTTTCAGTTGGCGTATACATTTATACAAGATATGTAATTGGTCACTTCGAATGTGAATTAATTTGCTGAATTGGATGAGTATGGTCAAGTCATATCTTTAGGCCGTGTGTCAATAATTATTGCGCGTATTGAAAAGAGCGCATAGTGAAAAGAGAAGTTCAACAAATTCCAAACTTAAAACAGAGATTTCTCTACTTTTACGCTTTTAATGAATTGTAATTGAGAAAAATGTGGGTTCAGCGGTTAGTGTGCTGGGGGGTCCCAATTCGATCCCCCGAAAAACACAAATTACATCTTAATCTGACATCAGACAAACATCCGAAAGTATAAGCATCCTTAAAAAGGCTTCTCAATTCAGCCGTTTGGACTCAGCATAAAATTGTAGGTCCCTTCCAGTCGTCCCAAAAATAAAAACTCACACAAACGAATGGTTGTAAGAAGCTAGGCCTATGGTGTATACACGCCTATTTGCGCCAACTATTTAAATTTAATTATTTATTTATCAATTGAAATTCAATTTTTTATTTCCTCTTGAACAGTTTAGCAAATACCAAGCAAAAGAAAACGTTATACAATTAGCCTATAGGATAATCAATTTTATTCTATAGAAGGAATGAGAAGGAAAATTTGTTTACAAAATTATTTAGCGCAATTGACACAAGCATACTAGAAGTGACAGTTCGCTGTGTTCTACCAATTAAGTGTGTTCTATCAATAAATTATGTCATCATCGGTGTATGCAAGTAATTGGGCGCGCTTTTAAAAGATCGTGCCTTGTTTGTTAGCCTGTGAGTTTCGGACAATTCTTTCAAGTGTCACATAAGATAAAAGTTATAAATGCTCAATACTAAGTATTCGAGTGACGGTAAGGGACAGCAACCCCCAACATGTAAAAATGTATGACACAAAATTGGCCAACCATCTGGTTTAAGTATTGATAAGAAATAGGTTTGGCATGTTAATATTTTTATAGCAATGGCCTACTGAATTATGCTTTCCTATAAAAAAAAAATGGCTTCCGGAAGTAAGAAACGGACAGTTTATTTATTTCGTTGAATGTACTAACGAATTATTACGAATCAATATTCTATTACTTGTTTTAAACCAGAAATGTAGATGTTTAAAGATGATTTCAGATATATTGTTCGCCCGAACTTGTGTTTGCTTCTGTTTTATAAACGGATATCTATCATTCTCCCTGATCTCGTGCAAGGAATTACATATTTCATTTTGTAAATGTCCTATTACTTTTACCAAACTAGTATAATTTTAGCTCCGAGCGTTATACACTACTTCGTGTGCTTTGATCTATTATTAATTATGTACTTACAAGAAGTTAACTATATAATAATAATTATCTTTACTATTTCAAATAAAGAGTAAATAAACATTATGATAATAATTATCCTTCGACGCTACCTGGAAATAGGTGCTGAAATCCAATCTCCACTCAAAGTACCTGGCACACACAGATCCAGATCCACGATCCACCATCCACCATAATGAGTGAGTGGGCGGTGAGAGTTGGATAACGATGGACGCCGTTGCGTCGTGTAGAAACGCGTGTATCTTCTTGTATTTCAAATGTTCACCTTTGGCAACCTCAAAGCCCATTTTATTTTGAGTCTAAATTAGTTTTTTAGTTTTAGGCATTCTAAACAAGAGAACCAGCCATCAGGGAATGCATTAAAAATATTCGTTTAAATTTATTGTATTAAATAATAAAGCTCTTTAAAGCTAAGTCAATAATGAAGGAATAAAAAGATTTCGAAAGTTTTCGAAAGAAAAACATATTTTCTATTTTTATTTCCCTCTATCTGTGTGCTATTTTTATACCTTAAAATATCGAGAACTCGAAAATCGAGGAGATTCTTGAATAAATAATAAGACATTTTTTTTTGTGGCGGACTAATAAATGTATCAAAATACGAAATTATATTACAAGAATTATGAGCAATAATTTTTGAGAAAAGTATTTTGAATCTTATATGACATTCATTTTAGAGGTTAAAGGGTAGAGCTTTGATTCGATTGCAGCTGGTATTCGAAAAAATGGACCCACATCAGGTGCGACAACTGGTGTAACATTTAAATTGCGCTCCGAAATGTAAACTCGAAAGTGTAGAGTTTTACCTATGTAGGTACCTACATTGCTTCTCTTCAAAGTGATAACATTTTACTTGCAGCACCTTTTCTATTTCATGCAATGGAAACTCAATAAAATAAATGCCTGATGTGGTGGCTAACAAGAATCAGATCTTATGTAATATGTAGAAAAGTAAAATGTATCTGTATCTAAGACATTTTACTGTGATGCAGTTCACAAATCCTGTCTTATTTACAAAGTATCATGTACAACATGTTCTTTTTACGTCCGTTATGGTTTCCCAACACGTAAATCCTTAAAAGAACTCTGAAGAAGGAAATATTTATGTTGAAGTGCAGAAGCAGCAACACAATAGAATACCATGTCAGCAATACAGCTTAAGGATACGTCCGTAGTGCACCAGCTTCTCGTCGATTGGTTAAAATAAAGCCATCAATGAATGATCGCGTTCGTAGTGAAGAAGCTTTCAGATTTAACTAGGATCAAACAGTTCCTATATAACATTACCGAAATACATTTTAACACTAGTACGAAAACAGAAAACTGCGTCCTTACAACTACAACTCCAATTACGTTCAAGTATTGGTAATATATAAAACAAAATCTACGACTGCTATACCAGCTAGCTTCTATAAAATACATAAATTGCACCTTTCGAGTGGATTCTGACTTGAAATCGAGAAGACAATTTTTCTTCTCATAATCATCAGAAAAACATTTTTTGTAGCAAAGTTACGGTATCCGGAGCCGGAGGCTTCTTTTTGCCCAGTAGAAAACTATATTATATTATATTGATTTTCCTTGTATACGTCAATTCGTCAACATACGCCACAGAACTTAATTTCATGTGGTGGGCCCTGAAACATAACATATTGTCAGTGAACGCGTTGATGTTGTCGACCATCTGGCATCTATATGCCGGTGGCGTTGGGATTTTTTGCATAATTACATATTTTAAACTGTGGCATAAAAATGCTCTGACGTCAATCCCGCACACGTTGTATAGTAGCATATTATTCGAAAAGAAAGACAGCACACAATTAGTAAACGTCAACGTCAGTCTTTTTATTGTTATACAATGGGACATCGATAATAAAAACATCGATGGGCATTGTGGTTGTGGTAGGTACAATTTTACATTTCAATTTTAATGTGTAATTAAAAGGTCATATAAGCAGTAGGTATCATATCGAACAGCATGGTATAAATGTTGTAATATTTAAATGACATTACCCTTCGGTTACACCGTTGAATAAGCATCTTCTAAAATTTATTGCGAAACAAGAAATTAGGTACTTCTAGATATTAAAATTGAAATAAGCTATATTAATTATCGGTAGCAAATACGCAACTTGAACTTTCCGATTCATTAGTCTTTTTGTATAGTTGACGGACGCCGCGCCGGCCGTACTCGCACGGTACAGAATAATTTTATGATACCTCATTATATAATATATTGGGAAAGAAAATCACAGATTACATTAATGAAATGCGCTATACAGTCTTAAATAAAACGATAAGAAACACATAAATTCAATGTTATTAGAAGCTCAAAAGCATTCATAAATTTCTTAAGGAAACATATCTACTTGTTTTATTATACCATTAAATGCATAAAAATAGTAAAAACAAACAGATTGCTCATTGTGTCCTTAACTTTAATTTATTTGCTTTTCGAATAAGTAGATACCTACCTAGGTATTTAAATTCCAGGTGGTTATTTTTTACTCGTTCCTATTTAAGGACCATTCACATGAGAGCGACCAACTATCTTTGAACGAACGAATATTCGTGAATTTTGACAGTCTGTATACATGAACACTTTTCTTGGTCGCAGCAGCTCGCGAATTTCAGCCATTAAATTCTAGTAATTTCTAATTTGAGGTTAAGTTCGAACCAATGTTTTATTCGCTTATTTGTGGAACGCGTTTTAATTATGTGGATTGCGAATAAACTTTAACAATTCGCGGCAAGGGTGTTTTTGTTGGCGGCAAACAGTTTGGAATTCGAAAGTTCGTTGTTTCAACTGTTTTTAAATTTGTTTTTCTAATACATTTTATTGGGATAATTAATTATCCTACTATTAAAATAGTTCATTAATGGAACAAAAGTGGTATATTCAGATTTCATCAATTCGTTCGTGTCTCTACTTTATAGCCTATTCGCACCGCAGCAAAAAATTATTTTTGGACAAAAGGTTTGAGAAAACCCGTCGATGCATTCACATCGAACACCATCTAGGTTTTTTGACATTTTCAATTAACTGTAAAACTAGATATGAAATGTTTGTGACGACTAGACTTTTATTATAGTAGTTAACTAAATTTCGCTAGTATTTACCTATATACAACAAAATTTTAATTAATTCAGTTCATAGTCACTGCAATAATTATTATTAACAACAACAGCGATCAAAATCAAAACATCGGAGAATAACCATTTAGTTGTGGCTGCCGTTCTAAATCAAATAAACCCGAATATTTCTGTTTATAGTGGAAAACGACCTCTTGACATCGAAAACTGCTTCAAACATCAGATTTTGAAAACTGGAGGATCTATGGGAAAACTTCTGTTTTCGATTAAGATTAAATAAATAAATAATTATAATCGGTTAATTTTCTGACACTTATGAAATTGTTGAAAAGGTAAGTTCACCAACAAACTCCAAACTTAAAACAGAGATTTATCGAATTTCACGCTATTACTTAATTGAAATTTATTGTTTTATTTCCTCTTCAACATTGTAGCAAAACTCAAGCAAAAGAAAACGTCAAAAATTAGCCTATAGGATAACTTATTATCTTGCAGGATAATATTTTGACAGTTCGTTTTCCACCACGATAGTGTCAGAAAATTAGCCAATGATAATTATTTAGCGCATTATTTACGTTAAACCTTCAACTATAATGCATATCAGACGGGCTATAGTTCTGAACCAATAAGCATCCACAATTAGACCGCAGTAGGAAACTTTCCTCGCAAACTTTTATATAAATTTCGAAATTTACACTGACACATTTGAAGAACCAATCATTTCTATAAAGCTTTTCAGGGCATAGCGTAGCCCTTTTTATTCCTATAGAGAGCAACTTACACATCGACCCCACAAATTTTTTCTAAAAATAGTAAAAACGCTTTTAAATGCTGCCTCGTCCAAATATGACGTTTAAAAAACGAAAATGGCGGGCTATAAATAAAAATATTGCATGTGCATTTTTTAAAATGATTCTTCATCCAGAACTGAACATTTTTCATAATTATTATTATATAATATTTCTTTTTGTTTTTTTCTTTGAATAAGTCATCGACCCCGAATACCTCAAAATAGATCAAACCAAGTACCTGTCTGTATACTACTGCCCGGAAAGTCAGGGTCTCCGGACCGGATCTCAGCAACAAAGCTGTTCGCACTCTGGTCTGATTTATTCTCTCTTTCTTACCTACCATTTTTATTTTCGTACTTGAGGTGACTATCTTAGTTTTTCTTTTTCAACACACGTTCGCCAAGAAAATTATTCAGCATTGTGACACACTTAATTTTTGCTTGTGTAAGTAGAGACGATGTGCGCATCAAATATATGAATGTGTGCAAGTTTTGTTATAACCTGTTTTCTCAAGGTCGTCGGACAAAGAAAAAAAACATGAGATAATTTTGACAGCTTTTTTTCTCATGTCATCTTATTGGGTTGACAGTTGAGTACGACAAGGGTTTGTGAATTCGTTTTGAATAGTTTTCTGCCTGCAATTTTGGTCAAGAGTCAACTCATTTTATAACTTTTGATCAACCAATTTCAACTTTCCGGTTGTGATAAAGTTACCGCACATCTTTTATACATTTCTCAACTGTATCCACAATCAATTTCGCTTTAAATTTCTTGTAAAAATTATTAGAAAGAAGACTGGTGAGTAGTGTATTTCAACAAAGCAAAAATGCGATAAAAATATAACTTTTATGCCAGTGGCACGTGTGCTTTCGTTTTATCCTTTGTCTGTGAAAACATTTGAAGTCGTGGTATTTAACCATAAATAAACACATGAATATTTGCAAGAAATGCAACGAGGGCGCAACACAAATTAAAGTAATCGAATCATTGGTTTATCCAACTACATACTAATTTTTTGTACTCACAGGAAAATGAAGTAACAAGTGATAAACTTTTTTTTTACGTGATGTGTGCAAATTTTGTTCCAGAAACTTTGTGAATATTATCGAATAACATACAACTAATTTATCTTCCCTTAAAAATTATGGATAAAAAACAAATTATCTTATTTAAAGTGATGTTAAAAGAAGTTCGCTAAACAAAGTGTATACAAGTTATCGGGATAAAGATTTTAAAGATACATAAATTAATTTTACATTTCTTCAGAGGTTATAATATTTGCAATAAAAATGCTGACATTTTTTTACACAATTTCTGAAAAAAAAAACTGCGTTTATTGATTACAACCCGTTTTGTGTAATACTTTTGTACGGATTAGTGAATATGCATTGACATAATATTATGAAAAACTTATGGTATTTGCAGGAGCTCTTTTTCATAAATTCAACAAACATACCAAGTACTTCTGTGATTCACACATGTTTCGGCATATACCGTAGAGATTTCGCAACCTCAAGAAAAAAAAATGCTTGCAATCGTTAGTAGGAATGGCGCGCCAACCACCGATTCTAAAGCTGACGTGTTCTTAGAGTTGGTATTTTTGTTGTATTGTGTACATATTTACAACTTCGTAATCTACTTTGTAGAAGATCCAGTGAAAGTTTCTACATGCATACGTAGCTACCTATGTGCATGGGGTTTTCATTCATTTGCAAGTTTACATATTTTATTGTTTTTACTGTTCTGTATTTCTAATTAGTTTCCTCAGTAATTTATTAATCTAATCAGCAAGGGCGGGCAAGTAGGCAAATTGAATGCGAATCATTGTAGCTGCTTAAGAGCGTATGTTGTTGATTAGGCCAAAAATTTGGGTGTGATAGGTATTTAATAGGACATTAACATGGAATACTCATATCTATAGTTGCTAAATTTTCTGCAGTTGTGATGCAGCAAGCAGGAAGAAGCTTAACATGCTTGCATTTAATAAAATATCACCTTTTGTTTATAACTAGAAGTGTTTCAAATTACATATTGCAAAGCTTATGGTTATGATTATGACTCTTGACAATTTGCTTCGTTTTAGTTCACTTGTCTTGTTATTTAACGTGGTTCAGAGACAGCAGTCTTGGGAACTCTAATAGATCCCAACAATTTGTTCACCCTCGAGTTGCATGTCTAACATCGTAAGGAGAGTTTTATAAAAATGTATCCACTTGAGAAATTCCTTGCCTCTGCATGTGAGAATTTTAGGCGGCAATAGACACTAGACAGTCCTCTTATTTAGAGGACTTGAAATAACAATATGCACGCCGTTAAAGTTTATATAGTAATTTCACTAAATAGCTACATTGATTGCTCTTTAACTGTTGTTCAGTACGCACTTCTTTGACCCATTTCTAACTGTGTTTATCGATTAGCTTATTTTGGAACAGAGTTGTATTTACTAAAAAGTTTAATCAATTCGTTTTTATATCCTCTCGGTTACCTAGAGGCTAATTCGATTCGGTGATGCAATGCTTGTACAAAGGACACGTGATATTAGTAGTGCCTTCCCGCATCCATATAGCATTAACTGCCTGACGCCATAACACTTAAGCTAATGGAAAAGAATATCGTGAATACTAAAATTGCTATCAAACAGAGACGTCTTATATCATTCAAAGTTTTTGTTATCTCCCTAAACATAAAAAGTACGGAAGAATAAAAAATAGAAACACTTCTAAAATGACTAGTTTAAAGCACTCACGATACTCAAGCACCATTTTCGATTCTATAAAACGATGATCGAGTGACAACCAATCGTCTTTCACTTACTACATAAAGAGAGTCTAAGAACACGTCGTTTATAAAGGTCTCGTGCTTCCTTGTCAACTATGTTTGTATAAAAAAAAAAAAACATTCTTTTGATGATAGAGCTCTGGAGTTGTTTTTAAACTACATAATTACTTAATCATCGTTTTTAGCAAAGGGTTTCGAAGGGCACTATATGCAATTTTCACCCAGAACTTTAAAATTGGAAATTGGCTTAAGCGTTATTACTCCGGTGCAATCATATTATACTTCTGCCTTTAATCGTTACTGCGTACGTTTTTTAGATTTGTCTCGATTTATTTTTCTTCAATGTTTGAGTAGAGTATTGCTTAGAGCTCAGTGGATTTATTGATGTTATTTTCTCTCTTAGCGTAATTACAATAACTACTGCTCTCCTGGTTCGATCTTCCACAAAAACCCTAAATACATCTTAAGGTCTTTTTCACTATCCCCTCGTGAACGTCTGACAATCATTTAAGAGTGTAACTGTGCTGAGAAAACAATTCAGCCATTAAAACTCGGCATAAGGAATATTTCATTTCCTTTTGAACGGTTTCACCATGATTCTCAAATGGATCTAAGAGAAGCTTCACATGATTGCTTGTACATATATCTATGATTGTTACTTCCTAACTTTTTCTTTAAAGACGGACCACTTGTTCTTTTTGGGTTTTAAGTTTTGCTTCAAATTTCAGCCGAATGGTATGAAGCAGCATACAAATATTGGTTGTTTGCTTTTGGTATAAACTGTCTGTTCTTTCACTTTTACGCCGAGGACTGCCTATGAGCCTATGACTGATACTCCTATTTTATCATGCATCATGAAATGCCAGCGATTTATTTTAAATGTTATCATGCAAACGATTGTGGAGGCGTAAAAACGTTTCAACTTAATTTTGTTGTCACATACAAAAGGTGTCGTCCACGAAGCTCTTTCAAACGATAGGCTCTACTGGCGATATTTCTTTGTGCGTGCCAGCTTTAATGACACTCATATGTGTGAAACTTTATAGAGTTTTAAAAGCCATTTAGTTTATTATTCAACGTGTCTGCTACTACTTGTGCAACAGATGATTTGTAAATACAAGGTGTCATGCGGTAGTTGTGGTATTTGGAAAGAGGGCTGTTTAGACTGGTGGTGTAGCAGAAGGTGGTGGAAGTTTGTGCTCCAACTATTTTTAGTCAGTGAGTGGGGAAGTCTACTTTTTGGGTAGAGGGCTTCTCCACTATTCATATGCGCTCGTACTTTTAAGGTATGCAATACCCCTGCTAGGTTGCATTCCTTACGCGTAATCAAGGTAGGAAATCAGGAAATGTGACTGTGATAAGCAGACAGCAGATAATCGGAATGGAAAAAGTTCTGCGAGTTCGAGCGTATATCGTTGAATCTCGCAGGCGCTCTTTTCGAAACCATTTTGTAATTTTGTCCATTTCTCGTCGTTTATTTGGCTTTAGTTATCGTGTAACTAACCTCTCGTTTGTATTTCGTTACTAGTAAAGAACTCATGCCATCTTTTAAGTCCACACAAAGTAGAGGGAGGCGAAGGATATTGGTGATCGACATTTAAATCACCATCAGTGTTTCTTAATCAATGCTTACAAATATTTTTGATAACTTGAGGCTATTGTACTCTTTTTATCCCATCTTACTTGCGATAACAATTTCTGTCAATCAGAACAACGATAAGCATTTCTTTGCTTGCTTCTGTTAGAAGATATTAATATTATTATCAGTCATAATGATTGCAAACAAATAAAAAGGTTAAAAACAGAGTGACACTTATTTATACACATTATATTTCTTTGTTGAATTATTTTATTTAATTGTGATTTTCTTTTTATATTTTCAGAACTGGTGAAATATTGTTTGTGAGATGGAAGACGGTCACGCTAAAACCGTCGAACAGGCGTTAAATTTCTTCCAGACAGATGGTGAAGCCGGTTTAACTCTTGATCAAGTGAAACGAAACCAAGCAAAATATGGCCCAAACGGTTAGTAGTTTAAAAATAATAATTCCAAACCCATGACCTTTGAATGTATACATTTTTTTTTTATTTGTTTTTATAGAATTGCCGACAGAAGAAGGAAAATCAATATGGCAACTTGTCCTAGAACAGTTCGATGATCTTCTAGTAAAAATCTTACTTCTCGCAGCCATCATTTCCTTTGTAAGTAATTAAACCATTTTCAGGAAGTCTTGTGTGTTTTGTGGAAACAATCGCTTTTGGGACAATAACTTTCTTAACTCGTGTGCTAATTAAGTGCTCGTTGATGATGGACTGTACAGATTAGTTTCAAGTATATATTTTGATGTCATGTGTTGCTCAAATTCAAGATCAGTGCTAATTGATCTCAGTATTAATTCGACAGTGTTTGGTCAAAATTAGACAAAGGGCGTGCCACCTCCCATTTAAACATAAAAAAAACATAACTTTGGATAGGAAAGGCGGGGGAGTGCAGCCAGTGTTTTATATAATGTACACTCCATTAAATCTAATTGAGAACAGATTGAAGCTTCAGACTAAAAAAAACCTAATTCCATATATGTATGTACTTTGATGCAAAAGCGACAGAGATACTGCCATCAGACACCTATCGCGAATAATATTTCCCCCCGGAATGTTTCCCATTCAGCAATTTGATTTACATTGCTGACAAGGGAAGAAATTCCATCGGAATTTATTCGCGATACCCCTAATACTCCTTGCTGTTTCACCTTGTTATGTAATTCTTTTCGATAATCCCTCTTAAAGCTCTTTTGCCTTATGATATAACTGTTCTGTCTTCAGCCTAGATTGATGATTCATGATGTACTAATGAATAACTCCAGCTAGAATGGGACATCACAGTCATCCAGTGTTTAGCATAATTCATAAATAAAAGTACTCACAAGTGAGTCTTTATTACGAACATTCTCTAGAGTCTAGATGATACCTAAAGCAAGGATCGCACTGAAGTGGTGAGCAAGTGGCATAGGAGTGGTGAACATTTCGAGTCCTATCCGCAAGTTTATCGTAAGCGACAATTTCTCTCAAATTGTATTTATAATGCCTTGAGCGTGAAGACATTTTATCAGCGATTTGAACACAGAGATTCCTTCACAGTCAGCTAGTTGCCTTTTTTTATACTTATTTATCGAGCAGGAAACCTACCTAAGACAGTACTTAAGAAGCAATTTGTATCACGCGGACGCAGCTAGCAGAGCAGTGTTCAGATGGAAACATTTAGGATACAGCGATACTGCCAAGCTCACCTGGCCAGCTCTGGACGCAAAGCGATCCAAGGAGCTTCTTCGACTTAAAAGATCCAGCATCTCGAAAGTCGTTAATGTGATCTCCGGACACTGCATATTAGGCAGACACGCCCAAAGGCTCGGCCTGCCTTACAATGACTTCTGCAGAAGCTGTAGAGACGAAGAGGAGGACGAGTCCGTCACTCACTTTCTTTGCAGTTGCCCTGCCCTGGCCAATCTAAGAAAGGCCCACTTAGGAAACTATTTTCTTAATGATCTCAGTGATCTAGGTAACACCAGCGCCGCTAACATTCTTAGCTTCATAACCGGCAGCAAATGGTTTACATGAGTAGCCAGTAAAGAAACAGCTCCCCAAATCCTAGTGGTATGCACAATGGGCCGAATAACGGCCTAAGTGTTTCTCTCATCGAGAGCCACTTTAAACTAACTAACTAACTATCGCTGAATAATATGTCTAACGCCCTATTGCAGAAAACAGTTCAAAAATTATATGATCAGTATTTGTTGTTAAAGCGCTGGTATCTCACTACAGATCATACTATGGCAGACTGAGCCACTATCTACGGAACACAACATATTTCTTAGTTAGCAAATCCTTAATTATATTCCACACTGCCCAGATCTTTCTGTACTGTGCAACATATGCAATTGGAAAGATCTTGAGGATGTGTACCACTTTCTATGAGTATAACCCCATTCTTAAAGAATTCCGCTTGAATATCTTTGGAGTACGTACGCTGCAGTTAGATGAAGCGATCAGCATATTTAACAGCGATGAAGTTTAGACGCATTACAAAGTTTCAAATCAATATGACGAATGGTTCGCGAGTTAAGAAAAGGCCCCCCTTAGAAGGGGTCATAGCTAATAACTCGGGCCCCATCCAAAATGGAAAAAAAATTATTATCTTTATTTCCTAAATGTAATAGAGTACACAAACCTAGTTTGAAGTCGATCGGATGAAAAATAAAAATCATCCCATATAAACGTTGACCCCCCTTTTACCCCTTCAGGGGTTGAATTTCGAAATATCCTTTCTTATTTTTTATATACACATCATAAAGGGAACCTCTGTGCATCAGCTTTCTAGAGCAAAGGGTTTGGGCTGGGCGTTGATGATCAGTGAGTGGAAAACTTGTAACAAAAAAAAAAAAAAAAACAACTCCTGTGAAATTCAACATTTCTCTTACGATAAACTTGCGGTTAGGGCTCGATTTGGTGTTGCGATGGAATGGAGAAGTGATATGAAAGTGATTAAACGCGCACTGAAGTGGCAAACAAGGTATGGTGCCACCGATTCCTCATCGTTAGTTCTTAAAATGTCTTCTTATGTTGAACTCTTGGTCCTCTCGTATGGGGTAAACAGAAATAGGCAGTTGCAGTGCCAAAATTCATGGCGTCACCAACCTCTACAATATGATATGGTTGTACAAGACAAATGCCTTTACAAATAAACGTTGTCACCATCCGATCATCACGCCACCTGCAAAATGCCACGTCGCCCCCACTCATCTTTGATGCACTCTTTTACATTTTGCTTACACCACGCCACTGCTACACCATTTGAATGCGCGCCTTGCTTACGATTCTATTAGCTGCAGACAACATCCAAGGTGCGATTCCAATCTTACGTTTTGTGGACAGCTATTGGAAAGCATTTCGTTATAAAATAACACTACTGTACTATTTCGTTTCTTCTGTTGGCAACGAAAAAATGATCAATGGCGTACATCTCGCTTTTAGTTTAACCCCAAATAGTTGCCTTCCTCTGGATGGTTAAGGATTCCTGCGGCTAAATTAGGACAGTTGGGAAATTTAGGAATTTCCAGGGAGATAAGGCGCGGTGTGGGCTGTAGTAGCCCCCTTTTAGTTGGAACCAGCATGAGGGATCATTCCCAAATATGAGTGAGCAAAATTACCAACTGCTCCATAGGCCGTCTGACGATCGTCTGCAGTCCACATCAACTACTATGATATACTTTAAACTTTTACCACATAATTATCTAAATACTAAATTTTATTTTTATTTTTTGTATTCCATTCTAGGTGTTGGCTCTGTTTGAGGATCATGAAGACACATTTACCGCTTTTGTTGAACCCCTAGTTATTTTACTTATTTTAATTGCAAACGCAGTCGTAGGTGTTTGGCAAGAAAGAAATGCCGAATCAGCTATCGAAGCGCTCAAAGAATACGAACCCGAAATGGGTAAAGTGATGCGTCAAGACAAATCTGGCGTACAAAAGATTCGGGCCAAGGATATTGTGCCTGGTGATATAGTTGAAGTATCCGTAGGTGATAAGATTCCTGCAGACATTCGTATTACACACATTTATTCGACAACACTGCGAATTGATCAGTCCATCCTGACTGGTGAATCTGTATCTGTAATTAAACACACCGACGCTATTCCTGATCCACGTGCTGTTAACCAAGATAAAAAGAACATTCTATTCTCTGGTACTAATGTTGCTGCAGGAAAGGCCCGAGGAATCGTTATTGGAACCGGCTTGAACACCGCCATCGGCAAGATCCGTACAGAAATGTCAGAGACCGAGGAAATTAAGACTCCACTCCAACAGAAACTCGATGAATTTGGCGAGCAATTGTCCAAGGTTATTTCGATTATTTGCGTCGCAGTATGGGCCATCAATATTGGACATTTCAATGATCCCGCTCATGGCGGTTCATGGATCAAGGGAGCCATTTACTATTTCAAGATTGCCGTCGCTCTGGCCGTAGCTGCTATCCCAGAAGGTTTGCCAGCTGTCATCACAACTTGTTTGGCTTTGGGTACCCGTCGTATGGCCAAGAAGAATGCTATTGTCCGCTCACTGCCATCTGTAGAGACTTTGGGTTGCACTTCAGTTATCTGCTCAGATAAGACCGGCACACTGACCACAAATCAAATGTCAGTATCACGTATGCTTATCTTCGACAAGGTCGAGGGTAACGAAAGCAGTTTCCTTGAATTCGAATTGACTGGATCCACCTATGAGCCCATCGGTGAATTGTTCTTGGGTAACTCCAAGGCCAAGTCATCAGAATATGATACTCTGCAAGAAATCGCTACCATCTGCATCATGTGCAATGACTCCGCTATTGATTACAATGAAGTTAAAAAATGCTTCGAGAAGGTTGGTGAGGCCACTGAAACAGCTCTGATTGTGCTCGCCGAGAAGTTGAATCCATTCGGTGTTACCAAACTTGGTTTGGACAGGCGTTCATCCGCTATTGCTGTCCGTCAAGAAATCGAGACCAAGTGGAAGAAGGAATTCACTCTTGAATTCTCCAGAGATCGTAAATCCATGTCTTCGTACTGTACCCCATTGAAGTCATCTCGCCTGGGAACCGGACCAAAACTGTTCGTCAAGGGAGCACCAGAAGGCGTTCTCGATCGTTGTACTCATGCTCGTGTTGGACAGAACAAGGTGCCATTGAGCTCCACCCTGAAGAATAAGATTCTCGACCTCACCCGCCAATACGGTACCGGCCGCGACACCCTTCGTTGCCTTGCCTTGGCCACCGGCGATAACCCAATCAAACCAAATGAAATGGATCTCGGCGATTCCACCAAGTTCTTCCAATACGAAGTCAATCTAACATTCGTAGGTGTTGTTGGTATGCTTGATCCCCCAAGGAAGGAAGTTTTCGACTCAATTGTTCGTTGCCGTGCCGCTGGTATCCGTGTCATTGTTATTACTGGTGATAACAAGGCCACAGCCGAAGCTATCTGCCGTCGTATTGGAGTGTTCTCCGAAGATGAGGACACAACTGGAAAGTCATACTCTGGCCGTGAATTTGACGATCTCTCGCCCGCCGAACAAAAGTCCGCCTGCGCCAGGGCCCGTCTCTTCTCGCGTGTGGAACCCCAGCACAAGTCCAAGATCGTTGAGTATTTACAAAGCATGAATGAAATCTCCGCCATGACAGGTGATGGTGTCAATGACGCCCCTGCCTTGAAGAAAGCAGAAATTGGTATCGCTATGGGTTCAGGAACTGCCGTCGCTAAGTCTGCCGCTGAAATGGTATTGGCCGATGATAACTTCTCATCCATTGTGTCTGCTGTTGAAGAGGGTCGCGCTATTTACAACAACATGAAACAGTTTATCCGTTATTTGATCTCTTCGAACATCGGTGAAGTGGTTTCCATTTTCCTTACAGCTGCCTTGGGTCTGCCAGAAGCCTTGATTCCCGTTCAGCTTTTGTGGGTTAACTTGGTAAGAAACCGCCAATATGTTCTATAGTCTATCGATCCTAAATGTTTGCTTCTAGGTAACAGACGGTTTGCCCGCCACTGCTTTAGGTTTCAATCCACCTGATCTCGATATTATGGAGAAACCCCCACGTAAGGCAGATGAAGGTCTCATTTCTGGATGGTTGTTCTTCCGGTAAGTTTCTGCTTGATGCCACCTCACACAGGGCCATTCTGACTAACTCTATGATTTCATTCAGATACATGGCAATTGGAGGCTACGTCGGTGCTGCCACTGTTGGCGCAGCGGCTTGGTGGTTCATCTTCTCCGAAAGCGGCCCACATCTATCATACTGGCAACTGACTCATCACTTGTCCTGCCTCGGCGGTGGCGACGACTTCAAGGGAGTAGACTGCAAGATTTTCGCCGATCCCCATGCAATGACAATGGCTCTGTCAGTTCTCGTGACAATCGAAATGTTAAACGCAATGAACAGGTAACTCACCACATCCGCCAACATGACGTAGTGATATTAATTTCGTCTCCATGTTCTTTCTTACTCTTTTTCCAGTTTATCAGAAAACCAATCGCTGATAAGTATGCCACCATGGTCTAACATGTGGTTGATTGGATCAATGGCATTGTCCTTCACTCTACATTTCGTTATTCTATACGTAGATGTTCTATCGGTAAGCAATTGACCTTGATTTATTTACGTGTTTTACACAGCACATATAAATTTGGCTTATGATTCACTTTTTTTTATCAGCTCTAGCAGTATTTTATTTGTTTGATTTTGGTCGTGTGATAAAACAGAGGAAACAACAAACTGCGTTGGTTTTATGAACACCAAGGAAACGTTTGCGATTCAATAAATGCGACGACATTCTTTGGTCTTAAATTAGTTGCTAAACGTTTTCGATTAGTCTGATCGGATGTGTTTATCTAAGCGGCTACTGTATGGTTGGATTAATTTTACTACGCGATGTGAGGTCTGTGACCTTTAATTGTGATGCTAATGAAAACATGGTGTATCGTCTTTAAACGTGACCAAAACGAAAACAGAACGTAGTCGTCTATTTTAAGGTGACACAAATTTCTAATGTTCTCTAGTGCAGTGGAATACTTTTTGATTTGTTGCCGCCTTGACCATGCGACGAGGAAGGGTAATTCTTTCTTTGATCTATAGATCGGTCGTTTGAGAAGTGACGTTCTGCTGCCGGCATATGCAAATAACTTTACAAACTTTTTTGGAAAACCTTGCAGCTCTTCTTTTAATTTGAAACTTTTTAAGGTTGAGGTTGAATAAGTCAAACAATAAGCGGTACAGTGTACTCAAAGGGTGCAAACAAATTGCCACTTCTTTGTGCTGCAGGTGGCATAAGTTACCGTAACGCCTAGTTTTTCAAAGGCTTAAATGTTGGTTTTATTCGCGTTAACCTTTAAACGAACCAATCCAATTGGTCGATGTTATTTAACAAAACGACTTATGTCTACGTATTTGATTCTTGGACTAATACCAGTTGTCCTTTGCAATTTGCATGTTTGAAGTGGCAATGTTCCTGTGGGCAAAGGCACTTACCTGTTGGCTTAGAGCTGCACTTTCCCCACTACTTCACTAGCTGTGTTCCTTAGGTCATGTAAACCATATGCGTTTTATCTATGGCATCTAGAACAGTTTGTATTATTCAGTCGACTTGCCTGGCCATAGTTGAGATTGTTACCAATGGAACTGTCGCCTTTTAAATGTGAGTCCGAGTCCGCCTCTCTCCAATTTTCTGCCGATTTTCTCAGTTTACCCTGAACAATGTTGCACGGACAACATCAATAGTCACAAACAAAAAGGTATTGGTGAAAGTGTGCAGCCTTGTCCTCCGAATTGTACCTCTATGCAAAATGCGACACTTACACCTATCACCCCTTGTAACATTGATTATAGGTGCATATTTCTGTAGCCACGGTTATCAAGAACCGTGCAGAGTACCCCAGACAAACGCTTTGTTAACACTAGCCATTCCCATCTTTGTTTTCCCCAAAACTAAATGGCACCTTGCTGGTTCTCTCTGACAATATTTTAGAAATCAAATTGACCTGGAAACCCAATATACTGTAGAGGGTTCAAAAAGCCACCACGGCATTATACTTCTGCAAAAAAGATGTTGGGAGCAAATGGGGACTCCAGCCTCGCATTACATATTGGCTTTATGTATCCGTTATTAGACCTATACTCACGTATGGCGTCGTCTGGTAGACCGGGCTTGAGAAGGCTATTCACTGCAAGTACCTTAGTCGTGTTCAAAGAACGGCATGTGTTTGCATCAGTGGAGCGCTTAGGACCACTCAAACAGCGGCGAGGGACATATTGTAAACAAGTGGCAGCAAATGCAGCCACCCGTATGAAAGCAATCCGTAAGTGGACTAGTCGACAACCTGATCACTAGTCTATTCTAGATAAAATAGAATACATCCCAAAAGATACTGATTACACCCTCCCCCAGTTTAAATTCAACACGAATTTTGAAACTTGCATACTGACTGGGAGGGTGATGTAGTGTCTCACAGGGGATCCGTCTGCTTTTATACAGATGGGTCCAAAACGGAAACAGGAGTAGGGAGGTGGGGGGTGATTTCTCCCACGATCTCATTCCGTGTTCCCAATCACTGTAGAGTATTCCAGGCGGAAATCATGGCAATCAAGGAGGCCCTGTCATGGCTACGGTATAATGTAATATCCACAACGGATATCGTAATTTTTATCGATAGTAGTCAAGCCGCGATTAAATCCTGCTAATTCAATGGGTAGTTGTTGTATCACAATACGTCCACAAAATCACTGCAAGCACCGCTATTTCGCTTCGGTTTCTGTTAACGTGAGATGCTCATATACATCGGTAGTAAAATCTCGGATCATCTGCATACTTGTAAAATATTCTGTGCGCCCGCGCTTGTGTAGGATCTCCAATTAGACGAACTTCTCGTTTCTGTATGACATATCGGAGCAATGTTCGAGCCCCGGTCTAACCTGTGCTTTATAAGACTAAGTTGCATCGAGCTAAAGTACACCTTTGCTCTAAATTCATCGAACTAAGCACAAAAGTCCACCTAAATTCTGACGCCTACAAGATAGAATCCAAAAACGTGCGTTGAAACGTTTACACGATGAAACGATGGAATTTCAGAAACAGAAAATGTTTCTTGTCTTTCCTTGTGTTGTCGCTATTTTCACCATCGATGCTCTGGTAAAATAGATTTCATTTTGTTTCTTTCCAATTAATATTCGTCTACCGGCATTGAAAAGTTAAAAAAATCACTCAACATCGTCACAACGATCTTTAATTACGTAATTTACTGCCCGCCTTTGAATAATAATATGTTATTATTTTTTTTTTTACATAACTTAAGCTTCTTCCGTAAATTGACATCGTGCCAACTGGCCCGTAGCCAGTTATCGGACAATTTAATCCCCTACCTTGTCCCGCTAAATTTTTTTATTTCATTTTCATTCTAGACTGTCTTCCAAGTGACACCATTATCTGGCGATGAATGGATAACGGTGATGAAGTTCTCAATTCCTGTCGTTCTGCTGGATGAAACGTTAAAGTTCGTTGCTAGGAAAATAGCAGATGGTGAGAATGCACTATATTCAGTGCACGGTATTATCTTGATGTGGGGCGTATTCTTTGCTTTATTATATATTCCTTGCTTTGGATTGTTTACCCGATAAAAGTAAAGATTGTAACACTAACATTAAAGAACATCTCAAAAAGAGAACGAATATTTGGCTCTATGGTCTGAAAATAGTGTTATTTTTAACTTAATTATTGTATTTTTAGTAGAACAATATATTTTATTTATAATAAACACCGAAAAAAAAAATCTGAAAAAATATATTTGCATGTTAGACTAATAAGTACAAAATAAAAACTTAATTACTAAACGATTGGGCTTACTGGAAAACAATCTACCAAATAATGTACTGACGTAATTAGCAGCTAAATACATTCGATGATACGTTTATCAGGATGCGCGAGAACAGTCGAAACTTAATTTTTTTTTTACACTGGTCAAGTTGAATTTTGTTTTCACAAAATGTGACTGACATAAGAAACAAAACAAAAAAGAATAAAAGCATTATGTAGGAAACATATTCAATTTGTTGTTGTATATATGAGCAGTAATATATATAAAATTTTTTTAATTAATAAATGAAATTCCAAATACATTCTTCTTAAGAAAAAAAAAAAAAAACAAATAATACTATTACGATACGATGTATAAAGTTCACTTCCAACCGCATTAATTTTAGGAGTTTCATTTTTTAATTTATTATAAATTCTACTTGGCAAATAATAGTCCTTATCCAATACATACTGTCAATCGTTAATTGTTAACTTAACTCATTGTAATCCTTATAAAAACAACCACAAACAAAATCTTGTACCGAAATTAATTTTTTTTTTATTTATACAAATCTCATGACAAAATAAATTGTTTCTCTCGATTCTAACGAAAGTCAGATTCTGAACAAGTGTTTCTCCAGACACGCCAATACGTTTATGTATTGTCGAAATTATTCGTTACAAAAAAGTACCATTGCTATCCGAATGCCCTTCCCTCCCCACTAATCATCCATCATGCCAGATTATTCAGACATCAATATTCATTTGTGTGTCAATCACAATGCAGATAGTGCATTGAATTAAGGCCCATTTGCAGTTACTATTAACCCTGTTCCCGTTTACGTTTGTCACTTATCGTGTCGTTGTGAAGGCCCTTTTTTGAAATCCTGTCAGTTGTGTGCAATATAGCTATATTGCAAATTGTTTGTATCGAACATCTTGCGGATGATGGGCGACACATTAGTAGTATACGTCAATGGGAATAGGGAGGAGTATGTAATTATGTTTCTAAATTTGAAAGATTGTTTTAGCAGAGACGCACTTTAAGTCTGTTCACCCTACCTTATGATGTGCCAAATTTGTTTGAAATTCAAAGAAAAGCTCTTAAAGCTTTTTTTTTACCTAAATGTTGACAACATTTTCCAATAGCATTAGAACACACTTGCTCAATATTGATTGCCAAATAAAATTTAAATGGTGCTATATTAATGGAAAAGGAAGAAATTTAAAACTTCCAAAACCAAAGACTACACATTGCATAGGCTATCTCAACATTGTTGTCTAAAACGTTGATATTATTATTCGTTTTACGCAATTCTACTATCTTTTCGTTTGTAGTTCTTAGCTGTGATTCGTTTCAGCAAATGGGCCTGCTCGGGTAAATTTTTAAATCCATCACGATCACAGATGTTCCCATCAAGTCATAATGTATTTTACCTCTGCGGTATCAATACAATATTTTTTTTTTTTGTTCTAAATAATCTCCGTATATCGATAACACAGTATCGAAAACGACCATCATAAATTGTAAACAAAACTTTTTTTTTTTTTTAATTCTGTTAAAACGAAAAAAAAACCACCAACACGACGTGAAAAAATGACGGAAAGAAAGCAAGTTGTTTATTTTTTTTAAGTAATTTGATCCAAACCATAATTGGAAAAAAATAAATGAATCTTAACTCATTATTTCATTTCTCATAATTTAATTGTTTTTTTTTTTTTGTTCATTCCCTATCTTTCTGTCGCCTGCATCGTATATTTTTTTTTATTCTATACAGACCTTTTTATACTTACTTGTATGTATTTTTCTCTGAACATACATAATGACATCATTCTATATTTAAATAATGTAGTTTAGTATTAAAATGAAAAATTGTGTAGAAGAAACAGAAGAAAAATAAAACAATCGGTGACATTTTTTGAGACGATAATTTTAAAAATATCATTTCTCTTTTGGATCATGTCCAAGAATACATTTTGTGTGTGCGCCTACGAGTAGCAGTTTATTTGATTTTTATAGGAACAAAAATTAGACACTTGAGTAGTTGGCACGTCACAAATGAAATTTTTTTATAAATACATAATTAAAATCGTGTAGACAATCGGGTTTTCATTGTTGTTTTATAATCAGTATTCATACCTACATTGCGACATTTGACAGCAACAATGTACATTAATATTTAGGTAGGTAATTTCATTTCATTTGTCACTATTGTGTGGCATTTCAATAAGACGTCGCGTCGTCCTGTTGTCAAGCATTGCACTCTTGAATTAAATTAACTCATTCTGCAATCCAATGGAAGTGGAACGAGTAAACTTTTCCTGTTTGTATAAAATATTAAAAGTGCTTCTTGAGCGGATTCTGACTTGAAATCGAGAAGCGGAATCTTCATCTCAGAAACAACGGAAGAGTATTTTTTGTACCAATGGAATGATTTTCGGAAGTGATTTTTTTTATTCCGGACACTTCTTTTTGCCCGATTTAAAACATCAATAAAATCAATGTTAAACATTCCTACCTCTCGTACATGAGAAACCGCGGGTCCAGATGTTATCACTGAATATATTTCATCTTTCACGTAAGCTCCCATGTGTCCTGTTTTTAAGGGACATGTAGGTGAAAATGAGGGATAAAGAATTCTCTAACTTTCGCTTTCAATCAATTGAAAATTTAAGTTCATGTCGTTTTCGGTTGGTCGTCTAGAACCGTCCGGAAGAGCTCTCCGCGATTCTGAATTCAAATCCACTTCTTTTCAGTAGAAAAACTGTCAGTTGAGTGCCAATCGAACGCTTTCAGAAGCGTTAGGATTGCTTCCGGACGGTTCTGGACGACTAACCGAAAATGACATCAGTATTTTATTTTCTCTTGCCCACCCCTGCAAATGACAATCAAAAGAAAACGTCAAATAATTATACATAATACGTTCAATGTTACTTGGCAAGTATAATTGACTTTTTTGATTTTTTTCATCAATTAACATTGATGATAAATTACCTACACACGTATCAATGAATATTGACAATGTTTTCGCCTGAATTATGTTCAGTGAGACGTTTCCGATGTGTCAATGAGGATGTATTAAAATTTGTATCTGCTTGCAGCCAGTGCTGCAGCAAGCGTATGTATTAATATTAAATGAAAATAAATCGAAAATCAGACATCTTTTACCAAGATCACCATTTCAAAAATTACAACATTGCCAAGTAACATTGATGCACCCTACACACGATCATATTTAAATTTAATATAAATGACGTTCTAATATTGTACGATGAAAAATTAAACTCACTCCAGTCCTGATATGAACCTTCAATGTGAGGAGTTTATTGTAGTAAACGTCGCGTACGTCGGTGTCGTTTGTCAACTGTTTAATTTCATAGTAAAGTAAAACAAAAATTCATAAAAATAATTTTTAGAATGAAGTATTAATTATAATTTGCTAATATTCAACATTTTTTTTTTACAAATTGTAATACATATATACAAAATATATGTATTTCTGCCCTATAATACTGATTATAAAATAGCGCTCCAATGAATAATAGCACATTATGATAAACGTCAATAAATAAGTCCAATCAAATACACAGAAAAACGAAGATTAAATAATAATCCTCGACTAACTCTGTTAATAAAATCCCACTTCAGTATTGTTTTTGTATTTATACAATATACTTTCTATTGTTTACCCCGATTCCACTAACTAAAATATTATGATGTATCCCGAAAATGTTTCGTTCTTGTTCAGTTCAATTTTGTGTGCATGTATTCCCAAGTATTGTATTAAATTCCTTCAATAATTTATTTTGTAGCAGATTCCCCGCAGCTTTCCCCGTGTTTGACAAACGTTTTTATAGTATCCCGTATTATGCAAGAGTTTTTCAAAATTTCTTCGACTTATAAACAGCCAGGTTCCAGAAATCGAGTGAAATCGTAATTGCAAATCGAGTGAATTCGTTTTCAGTGTTCTGCATTTCGAGCGATTCGCAAACTCCGAAATTTTTTCGAAATCACAATTTCACTTCGTATTAATTCCGAAAATTTTGAAATCGAAATCGAATACAGTGAAATGTAGAGCACACAAATTCATTGCCGATTTCATTTCGAGTGAAAGTGAAATGTGGAACCTAGCAGAAATTCGAACAGAACACACAGACGATGGAGTCCTCTTTAGACAAATATACCTACTCTAAAAAATATAAAACCACGATAAATGAAACTTGCAAACATGTTCATTTATTTATAAATGAAATAAGTTCAACATAATACAAATAATATTATTGTGGTATGTATACCTGTAGCCTATGTACATTATTAGGTTGTAAATAATAATGTACAATTATATTAGAGGATTGATGATGGTTTTCTGAAACTTGAAATACATACAGCTAGGTTCCAGAAATCGAGTGAAATCGAAATTGCAAATCGAGTGAATTCGTTTTCAGTGTTATGCATTTCTAGCGATTTGGAAACTCCGACATTTTTTCGAAATCACAATTTCACTTTGTCTCAATTCCGAAAGTTTTGAAATCGTAATCAAATACAGTGAAATGTAGAACACAAAAATTCATTTCCGATTTCATTTCGAGTGAAAGTGAAATGTGGAACCTAGCAGATAATTTATATGGCAACTCTTCAAACTTTCCGTATGCCATATTTTATTAGTCACCATATTTGACCTAAAAAACATAAATTAGTCTTTCCTCGGGATTATTTTCATTGGAGTACCTGTAGAAACCAACTCTCGCGATAGCATCGAAAACTGAATGTTAGTTCATAATGGAATTGTGGCACTGGATTAGATTTTCAGTAGACTTCGAGCCGTTGCCGTTGTGCACAAAGTAAGCAAAACGGCTAACTTCGATGGCCACGATTGCTATCTAACAAATGGTGGTTCTCGGGTCTCAGCTATCGGAAATTGTCGGCCCTATCATGGTATCCGTTCCGAAAGAAAAATTCTCCGATTTTGTACGAATCGGAGAATTTTGCTTCATGGTAATCGTTTCGATAAACTGTTCGGAACATTTCTCCGACAATACGTAACGCACACCGGCAGTCTACGTTTCAGTGCGATGGGTTGCGTTTTTTGCACCTGGTTTTGACAGCCACACGTCAATTTTTCTCCGATTGTTTCCGACATCTGTTCATCGCGGAAAGATTTTAGTGAACAAAATGCGTTTATGCATGATCGGAAAACGGATACTTTGAACGCAAATTTAGTATCCGACTGGATTTGCGTTGCGGAGAAAAGTACTCTCCGAACGGATACCATGATAGTGTTTTGTCCTACCACAAGTTTTTGAGGTACCTCTTGGGTTTATTCTTTTTATCGTATGCCTAACACTTGATTTGTCACGGAAATATTGTCTCGTTCGTATAGGTACCTACTACTTTCTGCATACAATAATTGTAAATGTCAAATCTCAATTTTAGGAGTAAAAGGTATATTCTCAGAGGTTTTTTGTTTAATTGGCAACACTTTTTGCAACGGCAAACATTTTGACGACTGATCCGTGCGAGGAAGCGGTTTAGTGGAGTTTCGTTGCTTATATTCTCAATTATGAAAGTCGTACAAACTACAAAGTTGCTTTTTTATCCCATTTATTTTTCACAAAAATTCCGTAACATTTTTTGATTCCAAGGTGGAGGTTTTTCAAAAATTTTCAAGTTTTGGCTCTCAAACTTTAATCGACGGTGGAATGTAAAAAGTTTTCATTTCCGGTAGCCATTTTGTTTTGGAAAATAAAAAACAGATTATCCACTATAAAAATATCAACATACTAAGGGTATATTCACTTATGTGCAAAAGCCTCATAAACTGGAGAAATTTACCACCTCGTAAATGAACTGTCAGATTTTGTATGGAAAATAGTTTACGCAGCCCTCATAATTTTCCGCGACGATTCAAGTATAATTTTAATTAAAAATACACCAACTTCTATACATTTGTTAATGAACGGTACTTCACACTATGTGTTCTGTGTTGTCTGTAATCATTTTCATATTACATTATATGGAAGCCCAACGAATAATGCTGGGTTTCCACTTGTCGATTTGAAATTGACAATCGATGTATTTTTATGCCAATTAAAAAATTGGGAAGTGAAAATAGCGAAAAATTGCTTGTCAATAACTGACAAAGAAACCACTGGACAAGTGGAAATAGCTGAATTGTCAAACAAAATGTCACTTTGTCTATAATAGCCAGTGAAAATTAATTGGCATCGAGTTCATAAATTGGTCAATTAACTGAAAAACAATTTTTTGCCAATAATTGACATAAGTGGATATGAACTGACAGTGGTGTCGTTCAATGACATAAATGCGAGAGCTGTCAAACTTTGTCAATCAACCGACATGTGGAAACCCACCTTAACTCTGAGCATTGGATGAATATTATGTGATTAATTACTTAGTCGACGATTGGTAATACATATTTAGACAAGCTCTGGTAACATGTCTGCACGTTGCGTTGTACAAACCTGCATGCAAATCCGTTCAGGGGACTGTCATTGTCAGTTAAAAGCTAACGTACGTACCTATACTTATCTACCTACATGCTTACATACAAAACGTTCCAATAATTATACATTTCCACTTTTTTTTAACATCATTACTACAGTCAATCCTAACTTCCATTAGAAGATAAATATATTCCTGTCATGTATAACGACCTACCAAAAAAAAACGATCGATGCCAAAGATGAATTGCTTGTGGACTGTCATTTAGTTTCCCGAAGTTAATTCCCTACTTGAACTTGACCATCGTGTGTTATTGCACAAGTTGCGTGGTTCCACCTATAATAAGTTTGAGCTACAAATTAAAATGTAAAAACATATTTAAAATGGCAAAAGAGATAAAAATACCATAATGAGATGATGCAGTTATTTATTTAAAAAAAAAAAACCAAGCGTGTGACCCATTCCCGTTTTCATGGCTTCATATAATTTTTCTCTGCAAACAAAATATTTAACTTTTTTCTTAAATGTTAATTATAGTGCCCGATGCTGTCATTGACAAGTGGTAAAGGAAAGCGTATTACATAATAACAATCAGGACGATTCAATGTTAATAAGTATTTCAATCACCTCAAACGCAATAAATGGATTTTAGAATTAAAAAAAGAATGGAATATGTTTTTATTTGTTTCTTTTTATGTTTTTTTGTTTTAGTAGTAAGTATGTAGAACATTTACAAATAGTGTTCCTGTATAATGAGATCTAACTAGAAGTAGTAGTACTCGGAATCTTTTTACTCAACGGCCAATGGTATGTATTTTTAAATTTTGTTTTAAAGGCAGTCGGTTTAAGGTGGTTTTCCTTTAGGACAAAAAAAAACAAACTTTTTTTTTTGATTGAGATTAAAATTAGAATCAACCTTTTCTTTGATCCGGATCACTGTTTGCAGAACTCGATATTTTTCCCGATTTACGAAATTACTATACATATCTTGAAAAGCGATTATTCAGAACAAAAACTTAAATAAAGGACATGGGCTTAATTTCGGACCAATTGCTATCATTTTCGTGATACATATATTTCTTCTTCCTCGTCATATGAAATTATGAAGTTCGTATGTTTCCACCGACAAACAAAAAGAACTTGCACAGCCGATGAATTGTCAAATAAACGAACTAATACATTTACAAAAGCAGATCAATCTTATTTCATGTTCCATTTGCCACGAAAAATCTGAGATCTGAAATAAAAATCTGATGTATTGAGCACATCAGAAAATCACATAAATAACCAGGCAGATAAGAGCAGTTGCGTAACTTATATTTATAATTATGAAATGTCAAATTTTCGCATGGACAAGAAATTGTGTATGAAAAGACAATGGAGAATTGTACCAAGCCATCTACATTACCCACTTTTTGCCATCATTTCGCAGCCGCAGCAACTGCAAAACGGCAGAGCGAAATTTTTTGTTCATGATTTCGTTGTGTCACTTTTTTATGGGATTTTTCCCTAGGCTTGACCTGCAAAACACGTTCTCGGCCCTATCATGGTATCCGTTCCGAAAGAAAAATTCTCCGATTTTGTACGAATCGGAGAATTTTGCTTCATGGTAATCGTTCCGATAAGCTGTTCGGAACATTTCTACGACAATACGCAACGCACACCGGCAGTCTACGTTTCAGTGCGATGGGTTGCGTTTTTTGCACCCGGTTTTGACAGCCACACGTCAATTTTTCTCCGATTGTCTCCGACATCTGTTCATCGCGGAAATATTTTAGTGAATAAAATGCGTTGATGCATGATCGGAAAACGGATACTTTGAACGCAAATTTAGTATCCGACTGGATTTGCGTTGCGGAGAAAAGTACTCTCCGAACGGATCCCATGATAGGGCCGTCTATGTTTCGCCAGAGATACGCAACCGAATTGTGTTCCGGCAGTTAACTCCAATGAACAGTAAACTCTGAATTTATCGAATTTGAACGAAATAGTAGTGAATTTTGAAGGGATCGTATATATGATAATGATAAATGTGCAAAAAGGATAGAAGAAGGAGTAGTAAATAGACTTGCAGTAAAGCAGAGATCAACAGCGAGACGAATTATTCACACGTGAAAAAATACTGTCTCGTAAATTAGAAATTAGAAACTTAACTCAGTGAGTAGGTGGTTATTGAGAAAAAAGTACAAATATAATTATCCAAATTGGCCACTAGATGTAATGTTAGTAGCACTTGTTAAAAACCTACATTGTGCATTGGCATCACTCACCGGAAGCTTGTCCAACAAGTGGCTGATTAATGTCGTTTTTTATTGCTTTTACTAGAGGATTCACTCAGTGAAATCCAATGGAACAAGCACACTGCTGGTCGATTGCACTCACATATTGTAAATTTTTGTATATACCTACCTCCCTGCTAGCTACATAAATTTCACTTGTGTATAATTGCTTTTTGAGGAGATTTTGAATTATTGAAATCGAGAAGAGAAGAGTATTTTTTGAAACAATATGGAACGGTTTTAAAAGTGATTTTCTTGATTCCGAACGCTTCCGGTTTCGGACGTCACTTGCGCTTAGTTATTCTCGGATAGTTTTCTGACACTATCGCGGTGAAAAGCGAATTTTCAGTTGTAAAAAAAATTTCTTCCAGGATCGAGATAATAATTATTTATCCTAACTTTTTCACGTTTTCTTTTGCTAAAGTTTTGCTAGAATGTTTAAGAGGAAATGGAGCTCTGAATTTTAATTTATTAATTGCATTTAATTATATAAAACTCTGGAGTTTGCTAAACTTAACTTTTCAACACGTTTAAATGTCAGAAAAGTAGGTAGTCGAGGGTAATTATTTAGCGCATTGACACACGTCCTAAGATTGTATTTATTTTTAATTTCGCGGAAAATGTCAGAAAACATAAAACTTCCCTATTTTTATGAAAAAAAAGAGTATAACGTTTTACATAGCCAGAATTGCCTACTTTATACAACATAAAGACGTACGCATACGTCTTCACAAGCAAAACTTTTATTTTAAGTTTAATGCTGGATTTAAATTACCACACCACGCAATTTTGCATGACTTCAGAAAGAGAGATCCGTTTGCTACAGTCAAGGCTAATGATCTGTAAGAGTGAGACCATAAATCTCCATAAAAAAGTTATGGCGGCCTAAATTAAACTGTTAGGCTCGTGATCTCACTTTTACACATCATTAGCCTTGACTGTGGAAGAACGGATCTCTCTCTCTCTCTGAAGTCATGCAAAATTACATGGCGTGGTAATGTAAATCCACCATAATTGTGAATTTTCTTTGAGCATGGGTCACACCGATATAGAAATGGAATTACCATTACCCTAACTTTTAACTTTAGCACTGCAATGGGTGTCCGAGGCCGAGCCCGAGGTTAAAAAAAAGTAACTAAATAAACAATCGTTGTTCCTTTATTTAAAATAGTTTAATCTAGAATGCAGTAATGCACTCGGAAATAACCGTAGTTGTAAGCCTATCGGCTGATCAACTTATTTCAAATTCTACTCTTGGCAGCGGCATCTTGCCGTCAAGGTGTATAAACATGAATGATAGTATTCAGAGCAGTTTCTCGACTGTCCTAAATGTCGTATATTCGATTGGCATTCTCAGAATCTGCTTTCAAATTTTAGATATCGTCTGTCCAATCAAACCGCATATGACAGCATTTATAGAGACGAGCTATACAGAGCCATGTCTAGTTTTGGCATCCCTGCCAAACTTGTCAGATTGTGCAGAATGACGATGGAGAACGCTCGCTGCTCCGTAAAGGTCGGAAACATTGGACAGAACGTCACGATAGACAGCTATAACTTTGAGGTAGTTCGGGACTTTGTCTACCTCGGCTCCGCTATTAACTCTGAAAATGACATCACATCAGAAATCAAGCGAAGAATTACACTTGCCAACCGCTGTTACTTTGGCCTAAGAAGGCAATTGATTAGTAAGGCCTTGTCGAGAAACACCAAGGAGACTATATAAGACCCTCATCATCCCAGTCCTGCTTTATGGCGCAGAATCATGGACGTTGACAAAAGCGGATGAAGATCTCCTTGGGCGCTTCGAACGCAAAATTCTTCGAGTGATTTTCGGTCCCGTTTGCGTTGACGGGCTTTGGAGGAGGAGATTTAACAGCGAACTCTACGAGCTGTACAGCGACATCGACCTGGTCAGAAAAGTGCGTATCAGTCGACTAAGATGGCTAGGACATGTAGAGCGAATGGACACCAACGCTCCGGCCCGAAGAGTCTTCGATTCCAACCCGGAGGGACAACGCAGTAGAGAAAGACCTCGCCTTAGGTGGCGCGCACAAGTGGAAGGGGACCTCAACCAACTTGGAGTGCGCAACTGGAGGCAGTTAGCCAAAGATCGTGCTAACTGGAGAGGCGTGTTGGTTGAGGCCCAGGTCCACCCCGGACTGTAGCGCTATCTAAGTAAGTAAGTAATCAAACTAAACGCTAAGCTGTTTTTTAATAGTGTTCGTGGTGTAGCTGTCAAAATGTTACCTTATTTTGTTGTGAATAAGCTTAACTACATTCGGTACAAAGTAAAGTACTTGCACGAAAATGTTTTTCCCCTTTTGATACAATTTCAAATCTGTATTTTTTTCTCAAAAAGTATGTTACTTGAAAGTTAAGGCTTCTACATTGGTCGGGGGAAAATAAAAATTCGGTAATTTATAGACATATTTTTGGCAAAATGCTTTTACATATTTCTTTTTGTTTTTTAATTAATTTCGTCATGTCAAAAAAGTGAATTATGGCACACCTTATATTATAGCACTTTTCTATAACACAGGCAATGATACTTTGGTTCACAGTTTCAACCAGGGCTTAAGACCGTGTGTCAATTGAGCTAAATAATTGTCCTCGGATAATTTTCTGACAGTATCTTGGTGGAAAACTAATTTTCAGCTGTCAAAAAATGATCCTGCTCCAGGAACAAGATAATAAATTATCTTAAGCTAATTTTTTTAATGTTTTCTTTTGCTGTCTGTCTAGCGCGAATATAATGCGGCCTAATGCGGTTAAAGAAATAAAGCAAAAGCAAAATTACAAAGAGTGCGAAAAGAGAATACAATAATCCGTGTTTGGCTATCCCCTTCCCCAGCACTTTTCACTACCGACAAAAAACATTCAAGAGTCCTACGACAAAATTCGTAGCGTGTAAAACGGTTCTAAAGTATCACGCGTTCAGGATACATCAGTTGAAAGAAAAACAGCAGTTTGTAATAATAAACTTGGCGTTTATATCCAGAAAATTTGACATTTCTGTCTATCTCTCTTTCTTCGACGAAAAATGTTTTAGATGTTTAGATTCCTGAATTTTCATCATGAATGTTTGTAGTTTAATATAATTAGCAGTTTGAGTTAAGTAAATATATCGAAAAAATGCAAAATATGTTTTTGCAAAAATGTTGGTAAGTATTATTACCACTTTTGGGGCAGCAAATTTTTAGTTTTATGTAATTTGCTTACAAACATCGATTTTAGCTTTTGGTATAAATAGTTTTTTTATATATAGTGGTTGACAATTTTGATATAAGGAAAAATGTAATGAATTTTGTAACATATAACTTTACAACGAAGAACATAATCGACAAGTTGAAAATAATGCCCTATGTGCTTTGCCAGTGTTAATCCACGTCGAATTATGTGATATCGCAATTCGTGTCTTGGGGTAATTTTCCTTTAATTTAATTTGTGCTACAATAATGAAAATATGGAAATGCATTTGTAATTGGAAGGGTACTGTTGGTATCAAGAGGGGGTGACTGCATGTGTAACTGATTCTTCTTTTGCACTAAAGTGCGAAATAAATTAATTCCAATGATAATGCATTCACCGAAGTGTTTTTCTTATTTGCCGACAACAAAAGAAATATAATAGAAGTGATGTGGATATGGTAATTGGGTAGGTATCTATTTAACTGTGTGTTGACCGCAAAATACCCTGATGGAAACTAAAACGCTGCACAAAGATGGCTAATAGAAAGGAAGTACATAATTTTCTAATATAAATTCATTGTTTCTATTCGATGAATCCTTTATTCATGTGTACCTATGCATGCAAACCATAGAGTTTATGTAAATTGCGTCCAAAGTTATTGCAATTCCTGATAAGAGTCAAAACATGAGTCTTTGACATGCTTAGACACTTTCACTGGTAGGTGAGAAACGCTTTGAAAACACGTTATCTCAATTTATACCCTAAATGCTTGAGCTCTGAAAATGAGCTGTCCTTTGATTAATTCCTTCTAAAGAGACCGTTTTTTTTTTTTTTTTTAATTCTTTGGCGAACGTTTTTCAGTAAAAAGTTTGACCGGTACACATGTTCGCCGCTTAGATATTTATGTTTGCCCAACTGCCAACTCTTATCTTCTAAAAGATAATGAATTCATAATCTTAAATGGCATTCAGGCAGATCAATTTAAACCTGACAATTGTTAAAGTAAAATACCTAATCAATTTTAATAAAAGGCTTTATTAAACGTCCCCATAGCCAATTTAACATTCAGATAGCATTATCTGCCGAAATCCCTGGTATATTATATCTTATCATTTCACTTCATGCTTAATCAGCTAGAACCTTTTATAAATTCAAAAACAAAATCAATATATCGGAAAATGTTGCTAAAATCAGATTTCAACTCCGCGTTTAGTGCTAGGTATGTAGAAAATATACTTTTTTGTTATTCATAATAAGTTTTTCATCTACATTAAAGGGTATCAGCTAACTACTCCTATTACGTATATACATATTTGATATTACACTAATCAAAGTACAGAATAAGTTTCTTGATTGTGCAAGTACATAAAACTTTAAAAAAATTCCTGGACAACGTAATAAATTTGGAAATTTGTTAGGTATCAAGTTCTTAGATTTTTTAGCGATTCCGATTTCCTATTGTCCGATTTTTCATATGTTTTTTCTTTCCTATTTCTGTTTTTGACTGCAAATACGAAAATCAATCAGAGAAATACTATTAGATTTATCATTGAACTGCTGCAATCGCAATGAAATGTCCAAACCTCTCCCGAACCCTCTCTAGAGATTCTAAGGCAAGAAAATCATTGCAAATTATGTGGTGCTTTAATTTGAAAGCTCAGGTTTGAGTGATGGGTTGCACAGAAGGCCGATATCGGAACGTGAGCTCTATAGTCTAAACAAAGGGGAAAAGATTTCCTTTGCGATTGCAAAAGAAAGAACATGAAAAAGTTGAGGGGCGCTACTTCATAAACAAATTTGAAAGGTAAAAATAACAATACCCAACCCCGAATTCTTGTTTGTATTAGAAACATAGTCGGCGTTGAGCAGAAATCGCTTCTGCGAAATGCTAAACGCTTTCAGCTAAAACAATCCAATCAAGGACCACTGCAAAGCTGAACTTAAGGCTAATAAGGATGATGGACCAGATCTTAGTTGCTGTGCTATGATCTACAAATAAGAGGAAACTATAAACTACGCAAGCTATAGAGGTATCAGTCTCCTTTGCGTATTAAATCCTGTCTGCCGCGCACTTTGCGAACGCCTGCAAACATTTCCAATCAATCCAGAGACGCACAATTTTTCAAAAGCCACTATGGTTCGGGATATATACAGATTTTGGTATGCACATCGATTGTGGGAAGATGCATGACCCTACATGGGTGTCTATTTTGAATCAAGTATTGCACAAGTGTTTCTGTAGGATCGTCGATTCTACATATTGGCTGCTTCTCATGGCGCTAATGGCTGAATATTGTATAAAGAGTTAATTTTGGACGATGGTTCCTTTAGGTATTGTTCATTTTGCAATTAAGTTTGCTCTCAAGTTTCAAGTCTTATGCGATATCACAAACTCAGAGTTTATGTATGCCTATACCTAACTTAAGTTCGGTTTGCTAGTGGTTGATCATTAGACCGCATTTGCTTGTCAAAGTGTTGTTAATGTTTGGTCCGAGTCCTTGAGGGATCCCAGATTAGGATGCCCCCCCCCCCCCCCCGTTTCTGCGCGTTTTGTTTTCACTTTTTGATTTTGTTACTTTTGAGAAAGTTAGCCCGATAAGGGGCGTGTCTTACTGTTCACTAATTCAAAAACTTTTTACAGATTATAACAAACAAAATACTAAACACTAAAACAACGTTTCATACACATTCTTACATTTTCCACTTTGTTTATCTCTTCTTTTGTCTTTTTACTACAGATATAATGATTGTGCAGAATATTAATAAAATGCTATGCAAATATCTTAAATTTCATGCAGAAAAATGGAAATATTATCTGAAGTCTCCTTGATACTGGCTTGGCTGAGTGTTTTTAATTTGAATTACCTTGCAGCAGATCAGCAGCATCAACTAAATGCATCAGCATGCATCTCCACATTTACAGATGATAGTAGTTTATCCTCTACCAGCATAAAAGGTTTTAACTCTTACAGTTTGCACTGCGAGAACACGACACTTTTTAAAATAAACGATGAACTCTTAACAAAGAATCCCATCGGCTATGATAACATCACATTAGTGCATTGCCTCAAAACAAATGACATCGATTTGCAACTGCATCAAACACAGCACAGCATAAAACATCTCAAGTGGAGTGACAGTAAATTAACGGATGTGCAACTAGAATTGTTCTTCTCACAAAATGAAAACAGTTTTCAAAATATTGAATCTCTTGACCTGTCGACCAATAAAATCAATTGCGTACGATGGGCGTACCCCAATGTTGTCCGTGAACTTAAAGTTCTGAAATTAACTGCCAATGAACTAGAGACAGATCGCTGCGCGTTTACGCAATTCGATCGCTTAGGCAATTTACAAGAACTGCATCTAGATGCTAATAGACTAATCGCACTAAGCGACATTCCTCTGAAGCACCTCGGCCAGCTAAAAATTCTGAATATATCAGCGAACAATATTTCGGGTATACCAAGGAATAGCTTCGATAAAACAATCAACGTAGAGCAATTGTTCATAAGTAGAAATGATTTATCTATATTACCGTTTCAATTATTCAAACCAATGCAACATGTTACTGTTATTGATATGTCGCATAATCGACTCTTATCATTGCCTGATAACTTCTTCGCTTTAAACCAGGAACTAGAAGAATTGTCGCTGCAGTTTAACGCCTTACAAACCATAGACAGAAATGTGTTTTTTGGACTTAAGAAATTGAAAATATTAAATCTAGCGCACAATTTGATATCGTATATAGATCGAAAGGCATTTTATTCACTGAGCAGCCTAAGTGTACTGAATGTGCGTCACAACAAGTTAAACATTATCTCGCCCACACTGTTTCAGCCGCTTCAAAACCTTATTAGTCTAGACATCAGTGAGAATGCATTTACACAGCTATCGAACGGTCTGTTTATGAACCAAAGGTCACTCAGTTCGCTCACCATCGATGGGACAAATGTGGAGAAAATTGGCAACTGGATATCGCATAATGACGACGATGTCAATAATCAAATTTTACACAATCTAAATACCCTGTCAATGCAGCATAACAAACGCCTTCAAAAGCTACCAAAAACCATTTTCAAAAATGCTATCAATATTGTAGAGTTGCATTTGTCTGGCAACGCTTTACACCATTTGCCCTCGGAGATAGGTGAACTGAAGAGCCTAAAGCTACTTAATTTGGCCAACAATCGTTTAGCTTCGATACCGGATAGTGTGAAGAATTTAGAAAACATTGAGTTTGTCAATATTGTAAATAACGACTATATCTGTGATTGCAGAATGTATTGGCTAGCCGAATGGTTAAACAAAACTGCGCTGAATATAAATCGTTCTACACATCACTGTGCTGGTTGTGGTAGCGAGTTTAACGTCGATACAGTTATTTCGCAGCTGAAATGTCATCATGGCTATCCGGGTGATATGATTACTGTTCTTAAGAATCTGCATTGTTTTAAACCAACAATATCGCCGTCTTCGGAGAGTAAAATGCACCTTTTGCATTCGACCGTCAATTTGGAGTGTTTGTTCACGGGTAGTCCATCGCCTGATGTGGTTTGGGTAACGCCATCGAATCATATACTGAGACATCATGAGGATCCTGAGAAAGAACCGGTTATCCTGAGTCATAATGGTAAACCGCTGAATAAATACGAATTTACAGCGCTTAGCGAAGAGATAAGTCTGAATGTTAGCAGCCACGAACGAGATGTCAACAGCCACTTTGCTCTGTATGAGAACGGTTCGCTGAGGATATACAATATTTCGCGTAGTGACAGCGGCCTGTATACATGCTATGCATACAATTTTATGGGCAATGATTCCACATCTATGAGGTGGGTAATCGTCATTAGTTTAAGTCTACGCGAATACTAACGACTTTGATGTGCTTTACTTTTGTTTTAGGCTGTACATTGATCCTATTGTATTCTATAAGGTGAAAATTCGAAGTTTATGCTTTGGAACAGCAGCTGCCATAACGTTTTTAATGTTAACACTTATTGTACAGGGAATCCGAGCGGTATTAGCAAAGTGAGTACATTCTTTATGATATATAATATCTTTCCCACATTCGTTCAAACTAGGAAAATGCGGTATTGGTTTTTCTAAAAGCGAATAGCTGGTTTAATTTGTAACATATCTTAAATTCAGCCAGTCGTGAATAATGAACGTGGATTACTAGTAGTGTTTGAATTGATTGGCGGACAAAATGATGTTAGAAGTAAGAAGTTTGTGCCGTTAACTTGTTAACAATCACTTCCACTTTGGTTGGAGTCAGTGTTGTCACTTGGGATTTCAAAAATGTGGTAGATTGGAAGGAAAAAAGAGTGAAAGATTTAAGAAATTGGTTTATACGCACCATTACAATTAGTCACAGAAAAATCAGCAAATATGGACATATAGTATAGGTAATGTGCGTTCCCAGCAATCACTGGTCGGATAAGTTCTCCTAGAACTCTCATTAGCTGGTATTAATATAATCATCTGTCCTATTCTTCTGGACTCTTTCCGAGTATAAGTGGAAAACAACTCCAGCGCGTCCCTAAAAAAGGCGGTTCTTCTTCTCCCACCAATTACCGAACCATAGCACAAATCGTCAGCTTATGAAATATTTTGAATCACGGAAACTTCTCAATGACCGGCAGTACGGTTTTCGTGGCAACAGATCCACTGATAATTTGATGACTTATCTCACAGGAAAGCGGGAACAATCTCTCTACTACTCTGGTGAAATAAAGATTGTTGCGCTTGATATTTTAAAAGCATTTGACAGAGTTGACACCAAGCTCTTTTGACAAAAATGCGTGCTTATGGGATCGATGCGACTTTTATTCAATGGATTATTAATTACATTTTTGGCCGCTCAATTCAAGTTGTTTTGGACGGTTTCACGTCTGAAACTCACCATATAAATGCTGGTGTTCCTCAAGGCTCTGTTTTGTCTCCGACTCTCTTTCTCATTTTCAGAAATGATCTCTTGTCTGCAACTTCTTATCCAATTTTTTTCTTCGCTGATGACAGCAGACTTACCTTCTCATATTTATTCAAGGACTCACGTACTTGCTCTTCGGCCATAAAAGTGGAACGGCAACATATGTTAAGCTCATTAAATTCTGACAAATCCTTGATAGCATTATAAAAAAGGTTTAGCCAATAGGGTGGAGTTTAATGCTTCCTAATAGCAATGCTGTTTGCTATCCCTAAAGCAAAAACCAAACCTTCAGCCATTATCAATGAATGGCCCTTAAATTTTCGAACCCGAAAGACTTTCCATTTTCGGTATGTGTGTCCATGAAACACGTCGTTAAAACGACCATATACACGAAGTCTTCAAGAACGCTGCGAAATGTCTAGGTTGCACCAAACGGTGCAAGAAATATTGTACCCCTTTTGATATAGCTACAATATAAAGGCGTTCATTCGCCCCAAACTTGAGTACGCTTCTCATTATCTGGTCGGGTGCGCCAAAAACCACATTGCACGATTGCACCTGCTGGAAAGGATACAAAACCGCGCGTGAAAACTAATTGGATACACGAACATAGGGCGTCAAATGTCAATCTATCGCTTGAAATTCTTAATCGAACTCACTAAGGAACAAAATCTTCTTAGCGAACGAAATGGAAATTGCCTGTTTTGCTGGGATATGAAACTGTAGACTGAAGATGTTAATGACGACACGAATGATAAAAATATCCATCAAAAGTGCGCCTCGCTTTAATTTTCTTATCGATATGAAAGCATAGAGAACTATAAAATATTTAACACTGGAATAACAAAACGTGGTAGAATTTTTGGGTGCAGTGGAAGTTGTGGTAGATTGAAAAAATATTAAGAAATTGTGGTAGATCTACCACATTGCGGTAGAAGTGACAACACTGGTTGGAGTTATAGCCATTTTAAAATGATTGTTTAAACAGTTGCAATCTGAGAGCAAATCTCTGCTTTGGAAAGACGTGTCCGTCAATGGAGCAGGCGCATACTACTTGCTCTAACAGAGCGATGTATTTTGTTGTTCCTTACAAAGTTTTGTCGGTCCTTGAGATTTCTTCTCTTTCGTGGATATAGCTGAACCAATGCAGTCGACGTGTATTACCTTTTTGGCCAACATTCGCATCTTGGCACAGCGCATACAGTGCGCGGTTGTATCTTGTTTGCCATTCGTGCATTTGACAAAATGATGTTTGTTTTCTTGTTGATGGCATGTAGTTAGTCTTGTCATTGTTTGCTTACCTAATACCCATGGATTTTTTTCTTTTAGGGTGCTATGAAAGAAAAAAGTTTATTTTAGAGAAATTTCGAATCTGAAAGACCTCCAAGAAAAAATGTGTGAAAGTTTGGTGCTCGTTAATCTGCTATCCGAAATGTTTCAACGCCTCCGAAAGTGTATTCAAATGAAAGGAAGCGACTTTGATCAACATTCCATAAACTTTAAACTTGTGAATTACTTTATATGTATAATTTTTATGAAATTTTTCATGTAAGTATATTTCATAAAACCAATGTATAAAGTTAATATTTTGTCCAAAACCGCCCTCAATTGCCGCTTATCTCTTAACGAGACGGCGGAAAAATTAAAAATTCACATGATATGGGTCGTGCCGGGCCATAGGGACATTTCAGGGAATTGCAAGGCCGACTTACTCACTAGGCATGGCACAACTTTGTCAATTCTACCGAAAAAGGAGAATCTCTATTATGCCTCTCGCTACGTGCAATCTTTTAATTAAACAAAACGCGATAATCGCCACTAATCGAAGGTGGTCAAATTGCATCAAACTCCATCACGAAAAAAGCTCTGGCCCATGCTGGCTCAAGCGATCCAACAATCTTGTGTCAATAAAAAGATCCATTATAAGCACACAAGTAGGTGTAATTGCGGGACACTGAATTATTGGCAGAGAGGCCCAACCTGAGAGCGATTTCAGTATGGGCGAGCTGGAGGAAGAGACTATTCTTCACCTCCTATGCACGAGCTCGTAGAAAACTACATCTCTGAGAATATTTCTTCGACAATCTCGCCGAACTCGCTAATACATACAAGCATAAGTTGCATCCAACGCTTCATTCTCAGCTCCTGCTGGTCCAACGGGTAGTTCTGAGATCATTAGAGCCGGTGGTATCACAATGAGCCTCCTCTGGCCTAAGTGAGGCTGCACTTGTTTCGGCGTGCCACCCTCACCTAGCATAATCTAGTTTAAGGAGACATACCTTTTTTTTGTAGCTGCACAGCTACTTAAAGTGTTTAAGACTTGTTTAAGCTACTAAATTGTTTCATTGAATTGGCGCCCAGCGTGGGGCCCGATTGTTGTGAGCCAGTGTCAAGCTACAGGGGCCACTTTGATATATGTGAGTACGGCACAAAGTGCTGAGGTGTTCTTGGCATGCTTAAAAGTTCGGTGACTTGGTTAATCGGATAGCCAGATGATCAAATCATAACTGAATTTGACATCTGCCAGAAGATCCACTAGGGATCCACTCTTTGTTTGACGATTTGCTAAGACGCAATGTCAATACGTCATTTTTACGTCAGCGAATGGTCCCAATGGGTACATGCCGTGGACAAGCTCTCTTTGTGCACTTCAGAGCTACTTACGCTAACTTAATACATACGAGTATTCAAGAAAGAGTTAGAGCAATTTTCTTTTGCTTAGCGAAAAAGCAGATATCGCCTAAGCGGGATCAGAAACCTGATGCCATTATTGGGCACTGTCTCATATTCAAGAATGGAACAAGGCTAAGGTGGAAGAGGAAACGTCCACATTCTCTGAAGTAGTCGGTTGCTAATATGACTCAAGTTTTAAGTTCCACATAAACTCTTCTTCGAAACTTTATTCCTTACAAAAAGTAGCCCTTAAAACTAAAATAAGCACGATTGATGGTGTAGTGCAGCACTGGACGCCACAAGGTTGATGTAAATCAGTGCCTTACCTCTTCTCACGGAATCCAGCACCAAGACAATACAATTATTGAAGCACAAGTTGGTATAATAAGGATCAAAAACCATACAAAACTACATATTTTAAATAATTTCGGACGTTGGAAACAAAAAACGACATTGAAACATCATCCAACCCTTTTTTGTTTCATTTAAAATAGTCTTAAGAATGTAAATATCCTTGTCATCCTTGGGTCCTCTCAGACTGAACTTCAGCGCGCACTCGATCGGTTTGTAGCCGTTTGTGTTGAAGCTGAGATGAAGGTAAATGTGAACAAATCTGAAGTGATGGTCGTCTCCAGAACGCCTGTTCAATGCACTCTGCATGTTAGTGGAGTCCCATTGAAACAGGTGGAGAAGTTTAAGTATCTCGGGGTCTTATTCACGAGTGATGGAAGGAGCAATGCCGAGTTTTCCTGTAGGATTGGTCAGGCTGGATCGATTTTGAGACAGCTTGGTCATTCTGTTATCAGGAGGACTGAACTTGGTGTCAAAGCTAAGTTGTCAGTCTTTAATTCGGTATTCGTTGCAACTCTTACCTATGGTCATGAGGTTTGGGTAATGACCGAAAGAATAAGATCGCGAATACAAGCTGCCGAAATGAGATTTCTCCGTTGTATTGCTGGTGTGACCCGTAGAGATCGCATTAGAAATACTAGAATACGTGAGGAACTCAATGTCGAGCAGCTACTTCTCCGGACGGAGCGATCCATGCTTCGGTGGTTTGGGCATGTTAAACGCATGTCCCCGACCAGGATTCCACGACGTGCTATGGAATCCGTACCATCGGGCAGGCGTCCCCTAGGTAGACCCAGGATGAGATGGTTATATCAAATTCATAATCTCTCCTCTAACCGTATGGGGATTGCGCTTGATGATTTAGAGTCGATGGCGGAGGATCGAGAGCTATGGAGGGTCCACTTGAGCAACCTACACCCGCGACCCACTTAATGGACAAGCGGACCATTGAAAATGAATGAATGAATGAATGAATGAATGAATGTAAATATGAAACAATTTTTTTTTTTCGATTACCCTTTTGCAAAAAAAAAATACAACTTATAGACACAAATAACATTTAAACCCTCCTATTTACAGATATGGAATTTATTATAAAATATGCAACGTTTTTGGCTGCTTTTCACGCAACAAAAAATCTCCACGCGCTAAGCAAATTTACGCAATGTTGGATAGCATTGAACATTACAAAACCCAACAATTGGAAAGACTAAGAGAGAACTACGCACAGCAGGTAAATTATTATATTATGATTTTTGTTTCACTGGAATACTTTGACATGACCCCAACATTTTGAAATTCGTGATGCACGCTATGATGTTGATCCTCAATTTCTTGCTCTGAAAATGTTTCAGTTGCTGACGAATAACACCTGAAATTTGTTCACTTAAAAATTCCAAAAACTATTGCACTTCAAGCAGAAATATTGAAAAATTTGCTAATTGAAAACGCAGCTTAGCCACAGATAGTAACATAAGGATCATCAGCTTTCAAAAAAAAAAAAAGAACCCCAGGTTCTTAACTGACACTCATTGCGACCGACGAATATGATGTAGTTAGTCGGTTTATTTATGTACCCCTCTTTAAAATCAATTGGTTAATGGATCAAAGAGGCTTTGGTTGTTATCTGTATTGTCTGTGGTTAAACGATTTATAGTTTTAGAAAAATAACTTTCGAATTTGTCTGCATCCATTCAAAATACTTTTTCCCAATTCTCTTTGAAATTATGCTAGATCAAAATGGTCCAGAAAAAAGGGTCTCCTGCTTGTAATTAGTTTATTAAAAGTAATACTTGATTTTATTTACCCTTGATGCTCGTAATTGTAACAAAGAGAACACTTATTGTACTTGTAGGTTCATCGTATTAGAGAAAACTGTGCCCAGCAAGTTGAATGGATTCAAAGCAGCTACACATCGCAGGCCAAACATCTTAAGGAATTTCGGGACATTGGCTCGAACCATTTGACCTCGCTCAAGTATCAATATTACGATCAGGTTTGTTTGTTCAATCGATATTCTCGCTAGTGATTGGAATTGTAAATTTTGTGTAAATATTTCAGATGAAGAAGGTGCGGGACTATTCAAATACACAATTAAATTGGGTACGGGAGAACTATGTATACCAGCGAAATAAGATTCGTAAATTTAGTGCACATCAAGTGTTACGTCTGCGAGAGGGATATAAATATCAGCAACAAACTTTAAATAAAGTTCTCGAGAATCTGCCGAGCTTTTACTTTGAGAATTGCCGGGGACGGTGCGAAGAGGACATATCAGAAGGTTTGTACAAACATTTTAGTTTTATCAACATTTTTGTAGCCATGTCCAGATGGTATTTTTATAATGATTTCAATGCGCATTAGTTTGGTGTAAAACAGCATATGATAAAATATTTTTCTGGTTAACGCCCTGGAGGTGAATTCTCAAATTCGGCATAATGTTACTCGTACACGAGGAGATCCGCCTGAAATTATCGCATAAGAAAAAAATTGTATTCTCGAAGTTGGGCGAAGTTTTTTTTTCACCTCTGCGAAAATTGTATTCACTTCTCGCCTGAGGTAGCATTTTACGTCAAAATGTTCCTACTGGATGTGCAAAAAGTGCCATGAAATACAAAATTCAATTCAAATTGGCTCAAAAATATTGTGGATGTGGGTTATGATTTTGATTTGCGGTTGTGTGTGGTACTAAGATCATAAACAAATTCTTGGCTCCTCATAATGATTGACCAATTTAGATCAAACGCTTTAACTGCTGAATAAAAGGTAATTATATTAAAAATCTCCGACTTTTTCCAATTGGACGTTATCAAAACTGGATTGGAGACAATCGCAACATTGCTTATGAGGCAGTCGTCAGTAAGCATAATCTTACACCAAATGTTAGATGCCGTCCGGTTTAGTAGATTTCTCGACGAATATGTTTATTTTTATAGAAATTTACAAGAGTTAAATGCTGCACGACAAAAGAAATATTCATTTCAATGGGCCTCCGCACACGAGATAAATTCTGCCGGCATAAAACCGATTTTGTAGGCGAGGGGCTGAAGTGAGCGGAAAGAAACGGAATAAAATGTTCTGTCGAGTTTGAGCGGTTGAACAAGGCATAAAACTAATACAGGGTTTTTCAATAAGAGCGCTACAAACGTTTTTTTTTAAATAAAACAAAAACGGTTTTGGATATCAATGAAATTCTTTATTCCTGTGAAAGTACATTCGATGCCATTATGTATGGAACTCGATTTCTTTTGCATGGCCACCACGGGCACGCTTGCAGAAGTCCAGATGCTGAACCCAATTTTCCACGGTTTTCAAGCATAAATCGGCCGATACTCCTGCAATTTCACGTTAGATATTCGTACGAAGTTCATCAATCGTCGCTGGCTTGTTGGCATAGACCATAGACTTGACGTAGCCCCACAGGAAATAGTCTAACGGCGTCAAATCGCACGACCGAGACGGCCAAGCGACTGGACCTTTCCGTGAGATAACACGTTCTCCAAACTTGGTTTCGAATAAATTGATTGTGACATTCGCTGTGTGGCTTGTGGCGCCGTCCTGTTGGAACCACATGTCCTCCAAGTCTATATCATCCAATTGGGGCCAAAAATATTCGGTTATCATTGAACGGTAGCGATTCCCATTCACAGTAACGTGCCGGTCTTGATCATCACGGAAGAAGTACGGCCCAATGACGCCGCCGGCCCATAAACCACACCAAACCGTAATTTTTTCGGGATGCAATGATGGCTCATGGAATACGTGTGGATTGCTGCCTGACCAATATCGCATATTTTGTTTATTGACAAAGCCATTCAGCCAGAAATGTTTCTCATCGCTGAAGATGATTTTTCGATGAAAATCCGAATCATTTTCAAGTTGTTGCTCAGCCCAATTCACGAACATACGACGCTTCTGGTGGTCAAGCGGCTTCAGTTCTTGCGACAGTTTAATCTTGTAAGGATGTAGGCCAAGATCTTTTCGCAAAATTCGCCACAACGACGTCACAGAGATGCCCAACGCTTAAGAACGACGTGTGAGAGACATTTGGGCTTTCTTCAACTGAAGCCTCAACGGCAGCCATATTCTCGACACTACGGGCACTTCTTTGTCTCACTGGCACGGGAACATTTTGTACTGTGCCTGTGGATTCAAATTTTTCCACTAGACGCTCAATTGTTGATCTGCTAGGACTATTATGACGACCATAAATTGGACGTAGCGCTCTTAACGTTGAGGCCACTGACTCCGAATTTCGGTAGTAAATTTTGATAATTTCGACTCGTTGTTGGCTCGTATATCTTTCCATCATGAAATGGCAAACCTTACTGAAGAGAAATGTCAAAAGAGCGGCAAGAAATTCGGCGTCGTTTGCTGTCCCTGTCGCTCTACATTTGTAGCGTCCCTATTAAAAAACCCATTACATACACAACTTTCAAAATATTTCAAGTGTGAAAATAATACTACACAATGAAAAGGGGTTCATCTTCATTATATATCATTTGTTCTGCCGGCACAATTAATCTCGTGTGCGGTGGCCCAATGAATTCAATAAGTGACTCATTTTAGTTGTGGGTCACATGACCGGTATTCTTTTCTTTTTTCCCCTTTAATTTTAATTATTTTTACTTCTTCACAATCACCCCTATTGTCGTCGTCGTCGTCTGTCGCAAACAACTGGCGACATTTTGTCGTGTCGAGTCGTTTGGAATTTGGTATTGCGTAACTGAAACGACTCGACTTATTCCCAATTTTCATGGCGGATTGGTATTTTTATGTTTCCAAAAGCGATTCGATCCATTCGGAAATAGCTATCGCTTTTGACAGCTTTTGGAAATACAAAAATATCAATCCGCCATGAAAAGCGATCCGCCGCGCATTTGGGAATAAGCCCCCAGAACTCTCACATTCCACATTCATTCCACAAACTATGACACATGTGGTTTATAATTTCAGTTTTTTTTTTTGTCCGTGGGTAGGTGGAAACCTTGCATAGGCACCAATGGTCCGACGTCCATTGGTAGTGTCAGATTCTTACTGACTAAAACCACCTCCCGGATCTTTCCGTTTATTCCTTCGCGGAACTACCGCTAGGTATTACTTCGCGAAGGACGGATAAACTCCTTAGATCGCACATTATGCATACTGCTGCATCGTTCACAGCAGCCCAAAGATCTTCGGATTTCAACATATGTTGGACAATGTTTTCTGGTGTTGGCGGTTCACCAAATGCTTCACGCAATACAGCTCTTTCGTTTGCATACCGAGCACATTCGAAGAAAACGTGTTCCACGTTCTCTATCGCGTTTACGCAGCGAGGACAGGATGGGCTCGAATCACGATTTCGCTTGAATAAGTATTCCCGGAAACCACCGTGACCAGTCAAGAACTGTGTAAGATAATAGTTCAGTTCGCCGTGTTTTCGGTTTACCCAACTTTCAATCCTTGGGATTAGTCGGTACGTCCATCTCCCTTTTTGAGACTCGTTCCATTGTTGTTGCCACGTTTCTATGCTGCGGCTTCTTTCGAGTTTCTTAGTTTGATTTGCGCTTGGCCCGGTTTGGGCGCGATTGTCGTAAACTCGCCTAGCTTCTAAAGCTAGGATATCGATTGGTACCATAGAGGATAGTACCAATATCGCGTCGTGGGATACCGTTCGATACGCACTGCTAACTCGTAGTGCACATAATCTATACACAGATTTGATTTCCTTAACGTGTGTCTTTTTTTTCGCGACGTCAGACCATATTTGTGCCCCGTACAGCTGTATGGAGGCTACAACTCTTGCAAGCATTAATCTTTTGCCTTGCTTCGGACCGCCAATATTCGACATGAGTCTCGAAAGAGCGCCTATAGTTTTGGACGATTTCTCGCAAGTGTATGCGAGGTGATGCCGGAAATTAAGCCGGCTCAAAAAACTGTAGGTAATCATTTCTTGAATTTATTCTTGACTTTAACATTTTTTTTGTATAAATATAAAGCTGTAAATGTGCCTTGGGTTTATTTCATTTCAGACATAGATACGTATATTAAAAGCCAAATGGGCGGTGAATTATCAGAAATGGACATGTTGAAGCTTAAATGCAAATTATTGCAAAACTACTCTGCCAAGAGTATGGACGAAAGCAAAACTTCAATTTATTACACTCCACCGGATGACTACCTGAGAGCCTCCAACCTACAGGTCTCACCAATTCATATTAACTACATAAATGAGAACCTTGAAGTAAGCAATGTCTACAACGTATACCCCGAAGATATTGTTCGGAAAAAGAAGAAGCGATCAAAGTTGGAAAGGATCACCGTCGAACGTAATGACTTGGATTTGAATGAGAAATTGAATTCCCTACACGCGGTCGAGTTGACTGAATTACGTGAGAACTTGAACACGGCAGCAGTTAAAAATTCAAATTCCTGTCCAACCATTTATAAGCTTTCCATGAACGAGGACGGTTCGGTTGTTCATGAATTTTTAAAAGACATTTCCAAAGCTGTCGAAGAGAACGAGGAAGCCAACGAGCCGCCGATACAATCGGTGACAGATGTTGATGGTCAATTGGAAAAGACGTAAAAGAAACTGGCACTGAGTGGGGCATGTAACAAACAAATAAACCACACATACACACACACACAAATCTGTAGAGTAGCAATATTTATTAATATCAATCAGATTCGGTGCAATTAACGTTCACTAGAAAAAGAATCTACAGTTTCAGTGTATTTGAAATGTTGACATAACGTTTCGGGTACTCGTCCTAAATATTTCAATTTTATCTATGGATACATACATAATATGGAAATTACATATTAGCGGTAGATATATTATGTATATAGGTATACACACGCATTGTAAGGGGAAGTTAATAAAAAGGACTTAATTTTTAATTATTAAAAATATTTAAAATGCCTAAAAATGTTTGTTTTGATTTTTTTAATATTTTCAATGACGTGAATCAGTTTGGAGGTTCACCTAGATCGGAGTAAACGTGAACTCCACGAATGACACTAGTGGAGATCCGGCGAAGTATTACCCTAGGAAACCGTTGCTACTTCGGTTTGGCAAAACAATTGGGCTCAAAACTCCTAACTCAAAGGACGAAATGTGTGCTCGACGAAACCTTTATCCTGCCAGTTATGCTTTATGGCACCGAGTGTTGGAATCGAGAGCTGATACTGTGCTCCTTCGAAAGAAAAATACTTCGGCGGATTTTTGGTCTAGGAGGGAAGGGCGAATGGAGGAGAAGATATAACAGCCAACTCTATGAGCTGTACCAAGATGTGGAAGTAGTCCAAAAAGCCAAAACTACATTGGCGTGGAAGAGCGAATATACAATAATGTTCCAGCTAATGGTGAGACTGCTATTGCGATCGCTGCTACTAATCACTCTGCTATTTCAATGAGCAGATAGCAGTTGCTATTGCTCTTCAATATACCTGCTCACTAGTCACTGCTCAGTGCTCAGCTCAGTGATCAACCTACAAAAAATCTATAGATGAATCCAATCAGACAACAGACACATATACAACACAAAACACACAAGAAAGATAAAAATTCAACTCATAAAACCTGTAGGCTTAGATAGATATAATATATCTCACAAATATGCATTCCATTTCCCACACATATGTACATTATTTATATGTTAAGTCCAAGCCAAAGAGGACACACAAAAAGAAAAAGTAAGCAACAAAAAATGTGCTCGAGATCGAGTATCGAGAGTCGCAGTCACAGCCACTGTAACAGCGGAGTGGACATACACACACACAGTGATTGAGAATTGAGTTGAGACATTAACATGCTCTCTTATCCGCTCACTGCTTTTTCAACCACTATGTTCAAAGAAGCTAATAGCATTCAACTGAGCAGATGAGCAGTGAGAACCTATGAACACTATAAATGCTCACTGCTCAGTAATCACTGCTCAGAGATCACTGCTCCGTAATCACTGCTCAGAGATCACTGCTCCGTAATCACTGCTCAGAAATCGCTGCTCAGCAATCACTGCTCAACAATCACTGCTCAGCAATCACTGCTTTCTCAATCGCTGTGACTGTGTAGTGTGTATTGTAGGTATATGATTATGATATGCTCCGTTGGCTGTTTCTTGCAATGTAGGGTAGGGATGTAGAAAATGAGGAAAAAAGTATATTACGATTTATGAATAGGTAGAGTACCTACAAACAATACAAATTCGATTTACTCGATTTCATTGTCAGGTAAATATTTTTAATATTTTAACGAGCTAATATGTTTTTTTGTTTTTCGATGGTCGGTGGAAATCTTAAAAGACACCTTTTTTTATTTATGACCCAGTTAAATTGCATCGCGGAAATACCAACACTAAAAATATCTGCGCACAATTATGAATTACTGGCGAAGGAAGTGCTGATGCGGGAAAAACCCAGCAAGGGATAGGGTTAAGAGTATATGCGAGATGCGAACGACACCCGTACAATGTGCAAGTAATTTAAAATGTTTAAATATATCTTTAAACCAATAAATGGGGTTTAAAAAAGTGTTCACAATCTTATGTATATTTTCTGACGTTAACTGCTATCTAAAGAGTGATTAAATAGCTGCTATTGAGAGCAGCTATTTTTGTACACTGCTATCTGCGATCGCTGCTCATTAAAAATAGCTCTTTAGCACAACACTAGTTCCAGCTAAGAGGATCTTCGAATCCCTACCCCTAGGTTCGAGAAGACAAGGAAGACCGAACCTCCGTTTAAAAGACCAAGCCATCGCGGATGCCAGAGCGCTTGGTATGGACAACTGGAAGCAACGCGCTCGGGATCGTAAATATAGAAAACTGAGGGCTAACTATGCACTTCGCGCATTTTTTACCGATTTCGCATTTTGGTACTATTAAGTTCGCCAGCAAAAACTATCGCACTTTCAATGCAAATGCGAACGCCATTTTAAACGTGAAATGCGATAGATGTTTCGATTGCGAAAAAAGTTGTCAGCGGTCCATTTGCATGGTGTAAAAAATAGTGTGACTTTCTAAGTCGACATTCCAAGCCATCGTTTTGCATAGTTGCCATGTTCGCCGCGAAGCGAACTGAATGAATCGCAAATTATGCGTGCGATTCGCGGGGAAGTGCATAGTAAGCCCCCTGCAGTGTCTCGGGCAGACAGACACTCTTCATGGGTCGGGAGCGCGAGTAAGTAAGTATGACGTAAATCATGTGTAAGGAACTGACTACCAAGACTGTCATTTGTATCAACGTATTCAGATCACTCGATGGGTTTAAAAATTAACCAAAAATAGCAAAATACGGTTAATTGAAAAAAAAGTTACGATCTTTTAGTCGGAGAGTAGTAGAGAACGTCCACTGCATTAACATAAACAGCGCCAAAGGGGTAGTATCGAGAAAATTAGTATGATCGATACCAATTATAAAGAAAACTGCCAAATGCCAGTGTCACCTGAACACCGAAGGTTCTGTACATCTGTTAGTTCATGAATAGTTAAGGTATACCGTAGTTTTCCAAACGTGCGATCATATTATACACCGACGGATCTAAGACGAGCTGTGGTGTGAGGGATAATGAGTACGTGGTGAAATAAAAGTCTTAATTTCTGTATGTATTTATGTAGTAAATATTTTATTAAATTTGCAGCTTGTTTATTAAAATTTGTTCATATTACATACTATATAAAGAAATACAGCAGGAATGCATTCAGTCCTATAGTAGGTATTTATATTAATTATTTAAGCTTTACTGAGTTACATAATTTCACGTGCAGACGGAGCGAACGCTTCCCAATAACTGATGAGCTGTAATTGCCAAGACATATAGTAGAGAACAAATTTAATGGAGATTAAAACAAAAATAATACCTGATGCTGATGAGCCATTTGGTCTTCAACATATTTCAGCACACTCGCTTTGATTTCCTTCACCTTATTGATCTCGAAGCGTTCCATTTCTTTCTTGATGGTAACTGATATATCGTCAAACTCCTTCTGGCATCGTTGAACTTTTGCCTCCCACTAAAACAAATTTGGTTATTGTTGCTGGTAGCCTACAATGTTGTTGACCTACCTCATTCACTTCCTGCTGCAATTGCTCTAATTTATCAGTCCTGCTTGCTATTTCCATTTTCGCCTTGGTTTCTCGCCGTTTTGTCAATTGCATCTGCGCATATTGCCAATTCTGGAAAACCTGTAAAGAATAAAATGAATTCCTTTTCGCAAGTCGGAATTGATTATGCTAATCCATTGTTGTACCTTAACTCTTTCATGGAATGCACTTTTAATGGAGCCAAACAATCCCAGATAATCCTTTATAATCTCAGAGAAAATAAAGAAATCCGATCTGGCCTGAGCGGAACGTAGAATCTCGATTTTTTCTTCTGCATCGGCTAGCGAGGATAATGCGCGTGATAAGTCCGTATGCTCTTCACAAGTGCTCAACATTGCAGCCGATTTTGCAACTAACTCTGTTGATGCGGCAAGTTCTTTTCGCGTTGCGACCAAGTCCTTCAGATAGTTGTGTAACTTTTGCAGATGCGTATCGATATTTTCGACGGCAGCTATTTTTTCATCAAACCACTACGAATATTAAAATGGACGTTAGAGTTAGTTCGCGCATGTGTATGCGAATTGCATATATCCTACCAGGTCATTCTCATCCATTTTGTAGGTGATTTTGTTAACAGTTTCTCCAACTTTGTTAAATAAGCGCATAACACCTGCACCACTTAATACGGCTGTATTTACAGATCGAGGTAATTCCTGTTCAAGAAATACTATATTATGAACAAAAGAAAAATATTGTGTTTTATGAGCGGATGAGTTATGTTAGGGTGATTATGCGGTTTTCCTTTAAGGATGCCATTTCCGGTTGACAACTTGCGGTGAGACGGTTTGAGCAGAAGAAGAATGGAAAACTGTGGCACATGATGCGCCCCAATCCCATATAAAGGAAAGAGACGGTGCTACCAAAGTATAAACTGGCATCTTCGGTAGTAAAATCGCAGAGGAGACACGACACCATGCCCCTTAAAAAGGCTAACTAGCTAAACGCACGGTTTACTCACGACTATATTTATAAAGGTGACTTAAATCATCAAGCACTCAACCATCAACAGGCAATAAAGGCTCGGAAAAAGTTATGAATAAGAATCTCTTGTCATCTGTAGATTCATCAGTCTCCCAAACATGACATAAAAGATCCTGTCGGCGGCACTGTGTGAACCATTTATCAACGAATTGATTAGACAAGAGTGTGGTTATAGGCCAGCTGATTAAATATGCATACGACGACCATTTGTTGATTGAGTTTAAGGCCACATACGACAGCATTTATAATCACAATTTATAAAGAACGATGAGTAGTAGCCTGGGGCCAGATCACGTAAAATGAAAACGATCGAACGACGTCGTTTCGACAATAGCAGTCTCTGTTTATTGCCACAGATATGATAGGGACAGCATGCGTAAAAACGATATCGTTCAATCGTTATTATTTTACGTGATCTGACCCCTGGACGTTATCGAAGGAGGACGAAGACATCCTTGGTCGTTTCGAACGCACATTTCTTTGAGTTGCGTTGACGGTCTGAGAATTTCATATCAATCGTTTAAGTTGGCTATGGCATGCTCCATAGTAGGTATTCGATTCCAACACGGAGGAAGCTGAATGAATAAATCTGAAATCAAAGAATTTACCTGATCACTCTCTAAGAAGTTTATAAAATCGAGATCAACTCGTAGTAGGGGGTGTTGAGCAATTCTATTCAAAAACCGCTGCAGTGTTGCGCGGCGAATTTCAACAAATTCCATATTCATAGCTGTTCCCGGATCAGTTTGCTGTGGGCTCATCTTGACTTTGGTGCTTGCTAAATTATAAGAACAAAATTAAATTAAATATTTATTTGCAACATTTTTATGTACAATCTCCTTACCTATTATATTTTTCGATGGAGCAGGAGGAATTATATGGCCCAGCCGCGAATACTTATCAACTAATATCGCATGAATACCTAGGAAATCGCTAAATCGTCGCAATGTACTAAATTCATTGCTTTTGAATTTTGGAATTTTTGTTTTTGTTGTGACTCTAATAAAATAAAAAAGTTTATAAAAAATACGGGGGGAAGACAGATATCGGGCTTACTTATAGGCCAGATATGAGTGCATCCCATCTCCGACTTTTTGTGGATCTGATACGGTTATTTCAATAAAGTAATCACCACCACATTCTGTCAGAACATCCTCCAGACTTGTTGAAGAAACTCTGCGCTGAAATAGTAACCAGGTGATAACATTAGGAATCAATGAAAATGATTGATCTTTAAACTAAGAATCTAAAATCATTTTATATTATATGGAGAGTAGTTTTAGATTTTAGAATAAAATAAAACCCATATGCGAGTCACTATACCTCATTCATAGTGTACGTACATGCTATATCCACCCATAAAATCACATTAGCTTTGGTTTTGCATACAGCTTGCTTATCATCATTTCTTGATGACACGCCTTGTGTTCGTATAAACAAACAATTATTGGAATTCAGTATTTTTATACTATTTTTGACACTTTACTGGATAAGGGGTTAATTTAACCGCCATTTCATTAAATATAGTTTTGCAAAATGAGTCAAACTAATCAGAATTTGTTGTTTTACTTCTAATAAGACAATGGAGCAGCTGATATCTATGAGACACCATCAGTCTTATCAGTTTTCAAGGTTTGATCACATCAAAATAATGTTAGTCATAATATTAACTGAGGGGGTAGGAATTTGCCATTTTCAAGCAAATTACTTGTTGGTATTTAATACGTATTGATAGGTGTTTTCATTACTTACATCGGTGTCATTTGATCCTGAAAGGTTGATGTCGATTTCACCGGCATCGGCTTCGCTTTCCCCATTGTTAATGATAATATTGTCGAAAGTTTCTTGATCTTGAATGGTCCCTTCATCTGCCATTGTTCAATATAATTTTTTTCCAACTTTAATTAAACGTAAGCTAAATAATTTTTTGTATTCGAATCGAAGGCACAAATCACAGATAACATAGACTGGATATTGAGCTAGACACCGTAAATAAGTGTTTGTGGATAAAATTCCAGGGGTGTATTTTCCAATTGCATTTCCATAAAAACTGGAACAAATTTTCAAAGTGCACATTTTTCCCAGTTGGATGGATGGAATTGGAAGTATTGCCACCTACCTCTGTTGAAATATATATTTGAGGTGTATACAATATGGTCAATTAAGTGGATTTGTATAATGCGAAATTTCTAACTGATGCTGGTGCAGTGAATGCAAACAAAATCTTTGCTTAATAACACGTAAGTTTTAAAAAGTCAGAAGTAGTTAGAAACGAAAATTACTGCTAGGTACCTTAAGATACAAAAAGTGTGTGGATAGAAATCAAAGCAATTATTTTGACTGACATTTATGTCAACTCGTTGATTTAGCTGTAGCTACCTACCTACTGTACCAAAAATCAATCGACACAATTGCAATAATTATTATAGGGTCCATTGTCAACCGACAAGCGCAAATCTAATGGTCAAATGTTTTCACAACTTCAGGCTAATTTTTTGGATCATGTTCATGTCACACTGAAGAATTCAGAATTATTTTAGAAGTAAACATTTGTCTATTTTAATTTGATTTGCTGAGATACAAAACCGACAGACTTTTTGAATTATTTGTTCGTCTTTATTCGACTAGGTACTAACAGTCACCGTATAAAAAAATGTATAAAATATAATAATCTCAATTCTCCTTTTTTTCTTTCTTTCTTCCAAAATAGTTTCTCTCCTCTTCTTATCCATCTCTCTTCAGTTTAATTTCTAGAATAATGTGTCTCGACCTGTGAGTTTGTTATATTTTGACATGAAATGTCATAATCCTTCGTCATCCCGTGGGGGCTTACGGCTTTTGGGGCCTATGCTGTGGCTTCGACACCATAACGAAATTTTGAATTCTCTTTACCGCGAACAAAAATACCCTTGCCGCGAATTGTTAAAGTTTATTCATAATCTGGAATATCTCGGCTTATTTTTTGACGTTTATTTTACTTGAGTTTTGTTAGAATGTTGAAAAGGAAATAAAACATTGAATTTCAATTAATTAACAGGGTGGAATTAAAAAAGTCTCTGTTTTAAGATTGGAGTTTGGTGAACTTCTATTTTCAACACTTTCGTCAAAAAATTAGCTGAAGATAATCACCCTAATTATGCGATTCGAATCGAATCGAGTCATTCGATTTCAGCCAAATGACATTCCAACTTTCGATTTCGATTGAGATTCGTATTTTGTTAATTTCTTCTCACATTCTCAGATTCGATTGGATCAAGGTAAATTCGAGCGAAAATGTGTGGTCGAATTCTCTTTTACATTTTCTTTGGGGTGGGTAAATGTGTATCTCTACTCTATCTGTGGCATATGCCAACCAAGGCCAACCGCTAACGACCGCGACGCTGCTGCGGGGACAATTAGTTATGCAATGTCTCGGTCGTCGATCGGGAGAGACATCTTCGCAAGCAGGGCTATGTAAGTATGAATATGTATTTCTCTCTCCAAGAATACATATATGCCATCTTTACTCAAATTAAAACCAACAACAATTGAGAATCTGACAGCTAAGTATTTATACAGCTGATTTCGAAAATAAAATTCATCCCATGAAATCATTCGATAATGAACGTCTTTCCCTCGAAACTCAGAATGCGAGGAGTTAATTCGAGTGAAAGTTTTGAATTCGAGGGATACTCGATTCGATCAAATCTCAGAATAAGCGTGAATAACCTAGCACAATTATTGCCTCAGGGCCTTTTCTACTTCGTTCCGATAGTCAATCCTAATCGACATTGATTGACTTAATACTTTTTCGATTTGAAGTATTTTATAGTACTTTTTATTTTCTTTGAAATCTGTCAAATCAACAAATGCTTGAGGTGGGTTTCTGCATGTCGGTTGCAAATGCAAATGCTGAAAAGTCAGTTTTTTTTTTAAACTGATATTTCACAATATTTCGCTAGAGTTCTAGCGCAAATGCTGAAATGTCAGTTTTTTTTTATATGGAGTTTGGCATGCTGCTAGTCATCTAGCGGTCAACGGAACGCGGCCATTGGCAAACGCTGTTTGTCAATTCATTGACAACCTTTTTTAACTAACAGTTTTCAAACAAAACTGTTGCCAACCGCAACAGAAATTGAACAGGAATACTCGCCTTGCTAGGAATGCCCATCAGTCTACCATCCAGCCTATCTTCGACCGTACTTTGAAATATAGAGATTCTTTCATAAGCCGTACAACACGATTGTGGAATGCCTTGCCCAGCTCTGTCTTTCAGTATAATTTACAGACATTTTTAAAGCCAATGTGCATCGGAATCTCCTATCTTCTTTATCAAATTTTCCTTAACGACCGGGCCCGCGCTGTGTACATCACACTACACCATAAGAGTAGTCATAAACTCTTTAGCGCGTGGCAATTATAAAAAAAAAACTATTTTTCGCTATTTCCATTCGGAGTGTCTATTCGCCCGTTCATTTTGACAGATTTTGTACTGAACTGACGTTTACCGATTTTCGGGACACGACTACGTAATCAACGTAACGTCATCGTATTTTCATTAAAAACTCTTTTATAAAGATAAAAGTTGATCCTAAACGTACGGCATAATGTCCGAAAATGATTATACTGGAGTTTAGAGTCCTTGCCGCGAGCGTAGCGAGCTACATACCCCAACTTGACGCAATATAAACTTTGACATTTCGTTACGTAGTCGTGTCCCGAACAACGGGCGAATAGCAACAGCCATTTCCATTTGCAAATTTTTTAATTGGCATAAAAAAACATTGTCAATTTCAAATCGGCAAGTGGAAACCCAGCATTAAGGAACAGCAACCAACTCGGTCATCATAACGTCTTGTCCGTGTATTGAAGCACCTTTTGCAACTTCCGCATAGCTTCGATCTATTCTTTTTTATGACCAACAGCGATACAAAACAAATCAATTTTTATTGGAAAAGATTTATTTAAATTTAATTGAAATTCAGAATAATTTATTCCATTCTAACGAAAAATAAATTGGAAGTTATATTTATCTAATTTCAAAAAAGCATTTGGTTTAAAAAATACGTTATGTAAATAAACAACAACTAATTTTTCTAAGTCGATTGGTGATGGAAACATTTGCTTTAATGCGTGATAATATTTTCAAAGCCTATAACCATTTAACACAGGTCAACAATCAGGGGGAATCCTTAGGGATCTTAAAATTTTACTCGACTGCAAGAGATAACAATAGATAACAGAGAAAAATTAGTTTCAAATGATTTGTGTAAAATTACCTGGTATTGTTCTTCTGTTTTGATGAGTCCTCGAACGGCAACCACCTGGTATTGTGGAGCTCTCATAGCGGATGGACCTCTTCGAATTAGCCTAAGAGAATCTTGTGAAGATCCTAGTGCAGCTACTTGTCGTGGCCCATGGCTGGGATCTAAGACCAATAATGTCATGCCTGTTGATCTTTGTTCGATGCCTATGATAGTCCTAGAGTGTCCTTTAATACAAAGTAGTAGTAGAGGCAAAATCACACGTTAATATAAAAGATTTCAAAAACAAAAAAAATTATTGGCACGACTAAGAATCTATAAAAATGGATTATGAATGAAAAGATTGGTCAAAATTGGACAAAGGGTGAAACTCCATGATGTTATAACTCGATAACCACTCGGCCGATTTTCATGATGTTTTGTTCTCAAAAATTATCACTCTGACTTTGAAAAAAAAAAAAAAAAAATACATTGATATTTACCTTGATGTTGCAAATACAACGGTGGTGTGTGTACACGACGTTGCTCGAAATACTGTAATACCCAGTTGAAAAGCTCTGGATGACGTCCATCAACAGCAGTAGGTCGATGGAAATCAATCAATTGACAATTAATCCGCAGCCACGATAACACTGTTACTATTTCTGTAGCTCCTATCCATTTTCTAGTGTTGTACAATTTACACCCTAATTGTTCCGAACCCTTCAAAAAGTAAATGCCGACTAATAGTGATTTACTTTCTCAAGGAAACACAAGAACTCACCTGAACATCAAAACCTTGAGCCCAGGCCGCTTCTACCATTTTCTGAAGTCTGGAAATACTCGGAATGGCCGTTCTTGAAGGATTACGCTTACCCCAAGCCGAATACAGAACTTCATTGAAAGTTGTGTTCTTCCCAAATATAAACACAGTAGTTAAGGCAATACACCCACAAGACATCATGCACTTACCTGCAACAAAGATGAAAGAAGCATTTGTAAATTCCTGTAACCGCATCCCCAGCCTTTGTCGCCATAACTGGATGCATAGTGATCAACCGATGAACAAAGCAGCGTCTTAATAACACCCGGCGATGAAGAGGACAAACCAAGAACACGTGAAGCTACTGATTTAGTGCACGATGTCCCATCATCAATTCCATGCGATTCAGCAGCACGTAGGCCAACCTGTCGTTCATAATAATCAGCTACACTCATTTCGCCAGCATATACAGCGCGTTGCATGGCTTCAGCAGACTGTTCACGAAAGTTACCCTGATCGTCCATTCCATACTGTGCTCGCAACATGTCGAATTCCTTTTGCTCGCGTAATTTCTTCGCTTCCACATCGATATCGGTTTCTTCGACTTTATTTTTTGGACTCTTTGGAAAATGTGTTTCAATGTGCATTTCCATTTCTTGTGGCTTCATATTATTATCAAAACGCATACTGCAAACTGGGCAGATGTTGACTTTTTGGCCAACAGACCCAACATCACTTGGGATTGGTTTTTCCGGACTAAGAATATCTCTGCATGGGAACATTTCAAAACACCGATTAAAAAAAATTATTCACTTGTACATATTATTTATCATGTTAATCACCTATGCTCTATGTTAACGTGAAGTTCTAAAGCTGCTGTTTCGAATATATCATTGCAAATAGGACAATGCTGGCCAGTTACCACATTGTTGTAATGAATGTTTGCAATTGAGGAACCATTTACACTGGGACTTAATGGATCAAAATGTGAACGATTTATGTGCATCTCTAGAATGTTTGCGTTATCCGATGTGTAACGACATAATGGGCACTGTTAAGATAAACCTCTTTGAATTGTTTGAAAAGTAGTAAAACAAACTCAAAGCTTTAAATTTGCAATAAGGAAAAACGAAAAGAAAGTCAACTTTAAGAATAGCGTTGGTGTTTGTAAAATAATATAAAATGTAGGCTAAATACAAGATAAATTTATTTCTAACTACAAATTAAATATAATTCGAATTCTGGTCGATTAAAAATGGCATAAACGACTAGTCTGTTTAAAGAAAACGAAATGAATTTTCGCCAGTTGCATTGAACTGACGTACGAGTCTTCGAGACACGGCTGCGTAATGATATTTTCATTCCAAATATTTTTTTTAAGTAATAAGTTGGTTCCAGGCCCCAGATACCTTAACAAGGAGTAGAGCCTTTTTTATATGTGAAGTTGCCGACAAAGACTGTTGCCATAACATGCATTATAAACAGGCAACAGAATTCAAACGTGCATTCCTGTACTTTCATTAAATTCAAAAACAAAATATAGGTAGGTTTAGTTATTTGCCCAACTTAAGCACAATTCACAAGTGTATACATTTCAAAGTGACAATCTTAATCGATACCAAAATATAATTGTAGCGTTAATAAAAAAGCAAACAATAAATAATATTCAACATGCGCTAAAAAAAAATCAAACCTGTAAAATTGATCCTTTCTTTGCCGAGCAAAAACTTTTCAACTGCAGTTCAAGCTCAGATCTAGATTGTAAGCTCTGATCGCTTGGAGTGTCCAGTACATCAAATCCATTTTGTATTCCTTTTTTACTACATTGAACGTTTGGGTGTGGATCACTGTCAATGCCATTAGTCCGACAATCGTTGTTTATACTTTTCGAACATGATGCAACGTTCATGTTTATCATCTCACTTTGTCCATTTTGTTTGATCTGATTGAAATTGCAGTTTCCTCGTGCTCCATCCGACTTTGAAGGTGATGCTATCTTAGGAAGAGGATAAAATTGAACATCGTCCGAACCGTCAGACGATTGTTCCATACAGCTGAAAAAAAATTATTAAATTTTCAGCGTGTGCGTAAGTATAAAACAATTGCTTAGAAATCAATCGATTATTTTCAAGTCATGACCGTTTTACAAGTATACAATAATAATTAAGTCAAACCTTTCACTTTGCCCATCTGTAAGACGCACAGATTCATCTTCTGGCGTCAAATAGTCCAAGTGAGCTTGATTTACATGGAGTAACAGCTCTGGTGGTAGAACTCCACCGAACCCACAAAAAGGACATTGACTGTTACCTTCAACATGACATGCTCTTGTATGTTCCCTCATGCGATCATCGGACAAACCAGACATCCCACATATCTCACAAGAATGAGCAGATACATAGTTTTCTTCACCATTTTCACCCGACATTGCAGTTAGCAATTCGGATTAAAGTCTTCTTCAATCCCAACAATTTTTCCGAAATTTTTGCATAGAAACAGATATAATTAAGTGCCCGCACTGCGATTTTCAGATACACAACGATTTTAATCGAAACAAAATGTGGACAGCGAAAAAACTGTCAAAGTCCTTGAGCTAGTGCAATTCCTTTGCATAACCTAGGATAGCCTGGAAGCTGGAAATGCGAAATGTCCTTCCATGGATTAGTTTTTCCAGAAGATGTTGACTGACACCCAGTTAAAGTGGTACTAAAACAGCTCAAGTAATTTTTAAGGCGATCTGTCAATTGTTTTTAATGAATATCCTTAGCTAATTTTCGTACTTTCTTACGTCGTTTTCGGTTGGTCGTCCAGAACCGTCCGGAAGAACTCTCCGCGATTCTAAATTCAAATACAGAAGCAAATTTCTCTTCTTTTCAGTAGAAGAACTGTCAGTTGAGTGCCATTCGAACGCTTTCAGAAGCTTTCGGATTGCTTCCGGACGTTTCTGGACGACCAACCGAAAACGACATTACTTTTACTTTCTTAATTTTAAGTACAAAGATATTTATACCATAATAAAGAAACAATTTACTCAAAAGAAAGACTTAAAACTATGAACACAAGGAAATGTCAAAGTTTATACTGCGTCATATTTTGTAAAGTCTTATGTCGTTTTCCATTGGGACCATCAGATTTTTATTTCAGATCTCAGATTTTTCGTGGCGAATGGAACACGATAGGCAGATTGATCTGCTTTTGTAAATGTATTAGTGCATTATTAGACAGTATATCAGCTGTGCACATTTTTTTCGTTTGTCGATGAAAACATACGAATTTAATGTGGTAAATCATATCGACGAAGAATCGAAATCCACAGACCACAGATGACGAGGAAGAAGACGAAGATGATAGTAATTGCTTCAAAATTAAGTCCATGCCCATTATTTACGTTTTTGTTCCGAATAATTGCTTTTCACGAGGCATTTCGTAATTTTGTTTTGAACACAAATTCCGAATGACGTAAAACAGCTGTGCAAGGTATATTGGTATTAGTGCGAGTGTGTGCAAATCTCGAAAATTATCGAGATCTGCAAAAAGTGATCCGAATCAAAAAAAAGATTGATTTTTTGTCCCAATGGAACACGAAAAGTGATCCGGATCAAAAAAAAGATTGATCTTATGTCCCAATGGAAAACCACATTAATAAAGAAATTTCAATTTTTCATGTTGGGGTTTGTGGCTCGCTTCGTTTGCGCCAAGCACTTTAAATTCCAGTATAATAATTTATCTATAAACAGTTTTTAATAAAACTAGTAAGACAATTATCTTCGACTATGCCGAAGCTCAAATACCCGGTACTGTATTATAGTAAAAATAAAAAAAAATATTTTAGTATTAAAAAAATATATATTTGTATGGGAGGTATGGGTAGTTTTTATTCGACCCAGCTCATTTTTTGTCAAAAAATTTTAAATATTATTAAAACAATATGTGCAAAGTTTAAACTTGCTATCTTTACTGTAGCTATTTAAATTTAATTTTTAACATAAAATAGCTATATATTTTGTATGGGAGGTAGTAATAGTTTTCATCCGATCTTGCTCATCTTCGAACTTAGCCTCAGTTTGGTTGATAAAAGCTTACGTACCAAATGTCAAGTCGATAGCTCTTAAATTACGGCCGTAATCGTGCGGACGGACAGACAGACGGACATCGCTAGATCGACTAAGAAAGTGATGCTGATCAATAATATATATAGTGTGTCATACGTACAACGCCTTCTTATGTGCGTTACAAATGGAATGTCAAAGTGAATATACCCTCGCCACAGTGTGGTACCGGGTATAAATATGATTACAATAACGTTGATTACGTAGTCGTGTCCAGAGCATTGATAAACGTCAGTCGTAGATCTTTATGCTGTAATTCGTGTTCATTGTTGCAGTTTAGTCTTGTATGGTATTTGGATCATTAGTGCATTTGAGATATGCCCATTCATGTCTGGAATATATCGTTAAAATGTGCGCAGCTGCTTCTTATGCTAGCACGAGTCTGAGTGGTCCAACTTTGATTAACTCTGCCACATAGATTCGGCTAAGGACATAGTACTATGCTTAAACATTGATTTTACGAAGTGGCAATTCGCACGTTCATTTTGACAGATTTTGTACTGAACTGACGTTTACCGATGTTCGGGACACGATTACGTAATCATCGGCATAATGTCCGAAAATGATTATACTGGAGTTAAGAGTCCTTGCGCGAGCGTAGCGAGGCACATACCCCAACTTGACGCAATATAAACTTTGACATTTCGTTACGTACCCGTTTCCCGAACAACGTGCGAATAGCAAAACCCTTGATTTTATTCTTTCATTTATGAGCCCCTTTTTAGCTACGACTCTGTGCAGTGCAACAAACACAATTCGTGGTGAGTTAAAAAAATGTCACCTCATGGAATACCTCTCACACATCCTCACACACACCTAATCCCATTTATAATCTGGAAAATCGTTACAGGCGATGAAGCCTGAGATGACATTTCGACATAAGTTGATCTCTAGTTTATTTATGTTCCTGTTTGACTGTTGCCGTTGCCGGCGCCGTTATTGTTTTGGAATCAAAGGATAATAAAGCTATCGTGGTGCTACAAATTTAGTTATCATTTTTAATTTAGGCTGTGCGACTACTGGAAATAGAAATGTCGTTTTTTGAGACTTGGGTATATCCAGATATACCCTCCAAAATGAGGTAAGTATCATAGCGCCTTGTTCCATATCAGTTGTGACAACTTAGAAAGTACGTAATTATAATCTTCCTAGTGAACTGCTCTTCCAAGATGATAAAAAATTAGTAATTGTGGGAGTTATCGGTAAATCTGCTTTCCCAGATTGCAATAAAATGGCTGGACTAAACGTACTTGATACACATCCATCGCATTTGAACCATCAATACGAAGAGGTAGATAGTCTCTTCAATTAGTTTCAATGTTTGCGATCTAAATTTGTATATTATTTTTGTGTTTACAATTTTTTCTAGGGACAAATACGGTTCTACTATAGCAACTCAGAATCAATATTGTTCGTACATTTCCAAACGACCTTTGATGAGTATTGCATGCGAGCCGAATTGTTCAAAGAAATAAAGAATAATGAACCGGGTCGGCATTTGGCTTTTAACAAATTCATCCGGAACAGATTTTCTAGAATGTTGCTATTCGCCACCCAGGTCTGTCACATAATAGTCTATGTCGAGCTGAGTGTTACTTTTGATTCGTCTTTAATCTCAATATTAAAGACGTTAAAAATAATACGGTGGGTACTTCAACACTCTCATAGTATATAAGTTAATCATTTTGCAATTATACTTAATTCCAGGGAAAGGTATGTGCTGAAATTTTTACCCAAACTGTTGAAAAATTCAAACGCTAATACATATCTCGGTAAATGTGCACGAGTTTGTTCGCCTCGGTGTTTGTTTTTCTTTGAAAATTATCCAGAAGGCTATGGTAAGCTTTAAAACTTCGATACATGTATTAAATAACTAATCTTAAAGTTCTTAGATAAAAGTGAGGAATCCATATCAAAGCTGGAATTCGAAATTGAGGATAATATATATAAAATGTTCAGGAATGAACAAATTATTTCAAACAAAAGGTAGGTGGTTTTATGCACATACTTGCGATCTAAATATTTCATTTACAACTAAAAACTGAAAGGGAAAATGGCCCGTTGATGTGACTATTTTCACGATTCCAAAAATAATGCTTTTGTAGGTATGTGTTAAGATCAAAGGCGGGACGGGACATAGCTTTTATGACTAGAGTAAAATGAAATTGATATCGCTCAAGCTACATCCCACAAGCTTTCGTTGACCGTGTAAAATGGAATATACGAAGAAAATTGAAAAAAATTACGTTTTTTTTAACCCTATTTTATGGAATAAAACCGATTAAAAGCAGATGTAGGTAGTGTGGGAAAGAGTAGTTATCCTCATGAACTGGGGTAGTCGCAATATTATGTTTACGAAGCCTGGTTGCGCTTATGAGCGACCAGTATTGGAGGAAAATGTTGTCTCTACCTAATCGTTAAACCATTTTGAGCTTTTTATAATGTTTTTGATGTCTATGTTTGTCAGATGGCTTAAGTCGTAATGGAAGGCTCCTAAGTGCAGTTTTCTTCTTCGGGAGAAAACTGGACAGGAAGTCGTTTGCGAAAAGGCCTAGCCTTACAGCGTGTTTTCCTATTAGGCAGTGCCCGGTAATGACCTCTATTGCAGTGCCGATATGCTTGTCTGTTGAGAGAAATTAAATTCTTACAAGCGTTTTAAATCTAGCTTAGGCTAAATTTGTTTTGTCGCTAGACATGTGGTGCCAATTGTCCACCTAAGATTTGCACTCTCGATAGCATCCAGCTTGAATTTTTGCTTACAAGTAGCGATTGCCCCGGCATAGTAGCCGTCAGTGTAGAAATGAATTGATTCATCTTCTGATAAAGTTCTTGTCAAAATTTAGAGATGGGGCGGTTTAGTTAGTGTGTTCGGTTGATATTTCAAAGTTCTTCAAAATAGGAGCGTGGCCAACGTCTTTCCTTGACCACTGTGAGCTAGCTTTAAGGCGAATGGCTCCACTCGCCGCCAGAAGACTGCTACTTAGCCTTTTTGATGTTAAGTTTAATTTTAAAGGAGCTCTTTTAAAGTATTTAAGTGCAAACCAATTTTAGTGAACCATGTAGAACGACTTTTCACAGTATTCTATTGACTGTCGGGTTAAATCAGCAATATTCTAGGACAAGGTACATCAGTTTAGGTAAATACAGAGAAACCATCCTTGAATCTAAGACCGGAATGAAGTCCATATACAGCGAAGATTATGGCCAGTCAGTGAATTTATCTCTCGGTCGTTTAAAACTACTATGTGCCTCTCTTCTTCGAGATGTTTGTTAATGTCTGCATCGTTGGATTCTGGTCTCCAAATCTAGCAGAAATCAGTTTTTATTTTTATCTTATTTTATTTTTATTATTTTGGTAAAACACCGTATTTTTGGCGAACCAACAAGATCATGTTACATTCTTTATGGCCTTGTAGATTTTATTCTAATCTGTTTTAAATGTGACTCGCAATATTGACTTGTTTTTACTTATTGGAGATGGGTTAACGAATTAAGTACCGTACACAATTTAGGGCGCCCAACAGTTTAATTCGGTTCGCTCTACCGGTTTATATACGAACGGAAAAGCTTTGCGTAACAGTAGGTATTCATCTCTGTGTAATCAGAGTCAGAAAGATCTAAAAACAGTATGAAATAAAAAAAAAAGAATAAACCCTTTAACCGTGCAATAAAAAAGTTTCTTACTATTTTCTCCGTGACAGTGGAACATGTCTTTTCTCTCTACCAGGAAATAAGCGCTTTGTGTACTATAATACCGACGACAAGATAAGAGAAGATCCCTTGTTAAAGTCGCTAAATGATCTTCAGTTATCATTTGAAAAGCCAAATAATAAAGATGACGGTGGTAGTGCACTGGAGGAGTTGCGTCCATTTGGGGTAGTTATTTTTTGTTGCACCCAAAACAAAGTTGAAATTGAAAAACATTTTTTTAGGGGTTTGGTAAACCTCTAGCACAAAACCCAGATATGCGACAAGAAGTAGGTGAGAAAAAGAACGATTTTATGACTTTCTTAAAGGACCATGTTAAAGAAGCTTTGCAGTATGGTTTCGATGAGAGTACAACCAAATTCAAGACTAAAAGCAGCAGTGTGGTAAGTGTCTGTACAAAAATTAAAAATTACACACAAAATGTTTGATTATTCTCCCAGATAACCAATGTGAGAACGTGGTATGATACGTTCAAACTGTTTCATAAAATATTTATTGAAAACCCAGATAATCCAGACTTTGAACCCATGGATCCTAGCTATGTAAGTAGTTTCTACACGGGAGCGTTGGCTTTTTAATGAATTAAATTTTGTTTTCTCACAGAAATCTTACCTTGAAAACTTTGACAAGTTAATGGATATTGATGAAGGGTATTTGTTATTCAAAATCGTCTGTTAACCAAGTCTAAATGGGTTTGTTTTTAGATTCTTTTCAAAGTGTTGCGATATTGGTGTAAAGAAATCGTGCAATCTCTATAATAATCCAGTTCTGAATCATTATGGAAAATCATTCCACAAGGCATTAGTAAATTAGAATCAATGGGATTGTTTATTTTCTTGTAATTTTGTAATAAACTTCAACAGGTGGATGAAGCTTTGGGCGTGTATATGAGCTATGCGCGCGGACCAAATATCGCAGTAAATGAACAAAAGCTGCGTGAGAACTATGAGCAATGTTGGGTTAATGGAAAACAACAACAACAGAGTGAGACGACAACCGTTCGTCAAAGTACATGTACAATTTCGAAACCGAGTGCAAAGGACCTGGCAGGCGATGCGAATGAATTAATTTCGACGTGCAATTGTGGGCGTGCACAAGGATGGCGGGAAGATCCGTATACCATTCGTCAAGAAAAATATGAATTTTGTCAGGTTATACCTGAAAGCTGTTTATTTTGTGTAAAGAATAAAAAGGCGATAACATCTTAAATCAATCTTTACTGTAGACATTATTATAATTAAAACATAAGGCGTTGGTTATAGCCATCAGAAAAGTCCATCCGTAAAAACACGAAACAGAACCAAACTGAAACATTTAACCAGAGTATTTTATAGGAATTCAGTGGAACCTGTCTTGGAATTGACTGAAAAGTTGGACAGAAAGAGTTTTATGCACGGAAAAATTTATAAATTCGTTTTCTAGAAAATTTAGAGAGCAATAGCTTAATTTTTTTGGTGAACTACCTTTATAATTCATAAGAAACATTTTAAGACCAAGATTGAGTTTAAGTTTAAGTTTAAGTGCTCCAAAAAAGCAAAACAATTTTTTTCGGTTGCATTTTACTGATGGCTATAACTAGGGCCTTACGCTACTAATATTATTATAGACAATTTTTGGCCACACGATCTTTTTTCAATAAAGTCGCAATGGTTTTTAGATATGAATTGAATTTGGTCAGGGTCACGTGGTATAGAACATTTAATGGGCATATTTCCGTATGAGATACATATTACAAAATGTAACTTGTTTCTGCTATTTCTAGTTCTAATGAGGTGTAAGAGTCGTGTGCCAGCTATGATGACGTTTCTCTGAAGAGACCATGAATGATCGCTAATTTATCACATTTAAATACTTACTTCGTTGGTTGAACGCAAATGACACACGTCATAAATCTTGCCATACATATAAAAATAATTTAAAAAGGAGACTCTAAATCCTGGAGCACTCAGACCAATCCCTTTCTCAGTCCATTGTACTACCAAGCAGTAAGCCTTTTTTTTGGTGTAGTGGTCGAAGAGCATAACTATGGAAGAGCATTACTCTCCCCCTCGAACATGCGCCGCTTGGGTTACAATAGGTGGCGGTACTGTCCGGAGTTACGTCCTTGGCTAACTGCTTTCAGTTGCGCACTCCAACTTAGTTGAGGCCCCTTTCATTTGTGCGCGCAAAAGAGGGCCAAGTCTTCCTCTATTGTGTGTCCGTCTGGGTTGGGGTCAAAGATTCGACCATGTTAGACGACTGATTCACACTTTTCGACCAAGTCGATGTCGCTGTGTAATTCACTATTAAAACTTCTTCTCCAAATTCCGTCGACGCAAATGGGACCAAAAATATCTTGAAGAATTTTGCGTTCTAAACGACCAAGGTTATTTTAAGGCTTTTGTGCCATATTCGAGGACAGGGATGAGAATCTTATATACAGTCCTCTTAGTCTTTCTCGAGAAGGCCTCACTACTTATTTGACCAACGAAACTGCGACTGGCAAGCGTCATTCTTCGCATGATTTTTAATGTGATGTCATTTTCAGAGTTTATAGTAGATAAAGGTCCTTACTGTGATTGTCGATCAGCGATCGTCACGACAATTGTCGATTGCGTCGATTGATTTTAGCTATTCGTACGCACAAAATTTGTTCACTTCCAAGAGATAGCATCGATCAGACATTTGTAATCGACTACAAGCCACTGTCAAATCGACAAATATCGATCGCAATCGACAATCACAGTTCTCGATCAACGATTAACTATCGACACTCACAATAGGGGCTAAAGTCCCTAACTACCTTAAGGTTAAAGTCGAATTCGTCGATGTTCCCCCCATTTACGATTAAACCCATTTTTGCCGCTTTTTGTCTCAATATTTGCAAACCCATTGCAGTTGCGTCCATTCTTTCCAAGGTCATGGAAACGCTGATAAACCGTCAGCTTATGAAATATCTTGAATCACGAAAACTTCCGGCAATACGGTTTTCGCGGCAGCAGGTCCGCTGGTGATTTGATGACTTATCCGAAAAGTGGAACCAATCTCTCCCCCACTCTGGTGAAACGAAGATTGTTGCGCTTGATATTTCGAAAGCATTTGACAGAGTTTGGCACCGAGCTCTTTTGTCGAAAATGCGTGCCTATGGGATCGACGCGTCTCTTCTTCAATGGATTAGAAACTCCTCTCTCTGGCCGTTCAATTCAAGTTGTGTTTGACGGCTTCAAGTCTGCAATTCACCATATAAATGCTGGTGTTCCCCAAGGCTCTGTTTTGTCTCCGACACTCCGACACATATTCATCAATGATCTCTTGTCTGTTACTTCAAATCCAATACATTCTTTCGGTGATGCACCCTCGTTTTTTCATATTCGTTCCCTTATTCACGTCCCTGCTCTTCGGCCGTGGAACTGGAAGGAGCTTGTAGAAACAGTGTATGGTAGCATGCTATTTTTTTTTATCTATGCGGGCCTGAGCGCATATAAGGATAGATATTTGCGAATTTGGCCTTGATGCAGATTGTTACAAGATGTTTCACAATCGTGTCGGGTGCTCAAAATTTCTTGGCTAAATCCGCCGCAAATTGATGTTTTTCTCTGTATGTGGCACTGTAGTCGATGTCACAGGTTTGCTTTTTTTGCTTAGCGCATTCTACCGCTGGTCTTCACTAATCGTGTGTAAAGAAGAACCATTTCTGTTTTTCGTGAGTTGTTCGATATCGATCCACCAAAATTGTTTGTTCCTCTACTTTTGGTGTTGAAAGGAGCCGGTAACTGCTTTATGATTACTTTCACAAGCGCCATTGGCAGGACAAATTGCATCTCGTCCGCAGGGAACTACGGCTGTACCCTGTCCCACGTCTAACGAACTCTCGCCAGCGTTTTATTTAGCAGTCCTGAGAGCACTTAACATCGTTCCAACCATCTTTGAAGGCGTGACCATAAAACAGTGTACTTACTTACTTATCGGACTCCCGACCCGTGAAGAGTCTCTGCCTGAGACACTGCAGCCTTCCATCCTCTACGATCCCGGGCACGCTGCTTCCAAATGTCCAGACCAAGCGCTCTGGCATCCGCGATGGCTTGGTCTTTGAAACGGAGGTTCGGTCTTCCTTGTCTTCTCGAACCTGGGGGCTAGGATTCGAAGACCCTCTTGGCTGGAGCATTATTGTCCATTCGCTCTATGTGGCCGAGCCAATGTAGTCGACGTGTTTTGGCTTTTTGGACTACATCCACATCTTGGTACAGCTCATAGAGTTCGCGGTTGTATCTTCTCCTCTATTCGCCCTCCTCGCACACAGGACCAAAAATCCGCCGAAGTATTTTTCTTTCGAAGGAGCCCAGTATCAGCTCTCCCTTCTTGCTTATCGTCCAGCACTCGGCGCCATAAAGCAGAACTGGCAGGATAAGGGTTTTGCAGAGCACACATTTCGTCCTTCGAGTTAGGAGTTTTGAACCCAGTTGTTTTGCCAGACCGAAGTAGCAACGGTTTCCTAGGGTAATTCTTCGCCGGATCTCCACTAGGGTGTCATTCGTGGAGTTTACGTTTACTCCGAGGTAGGTGAACTCCGTAACTACCTCGAAATTGTTGCTATCAATAGTGACGTTTTGTCCTAGGCGGTGGACAGATGCTTGTTTGTTTGTTGATAGCATGTACTTAGTCTTGTCCTCATTTCCTTTAAGCCCAACGGATTTCGCCTGTTCTTCAATCGCCGTGAACGCTTCTATCACGGCACGCTGGGAGCGACCGATGATGTCAATATCGTCCGCATAGCCAAGCAGCTGGACGGACCTGTTGAAGATAGTGCCTTCCGTGTTGACACCTGCCCTGCGCACTATCTGCTCCAGTACGAGATTGAAGAAGTCGCATGATAGAGCGTCTCCTTGCCGAAATCCGGTGCATGTTTGAAAAAGTTCGGAAGAGCTGCTTCCAAACGGCACGTTGCAGCGCGTGTTTTCCAGCGTCACGCGACACAGCTGAATCAGTTTTGCCGGGATTCCAAATTCGGCCATCGCCATATAGAGCTCCTGACGATGTATGCTATCATACGCGGCTTTGAAGTCGATGAATAGGTGGTGAGTTTCGACTTGAAATTCGTTGGTCTTTTCCAAGATTTGCCTCAGTGTGAAAATTTGGTCTATAGTCGATCTGCCGGGCCGGAAGCCACACTGGTACGTGCCGATTAGTGTGTTGCAGAACGGTTTTAGACGTTCACACAGTACGTTGGATAGGATCTTGTATGCGACATTTAGCAAGGATATGCCTCGATAGTTCTTGCAAGACATAGGATCGCCTTTTTTGTAGATGGGGCATATGGAGCTGATAGTCCAGTCATCGGGCATGTTTTCTTCCACCCATACTTGGTTGATGATTCGGTGCATGCTCCCTACCAAAACATCACCACCGTATTTAAAGAGCTCCGCTGGTAGACCATCAAAGCTTGTTGTTCTTAAGCTTTTTTTATAGCTAAGCCAACTTCTTCTATACTTGGTGGTGGGACTAGTTCCTCATTGACTAGACGTGGGTTCTCTTCTTGCCCTATCACTCTCTCTACATGATGCCCATTAAGCAGCTGCTGGAAATGCTGCTTAAACACATCTACTATTCCCTGCGCTTCGGTGACTAGGTTCCCTTCGCTATCTCGAAGAGCCTGCGTTCCGGTTTTGTAGCCAGCAGCCAGTTGCTTAGCTTTTTTATAAAACCTCCGGATGTTATTACGATCGCGCGACTCTTCGATCTCCTTGAGCTGGGAAGCTGCGTAAGTCCTCTTCTTTCTACGCAGGATCTTCTTTTCCTCCCTTCTCCTGGCTCGATACTCTTCTCTCGCTGCCCTTGTTTTGCGCTGCAGCGCTTTCTTGTGTGCATCTTCTGTCACCTTTTTCCTGTACACGCATTCATCATCATACCACGGGCTCTTTCTCTGGGGTGGCTGGTACCCTACGGTGGTTTCGGCTACCTCCTTGATGATGTCGCGATACTGGCACCACTGATTGTTGGCGTTTGTGGTAGGTGAGTGCACAGAGGAGAGTTTCATACTCAGGCGCTCGCTGTAGGCTCTGGCTACTCCAGGTGTGCTAAGGCGTCCAACGTCGAATTTCTTCTTCTGGGCAGTTCGCAGCTTCTTTTCGTTGGACAGTCGAGCTCTGAATTTAGCCGCAACAAGAAAATGGTCAGAGTCGACGTTTGCCCCTCGGAATGTGTGCACGTCGAGGATGTTGGATGCGTGCCTCGCATCGATTAGCACATGGTCGATTTGGTTGGCGGTTCGACCGTCTGGAGAGCGCCAGGTTGCTGTGTGGATCCTTACCATAAAACAGTGTGTTGATCTTAAATTTGGCCCTGATTCCGACTTGTCGTTGAAACCTTTGGTTTCTGTGAAATCTTCACCGGAATCGAAATACTGCAGAAACTCAGAATTTTGCCCGAAAACGAACATACGGTCGGGTACAACAAACACTCGTCGTTTGTATTTTAATAAAAAAAATATTTATTTCGTCTAACTAAAAAGGCACATGACAAGACAACAGTTTTGGACGGATTGAATTGCAAAGTTTTGTTCTTTTCGTTGAAAACTAAATATAGTTCTCATTGCAAAAGTTTCGGACGGATTGAATTGCAAAGTTTTGTTCATTTCGTTGAGAGCTATTAGTTCTCATGAGGTTATCTTTTTTTTTTGTTAGTTATTCTAATTGTACACACACTTAAACTACCCTATATGGAAATTTAAATTTACTCGAGTCCGCAAAATGAAAATAAACACACTAATAGAAATGAGTGAGATGGATACTGTAGTTTTAAAACTTAAATTATATACAGAACAGTACGGACATTGTGAACTACCGCAGACTTCACAAATGTTGAGCAAATACGTTGGCAACGCATCGAATATGGTCTCATTGAAACGCTCTGTAAAAATACATAAGCATTAAGAAAATGTCTATACAAGATGTGTCGATAGAATTTTACCTGGAGCATAATAATCATAAACTCGAATTGCCAAATATCGTGACATATTTGCCACTGGATACCACCGTTCTATTGTGAAGTTTACACAAACGTCTTCTCTATCGAGCTGGAAACGATGGTAAAGGGTTAGTTCAAGGGCATACGAAATAAAAATTAAAACTTACATAATCGAAGTAGAACACGACTTTGCGCTCCATATATTTGGCCGCTTTTAGATTCCTTACACGGTTGCTGAGCACATACGAGTCCAATCTTTGTTGTTGGATATAATATCCAGTGGGAATTGTTACATCAAGCACAGCCATACCAGAACGTTCTGATTCGTTCAAGTTAATCCAACTGCAAAGGGGTGAAATATAAGCTGTTAATAAAAGCTACTTGAACTGGGCAGTAGCGAATGTTAAGTGGAATTTTCTGTAGTTAATCACTGGGAACACGAAAGTGAACATGGACAAGTCACTTCCAAAGCAATCCAATCCACAGAATCTTTCGTGAATAAATGCTTTGACTTGTTTTCGACTATGAATACCATTAAATAAAAGAAATTCCATCAGCACTTACCTCTGACAGGAAACATATGAAATATGCGACTGATTCCTTCCGTGGAAGACGGCCCTTGTTTGCAAATCGAACGCCGGAACTGGTGGTTTAGTTTGGAACTTTTCAATGTCCACATTGTACTGCACATGCATCTGCAAGATGGCATAACCAGCGCCTTTAGCTTGTACCTTCACTGTTCCCCAGGCGTTTGGAATCTGTAAGGAGAGAACAGCTCAAAATCTAAAACAATTCACTTAAAAATTCGTTGCCTTACATCAATGCTTTGCAACTGAGCCAAATTATTGTCGTCGATGTACAATGTCTTCGTTTGTCCCGGCAGCGATGTCGCTTCCACAGAAATGGACAGAGAAGAAACCTCCCTGATACGCGAATGAACTGTGTACTCAATCAAGGCCTTCAATGCGATACTCGTGTCCGGGGTCGACGCCCAACCGCCATCATTAAGCCTCTGTGCGTTCAGCCAGCGCACGATGGGATCCACTATAAATTCACGCCTCGAAACGTATACAAGCAGCGCATAAGCTGTCGTCTCAATATTCAAAGTATCGTATTCGTATGGCAGTCGCGGCAATGAGAAATCCTTTTGATTCTCCAATTTGCTCGGCGGTGGCGGCAATTCCACATTGCCCCAATACATGTATTCTCCAATCGTTCGAGCATGTCCCCGGAGAATGGTAAACACATGTTCCGCAGTTGCGGCCTTGCACAACAGCAGCGCGTAAGCGGTTAGGGCTACATCGTAAGGCTCCTTAGTGTCCTGTAAGAGCTGCATATTCCTCTCGATCCAGAGCACTGCACGTTGTTGGGCCAGCGCCACTCTGGCGCCTAGACTTCCTGACAAGTCCTTCACCGTAGCCAGGGTAATTAGCACGTGTGATGTCAGCGAAATGTTGCGGTTGTGAAGCAAATTGTCGGCAAAGTTTGTTCGATTCATTTTTCGATCGGGCAACCAGGTAACTTCGTAGAACGCACCTTCTGGCGATTGGTGCTGCAATATCCACCGAATACCCTTCTCAATGATGGTTGGATCGATGTAAATAAAGTTCTCCCATTCGTAGAAGGAAGCCTCCTGGAAGATGCGCACACAATACGCCGTCAACCAGACTGATGAATCAGAATTATTCCAATCGGAACGGAAGAGCGAGAATGAACCGTCCCTACGCAAGAAGCTGAGCTGCCGCTGATAACCTATATTCATGTGAGCGAAAGCATGTTTTTCGGTTGTCTTGTTTCTTTGGTTTATCAATCGCATGTACATGATGGTGTAGAGATTTGCCGCAAAGCTAAAAGCGTTCTGTTCCGCCGATTCCATCGGCAAATATAGCAAGGAGGTTGCATTTACAGGCATGGTGGGGAAAATCGGTCCAACAACATCGCCGACAACTGAAATTCTCGCCTTATTCGAGCCGTAGACAAAGTACCGATCCACTTGGTATGGAATTATAGGCGTCTCCGTGATGTTCAGATGCATGTACTGGAAGACGTAAGCGCGATTACTCAAATCAAGCAATATAGCCTGATGACGATACTGCGGAAGGCCATCGGACCCAACGTTCAAACGGCGTGTAATCGTATCTGTTCCCAAGAGCGTCGCTGCGTGTACTGTCACATCAATGTCGCCCAACCGGACCGGCACAATGGGTAGGTAGACAATTGTAGTTCCCTGCGCCTCCAAGTAGATAAAGAACTGATGCTCACCAAACGACGTTCGCGGGTTGTATGATCGCACAATGCCGTCATCTTCGACGTGAACGAATTTGTAGTCGCGTGAGCCGTGCAACACCACAGTCGCTTCCATTGCCATTTCCATGTAATTGAAGAGAGTCACTCGAATACCAACCTGTTCGCCTTGCCGGCACTCGCTGGGCATTTCAACGTTTATGAAAAATGGCTGCACACCCACGTATTCAATTGCCTTTGGTAACATGCCAAATCCCTTCGACGGACTCACACTGAAAGCCGATACCATCCAGTATGCCGGACGATCTGGTACTTCAATGTTGAAAATATAACGCCCATGCGGTCCAATGTTCACATCTCTCCACAGCCAGACGTTTTCGTAGTGTCGCTGCACGCGATTGAATCTATATTTGCGGTACTGCGCCAGATCAGTTTCGTTGAACTTATGGCAGCCAATCTCGTCGGTACCGTCGTCACAGTCGAAAATTTCATCGCATTTCTTTTCCAGGCGATAACACCGTCCAGACAGGCATTCCCCGTATCCCTGTGTGATGTTGCAATTGTCGTATCGCCGCGGTATTTCGCCATCCGTGAACACAATCAACCCAGAGTACTCAAACGTGCGATTCGCGTCAATGCCAAACGACGAAGCTGGATAGTAGACCAACTCATCTGGGTTGCCGGCGTGCGAGTGCCAAATGTGCTTGAGCGTGCCATTAGTCTGTTCATCGAACGTCGCCATTTTGGTGATAATCTTCGCATACGATAGCTCATTGCCAGCCTGCATGCTGTAGAAAGCGCTGTCAATACCCGAAAGACTGACGTACGACCCGGGTTCACCAAAGATCGCCACTTCAACTTTCTCACCAGTGCGACCCTTGCGATTGTTTATGAAAACCGTGAAATTGTTCCTTGATATTCCATTGACAGGGAATGTCAGTGAGTCGACAACAGCCTGACCCTGCTGAGAAATTGTCCACACAACAACTGTGGCTACAGGCGCCATTTCGGCACTGAGCGTCACAGCAATCGTTCGCACTCCCTCAACGATGGGCTCAATATCACTGACGAGAATCACACCCTTCGACATGATCAGATAGTTGAACGTGTTCGAAAAGAAGTTCGTCCGTATGTGCAATATGATGTACTCTCCAACTGTCGGGTCTTCGGTTGTTGTCGTTACCTTGATGTTCTGATTCTGTGGCGAGTGGTAGGCGACCAACAACAACTCGGTCTGCGCTCGGTCGCCTCGAACATCGATAAAGCTGGCTTGTAGGTGCATTGTCTGCACGCCGTTAATAAAATCTCGGAATTCTCTGGAGCGTTCGTCCAAGTTCAAGTCATGGCGTAGATCGATTTTGAGCTCCCATATGCCATCTCGCTGTGACATGTGCAGTCGCCGGGTGGAATAGTCTCTTCTGCCGCCAGTTCTGCTCTCGACATAGCCGCTCACCTCCATGACACTGTTGACGAGAAGCCCTGATTCGAGCGCCGAATTGTCACGGTATTCAACTGCCAAGTAGCACGTGAAGGGCATCATTGGTTTGAACACTTGGGGAGAATCCCCGAGAAACTTTACCCTGATAGACGAATTGTACACCCTGGTGATCGCATAGCCAGATATAATTTGGTCATAGAATTTCTCGCCGACTGTGGCTGTAATCATGACTTCCATGCTGGGGCTGTTGGGAGTAACTAATTGCAGCAGCTCATTCATTGGGTACCTAAACTGATATGTGCCATTGAAATATCGCAGGTAAGGAAGTGTCCTCCTGAACGAGCCAGTCCATGGGTCGTATACCTCTTGTGATTCTGGTTTGTTCACCCAAAATGGCCACTCTTCATCGAACTGATAGATGCGTTCTATAACAAACTGATTCCGATATGTATTCTCCGTCGGATCTATACCTTCCTTGTTCTCGAGATTATTGTTCAAGTTGGGGTTGATGTTGTACTGGTACCCCTGGTTCTCCTCATCGTGATACTGAACCAGTGAGCGCCCAATTCGGTACTTGTCATTGAGAGCCTTGTAATTGAAGAATCCAATTGGCCGTATCGTCGCTTTAATTGTGAGATTTCCACGCACAGGCGCTCCACTAGTGAAATTCGCCATGATCTTGCCATAAATGAACGGATCGGTGCTGAAGAAATACGCTGGAGTGGTAACATTTACTTCAAATCTCGTCTGATAGTACTCTTCCACCGTGAAATGTCCTTCCTCGACTTGACCTTGGGCGACAACCCGAATAGTCCACTCGCCGAAGATAGGCAGGTTGGAGAGCTTGTAGTCAAGATTTACACTGCCCAAGTTCGATTGTCGTGAAAGCCACCTACGCAATATATGTTTATTCGGGTCCAACATGTAGACATCAACCGCGTTATCATATCCTTTTAGCTCTGTTGTAATGGGGATTGTACGGAACTTTACCGTTTCGCCTTGTATATACAGCGGCTTGTCAGTTTGTATAAATATCGTCATTGACCGCTGAGAAAAGGACAAATGCGTCTCATTGAGAAACGCTATACCGCCATGCACATTCTTGTACAGACCCTCGACACGCAGTTTATATTGGCCTCTTACACTAGTCGGAGGGATGCGCATCAGCATTGTCTCTGGTACACCTTCCTTGACATCACGCGAATCGCCCGATATTTGAACACCATCACTCGATATACTCGTGTGGACAGTTATGGGATACGCTGCTCGTAAAATTGTTACCGAAACTTGATATATTAAGCCTGGTCGTACCATGCGCGATGCCACTATAAAATAAGTCGGCTGCCTGGCGAATATGCTCTCCATGAACGAAGACTTTGGGTTGTACTGAGATTTGCCTCGATTGTCGCTGGAAAATGTACTTTTCGGAAACGTTGTACCCGAAATGCGATTATCTTGACCTCCTCTAAAGCGATTGTCTAAGTCGCGGTTTGGATTATTCAAATCATTGTCTAAATTATTTGGAAGACCTATTGGCCGCCCGAATCTATCGGTCACGGGTTGATCGTCGAATGTTTGCGAATGAACATGTTTCATATGCACAACGAGGAGTATAAGCAAACAGGCAGGCAAGTGTTTTCCGATCGCCATCTGAAATGAAGCAAGGTTCACTTTTATAAAGACGTTTCAACAAATTTGTATGGTACAAGTTTTTGGTACGAAAGAAAGGGTCTCTATGTTTGTTCTGCACCAGGCCGATTTGCAAGGAATAAAAAATATAAATATGGCGGAGGCGGAGATGATTGTTTGGAAGTTATCAAGGCCTTAAATATCCGGGAATAACCCCAAAGACCATTTTTTACTCAAGTTCTACGAGGCAAAGAAAGCTATCAATTATACTTGGAAAAATCGTATGTCCAATTCGAGAACCAAAATTAAAGTCTTTGAACCATTGCGTCTTTGGCACGAATCTTTATTGGTACCTATGTTATTGCGTGAGCAGGATACTGGGCTTTAATTCATTTTTAATTCTCTTTTGGACTCGCATATGTCGCATACGTTCAATGGTTTCACGTTCTATGCCTTGATTTTCAAATTATTTTTGTTTTCTTTATTATTCTCATTCGTAGTTCAAGGTGGTAGTGATAATTGCATTTTTGTAGCACAGACTGAACACAATTCGAAAATTAAGCAAACGCAGAGAATTACTAAAAATGACGAAAAGGGATAAAATAAAAGAAACTAACTTTTTAGTATCGAGTACAGTTTAAGAATAAAGTGAATGCAGAAAATTACGAAAGAAGGCGAAAAGATAGACAAGAATCGAATGCAAATTCGAAGACCATCGACCACCAACTCCAGTCGCGTATGGCAAAGTACGCAGCGTATAACTCCTGACTTAATTTATCATCTGCAAATTTCTGGCCATGATTGTGTATTTAAGAAATTGCTCAAAAATCGTTGTGTATTTATAGGAGTTAGTACCTACATATTATACTGTTAGTTGAGAAAAGAAGTGTAGGTTTTGACTCATTTAAAATCTACCAGACACGACTGTAATGCCCACGGCCGTGTATCCTATGCTCACTCACTCATAGATTCCTACTCAAATTGTCTTATAATTTTTATGTCAAACTGCCTTACCAATTCAACTTTAGTCTGGCAGGGCAGCTAACGCTCCACATTTTCTAAAATGCACATACCAAATAAACAAATTTAATCGCCAGAAAATAGTTAACTGTAGCATTAAATGTTAATGTTGAGAAAGTCATGTTTATCTCGGCCATTAGCTAAATAAATCTATCCTAACGTCAATTTCAAGAGGAGTGTTACCCAAAAATAGAGTATCAGAATATTGGAATAGGTGTAAATTTAAATACCCTGCATCGGCTCTGACTGCCATTGCATTTGTATTTATTAATTCATTTTAGTACATAGTTGCCACTATTTTTCAAAATAAATTTCCCTGACTTTCCCTGATTTTCCCTGACCAATTTTCAAGTTTTCCCTGACCCAAATTTATAGTTTATCAAAAAAAAAATGGTCATTTAGGTAATATCTTTTTTATAAGAAGAATGATATTAGAATCTATACATGGTGTTTCAGTTAAGCGGTATAATCCTTTAAGGGGAGCTTCCTGAAGTATCGCCGAAAAATAAATTGTATGACAGGGGGGTATATTCTCACCCTATTTCCCGTTATAGCCCATCAAAGTAGGTGACCTCTAATTTGGAGTTGTTACCACTTGAAAGGCTATAACTTTTAAACTATTATCTATTTCGTACATTATGAAAAGAGTATTTAGTATCGCATACAAGTCTTAAACACTTCGGGTACATCTGTGTAGATACAAAACAGTTATGGCTTCTTAAACTCAAAATTATGAAAATTCGTTGTTTAATTTTTTTCCTTAAAATGTTTTTTTCTCAAAATTTTTACTTTATAAATTGTTTTGTTTTTTTATGAAATTTTTATCGTTGAGAAATTTCCTAAAAACTATTTTAAGCAACTTCTTTTACGTACGATCAACAGAAGTTGTAGTAGAAGAAATTGTTTGTCATTCAAAACTGGTCAAAAAGAGACTCGATATTTCTCTAAACTAAACTTTTTCTTTCATAGCACCCCAGGGGTGTTAGATCAGGAGATCTGGTTGGCCAAGTGTTGGGGCCAAATCAACCAGTCCACCATTCGTTAAAAGGCGGACTTTTATAGGGCTTATATTGAAGCCCATCTCTTTCACAGATGGGCATTTTTTTCTTGTTCAGCCTTCAAAAAACCTCGTAGGATAAACAATATAGCGACTTTGTATGGCCAGAGCATCGCCTATATTGAGAGATAGGAGAATTAGCTACTCAAATAGAGAATGTGCCACTTTTGGGAAAAATAGAAGGAAAGTACTATTTTATGCCAAATTCTATAGCTGAATTGAGAAGCTTATTCAGGATCAGGACAGTTGTTCTATCGGGTGTTTGTAAGACGTTTGAAAAATTAAGTGCAGCAGAAAATACCTTAAGTTTATACCTTGCATCCATTCGTCCCGAAAAATAAACGAACATTTGTGAGAAGCTAGGCCTAGGTTGCCTATATGGACGATGGACGTGTTGCACCAACTATCTATGTATGTATTTGTTTATTTAAATTGTTTTTTTTTGCCGAGGGTTGAACCTACGACCCTTGTTCAATAGTTCAGCGCACTAAGTACTGAAACACTGCGCCCACATGATGACAAGTCGTGACAAGTCGTTGATCTGGGTTTTTATTGGCTTTGACGCAGACAAAGGGCACCGACAATTCTAGTCAAGGACTAATCCACTAAGTACACGGCTGAAATTTAGTTGAAATTTTTCAAAGCACATGATTGCAACTTCAAATATGAACTAATTTGCAGAATTTCAGTTACGCCTTGTGATATTAAATTTATAAGAAAGTTTTGCTTTTGTGACATACCATAATAATTATGAAGAGAATTAAAAAACAAATCCGTGCGCAGTTTTTTTTTTTTCATTTTATTTTTTCCGATCGATTCGACGAGTTTAACGAGCCAATGAACCCAAACAAGTGTTTCCAGAGTTTAGGGCCTTCCTCAGAGTTAGGTACGTTCTAATTTTAAATTATGTACCTATCTATTTTTTTTTTTGCTGGTATTTTTTTAACAAAATTTTGGTAAAATATAAAATAAACTAGTTGGTTGTACCCGCTTCGCTGTGTATGCAAAGTAATATTGATAAACAAATTGATTTTATTTAAAAAACTTCTTTGAAAACTACATTGCGTGTAAATTGTCTCTGGTTAATTAATAATCTTCCTTGCTGTGGATTAGATTCAATATACACCTTCTTTTGTCTTGCAACTCTTGATTGTGATAAAGCCACATACAGTTGGCCGTGTGAAAATACTCCGGTCTTCAAATGCATGCCAACGTGATCAAATGACTGGTCTTGAGCATTGTTTATTATTATAGCGTATGCTAGAATTTATTGGACATGGAATCATTGTGGTAATTCATGCTCTTATCAAATTTCGTCCAGGCTCTTCCACAATCAATCGAGTTCCATTGCAGTCCTTTTTAAGGGTTCAAGTTTTCTCAGCAAAATGATGATGACACCTTGCTTAAGCTAAAGGGCATGAGGTGGCTTGCTGGATGGAGTTTGCTGATTGAGGAATTCAACAGGGAAATTTGGTGCATCATTTGGATCTTCAGTATTCACTGACAACAGAATCGGCGCTAAAATAGATTTAGGATTTATTACCAATTAAATCGATTATCTTCCTATTCATTTCTAATGTCTGCGCATTTGTCAGCGCGGCAATCACTCATTTTTAAAGTTCCTGCATTGACATTTACCGCAAATCTCCAAAAAATTGTCTTATCAAGTCTCCAGTTGATATAATTTCCGTGGGAATTTCAACAACGTCTTCTTCATACATTTCTGCTACCCGGGCAAAGATTTATGAGTATAAATAATATTTAACTTCTTTATCAATATACAAAGTTTTAAATTGCCAATTTCCTTTTGAAAACACACGCCGAGCATTAGTTTTATTGAGTTTGAATTATGAAGAAAATTTAAATATATGAAAAGTAGGCGGTGCGTATTTGAATATTGAGAAAACTAAAATTTGGAAAATTTATTCACCCACCGCCTTAAAACAAATTTTCCCTGACTGCTTTCAAAATTCCTAAAAATTCCCTGACTTTCCCTGACATTCCCTGACCAAATTGCGTTCCCTGACTTTCCCTGACATTCCCTGACTTTCCAGTCGAGTGGCAACCATGTAGTAAATTGTAATATGCTTTCTCATTTTATTGATTGGAATAAAACAATGCAAATGATTTTTGAGCCTGACAAACTCAAAATCATTCAAATATACACGCGCACAGGAAAAGGACTCAGACTAAGGGAGTCTAGCACGTAACTTGATACAATCGAGTTCACTCGATACAATCGAGCTCTGGCAGCACCTAATTTGTCTCAGTCGAGGATAATCAATCGAGAATAATCGATTGAGACAAATTGGTGCTGCCAGAGCTCGATTGTATCGACTGAACTCGATTCGAAAACGGCTTGAACCAAAATTGATAGTTTAGTTAATGTAGGCATGCTTAACATGACTGTTTTTCGCTCAAATGTCCGGCAACGATACTTTTGAATATTGGGCTTTTTTCGAAAACGGTGCAAACGATTTCAACAAAAAATTATTTTTAAGATACCATAGTCATTCCTAACTTTATAGTAAATTCAGTTTTTCTCTAAAGAGACTGCGTCCTTTGGTATCCACCCAAATCCTTAATAATAGTACTTTAAAAAACTGCTCAAATCTCAAAAACGCCATTTTCGATTATGATAAAAATATAACTGGCAGATAATGCTTAAAGCCATAGTAATACGTTTTGCTCAGTTTTCAGATAAACTGTTGCAAAACAGTGTTTTTGAACCATGAATGCGTCCTTCGATTTCCACCCCAATCGCTAAAAATGGTGCTTTAAAAACTGCTCATATCTTGAAAACGCCATTTTCGATTTGGATGAAAATGTAACTGCTAGGTAATATTTATATCCTGAAGAATACGTCATGCTCAGTTTTCAGCTAAAAAGTTTAATAACAGTGCTTTTCGAATCCAAATTGTAACATTTGTCAGCATAATTTTACAAAAACCGCTCTAAGGATTTTGATCCAAATACATATTTAAGACAACATAAGCATTCTAAACATGATCACGTACTTAGTTTTTCTCAGAAAACTCGAATAAAGCCGTTTTATGAATATTTCTCAAAAATTACTACACAAATCCCGATCTGTATTCACACACGGTATATCAACTTCAGTGGCAATATAAATTCATCGCCTACTTGCCTCCTTCAAGTATCAGTTCGGAGTGAAATTTTAAAGTAATAAAGTGTTGTTGAAATTCTGCGAGATTCGCAATAAACGAGAAAGTTACGTGCGACCCATTCGTGCACATTTTTTATTTTTTTAATTTGATAAAATTGGAAATAAATACATATTACATACATAATAAAATAAAATAAAATAAAATAATAATATTAAAAATAAGTTTTGCCGGGACTTTTGACTGGACAACTCATTTTTAGCCGGGACTCTGGACACCGCTTAAAATATCTGGACAATCCCGGCGAGTCCCGGCCGTCTGGCAACCTTAGTTATAGGGGCGTGGAACCTCCCATACAAAAAATGCATTTAAAATATTTTATTTCGAAAACCACCAAATCGATTGAGTTCAAATTTACGTACAATCTTAGGTATTGACCCAGGAGTATTCCTGTGAAGATTGGTCAAAATTGGACCTAGAGGCGTGGCACCTCCCATACAAAGAACATTCAAAATCTTATCTCTCGAAAACTACCCAATCGATTGAACTTAAACTTATAGATAATCTCAGTTATTGTCCCTGGAGTGCTCCTGTGAAGATTGGTCAAAATTGAACAAAGGGGCCCATACAAAAAAACATTGTCCTGATAGACAAGAATACTTTCTACGTAATACGATTCTTGGAAAAACCAAAAATGTGTACCACGGAGCATTACAATAAAAACTGTTTATCACTGATTTAAATGAATTTGGAACTGATTTTTTTATTTTTATATTTTGCACTACGAAGTGTGCAGGGGTTTATAGTACTACTTAAATGTGAATGTCGCTGCCAAACAATACACCCTCGAAATTTTTTGAAAAAAGGTTTCCCTTCGTTGAGAATCCTTTATGAACGTTTGTTTTCACATTTTAAATTACTTTTCAAAGCAGTTTCTCCACTTGTCAAGTACAATAGTTTATTTAAGGTTAGAATGTGTAGGTATCTATATAGGAAAATAGCGCCCAAATCGATGTGGAAATAGCGTCCGAAAATTTAAAGATAGAGTCAACAGGCTCATGCTGCCCGTCCACTTAGTGTCCAACTCATCATGCTTGGTTAAATGTACGAGGGTATCAACGGGTTCTTCAACTCTATGAGCAACCATAACGAAAACGCTGTTGTCCAACTCGAGGAACTTTTTTTTTTGCCAAAATCAGACATGTTGATCAACTAGGTGTACGAGGTCATTCAACAATTGAATGAGTTGGTCAACTATTGACCAATCTTCACAGGAGCACTCTAGGGCCAATAATTAAGATTATCTGTAAGTTTGAGCTCAATCAATTTGGTGGTTTTCGAGATATGTATAAGATTTTAAATGTTTTTTTTTTGTATGGGCGGTGCCACGCCCTTTGTCCAGTTTTGACCGAACTTCACAGGACCACTCCAGGGCCAATAACTAAGATCATCTGTAAGTTTGAGCTTAATCGATTTGGTGGTTTTCGAGATATACGATTGTGAAAGTTTTTTGTATGGGCGGTGCCACGCCCCTTTGCCAAATTTTGACCAAACTTCACAGGATTCATGTATGAACCAATACCAAAGATGTGCGAAAGTTTGGTTAAGAACGGTAAATGCGTTAAAGCGTGAATCGGCGACAAACATTTTAAGGCTCAATTTTTATATATATAGATTAGAACAGCTCTCAATTATAGAAATTAATACAAAAGTGCCTTAGTATAAAGTAAAAGTATATATATACGTATTGTAAATAGTAGTGAAAATTGATTCGAATCGGTATGATATGGCAGTACTGATTTAACAGCTGACAACTTGTAGGTTTTCTAATTTGTATTTAATTTTTTGCTTTTAATAAGCGTTATAAAGCCTTTTGGAGGAATCTGATGGGCGAATTTAATAGCAATATGGGTATAAATTCGTGTACAATAATTTATTCGGCATAAGTGCCTTTGTTTTTAGCGAAAACAAATTGTGGAATTTGAATCCTGCAATGACAGAAAATGTAATAGATCCTAATAAAATTTGTCTCACTAGTGAAAAGGTCAAATTGTTTATTGGTTTGATAAATTATTAGGTACCTAGTAAGTGCAGATGAGGCATTAATGTAAAACGTAAAATAAAAAAAAAGTTTTCACAACTGCCTTTTATCGATTGACCACAAAATTGACTCATGTTTTGTGTGTTTTCTAAACAAAATAAATTTGTATTACATGCCGCAAAAGTTGCCGCAGTTCATTACAGAGTAGTTTTTGAATACAACCTATATGACCCGGGGCAAAACTCTTCTGTGAAGCAAATAATGTAACCTAATGTTAGCAATTTATAATGATCTTATAATAGACATGTTTATAAACATATTAAAAGTATGTAGGTACCTATAATATGGTTTAAATTGCTAAATAAATCAATAAATGATAGAACTGTAATTCAATTGACTTAAAACGTCCCGCGTCCGTCATGATTCATAACACACTCAAAACAAACACGAAAGCGAAACACTGTGCTGTGTGCAACAAGTGGATCGGATCGAGGGTGGCTTATGATTTAGTTGGCAACGCCTTTTTTTTTGTATTTGGTTGTAAGAGAAACCATCGAAAATACATAAAAACCGTGTTCAAACTAGATATTTTTATTTCCTATCTAATAACTGTACAAACATGTATGTTTATAAAATATTTTACGCAATAAATTCACGCATTTTTAACATGTTTCAAGCCTCTAATTACCATTTCACTGGTCAACGCCCATGTGTCAAACAAACTAAGGATTGTTGTAAAACTGCAAATTGAATTAAACTTACACTTGCACTCATTTCAGGAGCTTAACGCTCACTTCAGCAACAAGAAGTCTTAAATATTTAATTATCAAATAATATATTCAATATTATAATATTCACCGAAAACAAGGAAACAAAACAATTTTACTAACGATCTACACAAATTTATCTGAGCTCGACCCGCGTATAGAACCTAAACACGATCGCTTACGAGTGTTACCATATCGACGTTTTTGAAAATAAAGTTATATTGATCGTTATTTTTTATAGCAGGCACCATTCAGCCGCACAATTCTATCATTCAATGACTACAGTCACCAAGAAACAAAATTTCATATTGTTTTTTTTTTTTTATATTTCATGGTAGGGAAAATTGCACTAGGTAATAAAGAAAATAAAAAGGAATAGGATTTTAAATCGGCCCTAGCGAGGTATCCGTCGGAACGGAGAATTCTCCGCAACGCATACTCCGTCGGAGACTCAAATTACCTACATTCGAGGTATCCGCCTTCAGAAAGAATAATATTAAAATGCGACAACGCATTGATATGACAATTATGACATAATGTTGTTTCATGGTACTTTGGGTTTTCCTATTTAGTGTTTTTTTTTCGTTTGTTTTTGCGCTGAAAACACAAATTTAAGCAACAACACTTCACTTTCATTTATCAACACTTCACTGCAAATCGTAAACAAATTCCGCAACCAATTCCTGTCGGAGCATATCGGAAGAAAATTCGTATGAAGCTGTCAAAAATATCAGTAAAAACGCACTTGATCGCACTGAAACGCAAACCACCAGTGCGCGTTACATATCTGTCGGAACAAACTTCGGAAAAGCTGTTCCGAAGTATACCTCGCAGCAAATATCTTCCGATTCGTATTCGTATGAAATCGTTGATGAGTGATGAAAGTTGATGGAAGCATACGCTACCAAGAAAGTTGCTTACGTAGACGCGTTTAGTTAAACATGTAAAGTCATTCATAAATAATAAAGTATATTATTAAAAGCTGTTTAAAGTTTTAATCATTGAAAGAATCTCGCCTTATGGCAATTTTAATTCCGAAGCCTATACAATGCAGTTATGTTCTGAACAAGACATCGTCCTAATGTCCACCAAGGCTTAGTTTAGACTGACGCACTAGTTCACTCCAATTTTGAATCAACCAATTCTCTGGTATGAACAAACGTTGAGCATCCAAAACTAAGATCGAAATTTGGTAATACGAGTAAAACTTCAAACTAAACAACCTATTTTGACAACCCAGACCCGTATTTCGCAAAATGTGTTTTTGACATTAAAATCATTACGTAGTCAAAGTGGCAGCCATTAAATTCAAGTTTGCAGCCCACGTCGAAAAACGTATTTTCTTGTAATTGCATTACTGTGGATTATGGCAGAGACAATCAAATATCAATGAAATTGCATCAAGATAGCATAAAATACGTTCACCCTGGTCACCGTATACGTAATTTGAATTATTTGCCTAGACGCGCCCAATTGCTAACGTTACGAAATGCTAATCAGCGTTATGTTTTTTGACAGATTTCATTTTCCATTGCACTTATCTTCTACATAAATACTTTTGTGGAGCAATTAATTAATTTACACAAAGACCTGTGGTTCCATAAACTTGTTGCATTTTCGCGTCTTAAATTGTCCGCACAATTATTGAAATATTACTTTTCTATTTATGTAAAATGAATATAAAATTGTAACTTTCAACTGTCAGAAACACACTTATTGAAACCAATTCGATAAAGTGAATGCGGCAAGATAAAGTTTAAAATCAAAATGGAATTGATAAGTAGAACGGGTATCAAACAAAGTGATTCGCAATCAATTGGTAAAGTAGAATTTAAATAAAATTATGACAAGAAAAAAAATGTACATAATTGTAATTTTATAGAACAAAGTAGTTTCTATCAACATGAAGTGAAGTCTCTAACACCAACATTTGTGCCCAAATTTCCTCATGAGCGACCGAAAATAAAAGGTCTCAACATTGAATTCAACAATTTAACATATGTTGTGCGGACAGGCATTTTCAAAAGAGGTATGTATTGAAATGAAGATGTATTTTTAAACACCACTTGATAAGGCGAACAATAGCTTAATTCGACTTGAATCCAAACCGTATCTACAAAGCGCTGCAAGGTCTCATTTCATAAATTATTATCTGTAGTGGTTATTGAGTTGTACAGAAAGAGAATAATGCATAAGTTAAAATAATGTTTAATGATTGACATCAGAATAGGACAATATAGAGTAAAACGTTTCTTGCAGTTATGACTTTAGTAGAATCTGTAATAAGAATTAAGCAAGAACAACACTACAACTGCCAAAATGTCGTCAAGCTTTAATGTTTTATTAAAAGTATAGCGTCTGCTTTAAATCGATTTCTTCATTTCAAAATTATGTATAAGTTTGACAAAGCCAGGTCATCTGAGCTAAGCGTTTGTACTTAGTTCAATTCATTATGTATGAAGCTAAGCTTCCATTCTTCCGATCATCACGCACAGCAAAGCCAGAGTGAGCTAATTGTCATTATTAGAACCGGAAAGGATTCATCATAACATCTGATCTGAGAAGGCGATGATCATGAGAGCGACACGCTAAATGAGGATTATTTAATTTAAAAATCTTGCTAGGAAAAAGAAAATTAAATTCATGCGTGCAATAGCAATATTTCGCTTTAAAAAAAGAAATGAAACAGATTTGCAACAGCAATCAAACTCACAGACATTTTTATCGCCAACATTTTGTGTACGTATATGAATGGTGGGGATTTTATATTGTTTATAGGCCAAAAAGGGCATTCCGAATATTTATTGCTTGTGTTTAAATTTAGTGGATCGCGAAAGGTCACATAATAACTAGACGTACAATGATAATTTATTAAAAAAAAATCTACATAGAGTAGATATATAAGATAAGGGCAACGCTCGGTACTTATGTCGCGCACTTAATTGTATTTGCTATTGTTAATTGGTTTTGTGTGAACAAAAATTAAAGCCATTTGAAAAGCTTGAGATTTACAAGCAAATCGAAAAGTGCATAATTGCAGGATTGTCAAATCGCCCTGGTTTCTCTGCACTATCTGTTGGGTAATTTTGGGTTTTCGAAATTCGAAACATATTACTGCAGTAATTCAGATAAGAAAATCGATTAGATACTTGCCCACTAATTGTTCATTATCATTACATTGAATGAGCTCCCTCCGTCATAAATGTCAATAGTACTTCCTATAGGCTATGAGTTGTAACCAGACCAGAACCGCTATCTATCTATCTTTTATCACTGTGCTTATATATTGTCAAGCGATCGACGATAATCCATAGTGATATCAATTTGCTCAATGATCACTTAAAATGTACCTCCGTTAAGATTACAGTAATCCGCTATCTTTTCTATGCGATAAGCGGAGTATGAACTTTTGAAATTAAATACAAAATTGTGTATACATTGTATGGATTGATTATCCTCAGATATGCTGCTGAAGATTATCGTTACAGCTATGTGCAGAAACAATTAATTACAGCAGAAATATTTTTTTTGGTGCACCGTTGGATCTGACATCATAGACACCATCTTACACTCGGTTGCAATAAATGCGTATCTATGCACATTGCACAGGTGTTCCTGTTTACAAATGTAAGAGATTATGGTTTCTATATGGAATTAGATTAGATTGTATTGCAGTCTAACAAATGTGTCATCACATCAGATGTTTCGGAAGTTGTTTCTCAAATTGACAATTTAACAGCTTGCAGTTAGTTAGACTATATATTTATAGGGCAATTGTTGTACATCTATATAACGCGTCCCATCCTCTGTCGCCGTTGAGTATGCTTATCGCTTTATCCAACTCGAGCGTACGTACTCCAAATATATTCTAACGAAATTCTGTAAGAATTGGGCAAACTGCTAGAAAGTGGCACACATCCTCACGTTCTTTCCGGTTGCATAGTATAGGAAGATCTGGGCTGGGCGGTGCGGGATATAATTAAGCTGCAAAAGTTCTCCCCTTAGTCTAAAAATGGTGCTCATCATATCCGTTGGTTTGACAGCTATGAAATATGATTTATCCCGTGGATAGTAGCTTAGCCTGCTGTAGTTTCTGTGTTGGGATGCCTGCGCTGCACTCACAAATTGATCATATATACGCGTTGACCTGTTTTCTGCAGTAGGGTGCGAAGCATATTCCGCAGAGATACTATTTGCTCATTAAGTGCAACAGATATTTTGTATTCGCATTCAGATGCCAGCCTTTCCCACTCTTGTACGCAAGTTCCTTTGGTCAATAGCGTGTGTGATACATAGTACTATTTTTGGTAACCTGTCATCGTTCATTGACATAACTTGTACCACATAATCCAGGTGTAGTGTAGGTGTAGTGGACAACTCTCATGGTCCACGTCGTTGTACGGTGTCAATGCATCAACAATAATGGTGGCATCATTGGACCAATTTTTTTTCGAAAATGAGGCTGCGAACAACGTTTCGGTTAACGGTGGGCGTTACAGAGCCATGTTCACCGACTTTTTTTTTTACTGAAGTTGAAGACATGGATTTGGATGACCTCTGGTTCATGCAGGATGGCCACGGCCCATGCCACAATTGATCTTTTGCGCACCAATTTTCCAAATCGTGTTATCAGCCGTCTTCGCGATGTCAATTAGCCGCCTCGGAGCTGTGATTTGACCCATTTGGACTTCTTTTTTTTGTGGGGAACCGTGAAGGAACAATGTTATGTCAACAATCCAGAAAAGATTCAAGCACTTAAGGCTAATATCATCCAAGCAATCTGTGAGCTACAGCCCGAACTATCTACAAGGTGAAAAAATTGGAGTGATGGAATGCGCTACTGCGAAGCCAGCCGAGGCAGACACTTGAACGGGGTTGTATTCCATAATTAATGGGAATGTTTGCTCTAACTAATAAAGCCATAATACACGGAAACAAATTTAATTTTGTTCATTTTATTGCATTTTTAAAAAGAAACTTGTATTTGGTCCATCTTGTGCTTTTGTTGGAAACTGTGTTAACCCAAGATCTGATTTTAAGATCCCACAGCATCCCACTGTTATACAAAGCGAACCAATTAATTTAGATGATAGAGAAGTGCCAGGGCAGGCGAAGCCTCTCCCGACTTATAATCTATTTAGATGAAGATCGAAGATGATAGACAAAACTTCCGTCCCCCGATTAAAACGAAGTGACGATACAAGCTAAAGGCGAACAATGCTGCTAAGCCTGAAAATTTATCGTTTGCCGATCCTGGGGGCTAACTATGCACTTTGCCGCGAAGCGCATTTTTATTCGATTTCGCATTTTGGTACTATTCAGTTCGCCGGCGAAGACTATCGCACTTCGCTCTATTACATTCGCGCAACTATGCAAATGCGAGTGTCATTTATCGACGTCAAATGCGATAGATGTTTTGATGGCGAATGAATTTGTCAGCGGTGCATTTGCATGGTGGACAAAAAATGTAAGTAACAAAACGACAGCGAAAAATATTGTGATTTCTTATACATATTTTCTTTGCATTTAGGGCAGAATGCCTAAATCCAATACCTCAATTATCTCACTAAAAACTACGCTCACAGTTTGTTGCGCCAGTCCGCTGTGCATGTCTTGCTCAACGCTCTTTTGATAAGATCCTTCAGCAAGAAATCGAAGCGTTGCAATACTTCTTCGCCTTGGAAATTCGTCTTTTATATTTTCCAGCACATATGTCTTTTGAAAGACGAAATAACTTAACAAATCTAAGATAAAAAAAAAAACTTATATATATGCACTTTTAGCCGTTTTCAAAACCAATTAATCTTACTCGTTGTGCGGAAGATCCAGCGGGGATGAACCACTTTTTATTAATTTCCGTTTTACATTTAAATTCGAAGACACATCGACTTCATCCCTTTCAGCATTTAAATACACACCGATCGAAAACATTTTTGTTTTAATAGGTATCCAATTTACTTGTTTACTTAAAGTTCGCGCAATTATTTGAACAAAGTAATAACAACATTCCAAATCATTTTGACAGATGAATGGGAAAGTTTGTATAGTTGCCATGTCCGCCGCAAATCGAACCGAATGAATCGCAAATTATGCGAGTCGCGGCGAAGTGCATAGTTAGCCCCCTGAACATCGCGTACAAGATCGTATCTGCCATATTGTGTGAATGTAAGCCCTTATAACACAATGGATACTTTTTACGATTTTACGATTTTAAAGCCTCATATGATGTCATCTATAGAGACTCGCTATATGCAGCTATATCTAGCTATGTTATTTCCGCAAAAATCATCAGTCTGTCTAGAAGATGTAGAATGATGTAGAGATCTTCCATCACAATTAATGAAAGACAGCAAATAAACCCCAAAGTAACTCATGTCCAATAACCAAAATGGTCGCAAAACAAAAACTGCTTTATCGTTGTGAGGCTAATATAGAACATGTCAATAATCGTGTCAATTTTTTGTCCCATGTTGTGCGTAGACAAAATTTGAAGTCATTTTGACGTCAGAATATCAAAAATTGTGTCAAATTGTGTAAGAGTAACCTAGACCCTTGTCCGCTTTTCGTTATAATGTAGAAAAGATAAACAATTGCTCAACTGTTGCCACAAATTATGAGGGTATACTTTGCAAACACTTCGGCAAGGCAGATGTAGCTAATGAGCAAACAAAAAACAAGTCCGAGAGAAAATCCAATAAGACTAAAATTACCTTGAGTACCTGCATGCAGTCAGTGGTTTTTTCAGCATCTCCTTTGATTTTTTCCAGAATTTCGATTAAACCAATCAATACATTATTTTATTATTTAGTACTTACTGATATGTTTTTCTTTTATTCGTGTCTTTTTTTTTTAGAAAATAAAACAATCTTACACGACATAAGCGGAGAATTTCGTAGCGGAGAGCTTAGTGCGATAGTAGGTCCATCTGGAGCTGGAAAAAGTTCTCTGCTGAATATTTTAACTGGCTTCGAGTAATTTATTTCAGTTTTCAATCATTTGTCACGTTGACTATGGAAATTGTTTGATTCTAGATTATTTGGCATAACTGGTAGTGTAATAATAAATGGAACTAAAAGGGACAATGAGCTGTTTAGAAAGAATTTATCTTTCATTACACAAGACACTGACTTGCAGCCCTTTCTGACAGTCTCGGAAGCAATGAACTTTTCAGCGAATCTGAAAATTGGTAACAGTTTGCCGTACGAAGAAAAAAAAGAAAGGGTAAGATTAGATGGAAAAGTTTTCTGTGATATTTATAAACGATTTTGTTTATGTTATATAGGTCAAAGACATCCTGCGATCCGTTGGCATGTATGATGCTCGAAAGACTACTACGGCTAAACTGTCTGGAGGCGAAAAGAAGAGACTGGCCATAGCGTTGGAATTAGTTAATAACCCATCTGTGTTAATATTGGACGAACCAACAACGTAAGTCATACGTATTTATGTATTTGAAATGGGCATGTGTGCAAAAGAAATCGCTTATGGGTTTGTAGTCGAGTCGAGCTCGTGCGAAAGTCTGACACTGCAGCTTAAGCAAGCATTGCGCCTTATTCTCGGTTGAAAAGAACTAAGCAATCAATTGTCTGTCTATACGTTTTTGACGGTTCTTATGACTTATCTTGGGTATGTGCATTGTGCAATGTGTTTCTATCAATATTTATGGCAATTTCCTCGTTTTTCATTAATGCTTATGTTATTTTCCATTGAACATCTCAGATTTTTATTTCAATGGAAAACCACATTAGTTACCCAGGGACCAGATCACGTAAAATGAAAACGATCGAACGACATCGTTTTCACTAAAGCTGTCTCTATCATATATATGATGAAGAAGATAGACCTATTCGGTCGGTAACAGATAAAGAACTTGCCAAAGAAATTAAAGAAGTCATAATTATAAAAAAAGCCCAAGGGTTTGGTTTTATTACAGGAAAATGTTTGAAAAAACTAGCACAGATTATAAATGCTGCATTTAAGTTAAGAGAGATATGTTCCAAGCATGTGGAAAGTCGCAGAGGTAATAATGATACCAAAACCCGGCAAACCACCTTACGAGGTAACCTCATATCGCCCAACATCTATACTACTAATATAGTTCAAGTTATTCGAGAAAATGCCGGTAAAACTCCTGCAAAAAATAATTGACGAAAAATCGCTAGTCCCCCAATACACTAAATTGAATTTAGAAATAAGCTCAAAACAAATCAATAGAGCCGAAAGGCCTCGCAGCTAGTGCTCTCTTTCTTTTTTTAGCATGTGAATTTATTTATATGGTAATCAATTATAATAATAATAGAAATAAACACTCTACCATTGATCAGGTGCATACAATCACAGATAAAATCGAAAAAGCATTTGAAGATAATAAAGTTGTGCATTTGTACACAACTTGAACTTTGAGATCATTTTTTTGTTGTTGCACATGCTTCTAACATAACAATTTGTTCACAGCCACTAAGTGGTGAGGTAAGAGGTGTTAGGTAAGAAAAGCCGGTTTTTGTTTACATTTGTGCAAGTCGATTTTTTAATTAAATTCCGCTAAATAAGCAAATTGGCACACTGTGCTGTCGGAGTAGCAACAAAAGAGCTCCAAAGGGCAATAGACAATATCTCAGATTGGACAAAAAAATTACAGATTAGATTTAATGACCTAAGTCAGTGCATACTAATTTTACGTATAAAAAAGGACCACACATTCCAGTCTACATTAACAACAATGTCAAATATCTGGTCATGACTCTAGACGCTAAACTGCGTCGGAAAGCGCATGTAAAGAAAAAAAGAGACGAGTTGAACATGCGATACAGTAAAATGTATTGGCTTATTGAGAGATATTCATATTATGTCCAATTACAACAATAAGTTATTGCTATACAAGCAAGTTCTAAAACCAGTATGGATTTACGAGCTGCAGTTGTGGGCATGCACATCCCAAACAAAACAACGCTGATCTTCATAGAGATCTAAACATGGAAAAGGTTGAGAAAGAAGTTAAAAAAGTTGCCCAAAGGCACAGAAGTAGACTTCTTAACCATATGCTATCTTAAAAACGACAGAACTTTTAAATACCGACAATGTAATCAGGAGATTAAGGCGGGTAAAACCTCTAGATCTATAAGAGTTAGCTAAGATCAAGAAAGTAGATCAAAAAAGTATAAAAAACCGACAAACGGCAGATTTATGTTCTCAATTTGTTTAAAAGGAATTAAAAATAAATCGCCCATTAGTCGAACGCCTAGGTGCAATCCAATTCGGGATGACGAAAGTTGCAGTTCCCTCGGGATTTCTTTTTAGATCGGGTTAAAGTCCCTCATTATTGCAGAAGCAAGCCCTGTCCGGTCTTTAACCCACCTCGGCAGTGAAACGCACGGCAGCACTGCGTCCAAACTGTACCAAACATGACTGTAAAATTTTGTAAATGGTAAAATTTTGGGTTGAGCAAAAAAGTGGTAGAAGTCTCATCACTGCTGCAATGTCTTTCGATGATTTTTCCTTCCAGCGAACCTCCAAACGCAAAAAAAATTATTTGCAGCAATTAACCAGCTGGTTTATTACAAGCCCTATAGCTATAGGTAATGATACCAACTATACTGAATTTCCCAGTACAATACTGGGTTCAAGGTGCAGGTGTTTTATATAAAAAGGTGTTTTATATAAACACCTGCATTTCAAAAGTGTGCATCCTCCTCATAGAGATCAGAAAAACGGAAGCCCACATTTTTTCTAGAGAGCCCTCTGTAGTGTTATAACAGATTCATAATCTTATACACACTTCTCAAGTGTCTTTTCTATGTGTTTTTGTTTTTTTTTTGTTTCGCAGTGGGTTAGACAGCTCATACGCGAATCAGTGCATTTCGTTGCTGAAGAAACTCGCTATCGAAGGTCGTACCATAGTTTGCACTATTCATCAACCTTCAGGACTTGCAACCGGAATGTTTGATGCATTGTACGCCATTGCTGAAGGGAAATGCATTTACTCGGGAGGAACTAAATCTCTAGTTCCATTTTTGGCGGAGCTTGATCTGAAATGTCCTCAAATCTACAATCCAGTTGATTATCGTAAGTTTATTTAAATTCATCATCAGTGTTGTAAATGTCATACATTTTATGTATTCCCAAAATGAAGTCATGGAAATCGCAACAAACGATTATGGTAAACAAAACCATAGACTTGTGGAAAAGGTCAAAAATGGCTGCAACAAATCCTACAGACAGTTAAATAGTGCAGCTGACAATACCAAAAACTCAGGTATGTTCTCCCATTGAGTGTGTAATGTTTAAATTAACCAACAAAAAATTACTATATCGTTTCTTTAGAATCACTCCAATCTGAAATGAAATCCAAGCTGAGCCTTTCCACTCCAGATTTTGTGTCGGAAAAGATGTTACAAAAACTTAGTACAAAGGAGTATAATTCAGCCATAGATGTTAATCGCTATAAACCAAAGAAACCAACATTGCAAATCGATCCGAATAGGCTTTGTGATACATTATATGCTACACCACTATATCTTCAAATAACCATCCTACTGGAGAGAACTTTTCTAATAATATGGAGGGACAAATCACTCACACTAATGCGAATTGTTATACACTTGCTTATGGCGACTCTGGTTGGAGTGATATATTTTGGAATAGGAAATGATGCTAGCAATGCTTTAAATAATTTTCGTTATATTTTCTATACAATAATGTTTCTTATGTATACGGCATTTTCATCGATTCTAGTCAATTGTGAGTATAATCAGTATTATTTAATTTCTTCGATAGCCGGCATACTTTTAGTTTTACGCTATAATCTACAAGCTATAATCTAATACAATCACTAGATTGTAAGAAACACAACGAAATCGTTTATCAGACTGCTAACAGGTGGCACGACTAAAAAGCATTTTGTCTGATAAGAGTTGAAGGTCTTTCTTTTTTTTTTGCAGATCAAATTAGGCAGATAATAGACTAAAACGTAAATAAAGGTCAAACTTTATCGGCGGGTGTTATTCAACAACATGTTATACCGTCCAAAGAGAAACAACGACTGGGCATCCTACAAACAGCACCTAAGTCAGTCACTTAATGGAAAAACACCTCGAATTGACACCAGAGACAAACTAGATCATTCTGCCGAACTAGTCAGAGGCCCCTATTGTGGGTGTCGAGAGTTAATCGTTGATCGACAACTGTCGATCGATCCAGAACTGTGATTGTCGATTGAGATCGATATTTGTCGATTTGACAGTCGCTTGTAGTCGATTACAAATGTCTGATCGATGCTTTCTCTTGGAAGTGAACAAATTTTGTGCGTACAAATAGCTAAAATCAACCGACGCAATCAACAATTGTCGTGACGATCGCTGATCGACAATCACAATAAGGGCCAGATCTTTTCTTATCTCTGCCTTCGAGGAAAACTGCCCCCTAAATACCAAAAAGATTAAAAGAGAAACCGTCTGGTGGTGCAAAGATTTCGAAAAGCACAGATCTAGAGTAAGGGAACTTTTCAACAAAGCAAAACACAGTGGTTATTGGCAGACCTATTCTAATGATCTCACCAACTACAACAATGCGAAGATATATCCGACATATCTTCCAGCTGCCGACTCCATAAAGAATAACTCTGACTAACCCGTCACATTAGGAATACTTACCGATGAGAATGTCCTTCAGAATTACTTACTTATTTAGACGCGGCGCTGCAGTTCGGGGTGGACCTGCGCCACAACGAACAAGCCTCTCCAGTTAGCCCGATCTTTGGCTAACCGCCTCCAATTGCGCACTCCTAGTTGGTTGAAATTGTCTTCCACTTGTGCGCGCCACCTAAGGCGAGGTCTTCCTCTACTGCGTTGTCCCTCCGGATTGGAATCAAAGACTCTTCGGGCCGGAGCGTTAGTGTCTATGTCCTAGCCACCTTAGTCGAGTGATACGTACTTTACTGACCAGGGGTCGAATCGCCGCATCCGTGAACGAGCTATACGTTCACGGAAACAACCGATTTTACACTCGAAACAAAAACAAATTCCGGCACGTACTGCTCGTTTGCGGATGAGACGATTCAGCCCCAGGTCGATGTCGCTGTACAGCTCGTAGAGTTTTCTTTTAAATCTCCTCCTCCAAAGACCGTCAACGCAAACCTGACCGAAAATCACTCGAAGAATTTTGCGAACGAAACGACCAAGAAGTTCTTCATCCGCATTTGTTAACGTCCATGCTTCTGCGCCATAGCGCAGGACTGGGATGATGGAGGTTTTATATAGAGTCTCCTTAGTGTCTCTTGACACGGCCTTACTAGCCAGTTGCTTTCTTTGGAGGAAACATAGTTTGGCAAGCTGACACTTAAACTCTTACTTAAAACACACTGTTTCCCTCACACCAAACCTATCTCCACGACTCGAGCGGAGCTGCCTGCCGACGAGAGAAAACTGCGAGACATATTTGTAAATCCAATGCCATAAAATGGGCCATACCCTCCTTTAAGCTATATAAAGCAGTAGGCGATGACGGCATATTTCCGACACTACTACACCAGAGAAGTAATACGCTAGCACCTATCCTCCCCAAATTGTTCAGCTGTAGCCTGTCCGACGGGCACATACCGGGAGCCTGGCGAAAAGTCAGTTACAGTTAAATATCCACCTAAGATGGGAAGAAACTCAAAATCCTATCGCTCCATAAGACTCAAGCCTTTTATCCTTAAAAGCATTGAAAAACTAATTGATAGACACATAAGAGATAAAGCTCTGCCGACATTTCCGCATAGCAAGTCTCAACGTGCACTTAATGACTTAGTAACTAGGTTCCTTTAAAGGAGGCCGCAGTGCAGTGTGTCAATTTCAGTCAATTAGTTTTTAAGATACACCTAGAAGCAAAATTGGTCTTAGTGGGGTCGGACGGAAGAGCAGACAGACAAAAGAATTATATAATTTTTCCTTTTATATAACTTTTCCTAATTATTATTGATATACAACTGCAGCAACACTTAACGAATAAAATTTCTTTAATTTCTCACACAGTTCCACTGGAGTATCCCATTGTGACAAGAGAACATTTCAACAGATGGTATTCCCTACGTGCCTACTACATAGCTTTCACTCTCGCCGACATTCCAATTCAAATGATTTGTACGTCAATATTCATCTGTGTGTCATACACCCTTACGGGTCAACCCTTGGTCCTAATACGTATTTTATTATTCACCATAATCACATTTATGACGGCGCTAGTCGCTCAGAGTATTGGACTCACTGTCGGAGCTTCCCTGAATGTTATGGTAAGTAAATTGATTGCAGAAAAAAAAAAAACACCCAATCAAATTTAATTTTTCTCATAGCACGGAGCGATATTTGGACCGTTCTTTATCTGTCCATTCCTAGCATTTTCTGGATTCTTTTTACAGCAAAACGACGCTCAAGAATGGCTAAAGTGGATATTCAGTATATCATTTCTCAAGTACTCACTAGAGGGCTCTACATTAGCTATTTTCGGATATAATCGAACAAAAATGGAATGCAATCAGATCTATTGCCACTTTGCTAGGCCGACGACGTTCTTAAAAAATATCGGTATGGAAAATGGAAACTATGAAAATGCTATTCTATTTTTGTTCTTCCTGTTTGTCGTACTCCGGATAGTCGCCTTTTATATAATTTCATTTCGGATCAGAATATTTCGTTGAATTATTCTTAATATTTAAGAATGTTACTACATTATAGTTTATTTCAATATGAACTTGTGCAAAACACGTTGTTTAAAAAGTGTTTATTCGTATATAATTGTTTTTGTTAAGTTTTTTTTTTTTTCATGCATCACTTTTTTTTATCGGGTTTCTATTAGTAAAACAATTGGGGAAAATTGGCAACGAATCTTGTGAGTTTAATAACACATACAAAAGTATGAAAATCGATTTGAAAATAGACAGCAATGAAGCGCTCTGTTTGGGTATCTATTAAAGTACATATTTTTTTTAAGCAATGAGAATGAGAAATAATTTGAATTTCCAAACGATTGCAAACTCAGGAAAAATTCAGATTGATTGCTCAGATGTTATTCACTTAAGAAGCAGCATCTTGCAGTTTGATTTGTTGTTTGGTAAATAATATGGCACGTTTAAATTGTAGCTAACAACACTGAACAATTCAGTGTGATTTTTAAGTACTTACAGATTGTGCCATAAAGTTTACACATTGTTTGAATTTAATATGCTGTAATTAAAAGTCATCAAAGGTCTATTTAAAACAGATGTACTAACAACTTGTGACCCTCTCAGCATTATATTTCGAATGAAAATGGGAATTGACAACAAGAAGCATTTAATAGCCCATTGCGTATCCACTAATCTATTTAAATACAAAACCTGACCTTGGGGGTTGTTTCTCGCTATCATTCGTAAGAGGGAGTTATTATTTTGCTTATTCTCGGTACGAACTAGTTCAAGTTCATAGTTAAATTTACAACATTTTTGGCAGTTCTGAAGGCGCTAGGTTTAACTATCGACCTAAAATTAATTTCTTGAAAAATCCTTTCCCCTCCTTCTTCCATCTCTTTTCAGTTTAACCAACAAGCATTTTCTGTGATAACCTTAGTACCACAAACTACAGGTCTGTTCCTTTACTTTTGTAGTAAAAATGGAAAAGACTGTCAAAATGGCAGCGGTGGGGATGAAGTCTCTCTCAAAGGGAAAAACAAACGAAAAAGTTAGGGAACGCTTTTGTAGTAACTATGAAAAATGACAGATGCATTTCGGTTTTCCATAAATTGCATGTGAGTATGAATCCAAGTATATGGAAGAGTTTTACTGACTGAACTACATGCATTCGAGAAGAAAAAAAAAGCTACATTATTTTCCCGCCTTCTGATACCATTTTCATACCAATTTGTTTCGCATATCGAAGGAAATCAGAGACAAAAGCAAATAGCCGTTACACGCACTTCAAATCAAATTTTAAATCATCTGTCAATTTTCAGGCGACTGACAGTTGTTTCAATTCTTACGCAAAGAAATTTGTTGAGTAAAAAATAGTAAGATTCGCAATGGAGGGGTAATATCTTGCTCTCTCGATGCCGCTCTCTTTTACGAATTTTTCAAGTTAGGGAACGACATTGAGTAAAAATTCGTAAAAATTCGTAAGAATTAGTAAAAACTCGTAAGATTTAAAAGTAAAGGAACAGACCTTACATATAATAGACCGCCGGCTGAGAACATAAAAGAGAGTTCCATTAGGTTCAGTTTTGAAATAAAAATCCCCTACTCTTTTTATACCCTCCACAGGAAGGTATAGCCCGTCCCAAAGCAAAAGAAAGATCCCAACATGTGCAGTAGCACTTTATTTAAGGTACATTTTTTTCTCTTAAGGATTTTTGATCGCATGAAATTGTTAATGCTTTTCTCTACTTTATCACAAAGTATACCGAAAATTGCATTTCAACCCTTTTTAATACATAGTGGGTTTCACGCTGTACTCAGAAATCTGGCTTTTATTACTAAACACACATAGCTACTTGAGAAGTGCAACACCCAGCAAATTTCCCTCTTCTTTAAGGTGGGTAAATTTGTATCTTTTGCATAAGCCAACGACACGGTGCTGTGCAGCTGCTGTGTTGATAATCAGTCATGTCTCCTCGATCGAGAGAGATGTCTTCACAAGTAGGGATGCTTGTTGTTTGAAATGCGCACATAGTTGTTTTGTTGTCGCTAAGAGAATAAAATCCCTGATGTGAAGAGACCTGCGCAAGAAGTTTTCACTTAAGTTGGGACGGGCTATATATTCACTTTGCCATTACATTTGTAACGCCAAGAAAGAGTCACCGGAGGCCCCATAAACCAATATTAGACCCATGTATCTCTCTCTGTCTGTTAAATAGCATCTTAACGATTATATAATAATACATTTTACAAAAGCACTAGCTACCAGGGCTTGCGGCTTGTATATAAGTAAAAGGAAGTATAAAAATAAAGATAATAGATATTATGCATGTATGGGGCTGTCGGGGAATCTTGGGCAACCATATCGTAGACCGAAGAAACCTCGACAGCCCCCACATACGTACATAAAAGTTTTTGTTATTTTTTGTTATTTGCACATTCAATTTTGACTTTTGATAGAATTTCATATACATTTTTAATGGGCCTCCGCAGACGAGATTAATTCTGCCGGCAGAAAACCGTTTTTATACCATACTTCGAGCGCACACGGGATGATTTCTGCCGGCAGAAAAATTATATAATGAACCCCTTTTCATTGTGTAGTATTATTTTCACAATTGAAATACATATTTTGAAAGTTGTGTATGTATTAGTTTTATGCCTTGTTCAACCGCTCAAACTCGGCAGAACATTTTATTCCGTTTGTTTGCCCTCACTTCAATCCCCTCGCCTACAAAATCGGTTTTATGCCGGCAGAATTAGTCTCGTGTGCGGAGGCCCAATGTTTATAATAGAAGAGTTGATAAAACGTCAATTAATTTTTTATTAAAAAGTGATTTACAAAGATCGTTTATTTTGGAACAGTCTGAGATAAGATGTTTCAGCGTTAAGATATCGTTGGACTGGCAGAGATGACAGGTTGGAGGGTTTTCTTTCTTAAGGAGATGACTATGAGTTAGCTGGGTATGGACAAGACGGAAACGTAGGAAGTATTTGTTCATCTCGATGGATGTTTCTGTTGGGTACATATTTTTTTTCACCCATAGGGTTTAAGGACGAGTAGTGGTGGATGTATGAGTTCCATTCTTCTTTTCTTTTGTGTTCCCAGTATTTGTTGACTTCATTGAGAAATTCTCTTTTCGTAGGTGGAAGTAGAGTAATGTTTATATGTTCAGAAGCGTTTTTGGCTGCTTGGTCTTCAAGGTCGTTCCCTTTGATGCCTGAGTGTCCTGGAACCCAGAGGATCATACGTTTTTTCTTATTCTTACGGATGTTTTCTCTAATTTTAATAATCAATGGAGTGCGGTTGTTGATATTCCCAATGGCATTTAAAGTGGACAGGCTGTCAGAGCAAATAACGACGTTTTTAGCTATGGTGATGGCTATAGCTGGCTGTAGCTTTGAGGATTTAGTACGCTTCTGTGGAGTATATTGAGAAATAATTTGGTAATCTCACAGCATAAATAACGTCACCTCACCACTCTCAGAGACAACTGCAAGTCCTGTGCTATTATCAGACTTAGAGCCATCTGTATACAGGATATCCCATGATGAAGTTCTGGGGCCGAATCGTCGCATCCGTCAACGAGCTATACGTTCACGGAATCAACCGATTTTACACTCGAAACAAAAAACAAATTCCGGCACGTATTGCTCGTTTGCGGATGAGACGATTCGGCCCCTGTATTTGTCTATAATACCATGAAAGAGTTTCAAGTAAGTTACTTTGTTTGTTGATTCCTTTTTGAATGTTGACATATTGGTGTTTACGATGTCACTTGATAGGATCCATGGAGGGATGTTTTTGAGTGTAATTGTGTTGATTATTGGAGGTATTCCAATACTTCTAGCAGCGTTAAGGGCAATGTATATAGTAGACGGGAATTTTGGTGTTTTTTTTTCAGAGCAGACTCTTTTTAGCATCAACAACAACACATTCGAAAGTGGTATGTAGTTTGTAATAATCTCCCCAGCAGATGGCTTTGGAAGTCGACGAATTTATGGCAACACACCTCTTTTGCCTTACGAAGTTTTATGATTTTGAATTAAGAACTTGTATGTTAGGTACACGCAGGACGTAAGTAGACACAGTCACTTTGGTAGGAATGATAGCTATTTCGAACTACACCACTAATTCATCTTCAGACTACTTTAAGTGATTGTTTGAATAGTTTTGAATTCTGACAGTCAATTCTCCGTATATATCCTTGGGAAGACACTTCTGTTTTCCCCTGTCAGGAAGTGAACTTGCACCTCGATTTTTCTCAATTGACCAAGTGACTACCACTTGCGCTAATTGAGCGACGAGTACAAGCACGCCAACTGGTGATTAGAACGGAGGAGAAGACCAACTTCTGTGCGTTGTTGTTGCTACGAAGTGTTTTTGTTCATTGTCGTTCTCTCGGTTTTCTTCGCCTCTTCCTCTCTTTTTTCGCAAGCTGTGAGATTTTCAACAGATTCATACAAGTAGAGAGGCTATTATTGGGAAGAATTCGTTGGCTAATACCCAGTTCGTTTTTATTCGACCTAGCAACTATGTGGAACTGTTACGCCAATAATTTTCTTAAGCTTATTTAAAATGTACACCGACAATATAAAGTTACAATTTAAATAAATGTGCCATAACATTTCGTCTTTATTAAACTGCAAAGTGTTTTTTTTTTAACGAGCAAGTAATCTATTCCAAAGAGGTAAGAAAATAAAATTAGGATTTTCTTTAGGACATGTACACACAATACAACGAAGATGCATCAATTTTGTTCCAACAAAAAAAAAAAAAAAACAGTTTTCCTTATTTGTGAATTTTTTTAAAGACAAATAAACTTCTTAAAAAGTTACCTTTCAACATGTTAACCATTGTCATGTTAAATTTTTATAGAAATTAAGATTTTTACCAAGAACAGACCGTAGTGGTCTCAAACTTGGGTATCTACAGTTGCTTCCACTTTAAAACAATAGATGGCGTTAATGAGTTTGCTAAATTTTATTGTAAAATGCCACCTTGCGGTAGATTGAATATATTTGTATATATATAATCGGCCCTAGCGAGGTATCCGTCGGAACGGAAAATTCTCCGATTTCATACGAATCGGAGGATTTTTGCTTGGAGGTATGCTTCGGAAGACCTTTTCGGAACTTTTTTCCGACAAATATGCAACGCACACTGGCGTTTTGCGTTTCAGTGCGATCAAGTGCGTTTTTACTGATATTTTTGACAGCTTCATACGAATTTTCTTCCGATATGCTCCGACAGGAATTTGTTGCGGAATTTGTTTACGATTTGCAGTAAAGTGTTGATAAATGAAAGCAATAAAGAAAAAAAAACTTTTAATAAAGTAATTGGTTGTATTTGTTGTTTAAATTTGTGTTTCCAGGACAAACACAAACGGAAAAACAAGCACTAAATAGGAAAACCCCGATGTACCACGAAACAACATCATGTCAAATCAATGCATCGTCGCATTTTATTTATTCTTTCCGAAGGCGGATACCTCGAATGTAATTTTAGTCTCCGACGGAGTATGCGTTGCGGAGAATTCTCCGTTCCGACGGATACCTCGCTAGGGCCGAATATTTTTTTTTTTGTAAAAGTTAACTTGAACAACTTTGTACCCAGCTTCGATTCAATCGCGGGAACACAAACTGTCACCATTATGTCATTCCGTGGCAAGTGAAAATGTATTTTCTATTTCCGGTAACAGCCAATCTCTCTAATGAATTCCGTTCCATTATAAAATTCGCCTTTTGGTTAACGGAACAAGAACTTTCTTGCTATTCTGAATTTTCTAATTTTTAAATCGATCTTGAGACTAGGTATGTACATATTTTTTACATAATTTCTCTGGTGGATGTGAATTTGTTTTTAAATCAGCGATGTCGAAATGTATATTGAAGAAAGTAATATTTTATAAATGTTTTCTAGAGCTAACCAAAATTAGGAAAATTTACTAGAAAATTGTGCCTGTACAATAATTTTTAAATTTTTTATCAATTGAAGTTAGTGTGATAATGTAATAAAGATGCTAGTTTGTATAGGAACCGTTTTACTAATAATGTAATCTAATATGTAAGAAGATAAACAAATAGATTTAGAATATTCTCAAAGAGGAAATATCTTCTGGGCAATGTCATATTTTTAGTCACGTAATAAGAACAAAAAAAAGGATGGGAAACACGATTTATGTACCTAAATAAGAAAAGAGATTTTTGCAAATGCATTATAAAACATTATGATTTTTTTTTTAAATAAACTCGACAACGAAATATGTACAGAAGTTGTTTTTCTTTTTTTGTTAAAAGTATAAAGTAAAGTTTGTGTTTACATGGTCCTCAACTGGGCGGTCACGGAAGTAATGAGAATCGGCAAACAGTCCGATTCGCTTTTCGTTTTCTTTAAGTTTTTCGAAGAAGTTTTCATTTGCCGGCAAGTTAATGCGAGAGTGCCAGGCGATACGTTTTTTTGGGTCAAATGAATAAATTGTATGTGAATACATAGAAGAGCAATATGCAATTTAACGGTTGTGGATCATAAGAGCTCACAGAAGAAGAATACGCGAAATATGGATTTGTCGAAAACGACTTTTGTCAAGGTTTTGAAAATGAAAATAAACAGCAAATTTTTCACCAAAAACAAACGCCTGCATGTTTGTGTGCGTTCTTCCATTTAAAAGAAATAAATTTTGTTAAAAAAAACCGAAATGCTCAAGGCCCTAGGTGAAGAGGGAGTCAAATGGCTCTCTCGTGTCATTAAAGTGCACTGGGAATGCGGCGAAACTCCCAGGGATTGACAGATTGGGGTGACTGTGCTCCTTTTCAAGAAAGGGGATAAAAGAGATTGCTCCAATTGCAGAGGTAAATGATTTTTAAGTCTCCCCGGATAAGTTTTTGTCAAGGTGCTGGAAAGAGCTGTGGTCGGGGCACGATTAGGAGATGAGCAGAGCGGCTTTCGTTCCGGCAGAAGCACAGTTATTCACTCTCAGAATGGTACTTGAGAAGGCTTGGGAGTATGCTACACCTGTTTACGCATGCTTCGTAGATTTGGAGAACCGAGTCCCTCGAGGTAAACTCTGGAGTGTATTGCAGCAGTATGGAATTGATGGTTCTCTCTTGAGAGCCATTCAATCGGGTTCGGGTAAACGGCGTTAAATCAATACCTTTAACCGTGGCCGTTGGACTTCGTCAGGGGTGCGTCTTGTCTCCTCTCCTTTTCATTACTTATATGGACTGGATGTTACAACGCAGTCTTGGCGAGAAACGTTTCGAATTGGGAGATCTGAGAATAAGTCATTTGAATTTTTCTGTAATAATATGTAATTTAAGAACGGATTCTGGTTGCACAATAAGAAAATCCTTCCCTAGTGGTTTTTGGGTGAAGAGCGATGTCGAGCTCGAGGACCAACATCAAACAAAGTGGAGAACAGTGTAGCGTAAAGTACAACCAAACATAAACGAATTGGTTACCGAAGCTGAGAAAGCTGCGTGCAGTTCGATAGGAACGGTCAAATGCCGATGGTTGCTCGATGAATATGACTTAGATGGATAGTCGACCTTCCAAGACATTTCCACATTTCCCTTGGTATTTCCATAAACTTTCCCATTTATCTGTCAAAATGCTTTGAATGTTGTTATTATTTTGTTCAAATAATAGCGCGAACTTTAAATAAACAAGTAAATTGGATATTAAAACAAAAATGTTTTCGTTCGGTGTGTATTTAAATGCTGAAAGGGATGAAGTCGATGTGTTTTCGAGTTTAAATGTACAAGGGAAATTAATAAGAAGTGGTTCATCCCCGTTGGATCTTCCGCACAACGAGTAAGATTAATTTGTTTTGAAAACGGATAAAAGTGCATATATATGAGTTTTTTTTATCTTAGATATGTGCTGGAAAATATAAAAGACGAATTTCCAAAGCGAAGAAGTATTGCAACGCCCATAATATTAAAACTAGTGTTGCTAAGCTTTGGTTGCCTTCGGGTCTGTGCTGGTATGCTAGTTTCCCTCCTTAGCTCGTCGGTGGTCGTGGGACTTGACCCTTTGTGCCTTGCAACAAAAAAAATTGTCATACCAGACTTGCGTCGAGGTGTTTTATGACGCTGCGAGATAATTTTTCTTTTACCCTCCCTACCTTTGGCTACCACTCTCGCCTAAGTAGCCCCTTATGCCGCCATCTTTCACCTCCTACTCCGAACCATCCTTCCCTATCCGCACTTCCTCATCCTCTTACGCCCTTTTTAGTTCTAACGCATATTTATCTTTTTGAACCAATTCATAATTTATTCATTATTGAAATTTTTAATTTAAATTTTACTTTAACTCGAATAAAAAAAAAACTCTATGTGACTATTATGACTATTTATACTAACGCGAATGAAACGAAAAATTTAAATACAATTAACAATTACGAAAACGCGAATGAAACGGATTTTGAAATCAAAAAGTAATTTGTGTGTATATATTTATGTGTTTGTTATTTGTTCTTTTGTTCTATGTAGGTATTTTGTGTAGGTATATTTTTTTTCTGTCGCAATATTGTGGGGTGGTATAACCATATATGGCACTGGCATATATCTATGTATACCTCACTTGCGACACGGGAATTATTTATGTCGTTTTTAAAAAAAATCACTTTATATATACATATATATTATATAGTTAGAGTTTTAATTTGACTCACCGTACTCTATACGAAAATCCGCAACTGTTGATCCAATGGCCACTGCATCAAGGTTGGGTGTGTTTGCGATGTACCTTTTGTACCTATTTGGATTCGCGCAAAAAGATTCAAATTAATATATATATATATATGGGAGAAAGTGATTATATTCCCTTACCTTCACGCTTTTCTTATTAAAAAAAATACTAAATATGTACACACTATTACTAACAAAATTTACAATTAGAAATAATTTAACAAAAAAGGAATTTGACAAATTAAAATAATTTAACAAAAAAAAAGGAATAAAAAAAATGTATAAAGCTTCTTGTCCTGGGCTGGGTTTCGAACCCGGGTTGGTGATATTTTGATGTCTCCGCACAATTCGTGACGCCTTAACTCGCACGGCCAAAGGCGGTGTTGGGGATTGGAGCTCCAATTAACCTCCAACTGCTCTTGTGGCTGTGGCTTGGCTGTTAATGATGGCGAATAATTTTTGGAGTAATGGCGGTTGTGTCGCAATAATTGCTTATTTAAATCGTTTTTCGATTTTCTCACAATCCAGGCTTTAGGCTTCTAGGTTTAATTTCGGACAGCGCTCTTTATGCAGAAGCGCTGCCGTTTAATTCCGGATTATTTTCGCCTAAATCTACACAGAGAGATCAGTATCAGTACCTACTTTGTCTAATCTATCCATTTTATTAATTGCAATATGTACCTGAATTTGTATTTGTTCCAGCTTACTTGTTTTTTTTAACTATCTAGCACTGTTTAATTTGTCTTTTAAATAAAAAAAAGGGCTGCACTTTTGATCAGTAACAGCTATACTTTTTACTTTTATTTGAACTCAACTTCAACAAGAGTATAATGGCGTTTGTACGGCCAAGTTAAAATTTAAAATGACTATTAGCATTGCTAGCCGTTAATTTGAACGGCTTTCTGGAAAGCTTGGCTTTCTGGAAATCGTTTTTAAGCAGCAGTTATAATTTGTCTCTTCTCTCACAGCTTACAAAAAAAACAAGTCTACAACTTCGAGTATCGATCTCCTCGAAGTGTGTTCGATTGTGAATTGTCGAACAGTTCTGTTACAAATGGGCTTTGCGTTTTGTTTACATTTTACAATATGTCATAACAAAATTGCAAATTGGAACCCACGCGTTTTCGGTGCCGTAAAAAGTGAAAAATCTTTTAATAATCGTATTCGTTTAATGTTTAAACAAATAAAAATACCTTTATTGAAATGCTAACGTGGGTACGAACCTACTTTATAGCCGGGCAACAACATCAGATAAGTGAAATGTGGTATTGAAATTTTCGAAGTGATTCTTTGTGTTGTTTTCATTTATCTTTGCAGTTAATTTGCAATTATTGGCGTATATCTTTCGCATGGAATATACCGATGAGTTTGCCGGAAAGATTTTCAAGTTCGTACATACAATTGCCGACAGTACGACGGACTCGGGACTTTAAAAATTTCGGGAGCAACTTTGCGTTTTGGCCTTGGACGAAGTTACTTTGTGCAAAATTTCTGTGGAAAACTTCTTGTCCAACTTTAAAGAACGTTGGCCTTGAACGTGTATTGTACGTATTCATCGACCTTTCGTGAGCTTTTAGCAAATTCTTGGACAACTGTGATCGTGCAAGTGCCACATTGGTTTCGCGAGACGTGACAATCATTTCAGGATCCTGCAGTGCCCTCAAGTTACGAAGTATTTTGTACGACGAACCGTGGGTGATCATGTTTTGCCCGAACAAGGCATAATATGGTTGACATCCTATGGAGTCATGCATATCAGCGCGTAACGCACACGCTATACTGGATAAGTGTATGTCCCAGTGGTCTTGTTCGTCGGATATAAATACTCGCAACTTGTTTAGGATACTGCGGTTGACTCTCTCTGAAATATTTGCCTGTGGTGAGTACAGAGCTGTACGAACGTGCTGCACGCCATAATTGTCCAAAAACTTGCTAAACTCAACAGACACAAATTGCTTGCCGTTGTCCGAGTGTACGAATTCGGGTGTACCAAACCCATGGAATACCTCGGACTCTAAAAATCTAATTATGTTCGTCGAAGTTGCTTTAGGCAGCGCTTTTAGGAAGGTGTACTTCGTGAAGTGGTCAACAGCAATGAAGATGTAGACGTTACCTCGTTTTGTGCGCGGATATGGACCGAGCAAGTCCACATAGAGCCGCTGCATTGGCCGCTCTGAGACGATCTGCTTTACCATTGGAGGACGAAGAGTTTTGTTTGGCGCCTTTGTGGTTTTGCATACTTCACACCGACTCACAAATGCTCTGATATCGTTAACCATTTTTGGCCAATAGTACTTCTCGCGAACTCGTTCATAAGTTTTTGAAAAGCCACTATGGCAACAGAGTTTCGAGTTGTGATACATCTCGATAACATTTTGAGTCAAGGTGTTCGGTATCCACAAACGCCACAAAGAGTCTTCGTTTCCAAGCGCATCGCTTCTAAATCTAACTCTTTTGTATATATATTTGTCGGATACAACTAGATCTGGAAGCGAGGCTTGATTTTTGACGATTTCCTCTTTAAGAACAGTATATTCCACAGAATCGAACTCAGGCGAGGTAAGGTCTACTTCTTCACCTATATCTGTGACCGAAATTTCTTCCATGTCTACTCGTGACAGGGCATCCGGCACTACATTTAGCGAACCCTTGCGATGTTCGATGGAAAAGTCGAATCGCTGGAGTTCCAGACTCCATCTTGCTAATCTACCACTCAAATCCTTAAGCGACATAAGCCACTTGAGACTTGAGTGGTCGGTAACAATACGAAATTTGGAACCCTCGATGTAGGCGCGGAATTTCCTGACACTTAAGACAGCAGCGAGACACTCAAGCTCTGTCACGGTATAATTCTTCTGGGCCTTATTCAACTTCTTCGACATAAACGCTATTGGTTTTTCGTTGTCATCTTCGTCAAGTTGGAAAAGGACTCCCCCTACTCCCTCAGATGAAGCGTCACACTGGATGGTGAAACCCTTTTTAAAGTCCGGTTGGGACAACACAGGAGCAGAGGTAAGTGCTTGCTTCAACTTTTCAAATGCTTCTCGGGCAGCAGACGACAACTCAAAGTTCTTTTTCTTTTTTTAGGCAATCAGTAAGTGGAGCTGCCAGATCGGAATAATTTTTAATAAAACGTCTGTACCATCCCGTCAGACCAATAAATCTCCGAACTTGTCTCGGTGTTTTCGGAATCGGAAAGTTAATCATCGCCTCGACCTTTTCAGGGTTGGTTTTTAGCGTGCCCTGACCGACGATATAACCAAGATACTTGATCTCGCGCATGCAAAACTTACTCTTACTGAGGTTGATGGTTAAATTCGCCCTACGTAGACAGGAAGCCACTTCTGCCAGTACTTGAACATGCGTGTTGAAATCCGCCGAACATATTAACAGGTCATCCAGATATATAAAGACATGTTCCCGGAGTCGTGCAGGAATCACACGATCCATAAGGCGACACATCCTTTGTGCGGCATTGCATAACCCGAACGGCATAACTGTGAACTGGTACAGTGGCCGTCCAGGTACAGCAAATGCCGTTTTCTGTTTTGACTCTTCATCAAGGGGTATTTGCCAAAATGCATCCTTAAGGTCGAGCCCCGTGATGAAGTATGTGTCCTGCAGACGACTAAGAAGACCGTCAATATGTGGCAGCGGATATGCGTCTTTTTTCGTCACGCTGTTCAACTTCCGACTGTCCAAGCAAAGGCGTACTTTCCCTGGCTTCCTGACTAGCACTATAGGGGAACACCAAGGTGAGTTACTTTCCTCAATAACCCTCAGCTCTAACATGCGATCAAGTTCTTTATAGACCTCTTCCTGCCGCACCGGAGACAAGGGATAGTGCCTAGATTTTATGGGCACAGCGTCGCCGACGTCGATCTGATGGGTTTCAAGATGCGTATGACCGAGTCCAAAGTCAACGAAATTGGGAAATTGTTTCTTCACCGATTCTAGCTGGGTTTTCTGTGCTGAGGTGAGTAGCATAAAGCTTGGTTCTTCGATCAACTTCTCAGTTTCGCTAACCGGTAGGACTGGTGCATCTATTTCACTAATATTGGGAACTAAACAGAACTCCTTCCAGAAATTCATGCCGAGATATATCTTCTGAGCCAGCTTCGGAATTAGGTAAAAAGTAATGGTCTTGGTGATGCTGTTAAAAGTCGTTGGGATCTCACAATATCCTACAATATCGTGAGAGGTACCATCCGCTGTCTTAACGAAGTTCGTATACGGCATCACTTTGATCCCATTCCTTTCCACAAACTCGAAGCACGACTCGCCTAGCACAGAGATGGATGCGCCGCTGTCTAACAAACCAAGAACTTGTTCGTTTTTCAACTGCAAACTCGCATACATCCTGCCATCTGTTTTTGACGATAATATGGTCTCGACAATGATTTTCTGGAAGTGTTTCCGCTTTTGAAACCTTTCCCGGCATTTTTGAATATGCTTGCCAGCAGTTTTGTTTCCCATTATCTGGGAGCGTAGCTTATAATAGTTTTGCTTCCTTTCATGAAGCGATTTTAACGCATATGTCTTACTCGGGTGATTTTCAATTCGCATATCTGGTCTTTGTAAAATAGTTAGAGGTTCACTCTCATGGACCTGTTCTAAGTTCTGTGAAACCGTCTCAGCTCTTAATTTGTTGTCTCGGGGAAGTTCCTTAGAGAACGACTCTCCCCGACTCTTCTGTCGTTCCCTGGGCGGTTTCCCTGATGCTTAGAACACTCCGGGGTACTAACACCTTTTTCGCCACAGAGAAAGCAAAATAGTTGGCGATTGTGTGATGGACACTGGTAGAAGGTGTGTCCCTGCTGATCGCAATTCCAGCATACAAGTGTAGCGGCTGGTGCTCGATTATATGATCGGCTGAAAGCTGCAACTTCTTCAACAGGCTCTTCCGCCTCTTCTTCCAAATGGATCTCATGAACCGTTCTCTGAGATGTTATGCGCCTAGATAGAAAACGCTCAGCATCTCTACCTTTATCTCTCAGCTGTTCAAGGCTCTTGATATCAGCTGCCAGTAGAATTTCACCCAGCTTTTCCTTGGCGTTATTTCTGACGATTTCTATGAGCTTCTTCGAGTCGAAAGGCTCATTTAAACGGTCGTTAAGACGCACAATTGCATCATAGAAATCGTCAAACGATTCCTTAAATGACTGCCTACGTGTGAGCAAGCGCATATAGACATCGACATCGTTCTCTTTCCGGCCGAATTCCTTCTTCATGGCAACTTTAATATCCCCAAGCTTCGCGTTAGGGTTTTTTCGTAAAAACGTCCAAAACCAGGTATTTGCCTTACCGGCCAATAAGGTATGAAAGTTGGCTGTTATTTGCTCATCGCTGTAGGATGAAGAAGCTTGAAGACGGTCGACTTTGAAGAGGAAATCGGAAATACTTTCGGTGCAGTCGAATTTGATATTCCACCTGTCCAATCGACAATTCCCGGATGTGCTAGCATTCGATGGAGTTGGCGTCGCAGAAGTCGATTGCTGCACATATATAGGATTGGACATAGGTGGAAGAACTGTCGCTTGTCTGTCCTCTACGCTGCTCACAAATTGGGAGTTGGGATTAACATTAACGCCAAGACTAGGCTGTTGCGGTGGCTGGTTTCGGTTCATACTGTCCATCTTTGCTAGGACATTGTTCATGAAGATGTCCATTTGTTGGAATAGACGAAGTTGATTGATTGTCAAAGATCGCTCAATCTTGTCTGACAAATCGTTCATGTTCTCGGTTCGAACAGTCTCAGAAGCTGCTGCATTTGTACCACTATTGACGACAATAGGGTTTGGGTGGTTGTTATTACCCATTTGGTCAGCATTATCTATAAATCCACCAAAAGCACCTGTACATTCAGTTTCATTTGTAGGAATTGGAACAGACTGATTACTGTTAGCCATATTTGGCGAATTTTCTGTGTCACTTGCAGTGGTGTTTGGTGAACTGTCAAAGCTCAAACGATTAATTGACTTGTGAAAACTTTCAAAGTCTGTTTCTAATGTATTGAGACTAGTTGTCTCTTTTCTACAAGTAGAGCGTGTGACAGGACGACCTGGGGTCTTACTCATACTATTGAAATAAAAAAATATACGACAAGCAAGCACAAGGAAAACTCACAAAAATAAATAAAAAGATATATATAAAAAATAAATAAATAAATAATAACGAAGTAAAATTATCAACCAAGGTGATGTGACAAACGAAGCAATTAAACTGACTAATTTTCATAAATTGGCTAAGGATTCGGATTACTGGCGGAGGAAGGACGAAAACTTCGAAAGTGAAAGACGGCAAAGTTCTACGAGCCGAATAAACAAAAAAAATGTAAAACAAACTAAAATACGGTTAAAATTGGTATCTTTACTTTAAATTGTATCTGAAACTAACTAACTTTCTTCTGTTTCAGGACAGTAACATACAAACTAGTTGCTTGCACTGGACTCCGAAACTAAATTTGGTATTGATGGAAGGATCTACATGCAGACTCATCCAGCCGAATCGCAAGTGTCTCTTCTCATCAGATTCTAATATATGTTTATAGTTTATTCTCACATCTGAACATCGATGTCGCTATAGAGACGGCTTACATCATGACTCAGACATCCGAAAACTATAAAATTGATTTGGATTGGCTTTCATCATCGCAACGCGATGCTAAGGCTGTGCCTCAGTCACCGGGACTTATGATGAAAACCAAAACCAACAAAAAAAAATAAAAAAAATGTAAATGAAAAAATCAAAATAAAAGATGAAGTGGCTCAACAAAAATTCTTTGTAACTATTGCTAGCTACTTCTAATTCCTGCCATAAGGCAGTCACACGTTGTGGGCGCCATTTTGTTGCTAAGCTTTGGTTGCCTTCGGGTCTGTGCTGGTATGCTAGTTTCCCTCCTTAGCTCGTCGGTGGTCGTGGGACTTGACCCTTTGTGCCTTGCAACAAAAAAAATTGTCATACCAGACTTGCGTCGAGGTGTTTTATGACGCTGCGAGATAATTTTTCTTTTACCCTCCCTACCTTTGGCTACCACTCTCGCCTAAGTAGCCCCTTATGCCGCCATCTTTCACCTCCTACTCCGAACCATCCTTCCCTATCCGCACTTCCTCATCCTCTTACGCCCTTTTTAGTTCTAACGCATATTTATCTTTTTGAACCAATTCATAATTTATTCATTATTGAAATTTTTAATTTAAATTTTACTTTAACTCGAATAAAAAAAAAACTCTATGTGACTATTATGACTATTTATACTAACGCGAATGAAACGAAAAATTTAAATACAATTAACAATTACGAAAACGCGAATGAAACGGATTTTGAAATCAAAAAGTAATTTGTGTGTATATATTTATGTGTTTGTTATTTGTTCTTTTGTTCTATGTAGGTATTTTGTGTAGGTATATTTTTTTTCTGTCGCAATATTGTGGGGTGGTATAACCATATATGGCACTGGCATATATCTATGTATACCTCACTTGCGACACGGGAATTATTTATGTCGTTTTTAAAAAAAATCACTTTATATATACATATATATTATATAGTTAGAGTTTTAATTTGACTCACCGTACTCTATACGAAAATCCGCAACTGTTGATCCAATGGCCACTGCATCAAGGTTGGGTGTGTTTGCGATGTACCTTTTGTACCTATTTGGATTCGCGCAAAAAGATTCAAATTAATATATATATATATATGGGAGAAAGTGATTATATTCCCTTACCTTCACGCTTTTCTTATTAAAAAAAATACTAAATATGTACACACTATTACTAACAAAATTTACAATTAGAAATAATTTAACAAAAAAGGAATTTGACAAATTAAAATAATTTAACAAAAAAAAAGGAATAAAAAAAATGTATAAAGCTTCTTGTCCTGGGCTGGGTTTCGAACCCGGGTTGGTGATATTTTGATGTCTCCGCACAATTCGTGACGCCTTAACTCGCACGGCCAAAGGCGGTGTTGGGGATTGGAGCTCCAATTAACCTCCAACTGCTCTTGTGGCTGTGGCTTGGCTGTTAATGATGGCGAATAATTTTTGGAGTAATGGCGGTTGTGTCGCAATAATTGCTTATTTAAATCGTTTTTCGATTTTCTCACAATCCAGGCTTTAGGCTTCTAGGTTTAATTTCGGACAGCGCTCTTTATGCAGAAGCGCTGCCGTTTAATTCCGGATTATTTTCGCCTAAATCTACACAGAGAGATCAGTATCAGTACCTACTTTGTCTAATCTATCCATTTTATTAATTGCAATATGTACCTGAATTTGTATTTGTTCCAGCTTACTTGTTTTTTTTAACTATCTAGCACTGTTTAATTTGTCTTTTAAATAAAAAAAAGGGCTGCACTTTTGATCAGTAACAGCTATACTTTTTACTTTTATTTGAACTCAACTTCAACAAGAGTATAATGGCGTTTGTACGGCCAAGTTAAAATTTAAAATGACTATTAGCATTGCTAGCCGTTAATTTGAACGGCTTTCTGGAAAGCTTGGCTTTCTGGAAATCGTTTTTAAGCAGCAGTTATAATTTGTCTCTTCTCTCACAGCTTACAAAAAAAACAAGTCTACAACTTCGAGTATCGATCTCCTCGAAGTGTGTTCGATTGTGAATTGTCGAACAGTTCTGTTACACTAGCAGCAACGCTTCGATTTCTTGCTGAAGGATCTTATCAAAAGAGCATTGGGCAAGACACGCACATCGGACTGGCGCAACAAACCTTTCGCCACAAACCAGTAAGAATAGACCGCCGACTTCCCGTACACCTACCCGATTCCCCCCGGAAAGAATTTCCCTGTCTGTGAATACGTGTAAATGTCAAAATTAATGGCGGCAATGTTTTTCTATGCAATACCATGCGACCAGGATTTTTCAAGTATGCGTGCGTTAATGGCGCCCCTTTGATTTTGTACAGCACCAATACATGAAAAATCCTGGTCTCGCCGGCAGCTTGTAGGCAAAGTCCGTTATGTGGGAGGAGTCGACGGTCTATTCTTACTGGTTTGTGCCTTTCGCCAGCTGGTCGTGCTCTTTCATAAATTGAACTAGTTCATAAATGAACTGTACAGTTGTTGTAGTTTGTTTTTCTGCCCTAAATGCAAAGAAAATACAAGAAATCACAATATTTTTCGCTGTCGTTTTGTTACTTACATTTTTTTTCCACCATGCAAATGCACCGCTGACATCTTCATTCGCCATCAAAACATCTATCGCATTTCACGTCGATAAATGACGTTCGCATTTGCATAGTTGCGCGAATGTAATAGAGCGAAGTGCGATAGTCTTCGCCGGCGAACTGAATAGTACCAAAATGCGAAATCGAATAAAAATGCGCTTCGCCGCGAAGTGCATAGTTAGCCCCCTGTATGCGAGGAGCAAGCGAATGGAAGAGCTGATTCAACAGGGAACTCTACGAGCTCCCAAAATGTGTATAGATCCTAAAAAGCACGTCGTCATAGAGCGAATGAATATATGCTCCTTTCAATAGGATTAACTTCAAAAGATCAGAAATATGCGAAAGCAGACGAATTAGCAAGACAGCTGTTTCAGAACAAGCTGATCTCTCTGTTAACATTCCGCCAGACGAATCTCGTTTTTTGGTGTAGTGGTGGAGAAACTCTGACATTCACCCTTATTCCCGTTGGCGTTTGTCGTTCACGACTCATTTGTCGTGTCGTTATAAAAACGATATTCAGATTTTTTTCGAACTTTTGTTAACGATTTTGCTTCTTTTTCTATATGTTCACTGTATTTTCAAATCGCTTGTCTCAAAAAAGTTACAAACATTGATTTAAAACCGAAATGAAATATTGGGCGTTTACGACAAACGCCAACGGGAATAGGGGTGATTATTCGTTTCTCTTATGGTCGGTGGCAGAGTATATCTATCCCCCGCCGGGGGTCACAAGCAATTACTCTAACCACTACAGCATGGCCACCGCCTTAACATTCCGCCTTGCGCACACAACAATGCTATGACCGTCCTTCAATGAAACGAAAACCAAGAGTATAATAGTTCTTAGTTCTTGATTTTGTGTACGCTCGGTTCATGTCATCACGCTCAACTTTCCTTACTAATTTCCCACCTCTTTGTCGAGCCTTAAAGAGGTTTATCTGAGGTTTGAATACACTATGGACATAATCACCCCTATTCTCGTTTTTTTAGTTGGTGTTTGTAACTTTTTTGAGACAAATTAAAAAAAAGTTCAAACAATATAATTATTATGTATGTACTTTGGTATAAGCTTAAAAGTTTATTCTCGTCATTGCATGTTTTTACTTTTAAAATACAATATAAAATGTGCATAATAATCCTTAACTAATAATACAATTAAAAATAGAAACTAATTTTCGAAACAAAAATCATAATTCTCAGGATCATCGGCAACTGCCGGATGGCCACTACTTATATCTACACCTTCGGTATCTAGAAGACGCAGTTTGATTTCCATTGCCAACAAATCAGCAAAATCATCCTCCTTCTGTTTACTGCACATTTCCTGGCCCAGCAGTGCGTTTATGCCATCTGTCCAATAGTAGAAAACGATTTCCTCTGGAGCGACAAAATCCAACGTCGAATGATCCATGTTATCGAATGTTATCGAAAAGCCTAGATTCGGTGCAGATTTTCTTGCCCGCATCTCTTTCATATGCGGACACTCTTTGCCCACCAACAATTGCTTAATATCAATCACTAGCACTTTGTTTGGCAAATCTTCGAGTGTGGGAATTGCTTTCTCATCGCAGTCGCCGTAGTGAATAACCTTGTGATTCGGCGAAAGCCGGGCATACCAGAACTTGTCCTTGCTGCGGACCCCACGCGAGTATTTCGAGAAACGAGTTCCTTCCACGAGGAATGTCAAACGTTGCTGTTTGATGAGACTTATGACATCCGGACTGATCTTCTCCTTTAGCTTAACTATAGCGGAGGCGGTCGATTCGCATTCTTCTTTCGAGGTGCGCTCCTGCTGGCGCAGATTTGTGATTGTCTGATAGTTAAGTTGGGCGATTTTACAGCGGAAATCCTCTAAATTATCTGGTCGCAGCTTGAGTGTTCGTATTATCTGTTCGCGGACGACACTGAGCACTTTTTGGAAATCCTCAGCTGTCGCTCGCATATCCTTCCAAGTTCTGTTGAGTGTAATAATGCAAATGCAGAAGAACTCCTCGAAGGGGTGATCGTGTGTGAAGAACATCGGATGGAAGCCCACGGATTGCTCAGAGGGTGGTTCTCCAATTCGTAGAATGTCACATAACATCTTCACCAGCTCGACGGAAGTCCTGCCAAAAGGGCATTCGTGTTCGTTTGCTCGGCACGAGTTCTCATGTACCACTTTTGTATACTGTTGAGTGTAGTTGCGTGCAAAGTAAGCCATGCAATCGAGTGCTAATATGCCCGGTGGAGTCTCCACAAAGTCCTGCGCCGGATTTATGTCACATCTAAAGCCGAGCTTTTTATAATACTGTGAGAAATTTACATTTCCGCTGCGCCGTTGATCGTCTCCAGCACCGGCTCCACTGGAATAGTCATCGAAGGCGATTTTTCTCAATTCCTTAATTTTGTCATAGGCGTCCTGATCTTGTGCGTTTATTTTCATGCGCATGCGATTCTCCAGCAGTCCGAGGGTGAGCGTTTGCAAAACGTACAACTGATGTTGTATCTCCGTTCCTGTGACATCACTGATCAATACCGAACGGTATTGCTTCCTACTGAGGGTGAGGGCGATTTGACGTTTTCGCGCATCGTCCGCTTTCATGAATAACGCGTTTATTAGGGCAATCGTGTTCTGATGAATCACCAACGAATTTGAATCCTGCAGCAGGCGTAGTATATCAGCGAATGTTACATCATTTTCGACTTGAAGGTATTTGGCGCTATTTTGAACGATGTTTTCTAAAATAGATAATGCTCTCTCAACACACTCTTTCGAGAAATTCGCAAAATTGCAAACTATGTAAATATTTCTGGTGACAAAGCAGGTCTGGAGTATCTCCCATGACACCGTTCCGTGCTCCATCAGCTCGACAAAACTAGAGAGACTGTATTTTAGGATTTCATCTTCGCTATTGGGATCTTCAATCATGTTTATGATTATTGTGAGGCCCTGTTCTTTGATGAATTCCAGAGCGAATGTTAGATCCACACTAAGGGCAGCTAGTTCCTTGAGACATTTGACTTTTTCGTTAATTGAGCCGGTACGCAGGATCTCCAGCGTGTCGTTGGCCTTTTTCGATGGCGAAAATTGCAAACGTAACACGGAACCATTTTTAATTTCATTCCGGTTCTTTTCAGTGACAAATCTATGGTTGTTCAGCTCACAAAATTGTAGAGCATAATTCTCGGGATCAGTGATGCCCCAGTTATTGCAAAGCTCTTGAATTTTACCTTAAATGAAAATGAAAAACATTAGTCAGTGAAATGAGGTTATTTGTAATGTCGATGTATATTTGGTGAGAGTGGAATAGGAATCATGTGTCTCCAAGTAGGCAGACCTTGACTAAAAAGTCTATACGATAATTAACCATTCTTGCAACACTGATTAGAACATATCCCAAGGAAATTTAAAACTGAATAGCTGCAAACTCATCACTACTAGGAAACACTGCTAAATTAACAAAATTTGCTGGGGAATTGGAAATTGCGGTCAAGTTTCACTACAACCATTTTAGAAAATATCACATCTATTCATACAACAGCGGTTGTAAGTAAATTATAATGACTATAAAAATCCTGTACATAGGAAACCGCGCCCAACATTCCACACAACTAAAGTGGGTACTATTTGTAAGATTGCAGTCACAGAAAGTGATATAAACACAAAGAACCACAGAAGTTACTTAAGGTACCTTATTTGAAGGCACATATTCTACAATTTGCATTTTGATAGTATGATTTTATATTGCCGGCTGAAACAATGGGTAGGGCTATAACTGGCTGTAACTTTTCCGGGCGGGTCTACCTTAAACTTAAACTAAAGGGTGTAGACGTTGAGATATAGTCTCATGTTGTAGTATCCCTGTTATAATTGCATTCTTATCAAAATATATTCGATTTAATATTTTAATGGGCGGGTTGTACTTATTTTTTTTGTCATTTCTTACCTGTGAGCGGCTGCCTTTGGTCTAAATTGATTAATTGGGCAATTTGATCATCCTTTTCTACCGCTATTTTAACTATATGAGCGTCTTTAACGGGCATCTTTTTAGGAACCATGTTGAATTTCCAAAAATTGCAACTTTAATTTGATAAATTCGATGCAAACTTATTGCAAACAACGATTTTATTTCCTTCCAAACAATGTTTTTTGTTAAATAAAGTAGACGTCAAAAAATCAAGTGTCTGCAGATTATAGGGAAAAGATGTTCAACTTCTGATGTTTTCGTTTGGGATTCTCATGTCGTGTTTTATTGGTTTTTCGACTGCTCTATTTTTTCCCTAGATCACTTTTCGTGTTCGATTGGCACAAAAAGAAAAATCTTTTGCAAATGAATGTCAATCCAATACGATTTTGTTCTCAGATTTCGGTTTCTGCTCTCATTATTGCTGGACCCCAATTCTCAAATTCCGCATAACACAACTCGTATACGAGCAAATCCGCCTGAAATTTTCGCATTCGAAAAAAAATTGGTATCCTCAAAGCTTTTTCTACCTCTGCGAAAATTGTATTCACCTCTCGCATGAGGTAGAATTTTACGTCAAAATGTAGCTACTTTTTGTGCAAAGAATGCCATAAAAAAATTGGCTAAGAAATTTGTGGATGTGGGTTTTGATTTGCGATTAACATAAACCAAAAAAAAACATTTTGTGATTGTGTGTGAATGGTTCTAATTTCAATTAATAATTAATTGTGTTTTTACAATGGTTACATTATTAGCATTCGTTCAGTTGGCAATGGAGCAGTTGGACCAACTTCAAATAGACAGAGATATTCGAGAACCCTAAGACTGGCTTGAACTTTCCGACACAAAATTTATGAAAATTTAGCCAGTAATCAGAAGTTTACACCAAATGTTAGATTCCGTCCGACTTAGTAGATTTCTCGACGAATATGTTTATTTTCATAGAAATCTACACGAAAGCTGCACGACAAAAGTATTCATTTCAAGGAATTGAATAAGCGAATCTTTTTAGTCGTTGGTCACATGACCGGCATTTTTTCTTTGTTTTCCGTCCTTTTTAATTATCTTTGCTTCGTCAAAATAAATTATTTACACAGCATTTAAAAAAACAAATCGTTAATCAAAGTGCCAAACTCACAATTCCGCCTAGAAAAGGCAGGCGAGTAACATCCGAAGAGAAATTCTTGTATGCGGATTTTGAGAATTGCAAATTTCCGTCTTTCGCATGAAATTGGAGATTTTGACAGATAAAGGTATGCGAGAATTTTTTACTACGAAAGTAATGCTGGATTTACATTACCACGCCACGCAATTTTGCATGACTGCAGAGAGTGAGATCCGATTTTCCACAGTCAAGGCTACTGATGTGTAAGAGTGAGACCACGAGCCTAACAATTGTTTTAGGCCGCCATAACTTTTTTATGGAGATTTGAGTTCTCACTCTTACAGATCATTAGCCTAGACTGTAGCAAACGGATCTCTCTTTCTGAAGTCATGCAAAAATGCGTGGCGTGGTAATGTAAATCCACCATAAAGGAACATAAATTGTTCTCCAAACAGAAAAACTAGTTAGTTCAGTAAAACTGCTGACAGTATAGTTCACACTTTGTGGTGCCGTTTCAACTATTTTCTCAATCTTTTTGTTTAAAAATGTGCAATCTCTTGTTATCTTTGCACCATGAATGAACAGCAAATATGTTTCAATTCATATTTTTCAATTCAATGTCACAACTGGTTATTTTCTATTTTTTTTATTATTATTAAATTAATTTTTATTTTTAGTTTTATAAAATATTTTTTGCTTGTGTAAATGAATGGATATGGACTTTTCGTAAACTCGTTGTGGAAAACTCACATTAAATAGAGGGACATAACGCAGATGAGCTACTTCCAATGAAAATTTATTTTTGCTTTCTACAACTTCCATCAATAATGGAATGTTTGAATAAGCTAGCATTTCTTTAATGTTCAATCTCTGAACAATTGATATTTTATTTTGTGTATTGTTTGCGAAGTGAAAACCGGAGTTGGCTATTATTGTGCATTTTGTATTGTAATAATAATAAATAAACAAATTTGTGAACATGGATAAAACAGACGAAACGCCGAAAAGTGATACACCCACAGACAGTTTGCAACAACAGTGGCCGAAGAGAAAGAGGCCCGATCTGAGTTCCCTTCCTACCCGGCAGTATCTTGATCAAACTGTTGCTCCAATTCTATTGCATGGTCTTCAGACTTTAGCTCGTGAGAGGCCTCCAGATCCTGTCAGTTTCTTGGCTGCATACTTGCTGAAGCATAAAACGCGTGTCGATGAAAGCATGACAGAGAATACGTAAACAATTTATCTTAAATTTGCGTGGTTGAAAAACAACAATAACTAACAATGCCCTACACTTTTGCTTGTTATGGAATTGTGTATTAAAAAATTAAACAAAACTAATTGATGTAAATTATATTATAACAGTAAATAATAAATAAATCGGAAATACATGTGTACATTGCTCATTTCTTTGAATTTGTTGGGATTTTGGTTTCGCTTTACTTTAGTTCGAGGTCATTGCATACTTTTAGGGTTCTTGCTGCTCTGCGGACGAGTCTGTCTGTGGACCTTGATGCATTTTATTTCAAGGACACATTTTGAACGGAGACAAATTTTCTATCAGAGACAAATGGTGTATGTACATATAGATTTAAATCAATGTATAAAAAATAATGTGAGCATTTAATGTGATTTCTTCACAGTTTTTGTTTTACCACCGACTACGCATCCGTTCAGTAGATTTCCTCGGTACGGTATTGTGAATAGCAGAGCAGTACATCGATCCGATGACAACATTTGGATATGAAAGGAAGAATATGTGGGTCAAATTGCCGTTACATGGAATTTAGATCACGTAAATCTAGGCCGTTCCTATTTCTGCTGCACTGCTACACTTATTTTTACGACCTGCCCAGCATATTTTACATAACTTCGCTCTTTCCATAGGTACGAATGCGCGTGATTTAAGGCCGAATAAGCCCGAACGCCAATATGCAAAGATGACTGGAAATAAAGAATATGACCGAAAAGGAGAAGGTGATAACGCATACGATTTAAGTTGGTAAAGAGGATTCGCACTGTTACGAACATTAAATTCGGTTTCTTTCGTATAGCAATCACCAACGAAGGAACATCTCCCAAAAAACCATTAGGGTACGTAACGTACATAACATATGCCGTATTTTTTTGGGAAGTGAGTATAACAAAACCAGAAGTGAGTATGCAAGTTTTGCATGTAAAAGTGAAAGTGAGCTAGCTATAGATCCTCAAAAAAATACGCCTTATACCTAGTTTGATTTGCAAACCAAAAAAAAAATCTAAAAAATAAAATCTTTATAAAGTTTGGAAGATCGCTGCGTTGTTTTGTTTATAGTTTTTCCATTGCAAAACGTACTTACTAAACTTATATGCGCGAGGGTTGAACACAATGAAAATAGAAACACTATAATACTCCGTCGGAACGACTGAGCGATCGATCCTCAGAAGTTAGTTAGAAGGCAGTTCTCGTCTCTGAAGTGATCACCGGTTTATCCGACCCGTTTCATCCAAGGTGTTCAACCAAGGACCTTCCCCCTTCAGATGGGGGGTTGGGCGTCGGGCTAATTTCTTTACAACGAAAGTTATTATAAAACGACACTGCGGTATAGCTGGAAATGAGCAAGCGGATGAGCTTGCGAGGATAGGCGGGGAATTGCAAGACGGAGGAGATGTGGATATTAAACCACCTCCTTGTATCATAAAAGGCGATATTAGGAATAAAATAAATAAGGAAGCCGACCGGAGGTGGGAGGTACTCACCGGTCACGCAGTATCTAAGGCACTTTGGCCGCAATACGACCGTAAAAGATCTAGGGAAATCCTCAAACTAGGCAGGGAACAGCTTAGGACACTGATCGGCATATTATCAGGGCACTGTCTTCTTAGAAAACATGCCAAAAGACTAGGGCTAGCAGACTCGGACACTCGGATTCTGCAATGACCTGCAAGCCGAAGAGGACATAACACATATACTGTGCGAATGTGAGGCAATATGTCGGAGTAGAAGAAAATGTTTGGGCAGGTACTTCTTCCAACATTTAGGGGAGATAGACAATACCAACTTCAAGGGACTACTTGGTTTTTGCAGGGAAATTGGGGCTTTCTCAAGGGCAAGTGTTTAGGTGTTTTTCCATTGTAGGTCACTGCAATTGTCTCCCCCTAGGGATCGCGATGGACCCTTATGGTGCCTAGTGTTGTATGAGACATCTCATACCCCTTTTTAACCTAACCTAACCTATTATACAACGACAAGGCTCGGATATGGATGATCCAAATGTTGAAAGGTACAAGGCCAATATCTAGTAAGTGAAACGGGCCCAAGAAAGAAGAAAACACAGCGGGAAATGAGCATGGTAAGGAGGCAAGGAGCACGGACCAACTTATAACTTATTTGGTCTGATGTCATGGTGTGGCCCATCTACAGGAAGGGAGGTACATACTTTGAACTGCACCCGTTGCAGATTTTATAACCTATAACTAGATCGGCCTATATTAGAGAGCTTTTAGGCCAGGAAAGTCAACCGTCGACCATATCTTTACACTCCGACACATCTTTATCGACTTCAAGCTCGCTTATGATAGCGTATGTAGGAACAAATTCAAAGCTATTTTAATCTCGGCGAGACTCGCCCATCTGTTCACGATGACGATGGAAAAAACTTAAAATTTTTCAAAAAGCCCGCCCAACTATTAGACCAAGAGCCCACAGAAAATTTTAACCGAAAATAAAGGCGGATGGGGTAAGGCTGATGCTATAAACCAAAGTCTTGCAGTTGCATCTGGTGGTCGCGGCTTTAGTGAGTAATACTATGTTGAAAACCCATGTTTTTTTAAAACTGAGATAATTGATATAACCAGTCAATGTTAGTTTTATTGTATAAAGTATTATTATCTCATCGTAAATATGTAGGTCCAAGACGTTTGAAGCGCGGCAAGACTTGTGCCAGACTGTTTTAAAATGCTAAAAAATCGTTTTTTGAATTATTTGACAAAAGCAAATAATATTTGCTAACACAGTTGTACTCACTGAAGCCACGACCATCAGCTGCAAGACTTTGGTTTATAGCATCAGCCTTACCCCATCCTTCAACTCATCTACTTTTTTTCGGTTATATCTCGCACCCAGAATTGGCTGTGGGCTCTTAGACTTAGACTATATGCACATTGTGTAGAGAAAGTGCTAGCCAACCGTACGGCTTAGAATGCTGGGGCCAGATTATGTAAAATGAAAACGATCGAACGTTATCGTTTCGACAATAGCTGTCTCTTTCTATTACCACAAATATGATAGAGACAGGATTAGTGAAAACGAAAGCGTTTTTCGTTTCGTATTTTACAGAATCCCACCCCTGATCTAAGGGCATATACCTACGCGAATGGTCATCAAGGGGGTGCACTCCTTCAACTTCTGCTAGCGATTGATGACAATCATGGCCAAAGTCCTCTTATCTTAAAGGGAAGGTCCTTTACTTCAGGCAGATCAAACTGGATTGGAATCGGCTAAGATGATTTGTGATTAATCGCAAGAAAAACGTTAATGTAAATAGAAGCCAAAATCTGAAAAGTATACTATCCGGCACGCTTGTCCATCCTATACCTATACCAAGTCACAAAATAAATTTATTAAACCTTTTGCCACTAAATAAACTTGTAGCTCGAAAAAACAGAAGGAGTTTTGGAAAATGTATGTCCTCGCGGTTGGCAAGTGTACTGTATAGTCATGACCATCAGCATTAGCAGCCTGTCTTGTGGGGCACCTAAAAGTTGCATTTCGAGGGATAATGTCTTTGAGTTCCTCGGAACATCTTCCACGGAAGTACCTATGGAACAAGCAAAGGTCAGCGACTTGACTTCTGTGCACCAACGGTTGTGTATTCGATGTGAGTGTAGGGTCTCCAATAAGTCCAATTGTTCGTCTCTGTATGCTGAGAAGGTTAAGTGAATGTTTTGAGGCAATTTTCTGAAATTGCAATGAAGTCCAAAACGATTTTTAGACTTTATTTCATTTTCAAAAGTGCAATAAAGTCCAAATCGAAGTGGAAATAAAATCCACAATGCACAAACAGTAGACTATGTATGGGGGGCATGGTGCCTGCTCGTCTTTCTTTTAAATAGTTGAGTGCAATAATGTCCAATGTCCAAAAAAGTCAAAAATTAAGTTTTGGACCTTCTTGCATAAGACTTTATTTCATGGCACCGGAAACGTCTTCTGGAAGTACGACAGGCTAAACAGCTTACATAGTAAAGGTGCAAGTTCTTGAATTATTCGAGGCAGAAATTTAACTTCTGCTATCGATGTTTGAACCCTCGGGATATTTGGTGGCTCTAGTTGTACAGAATCTAGGGTGGAATTGTCTGAAAACATGCTAGCGAAAAGATCTGCCTTTTCTTTAGGTGTTGTTACTAGCGTGCCGTCTTCTTTTACTAGAAAGGTGGAAAGGAAGAGTAACTAAAGTTATTACTGATTGCCTTTGCCATGGATTAGAATACGCGTGAGCCGTTAGGACATCCAATTACTTTGTTAGTGACTCTTTCGTTGTAAGTAGTTGTCTTCCCCGATTCAATAATTAGGTTGCATCTATTTCGTAGAGTTATATATTCAGATCTTGTTTGCTCCGAAGGGTTTGACCGCCATTCACGAAAAGCCTTTTTTTCGCTACGGTAACTCGCTTGCATTCTTTGTTAAACCATTAGGGTTTATTTGAAGCTAGTTTTTTGATGCAATGTGGAATATAAAGTTCCATACCGAGTGAAATCATTTCGGTTAGGGCTTTTGCGCACATGTTGACATCGGTGTCTCTAAAGCACATATCAGCCTATGGCAATGAAGCGAAGAAATTACGCAGCTCGCAGTTAGATTTACTATAATTCCAAATCGAACGATGGCGATCCCGATTCACTCCTATTGGTGTCGGTATAGAGAGGATAGCAGATATTAGAGCATGATCAGAATTCCCTAAGGGAGCAGATAATTATCTGGCTCTGCGCTCTGTTGTAAGAAACAGATCGAGAGTGTTCCCGTAATCTGATAGATTGTCTGGAATTCGCGTGGGCTCATCAACGAGCTGAGTGAGATTGCAGCAAATGGCGAAGTATTCAGCTTGAGGTTGGCACTAAAGTGGATAATAATGTCGGTCTTCATGTAATGGCTTCAGACCGGCAAATGCAGAACGAAGTCTCCTTCTTGATGTTTTATCAGCATTAAACAAAATCTCTTCCTTTTCTTTTTTTTTTCAATTTTAATTGATTACATATTCTCAAACAATCACATCGCCAGCTCTGATTTCATTGATTGATAAAGTGATAATACATTAAGCCTGATGATTAATGTACTGTCGAATGCTGTTCTACCCCGTTCATACACTGAACCATGCTTCGACATACTGCATAATATAAAAAAAGCTCACAGTTCAGATACAGACTGATCCCATATATGTATGACAAAACTAAGAAAATGTTAGACTATAATGCAAATTAACAACGTTGCTCCTGTTCTTGTAAGAAGGGTCCTCTAATGCCGTGGTCCATTGGTTTCACTCGGGGTTAACTCATTCTGAAATCCAATGGAACAAGAAAAATGCTTTTGGTGATATCATGTGTGTATATTCTTTGTACCTATATGTTTGCTTTAAGCTGGCTTTTATAAAATACAAACATTGCACTTGTGTAAGTTCTTCTTGAGTGTATTTTGACTTAAAATCGAGAAGCTAAATATTCGTTTCCAAAATCAGTTGATTTTCTTGAAATCTTACAAATATACGTCCGCCCCTCGGCTGTGACGAATATACGTATGCGTTTGGGCTAGATTTTACTTTAAATACGCTGATAAGTCAAGTTTATTTGAAAAATAATATCTAAAGGGCACAGCCCATAGAATCCGTCGTATCCGTTGCGGCAATGTATTTGACTGGCAGGTAGATATAATACACAAAAGCTTATGGAAGGTGAAGGTGACCCATAAGGCCATAAGTTGAAAGTTGGAACAGCGTAAAAGGAAGCACTTTCATTGGTGGAAATAGTTAATGTCGTTTTCCATTGGGTACTCGTCTGTACAAATTGTTTTCGTTTGTCGGTGAAAACTTATACGAACGACGTCAGAGCCACATATATATGTGGCGTGCTACATATCGTGTACTAGCACCTTTACATAATAGGGGCATAAGTCCATGTCCATTATTTACGTTTTTGTTCTGAATAATTGCTTTTCAAGGAGGTTTTAGTAATTTCGTTTTGAATTCAAATTCAAATTCAAATATATTGTGAGAGTATGCGTAAATCTCGAATATTATCGAGATCTGCAAGAAGTTATCCGAATCAAAAAAAATATTGATTTTTTGTCCCAATGGAAAACCACATTAGACAATGAGAGAAACTGTGAAAAGCTGCGGAAGTGCAGATAACAGTTAAATCAAAATAGTCTTGTGGATATTTTCGAATTTAATGCATTGCAAATTCTTTTAAAGGCCCTTATTGTGATTGTCGATCAGCGATCGTCATGATTGCGTCGATTGATTTTAGCTATTCGTACGCACAAAATTTGTTCACTTCCAATCAAATCGACAAATATCAATCGCAATTGACAATCAAAGTTATCGTTCGATCAACAGTTTTCGATCAACGATCAACTATCGACACTCACAATAGGGCCAAAGATTCGAAGCTCGTTCCTAATACATCAATCCGTCGACGCAACGGTCGCGACGGATTCTATAGGTTGGGCCCTTGAGCTTATTCATTGCACGAGAAAATCTAATTTGTCGAATGTTCAAAAACAAATTTAAAACCCCATTCACAATCACAATTGTATTGTCATTTTAAATTGAAAGAATAACAGTCATTGACGTTTTTCATCCACACCACATCCACTTGCACTTTGTCCAATCAACATCTGGTCTGGACACGGCCAACTCAGGTCAGGCTCAAAACTCAACTCACTCGGAGTACCATACTGACGATTTGAGTTAATTTTCATTTTTCTTGAAGTAGCTAGATACAAATTATTCTCCCCGTTCTTGATGTATTTGGTGCTCGCACAATACAAATACGTTGCTTTCTTTCTACAATACAATAACCCTCATAAAGTGATTATGCACAAGCACAGTATGTTGTGCTCATCGGTGCGTTACTGTTTTGAAAAGGGGAATACAATGGCAATGGTAAAAATGATACTGTCTGCAGTGGCATTCTATTATAGAAGACAAACAGTGCACAATCATAATATCCGCTCTAAAAACCAAACGTCTTCATAGCGAACATTTGGTTTCTCCTATTCACGATTATTTAAAAATTAAAAAAAATACCCCAATGTTGTGTTTGCCCGTATTCCACCATGTGTTAATGTAATACGCGAACGCGCTAGACTTTAGTGTAGTTCCTCGAGAGAGCTATTATTAAAAATAAAACAAAACATCAACAGAAATCAGAAATAGTATTTTTGACGTTTTTAATATGCTTGCGCGGCGTAGTGTCTATTTTATCCTTCGCTGAATACGTCTTCCAAGAAATGAATACCTCAGCATTTGACTATAGCAAATATATAGTTAAATTATTTTCTTTAGTTGATGTCATGTATATAATAAATCACTAGAGATATTGCAATAAAGTGTGGAAATAATATATTCGCAGTGTTGAAATGAATCGGCCAATGGATAAAATTGTTGCGCCTCTAACTAAATATATTTTAGTTTTATTTTGGCTAAATAGTTGCCTTTCTATTAGCGGTAAGGACAAATTTTATTAAAACAATTTCTAATATTTTATGTGCTAAATAGTAACAATACTTTTAATGAAAGTGATTCTATTAAGAAAGTGAATTCGAAGGGCATCCGAATTTTGTGAGCTCTATACATTTTTGTAGTATACAGAAATAAAAGTGATATCAGAAGTTAAAAGAAAAAAAAAACAACAACAAAAACTAAAAGAAAAACTTTGAATACCTTCCTATTCTTTACTGTGTCAGGATCCCTATACACCTAGCTAATACCTAATGTAGCTAATGTAATAGAAAGCCCGATCAACTGAAGGGATTTTGCAAAGAACTTGTTGATCATTTATAGTTATTGAGTGATTTTATTGTATGTATGTATTTAGGTCACAACAAAAAAAAATCAATTTTTGAGTAGTACCTACCTATACAATGATAGATATCATTAGTTTATATTAAATTAAAAAGTGATGTTGTTTTAACCAGGACTAACTCAGTAGTAGATTTTTCTTTGACCAGCCATATAAAGAGAAAGTAGTAAAGAAAATTTGCAAAAGAAATAAAACTGTGTGGGTATGTTATTTACATTTCGTATTTATGTATCTAAATTTCACTTCGTGAACGCTTATTCATACTATATAGGTATTGGCATAAAAACTCTGTCAATTTGTGTTTCCACATGCATACGCCCACACGAATTCCCATCAGATTCTATTGACGGCTGTGAATTTTGAGTCCGAAAAAATTTGCAAATTTCATATTAATTTCATATAAATATTTCTTATTTATGCATTTCTGTGCCACTGTGTATAGGAAAGATGCTGTTTGACTCACCAACAAATACATATACGTTTACATTAAATAACAAACTATATTCGGATGACGTTGTTTTTTTTTTTTTTTTAAATTTGTGCGACATGAAACATTTAACATTTATGAAAGATTACATTAACATTACATACATAAACATGCAAGATTTAAACATTCATCATACCTAACATAACTGGTGCTGTACACAGAATAGAATATAGAATATACGATTGATTGACGATTGAACAATACCTAATAAAGCAAGAACCTAACTATTCAATTCGAAAAATAATTATTATTTTTAATATTTTAAGATATGCATACATAAATCACTTATCGAAGGAACTTTGATTTAATTAATTATTAGGTCTCTGTGCACTCTCTTTTTACGTCAGAGCTACATCCCGTGTACTAGCACCTTTACACTTCAACAACAAAATATTTCAAATTGAATTCTTCTAAAAAAACACTTTTAAGTGTAAAAGTGTAGTCACTTTGAAGAACACTTGAAGCTAATGTTAATGTCTATGGTATGAGCTTTATTTAATAGATTATGTTATGCCATTACTGTTTAAAAATTAATTCGGGCGCATATGCGCCTCACGGCTAGGTCGAATGATGCGCAATCGTGAAGTTTAATTTTCGACAAATTTATCGAGCAAATGGGGCCGTATATTAGCAATAACACGGCGAATGTTGACTTCCAAATCGTCCAACATCACTGGTTTATCGGCATAGTCTAGTGACTTCACATACCTCCGAAGAAAGTAACCTAAAGGTGTTAGATCACAGGACCGTGGAGGTTCACACCGTTCAGGACCGTTCACAGGTCCATTACGCGAAATTATGCGCTCAGAAAATACTTCCCGCAATAAATTGGTGGTGTCACGCGCCGTATCGCATTTTGCGCCATCTTGTGGAAACCAAAACTCTGTCATATCAATGCCATTGAACAGAGGAACGATTTATAAGCTTTTAAGGCAAGATCTTTCCATAAAATCTTCCAAGAAGTGGATGGGCATAGCACAGCTCCAATTGCTATGCACGATGGCGAATCGACTCATTCGGATTCTCCTCAACACGGGGGATGCGTATTATTCACCACTAGAGTGTACGTGGGGCGAAAACGATTCATAGTGTTGCGAATAAATATTTGCTCAGATGGACGATTATGCGGACCGTAAAATGGACGTAGCGCACAATAAGTTTGGCGAACCGAACCATATGGTTTTCAAAATAAGTTTGCACAAATTGCGCGCGTTGTTCTGGCGTTAATCTATTCATCGTAAAATGGCAAAACGTACTAACCACAAATCAATTTTCCATTGTCAAATGGACAATTTGTAGAAACAGTGTTGCTACAGTGTATGATTTCAAATGTTTTTTTGTCATTTGCTTCAGTGCTGCTATAGAGATTAGAAAAAGTGTATTAACCATCTGAATCTGATAAAAAAAATAGAATTTCACAATTTTACAAGGCCTCTCAAACCGAAATGTGAATACGTCCCCCAATTAATTTTTAAAATAAACCGTAAGCTAGTTTCTGTGCACTAAAAGAACAAATATTTCATCCACTGAAAAAGTAAGTGGTTTTATGCACAGCGCATCCTCACCGTGCCGCCGGTAATCTGCACACTTTTCCCAGGATTCACAACGACCTTGATTCGCTTTTTGCGAACAGGAACATCCTTATCATCCCCTGCACTTGCAACATCTTTATTTTTGTCTGTAGATGAGAATCGGCTTAAAACTGCGGAGTGGTTAAATGGAAAAATTCGACATTTTTCTTAAAAGCGCATGATAAATTGCCTGACAACCCACTTTCAGTTAGGAATGAATTTATCAATTGTTATATCACCGATTAAACATTTCCTTTGATAAATGTTCGGCGTTCTTTCTGTGGAAATTTTTCCAAATTTCTTAAATGGATCTCCACTTTTCTTTGAAAAAAAAACGCTACATCCAGTGGTTGACAAAAATTGGTAGATTTTCCTGGTAAGGAAACAAACTTAATGTGGTTTCTAACTGCTACCTCAACGACTTCAACTGAAAAATTACTTTCCAGATTATCACACATATCACGACAATATCAGTTTTAAAAATGTCTCGTTTCTTGTGTCTATTAATATAGTAGCGTCAAAATATCCAGACTTACTTCGGTTAAAACGTGTCCTTGGTGGTCCATCCTAGCTGAATCCATAATTCCCATAAAGGCGTTGCCTTAGACCCACAATCCACATAATCTTGGAAGCATTTTCCTCATTTGCCGACCCACAGAACATAACGAAAATACTACCACTTTTTAAAAATTCATTTGTCAGCACTTATATTAGTTACTGTGGGCTCTCGGTCTATTAAAAATAAATAAATAATTTAAACCATTTGTATAGATGTGTGGGATATTGAGAAAAGAAAAAATTCGATTTTACTGAAAAAACCTACCTCTCTGCAGGAATTCAGTCTCCATTATTTTTCCATTTAAAAGTGTTTTTTAAGTGCTCAAAGTAGTTTTCTAATTGACCGGATTTTATTTGGGCCTTAGAGGTCTTAATATTTTGGCATTGCCTCATTAGAAACCATTTTGCTAAAATAGATATCTTCATACTGGAAAACCCTTTTTATATATGATTCGCTTCTCCTCGTTTCCTTTCTCTCGGCCTCTATCTTGGCCAGCTCGGGTGTTCCTCAAGGTAGTCATCCTAACAATTAACGATCTTGAAAGGGTCATTCAACACAACTTAAAAACTGTCTAAAACTTATTGCCTCCAAATGTCAATTTATCATCTTCTAACGTAAGAGCAAGAAGTCTCCTTCTGGAGTTTACCTTCTCCACAGCCAATATTTACAGTGGCCCGCATAAGTATTTTGACAAAACTAAAGTTAATTCTGCTCATAATTTAAAACTTACTTCATGTAAATTTTGGCATCAATGGAAAGGTCATTTAAATTCCGTTTGAATGATACAAAACTTTCCTTAACCCATTAAGTACCCATTTAAAAATTTTAGAATTTAGAATTTTTGTCAAGGTATACTTTTTTGACTTTTTTTCCTCGGCATCAAAAAAAAAATGTTTTGATGCAAAAAGTTTCTCCAAACAATTCTAATAGTGACTGCAAAAAATTTTTTTGATTTTTTGAAAATTGCTAAAAATGACTATAAAAGTGACTAACTTTTTCCTTCTTTTCATACAAAATTTTTCTGAGATCATCCTATTCAAAAAATCATAAAAAATATTAGCGAAGAGATTTTTGAAAAAAATTTTTTGCAGTCACTATTAGAATTGTTTGAAGAAACTTTTTGCATCAAAATATTTTTTTTTTGGAACCGAGGAAAAAAGTCAAAAAAGTAGACTATTACAAAAGTTCCAAATTTTCATTGGGTACTTAATCGGTTAAGGAAAGTTTTGTATCATTCAAACGGAATTTAAATGACCTTTCCATTGATGCCAAAATTTACATGAAGTAAGTTCAAATTATGAGCAGAATTAACTTTAGTTTTGTTAAAATACTTATGCCGGCCACTGTATCGCTCGTGCAATTCATTCGTGACCTTGGCATATTTTATTTCCGTTCGCATATTGATGAGATAATTCCCAAAGTTGTCCAAAGAATTCTGTGACCCCTATGCGACTTGATCTTTATACTTTACTTTTTTTCGACCCCTCCTCGAGTACGCTAGCCAAGCGCGGTGATCCTTTCAACAAGTGCATGTTTCCATTGAGAACATCCAACGTCGTTTTCCTTGTTTTGCTCTTCGTGGTCTTTCGTGGAATGATCACCTAATCTAAACTCCTTATCGCGACCGTCTGAAACTTATTATTAACCTAAATACCCTTGAGGAGTGCAAAGACACTGTAGACATTTCCACAGACTCCTCTCAGCCTCCGTTGATGGCATGTCTCTTTACAAACTCTATCTGCTTTAACACTAACCCTCTTAGCGTACGTTGCCCCCGTCTCTTCTATCTTCCAACCCACCGCACCGCGATTGGGAACTATTTCAATTTAAAGTCAAAATAAAATATGGCTAGGTAAATACCGCATATTTGTAGTTAACTCTTATAAAAATCTACATGCTAAATGAATAAATGAATTGTCTATTAGTCTATTAGTTGTTTGGCTAATAAATTTGATTAATATAAAATTTAAGCATCAAAGTCCTAAAATTCTATAAATAACTACATAATCTACATAATTTTATTTATTACAGGGCTTTCACAGGCGTCTGCATCTCAAATTCAAATAACACACGTTGTAACGAGCGAGGAATCCGAGCCAATAATTTTGGATTGCGACTATGAAGCAGAAGAAAACAATTCGATGTTGGTTGTAAAATGGCTGAAAGATGAGAAACCAATTTATCAATGGATTAAAGGACGTAAACCTACAGTATATGTAAGTTTTTCTTATAACTATGTATATGTTAGCATTAATAGATACTATAACATAATACATACCTACACATCTATGCAGTTGACCTTCGTTCGGTGGATATGTGTTTGGTCTGTGGCTAGTGGGCTTTCTGCACTCGCTTCTCTAGTTCGCGGTTCATTTGGATAGTTACAACAGAGTTACATTTCAGATTTCCTTTTTTGCTTTTAATTGGATGCGGATTTGTTGTAAGTGCCAGACTTAAGCAAAAAGTCTTGAGCTTTCGGCACGTTAGTGAACTGCTTATGACTATCCGCATCAAGGTTAAATCCGCCAATATCAGCCTGATATGCGCTCACTACTTACTTTACTTACTTATCGGGCTCCCGACCCGTGAAGAGTCTCTGCCTGAGACACTGCAGCCTTCCATCCTCTACGATCCCGGGCACGCTGCTTCCAATTGTCCAGACCAAGCGCTCTGGCATCCGCGATGGCTTGGTCTTTGAAACGGAGGTTCGGTCTTCCTTGTCTTCTCGAACCTGGGGGCTGGGATTCGAAGACCCTCTTGGCTGGAGCATTATTGTCCATTCGCTCGATGTGGCCGAGCCAATGTAGTCGACGTGTTTTGGCTTTTTGGACTACATCCACATCTTGGTACAGCTCATAGAGTTCGCGGTTGTATCTTCTTCTCCATTCGCCCTCCTCGAGCACAGGACCAAAAATCCGCCGAAGTATTTTTCTTTCGAAGGAGCCCAGTATCAGCTCTCCCTTCTTGCTTATCGTCCAGCATTCGGCGCCATAAAGCAGAACTGGCAGGATAAGGGTTTTGTAGAGCACACATTTCGTCCTTCGAGTTAGGAGTTTTGAACCCAGTTGTTTTGCCAAACCGAAGTAGCAACGGTTTCCTAGGGTAATTCTTCGTCGGATCTCCACTAGGGTGTCATTCGTGGAGTTTACGTTTACTCCGAGGTAGGTGAACTCCTTAACTACCTCGAAATTATTGCTATCAATAGTGACGTTTTGTCCTAGGCGGTGGACAGATGCTTGTTTGTTTGTTGATAGCATGTACTTAGTCTTGTCCTCATTTACTACAAGTCCAACGGATTTCGCCTGTTCTTCAATCGCCGTGAACGCTTCTATCACGGCACGCTGGGAGCGACCGATGATGTCAATATCGTCCGCATAGCCAAGCAGCTGGACGGACCTGTTGAAGATAGTGCCTTCCGTGTTGACACCTGCCCTGCGCACTATCTGCTCCAGTACGAGATTGAAGAAGTCGCATGATAGGGCGTCTCCTTGCCGAAATCCGGTGCATGTTTGAAATAGTTCGGAAGAGCTGCTTCCAAACTGCACGTTGCAGCGTGTGTTTTCCAGCGTCGCGCGACACAGCTGAATCAGTTTTGCCGGGATTCCGAATTCGGCCATCGCCATATAGAGCTCCTGACGATGTATGCTATCATACGCGGCTTTGAAGTCGATGAATAGGTGGTGAGTTTCGACTTGAAATTCGTTGGTCTTTTCCAAGATTTGCCTCAGTGTGAAAATTTGGTCTATAGTCGATCTGCCGGGCCGGAAGCCACACTGGTACGTGCCGATTAGTGTGTTGCAGAACGGTTTTAGACGTTCACACAGTACGTTGGATAGGATCTTGTATGCGACATTTAGCAGGGATATGCCTCGATAGTTCTTGCAAGACATAGGATCGCCTTTTTTGAAGATGGGGCATATGGAGCTGATAGTCCAGTCATCGGGCATGTTTTCTTCCACCCATACTTGGTTGATGATTCGGTGCATGCTCTCTACCAAAACATGACCACCGTATTTAAAGAGCTCCGCTGGTAGACCATCAGAGCCTGCGGCCTTGTTGTTCTTAAGCTTTTTTATAGCTAAGCCAACTTCTTCTATACTTGGTGGTGGGACTAGTTCCTCATTGACTGGACGTGGGTTCTCTTCTTGCCCTATCACTCTCTCTACATGATGCCCATTAAGCAGCTGTTGGAAATGCTGCTTAAACACATCTACTATTCCCTGCGCTTCGGTGACTAGGTTTCCTTCGGTATCTCGAAGAGCCTGCGTTCCGGTTTTGTAGCCAGCAGCCAGTTGCTTAGCTTTTTTATAAAACCTCCGGATGTTATTACGATCGCGCGACTCTTCGATCTCCTTGAGCTGGGAAGCTGCGTAAGCCCTCTTCTTTCTACGCAGGATCTTCTTTTCCTCCCTTCTCCTGGCTCGATACTCTTCTCTCGCTGCCCTTGTTTTGCGCTGCAGCGCTTTCTTGTGTGCATCTTCTGTCACCTTTTTCCTGTACACGCATTCATCATCATACCACGGGCTCTTTCTCTGGGGTGGCTGGTACCCTACGGTGGTTTCGGCTACCTCCTTGATGATGTCGCGATACTGGCACCACTGATTGTTGGCGTTTGTGGTAGGTGAGTGCACAGAGGAGAGTTTCATACTCAGGCGCTCGCTGTAGGCTCTGGCTACTCCAGGTGTGCTAAGGCGTCCAACGTCGAATTTCTTCTTCTGGGCAGTTCGCAGCTTCTTCTCGTTGGACAGTCGAGCTCTGAATTTAGCCGCGACAAGAAAATGGTCAGAGTCGACGTTTGCCCCTCGGAATGTGTGCACGTCGAGGATGTTGGATGCGTGCCTCGCATCGATTAGCACATGGTCGATTTGGTTGGCGGTTCGACCGTCTGGAGAGCGCCAGGTTGCTGTGTGGATCCTTAGCCTTGGAAACCTAGTGCTACTTATCACCGTATTACGAGCTGCTGCAAAATCGATTAGTCGGTAGCCGTTGTCTGTTGTCGTTTCGTGGATTCTGTGCTTACCAACTAATCCGCCAAAGATGTTTTCCTTTCCGACTTTGGCATTGAAATCCCCGAGTACAACTTTTACATCATACTCCGGACAGGCTCCGTAGGCTCCATCCAGGAGGTCATAAAACTCCTCCTTGATGGGATCTTCTGCCTCGTCGGTAGGGGCGTGTGCACATATTAGGCTTATGTTTTGGAAGGTAGCTTTGATGCGGATCACAGAAAGGCGATCACTTATCGGCTTGAAGTCAATGACTTTTGTCCTAAGCCGATTTCCCACGACGAATCCGCATCCTAATACATGCAATCTTTTGTTGCAGCTGTAATAAATGTCGCAATCTTTTCTTTTCATCATACCTGATCCTATCCATCGTATCTCCTGGATCGCGGTTATATCTGCCTTGTACCGCGTGAGGACAGACTCAAGTTTTTGAGTAGCACCTGGGGTGTAGAGCGTTCGTACATTCCAGGTACATACTCTCAGGTCGTAGTCCATTGACGTTCCGGGTCTGGTTGCCATTTGAGGAGTTCCATTATCCGAGGCTGGTTGTGTCTCTCTCATAACTACTGTTTTTTCCATGGTCGGGAAGTTACCCCGACGGCACAACCCCCAACCTGGAGGACCAGGCCCTTGTTTTGACCCTAGGACAGCGGGCCGGAAAAAACCGATGCCAGTAACCCATTTTGGGATATGAGCGCTGCCGTTGACCCATATTGAGGGCTCCTCCGCCACCAACTCTTTTCCAACACCCTGGCTCAGTATTGGAAGTCCCAGTTCAACCTAAGTGGAGCTGTAGGCGCCACCGTTGATTCCATCTAGAGAATTCCTCCGCTGCCGCCTAAGAGTAAGTGCCTTAGTGAGAGGACACTTCTCCCCCCTCTCTCGTTCGCTGCCACCAACGACCTTCCACAGGGGTTGGTTACCCCATCTCCAGCCGAGGTACTAGGCACCCACCAGTCACCAACGTGGAGGTGAGAGTAGGAGTTGGTAGTGAGAGGCTAGAGTGAAAACGCTTGTGTTCTCATGTGATCGCATCACTACCCTTAAACCAGCCTGATATGCGCTCACGCCCCCAAAAAAGATAAAGACGATGCTACCAAAGAGTGTTTCTACGAGCTCCTCGACAAAACATATGACCAATGTCCTAAATATGACGTTTAGATCGTCTTAGGTGATTTTAACGCCAAAATAGGAAAGGACATGTTTGGTAGTAAAATCGCTAGGCACAGTTACACGACATCACGCCTGGAAACGGACTTAGACTAATCGACTTTGCTGCGGGGGCCGTATAATGTTACTATAGCTAGCACGCGGTTACTCACCTTAATATCCACAATGAAACATGGCGGTCACCAGATCATCAAACCGTCAATCAAATGATCACGTTACGATCGACGTAAGACACTCATCCAGTATTTTAGATGTCAGAACTTTCCAAGCGACAGACATAGACTTGGACCACTACCTTGTTTTGTTGTTGTCAAGGCACGAATACGGATATCTCTGACACTACAACAACGAGGAAATGATGCTAGCAGATTTTACGTTGAACTGCTACAATCGCAACAAACCGCCAGAACCTTTGCCGATCGCGTCTCCCTCAACCTCTAGAGAAGTCCTATGCAGACAGCATTAAGTTTTACCAAAAGGTAAAAAGAACGTGTCATGGGAATAAGACCCAAACAGAGGTCTGTAGAGACGGACAAGTGGAAGGGGACCTCAACCAACTTGGAGTGCACAACTGAAGGCGATTAGCCAAAGATCGCGATAACTGGAGGGGTGTGTTGGTTGGTTGAATTGAGTGTAACGAAGCCGATTTGAACTTTAAGAGCAATGGCACAAGCAAATAGTATTCTAAACTTTGTAAATATAAGTTCTAATTCTATGTGCATCTTTACACTATGTTCAATTTTTTTTTGTATTCAAACTTTACTTTTTCAAAAATTAAGAGAAGTTCCACTTTCTACGAATTTGAAAATTATTTGAAAGTTCTTCTTTAATACTCAGGAGTAAAAATTAGTTGGATTTAAAACCCCCTCACGGCTCCTTATATCGATAACCATTTTGCATAACTAATACCAAACATGTGTTATTGTTTTTGTAAAAAAAGTAAAGTAGGTACCTTTACATACTAAAGCCATTGACGCATTTCCGAAGTCAGTTATTTAGAAGAATAGCCCACAGATGCAGACTATGTGCAAAAATAGAATTGCTTTCACAAATTGCCATTAGTTCCCAAGAACATTACAATGCTACAGGTTATATTGGAGTTGGATGCATCTTCTTCGCAGGTTTTATATAAAACAGTTCACTAGCATTCCATATTCATGTAGTATGTTCACTAAATCTATTTGTAGTATATACATTAATACAACTTTTAAATATATTTTTTCTTTCAGCCACCCTCGAAAGGGTTAATCGATGAGGAATACGAATATTCAACGAAACCGAACTATAAACATAGGGCAATATCGTTTCCAGTTCCAACAAAAGAGCTATCAGGCACCTATACATGCCTAGTGGAAACAATGAATTCTACACAAATGAAACAAACCCATCTACAGGTTATAGATGTGAGCCAATCAAATATTGAGCTACACTATGTTACTCTATCAAACGATACACTAGTAACGTGTGCAGTCGAAAACGTCTACCCACAACCAAATCTTCTTGTATGGTAAGATATTTTATAATTTTTATATCAAGCACAAATTAACAAATCGCGATAGCCAACTGGTGACAATCTTCTTGAAAAAGTATTCACAATATTTATACATTTTGCAGAGCTTATAAAAGCTAATACCCCATTGACATAGACTGCTAGTGAAATGTCAGTTTCATACAAACCTGCGAGGAAAAATGAAGCAAACATAAACACTAGCCCTTTTGGTTCAGTGCGGCGAAAGTAGGAAAGAGGTTTCAACCTCTGCGCGTCTTTGCGATTTTTTTACATAGAACACAGTGCCATCCATTGTAGAAACATTGCAACTGCGCAAAAATAACGACTTATTCAAATTATTTCAAACGTTCTATAACAGATGGCAGTATGGCACACTCAGCACACAAACCTCGACACAAGCCAAATCGCACGAATTGCTCGATGACATTTGAGTGTTTTCATTTCTCTCCACCGTGAACCAAAAGAGCTAGTGCTTATTTTTGCTTCAACGAAAAATTGGCTGCTAGCAGTCCATGTATAGTATGTCAATGTAATACCCTATTCACACCGAGTCGAAAACTCGTTTTTCGCGAAAACACTCGAAAACTTTAAACAGAAGTTTTCCCATATACATTGCAGTTTTCAAAACGAGTTGTTTGAAGTCGTTTTCCATAAAAACGCCACACTGTTGGCTGGACAGCTCTCACTCAGTGCTGTCGATTTTTCTAGTTTTTTTTTTGTTTTCAAAAGTGGAATCTCTTGTTATCCTCGCACCATAAACAGTATTTTATTCAAGTTTTCTAGAATTTTAGAACGGCAGCACTACCAGCCACAACTAAATGGTATTTTCAGATGTTTTGATTTTGATTGTTGCTCATGTCTATTATTTTATGCATTTAACCATAAGTTAACGATTATCGAGTAGCTTAATTAATTTTGTTTATATATTATGTAATTACCAGCGGAGTTTAGTTAGTAAAATAAAAGTTTAGTCGCTGGTTATTTCATAGCTAGTTTCACAGCTAATTAAAATGTCAAACGAAAACTAGTTGGGGTTTGGTGTGAATGCATCGACGAGTTTTCGTAAATTTTTTGTCGAAAACTAGGTGCGAATTTCTTTGTCTTATATTGGAAATTCGCACCTCCAACAAAAGCTTCTTTTTTTTCAATAGGTAAGCAATCATGGTTTTATTCATCTTTTTTGATATTAATAAATTCAAATCGGATTTTTTTGTTTTTTTTTTTAACTACAATTTAAAACGAAATAACCACGTTCAAAACCAACAACTACTTTCTGGAAAATAAGAAAATAACAAATTAAGAGCTTCTATCACAAAGGGAGCTGAGCTCGGCCTTTGTGGAAAACCTCGTTTCAAATATCAATTTAGTTATAGAAAAAAAATTCGATTGATCTTACATTGGCACATAAATATTGAATTTATTAATATCAAAAAAGAAGAATAAAACCATGATTGCTTATTAAAAAAACAAAAGCCCTCAAGAATCGAATCGCACGCGGGGTTATTTTATCAATATTCTCAATATTGAAAAAATCAGCATACAACTCTTTTTTTATTTTATTTCCTTAAATTTAAAGTTTGAAATCATTTTCTTCAAAAAACTATTAACAGATATAACTTGATTTAAAAATAATGTCAAAGAACAGATTCCTGGCGTCCAAAAATCCTAAAGTCCTTTATTGTAAGTGTTTTTGTTTTTTCAAAAAAGGCTTGTATTTAAGCCCTCTACAAAATAACGTTGATCAATTACTCTCCCCCACAAAATTACATCTTAAGGCTTTTTCCAATGCGCCAATTCTCTGTCAAACTGACAAACATCCGAGAGTATTACTATCCTCAAAAAGCTTCTTAATCCAACCGTTCGGACTCATAAAATTGTAGGTCCCTTCTATTCGTCCAAAAAAATACAAACTCACACAAACGAATTGTTGTGAGAAGCTAGGCCTAGGGTTATTAATTATTTATTTTTAAAACTCTTTGCGAATGAATATTCTTCTTATGGAGTTTTATAAAATTAAAAGCAGTTGTTGACATATCACTATGATATGACTTATTCAACTTTAAAATTGTAGCACTACTTAATCATTCCAATTAAAAACGGGTATAAGTCGGCTTTCACATTTGGGCAACAATCAATAAGCAACAGGCAATAGGAACCACGCAATATTATTGTTCACAGCTATTTTACTTTGAATTAAATCAGAGGTCTCACATCAAAGCTCAAAGCAACTCAATATCGCTTGATCGAAAAATGTTGCTGATTGCGGAAATAATTCGCTAGACATACATAACGCATGTTGAAAAGCAACAAATATTGCTTCCCAGTAGCAATATTTGTGATTATTCACACATTTGCGTATATGTACTACGTTCTATACAATTTTGGAAAATATGGCGAACGATCCTGTTGTCAACACAAAATTTGTAGAAGTTGTGGAAAAATATTCCTGATAGCTAAACATTTAAGGCAATACTGTTGCTTCGATGTGAGAATATGTGAAAATAAAGTTGCGTATTGCTTATTGATAGTTGCTTAGTTGCTTATTAGTTACTGTCTCAATCTGAGAGCTGCCTAAGAAATGCAAAAAAGTTTCACGTATAAGAATTTAAATTTTACGAAAGAACGGTTTTAGATACTAATTTAATTTATTTTTATTTTTTTTTTTTTCAGGTCTAATGATGATATCACACTATCAAAAATCTCTGAAAAAGTTAATTCCGAAAATGATGGATTCTTTAACGCATCTGTTGTTGTATCTGCAAATATAATTGATGGCTATGATGAAATTGGCTGCACTCTTAATTTCCCTGGCTTAGAATTCAATGTAACTAGAATTTTAAAGTCATCAGCATCAATCATAAAAACTACAACAATTGCACTTATGATGCTTATGCTTGCAATATCGACGTAGTACTAATCTATTTCATGTTAAAAAAAAAGGTCTACATTTGTAAATAAAATTAGTTCAAACAAATAAATAAATAAAATTATTAAACATGTTAATAGAGCTGTATTCATTTCTATAAAAATGTACTTTACTAGTAAATGTGTTTAAAATCATTTTTTGGGACAAATTAAAAAATAGGTAGTTTTGCGTTTGGTTATTGTAGTATCCTTACAAATAGTGTCAAACGTCTAATCAAAAATTCATCCCAGATCCTTATTTAAAACACTTTGCAATTTTCGATTAGGCCCGAAAAACAACATTGACAAATTTATTTCTATCTATCTATCTATATGTAGAATCTTCGTTGATATTCAGTCTTCTTTACTGAATGGAACAATGTCGGGTCGGGATTTCGTTAATGATCTCAGAGCGATGTCTCTTCTTTTCTAAATTTCCAAAATTACTTTTTATTTTATTTATTTTTTTCCCAAATCTCAAACAATCACATTGCCAGCTCTGATTTCATTTAGGTAACTGATAATACAGTAAACCTAACGTTTAAATGTACAGTGGAATGCTGTACTATCCGTGACATACACTGAACCATTCTTCGACACGGCCGTCCTGACATGTCACATGTCCTCATGTGACTTGTGTTAAAAGAAAACAAAAAAATAAACCGTTGTTATTTGTCTCACTCGGCCATTACTGACAAATTAATAACAAATCATTTTTTTTTGTTTTTTTATTTACATTTTCAAAGATTAAGTTCATTATTAATCTAGTATACAAATATCTAAACTAAGATTTAGTTCTTCATAACTTCCCTTGTCGGGAAACAAATCTCACACATATTTTTGAAAAGTATCAACTGGTACTTAACACGTCTAGTGTTCTTTACCACTTCGATTTAGTGATAATAGACATTACACAATTCAGCACTCCTAGTGATAAAAAAAACTACAGTACTTCCGTCCAGTACTCATTACCACTTCCATCCAGTGATAGAAAACAACAGTACTTCCATCCAGTACTCATTACCACTTCCATCCAGTGATAGAAAACAACAGTACTTTCATCCAGTACTCATTACCACTTCCATCCAGTGATAGAAAACAACAGTACTTCCATCCAGTACTCATTACTACTTCCATCCAGTGATAGTATACCAATTACAAACCATATAGGTACCTACTACATATAGTCAAACGCATGCCGCTCACTCACGGTCTACATTGAAGAGATTCCGATTTCTAACGAGCTACGGCTACGTATTAACTAAATGCAGCAATTTCATTCTGATTTTCTAACATAGTTTGCCATATGTTTGAACCAATTACTGGTCATAGACTTTCTCAAGGGTCTTCTTCCAACCGAGATGCACTAATGCAATAACAGAGCATCTTAATGCTCTAGGTAAGATAAAGTAAGCATCGGGTCCTACCATTCCTTTGACTTAACAAGCCAGAACGCAACTCGTAGGTCTTAAGCAGTTCGTCGCTGAGCTTATTGTCATTTATATCACTGATTATTTTCACAATCCTCGATCTCTTTGCTGCTCAGTAAGTAGCCAATTATCTGAAAGATATGCTATATTTTCTGAACCCTTTCGACTATGGTGTTGGTGTTGGTATCGGGTTTCGCGAAAAGAAGTCAGCATGACACATCCGTTTTCCATCTCTATGGACGATATCAAAGTCAAATGCCTGAAGGAATGCCAACCACCCATGTATCTACTCTGGGTGTCGGGCCATGTCAAGAGTTGTAAAGTAGTGGCATCCGTGAAGCCTGTTAATTTGGTCTGCTATTAATGGTAAAGGAAATCTGTCGGGAATGGTATTATCATTCCACTCTATATAATCTATGCAGATGCGATTCGTACCGTCTGTCTTCTTAACAAGGAGTATGGGCTTACAAAGTGAGACAAACTGTGACAGATAACATTAGCGGCAAGAAGCTTATCAATTTTATCACGTACTATTTTTCGTTTCTGTCTCAAAATGTCCGTCCAATAATAACGTTATAACGCAAGCAATGGTCAGGGGGCACGTGAAAAGGTATTTCATGTAAAACTTCGTTAATACAAATAGAAGTCAAAATCTGAAGGGATTATTTAGGCTTGTGGTCCATAATACCCACCAAAGTCCCAACACTTTACACCTTTTGCCAATAAATTTACAACAAACTGGTTCTTTAATAAGTTAGCACTCTGAACCCGAATTATAATGAAATAAAATATTCTCACCGGAATGCCTTAAAGTACCTGAAGGCGCTGATCTCGCACATATTTACTTGACGTTCGACTTTTGGTGCGCTATGCATTTCTCCATCCTTACTGCTCGTACTAGGACACCTTGATAAAAAGTGTCCAACATCGACACTTGAAGCAGGTAATTGTGTTTGTAGGTTTTAAGGCAATTGAATCCTTATTTGATGATCGACCGAAAGATGAAATAGGTATCTGGAATTTCCTTGGTTTGTATCTTCTAAAGCGCCATGCTACGGACTTTTGGCCAAGCTTCCCACAGTTGTAAAATTTGGTTGTTGTAGCTGCAGACATAAGCTTGTGTCTTTTATCATAAAGTCCATCCTGATCAATTTGGTTGCAGGAGCTCCCTTTCATTATTTTTAGAATATTGTTGCCGTTCATCCCGGATTGAAACACCAGCAAAATTATTATCTTCCTCGTCGCGGGGGAAATCATCCCACTTCTGATGTAGAATCTTCGTTGATATTCAGTCTTCTTTACTGAATGGAACAATGTCGGGTCGGGATTTCGTTAATGATCTCAGAGCGATGTCTCTTCTTTTCTAAATTTCCAAAATTACTTTTTATTTTATTTATTTTTTTCCCAAATCTCAAACAATCACATTGCCAGCTCTGATTTCATTTAGGTAACTGATAATACAGTAAACCTAATGTTTAAATGTACAGTGGAATGCTGTACTATCCGTGACATACACTGAACCATTCTTCGACATATATATTAAATATGCTTATAGATGAGCTCTGTATGACAGAGGCGATGCCGTTGATAAGGTGAACAATAGAGGCCCAGGAATGGAACCTTGAGGAACTCCTTGCCTTAATGGAAGAAAGTCGGAAAGGTTACCATTTTGTAATACTCCCTGTTTTTGTTCACTTAGATTAGGAAAATAATAATTTTATAGCACTGAAGGAAAATGAAAAAAAGCGTCCTAATATGGTGAGTAGAATCGAGTGATTGACCATATCAAAAGCTTTGGAAAAATATAAAAGTACGAGAAAGGTAACATAGTCCCTATCTAATTTATCTCTTACGTCTTCAATTACATATTCAACAAATCAGTTATACAGCTTCTTTTACCACTAAAACCCAGGTGTACTTGAAGCAACAAGTTATTTCGAATAAGGAAATAATTAAGTTGCGTATATGCATAATGCTTACGCGACACTTCTCGTGAACGTCTGAAAAACATTTGAGAGTACAACGAACACTCTCATTTCGGATTTATTTGTAGGTCCCTTATTCTTTAATTTGTCTCAAAAATAACATTTAATTAAATAAATAACTGTGAAAAGCTAAGCATAGCCAACGGTTCTATGCTCACCCGTTGTACCAAAAATATTTAGATATACTACATTTTAAAGACAAGTTTAAACCTATTTAATGTGTTGTGTATAAAATGGCACTCAGCTCAGTAGCCATTAGTGGTAATTATTTGCTAATACGTTCCTTACTAGATACTGGTGTTAGCCATTGCAACTAAAATAAACTTTAAACTATTTATTACCCATCATTTACCTAAAACTGTTCAGATTCCGTATGTGGAAATTCAACCCTGAATTACAACTGCAACGCTGCCAAAAGCTGCCTGATAGATATTTTAATATACGTTCCCAAAATGTTGCCAAGTAGCTTTTACCAAACATGACGTAAAAATTGAATTTCACCTCAAAACAAAATCTTAATACGCATGTTCTGGAATACGCCTTTTGATATTATCCACATGTTTACTTCCTTCTAACGTGTTTGCTGTGAATGGTTGTATTGCTTTTTTATACTTTTTACAACTGTTAAAAAATGTGACCCAGAAATACTTTCCAGACAATTTATTTTTTCTATTTTAATTCGAATTAATTAAGAGCAAAGTTCGTTGTTATATGGATAAATTAAAATTCCTTATCTCGCTTACGAAAAGGATTTCAATAAAATCAAGAGTTAGTGAAACTGTATAATATAGATACTGAAAAAAAATGCACATACATGTTAACATAAATCATAATATAAGAAAATCTTCCAATGTCGGGGTTGTCTTCGATTGAAAGTGAATCAGGTTTTGAAACCAGAAGTGAACAAGTAGGCCAAAATTGTTTTATATAAATATGTGAGTGTTATTTATAAAAATATGCTTTATTTATAAATTTTTGGTGAAAATAAATTTATTTTTTTCCGTCTATTGGAAAAATACACATTATTCAGTGCATATATAAATAATGGCTTCACGTATACTTAGAAAGTTTGGCATCGAAAACTAACCCAGTTAACCCCCATCTATTTAGGAATTTTTTTTTTCTTCTCGGCTGAGTCGATTTAGGCACATTTTTGTGACTACATATTTATAAATGTGTTGTTCTTTATAAAGAAATTGTAATTTATAAAATAATATTTTAAATTATAGAAGAGTCAATTAAGACTTTCATTGAAAAAGAAAATCTAAGGTAGGTACATTCTGTATACCGTCAGGGCAAGATTTATAGTTATGCTGTTTAGTGGACATATTTCAGTTTTTACTCAAATCCAACTTCGAACTTTTATAGGGATAAGTGAAAGATATGGACAGTGATTCATGATTCTGAAAGTTAAATTCAATTTTAGCAGTTAAGTTTTCGATAAATACGGGTACATCCTTTTGTTTTGTGGCTCTGTAGACATACTAAATAATAATTGTGCTATTGATGCTGGGAAAACCTAAAGTTTTAAATTGAATTGAATTTGTCAGATCGAGTTGATACGTTTTTTTTTCCAAATACATATGTATATCAATTTTGTATTCAGAAGTCGTTTATGAGACACGATTTGTTGAGGGTAGGTACATCTTTGACAGCTTTTTTACTATCAAAACAAACATAATCCAGCTATGTATGATTGATTTCAGCAATGGAACGAATATCTAAGTGTGGTACATAATACATTATCCTGGCTGACAATTGCACAATTGTTATGTAGAGATAAATTCTGTGTTATTATATTTAAGGATGCCAAGTCGACATTTTATACATATATACTACTAGAGGACACGGCGAACTTCGTCTCGCCCCAATTTAACGCCTTCAGATAAACTCCAGAGTGATAATAAAACACAGCTAGTTGAGATTTCAATGTGATTTATTTGAATGGAATCGAAATCAGTGGAGAGCGATATGATAAACACTGTTTTTTGATTTGCTTTTTTCCGCGCAAAAACAAACAACGAAGACGGTTTGCCATTTTGCCAACACGCAAACAGGCAACGTACAGCTGACCGTGCGAAAAATAGGGAAATTCGAGATTAATCCAACAGACTTCTAACGATTGGCCTTGGATTTATTGATTCATTCATTCATTCATTCATTCATTTATTGATTGTAATCGCAAATGCCAATCGAACGGGAAACTGAATCCGCTTGAATTGGAATGGAAGATCAGTTGGAATAATCCGAATTCGTGGGATAAAGACTTCCTCTCCTTTGAATTCGCCCTGGATGATAGTGGCTTGAATCATATTGTTCATCAGTTTCTTGACGTACAACCGCGTACGTTGTACAATTTCGGATGATTCAGTTTCCGCAACGTTATTATGATCGATTCCACCTTCAGCTGTAAACTATGCGGCGGAGTTCCTGGCACATCAAGCGAGTTCAGAAATTCCGTCGGATAATTGGTCGCTTCATCCTCAGATTTCAGGATTTTCCACCTTTATACCGTCCAAAATCATCAAATCATGCAATAAAATGCAAAATTTCGTCGAAAAAAAAAAATTCAAAATTTTCGGATTTTTCAGGAATTTTCGGAGCTTTCCACTAAGATTTTTCTATTTTTCCATTCGAAAAGCCATTCCGGAAGAATTGCACACAAAATTCCATGCAACAAATTTTCAATATATCCAACTTCCCTGCTTTTCCGGAGGATTTTCCCAATTACGAACAACTGAAAAAAAAATTTGAGCCAAATCGGCCCAGCCGTTCGAAATTTTCGATTTTTCCAATTTCCCGACTTTTCCGGAGGGTTTTCCCAAAATTTTCTTTCGGAAGAACCTTCTTCTGGTAATTACGAACAACTGAACTAACTCGCTATTTGTTAGTTCTGGTATCAATAATTGCACCATTAACAACGGCTATTTTGACACCGACAGTTGTTTCTCGCTCGAAATCTTGACAGAAAGTCAGTATCATACCTCCGCGGAACGAAATGAGCGGCTTTACGCTTGAACAACTTTGGGAAATATTGAAAACTTATTTCCAAAGTGAGTGCTGTGTACCCCAAATAGTGCGTTTTTTGAAAAGCAGTTTTGGCCAAAATTAAGCACCCACTTGCTGTACGCAAGTTTGTGCAAAAAGTTCGTGAGACTTTTGCTAGTGGACAACAATCATGGTACCCGTCGTCGTAGGGTGCCAATGCATCCACAGAGAGTGACAGTTTGCTGCGGATTATGGAGTGGTGGCGTCATTGGACCATTTTTCTTCGAAAATGAGGCTGGGAACAACGGTAGACGTTATAGAGAGCCATGTTAACCAACTTTTTTTTTACTGAAATTGAAGACATAGATTTAAACGATCTCTGGTTCATGCAGGATGGCGCGCCATGCCACACAGCCCAAGCTACAATCGATCTGTTGCGCACCAAATTCCCAAATCGGGTAATCGCCGTCTTGGAGATGTCAATTGGCCGCCTCGGAGCTGCGATATGGCCTCTTTGGACTTTTTTTTGGGGAACCGTGAAGGACCGATGTTATTCCAACACTCCGGAAACGATTCAAGCACCAAGCACCACTTGAACGACCGACGCAAAGTTGGATTCCATAATTAATGGGAATGTTTGCTCTTATTAATAAATCCATATACATGGAAAAAATTTAATTTTGTTCATTTTATTGCATTTTCAAAGAGAAACTTGTATTTGGCCCACCCTGTATACATTTTACTTGGAGTTGTAATTTTATTATAAAAACGATTGACGGTCATCGAGATAATTAGCTAACCCTCGTCAATATTTGGATTGAGGTTATACATTATAGAATCTTAAAGTTTGTGGCTCCTTAACCCCAAAACGCAATTTAACTTTCGACTTAACTTTCTTCCAATTATAAATAGAATAATTTTCTGCGTAACGTCTCTAGGCATTTTGTTTAAACTTTTAAACAATTTCAGCAACTGACAGATGTAATTCTAACATTTTCGATTTAAATACAGCAAGTGTGCACCAAAAGAAGACACCCTACAAGATGTTGGCATCTTTTTTTACTTCTCCTAATCTGTGGGGTTTATACAAATAAAGCCATTCTAAGAAACAAAAGTAAAAGTAGCTTAGGCATTTCTTTCACAAAATGCAAGGTGGATTATATTTACATAAATTTAGCTTCTGACTGCTTAAAATTATTCGGTTATTATGTGTGGGGACTATGATTTGCTACAGTTTGCTTCAAAAACATCTTCATCCTTACTAGCATAAATATGTATTGTTTCTTTGTATTTGTTCGGCATCTGAATGTTAATTCCAAATATTCATTAGTCGGAAATGGGATTATCAGGGGGATAGGAGTACTTTTCCTTTGTGAAATTATCTACTCTAATAAAGAATATTAAAGATTCATCTTAGTACAATATGAGCTATTACTATTGATTGTATACGGGAGAAATTGTTGTCATCATTTCGGTTGTTGAATAATTTATAAACTAGATTGTTTACTTTAAAATGCCTTATTATGCCCAATCTTATCGCAATTCTAATTTGCGTAGGCATATTCAATATTTACCTATTGGGCATCAAGTCTTAATCATTGAAAGATATTATTGTTGGTGATTTTGCTTAAATCAAAATTGACACATTTGCCTTTTTGTTGTAAAAAAAAAATCAGGCAACTTTTACCTTCAAGCATTTTCTTATAGGTTTGATTGTTTTAATGGCTGTCTGTAACTTGGCAGTTTTCTTAACTATCGTTTCGGTTACTATGCAAATTACTCTAGTGTCCAGTGATCCGAAAATCGAATTTGAAGTTATTTACCTATTCATAAAGTTAGAGCGCGGTACTACTAATCTAATCTAAATGGTTTTAGCATAATTTTTTCGAACTCACAATGGCGACATTTTCCACTTAGCAATTGTGACCTACGCACAGTAGCGCATAGGTTAGTGTGCTGGTTCCCAGGTTCGATCCCTGGAAAAACACAAATTACATCTTAAGGTTTTTTCTACTGCGCCACCTCTCGCGAAGGTATGACAAACATCCGAGAGCATGACTGTCCTGAAAAAAACTTCTCAATTCGGTCGTTCGTACTCGGCATAAAATTGTAGATCACAATTAAAAAAAAATAAATAGGTGGCGCAACAGGCGGATAGACACCCTAGGCCTAGCTTCTCGCAACCATTCGTTTGTGAGTTTCTATTTTTTTGGGACGAATGGAAGTCGTACTTACTTACTTAGATGGCCATCTTAGACTACAAATGGGTACTTTTTTGACCAGGCCAATGTCGCTGTACAGCTCGTAGAGTTCGCTGAAATATCCTCCTCCAAAGGCCGTCAACGTAAACGGGACCGAAAATCACTCAAAGAAATTAGCTACCAAGGGGATCTTCATCACTCATCAGACTTTGATAATGTCCGAAATTCTGCACCATTAAGCAGGACTGGGCTGATGAGGGACTTATATAGAGCTTCTTGCCTTATATTGCCATCTTAGGCCGAAGTAACAATACTTGGCAAGTGTAATTCTTCGCTTGATTTCTGATGTGATGTCATTTTTAGAGTTAATAGCGGAGCCGAGGTAGATGAAGTCCCTAATTACCTCAAGGTTGTAGCTGTCTATTGTGACGTTCTGTCCGATTCGTCGATGTTGTGTGTCCCTTCTTGTTGATAGTATATACTTTGTTTTGTCCTCATTCACCACTAAACCCATTTTTGCCGCCTCAGTACTGATACTTGCAACCGGACCTGTGACAGCTCGCTGTGTTCTGCCAATGGTCCGTGATCCCGTGTACGTTGTACTCACTTGTCTAAACTTGATCTTTCTTATCTTCCGAACCTGGGATTCGAATATCCTCTTGACTGGAGTCGATATATTGTGGCTTTTTGGAACACATCCACAAGCTTATGGAATTCGCGGTTGTATCTACTTCCCGATTTACCTTCTTCTCACACATTGGACATTGAATTACAAGTACTCTCTTTAAAATGAGTAACGTTTACATAATTACAAATAATATTTTTCGAAATTAGCCTACGCAACGCTTTCTTTGGTTTCATTCCATAGTGTGCATAGCTTATTAATATACAGTTTTTTTTATTTCTTTTATTCTAATGTGTATCATAAATCAACCATTGCTAGTATGTATTAATAAATTGAATTTTTTTTATGACAAAATTAAAAAAAATAAAAAAAATGCATGCGGAAAAGCATCTACGTTCACCTTTCATTTGATCAATATTTCAAGCAAATAGCCACGTAGCATTTAGACATCAGTCTAGTATTCAGTTGAGGTTTTAATTTACTCGATTAGCCGAAGGTTAGAAGATATAATCTACTAAAACTGACAACTGAACTGAAAACTTATGGGAATTCCATAAGTTTGAGTTAAACGCTTCAATTTTTGCATTTAGACATCAGTTTAACTGAAAGCTTAACTGATAGCTCAACTTAAACTAAAACTGAAATGATCGCCTAAATGGGGCTTAATCGGTACGACAAAAAACGTTTCACCTATTAATATACTGATGAATGATAATGATTACGATGAAAGTGTTTGCATTAGGTCGAGGACGCGTAGGGAAATTGTTTTTAATGAGTGGTGGTTTAATATTTATACTATGGCATAATGGCAAATAGGGTTGCAGTATGATTTTAGATTTTCGTCTGGAGTGTATTTCACACACTTCCGAAAAAAAACGGGTAGCACGAGATATGTACATTTGTTTTCGAACTTCTGTTGTGTTAATTTTATATCGACGAGTTGTAATCTTAGGTCACAGATTTCAGCGGAACTTCTTTGAAGAGCGGCTTTGGTATTTCTACTTTAGTACTTTATTTCCATCTGATAATGAGGCCTTAATCTGTTTAATTTCGTGTTGTACTGTTGAGTGTTGAATGTAGTGATTGTGTTGGTTGACCATGATATTATATTGCAAAAGAAAAATTGTTTGATTGTTAACTACAATCTTAATTTTCCCGGTTGCGATAGAACTGTAAGCTGCGTGAAATATAGCAGCCTTAAGCGTTTGATTGAGATAAATATTGGTTAGTGCACAATGTACATATTATGAAATCTACCACGCAAATTCGATATAGTTTTTGTGCTGTCAAGAAGTCTATACATATTACGCACTTTTTGCAAGCTTTTTAATCAAAATTTTCGAATTCTATTTCTAGTACTTCCACTCAATTTTATTCCTGCCTATTTTTCTTACCGAGTTTTTTACTTGCAATTAATTCTTGTGTAAATTGAGTGCAACCCACAAATTGGAATAAATATATAGGTATATATATAAAATAAATAGCTCTAGACACGATTTATGCGCCGTGTGCTTTCGCTTTGTCGTACAATACCTCTTAATTCTCTTTTAAGCACGCATTGCGTTGCGACAGAGCTTTGTTTGTTTTTTATACGCAAGCGGCAAGGAAGCGTATTAATAAAATATCACAAACCATTCTCTAACTCATGTGTTACGTAACTGGTAGTTAAAAATTTAACTCATTAGTTTAATTTTCTTATTAATGAAGAAATAATAACCCATGCATTAACTGATTGATGCGTTTCCTATTATCGTATGTTTGCGATAGCAATACTCCCCAAAATGTACTGAAAACTGACAAGAATGCGTCCTCCTTTTCTGCTGCCAGATTTTCTTTTACTAATGCAATTTATTTTTTTATATTTCGGTTTAAAAATCTATATTTATTTGTAAATATTCTCATAGGATTTCATCGTTTTTTGTACGCTTATTTTTTTCGTGATGGTGCAGTGATGATAACGGAATGATCTATCCGCTAGGATATATTCAAATTATTCAAAAACGGTGAGCCAGTTTGCTCCACAATTTTGCAAATTTATTCAATTATTAATCACCTTTTTACCACATTTATATCAATCAAACGGAATTAAACGCGAAACACCAATTGACAATTTGAGCGGGAACTTTGTTTTGCAAAGCTAACAAACCGCTAACACACCTACCACCGTAATTAGCTATAAAATTTACGAAAGCTTAGTTATGTTCTAAAAGTGTTTAATAATAGGAATTTAAAGTTAACCAATGTGATAGTCATTAGTTACGGATAACACGAAGTTCTTCAGCTGTTATTAATAATAAGGCTGTAAGGGTTTAAAAGTTCGGTAATCATATTGACTTCATGCAGCAAATTTTAGTTTTTGTAAAACTAACTGGATTTTGTGAATGTAGTACATGAAGGTTTGCCAGCTATATTCCGCAATTTTCGAACAATGTTTGATGGCTTCGTTAATAGTCAAAATTGTTTTGGGGTTCAGAAAACCCACAAGTAATGGTTGAGAAACAAATGCATCCACAACGCGTGACTGAGCATTCTTCTTCGAAAATTCGGCTGGTCAGGCAGTAACAATTAATGGTGTTTGCTATCGTGACATGAAAACCCATTTTTTAATGCCTATAAATTATAAGATGTATAAAGGGAACATGTCCTGAATGTAACATACACCTATTGCCGCCTTGTCTTAAAAAATCAACGCATTTTCTATTCATTTAAAAAAACAAAATAGTTTTTTTTTCACAAAATATTTACCTATACATCGGTAATTGATGTTTTACTAACAAAAATGTATTATTATTTTTCAGAATGGAAACTATTTTTAAAGCGGAATCATGAGGAAATTATTGTTACCTGTACTTTTTTTGTTGCTGTCGATAGGTAAATATGGATATGCAAATGGGTGCGATATTTTCTCCCGTCATTTAATTTTGAACTATAATGTATGAAATAAGCAAATAGTTCCAATATTTATGACACAGAAGTTAATACAAGCTTATATCAGATTTAATGACAAAGACAATCTAACCTAACCTAACCTTTTATTTCTTTTAATTTTTAGAATTTTCGGATGGGGGTGCCAGTGAACATAGAAAACATGACTATAGTGATGTTTTCATAGATCCTACAAGTAATTTTAGCAAGCCATTTGATGCAGAAGAAGACCTTTCATTCTTACAAGATAATTTTCATCAACGAAGCAGACCGCTGGAAAGAGGATCATACTTTGACACATCTGCGTCAAAAAATGTCACAGTTCTTGTTGGGAAAACTGCTAATTTAAATTGTCGTATAAAAAACCTTGGGAATAAGACAGTAAGTTCTGGTTTGGAAGTCATTAGAAAGTAGCCTAAGCTAGCGTCATTACTGAAGCCAATTGAGTACAGTCCTTATTTATATATGAACCAGCGAATATACTTTTTATGCTGACATTCGTTTATAATCAACTCCATTGACATACATATTAGATATTACATAAATGGACTGCTATTAAATGTCAGTTCATATCCAAATTTTGTCCAGAAAATAATATAATATGTCAATGATCAACTCATACTTAAGAATCTGCTCTACGAGTTCGTGTAATCAAGTTTCTATGCAAATTTCTCGAAGAAAATGAAAACAAAGTTTGTTATCTTGACTTAAAAAAATATTGAATGTCACGGTTTTTAGCTTGCATATTTAGTCAGCAAGTAATCTTCTGTTGAAAAGGACTAAGAAAACAGTTGAATCTTTACGTTGTTAACGTTTTTGTTTTTAATTTCAGGTCTCATGGATAAGACACAGGGATCTGCACTTACTCACAGTAGTTGAAAATACATACACATCCGACCAACGTTTTACTAGTACTCATAATAAACAAACCGGAGATTGGTCTTTGCAGGTAATTTGAAAATTTGTGAACGAAAGGAAGTATGTATTGTCATAAGACATTTGAATTTTATTATAAAAATCACCCTTATTGTCATTGTCGTCTCACGAAAACGACTGGGGACATTTGTCGTGTCTAGGAATTTGAATTTTGGTATGAAATGAAACGATACGTACACGACTCTCTGATATTTTAATTCCACGAACTATGACACATGTGGCCTGGGGGCCAACTCTGTAATTCGATTCTACAATCAAAATGTTCGAATTCGGAAGATACGTACTCTGTAATTCTATAGCCAGCGCCCATATTCGAAAATCGAACGGACCTCGAATTGTCTATTTTTTGTGGTACTACCTAATCCTAAAGTAAATGTCAAAACCATTCGAATTCGCAAATAATCATTCTAATGCAAATGTGTTTGCGAACAGTGAGTAACAAATTTTTTCATAACTTATTAAATATTATTAAGAGTATTAAAATATACTTTATGCATAGGGAATCATCTAAATGTGCAAACACAAAGACATCTCAATTTGAGATTCTTGTTCAATACATGACAATGCATCCCGACTTATCTAAAGGATTTATCCCGAATTCGCCTTGGCTCAATTTGATCATTGCAATCCTCATTTTCTTCGGTAAAAAATCAAATTGCGACACTGTCCATGTTGATTTAGCACCTATTCACGAATCACAACAAATGATTATTTCGTTTTATTCAAAAGTCTGTCAAACACAATGCGAGACTCGTTCGAAAGTCGGAAATTGTTTGGGAAAAAGTTGGCATTACTTACGAACCAACTTTCGAAGAAAATCGATTTACATAGTTGGCCCCCTGGCTTTTCAGTCGACGAATTTATATTTTGTCTGTTATTTTTGTGACTTGGTTAAATATCTAATTCAAAAGTGAATAGCGTTGAGATGTTTTTTGATAGCAGTGACGAACAAGAAAATAATTTAAATTTACAAACTTTGTTTTAATTAAAATTATTTTCAGATTTAAAATCTATTGAAGGTGGTCCAAGACAATTCAGAGATAAGGCTATGTCGTCCTATTGCCAAATAACATCACATTTTGTTAATCTCTTTGTGAATTATTTTCTCCATTTCGTTCACTAAAGGTTGAAATTGTCTTCAATTTGTTATCCTTAAATTGGTATAAATGGCTTTCAGTTAATTAAAAATTAAGTACACATACTTTTAATTGAACAGTCGTCCGCAAAATTATCGACGACAAAAATGTATCATTTCCACGACAAACGGCGTCACAGCGCGACTCGTTGAAAAATGTAATCCACATTCTTTGACATTTCAGACGACATTTATGTCGATCGCCCCCGCGACAAAAGGCGTTTATTTTTTGTCGTCGTCGCCAATACCAAACAGCCGAGTCGTCTATTTTTAGAGTCGTGGACGACGACGGCGAAGGGTCAAGAGTCATGGACCATCTCGTGTACTTATAGAAAACGTACATATATAGTCATTTTTAAGACCGCCTATGCGATGGTAAAAGCAATTAGTTTGTAATGAATTATGTGTGTACATTTTTCCTTTGATGTAAGTTATTCGATTGTTTTGAAAAGAAAACTCTGTAGGCTACATTATCAAAAACGCTAATCTTATACAAGGTGGACCAAATGTCCATCTAGGACATTTTTCCTAGGCTATGGCCCCAAAAGTGAAAAATAAATAAATCGTTTCACAAAAGCCAATTTATCCTCGATTTAACGCTAATGCCGAATTTAACTTTCGATTATAAGAAGGTCGTGTCTAACTCATGGTTTAAATATGAATGCCATCGTATAGTATATGTCATTCAAAGGTGAAACGTCAGTTTTCCAGCCCATTTTTTAATTTTCTTTTAAAGTAAGTCGATATAGTTAAACCAAAGAAATTATGTGATATTGTAGCCTTTCCGGCAAAAACAAAAAAGAAACTTTTGGACAGCTCATTTGCGCTCGTTTAAAACTGACAGTTTTGCGAAAAGAGTTGAATATCGATTCTTGAAAAAAAAAAAAAACATTGATACATTTTTTTGAACGTGGGGGACTGTTCGTTGCTTAAAATGATTGAAATACTTTTTGAGCTCCTTGCTAAATATTATTTTTATTACAAATGTACTAACTATCTACTTCGATACTGTTCAAAATAATTATTGACATTAATCGTTTAAAATTATTTATTTATATAAAAAGGTTAAATATGCTCAAATACGAGATTCCGGAGTTTACGAATGCCAAGTGTCAACAACCCCTCCAGTGGGATACACAATGATTCTGTCCATTGTCGGTATGTTGCCGAGAAAATATTTCGAATTGTTAAATAATATTGTTAATTGTAATTTATTTTAATTACAGAACCTATTACAAGTATACATGGTGGACCAGATTTGTATATAGATACCGGATCAACAGTGAATTTGACCTGCATTGTAAAGCATTTACCGGAACCGCCACCCGCAGTTCGATGGACGCACAACAATGAGGTTTGTTTGTGGAAATTAATTTCACCATTTGATTTTTTACATTCAGATAAGGTTAGTCAAAGAGCTTATATAAAAATGCAAAATCTTATTCATAAAATCTATATAATTGAGGCTGCTGATGAAAAATTGGATCTTCCATATTATTGGAAATATTTACCTAACCTTACGTCACTTCAAGCATAAGCACCGGTATCCTTAGACCTACTGTTCACGTAGCTGCGCTTCAAAGTTTGTGATTCTTTTTTTTAGCTCATCAGACACATCATAGCTCTCAATTTGTTTCTTGTTTCGTTCAAAGAATGATCAGAGGGCGCTATATGAGCGCAGAATAAATTGATTGAGCAGGCTGACTAAAAAGCTCATTACAGGCACATTGATTTAACAGACAAAAAAAAAACAGGATAAACAAAAAAATTTAATTGGCGGACAAGTCTTGTTGTTCTGGCACAGAAGTTAAACCAAATTAATAAATAACCATATGACAGCTATGTGCTCAAGTGTGTTTCATAAACAAATCAGAACGATCTCAAAGTGAAAAACGCCTATTTACAGCTTGTTGTACGCTTGCTTGCTGCTTTCATAAAAACAAACGAAGCTCTGTCCACAAACCACAGAGAATTAGACCGCCGACTTTCCGTACACCTACCCGATTCTCCCCGGAAAAAATTACCCTGTCTGTGAATACGTGTAAATGTCAAAAATAATGGCGGGAATGTAAAAAAAACATAAGAGCGGCCATTTATTGAGATGTGTTAAGAAACGTTGGGAACTAAGTTTAGGTACTGTTTACCTTTTAGATAAAATCATATTGCAAGTAGCGAAAATATAATCTATATCGTTGATAATATATTGTTCGCTCATTCGAAAACTAATTTATTTTACGTTCCAGCAAATTTTGTTAAAATTGCTACCAACTAAAGGATAACTTTTGGAATTGTGGTTTAGTTTAACACGAGAACATTATCTTACAATTACCTTGTGGCATCACCATAAATTATTATACTGCTTTCTCTGTCTTACAGCTCATTTCGAATAAACGCTCGCGTCTTTTTTTTTTCAGCGAGTTGGTTGTGTTTTATTCTTATCTCCGAAAAACTTTAACTTTTTCAGCATTTATTCATCAATAGGCCTGTTTTATTGCACATCTATAAATTAGGGGTATTCATGCAACGTCGTAACGAACGTGGTAAATGAACTGTCAAATTTTGTATGGAAAATCACACAAGATGTTAAAAAACCGAGATGGTAAACTTACGACGAGGTCAATGTGACATTTCACACTTCAAATAAAGGCGCGAAATCAGGAAAAAATACTTTGCATGCATTTATAATACTTTTGATGTTTTTATAAATAGAAATTGCACAGTTTCATTTTGACACTTTGTTTTGACTGTCAATTCCTGAAGCTCTTCATTCCAAAGTTCCTGGAGCAAGTCTTATCCGGACCAATTTTGTTATTTTGAAGTCATGAAAATATATAATAGATTACGAAATTAATACCATGATTTTAGCTAAATCAAGTGAATTTAGCTAAATCACGTTGGTGGGAACATGGTATAAGTGAAAAGAATATTATCACATGTTTTGACAGTCCATTCACATGAACACTTTATTTGTCGCAACAGTTTGCCAAGTTCAAACATCAATTTCTACTACTTAACAATCTTTGATTTAAGTTTACATAAGTTCGAACGAATTTTGTATTTGATAGTTTGTGGAGCGGGTTTTAATGTCGTGAATAATTTTGAATAAACTTGTGAAAATTCGGACCAAGTGTGTTTTCTTTCGAGTCAAACATTTTTTCAAACTTGTTTTTCCCATATTTTGATGCATTAATTTATTATTCTAGGTACTCTTGCAATAGTAAAATGAGCATTTTTTTGTTATATAAATGCATCAAAAGTGGTTTATTCGCATATTATTATCAATTCGTTTGTTCATTCTCATGCGAATATTCCTTTACATCGCCAATTTTAATTGATATCAACAGTTTGAACAATTTAACAATTCCTAAAACTAAACTGTGATGTGAACGAAGTGTAAGTGGAAAAAAAAGAAACCTTCAGAACACAGCCCCACTGCCATAAACCACTGCCAGGTGCAACTGCCTTACCTACTAACTAAGTATGCGTGTGCCGAAATTTCTTCCCTTTGATTTATACAGGCCCAACACATAAATAAATCCTATGGTGCCAACAGCTTGTAGGCAAAGTCCGTTATGTGGGAGGAGTCGACGGTCTATTTCTTACTGGTTTGTGGCTCTGTCCATGGAGCGGCAAAGTCGCATTTGCGTAGTCGCAAGCAATTGTCATGCAGCATGAGCGGCAGTTTGTCATTACTACGCTTTTTGTCAAATGACGCCGTCGTGGACAGTAGGCCTTAAGGCCCCGACCCAAAGAATCTGTCGCATCCATTGCGGCAACGTATTCGACTGACAGGTTGATAGAATACACAGTAGGTAGCTGGAAGGTGACCCATAAGCAACGCACGTGCCAGATGCGACGGATAAAGTAGGTTATCTACTTTTCTGTCAGTCGCATCCGTTGACAGATGACATAGCGTGAGAGGAAGCACTTTCATTGGTGGAAATACTGAGATAAAGAGAGAAACTGTCAAATGCTGCGGATTCTACGGGAATGTTCGTTTCGTTTGAGTACGTCAATCCGTCGACACAGCGGATACGACGGATTCTATGGGTCGGGGTCTTTAGGCCTTCAGCACACTAATCGTATCGTCTTCGTTACTTCATGAAATTGCCGTGCAGCGAGGATAACGATACGGCTGCACGACGCAATTTTCAATCGTCAATATCTATTTACTTACCTGATGTATTGCGTATTAAGATTAAAATTTTGTGAAAAAAAAACGCTCGCTCTTACTTTTATTTTTATTTACATAAAACTTTGATATAATGATAAAAATTTTTTTTTTTTAGGAAATAAATTACGATTCACCGAGGGGGGGTGTCTCGGTGATAACCGAAAAGGGCGATATAACGACTTCTTATCTTTTAATACAGAAGGCGCGTATATCAGATTCGGGAATTTACACATGCTCTCCATCGACGGCCAACCCTAAGTCTGTGAATGTTCACGTACTAAATGGTAAGTCTATTATTTTTGACAAAAAATGTTATCTATGACAGGAGACATTTTTAGGAGTAATGTAAACAAATTTGCAGTTACCTAGGCGTATACGTAATTTATTTGCAAATAAACCGTATGCTTCTAAATCTAACATTTTTTCTTATAACAGAACATTTTTTAATCGTTGTTTGCTCGCGCTTTCCATTATTCCAATGTACTCACATTCAACTATTCAACAACATATTTTCAATACAGATATCGATCTAAGAAAAGTCCATATTTCATACGTATTATGCTCAGGTATGGACTAAATTCGTAAGGTTTCAGGAATATGTAACTTGAACTTGCACGACTATTTACAATAGAGTCTTTAGTCAGCATACTATTGCCTGTTCGCTAAATTAAATGTCAAATTGAACGCTATATTGTGATTCAGGCATGAATGCGAATGAGTTGTGAGTCCACTAAAAGTCTTCGTTATTTTGTTTTATCGATTCTAGTTTAGTCAACAACTCCTTATGTGCTTCCTGAAACATCCCTAACTGACGCCACAGAAAGGTTCAGGTCCGACAAATGGCATTACCGCGCTGACTTTAGCATGTGAGCAAGCTGCTTCATTTTCAGCAAAGCCACTGTGGGCTGTAATCCAGTGTAGGAAGACTAGATTTTGCTTTGCAAGTTCGTAGATATGGCCAGGCCATGTAAGTTTCCAGGACCAGCTTCGATTTTATGACAGATAAGTCCAGAGCTTTAAGAGCGGCTTGGCTGGTTGAGAAGATGAATATGGTTTTACCACGTGTATTAGAACTTAAATCTATTCTAACCTAACGCAATCGTTAATGGCAAGGACTCTAGCCTGGGATATGGACGAATGTCTGCCTAGTCTAACTAAAGTTCGCTTGAGGCGATTCTCCATATCCATCTTAGAACCGTCTGTATACCAGACTTGGTCAAGTCGCGATGGATTAGGTTTGTTTTTTTCTCACTCTTCCCTTGGAGGGATTATGATAAGGAAGTTTTTATGAAAGCCATATTTCGGTAGCATGTCGTTTGGAAACATCCTGAATGCTATTTCAGGCTCCATATTGTCAATCAGAGACAGGCGACCTCCATGGCAGGAATAGGGGTCGATGTTGGTCCAATGGAATGAACGATGAATACTCAGTCTTGCTTTCATATGAATGTATTCTTGAATTGGAAATAGGCCTAGGATAACATTCAGTGCAGTGGTTGGGGTGGAGCGTAGACAGCCCGTCATGCAGTTCCCATCAGCTATACGTTGGACCGGTTCTAGCTGTTTAACTGTAGTGACTTCGTTAGTCTTTGTCCACCAGACCACGGCAGCGTAGATGATCGCTGGGCTAATCACAAGCGAATAGAGCCAATATATAGGTATAATTCGGGGTCTTAGTCCACAATCGTTACCGCGCACTCGACGGAAGATCCAAAGAGATCTGGTGGCTCTGTTTACGATACGTTTTATTTGTGGATTCCATGATAGTTTACTGTCAAGGATAATTCCCAGGTATTTGGCTTCCCGTGAAAATGCAATACACAGTGGGGCGAATTATGAGATCTACTTTCGTCCGTTTGGTAAAAGGGACGATAGTCGTCTTACTATTTCTTTACCTGCCAAATTCTATTTCATTGCACTGACGCCTTTTTTGTGTCGTTCATGGGAAGACATGTGTGGTCCAGCACTAATTTACATACTATTTATATAAATCTATACATTAATTTTTCTACACGCTTTACTTATTTTTCTTTCCCCTCTAATTATTTTCAGGCGAACAACCTGCAGCAATACAAAGGGGAACAAGGATTTTATTAACAAACAGAATATTAATATTTATATCATTATTTCTGGGTACAAAAATTAAGTGGAATTATTGTTTAAATATCAATAAGTTATAAATAAATAAATACTTTGTTTTAATTCATGTAGATATTATTAAAGTTAAGCAAAAAACCTGTGTGAAGTGTAAGAGAAAGTAAAGTTAAACTTTAAACTTTTCTTTATAAAATATAATTAGGCAACTTACCGATATATTAAAAAAAAACATGTTTTACTTCCGTCTTTACTAAAAATCAGTTATTTCTTTTTTTAAGGCTTTCATTTATCTTTAATTTTTTGATCAGATAATATAAATGGACGTGGTTACAATAACTTGAGGCGTTCATGTATCTTTTACTACTGGACCTACAAACAAAAAATACAAGCAGGTGGTAATAGTGCGCTTCCGCTAACTAACGCAGGGTTTTTCAAAACCGGACAGGTAGGACACAGCTTTATGCTCCAGGAATTTGACTCCATTATCCCTAATAAATCGGATGCAATTTTGTGTGCTCTTGACTTCGACACACCGTGCGACACAGTGCTATAGACCCAAATAGGAAAGATACGTCAAATGAATGAGGTTTCAAGAGAAAATGAAATTTCCATTTACCCGGATGGTTCCATAACTAAGGTATGTAGATGTACAGGGCCAGGTATAAAATATACTTTACTGCGATAGACCTAAATGTAACATGTGTAATTAAGATTTCCGGACACATATGCAGTGTGTTCCAGGCAGAGGTTCTGATATACAAAAAGAATATCGCTATCTACATTAATAGTCATGCTGCGCTATAGGCGCTAGAGGGTCACACCATCAAATCTGAACTAGTCAGGAGCTGTCGCCCAATGCTCAGAGCATTATGCGCGCAGAACCATGTCAGATTGCGTTGGGTACCCGGACACTGTAATATTGAGGCTATCAAAAGGCCTGAAATCCTGGCCAAAAACGGAGCAGATCTTCTAAAAATTGAAAATATTGAGGGCATAAGACCGCCAATAGCTGTGGCAGAGAGAAAACAAGAAATAGGGCAGACCAAAGATGGTCTGATATTGTAGGTCACAGGCAGCGTTGTTATATGATCTTAATTATCTTATTTTCTAAGATATTGATGTGGTCTCCAGATGAGAAGATATTCACTTAATTTTAATGCATTTTTTAAGATTTGGAGAATTTTAATAAGATTTGTTAAGATATTAGCTTTAAAATAAAAATTTAATTAAAATAAACTTACTTCGAATATGTTCTTCATATTCTATTCTTCATATTTTTGGGATTGAAAATACCAATTTTCTCAGATTCCTAAATACGCGTTCAATTCAATTTTGCATAGTCTTAGAGCTCAAAATTGGTTGCCAAACATTAATGGCATTGATTGTAATTTTAGTTTTCAAATTACACTGATAATCTATTAAAATCGGCGATTCTGAACGTTTTAAATATTTGTATGTTTTAATTTTTTTTTTTAATTCTGCAGAGTCCCAGTTATGTTGTAGTGTGAAGTTGCATATTTGTGGAGTACCTATATCACAATTCGGTTTCAGTATGATTTAAGCAGTTGCAATAAAGCTGCAAACGACTAAGGCTGTCAGACTGTCAGAATTCAAAACTATTCAAAACAATAAAAGGAGTCTGATGATGAATTAGTGGTGTAGTTCGAAATAGCTATCATTCCTACCCAAGTGACTGTGTCTACGAGTTGACATTTTTGGGACTTTATGGTACATAAAAGTCAAAAAATTAAAATTCTAAGACGGTCACTAACAGCGTCTATTTATTTACTGTCGAAAGCCGTTTACTGCAATCAATTATCTCTTAAACCCTGCAAGCCCCATCGGGGCGAAAAATCATATACCCTTGAACACCCAGCCTTAATGTAATTCTCTCAAACAATAATTCAGAGACTGAAATTCGATATAATTTCGCAACAGAAATTGTCAGGGTCAATCCCAAACAAGCGAGAATCGTTGTTACTCCTCGCTTCCCCACTCAACGACTAAGGCTTTAACATTTTACCCAGTACAGTAGAACTTGCAATGTAAATAGCGAGCTTTGCACATCCTCGAGTTATAAAGCAGTGAGGAAACATTGAAAACAATTTCGAAGTCTCAGATTGGCTTGTAAAAGTGGTTTTTCTCAAATGTCGCGACAAACAAAATACACATGTGCGAAAGTACTTTTCTTAAGATTTTTTAAATTCAGCTCAGATTACAGCTCTCCTGATCTCAAAATATTAATAGTTCGACTTATCGGTTTTATTGACTTAGTGCCGTTTGCTGATACGACTCATAGTGATTTAAGTCCCACATAAACTCTTATGTGACAGTTCATGCCATACAAAAAGTACCCCAAAAGAATTTAAGTAGAACTTAAATTGTTATGAGTCGTATCAGCAAACGGCCCTTAATGGCGGATTTACATCAGAACTATTCCCATAAGATTTTTTTAAATATCGAAATCAGGGAAAGACGTTGATAAAAATCGGTCTGTATTCAAAATAGGATTACCTATCATCTCAAAAACGCTTTTAAGATTTTTATGAAATTTTGCATATAAATATACGGTTCGAACTGAGTTTTCAAAACTGGTAGATTCAAAAACAGAACCTATCTTAAATATATGTACCTTCAAAAACGCTGCACATGTACCCTAGAAAATAGGGTACATATTCAAAATTTCTTTAGGTATATAGGTATAACTGTCTTTTAAGATGAATTAAGATATGAAATCGAAAGTTGTAAGATCTAGAAAAAATCTTTATAACAACACTGGTCACAGGGTATATAGGGATAGGCTCTGCCTTCTTATAGGAAGCACGCTATGAGATTAGGTTTAATAAATACGGACCACTTGCAGGTATTGTGAGAGCTATTGCTCGAAATACAAGGAAACACCTTGGAAGGTACTTTTTCGACGATTTCTCAAAGAAAATTGAAACCACTTTTAGGTTCTGTAGGGAGATTAAGGGCCATTTTATTCACTTAAAGTTGAACACAACTTGGGGATTTTTATTCTCAACTTGAGAAATTGCATTTATTCACTCGAAGTTGACTCACTCAACTTTGGATATTCCGAAGTTGAGAAAACCAAGAGTTGATTAACTTTGGATTCGCTCAACTCCCCGAAAAAGTAGAAGTTATGACGCAAACTTGGGGTTTTATGTCAAACTTCGTTTTTTTTTTTTTGTTTTTTTATTTCTGTGTTGACAGTTCAGTTCTGAAGTGAAGAAAATAATTAATAATTCATTTTTAAAATTGAAATACTGTGAATTGAATAATGTATCGTGCAAATTATTTTTGGGAAAATTGGCCATCGTCTTCCAGCAGCGATGATGATGAAGAGGAAAATAATAATTTGGTACGTGAGAGGCGGCAATACAAGATGCTACCACGCGTTGGTTTGGAAAAATGGGATGACCGTGATTTCATCTATCGTTTTTGTCTCTCAAAGCGGACGACAAATGATGGTTCTCCAACTAATAATAAATTCGTTGCCGTGTGATGAGAGAAGGTATTATAAATCGTGAATTAGTTCGAATCGATTAAATTATAAATATTAGATATATAGGATTGATTGAGTGATGTGTTTTTTTTCTTTGATAGATCGCGTGAATTGCGACCAATAACCCAGTTGCTAATCGCATTGCGGTACTATGCACTCGGCTCAATTCAATTAGCGGTTGCCGATTTCATTGGAGTGAGCATTGCAACCGTGCATCATATGTTGAAAAGAGTGTCGAGTGTCGAGAGCGATTGCCAGTCTTGCGCCACAATTCATTCGTATGCCCGAAACGCAAACGGAACTGCTCCAAGCTGCACGTGAATTTTTCGCGAAAGCAAAATTCCCTCGAGCAATTGGCGCAATTGATTGCACACATATCCGCATTCCATCACCAGGTGGACCTGATCCAGAAAATTTCAGGAATCGTATGGGATGGTTTTTTGTCGAATGTGCAAACAGTTGGCAGGTATTGCTCATTATTATGAAAATATGGATTAAATCCATTTTTAAATATATATTCTTTAAAAGGGTTCTGTACATGATCAGCGCATTTTCAATCTGTGCACTTTGAAACAACGATTCGAAAGAGGCGAATTCAAGCACTTTATCCTTATTGGTGATTCGGGCTACACTAGATAGATAGATAGATAGATAGATAGATAGTTTTATTTCGTATGCAAATTTACAATAGGTTTTGTTACCACACATTTTACAATACAGAGATATGATAAATTATATCTTTCTTCTGAAACATTATACATTAGGGTAATTTTAAGAATTGGATTGAAAAAACAATATTAATTAATTCTGAAGGAAAATACGAAAAAAACCTTCAATTGAAATAGAAAAAAAAAAAATAATAATAATAATATAATTACTAGACAATAAAAAAGAAAAAATCAGGTACAAATAATAATTTGAAAATGAAACCAACTGAAATAGTCAAGTATATAAATAAATAAATAAATAAATAAATAATTAAGTATATAAATAAATAAATAAATAAATAAATAAATAAATAAATAAATAAATAAATAAATAAATAAATAAATAAATAAATAAATAAATAAATAAATAAATAAATAAATAAATAAATAAATAAATAAATAATTTAAAAAAAAAATAAATAATAAATAAATAGATATATATAAACGAATAAATAAATAAACAAACGATATGTAAACGAATAAATAAATAACATAAAAAAAATATATATATTTATATAGGATAAATAAACAATAAGTAACAAAAATATATACAAATAACAAAAAGTTATATCAAGCTTATCAACTATTGATTCATATTTAAAGTATTTACAAGGGGATTATCAGCAAAATCACACCTTTCCAGAAAACGTTGCTTCAGTTTTTGAATTCTTTGAAAGATCAATTCAACATTCGCCCTTTCGTGCGTATCTAGAGTCGAGTGATGCCACGGTAGGTTAAGCATCATTTTTAATAATTTGTTTTGAGAAACCTGTAATTTCTTAATATGACACATTGCACAATTTCCCCATACTTGACACCCATATAACAGAATTGCTTGAAAAATTACTTTATGGATAATTATTTTGTTTTCATTAGAGAGCTGCGACTTTCGATTAATGAAAGGATACAACATCCTAATGGCAATTGCAATTTTTCTAAGTGTATTTGCAATGTGGGTTCCAAAAGTCAACTTGGTATCCAAATATATGCCCAGATATTTGACGCAAGGTTCCCAACTTATGTTTGCACCATTAACCTGTAACTGTCCACTGGGTAGATAACAAGCTTTTCTTTTTCTCGTGAAAAAGATGGCTTGTATCTTTTCTTGATTCACTTTAATTTTCCATTTGTTATAATATTCTTTTAATATCGTCATCGCATTTTGGAGATTCCTCTCAATGTTGAGAGCGAGTTCATGAGATGACAAAATCGCAGTATCATCGGCAAAGATAGCTGTTTCGCAATAAGGCAAAGATGGAAAATCGGACGTATACAGATTATATAAAACGGGTCCAAGAACTGAGCCCTGGGGGACACCTGAATGAAAATAGACTATATTAGAGACACCACTATTAACGTGCACCTTGAACCGACGATTAGACAAAAAACTATGGACAATTTTACAGATATGTGAGGGGAAATTGAAATTGATCATTTTAAATATTAATCCGTCATGCCAAACGGTATCGAAGGCTTTTTCAATATCCAGTAGGATCATACCAGTTGATTTACCTGTAGAACGACATGTTTTAACGTGATTACAAATTCTAAGCACTTGGTGAGATGTACTGTGAAAGCGTCTAAAGCCAAATTGCTCCACAGGATATAGATTCTTTTCAGAAATGTACTTTGAAATTTTTTCTTTTATGACCTTTTCATATATTTTACTGAGGCTGCTTAACAAACTAATTGGCCTGTAACTATCAGTCTTTTCAGGGGGCTTACCAGCTTTTATTATTGGTACGACTTTAGCAATTTTCCATTCATCGGGGAAATATTCCATTTTTAGACAAGCGTTTATTATAAATGTTAAATAGCTAATACCAGCTGTGGGCAATTGCCTTATGTATATATTTTTTATTGAGTCAGTGCCTCCAGCTTTATGTATTCGCAGGTCATTGACTATAAACTCAATGTCTTCTCTAGAGATATAGACATTTCTTGATGATTGACTGGTATTATTATTTAACAAGTTTTGAACGGCAATATTAACTAGTACATTAGTATCACTATCTCCTAAATTAGATGCAGCCAAATGGTTCTTTCTAAAATTTGAAGCCAGCGCATTTGCTTTTTCAAGGTCTGTGCAAAATGTGTTGGTTGAATCTTTGAGAAAAGGAATTTGTCTGTTTTTACTTTTTACTACCTTTACAATGTTCCAAAAAGGTTTTGCATTTTTTTCAAGAAAACTTAATTTTGTATTCCACTCATTGTTTCGATATATAAAAATATGCTTCGATATTAGTTTGTTCAGGTACGATACTTGATATTTTAAGCTAGACAGGCGATATCTTTGCCAATGTCTACGGTAAATGTTTCGAATCTTAATAAGTTCCAAAATATTAGAAGGCAGCTTAACGGGACGAAATTTTTTCGGAACTTTAGGGACACTTTTGTCAACAGCTCCCAAAATTTTGTCTGTAAAAAGTGCGACCACAGCATCAACATCTTCCTCGCATGTGATATCATTCAAGTTACTTGGAATATTTTGTAGACTACCAGTTAGTTCAGACTGAAAACGTTTCCAGTTTGCATTTTTAAAATCTTGCACATATTCCACTTTTCTTACCCCTGACTTTAAAAGTCTACAAAAAATTGGGTTATGGTCAGAGCTCAGTTCACTTAATGATATAGGTTGTGTAACATCGCTCGACATGTTAGTTATAAACAAATCAAGGACAGAAGGACGACGACCAGGACCAGAAAAATATGTTGGACTAGAAGGGTATAGGAGAGAAAATGGTACAGTAAGAGATAGACTAGACAAAATATTTCCCCATGCATTTGCTCTTAAACAACCCCAATCTCTATGTTTACAATTTAAGTCTCCTCCAATTATAAATTCACCATTAAGTGTGAACAGTTTTCGGAGATCATTTTTAAGACCTAGTCTTTTTTCGGTTGATATTCTACCGCCAGGAAAATAGACGCAATATATTTTGATTTTTCTGTGATTGAGTAATTCTAACTCAATTCCCAGATTTTCTACAAACGAAGTTCTCACAACAGGTAAAAGCGAATGTTGAATTGACCTTCTTATTAAGATTGCTACACCACCCCCTACCCTACCGATTCTATCATATCGATAGCATTTAAAATCAGCTGTGGATAGGCGTAAGTCTTGCTTAAGCCATGTTTCAGTCACTAAAGCAATGTCAACGTTTCTGGTATCTAAAAAATGCATAAACTCTGTAATTTTGTTGCGAATACCCCTCGCATTCCAAGTTATAATATTTATATGTCTATCTATCATATTATTTAACATCATGATACAAAAACTTAGTAGCTAAATGTGTGATAACATTGAATTGTTCAATTTTTGTTTTACAAACAGATAATTGCATGATCATTTCCATGGCTAGAGAGTTAAGTTCCTCCGCTGTAAATAGTGTACTCATATAACTGCCAGCAGCAGTGTTGCTTGGGATGTTGCCAGCGATGTTGCTAGCGATGTTGCTATCAATGTTGTTTGTAGTGTTGCTGGATGGACTGCTGAATTGAACATTTGAGTTATTTTGAGAGCTGTTCAGCCACGCATGAGATGCCTGCGCTCGAGGTCGAGCTCGAGAGCTGCCATAAGTGGTGCTCTCTGCATTATTGGAGGCATGTTGGCGACGACGGCTGGGCTGTTGTAGCGATGGAAATTCTGACAAGCAGGCAATTGAAACCGGTTTTTGCAAGGCGGGAGCAGAGATTTGTTGTCTGGCAAAAGCTGTTTGCTGAACATATGTTTTTGGCTTAGCTGATTTCTCCATCAGCTGTAAATATTCCGCTCTATTTTCGCATAGAGGATCAGTTGATTTGTGAGGTTTTCCGCAATTTGCACATTTATGCGAAGTAAGATTTTTACATTCTGCAGTCTTATGTGGGCCAGCGCAAGTTGAGCAGTAAGTCTTTACATGACAATTTCGCTCTCCATGGCCAAACATTTGACAGTTGTGGCATTGCGTAAGCTTACCTTTAAGTTTTCGTTGGTAGTTCCATTTCACTTGCGTGTGAAAGATAGATCGATGGTTTTTTTTTAGGTCGATTAATTTAATAGAGCCATTCTCAAGAGAAATTATGTAGATTGTGTCACTATAGTGTTCAAATTTCTTTACGACTTTTTTCACATCGGTACACTTAAGTCCAAGTTTAATTAATTCGGTTTTTAGTGAATCTACATTGGTATCTTCCAAACCGTTCAATATAACTTTAAAAGCTTTTGCGCTCTTTAAATCATGAGAGAAAAATTGACAGTTTTCTGCTTTCAATTTGCTAATAACCGAATTGTATGCATCGATATTTTCACACATAATTTTTATTCCAATTGATAATTTTTTTACAGAATAATTGTTAATTTTTAAGGAAGTCATTATAGAGTGCACGTAATCACAAGACTGTTGAAGTAGTTTTATTGGTGGAACATACACCTTTTTAATAGGGCCAGACAAGATTTCGTCTGCCATATCATCGTTATCACTGTCCGGTAAACATTGAAGAGGACTATAGTAGTTCGCACTTAAGTCTTTCTTACGGGCACTATTGTTTTTCATTTTTCTAAATTTTTTATCCAAGGACAAGGATTTGTCCTCGGTATCGGGTGATCTATCGCGTTTGGAAATTTTGTTTTTTATCAAGGTGATAGGTTGAAAGTCAAGCGTGGATGACATGCACAGGCAAAAGCTCCGAGTTGACTGACTACACTAATACGAGCTATTTAGCTACGCCTTTTCTAACGAATTACAGATTCGCACTCGCAATTGCGTCGAGCGTTCGTACGGCGTTTGGGAAAGGCGATTTCCAGTACTGGCCACCGGCTTAAAGTGCAGAGTGGAAACTGTACAATCAATCATCATCGCTTGTGCGGTCCTCCACAAGATAGCCATCGACGAGAATAATTCGCAACCACCACCGGAAGTAGCAGGATTCGATGGTATGCTGGCGGCCACATATGTTCCGTCGGCTACGCCGCTGCAAGCAACATCAACAACCACTGACCACATCCGCTCTCGATTGGTTCGCACTTACTTCCAGTCAATTTTAGATGCTGCTGAAAACAGTTCAGTGACTGTAAATGAATTAGAATAATAATTTGTATTGTTAAGTTATTAGATGTTTATTAAATATTAGATTATGCTTATTAAATATTAGATGTTACATGAAATAAAAAATATTCTTTTTTTGCTGCTGGTGTGGAATGTTGGATGTAATAATTGTTTCCAGAGGATTTCTTATTCCTAATTGATGGAGTGGCATTGTCTGTACTGTCTAATAACGCACTAATAATAACTTATACATTTACAAAAGCATATCAATCTGCTTTCATGTTCTATGTGCCACGAAAAATCTGAGATCTGAAATTCAAATCTGATGTGCCCAATGTAAAATAACGTTAAAACACAATTGAAATTACGCGCGAAATGCAAATCTAAGGTTGAACTGACATATTGTGTGCCATCTGTCACAAATATCCCAGGGATATTTTACAAACTGCAGGTAGGCCAACTTTAGGATTTCAACTTCGGAGTTGCAAATTAATGTAGTGAAAAAAAGCAATTTTCAACTTGCCGTTCAACTCTCGGTTTAGAATCAACTTCGAAGTTGGCCAACTTTGGAGTTTTCGGCAAGTTGAACAATAGTAAATAAAACGGCCCTAAGTGAAGAGAGTATCTTGAGTATTGCTCACAAGATTCACAGCCTACCGTACTGTTTGAGCATCTGAAATCATTATTATTTCAACGAACTGTGATATTTGATGCTTGAAAAAGGATTTAGACAAGGTAGTAGGCATGTACGACTATAGTACATGGGACATTGTTTTCCAAAAGTACAACTTCGCAAACTGTGCATTTGGAATTATTGGGAACAATTTTTTTTAGCTAAAAAGGCAGTCTAGGCCCTCTCTCGGACGTCAGCGACTCTGTATTAGAAATCCAAGATCGATTTATCGATCGATCCAAATTCGATTCGAGAGAAACTTAAATTGCGGGCTAATTGCAGACATGTAGACTCTCATAGTTAAGTCAGAGAGGAACACCCATTTAATTACATGTCTTAAAATTTCGCGCATGCAAAACACGTTCGTTAGTGGCTAAAAAATTGAATGAAATAGAGGAGTGAATGGGATTTGGGAAAGAAAAAATAAGCGGACCAATTCGTATGGTTATGTTATTGGCTATAATGTTTATTAAATGTTAAACTTAATCAAAAGAACATTCTTCTTTTACATCTACTATTTGAAATGATGTTATTGTTTCCAGAGGATTTGTTATTCCTGATTGCTGTAGTGGCACTATTCCAACTTCCTTTGTTCTATTTAAGACAGCCAAACGAATACGTTGAAATTCTTTGTCGTAGGCAAGTTGATTCTTTGACCGCTGCAATTCGATGGCCGAACGTTCTTTGTCCAGCGCAGCTCGATCTCGATCCAACTCAGCCCGTTCACGTTCGAGCTTGTACCGCTCTCTTTCATATTCTAAAATTTCAATTTCTATTTTATGCTTTTTTCTATGATGCTTTAGCTCAGACTCGGGCATTTTGGAAATGGTTGATGTCACTTCAGATACATTTTTACATCGGTGGCTATTCAGCAACGAGGTAATTGGTTTCCGCGATTTGGCTAGGTTAACCCTGTCCCAAGATCGATCGACAACTGCTGCTCTGTCCGACAACCTGTCATTGAAATGTTTTTGTGGATTTGTCAATTGGTCGGTTGGAGGTTCAGTGGTTGTGAGTGTTTCAGCGATTGAACACTCCTTATGAGTAGGATCGGCCAGCCTATTGATATTCACTTCGTCGAAAACCAAACCATCTAATTCTTCATCACCTAAATAATGAAAACCATTTTCGACATCTTCGTATGTGTCTGTTTGTATCAGACCAGTGGATGCTAATTCCCGGCTGGCGCATTGCTCTGCTGACTGAGTGGCAATTAGATTATCGCTATTGCCGGAAGTTGCAGCAAGTCCAATCATAGTTGACATTATAATTTCTGCTAATTGCTTCATGGGGTCGCTCAATGGGGGAAGCTCCTTCTTTGGTGGACCACCACAGGTCTGTTTTGCGACTTCCGAAAAGTAATACGCACGATCTTTAAGCATCTGTTTAATTTTCTGATACTTCTCACGCAAAGACTTCACAGTTCTTTCCTACGAAGAGAACGAATATTAAATTAATAAAATGAAGAAAAAAGTGAACGATTTAAATTTCGAGTTTGAGATTTTGACTGATATTTATGCGGTAAGTTATACACGAGAAAGTTAAAAATACATCTATGTATTTTCCTGAAAACTCACCCGTCCGGGGGGCGCTACATTGAATGCTTTTGTTATTTTCTCCCACGCCTGGTCCTTATCGCGATTTGTGGCACCATCAGTTTTTTTGTTGTCAATAATGTGGCGGTATCCCATCACATTGGTAACGAGCCAATCTTCTTCCTCGGACGTATAAATTATTTTCGGCATTTTCCTTACAATTTTCTTTTTCCCGTCTTTGTTGTTTTCTGCCATTTTCCTTAAAAACTTAAAATGCACACAATTAAAACTACGCGCGACATGCAAAGCTTAGGTTGAACTGACATAACATTTTGTGTTTCATCTGTCACAAATGTCCCAGAAACTGCAGATGGTTCAACTTTAGGATTTCAACTTCAGAGTTGGGAATTAATGTGGTGAATTACATCAATTTTGAACTTGCCATTCAATTATCGATTTGAAATCAACTCCGAAGTTAGTCAACCTTGGAATTTTCGGCAAGATTAGGAATAGTGATTAAACGGCTCTAAACCAAATATTCTTCTTGATTGAAAATCATTGCAAACAATTATAAAACGTCAAATCTTAATATAATGATTAAACAAATTTAATAAATAATACCTAAACCAAACGAAAGCCACAAATACAGGACTGCGAAATAAACGACATAATGAACGACTAAAGCAATGCATGGCCAAATGAGTTTTGCAAAATAAGGGCAAATGTGCTGGGTAACCCCATAACAAATATGTCTTCTTTGATCTTATCATCAGTGTTTTCACTTGCTCATAGTTTATTGTCAAGATCCAAAAGCACCAGAGTTGTACGAACTCATTAAGCCAACGATGTTAAGGGTGATTTTTTTGCTGTTTGGTTTTTTAGCCTGATTTTTTTTGACAGTTCACGCGTTATTGGTGACATGTGTTGCCATTTCACCATAGACAGATTAAAGCCCGAACTTAAATTATGTAAATTATTGAATTTGGTTACCAAAAATCGTGCTCAGTATAAAAAATTTGTTCAGAACACTTCGTCCATTTTATGGTCGTCGTTATCGTCCTACTGGGCTACGTTAATAATCAAAATTGCCGTATATAGTATGGTCCGCTGAGCAAACAGAAGCATTGCAAGAACTGCCAATGCATCTACAAAAATGTACCGTTTGGTGTAGTTTATGGGCCGTGGCATCATCGGGCCGTATTTCTTCAAAGATTATGATGACAACAACGTTACGGTCAATGTTGCTCGCTATCTTCCGATGATTTCGGACTTTTTTTTTGCTCAAAATGGAAGAGCTGTGTTTGCTCGATATGTGGTTTCAACAGTCCATGCACATATTGCGAGGCGAATTTGGTGAGCAAATTATCTCACGTTTTGGACCTATAAATGGGCCGCCTAGATCGTGCGATTTGACGCCGGTGGACTATTTTTTGTGGGCATATGTGAAAATGGGATGATATTTAAAATTCGAAGCCAAGCAAGAGCTAATGTTGCTGAAGTAGAGCATAATAGACGTATACGAATGGAAGCGACTGTAAACGGGTTTGCGATCTATCTTTGTGTTGTTTGCAAAATTGTGTTTTTATTTTTGTAGCTTTTGGTTTTTGTTCGTTTGATTTTCCTACACCGACACTACCTTACCGACCTAAAACTGCACTAACCTGCAGACTGTCGGATCTTAGGATTCGAAAACTGTTGCAAATAGAATACTTACTTACTTATCGGGCTCCCGACCCGTGAAGAGTCTCTGCCTGAGACACTGCAGCCTTCCATCCTCTACGATCCCGGGCACGCTGCTTCCAATTGTCCAGACCAAGCGCTCTGGCATCCGCGATGGCTTGGTCTTTGAAACGGAGGTTCGGTCTTCCTTGTCTTCTCGAACCTGGGGGCTGGGATTCGAAGACCCTCTTGGCTGGAGCATTATTGTCCATTCGCTCGATGTGGCCGAGCCAATGTAGTCGACGTGTTTTGGCTTTTTGGACTACATCCACATCTTGGTACAGCTCATAGAGTTCGCGGATGTATCTTCTCCTCCATTCGCCCTCCTCGCACACAGGACCAAAAATCCGCCGAAGTATTTTTCTTTCGAAGGAGCCCAGTATCAGCTCTCCCTTCTTGCTTATCGTCCAGCACTCGGCGCCATAAAGCAGAACTGGCAGGATCAGGGTTTTGTAGAGCACACATTTCGTCCTTCGAGTTAGGAGTTTTGAACCCAGTTGTTTTGCCAAACCGAAGTAGCAACGGTTTCCTAGGGTAATTCTTCGCCGGATCTCCACTAGGGTGTCATTCGTGGAGTTTACGTTTACTCCGAGGTAGGTGAACTCCTTAACTACCTCGAAATTGTTGCTATCAATAGTGACGTTTTGTCCTAGGCGGTGGACAGATGCTTGTTTGTTTGTTGATAGCATGTACTTAGTCTTGTCCTCATTTACTACAAGTCCAACGGATTTCGCCTGTTCTTCAATCGCCGTGAACGCTTCTATCACGGCACGCTGGGAGCGACCGATGATGTCAATATCGTCCGCATAGCCAAGCAGCTGGATGGACCTGTTGAAGATAGTGCCTTCCGTGTTGACACCTGCCCTGCGCACTATCTGCTCCAGTACGAGATTGAAGAAGTCGCATGATAGAGCGTCTCCTTGCCGAAATCCGGTGCATGTTTGAAATAGTTCGGAAGAGCTGCTTCTAAACTGCACGTTGCAGCGTGTGTTTTCCAGCGTCGCGCGACACAGCTGAATCAGTTTTGCCGGGATTCCGAATTCGGCCATCGCCATATAGAGCTCCTGACGATGTATGCTATCATACGCGGCTTTGAAGTCGATGAATAGGTGGTGGGTTTCGACTTGAAATTCGTTGGTCTTTTCCAAGATTTGCCTCAGTGTGAAAATTTGGTCTATAGTCGATCTGCCGGGCCGGAAGCCACACTGGTACGTGCCGATTAGTGTGTTGCAGAACGGTTTTAGACGTTCACACAGTACGTTGGATAGGATCTTGTATGCGACATTTAGCAGGGATATGCCTCGATAGTTCTTGCAAGACATCGGATCGCCTTTTTTGAAGATGGGGCATATGGAGCTGATAGTCCAGTCATCGGGCATGTTTTCTTCCACCCATACTTGGTTGATGATTCGGTGCATGCTCCCTACCAAAACATCACCACCGTATTTAAAGAGCTCCGCTGGTAGACCATCAGACCCTGCGGCCTTGTTGTTCTTAAGCTTTTTTATAGCTAAGCCAACTTCTTCTATACTAGGTGGTGGAACTAGTTCTTCATTGACTGGACGTGGGTTCTCTTCTTGCCCTATCACTCTCTCTACATGATGCCCATTAAGCAGCTGCTGGAAATGCTGCTTAAACACATCTACTATTCCCTGCGCTTCGGTGACTAGGTTCCCTTCGCTATCTCGAAGAGCCTGCGTTCCGGTTTTGTAGCCAGCAGCCAGTTGCTTAGCTTTTTTATAAAACCTCCGGATGTTATTACGATCGCGCGACTCTTCGATCTCCTTGAGCTGGGAAGCTGCGTAAGCCCTCTTCTTTCTACGCAGGATCTTCTTTTCCTCCCTTCTCCTGGCTCGATACTCTTCTCTCGCTGCCCTTGTTTTGCGCTGCAGCGCTTTCTTGTGTGCATCTTCTGTCACCTTTTTCCTGTACACGCATTCATCATCATACCACGGGCTCTTTCTCTGGGGTGGCTGGTACCCTACGGTGGTTTCGGCTACCTCTTTGATGATGTCGCGATACTGGCACCACTGATTGTTGGCGTTTGTGGTAGGTGAGTGCACAGAGGAGAGTTCCATACTCAGGCGCTCGCTGTAGGCTCTGGCTACTCCAGGTGTGCTAAGGCGTCCAACGTCGAATTTCTTCTTCTGGGCGGTTCGCAGCTTCTTCTCGTTGGACAGTCGAGCTCTGAATTTAGCCGCGACAAGAAAATGGTCAGAGTCGACGTTTGCCCCTCGGAATGTGTGCACGTCGAGGATGTTGGATGCGTGCCTCGCATCGATTAGCACATGGTCGATTTGGTTGGCGGTTCGACCGTCTGGAGAGCGCCAGGTTGCTGTGTGGATCCTTAGCCTTGGAAACCTAGTGCTACTTATCACCGTATTACGAGCTGCTGCAAAATCGATTAGTCGGTAGCCGTTGTCTGTTGTCGTTTCGTGGATTCTGTGCTTACCAACTAATCCGCCAAAGATGTTTTCCTTTCCGACTTTGGCATTGAAATCCCCGAGTACAACTTTTACATCATACTCCGGACAGGCTCCGTAGGCTCCATCCAGGAGGTCATAAAACTCCTCCTTGATGGGATCTTCAGCCTCGTCGGTAGGGGCGTGTGCACATATTAGGCTTATGTTTTGGAAGGTAGCTTTGATGCGGATCACAGAAAGGCGATCACTTATCGGCTTGAAGTCAATGACTTTTGTCCTAAGCCGATTTCCCACGACGAATCCGCATCCTAATACATGCAATCTTTTGTTGCAGCTGTAATAAATGTCGCAATCTTTTCTTTTCACCATACCTGATCCTATCCATCGTATCTCCTGGATCGCGGTTATATCTGCCTTGTACCGCGTGAGGACAGACTCAAGTTTTTGAGTAGCACCTGGGGTGTAGAGCGTTCGTACATTCCAGGTACATACTCTCAGATCGTAGTCCATTGACGTTCCGGGTCTGGTTGCCATTTGAGGAGTTCCATTATCCGAGGCTGGTTGTGTCTCTCTCATAACTACTGGTTTTTTCCATGGTCGGGAAGTTACCCCGACGGCACAACCCCCAACCTGGAGGACCAGGCCCTTGTTTTGACCCTAGGACAGCGGGCCGGAAAAACCGATGCCAGTAACCCATTTTGGGATATGAGCGCTGCCGTTGACCCATATTGAGGGCTCCTCCGCCACCAACTCTTTTCCAACACCCTGGCTCAGTATTGGAGATCCCCATAGACCTGGTATCCAAATATGTCGAAGCAGCTCATACAGGGATTACACTTTAGTTCGACCTGACCGGAACTGTAGACGCCACCGTTGATTCCATCTAGGGAATTCATCCGCTGCCGCCTGAAACAAGAGGAAGTGTCTTAGTGCGTAGACACTCCTCCCCCCCTCTCTCGTTCGCTGCCACCAACGACCTTCCACAGGGGTTGGTTACCCCATCTCCAGTCGAGGTACTAGGCACCCACCAGTCACCAACGTGGAGGTGAGAGTAGGAGTTGGTAGTGAGAGGCTAGAGTGGGAACGCTTGTGTTCTCATATAATCGCATCACTACCCTTAAACCGGCTTGCAAATAGAATAGTGTTTGTAAAACTCAGCCTGGGCACTACAATTTCTTAAGGATAGGGGGAGGGCCCTGTTTCATAAAAATTGTGAATTGCTGACAGGTGACAATTTGTAAACTGAATATTGGAGAATTGTCAAATTTCTGTTTCATAAATAATTAGACAATTATGTCGAATTGTCGAATGAAAAATTTCTAAAAATTGTCAAGTTTTGGTTTCATAAAAAAAATTGGCATGACAATGAATTGTAAGGAATTTTTCGAGAATTGACATGAATTTTCTGACAAATTTGTACTAACAATTTTTTTATGGGACAGATAGAATTTTACGATTTACAATTTTTTCGATAGGTATGTGTTTGACAATTCCGACAGGCGTTTAAGTTTCCGTAAAGTATTGATACAGATAGTAAAGTGACAAGTGTAAATGGTTTAAAATTCTAAAAATAATTATTTCTTCAAGCGGAATTGATGAAGAATCTCAAGTCTAATTTCGTGGAGTATGCACTCGAAACTTTAAAGAAATTCATTCATTCATTCATTTTCAAATGGTCCGCTTGTCCATTAAGTGGGTCGCGGGTGTAGGTTGCTCAAGTGGACCCTCCATAGCTCTCGATCCTCCGCCATCGACTCTAAATCATCAAGGGCAATCCCCATACGGGTAGAGGAGAGATTATGAATTTGATCTAACCATCTCATCCTGGGTCTACCTAGGGGACGCCTGCCCGATGGTACGGATTCCATAGCACGTCGTGGAATCCTGGTCGGGGACATGCGTTTAACATGGCCAAACCACCGAAGCATGGATCGCTCCGTCCGGAGAAGTAGCTGCTCGACATTGAGTTCCTCACGTATTCTAGTATTTCTAATGCGATCTCCACGGGTCACACCAGCAATACAACGGAGAAATCTCATTTCGGCAGCTTGTATTCGCGATCTTATTCTTTCGGTCATTACCCAAACCTCATGACCATAGGTAAGAGTTGGAACAAACACCGAATTAAAGACTGACAACTTAGCTTTGACACCAAGTTCAGTCCTCCTGATAACAGAATGACCAAGCTGTCTCAAAATCGATCCAGCCTGACCAATCCTACAGGAAAACTCGGCATTGCTCCTTCCATCACTCGTGAATAAGACCCCGAGATACTTAAACTTCTCCACCTGTTTCAATGGGACTCCACTAACATGCAGAGTGCATTGAACAGGCATTCTGGAGACGACCATCACTTCAGATTTGTTCACATTTACCTTCATCTCAGCTTCAACACAAACGGCTACAAACCGATCGAGTGCGCGCTGAAGTTCAGTCTGAGAGGACCCAAGGATGACCAAGTCATCAGCGAAGAGCAAATGACTTATCCTCAGATCTCCCAATTCGAAACGTTCTTCGCCAAGACTGCGCTGTAACATCCAGTCCATATAAGTAATGAAAAGGAGAGGCGACAAGACGCACCCCTGGCGAAGTCCAACGCCCACGGTGAAAGGTATTGATTTAACGCCGTTTACCCGAACACAGCTTTTACAGTTTGTGTAAAGAGATTGAATGGCTCTCAAGAGAGAACCATCAATTCCATACTCCTGTAATACACTCCAGAGTTTCCCTCGAGGGACTCGGTCATATGCTTTCTCCAAATCTACGAAGCAAGCGTAAACAGGTGTAGCATACTCCCAAGCCTTCTCAAGTACCATTCTGAGAGTGAATAACTGGTCGGTTGTGCTTCTGCCGGGACGAAAGCCGCACTGCTCATCTCCTAATCGTGCCTCGACCACAGCTCTGCAACGCGTTTCCAGCACCTTGGCAAAGACTTTTCCGGGGAGACTTAAAAGTGATATACCCCTGTAATTGGAGCAATCCCTTTTATCCCCTTTCTTGAAAAGGGGCACAATCACCCCAATCTGCCAATCGCTGGGAGTTTCGCCGCATTCCCAGGCCACTTTAATGACACGAGAGAGCCATTTGACTCCCTCTTCACCTAAGGCCTTTAGCATTTCTGGCCGGATTTCATCCACTCCGGCAGATTTGCCAGCTTTTAGCGATTTGATCGCAAAAGTGACTTCCTCTACCGTGGGACTATTTTCCGCCCTGCTTAAGGCGATGGATGTGTCATCCTCAATGCCCTGGATTGGATTGAGCAATTCGGAAAAGTGCTCGCTCCATCTGCGCAAGATGTCCTCCTCATTAGAAAGAAGTGTACCATCTTTGGATTTGACTCCTTCGATAATGTTCCACTTCCTTCCTCTAAGACGGCGGATGGTCTGCCAGAACACCTTGCTTGCAGATCTGTGATCGCGGTCCAATTTTTCGCCGAACTCCTTCCAAGAATGTTCTTTGGCTGCTTTAACAGCCAATTTGCAAGTTCTTCGCGCCTCAATGTACCGGTTTCGAGAAGGAGAGTCCCCCAAGTGAATCCACACCTTGAAAGCCTTCTTCTTCTCTCTGATGGCTTCTTGAACTCCGGGCGTTTTAAACCACGCAGTTCTTTTCTCACCACCAGCCGCCACACCGAGCCGCTTCACTCCGCAAACATGTCCTGCAGAGGCAATAACTGCTGTTGAAAACAGCTGCCATTCTTCCTCTACATTCAATGGAACATTTGGAATTTGTTCAAACCTTGCAGATACCTGCCGTGCAAATTCCTCCCGTATCTCATCGTTCTGTAGTCCCTCCCACCGTATGCGCGTAACCATTCTTGGTTTACGCTTTGGCAGGATAGGTATTTGATCGGTGAGATACAATTTGCACAACACCAGGTGGTGATCAGTTGACAGTTCAGCCCCTCTCAACACACGAACATCACAAACCATCCTTTTAATACACGACGGTACCACAAAGAAATCTATCAGCGATTTCTGCTGAAGACTTCGACGGTACCATGTGTATTTATGGATATCTTTGTGTGGAAAGAAAGTGTTCATAATGGACATTCCATTTGAACAACAAAAGTCCAACAACTTCTCTCCGTTCGCGTTCTGATCGGGGTTACCGTGTTTCCCAATCGCGCTGCCCCATGTCGAGAAATCCGCACCCACGTGAGCATTGAAATCACCCATCAGGATATAAGAATCCATATCTGCAACCTTTTCAAGGGCTGCATCAACTTCATCTAAGAAAGCTGCGTACCCTGACTCCAGATTCGGTGCATACACCTGCACTAGAGCCAGAGTTGATCTTTCAAGCTTAAGCTTTAAGATCGCAACTCTCCCTCCTAACGGAATCCACTCCAATACTCTGCCTGACAGCCTGGGACTTGTGAGTATCCCCACTCCCGCCTGAGCAGACATTGAAGGTGCTACTCCCGACATGAAGAGTTTCCACCCATCTGCAAGGTCCACAGTTCTAGAACCCCTTTGCTTTGTTGAGGAAACACCAACTATATCTAGTCGATATTTAACAGCCTCCCCAACAAGCTCCAGGTCTTTTCCCGTGAGCGAAGAGATGTTCCACGTGCCTATCCTAAGTCGATGCCGTTGTCGAGTAACCGTAAGTCCACTTATGCCCCTATTGGTGCATAGCGCATCCACCCTCTGACCCCCATAATGGTTTGCGAGACCATTGACAGGAAGCTCGTAGCCGTTTCGGGTTAAACCCGGCCGACTGCCGAGCGTGACAAGCCGACCACCAGACGCTCGCAAACTGCCACCCTTCAGGCCTGGCTCCAAAGGGCGCCCTATTTTGACAGGCTTGGCAATATCCGAGGCTCGCTTTCTTCGCTTTGTCATCATTGGGTGTGTGCTTCGTTAGCCATGTCTAGGTGAACCTAGACATGTTGCCCGCCCCCCACCACGGGGAGGTCAGCTACATGAGGGGGCACTTTAAAGAAATAATGAATAATAATATTTTATTGCATTAAGCGATTCCAAATTTAATAAAAAATTGCATGTCCGGAAAACAGCACCGAAGTATATTTTGTTAAAAATTTGGTGGAAATTAGTGGTTATGTTGGAACGAACGCGAAGACGTTCCATATATAAAATGTCAATGGTCCCGAGAATGGTTCTATTAAGTTCAGCCAGATATCCTCATAGGAATCTGTGTATGGGACAGATTTTCTAAATACCTACAAGAACGGCATGGAGAAACATTAAACAAAATCAGTTATCGTCATTTCATTTCCTCCATTCATTAGATTTGCGAAAACTTGCCAACAGAAATTCATTGACTAAAAGTGGAAATATTCGTTTCTTTCAGTTGGCTTCTCTTTTACGACATTTTGATTTGACAAGAGAGGATGGAGGAATATGATTTTGTGAAATTCGGCTAAAAAATATCAGCTTTCTTAAAACTTACAGCGTATGGGAAAAATTGCCCGAATATTCCACCAGTACATTATTTTCATATACCTATTTGAGAAGCTCCATTGAAAAAACATCATAAACATCTGCTACCAAGGCCGATAATAAACGAAGTAAGGGTGGAAGAAGAAATTTGACCAAAGGCTGGCATTATATAGCTTTTAATTGCACCCACCCCCACCAATGTGTATGTAATGAGAAGGCGAAATGCTTTTTCATTGACTGGATGTGTACGTTGTTGCTTTTTCGTGACCTTTTGCTTATTTTCTTAAACATTTTTATCTTGGCATAAGGCCCATTAAATAAATATTTGAATGGGCGTATGGGTATAACTAAACGCAGATACAAATTCGTTTCATATTATTAACAACTGTCTGTAGCTTGTGTACTTTTCTAGTTGCGCCATTGAGGTGGGGAATCTTATAAAGATCCCTTAAGTCAATACTTTTGACTTTTGAGCTTTTTTTTATTAGTGTCTTTCTTTAAATTAATACACAAATTACCAATGCCCAGTTTCACAGTAAGAATTTAAACTCTCGCTCTAATTTAATTTAACAATTTTGAGATATTTTGAAAGCTGCCATTTCATACAGTGTTAAAAGAGAACGTGCTATTTTTCTTAAACACAATTATTTTTCTGGAGTTAATTCAATTAAAAGTTCAACATTTAAACGCGGCACCAACCGGCTTTTTCCACCTTTAAGCCGGCGGCATTGCTCTCACCCTTTCGCTAAGCGAAAAAAAACTGAATAAATTGCTTTTCAACTTCGATTTTGTCTGCGTTAATAAAACGAAGGAGCTCTTAGGCTTGCGTCGTACCCGTACGTAGTCTTTAGCAAATTACATCAATTATGTTAGGCAAACGCGTCTCACGTTTGACTTTGGAACAGTCTATGATAGCGACTGTGTTTCATAAACAGCGGTTTCAATAATACCGATATAGCCAGAAATACGATAACCATTCTTCAAGAAATGATCCCATTTATTATGACGAATAATCTACAAAAATGGAGCAATAAACAGCATTAACAGCTTGATCCTTCTCAAGGGTTATCTGAAAAAAGGTTTACAATAAAAATCGCCAGGCTCTTACGGACCCCTAGATTAGTTTAGATTATAAGTCGGGAGAACGTTCATTGGGCTCTGGCACTGCGGCCTCTCTAAAGGAGCCTATTGTGCCTTCCCAGTTGAGGTCCTAGAGCCATCTTTTACTCCGGAGATAGTCAAAAAGACATTTATCTTCTCTGGGGGTATGTCAGGAAGATTTGTGGAAGTAACGATTTCTTCGCCAAGGACATTCTTTCTAAGACGAAATAGAGCCGGACATTCCATGAGAATGTGAAGAGAGGATTCGTCACTCTGCATGTGGGTTTTCCCCATAACCAGTAATTATACCTGTCAGGATTCTTAGGTTATTATTGTCAACATTAGTACGAAAATAAGATTTCCTCGGGGAGGATTTTGGGAAGAACTGTTTGATGCAGTTCTGACCAGGAGTTCAAAGCCAGATTTCATCCATCCATCCATACTACTTATAAAATGCAACGTCCGTCTGTTCGTTTCTCCATAACTCGAGAACCATTCGTACGATTTTCATGATTTTTTTTCTGATTTATAGATGTGTGGCCAACTTAGTCCGTAGGGTGGGTGAGAATTGCTTAGGAGTAAAGGGGTCGCGGGGAGTAAGGGGGGTCTCATGAATCGTTAGCCGTATGAACTTGATAGTTCGTGTGCTGATAGATAGGTCAAAACTATTACATGCCTCATTCATCGTTTTTCAAAATTCTTCCTTTAAAAGTTGAAAAAAGGGGGTGCAAACTTTTCTATTTCGACCTTACTACGATTAACTTGCCATTATACTCATAAATTTGTGTATGTCAATTCAAGATATGCTTTTAACTGTTAGGCAATATTTCAGCGAGTATTTTGAGCTAACATTCATCTTTCTGGTCCATCTACATAGTGAGATATAATAAATTAAAAATAGATCTTATTTGGGCAAGTGCGAAAAAAATTGATTCATCGATTGCAGTTGTGCTTAGGGGTAGTTATATATTGCGTTCTAAAAATAGAATGATAACTCCCACGACGGGCTTTCAGAATTCACATTGTAAATGTAGATAAATGGCGTAGTTGAGTTTTATGTAGGGAATGGATATTGGATAAACATAAAACAAACTACATATGTACATATTATGTACGTCTACGTAGTACCTACATATAAGAAAATTGTGATGCGTAAGTGGATATATGTACACAATCGTAGATGCATGCATACATATAATTGAGATCTGCACTATGGAAAGTGTTACGTACGATATGATCGCGTAGTATAAATAATTAGATCATTCTTGTGACGAGTTTCTATTTATTATGCATGTTCACGTGTGAGCTGTAGGCGTAATTTGTTTGTAGCTACTCGCGCCCATTAAATAAATAACATGTATGTAAAGTTTATAAGAAGGTGTTGCGATAAAATATTTTGTAAGCTTAAAAAAGAAGACAAAATATAAACCAACGTACATTTATATGATAACTGAAATAAATTTGAATTCAATTTAAAAGAAAATAAACCGGCGGGCGGAGCCGCGGGCATTGCTAGTTAGATTCTAATTGAGCTAAGCTGCTGATGTTCTTCATAAAACATTCTTTACTAACACAACAGAAGGGTTCAGGTACTACAAATGGCATTGTCGCGCCGACTTTAGCAAGCTGTTTCGTTTCCAGCAAAGGCACTGTGGGCTAGAATACAGTGTAGGATGACGAGGTTTTTCTTTTCAAGTCCGTAGTTGGTCATGTAAGTTTCCAGGACCAGCTTCGATCTTATTAAAGAAGACTCCAGAGCTTTAAGAGAAGCTTGGCTGTCTAAAAGATACATACCTAGTTTAACTACGTGTATTAGAACTTAAATTTATTCTATCGCAATGGTTAATGGCAAGGACTTCAGCCTGAAATATGGACAAGGCTGACTGAATAGTTCGCTTGAGGCGATTTTCCATAAATGCCAGAGATTCAGTCCCTGAATCCATCTTAGATTATTCTGGTCTGTATACCAGAATATGTCAAGCCGCGATGGATTAAGTTTGTATTTTTCCCAGTCTTCCCTTGGGCGGATGGATGATGATCACGGACCCTTAGAGGAATATTAAGGGTCAGTTTCAAGACTAGCTGATAAAGTCTTGGAAAGCCTATCCGTAATTTATATGTCAGATAAACTTTAACTTTCGGTTTAAAAAGTTTCGGATAGTGATATCTGACCCATAAAGTCTCGGATAGTCTAAAAGTCTCTATCCGGAAGATTAACAAAATACTTATTTGAGGTGGCTGGAAAAAATATAGTTTCAGAGCATTCCTTCGTTCACGGGCGTAGATAGCAGTCGGAAGTGTTCTATCGTGGATTTATTTGAATTTTTAGATGTCGAATTTGATGAATATTATGACTTTATCCATGCTCAGTGAATACCTTTCACCCTGGGACTTTGCCAGGGGTGCGATTTGTCTAATCTTCTTTTCATTACTAACACAGACTGGATGCTACAACGCGGTCTTGGCGAATAACGTTTCGAATTCGGAGATTTGAGGATAAGTCATTTGCTATTCGGATAGTTTATCAGAGACTTTGACGATGTAACAGAAAAAAAATCAGCTACTTTTATCTGGTCTCGGATAGACTATCCGGAACTTAAATGTCAGCTAAACTTCAACTTTTGTTTTCAAAGGTTGTGTATTCAATTCAAGGATAAATATCGTTAATCAAATAAAAAGTTAAAATTTAAAATCCACTAATCTAATAATATATTTGGGGACTAGCCGGTAGATAAGTAGGCTTCTCTTCTTTTCAGGCAAGTTCAGTCTTGTAGATAAGCTGTGTGGGTATCAATGTAAAAGTTCTATGTGTTATTATTGTACTCGATTTCGAGCGCCATTTCTTAATTAAAACTAAATGCGGCCAAATCGATTCTACTATTCGAAACATTTTCTACAACACCAGCGCAAGCGGTTGGTGTACTAAGTTTGGAGTACGTGTGCTTCTTTGAAGTACTGTATTATGTTAAAGCTAAATATGAATGAACTTGTAAGCTTTGACGTATCCTGGAACACGTTTATCCTACTTAAGTACACGGCTATGTATTTGTGAAAAAGCAACGCCGGAAATAACTGTCAACGGCAACTATGGCATAAAGGTACGGGTCATAAAACAACAGCCAACTTTGCTGCTCTACGTGGGTGGCTTTGGTTATGAACTAAAGCTTGATGTGCTATGTATTTCCAAATATAAAATATGTTTCAAATTCAAGGAATAAAAAATATACAGGACTTTTTATTGTATTAAAAATAAAAGTCATAATTCAAATGCTAAACCCATGTTTGTTGCTATTTGTAGTCATTTGCAATCCAGTTTACACTATGAGGTGATGCCCTATGGAATGGGGTTGGAATTTAAAAGAAGCTTTAGTGACGTCTGCTAGAATGTTTTTTTTCTTCCTCCGCTTACGGCAATTACCCTTAAAAAAGCTCCTAGGTAATCGGACACCCACACATTAGGTAAGCTTTTTCCTTTTTCAAGTGGGTTTGGTGGACATTTTTGAAGACAACATCAAATACGTGGTACGTATAAAAAGCTCCGTTAGAGTCCGCAGACGCCATCAGTGTTCTGGCTAGTGACATCATAGTAGCTTGACGTGCATGTAAGCGTTCGCAAACAATTCACAAACACAGTAACATATTCACTGAACTTAAATTATATACACGCTACACGGAAGAGGGTTGCACGAGCTGTATGGGGACGTTAGCGGGTGTTTCATTCAAAACATGTTGACGACTTTTTGGATATAAGTGCATGTAAATGTATATAACAGTGACCAATCTAACGGGATGAATGAAAATTCTCACATCGAGAACGTTGGCGAAAGTCTATAAAAGGATGTCTCGCTATGCGAAGGATGTTATTCAGTTCAAGTCTTTCAACCTCTATGCTACAAATAGCCGAAGTGAATTTTGTATATAATTATAAAGAAAAAGAGAAACACAAGTGCTGCAGAGATTTTCTTTCAATCAGAAAATTTAATTAAGTCAATTTAAATAAAGTATTAATAAAAAATTCAACAAAACAAAAAGAGAAAACTATTTAAAAGTGTAAAAACAAGCAATAATTGTGAACAAAAATTAACTATACATTTGCAACTATTTTAACAACAATCCACTAAAGTTTATTATAAAAAGTTTAAACAAATACATACCTCCTATTGAATTATAAGTGAACAATTCATCCAGTTGAATATTAACCGGCATTAAATTGGTAGGTTAATGAAAAAAACCCAAGAAAAAAAAAACGCATTAAACTAAAAATAGAAGCATATTATCAAAGGTTAAGAGGGAGGAAAAAACACGCATAAGCTAAAAATAGAATCTCATTATGCATGTGTGTGGGTGTACGAGTGTATGGGTTTGTGTGGGCTGTGTGTGGAATGCGTGGGTTGTTCGAAACTGTGTGGGTTGTGTGGGCGATAAACTTCATTCGGGTTCCCCCAAAAAGTACCTGTTGGAAAAAAGGACGATATCTTCGATGTATACTAGTGACGTTCAACGATTTTATATAATCCTTTAAGGCGTTGTAAATATAAAAATACTCCTACACTGGGCCAAAGTTTTCGTAAGCTAGGATATACATACATAAGCTTCCCTTTATTGGGATATAAATATACTCAATCAATGGCCTCCTCACTTTGCATACATATGTACATACACATATCTTATACCATACCTACAGTAGTAATAAAAACAATTATCTTGATCCAATTTGTACAAAAATAGACATGAAGTCGATAAATTTCTAAGAAAAAGGAGCATTTTCCACCAAACCCATTCATTGAAATGAAATTTGTTGCATGTTAGCTTTGTTGAATAAACTTAGCTAAAACAATGAATACTGAAAGGCGTCAGTGTTTTACGTGGGTGTCATAAAAAAGAACCCTCAGCAAACTCCAGCATTTTATTTGCGAGTGAATTCACTCGTATACTCGTGTGTATTCTGCGGGTTAGCATAATGCAACTTCAATTTTAAAATCAAGGAAGAAGATATTTATTTTTTAAAATTATGAATATATTTAAAGTTGATAATCGACAGGTCATGTACTTAAACATATTTAGCCGGAGATATTGTCCCATGTCCCTTCTTATTACTGCAGCTGCAGCTATTTTCAGATGGAAATTATCCTGTGGAGCTTATTTAAACGTCATCTTTGTTGTTTTGATTTTTATTTTATGTGGTTTCGAAATTTAATTGTGTATCTATAGTAATAATTTAGGTTATCGGATTTTTAACAACTCAAATCAGGTCATTTATTTTAATGAGAAAGAGAGAGAGAGAGAATACAGTACCTACCCGGACTGAGCATACGGAACAACAATATTTTATTATTTGCAAAATAAGGTCGGTTGGTAGTTATGTATGCAGTTTAAGAACCTCCCCACCCTATCTAGGTTAGGTACATTTGTAAGCGAATTCGGAACATATAAAAATTGTGTTATCGTTGAATGCAGGAAGGCCCTAGGTATATACATATTATAATTCAAGAAGACACAACAACAAAGTTGACACACTTATCGTACCACTTAGATACATCAGGTCCCAGCTACAGGTTGTACTTTCTATAGCCTTCTGGCTATATTGATTTACTAAGCCAGCATAATTGACCTAGTTTGCAATACCGGTGACTAGGTAGTAGATAAGTGGGTAGGTACCAAATATATTATGATATATTCCCCTCTGATATATTCTTCGCGGATACTTAACGTATGTTTACAGAGAACGTAAACATTTTTGCACAATGCAATATGAAGAGGCAAACATGTAAAAAGTAAAAAGGGCTGCTATTTCTGACGTTTATTGTTTTAAATAAATTAAGATAATGTATTGGAAAACAGCCGTCGACTTGTAAACATTTCCTTTCCGACTTTATTTGCAAAATTTATTAATAGCCCAGCTAAGGTAGGTACATATACGATTGTTGTGTAATGAATATTATTGTCAAAAAAAATGCGTCAAAAGGAGTTGTGTTTTTATAGTTCACTCACAATAGTAAAACTTCTCATATGGTAGTTGTTATGGAGCGGATAAAATTTACAGCTAAATGTGATTATTAGTAGAACTGATTGCGCGGCATATCTTCTAATAATTATTTTTAGTAACCGAATTTTTTCATATGAGATTTTCTATTATGATCTGCTGAACATTTAAATTCATTTGTTTAAGGTTTATTATATTTTTAATTTGTTTAGGGAATTAGACATTTATGTCTGATATACCTAGAAATATGTTGTGAGGCACAGAAAACATAAAATTTGTTTACAGTTTCGGGGTTTCTGCAATCGATTTCAATATGTTATAAATGTCAGAATCATCGACGTACTAATACATGGACTGCTAGCAGCCAAAGCACTAGCTCCTTTGGTTCACGGTGGAGAGAAGCGAAAACACTCAAATACCATCGAGCAATTCGTGCGATTTTGTTTGAGTGTTGAGTGTGCCATCTGTTATAAAAAGTTCGAAATAATTTGAATAAATCGTTATTTTGCGCAGTTGCAATATTTCTACAATGGATGGCACTGTGTTCTATGTAAAAAAAATAGCAAAAGCGCGCAGAGGTTTCATACTTTCGCCACACTGAACGAAAAGGGTTAGTGCTTATTGAAAAAGTACGGCGTCTTTCCTTCTGTCTCTCAGGATAATCGGCTGTAGACTGCTTGTGGGCGTCCTTTTGGGCCATCAAGCTTTTGCCAAACACTTAAATGTTTTGGGCTTGAGCGACACCACCATCTGTCCTGCTCGTGGAGAGGACGACGATACAGCGGAGCACTTTCTCTGTAGTTGTCCTGCCTTTGCTCGCATCAAGTGGCGGATCTTTGGGGCTGACGTGGTGAGGGCGAATATCTAAGCTGTTCATCACTGAAGCTCCTTCTCATCTTTCTTTGAATGACGGGAAAATTAAGTACAGCAATGTAAGGTGTCTGTTTGGCAGTACAATGGACCAGTAGTATAGTATGTCAATGGTCCAAATAATAGGAGTTTTTTAACCTTCATCTGACCCCGTTGAATAAGCTTTTCGCTTCATCTTACTCCAGCATACGTTACGTACTCCAAAGATATTCAAGCGGAATTCTGTAAGAATGGGTTCATACTGCTAGAAAGTAGTACACATCCTCACGATCTTTCTGGTTCCATATGTTTCACAGTATAGGAAGATCTGGGCGGTATGTAATATATAATTAAGGATTTGCTGGCTAAGAAATATGTTTTGTCCCGTAGATATTGGCTCAGTCTGTCATAGTATGTGATATGATCTGTGTTGAGATGAAATGCCGGCACTAAACTTACAAATTGATCATATAATCTTTGACCTGTTTCCTCCAATATGATATTAAACATATTTTCAGATATACTAACTACTTCTTAGGTAATTCCTTACTTACCTATGTTTCCTGTGCGATATATCGTATATCTAAAAATAAAAGAGGAAACTAACTGACTGTAAAGAAATCTCTGTGTACCAAATCCTGAGGGCTACGCGAGCAAAGCCACGGGCAAAAGCTAGTGAATTTATAAGGCTACGGACAGAGTGCATGCGAAAAGCTAAGCGAAAGCTAAAGCTAAGGTTTGACAGGTCAAAGCTAATAAACTGCGCCCATACATTTTAATCGCACTGGCCATAGTAGATTTGATGCTAAGATACATGCTAAGCGAAACTTGGCGCTAAAAGCGAATAAACTCTTCTGCTCAGTTTTTTAGCAAGAAATTCAAGCTAAAACGCAGCTGTCAATAGATTTGGGTATAAAATCGAATACTTTAAATGACATTCAAACGTATTCAGCAATTTTTGTCAGGATGTATGGATGAATGACTGAAAAATAAATTAGTTGATGGAAAGTCCTCTTCTTCTGACCATTTGCATTTCCACAATTCAAGGATTTTGTTTACTTTGATGGACTTCCGAAGCGGTAATGTTCGCGTTCATTATGGACACCATTCGCTTTGCGTATAGCTTAGAATCTTTAGCTTTCGCTTAGCTTTTCGCGTTCACTCTGTCCGTAACCTTTTAACCCACACGCTAAAAATAGGTGCTAGTTCAAATAAAACTTATAGCTTAATCGCAAAACGACAGCTTGGATCTGTAATACCTAAAATAAATATAGGTACACAACATAATATACTGTCATCAGTTTCAGCCGGTATATATTTGAGTTCTCGTTTAAACGAATTAACTTCCATATTTATTCAGATTCCGCACGAATTCGAATCTGGCCAAAAATTAATTGTAGCGCATTGATTATTACAAAATTGCAAACTTAGTCCGTGTGTCAATTGGGCTAAATAATTATCTTCGTATAATTTTCTGACACTATCGTGGTAGAAAACGAATTTTCAACTGTCAAAAAATTATGCTGCTCCGGGAGCAAGATAATAAATTATCCTATAGGCTAATTTCTTGACATTTTCTTGTGCTCCTGTTTTGCAAGAATGTTGAAGAGGAAATAAAACACAGAATTTCAATTAATTAATGGCGTGAAATTCCATAAATCTCTGTTTTAAGATTGGAGTTTGGTGAACTTCTCTTTTCAACACTTTCATAAGTGTCCGAAAATTATCTGAGGATAATTATTTAGCCCAATTGACACACGGCCTTAAAATAGCATTCATGAGTGAGGTTCACCTCCTGGTAGAAATAAGAACATAGTAAAGCCCATAGTATACGGCGTGTAGAATTTTCCCATACGTATGTGGCTCTGACGTCAACAGAGAGTGCCACATATCGTACACATATATATGTTATGTGTACCATATGTGATTGTCACAAAGAGAGCTGATTCACGGCATGTAGCCATTGGGACCATATGTTGATGTAAAAATTACGTCAGTGTTACATACGTAACTGGCTTTCTACATGACGTGTACTACACCCTTAAGAAATGTATGTTTTACATGCAAAGAAAAAGTTTAGATAAACACTTACAAACAAATTACGTAAACAAATTCATGATAATAATGTGAATTTCTTATTTTTAATTTACAGGTGAAATATAATATTCTTTGACTAAAAACAACACATTAAAATAATCGCTGGAGTGTTAGTAGCTAACTCATCCAGAGTAATAGATTTCCGCGGGAAAATCTGACGGAAAATACCTACATCTATCTTGACAACTAAGAAGTAATAAAAAAAGGTAAGTACCATTTTTATATCTTCCATATAAAAATATACGATTCAGAATATCTGTATATACTATGGGGTCTCCGGTGACTCCTTGCCGTTACAAAGCCATGACCGTCTGTCTGTCTGTCTGTTGAAAATATGATAGCGTACAAACGAATCAAGTAGACTTCTTTTTACCGCGTGTCGTCAGGTTGGTATTGCAAGTGGGCTATATCGTTCGGGTAGTTCTGGTACCTCCCATACAAAACCAATATTATTGAGACCCATGCGTTGCGTATCCACCCATCCACTAATTTTTGAGTCCCAAATTTCGTTTCATTATGCAATGACATAGTTGCCGTGCAGTTCATGTCCCTATACCTACTTAAACCGAATACATAATTTTTTAAAAATACTACAACCAAAAACACCATTCATCCATTTAGAAGCATAGGTATGCGAGTTTAATATGATGCCGTTTGTTAAAGGCGGGTAGTGTAGGTATAATTTGATAGCGCAACCGCAAGTAGGCAGTGCCAATTTATTACCAAATTTGGCGCACAGCCCTTAAATTTGCATGAATGAAATTATTATTTACAACTTAAAAGCCCCCGTAAAAAGAAAAGTTTGCAGTTGGAGATGGGAATATGCTGGCAACGTCATTGTCACAAACTTTTTTAATTAATGTAGTAAGGAATTCTTGGGCATTTAATAGTGTGATTTTGTGTGCTTTGTCTATAATGTGCAGTTTCATGACAACAATTAGTAAGAATTACTTTTTCGATGTAATACAGCTTTTTCAGGCGCCCAGCCCTTACGATTGCTAAATCGAGTTTTGTCTTGGACCATGCATATGAATGTAAACCTACAACAGTTGAATACTTTTAAAAGTTGAAAATTAGTAGCACTCGAAATTGTGAAAGGTTTATATCGCCTACCATATATAAAGCCATATTTAGGCTGAAGTTTCCATTATGCGCAGTTTAACTAAATTCATTGGCGCAAAATTATAGTCGCCTGGTATTAAGGGAGGTTAGTAGGCACTCTAGCTCCCAAACTGTCGCCTAACTTTTTGTTGAATTATAGACGCTTTTTTACAATTCTACAACTAGTACCGACTTTAGTGTAGACCTGACGCAAATTTTTGTTAAACTGGATCACAAATTCACAGTTTGAGAAACCAAACTCAGTTTGGGGGATTCTATTTCAACAAATTACCTATCATAAACTGACAAATAGCGAAAGGACAATAAATTAAAGTTAATAAATATCAAATTAAATTTATTTTGTGATGGCTGTGAAAGAGAAAGAGCAGGGCAGGAGCAGAGAAGGTGGGGGACAGTTCCCTTCTTCTCCTTATCTCAGCTTCTACAAAAATCATTTGAGGGAGCACCAAGTCTGGTTGAGTGCTTACCTATCAGACAGTGTCCAGTGAGGACTGGTAGACTTGAAGTTTTTGCTTCTTTAATCGCCATTATTTCCGCCTGGAACACGCTACAATGATTAGGAAGACGGAATTAGAGACTGAGATTGAGTCTATCAGAGAAAACACGACCACCCACCCCTTCGTCAGTTTTTGATCCGTGCGTCGGTATAAAAGTGAACCGACTTGTCCTCAAGAAAATCCTGGTAGACTTGAAGTTTTTGTCAAAGTTTAACTTGGGAGTAGTGTAGTCTGTATTTCCAGAAACGGTTTCGAAGTTGTTCAGAAAGCGTGTTCAAAATCTTTACTAGACCACTGCGATACTGCTTTCAAACAAACGGCTGAATTAGCAGCAATTTGTGTGCTGAAAATGTCAAGAGGTGTAAGATGGAACAAGATGTCCATTGTTGCGGAGGGTGTTGTGCGAAGTGCTCCACTAATGCAAATGCAGGCTGATCGTTGGACTTTGCTTGGTTAGAAGCAAATGAGGCGACAATTGAAAGTTTAGTATCATTCAAACGAAATTTAAATTACCTTTCCATTGATGCCAAAATTTACACGAAGTAAGTTCAAATTTATGAGTAGAATTAACTTTACTTGTGTGTAAATAAATATGCCGACGACTGTATGTAAAATGACCTTCTACTTTGGCGGTGGAGGGAAACAAGAAACAAATATAAACTTTGGATATATCCAACCTTGCAGTGGCAGCTTAGCTTCATACATTTTATTTTTATTATATATGATTTTATAATATTTCATGTAGCAAATGATTAACTCAAATAAATTTATCTAAGAAAACCCTCTTAAATCGTGCAGAAATTTAAATATTCATTATAAGTATATAGTTATATATATTCTTCTTTTCAATGGCATACTCGAGTGTATACATTTTGCCGAAATGTCTTAGAAGACATTTGAGCAACCCTCGTCAAATTTGTTTGATTATTTTAAAGAGTACATTGCATAACCTTACAATACCATCAATCTCTCAGAAAATATTAAAAGTGGATAAAGCGACGGTAATATCTACGGATTCATAAAAATATAATTGACATGGCCACGAAACACGAGTCTCAAAATCAATTTAGGTAAGTGAGGTAGGTGTATATAGGTACATTTCATATAATAGGTCTATTCGCGTACGCTGTTTAAATCGAACGCATGGGCTGTGTGGCATGGCGCACCATCCTGCATGAACCAGGGGTCGTCCAAATCCAAGTCTTCAATTTCAGTAAAAAAAATGTTGGTAAACATGGATCTATAACGCCCACCGTTGACCGAAACGTTGTTCCACGTCTCTATTCGAAGAAAAATGGTCTAATGATGCCACCACTTCACAATCCGCACCAAACTGTCGCACTCTCTGGGATGCAATGACTTCTGTTTGTTAGCGTAGCCGCCGAAATGAAATGCGCACAAACTTGCGCGTAAAGCAGGTGCGGTGGGTGCTTCATTTCGGCCAAAACTGTCTCACAGCACTCACTTTGGAAATAAATTTTCAATATTTCCCAACGTTGTTCAAGCGTAAATCGACTCATATCGTTCGTATGATACTGATCTTCTCTCAAGATTTTGAGCGGGAAACAGCTGTCAGTGTCAAAATAACCTATGATTTAAAAAGAAACCACTAGATGGCCCACCCTGTACAATCCATTTATATTACATAAACTTACATAGGTATTAATAATTAAATAAATTTACAAAAACAACTTTGTACATCAGTTGCTTTCGGCTAGGGCGATACCATTCTAATGTTGTACCTTGCACTTTTGCAAATTAACTCGTGATAATATTGACAGATCTATTAGATGAAAACGAACATTTTTCCGATTATTTTAAGATGTCATTTGACGTTCCGAAATTATCCGAAATTTATCTGTGTAAATATCTGTGCTGTGCAGAAATTCAAGGGGGAGTGGTATTTGTGGTTTCTTTAACCATAGATAGAAATGCGAGCACATACATAATATTTATCTATTCACATTTGTACGTACAAAAATAGGATACGAATGTGCTTCATATTTCAATGTGAATTGCAAAACTTACTTTAGAATTGTCCGTCCCAAGATCATATTCAGAAAACTTTATGCGCAACTTTTAGGGGCACTGCACCTTATTCATTCGCACCAATCGGAATTTACCATAGGCTAGGCGGTTTGATGAGTAAATTCAAGAACCGAAGCTTTTTGATAATCCATTAAGACAAACCATCACACTGCATAAAGTTACATAAAAAGGAAAAGCAACTATTGTTGGGCGCCATTTACGTCTTAAAATAAACGAAATGGAAGTGTGCCAAGTAAAATCTATGAATGGAAAGGCAATAACGTGTGGTAGTGGCAACTTTATATGTATAGGTATGCACTCCTTTCGTTGAGATTTACGTAACGAGTGGTGATTCATATGTTTTAGGATTTACCAACCAAATATGTTCTATCTATGAATGTAGTTAGTATTTCTGCGGGTAATGTTTAAAATGTCAATCAAAATGTTCACCCACGTTAAGAGTCATAACTGCCCTTTTCAAAACAAGTGAATAACTATAACTATATTGAAAACATATTATTTACCCACACTAAACTAAAGGATATGTATTTTTTTAAAAGCTAATTTATTTATTTTTTTTAATTTTTTTATCATCTGTATTTTTTCCAGAAGCATGAAACTCCTTGTGATGTTCGTTACCGTTTTGGTTTCAATGGTTACGGCAAACTCACTGAAGTATCCAATCTTTGGAACAAAACGCTATCACCGAGGGGTGTCTCCTCGAACGGAAATGGTAATTTATTGCAGGGATTCATTTATGAGCTCACCACTTCAATATAAATTAAAATTTACAGACTCAACATATATTAAGGCAGCCAGTCTATGAAAATGGTTACATAACAAGCAACGGCTACTACTATTATCCACACCATGAGTACCATTCATATGGTATGCCAACGTATCGCGGTGAATATAAACCCAAGGCCTATTACTATTCTTCAGGGCCCAGCTATAACTACTACAACGATAGAGAACCAGTTTCCAATCCCCTCGACGATCTGCATGAGGAAATCCTTCAAGAGAATGAGCAAGAACGCCAAACCGATATGCTCAGCGATGATGACTATGAGGATGATTATTACATCGAACCCAACGACAGCCCACGCGATTCATACACAAATAATTTCCTACGAAATATGATTGATTACAATCGACAAAAAGAGAAACTTCAACGACTGCAAGAGCTTCACCAGCAACAGGTAGTTCAGCCAATCGAAAATATTGAGGAGGAGGATGAACAACCTGTGGATGACGACTATTTCTCCGAAATGGATGTGAATCCAGATGATTACCAATTCGAGCCAAAAGGCGAATCCAATTTCGACTTGCAGAAATATTGGGACGCTGAGATGTCATCTTTGGCGAATAGCGCTACATCAAATACTGGTCATCATCAAAGAGACAGAGAATCAATAAATGGCGCACATAATGACCAAGACGTTGAGGAGCTAAAGTCGCTGACTAAATCTAAAGTAGATAACGATGAGGATAACAAGCGATACCATGGCAAAGTTAAACTAGGACAGTATCCACATTTGAATAGCTGGAGACAGGAAGAAGCATCGGAAGCGGCTGCACCAAAGCCAAAAGAACATGAAGAAGATTATAGTTCACTTGATTACGATGATGGTTCCTGGATAAATTGGGATCGTAAACGGAACTCAGATAAAACTAAAGCTTTAAGAAATAGTAATAAATACCCAACTGAATTTAAAATTCGTAAACGATTATTGGCGGGATCCCAGAAAGAGCAGATGAACACCGAGAACAAGTTAAATTTGAAATCTCCTGCAATGAGTACAATGTCTCCACCAAGTATTTTGAAAGTGTTCGGACAAAAGGAGAAATATCCCACTGAAGGCCCAATCACTAAGCCACGAGCAACAGCTAGCATTCCAACAGAGAAGAACCACAGCAGTATTAAAGCCCAAAGTAAAACGGCGAATGGTATTGAACGGAGTATTTATGATACAATCAAACAGATGATCAGCATTGAACAGGAACTTAAAAAGGTAAGTTGGGCAGGACATAGATGAACTTTATTTTTATGTTTTAGTTTCGTTAGTTTTTTTTTCACTTAGGCAAATTTGTTCGAAATGCCCATATATAAGTTTTTATGGAAATAAGTCTAAAGTTGTGGGCGCAGTAGCGCACAGTGGTTAGTGTGCTGGACTACTGTGCGAGGGTTCGATCCCCGGAAAAACACAAATTACATCTTAAGGTTTTTCCTACTGCGCCACCTTTCGCGAACCTCTGACAAACATCCGAGAGTATGACTGTCCTGAAAAAGCTTCTCAATTCAGCCGTTCGGACTCGGCATAAAATTGTAGGTCCCTTCCATTCGTCCCAAAAATATAAACTCACACAAACGAATGGTTGCGAGAAGCTAGGTCTAGGGTGTCTACCCGCCTGTTGCGCCACCTATTTACTTATTTTTTTTTTTTTAAGTTTAAAGTCTGATTTCTGTTTTCGATTTGGTGATTCCGATGAAAGGTTTCTCATTCCCTTTGTTTTTTGTAATTTAATAAATACCTCATCAATAAGTTTGCGTTTAACAATCTTGTAATATTTTCTTTCAGACCGGATCAAAAAAACGAAAACGATTCGTCACAAATGAAGAAAGTTTAGTAAATCAATTGGATAGTCTGCGAAGAATTAAAAATTGAAAATATACGTCTTCGAAACAAACATCTGCTTAAATAAATTACCTTAGACATCGATAAGTAAATAACCAGAGTAAATGTATTCCTTTAATTTGATTTAAAAAAAAAAACAAAACCAATTAATATGCCTATATAAATAGATACATACGTATAATCAAATGACATGTAGACTTGCAACTAATTCAATTTCTCCGGCTGCATTATAAAAAAAATATTTATTCATTATGTACATAATATAAATATATACTTCAAAGTATGTATTTAAAAAAAGATGCAGAAAAAAGTTTTAAATAATTCCTTAATTCATGCATTTGAAAATAAAAACCAAACTTATAACTTTATATGATTAAGTATATTACGTGGTAAATTTTGCAAAAAAATTACGATTTTCTTTTTAAATTTAACTCTGGAATATTACGGAATGCAAACGAATATTATTTTATTTTATTCGATGACTTTTAAACTGTATTTAATTTATTTAAAGCCTCATGGGCATCGATAAAGTCTTATTTTATGCACTTACATTGTAGTATAGTCTATAACAGCTTTGATATAATTTTTTGTGGACCTCATTCATTTGGAAAAAAAATATATATAACGAGACTAGTGTCGGTGCACAGGAGGCTTAATAAACAGAATATGTATCGAACTAAATTTTCTATTTAAACTTAGTTTTAATAGAAATAATTATTTTTTTTACTGGGAATTTAAATTCCAATTTTCCAAGACTTATTTAGAATAATTGCTTCGCCAACTATATTATAGTCGATAATGGTCAATAGTTGTAATATTATATATACTTATACTTATATACTTACCTGTCTATACTTACAAATTTATTTTTTTCTTAATTTAGCATTACATCATCTTTGTATTTTATTAATTCAGTTTTACTGAATAATTTAAAATGCTTATTTTGTACGTACACTTTTTCTAATCGTTACAATTTTTGTCGAATTTTGAAATGACAAATGAAATATGGAAACTACATAGGTAATGTTTTTGACTGTTTACACCGCGTCTCCACGAGCAATATTTCATAGCTTGCCATCTGTCATTTCTCATAGAAAGAAATAACGATAGTATGCAATAAAATGTAGGGTGGGCATTTCATATCATACTATTTCCATAGCCATCACACGAAAACACATGCGTCACAACAAAAAAGTACACCCCATAGCATACTATCGATAGCAAGCTATGAGCTGAGCAATAGATGGAATACCATTTTTCATAGAATACTATTTGTGGTCTCCACGAGCAATTTTCATAGCATACTATATGGCAAGCTATGAAATATTGCTCGTGGAGACACGGTGTTAACATCCTCTTTTTTCTGAATATAAAACTCGTTTTATTTGTTTTTCACAAGTGTCAGCACTAATGCATCGAGATTCTGTTGGCTGTGTTCAAAGACAACATTTTACATTTTCTCTTTTAAACGTGAAACGACAAATTATTTATATTTCCTTCTTTGTTTCGGTGGACAGAGACAATTTGTAATTTTGTTCAACTGTCGAAAGTCGTATGTTATTTTTGCGTACAATTTTCGACTTCTTATAGAGGAAGCGACAAATAATTTAACGATTAGTAGAATGTACTTTATTAACATTTATATTCTCAATAACCTTTCAAAACTGATTTGAGAATAAAAATAACTCATTTCGTGCTCATAAAAAAACAAACAGTAACTAGTAATGTTAACTTCTGAAAAGTTTTTTTTTTAACAAAAACTGAGTAATATCTCAAAAAAATATTAAATAATTTTTCTAAATTTGTGTAAATATTTAAACCCATAATGACTCTATGAAGTTCTGTAATATTCTGCTTTTGCGTGTTGTTAAAAGCTAAACTGACATGGAATACAGGTAGTTTTATAAAAACTGCCTGCTGTTTTTTATAATTACTTTAACGCTCAATGGATTATTATTACCCTATACATATGTAATTCTATTTGAACGTACAATTTTTTATTTCTTTTTTTGCTAAGTATACAAAGTAGCTTAAGAAACGATTTATTTATTATATGAGAGCTTTCGAAGAAAAGTGGAGATGTAGAAGCTAATCATTCGTTTTTAACAATTTGGATCTTTAATAATTTTTTTTACTTAGATTGTGTAATATTGGCTTACTTCACTTTCTCTCCAAACCTCTCATATAATACATTACGTAGCTCCATGGGTGACAGGTTAATTTTTACCGATGAGCATTTAAGTTTTTTTTTTAACGTTGAAGAGAAGGTATTGTTCAATTACCCCACATCCATCCACATAATTCGTTTTTTTTTTATTTTTTTGTTTTGAATGTAGAAAACAAAAAAGCAGACCTGACATTTTCTTCCACAAAAAATAAGGGAAAAGATTCAGAAAATTGATCATTAAAACAATACAACTTATATCTATTTTACATTTATAATAATATTAGTGATTATGGAGACTGATTTTTAAATAAGACAAAATGTATCTATTCATATTACTAAAACCACACATATTGTATAAACTTTCAGAAGTTAAAAAAAAAACAACTAATTTTCATACTATGAAAAAAAGAAACGGAGAAACTAATATGAAATTCAATTATTATATTGCAAGTTATTATAAAAATAAATGTATTTATAAATTAAAGAATGGAAGCAAAGGAACGTGCATTTTATTTTAACTTGATGAATTTTGTTTGTTTGATTGAGAGCTTGATATTTCTTCAAGGAACAAATTTGATTGGATACGATTGGTATTGTTTACCACAGAATCATCAAGGTCTGCATAGAATGTGTTAGACTAGCATACTAGACGACTCGCTGTCAGTTCATCAGAAGATTACTTATTTTTGAGAAGCCCTATCCAATCATGTTTTGAGTTAAATGGTTGAAGAACAATTATTGTCGATAAGATCGAAAACTACATAATGTACCTACATACCTGTAATAGACCGCCAGCTTCGAACCCACCTACCCAAGAACCAAGAGACTGCCGTCCATGTGTGCACACATAATTCGAGAACGGATTTTTTAATTTTCACGATTTTGGACTTAGGTAATGAATTTGTATTGGCCCAAGAAAGGACATAGGCAAACAACAATTTAACAAAGGGGCGTGGCACCTTCTGTACAAAAAAAAACATTCAAATTTTATAAATCTCGAAAACCACCGACTGAGCAAAATATTTGAGAAAAAAAAATGTTGTCTACCTAAAGCACAGTGAAAAAGCGGAAAGTTGGCCGGCACGTCAATCACTGCAGTTTGATTAATGTGGTTTTCCATTGGGCCAATGCACAGCTGTTTTGCGTCATTCAGAATTTGTTTTCAAAACAAAATTACTAAAAGCCTAGCTTAAAAAGCAATTATTCAGAAGAAAAACGTAAATAATGGACATGGACTTAATTTTGGAGCAATTGCTTTCACCTTCGTCATCTTATTATTCTTCCTCGTCATTATGTGGATTTCGATTCTTCGTCGATTTGATTATCCATGAAGTTCGTAGGTATGTTTCCATCAGCAAACATAATCAATTTGCACAGCTGATGTACTGTCAAATAACGCACTAATACATTTACAAAAGCAGATCAATCTGCTTTCATGTGCCACGAAAAATCTGAAATCGAATTGCCCGCGTTCCATTGACTAGATGACTAGCGGCATGCCAAACTCCATATAAAAAAAAACTGACATTTCACAAATATGTGCTAGAACTCTAGCGCAAATGATGAATTGTCAGTTTTTTTTGTATGGAGTTTGGCATGCGCGCTAGTCATCTAGCGGTCAATGGAACGCGGTCAATGGAACGCGGCCATTGTTATACCTACCTCAGTTATTTAATAAAAAAAAACACTTGTGAATAAAGCATTTCAATTGACCGAATTACATAATTCAGGTTGTGCATGCTTGGAATTACATTTAGCGAATTGGGCGGTTTTTCTATATGTGAATTATGAATACGTGTGAAAATGCAAAAAAAAAAACAAAAAAAAAATCGATTGCAGGAGATATGCGTTTTAGTAACAGATAAGTCAAAAACTCATCGAAATTTCCAATTCGACATCTTAACAAAATATGCTTAATATGGAATAATGATAGGAATAAGGCTAAATTTTTTGCAGGTCTCGTTATGGATCAAACTGGACTCCACTCATGAATTATTGAGATGTCAAAAACGAATTTATGGCTGCTGGCGTTGGCTTGCATAAAATAAATAAATTGCACTATTCTGTATCTGTAGGTAAGTGGTTCTTGAGTTCTTTATTGAATTCATCGAGTCCGTTATGTCAACGAATATTACACAGAGTCAGAAATACTAAAATCCCGTGAGGGCGCAGGCCACTTAGCGTCACCCGTCGGGGAACATTTGTCTCAATTTTGCATTAAAATTCGAATTGTACGGGATCTACCTCCGTCCTGTTAGAACCCAGATTATTTCCTTCACTCAATTCATCCAGTTCAGGTTCAAAAAAAGTCTCCCAACATTGAAACATAAAATTCATTCTCGAAAAACGTTTGTCCCGCGATGCTCTCCCGTCGAAACCACTGACACTATAAAAACTAGATGCTCCTATGACCTATGAACACATCTTTTCATAAAAGTCGTTTCAAGCGACTCTCTTTTTTACTCACTTGAAACGGACTTGTATGGCTCGACATGACTTTCATAGGAAGGCCTGTGTGTCCATCTACATTGCACATTGAGTATGCCTACTCTTGCAAACTGATAAATGCATACACAAAGCTTTATTAATAATGCTTTTGTAAATAATTCCATTTTAGTGTTTTATCCATTCATCTAGCTGACAGTTTTGCGATTAAATTCCTCTTTCGCTTATAAATTTGCAACGTCGTCTTCAATTTACTATAAAAAAAATTGTAACAGTTTGTACTATATAAAATTGTAACAGCAGTAATCTACTGAAGACTGGCAGCACTGTTCGTAAATCCCGTTAAAAATATATCGCATGGTCAAATGTCAGATATAGGGGGGAAAACTGACTCAAGACTGAAGAAGAACAAGAACTTTAAGCAACATTCATTACGTTCTCGCTGTGATTAAACATTCATTTTTATTCGATATTCAAGAAGAATTTTAACATTCTTGGTTTAAAATTATTACCACACAGTATATCTCACACTTAAAATGGAATCTGAGCGACATCGTCAAAGCTTACAGGTATGAACAACTGTATTCAATAAAATGTTCTGCAACGATTTATGATTTATATTGCAGGGAGTATTGCGATATGCAATTGCAAATTCTACAGGTGAAGGTGGCCTGGATCCTTCTAGATGTGATCAAATGGAATTGGAGGCAAGTTATACAGTTTTGTTAAACCATAGACGTAATAAAAATTTGTATATTTCCACAGAGGAAACAGTTCCTTGAGAACGCTTTAAGCAGCATGACAATTGATGTTATTAGCGAACTAGAAAAAGCAATTCACATTCTAGAAACCGAGAGCAGTACAGTGGAAAACAAAGTCGAAGCACTTAATATAGTTCGGGATTACGCTGGCAATATTGACTTTGCGAATACTTTTATTAAAATTGGCGGATCCAAAGTTGTGCTAGATTGTCTAAAGAACAGAAATTCAAAGTTAAAAATATGCGCAGCTTACGTTATTGCGGAATTATCGCAAAATAATCCATTCTGCCAAAAGCATTTCCTAGAAGTCAGCGCTCTGCAATTGCTAATGATACATACAAAGGAAGATGGAGACGTTGCTAGCAGTTCTATGCACGCCATTTCGGCTTTGGTCCGCAATTTCGAACAAGCAAGTGCAAAATTTATTGCATTAGATGGTCTGGAGTGTGTTCTTGAACGTCTACACACTCGACACAGCAATGTTTTCGTTAAAGCTTGCTTCCTTTTAAGAGCTTTATCTATAGAGTATCCTGCCGTGAGAGGTACGTACATCATACATAACTAAATACAGCAATTTGCATAGATTACGCCCGTTCTTCAGCTGGTAATGCAACATCAACTGTATTTTCGAGCAAATTGCTTTAGCTTTTAGCAGTTCATTTTATGGAACTATTTTTTATATTTTAAACTATACCTAAACTACCACTTAATTTATGTGTTTTATATTCCCCTATCAGATAAATTTGTCAAATTGGGAGCAATTGCCAAACTTGCAGATTGTGTTGATGCTGTGTCTGGTTTTGATGTCAAAGTTGAGATCGTTCTTAACGCCCTATATGTTCTTGCGCAATCAGACGAGGGAAAAATGCATTTAAAGAATGCCAAAATTTACGGAGTGCTGAGGGATCTTATCGAAATAAATTCTGGAAAGGCTGAATGCGAGGTTGGTTGAAATTATAACATTAGCGTGCACTTGATTAAAACACGTCTTTTTAATTACTTTTAGGAAATTCTAAAAGACAGTGAGGCGTTGTTGGGTTATCTACAGGAGGGCAAGTAAAATAAGCAAAAGAAGATCTTAATTTACGCGAGCCTTTACAAGCAATCTGATCAACTCATAATTGGATAGTTTGATAGTTTGAAAACATAAAACACAACATTTAAAAAAAACACGTGTCTTGTGATCCATTTTTTAATATTTACTTTTTCTTTAAGCTAATAAAATGCATAGCATACCTATACATTGAGTACGTTGTATACAAATCACTCTCTTAGCGAAATCTTATAAAATCCCAAGGCTCTTCTGTTTGGGTCAAATGAGAAATCAGCGGGTTGAGTTGAGTAAAATCTTAATACGATTTTAGAATAATTGATCGTACGTTTTTCTCCGGATCTGCATGGCATATGATATACTACACATCAAAGGATCAAAGTAATAAAGGATGTGTATATTTTTTGTTGTTACTTTCAGAGTAACGAGTAGGTAATTAAAGGTATGTGTGGGCTGTGTGCAGAAACGCACAATGGAGCAGAATTTGTCTGAGTTCTCCAGAATTTGGACTTTAAACAAAATATGGACATACATACCTGCTCATGGGATCAAGAGCCCACGCAGGCCGAGCATTATTTGTAGTTTGTAGAGCGTTTTTGTTGTTGCTGGGGGCACATAACACATGAGAAAAAGTCGAACACTGCTTTTCTCATATAAAATCTATTTTCCTGCACCTTTTTTGAATATTAATAGAAAGGAAAACTCATATAATATGTACGAAAGAAAAACATCGCGAAATGTCCTGTTGTGGCACTAGACGCTATATTTACTAAATCAGGGAAATGCATAAATATATACATACATTTTAATTCTCATAATCATAATTATTCAGTATTCTTATCTTTTATGTTGTAGGTACAACAAATTACAGCAAATAATATTGCAAATGGTATGACTTGACTGAACTGGCATTGCACACGCAACACGCACACTTTGGCAATGGTTTGGTTGGTAGGACCCGATTTATACGTACGGATTAGAATAAAGCAAACGCGCAAAATTACGAAGATGGCGAAAAGAGAGTACAAGAATCGGATGGGAATTCGCCAGCCATCCGTGTTCGGCTACCCCCAGCACTTTTCAACCCCTTTACAAACACATTCTGGATCACGACACTAAAGTGAAAAACCGGTGCGTGTAAAACGGGCCTAGGGGAAACATTTAATAATACTACCAACGCCATCTACAGCGTTGACTATTATACTGCTGGAAGTATTCAGCGGCATACATTATATTGAGTTGAATCATTGAATAGTTATTCAATTGAATAGTTATTCAATGATTGAATGGTTGAATACACTTGAAAAGAAAGTAGCTCATTCTCGAACCAATCAGAAATATACTAGAAATGTCGATGGGTGGCAGAAGGAAGTTGTGGAAGCAGATGGCGACAGTTGATTTTAAAACAGCGCGAAGAAAGTAAAGTTAAAATATAGGTACTTATAGGTTTGTTAAAGTGATAAGAAGGGTTTTATATCTTTTATCTTTTCTGCATTTCCTTAGGGAGTAGGCATGTTCAAAAAAACAATTTAACTTGTACAAGGTCCAAATTTTTAAATTTGATAAGCTACATAAATAAGCTGGATAGTTGCAGCAAATTTTTTTTTTCTTTTTGAAGGTTCGCTGGAAGGAAAAATCATTAAAAGACATTGCAGAGCTATTACGCGAGGGATGGTTCCGCAATAGTGAGGGACTTTAACCCAATTTAAACAAAAAAGAACTCCCGAGGGGACTGCGACTTTCGTCCTCCCAAATTAATTTTTTATTCATTTAAAAAAAAAAAGATAAGTACACCGTTTATCGGATTTCTAAATTTGTTTAATTGAAAATATTACCTTCTTTCTTGGTCTTAGGGAACTTGTATAGATCAAGAGGTTTTACCTACCTACCCACCCTGATTACATTGGCAGTATTTAAAAGTTCTGTTGTTGCATTTAGGCTGATATTCGAAAATTTGCTCTAAAGCGGATAGTCATCAGGGGTTCACTAACGTGCCGAAAGCTCAAGACTTCTGCAACCCACAACAGACGTTGCGTTTGTTCCCTGTAGCAAATACTGTAGTAGATCTCACCAGTTTTTCATCCTCCTTTTGCCCGGCCCTTCACACCGCACCTCTTGGTTAGGACCTCCGCTAGTTGTTCGGCTGCACGCGGTCTGTTCAGGGATCGAATATTGCACGTGCAGATCCGAATGACATTGTCCTTATTTCGTTCAGCAGGGTCTTCAACAACAGTGAATCCGTTCTTATCCAAGGCTCGTGGGTTGCTTCGTAACCATATTGTTTTTCCAAGGTTGGGTAGTTAGCCCCACGCCCCAATCTGGAGGGCCAGGCACTTTTTCTGACCCCTTGGACAGAAGGGACCTGATATTCCGCAGTCAGTAACCCGCTTCGGGGATTTGAGTGCTGCTTTTGACCCATTAAGGGTTCTTTCGCCACCATCTCTATTTCAACACCCTGACTAGTATTGACAAATCCTTAATGACCTTAGCTCCAAATATACGACTGTTGACGTCACCGTTGATTCAATCGCGTGAATTCATCCGCCGCATGAGGGGCTCATGCTACTTCTGAGACTCGAGCGTACAGTACGTGTTGACAGAGCACTATGCTGTTGCTATATTCTTCGTGTTGAACACTCGCGCTTATAAGTTCAGCATGTCAAGCCCGGGTGAGCGAGACCAATAATCGCTGGTCACCACGGGGTTGTAAAATAAGCACAATTATTGTGTATGGGGAGCTGGGCACCGACAAGTTGATGCCAATCAGAATCTACCCTCTGCACACAACACCCAACCGCCATCTTTAACACACAATTACAACAACAACTACTCTCTGGTCGACACTTTCCAGACTCTATTATGCTGATATAGATGTTCAATAAAACACACCTTAAAATTGATGCTCCCCCAATGGCATGCCAAATAAAAAAAAAGTATTGCACTCAAAATGGATTACTCTATGGAAAGAATACGCACTTCTGTTGAACAATTTAATCGAGCAATCAAATCAGGAGCACTTCAAAGAGATCAGAGAAAAATCCGGTTGCTTATTTCAAAATGGTTTGCAATTCAAAACTGTTGGTATGTCCTTTTTTCGAATTTGGCATCCGTTTCCGGTGGTATTTTCTACTGATATCGAATTCGCCCTAAAAGCTTAATTCAAAATAAAGGACTTATTCGACGCACGCGCTTCTTGCGCTATTACCATGAATTCTATCACCTATTGAAAACAAGCTTGTGTACGTATAGCTATTCAACATCCATTGAAGTGTTTTTAAACGCACTTTCAGTCGACTAAACTTTCTGTTAAGCAAATAAAACAAAACAGTGAACATTGATTGAATTTTCTCAATCAAAATCTGTGTTGTGACGAATATTTCACTTGTCCTCATTATATAGTTACAGTTTTGCTTGCTTCTTAATACTAATACTAATCCTATAATAGCGATTTTTCGTATATAACTTCGGTATTCGTGAAAAACTTCCTCAGTCCCTAGGAATTGATCAAATAACTTGACTAACGTTAAATTTAGTGCACTAACTTTAAGTAATAAATTCCACATTACAGAGAATAATTTGACAACAATGCTCCAGTTCACATAATGTACATGACTTACAAGAAAACAGTATCATCCTTATAAATTTCTGATTAAAATGGCAGCTTTGTTACGCGTTGTAAGGAACACCGATACAAGGGTTCCAATATCATATGTTCTTATGAAATTAAATGGATCAAAATGAATTTTTCCTGCGAAATTATACAAGATTTATTAAGTGAACAATGTTAGAGTCATATTATGTGCGTTATTACTAGACTCGATTCAGTCAAGTGACAAAGTATTGTAGGTACTCACAAACGAACGAACATCCACTTTACGAAAGCACGCAAGGTAAGTGTGTATGCTATTAATCAAATACAATCCCTAAAAGGGCTTTATAAAACATCCCCTCAAATCTAATCTAAGAATGGGATTAAAGGCTCGGGTAATATTGAAATGAAATGAAATGAACTACATAGTTTTTTTTGTGTTTCAGTGGTAACACAATTAAACTTATTTTTAATGGAGAGCATTGTACGTTTTCATAACATACACATTCATGGAAATATGTTTTGTAATTATGTATGTAAATTATACAGAACAAAGTACACAGACCCATATGTGAATAGACTATAGAGCCAGATAGTTCTTGTGGCTTAATAGTTTCTGAAGTTGGGATCCTAATAAAAATTCCATAGTTTTGTTATTGACAGGCTATAGCTATAGGATAGGTATTCGTAGCATCTCCTTATGGAATGCCAACCCTTAGGGCTTCTTGCATTTCTTCCTTTGAATAAACATAACTTTATTACAAATCATTAAATGGGGATAAGTCCTACAACTTTTGTGTGGGAGGTTCTATACTGTTCGTAGGTATTAAGGTGCCTTCATATAATCCTTAGGGATTATTGCCGGCATGACCTTCTAAACTCAAAGTGCTCTGTAAGACGAAATTAAGCACGGTAGAGGGGATCAATGAAATATTTCGCATTTTTACAGCAAAAACCGGGTAAACAAAAGGTCTCCAGCTTAGTGTTTATTTAAGTCTTAAGGAAGCTCATAATATTATTGCTAAATCTGTGAGGCAAATATGCTTCTTAATATTTACTTAATGCTTCAGCGAGCACTAAAGTTGTTGGTTTACAGGTGCGGCTCAAGTTTCAAGTTAATTTTTATTAAGATAATGTACAATTTTAAAAGGGTTGCATGCGTTCTGGGTCAATAATCTGACTTTTGATATGTTTGGGTTCAGTGATGTGAGAATTTCAAAGTTAAAATCCCCAAAAAGAACCTACGTTAATGGTTATTCTCTGTCTTATGTACGTTACCAGAAAGTTTTTACATATATGTATGTAATATCCTTTGGGATATGAGATGAAACACAAGTACGTCACTTCATTTCCATTCATGGGGAAAATTTGGCTCGGATATAAATTAATTTGCGGAAGCTAGCCCGAACTTGATTTAAATTTTTCTCTTCACTGTTTTGAGCTGTGTATTGATCGATTGTTGCCATAATTAAGGCAAGCAAAAAATCATTGTACGAATTGTATAGTCGCCTCAACCCCGCCCGGGGTTACACTGTCCGAAAGAGCGCGCCACCTAAGGTGGGTGGTCTTACTTTACTGAGTTATCTCCAATAAGTGGACTCAAAGACTCGGGGGTTTGCAGTGGTATTGTCTGTACGCTTCACGCGTCAAGCTCCATTGTGCTTGAAGCATTTTTAGCATTTCATTGTTAAATCTTCGCATTTGCAATAATTTATCGATATTGACGCGTGAAGCGTCTTAAAGAGCCCAACCGATAGACCGTCCGGAAGCAATCCGAACTCTTCTGAAAGCGTTCGATTGACACTCAACTGACAGTTCTTCTACTAAAAAGAAGAGAAATTTGCTTCTGGATTTGAATTCAGAATCGCGGAGAGTTCTTCCGGACAATTCTGGACGACCAACCGAAAACGACATTAATATACACCAATGAAAGTGCTTCCTCTCACGCTGTGCGTTGTGCCATGCCAACTGTCAAAAGATACGGTAAGAACAGAAAAGTAGAAAGTAAGCATCCGTCGCATCTGCTTATGGGATCCCTTCCATAAGCTGCTGTCGCTGTGTATTGTATCAACCAGTCAGTCGAATACCATGCCGCAACGGACGCGACGTATTCTATGGGTTGGACCATTTACGTTCCTGCACCATACAATAGGTGTCCTTAACTACTTGCAATATTGGAATCATTTTTGGTGGAATTTTGTCCGAGTACCTAACCGATTTTGAGATTTTAGAGTTCATTATCGGTGACAGCATTATACACGTTTTTTGCCATCATCCTCTCAAACCTCCCGAAGATACCTTCATCCGCTTTAGTCAGAGTCCAAGATTCGGTGCAAAATCTTCTTTGTTGTTCGGGATAGGGCTCTGCCCTCTGCTACTCAATTGCGTTCTCAGCCCAAAGACCAAGCGATTGGCAAGAGTTATTTTTCTGCTGAAATGTTAATGGCCGAAATTCTATAGACAAAGTCCCTTAGGGTAGGTAGGTAGATGTGGTGGTTGAGAAAAACCACAGAAGCACTCGTTGCCGTTTATTTATCACAAATTCATTTGACCTAGTTGTTGTAATTGTAAGTTTGTCGAAAAGAAGAGTTTAGATCCAGCCTGTAGAATTCAGAGAGATTAGTTTTCCTACAGAGCAAATCCTTGGATTTCGTTTCTTCAATCCGCAAAAAAGAAGTTCTGAATTCTCTTAAGAGCATGAGATAAAATGCCGAATATTTTTTTAGAGAGGCTTTTCAATCCGCATCCCAACTTGCCGAGGACTTATTTGAAGTTGAATTGAGAGCTATAAGAACTTCATTAAAACAAACAACACGTCCCAATCCAGAGACCTCTTTTATACTGAAGCCTATTTTATAGTGTCTAATTCCTTGCAAGGTCCATTGTAGTACGACTGAGTAGGTTATTTCCGCTACTCTTGGAACAATTTCAAGTTTTGGAAAAATTTCCGTATTTTGCTGATATCCGTTTCGGCAATATCCGCATGCTCTCCGAAAAAGTGCTCTCCTAGAGTTTACTAGACTAGGAGGAAGGGTGTAGTACACAGTTGGCTGTTAGTACTGCGACAAGAGTTGCGATGTGTGATCTACTGACGTTTAGCAGAATCTTTGTCATGCGTCAACTTTTCCGTGGCCAGGTCTGTTTTGCATGGTTACAGGTGTTAAGATCCCGCCATCTCTCGTTAGCATGTTCCAGCGCTTACAGTTTCAATTGGCATATGGAGCTCACCTTTACCAGTAGAGAGTTTTATTTTCGTGCCGTTCTTTTCTAGTTCGTCTGAGTTACTTAACAAATACATAATTAACAAATTTTTCTTTTATACTGTCGAAAATAATTAAAACGTTATTATATAAAAGACAGCTTAGAAGTTCGCCTTACAGCAGTCCCAAAAAAAAAAATATTACATATTTACAAAATAATTAATTTGTATAACAAATAATTTATTAGTAGTTACTCGTAACGTAATGTAATTCACCTTAAATTAATTTGTTATTTTCAGTTTACGCAAAATGTGTGCAACCCTTAAATATTCGCTAACAATTTTAACATTTTTGTACATTTCAATTGACGGTAAGTGTCGTGGTGAAACTTTTCCGTATTATGTATTTCACAATAAAAATTAATTCTCTTATAGGTAATCAGTTTGAGCTCTATAGTTACGATGACATTTTCACAACTCCAGTTGTTACAAATGAAAGACATTCGAGAATATCGGGATTTTTTGACCTCCGGTTTTCGCATAATATAACAACTATCGCCGGACAGACAGCGTTTCTTAACTGTCGAGTGAGAAATATTGGTAGAAAGACTGTAAGCGGATACTCAATTTTTACTTGCATATTATTTTAAATATAATTTAAAATTATTTCAAGGTATCATGGGTACGTCATGTAGATATCAATTTACTGACCGTTGGTAAATATACATACTCTTCAGATGAAAGATTTGTCCCTTTGCACAACGATGAAACTGGAGACTGGACGTTACAGGTGAGTTCAACAAAAACATTAAAAACGCACAAATCCTATAGAACAAAAAAAAAACCTTTGAGATCTATCTATATAGTGGGATTAGTGGCCCACTTCAAGCGTTTGACAGGCCTTGAGAAGGTTGTCGTCCACATCAAATGTAGCTTCTCACAATCTACTACTTTTCGCTTGTGTGCGTTTTTATTTTTCGTACAAATGGAAGGGACGAATAATTTGATGTTTAATTCATTCAAACAGCTGAATTAAGAAGCTTTCTCTGGCCAGTTTTACTCTTAGATGTATACGTTAGACAATCGCGAAAAGTAAAATACATATACGCAAGTTTTCTGTCTTTTCGGGGGTAAGCCTATAAGACCACTCGCTCAATAGTCATGGTTATTGAGCCCTCTCAAAAGTGATTCTTAAAATTTGGGAATAAAAGGATGTGTATAGTTGTATAGTTTTTCCTATACACGTATTCATCATCATATCATGGGCCCTTTGGCTGGTACCATGCAGTGGTTTCGGCTACCTCCTTGATGAGTTGCGATACTGGCACCCTGTAGGCTCTAGCTACTCCAGGTAAGTTTTGTCCTAAGCCGATTTCCCACGACGAATCCGCATCCTAATACATGCAGCCTTTTGTTGCAGCTGTAATAAATGTCGCAATCTTTTTTTTTCATCATGCCTGATCCTATCCATCGTATCTCCTGGATCGCGGAAATGTCTGCCTTGTACCGCATGAGGACAGACTCAAGTTTTTGCGTGGCACCTGGGGTGTAGAGCATTCGTACATTACAGGTACATACTCTTAAATCATAGTCCATTGGTTTTCCGGGTCATGTTGCCATTTGAGGAGTTCCATTATCCGAGTCGGGCTGTGTCTTTCTCTTAACTAGTAGTTTTTTCCATAGTTGGAAAGTTACCCTGACGGCTCAATCCCCAACCTGGAGGGCCAGGCCCTTGTTTTGACCCTAGGATAGCGGGCCGGAGATTCCGATGCCAGTAGCCCATTAAAGGCTCATCCGCTACGAACACTTGTGTCAGTATTGGATATCCCTATAGAACCTGGTGTTCAAATATGTCGAAGCAGCTCATTTAGGGATTACTGCCTGAAACTGTATAGGCGCCACTGTTGATTTCATCTAGGGACTTCTTTCGATGCCGCCTGACAGTAAGTGCCTCAGTGAGAGGACACTCCTCCCCCATCTTTCGTCCGCTGCCACCAACGACCTTCCACAGGGGTTGGTTACCCCATCTCCAGTCGAAGTACTACGCACCCACCAGTTACCAACGTGTAGGTGAGAGTAGATGTAGAAGTTGATAGTGAGGGACCGCTTTGCTGATTGATAACATATCATTATTTTGTTTCCCGTGTTCGTCCTGCGCGCTCAACGGAGAATATTACAGCGAAAAGTGTGCTTTTCACTAGCCTGAGGAGAATATTGCATAAAGTTTTCAGATTGTTCACTTGCAAGGTTCAACTGACAAAGGAATTGAAGCAAAATCCCACTTTTGGGCTTTAGAGCAGATCGAAATTGGGGACAATTTTGCTCAAAAAGTTATCCATTTCAGATAAGGCTCATTTTCCTATCGGCAGCTACGTACCTAAACAAGCAAAATTTTCGTGCTTGTGGTTCGAAAAATTCCACACGTCGCGTCGTCATAGAAAAGCCAATACATTTTAAACGTGTCATTTTCGTGATGCTGCTTGATCGCCATGGAGACGCAATTGGATTTTTTTTTGTGGAGTGCCATTAGAGGTCGATGCTATGATGCGAATAATTTAGAGACGATTACAGGGACTTAAGAAAGCTATTAATAGGGGCCGAAGAAAGGAAAGGTCTAAATCCAAGTTTTAGATTGATTGATTAGGTTGACCAAGGATATAATTATCCATCTTTCATTAATCGGACACTCTTCAGTAAAGCAGGAATTGTTTTACAATTAGCTCCGCAGGTCAAAAATTTAAAATTATGACACATATTTTCGAGCATAGTATATTCTTAATTTCAACCATGCTCCTGAATTGCTTCCATATGTAAGAGCAAAACCACCCCAAAATGAAGCATTCAAACTAACCCATACGTAACGCCACTGATACGTAGCACTATTAACATCCGACAAGTGACGATGATTAATTCGGCCACAACGAAAGTATAGCAGCACGCAAAGCTTTTTAAGGCGTGATGGTTATTTTTCAAACCTTACGTCCAACAATTTTGTCTGATGTTTAGATGTTGGTCGTAAATTATATTTGTATACAGATCGCAGCCTTAACAGGAATGCATATCGGGATATGCTGTATAAAAGGTCTGTGGATTGTGACCTTTCAACCTGCTTTTGTTTTTTTGTTACTTCTGCATGTATTCAAGACGTGAAATTATAAAATCTTTACTTTTTTTGTCAGATCAAATATGCAACACCAAAAGATTCTGGAGCGTACGAGTGTCAGGTCTCCACGACCCCACCTATTGGACTTGTAATATACTTATCAGTTGTAGGTAAGTTGAAAGAATATAGGACATTTGCATCTTCCTCGTGGAGTGGGGATTCAAAAGTCCCTTTGGCAATATCATTTTTGTGACTGAGCACATTTGTACCCGCCTTAAGGTGCACACATATTATAAAATAAAACGTTTTTTTTTTTGTCTTTTAGAACCAAAGACTACAATTATTGGTGGACCAGATATTTACATAAACACCGGTTCAACCGTGAATCTAACCTGCATTATACTTCAGAGCCCATATCCACCACAACAAATTCAGTGGACGCACAATAATAAAGTAAGCAAATAATGAAAGTACTATATGAAAAGTGGTATCCTAACCTAACTTTTCTTTTTGCTATAGAAAATTAATTATGATTCCCCGCGAGGCGGTGTTTCAGTAATAACTGAGAAAGGGGAAACAACGACTTCATATTTGCTGGTGCAACGAGCTAAGCCTGGCGACTCTGGAAAATACTGTTGCATACCATCAAATGCAAACACCTTCTCGGTCAATGTACACATATTAAATGGTTAATATATTTTAACGACTATCTAAACTATTTGTAAACACACATTTATACTTAAAGGTGAGAATCCTGCCGCTATGCAACATACCAGTGATAGAGGATCCGTTGGAATGCTCCCACAAATAACAACCGTTCTACCAATGTTTCTTACAATATACTTACTTCAAATGTACAAGTGTTCATATATTATTTTACTTTATTGATTGCACCTTCAATTCAAAACTTCTAAATAAAAATATAATTAAAACGTATTCTTACAAATAAAATTGTCTCCTACTAAAACAAAAAAGTCTGTACGTACTCAATCAAGGTCGGCTCTACTCACAAAATGCAAAGTAAAGAAAATAGGGTATTATAAAAGAACTACTACTACTACTAGTACTAACATTATACATTATATGGTTTTTGTTTAAATTGAATTTTTATTTCAACGATATACATTTTTTGAAGTTTTTTCTTAACGTAGTTTGTAAAACTGGCCTTACGCCAAAACTTCTCCATGAAAAACACAAAAGATGAAAAGGCCCCGCGCCTTACCACAAAATTTTTCCATACAACAACGCATACTCTGCTGGTTGAAAATAATTGGTGTTGGTATTTAATCCAATTTGTCTTTTTCGTCTTTTACAATAGGACTGTTTTATTGGCAATCCATTTCAGTAAAATAAAGTAAAGTAGAATTTTTAACACGCAATTACAACAACTACAAACTGTTTGACACTTTCGAGACTCTATGTAGTTGTTGTAATTGCGTGTTAAAAATTCTAATATGCTTTACTTCACTGATTGCCAATAAAACAGGCCTAATATCAATTCCTTAACTTGTGTGCGCCACCTAAAGCTAGGTCTTTCTCTACTGCCTTGTCCCTCTGGATTGGAGTTGAAGACTCTTCGGGCCGGAGCGCAATTGTCCATTCGCTCTAAAGTCTATAATGTTCTTGCCATTTGAGATGACTGATGAGCAATTTTGTAGGCCCATGTCGTTCTACAGCTCATCCAGACAAATCCCCTTACCAACTTAAAGTTAAAGCTGTCGATTGTAACGTTTCATCGATGTTTGGCGTCCCTTCTTTTTGACAGCATATACATACATACTTAGCTTTGCCCTTATTGACAGCTAAGCCCAGTTTAGCCGGTTCCGTTTCTATACTATTGCCCTATGGATTGAAAAAGTCTAAAGAAAGAAAATAAAAAGAAGAACAATTATATTTTGTCCGATTTGAAAGCGCATCAAGCAAGCATTCTTTGTCAAAAAGATAAGGCTATAAAGGCGTCAGACAAAATAAAAATGTGGTTTTGAGCGGTATGTCATCTTATGCTAATGGCATTTATGTCATCTTTCACCTAACTACGTCATCTTAAGCTTGCTCTTGAACTTAATTTAAAGATACTTTTACAAATACTATTTATTGTTTTAAACCATTCATTTAAATGTTGTTTTTGTTACCAATAAATGAGTTGAATGAATTCACATTGTTGAACTATGATCAGGGCCGGCCTTAACGATCTCGGCGCCCCGGCCGAGTCATTCACTTGGCGCCCTTTTATATTTCATTAAAATTTAAAACAAGTAAAAGTGTTATCATTTGACCCTCCACTACATACAAGCCATGCAAAATGTTTTCCGTGTGAGTTAGTATATGTACTCGCATGTATCTAATATTGGTTTTGTCTGGGAGGTACCAGAAATACTTGACCGACATAGCCAATTTTCAATACCAACCTGACGAACGACGGCGGTAAAATAAGTCCTATCGAGGATATAAAAAACTTATTTTTAATTGCGTACCATATTTATTATTGAATTAATAGAAAAATGTGTCAGTTAGTCATAAAATATTTAATAACAAAAAAACAACTAGCTAAAGTCTTATTTTTCTAGCAAATTCTCTGATAAGACTGTCAAAATCCAGGTTTTCTGCTATTTGATTTTCAATGGGAGTGAGGCCAAACAAACTATAGTTACCTAATCTTGTTTGGGACATTGTATGTGTGCAGCTGCATGGATGAGGAGGAGGAGGAAACTCCGTTCCACTTACTATGTAACTGCGCTCGCCACTTGCAACAGTCACTGGTATTGTTAACAGAATACGGAGCGATATCCAGGTGTTTTAACTCTTGAACATTGTGCTTTTTGATAAAATTTAATGTCTCGATATGTAGCTATGTTGCCTGATTGTCTAATAATGAGCTTAAAGGTGCAAAAGGATGAATGTGAGTCTTTAGTCGTTTCGAACGTAAAATTCTTATCAAGTGATTTTGGTGCCATTCGCATTGACGGGCTTTGGAGGATCAGATTTAACAACGAACCCTACAAGCTGTAAAATGAGATTAACTTGCTGTAAAAAGTCTAGGACATGATGTATACATAGATCGATTGGGCATCAGCGTTCTAGATCGAAGAGACACGGAGGTGGTGCACACATTACTGGAAGGGAATCTCAACCAACTTCAGTGCACAATCTTGAGGCAGTTACCCAAAGACAATACTAACTGGGGATGGTGAGTCGTCGTGGTTTAGGCCGAGGTATATAAAAGTAAATAACTTCAAGGTACAAATTATCGAATAGAATTAATTTTGTTTTTGGTTTTGAAGACGGAAATATCGAAAGACACAATGGGGGAGTATAGTGCGGGTCTCTAACCGCACTTAAAACACCCCTCTAATCATGACAAATTTCACGGGTTCTCATATTTTTTAATTTTTTTTTTCTTTTTAGTTTATAAGTTCGTGAGGTTTAGTCCTTCTTAATCTACGAATATCATATCGTACATTTAAGACGCCTTTTAGCTCGAGATTATGCATCACACCAAAAACATATACCTATGTAAAAAAAAGCCAAGTTCGCTTATATAGAACAAACATTTAGTGTGTAACTAGTCAACCACGCAAGGTAATGAGATTTAAATGTACGACAAGTTCTTAGTTTAAGAAGGTTCAATGTTAAAAAAATTGGTTCACTGGTCAAGCTTTCAAAATCATATCTTTTTATAACATAATTCTTCTATACGTGTTTATAATCGAACTCCTCCGAAACGGCTGGATCGAATTTGGTGAAATTTTGTGTATGTGCTTGGTGAAAATTAGACAAAAGGGCGTGGCACCTGCCATACGAAAAAAAAAAGCGAAAAACTCGTAGGTATATCTAGAAAACTACCGAACTTATTTTTTGGGTACGGATTCTGGATTCATTATTTTACCACGCGTGCGGTATGAATTATCCTGCTGGATAATTTCCTCTCTCTATTTCCTCGTGCGCTTCTCATGCTCTTTCTTTTTTCTCCTGAGAAGCCGGTGTTCATCTCTTCTTTTCTGCGCGTAGAGCTCACAAGCAGCTCCAGTCCTTCTTTGCAGCGCCGCTTTTTATGCCTCTTATTTTGCTGCATGTGCTTGCCGGCACTCGTCGTCGAACCAGGGGTTTCGTTGTGAAACCAAGCACATCAGAGGCGTCTCTGATGGCTTTTTGGCAATGTCGCCACTGGTCTTAAATTTTTGATGCTAGCTGCATAGAACCTCTTGAGTCATTGAGAGAGACTCGATCGGAGAAGATCTGGTGATCTCTTGCGATTTAGCGATTTTAGTCCGACGTCAAACTTCCTCACAGTATTTATTTGTCTTGGCGGTGTTCGGGATATCCGAAGGCGTACTTTGGCTACAACACGGTAGTGGTCCGAGTCAATGTTGGCCCCTCGGAACGTTCGGACATCCATAATATTGGAGGAGTGCCTTGCGTCGATCGCAATGTGGTCAATCTGGTTGACAGTTGATTGATCGGGAGATCTCCAAGTGCCTTTATGAATATCGAGATGCAAGAAAAGTCCGTTTTCGGAGGTGATGTCGTGTAGGCTGTACCTTCCGACAGTACAACCAAAGATGCCCTCTCTACCCATCTTTGCATTAAAATCACCTAGGACAATTTTAATGTCATAGTTAGGGCGCTGCTCGTACGTCTTGTCTAAGAGCTCGTAGAATCTTTCTTTGGTGTCGTCGTTTTTCTCCTCCGTAGGGGCATGACGCGGATTGCCGTGAATCGCTCGTTCACACAGCTGAAACTTAAGACTTCTTACCTAAGTTTGCCTCCAACGACGAATCCACATCCAAATAAGCGCTGTTTTTGTTGCCGATAGCAGTCGCCATAATAAATATCCCAGTTTTTCAACCTCTTCTTGCCCGGTCCATCCCATCGCACTTCTTGGATGGCGGTTAGGTCTACTTTAAAGCAGTTCAGGGCCTCCGCTAGCTGTTCGGCTGCACGTGGTCTGTTAAGGGACCTAACATTCCACGTGCAGATCTGAAATTCATTGTCCTTTATTCGTTTGCCAGGTTCGTCAACAGTAAAATCATCCGTATCCGAGGCTTGTTGTCGTTTCTGAACGGGGATGGTTTTCCGCAGTCGGCGTACAACCAGCAACCTGGAGGGCCAGGCCCTTTGTTGGACGAAGGGGTTGGATTCCTCCGGTGTCAGTAACCCACTTCAGGGATGTAAGAGCTGCCGTTGGCCCACAAAGGGTTCATCCGCCACCATCTCTGTTTCAGAACCCTGACTAGTTATGACAAATCCTCACTGACCTCAGCTCCAAATATGTCGAAGTAGCTCCAGTAAAGTAATTGTCATCTTGACTGTTGACGACATCGTTGATTCAGTCTGATGAATTCATCCGCGCCGTACGTCTACTTTCTGAGGAGCTCATGTAAGACTACTGAGACTCGTTCAGTCAGTCTTTCCGACAGAGCAGTTTAGTGTTGCTACTTTCTTCGTGTTCAACACCCGGTGGTTACCACTGGGAGGTAAAATAAGCACAATTGATGTGTACGATAAGTTACAACAGCTGGACAGCGTCTGCCCGATTTATACACACCCAACCACATATTCATGTGCATGGGAGTGTATAAATGAGAAAATTATAAAAACCATTGGCCTAAAAAGCACAATTTTAATGCAGATCGTTTGAGTATACTAGCATAATTATGCGTAATTACGTAGGTATAGGCAACCAGTTAAAACAATGTTAATATACATTTAATTTGTCGTAGCGCTTTTTCCTCACACACAGCGCAAGTTTCCATACTACTCTGTCTTTCCCAATCACGCAACAACCATTGGGTCCGGCCATGACATCACAATAATATCCTTATTTCCTTTGAACTGATAATGGTATTCGATTACTATTGAAAAAAAACGACGCTAAATAGACAAAGGAGAGGTGCATATTAAGATACACGATACACCCACGTAGGGCGTACTCTTATTCTGATTCTTATAATCTTAAATGTTTTAGACTCACCAAAAATCCAATCCAACAATGGAAGCCCAAAACACTAAAATGTGAAACATTTGATAGGTGCGGTCACTCATTAAGTAAATGTTTCATGCCCGTTATCCCAGCCAAGGAAGGGATTTGGTTAAGGGATGACTCCTTGCTTAGAAAACAGAAATGTAAAAAATACACTACCAGCACCAGCCCTACCCCCGTTTCATAAATAAAGTGTGAAATACTTCATAGGAGTGGCAATATAATCAATGGAAATGTACGATATGTACTATTATGTGCTTTGCCTTTGTTTGCTCTTCGCTGGAGGGGAAAATTAGCTTTGCTTTGAATATAAAGCTAAAAAATATGTAAACCCTAACCTGCTGAAAACAATAACTAAGAATAAGACTGCAGCTGATTGAAAGTGAACTCTGCCCTCTATAAAGACAGTCTGACTGAACGTCTGCAACAGGTTGCCTGACTTTGATAATAATGTAATGATGATCCTACAATAAGATGACTTCTAATATATTTTATGAAACAATTTCTCCTCAGTGGAATGTTTTTTTTTGTTGCATCATCATTTAAAAGATAAAAAAAATAGGCTTTCGACTCTGTATCCAAAATTTAAAAACATTTTATTTCGTATTATCTAACTAGAGAAATAGTTATACCTGCCTCTTTTACAAAACATTGGACTGTTATAATCTTCGTCCTCTTTTTTTCTTTTGTCATTTTGTCATCATCCCTTAGCCGAATGACCTCTTTAATCTAGACACAGGACACGGAACATTTTCTTCTAATGAAATACCGCACCTATGAAATGTTTCCTCTGTTCATTAAAATATGGGATTGGCCGTTTGCTGGGTTAGCCTTTAGAAAAACATATGACACTCTGGGAGTCAGTTGGAATACATTCTTCGGACTAGTCGGTGCTATCTAACGGAAATTGGATAGAAAACTTTATTTGCACACTATAGCAGAATAATAGTTTTAGTGTCACAGTCGATATAGTAAGAATTGCCACCAAAGTAGTGAATGTGAAATAAATATTTAAACTGAAACGTGTTATAAAATTTTGTGAATAGTACATTCAACATTTTGAAAATTTATTTAAATTGGGTGTTCCTGAACCTTACACCCATGTTAGATACCTTCAATGTGAGATTTAAATCCATCTCTGTTTGCGAACCAAATTTGTGATACGGGTGTATCTATACCTAATCTAAATTGCTGGTTCGTCATAACGATGATGATCTCACAGTGAAACAAAAGTGATATATTATATACCTCTCAAATTGTTAATGTATGGATGTGGTGGGTGGGCTCATCAGTAGACGACCACCAACCACATCTGATCTGCTCTATTTTCACCGAGACTTTTGATTATCCAATCAACAACTGACTGTAAATCATACCAAAATTTGAATATTTGGTTCAATAAGACTATCGTCAAAAGGATTTATTTTTGTCCGTGGTCTAGCTTATTTATGTAACCAAACTACCTACATATTTTCAAACCATAAAAATTCATGAAATAAATGTATTGTTGGATTGTAATAGTAGAGGCCATTTAAATTCAGAATTTGAGATGACTATTACCTACACTCCACCAATATATTCATAGTTTAATTAAATATAGATACATTTATTTGACAAGGAAATTTAGATATATTACTTGTCGTTAAACTTACTTACTTTACTTTAGATGGCGCTCACAGTCCGAAGTGGACGACGGACTCAAGCAAGAAACCCTTCCAGCCAGCTGCCTCCAGTTACGCACACCAAGTTGGTTGAGGTCGCTCTCCAATTGTGCGCGCCATCTGAGGTGGGGTCTTCCTCTGCTTCGTTGTCCCTCAGGGGTGGACGCAAAGACTCGTCGGGCTGGTGCGTTGTTATCCATACGCTCCACGTGACCCAGCCATCTCAGCCGCTGTATTTTGAGCTTTTTGACTAGGTCGCTATATAGCCGTAAAGTTCGTCGTGGAATCTTCTCCTCCACACTCCGTGGATACAAACTGGACGGAAAATCACTCAAAGAATCTTTTTCTCAAAGCGTGCAAAGAGGTTTTCATCAGCTTTCGATTAGGTCCATGCTTCTGCACCATACAACAGGACCGGGATGATTAAGGTCTTGTACAAGGACCATTCACATGGGAGCGAACGAACGAATTGATGAAATGCGAACAAATCTCTTTTTATGCATTTATAAAGAGAAAATTGCACATTTGACTACTCCAAGATGAGGATAATTAATTACTTCATCAAAATTTATTAAGAAAACAAGTTTAAATAACGAAATTTCGAAATCCAAATTTTTTGCCGCGAACGAAAACACCTTGGCGCGAATTGTCAGTCTATTCACAATCCACATCATTTAAATCGCGTTCCACAAAGTAGCGAATAAAAAATTCGTTCGAACTTAACCTTATTCCAAGAGAAGGAATAATAAAATGTGGAATTTTCTGTTTATAAATGCATAAAAAGTGGTTTATTCGCATTTCATCAATTCGTTCGTTCGCTCCCATGTGAATGGTCCTTTAGATGCCTGTCAACCGTAACGTTTTGTCCGAGTCGCCGATGTTGAGAGTCCTTTCTCGATGACAGCATATACTTCTTTTTGTCCTCATTAATAGCCAGACCCATCTTCGCCGCCTCCGTTTCAATGCTTGCAAACGCGCCATTGACAGCTCGCTGAGTTCTCCCGATAATGTAAATATCATCTGCATTTGCAAGTAGTTGAATGGACTTTTGAAAAATTGTACCTCTGATGTCGGCTTGCGAGTTCCGTACAATTGCTTTAAGAATGATGTTAAAGAAGTCGCCCTGTCTTAAACCTTTATCGACATCAAAGGATTCCGTGGTGTTCTTTCCCACTTTGATGGAGCAGCGAGATTTCTCCATCGTCATCCTGCATAGACGGACGAGTTTTCCAGGGAAGCCGAAATTTAACATGGCTTTGTATAATGCGTCCCCCATACGCTATCATAGGCGACCTTGAAGTCGATAAAGAGGCGGTGTGTATCGATCTGGAATTCCTGCGTTTTTTCTAAGATCTGCCCGAGTGTGAAGATTGGGTCGATGGTTAACTTTACGGGCCTAAAATCGCACTGATAATGGGCCGATGAGTCTATTTGCGAAGGTTTTAGGCATTCACACTTGTCGTTAAACAGAAGCATGTTTTCATAACATGTTTTCCGTTAATCGGTCGTAGGGTCTGAATAAAGATTACAGTTTGAGCTCAGGTATTCTTCCCTTAATAGGTACAATTGGCGACCTCGATTTCATTGAAACCCAATCAATCTAAACAGATTAAAATAGCAAAACACAAACGATGCTTTCTACTCGGTATAAAATTAACAAAATAAATACCCATTTTTTTTATATCGATTGCAATAGCACAACCACACGTTCTCACTTATCAAAAATGTTGCTTCCTTATTCTACGGGTCACACGACATACAAAATCCGACATAAGCATGCCACTCTAAAGGTGCTAGTACACGATATGTAGCACGCCCCATATATTATGTGGTTCTGACGTAATTTTGACGTCAGCGTATAGAGCCAATGACTACATACCTTGTACTAGCCCTCTTTGTGCCACTCTCATAAGGTGCTCATACGTATGAGGCACGATATGAGGCACTCGTGTGTGCCTTTTCGGCATTCCGTGTACTACCCTAGCACATACGATTCGTGCCAATACGCTACGTAATGTCGAGTGGTTACCTGCACCTGCACGGTTCGTATGGATTTTTGAACGTAATTTCAGCATTTCAGTTTGTGTTCGTGCGTTTTGTACGAGCAGCATGGTATTTATTTTTTTGTGGGTCATAAAAGTAGCGAGCGCGACGGGATAACTTAAATACACCCAACGCAATAAAACAATTAGTACCTACAGTTCCAGTGCAAGACTGCAGACAGGGCAATAAAACTGCGGATAACATCATAATAAACGAATAACCAACAGCCAACCGATATTTGAGCGCTGTGCTACATTCCGTGTACTAGCACAACGAAAAACGAAATGTGTGTCATATGTGTAGACTATCTGGTGACGTCAGAGCCACATACATATGTGGCGTGCTACATTACATATCGTGTACTAGCACCTTAACGTCGATACGACATAGAAAATTGTGCTTGACATGTGAATGCCATTCTTGGTCGGAAATGTGGATGATAACACATTGCCAGCGTAACAATTTGCCAACTTTATTTAAGTATACGTGCGTTATTTTCGCTCCTTTAATTTTATACAGCAAAACTACATGAAAAATCCTGGCAGCTTGTAGGCAAAGCCCGTTATGTGGGAGGAGTCGACGATCTATTCTATGTGGTTTGTATAATTTTTCGTGCTCTAACCAATTGGCATTAAATGTTTTATTTCCTCCTAAGCACGCATCCAAGGCAAATCAAATAATGATCCGACGTGATAATTTATTATCTAGTTGTTTCAAATTGAAAAGGATTCGTTTTTCAAACTAAGCTTTATTGATTGTTCTTATAAATTATAGTGCTATAGTGAAATGTCAGTTTCATACAAACCTGCGAGGAAAAATGAATCAAACATAAGCACTAACTCTTTTGGTTCAGTGCGGCGAAAGTATAAAACCTTTGCGCGCCATTGCTATTTTTTACATAGAACACAGTGCCATCTATTGTAGAAATATTGTAACTGCGCAAAATAATGACTTGTTCAAATTATTACGAACATTGGCACACTTAGCACTCAAACAAAATTGCACGAATTGCTCGATAACATTTGAGTGTTTTCCTTTCTCTCTGCCGTGAACCAAAAGAGCTAGTGCTTATGTTTGCTTCAACGAAAAATTGGCTGCTAGCAGTCCATGTATAGTATGTCAATGACATACAAGTATATACATATTGTCATTTTATGTAAAATATTGACAATTTGACACCTAGGCACAACAACGAACTGTGTATGTCAAAATGAATTGCATTATCTACTATCGGAATTTTTTTATTAATATTTCGAAGTATCTATTCGACCGTTGATTTTACTGATTGACGTTTACCGATGTTCGTGACACGCCTACGTAATCAACGTTAGATGCGTTATAATATTTTCATTAAAAACTGTTTATAAAAATAAAAGGTGGGTCGTAAACGTACAGCATAATGCACGAAAATGATTATACTTGAGTTTAAAATCTTTGCCAGCCACATACCCCAACCTTGACATTTCGTTACGTAGTCGTGTCCTCAACAACGACCGAATAGCAATACCCTTAATAATAATAATTAAAATTAAAACAATAAAAAAAATATATAATAACACATTTTAACATTTTTCATTCGTGCCTGTATTTTGCTGAGCCGTAATTTTTTATTCCCTGGTTGAGCAAAATCTCAGGTATGTGGGAAAATTGTTTTACCACCATTTATTAAAAAAGCATAAAGTAATAACGAGCGCATGAGGGAGCAATTGTAAGTATGAACTTATGGAAAATAATAATTGTAAGAATGGGCGCGCAGGTCCAATTTTCGTCGCACGGCTATTATAGTAGCACACGATATTTAGCAAAGATAGCCATGCGACGCAAAACGTTTAAGCTAACGCAGGAAACTATTAACTATAAACAAAAAGTAACTAAACAAGTTTTTTTTTCAGAGGACTTAACGGCAGCAAAACATTATCATTCATCTGACGTACATCAGCAACTCTCCAATAAAAGCCGAGTTTTCTTTAAATTAATTTTAAACTTTTTCGTCAAAAGTGCACTGATTTTTAAAAAGGATGACAAAAGCACTATAAAAACAGAACTATTGGTGCTGCTTTACTTTAGGGCACGAATGGAAACAACCTGACGATGCTCCATAACGGATGAATTGAGGAACATTCTTAGGATAGGTGAGGCAGTAAAAATAAAGGGTGTTCTTAGCCACACATTGGATACGATTTCGTACGAATTTCACTCGTGCAAACACGTACGACCACGCACGAACAATCCAGATCTTCAAAGTATCTACTATGGAAGGGCGCACATACGTACGTAGTTCCGACGTCCGAATACAATCCAAACTTGTTGGGATTTTTAAACACATTCGTGCGTTGATACATTAAAGGTGGATGTAGAAAAATCCAAATCCTGGAGCACTCAGACGAATCACAGTCCATTGTACTACCAAGCAGAAACCCTTTTTTTGGTGTAGTGGTGGAGAAACTCTGATATTATTCGTTTCTCTTTGTGGTCGGTGGCAGATTATTGGTGTCCCCCACCGGGGCTCGAACCAACGCCGCTCGGGTAACAAGCAATGACTCTAACCACTACACCATGGCCGCCGCCAATGCGCACCTTGCTTAAGGTTATCGGTTTCTTTCCTAGAAAAATGTTTGCCTTTATTTGTAAAAATTTTAATTAAAAATAAAAACTTTATTTGTTAACTATGTTAACTACGGCTTTGAGAGGTTATTATTACAGCTGCCCCCTTGAAACCATGTCTTCGCTGTAATGGATTTTATCATAACAGAAGACAACAAAAAATATTAAAAGAAATCTAAAATATGTGTTGTATGTAAATAATTTGTTTTCTAGGTACATAATCGAATAACTGTTACTTACTTATGTTAAATTGTTAAATAAATAAAATAAACAAAACATACTCATGTCATTATATTGTATTTTTTGAGGCATAAAATTCATTCGCATCAGACTCAACAGTGAGCAATTATCAGTGGTAAGCTCGAACAATTAGTTTATTAACAACCTTTCGTTTACCAGCTTTCAGGCGAGTGCTGTTGCTCAGAGTAGGTATTCTAGCAGGTGATTTTCGTAGAGAACATCACACTGAGGCTACCATAACTAGGATTCATGGTATTTTATATTCAATATATTCAATTACCTATCACAAAAAACTGAAAACTGAATAAATGTGCTTAAGGACCGGCCCGCGTCAGCAAAAATTCAAAATTAATTATGGTAAATTCTGGTAAAAGCGGTACATATCTCTACTACAAACGAACTTTGCCTACAAGCCGCCTTCGGGCCCAGAATTTTTCATGTAGGTTTTGGTCAAGGTATATGAATATAATTGTGACTGTGCAATAATCGTATAGAAATAATATGCGCGCGCATGAGATATGGCGGACAATTGTGACTATTCGTATGAAAAAGCATGCCTTTTTGACAGATGCGCAGAACGAAACCAAAAGGAGTGCTCGGAATATATGACCTTCTATTCATATACCTTGGGTTTTGGTAGTGTACAAAATCAGAGGAGCGCCATTAACGCACGCTACTTGAAAAATCCTAGGCCCGCAGCGATGCCAGATTACAAGATATATCTTTTTTTTCAAGATTTTTAAGCTTCAAAATATGTACAAGACTTTTTACCTTAAATTCATCAAATTTCAAGATTTTTTATATTGAACTATAATTTCGTTATTTTTTTCGTTATTTCGTTATTTATTAATAAATAAAATTACTGAGGCAATAAGCAACTGGCATGGCAATAGGAAACACGCAATATTATCTCTCACAATTATTTTACTTTCAATGAAATTAGAGGTCTTACTACATCAAAGGAACTCAATATCGGTCGAACGATAAATTATGCTGATTACAGCATGTTGCAATTTGTAAAGCAAAATATATTCTTTCGTAGTAGCAATATTTGTCATTAGTGACACGTCCCTAGACATTTGCGCATATAAGTAGGTACAACGTTTTATTAATTATTGAAAAATATATATATGGGAGTGGGAGGTACCAAAACTACTCGACCGATATAGTCCATTTTCAATACCAACGACACGACGACGGTAAAAAAAATCATCTCACAAAATTTCTTGCTTTGAATATTTTTAAGGATATTCAATTTGATGTTTCCTATTATGTATTTGGAAAACTGCCATAACAAAGTCTTATGTCAACGGAAAATTTAATAAAATTAAATAAAACGTTAAAAACTTAACATGTAAACAGTTCTTCCGAAACTTGTAAACGGAGTGCCTTTTGACACTTGTATTTAAATAAACATTTTTTTTCCGTTCTAGTTAGTTTTATTTATATTTTGGAAAAATCTTGAAAAAAAGATATTTTATTTTGAAAAACAAGATTTTTCAACTTTTTCATCTGGGAACACTGGGCCCATGGTGAAGCATGGAAAATAATTGCCGCCATTGATTTTGACATTTCACACATACTCAGAGACATGGAAATTAATTCCGGGGTGAATCGGGTAGGTGCACGGAAGTCGGAGGTCTTGTTCTATGTGGTTTGTGGTTGACATATCAAAGAATTTTGTTTTGATAATTCTAACGACTATCGGACTTTGGCATAATCTATCAAACTTCCCTAAGGTCTCTCTTTCGTTCGACTACTTTCACTTCTCAGAAAAATACGCCAACTCATATCGATCATTCTAGTAATTCACTCATTACTTAACAAAGCAAAAATATAAACATCACTAAGACAATTCGTAGTCGAATAAAATCAATCACTTCAGTATTACTTTTAACATATGGCGTATTTATTTTTTTTGGGAAGTGAGTACATATAACAAAACCAAAAGTGAGTATAAAAGTTTTGCATGTAAAAGCAAAAGTGAGCTAGCTATAGATTCTCAAAAAAATACGCCTATAGCCCAATAGGTATACCTACCCACTAATAAAACCGTTTATACTTCGAACTTTACTTATCGTTATGACTGTTTTAAAAGTCAACTGGCGCCATCTACTTCCACAACATCCTTTTGTATTAAACATTTTCATTTTTGATTTGTTCTGCGCATCTACGTCAGCAGAGCCCAATGAACATTTTGACACTTGGCATTTACGTGTGTTTTATATGGAACGAGTTGTGTTGTTCCTTTAAATGTTTAAATAAAATGGAAAATATAAAAGATGTAGTTTCGGAATTCTGTGAATGTGTTTGGAAAAACATTTATCGTCCATATTAAGTGCTTTTTTTTTTTTGTTCCTTTCAATTAAGTCGCAGAATTACTTATTTTCTGCTCTGCTCGACGCGTCGTATGAATAAAATTTATGAAAAAACTTGTGTTTTGAATCGAATGTGAATAAAATGTTTAAAAAAATAAGTAGTTTAGTTAATTATTTATTATATTTTTGTTTTCTTGTGCTTTTTCGTCCACTATTTGTGGACGGATATTGCAGTTAAATCAATTAAGTGGTTCATACAGTTTCGTTAATGTCTATCAGCTTCAGATGGCTTTGAAAGCTGCAGACTCGAAATCCTACCAAGTGCATTACTAAGCATAAATGCAACTGCATTTGTAATGCCAGTTTACCTACCCACTTCATATTCAATCATATTTATGAAGTCATCTTTCACAAAATGCAGCCTATAAAGTCTTTATTTATCTATTAATTGGGTCTTATCGTTTAAAGATAAATATTCTTTGCATTAAAACATTTTTTTTTATGGAGCTGTTTCTAATGCTTCTTTTTGTTTTTCATTAATTATAATTGCACTCAAATGCAAAAGAAATACCCCTTTTACAAACGTAAATTTAACAAAATCTCAAATTTGTACTTTCGCGCCAATAGTCTTGTTGTATCATGTGCACAACCTACGTCATAATTTGTTGACTGATGAATTCCGATTAACAGCAAGAATGAACGACATACGCAATGCCATATCTTGTCTTGTTGCTTTTATTTTATATAACTTCAATGGTTTCAATTGAAATTAAAAAATTATTATTAAATTGGGAACTTTTCTGCGTCCATTATTTTGTAGGAATTGTGGTGAATTTCTGAGTTACTGAACCGGTCAACACTGTTAACTCATCTATTCAACTCTTCGTTTTCCCGCATCGCATTGGAAAGCTCAGTTCTGCGAGAAAAATTACTCAATATTCTCGCAAACAATTATTCTTGGTCGTGGAAAATGAATTGAAATGGTGGGGCGACTTTGACAGTCACATTTCTGTATGTACATTTTGTAATTACTTTACCTCGGCAGATATAAATATCTTTGCCTTTAACCTGGCTACTTCGGGGATAAATTTCTATAGTGCTTTTGGTAAATATTATATCTCCCAGACGGGTCAGCAAAATCCCATCATAAGATTAATCTCGTGACTTACAACATTTGTTTGTATTTCCTTTAGTAATTCGTTTCGTACAGGTATTTAAAACGTTTGCTAATTTGCCAAAAAGAAATTTCATTTGTAATTTTGAATATCGATTTCGCTAGAATAATGGAAAAAATGCTTGCCGTTTATTAATCATCAAAAATGAAAAGTTTTATATCAGTGCATAATTGAGTAATATTAGTATCTATTTTTTTTTCTTGCTTTGACGGTGTATTTCGTTGGTTTCTCGGTCTTCCATACTCCTCAGAATCAGTTTTAAAAGCTGAATAAAACAGACAATCAATAGCAAAGATGGAGGCAAAATTCATGGGATTATTATCAATATCATTTATCTTGATGTTTTTAGTGATAAATGGTCAAACTGCTGGTAAGTGCATAAGCATCGTTTTATTTTCTTTTATTATATTTTGTTATCTCGTTGGTTTTGATAATTTTCTTACTACACTATTGTACTTTATTTTTCTTTGCTGGGACGTCTATATGTACATACATAATACGATGATTTCATTTTTTTTTCTATTTTTTTGGTGTAATGCCCTTGTATGAGAATAAAAAAATGTGAACTTTATTTAGGAATTACTTCTTTATTTTTTGTTAATACAACTGCTATAAGCTTTTAAGATGCTCGCGGGTGCGTTAATGAAATTATTTATTGCAAAATGTCATTCCTAAATGAGTATTTAGTAGGTATTCCTCTTTTTTTCTTTTTCTTATCGACTTGAAAAGTTTCCTTCGTAAGTTGTGTCTGTCATAAATTGTTAGCGATTTCGTTGAGACTTGGACACAAACACAACATTTTTGTTCAATTAAACAAGCGAATTGTAAGTCCGTGATGTTCATCTAAGAGTATACATAATATCGGCCGTTGAATTCTATTTATCTGACCTCGCATTTAGGTACGTGAAGTCAATTAGGACACTCATGGCATCCACAATGGGCATTTATACAAATTAATGAATTGAATCAATAGAGATATCTCTACAGTAAACAAACGATTTTAAAGCAAACTGCGCCAGTAAACAAGCGGGCAATCAATTGAATTGATATGAAACTTGGTTTGAGTCACAAGACATCGATCTGTTTGGCTATGGCTACACAAAGTGCCTCTAAATAAAGCAAAATGTTTTTATGTGTCATCATGGTTGACGACAATGAGATGAAAAAAAACAGCGCTCTTTATTACCAGCTGTATGGAGTCATTTCATTCCAACAGGGAATAGGCCAATGACTTCATCTCGTGAATATATTGCTTTACGACTAGATATAGGGGTGTGTAAATTATATAGGTAGGGCATAGTCTCGCACGTTTTAAAGACATCTCTTTTGAAACAAATCCTTTCTTCCTGGTGTCCTTCTCCAATTAAACAACTCGTAGTCGTTCACAAGCTACTAAATTGCTTTATTTATTTTATATTGCAGTCTCCGAAAATTGGCTACTATCCAGATATGTAACTTCTAAGAGCTGATAACAAATCGATATCCGAACTAGGTCAATAGCGTGGTTGCCTCTAAATTAGGGTGTTATCTTTTTTTTATTTTACTCTCCGGAAAGGCAAACCTATAGCACTTAAATAGTACCCAGAGATGTTTGCAGTAGGTGTTACATAGATATAGATTTCATTTGTATGTTTTAATCCTTTGGAAATAGATATGAAGTGAGACTTGTCTGTTGAAGTCATTGTACTGGTCTTAACCTCCAATTGAAATGCGATGAGGTAGGTCATCTTGCGGTCGGCTTTCTTAAGGAAGTGAAGTCTTTTATGTACCTATTTCATAATTATCCTCTGCTGTGAGAAATAGATCACTCTTTCTTGGATTGTCTTTGCGTGGGCTCGTCTACAACCTGTGTAAGATTGCAACAAATTACCAAGTCTCGGTAAACTTGCAAATATTTCGATCAGCGTTTAGGGGGAGCTTGATTTGTGCTTTGCTTTCATTTGTTTGGGTCGCATCTTGATTTCCAAATATTGCCTGTCAACAATAATAGTTTTGTAAATCCAAACTATACATGCAGCACCTGTCAGGGTCTGTTGTACACTAGCGCGAGTCAATGTTAACTTCTGCTCAATTCAAATTTATTATGCAAAAGGCGTAACTTAGCAGTGTCATATATAGAATTAATAATAGCAATACCTTTTCTAAGATGACTCAAGCGTTTTCGAAAATTTCTATGTTAACCTTACAGATTTTAGAACCATACCTATGTCGTCATCTAAATGATAGGTAATCATGTTGTCTCAATTTATAATAGCTACAAATTACATTCGCATGTAGATAATTACACTTAAATTGTTGCAAGTTGTGCTTAATTGCTTATGGACTGCTTTTTGTTAGGTATAAACTGTCATTAAGAATAAGAATTTATATGAAACTCGAATCAGCAAACTCTCCTAAATGGAATTCGATCGCTAGGTTAACGGAAGGATACATTTGGCTATTATTGTATTGTTCACAAAAAAAAGCTTCACCTTGGAAACAAGAGCTAAAATGTATAAAAGAATCTAAATACCAAAGCAAACTTAGTCAGAAACTGAACAGCGATAACCGGTACAATACTGCTCTACCGAATCGTCGAGGTCCACCAGCACTCCTTAGATGCAATGCTACATCTTCTTCCTGTTGATACATATCTTTCGACATTAGTTTCGTTTAAATAAGCTTTAAGGCTTACAGAATCTTAGAAATGACCCAACTCTCAAATTGACCATAGACGGCAACTCTTGCGATTTGGTATTTAAAAATAAAATATGTAAACCATTTAAATTAATGGAACAAAATTACGCTGTCTAGCTCCATGCAAGTATGTAAACCATAGAAATAAAAATAAACCTACAAAAAATAATGAGAAGTCAAAGGAGAACTGATAATTATAATCACTCTGATTCTGAGATTCGAATAAAATCGAAAGTCATTCGATTTCAGCCAACTGACATTCCAACTTTCGATTTCGATGGAGACTCGTATTTTGTTGATGTCTCCCCACATTCTCAGTTTCGATGGGATCGAGTTAAATGTCAAATTTTATTTAAAGCTCTATTTAAAAAATATAAATTCAATTGATTTTGCATAAATCGAAAGATATGTTGCTTTATCACAAAATGTACCTACGTAAAGCCATTGATATACTATACATTTGGTTGAAGCAAATATATATAAGCACTAGCTCTTTTGGTTCACGGCGGAGAGAAACGAAAGCACTCAAATGTCATCGAGCAATTCGTGCGATTTTGTTTGAGTGTTGAGTGTGCCCTCGAATCCGTACCATCGGGTAGGCGTCCTCTAGATCAAGTCCATAATCTCTCCTATACCCGTATGGGGATTGCCCTTGATGATTTAGAGTCGATGGCGGAGGATCGAGAGCTATGGAGGGTCCACTTGAGCAACCTACACCCGCCACCCACTTAATGGACAAGCGGACCATTGAAAATGATGATGATGATGTTGAGTGTGCCATCTGTTATAGAACGTTTGAAATAATTTGAATAAGTCGTTATTTTTGCGCAGTTGCAATGTTTCTACAATGGATGGAACTGTGTTCTATGTAAAAAAAAGTAGCTAAGGCGCGAGGTTGAAAACTCTTTCCTACTTTCGCCGCACTGAACCAAAAGGGCTAGTGCTTATGTTTGCTTAATTTTTCCTCGCAGTTTTGTATGAAACTGACATTTCACTAGCAGTCCATGTATAGTATGTCAATGTTAATAACATATTTCCTCAGGAAAGCTTTGTAAGAGCTCAAGAGAGGACATGGGCAGAGACAAGTGGAGACCATTTAAAAGACGTCTTGTCTTCGAGTGCAATTTTTGGAAAATTTGAACTTTCAGTGCCATTTACTACATTATTTATTTCTTTGGTGGTCTTGAGTCTTTCATTTGCAGAAAAGAAGGCGCGCGCTTTCACCACAACTTCAGCGGCTGGTCCTTTTACTGTTTCTATTTTCTCATCGATCCCCCTTAAAATATTGAGAGTACATTATCTCCAATCAATTGCACACATGACAGAAAAAAAAAGAGAAATAAATAGCAGCAGGTCCGTATAGAAACTCTGCCTAGCTGCTCACAACTATTCGTTGGTGTAAGTTTTTATTTTTGTAACGAATGGAAGGGAACTACACTTTTCATGCCGAATCGGAACGGCTGAATTGAGATGATTTTTCAGGACAGTTATACTCTCGGATGTTTGTCGGAAGTTCGCAAACAACGTGTGCAAGTATCGCTTCGGCGATATTATTTGTTTAAATTGTACAGTTAAGAAGAAAGTGCACATGAACTTCAACTTTGACAAAAAAAAGGCAGAAAAAGCCAATGTTAGAAAAAAAAGGCAAAAAATAAGCAAAAAAAAAGCAAGGTCAACAAAATCCGTTCCCTGGTCATGAGCATTAGCTGCCTAATGCATTTTGAGAGATAAAGTCTTTGAGTTCCCCGGAACATCTACCATGGAAGTACCTATAGAACGAGCAAAGGTCAGCGACTTGTCTTCTGTGCACCAACTGTTGTAGATTCGATGTGAGTGTAAGGTCTCCAATAAGTCGAACTGCTCGTCTCTGTATGTATGCTGTCAAGTAGGTGAAGTGAATGTTTCGGGGCCGAGCTCCATATATGGGAACAATATTCCAGGCCTGGTCTAACCTGTGCCTCTTCGCTCTAAATAGCTCAACGTAGCGGACGCCGATATTGCGATATAGGATATGTGGTCCTGTCATGTGATTCCTGAATTGACTGTGACTTCTAGAAGGCGCATTGAGTTCTTGGGATGGATTGGATGGTCATCCATTTGGATCTGAGGAACTATTGATGCATTTTTCCTAGAAAATGTTGTGAGCTGTGTCTTATTTGCATTAAATGCAATCAAGTTGTCTTTTTCGCACTTCAAGATTTTGTTCAGATTGTCATTTAGAGAGCTAATTGTTGTTGCAGCATTCACAGGCCCACGGTTCGAAGTGGAGAATATAAGAGTGTTGTCATCAGCCAAGCTGTAGATATTATTATTTGTCGATCCAAGCAAATCGTTGATGTGGAGAAAAAATAGAAAAGAATAGATCCTCGGGGCACTTCTCCATTTATAGCAAACGAACAACTTGGATCGATCTTCCCAAAAGAAAATTTGACATCCATCCGTACGTAGTACAGGTGCAAGTTCTGGTAGTACTATAGCCGGGATTCGGTCGGGTCCAGTTGCCTTATTGCAATCTAGTTCTTTAAAGATGCGTTAAATTATTAGAGGCCGAAATTTCACTTCTGCCATCGATGTTTGCACCCTCGGGATATTTGGTGGGTCTAGTTGTGCAGGATCTAGGGTGAAATGCTCTGAAAACATGGTAGCGAAAAGATCTGCCTTTTCTTTATGTGTTGTTGCTAGCGTGTCGTCTTCTTTTATGTAGGGCCTAACGCATTTAAGTCGGTAGCTAAAACTATATCGTAAGTTGCTATCATCTCATTAAACTACAGTTTTACCCCACCACAAGTTTAGTGTTACTTACTGTACGTACTCTTTTGATTGAATTACGATGCTTAATAAGTCTTATCCACTGAAATGGTTTCAGTAAATATAACACATGCATGCGTGTTATATTAATATACATATTTGTTGATCATAAATCAGGCCGGGATTAAAAAAAGAACAATTCATCCAATTTTGCATATATATTGTAAATAAGGCCACAACGACGCGACGCCGCCGACGTGCAAAACATTACTTGTGTGCATGTTATTTACTCTCTCCGTGTTTTATTGTTAAATCAAAACAAAAGAATAAAGACAGAAAATCAGCGAAACGAAATGAAAAGTGAAGCACCTATATATCTGAACTAGGTGTTACGAACATTTTAAAAAAATACATTCTCATTTCGTAAACTTATATTTTTGTAAACCAAATATCTACTTGAAAGAAGATTGCTGTTGAGCTGTTTGGAAAGGGATAAAAGAAGGTTTATTATTCAACTCTCTAGTTTGTCAACGGGTTTAGGGGTTTTTTTCCATGGGCTAAGATAACAATTTTTGTTGAATTACTGACGCGGGTTTTTGGTTAAATCAACTCAAAGTTTTCTTAAAGTTTGGCCCTGCGATTGTTTGTTTATTGATTGTCATTGCAAAACAAACATTAATAGGGAATTGAATTGGTTTAAACTGGAATGGATAATTGCTGGGAGTTGTTGGTATTCCAGTATTGGCCCAGTCAAAATAACTGAATAAATAACGTTTTTCTGCAACGAAATCACTCTTAATCTAGTACCATTACAAAGTTTTGGGGTATTCAAATTGCGAAGCAACATAATGGAAACTTTCAAGTCAATTTTGTGTGCAGGCAGGCAGGCCACGGACTGTAATGCTGCTTAAAAAGTCGACTGGATAATGTACTCCCTCATCTTGATTGCAAATAGTATTTATATGGGTAGACAGGTACGAAGTTGCATCTTTAGGAATTGTCTCTATATGCTATTGTTGAGGCAAAAGGCTTGTCACTTTTGAGTGGTAAAATAGATTTTTTGCACAACCAAGAGTGTTTTTTTGTAATGAGGTTATGTAAATATAACACACGCACGGTGGGCCCAATAAAAGTTTTTTTTTTTTTTAATGAAATAAAATGAACAAAATTAATTTTTTTCCATATATTATGACTTTATTAGTAAGAGCAAACATATTTGCGTTAATTATGGAACACAACGTCGTTCAAGTGGCTGCCTCGGCTGGCTTCGCAGTAGCGCATTCTGTAACTCCAATTTTTCAAGACCTTGTTGATGGTTTCGGGCTGTAGCTCACGGATTGCTTAAATGTTATTGACCTTAAGTGCTTGAATCGTTTCCGGATTGTTGGCATAATATCGTTCCTTCACGGTTCTACATAAAAAAAAAGTCCAAAGTGGTCAAATCGAAACTCCGAAGCGGCCAATTGACATCGCCAAGATGGCTGATAACACGATTTGGAAGTCGTCCAAATCCATGTCTTCAATTTCAGTAAAAAAAAAAGTCTGTTAACATGGTTCTGTAACGCCCACCGTTGACCAAATAACAAATAAGAAATAAGTTTTCAATATTTCCCATTTCCCAAAGTTGTTCAAGCGTAAAGCGACTCATTTCGTTCCGTGGAGGTATGATACTGACTTTCTGTCAACATTTCCAGTGGGAAACGGCTGTTAGTGTAAAAATAATCTATGATTTAAAACGAAACCTCTAGATTGCCCACCCGTACATCTTCATGAGTAGTTTCTATTAAAATTGTGCTCTCTGCTACAACCTTACAAAAAGCAGTCGGTAGCTCTACATCGTGGTTATTATTAATTTATTGACGTTTTCCTTCTCCAACATCTAAGAGGATTAATCTCCCGATTCTTAAAGTAACGCCAAAGTAACGTTTGAGACATGCACGATGGGCAACGTTTGTCTGAAATCACCAGTAAACAAAAATGTTACTCCACCGAAAAGCCTGTTATCATATCTTATATCCTACATTATCATATGCATTTGTCCCAAAAACACTAATACGGAGTCTCGAAACACTTTAGACCGGTGACTATGTGTTGATATATGTACCGCTCACTGGATTTTCCATATGCTCAGCTTTTATCATTATTTTAAGCATTCCTCCGGGCATGGCAGTAACGTCGCACCCATGCCGGATCATGCTCCAGTTATTGCAATTTTTTTACAAGCACGTATTTTGGATAACAAAAGATTTATTGAAAATTTCTTTCCCGTTCTAGCATCTAGAAAATATATACAACCAACAGTTGTGCTTAGGCTCTTAACGCACACGCGTTGATAAACTAACTTGTCTCTGCTCATCCTTCAATTTCGGATCATTAAAGGTCTGCTCAAACCAAAACGAAAATACGAAAGCGGGAGCGAATTTCGTGGGATATACCACCATCGCCATGTATTTATTTCCCGCTACCACTTTCGCGTTGGTTTGAGTAGACCTTTAAGTGAACATTGACACCCCCACCCGGAAAAAAAACCCAAACAATTTCAAACTTTTGCTATTTATTTCCAAAGGTCCTTAAGTTATCGATATAAAAGGTAACCTAAAACAGAACCGTGGGTATATCCTCTTCCCTTCCCCTTCCAAGCTGACCAAAAAAAAGCAACAAAAAAATATTTTCTCCCTAATTTTTACGGAAGCTAAAGAGATCTTGACTTGAAATAAAGTGGAGATTGTGGCTCTAGGTATTCTCTATAAACATGTGAAAGGCACCAGAATACGGTCAGTTGAGTAATTTTTAAGATTTATTTTTATTTGAATTCAAGTCAAATAGAACTACACTAATTATATTTATATGCTTTTAAATAATCCACGATGTAAAGCCAACTTAACTTCTCTTTTGACCTGTCAGAAACTGATGGTCTGAACACACTCATAGAAATGATATAACTTTTATTATGGGGAAAAGCATTTTACTTTGGCAGATATAAAAGGTAAGATAACAATGCGTTTCAATCACCTGCCAACGCATTGTTATTTTAAGCCGACAAAGTTGCTGTCGATCTTTCTAACGTATTTTATACGACTTCTGCTACTGAGGCTGCTTCTGTTGTCAAAGTTGCTGCTGATATTGTTGTTTTTTTTATATTAGAACTGCTTCTATTCCATTTGAGAAGTCATAAGACAGTTTTATAGGTACCTACCTCCATCGTTTATACGGAAACGTAATTTATCTTTTGTTATCAATAAGAAAGTCATAGCCGTATGAACAACGAAAACAGAAAAATATATTTTATCTATTTTAATACATATACAAAGTAATGTTAATTCTTTTGTCGTATAGGTGATCATTTTCGAAATGAAATTATAAACCATACGCGTGCAAACGTTTGGGCCATTGTACGACCTTGGGTATGATGGAAATAATCTACTGTGTACGGCGTTGTCGTAAAGGTAGCTTTATCCCATCCGATCGTTGTCAGACGGCCAAGAGCTTTATAATAATAATTAAAAGTGTTCTAGTCTAGACCAAAAAGAAGCTTGTTACTCTCCGACAAGTTTGCTTTGATGATAAAGTATAGTTGTTCAAAAATTTGATATCAGCGTTTTGTATGCTAAAGAAAATCAAAATTACTTACTACAAAGCTATAAACCAATTGAGTTTATTTTGGTACCTCCTATCTACATTTTTTCAAAGTGCCTACTTATGGCTGTTATCGACTATTAACTGACCTACTCAAAAGTACGGATTCTTCACAAGCATTACAAATATAGATGGCTAATCAAGACAAGAACGACGCCATTTGAGTTGACAAAAAACTAAAACGTGCCCTATAATTGACGCAAAATGTAATTTTGATAGAAAATACAGATTTTTAATAAGAAAGCTTAAATTTTTTATTGATGGAATAGCACATCGCTGCTGGCAAGTACGTGCTCTTTTATTGACAGTTTTCTATGACCGTTTCGCGCATAAATGTGGCTGAATTTCATTAATATACCTCCCAATTTCCCCTTTCAAGGCGTTGGTGGACGTGGGCTTGTTTGCATAGACCTTTGACTTAAAAAAAACTCAAAGAAAAAGGTCCAATGGCGTTAAATCGAAAGATCTGGATGGCCAATAATTCTGATTGCAAAAACGGCCAATTACACGATTAAGAAATGGCACCGTCTTGTTGGCCACATCCACATCTTGTAATTTATGCACTAAAAACTGGGTTATCATGTCACGATAACGAACACCATTAATTGTTACTGCCTGACCAGCCGCATTTTCGAAAAAGAATGGTCCGATAGTGCCTCCAGCCCAAAATCCGCACCAAACAGTCACGCGTTGTGGAAGCATTTGTTTCTGAACAATTTCTCGTGGGTTTTCTGAACCCCAAATGCGACAATTTTGGCTACCAACGGAGCCATCAAGATGAAAATCAGCTTCATCACTGAAGATGACTTTGTTCGAAAATGCGTTGTTCTTTCGTATAGCGCTCCATTTTTACTAACCCCGAACTGTCAGCTGTCACATTGTTATCATTTTTTTTGCGTTGGCATCACTGTAGGTACTATTAAATGGCGCAACATTCAAATTTTGCATGAATTATGGGAAACCCTTTATATATGGAATTATTTACGATGCATTCTTAATTTCTATATTTCTTATGCTTGGCATTTGGATAAATCGAACGTACACATTTTTGCCAATTCCAAGTGCAATTTCACGCCACTTGTATAGCCTATTGTATAGTTTGCTGTCCGTTCTTTTAGAGAGGAACATGCGAAACAGTTATCGTCTGTGGCCATATTAACAGGAGATTCCGGATGTCGGTAGCAGAGTTAATACCAGATCCTAAAAGTAGAAGAATTTCGTCGCTATATTTTTAGATGCAAATTTATAGATGCGAATGTTAACGTTCTGTCCAAGACATCCGTAATCGTAGACAGCATAATTTCGTGATCTTTTTTTGACGAGGTCTATTTTAGCAACTTATGATTTGTTCCAGCGGTGATGCCAATGTCGTCTTCTTAACAAAGTGGTTGTATGACGAAGCAAGTAGCGTCGTTCTACACTAGTGTTTTTCAGGAATACCAACAAAAACAGTTTGTTTTCTGTTTATGTAGTTTAGCGAGCAGACTTTTCCCCACAGCACAGATAAATCCTCACTAGATTATGTAATACGTGATTTAAAAGATGAGGCAACAGTGGGCAACTGATTTTGATCTTTTGCAATGTTTTCACTTTTTTCCTATACTCACTTACATTGATTTTTAACACGTAAGGCTGCAGTTATAGCTATCAGAAAAGTCCATCCGTAAAAACACGCAACAGAACAAAACTGAAACATTTAACCATAGCATATCATAGCAATTCAGTGGAATACTTCGTGAAACTGGTTGAAAAGTTGAACAGAAAAAGTTTTTCGTACGGAAAAATAATGAAATTCAGTTTTTAGAAAATTTAAAGATCAATTGCTTAATTTTTTTGGACGAATTAGTTTTATAATTCAAAAGCAACTATTTAAGACCAAGATTGAGTTCAACGATTAAGTTTAAGTGCTCCAAAAAAGTGAAACAATTTTTTTACGGATGCATTTTACTGATAGCTAAACTGCAGCCTAATAGCCAATTCACAATTTGCTTTGTTTCAAAACCCAAATGCGCCAGCCAATTCTTTCGCGAGCTAAAATAGTGAAGACTTATTCTGGGCAGAGTATAACGAAATTGTACGTAGTACATATAACACACAATATTGTTAAACTCGACTGACGTGTGTCCCATCTATATAGGAAATTATAAAAGCCGTCAGGTCCCGAAGCTTTGATTGGTTTAACTCTAGATATAGCTATCCTCACTTTATTCAGGCTGACGGGATTCTCATAACATCACCGACCACCGTCTGTCAATCTTGAAGCTTATCGACCTTCTGCCTTACAGCGGGACCTTGATCATCAGCGTCAGCTGTAACAGTCTAAAGTGATCCTGTCAAATTCGCTGCATTATAGTCCAGCATACTACCCAATGAACTATTATATTCTCTGAACAACGAAAGAAGACAACACTTTTATACATGTCAACTGATTTTAATAATCGTATAAAAATGCATAATGGTGGCTTTAACACTAGTCAAAAAATTATGTCGCGAAGCTATACCGCTCCCGTAAGACCACTTGAACTTTGCTCAGTCGAATATTAAATACTGATTCCTCCGATTATTTAGATTGCCTATAGACATAGGACAAACAGGTGTCTGATTTGGATTATATTTATCTATGAAATTTTTCGAAAATCTTTCGAATGTATAATGTACTTCGAAAAATGTAAAAGCGTGTTTTTCTCTTTAGCTTTAGCTTCGCAATTTCGCATACGCGAAAAACATAGACGAGGAGTGTGGGTGGTGAAGTGGGTGGATACATACATACATACATATTACTATTCTCATACCCTTGATTGTATTATGCTCTTCATTCATTTCTGCATTTTTTGTCTACTTCGTTCAGCTTTTCTGTATGAAGGTCCTCAATATAGCTTTCATGGCTGTCTGTATTATGATTGGAATTTAAATTCGTCTATTTAGCGACGAAAAGTTGCAGACGTATCTCACGTTTTGCTTCAACTACTAATAGCTCCCGCCTAATGATGATCCGAATCTATATATAGTTTCCTAAACTTATATCGAACATGTTCACCAGTTCCCATTCGCAGTATTGTGATAAAATATTTAGCACGTGGTTTGATCTGACGTATATAGCCTGCGACGAACTGGAGAGAATAGTACATATTATTTTGCTTGCGATTGCTTTAGCTTGTGTATGTATTTGACTCCATGTTATATAATTTATAATAATAATAATCATCTCTATTATTCGTATGTTTTGTTGAACTTTTTCCATAGACATGGGAAGTCTATAATTTTTACTGTGGAAACACTCTTGCGTGGAAATGAAAATGTGACACTTAGCCATTTTCACAGTTGACATAATAATCACATGATAGCAATAATGCGAACGTATAAGGTTTGTTTGGCGTGGACCCTAGGGCGATATAGCACTGCGTTCTCACTGACAATGAAAACCTGTGTTCGAGGTGAGCACTGAGCCGACCCCACCGAGGTACTTAGTCTGAGAAGAGTTCACTGTTCAGTGCTGGATTTTGTTGTCATTCGTAGCTATCATTTGGGTAAACTCTTTTTTTTTTATGTGAACTTATGAAAAGTTGATCAAACATCAGAATGATTTATTAAATCAGTTTAAGGTAGTTCGAAGTGTTAATGGTCATGGTAGTCAATCCCCACAAAACACAACTGGTTCTCTTAACAAGGAAATACAAAACTCTCAAATTTGTTCCCCTAAAACTAAATGGCACCCTGTTACGGCAAAGTATTTAAGCCTCATTCTGGACCACAAATTGAGCTGGAAAACCAATTTTCTGCAGAGGATTCAGAAAGTTGCCACGGCTTTATACTGCTGCAATTGGTAGCAAATGGGACTTCAGCCTCGAATTACGTATTGGCTCTAGTAATGTATCCGTCATCAGACTTATATACTTAAATATGTCGTATTGTCGTATGGTGAACTGCACTTGAAGGGCTATTCACTGCACTCACCTTAGTCGTGTTCAAAGAGCGGCATGCGCATGCGTCATGGTCATGGTCATTTGTCATGGTCCATACACACCATGACTGACTGGGAGAGTGTTGTATGTGTCTCTCAAGGGATCTGTCTGCTTTTATACTGATGGCTCCAGAACGGAAGCAGGCGCCGAGAGGGGGTGTTTTCTATTTAAGATTTAAATTGCTTTATCTCATTGCGCCTTCATAATCACTGTTTTAGGCGGAAATCATAGCGTTTAAAGAGACCCTGTCGTGGGCTACGGTATAATATAGTATCCGATAGTCAAGTCAAGTCGGTCATCTTAACTAGATGGCAGAACAATTTAAAATGAATCTTAAATGTGTGCCGGGCCGACGAACTCACTAGGCATGGCACAACTGTGTCAATTCTATCGAAAACTGAAAATCTCTATATGCCTTTCGATAAGTGCAGACTCGGAGAATACTTCCTCAACAATCTCGGTGAACTCGCCAATTTTAATAGAAAATACAGATTTTTAATTATAGACTATACAGATTGGGGTTATGTATGGAGTAGCACATTGGATAAATGGCCGCCACCGCTTTGTTGGCAAGTACGTACTCTTTTCTTGAAATTTTCTATGACCGTTTCGCAGAAACGTGGCTGAATTTCATTAATACACCTCCCAATTTCCTCTTTCAAGGCGTTGGCGGTCGTGAGCTTGTTTGCATAGAACTTTGACTTCAAAAAACCCCAAAGAAAAAAGTCCAATGGCGTTAAATCGCCGATAATAAATGCCTCCAGCCCAATCCGCATCAAGCACCAAATACGCGTTGTGATTCATTTGTTTCTCAACAATTACTCGTGGTTTGTCTGAACCCCAAATGCGACAATTTTGACGATTAACGAATCCATCAAGATTTATATGAGCTTCATCACTGATGTTGACTGTAGTTGACAGCTTCGTGAAACTGGTTGAGAAGTTGAACAGAAAAAGTTTCTCGTACGGAAAAATAAATAAATTCTTTTTTGAGAAAATTTAAAGATCAATTGCTTAATTTTTTTTTTGACGAATTAGTTTTACAATTCAAAAGCTACATTTTTAGACCAAGATTGAGTTCAACGATTAAGTTTAAGTGCTCCAAAAAAGTGAAACAATTTTTTTACAAATGCATTTTACTGATAGCTATAAAAGACCTTTTAGTCCAGCGAAAAACACCAACTTTTTTTTACAATTGTGCTCAGCTATTGTAGCGAAATTTGGTACATTAATGTACTTAACGTACCGAACATGTTTCGAAATGTGAGCGAAATTTTAGAACTTGGCGTGGCACCTTCCATACAACAAAAAGCAAAGTGCGCAGCTCCAGCGAAACTAAATTTTAGCTGCTCTCCAATTTCTTTCTCCAAAACATTAGCTAAATCCCTATAACTAAATTTTGACATGGAGTGCATTGTGGATATAAGTGTCACAGGCTAACTAAATCCTCAAAAATTCATCGTCGCGAAAAAGTGTTATATTTTCGTTGCGCTTCCTTTTTTCCTTGTCTGTTATTCTTTGATTTAAAATTTTGCACTTTCAAAGGATTCTTCAGCGAGGTGTTCATTGAAAGAACTCATCCTTATATACTTTTCCGCAACACAAAAACAAAGAACAGAAAGAAAACAACAGATCTGTCAAAATTTAGCTTGCGAAAATGTGCTGAACCATTAATGGGTGCGTTAAATTTTTGACAGGTGGTACATAATATGTATAAAGTACAGTCTGAAATAAAAATTTGATTTTTAGCTGAAGCAGCGTACCGCTCAATTAAATGGATAAAATTTAAGTCACCTAAATTTTGGAAAGAATTTTGCATACTAAGCTAAAACATTTAAATGCTAAATACATCTTGGCCAGTTTGGCTAATGACTCTAGGTCTAGCTTCTTGCAACACTCGCTTGTGTGTTTTTTTTTTTTTTTGACGAGGCACAGGTGATTAACTCTTCTTCAATAGAGTTCCTCAATTTGTTAGAGCCGACAGGACAATTGCTAAATTTTTTTTTAAGATACGAACCCCGATAATTCTATTATGGAATATGGATCCGCTTTATTTTTCTTCCAAGTATCATTTAAGCACCAATATTAGGCGTCGATTATAGCTATCAGTAGGTAAATTGCAACCAAAAGCTAAATTGTTTCACTCTTTCGATGCACTTCAACTTAATTAAACTTTAATCTTGGTCTTAAAATGTTCCTTATGAATTGTCGAGTTAATTCATAAAAAAAATTAAGCAATTGATCCCTAAGTTTACTAAAACAAATATACTAGTTTTTCCGTTCGTAAAATTTTTACTGTTTGACTTCTCAATCACTTCAACAACGGGTTCCATAGAATTCCTATAAAATGCTGGTGTTAAATTTTTCACTTTTTGTTCTGATTCGTATTTGTTCTGTTTCGTGTTTTTACGGATGCATGGCTATAAAGGACTATTCGCATGAGAGCGAACAACTGCCTACTACGAATGAACGATTCGCAAGTTTTGACAGTCCGTTTACATGAACAATTTTCTAGGTCGCAACAGTTGCGAATTTCAGCCAGTTTTTACCAGGAATTTCTAATTCGAGGCTAAGTTCGAACGAAAGTTTTATTTACTAGTTTGTGGAATGAATGTGGATTGCAAATAGACTTTGGCAATTATTTACGGCAAAGAGTGTTTTCGTTCACGGCAAAAAGTTTATAAAATTAGAAATTTCGTTGTTTAAACTGTTTTTAAACTTATTTTCTTAATACATTTTGATGGGATAATTAGTTATCGTATAATCTTGGAATAGTAAAATGTGCAATTTTCTGTTCATATTTTCTATTCGTTCGTTCGCTATCATGTGAATGGTATTTAACTGATTACTTAACAGAAATTGGTAAGCATTAAGTTGTTTTTATCCAACCCATGCTATGTCGATTATAAGTAGTATGCTTTAACTAATAAAGGGTCCGCCAAATAACTTTTTTTTTTTTGAAAATGCTATAAAAAAAAACTACTGTATATTTTCTCAAATTTCTTTTTTTTTATTTGAAAGTACAATCCTTCCGGTTAATAATGGAAAATAATTTCATTCAAATGGCTGCCTCGGCTGGCCATGCAGTAGCCTACACGATCGGTCCAATTTTTAAGCACATTATCGATTGTGTGCAGATGTATTTCACCAATGGCTTCACGAATATTGTCCTTTAAAGCGTCAATTGTCTCTGGCATGTCGGCGTAACACTTATCTTTCACGGCACCCCAGAAATAATAGTCCAACGGTGTCAAATCGCAGCTCCGCGGTGGCCAAACGACATCAGCTCTGCGGCTGATAATGCGATCTTCAAAAACAGGGCCAAAACATCGAGTGTAGCTTCGGCTGTGTGGCACGTAGCGCCGTCCTGTTGAAACCAAATGTTGCCAATATCCTCCTCTTAAATTTTTGTGAACAAAAATTCGTTCACGGCCACTCCTTGCTCATTTTCGAAGAAAAATGGCCCAATTATGCCTGTGGACCAAAATCCGCACCAAACAGTGACTCGTTTTGGGCATATCGGCTTTCCAATGAATGCGTGCGGGTTTTCTGTGCCCCAAATGCGACAATTTTGCTTGTTTACATACCCGCCAAGATCAAAATGAGCTTCATCTGAAAAGATGATTTTTTTGGCAAAATTGGCATCTTCTCTAAGTCGATCGCAGGCCCACTTAGCGAAGCGAAAACGCATTGGATGGTCAGTTGGCTTCAACTCATGAACCAATTGGACTTTGTATGGCGTCATACCAAGGTCTTTATGCAAAATTCGTCTCAATGATGTCTCCGAAACGTTCAATTGTTGAGAACGACGGTGAATTGATGGTGATGGCGCTTCACGCACACTTTCTGCCACAGCAGCAATTTTCTCGGGTGTACGCACTGTTTTTGGCTTTTCACGCTTTGGTTTATCGATGAGGATGCCAGTTTCTTTCTTTTCTTTGAAAAAAAAAAGTTAGATGGCGGACCCTTTATGCTCCAACTTGCAACACGTTCCGTTTGATAAATGGATATCATTTTTACATATTTCGCGTTATTTGCTTCCATAAATATTTATGTATACGAAAAACAAAGAAAAATATGTCACATTCCGATAAAAATTTAGAAGAGGAATTGATCAAATTGTTTCCCCTGGCTTTGTATTTTCCCATTCTTTGTAAGGTTATAGCTGTGATTGCTACATATTTATTTCCTAAATTACCAGAAAGGGTAATTCCACTGTGTGAATTGTAGCACACAATAATGTTTATTAATCAAATGTATGCATTCATTAGATTTAGATATAATACAGTGCGCTTTAAGCTAGTTGGCGGATATTTTTGTTTCTTAAGAGCGCTGAACATATTAAAATTTGCTATCTAAGTTCGTACATGAGTTCTTTAAATATCGAGTGTACACTGTACAGTACAATTAAACAACCATTTCGTCTTTTATTTTTACTGCTAGAAAAGGGGTACTTTCTTTTTACTGCTTGAATACATTTGGAAGCAATCCGTGGTAATCATTTTTAGTGTCTTTTACTTTTACGAAGTCACAATGGCAAACATTTCTATAAAAAATTATCTATTGTGACTGTCAAAAATGTAAGTTGAAGATTAAAAATGATTATTGGTAGACGCAATGTAAATAATCAAAAAGATATATTTCGCATCTACCTCTGGCTTGTGGAAACGAATATATGCATAGAGCAATAGTTTTATTTATTTATGTTAAATTGTTTAAATATATTTGTTACCTAAAATGCGCTATTCAATTGATACCTACAAGATTCGTATTTTTTTGTAAATCACAAAAAAAAAAAAAGAATTTACAAAATTACCCGTCGAAAACCTATCGGACCTAGAATCGGTTATCTATTATGGAGATTCAAATGTCAATATCGGTCAACCATTCGAAATAACTTGCATAATATCAATTTCTGAATCCATTAACTGGCTTAAAGATGGCGAGCCAATAACCAAACATAATTTACGTCATTGGCGAGACGAACACTCCTTTGTAACAGCGGAGAGTGCTATCGAGGGTAAGTATCCCAGGAGTATATAAATATTATTTCCAATCTGCGTTCAATTTTACTGTTTCGATGTTGCAATTGATATTCGATGTACTGCTAAGAGAAATGTCTCAAATAAACAACCAAAAAAGCGTAGCCCCTTCAGCAAAAACCAAAAAGAAAAAAACCCCATTTCCATTGAACGCAGATGTGTATTCCAGTTGAGATGTTTGTCGCCCGATCAAATGCTAACGTTATTATTTTAAAGGTGAAAAACACAAAATCGAAGCCCATATTAGTGTGCGGCACGCCCTAAAAGCACATCAGGGCAGATATCAGTGTAATGCAGAGCACTCCAGCTCCCATATGCTCAAAGTACATAATACTGAAAGTGCATTCACGCGACTCCATGGTATCGATTCTTCGGAAATTTCTATATCCACCCAATTGCCAGATTCGTATTTACCAAGAGCCACCGATGTATTTACAGTCAGCAATACAGCTCATCAGGGTATTGGTATCGGTGGTATGCCAACACACACATCAACACCATCTAGTAGAAATAGAGACATTTCCCTGCAAAGCACGAGAAACGTCTATTCAAATGCTACCGATTACAATCATATGTACACACTACCCGATGAAGTGCCGTCAATAACTTGGAGAGGTACCACCACCGCCAGCACCGACCGTGACCCGCTCCGAAACGTGTTCGTCGATCCGAACAATATTACAGGTGTTGTCTTAGTACATCCGTCTTCCTTTCCCGTCAATCCAGAATATGTTCAAATGATAACTGGCAGAAGGGTAGAACAGCAACCATCGCCGACAGAGCCAATAACAACTAGACAATACTACCTGCCGGTGTTGCCTGGAGTTTCTACGTACAATACTATGCCTACCGTTATTTCCAAGCCAAGTCGGCCAATCCACAAGGGTGAGATTAAAGAAAATGAATACTTTTTTCAAACCTCATTTAATCTTTATACGCAGTTAATTTTTGGATAGTTTTTCAATTTGACTTTAGCTAAGAACATTCATTTTTGAACATTGCCAATTCATTAAAATCCACCCTTACAGCTACGGTATACCGTTTACCCAAGTGTATCTTTATGATTTATCCCTATTTGGTTTTAGTAAGCTCATCTATATTTGCTGCTACTATCTGCTTTCACCACAGCGGCTTGTATTTGTACGAATTGTACTGCGATAATTTTATTTTTTTTTAATTGTTCCGTTTATCTGCACTATTGGTGTTCAAATTTAAATTGTTAGTAGTTTAGTAGAACCTTCATCATGTAAGTTACTTTAGATATTTCTCGAACTGTATTATTTTGCAAATCATACATTTAGCGAAATCGATTTTACACCTAGGGGAATATGCAATATGTGCATTTATGCGTTAGCCCATAATTGTTTGAATCCGATATTTGAAAATTTCGAGGAAGGTCAACTCCAAAAAGTGAATTTCGATAAGTTATAATTTCCAAAGCGGAGAGCAAATTTCTGCGGTTAAAACTGTCAAAACTGATGATGATTATATCTCGAGAGTGAGTCCACACAACAAACGCTATTTGAAATATGATTGGTTCGACCATAATTTGCAACTTTTTTCATTTGCAAATATGTACTGTCAAACAGTAGGTCTATTTGCGTAGTTTTCAAGGCTTTAATAGTCTGTCAAATATAAAAAATTGAGCGCAAGGTTCTCAGAGAACGGAAAATTTACCCAAAATGATATGCCTAAACTATACAAATCGAGCTACTTCCAGCTAAACACCAATTTGCAGAAAACAATGATGACGGAAAAAGCTGTCAAACAAATGGAAAATTGAGTTTTTATATTTGGGAAGAATTAAAACTGCCTACAATTGTATGACTTCCGTATGGAAGAATTGAGAAGCTTTCTCAGAACAGTTATACTATCGGATGTTTGTCAGATGTTCGAGAGAGGTGGTGTGCAGTGGAAAAACCTTAAGATATAATTTGTGTGTTTCCGAGGTTCGGGCCCTGGCAAATCGTTTAAAAAGTGAAGAACTTTTCTATTGCAAATATATCTCTATTTGAATATCATAAATACATCGCTCTTTGGCAGCGTCTGACAACAAACTTTTACATTTTGTCAGACCTGTGTCCTATTTCACCAACTTACAAATTTGTATTTACAAGCATTTTTTGACAATTTTCTTAGAAAAAGAAACAAATTCGGTTTCACCACATTTATTTTAAAATTTATTTGTCTATGGCCAAAATATGCTAACTGGAAAAAAGTGTTCTCCCTGACAATGCTCCAACTTATATGCTTAACTTTTCACAAGAAACATAAGTAAATTATGTTCTCAGTCAAATACCACGACTGACATACAAAATAAAACATCGAGGCACCATCGGCTTGCGGAGTGTGGAATTATGAATCTCTCAGGACACACCATAAAATTGACTTTCTGACTACAACTAATAAATCAACAACAGTTAGGTTAGGTTGGTGGACTGGCGAGGAATACTCCGTACCACACTCAGGTCAATAATGACCCTTTGCGAAGCCCGTCAGAGAAAGAGTTTATCCCTCATTATAACCCCGTCTATACTCTAAACAAGTGATGCTGCATATTATTGTGCCCTCTTATGATTCCCACGATAGTGGAAATGGAATTCCTATCCTTCCGTATGGTTCTCTCGGTCCTGGTTTTAATGAAAGACGGCCATAGCGTTCTTGTGGTACAACAAGTTTTTAGGGCGGTCCATTTAGCGTTCGCCTCTTTTGTGGTTTTTATCCCTGCTTCAAGCTTAATTGTGCATAACGGGATATTCACAGAGGGATCAGCTTATAATGAAACAGCTGTCGAACCTTGTCTGCTTAATTATCCGCTATATCATTTCCCGGAATGCCTTCATGTCCAGAAGCCGGAACGCAGCTGAAGGTTACCTTGTGCTGTGTACCAAGAACCTTGACTTCTTTGCGACAGCATTTCCCAAGATTCAAGCTAGTATCAGACGATATGTTGAATCAGCAAACGTTTGCTGAAAATTATGTTCCAATCACAACATATCGTGTAAAAAAATTTCTGTCATCAAGTATGCACGATTTGTTGTGATTGGAACACAATTTTTAGCAAACGTTTGCTGATTCAACATATCGTCTGATACTAGCATCAGTTTTATTTCTTATTTTTTATGAATTTCCGGAGACTTGGCATGATCAAAATTGACTATATGGAGAATATAAGGGCTTACGTAAAATCTGGAATCAGTTGAAGGGCAAAAGGTCGAAGAAAAAAGTTTTCTTTCACCATTATGAATGCACGCACTTGTCTCACAAACATATCTACCTCTCGTAAACAAGAAGGGCGTTTAGTTCACTCTTTATAGAGAGCGCATTTTTGAACGTATGTATATCGATTTGTGTGACCTCTTCTAGATTTCCTATTAATGAGCAATGTTGCAGGCTTTAGGTAGGCTTTCGAACATATATTTATTTGTGAACTACACAAGACTGTTTGAAGAATGGGAGGATTACTCACTCAGTTGAGAGTAAAGCGCTTATATTCATCCTTATACATCGAGAAAAGCGGACTACACAACTGAAAAAAAAACTGGCGCAGAATAAAAAAACGAATGATGCCAACAAATGTATTCCACCTGAAAGGATTCACAGACATTCATGTCAACGAAGATGGTATATAACAGAAAGATATTGTTCTGATTTCATTTACTATAAAGATAAAACAAGCAGGTTATAGAATGCTGCATCACTATTAATGTGATTGCACGCATATAAACACCTATCGCGGGCAATGTGTAAGCAATAGAAGCATTCCATTGATCGCTAGATGACATTTTAAAGAATATTTTAAAAACCAACGGCAACACTTTTTGATTTTTGGTGTCGGTGTCTGGATCGGTGTGATGTGTATAGCGGATTGCTACACCGATGTCAGGCACAAGTGTGGTGTCTATGGACCGCTTAAGATAGACATTGATTAATGTTAGCAAAGCAAAGAAATTTTAAAATCACTACAAAAATTGTAAAATTGTTTAAATTAGTTTGGCGAATGAGTTCTTTCTAAGTAAGTTGCAACTAATAGGCACCCGGGTCTTAAAAAGCATGCGTTTGTAAGAGTTTTTTTTTTTTTAGCGAAATAGAAGGGACAATTTTATGGCGAGTCCGAAACGGCTGAATTTTGAGAAACTTTTCCAGGACAGTTATACTTTCTGATGTTAATCAGACGTGCGATAGAGGTGGCGCACTCAAAAAAAAAACCTTAAGATGTAAGAAACTCTGACCTCTGTAGTCAACCACTCTACCCACTTAGATGGTGCGCCTTAAGTTTAAGTGCATCAAAAATGTAAACAAATATATTTACTTATGGTTGTTTTTTTTTATCTCTATAACTGGAGGCTTACCTGTCTTTTGTTGGGTTTTTAGATTCGCCAGATCACTTTGCTTTCGCCTGCACTCCACTACAGATATGCAAAGGATCCTTTTTTTTGCTACAATATTTAGTCCTAAGGCAAGGCGCGCACCAAAGTAGTGTGGTCGTGGTGTGGTGACCAAGTGGCAGGTGGCATAGGAGTGGTGAACATTTGGCGTTGCAGGCGAAGTCGAACGAAAGTCATTTACTGCGCACTGAAGTGTCAATCAAGGTATGGTTCCAGCGATTCATCATTTCTTAAAATTAAGTCCTATGTGATACGCCTCTACAAATCCACTTCCAATCACCTGCCGCTTGCAACTCGAAAATTAAACTTTTTCGAGATCAGTGGCTAGAGACTGGCATCACGCCACCTGCAAAATACCGCTTTGATGCACGTGTCATAATTTGTTTACATAGGCAATTTCCGTTTAGCGATTCCACCTGCCACTTTGTCACCACGCCACTACTACGTCACTTGCTGACCACTGAAATGCGCGCCTTGCTTAAGGTGGGCAGAATTGTTTTGTGTATTTCCCATCAAAACTTGAAATAAAATACGCCCATTATAATAGATAAACCACAGATTTTATAGAATGTCATAATGTGTCAGTCAGAAGAGGAAAAATTAAATTTACTACGTTACTGTCAAATTATTACGCCGATGTCATTGTATAGATTTTAAATTTAATATTTACAATAAACGACTGCACAGAATTTTAAAGAAAAAAGAAACCATGAGGCCTGACAGGTAAAACGCCTGGAAATTCGATCACATGAAGTTTGTGCGCTGATGTTACAATGACCATCAAAAATAAACTATTTTCTGTTTTGATGCTCCGATGTAAAATATGACATGGACTCGGGCGAGAATGGAAATTCTAAATTATTGTTAACTGTCACTTTCAGTTTCATTTGTCTTTCAAAAACCGACATTGTATTTCTGTCTTTGCTAAACTTTAAAGACATGTTAAATTATATACATAAATACCCGATTTATATCGGATGACAGTAGTTCTTTCTCAACTGTACAAACTATAAAAACCCTTATGTAGTACCTACTCATTCTGATTTAATTTTTACATACATACATTTTTGATTTGGTTTTAGTTGTTCTTTACTTTCTTTATTAGCATTTTAAGTTGCAAATGAGTATGAGTATTTTTGACAACTTACTCGTAGAGCAAGATAAAAATCATAAATTATAATTTCGAATAATTTTACCCACACTTGGCCTTTTCACTTCACATAATGTACCAGTATGCGTTTATATTGCATAAATACATTTCTTACAATTTGAAAGTATGTACATACTATAAAATTAAATGCTAACAACCGAAATTAAGATAGATAGTAAATCAAAAAAATTAAACTCCATTTTCTTTTGCAGAACCCGATTTGTTGGTACCAAATTACGACAATGTGGAACATCAACTCAAGGCATACCACATTAGGACGCCACTGGTTCTCAGTTGCAATATAACTAAGGAGGGAGACTACGACCTTATTTGGTAAGTATTTAACATCATGTGTTTAACATTCAGTTAGCGTTTAAATTATGAGGGCAGTGGTTTTAGAAATATATTTGTTAAAGTAAAGCCTGAATTACATTCAAACAAAAGTTAAAAAAAGTACAAAAAAAAATGTTGAATTTCTTTGCTGCATTTGTGAGTTTGTCAACTCGAACAAACCTAATTCGGTGACTTTTGGGCTCACTGACAAAAAAAAAACCGCTGTAAAACTAGATTGTAAAAGCTAAAAAAGTAGGAAGTAGGAATAATATGTCTGGATAGTGAATTATCAGTTGTATTCATGTTTAGATTAATATAACTAACAAATTAATTCTTTAGGTACAAACCTCTTTTGATTTCGAAACACAAAAAACATCTGTAGGTAATCAATTCTGATACTAGCTGTCATTTGAAATGCTGAAGTTGCAGTGGGAACGCAAAATTTGATTTCGAAATTTTGTCTGCTGAAATGTTGAATTTAGGTGCGGTGTAAATGTACTAAGCGTAAGAGAACACGCCTTTAGAATGAGTCTAGTACGTTTACACCGCACCTAAATTCATCATTTCGGCTAAATTCAGCATTTCAGCCCAAATGTTCAACATTTCGCCATATATTTTCCAACATTTCGAAATGTTGGATTTCAGCGAAATGTTGAATTTCATTGCTGCATTTGTAAGTTTGTCAAATCGGACAAACCTAATTCTGATGACTTTTGGGCTCACTGACGAAAAAAAACCGCTGTAAAACTAGATTGTAAAAGATAAAAAAAGGAGGAAGTAGGAAAAATGTGTCTGGATAGTGAATTATCAGTTGTATTCATGTTTAGATTAATATAACTAACAAATTAATTCTTTAGGTACAAACCACTTTTGATTTCGAAACACAAAAAAACATTTGTAGGTAATCAATTCTGATACTAGCTGTCATTTGAAATGCTGAAGTTGCAGTGGGAACGCAAAATTGGATTTCGAAATTTTGTCTGCTGAAATGTTGAATTTAAGTGCGGTGTAAATGTACTATAAATATGAGTAGAGTTAGAGTATAGGTTCGTTCGGTTACTTTTTTGCAAACGTAAAATTATTAAAAATTTTCTAAGAAACTGTGCGAATGTGACCACGTACTGAGTAAATTAAAAAAATGAGAAAGAAATCCAATTCCCCTCTTTTCATTTTTTCGTAATTTTCTACTCGCCGAATATCGACTTACTGAAAAATGAAAATTTTCATCTAAGTGACATTTCAAAAGTTTGACAACATAGAACATATTATCTCATTTAACATCATAGGTTTAATAGGTATTTTAGCTTATAAAAAATTCAAATCCAAATTATTTTGTAGATTTTGCCGTTAACGTTTATTTTACGAATGTCGAAATGGCATTTCTTAAACTTTTCGTAAGAAAACCGGTCAGGTACTTCTCTGGAAATTAAGAGATTTCTCTCTCGATTTTTGAGATTTGACATTTTTCATTTTTCTATGCTAAAAGTACACGAACGAACTTATTGTCTATGGATTGGAATTGGAATCAATTTGGAAATTCACACTTATTTGAAGTAACATCTATTGTTAAAATTGGCGCAACAATTTGAACTTCAACCGTTTTAGTTGCCAAATTCACTAACGCCCAATAGGTGTCTCTAGCAGTCTACGGAGACTTCAAAGATGGTTGGCGCATTTGCTGCGCTTCCCAATGCCATCTACTGTAAACAAGAACGCAATCAATAAATAAACAGTTTTTTGTGAAATAAAAATATTTTTTTCGCCAAATTAATAATTACCTACTCCAAAATTAACTGATGTATTGTTACCATTGGTATTTGTCGTTTAACTAGAGATTATACCGGGTGTTGTGTGCAAATTTCAGCTTTCTGCGTCAATTAGGTCTTGAGATAGACCTAGGTACAAAATTAAACTATTTTTTGTATGAAGACAAATATTTTTTTTTCACTAAATTACTTATTACTTCAAAACTAATCAATGTATCGCTATGATTGGTAGGTATTTGTCGTTTTACTAGAGGTTATACTATACCTGATATTGTGTGCAAATTTCAATCGTCTGCGTCTATTAGTTCTTGAGATAGACAAGTACAAAATTGGCTTAGTGGGTTTGGACAGACACCTAGACATCGATCGTAGTGAAAGCAATAAGGTTCCGTTTTGTCCCTATGAGAACGGAACCTTAAAAAGTGAAGCCATCGAAACTCATCGAAAACACATGCATATTTAAATTACATCCATGAGTAAAATCTGAACTAATAGATATCTGAGCTTTTACTTGTCAAACTGACAGGAATTTGTGATTTAAACCAACATGATCTGGCGGGAAGTCTAAAGTTTTTTTGGATGTATTGGTTTTAAGTGCTTTGTGAAAATTTAAAGCTGGAACATGTTAGAGTTTTCAGCTTTAAATTGAGACAAAATATACAGAAAATATATGATTACTAACAACCATTGAATATTTTTTGTTTAATAATTATTATTAATTTATTTCTAGGGAGAAAAATGATACAGATGTTTCGAAAGTGCCATCTTTAGCGGGACGATACAAATTAATAAAACCCGAAAGAAAGTTTATTATTGAAAAAACAGATGAAAAAGATGCTGGAACATACAGTTGTAGAGTAAACGATGAGAAGAAAGAATTTAAAGTAGTTGGTAAGTTAAAAATGTTATTTTAAACTTTTAGACTACGAACTAAGTCTATAGTTTTTGTTGTGGTTTATATTATAGTTTTATTGTAAATATTGGTGTTAAATTACAAAGATTTACAACAATTTTATGAAAGTACTACCTACGTACTACCGATTTTTTAGCTCCACATAGTTGTTGACAGTGGATCTAAGCTCCCAACTTGAATCGACGCCAAGCGTAGATCTCGGTTTGAGTATTCATTCACAACATGTTATATAAATGATTATATTTCGCTACACAAGCAACATCAATTATACTTTTTGGAATATAACGCCAATGGCCACCGACTAGTTGTATAATTCCCAAGAATTTGATCCATTAGATTCGAGTTGGCTAAACAAAATATTTTTATTTTTAATTTTGCCTGCTTCGAGGAAATATATTTCTTCAGTAACGTGTTCCTGAGGTTTTCGTACGGCCGTTCAAAAACTCTTTCGCTTCCTAAAGTGTGGGAAAGTTCTTGGAGAAATGCAGTCCTATAATTTCGAGAAGTATTGGACATTCTGCAAGGAAAAGAAAACACCTTCCGGCTGTATGTTGATTGAAGATTCTGTATTTGCGGTATGAAATTTAGGCCTAAAGTCTCCGTTCTGATTTTGAAGATTATGCTGATTTCGTAAGCTGTTAACTTATTGCAGAAATAGTTATGTGTGTCCAATGAATGCCTTAGCTTATATAAACTTCTAGATTCGGAGATTTGCGCTTTGTTTAGGCAGTTCTCATAGAAGCTTTCGTTTATCAGCGCTATACAATCATAAAATGTATATTGCCAGTCATTGACATGAGTTAGGTTTAGTTCCACACCATATTCTGCTGCAAGATCGAGGCAGTCACTAAAAGGCGTTAATTAACATAGTAAAACATATCATAACAATACATGGATTTCTGATTATACATGAATGATGCAAGCGTTAATGGTGGCGGTAAATATTTTAAATTTAGATTTTGTGTCAACATTTTTGGCCACATGAGGCTTATTGCTGTTTTTCCCTCATCTATTTTATCCTCTACAGTTGGGCGCAAATTCAGATTGTGCGTTAATAGAAGACCTAGGTTTTTAAATATATTAACGACCTCAATACGTTCACCAGCCCGTTGCCTACTCTCATTCCGTGGTCTTGTGATGCGTGTTAAATGCTGGAAAAACATTCCTTTTTTGGCTGTTGCTATTCGCACGTTGTTCGGGACACGACTACGTAACGAGATGTCAGTTTATATTGCGTCAAGTTGGGGTATGTGGCTCGCTACGCTCGCGGCAAGGATTCTAAACTCCAGTATAATCATTTTCGGACATTATGCCGTACGTTTTGGATCCAACTTTTCTATATATAAAGAGTTTTTAATGAAAATAGGATTACGTTACGTTGATTACGTAGTCGTGCTCGAAAATCGGTAAACGTCAGTTCAGTACAAAATCTGTCAAAATGAACGTGTGAATAGCCACTTCGTAATTTTTAGTAATGTTGATTTTCAGGTCCCAGGTATCGCAATTTTAATCAAATATACTCTCAATTTTTCATGCTGGAAAAACATTACTTTTTTGGCTGTTGCTATTCGCACGTTGTTCGGGACACGACTACGTAACGAGATGTCAGTTTATATTGCGTCAAGTTGGGGTATGTGGCTCGCTACGCTCGCGGCAAGGATTCTAAACTCCAGTATAATCATTTTCGGACATTATGCCGTACGTTTTGGATCCAACTTTTCTATTTATAAAGAGTTTTTAATGAAAATAGGATTACGTTACGTTGATTACGTAGTCGTGCTCGAAAATCGGTAAACGTCAGTTCAGTACAAAATCTGTCAAAATGAACGTGTGAATAGCCACTTCGTACTTTTTTAGTAATGTTGATTTTCAGGTCCCAGGTATCGCAATTTTAATCAAATATACTCTCAATTTTTCATCATTGATCAAAAGACGAAAATCAAGGACAGAAAAATATTTAGACGTTATCGTAGTTTAGACTCTCGTTAGTGGTTGTCTATGGTTAATGTGATCGAACGATTTCTACGTAAACCGTACTGAAATATTTGGTGGTAAATCCGCGGACAACCTATAGTAACTCTAGTGTGCAGTTTTGCATAAGTCGTTAAGGGTTAAGAACATAAACACTTGTCGACTTAGGACATAGCTGGAGTCCTAAGGTCCTAAGTAACTTACAAACCCAGCTCACATTAAATTTCGTCCAACTTGTAAAGAGTTAATGCCAATTTTTGATTTTATTAAAAATCGTCGATATTCAGCATTTTTTAAATTTACACAAACGCGCTTAAATTTGCTAAACTATCCACTCCATACAAAAGCGATCCAATTATAGATAGATTTACAGAAAATGTTAAGAATTAAATAAAACCTAAGAACGGATACCTACACCTTGGTCAAATTGCAATCCAACATCTCTCGCAATAATGTGAATATTTTTCGGATTCCAATAAATCTATTATTAATTAAAGGCACCCACAATGACAACGAAAGTTTCGGATCACCCAGTTGTCCGTTTTATTTGAGTTAAATTGTTTGGAATTAAAAGTTAAATGCATGAAAATCAAAACTGAAAGCTTTAACTGATATCTCGTCTAAATGTGGCTTTAGAGTTGTCCTTGCGGTTATTGTGGACATCGATCTCTTCAGCTCAGAATGACTGGTTTGGGATGGAAGAACTCAACGGGAAGTTTAAGTTTTTCTCTGTATAGCATCTCAGTCGGCGTAAAATTTGTTCCGCTTTTCACAGTCGCACGCGATCCCAAGTTTCCTACCAATCATAAGATCAATTGGTAGTGGAGCGTTTGCTTGAGGATTCTAGACATATGACCCTTGAATGGATTTGCGGGACATTGCAAATGATGATTATTATGTTTTGATTAAATAGCTCGTCAAATTCATTTAAGTATGAGCACTTGACCTCAATTTTAAGATATTCTATAAAATTGTATGTATAACGTCGTCGAACTGCTTATGAATACCATCTTTCATTTTACAGCGCACGTTGTTGTACGCGTACCTTCTAATACTGGAGTTGTTGAAGGAGAAAAATTATCTATTCAATGTATTGTTGCTGGAACTGACCCAAAGTTATACTGGGAAACAGGTACTACACAACAGATTTGTTTTTTTAACACTTGTAATAATATATTTTATCTTATTGCAATTGCCATATAGGAAACCTTACAATGTACAACTCAACTGGCCGATATGTTCTTAAGGAAGATGAAAATAAAGTTGAAAATGCGATCTTGACTATGGAAAATATCAGTTTAGATGACAGAGGTGAATACAAATGCCTTGCCCGTAATCTCATCACCGATGCAGGTATCGCCGGTCCCGCCTCCGATGTCTCCTATGTCCGTGTGAAGGGTGAGTACATAGCCAGGGTACATAATTTATATAAAACGCGCTCATCTGGCAACAGCTATTTTGCAACTGATGGTCAAAATTTGAATTTGCGATCAGACAAAGAATTGCGTTTGAATGAATATCAAAATGTGTGAATATTCGTTTGCCTCGCAACTACCTCGATGAACCTTTAAGCTAGCTTAAGCTTAAATGTTCATTGTAATTCAACCTTATTAAACGATCATAATATTTCTTGTTATAATTAATATTGATCAAAATATTTGTTTTTGTTTTTTTTTTCTTACATTTTTAGGAAAACTAGCTGCTTTGTGGCCTTTCCTAGGAATTTGTGCTGAAGTCTTAATTCTATGCACAATAATTTTAATTTACGAGAAGAGGCGCAACAAGACAGAACTTGAAGAAAGTGACACTGATCCCAATACTGAACAGTAGTCGATCACGCAGATAAGCGATCAAAAATCAAATCCAAAAATTGTTTTGAATTAAAAAGAAAGTTTCATTTATTAATAAAAACAAACAATAATAATTAGTAGCTACTTATTTATTATTTTTGCTGTTGAATTCAAAATGTTATACATATATAGTCTATTTTTGAAATATAAAGAAAAAACTTAAGTGCTTAAACAAGAATCCTCAAGTTGCCATGTTTATATTAACAATTAGATTCAGTTCTGTGGTCTGTTTATTTTTTTTTTTTTACTATAATTCTTTATTATACATATTTTCAAATCGTTCGCCAATAAATATAAAACAAACAAAAAAAAAACGGAAACTAATTTTGCTCAGTTTGAGGAATAAACATAAACACACAGTGTGTTTGAAAATCGCAGATTAGCTTTAAAACGATTAATTTATAGTTTTTATCGAGTTCAAGTAGAAAACGACAAAATTACCTTCACTGTCTCTAGTACTTACGGGTATGTAACAAGACCTTTGAATAAATAAACTGACGGTACATTTAGTACTCTTGTATTATAAACGATTACTTGGGTTTTATTTCAGATAAATATTTAAATATAATGTACTTATTGGCCAAATCAATTTGAAACTGTAACAACCGAAGCATATAAGCTGAAGTCGTTGCTACTGATTTACAAAACAAATCTTAACGCTTCGGTCATAATCAATTATTGATTGAATGTGTGTTTAGAAATGGTTTGTTTGTATAGCCTATACTCTACCTAGCAAATAAAATGACCGTTCCAAAGAGCCAGGGTAATATGAACGTATGGGAAAGAAAATGACCGTCGGTGCTACTTACACTCACAACTGCACTATACTATAAACTGTCAATTAGAAGATGCTTTTTTGTACCACGATGATGTTTAGATTTATAGTTCAAGAATGAGAAATATACACAAAAATTGCCCTCAATACCGGCTAAGTTGGGATGATAGAAAGAACTCCATTTTAAAAGGTAATGTCGTGGACTTGTTTTGACCAACGACGGAAGTCACATTTTCGCATTTTAAAACACCCAGATGTCTCTATTCATCTCTATTGGTCTATTAAAAAAAAATTATTGAAAAAAGTGGCGCCCAACGGGAGGCCTGTGGCCCATTCAAATTTTGATTTGTCTATGGCCCCTATTGTGAGTGTCAGTGTCAATAGTTGATCGTTGATGGACAACTGTCGATCGATCGAAAACTGTGATTGTCGATTGCGATTGATATTTGTCGATTACAAATGTCTGGGGGCCAACTATGTAATTCGATTCTATTCGAAAGTTGGTTCCGATTCTACTTTCAAACGCAACTATGTATGAAATTAAAATCGAATGTAAGTAATGCCAACTTTCTCCCAAACAATTTCCGACTTTCGAACGAGTCTCGCATTGTATTTGACAGACTTTTGAATAAAACGAAATAATCATTTGTTGTGATTCGTGAATAGGTGCTAAATCAACATGGACAGTGTCGCAATTTGATTTTTTACCGAAGAAAATTAGGATTGCAATGATCAAATTGAGCCAAGGCGAATTCGCTAATTTTCTGACACATAATCGGCCCTAGCGAGGTATCCGTCGGAATGGAAAATTCTCCGATTTCATACGAATCGGAGGATTTTTGCTTCGAGGTATACTTCGGAACAGCTTATCGGAACTTCTTTCCGACAAATATGCAACGCACACTGGCGTTTTGCGTTTCAGTGCGATCAAGTGCGCTTTCACTGATATTTTTGACAGTTTCATACAAATTTTCTTCCGATGTGCTCCGACAGGAATTTGTTGCGCAATTTGTTTACGATTTGGAAGGAAGTGTTAATAAATAAAAGCAATAAAGAAAAAAAACTTTTAGCAAAGTGATTGGTTGTATTTGTTGCTTCAATTTGTGTTTCCAGAGCAAAAACAAACGAGAAAGCAAGCATTAATTAGGAAAACCCCGATGTACCACGAAACGACATCATCCATGTCAAATCAATGCGTCGTCGCATTTTAATTATTCTTTCCGAAGACGGATACCTCGAATGTGATTTGAGTCTCCGACGGAGTATGCGTTGCGGAGAAAAGTCCGTTCCGACGGATACCTCTACCTCGCTAGGGCCGAATGTGAGTGTTGAAAAGAGAAGTATATTTTCTGACACTACAGTGGTGAAAAACGAGCTTTGAAATGCCAACAAATTATCCAATGGGCTAATTTTTTGACATTTTCTTTAGCTTGAGTTTTGCTAGAATGTTGAAGAAGAAATGAAATACTGAATTTATATTTATAAAAAGTGTGAAATAGGAGTAATCTCTATTTCAAGATTAAAGTTGGAAGGTGAAATTCTCTTTTCAACACTTATAAATGCCAGAAAATTATCCGGATAGGTATAATTATTTAGCGCAATTGACACCCGGCCTTAATGTGCAACCAATTTGGTTGGTAATGTTATACGGATTATGGGAATGAAAAGCTTGCTGATAATTTTATAGCGATGGTCTACGGACTTTTGATTTTCTATAAAGTAAAATCTCTTCCGAAAGTTGAGAACGGACAATAGATTATTTATTTTATTGAATTTCTTAACAAATAATTGGTAAAATTTACTGAAAATAGTACTAGATAGATATTAGTTTTATATGACTGGTCTTATTTAAATCAGTAAAGGACTATTCACAGTTATACTTGCGGTTGTTTGTTAAACGTTCTCGAGAGGTGGCGTAGTGAGAAAAAGCTTAAGATGAAAAGTTTGGAAATTGAAATTTCGTTATTTTAACTATATATAAACTTGTTTTCTTAATACATTTTGATGGGATAATTAATTCACGGCGGAAAAACGAAAACACTCAAATGTCATCGAGCAATTCGTGCGATTTGGTTTGTGTCGAGGTTTGTGTGCTGAGTGTGCCATACTGCCATCTGTTTGAAATAATTTGAAAAAGTCGTTATTTTTGCGCAGTTGCAATGTTTCTACAATGGATGGCACTGTGTTCTATGTAAAAAAAAAAATAGGAAAGGCGCGCAGAGGTTGACATCTCTTTCCTAATTTCGCCGCACTGAACCAAAAGGGCTAGTGCTTATGTTTGCTTAATTTTTCCTCGCAGGTTTGTATGAAACTGACATTTCACTAGCAGTCCATGTATAGTATGCCAATGGTTCGTTCGCTCCCATGTGAATGGTCCTTAAGTGTTCATGTGAATAGACTGTCAAAACTTGCGAATATTCGTTTGTCCGTAGGTAGTAGGTTGGTCTCATATGAATTGACATTTTATTGTTATTACTACATATTTATTAAAGAGTAAAATAAAAAGGGTATTCACTTAACGCGTAAAAGCCTAATAAACTGCGTAAACTGCAGAAATTTTCCACCTCCTAAATGAACTGTCAGATTTTGTATGGAGAATAGTTTACGCAGACGTCACAATTTTCCGCGACGATTTAGACTCGGAAATCTACCGTGGATAGTTACGCAAGTGCAAGTCACAAATTTCAAACAGTGGTATGAATTGTTTGTTTGATTCCAGATTTGCACTCAATTTACGCAATGACATTTCCGAGGGGTTTTCACTTAAAGCACCGCAGAAATTTATATACATTTACGAGCTGCATAAATTTATCAGATTGTGAATACCCATAAATTACAATTTAACTCACTTTTTACATGGGACCGCACACCCTGTGATAGAATTCGTTTATTATCTTGGAACTATATTAGCATTCCATCGAATTTTTGGAAGGTTCTAATCAGTTCCAGTCAAGCTGTTGAAAACTTGTTTACCTACTTATCTTTGTATAACAAATCTCCGATTTAATCTGTCAAGTAATTGTCAATTTTCTCAACTATGGTCTGCGCTGTATTATAATTTCAGTTTGTTTTTTTATTTATTTTTAATTCAAAAAAATACATTTTAATTTCGAATGCCATTAAATTGTGTGCGTGTTTTAGTCTTTAAATTATGGAAAATTGTTTAATGCCACATTGATATCGTTTATTTATTGGAATTAATAATACTCGCATCATTAATTATCATTCACTGACTAGGCGGCATGTTGGTCATAAGTTGATAACATGATATTGGTAAATCAAAAATAAAATTTAATAACTTCAAGTGGTCATTCTAAATGCATACATGTAGGCTGTTTATCTATCTTTACCTAAATGGAAAAAATAATACAGTCAGAAGGTGAATACGACCGAGCAAAAGAAGCTTCAACGTCGTCGTCAAAAATCGTCATAGACAATCAGTCAAACAATCTATCAAGTGATACTAGAAAACAAAGATGTTTCCCGGCGAAGCAATCAACTACTAAATGTGATGATCAAGTTACGAAACACTCTGGACCGGCTAAAACCAATTCATCAAGAAGATTTTACAATTTTAAATTGATTATGCTGCTCCAATACGGCAAAGAGGTGGTGGGCTTTCTTGCTATAATTCTTACCACGTATGCAACTCTATTAAACAAGTAGGATTAACATTATTTAAAACTAAAAACACCTTTATAATGTATTTTAAACGTTTACATTTTAGAGAACCAATAATCGGAGGGACAGTATCGCCAAGGCCGATTTTTGCAAAGGATTCCATTGTACAAGAATGGCCATATGGACATTTAATTGATGTTCAATCCAAAGTAGCAATGTCAGAGTTGTCGTTAATATTTTTCTACGCTCCCTGGTGTGCTGAAAGTTTATTTGCGAAAAAGGTTTATAACTCTGTCGCCAACTTGTACAGTAGAGAGGTAAGAATTGTACATAGATAAATATTTGTTTTGAGGGGAATTGCTGTTTTTTTTTTTTTGCAAAATACTGTTTGCTGATACGACCCATAGAGTTCCGCATAAACACTTATCTCACAGTTGACAGTTTATGGTCAAAAAGTAGACCAAAGTCGATTAAGTAGATCTTAAATCGTTATGAGCAGTATCAACAAACGGCGCTAAGCCTCTTATCTAGCGGCGTACCAAAACGGCTGCACCCAGTCTATATCAATGACATTGAACATTGATTGCGCCCTTAAACTTGACTTTGATCAGTAATATTCATATTGTTTTATTGGATACCAGACAATGGCGATATCATTATCGCGATTTCAAAATACAGATCTAGAAACACGTTTATTTATGTTTATCTTAAAAAAATACTATCATAAGAACTACAGACCCATGCCCCGGCCCAATATCGCAAGTAAGAACCTCTATTAAGGTGATTAACAACATTTTGGCACTATTTGTGAATTCTACAGATTCAAATATGTGGCTGGCTGGTTTGTAGATCCTCTTAGAGCAGCCGTAATTGCGTAAGGAAAGCCCATGTCATATGGAAAAGATTTTGTCTGATTGAAATGTAAGGAAGTCAATATTATCAGCTGCTTTTTCACCACGAAGGACCCGGAATATCCGTATCCCCTGGCACCCAACATACGGTATATTTGATTGATTTGTTTGCCATTTACAACTTTATTACGACTGACTTCCTGACTATTAGCCGCTTGGCTCTCAGAGTAGTTTGTGATTTTTTTGTCGACATAAGTGCATCTTTTCATGTGCTTTATTCATATCCTTCGCTGATAGATAATTCTTAAATGATTCTCCTAAATCCAAAGTTTCGATGAATATAACCTCGTAGGTACCAATATCCATTTAGACCCTCGGTGGTAGGGGGTTATCTCTAAAGAACTGAACGAAGGGTATGGACTGGTCACTTGATATATTTGCCTAGGTAAGCATCGGGCATAGGGTGTTTGTAGATTATGTTTAAAAGACGGTAAAACTTGCATTTTATTTGTTAGTGCCTATGACTCCTTCGAATTCAAAATGTTTCTTTAAATGATCTAGTGCTATGTCGAATTTATGAACGTTCTCCTTACAAGTTCGCGAATAAAATTTCGTCTCAAAATAGCTCTTGAAAATAATCGAAACACCCCTTCAAAGATACATCATTTTCTCTGCCTCGTAAATACAAAATTATATTAAAGTAACTATTTTCTTTTTCAGGCATATTTTGCTGCTGTTAATTGCTGGCAACCAAACAGTGGTTGTCGTACAAACTACGCCAATGTATATAAATGGCCTGTTCTCATGGCTTACATGCCAAATGGATTTTCCGTGCAGTATAATGGTGCTTGGAGCTATAACTCATTATCAACATTTCTTGATCGTCTACTGATGCCGATTGTGCGAATTTTTGACGCACAAAAACTAACGCAATTACGAATAGACAACGATGCCGTTGTACTTGGAGTGTTTAATTCACCCGAGTGCAGAGAGTATCAAATATTCTTCCAAACTGCCGTTAAATGGGTAGAAATAAATTCATTCCCAAATGTTAAATTTGCTGTGTATATAGGAGAGAAGACTTCAATGTTTTTACAGCCAGAAGAAGATATCCAACCGCCTGTGATAAAATTGTTCACCACAAATGATACAATAGTGAGAAACTCGAAACTCGAAACTCGGGCAGAAAACTCATAATTTGTTAAAACATTTTCAGGTCTATACCAACACCAAATGGGTCTCGAAAAAGATAATTAATATGTTAAGGCAAAACTTAGTTAAATCAAATATTTGGATGCATCTGTCGAGTACGAAATCGTCTGCGATAAGTGCGCATTTGCATCGGGGGCCAGTGGTACTAATGTTCACACCAAGAATATCGTCCAACTATCATTACTTTATCGTAAGCCAATGAAGTATTAAAGCGGTAGCTATGATGATATTAATAATTGAATTCTTTTCAGATGAAACAACTGATTTACTCGTACACCCGTTATCATCAGGGTCTAAACAACACCGTCTTGGATGAGTACATTACATATATTAAAAAAGGTATTACCGAAGGATAACATTCCGAAGTACACTCTAAATTCCCGATTCTTCTTCTTTTCTGTAGAATATCCGGTGAAGTTGAGGAAACTAAATCAGTTCTGTGAATTTGCAAGGCAATTGCATTATCTCGATATTGAAACGGCACTGTACGATGTTGGAGTGTGGGAAGATCGATTGTTTTCATTGGGCATACAAACAGTTAATGCCTCGAAATATGTGGCAAGCAATCCTAATCTTATTGTCGAAGGAAATGATTGCGGCTATAACTTTTGTGATGCCGAATTGATGAGACAATATGTACTACAAAAATATGGCTCAAAGTTTAATTTCGATATGTTGGATCATCGTAGTCCTTTGGAAATTCTAAGAAGTCACCTGCAAAAGAAATGTATTCACCTGGAAAAGATACCGCAAAGGATATTGCAAAAAACCATCATTGAACCTGTTGTAAGTATCAAATGCATGTAAAGTAATAGATCTCAACTTATTTGTTCCATAATGAATTGTTTTCTGGGTCAAAATGTTTCTCCTCGGATACTTGGGTTTCTCGCCTCAATATCTCCTGTTAATTTCATAAGTTACCCTCTCCTTCCACGTGCCGCCGCCGTTGGTTAGTCCCTGGAAATACCAGAATTTCTTATTGTGATTGTTTTTCTCGTTGGATTCTTTTTTGTTCTACTTGCCGTTCTAACAGCACGATTCCACTTCTTGCAGTTGATCTTGCAGAGACGATTTTTTCTGCAAAGTATGGAGATACCTTGTTGTAGGCAAGGTAAAAATGCGGATATTTCAGACGCCATAACAACGAGGAAATACTGTGAAAGATTTAACGTTGAACTGCTACAAACGCAGCAAACCGCCAGAACCTTTGCCAATCGCGTCTCCCTCAACCTCTCGAGAAGTCCTATGCAGCCAGCCTCAAGTGCTAAAGACCAGTGGCATCGATGCCAAGAAGCCATCAGAAAAGCCGCAACAGATTCACAAAACCACCCTCATGAAACCCCTGGTTTGATGAAGCGTGCCGAGTGGACGAGACCAGCTCGTGAGCTCTACGAGCAAAAGAGGAGAAAAGAACACCGGCAAAAAGCATGAAAAGAGTGCGATCGAAAAAATAGAGAGGTGCTACTCCAGGAACAATGTTCCGCTGTTTAAGAATCAAGTCAAGTCCACAACCGAATAAATATTCACACTACAGTAGATCCTGGAGAAAACTCAAGAACTCCAAATCGATACCCACCATCTGTTTATCGACTTAAAGGCCGCATATGACAGCATTTAGAGACGAGTTGTATAGAGCCATGTATAGTTTGGCATCCCTACCGATACCTTTGATGTCAAAAAAGGATTTAGACAAGGTGATGCGCTGTCATGTGACTTTTTCAACATCATTCTTGAGAAAATTGTGCGTCTCAAGCAAACACCAGTGGCACAATTTTCCAAAAGTCTGTGCAACTATGCAAGTAGTGACGCTGACGACATTGAGTGAGTTACACTTGCCAATCGCTCTTTCTTTGGCCTAAAAAGGCAATTAATTAGTACGGCCTTGTCGAGAAACGCCAAAGGAGACTCTATATAAGACCCTCATCATCTCAGTCCTGCATAATCATGGACATTATCATACCAATCATTTTGGGTATCGTATGTGCTACTTTTCGTAGGGCATACACTTTCGCATAAGAGCTTATGTGGAATGTCGGAATTTATTCTCTTTTTAGCTTAGAGTAACATACTTATAAATATCTTTTACCTTTCACTCCATATTATTATAGAACCCGTCAATGATGCCGCCACCAGAATACTTACACAATCGAACTTTAACATTTTTGATGCTGGACAGTACACTATATGCTGATTACTTGCGCGATTTCATCGGTGAATTTGGAATCAAACAATATCCATCGCTATCGCCTGCACTCTTCATCGTAGATAATAATGTAACTTGCGACTTATTTCATCATATACTTTGCATTAATTTTCTTGTCCTCTTTGAAGGGAGAATCACTTTACATGCAAAAGCGTCCGATATCTACTAGAAGTGCAATGGAATTTTTGAGCGATTTTCACAAGGGAACACTTCGCCGTCATTTGCGATCATCAACGATACCAGAAAATCTCAATCCTCTAACGAATAATAATTATATAAGCATCAAAGAAATCAATTCTCAGGAGTTCGCCAAAGTGATACATTGGACAAATGTAGTGAGTACTCGGATTTAAATATTTACATTGTAGATTTTTAACATTTGTTTTTTTTTTTTTTTTTTGCAGACATCGATATTACTTTTTTATTCACCGGAATGCTCCTCGTGCTTTGTTATGTCGCAGACACTGCTACAGGTTTCAAATGTTTTGAAATTTAGGAATGTGCAATTTTATCGAATGGATGGCAGCACTAATGACGTCAGCTGGCAATACACAATGGACAAATATCCAACGTTGATTGTATTTCCACAGAATAAGTGAGTTTTTAATATTTTGTATTTATAATTTCAAGGAAATCAAGAGATTTCAATTTAGTTGTCTCAGACCTACGGGCAATCCGGATAAGGTCAAATGATTCATTAACTATTTTCGACAGCTCAGTTTTCTTTGCAAGTGGACTTCTTTGTCTGCAAGTCTGTGTTCTATATTTTGAGATAAATAAAAAAAACTGTAAGAAAACAATTCTTTAGCTAAGAATGGACCAAATCCCAATCAACCTTCCAACTCCAGTTCATTGAGATCGGCAATATTGGCCGCACTGCGTAGTTTATGTTTCGTTTAGTGATTAAATGAAACTCGTTCATAATTCAAATCAATTCACGCCCCTTTGTTCAATTTTGACCAATCTTCATAGGAACACTCCCCGGCCAGGGGAAAGTGGCCAGAAAAAACTATAGGCCGAGCATTAGAAGTGATAACTCTGTTGCTACCTGCGAATTTCTTTTGGAACAGATTTATGCATATTTCCTAGTAAAAGGTCCTGAAAGTGACTGAAGCAGTATAATTTCATTAAGTTAGCACCTACTTGTGGTGGGTTGTCTTCGGGTAATGACGGAGGGTGACCGTAGCAGTCTGCCCCCGTCTATTGCCTACGACAAGCCATCACTACTTGGCCAAATAGCCAATAGAAGAATTGCCTACTGGAAAAGGATGGATGGTAACCGTATCATTTTGCCCACTACTTATTTCCTTTGACAATCTGTCCACAAGACGGAGACTAGTGCTGAGCAGAATGGCTTGATTGATGCACTCCACCCTACTGCTGGGTACCGAAAGAGAGGTCGCGGTTTGTGTCTGCTGTTTTTGTTGGCGATAGCAGTGTCGCCATAATATATATCGCAGTTTTTCATCTTCTTTTTGTTCGAACTATCCCATCGCACTTCTTGGATGACGGTTAGGTCTGCTTTATAGCAGTTCAGGGCTTTCGCTAGCTGTTCGGCTGTACGCAGTCTGTTAAGGGATCTAACATTCCACGTTCAGATCCAAAATTCGTTGTCCTCGTGTTTCGTTTGGCAGGTTCGTCAACAGTAAAATCATCCGTATCCTAGGCTTGCTCTTGCTTTGTAACTATGCGAGTTTTACGCAGTCGCGCAGTAACCCCGGCGTACAACCCCCCAACCCTTAGGCCAGGCGCTTTGTTGGACCCCTTAGATCTTAAGACGAAAGGGGACGGATATGACATCGATCAGTAGCCCATTTCGGGGCTGAGGGCTACCGTTGGCCCATGAAGGGTTCATCCGCCACCTATCTCTGTTTCAGCAGCCTGACTAGCGCTGAGAATTCCTTATTGACCTCAGCTCCTAGTATTTCGAAGTAGCTCAAATAAGGTAACTGTCATGTTGGCGACACTGTTGATCCATCCATTGAATTCATCCCCCGTACGTTCTCTTTCTGTCATGGGGCTCATGTTAAGAATTCTGAGACACGATCAGTCTTTCCGACAGAGTATTATAGTGTTGTTTTTTTCTTCGTGTTCAAAACTCGCGCTTATAAGTTCAGCAAGTCAAGCTCGGGTGACTGAGACCAGTGGTTACCACAGGGAGGTAAAATAAGCACAATTGATTTGTATGAAAAAGTTGGTTGGCACCGCCTACCCTATTCATACATACCCAACAGCCTGGTTGCGGCCGGTTAATCTTTAAAAAAAGACGAAGGGTGACCCAAGCAGTCTAACCCTCTCTTGTAGTTTCTGACTGTCCCCTCGGGTACAGCAACTGCTCCACAGCTTGACGTCGAAAAGGCGGCAATTTGTCTTTGGGAAAGACAGAGGGTAAAACAGTCTACCCCCGCCTATTGCCCCTGACAGTTAAGTCTGTGAGAAGGGAGAGGCTGGTGTCGAGGAAAAATAGTATATATATTATATACAAAATAATAATGTTGATTTTTTTCGATTTCCGTCTTGTTTGCATAATGTTTACACGAATGTTTTGCTTCATGTAACCTTGAAAAAGCGTTCTCGTTTCGTTTGCGAGAAAACGACAAGAAAACAAAAACTATTATCTAACTCGAAAAAAGAAAAATACTTTCACAATTTGTGTTGGCCTCGACTCCAGTAATGCGTTTCGCCCCGATGACGACCACCACATCTGAAACAGTGCGTCTAGATCAGATGTGGTGGTCGTCTACTGATGAGCCCACCCACCACATTGGGGCGAAACGCATTACTGGAGTCGAGGCCAACACAAATTGTGATAACAATCGTATACTCCAACGTTATTCAACTCATAAATATGTTTATGATTGAAAGTAGTTTAGAAAAATACTTTCTTTTCGCGCGAAATGAAACCATCGACAATTTTTTCATTAACGTTTTTCATACCTAACCATTCCTAACAACAAATAAGGTGTCAAAAATAAGAGACATTCGACCTGTTCGTCTTCAATATGGCGACATCTTGTACATTGCCGCAATTTTTTATATTTTTCAAATAAACGACGACGTAAATATAAATGTCAGAATTGTTTTACTATTCCAGGACAGCGGACACATATGTTTTCCCGTCAACATTAAAGATAAATGTTAAAAACGTCTTTGGTTTTATTGTATCCAAATTGAAGTCAGAACAACGATTGAAATCGTTCATAAATGCGTGTATATTAACAAAGGTAAGTCTTTTCTATTTCGAAGCAAAAGCTTAAGGGTCAAATTGAATTCCTATTTACAGGTGAGAGTTCCCTTTCAAAGTTGCGCTCGTCAAGTCCGTGTAACGATAGAAAATGAAATAAATCGTTATCTGCTGCGGTGGAATCGTTCACCCAGTCAGAGAACGTTTATTCTTAACCGATTAAGCATGTTAAAGAAAGTCTATCTGGAAGTGATGCGAGCCAAAAAAGGACCCGACTTAGAAGCAATTTTACGAAGTTTTGATATTTGAAAGCGGAGACTATTAATACATTTGCTGAATTGTATCTTATTGTTAAGGAATAAACAAATAATGAATTCAAATTTATATGGTTTTATGTATTGTTGTGGTATATTGGGCTTTAGGTCAATTATAAATAAAAAAGTTTTTTTTTATTTTTTCCACGACGTTTCGTCCATGTCAGTGGACATTCAGGTGAAATGAATAAAAATATTACATTTATATTTTACATCAAAAAACAGTATTGCAAACGAGCACTTAAAAAGTGAGACTGGCACGTAAATGCAAGAGACAAACAACGGAACGTGAAACAGATGTTGTTGACATTTTAATTTTTAGGGAGCTTTTCGCACTCTCTTCTTTAGAAGATGTTTGTAGTTTGGACTGACATTCTCCATGTCGGTGCGTCTGTTCATCGTTTTGTCCGTGTTTATGATATGTAATGTTTCTATTATCAGTATCTTATTTTTATACTCTTCGCGTTGCAGCGAAGACGTCTTTATAGTTGGGGGCGTGGATGAGACCGATTCAATATGTTGCCAATGATGTTTTTTGTGAGGCGTTACTTTTTTAAGTCTGCTTTGTGTCCAGTCAGTCTATTTTTGAGTTTTTGCTTTGTTGTCCCTATGTATATTTGGTCACACTCCTGGTTGATCTTTCCTTTGCTACTTATTTGGTAAACTACATCGGAGTGTTCCATTTTGTCTGCCTTTGTTTTTAGTCTGGTGTATAATTATGAAGCAGTATTTGTTGATCTCATTGCAATTTTGAAAGTGTTCGTGTCCATTAATTTGGCATTTTTGAACTGGTCCGCAATTTGTTTTATATAGCAAGAGTATTAAAAGATCTTACCATTCACAAATCCGCTGGTCCAGATAGTATATGCACCATAATTCTGAAGAGGTGTTCTTCAACGCTGGCAAAACCACTACTGCGTAAGCTTTTCCACTTGTCCTACTCTTCTTGACTCTTTCCGAGTAGATCGAAATTTGCATTTGTCCAGCTCGTTCCTAAAAAAGGCGATTCTTCTTCACCCACCAACTGCCGACCCATTGCGCTAACGTCCATTCTTTCCAAGGTCATGGAAACGCTGATAAACCGTCAGCTTATGAAATATCTTGAATCACGAAAAGTTCTCAATGACCGGCAATACGGTTTTCGTGGCAGCAGGTCCACTGGTGATTTGATGACTTATCTCACCGAAAAGTAGAACCAATCTCTCCACCACTCTGGTGAAACGAAGATTGTAGCGCTTGATATTTCGAAAGCATTTGACAGAGTTCGGCGCCAAGCTCTTTTGTCGAAAATGCGTGCCTATGGGATCGACGCGTCTCTTCTTCAATGGATTAGAAACTACCATTCTAGCCGTTCAATTCAAGTTTTTTTTGGACGGTTTCAAGTCTGCAATTCACTATTTAACTGCTGGTGTTCCCCAAGGCTCTGTTTTGTCTCCGACATTCTTTCTAATTTTCATCAATGATCTCTTGTACTGTTACTTCTAATCCAATACATACTTTCGCTGATGATAGCACCCTCAGTCGTTCCCTGATTCACGTCCCTGCTAAGCACATTAAATTCCGATCTTGGCAGCATTATAAAATGGGGTACAATCAATAGAGTGTGATTTAATGCTTCCAAAACACAATGCTGCCTTCTATCATTAAAGCGAAACCTGAACCCTCACCCATTATCCATGAATGGGACTTGCATCGACGAAACCGAACGACTTTCCATACTTGGTATGTGTGTCTACGACAAACTCCGTTGGAATGACCACATAATACGAAGTCGCCAAAAACGCTGCGAAATGTCTAGGTTTCTTAAATCGATGTAAGAAGTACTTTACACCCTCCGACTTAGCTTCAATATACAAGGCCTTTATTCGGCCTAAGGTTGAGTACAACGCTCATATCTGGTCTGGTGCACCAAAAACTTCATTGCACCTACTAGACAGAATCCAAAAGCGCGCGATAAAACTTATAGGCGATAGAAATATAGCGGAGTCTATTGACCCGCTCGAACATCACAGAAATGTTTCTTGCATTTCCTTGTTTTATCGATATTTTCACCACCAATGCTCTGATGAAATAGCTAACTGCATTCCGTCCCTTCAACAATTCTCTCGCAACACTCGTCACACATGGAATGCGCATCAGTTCACCCTTAAGCCTACCTTCGGACGTACTGTAAAATATAGAGATTGTGTATACCGGTGTTCGACACCAAACATATGTGTTCAGCTACACATCTCAGAATCGAAGATGCGGTACAAGCTCTTATATAGAGAGACAACAGATGTTACTCTCTGGCACATAATTGACTTGTGTGGTCATGTTCTAAGCATAGGTCACCACAGAGATTCTTTTGTAAGTCGAACAACACGCATGTGGAATGCATTGCCTCACGCGGTTTTCCCCTCTCACTACAATCCACAATTGTTTAGAACCAATGTGAACCTCTTCACTTTACTCCCTATTAACCCTTCCAATTGTATTTTTCTCTTTCATTAGTATGAAAGCTCTGGATGGAGCTGAGGAATATTTGGAAGCTCTTTTACCAGCGGGTATTAATTCCTGGTGAAGCATACGAAAATATTGATTTGGAGTGTTTTCTTTATTGTGGTTTGCGAGGCTGATGTCGATCTTGAGGAGAGGCTTCGATAAATTTCTAAAGGAATGCAACCATCTGCAGATACAAGCGTTACTTTGTTGCTTAGAGAGGAAATAGAGTTTTTCCTGTTGTGTTTTTTCCTTGGTAGAGTTAGAATTGAATTGAAATTGAGGTTACTGCTCGTTTTTGTCCCAGTCTGTTATGATAGATTTGTAACCAGCTTTAGCGGGTGTTGTTCTAAGTATTCCTGTAGATGTTCGGTAGCATTCATTCATGGCTACATCAATGTTGTCCAAGTTTTTCTTCGATGTTCACATAAAGAGACTAATGCCATGCTGGAGAGTGCCCTCGACTAGAGTTTTTGGATATTTTTTTTTTTTAAGGGCCGTTTCTATATGTGGGTGGGCGCAGTAGCGCAGTGGTTAGTGTGCTGGACTACTGTGCGAGGGATCCCAGGTTCGATCCCCGGAAAAACACAAATTACATCTTAAGGTTTTTTCCACTGCGCCACCTCTCGCGAACGTCTGACAAACATCCGAGAGTATGACTGTCATGAAAAAGCTTCTCAATTCAGCCGTTCGGACTCGGCATAAAATTGTAGGTCCCTTCCATTCGTCCCAAAAATAGACTCACACAAAACGAATGGTTGCGAGAAGCTAGGCCTTGGGTGTCACCCGCCTGTTGCGCCACCTATTTATTTTTTTTTTTTCTATAAGTATGTGGACCTTTGCCACGGGAACATACCACTTTTAGGGCGTTATTTTGATTTCTTAACCGGTTAATGGTGTTTTTTATATGGTGATCCCATTTCAGATTGCCACTGAAAAGTACACCGAGGACTTTAAGTTCTTTTTTGAGTGTGATTGGGCATCAATCGGCGGTCTTGACAGACAATTTTGGTGGCTACACGAGTTGCAAAGTACAAGTTGGGGCTGGCGTACATTTATTTTTCCGTCAAAGGTGAAGTGCCTCTATTTTAGAAGGAGAAACAACTCCACCGATTTTTTTAGGTGCAAGTATAAATGGTAGCATCCGCCGATATATCTAGCATTGGCATGGGTTGGGTCTCCAGAGACTCTTCATGAAGATGCTATCTACGTATACTCCAAAGAAATCTAAACTGTGTTGTGGTTGGGTAACTTTCTAGAATTACATTGTCTGGTCACACAGTCCTTCGCACATTGCTTTGTAGAAAATATTGCAATAAAAAAAACGACAACAAATTCATCGTTCTGCATAGTTTGTTTATTATTACACACAAACATTTCAATTCAAAAATTGAGTAACTTAACATTATTTTGTTTACTACAACCTACTTAATATTTGTGAAAACAAAGCTGAACAAGTTAGTTTGCACTTTGCCACTAAGAAATGTCGCATATTTAATGTTATTAAATTTTGTCTAAATTCAACTCAAAATCAAAAAAGCATACTCACAATTCAAAGAGTCAGTTTTGTCACTTAGGCCGTGTGTCAATTACATTATTTAATTTGTTGCAAAAATAATTTTCTGACATCTGCATAGTGTTGTAGTATTGTCAAATGTAATTTCTTAAATTTTACTTGGGTATCATTTTTGACAAATTTTCTCACTCAAACTAATAAATAATTAGTAAACGCTATTGAGACGATACAAAACAAAAAAACATACTTCTCTTATAATAATGCCAACAAATATGAATCTGTCAAGCCAACTAAAAACCTATAGTAAAAAAAAAAAGTGAGAAAAAAAACCAATTTTGGTACGTGTATGCAAGTGCAAAAATGTATTTTTTGTTTTCAATAAAAGTAGGTATGTATTAATATTCATGTTATGTATAGTAATAAAAGAAAAATGATATATTCTCACGATGCTTACACGAAGTAAAACTGTGCCGTAAATTTGATCTCGATTGCTATGTGAATCGTTTACAACGATCATTTTTGAAAACTCGATTTTCGAGACTTCTTCGCTATAAGCGATTTCTACAGTAGCTGAGCTCTATTGTAAATTTCACCTAATTACAATTAAAGCTATTGGCTGTGCAGAAAATGATGAGAAAAATATTTTTATTAAAAAAAAAAAAAAAAAAAATTAAACACATTGTTGTGATATTTTGACAACTGCTAGATTGACAGTTTATAATAATTCCAGCGTAATCAAACTTTAATATCCATCTTCTTCCATTGAAAAGTCTGAACTGTCTGCGCCGTGGAATGAACTGAAAAATAAAAGAAAATAAAATTGTATGTAAGTACTCGCATGCACTTCAATCGGAGGAAGCATCTCAGTCTTGAAAAAGTGGCGCCCAACGAAAGGACCCATATCAAATGTGTGAACGAAGAAACGCATCGCTAAATTGATGATGATAAAGTTAGTGTTCACTGGAACAAAGTTTGATAAACGGGCGCGTCAACGAAAAAAGCATCAAAGATACAGGGTGGCGCACGAATCGTGCTACAAAAACAAAACGTAATCGGCCCTAGCGAGGTATCCGTCGGAACGGAAAATTCTCCGATTTTATACGAATCGGAGGATTCTTGCTTCGAGGTATACAGCTTTTCGGAACTTTTTTCCGACAAATATGCAACGCACACTGGCGTTTTGTGTTTCATTGCGATCAAGTGCGTTTTTACTGATATTTTTGACAGCTTCATACGAATTTTCTTCCGATACGCTCCGACAGGAATTTGTTGCGGAATTTGTTTACGATTTGCAGTGAAGTGTTGATAAATGAAAATAATAAAGAAAAAACATTTTAGCAAAGTAATTGGTTGTATTTGTTGCTTGCATTTGTTTGTCCAGGACAAAAACGAAAGGAAAAAAACAAGAATTAAATAGGAAAACCCCGTTGTACCACGAAACAATATCATGTCAAATAATGCGTCGTCGCATTTTAATTATTCTTTCCGAATGCGTATACCTCGAATGTAATTTGAAGAATTTTCCGTTCCGAGGGATACCTCGCTAGGGCCGATTAACTTTTTTTCTGAGTGAGTAATTGGGGTTTTTATTTATTATTTGGCAGGTTACTATTTAGATTTATTAAAATGAATGCTTGGGATACCGAAAAGAGAATTTGGATAGTGCAGCGGTACCATGCTTTGCAGTCCTTCCAAAAGGAATTTAGGCGGGAGTTTGGCGGCACTCCCCCGAGTAGATGGACCATTATGAGGCTGGTAAACATGTTTGCCCAATCTGGAAGCATCGCACGAAGACGATACCATCTACATCCCTATGTTTGGGTTCAAGATACAATCGCGGCTGTAGCATCGTCCATTCAGGCAAATCCAAGCGTTTCGACTCGAAACTTATCGGCGCAAATTGGAATTAAAAAACGGTCATTACAACGGATAATTCATGGTGATTTAAGGAAGCAAGTTTAACCCTCTGTATTTTCCTATTCGCCTGGAATTTTGCCAAAAAATGTTTGCAAATTAATATCGAGAAACTCCACTTTCCGCTGATCCCCATGGTCATCTGACCTCCCGACTATGTACGGCTTCAAATCGTTTTCTCTCATCGGCCAAGCTCCCGCAGTGTTCTTGAATTTAAATTATATGGCTACCCTTACTTCATTTTGGTCAGGTTGACGAGAGTCTTGTCTATTATCGTCAATGCTGAAGAGCAGGCAGAGAGATCTTCTCGTCATCGCTATTTAAGTCTGCCGAGGTACTTCCAAATTTTCAACTCTACAGCGATGCTCTCTTGTAGGTAGGCGGCTTCGGTTCGTGTTTTGTAAGTTTATTATTTAAAAACTGTCGAATTTCATTTTGTTTCGATTTTTGATCTTCGGAAAAGCTTGCACTCTTCTTTTCTCTTCTGAGAACGAGTGTATTAAGCTGCTTTTCTGTCGGCTATGGGCGCAGTGGCTCAGTGGTTAGTGTGCTGGACTACTGTGCGAGGGGTCTCAGGTTCGATCCCTGGAAAAACACAAATTTCCTCTTAAGGTTTTTTCCACTGCGCCAGCTCTCGCGAATGTTCTAAAACATGTACATACTTGTAATGTACATACAACATGCTCTAAAAAAACATGTACATACTTGTAACGAAAACAAGTTTCTTAGAGAGATGTTAGGCGCCATTTTCATAGATTATACACTCCAAATTGCATGCAAACAGTACAAATATACTTACTTAATAGCGCGACAGGTGAAGAATACGATTCGCTTCAATTTTTTATTATAGAAAAAATAATTGAAGGACCACAAACAGCCAGGTTCACCAAAGGGATCTGAGCTCAAATCCGGATTGTAGCTGTAAATGTCACATTCGGATAAATTGATCTCATCGTCAATTGCTGACCATAAGGACTGTCGAAGTAGTTGATATTGATCACCAGCGAGTGCAGACAAATTTGAATGCACTGAATTCATGACCCAATGACAGGATGGTTCCTTGCTGAACTCATGCGACTGAAAGAAGAAAATTGAAAATTTAAAGCAATTTAGTACCGACACATTATGTATTTGTTTTATAAGCTTAAAAAAAATATTTCTATAATCTTAATAAATGGTATGGCAGGCAGGGAAATATATATGTATGTACATTATATTAAAAGATTGTTAATAAAGAGAAAAAGAAAGTTAACGAACGATGTAACAATACCGTCAAAGACGCAAGCGATGCACGGTTTCAGCACATGTTTGGTTAAGGCGAAGAAAAATCGGAAAGCGAAAGTGAAACCAATTCTTCTATCGACATGAGGAGGTCACCAGCTTAACTTCGTTCATAGTGACTTTTAAAAAGCAGAGTTTGGTAAAGCATTCCACATTCGCATTCGTGCTGTACGGCTTATGAATGAATCTCTATATTTCATAGTACGACCGAAAATGGGATGAATGGTAAACTGATGAGCATTCCTAAGATATTTGCGAGTCGCACCAGCAATTCAGAATATTGCTGGATCCCAACAATCGCGGAACACATACGAGTGTGGCACCTCAACTATGTAAAGGGCTTTTCAACAGGGACGCTACAAAAGTAGAGCGACAGGGACAGCAAACGACGCCGAATTTCTTGCCGCTCTTTTGACATTTCTCTTCAGTAAGGTTTGCCATTTCATGATGGAAAGATATACGAGCCAACAACGAGTCGAAATTATTAAAATTTACTACCGAAATTCGAAGTTAAGAGCGCTACGTCCAATTTATGGTCGTCATAATCGTCCTAGCAGATCAACAATTGAGCGTCTAGTGGAAAAATTTGAATCCACAGGCACAGTACAAAATGTTTCCGTGCCAGTGAGACAAATAAGTGCCCGTAGTGTCGAGAATGTGCATTGCTGCCGCTGAGGCTTCAGTTGAAGAAAGCCCAAATGTCTCTCACACGTCGTTCTCAAGCGTTGGGCATCTCTGTGACGTCGTTGTGGTGAATTTTGCGAAAAGATCTTGGCCTACATCCTTACAAGATTAAATTGACGCAAGAACTGAAGCCGCTTGACCGTGAATTGGGGTGAGCAACAACTTGAAAATGATTCGGATTTTCATCGAAAAATCATCTTCAGCGATGAGGCTCATTTCTGGCTGAATGGCTTCGTTAATAAACAAAATATGCGGTATTGGTCAGGCAGCAATCCACACGTACTCCATGAGTCATCATTGCATCCCGAAAAAATTACGGTTTGGTGTGGTTTATGGGCCGGCGGCGTCATTGTGCCGTACTTCTTCCGTGATGATCAAGACCGGCACGTTACTGTGAATGGGAATCGCTACCGTTCAATGATAACCGAATATTTTTGGCCACAATTGAATGATATGGACTTGGAGAACATGTTGTTCCAACAGGACGGCGCCACAAGCCACACAGCGAATGTCACAATCAATTTATTGGAAACTAAGTTTGGAGAACGTGTTATCTCACGAAATGGTCCAGTCGCTTGGCCGCCTCAGTCGTGCGATTTGACGCCGTTAGACTATTTCCTGTGGGGCTACGTCAAGTCTATGGTCTATGCCAACAAGCCAGCGACGATTGATGAACTTCGTACGAATATCGAACGTGAAATAGCAGCAGTATCGGCCGTTTTATGCTTGAAAACCTGCCTGCGGGCCCAGGATTTTTCATGGATTGGTGCTGTACAAAATCAAAGGAGCGCCATTAACGCACGCATACTTGAAAAATTCTGGGCCATGGTATAGCATAAAAAATTATTGCCGCCATTGATTCCTCGTTGAATTTCGTCCTCCAAAGCCCATCGAAGCAAACAGAACCAAAGAAAAATCTTTTTCTCGAACGGACTGATGACATATCTTTATACGATTAAGACAAAGTCGAAGTTTTAGCGCTATAAATCGAAACTGGGTTGATCAAGGTCTTATATAGAATCTCATTCGTTGTTCGGTATATGGCTCTACCACTCAATTGCCTTTTTATTCCAAAGAAACATCGGTTGACAAGAGTTATTCTTCAGTTAGTTAGTTTTGAGATGTTATTATCAGAGTTTATAGCAGAACCGATGTAGACAAAGTCAAAAATATAGCTGTCGATTATAGCAGACTCGGTACGACCTGGGGGTCGATTCTGGTTCTGCGAAAGAGTGAATCGAATAAATCGTTTTCACATTCGCTTTCACGCATTGTTTTCATTTTTTCGATTCACTTTGTAATAAAATGCGATTCTCGTTCAATAAGTGAAAATGCTGTGGTGAATTCAATATCGGCCACAGTGGTGATTAAATTAAATTTTGGAATAAAATGCCAGACTTTTTATCGAAATAAGGCGAAGAAATGTGCAGAGGTTTGAAATTTATTTGTTATTAATGTGCTGAATAATAGAACACATTTTAAAAATAGTTTTCTAGAAAAGAAATGGTGATTATAAGGCCTCGTCTAAATAGAACAAAAATCCTTTTGAAGCGATAATGGAGAACACTTCATATAGAATTTTATCGCTTCCTAAACATCTAAAAAAAAAACATAAAACCTTAAAACGTCATCAAAAATACTATAGCTCTTCCATAGCGAAGTGCTATGACGCTATGAGCATGTTTTTTTACTGAGGGAAGTTTTCAATAAGCTATTGGTCAGGAGGATAATGTGGCTTTCTTACGTTTTGTACCAATATACAAAAACAATAAAAGCTCGGTGAAATAGGTTTTTTAAATTTGAACATGTAATTTCCAAATTTATTTCTAAAAAAATCATTAAATACTCCTTTTGAATTGATGTGACGCTTTTTCCCTTATTTTTTTATTGGAATCTCCATTTTCACTCTTTCACTGATCTATTCACTTACAAATGAGCGCGTGAAAAGAAATTATTCATATGAACATTTTTGACGTTTGGTTTCACCTTTTCATAGAACGAGAATCGAATTTGCGGTGAAAGAGTGAAAATATTTTCATTTCACTTTTTCGCCGAACCAGAATCGACTCCCTGAATAAAATAATCACTTACGACAAAATGTTAGGACTCTATTTCCTTCTCAAGAAAGTAGGCACAGATGGTTAGTCAAGCAAACCAAGAATTATTCGAAATACATAATGTAAGGTACCGTTTTTTTTAGAAGCCGACCTGGGTCCTGTAAAACAACGCGACAAGTCCTACAACTACTTGTCGCGTTGTTTTACAGGCCCCAAGTGAATTTCGTTAACTTGTCAAAAATTCTGTAACACAAAACGACAACTCCGTGACCACTTTGACAACTGTCGCGATGAAAGATGACAAGTGGGATATTATATAATTTCCCTCTTTTTGTAACAGAACACGACAAGTGTCGGGAAACACTTGTAGAACTATGGTTCGATGAGGACAGATGATTTGAATATTGTCAAAAGCTGACAAGTGCATTTTTAATGAAATATCCTAATGCCTAACATTTATTTTGTGTAATTAACGTATTAATTCTAATGTCACTTATTTAATTAGTACTTACAATTGCTCGTTTCTTATCATTTTGCTAAAATACATCCCTAATTATACGTCCAATTCTTATTTTGCGGAACTACGTTTAGGCTTTTTGGCAGGCTGTGTATTTCCTTCCATTTGAACATTTACTTTCTTTTGTTAGGGCATAATATAGAAAGCACCAAAAAGGCTATATTTTCCTCTCTTATTTTAGTTAAAATAGATTTTCTGTTTTGCCATCTTCTCCTGTAAAACACTTGTCGAAGAATGCCGACAAGTCAGGGAAATTTAATTCTTTTGACAAATGCAACAGTTTACGTTATGTTACAGAATTAATTTGTACTTGTCGGACAAGTGAATTTAGACTTGTCGACTTGTCACGTTGTGTTACAGGCCCCAGCTGATTAGTTCAATGAACTAGCCACAAAATACCAAATAAGTATTTAATTTTTGAAAAATTGAAAAATTACACAACAAAAACAGTGGTCATCTAAATGTAGACTTATAAAATTTGAAAATGCGTCACACAAATTGGATATATTCCACTGAGGGCTGATATTATAATGACCTAAGTGTAGTCTGGAGTGTGTTGCAAGGGAAGAGGAATTCTAATCGATAAACAAATATGTTATGTAAGCAATTTGGATGGGTTGGAGAAACAAATAATGTCCGAGTCTGATAAATATTTTGTTTATTTGTTTATATTCTTCAAACAAGCATTGGTAATATGCCAAATTTGTTTGTGTTTTAAAAATATATAATACTGTCCAGCCGCACAATTTAAGAGATGTCAAACAACTAAAAGACTGGCTAATTTTAGAACAGAAACAAACAATACCAATACATAATCATGTGTTCTATGCATACTTATAAATGCTTTCAGTTGACTTTCAAACTAGATGCACATAAAAAAAAAAAATTATAGCTATTTCAAACGAATAAGTTGGACACAATTGGTAACAATTTTGTTAGCAGTAGCTAAGCATTGCCTTATTTATTATTATTACAATAATAAATTGTTGTCTATGTTGAGACGTTGAGAGTTCCAAACAAGTTACGAACGAACGTGACAGTCGCTTCAGTATTCTTTACAAAACTATTAATATGAACCCGCTAATTGAATTAACTACTATAAGGTTGATCAATGTAGGCCGGTTAATATTCCAATGTACAAAAACAACTGATGACAGTGAAAGTAAAAAAAAAAAACGTAAAACTTACCTTTTGACCATCGGTTAGAGTTTAATAAAAATGTTAATAAATGTAGGTACTAAATTATTATGTAAAAGTTAAAATTACCTTTGCATCGGAAAAGTCATAGTCTGGCTCAAATGCAGCGTTGAGCGTTGCAATCAAATAGAAGAGTGACTTCCTTGAGATTGTGTCACACAGTATAATACCTTCATCTCCAGATTGGCTGTTACGATTGAAGTTCGGCGATAAATCGGCCAATGTTTGTGGCGGTGATAGCGCCTGCAAATCATGCGGTCCAATGCCATGAATCTCCGAAGTAAAACGTTTGTATAAAGCCTTATCCGCGGCTACCATTTTACAGGAATAGCTTTCGATGCGCCCAAAAATGGTGCTATCCCCAGTTTGAATCGACAGTGCATTGTTGATTGCTTCAAAACGCGAACTCTCGAGTAATTTCATTTTACGTTTGTACTTTTTTTTTCAAATTTATTTCTCAAAACAAAAAAGAAAAACAAACAAAAACCAAAAAAAAACCGCGACTAAAATAGTCTCTATTCAAGTTCTTTTGCTCGGTTATTTATTATCTATTTATTTTGTGTTATTATGCAAACAAAAATTGAATATTACTAAACGTATTTTTTTGAAAATCTTTAAATTAATAATAAGCAATGTGTATATACGCGAAGTAGGTGGTTTAAAACATTAATATGTTGACAGCATACCGTTGTATTTTGGGCTGTTTGAAGAACTTGTTTCTTTTCTTTTTTTATGGGGATTTTATCTTTAGGTTGCACAGATTTACCTACTTAAAATCTTTTGTTTGCGATGCGCATATCTTTACTAATTATATCATTTGGGTTTACAAATAAACTTTGTTCAACAATATTTTGATGAGCACAGGCATATCATGCAGATTGCAGATAAATAAATTCAAATCAAATTTATCGCAGGTCTTATGGGAGCAATACTTTGATTGCAGTAGCTTTGTATGGCGGCGATTCTAAATCCGCAAGAGTTTCTGAACATCGTAGATGGATGCACTATAATTCTTTTTTTCGCAGCAACTTTGATTTCACTTATTTTGCCGATTTGTAGAATATCGAACATTACACTGTTGTGGTAAATCCTTTTAAAATGCATATACCGTAAATAGATTATTCAATCGATGTCTTTGAATTCGTGTAAAAACGCAATTCTTAAATGTACAGTTCACTAGCAAATTTATATGCAGGGTGTAGGTATATAGTATATATATCTTTTTTTAATGGTGGGCTTCTGCAGAAGTATTTTTTTTTTTGATTTTGTTTTCGCTTCGAAGAACAGAAAAAATATATACGAATAAAAATCCTCACCTCGGATTTCTCTACTGATCAAATCATACACTCTTTTGTTAGCTATAAATGTTCTAAATGTTCGTATTTATTCATATTTGTAATATTTTTATTGACTTCTTGTTGATAGAAAATATAAACAATTATTTATTCACCAATTTCTCTATTTTATTTCACTTTCGAAAGGGTTATTTCTGCGTTTATGTATTTTAGAATAATTTTTCCTGCTGGCTTTATAAATAAAATCAACTTTATGATGGGTGCATCCAGTCAGTAAATATTGTTTCTATTAAAGTGGGTGGGATAGTTTGATAAAATAGCTTTATTGCATCTTTACAGAATGGATTGCTAGGTAGCCAAATGAATGTTCTCTAGGCAGAATCAAAAACTTCAGTTGAGAATTGGGATATAAATTGCATTCACCAAGCGGGAATTGCCTAGGAGGAAGCTGAATTAGATGTAAATTGTATGAAAATTTCTTCTTTAACTTCTTCTTAAAGTTATCGTACAGAGTGTCAGTTCCAGTTGAGAAGAATCCAAACTCGCAAGAGAAAGTATTAACCGTGGATGTAATACTGACTCGACCGTGCTCATGTTCTGCCTCTTCATTCGTGTTTTTTTATAAGGATTTCTTGCTCCGTAGTTGTCTATTTAGACTTGTCAATTCAACCTAAGCTCATTCCAGAATTAAATTGTTTAACAACCGGTTGTTAATTTAGGTCGTATGTCAATTGTGCTAAATAACTATCCTCGGATAATTTTTTGACATCGTGGTGGAAAACGAATTGTCCAGCTGTCAAAAAATTATCCTGCTGCGGGAGCAAAATAATAAATTATCCTATAGGCTAATTTTTTGACGTTTACTTTTGCCTAAGTTTTGAATGTTGAAAATGAAATAAAACACTTCAATTAATTAATAGCGTGAATTTCAATAATTACATTATTTGCTTTTGATCATTTTCATCTGTCAGATCGGTATGGCCATATTATGGCATTAGATAGGTAGAGCTCTTAAAATTATATGACCACTTGACATTACACTATACCGCATGCAAGGCATTTTCATTACCACATAAGATTAAAGACAGAGACATCTGTCGAAGTCAATACTAAAAAGATGTGAAAAAAATCGCATATGTGCACCTAGTATCATGGACGAACAACCCATAATTATAGATACATTTATGAAGATAAAATAAAAGCAAACACGTTCTGGCGTTAGAACAAGTCATATAAATAAATTTTACCAACCATACCACAAGCTCTAGCGAACCCTACTGGAACTGGAAATCGAGGTGAATATATTCATTCATTCAAATCAGCTGAGTAGATTTGACAGCTGTATTTGGATCTATACACCGGTTCGGTAATCGTTGGTAATTCTGCCTGTGGACAAATTCCATAACTTTATTTAACATGCGGAAGGTGTATCCACTTTTGAATGCACCATGGCAAAGTGTTTGCGTTGTCAATTCAACGGGGACGAGGCTAATATCGAATACCCCAAAGTTATTAAGTGAAAAAGATGAAACCAGTTCAAACCCGGCCAACCCTATAAATAGGACATTTAATATAATCAAAAATGATTTGAAATTTCTGAAAAACTTTGTTCCAAAAAGATTCCGAGAATCAGACTCAAAGGAAGACAGCAAAAAAGGATACAGCAGAAGTACAGATACAGAACTGCCGTCATCAGAGGGTTTCCAGACACATTGTGATGTTCTTGTCATTGGCGGTGGTGGTGTAGGTTCATCTATTGCATATTGGCTAAAGAAAAAGGCGAGAGATGGACTTAACGTAATCATCGTTGAGAAGGACGCTATAGTAAGTTATTTTAAATGCATTAAAATATAAGATGGATAATTTTCAAATTAGTACAGGAGTGCATCTACAGTACAAACTTTTCATGGGTTGAATCAAAACTTTTCAATACCGGAGAATATCCAAATGGCTTCGTATGGTGCGGATTTTCTGAGAGACGTGAAGCATCATTTGGGGGATGTAAACATAAATTTCACACCTTATGGCTCTCTATTATTGGCATCTGAACAAGATGCTGCGACCCTTAAAGCCAACGCAAAATTGCAAAATGAACTTGGAGTTCGTAATGAACTACTTTCTCAGGAAAAACTCAAGTCAAGATTTCCTTGGTTGAATACAGAAGGCATTGTACTTGGTAAGTTGGTTAGAATTACATAACCCACATATAGTTTTCCAATACTTCTGGTGCCATACAGTCAAAGCACAAAGTCTTATAAATGCTTTCTTTTATTGTGGTAACAAATATGCATATATGTACATATATGTATCGGCACAAGTATTAGCCGAGTAGTCATATGCTTCTCCCATTATCATCTTCGAAAAGCACTACATTATTCTTCACATAAAAATTATTATTTTTTTTTCAGGTTGCCATGGTCTTGAAAGACAGGGCTGGTTCAATCCACTGCCTCTATTGTTCGGATTTAAAAATAAAGCTCGTGACTATGGCGCTCACTTTGTTGAGGGAGAAATCGTTGATTTTGAATATCAATTACATTCTGATGTTCTAGTTGAGGGTGAACGGGCTGGGAATTATTATGGTCTTGACAAAGCGGTTGTACGTTTACCAGATGGAGAGATGCGCACAATCAAATTTGCCCTCTGTGTTATTGCTGCCGGATCTAGTTCCGGTCATGTAGCTCGACTAGCACGAATTGGAAATGGGCCAGAATTGCTGACAATCCCAATGCCTGTGGAACCAAGAAAGCAATATGCCTACATAATTAATTCTGAAAACCAAGGTATGCCCGCGTTTGCAACACCGTTAACTGTGGATCCCAATGGTACCTACTTTAGACGCGAAGGACTAACTGGCAATTATATTTGTGGACGAAATACCAGCAACCTCAGTATAGACGATACTACAACAGAACAACATTTCTTCGACAACGAAATTTTACCAACTCTGGCAAACCGAGCGAACGTATTCAAGTCTGCAAAAGTATTGAGCAGTTGGACCGATCGCTACGAGTACAACACTTTTGATGAGAATGGAATTATCGGAACACATCCGTACTACAACAATTTGTACATAGCTGCTGGCTTTAATGCGCATGGCATGCAGCTGACACCTGCCATAGGTCGAGCTGTGTCTGAGCTTATAATCGATGCACGTTATAGATCTATTGATCTCGAGCGATTGGGCTTTGACAGGCTAATTGTTAACCAACCGTTGTATGGAGTTAGTACTGCTTAATAAAGTTGTGAAAATGTATAAGAAGTCCTATAAGAACTAAAATTAATATTTTATTTATAGTACATACTTACTCGTATTGTGTTTTTAATGAGTTGTTATTTGATAGAGTTCCGAAGAATAGCTTATGGGTTCATAAAAGCACAATTACGAAAATTGATCACATCCACAAAGCTTTTTTTTATAGCTGCTGATTGGTATGTCGTTCGCTTCTCTTGACATAAATTCGTTTAACTTAAGTTAACTCAACAATTTAATGTTATGGGTGACCCTTTAAACCGTGATTTTTGCCGTGATTCTGGCGATATCTGGGCGGGATCTGTTTATTAGGTTTTTTGTTCTATTTTGATCGTAGGTAGGCCATATATTCAGCAGTATGGCAATTCCGTCCATTGAAGATTGGCTTTTGCAGAAAATATGAGTGTATTTGTCACTTAACGTGTAGTGCGGCGTATTAGCGGCTTGGCTAATTTTAAGGATAGCAACGTTTATGTTGCGTGCAAGCCTCTCGGGTGGCCAGTAATTCCACCTGGAAACGCTAGCAAAATCCTATAAGCGGTATGAAATTAATTTTTTCGGTGATTCAGAGTAGACACCGGCGGCCACAGCACATCTCATCTTAAATCCGTCCGTGTATATGTCCATGTGAAGGCCCTTCACTATTACATCCCTCTTCCACTGAGCTCTTGTGGGGAAACCTACATGGAATCATTTCGTGAAGTTTAATTTTAGTGTGATGTAGGCGGTTGGAGAAGTGATTCGTTACCAAACCAGGATGTTACTTTGGCCATAAGGTCTTGCAATAAAGCACCCAGACGCCTTGAGTCTTATAGCACTGCATAATGCGGTGACTTTTGTGTGTAAATCAAGAGGTAAATAACACTGTAAATGCATCTTTTGAGGCCGACCTCATTGCCCCCGTGGTGCCTATACTGGCTGGTCTTTGCAGTCTTTTCATTTTTATAAGGCTGTTGACTCAACGTTTGCTCAGAGAAGGCCACAATACTATTGATACGTGGGTGAGATTTGGACGCACTTCGGCCCTCCCTTCTTTCAAAGGCTACAGCCATAGAAAAGGACACATGCCTTCCTTATTCTGTGTTCGATGTTATGTTTCCGAAGCCGCAACGTACCCATGTGCTGTGTACGTACTAACTCACATGCCTAACATTTTGCATGACTTGTACGCAGTGGAGGGTATGAAAGCATCCAAGACGATGATAACAGAAAGCAGAAATGCCTTCCCAAGTTGATTATATATTCAAACTATTCAAACAATCACTTAAAAGGAGTCTGATGATGAATTAGCTATCATTCCTACCAAAGTGACTGTGTCTGCGAGTTGTTGTTGATGTTATTCTCTCAAAAACAATAATTCGCTAACCCCCAGTTTCACACTCGAAGTTTAAACTTTAGTTCAACTGAACCTGAACGTGTAGCGGCCAGATTTGGAAAAGATTTTCTTTTCGCCCTTGATTCTTCAAAGTTCAGCTGCGAAGTATATTTCTTCCTAACGCACGTTTCCACTCACTCAAACTCACCATTCCACGGTGACCGAAAAAAAAATGTTCATTCTCTAATATGTTCCCCTTCTACCTTTACATAAGTTGGTCTATTTAGAAAATTGATCACACGATAATACCGCAGCTCGATTTACCATTGTTGAGTGTGTGCAATGGTTCGAACGGTGGGTGCCCAGTAGGAGGATCATGCGACAAGGCAAGGGACGGCTCTCGAACACTTCTGCTGTGCTCGCGCGAGAGATCCGCTAAGCGTTATATACCAGCCAGTAGCTGCGAAAAGGGCTTGACATGCGAAGGAGTCGAGAGTGCGGAACCGTTTGCGAATGGCAAAAGCTGTGGTGAAAGTGACACAGAGAGATCAGTCTTGAGTTTAGAACGACCGGCGTCGGATATACACTCGGGATCTTTGCGCAAAGAGTTTTTAGTTTTGTGCCTAGTGCCTAGTGGGAAGCAAAAATAAGTATATTATATATATATAAAAAAAGGAACAGCAAAATTTAACGCGCTCAAACATCGTTAAACACGTGTAACAATCTTTAAACAAAAAAAAAAAAAACGCTGCAAAAACTTTTACTCGCACATCGCCAGTACGTAAATTAATCCGCCGCGCCGCGAGCCAGAGCAATTCCATCCGAACCTTTACCATTCGTTAAAATTGATAGTGTTCGGCCACTCCAGCTCTCTGCCAGCCAAAAATTGCCTCACCAACAATCCCGCTTTGCTCGTTCTCAACCTCCGCACCGATCCCGTCCAAAACTACCTGCCTGAAGAGTCACCTGCAATTCGAATACGCAATAGCGAGAATTCGACCCGTCTGCCCTAAGTCCTAATCCTGACGCCTGACGGTAAAATTCGCCTCCAAACAATCCAGCGACCAAGAAATTCACCTGCCGAAACGCCACCCACACGGTAGACAACGGAATCCACCGAGCGACTTCGATAGGTTGCAGTTGTAGCAGTTTATGTGTTTGTGATTGTCTCCCCCCCTCCTCTTCACCCGTTTGTGCTATTTTATCTGTTGATAGTGCATCCGATATTCTTACTGATACCTAATGAAAATGAATTAAAATATCTATATTGTTATAACTATTTTGATAAAATTGCATCCAAATCCAATTTTTGAATTTGACTTGTTTGATACAAAAAAAAAAAAATACCTAATACATATATAATATACCTATTTTACCTAATAATAATAATAAAACAAAAAAAAACAAAAACAGGGAAACAGAACATTTTTAGTATTGTGCTGTCTGTGCGTGAGAGGCATTTTCTTGCCCGTCCTTTTTTTTTCTCGTTCATCAAAAATTTTGCAGCATCAACTGGACTCCTCATCGACAGGCCTGGCGAACCGGATCCCAGGGTAAGTTTGTTCATACATATATTGAAATTAATTTTGTTTGATCGGTTCGGGTTTTCACACGTACAGCCATTTAAAAATAATTAAGATTTCGCGAAGTCTTATTTTGAGTTGCGTTGTAATTTAAAGTAGATACAGATAAATTGTCAGATTTCAAACGATTTGCTTTATCGTGAATAGTTTTTTTTGTTCTTAGGTTGTTTAATTAGAATAATACTTATTTACTTAAGGGTGAATTACATATATGTACCAAAAAAAAAAATAGAAGAAGAAAAGTCGAAAATTATAATTACCTTACTTATATTACCTACATATATACGCCAATGGATTTTGGATGTTAGTTTAAATTTACTTGTATTTCATGATTCATTTTCTACAAATAACACCTAAGTGTGTATTTTAAGGATGCAACAACTACAATTAATTAAGATCATGGAATAAAATCTGAATTATGATTGTTTAAATCGATAATTTTGTGTGTCTCATTTCGATGGAAACGCTGGAGGACTTGGAATAGCGGAAGCATAGGGCTACCGCTAGGGTACCAGTTAGTAATTTTAGCGGTTACTGGTACACGGTAGGGAGGGTATAGACCCGCTAGGAGGACGACCATCAGTTCCTCCCGAGGTATCGTTAGAAATCCCTTACCAATAGTCTTCTCTTGCCTGTTCTTTTTAGTTTCTTTACAGTTTCCTTTTTTCAGTCTTATAAATATCTACGCATGCAATTTTTTTTATGTAGTGGTGATTTCTTTGGGATCTCGGGTGCAAGAATCCACCCTCCGACGAGCTTCAGCTGTGACCAGCAAGGCATGCGCCCGCACCTGAGTTGCCAAATAACCCCGATTTCCGCTTCCTTCTCCCGTCCCTAAAACCTAGTCCTCATTTCCCACAATTTTATTCCGTCTTTTGCAGACAGTCATCTCTCTCCCATTCCTCCTCAACACCACCTCCACTATATAAATGGCGCCCAACGTGGGGCCCGCAAGTTTAGCGGGTCTAACCTATCATATTATATTTAATTAATACGCAGTAAACAATAAATTTAACTTTTTTTTTGCTCAAAATATCATCATTGACATGTAGCCCGATAATCAAAGCGAACTCATTGGAAATGCGTTTTTTTTTAAACCAATCAACGCAATGGTTTAAAACGACCTGAGTGAATGTTTTGATCGTTCGGTGCACATTCCATCGTTATTCTCAATAGTTTTTATTTGCAGTAGTTGTCTTGGAAGTGCGTTGCAGTGAGGACTTCAGGCTTGTTGCAACGACCTCGATATCACAGCGCAAAGATTTAATACCAACACAATATTACACTTTTTTTTTATTTTCTCTAACTTTACCTCACATATGTCCATATTACCTCTAAGCCAATCCATCGAGATGAGACCACCATATGAAACAATTAGATATTTTAATTTGATTATATAAACTTACCTTTTTACCTTTAGTAATAACTACCTATATACCTAACCTATAACAACCAACCATTGCATTTTTTTTTTGTCCATTAATATAATATATATGTACCAAACCAAACGCTCATGGCAGTTATGCACAGTCCAGAGCATTTAGCTCCACTCACTGAAGAGCAAATGGAAACTACTTGTTCCATATGCCAAGAAATATTTCGTCCTCAATCAGAAACTACGAAAACAGTATGTGGTCATATATTTCACCAAGCGTGTCTAAGAAACTGGCTCAAGGATTCAGAATCCTGCCCGATCTGCCGGCAAAATATACTAGATTTACAGCAGGACAACCTTGAACTCTTCTCTCGAACCAGTGAACGCAACAAAGGTGCCGTCCCAAAAGGGCATCGCCCCAAAACACGATCAATTACCACCCAACAAAATGCTGTTGATTGGAGCTTCCGAGACTCTAGTATAATCGACAGTAGGGTATCATCCGGTAATAAAAGCCACTCAGCTCCCTCAGATGTTGTAATACCTGCTGTCCGCAATCCACTGCCACCTAGATCGCGTGCAAATTTGTCTGCCCAGCTAAACAATGCTGCTGAATCCTCAGATGACAACGTTCGAAAAGTGGTGCGACAAGAAATGGAGGAAGATAGGCGTAGGAACATGGCAGAAATGAATCAAACCATCGAAGCTATGTTCCAAAGATTTTTTGGATTTCATTCCCAACCGGTCAATACCGCCCCTCCCAATACCCCTCTGACAGATAGAACGACCTGGACACAGGCTAACTTACCATCTGCACCCCCGGTTCCCCAAGCGAATCCGAGCAGGACCTTTAATGATTCGGCGTACCAACGTTTTTCTTTCAACCCTGACAAAATTGCTAGCATTATTTCGAACTGGAATGTTAGGTTTGATGGAACCAGTGATGGCATGAGGGTTGAAGAATTTATATATAGAATACAGGCTTTGACACAAAATACCTTAAATGGAGACTTTTCGTCTCTTTGTATGAATCTACACAATCTTTTTACAGGCAAGGCAAAGGATTGGTACTGGCGGTACCACCGACGAGAACAGTCCATTGAGTGGAACTCTCTTTGCGAAGCGTTACGTTTCCAGTACTCTGATCCGCGAACCGATTTCGATGTCATCGAAATGATCAGGAGCAGGAAACAGCGGGAAAAGGAGTCGTTTGACGATTATCTTGACGTGATCACTGCCCTAGCTGACAGGTTAGCCGAGCCCTTGTCCGATACACAGTTCCTTGAAATCATTATGCGTAATTTGAAACCCGATCTAAGACATGAGCTTCTTCACCTTAACATCTCTTCTATCTCCGAGTTGCGCCGAGCTTGCCATCGTCATGAGAATTTCGTACATGAAATGAATAGAGGGTCTTTCAATCGGAACACTCCTCAACGGAGATTCGTATCCGAAGTCGCATCAGCTCCTCCCTTTGACGAAGACATTTCAGCTATAAATATCACAAAGAAGATTCTTCTTTGCTGGAACTGTGAGGCAGTAGGACACTCATACATCGACTGCCTTGAACCAAAAAGGGTATTTTGCTATGGTTGTGGTACTCCAAATACGTACAAGCCACAATGCCCAAAGTGTTCCCCACCGGTAAACTGCAAAGTGGATGTGGCCACCAACACCCGGTCACATCCCAACCCCCGAAACTAAACTATTCTCAAGACAAGGAAGTGCAGACCGAAAACCAGCACGGTCCCCCACTTTATAATAATCAGCCCATAAGAAAACCTGCCAGTATCGACCCTTCGAAACCGTTTCACCAAAGATTGTGCGAATACAATCAAATTCGTTCACAAATTTTCTCTGTTAATAGTAACACTGTACTTCCTCGTAAACCCAAAAGATCTACGATTCGCCTCCGGAAATTTTGGCAAAACGTTCGGAAATCAAGAAGATATCTTCTTAGCGCTGCCTTCAGTGGAGATACTTCGGATATACGACCCTACGCTCAGGTAGTAATATTAGGAAGAACCATAAATGGTTTGCTAGATTCCGGGGCATCCATTAGCTGCTTTGGAGCTAGCGCTGCTGAGGAAATTCTTCTCTCTGGGGCAAAATTAAAGAAATACCACGTTTTCTTGAAAACTGCAGAGGGCAGGTTACAAACCGTTCGAGGTAGCATCAGGGTGGATGTCACTTTCCGAAATGTAACGAAGCCTTTGGACATTTATGTTGTTCCTTCCTTAAGCCAAAATTTATACCTCGGTGTCGATTTTTGGCGAAGTTTTAATATCGCACCTGGTTTAATCGGAGAGCTTAATATTTCGCCTTCATCGGTACCAGTACATGAGCTTACTCTATACCAGCAAGACCAACTTAGAGGCCTTATCTCCATGTTTCCGTCATTTGAGCAAACAGGCCTTGGAAAGACGACGTTACTCGAGCATTGTATTGATGTCGGAACTACCCGACCGATTAAGCAGCGGCACTATCCTGTGTCGCCTGCAGTGGAATCGCTGATGTTTGCCGAGATAGACAGAATGCTTGAACTCGGAGTCATTGAGGAATCTAACAGTTCGTGGAGCTCTCCGGTGGTCCTCATCCGAAAGCCCGGAAAAGTTAGATTCTGCATTGACTTCCGAAAGGTGAACGAATTTACCGTTAAAGATGCCTATCCACTTCCGCACATTGACGGCATTTTAAGCCGGTTGCCTCGCGCAGAATTCATTTCGAGCATCGATTTGAAAGATGCATTTTGGCAAATCCCGCTCGAGGTGAATTCTCGTGAGAAGACTGCATTCACAGTTCCGAATCGTCCGCTGTATCAGTATACGGTGATGCCGTTCGGACTGTGCAATGCTCCGCAGACAATGTGCAGGTTGATGGATAAGGTCATCCCTTGTCATCTACGGGATATGGTATTTGTCTATCTCGATGATCTGTTAGTGATTTCAAAAGACTTCGAGTCCCACCTCTGCGCGTTACAGGAAGTGTCGTTGCATATCAAAAAGGCTGGTCTGACTATTAACATCCAAAAGAGCAAGTTCTGTCTCAAATCGGTAAAATACCTGGGCTATATCGTTGGCTACGGTTCGGTACAAACTGACCCGGAGAAAATCAGCGCGATTGTGGACTTTCCACCCCCCAAATCTGTTCGTCAACTTCGCCGTTTTCTAGGGATGGCGGGATGGTACCGCAAGTTCATTGTGAACTTTGCCTCCCTAACAACCCCGCTAACTAACCTACTTAAAAAGAGCAGGTCCTTCGACTGGAACCCAGAAGCGCAAACAGCGTTCGACGAACTGAAAGCAAAACTTACTTCTGCTCCGGTGCTGAAAACGCCCGATTACGATCGACCCTTCATCATTCAATGTGACGCCAGTCAGTACGGTGTCGGAAGCGTCTTGGCTCAACTGGATGAGGAAGGCATTGAACGACCAATCGCTTACATGAGCCAAAAGCTAAACAAGGCGCAGCGAAATTATTCAGTAACCGAGCAGGAGTGTTTAGCCGCAGTTTTATCGATAAAAAAGTTCCGCGCTTATGTCGAAGGGCATTCATTTTCGGTCATTACAGACCACGCTAGCCTTCAGTGGCTAATGAGCCAGAAGGATTTGTCCGGTAGGTTAGCTAGATGGGCGTTAAAGCTGCAGGGATTTGATTTCAGCATTAAGCATCGCAAAGGCGTGAACAATGTGGTACCAGACTGTCTATCCCGAAGAGACACAGCAGATTTGAGTTCCCTCGAAGAAGTTGCACCCCTGATTGACCTCAATTCGCCTCATTTTTCATCTGAGGAATATAACGCCCTAAAGAATCATATCACAGCCAACCAAGCGAGGCTCCCAGATGTCAAGTTAGTGGACAACTTCCTATATAAGCGAACGTCCCACTCTACCGGGTCGCCAGAGGAACACTCCGACACTTGGAAGCTGTGGGTGCCTTCAGGTTTAGTAGAAGATATCCTATCTAATGCTCATAATCCACCTACTTCATCTCATAGCGGCATAGGTAAAACCCTGGAAAAGCTGCGACGTTATCTGTTTTGGCCAACTTTGGTAAAGGACGTGAGGAGGTATGTGTTGGCCTGTGAGATATGTAAGACCACGAAAAGTCCAAACGTTGTCTTAAGGCCTCCGATGGGCCAGCCAGTTCAAACGTCAAGGCCATTTCAAAAATTGTTTATTGACTTCCTGGGACCTTATCCTCGATCGAAATCCGGAAATGTTGGAATATTTATTGTCCTTGATCACCTTTCCAAGTATGTCCTTTTAAAAGCTTTAAAGAAGTTCACCACCAAGCTGATAATAGACTTCTTGGAAGAACAGGTTTTTCACGCATTCGGTGTTCCAGAAACGATCTTGAGTGATAATGGGTCCCAGTTCAAGTCGGGAGAATTCGGAAGCTTTTTGACCAAATATGGAATTAAACATATGCTCACTGCCATCCATTCGCCTCAATCAAACTCCTCCGAAAGAGTAAATCGCTCGATTATTGCGGTTATTCGCGCTTTCATCTTAAAGGACCAAACCGAATGGGATGCCAAACTTAGCAGTATTGCCTGTTCATTGAGAGCGACGCTGCATAGTTCAATAGGTTGTAGTCCATACTTTGTACTGTTCGGTCAAAATATGATCCAGCACGGATCGGACTACGAACTATTGACGAAACTGGGAATGATTAATGGTGAAGATATGCCTTTTAATAGAACCGACCAATTGGCGGGGGTGCGAGACAGAGTCCAAAGGAACATCCAGGTGTCATTTCTTAAAAATGCCGCGGCATATAACACCAGGTCGAAGCCGGTTGACTTCAAAGTTGGCGATGAGGTATACCGCCGTAATTTCGCACAAAGCAGCTTCGAAAAAGGGTTTAATGCGAAGCTTGCTCCCACTTTTCTCAAGGCGCGTATTAAAGAGAAAAAAGGATCTGCATATTACATTTTAGAAGACCTGTCGGGTAAGACCTTGGGAACGTATCACGCCAAAGATATTCGGCGCTGATGATGTCCTATTCTTCAGCTTAGGATTCTGCTATATAAACGCTGCACCTAAGCTGTGTTGTAGCGGCCAGATTTGGAAAAGATTTTCTTTTCGCCCTTGATTCTTCAAAGTTCAGCTGCGAAGTATATTTCTTCCTAACGCACGTTTCCACTCACTCAAACTCACCATTCCACGGTGACCGAAAACAAAATGTTCATTCTCTAATATGTTCCCCTTCTACCTTTACATAAGTTGGTCTATTTAGAAAATTGATCACACGATAATACCGCAGCTCGATTTACCATTGTTGAGTGTGTGCAATGGTTCGAACGGTGGGTGCCCAGTAGGAGGATCATGCGACAAGGCAAGGGACGGCTCTCGAACACTTCTGCTGTGCTCGCGCGAGAGATCCGCTAAGCGTTATATACCAGCCAGTAGCTGCGAAAAGGGCTTGACATGCGAAGGAGTCGAGAGTGCGGAACCGTTTGCGAATGGCAAAAGCTGTGGTGAAAGTGACACAGAGAGATCAGTCTTGAGTTTAGAACGACCGGCGTCGGATATACACTCGGGATCTTTGCGCAAAGAGTTTTTAGTTTTGTGCCTAGTGCCTAGTGGGAAGCAAAAATAAGTATATTATATATATATAAAAAAAGGAACAGCAAAATTTAACGCGCTCAAACATCGTTAAACACGTGTAACAATCTTTAAACAAAAAAAAAAAAAACGCTGCAAAAACTTTTACTCGCACATCGCCAGTACGTAAATTAATCCGCCGCGCCGCGAGCCAGAGCAATTCCATCCGAACCTTTACCATTCGTTAAAATTGATAGTGTTCGGCCACTCCAGCTCTCTGCCAGCCAAAAATTGCCTCACCAACAATCCCGCTTTGCTCGTTCTCAACCTCCGCACCGATCCCGTCCAAAACTACCTGCCTGAAGAGTCACCTGCAATTCGAATACGCAATAGCGAGAATTCGACCCGTCTGCCCTAAGTCCTAATCCTGACGCCTGACGGTAAAATTCGCCTCCAAACAATCCAGCGACCAAGAAATTCACCTGCCGAAACGCCACCCACACGGTAGACAACGGAATCCACCGAGCGACTTCGATAGGTTGCAGTTGTAGCAGTTTATGTGTTTGTGATTGTCTCCCCCCCTCCTCTTCACCCGTTTGTGCTATTTTATCTGTTGATAGTGCATCCGATATTCTTACTGATACCTAATGAAAATGAATTAAAATATCTATATTGTTATAACTATTTTGATAAAATTGCATCCAAATCCAATTTTTGAATTTGACTTGTTTGATACAAAAAAAAAAAAATACCTAATACATATATAATATACCTATTTTACCTAATAATAATAATAAAACAAAAAAAAACAAAAACAGGGAAACAGAACATTTTTAGTATTGTGCTGTCTGTGCGTGAGAGGCATTTTCTTGCCCGTCCTTTTTTTTTCTCGTTCATCAAAAATTTTGCAGCATCAACTGGACTCCTCATCGACAGGCCTGGCGAACCGGATCCCAGGGTAAGTTTGTTCATACATATATTGAAATTAATTTTGTTTGATCGGTTCGGGTTTTCACACGTACAGCCATTTAAAAATAATTAAGATTTCGCGAAGTCTTATTTTGAGTTGCGTTGTAATTTAAAGTAGATACAGATAAATTGTCAGATTTCAAACGATTTGCTTTATCGTGAATAGTTTTTTTTGTTCTTAGGTTGTTTAATTAGAATAATACTTATTTACTTAAGGGTGAATTACATATATGTACCAAAAAAAAAAATAGAAGAAGAAAAGTCGAAAATTATAATTACCTTACTTATATTACCTACATATATACGCCAATGGATTTTGGATGTTAGTTTAAATTTACTTGTATTTCATGATTCATTTTCTACAAATAACACCTAAGTGTGTATTTTAAGGATGCAACAACTACAATTAATTAAGATCATGGAATAAAATCTGAATTATGATTGTTTAAATCGATAATTTTGTGTGTCTCATTTCGATGGAAACGCTGGAGGACTTGGAATAGCGGAAGCATAGGGCTACCGCTAGGGTACCAGTTAGTAATTTTAGCGGTTACTGGTACACGGTAGGGAGGGTATAGACCCGCTAGGAGGACGACCATCAGTTCCTCCCGAGGTATCGTTAGAAATCCCTTACCAATAGTCTTCTCTTGCCTGTTCTTTTTAGTTTCTTTACAGTTTCCTTTTTTCAGTCTTATAAATATCTACGCATGCAATTTTTTTTATGTAGTGGTGATTTCTTTGGGATCTCGGGTGCAAGAATCCACCCTCCGACGAGCTTCAGCTGTGACCAGCAAGGCATGCGCCCGCACCTGAGTTGCCAAATAACCCCGATTTCCGCTTCCTTCTCCCGTCCCTAAAACCTAGTCCTCATTTCCCACAATTTTATTCCGTCTTTTGCAGACAGTCATCTCTCTCCCATTCCTCCTCAACACCACCTCCACTATAAACGTGAGTTTAAATTCGAAGTTCAACTCGTTCGGTTTCACAATATAATCTGAACTTCAATTCAATTGAACTCAGTTTAATGAAATTGTATTAATAGAATTTGGCAGTATTGTACAGTAGTTAGCTTTTAAAAAGTCGTACTTTTTCGAAATCGTTCATTGTATTTTCTTTCAAAGAACACACAAAACAACGTCAAATATTTGTGTTTTTGACAATCGCCTGACCTGAGGTTTAAACGGCAGAATACTATAGTTTAACTTGAACTACAGAATGAACTCCGTTCAAGGTTTAAACGAATCTCTGAAATCGAATTAATTTTTGAACTGAGGTTTAAACTGAACGTGTAGTTTAAACACTCACTGTGAAACTGGGGGTTACACTTTTACTTGTTTTTGCTAGAAATTCGGTGTTCAATTGGAGGAGTTTGGTGCACTTTTTGTTTTACTCACTTTCATAAGTGCGAAATTTGAATTGATTTTTCGTATTAAAAATATCGATAGGAAAGGAGAACGATTAGAGGGTAAAAGCGGGATGTTTAAAGGTTTTGAAACGTTTAAAAAAGGAGTATCAACAAAATACAAGCAATTAAAATTGATTTTTTTATTATTAAATCTTCCGTAAAATTATATTTGAAAGTTCAGGACAATATATTATAATATTTGCGGTTTATTTTTATACGAACAATTAAAAATTACTAAATATACTGTTTGCTTTTACGTACCTAACACAATTACGTCATTTATAAATGTTACTTCAAAAATCAAAAGTCCAAACTTTGTTTTTCTTTTTACACAATCTGCTCACCACTTTACTTATTAATGTTTAGCAGCAGTCTTTGTTTTTGTATTTCCAAATTTCCAATATAAGACTTCATTTGCAGATGGAAATTTTTTTACTTTCCATTTTAGTAATCCAATTTGTCAGTGATTCCACAAGAGTTTCTGGACCGAAAGTATTTCCCTCCAACAGGTATTTGTTTTCAAGGAGAGAATTTTTAAGTTTTGCATTGATGACGAGGGGGAAACATACATAGACAGCGACATGCGGTAAAAGGAAGATTCAAAGCAACGTCTGATGAGTTAACATTAACTTGCCTAAGGATGGAATGATTTAACCTTAATTTTGTTGCATTTGTATAAAAAAAAAGAAATGTGAGTCCTACCTTGCATTTGTATCTAATGCGACAATAAGGAGAAAACTGCTGATACCTTTTTTAATGGTGATATAGAAATAGCTTCATTTTAAAAACAGAAATCAAATTTTAAGAAAGATCCACGCGCGTTCATCTAACTATATAACTAACTGTGAGATACGGAAAACTGAAAATACATGTTTTTTTTCCCAAAATTTGAAAATTAAAAATTAATGCAACCAAAACGAAAACAAAAATGTGTGTTGTTGTTAATATAAGTTATTGAAGAACAAAAAAAAAAAAAAATAATTCAAAATTAGTCCGGCAAAAAGTTCTTGAATGAGTTATGTGGTTTGAAACTTGTTCTGTTGCATAAAATATTTTGTTTTACTTGGGAAAAAAATCCTATAAATAGGGGATTAAAATGTTTTTTAAAAAAAAGCAACCACAGATCGAGCAATTCCAGAGTTTGTTTGTTGCTATTAAACCCTAGAATGTGGAACGTGGTCGCAACATTAATAATAAATTATCAAAGAATTGCGTTTCTGATGTAACGCCTTTGCAGATCAATAGCGACGTCTGTCGCGACTATTTGATCGGCGATGGTTCATGGAGCGGTCCCTGTCACGACGCCTATCCTTTTCCCTTTCACGTTCCCTATCGCGTTCCTTGACTCGTTCTTTTTCTTTTTCGACTTCTCTTAGCCTAACACGTTCCTGATGCTCGGCGATGAGCCTCAACCGTCGTGTCTCCTTCTCGGCGATCTGTAAAATTCGAATGGTTAAACAAGTTTAAAGCTTTTGGCCAAACAACGAAATGGTATACCTGTTCAGGTGTAAGAGGCAACCAATATATACACGGGGTGATCTTTGTTTTTCTAAACAAATCATCAAGCAGCCGCAATGGAGGATCATTGTTTTTCTTCTTTATTTTCCTACCTATAATAAAAGTAATTTTATTAAAATTATGAAACCAATATGGATACATTAGCTTATCTTTTATGAAGTTGAACCCACACTAATCATACTGATAACTTGTATTATAAAAGGGTCTTAAATATTTTAATAGAGTAACCAAAACTAAAACCAAAAACGGGGAGCGTTCACTACTAACCAATTAGCGTACTGATTTCGCATTGAGATGGCGATTTCCGATATCATCATCAGAAAACGCATGTTTGGTTGGAATAGAAAATAAAATACCCCAACCCAATTGACCACTTTATGGTTTTATGCAGTTTATGAACGCCAAGTGTCATTCTTACTATGACAACATATAGCCATATAACGTCTGAACAGCACCCCGTGATCCTTGCAGACAGATGGTTGTTCTGCCCCTTAACTGTAGTAGTAGTAGTAGTATTTATTAGTAGCTCCTTCTGAGCTATTGAAATTAAAACATTACACGTTTACAATATTCATTAGTACTTAAGTCTAGCGAAATCAATACACTTTCTTTTAAAAGTTAACAAATTTTGTTCGTTCTTTGTGGTACTCGGAAGCTCGTCAAATAATTTAAATCCTTTATAAATCAACGAATTTTGTGAAGAAACGTTTAACATATTAGGCAATCTAAAATCGTTACTATTTCTTAATGCACAAGGCTGGATATCTCTTATATATTGCACATATTTCCCTAGGTATTTTGGCATTAAATTATTCTTAACTTTATATAAAAACACTAATACATTCATCACCACTCTTTGCTTTACAGACAACCACTTTAACGAATTTAACATAATACTGATAGGTACATATCTATTGCATTTTAAAATACAGCGCATAGCCTTATTTTGTAAAAGCTGGAGCCTTTTAATTACATTATCTACTTACATACTTATTTACTTACTTATCGGGCTCCCGACCCGTGAAGAGTCTCTGCCTGAGACACTGCAGCTTTCCATCCTCTACGATCCCGGGCACGCTGCTTCCAATTGTCCAGACCAAGCGCTCTGGCATCCGCGATGGCTTGGTCTTTGAAACGGAGGTTCGGTCTTCCTTGTCTTCTCGAACCTGGGGGCTGGGATTCGAAGACCCTCTTAGCTGGAGCATTATTATCCATTCGCTCGATGTGGCCGAGCCAATGTAGTCGACGTGTTTTGGCTTTTTGGACTACATCCACATCTTGGTACAGCTCATAGAGTTCGCGGTTGTATCTTCTCCTCCATTCGCCCTCCTCGCACACAGGACCAAAAATCCGCCGAAGTATTTTTCTTTCGAAGGAGCCCAGTATCAGCTCTCCCTTCTTGCTTATCGTCCAGCACTCGGCGCCATAAAGCAGAACTGGCAGGATAAGGGTTTTGTAGAGCTAGGAGTTAGGAGTTTTGAACCCAGTTCTTTTGCCAAACCGAAGTAGCAACGTTTTCCTAGGGTAATTCTTCGCCGGATCTCCACTAGGGTGTCATTCGTGGAGTTAGGTAGGTGAACTCCTTAACTACCTCGAAATTATTGCTATCAATAGTGACGTTTTGTCCTAGGCGGTGGACAGATGCTTGTTTGTTTGTTGATAGCATGTACTTAGTCTTGTCCTCATTTATTTCAAGCCCAACGGATTTCGCCTGTTCTTCAATCGCCGTGAACGCTTCTATCACGGCACGCTATGGGAGCGACCGATGATGTCAATATCGTCCGCATAGCCAAGCAGCTGGACGGACCTGTTGAAGATAGTGCCTTCCGTGTTGACACCTGCCCTGCGCACTATCTGCTCCAGTACGAGATTGAAGAAGTCGCATGATAGAGCGTCTCCTTGCCGAAATCCGGTGCATGTTTGAAAAAGTTCGGAAGAGCTGCTTCCAAACTGCACGTTGCAGCGCGTGTTTTCCAGCGTCACGCGACACAGCTGAATCAGTTTTGCCGGGATTCCAAATTCAGCCATCGCCATATAGAGCTCCTGACGATGTATGCTATCATACGCGGCTTTGAAGTCGATGAATAGGTGGTGAGTTTCGACTTGAAATTCGTTGGTCTTTTCCAAGATTTGCCTCGGTGTGAAAATTTGGTCTATAGTCGATCTGCCGGGCCGGAAACCACACTGGTACGTGCCGATTAGTGTGTTGCAGAACGGTTTTAGACGTTCACACAGTACGTTGGATAGGATCTTGTATGCGACATTTAGCAAGGATATGCCTCGATAGTTCTTGCAAGACATAGGATCGCCTTTTTTGTAGATGGGGCATATGGAGCTGATAGTCCAGTCATCGGGCATGTTTTCTTCCACCCATACTTGGTTGATGATTCGATGCATGCTCCCTACCAAAACATCACCACCGTATTTAAAGAGCTCCGCTGGTAGACCATCAGAGCCTGCGGCCTTGTTGTTCTTAAGCTTTTTTATAGCTAAGCCAACTTCTTCTATACTAGGTGGTGGAACTAGTTCTTCATTGACTGGACGTGGGTTCTCTTCTTGCCCTATCACTCTCTCTACATGATGCCCATTAAGCAGCTGCTGGAAATGCTGCTTAAACACATCTACTATTCCCTGCGCTTCGGTGACTAGGTTCCCTTCGCTATCTCGAAGAGCCTGCGTTCCGGTTTTGTAGCCAGCAGCCAGTTGCTTAGCTTTTTTATAAAACATTACATTATCACTACATAGAAACAAAACGGTTGAACCGTACTCAAAATATGGTTTTACAATTATATTATAATATATGTATTGCACTTAAAGTTGAAATATCACGTCTTATTCTTTTTAAGAAACCTACTTTTTTAGCTACTTTTTTACATATATAATCAATATGTTTTGTAAAGCCTATTGTGTTTTCAATAATTATACCTAAATACTTTATTTCTTTTACTTTTTCGATATTTTCACCATCAATCTCCAGTCTTATGTCCTCTCCTGCTCTCTCGTTCATTATCATTCTTTGAGTCTTCTTAACATTGAGTTTAAGTCTATTTTGTTTTAACCATCACCGTAATCCGCAAATAGAGCCAGCTGCTATTTTTTACCGCACTTTTCATATCATTTATATATATAATGAACAATAATGTTCCTAAAACGGATCCTTGGGGAACACCTAATAGTACATCCTTTGTTTCGGATAGCTCACCATTCACTTTCACTATCTGTGTTCGATCTTTTAGATATGATTTAAACTACGACAGTTCTTTGTTTTTAACACCATATTTTTCTAGTTTATTTAACAGTAATTCTCTATCTATAGTCTCAAATGCTCTTTTTAGGTCAAGGAATACACAGTACACACGTTTCTTTTTGGCAATTTGCTCCTTCCATTCAGTAACGACAAAGTTGTGGTAAGTTGCCGTTCTCTGGAAATAACTGCAGAGAGCAAGTTCTATAGTTTGCTTGTGCTATAACAGAAAGATTGTTTTTCAAGGAATAATCTTATTAAGATCGTCTGTCAGCGACTTACTAAGATTCTGTGCCTTAGCGGTTGTAAATTCGTTGTAAGTGCAGGATCTACCATTGGTCGAACTGCCCGCGTATGCTGTCGAGTAAGTTAAGTAAATGCTTAAGCTTGAAAATAATTTGCCCTGAAGTACCCTATTGCTTCAAATATCTAAACAAATTTGTACAAAGCTGCCATAAGAGTTTGCCAGAAGTGGGGAAGTATGGACTGGACTGGATATCCGACCGAGAACAATCGGCGACTTCTACCGTGAGTAGAAATATAGCTTGGATTTCATTTTATGCAGACTTACACTAAGCACGTAAAGGGCATTAGATAGACAATACACATCCAATGCCATTGCCATCTACCTAGGGTCAGCTAGCGTGGAGCATTTACAAGCATTCACAACACATAAGACTAAGATATGAACGAACATATCTTAATCTCAACATCTTTTATCCCTGATGCGGACAAGGCATCATTCTACAACAACTAGTTTTAAAAATAATAGACAACTCTTTTTTTTTCACCTTAGCCTAGAACATCAGAGGTTTAAGTGTAGTTATCAAACAAAGACACGAGCCAATTAATAGAATAGACTGTAAGAAACAGGTACAAATCGATTGTGTAACAATTTGCGTTGTAATGAAATAGGGCAACAAGCAGAGGCAAAATGAATGCTTGAGTTGGCAAGTATATCAGTAGACCCAATGTTGTGACATTAAAAATTTGATATAAGCTACATGCTATAATAAACTTACCGGGTGACGCACTTAAACTGCGACGTTGATCCATTTCGGAAGATCGTCGCTTTCGGTCGCGTTCCCGTTCTCCACGTTCCTTGTTGCGTGAACTCTCCTTATCCATGCGATCATTATGAGACATTCTGTCTCCACGTTCACCAATGCGCAGTTTTTCCCGTTCCCTTGCCCTCTCAGCCTCATGCTCTAGTTCTTCCTTCTTGCCAACGTCCCACTCGCGCACTGGCCTACCAACCTGAACCTGGAATTACCAGAATTTTTTAATAAAAAAGAAATATACACTTAATTCATTTAAATATAAAATTTTACCTTCTTCTCATCGAATTCGTAGCGATCTCTATCCCACCCAGTTCCGACAATACGGTTCTCTCGACCCATCTCTTGACCAAATTGGGCTACACTTTCTTGTGTGGATGCCATCGCTTTCTCCATGTCGTGTGTCGAACCAAAGTCAACATTCAAACATTTCGGATTCGATGTTGGCCACCGGACACCATGAAGGGCGTGACGTGTCTCTACCGCTTCACTGAAATTGGTAATAAATTTTATAAATTTTATAAAAAAAAATTATATGTGAGACTCACTCTTCTGTTTCGTATTGGACATAACACTTCGACTTGATCTTGTCAATCCAAAAGCCATTCTCCACAATTTTACCCGTTCGAGCCAGTAATCCTTTCAGCTGCAGCACTGTAAACGGCCGAACTAGATTCGTTATATATAGAATGCAGCTGGACGCATTCCTAGATGGAACGGGCTTTGCAGATTCGTATGCATCGTTCATGACCGAGATTTTTCGCATCGGCTGCTCGTACTTCTTCGGCGATTTGCGTTCCCTGTCAAAAATGCAAGATTTTTCAATTCGCGGTTTATGTGGCGTTGGAGAGGCTTCGCCCTCTTCTCGCTCTGACTCTACCTCCTCAACCTCAGATGATGACTCCAACTTAACATCGCACAAGGGCACTGGATGTACATCGGAAATCAAGTTCTTAAGGGAGTCCGTAGATATAGCGAGAATCTGTGAATTGGAATCCGATGTCTTCTTCGATAGCCATCGTCTCTTGCGTGTATTGTGTGTTTTCTCATTCGATGGTGTTGAAAATATCGATGAATTCTTTTGTGATTTATTATTGACGATTTCCGCATTCTCGTCGTTTTCTGGTTCGTCTTTTGTTTTAGTAATTGATTGAGTTCGACGATCTCTGCTGCGTGTAAAAGTTTTCTTATGCTCAACTACAGCAGCAATTGGAGTTTCTAGCTTCTCTGGGGATCTTATTTTATCGTCTTCTACATCGTTTTGTTTTACAGGTGATGAACTTACTTCGCTGTTTGTAGCTGCTACGTCATTTGTGTTCTCCTGCACTGGTTCTTCGTTTATTGAGTTGTGAGTTTCTTTGTTTGAAATTCCATCCACTGCATTAGAAACTTCATTTGACTCTTCATGCGGCAATTCAGTTGTTGGGGTTTTCTGTGTGTTGTTATGTTTAATGTCTGTAATGACATTTGCAGCAGTTTGCTCACCCTCGGGCGTTTCATCCTCTTGAGCAGTAGTCGTTGAGTTGGTGTCATTGCAACTTTCCTTTAGGTTTTCACCGCTGAGTTCTTCCACAGCTTCCTGTATTGCCTATTAAAAGAAAGTACATCTTTGAAATCGGGCTATATATCTGGTATAAAGATGGGCTGAGTTGAGCTATTCAGTTGTCGATATGTTCGAATCGTGAACATCTGCAAAAGTTTGCGAATATTCTGAAAAAGGTTGGCCACTCTTTTTCTCGGATGGATGGGAAAAGATACTAGGTCCGAACAAAAGTAACACAATCACACTATCGTGGAATCCGCGGGGGGGAAAGGATCCAGAAAAGGATATTTTGGTATTGTCGAATCCGCAAAGTGAACAGTTCCCCGTCCGGGAAAAATCCGATTTGAACGTTTTTAAGGATGTGTACTTATTCACAGTACACACTCAGGGAACTGTTCACTTTGCGATTGCGACGATACCAAAATATTCTTTTCCGTGAATAATTCCACGATAGGAGTGAATGTGCATATGCCTGTTATAAAACCAAAATCTTTCACATGTCTACCCTATCTTCTCGGTAAAACAAAATAGTACTCTATTTGCGGAAGTGGACGACATGAGCTTATGTACTTAAAAAATACAACGCGACGATTGTCTAATTCCTTTCGGCGTTTGGCGAAACAATTTCCACCATATTGTTAAAGAACACGCACATCAGTACAATCATGTTTTCACGTCGCTAAGGTATACTTGGAAACACCCCATAAAATACTTTTAGTGACTTTAGAATGTAGAACAGTGTTTCATACTATGGCGAGCTGGTATCAGTTAAAATTAAGAGAAAATTTGAGTATTTATTGCCACCAATATGTTTGAATGTTTTTCAGAAATTTTAAACTTGAGGGAAGCGCAAATTTCTAAATATGATACTATCGCCACGCACGTATTCGTTATGGCGCCGCATTACCCTATTAAACACCTCTGGAAACCCGTAAAGAATTGAAGACCGAATATAACTTGATTTCATAAGAACAATATGCATTTATTGTTTTCGCCAACTATTTACCTCTAATTCTGCCTCAATTGTGAGCTTAGCTTTTTCCTCAACCTGAGGCGCGGGCGATACAGAACTCCTAGTTCTAGTTTGAACTTCGGTTTTCTTTTCAACAATTTCCTTAGTAACCTTGGCTTCTTCAGTTTTGTTTGCCTTTTCAGTATCGGCGGCGGCTTGAGATGTTGATCTTTGCGAACGCCTTCCAGAGCGTTTTACAACGGCGGGAGCTGGCGAAGACGCTACGTCGGTTGATTTTTTCCGCTCACTTCGACGACGCATCTTATTATAAAGTATTTCGATACAAAAGTATTATAATATTATTAAATGTAAAATGCCGGATACAATCCAATTATATTTTTAACCAAAATAAGAGCACACTCTAAAAGTTCTTAGACCGCGTAACTATTAGCAGTAATCGAAATCTTTTTCACACTATATTCCAACAAGTCAAACTCGAACTCTAGTATTAAATAATTTATAATATCAAGCCATTAATAGTCAGAAAACATAAATTTTATTTAAAAGAGTTTTCATTTGCAAGTTTATTGAACAAGTTAACACTTAACAGCAATAGGTATAGGACACCATTTTGAATCCAATTATACCAATCGGCGACGCATGGACTTATTAGACCCTTCCAGTTGTGTGAAAACTTGGTTTGGTATTGGAATTGAAAAAAAATGTTCAGCTTCTATTCAGTTTCAAAGAAGAGGTGAAACTGAATTATATTTTGGAATCGGCAAATTTTCTGACAAGAGAAATTCGCCAACTGAAATTGAAATCTTAAGGCCGTGTGTTAATTGGGCTAAATATTGATCCTAGAATAATTTTCTGACACTATCGTGGTGGAAAACGAATTTTCAGCTGTCAAAAAAATATCCGATAGGTTGATTTTTTGACGTTTTCGTTTGCTTAAGTTTTGCTAGAATGTTGAAGAGGAAATAAAAAAAACACTGAATTTCAATTAGGTAATAGAATAAAATTTGATAGTGGTGGATTTACATTACCACGCCACGCAATTTTGCATGACTTCAGAGAGAAAGATCCGTTTTTCCACAGTCAAGGCTAATGATGTGTAAGAGTGAGACCACGAACCTAACAGTTGAATTTAGGCCACCCAGGGCTGCCAGAATTTAGTTTGCTTTAAGCGCCCAAACCTTTAAAAAATGTAGCCCAATATCGTTGCTCAGAAAGAAGCCCAAAATCGTTGAAAATAATTCGGTTCTTGTGTGAGCAATTGGATTGCAAATAAACTTAACTCCGTAAAAATTGTTTGATGGGACGCGTTCTTACGTTAGATAACACGTAGGCCCAAAAATGTTCGTTATTTTGGCTTGTGTCAAATCAAAAGGCCTGTAAAATAAGTTAGAGTGCGTGTAATGGTGGCTTTACATTACCACGCATTCCTATCACGCAAAATTAAAGAGATGCTAAATACTAAATAGTCTATAGACGGTAAGGGACAGCAACACCTAACATGCAAAAATACGTGACACGTTTTTTGGTCGGCCATCTTGTTTACGTGATACGTATTATGGGAAAGCTGTGCATGTTTATATTTTTATAGCGATGGCCTATGGAATTTATCGATCCTATAAAACAAAATGAACACTGCTATCATATGTTTTTACGATGCCATAATACCAAATGTTTGAATTTCAGAAATGGAAAACAATTTTGATGGTAATTTAACATTTTGTTAATTAACTAATAGAAAATGTATTGCAAATAATATTTTCAGATGAAAATCGGTGTCCAAATGTCCGAATACCTTGACGAGGAGGGATTTCAATGCTCATTTGAGAGCTTAGATACCGGTAAGTACTAGTCGTAACTTTGTTATTTTGATAACAAACTACGAATTGAAATTGTAAATTGTATATATGTATGTACTGATTTAATTGTTTATACAATGTAGATGATCCAGCCACAAGTCCACTTCAATTTAGAATACCTACGCCTCCGGATAGTCGCCACCGCTGATAGTTGCTCAACGCTATGTCATTGCATGCAGGCCATCCAAAAAGAATGCGGGAGGCCTTTCCTCCGCATGACAGCAAAATATTTCGGATACCTCTTGTGACGGCTGAAAACCAACATATTGTTAAAAAACCGTCGCATTCGTCATTTCAATTTAGATTTAAACATTTCCTTGCATTATATTACACGTATAAAAAATAAACACTTAAACTTAAGGCTACCGTGGATTGTTTCATTTCACTACTCATGATCGCTATCGTTATTCTCTTCCATTTCAACGTCATCGTCTTTCTCCTCCGTATCCTCTTCGTTGCCACTGTCAGCCGAATTGTCTGCTACATGCGCCTCGAATCCATAGTTCTTATTCCTGGAACATTTTATTGTCAGGCGGAACTTAGCCATCGGTTTGTCAATTAGTTTCAGTATTCTAGCCTGCTCCGGTGTAAGTACTTTTCCATTTTCACAGACAGTATACTCACTGTACAGAGTAATAACACCCTTCTGTAGTTTTGTGGGCAATCCCAAAGAACGCAAATGTGGTTCCATTAAATGTGCGATATCCTCCAAGGGACCCACGCGCAGGCAGGACTACCGTGTCGGTAGCAACAAACCCACTGCGGGCATATTCGACTGCCCAGTATTCTTTGGCCCGTTTCAAGATAATCCTCCTTGGATTTTTCTGTGAAAAGCAAGCCAGTCAACCTTTGGGCAACCTAATCAAATTAACTTTAATAGAACCGCATTAAATATCTGCTGAGCAACTTACTTTGTGTAATTCTGGTTCAATTTCTTCGACCTCTGCTCGGCCAAGACCAATCTGCATAATGCGATGTTTGTCAAATATAAACCTAGAGTTCTTTTTCCATTCGTTGCGCAGTTCTTTCAGTTACGCATATTTTGTACAAAAAATAGAATATGTTTGGGCACTTTTCTACACATCTACGGATGTCCTCGATGATCTGTTGCTTCCATGCTAGTCCCTTTTTGTAGGTTTTCGTCACTGAAACTGAAAAAATGTTATATATTAGAAAAGTTAATGATATATGCAGTGTTGGGGAATTACTTTTCTTATCTCTCTTTGTTCTAGGCGTATTTTTTAGCTTTGAAATGTTTCTTGAGAGTTGAAAAATTTGATTGTTTACATCTGAGCTGTCAAATCTCTATAAAAAAGTTATAGCAGCCTAGATTCAACGGTTAGACTTGTGGTCTCACTCTTACACATCATTAGCCTTGGCTGTGGAAAAATGGATCTTCCTCTCTGAAGTCGTGCAAAATTGCGTGGTGTGGTAATGTAAAGCCACCATAAGTTGAACGACTGTTCGATGTTACTTGACTGCAAGAGTGCTGCCAAGTTTTAAAAGTGCGGGTTTGTTGAAAATGTTTGAAAATATTTATTTTTTTAGTTTTGTGAAAGAGTAAAACAATCAAAATTAAGACAAAATTTGTAATACGATATATAGCCCAAAATTGTGTTGGGCGCTCATGGCAGAAATTTCTATCGTTTTTTAGGCAAAAAGGTAGCCCAAAATACGATAAAGCGCCCAATCTGGCAACCGTGGCCACCATAACTTTTTTATGGAGATTTGTGGTCTCACTCTTACAGATCATTAGCTTTGACTGTATCAAACGGATCTCTCTCTGAAGTCATTTAAAATTGCTTGGCGTGGTAATGTAAAATGTAAATACAGCATAAATCTCCGTTTTAAGAGTTTGGTGAACTTCACTTTCATAAGTGTCAGAACGTAATCCGAGGATAATTATTTAGCCAAATTGACACACGGTCTAAACAGTCTACTGATGGTTAGGGACAGCAATCAGCAACACTACATGTAAAAATGTATTATCTATACGTACCTAATTTGCTTGGCGATCTTGCTTATACTTGATACGAATTAAAGGAAAGTTCTGCATGCTATTTTTTGATTTGCTAAAAAAAAAATGGTTTCAAGAAATACCTAATGAACGGACAATAGTCTCTTTATTTCGTTGCATTTATTAAATAATGATTGGTAAAATGTTTCGAGACGTACCGCAGGATATTAAGTCTTGGGGCTGTTTTTAGATTTTTTTGTTCAAAATGTTAAATGTGGGTGCGTGTCATAACGCCCTGGGGAGCTATGACACGCATTTTTGAGTTATAAGGCCCTCGGGCGCTATGACACTTTTAAAAGTGTGCGTTATAACATGTACCCGTTAAATGTTAATTGGAAAGGTAAAGCGTGATGTGATGAAAATCTAAGCACTCAAAAGAATTTCATCCAGAATTTTTATCCTTGTTTACATTTTTCAATTCGCAAGTTAGGTACCACCTGTACTACTTATGTAGTACTGTGCTACATATTTGCTTGATTTATCAGTGCTGTACTACATACTACATCGTTACCATAAAGTACAACATTTTCGGCTTCGGATTTTTAAACACATAACAAATAAAAACAGCAATCTGTTCTGCGTTCTGAAATTGTTTGCGTAATGTAGTTCTGCATTGAACTCTGCCATATTAAGGCAAATGAGTTCAATCCGACATAAAGAATGTGTGCAATGACAGTGAGATCGGTCGAAGTCTGAAATGTTGTCGAACAAAGCCAACTTCGCTTGGTAAAACTTGAATTGGTGCTTTTGCCAAATTACATAAAGCAAAAGAACTAGTGAAACAAAAATGACGGAGTGAGTGAAAAACTGTCCAATATCTCCCCAATTCTATTTTCAAAAAAGTTGCAGTAGCCACAACCCATGATACAACAAGACAAGATATCGCATTGCGCATGTCGTTCATTCTTGCTGTTCATCGGTATTCATCTGTCAACAGATTATGACGTAGTAGTTGCGGAGATAATAGATGTACTATTGGCGCGAAAGTACAAATTTGCGATTTTGATAAATTATATTGTTATTAATTGAACAAATAATAGTACATCTGTAAAAGGGATATTTGCTCTTTATTTGAGTGCAAATATAATTAATGAAAAACAAAAAGAATCATTAGAAACAGCTCCATAACTTTTCTAAGAAAAAAAAATCTTTTACGGCAAAGAATCTTTATCTTTAAACGATAAGACACAATTAATAGAAAAATAAGGCTTTGTAGACTGCATTTTGTGAAAAATGAGTAAATAAATGTTATTCAACATGAAAAGGGTGGACAAACTGACATTATAAATGCAGTTGCATTTATGCTTAGACACGCACTTTCTTTGGTAGGATTTAGAGTCTGCAGCATGGTTGGTCTTCCGAAGCCATCAGAAGCTATAATGAAAGACATTAGTGAAGCTATATTATCCACTGAATTGATTTAACTGCAATATCCGCATCAAAAACACTCTTCTTCCGCTCGCGAATGCACTTTTGCATTCGCTTCCTTAATCGACAAACAGTGGACGAAAAAACACAAGAAAACCAAAATAGAATAAATAATTGACAAAACTACTTGTTTTTTTAAACATTTTATTCACATTCGATTCAAAACACAAGTTTTTTCATCAATTTTATTAATATGACGCGTCGAGCTGAACAGAAAATAAGTAATTCTGGGACTTAATTGAAAGGAACAACAAAAAAAAGTCACATGTTATGGACGATAAATGTTTTTCCAAGCACATTCACAGAATTCCGATACTATATCTTCTATATTTTCCTTTTTATTTAAACATTTAAAGAACCAACACAATTCGTTCCATATAAAACACACGTAAATACCAAGAGTCAAAATGTACACTCCGCAACTATGACGTACATGCGCAGAACAAATCAAAAATGAAAACTTCAATGCGCTATCTTGTCTTGTTGTATCATGGCCACAACCTACTTTTATGTTCATCGGCTGCATACAAATTCTTGCCATTAAGTATAGGGTATAGTATATCAATAAAAAAAAGTTAAAAAACATATGGTACTACATTATAAATGCTACATTTTGTTGGCTAACGAACTACATTTGCTTTAGATTTAAGTGGCAACGCTACGCAACCCTAAATGAATCGTCCGTTCATTGAATAATTTTTCTAGATAGGTAAAAGGCGGCTGCCAATGCCACCAATTTACATTTTTGTCACGATCGATAATGGCGGACAATTAGTGAATTCAACACCGAAATTTACGAATTTTTCAAATATCTTGGAAAACGAGAACCAACATTTTAATTAGATAAATTTGAATTTCAATATTGCCAGTTATTTGTTTAAATTTGTTGGGCATTAATGTGGTTTTGCATTGGGACAAAAAATTAATCTTTTTTTTATCTATATCACTTTCCATTGCTGGGCAAAAATATGATTTTTTTTTTTTGGTCCGGATGTCGATATTTTTTTATCGTCTGTGGATTTCGATTCTTCATCGATATGATTTTCCATAATGAAGTTCGTCTGTTTCCATCGACAAACGAAAACAATTTGCACAGCTGATGTACCTACTGTCAAATAACGCACTAATACATTTACAAAAGCAGATCAATCTGCCTTAATTTCCCATGTACTACGAAAAATCTTTAGATCTCAAATAAAAATTTGCTCAATTAAAGATCACATAAGATTTTGATCTGAGGATTTCAGGTTTCTAATTGCGTTTTGTGGGCAGTAGCGCAGTGGTTAGTGTGTTGGACTGCTGTGCGATGGATCCCAGGTTCGATCCCCGGAAAAACACAAATTACATCTTAAGGTTTTTTCTACTGCGCCACCTCTCGCGAACGTCTGACAAACATCCGAGAGTATAACTGTCATGAAAAAGCTTCTCAATTTAGCCGTTCGGACTCGGCATAAAATTGTAGGTCCCTTCCATTCGTCCCAAAAATAGAAACTCACACAAAACGAATGGTTGCGAGAAGCTAGGCCTAGGGTGTCTACACGCCTGTTGCGCCACCTATTTATTTATTTATTTAATTGCGTTTTTAATTTCGAGATTTCATTCACTTTTTTCTAGTTCGACTCGCTCTATTGCTAAATTACAAGTATACATACTCTCTTTATTAAATTAAAAGTAACTATTTTGTTTATTAATCTCAAAAGGCAATTTATTGATTGAAGTAAATTGTTAAAAAAAAAGTTTAATAAAAATAATTATGTATATGTAGGTATCATCAAGCATGTTAGCAAACATTTTGTATGCGAAGCTTATTAAATTTGAGAAAACCGTTGCACTAATACCGTACATTATTGTTTTTAAATGTTGTCATCAGACAGTAATTCATTGTCATCTCCATGATCTGGTAGGCATACGAAAAATTCCAATAGATTTAGAATTGGACCACGTGAAAAAGGATTATGATACCTTCCTCTCTTATCTCTCAAGTATGGATATCGTTTGTAATTAAACATTTCGTTTGTTGTTAGATTCATGCATGCATGTAGTATCTATAAATAGAAATATTCATTAAAGTATAGTATTGTAAAATATGTATTTGTATCTTACTGAAGTGGATGTTAAAATCCATCCTAGACCACAAAAAACCACAGCTTCAATGAGTCCAAGAACATATAGCCATGTAAAGCCCTCAATCATAACGCAATAACAAGCAAAGTATATAGTAAATGAACAATTTATTGCCACCGACAAAACAAACAGGAAAAACCACATGCGATTTCTCAATCCAACGCAATTGTGTATAAAGGGACAATGGTGGTCGAAGTATGACACGCAACGATTGCAGACGCGGCAGTGTTTTGCTCTAAGCGGTCTTAGGCAACGGCAACTGTGACACAATCTTGTTAATATGACATTTCGTTTCTTCCATTTGTCAAAGTACGGAATTTGCTTGATGGCACAATAGTAGGCATCTGAGCTGAGCGGAATATAACCAGGATCTCGACGATTTGCAATTAACCAACTTATCCACATAATAGCATTCCAATAGATGAAGCAGTAGTGTGAACGACGGAGGATGTTCCATGTAATAGGTATTGCCTGAAAAAATAGGAGGAGTACATTATTACAGACAATATACCTAGTAGGTATTTTTGAGAGATTGGACAATTTTTTTGAAAGTTTTAAGATTTTTGAGAAATCAATGACTAAAATGGCGCCCAACAACATTTGTAGAAAAAAAAAACTTATTAAACTCAATTCTGTTTTTACACGAATATGATTTAAGTAGCACGATTTAAGAAAACAAATGTAATCTCTTATTATACCTACTATTTGTTTTGAAATAACTAGAAATTAACTATTCATAATTTATATTCCTTTTATAAGCTATAAGGTTCTAACGAAACTTACAGAAAATTGTAATTTAAGTCCGAAAATCATCGATGTGCTCATCTCAGAATATGAAGATAAAATTCATAATAATTCTGGCCTAAGCAGTGAACTTGAATATCTTGTAGTAGGCTTTGCAAGCAAGTTGCTGCTTTGTTCTATTGCTTTGGCCATTTTTTATAAGTATAATTTTTAATTTTTTTGGTACGAGCGATATTATGAATTGTGTTGATATAATCATCCCATGCCGTAACAGAATTAGATGTAGGATATATAATAAAAAAAATTGTAGCTTACCCTTATCATATACATAGGATATCCCCATAGCAGTACGGAAAATAAAAACAATAGCAATGGTCCTTTAGTGTCTCCTGCCCCACCGAACAGCATTCCCCAAATATCCGAAATTGATGGTATCCATCGAGACTTCTTCTTCACTTCGTTGTAAAGAATTTTAACTATGTCATGATGTCGGTGTGATTGAGCCAGCATAATTGGTGTTTTACCATTTTTATCTCTTGGATCAAGGTCTAATCGGTTTTTCTCACAGAGTAGTCGTACACATGTAGTATTTCCCGATAGACATGCCAAATGCAATGGCGTCGATCCGAAGTTATCCGTTTTTTGCAGCTCCACACCGCTATACATAAGTAGCCTCATAAGATCTGCGTGTCCTTTATATGCAGCCCAATGCAGAGCAGTATCCCCATTAATATCCGTCAGATGATTGAGAGCCCCCATTCCAAGTAAAAATGCTGCAGTTGCGGTTCTTCCGTACATACAAGCAGTCATCAATGGTGTTAAGCCTTTAAAATCAGCAACATTTACCCCTACTCCAGTTTGCAGGAGCACCTGCACAACATCCGCATGTCCTTTCCTACATGCCCAATGAATTGGTCGGGGACCTTGGATACCTAGGCATGGTAAATCAATTGGGGCATTACATTCAATAAGATACCGCATCATTTCTACATTTCCGTTCAAGGCAACCCAGTGTGCAGGGGTGTAACCATGGCAATCCCTGGCCGACAAATATTCCAATCCATATTTTTCAATCAAATTCTCCACATCGCAAACTTCTCCATTTTTAAACACCTCAAATATATCATCTGTGTTGGTCATAATTCCGTCAACATCTTCCTTAAGCAAATTACTTTCACATTGTTCTTCGAGTGGAGAATGATTAACTTCTTGATTCGTATGCGATGCGTTATCTTCTTCAGCTACCATATTGCAGGATGCAGTCAAGGGTAGCGCCCAAACACTACGGGCGGCCCCCGGACTTGGATGGACCTTGCTGTTCTGCGTTCTGATTCTGTTTTCCGAAGCCAGTTTATAATTTATTTCTGCTCCTTTGTTCGATTTTAACGTAAATTTAAAATTAACACGAAACAAACAGATCCGAATCACATATGTAAGTTGGTATCTTAACACCCCTAGGAAAAAATCTACTTGTAATAGCAATGAAAATCAATGAAACTCCAAGTCGTCCACTTCAATTAAAAAGAAACAACTTTAATTATGTTTAGCCTTTCACTACGCATGTCCCTAGTATGAAAACATTCAAAAGGACTTCAAAGGTATTCATTGTTTAGGGGAAGGTAGGTATAGCATACTCGTAATGTTGCAAAAACCAAATATCGATTTTACGCACTTTGCATTATTCTGCATTTGATATAATTTATAGAAGAGAATTAGGAAAATAGTTTTTTTTTACCTAACACTACCATTGACTAAAAACGGCGTCATTCGTGGATTATATATGGCACGGCAACAAAAGGATTTTGGTTTATTAGTTTAAAATTAAATTATAACATAAAGTTAAAGATATTTTCAAATCTGCTATAAATTTCGAATCTCTTGAAATTTGGTATCACTGAATCCGAATGAAACGGAAAATTTACCACTTTTTCTATGACAAGTTGGGACCGTTAAGGAAAACTGTTGTTTGTACAGCAATAGGTTGTATTTTGTATTAAAATGTAGGTATCTACTACTTACCAATTTGTTTAGTTTTTAATAAATAATAGGGGAAACATATTAGTTAGGCACAATACGGTCAAACCCATGCATGTTACAACTCCTCCTTTTTCCTTTTTCGTAGTTCGTAGCGTAGCTTTCATTCGGAGATTTTTTTTTTTTTTTTTATGAATGGATTCTGTAATAGGTATTGCATTTGTTATAAAAAAAAATAACATCTTTATTATTTCTGCCACCAACCTGTGAAACCAGCTTTTTTACTTTAATGTTACAGACAAGATATCGCGCCACTTTGTCATCGTCATCTACTCTCATGATGTCTTCGCCTTTCTCAGAAGCCCCGCCATGCTCATTTGTCACCAATAACGCCTGCAATCAAGCCCTACTAGCGACAGTTTCTGTCAACTACTTAAGCAAAGAAGCCCCACCCCCACATTGCCACTGCCATCAGACCAGACAATTCAATTTTACCAACCACCTATTCGAAAGTTAAACGACCTTTTGCAATATTCCTTCCAGTCCGGAACTCAACATTCATCCAAGCTATATCAACGACAAAATGATCATGTTGGCGTCGTTGTACACGACACGACAAGAAATGCTCATTCGGAGAAAACTAGCCAAAGTAAGGGCATTTCCTTTTATAACCGAATCTAAAATATCAGACAGTCACCGACTGACCTCCAAGCCGACAGCATCCACAAACCAGAGAGAATAGACCACCAGCTTCGGCCAAAAATGAGAGTTTCATAGAGCCAGTTTCAAAAAGTTACTGCGTGGTTAAGTATGCGTGCAATGTTAAAGTAAACGGAGGGTGAATTTGGTCACGCATACACTGGCACATAGTAACATTTACAGTTATTCTGTGGTAACTTTGAAAAAATTCAAATAATTCAAATAAATTGGCTGTTATCGGGACGTGTTAATAAATTGTGTGTTCGGTGTGGGGAAATTATTACCAACTTATATTTCATTAAAAAGCATGTAAATATAAATGGGTAGTTACTGCAATAATGTGAATTCCTTTGACAGTATTACGAAAAAATATTAGTTTAAGCTGCAAAACTAAAATGCATGACACACATCAGGGAAAAATCATCAAACATGATTCGTTTAGTTTTGCTGATATGAATTTAGGCCTTTGTCTATATATTTTAACGAAAATTTATTTATTTTCTTTAATTGTTTATTTTATTAAAGTGTACCTACTGAGTTTTGGAATAAATAATTAAAAAAAAGGATAGGTAGAAAAAATTTGTTTTGTCAGGACTCTGGCTTAATTATGTTTATTGTTTTATTTCATCTACTAAAGAAAATGTGACGAATTGATTTTAAACAAATAAATTAGTTGGTCATCGGAATTTGAGCAAATTTTACGTTCTAAAAAAGAAATACGTTTTGGACACACAGAACTACAGAAGACTAAATCGTATCATATCGGCTTTATTACGAGCAATCTGTATCAGGTGTAAATACGAATTTATTAACTTATACATAAATATGAGAATTTCAGGAAATATTTATTAATACAATTCAAATTTTTAAAACTTGCTGTACCTACCTATATATTTTTGTATTAGCTATTTCGTTAATTTTCCACTACTTTCCAATATTTGTACAAAATATGACTCAAAATTCGTTAATGAAATATAACAGAATAATGGATACTAACAGAATGTCAAAACTAGAATCAAAATAGTAAAAACACACAAATGTTATTTAAAGTTTTTTATTAATTATTATTATATTATAATTTCATTGTGAAAAACAAAAGAATACCTACATAAAAAGCAAAACCATGAAGCATTTAAAGAACAGAAAGTGGACAGCAAAATTAAGATAAGTACGTATTTTAAATTAAAATATTAAGTACAATGTACATACATAATGTACTTTGAAAGCTCACTTTTCGCTTTAGTTTATGCGTTACTATGGAAACGACATTTTTTTATGGAAACAATCAAAAATGACAGTTTTTTATTTAAATTTGAGGGTGGCGTGTATACGCTACGTTACGCATTCCGTAGCGCCTATTCTGTTTTGAAACACGTTTTCTATCAGGTTTTGTATAAAAATGACAAGCATCCAATGTTTAAAGTGACAAATGTATCTACCTATTTAATTTTTGAACAACCAATTCTTTATAATACCTACCTAATTCAAAATCCATTCATCATTATTCTATATATTCGAAAATAAATTAATTTTCTTTAAAATATAAGAAGAAAGAGCTCAAAATGTATGTCAACAAAATTGCAAAGAATCGCGTTTAGCTAATTACATCGTGCTTGCAATTTAGTTCTGCAGCTTAAAATGATATTTTTTTGTATAATAATGTCATAGGAATCATATTATTATATTTTTAATCACCCAAATAGTATATTACATATTATGCTTTTTAATGAAATATAAGTTGGTAATTAATTCACCACAGCATACACACCATTTGCTGAACACGTCCCAATAGAGGTCAATTATTCAAATTATTTGAATTATTTCAAAGCCATCTGGGATTCAATTGTCTTATTTCATATTTTTTTGCTTATTCACACGTATTCACAGATAGAAAAAGAGGCGGAGCTACTTATTTCAAAACTGGCTCTATGAAACTCTCATTTTTGGCCGAAGCTGGTGGTCTATTCTCTCTGGTTTGTGACAGCATCGATTTGCTTATTATTGGTGTCTAACTCGCTTATTCCGTGTGTGATTTTCCCGCTATTTCAATAGCAAATCAATTTTTTCTCTTTTCTCTCTCTTCTTTGTTTCTTTCATTCCCGTGAAAAAAAAAAAAAAACTAGATTTATAAAAAAAAAACTGTGCAAAAATGGCCCCTGGGCCACAAGTGCTTTCAGGTAACCGGTTTAGTGGCCTTGATTTAGACTCACTTGCCGAACCTAGAATTAAAAAAAAAAGAAAACCCAACAATTACTCAAGTTTCGATCTTAATCTTAATCCCTCTGTACCAACATCTACAACATATGCTAGCCCTAAATTTATAGTTATCGCACCGAAAGACAGTACGAAGCCATTAACTTCTTTTAGTGTATTCCTATTAAAAAAAGCAATAGATAGCATCAGTACTCAATACGAATACATAACCCAACTAAGAGATGGTAATTTACTAGTCCTCGCCAAATCCAAAAAAATAGCTGATATTTTCCTCGCAAAAAAATCACTTTCTAACCTTTGTGACATAAACGTGTCTCTTCATTCTAACCTCAACTCCTGCAAAGGTACAGTTTACGCGCCTTATCTATCTGGCGTTCATGAAGATGAAATCGTTAAGGAAATGAATTCACAAGGCGTTACAGAAGCCTATAAATTTAAAAAAAATATTGACGGTAAGGAAACCCCTACTGGCCTCATTCTTCTTACGTTTGATCTGTTCCGTCCACCGAGTACAGTTGATATAGGTTGGTATAACTGCAAAGTCGTTGAATATTTCCCCAATCCCATGCGCTGCAAAACGTGCCAACTGCTCGGCCACACCGCAAAGAGGTGCAAAAATACCGCTTCCTGCGTAAACTGCAACCTTCCTCCAAAAGACCCTCACACATGCACACGCACTTTCTGTGCAAACTGCTCCGAAGAACATCCTGCGTCTTCAAAAACTTGTAAAAGTTTCTTAAAAGCAAAGGAAATCCTAAAAATAAAAACGTCCAAAAAATGCACTATGTATGAAGCTAAGCAAGTTTACTATGAGTTAAATCCTTCATTCTCTTCCGTTCAATCATATGCTATAGTTGCTGGCAACGCAACGCAATCGAAACCAACCCCAGTCAAAAATTCAACAACTGAAATACTCAACTCCACTTCATACAACAGTCCTCAATCTCAACCACAAGTTCAATATGCAAACCAAACAGTAACGACATCCACTCACTACGACAAAAGCTCTCAACATACACAAATAATCACTTCAAACTCTACTTCTAACACACCATACATCTCTAATACTCTTCCACCTCAAACAAAAAATACAGAAAATACATCAACACTCACTCAAAACCTACCAATCATAACAAACTCTACCTCAAAAACACCCTCAATTTCTAACACTCTACACCCATGTACATCCTCAGAAAACACCACAATTAACAATCAAAACTCAACAAATATTCCTCCCCGTACAACAAATCAAATGTCAACCAATTGTACTTCACCCATATCTAAAGTCACCCAATCACTTGTAAATACCGGTAAATACTTCATTAAACCCACAGAAACCGAAGATGAAGACATTTCATAAACAAAATTGCACCAACAAAGTCGACTCCGCTGCCCACGGGCTGGGACAGCCGGGAAACTCAAGAGTCCCGGCTGGCCCAGGCTTTGGACAGCGGAGTCACAAAAACCCTTTCACCAACAACTATAACACCAACTCTGGCTTAACTCAATATAACTCAGTGTATATTGATCAAAAGACCAGAAATAAATCCTTTTTAAAGATTCTTCAATGGAACCTAAATGGTTATTTTAATAATTGGCACGAACTGCAATTATTAATAAATGACTATAACCCCTCAATAATAACCCTACAAGAAACCCATCTCCAAGCTAACTTCTCTCCTCATCCTCCAAAACAATACTCACCATACTTCCACAATTTAGAAACCAACACCTCAGCAAAACAAGGCACTGGATTACTGATTCACAGCTCTATTCCTCACGACCCCTTGGTTATTAACTCCAACATATCCATAGTAGCAATAGAAATCTATCTTAGCACCAAAATCACAGTTATCTCGCTATACATTCCTCCTTGTCAATCATTTACTTCCAGAGAATTAATAGACATTACGAACACCATCCATACCCCCATTTTATTAACTGGGGACGTCAATTCCTGGAACACGTTATGGGGCTCCCCCGTAACCAACTCCAGAGGCAAAGAATTCGAAAACTTTCTTTCAACTTCTAACCTTGCCATTTTAAATGACGGTAGCCCTACGCATTTTTCGACCCATAAAACATGGACACACGTTGACGTGACAGCAATATCACCTCAATTACTACCCAATGCCTCGTGGGAAGTTTTCAATGACCTACATGGAAGTGACCATCTACCGATACTAACGCGTATAGATTTAGGGTGTAAAAATACTATGAAAAAAACCCCATTTAAATTTAAAATTGATTGTGCTAACTGGTCTCTATACCAAACAAAAATTCTTGACTTGACTAATACAGCTCCACAGTCCTTAAACATAAATAAAGAAGCGGCTTTAATTACCAAAACATTGCGAACTGCTGCCAACATAGCTATACCCCAAACAAAAAACACTCCCCACAAATCGATAGTCCCATGGTGGAATACTGAATTGGCTGCACTACGTAATAATAAGATCAAGCTGTGGAAAATTTTCAAAAAACACCCCTCCGATTTCAATCTCGTGAACTACCGTAAAGCTAACGCTCTATTTCGCTTGAAAGCGAAAATAGCGAAAAAAGAAAGTTTCCAAAAGTTCACATCCAACATAAATCCCAATTCAACTAGCAAAAAAATGTGGGCAGACATAAAAACCCTTACAGGTAACTACACCCCACTTGTAATTAACACGTTGATCACGGAAGCAGTAACAATCACAAGCCCACCAGATATCTGTGAACATTTTGGAAAGTCTTGGTCTGAATATTCTAGTGACTCAAACTTCTCATCAGTTTTCCTCGAGTCTAAAAGACTTGCTGTAACCAGAGAAGTGCACGTAGAAAACTTAACTAAATCAGCAAAATATATTGAAAAAGAAATTAGTATTCTTGAACTAGAAAACTGTTTAAACTCCTTGAAAGGTAAAACTCCAGGCTATGACCGCATCTCATACCCTATGCTGAAAAACTCCCCATTGCAGTTTAAACAAAGATTATTAAATCTATACAATAGTATACTTAATCAAGGAATACTACCACAAGCATGGAAAGTAGCTAGTATAATACCAGTTCCCAAACCCACAAAAAAAATGACAGATCCCTCGGGTTATAGACCAATCTCCTTGCTGCCATGCTCAAGCAAATTGTTAGAAAAAATTGTATCTAAACGAATTCTCTGGTACATTGAAAAAAACAACTTTATTAGTCCAAATCAGGTTGCGTTTAAACAAGGACGTAGCACCACTGACTCTCTTCTCCACCTAGACGAATACTTTTGCTCAGCTCTATCATGCAAAAATCATATATCTGTCTTGTCTCTTGATTTTGTAAAAGCATTTGACAGGATAGGTACACATATAATACTTAATAAGCTTGTTCAGTGGAAGATTGGTCCTAAAATGTTTTCTTTTATAAAATCATTCTTATCAAACAGGCAATTCAGAGTTAAAGCGAATAATTGCTACTCAAGCGTATACAACTTGGCAAACGGTATTCCGCAAGGTTCACCGCTCTCAGTAACCTTGTTCATCATAGCATACAATGATATTAGCGAAATCTTATCTAAATTTAATAAATTAAATCACATCCTTTACGCAGACGACTTAATATTACTCTCTAAATGCAATGACAATAGTCGTACTAAAGAAATTTTCGAAAACGCACTTGCAGAACTAAATGAATGGTGCTCCCTCTCAGGCTCCATCATCTCACCTGATAAAAGTAAATTTTTACACATTTGTAAAAAAAGGATATGCAATCCTATTAACATAAATTTGCTTACTTATCAAATACCAAATGTAAACAACTTAAATATTTTAGGTATAACTTTTGATAAAAAATATTGTTTTAAAGATCACTGTTTAATGCTTAAAAAAAAACTAGCTACCAGGCTAAATATAATAAGATTTCTATCTTCAAAAAATAGTTTAGTCCATCCAAATTCACTTACTCTTGTTACAAAAAACATTGTACTATCCAAAATTGATTATGGTCTGTTCGTCTATGGTAAATGCGCTAAGTCGACAATACAAACAATCAAACCATCTTATCATTCCGCAATCAGAAGCAGTTTGAAAGCGTTCGCAACCACACCAATAAAAAACATCCTTACTGAAGCTGGCCTCCCGTCCATTGAACACCGCAGAGACCTTCTAACATCCCGCCTCGCCCCGAAAATCTGCCAGTCTTACAAATCCCCGATAGTTGAAGATGCTAAGAAGATTCTTCTCCGAAAAAAAACACCAAAACTCCCGTCCTCTATATACATTGCCCTTAACGCTGCTAGAAATATTGGAATACCTCCAATAATCAACACAATTACACTCGAAAACACCCCTCCATGGATCCTACCAAGTGACGTCATAAACACCAATATGTCAACATTAAAAAAGGAATCAACAAACAAAGTAACATACTTGCAACTCTTTCATGGTATTATAGACAAATACAGAACTTCATCATGGGATATCCTGTATACAGATGGCTCTAAATCTGATAATAGCACAGGACTTGCAGTTGTCTCTGAGCGTGGTGACGTTATCTATGCTGTAAGATTACCAAATTTTTTCTCAACATTCTCCACAGAAGCCTACGCAATCCTCAAAGCTACAGAAATAGCCCTCACCATAGCTAAAAACGTCGTTATTTGCTCTGACAGCCTGTCCACTTTAAATGCCATTGGGAATATCAAAAACCGCACTCCATTGATTATCAAAATTAGAGAAAACATCCTTAAGAATAAGAAAAAACTTATGATTCTCTGGGTTCCAGGACACTCAGGCATCAAAGGGAACGACCTTGCAGACCAAGCAGCCAAAAACACTTCTGAACTAAACATTACTCTACTTCCACCTACGAAAAGAGACTTCCTCAATGAAATCAACAAATACTGGGAACATAAAAGAAAAGAAGAATGGAACGCATACATCCACCACTACTCGTCCTTAAACCCTATGGCTGTAAAAAATGTGTACCCAACAGAAACATCCATCAAGATGAACAAATGCTTCCTACGTCTCCGTCTCGGCCATACCCAGCTAACTCATAGTCATCTCCTTAAGAAAGAAAACCCTCCAACCTGTCACCTCTGCCAGAGCAACGACATTTTAACGCTGAAACATCTTATCTCAGACTGTTCCAAAATAAACGATCTTTGTAAATCACTTTTTAATAAAAAATTAATTGACCTTTTGTCAACCCCTACTATTATAAACATCAAAAATGTATATGAAATTCTATTAAAAGTCAAAATTGAATCTGCTATATAACAAAAACTTGTATGTACGTATGTGGGGGGTTGTCGATGTTTCTTCGGTTTACGTGGTTGCCCAAGACTCCCCGACGGCCCCATACATGCAGAATATCTATTATCTATATTGTTATACTCCCTTTTTCTTATGTACAAGCCGTAAGCCCTGGTAGCTAGTGCTTTTGTAAGTTGTATTACTATATAAATTTATTTGTATTGTAATAAATAATAATAAAAATAATAATAATAATAAAATATCAGAAATTGTGAGCATTCAGCACATTAGTGTCGGAATTGACAACATTTTTGGAAAATGCAGATGAGACAATGCATTTATTCTATCCAACTCATCTTGAAGAATTGTTAATTCTTCCATTGGATAATACCGAGGAATATAGGTTGGGCACAAAATTGCGAATAATAAACGAATTTAGCAACCGGTTAAAGTAGATCGCTAAAAGAAATCATGCGTTAAGCTTAGTACGCTGCTCGAGTTAAATTTTAGCTCTCATTTAAAATTCTCTCCAAAATGTATGTAAGCTCAATTTAAGCGAATCAATATCAGAACTATGTCCGAGTTAAAGCCTAGTACGCTGCTGTTTCGGAACGAAATTTTCCGGTGGTCTCCAATTGCACAGCGAAACGTGTGCGAAAAGACAGCGGAAAATAATTTGTGGAGAGTAGCATCAGCTGCTATACAAGTGACATTTGACAACAGCAGGAATTTGTGTTTTGTAAAATTGAAAGCAATTGTATCCTAATTAAAATTATAGAATTTTAAAAATATGTATATAAATCAAAACTAAACACATGCCAGTCACCGTCGACATACGAATAATTGTTAATTGTGTTGGTTCATTTTCTTGTTGTGTTGGCTGCTGCAATTCTTCGAAATTTAAATATTAGATTTCGTCGTATACTTCCATTTCAAAATCAAAATATGAACACAACTACCGCGAAAAAAATGAAATGTAAAATTTCCGCAAGCAATTAATGTCCCGGACAATAAATTGTGTGCGAAAAGAGAGTGGAGAATTGTACCAAGCAATCTACTACAATTACCCACTTTTCCTCCATCATTTCGCAGCAGCAGCGTACTGCAAAACGAAAAGGAGAGCGAAATTTTTCGTTCATGATTTCGTTCTGTCACTTTTGTATGGGATTTTTCGTTCCGAAACAGCAGCGTACTAGGCTTAAAAGTTCAAACTCATCAAAAGAAATTTTAGTTAACATGTCCCATCCAATTCTGTAATTTCACGCTTCTAATTAGGTAATAGGAATTTCCTTTTCAACATTTTAGTAAATCCAAAGCAAAAGTAAACGTAAAAATGTTAGCATAAAGAATCACTTTTTGGACAGCTGAAATAATTGACACACGGCCTCACTTAAGACGTACATGATTAGAGCATAAAACGTTCTGTCTAATCTATGTCAGTCAGATTGTGCTAAGACCTTAAACCTATTTTCATAAGTCCGATTTGAAGTGAACGCGGTAAATAAAAGCTGTGCAGCACTCTTTCACACACTGATAAAGTGAGAAAACATTATAAACATGTTTGAAAAATACTTTTTTCTCCATTGTTCTGCACTGCACTTAATTGCTAGTTGTTTCATTTCCACACGTTCAGAGAAGTTTGTGTTCGTTTAGCTGGGTTTGCCGCGATTTTTTTTTTAACAATTTTGTAATAAAATAAGTAATATTAATGTCTGGATCTGATATCAAAATGTGTGGAACATATTTGAATACATCTTAATCATATTAGTAACCCCGCAAAGGTTTTATATCAAACGTTAGTAGATGGTTAAAGTATAGTATAGTGGCTGACTGATTTCTATTTTTGATTTTTTTTTCTTGCATATTTTTTCTACTGAGGATAACTTGCTTTCTGTGAACTTAATAAATTTAATTCTATTCTATAAATTTTCTGTGCCTTTACATGCTTGTATTTTTTTAATATTATTTTTCTTATTCGTAAATTTAAGAAACAATTGCTTTGTTGTAAATTTGTAACCTGTTCTAAGGGCAATTTGTCATACATACTCATATTCGTCTAATGTATATTTCACACATGTATCTACAACTTCCTTAACAAAAGGAACTGAAGTAGTACCTACCTACCCTTCTTTGTGAAGTATGTATTTGCATTTAAGCAAACTAATAACTATTTTATGTTATTCTCCTTTTAATAATAATGTAGAAGCTTTGGAAATGTAAAACATTAATTGTATTTTAGATTTAAGATAGGAAAATTTGCTTGGTTTAGTTTTGAGCCCGAAAAGTTTCAGTATGGGACTGACCGCAATTCTAATACTTTAAAATAGTCTTAGTTTAGTTCTTGGGCGTGTTTCAATTGCTTTTATGTTGTTTCGGAATTCCAAGCATTCGATATGTCGCCGACATAGTGCCAGTGGTGCTAATATATTTTTGTTCACATCTGAAAAAACACCTTGCGCGTTGGTCAATTAGGTAGGTAAATTTGTACTTGTAGTAAAAACCTGATAGTCGGCGTTACTAATATTCTGGTTACTAATATTCTAAAGATAGTCCTTGATAGATTCACCACATGCACATTTTACTGTGCACTTGTTATTCGTTCTTTTCTACTGTTTCTAATAGTGTAGCTTAAATTCGAATAAGAAATAAAATGAGAAGCCAACACAAACTGAATGCTACACAAAGGGCAGGGATATAACATAAAGTCCATGGGGTATATTGACAAGCGTTGAGTACATATATTTATTTAAAAAGAAAAGTAATTAAATAAAAGGTAATTCCGCAAATAATTTAAAACAATATGTACCAAATGTCACATATTCATATGCTTTGAAAAAAGTGTTGTTTGGATAAGTACAACTAAAGGTCGGCCGAGAGAAATAAGAGCCCTGAAAGATTTGTTATTTCGTACAAGTCACATTTATTAAAGTACAATGTATTCAAGAAAACAAGACACGAATTTAGTTTTTAATAAATTATTTATTACTTTCTTTTATTCGAAGTGATCGGAACTAAAAACTACTTAGTGACTACCTCTAGAACCAGAAAGTTCCTATAGATACTGAAATGCAATATTTGCTTGCTGGTTGAGATTATAAGGTGCAATACAAATGTGCCTTCAGTAAGATTACTGAACTGCACTTTCTACCACCTTATGCGGGAGAGTGCATTTGGCTTTGGTCGAGGTCATATGCTTGACACAGTCGAGTAGATGTTGGTCGTCCGGGAACGAAACACTGATCAGGGTTCAAAGCAGAAATTTAAACCCAGACACATTGTTCATAAAAGCAAACAAATTCATTTAATCGGGGTGCCCAGATCACCTAAAAGGGAAAGCTGTCTCTATTATACAAGGCAGTACAAAGATCTTGTTGAAACGATTTCTTTCGATCAATTTCCTAATCCAGCCTCAGAAGCTGGCAAAACAACACCAATGAAAATATTCAAAGTCAAGATAACTCGAATGAGTTATGAGTTCAAACGCACGTTGAACTATACGATATTTACGATCTAAAGTTGATCCAACGTCTGCACCCTATGAACGCGTTGTTTGTGAATTTGGCATTGACGTTATACACTTGACATAATCTTTTTACATTTTTGGTAAGATTTTCGAAAATAATTCCTTGAGTTACATCACTTTTTGAACTTTACGAGGCCAGATGAGCCAGTTAATAATTGACGTGCATTCATCATTACTGAATATGTCTTCACGGGACTTCTTGAGAAGCTGATGAATAAGCGGTTGGCGAGGATGTGCCAGCCTCTTGCGACCAAGTCTCCTTGAAGTCAATTAGCTTTTGTGTACCGTAGCTAAAGCTACGGTCCATATTTGGGTAGATATTGGCAACATTTGAACTTGATGTAGAAAAAGTGTTTAGCTTAACTGCAACTCTTAAATATGACGTGCAAAGTTTTCTCACGACCAAAAAGTTGCGAAAAAAAAACTGAATTATCCCAGTGGTAGAAAACAAATTTAGTTGATCGCTTTTTCGCCTTTCTCATTCTTCTTGACTTTGTGAGTAGGTCGCGAAACCGATTTATCTCTCTCGTCTTGAAGGCTGTTAAATCGTCAGCTTAGAAAATATTTTAAATCTGAGAACCTATCAATGACCAACAATATAATTTTGGAGGCAGCAGGTCTAAGCTTACAAAGTAGCAAATGTTTGTTGAAAACATGAAGGATAAAATGTCCATAGCGATAAAAAATTAAGTTGCTTCCACTTGGGATAGTAGAAGATGATTTTTCTCCGTCATAAAATCGTGAATATCGCTTTTTTGTTGACGTTCGTTCTTCATTGATACGAATGAGAATCAAAGCGAAACTGAACAGAAAAAACAATTTGAATAATGCGATACGAAGTCGATATTGAACGAATTTTATCACAGTGGATCTTGTTCGCTTTCGATTCGATAGAAAAATGTATGTACGTTTTTGTTGGCGATTTGTTTTTACAGCTTGGCTGTTTGTGCCAACAGACATACAAATCAAAGCAACGAAACAAAGTGCGAAAGAAAGAAGAACAATCTGCATCCCCATCATTATCTCCCATAGAATCTATAGTTGTCAAAGTATTTAAAAGTTAGTCACATTTGGTACGGCCTCTGTTTTGGGCCACACGTTTGAACTGAAGACTCGTCGTCAAGTAATTTACCGCATTATACTGCGGCATTCGTATTTTCAATTTGCACCAACTGCGAAAAGTATTAAAAACCCAAAGTAAATTCAAGTCAATTGCACACAAGTTCCAGGGTAATAATAATAATTATTAAGGTCTATAAATGTATTTGTTGGTATTTTACGTGATATTTGATCAGTCTTAGTTTTAAGAAAAATTGCAAGAAAAGACATGGAACATTAAAAGAACATTTTAAAATTTTTTTTTCAGGTCTTGGTCTAAATAATGAACCCTTCTGAATTGAGAATGATGTGGATGAGTCAATATAACCCAGATCGCCTTTCGCTTGAAGATGCAACATCATACTTTAGCCATCCTTCAGTTGGTCTTTCGGTAATGGAGGATATTTCTCAACAAGATACAACTATGGTAAGCAAATCAATTATAATTCATCGCCGGTCAAAGTTATGAATATTTTATGCCCGCAATTTTGAACGTTTCTATACATAACTTGTTTCCCCACATTGCATGTCCAGCCCAATTATGTATTTATTTTTTTTTAACTCAAAATGTTGCATACATAATTTTATTTATTTATTTATTTTGTTTGATTTCTTTTATGTCCCACATGTTACTTCCCTTTACAAATGAATTCAACAAATAAAACACAAAAAATGCAATTATTCTATTGTTGCAAAAACAATGCATTTGCCTGTGTTGACTTATAATCTACTCTCTGCCCAAAAACCACCCATTCATACGGTGCACAATTAAACGTTAACGAAACAGGATATAAATCCAATGATGAGCGTTGTCGGAGGAGAGTACAGTGGTCAAGGGACACCATCTTCGGTAGTTACATCCGCTTCGCTGCGCTTACAACCAACAACATTAATAACGACACCGCACACTAATGACTTGTATGGGATATCACAAGTAGGTGGCATCCATCAAGTATTGCAGCAATCGTCTGCATTCCAAAATTACCCAGAAATGATCGACCAAGATGAGGGTATTGAACACGGCGGTACGCAGTATGTCACACAAGTATTTGACGAAATTGATGATCAAAAAGACGACGAAATTTCAGTTCTTTCCACCAAGCAAGAAATAATTAATATCGACGATTTTGTCATGATGACAGACAGCAATTCATTTGACGGCGCCGAACACATGTCTGGAGATATAAAACTCGAAAGAAGGGAAAAGGAACTTGTGGTTCCGATTAAGCCGAGAAATCAGAGAAAATCTAGAAAAATTGAACCGGTTAGTCGTCCTGGATTGGTGTTAAAAACACCAATTGCCTACAAAGGAAACATAGATCCATCCGTAATACCAATTCAAAAGGATGGCATGGGTAGGTTTTCTTTTTGTATTTCTTTTATTTATTTTTCTTTGCTGTGTTTTGATTTTTTTTTTTAATTTAAATTGTCAATACATATATCTAGTCTATTTTATTTTAATTCTAGTAAGAATTAAACTGAAAGCTAAATTACTTTATAAAATAAGTACATAAACATTATAATCGCGTTGGAACCTATTTACAATTGGAAATATTTATTATTATTTTATGACAACTCAGTACTTGCATACTCGTACATACACTGTCGTCGAGTTTTATTGAACATCTACCTCAGCAAAGCAAAGTAGACGAATGCACAATAAAACAGTTCCGGTATATTTTTGTTGTATGGCTCAGTTTTTGGGTTGAATAAACTTTCGTTTAGTACCGCTCGCTGAAAATGGATGTCGCTGATAGAAGTTTACCAAAGGTGTCAATATGAAATGTACTCGCATTCGATTTCCTCTTGCGATAAATAGCTCGTGTGAATTTCGAAAATGTTACGCAAAGTGTAGTTGTTGTAATTGCATTCTGAAGATTCTCCTTTACTTTACTTTACTTTGCTGATATAGATGTTCTATAAAATGCGTCTAGTGTTGGACGAAACTATAGCAACTAAATATTCTAGTACGCGCTTAATGATTTAATTCGTATTAATTAGGGGGAGACCTGCATTTTTTATTGATTCTAATAACTATTCAAATTATGTATTTATTATTAAAAAAAAAAAACGATAACCAGATTATCTCCAGCTGGCCAAAACTTAAGCAACTCATTCACTTTGTTGATTTTTAAAACTATTAATATCGCAAGTAGGTGGCATAATTTAGACCTATTCGGCAAAATCTTTTATTCTGTTATGAATCATAAAAGATCTTTTATAAATCGTATTCAGGGTTTCGAACTTTTATGAAACTCTGTTGTGGAACTTCGAAAGTTGAAAATCTATTACGAAGCTGCCAAAACAAACCGCTGAGTTTTTTTTTTATACATAGACGGTAGGTGCAGTATGTTAGTTAGTAGCAGTGGTTAGTGTCCTGGACTACTGTGCGAGGGGTTCGATTCCCGGAAAAACACAAATTACATCTTAAGGTTTTTTTCTACTGCGCCACCTCTCGCGAACGTCGGACAACATCCGAGAGTATGACTGTCCTGAAAAAGCTTCTTAATTTAGCCGGTCGAACTCGGCATAAAATTGTAGGTCCCATCCATTCGTCCAAAAAATAAAAAAATAACTCGCACAAACGTATGGTTGTGAGAAGCTAGGCCTTGGGTGTCTACACGCCTGTTGCGCCAACTATTTTTTTTTTAGACGGTAGGCACCTGATCAAATCTGTGCAAAAAACGTATTAAAATGCAGACTAAAAAAGTATGTTTTGAATTATTACAAACTAAATAATTGTGAAATAAACACAATTATCCTTTCGTCTGGCATCCAAAGGTTAGAGATCCGCTAAAATGTTATATTTATAGACAAAAACTCGCCACTGAACATTAAATAATCGACGCAACCACACAAAATCCAGCTTAGGCATAGATTGAATCACCAGAAACATGACTGCACACTTGGCGACAAGTGAAAAAATAAGTATAAAGACAATCATTCTCAAACTGTGCTTCATTTGGGTTCCATGGAAAAATCCCTTTGATGTGGGTACCACCCAGAATGAATGGTATAAAATACAGGGATATGTTGAAATATGCCCTAAACAAATTTGGAGAAATTCCCGCGGGTGAAAATTTTATTTTTCAGCAAGACAATGCTCCCATTCACACGGCAAGAACAGTCAGCGAATGGTTTGAAGTCAGCGGGACAAGGTTTTTACCGTGGCCATCATTTAGTCCCGACCTTAACCCAATCGAAAACATGTGGGGGATCATGACCAGACAAATTGTCTCGAATGGAAGGCAGTACTTATTTCGCAGGAAAAATGAATGTTTTTGGAGCTCATTATCCTAAAAACAATCCATGGTGTTCGAAAAAAAAAATATTTTTTTATTTGATTATAAAATTGAATGAAGTAAATATTTTTTTTACTGGGCGCAGTAGCGCAGTGGTTAGTGTGCTGGACTACTGTGCGAGGGATCCCAGGTTCGATCCCCGGAAAAACACAAATTACATCTTAAAGTTTTTTTTACTGCTCGCGAACGTCTGACAAACATCCGAGAGTATGACTGTCATGAAAAAGCTTCTCAATTCAGCCGTTTGGACTCGGCATAAAATTGTAGGTCCCTTCCATTCGTCCCAAAAAGAGAAACTCACACAAAACGAATGGTTGCGAGAAGCTAGGCCTAGGGTGTCCACCCGCCTATTGCGCCACCTATATCAAAATTTTATCAAAATCAATCATCGATTACTGTGACGATGAGAAAGATACGTGAAATTTTTGAGAGAAATAACGTGCCAACAAAACGCACTATTTATCGTGTCACCTATTTATTTATTTATTATACCCTCCACAGGAAGGTATATTAACGTTGTCATTACATTTGTAACGCCAAGAAGGAGTCACCGGAGACCGTATAAAGTACAATATATATTCTGAATCAGGATCACATTCTGAATCGATTTAGCCATGTCCGTCTGTCTGTCTGTCCGTCTGTCTGTCTGTCCGTCTGTCTGTTGAAAACACGATAGCGTCCAAACGAATCGACCTAGGCGAATAAAATTTTGTCAGGGGACTTATTTTTACCGTCGTCAGGTTGGTATTGAAAATGGGCTATGTCGGTCAAGTAGTTCTGGTTCCTCCCATACAAAACCACCATGCAATGTTTTTCTCTGTCTGCTGAAATCACGATAGCGTCCAGACGAATCGACGTAGGCAACTGCAATTTTATAAGAGGTCTTATATTTATAACCTTCAGGTTTCTATTAAAAATGGTCCATGTCGGTCAATTAGTTCTGTTACCTCCCATACAAAGCCAATATTTGACGCATATATCTCTCTGTTTGTTAAAAGCACGATAGCGTCCAAACGAATCGACTAAGGTGAATGCAATTTTGTGAGAGGACTTGTTTTTACAGTTGTCAAGTTGGTATTAAAAATTGTCTATGTCGGTCAAGTAGTTCTCGTACCTCCGATACAAAACCAATATTAGACACATGTGTGTACCTATACAGTACACACATTGGAGTGTATCAAAGCATCGGCCAGGCCGATGATAACACTTTTACTTGTTTTTAAATATTTTTTTCCATTTAGAATATACTCTTAAAATTTCCTCATTTCGTAGTACATATAATCAAATCAAACAATGGAGTCGCCCGTGTCTTTATACTTATTTCGGTCACTGTATTTGTTATCAGGGAGTTTCTTTCTAAATTCTAAAATAAGAATTAAGTGGTTGCATGAATTATTCCAAATTGACAGTTGCATACTTTAGCTGCCATTAAGCGCTGCCAGACCGTCATATTTGAAATCTTGGGCATCAGAGCAACGTATTTATGTATGTAAAATACATCCGGTTGCCTCTCACGTCCAAAATTCACTGCGCGCTCTCGGTCTTTATTGATGCCTGATATGAACCGTAACCGTAATGTAGTGTCGCGAGAAACTTGAAATAAATATCCATCTTTACATCTACATTACATAATTAGATTATACAATTTACCTAAATTTGAAATGAAATGGTCGTAGGTATTTGTGTTTTGCGTAAATTGTTCCAATTTGTTCATTAGAATTCTAGCATTCACCTTATTCAATTTAAAGAGCTGAATAAAACGCAACAGTGAGATCAAATGGATTACTATTTAATCGACGAACCGCTTAAATTAACTTTGCAAGAATCTACGTACAAGGCGTGTGGATCGTCGGAATTATTGTTTTTGAATGGATAAGGCTATAGAATTGTATTGTATACAAATTAGAGCATGAACTACACATTCCGTTCGTCCGTTTTTGACGTTTTCCTCTATTCTTGTTTCTTTTATGTCTTTCAGCTGTTTGCGAGCGTTGTGGAGCCATTGGAGTGAAGCACACTTTTTATACCAAATCGAGAAGATTTTGCAGTATGTCTTGCGCAAGAGGTGAACTATTTTCTCTAGTTTGCAACAAAATGATGGGATCATCCGGTGCGGGAAGCATGCCAACAACCTCATTGGCCTCATCGACAGCACCATCGTTTTCTGACGACTTAATAATGAACTCTATTAACAATCAGCGATCTGACATCGAATTGGCTCTGCGTGTGTCGCATATAAAGAGCCCCAATTCGAACTATCGCTTTAAAATATCTGATCAATCCTTAGCACAACTAAACGATAATGAACTAATGGAAGTGTCCGATCCAGCGGACCAAGGTGATAGTGATGAAAACCTTAATCAGAAACAGTTTATGTACCGTGAAGTAATTCCGCACAATGAATTACCACAAATACCAAAATACGAAAGTCTTCCGTCACCCTGTCCCCAAGGTGAAAAGATCTGTAGTGTCCGTCGAAAAATAGGCGATCCATTGCATTCATACGATTGGACATCAAGATTGTCACAACCGGACTTTTATGTTGCACCGGTTACGAGTTTTCCGCACGCACCCGGCTATGATGTGTGGGATAATATTGGCATCGACATGAAGGTGGAGGTCGAGAACACAGACTGCGAAAGCCAAGAAGTGGTACAGCCTGGACAAACTCCTCACTCCTTTTGGGTGGCAACAATTTTAAATATATGCGGCTATAAAGCACTAATGCGATACGAAGGTAAGTTCAAATGCCCTCTTCCTAGCCAACTCTAAATGATGTACTTTGATTAGGTTTCGACGAACCTTCACATGACTTCTGGGTAAATTTGTGTTCATCCGAAGTCCATTCGGTTGGTTGGTGTGCAACTCGTGGCAAACCGTTGATACCTCCTCGTACCATTGAAAGCAAATACAAAGATTGGAAGGATTTCCTAGTGGACAGACTGTCAGGAGCACGAACTCTTCCCTCTAGTTTTTACAATAAAATTAGCGATAGTATGAATTCGCGATTTCGTCTTGGTCTCAACTTGGAATGCGTTGACAAGGATAAAATTTCTCAAGTCAAATTGGCTACAGTTAATAAAATTGTAGGCAAACGGTTATTTGTAAAATATTTTGACTCGGACGATGGATTTTGGTGTCACGAAGATTCGCCTATTATACATCCCGTAGGCTGGGCGACTACGGTTGGTCATAATCTTGCTGCTCCTCAAGACTATTTGGAGCGGATGTTGGGTAAAGATCTACTCTTGCTCTAGAGTTTGTGTGTACAATTTATGAAATTTCTTTTCAGCTGGAAGAGAACAAATGATTGAGGTGCATGATGACGATGCAACGATCGAACTATTTAAAATGAATTTCACATTTGAAGAGTACTATATCGATGGCAAGAAAAATGGTTTCGTGGAAGGAATGAAACTGGAGGCTGTCGATCCATTAAATTTGTCTTCTATATGTGCTGCCACTGTTATGGCGGTATTGAAGTTTGGTTACATGATGATACGGATTGATTCGTATGCACCTGATGCAACTGGATCCGATTGGTAAGTTCTAAGACGTTTTGTGATTATGTCTTCAGAAAGCGAGTGCCAAATTTTTGTTGTCCTTCAAATTTGCCATTCAAATTTCAAGAAATCAATTCGATTAGTTGCTCGGAGCATACATAATGCCATGTAAAATAGGCATAGATTAGCGACTAGTCTGTTGTGTAATAGCGGCTCTGGATTCTTTTTTATTATCGATCTGAAAGTTGATTTTTGTATTGCAATCCTCGATCAAGAGTTTAAACAGGATCAGTTTTACAGTCTGAACTTATTTTCCAGTTAAATAAATACCGCAGTTGTGGAAGTGCAGAACGATTTAATGCGATAGGTTAATGCTTTTTTCTACTTTATCTACGCGAATGGAGTGCATATTCGCACCCCTACAAACTAATAAACACTAATGCCAAAACTCACCTCTACCCTATAAACTGCTCAAACAAAATGATGAAGGTTTATATCGGACTTCGCCTTGGACACACACTAACAACACGACATGAATACCTCATTACCAAGAGTAATCGCCCAAACTGCCATCTCTGCAGATCAAACTTGGTTTTATATTACCACCATCTAATCTTCGAATGCTACGCCATCAAAGCCAAAACCCGGAATCTATCTCCTTCTTCATCCTTTCCTGAATTACTTTCCATCCCCACCGAACTCAACGTTAAAACAGTGTATAAAATTATTTCTTCTCTAAATCTAGAGCCAATAAAATATAGTTTTTTAATCTTTGTGTTAGAATTAATTAATTAAGTTAGAATTAATCCGAAAGCACTGGTAGCTAGTGCTTTTATTTCATTACTATTAACGCTACTTTCGAAGAGAAACATTATTTTCAATACAGATGCGTCTGTTCTACCACACGAATTACAAGCGGACAAATTCAGCAGGCACTTGTAAGACTTATCTGCTTATGGCGTTTGACTGTATTTCATTCTTTTGTATAGGAAATTTGTTCCACTCTTCCACTTAGATGTAATTTAATTTATTTTAATAATTTTTCAAAACATGCTTACAGGTTTTGTTATCATGAAAAATCCCCGAGTATTTTTCCAGTAGGATTCTCTGACACACACAGTATCTGTTTAACGCCTCCAAATGGCTATGATCCAAACACGTTTGGATGGAACGCTTACCTTGAAGAAACAAACAGCATACCAGCGGGTGAACATTTGTTTCACCGTGTTGTACCAAATCATGGCTTTGAGGTAAGTTTTAGGCAATTTTCTTTATTAAATGTCATAAAAATAAATTCTCCACAATAGACTGGTATGAGTTTGGAATGCGCTGATTTAATGGATCCACGTTTGGTGTGTGTTGCAACGGTGGCACGGGTTGTTGGGCGGTTACTGAAAATTCATTTCGATGGTTGGACTGATGAATACGATCAGTGGCTTGATTGTGAATCCCCAGATGTTTACCCAGTGGGATGGTGTGTCTTAGTTAATCACAAGTTGGAAGGTCCACCGATGCATTCGAAAATTACATTAAAAGTGCCCGTCAAACCCAAACACAAAAAGAAGAAAAAGAAAATCGTTCGACCTGATAATTCTTTTGGTAAATTATTTAAATTAAATTATTCATTTTGGATTTTTCATTGAACACACTTGTTTTAGGTGGCAGAACTTTAGGTCGACCAATGAACATTAAGCGAGAGGCACAAGAGCAGTGCAGCGAAAGAAATTTCGCAACGGAGCGCTTGGGAATAAAACTTGAAATGAAATCTGAACCTTTGTATTATGAGGACGAAGTCGACGAGGAGGAACTGGAAGACGATGATTTAAGGCATTCGAATGAATCAACACCTCTACCAATAACTAATGATGCAGAGCATGGTGAAAGAAGTAAAATCTCAACAACAGAAAGCACGATTGCTATGACCATTAGCCATAGCAATGCGAACTCTTCAGCGCCGCCAATTGAACGAAAAGCGACTAGTTATATAGGGGTAAGTTTTTAGACATACGATATTGATGGTTACAAGAAAACCTCTGGAAAGCCACTGCACAATATCAACTGATTTCTAATAATTCAACCAAAAAGTTAGGGAAACAATTTCGAAAGGAACTGAAGGACAATAAGAGAAAGCAAATTGTAGCAGATTTGTTCATCACAAGCTTGTGTATAAATTTTAACTGATCGTTATGTTTCTTTAATAACTGTGTGGACTCGTCTAGAGTTTGCTTTCTAATCAAAGACAGCGCCGGGCAGTTACATAGTAGGTGGGAGGGTGTTTTCCCCTCTTCCTCGTCCATGCAACTGCGACAATAGCCAACTCTACACCTAAGTTTGCTCAAAACATCCAATTAGTTCCCTGGTATGTCTCTCAGACCAGGGACTCAGCACAGCGTTAACGTGCACCTACCCGAGATCTCATTTAAACATTAACGACAGTGCATGACCATTTTCGATCTTAATACTAGTAATTCGAGTGTTTTAATGGCTGCCTGTTCAGCGCCTTCACGAATAGCCATTAGTTCTGCCTGAAAGACACTACAGTTATTTGGTAGTCTAAAAGACTGATTTAGGGAGAATGGAACTGAGAAAATCCGGACTTCTACTTCTGTTGGATTTGTCCACAGGGCACTTATTACACAAACACCTGCTGCTGTTTGGATTCTGTTAAGTACTTTGTCTATTGCTGGCTACGACGGGGGGAGGGGGAAGTGGCGAGAACTCTATTGCTACCTGCGAATTTCTTTTTAATCTTGTATCTTACTTCGTTAGGAGGTCATAATCATAATGACGACTGAAAAAGTCAACTCAATTGGTAAAAAATGTTTGAATTTAGCATCTCCTGGTGGCGGTTTGTTTTCGGGTAGGGACGAGGGTATCCGTAGCAGTCTATCTTCTGTCTATTGCCTCTGCCAGTCTATCACTAAGGAGGGAGATTGGTGCATGGCAGAAATGGTTGCAGTCTGCCGTCCGTTTATTTGCTTTGACAACCCGTCCACGAGACAAAGACTGGTGCTGGGCAGAAGCGCTTGATTGAAGCAAACCATACTACTGCTTGGTACTAAGGGTTACAGTTTGTCCTTCAGGGAGATCTGAGAAGATGGGTGACCGAAACAGATGTTTAAAGTGTCGAAATGAAGTTGATTGATGTAGTTAGTTCTTCCAGGTGGCGGTAAGTCTTCGGCGAAGACGAAGGAGTGACAGATTCGGCCTTACCCACCACTGACGATCTGACAAAGAAATCGTTTATCCAATTAACCGTACAGGGTGGGCCATCTAGTGGTTTCTTTTTATATCATAGGTGATTTAGACACTAACAGCTTTTCCCGCTCGAAATCTTGACAGAAAGTCAGTATCATACCTCCGCGGAACGAAATGAGTCGCTTTACGCTTGCACAATGTTGGGAAATATTAAAAAAATATTTCCAAAGTGAATGCTGTGTAGCCCAAACAGTGCGTTTTTTGAAAATAAGTTTTGGCCGAAATGAAGCAGCCACAGCGCCTGCTGTACACAAGTTTGTGCAAAAAATTCGTGAGACCGGTATGCTAGTGGACAACAGTAATGGTTTCCCCCGTCTTACAGGCACAAACGAGAATGTACCTGCTGTAGCCGAGAGTGTGGAGTGGTGGCATCATTGGACCATTTTTCTTCGAAAATGAGGCTGCGAAAAACATTTCGGTCAACTGTTGGCGTTACGGAGCCATGTTAACCGAATTTTTTTTTTACTTAAATTGAAGACATGGATTTGGACGACCTCTGGTTCTGGACCATGCCACAATCGATCTTTTGCGCACCAAATTCCCAAATCGTGTTATCAGCCGTTTTGGCGATATCAATTGGCCGCCTCGGAGCTGCGATATGACCCCTTTTTTTGTGGGGAACCCTGAAGGACCAACTTTATGCCAACAATCCGGAAACGATTCAAGCATCCAAGCAATCCGTGAGCTACAGCTCGAAACCACCAACCAGGTCTTGGAAAATTGGAGTTACAGAATGCGCTACTGCAAAGCCAGCCGACATGGGAAAAATTTAAATTTAATTTTGTTCATTTTATTGCATTTTTAAAAAGAAACTTGTATTTGGCCCACCCTTTATGAGTTACTTTTACTTTTTTATTTTCGTAGATCCAACATAAATCGTTGCCCAAATATTAATATGAAATATTTTATTTTTATTTCTTTATATAGAATTCAACAGTCTCAAATAGCAAGTACATTCCACGTTTAATTGATGTCCCACAAGATCCATTATGCAGCCAGGCAAGCGGTGATCTAATGCCAGAGACATGGAATGTCTACGATGTGTCTCAATTTCTTCGCGTCAACGATTGTATTGCCCACTGTGACATTTTCAGTCGAAATAAAATCGATGGCAGACTACTGCTTCAATTGTCCAAGGATGAAATTATAACATTGCTTGGAATGAAAGTCGGCCCCGCTCTAAAAATATTTGACTTAATACAACAACTCAAATGCAAGCTGAACCCCAGCAAATCTAGGCTACTAAGGGCAAATAAATTATTTTTATAGTGCCTTACTATTACGCATAATATTCTTTTCGTAATAATTCGTATGTTATCATAATTTAAGTTAATTAAACACATCCTATTGTAAGGATGTACATTGTTTTAATAAGCCAATGGTCTATGATAAGTTTTAATATAGCTTACTTCAAATAGTTTTTGTTTGTTGTTTTTTTTTTATTATTATTTTAAGAATACACTTGCAATTTGTTTGATGGAGGAATTACAATAATTTTTAGGAACCATAGCTCTGTATATAAAAGAACACAATAAAAGCATTATTTACATATATAACTATATATATGAATACACCCATAGTCGAGCTCATGTTACAAATATGTATTGCAATCCGTTGCTATATTGTGTTGATTTAAATTTTTTTTTTTTTAATTGACATTTCCCATTATTGATGATGATGATATTGGTCGCGTTCTATTAACCGCTAAAGGTCTAACACATTATATCCTAAATGGAGGAACGAATGTTAGGGCTCTAGCGTCAGCGGAACAGAAATGACCTTTGATCTTGTTTACGTTTCTTTTCATACCAAAAATAAATTTATTTCCCATGAAAAAAATATGATTTATTTCATTCCAATCGGAATTTTATTGACGAACTTCACCTTTACTTTTGTTTCTACATATTTTTAAATTTATTTTAATCAAATTGTATTGACAGCTTAAGTACACGCTTTTTCTCAATTTTTGCGATAGATTGAAACAAAATATCCCTGAAAAGGATATTTCCGAAGAAGTAATAAAGGTCTAGCGGAAAAGGTGAAAGATAATTTTTTTATATGGAGTTTGATATAAATCACGCGTGATGCTTCTACAATAAAATTGAAGAAATCAAATGTTCAACTTTGACAACCGGCTGGTCCATTCTGCAAATGTTTTTTGTTGCATACCTTAATTAGGTTCAGGAGTTTTCGGTGAGTTGTCTTTTGAATAGTATATAATATTAATTATGACATAACTGCCATCTTTACGGTTTTCCCTAACATAAGTAGTTTCTAAAATTAAGTTGCAAATTTTCAAGCATGTCGTGAAAACTCGTATGCAAATATTTGTTTACTATTTTGAGCGTTTTACGCATTTTCAATTGTGGATAGTAATACAATTTTGTTTTATATAATCACCCCTAGTCCAGTTGGCGTTTGTCATATACGACTTATGTTTCGTGTCGTTGCAAAACGATGTTTAGATTTGTTTTTTTAACTTGTTAACAATTTTATTTTATTTTCTATGTGTCCATCATTTCAATTTATTTGACTCAAAAAAAGTTTAAAACACGAACTAAACCTCTAAGTGAAATAAGAGTTGTTTACGACAAACGCCAACGGGAATAGGGGTATTATTCAGTGGATTTTTGGACTTTATTTTCTATTAATGTAAGCAGTAAGCTGTCTGGATTGATGGCATAGCATCGATCTTTAATATTTACCCCTATTCCCGTTGGGAATTTCGTCCCAAAAATAGAAACTCACACAAAAACGAATGGTTGCGAGAAGCTAGGCCTAGGGTGTCTACACGCCTGTTGCGCCACCTATTTATTTATTTTATTTGATTGCCCCATATCGCGAACTATATTTCCCCTCGGAATGTTTCCCATTCAGCAATTTGATTTACATTGCTGACAAGGGAAAAAAATTCATCAGAATTTATTCGCGATACCCCTAATTATTCCCGTTGGCGTTTGTCGTAAACATCTTGCATTTCACTTCTTTTGAGACAAATGATTTCAAATGTCGGTGCCCACACAAAAATCTGAACATCGTCTTACAAACGACACGATTCATGAGTCGTTTACGACAAACACCAACGGTAATAGGGGTGAATACCCCAAAAGTCCAACGGCGTCAAATCGCTTTCGTTTGCTCCGTGACGGCCAAGCAGCATTATTGCCGTTTTCGTTTACGACTCTAAAATAAACGACACGACTGTTTGGTATTGGCGACTAAAAATAAACGACTTTAGTCGCGGTGACGATCGACATTATATGTCGTCTGAAATGTCAAAAAATGTGGGTTGTACTTTTCAGTTACGCCAAACCAAATTCCAAACGATTAGACACGACAAATGTCGCCAGTCGTTTGCGAGCGATGACAACGACAATACGGGTGAATATGTATCAGCAAAACGACTGATTGAACAATTCAATCGCAATACTCGCCCTGCTAGGAATGCCCGTCAGTTTACCATTCAGCATATCTTAGGTTGTACTATGAAATATAGAGATTCTTTCATAAGCCCTACGAATGCGGAATGCCTTTCTCAACTCTGTTCTTTTCTCCTCAGTATTATTTATAGACATTTAAAACTTCTATCGCGATTTCCTTAATGCCCGCGCTGTGTACTACATCACACTACACTAAACGAGTAGTTTTAACCTCTAGCGCTTGTTAAGTAGCCTTTTCTGTTTTAGAATAACGTGGGATCTTGAAATTGAATGTGTGTACCATCTTCGCCAACTATGACGACACGCCGAGAATATAAATCTTGTCTTAAATAAGTCGTTTCGATTTGCTTCGCTCTTCATCCGACATAAAGTTGAATCCATATTGGGCAAATTTTTGTTCTCCGAAATTTTAAGAACTTGTAAAAAGATATTCGGCCCTAGCGAGGTATCCGTCGGAACGGAAAATTCTCCGATTTCCTACGAATCGGAGGATTTTTGCTTCGAGGTATACTTCGGATCAGCTTTTCGGAACTTTGTTGTTTGTTCCGGCAAATATGCAACGCACACTGGCGTTTTGCGTTTCAGTGCGATCTAGTGCGTTTTTACTGATATTTTTGACAGCTTCATACGAATTTTCTTCCGATATGCTCCGACAGGAATTTGTTGCGGAATTTGTTTACGATTTGCAGTGAAGTGTTGATTAATGAAAGCAATAAATAAAAAACTTCAATGCGTCGTCGCATTTTAATTATTCTTTCCGAAGGCGGATACCTCGAATGTAATTTGAGTCTCCGACGGAGTATGTGTTGCGGAGAATTCTCCGTTTCGACGGATACCTCGCTAGGGCCGATTAACTTTTGTTTGGAATAATTGTAAGTCCGTACGCAGCAACTGCAATTTCCAACGGATATTCATGATACTTTTTGTTTTACAATTTGCAACAACTTATCAACACTCAATATTAAATAAATCGCAAAAATAAAAAGGAATTAAGTGAATCGCAGTGTATATAATTTATATCCACAGTGACGGACAAAACGACATTTTAAGGCTTGGTAAAAAATACATAAAAAATCGTATGATAACTTTCTTGCTTCACTGGTAAGAATTTTATTATAACTGTTAAATTTAAAAAAAGCAACATAACTCCTTATTCTGAAGCACACCGTCGAGGCATAGAGTGCATGAGGTTTTCAATAATATACTCGGGGATGTTACTAGAGGTTTTTTAAGTTTGTCCCAGCAGCGTATCTAAATTATTGGAGCATTTAGTAGAACAAATTCGGTGATCTACAATTTCCAATCGATTTTCTTTGTGGGTGAGAGTAGAAGATTGTGGGATCCAGGTTTTTTATGTCAAATAAATAAGACACAAATTTAATTTTCTATTTTTTCTTTTGAAAATTGAATTTTTTTTTATTTGTTTTTATTGACAATTCGAGACTTCGCTCCGGGCTCCGGTAGTTGAAACGATCTTCAAGAAAGAAAGACATGAAACTCAGCGTCAAGAATCAAAAAGTTAAAAAATGATGGAGTCATTCAAAAATGTGGTCCCTTAATTCGCTACAGTCATAACGAGCTGATGAAGAAGCTATACCGAAGAGATTTAGAGCTCGAAGTAATTTCAAGATTTACAACAAATGGGACCTCCTATGTTCCTGATTACGGTTGTAAGAACCTTGAATATTTACGTCTCTGTAATTTTTCAATCAGCTTATTTACGGGTTTAGTTTGTCCATTTGCATTGGCGCTATTCTACGATACCCAGAGGCCCAGAGCTTAGCTTCAATGAGGGCCGAGGCCTGTGCTTGCTTTATTACACTCCTTGCGAAACGAATCGCTCCCCTTTCTTGGCCTCCGTACTGCCCCCGAAGTCATCACTATCAGATCCCTTCAAATTAAATTCAGACTCATCAGAGGAGGGCACCTTACTCCATTTTGTCAAAGTCCAGTTTAATATTCCTTTGCAAATCCAATGGGCGAATATTCCCTTGTAACACCAAATGAGCAAATGGTTTTTTTTTTAATGCTCTCTACGACGATAAGACAAAGTGTGCATGTGGTTCAGTTTTATCCAACTTGTGAATGAAATTTAGTTAATTTTTTTATTTCTTCAATAAATGAAAAGTTATGATAAAATTTTAAATAAATGCGAGAAATTTATCAGACGTCTGGTTTTTCAAAGAGTTAACTCTCGTGATTTAGTTTTGTCCCCAACTGTATATTCATATGAGTATTTTATTTGATTAGATTTAAGAAATATAAACAATAAAAAAATAATAATTAAATTAAGTGACTTAATATCTAGAACAACAATATTTAAAGTATATTATATTCAAGCACTTCCCTACTTTAATGATAATCAAAAATAATAAAATAATAAACACGCTTAGTCCTATAGCACTTTAAATATATTTTCTTAATAACAAGTATCATCTCATAGGAATGCAAATAGTCAGGGAATACTTTTTTATAGAAACAAAAAAATGGAATGAAACGAAAAGATTTTTATATTTATAAGTATATAATTAATATCGAGTATTCATTTATTAAATAAATACAAATCTAATAGAAAGAGAGATAGAGAGATGTCTCAAATTGAATTACCTAAATATAATCATTGTACATAATCTGGAAAATAAATTGTATCAATACACATATTGAAACAATAAAAATATGTATATCTGCAAATGACATTATGTATTTTAAAAAGTGTTTTCCTTACTACGCCAGTTCGATTTGGATTTTAAAAATATGGTCAGTATAAATGTAAAGCTATGCGAAATTCTATCTCTAATTTAGGTTGCACGATGAGCGAATAGTCAGGTAAGCCTATATATCGGAACAAATAAATACAAAATCTGGGAACTAAATGTGAGGATAATAGATATCAAGTGCTATCGTTTTATATGTTGACATAGATCATATTTGTTTCAAGAAGTGATAGCCAAAAAGGACAGGGGGTCTAGCACGTAACTTGATACAATCGAGCTCTGGCAGCACCTAATTTGTCTCAATCGATTATTCTCGATTGATTATCCTCGATTGAGACAAATTAGGTGCTGCCAGAGCTCGATTGTATCGACTGAACTCGATTGTATCAAGTTACGTGCTAGACCCCCAGGAACGGTTTAGACTACAAATATATTAGAAGTCACTGATAATCACCCCCATTCCGAGTGGCGTTTACGACGATTTAAAACACGTCAATTTGAAATTAGAATTACGAATGGCGTTTTTTCATCGTTGAGCGCCAGTTGCCGAAATTTCCTTCTAAAAATTTCACTGTCCGTCTGTAAGAGGTCGAGCGGCACAAAAAGACAAGAAACACAACGATTTTTGTCGTTATCATATTAGTGAACGCCAAGTCATAAAAAACGACTGAAAGTTTATTTTTTCTTGAATTGTTAATTTGTTGAAATACATAAATTAAATAAGATCCTTTTTAGGCGTTAAAAGTAACAAACTAGAAACAATTTAATGGAAGTGATAGAAAAAACATTTCATTGGCAAAGGGGAAAAGAAAAGAAGAGTCTTAATTCTTAAATGCTCGTTTGGATCGTTTATGGCCAGAAAGATTCTACGTACCGGGCATTACAGTGGGAATACCATTGCTCTTTGGAAATTTGGGTGTCTTACCTCGTAGAGAGGTTTTTGGCGGTGACTGAGGCAGTCACATCTTATACATATATCTTTATATTTCCTGGTTGCGACTTAGTATTCGGGTCAAGGTTGAGAGCGACCTTAACAGTCTGCCTCTTGCCCATTACCCCGAACACGGCCATCACCGTGCCTGGTTCGTGGCAGAAGTGGGCTATTGAACCAGTCAGCTTTGCTGCTTGACCAAAAGGTTGTCTGTTGGAAAAGGCTGGGGTCAACCGTAACAGTCTGCCTCCCGTTGTTCCTTTGTAAAGTTACAAGAATCAACATGATAAAGAAATATTCTCATTTTCTCTCATTTCGTCGTTATAACCGACAACAACGATTAACTTTTTTACGAAAATTGGTAATAGCTTAAAATATAAAGCAAATGAAAGGAAAGTTTTTCTTAGTGCTGGACCACACATGCTTTCCCTATTAAAGTTGTGTCGGGCGAGAAAGGTAGAATACTGTAAATACCCCTATTCCCGCTGCCGTTTGTCGTATACGTCTCATGTTTCGTGTCGTTGTAAAACGATGCTCAGAACTTAACAATTTGATTTCCTTTTCTTTGTGTTCGCCATCATTTCAATTTATTTGTCGCAAAAAAATTACAAACACCGACTAAAAGTGTAATACGAGTCGTTTACGCCAACGGGAATATGGGTGAATAATTTACATAATGCGTTACATAGTGTTACAGCCAACGTTTTTTTTCTTTTTTCTGAAACAAAGTCGTGATCCAGATGGCGCTCGTTACCTGGACACGATATCGCTAATGGCTGTGCGCGATCCCAATAAACTTTTTTAGTATCCAGACTAAGGCCTACTGTCCATGTAGCTGTGCTTCATACACACGCTTTCGTCATTTACAGCTTGTTGTACGCTTGCTTGCAACTTGCATATAAACACAACAAAGTATTTAAGGCGAAGGTTAAAAATGATTTATTAATAGCGATCTTATTGCCGGTCTATATTTTGCGCTCGGTGCTCAATTGTGAGTACCCCGCATCGAGAGTATGAGTACAAATTTGTCCTAACGATAACTAAAATACAATAGACCATACACTTTTTAATTTCTTTTTATTTAACATAAATTATGTATAACCTTCTATATACATATTACATAGCTATCGTTTTCAAATAAAATCAAGCATCATAGAAAAAACTTGCCAGTGGATATCGGATTGTAAATGCAATTAAAGTGCATACTATTTGAATTCCCATTAGCATTTGTGTAACAATTTTTTCGTGCACTGGGCCGAAAACGACTAATACAAAATTGATAAGTGTAAAGTTGTTTGTTATTACTGTACCGTCGGCTTTCTCGGTCCATGATATCAGCTTTAATGTACGGAGTATTGTTACAAATAAATTTCCCAACCGCCCCAGTTCGTTTTTATTAAATTGTGTCGTACTTATATGCAAAAGATCGGTTTTGGGATCGTATTTTGGCAGTCGATGTCGAGGACAGGGAACAAAATGAAACAATTGCGGTACGGAATACAAAAAGTTGATAATCTGCGGCAGGAAGAACAAAAGCAACGTTTTACTAAAATGTCCCAAAATGCCAACGACTGCAAATGTCATTCCGGCAAAGTAGCAAAATGTGTCACCCACAAATATCTGTGCGGGATATCTGAAAAATAAAACAAACGTTTGGTTTGAAATTAGTAATTGTGGATGGCAAAGCTAAAAAAATTTAAGAATGCAGTATAAGGAAGAATCTAGAAACCGAGCAATAGCTGGTAAAATGAAACGTATCAATGTCGTTCTCGAGTTCTACTATCACTCTGTTTACAATTCAGTAGCAGTTGCTAGAAGTCATGTTTGAATAAACTAGTTCCGAAGACTGAATTGACTGTAACTTTTCTTTTTGTTAGTGAATATGTTTAAATTGGTGTTTTATGTTTGTCACTTACTTATTATATTTCCACAAAGCAAAGGTTGTCGCCAAGAACGGTAGTATCAAATAAAGTGAGAATTTATGAGCATGCACCTGGTTCCCAAGGCATAATTCAGTCAAATTAAATATAACTATAGATGTGGAGATGATTATTGACTGGCCAACTTCTAACCCATTTATACCGGCCAAGATGTTAATAGCATTAGTACAAAAAACGGCTAGCATTCCCATATATATGTAGTAGAGAACACCTGTAACAAAACAAAACTCAAATGACCGTTGTAGGCATTTTATAATCACAAACTGACCTATATCTAAAGACATCCCCAAAATAGGTCTAGCAAATTTTGGCATTATAACAGTAGTCGAGTTATAATTCACATAGTAAACCATTAGCAGAGGAAGCGTAGCGATAGTAGGCAACAGCACTTTGTGCCTCCATCGAAGATCGAGTACATCATCAGCAAATCCCAACAAAATCATACAACAAATGGATAGCAGGGCCACTATTAGTTCTACAAACTACTAGACTGGGTTACTTTAATGTTTAAACGAGTATCCACATTTTAAGTACTTACCTCTTTATGGGAGAACTCGGGCTGGCTGGCGCTAGTTTGGAAAAAACTAAAAGGCACCGGAATAAAGAAAAACATTGCTACCAAGAACACGCATGCTGTGACTACACCAAGTGATTCAGGCCTGTGATAAACTTTTATTTCTAGAGATGCACTTTATGCGCTTTATGGTGTCGGAACTTACACTTTAGTCTTATCTTTTTTACATAAATCATGTCCAAATAGATTTGCTTTGATTAAGATATCCCGAAACGCTGGTATTATTCGTACGGCCATACAGTATGCACCCACGGATATACCAAAGTTGGCAGCAAGTGCAAGAACCATTTTAAGATGATTTTGACCGGTCTGGCGGCAATTTTGTTGTGCAATTAAATACTAATTAGCATAGATATCAAAATTGGCACTATACTATGTTCTATCATAATTCGATTATGTTGTTAATCACATACAGATGACAAATGGAATATAACCATATTGTGATAAGAGCCATGATTCCAAGAATAGTGGAACAATATATTACCACGTTTGCATAGAGCTCTAAAAAAATGGATGCGTTTAAAAATTTAGTTATATTCCAATTTTCGAACGAAATTGAATTTCTGCAGAGCACTTCGAAAATTCAAAACTCCTACGCATTCAATTTCGGTCGCAATTCAGCAAAGAAGGGTAGAAGTACTTTTCAAGTTTTTACAGCCATTTACATGAACATTTTTCTTGATGTCGGCAGTTCGAGAATTTCAGCAATCATTTTTTCATTTTTCTTGAGGTTAAGTTTGAAAGAATGTTTTATTCGCTAGTTTGTGGAAAGCGTTGTTATGATGTGGATTTTAAACTTTTTATTATTCGAGCCAAGGGTGTTTTCATTCAAAAAGTTTTGGAATTCAAAATTCAGTTATTTAAACTGTAAACTTGTTTTCTTAGGGCGTGTGTCAATTGGTCTAAATAATTACCGTCGGATAATTTTCTGACAGTATCGTGGTGGAAAACGAATTTTTCAGCTGTCAAATAATTATCCTATAAGCTAATGTCGTTTTCGGTTGGTCATCCAGAAGCGACCGGAAGAACTATCCGCGATTCTGAATTCAAATCCAGAAACAAATTTCTCTTCTTTTCAGTAGAAGAACTGTCAGTTGAGTGCCATTCGAACGCTTTCAGAATCGTTCTGATTGCTTCCGAACGGTTCTGGACGACCAACCGAAAACGACATAAGATTGGAGTGTGGTGAACTTCTCTTTCAACACTTTCATAAGTGTCAGGAAATTATCCGCGAGTAATTATTTAGCTCAATTGACACACGGGCTTAGTTTTATTTAAAAAAAATTGTTTTACACCTGGGGATTTATACCAAAATGCGCGGCGAATCGCTTTTCATGGCGGATTTGTATTTTTGTATTTCCAAAAGCGATTTGATCCAATCAAAAGCGATAGCTTTTTAGGTGACGGATTGCTGGTGGATTTATTGAAAATATATAAATAGGAAGTCTAGTCTAATTGGAAAAAACTGGAAAGCACAGTTTGCATTTGAGAATAAGCAAAAGCGAAGACGGTCAAAATCGAAGTAGGGATCGCTTTCAATACGATCCGCCGCGCATTTGGGAGTAACCCCCTTGGAAATACAAAAATACCAATCCACCATGAAAAGCGATCCACCGCGCATTTTGGAATAAGCCCCCAGCATTTTGTCAGAGAAAGCATGACTTGATGACTCGATGACTAAACAAAATATGTATCATACCACAAATCTCTATGGTAAGTAGCGATAAATTCCCCATTCTCCACAAGGTACTCATATGAACCACGCGTATAGGTATTTAGAAAATGTTTATGCGCAGCCAAGACCACAGTGTAAAGACTTTTGAAGTCCATATAAACCCGAAATATTCTTGTTATAAATAATCTCTGACAGTACCATGTGTATAAGTGGTCTTTCACCATGTTTCGTAAAGTACTAAAATCCAAATAAACCGAAATGTTTGTAAACAAAAGATTATTATATCTTAATTAAAAAAATAATTTGCATAAATATGTGTAACAAAATATAAACAAAAGCTAAAAGTTTCCATTGAAAAGTAAAAAAATTGTGTTTTCACTTTCAGACGCAAATAAACAATTCCGCGGAAATGAAAGAAAATAAAACTGGACATACACCTTTCCCCAAGCAAATCGTTAAATAAATACGTGCATTGTTTAAAAAAATAAATACATCACAAAATCGAATCAAAAATTGTTGAAATTTGAACTTTATTACGTGTTTTACGGCTAACTGCGTATATCACTATGTCGACGTCGGGAAACATTCGAACATCTATTAATCGCACGTTGTTTCCCCTTAAATCCATCTCGGACGTTGTCGATTTCTTTCGTAAAAGCCTAGAGACACCGCCGGCCGATGGAGAGCCGGATCTAACACTTCTCTCCATCGTTGCCGGTTTTGTTGAGATTTCCCTTACAACGGGTAAGTTGGCATCAGCAGCTGTTACGGAAAACCTGGCCTCCAGTGCCTCGGACTCTGTCAATGTAAAATGCACTAAATTTCCTGTGGTTACTTATGAGATGGTGAATTCATTGTATATGAAATACCAAAGCATACTTACCATTATACAAAAGCCCAAGTCAGGACGTTACGCAAATCGTGATGTTATCAAGAGGGTATCTGATGTTATTTGGCACTCGTTGTTTTGGAGCAGTCATAAGGATCGATCACATTTGCAGAATCTGTACAGCTATTTGTCGTCTAATAAGCTGGATTGTTTTGGAGTCGCACTTGGTGTTGTGGCTGGCTGTCAGTTGCTTGGATACAAGGATGTGCATCTTGCTATCTCAGAGGACCATGCATGGGTAGTATTTGGGAAGAAACGTCAAGAGGCTATTGAGGTTACTTGGCACGGAAAGGGAAGCGAAGACAAGCGAGGCCAAGATGTTTCCGCTGGAATCGATGCAAAAACTTGGTTGTACTTGGCAGGAATGCCAGTTATTTGCAATCGATACATGGAAGTGGCATCAATTGTGTCTGCAATAAATATTTCCTTAACGCCGAATGTTGAGTGTTTGGAAGTAGCTGAGTTGCAGCAGCGATTGCTGTGGCTGTTGTACGATATGGGCCACTTGGAGAAGTATCCAATGGCACTTGGTAAATATAATCCGTTTAATGTGTTTTATTTCGTTAAAAAAAAATTAATTTATTCTTATTTAAAGGAAATCTGGGAGAGCTCGAGGAAGTCTGTCCGACAATTGGGCGAAAAACTTGCGAAGCTTTATATTTAGAGGCAATACATTCGGCAAAGACCTACTACAAGAATCATCACGTGTATCCCTACACATACCAGGGTACTTACTACTATCGTATGGGCAAATATCGAGAAGCTTTTCGCTCTTGGGCCAACGCTGGCGATGTAATCCGTTTATACACCTACAGTTGTCGCGACGACGAAGAAGTCTATAAGGAATTTGTTGATATCGCTAATGAAATGATGCCGTACATAATAAAAACTGAGAGTTCTGGCCATTCCGGACGAAGTGTGCTCAGAGATTCCGAGGTTTTCGCAAACATTCTAAGATTTTATGACGGAGTCTGTCAGTGGGAGGAGGAGAGTCTAACTCCAATCCTCCATATTGGTTGGGCGAAGCCCCTTGTCAACAACATCTCTAAATTTGATTATGATATTCGGTCACAAGTAGTAATAAATGCTCACGAAGACAAAGTCCCAGAAACTAATAACACGAAGCAAGGCAATGCTTATGAGGCTAAAGGCAGCTATCTACGTAATGAAAGTAAATTTGTTGAAGGGAATAACAATTTCATCAGCTGCAGTGAGGTGAGTTGAGTTTTTTTACACCTGACTTTATATTTTTTGTTTGAAAATGCTTTTATTATAGAAATTACCTTCGCCGGACTTGAAGAACGAAAAGAAATCAGAAATACCAACAACACTGGCTGATCTTACAGCAGCTTGTGGTCAGAAAATTTTAAATCCGGACTTTCTCCTTCAAGGAGGAGGTCAACTCTTCGCCACAGATCAAAAACATTTTGCGGGGCGGGTAGATGCACTGTCAACTGCTACCGACAGTTTTCAATTACAGAAATGTACAAAACCTAAATCAGTATCAGACCCATTGCCGAAGATCATTTTGCCTCGTCCTACATCAGCATCACCCTCCGACATGTTGCAGTATGATGATGACTACGATTTCATGCCCAAGCAGCCAGTAATAATCCTATATAGTCGAAAAATGCGAGGTCTCAAAGAGTTGCTTCTTTCCGAGAAACTCAACACGCACGCCATTTCATTGCAAGTGACGGCTCAGTCGGTGGCTAATAAGAAAGCTCGTGGAGTTGAGAAATCAATTGTTTCTGCAAATCAGGTAAGTGCAGCAATGGAAACTTCGTCGATCGCCTCACGGCCCAAGAGGACTCGTCGTGAATAAACAAACACACGAGGTCTAAGTTTAAATTAAGGACTGTTGCTTATTTATTTGTCGCTCCCATGTCTATAAGAAAGGAGGACATTATCCATTTTGTTATAGCAGCTCAAAGCTGAGAATGAGTGTTGAAAATTTTACAAAAAGAGTAACGAATTTTGCACGTTATATTTTTTATAAGGAGAGAAAAAAAAGAAATCTATATTCTTATAGAAGGAGTAGTTGTTTCTGTTGGTTTTTATATTCTTATTAATTTTATTTAAGCGTTTAACTTTGAGAAGTAATTTATGTATTTTTGTAATCGTGAGAGAAAGATAAAAAAGTTGGTGATGCAACATGATAATATTTATTATATGTATACAAATTTTGTCTAAAACGCTTAATGTATCTTATTTTTTAATTATAAGATCTACATATATGTGCATACTTAATAATCTAGTTTTAAGTAGGGCTTATAGTATTTAATACTTAAAGGCCTGAATGATTTTCTTTTTATCGTACCTACTATTTGTGCAGATTTACTGACTATATAACTTTAACTTATTCATGAGCGTACACTTTCCAGAAGGAAATAAAATAAACAAATTAGCATTTAACATTTCATTTTCCTTAGAAACCAATCAATCAAAATGATTTATAGAAATATACTTCTGCAAATCCGCCTTTACATATATATTATATTCACATTCAATTAAAACACGATTTATTTAAAATAAAATACATATTACAGTTACAAGAAATTGCGCTGTTTTTTTTTTTTCTATTACCATCGAATTTGAAAACTTCAATATGGTAACAATTTAACCGTTAATTGTTACATTCAGCTGGGATTTGAAAAGATAAAACACACCCTTATTGTCGTTGCCATCTATCGTAAACGACTGGCGATGGCGACATTTGTATTGCGGCACCGCGCGACTCTCTGGATTCTTACATTCCACATACGTTCCACGAACTTATGGCACATGTTGTCTTTTATTTCAGTCGACGAATTTATCGAGTGTGTGAGAGTGAGTACCTACTAGAAATACAAAATGTGTTAATCGCAATTATTTTTAGATAAATGTATTTTAGACTACCGAAGGTGGTCCAAGACCAAGACAATTCAGATTCAGAGATGAGGATATGACGTCCCATTGTCGATTAACATCACAAAGGAATATTTTTCTTTTATTCGTTATCTTCATTCTGAAAAATAACTGTAACTGTCTTTTCGTCCATTAAAAAGTAAGCTTAATACTTTATCACACAGCCGTCCGCCCGCAAAATGATCGACGACAAAAATGTACAATTTCCACAACAAACGTCACAAAATCACCCCTATTGTCGTTGTCGTTTACGACTCTAAAAAAAAAACGACATGACTGTTTGGTATTGGCGACTTAAAATAAACGACTTCTGTCGCGCCATATGTCGTCTGAAATGTCAAAAAATGTGGATTGTATTTTTCGACGACGATCGTCGGTATTGCGTAAGGCGTTTTGTGACGACGTCTGTCGTGGAGATGATACATTTCTGTCGTCGACTATTTTGCGGACGACTGTGTGATAATTTGTTAAGAAAAGTATGTGTACTTAATTTTTAATTAACAAAAAGACAGTTATAGTTATTTTGCAGAATGGAGATAACAAATAAAAGACAATTTCTACATTTATTGAACTAAAGTGATGTTAATCGGCAATGAGACGACATAAACTTATCTCTATAAATTGTCTTGGACCACCTTCGACTTCGATAGTCTAAAACACATTTTAAATCTGAAAATATTTATTGTTATTAAAACAGTTTGCAATTTAAAATATTTCTACCACTCACTTAACGCCGGGCAAATCCATTGGCTTTGATTTGGTTCGAATTTCCTTCCTTAACTTTACCAGCTCTTTTTTCTGGTTTTCTTCTACGTCACTGCTTTCAAAAAACATCTTACCACAATTTATTTTTGAATATTGTTAATAGTTATTAATAAATAGTTAACCAACTCACAAACAACACACCAGACCAAATATTATATAAATAATTCGTCGACTGAAATATCAAACCGCATGTGTTATAGATTGTGGAATGTATGTGGAATGTGATAGTTCAGAGAGTCGAGTCGTTTCTGTTACGCAATACCAAATTCCAAACGACTCGACACGACAAATGTCGTTTGCGACAGACGACAACGACAATAGGGGTGAATGTCTCGGGCAATACCGTCGATCGTCGTCGAAAAATACAATCCACTTTTTTTAACATATGGCGCGCGCGCGTGAGAGAAGTCGTTTATTTTTGGTCGCCAATACCAAACAGTCGTGTTGTTTTTTTTAGAGTCGTAAACGACAACGACAATTAAGAGGGAATGGTCATAAAAATTTGAAATATCATTTTGAAACTGAAAATATTTAATTTTTAAGAACTATCTATTAGCAAACGCTGCAAAACAAGAAGCGTATAGAGCGGCGCTGCGAAAGAGAACTAGAGCTGCTCGCGAGCTCTACAAGCAAAATGCTAGGAGGACTATCAGTTAAAAAAGACCTCGCGATCTATAAAATTTACAGGACAAACCGAAGAAGCCCAAATCCATTCTCCGATTTCAAAACATTCATATGAGACGAGCTTTATTATATATATTCAATAAAACAAGCTTATATTCAAAAAGCCACACAACACATATTGAAGGTAATTATATTTGCGCATCTGCAATTGTGGCCTATGTGACCCTGACAATAAATGTATAAAAACAATGTGCGCGCGCATGAGTTTTCATGGCTGATAATGTAACCCCATTCGTATCTCTATGGAAAAGCATGCCTTTTTGACAGATGCGCAGAACGAAACGAAAATGAGTGCTCGAAATATATTACCTTTAATATGTGTACTGTGATACACAGCAGCTTATGGAAGGTGACCCATAAGCAACGCACGTGCCGGATCCGGATGCGACGGATAAAGTAAGTTTACTTTCTCTTATTTAGATAATGAGACAATCTGTGAAATGCTGCAGACAACAGTTAAATCAAAATAATTTTGTGAATATGTTGCTGTTGAAGCATTTACAAGTTTGAAACTGAATGCATTTTGTACTATTTTTTACAACTTAACAAAATAAGGACAACTTAATGCTTTTTGTTGATGCGTTTTGCTTACTGTTTGTATCGGTAATTAATCATTTTCTTGTGCGATTTAAAAAAAAAATGCTTCTACATACATATGATATAAGTGTTGGATAAAGTTATTTATTAATGTGTGTACATCTTGATTTGTTTGTTACAACAGTTGACTTTCAAAAATAAATAATTCATTGGCGTAGTTAGTTTTTTTTTCCGTAACTACATTACCAGCTGAATTCGATATACCACAACGTCGATAATGTTGTTGTCTCAGTATATAGCTACTGGCAACACTCGGCAACGAACACGAGTACAGTACGAACAAAAAAGCGCAACGTAGTGAATTCAGTGTGGTAACAAAATTCTTTATATGTGCATAACAAGGAGGAGCTACCCTGGCATCTGTGCAATGCGTCGAGGCATATTACACTTTTATACACCGCGAGACAAAAGTAGTACCTTAGTAATATTTAGTTATTGTGGTTGTTTTTCAATAAAACGCTATCGGGAGTGTATTCTATAATTAAGTTTTGTCATTCTTCTATAAATAAAGATTTATTTTGCACACAATATGTTGACAAAGTCTAAATGAACCGTACTGTGTAGCCGTACAGATGATAGCGTCATTTGTTTCTCAGCTGTTTCCCGCCACTCAAGAAATCGTGAGAAATTCTTAGGTTTCATTGTGTGTTCTGCTGTAGGACGTTGATAACCGGGTGATTTTTTCGATAATTTTTCTTTCTGCATAGAAAAAAGCCTATTAAACAAATAAAACTGTTCTAAAATTACGTCTATAAGTGTTAAATAAACTTTAAAAAGTGCGTACTCAAAAAAAAACTAATACATTTGATCAAATTTGACGTTCAAAGCTGCAAAATTAGCAGCAGCTGATTCGGGCTTTTTTTCTCCGAGGCAAGGTCTCTTTCGTCGTTTTGCAAGTGGTATTTTCAATGTGTTTTGTGTATATAAATGTGTTATGCTTAAAATTAAAATAATAAGCTGCTAAAATACGAGTGAATAAAAAAGAAAATACGAAAACTATTATTTCAAGCTGAAATATAAAGAAAAAAAACACGTGCGGAACATTAGATCAGATGTGAAATATCCGGGTACGCCGCCCAACTCAAGTGAAAGTATATATCATCAAAAATTAAAAATACAAAACTGAAACGGAAGTCTGCGACATTATGTCCTCCGTGGTAATAAAATCTGAGGAAATAATTGTAGATGCCAATGAGTATAATAGCGACGACGTAGATGAAGAACTAAAGTAGGTATCTGTTGTTGGTACATATATATATACACGTATATTTTATTTATATCAGCGTTAAAAAAAAAACTCATTTGTGCATAATTATTAAAATTTATGTTACAATGTGTGTTTTATTTTTTCCTTCTGTATGGCATAATGGTGTAGTCTCCATTGACTGCAGTGTATTCTTATTGATTTTTTATAAACATAAAATGATGAGTAGAAAAAAAGCAGTACCTAGAAAAGTTTTCATATCACTAGATTGGGTTGTGTATTTTGAGTTTTGCACTGGCCGATGAGTTCGTTCAGGCTTGAGATGCTCAGCAGAACGCCTTTTGCAAAGCTCACAACGCCCTCCTATTGGTTCGTTTCGTTATATTTTTTTTCTCGAGAGAAACATTTTTTTTTTTTAATGGGGTTGATTCGATCGAAGCGAGTTGTAAAAAGCAGCTGATTGTCTATGAGAATTTTGTTTGGAAGATTGTTTATATTATATTAGATATTATTTTCATAGTTTACAGTATGTATGTGATAGTTTAATGAATTACTATTAAACTGTTTGGGATGATTTTCTGGGGTTTTGCTCTACGTATATGTATACGATACGAGAGATGTATATATATGTATGTTGTGTATGTATGTATTGAGGTGCAATGAACGCTCGTATGCGAGGACTTTGCATGGTTTTTTTCTGCATTTAGAAAAGAGTATTGGGGAAACATAAGCTATATATATGTACGTGCATATACAGGTACATAATAATGTACATTATTATATGGAATTCTGTCTACGCGCTAGGTGTATGAATGACGAGTAATGTTGTTGAATTGGGGTACCAATAGGTTACTAAAAAAAAGTGCAGTTAAATTTATTTTCCCTTGGTCAGTGAAACATTTGATTTTTGTAAACTCTGAAACAATTTTCAATATAGAATCCATATGTAGGTCATGCAACTTGTAGGTGGAATGTATACAACAAGACTAACAAAAAGCCGAAAAATATCCTTCGAAGGATGGGCTACTTTGAAATGTTGAGTGGGGTGGGTGGTTTTATCAAATGTTTAGAAAACTGTAATAGTATGTATGCCCACGGCCAAGGATACACCGCATAGATCACGTAGGTATATGACAATAACAACTAGCAGTCTGGATAATATCGTTTTCCAAATTTTTTCCTATTATTTTAATATTCAATGTGGCTATTCGTTGCATTTGTACTGACCTGACCTACGGGTCCTCCGAGACACACAATAAATCATTTTTTATTAAAAATTGATTTTTAAAGAATAGGTTGGGTCCTAATAATTGTGATGTCCGAAAATTGAATTTTGCAGTTTAAATCCACATAACCCAACTTACATTTTGAGGGAATAGCAACAGCATTTAACAAAAATTATTATTAAAAAATGGAGACGTTTGATTTCATGAAATCACCATTAAGTTTGATAGTCTTCTTTCTGTATTGTAGGTAGGTATGCTTCCGAAGCTAATATCAGGTTAGAACGAATTAACTATAAGTGAAAGGCCGTCATCTACGGTTTTAATCTTTGCTGGGTATTGAAGTAAACATACTCGTCTAGATCTCTCCTGTCAAATGGTTGACTTGTAGGTATAAATCATTTAACCTAAATTTTCAAGGTTGTTGCTTACTTGGATATGTAGCAGTACCTACCTACTTATTAAGGTGACGCCATAGTCCGAAATGGACTTAAGCCTCAACCAATTCGTCTCTTTGGATTTTGCATCTCGGGCATTGAGTGGAAGGCTCGTTTAGTCGGAGCTCTAGTGTCCATTCGTATGTCATAGCCATCTTAGACGACTGATCGCAAAGTTCGCTATTAAACTTGGTCAAAAAGTGTTCGGCTGCACGCACCCTGTTTTAGATCCTAATCTGGGTGATCACAGAATCCGTCGTATTCGGAATTTTGCTGCGAACCCAAAATGTCCACTACGACGGATTCTGTGATAGTTCTTTCCGGGTTCGTAATAAAATTCCGATTTTTTATTTTTTTTTTTAAATACTTCTCCCGGGAAAGGCGAACCTATAACGTTTCATCAGCGCCCCGAGATGGTTGCAGATGTATGTTAGTTCTGCACTTAAATTGCTGCAAATTGTAGTCTTCTGGAAATATATCCCCAGGAAGCGAGTTCCAAAGTTTGCTTGTCCTGTAACAGAAGGAGTTTTGGAAACATGATGTCCTCGCGGTTGTCAAGTGTACTGTATGGTCATGAGCATTAGCAGCCTGTCTTGTGGGGCGCCCAAAAGTTGCATTTCGAGGGATAATGTCCTTGAGTTCCTCGGAACATCCACCATAGAAGTACCTATAGAACAAGCATAGGTCAGAGACTTGTCTTCTGTGCACCAACGGTTGCAGATTCGATGTGAGTGTAGGGTCTCCAATAAGTCGAACTGCTCGTCTAAGCGGGGTTGTCTATCAATGATTCGTACTGATTGCTACGATTCTGGCCGTGTCCATGCCTTCTCCTAGGACGGAGGTTGTTTTTTTTACAGAACTTACTGAATTTCCCCGTCCGACGAGCGATAGCCGTGCAATTGCGAGCGTGCCACCGTCCTCCTCCACTATGTACTCCGAAGATGCCCTTGTGGCCATGCTTGACTCTTAACACGTAATGCGATTTGCTCGTAAAGAGTCCCAATGGAGATCCAATTGTAACCAAGTGGAACCACATCTGTTTAGAGAAGAGTGTCATTGAGTCGCTTAGCTATGTAATTTCTAGTTTGTACTGCTCAGCAAGTTGAGGCTGTAGGTAGTTGAATTTAATGACACGATAGCGTCTCTGATGCATTTTTGATAATTAATAAATTATGTTCTTTTGCCTAAATGAAACTTGAATGGACAAGAAAAAGAAAACTAAGGTGGTGTCAAAAATTCACATAGCCTACACAAATATAATATATTAGCGAAAGGTTTTTTTAAAAATAGATTTCTACGCATAGCTTTTGCTTTAAAAATAAAATTGGTCTTTAATTACAATTAAAATCTTCTTTGCAGTCTAACATTTGAAGACACTGGAGGCGAAATGTACCATCAAGGAATTGGCTACACCAAATCTCATCATCATCATAGTCGAGAGCAGTCGTCGTCGACTGTGGTGTCTTCGCAGCAAATTAATCGAAACGACATGAACATCGGTAATGCAAACGAGCTGTTGGTCCCAGTGGGCAAAAACGCATCACCAAAAAATATCTTAGAGAGTGAGAAACGAATCCGAAGAGAAATCGCCAACAGCAATGAGAGACGGCGCATGCAAAGTATAAACGCCGGCTTTCAAAACTTGAGAGCGTTACTACCCCGGCATGAAGGAGAGAAACTGAGCAAAGTAAGTTTGTTGAACTAAACAAAAAAATATTTTTCACGAAAAAACTACATCCCCTCGTCTTAATAAACACACGTGCATAAGGCAAGCAAATGTCAGATGGCATAGAAATATAAACATTTTACGTAACTGCTCTTTAAGCGGTTGATTACATTGGCGTAGCGTTTATTTATACGGGGAGTGTATACCTTGCAACTAGTAGCTGCAAGGTATACACTATTAATTTTTAATAAAACCGTATTCACTTTCCTCTTAAAATAATATCACCGACCAACACTGATCGATATTTTTTTCTTTACTTGTAGGCTGCAATTCTGCAACAAACATCGCAGTACATTTGCGATCTGGAGAATCAAAAAACCCAACTTCTTGCCCAGAACAGTCAACTGAAACGAACATTGGGTCAGCATGAATTGGCATTAAGCGGTGGATACGGAAGCGGTGGCGGGGGAAATATCGATGACGGATGCAGTGCAATAAAAAAACGTAAGCTTACAGACAATGTTATATCGCTGCAAACTATTTCTGATTCCTCTGACGAAGGTCTTGGTTCAGTTTCACCCGAACCAACGACTCTGCTACAACAGAGTGGTGGAAACGCTCCAACTGGACCAGTGTCTCTGGGTCTAGCAAAGGCTGCGCACGGAAATGCATACGTTACGCACAGTGGCAAAGAGCTGCTCGAGATGAAAAAGCAATTGGAAAAGGAACGCCGATTTCGATCAGTCATAGAAGAGGAACTGCGCATGATCAAAAGACAGCTCTATTCGGAAAATTACATAACGCGAGAGGTTGTGGAGCACACCGACAATGTTCAAGAAGAAGATCCTCACGATACGTATGTCGCTTTGAATGAGAAAATCGAACCGACCGAAGTTGTTGTCTGCTCATCGATCGAAGAGATCAATGACGATTGCGCTGAAATAATATCCGATGACAATATTCATGAGGAAATCATTCTTGCACAAGAGTCGGAAGTTAAATACGCCGATAGTTCTGTTCTGCAGCCAATACTGCAGGCAGCTATCAAAGCCCAGCCCAAAGTCGAAGTTGAACGCATCAATGAGACGGTCGTGAAAATTGAAAAAGATTCGCAGCTCCAAAGTCAAAAGAAAGTCCAAAGTAATTCGATTGGATTGACACGATCGCGACAAAACTTGGAAACAATCGTTGAAGCAATTCGACATCTGGAAGGTGATCATTTATTTGGCGATAGCGCTGGACAGCAAAAGAAAGCACAAAAATCACAAGAATCTCCTTTGGCACTGACAACTAAGCAACTGGTTTCTACTACCGCTGTTCAACCACTCCAACAGCACCATCAGCAACAGCAACAGCGAAAAACAATCGCTGAGCTTAGTCCGTTCCTACAGATCAAGAATCCAAAAATTGGAGCCTCCAACCAAATTTTTACAATTGTGCGCGGCAGATCGATTTCATTGACTCCAAGTGGTGATAACAATTCCCTAACGGTATCGAGCGTGACAAATCCATCCAATCACAGCAGTAGTGCAGCAACAAATACTATGCCTTCTAGTAGTAGCAACAACATCCACACAAACAACACCAACAATAGCAGCACCAGCAGTAATAACAACAGTACGATAAGTACACTACCAACGAATAGTGCTTCAGCAGTACCAACGACAATTGTTAAAGTGCAAACCGCATTGCCGCAGCAGTTGGCGACATCATCCATACCGATAGCCCCATCACCATCACATATCACAATAACAACAGCATCACTCAAACAGTGTCGACCGGGTGTCATAGTTTCCAAGCAAATATCTTGATTGCATTGCACTACGAAGAATCATCTGAAAAACAGCAGTACGAGTACCACCAATAAAGATACTAGTAGTATAGCTGGCGTTAGCAATAATATTAGTAATATAAATAAATATAATAAAAATAAAAATATTATTAGAGGTAATATTGTATCAAGCATAAACAGCAACAACAGCAACAGTAAAAACAACAACAACAACAACAACAGTAACAACAAAAGCAGTAATAATAACAACAATACAGTCGTCAGTGATATTATAAAAATCACTAACAACATAAACATAAACAAAAACAATGCCAACCGTAACCATAATAATAATAATAATAGTTGTGATAATACTTATACAAAATATAAGGAATATCACCTCATCAGCAGCGGTAAAAGCATGAGAAAGCTCGATTCTTCTTCGCCTAATTCTTCAACTAATAATTATAATTTTACTTTATCAACCAGCAACTATAATAACTTAGCATCCTTTACATCGTCGTCCTTCAGTTCAAACGCGTCATCAATATCCGAACAACATCATCAGTACATACAGTTCAATAGTAATAATAATAAAAAAAAACCGAAATCTTCGCAACCAATTGCATTGGTTAAAACATTGAAGATCCAGAAAAAATTTTAAGCAGGTGGATTTTTTTTTACACATTCAATAAAATATTTTAGTTTTTGAGAATTGTAAAATGATTCAAGTCTTTAAAAGAAAAAAAAAAACAAACAAAAAAAACTCAGATTTAAGAGGTATACAAAAATTAAATAAAGTTTAAACAAATTTGTTTTTGTTGAGAAGTACAAAAATATCTAGTTGTTTTATTTATTTGTTACAGTGAGGTATTTTAGGGATGACAGAGACTGGAAAGTATCTTGCGAACACTCCTTTTCTGATCATAGATATATTCAATTCAATATACTCCTTCAAGTTCAAACCGTCTTTAGGGATTATAGGAAGACAGACTCGACCAATAGTGTGGAATCTTCTGCAATCAACAGGACCCCTGTTCCCCTACTAATACACTTAAATTCGACGCGATGCGATGGTTGAAAAACTAACGATCAATCTCAACCGTGCTATGTCGGTCTCCTGCCCAATAAGACGTAATCCAAGTCGATCACTGATCGACAATCACAATAAGGGCCTATATCTCTACGCAAAACATGTAGGCAGCTCTTCAATCGGGCCAAACGATCTTGCGAAGCCACTGACTGGATTTGGTACAAAGAGGCACGCAAATCCTATAAAACCAAATTTGTATAGGAAACCCAACGAAATTCTTGGAGATTGAGCTCAAGCCATTCAAGTCTCCTGCCCCGATAGCATACTACCGGCCGAACTTCAACAGAATGTGGAACTAATACTCCCATGGGTAACTGCAATATTCAAATGTTGCCTGGATCTGTCTCACATTCCCAAGTCATGGACGGAAGTACACGTGCTCTTCATACCCAAGGCTGGTAAAAGCTCGCATCCTAACCCCAAAGATCTCGTACCTATAACTTTGTCATCATTTCTACTGAATACTCTAGAGAAATTGATACATGCAGCCACCCGTATGAAAGCAATCCGTATGTGGAGTAGACGACTCGACAAACTGGTCACTCGTCTATCGTAGATAAAATAGAAAACTGATTATACACCTTCCCCCAGTTTTAATTCAACAAGAATTTCTGCATTCCCTGTGGTGACTCATAGGGGATCCGTCTACTTTTATACAGATGGGTCCAAAACGTAAACAGGGGGGTGGGTGTTTTCTCCCAAGATTTAAATTGTATGATTTTATTCCCCTAATTGCTGTAGCGTGTTCCAGGCGGAAATCATTCCGATCAAATAGGGTCTGTCGTGGCTACGGTATAATGTAATGTCCGCAAAGGATGTTTAATTAAATTAAATCCTTGGTCATCTTTAAGCCCACAACCGCCCTCAGTTGCCGCTTATCTCTTAACGGGATTGCGGAACAATTCAAAATTCACCTTATATGGGTGCCGGCTCTCGCTACGTGCAGAATATTAATTAAACAAAATGCGATAAGCGCCACTAATCGAAGCTAGTTAAACTATGCACCACGTGCTCCATCACGAAACAGATCTGGATCTCAAAATAAGTAAAAAAAATAATAGCAACCATTCGTTTGTGTGAGTTTCTACGTTTGAGACGAATGGAAGGTACCTACAATTTTATGAGGGGTCCGAACGGCTGAGTTGAGAAGCTTTTTCACGGCAGTCATACTCTCGGATGTTTGTCAGACGTTCGCGAGAGGTGGCGCAGTGGAAAAAACCTTAAGATGTAATTTGTGTTTTTCCGGGGATCGAACCTGGAATCCGTCGCACAGTAGTCCAGCACACTAACTACTGCGCCCACTGGATCTCAAGCGCTCGATCAATCTTGTCACACTAAAAAGATCGTATATAAGCACATTATTAGGTGTCATCAAGGGACACTGTATTATCAGGCTAAGCATCCCTTCCAACGATTTCTGTAGCAGCTGCATGGACGAGGTGGAGGAAGAGCCTATTCTTCACCTCCTATGCACGCGCCCAGCCCTCTCAGTGTGTAGAAAACTATCAGCTAGGTTCCAGAAATCGAGTGAAATCGAAATTGCAAATCGAGTGAATTCGTTTTCAGTGTTCTACATTTCGAGCGATTCGGAAACTCCGAAATTTTTTCGAAATCACAATTTCACTTTGTCTCAATTCAGAAAATTTTGAAATCGAAATCGATTACAGTGAAATGTAGAACATAAAAATTCATTTCCGATTTCATTTCGAGTGAAAGTGGAATGTGGAACCGAGCAGTATATCTCAGAGAATACTTTTTCGGTGAACTCGCTATCGCTACTGCAAGTATAAGTTGCCTCCAACGCTTCATTCTCAGCTCCTCTTGGTTCAACGGGTAGTTGTGAGATCATTAGATCCTGTGGTATCACAATGTGCCTCCTCTGGCCTAAGTGCTGCTGCACCTATTGCGGCCTGCCACCATAACCTAACCTATCCTACTACTCCGTCGGAGGATCAAATTACACTCGAGGTATGCGTCTTCGGAAAAGAATAATTAAAATGCGATGTTGAGAGTTATTGTTGTGGAAGTTTCCAGAGGAAAAAATAACACGTCTGGTTTGTACAACTATAGTGAAGGGAATAAGTTTTATTTTCTAGAAAATAATTATATGACAATATGTATTTCAATGGGGCTTGCTATTTGATAAAATTAAATTTAAAGTTTTTATTTCAACATCCTCACTAAAACTAAATTTATTTAATACTAAGAAATACCCATTAATTTAGTGAAATATTTAGCCTTGACATTAGGAAGTGCCTTCGTAAATATATCAGCTACCATTTCATCCGACTTAATAGTTTTTAAATTAATTTGTCCTTTAGAAATCGTCTCTCGAATGAAATGATGCCGTACATCAATATGTTTGGTTCGTTGATGAAAGCACTCATTTAAGGCTAGCTGCACTGCTCCATGATTGTCACAAAAAATATTAATTGCTTTGCTTTCTGTTTTTAACAATTCTTCTTCTAGTCCTCTAATCCATAACGCCTCCTGTATACTGCTGATCCAATTGACATGTATTCAGCTTCACACGTTGATAAAGCGGTTGTAGTTTGCTTCTTGGATCCCCAGACTATTGGTCCGTTTTGCTTTAAGAACACGTATCCACTAACTGATTTTCTTTCATCGATATCGTTTGCAAAATCTGCATCGCAGTAACCTATTGTATCCACGTTACCATTCTTCAGAAAATTTAGCTTATAATCAATTGTTCCTTTCAAATAACGTAAGACACGCTTTGCAGCCTCCCAATGTGGTTTTCCCGGATTATTGTTAAATCTGCTTAGTAAATTAACAGCGTAGCATATATCAGGACGTGTAAGTTGCGCTGCAAATAATAAGCTTCCTATCAGCTCCTGGTATGGAATCCTAGACATTTCTGTTCTTTCTTCATTACTGGATGGGCCTTGCTCTTTACTTAGTCTCACATTACTGTCCATAGGTGTAGCTATAGGGTTACAATTCGTCATTCCAAATCGGTCTAGCATCCTTAAAATATATTGCTTTTGATCTATGCACATCTTGCTTTTGTAATCGTACGTCAAATGTAATCCCAAAAAAGATTTTGCTGCTCCAAGCTCCTTTAATTTAAAATGATTTTTTAAATGATTTACTAAACACTTCTTCTGAATTTCGTTTTTCCAAAAAATCAATATATCATCTACATAAACTGTTAAAAACATTATTTCATCAGGATTCTCATTAATCATATAAATACACTGATCAGTTTTCAATTGATTTAGACCAAATTTTGAAAGTACCTTGCTAAGTTTCTTATTCCACATTCTTGATGATTGTTTTAATCCATATATTGGTTTGTTTAACTTTAAAACCTTACCTTCTGGAATTTGGATACCGTCAGGTGCATTCAAATATATTTCTTCTTCAAGATCTCCCTGCAGAAACGCTGTAACTGCATCTAAGTGATCAATTTTCAAATCAAGTTTAACAGCAAGTGAAAAAAGATATCGCAGGGAACTATATCGCACAACTGGTGAATACGTCTCATGATAATCTACGCCGCTACGTTGCGCACATCCTCGTGCGACAAGTCTTGCCTTGTATCTTGAAATTTTACCATGTTCGTTGCGCTTTGTTTTGAAAACCCATTTTGTTGTAAGCGTCTTCTTACCCTCTGGCAAACTTGTTATGCTCCATGTTTTGTTTTGAGCTAATGACTTACATTCTTCTTCTATAGCTTTTAGCCAGTCAGCAGAATTGACTCCACTTATAGCGTTTTCGTAATTCTCCGGATCATTTACATCATCGTTGACAAAATATGTAACATAATCTTTTATGTCAGGTGGTTTACGAATTCTTGTTGATCGACGAAGAACAGTTTGATTGTCATTCCTTTCGCTGCCAGAACTATCCACACTGCTTTGAGCGGACTCAAAATTGGAACTATCATTTTCAACAAGAGTGTTATCGATAAAAACATCATCAACATCTTCTTCTTCGATTGATCGGTCATCCACGGCACACGTGACACCATCCTCTCTTGTTGATGATCTTGAAACGCTGCAATCGGTATTTACATCTAAATTTACTCTCACTAAATCCCGATTATTTATCAAATTATCAGTTGATGTTTCGTTAGATTGTGAATAATACATCTCATTTTCTAGGAATTTGACATCACGACTTATGTACAATTTTCTGTGAATCGGTTCATACAGTCTATAAGCTTTACTATTTTCGCAATATCCCAACATAATGCACAGTACACCCAAATACGCGTAAATGAGTAATGTCCTGTTGAACGCCACTCCAAATCTCTTCTGGTATTTTATTACAAATCTTTCTACGAGGAATTCGGTTCATCAAGTAGGCAGCTGTATTTATTGCTTCAGCCCAGTAAAACTTTTTTAAACTCGCATCAGCTAACATAGACCTCGCCATTTCAACCAAACTTCTGTTCATTCGTTCAGCTTTTCCATTCTGTTGTGGGCTGTAAGGCGCCGATGTTTGATAAACAATTCCATTCTCGTCGCAAATTTTTCGCATTTCAGCATTGCAAAATTCTGTTCCATTATCAGTTCTTAAAACTTTTATCTTTTTTGCAGTTTGATTTTCGACAAGGTTTTTAAACGATTTGAAATGTTTTGAAACCTCTGATTTATTCTTCATTATGTAAACAAACACTTTATTGGAGAAATCATCTAAGAACAGAAGATAATAACGAGCACCACTCATTGATGAATGCTCCATCGGACCACACACATCAGAATGAATTAATTGTAGTAAATCCGTTGTTGCATTTGTTGATGTCGGAAACGGCAACCTAGATTGTTTCCCATAGATACACGAAATGCATTGCTTCTGTTTCGGTTTGTCAACCATTTCTGTGTGATCTACATGCAACTTTTCTTCATTTAACTTCAATATATCAGATTCATTTGTGTGTCCCAAACGTTTGTGCCACAGCTCTTTGCTTGTTACTTGATAACTTTTGAAACTAGTTTGAACATTCAATTTAAACATGTTATCAACCAGACTTGCTGTTGCAATCAGCTTATCTTTATTGGAAATAACACATTTTGCATTCGAAAACTTCACTGTTAACCCATTTCTTGCCATTTGGCTTACAGACAAAAGATTAGCACAGATGTCCGGTACCAGCAATACGTCCTTGATAATTGCTTCATCACTTTCCTCTCCCAAAAGTACACGTACTGGAACATCTCCCTTGCCTATAACAGAGAGCTTCGTATTGTTTGCGACTGTTACAAACTCTTCTCGTAAACACTTCTTGAAATTTGTAAACATTTCTCGATCTTTCGCGATATGAGAAGATGCACCGGAATCTACATACCAGCTATTTCCCTTCATATCGAAGACCGCTGCATATGAACTTAACATTGTCCTTTGATCTTTATTCATTACCATACCTGTCTTCTGCTTGACTTTGCAAAATTTTGCAATGTGTCCCTCCTTTTTGCATTTGTAACAGATGATACGTTTTTCTGAATCTCCGCGGGTTGCTTTCTTGTATCGATTACCATAGAGAGCAGCCTCGCTATTCCCAAAATTCGTATTTTGATTTTGCGTGCAATAATTATCGTAATCTTGTAGCAATTTAGTTTTTATTGAATCTCCTGTAATTTGGATGTTACTGCTTTCAATAGCCATAATCATGGGTTTGAAATGCTCTGGTAAGCCGCTTAGCAACAAACTACCAACCCATTCATCATCTACCTTCATGCCTATCTGATTCAATTTGTGAGCAGTATCAATAATTGCGTCTACATATTCTCCAATACCTCCACAATTAACCAACTGTGTCGTTGTCAATTTTCGGAGCAGTCCACACCGCCTGGTCAAACCGGAATCATCGAATGTTGATTTCAATTTTTCCCAAATCTCTTTTGCAGACGATGTTCCTTGAATATGTGCATACAGATTAGGTGAAATATACAACACTAATCTAGATGTCGCTTTTTCTTTGACGTCCTCTACCGTTTCGATTCCCAAAATGGACTTCCAATATCCCTGCAATTTCATTGCATGCTCGACAGATATTTTCCATTGATGAAAATTTTCTCTTCCCTTCAGTTTTTCTATTTCTGTAAATTTCTCCATTATTAATTTCGTTATTTTTTCTCTATACTTAAGTATGCCGTCCTGGGCCCATAACCTATTGTTGTGGAAGTTTCCAGAGGAAAAAATAACACGTCTGGTTTGTACAACTATAGTGAAGGGAATAAGTTTTATTTTCTAGAAAATAATTATATGACAATATGTATTTCAATGGGGCTTGCTATTTGATAAAATTAAATTTAAAGTTTTTATTTCAACAAGAGTCCTTTCTTGATGACAGCATATACTTCGTTTTGTCCTCATTAACAGCCAGACCCATCTTCGTGGTCTCCGTTTCAATGCTTGCAAACGCGCCACTGAAGCTACTTTATCGTCATCTTGCACAGACGGTCGAGTTTTGCAGGGATGCCGAAATTTGACATGTCTTTGTATAATTCGCCCCTACTACATGCTATCATAGGTGAGAGGTGACCTTAAAGTCGATGAATAAGATTTGGTCGATGGTTGATTTTCCTGGCCTAAAACTGCACTGAAACATGCGAGCAAAAAATTAAACAAGCATAAGCACTAGTCCTTTTGGTTGAGTGCAGAAGGTATGAAACCTCTGCGCGCCATTGCTATTTTTTTTACAAAGAACACAGAGCCATCCATTGTAGAAACATTGCACCTGCGCAAAATAACGATTTATTCAAATTATGTCGAACTTTCTATAACAGGTGGCACACGCAGCACTCAAACAAAATCGCACGAATTGCTCGATGACATTTGAGTGTTATCGCTTCTCTCCACCGTGAACCAAAGGAGCTAGTGCTTATGTTTGCTTTAACGAAAAATTGGCTGCTAATGCTAGCAGTTCATGTATAGTATGTCAATGGTCCGATCAGATAACATATTTTTAGTGAAAGGTTTCAGGCGTACGCACAGTATATCCGACAGGATCTTATACGCGACATTCAGGAGGCTTAGTCCTCTGTAATTGGCGCAGTTCAGAGAATCTCCCTTCTTGTGGATGGAGCACAGGATGCTGAGGTTCCATTCATAGGGCATACTTTCTTCTGACCAAATTTTGCAGATAAGTTGGTGCATGCTCCTTATCAAGTCATCTCCCATGGCCGCTTTAAACAGCTCCGCTGGTGAGCCATCTGGACCAGAAGCCTTGTTGGACTTAGGTTTGGATATCGCTATCTTTTTTGACTATCATCGTCCTGATTGGGTTCGTTCTGGCTCTCGTGGTCAGCAAAGGTTTCGGTTTCGCCTTTTGCGATATTAGCCTTGCGAAGTAAAATTGTTTAACAGCTTCCGTTGGGTGTTACTGTGCAGTCTGGAGACCGCCACATCGCCTTGTGTATATTGCGGTGTTGATGATAACGTGCGGGTCTTTTCCATTCGCAAAAAAAACAATAACAACTCATACAATGAATGGTTGTGAGAAGCTTGGCCTAGGGTGTCTACACGCCTGTTGCGCCAACTATTTATTTATTTTTTAAGAGTAGGTATAGTAAGAATACAATTTCTCATTGATGACAATTCGATGGGCAGCTCAATTTATATAATGTAGTTCATATTTATTAGCATAGTTGCTCAATTGCCCAACGCTTTTGCTTTTAACGCTTCCTGAAGAACCACAAGTTTTTGCAATAAAACTCTTGCCCTTTTAACTCAGCAGAGATCGAAGTTGCCCATGGACACTCTCGCGATTTTAATAAGACTTTAATTGCAGATGTTTTATATAGGAAAAGAAAGGGTTCGAATAGTTTAGGTATCCCATAACTACATCCACTTTAGCTTTATGCATACGCAAACCGCAGAAGCAGCAGTTGAAATGATATTATTCCTCAAAGTTACAAAGTGGAATTTCAAATTTCTTGTAAGTACAACTCTCCGACTGAGTAGCAAAACAAAACCTTCTTTTACAAATTTCTTACAGATCAGTGATCATAATGAAATACTTTGTTAATACATAAATGTTGCAAACTTAAACTATGATTTACATATTTATTATAATTAAGAACAATAATTTACAATATCGTTGAACAAAAAACGTGCCATTCGAAAGAACTACGGATTTAACTGACTCGGAAGCGGATTAATTGCATTTTTTAAATCCCTACTCGCAGTTTTCCTCAATTCCATTGCAGAGTGTTTCAATTGCATGGCGCATTCCGGATTTGTACTGTTAGGGAGGGCAGACAGCTCTCTTTCGAAAATATTTGCTAAGATTTCCATAAGCTCAATAAATCCAATGGAAAGTGCTGCTCTACGAATCCGATTGAGTTCCTTGTAAAAGTGCTGCGTCTTTTCGGGAATCTTTTTTGCATGCCTTAGGACTTTTTGTATATCAGATTGTAAGCTGGAATGCTTTATCCATATAACAAAGTTCTGGGAATAGCTACGCTTCTCTGACTTCACTGGGAATCCAGCATTTTCACCCAAAATCAGATCGTCAATCATGCCAAACATCCGTAAGTCTCCTAGCCAAGGGATGACGTTGCTTCCTTCGGGCAATATGTTTAGCATTAGGTTTGATTTCTTTTTGCTATCTGCAAAGGTGTATATGAAGCCAAACCAATTATCCGTGAGTAGCACAAGGGCGGCCATATTTTCGATCTTTAATGCGCCGTGCAAAAGGACGCATATGGATTCCTTTTGCATTTCCGATTGTATCGTTGATTTATTGTCTTCATCAGCATCCCCATCTGGTTTGGAGTAATAAAACGAACGTATATCGTTTTCGAGTTTTTCGAACTCATTGAGAGTCATTGCGGGCTCAACTTTATTGTTTTTGGCAAATTTATCTGATGACCGTTTGTACGGCTTTTCTCGATCCATTTTTGGTACAATAAGATGCCGACTGAGCGACGCTGGAGATCCAATGTCTGAGAGGGCCACGTAGCCGCAAATTGTTATACTATTTATAAGAGCAGGGGACTGACTCGTGGTGGAGCACAATGTAGGAGGCGGCCACACAATGATGGGACATTCCATACGAAAGTAGGTTCCACATTTTAATAAAGTTTCGAAAGATTTGTAGCTACTCTCACACATTTTTTCGATCAATTCGTACATTGTTGTTCGCCCCAGTTCACTCTTACGAGGAATGTTCACATGTCGACCCTCGTCCTGTGAGGGCTGCTCGCTGGACTTTGGCAAGAACAAAACCCCATTTAGTCCACTGACATCGAGGAACTTTTGATAGATTTGCACAGCCTTGGTAAAGTAGTATTCGCTATTGAGTCCCATGCAAATAAAATTCAATTTTGTGGTAGACAAGCTATGCAACCACGCAAAATTAGCTGCCGGGTTTTTAGCTAGAATATTTCGAATTGTGTAAGACAATGACTTTGAACCAAATCCTATGCCACAGTCAGTAAACACTAACACTTGACAGAGATTCTGCGCTCCCCAGTTGCTGGAGAAGATATCGTTAACACCCTTTAGCATAGTTTCCAAGCAAGAATTATCATGATGCACCTGTTTTTTGACTGCTTGTCGTATTTGATCATAGTCGCGCGTAAAATCGACACGAACTTCGAAATCTGTTGAAAACGTTGCGTACGCTACAAATTCCAGCTTAGAGTTGTTTGTAAGGTGCTCCAGAAATTGATTGATTCCCTTTACCGCGAGCTGATAGTAGGAGAGCGCATTGTCATCGGCACGGCCCGGTATACAACGTTGCATTGAAAGAGAAACATCAAGAGCTATTATGGTAGGCATGACTTTACTTCAAATAGACCGCAGTTTCTCAGAATAGCATAATAATTAAAAACGAAGAACGAGTGTGATTAATTATAAAATAAACTACTAACTCCAAGCTAAATACAAAACAAATAAATTTGGAATGTCATAAGTTACTTCTGCAGATTACTAACCACAAAAGATAGGTAACTTGTCTTCTAGTTTTAATTGTAAATTTTTTCATTGAACTCAATCGAAGGCTTTCCAGTAATGACCGCGTTCAGTCGCTAACGAATATCGGAAACGTAATTAGAGCTTCACGATCTGGCGATCGCCAGAATTGTTTTGTCCCATTATACGCCATTTTCGTATGTTTTTAGATAACAATTGATTTAAAGGTAATTTTTAAATCTGCAATCCGTATTGCGCTAAGCCTTACCAATCCTGAGATATCCGGTTTGTAGAATAGGGTAGTTCGCGACAACATCAGTGTCAAATGAGAAAAAAAAAATAAAGTGACAGCTAAAAAACTTGTAGGAAAACAAACGAAATTTTATATGGCGGAAGATAGGGTTTGCTCATCTTATTTGTGAAAAAATTAGAATAAAGTGCAAAATACCAATTGAAAACATTGCAGAATGGATATTTAGTGTTTGTGAAAAGTGTTTGCAAAAGTGAAATAGTTAAATTTGTAGAGATTGTGTGCAAAAATACAAAATAAATTCTTAGTATCTGCTGTTTTTGCTTTCTCTCATATTATGTGTTTTTAGACAGAGTTCGACCCGTCATTTTCGCTTCTAATTTTGGAAATAAATGCAATTTGTTGTCATTATTTTTGGCTGTGCTGGTTGTACAGTTGTTAATGCAACAATTTGTAGGCGTTTTCCCTAATTTTATTACGTATATTAGTTGATTTTCGAATTTGGAAAATGGTAAAATTTGCCGCCACGACGCGCGTGATGATAAAAATTTATTTTGGATTTTTGTAAGGAATCTCTACTAATTTATCTATTGAACTTTTGCATACACTTTTAACAAACATTAAATTTCAGGTCTGCAATCTATTCAAATAGAATTTCGCACATTTTTATAAACTTTTCACCAATAAACTATGCAAAACCTATCCCCCGGCATGTAAAATTTGTTTTGTTTTCCTACAAGTTTTTTGACGTTTCAGTGAAAGAGAAACCGCACTTCTGAAAGAGATAGCTTCGCGAAATACCCTATTGTTTTCTACCATAAACCATCTTTTGGCGTTTGGAACAAATTTTCCATAAAATTTTCTGTGATTTTTAGTTAAGAATTGTTTTGTTCTACCTCCATATTACAGCAACGTGTGACAAGGCAAATAATATAGAATTGAGAATTGTTTTATCCCAGCGTGCATTTGAATTAAATAAAACCAATGGTTATGGTACACTGGTTGCAGTCAAATATTTGGTATTGGTTTGTACCATCTTAAAACACAAGCAGTGCTACGATTACGACTCATATATGTATGTATTAGCTACATAAGATCGGGTTCAAGTGGAATATTTTTTTAATGGAGTTTTTGGGTATATAGTACCTTACACGAACATATTTAGGTATTAGCTAAGGTGGCATTATTTAAGTACAAATTTCATTTTGCTCTTTTCAGAAGGTAAAGATTAAAATTATTTATTTGAAAGTGACGAGAGGTATACTAAAAGATTTCAAACACAGAAATATGTTAAGCGATTCAATTTCTGAATTAATATAAACTTAAAACTCAAAAATTAAACAGAATTTTCTTTCCAAATTTTATAGTTCAACTCCATTTCTTCTTTAATTTTTAGTATCATGAATGAGCATTTTTTTGTAGCATATGGAGTTCTTCGTGTCCCACGTGTATGCAGTAATAAACATTTTGTAGAAAAATGTATGAGGTGGGACATATAGACAAAAAAGTTGACTTTTGAGTAAACTTATGTGGCAATTTAAGGGTATTCCAAAACGTTATAAAAATTGGAACGTAATCTCATAATAAAACAAACTTTGTATGAAAAATAAAAAAACCTATCGCACAGATTTTGAATTATAAGTGCAAGAACATTAATTTTCGTTTTTATCAAAACCGAGTCAATGGCGTATGGGACAAAACAATTTACAAGCAACGAGAGGACGATTTTATAAAAATCAGTTTTTTATTTTCAATAAATAAAATAAACAACAGGCGTATTTTTTTGGGAAGTGAGTATGTAAAACCAAAAGTGAGTATAAAAAAACCAAAAGTGGGTATAAAAGTTTTGCATGTAAAAGTAAAAGTGAGCTAGCTAAGATTCTCAAAAAAAAATACGCCTATTATGGAAAACAGTTTTTTGTGTGACAAGTAAATATTGTGGGCTATTAATGAAAGTAAAAACGTGTTTTTGGCGGCTAACTCAATAAAATAAAATAAAAAGTACCCCTACATACAAATTCAGATTATTATATTTTTAGGCTGCAGAAACTATTTTCTTCCTGTATTATAAACTTTTGAATAAAATGCTGATGCAGCTATACAAAATCGCTAAACGTGGTAAATTTACTATGACGTAAGTGTGACATTTCACACTTGATTTATTTCAGAAACGGAAAACAAATTGAAATTGAAATATTTTTGAAAATACATTCAACGATCATTTGTTGAAAAGAAAAGTTTATCAAAATGCAAGCAAAAATGTGGAAAAATTAGTCTTTAGGATGTTTTACTATCTTTCTCTTATAGCGCGACCAGTTTTGACAGCTTAAAATTCGCTTTCCAGCGCAATAAAATAACCTAAAAATAACTACTTAGCGCAGTTGCCTGCGTCTCACTCATTGTGTTGTCAACCTAAGTCGACTAAACGCGACCATGCTAATAACCTAATATCGTTCGTTGTGTGTGTGAAATCATGTAGGCATGCAGTCTACACTTTTCTTTAAAGATATAGTTGAACTCGTCTTTTTGACATTTGAATTTCTTCAAAGTGTTTCTGACTCGTCATTGTCGGGAACAATAGCGTTTGCGAAAAAATTGGTTATATTAAATAAAATAATTCGAAGATGGGTGGTCCCGCGAATCCAATAATCCAAGATGTTGAAATGGAAAACTCTGATACTGTGACAGAGAATCCAGAAGAAGTAAAAAAGGATAGAGATGTTCTTACAATTCTCGAAATACGGGAGCAAATTCGGCAAATCGAAAAGTCTATCGTCAGCAAGGAATCAAGGTAAAAAAAACTACAAAAATTGCATTAAAACTAAAATTAACAAATGCTTGTGTGATTTACAGGTTTATCTTGCGAGTAATTCGTAGTTTGCCAAGCACCCGTCGCAAGACGAATTCCATTGTGTTGAAAAACATGGCGGTTTACATATACCCAGCTGGACCCGAACGGGACTCTGTTCTCGCCCTAATCCCAGCTCCACCTGCCGGAGTCCAAGAATTGGAAGGTTTAAAAAATCGGGCAGCAACGAAAACCCCAGTGCCAGAAGTCGACGTTTACTTCTATCTGCTTGTCTTGCTGAAACTCATCGATGAGAATATTCTAGACAAAGCATCCAAATGTTCCGAAGTGCTCATGAACAAGATTCTTTGCCAAAATCGTAGAACACTCGATTTAATTGCTGCAAAATCGTACTTCTATCGATCTCTTGTTGCCGAGCTGTCTAATGACTTGGAGAGTATAAGAGGATTCTTGCATGCTCGCTTGCGAACAGCAACTCTTCGCAATGACTTTGAAGGACAGGCAGTCATTATCAACTGCCTACTAAGAAACTATCTTCACTATTCACTTTACGATCAAGCTGACAAATTGGTAAAGAAGTCAGCCTACCCAGAGACAGCCGGAAACAATGAGTGGGCTCGTTTTCTCTACTACTTGGGCAGAATCAAGGCTGCCAAACTGGAGTACAGTGTAGCACACAAACATCTTGTGCAAGCTCTTCGTAAAGCACCTCAGGCAACAGCCGTTGGCTTCCGGCAGACAGTTCAGAAGGTAATTATCGTCGTGGAACTTCTCTTGGGAAACATTCCGGAACGGCAAGTTTTCCGTCAACCTGCTTTACGCAAGTCATTGGCACCGTATTTCCAACTTACTCAAGCAGTCCGCATGGGTAATCTTCAGCGCTTTGGAGAAGTTGTCGAGAATTTTGGTCCTCAGTTCCAACAGGACCATACTTACACTTTAATCATACGTTTGCGTCACAATGTTATTAAGACTGCAATTCGTTCCATTGGATTGTCTTATTCGAGGATATCTCCCCTAGATATCGCAAAGCGTCTTATGCTAGACTCGGCCGAGGACGCTGAGTTCATAGTAGCTAAGGCTATTCGTGACGGTGTCATTGAAGCTACTTTGGACCCCGAGAAGGGTTGCATGCGCAGTAAGGAAAGTACTGACGTTTACAGCACCCGGGAGCCGCAATTGGCTTTCCATGAGCGTATTTCGTTTTGCTTGGATTTGCACAACCAGAGTGTCAAAGCTATGCGTTATCCACCAAAGTCGTACGGCAAGGACTTGGAAAGCGCTGAAGAAAGACGTGAACGTGAACAGCAGGATCTGGAATTGGCCAAGGAAATGGCTGAGGATGACGATGATGGATTTTAAACAGTGTGCAGTTGTACTATGTGCTGCTTATTCGATTTTTCGTTTGTCATTTTATATGTATCAAAATAATTTAACTCAAATATAGTCGCATATAGACGACAACAACATTAATGACCATATATGTTTTTTTTAAAGGTGTTTTTGTCGTTTTGTAGATCTAGAAACATGCTTGTCCTGTAGGTAGGTAGGTACTAAAAATGAACAAAAATCTAAATCGCTCACCTACAACTCCTTTATTCTGGTCCAGCTGCTTCACAACGCACGCTACCCCTCTCCCTCTTTTGCGCTTTTCGTTTCGTTGTAGCTCGTAATTTCACTTTACGCCAGTACCTTGTCGCTTTTACGTTTCATCGGAGTTTATAATTTTTGCCCAAGAAGCCATCAGAAGTTTCACACCCGTTTCCTGTCGCTTTTTCGTTTCATCGGAGTTTATAACTTATATTTTCACATGGGTAGCATCGTAGCATGCAATAATTATTCCCAGCAATATGTATTGGGTCTACTTAGTAAAGAATACTTTTAAAGGAATTATGGTTTTTGTACCTACCTACTTTGTAAGGAACAGTGACAGTTTTAATTTCAAGCAATGTGTGCGGTGCGTTAGCGCTACAGCAGTATCGTCTTTGCATTGACCGTGCTTACGCACACAGGACTAGCACACAGTTGCAGTTGCAACAGCGTTTTTGTCAAGATGATTCGTATTTTCTTACAATTTCCAGACTTTTGAATTGAAGTACAACTGGTACCAAACTGGTACAACCTGAACCTACATGTTTCTATACCTACATATGCATAAAACACAAACAACAACAAATGTGGTTTGTGGCATAAATACATATCTCCTTTTAGTACAAAACCAAAATGTACCAAATCTGTTTCTTTCCTCTTCACCATAGGTATCTACCAACGAGTTTTCGCGACTCCACTAGACTTGCCAAAAGTAGTTGAATGCCATGATACAATAGACAAGATAGACCAATGAAGTTTTCATTTGCGCATCTACGTCAGAAGAGCGTTATGAACATTTTGACATTTGGTATTTACATGTGTTTTTGTACGAATCCAAAAGTACATTAGCGAGAGGAAGAGTGTTATTGCAGTTGCAATTCAGTGGTTCATATGGTTTCGTTAATGTCTGTCATCATAGCTTCAGATGGCTTTGAAAGACCACCCATGAGCTGCAGCAGACTCGAAATTCAACCAAAGAAAGGGCATTACTAAGCATAAATGCGATTGCATTTATAATGCCATTCCTACCCATTTCATATTTAATTAGCTATAATTATGAAGCAAATTTGTACTTTCGCGCCAATAGTACTTCCATATCTCTGCGCTTACGCTTACTATGCTATAATTTGTTGATAAATGAATACCGATGAACAGCAAGAATGAACGACATGCGCAATGCGCTATCTTCTCTTGTTGTATAATGGTTGAATGCCACATTTGAATATGAAATACAACTTTTATTAAGGTCATGTGTCATTTGCGCTAAATAATTATCCTCGAATAATTTTCTTCAATTATTTTCGATGTCTCCAATCTCCCGATTTTCTTCCACATGTGATGGACTCGTGCTCTTTCTAGAGCAAGCAATGCACTTTGCTCCCACTGCTTTTATATTCACTTTGTTGCTCGCTATTTTTCGTTTTAAATTTGCCTTAATAAATCCATAAATAAATAAATAAATAGATGGCGCAACAGGCGGTAGACACCCTAGGCCTAGCTTCTCGCAACCATTCGTTTGTGTGAGTTCCAATTTTTTTGGGACGAATGGAAGGGACCTACAATTTTATGTCGAGTCCGAACGGCTGAATTAACAAGCTTTTTTCAGGACAGTCATACTCTCGGATATTTGTCAGACGTTTGCGAGAGGTGGCGCATTAGAAAAAAACCCTAAAAACGCCCGCAATAAATCCATGCCTTAAGTTAAATATATAATTGTAAACAAATTTATAATTCATTTTTCTAAATGACAAATCCGGTGCCATTATATTGTTTAGTTGACAATTAACAAATAAGAACACTGACATAGTAATGCTGTGCAACAGACATCTTCGCGGAAAGTAACTTTTGTAATATATCTCACGTCGACGTCAACAATTCCTTAATCTTTTATTCATGGGAAAATTAACAAATAAAAAGCTCCTTTTATAGTTCATCAGTAAATAAATAAAATATGTATGCACCTATGGCAAATTCCAAAAGTAACGAATACAAAATGTTTTCTGCAGGAAGTTACCTACGTAATTTTTTTTTTATTTTACTTTCACTTAAAACGTGCAGTTGGCATCGCTGGTCAGAAAAACATTCGAATTCGAAGTCGATTTTTCCAACATGATGTCTACTGCGAACATGACGATGTTTCACACATTGATGTGTCGAAAATGAATTCTTGATCGTCGAACTGTCTCGGACGGACAAAATAATTTAATTCCCTTCCACTGGGAAGCTACAAATTTGCAATAAGACAAATTAATTGTAACAATTATCAGAATTATGTCAAAGTCTAAACCATGCTACCAATTATAGTGAACAAAATAAATCCTCAACCAATATCTGTAGCAGCTAAATTGCAAAAAGAAAAACGGCGATAAATTGCAAGAATTCGCGTAGTGAAAATTTGTTTCAGTAGAAGCAAAGAAAAAAAGGACAAGAAAAAAAATAGCACCACAGCTTGTTTTCACCACAATTGATTGTATTGGTGTGTTGGTTTTTAACATTTTAATTTTCTTACAAAAAAGAAACAAGTGGAATCTATAAATCAGAGTGAAGCACGCATATATGTAAAATTACAGAATCCTACATTTTTCAAGAACTTGATGTTATCCAAAAGCCTGCGATTAGAAATATTACTTAAAAATTAAATCGTTCCGTAGCAGCTTTGGCTTGCCATAAAAAAAAGAGAACACGCGTTGAACAAAAAGAAGAAGAAGAAAAAAAAAAAAGATTTTGTGAACTAAACTTAAAGAATCGTAAGAGCACGGGTGAAAATAAATGAAACCATCGAAATTCCGATAGAAATATATGTTAAATTTTTCTTAAAATAATCAAAGAAAACATTTAGTCTCATTTCTCCCTTTTCCAATTGCGAAAATATTCGTTTTTGTGTGCGTGAGACTGTGCTCTCTGTCCCCTACCTACTGTCAGAGGAGCGACTATCAGTATTGCGTGCGATATCAATGCATCTCTGGAAATGATTTGTAAAAAGGACGTCATTTCATGGTTTAAAGAACTAGAGAGCTATAAAAGGATTGACACAATGTGCGCCCTTTTGAATATGTGCCTCCCATTTGAGTTGCGGTTTCTGGGAACGTGTCTGGAGGAATTGGGACGACGGGACTCCCAAGAATTGCGTGGCATAGAGTTGCGTGTAAACAATCCACAGGATTTGGCCATTGACATGGCGGCTTGCCAAAAGGGTGAACCCACTGACAAAAAGATCCGCAGAAAGATGGCATTGTATTTGGCATTGATTAGAGCGTGCAATCGGTCTTGCGTCACGGAGATATTCAAGACGTTAGACGGATGGGGCCGAAGAGATTTTAACAAACTAAATGACTCGGATACTTTGCAGGAGCTGCTGCTAGTGTACACGATGGCGGCAAATCATCCGGTGTTCACATTTGAACAGCACATGACATGTGCTGAAATCTTTGAAAAGATCAAAGAAAATCGCTTAGTTTCTGATCATAGAGAGCAAATAAGGCCAGCTACAACGCCGACAGAGCATCATCACATGGTGATGCCGCCACACCAGCAGCAGCATCAAACAATACATTTGCACACGGGGCAACATCAAGCAATGCAGGCTCCAATACAAGTGATACCCCAAGGCACCATACCAATGGGTTTCCCACAAGCTCACTTGTCTAAGGTAACTTTTTCAAAATTTATTGATTTTCAATTACTAATTGTGGTGATGTGGAATCGCTCTATGTATTTTCATATTTTTTTATGTTATTTAGGTTACAGGTAGGTACGGCCTCTTGAACCGTCATTGCGCTGCTAATTGTATTTCGATATCAGACGACTTTTAAAAATATACTTTTTTGAAATTTTAAATTAATTTTAACAACCCCTTTGTTAGAGTTCACATTTCACATTGTTACTACCCAGTTCTAATATCTTTTCTGTGCCTATTTGTAAATAAAACGGTCTTAACGATTCTAGTTAAATTCCACAGGCCTTCGCTTGGTAGGTATTCATTCGATCTTCATTGTTCCAACCGTCTTCCGCGGCCTGATTCAGTATTAGGTCGTTGTTTCCGTATAGCCCAAATTTTTGCTTGCTTGGCGTGTGGTCTCTACCCCATGAACTGCCGGCAAGGGCTTGATGATATTGTTTCTGGACCTGAGGTGAATTCTGACATTGGCGTTGCAAAGAGTGCGCAATCGACTGCAAATGAAATTATTATGGTTAATCCTGTTGGAGGTGATAATAACTTTGATATGTACCCTCCTTGGGGTACACCTTGTTTTATTTTCCTGTGTTTTGAGCTGAAGTTACGCAATTTCACGTATATTTGTCTGCCGCTCAGGAAGTTTGCCAGCCAGCGTTTGTTGGAGTTTGGTAACAATGACACAGAAAAGTCTTACACGAGTTTCGCATGCCTTAATGTTTCAAAGGTAGTTCTAGGACCGTAGCTATTTTCTTGCGACATGGCGTGGGTTGGTTCAGTCCATTTGCTGGTTTGACTTGTGATGGCATTTAAAGCTGACGTGGATTTGCGGAATCCGTGTTGATGATTGTTTAACGACAGGTCTTCGGTGAGCTTTGGCAGAAGTAGGGCTTTCAGAGTTTTAGCGACTCGTGGGAGATGTAGCCCTGGTTGCACATTGATAAGTTTAGGATTGAGGTTAGATATTTGATGCCTGGTTCTTCTAGGTTTCTTATAGCATCTGTTACTTGACGGATTGAGTGGTTTTGATGGTTTTGCTCTGTGAATTGCTGTTGCTACATACGGTGTGAAAATGTCGCTTTCTTCTTCTGTTCCTAGGTCATGAAGTTTACCTTGGGTTGCTCTTTTATTTCGGATATGTCGGTTTAATAGCCTTGCGCATTTTTTGGGTCTGTTGACCACTTTCCTCTTCGGTATTCATTCATCAAGGCGTTTTGTGTTGAAGATAAAAGAAAATACAATTTCCAGATAGAGTTGAATTTTATTTTCCTAACCTCTTACCCAAAGCAACCACGAACCACGTTCTTTTGAGGTACAAACAGAGTGTTAAGTAAAAATGAAATAAATTTGGCAGTTCAAGTTTGGTTGCTAATGCTTAATTAAAGATGTCGCCGGTAATCCTAAAAGAAAAACAGGGTTAGTCGCAAATACCTCCCAAAAGCTCTCAAATAGCTCTTTTGAGTTGCTCGATTCTGGGCTTGGATGGGCCTTTTGTTCTGATGCTGTCTCGTTCTTCTGTGAGTGCTGTTGCAGTTGCTTGGAAATTCGGGCGAATTTAGGGTATTCGAATCATTTTACAACTGTTTGCAATGTTTTGAGGAAGATTTTCTCACGTACGCGGACGTTTGTTAGATGTTGTAAGCTATTAAATGTGTTGTCGGTGAAACTCTTTCCAATCAGCTTTGTTTCTGTAAAACCAAAGCACAAAACTAACCGAAATAGACAAAATCCTTAAGGACATTAATTCCTCGCTTTTTGAATTGAAGAATTGTGTACAATTATTGTGCAACAAAAAGCAAACATATTCAGAGTTAAAAAATGACCAAAACTTGTCCTGAAACGTATTAAGTTGGAGCTGGCGAAATCTTTTATCAGAAAGATGTACCTAACTGTCATACCATACCTAATAATGTGATAGTATTTTTTTTATTGTGTCCCTAGTACTCGGTACTTCAGTTTGCATAACCTTGTCTACATCTTTTTTTGACATAAATGGTTGCGCGGAGAGAGTTTTCCAACTTAATGGAGAGGTGAGCATAGTTCATAGTCATTCTGCGCAAGAGTTTGAAGTTTTTTTTCTAGGATCTGTTGTTTTGTGAATTTTTAATCAGTTGTGGACTTATTGGGTCGACAGCCCCACTGGTAGGGTCCAATCAGTTAGTTGACAAAAATGGTTTCAGACGTTCACACAGTACTGAAGGCAGGCAGGAATTTGTATGCGGTGTTAAGTAGACTGAGACGGTAATCCGTGGCACTTAGGACAACTGTTTCCTCAATTCTTCCCACAGAATTTCTCCATTGTTGTGGCTTCTGGCATATCTGCATTCGTACAAGGTAGTAGTCTGAGTTCAATGATTATTTTTTAAGAACTGTGAACTTTACAAAGTGCAATGAAATTAGCTAAAATGTAAATAGGTATAAAAGTTCTATTTATATTTTCCATTTCTCAAATACATTCAGTTCTCTTACAGAAACGGCCTAATCTTGCTCAAGTCATTCTGCAATTTTTAACGCACATGATAAGAAATGTGGTATTAAAATGCATATTTGATTTGCTTTCAGATGATTCCAGCTGATGGTTCGCTTCAGCATCAGATAACAGTTGACGGTATACCACATATGCTTTCATCAAATATTGCCATTCCAGCTGAACTGACCCTAGCACACACAAATGCATGGTCTGTACGGCCAAATATGCAAAATTATCCACCCACCCCTGTTGAGGTAATAAAAACAAATATAATATTCTCTAAGCCATTTAATATGAAAATTTCCAATTTCTTTATGTATATCCACATTAGGCACAATCTTCGTCGCCGATGTTAAGTCAACAGTCTTCTCCGTCAAATAGTCGCACTGCAAGCCCTAATCGAACAAGTGGTAATAATATATTTCAAGGTCAACAGCAACTGCAGCAGCAGCAGCAGCAACAACATCAACAGCAAACAATACAACAAGTGCGAAATTTACAACAGCGACAAGGTGTACCACTGCGGACAGTAAGAAGGCCATCGGCCGAGATAACGCCACCACCACCCATGCAGCAACAGCAGCAGCATCAGCAATTAATGGGGACTATTAGCAATGAAATGCTTGCACCACAGAACATAAAAAATCTGGACGATGTAAGTGTTGCTCAATTTTATTGTATTCTACTTTGAATTTAATTTTTATCAAGCCACAAATCACGATCCGTTTTCTGGTCGAAAAGATTGAACATAAAAAGAGTGGCAGACAAACTTGAGATTGCACTTTGTCAAGGTCGATTTTGTGGCGGTAATTCGGTGTTTTCGTCTCATTTAAAACCAATCACTTTCTTGAAAACATCCGCAGTAGTTTCTTTAAATACTCCTCTCCTCGATCCACTTGCGCTTACATAAATGGGTTAAGTTTTGCAATAGGATTTTCTTCACAACGTCTTAAATTTGAAAATATTTTTCTTAAACGAGTTGAAGTCCTCGATTGAATTGTTCGTTCCAGATTATATTTTCCTGAGACACAACAAAATCCAGCTATTGATATTTGAAATCGGTTGCCAAGTCCGGATCGGAGCTCCGCCTCGACAGTCGAGACAGAGAACGCAACAGACGTTAGCTGCAAGAGTGGCTCTTGTGTTATTTTTTTTTTGTCGGAAGCTTTGCTACTTTGTTGGTGCATTCAGACTCAAAAAATGATTGATTGCACTGCCATAAAGATTTTTTTTTGACATTTTAAGAAAGTCATTAAGTCCCTTTAGTGGTGAGTGCCCTGAATGTTTATTAGCGTCCATGGTCTTGTGGTTATTTATTACTTTGTTTAACTAGCTATCAACCGATTGATTGCCAAACGCCACGCAAAATATATCGGTATATGTGTCTTTTTTCCGACTTCTTAGGCCGCGCGCAACGCATCAGAACTTCCACAATTTGAAACTATTGAGGGCATAAGACCACCAATAGCCGTGGCCAAGAGAATTATTAGAAAACCAGAAATAGGGCAGACCAAAGATGGTCGGATGACCTACTGTCATAGGGTCTCAAAGGCTCTGTGGCCTAATTTAGATCGGAAAAAAATTGTAGAATTATTAAAACTCAGCAGATCAAAGTTACGAACGACGATAGGGATACTCTATGGGCACTGCCTTCTTAGGAACCACGCTAGGAGATTAGGTTTAATAAATACCGACGCGTGCAGGTATTGTGAGGACCTACATGTCGCAGAGGATATTACTCATCTTCTCTGTGAATGTCAAACTATTGCTCGGAATAGAAGATAACACCTTGGAAGGTAATTCTTCTAAAATTTGGAGGATTTTGGCCTCTCAAACAAAATTAAAACCATTTTTAGATTCTGTAGGGAAATTAAGTGTTTGGGCGTATTGGTTTAGATTTCTGACCGTGAAGGTTCCCTTAGGGATGGCGTTGGGCTCAACCTTCTACGACGAACTCACACCCTATTTAACCTAATCTAACATAACCTAGACCGCGCACACAGTTGGCGCGAGAAAGCTATACGAACAGCAGTGCTGTGCGTCGCGACGCCCTTGGGCATCGTGGTGCTATCCTGAGAGCGTCGCAAGTTTTACTTTTTCACTGTTGTAAGACTTTGAACAAAGGAAAAGCATTACGTTTCTCTTTACGAATACCAAGAGCAAGGTCGAAGCGAAATTCAATAGTTATATAGTTGTAGTTATAGTTATATTATAGGCATCGCAAAAATATTCTAACCTTGCTAGGGAGTCGCAGTATGAAAAGGATTGGGAACCCCTGGTATGTATATACAGTAAAATCTTTTCTGTGCACAGGTTTTTTTTTGGCGAGACAGGATGGAAGTAGAAAAGTTTTTAACTTAAAAGCGGAAAAAGTTTCATCACTTATATCCCCAATTAAAAAATATATTCCGTATCCATTTAATTGTTAACTGTGTGCGCGCGGCCTTACTTCCTTTCTGTTTGTTGTTGTTTCTTACTCACCATTGTAGATGAACTACTCAAGCTTACAAGAACTAATATTGGCTGTCGTCATTCGCGTGTTAGTCATCGTGTGCTTACCTACTTTTTCCGTAACTTGTTTCTGGTTAAATAAATAAGTCACTAACTTGCCCCTACTGCCGACCAGCAAGCCTCTAAAAGTCAAAAAGCACTAATAACCTGGATCGCATAACCTTGCTCACTGAATTTTGTGATCTTGACTAGTTTTGCATAAGTGCAAATTTCTGCTAAGTAATATTGATAGTCTTGTGAGTTTTCTTTACGTCTGTCTCTTAATAGTAGTAACAAAATTAGATATATTCAAGAAAATAATTTCCTACCGTCTTCAGTGAACGAAAACTAAGGCACTTATGAAAAAAAAAAAATAAATAGGTGGCGCAACAGACGGGTAGACACCCTAGGCCTAGCTTCTCGCAACCACTCGTTTGTGTGAATTTCTATTTTTGCGACGAATGCAAGGGACCTACAATTTTATGCCGAGTCCGAACGGCTAAATTGAGAAGCTTTTTATTTCACTTATACGAACTTTTATTATGCAGAGATATGCCTCTGACGGTAGTTTACGTTTACTTCCCGAGCAAGACTATGGGAAAACTGAACATATTCGTGGTCAACGCATTGCAAGTGCGACTTTGAAAGCTCTGTACATCTCTCAACTCATTCATTTCTTCTCGTACAACTCACTCCTCCTCGATGGGACTGGTGAATCGCACTGTTCGCTTCTAGAGACAATTGTTTAAGCTGTTGATGTTCGGCTTACAGGGAAAATGTAATGTAATGACCTAGTGTAGTATGCTGCCGAGTGCGGGACACGTACAGTCGCACAGAAGTCCTATTCATAGTCTCTGCAACACTTTCAAAAAATATTGTAGGAGATGCGCACCCCATGGAGAATGTTCGTTAGCATGGCGTTCACAAGGGAGTTTGCAAAGTGAAAGTAAATTGCTTGTTGGTCATTTTTAGCGTTAAGTTAATTTTTGAATACGCTCATTTTATTGAAATAATTATAACTTGTCTTTCAGGCGATGGTAAATAATGAAAACTCAATGACACAGCTGCAGGCGTTAATACGCAATGGCTATGCTAGACCAGGGAGCCATACTATTCCCAGATTATCAAAATCCACAATTAATATGCAACATCACAGTCAAATGCAACAGCAGCAGCAGCAACAGCAACAGCAACAACAACAACAACAACAGCAGCAACAACAACAGCAGCAACAACAACAGCAGCAGCAGCAACACCAACAGCAACAGCAGCAGCAACACCAACAACAACAGCAGCAACAACAGCATCAGCAACATCAACAGCAATTGAATCAACACTATCAATCTCTATCGTCCAGCAATTTTGGTATAAGTTCTAGCTTGGCATATACTCTGCAGAATATGACACTCGTTGATGGGCAACATCCACAAATGGAGAACACCATGATGACGGTCATGAATCAACAAAAAAGTGCCGGAAGTGATTCGGGAAGCTCAATTGGCTCCTCCGGTGAGATTTCACCGCCCGAAACACCTACTCTGATCGTAAATAGCAACACATTAGGCAATTTAAAATTAAGCGAGCAACAACAAAAGCAGCAACAAGTCACGCAAAAGCAACAACAGCAACAACAACAGCAGCAGCAGATGAACTATAATAAGCAAATGAACATTGCCCGAATAAATGGTCGATCCGATAAGTTACTGCCCATCAATGTTGGCCCAAACACTGGCACTGCGACTCTCATTTACCCACCTGCGACTAGTCCTCAACAGCATTACATAGGGAACGATATCATCTTGACCAGTGGCCCTAATATGCTTCAAACTTCGATGACAAACAATAACAGTTTGAATCCAGTTGGCAGTGCGGTAAATGACGGAGGCTCTGCGGTCGTGTGCAGTGGCGGCATTTCCGCCAACAACAATATGGGTGCCAACACGGTGCTAATTACGTCACCGTCGGCGATTAACGCCGGTGGAGGCATAATCAGTAACGTTATCACATCGAATTCTGTTATTCTACAGCCGGCGCAACATCAACAGTATACTGCCGGTCATCCTTACCACGCGCAGCATATAGCCTCAACGACGCGACCGCCAATAATCCCCCATAGTCACGGAATAGCCGGACCCTCGCCACATGGAACGTTTCGATTACCTTCCTTTCAAATTCCACCAAACGGAGAGCTTATCTATCCGTATCATCCAGCCGGTATTGCATTTTTATCGGGAACAGCGCCACCACCTGCAGCCGTTGCTGCAGTCCGTTCATCGCCGTCAACTTCTGTACCTCCCCCAACAACAACGAATGTCATACAACTGCCGCAACCACCACCACAACAGCCACAGTCGGTGCTGCCTCAGGTGCAAACAAACCCGCCTCCACCCAGTGCTGCTCTGTTAACCGCCTCTCCCTACACCTCCCTAACAGTTGGTGTAAGCAAACAGATGTCGTGTTACAACTGTGGCTCGCAAACACACAACGGTCGTGACTGCAACGAGGCGTCAATGGAAGATGTCACCCGAGGGGCCATCTACAAGTTGGACTATTCTGTTTCATCATCCGTGTCACCCACAGGTCCGCAAAACACTGGCGAGAGCAACCCCAACTGCACCAGTTGCAACCAGCAATCTATGACAAATATCGAAATGGGCACGGAATCTTCATCCCCGACCGCATCAACGTCATCGTCGTCTTCGCTCTCGAACAGCAACATAAATCCGAAGTGATCATTTTATAATTTTTTTATTTAAGACTATGTAATAATACATGAAGAATAATATACCTACTATACATATTAAGTTTTCAACACATACACATACACGCAGACAAGGTTTGTCCAACGTTAGTTGTTAAAAACAAAAAAAAAAAAAAAACACAAAAAAAAGATATTGACCTTAAATCGTTGTTTACTTTTTTTTTTGTTCTTATTTTTAATTCGTAGCAAGAAAAAAATTTAAATTTGTACATTAATCGATGGCGGAAATTAAATTTCTGCCCTAGAAAGTAATATAATGAAATATTTTTTTATATTTTTTCTTAAACTATATATGGAACTTAGTTGAAAAACATTGAGAAAAAAAAGAAACAAAAACAAACAAAAAAAAAGTTATAAACGTATTTGGAACGAAGTTTTACGCGTGCCATTCTCTTTAGACAATTGTTAATTTCCAAGCGAAAAGTACATGATTTACATAAAAAGATTACATATATACTATATAAACTAAATTAGAGGCAGAAATAAATTGTCGTGCACACCACAGCATACCCATTCGTATATAAATAAAAACTTCATGTAATAAGAACAAAATTAAGCCGAAAAACAATTTTTTTTTTAGCGTAAAGCTAATAGCGTACAACAACTAACTTACATTTTAAATACAATTATTATATGTAAAGAAAAAGAAAACCACACTCAAATATATATACATATATATATATATTATATAAAATAGGAAAAAAGTAAAAAAAAGCAAAAAAAAGAAAACCGTTAAGTTAGCTTGCAAACAATAAATAAATAAAAAAAGAAAAGAAAAAACATTTTTTTTTGAATGACTTGCTAGTTTTTAAGCGATTTAAGAAAAAAAAAAAACTTTTTGACAACATACTATTCTTATTAACAAAAACCAAAATAGAAAATTAATAATTAAATTACTTCGACTGATGTTTCTTGTTTTTATTTAACATTTCCTTGTACATGTCTTGAGAAAAGTAAGAATGGTAAAACTAAAAAAAAAAAACAAATCATTCCCATTCTACCACCTACCCTTAAACACACACATACACAGATTATCAAATTCTATCAACAATACAAGAAAATAACTACAATTCGTTTAGTGAAAATTGTTATCATGTTGAAAATATTGAGAGAAAAAAAAAGAGCAAAACAAATATACATGTATGCGTAAATATGATTTATTGGCTTGAAAGTAAATGAGCGACGGGAGTGTCAAAGTAGCGAATAAAATTGCGTTACGTACGATACCAGTCACTGAAGTAAAGTATCTAGCAAGCTCATCTGTCGAAAACATACACACCCCTATTGTGGAATCCGTCGGAATTGAATTTCACTTCACCTATTCGATTCCCTTTCACCTTCTACTGCTATCGTGGAATCAGCCGGAAAAGTTTCCTTATCGACAGGTTTTTGGGAAAGGTAGTTTCACTGTCAAACGGCTGTCTTTCATTTGCCAATACAAATCTGGGTAGCTGCATTCGTCGGAAGTTTGTTTCGAAATTGATTTAAATAAAAAATATTAAGGGTGTTCACTTAAACGCGAAAGCCTCATAAACTGCGTAAGCTGCAGAAATTTACACCCTCGTAAATGAACTGTCAGATTTTGTATGGAGAATAGTTTACGCAGACCTCATATTTTTTCGCGACGATTTAGGCTCTGAAATTAACCGCGGAAAGTTTGGCAAGTCACGAACTTTGACAGACAGTCGTATATGAATTGTTTGTTTGATTCCGGATTTACAGTCGATTTACGCAATAACATTTCCAAGGATGGTTCATTTAAAGCACCGCAGGAATTTATACATTTACGAGCTGCATAAATTTATCAGATTAAAAGGTCTGTTCCTTTACTTTTGTAGTAAAAATGGAAAACACTGTCAAAATGGCAGTGGTGGGGATGAAGTCTCTCTCAAAGAGAAAAAGTTAGGGAACGCTTTTAACTATGAAAAATGACAGATGCATTTTGGTTTTCCATAAACTGCATGTGAGTATGAATCCATAAGTATATAAAAAAGTTTTTACTGACTGAACTACATGCATTCGAGAAGAAAAAAATGCTACAATTATTTTCCCGCCTACTGATACGATTTTCATACCAATTTGTTTCTCATATCGCAGGAAATCAGAGACAAAAGCAAATAGCCGTTACATGCATTTCAATTCAAATTTCAAATCAACTGTCAATTTGCAGGCGACTGACAGTTGTTTCAATTCTTACGCAAAGAAATTGTCTCAAAAAAGTTACAAACACTGACTTAAAACCGAAATGAAATATTAGGCGTTTACGACAAACGCCAACGGGAATAGGGGTGAATATAATCGGCCCTAGCGAGGTATCCGTTGGAACGGAATTTTCTCCTCAACGCATACTCCGTCGGAGACCCAAATTACAGTCGAGTTTTCTGTCTTCGGAAAGAATAATTAAAATGCGATGACGCATTGATTTGACATGATGTCGTTTCGTGGTACATCGGGGTTTTCCTATTTAGTGCTTGTTTTTTCGTTTGTTTTTGCTCTGGAAACACAAATTGAAGCAACAAATACAACCAATTACTTTGCTAAAATGTTTTTTCTATATTGCTTTCATTTATCAATACTTCACTGCAAATCGTAAACAAATTCCGCAACAAATTCCTGTCGGCACATCGGAAGAAAATTTGTATGAATCTGTCAAAAATCGGCCCTAGCGACCTCCGTCGGAGCCGCTCTCTTTTAGGAATTTTTCAAGTTTTCAATTGTTAAAGTATCATTTTCTTTAAATTACACCTCCCGCCTAAACAGAGTAAGATAGACCTTCCTCCCATAGTCAAAAGTGCTTGTATTTAACCCCTCTACAAAATACCGCCATCAATTTTTGGCGCCGTAGTTATCGTACTACTCTCCCCGACTTGAGTTACAAATGAGTATTATTTATATTAAAACCCCGTATGAACGTAACCGATTTATAACTTATATTTACATTCTAAACAACAAACAAGCAGAGTTAGGTACACTTACAACTTAAAACATTTTTTTTTTAAATTACTTAAATAAATAAATAGGACAGGCGGGTAGGGCTAGGCCTAGCTTCTCGCAACCATTCGTTTGTGTGAGTTTCTATTTTTTGGGACGAATGGAAAGGACCTACAATTTTATGTCGAGTCCGAACGGCTGAATTGAGAAGATTTTTCAAGAGAGTCATACTCTCGGATGTTTGTCAGACGTTCGTGAGGGGTGGCGCAGTACAAAAAATCTTAAGATATAATTTGTGTTTTTCCGGGGATCGAACCTCTTGTACTCTTGTTCTGTAAATTGTGCCAAATTTAAGTTCACAATTTAATAGACATTTTTCTCTTTATACAGAGAGACAACAGATGTTACTGTTTGGCGCGTAATTAACTTGCGTGCCCAGCTCATGTTCTGAAAAAAGCATAGATCACCATCACCCAACTCCATTTGAGAAAAAAAAAAATAGTTTGTGATTAACATAAGCCGTAGGTTGAAGAAACTGAATGATTTTTGCAGTATGTGTTTTGTTTGTTTTAATGGAACCTTAAATAATATTTTACTTCGTCAAGGTATATGTATGTAATTTTTATCCTAAGGCGCCTTGTTTCTTTCGAACTATATAACGTGTTCCCCTATTGGGCGCCATTTTTTCTGCTACTACTTTGAGCTTAACACGATTGATATCAAAAATTCTGATTAATTTTATTTAAAAAAAAGTTACATTATGCGACAAATACATTAATCGTGAGTTATAGTTCCGTTGTGGCAACGCCCCAGTACTGGCTCATTCGACTCGCGTACTCGACAGATTCATCTCCAACGTGTCGTTCATGCATAACAGCAAAGTCATCCTCGAAATTGTACGGGATTAGATGTTGTAACGATCCAAAATATCCAACATTGGCACCACCACTTGTCGGATACAAACGATCTGTTGAAGTCAAATTTGTGCCCTTAATTGAAGCCAATTGCTGGTGCAACCTCCCAGTGGCAAAGTGTTTCGACGATGTAAAGGAATCCTTCTGATAATACGGATATTCCTTTGTGTCCCTATAAACAAGCTCTGGAAAGCTGGAAGACATTTTTTTTCCACTACCCGAATGTATAAGATTAAAAGTTGGCGATGAGCCACTTTCATTTAAATTGATACTGCTGGCGGAGCTCTTATTTTTCGTAAATGAGTTTGTTATTTTATTCAGTTCCTTGTCAAAGAGCAGTTGGGTATTTTGCTCCAACATATACTCCCAGCACTTGTATTGCTCCTCTGAGAGAACAGAATCTGTTTCGTTGACATTCTGTTCGCTTTCCTCCTCGACCGTTTGACAGCCCCTCGACAGGCTATCTTCTTCGAAGGACTGCAGCCTAAATGGGGAAGTTCCGTTTTCTGATAAGCAATAGGCGTCCGCTTTGACGCGTTTCAGACAAACGCTTAATTCACTAATTTCCTGGTCCGTTTGTCCGATCGGTGATGGCCGATCGCAGAATTTGTTCTGAATACGATGTCCGTCTGTTGAGTTGCAGTAACTGGGACAGTTATATAATTCCGTTCGTCGCCGAACGTTTTGTCGAAGCTCATGTATTAGCATATCTACGTAGGTTTCGACATTTTGGAATTTTAAAATGATGATGCTTAGGTTCTCCTCGGCTCCAAAACTTTGTGCTATGTCCTGTACTCGCTTGGCGGCCAAAACAACATTCTCTTCGCTGCGAATCTCTTGAACAACTGTCTCGATTTGAACGCTTTCCCAAATCTTCTTACTACCGATCACCAAATACTCATCGTCATTGGTCAGGGAAATTTCGAAAATATCCGCATCGATTATTGAGTTGAGATCGTTATCAGCTTGCGTTTTAGACACATTCGGTGGGAGGTGTAATGGTCCTTGCTTCCTTATGAGATATGCTGTTGTACCTCCGACCATTGCCGCTCGAAGAATGTACTTTCTTGATCGAAGAGGTTTCATCGGTATCTCACCGGATTGCTTCTCTTTCGTTATGTGACACAGAATGGCGCATTCGCCGATTTTTCTGTCATTCTGCTTGAGATTCTTGTACGCTGAAATAAGCGTGTATTTCATGTACTCGGCTCCAGTTTCTTTGAAGGTGCGCTGTTGTAGGACTATTGCCGGTATGATTTTTGGCAACAATGAAAGTGCCCTGGCTCTGCTTTCTCCATCAAACATTCCAAAGAGACCATCGGTGTTGCAGAAAGTCGGAAGCCTCAGCTGACTAATGTAGAGCTTTGGGCATTTCCCGGACGTCTCTGAAAACCCAACTTGCCATGGTGCGTACGAGTGAGTGGATTTCTCAAAGGCGGTCGATGTAGGCGGCCTAAGGCGGTTCTTTCCCGAAACGTCCACAAAACTTATTTTTCTTTCAGACTGACAACTTTTAAGCTGACTCGAATCAACCTGCAGCTGCCGATTACAGGATAGGTCAAGGAACTGCACATTCTTTGGCAACACAGCTGCTATGTTAATTTTACCAAGCTTGTTGTGTGCCAAGTCTATCACTCGAAGTGTACCCATTTTCGAAAGATCAGGAATAGACTCTAATTGGTTGGAATGTACCCTCAGCACTCGAAGTCTTTTTAAGGAGGTTAAACTTTCTGGCAAGTCTTCTAATTTGTTTCCGGAAATAACAAGTTCTTCTAAATCCTGCCAATTGTCAATGCACTTACTAGGCAGACTTGTTAAGTTGTTGTAAGCCATGTGAAAGATTCTTAGTTTGTTCAAATGAGACAGTGTAGTCAGTACATCATCCTTGAAGTTATTTTTTGTTGCAAGTAGCCGTTCCAGTTTTGAGGATTCCATTTCGAATCGAGGCAGGCTTTCTAGATTATTATTTGAAATGTTAAGGGCTATTAGCTCATTACAAGCAGAGAATAGGTTGATGGGCAATTCATTCAATTGATTGCATTGAACGGATAATTCCCGTAGCGGTATTTTATCCTTGGAAATATTTGGCAAACAAGTTAGCTTGTTGTTGGCAAGTTGTAACGTACGAAGTGAATTTCGTTCAGCGTTAATAATTTGTTTGGGAAATTCCTCTAGAAGGTTATTGTTGGCGTACAGGGTTTCTAACTGTCGACATTTCTCCAGCCAGTCTGGAAGTAACGATAATTTGTTGAATCGAATATCTAGATAGCTCAATTTAGAGGGCTCAGGTGATACAGATATCTTTGTCAAATCTGGAAATAGAAATTGAAAAAGAATTAAATTGCAATCAGATTTCTATAAATATGTTAGCGATCGCTTCTTATTGTATTTATTTAAACTAAATTTAAAAAAATTAAATTTAAAAGAATATCCTCACGAAGTGAGGATAACGATATCCAAACTAAAGTCGAACAAAGATGCGGGGGCCGAATGTCTACCGGCCGAGCTTTTCAAGGCAGCGGGAGATGAGTTGGTAAGGAGCATGCACCAACTCATATGTAAAATTTGGTAGTACGAAAGTATGCCCGATGAATGGAACATCAGCCCCGTGTGCCCCATCCACAAGAAAGGAGATGCTCTAAACTGCGGCAACTACAGAGGAATATGTCTCCTGAATGTCTCATATAAGATCTTGTCGGCGGTATTGTGTGACCATCGACCAAATTTTCGCACTCCGACAGATCTTAGAAAAAATCCAGGAATTTCAGATCGATACACACAAACTTTTAATGGATTTTAAAGTCGCCTATGTTATCGTATATAGGGACGAGCTATACAAAGCCATGTCGCGGCATTCCTTCCAAACTCGTTCGTATGTGCAGGATGACGATGGAGAAATCTCGCTGCTCCGTCAAAATCGGCAAAAACATCACCGAGCCCTTTGATGTCGAAAAAGGTTTGAGTCAAGGCGATGCGATATCGTGTTTTTTTAACAATTGTACGAAACTTACAAGACCCTAATCCTCCAGGTCCTATACTGTATATGATGCAGAAGCATGAACTCTGTCGAAATTGAACGAAAATCCCCTGGGATTTTTTGAGAGAAAAATTCTTCGGACTTGATCCAGTTGGAGTGTGGAGGAGAAGATTTGACTTCAAACTTTATGGTCTATACAGCCACGTTGATCTGGCCAAAAAGCTGAAGATACAACAGCTGAGATAGCTGGTGCACGTGGAGCGTTTGGACAGCAACGAGTCTTTGAGTCCACTCCTAAGGGACAACGTTGCAGAGAAAGACCTAACCTTAGGTGGCGCGCACAATAGGAGGGCGACCTCAGCCAACTTGGTGTAGGTAACTAGAGCCAGCTAGCTAGCGAACATATCATACAGAAGTTAAAGCAGTATTCATAATTAACAAACTAAAGTATTTTGTTAGTTTGTCACATGCATTCTTAGATGATCCTTTAATGCTAAAAAAATTGTGATTGCTCTTTTTTTAAATTTCAAATGAAGTACATATTCAAAAATGATTGCATTCAAAATTTATTGCATTTTTTTACAAATATGCTCATGGTATGACTCTAGGACTGACTTCTCACAATTATTTGTTTGTTATTGTGATTGTCGATCAGACATTTTTGTAATCGACTACAAGCGACTGTCAAATCGACAAATATCTATCGCAATCGACAATCACAATTCTCGATCGATCGACAGTGGTCGATCAACGATTAACTATCGACACTCACAATAGGGGCCTAAGTTTTGTATAAATGTACAAGTAGGAGGATGAATTTTTTAATTTTAATTTTGTTTATATCAGTTACCATTATAACTTGCTGTGAGTGATACTAAAGATTCACCACTCAGTGTCAATTCGTTTAGAACGTTTCTACTGCATTTCACGATCTCAAGCTTCTTCAATGTACTCAGATCCAAGTACTCTATATTATTTTCGCTCACCTCCAAATGAGTTATGTTCTGAAAGGCACAAATTAAATTATCTAATATATTAAGAAATATTCGAGTTTACCTCATAGTTGGTAAGGATTATGTTATCATGCAATTGATATCCTCTAAGAGTGATTTTGTTTAATGATGAATTTGAGTTATGTGTTTCGGTTGTCTCCGTAGGCTTAATGTCGGGTGAACCCATCTTATTCATATTTAGCATGAATTCGGTACTACCATATGAAGGTGCTTTTTGACGGGCTACACAGATTTTAATAATAATATTGTTGTGCGCCTAGAAGAAAATTATATTACATTAATGAATCTTTACCTATACTTTAAAACACATTAGGGACTACCTTAACTTTAAGTTTATTTTAGGTCACAATAGGTAATTATATGATGGGTACTAATTGATATTCATTCGGACTTTGCAATAACAATTTTTAGTCCTCAACATATATATGTATATATATGGATAATTTTACACGCCAACTCCACTAGAGATCTGACTCTTCAACTAAATGTCTGAGATCTATCTCACACAATTTTCTTATTTCTGCTCTGGGCAAATCATGCCATGGACATTTCATTTCGTATCGCAACGGCAAGAGAGGTTGTAGGTGACGTTTTGTGGTGTGGAAACAAAATTAACTATTCGGCTGTTTGATTTGTTGAGAAATTTTAAGTGCGCCGTAATATATTTTTTGAAAAATTAATTATTTATTTATTTATTTATTTTTTTTTTTTCGAGAAATATATTTATAGAATTTTTTTAATAAATAAAAACAACAAAAATAGACACTACCTACGCCACAGACCATCACCGGCATGAGAAGACACTAAAATGAGACAAAAAACAAGTAAGAGTGTTATCATCGGCTTAGCCGATTTTAGAGGTAAATGCTATCTTGATAAACAAATGCGTTTATTGAAAAAAGTTTTAGCTGAAATGAAGCGCCCACCACATCTATACTGTAGGTACAGAAGTTTGTGTTAGACTGGCTTGCTTTGCTGTGAGGACTGGACTACTGGAGACGGCAAATTGGTCAACGGTGAGTGCCTACGACAAGGTCATGAATGAATGATTACCGAAATTGAAATTAAAAAAAAATTGGGCTGAATTGAAAAACAGGGTCTTGGCTTTAGCAGTGATGCCACACAGCATATCAATCAATCGGTCTTTTGCGCACGTTTGATAATCGTGATATCAGCCGCTTTGACGATGTTAATTTGCCGTTAAACTTATTTCTTTTTTATGGGTACGCAAGCTCTTAAAATTAATATCGTCCTATCCATTCATGAGACATAGACGGAAACTGTCAACAAGGTTTTGGAAAATTGAATTATACCGTTAAGTCAGTCGATGCAGCCACATGCATGAAATCGCCGTATTCCATAAATAATAAGAATCTATGTTATTGCAAAAATTGCAATAACATAGGTACCTACTTAATATTACTACAACTACATAAAGATGGGCGTATGTAGCGCAGTGGTTAGTGTGCTGGACTACTGTGCGAGGGATCCCCAGGTTCGATCCCCAGAAAAACACAAATTACATTTTAAAAGTTTTTTCTACCGCGCCACCTCTCGCGAACGTCTGACAAACATCCGAGAGTATGACTGTCATGAAAAAGCTTCTCAATTCAGCCGTTCGGACTCGGCATAAAATTGTAGGTCCCCTTCCATTCGCAACGAATGGTTGCGGGAAGCTAGACCTTGGGTGTCACCCGCCTGTTGCGCCACCTATTTATTTATTTATTTATTACATAAAAGGTCTGTTCCTTTACTTTTGTAGAAAATACTGTCAAAATGGCTATGATGGGGATAAATTCTCTATCAAAGAGAACATTTTACGAAAACATTAGGCAACGCTTTTATAGTAATCGTGAAAAATGACAGATGCATTTTGTTTTTCCAAAAACTTCATCCGAGTATAAATGCAAGTACATATGTGAACGAGTTTGTAGTGACTGAACTACAAGCATTCGAGAAGAGAAAGAAAGCTACATTATTTTCCTGCCTTCTGATACTATTTTCATAGTCGTTAAACGCACATGCCAAATAGCACAAACAATTTTAAATCATTGTTTCAATTCTTACCCAAAGAAATCATATCAGTGGAGAGGTATTCACCCTTATTCCCGTTGGCGTTTGTCATATACGACTCATGTGTCGTGTCGTTGTAAAACCAATATTAAGATTTTTTTTTAACTTTCGTTAACGATTTTACTTCATTTTCTATGTGTTTACTGTAATTTCAAAAAGTTTTTCTTAAAAAAGTTACAAACACAGACCTAAAACCGAAATGAAATATTAGGCGTTTACGACAAATGCCAACGGGAATAGGGCTGAATATCTTGCTTTTTCGAAGCCCTTTTACGATTTTTTTCAAGTTAAGGAACGATATTGAATAAAAATGTAAAAATTAATAAAAATTCGTAAATTTTTAAAAGTAAAGGAACAGACCTAAAGTCTCGAATGTTTCAAGGAGAGTTGTTGTTTTGCTAACTAAAATGACAGGCAAACAAAATGCCTCGCTCAAATATAAAGCGCACCATCACCATGTATGTAGCAATGTCAACGCGATGGTCTAGGTGAAACAAATACGTCGGATGAAGGCGATAATGAAAGTCACAATCACAAATGCATTCAATTCAGACTTCTGCATTTCTCTACAGTTTCATCGTAAACGTCAAAATCAACTCAAAGCCATACGAGAAAGTTGAAAAATAAAAGTATAACAAAAATGTGCACAATACCTTCAAAACAATTTTATTAAAAATGTGTGGAATAACATGACACGCTCACGCAATTAACCAAGGAATCATTCCTACAGTAAGTTTGTTCGCTTTGTAGTGATCACGAACACCCTTTATAGGTATTACTATAATGTATTATGAAACCTCTGTTTGCCGTTAATTCATGGTGGCTCACTGCTTCCAAACTCCTCCGATTTCAACGAATTCATAATGGTACAACTTAGTTAAAGGTTTAAAAAATGAGACCGGAAGACGTGTGATGTAATATTTTGTGAAAACAAAAGAGTTGAACAGCGAACTTGCACACACATTTGCTGTAAGATGTATAACCAAGAAACTCTTTGATGCTTGACATAAAGTATAACCATAACATTGCCACGAAGCCCTTTCGTGCACATTTTAAGCAATTTTATCAACCACTTATTCGCTCTTCACATACATTTCCTTTGAACTTCAATGGATCTAGTTCTTTAAGTTAAAATCGAAAATATAGGTAATCCTGCTCTAAAATAATGGAAGTGAATGACACTGACATTTGCAATAGATACGTACATTTATACAACACCGTATTTTGATTCCGGTTCACTTCAATCTATAACAGGTACACTTTTATTTATGGGATTGCCTTCAAAACCGATATCGTCTTTCGAAAGCGAAATTAAAGGCACCTTCGATTCGATTGGTTAGACCGTAAGAAACCGAATTAACATGATTGCACGATACAGAAGAACAAAGAGGTTTCACTTTTCCGCAGGAGATTCTTCTTTGCATCATTCCACAAACCACAATTTTGTAATAGATTGTATAACATTTGTTTTAATTACCGAGCGGGATAAATAAACTCGCCAAGTTAAGCTAGAACGATTAAACTAATTCTTGCCCGTTTACTTCATAGCACTCACGACATTATGTAGAGTTGTATAAAAGTTGTTAATAATTTTATTATTTAAAATTTACAAAAGTGCACATACAACCGCCATCGGTCGCGTTATGCTTCCGTACTATAGTGAAGCGATACTGATACTGATTAAGTCTCAACTGTAGCACCTTGCTTCAACCAACCTTAGTAGATATATAGCTGCCTCTAATTATTCGGTTGATGAGCATTGTTTATGTTTACGGTAAGCAGTTCGGGATATAAATGGAAGTTTTTGTTCACCTTAAAGGTTCATATCGTCGACAGAAGCAAGTCGACACCACTTTCTCTATGTTCCATATTCACCTTACCATGTCTTATTCGTAGCAGATTCACCTGAAATTGTCTAAACCTTTCTGGGAATTGAGTTTACGAATGCAGAGAATACACGGAAGAAAGATACGATTAGTTAACAAAAAAAATCTTGTAACTTTTTGTCGGTAACGAAGGAATGAATACCTATAACACGAGTTGAGATAAATATTTTTTAACATGTGTCGTTGGCAACAAATACAAGATTGTAACTGCACTTAATTGGGAATTTATATTTAAACGAATATCTGTATCTTTGCGAATCAATTTGTTTGCGGAATTGCATAAACATATCTAACCGTTGTAGTCTTACCTCGTTGACTTTATTTAAACTGTTCTGTCAGGAGAGTGGCTATATAGAAATACAACGAAACGAATAGAAAGAACGTTTTGCAAAATAAGCATCCGTTTATGTGACAGGCTTATTCAGAGTAGGTAGGTTAGGTACCTAGATATAATGTGAAATATGATTGCGCAATTTAAAGCTACACGGTTGACAATTTTTTAATTTAATTCTTTTTCTAATGTATTATGTATGATAATGAGAATGTATATAAAGTAATGCTGTGAACTTCTGCATGTATCCCATCATTATAGCCGAATTTCTTGCGGTAATCCCTGAGCAAAAACTTAGGCAATGCTAGAAAAAGAACTGGGGACTTAACTCAACCGGAAAATTCGATGTCCGACGAACACTGTGGCAATGACGGAAGGTCTGCTTATTTTTAATCTCAATATCAACACCATAATATTCTAGGATCTAGGAAAGCTTTACAAAAAGTTGGTTAAAGCAATGTAAGTATTAGACTTTAGCATCTATGATTCCCTATTACCGGACGAAAATTGAAGGCAGTCGACAGAACCTCAAAACGGGAGCATCACATCACAACACAATACGTTTAATTTGGGAATCAGTGCTAAAAGTGGGTACCCAATTCCAATTATTGTACCTATTAACGTGAAAAACAAATGGGATTTACTTCAGAGTGTCGATGAGCGCTATGCTCATCCTAAAAATGGCCATGGTTGAAATCCCGAAGCACAAAATCTCTTGGGAGTAAGCTACACCTGTTTACGCATGCTTCGTAGATTTGGAGAGAGCATATGACCGAGTCCACAAACCAGTAAGAATAGACCGTCGACTCCTCCCACATAACGGACTTTGCCTACAAGCTGCCGGCGAGACCAGGATTTTTCATGTATTGGTGCTGTACAAAATCAAAGGGGCGCCATTAACGCACGCATACTTGAAAAATCCTGGTCGCATGGTATTGCATAGAAAAACATTGCCGCCATGTATTTTGACATTTACACGTATTCACAGACAGGGAAATTCTTTCCGGGGGGAATCGGGTAGGTGTACGGGAAGTCGGCGGTCTATTCTTACTGGTTTGTGACCGAGTCCCTCGAGCAGTGCTGACTTCAAAGATTTTGAAAAAGTCGCAAAAAAAAGGGGATTTGCGTAGAAAAAGGGGAAATACTAATTTGCCCACAAATGTCAGAAAAAAAACGAGGGAGTTCACTAAAGTTAAGTGGCTTACGCATATTTTCATCTCGTTCTATCTTATTGTTGCATTGAACATGGTTATAGCTAAATTGTTAATGGGCACATTCAAGTATCTAGTTGACTTAAGTCGACTAGATTTGTCTGGACTAAGTGTAACCTGAACGCAAAAACTAACTTAATTGGTCGTGAACGTCAGATCTTGACGAGGGGAGCATCTAAAGACTATTCCACTCCACTCGTCACTTTTATTATCATTTTTAGATTTTTTTGGTTTTGTTTGTTTTGGTTAGGTATATCCACTAGCTTTGTGCTCTCTCAAGGCAAATTTGAAATGTCAAATACTCCGCCGATGACATATAGAAATGTCAACTTAGTACTCAGTCACGAAATTCGTGACTAGATTCGTCGGCTACCCCTCCATAAACGTCAACAGAGAAAGCTGCTCACGTGACGAATCCCAGCCAATAAGAACTCAGAAACATCAAGTCAGTCAGCTGTCAGACTTACTAAACTAGATACTTGGGACGCATTCAGATCCCAATTAATTGTGAAGTAGTTTCGTGAAGCATTTATTATGTCACATTTCGTATTTCATACAAAAGGTTTTTTTTTCCAAAATGTGAAGAACTATCAACGAAATACAGAAAAGGGGCAAATATGGACAATTTTGGAAAAGTCGTCTCATTGGGGATAGAAAGAAAAAAAGGGTCTCTTAAGAGCCATTCAATCTCTTTACACAAACTGTAAAAGCTGTGTTCGGGTCCCCGACCAGGATTCCACAACGTGCTATGGAATCTGTACCATCAGGCAGGCGTCCTCATCCAATAGGTAGACCAATGATGAGATGGTTAGACCATAATCTCTCCTATTCCCGGGATTTTTGTTGAATTTTTTCTGAACGCCGCAGTCTCTGAGTTAGAACATCCAGATTATTTTGAAGATCCAGATTATTCATCACGCACAATAGCGATATCACCGGGATACCATACCTAACGGAGAAAAACGAATCTAGGTATTCATTGCGCGCCGGGCGGCCGCCCTTAAGGTGTAGGTTGAAATTGAATTTTAGTAAGGCCCATTGTATTACATATCTTGTACCTATACCTATTTCCTACAATTAATACAATGAAATCAAATGAAAGCTATCGTCAGCCTGTTTTCTGATATCGAAATGTTTGGTCGTGGTGGTATGTTCTTTACTTACCGAATTATATGGGCAGCAAGAGTTTTTTAACTTCATCTAATAGCAGAAATCGACGAGTTTGTCTGGGATGCCAAAACAGCTATGAAGATCGAGCCCATAACGCAAAACAAAAATATTGCCAAAAAATAAGTTTTTGTGATACCTACGGACGACCGGAAAAAGAGGTGGAGGAAACAAGATGCTGATTGGATGAGGTTGCTGCCCTGCATATTACTAGGGTGACTACCAGAGATCATATAAGAAACACCATGACACATAGACATAATATTTTCTCGGTGTTAGACACCTCGAGCAATGTGCCTACTTCATAAATCCCATCCCACTCGCAGCGGAAAATTTACTTTTACCGGTTTCCGTATTTGTTTTGTCTATATCTATACCGACGGTGATGCCAAAAATGGCATCTTTCCTATATTATTGGCAGTGAAGTAGCCATATTACGATTTTGGTGTCATAGGTATACAGGAAACTGGGAGGATTATTTCCAAAAGCGAAAGCTGTTTGGGTGACGGAATGTTTGCGGATACAAAATAACCTAACGCCATGTCCAGCGTAGACACGAGAAATGCGGTGCGTGCGTCAATGTGCGAGTAATGCGGGCAGATTACAGAATCAAACCTATGTTGGGAAATACAGATGTCCAACGTAGGCACGATATTGCGGTAAATCAGTGCGTTGCGATATCCCCGCATCGCACCCATTGTTTGAAAATCAAACTAGTTTGATTTTGCCCGCATTATCGTGCGGAAATGATGATGGAAGTTTTTATTTCATAAAAGACAGAAGGAGTGCGGAATGAAACAAAGTTTTCTGAAATGTCGAATGGTTTTATTTTTATATAATATTGCACTAGTTGTGTCGCGTTTCTTTTTTAAATTTTTTAATATTCTTATTTCTAAAAAGCTATGTATATTTTCTATTAAATTAAATCCATTTTACACAAAATGACAGCCGTTTATTAAAGCCATCCGCATGAACGCATTATCGTGTTCTAATTGGACACTTTGAGCATTCCCCGCAAATAAATGCGATGCGTTCAAGCAACGCACCACCCGCAAAATCGTGCCCGTGTCTACGCTGGACACGGCGTAAAGTCTTCTGATTAATTGGGAGTCTGAATGGAAAAAATCTGGAAAAACCACTGAAAATTATCAATTCGCTTTTGAAATAAGTAAGTGCGAAGACGGTCGAAATTGAGGTATAGTTTTCAATACGATCCGCTGGACCTCTGCGCATTTGAAACCCCCCAGCTTAAGAGCTCTTAAAAACATTACCTTTGAATTTAGCCTTGATGCGACTTTCGTTTGTATGTTTAGTCGGCTCTCACATTGAGGCAACATTCAATAAGCAACTGGCAATAGGAAACACGCAATATTATCGCTCACAATTATTTTACTTTGAATTAAATTATAGGTCTCACACTCTCACATCAAAGCAACTAAATAGGTATCGCTCAAAAGAAAAATGTTGCTGATTGTTTATTGGCAGTTGCTATAGCAACTATAGTTGCTTATTGCTTGGTGCCTCAATCTGAGAGCCGCCTTAGATCTCAATATTGTTTATCAAAATCTGCTTCAATTGATAAATTGGCCTCCGCATAGACTAGACGATCAATCTTATTTCGTTCTTCAAACTCCTTTTTTAGTCTTAGGTAAGGGATTGCTCAGGGATTATCCAACCCCAAGCAAATTTGTGCTCAATGTACCAAAACAAATTGGACTGTAAAAAAAACTGTTTCTTTTAATGGGCGGTAAAGTAAAATCGCTTGCACCCAATCGGTCTCATAGAACAGATAAACATTGAGACGTTATATGGCGGTTTGCCAAGGGCGGCTTAAGATCCGATAGCAATAAATTACTTCTTAGCCCCATAAAGATATAACGATTGGGAAGTGAAGTTCTTCGCTTGATTTCTGATTTAATGTCAAAGTCACATGTGTCTTTTTACAACCTTCGGTACGATTCGTCAATGCTGTGTGTCCCTCCCTCCCATTGTGGGTGTGTCAGCACCATCCGGCTCTCGAGTCTCGAACGTACCCATCACCAGCCCCTGTCGAAAATGCCGAGTGCCTATTTAAGATCGCGATTGCGAAACAAAATTCATTCTTCACTCTCCTCGTGGCGCCGGCTGCAAAAGCTAGACGGCTCTAACTTTGAGGTAGTTCGGGATCGAATCGCTTTTGCATATACAAAAATACCAATCCGCCATGAAAAGCGATCTGCCGCGCATTTTGGAATAAGCCCCCTGCTTTGCGGCGCAGAATCATGGACGTTATCAAAGGCGGATGAAGATCTACTTGGTCGCTTCGAACACAAAATTCTTCGAGTGATTTTCGGTCTCGTTTGACGGTCTTTTGCAGGAGAAAATTTAACAACGAACTCTACGAGCTGTATACAGAGACATCGACCTGGTCAGAAAAGTACGCATCAGTCGTCTAAGATGGCTGGGACTGGGACATCTAGAGCGAATGGAGACCAACGCTCCAGCCCGAAAAAATTCTTCGATTCCAACCCGGAGGGACAGTAGAGGAAGACCTCGCCTTAAATGGCGCGCGTGGAAGGGGACCTTAACCAACTTGGAGTGCGCAACTGAAGGTGGTTAGCCAAAGATCGCGATAACTGAAGAGGCGTACTGGTTGAGGCTCAGGTCTACCCCGGACTGTAGCGCCTCCTAAGTAAGTAAGTGCAACTATTATTCGCTTTCTGTTAATGTCAATGTTCGCCTGATTTTAGCTGGTGAGTTTCGCATAATTTTCTTAGCGTTGAAGATGTCATACATCCACGTGGTAGCGCGTCATAGCTCTATGGAGCTCGTCTCTGTCAATGTTATCGTATGCGGCCTGAAAACGGAATCTATTCCATTCCAAAAATATTGGACAAGACTATGTAGGTATAAAGAAGAGCACACTTTCAATTTTCTAAGTATATTTTAAACATACAAATTATCATAAGGTTTATTTCACAGTGGTTTAATTTTTTTTTCTTTTCAATAAATATATTACATTTACATAATATTTCGTTACTTAAAAACAAAAAAAAAATAAGTTTATTTTTTTAACATTCTATGCAAACGTTTTTATACAATTATTCGTCACGTTACTTCTACAGATATTAATGGCTATTTCACGATATACGGCTTCGTACCTGTAACACTTAAAAAGGAACTAACTCTTTGTTTTGATATCTTAAGACAAGTTTTGAAATTACAAACTAGAAAGTTCATAGTTTGCATTCGAAAATATAAATTAAATAATAAAAAATAGAAAAAATACATAATAAACAATTTGTACACTACACTCTTGTTTAATGACGTGTTTAATGCTCCACGCATGCACATACATACATCGAAATTAAAGTCTTAGATAGTTTCAATAGCACTTCGAAAGGGGATATGCAAGTTCAAAGAAAGCAAGTATGGCAACGTTTTGTCCTTCTTTAGGCTGTGGTTAAAATAGCAAGAGCATAATAAAATTGTACATTTTCTGCACTGCGAATTTAGGCAAGAATTGCCATAACTTCTTCGTATAAAAATAGCGACATGTTGTGCACTTCACTGAAACTAAACAGAAACTAAAGCCTCAACTAGCGCTTGTATTACTCGCTTAATATTATAACCACAGCCTTATTTCTAAATTCCATTTATTTGAAGAAATATTTATCTTGGTATTAATTTAATGTAGAACTAAAAACAATTTTTTATTTATAAATAAGAGTTTCTGTCATTAGGCGTGTCTTATTCAACATCTATTTCAGAAAAGTAAAGTAAATTCCAAATTCCTCCGTGACAGGTTTCCACTCGTAAAAGTCCAGCTAAAAGATGATAAGCTTCTCGCTGGTACAACATTTTTTCTTGGGAACTAACACAGGGTTTGAAATGTGGCATTAGCGATCCTGAGGTAGTGCTACGCTCAATTTTTGGGGATCTTAATCTATTTTCTAATCTTCGAGACTGTAGTTGTTGTAATTGCGTGCTGACGATTCTACTTTACTTTGCTGAGATAGATGTTCAATAAAACACGCCTATTGACAAAGTTACAAAACGTGAATAGATATTGAAAAGGTAACTTTAGTTCATACGTAGATGAGAGGACTAGACTACAACATTCTACTTCTGGGCGGAAAATTGAAAAGAACAGTTGATGCCCCCTCTCCCTCATATCACTGATCTACAAGATTAGTAAGCAAGGGGAACCAAAAGTTAAAGACACAACATGACAAAAGTATTATCAAAACAAAAACTTTTAAAAATGTCATGAAAATTAAAAAGTCCGTTTTATGTCATATTTCAACCTTGCATATCGCCCTAAAAAGTTTTTTTTTTTTCAACTATCAGAAACACCCTGTGTTTCACTCGTATATGTGGAGAGAATAGTGAAGAATTCATCGGGCTGCACTTTCCTGCCTAAACGATATGAACTGTTTTTTCACTCGTGAGACTACATAGCCCAAGATCGTGAGGTTGGTAAGCCAATACTGCTGCGTGAGGCTTTAAGCATTGCCATTATGGTTGTATATCAGTATTGTACAGCCGGTGTTGTTGAATTTGCATTGGCACTAGTCGAATCGCCTAGCCATGAATCGGGACTAGGCGGAAAGTCAGGATAACCTTGTGCTGGACTGGAATCATTACTTAAATCAGATATCCCACTGCCGGGAACTCCATGAAGATTCGAACCTTTTGCTGCTGAATTGACTGAATGTCCTATAAAAATGAAAATAAATACATTTTTAATTTCCCAAATGTATAGTTGAATGTTTTACCTAAATGCGTATAAACTATATTGTCTGAATAAGATCCGAATGAATGTCCCGATCCTATTGGTGGAGGTGAATGATTAGGCGGATATATTGGCGGACTTCCACTTCCTCTTGTGTATGATCCTCGAACGCTGTGCGGTGATGCGCCATCTTCAAGACCCAAATTCACCGTACTATAACTATCGTTGCTTTGATCTGTAAAATGTAGATAATATTTATTTATTGTCAGGTACAATGTTGTGCATTAACACATAGTTAAGGAGAGTATGTAAAATGAAAAACGTCTCGCAAAATTTCATGCTAATTCAATGGCTAATTAATTAAAAGACGAAACATGAGGCTTTTTATATTGAAGCTTGTCGCAGCAGTATAATTAAGGCCCGAAACACACATGCGATTTCAATCGCACAACTGTTTAGTCGCAAAAAATGAAACACACACATCTCAATGTGAATGCGCGCACATAATTTTGGATTTTATGTGCGCGCATTCATATTGAAATGTGTGTGTTACATTTTTTGCGACTAAATAGTCGCGCGATTGAAATCGCATGTGTGTTTCAGGCCTAAGACAAATGGAGAAATGAAAGTGTCCAGGTTAGGCCCGAAACACACATGCGATTTCAATCGCGCGTCTGTTTAGTCGCAAAAAATGAAGCACACACATTTCAATATGAATGCGCGCACATAAAATCCAAAATTTTCAATCGCGCGACTGATTGGTCGCAAAAAATTAAACACACACATTTCAATGTGAATGCGCGCACATAAAATACAAAATTATGTGCGCGCATTCACATAGAAATGTGTGTGTTCCATTTTTTGCGACAGTCGCGCGATTGAAATCGCATGTGTGTTTCGATCCTAAAGGTTATATTAAATTATCTATTGTAACCTACAACAAATTAAAACAGACAATTAAAAATGATTATTTATTATTATTAGTAAGGCCTTTTGACTCTGACGACAAATGTTGTGGTGGTTCTCGTCAGTAATGTGACCGCCAACGCAACACGTTCTCAATGTGCTGACAGTTGCAGCGACGTGAATGTTTGAGTCAACGCGTTGACTTATTTCGATGACGGTGTGATAACCTGTCAACGCTGTTGGAACACTACATTGAGCTACATATTTTGTTAGAAAATCGTTAAAAGGGTAGAATTTCCTGCCACGTTGCGTTGGTGTAATCATAGGTTAACTATACTAATATAACTATAATAATATATCACTGTTTGTGAGATACGGCCTCAAAAGCTCGAAAATTGGAGGTCCTTTATTTGAAAGATAATTTTATGCTATAATCATATCATGTCATTGCCATTACTGGCACCGTGTATATGGTAAGTCTATGGCAAAATGGCAAAATGGCAAAATAAAATGAACTAAAATGAATGAATGAATGAATGAATGAACCAAATCTCAGAACTAATATTATTGGATCATCGGAGGTCATTGACGTGGACCCTATGGCGCACTAGTGCGCACTGGGTTAGCCTTGTCGCGTTCGATATAGTACTGAGTTCGCACTGACTATGAAACCTGTGTTCGAGGTGAGCACTGGGGCGCCCTAGTTGAGCCCTGAGCTGACCAAGCTGTCATTTGGGTGAAATCATTTGTGAATTTTTGATAAACGAAAACAATTTGCACAGCCGATGTACTGTCAAATAACGCAATAATACATTTACAAAAGCAGGTCAATCTGCAAATGTGCCCAATGGAAAATCACATACATTTCCGGGGTTTCCTTGGATTTTTTGGCAGCCATGAAAATTCACAGACACTTCTCAGAGTGCACCCTAACCACGTCGAACGAACTAACTGCCGTCATGGACCTTGGTGTAGACTAACCCCACATCCAGGGGCCAGATGTCAAGGCCGGGTGTCAATTGCGCTAAATAATTAATTTCGGCTAACTCTCTGACATTTATTTGTATTTCAGTATTGAAAAGATAAGTTCATCAAACGTTTTTCTTTACGTGTTCTATTTGAAAAGAAAATTAGCCAACAGAATATGTACTTTATTATCTTAACTCCGGAACGGGATAATAATAATTCTTTTATAGTTAAAATTTTCGTTTTTCACCATGATAATGTCAGAACTAGTTACTCTGAAATTTCTTCAATAATTTCCAGGCCATTTCACAATATTTACATTACTTGCCTGATGCACTCTACTCGATCTAATATCACATACAAAATCGATTTTTTTACCGACGCGACGGCAGTGTTTTGTTGTCCAAGTAGTTTTTTAATTAACATCATTACCCTCATTTTATAATGAATGAAATCCGTAATGAGGTCAAAGATTCTTTAGTAGGTAAATCAACTAGTGAATGCGTATGAGTGAATGACGACAACAATAATCTGAAAACTATTCGCCAACAAATACGTTACGTTAATGCAAATCGAAGAGTGTGAAGAAATTATTCAGTTTTCGAAAAAATTCACCAGCCCACTTGACAAGTGCAATTTTTCGAATGTTGTACATGTCATCGAAAAAAGAAGAAGATTTAGTCACATACATATTGGCAAACAAAATTTCAATATGACACGGGCAAAGTGTAAATTAGTATTTCAACTTACCATTATGGCTAAAGCTATCGTAGTCAACTTTTAATTCATCCTTATCAAGGTATTTATCCGTGCGTGGTGAACCACCGCCTTTCATTGACCGGAAATATTGACTCCATCTTGTACGACCAGCGTCCTTTTTCAGTCGTTTTTCCTTAGCTCTCCTATAAAATGATGGACAGTAAATAATTTTAATTATTTCTCTTCCATTCCTGCTATCCATGTGAAGCTTACTACTACTTGCCTGTTTTGAAACCATACTTGGACAACCCTCATATCAAGACCGGTATCCTGAGACAGTTGTTCTCGTACATGGCGGGCAGGTTTTGGGCTGCTATTGTAGGCATTTTTTAATGTTTCTAATTGTTTTGCAGTTATAGTTGTGCGCGGTCTCTTGTTAGGTTGATCTCCGTCCAGTGATCCCTCCAAATAGAGCCCTATGTTGTAGCATTAATAAATGAACTTGTTGTCTATTGAGAATTGTTTATATATCAAAAGTACAACACCGAAAATAATCTTTTCAAACACAAAAGTTGAACCATTGAAACTAACCTTTCGACTTGGCTTCCTCATAATCACGTTTGCATACCAATTTACGGTCCTCCATTAGATAGAATTCATCGCCGGTGTTTAGCGTTCTCGAACACATGACACAAAGGAAACACTGCAGGTGGTAGACATTGTCCTGTGCTCTACGCACAACTTGCGTGGGTGGTATACCTAAATCACATGCTGAACACTTTGTGCCATATCTTCTGCAAGAATTTTTAAGAAACATTAGCATTTATTGCAAATCGAAATTTTAACAGGTTTAATCACTTGAAAAAGTCATCTTTACAGAATAGCTGGCCGTTTCGCGCAAAGCATTTGTCATTCAGTTGAGCTCTGCACTCGCTGCATTGCAAGCATTGCGCATGCCACGTCCTTTCGAGAACTTTTAGTATAAATCGATCTAAAATCAGCTCATGACATCCTCCACATTTTGGAATGGTCGCTGAAAGATAACTTTTTATATCAATAACTAATCTGTATGCGGTGAATATTGTAAAAATTATATTATAGATAGACGTATAGAGAGTGCTTGACCAATTTGATATGTGCCTATAATAATTCGAAATTCCATCTAATACCTAACTTGCATTTATCCGTCGCGTCGCACCCGTTACCTAAAGATTATCCGTCGCTAAAAACTCGTGCCCAAGCAACATTTTTAAAATCCGAGAAATTCGTTTTCTTTATTTCTTATAAAGAGTACCGAATTTGAAGTCGATCGGATGGAAAATAAGAATTTTGCTATACAAACTTTGACCCCTCTTTTGAAGTTCAAATTTCCCCAAATCGCTCCTAAGTGTCACTATGGTCATAAAAGCAAATTTGTTTCAAAATATCAGCTTCCTAGCTCTTACGTCACCCATTATTTAGGATAAACTGTGTTGTATTATTATGCCTAAAATATACGTGCAGAATTCACTGTGCAGCATGATTAGAATACACAATGTTCTTATGTGGTAATACAAATGTAAATTATGCAACCAGCGCAGCACTGCAACATGTCCCTATTTCTAAATCCACTGCATAGCAACACAGTGAATTAAATTAAATAGACTTGGTAGCACCGAATTTTTAAATCCATCTACTGATGCATACTAGAAAAAGGGAGACTTCGTATATTGGCCCATCTCATACTCCGGTTAACCAATTCCGGCAGCCATCAATTTCCGGTTCCATTGAAGGCATTTTAAGCATTATAATTGCGGCTATTTATCCGATTCAGCAGACTGAATTTAAAGCGAGAAACAGATAAACACAGTATGAACAGCTCCTTTGACAACAGGAACAGAGCTTAAGGCCCCGACCCATAGAATCCGTCGCAACCGTTGCGTCGACGGATTGGCGTATTCGACGGAACGAACAGTCCCATAGAATTCGTCGCATACGTTGACAGCCGATGATATATGAGAGACAGTTTCTCTCATTATCTTATATTTCCACCAATGAAAATGCTTACTCTCACGCTCTGCCAACTGTCAACGGTTCGACGGACAGAAAAGTAGAAAGTAAACCTACTTTATCCGTCGCATCCGGCACGTTCGTTGCTTATGGGTCACGTTCCATAAGCTACTGTGTATTCTATCAACCTGTCAGTTGAAAACATTGCCGCAACGGATGTGACGGATTCTATGGGTCGGGGCCTTTAGGTCTAACATCGGATGTAGGTCTAAAATGTCGATGTTCTTAGGAGGATGTGTCATATCATAACCATAAGCCATTATAAACCAGATGTCTCATCATAACCATAAGCCATTATAAACCAGCCGCTGTTGATGTTGCTGCGTCAATCTGTCGTATGTCGTTTGCAATTGGTTTCACTCGGGGACTAACTTATTCTGAAATCCAATGGCATCCATTTTGTTTTGTGAAATGTCAAAAACTAAACAATTTGGCTGCACTTACACAAATTGCACTTATTTAGGTGCACTTATTTTGGTAGAAATCCTCTTCTCAGAATCATGTTATTTTTTGTTGATTTCTTCTTCTTGACCAAAGAAAAACGACATTACTTTTGAATTACGATTTAAAAAGACTGCCAAAAAGGAAGTCGTGAGGGTGAATTCTCTCACGAACGGAGTAACTGGGAAAGACGTTAGGGAACGCTAATCATCACAATCACAAAGTTTGGGCATGGCTATCCAGCGTTTCGAGACTGGATAAATATTTTATGAATTTATCCATGGATAAATAAATAAGTGTAGACCTGCAACACAATTTTTACCTAATCGGCGGAATAGAGCTAAACAGTGAATAAAAGAATAAATACTGCTGTTAAATGAGTTTGGTGCAAGTGGCCCCAAATGTATTTTAAGGCCGTGGGTCAATTGCGCTTAATAGTTATCTTCGGCTAATTTTCTGACACTTATAAAAGTGTTGAAAAGAGAATAACATCACTTAAAACAGATTTATCGAAGTTCACGCTGTTAATTGATTGAAATTCGGTTTTATTTCCTCTTCAACATCGTCTAGCAAAACAAAACGTCAAAAAATTAGTCTATAGGAAAATTGATGTTGTTGTTCCACACCGTCATGGTGGAAAATGAATTTGTCAGCTGTCAAAAAATTATCCGAGGATAATTATTGAGCCCAATTATTGACAAACAGCCTAAATGTCTGATAAACGCGAAAAAATTTTAGTAACAGTTGATAAATATGTAAATCATTTTTTATTGCCTTTTTTTGTGTATTTAGGTCACAAATAGTAGTCGTTATATAATCTACTTATTATTTTTTTTTTTGTAATTCTTGACGCAAACACCCTTTTGTGCGATTACGTTCGATATAAACGAATGATCATTTTTGTGTGATTACAAACAATCTAAATCTATTTCGTTCGTGCGAATACATACATACCTAATACAATGTGATATTGACAAATCGTTTGAAAAAGCATTGTGAAGCAGGACAAAAAATCTGATTGGATACCAAAATTATCATCGATGTAGAAAAAAAAAAACCGTAATTGAATGAGAATGTGTGGCTAAAAAAATTAAATTCTAAGCGAGTCAGGTTTTCAGGTAAATTTTTGAAGTGAATAAAAAGAGAAGGTGTGGTTGGGTGTTGCATCTGCATAAACAGAGAACACAGTGATTGCCGTCAACATGGCGATACCCATGTGTCGTAACTGTTTCAAATACAAACTGTACGAGCCAAGTCAAAAAGAAAAAGCAATGTCTTACATAAGTATTCATTTTTCAGAGCGGTTGCAATGGTGCAGTAGAAGTAGTTAAGAGTTATTGCTTCTAACCTGAGAGGGGCAGGTTTGACTGTTCGAGTCCCATCCCCATGTCATGTAATGTAGAACCTACTAACCCACGATCGATGAAAGAAAAAGTGCTTGGCACAGAATATCTAAGGACAAGTCATGGCGCGGCGATTGGAAAAGATGTCCAAACACATTTCGAGAAAGCATACAAGACAGCGCATACAGGTCAAATAGGGCTGCCAAAGGTTCAAACTCCTTGTTTCTTTGTTTATAGTTGGCCGTGTGTGAACCGATTTGAATGCAGACTTATTAAAGCAACTTTACTAATATTAAAGATTGGTGATGTGAGGAAAGAAATAGGAAATGGTTGTCAAAATCCAAAGCGAAAAAGACCGCCTCTCGTTCAACTAGCACCAAAAAGAGACACTATCTGTAAGACTTGTCAATTTGCGGTCCAACCAGGCAACAAGAAGCAATTATATCAAAGATGTACACTTGGGAAACTATGCCTAATATTAAGAATAAGAGCAACATGAACAGAAAGTAGGACACCCAAAACATCTTGGCAATATAAAACTCTCGTTTCTATGAAAAAATTTTAGAATCTTATCGTTTCTTTAGAAGACCAAATTTAAAAAAAAAGTTGTTCAGTTTCAACCAAACTTTGGAATTTTATTTATAATTTCCTATTTAAAGTAAAGAGGAATAACAATGCTCATAACAAAAGGATTTTACTTTAAAAAATAGTCTGATTTAAATTTACGGAAGCTCCAGAAATGCGACATTTGCATGGAACATAAATAAAAGGTATTGTGAACTTTATGAAATTTAAATCAAAACTAAAAATGGTTACTAGAAAAGGTCCACATGTTCTAAGCTGTAGGTAGCCAAAATCTTAATTTTGCCCGCTCTCCGGATGCACATACAATTTAAACTGCAGCGTAAAAATGAAAAAAAATGAAACTAAAGTTCCGAGTCACTATTTATGAAATATTTTTCGAAAAAATCATTCATTGACCGGGATGGTTCCTGTAAAAATTGGTCGAAATTGGACTAAGGGGCGTTCCACCTCCCATTTAAAAAAAACATCTTCTATGGGGTCAAACTCGATGACGTTATAACTCGATAATCTCTGGGCCGATTTTCATGATTTCTATACAGTCGGCAAGGTCCTAAAATAAGACGGCATTTTAATGAAAGTCATACCTCCACGGCTCGAACCCTGCATACGCGATTACGAACTATTACCACGTTTTTACCAGATTTGGTCCAAGTATAAACTAACAGCCGTATTTAGGTTAGGTTATGTTGAACTGGCTGCCGACAAATTCATAATACACTTAGACCATTATAAGGTCCCTTGTGATACCACATGAATCTAGATATTTATAAACATATTTCCTCTGTTGCTTTACTAAACGAGGCTGATGTTTATATAAGGAGAAACTATTAACTGTTTGCCGACAAATTTGTTTTGTAAATAAAAAATGTTTAACCCCCAGTTTCACACTGGAAGTTTAAACTATAGTTCAACTGAACTTGAACGTGAGTTTAAATTCGAAGTTCAACTCGTCCGGTTTCACAATATAATCTGAACTTCAATTCAATTGAACTAAGTTTAACGAAATTTTATAAATAGAATTTGACAGTATTGTACATAGTAGTTAGCTTTTATACGACTTTTTCAAAATCGTTCATTGTATTTTCTATCAAACAACACACAAACAACGTCAAATATTTGTGTTTGTCAAACGTCTGATCTGAGGTTTAAACGGCAGAATACTGTAGTTTAACTGGAACTACAGAATGAACTCCGTTCAAGGTTTAAACGAAACTCTGAAATCGAATTTAGGTATTGTTGAACTGAGGTTTAAACTGAAAGTGTAGTTTAAACTCTAACTGTGAAACTGGTGGTAAAACGAATACATCAATCGAAATAGACAATTTTCGCTTTGAGAATCCGTATTAGCCTATAAGTTCATATTATGTATCTACCCATCTACGTATAAGATCCGGGGTCTTATATGAGTGAAAATACAAAAAGAAGAAATAAAACAAAGAGGTGGTTTATAACGGAACCAATTTATTTGTTATTTTGTGATCATTTTGATCAATCATGGCGCAAACCTTATAAAAGTAGATTATTTCAGATTTAAAGTTGAAATGAACTAAAGGGTCCGCCATCTAACGTTTTTTTTTTCAACTAGTGCTTATTTCGCGAATGGTAACACTTAGCTCATGTCTGATTTGACAGATATAATTAGTTTTATCCTTCCGCTGAACGAATATGGTTGTGTAAACGCTTGAACAACGCTGGGAAATATTGCGACATTACTTTGAAAATCATGGTAATGTTGCAGAATGTGTGCGAAAATTGCGTACGGATTTTGGAAGAAGAGAAGCACCGTCAGCTCTGTATGTTCGTTATCTTGTGAAAAAAGTGAAAGAAACTGGCATCCTCATCGATAAACCAGAGCGTGAAAAGCCAAAAACAGTGCGTACACCCGATCGCATCACTGTTTGGTGCGGATTTTGGTCCAGAGGCATAATTGGGCCATTTTTCTTCGAAAATGAGCAAGGAGTGGCCGTTACAGTCAATGGCCATGTTGAACGAATTTTTGTTCACAAAAATTGAAGAGGAGGATATTGGCAACATTTGGTTTCAACAGGACGGCGCTACGTGCCACAGCCGAAGCTACACTCTATGTTTTGCGCCCTGTTTTTGAAGATCGCATTATCAGCCGCAGAGCTGATGTCGTTTGGCCACCGCGGAGCTGCGATTTGACACCGTTGGACTATTATTTGTGGGGTGTCGTGAGAGATAAGTGTTACGCCGACATGCCAGAGACAATTGACGCTTTAAAGGACAATATTCGTGAAGCCATTGATGAATTACAGCTGTACACAATCGATAATGTGCTTAAAAATTGGACCGATCGTGTAGGCTACTGCATTGCCAGCCGAGGCAGCCATTTGAATGAAATTATTTTCCATTATTAACCGGAAGGATTGTACTTTCAAATAAAAAACGAAATTTGAGAAAATATTCAGTAGTTTTTTTTTTAGCGTTTTCAAAAACAAAAAGTTATTTGGCGGACTCTTTACATATCTTTAAAGGATACGCACAAATAAAAAATTTGTCACAATGATTGAACGAGTTTCGTTGAAACATTTTCCATTTTTTGCACTTTACGACGTATGTGAATTAAACCAACGCTGAAATAGGTAGGTTAAATATGTAAGAGAATACAAAAAAAAACATATAATAAACATTCAATCGTGGAATCCGTCGGAATTGAGTTTCACTTCACCTATTCGATTCCCTTTCACCTTCTACTATGATATCATGTAATCCGCCGGAAAAGTTTCTTATCGACACGTTTTTGGGAAAGGTAGTTTCACTGTCAAACGGCTGTCTTTCATTTTTAATACAAATCTTTGTACCTGCATTTGTCGGAGGTATATGAAAAGTTTGTTTCAAAAAGGATTTAAATAAAAAAAAGTGTTTGTATAATAATGTATACGATAGCTCTATTCTTGAAAGCAAAAGCGCCAAGAGGAAGAACGAAATGAGCGGTGTTCTCAGAGAGGAATACGAGACAGGTTAAGAGGAGCAGTGAATAATTTCACGGAACTTCCAGATAAAATTCGTTTTTAGAATGTTTATTTTTTGATTTTAATAAAGTTCAATACTGCACACTGCACAGAGTTATTACAGATGTTCGGCTTAATGAAGCAGCTCTTTTATATATGTACATTATCTTAAGAAACAATTCTAGAAAGCAAGAAAACCTTTGAAATCCGCAATGATTTTGATGCGGGCGAGAAATTTCGCATTTTGTTCGAGAAAAATTCGATTTGAACGTTTTCAAGTGAAGCTCATTCACATTACCTACGCACGGGGTAATCTTTTCACCTTGCAGATTTGACGATACCAAAATATTTTTTTTCCGTGAATGATTTCCCCCCGGCGGATTCCACGATGGTATGGTGATGATTCAACCACGAAAATTAAATTTGAACACAAAAAAAATTTTACCCAAACTCTACGCAGCCTTATGGGTCTGAAAGTTCACTCGCCTCAAGACTATTTTAGTTCACAGTCCGACTATTCGTAAATCGCTGGTATGTCAATAGTCCTTAAGCTTCTAACATTGTAACCTAGATTTAGTTCTTTTATGTATTGTGTATACAGTCAAACTTCCATAACTCGAACTTCTTTAAGTCGAATTTCTCTGTTACTCGAAGTTTTATTGAGAACTGTGCCGTATTCAACTTTTGGCCTCCCCCTCCATAACTCGAATTTATTTTCTTTCATTTTGAGTGTTCGACTTATGGAAGTTCCACTGTATACAGATTATGGCACCATAATCAGCGACAGCTCATCATGAATTTCACTGACAAATGTACGAGAATAGCCCCATTATGTAGAGTGTACGATTATGTACGCATTTGTGGTATCACCGTCGGTCGCGCCTATCCGTTACCTCTGCTTAACTTTAAGAAGTGGTCCACCTATGAAAAACATACGCATTGTCACTTGACAGTTCCTCCATACGATCCCATCAAAACGTTCTTCGGAAACAACAAATGAGAAATGTGTATGTATAGGTATTTATGGATATAGCGTTTTTACCCGTCGGTCGCATCGTTTAACATTTTTGCTTAAAACTACCTAGCCGACGGTTTTTATTTCTGGACTTTTCAATAATGCGAATAAATACGGCGGAAAATTTATATAAAATATATGCAGGTATGCAGGTAGGTTTAGTATGGTTTATCACAACAAACGTCGTTAATTCAATATATTATAATCTAAAAATAAAAACATTAACATCATGTAACCAACTGTCATCCGTTTTTCAAACACATTATAGAACAGAACAAAAATGTATTTATGCTGAGTGTGGATCGGTTCCTGGGTAAAAAAAAATCCATATTTTGTATCCAATTTGTTTTCTTTGCCAGAAAGGCTTCACTTTTATTCAACCTCCGAATAACAGTCTTTCGACATTGTTAAGGCATTTCTACTTACATAGTAAAAATACTGGTAACTGATCCAAATTAATGGGTGGAACACGTTCTTCACTTTTACAACTGCTTAAAAATTCACTTTTGTACATCATTAGCTTTAATAGTTCCATGGTATGTAACTAAATTTGATGAAAATATAAGCTCCTAGATTCTGAATTGTCATTCAGATTTTTTTTTTGATTTTAACTAGAAATTGTTGTAATTATATATCCAAATTTTTGCATATTTTTCGTAACACTAACTATTCTGCCCAATGTACACTGTTCGACCGAGAAACGTTTAAGTACCGAAAAGTAAACAATTTTGTTTTTTTTTTTTTATCCCGTAAAGTCAACCACCGACATATTGCAGTATGCGCGCTTAAACTTCTCGCCACGTAGTCAATGTCATGATAGAGACTAAAGGAAAACTAGAAAAATGCCGAAAATTGGTGATATAGTATTTGGTGTGGTGGTGGTGCTCTTCCAAAGTTTCGTGGAAAATTGGAAATTGAGGGGTGCGTTTGGCCCTACCCTTAAATACGTTCCCCCTTGTGAATTTCCAGTAGACCATACAGTGTTGCACTCTGGCTTTCAATGGCTTCCCAGCCTTTCAGCTTTATAATAGAACCGACTGTACAGATAGAGAACGAGGGCGCATAATACAAGCATAATACAATACAAATCTGGATTGGTTGTTCGGTTACATTTTAAGGGAGTGGCTTTTTAATAAATGGGGTTATATGTACTCACATGCGAGTATATGAACTTGTGCAATTTTAACCATATCGTGGGTAGGTTAGAACTACAAAAGAGTGAAATTGTAAGATAATTTAACTATGATAATCCCTAAACCTTCAGTAAATTATGTAAAAGGTAACAAAGGTTTTGAGAAGAGGCTATATTCATATACTCTATACAAATACACTGCACAGTCATATTGTTGGAATTGGTGTTAGTGGTGGTAACTTGTGTGCTTAGAATTTTCACAAGGCAACCCTCACATTTAAACTAACCACCCCCAAACGATTTCTTAATAGGAGTGTTTATTAAAAACAAAAGTACAAGGAATATAAAAAAAAAAAAAAAACAAATGTTAGGTACCGCACCGACCATTGATGATCGGAAACTCAGCTGAGGTTAGAGTTCATTGCAGGCTGGTATACACCAGATACATATACATCCCTGAAAACGGAGGAGGATGAAACCCATGTTCGCAGCCTTTATTTTTTTATTTTGGGGGATGTAATGCATACATACAGCTATATATTTGAGGTCCCCATATATTTTATGGAGAAATGTTTTCCCAGTATAATTTGTAGACAATTGTGTGCTTTTTATTTTTTTTATCTTGCACGCATTTTGAGCGGGATGATGTGAATTACATAAAACCCGCAGCACACCCACCACCCCCTGTTGCGTTATGCTTGGCTTCAGTTGAAAAGAAAACCTTTAAAATTGAAATACAAGACGACTTTTGTGAGTAGGTTGGGTGTACGTACTCGTATATTTGTATACCTACGGGTATATAGCCAGCATCACGGCATTCGATTTGAGTATTGTAAACTTTATACATAAATAGACAGGCAAAATAACACTAGACAGAAAGGCAAATGCTAGCAAACAAAACCCCCTTTATGCAAAAATGATTATTATTGAAACAGAAGGATTTCAGCAGTGTAGGATTTTGAACGCTTAGGTCTTCTGAAACCCATCGGGCGGCGGCGCGGTGACAGCGGTAGTACCTATGATTATTGTGGGGGAAAAGTTTGCCAAAACGCCGGGAGTGGGTGAAGTAAAAATATATCATGTACCAAAAATGGAGAGGAGAATATAGACGGACCTTTAAAAAAAAGTTTGATTTCTTTCGTGTATACTTTATAGAAAGTTAATCTACGATCAGATGCGTTGCCTTTAAAGAATTTTGTTTTCTAAGCACAACTTTTAGGGTCGTCTATTTTTGATTTTGGTGTGACTGTTTTAAAGATTTAAACTTGTAAGTGGCGTGCTGTATGAGGTCTGGGGCCTGTAACACAACGCGGCAAGTCGACAAGTTTAAATTCACTTGTCTGACTATTCTTGTCCGACAAGGACAAATTAATTCTGTAACAGAACGTAAACCGTTGCACTTGTCAAAAGAATTAAATTTCCCTGACTTGTCGGCACTCTTCGACAAGTGTTTAACAGGAGAAAAAAAAAAAAATCTGTTCTAACTAAAATAAGAGAGGAAAATATAGCCTTTTTGGTGCTTTCTGTATTATGTCCTAACAAAAAAAAATAAATGTTTAAAATACACAGCCTGCCAAAAGGCCTAAACGTAGTTCCGCAAAATAAGAATTGGACGTATAATAAGGGACGTATTTTGGCAAAATGATAAGAAACGCGCAATTTTAAGTACTAATTAAATAAGTAACATTATAATTAATACTTTAATTATACAAAATAAATGTTAGGCATTAGGATATTCCATTAAAAATGCACTTGTCAGCTTTTGACAATATTCAAATCACCTGTCCTCGTTGAGCCATAGTTCTACAAGTGTTTCCTGACACTTGTCGTGTTCTGTTACAGAAAGTGGGATATTATATAATTTCCCACTTGTCATCTTTCATCGCGACAATTGTCCAAGTGGTCACGGACTTGTCGTTTTGTGTTACAGAATTTTTTACAAGTTGTCGAAATTCACTTGTCCGACAACTACTTGTCGCGTTGTGTTACAGGCCCCTGGTAATCCCACCAGGGGCCTGTACCACAAAACTACTATTTAACAATTTTACAGGCACTTGTTAGCAATGCCGATTTAACAAGTAACTATAATTTCTGTACCACAAAATAAAAACGCTTCACTTGTTAAATATCAAAATTTCCCTTCTTTGTACAAGTCATTTGTACAAGTGCTTCCGCGACGGACAGACTATGCGCAGGCAAATCGTCTTAGCTGAAATCATATTAAATAAAATATGTTGTTAATATTTGTTGGTGCCATCAATTCACAAAATACTCAACGACACGATTTCCAGTTTCGCCAGTTTTAAAAATATTTTTATATTAAATATGTGTTTATTATTTTGTATGCGCCACCGTATACGATATCTATATCTATAAACTTAATCAGTTTATCAATTCTATCCGATCGAAACAAAAAGTGTTTAAATTATAGTCACTGAGCGGGGCATACGAATGTGCATTAAACGCAAAAAGTTCGCAGAAAAATGTTCCCCCTTTTCCGATTAACTTGTGGAAATAAGGATTTCCTTTAAAAATTTGTCCTATACTAAGACAAGTTTAATATGGTTAATATTTTATTAAAACAAATGCTTCAAATTTCTACTTAAGACCACATAAGATATGACTAACTTGTAACGACTTAACAAATTTCAACTCACACGTTAAATTTTTTCAAGTTTATAACTATCGTTTGCAAAATGTTGTCTACACTTGTAGCTTTGTGGTACAGAAAGTGGGGAAATTTAGTATTTCCCAATTGTTAAGGTTTGCTTGTACAATTGTTAATTGTTAAATTGACATGTAGTTTTGTGGTACAGAAACCATTGTTAATTGTTAAAATTCGCCTGTTGTACAAGACTTGTAGTTTTGTGGTACAGGCCCCAGAGCTCGAAAATAACTCTCAACCTTTATTTTCAATTGGTTTCTCACTGAGAGATATCACATTCGGCTTCGACATAAAGGTCTTTCTCTGAGATCTATTTATACACACTAACATTTTCGCTCTTTGCTTGATCGTTATTTTAAAATTTTAGATATATCGCTCCTTAGTTAACTTTTTCCATAAAAATTAAATGGAAATGATCAACCAAAGACCTCATTCTTCGAAAGTAAGTTAAAAAGATCAAAATTGTATTGTGTAAAAATTGTAATTGTGTAATAGAATTGAATTCAGTGTAGTCGTTCGTATTTTTGTATTTAACAAAAATTATATTAGCTATATTATGAATAAAGAAAATGGCTTTATACGGGATATCATCATCTGAATGGGTAATAAAGCTATGAGTACACGACATGCCAAACACGACATACGCATGCCAGTCTGACGTCAATTTGACGTCAGAATATGTCACAAAAGGATGCATGTCGTGTACTCGGCATATTATTGACGCTGACATATATGTTGGCATGCATCTGTCACCCATATGTCCGACTCAGTATGGCATGTAAATTTCGGAAAATACAAAAAAATATCGTTTGAATTGAAGATTTTTTTGACGTTTTCTGGTGACATTTCGAAGTAAATGCAGTATATTTCCCAAAATATGGTTCGTCTTCTTTCTATCAAGCCATAAAATAGTAAATTCCATCAAAGGATGGCTACGATATCAATGGATTAAAAAACGTTCAAGAAATCTTCAATTGAGTATATTTTTTGCCAGTCACCGTTGACATACGAATATGCCAACTTTGAGACAAAACGTGCATGCCGTGTACTCGGTATACTTTTCGCACATGCCACAATATAATAAAACGTGACATATTCTACAATATGTCGAGTAATAATCGTGACGTCAGAGTGGCATGCTTATGTCGTGTTTGGCATGTCGTGTACTCATAGCTTAATGCAATTTCGCATGCGCTGCTGACTAATGTCAATAGTTAGTGAAAAATGTACAAATGAGATTTATTTTTTTCTGTCAGTGATATCTCTCAGTGGTTGACCGAAACCGTAAAAAAAGGAAAATAAAGGTTTCTCTCTGAGCGTAACCAAAAAAATTACTGTGCTAAGAAACTGGTTATTGTGTGAGCATATTTAAAATTCTTAACAACTGAGAGTAATATTAAGACCTTCGAAAAGGTTGAGAGATATTTTCGAGCTCTAATCCCAACTACTGACTGATTTCTAATTTACGTAGAAACTTTTTACATACTCATCGTCATCAGTATCACATTCATTTAGCAGAATAAAAATGGAGTTTTTAGCCTACTAGTATGCAACATATTGTTTTCGTTTTTTTTACAAAACAATAGGCGAAAATCGCTTATTTACCTTTCATTTGCCTTCATTTCATAAAATTTGGGTTTGAGATTATACCGTAATCGGTACGACAAAAGAGAAGAGTGTTGTAGAATTTCAATACATACAGCACTAGCTTTGCCCAATGATCGAAATTCAACCACATACATTTAAATTTCATGGTTATAATTTCATTTTCTTTGTACCTAATTTATCTTTAGATCTGATGTGGACCATATAAGGAGCTCTAATGCGCACTGGGTTAGCCCTATCGCGTTCAATATAGCACTCTGCTCAGTGCACGCAGACAATAAAAACCTTTTAAGTGAGCAGTAGTACTGAGGCACCCTAAATATGACCCTAGGTATTTAGTCGCCACAACGGTACCCCGCTTTTTAAAATACTGTTTTTTAAACCCCGTTTTTAAAATCCCGCTTTTTATTATCCCATTTCTTATAAATAAATAAATAAATAGGTGGCGCAACAGGCGGGTGACACCCAAGGCCTATAGCTTCTCGCAACCATTCGTTTTATGTGAGTTTCTATTTTTGGAACGAATGGAAGGGACCTACAATTTTATGCCGAGTCCGAACGGTTGAATTGAGAAGCTTTTTCATGACAGTCATACTCTCGGATGTTTGTCAGACGTTCGCGAGAGGTGGCGCAGTAGAAAAAACTTTAAGATGTAATTTGTGTTTTTCCGGGCATCGAACCTGGGATCGCTCACACAGTAGTCCAGCACACTAACCACTGCGCTACTGCGCCCACATTTCTTATAATACCGCTTTATAAGCCTGTTTCTTCCATTCTAGATAGTAATAACAATTGGCCGTTTCTGGCACAGGTACAAGGTGCGGTCGTTCTTCTCCGGTGGTGTTGTTGCTTGATTAGGTGTGATTCAAAGAAAAGTTTACTAGTGGCGTTTATTAAAATGAGCTCTCTAACAGGGTGATTACAGATCCAAACAGAACAGCTACAATTCCAACAGGCGGTTACTGTTGAGGTTATCCCACCTTGTTAGAGAGCACATTTTAATAAAGCCCGCCATTAAACTTTTCTTTGAATTATTATTGTCAGTAATGAAACGAGTGTGTAAAATGTGCAGAGTGAAGAGGGAAAGGGGCAACTGTATGTCAGACTAGTAAATATGGTGTCCCCAGCTCGTTAAGAGATATTTTCAAGGATGTTCCTCGAAATCTTCATTTTTACCAAAAGGTCATAGAAATTCTTCCAAAATGCTTTGTATTGTAACTTTTAAGTGCCGTTAATTTTTGGATTCATGCATATCAACAGTTTATACCTTATACAAATCTTCTTAATAAACATATCCGTTTGTGATCGTGTGATCAATATTCGCATGTGAACTTTCATTGTCTCGATCTTATGACCAGCAAGTGCCTTTGTGTGTGCCCGTGTGTTTTCTGACCAAAGTTGCGCAATCAAGCGAGGAGTAACAACTACAACGATTCTCCGTTAATTGGGTTTGACCCTTACAATATTTCTGTTGGGAAATTTTGTTGAATTTCAGTCTATGAATTATTGTTAAGGAGAATAACAATAACAATGACTCGTAGACACAGTCAGACTGACTACCACTTGGACTTGCGCCAACTAAGCAATAGGTACAAATCCGCCATCTGGTTACTGGTGTGGTGATTAGAACGGAGGAGAAGACCAACCTCAAAGAGTTGTGGCTGCTTCGAGGTGTTTTTTCGCCTCTTCATTTTCTTTACGCATGCTATGAGATTTTATACGAGTAAAGGCACCACCAAGTGACAAAGAACAGAAACAGAATTAAGAACAGACATTTTTTTCAGCAAGACAATGGCCGCGTTCCATTGACCGCTAGTCATCTAGCACATAATATCCTTGATGGAGGAATGCTGGCGCTAGAGATCTAGCGGCAGCGGCAAAGTGACATTAAAATCAATTTGAATTCGTATTATTTCATCTTCATGAGAGTCAAAAATGTATTTCGGGCCATCAGGCCGCATATTTATTAATACACTATAATTTAAATAAACAAATACAATGTAATTACATAAAAGCTTGAATTCCTATTTTACACCAAATTGGAAATATTTGACTTCTGCACTTTCACTTTTGTTTTGACAGTTAGTTATTTTTTTTTCAATCTAGCAGTTCATTCTGTGCTAGATTGAAAAATTTCCCAGAAAAGGATATTTCACAAAATGTGCTAGAGCTCTAGCGCAAATGCTGAAATGTCAGTTATTTTTATATGGAGTTTGGCATGCCGCTAGTCATCTAGCGGTCAATGGAACGCGGTAAATTTAACGACAGAAAAATGGCTGTTTCACAACAGAACGTAAACAAATCTTTATTGATTGATTGCTGCCAGCGACAATTTAGAGACTACTAGACAAATACAATTTCTTTAGTGGACATAATTTCATGATAGCGTTTGGCTTTGACATTCAGACGGCAGCCATGTTCTTCTGGGTCTGTTACAGTTTTGTGTAGAAGAGCGAGCAACGTAAACAGAATTTACTGCAGAACGTCGTTGATCGACAACTGTTGAACGATCGAGAACTGTGATTGTCGATTGCGATCGATATTTGTCGATTTGACAGTCGCTTGTAGTCGATTACAAATGTCTGATCGATGCTTTCTTCGGAAGTGAAAAATTGTGCGTACGAATAGCTAAAATCAATCGACGAAATCTACAATATGTCGTGACGATCGCTGATCGACAATCACAATAAGGGCCTCTGTTCCTATTTCTGTTATCGGTTGTGCCTCGAACTTCGGGCACACATAAATTTCCTTCCTTAGTTAAGTCGTCCTTTTAAATTGGTGGGTAAACACGTTATAAGTGATCGATTAAACGGAAGCCAAGGATTCTTGTCTAGAACTTCCTCTAACCAGAAATCTGCATGCAATTAAATGTTGCAGTGTTTTTTTATCTTTTTTGATCATTCATCCCATCCCAATCCCATTGCACATGGACATGCCGGATGTGTATAATGCCAGATTTGTACCTATATTTGGTCTAAATGCGCTTTATTAATAATAATTATTGTTAACCTTCAGCTTAATTTAGCTGTGGGTCACACTAGACAATTTTATACGAAAAAAAAGTCGAAAGTTTGGATCATCATATCAGACGCTTGTTATTGGCTTGAAAGTTTGCCAGTAATTTTGCACAATTTAAATTCCGATGTAGATCTTTTCATCATATATTCACATTTAAAAAACAAGTATGGCAGCCTGGCCTACGATCTTACGTTCTACAGACATGGGTACAATTAATTTCTGCTATATTTTTTTATTTGTTGAGTCACATAAAAATCAAACACATCCAAAATAAGGACTACCTTAATATTCACATTCATTTGCTAGCGATGAGCATCTAAACTTATGGCACAATGTTCGATGTGTCGACAGACATGCATTCATAAAAATGCAAATGATGAACCTACCCCTGTGACAACCTCACTGAACAAAGGACAGACCATCATTTCCCCTTGAATAATAAATACAAGCTCGATGATATCTCCAGAGTTTTGTAAGGTAATAGTTCTCGAAATACTATTTTCCACTGCTTTAATGACTTCAATTAAGGGAATGTTTCCTCTAATGCGTGTTATGTATAAAATCTCCCCCACATGTTGGTCGCGTTCCACACCTTTTCCGACCGAGAATCACATATGAATATACAGTTGGCGATCTTAGATGTAGATTTGGAAAAAAAGACCAGATATAATTGCCCAGTATCATTCACCATCTCCAAAAGGAAGGATTCTTCACGTTCTCTGTGTATGCAATTTCATGTCACGTGAACTTTACACCTTACCATCTGGTGTACATTAGAGCCATGACCCTTTATAAAAAAAAAAATTGCGTGACAGGAAATCATTTATTTTCCCATCCCAATGGAGAAGGGTATGCTTTTAGCTCTGAAGTCACTTTGCCACTTTAAGGGCTTGTTTTGATGTGTTTTTTAGGGTGTCTTCTTGAACGGACCTTAATAGAGCACGCGCCACAGTTTATGCTATACTCTCGAGTTTCCACTTTTGCTTCGGCTATTATCTAATTAGGTAAAATACAACAAGGAAATACAGACCTCTTCTCTATGCGAGTTATGAACACTCTATGGGTTTGAGCTTATCAATTGGGTATGGGTATGTCGGGTATGGTAAAGAAGATACATTTTTAGAAAGGTAATGAGCAAATTCCCAATAATATGCAGGATATAAATATAGGAGAGGTAACCTTGCAAAAAAAAAAACGCTTTTGCTTCATTGAGGTGCGTTTGATTTTGTTAATGGGGAAGGGACCTACAAAGATGCACTGCATACTCGTAACAAAGTCAACTACATCATTTGACTCAGCCACATCGAACGAATAAAAAGTGATGCTTTAACCGTGTCTTCGAGTCCCAGATCTAGGTTCGAGATGACAAGGAAAAATCAAACGTCTGTTTCTAAGCCCAAACCATCACGGATGACAGAGCTAGTTTCACTATTCGATACACTTTCACTAGTTATTTTACCATCTTACTTGGTGCAATCTTATCTGGTTGCAATGCAGTTTTTTTTATTGACTAAGAAGCGAAACTAAATTTCAGCTGCTCTCCAGATGTTCGTTGAAAATAACTTCCTTCAAAATTTTATCGACGCGAAAAATGTTTCGTATTCGTTGCGCTTTCTTTTTTTATTGTCTGATCTAAAATTTTTTCCTTGCAGGGATTCGAGGTATTCATTGAAAAAAAGTTTCCTTATTTACATTTCCGCAACACAAATAATACAAAAAAACAGACAACGATCTCTCAAAATTGAGAACCATTAATTGACGCGCTAAATTTTGCCAGCTTTTTTAGCTGAAGCTATATCTGCGGCTCGGCTTAACGGATTAGTGCTTTTAGAAATGAAATGAAATGATTTTAGAATCCTATCCCATATAATATCGAAGACATACATAGCAGTGCTCAGCCGGTTAAAGAACAAACGAAAAAAGCAAGAACCCTAACCCGAAGAGGATTATTCAAAGAAGGTTCTCTGCTAATCTCTGCAGGAGACAATATTCGCTGGTGGACATTACCGACAGAGCTATGGCGTACTACCACTACGGGTCTATGGCGTTCTGCCATTGATTAAATGTACTCTCATAATGACCTTATGATTGCCCACGCTGGCGCTGAAATGTGTCGGTCAGGAACGCATATGCCGGTCGAAAAGTACGTAAAGATGTCGCACAGATGAAGTGCTGGTGACTTGGAGAGGTTACTATAGGTAGCTTCACACTGCTATGATTTGTACACGTGGTTTTTAAGCTTCAAGTTTGAATTAAGTAAAAATAAAGCCCTAGAGACAACGGTATTTAAAATATTCGTGATAAACCGAAGTTTCCTTTCGGGCAAAGTGCTGCCTATCCTCCACAATATGAACAATCCAGCAACTCTCTCAATAAATAAAACCAATTTTTTTTTTTATTTTTTTTACATAGTGTCTATTCGGACCTTGGACGTTCATTTTGACAGATTTTGTACTGAACTGACGTTTACCGATGTTCGGGACACGACTACGTAATCAACGTAAAGTAATCCTATTTTCATTAAAAACTCTTTATACCCAAAGATAAAAGCTTAATCCGACATAATGTCCAAAAATGATTATACTGGAGTTAGAAGTATTTGCCGCGAGCGTAGCGAGCCACATATACCCCAACTTGAGCGTTGACATTTCGTAGCCGTGTCCCGAACAACGTCCGAAAAGCAACAACCTTTTTTTTAAGTGAGTTATAAAGATTTATAAAACTGAACTCAGATCGTACTTCAACGACAATCACAATTAGAATAACGGACATTGTTTTACTGACTAAAAATCGCTTCCGATTACAGCGACATTAGCGTGGTAAACGATCCAACCATACGGCAGTAGGTATTCTAGAATCTTCTCTAATCTCTGGAACTCTTCGTAGAGTCTAAGCCAATTGTTTCATTTGTCATTCTGCAAAACTACAATCTGCAATGGAATCTGTTTCCCAGCGCTCAACTTTATAAACGTATCTTCAGTAATAAGCTTCTGCTCCGCTCGTATTGCACCCTCTTATCCGCATATTTGCCTTATTTATTCCAACAAGTCCTGTGTAAATAACGACTTTATACTGTAGTTAATATTTAGTTTTTTTTTTGTTGTGTTTTGTTCGAGGAAAATGTCTTTTAATAATTTTTCAAATTGTACACAACGACAATCTATTTTTATTCCAACTCTGATGAATTCAGAGCCAATGATTTGATTAGAGCATTAACCGACGCACGATAGCAAAATAATTTGGTGCATTCTGTCACAGTAATAAGATTACGTTACGCCCACTGATTTCTATTTTCAGTTATAATTCCGAACTTCCAGTATCTATTGCATTTTTTCATCCGCAATGTAAATACTCTACGTCAGTGCAAACTGAAATATCAAACGTCAAATGACACAAATGTTGCCAGAAATAGAATAAAATAGAAAGTCGAAAAATTCTTGACTTTATTTGTCGGTGTTGCGGACATAGACGTCAACTGTTCACGTGACTAGTTTAGCCCAATGAAAACTTAACAAGATGAAATTAGAGAGCTGTCAAATTAGATTCTTGAACTCATTAATAAAAAAAAAAACAAGAAATGAAATAGCTGGGATCATGACGTTTACTAGAACGACTAAAATCTAGAATGGTCAAAATCTCGAAAATGAATTTGATAAATCTCGAATGGGTCAAAATCTAGAAAGTACAACATATCGGGGTAGATCCGAAATAGCTTGTAGGTAATTTTAACATTTGGTGGGCATTATTGTAATAGATATTCATATGGTATGGCAGGGGATCAATTATTGTAAATGAAACGTGTCTGTTTAAATATAAAAATTCTGCAGTGGCCCATATTTCGCATTATTCCTTACTACTAGGAAAATTCGCATATTTTTCCAATTCGCACAATATTTCCTCTAAATGTTCGCATTTTGTTCTTTTGTGTAGGTGTTTTTTTTTTGTAAATCGCGGTATATTATGTACATCGCCTCGGATTTCCAAATGAACTCGCCGGCGAACGAAATCTTCTTCAATCAAACTTAAAGCGAACAAAATGCGAATCGATTGGTTTGTTGGAATTCTCAAAATTTATATATATCAGCTTCAGCAATTGACGATTTTCGTTTTTGTCTCTATTCTACGATTGTGTGTTTTTTTTTATACATAATTCGTATTTCTTGTAAATGCATAACCAGTACCATTATAATTTTCAGGTGTAGGACCTGCAAATAAAAAGTCATATAAATCGCATCTTATAGAGCGATAAAAAAATTTCCCCGCAGAACGAACATGTGAAAACTAAAGAGGAGTCGACTTTTGTTTAAAAGTAGGTACATATTATAAGGAAGGATCATCCATATCGAAATCCCTGTTAGCTCCGTATTCACAAACCAGTAAGAAATAGACCGTCGACTCCTCCCACATAACGGACTTTGCCTACAAGCTGTTGTCACCATAGGATTTATTTATGTGTTGGGCCTGTATAAATCAAAGGGAAGAAATTACGGCACACGCATACTTAGTAAAATCCTATGGCAGTTGCACCTGGCAGTGATTTATGGCAGTGGGGCTGTGTTCTAAAGGTTTCTTCTTTTTTTCCAGTTACACTTCGTTCACATCACAGTTTAGTTTTAAGAAATGTTAAATTGTTCAAACTGTTAGATATCAATTAAAATTGGCGATGTAAAGGAATATTCACATGAGAATGAACAAACGAATTGATAATAATATGCGAACAAACCACTTTTGATGCATTTATATAACAAACCATTGCTCATTTTACTATTGCAAGAGTACCTAGAATAATAAATTAAAGCATAAAAATATGGGCAAAACAAGTTTGAAAAGGGTTTAAACAACGAAATTTCGAACTAAAAATGTAACACCCTTGGTGCGAATTTTCACAAGTTTATTCAAAATTCACGATATTAAAACCCGCTCCACAAACTATCAAATACAAAATTCGTTCGAACTTATGTAAACTTAAATCAAAGTTTGTTAAGTAGTAGAAATTGATGTTTGAACTTGGCGAACTGTTGCGACAAATAAAAGTGTTCATGTGAATGGACTGTCAAAACGTGTGATAATATTCTTTTCACTTATACCATGTTCCCACCAACGTGATTTAGCTAAATTCACTTGATTTAGCTAAAATCATGTTATTAATTTCGTGATTTATTATATATTTTCATGACTGCAAAAAAAAAAAACAAAATTTATCCGGAAAAGACTTGCTCCTGAAACTTTGGAATGAAGAGCTTCAGGAATTGACAGTCAAAACAAAGTGTAAAAATGAAACTCTTTTCGTGATTTATTTTTCACTTTGGTTAATTCACGTGGTTATCCTTTATTTGTTATTTTGATTTTGTTATTATATTTTGTTTTATTGCACATCTATCTCAGTGAAGTACAGAAAAGTTGAAATTTTAACACGCAATTACAACAACTACACACTGCTTGACACTAAGGGCATTCATGCAACGTCGTAAGTTTACCATTCGCGTAAAGAGAAAATTGCACATTTTACTATTCCTAGTGTAGAATAATTAGTTATTCTATCAAATTGTATTAAGAAAACAAGTTTTAAAAGGGTTTACATAACGAAATTTCCAATTCCAAACTTTTTGCCGTGAACGAAAACATACTTTGTTTGGAATTAAAAATTTCGTTATTTAAACTCTTTTAAAACTTGTTTTCTTAATACAATTTGATGGATTAATAATTTATCCTACACTTGGAATAGTAAAATGTGCAATTTCTATTTATAAAAACATCAAAAGTATTATAAATGCATGCAAAGTATTTTTTTTCCTGATTTCGCGCTTTTATTTCAAGTGTGAAATGTCACATTGACCTCGTCGTAAGTTTACCATCTCGTTTTTTTTAACATCTTGTGTGATTTTCCATACAAAATTTGACAGTTAATCTACCACGTTCGTTACGACGTTGCATGAATACCCCTATTTTATAGATGTGCACTAAAACAGGCCTATTGATGAATAAATGCTGAAAAAGTTAAAGTGTTTCGGAGACAAGAATAAAACACAACCAACTCGCTGAAAAGAAAAAAGACGCGAGCGTTTATTCGAAATGAGGTGTAAGACAGAGAAAGCAGTATAATAATTTATGGTGATGCCACAAGGTAATTGTAAGATAATGTTCTCGTGTTAAACTAAACCACAATTCCAAAAGTTATCCCTTACTTAGTTGGTAGCAATTTTAACAAATTTGCTGGAACGTAAAATAAGTCGCCAGCGATTTTTTTTTTTCACTAATCCCTACTTCTTTTTTTATTCGCGGGTGATCTGTTGTTGCGATGAATTTCTTGTGAATTGAAAAAAGTATTAGTTTTCAAATGAGCGAACAAGATATTATCAACGATATAGATTATATTTTCGCTACAAATTAAGTTTAAATCATTCCAACCAGCCGTCTAGCTACTTGCAATATGATTTTATCTAAAATGTAAACAGTACCTAAACTTAGTTCCCAACGTTTCTCAACACATCCCAATAAATGGCCGCTCTTATGTTTTATTTACATTCCCGCCATTAATTTTGACATTTACACGTATTCACAGACAGGGTATTTTTTTCCGGGGAGAATCGGGTAGGTGTACGGAAAGTCGGCGGTCTAGTTCTCTGTGGTTTGTGTCCGTATTTATGCCACTCCAGCAGGTAACAGATTGAAACAAAAAGTTTTCTCTCTCCGCCTTCTTTCATTTGGTATGCATTGTTATTTTTATGCTTTTTCCAGACTCTCGCAAAAGGTCAACCATCTTGGCACGTATTAACTAAAGTCAATTAGGAAAAGAGCTTACAGCAATATTCTCTTCAGGAAAATACTGCTCGTCGCTGCTATGCCCTGTGCGTATGGTATAGCGTATGTGAATACCACAAGCACTTAGTATAAACACCTGCCCATCTTCAAAGTAATGAGTCCTGAACTCTGTGATGGTGAAAAGGGGAGGCAAAAATTAAGCTCTTTGTGGGATAGGGAAGGTCTAGGTAGTGAACGGTGTAAACAAATTTATTATTGTTATTATGTTAAAGGACTTGGCTCGTTACGTTAATTTCTTGTGCAACTTGCTTTCAATTTGGTGTCCTTTTACAGTACTTTACTGCTGTTTTTATGTGCTGGCCATTCTTAAGCGAGTATATAATTAAATGCGACACTTTTGTGCTGGTATAACCTAAAGGATCCTGAATACCGACAAGGCTTATGTTGTAGGTAGGTACTAGGTACATATGGTAGGGGAGTTTTATTTTTTGTTTCTGGAGCTTCTTTTTATTAGAATAAAAGAGTCATAATCATTAGGAACACAACAAAAAATCATTTTTTTTATTTTATGAAACGAGTGCGGTTCTTAATTACATATTCCTGCTACTCAAAAGGATATTAGCTGAAAATTTATAAATCAAGGTATTTTTTTTAGAAAGGGGTGCATAGGCATTAAAGAAACATTTTTGAAGGACCTGACTGTAAAGATCTGCTTTCCAATGCACATTCACAAATCATCAGAGTTCTTCGGCATTGTAGTTAAATGCTAACTGTCGAAATGACATGTTTTGATGCCAATAAATGTAAATAGAAAGAGATAACCATAACCAAACAAAATAATGAAATCATCAAATAGAGAAAAATGATTTGCCGACTTAAAGTTTGAGAGCAATTGGGCAGCAACCCATCGAGCTATACACTAAGAACGTGGCAGCCAGAACAAAATTTGGCCCCCAAATCGTTCGGTTACTCACTCATACTTCACATCTGTGATCAGAGCGGGATTATGCCAATCACGAACTACAAGAAAGAAAGGTATTAGGTATGACTTTGAGAAGAAATGTAAAGTCAGTATACCCAGACAGGCAGGGCAGGACTGGCTCTATTCGGGTAGGGGTACTGTACTACCATAAAAAGTATACCCATCTTTACAGATGCCTCACAGACGGAGAATACAAGGGGAGCAGCTTTTCAGACGAACTAATTAATTATCAGCGTTTTCCAGGCAGAGATCTATGCGGTTAAGCAAGCGGCTCAAACTGTCTTAGCGAGGAACTATATCAGCAATGGAAATTACGTTCTGTTTGCACAGCCAAGCGGCACTAAAAAAAAGCTATTAACTTCAATCTGGTATACATTTCAAACACATAGTACCTACTGATGTGCTGGTTTCCTGGACTCGTTGGCGTGTAAGGGAACGAGGGAGCAGATAAACTCTCCAGATATACAGATACTACCAGCTAAGCTAAGAACGCCATTAATAATATCACTTTAAACTTGGCAAAAGAACGATGGAACAAAACTTCCAGCTGACAATAAAAGGTCAAATATCCTAACATCTTTTGATAGAAATAAAATCCGAGCGCTCGCCCGCCGGGGTAATAACCGGATACCGCATCAATGTAAACATATGGCCAAAATACTGGCAAAATAAGAAGAAATAGAATTTGTGAAACATCTCCTGTGTCAATGCCCAGCTTTCCAAGAACGTCGCTACTCTTATATGGGAGCACGGTTCTTTGACGGCTTGTAAGATCTAGCAACGATACCTCTACCAGGTTTAAGAAAATTCATCAACAGATCCATATGGTTTTGTTAGTTGAATGTCCTATCATGTACAATAAAAGGGTAATCACCCTCAGTGGTTTCTGGGTGCAAATTGCATAAATGCAAACTGACCCTCTAACCTAACCTAATACCCTATTCACACCAAGCCGAAAACTGGGTTTTCGCGAAAACAGTCGAAAACTTCCTCGAAAACAGAAGTTTTCCCATACATATTGCAGTTTTCAAAACGAGTTGTTTGTGGTCGCTTTCTATGAAAACGCCACGAAAACGAGTACAATCGTTGGGTTGTTGAAGCAGACACACCTTTTGCAACATTCAGCGAGCCCAGCAAAACTGCTGACAGGATGTGAGAGACTGAGTGAGAGTAAGTGTTTTTTTGTTATCTTTGCTTGCACCATAAAGAGCAAACTACCTGCCACAACTAAATGGTATTTTCAGATGTTTTGATTTTGAATGTTTCTTATGTTTATTATTTTATGCATTTAACCATAAGTTACTAACTGATTATCGTAGCTTAATTAATTTTGTTTGTCAATACGAGCGAATTTTAGTAACTAAAATAAAAGTCTGGACGCCACAAACATTTCATAGCTAGTTTCACAGCTAATTGAAACGTCAAACGAAAACGAGTTGGTGTTCGGTGTGAATGCATCCACGAGTTTTCTAAATTTTTTTGACGAAAACTCGGTTTTCGGCTTGGTGTGAATAGGGTATATATAACGCATGTACTGAACCCAGTTTTTAAAACTCCGTGTAGGTGCAAGTTTATCACGTTTGAAATTTCCTATGATTATGAGAAGGTCTGCGATAGAAAAAAAAAATTGGAAAAAAATTGGTTTAATTTGATGAACTAGAAACTTATGAGTATTTTGAGCTGCCCTGATGATCGCATCGAAATATGTGGTTATAAAATGAAAATGAGTCGAAAACGATGAAAAACAAGTAGGTACTTAATGCTGATTTCGGATAGGCAAGTCCGTAAAACAAACATGCTTAGAGTTGGTGGGCGTGCAACCCTTTAGAGTGATCAACAACTTCTATTAAAGGTTTCGAATACACATACATATACGGACCCTGGAAACATTATAAAATATACAGGGTGCTCCATTTAGTGGTTTCTTTTTAAAACATAGGTTATTTTGACACTGACAGTTGTTTCCCGCTCGAAATCTTGACAGAAAGTCAGTATTACGCCTCCGCGGATCGAAATGAGTCGCTTTACGTTTGAACAACAGTTTGGGAAATATTGAAAACTTGTTTGCAAAGTGAGTGCTGTGTAGCCGTAAAAATGCGTTTTTCGAAAAGAAGTTTTGACCGAAATGAAGCACCTACCGCGCCTGCTGTACGCAAGTTTGTGCAAAAGTTCGTGAGACTGTTATGCAAGTGGACAAACTTGGTTCCCGTATCGTCATACAGTGCGTACAGACAGAGAGTGACAGTTTGGTGCGGATTGTGGAGTGGTGGGATTATTGGACCATTTTTCTTCGAAATCAAGGTAACCAATTTTTTTTTATTAAAATTGAAGACATGGATTTGGACGACCTCTGGTTCATGAAGGATGGCGCGCATTGCCACACAGCCCATGCGCATGCAACAATCAATATTTTGCGCATCAAATTCCCAAATTGTGTTATCAGCCGTCTTGGCGATGGCAATTGGCGGCCTCGATTTGACCTCTTGGGACTTGTTTTGTGGGAAATCGTGAAGGGTCGATTTTATGCCAACAATCCGGAAACGGTTCAAGCACAATCTTCCATCCCTAAGATTTTGAGTGCGAAGCTCGACAATGGATTTTTCAATTGGGCGGCCAGTACGGAGCCTAAGACTGAAACTAACACCTGTCGAAGGATCATATCAAGGTAGACCTTAGTCAATCATTCGAAGGGCTGACAGTATTTCCATTAAGCACATGTTACCCGCGGTTAGCCATTGATGCATGTGATTACCATATTTTAAGATGGGCATCATATCCCATTAAGTACCATTAAACCGATAAATTGAATAAAGCACTTACACAAATCATTCCATTTAAATCTCTACCAAATCTTACTCTCCATTTACACATGGAATAAGCAATTCTATTGTGAAACTCCCCTCACTCTTTACTCGGATTCCTTCCAACTCTATAGAAGGAATCTATTAAGGGAAGTTAAGTTTATTTTGCAAAACAGTTGTGTCCCCGAGAACATTACCGCCGACGCGACTCTAAATAAATTCACCCTCTCTTCTCGGACTTGTGATGTGTTTAACCAGAGCACATTTTTGTAAATAAATAAAAATGAAAACACTACGACGTGACATTTAGATATTTATGTGTACAGTCAATTTTACCCTCACGAATTCAGACGTTGTGTTGGTTCATGCACTCATTGCCGAAAAGGACGACATCATATTTAAGGATTACTGATTACCAAAAGCCTGACAATAATACCCACCGATGACATCCGGACATATTTAGCAGGGGTGTGGCGAAAAACGAGTGCTCGAAAGTGATCATTTTATTTAGGGCACTTAACACACTATATCCAAGCAATAAACAAATTACTGCACTTGCATATATAGAACATTCGATAAAATGGGTTTCTTCTTTGTCTGGCGATATTATTGATGGCAACGCAACGTAGTTTGGAACAGATGTATAGAGTGAATGGATTGTATAAGTGTATCGCATTGACGTTTTGTCATAAAGTAGTATAGTTCGCTTTGGAGAACTCTGCTCTTGACGTGTCTATGTCTATGGTGATTTAAATCTACTGCCGATTTATCTGACGTTACATTTCTTTTGAAGTTTGAACATCATTTCGTGCTTAAGTATAATTAAAAAATCCAACAGTAGCTGAATGGCATTTAAAATCAACGACAATGAAAAGCAATGCGGTTCTAACTCAAGTCTCTAAAGAGCTCCAAGTTTTTTAACAGAAGGCGGCAAGTATAGGCTCGACTCAGCAGCCGATTGGATTTAACTAAGATGAGCTACCTAGCAGCTTCTAATCAATGGTCCCGCAACCATTATGGTGTCAGAGAGTGGATGCCCTCCTAATAGGGACATAATGCGGATTTACTATTTTCTGACAATGCTCACAGGAAATTACTTAAATTACTATATATGTGGCTCTGACGTCAACAGAGAGTGCACAAAGAGAGCTTGTACACGGCATGTACCCATTGGGACCATTCGCTGACGTCAAAATGACGTCAGTGTACATATATATGAGGCGTGCTACATATCATGTACTAGCACCTTTAGAGCTTTTGGGGAGTCTGTTAAATATCGGCAAGAAATTGTGGTTCTCTCTTAAACAAACAAAGCAAGGGCGTTTGTTCCAACTCTTACCTATGGTCATAAGGTTTAAGAAATGACCGAAAGAATAAGATCTCGGATACAAGCTGCCGAAATGAGATTTCTCCGTAGTATTGCTGGTGCGACCCGTAGAGATTGCATCAAAAATACCAGAATACGTGAGGAACTCAATGTCGAGCAGCTACTTTTCCGGACAGAGCGATCCATGCTTCGGTGGTTTGGTCATGTTAAACGTATGTCCCCGACCAGGATTCCACGACGTGCTATGGAATCCGTACCATCGGGTAGGCGTCCTCTAGGTAGACCAAGGATGAGATGGTTAGATCAAGTCCATAATCTCTCCTATACCCGTATGGGAATTGCCCTTGATGATTTAGAGTCGATGGCGGAGGATCGAGAGCTATGGAGGGTCCACTTGAGCAATCTACACCCGCGACCCACTTAATGGACAAGCGGACCATTGAAAATGAATGAATGAATGAATGAACGGAAAATCTTCATGTAAGCAGCAGCCAGTCCCAGATGGCAGGCTTTCCGATGGAGAACAATAGCAGCTGCTGGAAATGCTGCTTAAACACATCTACCATTCCCTGCGCTTTGGTCACTAGGTTTCCTTCGCTGTATCGAAAAGCCTGCGTTCCGGTTTTCAAGCCAACAGCTAGTTGCTTGGATTTTTTTATAGAACCTCCGGAGTTATTACGATCGCACGACTCTTCGATCTCCTTGAGTTGGGAAGCAGCGTATAAAGCCTCTTCTTTCTACGCAGGATCTTCTTTTCCTCCATTCTCTTGGCTAAATAGTTTTCTTGGGTGCACTTTGTCATTTACATTTGTAACGCCAAGAAGGAGTCACTGGAGACCCCATTCTGAATCGATTTAGCCATATCCATCTGTTTGTCTGTCTTTCCGTCTGTTTGTCTGTCGAAAACACGATAGCGTCCAAACGAATTGACCTAGGCGAATGAAATTTTGTGAGAGGACTACTTATTGCCATCGCGTCGTCAGGTTGGTATTGAAAATGAGTTATGTCGGGCAAGTAGTTCCAATATTAGACCCATGCGTGTACAGTACATACTAACTCACATGGTAAACATTTTGCATGACTTGTATGCAGTGTAGGGTATCAAAGTATTGACCAAGCCGATGATAACACGTTTACCTGTTTTTTTTTTTTTGATCCTTTATTAGGCCGTATATGCCATATCTATATCTATTGTACTAGGGTTTTGTTATCCTTGTTATAGGTATTATAACTGATGACATAGTACGCATATGAATGCATGAAATGTAAGTAGTCTATAGATAGATAGATGGATATGATTGTGTATGTTCAAAAAACTCAAGTCACGGATCAGGAATTCAGGAATAGCAATCAAATCTGAGCTCTTCAACATTGATATCTACAATCTCAAGTATAGTTCTCTTGACGTACATAACGTAGATAATGCAAAATTCGTCTATGGCCTTTGACAGAAAAGTACTTGAAACTTAAAAGAGAGGTTGTTAACTTACGATACGAACGCAAATTCACCCCGTACATCTAGGTACATATATCGATGTCATTTATAATATCGCACACATTTTCACAGACTATTAGGTACACAAAGTTTTAATTTTCTTAACAGGTTTCTTGTTGCTATTCTCCAAGGATCAATAGAATCACCAGCATATGCAATGTCTAACATATGCGTATATAAAATACCGCACCCCATCTACGGTCACAACACATTTAAGAAGGATTTCGTTTTTTTTTCTACTCTTCTATTGCGCTTAATGCAACAGGGGTGTGATTTGGCCACAGTAATAAAATTAAACCCTGACAAGTGACTGAGTAAATAATCACCCCATATTTTGTTATGCATAACCTAAAGTCTACCAGTTAAGAAAAAGCAAGTGCTTATTACCATTCTTTTCCATCGTGTACTTGCATAGTTTTCAGTAAAAAGGATGGGATTAAAGTGCGACAGCATTTTCGCACTCAATTACTTACATTAGTCTCAACAATAAATTGTTTCCCCTTCGTAATTTATGTACTTCTGTGTATAGTTGTACTCAATCAACACATAAATACATGCCAGTCAGTCAACCCCCTAGCAACTCTAACTAAGCGAGTGTGTATCCGTATAAGGGAGCTCGTAAGTAAAATCTCTTGCACTTATTGGTAAGACTTTCGGAAAACTTAATACCATAAAGGATTAACTGGGGGTTCGAAAAGGATTAACAAAATTATTATTCGACAAAAGTTATCCCATGGCGCGTCACTAAATGTGGTTCATTTCTATATGAAACAAAGAAAGCTCATTTTATTGTTCAGCAATACACTTATATGTAGGTACTATAGTGAGTGAATATAATACCTACATATTTTGAAGAATAAAACAATATTAGGAAGCGTTGCCACTGTTGGACTATTTTTTCGCAGTAGATTCTCTAAAAAATGCAGTAGATTGCATTATTTTGCAGTAAATTTTTTTTCAATCAAAACCAGGGTAAAATACAAAACATAACATAAACAATACAGAATTAATAAAGACGATTATTTAAACAAAACAAAAAAATGCATTAATATTAATGAACATGATATATTGTTCATCTTCACTGGCTATTAAGTTTTTCTTTGTCATCACCATAAAAAGGAAACAAATTTAAAATAGGCAAAAGCGAGGGTATACTGCCTTCCACTAGGCACTAAATTTGTAGCTACGTACCTCAGAGGTTTCAGTCTTTCATCATTAAAATTAAAATAATTTTTTATTTGTTGACAAGCCTCGATATAAAATTGCAGCACGAAAAACCCGATCAAGCCAGAAAATATTTGTTCAGAATCGACGCCTAAATTTGACCTGTTGCTGTTCAAAGACATTGTTTGCTGAAAAAGTTTCCTTCGAAAATTTAAGCCGGGAAAATTCAGTTTCCCAAATTGGCTTTTATTTCTGTTTGTATTTTATCTACTATTTTGGATTTGGCTTCCTCATTTAAACTTTTACAAAAATGCAGTAGATTTAATTTGGTGGCAGTAGATTTTAATTTTGAAAAAAATGCAGTAGATCTACTGCAATTGCAGCAAAGTGGCAACGCTAAGGATACCAAAGAAGTGAAAAACTGTATAGACTGCTTCAGTCACCCTCAGTCTTTTCCCGAAGATTAATCACCTATTGGAGGGGCTGACTATATCAATTTAACTAATTTGGTTGACAGCTTCCGTCACTTACAGGTCCTCTTAACGAGGTAGTATCCACTGATCTCTCTCAAAAGAAATTCTCATATTTTCCCCTTTCCTCCCTAATCGCAATCCTCCCTAATTTCTCCAATAGGGCGTTGAACATATTTTTCAGATATACTAATTGTTCCTTAGGGACTTTCTTAGGTATAGTTTTTCTGCGCGATATATAAATATAAAAGCGGGAACTAACTGACTGTGAAGGAATCTCTGTGTATCAATTCCTGAGGACTGCGCGAGTGAAGCTGCGGGCAAAAGCTAGTTATTGCTATAAAACTGTTTTCTGCGAAAATTTAGTTAATTATTTAAAACTAACATTTTGTTTCAGTATTTTGTACGTCAAAAACGTCAAAACAGTGTAGATATAAACTAAAGCCTGAAATTACATCAAAATAAAACGGTTTCGAATACCAACGAAGAAGTTTTTGTTGGCACAACAAATCCGTATAGGCAGCAATATACACATAAAGGGTGGCCATCTAGCGGTTTCTTTTTAAATCATAGGTTATTTTGACACTGACAGTTGTTTCCCGCTCGAGATCTTGACAGAAGGTCAGTATCATATCTCCGCGGAACGAAATAAATCGTTTTATGCACAATGTTGGGTAATATTGAAAACTAAATTCCAAAGTAAGTGCTGTGTAGAGTGTAGCCCAAACACTGAGTTTTTTGAAAAGAAGTTTTGACCGAAATGAAGCACCCACCGTACCTACTGTACGCAAGTTTGTGCAAAAGGTTTGCTAGTGGACAACACTCATGGTCCCCGTCATCGTACGGTGGCAATGCATCCACAGAGATTGACAGTTTGGTGCGGTTTGTGGAGTGGTGGCATCATTGAACCATTTTTCTTCGAAAATTAGGCTGGGAACAACGTTTTGGTCAACGTTTCTCTTCACGCGGCAGTGGAACAACTTTTGCTTATGTTTGAAACCCTAAAATAATATTTTTAAGACGTCGAAAATATACACTTTTTTGTGTTGTTTTGGGTTCATCAATGAGAAAGACTTTTCCCAACCACCACCGGGGGGAATTATTTACTGAAAAATATATCTCGGTATCGTCAAATCCGCAAAGTGAACAGTTCCCCGCGTGGGTTATGTGAATGCGCTGCACTGCATCGTTGAAAACGTTCAAATCGAATTTTTCCCGAACAAAATAACATTTCTTACCCGCATCAAAATCATTGCGGATTTAATAGGTTTTCTTGCTTGCTGCAAGTCGTGAGAATTTTTTTTAGAAAATGTACATATTATAAAAAACTGCTTTTAAGCCGAATATTTGTAGGAAATCTGTGCAGCTGATTAAAATCAAAAAATAAACATTCTAAAAAAAAACATTTCATCTGGAAGTTCTGTAAAATCGTGCACTGCTCCTTTTAACCTGTCTTGTAGTCTCTAAGAACACCGCTCACTTCGTTTTTCCTCTTCTGCTTCCAAGAATAGAGCTATCGTTACATAATAAACACTATTTTTTATTTAAATCACTTTTGAAACAAACTTTTCATATACCTATCTACCTCCGACAAATGCAGCTACAAAGATTTGTATTGACAAATGAAAGACAGCCGTTTGACAGTGAAACTACCTTTCCCAAAAACGTGTCGATAAGGAAACGTTTCCGACGGATTCCACTGTAGCAGTAGAAGGTGAAAGGGAATCCAATAGGTGAAGTTAAACTCAATTCCGACGGATTCCACGATAGGAGTGAATATTTTTAAAATACGTGAATGCCAAAATTCAGGTAATTTATAACACAATCTTTTCGTTTGTAAAATACGAAATATATTTTGTTGCCAATAAATCGGATCCTAAGCAAAATTTCCAAGATCCCAGAAATAGATTTTCAATTGACGGCTATTAAACATGTTACGCAATGAAAAATCTTTTTCTAAAAAATAGTATACGCGCATTTTGGTCCAAGTTTTTTACTTTTTTTTAGATCTTATTTTGTCCGGGAAAGTTTGAGATTTTCATGCTCGATGACTACTTTCTTCAAATGATTTCTGGCAACTCTACCTAGGCCTATCTTCTCATAACAATTCGTTTTTTGGGACGAATGTAAGAGCTAAGAGACCTATAACTCCGAACCGCTGAATTGAGAAGCTTTTCAAGACAGTTATACTCTCGATGTTTGTCAGAGGTTCGCAGGAGGTGGTGCAGTGTATAAAACCCTAAGATGTATTTTTCCGGGAATAGAACCTGCGAGCCCTTGTTTCAGTAGTCCCACATGCTGATCACTTATAGCCACTGATGGAATTGCAAAAATAAATATACTCCTTCCATTCTATTTCCCTATGTTCAGGTTCATATAATATATAATTAACTAATGATTAATATCTAAACAATTCAGTCAACCGGAAATAAATATTTTTTTATAGAATCAGTCAAAGTGTAAATAAAAATACCTATAGCATAAAATTTAACTTTTCGTCCTTTGTACAAATGCACCGCATAAAATAATTTCAATTACTCTCTGTTCGTTAATATACATTTTAACGATGCCTATCTTCGCACAGTAAATCATAACAAGCGCATCGCACTTGCCGTACGTCAATTCCATAGAGAAAACTATTCGCCATCGCACATGGGTTACTCAAAATTAAATATTTACCAGGCATACAGACCTAACCAACCCATATAAGTTCATTCGAAAAATGACATCGACCAACCGTCGTCGGGCGCAAAGTGCATTTCGAGCTGTACAAGTAACATTTATTAAATTATTGGCACGTGCACACAGCTTAACCGCAGTTGAAGTGGGAATAAAAGTCTGAAATAATCAAGCATCAACTGGGTATACATAGAAAATCCTTGCAATAAGCATCCATATAAGACCATGACATTACTTACATCCACCACCTAATTTTAGTGAAATTTTTAAGGTATACCATACCAACTCCCAAGGTAGATGAGAGCACGTGACTTCATAAAACGTTGGAATATTTGTCAAGCTCGCGTTGAAGTTGAATAATCACAAAAAGGATTTCGCCAGACATTTGATCTGTTTCTTTGTGCTTGCCATGAAAGGCATTGTCTTGCCTTTAAGGAGATTTGTTTTCTTTTTCATATTTAATAAGCTCCTGAAATAATTCTTGGAGATATCCTTTGCGGCAAGGCTACTAAATGAAGTCTCGCAATAATAAATTTGCAATAGGTTAGATTTTTATTCGAGGAGAAAATAAATGTCTGATTTCACCTACGGACATTTAAATCAAAAGCGTCTTTCGCTAACAGTCTATATACGTATTGCTTTAATGGTCTCACTTTTCGGGTGTAAGTATTTGATTAAATGCGAAATGCATACAATGTTTTAGCAGCAGACTGCCTGGCCCCTTAAAGTATCCTAACAAAATGGTTATTACGGGGGCGGATAATGGAGGGTCCTTAAAGTTTTATATTTCTCTGCAAGGAATCTAAATGTTGAATCTTTACTTTAAAAAATCTGCTCCAAGTTGAAGTAGATAATGCCTAAATAAATGACAACATTTTAAAATCTATATATTAATCGACAGCACTTTTCTTGTGGTACATATTTAGCTTACTTAATGTTAACTAAAATAAATAAATAAATAAATAGGTGGCGCAACAGGCGGGTGACACCCAAGGACTAGCTTCACGCAACCATTCGTTTTGTGTGAGTTTCTATTTTTGGGACGAATGGAAGGGACCTACAATTTTATGCCGAGTCCGAACGGCTGAATTGAGAAGCTTTTTCATGACAGTTATACTCTCGGATGTTTGTCAGATGTTCGCGAGAGGTGGCGCAGTAGAAAAAACTTTAAGATGTAATTTGTGTTTTTCCGGGGATCGAACCTGGGATCCCTCGCACAGTAGTCCAGCACACTAACCACTGCGCTACTGCACCGACTTAATGTTAACTAATTCTATTTATTTTTTCATCAAATTGAAGGGTATCATTCATAGATGTGTTGAAAAGAATAATTATTTCCAAAATAGGAAAGAAAACATTTTTTAATTGCCTTGATTACAACAACAAGATGTTACATTGCGTTGACTTTAAAGGTTTGTCGTTGTGCCTAGTCACCATTATTGAATCTATTTTCATATAATTATACCTTCCACAGGAAGGTATACTATTCACTTTCCAAATTATATTTGTAACTCCAAGAAGAAGTCACCGGAGACCTCATGAATCGATTTAGCCATTGCCATCTGTCAGTTCTGTTTCTGTCTGTTGAAAACACGATAGCGTCCAAACGAACAATGTGATCAAGTTAAAAAAAATAGAAGTCACTTTTTTCTTTCTGTTTTTAAAATGGCAAAGGCAAAAAACTTGCCAAAGAAATTAAAGAAGGCATAAATATAAAAAATGCCCCAGGGTTTGATTTGATTCCAGGAGAAATTTTGAAATAATTTCCACGAAAATGTTTGAAAAAAAACTAGCGCTGATTATAAATGCTGCATTTAAGTTAAGATATGCTCCAAGCATGTGGAAAGACGCGGAGGTAATAATGATACTAAAACCAGGCAAACCACCTAACGAGGTAACCTCATATCGCTCAATATCTACACTACCAATGTTGTCAAAGTTAATCGAGAAAATGCTGGTAAAACGCCTGCAAAAAATAATTGCGCTAGTCCCAAATCACCAATTTGGATTTTAAAATAAGCACTCTACAATCGATCAGGTGCATAGTATCACAGTTTTGAAGAGGAAAAACTGTGCTCTAAAATATTTCTTGATATAGCACAAGCTTTCGATAAAGTCTGGCAGAAAGGTCTGATCCACAAACTACAAAGGCAACACTGTCAAAGCAATATTCGACAATTCTGGAGTCATATATATCAGATCGATTCTTCAGAATTAAACAAGAGTTAGAGTACTCAACATTAAGAGAAATTAAAGCTGGTGTACCACAAGGCAGCGTGCTAGGTCCAGTTTTATACCTTCTATTCACTAGCGATTTGCCTGAAAGTGTGGAAACCATTATAGCTACTTTTGCAGAAGACACAGCTACCCTTTCTGTAGGAGCAACTGTCGAAGTAGCAACAAAAAAGCTTCAAATGACATATCTGTCCAATTACAATAAGTTATTGCTATACAAGCAAGTTTTAAAACCAGTATGGACCTACGGGCTCCTGTTGTATGCATGCACATGCCAAACAAATATGAAAAAAATTCAATATTTTTCAAAATAAAGTACTAAGGAACATAGACAATGAACCTTGGTACATACGCAGCGCTGATCTACATAGAGATCTTTACATTGAAATGGTTGAGAAAGATGTTAAAAAAGTTGCCCAAAGGCACAGAAGTAGACTTCTTAACCATCTGTTAACTAGAAATAGCAGAACATTTAAATACTGACAATGTAATCAGGAGATTAAGGCGGGTAAAACCTCTTGGTCAGTTTTTTTTTTTTTTGGTCGGGTTAAAGTCCCTCACTATTGCAGAAGCATCCCTCGCGTAATAGCTCGAGCAAGATAGCAGATCTGCAATGTCTTTCGATGAATTTTCCTTTCAGCGAATCCCCAACACAAAAAAAAAATGTAATAGATCATAGAAGTTCAAGTTTGTCAAGTGCTTTAATGTATGTATTATAATGCGCACTTGAACAGTGACCATTTAAGTATACAGTCATCGGCATAATTGTTTAGACAAAAGTAAAGTTAATTCTACTTATAAATTTGAACTTACTTCATGTAAATTTTGGCATCAATGGAAAGGTCATCTAAATTCCGTTTGAATGATGCAAAAATCTCTTCGCTTTTTTTTATGATTTTTTGAATGGGATGATCTCAACAAATTTTGTATGAAAAGGAGGAAAAAGTGGCTAAAATAGTCATTTTTAGCAATTTTCCAAAAATCATAAAAAATATTAGCGAAGAGATTTTTGATACCGGCAATTCGCACCGGTGCGAATATCCGAATATAACCATAAGGCATCTGGTGCGAATTTCTAGTAAATCTACATTCTCTCTCAAATTCCACTCAAGGGTCAATTTCTGTTTCATACTGCCAGCATTTAATTATGGAACTTAAGTATTGGACACTTAAGTTTTACCTTTTCGTAACTCTGACAGGTGTCATGCTACTCAGCTGTCAACGATTTGGCGTTTCTATTGAATTTTGTGGAAAACATTTTCTATTTTGTGTTTGTTGATTTAATTCTTAAAATTATGATAACAATTTGTAAATATGGATTCAGATTATGATTTAGATTTTGGAAGTGACTGTGAATAATGACAAATTGTTTAGTGGTAAAGTCAGGCGTCCTTTGGCGATCACAATACATTTTAAAATTAAAATAAATTATCAAATTATGCTGTAGATGACATTTTTCTAAGTGCTGCCAAGTTTTTTGTACCATTTGACTTGAGTACATATTTTGAAATGACTGTGAAACGCAAACATAAACTATACTGTAAAACTGTGCATAAGTGTAAATAGGACGTCAAATTGCTCTTTATTAATGCTAGAAGTGCTAGCGGACAATGAAATTATGAAATTGAGAATTATTTCGATATTCGATCAAATTTGCAAAAGCCTTTTGAGCGGTCAATATTTTATTGCTAGAAGTGAATACCTACATTAAATAAAGCGCGCATCCACGTGCACAAGTCGTGTTGCTTCATTAATTACCATTTACGCGAGGCTTAAAACCAACAGTCACATGCCTTAGAAAACATGATATGTATGGGATAACTTCCAAAAATGGCACTCTACATTTTCATTTGTATCCGATTTTAGATATAGAATAGTTTAACGACAAAAAGAATCCTTAGGGATCCGATCTTCTCTATTTTTTTTTACAGGACTAACTTCAATAGAAACCTTTGCCACGTGCTGACTTATTATGAATTAAACAAGCAAGGGAAATCTCCCTAATTTTAGGCAAACACACTTGTGTTCACTTGTTTTCAAAAAAAGGGGATGTTACCCTAGAGAATTGTATGTGCGCGTATACACATGAAAAGATTGCGGAAGAACACCGACCTAGACTAATAAAATTTCATGCTGGTGTTTGCTATCATCAACCATTGATGTTCAAGCACAAGGGTGGACACTTGAGTTTAACAAATTTGTTTGTTTTCCAATTTTTGTTTGCGGTGCAATATGAACACAAATTAATTAGGTTACCATTGATCCTATATCATATCTATTTGCTGCGCGGATATCAGTGAGTAGCGCATAGGCATTAACCGTAGGATTGGGTGAAGGGTATAGATGTTTTATAGAATTGTTTATAACTTTGAATCAGCTGAGCAACTTTGTTACTGTTGGTCTCCACGAAATAAGGCCGTAGGAAATAGGTCTCTAAAAGTAAAAATAAATAAGGCCTTAAAAATGTGCAACAAAATGTCTAAATTTGGGGTTGAATTTAACTTTGTTTTAACAATTTTTTTTTTTTTTAAATTGAGACCTAATTTTATATTCGCTACAATTATAAGATTTGCGTTTAAAATGGTGACGTGACTTGAGAACTTATGTGCAAACAGGCAGAAGACGGCTCTTCCTCAAAAACATCCTGTGGACTGACGAAGGGCAATTCAGAAGAGATGGGGTTACAAACCTTCACAATTTGCACCATTGATCAGACCCCAATCCCCATTTAATATACCTCTTGTAAAATGTGTGCTTTTTTCAAAGGAGGTTTAGCGTAATCGTTTGGAAATACTTAAGTAGGAACGTACGTTCTTCCACAAACAGTTAATTCCCATTATACTTACTTACTTAAGGTTGCGCTACAGTCCGGGGTGGACCTGGGCCTCAACCAACAAGCGCTTGCAACCAGCACTATCTTTCGCCAGGTGTCTCCGCAGTTTCGCATGCTAAGTTGGTTAAGGTCCCCTTCCACTTGCGTGGGTCACCTGAGTCGCGGTCTTCCTCTACAACGCCGTTCCTCGGGTGTAGATTCGAAGATCTTCCGGGCCGGATCATTCACGTCCATTCGCTCTACATGACCCAGCCACCGCAGTCGTTGGATCTTCACTCTTCTGGCTAGGCCAATGTCGCTGTACAGCCCGTACAGTTCGTCGTTGTATCTCCTCCTCCATTCATCGTCTATGCAGACGGGACCGAAAATTACTCGAAGAATTTTCCTCTCGAAGCAACCAAGAGTATAAGCTCATCCGCTTTTGATAGAGTCCATGCCTCTGCGTCTGCACCATAAAGTAGGACTGGGATGATTAAGGTCTTATAAAGGGTCACTTTACTTGTTCGAGAGAGGGCTTTGCTACTTCTACTCAATTGCTTTCTTAGCCCAAAGAAACAGCGATTGGCAAGAGTTATTCTTCGCTTAATCTCAGCGCTGATGTCATGGTCTGAGTTCATAGCGGAGCCTAGGTATAGACAAAGTCCTTTACCACCTCAAAGTTATATCTGTCTATAGTGACTTTCTGTACAAGACGTCAGTGTTGGGTGTCCTTTCTTGATGACAGCATATACTTTGTCTTGCCCTAATTGACCGTCAAAACCCATCTTCGCCGCCTCCGTCTCAATGCTCACGAACGCGCCAATTACATCACGTTCTGCCGATTATGTCGATGTCGTCGGCGTAGGCGAGTAGATGGACGGACTTTTGAAAGACAGTGCCTCTGGTGTTAGCGTTTGAGTTTTGCACTATGTTGAAGAAGTCACATGACAGCGCATCGCCTTGTCTAAATCCTTTTATGTCATCGAAGGTCTCGGTGAGTTCTTTACCGACCTTGATGGAGCAGCGTGCATTATCCATTGTCATCCTACACAAACGGACGAGTTTGGCAGGGATGCCAAAACTAGACATTGCTCTGTATAGTTCGTCTCTATAAATGCTGTCATAGGCGGCCTTAAAATCGATAAAAAGGTGGTGGGTATCGATTTGAACTGGATTTTCTCCAAGATCTGCCGCAGTGTGAATATTTGGTCGATGGTAGACTTTCCTGGCCTCTGAAGGCACACTGATAGGTTGCTGACGAAAGGCTTCAGGCGCATTCACACAATACGGCAGATAAGATTTTGAATGCAATATTAAGAAGACTAATACCTTTGTAGTTGGCGCAGTTCAGAGGGTCTCCTTTCTTGAGGATCGGCCTGAGGTTGCATTCATCGGGCTCCTAACCAAGTCATCGCCTGCGGCTTTGAATAGCTCGGCGCGCGGTTAGGCCATCTGCTCCAGCGGCTTTGTTGGACTTAAGCTTAGATATGGCTATCTTCACTTCGTCAAGGTCGGGTGGACGGAATTGTTGGTCTTCATTGTCCAGGTTGAATGGTTCATACTGCCTGACAGCGGGATTTAGTTCGTCATCGCCGTTAAACAGTCTGCAGAAGTAGTTCTTCCATATCCTCAGCATCAACTGCGATTCTACATTACTACCTGCAATTTCTTAGAGAACGATTGCCGGAGCTCCTTGAAAATGTTCCTGTTATTCAAAAAAGGGCGATGTTCTTTTAACAAGATGGAGCACCTTGTTACAGTTACAGAACAGTGGACCTTACCCCTAGGTTACCTAGATCTCCTGACCTAACACCCATGGATTTTTTCTTCTGGGGTGCTATGAAAGAACAACTTTATTTTAGAGAAATATCGAGTTTGTCTGACAAAAAATTGGTTTTACCTACTACAACTACTGTTGATCGTACATAAAAAAGTTGCTTAAGTCGGCTCTCACATTGAGGCAACATTCAATAAGCAACTAGCAATAGGAAACACGCAATATTATCGCTCACAGTTATTTTACATAGAATTAAATTAGAGGTCTCACATCAAAGCAACTCAATATCGCTCGAACGAAAAATGTTGCTGGTTGCTACAATAATTATCGCTAGCGATACACAGCGCATGTTGAAAAGCAACATAATATTGCTTCCTACTAGCAATATTTGTCATTATTGACACATTACGTTTCGGGGCTCAATCGATAACAGTTTTGAAATTGGGTGGGATGTGCTCTGAGTTCCTTAGCGCAAATATTTTCACCATGATTTATTAAATTAGTAAATGCAGGGTGCACCCAAACCCAATATTTCCTTTGCTTTTGTCTTTTTTTTTTTCTTAAATGGAACCACATCAGAAAAATCGAATCATCGGAGTCGTCGGATGACATGTTAGTTAGAAATTTCAGGCAATACTGTTGCTTCGATGTGAGAGTAGGCTAAAATAAAGTTGCGTATTGTTTATTGCCAGTTGCTAGTTGCTTAGTTGCTTATTGCTTGTTGCCTCAATCTGAGAGCCGCCTAACGTAATTTTTAGGAAATACAAATTTATAAAGTAAACATTTTGAGAAAAAGGCATTTTAAGTACAAAAATGAAACAACAATTTTGAGTTTAAGAAGTCATAACTTTTTTGTAGCTGCATAGATGTAGATACCCGACGTGCTTAACACTTGTAATCTTGTATGTGCTACTAAATTTTCTTTTCAAAATGTACAAAACAATTTTTGTACCTATAACAGTTTAGAAGTTATAGCGTTTTAAACGGCAACACCTTCAAATTAGAGGTCACCTACTCACCTACTTTGAACGGCTATAACGGGAAATGGTGAGAATATGTAGACCCCCCCGCCTGTCACAAATTTTTTTTCCGAGGAACTTCAGGAACCTTCCCTTTAAGGATTATACCGCTTAACTGGGACACCCTGTATAAATAACGGTTGGTTGAGGCCGTGGTCCACCCCGGACTGTGAGCGCCATCTAAAGTAAGTAAAGTAAAGTAAGTATAAATAACGGACTAGAAAAACTGATGAGTTTACTGCCACTGCAACTGTAATGCAATCTTTTCTAATTTTCACAGTTGAGTACATCTGAAACTCAGAGTTGCAAAGTAACTTTATGGAATAAATGCGCACCGAAAGTTTACAAACGAAATTGTATTAAAATTCCTCTCATGTTGAAATAAAATACCCCCAGATAGTTTTTATTGTGCAATATCAAAAAACTTTCTCTGTTACCACGTTCATTTTTTTTTCGAAGGCAGCTTGCAATAAATTTATTTTTTTTCTATTGGCAATAAACCTCCTCCTCACTTAGATTTCCTGCTAAGATTCATTGTGATTTTCTCATAAAAATACATAATATATATCTATAGATAAAAGTAGGGGTGACCAAAATAATGTCAGCTGAAGTTGGGGTTAGGTTGTAACTAGAAATGTATTGTTCTATAGTGAAAAGATACTTAAAGGGGGAAACATCTTATATTTCGTACAGAGTCTAGGACGTAGGACACTGTAAGATCTTATGTATTTTCAAAAGAGGTAAATCCTATCGCATTGCATTATGTTATATGTAACATCCATCACTGGGGTCAATCACGGAAAGAAATTGGAAACTAAAAAAAAATAAATAAATTAGTAGCAACTTGGTCGAAATGTGAAAGAAAAGCCATTCATCAAAGTGGTAAACAAATATAGAGCCAGCGTAATTGCAAGTAAATTGCAAGATTTGATTGATCTGATTGCCAGATTGATAATCAGTTAATCTATATTGAGTTCGATATTTTGCACGAAAGCAGTACCTACAAGTGAAATATGTCAGTTGCAATACTGTTAAGAGTGCTTGATGGCAAGCCAGGCGAGATAACACGGCCAAAGTCAGATGGACCCACAAAATGATCCCCACCATCGAGGGGGACTGCAACTACCACCTTACGCAGTTTTTATCGGGGTACGGCGGCTATCGGAAATACCTTCACAGATTTGGTCACGTGTCACGATAGCTCGTCTTGCCCAGACAAAGAAGAACATACGGAACACGCAATGTTTCATTGGGGGCGCTTTACAGGGGGAAGAGCGAACTTACGAAACCCACAAAGTCTAATAAGCCATAAGTGTTGAGGTCAGAAGATGACTGGTTGGAGGTATGCTCCCTTATAAAGAGCGTACACGAAGAATTAAGGAGACTTGAAAGACTTAGAAGAGCTGAAATGGGGACCCACAGGACTTAGCATGAGTTGCTAACCAGGCGCAGACCCGCGGGGAAAGTGGTTGTAGGAGAGTGTGGATTAGTATACGTTTAGGCGAACTCCTAGCATCGAGTATTCAGGTTTGCGAATCGTGCATGTTGGCAGCACAGGCTACCGCATCTTTAGAAAATTACCACATCCATTGGCGCAACAAAAAAAAAATAGAGTGGTCCACTACAATGTCAGAGTTTCTTTAACCATTATGCTGAGATCTGCTGGGGAGTAGGTACCCACAATGGGCTGGTATTAATATCTAAGAGAGTTCCTTGTTGATCACAAAATACAAGTTGCTAAATTCGGTACCAGAGTCAGATACATACCATTAAAAACCACCCTGTTGACTGAATTATCAACACTACGACAATAATTTGCCTGTTAGACTATCTATAGTTTCTAAGGGAACTTTTGAAAATTCATATTTTTACATATCACCTGATTCTGGTCCTGGTCTTGACACATTTTCCACTCAGCGAAACGTCTAACTCTATAATCGACCGATCAAAAAAAAAATCATGCTGCAGATGTGATTCAAAGGAATACCATCATTGTCTCAAGCCCGGCCGGCGTATTTTTCGCTTGAAGACCAACACAAGAAATTTATGACCAGATGTATGCTCATTGACTTCTTGACTATATTCATTCATTTCATATTCACTTTATTGTGTGATTTTTGTTCCGCATTTCAATAGCATTACCGAAATCAAAAGCTTCAACACAGTACATACTTTCAATGAGAAATGCAAACAAAAAGGTACATGCGGTCTCGCTGGCTCGGCACAAGCAAACACAATATACTTGGCTGACGAATCCTTCGACGTTGTCGCACCGCCTCTCGCATTGAATGAGAAAATGTAATGTATGGCTTTGACTAAGCAGAAGCACATGGGTTCCATTCCCATTTCCACCAGCCATCAAGTTCACCCTCATTCAAACTTTGCTGTCTACGTTCAAATGTCCCATATGACATGATTTTTCTTCGCATTGTATGCGGCCAACGAACTAACAACCAAATCGAAAGGTGGAAAAGTGAAGAGACCATGGAGACACAATACCAACACCGTTTTGCCACCACCGACCGAACGTCAGTCACCTCACCGCACCATCCACCAATAACTTCAACTAAATTATTTTGAATTGAAAAGGTAGTCAGTCTACTCTTTGAAAACTTTATTAGAAGGGATGTTTTTTGAGATTAATAGAACGTAAACATAATGTTGAAGGATTTGCTGAATAATGATGTAAACAGGTGGCATGTAATGTTTTCCAGTCGTTTTATGTTTTGATTTCCACATCACTGAATTTGGTGATGCAATTAGAACGATAACAATGGCCCACCTGTGTTGAAAGGTACAGAACCAACCATTAAATGTGGTTATTGACTGATTTGTTTACACTACAAACATAGCAAGGGGCGAGGGGGTTATTACTTAGGCACTTTGTAGAGTGTAGGCATATTCTTTTATTTGCACATCCTTGTACATTAACTTCAATCCATTTTCAGATTTAAATTTCATTTGGAGGAATTCTCTGAAGCATAGTAGATCATATCTCTTATGCTGCTGCTCCCTCGCAACTTAGAAGGGCAACCAAGTAAAAAGGAAGTCGTAGAGGGTGGTAGTTAGAAGGGGAGAAAGGGTACGAAGAGGATGCAGAGAGATTTGAATGCGCTCCAGTTAAGAGTGAGTATAATTATGCATTCATATATATGTAAAAAAAAGAAAACTGTCCTTGGAGTGCTTATCAGGAAGTTGGAGATGATTTTTGCACCACAATAAGGTGATCCTAGGAATATCATGTGACAAGCCAACGCTGAGCCAGGCACGCTAAGCATGCGACGATATGCATAGAACATATTGACACAGATCTTTTTAACCCAAGTACTCAGTAAAAAGGGTTCGATTTGAGTTCCTCGGAAGAAGACATCGACATTTTTAACAATTATACATGTTTCGTGTAAAATGGTTGACGTCGCGTCACGACGAAGAGGGATATCCCTCTGAAGTTTTTCGGATTTTGACTGATTCCTTTTAATGGATTGGGAAAAAAGAGACTTTCTTGAATTCCGTAGCCGCTTTACTTTTTAATTTTTTTTTCTATAAAGAAACCGACACAATTTTTTTCATTTGGGATAGAGCTGCGCCAGTGTTACCGATGGATATTTTGACAAGTCGCAATAGACAAAAAAGGGTCCCATCCCAATGAAATATGACCATATAACCACACATTTTTAGTAAAATATAGTTCATTAAACAAAATGATCGGTACCTACTAAAAATAAATCATTTTTAGTGTTCAAGTTAACTTTTACGAAGTCACAATGGCGAAAATTTCCATATAGGTAAACTTATCTATTGTGACCGTCAAAGTAAGTTGAATATAAAACAATTGAAATAAATAATTAACAATTCAAATTCACCCATTCCTACTCGACTTCGATCGAGATTCGTATTTTTTTCATTTCTCCCTACATTCTCAGTTTCGATTGGATCGAGTTAAATGTCAAATTGTCTTCTAGCGAAAATATGTGTGCGAAAGCTCTATTTAAAAATGTAAGTTCAATTGTTTTTGTATAATTCAAAATATATGTTGCTTAATTTTATCACAAAATGTACATAAAACGTAAAGAATTAAGTTGGAAGTAAAATTGTAAAAAAATGTAAATAATCGCAAGTCGCAATCAAAATGGAAATGCTGTCTCATTACGCCGGAATATTCCAGCAAACGAAATACCTACCAATGCAAATCTTTATTTCGTCGGGCAGATTAAGTGGATTATACTTGTTTCGTAGTGTTTTTCAGTTCAATTTTATCGTTCTTCCTCTAAGAAAACATAAATGCCATCAACAAAACCAACAACAAATGACAATCTTCCCGCTTAACAGTTGACTTCGAAAATAAAATTCATCCAATGAAATCATTCAATAATGAACTTCGTTCACTCGAAACTTAAAATGCGAGAAGTGTTTGCATTACATTGCATTTGAGAACCGCATTCGCTGGCAAAACAACATTTATAGGATAGAGGAGTTTAGCTCCAAACTCTATGCCACTTTCTTTATCGCTTGTTAGGTAAAGGATGTTATTTTAGAGGTTTGGTTTTTAAACTGGCAACACTATTTCTACAGATTGTCAATTTGACAGTTGAAAGTTGATTTGTGGTTAGAACGTTTTGCAATTTGACGATGAATAGATTAACGCCAGAACAACGCGTGCAAATTGTTCAAACTTATTTTGGAAACCATGCTTCGGTTCGCCAAACTTATCGTGCGCTACATCCATTTTACGGTCGACATAATCTTCCATATGAGCAAGTTATTCGGAACACGATTAATCGTTTTTGCATCACGTACACTCTAGTGGATAATATACGATAATACGCATCCCCAAATATGGCAGAAGAAGTTATTGCTGTTGTATGGAGCGCAGTGTTGGGAAGAATCCGATTTGGAAGTCAACATTCGCCGTTTTATTACTGATATAAGCGCTTCATTCGCTTCGAAATCATTTTTAAACAGTATTGACATAAAATTATCTGTAAAATAATTCTAATATCATAGACATTAACATTAGCTTCAAGTCTTTTATTTCATATTGAATTTGTATAACTCTAAAAAAAACACCCCTTATTAACCATTTGGCCATAGATATTCTGCATTTTCTCTTAGGGGCATTCTCTTTGTGGATATCTTTAATTTATAGTCGCGATTCACAAATCCGAAAAAATAATTTGCTGGAACTTTCTCAATATACCTACACATTGTGTAATCTATTGATTTATAGAAACTGGTCGTCCAGAACCGTCTGGAAGAACTCTCCGTGACTCTGAATTCAAATCCAAAAGCAAATTTCTCTTCTTTTCAGTGGAAGAACTGTCAGGCGATACTGGACGACCAACCGTAAACGAAACTAATGTAATGGCCATCCTAATTTTTACAGGCAAATTTCGCCAAATAACATAAGAAGCGCAATCGGACCATGATTACAAATAAGATTATAACTCCTTAATAATGTGTAATTTGTTAAATTTTGGTGATGACATTGTTGTCATTTTTATACCCTCCACAGGAAGTTATATTCACCTTGCGATTACATTTGTAACGCCAAGAAGGACAGACGAACATGGCTAAATCGATTCAGAATTTGATCGTGATTCGGAATACACCTATATAATTCAAGATGTCTTCGGTGGCTCCTTCTTGGCGATACAAAAATGTTATGACAGAGTGACCATTGCAGTTTTCATTTGTCTTTGGAGTTTGGAAAAATATTTATTTTTTAATATCTCTCGCGTATTTAAAGCTACGGTACTACTTGAAATGGGATCAAAATTTAACAAAATGTTGCCATCTACATTTATAGTTAGGCTCCGTTAAAGTTGCTACAGTCATATCTAGGTTATACCAAAGCTGAACACGGTTGCCGTAACCGTGTAAGATTACGTTGGGTATACAGTATTATACCGTATACCTATTCCTGGACACTGATATTGTGGGTAACGAAAAGATCGACATTTTGGCAAAAAAAATTAAGAAGCTCACACTAAATTAAATAATTGAGGGTAGACGTAAGATAGCCATAATTGGAACATGGTTTCAAGGACCTTATAAACTAATCCGATTAAGATTGTAGAAAATCTGAAGAATTTGTAAAACTCAACAGATCAAAGCTGAAATTAGCGATACTGACATTGGCTTCTGAGAAAGCGCGGCGTGATATTTGGTTTAACTATGTATAGGGATGTGGGCGCAGTAGCGCAGTGGTTAGTGTGTTGGACTACTGTGCGAGGGATCTCAGGTTCGATCCCCGGAAAAACCCAAATTACATCTTAAAGTTTTTTCTACTGCGCCACCTCTCGCGAACGTCTGACAAACATCCGAGAGTATGACTGTCATGAAAAAGCTTCTCAATTGAGCCGTTCGGACTCGGCATAAAATTGTAGGTCCCTTCCATTCGTCCCAAAAATAGAAACTCACACAAAACGAATGGTTGCGAGAAGCTAGGCCTTGGGTGTCACCCGCCTGTTGCGCCACCTATTTATTTATTTTTTTTATGTATAGGGATGCAGATATTGTGATGATAACCTACATGTCGCGGAGGGCATTATAGCCATTCTCTATGAATGTCAAGCCATTGTTCGGATGAGAAGAACTCACCTCGGAAAGTAATTCTTCTCCTTCGACAATTTAGAGGAGATTGGCTTTCTGGAGTTAAACGACTTTTCCGTGCGCCGGCGAAAGGAGCCACCCCTCGAGCCACCCTGATGTAACCTGAACCTGAAACGACTTAATTGTTAAATTAACTTGCAATTGATTCCATTCATATCCAACATTGTGTGGTTTATTTTGAAACTTTATTTCACAAAAAGAAGACACTTTTTCGACTTTGGTTACTTTTTTGTCTCATAAATCGGTTTATTTTTCTTTAATGGAATTCAAACAATATAATGGGTAAAAAGAAGAAATCATTTGTAAAGTTGTGAAATTATTTAGTGCAGTGTGCGGGGATGCCAAAAGTTTCGAACTGATGTTCATGGGTGTCGGTCGGTCCAAGAAGCAAAAACGCTGCCTTTCTGGGGACGATAATTGCTACCCTCGTCGTCAATCATCGATGTACAAGTTTATACTGTCCTTAATACTTGAACCTTATATACTTATTTTCATGAACTAAAGTCTAAAATATATAATTATGTGGTTAAAGCTAAAACGTAGCTCACTCTGAAATATTTCAGTAAGAAATGGTTACCATAAGGATCGTCTGAGACGATGCAAGTATTGTCACGCCCGTTATTCAGGCCATTACATGAAGCCTAATAAATAACGTAGTATGGTACATATTCATATTTCAAGAATTCTTTGTTTGTTTTACTGGAAGAATACCTGAAAAAATATTGTTTTCAAACGCAAGGATTTATTCCCCAAGGAATTTTATATTCGTTCAGGTCCTCACCAAAGGGGATGGTTTAAAAAATATCCCGCGGTGAAGTTTATTAAATTACATCCTCTGACAGTTGCTTTTTATGCTGACTTTATGCTTCGCCCGAAATGAGGGTTGAATCGAAGGATGCGGTGGTTGTGAAATGCTCAGCCATAGATAAACTCATACATAATTACCAACAGGATTTATTACAGTCCATGCACTCAGTTTTATGAAGCGATGTATGGACATAACGAATCGGTGGAAAACACTATGCCAAAGATCACTTGCTTACCTGACGGTATATACGGTCACACAGGTTAAACAAGATGTTGTGGGGGGTGGATTTTCAGAAAATACCAGAAGGGATTCCTTATAAATCCACCGTAGGTATACATTATAGCACAGATGTCATAAATAGGCGTATATCACTTGAAGGCTTTGGGGTAGTTTGTCTAAATGTTGATAATACTTCGACAAATTGCCATAGTCAACCATGAGTGAGCGGGTGAGCTGAAAATATCTACATTGATATAGGTTAAAAAGGCTAATAGCAGTCGCAAGACGACAATTTCAACAAGGTCCCATCGGAGCCATATTCCATTTATGGCATCCAACCCTTATATTGGATTTGGATAAAACGTTTCCATGAAGATATTTTAAATACCTATGTATAGTAAAGTATATTATATGTTGTACCCCACTTTGGGGTTCTCAAAAATGGCTTCCATTCTACAGTATAACATTCATGTTCTGATATAATGTAGATATGTCAAAATTTCAACACATTTCTTTACCCTTTTCGCCCACCTTTCAAAATATGTAGGTACCTTCTATGAGCACAACAATGTGCTGTCTGTAACATTGAAAACTTTGAACCGATGATGTTTAAGCAGAAAATCTAGTAACTATATCTATCGGTATCTTATCGGGTCTTCTTTTTTAATGTAGCGTCTTATCACCAGCATTCAAAAACATGAGGCAGGGGCACTTCAGTATCTTATTTGTATATCGGTAGCGTTGAAATGAACAACAACAACAAGAAAAAAAAAGAAGAACACCTCTCGATCTTCTATTTGGAAAAAAAATCTCTTGTCCTATTTGGAATTGGTTTTAACTGTTTGTTTTAGGAAGGCTTCTAACAAGAATATCCACTTGTTGCAGAGATTTTTTTAATGATCAACAAGCCAGTTCCTCCCTCGATTTTGATAGTAACAAACAATATTTTTGAAAATGATTTTTCTATGATATAGCTACAACAATGGTTACTTTGGGAGTGGTGAGTAAATATTCATTATCGGACATCTAATCATTTGGGATGGGAATTTTACACACGTGCATTTATCGTATATTTATAGATTCATGTGGATAGCAGTTTAAACGATTATAGCCACATAACAGGTGACTGCTGGCAATAATGGGGAATTATTAAATTAAATTTATTTTTGCAATATCTAGTAGGTATATGCTAAAAAAAGAATAACGCTTTTTTTATTTGTTATCTTTTTGATAAATATTGGCTTTACAAGTTATTTCTGTAGATAGCAATTTAAGGGGCTATACCATATATGCGGTCTTGATATAAATAGAGAGATACAGCACAATGGGAAACCACCTAATGCAAATGATGGAATAAGCAATGAGGCCTATGCCTAGTCGTTGGCTGCGAATAATCCTAAAGAAAACAAAAATGTTACAGGCGCGACTTCGAGGAAGTCGGATGTGGTCGACTTTGTAAGGGAGCGATCAAAAAAAAATGTAACCAAATTTCTATTATGGGACAGTAACATCACGCATGCACAAGTTGAGAGAGAGAGAGAGAGAGAGAGAGAGAGAGAGAGAGAGAGATAGAGAGAGAGAGAGAGACAGAGAGACAGAGATAGAGAGAGAGAGAGATGTTTTTCTTCAGTCAATGCTAAAGCTAAGTAGGTACACACGATTGTTAGATCTTACAACATTGTCAAAATTGTCAGTGAAAAACATGTCCCAAATGTCGTACAACTGTTTGAACTTACAATTTTTTCTGACAATATTGTCAGCCAAATGTCAGCCCTACATCTGACAATAAAATTGTCAGGTTGCTAACAATCGTCTAAAAAAGTCGGAACACACAATTTTTATTATTGGCCCCGTTCCATTGACTGCTAGTCATCCAGCACATAATATCCCTGATGAAGGAGCTAGAGATCTAGCTGCAGCGGGAAAGTGCCATTAGAATGAATTTGAATTCGTATTCATTAGAGCTAAACATGTATTTTGTGCCATCATTCCGCATATTTGTTAATACACTATAATTTAAATAAACAAAAAATACAATGGGCCATACCAATAATCATTCTTAATCTTCAACTTAAATATTTTGACGGTCACAATGGAACATTTTATATGGAAATTTTCACCATTGTGACTTCGTAAAAGTTAACCTGGAGACACTTAACGAAAGTAAGAAAAATAGACCAATGTGCTACCACATTTAAAATCCAACTCGCGCGCATATTGGTGTCTTTATGTGTGAAGTCACCAAAGGTAGCAGATCATCGAATTGTGTTGAGCTCATTCGCAAAAAATTGCGATAAACTTCCAGCTTCTCAGCTCGCAATTTTTAGTAGAATCATTCCTGGTGACGACGGGCCACCCAATCCTTCTTCCAAACACTACGCCGTTATTGTGGCAATTTATCATCCTCGCTGTCTTTAAACTTTAAATTTGCCTGACAATGTCTGACAACGGATAAACAAATTTTTCATATGCAAAGATCTGACCATCGTCTGAACACAAAATTTTAAACTGACAAAGTTGTCAGAAAAGTCTTTCTCAGACCATTCTGACAATGAAATTGTAAGACTTTGGGACAAAGGTAGGTAACCGACTTTTCAAGACATCAACTCTAGCCAAGTACGCAACCTTCGGTGCGCGATTGTACTCGCACTTGGCCGGTTTTTTTGTGTATGTATTGTAGGTACATACAAAAAGTTTCGGATTTACCCAAAGAAAAAGCTGTAGAAATAATAAGAAAAATATAAGCAGGAATTGGAAATATTTTTTTATTTTATTATCCGTTTCTTTCATCACTGTCAGGTGTCAGTTTCTCTATAAAGGATTGGCGAAAAATAAAAACAAATGTCGATTAATGAAAAAAAGAGTTGGCGACGCATCATAATCTGATGAAAATTTTAATTATGGAAAAGGCTTTTCTCACTCTACTACCTATTGTGAATGTAAAGAGGTAAATTTTAAAAATTATTTCACTAATAAAGAGCTACGCGCTACGGTATAGAGTACAATGTTAGGCTATTGTATTTTTTAATACGACAAAGGCGCGTGGCACCTCCCATACAATAAAAAATTCAAAATCGTATGTCCCGAAACGAAACCCACTAAACCGATCGTGCTCAAAATTCCAGGCAATCTTAGGTATTGTAAAAACATTGCAAACGCTTTTTCTCGACCTATCAGCGTGTTTCTTTTTTTTCCGGATAAGGAATAGAAAAGATCGAATTTTCGAATTTTTTATCCGGAATATCCAGAATGGAATAAATAAAGAAACAGAACCTGAATGAAAAGGATAACAATCAGCTGTTTAGCTGTCAGACCAAATGAGAAAATACGTAGTTATTCAATTCTGGAAATTGTAAAAGAAAATCGAAAATATAAATAAAAAATGTAAATTTGAAATAAATGCTCACACATTTGATTGCCTGCTATTGCTGCCATTATTGTTGTTCAAGTGCATCTGTCAAACGAGAGGATATTCCTTTTATTCCATCTCCCACAAGGAATTAAAAGAATACATTTCAAAAATTCCAGAATGAATAAAGTAACGACAAAATGGTTTATCCGGAATACTCCATTGAATAAAAAAAACGCTAATTGCTTATTCGGAATGTTCCGAATATTCCGAATGAATAAAGAAACACGCTGTATATCATTTATTATGAAGTGGCTTACACGTGGGATAAGTCAAAAGTCTTTACGTCTGCTCAATCAAACCAACTCGAAAATGCGAAAGCGGGAGGAAACGGTGGCATAACTGCCATGTATTTATTTCCCGCTCCCGCTTTTGCATTTCTCGTTAGTTTAAGTAGACCTTTAAAGTTTTTCGATAGGTCGAGCTAAACGCCCAAATTTCAGAATTACTCTATATCTTGACATTTTTGACAGCTTTATCCTTGAAAGTTGGTAAAGAAAAGTTTATTTACTACTGGGAGCATTTAATAGAATGTATATGCGCGATCGGGGCAAAGGTAAGTGACACTTTCCATAAAAAAAATGGAAACTAAAGTTGTAAAACTTAGAATTGCATTGAAACTGATAGACAAGAATATACACTCCCATGCACATGAATCATGTTGTGTTTCACTTTCTCATTCTTAAATATTGGTATTTACTTTATGATTTTATTTAGTACATAGTAATAGGCAACTTTTAGGAATTGAACAAAATTGCCACAATTTTACCTTTGTATTATACATACCTATATATATATTATGGTTTTTCAGTGACCATGCTAAAAAAGTGTTCCTTTTTTTAATAGGGACACGGACAATTGCTTTACTGCGGGTCAAATTATTGAAGCTGAAGGCATTTTTTTATTTTATTTTATATATTTCGCGTGTATTTTAATCGTTTTCCAATGAAATGGAGCGAGGGAAAGTTGTAACTGCAGAAGAAAGGCCAAATATGCACTTGGCTATAAGGAGTGTAGTCTCACCTATAGCGATATTGCCAAAAAAATGGAATAAGCAAGTCAGTGCCAGTGGTTTGCAATTTTCTCAAAAAATAAATAACTATGGAAAAAACATGAAAAAGAGGACCAAAACTGCTACTGCATCTACTGAAAATAGACTGAGGCTGAGGCCCTTATTGTGATTGTCGATCAGCGATTGTCACGACAATTGTCGATTGCGTCGATCGATTTTAGCTATTCGTACGCACAAAATTTGTTCACTTCCAAGAGAAAGCGACTGTCAAATCGACAAATATCGATCGCAATCGACAATCACAGTTCTCGATCGATCGACAGTTGTCGATCAACGATTAACGATTTTGGCTCGAAATTGCATGACATGGAATAACGAGTGGCATTAAATTGTTCTTTAGGACTTAATTTTTTTAGATGACCCTGATGGTTACAATTACTATTTTCATGACGAATGCGAATATCTGTTTTTGTCATGAACGCGAACAACTACAAAGGGCTCTTCCTTACTACGATAATTTGTTTGGACCCGTGCAATGGACTTTTCAGCAGGATAACGCCCCCATTCATAGCGCACGCGTGGTAAAATAGTGGATCTGTCGTACCCAAAACGTGTCTATACTGGAATTACCACCTTATTCCCTTATCAAAAAACTTGTGTTAATCAAAAATTGGCGATTTGTTAATGGCGGGCAAAATTCGTCGACTTCAAAAATATTGCGCCCTTGGCGTACAAGTTCAATCTCTTTAACACACGGAATTCAGCAAAAGTTCTAAACCCAAATTAATCTACAATGACAAAACATACATATGACGCAGAATTGCCGAGTTGCGATCCAGAAAAAATGTATTTATGGCAAATCCAAATTGTAAGGTTCATATGGAGTTTTCCAGTTTGGTAATATAAAACCGTTTATTGAGTAGCCCTTCAAAATTTGTAAAGTACGCACTCTTATTTCATAATTTGCGATACTTGAGTGGCGTTAAAGGATACTGGATACACCAACACCAGTCATGTACCTACTTGACTCTGTACCGCATAACAGCGAGCAAAGGAAACGATTAACTTGTATTCAATTTTGGCAAATACCCCTTGAACCAATACTTATATAGGGTTGGGGAGGAAAATTAAAAACATATTTGATAAATATTTGTGTACCATGAATGCACCCTCCGGTTCCATTGTCGTTTTTTCGGCTCTTGTTACATGCTCGATACATCGAAATGGAACAATGGATGAATGTAGTTCACACGAGTGTCGTATGTTTCACTTTCCGGATTATATTTTGAGAGAAAACATGACGCGGGCGGTTACTGATGGCAAAAAGTATGACACGTGCCTATTAATATACACAAAAAGTGGCAAACGGCCGACGCTGTCTAAAACTTGGGCGTGTGCAATTACATTCCAAAGAAAAACATCAGGGGTAGAATGCCTTTTGTAGTAGATTATCCTCCTCACAGGAAGGATACACACTTTTTCTTTTTTATTTAATCATGATTACTAGTTCCTGGCAAATGGTGGTTATATGCACTTATAGTTGTCAGCGGGTCCTTAGAGTGTTATATGCATACACTTACAACCGCGTCACACTTGTTTTCCACCTACATAAATTATTGCACTGAAAGGAGTGCTTTTAGCTTTTGTATTTCTCTAAAGGAAGTAGATAACTGTATTGTGAGAATATACGACTACATAGTGCTATACTTGTAAGTAAGTAATATCATTTGACTCACTTGTGTAAATTTAATTTTGTAAGTACATATAAGCGATCGAATATTCTTTTGGAAAATTGTATGTCATAGATTTTAGTGGAAAGTTAACGTCACTCTTAATGCAATACACAAGGAAGGAGGTATTTTGTACAGAAATTCCATATACAAAAGTGTGTTAATTTTATTATTTACTTTAATATAAAAATATCGAGCAGACTACTTTAATTTCGATTTTAGGAATTCGCCAACGACAACAATAAGTGGACGAAGGATCAATATTTTTGGAGTAATTCGTAAATCGGATTAGGAATATCCATATTATTTCAATGGACAAAAAACATGCGTGAGAACACGAACACCTTTAATTGTAATAAAATTCGTTAGAAGCACAGGAGTGTCAAAAGAGACTTTTATCATTCACGCGCATATTTAGCACAATTGGGGAAGATTATAACTCCAAGCGTTGTCAAGTTATTTATAACGTCTTTATTTCATCAGAAATGTGGTCACATTTTTTTTCTAAACGTTCACCACTTTAACGTTCATTTTAGAAGCATGATCTGCTTGTTGAGTAGGTACATTGCGCACGCATGACAGCTTGATCATCGTTTACACAAGACATCTCTACGACTACGGGTTTCTTTTAGATGCTTAATGATTTAGCGCTAGAGAGGTTGAAATTAATTTGCGATACCCCTCTAAAAGCACAGATATGTGAATACAAGCTGAGCTTACTGAAGATTCACTAAAGGGTTATACAATAAGGATTGGTAGACTTTGGATTGGACTAAAACAAGCTGTGTGGGAGGTATAAATAAAATGGGATAAAGGGATGGCATTGGTTATGGTGGGTTTAAGGGCATCAGGCGATTGCGATTTATTCGCATTGAGCTGTGACTTCAGGCAACCCCACAGAAATAGTCTAGCGCGGTTAAATCGCACGATATTGATGGCCAATTCACGTCGCCTCTGCTAGAAATAACCATACCCTCAAATCGTTTTTGCAGAATGTCAATCGTGGGGATTATTTTTCGGCCAAAATTGGGGTCTTCTATGGTCATGGTCATTATCATTAACCTTGAGCTCCTAGGTCAGTTGGATCTTCACCGGGTATAGGCCCAAGTCCCGAAGCAACATTCGCGAATTTGATGTCTCAAAAAGCCGTCTCCTTGCTACACAGCAAGGAATTGCTCTCCTGTACACTTTCACGGACTGCGACAATTTCCTCGGCCGATTCGGCGTTTCTTTTTAGTCGGGTTGATTTCTTAGGCTTACCGAACCAGTTGTCTCGAATTTGGCCATCAAACGTTGGCGAGTCGACTTTGAAGAGCTACCACGTCTGTCGTAAAATGGGCGCAACTTTTGCACTGATCATTGATCAAAATTAATTTTAAATCATTTAGCATAGTGGTTTGGCATCAGTGACTCAACAGTAAACCCACCCCCAGATTAGACAGACGCCACCAAAACACAATGGCCGCCACAGTCTGCCAACATCGACCCAACCCGAATTTTTTTTTAAATCGAGCTTAAAGCTGATGGAGCGTCGTATTCGTACCGCCTTGCGACGCTCGCGCCTAGGATATCTCCCCGACGCGCCAGCGAGGCACGACTCACAGTTAGGGAACCCCTGATCTAGCGAATTTTACGAGCAAAGAAAACGAAAAGATCATCGGAATCTCAGAACGTAAAGGCAAGCACGCGGGATAAAGTAGTTTCAGACAATGACAGTCTCAAATGACTGTTTCAAAACGCAGTGGTTAGTGTGCTGGACTACTGTGCGAGGGATCCCAGGTTCAATCCCCGGAAAAACACATATTACATCTTAAGGTTTTTTTTTCTACTGCGCCACCTATCGCGAACGTTTGGCAAACACTCGAGAGTATGACTGTCCTGAAAATGCTTCTCAATTCAGCCGTTCAGACTCGGCATAAAATTGTAGGTCCCTTCCATTCGTTCCAAAAATAGAAACTCACACAAACGAATGGTTGCGAGAAGCTAGGCCTAGGGTGTCTACCGCCTGTTGCGCCGCCTATTTATTTATTATATTTATTTTATTTCATTTTGACAGCACAAAATAATTTAAAGAATTTAAAGATATTAAAACAAATATTTTCAGCTGCAAAGACAAATGAAAAACAGCATTGGAGTTCACTCACTTTTGACGCTCACTGTATATAAGACCTTAGATCATATACCGTTTCAATAGCGGATCCTTGGCCGAGAGAAAAATTCTGTGTATGATATTTGGTCCATTTTGCCTTGACGGGTTATGAATGAGACGATTCAGCAAAGAGCTATAGACGAGCGTACACCTAGATCAACCTAATCGAAAACTGCGCAAATTTCTTTGAGTATGAATTGGCAAAACTGTCAGTCGCCTGAAAATTGGCAGATGATTTGAAATTTGATTTGAAACGCGTGTAACGTTGCATTTGTCTTTTGATTTCCTGCAATATGAGAAACAAATTATTATGAAAATGGTGTCAGAAGGCGGGAAAATAATGTAGCATTCATTCTCTTCTCGAATGCGTGTAGTTTAGTCAGTAAAAACTCTTCCTCATAATTATTCATACTCACATGCAATTTGTGGAAAAACAAAATGCGCATTTTTCATAGTTACTATAAAAGCATTCCCTAACGTTTTCGTAAGTTTTTCTCTTTGAGAGAGACATCATCCCCACCACTGCCATTTTGACAGTATTTTCCATTTTTACTACAAAAGTAAAGGAACAGACCTCAAACCTTTAAGAAAGCCTTTAAATGTATGAAAGAGCTGTACAAAAAAACCTCCCGCATTTTTGGTGGGGTGGTATTGAACATCTATATCAGAAAAGTAAAGTAAACTAGAATCTTCCGCACGCAATTACAACAATTGATACAACTTCGAATGTGTCAAGCAGAGTGTACTTAAGCTATGAGTACACGACATGCCAAACACGACATATGCATGCCAATCTGACGTCACGATAATTACTCGACATATTAGGCGTATTTTTTTAAGAATCTATAGCTAGCTCACTTTTACTTTTACATGCAAAACTTTTATACTCACTTTTGGTTTTGTTATACTCACTTCGCAAAAAAATACGCCAATTGTAGATATGCCACGTTTTATTATATTGTGGCATGTGCGAAAAGTATGATGAGTATAGGTACACAGCATGCACGTTTTGTCTCAAAGTTGGCATATTCGTATATCGACGGTGACTGACAAAAAATTTACTCATTGAAGATTTCTTAGACGCTGTTTAATGGGAGATGGTAATTTCGCACCCTGGGTGCGAAATTCCACCTATACATGTAAATTCGCACCAGGTGCGAAATTACTCTGATACATGGTAATTTTGCACCTGGTGCGAAAGTACATTTATATGTGGAAATTCGCACCAGGGTATTAGCTATGTATATACTTTATTAGCTATGTTTTTTTATGTCTCATTCTCATAAGTTCGACATAATTCGCCATAGTGTCCCTAACTTGACTTGAAAGTAAAAGAAGAGCTAGAAGATATTCTGCAAGTATGTTAATAACAAACCAATTAAAAGATGATTTTATTTCTAATCTAAAGCAAAGAAAAACATATAGGAATACAATCCATTAAAAACGATAAAAAGAACAAAGTAGGTATAATAAATAAAATGGAATTATATGAAACGCGAACGATTTGACTAGTCTAAAATGGTTCAAAAAGAATTCACTGGTTTTAATTCGGTCCTTCCTTCTTTATTTTTTATCTGGTCTATTATTTTTCTGCAAGTTTTGCATTGAGACAAGCCTTTTTTTTTCGCACCGGTGCGAAATTACCTTACCCCTGTTTAATCCATTGACATCGTAGCCATCCTTTGATGGATTTTGTTACTTTATGGCTTGATAGAAAGAAGAACCAGATACTGCATTTATTTCGAAATGTCAATGTCAAATTGACGTCAGACTGGCATGCGTATGTCGTGTTCTCATAGCTTTAGTTGTTGTAATTGTAATAAAAAAAATATGTTTTTTCACTTATTTTCATTTTGGTTAGGTACCAAACCATAGATTTGCGAAAAATCGTTTCAGTTTTCCAGTATGTCATTTCAGTTAGAATTAGTCCTTCGTTGAAATTGTTTATTTTTTGTGTACCTAGATACGTTTACTTTCGGTATTTTATTAATTTATGTATTTTTTTTTATTAATTTAACTGAATATGAGTATTTTCAGCACAAACATGTCACAGCAGCCACAGCAATGCACAACATTTTTTTCCACACTGCGTTCATCTGTCAGTTGAAAATGCGTCGGCAAAGTGCATACGAAGCAACGCAGTCTATTTTCGGTTTATTGTTTTGTTATTGACTGCTATTTCAAAGGTGGTAAAAGCTTGAACAAACAACATTTTAGAATATCCTTCTTTCTCGGGTTAACTAAACCATGGTTTCTCTAGTTAAAATTTGACAGAACAAATTGATTCGATTGTTTAGCGGGAATAACCGTTGATTAGTGTTAACCAAAAACGAACAAATCGGCTGTTCTTTCAAAGAAAAAATTAGATGAGTAGGTAATGGGATTGTGCTGTTTGTATTTTTCCCTTTAAGGTTTAAAGCTGATAATTTTATTCATGGTTTTTTTTAACCCCTAAATCCAATAACATAAATAATATTCACATCTACCTAGTTTTATAGGTAGGTATGTGGATTGGTTTCAATGAAAATGCTTCCATTTAGCTATCCAACTTTTTGGTGAAGCCCAACAACGTGATGTGATGCTTCAAATCTAATTAGCAAAGGGTTTAAGACGTCCATTTAAAAATCAACATTTATCTTACCTGTAAGTGCCTTATTCCGAGCAATAAGGGTGAGCAGAACTTCGGGACTTGACGCATCATCATATTTGCTGTTTTGTTGCTGCAGGTTTGCTAGAGATTGCAGTGGTAACGGATTGCAGACAGACAAATCTTGTTGTTGTATTGTCGGCGACGTCTGCTGTGCGGATTTCTCAACATGATAGTGAAGGTAGTGATGATGATCTTGGGGCACAAGTGGTTGGGATATTTCTGTTGGTGGTTGTTGCGGCGAACTATGCTGATTTGTATCCATTATGGTTACGCTATTCACAAGAATTGTTAACACAGAGGATTGCTCCTTAAAAGAAGGTAAACATTGCAGTAACTGCATTGTGGTGGATGGCTGTATACATAAGGGATATTCGCGTGACAGACATGTTACTACGGACAACTTACACTAGGTATGGCACACAGATCGAGCTAAACACGCACAAAAAAATTACCGTCAATATTTACAAAAAAAAAAATGCACAGTCACAATTTGTGCTATACCGCAGGTCCACCTTCCTGCGTCATAATGCGCGTACTTTTGTCTGTATGTTTAAAATATTTGATTTATTTATCGTATACACACAGAGAGAGATAGGTACCTAAACTTATTTTCAGATTCCGATTTAAATCAATTGATTGCGCGATAATTGATTTTTAATAAAAATTACTCGGCGCAATAAAACTTAAGCCGCACAATAATATTCAAAACTCATATCGTAGCGACGACGAGTACGAAACAGTTTTTGAAGGCGCGATCTCCACGCTGTTGTACGGCATACAAAGAAAGCGGCCTCTCAAACGCTTATTATTAAGCAATATAGTATACGAAGTTACGTTGCTTCTTATCACCTTGAAAGTGTATATTTACTTTCTATATCAGCTGAAGTAGCAGGTACTGCTCCTTAAAGGTAGTAGAACGGAGAGGGAGCACGTTTGCATTGTCGAACTCATTGATAAGACAGTTGGGTACCTACGTACTATAAGCAGTGGATCGGTTGAATTCAGACTTTTGCTGTGATTACACCTGCAATTGTGCGAGTGTCGCAATTTTTTGTTCTGTTTTTACAGAATGCTAAGGCTATCTATGAAGGTACACAAACAGTGGGGTTTTTTTTCAGTCAATTGGTAGATACAATTGGAAACAGGCGGAAACATCTGTGGATCAGAGTTCAGAGGCAACCTGGTTAGATAGGTGGTCTTTCAGCACTTGGATTAAATTAGGTATAAAAGTGCAAAAAAATCGTCTTCAGGGAGTCCCAATTATAATTCAATATTGGCGATTCTTACTTTGTTTGAAGGAAATAGTTCCTTGCGAAACTGTCAAAACAGCTTTCTGAATCGGGTTGCTGTCAGTTTAAATTTCAACCCAGACGGTGAAGAACATTATGTGCGAAATAAAAAAAACAACTAATATTGCAAAGATTGAGATAAAGAATCGATGAGCTTTATTGGCTGGCACTATATGTACCACACAACAAGTAAAGCAGTCGATCTTTAGCTTAAATTAGTTCAATATTAGTATTGAACCGTTTTGGTTACATGTGTCGGCTTACATCGGTAGAGTTGCGATTTAATATAGTTGAATATCATGCACTTAAGGACAATATTGGTTTGGTCGAGCTCAAAACCATCCAAAATGTACCTACTGCAACATTTTGTGGACATCAGGATGGGTGATTTCCAAGTTAATCCGACGCGTTACTATTTTTAATAAAGCAGCAAGCTTTGAAAATATTATTCGGAATTTATTTTCTATTTACAAATATGTATTATAAAAAAAACTATTTAAAGAACTTCAAGGAAATTAAGTTTACGCAAAAAACGTCAGACTGTAGTTGTGTTTTTATGAAACCTCCCCAGCCAGTAGTTGCCAGTAGCTGGCAGTTGAGGCACATTTCACATGCTAATTAAAACAACAACCTGCTGGTAACTGCTGGCAACAACTCTTGATTTTCTCCCCAGCCGGAGAGCTGCTGGCTGGCAGCTGGCTAAATTCAATTCACAATGAACAAATAGGAGGCGCTGAAAGCAACAAGTGGCTTAGAATTTCCGTACAATTTGCTTAAATTATAATTGCGTTCTTATCTAATGCACACAACATTCCAGAGAAAAATGTCAGAATTTATCTAATATTTCTACCAAATGCATAATTTTATACGAAATGCTGGTATGCTTTTAGGCTTATTGCCTAAATTCATTCGGCTGACTTCATCTTGCTGGCAATTGTGCTGGCAATACTGTCCAAATGACCGGATGGCTGGCGAGGTTTCAAAAAAACATGCCTTATATAGATGACAGAATCTTGGCTAGCAGTCATGTTAGCCGGTGATTTCAATGGCCTTACCATTGTCTGAGGTATGTTCAGATTTTGTAAATAATTGCTAGATTAGGGATGATGGATGAATGTGATTATTTATTAATGTCAGATAATCAATACCAATAATAATAGCTTACAGGAAGTTCGTCCAAAGTGGCACACAGGAGTTTTGCTTTTTAGAGTATAGGTACATACTATCTCATTCGTTCACACTACTTTTTTGTTATCTGTCCGATGCTACCGCCCTCTAGAAAAAAATATTAGTAATACCATTTCCCGTGTACCTATAGGTATTTCCCATATAAATTAAGTACGCAGCTCGAGCTGAAACCAATTTTGACATGGATACCTACCTATACGTTGTGGATATAGGTGTCACTGAAACCAGCTGTTCGTTAAAAATAAGTTTCTTTAAACATGCATCGACTAGAAAAAATGTTTTATTTTCATTGCGCTTTCTTTTTTCCTTGTCCGCTATTTATTGTAGGTATACTCATTTCAAAAGCTCATCCTTATTTACTTCTCCGCAACATAAGAATACAACAGAAAAAATAACAACACGATCTGTCAAAATTGAGAAAATGCCCGAACCATTAATGGGCGCGCTAGATTTTGACAGATATATGATATACAGTCTGAAATTAAAATTTGATTTTTTAGCTGAATTTAAATTCGCTTTAATTTAGCTCAGCTAAATTTTGGAGACAATTTTGTATGGGAGCTAAAATTTAGCTCGAGCAACGTACTCTGCTTAGCATAAGCTGTAACTCTCTAAAAGAGGGATAGAGATAGTCGAAAGCAATATCGTTTGGATTTCATTAGGCGCCATATGAGTTGAGAGAAACAGTGGCAGTTTTTGATCTTCTAAGACGAAAGGAAATTCAATAATTTTTATTTCCATGACCTTAGAAAAAAAAAAACGGTTTTTGGACCACCATTGAAAACTTTTTCAAGTGTAATCGATACACCGTAACAAAAAAACTGTAATGAAAGTAGTATGTTTATCTTCTTCTTGCAAACCGGTAGGCAATAAGACATGCTTTGAAAATGCAACAACTAAAAGCTTTGCCTCGGACTTCTTTATAAGAACAAATCAACCATGTTCTGCCATGCCTGGCGAGTTCGTCGACCTTGCAATTTCCTGGAATGTCCCTATGGCCCGGCGGCCGGCACCCGTTATAAGGTGAATTTTGAATTGTTCCGCCACATCGTTAAAAGATAATCGGAATTTGAGGACGGTTGAGGATTTAGTCGTGGCTTGACTATTGGTATAAATTACGATATCCTTTACATTATACCGTATACGACAGGGCCGCCTTGATTTCCGCCTGGAACACGCTACAGTGATTAGGAAGACGGAATGAGATCTTACAATTTAAATCTTGGGAGAAAACGCGCCCTCTACTCCTGTGTCCGTTTTAGACCTATCTGGTATAAAAGCGAACGGATCCCCTGTGAGACTTGCATCACTCTCTCAGTCAGTCCTGTAGGGTAGGGTATGCAGGTTTTAAAATTATTGTTGAATTGAAACAAGAATATAAGTATCTTTTGGAATGCATTCTACCTTATCTAGTAGAATAGACGAGTGACCAGTTTGTCAACTGGTCCACAGACGGATTGCTTTCATACGAATGGCTGCATTTGGTGTCATTTGAAGAACAAAGCTCTTATTTATTTTTAAGACACTGAACCTATTCTGCTGACAGGCAGTGTATATTCTGAATCACGATCAAATTCTGAATCGATTTAACCATGCCCATCTGCCCATTTTAAGACAAAATTTAAATAACTTGTTAACATATATATTAAAGTATTGCTGGGCGCTCTTAAAGTATTGTAGCGTTTCCCTATACTAATATTAAAAAAAAACTGCAGTCACTATACGCGACTTAAATTGTGAGAAGTCACTTTAAAAACTTTATCAATTATGGAAAACTTTATGTTAAATATTTTGAACATTTACAATATTCATATTTTATAGTTTGAACAATTTGTATTTGAGTTTGTATACAAATCAATGTAAAGGGTGTTCTATTATTCACGCAAAATGTAATTTTGATAGAAAATATAGATTTAAGTTCACATTTTTTATTGATTCATATAGATATATAATATAGCGTACTCTTTATTGAAATTTTCTATGACCGTTTCGCATAAATGTGGCTGAATTTCAATAATACTCCTTCCAATTTCCTCTTTCAATGCGTTGGAGGTTGTGAGCTTGTTTGCATAGAACTTTAACTTCAAAAAAACCCAAAAGAAAAAAGTCCAATGGCGGTAAATCGCAAGATCTGGATGGCCAATTCTGATTGCAAAAACGGCCGATTACACAATTAGGAAATGACTCATGCAGTAATTGAATTCTCTCTCTGGCTGTATGGCATGTGGCACTTGTGGTGACATCCATATCTTGTAATTTAGGCACTAAAAACTGCGTTATAATGTCCGATAACGAACACCATTAATTGTTACTGAATGACCATCCGCATTTTCGAAGAAGAATGGTCCGATCATGCCTCCAGCCCAAAATCCACACCAAACAGTCACGAGTTGTGGATGCATTACTCGTGGGTTTTCTGAACCCCAAATGTGATAATTTTGACGATTAACCAAGCCATCAAGATGAAAATAAGCTTCATAACTGAAGATGATTTTGTTTGAAAATTGCGGACTGTAGCGCTGACAAACCTTCATTATTTTTAAAATATTGCTCAACAATAAAAATGCGTTGTTTCTTTCGTAAAACGCTCAACTGTCAGCTGTCACATTGTTACCTTTTTTTTTTGCGTTGGCATCACTATCACTATACTATTTAATGGCGCAAAATTCAAATTTTGCTTGAATTATGGGACGCCCTTTAGAGAGATACAATTCCTTCCTGGGGGTTACCCAGTTTCAAGTGGAAGTTTAAATTACACTCTTAGTTTAAACTTCAGTTCAGCAGTTATTTCGGTTTCACAGCTTATTGCTTGTTGCCTCAGTGTGAGAGCCGACTTAGATTTAGTTCAACTGCGTTAAATTGAGCTGAAGTTCAGATTACATTGTGAAACCGGACGAATTAAACTTCAAATTTAAACTCATGTTCATTTTCAGCTGAACTTCAGTTTAAACTTCCACAGTGAAACTGGGGGTAAGGGTAGGTATATTTTCGCGCTTTGCAGGCAATATAATATCCACTAGTATAAACATTGACACAAAGCTTAATTTTTCAACGCTGAAGTTTACGCACAAATTATGATGTCTTTAAAGTTTCGTCAAGATATAAAAGAAGAAATATCTATCGACATAAAATGAACCCATTTGAAAAACACTCATACAGTGCGGTTCACTTGTTTAGACGCAAAAGAGTTAAGTTTGAAATTACATATATTATTGTTTTATAGTGTATGAATGTACCTTTCTGCCAAATAAGTTTTTTTTGCTCTTTGCTCCACATAATACGAAAAGAAAAAAACAAGAAATGAAACGTAACTCTTGTGCGTCTAAACAAGTGAACCGCACTGTATTTCTACTATGGATTTACTCAAATTTCATCAAATTTCATCTGTAAATGCACATGTCTAAATGTTGTGTTTGCATAGCTATCACTCTAGATTAGTGGTCCGTTCGTTTGGGGTTTTACATAACCAAGTAAAAGTGTTTTACGAGGACCATTGGTGTATAATAAATTCATACAAAGAACCCGAATAACTTATAACACCCGAGTTCGATTGGAGGTTTCTGCGTCCCCGGCAGTAATACTATACCGGCACAAAATATCATAACCAAGCCGTGCTTTCTAAATTATTTAGTAATGAATATTTTCGAATCGATAATACCTACTTATTGCTGATTGAAAAGTATGAGCCAATAAACGCTTGATAACCAAAAACTTTCCCTATTCCAAATGATAATGGCATTTTACGAAGGTAGATACATTATGCCCTGTATACCTACACCTTTGAACTTTTAACACTTCGACTTAGCCTAAGATCACATTCGTTGTATCTACATATTGGCCGCTAATATAAAGTTGCATGCAAAGTGCATAATATCGCACACGCCTCTTTTCAGTCTCAGGGTATTTCGGTATTTCTGTAACTTGCCGACGGGTGTTATAAAACCTGGCCAATCTATATCGACTTTCCGCTTTTGGACTGCTAACTATTTGCAAGCTACATCTATATACAGGATATGTATTGAACACTTCACTCCTTTCCCTTAATACCGACTTTACAAATATTTTACATTGTTCTGACCTCAAAAACATTCATCGGATATTGAAAATATAAAAAAAAGACATGAGAGGTTATGTATAACTAAAATAAATACCGAACAGACTAGGTATAGGTACGTGAAAGGTACATCTACTCTTTTACTAAACTTTTTTTTTTAATAAGTATGTCCGGTGTTATAGTACTGCATTTTTGTGCGAGCACAGTGGAGTGGAATAAATGTATATGTGCCACGGTAGTAAGGAGCTGAAATACATGACGTGTTGGGACAACTGGAAACCCAAGTTGGAAAGGATGGTATGCGCAAGTCGACAATATGAATTCCAATCGGTATGATAGATTCCATTCCAACTGTGTTGGCGTAATCTAAGCTCCACCCATAATATTTTGGTATTGACATAGCACACAGGTTGATATCTCTTTACATAGTACCGCAAGTTTATATGTCACCCTATTTAATCAGTCTAATATGAGCGCAATCGCAGTATGAAGTAGGTATGTGTAGTGTATATAATAATATTCGGCTGTTATGAAGTAATCACCCCTCAAAGCATTTCTTTCGATTGATGTTGCAGTCAGCATAATACTAGTACGAAATATGTTCTCTTTTATTTGGTATACACATATCTTCGATATTTTAGAAATTGTCTGACTTGAAAGGGCAGCCCGATAACTTCTTTTCGAGGAGTACATACAACATACCCCACCTACACAGTTGTTGTCATATTCTAGCTTGTGTCTATAATAATTTCAGAGGCAAGCTGTATGCTCTACAAGCGAAGGGAAGCGAAATAAAAAAGTGACATCTGACTTAAAGCATATTTGTTGGCTTTAAGTATGCTTTTGAAATGGACCTTGCGAAAACTGAGTTTCAGTGATAGTTCACACAGGTTCGCTGTAAGGGTCTTCAATATTTTATGTTTTCATAAGTCTTGTTTGCAAGAGGAATGCAATTTTTTGAGCTGGATTAAATTTGTGTAAGGACTTATAGTGGGTTAAGTAAATGAAAAATAATAAGTGAAGAGGTGATACGAATACGGGAGGAATTTGCACAACAGTGTTCTAAGAGGTTTGAACACAATTCCACAGTTAGGTACCTACATTGGACGCAGTGGCAGTGGCTCAGTAGTTAGTGCCCTGAACTACTGTGCGAGGGGTCCCAGGAAAAACATCTTATCTCCAGTTTCACAGTGGAAATTTAAACAAAAGTTCAACTGAACCTGAACTCGAGTTTAAATTTGAAGTTCAACTCGTCCGGTTGCACAATTTATTCTGAACCTCAGTTCAATTGAACTCAGTTTAACTTAATTTAATTAATAGAATTTGGCAGTATTGTACAATACTTGACTTTTTTACGACTTTTCGAAGATCGTTTCTTGTCCTTTCTTTCAAAGAACACGCAAAACAACGTCAAATATTTGTGTTTTTGACAATCGGGAGCTTTGAAACTCAAATGTCGCTGTGTCAAGTGATCTGAGGTTCTAACGACAGACTACTGTCGTTTAACCTTAACTACAGAATAAAATATGTTCAAGGTTAAACCGAAACCGAATTAATTGTTGAACTACACTTTTAGTTTAAACTTCCACTGTGAAACTGGGGGTTAAGGTTTTTTCCACTGCGCCACATCTCGCAAACGTCTGACAAAAACATCCGAGAGTAAAACTGAAATTGAAGAATTGTGGTTGTTAAAAAGCAGTCATTAACCGCGTTCAATAGGTATGCCTAGAACTTAACTGAGTATAATTGCAGGCATTTTCAGACATGCCAAAATGTATACCTTGTCTGAATTTGCAGTCATTTGAGGGTTCCAGACATAAATCCTTGGCTAACTTTCCGGTGATCACACGCTAAACTTGGCTAGATTTAAACTTAAAAGGTGTTCCATTTTCCATATTCCTGAATTAAGAATATCAGCGCAGATGGAAATGGAAGAATTATATTGTCATTTGCCCTCATGTGCTTTTCAACCTGCTTCCCTCTCCCTCTCTCTCTCTCTCTCTCTCTCTCTCTGGCAGTCAACCGACATAGTAATTTTCTTTCTAGTAGTATATAAGATTTGATGAAAGTATGCATAAGAAATCACTGAATTAAAGTCGAGCTCTGTCTTTATTTAGAAGCATAGAAGTTCTAAGGATACATAACAAATTGCAAATCGACCGACGAATCAGAAACTGGTGACTCGTTATAGGCCTACTGTCCATAGCTGCGCTTCATACGCATGCTTTCGTCATTTGCCAGCTTGTTGTACGCTTGTTTGCAGCTTTCTTGCAGCTTACATATAAACAAACGAAGACCTTTGAATTATTCCATTCAAGAATGGCATCTTACAGAGATGGAGGAAGTACTTATCTGACTTGCTTAATTGTAAGCTGCGGAGCGTGGATGTGGACTGAGTATGACAAATCCTTTGTTTTTATTAATGCGAAAATTCGTGCGACGGTAAATGAAGTGAGATTTGAGATCGAACCGGTTCATCAGTTGAATTTCGGCTAGAAAAGTTTAAAGCCCTAGATGAAAGAGGAGTTTAAGGCTTCTTTCCCGCCATTAAAGTGCCAGGGGGTGGTTTAAAAGGCATTGCCACAATTATAGGCGTCAATATTGTAGGATTAGCGGTGCGCTTAAGTATATTTGCTGAAGGCAAAAGAGCAAGTCCCTTTGGAGTGTATTGCAAGAGTACACCGAAAATATACAAACTGTACAAGCCAAATGTACGGGTAAAAAGCGCTGAATCTGATGTTACCGTGGGCGTTGGTGTTTGTCAAGGGTGAATTCTGTCTCGTTTTATTTTCATTATTTATATGAACTAGAAACAGCGAAGCTTTGACGAACTGACTTGGTCATCTTTGGTGGGAGTGTCCAAATTGAATTTGGACTTGATAGGATTGCAGACGTCTGTATTGAAGCTAGAATGAAGTAAAACCTGAATGTTCATTTCTCTCTGAATGTTATTCGCAATCCATTGGAACATGTGGTCGAAGTTTCTGTACTTTAAAAAAAACTCACACAAACGAATGGTTGTGAGAAACTAGGCCTAGCGTTCCTATCATAACCTGTTGCGCCAATGGTATTTCTACGTGAATAATCTTTCGATAGACAATTATTTTGTGGTACATACTTCGTTAAATCAACAAAAAATATTACCACATGGTAAATTTTCTTTAAAAGATACATATTCCGAACAAACATTGTTCTCTATGTGTATGTATTGAAATGCTGATTTTTGGGGAAGAATGTTTATGTTAATTTTACATGTCAAATATTTCGACAGATACATGCTCAGCAGTAGGTTAGCATCTCGCGTTTAGATCCTTTGACAACATATATGTACATTAGGATAAGTCAGACCTTGTCTACATTGGTGGCCTGTCTCATTTGTAGAAACGAACGACATATCCCTGTCTAGCACGTACCTACATTTTTATTTTCGTACATTTTTGTAATTTCTGAATCAAAAACAAACTGTCATTTAAAACCCCAAGTTTAGTAATGTCCAGTTGCACAGTATCGATTCTCCCTCAAATTCCACTTAAGAGTCGATTTTTGTTTCATAGCGACATATTTCATTATAAAACTTAAATGCGCAATATTGGACAATTAAGTGACTTCACGTATCTTTGACAGATGGCATGCAATTCAGCTGTTTTTTCGCCTTACGAATTCATTTAAATAAAGTAATTCTTTATTCACTAAAGTTAGGGGTTATTTGTCATTAACAACCCATTTTGAAAATCTAATAAATTATTAAATATAGCAAAACAAACATTTTTCTTAGTGCTGCCAAGTTTTCTATACCATTTGGGGTGAGTATTGTGAATCGACTGTGAAACGGAATATATACATGAGTGACACTTATCTGTTCGTCTCTAATTAAACTTAAGTTACACTGAACACCGCACTGTGCACCTAGACATAAGGGTCATTGTTTTTTGCAACTCTTTTGCTAAAATATTTATTGCTTTGACTTATCAATACTTCACTGCAAATCGTAAACAAATTCCGCAACCAATTGCTGTCGGAGCATATCGGAAGAAAATTCCTATGAAGCTGTCAAAAATATCAGTAAAAACGCACTTGATCGCACTGAAACGCAAAACGCCAGTGTGCGTTGGATATTTGTTGGAAAGAAGTTCTGAGGGATACCTCGATAGGGCAGTCTATTTTCCACACTTTCATATGTGTCAGAAAATTAACCGAAGATAGTGCAATAGAAACTTATCCTTAATGTTGGTTACTTTTTAATAAGGAAACACCCTGTTGATTTATTACTCAGCTTAGCTGTCAACCTGACAAATAGTCGAAGTCGCACTACAAGAAACCACCCCAACAACTGTATATTATTTGGATATAGAATATTAAATGGATATTCGTTATTATAAACAATGATTATGACCTTAATTATTTTTGTTTTTTCTACTTACATATTTCTTGTTCATAGTAAGGCCGATTGGTATTTTGTAGATATTATACAACTACAGAACTACACCGTACATACATTATCTAGACTAGATACATTATTTGGAACATCAATTCCTACAACATCACAAAATGGAAAATCGATTTATGCGTAGTGACATCTATCCGGCAATTGTGACACAAGTACACAAAACTCATACAAAAGTGTTATACTGAAATATGGCAAAATATTATTTTTTTTTTTAATTATTACAAAACTGTGTACAGGACGGTGTTACTGGTCAATCTTGAACTAGTGAGATTTTTGAATTTTATTAACTTAACGGAAGTACATACATCAACTGAATTTACTTGTAGATATTATTCCGGTAGCTATACCGGAAATGGTTAGCCATTGCACTAATGCAGTCCAGTACTGCTCAAACTACATCAAAATAGTAAAGTAACGAATATGCAGAGGCATTTCTCAAACTGTGTACCGGATAATAAAGTTGCGGAAATGGAGTGCGAATTGTTTTAAAATGCAGGATAACTTTATTCGCCCGGATAATTTTTGGCGGTTGCTAGATGGGGATGGGGGTGGGAATTTTGTGAAGTTCAGCTTTGCTAACTGACTTTTATTCAGACAGCTAATAAAAGTATTTTCATGTTCAATGTGTTTTTACCGTACAGGTAGTGTTTGTTGTGTACCTACTGTTGAGGAAATTAATGACATTAAACGATTTATGGAACATTTGGGGGTGTGCCACGCCCAAACGGTAAGAGAGCGCTACATTTTTTTGCAGATTTGAGCTCAGTGCATTAAAAACAATCGGATTAAATAAAAAAAAGTATTTTATTTCGCATGGACATGAAAAGTAAAATCTACCACGTATGGCTCAGCGTTGCACGCTCACCGCCCTCTATCTCGAAAACGCATGAAAAAAATGGTTATAATAAAATTTGTTGCAACTTTTATGCTCTACAATTTTGTAGTAGATGTTAACATAATTGGAGCAATAGAAACTGAGATAATCGCGAAAAACTGATTTTGCTGACCCTTGACCTTGAATAACTTACGACGCAGACACGAGATTTTATGAGACTTTTAAGAGAACATTTAGAACGGCAAAATTAAGGTATCTACAAAAATTCAGCTTATTATCTCTCATTCCGAGGTTAAACGCTAAAATGACTGGACTATTGTACCTAAAGATATCACTGGTCTTCTTGAATTGATGGCCGATGAAAGGTTTTTAATATCTGATGTAAACTTTGTCAGATATATATCTGATTTGAAGCCTGTAACTTAACTTGAAATGGGGTTCAAATATAGCCCCCCTTCATTCCATACCATTTTTGTTCGCCAGAACTTTGGGAGTATCCCCCGTATAAGTAACTATACCTTTATAATACACGAGTCTCATTCTCGAGAAATTTGGAAGCTGCTTGACAAATTATAATTATGTACTGCATTCATCACTAAATTGATGATATCAATATAAACCCAACAAGAAAAGTTGTAGATAATGCTCGTAGAACACAAGTTTACATCGAAATGCATACGTTTCTTTTTATCACAATGTATAAATGTAGTGCTACTACATATTTGATTTTTTCTCAGTTGAAAACTGTGTTTGAAAATGAACACTCACCCTGACACTTATGTAGTTTAAAATGTACGTAACTTTGATCGCAGTTTTTAATCTTTTATGAATTACTTTTCTTCAAGATTTATATCAGATGAGCTTTTTGACAGATCCAAAAGCTTACATCAAGACCATAATGACTCAAGCTCTATTTTACGTCACTTCACTGCTGCTAAGTTAAATCTTGGAAAATGGGTTTCTCGTTTCTTTCACATCTCACTCCACCAACCGCCCAAGTAAGTCATTGCCTTTGGTTCAAAGGTATTCGTAAATTCGCACACGCAGTGTGACGCACATGGAGATGGGCATGGGATTCCCACATGGAATTTACACTTCTCTTTAATTTTTTTCAACAAGTTTTAAGATGTGTCATCTTTGTTTACGTTTAAGCCTTCTTTGCAGAAACTAACAAAAACCACTTTATGGAAATGAAAGAGTTTCTTCGTACGTAAGTACCTACCTACAACTCGTAGACAGGTATTCACCTTAGCAATTTGATCTTGCATTTGCACGTCATCGTCACTCAAATAACTTGTTTGAAATGCAGTTTATTCAGGCAAAAGATGCTAATTTAAGATTTTAGCAGGTGGAAGAAAAAATTAATAATTTAAATTGAAAGCTAAACAACAAATATTTGAAGTGGAAAAAGTTTTAGACTAGTTTAGAATTTTTTTTTCATTTATCGTGTATAAAGGGTGTCCCATAATTAACGCAAAATGTAATTTTGACAGAAAATACAGATTTAAGCTTAAATTTTTTATTGATTTATAGAGTATACAGATTGGGGTTATGTTAGAAATGGCACATCGGATAAATGACCGCCACGGCTTTGCTGGAAAATACGTACGTAGATATACTCTTTTATTTTATTTTTCTACGACCGTTTCGCATAAATGTGGCTGAATTTTATTAATACTCCTTCCAATTTCCTCTTTCAAGGCGTTGGTGATCGTGAGCTTGCTTGCATAGAACTTTAACTTAAAAAAAAAACCCAAAGAAAAAGGTCCAATGGCGTTAAATCTCATGATCTGGATGGCCAATTCTGATCGCAAAAGCGGCCGATTACACGATTAGGAAATGATTCATGCAGTAATTAAATTGTTTCTCTGGCTGTATGGCATGTGGCACCGTCTTGTTGAAACCACATGTTGGTCACCCATATCTTGTAATTTAGGCACTAAAAACTGAGTTATAATGTCACGATAACCAACACCATTAATTCTTACTGCCTGACCAGCCGAATTTTCGAAGAAGAATGGCCCGATAATGCCTCCAGCCCAAAAGCTGCACCAAAAAGTCACGCGTTGTAGATGCACTTGTTTCTCAACAATTACTCGTGGGTTTTCTGAACCCCAAATGCAAAAATTTCGACGATTAACGAAGCCATCAAGATGAAAATAAACTTCATCACTGAAGATGATTTGGTTCGAAAATTGCGGACTGTAGCTGACAAACCTTCATTAATTTTAATGAAGGAAATGCGTTGTTTTTTCGTATAGCACTCCATTTTTACTAACCCCGAACTGTCAGCTGTGAAATTTGTTATCTTTTTTTTCCGTTGACATCACTGTAGGTACTATTAAATGGCGCAAAATTCAAATCACTTTTTGCAGCTATCGATATTTTTCGAGACTAATCTCACTAATACCAAGATACCTAGCACAGCTGTTTTGCGTCATTCAGAATTTTTTTCAAGCCAAAATTACCTACTAAAAGCTCCTTGAAAAGCTATTATTCCGAACAAAAACGGACATGGACTTAATTTTGGAGCAATTGCTATCATTTTCTCATCTGTGGATTTAGATAATTCGTCGCTATGATTATCCATATGAAGTTCGTATGTTTCCATCGACAAACGAAAACAATTTGCACAGCTGATGTACTGTCAAATAACGCACTAATACATTTACAAAAGCAGTTCAATCTGCTTTCATGTTCAAAGATCTTCCGGACGGAGCATTCACGTCCATTCGCTCTACATGACCCAGCCACCGCAGTCGTTGGATCTTCACTCTTCTGGCTAGGCCAATGTCGCTGTACAGCCCGTACAGTTCGTCGTTGTATCTCCTCCTCCATTCATCGTCTATGCAGACGGGACCGAAAATTACTCGAAGAATTTTCCTCTCGAAGCAACCAAGAGTAAGCTCATCCGCTTTTGATAGAGTCCATGCTTTTGCACCATAAAGTAGGACTGGGATGATTAAGGTCTTATAAAGGTTCACTTTAGTTGTTCGAGAGAGGGCTTTGCTACTCAATTGCTTTCTTAGCCCAAAGAAACAGCGATTGGCAAGAGTTATTCTTCGCTTAATCTCAGCGCTGGTGCATTGTCTGAGTGACATTAGAGAATAATCGTTCTTTTTTTTGACATTCAAAACAAATTTCCAATCAAACAAAAAACTATTAAAAACTAAAACAAAACTTGCCTAACACAAAATGCGAAACACCAAAATAATAAAAACACAAAAAAAAAGTACAAATTGGAAGTCAATCGCGGCGAAACGTCAATTAGCCAAACAATTTTGGCGAAAGGTATCATACCGTAGATGCATAGGTACCTACCTTCAGATTAGGTAATTGCATTCTAATGAATTAAACGTTTCATTATAAGAAGTATTTTATAACGATTCTACATTATTGGAGGTTCTATTCTAGGAGTATGTATTTGTTAAATGTGATAATAATTATTTCCTGTACTTCTTGCAAGCCAAAAAGTAGTCCAAGTCCAAGTACGCAGAATAAAGTGTTTTTCAAGTACATTGTGTACATACGAATGTATGTCACCATGGAGTCCATGGAGGACTCCCCACTAGAGGGAGGATTGGAGGATAGAACACTAATTCGTTCTATAGGTAGATATACCAATACAATGAAGTTAACTTAAATACATTTATACGTTTTTAAAATGTACATAATTTGAATTTAACTTTTAAAGTTGCCTTCACAGTTCTAAGCTAATACATACTGTACTCGAACATCGTCGTCCTATGTATCCACTTATTGCTTGACTCTCGGCGCCATCGAGTGCTGAATACCCAACATAATTTTCTATACAAAGCTTATTTATTCATTCATCTAGTCATCTACAGAATCTAAAGGCACATGAGGATATTCTTTTGATGACTTTTCAGAGTAAGGACTTGCCATTGGGAAAATAATACTCCTTCTAGTAAATTTAATGATATTTAATCATGAGAAGGTTTAATGGGTTTACGATGAGTTCAAACGTTCTGAGAAAGCTTTTCAGTTCAGTTCAGTCGATACGGCATGCATTTGTAGATCTCATTTGCTCTAAAATAAAAATTTGACAATGATCAAGTAGACAACATGTTCATTTCAGCCACGGCATAGTAGAGTGATTTCCACTTTGTTCTTAGTCATCCAATCCACTGCACTATTCGAAGGACTGTTTCTCGATGTTGTCATTTCTTAATTCTTTTTATGTGACCAATCTAGCGCCATTTACACTTCCAATATGATTACAAAAAAAAAAAACATATACCCCCAGAGGAGATCCTTGTCTTCCTGACTGTCTCCAAATGTGAAAAGATGGCTCTAGTAGCTCACGTCTAAATGTGTTATGGGAGGCGGTTTCCCCAATTTAAGTGAGAAACGCTGTTTCTCCTCGCTTTCCCCTTTTTAAATCCCCTGCAGGAAATGTATTTGTTTGTAGCCGTTTAATAAGCTTCAGGTATTTGCGGTAGATGCATAAGTTTATTAAAGTGGTAACATAATTTTATATATTACACTGAGGTAGTAGTAGTATAGTAATATTGATGATAGTTATGATGTTGATCTGTCTTGTTTTTGCTTTCTGTGTGAATTATATAAAGGGTCCGACAAATAACTTTTTTTTTTTTTAAATTCTATAAAAAAAAAACTACTGAATATTTTCTCAAATTTCTTTTATTATTTGAAAGTACAATCCTTCCGGTTAATAATGGAAAATAATTTCATTCAAATGGCTGCCTCGGCTGGCCATGTAGTAGCCTACACAATCGGTCCAATTTTTAAGCACATTATCGATTGTGTGCAGCTGTATTTCACCAATGGCTTCACGAATATTGTCCTTTAAAGCGTCAATTGTCTCTGGCATGTTGGCGTAACACTTATCTTTTACGGCACCCCACAAATAATAGTCCAACGGTGTCAAGTCGCAGCCCGCGGTGGCCAAACGACATCAGCTCTGCGGCTGATAATGCGATCTTCAAAAACAGGGCGCAAAACATCGAGTGTAGCTTCGGCTGTGTGGCACGTAGCGCCGTCCTGTTGAAACCAAATGTTGCCAATATCCTCCTCTTCAATTTTTGTGAACAAAAATTCGTTCAAAATGGCCCAATAACGATCGCCATTGACTGTAACGGCCACTCCTTGTGTAAATAATGAATTTGATACTGTAGTTAGTACTTAGTTTTTTAGTTCGTTTCGTTTATTGAGAGAAATGCCGTGAATAGCTAGCTAATTTTAATATTGTCCGAAAGAAATTGAAAAGGATTACAAAAAAAGGTATAAATCTAAGTTTATATACAGTCCATTGTCTTGCCAGCTTGACTTTCGAATACCTTGCTCATTTTCGAAGAAAAATGGTCCAATTATGCCTCACGCTCACGCACACTTTCTGCCACAGCAGCAATTTTCTCGGGTGTACGCACTGTTTTTGGCTTTTCACGCTTTGGTTTATCGATGAGGATGCCAGTTTCTTTCACTTTTTCACAAGATAACGAACATACGGAGTTGACGGTGGTTCTCTTCTTCCAAAATCCGTACGCAATTTTCGCACACATGATTACGATGATTTTCAAAGTAATGTCGCAATATTTCCCAGCGTTGTTCAAGCGTATACAAAACCATATTCGTTCAGCGGAAGGATAAAACTAATTATCTGTCAAATCAGACATGAGTTAAGTGTTACCATTCGCGAAATAAGCACTAGTTGAAAAAAAAAACGTTAGATGGCGGACCCTTTATAACCATTAGCGGATAACAAAAATTTCTTAGCAAACATTTTTTATTGTACATTCATTTTTTTCATTCATTTACACATTTTCGATTACCCGCTTATCCATTAAGTGGGTCGCTGATAACTCTCGATTCCCCACCATCCTGACAAGACTGACAACTTAGTTTTGACACCAATGTCAGTCCTCCTATAATAACAGAATGACCAAGCTGTCTAAAAATGTACCCAGCTTGACCAATCCTACAGGAAAACGCAGCTATTAAACTTCTCCACCTGTATCATTCTACTAACATGCAGAGTGCATTGACCAGCCGTTCTGAAGACGACGTTCACGTTTACCTTCATCTCAGCTTCAACATAAACGGCTACAAACCGATCGAGTGCGCGTTCACGTTCAGTCTGACCCAAGGATGACCATGACCAAGTCATCAGCGAAGAGCAACTGACAACGAAGAGCTAATCACCCTTATTCTACGTTCCCCCATCTTTAGTGAATTGCGCTTCGTAAGTCCACAGAATGTTCTTGAGGAAGTCGCCGTCTTCTGCCTCTATGCGCAGTAGCCAAAGTGTTTTTTAGATGAAAATCTTAAAACAGTAAAATGAACATTTTGTTAAAGTGGGTCTTGAAGTCCATTGCACCAGAGTTCTGAGCGTAGAATGATAAAAAAGCTAAGAAAAGACGGCAAACAAATTAATGAGTGAAACTATTGTCATAAAGTATTCTAAAAAAAGTCCTAAAAAGTATTTACAGCTATCCATTCAAGTCCCAAAGTAGAAACCAGAGGCACAAAACAAAAAACGACTCCACGATTTGACAAACTGTTAATATGACTATGCAAGAAGAAACAATTTTTTTTTTCACAGACCTAAGAAATGAGTTAAACGCGCCAGTTACAAGTCGTACAATAAGAAGTAGATTGAAGGAAGCAGGTCTTCCTGGAAGAAGTCCTAGAAAAGTTGCATATACTTGGCCAAAAAAAATATTAAACAGAGACTAAGTTTCGCCATCAAACACCTCCACCGTGCTAATTAAAATAACGTCTTACGGTCGGATGAAAACATGGCCAATTAGGTTGCTTCCGATGGGAAAATATACGTCAGACGACCAAAGAATTCCGAATTCGATCCCAAATATACAAAGAAGACAGTTGGTTTGGGGGTGCTTTTCAGCATCTGGGGTTGGTCAAGTTTTCATGATAAAGGATAAAGTGTGTCCCGTAGACTACGTGGAAATCTTAAAAAACTGTTATGCTGCCATTTGCTGAAGAGGTCATGCCTATTAATTGGGAGTTTATGCAGGATAATGACCCCAAACACTCCTCAAAGTTGCCCAACAGAACGGTTTCATAAGAACAAAATCAATGTTATGAAGTGGCCATTACAATCTCCTGATCTTAACCCGATAGAACATTTATGGGACGTTCTTAAGCGCAGGATCGGCGCCTGCAGAGCCAAAAACAAGGAAGAACTGTGGTCAATTATTCAAAATGCATGGCACTCTATAACTCCCGAAACTTGTGCCAAGTTGGTTCATTTCATTGGGCGAAGATGTGAAGCAGTTATTAAAAATAAGGGCGCAAGTATTAAAAGGATATAAAAAACCTTTACTGTAAATTAATTCCTCACAGAAAAAAAAAAATAATAATTTGTTTCTATTATTTTTTCCAGGCCAAAATTAAGGAAAACCAGAATCGACATTTATTCACTATTTCCCTTCTTATTTTATTAAAAACTTTAATGTCACATTTCTTTATAAAAAAAACTATTAGTATACCTACCTAGGCTTAATTTACCTTTTTTCCCGAAAACCTTTTTTTTTCGATAAGCGACGAAGAAGAAGCTTGTTTCTATTAGATATTTTTTCCATCACTATACCTATGTATTTATTTTTAAATCTAAAACGCCCTTGATTTAATTAACTTGAAATAAACGTTCTTATAAATTCAATGATATTCAATGAAATTCAAAGAATTAACGAAAGCATGCACAGATCGATGTGAGATAAATCACAGTTCAAATATGTAGATGCAAACCTACATACCTACATAACTCTCATCCCCTTAAATTCTGTACGTGCTTTTATCTAGTTGATTTAATTTCCAACTACATACATACATATACATAACTCCTTCCTATTTCTCGAGTGACTACTTTACTTCCCATTCTATGAACTCAATGTGACTTTTTCTTCCTTCTCGCCCACCAAGTACAGGCACAGGCCAGGCACAGATTCAATTCAGCATCATTTATCACTTGTTGAGTTCTCAGTAGCAAAAATGTATCACAATCGCAATTCACAACCCTCCTCTACCATTAAGCTAAAAAGCAACAATTTACCTTATCACTTTAGCTTAACAGAGCATCATACATATTTATTATATAGATGGTATGGATATGGAATACTGGACTGCATGGACTAGGTTATATGGTGCTTTATTAAGTGGCGGGGGATTTTTGCTACAGCTACAGGTTTCTGTAGAAAATCCCTCAACTCAACTCAACTTTGCCAACACCCGTGGTTGTGGTAGCCGCAGAAATGTATCTATGTAGTGCAAAAAGATACACACCCAACTGAATAACAATTTAAAAGCTTCGAATGTACACTTTATTAGCACAGTTTGCGTTTGAACGTGCAGCAGACAGTATCTTGTACTTAAATCTTGTCTTTGATTTTATGAACTGAGAACAAATTTTAAACAGTCCATCTAAAGTGATTTGTGTTCCCCAACTAATTTAATTTATATACCCAAGAGTGTTTATTTAAATAAAGTGAGTTAAATACACTATTTAAATTTGATGTGTGGTGATATATTTTAAATATTTACTATGAGTGATTATTTCAATTTTTAAACATTTAAATAAATTCCTTTTTTGTGGCTTGGTGCATGTATTTAAAATAGAAGAGAATGGACAGGGACACCTGACCTAAGTGTGAATGCAGTTGAAAAAGTAGTCACCTTGTGCAATGTACATGCATGTGTGTAGATAGTTTAGTAACTATTCGTGCTTTGGTCAAACGCATTAAAAAAAAAACGTTCTTAACTTGGACTTATGTATATACAGAAAAGTACTAACAAAAAAACAAGTTTAAATTAATGTATAAATTAGACTTTTTTTTTTATTAAGAAATTCCAAGGTCAATCTAACGCTTTCCTTATCAAAAACACTAATTTTTATATAGACATATAAATAATTTTAAATTTGTCTAATTTTGTTCTATTGCTTTTATAATTTTTATTGCCCCACACTTTGGTCAAATGGAAAACATAAAGCAGCCTTCAAGTTACATTATTACAAAGAAATAATTGGAACGTGTCTGTTGCTGTGGTTTGGCATTGAATCTAATGGATTGCTAAATTTGAAATCAGTCCAATAAGTCTGAAAGTACACAACTGCCAGAAGCACACACGATTAAAAATAAGTATAGGCAGTTAATCGCATTTTTATGATAGTAACGATCATTTAAGTGCTTTGCTATTACAAGACGGTAAATTGAGGTTTAATTTATTTTAAATCTAATGACATAAAATTGTTTTTACTCATTACTGCTCTAAACTTAAGGAGTTGACAATATCTAGCTTCTGTAAATTTAAAGTCGGGGGCAAACACTTTTAAAGCGTTAGAGGTTCTTAAAGCGTTAGAAATTCGCCTTTATCAAGAAAAGTATGCAAAATAAAATTTATAGTTCGCATTGTAGAAGACTAAGAGAACCTAATCTCCTCACAAACTTGTATGTATAAAGCTTTTAAAATCAAGAATGGAAATGGTACTCTTTTGTGTGAATGTAAGTATTTTATCAGTAATAGCTTTTCGTTAGTTTTTTTTTCGTGCAAAGGGGTCTCGGTCTACTCTTTATAAAATCTAATGGACCGGAGTCGATTGTAATACAATAAAGTTCTCCCCCAAGTCCACTTAAAGTTTTTCTAATAGAAAGATCTGACAAATGTACGAGTCCGTAGACAATTATACTCGACCATGGTCGTTTGTTAGAAGCTGTCTGTCAGTTTGATTGATATGCGGGGCAGATAAAAAAATGGATTGGAAAAAAAATAGAGTCGGCAACAAGTCTCAGATCGATAAATTTGCTATACATGGTCCCGTCAAAAATGATGGTAAATTGAAAATTGCACGCGCATAAGTCAGTGCATTGCATACCTGCTGCTGTAGGTTTTAGACGACGTTTTTGTTAACATTTAACATTAATACGATACGATATAATCGTATTACCACTAATTCATCATCAGACTCCTTTAAATCAATTCTCCATTCACCTCTCGGGAGGACATTTATCCATATTCCCGTTGTCGTTTGTTTGTTTGTTTGTTGTATGAAGGTTTTTTTTCTAACTTTCATTAATAGTTTTATTCCTTTTCTATGAGCCTGACCAATAATCTTTACCTTCAGCTTAAGTTTATTTTAAGTCACAATAGATCATTTTATATGCAAAACTTAAACTGGACAGTTCCTGGAACCGATGGCTTTTGAAGATTCAGTTCCCAGGGACAAAACGAAACGTTATTGTTTTCGCTACGATGTCTGTCCGAACCCTCAGTCAATTTTGTTCTAAGGTCTATCTTAAGAACTAAGGGACTTACTTACTTACGTAGATGGCGCTACTGTCCGGAGTGGACCTGGGCCTTAACCAACACGCATCCCCAATTAGCACAATCTTTGGCTAACCGCCTTCAGTTGCGCACTCCAAGTTGGTTGAGGTCCCCTTCCACTTGTGCGCGCCACCTAAGGCGAGGTCTTCCTCTACTGCGTTGTCACTCTGGGTTAGAATCGAAGACTCGTCGCTGTACAGCTCGTAGAATTTGCTGTTAAATCTCCTCCTCTAAGGCCCGTCAACGCAAACGTGACCATCACTTGAGGAATTTTGCGTTTGAAGCGATCAAGGAGATCTTCATCCGCCTTTGATAACGTCCATTATTCTGCGAAATAAAGCATAGGACTGAGATAATGAGGGTCTTATATAGAGTCTCCTTGGTGTTTATCGACAAGGTCTTACTAATCAGAATTAATAACGGAGCCTAGGTAAACAAAGTGCCGAACTACCTCAAAGTTATAGCTGTCTAATCGTGACGTTCTTATGCCGGTATATTATATCGTTAAGATCGTAAGAAAGGTAATGATATAGTGCAGGCTTACGGACACTTGCGATTGAATAAGAAGTGCACAATTGTCTCATCTCTTCAGCTCATACAAGAAAGAGACAGGCCTATTGTGTTTTTTTTTAGAAATGTTTACCTATGACATATTGTTTTGATGCGATTCATTATGTAGACGGAAATTATTTAATCTTTTTACCTTTGGCACTTATGGATCTGCGCTATACTGTTGGTGTCTTTTTAAATATGGCTTTAGGAAAACTTGGCTGACAACTATAAACGAACGCGTGCCTAGTCTTAGTCACATTTGTTTCGCTTCAGTTTGGAAACAAGCTTACCCGCATAAATTGTTCTAAGGCCAAATAAATATTTCTCAAAATCAAAAACATTACAGCTTTTAAAAATAGAAATTCAGTCACTATACTGCATGAGAGTGTAGATACCATTTTGCCGGAAACTCTTAATATTCAGGAAATTGATTTTATTCCCATTTTCCGCTGGGAAATGGTATAAGAGACATTGACGTATGGAAGAAATCAAATGAGATTACAAAAATCGTGTCTCAATTGAAGGTCGGTAGTTGATTGAAAACATTTTTTTTCTCTACAAATGGCTGTGAGAATTATTACATTGGTAATGAACTCAGAAATATAATGCCAATTTGAATAATTATTGGTATTTCTATATTTTTTTTCTTTGGAAATAGATTCGTGTACATATTTCAATTTACATAATTTAAAAAATGAAAAAAAACTATTGCATTAAAACTATCTCAAACGTTAAACGAAAGACGGTTTTCGACTCGCTTCACAACCAAAATAAGCTAACATTTACGTCAAAATCAAAACTGAAGTTGCATTTCTTTATCACTTTTGCTTTTGTTACAATAAAACCTATCTAAGAAAAGCATAAGTAGGTACTTGACTTAATATGTCATGTAGCCAAGTGCAAAGCTCGTCGCAGTGCAGACTCAGATGTCAAAAGTATTAACTTTACTTTACTTTTGGGGCGCTTACGGCCTGGGGTGGACCAGGGCCTCAACCAACAAGTTAGTTCGGTCCCTAGCTATAGCTGCCTCCCGTAGCGCACAACAAGTTGATTGAGGTCGCCCTCTAATTGTGCGCGCCACCTAAGGTTTGGTCTTCCTCTGCAACGTTGTCCCTCAGGGGTGGACTCAAAGACTCGTCGAGCTGGTCCGTTGCTGTCAATACGCTCCACGTGGCCCAACCAGCTCAGCTGTTGTATCTTCAGCTTTTTGAAGTTAAATCTTCTCTATCACACTCCTTCGATCAAACTGGATCAAATAGTCCGAAGAATCTTTCTCGCAAAACACCCCAGGAGGTTTTCGTCCAATATTAACACCAGGCACCAGGCCAGCAGGACCGGGATGATTAGGGTCTTATATAATATCTCCTTGGTTCTATGAGAGAGGGCTTTACTTCTTAGATGCCACCTTAGCCCGAAGAAACAGCCAAAAGTGATTCTTCGTTTGATCTCTACGCCGATGTAAATTTTCGTGGTAATAGTGGAGCCCGGTAGACAAAGTCTTTAACGACTTCGAAGTGTATCTGTCCATCGTGACGTTTTGTCCGAATCGTCGATGCTGAGATTCCATTTTTCGTTGACAGCATACACTACACATATTTACTTCGTTTTGTCCTCATTTACAGCCAGACCCATCTTCGCCGCTTCAGTTTCAATACTTGCAAATGCGCCACTGACAGCTCGCTGCGATCTTCCGAAAATGTCAATAGGCGTTTTTCTTTTTTAGTTCAGAGCGAGCCTGAACTGTAAAAAAAAGTTCGTGTTTCTTTTTTAGCTCAGAGACATCAGATCTCAGATTTTGTGTTTCTTTTTTCGCTCAGAGAATGTTCAGAGCAGGTTCAGAGCGCGCTCTATGAGTTCAGAATAATTTAACTGAGCAGAATGAGTAAAAAGCTGATTACAGTTGAACAGACTTCTGAAAAATTGAACCTCTGATGTTGGCTTGTGAGATTCATACAATTGCTTCAAGGATGATGTTAGAAAGTTACACGATAGCATATCGCCTTGTCTCAAACCTTTTCGACATCAAAGAGCTCGGTGACGTTTTTGCCGATTTTGATGGAGCAGCGAGATTTCTTCATATTTACCTGCACAGACGGACAAGTTTGACAGGAATGCCGAAACGTGACATGTCTTTGTAAAATTGATGAGCATCCATCAGCGAAAGTGGCAAAATATAAACTGTTGTACCTACCTGCAATTATTATTATTATTTTACTTTTTTGTATTTTTGGAAATTTGTCAACAACATTTTTTAAGGCATGTTGCATACATTTGGGGTTTTGTGAGTTTGTGAAATTTCAGTATTAAAGTTCAACCCTCGGTTATGCTGATTTTTGATATTCATAAGATAATTCTCGTTGGTATTCAATGCACCTTTGAGAATTGTGGAATATGTGATGTCTAAAATTCAAAGTTTGAATTTCAAACCGACAGCCAACATCTGTAGGTTATATGACTGACAATCTGGTCAATTGCCTGTGGTCATTCACCTGATTTAATCTTACCTTAAGATTATATAATGGCCATGATCTGAACTAGCTCTATTATTTCACAATTATGCAATGTTTTTGAAATTACTGCAATTTTATTCAATGTTGTAGTTTAGTGTAAATGTTTATTGTTATCTATTACTATTACACTTATTGATTTATTAATAACTTACTAATACTTTTATAAATCTTCTTTCCATTGCTAACCATGATAATAATCAGCTACTAACAATCTCATCGGAAACAAATAAGTATTATAAATTGAACATGAGTGCAAGCATTCAAACTGATAAAGCCGACGACGGCAATAATATCACTAATAGCAAATCGAATGCAAATTTAGAGAGTGTAAGAGCGTATTCCTTGACAATGACTTCGTCTGACGTCCATGAAACGAGATTCATATCGAAAAGCATAACATTAAAAGTTAATCTGATTATTTGAATAATTTCGTGATATAAATAAGCGGCAACTCGAGCCACCTGTTTGACTTGAATCATGGGCTTATGCGAATGTCATTGTCTGGTGTTTGACATTACCTTATAAGTTACCTCGAGTAATTTCCAATAAATTAATTTTTATACATTTTTCTCGTTTGTTTACATTCATCCAGATCGACATGGAGGTTGCAGAGTTCAAAGAATTTGCTAAATCGATGATCGATTACATCGGTGAATACTTGGAGAATGTCCGAGACAGGTAAGAAACTCCGTTTACCGACCCAAGAAATTGAAAATTAATTGAAACCAGTCATTTGATGCTTTATAAAATTATTTCAAACACCTTCAGAGCTACATAGTGAATTAATTTTACCCGTCGAATGCCAATATCCGCTTCAAATCGGAAATGTATTAGGTACTTTTTTTTTATTACTTTGCTAAGGTTGAAACAGCCGCGTGATTTTAGAATGTATTTTTAAATGTATCATTTGTTTGCATGTAAACTCGTGCAAAACAAGAACTTGTCGGCTGGGTTTCTTTTTAATTTTAAAATGTAAAGGTCACCTTAAGTGGTAAACAGTTCAAATGAAAATTAAATTAGGGAATTCTTAAAGACCTGTTACTGCGATGATTCATCATCATCAGTGATAAGGTTAACTAACTTTTATATTTTACTCACCCACCTGCCGCTGCTTGCCGTCACCTTGACATAGAATCAAACGAGAGTGGTTTGAATTCTACACAACCTAAACAATAAGCTTGGTAAAACATATTGAAGTTCATTAAGTCGATTCGGTAAATTGATTTTGTGTCATGTACAGCGAATGTCAAGGACAATTCGAGTCCATTGTGTTAGACACGTCATGTTAAGAGCGTGAAAATAAATTTATTGTTTGCTGGCTGAGATAAATTTATTGCCATTGAGCGTTTTAATTTCTGGCAAATCTGACAAATGGTACCTATTTCGAATACTTTCACATGAATAAATTCTCGGTTTATTAAGTTCGAGTATAGCTGAGTTGGTTCGATAAATTCCTAATGCCTAAATGTCAAATACATATGGGGGAATAAACAAACCAATTCATTGGGTCAAGCATTGCTTAATAAATAAAAATCAATTCTGGATTTTTTGCAAAACATCAGTTCTTCAGTGTGTATACATAGTTTATGCTCGCCGATAAAAAAAAAGATTGCCTACATGATGTCAATAATAATTGACATCATGTAGGCAATTGACCAAGCTTGAAGGATTCGTCTAGAGCATACCGCTGCGAGAACAGAATGACCGACAAATATTTAGCCAATCGTCAGTGATGCCTTTGATAGATGCTGTTTGTGACTTCAGTGCTTATTACGAGTAGAAAAGTTCGGATGGACCTGGCACTCAACCAGTACGCCTCTCCAGTTAGCGCTGGATGAGGTCCACTTGCGGGCGCCACCTAAGGCGAGGTCTTCCTCTACTGCGTTGTCGCTTCGGGTTGAAATCGAAGACTCTTCGCGTCGCATCGTTGGAGTCGACTAGGCATCTTATCGTATCGACTGATACGTACTTTTCTGACCAGGTCGATGTCGCTGTACAGCTCGTAGAGCTGGCTGCTAAATCTCCTCCGAGGGTCTTAAATAGTGTTTCTTGACAAGGCCTTACTAGTCAGTTGCCTTCTTAGGTCAAAGAAACAGCGGTTGGCAAGTGTAACTCTTTGTTTGATTTCTGCTGTGGTGTAATTATTAGAGTTTATAGTGGAGCAAATGTAGAAAAAGTCCCTCACCACCTCAAAGTTATATAGCTGTCAATCGTGACGTTCGGTCCGATTCGTGGATGTTGTGTCCTTTCCTTTTGACAGCATATTTTGTTTTTGTGCCCTCATTCAGAACAAACCCCATTTTTTTCGCCTCTCTACTGATTCTTGCAAACGCACCAGTGACAGCTCGCTGTGTTCTGCCAATGATATCAATGTCATAAGGGTATGCAAGTATGTAGCTGCACAGACTTTTGGAAAATTGTGCCCCTGGTGTTGGAAAAGTTACATGACAGCGCATCACCTTGTCTAAATAAATCCTTTTTTGACATCAAAGGTCTCGGTGAGATTGTCTTCCGAAATTTACGGAGCAACGAGTGTTCTCCATCGTCATTCTGCACAATCTGACGAGTTTGGTAGGGATGCCAAAACTAGAAATACTGTCATAGGCCGCCTAAAAATCGATATAAAGCTGGTTGGTATCGATTTTGACTTGAGTTTTCTCCAGGATCTGCCGTAGTGTGAATATTTGGTGGGTTGTGGACTTACCGGGCCTAGAACCAGGGGTCTAGCACGTAACTTGATACAATCGAGTTCAGTCGACAAAATCGAACTCTGGCAGCACCTATTTGTCTCAATCGAGGATAATCAATCGAGAATAATCGATTGAGACAAATTAGGTGCTGCCAGAGCTCGATTGTATCGACTGAACTCGATTGTATCAAGTTACCAGTTCGGGCCAATCAGTTCGTCAACAAATGGTTTCAGGCGTTAACACAGTACCGCAGACAGGATATTGTAAGCGATGTTAAGGGGACAGATGGCTCTATAGTTTAGAGGGTCTCCTTTCTTGTGGGTAGGGCAAACAATACTGAGGCTCAATTCATCAGGCAAACTTTCCTCTGACCAAATCTTGACACGAGTTGTAGCATTAGTTTCTTGGGGGCTAAATAATCCCCCTCTAATATTTAGTTGTAAAATTTAGTTGTAAAAGTTAATAGATACAATTTAAACACAATCAGCTTTTTACCACCATAATTTTTGTTATTTTTTTTTTAATAGACGTGTTCTTCCCGAAGTCAAGCCCGGATACTTGCGTCCTCTTATCCCAGAAACTGCACCCGAAAAACCAGACAAGTGGGAGGATGTTATGTCCGACATTGAACGGGTCATCATGCCCGGTGTTACACACTGGCATAGTCCCAAATTCCATGCATATTTCCCAACTGCGAACTCTTACCCTGCAATTGTTGCCGATATGCTGAGTGGAGCCATTGCTTGCATTGGATTTACCTGGGTAAGCTAGACAAAATTTGATTTAAAATAAAAGCCGTACTTATGAGAAACTATTGTCCACAGATTGCAAGTCCAGCGTGTACAGAGCTCGAAGTTGTCATGCTCGATTGGTTGGGTAAGATGCTCGATCTTCCTGCTGAGTTCCTCGCTTGCTCGGGCGGCAAAGGTGGTGGTGTTATTCAAGGCACAGCCAGTGAGGCAACTTTGGTTTCTCTCCTGGGAGCAAAGGCCAAAAAGATTCTCGAAGTGAAGAAAAAGCACCCCGATTGGGACGATAACACAATTATTTCCAAATTGGTCGCATATAGCTCAGCTCAGGCTCACTCATCTGTTGAGAGAGCGGGTCTGTTAGGCGGTGTTAAATTGAAATCAGTACCTGCTGATAAGAACAATAGATTGAGGGGTGAAGCCTTGGATGAGGTGATCAAAAAGGATATCGAAGCTGGACTAATTCCATTTTTTGTAAGTTGCTGACTTATTTGTTACCTAGGAAATGCTTTATATTTGTTCCCATCTTAGGCCGTTGTCACTCTTGGAACAACCAACTCATGTGCGTTCGATCGGTTAGACGAATGCGGACCCGTCGGCAACAAGCACAATGTATGGATACATGTCGATGCTGCATATGCCGGCTCGGCATTCATTTGCCCCGAATACAGGCATCTCATGAAAGGAATCGAAACTGCCGACTCCTTCAATTTCAATCCCCACAAATGGATGTTGGTTAATTTCGATTGCAGCGCCATGTGGCTGAAGGACCCAACCTGGTTGGTGAACGCTTTCAATGTTGATCCACTCTATCTCAAGCATGACATGCAAGGATCGGCTCCAGATTACCGTCATTGGCAAATTCCATTGGGCCGACGTTTTAGGGCTCTGAAAATCTGGTTTGTTTTGCGTCTTTATGGAGTGGAAAACATTCAGGCTCACATCAGACGTCACTGTGGTTTTGCTAAACATTTCGAAAAGCTTTGCCGGCAGGATCCGCGTTTCGAAATCGTGGGCGAAGTCAACATGGGCTTGGCGTGCTTCAGACTCAAAGAATCGAATGAAATAAACGAGGTTCTTTTGAAAAGAATCAACGGCCGTGGCAATGTGCATATGGTGCCGGCGAAGATAGGCGATGTGTATTTCCTGCGAATGGCTGTTTGTTCGCGCTTCACAAAGACAGAGGATATTGAGTATACATGGAAGGAAGTGGCTGCAGCCGCCGATGAAGTTTTTGCCGAAAAGTGCAAAAAGAATTGAATGAACGAAAGACTATTAGAAACCATTGGGACCAAACGATGAAAACGCTTTTATGTTTTCGATAAGTACTTATTAGCTAAATCATTCCTGTTATTTATAATATAATCATTGTTTAAAAATCATAATACATACTCACTTGTTGTTGTGTAAATATATAAATGTTCAAATGAATGCAAATATTATTATTGGCTTTTTCTGAAGACAAGCTCGGCGTTGTGTTGCTTAAATATTATGTTCTTGATCTTGACTAATCATAATTTTAAGAAAGACTTGTTTTACTTTTTGGATTATATGGTTCATTTCTTCGAAGTACTGACTGTCAATGCCTACTTCTCTTTGTTTCATTTTTTATAGATTGTGACTGCAGTGCAGCTCCTACGAATGCAGTATCATGTCGGTTGGTTTCTCACTGTGGTCACCAAACCGTAGTCATGCCACAAACCGTTGCATTTCCCAGTTTATCTATCAAACCATGGATTCTCTGGTTCAAAATGTTGGTAGTTTTACTTACTTCCTAACCACAAATATATGAGAATGACTGACAAATTGCACCTAGAAGAGGTTACAAATTTAGCACATAGTAATTTTTTCCAAAATTTCCAAATAGGCCTTATTTTATGTGTACAGTGTCAAACGATTAATTTGTAACCTCTTTAACAATACCAGTGGCCTATTTCACCAACATGCATTTTTGGACAATTTTGTTAGAGACAAATTTTGTTTCGTCGCAATTATTTTTAAAGCTAATTTATAATTTTTCTACAGAAAAATACTTGTAAATACAAATATGTTGGTGAAATAGGCCACATGCCTTAGTTGCAATATTTTCTTTACAACACACAATTATTGTTGATAAATATGAATCGGATTTTCAATAGAATAAATACCCTCGAATTGGGGGATCTGAGGAAAAGTCATTTGCTCTTCGCTGATGACTTAGTCATCCTTGGGCCCTCTCAGACTGGCCTTCAACGCGCATTCGATCGGTTTGTGCTGAAGCTGAGATGAAAATAAACGTGAACAAATCTGAAGTGATGGTCGTCTCCAGAACGCACTCTGCATGTTAGTGGAGTCCGGAGTCCCATTGAAACAGGTGGAGGTATCTCGTAGCTTATTCACGAGTGATTGAACTAGCAATGCTGAGTTTTCCTGTAGGATTGGTCAGACTGGCTGAATTTTGAATTCTGTTATTAGGAGGATTGATCTTGGTGTCAAAGCTAAGCTGCCAGTCTTTAATTCGGTGTTTGTTCCAACTCTTACATATGGTCATGACTCATGAGGTATGTGGGCATAATGACCGAAAGAATAAGATCGCGATTACAAGCTGCCGAAATGAGATTGCTGGTGTGACCCGTAGAGATCGCCCTTGCATTGCCCTTGATGATTTAGAGTCGATGGCGGAGAATCGAGAGCTACACCCGCGACACACTTAATGGACAAGCGGACCATTGAAAATGAATGAATGAATGAAAAAAAAAATAGACTGCAAAACTTACCAATTACAAGTCGAATTGCCCTCTCACTTAGCAAACCATGCGTACCATAAAACGGACAAAACGCTATGCACAACTCCCGAATTGGCGCAAAAAAATTGCCAGATTTTGAAAGCATGATTGTGGTTAAGTCTTTCCATTGCGTTCAGAGTTTACTGAAAATAAACAAACAAAAAGTTCGTAATTCAGAAAGTGGAACTTATCTCCCCGAATGCTCGCAAGAGGTACCGGGACGGCTAGATTAATTTACGAAACTTTTGGATTTTAACATGTGTTGCTGACAGTGGGAACGCAGCCACAGCGAAAAATTGTTCTCGCGCTGAATTTGAATAGCGAACGCAGCGGGCTGAATGCTGCCATCAAAAAAGAAAATAATGGCAGAGACTGGTGCAAAGGAGCATTTCTAAAACGAATATAAAAATACTTAATTTTTAGGTATTATGTATATGAAATTATTAAATGTAATAACATTTATTTACTTTCAATAAAGTTTTTCTCTTTCAAGAATACTAAAAAAGTAACAACAACATGTTAACGTCATTTCATGTTCATTTGTATTTACTCCTATTACCATTCAATTCAATTCAAAAACACACATTCTATTATACGTTCATGTTATGTTCTAGTTCCTAAACTTGATTTTTTTTGTCCAATTTTCAAAAAATTTCGAATTTTTAGGTTCAACAATAATGCAAAACAACTGATAAAAAGCATTTGCTGATTTTGACATTCAGGACAACTGCACCATAACTCAGTTGTCTTCTATAATACATACTCACAACTGAAAAGACAACCAGACGCAGTACTTCTGCATTAGTGCTTAATCAAGCGTTCCAAAACGCAAACAGGTTACTATGATGCAATGCATACTTTTCTAAAACGCATTCTGAACGCATCAACTGCGCAAACAAAAGAAAACAGAGCATCATAAATTATTATGATGCAAATGACATTTAATTTTAAACCGCCAATTAAAATGGATTCACCGCTGGAGTCGTATAGTAAAATAATATATTTTGTAAATTTGTCAATTTTACTTTAATTTGTACATAGTAATAAAAAGTGGACGAATGAGTCCATTAAATTATTATTGGCGAGTACCCGAATTCAATTTGAGCCCGATTTTTGAAACAAAAGAATGAAGAAAAAGGTGCTGTGGAGAGTAGTTTTGGAGGAGGTCAAAAAAAATTAATTATTTGGTGTTTGAGACATTTTATGATAGTTCGCATCAAAGTCGTTCCAAAACGTCAAAAATTGCAAAGTACCTATTACAAATGCAAAGCAGCGCAAAAGCATTCATAACCTTGCATCAGAAAAGCAGTATGCATTCACAATGCGCATTTTTTGACGTTTTGGAATTCAGCCGATATGTTGAGTCAGCATACTTATGCTGACAATTGTGGCCAAATCGCAACATATCGTGTAATAGCCAAATTTCTGTTTGCTGAAAGGGGTTTCTTGGCAAATTTGTTGGCTAGTTGGCTTATTATGTATGTTGGCGAACATATCGTGTAATACCCCTTTTGGGACCGTATGCTTACATTCGGACAAATTTTCGGCTTATGTTGACTCGTATGATATATGCTGACGAGCTCAAGTAGGCTCATCAGCATACGCCACATTTTTAAGCATTACAGTTTTGATATTTTTGAAGTTTCGATAAATTTTGAATGTTTTTGTTTTTTTGTGGTTTTGTGTTTATATTGTCTTGATTTTTACTGTTAAAAGAAAAATGGCTGAGTTATTCTGTTCGCTTATTATCGAGGTCGACGATAAGAATAATAACGATCCAAGGCATCCTGATGATTCGCAGGAGTCCGATTCTGGCAAAAAAAAAAGACAAGCAAAAAAGAGCTCAGTCGAAGGGACATTGGTCGCACTACATGAAATTTCTGATATCATTTTCTTCAATAAAGAATTTTCATACGTGTCTTTTTCGCTGATCCTGTCGTCGAGAAAACAAGTTAAAGTGTTATCATCGGCCTGGTCGATGCTTTGATACCCTCCACGCATACAAGTCATGCAAAATCTGAGGCTTGTGAGTACGTTCACGTCTATTAGTTTTGTATGGGAGGTAATAACTACTCTACCTACATATCCCATTTTCAAAACCAACCTGACCAACGTAAAAACAAGTCCTCTCACAAAATGTTCGATTTGTTTGGACGCTATCGTGCTTCCAACAGACAGACAGACAGATGGACATAGCCGAATCAATTCGGAATTTGATCTTGATTCAGAATATATATATACTTTATGGGGTCTGCGGTGTCTCCTTCTCGGTGTTAGAAATGTAATGGGTAGGTGAATCTGATTATACCTTTCTGAGGAGGGCATAACAAGCACCCTCGACAGACGCGACGCCCCCTTTACAGTTCATGCCCAAAACCGTACAGGAGTTAGTGCCCAACCCTTATTCTTTTCTTTTTGTTTCGTTGTACGTTGAACACTATCTACATTTCACCAGAATCGCAGAAAATCGTTAAATACAACGTGCGCGTATGCTAAAATCCCGATGTGTTAATTTATCAGCATTATACGAGCCTTAAAATTTGTCAGCATACCGAATTCGACAGATCGTGTGATAGGACATCATAAGCCAGACGAATATATGCATATACGATTAAAATTGTTAGCATATGATAGTCAGCATACGAATGATGATTCACTTTCAGTAGCATTGAAATTTTCACTGCAGACGAACTTTCATTAGTACAATATCAGTGCTAGTGTTTAAGTGCCCAGGTCTGTTGTCTACTCATGGGCTGATGGTTGTCCTTTGACAGACAACTAGTTGTAATCGATAATACCAATTGGGGAAAACGAACCCTTGTTTGGTTGTAGTTGTCTTCCATTACAGGGGCAGTAATTTATAGTTATAGTAAAGCCGCGACTAAATCCTTGACTTCGGTCATATTTAAATCCAAAATCGCCCTCAATTGCCGCTTATCTCTTAACGAGATGGCGGAACAATTCAAAATTCGCTTTATATGGGTGCCGGGCAACAGAAACATTGCAAGGCCGACGAACTCGCTAGGCATGGCACAACTTTGGCGATTCTACCGGAAAAAAAGAATCTCTATATGTCTCTCGCTACGTGTAAAGGTGGTCAAGTTGCACCATGTGCAGCATCTTGTAACACTAAAAAGATCCAATATAAGCACATTAGTAGGTGTCAACGCGGGACAGTGCATTATTGGGAGACATGCTCTCAGGCTGTGCCTCCCTTCCAACGATTTCTGTAGAAGCTGCATGGACGAAGAGGAGGAAGAGACTATTCTTCACCTTCTAGATCCTGTGGTATCACAAAGGGCCTCCTCTGGCCTGAGTGAGGCTGCTCTTGTTAGGGCCAGCCACCTTAACCTAACCTAACCTACAGACTACCAATTGAAAAGTGGAACGCAAACCATTTCGAATATGATTGACTTTCGAAACGAAATACAGAACAGAGTAGGGCCCCTGATTCAGAGTATGTAAATAGGTAATATATCGTCGTGTATATGAGAACGCCGCACAACTGACATTTTTTCGAAAATCCACTTTTTGTTATCAGCGTCATCTACAACTCAAAATACACATTTTAAGTCATTATTTGTGGTGGTGACATCTATATTTAAGTGTAAAAATTGGTTTGAAATACCGCACAAATGCAACCTCAGCATTTTTTGTTTAAGAAATTTAGCACATCTGCACATTTCCCGTGCATATGAGATGTGATTTGGCTAAGGTATTTTTGCTTTACGATTTCTGTTAGAATTAGTTTGTGTTTGACTAATATTTTGGATTCATTGGTAAGCTATTTATCAATATTTTTGATAGTTCTATTGTTTTTATTTGTATTTTAAAGCTCTTAAATAACGTAAATGAAAATTAAAATTTAAATTACAGATGTGTGCTTTTACCAGTTCCCCTAAAGTACTTGTGTGGCGTTTCCTTAACAAATCGTACCATATAAAATCAGACATTATCTCCAAAAATGTATAAAATCATAAATTGCATCACACAACACTGTCTTTTCAAATACAAATAGATACTATTTTTTAAGATGAATTTAATGAACATATTTCCAACCTAAAAATATTATTGATGTGTTTTTCGCATTAGTTTTAACTTGAAATTCTTTCGCAGAAAACAGTTTTTTGCGTCTCCTGAACAATTTATAAAATGTTAGTTGTGCGGTGTTCTCATATACACGACGATATGTATGTACCTTATGGGGTCACCGGTAACTCCTACTTGTCGTTACAAATGAAATAAGTAAACTCTTTTATGGAGGGTATACAAATCGAGCAAAGCCTTAGAATACCTTTAAGAAATCTTCACCGCTGCAGCCTAAGAACAATAAACATTGTGATTGTAAACGATGAGTTTATTTTTTTAACAAAAATACACGTTTTTTTTTTCATTTTTATGATTTTACATATGTAATGTTTTTTAATTATAAAGAGGATGACAAATTAATTATTATTCTCATAGTTTGTAGACGCATTGATTGGTACGCTAGATCTGCTAAACACTAGATAGGTTCTTACAACTCGTTAACAACAGTAACTGGCAAGTGTTACGTTATCTTTGTACAAGTACTTTATAAAAGTGTCATAGAATAATTCATTGTAATTTAACTTTGTGATTTTGAGCTCTAGAATCGGAATTTATACAAAAACAAAAATGCTGAATTGTGCTCGAAATGTTAACTTTGCGTTTCAAAAAGACGGAAACACTCCTTTATATACATTTTAAGAGAACAAATATATGGCTAGTGCTTAGCAAACCTCATGTTGGCGCAATGGTTTCTTTAATGCTACAAAGTATCAATTGAAATTCAGTCAGCTCAATAGCAACGAGCTCGCAAGGATACGTTCAAAAATTCATACTTTTTATACTTTTCGTTGCATTGAACTACAACAAAATAAAAAAAAAAAAAAATAAAATAAAACAAAAAAGAAAGAAAAAGTATACGCAAAATGAAAAGGGAAGAAATCCTCTTCTTTGTCCTCACTGCAGCAATGCATTTAATTTCTTAAATCACTTTTGCTTTACAAATAGTACAGTTTCTTCTCTAAAGCGTTCGACGGTACCTGAAATATGTTTTGAGACACCAGCATTGCCAACTTCTTGGCGTACTGACAAACAGCGGGCACGCGTGTTGTACCCGACCAGTTGTAGTACAAATGTGTCATTTTGTATGTTAAAACCTGCAGTTGATCAGGCGTCAGTTTAATGTTGCTGTACACAACATTGTAGCTAGTCGGCGAGACTGTTCCTTGTCGAACTGATTGCGACACCAAATAGAAGTCATAGCGTTCGGGGAGGGTGACGACATCGTCGACAATTGTACCAGGTGGAGGATTACGTCCTCGGGCAAAGAATCGGGTATTTATCTGCTTGGCCACCACAATGTAGGCAAACATAAGGGGTTTGTCTGACTGTTCTTTGTAAATCTTCTCCAATTTTGATACAAGCTCTTTGACCTCATGTTCCATCAGCTGATTGAGGGACCCTTCCCCCACACCATCGCGGTACATAATGATACGTGCGGGCAGTTTTTCGTGTTCTCGTTGGTACTGTCTCAACGCTTTCAGCACGCTGATTGTTAGTTCGTTAGATAATTGATCTGCACTGTGGCAAGGGGATACGGTGCTGTAGAATGTCGCGTTTACCTTCATATCCATTGAAGCGACTAGAGCGCCGTACGCCTTGCTTTTGTCTTTTGTGCCCCGGGCAATGTCATAGCCGATAGTCATAAGTCCGCTGAGTGGCAGTTCAATCATCCATGGGGCGTATCCAAGTTTGCAGTTGATTTGAATAGCAACCTTTGTGGCCACTGACATTAGTCCACGTTGATTTGTAGCGGTTTTATGCGTAATGACTTGGGTGGGGATGGCTCGCTCAACGCAAGTTTTCTTTTTAATAGAACTGTACCTGTAAGAAGAGTTACTGGAATAAGTATTTGCATGGAATTGGGGAATAAATGTGTTAATCGTACCTGTCAGCATTGTTGTTTGGCACCAGACACAAGATTAGCTGCGGATCATCATTGGCACAGTCTTCGATCGCCTGAACATATGAATGATTCCTGTCGTCATAAATCATGTTTCTGCAAGAAAATAATTGCATATTATAATAAGACTGACTTTAACAGTATCTAATTCACTTTTGACTTTTACTAACACTTTTTTATTCTAAACTTGATAACTTATGGTTATATATTTTCAACTTTGCAAACTTCCCGCCGATTTTGCTGATGGACGTAAGATGTAACATTCACCCCTGTTCCCGTTGGCGTTTGTCGTAAACGTCTAACTTTTTTACAACGACATGACACATCAGTCAAACGCCATCGGGAATAAGGGTGATTATTATAGCTAGCACCCGGTTCGCTATTACAATATGCAAGAAGGAACACGGCTGTAACTAGATCATCAAACCATAATCCAATATAATCAAGACGCTATCGACGTTGGGCACTTCTCCAAAATTCAAAATGGCAGAACTTTCGATCTGCCTACACAGATTCGAATCAAACCATTGTAGCCAAGGAATACGAATATCTCAGTTGCCACAAAGACGGGGAAATACATACTGTGAAGAGGTTTATGACTGAACGGCTGCGAATACAGTCGGAACTTTTGTCCATCCAGTATTTTTCAACTTCTAGAAGATTCCTATGCAGTTAGCATCTAGTGCCGAAGACCAAGAGTGTCAATGACAAGAATCTATCAAAATCACCGCAACTGATGTGATCGCACCACCCCACGAAACCATTCGGTTAATGAAGCAAGCTCATGCAGCAAAACTACTCACCTACGAAGCGAGGCAAAATCACAAGAGTCTCGTGAACTCTACGAGCGAAAAGAAGATCGTTTTTTCTTGAGAAAATAGAACGACCATGAGCTGTACGTGATTGGAGCAATAGACGGATGCTATTTCAGAAACATTGCTAGAAAGTTTTACAAAAAAATAAAATAAATGTCCACACAACTTCAATGAAGTGATGATAGCAATATTTAAACTAATGTACGGCCGCTATACCAAATAATTTGTGGACTAAACCATTTAAGGCGGCCGGCGCGACATGCATACAACTCAGCATAGTTTGCCAAATCCCCAAGAGGGAACTAAACTCACTTTCCTAAACACTGCATAACACTGTCTGCTGATCTATTTGAACGGCTGAAATCACTTTCCTTACGAACTGATTGGAGAGCCCAAAAACCCAGTTCAATATTGACAATATTTTTATTTATTTCAAAGACTCATTTAAAGAGACGAGCCAACTCGTCAGAGTGTTCAAAACGATTATGGACATCGCTTTACTATATCATCATCTATCAACATCGGAAACAGTCTCAACGAGATCCCTGAAAGGCATTACAAAAGGTGATCCGATGTTAAAGATCATATGAAGAGTGAAAGACATGCCAGAGGCATAATTTTACAAAAGTCTGTGCTACAAGTACTTATACGCTCATGATCAAACGAATTTACACTGCAATCAATGTCATTAATAGAAATCTACTTACTCTCTGGGTCTGCGTATTTGGAATTGCATTCCAGAAGCGGCACGAATTAAAGTGTCGACAAAATTACGCAGATCGCGTGAGCTACGATTTGGTGCAATGACAGCCCAACGATCAAGGCCACGGGACGGTGTTGTGAACATAGCATTATCACGGAATGATCTTGTCCAATCAGCTTGATCACCAGCAGAGATTCTAAAAACAAAAAGTTGTAATTACTTCGATCAGGATGTATCAGAATGGCAAATCTTACTTCCTCCTGTCAACAAAGACGATATTTTGTGGTTCTAAGACACGACCTCGTAATTCGATCATATTTCTGTCAAGTTTCATGTTCCAATCGTTGAGAACTTTAACACTGGATTCGGTTTCTAGAAGACGTCGATTGAATACCCGTAGTCGTTCGATACGACGATCGGGATTCATGCGAGTATGGTCAGCCATTGCTCTCATAAGTCTATAAAAGAAAATACAAAAAGAAGAATGTCACACGTTTCGATATAATACAGTCACAATGATTAACTTACTGAAAATTTGACTTCATGGTCTCGGTGAGTCCAGTTGCCCTGCACAGTTCTGGAATTAGTATCACAAACTCATCCTCGCCATTCTGTTTGATTTGACGTTCTTTTGATTTTGATATCAAAAGCGGTTGATTCGCATCTCGGATACGAATTTTGTATTTCTGTTGAGAAAAAAAAATAAAAACAAATACGTAAAAGATAAATGTACGACATGATGTTTTGTAATGTAAATGATGCTTAAATTGTGGCCAACGTTTTTAGGTTTTTTTGAGGAATCAGATTATAGCTTGCTTAGTGTGTTGAGAGTTCCAATACAAAACCTAAGCGACTTTTATGAATAAAACCATTGAAGTCACATGGTTTGTTATGACATCGACACTTTAAAATGGGCGGAGGTGTTTAGGAAGTATGGAATTTTCCTTTTTTGGTGATCTCTGGTAATCTCTTAGACTTGCTCTATGTCTTGCCCTTGATATCAATTAATCATCAGCTACAAAGATGGGAGGGTCAATTTTGTGCTCTGCTAAGTCGATGATTCTGATGAGCAGAGTGTGGCAATAAGCCTCCAGTTGTTCGACATGCACAGATCTTTCTGGGCATTAACAGTTCAATCAACCTCATCAAGGGAAACAAGGCAGCTCGATGACATACCAGCAGAGTTCCTGAATGCAGATCGGACTCAAGGCATTTATTAAGTAAGCTTTTGCAGTGGTCGATCGTTCGTCGACACGACACATCAATACCCTGCGTATTATTCTCGAACTCAAGTCCCTGGGGGTCTAGCACGTAACTTGATACAATCGAGTTCAGTCGATACAATCGAGATCTGGCAGCACCTAATTTGTCTCAATCGAGCCCCCAGATCACGTAAAATGAAAACGATCGAACGACGTCGTTTCGATACAAGCAGTCTCTGTCTATTGTCACAGATATGATAGAGACAGCTTTAGTGAAAACGATGTCGTTCGATCGTTTTTATTTAAGCGATCTGGCCCGAGGATAATCAATCGAGAATAATCGATTGAGACAAAGTAGGTGCTGCCGAGCTCGATTGTATCGACTGAACTCGATTGTATCAAGTTACGTGCTAGACCCCCTGCTTTAACGTATGACCGTGGGTTTTGATAAGGCCTTCAGCCAGGTATATTCTTCTCACGAGAGGAATGAAAAATAGTTGCAATTATAACGAAGCCCTCTTCGAGTATTGCAGTGGTGTGGATGGTTAGTAGGTACCTAATTATACCAGAGGACGATTGCAGTAGGTATTCCCATACTGTAAGGTCTCCGGATGGAGGTAGTTTGCATAGTCAACCCAATTCTAGTGCTGGTGTGACCGTTTTATGTAAACAATGCCGAGGGATGAAAGACTGCCGGTTTTAGTCAGTCATTAACGAGCTCCTTCAGATGCTTTGGCAGGGCCTGTCGTATTTAGTAAGTGCCTTACCCCAGCAGAACCGACTATGTTGGGGCCTATTATTCTTCACCGGCTTGCCCATGGGAATTACTTATACAAATTTCGAAGTAGGATACAAAGATAACGAACTACAGGACAACAAACAGCGCTGCCAACGAATCAGTGATCCCATCGGACTCGAATTCCAAGTTCGTCGACGCGTCTGCATTATACGGCGGCAATGCTAACTAGGAACTTTTGACAATCAACGCCTGTAGCGATCGATCATCTGATTCGGACGCCGGCAACAAAACAGTGATTGAGACTTGAACTGGCAGTTCGTCGGTCTAAGATCAACGGGCTAGAAGACCAAAATGATGACCACAGTTTGGTCGACAAATCATCGTATTATTCTGAAGCAGAATTAAGAAGGTAGAGATGTTTAAAGTTTTTTTTTAGAAAAGTTTTGTATAAGTTGATGGAGAACGCACTTGAACGCACATGAACCCAAAGTGAAAAGTGTGCTATTCACCCCTATTCCCGTTGGCGTTTGTCGTAAACGCCTAATATTTCATTTCGGTTTTAAGTCAGAGTTTGTAACTTTTTTGAGACAAGCGATTTGAAAATACAGTGAACACATAGAAAAAGAAGCAAAATCGTTAACAAAAGTTTGAAAAAAAGCTGAATATCGTTTTTATAACGTCACGACAAAAGAGTCGTATATGACAAACGCCAACGGGAATAAGGGTGATTGTATTCCTCTGAAATGTGGAAAGTCTCGGCAAACATCAGGAGAAAGTTTAGGCCTTTTTTTAAAGTCTGTCTGCGATACATTCTAAAAAATGTTTGGCCGCAAATTATATCCAACCAGGAAGCCAGAAGCTACAAAATTTGGCGTTGGATTTTTTGCACACTAAAAAAAAAACCAATTGCAAAATTGAGAAACTGCCTTTCGAATGGAAAGAAACGGGTACACGTGGAATTGGAATCCCAATAACGACGAGGAGATCAAGTTTAGAAGTATATCAAGTAGATCAGTTTTAGAAGAAGCAGAGACTAAAAGATAAGCGTAGCCCTTTTCGTGTTGAAAGGAAATATGTATTGAGAGTTGAGATTATGACCATAAACTCATTAAAGTAACAAAAATATTTGTACACAGTCAGCCGACTGCAAAAATCCAAACGACTATGAACGACAAATATCTGAAAGCGGAGAACAAATATTAAGGCAAACAAGGCACAGGAGTAAACTAAAAAAAAACTCAGTGGAAATAAATGGGACCCACAATCACATAATGCACGGCTGAATGTCTAGCTCATTAACAGTAGGTACATAATGTTATGGTTGTGTGGAAACATTCTTAAAGAGTTAAGCGCAATTCAACAAACAGCTTGTTTGCGAAGATAAGCGCCAGACGTAGTTTTGACGCGGTTTCGTATTATTCATCAGTTTTATTTTCTGGTGCTATTAAATTGACGGAAGGGAACAACGGCACGTCGATACTGTGCAAGTTGGCTGTAGAGCATTTTTTGAAGAAGGCGACGTTCTAACAGCCACGAACCACCCAACGGCAACGGCTTTTACGACGCCACTCGTTTTGCAAGTCTTCATTCTATAAGAAACAACATGCACAGTTGGATCCAATATCTCTCTGTTCACTTTAATTTCTAGTATGAACGTCGTAAGTACATTTTGCTTGATCAGAAGTTTGTAATTGCTTGGCATAACACACGACAATAATATTTGGCAAGACGTCAACAATATTTTTTATTTATAGCTATAGGGCAATGACACGTTCATGCTCAAACGATCGCGAATTGCGCTTCTGGTGTCAAATATCGGAGCATAATCATAATTTTCTATAAAACAGTACCTGATAGTAGTAGTCCACGAAAGATACATCTTTATCTTTGCACTTGAATGTCTTCTTTGGGTTGGCAGAAAAATCAATATCATTGATTCGATACGTCTTATTGTTGTAGTCTGTCAAAACAGTGAGTCCTGCGAGAATGGAAATACAATTTTAGCAACAATTCAAATTCCAAGCTTCCTTCTGACATACCTAAAACATGTTTCTTGAAATTCTCCTGATAGTCACGCGACTCTTGTGTGCATTTCATTAGAATGTCGTAAACAGTCTCCGTGCGCATAACTTTGTGTGTAATTTCCGTGCACAGCAGGATATCTTGTTCATGTTGCCGAATCGATGTTTGATAACCCGGCCACAATTGCATGCGATGCTCCCTCAAGTCAATCTATAAATGAAAACGTGTAACAACTTGTCCCACAAGTTTGCAATGTTATACAAACCTTAGCAACAGCATCGAAAAAGTTCCTCCCAACTAATTGCAATTTGAGTCCTTCCATTGCACGCCGTAGAATCAAGTTCAAGATTTGCAATGACTGCCATTCGGTCATAGAGATTACTCCAACATATTTCACTGTGATCATGTATACCTCCCCAGATTTGCTCTTCGTTTCCAATTTCATCAAGTCGTCGCGCAATTTTGTTGTGGTAAACATTTTCATCCCGTCGTACAAATATCCACCAAAGAGTGAACGATGTTCAGAGAGTATACCACTGCGGATGCGACGCAATTCAATGCTAGGGGAAAAATCAACATGGTACTGGTATATGCGCCAGGTTGGAGTCGTGAGCAGACGGAAGTAATTTGTTTGAAGACTGATCGGTTGGCCGGATTTGCCACATTTGGAGTCAATTTCTTCAGGACGAGTGTGGACGATTTCATAGCGCACACGTCGCTGGCGTTGCTCTTCTTCTGGATTAGTTGGTCGGGAACCTATTAAAAAAAAATTGATTGTAGATCAATATTTAAAAACTTTTAACTCAATAGTGTAGAAGGGTGTGTAGTATTATTTACATAGTCGAAGTGTGCGACTATCACTTGAAACCCAACCACTTAACACAGAATAAAATTACTCCACTTATGCGAGAATTCGTTTGAATATCTTCTTTCGTAATATTGAACATTTTTGAAAAATTGTTTCCACTTGACCGAGGCGCCCTTTGATGTGCTAGGTTTCACGAAGAATGGTTCAAGGTTCGATAACGATTGGCGGCGATCTCATGCAGCTAAGCAAGTGACATACCTCACAGCATTGCACACGAGAAGCAGAGTCGGAAGAAGCGCTACCTATGACATTTTTGGACAGAGGATAAAAGAAGAGAACAAACTTCTCTGAATCAAAAAGAAGCAATATTGAAAGTGTGCGATTAAATCGATCTTGTAAAAGACCAACAAATTTCAAATCGACACCCACCACCTATTTTTCAATTTGAAGGTTTCTTTTATAGCTGAGCCGCACAGGGACATGTCTTGTTTTGACACACCAGAAAACTTGTCTGTTAGCGCAACGTTGGGGAACTCTCGCCATTGATGTCAGAAAATGTTTTTGAAAGGATGACGCACTATGATTTAATCATACATACTCGTTTATTATACTTAGTTTGGAAGACAACTCCGGATGTGTAAACTTTCAAAAATCTGTGAAATTAAATACTCGCATTCGCCGGTAATATCGCCTTAATCCGAAAAACTCAACCATGTGTTCGCTGTTATATTCCTCAAGAAGATTAAAACTAATCGCCTGGTGCATAGAGCGTATGGAAATAAATGCTCCGGCGCCCAGAGATTATTGAACACTACTCTAGCTAGAGGAACAATGCCATGGACGATGACTTTAGGTGCGCGCCACATATATGCGACAAGGAAAATCCAATTTAAGGCATTTCAAAGGATATTTAACTGATTATTTGTTTGGTCTTATTTGTCAGCTTAACATCAGGGTGGCCAGCCTTGAACAAAAGTTCCAATCTAAAGGTATTTGAGAAAACACAGCGCTTGTCATGCTTGTGCATCACGGGCGCATTGACGACATTTCCAACCGCCGATCTACAAACTATGCTTAACTCTTACTTCCACTAGATATCGTCAGTAAAGAATACACCATAAACAGATTAAGGGAAGAGAAACACTGGTGAGGAGAACCGACTGGATACGCCAGCATCCTTCTACAGATGATTCCCTTGCCCATTATTACCGATTATCTGCCTACGAAAATGAACTTCGAAAAATTCTTCACCTATGAATGGGATTCACTAAAATCACTGTTAATATTTACAGACGGTTCCAAAACACTGGAGGGAATTGCCGGCGAGGTCTTGTAAGAAGAATCTGGGCGTCTATTTTTGTTTTACGAAACACCGCAGTGTCTTCAAGCCGAAATTAAAGTTATTCGTCAAGTTACTGCGTGGCTGTCGATTAATTCGGTACCACAAAGGGATATCGTCATATACATTGATATCCAAGATGCAATCAAATCCCTAATATCCAGCGAAATAAGATCTAAGGTGAGAAAGAAATAAGATCTGTCTCTTAACGAGACAGATGGACAGTAAAACCTCACCCTCTGTTGGGTTCCTGGTCAACTGTGTAGCAGACGAACTAGCAAGGCTAAGCTCCTCTGGCGTGGGTAGTATAAGTCTGCACAACGTGTATGCTGTATGCATGCAGCATGCTGTATGCACTATTTTCCTACGATAAAATATTTTCTTAATGATCTTAGTGATCTAGGTAATACCAGCGCCGCTAATATTCTCAGCTTTATAACCGGCAGCAAATGGTTTACATCAGGAGCCAGTAAAGGAATAACTCCCCAAATCCCATCGGTATGCACATGCACAATGGGCCGACACGGCCTAAGTGTTTCTCTTAGGCTGCAGTTATAGCTATCAGTAAAATACATCCGTAAAAAAATTGTTTCACTTTTTTGGAGCACTTAAACTTAATCGTTGAACTCAATCTTGGTCTTAAATAGTTGCTTTTGAATTATAAAACTAATTCGTCAAAAAAATTAAGCAATTGATCTTTAAATTTTCTAAAAACAGAATTTCTTTATTTTTCCGTACGAAAAACTTTTTCTGTTCAACTTCTCAACCAGTTTCACGAAGTATCTCACTGAATTCCTATGATATGCTATGGTTAAATGTTTCAGTTTTGTTCTGTTGCGTGTTTTTACGGATGGACTTTTTTGATAGCTATAACTGCAGCCTTACCGAGAGCCACGACTTTAAACTAAATAACTCCTTATTTGTGGATCGTCTTTGTAAGACTTTCCTACATCTGTCATCATTTACAGACAAAGGTAGAAATTCGTATATTTGATTTTTAATAGATTAAGATTAAGTTATTTAAAAAAAACAGATTTTTAATCACTTACCTCTTTGAGCTGATGGTTCACGAGCTCTGGATGATGATGAAGAAGTTGATGGTCCGCATTCTCCTGGAGAGCCTCGTTTTTGAACTTTCGACCGCTGTAAAGAAACGTTCAATTACTAAGGTGTTTATCTACCAACAAAATTAGTGTTTGAAGATTCTATTGCTTCTTCGTTTAAATAGAGCGATTGATCGGGAAATTTTATTTGGGCCAGAAGCGCATAACTATCAAATTCGTGATCAACTATCTAACTAATTCGTGCTTGGCTCTACCTTTTCATTGTGGACAGTGGACTAAACGAACTATCGAAGTAAATTTTTTTTTATCCAAGAACATGTACTACTTTTCGCCACTCCTTTCCCCATGTGCGGAAGTATAAAGTTCAATCGTTGGTTTTTCCTAACCGAATTTAATGGTGTTTTTTCTAATTTTTTTAGTAGCAGATGTGAAGCGCTCCTAATCACTCGCTTAACGGTTGACATGCACTTACTCAAACTTTTCTGCACCAGCCACCCTCCTTAGTAACGGACTGTCAGAGGCTTCCAGCGGGGGGTTAGACTGTTTCGGTCACCCTCTGTCTGTTTCTGAAGACTAACCGCCAAATGGAGGAGCTGATCACACCAACCAATCTCATCTCGATAGTTAGAGGACCCCCTCAAAGGCAATAGGCAGGGGGCAGACCGTTACGGCTGCCCTCCACCTTGACCCGAAGACCAAGCCGTAACCAGGTGATGCAAAACTTCAAAAGCTGCGACTGCCTTAGTCACTACCAAAAACCTCTCAACTAGGTAGGAAACCCAAATTCGCAAGTAGCAAAAGAATTCCCAGGGTAACGCCCGTTCTGGCCGCTTCCCTTCCCCCCCCTTCTGTGGTATCACAATGGACCAAAACTATGGTCTAAGTGTGTCCCCTTTGGGACAGCCACCTTACCTAACCTAACCTAACCTACTCAAACTTTTTCCCTGATTTTAGCCACTGACCGACTCGAATTATAAGCTACTCGGAACATTGCTCGCTCGTTCATTTCGAGCAGTTAGCCCTTGCCCAGTGCCGTAACTAGGCTTTTATGCGCCCTGTGCGAGCTTCTATATTTGCGCCCTCGAAAAATATACTGATTTTTCGGATATCTAAGTTTTTGTTAAGTTTACTTATTAGAATTAAAAATATATTAACTTTAGGCAAACAAATCAAATATATTTGCCAAAATATGACGTACATAATGCTAAGTACAACCGACATAAAACACAAGTAAACGTAAACAAAATAAGACTCCTATTTACTTAGATCTAGTCAGCTCTCATTAAGGCAACAATCCATTAGCAACAACTGGCAATAGGAAACCAGCAATATTATCGCTCACAGTTAATTTTACTTTGAATTGAATCAGAGGTCTCACATCAAAGCAACTCAATATCGCATGCATTTACGAAAAATGTTGCTGATTGCGGCAATAATTATCGCTAGCGATAGACAGCGGATATTGAAAAGCAACAAGCTTCCTAGTAGCAATATTTGTGATTATTCACACTTTTGCGCTTACTACGTTCTACAAAGTTCTGGAAAATATGTCGGACGATCCTGTTTTCACCACAAAATTGGTTAAAGTTGTAGAAAAATATTCCTGATAGGTAGAAAATTGCGGCAATCTTTTTACTTCGATGTGAGAATAGGCTAAAACAAAATTGCGTATTACTTATGGATAGTTGATAGTTGCTTAGTTGCTTACTGCTTGTTGCCTCAATCTGAGAGCCGCCTTACTCTACGTTTACGGGCTTTCCTCATAGCGAAGTCCTTAATGTTATCATCATACGACAGGAGTCGTGCTATGTCAGCTTCAATCGACAACATTGCCAGACCAGATAACCTTTCCTGACTCATTGTTGAGCGCAAGTATGCTCTTTGAGTTTACTGAATAAAGTTTCTCAAGAAGCTACAGTCACCGGCATCGTTAAAAAATGCTTATAGCTACTAATACGCTTCGAAACATTTCCTTTAAGTCCAGTTGAACTATCCTCTTAAGAGACTTGGGCTTGATTGACATTCGCATTTTCCAAAGTCGCTTCAATTTGATTCTTCAAAGTTTCTATGTCGGCCCAAAATTATGTGGCATTTATGTCACATCAACTTCTACTACTTAACAATCTCTGATTTGAGTTTAAGTTCGAACGATTTTGTTATTTGATAGTAGGTGGAACGGGTTTTAATGTCGTGAATTTTGAATAAACGTGTGACAATTCGCACCAAGGGTGTTTTCCTTCGAGGCAAACATTTTTAGATCGAAATTTCGTTGTTTAAACTCTTTTCAAACTTGCTTTTCCCATAATTTGATGGATTATTTTTTATTCTAGGTACTCTTGCAATAGTAAAATGAGAATTTTTTTTTATATAAATGCTCGCATATTATTCATTCATTCTTATGTGAATATTCTTTTACATCGCCAATTTTAATTGATATGAACAGTTTGAACAATTTAACATTCCCTAAAACGAAACTGTGATGTGAACGTAGTGTAACTGAAAGAAAAAAAGCCTGAAGAACACAGTCTCATACTTGCAATAACATCAAAAATATTCTGTTTTTTTTTTTAACTTTTGCGGTATGCGTTTAATTAAATTTGAGGAAAAAAATAGAAAAACATTTACAATTTTCATTAGGTATCTCGTTCGTAACTATAAGAAGTTGCTGGTGCAAAATGATTGCATTTTAAATTAAAACAAATTTAAATGTCATAAATACATGACACCTGCAACCTTTTCATAGGTATTATTTTTATTAGTAAACTTATCTTATTTGGGTTTGTAATGTTGTGAGATTTACGAGTGTCAGAGTTTAAAGATCTTTCAACGCGTATTGCATAAAAGTTTGTCCTGGTCATTTTTGCGCCCTCCTGGGCTTACGCCCTGTGCTTGGGCACCGCTGGCACCGCCCTAGTTACAGCACTGCCCTTGCCATATTTCTCTTGTTTTTCTAAACAATTATACACAACTGATTGGCTTTTTTTTCAATTCTGTGGGATATTTCACGTAAACTGTGACCGTTCACGTTGAAAGCGTCGATTTGTGACATTTCCGCGACATTAGATGGCTTTCCTCTACTCATGCTTACTAAAACTTTAATACTGATGTGAAATCACAATCCCAAACAGAGTGGCAAATTTGCAAAATTTTAATTATGACTTCTTGATAGCACTTTTAAAATTGAAGACCGAATAGCAACTGTCCCTATTCTATTGAACCAATTTTTAACATGGAGTTTATTAGTGAATAATCCGAACATCTTTTCGACACATTGTCGCGACAAAGTGAAAAAACCCCAAATATTCCGCATTATAAAATGTCTCACTGTGTTTTTGCCACAGAGTAGATACATATTTGTTTTGTATCTCTTTTGTGCCGTTGGCGTTGGTCAGAATTTAAGAACGTAATTCGTATAAAGAGTGGATGAGCATTGAGCACACAGGTAAAATTCTATCTAATTTTTATGTGCATATGTGCCATATGTCCCATATGATAAAAATAAAATATTTGAAGGGCGTAGAAGAATTTTCCATTTTTTTTTCGAAAGAAACAATAATTAAAAACCAAATTGCCCTGTCATGGTTTATGGTTTATGGTTTTCCTACTAAGAATATCTCAAATACAGACCCGACTTAGCTTGCATTCATTTTCAAATTGTATGAATGACACAGTCATTATAATGCGATAAGATGTTGGCCATTTCGCTAAAAGATGTATTTTGGGATGAAGCGATTGGTCAAGGTAAGTACAGCTCTAAATTCAGCCACAAACGTGCTTCAGCTTCTGGTTTGCTACATGCCGTGTACTGAATTTTGTGGGGAATGTGATGGTAAAGAGGTTGAAAGTGTAGGTGATAGCCGAACAATAATGGGCCGCAAATTCACATCTGTTCCCTTTTCGCTCTCTTCGTAATTTTCAGCTTTTGCGGTCTGCGCTGCGAAAATGCAGCTACCACCCCGAACGACTCACTGATCATCAACGTCCAACCCAAACATTTTGCTCTAGAAAGCTCACATTTTGCACAGAGGTTCCCTTTATGATGTATACAAGGAATAAGGAATACCCCTGAAGGGGTAAATGGGGGGGGGGGGGTCAAAGTTTGCATGGAAACATATTTATTTTTCATCCGATCGACTTCATACTCGGTTTGTGTCCTCTATTATAAGAATTAAAAATAATTAATTCTTCCGATTTTGTGAATTTTGCTCGGGGCCTGAGTTATTGGAGAATACCCATTTTAATGTGGCTCTTTTCTTAACTTACAAACCGTTTGTCGAATCAGTTTGAAACTGTGTAATCCGTCCCAACCTCTTTCGCCTTTGAGAATGATGCATATTCAACGCGCTGTCACACACTTCAGCTGCCAAGATTTGCTGCCAGACTTTTATTTTCTATATAGGTACTCTCTACTCAGGCTGAAATATTTTTCGGTTATCTCTCAGACCGAAAAATTACTTCGGGCTCTTAGACTATTAGTTCAGACGGTTGGCAGATCTGACAATCTTGTGTAATTACTCTAACCCCCAGTTTCACACTAGAAGTTTAAACTATAGTTCAACTGAACCTGAACGTGAGTTTAAATTCGAAGTTCAACTCGTCCGGTTTCACAATATAATCTGAACTTCAATTTAATTGAACTAAGTTTAACGAAATTTTATGAATAGAATTTGACAGTATGTATTGTACAGTAGGTTTGTTCGACGTGGCCAGCCCTAGTGCGCACTGAGAAGAGTCAGTGAATTTTCGTGGCTGCCAAAAAACCCAAGGAAACCCCAGAAATTCAGTTTCATGTCGAACACGAAATGTTTACCCTGAGACCTGTCACTAAAATTTTTTTTTTAATATACAGATTTAACACCAGCAATAACAATAAATTTGTTTAATTAATGATTGTAATGTTAAAAAACACATTTCTTTTAACATTTACTAGTGCTGCACAAGTCAATAATTCACAAAAATTTGTTTTCACCCAAATGACAGCTACGATTGACAGCCAAATCCGGCACTGAACTCTTGCCCTGAGTGAATACCTAGGGTCAGCTCAGTGCTCAACTAGGGCGCCCCAGTGCTCACCTCGAACACAGGTTTTCAGTGTCAGTGCGAACTCAGTGCTATATCGAACGCGATAGGGCTAACCCAGTGCGCACTAGTGCGCCCTAGGGTCCACGTCAAACAAACCTATTATAAGCTTTTATATGACTTTTTCAAAATTGTTCCTTGTATTTTCTATCAAACAACACACAAACAATGTCAAATATTTGTGTTTTTGACAATCGCCTGATCTGAGGTTTAAACGGCAGAATACTGTAGTTTAACTTGAACTACAGAATGAACTCCGTTCAAGGTTTAAACGAAACTCTGAAATCGAATTTATTGCTGAACTGAGGTTTAAGGGTGGGTCTCCCTCAGCTACGAACTCTGTGCTCAAGTAAACGTGTTTACATGTATTAGTGCACAGAATTTAAAATAGCCGAGCACACCCTCCCTTACCAAGATCACAATTGTGACTGCAGAGTGCAGACTAGCTCAGCTCAATTAATAAAAATAATACAAAATTGTCTGCACAACAAAATAAATCAAAACAACCAAAGGGAAGGGAAAGGGACAAGCTGTGCTTGCTGTTGCTATTGCTCCTGTTGCTGCAAACGTTGTTTATCTAATACACTGAAACCAAAAGTGTGTGTGATATAGAATTTCCTAACGCACACTTATGAATATCGCCTTCGTCATAGCGACGTACAATCGCAATCGTAAGCACAAATCGAAATATTTTAATAAAAATATCCAAAATCCATAATATGTATACAAATTTTCATTCCTGATCCTGACCTTAGCTTTTATTTTTTGGCATTTTATGCTGGCTGTTTATAAAAACCTGTTAGGGCTAGTTTGTTATTATTGCTTTGTTTTGTGGGTTTGGGTTCCTTTTTAGTATATCTACATATTATATATTTATATAGAATATAAATCCTATCCAAAAACAAACGGCTGCAGCCCTGCTCGCACCATTTATGATTTATGGATGTAGGTATGGATTATCTAATTTAATAAAAAGTTTGTCCTGACTGATTGGGGACGCCTAGCCCAAATGGTAAGAGCTAAACTCAAGTTTCATCAAAGTTTATATAGGAAAATTCATATTTTCCATCCGATTGATGGATGGATATATGTACATATGTATGTCCTATATGTACATACATTGTACTACTCCCAATTAGTGTTTAAAAAAAAAACTAATAATAGTTTTTGGCTTTTTTGGCATTTTTTTTTAATTATCCCCCTCCACCGTTTAGAAGAGAAAAATTACTTATTGTAATTATCTTCATATGACCGAGGATATGACTATAATGAGATCAATTTTGTAGATATACGGCAGCATCATGCGGAAAAAAAACAAGTAAAAGTGTTATCATCGGCCTGGCCGATGCTTTGATACCCTCCACTGTATGTACTGTATAGGTACAGGCATGTGTCTAATATTGGTTTTGTATGGGAGGTACTAGAACTACTTGACCCACATGGACCATTTTTAATAGAAAACTGAAGGCCATAAATATAAGACCTTTCATAAAATTTCAGTTACCTAAGTCGATTCGTTCGGACGCTATCGTGATTTCAATAGACAGAGAGAAACTTTGGTCTAATACTGGTTTTGTACGGGATGTACCAGAACTACTTGACCGACATAGCCCATTTTCAATACCAACCTGACAGTAAAAAGAAGTCTTCTCACAAAATTTCATTCGCCTAATTCGATTCGTTTGGACGCTATCGTGTTTTCAACAGACAGACAGACGGTCATGGCTAAATCGATTCAGAATGTGATCCTGATTCAGAATATATATACTTTATAGGGTATCCGGTGAATCCTTCTCGGCGTTACAAATGTAATGACAAAGTGATATGTACCTTCCTGTGGAGGGTATAAAAATAACATGAACGAAGCCGGGTGTGACTGCCATGCTAGTACGTAGATAGATATTGAGTATGTATTAATAACTAAATTTAATGTGCACTGCGCGAACTCGCCAAGCGCCCTTGCAAGCATATACGAACTGCGATCTTAACACAATACGTCTGACTCACTTGACGAGCTGCAATGTGCAGACCTACACTAATACTATGACACCTTTGAGCAGGAGGGATTTCCCTGCTCAATGAAGCTATATACCTGGTTTGCATGTTAACAGTATTATCATTTTAAGTATTTTAAACACTGCGAAGTCGGTAGGCATTGAAAAGGTTGGGTTACCCCTAATAATATTTTTTAGAGGAGCTTTGAAAGCTGCACCTAATCTAGGGCCGCCTTACAAACCAACCACATGCGGCATGAAATACAAAAATAGCATCCTGTAGAACACTGTTTTTATATCGTGAATGAGTTACCTGGACAACGTTTAAAGTGCAACAAAACATTACCCAGTTCTATATATGTACTAATTTGCCTTCAAATTTTGTAATAACAAACAATGAGTTTGCCCACAGGAACACATTTTATTGTTGTGTCTAGAATTTTTAACCTCAACACAAATTAACAATTCTTCTCCAGATTGGTCATGCAAAACATTGACCAATCATTATGATTTATGAATAGATGACCATTTCAATATCACCAATAAAAGCGGATGTTGTGTATATCTATATACTTATACTACACACAATAATTTTCAAAATATTAAAACACACAACCACTAATCTATTTTGAAAAGTTCGGCCTAAAATAGGGAACAGCAAAGCAACCAACCCCTTTCCTCATACAGTAGGTATTTTATTTAGGTATTGCATTTAGGTAGTTTGATTTGAACTCAACTCATAATAAAACAAATCATCATTCACCTCCCATCTCCCACTCCCATACATATTCTCAAATCTTCTCAAGCCCTCAATCCATATCAATCATCATTCATCATCCCTTAAAAATATTCCGCTCTCAATATAATTTTTCATTTCGATTTGATTTCCCTATCATATTCATAATTTAATTAAGTTACGTACGTGTACCGTTTTGTAGGTAACGTCTACGATGATATTTATCCAATCTGCCTCTATGCCTCACATCACAATGCTCGATTGACTTAAAACAACAACAATAATATTATTAAGTAATTAGTATGTATCTATCAGAAAACCAAAAAAAGGATCCAAACTTGTTTTCTCCATATCCCAGGGGCAACGAATGCGGCAAAACAACAATCTGCAAATTACAGACTCTCGCGAGAGAGCAAAATTATAGAGAAAACGATTAGCGCTGTGTCGGATATTTTGTGAACTACATTGCATATGTGAGCGTGAGTTCTGAAACAAAAATGAAACTGCTGTTAAATTGTTAACTTTTCAAAATGCAATTTTAACTATTTTATGAACCAAATCTTTAATTTGTATTCAATGAACGGATACATAAATGTTTGAATGTTATTCTGTTTTGAAAAGCTGACAAAAATAAGTTCTGGTTGCTCTACAAACACTGTTTCCTTTTGGTCACCTTAATTTGCAGATTATAATAGTTAAACTCAAAAAATCAAAATTCGAAGACGGTCACTAACTAATTTAACCCATTAACTATAAAATAAAATCATAAAAAAAATAAAAAAGTTCCATTTAGATATTGCCCCACCGGGGCGAAAAAAAAAACACCCAAAAAATGACGTTTTTGGGACTTTATGGTACATAAAAGTCAAAAAATTAAAATTCTAAGACGGTCACTAACAGCGTCTATTTATTTACTGTCGAAAGCCGTTTACTGCAATCAATTATCTCTTAAGCCCTGCAAGCCCCATCGGGGCGAAAAATCATATACCCTCGAACACCCAGCCTTAAACTGAAAGTGTAGTTTAAACTCTTACTGTGAGACTGGGGGTAACTGTCTGAACTTAGCTTAAGTATTGAAAAGACTATGGCTCAGGGCACCATGAGCCAATTGAACCTAACCCGGAATTAAGTAACACTGCTCTCAAACTATTTTGACTATTTCGATTGAGTTTGCATACTGTAAAGTAAAATTTTTGTTTGTTTGTTTTGTTGTAAATATTTAAGTGATAAGGAAATCTAAAAAAAAAAAAAAATACCGCAGATAACATGATACGCAGCCAAAAACAAAATATGTTCTGAATCTGAAATGCATGTTGATAATAAATATTTATCATGCGAGTCGTAGGCAATGAGCCGTGTCCAGGAATCCCATACTATCCATAGCATTCTATGCATTTCTATAATACATATTGCTCAGCTCATTCTATGGGCTGTAGTTTTTAGTATGACATTTGATGGCTATGAATGTAGGAGCCAAGCTATGAAATGCCTACCCTACATTTTATAACATTCTATCATTTTTATGAGAATTGACCGATGGCAAACACAGTCAGTCAGTCCGATCATTCCATACTGTCCATACTGCTTATAAAAGGCAACGTTTGTCTGTTGGTCCATCTATAACTCGGAACCATTTGTCATGATTTTTTTTTATTTATAGATGTGTTGTCCAATTAGGCCGTAGGGTTGGTGGTTAATGGGGAAGAGTAAAGGGGTCAAGTTGGGTAAGGGGGTTCTCACGAAACGCTAGCGGTATTAATGAATGCACGGCACGAGTGGAAGGGTTAATAGGGAGGATAGAGAAGAGATTCTGGTGCACATTGGTTTTAATCAATTGTGGGTTGTAATGAGAGGGGCAAACCGCGTGAGGCAATGCATTCCACTTGCGTGTTTGATTAATAAAAGAATCTCTATCTTTTCCAGTACGCCCGAAGATAGGCTTAAGGGTGAACTAGTGCGCATTCGATGTGTGACGGAACAAATGTTGCGAGAGAATTGTTGAAGAGTAAAGGCCTTTATATCGAAGTTAAGTCGGAGGGTGTAAAGAAATCTTGACATTTCGCAGCGTTTTTGGCGACTTCATAATTATGTATGTGGTCAATAAAACCGAGTTTGTCCTTGACACAAACGATGAAAGTCGCTCGGTTTCATCGAAGGAAGTGCCATTCATGGATCTTGAATGAATGAAGGTTCAGGTTTCGATTTAATGACAGAAGGCAGCATTGTGTTTTAGAAACATTAAATTTCACTCTATATGTTGTCCCTGCTCTCGACAGCCTTTTGAAATGGGTACGTGAGTCAGGGAACGAATATGAAAAACTGAGGGTGCTATCATCAGCGAAAGAGTGTATTGGATAAGAAGTAACAAACTAGAGATCGTTGATGAATATGAGAAATAGTGCCGGAGACAAAACAGAGCCTTGGGGAACACCACCATTTATATGGTGAATTGCAGACTTGAAACCGTCCAACACAACTTGAATTTAAACCACCAGAAAGGTAGTTTCTAATTCATTAAAGAAGAGACGCATTCCCTAGGCACTCATTTTCGACAAAAGAGCTTGGTGCCAAACTCTGTCAAATGCTTTCGAAATATCAAGCGCAACAATACTCGTTTCACCAGATTGGTGGAGAAATTGCTTCCACTTTTCAGGAGATAAGTCATCAAATTTCCAGGGGACCTACTGCCACGAATACCCTATCGTTTATCAAAATTCGTGCTATAAGCGTTGAAAAAAGATTCTAAGGTCTATTTCGCTCAACTTGCCATTATTATACTCATAAATCTATGTAGATCAACTATCATTCATCTTTCTGGTCCATCCAAAGAGTGAGCATTAGCAAGATCGTATTTGGCCAAGTGTGAAAAAAATTACCTTCTCTATTGCAGTTGTGATTAGGGGTGGTTTTTTTTTTTCTACGTTCTAAAAATAGAAATCGTGCGGCGAACATTCAAATGCAGGGATAGATGCGTACAACAAACTACGTACCTACCTATAAGAAGTTGGTGATGCATAAATTGGTAGGTATGCACAATTGCACATACGTATACATATTTCAGATCTGCAGTTATGGAAAGTATATCTAATCTAAACCGCCGAGCGGAGCCGCAGGCATGACTAGTTTTGTACAATTCAGAGTTTTTCTAACCCTCGGAGAAAATTTGCTTACTCCGCTATTTGGTACCCGTTATTTGTTTACAATTTTTGGCCGCACATAAATAAGCGGACTACGCCACAGAAGTGTGGTTGTTTGCTAGAAGTGCAACTAAATTTTGAAAGAGAGCAAATTTGGTGCAACTTTCACACACAGAATATGGCGTCGCGTGGGCAGTTAAGGCCAACTTCCAAAAAAACACAGCACACTGTAAAGTGTACACGTACCTCTCATTGCATTTTGCGTTTGTTTTTTTTTACGATCGTTAGGTATGTAGGCCCGGGTTTTTGATTAGCTCAGTTTGTTCAGCATACGAGATATTAGACAATTTTGTTTTACGTATGTAGCATTTTTCAATAGATTATGCAAACAAATAAAACAATAGTAGAAGTGATTGTGTGTACATACTATGTACAAACAAACGAAATCGTAGAAGACCAATATCAGAAATTAGGAAATCAATGTTGGCAGTGCTGTATATGCAACATTATACCAAAGTGCGTGAACATAACTTTAGAAGCACAGCAGCTACATACATACACAGAATATGTATATCAAATGTCTTTTTCACAAAATAACGTACTTAACTTATAATTTCCTAAACTCTATGTAAAATAGAGTTGCACGTGCTGTTATGAATTATATTTCTTTTTTTGGTTTTTTCACTTACCGGTTCTTCTCCAGTAGGCGATAGCGTACTTCGATGGCGACGCGAACTAGAATACTCCTTTCCCTCATCACCCGAGGTTCGGCGGCCCCTGCTTTGACTATCAGACATTTTAATGATCTGTAGACTTCACACTACACGAATTAGAGTAACTTAACGAGTTAGTAATAATTACTATAAATTTTTCACTGCGAAGAAATATTTCACTCCGTTGTTTACTAATTTTCCCACGAAACTGGCACGACGCTTCAAATAAAATAATATATCTGTCTCCGACCGAAAATGAAATGAACGCAAATGGTGGTTGGTTAAACTGTAAATCTATCTCTCTTTCATATGTGAGTGAACTTGGCTATACCATTTACCAACACATTCAAGTTGATGATGTGAACTTAAGTTAAACTTACCACAGCCAAACTGACCAAAATGTGGTAGTTCTGGTAAACTAATGCTAATCTCGATTGGCCAAACGAAATCTGACATCTGAAAATCCCAACCGAAATTAGCATAAAACAGAAACTGTCAATAATCTCAAGTCAATATTTGGCAATGAATTGAACGTATTTATTGCTTATTTATTTTTAGTAATAATCCAAAGATGCAAAAAAAATATAAAAGCATAGTTGAAAGTTGAAAGTTCTTTAGATAATTGTATGGTGAATTGATTTCTTTCAATTTTGCTTTTATAAAAACAATAGGGGTAGGCAAACCTATTCATGCAACGTCGTAAAACGAGCTGTCAAAATTTGTATAAAAATCATTCAAAACAAGTTAAAAAATTTTTTCAGAACCTCGAACATAGAGCAATTGCCGTCGGATGAACCAATTCACCGCTGGAAAATAAATGTCAGACGAGACATCAAACATTTGTTGAGGAAGTCAACGAATACGACGGATACTATGGGTCGGGGCCTTAACGAGCAACTGATCATTTACGCAGGCGTTATTTGGGGAGTTACTTGTGTCGTAAATTTACTATTTTACGAAAATGGTTAATTTACGTCGTTACATGAAAACACATTCAGGCCTATTCGGCAAAATCTTTTATCCATTTTTCCTGTTATTCTGTTATGAAATTCCATACAAAAGTTCGAACTGTCAAAAAATCTTTTACGATCTCCAAAATTGGTATTCTGCGTGCAAAAATCTTTTATGAAATCTGTTATAAATCATAACAGAATAAAAGACAGAATTTTGTGACTTTTATCATAAAAGATTTTTATTAATTAGAAAGTTTTGGATTGAAATGGATATCTATACAATTTTTCGTCAACGAAATGTTTACAAAAGAAGACAAATGTAATTAATGTGTATAAACAATTGGGTATGTAATTGAAAATAATTTATCAATTTATATTTTTGGTTTAGACGAAGACACCAACCACTTTTGCTGGATATGGTTCATATCAGGCGTCAAATAGAAAGCAAACAAAGAGCCTACTAAACAGAACCCGCCCAGATATCGCTAAAATCACGGCAACAACCACGGGGCATTGGCCAATTGGAGACCATGCTGCCAAAGTATCCCATACAAATACAAGCCTCAATGCCGCAGTTGCGGAAATACGAATGAGAAAAAAACTCTCTCATTTCCTTTGCAAATGTCCAGCATCAGACTGCGCGCACTGAACCAACTATTCTTTGACGACTTTAGCGACGTTTGCGGCAAAGGGATACTGCATCTTATTTATACGCTTTCTCAATTCTACAGGCTATCTATAGGTACCGACCGGATCACATCCTTAACATTTAGCACAAAGTAGGCCATTTTTGGTTTATCGCATTTATCGCCCAGTAGGTACATCCAGATTCATTCAGCTGGTTACTGATTTTAACAGTGTTTTCTAATTGGATTTAGCTCCATGTAAGAGCAATATATTTCCTTTAGCTCGGTCGTGGTTTTTTGTTGTCTTTTTCCTAAAAAGATATTCCACTGTTTATTACACAATTATTTAGTTTGTAGTAATTCATAACTTATTTATTTCAGCCCGCATTTTAATACCTATGTTTTTTGCACAAATTGAACCAGGTGCCTACCGACTATGAATAAAAAAAACTCTGTGGTTTGTTTTGACAGCTTCGTAACAGATTTTCAATTTTCGAAGTTCCATAACAGAATTTCATAAAAGTTCGAAACCCCGAATACGATTTATAAAAGATCTTTTATGATTCATAACAGAATAAAGGATTTTGCCGAATAGGCCTAATTATTAAGTTGGAAGGAATATCTTCTGGGAAACCATATTAGTTTACGTATTTACACCGTGTGTTAATGGCTCTAAATAATTACCCATCAACAATCTTTTGACACTATCCTAGTGGAAAACTAATTTTCCAGCTGTTGAACATAAAAAACATTAATCCCAGTATCCTTCTCGAGCTAAATTTTAGTTAACGCAAATCTCTCCACAGAACTGATAATTGCTGGCTACCTTTATAACACAGAAGATATATAGATGGGAATCGCAAGCATATGTTATTGTCATATGTATAATATTGTTCATTCATTATTGCTGCAATTTCTAAAAAATAAATAGATGGCGTAACAGGTCCGTATAGGCCTAGCTTCTCGTTTGTTGAGTTTATTTTTTGGGACGAATGGAAGGGACCTACAATTTTATACCGAGCCTAAACGGCTGAATTGAGGAGACTTTCCATGTAATTTATACTCTCGATTGTTTGTCAGATAATACTACGCTATAGCTAAAATTTAGTACAAGCAAGATATTGGCGCTATGAGGCCGTGTGTCAATTGGACTAAATAATTATCCTCGGATACATTTCTGACAAGTTTGAAAGTTTTTAAAGAGAAGTTCACCAAACTCCAATCTTAAAACAATGATTTACCGAATTTTATGCTAATAAGTAATAATTAATTGAAATTCACTGTTTTATTTTCTCTTTAAGATTCTAGCAAAATGCAAAAGAAAAAATCAGAAAACTAACTTTTAGGATAATTTATTATTTTGCTCCCGGAGCAGGATAATTTTTTGACAGCTGAAAATTCGTTTTCCACCACGATAGTGTCAGAAAATTATCCGATTTGACACACGGCCTAATATAAAAATTTATCTAGCATCTGTGTACTGCCTGAATGCACTCTTTTCACGCCCTCAACCATGCTCGATGGTGATTGGAAATCGAGTTTAATTTTTTCCAATAATACTGGAAGGGGTGTCATCAGACATAAGTTTCTTTTCCAGCTAATTGCAGATCTGTCAATATCTACTGTATTCGGTAACTTTTATTATTTCTGTGGAGAAGTATTAAGTGAGTTTAAACGATAAATTTAACTATTTTTGATATAGAACTCATAAAAAATATATATTTCTATATTTTCCAATAGGAATAATAAAAGTGAAAATGGCCAGCATTGCGACTAAAGGATCAGGGCTAGTTAACAGTATGTACACCCCACCATAACCCTACTACGTTATGTAATTTTTTTAATAATATTTTATTTTATTCATTTTATAGAACTTTTGGTTCAAGCCCGACCACAATTGGATGTGTTCCTAAAATACGCCAAAGTCGAGTTGACTCCACCAACTCCAGCTGATATTCCAGCTATCCGCCAAGGTATTGGCCGCATCATGAGTGGTGCTCGCACCGGAGCATGGAAGAACGTTACCGTTCGTGAGGCATGGTTAAACACATTAGTAACTATGGAAGTTTGCTTTTGGTTCTATATTGGTGAATGTATTGGAAAACGTCATATTGTTGGTTACGATGTTTAAGTATTTAGTGATCTAGTTTGAAAATATTGTTCTTTCTCAATACCACCATTGCGGATTTCGAAGTCATGACCTCATTCCGAAATAAATATTAAATCGAAAGTCTTAATACTTTTCTTGCTTTATTTCATTTGTGATATCTAGGTTTAAAGTATGAGGAAGTTGAGAAGTCTTATACTATACCCGACTTTTTGCATCTCTTTCATGTTACATCGTTGATACGGGTGGGACCTCTGAACCGGGACATATGAAAATCTAGTTAGGGGAACAGTTTTTTTTAGCAGCAACTACATTACCACTGCTATCATTTCGAAACACCACCACCGAGCGGATATCGGCATTGTGGACAACTACTAGTGTTAAATTGCACTTGTATTACTCAGAGCGTCAAAAGTTTCCATTGGAGACGTTGGCCATAGTGCTGGTCTTAGATTCTCCCCTACTATACGAAGCCCCCACTTTACAATCTGTGGACGCGGCTGACATGCTAACAATATGCCTCTTTTATTGGCAATCTATCTCAGTGAAGTAAAGTAAAATAGAATCTTTAACACGCAATTACAACAATTATACACTGCTTGACACTTTCGAGACTTTATGTAGTTGTACTTAGTTGTTGTTAAAAAAAAACAGTTGGATCCCGTACTGTTGTTTTAAACTGTGTAAATCGCATCGTACATCATCCATCCTACATCAATTTTCAGGATCCAGATGGGAAGATTGTACTTCCACCTGAAGATGCCGCTAATTGCATCCGAATGTTAAACGCTCCTCATCACCATAGTCAGTAGTCGTTTTGCATCATTCCCGAATTTCGATTGAAATAGAATTGCTTAAGAAAGTTATGTCTCAAGAGCTGCTGCCAAAGATTGACAAACGCTACTAATGTAGTGCAAAGTTACTTCGTTATGACATGACGATAAATCTGACCATCATTATTCAATTCACACTGCCTTACCGTTGCATATAAACATCCAGATGCAATCAACGACGTTTTCAGGCGAAAGTAAGACTTTAAAAGATTGACCCTGAAAATGTATCCAGATAAAATGCAAGGTGGATTACGAATATTGTTGTTCTGTGTTCTTGCTAATACCTAGGTATCCGCAATTAATAGGTAGTCAGGGAAGCAAGAACTACATAATCATTTCCTCTGAATTTTGGGAGTTAAGAATTTATGCTTAAAAAATGTTTGTTTTGCATTTGACGTAACTTTTGGCCAAACTTCGTAGCCATAGCCATAGCCACCTCCACAAAATTCCCCAGAGATTTCCCTTACAAAAACTCACGTTTAGCAAAATTGTGGTTCACGTTTAACCCGCGTTCCTATACTTTTTTGTTCCTTTGCATCGCGAAGAGACAATTCTCTCGCACTCCACTCAGGGAAATACATAAAACATAAATGAGTATTATTAAACATTTAAGTGGCCTCAACTCCAAATGCGTTTCGCCTCGATGTGGTGGGTGGGCTCATCAGTAGACGAACCACCACAACTGCCTAGACCCACTATTTACTCGATGTTTACCGATACTATATAGAATCACAAACACAAAGTGACTGTGAACCATAACCTAATACGATGAGTTTTGGTTTCTTATTGCGACTTTTAATTTGATTTCAAGTTGATTGCTAAGTTTTTTCTAAGACATTTATTCCAAATGTAGTATTTACTTATTTCATTTATAATATACTCTGACTTTTCCTTTGTGTTAAGAGTTGACCTTTGATTACACTTTTCGATGAAAGATGGAAGGAGAGTAACTTTTCCAATAATTCTCCAGTTGAAGATTTTAAGGATTTTAAACTGCAAATTTCCACGCCACCGATGAGGTATTGCAGATAAGCGCGTTAAGCCATTTTTGGTTCATGGCTGGCTTCCCCAATAGGCCTATCCACCATGTAGCAACAAGCATATTTCTCAAGCATATACGGTAAACCATAAAGCTTGTAATGCCTGTGCCAGTATATTTTTATATAGAGAAAACTTAATTTATAACGAAGTGTCTGAAACTCTACCTAAATTTGCGTTTAACCACAATTCTGAAATATACAAACCATCACGCGAAAATTCTGAAACATTTGTACTAGGAGCAGAAAATACAGCTCCCGTTCCCAATATTACTAACAGAATACAATAGGGATATGCCATTATCTCTTACAGCCTTTGAAGTATTTAATTTTTGGATATGATGTGTCGTCCTCAGCTTGTATATAATCTAAAATAAAAGAGCAGCCATAAAAGAAAATAGTAAAATCTTTTAATAAAATGTAAAATACAGATAACGGGTGGTAAAATCACAGTGAACAATAACGTTTTTCTAACGAAAAATTAAAGTCATTTCACTAAACCATCAATTCCTATAGCAGCCTCCCAAATGAATTAGACAAAAATAAGGCGCAATTAGATGAGTTTACCTTCAACTCTATAGGTATATCGATTTTTCAATTTAATATATATTTTTTCTGATATGAAGTTTTCTCATTAAAATTTATTGATTTGACGCCGAATTCGTTTTAAGTAAAGTCATAAAATGCTAACTAAAAAAACAGTTGATGGACCAGACTCTTGCATAAATAGGACCAAGCAATATTTTTTGGTTTTTTAAATACTACTTACATGCGTAAAATATAAAGTTGAATTTATATTATTCGCTCCCGCTCAACTTATTTAATTGCTTTCCCAGCCCAAGATTTAACTCAACAATAACAATATTTGGGTAAACATACTTAGGTATTGTCTATGAAGTATGACACTGCTGGATGATGCTTTTACATATTATTTTTAAAGACTATGCTATTGATAAATCTTCGACCTTTTCAGCTTTACGCACACCACAATGTGTATATTATCGTGTATGTAGGTACTTAAATAAACACATTTAAAAAAGTACCTGCATCTACTAGCAGAGTCCTCTATTAGCGAAGATGAGCTTCATATTGCAAGTATGTATTATTTTGCTTTTTACGAAGGCACGTAAACCTATCACGTAAGAGAACTGAAGTGATTTAGTGCCGATGCACAGACAGTACCAAGTTTTCCCGTTCGACACAGTCTGTAGTAAACATTTGTCTCCCAAAAGTCTATAAGAAAGAAACATCTAATGTTCGTGTACCTGCTGTACCCATAAAATTATGTTTTAAAAAGGAAACGACGTTATTGCGGTACATTCGTTAGGACCTGCAGGGGTACCAATGTACCCATTGACATACTATACATGGACTGCTAGCAGCCAATTTTTCGTTGAAGCAAAAATAAGCACTAGCTCTTTTGGTTCACGGCGGAGAGAAACGAAAACACTCAAATGTCATCGAGCAATTCGTGCGATTTGGTTTGTGTCGGGGTTTGTGTGCTGAGTGTGCCATACTGCCATCTGTTATAGAACGTTTGAAATAATTTGAATAAGTCGTTATTTTTGCGTAATGCAATGTTTCTACAATGGATGGCACTGTGTTCTATGCAAAAAAAATAACAAAGGCGCGCAGAGGTTGAAACTTCTTTCCTACTTTCGCCGCACTGAACCAAAAGGGCTAGTGCTTATGTTTGCTTCATTTTTTTTCGCAGGTTTGTATGAAACTGACATTTCACCAGCAGCAGTCCATGTATAGTATGTCAATGAATGTACCATACGAACCTAAGGTTTTGTTCCCTGCAAGCTTACAACTATTTCAGTCGTTAAAATTTTGCTGAGCAGAGCATGTCGATTCGTTTGCATTAGAGGCCACTTAGCCATATTGCGAACAAAAAAATACAATAATTATCAAACTTCCCAAAAATGACAGCCCAAAATACACAGAAAATATCTGTGGTCTTCACTCCACATGCAATTTTTCAAAGACAAGACCGTCGGTTGATATTATGAAATAAAAAGGTTACTTTAATCTTTTCAATTTTTAATTAAAATCTATCTACCTTCGAGATAGATTCATATCGGTTATAGGAGAATATCTTGTTGAGTTCGAATAATAATATGTCTAACTACCGGAAATACGAGCAAAACCTGTCGGTTCATAGATGTACTAACATTCTCTGCATGCATTGTGAACATACCCATTCTGCAGGCGGTATTTTTGACAGCTGAAAGGTTCTACCAAAATTTACTTCTTTTTGTTTTGTACTTTTGTAGTTTTTTGGTTCTGCTAAAATAAAAATAATTAATAAAAGTTTTATACGATGAATGCGCCACCAACTTTCGAGTCCTTCCTTCTCTACGATGGTGAAAAGAAGTATGTATTGTATATATAGGTTTTGCACCCATATAAATATTAATTAATACAATATATTTAGAATTGTTAAGGAATTGGATACTAAAGTCACAAATGCAGCAATATTCACCGTAAATAAAGAGGACCATACTTTGGGCAACATGATTAGAAAGTAAGTAGACAAGTCGAACAAGTTAGAAAATATTTTATTCGTCTGTTTGCAGTCAGCTATTGAAGGATCCCAATGTTTTGTTTGCCGGTTACAAAGTACCTCATCCACTGGAACACAAGTTCGTCATTCGAATTCAAACAACTCCTGATTATTCGCCACAAGAAGCCTTTATGAATGCTATTACTGATTTACTGGCAGAGCTTTCACTATTTGAAGAACGATTCAAGGTATGGATTTATTTTGTTTGTATTTTTGCATCTCTGTATCAAAGTATTCTTTTGTTTTCAGGATGCGATCAAGGAGAAAAAAGAAGGAGGCGATTAAATTTATTTATATTCGTATATACTTTAAGTTCTTAATTAAATGACAGTTTAATTTCTACACGGTATGTTGTTTTATTTACATGAAAATATGGGTTGGGAAAGATTTACTGCTTCAAGCGATGCCTTGAAGTGCTTCGAATGTTGCAATGAAACCGCTCTTGTTTTAGATGTCTAGGTATGTACATATTTCGCTCATAACGTTATCCTTGCAACCTTTTACTATTGTTACTGAATAGATTCTAATAGAATAGTCATCTTGCATAATATTCTCTAAATCTTCAGAACATTTCAGTGTCCATTTCGTCAGTAGATTGTACTTAGCAGGTTCAGACATTGCCGACTTTTCAGACATTGCACTATCTTTCTCATTGGGAACCTTGTACGTGTAATCCACTCATGCAAGTCAGTAGAAACCAGCATTGATGTTGTTTTTAATCGCCAATACAGCGGAAAGTTCATAAACATTCAATTGACTTGATTGATATTTTTGCGGCCAACATTTAATGCACATCTCCAAATCGATATACAAAAGAAATTCATTTTTAAATAGAAAGCCAAATTATTTTTATTGGAAATTATTTTATTTTATTAACTTATGCTTTACGAAGGTTTTAATACAAAACGTTATCATTCCATACATTAAAGAAAACATTTTAACCAATAAAGTTGGCAACAACCAAATGCAAAACTACATGGGCAAATATAAAGTCCACAAATCCTCTTTCTGGTGATATTTTGCAGAAAATAGATTTATTCTCTGGATTAGCTTGAAGACGCAGGCAAACGCCCAGAATAAAACAGCTCACGGTTGAAATGAATCCAGATAGGAATGAATTGAAGGGGAAGGTTCCAACGAGACAGCAATAGGCAAATTGTATTACGCCGGTAGCAAAAATGTAGAAGAGGTAGGCATCAATCATTTTAAGTTTCTTCGATGTATGATGGACATAGTCACCGTAGAACTTTCCAATTACGCTTTTTATTTCGATCATTGTGCAAAATTTGTTTTTTTTTCGGAATATTCTTTCAATCAATTTGTGTACAAAAACGAGCCGACTCCCAGAGACTACAGAATAAATGAAAAGATAATTAAGACAACTGAATCGGTACACGTCAACGTTTTTGCGGCGACCTTGCGAGACAGGTGGATTAAGTTTTCCAATGAATCTTACTGGAATTATTAGTTTCGGTCAGGCGCTGAATTATAAGCTAAGGTCTACGGTCGGATATAAATTTAAAATACATATATTTTTTTTCCAATGTATGTATGTATTTTTTTTCATAAATGGTACAAACCTTAAATCTGATGCCGAATCTGAGCAGATTAATTGGGAAACTTTCTTCGGACAACTATACCTATACTCTATGTTCGGTGGCATTCAATTCGTGGTGAAAAACAAGGCTGTTGCTATTCGCCCGTTTTTCGGGACGGAGTGTCTATTCGCCCGTTCATTTTGACAGATTTTGTACTGAACTGACGTTTACCGATTTTCGGGACACGACTACGCAATCAACGTAACGTCATCGTATTTTCGTTAAAAACTCTTTTATAAAGATAAAAGTTGATCCTAAACGTACGGCATAATGTCCGAAAATGATTATACTGGAGTTTAGAGTCCTTGCCGCGAGCGTAGCGAGCCACATACCCCAACTTGACGCAATATAAACTTTGACATTTCGTTACGTAGTCGTGTCCCGAACAACGGGCGAATAGCAACAGCCTTTTCGGGACACGGGTACGTAACGAAATGTCAAAGTTTATATTGCGTCAAGTTGGGGAATGTGGCTCGCTACGCTCGCGGCAAGGACTCTAAACTCCAGTATAATCATTTTCGGACATTATGCCGTACGTTTAGGATCCAACTTTTATATTTATAAAGAGTTTTTAATGAAAATAGGATTACGTAACGTTGATTACGTAGTATCGTGTCCCGAACATCGGTAAACGTCAGTTCAGTACAAAATCTGTCAAAATTAACGGGCGAATAGACACTCCGGAAAAACAAATTTTTCGGCTGTCAAAAAATGATCCTGCAACGGGAGCAAGGGTTATATTCACCCCTATCGCGAATAATAAAGGTATTCGTGCAACGTCGTAGGTTTACCATTGCCGTAAAATGGTTAGTTTACGACACACGTATCATAAACGTCCCAAATAGCTGCTTGCGTAAATGATGGTAAACCAATCAGCTGTTTCTCATGAGAGGGAGTTAACGAATTGATCAAATGCGAACAAGCCACTTTTGATGCAATTATGAATAGAAAATTGCACATTTTACAAGTATAGAATAATTAGTTAGTCCATAAAATTGTATTAAGAAAACAAGTCAAAAAGTTTTCAAATCAAGAATTAATTCTAGAAATGAATAAAGTTGTGGAGCATTAAATATTATTAAAACATTTAAGTGGCCTCAACTCCGAATGCGTTTCGCCCCGATGTGGTGGGTGGGCTCATCAGTAGACGAACCACCACATCTGCCTAGACGCACTGTTTACTCGATGTTTACCGAGACTATATGGAATCACAAACACAAAGTGACTGTGACTGTGACTCCCAGAAATTGCCAGGGTCAATTCTAACAAGCGAGAATCGTTGTTACTCCTCGCTTCGCCATTCAGCAAAACTCCCTTTGTTTGGAATTGGAAATTTCCTTATTTAAACTCTTTTAAAACTTGTTTCCTTAACACAATTTGAAGGACTAATTAATATTCATACACTTGGAAATTGGTGGATATTTTGGCCACCTTTGGAATATGAACTAATGCGTATGTTGTTGAGTGGGAACATTTGGAATAGTAAAATGTGCGATTTCTATTTATAAATGCATCAAAAGTATTATAAATTCATGCAAAGTATTTTTTTTCTGATTTCGCGCCTTTATTTCAAGTGTGAAATGTCACAATGACGTTGTCGTAAGTTTACCATCTCGATTTTCCACCCAAATTCGCGTAGTAAGTTTACCATCTTGCGGTAAATGATTTTCCATACAAATTTTGACAGTTCATTAACCACGTCGTAAACTTACCAAGTTTACTACGTTTACGACGAGTTTACGACGTTGTATGAACACCCTCAATAATAACGGTAGAGAAAATAGAGGTATTGTACATAACTGGTACCTGAACTAGAAATTCTACCACGATATACGGTTTCCAGTGTTTCATTTCCACGTGGTCCATTTCCATGAAAGAATTCAAATTTATTTAGTTGTAACACTTTTGAAATAGGTAAAGTGTTGCTTCTTCATATAATGCTCCTAGTATCTATCCTATGATTTTGACACTTCATCTGAAATCTCTGTTATTGTTCTGTAGTTGCGCACCTTGACTAGGAATGAATATTTAATTAAACTGCAATTCTATGCGTTTACTCAGCTGTGCTTGTGAAGAAAAATAATTATTTGTTTAAGATACATATTCGTGCGTCCAATAAGCTCTTCTGTGCTCTAATTGTTTGTTTTTTTTTTGTCTTGCATTGTGATTAAATTTATTCAGTGCAAACCTCTTTACACTTTGCTTGCGTGTTACTTGAATTAAACCTACTTATCATTTGCTTAATATTTTTTATATATTTTTAATAAGTTTATGTCATAGAAATAAAGTGAAAATATGAGTGAAAGTAAAATTGGTGAATCGAATTCGGAAACCAGCAATGGTCCAAAAAATCATCCAAGTCAACTAAAGTTTCCCACGATCAGGCAAAATAGTAATGTTTCATCGAAAATTAATCCTGGTTTTCAACACGATACATCACCAAGGTCTTCGACTTCATCAAAAGGTAATCCCATCATAATTTATAAACAAAATTATATCATCATCATACTAAAGCTATTTACATTAATGTATGCAGTGATGAATGCTAAAGAAATGTGCGAAGGAGAACTTGTTCTACATACGTAGCACCAGATCATATAGTTCGCAAAATATAAATGTTGATTATTATGTAGATTTTGTGTTTATTGTTCTTCTTTTTGAAAACAACTTTAGAACACTTTAGACAAAAATGGGGTTAATGAATTTCCATTGCTTTTTGGACATAGAACAGATAATATTTATTTTTTCCCCAAGCCTTCTGGGGAAAAAATGTTTGGCGCTCGTTTTCTGTTTGTTTTTAAAATTATCTGCGTCCAAAAAATGACTTTTATTTTTTTTTTTTATAAAACTTCCGATTCATCTAGGTTGCTCCTAAAATTTAATTTAAATCTATTTTATTTACTGCTTGGGAAGTAAATAACTAGGTACCAAATCAATAATTAGGTCAAATTATGTGAAACACGTGAAAAGTGTTTAGGACTACGTAAAAGTGCAAGCTTATGGAATCCAATATAGATGAAATATGGTATCGATATTTGTACGGAAAGATGGCTCAGTTACTTAGTTGGTTTATTTGGCTGGTTTCCGTGGTTCTTACAGGAAACCAAATTAGCGCTAAAGTCCCTTTTAAAGACCACTACTCACGAGACCTACAAAAATCCCTACTATCTGGTACTTCTTGTATCATAGTTTGAATGATGTCGCGAGCGGAATACATATCACAAGACCTCCTATATAATAAATTACGACTGTACTAGTATATTTTGCTAACTATATCCCAGATGCTCAGAAAAAATCTCCAACCACCGCTTTCAAACAATGGTTAGCCGTCTGAAAATAGTCCGTAAATAATATGCTACCATCACATCGTGCCAATCAGGCTAAAGAAAAGCTAACATCGAATCCATTGGTCATGCTTGCATCCTTCTCCCGACACACTTGTCCATCGCGGTCCTGGGGTAACCATATTACTTGGTGAAATTTTAAAAGTAAAAAGTTGTTCGTTCAATAGACTCAGATTGTGACTGTCCTAAAGCTATTATCTCACAATGAGCCGAATAACGGCATAAGTGTTAATTTCATTTCATAGGCCTACGTATTGTTTTAACCTCTATGATAAGCATAACATCTTCTTTATGAAATATCTTTCTGCTATCGCATTTCATTAGATAAGATAGCAGATCATTGAAAAGCATTAAAGATAATTCACCCATAAATATGTGTGGGCGAGTCACGGCATTGTGCACGTAGATATGTATACATTTCATATAAAGCAACAAGTAGGACTCAAGTTGTACACTTTACCGAGCCGTTTCAAATAAAGTAACAATTTAAAGACGTGTACAAGCTTACATATTATTTACTAACTATGAACTATGATTGTGATAACAATAGGCGTATTTTTTTTGGGAATTTATAGCTAGCTCACTTTTACTTTTATATGCAAAACCAAAAGTGTGGTATGGTTTCCTCGGGAATATCTGCTGCAAGTCTAAGGTATTCGTCGTTGAATTGATGTCTGTAGGTCAACTGATGTCAGCTAAACATATTTCTACTGCAATTATATAAAATTATAACATTCAAACCAAGTTTTTATTTGTATAATTTATTTCTGCAGAACAAGGAACAGTTTTAACGGCGGACACTGAACAGTTCATGATAGGACAGAGGGTTTGGGTTAGTGGCACAAGTCCCGGACAAATTGCCTATATTGGCGAGACCCATTTCGCGCCCGGCGAATGGGCTGGTATTGTCCTTGATGAACCAAATGGTAAGCAATTATTCATCCATCCGATTTATGTTTGTAATTGAAAATAATTTCATTAAAGGCAAAAACGATGGCTGTGTTGCTGGCAAACGCTACTTCCAATGCGAGGCAAAGAAGGGAATCTTTTCTCGCCTTACAAGGCTAACCGTCCAACCCTTGGAAGGTGCTGTAGCGAAAGCATCATCGAAAATGTCTCCAGATAGATCGTGCACCGTATCGCCAACACCAAGTACACGCAGTATGCTTAACCGAAGTGCGGGAAGTAAGTTTGTTGCTTTTTTTTTATTAAGGAGTTTGTGTCTTATGTTGCAACATTTTGCTTTAGAGCATGGTCTCACCTTGGGTGATCGAGTTATTGTATCATCTGGCTTTGGTAGTCGAGCAGGTACCTTAAGATTTCTGGGCGAAACTCAATTTGCTTCTGGAACCTGGTGCGGTATTGAGCTAGATGAAGCAACTGGTAAAAATGATGGATCCGTGGATGGTGTCAGGTAAATTGAACCACTTGGCGTCATTATATTCCCCTAAAATCTCGTATCTTTAAAGATATTTCGAATGCATAGCCAAGTATGGCATTTTTGTTCCAATTGCCAAAGTTTCACTATCACCTTCGTCCAAGAGAACTCGTCTATCGCGGGCAGGCTCGCGAGAATCTCTTACTTCCATTGGAACGATGAACAGTATTGCCACGACAAACACCTCGCGTCTCAGAATGATGGTGAGAGAATTTAAAGGGGTTAACCTAGAAATTGTAATAATAATGTTTCCACTTTCATGTAAACGTTGGACAATTGCAGCGAAAATCATCGTTAAATAAACCATCAACGGCAGCAAGTGCCACAAAGAGTGCCTTTTCCATGCAGGTAAGACATTTTGACAATTTTAGTGAGAATAGAAAATCACATTTAGATTTTTTCAAGGACCTAATCAGGGAGAAACAAAATCATATCGAGCAACTGCTGATTGAGAGAGACTTGGACCAGGAGGATGCCCAAAGTCAAGCATTGCAATTCCAAAAAATTATAACCGAGGTAAATATCATTGAACACTTCTATGCAAAACAAAGGTAACACAATCGTTAATTCATTTGGTAATAGTGCGGGGTATAATCAAAGTTGTGGGTGCACCTAAATCCATAGCAGCATTTGCACTTTAATAAACGTTGCAACCGAACTACGACCGCAGTAATACAATCTGTCGGCCAGCGTATGCGTTGTAACCCATCAATAAGTATTCCAAAAATCGTTTAATTATTTAAATTGTTCATTTATAATCGCCCCCAGAATCAGTGGTGTAATTGGAAGTATTGTGAACTGTGTAGGTGAAGTTGCTATTACTTTATTAGTTACATTGATTGCTCATATTTCACTTACTTAAGCTCGCCTACTAATTGATCTGAAAATATTCTAATTCGATTTGTTACGTTAAGGCCAGAAGCGGTCTTTGAATGGTCGCAGCACTTGAATTGTTGTTGTGGGTAGAAACTAGAAAACACGTCATAATTTACATGATCGTGCAGTGCCCACTTTTGGTCGCAACCAGTTGATTAGTGTCAATATGGATTTCAAATCGATATGCATAGGTGCGCATTATGATCATCGCAGTGATATCATGTTTACAACCATTAATAGCAATGCACACTACGCAGTATTACGTATTAGTACGTATTATGTACTGCGTATTGTGTTTTGAATTAAGAAACTATCCCACACAAAACAATGAACGAAAAAAACATTATTTGCTACCTAATCGAGTAGAACTAAAAGGAGGTGTCAATGTTCTCAATTCAAAGTTTTTAGCTAAGTTGTTACAAGTCGAAGTTTCAATGCCTCTCTAGAACGACATGATGGGAGCATCTGAAGGAACATGTCAGTATCAATTAGTAACTCGTGGAATTAGTTTAAATTGAGCCTTCCATGCTGAAACCATTCTAGGTGCTCCACGAAATCATACGACATGTAGCTGCAGTTGTTCTCCAGTATTAGGAACAGTTTATCCCCGAGAGGATCTTTACGTGCAACATGTCGGATTGTAACCCTCGTGCTTAAGTACGAAGACAAGCCATTAGAATACGCGGATTCATTGGGAGATGGCTTCCTTATTGATTGGAGTTAGGGTCTTGTCTTTTTACATCCTGTCTATTTAGTAACAGCTGTTTCCTACTTTACCTTACATTTGGTTTTGCAATCCGAGGTGAACCTTAGCTAGTTTGATTATTAGCAGCTGCCTCCTGTTGTCCATCTTTTCTTAGGTAAGGTCATCTTCAATGCTTTGGAGAATATTGATCAATTCTGCACCCATCTAACACCCTCGGCGTGCAAACATTCCGAGAAGCAAACGTCGAAGAAGAAGAAGCTGCAAACTGCCCAGAAGAACAAAATTGACGTTAAACGCCTGAGAACACACTTGGAGTAGCCAGATTCTACAAAGAGTGCCTGAGTGATAAACTCTCCACTGTGCAGTCACCCACCATCAATAACAATCAGTGACTATAAGGTACCCTAGTCACCCCAGAGAAAGATTTTGTGGTAGTTTGATGAATTCGGATACAGGTAAACATAAGAAAACACTGTAGCGCAAAACAAGGGCAGCGTGGAAGGGGCCAGCAGAAGAGAGGAGAAAGAAGGGGGTCTACGCAGCATCCCACCTCAAGGAGATTAATGATTCCCGCGATCGAAACAACATACGGAGATCTTACACGAATGCCAAACAACTGGCTGCTGGCTTTCATACCGGACAGGCTCTTTGAAACTGCTAAGGTAACCTAATCACCGAAGCACAGGGCATGGCAGATGTCTTTGGGCGTCATGTAGATAGAGCGATAGGGCAAGGAAAGAACCCACACACATTCAAGGCTAAGCTATAAAAAAGCTTAAAAACAACAAAGACACAGGCTCCGATGGCCTACCAAGTATGGCTTGAAGAAAGCATGGTAGATGATCGGACTTTCAGCTCCATATTCCCCATCTACAGAAAATGCGATCCTATGTCTTGCGAAAACTATCGACGCATATGCCTGCTTAATGTCGCATATAAGATCCTTTTGACTGTACTGTCTCAAACCGTTCTGCAACACATTAATCGGCACGTACCTGTTTGGCTTCCGGCCCGGCAGATCGACTGTAGGCCACGTTTTTACACTGAGACAAATCCTGGAACACGAATTTCAGATCGAGACTTATTACCTATTCATCGACTTCAACCCCCCATATGATAGTATTCATCGTCAGGAGCTCTTTACGACGGCTGAACTCGGGATCCCGGCAAACCTAAACCAAATGCGTTGGCTGGTGCTACAAAACACGCGCTGCAATGTGCAATTTGAAAATAGCTCTTCCGTACTACTTCAGACTTCTTCAATCCCGTTCTGGAACAGATAGTGCGAAAGGCAGGTGTGAACACGGACGGCACAATCTTCAACAGGTCCGTTCAGCTACTGGGATATTGACATTGACGAAATTGACATCCCCGGTGTCGTTCCCAGTGTGCCCTGATAAAGGCTTTCACGGTGAAGGTGAAATTTGTTTGTCTTGAAGTAAACGAGGGCAAGACTAAGTACATGCTATGTGCCAACCTCACTATTGATAGCAGCAATTTCAAGGTAGTTAAGAAGTTCATTTACCTTGGCGTAAACATGAACTCTACGAGTGGAGATCCAGCGAAGAACTACCTTCAGAAGCTATTTCAGTCTGGCAAATACATACATTCAAAACTCCGTAAACTATGCTTTACAAAACTTTTACCCTGCCAGTTCTGCTGCAAGGCGACGAGTGCTGGCTATCAGGGAGAGCTGATACTGGGCCCCTTCAAAATACGTCGACTATATTGGCTCGGCCACATCTTAGCTCCAGCTGAGAAGATTTTCGACTCCCAGACCGCGCGCAGTTTCGAGGCGACGAGGAAGGCGGAACCTGAGTTGACGAGATTTTAGAATGGCTCATAATTCCTAAACGCTGGATCCACATCCCTGCAGTAACATTTCACTATCGGCTCAACCTTGTGCTTCTCATATTTTCGTATTTTCAAATTTTTCGTTTTGCGTTTTTTTGTTTCCTCTTTATCGAAGGCTCGTATATGCCGCGACATATGTATATCCCATGATTGGCTAGATAGCTCTCTTCTTGCTGGGCCCACATATGATGTATTCGGTACTCCAGAAAGCCACTAATTCAAAACTTGACACCAGACTTTTTGAAAAGTTGATGAATATCGCTAACGTCTAAAAAACATTTGAGAATACAACTATTCTGAGTAGACTTCTCAATTCAGCATTTCAAATATAGCATAACTAGGTCGCTTCCATTCGTCTCAAAAATAAAACTCGAAGAAATGAATGGTTGTGAGGTGTTAAATCAGGTTATATGGACCTGCAATTTCTCTGTTTTCGATACTTAGGCAACCCTGCTCATAATACAGTAGTCACTATGTGGTACTAATAATAATAATTTTTTAATGTTCAGTTAAATTTTCCATACAAAATTGTCTATTGTTATTATTAGTAGGGATGACTGACCATAAAAAGAAACGATTAATACTGAGTTTCTCCACCACTGCACGACGTTTCTGCTTGGCAATGAAATGGGTTTCGAGTATGGGTGCTCTAAATTTCTGAATCGACAAAACTAAACAAAAACACAGAATAGAAATGAATGGCACAGGCTTGACTGATGTCAACTGAAGCCCTTAACGAACTTATAAGGCCCTTAAGCGCCTTACTAGTCTCAAAGTACATACGAGTACTCGATATATATACACATCCATACATTGGACAAACATGCCACTTTCCTAGGTCTCACATTTAATATTTATCAGTCATGTATGTAGTTATAATAAAAATTTCACTTGTCACGTTAATACTTCGTTTTTAAATCTGAAAATGTAACTCTAATAATAATAGCGACATAAAAGTAACTCAGATTAAAATTACACAACTAAGCTCTATTTAATGAATAGAATTAATTATAATGTACACGCTTTTTTGAAACTTTGCTGAAGAAAACATTTACCAAGTGCATATGTGTAAATAAAAACAATTTCAATTCAATATAGGCATGACGACTTTTCAGTAAAAAGTTGTGTGACTGAGAACGTTGGGCAAGGCTTTTCCAACTGCTGCGCACTATTAAATTGGCTGACTAAATCCCGCCATTGGATAAAATGGTAAACACACCAACGACAACATTGTATTCAACAACAAAATTTTGTTACAAGGAAACGAAAAGTTTATACAACAACACCAGAGCGAACAAATGGAACAATAAATAACACCCACAAATGACACTAACTTTTTTTTTATAAATCTTTTTATTTGAAAATATATACACACTTAATTTGTTTGTTTTTTATTATTTCATCTTTTTCAAAATACCATCAACATCATTCTGCAATTATTTGACCATTATTTACAATTTTACTTTCAGCTTAAATCGAAAATCGTTAGCTTGGAAAGCAAATTAGAGGAAGAGAAAAGTAAAACAGAAGATTTGCAGTTTTCAATTGAGGAAGCTAAATTCTGCGAGGATGAATTAAATGTAAGACTGATCTGATTTTTATACGTAGATAGTTTAGTAGAGAAAAAGTATTCCATTTATTGATTTGATACTTGTAAATGTAGAAGTTGTATATTTGTTTTCTTGCCTACTTCTCGTATTATGATGCGTATGGATGTATCTATTATTTTTATTGCACCGAAACTTTACTATATTTGTTTAAAGAATTATTGTTTATAACTATGTATAGAATTATTTCAATTTGTTTTAGGAAGTAGCTATTGTACTTTACTGAGAATGAGCAGTGCACGCACAGCTTCTAATCGGCAAAATTTCGAAGAACAACGTTACATTTGAACAAAGTTCCGAAAAGTTGCGAACTTATATCCAAAGTCTTTGTGCTGATGAACAAATCAGGTCGGGCAGAGATCATTATCGTGCAACTCATCTTTATATCTTATACCCCTAAAAATCCAGGCCATTTGACATTTATTTGACATTTCATCTTAGGGTGGAGTCTAAAAATTATTATTGGTTAGGCCTAAAGATATATAGAGTAAACTGGTTCTATAAATAGAGTGATACACACCACTAGCCCCTTCTTTTCCAAGAAATTTTATATTACATTTTATGAGTAGCTATTGAATAGCAACCTCCAATAGAGTTTTCCGTAAAATTTCATTAGATCTTTAGTGACGCTTAACTTTCTGTATTTAATAGAGGGATGAGCATAATAGCAGTCTTTTTTTACATAACGTTTTCACGAGTTTCAACGAGTTATTTTTTTAAGAGATGTACCTTTTTTTAAGTAATAGCGAAAGAAATTAACTATTTCAGGGGTCTTTGAGACTGCACCCACTGGTGCGTTACTAATTATATTCTTCCCCAGTGTCTACTTGGAAGTTAAATTTATCCCCATTAGCCGACACAGTTTTATTACTCCCAACGGAGTCACTGATAGCTCGCCGCTTTGGTAATCACACGTATTCCTATTCTATTGGCGTTTGTAGTATACGAATCATGTTTCGTGTTATTGAAAAACGATGTTTTTTAACTTTTGTTAAAAATTTTATTTCTTTTTCTATTTGTTTACCATCATTTCAATTCATTTGTTTCCAAAAAGTTACAAACACCGAACAAAAATGTAGTGAAATACGAGTCGTTTACGACAAACGCCAACGGGAATAGGGGTTAATATCAATATTATAAGCATAAGCAAGCAATAGAATGAAATTTTGGAAAATTGTACCTCCAATGTTACATATTATGTGGTTTTATCGATCGTATGCGACATTCAGAAGACTTATTCGAATATAAAGGGTCCGCCAAATAACTACTGAATATTTTCTCAAATTTATTTTTTTATTTGAAAGTACAATCCTTCCGGTTAAAAAATAAAAATAAATAGGTGGCGCAACAGGCGAGTGACACCCAAGGCCTAGCTTCTCGCAACCATTCGTTTTGTGTGAGTTTCTATTTTTGGGACGAATGGAAGGGACCTACAATTTTATGCCGAGTCCGAACGGCTGAATTAAGAAGCTTTATCATGACAGTCATACTCTCGGATGTTTGTCAGACGTTCGCGAGAGGTGGCGCAGTAGAAAAAACTTTAAGATGTAATTTGTGTTTTTCCGGGGATCGAACCTGGGATCCCTCGCACAGTAGTCCAGCACACTAACCACTGCGCTACTGCGCCCACAAATCCTTCCGGTTAATAATGGAAAATAATTTCATTCAAATGGCTGCCTCGGCTGGCCATGCAGTAGCCCACACGATCGGTCCAATTTTTAAGCACATTATCGATTGTGTGCAGCTGTATTTAACCAATGGCTTCACGAATATTGGCCTTTAAAGCGTCAATTGTCTCTGGCATGTCGGCGTAACACTTATCTTTTACGGCACCCCACAAATAATAGTCCGCGGTGGCCAAACGACATCAGCTCTGCGGCTGATAATGCGATCTTCAAAAACAGGGCGCAAAACATCGAGTGTAGCTTCGGCTGTGTGGCACGTAGCGCCGTCCTGTTGAAACCAAATGTTGCCAATATCCTCCTTTTCAATTTTTGTGAACAAAAATTCGTTCAACATGGCCCGATAACGACCGCCATTGACTGTAACGGCCACTCCTTGCTCGTTTTCGAAGAAAAATGGCCCAATTATGCCTCACGCACACTTTCTGCCACAGCAGCAATTTTCTCGGGTGTACCTGTACGCACTGTTTTTGGCTTTTCACGCTTTGGTTTATCGATGAGGATGCCAGTTTCTTTCACTTTTTTCACAAGATAACGAACATACGGAGCTGACGTTGCTTCTCTTCTTCCAAAATCCGTACGCAGTTTTCGCACACTTTCTGCAACATTACCATGATTTTCAAAGTAATGTCGCAATATTTCCCAGCGTTGTTTAAGCGTATACACAACCATATTCGTTCAGCGGAAGGATAAAACTAATTATCTGTCAAATCAGACATGAGTTAAGTGTTACCATTCGCGAAATAAGCACTAGTTGAAAAAAAAAAAAACGTTAGATGGCGGACCCTTTAGTTGGCGCAGGTCAGAATATGTGTTCTCAAGTTCTATTCATTGGGCCCGCATACAACATATACATATGTAGCTGCAACGCAATGCTTACATTTTGCAATTTCAAATTATGGAGCCTTCATTTTACGTACACAAGTACATTGTCCCGTACCGGCGACAATCAGTCTAAAAGTCTGCAAATATTTGCGATAAAATGTTGTAAACTTGTACATTTGGATGTGTGCGAAATTATTTAAAAAAAAAAAAGAACAAAAAAAAATAATGTTGTATTACTCTTGTGCTATTAATAATTAATTCGAAAAACCGTCATTTTGGATTTTATACCTAAAACAGAAAAAATTGTTTTGTATGAAAAATCATTGTTTTTAACTTTCATTAAAACATGTCATATTGAGCAAAATTACCGTAAAAAAATTCCCATATATACAATGTCAAGTTGGGTTAAAAAAATCCGCAATAGTTGATATTCATCAATGCATCCAATAACGGCTACGTTCAAAATTCTAGTTTACTAATTAAGTCTGATAGCCGACTTTCGCGATTTGCCTGATCACGTACAATGAAAAAGATCGAACGACATCGTTTTGACAACAGCAGTCTTTGCTTATTGCCACAGATATGATAGAGACAGAATACGTGAAAACGATATCGTTCAATTGTTTTTATTTTACGTAATCTGTCCTCTGGATTGAAAATTAGCAAAATTAACTTTGTCCTAAGCTTAGTACTCTACTCGAGCTAAATTTTAGCTTCCATACAAAACTCCCTCCAAAATTTAGCTGAGCTAAATTTAAGCGAGTCCATTTAGTCATTCAGCTAAAAAATCAAATTTTCATTTCAGACTGTACTTCATATATCTGTCACAATTAAGCGCGCTCATTAATATTTCGGAACATTTTCTCGAGCTACATTTTGACAGATCATGTTGGTTTTTTTTCTGATGTGTTGCGGAAAAGTTAATAAGGATGAGTTTTTTTTAATATGAATACCTAGATGAGGAATCCTTTGAAAGTGAACAATTTGAGATCAACAAATAGAAGACAATGGAAAAAGAAAGCGCAACGAAAATGAAACATTTTTGATGTCGATGACACTTTTCTGTGACACTTATATCCACAACGCCAAAATTTAGCTAGGGATTTAGCTAATGTTTGGTGAAAAAATTGGAGAGTTAAAATTTAGCTCGTGCTGCGTACTTAGCTTTATTTAAAATAACAGCCCTATTATGGCTATCAAATATCAACACGATATTTTATAATAATTGATACGTATCAACAAAATGAATGAATCGGTATTATGGTTATCAACCTATCAACATTTTGGATGAATTGTGAATTGTATTAGATTTAAGATCTATTGTGAATAGTTTTATTGATAAACTTGGTATTACGATTATCAAAAAATTTGATATTCATCAAAATTTGATATTCATCAAATTTGATATTCATCAAATTTTCTATCAACCACAAATTTCTCGTTGATACGTATCAAATATTCGGGCGCATCAAATTAAAAAATGTATATCCTCGTTTTTACTGTAATAAAAAGACTTTAGAGCAAAATGTCTTCGGTAGACATCCCAAATGTACATATACTACGAGTAGCAGCGATTTTAAAATTATTTGCTCAGTAACGAAACCATCAAGTGAGCGTTGGGAATAACTTTAGGCATTGCACAATCAACAGCGTTGGTCGTTCCTTTGATTTGCGAAAAAAGCGACTGTTGTTTAATAAAAACAATTAACCAAAACTAGTCGTCAGCCATAAAACAACAACCAACTACAAATCAGAAACGTCAAACGTCAAAACAGAACCCATTCTCAATGCCATTTTGATAAGTATTCACAATGGTGTAAAATTTATCAATTGATACTCATAATACCAAATTATCTTATCAAGTATCAAAGTTAAGTATATAGACGACTATAATTTTAAGCGCCAATGATAATTCCTAGATCGGAATGCTTTTTGTTATTGTCAGAAAATTGTTAACCGGCATACAGCATTAGAGTAGCAAAGCTACATTTTCTGTGAAATATGCATTTTAATTGGAAATGAAAAATGTATAGTGCAGAGCAATGGTCCAACGATTTAATTACGTAATTGATAAATAATGTAGGTTTGTATAATTCATGAAAATGCTCTTCAAGCAAATCATGCAATTGCACATTTTTATTTCACGTTTAAAAAATATAAAAAAAAAGTAAGTATGTGCCTTATTTGACATGGAATATTTTTCAGGCTGTTTTCATCCACTTTTATCTGTCAGTTCAAAATTTTCAATAATGTTGAAAGATAAGCTGTTTTTGGAAACCTCGTGATGTTAAAGGTCAAGTCGAAATTTGTGCAAATTTTAGAAACTTAGGGTAGGTATAGGAATGCAATCCTAATGAAATGATTAATGACCCTGACCAGTTAACATACTTTTAAGCTATTATGTATTACCTGAGGTGGCTTTCCACTGTCAACTTTTGATAAAGTATTGTGTAGATTATCGAAACGTCATCACATTACCTTCAATTCAGATAAGAAATAAGTGAAATGAGAAACTGCAAATGGCTGTTGATATTGTGTTTCTGACAAATATCTTGTATTTGCGACTGAACTCAATTTCTGTTAGAGAAATTGTCTCTAGTACAAATAAATAGATGTAATTTTTGTTTGTATTGAGTTTGATATTGACGTGTAGAATACATACTCAGAAAACTGTCACTTATCAAACATTTATACAACGGCAAATTCAAAAGATGACAGTGTGAAGGCCCCTTTACTTTATTGACAAATCTAAACTCAAAAGGGGTGTTTAAAAAGAATTTCCTCAAATGTAACACTTAAAAAGGTTTTAATTGTAAACTTAGGTGTTGGATAAGTTTTGTATAAGATGGAGCACTGTATGTAAGCGCACATTATGGTCTCATTAGCACTAATTTGTTTGGTTGTATTTCTCTCTCTCTTTTTCGGTTAATCCTTTAACAACCTACTTGTATAAACGCATCATAGCATATAGTCTGAACCGCACGTATAATAACATTAAGAGAACGACATTTTTTTTTTGTATAGAACAACACATTCTCGAAATCACACATCGATTTTGAACGTTTTTTGTCTTCATATTAAATGCTTTCTAATATTTTTGGAACATTTTCAATCGCGATGTAACTTTAGTGTACGTTTAGAGTGCACCAGTTTCTCCCTTTATCGAATGCCAGCCTTCTGGCGAGATTCTTGCCGGTACTCGTAACTAGCATGGTTTTAGCTGGTTTTGTTCATAGTGAACGTGCGCTGTTAAGTAATATTAAAAAATGTATTTGCAAATAAAAAAGGATCATATTTATCTATTTTGATTCAAAATGAATGTAACGGATAAAAAGTTGCTACCAACATAAAGGCCCCGACCCGACCCCATAGAATCCGTCGCATCCGTTGCGGCAACGTATTCGACTGACAGGTTGATAGAATACACAGCAACTTATGGAAGGTGACCCGGCCATAAGTAACTTACGATGCGACGGATAAAGTAGGTTTACTTTCTACTTTTCTATTCGTCGCAACCGTTGACATTTGGCACAGAGTAAAAGAAAGCACTTTCATTGGTAGAAATATTTAAATAATGAGAGAAACTATCAAATGCAGTGAACAGTTAAATCAAACTACATTTGTGGATAGTTTCGAATTTAATAAATTGAAAATTGTTTTAATGATTCCAATTGCGGACTGCGGCGACGGATTCCATGGGATGGTTCGTTCCGTCGAATACATTAATTCGTCAACGCAACGGATGCGGCGGATTCTATGGGTTGGGCCCTTAAGGTGGAGGAGCATTTTATCGCACCCGGTCTTTCCAAAAGAATTCTAGTACAATTTGACTCAAAACCAAACTCACCTAATGAACAGTCTTTGTACTATTTGCGTAAGTGCACATCAGTGCTGGCAAATAATTTTAGTGAAATTTGCTCTTAGCTCCATTTAATAAAATAAAATAATGCATTTATTATAAAGGAAATATAAATTTTCTGTTTGACAAATTAAACGTAAATATGTAAACGTTCAAGTTTTATTGCCAGTTTGTTTCCATTGCAAAATCTTGTGTTGCGTTATTTCAAGTCATAAGTAGTTTATATGATTCTGTTGATAGCAGAAAGTTGTGCATCTTATTTGACCATAACTTTATATTTATATGATAACCAAATATGTACATTGTACAAGTTATTCCAGAAACGTCATTTCAGGCACAAACTCAAGTTTACAAGGAAAAGATCACTGATCTAGAACAGAAACTTAACGAAGGTAAGTACCCAATTTATTATTGCTTCTGTCTTTTGTTTGGAAATGTAGTAGTTGTATAGTAATTTTAAATATATTCTAGTACAAAATAAAAGCTGTATAGTTTATTATTTTAAAGTTAATTTTTGTAAAAGTTCGTCAGCTGACTGGAATGGGTTTCTCCAATTTTATATTGGACTTTATATTTTATAAAGTGTGGGGCAAAAACAAGTTTCTTTTTGAAAATGCAATGAAATGAAGAAAATTAAATTTTTTCCACAATGTTTTATGGCATTATTTATAGTAAGAGCAAACATTCCCATTAATTATGGAACACAACGTCGTTCAAGTGGCTTGGCTGGCTTCGCTGTAGCGCATTCCGTCACTCCAATTTTCCAAGACCTTTTTGATGGTTTCGAGCTGCAGCTCAGGAATTGCTTGGATTATATTGGCCTTAAGTGCTTGTATCGTTTCCGGATTGTTGGCATAACATATGTCCTTTATGGGTTCCCCACAAAAAAAGGGGTAAAATCACAGCTCCGAGGCGGCCAAGACGCAAAAGATCGATTGTGGCATGGCGCGCCATCCTGCATGAACCAGAGGTCGTCTTAATCCATGTCTTTAATTTTAGTAAACAAAAAAGTTGATTAACATGGCTCGTTAACGCCCACCGCTGACCGAAACGTTGTTCTCAGCCTAATTTTCGAAGAAAAATAGTCCAACGATGCCAGCACTCCACGATCCGCACCACAGCCACATTCTCGTCTGTGCGCACCGTACGACGACGGGGACCACGAATGTTGTCCATAGCATACCAGTCTTACGAACTTTATGCACAAACTTGCGTACAGCAGGCGCGGTGGGTGCTTCATTTCGGCCAAAACTTCTTTTAAAAAAACGCACTGTTTTGGCTACACAGCACTCACTTTGGAAATAAGTGTTCAATATTTCTCAACGTTGTTCAAGCTTAAAGCGACTCATTTCGTTCCGCGGAGGTATGATGACTTTCTGTCAACATTTCTAGCGGGAAACTCTGCAGCAAAACAGTTAATTCCATCGGAATCTAGGAAAGTCCTAAAGGTGTTATGAACTGAACTGGCTATTAAAAAAAATGTATTCGTAATTGACGAGGAAGTTCTTTAACTGCTTACTAAATTTAGAAACATTATTAAATGCTTAATTACTAATATATTTTTTATCTTCACCTTAAATATTTTGTAGGCCACAATAGATAATATTCACCCTTACTCCTAGTGGCGTTTTACTTTCACCACGTTTGTCGTTACTTGAGGCCGATCATTTTAGAAGACTTAAGGAACATTCACATGGGAGCGATCGAACGAATTGATGAAATGCAAACGAACCACTTTTTATGCATTTATAAACACAAAAGTGCACATTTTATTATCCCAAGAGGAGGATAATTAATTATTCCACTTAAATGTAATAAGAAAATATGTTTTTAAACAGTTTAAATAACGAAATTTCGAATTTCAAACTTTTTGCCGCGAACGGAAACACCTTGCCAAAGTTTATTCGAATAAAACATTCATTCGAACTTAACCTCAAACTAGACATTGCGGGTATAAACTGATGGCTGAAATTCGCGAACTGCCACCACATAGAAAAGTGTTGGCTGTTGACTGTCAAAACTTGCGAATATTCGTTCGTTTGTAGGTAGTTGGTCGCTCTCATGTGAATGGTTCTTTATTCCATAACTTCGACGACAGTTTACGACGTCGTCGCTAAGTAGTTCACATTCCACATACGATCCAAACTAGCTAATCTACAGCTCTAACAAATAAAATGTTGTATCAGTTTTTTGTTGTTTATCTTTTTCGAAATAAATTCTCACTTTTTGTCTTCAAAATGAATATTGAAATTCAAATTCAAATTCGCATCAGGGAAAAGATAACGACAAAATCCAATCCATTTGATCTACAAGATATAAAGTCAGTAAAAGGACAACATTCATTTCAAAAACTCAATTTAACAAATTATTTTTGGATTCAAAATGGTTTTTAGTATGTCTAAGAAAATCTTCATTGGGCGAAATAAAAGATAAGTTCATGGTCGCCGTCAGTGCCGACGATATAACTTGCTGCGATTGTGCGATTCTTGGCTAAGGTAGCTGAAGCAGAAGGGTGTAGGAAAACGTTTTAATTAAGACACAGCCCAAACTCAACAAACGCTACCAGAAACTTTCTGCTAACCTTTTCCATCTCTTGATTTTGATCTAGGCTGGGTTATAGTCCCATTCGGTCTTAGCGTCAACATTAAAGAATTTCCTTTTCAAATACCTTTTCCAATGAAATGTTTTTTTCTATCAATTCCATTAAATTGTTTCTGGTTGATTAATTTTAACCCTTAAAAAGAAAATAAATAAATAAATAAATATATTAACAATTCAAGAAAAGCTATATTTGCATTACTTGGCGTTTATTAATTTGTTAACGACAAAAATCGTTGTTTTTCTTGTCGTTTTGTGGCGTTCAACGCCTTACAGAATGACTGTGAAATTTCTCACATGACGTTCGGCGTCCACTAATGGGATCCACAAGGCGTTTAACGACAAATTGGCGTGTTTTAAATCGTCGAAAACGCCATTTATAAAGTATTTATAAAGTAAACTAAAGTGGAGAGACTTCTTTCATTTGATGTTTCCTTCCAAAGTATTTAGGTTCACGATTTTATAAATCATTTCTATACATTTTTAATGTTGGCCGGCAGTCAAACATAACAAACACGATTCAAAATCTTCTTTTCGGAGCGAGCATATCGATCTCGGCGTTCGCGTTAACTTACTCGTTTTTGACAGACCTTTGCAGATGCTGCTTACAGATTTCAGATTTCGTGTGTCCAAACTGAACAAAAAAAAAAACCAAATTGTTGTCTTTTATTTATTGGTATTCATGTGTTTGGAATATATATGTAGCTGTCACATTCAGCCGTGAGTAAATTTATTTATATATTCGAAGTATAAACTCAACTTTAAAACATTAGGTACACTTATGACTCATCATCGCTTATAATCACTAGTTTCAAATATAAAAAAAAAATAAATAGGTGGCGCAACAGGCGTGTAGACACCCTAGGCCTAGCTTCTCGTTTTAAATATGCTTCCTTAATTAAAGTGTCTGTTTTTGTTTTTGCAAAATGTTCGTAGCGTTTCCAAACATATTTTTGTAATGTTTTCGTTGCTGTTAGAAACTGACTTTCATATAAACTAATTCTCCTTAGCAGGTGAAAGCTGTCTGCTGTCTGCCCAGCCACCGAGAGCTGGAGATGTTGTTGCATCGTCTACTCCTTCCCATGGTGCCGGTCCCAAAGTCAGTGGAACTAGTGACAGCTTTGAAGCCAGCAATAAGAGTGATATTAGCGAATTGGAGAAATCAGAAGCGTCTGAATCTTTGCGCGTTTTTCGGACTCTAGTGGGAGAAATAAGAGAAAATCATGAACTTGATATTCAAGAGAAGCTCAAACGTTACATTGGCGACCCTGGTGAAATTGGTCGGATTCACTTGGCCAACAGCGCTGATTTATGCGAAAGCCTTACAATGGCCATCAAAGAGCTGAACTTAATCAGATTGGACAGGGAAAGCATTCTGGCGAAGTGTAAAGACCTTGAAAGCACATTAAAGGCTAGTGGAGAGGAAACTAATCGAATTGAAAAGGAGAGATTAGATATTTCTCTAAAACTGGAGGAGGTAACATTGAATTCTAAAAGTTTATCAGAACAGAATGAAAAACTCCAACAAGAACTGAAAACGAATGAGGAAACAATTAAACAGCTTGAAGAGGCGAAAGTTAATATTTCCCGACAGCTCGAAGAGACCATATCAAGTTGCAAGAGCTTATCAGAGCTTAATGAGAAATTGCAGCAAGACTTAAAAGCTAACGAAGCAGAAGCCAAGCTACTGGAAGCGAAGAACATGGACATTTCTCAAAAGCTCAGCGAAGTTACATCAAACTGTGAAAGTTTGTCCGAAATAAAAACTAAACTCGAACAAGAATTATTATCTCAAAAGCATGAGGGCGATAGTTCGATAGTGGTAAATGACAAACTTCAACAAGATTTAAAAAGCAGCGAAGAAAATTGTAAGCAACTTGAAACGGAGAAGCTTGATATGTCCCGAAAGCTTGAGGACTTGTCATCAAACTGCAACAGTTTGTCTGAACGCATTGAGAAACTACAACAAGAGGCTAGATCAAATGAAGAAACAGTTAAACGTCTTGAGGTGGAGAAGTTTGAGATTTCGCAAAAGTATGAGGACGTAACGTCCAAAAGCAAGAGTTTGACAGAGCTAAATGAAAAACTGCAACAAGACTTGAAAGCAAACGAAGAAAAAGTAGCTCGACTAGATGTGGAGAAATTTGAAATTTCCCGTAACCTAGAAGATGTCAGTGCAAATTGTAAAAGTTTGTCGGAATTAATTGAAAAGCTGCAGAAGGAGTCAGCAACTAATGAAGAAAAAATTAAAGCGCTTGAAGTGGAGAACTTTGAAATTTTGCGGAAGCTTGAAGACATAACTGCAAGTCATAGTAGTGCGTCGGAGCAAAATACCATACTCCAACAAGAGCTCAAAGTGAACGAGGAAAAAATTAGCCAACTTGAGGTAAATAACTTTGATATTTCGCGAAAGCTAGAAGAACTGACATCCGCATGTGAAAATTTGTCAGAAGTGAAAAACACCCTGCAACAAGAACTAAAAGCTCAAAAGCTTCAAGGTGACAGTTCGTCCGAGGTTTGTGAAAAACTAAAGCAAGAACTTCAAAATATCGAAGAAAAAACTAAGAGCCTTGAAGTGGAAAAGTTCGAGATTTCTCGGAAGCTCGAAGACTTGTCATCACATTGCAAGAGTTTGTCAGAGCAAAATGACAAACTGCAGCAAGAATTGAAAGCAAGCGAAGAAAAATCGAAGGGACTTGAAGTGGAGAAGTTTGACACTTCCAGAAAGCTAGAAGATCTACAGTCAAATTGTAATAGTTTGTCAGAGCTAAAAGACAAGTTGCAACAAGAACTGAAAACTAATGAAGAAAAATCTCACCTGCTCGAAGTTCAGAACTTTGAGCTATCGCGAAAGCTTGAAGACCTCACATCAAATTATGAGAGTTTGTCTGCGATTAAGAACAAACTACAGCAAGACCTAAAAACCAATGAGGGTGTCTCCTCCAATTGCGAGAGTTTGTCCGAGCTGAATGACAACCTTCAGTTGGAATTGAGGTGCGTCGAGGAAAAAGCCAAGGGACTTGAAGTGGAGAAATTTGACATTTCTCGAAAACTTGAAGATGCCACAGCAACTTGCAAGAACTTGTCAGAGCTGAATGACAAACTGCAGCAGGACTTGAAAGCCAACGAAGAAAAAGCGAAATCCCTTGAAGTAGATAAGTTTGACATTACCCGAAAGCTGGAAGACGTCACATCCAACTGTGAGAGTTTATCAGAGCAAAATCAGAAATTGCAACAAGAGCGTAAGGCGAACGAGGAAAAATTGAACGCCCTTGAAGTAAGTAACTTTGATATTTCGCGAAAGCTTGCAGACGTCACGTCGAATTGTGACATTTTGTCAGAGGAACGAAACAAATTGCAGCAAGAATTACTAACTCAAAAACGTGAAGGCGAAAATTCCTCCGATCTATATGATAAACTTCAGCAAGAATTGAAAACGAACGCTGAAAAAATTAAGAACCTTGAAGTGGAGAAGTTTGAGATGTCTCGCAAACTAGACGACATAACTTTAAATAGCAAGAGTTTGTCTGAGCTGAATGAGAAATTGCAGCAAGAAATTACAAATACTGAAGAAAAAACTAAACGCCTTGAAGTGGAGCAATTCGATGTTACGCGAAAGCTTGAAGAGCTTACGTCGAACTGTAATAGTTTGACCGAGCTCAATGAAAAACACCAGCAAGACCTAAAAACTAATGAAGACCAAATGAAGGCCATTGAAATCGAGAAATTTGATATTTCCCGAAAGCTTGAGGACGTCACTTTGAACTGCAAAAATCTATCAGAACTAACTGAAAAACTGCAGAAGGAATCAGCAGGTTATGAAGAAAAAACAAAGGGCCTTGAAGTGGAGAAGTTTGAGATTTCTCAGAAGCTCGAAGGCATCACAACAAACTGCGAAAGTTTATCAGAGCTTAATTCGAAACTGCAGCAGGAGCTTAAAGCTAACGAAGAAAGGGCTAATCTACTTGAGGCGAGAAACATTGAAGTTTCACGAAAGCTCGAAGAAGTGACGCAAAACTATGAAAGTTTGTGCGAGCTAAGAAACAAACTACAAGAAGAAAAGCTATCTCAAAAGATTGAAGGACAAGGATTGTCCGAAATAAATGATAAACTGCAATTGGAATTAAAAATTATGGAAGATAAAGGAAGGAGTCTTGAGGGAGAAAAATCTGAGATTTCTCAGAAGCTAAAAGACGTCACATCCAATTGTGAGAGTTTGTCAGAACTAAACGTCAAACTGCAACAAGAGCTTCAAGCTAATACTGAAAAAGCAAATTCACTTGAAGCAAAGAACCTTGAAATATCCCAAAAGCTCCAAGAACTCACATCAAATTATGAGAGTTTGATTGAGCTAAAAAATAAACTGCATCAAGAATTAGCATCACAGAAGCATGAGGGTGAAAATTTGTCAGATATAAATAGCAAACTGCAGTTGGAGCTTAAGGATATCGAGCAAAGAACCAAAAGCCTTGAAATAGAAAAAATTAACATATCGCAAAAGCTCGAGGACGTAACTTTGAATTGTAAAAGTTTGTCAGAGCTAAATGGCAAACTGCAACAAGAGCTTAAAGCTAACGAAGACCAATTGCAACAACTCAAAGCGGAGAACTTTAATAATTTCCAAAAGCTTGAAGTTGTCACCTCAAACTACGACAGTTTGTCGGAGCTTAATAACAAAATCCAGCAAGAATTAGCTGCGTCAAAATCTGCCCAAAATGAATCTCTCAAATTAGTTACTAAACCGGTCTCAAACAAAGACTTAGTTGCATTAGTTCGCTCAGCAAGGTCCGAATTGAAAATGAAATATTTTGAAGAGATTCTGAAAAATAACAGCATTCTGCGACAATTGGGAGAAAACCTTTCGAATATAGAACAGCAGCTTGGCCGGCAGCAATCGGAACAGAGGGAGATCAAGGAAGTGGAAATTACGAAAAGCGAACAAATTATAAATAGTCTGGAAAAGGTATTTTTATATTAAGATGCAAGCGAACGTTGTTTATTATGAAATTTTTTTTAGAGAAAAGCTGATTTAGAGGGAAGACGGGGTGAAAAACTGGCCAGTGAGTTGCAATCGAATATGGATCTCAAAGTATACGTCTCAAACTATCGCATACAAATTTCAAATTGTAATTCTTGATTCGTTTCCTTTTTAGGATGATGACGTGGAAGACAAAACAGCACAAATAAATTTCTTAAACTCAATAATTGCGGATATGCAGCAGAAGAATGATTCTCTAAAGGCCAAAATCACCGCTCTGGAACAGTTTTCCTCAGCCGAATTTCATAAGTGAGTACCTAGTTTTAAGTTTGTGTGTTTTAGGAAATCCTTAATCACGCTTATTTTGAGATTCGAATGAATAGTCAATTCGAACGAATGTCTCTATTCGTTCGAATGAATTTTGTGTATTTTGACATTCCTATATACCTAAACAGAGGTTATTTTTTGTATTCTGTACAGAGCAAATAAATAGTTACTACTCACAATTTTATAAATTAACCTATTCGCCAGGAATATGGAGCAAAATAGAAGCAGTCGCTGTTTAAGCGACAGGAAATTGCACACGAATAAAAAATGACATTTGTTTCGAACGATTAGAATCTCAAAATACGATCAACATTCGAATGACAAATGAACTTTCGATTGATACGATGAACTTTCTATTCGTTCGAATGTCAAAATACAGATTCTTCTAATTCGACAAACATTCGAACGAATTCGAATCTCAAAATAAGCGTGAATGAATGCATTTTATTTTGGCAGACAATAGAAATGTATTGCCATATGAGTAGGGCGGTGTTGCTAAATAATAATGTTCGGGTTATTTTTGTTTGCTTATCTGGCCACTTCTTATAAGCCGGATCCACACTTGTATGGCGTGTTGTGTAGCTATGACTGATATGTGTTTCATATACTTGTCTCGTGTGTTGCCTGAAACTACATATATGTGAGAAAGAGAACACGCAAAACGTCATTACATTTGAATTATAATGTCCAAGTCCTATGTGGGTTGGACTTCGACATTATAATTCCCATTATTAGACCCATAATAAAAAGTGCTTTAGTTCCGATGTAAAGTAAAATTGAAACGTCTATGATTACTCTATGTTAAGTTATGTGTTAAAGAATCATTATTTGAAATAGTTGTACGTCTTGCTATTGGAGTTCTCCTCTAAATTGTACTCGTTTCTTCTTTTCAGAACCAACATGTTTCACATTATTGGTACGCGAAAACCAGCACCGCGCATGTTTTGCGATATTTGCGATCAATTTGATTTACATGAAACTGAAGATTGTCCATTGCAAGAGTCAGATGGTGGCGAGCTGGCTCTGTCATCAATTGAAATTGAACGCAACAATAATAGTATGAGAGAACCAGAACCAAGAAAATACTGTGCATGTTGTGAAGGTATGTATAACTGTATAATATTTCCTATGTTCTATGTGTTTCATGTACACATATTTATTTATTTTTTTTTTGATTCCAGCTTTCGGTGATCACACATCAGATGAATGTTATGGAGGGTTGGAATGATAATAGTTTCTAGTTACAAAGAAGACTAACTCAGTGTTGCCTTCTGAATTTTAGCCGTGTTTTTTGTTACTTTATATAATGTACATCACCAGTTCCATCATTTTCTATAAATGGCGCCAATCTGTAGATTTTATTCGCTAACATTTTGGCGCAACATTTTGTGATTATGCTTGTGATTATATATAATTAGAAAAATGTACAAAAAGCACGGCTATTATACTTAATGTAGTTACACCTTAGATGTAATATGAAAAACAATAATTATGTAGGCATTTTTTTTTTAAATATTATTTTATATCTGTTAGTTTGTTATTATGTAGTAAAATTAATTTATTAAACAGCCGAATTCTTTTATTTAAATTTATGGGTGAACAATTCAATGCGGAAGCAACAAAAACATCTACATATATTTTTAGAAGCCAACTAAAAGATAAATCTTGAACTGACCTACCCCAGCAGTGATCGAGTGAGCAAAATGTGTTCCAGAACTAGTGATCTAGTAAACACATTTATGTCCGTTCCTTTACTTTTTTAGTTAGACCGGCTCATCTTTGTTTAACTGATAACCATAGAATTTGTTCATTTAGTAAAATTTTAACCGATAGTCCATGGTTTGGTTAGTTAACCCGAGAAATCGATAACTAGCGGATTTTGGGCCTTTAACGGCAAGGATATTCTCGAATTTTATTTGTTCAAGCATTCATTGACAGTCAACAATATAAAAATAAATACAAAATAGAGCTTGTTACTTCGTATCCGCTTTGTCGACGCATTTTCAACAGTGGAAAAAAAAAATGTAATGCATTGCTGCGCTGTGACACGTTTGTACTAAAAACACTCATATTCAGTTAAATTAAAAACAAATACATACACCAATAAAATACCGAAACCAAGGATATTCTAACAACTGAATTGAAAAATAAACTGGAAGGATTTGTCGCAAATCTTTGGTTTGGTGGCCAAAATGGAATATAAGTGAACAAACGATTTTTGATAAACACAGATACATAATCATAGGTTAAAATAAATCTGTGATCACCTAACCGCAGATTCAACCAGCTCTGAATAAACCGCGTCAAAAGTGAATAAACATCAATGCTCTTTTATTTTTTGTATTGTCTTAAAGAAGTTCTTAAAAACCAGAATCTCCAAAAAGTTTGATAACGAAAGAACAATAAAAAAGTGTACTTCATTCCGACAGGATAAAATACTTTATGGATATTTAAAAAAAAAATTGTTTCCAAGCTCCAAAGGCAAATTAAAACATCATTGGTGTTTACTCACTTTCGACGCTCACTATAAAAGAGATCGCCGTCCGTGTGTGTGCACTCATAACTTGGATTCATATTATCACAAGGAGGGACATATTGACAAAAAAATCTGTGGAAGGGGCTAACCATCAGAGAAATTCACACGGGAGTGTTCTTGTGTTTGGTAAAAACTAGACAAAAGGGCGTGGCACCTCCCATACAAAAAACGCTTTTTCCTGACAGTAGGAAAAGAAATCGGTCGATTAAGCTGAAACTTACACAATCATCCTTATTCTACGTAGCGTTTATATTAAACGACAAATGGCGTTTTTTGAAATCGGTATTACATATGGTGTGTTTCTAGGCATTTTATGTCGTTTAAAGACATGTGGCGTTTTAGTAGCGAGGAACGCAAGTTTTACACAGTGGCTGAATTCCAAAACGTCAAAAAAATGCGCATTGTGAATGCACACGGCTTTTCTGATGCAAGGTTATGAATGCTTTTGCGCTGCTTTGCATTTGTTATGCTTTGCAAATTATTACAAAATATATTATTTTACTTTTTTACTTTAAATGTCATTTGCATCGTAATAATTTATGATGCTCTGTTTGCTTTTGTTTGCGCAGTTGATGCATTCACAATGCGTTTTAGAAAAGTATGCATTGCATCATAGTAACCTGTTTGCGTTTTGGAACACTTGATTAAGCAGTAATGCAGAAGTACTGCGTTTTGGAATTCAGCCACTCTTTCGCATTCTGACTGTCGTGCTAGTTGCACAAAACGACTCATAGAACGCCGATTATTGTCGATTACAAACTCTTAAACGACTAGGAGGCAAATTTAAGAAAAAAATTTTTGTTTTGGTAATTGTTTATATTTATGCAGTGATTTCATAATTCTCTTATGAATAAGGGTGAAAATAACAAACGCCGCGCCGATCAAATGAAATTCCAGCCTTTTGGTAAAACATCATTTTTGCACAATTCCTTTTTTCTTCCGTGTAATGCATGTTTATCCATTTTGGGCATATTCTTCGATAATGGTAATAATCACCCCTATCATCGAATCCGCCGGGGGGAATTGTTCACGGAAAAGAATATTTTGGTATAGTCGAATCCCCAAATTGAACAGTTATTATGTCATATAGGTAGGTATATACATAATATTAACACATACTATTGGTAGGGTGTGATTTTTTTTCTAGATTTCTGTTCACTTTTCGGATTCGACGATGATAGGGGTGAATATGTAGTAAAACAAGTAAAAGTGTTATCATCGGCCTGGCCGATGCTTTGATACCCTCCACTGAATAAAAGTCCTGCAAAATGTTTGCCACGCGAGTTAGTATGTGTCTAACATTAGTTTTGTATGGGAGGTAGCAGAACTACTTTACCGACATAGACAATTTTCAATACCAACCTGATGACGGTTAAAAAAAGTCCTTTCATACAATTTTATTCACCTAAGTCGATTCGTTTGGACGCTAAGGTGTTTTCAACAGACAGAGAGATACATGAGTCGAATATTGGCTTTGTATGGGAGGTAGCAGAACTACTTGACCGACATGGATCATTTTTAATACCAACCTGACAACCGTAAAAATAAGACCTGTCACTCAATTTCAGTCGCCTAGGTCGATTCGTTTGGACGCTATCGTGATTTCAACAGGCGGAGAGACACATGGGTCTACTAATGGTTTTGTATGGGAGGTACCAGAACTACTTGACCGACATAGCCCATTTTCAATACCAACCTGACGACGGTAAAAAGAAGTCCTCTCACCAAATTTCAATCGCCCAGGTCAATTCGTTTGGACGCTATCGTGCTTTCAACAGACAGACAGACAGACAGACAGACGGACATGGCTAAATCGATTCAGAATGTGATCCTGATTCAGAATATATATACTTTATACGGTCTCCGGTGACTCCTTCTTGGCGTTACAAATGTAATGGCAAAGTGAATATACCTTCCTGTGGAGGGTATAATAAATGAGAGAGGAGGCGTAGAATACCGATACTTAAACGACACTAAAGCGACTCGACTCAAAAAACGCCAGCTGTCGTTTAATATAAACGCCACGTAGAATAAGGGTGATTATATCTGGTGATATTCCCAAATGCGCGGCGGATCGTATTGAAAGCGATACCTCCATTTCGACCATCTTTGCTTTTGGTTATTCTCCAATGCGAACGGGGGCCAAAAAGATATTTTCAGTGCTTACCGGTTTTCTTCTATTCTGACTTACAATTTTCCAAAAGTTTGACATCTTTCTCCCGTCACAAGAATTTTTTTCCCTCGGCAAACAATACGCCAGCAATCCTTCACATAAACAGCTTTTTCCTTTGAATGGAGCAAATCGTTTTTGGAATAAGCCCCCTGGTATGAAGTGAAAAGTGCGAGTGAATCAAAAGTTTTCAAATTTTCCTATAGATGGTGCTGAAAATAAACACTAGCTCTCTTGGTTCGGAGCGGAATAAATTGGAAACTTGCACTTAGGTTAGGTTAGGTTAACGGGTTGGTGAAGCTGAGCTGATGAGGAGGCTCTTCACCCCACTTACATAGGTCCTCGTGGACCCATTGTGATACCCTTCGATGGGGTTAGCCGCGTTGTACTGGCTTTATTTCATCCTTCCCGTGGTTACTCGACTTTGTCCAACCATCTCGTTGTCCTCAGAAACATGTAAAGATTAGATATTGAGACGTTAGAGAGTTCTTGGATATCCTGGAAGTAGTAACTTTCAAGTGTTCTATTCCTCAAGTGACAGAGAAAGTGAGGGGTGTCCTCGTGCGCTTCTTCATCACCACAGCCTTTACAAATGTCGTCGTTCTTGAGATTTGTTTCATTGTATGGCTTCTTAGAAGGTCTTGAAATTCGTTTAGAAAGCATTTAATAAACTATGGGCGGGATCGGGCAAACAATCTATATATATAATAAGGCCCTACGAACTAAGTCCCAACTGGAACTAACTCCCACTAGCCAAATGAACTAAGTCCCACCAAATATTCAGTGGGATTTAGTTCATATGTTTGGGGGATAGTTCGTAGTTCATTATGAACAAATTCCCAATGAATTAAGTCCCAATTTGAGAAAGTGGGAGTTAGTTCATTTAACTTGTTTCGAGTAAAAATAGTTCTGTTGAAAGTGGGAGTTAGTTCATTTTTTGAAAAAAATGTTCTTAAGAAATTTTTAGGAATGGTAACGGGTTCAAATGTAAATCAGACATACAAATACGGTTTGTAGATTTAGTACAGTACATACATAGGTTAGGTTTGCATTATGTACCAGCAGTTATTAATGAGTAGTTGCGTTTTAATTGTCGGGCTGATCGGCTGGCTCAAAGCCAGCTCAATTTTGGAAACAACTTTTATTTTTATCTTTAAAAAATTTGAGAAAATAAAAGTTCAAAATTCGCGCGAATTTTTAACTTTTATTTTCTCAAATTTTCTAAAGCTCAAAGCCAGCTCAGTTTTTAAAAAAACTTTTATTTTTAGCTTTAGAAAATTTGAGAAAATAAAAGTTTTTTCAAAAATTGAGCTGGCTTTAATGTTAACGGCAGGATCACGGCTGACAATTTTTTGCGAATGATATTCAAGAAAAATGAGATTTGTTACGAGATGTAGCCAGACGGGGATATTTTTGAGGAGTTTACGGATGATAATCAAGATAAAGATGAAGTTGAAACTGTATCTACAGAGGTTCACCGTATGAATAGCGACAACTCTTTGTGCATTGTTTGCATTGATATGAAGCCAAACATCGTCCTTCTTCCATGCAAGCATATGATGATTTGCAGCGAATGTCATCTGAAGTTGCAAGCAGACAGCATCGCCAAAGGTTCGAACGATGGATATACATGTCCTTTGTGCCGCACAAAGATCATTGATATAATTCACGTTTACTTACAATAATAATATTGTATTATACATATGTATTTAATTTACCCTTATTTTGTATCTTGTAACAAAAGTATACCTACCTATGCTGGATTAAACATTTTTGGGACTTAGTTCATTTCAAATCGTGAATTTTCGTTTTATTTTAAATAATTTGGGAGTAAGTTCATTTGGGACTTAGTTCATAAAGAACTAATTCATGGGCTTTAATTCATTCTCATATTGGGACTTTGTTCATTCTCAGTTGGGTCTTAGTTCCTAAAAATCGTGGGAGTTAGTTGATATGAACTAAGTCCCAAATTTATTGGGACTTAGTTCGTTTTGGCTAGTGGGAGTTAGTTCCAGTTGGGACTTAGTTCGTAGGGCCTATAATAAAACTATAGGAATTTTCTTTGGCCGTTAAAAACTTGAAAACTACGGAACAGATTTCGATGAAACTTTTTTTAAAATGTTCCTTAAGACTGTTGGACTGCTATAGGCTATGTCGATTATAGCCACGTCCTCAGGAACAGTTTTTAGCCAAAATGTATTTTTTGAAGTGAAATGCCATTGGAAGAGGGAAACAAAGGAAAGGATATGCAGTGTTACAAATAAGTAGCAAGATCTACTGGACAGATTTCAATCACCCCTATCATGGAATCCGCCGGGGGGAATCATTCACGGAAAAGAATATTTTGGTATCGTGGAATCCGCAAAGTGAACAGTTCCCCGTTCGGGAAAAATTCGACTTGAACGTTTTTAACGATACAGTGAAACTTATTCACAGTACCCACTCGGGGAACTGTTCACTTTGCGGATGCGACGATACCAAAATATTCTTTTCCGTGAATGATTCCCCCCGGCGGAATCCATGATAGGGGTGAATGAAACACTCAGAGTGTAATTTTAAATGAACCAAATATAATTTTGTGCGAGCGGGCAAGGCGAGCACGGGTCCAGCTAGTACAACAATAAAAAGGAAAACTGCAAACGCTCTTCCTTGACACTCTTGGGAGCTAAAATTGTAAATTTAAAACATTGATATGTATTGTCTGTCCTCATAGACACTTGTTGAGCAAAGCCGGGCAGCTACAGCTACTAATTTAAAAAAAAAAAAACTAAAGTGTTTGTAGTACAAGTATTTATTTCATATGCAAAAAGTTTTTAATAAATACGTAATAAAAAGTATACTCCTTTTCGATGATTTTTGTGATACACTATAGATCTTTTGTATTATACAATCAATAATATGTATGTACTTATGTATACGCTAAAACATAAATTACGCTTAGTATCCAAACAGAGCAGAACTATTTTCATAAAGCACTGATGCAAATTAGGACTGTGGGCGCTATACATCTCGCTGTTAAACAATTCCTACGATACAGTAATTGGAAAAATCGCCATTTTTATTGAAGAATTTTCTTTTAATATCAGGGCTCGTCTGTGTCAAAAGAAGTTCGATCAAAATTGTTTAATAAACTTTACAAAAGCCAGTCGCATATTCGTGAAATATCAATGAAATGAATAAAAATATCGTGTGATGGGCTTCTTTTTTCACAGACAATCGACTATAGATTGTAATATGGCACAAATACTTTCTTAAAAAATAAACTCCTTTTTTATTCGTACATGAAACAGGACTAAGTATGTACAGTACATCTACATACAAATATTTTTGGAGAGCAACTTGCCCACAAAATTCACATAAAACTAAAAACTAACAAAAAAGTGTAAATAATGTTAATACAATAAAATTACTATAAATATATTTAGTTCTTAAATAGCATGTGTATATGTCGTGATTGAGATTACAATAAGTGTTAGTATATATATACAAAAACAAGTAAATTAAATAACACTAAAATTTTAAAACACGTCTAAGAAATGATCAGAACTATGGAGTATAATCTTATATTGTTCTTTTGGCTGGTTTTTCCTTCTGCTTCATATAACTGGTGATGGAGACAATGATGTTCGGATTATTCGAGATGGAGATCCAGTGTTATTGTCACAATGCAATCGAAACAGTTCACATACTGTAATGGCTACTTGTACTACTCCTTTACCTTCGAGAATATCGGCTGCACAGCAAATGAGATTCTAAAATGGAAAAAAGGTGCAACAGCATATTGTGGAAATTAGAATTGTTTTGTTTTTAGCCGGTTTCAAACAATTTTCAAATCGGTAAAAAATCAACTTGAACTGAGAAAAATAAGGCATGATGGAAATAGGCCCTATGCCGCAAAAAAAAAATGGTATTATGACGCTTTTGTAAAGTGACATAAGGCCACACGTTCGAATATGGCCTTATGTCGCTTTGTAAAAGTGTAATAAGGCCATATTTCGAAATATGACCAAATATGGTAAATACCAAATTATTTGTGTTTGCAGAAATAATAATTAGTAACACTAGACAATACATTACACCAACTCCTAAGGAAAAGGCGATTGTAGGTACTGCATAAAAACCAGTAAATACTCATAGACCTATGCATTGTTGTTATTTTTATCTTTAAATTATGGATAGGAGTTTCTGGACGAATAAATAATTAAGCTAATTTGAATAACTTTTGTTTTAAACAATAAATATTAATAAAATAAATAATTGTGTTTTTTTTTCGTTTTTTTTATTTATTTTATTGTTTCCATTGATCCATTGACGTCCAGCATATGAATACCTGCGAGTATCTCTAGCGTCAGAAACGCGGTTAATATCCGGGCTCGACTGTTGACAAAAATCAGGTGTGGGATTCTGTAAAATACGAAACGAAAACCGCTTTCGTTTTCACTAAACCTGTCTCTATCATGTCTGAGGCAATAGACAGAGAGAGCTATTGGCGAAAGTATAACGTTCGATCGTTTTTATTTTATATAATCTGGCCCCAGTGTTCAATGTTGTCATTAAATGTAAAAGCAAAAACAGGAACAGGTGGGACATTAAAAGATGTGTCACAGGGATTCTTCCGGCAACTTCCAATTATGTGGAAAATGTCGCCAAAGAAAGTATTTAAAAACTATCTGCTGGGTTCCACATTTCACTCTCACTCGAAATGAAATCGAAAATTATTTTTTGTGTTCTACATTTCACTGTATTCGATTTCGATTTCAAAATTTTCGAAATTGAGACAAAGTGAAATTGTGATTTCGAAAAAATTTCGGAGTTTCCGAATCGCTCGAAATTTAGAACACTGAAAACGAATTCACTCGATTTGCAATTTCGATTTCACTCGATTTCTGGAACCTAGCTGTATATACAGTTTCTTTTTGTAAATTTTAGAAAAGTATTAAATATTCACCCCTATTCCCGTTGGCGTTTGTCATAAACGACTATTATTTCACTTCATTTTTTAGTCGATTTTTGTAACATTTTTTAAACAAATGAATTGAAATAATGGTGAACACATAGAAAACAAAACAAAACTGTTAACAAAAGTTAAAACAAAAATCTGCACATCGTTTTACAACGACACGAAACATGAGTTGTATACGACAAACGCCAACGGGAATAGGGGTGATTACCTATTTTATTTGATTTTATCGCGCGAATGGGGAAGGAGCGCAGTGGCTCAGTGGTTAGTGCGCTGGACTATGACATCGTATGGTTTGGGGACTTTTCTATAAGCTGAATAGGTTGGGTATGCAAAAGCCATTCTTTATATGACTTATGACATTCTTATGGGAAAGAAGTTCGTTGTCATAGCTGGCAAGGTGACTTTAAACAATGTCTTTGAAATTAAAAACGGCTTACAACAGGGAGCGGTGAATTCTCCGATTCTGTTTAATCGGCCCTAGCGAGGTATCCGTCGGAACGGAGAATTCTCCGCAACGCATATTCCGTCGGAGACTCAAATTACATTCGAGGTATCCGCCTTAGGAAAGAATAATTAAAATGCGGCGACGCATTGATTTGACATGATGTTGTTCGTGGTACATTGGGGTTTTCCTATTTAGTGCTTGTTTTTTCGTTTGTTTTTGCTCTGGCAACACAAATTTAAGCAACAAATACATCCAATTACTTTGTTAAAAGTTTTTTTTTTCTTTATTGCTTTCATTTATCAACACTTCACTGCAAATCGTAAACAAATTCCGCAACCAATTCCTGTCGGAGCATATCGAATGAAAATTCGTATGAAGCTGTCAAAAATATCAGTTAAAACGCACTTGATCGCACTGAAACGCAAAACGCCAGTGTGCGTTGCATATTTGTCGGAAAAAAGTTCCGAAAAGGTCTTCCGAAGTAAACCTCGAAGCAAAAATCCTCCGATTTGTATGAAATCGGAGAATTTTCCGTTCCGACGGATACCTCGCTAGGGCCGAGCATTCACTCCTATTACGGGAATTACGGGAAATTGGTATCGTCAAAAAGTGGACAGTTCCCCGTGTGGGTAATGTGAATGAGTTTCACTGTATCGTTGAAAACGTTCAAATCGAATTTTTGCCGAACAAAATAACATTTCTTGCCCGCATCAAATGCATTGCGGATTTCATAGGTTTTCTTGCTTGCTGCATGTCGTGAGCATTTTAATATAAAAAATTTACGTACGAAACAGCTGCTTCATTAAGCCCAACATTTGTAATAAATCTATTGCACAGATTGAACTTTATTAAAATCAAAAAATAAACATTCTAAAAACACATTTCGTCTGGAAGTTCATTGCTCATTTCAGCCTGTCTCGTATTCTTCTCTGAGAACAGCGCTCATTTCGTTCTTCCTCTTATTTTTACAAGAATAGAGCTATCGTATACATTATTACATAATAAACACTGTTTTTTATTTAAATCACTTTTGAAACAAACTTTTCATAACCTCCGACGAATGCAGCTACACGGATTTGTGTTCACAAATGAAAGACAGCCGTTTGACAGTGAAACTACCTTTCCCAAAAACGTGTCGATAAGGAAACTTTTCCGGCGGATTCCACGATAGCAGTAGAAGGTGAAAGGGAATCGAATAGGTGAAGTGCAACTCAATTCCGACGGATTCCACAAGTGATCTAGTGGATTCTCTCAGACATGCTATAGCGTACGTAGACGATTTAATAGCGCACAAATCAGGTCCAAAAGCTAGGTAAACAACATCCTTTTGCAGCGTTACTTCGATCAGATTTAGATGTACAAATCTATTCGGAACTCCGTTGGATAGAGCCCCTAGTGATACAAAAAAAAAATGCCGAAAATTAGCCATCATTGGACAAAATGGGCTACCATTGGCGGTGCGAAGCGTTGTCAGATATCTTGGCATCTGGCTCAACCTGTATCTATATTTTGACAGGCATATATAGATACTTGTCTTGCCAAGAAGACTGTTTCGCAGCAGTCAACTTTCTAGAGTAAAGGTCATATGCTATTGAGAATTGTCCGCAACGCATACAACGTCGGAGACTCAAATTACATTCGAGGTATCCGTCTTCGGAAAGAATAATTAAAATGCGACAACGCATTGAGTTGACATGATGTTGTTTCGTGCTACATTTTCCTATCTAGTGATTATTTTTTCGTTTGCTTTTGCCCTGGAAACACAAATTTAAGCAATAAATACAAAAAATTAGTTTGCTAAAATGTTTTTTTGCTTTCATTTATCATCTCTTCACTGCAAATCGTTAACAAATTCCGCAACCAATTTCTGTCGCAGCATATTGGAAGAAAATTCTTATATATTTAGCTGTCAAACATATCAATAAAAACGCACTTAATCGCACTGAAACGCAAAACGCCTGTGGGCATTGCATATTTATCGGAACGAAGTTCCGAAAAGCTGTTCGGAAGAATACCTCGAAGCAAAAATTCGTATGAAATCGGAGAATTTTCCGTTCCGACGAGTACATCCCTAGGGCCGAATACAGCGCCTTCCTATATGGAAAAGATGCGAGCGTTTGAGAGACAGTGCCTAAGGCTAGCCGTACATTGGATACGATTTCTTACGAATTTCACTCGTGCGAATATTTACGAAGACGCGCGAACGAGTTAGTCGTACGTATACGTACGTGTAGTTCCGCCCTTGAGAAAGCCTCACGGCCCTATCATGGTATCCGTTCCGAAAGAAAAATTCTCCGATTTTGTACGAATCGGAGAATTTTGCTTCATGGTAATCGTTCCTATAAGCTGTTCGGAACATTTCTCCGACAATACGTAACGCACACCGGCAGTCTACGTTTCAGTGCGATGGGTTGCGTTTTTTGCACCTGGTTTTGACAGCCACACGTCAATTTTTCTCCGATTGTCTCCGACATCTGTTCATCGCGGAAATATTTTAGTGAATAAAATGCGTTGATGCATGATCGGAAAACGGATACTTTGAACGCAAATTTAGTATCCGACTGGATTTGCGTTGCGGAGAAAAGTACTCTCCGAACGGATACCATGAAAGGGCCGTCAATTTCCATGTAAAAACCAAGTAGCCCCTGATGTTGGTATTGTAATAATGAAGTAATAAAAAAGAATTTAAAAGTAGTGTGCTGGACTGCTGTGCGGGTGGTCGCAAGGTCGATCCCCGGAAAAAAACACAAATTACATCCTAAGGTTATTTTCTACTGTGCCATCTCTCGCAAACGTCTGACAAACATACGATAGTATAACAGTCCTGAAAAAGCTTCTCAATTCAGTCGTTCGAACTTGGTATAAAATTGTAAGTCCCTTCTGAAATTTTTTTTTCAATATGCATCCCTTCTAAATTTGGATATTTATTTCAACCTCGTTTGTGTGTGTTTTTTTATGATTTTGGAATGAATTGAATTGTGGGCTCAATGGTTAGCGTGCTGGACTACTATCTCAGTTTCGACTCCCGGAAAAACTCAAATCATGAGTAAAGGACACTAGATTCTGAACGATCAAACAAGAATGATGATGGTCCAAAAACTTAGTAGAGCTAAGCTTCTAATCGAGCGATTAAGTTAACTTTTATAATATAAAATCTGCAACGTATACCAATATTGTTCCGTTATTTATCTAAAAGTCAGAGTTTTACCATCAAATTCATTTGTCTTCATATCGAAATAAAAAAAAATCTCCTCCAAGACAAATAATAACACAATTCGTAAAATGTAAGTGCACATCTTTATATATTAAATCTTGATATATAAATAAATAAATTAAAGATACAATTCTTTGCAAAAAAAAATCCATTATAAATAATATTTGTCGTTTGAAACGAATAAATAATGAAAAACGAATATAAAATGCTAAAATACGTTCCTTAACATACAAGTACAAAAAGAAATTGATTATAAATCCAACAGAAATATCTCTTCATTCTATTAATTACTATTAGTCCTCTCTTGTCTTTCATTCGCTGATTTTTAAATTAATTAGTTAGCAAAGCTTAAGCTCCAATATAATATTATTAAGCCACATTCAAAACGTGTAATGGGTATGTTCATTATTATAAGTAACTACAATATAATTCATAAAATCAAGTATTACAGCAGAAAGTTGCCTGAAACACATCTCATTATTAATAAAAATAATAATAATAATAATTACCAAACACTTGGCTTATAACTAACAGTCTACTGTATTAAAATTTGAAAAATGTATTTCATAAGTCTCCAAGCAACTACAGCTCCGGAAGCAGTACATATTACAAAATATAGGTTACGGTTCGTTTTAGTGATCGTAAGTTTTTAAAACTAGAATAATATTTGTCTGTCTTCTGTTTACTTTTTGGAAATTCATTGTTAAAATATATGTTAGGTTGGTATAAAAAATGCATCTCTCCTCTGACTATGTAATAGAATCTTAGTCTGGAAGTGGGAATATCACTAGCAGAACAAATGTCGCTATAAAGACACATGATAAAACAACTGTGAGAATATTATAGTCATGATTTAGCAGGCGAACTTCCTTGTTGGATTTCATTCTGCCATCAGCATGACTCGTTTGGTAAATGCTGTAAATATTTTTCCCTGTACTATTGGCTTCGTCTGCCGGGCTACTGCGATCTTCAAAAAATTCGATACGCTTCGTTACCATACTGTGCGTCGTCGCATTGGGTTGTGGTGCAACTATAGCCTTTGGATTTTCTTCGACACTCTCGTTGTTATTATTGGACGAAGTGATTTCGAGCAGTTTAAATTTCATAGCGTTAAGATCGTTTACTTTAAGGACAACTGGTGATATCTTCTCATTGATTATCTGATAACTATCGGCTTCGGTTTCCTCGATAGTTTGCAGGGGGCATTCGTTACCGATGCCACCGCCACCGCTAAATTTCGAATTCGCATTATTATTTGTCAAATTTAATTTGATTTTTTGGAATGTCTTGATTTTGGCATGACGAAGAAATTTGCCCAATTGACTTTCTTTGGAGGCAACAATATCATCGTCAATATGCTCGGTTGATGTTGACATCTCTCGCATGACATTTACTTTGTTTTCCCATTTCTCTGTCAATTGCATGTTGGTTGCAGGTGGTTGATGTTCCTCCATCGACTGACAATGCTGTTGTTCTTGATGGTGATGAAGTTCTGCTTCCTGTGTATTTGAGATTTGGAGAAGGGCTGATACTGTTTTTAAGACTGCTGATGGATTGCGCAGCATGGGCGGGTCACATTCATCGCTTGATAAACAACTATCATCTTGGGGGGGCACAACATCTTCACAAGAGCATATCAACTCCTGCAACCAACACCAATTACAGATGGGTTATTATTAGCAATAACGTTATTTTTTCTAATTTTATTTTATGTGTATTAAGTTGAAGGAATTGCGATTTTTAAGAATAAATTTTACTGAATATTTCATAAAAGAAAATTGCTTTAGATTAACATATTAATCAAGAAGAAATCATATTGGAATTTATTTGTTTTTAATAAACATTTTCAAAGCATAAAATTTAAGTGGGTTGTACATATTCGGCGTGGCACCTCCCATACAAAATACATTCAAAATCTTTTATCTCGAAAACCATCGAACCCGATTGAGCTTACATTTTCAGACAATCTTAGGTTAGGTATTCTCACCGAGTTTTCCTGCGAATATTGGTCAAAATTGGACATAGGGCACTTTCCATACAAACAAAGAAAACATATTGTAACCTTGCCACGGACAAAACTGGGCGGGTACAGCTAGTAAAATAATAGATCGGGGTTTTGCATCGGGCAGAAATAACTACATAAGAATACCCGGAACCGCTTTTCCGAAGTTTTATGCGATTTTTAGACCATTGAGCAAATATTTTCAGAAGTTATCATGGTTTGCTTTGTTTAAAAATAATACGTACAGTGAGTGCCAATAAAAAGTGAACGCCAATGCTATTTCCACTTATCTTTGAAGTTTATAAGCAATTGCTTTTTTTAAGTCTCTGTAAAGTATTTTTTGCTGTCGAAATGAAATTTGTTATTCACCCCAATCATGGAATCCGCCGGAGGGAATTGTTCGTGGAAAAGAATATTTTGGTATCGTCGAATCCGAAAAGTGGTTCTGGCCCGCTCAAAGCCGCGGATCTACTTGATATGGGATCAATGTCCAACAAGAATATCGCTATCTACATTGATAGTCAGGCTGCGCTAAAGGCGCTAGAGTCCTTTATCATCAAATCTGAACTAGTCAGGAGCTGCCGCACAATGCTCAGAGCATTATGCGCGCAGAACCAGGTCAGATTGTGTTGGGTACCCGGACACTGCGATATAGAGGGTAACGAACGGGCTGATGTTCTGGCGAAAACCGGAGCTGAGCTTCCACCTAATGAAACAATTGAGGGCATTAGACCACCAATAGCCGTGGCCAAGAGAATTATTCTCGAGGATATCAAAAATAGGGCAGATCAGAGATGGTTCAATATAGAAGGGCACAGGGTCTCAAAGCTCTGTGGCCTAAGTTAGATAGGAAAAAATCTTTAGAATTACGAAAGCTCAGCAGATCAAGGCTAAGAATGACAATAGGGTTACTCTCCGGGCACTGTCTTCTAAGGAAGCACACTATGAGATTAGGTCTAACAGATACAGACATGTGCAGGTATTGCGAGGACTTACAGGCCACAGAGGATATTACCCATCTCCTCTGTGAATGTCAAGCTATTGCTCCTTGGAAGGTACTTCTTCGACAATTTGGAAGAAGTTGGCCTCGCGAACAAAATTGAGGCATTTTTCAGGTTCTGTAGGGAAATTAATTGTTTGGGCGAAGTGGTTTAGGTTATTTGACCGTTATGGTTCCCCAGGGATGGCGATGGGTCCAATATGGTGCCTAGTCCTATGTGATGAACTCACACCCTATTCAACCTAACCTAACCTAACCTACCTATATGACATAATAACCGTTCAATTTGCGGATTCGACGATACCAAAATATTCTTTTCCACGAACAATTCCCTCCGGCGGATTCCATGATTGGGGTGATTGTTATTTCGTTATCAAACTTTTTCAGATTGTTGATTTTTTAAGTCAGTTTCAACACCCTAAAAAAACTCAAAAGAGCATCGGTGTTCACTCACTTTTTACGCTCACTGTATACGCTACAGAATTTCGTTAACATGTTCCATTATACTTCCATTTAAAAGGTTCTGAGTCTCAGTTTTTAATACATACAGGGTGGGGCAGAATAACGAGGTAGTATCGGCCAATCCATCAGCAGCACGCGTACGATGTGAAGGGGTTTTGTCAAAACGGTAATTGTTACGTACGAGCGCATATTGCTTTTCCCAGCCATTTCAACATCAATCGCAATAGACCTGTGCCGTCTGCCTGTGACATTAAAAAAAATAGTTAGGCACATTCAGGAGACTTCGTCAAACAACAAGAAATAAGCCTGGGAGAACAACATAAGGGCGAAGAATATCGAGCGTGTACAAATTGCTATCAAACGAAGGCGGCGTCGTTCAGGCCCCCATTGGAAGAATATGTACGGCTAAAGGGACGTCATCTTGCCAGAGTTATTCTCAAAAAATAAAATCATTAATAGTACTTTTTTATGTTCATTAACTAATTAATAAATTTATTTAAAAAAATATATTCTTATTTTTCACAAGCTTTTTAAAATCATTTGTAATTATGCCCCACCCTGAACCACTATCGCCACTTCTGTTGCTCTATTATTGCACTATAGGTTCGGATGACAGAGATAGAACAAAAAATTATGTATACGCCACCGACATTTCCGTTTTAAATGTTATTTTAAGTCTAACGCCCTAGTTATAGCTATCATTGGAATGCATCATTGAAAATTTGGTTTTCCGATTTTCAGACGATTAATCAAACAATATTGGCTTTAGTTGGTATCAAAATAAAGGTTATCAATTGTGGAATTTTTTTACGAAAGAGATTACTTAATTCTGACTAAAACTCTTCTTTAAATACAATTTTATTATTTCACTGATCGAAATCGATTTCAATGAACAGCTGATTCTCGTTTCTCCAATTTGGAACCCTATCGTTTCCATGATGGAATAAGTATAAGGTGGTCTCGTCGGCTGCCGAATCGTTCGTTTTTTGGTCCCTTAACGTTCAGTGAGCGTTTGCTTGTTGAAGAGAAAGGTTGTGTGCGGACGAATTTGTTTGCAATTTTTGTATACAAAAACAAAAGCAACGTTTAATTTCTAATTCTAAATTAATAAAAATTAGATTATAAAAATATCTTCAACTCGTTTTATTATAATAGGCAACTTCAAACCAATTCCACTCCATTTAAAGGTTAATCAACTCAACATACTCATGAACATACTCTCTCTGCACACTCTATTGTCGTTTCACTTACACTTACTACGCTGAACCCTTTCACACGCACTTATTACTAGTATAGTTAAGGGACTACTTTTTGCCGACGAGACCACCTTATACTTATTCCATCATGATCGTTTCACTGATGTGTTCGATTCTCTTCCTATTCTCAGCTGTCAGTTTTGCTTTCAATGATCAACTCTAACCTCAAAGCCTAGACTCGTTTGTTGAAAAGTCACTGACAGGATTTTTTCAATGATAGCTATAACCGACTTGTCAAAAAAATGAAACCACCATTTCACTGATTTGTTCCAATGATGCATTTCAATGATAGCTATAACTAGGGCCTAAGGCAGTGGTTGCCAATCTTTTTCAGTCAGCGGCGCACCTACAAGTTTAGTTATTTGTCACGACGCGCTACCCTATAGCTATTTGAAAAAGAAACTGTCGAATGAAATACATAATAGATAGATAGTCACAAAAATTAAAATATCCACAATATGAAACTGATTTTGTTTATTATATTTATAAGAATTCAGAGTTGAAATAGAAACAACAAGAGAGACTTAAAAAAAACAAAAATAAAACACAAGCTACTCAGTCAAATCAATGTGACGGGTGAGCCTGGTGATCTCCACACAGTTTTTCAAAGCGGGGAATAAGGCTTGACACTGCTACTCTCATTTCTTACTCCACATTTATCCTTGAGCAATATTTGCTCTTTATTACAGCTATAGCTGAAAATTCAGCTTCACACCAATATGATGTTGCAAACGGAATAAAAATAAATATTCATATTTTGAATAGTCATTTTGAATCGATAACCAAAACTCCACCAAACCAGAACAGGTGAATCTAGTTTTAATGCTGTGTCGCAACAGAGTTCAATAAGACTCTCTTCCTCTTGTGATGTGAATTCTGCTGGAGGTTGTGCATGAAATGGATCTTGGATCCACGCAAACTTTTCGACATCATCATCTGCAAGTATTTTGAAAACCATTCGATGAGTTTTGAAAGGCGTTCAGTGAAAAGGGCCATCAGGTCTTGTGAGACAACCAGTTTATTAAATGCCGCATATTTATACAATTTATAGTTATACCTCTTTGTTCAACAAACGCTTTCTTAAGCACGGAAATATCCCACTTGTCTTCGACTTATTTGAAGAATATTTATATGTGAAGGGTGTTTTTTTTAGAGGTATCAAACTTTGAATTGAAATAAAACAAAGATGATTTTTTTAAATTGACATGAAATTTACTTTTTTCGAAAGATAATCTTCTGGCATTATAATTTAAATATGATTTCTGGCATATGACCGCCACGGTTGGCTCGGACGTAGTCTAATCTGGAGGTTCAATTTTCGATGACTTTTTCCAACATTTGTGGTCAGTAATAAATGGCTTTATCATTTACTCACTGAGCTGAGGAAGCAAATGTGTTCAGAATTCAGATTTGAAAAATACATACTGCGCAGCGCATGTCAGGTTGGTAATTTTTTTTTGTTTACTTATCTAATTTCGACTTATTTTGGCAAAAAAATTACTGCAATTACAGTTAAATGTTACAACAGGCCAAATGAATTAAGCAAGTGCAAAGCAGCGCGAAGCTTCAATAAATTTGTATTTTTGTGAATAACTCACGGCGCGGCGACCCTCTTTACTTTCTACGGCGCACCAGGGCGCCGCGGCGCACACTTTGGGAACCCCTGGCCTAAGGAATAGAAAGACAGTCGAGATGCATGAAAAGTTGTGGTTATGTATACTTAAGACAGTATACACGCCTTTCCACGACTTTCATTCCCATGAACGACTTGGCAACACACAAAAATAAGGCGTCGTTGCAATGAAATAATATAATTCCTAATAATTTTCCGCTCCTTTCGCGTTTTTGATTCAATTACATATTAAATTGTTGGCAGTTTTTTTTTAGAAAGCGAAAAGGTTATTACAAAATGGCCAAATACACAGACTTTGTGTTATTTGAGGGGAGAATATGGCTACTGTAAAAAACAGTCCGCCCAACTCAATTGTTGTAAAATCACGATTTCTTTCAAGTCAAGAAATTTCTTCGTCAGGTTACGGCAAATAATCCTATACGATTAAATCTTTGACCAAAGACTCGTATTAGGTTATGGTTCACAGTCACATTGTGATTGTGATTCCATATAGTATAGGTAAACATCGATTAAATAGTGCATCTAGGCAGATGTGGTGGTTCATCTATGTAAGGTGGCTGTCCTAAAAAATAGGACACACTTAGACCAAATTTGTAGGTCCATTGAGATATGTACCACAATAAGGGAACTCTATTACTACCTGCGAGAGGTACCTCCGAGCATCTTAATTTGCTAGGAGGTCATAATGATGGCTTAAATAGTCAACATTTGGTTGAGAATGTTCGACTAAACCTCTGAACCAATCGTTGTACAAAGAGATAGTCTGAGAACTGAAGAAGGGCAGAGGCAACTCGCGAAATATGGGTGGGATTAGAAACGTAGAGCGGCACCACCAAAACAAAAAAAAATGCAATCGCCTTTTTCCAATATATTCAACCCTATCGAGGTATCCGTCGGAGGATTTTTGCATCGATGTATTCTTCCGAACGGCTTTTCGGAACTTCTTTCCGACAAATATGCAACGCACACTGGCGTTTTGCGTTTCAGTGCGATCAAGTGCGTTTTATTGATATGTTTGACGAATTTTCTTCCGATATGCTCCGAAACGAAATGGTTGCGGAATTTGTTCATGATTTGCAGTGAAGTATTGACAAATGAAAGCAATAAAGAAAAAAAAACATTTTAGCAAAGCAATTTTTTGTATTTATTGCTTAAATTTGTGTTTCCAGGGCAAAAGCAAACGAAAAAAAAGCACTAAATAGGAAAACCCCGATGTAACACCAAACAACATGTCAAATCAATGCATTGTCGCATTTTAATTATTCTTTCCGAAGACGAATACCTCGAATGTAATTTGAGTCTCCGACGGAGTATGCGTTGCGGAGAAAATTCCGTTCCGATCGGATACCTCGATAGGGCTGATTGTATATTACAATTCCTGGGCTCAGCCAAAGCCGGGCGGCTGCAGCCAGTTTCCATATGTTTGCTGTGATTCACACAAGCCCCTTTGTCGTATCATATTCAAGTGTCGTACGATTCAGATTTTTTTCAACTATTTTTAACGATTTTAGTTCTTTTTCTATGCGTTCACTATTATTTAAGATAGTTTGTCTCAAAATAAGTTACAAACGCCGACTTTAGGAGGAAATTAAATATGTATGTATGTATGTATGTAATAGAGACATTAGCACAGGCCTCGGCCCTCATTGAAGCTAAGCTCTGGGCCTCCGGGTATCGTAGAATAGCGCCAATGCAAATGGACAAACTAAACCCGTAAGCTGATTAAATAATTACAGAGACGTAAATATTCAAGGTTCTTACAACCGTATTTATCAGGAACATAGGATGTGAAGGTCCCATTTGTTGAAAATCTTGAAATTACTACGAGTTCTAAAGCCTGAACTACATCAAAACAAAAGTGAAAAAAAGTACAAAAAAGTGAAAATAGCGAAACTCATCGAAAACACACGCATATTTACGTGACATCTATGAGTAAAATCTGAACTACTAAAGCTCTGAGCTTTTTATTGTTTATTGCATCGAAAACACATGACTATTGACAAAACATCTATGAGTAAAATCTGAACTAATAAATCTAAGAGCTTTTACTTTTGAGACTCATAGGAATTATGTGATTTGAACGTGATTTGGCGGGAAGTCCGTGACGATTTTTTTGAATGTGTTGGTTATAAGAACTTTGTGAAAATTGAAAGCTGGAACATGTTCAAGCTTTCGGCACACACAAAATTTTAAATTGAGAGAAAATATACAGAGATTACTATATGATGAAGTAGGACGAATGATTTTATTTACTTTTTTCCACTTTTGTTTCGATGTAGCTCAGGCTTAAATCTCTTCGGTATAGCTTCTTCATAAGCTCGTTATGATTGTAGCGAATTAAGGGACCACATTTTTGATTGACTCCATCATTTTTGAACTTTTTGATTCTTGACGCTGAGTTTCATGTATTTCTTTCTTGAAGATTGTTTCAACTACCGGAGCCCGGAGCAAAGTCTCGAATTGTCAATAATAACAAACCAAAAAATTAAATTAAAAAAAAAAAAAATTTAAATTAGAAAATTAAATTTGTATGTCTTATTTATTTGACATAAAAAACCCGGATCGACTTTAGGAGGAAATTAAATATATGTATTAACTGTTTACGACAAACAACAACTGCAACAACATTACATGCAACTTGCACGTTTATGTGTGAAAATAAATATGTACAGTACATACCTACTATACTGACATGTAAAATGTACATATTTTTTTAGTCCTCCTCATTTGAAATACTAGTGAAAGTTTTGAAAATTATAATTAACAACCCAACCGATCTCGTCCAGTAGATAGCACTGAATTATCTTTAGGCTACTGAGTGGGGAGGCGAGGAGTAACAACGATTCTCGCTAGTTGGGATTGACCCTGACAATTTCTGTTGGGAAATATTATCGAATTTTACAGCTAGGTTCCAGAAATCGAGTGAAATCGAAATTGCAAATCGAGTGAATTCGTTTTCAGTGTTCTGCATTTCGAGCGATTCGGAAACTCCGAAATTTTTTCGAAATCACAATTTCACTTTGTATTAATTCCGAAAATTTTGAAATTGAAATCGAATACAGTGAAAATTGATTGCCGATTTCATTTCGAGTGAAAGTGAAATGTGGAACCTAGCAGTTAGTCTATGAATTATTGGTTGAGAGAATAACATTAACAACAACTCGTAGACGCAGTCACTTTGGTAGGAATGATAGCTATTTCGAACTACACCACTAATTCATTATCAGACTTCTTTTGAGTGATTGTTGTTGAATAGTTTTGAATTCTCACAGTCATTATAATCCACTTGTGAAGACATTTCATCTTTCCCTTTTCAGGAAAAGAACCTTGCATTTCGATTTGTCAATTAACCAAGTGACTACCACTTGCGCCAACTGAGCGATAAGTACAAGCCCCCAAATAGTGATTAGAACGGAGGAGAAGACAAACCTCTGTGCGTTGTTGTTGCTATAAGGTGTTTTTGTTTATTGCCGTTCTCCCGGGTTTCTTCGCCTCTTTCTCTCCTTTTGCTCACGCTGTGAGATTTCAACAGTTTCATACGAGCAGTAAGAGGGAAGAGTTCGTTGGCTAATACCCAGAATTTACTGAGTGGGGAAGCGGTTGTTTTTTTGATTTGATTATTGGCACCGAGATTATCAAGAATAAACACTCCAAATCCGACATCTGTAGACGGATTTATTGGTCGCATACAGCATTTAGTTTAGTTTCAGGTAGTTATTGGCATACCCAAGGACAAAATTATCTAGTCAAGTTTGACGGGCTCTTCGGCCTCACAACTTACGGAATGTATGTGACAGGACAGGTAAAGCAAATCTGGTTAAACTTTTGATCCAAACATGTGCAGTGAAAACAACTTCACTGTTATGAAAGACTAAGTATGATAATAAAATTTTTAAATCTTTAACGTTAACGTACAGAATTCGTATTTCCCTTGCAATGCGTCTGCTCTTTTGTATTTCTCTATTTCATCATTTCTGTAAGAATTTTTTTAGGGTTAGTGAACAAACTCGATCAAGACTTTTATTTGATGACAACAATGTTAATCGTTGAATCAATGTTACGAGCAAAATCGATTATTTCCCAATCTACATGTCATTATATACCCGAGGAATAAAAGGAAAGCATAAGTACATTTGAGTAGACGAGAATCAAAACTATCCATATGCAAATTGAAAAAAAACGTACCAAGACTAAATGGAAGAACTTAGAAAACATTTTTTTTATCTATTTAAAGCTTTTTAAGTCTTAATTCTATAATTGAAACGAAAAATGTATTTATAATTCCGTTTAGAAGTTATTTAACAATTAAAGTTGGATATGAACAGTTTTGCTACTAAAGGACCAGTTTGAAACCAATAAAGACGCAAAATGTAGGATATAAACAGTTCTGCAGCAAACAATTAAAGTTATTAAAATGTCATTGAATGGTCATCTTTGCATTTCGTCGCCTAAAGAAGATTACGATCAACAACAGTGACAGTACCTATGAAGTGAATAAATTATCAGAGCGTCTTATTCTTACTGGTTTTGTTTGAGACGTGTATTTTAAGACAAAATTAGCTTTGGCGGTTTTTACATTAATTTGAATAGAAGTACTCCTTAGACGTTCATACATATGAGTAGAATCTGGTATTGTAGGATGTTTCAAACACAACAAGTACAAAACAGCTGCAGATTATTCTAAATCATATGGAAAAAATATCCGGATATAGCAAATGAATTTATACAAAGAAAAAAAGCAAAGCATTTTGTAAATAGATGATTCGCCTAATCCAACCTCGTGGTCTCCAACCTGGTAGCCGCCTTCAGCAAAAAGCGCAATCATGTGCTTAGCTTAAGTAATGGGGAAACTCCGAATGATTTTTTGGTTTGCGGCAAAGACGGGTAAAGGTGCTAGTACACGGCATGTAGCACGCCGCATATGTATGTAGTACTGACGTCAGTGTATGGTCCCAATGGATACATGCCGTGTACAAGCTCTCTTTGTGCACTCTCGGTTGACGTCAGAGCTACAAACGTATGTGCTACATTCCGTGAAGTAGCACCTTAAGTCTTAATCACAAATCCACATTTAGCCCCATTTAGACGATCATTTCAGTTTCAGTTGAGCTATCAGTTATGCTTTCGGTTAAACTGATGTCCAAATGCAAAAATTGAAGTTTCTAACTGAAACTGAAACTGAGACTGAAATTCACATAAGTTTTTAGTTCAGTTGTCAGTTTTAGTAGAAATAATCTTCTAACCTTCGGCTAATCACGAGTAAATTGAAAGCTCAACTGAATACTAAACTGATGTCTAAATGCACTGTAGCTAAACTGTTCAACTGAAAGTTTAATTGATAGCTCAACTGAAACTACAATGACCATCTAAACGGGGCTTTAAATTAACGACTTTCTATATATATATCAAAGGTCTCCACTAGCTCTTCACGTATAAGATATCTGGTGCTGGTCTGTTTAAGGTCCAAAGATTCTATGTCTTCCTCTTCACTTCCTCATGCTCTTCCATCGCTAATAAAAAATGCGCACTTCTAAATATATCAAAAATATTATTTTAATTTTTTAAAAACTCTACTCTCTCTCTTGTCAAAACATTCGAACATATTTTCGAAAGTACTTTTCTGATTCCCGGGGAAAAAAAATTCCGATGGAAATTCACGATGGGTAGATTTAATTCCCGGGAACAAAAAACATTCGGGGGAAACATTTTTCCCTCGGAATTGCCGATAGGGGTGATTAAAATCTCAATTTTTTACTATATTGGATATGACGAATTTTGTTTCTCATCTACTCATTTATAAAGTTGTTTGGCAAAAAGACTTAGGGCCAGTTTCAAATGTTCCGGATAAAGTTTCGGATAGTTGGCCGACACATAACGCTTTCCACCAGATAAAAGTAGCTGATATTTTTTTTCTGTTTCATCGTCAAAGTCTCTGATAAACTAGCCGGTAGAAAAATTTATCAGGCACTAATTGTTTGACAGGAATGAAAATGATGTTTTTTATCATTTATCACATTTTTAAGTGAATTGTGTTGTTCTAGTTTGTTTAATTTAGCATGGATAAATTCATTCATTCACTCATTTTCGATACCCCGCTTATCCCTTAAGTGGGTCGGGGGTGTAGGTTGCGCAAGTCCAAGTGCACCGTCCAAAGTCTCGATTCTAGGCCGTCGACTGTAAATCATAAATGGCAATCCCCATACGGGTAGGGGAGGTATTATGGACTTGGTCTAACCATCTCATCCATGCGTTTTAAAATGACTAATCCACCGCTGCGTCCGGAGCAGTAGCTGCTCGACATTGAGTCCCTCACGTATTCTGGTGTTTCCACCATCTCTACGGGTCACACCAGTAATACAACTGAGGAATCTCATTTCGGCACCTTGTATCCGGGATCTTATTCTTTCGGTCATTACCCAAATAGGTAAGAGTTGGAACAAACTCCGAATTAACGACTGACAACTTGACAATTTAGCTTTGACACCAAGTTCAGTCCTCTTATGATAACAGAATAACCGAGCTGTTTCAAAATTTACCAACCTGACCAATCCTACAGATAAACTTAGCATTGCTTTGCTCTTGGTCCTTCCATCACTCGTGAGTATACATTAAACAGGCGTTCTGGAGACGACCATCACTTGAAATTTGTTTACGTTTACTTTCATCTCAGCTTCCACATAAGCGACTACAAACGGATAGAGTGCGCATTGAAGTTCCGTCTAAGAGGACGAAAGGATGACCAAGTCATCAGCGAAGAGCAAGCGACTTATCCTCGGATGTTCCAATTCGAAACGTTCTTCGCCAAGACTGCGCTATAACATCCAGTCCATATAAGTAATGAAAAGGAGAGGAGACAAAATGCACCCCTGGCAAAGTCCAACGCCCACGGTGAAAGGTATTGACTGGGCATGGATATAGTTAAACAAAATAGTGAAAATTCAGAAATCTTCATCGTCGAGGGTTTCTAAAAATTATTTGAAATACTCTGTTCCTACGGGGCCCTGTAATATGGTTGTAATATTCATCTAATTCGACATTTAAGAATTCAATTAAATGCATGATATAACTCTTCTGACTGCTGTCTACACCCGTCAACGAAAGAATGCTCTAAAACTATATTTTTTCCAGCCACATCAAATAAATATTTTGTTTAAATCTTCCGGATAGAGGCTTTAACAGCCGGTTGAACTGGCTGATAAACTATCCGAGACTTTATCTGTCAGCTATTACTATCCGAAACCTTTGAAACCGAAATATTACGTTTATCTGACATATAAATTCCGGATAGGCTATCCGAGACTTTATCAGCTAGTCTTGAAACTGGCCCTTAGTTTTCAATTTTTGCTAGATACAGTGATTTGATTACTGAATAAATAAATAAATATGGTTAATACAATGATTGCATTGATCAATTTTTATAAGTTACACATACATACAAGCAGTGATCATAAAATTGTACAATTTCCGTCTAAAATATATTAATCTAAAGCAAATTCCTTAAATGAAAATGTTTCCACAATAACTACATATTTTAGAGTCTAGATTCGCATCAATGAAATTGTTTAGTAGAAATTGGGGAAAGAATAATTTACTTACCTCGTCAACTCCAATTTTACGACATGCCTCTAGGAAATTGTCCACATTTCTGCGACACCGAGCCATCGTCAATTTGGACTGAAAATAAAATAAGTTTAATATGATTTTATTTTGGACAATTCGTTGAAAACTTACAACACCAGGCGACGGCACATGGATACTGGCCACCGATCTTGGCCGAACGTAATTTGCCAAATGGCATAGGATAACACCGTCCATTAAAGCTGATGCCATGTCCTCCGGTAGAGACGTCTTTAGACGGATTTGAATGATCTTAAATTAATAAATAATATACAAGAGTAAGAAACGAAATTCAAGACCAATGCATATGAAAGAAAACGATTTTTTATAATTTTGTGAAGAAGTCAAAATGGATCTTCAACAAGTCACTTAGGACAACGAACAATGAATAAAACATTCGTAGTGATTAAACGACTCGTAAGCCTCGTCAATAAAGTTATCGATAACCTTAAATAATGACTCTGTTGGGTTCCCTTTAAATTATATTTTGTTTTCACAGCGATAACATTATTGCACTGAAATATATTTCATTTTTATGTCCGCGGGACGAAACGAATTGAAAACTGTGCTAAAGACATTCGAAGACTTGACAACTTCGCACTTGTACGCAAGATTGTGAAGAAAGTTCCTGAGATTAGCATGGTTATTGATGACTCAAGTTATCTTTTTTCCCCGAGAAGGGCATAGGGCGGCCACAACAAATCTCTTTCATATTTGTTGGTGTCCAACTACATACATACATATTTTAATTATGCAAACGTTTTCCTATGGATCGCCTATTTCCACATTATTCTTAGTCTTCCAACCCGCCATGCACTCTGAAAACTCCATTTCTGTTTAGTAAGTTATAGTGTGCTACTGGTGGTTGGTTTGCTGGTGTTCTTTAGACTGGCAAGATGTATCTTTGTTCCAATTGCTGTTTGGCCGTTTAAACCTGAGCCAAACACAGCTTGGTGTTAGAGCCAGATCGGAGAGTGACTGCGTACATCGACAATCACCTTTGATTGGTGTTGCTAGTTTTTTCAACTAAAAAAACTTCTGCTTATCGCCAAATCGAATAATTCCGAGTGTTAGCAATAATAATATAATAATGTTCGATTGCCTTCCCCCTGTCAAAGCTAAGTCGTCAGTCTTTAATTCGGTGTTTGTTCCAACTCTTACCTTTGGACATGAGGTTTGGGTAATGACCGAAAGAATAAGATCGCGGATACAAGCTGCCGAAATGTGATTCTCAGTTGTATTGCTGGTGTGACCCGTAGAGATCGCATTAGAAATACCAGAATACGTGAGGAAGTCAAGGATTCCACGACGTACTATGGAATCCGTACCATCAGGCAGGCGTCCTCTAGGTAGACCAAGGATGAGATGGTTAGATCAAGTCCATAATCTCTCCTATACCCGTATGCGGATTGCCCTTGATGATTGGGAGTCGATGGCGGAGGATCGAGAGCTATGGAGGGTCCACTTTAGCAACCTACACCCGCGACCCACTTAATGGACAAGCGGACCATTGAAAATTAATGAATGCCTTTCCCTGAGATAAGTTGGTATGCCAATCATCAGTAACGCCTTATAGGGGTAAAACGCATCTCGTGCGCACGTAAGGTACAAACAAGATTCGATCAATTTCATTCGATAGAAACAGAAACTTTTTCAAGTAAAACACTAACAAATAAACTCGTCATACAACTTGTATTAGAAAGAAATAGACAACCTCCAAAACACTCGACTTGACAGTATTAATACTCTCTACGCGAGTGGATTTAAATTTTTGGATCTACATTATTCTAGTCTACAAAAACACCAACGTCTAATATACAAATTATAAAAATTAACATACATTTCTAAGCTGCATCATGAGCTCAGTTTCTTCACGTTGTCTGTCGAACTCTCTCCGCATGGTGAAGCTCAGCTTCTCTGCCTGTGTATCGCGGTTCCAAGTCACTGATCTGTCAAGTAGAAAGCAATATATTTAAATAAAGCGAAACCGTTCAAATGACAAATGACTATCCCACCTATTGGCCTTATTTTGTGATATGAATTGTTGCTGCTGTTGCAGTTGTTGTTGTTTGGTAAGCATCGATGGTGAGAATTTATTTCGAACAACTCCATTTGCTGCCACACAATTATTATTCGTCAGCACATCACCATTAACCAGTGTTTTCATTGGACTGTTCGGTTTGACATAACCCAAACATTCGCCATTGGCATGTTGCTGGTTGGGCATCTTCTCTTTCAATTTTGGCTGAAAAACGGAAGACATGACCTCAGTATTTCGCGATGGGATAACTTTCTGAACTGGCTTCTTTGGCACGAGTGACGGGTCGTCTGATGTGCCCATCATATTGTTAATATTCGCCTTCTCCTCCTTGCAACGAGATTCTAGTTCATCGTAGCCACTGGTCCCATTGGCCTCATTCATGTCGTAAAGTGCTTTGGCCTTGATCTTGTATACACTCGAAATCTCTTGATTTCGTTGCTGCCTCAGTGCTTCCTTGTACTCTCTGTAGGTTTGAACGTTACCAAGATGTTTGTTGTTCTTATCGAACGATTGATTCTCAATAAGCATATCATCCTCAGGTGTGGAGCCACTATGCGAAAACAAATCAAAACTGAACCCAATGCTGTTTACTTGCAAAATTTACCTGCTAGTTGAACTCGAGTGGGTGTATATTATATTTTCTCCACTCGATGGGCTCTGCTGGGGAAAAATTGCCTCTGGTAGAGGATCTTTTGGTAGTTCTTCGGTATGTGGAGATTTGGAAATAATTGCATCATCACCTGTGATCAAATCAGATAGAAAGTTGTCCACCGCAACTGTTGGTAGAACTTTTCTCGGTGAGGATAGTTCACTTTTGGAGTTTTCTTAAACGGAAATACACTATTTTTACAACACTGAAATGTAATAATGAATTCTTTAAAATTTACTGTTTGGTAAATCATGTGACCAGCGCTTGTCCATTCCGTCGCATGTGCTGTATCCAGAATCGACCTGATAGCGTGGATTGCGAGTGGACTCGAATATACTGCCAGCATTTTGCTTTGGTGCTCTGCGTAATGTTGTGTAGCCGTCGTAATTGCCACCTGCCCGACAACCCTTTTCGTCTTTGGTTGCTTGGGTTTCGAGAAATTTGAATATGTGCACAAGACCTCGGACACACAGCTATTTAAAAAAGGAGCATGTTTTTACACAAACATAATTTTATGGAAATAGTTGTACTTACACTAGCCGGCGGCGATGTCAATGGGTTGTTGCCCAAATTGAATTCCACTAGCGTGGTCATTTGACGAATTTCTAATGGTAGACTAGCTATTCGATTGTTACTCACGTCTAAGGAAACCAATGAAAGACAGGCTAACTCTAAAATAAAGAGAAAACGTCATTAGACCAAATTGTTCATTGTACATACATAAAAATTTAATATTTTATTCAAAATAAGTTGAATGAATGTCTGCACAGTTGTTGTTATTTTTAAGACAGTTCTGTACACTGTTCTTTGCTTTCTAGAAAACAAACGACGGCAAGACCTCGCGATTATCCGCGCACTGAAGAAATAGGGCAAACTTATCAGTTCTAGCTTTAGGGGAAAAAAATGGCAGTAGATATCTTTCGTTGGCTGTGTGCTGAAACGTAATAGAAATCCTACGATGTATGTATCTATAGCCACATTATGCTTTGACACGAATTGGGATGAATGACCTCTCCTACATTCGTATGACTAAATATACGGTTTTAAGTTTTATAAGAAAGCATAGCTATGCCAGATATTCAGTTAGTATAGGTAGGTAAATGATATTCTCTACTTACCCCTGGGAAGATATAATATTTGGTTATTTCGTAACGAAAACGACTTCAAACTGCGCAATTCACCAACCCTCGAAGGAAGTGCTGTCAACTGATTGTATGATGCATCCAGATCCGTCAGCTTATCCATACGGCCCAATTCATCGGGCAGTGATACTAGTCTATTGTTTGAGACCAATAATACTTGCAATGGCATAAAGCATAATTCTCTTGGAAGTGTTGAAAGTTGATTGCTACGTAAGTCCAAATAAGTCAATAAGGTTAAATGTTTCACCGATTCAGGAATATGTCGAATTGTATTATGATATAAAAGGAGTGTCTCCAGGAACGCAAAGGTCGTAACCTCTTCAGGTAGTTCACAGAATCTATTTCGTGATAAATCTGAAAAGGCAAATGAAAACATTATAAAATAAACATACAAACGATACAGCAAACATTGACCATTTCTGTGGTAAGTAAACAAAATGTATTTTTATTGTAAATAAATGAGTTTAAATGAAAACAACTTAGTCTGAACATTAAAAAAGAATGAAAAGTTTCCTCAATTTGTATTGTAATGATAATTGTTGAAATGGGAAGGTGTTTCTACTTAAAACGTACCCAATCGATTGGAATATCAAGGCAAATGAGTCCCCACCACCGCCAGCAAAGGTGTTTTAAAGGGCTAATTGGCCAATAAATTCAATTTATTCGCATAATTAAGACGTATCTAATAAATATATGTAGCTTCAAAAAGGAAATGTTTTCATTCAAATATCAGCATAGAAACTAACTCAAGTAACAAGCCATTCAAAGTTTCTAGAAGGAATTTAATCAAAAAAAAATTCACGTAGAGAATTATCGAGCGAAAATAATCGCATGTCCCATTTAATTTTATTATATACGGCGCAGACCAAGCGTACAACACAGGATATAGGTATAGCGCATGGACCGATGTAGCATGCATATTAATTTGAACAAAATGCATTGTAACAAATACCGGCTATTATGTTAATCCCAGTCAGAGAAGCATATCGGATTTTACTGTCCACTTGCATTTATTTACAAAAAAAAACCTTCAAAACCAATATATGACCATGCCATAAAAGGAACAGAAGACTTTTTTCAGACACCACACCCAACAAATAAAATTTTGAAAAAAAAAACACCCACCTGCAATTACAGTATCCGATAAACTACATTTGGTTGCAGCTTTTGGGAAATCCTTAAGTTTGCGATTGGTCAAAATTAGTTCGCCACTAAGATTGGCCTCCTCCAGAATCCTTTCAAGAGATCTGACCAATTGTGAATGTCCCGTGCTTGTGGAATTATGTATTCGATTGCAATGAAGTGTTACTGCCATCTTTTCTTATAAGCTAATGGATTCTTTTTAGTAAAAAATATATATAAATACTTTTCGATAACGTTTTGTTGATTTACTTCATTGTTTTGAATACAATCTTTATTAACATTTTATACACTAACTAATTGAGATGCAAACATTGCTTTTCGACTAAGAAAAAAAAACAACAATTAAACTGAAAAACATAGCAGCACAACTTTCAAGAGAATTTAATGCTCAGCAGGAGACAAGACAAGGAGAAAAAAAGTAATGTACAGAGATCAATAATGAAAAAGATATCAGACTTTCCAGTGCGATTCCAGGTGCAAAGAAGTGCAATTTTAGGAATAAATTAATTTTCCAATCGTTGCAATCTTTTATTCCAATTCGCCTTCCTATGGAAGGTTTAAAGGTTCAAGGGAGTTGCTTCCAATAATTATCCTCGGATAGTTTCCTGACACTATTGCGGTGAAAAACGAATTTTCAGCTGTCAACAAATTATCCCTGCTCCGGGGGCACAATAATAAATTATCCTATAGGCTCATTTTTTGACGTTTTCTTTTAATGGGGTTTTTTTAGAATGTTAAAGAGGAATTAAAACACTGAATTTCAATGATTTAGGGCCGTGCGTGAAGTGGGCTAAATAATTATCCTCTGATAATTATCTGACACTTATGTTGAAAGAGAAGTTCACCGAACTTTAATCTTAAAACAGATATTTATAGAATTTTACGCTATTAATTTATTGAAATTCAGTGTTTTGTTTCCTCTTTTACAGAAAGCCTCGAAAGTAGTGTACCTAGGAGTAGTTGTAATTGCGTGTTATATTTTACTTTACTTTACTTCACTGAGATAGATGTGGTGCAATAAAACAGGCCTAGTGTCAGAAAATTATCCGAGGATAAATATTTAGCCCAATTGACACACGGGCTAAGATTATCATTTCATTTGCGTTGAGCAGGAAAATCCACGCGAAGATTATTATTGCCGTATGGAACTAATAATGAGACCGTTGGTGTATCATGATGGATTTACATTGGCCGCGTTCCATTGACCGCTAGATGACTAGCGGCATGCCAAACTCCATATAAAAAAAACTGACATTTCAGCATTTGCGCTAGAGCTCTAGCACATTTTGTGAAATATCCTATTCTGGGAAATTTTTCAATCTAGCACAAAATGAACTGCTAGATTGAAAAAAAAAAAAAAAAAATAGCGAACTGTCAAAACAAAAGTAGAAGTCAAATATTTCCAATTTGGTGTAAAATGTGAAATGAAGCTTCTTGTGATTAATATAGCTACATGGTATTTGTTTATTTATAGTGTACCTATTCATAAATATGCGGCATGATGGCACAAAATACATCTTTGACTCTCATAAAGCCCAGTATCCTGCTCGCGCTAAATTTTATCTTCCATACAAAAATGTCTACAGAGATAAAATTTAGCGAGGCAGTTTAGCAAAGCAGTATCCTGTTCCGCACGCTAAATTCTTACTTTCATATAGATGGGACACACTCAATGTCAGTCCGGTATAACAATATTGAGTGTTATACTTACTACGTACAATTTTGTTATACTCGGCCAAGAAAATGTCTCCACTGATTTAGCTCGCGAAAGAATTGCCTGGTACATTAAATCGGCGATAAATTTTGACATTTTTGAAACAAAACAATTTTTTAATTGAATATTTCTTTGAATACTTGATAATCGATATAAGTGAGTAGGAAAAAAGTGAAAAAATAACAAAAATCAAAATACATGTGGCAATCAAATTTGGGTGTGTGTCCTCTCTATATCCTGTACAACGAATTTAGCGAGCATTTATCTGTGCTGTGGAGAGAAAAGCGCTCGCTAAAATTAAGCGCGAGCAGGATACTAGGCTTAAAGATGAAATAATACCCACCCTAGATCTCTAGCGGCAGCGTTCCTCCATCAGGGATATTATGTGCTAGATGACTAGCGGTCAAAGGAACGCGGCCATTACCACGACACGCAATTTTGCATGACTTCAGAAAAAGAGATCCGTTTGATACAGTCAAGGCTAATGACACAAACTGGTTTGTGCTAATGATCTGTAAGAGCGAGTCCACAAATCTCCATAAAAAATGTATGGCGCCCTAAATTCAACTGTTAGGCTCTTGGTCTCACTCTTACACAACAGTAGCCTTGACTGTGGAAAATCGGAACTCACTCTCTGAAGTCATGCAAAATTGCGTGGCGTGGTAATGTAAATCCACCACCAGATGTTATAAAATTGTAATTTGTCTTTATAAAAATGTGTTTTTTCACAAATAAATAACCGCCTCTCTAAAGTCGGTTGTCAAAACTTAACTGTTAAAATTACATATTTCCAAATTACTAATATGCGTTTAAATTTATTTTATTCGTTTATTTTTTTACTTGAATTCTTACCGTCATTTTGAAATCTTCCTAAAAAAAAACTCTGGAAACAAACAACCATTGATTTCCGAGCCTAAATCGTCGTAGAAAATTATGAATAAACTATTCTCCATTCAATTGAATTCAAAAGACTGGAATTCTGGTACTCGGCCGCAGTGACGTCAAAGTAAGTACGCTACAAATAATTATATACCATACCTATTATTTTCTAAACACCAAAATGTCAATTTTCGAGCAGTGGTTGATGTTTGAAATGGGTCGCCGCTGTCATCACTTTGTTTTTTTTTTTTCAATAAGTGCTCCTAGAAAATAATAAAAGGTAGTTTTTGTTTTGCTTGCAATGTTCTTCAAAATTCACGTAATAAAAGAACAAATTGATCATTTATTTATTGCTAAAATAAAATAAAAGTTAAGTGAAACAATGGTATATTTTACAACAAAAGAAATAAATTATCTCACACTCGGGGTGCTGATATTTTTCAATTTGCTGTCAAATGCTCAAAGCCAGCTTTTGATTAATGTGCAAAATCAGGTAATAAATGAAACAAATCCTTAATAAATAAATGTTTAAAGAAATCTTTATTGGATAACATAGCTTGTAGTTATACTTATTTAATGCTTTGTTAGAGAGTCCCCTTGTTGGATAAATACCCTAATTGATTCTGTAGGTACCCTCGCTCTGCTACGACGTTCCTTTTTTTCATTTCTAGGTAATACGTAAAGAATGAAATACATAATTGCTTTTTCTTTGATAAACTTTTGAACTTTAGTACATATTTGCTTATCATTTAATATTTAATATTTAGTAGATACCTAGATGCGAATAATTATTATCAGTGGGACCATTGATTGTCATACTATGATGTCGCGTTTATTTCAAAATATGTTTCCTGCACTAGCATTGCATTCGAAAATATTGAATTTGATAACAATGGAACAGCAAATTAGCCTCTTTTCTTTATAAGTTGATGATTGGTTTTGTTGGTTCATGATTAAATTAGTTGTGGTCTTTTGTATTTCAATCATTGCGGATTAAGATGTACGTTGCTATCGTAGTTGAATTGGCTTGAATATTAGATGCAACTATGTGTCGAGCCAGCTGTATCAAAAGTAATGCGCTAGCAGAAGCACACATTGTAAAGTTAACTTAAAAATCAACAAAGCCTGCACTCCATATTGTTCTTCGTTATGCAACGTTCAAGTAGCCTTTAAATAACCCACGGCACCTGGTCAATCCTTCTTTGGAATAGCTTCTATTTCGTTGGGCGATTGACGAGACATGTATATTTCACGTCGTTAGTGAAGAATAGACAGTTCCTTATTGATTTTTCTATGTTGGCTGTCCTTTTTGTCTTCTGTACTGACTTCGACGGGCATAGGGCTTTGAACTGTTTCGATATTCCCCACTCCGTTCTAGGTAACACAAAGTGGTTGCCATTTGTCCTCTCCGTTCGACAGCTCGTATAAGATTCCCAGAGCAGGAACATAGAGTGGGTTTGAAAATAATATTTCCTCTCAGTAGAGTTTGTTCTCCTTGCAAACAGCTAGATTGCAATACATTTCGAACTTAATCTGGACATAAACTCACAAAGCCTCTTCAGATTAATACACAATCCATCCAGTGGTTTCCTCTTGAGAGCATTTTTATAAAAAAAACCTTTTCTTTAACGACACAATTTTGTTAATTTATTTTTAGGGCGGCGAAGTTATACAGGAAACAATTACATCGAACGTGAGCGACGATTTAGTAACACTAGAATTCCAAAGGACTGACGGTACACTTATATCGCAATTAATCGATTTTAGGAATGTAAGTGCCTTCAGTTTCTTATCTTATGAATTATGCTAAACAATTTGTACGCACATGTTGTTAACGTTGTTACTTATTCCTTTTACCACTCTCATTCTGTCCATATAGGAGGTGAAAATTCTTAAAGCACTGGTATTGGGCGAAGAAGAACGTGGCCAGAGCCAATACCAAGTGATGTGCTTTGTGACCAAATTTATTAAAGGAGACTTCATTTCGGCCGATGCAATGGCAAAATTGCGTCAAAAGAATCCGAACACTGTTCGGATACCGGAAGAGGACAAGGGAAAGGAGACTTTAACAATGACATCGTGGATACATCTGAACAAATCAATGCCAATATCAAGGCATCTAAGTGGGTTGTGTTCGGAAGCTTCCAATGCAACGTATGTACGAGACGTCGACGTAAAAGCGTGGGCCGAACTTCCAGGTAAGTGCATAAATCGACTCTTTTGACTGTCATTGAATGGAGACTGAAAATTTCTTAAGTTAAAAGAAGTGTTTGCGTTTAATAGGACAAACTAGGAAATATAAAAAAATTGCGAAACGGTAAAACATTGTTTAGGTCTGTTTCACCTGGACTAGTTTGATATAGCACCAAATTCGCATGTAAAATTAATGAAGATCAACGCACCGGCCCTCAAAATTTTTGATTTTACTCCAACGCAGTAGAAAAAGACCTCGCCTATACTGCGACTGCCGCACACAAATACAAAAGGGCTTTAAAGTTGAGGTGCGTAACTGGAGGCAGACCGAGCTATCTGGAGAGGCTCATTGGTTGAGGCCTTGGTTCACCGCGAACTGTAGAGGCGCCTAAAGAAGTCAGCGATTCCCAACCTCGTTCACTTTTTTTTGGAGATAATATTTCGAAATACGTCCTAATTATTTACTTTTTTTAAACCAAGTTACGTGTGTTATGCCCCTAAATAGAGGAGGCATACATACATACATTTTCAATGGCCCGCTTATCCATTAAGTGGGTCACGGGTGTAGGTTGCTCAAGTGGAACCTCCATAGCTCTCGATCCTCCGCCATCGACTCCAATTCATCAAGGGCAATTCCCATACGGGTACAGGAGAGATTATGAATTTGATCTACCTAGAGGACGCCTGCCCGAATGGGGGGGCAGTCATAGTAAAATCATATCGCACCTCTAGCGTGAGAAGGTTTAATTTGAGTAATCACATCAATTACTTTTATATTCTCAGAGATAATCATACCTTTTATTCACTTTTACCCTTAACACGCATTACATTTTCAAATCGTTCTTTGCTTCCCCACAGGATCGTCGATATCCAGCTTAGAAGCGGCCACTCAACCATTTCCTGACAGCCTTTTGTCGCACTGTAGTGAGGTGTCCAGCTTCTGGGCACCTTGTCTCTGTACTCTAGAAATGTGTATTGGCTGGTATCCATGTGGACTAAAATATTGCAAGGGCAAGGCAGATCAATCAGCGGGCAGTTCAGCCAACTATCGCTGCGGCATTAAGACTTGCCGAAAATGTTCTCAATATATTTACTATGTTCGGCAGAAACAACAGTGCCTTTGGGATGAATGACGAGTGCTGAATTTGTTGCTCGATAATTCTTCACCCCTACGTACTGCTGTTGTTCATCGCACTGAAACAGCAGTACCCGCAGAAAACCCGAGAAGGAGTATCGTTCGACAACTTAAGGATAGCTATTGGCCTAATTACCAACTGAAAACTGACCATTACCCTTGTCATCATCATCATCACCAGCGTTATCGTTATCGGTATCAACATCATCATCTCCTCAGATTATTAGTCGCTCGATCGCTGCCAACCTCGATAATGGTATTCATTGTATTTTTAATACGACACAACTGTCAAAACGAATCTAATAAAATAATGGCGGTGAGTTTTTATATCTAAACAATACACAACAAAATATAAGTAACTCAAGTGAAGCATATTCTTCAACCTTATACTTCCTGTACTTCCTCTCTTTATGTAAATAGCGTGTAAAAACAAAAAAATATAATTATTACAAAACAAATACAGATATATGAATAATAAATTTATAGAATTGCACAAACCTAACATAATAAGAGTATATATAGAGTTATTTTATGATAGACTAATAAGTCCTGTAAGATAAATAAAATAACAAGAAGTGTTGAAGATACTTCAACATGCTCGATGTGATCTTTTTTTCTATTTAAAATCTATGATGAGAAAAATAAAATTAAATGTAAATTAGTCTAGTAAAATAACTGAAAATAGAACTAAAGTGCGCTGCATGGAAACATGAATTGGCTTGATTTTCATAAAGTACGTTCAAATGAGAGTAAGCGATTTCTTCATTACAAATATGAAAAGCTCAATGTCTTCCAAATGACGCGTGGTTTAGGTTTGAATTCGAGTGATGCAAATATCTACCATAAGTTGTACGCCCTTTTCTACATGTGCCTCGAAATTTTTTCCATTTTTATTATATATTGATTTTTTTATGGTTGAATACGAATATGCATTGCTCGATTGGATGTGCCGTGTCGTGACTGAACCACAGAGGATATGTATGAATAGCGTGAGCGGCACACAAAATTGAGGATTTCCTCTCTTATCCGATTGTCCTTTTAGAAAATCGCATTCATGTGCAGTACACTTTAGTTATTCAAAGTGCTTCAAATGTTTCGATAGCTTTTCAAATTGTTCAATTGGTTTTGACTTTTTTTTTTAATTTTTTTATAATACAACGAACATTTTTCAATTAGAAACTACTATTTCTACTTTTTTAAACTTTCGTACCAAATACAACACACCATGTCCGCTCTTTTGACAACTATAATATCTTGATGACAATTTTACCAGATTTTTACACTTTCCTTACAGTTCATTAAAAATATATATTTTACTTAGTTTTCCATATCAAATTGTCATTGACCACAGTCGCAAATTCTTTAATGCAGTTGCGGCATTGACTTAGAGTCCATATAACCAATAATATAACTCAAGCGACTACCCTTGTAAAGTTTGCAAATTATTCGCACTATCTATGTACTTCTTTCAAATTAAATACTACTACCAAATCAGCACACACAAACGCACCCCTATTCCCGTTGGCGTTTGTTGTTAACGCCTAATATTGAAATTTTAAAAAAATTGAAAAAGAAAGTGTTTCCGTTTCTCTCCGCCGTGAACCAAAAGAGCTAGTGCTTATGTTTGTCTCAACGAAAAATTTGCTGCTAGCAGTCCATGTATAGTTAGTATGTCAATGCATGAGTCGTATACGACAAACGCCAACGGGAATAAGGGTGATTATGGGCCGTTTTATTCACTTTTGATCAACTTGCCGAAAACTCCAAAGTTGGCCAACTTCGAAGTTGAACTCAAATCGAGAGTTGAACGGCAAGTTGAAAATTGCTTTTATTCACTACATTAATTTGCAACTCCGAAGTTGAAATCCTAAAGTTGGCCTACCTGCAGTTTGTAAAATATCCCTGGGATATTTGTGGCAGATGACACATAATATGTCAGTTCAACTTTAGATTTGCATTTCCCGCGTAATTTCATGTGTGCATTTTAATGTGAAATTAATGAAAGCAAATTGATCTGCTTTTGTAAATAGCTATGTATATTACTAATTAGTGCGTTATTAGATAGTACATCAGCTGTGCAAATTATTCTCGTTTGTCAATGAAAACACACGAACTTTATAAAGATAATCGTATCGAAAAATCTAAAGATGAAGAAAAGAAGATGACGAAGATGATAGTAATTGCTTCAAAATTAAGTCCACGTCCATTATTTGCATTTTTGTTCTGATTCTGAGTAATTGCTTTTACGAGCCTTTTTTGGAATAAGATTGAGCTGCGCTGGACAAAAAACGTTCGGTCATTGAATTGCAACGGCAATTACATCCAACATTTCAACACTAGCAGCAAAAAAATTATATTTGTTCGATTAAGTTTATGTTTCCACATATTTAAAAAACATCTAACATAAATTTGTCTGTTTATTATTTTCTCATTCACTCTTCTATTACATTCAATGAACTGTTTTCAGCAGCATCTAAAATTGACTGAAATAAAGTGCGAACCAATACCAATCGAAAGTAGACGTGGTCACTGGTCAGTGGATGTTGATGTTGCTTCCAAAGTCGTAGCCGACAGCATATCAGTGAATCTTAGTTCTGCCGCTGGTGGTTGCGAATGCTCACTCCAATAAAATCGGCAACCGCCAAATTAATACGAGTGGATAGTACCTACCGCAATACGATTACCAACTGGGTTATTGGTAGCAATTCACGCGATCTATCAAAGAAAAAAAGCACATCACTCAATCCTATATTTATAATTCAATCGATTCGGACTAATTCGCGATGTACAATACCTTCTCTCATCACACGGCAACGAATATGTTATTAACTGGAGCACCATCATTGTCGTCCGCTTTGAGAGACGAAAACCATAGTTGACGTGGCCATCTCATTTTTCCAGTCCAAACATGCTCGAAGACGATGGCCAATTCACATACATTGTTTTATTAAATTTTAAAAATGAAATATTAATTATTATTTTCGTCACTTAAGAACCGAACTGCCAAACACAGAAATAAAAAATAAAAAAATTCTGACGTTTAACGTAAAACCCCAAGTTTGCTTCATAACTTCTACTTTTTCGGGGAGTTGAGCGAATCCAAAGTTAATCAACTCTTGGTTTTCTCAACTTCGGAATATTCAAAGTTGAGTGAGTCAACTTCGAGTGAATAAAAGCAATTTCTCAAGTTGAGAATAAAAATCCCCAGGTTGTGTTCAACTTTAAGTGAATAAAATGGCCCATGTGTATCCCATTTTCATTAAAGCATGCGAAGAAATTGGTTTTGTGTTCCTTTTTCCCAACACAACCAGTAGCGCTGTTGGAGACCAGGGTCGTGGAACTTTTTCAATGTTATATTGCAAAATAGTTAAAACATGTATTTTTTCCCTTTGATTTTTAATAATATGCCTTTTTGAGATGTAAAAGCAGAGCTGAGGTAGACAAATGCCCTTACTACCTCAAAGTTATAGCTGTTTACTATGATGTTGTGCATATCTTGTACTTGTACTTGTTGACAGCATGTACTTGCTTTTGCCCTGATTCTCGACTAAACCCATTTTTTGCCGCTTCTGTTATAATATTTGAAAATGCTTCAGTGGCAACTCTATTACCCGATATTACACTCCGAGCTTAAGTGTCGATCCAAGGATAAACTCAGGATTAACACAAATTTTGTTTCCACAGTGCAGGTTTAACGATAAACTTCACTTAAATAGTGCCATAAGTTAAGCCACCGACTTCCGTGGCTTTAGTATCAATCCAGAGAATACATAATTGCCAAGTGCAATAATATAATATTTATCCCAAAATACTCTGAGAAAACCTAAATAAGCAACAATATAATTGTGTTTGGCAATGCTGTTCAAAAGAAATGTCAAATTATCTCTTCGTTATTGGCGGAAATACTCTCTAGCATTGAACATGCAACAACATCGAGATCGACTGCTTCGCTTCCACGTACACTCGTAGTTTTCGATGGCACACACATTCGCATACAGTCACCAGGTTTGTATATTCATGATAAATGGTTCACAATGACACTCATTTGGCGGTTTTACTAAACCAAACTTAAATAATGGACTGTGAAAATGAAAAATACTTCAGCGAAGTTTATGTTCAATCCTACACTTAGCTAAACCCAGGATTAAGCTGCCACTGTGAAATTGGCTATATATGAGTTCTGCAAATGATGTCAATGGAAACAGCTTAAAATAATGCTGCTGGTGTATGCTTGTGATGTATGATGTTGAGTTTGTCTAAATCCTTTTTGGACATCAATGTTCTCGGTGAAATTGTTTCTGATCTTAGTGGAGCAACTGTCGTACTCTATCTCCACTCTGCCCAATCTGATAAGTTTGGCTGGGATGCCAAAATAAGGCATAGCAATAGTATGAAGCCACAAGACCGATACACAGATGATGGTTTTTCCTTGCCTTTCTCCAATATCTGTCATTCATTCATTTATATTTTATGTCCCGCCTATGTATTAAGTGGCTCGCGGGTGTATGTTGATTAAGCGCACCCTCCGCAACACTCGATTCTCCGCCATCGACTCTAAATCTAAATCTCCATACGAGTAGAGGAGAGATTATGAACTTGATCTACCATCTCATCCTGGGTCTACATAGAGGACGCCTGCGTATTGGGATCCTAGTTGGGGATATACGTTTAACATGACCAAACCACAGAAGCATGTACTGGTCCATCAGGAGAAGTAGCTGCTTGAGTTCCTTACTCTAGTGTTCCTTATAAGATCTCTGCGGGTCACAGCAGTAATACAACGGATGAATCTTACTTCTGCAGCTTTATCTGCGATCTTATATAGAAACTGTCATAGTGTGAAATTTACTGGTCAGTAGTTGTTAACTTACTGGGCCTAAATGTTCACCATACTCTTTCCAAGATTGTTTTTTAGACTCCTTTGGGCGTCTCGGCTTCGCTCCATGTACTGGACGCGCGAAAAACTTGTAAATTTGCTGTTCAAGCAGCCAGCTTCTCGACTGCCGGTATTTTAAGCCACTCAGTTGTTTTATCACCACCAGCCGCGACAACTCGAACCGCTTCACTGCGCTAACATCTCCTGCAGAGGAACAGTTGGAATATGTGCAAACCTTTCAGAAGCCTGTCGTACAAATTCTTCTTAACTTTGTAACCTCTGCCACCGTATGCGTTTAACCATACCCTTGACTTACGACTTGGCAGGACGCCAGATTTAATTTCGAAGAACCTTTTGCAAACAAATTCCTTCTAGAAATTAAAAACAATCAAACAAACAAAAATTTTAATATGTACTTGCCTCTCAAAATGTATACTTTTACTTCTGAAGATCCATCGACCATTCCGTACTATAATACAGAAACAGAAAACATATTTCTTTTTCCAAAACAAACTGCAATCTTTCCGAAACTTGGACTTCTCCTATACTTACAATCTACATATACATAGAAAACCGTAAGTTTAAATTTTGTGTCTACTCTAAAAAGCAATAAACAATTCCTCTCCGAAAAATGTCTTTTGAATTTTATTATAAACGTTCAACTCCCTTGTGTAGTTTTTCTTCTTCTTGGAACTCGAAAGTTCTTAACCTCCCTTTAAAATCTTTTTAATACCGAAATTACCTCCTTTTGTTATTTCACAGAATGTTATAGCAAAACGTTCTCTTTATTAAAATAAGATAATTATTTTCTAAAACGTAATCTTTATTGTAATTCTTCTAAAAAAAAAAAATATAAACCCTCAACATTCCTGTTATAATGTAGCACAAAAAAATTAAATTTCCGAATGCCATCACGGCAACACGAACTATAAACAATCTTCAGTCAATCTTCCTAAATCCAGTTTAAGTATAACTCTTGATTAAAATAGAACAAGGATTTTTCTCAAAAACAAATTAAATTTGTATATAAAATTGTTTAATTTATTTCCTATAGCTATATATAGCATTTTCAGTTAATTGCTCTTATATTGTTTTTTAATTTTCTTAGTTACTAATATATAAGTCGCTTAGGCTTGGTTGTTAACAAAAAAAGAAATATAACTTATCGAATTGAAAATAATAATATTTAGCTAATAGGAAGAAAACCTCAATAAATTAAAGTTAATGTATTTGCATTTGTACAAAATAAATAGAATTTAAAAATATATAAATATATTTTTTTTTATTATTTATCGTATAATGTATTTTAGATTTACCACTAGTGCATATGTAAATTTTAGCTCGTAGATAACGCGATCTTCTTCAACACAAATCGTCTATGATTATTTTGAAAGATAAATAGTGTGACGTAGAAAAAAAACGAAAATACATGAAGACAAAACACTTTTTGACAATATATGTATGTATGTTTATTTTGAGAAAACAAAAAAAGAATAATATATATAAATAAAGGATAAGCATAGTATTTTACGTATATAAATAAGTTTAACAAAAGAAAAATGTTAGTGTCATGATAATTAAAATGTACATGAATTCTAACGCAGAAATAAAAATTAAAAACAAAAACAAAAACAAATATTTTATGCGATTTGTTATTACACTCATTTTGTTTGTGCAGAAAACATTTGTTTCGGCTTAGTATAGTTTTAGTGGAGATGTACAAGTTCATGGAACTCCTTTGTTTCACTTTGACATCGCTTATCAGCAATATTAACAGTATTGGTTAAAAAATAATATCCTTGCCGCACAGAACTTTACTATTTTTCAGAAGCTTTCTACTTTATCTTTTTGCCCACAAATAAAGAAAATCATAATCATATCTACGACATGCGATGAGAAGTGAGACGATACATAATTGTAAAACGATGAATTGGACGGGACGAGTTTCTAAATTATAGGTATACGTTCCCAAACAAATATTGTATATAATGTAAACTTCTATCAGCATTGTTCAATGACAGCCACACTCTATTAATTGATTTTATACCAAAAATATTAATATCTATGTTACGCCAATGCCGAAATAATGTGCGTATAAAATAGAATTGAACAAAAAAAAAAAATTGTTAACTCGAAGTACACAAACAAATCATTGATCATGATGTTTCGGGTGTAGTAAATAAAGTCAAACAATTTGGCATCTAGCTATTTCATTAAATAGTACTACCTACACATGACAACAAATTGTGGGAATAAGTACTGTGCGTTTACAGTCTGAGACGAAACGAAAATATACACCAGCATTTTATAGTTTATCAATTTACTACGAGTATAGTCTATTGCAAACGTGGGAATCTTCCTAGAAAAATGTCTTACTGCTAGGTTCCACATTTCACTTTCACTCGAAATGAAATCGGAAATGAATTTTTGTGTTCTACATTTCACCGTATTCGATTTCGTTTTAAATATTTTCGGAATGGAAACAAAGTGAAATTGTGATTTCGAAAAAAATTCTGAGTTTCCGAATCGCTCAAAATGCAGAACACTGAAAACGATTTCACTCGATTTGCAATTTCGATTTCACTCGATTTCTGGAACCTAGCTGTTAGTCTAAATGCGAGCTGTCATTGATTAGGTTAGGTTAGGTTGAATATGGTGCGAGCTCATCACAGTGGACTAGGCACCATATTGGGCCCATTGCCATCCCTGGGGGAACCTTAACGGTCAAAAACCTAAACCAATTCGCCCAATCTGTCAATAATTACAAATTATTAAAACAGGTAAAACTCTTATCATCATCCTGTCCGATGCTACCCATCACTGCATACAAGTGGTGCAAAATGTTAGGCCGTTAGGGCAAATTCACAAATGGGTATTGGCTATATTGATTTTGTATGGGAGGAACCAGAACTACCTCAATACCAACCTGACGACACGACGCACGGTAAAAAGAAATTCTCACAAAATTTCAAACCTTTGTTCGAGGTGAGCACTGGGGCCCTTGTTAGAAACTGAGCTGACCATAGGTATTCAGTCAGGGCAAGACTTTCAGTGTTAGATTTTGGCGTCAATCGTAGCTGCCATTTGGGTGTAGGGTGAACTCTTATTTTTGTGCGTAATTGCATTTGTAAATGTTAAAAGAAATCTGTTTTTCAGTATTAAAATCATTAGTTAAACAAATTTAATTATTATTGCAAGTGTTTAAATTACTGCATTTGTTTAAGTGACAGGTCTTAGGACATCTTCGTGTTCGACAAGCAACAAAATTGCTGGGGTTTCATTGGGGTTTTCCCAATGCATTGACACATTTTAGTGGACACTGAGTGCGCCCTAGGGCTGACTAGGTACGTCGAAAAAACTCATTATGACTGTAATTTCCCGGCTTCCCATTTCTGCGACTAAATTTTTGTGAGTTCGTAAATAACTTCTATTTGGGCGATGAATTTTATTAGTGCATTCAGAAATGCATTTGCTCTAGAAGTCTAGAAAGACAGTCCGGTTGCATCTACATTACTTTGACATTACTTTCTAACCGTCTTAACCGCAATGCATAGCTCTCAAAAATGAGTGGGGAGGGAATAGGTTCTGTTCTAACCGACCGAAATATAAGAAACGGTTCGCATCTCTGAAAATAAATACAATGACACTATTCAATGCAATTCAATTGATTTGTCCATCAAAAATGGTTTATCATTGCGAGTTACATCACAGTACAGGAATGCGTAGCACGTGCATGATTTTGTCACGTGGCATTAACCGACTAAAAGTAAGTAAAGTATATACTATACTAGAAATAAAAACTTCAAATACATAGTGTCTTTAATTCATTTTGTCTAAACTATACAATTGCCGAGTACATAATGGTAAAAATATCTATCCAGGCATGTGTCAACAAACAATAAGAACAATACCCCATTAAAACCAATAAGTGAAGGCAATTTATTTAACGAAATTGGGACAAAATGAAACAAAAAAAAAAATCTTTATAAAGTAATTACAATTACGTACATTCTGTGGCGAACACTCTCACAAGCTAAAGGGATTGGTTTGGTTTTTGGACGTGGCCATGTGGTGTATTTACAGTTCCTTAAAATTGTAGATATGAAATAAAATTACCAGAAATGAATAAATCAAATGCCTTTATATGCCTTATTGGGTTTTGTTTTAATTTTAATACTTCTATAGGGAAAGAAAAACCTATAATGTTTTAACAGCACCCGGGGTGTAGGTGTTAGTTCTGCACTTAAATTCCTGTAAGTTGGTTCTGGTTCTAGTTCTTAAAATATGCCACAGGAAGCGGAAGAGGAATATAAAGTTCAATACCGAGTTAAATTTCGCGCATGACGTATTTACTTTAGTCTCCCGAAAACACATTCAATCCACCGCAACAACCAGAAATTCCGCAGCTCACTCCAAATAGATCTGTTATAATTCAAAATTCGGTTATGGCCATCCTGATGGATCATGGATGTATGGTCGTTCGGGTAGTGAATATGACAACTCTGTCGTATAAATAATGGCATAATTTGGCCGTATTGTTATCGCATTATGAATTTCGTAGAAACCGCTTCCGCGGTTACCGCGCAGGAAACCTGCATAAGAAGATACATACGGAGCAGTTGTCTCTGAAAAATATGTAACACTCGATTGGAGAAAACTCAAAAATTATATGATCAATAGGGCAGACTGGGCCATTATCTACGGGACAAAACATATGTCTTATTTGGAAAATCTTTTGGGAACTCTTACCCCTTAATTAAATTACCCATACCGCCCATATCTTCCTATACTGTGCAACATATGCAACCGGAAAGATTGTGAGGATGTGTACCACTTTCTAGCAGTACATAGATATACGACGGATGGTTCTTGAGTTATTATAAAGATTAAAGACCCTCTTAAAAGGGTTCATCGCCAATAACTCGGCCCCAAGCAAAATTGGGCCCCAACAATTCCTAATGCTGGAATTGTTCATGAATGAATAACATCGGCTGCAATAACTAAAATTCGAATTTGATGATTTATAGGTAAAATAATACGATTTCTTACATAAAGTATATAAACCGAGTTTGAAGTCGATTGCATGAAAAATCAAAATGTTTCCATACACACTTTGATCCCCTATTATACCCCTTTAAGGGTTGAATCGCGAAATATGCCCCCTATATCCTTGTATACCATTACAAAGAGAACTTTTGCGCAAAAATTCAGCTTTCTAGGGCAAAGGATTTGAGCTGGTCGTTGATGGGTTAGTGAGTGAGTCGTCATATCCACTTTTATATATGAGAAGATATTCGCCCCTATTCCCGTTGGCGTTTGTCGTATACGACTCATGTTTCGTATCGTTGTAAAACGATGTTCAGATTTTTTTTTTAACTTTTGTTCACCAATTTTATTTCCATTTCCTTGTGTTCACCAACATTTCAATTCATTTGTCTCAAAAAAGTTAAAAAAGCGACTAAAAAACGAAGTGAAATACGAGTCGTTTAAGACAAACGCCAACGGGAATAGGGGTGATTAACATTATATTGTCATGTTCCATCTCCTCTTTCCTATCACACGCTAGATCTTTTAAGGCAAATGGGCAAAGCCAAATCTCAGTAAGAAAGTTGATCAATTCATTTGTTTCTCGCTTAAGACTAGGCTTACATTACATTAATAAATATTCAATGAAAATTTCGACTTAAATTAAAACAATGTATTAGTGGTATGATTAAGACAAAAATATGATTAATAGGTTCAGTGAATTTCTCATAAACGATTTTGATATAAATCATATTAAACGTTTTAGGTGTGCTTTTGGTTTTCCTATCGTTATCCTGCCTCTGTATTCCGACTTAGGCAGGACAATTGATCACTGTTTTCATTGGCCGCGTTCCGTTGACCGCTAGTCATCTAGCACATAATATCCCTGATGGAGGAACCAATTTGAATTCGTATTATTTCATTTTCATGAGAGTCAAAAATATATTTTGGGCCATCATGCTGCATATTTATTTATTTAAATACACAAATACAATGTATATTAATTACATAGAAGCTTCATTTCACATTTTACATAAAATTGGAAATATTTGACTTCTGCACTTTCACTTTTGTTTTGACAGTTCGATATTTTTTTTTCAATCTAGCAGTTCATTTTGTGCTAGATTGAAAAATTTCCCAGAAAAGGATATTTCACAAAATGTGCTAGAGCTCTAGCGCAAATACTGAAATGTCAGTTTTTTTTATATGGAGTTTGGCATGCCGCTAGTCATCTAGCGGTCAATGGAACGCGGCAATTGATCCGCAAATAGTTACGTTCGTATACAAGAATTTAGCGAAAAATAAACGAATTGAGATCGATGTCGTTGGAAGAATTGTCATTGAGAAGAATTAATGAGAGAATTATTGTTATTCGCTCTTTATTTATTTTCAAAATCGAACATGACTGAAATCTCAATAATGTATCTACCTGTCAATGCTATGGCTTAAAGGTAACGTATAGGAATGCAAAGTGTATCAATAAGTCGATATAGAAAAAAATTTTGTTCGCTGTGACCTTGAATGTCATTCTATACCCATCAGCTAGATAACAAGATAGTGTTCATATCCCATCAACAGCCAGGTAACTGCCAAATGCCAATTCGTACAAAAGGTGTATCGATGGCGTTGGCTTGTATATGTGGTTAATCTAATGTAGAATTCTGAAAGGGATTTGTTTGTTTACCCACATACAACTCACTCGTGCTAGGTCTTTTAAGACGAGAACAAGCTTCTATAAGAATTATGAATAATAAAGAAGTGAAATATGTAGGTATAACATGAGGCAATCGGTTTTATGTGCTCTTCATTATTGAAATATTTATGATAGTGGTATGTATTCACAATCTATACAATTTGTTGTTTACTTTGAAACCACTATACTGGGGAAAAAATTGTTAGTTTACTATTTTTTCCCGAACGCTTTTATAAATATACACACAACTTTTTAAATTTAGTATAACCAGTATTAACAACTTTGTAAGTTATAAACAAACTCCCTTCCTGTTTAATTTAAAAGTTTTGTTTTTTGTAACATAAAAATTATTATTCATAAAATTATTTGCTACTAGCTGACCCGTGCTCGACTTGCGATGCTCGCCTTTAGCAAACAAACAAAATGATATTTGGGCCATTTAAGGTTACACTTTGAGTGCTTCATTAAAATCTATCCAGTAGTTTTCGCGCTTTTAGGAGGCAAAAAAAAAATCCTTCAGCTTTATTATAAGTAGGTATAGATAAGATACAGATTTAATGTGCACCCTCTACATCGCCCTCCCTCTCCATGATCTTGCTACTTGTTTACATAAAATACTGCATTTCCTTTCCTTTGTTTGCCTCTTCCTATGGAATCCAAACAACTACCTAACAACCCTACATTGTTACCATACCACATAGGATGCTTTATTGGAACCTCCTTTAACTCTCCATCTTCCAGCACCTACTTTATCCTTCTAATCCTCGGATTACATAGAAAACACCTGCTTGATGTCAAGGATTCCATACCAAGTCCACTCATAAAACATGGAACGTATGTAGCTACTCGACATTGAGTACTTTTTGGTTTTTTATTTTTCTAAAACAGTGGCTAGTGTGCTGGACAACTGTGCGAGGAGTCTCAGATTAGATTAGAAACAACAAATTAGATCTTAAGGTTTGTTCCACTGCGGTACCTTTCCCGAACGTCTTCTCTGTTGGGGTGTGTTGGATATCCGCATTCTTACCTTAGCTAGTGATCCGAGTCAATATTGGCCCCTCGGAAGGTTCGGACATCCAAAAAACCAACTGTTCTACCAAAGATGTTCTCCCTGCCTAGCTTTAAAGTCGCCTAGTACAATTTTAACGTCGTGCTTCGAGCATTGCTCGTAGGTCTTTTCGAAAAGCTCGTAGAAACTGTCTTTGTTTTTCTTCAGTGGGGGCATGAGCGCATATGATGCGGATTGCTATAAGTCGTTCACTAACTTGCCGATAGCTCAAAACTTTTTGCCTAAGTCTGCCGCCTATGACAAATCCACATCCAAATAAGCGCTGTCGCTGCTCTCTATATTTTGCCTGGCCGATCCCATCGCACTTCCAGGTAACAGGTGTTTTTTTCCGTGGTAGGGAAGTTACTCCGACGCACAACCCCCAACCTGGAGGACCAGTTCCATATCATACCCCTAGGACGAGGGTCACCAGTAACCCATTTCGGGATTTGAGCGCTGCCGTTGCCCCATTAAGGGTTCATCCGCCACCAACTCTTTTCCAATACCGAGGTGTAGTATTGGAGATCCCTAAAGACCTTGGATCCGAATATGTCGACGCAGCTCTTATATGGATGTCACTAGCTAGTTTAGCCTGACTATAGGGAGTTCGTCCTCTGCCGCGTGGAAACAAGAGGAAGTGCTTTAATGCAGAGACACTCCTTCTCCCTCTCTCGTCCGCTGCCACCAACGACCTTCCAAAGGGGTTGGGAACCCAATCCCCAGTCGAGGTACTAGGCACCCGGCTATCACCAACGTGGAGGTGAGAGTAGGAGTTGAAAGTGAGAGGCTAATGTGTGGACGCTTGTGTTCTCATATAATCGCATCACAACCTTTTGACGGCCGTTTATTCGTCCCAAAAAGTAAAAGCTCACACAAACGAATGGTTATGAGAAGCTAAGGTGGGTATACCTGTTGCACCAACTATTTTTTTAATACAATTTAAGCTTTCGTCTTCTTCCACTTTTTATACTGTCTTCTTCAGCATTTCTATGGCAACTCTGCAATTATTTCTAAGACACCCTACATTTAGTTTTATTTTCAAGCTCTTTTAATTTTGTTAATTTTAAAGTTGCTACAGTTTGTGCTAATAAAAAATTATCGGAACGAAACATATGTAAATGACTCAACATGAGCCCCTTACCTCAGCCAAAGTAATAGCTGTATACCTACGTGATAGCATAAACGCATCTACGGTACATCCACGCGATACAAATCACGTTCCCATTTCAGAAGCGCTCTTGTAGGCCAAATTTATACGAAAGCATAAATGATAACAAAAATACAACAAGACTTGTTTCTTGTTAGCAGGGAAAAAAAGCAATACCATCGATGAATAAATGCAGCCAGCGTCAGTGTCGTACCCGCACGATGCGATGTAGGAATCCGAAGCACGAATGCGACGTGTATCGAAGCACTGACTAAACGCTCTACCAGAAATGCTTAAGTTTATATATGAAGAATTGAGGAACGTGGAAGCACACACATCGGTTGTTGGGATAGTCATCATATAAGATAAGATAAGTTCAGGCAAACTTTGTGAAATAAGTTCATGACGTATATACGAGAAGTTATTCATGATTCAAAAATGGAACAAATTGGATAGGTCAGCTTCCTCACATTCGGAATTGCAATGCAATTACGAGAATTTTTATCGAACTACAGCATACATTTGTTGCATCGATTATCTCATATATAAAACAGTGTTTCCTGACTGATTGGTGATCAAACGGTAACAGTTTTGACACAAATTTCCTTTTTTTATTATAAGAAGCGATTTGGGGAAGAAATTCGGGGTATAGGGTGATCAAAGTTTGTATGCGGAAATTGTTATTTTTCGTCTATCCGATCGACTTCAAACTTCGGTTTGTGTATTCCATATAAGAAATACAAAAATCCGTTTACCTGATTTTGGAAATTTTGTTTGGGTTCTGAGTTATTAGCGACAGGAAGGGGGGGATGCCGTTTGTATGGGGACCATTTTTTTTTCATCCTATCGAGTGCATAGCAAAGCACACAAGTTATAAAAAGTGCGCGTCAAAAGTGAGTAAACACCCATGTTCTTTTGAGTTCTTTAAGGTCTGGAAACAGGTCTTAAAAACTAACAATCTGTAAAAATTAAGCTTATTTCATGTCGATGACAAAAAATACTTTAGGGTATTCACTTAAACTCGTAAAAGCCTCATAAACGGGGTAAATTTACCACCTCGTAAATGAACTGTCAGATTTTGTATGTTGAATAGTTTGCGCAGACCTCATAATTTTCCGCGACAATTTAGGCTCGGAAATCAACCGCGAAAAGTTACGCAAATCACAAATGTCAAACTTTGACAGACTTTGAATTGTTTGTTTGATTCGAGATTTACGCGATTTAAACAACGACTTTTCCGAGGGGTGTTCACTTAAAGCACCGCAGAAATGTATACATTTACGAACTGCATAAATTTATCAGATTAAGTGAATGCCCTTTTTATAAATATCTAAAAAAAATTGTTTCCAAACTCCATAGACAAATGAAAACCACATTGGTGTTCACTCACTTTTGATGTTCACTGTACAAACAAACGGAATGTACTTCTGCATTGATCAAACGGAGATCTAAACTTTTATTCTATTTTTGTTTTCAAATAAACAAGCTAATGGATACAATTGGGTTTGAGTAAAAAAGTATCTATACCGGATGCATTTTTAACGTATTAGTGCATTTTGTTCGAAAGTGCGGATTCTGCGGAGTTTGTACTGTATAGGTCAGGTCAACCGATAGGGTAGAGAACGTGCTTGTTTTTGGTATAGTTCGAGTTTTTTTTAGTCAGCGGTGAATATTTAACTGTCGCCAACATTACCAGTTTGGTCCTTCGAATGATAATTTTAAGTTGAATTTATTGGCGCCCACAATGTATATTTTTAAATAAAAAATGCGGGCATTGTGAGTTCGTAAAATATAAGGCGGACACCAAGAATGTCCTGAGTGTCCCCCCTAACATGTTTCACAGAGTTCAGAACTCGTCTTGAAAATGTATAAACTGGCTCTACAATGGAATTAACTCTAAATTAACTAACTGCCACTAAATGTAGGTCTTAGTTCATTGAACTATCCCCCATGAGCTTTAGTAGTTAAAGCTCAACTGTAGTGAAAATAAAAATAATAAAAATGAACTAAATCACGCTTTTTTCACTGCTGGACCTTAGTTCGTTGGGAATTACATACTGCCAAATGTGATAGGACTTAGTTCATTCTGGCTAGTTCCGTTGGGAGCTAATTCCTTGGGCCGTAACCTACGTAAGTATACTGACCCCAGGTATTTAATTGGGGCAAGCATTAATGGTTAGATGACGATGTCAGCAAGTGTTATTAAAAATGTGATTTCATGAAATTTAATAAGTTTTTATTATTTTTCGGCGGTTATTTTCCAAGGAGCCTATATGAGATGAAGACGTACCTCTCGAGAACGTCTGACAAACATCCGAGAGTATGTGTAATTGTTTCAACTAAGCCCTTCGGAATAAAATCAAATTATTCAATCCCAAAAATAAAAAAAAACCCACAGAATTGAATTGTAAGAAACCAAAGGGCTAAAGCCCTTTATGGACCTCTTGTTCCAACTACATATTTATATAAATAACAGGTGCAGTGAACTTCAATTCTCTGGTCCATAGTGTCTTCGTTTCTAACGCAGAGTATGCAGTGTAGAGGAAGACCTCACCTAAGAGCTGCCTAAAATCTAGACTTCCAGGCTCACGACGAACTCTACCTCCACTTATTAAAACGCTTTTCTGATTAATTTATACAAACTTGTCTGTTCAATTACTAAACTCCTCTTACGTATACTGTGAAGGTGGGAAGGTGCTACTTATAACAGAACCCAACTGACCTTATATACTTATATTTAAAGACTAAAAAACCTCCATTGACATCTGCATAAATCTTTCAATCACAGGCAAAACATACCTTGCCTCTGCTTTCAATAAGTCTCAAGATGGATTACCCCTTCTATCATTTCATTTCCTGTTCTGGTTACACACGTGGCGCCTGACGCATCAAAATCCAAAGCAACTTTGCGGACAGTTACACTTACACAATGTTTCAAACGAGTACACATTCCAGATGACGTATGTTCAAAGTAAGCTCCCCTCAAAGTTTAAAGGTTCATGCTATTGATATACGTAATAATTGGTTGCGGCGAATTAAGAGATCATTAGATTGGTATTGGAATTCAAGTCATATCATATAAGTACTATACATAATAGCTCAATTGAAGTGCGCTGCTCGTGTGTGAGGAAACATATATTTTCATTAATTTCATGACCGAAAAGAGTGAGGCGTCAATATAATAAAACGGTTATGGGAACTCCTAATAAAAATTGTTGGTATCGATGTTAAATTTGTCGCAGTAGAGAGTAAAAACTTAAAACGGTTATTTGTACTTCTGCTGCTAAAGTGTGTAGTAGGTAAATACAATTGCCGATACAGCTTCAAGTCTCCACTTTAAAACTAACGATCACAATAGCGATATTTGCCATACAAAATTACCTTCTTTTTAGTTGAACACTCTACTAACCAAATATTAATGCCAGCATTAAAGCCTTACCCTTAAGTTATAGTAGCCTTTCTTTTAGGGCGGGGTTGCAATATACGAAATTGGCTAACATTTTAATTTGAATTTTTTTCTGCCTTCAATTGGTCTAAAAAAACATAAATAGGTTTGAGAAGTGTCAGTGAATTTTCGTGGCTGCCAAAGAATCCAAGGAAATCCCAGAAATTCAGTTTCATGTCGAACACGAAATGTAACCCTGAGACCTGTCACTAAAAAAAAAATTTATAATATACAGATTTAACACCAGCAATAACATTAAATTTGTTTAATTAATGATTGTAATGTTGAAAAACACATTTCTTTTAACATTTACTAGTGCTGCACAAGTCAATAATTCACAAAAATTTGTTTTCACCCAAATGACAGCTACGATTGACAGCCAAATCCGGCACTGAACTCTTGCCCTGAGTGAATACCTAGGGTCAGTTTAGTCCTCAACTAGGGCGGCCCAGTGGTCACCTCGAACACAGGTTTTCATTGTCAGTGCGAACTCAGTGCTATATCGAACGCGACAGGGCTAACCCAGTGCGCACTAGTGCGCCCTAGGGTCCACGTCAAACAAACCTAATAAAATATTTTTTCTTGGGGATCAAAAACGTAGATGATATTTAAAATTTTAATATTTTGCGTTTATTTTTTACAAAAAACCCCATAAACAGTGAAATATGAATTGGGGGGATGCTGCCCCTTGCAACCCCCCTGGTTGGGGTCAGTGTAGGATATGGTGTAAGTGCGAGGTTGGGTATATGCGAAGTAGGGGTAATTTAAAAAAAATAAATATGCGGCGCAACAGGCGGTAGACAGAGACACCCAAGGCCTAGCTTCTCGCAACCATTCGTTTGTGTGAGTTTCTATTTTTGGGACGAATGGAAGGGACCTACAATTTTATGCCGAGTCCGAACGGCTGAATTGAGAAGCTTTTTCAGGACAGTCGTACTCTCGGATGTTTGTCAGACGTTAGCGAGAGGTGGCGCAGTAGAAAAAACTTTAAAGATGTAATTTGTGTTTTTCCGTGGATCGAACCTGGGATCACTCGCACAGTAGTCCAGCACACTAACCACAGCGCTACTGTGCTACTGCGCGGGGTAATTTTATTTAAAAAAATAAATTTCTTCACCAAAATTTTAACACAGTATGTATATCTTAGAACTTCGAGCAGTCCTCAAGATTTGGTACGTAGAGATTCCTTCACAGTCAGTTCATTCTCTCGTTTAAAGTACCTAAGGAGCAGTTTGTATCTCTGAAAAATATGTTTAACGCCCTATTGGCATCACAGATCCTACTATAGCAGACTGAGGCCCCTATTGTGAGTATTGATAGTTGATCGTTGATCGACAACTGTCAATCGATCGACAACTGTGATTGTCGATTGCAGTTGATATTTGTCGATTTGACAGTCGATTGTAGTCGATTACAAATGTCAGGTCGATGCTTTCTCTTGGAAGTGAAAAAATCTTGTTCGTACAAATAGCTAAACTCAATCGACGCAATCGACAATTGTCATGACGATCGCTGGTCGACAATCACAATAAGGGCCTGAGCCACTATCTACGTACGCGACAAAACATATTTCTTAGCTGGCAAATACACCGAAATGATGAGCACCATCTTTAGACTAAGACTTTAAACTAAACTCTTACCCCTTAATTATATAACCGCCCGCCCAGATCTTCATATACTGTGCATTATGCAACTGGAAATATTCTGAGGACGTGTACCACTTTCATTTTCAACGGGGACAGAGGTTGGGACGCATTACAAACCGTTCCTAAGTTATGAAAAAGGCGCCCTTAAAAGGGGTCATCGTCAATAACTCGGGCCCCAAGCAGAATTTTAACTATAGGAGAAATTGTTTTTTTATTATTTCTCCTAGAGAGTACCCAAACCGTGTTTGATGTCAATCAGATGAAAAATAAAAGCTCTCCCACACAAACTTTGACCCCCCCTTTACCCCTTAAGGGTTGAATTTCCAAATATCCTTCCTTATTGCTTGTACCTATCATAATGGGGCCCTCTATGCAAAATTTCTGCTTTCTAGAGCAAAGGGTTTGGGATTGGGCTAGGCGTTAATGATCAGTGAGTCCAAATTTCCATTTTTATATATGAGAAGATAAATCATTTTAAGTAAACAATAACCAAACATTTTAATTGAAAATTCGATTTTCTGTATTTTTCTAGTCATACTTCAACTACCGACAGCGATTTAAAAAATCCCAAACCAAAAATATCCCAAAATAAGACCATCTACATTCAATTGAGTCCGTTACAAGTACAAAACAGAAAAAGAAAACGAAACTTTTTTTGATTAATCATTCAATTTCACCAACAAAGTGTTCGCTTTCAATACCTTACATCTAATCATGGTAGCACTGGTTCTGCGTAGAAAAACGAACGCTCTCTTCAGTAATGGCATCAGTTTGTAACCATCTGCCGAACTGTTGAGTTGGATTTGGTGGTTGTTTCTTTTTGCGTGTGGTAAATACTCTCCTTGAGTAGAGAATATTTGAAATGTGTTTTCCTGAAATGTGAAATTCAAAAAAGAAAAGAATCGTGTAAATAATATTATTCTAGTACAAAGTGTTTACCAATAATTGTTTTTTAAGTGTAAAACAAAAGTATTTCCCTCAGTGATTATAGTTTAACTCAAGAATACATTCAAAATGGTTGAAGAAGTTCCAGCAAAGGGCAACATATTGGGACGTAAGTATCTATTCGCTGTGCGTAAAATTCCATAAGGACTAAATCAGTTGACCTTCTAAGTAACAGAAGGTCAACGAATAATAACAACGCCGATAAAAAAAAACACAAGTATTATTCACCAAAAGTATCTATTTCTAATAGGATGGTAATAATAACGAAATCCAACAAACTGAAAGTCGTTCTAATTCGAAATGTAACTGGAACTGGGAGTTTATCCCTTCGAAAAAGAATTGAAGGTCATTTAAAAGTCTTTCCGGTATAGGTACTAAACGAATCCTTGTAGGTAGATAGTATCATTTCATAAATATGAATCTTATGGGCTTTCACAATTCCGGCATAGTCAATGTATGGACCGACTTGTGAAATACCGCCTTTTGATAGTTCAAGTGCAATTGAAAGGCTTTTCAGTTACAAACTGCAATTTGAAATGCACTGTGTTATTTCGAAATTGCAATAGGTAATAAAATAATGAAAAACAAAAATAGAAGCTTAAATTTATTTGCAGTTTGCACATTCTTTTAATAGAATTTTCAGTAAAAATGTCTTGGAATTGGAATATTTTAAATAATTTACAGCTTATATGTACTATACACACAACCAAAACACATGTGGGCTGGGCAATATAAAGCACCGGCGGCATTGACCCAAACATCAATATGGAACAATAATTGTTCGCCGCTGACAGGATACTAAGCTTGTGCGTGCATACGTATGGCTTTTTTCATCGGCACGTTTATGGATGATCTTTTGTTGGCAATAGGAATTCTTATAGAGATCTGTGGCTGGGTCAATATTGTGATGGGAATAAAAGTGGTTTCTCGTGTGTGTGTTTTTTTTACAGAGTACATATTTACTTTATCGGAAATATGCTGTACAGTGGAGCTAAAAAGTTTTCGGTCGTGTTTTTTCTAAAATTCAAAATTTTAAATCATTTGTTCTTCTTTTTGATAAACTTAAAAAATATAGGTAGGACGTGTGACGTAGTCGCGGAGGTATAACGACTACAAAAATAATTTGACTTTTAGAAAACCGATAGTCAAAAGCAATTTCAAATGAAAAATAAATTTGTTCTTATTTTATGAGAACACTAGCGTAGCCCGTACACACTCCGTAGTACAAAATAGTTAAATAGATAAATAAACTGTTTTTTGGAATGCTCTGTGGTAGACTACACTTTTTGTTTTTTCAGAAATCGTGTTGCCTAGACGATATTACTGACTTTCATTATTTATGTCAATGTTACAAATTTTTTAAAACTTTGACTTCCAATTCCAAGACTGTCGAAGAAGCTGTACCCGCTCGGCTTTTGCCCTTGCACAGAAATTGTATTGCTTAGGTCTTAGGTAATAATGTTACTTACATAAAATGCGAGAAATGATAATAAATCGACTTGGTGGAATTTTCTTTCTGCCTAAACCTGAAATACAGCAATACGAGCAAAACAATAAAAAGAATAATGAAAATCGGCCCAGCCAGCGGTTATCGAGATATAACGTCATCGAGTTTCACCCCATAGAAGATGCCAATAACTAAGATTTTTTGTATAGGAAGTATAAGATTTTGAATATTTTTTTGTATGTGAAGTGCCGCTCCCTTTTGACCAAATTTCACCAATCTTCACAGGACCACTCCAGGGCCAATAACTAAGATCATCTGTAAGTTAGAGCTCAATCGATTTGGTGGTTTTCTAGATAGACGATTTTGAATGTTTTTATTGTATGGGCGGTGCCACATATATAGATTCTTTCGAGAATGGCAAAAACGAGGCAACAGTGTCGAGTTATTTTACGCATCTAGGGTTAATGCAAGACTCTATAATCCTGAAAGCGTAATCTTATTTTTTTTATAGATACATAAGATAGATTCGTCGACTCGATGATGAAATATTATACTACATTACATTACAGTACATTTTTTGTCCCAAATCTTACTTATGGTCATGTCATGAGGTTTGGGTAATGACCGAAAGAATAAGATCGCCGAAATGAGATTCCTCCGCTGTATTGCTGGTGTGACCCGTAGTGCATTCGAAATACCAGAATTCGTGAGAAACTCAAAGTTAAGCAGCTACTTCTCCGGACGGAGCGGTCCATGTTTCGGTGGTTTGGTCATGCTAAACGGGAATCCTTACCATCCGGCAGGCGTCCTCTAGAATGACATGGTTAGATCAAGTCCATAATCTCTCCTATTTCCGTATGGCGATTGCCCTTGATGATTTGGAGTCGATGGCGGGGAATCGAGAGCTATCAATTCCAGGGGGTCAACTTGACCAATCTACACCCGCGACCCACTTGATGGACAAGTGGACCATTGAAAATGAATGAAAAACATTTTTACGAACATTTAGCACAAAATGCTTCTTAATTTTAGTAGATAAATTAGATAATGTATGTATATAACTCTTTTTTATATTTTATTTTTAATAGTTTTTTTTTTAAATAAAACAGTTCTTGGAGTAGGTATACATTTTACAATACTGACACGTATGGAAAAATTCGATCGGAAGGAGATTAAAAATCGGAAAAATAAAATTTAAGTTCCCCGAATATACGAAGGGCATATCTTCCAGTTTCATTATTTGGTGAATAGACCCACGACTGAACTCGAACTTTGGTATTTTTTTTTAAATAATTTTAAAATTTTTAATTTTTATTTAGTATAGTTTACGGTTTCATAATGCAGTGTTATACGCTTCCTAGTATAACACTGCATTATGACACCTGGAAGTAAACAAAAAAATACCAAAAACCAGAAACCGAGAAATCTCTTTTGAAAATACTATCACCGATCACCCCTATACATATTTGTTAGGCACTTTTAACAGAGTTTTGGAAAAGTTATGTTTTCGCGGCTGTCAAGTAGTGTAATGTCCATCAAGCTAGGTGCGCACATGCGATTTCAATCGCGCGATCATCAAGCAATAATCCAGCAGCTTGTATCGGCGATCTTATTCGATCGTTTACGATAAGTTTTAAAAAAATATCACCGAATTAAAGACCGACAACTTACATAGTTTTGACACCAGGTTGAGTCATTCTAGATATCGCAAAATTGCACCAACTTGACCGATTCTGTATAGGAAAACTCATCATTGCTCCTTCCTTTCATCGTGCGTAAGAATATAAGAATCGAAGATATTGGACATAATTTCAAATCAAATCATGTAGATGCTAAGGATAATTTTTCAATATTAGTGCGTTTCATCAAAAAATCTATTTTTTTTATTATTGTATTGCGAACGTCTGAGAAATATTCCAAAGCGAATATTATAAACCCATTAAGTCCAAGGTATAATAAACTTTGTTTGATTATCAAATCGCACATATTTTTTCGTTCAATAAAAAAAAATGTTAACATCAAATAAGTGACAATCATTAAAATTATCACCTTGCGTGGTGCAAAATGTAAGTGTTATGTGATTTGGTTACTGTTACAAAAATAGAACAGTGGTAATAATAGCTGAAGAAATGTGATAAAATTTCGAATTTCGAATGACATCGTTGTAAAGGTACAAATTAACAAGTTCCAAAATGTGGAGGAGTGGAGTTTCTAGAACTGCTCGATCGATATTAGCTTATTTCAGTATCACGTGTGATGACGTGTTTCAACAGATGGACATGACTAAAACGATTCGAAATTTGTCAATGATTATAACTTTATGGGATCTCCGGTGACTCCTTCTTGGCGTTACATGTACATGTAATGGCAAAGTGAATATATCTCCGATTTCATACGAATCGGAGGATTTTTGCTTCGAGGTATACTTCGGAAGACCTTTTCGGAACTTTTTTCCGACAAATATGCAACGCACACTGGCGTTTTGTGTTTCAGTGCGATCAAGTGCGTTTTTACTGATATTTTTGACAGCTTCATACGAATTTTCTTCCGATATGCTCCGACAGGAATTTGTTGCGGAATTTGTTTACGATTTGCAGTGAAGTGTTGATAAACGAAAGAAATAAAGAAAAAAAAACTTTTAAGAAAGTAATTGGTTGTATTTGTTGGTTAAATTTGTGTTTCCAATTCAAAAACAAGCACTAAATTGGAAAACCCCGATGTACCACGAAACAACATCATGTCAAATCAATGCGTCGTCGCATTTTAATTATTCTTTCCGAATGCGGATACCTCGAATGTAATTTGAGTCTCCGACGGAGTATGCGTTGCGGAGAATTCTCCGTTCCGACGGATACCTCGCTAGGGCCGAATAAGTGGCTTGAAAAATATGAAAGCTACTTTTGTGTGTTTTGCTTTTTTTTTTAAATACTTCAAACTTCTCCCGGGAAATGCGAACCTATAACGCTTCATCAGCGCCTCGAGATGCTTGCAGGTGTATGTTTTGCACTTAAATTGCTGCAAATTGTAGTCTTCTGGAAATAAATCCCCAGGAAGCGAGTTCCAAGTTTACTTGTCCTGTAACAGAAGGAGTTTTGAAAAATTGATGACCTCGCTGTTGTCAAGTGTACTGTATGGAATGAGCATTAGCTGCCTGTCTTGTGGCTGTGGGGCGCTCAAAAGTTGTATTGTTTCATTTCGACTGTCTAAACAATAGTCAAGTAAGTTTTCCTTTATTTGGGTCGACCTACATTTTAATGAAACTACCAAAATTAAAAGCCTGTAAGCTATAAAGATGTCACTCAAAGTACGAATTCAAGTCGTCAAATAACGTCACTTTCACTTCAAAACCTATTGGGCACTCCATTGCAATGTCACGATCGCTGTATTTGTTTTTGTTTGGTTTTTTTGAGTGAAATATCCAGCTGCTGGTTTCGTATCACCTATAATCACTATAGTTTACTCCTTATCTCATACGCACGATATTATTCAGATATGTCAGTATGATGAAGAGATTACAATTGATGTCTTTGTAACGATTCAAACGAAAATTAAAGGAATCCATAAAAATGCGAATAACTGCCTTTGCTTCGCGTTTTTATAAAACTGATATCGAGGATAATTTTAACACATTTACAGTGTATTCTGTACAGTGAACGTCAAAAGGGCCTGAACACCGATGTTCCTTTGAGTTTTCTTAGGAGTCTGGAAACAGGTCTAAAAAACGTTTGGTTTGATAATGAAATTACAATAATAAAATATATTTCAATTTTACAGAATACAATTTTTTTTAGATATTTAAACAAAGTTGTTTTCAAACTTCAAAAACAAATGAAAACAGCATTGAAGTGAGTCAACACTAATGCTGTTTTCATTTGTCTTTGGAGAGCTTGCGAAATAACATATACCGAAGTTTTGTTATTGTTGTTTTGTTAATAAACAAATCAAAAAAATGTTTCCAAGCTCCAAAGATAAATTAAAACAGTATCGGTGTTCACTCACTTTTGACACTCACTGTATGTGTACTTACCGCCCGCCCAATGGACTCAAAACCGAATCTATTGATTTCTTTAAAAATTCAACACACTTTTACTGGTCTTAGGTCTCCGAATGCTAATTAGTGGTGTAAATGAAATCCGATGATGCTTAATCAGATCACTTATCAGAGCCGAGAGCGGTCTAACTGATGGCAGAAGGGCGGTTCACATCGAATTTTCCATCACGAAAAGGAGATTTTTCTTATACATACATATATGATAGCATACGGCCAAAATATGCGTAAGGATAAACTTGGCGACAATACATTACAAGACCCGGCGAAGCGGGTAAAACCAGCTAGCTACAAATAAAAACAACAAGTTAGATAAATACTAAATGCAGCGGGTCCAAAAATAATACTAACATCGGCTGAATAGAGAAGCTTACTCAGCACAATTATACTCGATTGGTGGAACAAAATTTAAGGTATAATTTGAATATTTAAGGAAGATACACAAATGGAGCACCTCGTTTAGCAGCCCACACTAACCACTGCACTACAATAATATTCATTCATTCATTCATTTTCGATGGCCCGCTTATCCATTAAGTGGGTCGCGGGTGTAGGTTGCTCAAGTGGACCCTCCATATAGCTCTCGATCCTCCGCCATCGACTCCAAATCATCAAGGGCTATCCCCATACGGGTAGAGGAGATATTAACTTGATCTAACCATATCATCCTGGGTCTACCTAGAAGCCTGATGGTATGGATTCCATAGCACGTTTTGGGATTCTGGTTGGGGGCATGCGTATAACATGACCGAACCTAGCTGCTCGACATTGAGTTTCTCAACCACATTACCCTGCAAAAATGCTTATAACAATTCTTAGAAAAACGAGTTAAATTTATAATTTTCAATCCAAAATCAACTAAACCTTAGCTAACCAGCGTTGGACTGAAGCATCACTCATTGTCATCGTTGCGCTACCATGACCGACGTCAGTATGACAAAATAAATAAATAGTTCATAAAAATGAATAAGCAAGCACGTGCGAATCTAATCAACCATCTGTGTTAATCTTCACGCTTAGGCGAATCTTTTATGTCTTTCTCCGGTTTAATCTAACCCTACAACCTTACTGCTCTTTCTGTATAACTGCAAAAATCATATTTTTTTTCGAGTGAAATTGTAAGCACATTAACTATAACCATATCATAATGAGTGTGCATACGGCATGTATTGTACATAATGTACCTAATATCCAATTTCCACTGGAAAACATTGTTAGTCATTAGAATTCTATGATTTTTGTACACGCTTATTTAAATATCCAAAATGGTGATGACAGACCAAGCATTACAGTGGGAACGACATAAGACAGAGTTGTAGCTCTGACATAGTAAACCCAACCAAAAATGTAAATAATAGTACCTATTCTCATTAATAGAGGTAACAAACGCACGATCTCTATATCTAATTAAGTATCTATATACAATATATTATTGCTACAAATCATTTAAAACAAGTTATAAACGTACCTAAATTATATGAATGATCAAATTTGTGTATTTATGATGTTTCTCATTATTTTAATGCGTTTCGGACACACACATGTCATTTTAAACAAGTTCTGTAATATGTATGCTAATTGTTAATAGTGAAAAAAAGAATATGCAAAATACTCGAATTAATTTAGCTACAACAAGGGAAAAAATGTAAATTGTTTTTCAGTTACTAGCAAATTTTCAAAACTATTGCACGCGCATCAGGATATGGCCAACGGTCCTTTTAAAAATGTGACCAACTAAACAATTGGCTCAATGGGAATTACTACTGAGTAATCGAGTCCGTTCCCCGGAAAACACAAATTACACCTAACAAACATAACCTTGCGAATATACTTGTGAGAAGCTAGGCCTATTAACTTTCTCGTATACGGTATACGTAGTAAGAGAAAGATATTGTTTTCGTAAAAAATTTCGAACTCGAGATTTTGATCAATTCTGATATTACGATGATAGGGGAACTCAAAAAAGTGGGTCTCGCAATACTGTCCGTCCGTATGTCTGTCTGTCCCACCCCTGGGGAATCTAAACACTTGGACGGATTTGCTTCAAACTTCGTATTTAGAGTTTGTGGGTTTTTTTTTTTATGCTAGCCCTAATATTAACGGTATCTCCCATATAAAAATTTTACGAAATATTAAGAAATACGTCTAAATTTAGATTTTTTCGAAAACGGCTCTAACGATTTGAACCAAAATTATTGATAGTTGAGTTAAGGTAAGCATGCTTAACATGACTGCATACCCAGTTTTTCGCTAAAAAGTCCAGCAACGGCAGTTTTAAAAATTGCCTTCTTCTCGAAAACGGTAAAAACGATTTTAAAAAAAATAATTTTTAAGGTACTATTGTCATTCTTAACTTGATAGCAAACTCAGTTTTTCTCTAAAAAGACTGCGTCCTTTGATATCCACCCAAATCGCTAATAATAGTACTTTAAAAAACTGCTCATATCTCAAAAACGCCATTTTCGATTATAATAAAAATGTTACTTTCAGGTAATGCTTAAATCTATAGTAATACCATTTGCTCAGTTTTGAGCTAAACAGTTGCAAAACTGTGTTTTTTGAACCATGAATGCGTTCTTCGATCTTCACCCCAATCGCTAAAAACGGTACTTTAAAAACTACACATATCTCGAAAACGCCATTTTCGATTTGGTTCAAAATGTAACTGCTAGGTAATGTTTATATCCTGAAAAATACGTCGTACTCAGTTTTCAGCCAAACAGTTTAATAACAGTGCTTTTCGAATCCAAATTGTAAAATTTGTCAGCATAATTTTACAAAAAACCGCTCTAACGATTTAGATCAAAAAACATATTTAAGACAACATAAGCATTCTAAACATGATCACGTACTTATTTTTTCTCAGAAAACTCGAATATTGTCGTTTTATGAATATTTCTCAAAAATGACTATCCAAATCCCGATCTTTATTCACACACAGTATATTTTTGCAAAGCCCAAAACTTACTTCAATGTAACTCGAAATTCATCAAGTGTCAGTTCGGGATGAAATTTAAAAGTAAATGTTGAAGTTAATACGTATGTTTATGTAGTATGTATTACGTTGTTAATTAACAAGTGCTCAGTTATCTGAGTACATCTTGAGTGTGTATGATTTTAAACGTAAAATTTGCTGAAATGACTTTGAGATTCTGCGAGATTCGCAATAAACGAGAAAGTTACGTGCGACCAAGCCGTGCACATTTTTTTTCTGCATTCCACATTCGAGTTGTACCAGTTTATGAAAGAATTTCTATATTTCATAGTTAAGCCGAGGATAGACTGAATGGTAAACTGATGGGCATGGCTCGAGCTATAAGTATCAGAAAATTTTTTAGTTCATCTGAACTAATTAACTATAAAAATTAATAAAAACCCAATAGTGGGACTTTGTTCTTTATGAACTAAGTCCCAAATTAACTTACTCCCAACCTTCAAATTCAATAGTGACACCGGGCAAGGGGGTTGCAGGGCAGCATGGCCTCCCCATACATATACCACTGCGTGCATATGGAAATTGATCTTCCATTTTATCTCCCATTAGGCACAGTGATCCCAAGCCAACCCCCCCTGCTTGGGATCACAGGTGGATTTGGATTAAGTGCAAGGTTGGGTGTATGTAAATTGGGACTTAATTCATTGGGAATTCGTTCATAATGAACTACGAACTATCTCCGAAATATATATGAACTAAATCCGACTGCATATTTGGTAGGACTTAGTTCATTTGGCTAGTGGGAGTTAGTTACAGTTGGGACTTAGCTCGTAGGGACGATGGGCATTCCTAGCATGCCAGCCAGGTATTGCGGCTGAATTGTTGAAGGGGCGGAGGAATGGCGATTTAATTTGAGCACTGCACTGTTAAATAAGTGATCAATCAGTATGAGACGTTAGAGGCGGCCATTTCGTTCTAAAAGATTTTTGGATTCTATTTTTTCGCTCTCATTTAAAATAAAACAGCTTTTTGTCTGACAGCCTTTTGTCTGACGTCTGTCTACGACTTGATCTACGTCCTATGGGACGCGGTACTTTTTTGAATGTGAGGCTCTTATTGTGATTGTTGATCAGCGATCGTCACGACAATAATTGTCGATTGATTTTAGCTATTCGTACGCACAACATTTTTTCACTTCCAAGAGAAAGCATCGACCAGACATTTGTAATCGAATACAAGCGACTGTCAAATCGACAAATATTAATCACAATCGCGCAAAAACCAAATTCCATCGCTGTAGCATTAGTGGTTTTCAACATACAGGACTTCAAAAATCACAAAAACCATAACTAACTGACTTAATTCACTTAGATGTTGATCATCAAAACTATGAAGCACTTGCTGCCATCCTAGAATCGTGAAATTTGGCAGAATGCTAGATCCAGAAATTGTCGTAGAATGTTAAAATTGGGTAGAACAGTAGGACCTGCATTGTTCGAAAATTTTCCATTTAAGGGGAGAATATAATAGAAATGAATCTACCTGCTGAAATAAATTTGAATGAATAGTTTATACGAAAGAAAGTCAAAGTCACGATAGTCAGTGTCTGTTGACACATTACAATAAGCGTTGTTTGTGAAATCTAATAAAAAAAAAGCGTAGCAAAAAGTAGTGAAATCACACTAAAAACATAAATGTAAAAAAAGAGCCATTAGAGCCGGGACCGAAAATCACTGCAAAAATTTTGCGTTTGAAGTGACCTAGAAAATCTTCATGCGCCTTTGTTAACGTTCATGCTTCGGCGCCATAGAGCTGGACTGGGATAATAACGATTTTATATAGAGTCTCCTCAGTGTTTCTTGACAAGGCCCTACTATAGTCAGTTGATGCCTTCTTGGGCCAAAGAATCAGCGGTTAGCAAGTGAAACTATTTGTTTGATTTTTGCTGTGGTTTCATTTTCAGAGTTAATAACAGAGCCGATGCAGACAAAGTCCCTAACTACCTCAAAGTTGTAGCTGTCTATCGTAACGTTCTGTCCGATTCGTTGATGTTGTGTGTCTCTTTTGTTTTGCCCTCATTCACCACCAAACCCATCTTGGGGTCTCATCGGTCAAGAAGACTTTGTTTGAAATATCAGCGTCATATTTATTTTCCTTTTAAACTACCTACTTCCTGTTACATTATACCAACAACTTTATACATTTTATCTTTTACCATTTTTTTTCAGGGTTTGTTCCTGCCCGATACATCCTCGCCGCCCTTGGCTCCATTGGTATGGCCATCATTTATGGCCTTAAAGTGAACCTCAGTGTCTCAATGGTGGCGATGTTAAACCATACAGCGATTGCTGCTCTGGAAGAAGCACATCGGGCTCCAACAATACTATCCAATTCTTCACTGCAAAATATAACCCTTCCTGAAACTTGTAGCTCTGGTGATAAAGTTGCTGTTAAGGGTCAGGTGAGGTGTAAAATTCATACAAATCATAAGTAAATATGACACCAATCCATTGATTTTCACATTATACCTAACTTATACAAAGGCATGTTAAACTAATGGACATTTCATCCACAGTCATTTTGGTTAGTGGCTAGCCTCGCTCTGTCAATGGATGAAATGTCCATTGCTATGCTTGTAGCTTCATTTTGTTTAAGAACTGATTGTGCCTTTAGTATAAGTCTCTAAAACCATATATCCGCTGTTTTCCTATATTTTCAGGATGGACCATTTGTATGGAGTGAACCACTCCAGGGAACGCTTCTCAGTTGCTATTTCTGGGGCTACATTGTATCAGAAATGCCCGGCGCTCGTCTTGCTGAGAACTTCTCCGCAAAATGGGTGATGTTCTTCGCCGTCGCTATCAACGTTATCTGTACATTATTGACACCAGTTCTAACCAAAGTACATTACGTTGGCCTGATAATCTTGCGCGTGCTCGAAGGTATTGGTGGCGGTGCAACATTCCCCGCTATGCATTGCATGATTGCTGCCTGGGCGCCACCCAACGAACGAAGTGTTATGTCAACAATTATCTATGTTGGAACGGCATTTGGTACCGCAAAGTCCATCTTAATGGCGGGAGTACTTGCTGCCAAATTTGGCTGGGAATCTGTATTTTATGTGATGGGTGGACTAAGTATCTTATGGATGATATTATGGGTAATTCTTGCCCAGGACAGTCCCAACAAACAACCACTTATCAGCTATGAGGAACGAACAATGATTAATTCACAATTAGGCGTAACAGCCGGAGAAGACGTAAAAGAGGAACATCCTCCTGTGCCATGGAAGAAATTGCTGACGTCAGTTCCATTCTGGGCTATTCTAGTTGCACATTGTTGCAGTAACTGGGGCTGGTATATGTTCTTGATAGAAATTCCATTCTACATGAAACAAGTGTTGGGATTCGACGTTTCGAGTAATGCCGTTGCCAGCGCACTTCCCTACTATCCCATGTTCATTTTCAGCATTATATTGGGCAAGGTTTTGGATACCTTAAAAGCGAAGGGTGCGTATACTACTTGACTATAAACAAAACGAAAACGTTTAATTAAACCGCTCTCTATGTTTTAGGTAAACTCACAACAACCACTTGCAGAAAGACTGCAACTGGATTTGCAACCATAATTCCTATAGTATGCTTGCTAAGCCTTTGTTATATTGGATGCCATCACACGGCAGCTGTCATTCTGATGGCATTTGGAATTATCGGAATGGGTGGAATGTTTGCTGGATTTTTGTCCAATCATATTGATATTGCACCCAACTACGCTGGAACTCTGGTGGCTCTGACAAATACGGCGGCTACACTTCCGGGTATTATTGTGCCGCTGTTTGTGGGATTTGTCACAAAGGGAAATGTGAGTAAATCATTTTTAGTTGTCCTTGTTCTACGATTATTTTGTTAGGTGCCCGTCCTCATTTACCCGATCCAAACTGTTTAAGCAGTGCTGCTGATGGATGCAAACAAATAAAAAGTGTTTTCATTCAGACATTTGCGCAAAGAGCTTTAAGGCCGTTTTAAATGATAATAGAATTCTGACTGAATTTTTAATGGCCATAAATCTTGGTCAGCTCGAAAAAAAAAAATAATTCTTTCACATTTAAAATACATTCCCTCCCATGTGAGGCTTAATTTTTTTCTTCTGTGCTCGTCCTCGAAGTCTCATCGAAATAAATATAAAACGCGCACTGAATGTGACATCATGCACCAGGCACTCATCTAAACGCACAAGTATTTGAAACATGCTGAGACAGGGGCTCTTGAGATGATAGATAAGATAAAATTTACCTTAACTTGTACATTGCTAAAAGTCCTTAAAAGCCATGTTCGTTTTACTTCTGGTTGAAGTGTTGTTATCGCCTGCATTACAGCAGTCTTGGAGTGGAAGGGATACACGATTTTATACCGAATACGAACGGTTGAATTGAGAAACTTTTTAACTCTCGGGCGTTTGTCAGACATTCGCTAGAGCTTGCTTGTGGAAAGGATGTAAAGTTGTAATTTGCGTTTCCGGGATGAACACAGAAACCAAATTTGTACCATTACCATCTGCAGCTGAAAACTCTCTTGACGAATTATCGCTTTTGTATATGCATTAGTTAGTACGTACTATGAATTTTGAAGCTAGCTGAACTGAGAATTAAAATATCAAGTCAAGCTAAGTCACATTTTATAAAACCAAATCAATTATTTTATTCCATGCACGAGGAGCATGACTGCACCCATGATCTGCGTGCAAAATTGTAGCTAAACTATAACCAATTGACACTTTTTGGGGAACTACTATAATTATAAACTCACATTCGTGTTAGATATAATTAGAAATGCGACTTGCCATTTTTGGCAATGCCATGAGGAATTCATGTCAGGTGGAAGTGGTAGTGTGTTTCAGTTTCATTATCAACGGAAATTTCGAAACGATGCGAATTGTTTCAATTTTATTATTATAAATAAAAATATCAAATGACAAACGGTAACTATATTTCATTAGCATTAAAATATTCAGGAATTGTGTGTTCAATTAGCGATAAAATTTTCAATTGTTTCAATTAGCACTGTTAACTAAATAAATATTTTTTTAGCTTTTCGATTTTTTTTTTCCTTTATATCCGATCAATCCAGATAATAGGCAAACTGTTTTTTAAGTCTATACGTCCTTAATATAGCTCACAAGTTTAAAGTGTTTCCTAGTACAAAGTGCTATAAATGTCGTATTTCATTTGAGAAAAAAAAGCGCCTAAAAAACTTTGTAGCTTTATAAAAAAATACGAATTAAAGCTACTGTGTCCTCCTAGCACATTTTAATGCACTACTGAACTACATTTTTAAGGGGCCAGCCCATAGAATCCGTTGCTTCCGTCACGTCAATGGATCCGTCAATATTGGCGTATTCGACGGAACAAACAGTCTCATAGAATCCGTCGCCGCAGTCCGCTCTTGGAATCTTTAAAACAATTTGCAATTTTTATCATTCATTCATTCATTTTCAATGGCCCGCTTATCCATTAAGTGGGTCGCAGGAGTAGGTTGTTCAAGTGGATCTCGATCCAAATCATCAAGGGCAATCCCCATACGGGTAGAGCGGATAGTATGAACTTGATCTAACCATCTCATCCTGGTTCTACCTAGAGGACGCCTGGTACGGATTCCATAGCACATCGTGGGATTCTGAAATTTTATTAAACTCGAAAATATTTTCAAAATTATTTTGATTTAACTGTTATCTGCAGCAATGAAAGTGTTTCCTCTCACGCTATGCCAACTGTCAATGTCAACGAATGCGACGGACAGAATATAGAAAGTAAACCTACTCTATCCGTCGCATTCGGCACGTGCGCTGCTTTTTTTGGGTCACCCTCACGGGCCTCACCTTCCATAAGCTGCTGTGTATTCTATCAACCTGTCAGTCGAATACGTTGCCGCAACGCGATGGATTCTATGGGTTGGGCCCTTCATGTCGATGAAGTTCGTCATAACTTTTATGCGGATACCAAACCAGCCAGCGGTGTGGAGTGGCGAGGAGTGTTGGAATGGCATGGTTTCAGTAGCTGTCCGAAGTAAGACAGGGATGCTAAGTACAAGCTCAGTTTGGGGAGTAATGAAATATGAGACTGTCAAGAAACAATTATAGTCCTACCAAAGTTAGGACACTCCAAATGGCAAATTACATAATAATGCTGGAATCTGGTTTGTTAAGATTAAGACTTAAGGCTTCCTACATTTTAAAGCGAAAGAATAATGACCGACAACTTCTAAACACTACAGTTTTCGAAAACAGAATACATATTATGTTAATTTTTCTAACTTTATCCACTGCGCCACGTCTCTTGCGACAAGAGTATAACTCTCGGATATTTATCAGACGTTCACAATGTCACAATTCCTTTCGAGCGCGGCATAAAATTGTAGATCACTTTTTTTTTATTAAAAACCCATTATTTTCAATATATTTTATAAACAAGCTAAATGTAATATATTTAAAGGAATTAAATCATAGCTCAAGGACAAAAAGCATTCCTCAAAATCTGTCCCGAGCTTTTGTTTAACAATTTTAAGCAAACAAAAGAAAACTTAATTTAAAATATATTATAGCGTAGTGATCACTCATCTTTTTCAAGGTTGTAAATTAATCTTTATTTTTCGAGCACGCACCATACAGTGGGCGAATCTTCCACTTGCGTGTTAATTGTTTTGTTGCTAATTTAAGGAATTAAATGCGATGATAAAAACAAAAGATAAAAGTCGAAAATATTGAACCACACTGGCTATGCTAAGTGTCTAGCTCTAGTCTATGCATTCCTTGTTGCTCTTCTCTAGGTCAAACAATTTAGAACTGCGCGTGTTTTATGGTCGAACGTTACTTTATTCATTCTAATTAGGAAACGTTGGTTAATAATATTTATTAATTTAGAATATTGGCGGAAGTGCAAAAGTTCTGAAGGTTCTGCATTTAATAGTGATCCTGACACCACATCAGCGTTTCTCCATCTCAAAACTAACCATTGAACAAACAAAAACTTACGTACCTATAATTAATATTTTAATGGCTCAACAATGGTAGGTAGGTAGGCAGGAGTGGCGGTTGAGATAAACCCAAATAGCACTATGTTGTGCCGTTTTGTTACCACAAACTCATTTGACTCAGTTTGTCGGAAAAAGGGGGCTTAGATCCAGCCTGTATGGAGTTATCAGTTCTTTAATATGTACTACTCTTCGAGACCTCTTTAAGGGAGTCAAAGGATTGTTTTCTCAGAGATCGCTGCCTGATCCTAGCTAGTGCCGGACAGGCACATAGATAGTGGCAGTGAGTAAAAGTTTCTCTTTTGCGTCATTGCAACTTCAACAGTGCGTTTATTATACGCATGGTCCCCTTCCCTTATAAGCCAGTGGCCTGTAGAGATTGCTGTTATTTTGGGGTTTTCTCCCAACTAAGTTGGCCACATCCTTCTGGATATCTTGCGTTTCGGTAGTTCCCTCTATCTATGGCTGGGCTTCGATATGAAATCTCAGGATATTTTAGTTTTTATTGCTCCGAGCGAAATGTGAACAGATTCCGCAAGTGAGCGGTGGAGAGCTGAACCTAGTACCTTGTACCGATCAAAAGAGACCAGGCTCGTCTCGACATTCTGATACTAATTTGGAGGTTATATAGACTGAACGATAGCCTTGATGGCAGCTTGACTGTCGATGAATATAGGCGTATTTTTTTGAGAATCTATAGCTAGCTCACTTTTACTTTTACATGCAAAAGTTGTATACTCACTTTTGGTTTCGTTATACTCACTTTGGGTTTTACATGCAAAATTGTTATACTCACTTTTGGTTTTGTTATACTCACTTCCCAAAAAAATACGCCATATGTCTATCTTTTGCCTCTGAACTATGTTTGTGTTTAGTTTGATTTGGCGGCAGGTCTCACGGATGGCAAGTATTTCCGCCTGAAACTGAAACTCTGGCCGTATTCGGAAGCCTAAAGAATTTTGAGATGTTCAGAGACTCAGAAAATACTCCCGCACCTACTCCACAGTCCATTTTTGAACCGTCGGTGTAGATTGCTAAATTCGAGTCTTTTTACTCGTCCATCTTGCCAATCTGATCTAGAAGGGAATTCCACTTCAAAAAGTGGGAGTAATGTAATCTGTTGAGTGTGGTACTAGTTCTCTTGATAGAGAAAGCTTAAAGCAGATCAGCACCCTGACTCTAAGTCTGATCGTGCTATGTGCTGTGATGTTTGTGATGTGAAGGTAAAAGATGCAGAAGGACTGTGAGGGCTTTTGACGGCGTTCAGGAGATGAAGAATTGTCTCCTTCTCATTATGCAACCCTACAAACATTCAAAATCCGTACAGAAAAGTATAGATACATGACACATACTTCGGATATGCTTTATCTGCTACCTCGCATAATCCATTTGTATATCCCTCCGCTGGAAGTTAGCAAATACTTTCCCTATGCATTCGCTGCTCTTACTTCCTCCGAAAGTTCGCCTTTAGATCTTCCGGGTGGGTTTTGGTGAAGTAAACCATTTTAAATCGAATCGAGGCAACAAAATACATTTTTGTTCAGCAAATGCATATATAAGATAGGTACATATATTTTATTTGAATTATCTAACTTTTTGACTTGTTTCTTCATTTTTAGAAAAATATTGGAGCATGGCGAATCATCTTCTTTGTTACCATAGCTCTCTTTTGTGTTGAATTTATTGTGTACATCTTATTTGCCTCGGGTGAAGAACAATCATGGAACAAAACAACTGCAAAGGGTGAATCAACACGTAAAGATCAGGATGAAAATACACCACTCAAAATTACAACTACTACACCAACATCACCCGCAAAGTAGATATTATAAAAATGTGAGCTTATGATAGAGAAGTCAAAATATAAATGTTAGTTATTTTTGAGTATTCATAATATATAATGTAATGGTAACAAAATGTTCTCCAAATTAAATGTATGTATAAGCTCATAGTATTAAAGAGTAATTAAAGTCTCAACTCTTGAACAAACAAAATAGTGTACTTAAATGCAGCACGATTTTAAAATGTCAAATTACATGGTTACTTTTATTTTCTGTATGTACCTACTATTACCTCTTTTTTATGGTATAAAAAATCTTAATTTTTGTTTACAACAAAAGCAATGCTAAGCATAAAATATTTATTTATCACAATCATTGTAGAAAAAGATTTATGTAATGTATGTAAAAAATATGAACTAAAAATAGAGAAATACATCTTCCAAAGGATAAATGTTTTTTATTTGGATTACCTAACCTCCAACCTACTGGCCTTATGTACGTTCCGTTATAGTTTTACTTAATTTCATAACAAAAAATTATTTGGTGAAAACATCGAAATCTTTTAGGTGGTGGCTCATCTTTAAGGCTAAGCCCTAGGATGAATTCTAAACTCGTTAGTTTACTCCTACTAATATCTCTCATTAGCTGCAACCAACGGCCTTCCAAAGAATTTAGTCACCGGGATCTCCAATCGACATACCAATCACCCATCAATCAACAAGAATTAATAGAAGCAATAGTTGTAACTGTACAATTTGGGTATATGGCATTTGGCTAAAGACACACTGCAGGCACTAAAAAGCGATAGCAGCAGCAGTTCTAAAGCTCGATTAATAGTTAAAATAAAGATGCTCACAATAGATGACAAGTATTCTCATTGCGTCCGAATTTGTGGCTGACCACCTCCTCCCTTTTCGTTCCGTATTCCGAGACTAGTCGCCATTTCGTCCCTCTCTCATGAATCACTCGGCCGGATATGTCTCACTACACTACTCTCCCGTTTCCTGTTTCTTTTTCGTTTCATTAGAATACCGAATTATATGCCCAACAAGTCATAAGAATTTTCACTTCAATCTCTTGTTATGTCAGTCCGAATGTGGCCTATTAAGGAAGTAAAACAACATAAGCTTAAACAATCTTCGTCATTACCGATTTACTATGAGATATTATTTTTTCCTGAAGTTTGAATGAAGGACACCGTCAACATATCTTTCCACCTGCCTAATCAGACTCCTGCTCTGTATACTGTATACAGAGAGCACAAAAAAAATTCATACCTCTTGAAGCTAAGAATGCTTACTGGCCTAGCGTTGGGCGCCAATTCGTTCAAAACAATAGGGCTGCGTTGTTACGCCCAAGGAAATAACGCCCTAAAAAAATCTCCTACAATTTGTTGTTGCAAAATTGTTTGTCATTTTGGGTGTTATTTCCTTTCCAGTGTTCGTATTTATGACAAGCAGCAAGGCCCAAAATAATAAGTATCTACTTACTTACTTATCGGGCTCCCGACCCGTGTAGAGCCTCTGCCTGAGACACTGCAGATTGGTCTTTGAAACAGAGGTTCGGTATTCGTTGTGTTCTTGAACTTGGGGATTGGGACTAGAAGATCCTCTTTGCTGGAGCATTATTGTCCATACGCTTGAAGTGGCTGAGCCAATGCAGTCGACGTGTTTTGGCTTTTTGGACTACTATCCACACCTTGGTATAGCTCATAGAGTTCGGGGTTGTATCTTCTCCTCCATTTGCCCTCCTCGCACACAGGACCAAAAAAACCGCCGAAGCATTTTTCTTTCGAAGGAGCCCAGTATCAGGAAGGAAGAAAGACTTCTTGCTTATCGTTCAGCACTCAGCAGAACTGGCAGGATAAGTGTTTTGTAGAGCACACACTTCCTCCTTCGAGTTAGGAGTTTTGAACCCAATTGTTTTGCCAAACCAAAGTAGTAACGGTTTCCTAGGTAATTCTTCGCCGGATCTCCACAAGGGTGTCATTCGTGTACTGGGACTTCATGCCTTCATGACTTCGGAGGAATGCGTTTTTCAGCGTCACGCGACACAGCTGAATGAGTTTTGCTCGGATTCCAAATTCGGTCATCGCCATGTAGAGCTCCTGACGATGTATGGCTATCATACGCGACTTTGAAGTTGATAAATAGGTTGTGCCGCGCCGGAAGCCACACTGGTACGTGTCGATTAGTGTGTTGCAGAACGGATTAAGACGTTCACGCAGTACGTTGGAAAGGATCTTATATGCGGCATTAAGCAGGGATATGCATTGATAGTTTTTGCAAGACATAGGATCGCCTTTTTGTTGGGACTGATAGTCCAGTCATCTGGCATGTTTTCTTCCACCCATACTTGTTTGATGATTCGGTGCATGCTCCCTACCAAAACATCGCCACCGTATTTAAAATGATCCGCTAGTAAACTATCAGAGGTGCGGCTGTGTTCTTAAGTTTTAGCTAGGCCAACTTCTTCTATACTAGGTGGTGGAACTGGTTCTTCATTGACTGGAAGTGGGTTCCCTTCTTGGCCTATCTCTCTCTTTACATGATGCCCGTTAAGCAGCTGCTGCAAAAACTGCTTAAGCACCCAAGCGGGGGAGTTGCAGCGTACGTATTAAACTGCATACTCTTTTGTGCGTTATTTCCATTTTCTTTTTTTGGCGTTATGCATTGTTTTAGGTGCTATTTTCTTGGGCGTTATTGCCTAACGCTTGTAACGCAGTCCTTACCCAACTCATAAGCGAATTAATCTAACCTTCAAAGGGAACCGACATTATTGTGAATGCTACAAACTCCTACAAGCCCACTTAATTCCAAGTACACAAATCAATTCTACCACTGAAATCGGCTATAACAATGTCTTAACGGCCAGATCAGATATCAGATAAAGAAAACAATATATTTTTAATATAAACTATTCGTTTTTAATCAACTAAACTAATCACCATTTCGCGTTATTTTACAGAAGTAAGCAGGACCATAGTTCGCCGGTAAAAACGGAACAACCATTTGTCCATATTTCAACCCCTTGGGGTTTTCGAATTTATATATGTCGCTAAATAACTGCGTTAACAAACTCAAATCCTTTATAGTAACTGTAATGCCATGCTCTTTGAAAACGTTTTCCATTGCCATGTGCACCACTCCATCATTCTGAATAGGGCTGAGACTACATGTCGAATAGACTAAGGTACCACCGGGCTTTAGAAGCCGTATGCAATTGGTCAATATACCAGCTTGCAACTCAGGTATTCGCAAGCGTTCCTTCAAACGTGATGACTTAAATATATTATTGTCGCTTTCGTTAAGTGAATGCCGGTCCGTTGTGCAAGGAACATCGACTAAAATTTTGTCAAACATATTATACTCATCAATATTCCGGGCATCGCTCTTAGTTAGCACACAACGTTTTCCCTCCCATCGTTCTTCGAAATCAAACAGATACTCATGCATCACCTTGCGTATACGATTAACCCGATTTTCCTGCACGTCATTGCAGACAAGGATGTCCGGGCGCATTGTTTCCAGCATTAAGAGGGATTTTCCACCCGGTGCAGCACACGCATCAAGAACCCTATCTCCGTGCCTCACATCTAGGAAAAGTGGTGGTAATATGGAAGCCCCATCCATTAGATAGTGGGAGAGGGATCCAGTAAGACACTTGAAAGGCGCCTTAAACCTGGAACAGTTTCCCATTTCATACGTGTAGAGAAGAAGATTGTCGGGAAACGCCAGCTCCGTTTCCATCTCGATGTTAAGCGGGAAGTCTGTTGTGGTCTGATAGTATTTGAAATAATTGGACTCGGGTATCCAGTCCTCCATCCCTTTGATTTTGGACGCAGGAACGTAGTCGTAAAGGCCTCCGGAATCGTATTCGTTATCTATGATTCGACGAGAATCTAGCTCGGTATTTTTATTCATTGCTCCTTGGAGTGATTGATTTGAATCGGATGTATCTGTCCTTGTTGTATCATCTGAACTATGCGAAGTTGTTTCTGTTTTTGGCTGGCTCTTGGCTATTCCATTGGCATTAATGTCTTCCTGTTCGGTACTTTCGGGGTAAATTGATTGCTTTTCCAGATCTTCGCGTTTTTTTATAATCATCTCAAGGCGATCATCTAGTTTGTAGACTGTTTGATTAGGAATGGTTCCCGAATTTTCAGCCGTTTCGCGCCTTTCTCTGGCCAAGTTTAAGAGTGTTTTTATGTTGATGGCTCCTAGAAAAATGTAAATACTTAGTTTTATTTACTAGTTAACTTAATAAAAATAAACTTTTGACTACAAACAATTATTCAATACAGCTCTGTACCTATCAGTATATTAGGTCATAGTGGACCGAGTTCTTACCGTCCAATTCCAGCATACTACATGTCCTTTCGGTGTCACCAAAGTTATTCACCATTGCAATATATTTCTGATCAGAAAGTAGCGCCGCTCGCATATTGTTCCACCTGATTCCAAATACAGATCCATAGAAGTCGTCAAAGTTCTCTAGCACACGATCTGTAATGCTTTTTTTCTTTTGGATAACCGACTAAACGACAACTATTAGCGTTTGGATAATATTTTAACAGGTTTCATCTTACCCAATGATGTTTTCCGCCCTTCCATCGCCGTGGATTAAATAATATATTTCGAGTTTTTAACATTATATTTTTGTTATGTAGTTATTACCACGGCTGTCAAAAACATGCCAAAAAAAAACACATGCCGGCGAGACAGAAACTTTTTATAAAAAGAAGATGAATTCACGATTCAAAAATGACTTTTTCACAGATGCGATTACTCACGCATACACGCGCGGTGGGACTTTTTCACCAGCCTAATGTCGTTTTCGGTTGGTCATTCAGAACCGTCCGGAAGAACTCTTCGCGATTCTGAATTCAAACAGAATCAAATTTCTCTTCTTTTCAGTAGAAGAACTGTCAGTATTTTTTATTTTATTTATCACAGAACCAACTCTAGAATTTCCTGCACCACTGTTGACAGTCCGATAAAGTTTTGGCGTCTTAGACCGTATGTCAATTGGGCTAAATAAATTATCGTCGGATAATTTGTTTACACTATCGTGGTGGAAAACGAATTTTCATTTGTCAAAAAATTATCCTGCTCCGAGAGCAATATAATAAATTATCCAATAGGCTAATTTTTTGACGTTTCTTTTTGCTAAAATGTTGAAGAGGAAATAAAACACTGAATTTCAATTAATTAATAGCATTCAATTCTAGAATGCCTGTTTTGAGATTGGAGTTTGGTGAATTTATCTTTTCAACACTTTCATAAGTGTCAGAAAATTATACAAGAATAATTATGTAGCCCCTATTGACACCCGGCCTGCAATTCTGAACATCTAATGTCGTTTTCGGTTGGTCGTCCAGAACCGTCCGGAAGCAATCCGAACTCTTCTGAAAGCGTTCGATTGGCACTCAACTGACAGTTCTTCTACTCTGAAACGAAGAGAAATTTGCTTCTGGATTTAAATTTCTCCCGGATGGTTCTGGATCTGGTCTGGACGACCAACCGAAAACGACATAAAAGAGTACTCTATCAGAGACAGAGTATTAAAAGCACAAACCAGAGACAAACCACAAAACCACACCGAACGCACAATTTGCTTAACACGTCTCGATAACGGCCAATTTATTTGAATTATTTGAATTTTTTCAAAGTTACCACAGAATAACTGTAAATGTTACTATGTGCCAGTGTATGCGTGACCAAATTCACCCTCCGTTTACTTTAACATTGCACGCATACTTAACCACGCAGTAACTTTTTGAAACTGTCTCTATGAAACTCTCATTTTTGGCCGAAGCTGGTGGTCTATTCTCCATGGTTTGTGATTAAAAGTGTATGTAGGCTAAGCATCTATGATGAAATAGTCTTTAGTTAATTAAAACAAAAAAAAAACTATGGAAGAGGGTTTGTTGGCCGGCGTTTTGTTTATTAAAAAATCTAGCGTTGTTGTTATTTATATTAAATTTCAGATTCAAACAGCAGAAGTCTACTTGTGATAGTACTGGACACGAATCCATCTCTACGGATCTTGCGACAGAATCCTCAAAATCTTACACAACTAGTTGATTCGACCATTGCCTTCGGAAATGCTCATCTCATGCAGAAAACTTCAAACAAATTGGCGGTCCTCTCCTGCCATCACAATGCAAGGTATGCTTTTGTTTTAGAATAAAATATGTTTACCAATAGAAACTCATTAATCGTTTCAGTGAATACCTCTACCCTGTTCAAACACCTATGGAATTTCGTCAAGCCGATGGTCAGTACGAAGCTTTCACATTAGTGGAGAAGACAATAAAACAGAGACTTCATACAATCATGAACTCGGCTCCAAAAATCACTACGCTATGCGAATCAAAGCTCGCTGGATGCATGACCCTTGCTCTGTGTTTCATTAATAGCGTAAGTTCTCTAGCATTTGCATATTTTCTAGAACTGAATTATGATTATTGGCAGGCTCTACGCCAAAAAGAAGACAACATTAATATAAATTCTCGTATTCTAGTAATTACTGGAAGCAACGAGTGTGCTTCGCAATACCTAACATATATGAATGTTTTCTTTACGGCAAGGAAACTAAAAATTGCACTCGACGTTTGTGCCATTGACAAAACATTAAAACTATTCCAACAAGGTTGCGACATAACAGGCGGTCATTACTTGCGTTTGCCCCAAATAGATGGTATGTTGCAATATTTACTTTGGGTTTTCCTACCAGATCCGGCGACCAGAAAGAAACTAGTACTTCCGCCAGCTGAAAAGGTTGACTATCGTGCAGCGTGCTTCTGTCATAGGGAAGTGATTGATATTGGTTACGTGTGCTCAGCGTGTTTATCGAGTAAGTTCAGACTCATGCTTTTGCACTCAATTGGAAATCACAATATCACATATACCTCCGAAAATCAACTGCTATACTACTTTTCTCGGAATCTTCTGAGTTGTAAGATGTTTGATGTGTTTTCAATTGAGTTCCGTCTACATATTGATTCGTTAATATTTTTGTTATATAAAATATGTATTTTAATTTCAGTTTTCTGCAAATTCAGTCCGATATGCACAACTTGCCAGTACGTATGGATATTTATTAAAACATTGACTTTCTAATATGAACCATATTTTTTATTTCTTTCTAGTACTGTTTTCAAAACGCCTGGTCCTCTTGCCCTAAAAGCGAAGCGGAAAAAGAAATTCTAAATAAAGTTTTTTTTGTTTACTGTAGATATATTTTTCCATGGTGTTCATAAAATTTCATAAAATCTCACAGATAATAAATGTCGTTTGGTTTGACGGATTTTCTAAGTAGTGTTCTTGCAGTTACAGACAAACTCCGGTGATTTTATTTAGTGATTGAAATCTCGGGCAATTGTTATCCATACAATAAAATCTATCCAATGCTAGTACTTTTTATTTACTTTAAAGGTCTTTTCCTTTTATCGCACGTTTTAAGTATTGTCGCGGTGTTGTCTGCGTTTACTTTAAGACGAACCAATTTCGCCTGTTTTGTAATCGCCATAAAGGCCTCTATTACGGCTCACTTAGTGCTGTTGACGAACTATTTCAAGCATGCATCGGATTTCGGCAAGGAGACTTCATCAATCTCGTACTGGAGCATATAGCCGTGCGTGATATAAGCGGCTATTGAAGAACAGGCAAAATTCGTTGACATTGAAGAAAATGAGGACAAGACTGTACATGTACATGCTATCAACAAACAAACAAGCATCTGTCCAGCGCCTAGGACAAGGCGTCAATATTGATAGCAATAATTTCGAGGTACTTAAGGAGTTCACATACCTCGGAGTAAACATGAAGTCCACGAATGACACCCTAGTGGAGAAGAATTACCTAGGAAACCGATGCTAATCCGGTTTGGCACACAACTGGGTTCAAAACTCATAGCTCGACGGACGAAATGTGTGCTCTACAAAACCCTTATCTTGCCAGTTTTGCTTTATGGCGCCGAGTGCTGGACGATACTCTATACGCAAGAAGGAAGAAGTTTATACTGGGGGCTTATTCCCAAATGCGCGGCGGATCGCTTTTCATGGCGGATTGATATTTTTGTATTTCCAAAAGCTGTCAAAAGCGATAGCTATTCAGGTGACTGATTGCTGGCGGATTTATTGTCAGCAATCCTCACAATAGCTATCGCTTTTGAATGGATCGAATCGCTTTTGGAAATATAAAAATACCAATCAGCCATGAAAAGCGATCCGCCGCGCATTTGGGAATAAGCCCCCTGGGCTCTTTCGAGAGCGAGAGTAGAGGATTTTTGGTCCTGTGTGTCGGAAGGCAAATGGAGAAGACACAACCGCGAACTCTATGAGCTGTACCAAGATGTGGATGTAGTCTAAAAAGCCAAAAGGCGTCGACTACATTGCATCGTCCACATCGATACTAGAGCGCTTGGTCCGGACAAATGAAATGAGTGCCTCAGGCAGGGACTCTTCACAGGTCAGGAGCTCGATAAGTAAGGCCTAGGCTAGGCATCCATTAGCATATGAGGCGGTTTGACCGTGCGAATAGCCATGATTTTATACTACCGACATTATACTCTTTGTCATACATTTTTCATTGTTTTCTGTAGGGAGGGCTTGTTGTTTTATGCACCTTCAAGATATTTCAATTTTCTTGGAGTGTGAGACTCCTACTGACCAAACTCCTCCTCTCCCTTTGGTTTTTTCAACAGCCGTCCGGAACTACTATGCGTATTACTTCTAGCTCATATATTTCCTACTCTTTCATGAGGGTGTGCTCTGGTTTTCTTCTCTCTTCTTGGTTTTGAGCAGGGTTTCGATGAAGGATGATACTCGATTCCAACCATTTTCACCCTCGGTATAACCTATCTTTGATTTCATATGCCGTCTTTCCACAGTCCAGCTGATGCACGTGAAGAAAGATGAATAGCGCCATCTACCAATGAGTCTCGCTGAAAGGAAAAGTCATCGAAAGACATTGCAGAGCTATTACGCGATGGATGCGTATAATAATAATGAGGGACTTTAACCCGATCTAAATAAAACTCCCGAAGGGACTGACTTAATTTATTTTTGATTCGTTTTAAAAAATTGAGAAGATAAGTCCGCCGTTTGTCGGATTTTTGTACTTTTTTGATTGAAAGTATTACCTACTTTCTTGTTCTTAGCTAACTCTTATAAATCAAGAGGTTTTACCCGCCTTAATCTCCTGATTACATTGACAGTATTTAAAAGTTCTGTTATTTCTAAGTTAACATGGTTAAGAAGTCTACATCTGTGTCTTTGGGCACATTTTCAACCAGCGTTGCGTAGGTAGGTAGGTGCATTACCTATGTTCCGTAACTGGAGCCCTTAGGTCCATACTTTTAGAACTTGCTTTTATAGCAATAAGTTCCTGTAATTGGACAGGGAATCTGTGCATTCAGTAACGTCTCTGATCAGCCTGGCGGTCCATCTACCTCTTGTTTCAGTCTTTCACCTTAGTTGCCGTAAATTTTTGGTGAACTGTTCTCCTTCAGTGGTTGCTGCTTCAACTCCTACTTCCGCACTCTTCTCATGTACGAGCTTTCCCTCTGCGGCTAACAGGTCAATGGGTGTTACTCCTGCAACGAAGTGAGCGGCTGGTAAGAACTTGCGATGCGCAGGGCTCCGCGTCTCTGTTTTTTTTTTTTTGTTTAAGTACATCTGCCCATATTTCGCTTCCATACAGATGCTTTCTCTTGGTTCTCCAACGTTTGCAATAAGTCTGCTAAATGATGTAGTCACTCTTAAATCATGGTACACAACTGAATGTTGTATTAAATTTCCGACTATTCATTCTAATAGATCAAAACAGGGTACACGACTGTCTGACACATACTTACAAGATTATTGTTAAACATTTCGCCAATGAAGTCTGATCATTTTGTTTTCTAATAAAATCCACGTTTAATATTTATTTTGTAATGGATTTGTTTATTGCATATGCATACCATTTGTTTCCATATTTGATTTTTTTTTTAACCAAAAAAACAAAAACAAAAAAAATATGGTACGAATGTAAATATTTCATTAAAAACTTTATAGAGGTTTACAATAATAATAATATTATAAAAAAAATCTATTAAAAGATAATATAAACATGAATAAAATGAAAATAATACATTAACTCAATTCTGTTATTTACAAATAAGACTATTTTCTGTAAAACCGGAAGCGCACATGCCATCTTTTGTCGCCTCAATCAGCCAGCATTTTTTTTTTACGTTTGATAAGTGAAAATGGAAAATTTTATATTTATATAGTTTGTATATTTAGGCTTCAAGATTATTTTTTATTAATTATTTTAACGATCTAACTGCGAAAGTAGTTACTCTATATGTTCGACAAAAAATTGGATGTGCGTCCAATGTTCAAATTGTTATGTTACTGTGTATTTTTTTGTGTTTTAGGTAAACGATAATAGGTTCTCCACATGTTTTAAGGTTTGTGCTTGGATATCTGTACGAATAAATTTATTTAAAACAATCAAAAGTTGTCGTCTATGTATTGTTTTTTTATATTTTACAACCTACATAATAATATATTATATTTGCTTGGTAATTATTTATTTCAGTATTTCTATATAATGTATTCGCAGTTATTTAAAAAAAAAAGAACATTTAAATAGTGCAATAAATATAAATATTGTATTGTTGTAGGAGACAATATATAGTGTCTCTTGGTTACAAAACGTTCAACATTTTGATAATATTCAATACTTGGTTTGCGGTCTCTAATAAATTATTTTATAACACGGTTTATCAGATATATACCTCTCTATTCTGTTTCGATACTTAAGAAACCCTGTTTCAGGCGGATGTTTCATTGGGCTCTATCCAGCCTTCACTGTCGTCTTCGCTTTCTGATTCTTCGGATTCGGATAGTTCGATTGCTACTCGTCGTGCCAGGATTGATGCTACGTCATGCAATGCGGTATTTCGCTCGATTTCCTTCTGTTCGGACTTTTCGACCTTTCGCAATGTGATACCTGAGGAGTTTGTAATGTAGACGAATTTGGTTAAACGAGGTTTAGAAAAAGACTAATCGTATATTTCGCTGTAGAGAGAGTCGGGGGTTAGGTTAGGTTAGGGTGACAGGCCCTAACAAGTGCAGCCTCACTTAGGTGGGAACCCCCCATTGTGATACTACATGAACGACTGATCTCACAGCTTCCCTTTGAACCAACAGGAGCTAAGAAGAAAGCGTTGAAGGCAACTTATGCTTTTATTAACTTGTTCGCCGAGAAGTATTCTCCGAGATGTAGTTTTCTACGAGATCAGTGGGCTGGGCACGTGGAGGTGTAGAATAGCATCTTCCTCCTCCTCGTCCATGCAGCTACATTCGGGTGGTTAAAATGCTTTATTTCTGAGGAAACGAACAATTTGCTTGTGGCAAGGAAATGTTGCTGTCGTTGACTCCATTCTTGAGTTTGTGAGATGTAAAAAAAATAATCTGCTGCTGCTGGCAGCGGGCTTGTAAAAAATACATAAATTGCACTTCGGTAAGTAGTTATTGAGTGGTGGATTCTGACTTGAAGCCCAGAAACGAAATTCTTTCCTCAAACCCGTCATAAGGATATTTATTGTGGCAATGGTTTAAGAAAAGGCTTTTTGATTGCGGGCGTCCTAGATGATTCTTTTTGTCCAATGGAAAACGATATTGGACGTCAATTATGATCAGATTTTCATGAAACATTTGGATAAATTAACTGATTGAAAAAAATATTTCATTCCATTCCTAAAATGTTGGAACCACGGTCAAATTTACCATATAACGAGGTTGAACTACAGAAGTGGCAGTTCATCGGTCAAGTTGCTTTTATTTTTCGTCTACTAACTCATGCGTACACTTGAAATTTTATTGAATTACTACTTTGTCTTTTGTTCTGCTCAGATTTTGGCCAATCGTGGAGGAGTGTCCCGTGTCCCCACTTCAACCCAAAATGCATAAATCAACTGAACGTAGGTCGACTACGACCCCTACACCAGCGAAATGTTGTAAAAACTTTAAAAATTAAAAATATTCATGGACTCACCATCTCGAATAGCCTTCATTAAATCGTTCCTCGAGTCATGGTATTGGGGCAACAACTTCTTCGCACCAACCTTGTGGCCACCTCCCGATATAAGCACACCATTTACTGCAGCTATAGAGGTGGGAATATCCCCATTCGGAATTGGCTTCAAAACGTGATGTGATGTTTGATTCTGAATCTCCACTGGTGGTGGCGGAGGTGGTGGTGGTGGTGCTGGTTGGGATATTTTTGGCAAGTGCTACAAGGGAAAATCACATTTTATTTCTTTATTAAGCTGCGAAGGCGAATTTGTACAAACCTGATCTGGAATTGGTGGCGGTGGTGGAAGATCATTAAGCGAGTTCATTTGTTGCGACAAATTGCCACTGTTAAAGTTGTTGATGGTGTTACTCAGCTGAGCCATCACCAGAGCATTGGCGTCTTGTACACTGCTACTGGGCGCCAATTGGGGAGAGCTCACTCGCGAAGTGCTGTTAGTGCGGGCCAACAATTTAGCTGCAATATTGCCACCATTTAGCGTAGTCATAGAGGGGGATGTCAAACCATCGGGGATTGGTGGTGGTGGCGGTAATGCATCTCGGCTTGTCGACATGCTCCTGCCTCGTGTCGGAGTGTTGGCATTCGATGTGTTTGGTGTTCCAGCACCACTTCCATTTGATGGTGGTGCGGGTGGCGGCTGCGATGGGCGAGGTTTCGTTCGGGATGGAGTGCCGGCGGCATATAGTACCTCTGGTGACATTGAACCTTGATTAGTAGTTTGTCCATATAGAGTCTGTGAATTATAAGCACCTTCATCGTACTGCTGCTGTTGTTGTTGTGGCATTTGCATTTGATGCTGCTGCTGTTGATGCTGTGATGGGTGCATTCCATTGCCATTGCCACCCATAGCTGCTGACGAATGTGGTGACAGTGGACCATAGACATTGTCAACTGCGTCTGCCGGGTAGCTGCGTCGCAATTCAATTGAACTAGGCCGGGGTGGTCGTGCTTCGTACATGCCCATACCTTGAAAGATAATTAAAAAGAAAATACGCATTTTGCAGAAAAAAAAAAACAAGTGAACGAGCACATTAGTTGGATAGAAATAGATTAACATTTAAATGTTTTAAACACTCTTCTTACATTGACGAAAGGAATACATACATATATTGTCTGTCACAATACTTACTGCTATATCCTGATTCATCAGTTACTACGGAATTTGGTGTCCTATATATTACATTGTTTGGCATTAGCGTTTCTCCATGTCCGATAACTAGCTGTCGCTGTTTCTCTCTTGTATTATGTGGAATGCGCACTCGCTTCTTGTGACCCCTCACACCACCACCTCCTCCGCTTCCACTGCCGCCATCCTGGCGTGGTCTATGCATCTTCCTACCCTTATCATGCATTACGCGTTCGGTGTCCTTGAGCATTTCCTGCCGCCACAGTTCGAAGAAGTAATTCGGATCGGTGTAGAATTTAAGACCATCCTTGCCGTCATCTCTGTACACATTCAACTTGTCCAATGGCGGTGGCTTATCACACTGCGAATACGTCTCTAACATCGGAGTAGGCATGGTGTTGCGTGAAAATATTTGCTGATCAAACACCTTGGCCGATTTGAATGCCTTTTTGCGCTGAATATCGGTCAGTGGAACTTCTTCGACATTGCTATCCAGTTGAGTCACCTTGATGGCCAATCTATCGATTCGAGCTTGCAGCGAATTAGCTCGATCACCAATGTTGCCCACATCGCGTGCTAGCTCACCGAAGATGTCTTCAGCATGCTTGGACAGTGACGACAACTGACGAATAATGTTCGTCAAGGTGGTATTTGTTACTGTTTCGAGTTCAGTGGCTTGGAGTTCTTCCTGTTGGTACACAGAACGAGCCACATGAACCGGTTCAATAGAGCGTTTTGGAAGCGGCATGTTTTTGTTGTCTTTTTTTTTTTTGGCAGTTAAGAAATAGTTTTTAGAACATTATGTCCTTAGGACTCTTTTCAGAATGAAAAACAGAATCTGCAAAAAAAAGAGAAAGCATACAATTTAAATGAGATGTAAATATGAATTTATATCATGGGAATAATTGTTGCACAGTTACACATTTATGGGGAAACTTATTTTGTTAACTATCAGGCGATGAATAATCTGTGAATGAGCTATATGTCCCGATTCAATCCCAGATATCCTATACATTGTGTTCCCTGTAAAATAAAACATACGCAAGCCAAAACCGCGATGGTAATCCGCAATATACATAAGTCCTCAGTCATAATCCTCATCAGGTCCGATAATTAGAAATATCACAACGACTTGTGCTCTGATCACCTACCTCCCGCAGATAAGAATTATGACGCAATGAAGGAAAAGGCAATTAGAGACATTGCTAATTGTAGAAACGGTTCCGCTTAGGTCTAAGAGTCTGATTCCGCAAGTGCATTCTACTGTCCACAGCACACAAATATGTGTCTACAATATCTTCTTCCGATTTCGCGTGAAGCGTGAGGTTGAGTTTGTTTTACAAGACATACCTATTTGAATAAACGTATTTATTGAGCCTAACTTAAGAAGTCTTTAAGTTTAGTGCGGACTAATTCATTGACTTTTGGTTTTCGTATACGCTTATATGTATGGGGTATGTTCCTTTACTTTAAAATATAAAGAACTTTTACGAATTTTTACTCAACGTCGTTCCTTAACTCGAAAAATTCGTAAAATAAAGCGGCAAAATAGGTACTTTTGACTTGCAGCATTTAAGTCTTATAAATTTCTATGAAAATACACATATTCGCCAAGAAATCTACTAGACCGGATGGCATATTACATCTCAGAAGTTAAAGCCTTTGATCGAAATTGATCAATCATATAAGGAGCTAAGAAATCGACGACTCCTGTGCCAAGTGCTTGTTCAATGACTTGGGGCTCTAGTATATGTTGGTATATTTGGAGTTATTTCAAATGCTCCATTGCCATTTTGCCCAATTCTTCCTCATGCGAGAGGTGAATCCAATTTTCGCAGAGGTGGGAAAAAAACTCCGTACAGCTTTGAGAATACCAATATTTTTGCTATGCGAAAATTTTAGGCGGATTTGCTCGTATACGAGTTACGTTATGTGGAATTTGAAAGTTGAGAGTCCTGTCCGTTACTTGACAATTGACAGATGATTTGATATTTGTTGCATTTGCGTGCAATTACTATTCGCAGTTGTGCTTTGATTTCATCAAAAACAATTTCGATTAATTCCAAATCGCTTTCGTCGCTAGATGAAGCGAATTTTGTTAATAAATCTGTGGCCACAAACAAAAACAACTAAAGTCGAGTTTAGACGAAATTGAGTTTTTTATACCATTAGATTCAGCATGTCCAAATCTATTAGGGAAAACAACTTAACTTCAAAAAAACAAGTCTTAATAGAAAGGCATTTTTGTTTTATCACAAGTAATAACAGCTAAAGTTGAGTTTGGTTATTTTTCCACGACGGTTTTTGCCTTAAAGTGGTGTTAGGCCATAACAGCTGAAGTGGTTATTTTGCTTACCACGGTCGAAATAAGAATGATCAACAGATTATGAAACGTAAGACCGAAAGTGACTTAAATTACCGTTATTTACATATAAGTTTTAGGAAAATCAACTTTTCGCGGATATTTGCTTGGAGCCATTTGTATTTTCAGATTTTTCGTCGAATCTTAAAAGTTCTTTCCTAAAAAATTATCAAAATTGGCAATATCAAATATTTTAAATAATTTTTTTACCAACACATTCCAATACCATGCCATAACATAACAAAAATTGATTGAACATCAAAATGAATCGTGTCATTTTTCATTACTACAAAAGTGTTCCCTAACCTTTACGAAAATTTCTCCCTCTGAGAGAGAATTTATCCTCACTATCGCCATTTTCGGTCTTTTCCAATTTTACTACAAATACTCATCCCTCTTGTCGTTGTCGTTTAGGACTCTAAAAAAAAAACGACACGACTACTTTTGTCGCGGCGACGATCGACAAATGGAGTCTGAAATGTCAAAAAATGTGGATTGCATTTTTCGACGTTTTGTGACGACGTTTGTCGTGGAAATGATACATTTCTGTCGCCGACTATTTTGCGGACGACTGTTTGATAATGTGTTAATTAACTAAAAGACAATTATAGTTATTTTGCAGAATGGAGATAACAAATAAAAGACAATTCCTACATTTAGTGAAAGAAATGCAAAATCATTCACGAAGGCTTAGCAAAAGTGATATTAATCGGCAATGGGATGACATAGCCTTATCTCTGAATTGTTTTGGACCACCATCGACTTCGATAGTCTAAAATAAATTTTAAATCTGAAATTAATTATTGTAATTAAAACAGTTTGCAATTTAAATTATTTCTACCACTCACTTAACGTCGAGCAAATCCAATGTCTTGGATTTGGTTCGAATTTCCTTCCTTAACTTTAACTTTCCTTTTTTCTGGGTTTCTTCTTCGTCATTGCTTTCAAAAAACATGTCAACACTATTCATTTTTAATTTGTTTGATTAAATAATTAACCAACTCACAAAAAAAAAAAACACCAGACCAAATATAAATTCGTCGACTGAAATGTCAAACCACATGTGTTATAGTTTCTGGATTTTATGTGGAATGTGAGAGTTCGGAGAGTCGAGTCGTTTCAGTTACGCAATACATACCAAATTTGAAACGACTTGACACGACAAATGTCGCCGGTCGTTTACGAAAGACGACGACGACGACGACAATAGGGGTGACTATCTACCTAGCGTAACGACCACAATTATTGGCACCCCCAAGTTTTTACCCAACTATTGGCACCCATCATTCAGCGATTTTCTCAATAACCCTTTGTTCGAATAAGTCATTTAATTTTTATTTTGAATTTGTGCATTTTTCTCATATTTCTGTGTCTTTAGTTTGGATACATTCCTTTCGAGTTCTGTTTTATAAGTGAAAGTAAAAACACGTGCGACAAAAAAAAAAAAAAAAAAAAAAAATTGCATTGTTTTGGTTAAGGACCTATAATGTTGAAAAATTAGTTTCACTACTTCTCTTTATACCTTTTCTTTCTTTTTATTTACTATAAGAATGCATTAAATAAGTCATTTGTAAATATATTTTGTTAAAAGAGTATTGTTTTATTTATTGTTTTATTAATAATTGGGTCTAACAAAAACTGGGGTTCAATTATTGGCAGGGGGCGCCAATAATTACACCCTATGTAGCTACAATTATTGGCACTGCGAATTGTTGTACTTTTGTGAGTGCCAATAGTTGTATCATGCAACCGTTATTCATTGGTTTTTGTTATTAAAATGGTTTTCTGCACCAATTTTATGTCAAAACTAGTTGGATCAGATATGTGCGGTATAAAATGCTCAGGCGCCCTAAGAGAATATAGAATAGTGTTTAAAAGCACTTATGTCGTTTTCGCTTGGTCGTCCAGAACCGTCCGGAAGCAATCCGAACGCTTCTGAAAGCGTTCGATTGGCACCCAACTAAAAGTTCTTCTACTGAAAAGAAGAGAAATTTGCTTCTGGATTTGAATTCAGAATCGCGGAGAGTTCTTCCGGACGGTTCTGGAGGACCAACCGAAAACGACATTAGTTAGCCTTTTATGTTCCACTTTTGTAAGGTTTGTTCAGAGCGAAAAGATTTAACATCTTATATCATTGACATATTATACATAGACTGCTAGCAGCCAATTTTTCGTTGAAGCAAAAATAAGCACTAGCTCTTTTGGTTCACGGCGGAGAGATACTGCCATCTGTTAAAGAACGTTTGAAATAATTTGAATAAGCCGTTATTTTTGCGCAGTTGCAATGTTTCTACAATGGATGGCACTGTGTTCTATGTATGTACTCATCGCTCAGTTGGCGCAAGTGGTAGTCACTTGGTCAGTTGACAAAAAATCGAAGTGCAGGTTCACTTCCTGACACGGGAAAGCAGAAATGGCTGTCAGAATTCAAACTATCAAACAATCACTTAAAAGGAGTCTGGTGATGAATTAGTGGTGTAGTTCGAAATAGCTATCATTCCTACCAAAGTGACTGTGTCTGTGAGTTGTTCTTAATGTAATTATTCTCTCCAACAATAATTAATAGACTAAAATTAGGGTAATTCGATATTTCAATGGTATGTACATAATATGTATTACCATTTAAAATTGAATACAAAGTTCGTCACTTCAATGGCACATCATTTATATCTTACTAGCTGTACCCGCCCGGCTTTGCCCGTGCACAGGAATTGTATTTCTTAGGTCTTAAAAAATAATGTTCTTTCGTAAAATGCGAGCTATAAGAATAAATAGATTTGCTGGCATTTTCTTTCTGCCTAAACCTGAAATACAGGAATACGAACAAAACAAAAAAAGAATCATGAAAGTCGGCCCAGCGGTTCTCGAGATACATTATCGAGTTTCAACCCATAGAAGTTGTTTTTTGTATAGGAGGTATAGATACGATTGTGAATGTTTTTTTTTTATGGGAGGTGCCACGCCCCTTTGTCCAATTTTGACCAAACTTCACAGGACCACTCCAGGGACAATAACTAAGATCTTCTAAAAGTTTGAGCTCAATCGATTTGGTGATTTTCGAGATATACGATTTTGAATGTTTTTTTTTTGTATGGGCGGTGCCACGCCCCTTTGTCCAATTTTGACCAAACTTCACAGAAATCATGTATAGACCAATACCAAAGATGTGTGAAAGTTTGGTCAAAATCGGTAAATGCGTTAAGGCGTGAATCGACGACAAACATTTTAATGCTCAATTTTTATAGATACAGTAAAACCCCTTTAATTCGGAAAACTCGTTTATTCGGAAAAAAATTCTTGAGAGTTGGTTTTCAATTTTTTTATGTAAAAATGAAATTAAACTAGAAAAAATTAAATAACGCAATGATTGAACATAGCAAATGGATCTCAAATATGTAGAAGTCGGAACAAATCATCCAAATGTCTATTGGAGGAGTCCCTCCAAAATATTTATAATAAATTTTATGTATTATTTCCAATCTTTTGTGTTATTAAACTAATTTTTGGTTTAATGTGCTTGCATTTTTTCATCAATAGGAACGCGTTTGTGTGCATAAAACAAATCTCTCATTAATTCGGAAAATTCGTTTATTCGGAAAGAGCTTCCCCCAACCATTCCGAATTAACGAGGTTTTACTGTATAGATAGAATATTGAATAAAATCTTCCAATGCTTAAGAAGTAAATTGAAAAGGAAAACAAAAATACATACTTATTCAATCAGTTACCAGAATAAGCGAAAATACGCTGAGATAAATATTTACTAAAATTCAGAAAACCCATGGCAGTTCAGATAAAAAGGGGTTTCTTTATCTGTATACGAATTGTCCAGTGATAAAGCAATAGCTGCTGTTTAGCTTAAAGAAATATGCAAGGCACTAACATTTTTGGATTTTGTTATCTCACAAATAAAAATACAATACTTTGAAGTTTCAAAACCATAAGGGGAGTCAGAGTTGGTATGTAATGTCGACTTCCTGCCAAAGTGTGAAAACACTTTTTGGTTCGTAGGTGTTTTTCTTTTTTATTGGTTTGGTTGGGTGTTGTAGAAAGGGTAACTAAATTATATCATACACATAAATAAAGTGCTTGCTTTACCTTCATGTGCTAAACATCCGGTGGTCTGCTCAATCCGTTATTGACTTGCTAAAAATACAAGTATCAGTTTTGAACTTGTCGAAAACAGCAAGCTTATAATAATCAATTGCAAATGACTGTCTGCACAAACCTCATGACCCCGGATAAATTAAGTGATTAAAATTAAACACTAATTCAAATTACATACATATATATTTGGAACTGGGGTCAGAGTTTTCAAACCTGGTAAATGATGTCGTCTGAATAATGATGTCCCTGGCCGAAGTTTGAGTCAAAAACTGTTACGGAAGTACATATATTTACAGATGGTTGAAAGGGGGTCTTTTCAACGTAAGTGAATATGCATATCAAAAATCTTCATCAAACAGTCTTCCAAGCACGAAGTTCGGTCAATTAGGGAGTCGTGTATCCCTAAACAAAAATGGGTATGTTCGTCAACAGTCGATTACGCCTCTCGATTCAACCACGACTATGTTCTTGCTCATGGAAGACTGCAGCGAAACATTGGCATGTACTAACCATCGGTTCAAGATCACTTTTGACGAATTGCGTCATTCCGGATTTGGCCAGCTAACAACGAAGCTAGTGGTCGCTAGAATTATGACATAATACGTTGTTAGCGCAGACCACAGCCTGCTATATAAAGGAGGTTATCACAACAATCGCTGGTACCTAGGGGTTGATCGAGTATGTATGACAGCTTGACAATACATATACTACGGTGATTGTTGTGCTGTGAGTCCCCTTTTGACCATTAAAAGTTTCATTTGTTCTTTGAAACCCTTCTGAATCAAATAACCTTTCCTTCTTCTCCACGTTTGTTGGTAAATCCTAGACATTGGATAAATATCGTCGTGAAAAGATTAAATAATACAATTTTATTCCAAATTTCTACATATAATCTAGCCTTTTAGGTACACTTTGGTGTTTATGTATTGTTTGCATACTGGAAGGTACCAACTATTTCAACAACGGGGAATTCTGAATATAGTTTTAAAGGTCATACCTATAATTGAACCACTTTATAGTTTTAAAATCCTTCTGAATGGTCTACAATTACATTAACTTTGCACTAAGAAGGGTAATACAACCGGCCGATCGACCTGTAGCCCACATTACAATCTACAAGGTGCTTTTGCCACCCTAAAAATTCACCCACCACCAACAACGCCGATAAGCTTGACACAACACTATTTGCATTGTGCACACCTATATTTGCGCACACATGAGTGATCATTCTGCAGTAGGGGGATTCAACAGACGTTAGTATCTATTAAAGATGATTAGATTTTACCTACTGGTTCGCAACTGTGAATTATTTTGTGCCTCAAATGGTATATCTCTTTCTAATGTTTAGTTTTACGTAGGTACCTTATTGTACCAACAATCCAATAAAAACGTTTAATCAATTTAACAAATCGTTTATTTTACTTTTACTAGTTATTACCCATTAGGCTATGTACATAATTTATACGTCTATGTGTATATAAAATTTGCCAAGTGGTTGCTGCGCATTCAAAGTGACTGCAGGCAGATTTTTCAACTCGTTTCACATAAAATTTCATTTTGGAAAAGTTAAATTGTTGCGAATTTGCCACACCCTTCTCCAAATAATTGTAGCCTTTCTGCAACACTATTACGTATTCCACAAACAAAATTGCAATCCAAATCTTCATCTACAATCGCATATTTCGTGATTCACTTTTCTTCATAAAATTACCTACTTGACTTTGCTTACTTGTTTATTAATTTACATTTTTTGTTGTTTCTTTTGATAATACCGCTAGTTCAACGTGTAATGTATTATAATTTACATATCTAATACAAAGATCCAACTGGTAATTGTATATAATACACTTACTCTGTATAGTTTAAAGATGCAGTCATCCAAATTTGAGAAACTTTTTGGATAAAAAAATGTTTAAGCAACAAACACTATTACTAATATTTAAGTTCACACTTTCTTAGTCTTAATATATGCGTATGTGAATGTATATAATAAAAAAAAGAAGAAAACTCGCGATTTTTCGTGATTTTATTTTGCTTTGAAGGCTTTTTTTTCTCTCCAACACGTACTTCTATTATCGATTGAATTTCTTCACACAAATAATTCCTAGCGGACACTTTTTCTCTATTAATTTGTTTAACAAGAGAATATTTATGCAAAACGTATATATACGTACTACTTGAGCAGATTTAAATTGATTAATATAATAATAATGCGAATAACAAATTGCTTTTTAATGTTCCACAGATGAAAATTATGTGAAAGAGGTGATGCAGCTTCTATGAAGGGTGCGGACAATTAGATTATTTTGTCTCCCCTACATAGTAGACAATTTAGAAATATATTTTTTTTACTACACCAGAGGGGAATATTGGATATAAAAAGTTTAGTTTATCGCGGTTACATTAGATATTAACAAAATTTCTACGTTGAAAATTTCCAATTGGCTGCTTATTTCTGCTGATGCTGAGTCGGAAACAAAAAAAAATTGTAAAAAAACTGTCACCTTTTCCAGATAAATTAGGTTTTTCAACACATCCACGCACAATGTTGGAAATGTCAAAGACGTCTCCACTTTTTCATGACCCCACACGACTGACTGCGTTCAGCGCGAAGCTAGCAACAAATGTTGGCCGTGGGATGATATCTTCCTAAGCTGAATGCAGTAGGTACCTGAGTTTGAAAAATGCCCACAAACGTTTTACCATGTTATACCCAATTCACATCGCCAATCAAAACTGAGTTTTCGACAAAAGGTTTACAAAAACTCGTCGATGCATCCATACCGAACACCATCAAGGTTTTGTTTGACGTTTCAATTTGATGTGAAACTACCTTCGAAATGTTTGTGTCGATTAGAATTTTATTTTCGTCACTAAATTCCGCTTGATATTCCTTAAAAGTTGAAAGCATTTTCGGCTCTGGTGTGAATAGGGTATTATCCTCAGATAATTGTCTGACAAGCAGCTGTCAACAAATTGTTTCTTTTGCTTGGGCTTTCCTAGAGTGTTTAATAAATAGAGGAAATGAAATACCTACCTACAAATTTGAATTGATTAAAAAAATAAATAAATAGTTGGCGCAAGAGGTCCATTAGGCACCATATTCCTAGCTTCCCACAACCATTCGTTTGTGTGAGTTTTTATTTTTCAGGCGAATAAAAGGGACATACAATTTTATGCCGAGTCCGAATGTCTAAATTGAGAAGCTTTTCATTTGAATTGATTAAGACAGTAATTTTGAAAAATCGTTATATGCTATGCTCACACCAACGTAATTTAGCAAACTCCACTTGATTTAGCTAAATCATTTTATAAATGACATGATTTATCATACATTTTCATGTTTAATAATTTCGAGTTTTATTGTTAATGATTTCCATATTCGCAAAATAAAAATGATGTTGATTGTTGATAAGCGAATGAATTCAGAATGACTAAACGCGATTTGGTCGGAAATTTGAAATTAGGGAAAATATTGAATTTGTTTTTTCATTGGGATTTTTGTATGAACTCGAGGCTTATGGCCTCACCCTCAGGCCTCAGCTCACTGTTCGTATCATGGAATTGAGTAATTCTTTTTTTCTTTTTTTTTTTTGCAAATGTCGTTTGACAGCTGATGCAAAGGTATGGTTTTTCTTTTGCGATCTGTCGGTTTTTGTTTTAAAATCGCACTTTCCTCAAATTTCTTTTCACATATTTTGCACAGAAATTAGGCGGGATTTCGGTCATCGTTTCCGAAATTAATGCCCCTGTTGTGTAAGACAACAACTGCAACTACAGTTGAGTTGTCTATTGGTTGTAATTCAAAATTCGGTATTGTCATACACAACCTTGATAGAAAAGTTGCCTGTCAATACACAGCAAAGATGGCGGTGATTGTCTATGAGCTGTTATTGTTAGTTAGTTTGGTTGTGTGAAAGTTGAGTTGAATTGAAGACAATTCAACTAAGTCCGCAGTGCCGCAGTATCCTGCTCGCTTACAAAGATACAATTTAATGAGAAAGTGCTTGGGCTTTTGCTTAACCTGTAGCGTTGCTAGGCAATACATAAAGTCGCATAAATGATCATTCACATGATAGCAAACGAACAAATTGTTGAAATACAAACAAACCCATTTTGATGCATTTAAAAACAGAAAATTGCACATTTTATTACTCCAAGACTAGGAAACTTAATTATCCCATCAAAATAAACAATTGTTTATAAGTTTAAATAACAAAATTTCTAATTCAAAACTTTTTAAATAACAAAATTTCTATTCGAAACTTAGTTTATTCGCAATCCACAACATTAAATCGCGTTCCACAAACTAGTGAATAAAAAATTCGCTCGGCCTTAACCTCAAATGAGAAATGCCTGGTAGAAACTGAAATTCGCAAACTGCCGCGAAAATGAAAAGTGTTAATGTGAACGGACTGTCAAAACTTGCGAATATTCGTTCGTTCGTAGGTAGTTGACCGCTCTCATGTGAATGGTCCTTAACTCCACACATGTTCCAAAACTACAAACTACAGAGACCCTTCAACTGTTTTCTAGCGAATAAAGAAACACATGCCACTGTGAAGCAAATAAACCAAATAAACTTATTGATCATTGGGTATCAGAATTTAATCTAGCGAAGCCAAATTTCTACCACCTTTGTCTAAATATCAAAAGTGAGTCGGGATGAAATGCAGCATTTTAACAAAATATGAGATTTTAACAAAACACAATTCACAATAAAAACGAAATTTGTAGGTACTTAACGTAGGTACTTACCAACCACACTGTATTCACTTATCTACATAGGTACCATCCACAAGCAAAACAATATCCACTCTTCAAACCTCTCTCTGGTTTCCGCGACTATTAACTCATAGGTGTCGCGGTTGTGCAAAATGCAGTGTTAAATTGGAAATGTACCAGTAGGTGGTACTAGTAAACACGCAAAACGATTACTTAATTTAAAAAGGATATCCGTTGCGAGTATGTGTTTAAATAAAACAAATTGAGTTGAAAATGAAATGGAGATTGGAAATTTGTTCAAAAGTGCACACGCGGTTTAAATTGATCCACTAGGCAAATTAAAAATACAAAAAAACTCAATATTCGATTCTGGTTTATGTGTAGTAAAATTAACGTTATACATTTTGACTGTTCCACGGATTGCCTCTGTCCTATAAATCGAATATGTTTCCATCCTATCTTAAGTAAACAAATTGTCAACACCAATTGTTAGCTGTTAAGTTAACAATTACCCAACAATAACAACAAACATTGTCATTGTGTGAATTCTAACTTACGCTAGTATTTGGGACAAGTTATTTAATTCAATACAAAATTGATAAGATAACTGGTGGCCAGCACTAGCGAATTCCTGATAAACTATATTACGTCTTATTCTTTATCGAAAAGATAAGAAAAAAGATAATAATTCTTAAGCTTTTCTATCAAACTATAGTCGCTATTATTCGAAGCTATTTTATTTAGTTGTGAAAAACTGACATTATTCATGTGAAAATTGTGCCATGTCTTATAAAACAAATTTAATATGAGAGTGCATTTAATTTTAGTGCTCCTTGCATTGGCAACAACTGTGCTGTCCGAAGTGAATGGTTTGAATAGAAAACTATATGAAATATAGATAGTGTCTTTATGGATTTTCCATTTGTGTATTTTTCAGAAAAGCAATGTCGATTTCAGGACACATGTGAGCGCTGCCTCAGCTCAAATTATAAGTGTTCTTGGTGTACAGATAAGGTTGTTAAGAAGCTTTCATTCAGAAAAAACTTTGTTGATTTTAGCATCGAATCGTATCATCACTGAAGTCTTATTTTTATCTTCGCAGACATACGAAATACGTTACAGGTGTTTGACACGAGATGAGCTGATAATGTTGGGCTGCGCGCCTCAACATATCTGGGCAAATGAACAGAATAAATCGATTGTAAATGACGATAAACTGCGGGACTATCAGGATGAGAATGTTCGTGCAACTCAAGTGAACCCTAAAAAGATCTACTTGAAATTGGTTAAATGTAAGTGGCTTTGATTTTTTTTTATTGTTTTGATCTGGTGGTGACTAATGAACTCGCGATTATATGTCTATCGTCGATTTCGTTTTATATAGCTCGTAGGTATTTGTTCGTCATGGTCATTGAATCTACTCCCCCAGTTGTGCCACACCTAATTATAATAACGGTTTAAATAGACAAATCTTGTTTCATTTTAAAATTTATGTGACGTTAGCTGATATGTAGATGTAGTAAATAATACCTACATGACGTTTTAGTTTGGTACAAAGTATACTTAAGATACATAGTAACAATAATTTTATTAACATGTGTAGATATTATGTAGGTAGTCATAACAATTCAGTAAACAATTTTAGGAGAAACAACTTACTTGTACTAGAAATAGACAGTAAAGAATAGACATCACAAACGTGGCAATTAGATTAAGAGGGAAAGGAAACAGTGGAGAGGGCAACCGACTGGTCACGTCCGCATCCTTCTACAGACAATACCCTTGCCCATTACCGATTACTTACCTACGGAAATCAACCTCGAAAAGGCTTCACCCATGAAATATCTACCAGACAGGAACGTATGGGATACACAAAATGTCCTACACGACAAATCACTGTCAATATTCACAGACGATTCCAATAAGACACTGAAGGGAGTTGGCGCCGGGGTCTTTTCAGAAGAACTGAATCTGGGCCTCTCCTTCTGTATTCCGAAACACTGCAGTGTCTTCCATCCAAGCCGAAATGGGAGCTATTCGTCAAGCTACAGTGTGGCTATCAATTAACTCGGTATCACAAAGGGATGTCGTCACGTCATATACACTGATAGGCAAGCTGCAATCAAATCCCCAATATCCAGCGAAATAAGATTTAAGGCGGTCGGTGGAAGATAGTCGCGTATTTCTTAACGAGAAAGCTCACCATTTGCTGGGTTCCTGATGGTCACTGTCGCATCCAAGGAAACCGTGCAGCAGACGAACTAGCAAGGCTAGGCTCCTCTCGCGTGGATAGTAAAAGTCTGGACAAGTTGTAGGCGCCACGTTCCTACGCTAAACAAATAATTGACGCGGACGCGGAAGTTTCAGATGGAAACATCTAGAATACTGTGATACTGCTAGGCTTACCTGGCCAGCTCTTGATACAAAAAATATCCAAGGAGCTTCTTCGAAAGATCAGTATTTCGAAAGTCGCTATAGTGTCGTCTTCGGACACCGTTGACCGAACATTGTTTCCAGCCTCATTTTCGAAGAAAAATGGTCCAATGATGCCACCACTCCACAATCCGCACCAAACTATCACTCTCTCTGGATGCATTGGCACCGTACGACGACGGGACTATGATTGGTTTCCACTAGAATACCAGTCTTACCAACTTTTTGCACAAACTTGCGCAGGTACAGCAGGAGCGGTGGGTGCTTCATTTCGGCCAAATCTTCTTATAAGTTTTCAATATCTCTCAACGTTGTTCAAGCGTAAAGCGACTCATTTCGTTCCGCGGAGGTATGTTACTGACATTCGGTCAAGATTTCGGGCAGGAAACAGCCGTCAGTGTCAAAATAACCTATGAATTAAAAAAAAAACACTATGGCCCACCATGTGTGCTAATAAAGATTTAATTTGTCCAAAGAAAAGCATAACAAGTAAAAGTGTTATCATCGGCCTGGCCGATGCTTTGATACCCTCCACTGCATAAAAGTCATGAAAAATGTTTGCCATGCAAGTTAGTATATGTGTCTAATATTAGTTTTGTATGTGACCTAGCAGAACTACTTGACCGACATAGACAAATTTCAATACCAACCTGACGACGGTTAAAAAAGTCCCCTCACAAAATTTCGTTCACCTAAGTCGATTCGTTTGGACGCTAAGGTGTTTTCAGAAGACAGAGAGATACATGGGTCCAATATTGGCTTTGTATGGGAGGTAACAGAACTACTTGACCGACATGGATCATGTTTAATACCAACCTGACAACCGTAAAAGTAAGACCTGTCACACAATTTCAGTTGCTTAGGTAGATTCGTTTGGACGCTATCGTGATTTCAACAGGCGGAGAGACACATGGGTCTACTAATGGTTTTGTATGGGAGGTACCAGAACTACTTGACCGACATAGCCCATTTTCAATACCAACCTGACGACGGTAGAAAGAAGTCCTCTCACAAAATTTCATTCACCTAGATCAATTCGTTTGGACGCTATCGTGCTTTCAACAGACAGACAGACAGACAGACGGACAGACAGACAGACAGACAGACAGACAGACAGACGGACATGGCTAAATCGATTCAGAATGTGATCCTGATTCAGAATATATATACTTTATAGGGTCTCCGGTGAATCCTTCTTGGCGTTACAAACGTAATGGCAAAGTGAATATACCTTCCTGTGGAGGGTATAAAAAGAAGAGGATCAAGAACTAAATCTTGGAGAACCCCTGATGTTCATATTTCACTGAATTCCAAAAAATATGATCTTCTATACAATACTCAGCCAGTCGGGAACGTAAAAGTGAAGTATATGAAAGGAAGTATAATTTTGACAGATGAAGGGTTAATACCATCTACATCAAAAGTAATAGCAGTGCAATTTGTAAACTTAACACCACAAATCATTAAGAGCTAGACCGCCGACTTCCCGTGCACCTACCCGATTCACTCCTCCTCCTTTGATTTTGTACAGCAGCAATACATGAAAAATCCTGGGCCCGCCGGCAGCTTGTAGGCAAAGTCCGTTATGTGGGAGGAGTCGACGTTCTATTCTTACTGGTTTGTGCTTAACACTCTGCACAATGTTCCGAAAGCTGACAGCTGTATACAGAGCTGACTTCTAAGATTTTGAAAAAGTCGCAAAAAAAGGGGATTTGCGTACAAAAAGGGGCAATACTAATCTGCCCACAAATGGCACAAAGAAAAACGCAAAACGAGTGAGTTCACTAAAGTTAAGTGGCGTACGCATATTTTCATCTCGTTCTATCTTATTGTTGCTTTGAACGTGGTTATAGCTAAATTTTTAATGCCCAAACTTATGACAATAGGACGTAAATAGCTGATAGCTGATACCTCTGGCTGATAGAAAAAGGGCGCATTCAGATCCCAATTAATTGTGAAGTAGTTTCATAAAGTATTTATTATGTCACATTTCGTATTTCCTACAAAAATGTGTGTTTTTTTTTTTCAAAATGGGAAGATCTATCAACGAAATACAGAAAAGGGGCAAATATGGACAATTTTGGAAAAGTAGTCTCATTGGGGATAGAAGGAAAAAAAGGGGAAAAATGCAACTTTAGTCGCATAAAGTCAGCCCTGGCTGTATACCTCAATTATGATGGCTTGAAAAATTGTTTTCTAAAAGATTATTTTGTTTTCGTTTGAAAGCAATTAATTCCATTTTTATTCATTCATTTTATTCATTTTCAATGGTCCGCTTGTCCATTAAGTGGGTCGCGGGTGTATATTGCTCAAGTGGACCCTCCATAGCTCTCGATCCTCCGCCATCGACTCCAAATCATCCAGGGCAATCCCCATGCGGGTAGAGGAGAGATTATGAATCTGATCTAACCATCTCATCCTGGGTCTATCTAGGGGACGCCTGCCCGATGGTACGGATTCCATAGCACGTGTCGTGGGATCCTGGTCGGGGACATACGTTAAATATGACCAAACCACCGAAGCATGGACCGCTCCGTCCGGAGAAGTAGCTGCTCGACATTGAGTTCCTCACGTATTCTAGTATTTCTAATGCGATCTCTACGGGTCACACCAGCAATACAACGGAGAAATCTCATTTCGGCAGCTTGTATTCGCGATCTTATTCTTTCGGTCATTACCCAAACCTCATGACCATAGGTAAGAGTTGGAACAAACACCGAATTAAAGACTGACAACTTAGCTTTGACACCAAGTTCAGTCCTCCTGATAACAGAATGACCAAGCTGTCTCAAAATCGATCCAGCCTGACCAATCCTACAGGAAAACTCGGCATTGCTCCTTCCATCACTCGTGAATAAGACCCCGAGATACTTAAACTTCTCCACCTGTTTCAATGGGACTCCACTAACATGCAGAGTGCATTGAACAGGCGTTCTAGAGACGACCATCGCTTCAGATTTGTTCACATTTACTTTCATCTCAGCTTCAACACAAACGGCTACAAACCGATCGAGGGCGCGCTGAAGTTCAGTCTGAGAGGACCCAAGGATGACCAAGTCATCAGCAAAGAGCAAATGACTTATGCTCAGATCTCCCCATTCGAAACGTTCCTCGCCAAGACTGCGCTGTAACATCCAGTCCATATAAGTAATGAAAAGGAGAGGCGACAAGACGCACCCCTGGCGAAGTCCAACGCCCACGGTGAAAGGTATTGATTTAACGCCGTTTACCCGAACACAGCTTTTACAGTTTGTGTAAAGAGATTGAATGGCTCTCAAGAGAGAACCATCAATTCCATACTCCTGTAATACACTCCAGAGTTTCCCTCGAGGGACTCGGTCGTATGCTTTCTCCAAATCTACAAAGCAGGCGTAAACAGGTGTAGCATACTCCCAAGCCTTCTCAAGTACCATTCTGAGAGTGAATAACTGGTCGGTTGTGCTTCTCCCGGGACGAAAGCCGCACTGCTCATCTCCTAATCGTGCCTCGACCACAGCTCTGCAACGCGTTTCCAGCACCTTGGCAAAGACTTTTCCGGGGAGACTTAAAAGTGATATACCCCTGTAATTGGAGCAATCCCTTTTATCCCCTTTCTTGAAAAGGGGCACAATCACCCCAATCTGCCAATCGCTGGGTGTTTCGCCGCATTCCCAGGCCACTTTAATGACACGAGAGAGCCATTTGACTCCCTCTTTACCTAAGGCCTTTAGCATTTCTGGCCGGATTTCATCCACTCCGGCAGATTTGCCAGCTTTTAGCGATTTGATCGCAAAAGTGAATTCCTCTACCGTGGGACTATTTTCCTCCCTGCTTAAGGCGATGGATGTATCATCCTCAATGCCCTGGATTGGATTGAGCAATTCGGAAAAGTGCTCGCTCCATCTGCGCAAGATGTCCTCCTCATTAGAAAGAAGTGTACCATCTTTGGATTTGACTCCTTCGATAATGTAACACTTCCTTCCTCTAAGACGGCGGATGGTCTGCCAGAACACCTTGCTTGCAGATTTGTGATCTCGGTCCAATTTTTCGCCGAACTCCTTCCAAGGAATTCCATTTTTATGCCAATATTTATTTCGTTTTTAAAATATCTCAATCAACTTTCTCTCAAATGCAATTTCCAGCTCAAACACAACAAATAAAACTGACATATCGGCCAGCTCGAAACAATCCTCTCGATCTTTACTATCTTATGGACTTGACATGGACAATGCGCGACGATAGGAAAACCCTTGTTAAGATGGGCGCGCAGCTCTCTGAAGCACTACGAAACCTCACGGCCAATTATCGTATTGGCTTTGGAAGTTTTGCCGATAAGCCCGCAATGCCAATGATAATGCCCCATCTGAGGGAGAACCCGTGTGCAGCGGAACAACAAGTCTGCGAAGCAACCTACGGATTTAGGCATCATCTGCCACTCACCAAAGATATTGAGAACTTTGTTCAGTCGGTAAATAATAGTCGCGTCACAGGCAACTTGGACAATCTGGAAGGTGGTATGGATGCTCTAATGCAAGTCATTGTTTGTCCCGAAAAAGTCGGTTGGAAGGAAGACGCAAGGAAAATCGTCCTCCTGTGCACTGATGGTTTTATGCATTTTGCCGGTGATGGACTTTTGGCCGGCATCAATCTCCAAAATGATCGAAAATGCCATTTAGACGAGGCAGGGGAGTACACAGGCAGTCTGGTCTATGATTATCCATCCCTGGAAGAAACTTACCGAGAACTTTTGAGACGGAAGATTAGCGTTATATTTGCAGTAACTTCAGATGTGGTTGACACATACCAGCAGATTAGCGGTCTGATGAATGGAATCAGCAATGTCGAAATATTGAGCTTGGACTCGTCAAATATCTTAGAGCTCATTAAAACCAGGTTAAAATGGAACATTAGAATAGGTATAAATGTTCAAGGACTTAATTGACTTTTTTTTGAATTTCAGTTATGAGGCTTTTCTGAAGAGAGCCAAGTTTATTGACAACAGTCCGCCCTTCATTTATCTGACATATGAAACGAATTGTGGTGGACAGTCGAAGGAGTTGAAACAGCGAAACTATTGCAATGACTTGGAAATTGGGGAGGAGGTTGATTTTCATATCAACGTAACTCTGACCGACTTCCCAGATGATGGCATTTATGTAAGTCTATGCGATTTTGTATACGTTTTTTATAAATATAAAGTTTTTATAGCGTAGAACTATCAGAATTGAAGAATCTGGCTTGTCTGAATACCTGGAGCTTGATATAGAGATTCAAAAGCCATGTCCGTGTAATGAGGACGTAATATCTGATGAATATGGCAGGTTTAGGTGCAACGAACACGGGGCATTACACTGCGGAATGTGTGTATGTGATGATGGCTGGTGAGTTCACATTTGACAGCTTTTCTCGAATTTTTAAGGCGACTACACTTACTTTTTGTGATTCCTTTCAAATCAAATAATATGTGATGTAATCTGGATCAGTGAATAGTATGTACAAATAATTCTTGAATTATAGAATCTTTTAGGGAAGGGGCTGTAAAAATACAAAACTTTAATAATACCTAGTGTTATAGAGTTCTATTACAAAGTTTTTGAACATAGTTTTAATATTCTACCCCTTAAAATGGGTGTGGAGAGGTCTATATCAAAAATGGCGAAATACCTGTCTAATAATTTTTACTTTCCTACCATTGTACAAAGTTATGAATTAATCGATCTAACGGCTCAAATGGGGGCGCAGTAGCGCAGTGGTTAGTGTGCTGGACTACTGTGCGAGGGATCCCAGGTTCGATCCCCGGAAAAACACAAATTACATCTTAAAAAAGTTTTTTCTACTGCGCCACCTCTCGCGAACGTCTGACAAACATCCGAGAGTGTGACTGTCATGAAAAAGCTTCTCAATTCAGCCGTTCGGACTCGGCATAAAATTGTAGGTCCCTTCCATTTGTCCCAAAATATAGAAACTCACACAAAACGAATGGTTGCGAGAAGTTAGGCCTTGGGTGTCACCCGCCTGTTGCGCCACCTATTAATTTTTTTTTTAACGGCTCAAATGTTATCGTATTTTTAAAAATTATGACTGCGTTGTCCTTTCGGGTTGGAGTCGAAGACTTTTCAGGCTGAAGCGTTGGTGTCCATTCGCTCTACCTGTCCCAGACGACTGATGCGTACCTACTTTTCTGACCAGGTCGATGTCGCTGTACAGCTCGTAGAGTTTGCTGTTAAATCTCCTCCTCCAAAGCCCGTCAACACAAACGGGACCGAAAATCGCTCGAAGAATTTTGCGTCATACAGCAGGACTGGGATGATGTGGGTCTTATATAGAGTCTATTTGGTGTTCCCCGACAAGGCACCAGATTGGTCTTCGGCCTTCGGCCAATTGCCTTTTTAGGCCGAAGTAACAGCGGTTGGTGGGTGTAGTTCCGCTAGATTTCTAATATGATGTAATTTTCATTATTAATAGCGGAGCCAAGGAGACAAAGTCGCAGACTACCTCAAAGTTATACCTGTCTACAATGGCATTCTGTCCGATTCGTCGATGTTGTGTGTCCCTTCTTGTTGACAACAGTTTTGGCCTCATTCACCGCACTAAACCCATTTTTGCCGCCTCTGTACTGATACATTGGAAACGCTTCAGTGACATCTCACTGTTTTTTACCAATGATGTCGGCGATGTTGTTGCACCTCGAGTTGCACAGACTTTTGGTAAATTGTGAATTAATCCGCCGAACCTACGACTTCTAGCACAGCAGAGTTTTCATGAGTCCATACCGCTGCCATCTTTAATTTATAATTTTTTTTTTGTTTTTTTTATAATAGACACGCACTAAGGAGATTATGACAACTCTTTTAATGTAGGGTGAACTACACAGCGCGGGCGTTAGGGAAATGAGGATAGATGTGATAGGAGAAACCGATGCACATTGGTTTTAAATGTCTGTAAATTGTAACAAGGAGGAAAAACAGAGTTTGGTAAAGCATTCCACATTCGTGATGTACGGCTTATGAATGAATCTCTATATTTCATAGTACGTCCGAAGATAGGCTGAATGGTAAACTGATGAGCATTCCTAGCATGACGAGTATTGCGGTTGAATTGCTGAAGGGGTGGAATGCAGCTGGCAATTTCGTTTGAGCACTGTTTGTTAAAAAAGCGATAAAACAGCGAGAGGCACGTAACATTTCTTCGATGTTCAAGCGAATTAATAGAGTTCGCGATATTTATGTCTCCGATAAGTTTTAACGCACGATTTTGGATCCTATCCAGTAGGCGCAATATCTCAAGTTTTGGGCGAATGAACGCCTTGTACATTGTAGCCAGATCAGAAGGGGTAAAATATTTCTTGCACCGTTTGAGAAAACCTAGACATTTCGCAGCATTCTTGGCGACTTCGTGTATATGGTCATTCCAACGAAGGTTGTCATGGACGCACATACCGAGAATGAAAAGTCTTTCGGTTTCGGTGATGCAAGTGCTATTCATGGATAATGGCTGTAGGTTCGGGTTTCGCTTAAGAGACAGCAGACAGCTGGATTAGAATGAATTGGATTAGAAGTTGCAGATAAGAGATCATTTATAAAAATGAGAAAGAGAGTCGGAGACAGAACGGAGCCTTGGGGAACTCCAGCATTTATGAGTTTCAGACTTGAAACCATCCATCAAAACAACTTGAATTGAACGGCCAGAAAGGTAGTTTCTAATCCATTGAATAAGAGACGCATCGATGCCATAAGCACGCATTTTCGACAAAAGAGCTTGGTACCAAACTCTGTCAAATGCCTTTGAAATATCAAGCGCAACAATCTTCGTTTCACCGAAGTGATGGAGAGATTGGTTCCACTTCTCGGTGAGATAAGTCATCCAATAACCAGTGGACCTGTTGCCACGAAAACCATACTGTCGGTAATTGAGGAGTTTCCGTGATTCAAGATATTTCATAAGCTGACGGTTTATCAGAGTTTCCATGACCTTAGAAAGAATGGACGTAAGTGCTATGGGTCGGTAATTGGTGGGAGAAGAAGATTCGCCTTTTTTAGGGACGGGCTGGACAAATGCTGTTTTCCACCTACTCGGAAAGAGTCCAGAAGAATAGGACAAATGAAAAAGCTTACGCAGTGGTTTTGCCAGCGTGGAAGAACACCTCTTCAGAACCATGGGGGAGATACAGTTTGGACCAGCGGATTTATTGATGTTGAGTTCATAAAGTACTCTTGCGACTGTACGAGTGCGAAAATGGATTGGTCCCATGGTAAAGTCGACGCACTCCAGTACAGGTGCAGACAAAGCGCAATCTGGGAGCGTCGAGCTAGCTGCGAAATGTGCAGCGAGCAGATTAGCTTTGTCTAAAGAGCTGACAGCTGGAGTGTCATTGTAAATGAGCGTTGGGATCGCTGATGAGGCCGAATTCTTAATATTTTTTACAAATGACCAAAGCGGAAATCCGAAAACTCCATATAAACTGACGGATGTGGTTCTTGTGGTAAACGAGAACATCCCTCAAAGCTTTATATTTTTATTACGAATCTTAAGTTGTTGAAATGTTGTCAAATTTTTTATAAATGTTTTGCAAGTTTATGAAGCATCAGAAATATATCCCATTTAGTAGTCTATCTATGCCATATAAATGAACATTTTCCAAACAAGCAGTTCTGAAACATATCTCTACTAATTGTTAATTTTTTCCAGGGGTGGCCTATTCTGTTCTTGCAATTTGAACAATGGAACCACAACACAGATCATTGAGAGGGAATGTCAACAGTCGTTTTCAAATCCGTCTGAACTTGGTCCGATTTGTTCAAACCGTGGCGAATGTGATTGCGGAACATGTTATTGTTTTCCGGGATACAATGGAAAGTATTGTGAATGTCCCGAATGTGAGGACTGTGATCCAGAAAAAGCTGATTGCTTTTGTGGTCGATGTGTATGCAAATATGGCTGGTCTGGCAATCGTTGCAATTGCAAGGCATCCTCTGACGGCTGTAAGACTCCAAATGGGGAAACTTGCTCTGAACAAGGTGAATGCCAGTGTGGTGAATGCGTGTGCGAAGAACACTATGTTGGTAAATTTTGTGAAATTGGCTGGGAGAACGACAACAAACTCTGCCAATACTATGAGTCTTGTGTCAAATGTCTTATTCAGCAGAAATTAGGCACATTCTATTGTGACAATGTGACAGAGTTGTGCTCTGACAGCCACGGTGAAATATTTATGTATTCATTTGTCACAGAAATTAATGGTAATGTTCAATATTCTCTTCAATATTAGACCCGTTAAAATATACTTTGTCTTTTTAGATACTGAGACCCGTTGCGTTGTCCGCCTTACTGACAATGATGATGTTAAGTGTGATCATTTTTATTCATATAATATGCAAACTTCTTCACGTAATTATCTAACAATACAAGTCAACGATTGCACTCCATTTAATCCTTATGTTATGGGCGGATTTATATCGTTTTTTACATTTCTTATTGGGTTGATAATTCTTGTTGTGGTAATTTGTTGTTTAAGAGCGGCAGACGCCAGGGAGTACTCTAGATTTGAAGAGCAAAAAAAGTCAGTTACGTTAATGGAAAGTCCTATTTATAAGAATCCTGTGATGGAATATAAAGTTCCAAAATTTGATGATGATGACGATGACATCGGTGGATCATAGACAAATATATTGTATTAGTTGTTTTTTTTTTTTATTTAATTTGTAAACGAAATTTTTCTTAGTACCTAAATACCTACAATAATCAATAACCAAACGAACTTTTCTAAAAAAAAAAAAACTCAAATGTCACTTAAATAGCAATATACAAAAATTATTGTTTTTTTTTGGTAAGTATTGAAAAACATCTTGAATACCTCGAAAGACGCCGCAAGAATATAACAAAATAACAAAAAAAAAAAACAAGATAACAAATCCACCCCAAGTCCAACAACATAAGAGGTATGTAAAATAAATAAATAGATGGCGCAACAGGAGGGTGACACCTAAGGCCCAGCTTCTCGCAACCATTCGTTTTGTGTGAGTTTCTATTTTTGGGACGAATAGAAGAGACCTACAATTTTATGCCGAGTCCGAATATATACATATCTGATATAGGGTTCTTTTCTTCGCCACCAGATATCGCAGGCCAACTTGTCAATAACATTGCCTAAAATCTCATTTATAACATTTATAACCTTTCTATTCTGTATTCTACACCAGAAAGGATAAAAACATCGAACATTGGTACGAATAAAATTTTCTATTTTTTATTCTGCAGATACAGATGTAAAAAAAAACATGAATCAACGCAATTGTTAAACGAATCCAATACAAACAAAACTAATTCTCTGTTTTAAGATTGGAGTTTAGTGAACTCTTCTTTTCAACACTTTAACATGTGTCAGAAATTTAGCCGAAGATAATTACTTACCGACACCGAGACGGTGTATAATTTTAGGTTATACACAAATTGTATTGCTTAGACCTTAGATAGTAAGATTGTCTGTAAATTTGAGCTCAATCAGTTCGGAGGTTTTTCAGATATAAAATGTTGCATGTTTTTTTTGTATGGGCGGCGCCACGCCCCTTTGTCCAATTTTGACCGTACCAACTCAATAACCTTCGTGGGCTCATGCAGAACAACTTTGCTAAAGATCATCACATGATCAAATGCATACTGCTAGGTTCCACATTTCACTTTCACTCGAAATGAAATCGAAAATGAATTTTTGTGTTCTACATTGCACTCAGCGTTACCGTTGATAAATTTAAAAAAGTCGCAAGAAAAAGAGCCACGGAGAAAAAAAAGTGCCATTTAAAGTAATAACTTCAAAACAAAAGTAAACATAACAAACAAACAAGATATTGTACTGGTAATATTCTATTTTTAAAACTATAACAATTCTGTAGAATAAAACATACCATAAAGAAAACATTAAACGTAAAATCAATTCAATAACATAACAAATCAATTCATTAAGCGGTGCAGGTTCTAATCCAAAATCTTCTGAATCATTCTTCAACCGCTCTGGCCCCGATTCTGAAATTGAAGGCGGCGCATTGCTCGTTAAAGGAATCAACTTCGACAGATCAAAAGTCACGGTAGTGCCCCTTCCAAGTTCTCTAGTAAAGGCACTTACCCTTCTTACAGGAACAAACTCAGGCTGTTTTCGACCTCCCTCTGACTTCGGAACCAATTAACAAAAAAACTTCAAACTTGAAATATTTACCAAGCTCAATAAAAAGATCCACCTCACCAAATTTCATCTCTATAGCATTAGTGGTTTTCAACATACAGGACGTCAAAAAACGCAAAAACCGTAACTGACTGACTCACTCACTCACAGGCTAACTCACTCACTTAGATGATGATCATCAAAATTATGAAGCTCTTCCAGACACCCTAGTAACGTGAAATTTGGCAGAATGCTAGATCCTGCTAGATTACATTTTTTTTACATTTAACATCTTAAACTAAGAACTTGGCGTACATTTAGATCTCATTACTTTTCGTGGCTGACTAGTTACACACTTTGGCTGTTATAATACATTTATGTTTTTGGTGTGATGTGTATCAATTGAGCCACTTCAGCGCATTGAATTTTCTTAAAAGTTTGACAATTTAATATTTTTGTTGTTCCAAATTGTGAAAAAGGGCCAAAATCATTAAATTTTAGAAAAGTGGTATCATTGTGCCAAGGTGGTAAAAAAAGTGCCAAATTGCAACTTTAGTCGCACAACGGTCACGCTGATTGCACTGTATTCGATTTATATTTCAAAATTTTCTGAATTGAGACAGAGTGAAATTGTGATTTCAAAAAAATTTTGGAGTTTCCGAATCGCTCGAAATGCAGAACACTGAAAACCAATTCACTCGATTTGCAATTTCGATTTCACTCGACTTCTGGAACCTAGCTGATAGTTTACGATTCTATAAAGGACATACTAGTTAACGAATAATTTCAAGTTTAACGAATAAAAATCCATGAACGCCGCAAACTTTACTCGCATTTAGCTATTTTAGAATCTCATATTTTTATTCGAAGTGGCTATTCGCACGTTCATTTTGACAGATTTTGTACTGAACTGACGTTTACCGATTTTCGGGACACGACTACGTAATCAGCGTAACGTAATCCTATTTTCATTAAAATCTCTTTATAAATAGAAAAGTTGGATCCAAAACGTACGGCATAATGTCCGAAAATGATTATACTGGAGTTTAGAGTCCTTGCCGCGAGCGTAGCGAGCCACATACCCCAACTTGACGCAGTATAAACTTTGACATTTCGTTACGTAGTCGTGTCCCGAACAACGTGCAGCCATTTTTATTGTTTAAAAGTATCGAATGTAATTGTAGTAGTGAGAGAATTTCTGACGTTACGCGACATTTCTCAATCCAAATTTTAAAGCAAGATCACAACATGCAAGTGCACCTAGTACTTTTTAGAGAGAAAAATTTAGCTTGTCTGTAAATTTGACGAAGTTTTGAGTCTTCTCAGTCTCTGTCTCAGCATATGAGCATATCTTGCATTGCTGCATCTGGTTTGTAATTTGTGGATTGTGGCCGATCGTTCAAGTGTGTTGTTGACTTCACTAGCACTACAATGTCTTTGCAAAATGTCAGCGTTGTTCCTAAAAAACCCGGTGCTGTTTTGATTATTAATTGTTGCAACTTTGACGAAGTCCTAAAATTGAATAAACGAGAAGCGAGCGTTTATGATGTACAAAGACTTAAAATTGTGTTTACTATAATGAATTTCGAAGTGCAAATTTTAAATGACCCAAGCTTAGATGGCATCCATAAGAAAATTCGCGAATGTAAGTAGCTATAAATCTAAAACAATCCTAATTGTGATTTCATTGCTTCCAATATTTTAGCTCTACCTTTTTCGGTAGATAGGTACCTACATACCTTTATCTAATTACATTTTCTCTTGTTTAAGACAAAGGTGAGTGCTTTACGTAATCATAATAATAATAAATATTGATGTCATTTTCGTTTGGGCAAACTGATCAATCAAATCTGATATGAGTATGACATACTGTTGCAGTGCCAGTGCCATCCATTTTCATCCTATGCGCACCATCATAGCCCACTCTCTTGAATTTACTATCTTTATCGCACTACGTTTATTGTACATAAATAATATAGACTTCGTACAAAAGTAACATTACTTTTCATTTCTTCACTGCACTTAATCAATATTTAACCATTGGCATTGCTTTCATTTTCATATTCGTATATTCGTTCGTTCGAAAGCCAAGCTGAACAGCTGTGTTTCCGCAAAATATGGCCTGTTCTTTTAGGAGACGCTGTATGTACTCTAAGGCCCTCCGCACACGAACTAACTTTGCATATGCATATTAATAGATATTCGCAGTCATATTTTGCAAGCTAATGCCATGTTCCCACCAAACTGAAATCGCGATGTTTCGATGAACTTTTACCGAATCCCTATGAAACGATCCCACCGACTTAAAGTGGGTTTTGAAAGTCATAAGCTGTCAATTTTAAAGTTCCACGAGAGCCTCTTTCTCCGCTTGCGTTCACAATTTCCATTTCTTGTACTGCTTTGCCATGCCAAATTACATTTAAAAAATTTAAAAATATTTCTCTTTAAAATATTACTCAGGTATGTTTTTTTGAGTCAGATTAAAAATGCTGATTCTTTTCCTCTTTTCGTTTGTATTGTCAGATTGTCACATTTGTTTTGGCGCTTAAAATTTTGACATCTACAAATGAACACAAAATAAACCAAAGTTCGCGCTGTAGGCTTATTCGATTTGATAACCTCTCACGGACGGATGAACTCAGAGGGGTTTCAAATAGGCTTCGCTGAAATCCCGAAGTTTCGACACTTCGAAAATGTATGACGAAACCGCATTAGATTACACTGAATGCCTATTATGCACATATTTGTCCACAGGCAGATGACCAGATTATTGTTTCTGTCAAATGAAAATAACAGAAAGATCGGCATCATAGAAGTCAGAAATAGTTTAATAATCTGAGAGCTGTTTTTGTTTTTTACATTTTTAATTTTATTTATTTTACGTTATACTTCCCATTTGTTTCCAGAAGTTATTAAAATTTTTAAATAATAATTAAATAATGATATTAAAAATATATATTTATGCCCAGTAGCACAGTGACCACTTAAGTATCGATTCTCCCTCAAATTACACTCAAGCTTCGATTTCTCTTTTATACTGCCATAATATGTATTTAATTATAAAACTCCTTACCTTCTAGTACCTAACTCTGACAGGTGACAGTAGGCTTGCCACCTTCTAGAAAATCTCGTGGAGGACTTTAAAAAAAATCTTTTTTTAAAACCCAAAATGCGTATACATTTTGCCCAATTATTATACAATAAATACTAATAAAATAATAATTTAAGTTTAGTAGGTACGCTACTTGAGTTAAATTTTAGCTCCCATACAAAATTCTCTCCAAAATTGAAGCTAAAAAATTAAATTTTCATTTCAGACTGTAGGTACTTCATACATCTGTCAAAATTTAGCGCGGGCACCGCGGCACATTTTGTCAAGCTAAATTTTGACAGATCATGTTGGTTTTTTTCTGTTGTGGTTTTGTGTTGCTGAAAAATAAGTAAGAATGAGATTTTGCAATAAGTACCTCGATTAGGAATTCTTTGAAAGTGAAAAATTTGAGATCAAACAATAGCATACAAGGAAAAAAGAAAGCACAAGGAAAATAATAAAACCTTTTCGCGTTGATGAATTTTTGAAAGAAGCTAAAATGAAAAACAGTTTTCTGTGACACTTATATCCCCAACGTTACTCTACATACGTCAAAATTTAGATATGATTTTATCTAATGTTTGAAGAGAAAAATTGGAAAGCAGCTTAAAATTTAAAAGTCAAAAGAAATGTACAATTTCGCAAGCGAAGAGAGTGGAGACAAATTTTATTGTGAGTGGAGGACATTTTTCTTTTTGCGGAGGACGGAGGACATCACCTTATAAAGGAGGACTGTCCTCCTCAAAGGAGGACGGGTGGCAAGCCTAGGTGACAAGCTAATCAGCTATCAAAGAGTTGACGTTTGTATTAAATTTTGAAATTTTGTGGAAAATAAAATAGTATCTATTTTGTGTTTGTTGATTTAATTCACGTGCTATGGAATCCGTACCATCGGGCAGGCGTCCCCTAGGTAGACCCAGGATGAGATGGTTAGATCAAATTCATAATCTCTCCTCTACCCGTATGGGGATTGCCCTTGATGATTTAGAGTCGATGGCGGAGGATCGAGAGCTATGGAGGGTCCACTTGAGCAACCTACACCCGCGACCCACTTAATGGACAAGCGGACCATTGAAAATGAATGAATGAAAAAATGAATGATTTAATTCACAATCACCAGCAAGCAAGATACACGAGCAGAATTTTTGTTATGACATAATTGCAGTGAGGTCTGTCATACAATAGCTAAACGCCATGCTTTTGCTTATAGCTGTTTTGTTTTTTGGCATTTTGATTTGAATATGTATACAATTTTTCAATGAAACATTATATTGCTGTTATCTGCTTTCCAATCGTATTGCGGAATTTGTTTGCATCTGTACAAAGGAAAAACAAAGAAAGCGCATATGGACTAGTTTTATATATTTTCTAAACGAATTGTATTAATTTTTCCTGCATTTAGTCAGTCGGCTAAACCAAAACATTTAAAATAAACGTCAAAGCGCAATGATGCCAAATATAGTAAAATATAGTTTTTTTTTGTTTTTTGTGTTGTGGTGGGTGGCATTGTCTGTTGCAGTGGATTTAGAAATAGAGACAGCTTGCAGTACTGCGACGCATGCTGAATTTACATGTGTTCTCTCCCATTTAAAAGTGTGGGTTCTATTTCCACTGCATGAAAAATTCTGCACACGTGTTTAGGGCATTAGGTGAATTGAGAATAATTCTTCGTAAGCTTTCGCTGTGACGTTTTAACACAAAATTGTATTGCCTGTCGAACGAAATCCTCCTTCTAGTTTGCTTCTAAGGTGGATCTTAAAGTTAAAGAATATTCCGGACAAACACATTTTTTAAAGATTTTAAATGCTATATGCACTGAAAGAAAAAAATCTGTATTGAAAATTAAATAAACTCCTATATCTTCAATTACACCAACACTATAATATAGGTACTGATTAAAAAAATAATAATTTTACAAACAACTATAGGTATATATGGTGTACTCTCCTCTCATGTATTTCAGTGTCGCAAATAAATTACACACATCTCGCTTCACTAGTGATTATTTTCATGACGCACGGTGACAAAGATGACATCTTGTTTTGCAAAGATGGCAAGTACCAGTTCAAAGATCTGTTGATGAAATTATTTCAGAATGAAAACAGAAGCCTAAAAGATATACCAAAGTACATAATTGTCGAAGCATGCAAAGGAAACTTTGATCCAAATATAACAGCTTACGATAGTAAATATCCGCAGTTTCAATACATCCCTAATCTAATCGGAGTTTTGACGAGTTCATTTGAAGGTAGGTAGTATATTTATGAATATGTATATAATTTATCTATGTATGTTCTTTTTGACAATATACAAGGTGGGCCAAAAGAAGTCTTCCGATGTTGTTTGGCTCTCTTTTTTTTTCTAAATGAAAAACTTCGATTCTGTTTTTTGACTATGGTTGTTTTTCAGACATGTTTTAAGACATTAAAGAAAACTTAAAAGAGCATCGGTCTTCACTCACTTTTGACGCTCACTGTATATATTATATATTTTGTAATTTGCTGTAGTTTTAAATATTGTATCTTTTAGAAATTTGTTCAACTATTGTGCTCTATTTTCAGGATTCTTGTCATTTATGCATAAAGATGGTTCGCCTTTTATTAAAAAATTGTGCGAAGTCCTAACTGAATACTGTCAAACTAAAGATACTGAAGATATATCCTTCTGGAATGTCCTATGCAAAATAGCGACAAAATTTGAATTCGAGTGAGTTACGTTATATAATTACATATGTAGTTTATATATTTAATCAACTATGCAATTTAAAAGAAAGAATAAGGCTTATCGTATTATAAGTACTAGCTGGACCCGGCATAACTCCGTTTTGCCCGCAACAGCTGGCCACGCATATAAATCAACTGTCATTTCTTTCTTCCTAAATCTCAAATACAGTAATTGACACTCGCACTCGGTCAAACCGCGTCTAGCGAATTTCCGCGGAACCCTGATCACAGGACAAGTCGCGCCATTATCTGTCAAATCGTATAAAAATGTCTGTCTGGAAAAATAAAAAAATTAAATTTAAAAAGTAGAAACTGATATTTACCAAGTTAATTGGTGAATTTAAGAGAAGAAATATTTAAAAGTAAATCTATACCAAAAAGCAGCTATTAAAACAAGATGATAAAATAAATGAAGATTCTTTTAAATATGTTGCGGTCTAAGACATGTAAGTAATTGTACATGTCCCTCGTAAAAACAATTTGTGAAAAGTATTAGTACGTGATAATTGAAATTAAATAAGTTGAAGTTAATATTTTCATATATTGAATAGATTTTGTCGTCAAGTGCAAGAATGATGGCAGAAGAAACTAAATTAAGAACTGGGAACAAAACTGGGGAACTCTGTGGAGTTACATATTACATACACACTGTACAGGAATCCAAATATGCATATCTATGCACCGAATCCCCAGAAAAGTTTATAATGATCGAAAGGAGCTCTTTTTAAAGAATTGTCTTATTTATAGCCGCCACTCGAAAAATACAATATTTGAACTTCTCTTTCACAAGGACAGAAAAAAAAACTTGTTTTGGGCGAAGCATTACCAACCAAAAACCTGCCGCAATACTATACTGCGTAGGGAGAAAATTAAATCCAAACACGAGATGTTATATTATTTGTAAATTTTAAAGGGCAACAGATAAGACAACAAATAAATTGATGTATAATCTTTTAAAATATGATTTTATGCATATCTCTTATAGCCGGTTTTACAGTGCAAGCTTAAACTCCGTTTAGCCAGATATCAGGTTTAAACCGACGTTTAATACGAAAAGGTGTATTACAGTAGAAGCAGACTAAGAAATGTCTCCAGTTCAGCTATAAGTTTTATTTTCATTGCGCTATTGCCACCAGATTATGCCTAATGCTACCATAATCCATAATGTGAGTATTGGCCGCCATATCCATCTATAGAATTACCCACCTTCTGCCGAAAATTCCTTTGCATGCGTACAAGGCCGTCGCTACTTACTTTTCATTCTATCATTGATTTTTAGTTTTCAATTAGAATGACCTGTCGGACCTAAATGGCTAAAATCTTTGGCATTGGTGTGGCTAGATTTCCAGGCCTTCAGAGAAGATGAGATTTACCTTTCCCAGGCAATAATGACCATAGAAAAAATGATTTATCATACTATAAACTTAATAATAGTTTCTACATAAAAAAAAAAAACAAAATATTAAATATCTTGGGTTAATTTTACCAAAGTAACATATTTTTTATTTCCAGTGACCAACAAACTCCAATGATGGATCGGTTGACAATGAATGACAAGTTCAAACTCGGCGAACATTTGTAATCATAGACCTATAACGGAACCAGCCAAAGTTACCTATCCTAAAAGTACCTATAATAGAGAGCAGTATGTTGGTGGTGTTTTTCATAGCTGTCAAAATTTTCCAAACAAACAGATTTGTCAATTTGGCAGTTGACATTTTATATTGAATAAAATAATTCCAGAACAACGCCTGCAAACTTATTTTGAAAACCATGGTTCGGTTCGCCAAACTTTTCGTGCGTTACGTCCATTTTACGGTCTATTTTTGTTCTCCGATGATGCCCATTTTTGGGTAAATGAATATGTAAACAAGCAAAATTGCCGAATTCGGAGTGGAGCCCTGAAGCCTTTGTCGAGACGCCCTTAAGCCACAATCACATTCAAAAAAATATTAAAAAATTAAACAAAATTATAAAAAGAATTTTATTTCTCTCTTTATCACATAAACTACTTTCTATCATTCCGTTTCATTTTTGTCAAAATAAATTTTTTTAAAGCTCAAGATACTCTGAGCTTTCACATTTTGCAAGCTCCAAAAAACAACACACACAAAAAAAATGTTTTCGGGTTTGGAACTCAGCAATAGTCCAGCTGGATTGTGGAGGAATTGAGCAGACACTCGATCTTTACTTGGACAATGAACTGATCAATAGGGCATAGTTGCAATCGATTGTTTTCCTAAACATTGACTCCTGGGGAGCTGGCTGAAAGCTGTGCGGTAGTAACTATCATACCACATCCTGTTAGTTACCTGGATGTGTTTCTTGAAAGAGAAGTCAAGAAGTCAAGTAAGGATGTTAAAGTAATGTTAAAGTAAACGTCGGTGAAATAATGGATTCGATGGATGCGGATGGATGGATGGATGAAAGCGTACAAACTAAACATATTATCCGAAATAGAACAGATAAGCCGATTCTCGAGAGCTACGACGAGTACACGTCACGACAAAAGGAGGTAAACAAAGTGAATTGGACACCGACACCGTTCCCCATATAACATTGTCAGCTCCATAATCGCGTTAATAATATCGTTATTGTTATTCTGGGGCGCTCGAATTGCCTTGGCTGTTGTTGTGTACGCTTGCGTGATGACTAGCTCAATGTCCTTTTTGTCAACTTCAGTCTCATCTACCTCTTCCTCGGCTGGCAGGTGGTTGTGCCAACGGTGTCAGATGCCGATTCTGGAGCCTTGAACTTCTCAGCGGCCGGTGGCCACTTGAGCTTGTTGTGAAAGATCCTCGATCTTGGCCTCACCAAAGATGATGTGTGTCATTGTGGGGATTCTTGTACACATCGGGGTTGTTGATGACAAACAAAATGTTCTTCGACTTCGAAATATTCTCACTATTTAAGCATAATTTTGCGTGCCTTCTTTTCGCCGCGTGACTGCTTTGCATTTAAATCTAAATCAATTGTCTGGTTGCATCGCCACCCAATAGAGTTACTCCAGTAGTTGCGTCCTCCAAATCGGGGATAGTGACATTCAGTGTCTTTTTTCCACTTTTGACAAACATTTGACAATAAAAAATGAAACCTGCCATATTTCTTGACATCTTTCAAGTGTCAAGAAAGAACTTTTAGGGAAAACTCTTTGCGATAGATGTCGCAAATATATTCGTGTGCTTTTTAATTTTTTCTACTTTTCTAACTTTTTTAACATTTTTCTGAATGTGATTGTGCCTTTATACTTATCCATTAAAACTCACTAGTGGAATCATCGGCCCTTATTTCTTTAAGAGCGATGCCGACCAGAATGTTACCGTCAATTGTGAGCAATGAGTGTTATAGAGGCTTGATTTCCGACTTCTTCGTTTCTCAGTTGAATGGCATTGACGTGACGGAGGTTTGGTTTCAACAAGATGGCGCAACATGCCATACGGTGCCAATAGGGCAAAACTCTGTGTGAGGTGACCTCGAGAACACTTAAACTCTGTCCGATGGGTGAGTGGCTCATTCATATTTAGGGATACTTCCTCCAAAAAAATCCTATGGGCATCACGGCAGATAGCGCCTTTGTCAGAAAAAGATTTGGTCAAATCCGGGTGCTTTTCCACATACTTGGTCAACAACTCGATATGCGCTTTATTGGATGCAGCCCTGCTAATAATACAGTATTGTTATCTGTAGGACATTGTTAAAATGGTTAGTTATACATACATAACCTATTCAAATGCTTTTCCCCAATTCGAAAAAAAAAAACAAAAATAAGTAAGTAACACATGTCAGTGTCAAGTGATTTGGTAATCACCTTACGCAGACGGAAAATATTATTTGATCACAAGTCACAAGACCACCTTAGCCGATTCCACCGCAGTTTCTTTTGGAAAGTACTCTGTTTCTAATTGTCAAATGACCAGTTTGTCGACTGGTCCACAAAGGAATACTTTCATGCGAATGGCCGCATTTGCAGCGATATCTAGCGTCACCGCATGTGGCACAATATATCTATAGCAGAAGTTTGACTTATTTCATCATTTTGGCTAAATTCAGAATTTCAGGCCAAATGTTCAGTATTTCGCCATCGAAATGAATTTCATCGATGCATTTCTAAGTTTGTCAAATCGAACCAACCTCACATGAACTCCGCACCTCATTATTTGACGACTTTTCAGTTCGCTGACAAAAAAAAAAAAAACAGCTCCAAAATTTTTTTTTCATTTTTATTAAAATAAGAACTAGCAATGGATCGTAAAAGCTAGAAAACAATGAAAGAAGATACCGATGAAGAATTTTTTGTTGAGCTTTGGTAGGAGAGAATACGTGAGCTCCGTGGTACTTTAAGGCTTAAACATATACCAATGAAGTTATTCGATTTAACAATAATTTATTGAATAAATCGTGTCACTGACAAATGCGCCACTAAATTCATATTTAGGTACAATAATTAAAACTCATCACGAGCACATATTTCATCCGCCCCTCATGTACCTATACATAACTCTCAACTTAAAATAGAATCAAATTAAGAACAAATTAAATATGTAAATATATGGTCCACCGTCAATCACTGTATAGCATGTAATTAATAAAGTCTGAATTATGGGCCCGAAATCTGGGGGCGTATCCACCAAACCAGTGGTCAACTCAACTGTATTCGTATCCAAGAGCTGAGAACCCCATCACATATACCTGGTACTAAAATTAAAATACAAATCATTACGATGACCGTGAAGCAAATTCGATTAGGATAAATTGCCAGGGAGGGTCGCAGTCGAACGAAGTGCGGTCACACAGCAAGCTACTACTGGAATAACAAACATCCATGCCGGCATAGCAATAGCAATAGCAATTCCACTCGCCGCCACTCATTCCGAGGTAAATTGCGTGCACCTCGTCGCGCGCCGCGCCCCGTCATCGAACTGGTCAGTGATCACTCTAAAAGGAACACTTTCGCTGTTGAGATATTTGAAACATCAAGTGGCGTTTAGTTAATTTTTTAAGTAATAAAATAAGAAAACAAAATCAAAGATGCCTACACCTTGCGTCTGACAGGATGTTAGGTTTGGCATCGGGCACAACAGCACTCCTCTTAATTAATCTGTTTTACAAAGGCGCACGCATAGGTACTGTTTGGAGTGAAATTAGGTCCTGGAATTAATTAAATTTTATCGATGTTAAGGTGGCAATCTAACCGTGGCTTTTGGACGGACGAAGCGACGGACGTGGAGAAGCTGCAAGATCAAGCTCTGGCTCTTTAGTCTTGGTGTTATATAATATTGTGTCCATTGGAGGCAGTGTATAGACAATCACCTTTCCCTTTCCCAGCTACTTTACGCCAAGTCTGTCAGTGCAGGGAATACAACAGGCATGAGGTAAACATCGTATGGATATATAAAAATGAACATACCTATGTCAGTGTCGAGAATTTATTTGGAAATCAGTTGATTAGGTGGGCGTAACTTTGAATCGGATGCGGTTTTTTTTTTTTTGTTGCACATATTATTATGTAGATCCGCGTGACCTTAATCGAATTAAAGAAAGAAGTCAAATATTTAGACCTGTATGACAATACCCCTCTGTGATAAACTGATAACTATACGATCCCTGGTTCGATCTCCGGAAAAACACAAATTACATCTTAAGGTTTTTTCTACTGCGCCGCCTCTCGCGAACGTCTGACAAACATCCGAGAGTATGACTGTCCTGAAAAAGCTTCTCAATTCAGCCGTTCGGACTCTGCATAAAATTGTAGCTCCCTTCCATTCGTCCCAAAAATAGAAACTCACACAAACGAATGGCTGCAAGAAGCTAGGCCTAGGGTGTCTACCCGCCTGTTGCGCCACCTATTTATTTATTTATTTTATACGATTAGCTATGGTTTAGGTCAGTTACGGTTTGAAAGATATACCTAACGCTTCGTAAAGCAGTCAAATGGTGATGTTAAGCGACAATAGATAATTATTTGTCGTGAAGGACATTTCGGTGTTTCCATCGATTCCTGTTTGGTGATCATATAGAGCGTTAGACCCTGAAAATTAAAACAGATGGCGCTGTCATCTCAAATTCAACATTTTACTCGTAAAGATTCAAGAAGCATCTATCAAAAGAACGCCGCACATTTTTATGAATCATATCCGAAGAAGGCCAGAGTGTGGGTATGTGCGGTCAACAAGGTCTTGGCACCGATTATACTTAAAAAAGGTTATAAAAACAAAACCGGCCGAGGGTAATGAGGGTCTAAGGAATAAGATCGCGGATACAAGCTGCCGAAATGAGATTCCTCCTCCGGTGTGACCCGTACATATCGCATTAGAAATATCAGAATACATGAGGAGCTCAATGTTGAGCAGCTACTTCTCCGGACGGAGCGGTCCATCCTTCGGTGGTTTGGTCAAGTTAAACGCAAGTTCCCAACCAGGATTCCGCAACTATGTGCTATGGAATCCAAACCGTCCTCTAGATAGACCCAGGATAAGATGGTTAGATCAAGCTCATAATCTCCTCTACGCATGTGGAGATTGCCCTTGATGATTTAGAGTCGATGGCGGAGAATGGAGCTATGGTCCACTTGAGCAACCTACACTCGCGAATTCAAGGTGAAGCCAGCCGAACTTTTATATCGCCAAGTTGGTACACATGACTTCCTTTGTGCATGAACACACGATCATAGGCATGACTTTCATTCCCTTGCACGATTTGGCTACACACAAAAACAAGGCGCCATTGCAATAAAATAAAATTTTTTTGTAATTATCTACTTGTGCCTTCTCATTACCGTCGTGTCGTAACGTGGTTTTTTTTACAAAAGTTGTATGCATTTTTAACAGTCATAAGTGACCTTGGTTGCTTATAATTCTTATTTAAACTACCACTATCGTTCTTATTTGAGTGAGGTGTTAGTGAATGTGAAATGGTATTACCTTCGATAATTTGACACCTTTTCTTCAAAAAAGCATCATTAGCTCTGCTAGTGTTCGTAATCGGTCAACTGGAGACTCGTCATTCCATTTAAGCGCTGTTTCTGGATCGAGTTTGGAGGTTATAATGTGCACTAGCCCAGCCGTCAACAGGTCGATTGATGTTTTTTAATCCCGTAAGGTGGCTGTTCATCTTGTCCATGAGATTTCGAAGCTCTGCCGCATTTGCCTTAAGAATTTTGGGATGTTGAAAAATTAGTTTAATGTGTTCCTTTCGAATAATTTTTATATTTTCAAAACGTTCTCTTAACTTTTCCAATATTAGGTACCTCATAATTCTTTGCAACAATTTTCAAACCTGCAATTGGGGCTATTGCAGCCGGACTAAGCTTAGAAAGCAAATGACGCAGCTTGGAAAAAGTAGTAAGATTTTCGTTCTTATGAACTAAAGAGACGAACTCGTCGTACCAACTTATCTATGTGCTACAATGCTACATCACCCGAAAACTCTTGAAGTTAAATTTTTGGTAATTTAATCGAATCATACTTTTCGTCCCGATCTGTTGCCGCTGTACCACTCCGATTTAATGCATGCTTAGCAATGATGACCTTTAACGCTGAAGCGTCTAGGTAGTACAGTTCGTCAGATGTTGACCTATTGGGCTCGGAAATCCTTTTTCTCAATTTTTCCTTGAATACTTTTAAAGGTTCGTAATGCTGTACCCAATGCTTCGGCGCGAAGATGTAATTATTGGATCCTTTCGAATTCGTGTTAGATAGTCCTCGATGCGTTTCATTTGCTGCTCGCATACGGAACGACGTGTTTTGAGGTTAACTAGTTAAAGAGCTGTAAAAATGAAAGCAAAGGGTATTCGTTTCTAGAAATCGAGTTGTAGATTTTACGACAGAAATTGCATTTTGACCGCAAGGTGTTGTGAATAATACAACCAAAATCCGTAGATTATAGACATAAGTATTGTGTATTTTACAAAGTTTGCTGTACATTCAACAACGAATGCTGTTTTATTTACAGTTTTCCTAGTTGTAAAATCTACAACAAATGCTCTCATTTTCATATTTTGGTTTTGGAAAGTACAACTATGTCTCTGTTAAATTGAAAGCATTGGATGTCGGGTCGATTATGACAATGAATGCAGTCGATTTAACAGTGGTTTTCAACATTTCTACGACAAATTTTGTTGGGTGCTAATGCTTTGTCAGATTTTTTTCCAATTACGATGTCACCATCACAATGAACCTTTTGGTTCTAGAATGTGAAGTCGCTGAGGATTCAGAAGGTTCGGGTCTTCTGTCAGTATCATCTTCATCGCCGAACATTTCACGTGATTACACAATGCACGTAAAATATAAAAATTTTAGCTTTAAAGAAACTACTTGAAAGCCTTTATCTCGCCGGGGCCTCCAAATGTTTATGCGAAATTATTTTGCGATAAGTTTCGGTGATGGCTAAAGAAAGAATATAGCTTCAAGTAAAAAAAAGACTCAGACATGAGATGAATTCATCAATAAGAATAGTTTTTTAATACAACAAAATTTGACAGCCTGAAGCGCTTTTTACAATCTTTTTATGATTTGACATTTGTTGATACAATTGTAAATAAACAATAATATAGGGTGATGAAAAACAGAAAATTAATTCTCAGCAGGTAGATTTTGAGTGAGTAGGAGGATGAGGTAGATGCTATAGAAAATGCAACGAAAATCCACTTTCAGAAAATAATTCTCGCATGGGTATATGAAGGTTTGGGTTTTGGGCGTCATCTTCGGCTTTACCGCGGAATTTGTTAGTGTTTTAAATTACCATATTCCTTTACCTATCAAATTTTATTTCATTGCAATTTATTTCATTTTGCGAAAACATTCAAATGAGAAAAAACAAGAAACAAAAACCAAAAAAGTTGTAGAAAAGCAACCAACATTTTATATGGCTGGTAGTTATAAAGTTTATAACAAAGTTCGGAATACAAAATTGAAAATATTGCAATAAATATTGTTAAGTGCGTTTGCAAAAGTTAAATATGGTTAAATTTGAAGAGATTTGTTTTCGATTGGTATTTCGCACTTTGTTAAAAGCTTTTCACCAATAAAATAAATAAAACCTATCCGACGTAATATAAAGTCTCGTTTTCCAAGTCTTTTATGGTAATGAAAGTCATGCCCAAGACCGAGTGTCCATGCACTTTATGCATTGTTCTCCATTGTGCAAGTGCCAGTGAAATTTCGCAACTGTTTTGTTGCCTTGTGAATTCTTAGCCAGCAGCTCTCCAGCTGGGGAGAAAATCAAGAGTCGAAGCCAACAGTTGGCAGTAGGTTGTTGTTTTATTTAACATGAGTGAAATGTGCCTCTACTGGCAACTACTGGGTGGCGAGGTTTCAGAAAAACACGCCTTATATAACTATTCGTTCAATAATTCATCTATACCTTAGGATCACTGGTATATGCAATCTACTACTGGCTTTACCATACTTGCAAAACATTTACGAATCCCAAGCTATGCCCAATCGTCCCTGTTCCATATATCATTTCATTTCAATATATCATAGTAAATTATCACCTCCCCCGCTATTAACAGCTAAATATATCATAAAGAGCTCAATATGAACAAAACTAGATTTCCGTCCAGCTTTCAAAACGAGCCGAACCACCGGACCGCACAATATTATAATCACCGACGAATTTATTATTTCTTGTTTTTACTACAAATTGGGTAAAAGACGTCATAAATTTTATTCCACGCTGCATTCAATAATTCAAGTCAGTTTCACTGATCGTATTTAAAAGTACAAAAAAAAAATAAAAAAGCCAAACAGTAATAGAACGAACTGGCTGAAAAGAAACCGAGAAAAAAAAGAAGACAACAACAAAATTATTCTACATTTATGAATGAACCAAACCGAATGACATAAATGCCTTTAACAATATTTAAGTTCATTAAATATTTAAATACGCTCACTCCTCAAAATGCAACAACAATATAAATAAGTCGACGTATTAACTGCACTGCCACATGCTCAGCGTGGTGCCTTTGTTAATTTAACAGAGCAATGGGGGTCCCTGAATGGTCCGAAGGAGTTAAATAAATCGTCCGTAGCTCATAAGAAAATTAGAACAAGATAAAATATTTGATTTTGCCGGAGTGAGTGTGTCATGACCCACCTTTGGATGGCTTGTGTTGCTGTTTGTTGGTCCAAAAGTTATTATAACCGCACTGACTCGAATGGTTATACCTTATACCCACTTTTAAAATTATATATTTCTCAAAATTTAAGTAAAATCGAGGTGGAAATTTTATTTCACTTTGGCATAAGTATAGAATGTTGACAGAATCAATGGTCTATCACTATACATTTGAAGTCAGTGGGAGACGAATACGTCATGTTGCCATAATAGACTGTATATACAATTCGTCTGTCGGTGAAGTCTGTTAAAAGCGTCTATGACCAATAAATTGAATTGATTGGCAACAACGGCTGCTTTAACTAACGGGTTTTTCAACAGGGACGCTACAAAAGTAGAGCGACAGGGGCAGCAAACGACGCCGATGCCGCTCTTTTGACATTTCTCTTCAGTAAGGTTTGCCATTTCATGATGGAAAGATATACGAGCCAACAACGAGTCGAAATTATAAAAATTTACTACCGAAATCCGGAGTCAGTGGCCTCAACGTTAAGAGCGCTACGTCCAATTTATGGTCGTCATAATCGTCCTAGCAGATCAACAATTGAGCGTCTAGTGTAAAAATTAGTGTCGAAAATATTGCTGCCGCTGAGGCTTCAGTTGAAGAAAGCCCAAATGTGTCTCCCACATGTCGTTCTCAAGCGTTAGGCATCTCTGTGACGTCGTTGTGGCGAATTTTGGGAAAAGATCTTGGCCTACAACCTTACAAGATTAAATTGACGCAAGAACTGAAGCCGCTTGACCACCAGAAGCGTCGTATGTTCGTGAATTGGGCTGAGCAACAACTTGAAAATGATTCGGATTTTCATCAAAAAATCATCTTCAGCGATGAGGCTCATTTCTGGCTGAATGGCTTCGTCAATAAACAAAATATGCGGTATTGGTCAGGCAGCAATCCACACGTACTCCATGAGTCATCATTGCATCCCCAAAAAATTACGGTTTGGTGTGGTTTATGGGCCGGGGGCGTCATTGGGCCGTACTTCATCCGTGATGATCAAGACCGGCACGTTACTGTGAATGAGAATCGCTAAAGAATTTCATTGATATACAAAACCGTTTTTGTTTTATTTAAAAAAAACTTTTGTAGCGCTCTTATTGAAAAACCCTGTATAACTTTGATGAGAAAAGCAAAAAGCATAGGTGTCGTTAGACCGAATTATAATAAATTTTGACAAGCCGCTTAAAAACTAAAGTTTTATCAAGATAAACGCGTCCATTAGAATTGGTGTAGGTATTTCGTTAAAAAAGGCAAGAAATATAAAATTTACAATGTCACATTGGTATTCCGAATTCATAACCAAAAAGTTATCAATCGAATACCGCGTCAGCAACATTTCGTCATTTTTTGAAAACACCGTTTGCACCTGAACTCTTTTGTGGTTAGGGAAAATTCCCTTTGTGGTTAGGTAGGTAATTGGATGCTCTTGTGGCGATTGCCACAGCTTCACATAGACCATCCGTTGGGTCCATTGTGTCCAGTCACGGGAACCTTCCATTGCATACCTGTTGGAGACAAAGAAATTACCGCTTTATTTGGATCGCCTAGATTTGGTAGTAATCACAGGTGTTCCTAGCTCATGTATCCAGATTCCCAGGTTTGTTCTAAGAGTAACTGAAGGGTGTGAAGTTTGTTTACCTATTGGAACCACCCCGATTTAAGTATGAATCTCAGGAGTTCCTTAAGATCAACATTCTCCAGATCTTCTAGTTCATCGAAGAAGAAACTCTTGAGAGTCCTCTGTCTACTGTTTTTAAGGGCTGGGCATTCGCAAAGCAGATGGCGAACGGATTCTATTTCTTCTACGTCTCTGCAGCTTCTGCAAAAGTCATTATGCAGTATGCCCAGCCTTCCTGCGTGTACGCCTATCGCACAGTGTCCAGTAATGACCCCTCCCTTTGTGGTTAGAGGGAATCTTAAAACAAAATTTCCCTGTTGGAAATATCTCAAAATATATGCACTTATGCTTAGTTTTTGGCTTTTAATTGTTAGCATATACCCGCCGCCATGTTTAGTTAGAATGAAGAGCAATCGTCAAGTCCAATTTTTGACGACTTTATCGAGCAACGTATATTAGTAATAACACGGCGAATGCTGACTTCTAGATCATCCAACGTCTCTGGTATGTCGGCATAGACTAGTGACTTCACATACCCCCAAAAGAAAGTAATTTATAAAGGTGTGAGATTAAAGGATCGTGGGGATCAGTTCACAGGTTCATTACAGGAAATTATGCGCTCAGCAAATGTTTCGTGCAATAAATTGATGGTGTCGCGTGCCGTGTGGCATATTGCGCCATCTTGTTGAAACTAAAGTTCTGTTACGTCAATGTGATTCAACTGATCGTTCAAGGTGGATCTTATAATCTTTTAAGCCAAGACCTTTCCGTAAAATCGTTCACAAATTAGATGGGCATTGCTCTCCAATTGCTGTACACGATCAACTCATTCGGATTCTCCTCAACACTACAGTCCACAACGGCAATACTCCTTCTGTTCGCACTGTTTGTCGTCTTTGGGGATGCGTATTATCCGCTAGAGTGTACGTGGTGCGAACACCATTCATCTTGTTCCGAATAACTTGCTGAGATTGGCGATTATGTCGACCGTAAAATGGATGTAGCGCACCATGGTTTTCAAAATAAGTATAAGCACGCTTTATTCTGACGTCAATCTATTCATCGCAAAATGGCAAAATGTATTAACCACAAATCAACTTTCAACTTTCAAATTGACAATCTGTAAAAATAGTGTTGTCAGTTTAAAAACCAAACCTCTAGGAAAACACCTTTTATAAGTTGATTAATTTGGAAAAAAATGCAAGATTCTGAAATACGTATCTAATTTGTATATCATGTAAGTAGATTCATTCTGCCTTCTCTATGAACTGCTCTTTAGTAAATTAACAATGTGGGAACAAAAACGAAACAAAGGGTGTAGCGTGGCATGTTGCATGTAGATTGTAGGTACTATCACTCGCTGTGCGTGTTTCTCTGAATCTGTGATGTGAGTAAAATACAAGAGCAGGATAATAATGCAAGGAGCAAAGCAGAGTAGTTTTTTTTAGATTGTAGTTTCCTTTTCCTAGTAGATTTTTATTTTGTAGATGCACACAATTCACAGTTGCTTTCTGTTGAAAATTTTACTAGATCTCATGCACGTCGACGAGAAAGCATACTTACCTGGCGTAGGGGTTACCGTGATCATGAAGGCGGTTCCCCCGGAGTGAGGTCTGACCATTGCACATTCGGTTGGATTGACCTCCGCGATTGTTCCTAATGCGAATAACTCGTGCGTGTAATTTTTGGTAGCCGGGAATGGCGTTCGCGCCGTCCCGACTCCCGACCATAATATTTTACCATAACATTTTAGACATAAGCGATAAGCATAATCATAGCTAGGCAAATTGTAGTGAAAAGATTAATTTAAAAAAAAAATCGTCAGTCAGAAAAAAAGGTGCCAAAGTAAAATTTTTTGACAATTCTGCTGTTTGTTTTGTTACCTACCTAAAATTAAAGAATTCACGTATTGAGCATTATGGAATAACAAGGTATGAGTATGACATGTCTCATAATGTTCTGCGCATGCTTATGCTATGCCACATATTCTGTCTGATACCCTATAAATTTAGTTGAAATTAAACTCGTGCGTTTCCTTTTAGTTTATGAAATACATTACATTATTAAGGGCGAGGTTTTGGAAAAAGTTTCGGATATTTTATTCGATACATAAACGCTATCCAACAGATAAAGGTAGCTAAAACGTTTTTCTGTTTCATCGTCAAAGTCCTTGATATACTAACTGGTGGAAAAATTTATCAGCCACAACAAATTGTTTCACCGAATGGCAATGCTGTGTTACCTATATCGTTTTGCCGTCATTTGTTCTGTTCTAAAAATTCAAATAACCCATGTTAGGACAAACTTGTGACTGCAATCAAGGATAAAATGATCTGAAATTATATTTTTTCCAGCCACTTCAAATTAATATTTAGCTTTATCTCCCAGATAAAGGCTTTTTTAGCAGCCACTTGAACAGATATTACTATCCGAGACCTTTGAAACCAAAAGTTGAAGTTTATCTGACAGATAAGTTCCTGATAGCCTATATCCGAGACATTATTATCAGCTAGTCTTGAAACTGGTCCTAAGTGAATAATAATAAAAATGTGATTTGCCAAATAATGACTTTGATTAAAGCATCAAACACAAACACAAACATACTCACCAAGTTTAAGTTTTGGTCGGGTTAGAAACTGCGTTTAAGCGAGGTGACGATTTTTATAATTTAAAAGCAGCATTTTAAGACCAAGGTTTAGTTCAACGATTAAGTTTAAGTCCTCAAAAAAAAAAAAGAAACAAAACACATTTTTTCGGTTGCATTTTACTGATAGCTATAACCGGGGGTTTAAGTGAGCCTACCGCAACTTTTCTCTGAGCTTACCAAGAAAACGTCTACCTTAAGGCACGAATTCTATGTCTCATCTTGGAGCCCTAACTGGCATGGAAGTATGGACTGCCCTATCCATAGAAGTAGTTATATTGAACGTAGATAAGCTCTCGTATTCTCTATCTCATCAATACAACGAAGAAACTTAATTCGGTGGCATGTATTCACGATCTTATTCGCATTAGCATTTGAGAAGTTTTTGCAGCACTTACGTTCATAAGAGACAATTTACAGTCAGCATGCTGTCATTTGTGCATGTGTTTTATTGCCGCATGCATGAAAATGGCAGGAGAGAAAATGTAAGTGAAATATTGCAAATTATTTAATTTTTCACTGAAATATATAGAAACCGGAAACCACTATTTATTTTTAATAATTTTTATTATATAGAAATGAACAAGACCAGAATATGTGGTACGATGACGATACCAAACGCCTTATATCCTGTCATTTATGACATCTTAGACATCAGAAAGTGTCACTGGGCTCCCGGACTTTATGGGGACTTTATGACTTTTTTTATATTTGAACACCAGAGTCAAAAAAATGTGAAATAAAAATAAGTTTTATTAGGTATATACATTTTTTCTGTCGAAATCGATTTTCTTGGGAATTTCATTTTAGGGTTAACAAAGTAGTGCGGATGACCAAAGGCGATGAGGCTGAATAGCGTAAGGTATTTTTTTTATTTAGTTAGGGGTTGTCCCACAAACTGGACTTAGTGCCAATTAAGCTATATCTCCTGATAATATGAAAGGTAATGGGGAGAGCAGGCTCTAGGTGCCCAGGTACCCAGGTCTTGAGGAAAGAAAGTAAGCAGATTAAAATGCTGTTATCCTGATATTATATCAGATGTAACATGCAGACTAATCAAGTGATTTCGAGTGTCTTTTTCCTTCAACATTTTAGATCCCCACCCGAGCTAAGCACGACCTAAAAGCTAGCATGCCGACTCAACTATCGTCGACCGGACCGGACACCCTTCCACCGAAGGACGGAAGTAGGTATATTAGATTCTTGTGTCTACAAAGGTAGAGAATGAAAACTAATGTGGTTTCACATTCACATTGACAAAAATAAAATTGCTTGCATTGATTTATTGCGGACAAAAAAATCATTTGGTTTTTTTTGACAGTTCTTGATATTTTATGAAATATGCAGGTACCACCCAAAAGTTCTTTCACTCTTTGTCATTCTGTTGTTAAACACCTATTTCGTCTCTACAGTCTTTGTAGTATTTTTTTATCTCAATACGAAAATCACATTTTTGAAGTACTGAAATGAAACTTAATTCTCCAAGAGCAGGGTAACGAAATGCAAGATGCAAGGATGCAACCCCTATTTTGCTTTCTTATCATTTCCCTCTTCCTTGTATTCTCTTATTTTGTGTATTAACACAATTCACAGTTGCTTTCTGTTGAAAATTTTACTAGAACTCATGCACGTCGACAAGAAAGCATACTTACCTGGCGTAGGGGTTACCGTGATCATGAAGGCGGTTCCCCCGGAGTGAGGTCTGACCATTGCACATTCGGTTGGACTGACCTCCGCGATTGTTCCTAATGCGAATAACTCGTGCGTGTAATTTTTGGTAGCCGGGAATGGCGTTCGCGCCGTCCCGACATTAATATTTTACCATATATGTATTTTAGACATAAGCGAGATAAGCATAAGCATAGCTAGGCAAATTATAGTGAAAAGATAAATTTAAAAAAATCGTCAGTTAGAAAAAAATGTGCCAAACCTCAAAAGTACACATTTTTGACAATTTTGCTGTTTTTTACTACTAGTTCTAGTTTTTTGTCACCTAAAGAATTTATGGAAACAGTCTCTTGACGAAAAAATTTGATTAGCAAATTAGCAATGACAAAATATACCATTTCCTTGGAAGTTTGCATACGCATTCAAAAATGCTTTCTATTAAATGTTCGTATTTTATTCTTCCGCGAGCATTTTGGATAATCGCAGCCGATTCTTCCATTCGGAACTTTTAGTTGTAGCTGACAACAAAATCTTCTTTTAATGACCGAGTAATTTGGTAACTAGACAGTGGCCATGATTTGACTAGGCTTGCCACACATTATCATACGCAACAGACTGTATATCGCGTCGTTTTTGATGGTTTCCCCCTTTACAACTTTTTACAATGCCCTTATAGTTTGATTCTCTGACAAGCAATTGAAACTAATAAGGATACCTAATTGAATTAATAATAAATTGCCATATTATCATAATTAAATCAGGCGAACGTGTAAATATTTCATCGTTGGGCCACAGAATCAAATTAAGAACAAATTAAATATGTAAATGAATGGCCCACCGTCAATCACTGTAGCATGCAATTAATAACGTTTGTATTATGCGGCCGAAATCTGGAGGCGTATCCACCAATCAAGCGGTCAACTGTTATCCCGAAGTACAAATTTCAACGAAACCAACTCGACTGAAAATTAGACGACTAACGAATACCATGCACAGGAGAGCGCCTGCCTCATTCCTGCATACAATATGTATTCGCTGGCAGCAGACTTGGACTTGGATCTTGCGGATGAGCCATACGAAGAGTTGAAATATTCAGAACATCAAGTGGCGTTTACTTAATTTACAAGTAGTTCTCTTCGCCAGAGCGTGCCCATATGAAGGAGGAATCAAGCAGAATTGCACCTTGCTACTGACAGGTTTGGGATCGCGCTAACGCACCCTTTTTAATTAATCTGTTTTTTAGATGTATTGCAGTTGGTTGTATAGGTATCTGTATAGCATTGAGCGGAAAACACAATTCAGAAGTTAATTGAATTTTATCGATGCCAAAGTGGCAATCTATATATGTTTTGATTTTGAACGTTGATAAATTTGCAAGATACGAACTTGCTCGGTTCTACACTTTGAACAGTGGAACTACTTTTAAGTGTTGGGAGCCCATGTGATGGAAATGTCCGCAATAAATCACGCTGGCCCACCTGCAAATTGCATAATATTACTTTCTACTATGATTTTTCAAAAGTGAAAGTCGTATTGTATGTTTTGGATTATAAATTCCGCAAAAGGTGGATAAATAATTTCAATTGACCAAAATTAGCTATACCACTTAAATATAAAATGCTGTTTTTGTTAACCTCAATTCCGTCTTTGATGAAATTAAAATCACTCTAATAAGTTTTAGGCATATTTTTGTATTCTTATCTACACTTAGACTTACTTTCAACTACGTTAAGCAGTCGTAGTCCTTACCTATTCCCATTTTCCGAAATATGTTTTCGAAAATTTTAATTTTTTTTTCTGCCAATCTGTCAGAATTTTTATTTGTCAAAAGGAGTACCTACTGTTAAGTCATACCACTCATTATTCGTTATTTTATTTATATTTACTTACTGGGTTGGCCAGTTTTAACCGAACCTCAAAATCTCGAAAACACAAAATGTCGAAAAAGAAATCTCGAAAATACCTGTAAATAATTGGTGCTCAAAATCGCGGATAATTTTTTTTTCATAGGAATGTAACGTTCGCGAATTTATGAGAATCACGAAGAAGGAACATTTTCTTCATTCTCACGGATTTAAGTACCTAAAGCCAGGACCAGACTTGTAACGTGTGGTGCGTTGCCATACTTATAATTGGACCATAAGGGCTTTGGACACAACACAATAAACGAGTCAAAAATGTTTCTACACAATATGAAATACTTAGAATTGATAGCGACACAGCACTCCGCAACATCCCACGCGTTAGAATTATGGTTTGGGCTTAAGACGATTCCCTAAGAAAGGAGCGAACATAGGAGAGATTGTAGTAGGAGAAGTATGAGCTTAATCCCCGACAAAATAATATTTTAGGGTATTGGAAATCGATTTCATCAAAGGAAATGTTTTTGCAAAATCTCGATATATTTCGAAATTCAGAATTTTTTTTCATTAACTTTTCTCGGTAATCTGCCAAAAATCTCGATATATTTTTTCGACATTTTGTTGATTTGAGATTTTTCTGTCGGTAAAAAGTTGCGCTCCCTTACCTACTTACTTATGTGGCGCTACAGTCGTTGGTTAACTGCCTCCAGTTGGTTGAGGTCCCCTCTGACTTGATTTGTCACTCCGGGTTGGAATCGAAGACTTTTCAGGCTGGAGTGTTGGTGTCCATTCGCTCTATATGTCCCAGCCACCTTAGTCGACTGATACGTACTTTTCTGACAAGTTCGATATCGATGTACAGCTCGTAAAGTTCGCTGTTAAATCTCTTCCTCCAAAGCCCGTCAACTCAAACGGGATCGAAAATCACTCGAAGAATTTTGCGTTCGAAACGACCAATGATATCTTCATCCGCCTTTGATAACGTCTATGATTTTGCGCTCGTTATTTTACTGATTTTTAATTTGTCTGTCATTTTTGATGAGAATGTGTGGCACAGACTTTTCTGCAATTTTTTTAGAACCTTTTTTGCCTCGTTTTAATTCCTTTGTCAACGCTACTCTTAAACATTATTTAACGCGTTCTAGACTCACTTTTTAGGTCTATTTTGAAACAGCTTCTTGACGCGTTTTAGCGGAATGGGAAGAATATTTTGTGGCATTTTATAAGTGCTTTTTGAACGTATTTTTGGACCATATTTACACACTGTTTTCGAAACATTCAAATTTGTTAATTTTTAAATTTTTTGTGATTGATTTTTTTTAACGTTTAAAATAGCTTTTGGGGCAGTTTTTGGCACGTTGTTTCTGTGCCACTTCTGTTCAGTTATCGGATGAATTTTTGGAAATTTTATAAACGAATTTAATTGATATATGTATTTTAATATAACTTCAAGCGTTTTGCAATTACATAGTTTTAGATTTAAATGGTTTTTAGAGAAATTTTATAATCTTTTTCGGGTGATTTCTTAACGCGTTTTTTAAACCGACTTTTTTAACGCCTTTCTCCATTTTTACATTTACATTTTTGATGATCTTATCGCCACGTTTCAGACGCGTTTTTAAGAACGATTTTAGAAGCTCCCTAAGAAGTGTAAACGGGAGCTGATACATTTTCAGAATGAGTTTTGTCGTTTTTCTAAACAAGATTATATGAGGTTTTTGACGCCTTTTCAAAGCATTTTCGATAAAGCCTTAAGCTTTGAAAGGGCTTATTTTTTAAACGCATTATTTGACACGAGGTTAGTTAATGAATCGGTTCTTGCGTCAATTTTTTGAATAATATTTGACCGCATTTTGTTTTGCAACGCGGTCTTAATGGTAAACCTTGATGGGCTTATACACGGCGACTCATATTCTAAATTGTTTTGGCGCAAATTAAGTGAGTTTTTAAAGATATTTTTGAGACGCTTTTCTATTGATTACTGAATCAAATTAAGACACATTTTTTTTGCGCATCTTAGATGGCTTAAACTGTTCTTTTTGACTCACTGAACGCATTTGATCGTCAAAACTACTTATGGTGCCTTTTATCAAACGCTGCTTTTGTGGCGCAATTTAATACGCTTTTCTGCTCTTTAAGAAAAGATCTCAATGGATATTGCTCATGATGCTTTAAGTTCTTAGGAAGTTCTAGTTTTTAGACATCTCCGTTGAAGGTTCTTGGCGCATATTTATAAGTGACAATTGGCTTATTGGCGCTGCAATGCGATTGTGTGCTACTATCTGGAAAAATGCCTTTATTGACTTTGAACTCGAAGGCACAAATAAACTTCGAGGCCCTTTTTGGCGCGATCTCTGATTCATAGTATGATAGGTCTTAAACGCGCTTTTGGGTAAATTTTTTGCCATGTTTTAGAGATGCTTATATAGATGGCTTTATTCATTTCCTTATTGATGATACCACAAATTCAATATTGCGAAGAAACACTGCTGCATACGGAGGGTCTTGACGAATTGGCCAATTTTTAAAACTTGCAGTTACAGCTGTAGATCCCATTGGTGCGGCGATCAGGCAGCTATAATGCGATGCGATGGAACTTTGCTGGTTTTTTTTAGCGACTACTCATTTGATAGTTTTAAAGCACGTAACGGATTTACCCCCAGTTTCACAGTGGAAGTTTAAACTAAACCTGAACCTGAACTTGAGTTTAAATTTAAAGTTGAACTCGTCCGATTTCACAATGTAATTTGAACTTCAGTTGAATTGAACTCCTTCCTCAGTTTAATTAAAGTGAATGTACAGTACTTACCTTTTATAGGACTTTTCCAAAATCGTTCTTTGTCATTTCTTTCAAAGAACACGCAAAACAAAGTCAAATATTTGTGTTTTTGACAATCGGCAGCTTTGAAATTGAATTGTCACTGCGTCAAGTGATCTGAGGTTAAAACGGCAGAGTACAGTCGTTTAACTTAAACTACAGAATGAACTCTGTTTAAGGTTTAAACACAATTGTGAAACCCAATTAATGTTTGATCTGAAGCTTATTCTAAAATTGTAGTTTAAACTTCTACTGTGAAAATGAGGGTTAGCCTTTCAGCACGATTTTAGGCCTGCCTTTTGACACATTTCGTTGGACGATTTTTGATGCATTTTTTAACTTCTGCAGTAATAGTTAAGGCGTGCTGGATGTGACCTTAAAGCCGCTTGATATGCATTGAGTTTTTTTTAGGGTACTAAAGTTTTTAGATTAGTACAACGCAATTTTTGAAATGTTTTTTTAACTTGGAATTTGATTGACTTTTCAGTGCATTTCAGATGTAGCCTCTATCTCAATTTCTTTATGTGGAGCGTACCTACTGATGACACTATTTTGGAAGTTTATTTGGATATTAGTTCTTGTTTTGTTAAGCAACTTATTTTAGACGTATTGCCACAACAGCGAGATATATTTGATCGATTTTGTTTTCAGAAGAGACGTGAAACTATGGTCTAACTATTAGTTCTGTTCATAGACAGCCACCCTACCCACATACCAACCTTGGATATCTTTTGATGCTTTTCAAACATTTTAAAATGCTATTTTAGACAAGATTTTGGCTCAATTTTTAACAGAAATGCAACGGTCAGAGTTTCTTTCTTTGTGCTCACTTTAATTAACCAAAAATAGTGGATATCATTTTGCAGAATTGAACAGTCGTCATAATGTAGCCTAGCGGTCTAACAAATCGAAGATTCAAATGAAAAAAATACTCTCCCGAGCAATCACCAGTGCAGACAGGCTAACAATTTGAACTAAAAGTTTTTAAAAAAATATACATTTTATTTATCACAACTCTATTATGAACAATTAATTAAAATATCATTTAGCAATATGATCAGCAATTTTATCAGTACGTTAAATATATTTAACTTTTTTATGTATTTTCGTTTATTAATTTTTGTTTTTATTTATAACAAATAAATCTAAGATCAATTTTTGGACCGTTCACTAGCTAACCACATCGCCGTCTTCATTTTGTCGCAACATTTCTAATTTCATCTCATGCTCGCGAGCCTTTAATCGTAGCTCGGCAATCGAAGAGCTGCGCCTATCTTCAGGTGGTGTGGGTCGTCTACCCGCATGTGAGGAGGTTATAGGATTCGAAATAGCTGAAGTCGGCGAAATAGTTGGCGAAGCTATGAGGTTACACGATATCACCTCAGGAGTAACTGGTTTTGCGGTTGCTGATGGTGGTCGTGGCATTGCTGACATATTGGCTAAGAGCGATTGGAAGGACGTCGATGGTGAGTACATGGAAGCCATACTGTGTGGAATCATTTGTGGAGGCACTCTGTAAGGGTGGCAAATTGTCTAATTAGAAAGGGCGGCGAATTTAATGCGCATATAGGGGTTAGGCTTACCTTTGAAATTGATTTAGATATCCGGATGGAATCATTGGGCCACCGGATAAATGAGGATAACGTAGTGCAACAAGATTCGCTGACGTATCAAATGGTTTTCGTAAATTAAATCCTAAATGAGCAAAATGACTTGGCGGTAGTGTAGATCCGACTATAGTTTGCATTTGATTTGGCCCACTAGCGATATATGGATTGTAGGGATGTGACTGAGGTCCGACTTTTTCCTGCTTACGCCATTTTGCTCGACGATTTTGAAACCAAACCTGTTTGAGGAAGGGGGAGAGAAGTTAATATTAATTTTACATGTGCGGGGATATATTTTAAAATAAATTAACAATAAAAGGGAGATCATTGACATTTATACATGGACTACTTGACGTTGGTTCCAACTTAACCAATAGCTCTGCTGGCTCGGAGCGGAATACATTGGAATATTGCACTTTTTTTAAGTGACATCTTTTGTAAACAATGACGCAACAATTTGAATTTCCTGGTAAATTCACTGACGCCCAATTGTGACTCGGAAAATGAATTTCCTTTAACGCCAAATTCGGAAAGGAGGGTATCTTTGGATCTGCAGTCGGGAAGCACATAGCCTCTGCACGACAACACTTTCGGAAACGGACTCAGGATAATCGACTTTGCGGCGGGGCGAAATGTCATCATTGCTAGCACTCGTTTTCCGCACCTCAACATACACAAGGGGACTTGGCGGTCTCCAAATCAACAAACCGTCAACCAAATTGATCACGTTGCGATCGACGCCAGATATAATATAGACTCGGACCACTACTTGGTAATGGCCAAAGTGCGTATGCGGATACCCACAACGCTAAAAAACCGAGCGGATCCTGTGCGGAGATTTGACGCCACAAAGCCACTATCGCAAGATACCGCCAAAAACTTTGCCGACCGCGGCTTCCTTAACCTCTCAGCAAGCTCAGCGTCAGCTCCGGCAGAATCAAGTGCAGAGGACCAGTGGTAGCGCTGCGAGCGTGCCATCATAAGTTACGCCACCGATGTCCTGGGTTTCGCTAGAAGAGCACAACGAAACAAACCCCTGGTTCGACGAAGAGTGCCTACAGGCACATGCAGCAAAGAACGAGGCCTATACAGGCAAAGAAGAAGGGAGGAACACCGACTTCTTAGAAGGACAAAGAAAGAGCACGAAAAGCGGGCAGTCGAATCAATTGAGGGGTGTTACTGCAGGGGAAATGTTGGAAAGCTCTGCCAGAGGGTAAAACGAAACAGGACCCGAACAGAAGCCTGCAGAGATGAACATGGGAACACATTAGTAGACTCACAGTCGGTGCTGAGGATTTGGAAAGAACACTTTGCAGGTCTGCTAAACGGCGAAGACGATCAACAATCCGCTGTCAGGCAGAATGGCCCATATTCAGTCTGGACGATGATAGCCAAGAATTCTGTCCACCAGACCTACACGAAGTGGGGATAGCGATATCCAAACTAAATTCGAACAAAGCTGCGGGGGCGGATGGCCTACCGGCCGAGATTTTCAAAGCAGCGGGCGATGAGTTGGTAAGGGGCATTCAACAACTTATCTGTAAAATTTGGTCGAACGAAAGTATGCCCGACGAATGGAACCTGAGCATCGTGTGCCCCATCCACAAGAAAGAAGATACTCTGAACTGCGCCAACTATAGAGGCATAAGTCTCCTGAATATCGCATATAAGATCTTGTTGGCTGTGTTGTGTGAACGTCTAAAACCTTTCGCCAACAACCTGATCGGCCAATATCAGTGCAGTTTTAGGCCAGGAAAGTCTACCATTGACCAAATTTTCACACTCCGGCAGATTTAAGAAAAAACGGAGGAATTCACACCACCTCTTTGTTGACTTCAAGGTTGCCTGCCAAACTCGTCCGTCTGTGCAGGATGGCGATGGAGAAATCCCGCTGCTCCGTCAAAGTGTGAAAGAACACCACGGAATCGATTGGTGTCGAAAAATGATTAAGACAAGGTGACAATTGTACGGAACTAGCAAGCCAACATCAGAGGTACAATTTTTCAAAAGTCCGCATATGCAGATGATATTGACATTATTGGGAGAACTCAGCGAGCTGTCAATGGCGCATTTGCAAGCATTGAAACGGAGGCAGCGAAGATGGGTCTGGCTGTTAATGAGGACAAAACGAAGTATATGCGCTGTCGCATCGGGAAAGGCCTCTCAACATCGGCGATTTGGACAAAATGTTACGGTGGACAGATATAACTTCGAAGTAGTTAAAGAATTTGTCTAAATAGACTCTTCAATTACCTCGCAAAAAGAAATCGACGTAGAAATCGACGTAGAAATCAAACGAAGAATCACTCTTACCAATCGCTGTTTCTTCGGGCTAAGAATGCCGCTAAGAAGCCCGCTCTCGCAGAACCAAGAAAATATTGTACAAGACCTTAATCATCCCGATCCTGCGCTATAGTGCAGAGGCTGATGAAAACGTCTTGTCACGCTTTAAGAGAAAGATTCTTCGAGTGATTTTCGGTCTAATTTGTATCGACGGAGTGTGAATGAGGAGGAGATTCAACGACGAACTTAATGGTCTACTATATAGTGACGTTGGCCTAGTCAAAAAGCTCAAAATACAGCGACTGAGATGGCTGAGTCACTTGGAGCGTATGGACAACAACGCATCAGCCCGACGAGTCTTTGAGTCCACCCCTGAGGGACAACGAAGCAGAGAAAGACCTCCACTACCAGGTAGCGCGGACATTTGGGGAGCGACCTCAACCAACTTGGTGAGCGTAACTGGAGGCAGCTAGCTATGGACCGAACTGGCTGGATGGGCTTGTTGGTTGAGGCCGTTGTCCACGGTCCACCCCGGACTGTGATTGCCATCTAAAGTAAAGTAACGTAAGCAAAAAACTACTTAATACAAGTATCAATTTTTGTTCAAATCGTTAGAGCTGTTTTCGAAGAAAGTTAACTTGTTTAAAATTACAGATAATATTAGGGCTATAACATGCAGTGTTTCTAACTGTTAGCCCACAAATACCTACGAAGTTTGAAACAAATCCGTCCAGCAGGACAGAAAGACATGCGGACATAGCAGGTGACGTTAATATTGTTGAATTCTAGACCTCGAATGTTGCTGAAATCTGTTGCTAGTTTTCTTCTGTTAGTGTCTGTGTTTTGTCTCTTTTGTCTTTGTGTTCGTTGTTGTCTGTCGTCTTGCAAGTTACAAGTCCTGTGGGTGAATATTTGCATGTTGAACCACCGGAGATCGGAATGGGAGACTAGTTTACCTCCGGAATTCTTTATCTCAGGAAGTTGCATCATGACTTTTTTGTCTCATCCGTGTTGCACCGGCCCATCTGCCAAACTCCGAAACGTAGTCAAGACTACTTCACGGAGCCTATAGCATGATGTGGTCATGGTCATATCTCACCGGGCGGGCGACAGGTGGATGGGTCCCTGTCTATAACCTTGCGAAGTGTGACAAATCTGAGAGTATATAGTCGTTATGAAGATGACATAAAATTGTAGGTCCCTTAAATTCGCCCCAATAATAAAAAAAAACTCTCCTCGGAAACTGGCCAGTTCAGGGTCCTATTAAGCAACTATTGCTCCAACTATTATTTATTTCTGACAGTCTGTAACTATTATTACGTTTGTTAAAACGAATACGTCATACACAAACGTAAACACGCACAATTGCAGAAACGAAACGCACAACGATCACTCCAATCGCAACGCAAATTGAGCACAAATTGAACAACTTATTTATAATTTACACTTGTAATTCTTATCAACGAAGAGTCCTCTGTAGAGGGAGCAATTTACGCAAGCCAACAACTTCGTCGACCTATCCTCTCTCTTCGCCCAGACCCAGCCATCTTTGCAAGCCATTAAGAGTGTGTGTGTGTGTTTTTTTTTGTTGTAGTTGTAGATATCCTTAATGCTAACTCAGGGGGCTTCAAGTTAATTGACATTGGTAAAAAAAGAAACTCAACAGAACAAATAACTGCATGCGGAGCTGCATGGAGAGAAAAAACGCAACCACCATACCAAAGATAAATAAGACACAAAGCGAACAACAATAAAATCAGAGCAGAATGCGGCTACAATGATGCGAAGAATGGAAGAAGCAGAATAATATCACATTCAAAACATAATACCGATTAGTCGAAAATGAAATATTTTTTGTGTAGGTATAATTGGATGGCAATATCTCAAATTGCTGAAAATTTATTAGTTAAGAGAGGACCGGTGACCGGTGTACGGAATGGCGCCATTTAACCGGTGTCATTGTGGGTTTTCTTTAATAAGTTTGCTTTGATATAGTTATTTCCTTTGGACGTTCTTGTAGATACACGCAATTGTTAAGGGCAGTGATTAAAAATTACTTTAAAGGAATGTAATTGTACAGGTATTACAGGACAATCACTTCTAATGTATGCACAAGTCCGGCTTCAATAATTCTTGGTTGAACTTGGAAGGAATGTTAAAAGGAAATTCTGGGCATTGTTTCAACTGCCAAACGGTCTGTAGCTAAGTATTTCAATTGACTTCGAGTTGTATTAGTTCAACTCTATACTTTACTCTCAATACAAGTTTCTTTCCAGTTTGTAGATATTGGCCAGGTTTTGTTAAATCTTTTGTTGCGGTCAGGTGTTGTGCAGAATTAAAAAAAATGTGATGGATAACAGGAATGCAATTTCATCATTAAAATGTGAACACACAGATTAAGCTCGATGGTGTGAAAACTGGTCGGGTTCCTACAGCTGGAATGGCATGAACATTTCTTGATCAATTGTATTGCAATTTTTAATACTGTAGTTATATATTTTTCCGCTCGTTGGCAAGTGACAATATTTGACTTAAAGGACTGTTAGAGCTTGAATTCTATTCTTACATTTCAGTGTATATAAAATAAAGTCTTTGCCAAGGTGTTGGAAACGCGTTGCAGAGCTGAGATCGAGTCACGATTAGGAGATGAGCAACGCGGTTTTCGTCCGGGCAGACAACCGACCACACTCTCTCTTCCCAATGGAAGAAGGCTTGGGAGTATGCTACACCTGTTTACGCATGCTTCGTAGGTTTGGAGAAAGCATACGACCGAGTCCCTCGAGGTAAACTCTGAAGTGTATTACAGGAGTATGGAATTGGCGATTCGCTTTTGAGAGCCATTCAATTTCTTTACACAAGCTGTGTTAGGGTAAACAGCGTTAAATCAATACCTTTCATCACCGTAGGCGTTGGACTTCGTCAGGGGTGCGTCTTGTCTCCTCTCATTTCCGTTACTTATACACCGAAAGAAAAAGCATTGGTTGAATCAAAAATGTTTCGTTGTTAGCTAACAATGGGCTTAAAATTGTCAAATCAAATACGTATGTGATTAAATCAAACAACGCTGCATGTTTGAAACAACTACTTTGGCGTTGTTGATTAAAATGCTCGTAAGTATCACAGATATATTTCGTTTGAACATTTTTGTAGTTCTTTCAAAAATGGTAACATTGTTAGCCTACAATTTAATTGTTGATTTCATTGTTAAACAACAATAAACAGGATGAAATTACAACTTAGGGACTTTACAATTAATTTGACCATAAGTGTTAAACACAAACGTGGTCAATAAATTTAAAATCAACCATATTTCTTATAAATTAAACACATTCGTAGTTGGAGTACAACGATTACAGTACAATTAAACACAAACATTTTCAAGGTAAAATTTCATTGACTATTATTAACATGTTAAAAGTATCTACGGACGTGTTTTTATAAAAATATTTCTCATTATCACAACCTACATTCTTGTCAAGACTTGTTGTAAAGCGGTCACGTGTAACAATCAGAAACGTTGTTAAAGTATCACACTTCAGTTAAATGTATCACGAAAATGTTGAAATAACAATGCAGCCAAGCATAAACATTGCTAAAGAAACACAAACATTGTAGAACTATCACGAATGTAGTTAATTTACATGTTTTCTTGTTAAACCAACCACAAACATCGCAGTCGCGACATGCTTAACGGAATTTGTCTTGTCAGTTTGCCTCGTTGGCGTCGGTCATCTTTTTTCTTGAAAAAATCTTCAGTATTCAGTCAGAAGTGCAAGTACTAGGTACATTATTTTTCTTTGTAGTGTATAGTGACGTTTTTTGTTTTGTTTTTTAGTGCGCTTGTTGGTTTAGGCCGTGGTCTACCCCGGATTGTGAGCGCCATCTAAAGTAAGTTTTTTTCTCGTAAACTTTTACCACTCATAATTTTGAAATTTTGCTTAGATTCGACACCCGGATTTCAATACCCTGAAGTCAACACAGCCAACGGTGCATAGGTACGGTACGAGACAACACTCACAATTTATGTAGGTAAATATAATTATTTATAAAATAATAATTGTACTTCGTTGGGCCCCTGTTGTTGAGCCAACATATTAAAATATTAATTATTTATCACCATTTTGTTAACTAGCCTTAAGTCAAACTGTTATATGAAAGTTCAATAAATACTAATGTACATAAATGTAATGTAATTTTTCGTAGATTACTATTAGTTTTCAGTTTTTAATATAAAGTATTTTCAGCTGGGTGCGAGTAGAAATAAAATGGTAAAGTAATTATGGACGTTTTAAAAGAAGCACAAAAACATTACAATGTTTCCATTGCTGATGAACAATGGTCATGCTATGCATTATCAAACACTATCCGGTGCATGGGCATTGTAAAAGAATCACGAAAAATTTACATGTACAATGTTTTCGTTGTTGATTAACAATGATCATGCTTGATCAATCGCTTCCATGTGATAAAGTAAGCATGGATGTGTTAAAAGAAACACGACCATTGTACAATTTTGAATTTGTTAATCAACAATGATCGTGCTTAATCAATCGCTTACCGTGGTTGCTTTAATACGAATAACCTTATGCGTGGTTATTTAAACAAGAAATTGACAATGGCGTGATAGATTTATGCAAAAATACCCGTTATGTTTTTTTATAAAAAATTGACAATGTCGCATTTGTTGAAATGACAATGCCCATTGGTTGACGCAAAATCAAATAAGGTTCATGCTTGATTTTACCAACGTTTTTCTTTCGGTGTATGGACTGGATGTTACAGCGCAATCTTGTGGAAGAACGTTTCGAATGGGGAGTTCTGAGGATAAGTCATTTGCTCTTCGCTGATGACTTGGTCTTCCTTGGGTCCTCATGTTAGTGGAGTCCAATTGAAACAGGTAGAGAAGTTTAAGTATCTCGGGGTCTTATTATTATGATGAGGCTGGATCGATTTTAAGATAGCTTGCTCATTTTGTTATTAAGAGGACTAAACTTGGTGTCAAAGATAAGCTGACAGTCTTTAATTCGGTGTTTGTTCCAACTCTTACTTATGGTCGTGAGGTTTGGGTATAATGACCTAAATAATAAGATCGCGGATACAACTGCCGAAATGAGATTTCTCCGTTGTATTTCTGGTGTGACCCGTAGAGATCGCATTAGAAATACCAGAATATGTGAGGAACTCACCATGCTTCCTTGGTTCGATCATGTTAAACGCATGTACCCAACCAGGAGCCCAAGAAGTGCATGAAATCCATATCATTAGTCCTCTAGGTAGACCCATGATGAGATGGTTAGATCAAGTCCATAATCTCTCATCTACCCGTATGGGAATTGCCCTTGATGATTTAAAGTCGATGGCGGAGGATCGAGAGCTATGGAGGGTTCACTTAAGCAACCTATACCCGCGACCCACTTAATGGACCATTTGAGAATGAATGAATGAATGAAATGAACGTCACTTTTACAACGTCAAAGTTCATAATAATGATAGTTAAAAAAAATTGCTGGATAATAATTCGCGAATAATAAATATGTACATAGTTTCTTTTTTTTTAATATTTTTTTTTCTTTGGAATTGCTTAGAAAAAAATTTGATTATGTTTACCTGTATACGAGCTTCAGTTAATCCTATTTTCATTGCCAGCTCTTCCCTGAAAAAATGAAAAGAAATTCAAATGAAACATTAGAATACACCTCATTTAAGTAATATGTACAAACTATTTGTTTATTATAAAATTAATTAATAAAAAAATTTAGATAGATAGATAATTTATTTCGTTTAGAATTTACAACCTGTTATAGCACAATTTACAAAATGTAATACAGAGATATGACAAAATTATGTCTTTCTACTGGAAAATGTTTACAAATAATTTTAAATAAAACAAATATACAACAAATTCGGAGAAATGCTTTTAAGGAAAACAACGACCAAAAACCTCAAATTTAAAAAGAAAAAGAAAAAAAAATTATAATAATTAAAAAGTAAATAAATAAATAATAAAATAAAAATAAATAGTAATAAATAAAATAAAAAGCAAATAAACAAATAAACAAATAAATAAATAAATAAATAAATAAATAAATAAATAAATAAATAAATAAATAAATAAATAAATAAATAAATAAATAAATAAATAAATAAATAAATAAATAAATAAATAAATAAATAAATAAATAAATAAATAAATAAATAAATAAATAAATAAATAAATAAATAAATAAATAAATAAATAAATAAATAAATAAATAAATAAATAAATAAATAAATAAATAAATAAATAAACAAATAAATAAATAAATAAATAAATAAATAAATAAAATAAAAACATACAAGAAAATTAACAAAAGATTAACATCGCGTTAGTTAATATCAGTTAAGCGTATGATATTCAATATTTAATTGATTAATAAGAGGATTATTGGGGATATCGCATCTGATTTTAAATTTGTCAATTAGTTTGTGTATTCTGAAGGAGATCATCTCAACACTGGCTCTTGCATGTAGATCTATCGTAGAGTGATGCCAGGGGAGATTAAGCATCATTTTTAATAATTTGTTTTGTGCGATTTGTAACTTTTTAATATGACAACCAGCACAATGTCCCCAAACCTGACAGCCGTACAGTAAAATAGCTTGAAAAATTGTTTTGTGAATTAATATTTTGTTTTCATTCGAAAGCAATGATTTTCGATTTATAAATGGATATAACAATCTTATGCCAATATTTATTTTGTTAAGTGTTTGCGAGGTATGTTTTTTAAATATGAGTTTTGAGTCAAGATGTATTCCCAAGTATTTTACAGAAGGCCTCCACGTTATTGAATAACCATCGACAAGTAATTGATTAGCTGGAAGAAAACAAGGTTTTCTTTTTCGTGTGAAAAAGATAGCTTGTGTTTTTTCAGCATTTAGTTTTATTTTCCACCTTGTGTAGTAGTTTTGCAGTGTCTCAATCGCATTTTTAAGATTCGTCTCGATATTGAGACTGAACTCATGCGATGAAACTATTGCCGTGTCATCGGCATATATTGCTGCTTCACATTGCAAGAGGATCGGAAAATCTGATGTGTATACAGATTGTAACGAACTGGTCCAAGGACCGAGCCTTGGGGCACACCTGCATGAAAATGAGTTACATTTGATGCACTACCATTCACATGCACTCTAAAACGACGATTTGAGAAAAAACTTTGGATGACTTTACAGAGGAACGGAGGAAAATGTAGGGTTATCATTTTGTATATAAGTCCATTGTGCCACACTGAATCAAAAGCTTTTTCTATATCTAGTAGGATCATACCAGTTGATCTTCCTATTTCACGGTTTGCTCGAACAATATTGCACAATCTTAAGACTTGGTGGGAGGTACCATGACCACGCCTGAAACCAAACTGTTCATCGGGATATAATTTGTGATCCTCGATAATCTTCATAATTTTTTCCTTTAGAATTTTCTCATAAATCTTACTTATGCTACTAAGCAAACTAATAGGTCTGTAACGTTGGGGTTTATCCAGAGGTTTTCCCGCTTTTGGTATTGGAACTACCTTTGCCAGTTTCCATGCATCAGGAATCGGAAAAAGAGCGTGGTATTGCCATTATCGCTGGCATGTAAAACCCTGCTGGAGTAAGGAAGTCTGATTAATTGCTTATAGTAGGAAAACAAACTCTTTTTTAAAAATACCATATCATTCACATTTAAGGAAAATTGTGTGTACCTTACCTACAACCTATTCGCCCTTGACATAAGTCTGCGTAAATTCCAAAATTAAAAAATTGTCAATATCAAAGACAAAATGGATTACATGAGTTACGAAGGGCAGCCACCATACTTATAGCAGTAGATCTACTGCGTGTTGGTCCTAACAAAAATCTATGTGCAGCGAAATGAATGTACTCTTCTTTTTAGAATTTTGGACAAAGTTGATTTTTTTTTGACAATCTTTTCGCCTTCAAGACCATTGGTTTGTTTCCATTTTGATAGCTCTGATAAGTTCTGGAGTACACGATTTATTTTTACCCATTTTTGTACTGTGTAATCAATATCCATTTGGTACACCATTTCCAAGACGTACATGAAGAAGCTGGCCATTTTTGAGAGAAAACTCTTAAGGATCTGCACAGGACTACAATTTGATCCAATTCGAAAGAAAAACGTCAGAAGTTCAAGACTCTACGAAGAAGCCAGCATCACCCGCCTGGAAAAGTACATGGTCACACTTTTCCAGAGAATACTCGTGAATGCATTCAACCATCCAAACCCTCTAGTCCGAAGGATTGCGGAAACCCAACACATCTCAGAGCATCGCTACCTCCATGTATTGGTTCTACTAAAAGAGGACCTATTCCCAAGAGACACCGACAGGGCAACTATACCCTTCTACGATTTGACCGAGACATCCCACCATCGAGGATAATACCAAGATGAACAACCCTCTCTACCACCACAAGGACATCGACACCCGGATTTGAACACCCTGAGGTCAACCCTGACAACGATGCATACTATGAGTATGAATCTGAGAAAACAATTACAATTTATTTATGTAAATCTAATTATATAAAAAAATAATTTTTAAACCATTGGGCCCCTGTTGTTGAGCCAACACACAAAATATTAATTATTCATCAGCACTTGTAAACTAGCCTTAAGTCAAATTGTAATATAAAAGTTCAATAAAAAATTAATGTAATGTAATCAATACACAAATTCCATCGCTGCGAACAAAATAACAAAGTTTCAGAGGCACAAAATAAGCTAACTAGTCTGATGGAATTTTAATACATATTTTTTCTCATTTCTGGATTTTTATGGCACCAAGAGTTCCGCGGAGCACACTTTGGGAAACTCGACTCGGCGATAGAGCATGGACATGGATACTGAAATTGAAATAGAATCGATTTGCAGATTGCAGCAATCTGACAATTGTCGATATATCGTATTGTCATATTTATTTTATTGATTAAAAATCTTAATGTCGGGACGGCGCGAACGCCATTCCCGGCTACCAAAAATTACACGCACGAGTTATTCGCATTAGGAACAATCGCGGAGGTCAATCCAACCGAATGTGCAATGGTCAGACCTCACTCCGGGGGAACCGCCTTCATGATCACGGTAACCCCTACGCCAGGTAAGTATGCTTTCTCGTCGACATTCACGACGCCTAGTAAAATATTCAACCAAAAGTAACTGTGAATTATTGTGTTCATCTACAAAATAACAGAAAATACAAGGAAAGGAAAAAAAATCAATAAAACATCCCCCTGTGACTGCGATATCCTCTGCTCTTGCATTTACCAGATTCCCATTTTCCACCCTTGTGGAATGTGCCAGTCTGCCAGTGCTATATTCGTAATTTTCCAAATAAACAGAGTAGATACTATGTAGATACACACGAAAGAATTTGTGGGTTGAGCTGGATGAAGTTGAGATGAGTGACTTGTTTAGATAATGTAGATACGTGAAGCTGAAGGTAGATACAGCTGTTCGTGTATGGCACCAAATCGTTAAAAACCAGTTAACTCTTTTTAATATTTTATTTCAAATAAATAATTGAATACGCGGTATAGCCCGTTTTTTTTTTAATTTGGTTAATAAAAAAAATAAGCTTCATCACCGAAGAACATTTTTTTTTCATTTGATTTTCATTTCGAAATTTGTGAAATGAGTTGTGTGAATTGAATTTTATAAGGATGAAGATGTAAGTCCAAGTGCAAGAGTCTGGGATCGCATAATTTAGATAAATTTGGGTCTTCAGCCGCACTGACATACTGACAGCAATGATATCTTCAGTAGGACGATTATGCCGACGACCGCATTGTCTGCCAGAAATAAGTGGCTACTGTAGAATAACCATTTAAGTAATTCTAAAACGATGTTCGATGGCAATCCTAAACACTGAAAGGGTTAGGCACGTTTGACTGGAACCTACGGCTCCCCTCGTTCTCCATAAAGACTTTAAAAACTCCAGTACATCTTTTTGACGAGACATCATTTTGTACGTTAGGGACCCAAAAAAAAAAATATATATATTTTTTTGGAATCCAAATATTGTTTACTAAGGACCGGTTTCAAAGGTTCCGGATAAAGTTTCGGATAGCTAGCCGACACATAATGCAATCCAAAAGATAAAAGCTGCAATAATTCATAGACTGAAATTCGACAAAATTTCCCATCAGAAATTGTCCGGGTTCAATCCAATAAGCGAGAATCGTTGTTATTCCTCGCCTCCCTACTCGAAAGCTGCTGGTATTTTTATTGTCAGAATCTCTGATAAATTAACTTGCGGAAAAATGTACCCATCAGTTTGTTTCGATACACATGTCATTTGTTTAGTCTTTGTTTGTTTCATGTTTTCTATTATTTTTTGTTGTTTTAGAAAAGCCAAAAGAAGAACAAAAAAAACCTTTGATAAATTAACGAAAAAAATTGAAGCAGCAAAAATCCATAAAAAGAATTCTAACAGAGCAGCTGGAGCAGGTATCTGGATATGGAGCGGCTGAGCTATTTTTTAAAATGGGCCCACACCCAACCAAACCAGGCTGACTATCGGCAAGGGTCGTATGACACCTTCGTCCCAGTGGAAAGTGGTATAGGATAAAAGTTAGGATAAAATAGGGGGAAGTAGATAAGCTCTCCAGACTTATCAAGCACTGTAATTAAGAGCTTTTGGCCAGTTCTTAGTTCATGGTTCATCAAAACAGCCTGATGTCTGTCATGCGTGGTCCTAATGGCAAATAGTAATATGCTTCAAAATCGTCTTCTAAAATCTCAAACAAATCCATGTTAGGAAATCTGTGACTGCTGTCTACCCTCCTCAACGAAAGAATGCTATGAGACTATATTTTTTCCAGTCACTTTAAATAAATATTTTGTTCATGTTCCGGATAAAGGATGTTAAGTTACTTGAACCGGCTGATACTCTACCCGAGACAATATCTGTTAGATATCACTATCCGAAACCTTTGAAACCAAAAGTTGAAGTTTAGCTGACAGATAAGTTCCGGATAATCTACCCGAGACTTTATCAGCTAGTCTTAAAACTGGCTCAAAGACTTCTAAAAATCTCGTTTTAGTTTCCCGGTATTTGCTTTTTCAATCAACCTCGAAATGTTGTATACGTATACATATTTGTATTTACGTACTTCTATGAATGCGAGCTAGAGTTTTCCGGTCGCCGGTTTCCCAACTGAACATGTACTGTACATGACTGATGATGACATTCAAGTTTGAGTGCTGTCAAATTTACAGAACCAAGACAGGTTTTTAATAAATTTTATCGCTCAGAACATTAGCACGCATATAGTTACGTGCCAAACAGTGACATTATGTTGCCTTTCTATATAAGTCGGCTCTCACATTGAGGCAACATTCAATAAGCAACTGGCAATAGGAAACACGCAAAATTATCGCTCACAATGAATTTACTTTGAATTAAATTAGAGGTCTCAGATCAAAGAAACTAAATATCGCTCGAACGAAAAATGTTGCTAATTGTTTATTGGCAGTTGCTATAGTAACTATAGTTGCTTATTGCTTGTCGCCTCAATCTGAGAGCCGCCTAAGAGTTGGTTTCGCTGCCGATCTACAAAAATTGAATTGCAATTAATGTCAAAAACGAAATACAAAGGACTTTCATTTATTATGGAAAAGAAGTAAAATGACACCCTATAGTTAGGAAGACTAAAGTTATTGTTTAAGTTTAAAAAGGTACTACCTACGTCAAACTTCCATAATTCGAACTTCTAAATCGAATTTTTCTATTACTCGAAGTTTTATTGATAACTCTCACCTCAACTTTTCAACTTTTGGCCTCTATAACTCGAAGTTTCCATAACTGGAATTTATTTTCTTTCATTTTGAGAGTTCGACTTATGGAAGTTCTACGTGGTACAGTCTTTTATACATTTTTCTAAAATCTAATACCAGAAGTATAGAGAAATGAGCCTGCATTTTCTATAACAGAACTTGGTCACCACTTCAGTTCGCGCCTTTCTTAAATTTACTGGGGTATCAATAATAACTGGTACTTTTCACAAATAAAAGAATCTCTGGATAGCAAAAAGTACCTGGGACTTATACTAAACAAAAAATTTAACTGGAAATTGAACACCAATGAAAGAATCAAAAAAGCCACAATAGCCTTTTAAGGACCATTCATATGGGAGCGAACGAACGAATTGATGAAATGCGAATAAACCACTTTTTATGCATTTATAAACAAAAAATTCCACATTTTATTATTCCAAGATATCCTCCTGATGGAATAAGGTTAAGTTCGAACGAATTTTTTATTCGCTACTTTGTGGAGCGCGATTTAAATGATGTGGATTGTGAATAGACTGACAATTCGCGCCAGGGTGTTTTCGTTCGCTGCAAAAAAATTGGATTTCGAAATTTCGTTATTTAAACTGTTAATAAACTTGTTTTCTTAATAAATTTTGATGGAATAATTAATTATCCTCATCTTGGAGTAGTAAAATGTTCAACTTTCTGTTTATAAATGCATAAAAAGTGGTTTGTTTGCATTTCATCAATTCGTTCGTTCGCTCCCATGTGAATGGTCCTTTATTCCTGCAGCGAAAACTTCGGAAAAACCTGGGGACCACCATCTCCCAAAATGAAGCTTTGGGTGTACACCGCTATAAGACCTATAGCGACCTAAGGCAGTCTCATATGGTGGCCGGCAACCAATAAGGGCAATAACCTAAAGGCGTTAACGAAGGTTTAAAGACTACCGTGTATCGGCAAGAGTATAGTGCGATGAGGACAAATCCAACAGCAGAACTTGAGGCTATCCTCTCAACCTGCTTCCGCTAGACTTTCATACACAACTATCGGCCACAATTATTGCCATCAGAATCAGTCGATCAATAAACTGGAAATTGAACGAAACGGGTCATTCGATGATGCTATACAGAAATATTTTGGCCATGCATCTATCACGGACTACATTACGCCTTACCTAGAGTTTACAAGACCTCTCTCAAGTATCTGTCCCAGCAGGGAAGAATAGAGAGACGGACTCGTACCTAACAGGCATGCAAACCACAGCTGTATTTACAGACGGTTCAAAAATGGACACTGGAGTAGGGTGTGGGTGTATTCTCTGGGTATATCAAAATCGATACTTCTCCCCGACCATAGCAGGGTCTTCCAATTAGGTACTGGGCAGTGACAACGACAGCTTGTGAATCTGTGGTAAGGGCAATACCACCTGCTGGTATATTCGTATATTACCTTCTTTATCGACAGCCAGGCAGAAATAAAAGCCAGAACTGCACCAGAAATAAAATCGAAGCTTGTGAAGTGCTGTCGCAAAGAACTCAGAGCTCTTGCTACACAGCACGAGGCATCGCTCTGCTGGGTTCCAGAAAATGAAGGAATTCCCAGGCAATGAGGAAGCAAATGAATAAGCAAGACAAGCTTCGACAGCTGTTTCCGAACAAGTTGATCCCTCTGTGAATATTCCGCCTTGTACACTCAAGTTTAAAGCAACGAGAAAACCCAGAAGAGAGGCGAACCATAGATGGACCACGTTGTAAACTTGTAATACCACAAGAATGCAATATGATCGTCCTTCAATGAAACCAGAAGCGGGACAACATCATACGGAAGGATAGGAAATCACTGTCCACCGCCTCGTAGGAATAAAAACTATACTCTGCGGTACCCACATGAAGAAAATGGGCTTAACGGAAGAAGCACTTTGTAGAGGCTGGGGGGATGAGTGAGCTCTTGAGGACACAACCCATACACCAGGTATAAATTCCTAGGGAGTCACTTTTTCACCGACTTAGACAGGCTCTCAAGCACCTCAATAGACACGATAATGAACTTCGTCAAATCATCAGGATGGTTCGTATGTAGCAGCACAGTAAGTAAGTTGAATACAGGGTTATATTGGGTAAGGGACAATCTCTTTCCTCCACGGGCAACAATGGGTCAGTATTAACCTGACACGGATTACTCCACAAACCTAACCAAACCTAACCTAACTCCATTCAGCTAAACTCAAATGTGACAGATGCAACTCAATAATTTTTTTTTCGTATTAGCTTGCAAATGGTATCTTAAAACACTTCACATTTTGTGTAAATCACCATTCACTAATTTTTCAATACAAATACACGACTACTATGTATTCAATTCGTTCCCCAATTTTGTAATTTTTTTCTTGCAAGAATAAAAAAAAGCCCACAAATGTGAATGGACGTGTTCACAAAAATGGAACTAGTTCCACCATTCACAAGAATTCGCAGTAATAATCAAACTCGAATGCGATTTCCTTTAAACTTTCAATCATTCAACTTCCTTTCTTGTGTCCATTTAGATGATTTTTCGCGCAAAAAAAAAGAAAGGAAAACAAACCTGGCGACGGAGATGATTATTATGGGGGTTTAGGGTTAATCAAAACAAAAAAAATGTGAAGAAATATTAACAACCATGCTAGTTGGCGTTGATAATACACCTGCTATTGATCGTGACGAAAGAAAATCACAAACTAATCATATAAAGCATTCGCAAGCAGCTCTGTTCCTCCCCTGTACAGGTACACCTAGCAGCGCGCACTATTAGCCAAATCAAAGCTAATGACCATAGCCCGTTGTTTCTCCTGCATCTTCGGTAATACAATTATCAAATTGCACCTCAGTCAATCACCTGTTGATCTGTCGGTCAAAAGAGAATACACACCGTCATATAGCCTGGACAGAAAATATTCCATTATATCGTTCCGATGACGGTCCGTTCTGATGGCAGCGGCGGCGGGGGTTTGGCCGGTATGGCTATATTAAACTGCTAAGTGTACTCAATTAATACAAATTCAATTACAGAAAACATGGAAAATTGATCAAGCTAATAAGTAATTTGATGAGCAGCATAATTGCCCCGGTGCTGGTGGTGGTATAATCTCTAAGGTGCTTGTCTTGCAGTTCAGATACAACGATCATCACGCCGGACACCTGAAAACTGGCTATTTAGTATTGTAGAGGTAGGTTGGTGTAGCTGTAGGTACCTACATAACGTACGGTACGACAGACGTACGCTGGCGCATTCTTATTCAATTTTGTTATTATGACCGATGACGATGACGATGACGGCGACGGATGGGCTCGAATTCTTATACAATTTATTTATGAACATGTGTGAGGCGGTGATGATTTTAATTACCTAAAACCTGACGGATACAAGAAAATGTATATGTATCTATCTACATATGGTGGCAATGAGCGGAGAATTCATCAAAGAGCTGAAATAATGTTTGTAAAAACCTACTTTTCTTAAATGTTACTTGAAAGATAATTGAATAGCTTGTGTAATTGATTTGAAATTAGGTTTCTGGATACTGAAGAGAAATAACTATCTTTTTATCGATAAAAAATATTAAACAATGAATTGTTGAATTAAATGGACGAAAGTGATCGCTTAAGGGCGGATGTCTTTGTTCTTAAACTAAAAATAGAAGTGCAGGCCTACCTGAAGGTTCACTTCCTGACAAGGAAACACCAGAACACCGACTTATTCGGAGGAAAAAGAAAGATCGAGGAAAGAAAGAGGTGCTAGGTACTCCAGGAACAATGTTCGGAATTTTTAACAAAAGGTAAAAAGAACGTGAACAAGACCGAAAGACCCGAACAGACGAACGAGGAAATCTGGTAGAGGAGTAACAGTCGGTGCGCTGGGAACATGGAAAAACCATTGCTGAAGACTGATAAACTCGCCGGACGACACAAATTCCGCTGTCGGGCAGAATGAACCATTCAACCTGGGCGAAAGACAAGACTTCCGTTCACCTGATAAAAATGAAGTGAGGATAGCAATATCCAAGCTCAAGTCCAACAAGGCTGTTGGACCGGGCGTTTTAACTGCCGAGATTTTCAAGGAAGCGGGAGATAACTTGGTGGAGAGCATATACCAACTTAACTCCAAGATTTGGTTAGAGAAAAGAATGCCTGATGAATGCAGTCTCAGCATTGTTTGTCCGATCCATTAGAAAGGAGACCCTCTAATCTGTGCAAAGACAGGATTGGACGACTAACAGAAATACAAATCTACTCTGACGGGGCAAAAATGGAAGTAGGTACAGGAGCCAGAGTATTCTGAGAGTCCCTATGTATATATGACTCGTATAAATTGCCAAATTGAATGCAGCGTCTTCCAAGCTGAAATAGTCGTCATCGAAAAGGCAGGAAGAACCATATCTACAAAGAATCTCGAAGATTATAATCTTCGTAGACAGTCAGGCGGCCATTAAAGCACTAGACACCGCAACTATCAAATCAAAGACAGTCATGGACTGTCAAAGAGCCCTAAACGAAACAGGCGATAAAAACAAGGTCGCTCTATGCTGATGGGTTCCCGGACATAGTGACATTGATGTAAATGAAAAAGCAGACGAACTAGCAAGACTTGGGTCGGAAATTGATGCAACAAATATCATTACATTAATTGACATCCCAATTAGTTTAGCAAAAAGAAATATTAACCAAAAATCAAGGGAAAAAATGAATCTCTGGTTTAACAGACACGACTGTGTTATATCCCGTAGCCTTTGGCCAAGAATCGACGAAAACAGAACAAGATGTATTCTGAAAATGAATAAACGAAATGTTTGTATCTTAACGAGTGTAAGGTCTTTATACTATTGGTACAATGACCACAAGTCTGGGCATCAGCGTACCAGACTACTGCAGCATTTGTGAAGAACCTGCTCTGCGAGTGCCCTAACCTCCAAGCTAGTCGACTCCGATATCTGGGAGGCAGACTTCTCGGAGACTTAGAGGACATAGCGCAGGTACCATTGACGGAAACAATCAGGTTTGTTAAATGTACGGGTTGGTTTTAGTAGACCAACTCTGCCAAGAAATCAGGTAAAGTTTTTATGCATATTTTATGTTGTTCAATAAAAATTAAATTGTTATCCACGACTAAAACCAAGTTATCACAATGGCCCAAAAGGCCCCCGTGGTAGCACAGCACTTTAAAGCTGTTCACTTCCCTCAAACCTAACCTAACCTAACTATAGAGGCATCTGTTTCCTTAAAATCGCTTACAAGATCCTGTCTGCCAACGAACTGATTGGACCCTATCAGTGCGGTTTTAGGCCCGGTAGGTAAGTCCACAACCGACCAAATGTTCATACTACGCCAGATTCTGGAGAAATCTCAAGAACTCAAAATCGATACCCACCACCTGTTTATGGACTATAAGGCCGCATTTATAGAGAAGAGCTATATAGATCCATGTCTAGTTTTGAGTTCCCTGCCAAACTCGTCAGATTGTGTAGAATGACGATGGATAACGCTCGTGCTCCGTAAAGGTAGGAAACAATCTCATCGAGATCTTTGATGTCTGAAAAGGTTTGCGCTGTCATGTGAATTTTTCACTCATCATACTGGAAAAAATTGTGCGATGCTCGCAAGCCAACACCAGGGACACAATTTTCCAAAAGTCTGTGCAACTACTTGCATACGCTAAAGACATTGACATCACTGGCAAAGCACACCGAGCTGTCACTGGTGCGTTTGCAAGTATTAGTACAGAGGCCAAAAATGGTTTTAGTGGTGAATGAGGGCAAAGCAAAATACAACTGTCAACAAGAAAGGGACACACAACATGGACCAACCGCTGTTACTTTGACCTTTTGGCAACTGACTATATAGTAAGGCCTTGTCAAAAAACACTAAGGAGACTCTATAATATAATCATCGCAGTCCTGCTTTATGGCGCAGAATCATGGACGTTATGAAAGGCGCATGAAGATCTCCTTGGTCGCTTCGAACGCAAAATTCTTCGAGTTGTAGTTTTGGTCCCGTTTGCGTTGAGGGGCTTTGGAGGAGGAGATTTAACAACGAACTCTAAGAGCTGTACAGTGTACAGCGACATCGACCTGGTCAGAAAAGTACGCATCAGTCGTCTAAGATAACTGGGACACGTATGGAGCGAATGGACACCAACGCCCCGACCAGAAGGGTCTTACACCTGGTGGGTAAATAGCTGTCAGAAATTAGAGGTCTATTTATTGAAATGCGACTCTAAAATGACATTAATGACAACATGCTCGTTTTAAGCTCGAGACACTTAGCTTTTTTCTATCCCAATGCACAAAAGTAGAGGCAGCTATAGCTATAGCCTCTTGTTGGTTAAAATTCTGGGACTAAAATCCTTCAGTATGATATGAAATAAGAAAATCAAACTACGATTGTATGCTTAACTAAAGTTTCTCAATCGAGATGTAGTTTAGATATTTGCCATTTTCTTTGTATACCTTTTTCTTATATATAAAAAAATTATAGTAAAAGAAAAACTCACCTAGTGAACACATCTGGATAGTGAGTTCTAGAAAATGACTTCTCTAGCTCTTCCAATTGGAAACTGGTAAATGTTGTACGATATCTACGTTGTTTTCTTTTTGGTGCATACTCGTCCAGTTCACCGTCACTGTTAGCATCAGAAATAGGGCTATTGGTGCCACCACTAGCTGTTGTTGACAGAAATGAGATTGAATGATCAGGAGTCTTTTCCTGATGAGCTAATTTCGGTTCCTTTGGTAAGTCTTCCAGTTTGACTTCCTCCGATATGCCCATAATAGTGGGCAATGCACTTAGGGAAGGACGGATTGTTGCGGTTTTTCAATACTTCCAATGTAAATATATAGTCTTGAATGAAAATAAATTTTATTATAATTAATTAAAAAAAAAATAGTGGAATGAGTATTTTTTTATATATTTTATTTATATTTAGTGGTCTAAAAGATTAACTATAACATTGCGATCGAAAGATCAATTATTACCCAAGCATGTATCACAATAAAAAGAGAACGAGAGAGAGAGAGAGTGACTTTACTAGTGATTTTATTCCTTTCATAAGAACGTTTTGAATTCCTTTAGTTGAGTTTTGAAATATGAAATATTTTTTTCAGAGGAATGACATTTGACATCTGAATTCATTAACATTTCCAAAGAAACAAATTTCCGCATTGAATCCTTCAATGTATGGTTGACATAGTACTCTGGTGATAATAATCGAGAAATGCATAGACTCTTCTACAGGGTGGGCCATCTAGTGGTTTCTTTTTAAATCATGGGTTATTTTGACTTGACAGCTGTTTCCCGCTCGAAATCTTGACAGAAAGTCAGTATCATACCTCCGCGGAACAAAATGAGTCGCTTGAGCAACGTTGGGAAATATTGAAAACTTATTTCCAAAGTAAGTGCTGTGTAGTGCGTTTTTTGAAAATAAGTTTTGGCCGAAATGAAGCACCACCCGCGCCTGCTGTACCCAAGTTGGTGAGACTGGTCTGGTATGCTAGTATGGACAACACTCATGGTCCCCGTCGTCGTATGGTGTGCACAGACGAGAATGTGTCTGCTGTAGCTGAGAGTGTGAGACTCCATTCACGAGAACATCAACTCGCCATCGATCTCAACAGCTCTACATTTCACGCACTATAGCCTGAGGAGAATTCTGCACAAAGATCTCGGATAATTCGCTTACAAGGTGTAATTGAAGGCGCATGACCATCGCTTCGCAGTTTGAGTCTCAGAGCCAGGGTTATCAGGTTTTAAAAACCGGAATCGCCAAACGTAAAATATAAAACCCCAAAAAATCGCCGAATTTTAAAATTTTCCACTTTCCAAATTCAAAAACCATAAATATCAAATAAAATCGTGCAACTCGTAATTTTTACGTAAAAAAAAACTTAATGCAAATTCCCCAAGCTCCTGGAACTCTGGCTGTCCTAAGGCATTTTGTCATTTTGTACACCTTGTTCCAAAACTTCAAAACGTCTTCTTCGGGTACACTTCCTATAGATAAAATTCATTTGACCAATTGACAGAAATAAATGTTTCCAACTGAGCTTCAGTAAGTTGTAAGCTTTTGGATGGAATCAAGCTTACAAGCAGACTTTTATAACAGGGTCGCTGTTGGGTTAAACAAACGCCTGAAAAAGATATTTCGAAGGTGTGTTGCAGTCAGATAATCTTTTTCGCAGTCCTCTTAGTAAAACAAGAATTAAATCGTTAACTTGCTTCTAACTTCATTCACAGAGCTCAGAGCATCCACTGCTTATCGCGATTCTTTTAAAATCCGACCCTAAATCAATATATAGAAAGTTGTCTTCATTCGTTAATAATTTTAGCTAAATTTTTACTGAAATTGAAGACATGGATTTAGACGACCTCTGGGTCATGCAATATGGCGCCCCAAGCCACACAGCCCATGTCACAATCGATCTTTTGCACATTAATTTCCCAAATCGTGCTATCAGCCGACTTGGCGATGTCAATTGGCCGCCTCGGAGCTGTGATTTGATCCCTGTGGACTTTTTTTTTATGGGGACCGTGAAGGACCGATATTATGCCAACAATTCGGAAACGATTCAAGCACTAAAGACCAGCTAAGGTGCTACAGTTCGAAATGCGCTACTGCGAAGCCAGCCGAGGCAGCCACTTGAACGACGTTGTATTCCATGATTAATGGGAATCTTTGCTGTTACTATAATAAAGCCATAATACATGGAAAAAATTTAATTTTGTTCTTTATATTGCATTTTTAAAAAGCAACTTATATTTGGTCCAGCATTAAGAATATCAATTATTGTCATTTTAAATGACAGCAAATATGTACAAATTATATCGATTTGAAAAGCGGCTCTTCACAAAACTACGAAAGGCGATATTAAGCCTGCTTTGCTTAGAAGACCAATTTTCAAAGAAAGAAACCTCAAGTTGATGATCTCTACCAACTCTATCACATCGTTGACCTATAGCTCTACTCGCAAATCTTTATATGTCATTTTCTTCTAGGTTAGTTTTTGTTAGAGTTTCCACTATCAAGTCGCTGGTTCTTTATAAAATAAAGTTAATATGTAGTTGGCACAATAGTTCGATGACTGAACTTCTAACAAGCATTCTTTTGTGTGAGTTTTTATTTATGTGACGAATGGAAAACAAAAACTTTATTCCGAATTCAATCAACTGTATTGAAAATCTTTTCTAAAATAGTTATACTCTTAGACTAACGTTTGGAGGTTCGCGAGACGTGGCGCAGAGAACAAAATCTGAATATTCTGAATAGATAATAATTTACGTTTTTTCGGAAGTTGAACCTGAGACCCCTCGCTCAGAAGTCCAGCACAGTTGCCATAGCCACGGAGAAACTATGCAGTATGAATGCGCTCACTTCTCAGTACTCGTATAGATGTCATTCCAACACCAATCAAGAAAACCTCCATATGGATTCTAAACCTCGATAAATTTACTGGCCTTTGCTAAGTCTATCGCGTACCCACAGAACAGATTTTTCGTTCCCTACACCTACAGCCTAGTATCCTGCTCTCGTCTAATTTTAGAGACCTCACTTCTTTTCATAGCACAAACAAATTCGATTTAAAGGTGCTAGTACACGATATGTAGCACGCCTCATATATATGTGGCTCTGACGTCAACAGAGAGTGAACGAAGAGAGCTTGTACACGGCATGTACCCATTGGGACCATTCGCTGACGTCAAAATGACGTTTTTTCAGTAGTTCTTTTTACAATGTATTTGATTTATTAAAATGGGTTGGGAACAGCAAATGAAACCTATATACCTTTAGAAAAAATATTTTTTTTTTGTTTAATTGAACTCGTAAAACAAAAAAACAATCAAACTAATGAAACTAAGAATTTAGCGGCAAAGGATACTGCTTTGGAAAACTGGATAGGCTCTGTCCACTTTCGGCAGATACAGTGATGGGTAATTGAAATTTTAATTAAATTACAATTAATTGCAGAAGTAATTGCCATGTAATTAAATAATATACTTATGCATTGTAATTGCAATTACAAAAATGCAATAAGTAATTGCAATTAGAAGAATGTAATTACTTTAAAATGAAGTAATTAGTCACGTAATTAAGCTATTCTTTGTCCATTTATTTCGTTTATAAAAAAGAGCATTAGATATGTTATTGCTCTAACTATTTATTTATATTTATATCTATATTTCGAGTTAGCTTTCAACAATACTAGTTTTTTAAAATTTGCATCGGATATTTTGTTCCGATGATTCCTAATTACATTTTTAATTACTTGGTGTAATTGTAATTATAAATTTTAATTACTAAGTAATTGCGAAGTAATTGAATTACATGGCAATTAAACGTTGAAGTAATTAAATAATTAATTACAAAATTAATCGACTTTTCTTAAAGAGTGGTGACAAATCAGCCAATCTGGCGATCAAATATGCATTCAATCCTACGACAAGCACGTCCGTCGGTTAAAAAAAAATCGGGCCGCATCAGTGGCTAGTAAGGGTGCAGCCCCCAAAAAAAGAGATAACGCAAAATTGGTATATAGCAATACCACCGCGCGCCGATAGACGCAGATGCAGCCAAAACGCTGTCACAACATCCAGCAACATCACTATATGTCAACTTAGTATCTTCATTGATAAATCCATTTTCTGGCATCACCAACGCTTTCAGAAGCGTTCGGATTTCTTCCGGACGGTTCTGGACGACCAACCGAAAACGACATAAGAGAGTGGTGAAATGTACGCTTGCCATTGAACCTGCCGAACCTAATTACGACTTTTCGACGAGAAAGCTATTGTAATTTGACGAGTGTTAGGTTAGGTTAGGTTGAAGTGGTTGCCAGCCCTAGCATACGTCAGCACACTTAGACCAATATTAAAGGTCTGTTTGTGATACCATCTGAATCATATTATTCTCCACGCCTATTCGTTAAAACCATCTGAGTTTTGAATGAAGCGTATAACAAACTCCTAATATCGTTATTAAAGAGGCCCACATGATCGCTGAAGAAGAAAGCTAATAAGTGAATAACTTCGGCAACATGTTTTACTGTTTGTCCATCTAAGATTTGTTTTCTCAAAGGCATCTAGTCTTAATCAAAGTTTACATGTAGCCATTTGATATATCTAAGTTAGCTCTGTCAAGTAGCAAAGGTACAATTATTGTTCTACGTCTGGTGAGTTGCCTGGAATATCTCTATATGCCCCGGCACCCAGAACAGGTGAATATTGAACAGCTTTGCCATTTCTAGGAGAGACGATCGGTAGTCTAGGGCTACTTTCGAGCTATTGGAGAAGGATTCCAAGGACTTGATATACGGATATCCTTAGTAGAAAACACGTTCTTCTTAAGCCAGGATAAAGCTTCTTTAATCGCCACTATTTCCGCCTGGAACACGCTACAATGATTAAGAAGATGAAAGAGTAGACAGATCAGAGAAAACACCATCACACATTTTTGTCAGTTTTTGATCCGTGTCGGTATAGAAGTGATTTCCTCAAGAAAATTCCTCTCCCTCCCAGAAAGACCTGCGGGGGATGTGGTAGACTTGAGGTTTTTGTCAAAGTTTAACTTGGGAGCAGTGTATAGTCTGTGTTTCCAGAAACGATTTTGCAATTATTCAGTATAGACGCGTGTCCAAAGACTTTACTAGGGTACTGCGATACTACTTTCAATCAAACGGCTGATGCATTAGCGGCCATTTGACTGCTTAAAAATGTCAAGAGGTGTAAAATGGATAAGAAAGTTTCGACGAGATCTCAAAAATATGATCGTCGGCTTTTTTTTACCAAAATAATTAAAATTCTTGTCAGTCACTTAAGATTTGACTTTTTTTAAAGTTCACTGCCCATTTGGATGACACTGCGACCTAAAAAGATCTATTGTATTGTCGAATTGACTGACTATATTGACTTAGCCTGCAGTGACTCGAATCCAACTATTTCGGTTATTTCCCAGGAAAATTAAAATCAGCAAGTTCTATTGATCCCAAGTTGACTTAAAATTGTTTTAAAGAACTTTTGCAGCTTATAATTCGTTCCCGATTGTGACCTGTCCTCGGACCACTTTAGCAAAGACGTATCTCACTGTCACTTGGCCGTATCTTTTGTTTTTGCGTACAAACGCACCCAAAGACAAATTCGTCGAGCACACACAGTTTATACGCGATGTCACAACTACACATAGCAGTCAGCGCATCGACGACGACCTCCCAATTGAACACTATCCTCCTAAAAATAAGAGATATTGCATTCAATGTTTGGTAACTTGTTTTTATTGACAGTCGAACTAGTGGGAACGTGTTCTGTTTTAATGAATATCTTACGCTTGGATGTGCTCTGTGCTGTGTGCAGTAGACAGTAGACAGTAGCTGCTTGCTGTTGCTCTACTCCGTGTTCTCTACACTTAATTTAGTCACTGAATCCCATGGAGAGGAATAAGGATTCCATTTGGAATCCATTGGCATTCATTTGCACAAACTGTTAATTAATTTATTACTCTCTCTCTGGCGCAGTAGTGGACTGCCAGACTCGTCGTTGTCTCCTCGTCTTCGAGCAGCCCCAGCCAGCTCAAAATGTCCAAACACAGTTTCAGTTTTTTTTTTTTTTCTTCATTTGTCAGTTCCATTAATTTGTAATTCGAATTCGAATTCAAAAAGTGAGACCCTCTGCAATACCATCTGATCGGTCGGTAGTCCAGCGCCAGCCTCCAGTAGTAGCTATAGCCCTGTCGATAATGACAATGTATCTTCATAATGAATGCAAATTGAACACAGTTTCGTACTCTCTGGCGAGTGGTGGGCCATGGGCATGGGCACAAGTCCACCTGAATCCGACGACTTAATGGTGAATGCGAGTCCTTTTTTCTTGTTTTTGTCTCCACATTTGATTTATTTTGCTTGTGAATTTAGTTTTCCCACTTTTACTGATTGAGTTGTTCGGAGTAATTGGGTTTTATTTTGAAAACTTAGCTGATGCGAGCGCGTTAATTATGCAGAAGTGTTCGAAACGAATGCGCCGAAGTAGGCGGATATTGTTACCCTTACCGTATAAATTAATTTACACGCGTGCGAAGCATGTTCTTATTAAGCAATCCCCTTGATGCGGGACCGGGACCAGGACATTCATGCAATTCAATGAGGTTCGCATTTCTGCATGCGTCTGTCTATGTATAACTCTTGGTTTGGTCCGGTCCTGGTCATTGTCACAATCGCGCTGAGTTCAGATGATGACAATTTATGTGGCCAATTAATGTTGAGAAATCTTTCTCTCACGTAGAAGATGTGAACATTTTACGCATTTCTGTATACACAACACAGACACAGCGAGCAAGAGCGAGAGGGAGATAAACGTGGGCAAATTAAGTAGTCGTGAACGTAAATATAATTATACATGTCCAAATTTGGCGAGTGTCAGATGGCGATGCCCGAGAACTAATGACTTCGCTGAAACCATTAGCAATTTGTAAAAAGTTAAGTCGGGAACTATAAGTTATACTGAAACTGCGATTGACCAAATTTGGAGAGTGCCCGCAGACAAATAAGTTCACTGAAATGCCAGGCATAATGCAATTGAGGAATTTTATTTGATTGCTTATTTAAGGGAAGAATAATTTAAGAAATCCGTTCAATAAAATGGTCATGCTGTGGTTAGAGTCTTAAAGTATTGAAATACCAAACCGAATTGATATTGCACTGTGCGAATACTAGATCGACAGTTGACTTGAATAAATTACCAGGAAATTCTCTTATGTCGGTTTGCAATACTGTAGTTTTGTTGAGCTTGATACATATGGCAGGAAAATTTCTTAGTAAATAAAAAAAAAAAATAAATAAATAAATAAGTGGCGCAACAGGCGGGTGACACCCAAGGCCTAGCTTCTCGCAACCATTCGTTTTGTGTGAGTTTTTATTTTTGGGACGAATGGAAGGGACCTACAATTTTATGCCGAGTCCGAACGGCTCAATTGAGAAGCTTTTTCATGACAGGCATACTCTCGGATGTTTGTCAGACGTTCGCGAGAGGTGGCGCAGTAGAAAAAACTTTAAGATGTAATTTGGGTTTTTCCGGGGATCGAACCTGGGATCCCTCGCACAGTAGTCCAACACACTAACCACTGCGCTACTGCGCCGACAAATTTCTTAGTAAACTGTTTTTTAAACACAAATCTTTTTTATTCCTATTCATCAGATCCATACCGGGGGGTGAATTTTTAATTAAAATGAACTGCAGGTAGTTTAGACCCTATTTCTCCAAAAAAATTTTCGATATTCGCGAGTCATTTCGTCATATTTTGAGAGAGTTTTCGGTTTTCGAGCGAGAAATGTAAAAAGTGATTACAATCATTTGGACAAGATCGAAATTTTAACGACCATAGGTTAGGTTATGGGGTTGCCAGAAATCATTTAAAGAAAGTAGTTATCGAGCATGAAAATCCCGGGCTTGCTCGGACAAAATAGGATTTAAAAAAGAGTAGGAAATGAGGATACAAAATGCGGGTACTATTTGATTTGTTACATAAAGATTTTCATTTTCTCGTTTTCATTGCGGTAGGTACTTCATGCTTTAAGGTCGTATGTGTCAGTTGCGCTGGTGGGTGTTGTATGAATAGGGCTGGGCACTGATTGGCATCAAATTGGCGAGGTCCAGTTGTAACTATCTCATACACATCAACTGTGGTTATTTTACCTCCCCGTGGTAACCATCGGGTAGGTCTCGCCCACCTGGGCTTGAATTGCTAAACTTATAAGGGCGAGTGTTTAACACGAAGAAAATTGCAACACTGACTATATAATGCTCTGTCGAAACTGACTGTCTGCTCAAGTCTCACCAATCTAACATGAATGATCCCCTCATAAAGAGGACGTACGGCGGATGAATTCACGCAATTAAATCAACGGTGACGTCAACAATCGGCATGGGAGATACCTTAATGAGCTACTTCGAAGTATTTGGAGCTAGGTTAGGTTAGGTTGACGGGTTGGTAGAGTAGGGTGAACACTTAGGTCCTCATGGACCCATTGTGATGCCCTTTCATGAGGGGTTAACCATTGGTGTTAGGGTGGTTAGTTTCGTGTCCCTTCTTCTTGTATTTACCCGACGCCATCCAGCCATCCTGATGTCCTCAAGAATCTGTGTAAAGATCAGAAAGTGAGATTCCAAGTGTTCTGTTCCTCAGACCTCAAGTGACAGAGATTCGGGCAGTGACAGAGGAAGTGAGGTGTGTCCTCATGAACCTCGTTGTCTCCTCTTTGGAGCTAAGGTCATTACAAATGTTTCAATACTAGTCAGGGTGTTGAAATAGAGATGGTGGCGGAAGAGCCTTTAATGGGTCAACGGAAGCACTCAAATCCTCGAAGTGGGTTACTGGACACCGGAATATCTGGCCCCAACCACGGAAAAACAATATGGCTATACGAAGCAACCAACAGCCTCGAATAAGGACGGATTGAGTGTTGACGACCCTGCAAAATGAAACACGGACAATGACATTCATTGTGGAATGTTCGAACCCTGAACAGACCGCGTGCAGCCGAACTACAGGAGGTGCGGTGTAATGGTGTGACATTTAATACATGATGATAATGATTGCACCAGGGATCAAAAGCAGCGTCTATTTGGATGCCGATTTGTTGTAAGCGGCACACTTAGGCAAGAAGTCTTGAGCTTTCGACATGATAGTGAACGCATTACAACTATCCGTATCAATGCTAAATTCGCTAACATCAGCCTGATATGCGCTCACGCCCCCACATAAGATAAAGACGATGCTACCAAAAAATGTTTCTACGATTTCCTCGACAAAACATATATGAGCAGTGTCTTAGGAAAGGAGGACATCTTTGGCAGCACAATCGGAAAGCCCAGCCTACACGACACCACGTCTGGAAACGGACTTAGACTAATAGACTTTGCTGCGGAACCTAATGTTACTATAGCAAACGGTTTCCTCATCTAAACATTCACAAAGGAACATGGCGGTCACCAGATCAACAAACCGACAATCAAATTGACCATGTTGCGATCGACGCAAGGCACTCCTCCATCATTCTCGATGTCCGTGCTTTCCGAGTGGCCAACATAGGCTCGTATCACTACCTTATGTTGTAGCCAAGATACGTATGCGGATATCCCAGACACCACAACAACGAGGAAATACTGTGAGGAGATTCAACATTGAACGGCTATAGCCGTATATTGTATACAGATGCAACAAACCGCTAGAACTTTTACCGATCGCGTCTCTCTCAACTTCTCGGGAAGTCCTGTGCAGCTATAGCATCAACACGCATGAAGACCAGTGGCATCGATGCCAAGAAGCCATCAGAAAAGCCGCAACCGATGTTCTAGGTTTCACCCGACCACCACCACGAAACCCTTGATTTGATGAAGAGTGCCGGTGCCGGCAAGCACATGCAGCAAAGCAACTGGCCTACAAAGCGGCGCTGCAGAGAAGGACGATAGCAGCCCGTGAGCTCTACGAGCAAGAAAGAAGGGAAGAACACCAACTTCTCCGAAGGAAAGAGAAAGAGCATGAGAAGAGCGCGATCGAGGAAATAGAGAGGTGCTACTCCAGAAACAATGTTCGGAAGTTTTCCCAAAAGATAAAAATGTAAGACCAGTAGAGACGAACAGGGAAACCTTATAGTGGAGTCACAGTCGGTGCTGAGGACATGGAAAAACCATTTCTGCAGACTGTTAAACGGCGAAGACGACACAAATTTCACCATAAGGTAGAATGGGCGATGATAGCCAAGACCACCTGACCAAAATGAGGTAAGGATAGCAATATCCAAGCTGAAGTCCAACAAAGCTGCAGGACCGGACGGTTTATCGGCCGAGCTTTTTAAGGCAGCAGGGGATGACTTGGTAGAGAGCATACACCAACTCGTTTCTAAAATCTGGTCAGAGGAAAGTATGCCTGATGAATGGAGCCTCAGAATTGTTTGCCCGATCCATAAGAAAGGAGATCCTCCAAACTGCGCCAACTATAGAGGCATCAGTCTCCTTAACATCGCCTATAAGATCATTAGTACTGCTGTACTGTGTGAGCGCCTGAAACCATTTGTCAACGTGATAATTGGTCCCTATCAGTGCGGTTTTAGGCCCGGTAAGTCCACAACCGACCGACCGAAAGATCCTGGAGAAAACTCAAGAAGCCCAAATCGATACTCACCGCATCAATTTATCGATTTCAGGGCCGAATATGACAGCATTTACAGAGACGAGCTATATACAGACATGTCTAGTTTTGGCATCCCTGCCAAACTTGTCAGATTGTGCAGAATGACGATGGAGAACGCTCGCTGCTCCCTAAAGGTCGGAAACAATTTCACCGAGACCTTTGATGTTAAAAAAGAATGTTGGTGAATTAGTATAGGCGTACAGCAATAGTCCTTCCTCGCAATGAATCGAGAAATTCGAAATCGAGAGAAATAAAACAAAAGAGTCCGACAACGAACTGGCAATTATCACAATTACATATATATGTACTAACTACAAGGTGATGCGCTGTCATGTGATTTTTTCAACATCATTCTTGAGAAAATTGTGCAAAACTCGTAAGCCAACACCAGGGGCACAATTTTCCAAAAGTCAGGGCAACTACTTGCATACGCTGATGACATTGACATCATTGGCAGAACACAGCGAACTGTCACTGGTGCGTTTGCAAGTATCAGTACAGAGGCGGCAAAAATGGAGTAGGAGATTTAACAGGGGACAAGTTGTACAGCGACATCGACATGGCCAGAAAAGTACATATAAGTCGATGGCTAGGACATGTAGAGAGAATGGACACCAACGCTCCGGCCCGAAAAGTCTACAATTTCAATTCCAACGCAGTAGAGGAAGACCTTGCCTTAGGTAGCGTGCACAAGTGGTCGACTTCCACTCAACCAACTTGGAGTGCGCAACTAGAGGTGGTTACCCAAAGATCGTGCTAACTGGAGAGGCGTGCTGGTTGAGGCCCAGGTTCACCCCGGACTGTAGCGCCACCAAAGTAAGTGTATGATTACTTCTGTAAAATTCTAGCTAACCAAATTTGTCGGAGTTGCTTACGAAGTAGGTACTCCGAAATTAACTGTTTGAAGGTTCACTTTAGTTAGTAGTTATATCTAATTGTGATAATGCCAGTTCGTTGTCGAACTCTTTTGTTTTATCTTTCTGGATTCGACTTTTATTTTCATTGCGAGCAAGGACTATAGCTGGGCGCCTATACTAATTCACCAACCTTCCGTTTATGTGCGATAAAAAAAACAAACCTTACGAAGTGTTCAGAAGGTCCCATCACTTAGACAGTCAACCTGTTTCCACCGTTCATTCATCTTTCGCATGCTAATTTATGCTTCGGTTTCAGCCCACGCGCACATGCACATTCCCAAATCCAATCTAAATACATTAGGACTTATCGCACCGTAAACAACATTCGACTAATTATAACGACAGAGAATCTGCTAATCGTCGACCTAATAAGACAGACCGATTATTCCACACCCCTCCCACCAGTTTTGTTAACGCTCCATCAAACCACACTTCCATATACACCTAACAACAGAATCTAGCAAATCTCCAGACTAATGTATGCATTTATACGCGTACATGACAGTCAGACAACCGAATACCATGCGACCGTCAAAGACAACGAAAAACGACAAGGAATTGTAAAGCTCATTATTGTTTTGGCGCCAATGCGGTTATCAGTCGTAAATGTTTTAATGTTTTACTGATGATGTGCCCTCCGCCAAGGAGAAACACACACAGAGAGCGACAAAACAAAAAAAAATCCACACAAGTGGATTCGGCGGCGGCGTTCGACGACATCATCCATGACTCACATTCCCCACTAAATGAACATTCTCAAAATTGTTTAGATTTTATTCGTCTGTTGGTCAAATGAAATTCTCGTCGAAGTCGAAGACACTGGCCAGTGGCAGTGACAGTGACAATTGACCAAGTGTGGGTTGATGGCTGCATTGCAGTTGCAGATTTCGGTTAATATCTCACATCCTTATGACAGTGTCCAGTCTCCAGTATTGCAGTGCCCAGAAGCACGCAGATGTTGCCAACGTTGATGGTGTCCAGATACACATGTTAACAGCGAAATCGAGTTTTACTTGTTCGTTTTTTGGTACTTCTATTAGAAGGACGATTAATACCGTGCTCACCTGCTGCGCTGCATGTTTCACATTTTATGAGAGGTTTTTCTGTTTCATTTTTCTAATTTTTTTTTCTCCTCTGTATTTCTACCGCTTCGCCTCCTTTTATTATCGTTGTTTTTTTTTTGTTTGCCTCTCTAACGAAAATCATCACATAAAACAATTAAATTGAAAGAAAATTTTGAATGTATTCCGTTCCGATGGCAGCAGACAAAAACCTCATGAATGGCCAATTAAAATTAATTTAAGAGTAATAACGTAGTTATTTAAGAATTCGATTTTTTTGTTCGAGCTTGTACGAGTAGATACATCGAATTGTATTCGCTAAAGTGAAAGTGGAATTTTGATAATTTTGCCTTTTTTTTTGTTGACAACTACATCAATTAGGTTGTAAAACAGTGGACGAAATTTTTTTATTATTGCAATTCGTGGCTGTATTGCTATGCTGTGCGCAAGGTGTTTCAGAAATTGTGTTATCTTCTGACAAAGTATCGGTACTATTGAGTGATGACACGGGATTAAGATATTTTTTTTGTGAAGTTTGAAGTTCAATGTAAACGTGTTTTCGTTGCGGTTTAACTTTCAAACAATTTTGAGTTATTATTTTTTAATTAAATCTTCTGTTAGTCATTTCGAGGAGAAGAGGCTAATTGGTTTTGTTTGATTAATATCACTGGTCAAACTTGCTGGTAGTCCAAAAATAAATCTGAAACCACAGACGGTTTTTTTGCTGGAAGGGGAGGTCGCGTGACTAAAGCGGCGGATTTTGAACTGAACTTGACACATCAAAGCGTTTTTTTTCTTGTAAATATGAATTTTATCAAAGTGACTTCACCCATGGTGGAGTGATTTCCCCACCAAAGGCAAGGTTACATTGCTATTTTGAAAGCTATGCCCAATTCACAGGCATTTTCGGCGTCGAATGGTGATGTGTGTCAATTGGTTGCATGTTAGTTCTCTCTGGCCTGACGGCCGGTGTTTGTTTTATAGACACCAATTCACGATTGCTTGCAGTCTTTTGACTTTTAAAGTGCTGGCTGCACGAATTTGAAGGCTGAAATAGTTCCAACTTACCATTGGTTTGCCTAATTTTAGAATCCGTTTGGAGTGCAGATACTGTTTTCCCAATTCAGAAAATCATATTAGGTAGGTAATGCCCCCATTGCCCATGGCATACACTGAATAACCCAATTTTTGGAGTTTTTCATGACCCTTACCAGCATATAGTGTAGTATCCTGAATAAATGACATCCGTCTGGTTCTGTAGTCTCGTATAAAGTAAGTTTTATTTTTATTAAAACTGACATTTTATACAGTGTGAGCTACCCTAAAATTCTGACAATTTATACAGTATTTCAAGATACTACATATAGCAGTGGGCCAACTTCTGCCTCCTTGTTGGCCTCCAGGTCTTGTTGGGTCCTTGGACGGGACGGTTGAAATAAATTCGGGATTTTAAATCGTGCCTTATTGAAATGAGCAGCTATGGTGATAATCGCCCTTATTTCGAGTGGCGTTTACGACGATTTAAAACACGCCAATTTGAATTTAGAATTACGAGTGGCGTTTTTTCGTTGTTGGACGAGAATTGTTGTTAAACGAAGTGGCTATTCGCACATTCATTTTGACAGATTTTGTACTGGACTGACGTTTACCGATTTTCGGGACACGACTACGTAATCAACGTAACGTAATCCTATCCAAAACGTACGGCATAATGTCCGAAAATGATTATACTGGAATTTAGATTCCTTGCCGCGAGCGTAGCGAGCCACATACCACAATTTGACGCAATATAAACTTTGACATTTCATTACGTAGTCGTGTCCCGAACAACGTGCGAATAGCAACAGCCGTTGTTAAACGGCTTGTGTATCTCATTAGTGTATACGCCGAACGTCATGTGAGAAATTTCGCTGTCATTCCGTAAGGCGTTGAACGTCACAAAACGACAAGAAAAACGACGAATTTGTCGTTAACAAATTAGTTAACGCCAAGTAATGAAAAAACCGGCCAAGTGCGAGTATCACTTGCGCACCGCCGAAAATTCCGTATCAGTGTTGGGACTTGAGAGTAGGCAAAAGGCGGTGTATTGGGAAACCAAAAAGTGGTAGAAAATGGTAGATTTTGAAAACGTACCATAAATGCTGCAAAATATTAAATAACGCTCTTTTCTTCTGCTAACATCAGCGACACCCTCCCACGCTTTTCAAGAGTCATCAAATCAATTTGAGCAACTAAAAAAATGGGCTTCCTGTGAAAATTGGTCAAAATTGGACAATACAAGTGCCGATTTTCATGCTTTTTATACAGCAGTCGGGTACATTTTTCAACCACCACGGTTTCTATGCGTGCTCGTGCATGATGGAAAATAAGTCTTATAGTGTGTGTGTGGATTTCTTTATTATTTGCGTTATTGTTCCACTTTTTTTTTCAATCTAAAAAAGGTGTTAGATTTGAATTTGAGGGTGGTAGAATTTTGGGTTGAGCAAAAAGTGGCAGAAATACCAGTTAAGTGATAGAAGTCTCATCACTGTTTCCATATACTTGGCCACCATGCCCTCATACTTTGCATTAGGTACGGAACCGACGGTACAGTTGTATAGTAAACTATAGGAATTTAAGCGTAAGAGAATAGAGAACACGCCTTAAGAATGAGTATAATATGGAAGTATGAGTATGAGTACAGTAGAGTATGCCTATGCATTGGAATCAATTTGGAAATTCACACTTATTTGAAGTGACATCTATTGTTAAAATTGGCGCAACAATTCGAATTTCAACCGTTTTACTTGCCAAATTCACTAACGCCCAGTAGGTGTCTCTAGAAATCTATGGAGAAATCAAAGATGGTTGCCGCATTTGTTGCGATTCCCAATGCCATCTTAACAGTAACGCAACAATTTGAATTTTAACCATTTTACGTGAAACCAACTTCCAATTCCATTCCCATTTGGAAACGATTAAGGGAACAAGAACACGCATTATAAATGAGAATTGAGAAAGGAGTGTAGGAGCCAGCTTCGCCAGGCATTTTGTTGCTTTTTTATTTTATTTTATTTATTTTCGGACGACAATGTTTTAATTTTTTTGTATTGGAGGTGCCACGACCCTTTATCCAACTTTGACAAATCTTCACAGAAGCCCTCTAGGGCCAATACCTAAGATTATCTGTAAGTTTGATCTCAATCTATTCGGTGGTTTTCGAAATATACGATTTTTAATGTTTTTTTTTGTATGGGAAGTGCCACCCCCCTTTGTCCAATTTTGACCAATCTTCACAGGAGCACTCCACGGCCAATATCTAAGATTATCTGTAAGTTTGAGCTCAATCGATTCTGTAGTTTTTGAGATATAAGATTTTGAATGTTTTTTTTTTGTATGGGCGGTGCCACGCCCCTTTGTCTGATTTTAAATTAGTTTAGCCTATCACCCAATCACCGTAATTACCGACATTTACAAAAACAATCAACAAAATCGGTTGAAAATTACGGGCCACAGAGGGAAACTGTTTTTTTTCACTTTGTTTTATATATATAGAGATTTTGTAAATATCAGTTGTCATGTGCGCGCGTCGGTCGGTTTTACATACGTGCAAAAATCGAATGGAAAAAAGGGGCCGTGTGAAATGCTGTCACTTATTAGATAGAACAGTAAACGTTAAAAAAATCGAATCGAAAAGACCGTCGCGTGAACAAGGCCCTAGCGGTAGCATCGAAAACCATTTAGAACAGACCTATAGTATAGGGCTACAACAGCTAAACGTCGCTTATTTTATGTATGGCGCCATCTCCGTATTGTGCGTTGATGGGTGACCCAGGTTTTGTTTTATAGAAGGATTAGGTTAGGTTAGGTTAGTGGGTTGGCAAGACAGGAGAAACCTCTTCGTGCCACATATAGGTCAATGTAGATCCATTGTGATGTCCTAGAGTTTTGCGGAAACCTATGAAAAAAAAACCTTACAAATTTGGGAACCTTCCCGAGATAGGTCATTTACGTAACTGTCAAAAAGTTCTTCTAAATCCTCAAAAAAGTAACTACCAAGGATTCTATTTTTTATGTGGCAGAGCGCTGGGCAGTATAGCAGAGAATGTGTGGTGTGGACTATCCTCATGCACCTCCTCATTATGCCTATCCTCTGCATAGGTCATCTGTGCTGGTTGCCATTTTCTTGGTGCGATATTTCAGCATATTGTGTCCGGTGATAATTGCAGTTCCCTGTTGGTTATAGATTGGTCACATTTTTCTGGTTATGCCACAGAAATCCAACTTGCTCCATCAATCAATTGTCGCCATTAGTATTTTGTACCCAATCGTCTGTCTGAGATTACAGGAGGAATCATTACTATGAAGCCGGTCGGCTAGGATTACTTCAAGGAAGGATCCCTTTCTTGCCAGCTCATCACCTTTTTCATTTCCAAACACACACCTCTGTGAACGGTAATCCATCAGCATATTCTTACGTTGTGCAGCGCGTCAAGTACCCGTACAGCTCTTCTCGACAACGACTTAAAAACTTCGATCGCTTTTATTGTTGGTTGACTGTTAATGAAAAAGGTAATATCTGCATGAGGTATTGCCATCATTGCAACCAGTTTAGCACCTGTTGTCACTGGCGGTACCTCAGATTGGAATACGCTATTGTAGTCAAGTCTGATTGAACTGAATAGTCTGATATTTTCAGAGTAACGCCAACTTCCATTATTGATCCCTCCGTATAGATGGGTATCGTTTATCCAATGGATATCGGTTGATCTTCGTACCATTCGTCTCTGCTGGGAAAACACGTGATTAATGGTCTAACTCGTTGTGTACAACTGTGTTCTAGGCGAACTTTAGCCGATAAGTGTTATATTTCGGCGCTCTGGTAATACTGCGGATTCGAAAGTATATTGGTAATTGGACAGTAGATGGTGACCTCGCACTATTCTTTTAAATGCGGGCTCTCCTCTCCTAAAATGTTGACTCATTAGCCTTTTATCAACTTGGTTCCATATGTTGATTGCCTGTAACTCCCTTCCACGATTAATTCTACAGAAATCTGTATTCAAACATCACAGCACATTATGTTTGAATATAGGTTCTGCTAAATTTCAGTAGAGTAAAAATACTAGTATTGCTAGGTTGCTATATCCGATTTGTCTATATTCTTCCACAGTTCAATATCACACCTCCCATGTAGGAAAACCGGAAACACTCCCCATGAAAATAAATATTGAAAACGAACTTTGTACAACAGTTCGGCTCCAAAACAAAAGAATAACAATATATTAACCATCTAAGTATAATTTAATTAGTCTCTAAGATCGATTGATCCTTCTCAGCGTCAACACGACTGACGGCTTACCTACCTTAATTTCACAAAAGACACCATCTATTACTGGATCCCATTCCCAAATTTAGGATTCAACATGTGTGTTTGACTGTAAAATTATATTTTACCAGATGTTACAGCAATTCAAAGACTACGCTTGAGTGCAATAATTACCAACCTAAAAGTATGATTATCATGAGTCGGCACATTTGCTTGTTTGTTTTGGCGGCGGCAACCTATAATTTTATTTCTTCTTGTGGATAAATTTAATTTGACTGATTAGGCACCTTTCAAGTGGATTTTCAAAAAAAAAAAAAATGGAATTTCCTCAATAGTTTGAAACAATGCAAAAAAAAAAAAAACGAAAGTCAAGAGGCAGCACAGCACAATGGTTCTTAATTTAAGCGGGATCGATTTGAAAGCTGTAAGATTCATAACACAAGACAGTGGAATTTTGACTAATTCCTTTATTCCGTATATTTTGAAATGTCAGCTAAAAAAATGACAAATACAAAATTAGGAAAAAGTAATGCGAATATGCAAATGGCATCAATTGTCATTGCGCTTTGACATTTATGTTGTAGGCAGATGGAAAGAGAATTAGCTGACAACGTGCAATGAAGCGATACACGCAACACGCCTGAAGAGCCTGCCTTAGTTTTACTGTCTATTTTGCCAATTTTCGACTTAGGTATAGTTTTAACACATCGTGAAATTCGTCCTCGTTTTCCGTGTCCGACTATACACTTGAACAGGGTTCGGACTTGAGAAATTCATTTGTGCAGTAGATTTTTAAAAAAACAGCAGTAAAACCAATTTTTGCGCAGTCGATTTTTTGTTTGTATTGGAAACCTACAATTCATGTAGATAATATTTAAAAGAAATTATTAGTTTTTCATAAATCGATCTGTTTGAATCTTTATTGGTCTTTATTGATCACGAGAACATTTTTTTTTATAGCGTTTTCGATTGAGCTCTTCAGATTCTTCTCTCAGATTTCAGATTTTGTCTGTCCAATCGAATTTTATTCACTGGATAAATGTTAAACTTAATTATTCGAAATGTGTCCTTAAATTGATTTATAAAAAATTGTAAATTAGTAAAATGATACATTTTTTTGTGTCAATCGAAAAAAAAGGTGATCTAGAGCCAAAAAAAAATGTGATCTTTATTGAATAATCAAATGCGCCATTAGTTGTTGATGTACTCGTATAAGGAAGTAACTGACAAGTCTAGTCAAGAATGGCCGCGTTCAGTATGCTTAGAGCCTAGATTCGTAGATGATAGTTTCTCATTGAACGACTAACTGAAAAGAACAAAATGCAATATGGCTGTCAATCTATGAGTGGTATTCAATAATATTTGGTGGCGAAGTGCTCATCGATCAGTACAGCTTCACTTACCGGGAAAATAATTAAAAGAATTCGAAAGGAGAATCGACTTTTTGAATTCAACTGTTCAAACAAATTACTTAAGGAATCTTATGATAAATAAGTGGTGCCTATGTATGTAGATCCTAACCATTGAACGCGACTAATTCCTTGACTGAGTACCTAACCTATTCATTTCACATTCCATTTCATAATATTGTTATTCAAATTCAACATAATTTATGGAATAAGTAAATATCCAAAAGGATAACTGCATATACATAGCAATCATAACAGTCGCATTCCTGGTAACCTAGTCCAGACAAATGTAGTCAACTTAATTCAATTCAATTCACTTTTTACTTAGGTGATGACAGGCTTTCCTTTTATTTCGAAACCGAAAATATATTTTAATTTTCGAACTAAAAAAATCAAATTACTTCCCTGAAAATATGCAGTAGATTGAGCGGTGGGCGCAGTAGCGCAGTAGATTAATTTTGTTTACGAAAAAAGCAGCAGATCTACTGCAATTGCAGTAAAGTCCGAACCCTGCACCTGCACTTGAATAGTTAAGCCTGGACTTCTCTCGCAATATTATTTAAAAAAATTAATGCCGCGCACCAAAGCCAACAATATGTCTAGCTGAGTTTAATAAACGTTTAGTTTTCCGCAGATTAGAGGAGAAACCGACGTTATGCCATACTAAAAAAAACGTTGAGATGTGTTACTGAGCGGACGTGTGTGATTGAGCGGCGATATTTAATCCGGTTTCAGTAATTATTTACTCTGCCAAGGCTTTGATTCTTTTGAAACAGAACGTAAATCTAACTCTAGCTCAAAAATCTAAAAAATTCGCATTAATCTATTACCGTTTATATAACAATCAGTTTAAATTAATAGAATTTAATCACTTTGTTCACGTTTCAAAGTTTTACATAAATTATATACATCCAACTTTTAACAAATACAGCCACAACAACTTTTTCACCCATCACATTACATATACGTACCACTACGAACGAGAAAATGTCTGGAAAACGCAACAAGCCTACGTACTCACCTTCCAACAAAAAGCTGCTATCATCTCCAGCACCGAAACGACCGAAAAATCTCTTCCTGGAGGGGGATATGTTTAAAAAATTCGAAGCTCTTCTACAAAACCAAACATCTCTTCTTACGTCAAAAATTGAAGAGTCCGAAGTGAGAATAACGAAAAAAATTGAAAGGGACTTAGAAGCACTGAAGACCACAATTGATGACGTAAATAACCGCCTGTCATCACTGGAAACTAAACAAACTGAAATCGACATCATTATAAAGGAAAACACTGAACTAAAGAGTAAAATACAACAACATGATGATGCACTTAAACAAATTATCACACGCGTCGAAACTAATGAAGAAAAGATGCAGATTATGGCAACAATGAATGATGCTCTTTTGCACGGTGTTCCTCTATTGGCGAACGAAAATCTCCAGCTGCTGTTCAACAAAATATGTCACTTGATAGACGTCAAACCACCATCTATTAAAAATATATTCCGACTTCGATCTTCACCCACTTCATTCAATCCACCGATTATAATTAAATTCTATTCACCCACCGACAAGAGTTATATTCTGCGTGCGATCGCAAACTACCGCAAAATTAAAAAACAACAACTTTCTATACGCGATCTTGGCTTTACTGATGGCACCGGTGACTCGCCCGTTTACATTCATGAATGCTTAACTGTGAAAAATCGGACTCTCCTGCAACATGCACTGAAACTAAAACGAAACAAAAAACTGTTCTCTGTGTTTACAACTCGTGGTCTTGTTTATGTTAAGAATCAACCTGAGAGCAATGCTGTTTTGATTACCAATGCTGAAAGCCTGAATAAAATTGCCGCAACATCACTGATGACAACAACGACAACAACAACTATAACCGCAGCTGATCAACAAGTAGTAGAACACTAGTAGTAGTTATTATTGCCTTCAATAATCTAATTTTGAATTTCGTAATTTATTTTTTTTTTTTTTTTTTTTTATTTCTCTTTATTATTTACATTACATTACATTTTATTAATATTTTTCATTTTTAACTTTGTTTTGTCCATTTTCCTCATCGCTTTAAATATAATGTACCTAATAATGAACTGTAGGGTATTATTAGTTTACATTGAAATCTTCATCTTCATCATTGGCTTACTTGTGTCTTTCGTCGTTACATTGTTTGTTCAGCTAGATGTGCGACTTGATTTTTTGGCGAGTATGGTACGCTTGTTTGAGTACCAGCCGACTTTTAGGTTTTTCTAATGGTTGGTCCTAATGAGCGTAATAGGGAATTGACAGCTTTTAATAATAACGATAATTCGCGAACAATGATTGAGATTTTATGTCGTCAGCATAGTGGTTTGCGAGTATGTCACATTAATGCGCAGAGCTTGCGTCCCAAACTGGACGAATTTAGGTATTTGTTCGAAAAATCCGAAGTCGATGTAGTATGTGTATCTGAAACCTGGTTCCTACCAAAATGTACTGATGATATGTATGGGTTAGATGGCTATAAAATATATCGATCCGATAGAATTGGACATGCCGGTGGGTCTGCGATCTATATTCGAAGAACTTTAAAGCATGATTTTTTACTTAAGTCTCCACCTGGTAGTAAAATTGAATATGTTTTTATCGAAATTACATGCAATCAAAACAAAATATTATTAGGGTCAGCATATCGACCTAAGCGAAGTATTAGCATTACACCTCTGTTGTCTGCAATAGATCAGCTATCCTATGTGTCACCGTTCGTCATTGTTGTTGGAGATTTAAACTGCAACATTCTTGAGGATTCGCATCTAGTTGAGAGCATGAGAACGCTTAATTTATATTCCGTAAATACAACAACTCCAACCCACTTTACCAAGGAAAGAAGTACTCTTCTTGATGTATTTTTTGTCAGTGATTTAAATAAAGTTCTTCTCTACGATCAACTATCAGCTTCCGGTTTCTCCCATCATGATCTCATTCATTTAACATTTCAATGTGAACCAATCTATTTAAATAATTCCTATAAATTTAGGGATTTTAAAAACATTAATAGAAACTTATTAGAAGAAGACCTAAAATCAATCGAATGGTTTCGAATATATAGTATGCCGTGCGTCGATGATCAAGTTAATTTCGTTCAAGACAATATACGTAATCTGTATAATGCCCATGTTCCGTTAAAAATTTGCCAAGTAAAAAATGCCGATAGATCATGGTTTACAAATAGCATTAAAACATTAGTCTTAGAACGTAATCAGGCTTATAAGCGTTGGAAGAGTTTTAGATTAGAGACCTTGCATAATGCATACAAAATTTTGAGAAATAGGGTAATATGCGAAATACGCGAATCTAAAAGACGATTCTATGCGTCAAGATTAAATCCTTCCCTTGCTGGAAGGAAACTTTGGAAAAATATTAGAGAAATTGGAATAGGTCCGAAAAATAATAACAATGTCCTAAACACTGATTGCAATTTGTTGAATGAGCAGTTTATTCGAAATTCATCTACTGATCTTGATAATAGCATAAACGCTGTATCCCACCAAAGCAATACGGAATATTCGCGAGAATCTTTGTCAAGTTTTGGTTTTACGGCAGTCGATGATGCCGATGTTCTAGAAAGCTTTATATCGATCCGATCGAATTCCGTTGGTTTTGATGACTTGCATCCCGTGTTTTTAAAAGCGATCCTCCCATATTGTTTAAAGTACATAACATATATATTTAATACCGTTTTAATGACTGGGATTTTCCCCACTGCTTGGAAAAAATCCAAAATTATACCTATACCGAAAAGTGGAAGTTCCGATGAGTACAGACCTATAGCTATTTTACCTTACTTATCCAAGGTTTTGGAAAAGATTATGAATAGCCAGATACGGAGGTTTCTTACCAACAATAATATGCTATGTGCTAATCAGTCTGGCTTTCGTCCTCAGCATAGTTGTACGACTGCTTTAATAAAGATTGTAGAGGATATCAGAAAAGCAGTAGACGATGGTAATATAACAATTCTGACACTTTTAGATTTCTCTAAAGCTTTTGATACCATCAATCACAACATGCTCTGCAGTAAGCTTAAAAATCAGTTTAATTTCTCTTCATCTGCAACAAACTTAATCTGTTCATACTTAAAAGACAGATCTCAGGCGGTTGTCGCTAATGACACCGTCTCGGGATTTCTTCCAGTTAGCAAAGGCGTTCCTCAAGGCTCAATTCTGGGTCCGTTATTGTTCTCACTTTACATTAATGAGCTTCCTTCTTATGTACCTAACTCATCCATACACATGTACGCCGATGATGTTCAGTTGTATAGCAACTGTCCGTTGGGTCTTGTCGAGAATGGCATGCATGAGGTTAATGAAGATTTAAAAAATATACAACTTTGGTCAAGAACTAATGGCTTATGCTTGAATCCAGCCAAATCTAAATGCCTGATCATTTCGAGAACATCTGTTGATACTTCTACTTTACCTAAAGTTTATCTAAATGATATCGCTATTGATTTTGTTGATACAGCTAAGAACATGGGTATAACATTCAATAAAACTCTTACATGGAATAACCACATTAGGTTAACGCTAGGAAAAGTATATGGGAGCCTCCGAATGTTATGGACAACTCAAAAAATTACACCCATTAAAACTCGGATAATACTAGCCAAGACATTAGTTATCCCAATATTATTGTTTGGTTGTGAAATATATGGAAATTGTGACTTTGAACATAAAAGAAGAATTAATGTTGCTTATAACAGTATTGCACGATACATTTACGGACTAAGGAGGTATGACCATGTTTCTAGCTTTTCGAAATCCATATATGGCCTTTCGCTGGAAAATCTGTTTAAATTTAGGACAATAAATCTACTGCACAATGTACTACATACCTGCCAACCACTCTATCTTTACAATATGATACCCTCTCAGAGATCTAGAACTTTTGGTCTTGCGCCAGTACGTTTCACTTATTTAATTTGTGAGCGTCAATTTTTAGTAAACGCAATTAGGCTGTGGAATTCCCTGCCACGATCCATTCGAGTAATAAGTCGTACATCTCAGTTCAAGAGCAGACTTAGGCGGCATCTGGAGGCGCTTTAGGCGGATGATGATGAAGATTTGTTTTTTTTTTTCCAATATTTGTGATCCTTTTTTATTATTGTATTTTTCTTTCTGTTTTAAATTAGTCTTAGGAATATATTACAATGAATTTATGCTTATATATATCCATGAACACAATTACTTATATTAACGAAATTCTATTTTACTGAACTTGGTTTCTTTGTTCTCTCTTGTTTTTTCAAAAGTAACATATTATAATGTATACATTATTGAAGCTTGCACAATTTAAGAAGATACTGTATCTTTCTGTGTTAAGATTATTTGCAAATAAATTGAATTGAATTGAAAAAATAAACCAGTCGACAGATTACAGTGAAATTATTTTCAGTAAGCAATGTTCGAACGTTTTTTTCTAAATGCTAAAAATCTTTTCGTATTTATAAAATTAGTAATCTCTACAGCCTCTGGACTTAAGGACTATTCACATGAGAGCGACCAACTACAAACAACTACCTACGATCTGCGAACGAACGAATATTCAAAAGTTTCAGTCATCAGTTTCTACCAGGAATTTATGATATGAGGTTAAGTCCACACGAATTTTTTATTCGCAAGTTTCTGAAACGCAGTTTAATGTTGTGGATTGCGAATAAACTTTGACAATTCGCTCCAATGATGTTTTCGTTCTCGGCAAAAAGTTTGAAATTCAAAATTGCGTTATTTAAACTGTTTATAAACTTGTTTTCTTAATATATTTTGATGCAATCCTTTCATTCATTCATTCATTTTCAATATCCCGCTTATCCATTAAGTGGGTCGCGGGTGTAGGTTGCTCAAGTGGACCCTCCATAGCACTCGATCCTCCGCCATCGACTCCAAATCATCAAGGGCAATCCCCATACGGGTAGAGGAATAGAGGAATTATTTTGATGGAATAATAATTAATTTTCCTATCTACTCTTGGAATAATAAAATGTGCAATTTTCTGTTTATAAATGCTTAAAAAGTGATTTGTTCGCATTTCATCAATTCGTTCGTTCGCTCTCTTGTGAATGGTCTTATAAGGACACAAAAGCTAAATTCCTCCGTTTTGCGACTTAAAAATAATGTAACAATTTAATGTATAACTAGCAATGATTGCGAAAAAGAAATGGCGGCTGTGAAAAATGCTGGGAAATATGCGCAAGCAAAAAGTGACAGCTTTTATTAGACTAAGTTATGCAGCGGTTCTCAAACTTATTAAGCTGTGGAACCCTAAAGAAGGCCCAAATATATTTCGGAACCCCAACTCTTATGCCGATTTCGATAGGCAAAAAAATCACTTTTTCTTGCCCCAGATCACTTTTTGCGTTCGTTTGGTACAAAAAAAGCTATCTTTTCAGATTCGAGAGCACTTTTGCGAATCTAAATTTTTTTCTCAGAGTTGCTCGAGATTTACCAACAAACTTATGATTTGACTTTTGGAGTTTGTTTGTTTACGATTTACGAAAAGTCTTTGGCCGAAAAAGTTAGAGCTCGTGAAACTGTTTCATTGTTTGATTTATAATTTTTTAAAAATTTACTTCTATCTCTGTATTCGCACATCTGGGACAGCGCCCAATCTCGATCTGTATTTAATCTTTGCATAAGTATACACTGAAAAGCCTGCTTCACAGCGATATACGTTGTGACAAAAGGAAGCAAATTTAATATAGACTGTTTGGCAAGTTCAGGGAATTCACTCCTAATGCCAACCCAAAAAAAAATTTCAATGATATAGAATTAAATACATGTTTTGATGAAGAAGAACTCTGCAGATCTATAAGACACTCGTTTTCCGGAATGCTTACGGCGATATTATTCACTCACTTTAATCCTGATTAAAGTTTACACCCGGGTTTAAGTGAGTTTAACCCAAAAATTAAGCCAATAAGTCCATAATATTCAGTCGGTAAACCAGATAAAATCCGTCAGCGTTTAATCCGATTGAATTTAAACTGCACTTCGTAGACCAGTTTAAGTACTTTAACACGGGTTAAAACTCAATTTCATATCATTGACGGGTTTTTTTATGTTACATTTTTGACATTTCTTCGCTCGCAGAAAATAAATGAAAGTGAAAATATGAAAAGCAAGAAGATAAGAAAAATTAATTTTATTAGTTTTGGCAACGGTTATGGCGCCACATGTAAATTTGGGAATCAACTTTAGGTGTAGGTAGTATCTAAAAATTTTCTTTTATTCTACTATATAAAATAAATGTATTAATATTATTCGGCCCTAGCGAGGTATCCGTCGGAACGGAAAATTCTCCGATTTCATACGAATCGGAGGATTTTTGCTTCGAGGTATACTTCGGAAGACCTTTTCGGAACTTTTTTCCGACAAATATGCAACGCACACATTTTTGACAGCTGCATACGAATTTTCTTCCGATATGCTCCGACAGGAATTTGTTGCGGAATTTGTTTACGATTTGCAGTGAAGTATTGATAAACGAAAGCCATAAAAAAAACTTGTAACAAAGTAATTGGTTGTATTTGTTGCTTAAATTTGTGTTTCCAGATCAAAAACAAATTAAAAAACAAGCACTGAATTGGAAAACCCCGATGTACCACGAAACAACATCATGTCAAATCAATGCGTCGTCGCACTTTAATTATTCTTTCCGAATGCGGATACCTCGAATGTAATTAGAGTCTCCGACGGAGTATCCGTTGCGGAGAATTCTCCGTTCCGACGGATACCTCGGTAGGGCCGATTGTATCGCGACGAGTCCACTCATTTCACTTTCACTGGACACAACGATTAGTGATATGGACCAAATGTGGATGTCACAAAATGAAATTTGACAATACGTGGGTTTAAAACGAGTTAAAATCGGATTAAAAATCGGTTTAAACTCTTGTTGCGTGGTGCGTGTTTTTAAGCGAATATTATGGATATAGGTTTAAATTGTCGGGTTTAAAAATGCGGATTAATGATCAGGTTTAAAATCAACTTAAGCCTGATTTCCACCCAGAGTAAATAATTTGACCGTTAGTATCGTAGACTGGGTTTCATTTTGAGTATATTTTCATTCTTTGTGAGATATTATGCAGAAACTATACAAAAGCTGTGCATGAAATGTTTGCGCAAAATTTTTGTAATTGCATTTTACAAAAATTATTTTTGTGTTTTCTTATTTTTAATTCAAGAAATTCGCGGAACCCTGAGAACTGTTCCACGGAACCCAGTTTAAGAACCGATGTTATAGAGGGTGGTATTGCGTTATACAGCTCACTCTTAGATGGCGAGAAGCTTGAAATGGCGCTAACATCTACAGCTATGACTACACAAACTGGTGATAATAAAAGGATGCTCCCTGGATCAGAAATATGCTCAAAGATAATCTGGTTTCTGGTTATCTAATCTCTACGGGCAAGTATGCATTGAATAGCCTCGAAAAGGAGCAAAGGCTACGGCTTCCTTCTCCTTTAAGAGGAAATTCACACTTGAATTCGTGACAGAAGAGAATGGGCGAAACAAGCTGTCACAGGGAAAAACCACTCGTATTCGTATTAAACTGTTGAAATCTCATAGCTTAAGGAAAAAGAGAGCAAGAGGAAAAGGCGAAGAAAACCCGAGAGAACGGCAATAAACAAAAACAAATCGTGGCAACAACAAGCAGCGTTGCCATAAGTGCAGATTTTCACTCCAGCTGCAGACTTTTAAAATGCCTAAATCTGTGTGGCAGATTTTGTCTGCATATATTTAGTTTGTTTAGTAGTTTTCAACTACAGGAAAGAAGAAAAAATGAGTAGAAACGTTGTCTAAAACTGATGCACTTCTGGTTTTATGAGGTAGTACGCAATGTGTACGCGCAATGTGTCTACTAACCTGTCACCTGCAACCTGCCGAATTTGGAATCCAGGCAAAACTGATTCAGCTGTGTCGCGTGACGCTGGAAAACACGCGCTGCAACGTGTAGTTTGGCTCTTCCGAACTATTTCAAAGATGCACCGGATTTCGGCAAGGAGACGCTCTATCATGCGACTTCTTCAATCTCGTACTGAGGCAGATAGTGCGCAGGGCAGGTGTCAACACGGAAAACACTATCTTCAACAGGTCCGTCCAGCTGCGTGGCTATGCGGACGATATTGACATCATCGGTCGCTCCCAGCGTGCCGTGATAGAAGCGTTCACGGCGATTGAAGAACAGGCGAAATCCGTTGGGCTTGAAGTAAATGAGGACAAGACTAAGTACATGCTATCAACAAACAAACAAGCATCTGTCCACCGCCTAGGACAAAACGTCACTATTGATAGCAACAATTTCGAGGTAGTTAAGGAGTTCACCTACCTCGGAGTAAACGTAAACTCCACGAATGACACCCTAGTGGAGATCCGGCGAAGAATTACCCTAGGAAACCGTTGCTACTTCGGTTTGGCAAAACAACTGGGTTCAAAACTCCTAACTCGAAGGACGAAATGTGTGCTCTACAAAACCCTTATCCTGCCAGTTCTGCTTTATGGCGCCGAGTGCTGGACGATAAGCAAGAAGGGAGAGCTGATACTTGGCTCCTTCGAAAGAAAAATACTTCGGCGGATTTTTGGTCCTGTGTGCGAGGAGGGCGAATGGAGGAGAAGATACAACCGCGAACTCTATGAGCTGTACCAAGATGTGGATGTAGTCCAAAAAGCCAAAACACGTCGACTACATTGGCTCGGCCACATCGAGCGAATGGACAATAATGCTCCAGCCAAGAGGATCTTCGAATCCCAGCCCCCAGGTTCGAGAAGACAAGGAAGACCGAACCTCCGTTTCAAAGACCAATCTGCAGTGTCTCAGGCAGAGGCTCTACACGGGTCGGGAGCCCGTTAAGTAAGTAAGTATATTTTTTTCAATAAATCTGCATTGTAGAGAATTTTTTCTTCATAATTGCATATTTATAAAAAATGTTTCATGCTAACACTGACAACAAGGCACAGAGAGGTTGGTCGTCTTCTCCGATCTAGTAACCCGTTGGCAGACTTGTACTCATCACTCAGTTGGCGCAAATGGTAGGGTAGTCACTCGGTCCATTAACAAATCGAAATTCTGGTTCATTTCCTGACAACAGATATGTCTTCCCAATAGGAATATGTGAAGAGAATTGACTGTCAAAATTCAAAACTCTTCAAAACAATCGCTTGAAAGGAGTCTGATGATGAATTAGTGGTGTAGTTCGAAATAGCTATTATTTCTACCAAAGTGTCGGTGTCTACACGAGTTACTGTAAATGTTATTCTTTAAAAAAATAATAATTCATAGACTAAAATTCGACAAACAGAAACAATAAAAATTATCAACAGAAATTGGCAGAGCGCTGATGTGGTGAGTGCTGATACTGCAAGCTCCTCATCGCTGAAGTACATTCACGGTTTGAGTTGAAGAAATTCCCAGTAAAATGGGTAATACTGGATTAGCTTTCTGGTAGTACAATGGACCAGTTGCGTCCGAGTGCTCCAGTGAAATGTTTCCTAACCCGACAAAAAAAAAAATCGCCACCCCAGAGAGATTCTAAAATTTATAAAGAAAATTAACATCCCTTGGTCTTCAACTGTTGGGTCAAATTTTTCTAAAAAAAAACCTTTATATGTCTGCCCAGCTCAAGAACAGCCGATAGAAGACCCCTGTTAGCTACTTCTTTGATCAACCAGATCTGGTAAATGTAAACGATTTCTAGGACCCATATACAGATCAGGGTATAGTTCTAAAAAGTAAAGGCGGATGCCAAGTGCCTACTTTTTTTTCCAGATATAAAGAATGTGCACAACTAACCCAAATTCACTTAGTAAGCTACAGTTTAGGATAAGCCAAGGCCTAGACCAAAATTGCTAAACTAAAAGTGAGCCATGACGAGCATCACTGGAATGAGTAACCATCAAACTACCTACCAGCCATTCTAGATGGCGGAATGAATGAATAAAGTTAATTTGTCATTTTCTTTGACAAAAAAGAAATTATTTCTATTTCCATATTTCAGTTATTGACTGTTTGAGTGTTCAAAAAAAAAATTCATCGAAAAGAAAATATTGCAGAAGGAGGATAGAGGGTCGCCTCTAATCTGAACTAGTCAAAAGCTGCCGCACAATGCTCAGAGCATTATGCGCGCAGAGCCAAGTCAGATTGTGTTGTGTACCCGGACACTGTACCCAAACACTCTGCCCAAAAACGGAGCAGATCTTCCACAAATTGAAACTGTTGAATGCATAAGACCACCAATAGCAGTAGCCAAGAGAATTATTCTCAAGAAAATTAAAAATAGGGCAGACCAAGGATAGTCGGATATAGCAGATTACAGGGTCTGAAAGGCTCTGTGGTCTAAGCTAGATCGGATAAAACCTATGGAATTATTATAGCTCAGCAGATCAAAGCTATAGGGATACTCTCTGGGCACTGTCTTCTAAGGAAGCACGCTAGGAGATTGGGTTTAACAGATACGGACACCTGCGCGTATTGCGAAGACTTACATGTTGCAGAGGTTATTACTCATCTCCTCTATGAATGTCTAGCTATTGCTCGGTACAGGAGGAAACAAACACCTTGGAATTTAGGTACTTCTTCGACGATTTGGAGGAGGTTGGCCTCACAAATAAAATTGAAATAATTTGTAGGTTTTGTAGGGAAATTAACTGTTTGGGCGAAGTGGTTTAGGTTGTTGACCAATAAAGTTCCCCAGGGATGGCGATGGGCCCAATATGGGGCCTAGTCCACTGTAATGATCTCACACCCTATTCAACCTAACCTAACCTAACCTAACCTATAGGGTCGCCGCTAAGTTTAAAATTGTCATAAGAAATATGCTCCCATTGAAATCACAAAACACGTATGGCAATTAGGTAACATCTGTCAGAAAGACACAACAAAAGTTTCCAAATTCGAGAGGAAAGTCACATACGAGTATGCATCAAAAACAAAAGAGTTCGATAGCGAACTGGGTTTCCTCAAGTACTCATGGTCGCTGTGGGATAAGTCGAAAAAAGACACACACTCTTGACAAATCCAAATAAATAGCCAGATACGAGTACATCTTAAGGTGCACAACTCATCGAACTAAGTCCAGCTCTCATTAAGAAATCATCATCATTTCATTAATTTATAGCCGGCGCACAAAATGACAACTCAAATGAATTCCAATTCAAATCTCTGTTGCCAATACAAGATGACACATTATATTTCCCATATATTACAGAAGCATACACAAAGCAAAAACATCCGAATGACAACGATCATCAATGTCCTGAGTATGTATCAACGCGAGGATATTAAGAGACGCCCGTTGCTTGGCCGCTCACCACTTTTCAGGGGCCATCACGCTATCTTAAGCCCATTAACTCAGTCACTAATGGAACTTATCACATTAGAATCCACTCCCTTCCTTTCATATTTCTACACATATGCACAAATGTATATTGTATATGCCTTGGCGCGCACATACGTACTTTGTCCGCCGAGTGTTTTACGAATCTATAAGTGGGGCGATGACTTTATGCATGGTGGAGCCACTGAGGAGCGCGTCTTCTCTGCCTGCTTGTTGTTGGTGGCTCTACTGAAATTGCACAAAGAAACCAAACCATACGCAGACATACATGTCACTGAGCAAATTAACTTGAGGAGATGAATCTGATGGCAGATCACGTCTACTGAAACCATTGGGGGCCTCCGTCGCCGCAACCGTTGACTATATACATGTAATTAACGAGGAATCAGTTAAAATTGGCGCTTTTAATATACGTCTTTGGTTTTATCAACAATTTTCGTCTTTCTTCAGTGTGTATGCGAGATGATTGACTATTGTGTCGACGGCGTCCGAGGAAACGAACAAAACTCCTTGCTTACAACTTATTAGCGGCTGAGTGTCAAATTAATTTTCCCGATCATCCGAATAATTGCCGCTCAGGCTCAGCATATAGTATACTGGCCTGGCCAACTGGCATCAGGTAGTTCGAGTCGAGTCTGCGCGAGACATTAAAGAGCATCTGATAAATCGGAAGTCCCGAGGCAGCAAAACAGACAGTTTTGTTATTTTTTTTGTGGTTGGCGTTCTTTTTTCTTTTGTCCTCTTGTACGGACACGAAAAACATGTGTAGCGAGTTTCCGATTTTGCCTTTCGGGTGATGAAGTAAACGCGCGCATGTGTTGATGTTAATGGATGACGCGAACGCCCGGGTATAACAGGCGCACAAAGTAATAAAAAAAAGCAGCGGCGCGACGGTGACGGCTCCATATCCATACTAATAAAACAACAAAAACAACACGAAAAATGCCTTTGATCTTGTCTGGCGGATAGTAGCGTTAGAGTAGTTAGTTACATTTTTGGATTAGCTTTAAATTGATAATTTGATTCATGTTTTTGATACGTCGTGTCGCGTCGCGCACATTTTGTTGTGCTATGTCCTTTACCGTTCGTATTCAAGTTCATTTAATGGGATAGCTATGAGACTGCTGTGACCTTGTGGTGATGGATGCTTTTAGTGGGATCCATCTTTTAATTATCAAAATGAGAGCGGAAAAAATTGAAATATAAGCCATTCGAAGTATACCATGGACAGGTGTTCGGGTACATTTGGCATATAACCATCATTTCAAAAAAAAAGTCTATCATTATACAACCGTCTAATTCGGTTAGAAAGGACACGCAAGAGACCAGCCAGGTGCGACAAAGGTGCAGCACTTTGTAATTATAGTTCTAGACGAAGTTATCAAACCAGGATGAACTTCTCAAAAAGGAAGAGTTATATTGGGGCAAGCATAATAGAGAACGCCACAGGTATTACAGTTGCCAGAACCTTCCTTCTGATTTTGAAAATTTAAGTTTTCCCCAATATTTCGATATTTTTCAACAAGGGCCATTTTATTTTGAAAACTTTTTTACTATAGGCGTAAGCGGATCTACAGTTCGATGTGAACCAAAGGCTTTAACTTCTCCAGTTAGCAGTCTTTGGCTAACTATTTTCAGTCGCGTACTCAAAGTCGGTTGAGGTCCCCTTCAACTTGTGCGCGCCACCTAAGGCGAGGTCTTCCTCTACTGCGCTGTCTCCTTGCTAAATGTCTCAGCCATCTTAAAAACTGATGTGCAATTTTTGACTAGGTCGATGTCGGTGAACGAATAATCTTTCTCTCAAAACGATCGAGGATAGCTTCATCCGCTTTAGATAGAGTACAAGCTTTAGCGTCATAAAGCAGAACTGGGATAATAAAGGTCTTATATACGAGTAGAATCTACTTAGTTTTTTTCAGAATTGGGCTCTATTACGCAATTGCTTCTTAGCTCAAAGGAACGGAGGTTGGCAAGTGTTGACGTTGTTATCAGGGCTAATAGAACAGCCGAGTTCTCGTACCTAAGTCTCAATACCTCAAAGTTATAGCTGTCAATTGTAAGGTTTTATCCGATCCATCGATGTTAGGTGTCCCTCCTTGATAACAGCATATACTTTTGCTCTCGTTGACCGCTAGACCCATTTTAGCTGCCTCCGTTTCTGTACTAGCAAAAGTACTAGTGACAGCTTACTGTTTTCTAGCAATTATGTCAACTTCATCGGCATATGCAAGTAATTGGACAGACTTTTGAAAGATCGTGCCTTGTGTGTTGGCCTGTGAGATCTAGGCCGCCAACTTCCGTGCACCTATACCCGATTCTCCCCGAAATTAATTCCCCTGTCTGCGTGAATACGTGTGAAATGTCAAAATCAATGGCGGCAATGATTTTTCCATGATATACCATGGGCCTAGGATTATTCAAGTATGCGTGCGTTAATGGCACTCCTTTCATTTTGTACAGCACCAATATAAGAAAAATCCCGGGCCCGCAGGCAGCTTGTTAGGCAAAGTCTGTTATGTGGGAGGAGTCGACGAGACGGTCTATTCTATGTGGTTTGTTATACTTCACATTATATTGATATTGATTTTGAAGAAGTCGCATGGCAGCGCGTCAACTTGTCTAAATCTTCTTTGACATCAAAGGTTTGGGTAGGGTCGTTATCCACCTTGTGCTATAGATAGGTGCGTTTAGATTATTCTCAAGAAAAACTACAAAAACTGTGATATAGCAGTGATGTCAGGTAGTCAAGCCGCCATTAAGGAACTTGGAGCTTATATAATAAAATCCAAACTTGTGTGGAAATGCCTGCACAGGCTTAATGAATTAGGTAAGAGCAACAGAGTAACCATCTGCTGGATACCTGGTCATGCAGGCATCATGGGGAACGAGGCTGCGGACTCTCTGGCTAGACATAAACGATCGAGTTTTGCAGGGATACCAAAACTATATATGTCCAGGCTTTGTATAGCTCGTCTCTATATTGATGAAAAGGTGGTGAGTATCGAATTGGACTTCTTGGGTATTTTCCAGGATTTCCTTAAGTGTAAAAATTTGATCGGCGGTAGACTTTACTGGCCTAAAATCACACTGATAGGGAACAATCAGATCGCCGCGCTGTCTATATTGAATGGTACGTTCTACCTAACAGCGGGATTCTGGTCTTCGTCGATATTAGTCTGCAAAAATAGTTTTCCACATTCTCAGCACCGACTGTGATTCTATTACAAGGTTTCCCTGGGTATCTCTACAGGATTCTGTACTGTTTTTCTTGCCCTGGAACGTTTTATTTTATCTTTCGGTAAGTCTTCCGTACATTGTTTTTGGAATAGCATCTCACAATTTCTTCAACCGTAGGCCTCTCGTGCTCTTTCTTTTTCTTCCTCAGAATCCGATGTTCCTCCCGTATCTTTTGCTAGTATAGAGCTCGGGAGCAGCTCTAGTCCTCTTGCGCACCAAAAACGTTATCCTTCCAGTTCTGCTTTATGGCGCCGAATGCTGAACGATAAGCAAGAAGGGAGAGCTGATACTGGGATCCTTCGAAAGAAAAATACTACTAAGAGGATCTTCGAATCCCAGCCCCCAGCTTCGAGAAGACAAGGAAGACCAAACTCCGTTTTAAATACCAAGCCATCGCGGATGCCACAACGTTTGGTCTGGACAACTGGAAGCAGCGTGCCCGGGATCGTAGATTTGCGAATGTGAAAAATAATATTCGAGTGAATTCTCGAAAAGCTATGGCGATTACAAACTCACCGTATTGACGCTCGCTTGAAAATGTCACCTTGTCAAGTGATTTGAGGTTTAAACAGCAGAATACTCTCGTTGAACTTTAACTGCACCGAATGAACTCTGTTCAAGGTTTAAATTACTCGATTAGAGCCCAGAAGATCAGATTCGCCATAAAATTGTAGTTCTCCTCCATTGGTCCAAAAAAAAAAAATGGTTGTGAGGATGGGGACCTTTGCCTATGGGGTCCTATATGCACCTGTTTCGTCAAATAGACAGTCAAATTCGACCCAAATTTCCGTCACATCTAGGAAGTGAAAATAATTATTACATGAACATGACTGCCTTTTATTGGTCAAAATAACAGATGGTTAAACGTTCTTTAAAATGCCTTCTATAAAGGAACTGTATAGATAAAGATAAGGATGAGAACCTTTACCTGATTCAATACGTTGTGTAGATCCCCGTTTGGCAAATTTATCAGTCTAACGAGACGATGCAAATCTTTTACACGATGTCATTTGATAGTTCAACACGATGCATATATCGAAAAGAACACTGAATAAAGTGACGAAAAATGCATAAATGTGCGGCCAACCTTACTACACTTACACTCCTCGATCATCATTTTCGACATCCCCCAAGATGCACGTCTCCAAATTGATCCACAAATCAACGAAATGAGTCACTGGTAAAGCAAATATCAAATTTTACGGTCACCGTATACGACTTGTTCAACCTAATGGTGCACGTGATAAATGTAATCATAATTAACCTATCTCATGACCGATGAGTCGAGTTGTAGCGCGACGACGACGGCAAGATGAATGAATACCCATATGATGACGATGAGTCGTTGAGCACCCACTCTTCATTGGCGCCGCCGCCGCCGGCCGTCATGTCAGTGCGAGTGCGAGATCACATTCCGGTTACCTTCTTGTACAACTTTTGACTGTTTCATTATTGCGGCGACTGTTTTGATTCCGTTTTCAATCTCCTTTGCTAAGTATCCCAATAATAGTATTTTTATAGACTGACTGACAGTCAGGGGGAAAATCACAAATAAATTAAAAAACAAATCAATGTACATTTAGATATCATATTAATTAATGTTGCTTCGATAGCCAGACCTAATGGGGTTCACATTCTTTTAATAAAGTAGAACTGCAGTAAATTCTATATAAGACTAATAGGAGAAATTAATTTAATTGGAGATGATTTCTGAAGCGATGTATGTAATTACGATTTTATTATATAAAGTGTGTGCAGTGTGTTTGGACTTTGAGAGGTCAACGTACCTTCAAGAATTAATTGGAGGTCCTCGGTGAGGGATAAAAAACCATCAACGGGTCCAAATAAGACTCTTATAAAACCATTTATTTTTGCAACGGATTGAAGGGACCTACGATTTTATGCCGAATCCGAACGGCTGCCAGTCATGTAGAATAGGAAATAGTAAGCCTATTCAGACCAAATCCGGAGGAGCAAAATGACAAACGACTATGTATATATTTGGAAAACGTGCTTTTCAAATACAAACTCAAAAGTATTTAATTTCGCCCCGTACCTATATTTGACTTCTTACGATTTCGTTTGACTTTTTAGCTAGAGGTGGTATGTGGTAATAACTTTTACAGACCCGTTCTTAAAAGATGCTTCTGTTGCGGTGGTCACTTCAACTTGCACGCAAATCACATGCTGTGCACATATTACATACTTCAATGGATAGCGTCCTAGCAGTCAAGTGAGTGCATTCAACAAGAGAACATTGATACGAATATTGGTGCACACGGTAAACCTTCATATTAGGTCTGTTCCATTACTTCTGTAGTAAAAATGGAAAATACTGTCAAAATGACAATGGTGGGGATAAATTCTCTCCCAAACAAAGCGAGAAACTAACGAAAACGTTAGAGAACGCTTTTGTAGTATAATCATGAACAATGACAGATGCGCTTAGTTTTTCGGTAGATTGCATGCGACTAGAAATCCAAGTATGTCAAAGAGTTTCTACTAACTGAACTACAAGTACCTACTCGAGAAGAGAAAAAAGCTATACCTACATTATTTTCCCGCCTTCTGATACCATTTTTATACCAATTTGTTTCTGGTATAAAAATGCCAAATAGGACAACAAATTTCAAATCATCTGTCAATTTTCAGGCGACTGAAAGTTGTTTCAATATTCAATGGCTTAGTCCATAGATTGAGTTGCTTTCCATTGCGTCGACAGATCCGTCAATATTGACGTATTCGACGGAACGATCAGTCCCATAGAATCCGTCGCTGCAGTCAGCACTTGAAATCTTTAAAAAAACTTGCAATTTATTAAATGTGAAAATATCCACAAAATTATGTTGATTTAACTGTCTGTAGTATTATTTATATTATTATTTATATTATATTTATATTATTGTAGTATTTCACAGTTTCTCTCATTATCTCAATATTTCCATCAATAACAGTGCTTCCTCTCCAGTGCTGTCAGTTTAGCGCTTTGGGCGCCAGATTTGGCGCTTTTCTAATGTATTCAGCGCGCTTTTAAAAGTTTTAGCTCCTGGTGGAATTTCTAGCGCTTTTTATTTAATTAACTTTTATATGGAAGCACCACTACAATTATTCATGTGAATCCTCGATTAGGGCTCAAATTATTGACTCTTTTCCTATTTATTATACTATACTGCATCTCCTTAGTGACCGTCAATATATCTACGCGTCAGTTTCGAATTAAATTGTATCAAAGATTTTTATTAGAAGGAAGTGACATCGCAGGAAAAAGTATAACCAACACTAGAAAGTTACAAATTTAAAAAATCTAATCGGAATTGGCACAGACAATGCTTCTGTTATTGAGCAGGAGCTCATAAAATTTTAAGAGATAAGTACAATCTATCGAATCACATGCAAACGTACAAACTATACCCAAAATTTAAAATTTCAACGATGTCTGAAAATAGAGATAAGCTAAAATGTATCAATTTGATTTTTGAAATCCATTTTCCTTTTTTTTTTTGTAACTAAACTAACTACCTACCTACTCTGTTGATGAAAATAAAATCAAGCGCAATTAGCGCTTTTTGGGAATTTTTTTATCTCCGAGTAGTTCAAGCGAACTGGCAGCACTGTTCCTCTCGCGTTCTGCCAACTGTCAACGGATGCGACGGATAGAAGAGTAGAAAGTAAACCTAAATTTATCCATCGCATCCGGTACGTGCGCTGCTTATGGGTCACCTTCCATAAGCTGCTGTGTATTTTATCATCCGACGGATTCTATGGGATGGGCGACCCTTTATACCTACTCAAAGAAATTTGTTGAGTAAAAACTATAGTAAGATTCTCAGTGGAGGGGTATTATCTAGAAGCCGCTCTCTTTGACGAATTCTTCAATTTAAGGAACGACATTGAGTAAAAATGCGTTTTAAAATTCGTAAGATTTATACGTAAAGGAACAGACCTAATATATGTAGGGGCAACTGTCGAGACACCCTGCAATTACATTCAACGCAACATTACAACTTTCCATCAGAGTTACAGACGCCTGTACAGTTGTTTAGCTTTTTTCAAAGCTCATCGTTTTTGGCTATAAATAGTAGCTACAGATATTAGCAGTTCTCTCTTTTTTTATCTGCCGTAAGCCGTAAGCTGTTCTAAATAAGTATCCTGTTACCATTGAATTATAATATAACATTGTAAAATTATTGAATTCTATAATGATTATTAAATCTATTTTGTAATTGAATTAACTACACTGTTTTTTATAATCATTCTCTACATATTTGGGGGCTCAACGAACGCCAATAATTGAGTTATTTTGCTGATTATGCTAAGCCATTTAACTGTTGAACAACTAAAGAAGAGATTGTCAACTCTCGGACTTGATACGCGTGGGATAAAAGCTGTGTTAGTCGAACGACTAGAAGAAGCAATTAAAGAAGGCAGCATCATTGAAATAGAGAGTATCTTCAATAGTTCTGAGGAAGATTATTCTGAAGCGGTATCGAGTGAAGTCGACGAAAGAAGTGAGAGTGATACAATGACGGAAACCGCGTGCCGAATCGCTGTAAAAGACGTCGAGAATTTAGTATCAAAATTTAGCGGCGACGATTGCCTTTCAATCAAATCGTGGATAAAGGAATTTGAAGAGTTTGCGCAGTTGTTGAAGTGGTCTGATATAGAAAAATAAAATATACTTTCGGCTGTTTGTCTGAAGTTCGCGTGATTTTTAATGTAATTTGTGTTTCTCAATTTGTTTAAGGCTAGAATCCCTCTCTCAGTAGCAGAGTTGTAAAAGAATTAAATCATTTTAGAATTTAATTCATTTGATTTATCTGTAAAAATGCTTAACTCATGAATTCACTTAAAGATTTCAACTTCAAAATATGAAATCGCCATTCATTTTGAAGTCAGTGATTGAGAATTCATTTTGTTGAAGTCAAAGATTCTTCTGTGATTGCTGTGAAGTCATTGAAGTCTTTTTGAAGTCATTGCAGTCACTTTGAAATCGTTTGCGTTCAATTTAATCTTTTTGAAATAAAAACCATGTATTAACGCTTTAAATAAGTTTATTATACTTTTTTTCAAAAATTTAAGTTTTACATAATAAAACAAAATAATTCAAAAAAAAATTTAATTTTTGAAAAAAAAAAGTATAATAAACTTATTTAAAGCGTTAATACATGGTTTTTATGTCAAATCAATTAAATTGAACGCAAACGATTTCAAAGTGACTTCAATGACTTCAAAAAGACTTCAATGACTTCAATTGAATGCAATCTTTGACTTCAACAAAATGAATTCTCAATCACTGACTTCAAAATGAATGGTGATTTAATATTTTGAAGTTGAAGTATGACATTGAAGTCATATGATTTAAGTCAATACTAAGAAATTTTTCTTGTGACTTCAATGAATGCAATCCAAAATGATTGCATTCTTTTACAACTCTGCTTTGCTCAGTAGTATATTGCATTTACCACTCGGCCACTGCACCCACTACCCATGCTTCTCCCTTATATTTTTGGGCCCTCTCAAAGGGCTATGATCTATAAAATTGTATGTCTACATAACCTCTATATGTCTATCTATGCACACAAGTGCCTCTATAGGAATTCACGTGTAACACATCTCTAAAATTACGTGTCAATTTAGACAGCTTACTTCACCCCTGCATTAGGTGGTGCTCCACAAGGAAACAGATACTCTTATCAAGAACAATTCTACCAAACGATTCGATTGTGCCCTGTCAGACTAAAAAAAAAAACACCTTCGATTGATCGACGGATAACAGAGCAACAACAGCTCAATCGTTCAAACAGGTTCCAAAATTAAGTGATTACAGTCTGTTTACACTAGACACTGCGAGTGATACGACTTGTCATTGAAATATCAAAACATGCTTCAACAAAAAAAGGGTAGACCACTTTTCTTCTCTTTTTTTTGTATGTCAACTTGTTGGCAGACGACAGACGCTCCATCCAATAATAATAATTATTTCGAATTGTATTTAGCAATAGTCGGGGGAAAAAAAATAAAAATTAAATTAAACGGCTGCTCCTACTTTTGGCTACCCCCCATTGATAAGATCCTTATCGGCTGCCCAAAAACATGGGCCCAAACATTCGATGTTCTGCAAGATGTTTGCAGAAGTCAATTAAAGGAAATGTTTACTCTTATTCCGATGGTATAGTTGCTGCTTGCTGGATTGGGCTTCCGATAAGTGTTCAGACGGAACCCAAAATAACGTAACAAACAACAAAGTGGTTTCCTATCAGTTGTACCTTATCAACTTGCGCGCCATCCAATGTTGTCAGGTATTTCTTTTAAATTTCGTATAGGAGCGGTAAAAAAATAACCATTTGATTAGCTATATGTGTTGTCACTTTAAAGTGATTGACTGTCAATTAATTAGCGACTCGTCATTATTTTGATTTTCGTGTTTTTTTTAAACTTCCTCCCCACAAAACCACGGAAATGGATGGTACGAATGGTGTATCTTAAATTTTAATAAGGACAGAATACATATGTATCGCAGAAGACTACAAATTGACTTGTGAATTACAAGTGTGTCTTTGTCGTTATTCACCATATCAGACGCAGACCTGCAGCTGTATAGTGGGTCTCCAAATATATCCCAAATCAATTTCGGGATCGCATGTGGCAAAGAGCGGATTCTTCTCAACCCTAATTAGTTTCGCGGCGAATCCGCTTTTGTTCTTGGGCGGACAAATTTGACTCACTTTCGTGGTATAGGTAACTAATTGGCCTATAATTAGAGGGATCAGGGGTATCGTCGTGTTTTGTTGATTAATGGAAAAAAGTCTTTGTTATTTCATTATACGAATCCGGAAGTGGCAGTTGTTTAACTTGTCGAAAATATAGTCGTAGGTAGAATGAAAATGAATATAATAGAATAAAATATTATTTATAAATATTTGTAAAATTCTGGAAACTTTGAGTTATTGACACAACTTTTGGCAAATGATTTGGAATGAGTAATCAAATCAAATACTTGGAAAATAAGAAATTGGGTTCCACAAAGTTAGGTTATTGGTCTCTAACTTTTATAATTATTGATGTAAAGTAGCTTATAATTTAACAAACTTACCTATTTGGTAGTCGTTTAGGAAAGGACGCCTTCAGCCGATGAAAATGGCATGAGTTAAACTGTAAAAGAAAAAAAATTAGTTGCTAAATAAATTTGTTAAATTTGGAATGTACTAATATCTTGCAAACAAAAAATAGTTTTTCAATTAAAAGAAATATGATAATTATAGCTATTTTAAATAATGTTGCATTGGACAACCACACAACAGATTTGCACTGTCAAACAGCGGGCGAGAATTAAGCCGCCATTATGATTTTAAGAAATGCTCCATTTACTGCTAGGTTCCACATTTCACTTTCACTCGAAATGAAATAGGAAATGCATTTTTATGTTCTACATTACACTGTATTCGATTTCGATTTAAATATTTTCGGAATGGAAAATGGGCTTAGGCACCTATTCAACGCGGCCATTACAATTGCAAGTTATTCAAAAGTGTAATAATATACGTATAACAAAAGTATACGGCCATAATTATTCAATCGCTTTACACCCGAATTAAAGCGAGTTTAACCCAAAAATTAAACCGTTAAACCCGAACATCACTCAGTTTTTTTTTAACCTTGTCGGCGTTTAATTTTATGATATTGAGGGCCAGTTTCAAGACTAGCTGATAAAGTCTCGGATAGCCTATCCGGAATTTATATGTTTAGATAAACTTAAACTTTCGGTTTCAAAGGTTTCGGATAGTGAAATCTGACAGATAAAGTCTTGGATAGTCTATCAGCCAGGTTAAGTGGCTGTTAAAGCCTCAAACAACAAACAAAAAAACAAAATATTTATTTGAAGTGGCTGGAAAAAATATAGTTTCATAGCATTCTTTCGTTGACGGGTGTAGACAGCAGTCAGAAGTGTCCTATCATGGATTTATTTCAATTATTAGATGAATATTACAACTATATATTATACGGCCCGTATAGTGACAGTCTTTCAAATTATTTTGAGAAACCCTCGACGATGAAGATTTCTGAATGTTTTTGTGTAACTTTATCCATGCTCAGTGAATAGCTTTCACTGTGGGCGTTGGACTTTGCCAGGGGTGCGTTTTGTCTCCTCTCCTTTTCATTACTTATATGGACTGGATGTTACAGCGCAGTCTTAGCGAAGAACGTTTCGAATTCGGAGATCTGAGGATAAGTCATTTGCTCTTCGCTGATGACTTGGTCATCCTTGGGTCCTCTCAGACTAAACTTCAATGCGTACTCTATCCTTTTGTAGCCACTTGGTGTGGAAGCTGAGATGAAAGTAAAAGTAAACAAATCTGAAGTGATGGTCGTCTCCTGAACGCCTGTTCAATGCTTACTGACGAGTGATGGAAGGAGCAATGCCAAGTTTTCCTGTATGATTGTCACTCAAAGTGTAATCTCTAATTTTGAAATCGAAAATCTAGAACTCTAGAAATCTAGAAAAAATTTGAGCTAAATCGGCCCTTTAGCTCAAATTTTTTTTCAGTTGTTCGTAATTGCCAGGAGACGTTTTTTTTTTTAATCTTACATTTAAGGTAGATAATTGGAGTATTTAAGATTAAAAAAAATTTGTTAAATATTGTTTTAAGCCATCATTCTGCATACACATTCGGTTTGGAAGGGATGAATATACAAATTGACCAAATAATACCTAGCTCTTTTCGTCTGAGAAGACCACAAACTGCTTCGTCCAGGTCACATGTGAGCGACAAAAACGGAAGGCTTTGCGTTTTTCGAACCGGGGGGCTTATTCCCAAATGCGCAGCGGATCGCTTTTCATTGCGGATTCGTATTTTTGTATTTCTAAAAGCGATTTGAACCAATCAAAAGCGATAGCTGTTTAGGTGACGCATTTATTGCGGATAGAATATAAACTAAATTCTTGTGACGGGAAAAAGCTGTCAAACTTTTGGGAAAATAAATAGAAAATTGGAAGTCTAATTGGAAAAAACTGGAAACCACAGTTCGCATTTGAGAATAAGCAAAAGCGAAGACGGTCGAAATAGAAGTTAAGGGGTAACTTCTTCTCGATTTTTTGTCTTTTTATAGGTATGCTTAGCATTCGAAACAATACGACAAATAGTTGTGAGACTTGTTTTGATAGACCACAGTTTTCCGGTTTTTAGTTAACAATTTTTTGTTAATACTTAAAGCTTTAGTTTTAAATCTTATTTCTGGTCAAATAACAACAATGAAATGAACTTTAATTTAAAAAAAAAGGTCTCTAGCATATTTTGTTTGGGACCAGTTGGCGATTGAAAACTGACTTTAGGGAGTGTGCTATTCAAGTGGTGCGGAGTGTATCTGTATTTAGGAACGAGCAGCGATTTCTTTGTTTTTTAGCATTCTTGCCATCAGATTACAGAGAGTGTTATACTGTCCCTAACTTCGGCCATTTCCCGCAATAAGTTTTTGCAATATTCAGTTTCTTTTCCCTTACTTTTGTATTCCGTATTTGCCTATTGGTAGGCTATATTTAAGCTGGAGACGTTTATCTGCTTCGCTATCTCAAGACTCGACGGGTTAGCATAAACTTGATGACAGCATAAACTCAGGCTTTTCCTCGTTAACAACCTTTTCAGTGATTTAAACGCGCCACTGACAGCTCGCTGCAGTTTTCCGAGAATGGTATAATATAGCATAGTATGTATATGCGAATTGTTGAACGGACGTTTGAAAAAGTTATCTCGTTGGCTTGTGATTTTCATGCAATTGTTTCAGGAATAATGTTAAAGAAGTTACATGATAGCGCATCACCATGTCATAAACCTTTTCCGCTATATCCGCTATCAATAGTTATCGGTAGTATTCGCCTTATTTTGGCCAGCTGGATTGACATTTTAACTATCATCGTCCAGATTGAACGGATCATACGATTTACAGCGGGCTATTGGCTGCAAAAGTGTTATTTCTCACTTTCTCACTTTCACTGTCTTTCGTCCAGAGATTGATAAAATTAAATTTAGGAAAACTGTACCTAAATGTATGGTTTGCTAAACACATAGACACTTGAATTAGATACATTCTTCTTGAAAGGCCAAGCCTCACCGCACCCACCCAACATAATAGCCGTTTATATTCGAATTGGCGTGTGAAATGAGTTTCATAATGACATCCACTGAGTGGTTTATTTCCAATCTGAATTTCATTTTCCTTTTGCACGCACACATACTCGTAGAATTTGCTTAGCACAAAATCAACTCAGCGGGAGGAGACTGCCAATTATGCTGTAGTTATATGAAAAGCCCAGAAGGATCTTGATTTTTTATTTTTATTTAAAAAAAAAAATGCCCCGAGGCTAGTATAGGCATGCTCTTTTTGTAGGCTGATGCGTCGTTCTCTTGAAATAGTTTTCAACACACCACGTGGTACTGCTTCCCCTGTCCAACATCCGACATGATAGAATGCAGGGTATACGTATATCGTATACCTACACAAAAGTTATAAAGCAATTATCTCAAATTATCTCTTTTCCAGTTGAAATATTTCTTACTGACAATGGGTACAAAAATGAGACTATTCCTCACATAAGTTCAGACTTTAGATAGCCCTCATTGCTGTGTAAGAATTATGGGGCATACCTTGTATCATGATACTAAACGAAGAAGTCATGATGACACTTCCTGGGATAAATAATTCCGGAGGTTAACTAGTTTCCGATCTCGCAAGGGATTTAACATGCGAATAGTCCACCTATAAGGACTACAAGCAAGACGACTGATATCATCAACCACAAATACAAAACACGTCTATAGATATCTACAGAAGCAAATTAACAAGAAATTTCTGCAAAACATGCAGGAACTAGGATCCTTCAGTAATATTAATTGCGCTTACTTGGATATCAACATTTGCAAGATACGAATTCTCACATTCTAACCGAGACTCGAATAAATCCTTTAAGTGACTCCGTGCATGCATTACCATTTTTTTTTTTTTTTTTCAAAAGTGTCCTTTGTCTATTTGCCCCAAAAAGAAAGCGACATGTACTTTTGCAAAATTCATTGGATGCTCCTTGTGTACTTGCCTTAAAACAGGTTTCTTTTTAAGTTTTCTTCTCTGTATAGTACCACTTTTTCACCGTTGCTATGCTGGCTGATACTCCACTGTTGGCCCTTATTTTAGTCGCTGGTAGAGTAAAATTTGAGGCAAGCCGTAAAATTAATCGCTTTTCTCGCAATATTACAGTGCGTCCTTTTTGATTTTTCCCATAGTGTTGTGGATCCGCAAGATAATTGTTTACAACAGTCTTACTTCAATTTAGCCTGCTTGCAATTTTCTCGGCCTGAGAGTCCTAACTCCTTGAAAGCATCTATTTTTCCTCTTTCTGATGCTGTCAAAGTCTTTCCGGAACCCATTTTTTTTTAACTAAATAAAAACAGTTCTTTTCGAAGCTTTTTTTAAAATATTCTTAACAAAAATTTAAAAAAAATCGCTGCAACGAAATATTTGCAATGGCCTCATCATAGTGGCGCATCTTTTATATGCTTTTCAGGTAGTTAATTGTTTGATCTTGGGAAATTCCAGGTGTATTTATTTACCCTTTTATTTTATGACTTGCTGTTGGGAAAATATGTATACCTGTTGACAGGTAGTAAAAGTTTCCGGGTAAAACATTTTCAACCGGTATAAAGAGTGAAAATCGATTGCAAAATGTATGGCCTCATCCTAGTTATCGCCAGTGTATCTATCAGCAAGTTCTCTCAGACTTCGGTCATTCGAGCATAATCCATATACAGTGGAAGCTCAGAAAAGTTGATCGAAATGTCCCAGAGCTTGTCAACTTTTCCGGAAAGTCAACTTTTCTGGACACTTTAATATCTGTAGACAATTAGTAGGTATTTTGTTCCATTGCGCCATTCTTTTGCCAAAATTTAGTTAATTACCGGACAGCAAATAAAATTAAATGTGCGAATGGACAATACACGTAAGAAAAAGTCAGTAATAATCTAATATAGTAATAATTTGTCACTCACGGACTATACAAGAAAGAAGAAACCGAGGTATGACGTTGGCAAGAAATTTAAAGCCTACTTACCGGACAGGCAGGACTGGCTCTCCCGGAGTACTCTCATAAAAAATATACGGTATTCCTTATTCCCATCTGCACACATTTGTCAAAGACAGAAAATGGAACGGGAGCAGGAGTACCGACTTACAAATCAGTGCAGCGTTTTCCAGTCAGGGATATAGGCGGTTATAAGAAAGCGGCTCAAACTGTCGTAGCGAGGGAACTATACCCAGCAATGGAAATTAACTTCTATGTGGACAGTCAAGCAGCACTTAAAGCGATTAACTCTAATCTGGTGAACTCGAAGTCCGTAAGTCAGTATAATAAACCATCACACAGTATACTGCTGTGTTTATGCGGGTTCCTGGACATGTTGGTGTGGAAGAGAACGGGTCAGGAGATAAACTGACTATATGCGGCTCTAAAATGGGCTGACAGACAAGTACTCTCAGTTTGAAGCGTCATTGACAATGTCACATTAAACTCGGCTAAAGACCGATAATACGGATTCCATAGCACGTCGTGCGATCCTGGTCGGGGACATGCGTTTAACAGGACCAAACCACCGAAGCATGGACCGCTCCGTCCGAAGAAGTAGCTGCTCGACATTTAGTTCCTCACGTATTCTGGAATTTATAATGCAATCTCTACGGGTCACACCAGCAATACAAAGGAGAAATCTCATTTTCGGAACGGTGGAACAACACTTTCGGTTGTACCATTATAGCTCCCTGTTTGTGACACTAAAAGGTCAAGGATCCTTACACCATTTGATAGAAACCAAATCCGAGTGCTCGTCGGGGTAATAACCAGATACTGCATCATTAGAAACATGACCAAAAGTCTGGGTACCTATACAAATGACTTTTGCTGAAGTTGCAGGGATGAAGAGGAAATACTGCCCAGCCCTCCAAGAACGTCGCTACTCTTGTATGGGAGCAGGTTACTTTGACGGCTTGGAAGATCTATAACGATACCTCTACTAGACTTAGAAGATTCGTTAACAGATCCAAATGGTTTTGTTAGTTGCATGTCGTATCATGTATTATAAAATAAATAAATAGGTGGCGCAACAGGCGTGTAGACACCCTAGGCCTAGCTTCTCGCAACCATTCGTTTTGTGTGAGTTTCTATTTTTGGGACAAATGGAAGGGACCTACAATTTTATGCCGAGTCCGAACGGCTAAATTGAGAAGCTTTTTCATGACAGTTATACTCTCGGATGTTTGTCAGACGTTCGCGAGAGGTGGCGCAGTAGAAAAAACCTTAAGATGTAATTTGTGTTTTTCCGGGGATCGAACCTGGGATCCCTCGCACAGCAGTCCAACACACTAACCACTGCGCTACTGCGCCCATGTATCATGTATTATGAAAGGGTAATCACAATTAGCCTCAACGGCTTCTTGGTGAAAATTGCATATTATGCAAACTGTTCCTCTAACCTAACCTAACCTAACCTATCTACTAACAGCAGAACCGTAATGTATAATTATATCTCCTTCGATCTGAGAAAGGAATTCTTATAGCTTGAAGAAACAATTGCAATGCAATCGCTTGATCTTGACATAGATGGCTTGAGCTCTGCACCATTTTGCGAAGCGCTTATATAGAACAGCCTAGAGAGACGAAGCTTTTAAATACTTCAAAGTTATATCTGTCAATTGTGACATTTTGTCCGAGTTGCCGATGTTAAGAGTCATTTCGCGATGACAGCGTTTTTCCTCGTTAACAACCTTTTCAGAACTTTTAAACGCGCCACTGACATTAGGATAGTATGCGAATTGTTGAACGGAAGTTTGAAAAAGTTTATCTCGTTGGCTTGTGATTTTCATGCAATTGCTGAAAGAATGATGTTAAAGAAGTTACATGACATGAAGTTACCTTGTCATAAACTTTTTTCGCTATCAATAGTTATCGGTGGTATTCTTTCTGACTTTGACTGAATAGGGAGAGCCAGCAACATTGTTGTACTTAAATTTGGATATTGTTCCTCGCCTTTTTTTTGGCCAGCTGGATTGACATTTTGACTATCATCGTCTAGATTGAACGGATATGACCTAACAGTGGGATATTGGCTGCAAACCTATATACATCCTATAAAAAATCGTCCAGAGATTGATAAAATTAACTTTAGGAAAACTGTACCTAAACATAGACATACTTGAATTAGATACACTCTTGTTGCAAGGCCAAGCCACACCGCACCCACACCCAACATAATAGCCGTTTATATTCGAATTGGTCTAACCTAACCTAACCTATCTACTATCAGCTTGCAGACGTGCTCAACCACGGATTCCAGAAAATCCAATTTCAGAAGCACTCTCGATCTGTCTTTTCTAAAATCCTAAGGGCATCACAAAGGATCTACATTGATCTAAGTGTGGTGAATGCGATTATCTTCTGTCTTGCCAACCCATTTAGCTCACCTAACCTAAAATTATTGATAGGTATGCTGAATCGTTGTTGTTTTATATTAAAAATCAAAATCTTACATGATTGTAAATGACAAACCTTCTACAAAATATGGCACATCATTGTACCTATTCCTGATGTACATATAACTTTTCTGTCTTGTCGCATGTTTTAGCTACATATATCAGCTACATTGTAGCTCAATAAAATTAAACACTTCATAAAAAAAAACACCTCTCTGTGTTCACCAGCTCCATTGACCATATAGACAAATGTTTATTGTTAAACTATGGCGAATCCAAACAAATGAGTAATAGCATGTTTTCGGTCGAACTACTAACTATTAGCAACAAATAATGTAAAACGCCCTGAAGCATTCTTCCAAGTTCAGTTGAGCGTTGCAATTGTTCATATGAAATTTTTGTTTCAACAACGAATTCATTTATGCTGTTTGTGTATATACACATCACGGCTTGCATGCAAAGGCGTATGCCTTCCTCAGGAGACTTTCTTTCAATTTATTTTCAGACAAATTGTTCTTTGTTGCCAAATTAACATGTTTCCATCTATAGATTGCAACTATATTTAATTGAACTGATTAAGACCTAATAGAGCAACATTCCAAAAACAAAACACGCTTGCAAAATGACGATGCATGTTGAGCAACGAAGAATAGTTTATTTATTTTTTAGTTAAGAAATTATATATGTATGTGTGGGGGAAAAGATAATTAAGTTGCCAACGCTGGCTGTTTTAATTGATTTCAATAGCCATAAATAATACACCAAAAGGAATGAGCTTGATTTGAAATTATGAAGCGAAAATGGTCGTCGTATAGCTCAAGAAGGAAGCGTATTTGCATAAGGATCGTCAGTTCTACTTTTGTAGAAAAGCTCGATGACCGTCAGAAAGACAGGAGACTAAAGGGTTTCTTGCATAGTAAACTTGTTCGACCTATACAGCTTGTAGTTCTTGATTTTTCATGGTGATACCCAATCCAAGAATACTCATTGCCTCTCTATAGGATAGCCCTATAATAATAAAACTGAAAATGAAATTCTAAAAAGTAATCTTTCACTTAAATAAAGATTAAAACAAATAATAAAACTATCTATTTTTGATAATTAAGTCCTGCCATTGTCAACCAACGTGACACCCTTGGAGCTAGATCAGGGGTGGGATTCTGTAAGATGAAAACGTTCAATCGTTTTCGTTTGCACGAACGGTTTGCTTCATGTAACTACAAAAACGAAAAGAATTTTCGTTTGCGCGAAAGCAAAAAAACGAAAGCCATTTCGTTTACGTTTTCGTTTATTCTGCTTCATGTAACTCTAAAAACGCATGCCATTTTCGTTCCGTGCGAAAGGAAATCAACGACAGCTTATTCATTGACGTTTTTTAATTTATTTGATTATTTTAACAATTTAAGCGCATTTGCAGCTATTTCTAACAATTAATGTGTCAAAAGAAATAAACATTTCTGGAGCAGTGATGGTTTGTACTCTATATAAATGATGTGTGTCTTCAATATGGCGATGCGGCTCATGACTACTTTGTATGGAAAGTAGTAGTTGGCTCAATTTAGCCAAAACAATTCTAATTGTGAATTACTGTTGAGGCAACTGCAATAACTTTTGGTAGGAATGATAGCTATTTCAAACTATACTATTCATCATCAGACTCAGTTTGAATTCTAACAGTCAACTCTCCGTACATAATCCACTTGGGGAGACATTTCTGCTTTCCCCAGTTAAAAAATGGACCCTTGCATTTGGATTTGTCGATTGACCATATAACTACTTCTTTCGGCAACTAAGCAATATGTCCGCCAACTGGTGATTAGAACAGAAGAGAAGACAAATCTCAGTGCTTTTGTTTATTGCCGTTCTCTCGCGTTTATTTGCCTTCCTTCTAATTGTAACCAAAAATGGAAGGAAACTATTTTAAAAAACAAGTAAAAGTGTTATCATCGGCTTGGCCGATGCTTTGATACCCTCCACTGCATAAAAGTCATGCAAAATGTTTGCCATGCGAGTTATAATGTGTCTAATATTAGTTTTGTATGGTAGGTAGCAGAACTACTTTACCGACATAGACAATTTTCAATACCAACCTGACGACGGTTAAAAAAGTCCTCTCACAAAATTCCATTCACCTAAGTCGATTCGTTTGGACGCTATCGTGCTTTCAACAGACAGAGATACATGGGTTAAATATTGACTTTGTATGGGAGGTAACAGAACTACTTGACCGACATGGACCATTTTTAATACGAACTTGAAGGTCATAAATATAAGACCTCTCATAAAATTTCAGTTGCCTAAGTCGATTCGTTCGGACTCTATCGTGATTTCAACAGACAGAGAGAGACGTGGGTCTAATAGTGGTTTTGTATGGGAGGTACCAGAACTACTTGACCGACATAGCCCATTTTCAATACCAACCTGGCGACGGTAAAAAGAAGTCGTCTCACAAAATTTCATTCGCCTAGGTCAATTCCTTTGGACGCTATCGTGCTTTCAACAGACAGACAGACAGACGGACAGACAGACAGACAGACAGACAGACAGACAGACAGACAGACAGACAGACAGACAGACAGACAGACAGACAGACAGACAGACAGACAGACAGACAGACAGACGGACATGGCTAAATCGATTCAGAATGTGATCCTGATTCAGAATATATAAGTTAACATCAACACGAGCAACGGAAATGCTGACAAAGCGTCTGCCTCGATACAGCGAATTTCCACAGAAATTCATGTTGCAATTCAATTCAATACCTTAGGAATGCAAAGTACCGAGGTAAAATCGAATATAAAATTATTGATTGTAGTTAGTTAAGAAGTAAACTCAATAAAGGTCAGAGCAAACTGCTCTAGAAAAGATTTTTTTTATTAATTATTTCGGTGTAGTGATTAACTGGCGCCCATTGTGTGGCTTTCGAACTTACACGTTCAACATTAATTCGCAACTTCAGGAAAAGAGTTCCATCAGTAGTCCAATAACCAAGGATAAAAAGGAACAGAAAAGAGGTCCCCCAGTAGCCCGATAACCAAGGACAAAAAGGAGCAACTATAAAGCTGCAGCCGCCTGAATAGGAATAGAAGAACCACCAAAACAAAAAATATCGTTAATCAACACATGGAGCAACACTTCATACTATTATTGTAAGTCTAGCTCTAAGAAGTGAATCAATTTTTGAAATAATAAGAGAAATAATAAGAGTAAACAAGTGAAGTTAAATCCTAAAAGCACAACTTAAAAACCGTGTAAAGAAACCTATTGATTAATTAATTGATTTTATTTAACAAAACATTATTCAAACAAGTTTATTACATTAGAACTAAGATAACATCTGAAAAAATCGTTCCTCTTTCTTTGCCGTTATCTATTTCCATCCGTGCTCTTGCTTTTATTTCAAATTAGATACTTTGAAACGTTTCAGCCAATATGGCAAATCAAAATAACCTTATTAGGCCAGCACGCCTGGAACACGTCGCAGATCCACCTATCCCTGGCCCTGCTCCCCAACCTGCCCCCCAACTTGCTCAAGGTATTAATCCTAACGATTTAGTTCAACTAATCACCAGATTAGTAGCAGAAACGCTACAAATACAAGGAAGACAAATATTTAATTCGATAATGAATCCCGCGGCCGACATCAATAACGAAGTCGACCAACCCATCAACTTAGTTGATAATAATTTAGCCGACCTTGACAAAATACCAGACGTAGTTAAAAGTCTACGAGAATTCTCTGGGCAAGCTCATGAATTCAATTCATGGAAGAAGAGTGTTGAGAGAATAATCCAAATTTATGATCACGTTAGGGGTACTCCCAAGTACTATGGCATTTTGTCTGTAATTCGCAACAAAATCGTAGGACATGCCGACGTCGTGCTAGAGTCGTACAACACGCCTCTTAACTGGGAGAAAATCTCGAAATGCCTTACTCTTCACTATGCGGATAAAAGGGACTTAGGAACCCTTGAATATCAAATGACAACGCTAGTGCAAGGCAATAGCACGATTTCTGAATTCTATCAGATCGTCTATCACCACTTGTCATTAATCCTAAACAAACTGGGATCAATGGAAATGAGTCAAGATGCTATGAACAACATGACTCAATGCTACCGTGACAAGGCCCTCGATACCTTCGTCAGGGGTTTGAAAGGAGATCTGCCTCGCCTGCTTAGCATACGTGAACCAGCAGACCTTCCACAGGCCCTGCATTTGTGTTTGAAACTACAAAACGTAGACTTTCGCGCCCAGTACGCAAACAATTCCCACAGTTCTCCCAGATCGTCTCAACAAGCACCTCCAGTTCCCGCTAAAAGGAACAGTCCTCCAGGACCTGCACCAGCCCCAGCTCCTAGACACAATTTCTATCCCCACTTACTGCACAACCCTCGTGCTCCACAACAACCTCAACTCTATAGAGATGTCCAATACCAACCTAGGTACCAACAACAAAGAATACCACCAAATCAACGACCTCTCCCACCGAAACCAATGTCCATTGACTACTCCCTGAGGACTCAGAAAGTAGACTATCAAAATAGACCAAGGAATCAACAATTCATACAAAAACGACAACATTCGCAGCAAATACACCAACCACAAAAGATGCAGCGAATCCATCACACAGCTCAACTCGGTGACGAAGAAAAATCCATGGAAGACTACGAGACAGAAATTGCAGAGGAAGACCAAAATTATGACGAATCACTAGAAGAATACACTGAACAGAGTGGAGGAGAAAACTTTGACCAACACGAAGAACTGGATGACATCTATTTTTTAGACTAACGCCCTCTTCACTTCCTTATTTCGAACACATTTCTAGAAGTGGAGAGACCCTGAAGTTTCTTGTTGACACAGGTTCCAACAAGAATTACGTTCAACCACGTCACATAAAGAATCCCCTACTAAATGCTAAACCCTTCTACGCTCACTCCGTGGGGGGAAATATTAAAATAACCCATCATGCACTTATTCAACTTTTTGGCCCCCAAACTGACAAAATTAAATTTTTTATTCTCCCTAGTCTTATTTCATTTGATGGTATCATAGGACATGACACACTAAAACATTTGAATGCTATCATTAACACAAGTAGAAACCATATGTCTATTCACCCTGGTTTCTCTCATCCAAGAATTTCCATTCCGCTCAAACAACATCAATCACAATTTGTCAATAACATAAATATTAGAACCGACCACATGACTAAAGAACAACATTCCGAACTTATTAAAATTATTCATAAATGCCCCAATCTCTTTTCGGAACCAAACGAAAAGTTAACCTATACCACCATGGTCAAAGGAGAAATTCGAACCACAACTCGAGACCCCGTGTACTCGAAATCATATCCTTACCCCATGGCACTTAAAAATGAAGTCGAAAAAGAAATACGGAAACTATTAGAAGACGGTATCATAAGACCATCAAGATCTCCCTACAATTCTCCTGTTTGGGTTGTCCCCAAAAAAATGGATGCTTCAGGAGAAAAGAAGTTTCGAATGGTAATTGATTACCGTAAGCTAAACGCTATAACTATCGCCGACAAGTATCCAATCCCTGAAATATACGAAATCCTTGCAAACCTTAGTAAAAATCAATGGTTTTCCATAGTGGACCTAAAAAGTGGTTTCCATCAGATCCCACTTAAGGATTCTGATATAGAAAAAACTGCCTTTTCGGTAAATAATGGCAAGTTCGAATTTACTCGTCTTCCATTTGGGCTAAAGAACGCCCCCTCCATTTTCCAGAGAACGCTAGATGACATTCTAAGAGACCTCATTGGAAAATGTTGCTATGTTTACATTGATGACATTGTCATCTTTGGGAAAGACGAAACCGAACATTTCTCAAATCTGGAAAAAGTATTTCACACCTTAGAAAAAGCAAATATGAAAATTCAGCTCGATAAATGCGAATTTTTCCAGAAAGAAGTAGAATTTTTAGGGTTTATTATTGGAAGATTCGGAATAAAAACCAATCCAAAAAAGGTACAAGCTATAGTTGATCGACCTATTCCTGAAAACCTAAAAGAACTTCGATCCTTTCTCGGAATGTCAGGGTATTACCGCCGCTTTATACGAGATTACTCAAAGTTGGCAAAACCACTGACATCCCTTTTAAGAGGGGAAGATGGACATGTGTCCGCAAATATGTCAAAGAAAAAACTTATTCAGTTGAATCAAGATGCCATCGAAGCATTCCACAAATTAAAAAACTCTCTCGCCTCCGAAGAAGTTATTCTTCAATATCCAGACTTTGACAAAAGCTTTCAATTAACAACTGACGCTTCCGACTACGCCATTGGAGCAGTCCTCTCACAGGATGATAAGCCAATCACATTTCTCTCCAGAACCTTAAGCAAAACAGAAGAAGGTTATGCCACGAACGAAAAAGAAATGCTGGCGATTATTTGGTCCCTCAATTCTTTGAGAAACTTCCTTTACGGATCCCGGAAAGTCAACATTTTCACAGACCACCAACCACTTACCTATGCTCTAAGTAACAAAAATACAAACTCCAAAATGAAAAGGTGGAAAGCCATATTGGAGGAGTATAATTATGAGCTAAAATATAAACCAGGTAAGGAAAATGTGGTTGCTGACTCTCTCTCGAGACCCCCAAAAACTGAAATACACTCAATGACCCCTACAGAACACAGTGCTGACAGTTCAGCGCAAAACCTAATTCCATCTGTAGAAATCCCTATAAACGTTTTTCGAAATCAACTTTTACTCAAGATAGGAAATGAAAATAGCTATCAAATCCAGAACCCCTTTGACAACTATACAAGACATATTCTGATACGCCAAGACTACTCAACAAACGACATCATTAACATTTTCAAGAGATACCTTAATCCAAATACTATTAACGGACTTCTAACAGACGAAATGACGATGGGACGAGTACAAGAAATTTATCCGTTACATTTTAAAGATTATCGTATTCGATTCACCCAAAAATTTGTTGAAGACATAACCGGCCAAATAGAGCAAGAAGAAAAAATTCTGAAGATACATCGAAGAGCACATCGTAACGCCGAAGAAAACAGGATTCAACTGTTGGAAAACTATTACTTCCCTAAAATGTCCTCAAAAATTAGAACACTAGTTAACCGATGCGTAACATGCAAGGAGAATAAATATGACAGGCATCCTAACAAACCACATTTGAATCACACACCGATCCCTAGCTATCCTGGTAACATCCTCCATATAGACATATTTTCTACGGAAAAATACCTCGTGTTGACCGCCGTCGATAAGTTCACGAAATTCGCACAGGCTAAAATAATATCATCCCGTTCAATCGAAGATATCAAGGAACCTTTACGTGATATCTTGTTCTACTTTTGTGTCCCCGAAGTCGTTGTTATAGACAACGAAAAGGCTCTTAACTCAGCCTCGATAACCTCAATGTTAGAAGATGACCTCCAAATCAAAATTTTCAAAACACCACCATACAAAAGTGAAGTGAACGGCCAAGTCGAACGCTTTCACTCCACCCTATCTGAGATTATGAGATGTCTCAAATCGGAAGGACCTTCACGGTCTTTCAAAGAACTGTTACAGCGAGCCGTTAACGAGTACAATTTTACTATCCATTCAACTACAGGTAAAAAGCCCATAGAACTTTACTATGGGCGAATACCCAGACTAAACCCGGAACAATTTGAAAAGACACGTTTAATTAACATCGAGAAAATTAAAGCAAAACAGGAAAAAGATATTAAATATCATAATAAAAAAAGAAAACCGCAGAAGGACTATCAGATAGGACAGGTCATTTATGTAAAAAACAACAAACGGTTAGGTTCAAAATTAACAAATAGGTATAGACAAGAAATCATTAAGGAAAATAGAAACTCTACAATAGTAACAGAATCCGGAAAAATAGTCCATAAAAGTAATATAAGAAACTAATTCTCTTTCAGATGCACCATCTATTTTGGTCGAGCGGAGATCCAGATCATGGATTTCTCAAACTCCCAAATTGTCTCCCTACATACAGGGCAAACAAAAATTCAAGATGGACATTTCAAGTTAATACATAGCATTAATCTTAAACAATATGAGCAATTCCTTTCCGACATATCACCAGTCCTTAATCTCGAAACAACCCAAAGTCAAATCCTTTTTCCCTTAATATCACATGAAATTCAACAAATCCGTAATCTTTTACATAACTTACAACCCAGAATAGCGAAACGTTCTCTAGACTTTATAGGCAAAGGTTGGAAATGGATTGCTGGCAACCCAGACCACGATGACTTTGTTACAATAAAAGAAAAAATTACAGATGTTCTAAAAAACAACAATAAACAGGTTATTATTAATGAATTGTATAACGAACGAATAAACAATATTACGAGAATCCAGAATGAAATCCAAAACTTACTTAAAAATAATAATAAAATAAATTATGAAATTATATCAAATCTCAAATATAAAATCAAAATTGTAAAAGAAGAACTAGAGAATATTAACTATGCCATTCATTGGGCTAAACTAGGTACAATAAACTCTTTTATATTGTCAAAAAATGAAATAGAATTAGCCACCAAAGTATTTAATGAACAAAAATTACCCTACACAACAATTAGAAGAAGCCCTAGACTTTGCAGATATAAAAGTTTTAAGCAATAGTACGTCAATCCTCTACATAATAAACATTCCCTTAACAACGAATGAAATTTACGAAAATTTGTTAATAAAGCCAATTAAAAAGAAAAACATTGTAACAGAAACATTGTACGAGGTAATTTTAAGAAATAATGAAAAATTATATGGAACAACAAACAAATGTAAAACTTTTAACAATCTATCCATTTGTAACTCAAAAAATATTGTCAATATTACAAACGATACTTGCATTCCTAATTTATTAAAAAGTCTACCAGCTACTTGCAACAAAATAAATAATCATCATATTCCGACCATAGATGAAATATCAACGGGCATAATGCTATTGAACCAATTCATCGGCACCCTTGAATTTGATAACACAACACACAACCTAAATGGAACATTCTTGGTAAAATTCCATAACATGACCATCACTTTGAACGGAATCCAATACATCTCCAAAGAAGCCTCAATGATTAAACCACTTCCGGCAATATTGCAAACCAGTCCCAAGGAAAACGAATACCGTGAATTACTCTCACTAGAAATGATGAAGGATCTCCATATTAACAATACCAATAAGATCCACCTTCTACAAACAGAAAACGATAATCAACGAGTAACAACATATTACCTCATCTCCGTACTAGGACTACTTATTACAATAGCGATCATATGCAAAATCTTGCCAAGAAGAAACAACACAGAAATCATAATTGAACAACCGACAACAAAGACGAATGGACCAGTAACAATCATCGATAGACTTTCCGTTCCTGAGGTCAACTATCTCCAATATCCAAGCAGCCCAAAGTTCAACAACCTACCATACTTCTGACGACCGATGACGATCGTTTTTTAGAGGGGAAGAGTTAACATCAACACGAGCAACGGAAATGCTGACAAAGCGTCTGCCTCGATACAGCGAATTTCCACAGAAATTCATGTTGCAATTCAATTCAATACCTTAGGAATGCAAAGTACCGAGGTAAAATCGAATATAAAATTATTGATTGTAGTTAGTTAAGAAGTAAACTCAATAAAGGTCAGAGCAAACTGCTCTAGAAAAGATTTTTTTTATTAATTATTTCGGTGTAGTGATTAACTTATATACTTTATAGGGTCTCCGGTGAATCCTTCTTGGCGTTACAAACGTAATGGCAAAGTGAATATACCTTCCTGTGGAGGGTATAATAAATTATTATAATCAATAGATTCAGAAAAGCAACAGGCGCAAAAACATACATTTAGGTGCTGCTGTCAAAAATAAAAGTTTCTCAAACTGTAAAAATGACCCTAAATGTATGCAATTTTAACTACACTGCTTCTTAAACGCTTGCGAAGAGAAAGAAACAAACGAAAGGTGTTACATGAAGCAAACTTTCGCTTTCGAGTGATTTTTATCGTTTCTTGAAAAGCGAAAGCGTTTTTCGTTTCGTTTTTTACAGAATCCCACCCCAGAGTTGTAGGATTGAAATTGGTCATTCAAAATTATTTTGAAAATCTGTCTATTTTTAACGAAAAATCGTGCGTAATGATGAGGCTTACTTTTGGCTCAATGGATTTGTGCACAAGAAAAATAGCCATTTTCGGAGTGAGGTGAATCCACAAGAGACTCATGAATCATGTCATGATACTTATAATTACACCTACAAAAGTGCACTGTTTGGCATGGTCATTACGCTGGTAGTATCATGGTCATTCCACTTAAAAAATAATAAGAAAAGAGTTCGCATTACAGGCCAGCATTGCCGGACAATGATTCGACTTTATTACTTCGAAAATAGGGGCGACATAGACTATGCTTGAAATTATATTCAACACCTAACGCCATGAATTATTTATTATAATGAATAAAGATTCATCTGCATAGTCAATCACATTAAATACGATTTCACTAAAACTCTCTCATGACGAGAAAATTATAAGATTAGCGGCTCGTTTCATACGTTTGACAGTAGGTATGTACTTAAGTTGACTTTCGGCGGTAGACCATATTTTGATATTAGCTTAAGCTCACATAATTCTAAAGACTAGAGTGACACTGCAAAAAGCGAAACTAAAATCACTTTCGCATTTCAAAAAACGAAAGAAATCATGCAAAAGGGAAGACTAAAGATGCCGTCACAACATGTGACGACCTGAAAAGTCCTTGCAAGCAAGCGATTGCTTCAAGTGATATGATTGCATGCAATCGCTTGCGGCAAGAACGATTGCATGGTGTGACTAGTTCATGCAATCGATTGTTTGCTTCAAATCAATTGCGGCAAGCGATTGCCGATTGCACGTTCTACATCTGCAATTTTTTTGATTGCGTGCAAACGAACGCTGATTTTCGAGCTACTTGGTTGTAAAGAAAACATCTTGCATTGTGTGTTATGCCGATTCCTTTTGACAGGAACACTCATGGGCCAATACCTAAGATTGTCTGTAAATTTGAACCTAATCGATTGAACGGTTTTCGAAATACCACGCCTCTTTGTCTAATTTTGACCAATCTTCACAGGAATACTCCTGGGCCAATACTTAATTTGTAAATTTGAGCTCAATCAATTTGATGGTTCTCGACAAAGTAATGTTTTTTTTTGTATGGGCGGTGCCACACCCCATATCTAACAACCATCTCGAGCCAATATCGAAGATTGTCTGAAAATGTGAGCTCAATCGGTGCAAAACTTTTCGAGTTTTTGAAGCATACACAAACCAACATAACATTTATATGTACATAGAGATTTGTGTTTATCATTTGTTTCAAATAGCGTAGTATGGATTTTCAGCACCCAAATTTTCCAGAACGGTCGCGCCCAAATTGCTCTTCGATGAGCTGTATTTCGTTGTCTCACATGCTGCGTGTTGAATCTCCACTATAATTAGTTGCCTCGGTTCCAAATATTCAGCTTCTTCTTCAAATACAATATGATCCATTTTGCGTCAATTTTCAGTCACAAAATAATTGCAGATTTGCAATTGCAGCAATCGCTTGTAGCAATCGCTTGCTTGCATGTTGTGACGACTCGAAAAATGATTGCTTGCTTGTACGAAAAAAGTCGCTCGCAGCAATCACATTGCTTGCATGGTGTGACTACTCTCTGCATTCTGCAAGCACTTGCAAGGAAATTTCAAAATTCGAATTCTCGGAATGATTGCTGCGAGCACTTTAACTCCTTAACACCTTTCGTATCTTGCTTTCTCTTCGCAAACGTTTTCGATGCACTGGTGCAACTACAGTGCATACTTTTAGGGTAATTTTTACAATACCAGAAACTTTAATTTTTGACATAATCTTTCTGCGCCTTGGTATATAGTAATTTCTTTTTTTGCATCTAGAAATATCGATTTTCTTTCATTTCGTTGGTTACAATTAACTTGTGCAATCTTTGCACACAAAGTAGCCATGAGCAGCATCGCCATACTGAAGATCCACAGCTCTTATGTCTTTCGTTTTTGAAGTTAGGCATGTACATGAAAAAAAACTAAAACTTCAAATGAAATACATAGCTTTCATTTTTAAGGTTACGTTCCCATAAGAACAAAACGAAGCTTTATTGTTTTCGCTACGATGTCTGTCCGTCTGTCTTCCTTCATGATTTTGTACGTTGGTCTATCAAATCAAAGAACAACTGACACGCCAAGTATACGGAACCTTCAGTGCGCGAGTGATACACACATTTTCGGCGGTTTTTTTTTTTGTCGCGCAGACGAAAATTTCGTTCGTTTTTGAAGCTACTTTACTTTAAAGCAAAACGTTAGTGCAAGCGAAAACGATTGAACATTTTCATCTTACAGAATCCCACACCAACTCAATGCTCTCTGCATCACTGCAGGTTGAAAATATTGGAAAAGTTTTTGTATCTCGGGGTCTTATTATTGAAGGCCCAATACTAGAGTCTTCCTGAAAAATTGCTTAACTTTGCGACTGTTCAATCAATGTTATCAGGACGACTAAACGTGGTGTCAAAACCTCGCATAGTCATTCGATTTTGGTATCTACAGACCGAAAAAATAAGATCGCAGATGTTGCTGAAATGAGATACGTTCCTCGTATTACTGTTGTGATTCCCAGAGATCGTATATAAGGAACACCAGTCTAAAATACGTCAGGTGCTCAATGTCGAGCAGCTTCTTCCCCGACGGGCAGTTTCGTCAATTTAAACGCTGATGGACCTACCGAACTCAGTTTCGTAGACGTCCTAAATAAAATCTGTTCCCTATAGAACAGGATGATTATTTTAATTAATTAAGGTTCCGTTCCCATAATAGTCTAAGAGCCCACAGCAAGAAATTTGGGTACGAGATATAACCGAAAAAAAAGTAAATGAGGATAAGGTAAGGCTGATGCTATAAACCAAAGTCTTGCAACTGATGGTCGTGGCTTTAGTGAGTAATGCTATGTTGAAAACCCATGTTTTTCTAAAACTGAGATAATTGATATAACCAGTGTTAGTTTTATTGTATAGTGTATTATTATTTCACGCAAATATGTAGGTCCAAGACGTTTTAAGCGCGGCAAGACCTGTGCCAGACAACAGGTATAACCCCTAGTAAAAAGACAAATACCAATGATAGCGATACATTGACTGGTTTTTGAGTAATTAGTAATTTGGTGAAAAAAATATTTTCCTTTATACAAAAAATGTTTAAGGTCTATTATATCAAAGAACAACCGACTTTTCAAAGCATCAAATCCGGCCAAGTATACGGAACCTCTTCGGTGCGCGAGTGTTCTCGCATTTGGCCGGTTTTTTTTCGTTTGTTGGGTCAATTCTGACATCTCTACTCTACTCGTACATTATGGTTGCCCGCCCTTAATGATTTAAAGGTGGCGAAATATTCTGAGTACATTTGAGCATCTTACACCCACAGCCCTTCTAATGGATTAACCAGACATCGAAAAAGATGACGATAAACAATGAATTTACCTATACGAACATGTTTTGGCCAGTGGAATGTATTATCCATGAATTCGCACAATTGGCGTGCAATTTTATGAAATGATGTACCTGAGAGCTCAAGCGATATGGTTTTAACGCATTAACGACTTAAATTATAACGGCAACCAAACTTCACTTGAACGTAATCCAAATTACACCACATCAGTCAACGAGAACAACTAAGTCAAAATGTTTGAGACAAAAGTTTTGTACATACCTGTGTCTACAAATTGTTGTTGTTATTCTTCCAACATTTATATTCAGTTAATCAAAATATAAGAGGCTTCTTCATATGCGTGTTTATGCTAAAAAAAAACAATCTCGCTCGATGGCCTGGCAACCGCAAACTCGAAGACAAAACTCCTATAGCAGCAAAAACGCCAGATCCAACCTTTTAATGCACGAAACCTTGTAATTAGCACCAGATTCATTCGGCTCCCGTCCAGATCTTCGCTGCAAATTATGCATCTATCATTCGTGCTGTTTAAACGTATTAACAGGGATTGATTCCAAGCACACAAGGAGACGTAAACTTTCCTCAGGGAAGAGGATAAGTATAGATATTTTTAAATCAGAAATTATAATTTATATACCCAGACAAACAATGTTTGTTTTGAGTTCTGTTTCTGAGCGAAAATATAATTAGAAAATGTATCTGAACGAAATTTCAAAGTGTGTTTCGGACAATCTAGATTTTATAAAGCAAGTGTTCTAAACTTTGGTAGCAACAAACGAACTGCGTATACTTTTTTAACAACAAAAAGTTGATGAATGGGGGATGACCGCTCTCAAATTATTCGATCAATAACTACGTAAGAAATGCAGTTAACTGAATTTACGAGTAAGCCTATATACCTTAAGCTTATAGAAGCTTAGAGCAGCGTCAGAATCACTGCTTATACCGATGACCTTGTGCTGATGGAAACTTTGTATATAATTAGGTACAGTGAGCCTCAAAAGTGAGTGAACGCATCGATGCTCTTTTGAGTTTTCTTTAGAGCCTGGAAACAGGTCTAAAACACTAACAATCTGTCAAAAGTTTTATACCGAAATAACGATTACAAAACGTATTTCATTTCGACAGCAAAAAATACTAGATAATAAAAAAAAAATTGTTTCTGAACTTCAATGACAAATAAAAATCGCATTAGTGTTCACAGAGTACATTAACGGAATTCTCAAGATTCTCACCATCTAGATCTGAAATAGGGATCCTACGCACTCACAGTCAATTCTCAGTAAACGGAACTGGTATAATTTCATCGAACAAAGAAAAATAGCGCGATTGGTACACCTTTTGTTGGAGTCCCCCCGAATTTCTGAAAGCGCAAAATACTTTGGACTTATATTCGACAAAAAGATTCAATGAATATATTACCTAACGAAAGCTTTTTTTCCCTTGCAGTAGAAGTATAGAGTCTTTGGGAAACCTATATGATCGATTTCCCACATCTCTAGATTGACACCAGCTATATTAAGACATATACAGACCTATACTGATGGCAGTTTTGAATGGTGGCTGGCAATCAAAAAGGCCACCTACCTAAAGACCTTTACAAAAATGTTAAATCAAAGACAAGAGTGCCAAGAGGACAACCTCAACCCAAAAATTTGGTCCGTTCTTCTTCAGAAATAACGATGGCAATGACTTTGCCAGAATGCTATCGATCGATGATAACTAATTTCTTTTGGTCCATATTGACATGGATGTGAACGGTTTAAGGAAATGGTTGTCCCTTGCAAAGGCGAAGTGAACTGACCTGGACCACCGAGAATGTGATATTTGACTCTATTAGACTTTTTTTGTGGGATGCCCTTAAGTCGCAGGTCTATGCCAATTGCCAATGAGCCCCAAACGACCGATGCCCTCAAAGTGAACATAATATTGCTCAAATTCAGCATACCTCAGAGTAATTAAAAAGAAGAACTCGGACACGCGCCACCCTGCCAAACAGTAAACTGAAAATTTAACGAAACAGGTCATTTGACGATCTTACAGAAATACTTTGGCTATGTAGGAACTACATCACGTCCGTAAGGAATTTACAAGACCTTTCTCAACCCAGCAGGGAATGGACTTATATGACTATCTAACGTGCAGCTCCTTGGATGTATATACCTACAGACGAATGAGAAATGGACACCCGGGTGGGTAGGGTCAGGCATTTTCTTCAAAAGTTGTATGCCTTTCGGACCATATCGGAGTCTTGCAAGCGGTAGCGCCAGTATTACCTATTTTATTTTACGACAGGATACTAACTGTACAGACATAAAAACGAAGCTTGTGAAATGATGGCGCGAATAGCTCAAGGCTATATTGAAACACAGCCAAAGAGGTATCGCTCTGCTTGATCCCTAGACATAAAAGCATTTCAGGCAATCCGAAATCAGATGAATTAGCAAATCAAAAAAGCTGCACAATCGACAGAACAAGCTGATCTTTCTTTGAGTATCCCGCTTTACACGCTCAGGCTTGAAACGGGTCAAACGGCATAAGATAGGCGAACGTCATGGAAACTTGTATTGTATATTATGTATTCAACGAGAAAAATGCGCTTGACGGAAGAAGAACTTAAAAGAGGCGGCTGATGTGGTAAGTAGTAGAAGCTCTTCAGGATACAGCCCACTTTTCAGTTGTCCAAAGCATCATGAACAAATTCCTTTGGGGTTTCGGTTCTTTTTCCAGTACCTAAACGAGCTTTCCATAGTAGATAACTTAATGAACTTCATCCAATCCTCAGGATGGTTTTTTTTATAGCATAGCAGCACAGTTTTTAATTGATTACGTAATGTATAGATAAGGTTACAATGGGTAAGGGAAAACGTCTTCCCCCGACGGGTATCGGTTTTATTATGTGTGCAACATGGAGTAGGTATCCCGTCTTGCTAACCCACTTACCTTAAATACTCAAAGTACAACTGGCCAATATCTAAAATGACATCACATATGCTGTTGGGTAAACAAAATTTTAAGCGTACTATATTCACCGTAGAGATAAAAATACAGTACAGGGTGAGACATAATGTTAGTTGACGTTTGTATAGGTTTCTTCACCATATGAGATTATAATCCAATTAATTTTTGACACAGGTTGAGAACGTCATATTTGTCATTGATCTCCTTCTTTACAAACGTCGTACTACTTATCGTTTGACATACCCAAAAGCAGTGCTAGATAGGCTGTCAAACAATCTAATCGAATCTCACCATACCACAGATTGAATGATAAATCATGCATTCTATTGGGCCCGCATTTAATATAACACACAGTAAACAGATATAGCTTCATGGTGGTAAAGTGAACAGATAACTTTAAAGTAGGCAATGTTGTATCAGCACAAATTATAAAACTAATTTATCGAAATACGACTATAGCTGGAATTCGAAGTGCTCTTTGGGGAATCTAAATAGGTTATGGGTTATGGTTTGTTTGGCGAGATCGTTACATACGGCAAAGCATACAAGATGACACGCGTGTCACTGTCACCCTATCTTTTTTCCTTATGCTCCAGATCTGTCGCCCTTTCGTTCATCTCTCGGGTCTCATATTCACCTCCGGTTTTCAGTCGGTTTTTCGTTTCATTTGGTGTAGGAATTTCTATGCCCAAAGGTCCAAAGCTTAAGAAAAACAATGGCGATGGCTCTCTCGCAACCTTTTTCACCAAATGTCAATAGCGACTTGCAAACCCCCCCATGCCCTATAAAACGTGTGAAAGAAATTCACTAAGGAAATTCACGCTAAGGAGCTCTTCTAATGAGTAAAATGGGCAACAGGTCCATATTGAGTCATAGGCCTCCATTTTTACATCGGCATATTCGTTTTTGTCAGTTTTTATTTCTGTAACCTCGCAGTAAGCATTTAAGGGCGAAGAACTGATGCCACTTCAATTTGATAGAATAGATTCGTTGAGAGCTCTTGACTCGAAGGACCAAATGCATGCTCTAGTCAATACTTCTTTTACAAGCGATGTGATCTTAATGGTGCCTGCATATCGAGCATTTACAGCTTTCTAAAGAAATTCTGTAAGCTTCAATTAGTTGTAGAAGTGGACCTTCCTTTTCCTTTAGAACGACGACAAAAAGGACCCACTTTGCACCTCATCGACGATCACTTCAAACCCATTAACCAACCTTTCTCTACAGCGCACTAGCTCTGTCTGTTTTTCTTTCTGGACCCCGTGTGCTGGATGATAAGCAGGAATGGAGAGCACATGATGATGAAGGAAAGTTGTAGTTTGTCTTGCAAACACTATAGCTTCACGGGTATTCGGAATTCGTTTGCAAAATTCGCGAGCTTCGAAACTACTCAAGTCCTACACAGATTACTTGCTTTATCTACCTAGTCCAGATGGCCACAACCAAAAAGCTCCTATAACAGCTAGAGGTCGCTCTCCAATTGTGCGCGACTTAGAAGATAGGGCCTTTCTTTGCTTCGCTGTTCCTCAAAGGCTCGTTAGGTCATATAGCCATTTAAGCCATTTAAGCCATTATACTTTAATCTTTTTGACCAGGTAAAAATGGCCGTATTCCATAAGGTTCGTCGTTGAATCTTCTACTCCATAGTCCATTAATAAACACTGAACCCGAAGAATCTTTCTCTCTAAACGTCCCAAGAGGTTTTCATCCAGGTTCGAGGTACCACGAGAAGAGAAGAGAGATTGTCTGAGTCTGTTGGCACTCGGCATGGAAACTTGGGTTTCTTCGTTTTGTCTCAATTTTGGTTGGCTTCGTAGGTCGCCTGCACTTAAATCTGGCCACAGAGGACTTCTTGAAAGGTTGAGCGAAAAGGATTTGGCACAGGGGTCTCCTGCGATTGCAGCCATTTTTAGTCGAAATTCCTCACCGCAGTTGGTCGGCACTAGTCTGTGCGAGTAAACAGCAAGAATACAACCAAGATGCAACTGTCGAGAATGCTACTTGCTGTCATGATGTTCCGTCGCAAATGTATACCGGCGGAATTGGTAAAAATTGGTAAAAATTTCCTCTATCAATGCACTGCCAGGGCTATTAGTTATTAGCGATTAGCGGTAATTATAGATCACATAGCTTGTCAATTTGTCATCCCAGCCACCCCTACGTTCGAACAATGGCAACGTATTCGTTGACGGGTATGCCAAAATATTCAACGGCAGGATTAGTCCCATCAAAAACGTCGCATATCCGTTTCACTAAATATTTTTTACAGACTGTTTTGCTAGTGAACTGTCATCGGCCGGCGCGCGCTTCAAAGTTTTCACCAATGAATTTGCCTCAATTTGTCAAAACTGTCCGCGGGTTCAAAGCTAATGGGCACAAAAGTCGAAAGTAAACTACTTCATAAGTGCATCCGGTATATGAGTTGCTTATGGGTCCCCTTTCAGCAGGCGAGTATTATATTCAGCTGCCAGTTGTTGCAGCAACAGACACAGCAGATTCTAGAAGTTGGGCCCTTGGACATTTGCCAATTGTTTAGTTTTAAGTGGCCCTTTAAGTTTTACAGGTGTATATCCGAAGGTCGTTAATTCTATGTAATTTTCCAGGGTTGTTAGCAGTAATAACAGTCTTTTCGGAAGTGCATTTCAGCTTCGAATCAAAATTGTGTCATTTTTAGACATTTCCTGTCTGTCAGCTGTCCAAAAGTTTGTTGTGGCAAACGATCGCCATCTTTTCAGCCGCTAAAACAAACAACATTTTATAACCTTTAAAGCTTAAATTAAAAAAAAAAACCTCCATCGAGATCTGTCAATTTTAAGCTGTTGACAAGGAAGACAATTATATGAATGAACGAAAATTATTCCATTATAAGAAACTGTTATCACTAATTTTGCCAGGAAATGTCAAAAGTTTCGTGTGCAAAGGCGCTTATATCATGTGAACCTAGGCGCCATGATGTCATGGATAGGTGTTTCGTTTGTGTGGCTGTATAAGTGTGTATATTCCATTGGTATGCACATATACAAAATATAATATGAAACATCAACAAGCTGACAATTAAATAAACAAACATGTGTCAGAAAATGTTGATTTTAAGTTCGCCCACTTTGTTGTTAGGTCCTGGTTTAACTACATTTTGTCCAATAAGCATTCATTATGTCAATTAAAATTTGAAATTTGGGCATTTTGAATGCTGTCAAATGAAAATGATTGGGAAACATTTTGACACACAAGCAAAATCTGATTTAAAATTACACTTGTAGCTGTCAAAATTTAGTGCGCGCTATGTTAATCAAATAAACTCTGCTTAAATATGATTAATGGCAGTTATGTCAAATACATGCTAACTGACGTTTGTTAGCTAATTAGCTTGTGCAAATGTTTCTATTGATACAGTGGTTAGTGTCCAATTCATTTTATTCTTTCTTACCGACAATTTGTAAATTTTTTCCGTACAACATCAATTTTCACGCAAAAATTATGGTTTGTAACAATTCCGTCGGTAGCTTAAAGTTGATTTTATCCACAAAGCTGTCAAATTCGATGCACACTCACTTTAATTAGGGTAAACAACTGTCACATCACTGCTTTAATTTAATTAGGTATTTTCATAGCAACAAACTATTGTTAGTATTTGTTTTTTTTTTTTTAACAGGAAACAGAAAAAAGTTATTAATTCAATTAAGTCAGCAATCAATCGTTTTAATTTATCGTTGTAGAAATTCAATTATAAATCTGAACAAAAACCAGCAATCAAATCAAAACTTAATTTGTACAAAACTTGCGGTTGGCAGAGCAAGACGAGCAAAAAAAAGAAAGAAAAACACAAAAAATAATAAGATTCATATCGAAACGAGCACTGACGTCATCTTTAATATTCCAACTACACGCTCATGCGCACCGCACACCAACGAACGTCAAACGCCAAATTAATGTTTATTATCCACCGAAGTAAGGGAAAACGCCTTCCAAATCGGAAAACAATGAGAAAAAATTATAAAACAATCACAATCGTAAATAATACTAGCAAATCAACTGACATGGGTAGGAATACGAAATGTATACGAATAAAACGGAACAAAACACAACCGATCGCTTTTGAAGTCGCTACTTAACTGTATGCATTAGCGCTGAATCAAGGTAACATCAACATGCCACCTGGCTTAACGCAACCAGGTGAGAGGTGTGCTTATGCGAACAGGTTTTTGAGGTGTATTTCGGCTTGTCATGCCGGTAAACCAGAAAATGACGACCATTTTTAATAAACGTCAGAGCGAGATGCAACTAAAGTGGCACGCCCATTTGCGAATTACCAATTGGTGTGTGGCAATGCTCCGCCCATAGTTGATGGCAATCGTGAACCAAATAAACCATGGCATGGTATTCCTAATTCTCTGTTGACATTCGTGGAGAATGCCTTTCCGTGATTCAAGTTCACTCGTCTCGTCTGTCAAGTCAACCGTATGCAAGAGGGAGTTGCCGCCATTTTTTCTTTGAAAATACATATTAAATTGTCACTCGTGTGTAAATATGTATAGTGTATACCCAAGTGGGAGAGTGGAATTATGGCAACGTCACAATTCAGCTCTATTAGTGGTGGATTTTATTTTAGTGACACCACGATAAGAGGTGGGCGTTTATTTGCTTGAGATGACTGCTGGTGCGTGGTGTCTGGTGGCTGGTGCAGTGCTGCTGACTGAGGCTGTTGGTTAATGTGCGAAAACGATTTGTGAGGGGCAATCGTTTGGTTGCCGATATAATTGATATTTAGATTCAATTATTCGTAGGAATCTCTTTCGATAAACGGAGACAAGACACAACACACAAGTTGAAAAGGACGCTAAGTGGGGGCTATTGTGCAGTCATATACCTAGGTATAGGTATCTTCGGCTAATAAATGAACCTGCCTATACAATCATCATTATGAAGTAAGCAGGTTAGTATCGAGGCAGATTTGTAAATTCAGTCCTATTCCGCCTATTTCCACAATAACTTAACAATATTTTATATACATAAATCTACAGATTGCATAGGTATAGGTATGTATATCTAGATTAAATAGGTAGATACCTACATATATGTACCTACCTAGCCTACAATACACAATACGCTTCTGCAATCAACGTCCTGTACATTAGCATTGCTTTAATCCACAACACGCAATGTTTTATCTATACCATGATGTCTGGCTGCATTGCACATGCTATCAAAAGTCGCATTGTCAAAAGCACCCTCAATATCGACGAAAATACCCAGCACATACTCCTTCCGATCAACAGCACTTTCAATCCCACAAACGTGGCTCGGAATCACAGTTTTACAGGATTTTCCGAGCTGATAGGCATGTTGCATCTCAGAATACGATCGAAGATTAACATTGCGCACGTGCAGCTCAACCAGTCTCTCCAAGCTTTTCAGCATCAGGAAAGGAAGACAGACTTATGGGTCTAAAACTTTTGGCGAGAGTGTAGTCGGTCTTACCGATTTTTGGTAGATATGAACACGACTTTAACCATACGCCAAGTAGAAGGCATGTAGGCCAAGGCCAAGCTTGCGGTGAAAATTCTTTTTAACGTCGGCATCAGCTGACTAAAACCTTGTTTCAGCATAGCCGGATAAATTCGATCCGGACCAGGTGACTTGAAACTCTCAAACGATGTAATAGCATTATGTGATAGCGTCATCCGTCACCATTCTGGATGCAATATACCAGTTACGCCGCGTGGTGTTTGCCAGTTCCGAAAGTGGCCACCTTTGCCGGTACCACTGAGGAGCACGTAGTGACCTGATTTCCCGGGAAATGAGTCTCCGCCTTTGTTTCAGTGTAGGTACGATCAGATTTTTGGTCTGTCCCTTTTGAGGACTTTAACAAGCCTATACTGGTTGCAGTTACTGATTCGACCGCCTCACAAAATTTCCTATTAATCTTTTTGTTTCGATCGATACAGATTCCAGTCTTCTTCTATAAAAAATAAATACGTGGCGCAACAGGCGGGTAGACACCCTAGGCCTAGCTTCTCGCAACCATTCGTTTGTGTGAGTTTCTATTTTTGGGACGAATGGAAGGGACCTACAATTTTATGCCGAGTCCGAACGGCTGAATTGTCAGACGTTCGCGAGAGGTGCCGCAGTAGAAAAAACTGCTTAAGATGTAATTTGTGTTTTTCCGAGGATCGAACCTGGGATCCCTCGCACAGTAGTCCAGCACACTAAACCACTGCGCCCACCCAGTCTTCTTCTAAGTTTGTTTTTAAAGACCGATTTAGGAGCTTCCTGGTTTCTCTGCGAATACACTGCAATTCAGTATTCCACCAATGTACCGGTTTTCTACAGGAGTTTTTTTGTAACTGGACACGGCTTGTTCAAAACAACGGATAAGGACGCTGTTCAGATCCTGAGCAGACCTCTCTACCCCTTGTATTGATCTTACTTTAAGTGGAGCTTTAACAGAATTGCCAAGTTCCTCCCTAAAGCGTTCCCAATTCGTTTTTCTCGGATTTCCTCTCTCTTGCGAGAAGGTGAAACTTCACAGTAGATTTGAAATTCGATGTATCTGTGGTCTGACAAAGTGCCATATCTGGTTGTGTTCTATAACTAATGCATGCAAATTCAGCACATTTGGGCATTAGTGCCACTTTGTACACCCGTTATTTTTCATTTGCTTCTCGATACTCGCATAAAACATTAAACTATAAGTTTCATCTTTCATTGTGTGTATATAGGTATTGTCATTGGTCTTGTCAATGTCATTTTTTGCACATTTTCTCTATGCTATATGGGAGCATGAGTCCTGGAAGCTGAAGACCACTTGCATTAATCTGTCATTTATGATAAAAAGACATCCATAGAGCTGTCTCTGTTCTTTTTGCCGGGTTATCCCGTTGCACTTTCTAGATGACAATTATTTCCGCTAGGAGTCTAGAGTATTTGATGGTTGTTCGAACTTACGTAGTACGAACATTTTACGGTACCTAGGCCTAGAGATCCGAAGGTGAACAGTAAATCCATAATTTTTAACGCTCATAGCTGCTCCTGATCTATTTATTTTTTTCCGTATGGTAGAGAAGATACCCCGACGTATAGTTGAGGCAGGCATAGTGTGGTTACCGGTATCAATATAACCCTCTTCGGAGTATGAGCACTACCGCTGGCCTATAAAAGGTACCTGTGTATCTTCTGCTTTGCATACCTTAAATGAATTACCCATTACGGGATAAATATAATTACTCCTGTACAATTATTTACTTCTCGCAGTTGGTTAAAATCCCCTGATGGATAAAAATACACTTATACAGTTAATAGCAATTAGGACAGACAAATGTCCCATTGACCGGAAATGAAAATACATCGTGCAATTGCAGATGTTTTAACATGTCCAGGGTTAACGTTTCTGCGAATCCTACCTGTAGAACTTTCAGACAACGAACGATTGATAGGCACTTGGACTTGGCATAAGACATTTAAAGGAGAATATCTTCATTCGGAACAGAACATTCAATATTATTGAGGCGTGAAATTGCCTACAGTATAATTGACATTTTGGCAGGAAATTTTATTCGAGACATCAGGCACGATCGGCGGACACGAAATGGATAAATCGAGTGTGGATATATTATTTTAAGTGTTTGCGCGTTTCGGTACATTTTGCAAACTGTACGCAAACGAAGTTATGTGCTACTTCCAGGTGTTACGACAACATGGTGTCTTTTAGGGTTGTTCAACGATGAGCATTCGTGTGAACAAGTAAAACACTGCCACTTAGCGAAGACGTATATTAGCAATTGTGTATTTAAGACATAATTTTAGAGCACATTTGCTTGCTCGGATATCACTGAAATTGAAGTGCCCGCGACACCACACTAAGCCACCGACATAAACAATGCGCTTGCATCTTTATTTCGACCGGATAAATAAGCCCTATGGCTGCTAATCGACAATTGGGCATTTTTTTGCTGTGAAGTTTGATTTTATAATGGGCGGTCGGCCGGTGGATTTTAGTGGAGCTTATTGATTTTTTTTTTACTTATTCAGAGAAAGGCGAACCTATAACGCTTCATCAGGGTATGGTATAACTCGCATTTTTTTTTAGTACCTACAACGCTCATATCTGGTCAGGTGCACCAAAAACTTCATTGCACCTACTAGACAGAATCCAAAAGCGCGCTATAAAACTTGTAGGTGATAGAAATATAGCGGAGTCTATTGACCCGCTCGAACATTGCAGAAATGTTTCTTGCCTTTCCTTATTTTATAGATATTTTCACCACAGAAGCTCTGATGAAATAGCTAACTGCATTCCGACCCTTCAACAATTCTTTCGCAACACCCGTCACACATCGAATGCACATCAGTTCACCCTTAAGCCTACCTTCAGACGTACTCTAAAATATAGAGATTCTTTTGTAAGTCGAACAACACGCATGTGGAATGCATTGCCCCACACGGTTTTCCCCTCTCATTACAACCCACAATTGTTTAAAACCAATGTGCACCAGTACCTCTTCTCTATCCTCCCTATTAACCCTTCCACTCGTGCTGTGCATTAGCATTATAAGGGAACAAAAACCCCTTGAGCACTAGTGAATTGGGTTGGGGTTGAAATACTGTATGGTCAAAATTCTGTTTTCAAAATACTGTATTTCAAAATACTGTATTTCAAAATTCTGTATGAACAAAATTCTGTATGAACAAAATTCTGTATGAACAAAACTCTGTATTCTAACATACCACTTCTTTTATTTTTATATTTTACTGTCTCCTTGCATATCTACATAGATTTATAAAACATAAACCGATGTTTTGGTCTGTTTTTGAAAGTTCAAAAACAAGAACAGAAGTGTTTCCGAGGACCCAAAACAGCGTTGAGGCATGGCATCGCCGATTAAAAGTCTTGGTTGGGAGGAAAAAGCCGGGCCTGTATAAACTTATCAGCGACCTGAAAAAGGAGCTAATTTTTACTAAAGCACAGGTGGAAAGGGTTAGGAATGGGGAGCACATTAAAAAAAACAAAAAAACAATACTTAAACAAGAGAATTCGACATATTATGCGAAAGAGGCCCGATTTAAGCAACGTTGCTTATTTAAGGCGAATAGCAAAAAGTTTGCTTTTGTTTTAAATAATTCTGTTATGCTAATTTGTTATTTTTATGTTTATTGTTTATTAAATTTCTTTGAAGTATTAAGTTTACTGTTATGTTTTTGTTAAATTATGTTCCTAAATGATTTCCAATTTTTGTTTTTTTTTTTCAATAAATTTAAAAAGTTATATTACAGCTTGCTTTTTCTTATGCAAACACTTTTTCAAAAAATAGAATTGGGTATAAGCAGCTATTCGGAAAACAGAATTTTGCACATACAGTATTTTGAATATATAGCATTTTGGATATACAGCATTTTGAAATACAGAATTTTGTTCATACAGTATTTTCAAAAAAAAAAAATATAGAATTTTGTCGATACAGTATTTTGAAATCCAGAATTATGGCCCATTCCCTAGTGAATTATAAAAAAAAAATATTACTTTCGCATTGTTTTATTTCGCATTTCTTTATTTCGCTTTTGCCAAATAAAATAGTAGCAAAACCTTTTAAGATTCTTAATTTTTAACTTTTTATAATTTTTCTCTACAAAAACGAGTTAACCTTACAGCGAGATGAATGCAAGTTGCCACATGACTTCTGCGAAACAATTGAAAAATATTTAAAACGTCGCGAGATAATAGTTTGCGAAATGAAAACCGCGAATTGACAGGCAGGAATTCTGCTCTTAAATTGATGCTGCAAATTGAAGTCTTCTGGAAATATATCCCCAGAAAGCGAGTTTTAAAGTTTGATTGTCCTGTAACAAAAGGAGTTTTAAAAAATGTATGTCCTCGTGATTGTCAAGTGTACTGTATCAGGTCATGAGCATTAGCTGCCTGTCTTGTGTTGCGCCCAAAAGATGCATTTCCAGGGATAACGTATTTGTGTTCCTCGGAACCATCTACCTATAGAACAAGCAAATGTCAGTTACTTGTCTTCTGGACATTTGGAGATTCGATGTGAATAATAAGTCGAACTGCTCGTCTCTGTATGCTGTCAAGTGGGTTAAGTGAATGTTTTGGGAGCTAGCTCCATATATGGGAACAATATTCTAGGCCTGGTCTAACCTGGATTGGTTCCACTTCTCTCTACAACATAACATAAATTTGAAATTGCGAAATATCTTACAAATCAAACCTCAAAGAAGTTCAATAATAACTTTTTGATCAACACTATTCTCTTCATTGTTTCATTATAAATGACAGTCTTAGGATATTACTTGTGGAGTCTGGGAACCGCCTCCTTTTCCATAACGGATCAAAAGTATTAATTATGATTAGATTAACCCCATATTTCTATTTCATTTTGTGTTTTCTTTACATGTGTGTAACAAGCTGTTATAATGGATTGATGAAAGATTTCTGTTTAAAAGTTTCCACCCACAAGTTGGCTAATGAGATATTCTTAACTTGAAATTTATTCAAATTCCGATATTCTTTCTGTATAATTTTGTTCGTTCAAGATTATTCATTTAAAAGCATTATTGTTTAGGTCCTCCTACACAACACATTCGTATTATAACATAAATGTAATTAACTAACTACTATAGGCAACATCATGGAATTCGTACCATCAGGCAGGCGTCCTGTACGTGGACCAAGGTTGAGACGGTTAGATCAAGTCCATAATCTCTCCTCTACCCGTATGGGGATTGCCCTTGATGATTTAGAGTCGATGGCGGAGAATCGAGAGCTATGGAGGGTGCACTTTAGCAGCCTACACCCGCGACCCACTTAATGGACAAGCGGACCATTGAAAATGAATGAATGAATGAAATGAATGAACTATAGGTACATAACTAAAACTAATAATGAATCATTCACCCAAAACTGTCACAATTTGATTGTGGAATTTTCGAGATTTCATCGAAAATCTCTGAATTTCATAAAAGTCATGAACTCTCAACTCATTTTCTTAAAAGGGTTATTTACAAAGGATCTGTGTATCTGTAGCACTTGAGAATGTTGTACTAAAAAATGGACACAAAAAAAAACCATATCAATATTTCTGTCAATTCATGGGAATTTTTATTTTTAAAGTTCCAGGAGGAAGAACTCGCTTGCTTCTGCTTTGTTCCAATAGCTGACAATATGACAGTATGACACTTTTTAAAGTTCAGTTCAACAATTAATTCGGTTTCAGAGTTCATTCTGTAGGTTAAGTTAAGGCTGAACCCACACCAAATAAAGCAGAAACCAATAAAGCAAAAAACTACTTTTGCTAGCCCACACCAGAAAAAACAAAACAAAAACGTGTTTTTTGATTTGTCTAATATTTGGTGTGGGTTACTGACAGTCATTTATACCAATTGCGCTTAAAGGTGGCTTCAGACTCGGACGACGATATGACTATTGTGGCATCACAATAATGTTGTGCGGTAAATGAAAAATTTAAACAGTAATGGGTGCATCCTTTTCTAAACCGAAGAAGGATAAATTAAAATTGAATTAATTAATTTATTAAGATAAAGACATTTTTAAAAACAATAATGAGTTTCAAAGCATTAAATGAGTATATTGCCGGCCGATTTTAAATCAAAAATACTAATTTTTCGACGTTACATACTTACTTAAGGTGGCGCTACAGTCCGGGGTGGACCTGAGCCTCAACCAACAAGCGCCTCCAGCCAGCTCGGTCCCTCGCTAGCTGCCTCCAGTTAAGAACTCCGAGTTGATGGTTGAGGTCGTTCTCAAAAGGTGGCGCTAAGGTGGGGTCTTCCTCTGCTACGTTGTCCCTCAGGGGTGGATTCAAAGAGTCGTCGGGCTGGTGCGTTGTTGTCCATGCGCTCCACGTGTCCCAGCCATCTCAGCCGTTGTATTTTTAGCTTTTTGACCACAGGTCAGTGTCGCTGCATAGTGTATGAAGTTCGTCATTGAATATTCTTCTCCACACTCCATCGTCACAAACTGGACCGAATATTACTCGAAGTATCTTTCTCTCAAAGCATCCCAGAAGGTTTTCATCCACTTTTGACAGGGTCTGACACTTCTGAACCATACAGCAGGACCGGGATGATTAAAAAAAATGCAAAAGAATATGTGGCGCAACAGGCGGTAGGCACCCTAGTCCTATCTTCTCGCAACCATTCGTTTGAGTGAGTTTCTATTTTTGAGACGAATGGAAGGGACCTACAATTTTATGCCGAGTCCGAACGGCTGAATTGAGAATTTTTTCAGAACAGTCATACTCTCGGAAGTTTGTCAGACGTTTGTGGGAGGTGGCGTAGTAGAAAAAACCTTAAGGTGTAATTTGCGTTTTTCCGGGGATCGAACTTGGGATCCCTCGCACATAGTCCAGCACATAGTCCAGCACACTAACCACTGCGCTACTGCACTTGGTTCTATGAGAGAGGGCTTTACTTCTTAGCTGCCTTCTTAGTCCGAAGAAACAGCAATTGGCAAGAGTGATTTTTCGCTTGATCTCTGCGCCGATATTATTTTGCAAAGTGATAGTGGAGCCCACCAGGTAGACAAAGACTTTAACCACTTCGAAGTTGTATCTGTCCATCGTGACGTTTTGTCCGAGTCGCCGATGTTGAGAGTCCTTTCTCGTTGACATACTTCATTTTGTCCTCATTAACACCCGGACTCATCTTCGCCGCCTCCGTTTCGATGCTTGCAAATGCGAAACTGACAGCTCCCCGCGTTCTCCCAATAATGCCAATATCATCAGCATAGGCAAGTAGTTGAACGGACTTTTGAAAAATTGTACCTCTGGTGTTGGCTTGTGAGTTTTGTGCAATTGCTTCAAGAACGATGTTAAAGAGAGTATTTGAAAGCGCGTCGCCTTGTCTCAAACCATAGTTGCAAAAAGGCTTACTATTGTACTGAATTCAGTACAATTTGACTTTCCCGAGTACGCAAGTACCACTTCCCAATTTTCAGTACTATTTTTAATTTTTGAAAGTTTATTTTTGTATCTTTCAAATCAGACATTATATAAGAATTAAACAAAAATAAGCTGAATGCACTCCTTTGTTTTAAAATTCTGAATGCATTCATTACTCACCGTACTTCGTTAAAAATAATTTTTTGAAATTTGCTGCATTTCTCGAAGATGTGGAAAAACGATTTGATTTCGGAGACATTTTTTTGAACTCATTACAAAATTTTTCACAAAGTGCCATTTGGACGATCAAGTAAATTCAATCGTCCACTTTGTCTTAAGGTTTTTTTCCTGGTGAACAAAAAAGTATTGAAATTATCAATCAGGCAGATATTCAGACTACGATAGAAATAGGTACAAACTTTTATTTCTGAGTTTTGGGCTGAAATAGGCCTTGTGCGATATGAATGCAACGAGTTCATATTTTCAGATCCTACACCGCATTGTCCAGGGTGCTTTTTGTATTTCTTCTTATTCTTCCGCAAACGTTTAAAGAATGTTTTCTTATCAAAATAGCTATTATCAAAAAAAAAAAGCTAAAGAATCCAATGCAGGCGTAATGTCTGCACTATTAGAACTTAAATATCTTATTACAAATTAAGGCTACCACATACAGCTCTTTGAATAAAACAGATCTTTACAAAATAATCTTGAAAATAAGGAATTTGTATAGTAGATTGTTATCTGAATGTGGTACGGTCGTGTTCAAATCACTTGGACAATGGTAGATTTTCTGTACAAAGTCTACAGTTTACTCAATCGACCGTTGGACAAGTGATTTTGAACACGACTATACAAAGATTAGTCTTAATCTGTTTATATGTATGTACATGGACTAAAGTTCCTATCCGGCGTCTATAAGACTTATATTGGCTTGAGCTTGGTACGCTGCTCGTGCTAAATTTTAGCTCAGATACAAAATTGTCTCCAAAATTTAGCTGAGCTAAATTTAAGGGAAGCCAATTAGCCGAGCGGTATGCTGCTTTAGCTAAAAAATTTAATTTTCATTTCAGACTGTACTGCATGTATTGTATATGTCACAATTTACCGCGCCCATTAATGGTTCGGCACATTTTTTTTAGCTTAATTTTTACAGGGGCCAACTATGTAATTCGATTCTATTCGAAAGTTGGTTCCGATTCTACTTTCAAACGGAACTATGTATGAAATTAGAATCGAATGTAAGTAATGCCAACTTTTTCCCAAACAATTTCCGACTTTCGAACGAGTCTCGCATTGTGTTTGACAGACTTTTGAATAAAACGAAATAATTATTTGTTGTGATTCGTGAATAGGTGCTAAATCAACATGGACAGTGTCGCAATTTGATTATTTACCGAAGAAAATGAGGATTGCAATGATCAAATTGAGCCAAGGCGAATTCGGGATAAATCCTTTAGATAAGTCGGGATGCATTGTCATGTATTGAACAAGAATCTCAAATTGAGATGTCTTTGTGTTTGCACATTTAGATGATTCCCTATGCATAAAGTATATTTTAATACTCTTAATAATATTTAATAAGTTATGAACAAAATTCTTACTCACATTTTTTGAGATTTCTGCAATCTACACAGCCTGTTCGCAAACACATTTGCATTAGAATGATTATTTGGGAATTCGAATGGTTTTGGTATTTACTTTAGGATTAGGTAGTACCAAAAAAAAATAGACAATTCGAGGTCCGTTCGATTTTCGAATATGAGCGCTGGCTATAGAGTTACAGAGTACGATTCTTCTTAGCTTTAGATTCAATTAAATGTGCCTTTATAACACCCTCCACTGGAAGGTATAAGTACTTACATTTCTAACACCAAGAAGAAGTCACGCTATACCCTATAAGCCATAAATATTCTGAATCAGGATGCAATTCTGAAACGATTTAGCCATGTACGTCTATCCGCCCGTCGGTCTATCTGTTTTTTAAAAACACAACAGAGTCCAACCAAACGTAGGCGAATGAAATTTTGTGAAATGACTTCTTTGTTCCGGTACCTTCCTGCACGCACAAAATCATTATAATAATTCCTTAACATGCTGGGGAGGTTATAAAAACTGGCCGATGATAACACTGATAGGTACCTACTCGTTTTTTTTTTAATAAAATATTCATTTTTAACTTTCTCGTATACGTAGTAAGAGAAAGATTAATGTTTTCGTACAAAATTTCGAACTCGAGATTTTGATCAATTCTTATATTAAATCACTCAAAAAAGTGGGTCTCGCAATTCTGTCCGTCCGTATGTCTGTCTGTCCCACCCCTGGTTTAGGTTTTCCTTTGGTTTTATAAATTTAAGAAATTTGAGTACTATCATTGTATATGAAACTAATAGTAGGGGGAATGCGGGAGACTTGAGCCACTTTTTGTTAAATCGTTCATAACATTTTTTTTATTGACCGCAGCCACCTATTAAATGCATTTTTTTCTAGCTACATAAATCTATTTTAAGAAAAGTCCAATCAACTTAAAATAAACACCAGATATTTTTGACAAATGGCAAATGTTTGAAAACAGATTTTCGGCTCAAGTCTCCCCTACCGCAGGGAGACTTGAACACCCCTTTGGGGAGACTTGAACATACTCAAATTCTATAAGCAAAACAATAAAACAAATAATATAACAACTATCAATCTGATTAGAATTAATTTTTATTAATTTTGTGGCATTATCTGCAAACAAAAAGTTATGTTTAATGTTTTAAAATAAAAATATAAAAGACTTATAATAAAATGTTACAAACGTTTATAGTATACAAAAAAACTAAGTAATTCAGTTTTCAAACATAAAATAGAGGTAAAAAATAACTAAATGTACTTCCGAAACAAAACAAAAATTAATAAATAATTTAATTTTTTATAAATTGCCATATCACTAAGGCAATAAGCCACTGATCAACTCTCCCCTCAGAAACTGTCTCAAGTCTCCCGTTCACATTTTTTAACAAAATAACATTTATAATTTTTGTTACGTACATGCCAGCATAGTTTTATGCTAGTATTTACAAAGTCAAATATCAATATTATTAGGTAACATCAATATTATTTACTAACAATGTTGCACATAAATTTTATGGAGAAAATACAAATTTTTTTTTTTTAAGTTTTCATATTGAAAAACACATTTTCTCCTCCACCAAACAAAGTGAACGAACGATTTAGAACTCCTTTTGTATGCAAGTAGCGCGTCAGTTTCTGCATCACATACATTTAAATTCATTGGATTTGAATAGAATTTAAGCGAGTTATTAAGAGTGTCTCAAGTCTCCCATATGTTCAAGTCTCCCGCTTTCCCCCTACTATCACTTTGGCAAATCGATGGTGATGCTTCTAACGGCGCGAGATACAACTAGGGCAAAGAGGGTTGAAAATATTACGTTCTCTTTATTAAATTTAATGGAGATCCACTCACATAATTTACACAGTTCCACTCTAAAATTAAACCAATCGCATGCCAATATGCTATTTTTTTCTCCCTCATTTTGCCAAACACGAAAGCGAAGTGAGTTACTTTGTTGCAATGCGAGTGTACTGTACTACCTCTGCGGCTCTACCAAGAAAAAAAACCAAGTCCAACTCCAACCACTGATCTGAACAATCGCATTTCATATCTTAATCTCACTATCTCAGTGCTGCAAAGCCATTTGCTAAGGGAGGTTGTACATGTCTTGTTTCGTATTTCACTCAGATTAAAATTTTATTTTCGTATTTTTTTGTTAATTTACTCAATGTACTAAAATTTGAGCCTGAGTGAATAATGAAGCAAGATGTTTAACTCCATGTTAATGTATGATGTTCCCCATCCCCTATCATCTTCGTCGTCCAAGTACAGCATGCATTCTGCTTCAACTCAATAACCGGTTTTTGATTATTTTTTTTTTTGTGTGTGTGCTTTATTGATACTCATCGCTCATTTTCAACCATTGTTTTGATGAAGTGCAGTGGCAGTTGGTTACAGACAAGTGGTGAATTTTACTGTGAATTTTTAATTGTGTTCATTTCACGTAACTCCAGAACATGCCATAATCCAAACGTTATTCAAGAAACCGGCGCCGGCGAAACTGAAAATGTTGCAATGTGTTCACCTATCAGTTCTGTTAAAAGGGTTGCTAACCCCGTAACATATGTAAGAGATTTCTCTTTACCACCTCTTAACAAAAGCTCCGAAATTTCTTCCTCACAGTTTCCATCTCCCGGTTCACGTTTTGTGTGCGTTACATTTTCGATACACCGAAAAGATTAAAATATGATAAGAAGTATAATACTATCATCTTCGTCATCTTCTTCTTCTTTCTCGTCATCTGTGGATTTCGATTCTGCGTCGATATGATAACCCACATTAAGTTCGTATGTTTTCATCTACAAACGAAAAAAATTTTGCACAGCTGATGTACTGTCTAATAACGCACTAATACATTCACAAAAGCAGATCAATCTGCTATCGTGTTCCATTCGCCACGAAAAATCTGAGATCTGAAATAAAAATCTGATTGTCCCAATGGAAAACGACATATAAGTTACATCATAAAAAAAACGATCACCTCTACCATTGTATAATATATTGCTAATTATCTTATTTAGTTTAGTGCGAGTACGACAAAACCGGTTTGTGTTGTTTGCACTCTTCAAGTCACTCATAAACTCACTCATTACACTATTATTTACTCTATTCAATAGGAGTGAACAAATGTTTCTTCTCTCGGGAGAAACGATCGATCACCCCCTAGGCGGCTGGAGACAGAAATAAAAAAATAGCCGTGATGATACTACTATAAGTTTCATATACAATGGTACTATTCAGTACAATTTGGTTTCAGTTTTCAGTACAATTGAGAAAAGTAGATTTTCATCACTGTCTCAAACCTTTTTCGACATCAAATGGCTCGGTAGTGTTCTTGCCGACTTTGACGGAAAAGCAGCGAGATTTCTCCATCGTTATCCTACACAGACGGATGAGTTCGGCGGGGATGCCAAAACTTGACATATAGGCGACTTTAAAGTCGATAAAATATGTAGTGTGTACCGATCTGAAATTCCTGGGTTTTTTCCAAGACCTGTCGGAGTGTGAAAATTTGGTCGATGGTTGATTTTTCTGGTCTAAAACCACACTGATATGGGCCGATCAGGTTGTTGGCGAAAGGTTTTAGGCGTTCACACAATACAGACGACAAGATCTTGTACGCAACATTCAGGAGACTTATGCGAGAAACAGATTGGCACAGCAACAGCAACAGCAACTTTGACAGCCACAGCGCACTTTTTAGAGCCCCTGCTTTTTAATGGCTGAAGTTACATTACCACAGCAACATCGACATCGACATCGACGTTAGAGCTAAGTCCTAAATTCAATGTTGCTGTGCAACGGCTACCAACGCCACGGTGACTTTTTCAGTTCTCTCAACTTTCGAATGCTGACATACTGAAGGTGCAGCATCATTACCAGATATAGACAGAAAAAGTTTCAGCAGTCTACAAATTATTCTTATCTTATTTTATTCTTAGAAATCAATTCTTTTTTGTGATCTGCAGGCGTCAAATTATTGACTGTCGGTGGGACGTGATTTTGAATTCTAGTTTTGCAATGTGGAAACGAGTTATCTACTAATTCAATCGTCGTGAGTTGTGTTAAAATTATTGTTTGACAAGCTATTAAAAGAAAAGTACATACTAATTTTAATTTGATGTTTGATTGGGCAGCAAACATCTGAAAAACACTGTCGAAAATGACATCAGATATGTTTTTCGAATTTTATACTTTAGCTACCACCAAGTATCTATACTGGTACATACCTGCTGGTACTAAGTACGTGATTTGCTCTAACATTTTACAGGACGTCATGTACCTACCTAATATCATTTTTTCGCTTTTACCATTTATTTTTGAAGATATAAAAGGTAATCTGGTAATGCTGCGTTGCAATCAACTCACAACAAATTTTGTTTTCCTCCCTTGACAAAGTTGCTGTCGATGTTTCCAATGTGTTTCATGCGACTTCTGCTGTTGAAGTTGCTGCTGCTGTTAAAGTTGCTGTTGCTGGTGCTGTGGTAATCTGTTTCTCGCATTATTCCTCTGTATAGTTGGCGCAGTTCAGAGTATCTCCTTTCTTGTGGATGGTGCACACGATGCCGAGGTTTCATTCGTCGGGCATGCTTTCATCCGACCAAATTTTACAGATGAGGTGGTGCATGCTTTGAAAAGCTCAGTCGGGAGGCCATCCGCTCCAGAAGCTTTGTTGCACTTAAGTTTGGATATCGCTATCCTCACTTCGTATAGGTCGGGTGGACGGATTTTTTGGCTATCATCGTCCAAGCTGAACAGATCATTTTGCCTGCCAGCGGAATGTTGGCCGTCTCCGCCGTTCAGATCCTCAGCACCGACTGTAAATCTATTACTATCTTCCCATGCTCATCTCTGCAGGCTTCTGTTCGGGCCTTGCGTCCTTGGGTGGAACGTTTTACCCACTGATCCTCTGTACTTAATGTTGGTGACGCTGAGGATGGGCTTGCTGAAAGGTTTAGGGAGATTCGGTCGGCAAAGGTCTTGGCGGTCTCTCGGTGTTGTGGAGTATTGGATATCCGCATCCGTACTTTGGCTACTACCAAGTAATGGCCCGCAGTCTATATGAAAACAATTACGTTGTTCCTAAAATAGGTATCAAGAATTTTTTTATTCTTGGTGCAGCAATTTCCCTTTTAACAGGTCAACAAATTATATTCTATAACAACAATTTTTGTTCTCAGTATACAAACTATTATTTTCTTGGTAAAACAATTTAAGTTTTCATCAGTGAGTCGGTAGTTCAATGTGATTTGAAATAGATTTGTTTTGGACAAATGTATGTTAAGTTGAAGGCAGCTCAAGTGGCTTAGAGTGAACACATGTGCTTACATCCGATGCTTGATAGTTTTGGATTTAACATTTTGAAAAGTACCTACGCGAATGGACTTTTGTGTACTTACTGTCGCCATTCGAGTCTGCATAGTCCGCCTTTAAACCAGGGCTTCAACAAATTTGCCTATTCAGTGAGTATGCGATCTTATGCTAAATGTCTCCAGTTACAGACTCCAAGTTGATTGTGGTCCTCCTCCTCTACGCTCTACTACGTATGTTTGGTTTTTCTCCAGTATTTGTAGTAGCGTGAATATTTGGTAGACTTACCACGTCTAAAATCACACAAGTATATACAGGATGTCCGGTGGCGGATTTATTCTTTCAAATGCCAATTTTTTTAAAAAAGTTGAAAATGGTGTAGTGGGGTGGGAGGTTGGTGGTCATTTGAATAACTGAGAGTGCGGGTTATTCCAGTTACATCAATTCTTACGTGAGTGCGCGTCGAAAATTTTGTTCACGGTCGTGGGAGCAAAGATGTGGCGAAGCTTCTTTAGCTTTAGACACTTCTCAGCCAGGACCCAGCGGAACGTCAAGAACCACCGCTTATCGACGGGCCCTATTTTTTTTTTTTTTTGAAAATTCCTGGGGATCACCAATTTTTTCTTACCAACTTTGCGAGCCATCGTACTTGTTATTGTTAACACAAGGTTTCATCAAGATGGAGCGACTCCTCATACTGCCAGAACCTCCATGAATTTGCTCCGTGAACATTCCCCATAAAAGCTTATCAGCCGCTTGGCCACCAAGGCCACCAGACTTAGCCCCAATAAACTACTATTTGCTATGGGGGTACCTTAAGAGTCTTCATGTCTATGGTAATTATTCGCAGTATATTACGGAGTCTGCATTCTTTTTGTTTATAACAAGATAAACAATAAAAAATTGTTATACATAAAAATGGATCCTGAATTGTGTTCGGCCGCTTAAAACTTGAAACCACCGCCTCAATTGAGCTCAAATTTACAGATAATCTTTGGTATTGGCTCAAGGAGATTGGTCAAAATTGGACAAAGGGGCGTTGCACCTTCCATACAAAATCATCTTCTATACGGTGAAACTCGATGACGTTATAACTCGATAACCGCTGGGCCGATTTTTATGATTCTTTTTTTGTTTTGTTCGTTTTGCAGTATATTTCAGGTTAAGACAGAAAGAAAATTCCAGAAAATCGATTTATTCTCATTTATCGCATTTTACGAAGAACATTATTATATCAATACAATTCCTGTGCACGGAAAAAGCCGGGCGGGTACCACTAGTAGCTTATCATATTTATAGTTTTATTCACTTTTGAAAGTTTCCTTGTCCTGTAACAGAAGGAGTTTTAAAAAATTGATGTCCTCGAGGTTGTCAGGTGTACTGTATGGTCAGGAGCTTTAGCTGTCTGTCTTGTGGGGCTCCCAAAAGTTGAATTTCAAGGGATAATGTCCTTGAGTTCCTCGGAACATCTACCATGGAAGTACCTATAGAACAAGCATAGGTCAGCGACTTGTCTTCTGTGCACCAACGGTTGTAGATTCGATGTGAGTAATAAGTCGAACTGCTCGTCTCTGTATGCTGTCAAGTAGGTTAAGTAAATTTTTGGGGCCGATCTCCATGTATGGGAGCAATATTCCAAGCTTGGTCTAACCTGTGCTTTGTAGAGAAGGAAAAGTTGCTTGGGGCTAAAGTACCTCTTTGCTCTAAATAGGTAGCTCAACTTAGCAGACGCCGATCTTGCGATATAGGATACGTGGTCCTGCTGTGATACCTGAGTTGACTATGACTCCTAGAAGGTTCATTGGAATGGATTGGATGGTCATCCATTTGGATCTGAGGAACTGTTGACGCATTTTTCCTAGAAAATGTCGTAAGCTGTGTCTTGTTTAAAATAAAATACAACCAAGTTGTCAACAACTTCAAGATTTTGTCCAGATCATCATTTAGATAACTAATTTGTTCACATGTGAGATGTAGCCGCATTCACAGGCCCACTGTTCGAGAAGGAGGATATAAGAGTGCTGTCATCTGCAAAGCTGTAGATAGTAGTATTTGTCGATTTAAGCAAATCGTTTATGTGGAGAAGAAAGAGAGTTGGAGAAAGAATAGGTCCATGGGACACTCCTGCATTTATAGCAAACGAATTAGATGATACACCATCTACAACAACTTGGATCGATCTTCCCAGAAGAAAATGTTGCATCCATCCGCAGAGTTGTTTGTGGTAATCCATAAGACACTTACTTGCTACTGCTCTGGATTCGCCGTGTTGTTCATAAGTGCGTTACGTAGCTTAACAGGTCTCCAGTGGAACGGAGGCTCCGAAATCCAGCAACTAAAGTTATTACCGATTGCCTTTGCCATGGACCAGAATGCTCGTGAGCCGTTAGGACATCGAATTATTTTGTTAGTGACTCTTTCGTTGTAAGTTGTCTTCGCCGAGGCAATATGTAATTAGGTCGCATCTATTTGGAAGAACTTTAAATTCAAATCTTTTTTTGTTCCGAAGGGTAGAGCATTGCCGCTCGGGTCACCCAGTAATGACTCTAACCAGTAGAAACCAGACGATGGTCACCACTTAAACCTTCCCTACAATGAATTCTGTAGGATTAGCCATATATGAAGGGTATAATGAACATACTTTAATATATTTCTGAAACCGTTCTGTCTTATATTAGAGAAAAATTCTCCACATCGGGTCGACATTGGCCATAAGCCCAAATAGCCTTCTTAACATTATTAATATCACCGAGCACCGACTTTAGTGTTTATCAGTGTTACCACCTATTCCACTGGTAAAATGGTTCACAAATGGCCAACCTATGGCTTAACTAGACACGAGACACCCACCGCTACTTAAGGGCAGGAAAGTAAAAAGTTAAAAACTTGTTGGCCAGGGGATTTATTTCCAAAGCGCGGCGGATAGATTTTCATTGCGCATTTGTATTTCCAAAAGCGATTCGCTCCATTCAAAAGCGATAGGTAGCTATTTAGGTGATGAATAGCTGGCAAATTGTTCGCGGATAAAAATAAACTAAATTATTGTTGTGCATTGAAAAGGCTGTAAAAAAAAAGAAAAATTGGAAGTCAGAAAAAAAAATGGAAATATCAGTTCGCTTTTGAAAACAGCAAAAGGGAAGACGGTCGAAATTGAGTTTTAGCTTTCAATATAATCCGCCGCGCATTTGAGAACAGAATAAACCGCCCAGGGTATTCTTGAGCACTTCTCGATCCAACTGTCAGTTGGCCGAGGTTAGAAAGAAAAACAAAAGAACTGACAACCGAACTGGGTTTCGATTTCGAGCGTTATATTCTTTTGCTTCTTGTGTTAATAGCTCTAGACCCGTGGTGTACATGCATAATAACCTAATGTACCATTAAAATCGTCCTTTCTGTCTCAAACTAATATTTTTGACCATTCCCTTAAATTGCTTGTGATGTATCTGAACTAAACTTCCCATTCGTCCACCAATAATGGGAAAATGAAATTTGCGTTAATATGTGTGTATTATCAGACATATAGAGGCATTCGCTGCAAGACGAATGATGGCTATACGTAAAAATCTGTTTTTCTGTTGTTGTTTCTTATTTGCTAAACTTAATCGTCTGGCGGAGAAAAATCGCCACCAACCATCAAGGCAATGGCAAAGAGTTTCTTGAATTGAGCGCGTTGAGCCTTCGGCATAAGCGCCATGACTTGTGCTTCGTTATTTCCTGTTCATCTTTCGTTTCTGTTTGTTTTAATTTGATCGATGCGATTCCACGGCGACTGCAGGCTCTGCGGAATAATTCATAAATTTCAATTATCAATTTTAAATTAGTTTCGGTTCATGCATTACGCAAGACATCTTTTTCATTCTGATGCGCGCACTGTGCTAAGGAGATGCCACGGACGCCGGACGGTGTACCGGAGAATATAAGGAGAAGGAGCCCTGCTTCGCACCCCTCCCTCCCCTATGTCTGCGGGGAATATACTCGCGTATATACGTAATAATAATTTATTTAATCAATGGGATAAACAAGGTTACGTTATTGGTTTCTGCGATGGAAGTATATTGTGTGTGCAGCATGCGCATGTTCTCGCGCGCGCATTTCATTTCTTGAGCTCTTCCTCGGACGTGAACAAACTATTTTCGGATATAAATTGGATTGGCTACTTAGGAGTGCAGCGGATGCAAAGCATCGGCTTATGATCTGCTGTCCACCACCAATCAATTGAAATGGAAATGAGCAATCTCTCTGACTGTGTGTGTATCTATAGTTTGTGGATGTGAGTGTTGTATCTTCTTTTTTTTCAATTAGTTGTGAATTAAATTATAAAGCATCTGCTTCTTTCTTTTTTCAGCACTGATGAAGTATAAATTATGCGGTCCAAATTTGTTTGCTTATGCGGACAAACTTTTCGTGTGCGCCGATAATTGGGTGTATATAATTTATGTGGAAAATAAAAGCACTCGGCGATGCTGAAATTGAAATTAAATGGTGCCTTGCACACATACCGCGGAGGAATAGATTCAATTTGGTTTGTTGTAGGTACATAATATAAATGGATTTGCAAAGTGTGAAGTGAAGTATCACGACTCACGAAGCACCGCGTCGTTTGATGTTAAGGATGTGGATATCTCATGCACAAATGGGCATTTATCGAATGTTGCAACTTATCGGGTGCAACATAATTGGCTATATAGCCGGCGCACGAGGAGGTGAATGCGGCTTATTTCGGCACTTGAGGAATTTTCATTAAAAATGGTTCTTAATCATTTTATTTTTCGCATAGCAATGACTAATGCGGGCACTTAGTCAAAAATGCATTTAACAACGTGCTGTTTTATTTTTGAAATAGGGATAGAGGCGAGCTTATAGTGCCATAATTGCGCGGCTGGTTGCTAAATTGGTCTTAAAATGATTTGCTTTGGAGCGGCTTTTAAAAAATATATGCAGCCTATGATCGAAATTTAAAGCTTATGCATTTATTAAGTCTATATAGGGCTATTAAGTATATGAGGTAGTTCGGTGGTCAGAATTTAAAAAGCTTTTCAGATTTTGTATCTTTGGGACCCGGACCATACTTCGATGGTAGGTTTATTGTATAGTTCAGCATTATCCTCCTCGACGATCTGTGAGTTGCTATTATCTGGATATCACTCACATCCAGGAATTACGCGGCGAATTGCACTGCGCAACAGATAACGAGGAATGCTTAACGCTCCGATTTTGGCGTCATATTCCGTCATCATCGTTGCATCTCGGACATGCCAGTTTATTTTCGCCTTCTGCACAATCGGTACCATTTGACTTTCTAAGTTCAGTCTGTCATCTAAAAAATAAATAAATATAGTTGACGCAACAGGCGTGTAGACCGTAGACACCCTAGGCCTAGCTTCTCACAACCACTCGTTTGTGTGAGTTTATTTTTGGGAAGAATGGAAGGGACCTACAATTTTATGCCGAGTCCAAACGGCTGAATTTGAGAAGCCTTTACAGCCAGGACAGTTATACTCTCGGATGTTTGTCAGACGTTGGCGAGAGGTGGCGCAGTAGAAAAAACCTTAAGATGTTCATTCATTCATTCATTTTCAATGGTCCGCTTGTCCATTAAGTGGGTCGCGGGTGTAGGTTGCTCAAGTGGACCCTCCATAGCTCTCAAACCTCCGCCATCGACTCTAAATCATCAAGGGCAATCCCCATACGAGTAGAGGAGAGATTATGAATTTGATCTAACCATCTCATCCTGGGTCTACCTAGGGGACGCCTGCCCGATGGTACGGATTTCATAGCACGTCGTGGAATCCTGGTCGGGGACATGCGTTTAACATGCCCAAACCACCGAAGCATGGATCGCTCCGTCCGGAGAAGTAGCTGCTCGACATTGAGTTCCTCACGTAGGGTAGGGCGGGGATAGTTGGACCACTTTTTTTTTGACGCTTCATAACTTCCAATCTGTTCATAATTAAGCTATGAAACTGAAGTCATTAGAAATATTGAAACTTCGACTTTTTAATGAAATTAAAAAAAAACAAATTATCTAATAGTTAAATAATTATTTTGTCTCGAATACACCAAGTCCAAGTGGTCCAACTTGCCTCACCAGCGGGGCAAGTTGGACCAGTGAGTGGGGTTAGTTGGACCAATACCTGAAAATCTGAAAAGTAATTTCTAAAAAATACAAAAATGCAATAATTTCTTTTTAAATTTTATTCAAAATATCAATTTAATAAAAAAAACACAACATAAACTTCAAAAAACGAAAATAAAAAAACCTCTTCATGGCGTTCTATAAAGGAAATTTAAACGCGAATGCAAATATTATTTCATAGATTATGAATCGAAATCGCTATTGCAATTTATGCAAATAAAGATGCTTCCTTGTCCTATTTTGGCACATTTTGAATGGGCCCATGCTAGGAATTTCTCGCGACTCTGCTTTTTTGGTTATAAACCTTTTTAGCGTTGTTCTTGAAACTCCAAATGTTGCCGTTGCTTGCCTGAAAGATTTCTCTTTAGACAAAACCGAAGTTGCTGCCTGGTTTAACAATGCCTGAGAGGCAGAAGCTCTCTGAGTTTTTCGAGTCTAGGTCCGCATTCTAAAATCACAAAACAATACAGGTAGGTAAAATACAATAAAACAACGTCTTGAATTTAGCGGGGTAAGTTGGACCACTGGCGGTCCGACTTACCCCGCACTGACTTTGTTGAACATTTTGTGTCACAATGGAACAACTACACAAAACACTTCAATTTCACACTTTAAAAAATAAAATAAAATAACGAGACACGTGAAAAACGTTTACCTTATTCTGATATTCGCACCGCTTCACAAAAAAAGAAAGAAAAGGAATAAACCTTTTATTTTACTTTTTACCCTTCAAAATACAAATATGAACGGCCTACTCCTTTGAAAGTAAAAATGCAACTGAAAGTGGTTTGGCACGTGGCGGTTAATCAGCACACTTCGATTGTGTTTGATTGTGTTCATGTCGGACTTTTAGTTTCTGAGTTATTCGAGTGGCCCTACTTGCCCCGTGGTCCAACTAGCCCCGCCCTACCCTATTCTAGTATTTCTAATGCGATCTCTACGGGTCACACCAGCAATACAACGGAGAAATCTCATTTCGGCAGCTTGTATTCGCGATCTTATTCTTTCGGTCATTACCCAAACCTCATGACCATAGGTGAGAGTTGGAACAAACACCGAATTAAAGACTGACAACTTAGCTTTGACACCAAGTTCAGTCCTCCTAATAACAGAATGACCAAGCTGTCTCAAAATTGACCCAGCCTGACCAATCCTACAGGAAAACTCGGCATTGCTCCTTTCATCACTCGTGAATAAGACCCCGAGATACTTAAACTTCTCCACCTGTTTCAATGGGACTCCACTAACATGCAGAGTGCATTGAACAGGCGTTCTAGAGACGACCATAAGTTCAGATTTGTTCACATTTACCTTCATCTCAGCTTCAACACAAACGGCTACAAACCGATCGAGTGCGCGCTGAAGTTTAGTCTGAGAGGACCCAAGGATGACCAAGTCATCAGCGAAGAGCAAATGACTTATCCTCAGATCTCCCAATTCGAAACGTTCTTCGCCAAGACTGCGTTGTAACATCCAGTCCATATAAGTAATGAAAAGAAGAGGAGACAAGACGCACCCCTGGCGAAGTCCAACGCCCACGGTGAAAGGTATTGATGTAATTGGTGTTTTTCCGGATATCGAACCTGGGATGAGGATTCCTCGCACAGTAGTAGGTACAGCACACTAACCACTGAGCCACTGCGACCACGTCATCTATAATTATAAAATTAACTTTACTTTACAATAATTTTTAGTTCGACGGCTATTTATACCTACGTCAAAGCCTTCGTCTTGTGTTCTGCAATCCTTCAGTATTGAGCGAGTCTGGCATAGATCCCTATTTGGCAAGTTAGCTTCTTATGGATTACCACAACAACTCTGCGGATGAATGCAAAATTTTCTTCTGGAAAGATCGATCCAAGTTGTTGTAGATGGTGTAATTCGTTTGCTATAAATGCAGGAATGTCCCATGGACCTATTTTTTTCCAACTCTCTTTCTTCTCCATATCAACGATTTGCTTGGATCGACAAATAATAATTTCTACAGCTTTGCAGATGACAGCACTCTTATAGCCTCCATCTCGAACAGTGGGCCTGTGAATGCGGCTACATCTCACAGTCAGAGATGTGAACGAATTAGTTCTCTAAATGATGATCTGGACATAATCTTAAAGTGGGGAAAAGACAACTTGGATGTATTTAATGCAAACAAGACACAGCTCACAACGTTTTCTAGGGAAAATGTGTCAACAGTTACTCAGATCCAAATGGATGACCATCCAATCCATCCCAAAGACTCAATGCGCCTTCTACGAGTCACCAGGAATCACATAGCAGTACCACATATCCTATATCGCAAGATCGACGTCCGCTTGAGCACAGGTTAGCACTGGTTAGACCAGGCCTGGAATATTGTTGTCATATATGAAGCTCGGCCCCAAAAAATTCACTTAATCTACTTGACGGCATACAGAGACGAGCAGTTCAACTTATTGGAGACCCTAGACTCACATCGATACTTCCATGGTATTTGTTCCGAGGAACTCAAAGACATTATCCCTCGAAATGCAACTTTTGGGAGCCCCACAAGACAGGCAGCTAATGCTCATGACCATACAGTACATTTGACAACCGCGAGGACATCAATTTTTCAAAACTCCTTTTGTTACAGGACAAACAAACTTTGAAACTCGCTTCCTGGGGATATATTTCCAGAAAATTACAATTTGCAGCAATTTAAGTGCAGAACTGATGAAGCGTTAAAAAAAACAACAACAAAACAAAGGGAAACGAATGTCGAAGTCAGAGCAACATCGGACATCTGGCAGCTGGAGCAGGAGAGGCGATTGGGGGCCTAAAATAGGATTAGTTCGAAAAAATTGTCTCTTTTCGATTGTTTTGACACTCGTTGGAGGTTGTAGGGATTCCTGTCCACCCAGATTGCGCATGAAAGCCAAGTTCCACAGTGGTCACTGTTTGACTTCTTCCCACAGGTCCTCTCACTTCTGTCACTTGCTCGTTTTGATGGCCATTTAGGACTGCAAATTTGAGCTTCACTTATAGTGCGCTACACATCTTCCACGGATTCATCATGTAATCCTTCTCCGATGGTGAATTTGCTCTTAATAAGTAACAGTACAAATTTCTTCAGTCCGTATATGTCGAAAAACACTTAATGCTTAAATGACTGCGTTATAATCCAATTACAAGCAGGTATGTACTTATCGACATCCATCCAATTTTGAGGGTATTTGCACGTACTCTGGCTGCCATTAAACAAGTTTCCTTGCCACTATTTAGTCGCATTTACCGCGAAGGACTCCGAGTATGCTATTAGTTTCGGAAATATACACCACACCTGCAAACTACTCGTTGTTGTACCTCAAGTGATGATGATGCCTACTTAACTCGATTGCAACCTGCCACGACTTACAGCAACCAACAATTAGCCTGTACTTAGTGCCTACGAGGTATGAAAAAAGAAATCAATTTATAAAACTAAAACTAATGTGGCAGTAATGCAGCCTTACGATTTCTATTTGCGGGTACATGTAGGAGCCGAAATAGCCGCCTTCCTGGATATATATTTAGCCTAATTAGTGAAATTATTATGTACATAGCGCATTAACCGCGACCGCACTCTATACACCGCATGATTTTCAAAAATAGTTTGCGGAGCTTATCGAAACAATTTCATCGCACCTTTTCCCATTCAATTCACATGAAATTGTCACCGCGGTGTACCAGGTATAGCTTACATTACTATTATGGCTCTAGCGTGCTTAGCAATAGATACAAATGTGCGTGAACTAAAGGTAATGGCTATAGCCCGGACATTTTCCAAAATTCTTCTGATTTCCTTACAAAAGATACCACATACCAATTTGGGGGAGGGAGATGTATATATATACATGATCCCAAATTTAATAAGTGAAAGAAGGTGGAAAGGTTTCATTATACGTTTCTGTGATCATCAGTTAGATACGAATCTTAATTGCTGAAAACCCAACTGGCTTTTCTAGCGGAAAGGTATAGAGGTTGCTACGTAATTGCGCGCGATTTTAAAATCTTCCACGACATTATCAACTCATATGCATGTACTCCAATTAAGTCTAATTTTGCTGTCAATTTTTATCAAATTGTTTGATCTTGTTTAATGGTTTCGAGTTTTCTTTTTTTTTTTGAAATAAACGCATAATTATATTCATTGTAATTTAATCTCTCCAAATTTGTGTCTCCAAAAATGCTCAAATTAGATTTAAATAATTTTAATTATTTCCGCCATAGTAGATAATGGGTGGGACGGTGAACGTTCATTAAATTTGAGTAGGAGTAACTGTACAGTAGAAACATAGCGAAGCGATTGGCTTGAACTTGAACAATAGATATTTCTAAGAGATTTATCTGTCAACGCATGATGGCCACATTTCTCTCTATTCAACAATTAAATACGCAAAAGGCATATACGACCCAAGATCCATTCAGAGGGTTTACCGCTTAAATATTGGTTTTGTATTAAAACTTTGTTAGCTTTCATATTACCAAATTTTAGCATTGGCAGTACACATGAAATTTAAAACGTTCTTTTTGCAGGTTTACATAGGTTTGTTTAATTGTTTTACCATATTCAAATGGCGGGAAAACAGAGTTTTCAACACGTTTTCTTAAGCAATAAAGTGCTGGGCAATCACAGAGAATGTGTTCGAAGGATACTTCATCTTGAAGACAGAACCTGCATTCTGTCTCCGGACACAAATTCAATTTGTTAATTGTATGTCAAGCTACAATGGCCTGTGAGAATTCCCACCAGCTTTCTAACACGTTCCTTATTTAGGTTGAGGATTTCCTTGTAGGAGTAAAGCTTAATTAATATTTTATTGTCTTATTGTCTTATATCCGGAAAATGTTTCTAGTTGCTTAGACGAAGTTGTTGTTAATTAGACCCAAAGCAGTAGCCCAATTGACTCTGCAGTAAGGTCCTGGTCTATAGAATGCGAATTCAGATCCAGTCCTGGGACAACACATTCCCATAGGAATTCCATTTTCGATCCGTCGACCCGTCAGTGTTACCAATTCCTTTGTAACTTTTGGAAGTACTTTTGGCCACCAGACAATTGCCGCGTATGTGATAATAATAAGATTGCTTACTAAATTCGAGTAGGAATTTATCAAACTGACCTCGGTTTCAAATATGAATCAATAGCGCGCTGCATAAATTAGCGATAGACAAATTTTATTAATATGCAATGCAACAAAAAGATCATGCAATTTTGGATGAGTTAATCTATCAACTGTCGTTGGATATGGCATTAGGTTTATTTAATATAGACCCTAGGGCGCTCTAGTGTGCACTGGTTTACCCTAACGCACTCGATACAGCACTGAGTTCGCATTAACAAAGAAAACCTGGCGTTCGAGGTAAGCAGTGAGCACTGTTGGTCCCTTGTTTAGCATGAGCACTGAGCAGACCCTAACCCTATATAGGTATTTAGTTAGGGCAAGAGTTCAGTGCTTGATTTTGCTGTCATTTATATAACTATCATTTAGATGAACTCCTGATTCTGTCAACTATTGATTTGTTCTGCAAAATTAAATGTAACCAGAAATGTGTTTTTCTACATTAAAATCAAGTTTTTATGCCTCTTTCCGAAAAAAGTTATGCCTTTTTCAAAAAAATTATGCCTTTTTGGTAAAAATGATAAATAACGAAGAAAGTTTTAATTTATGTGTTAAACTTTTATTAGTAGGCACATTGTTAAGAAAAAAACAATAATTAAAACATAAATATGTTTAGTATTTGTAACTAAAATTATGAAAAACAAAAACTAACTTCACGTAAGACAGTGTTTATTTAATGGATCTGCACCAAACTCATCGTGATCAGTTGAACTTGAATTCATCTTTAAAATAAACTATTACAAACCGTTTTTTAAAATTTATTTTTACCAGCAACGACAACAAGCTTTAAGGTTGGCTGCAAATTGGAGGCGTTTTCGTACGAATTTGACACATGCGATCAGGTACGAAAACGGACGAACGATCCCGACTTTCTAAGTAGGTCTAGGAACTATGGGAGCGCGCACCGCACATTGGATACGAGTTAGTCGAACGTACCTATACGTCCATGTAGATCCGATTTCGACTTCCGAAAACAATCCGAACTTGGAATTCTTAAACACTTTTGTGTGTTAAAATGAAACATCGAAAATATATTAACTTGGTTTATGGACACAAAAGGGGGTATGGAACACAAGGTACGGATAGTATGGGGTTATTATACATATAATAAGTCTTCCATAATATGATGAAATTCACTGAATTCATCTGTTTTTAAATATTCGGTTCTACGAGTGACGACGCCATCGCAGACTTCGAGTTAAAAGAAAATTATCTCCAAGGTAAAATTATTCATCAGGCACAAAATCGAAGCTACCGGGACGGGACACTACCTATTTAAAGACAAAATCTTATTCGGTGTTCGCTCTCAATTCGTACGACCAGTATTTATACGTTTACGTACGATACAAATTCGTATCCAATGTGCGGCGGCCTTCGTGCATTTGCATACCATATCACATTTCTTGTTTGGGTTTAGTGAGTAAGTCTAGTAGAGAATTGGGAAACAAGCATAACGCATAGTGGTAAATGAAAATTAATGTAGCGACTTTGATCAAAGTACCAGATTTACTAGATTCAAAATTTATTTTTACGGTTTGATTATAAAAAGACTTCACAAAAAATTATGCCTTTTTTCTCAAAATTATTCCTCAATGCCTCAAGCATCGGAATTATGCCTAAAAGGCATAATTATGCCTCAGTTGGCATCACTGGTCCAGAACCGTCCGGATGAACTCTCCGCGATTCTGAATTCAAATTCAGAAGCAAATTTCTCTTCTTTTCAGTAGAAGAACTGTCAGTTGAGTGCCAATCGAACGTTTTCAGAAGAGTTCGGATTGCTTCCGGACGGTTCTGGACGACCAACCGAAAACGACATAAGTTAAGTGAAAGTAAATGTCTGGGGTTTCCGTTGGTTTTTGGCGGCCACGGATGTGCACTGACAATTTCTTAATGCGTACTAGGGCTGACCAGTGACCACGTCAAAAAAAAAACATATTGATTTCGTTCTAAAATCAGAAAAATATCGCACAGTTTCACATTTGCGAGTTTTCTTAATTTTCCGCAGTTGATTTATGATTATGAGCCTATATTGTCTATGAGACACACTACGGCAAATCCTGGAAAAAACCCAAGAAGTCCAAATCGATACCCACCACCTGTTTGTCGACTTTGCATAAGGCAGCGTTTATAGAGACGAGATATACAAAGCCATATCTAGTGTTGGCATCCCTGCCAAACTTGTCAGATTGTGCAGAATAACGATGGAGAACACTCGCTGCTCCGTAAAGGTCGAAAACAATCTCACCGAGACCTTTCATGTCTGAAAAGAATTGCGCTGTCAGTTACGAAACAACCCGCAGAAAATTGGATACTTCCCAATTTGGTCCAGTCGTTTTCAAATTTTAAGGCGTTCAGTAGGCAAATTCACTGTTGCGGACTATCCTTACTGAAAATGGCATCACATCAGAAATCAAGCGAAGAATTACACCCACTAACCACTATTACTCCGGCCTAAGAAGGCAATTGATTAGTAAGGCCTTGTCATTCCAGTCCTGCTGTATGGCGCAGAATCATGGACATTATCAAAGGCGGATGAAGATCTCATTGGTCGCTTCGACTGCAAAATTCTTCGAGTGATTTCGATGATCAACGTATGAGTTGACGAGCTTTGGAGGAGTAGATTTAACAGCGAACTATACGAGCTAGTACACCGACATCGACCTTGTCAGAAAAGTATACGCATCAGTCGTCTAAGATGGCTGGGACATATTGAGCGAATGGATACCAACGTTCAGCCTTTGTCTTTGATTCCAACCCGGAGGGACAACGCAGTAGAGGAAGACCTTAGGCTTAGGCGGTTTTATCTATTTTCACAAATTATATTACTCGTTTGGGACCCTGTCGAAATCCAATCCACCGCTGGCTGGCGCCGCAGTTGAATGACACCATTCTTAATTATACTGTCAAATTAACAATTTAACAAAAATTAGCTCGGCGCTTTTGGTTGCCAAAAATAAAGTGTTATAATCGGACAATCCATCAGAAGTTACATGATAAACTCTTGCACTTAGCCCGTAATGGACTCACGCTGGCATTTTAGAGGTACCTACACGAATGAATTGAAAAAAAGGAGAAATTTTAGAATTATAATTCAAATTTTGTATTTAGTTAACGATCTCCTTGCAATAACATATACAGGGTGTGTCAAATACAATTTTTTTTTAATGTAATAAAATAAACGAATTTAATTTTTTTCCTTGTATTATCTCTTTATTAGGAAGAGCAAACATTCCCATTAATTATGGAACACAACGTCGCCGTTTAAGTGGCTACCTCGGCTGGCTTCGCAGTAGCGCATTCTCTCACTCTAATTTTCCATTACCTTGTTGATGGTTTCAGGCTGTAACTCACGGATTGCTTGGATGATAGTGGCCTTAAGTGTTTGAATCGGTTCCGGATTGTTGGCATAACATCGGTCTTTCATGGTTCCCCTAAAAAAAAAGTCCAAAGGGCTCAAATCGCAGCTGCGAGGCGGCGAATTGCCATCGCCAAATCGGTTGATAGCACGATTTGGGAATTTACGGACACCAGATTGCCCACCCTTTATTTACCCGCAAAGAAAAGTGCTCAAACCTTATGGTACAATCACACGGTACCAACAGGAAACTCTGCTTCAAGTTCAATTCCCAGGGTCTTTTATTATTGATTAGGTATATACCTAGACGGTATTTTTCCAGCCCTTATTAAGAAAGTAGTGAACTTTCTTCATTACCATTACTGCCTTATGTGCTAGTTATAAAGGGTCCGCCATCTAACGTTTTTTTTTTTTTCAACTAGTGCTTATTTCGAGAATGGTAACAGTTAGCTCATATCTGATTTGACAGATAATTAGTTTTATCCTTCCGCTGAACGAATATGGTTGTGTATACGCTTGAACAACGCTGGGAAATATTGCGACATTACTTTGAAAGTCTTGGTAATGTGGGCCTGCGATCGACTTAGAGAAGATACCGATTTTGCCAAAAAAGCTACACTCGATGTTTTGCGCCCTGTTTTTGAAGATCTCATTATCAGCCGCAGAGCTGATGTCGTTTGGCCACCGCGGAGCTGCGATTTGACACCGGACTATTATTTGTGGGGTGCCGTAAAAGATAAGTGTTACGCCGACATGCCAGAGACAATTGACGCTTTAAAGGACAATATTCGTGAAGCCATTGGTGAAATACAGCTGCACACAATCGATAATGTGAAATTTGAGAAAATATTCAGTATTTTTTTTTATAGCATTTTCAAAAAAAAAAAAAGTTATTTGGCGGACCCTTTACCTACAGTTATCAGAAAAGTACCCAAGTACTTATAGGTACGTATAAACCCGAACTATTTTACGGAAATGCTTTTATATGTAGCTATCAGAAAAAAATAGGTATAAAAGTAGGTATTGGGACGGTTTAGAATGGGAATTCGGCGCTAGAAAGAGACAGAAAATGTGCGAGAGAGATAGAGCGAGATGGAAGATTGCTCGGTTTGGCTGTGAGTTGGTTGGCTTGGCTGGGTGTGTGGCTGTGCGTAGGTGGTGGTTTTTTTGTTTTGCTGTAAGTTGTGTTGGTGTTTTTTTTTTTTAGTTTTGGCTGTGAGTTCTGTTGGTTTTTTTTTTTTTAGTTTTGGCTGTGAGTTGTGTTGGTTGTTTTTTTTTTGAACCACGACGTAGCGAAAGCAAAATTCTTATCTTTGCGAACACATAATGCAGTCCATGGTTGGACGACGTAGTGATTTATCAAGGGCATATCCGAATGTAGAACAACACAAACATAAATGCGTAATCAATAATGCGCAGGCTGGTCGGTGGATTTATTTTGTTTATGATTATTTGCGAAATCAATACCTAATGCGCTGGCTGGTTGATGGATCTATTTTTAGATTTGTGAGGGTGGTCGGTTTACTTGGGAGATAAGGCAATTAATTTTGTCACATTTAGTTGTGCGGTTGGTTATTGTTTAAATTTGATGGTTTGTTCACGGAATGCGGGCAAGGGAGAAAGATTCATATGCAGTGAGGTTGAGATGGCAAAATTGTTATCTTTGCGAACACATAATCCAGTCCATGGTTGGACGACGTAGCGATACTCTCATCTTTATCATTGTCATGGGCGAATGTAGAACAACAAACATAAATGCGTAATCAATAATGCGCAGGCTGGTGGTATATCGGTAGTTGGTGGATCTTTTTTATGTTTATGATTATTGCGAAATTAATAATGCGGTGGCTGGTGGGATCGGTAGTTGGTGGATCTATTTTTAGATTTGTGAGGGTGGTCTGTTTACTTGGGAGATAAGCGTTGCATTTAGTTGTGCGGCTAGTTATTGTTTGGTTAAGGTTTAAGTTTGATGGTTTGTTTACGGGGATACTGACAAGGGGGATAGAGATTCATATTTGGGAGATAAGGGAATCTATTTGATGCATTTAGTTGTACGGTTAGTTATTGTTTTGGTTGAAGTTAAAGTTTCATGGTTTGTTTGCGGGAATCTGGCAAGGGGAGGGTGATTCATATGCGGTGAGGATCGATGGTGAGGTTGAGATTTTGAGTCTTCTCTTGATTTAAATAAAACTGAAATAAGAAGGAAAAAGAGTTTACACTATAAGAAACATTTAAAAATCGATCGATAAAGTTCAGGTTTACACTGATTTTGAATTGAAAGTCGATAGTCAAGGGATTACGTCATCAGATCAATCAATTGATAAGGATGGATAAGTACGTTTTTCTGTATTACACATTTCCAAGTTTAAAGTTGTTAATTTATGTTTCGTTTGTTTTGTTACAGTACTTTATTTTCAGAGGAAAATGCTGCCAACTCTATGGATTATTACACTGTTTCCATTATTTCTTAATGGTCTACTGCAAATTTTAAGTCTATTAAGGAATCAGTACTTAATGCTGAAAACTCTGAAGATATAGATCAGAAAATATCTCCGCGCATTTCTATAACTCATATTGTAATATAATGAATAAAAAACGAAAGAAAACTACATTAAAATAGGGCTTTATTTATTGACATCAATTTCTTAATTCTAATTAATTTGCTTTCTGCCAATATACGCAATCTTCTTGACTTAGATTTGGGCTGAGTACCTATAACAAAATTGTACGTAGTACGGACCGATTGTTGATCTGGGGAAACGACCGGAACTCCTTTCGAACTCCTTCCGAACTTGTCAACACTCATTTGATATAATGTTTAGAAAGAGATTAATAAATGATGTTTGATTCACGCAGTTCTTCCACTATAGAATTTATTTCATTCTGAAGATTATTATTGCCCGCTTCTTGGGATGCGATCAAAAGTCTTAGTCTATCAACTAGTTCATTGGCATTATCCCAATAGACATAATCGACGGGATTATTAGAGTACACAGAGTATGATTTTCCCACTTTCTTTATAACTTTCTCTGTTAGACGCTTTAGTAGAGGTTGAATAACATGCTTGTACTTGTATCCTTTATTTCCGTTGACTTGTAGAGTACTATCATGGTTTCTTAAATGGGCTTTTGTTTTTTGTAATATCCTAAGATATTCATTTAAGTCTGAATCGGTATACCTATCTTTTTTAGGTTTCTGTCGAAAAATTAGTTCCTTAAGTCCATCCGTTCCAGAGAAAATTTCATCATCGATAACGAAATCCGCTTGTTCGTTAATTGAAAAGTTTGCACTACCTAATTTCACAGAGTTTGACTGTATATCGAAATATGGGCCATAGATTTTGTCATGATTAGATTCCGAGTATGACGATTGGTTGAATGGGGTACTTTGGTTGGTTGGTGTGCTAAATGAAACATCTTCTCCTGGTAGAGTTGATTCTGGAGATGAAAATTCCAAACTCTTTTTTACACTATGAAGTTTGTCTGAGGGACTTTGAAATTGTAATTGACGTTTGACAGTCTCTTTTACATCTTTCACTATATCATTATTTTTATTATTGATTACCTCAGTCTTAATGCTTTCAGCAAATAAATTCAGTGGTTCAATTATGGGCTTAAAAGTATCTTCAAATTCGGTTTTTCTCATAATTTTTTCCGCCTTTAGGAGCATGTACTTTTTCTTTAAGACCTTCTTTGTTTTTATAAGATTTTTCAATAATTTTTCATCTATATTCATATTTGAGCAGGATTCTTTGACAGGTAAACAGAACTGGTATAATCCCAAACAGGGCTGTTGTATTTTCAAACGGGCTATTACACTTTCAAAACGGGGCTGTTGCAGTTCCAAGTAGAGCGGTTACGGTTTAGGTTTTATTCGCTTAGACGGATGCTTGACGACTGAGCAGTACAATTGCTTCAAATGATTTCTTATACTTTCCTTTAGCAATACTCAAACTCATTATTCTAAATCGAATACCTTTTTGGTAATTTTTTTTTTAACGCGACCTCAATGAAGCTCACATTCTACTTCAAGAACTGCCTTGAGCTCTCCTTATGACTATTCTTTCGCAGATGTCGAGACCAATTTCTTTCATCAATATCTTCATTGCATACAATGACAAATAAACATTACCCACAACCAAACTTCTATTGCTTTTGCTTGATTTTATTTATGAATTTTCTACTCAGCGCCTGCGTTATCATTTTCAGCACACTATTCAGCTTAAATATGCGAAAGGTAAAGACTGACGTTCAAACTACTTCTCCCGGTCCAAATTATGATTGCAACTAGTTGGATGGATTTTCAGGTGCAAGGTGCAGTGACGTCACCCTGCTAGTACTGGTAGATGTTTGAGTTAGATAGCGCTATGTTCTTTACCTTCTACTTATCAACCACTTTCTTGGATGGAGTTTGCTTCGGAATGCTAAAAAAAAAGGGTATTTCCCCATACGAATTCGAACCCGAGTATCTTGTACAAGCATCAGATAAGCCATCCACTAAGCCACCACGAGTTATTAAAGATTAGTTTCTAATATATGAATAAAATCACATTGGCGTTGACGCTCTTAAAGTTGCGCCCGCCGACTCGGAATTTCGGTAGTCAATTTTAATTTTGTAAACATTGTTCCTTCGTGTACTTCGCCATGATGAAAATGTAGATTTTACGGAATATTTTGACATTAGTTGTGTTTTTATGAAACCTCGCCAGCCAGTAGTTGCCAGACCGCTCTACTTGGAACTGCAACAGCCCCGTTTTGAAAGTGTAATAGCCCGTTTGAAAATACAACAGCCCTGTTTGGGATTATACCAGTTCTGTTTACCTGTCAAAGAATCCTGCTCAAATATGAATATAGATGAAAAATTATTGAAAAATCTTATAAAAACAAAGAAGGTCTTAAAGAAAAAGTACATGCTCCTAAAGGCGGAAAAAATTATGAGAAAAACCGAATTTGAAGATACTTTTAAGCCCATAATTGAACCACTGAATTTATTTGCTGAAAGCATTAAGACTGAGGTAATCAATAATAAAAATAATGATATAGTGAAAGATGTAAAAGAGACTGTCAAACGTCAATTACAATTTCAAAGTCCCTCAGACAAACTTCATAGTGTAAAAAAGAGTTTGGAATTTTCATCTCCAGAATCAACTCTACCAGGAGAAGATGTTTCATTTAGCACACCAACCAACCAAAGTACCCCATTCAACCAATCGTCATACTCGGAATCTAATCATGACAAAATCTATGGCCCATATTTCGATATACAGTCAAACTCTGTGAAATTAGGTAGTGCAAACTTTTCAATTAACGAACAAGCGGATTTCGTTATCGATGATGAAATTTTCTCTGGAACGGATGGACTTAAGGAACTAATTTTTCGACAGAAACCTAAAAAAGATAGGTATACCGATTCAGACTTAAATGAATATCTTAGGATATTACAAAAAACAAAAGCCCATTTAAGAAACCATGATAGTACTCTACAAGTCAACGGAAATAAAGGATACAAGTACAAGCATGTTATTCAACCTCTACTAAAGCGTCTAACAGAGAAAGTTATAAAGAAAGTGGGAAAATCATACTCTGTGTACTCTAATAATCCCGTCGATTATGTCTATTGGGATAATGCCAATGAACTAGTTGATAGACTAAGACTTTTGATTGCATCCCAAGAAGCGGGCAATAATAATCTTCAGAATGAAATAAACTCTATAGTGGAAGAGCTGCGTGAATCAAACATCATTTATTAATGCCTCTCCCCTACAATATACTATTATTAACAAAATGAGTGTTGACAAGTTCGGAAGGAGTTCCCAGCAAAAAAACCACCACCTACGCACAGCCACACACCCAGCCAAGCCAACCAACTCACAGCCAAACCGAGCAATCTTCCATCTCGCTCTATCTCTCTCGCACATTTTCTGTCTCTTTCTAGCGCCGAATTCCCATTCTAAACCGTCCCAATACCTACTTATAAATGTCCCCCAAAGCCAATTGACTGCAAGGAACCTACATTTTTCCGAATTGGTTGGTTGGTTGAAAGTGGCTGTCAGTTGGGAAACGCCAACACACTATGACCGCAGCATAGCTCCATTGTGATACCACAAAAAAGGATCATATAAGATCTCCCTACTAGCTGAACCATTTTGAGCTCTTTATAACGCGTAAGAAGCTCCTGATGTCTGTGTTTTGTCAGGTCGTCCAAGTCGTTGTAATGGAAGGCTCCTAAGTGAAGCTTCCTTCTATGGAAAAGAGCTGGGCAGGAACAAAGAAGGTGAGGGATAGTTTCCTTCTCTTCCTCATCCATACAGCTTCTGCAAAAGTCGTTTGCGAAAAGGCCTAGCCTTATAACCTATATATAACAGGCAGTGTCCAAGCAAACAGAATTTTTACGGTTTTGCGTACATGGATAGAACTGGGGCCCAGCAACGAGTTTGCTTAAGCAACATGAACATGCTTTTCGAAATTGTGATGAGATAGATGGCTTATTTCATGCTTCATTGTGTAGCAATCATTCTGAATTTAGCAATTTAGATGGAGACTACAAGTTGCATCGTTTTCCATCCGAGGATAATAATTTGACGGCCTAAATGTTGGTAGAATTTTTTCAAAACAATTGTACTAAGCCTTATACGATTTCCATGCACATTGGAGGATATACATATGTAAGTACCTACCTAAATACACTCATAAATAACAGTTGTAATTACTGAATAATTACCATGACTATAATAAATCAATAATGCAATTTTACTACCGTTTATACCGAAATTGAACTCAATTAAGAAAAAACCTGTAATATAACACACGCTTTGTTAATCGTTTCGTCAAATTAATCTTCGCCAATCAGTCAGACGAAGGCCCAAACATACCACACACAAGTTGGTGAAGAAATGAGTTTTGCCCTCCTCACATCGCATCGCCATCACCAGTGCCAAGAAGTTGGCATGGTTGGCAGTGGTACCTACAACATCCGCTGGCCGACGCGACGCTACTTTCCTTGGCCATCAAAATTGTTCACTTTAACCAACTCACCTGACGAACCTGCTAACAAATTAAATACAGCTTCCAGGTAGTCGAACACACCTTTCATGTAACCCAACAATCTTTATTGTTATTATTTGGTCTTTTTTTTTTAATTTACCACAGCCATTTGTCTGCGTAGCATACAAACATCTATTGGATTGGCTCAGGAAGAACGGGCAAGATCAGGGAGCATCGGGAGGAAGTAGAGAGAAAATTAAACGCAGACAGAAGCCAATCTATCAGGAAGTCTGCCGTTGATTATGATGATGATTGAGTGGTTCGAGTTCGACCGAAATCAGTCGTGGAAAATATTGAATTTGGCCGAGGAGATCCCCAATGTCCGAAATTAACGTTCATTAAGTTGCAATTAATCTTCATGCTCAGTAGATCCTGTACTATGCTCATAATTTAGAAACAATTACAAAATGAAATTAATTTTCACGTACCTAGTAGGTAGACGATGGAGGGAAATTGTATTTGTGGTAATGGAAGTTGAAAAATACAGCTCTTAATGCGCGAGGTTGTTACCTCAAGCTCAGAGGGGAGCGAATGTGCTCAATCACGGCACGGACATAAGTTATGCAAATTTATATGTAAATACATGCATGATGTAAATTTATAGCGACCAATAAATAATAAAGGAATTAAACTCGGTAATTCATTTGATAGTGATTAAAAAAAAAAACTTTTGAAGTTGAGAAAGATGTCCAATTAGATTATTGCAATTCGCTTGAGGCGTACTATGTATATAACCGCTTAATGTCCCTAGTTAAAAATATTTTAAGAAAATGAGGAAGATCTGTTTGTGTTTCTTTAAATTATAATGACAAGTTGTGCACTTTTATAGATCTTGTAGTACTACAAAGAATGCGCTATGATGAATATTAGGCACATTGAAAACTGAAATACCCACAATTATGTACCTACCTAAGGGAAGGTCGAGGGGAAGGTGACCTAAAATTGCACATCCTAAGCAAATTGCTCGATTTCTATTAGGTCTTAAAATGAAATTCACTTTAAGATGTACATTCATAGAATAGAATAACCCATGCAGGATGAAATATTTTTGAAACGCCCTTCTAAAAGCACAGATATCCATTCATCCATCCATCCAAAAATGCTCCTCGTCGCTAATGATGATTTTTCGGCCAAAATTGGGTGCTCTTCCAAACGCTTCGAAGCCCAGTCAGCGAAGAAACGCGCGCATTCGGGCGCTGTCTATGGTCACTAACTTTGAGCTCGTGGATCAGTATGATCTTGTACGGGTCTAGGTCCAAGTCCCAATGCAATATTCGATAAGTTGAAAACTGCGAAAGGCCACCTTCTTGTACACAGCGAGGAATTGACTGCCTCGGGTTCTCCTGTAGCTATCTGGCGTTTCTTTGACTTGCGGGTGTTGGCTGATTGTTTAACGAACCGGTTGTCTCGAATTTGGCCACAAACCTTTTGAGAGGCGACCTTGAATGGCCACCACGCCTGCCATAATGTTTGATAATAAAGTATTCGATTCGACTGCAATGTGGCTATAATGTGGATTTGGATTTCTCTTCTACCTCGCTCTTGGCATTCCTAATATCTTTCCTTTGTTCGGAGTCTTACAGCTGTGAAATAATAACAAAAGAAATGCCATTTCAAAGCCAACTCAAAACTCATGGAACGTCGCGTGCAGGCCACCTATGCCTGCAGTCTTGCTACGCTCTTAGGAAAGAGCCACGTACCCCAGGGCGTCGCGACGCATAGTTAGAGAACTCCTGGAATAACCAATTGCCCAAATATTTTTATATAAAAAAATTTCAAATATTTCCAAAAAGTGTTTCAAACAATTGGCGTATTTTTTTTGGGAAGTGAGTGTAACAAAACCAAAAGTGAGTATACAAGTTTTGCATGTAAAAGTAAAAGTGAGCTAGCTATAGATTCTCAAAAAAATACGCCTAATGTCTGCCCGTGTAACATATCAAAGGTCACTTGCATAACATGGCATAGGTACTAGTGTGCCATTTTACCAAAGTATATAACAAATCCTATTTAAACTGCTTTAAAAAACTTAAACATGACAAAATAATTCATAGTCCTTTATGATTGTCTATTTGGGGGCCTGTAACACAACGCGAGAAGTAGTTGCACGACAACTGACTTTAGACAACTAGTAAAAAATTGTGTAACACAAAACGACAAGTCCGTGAACACTTCGACAATATGTCGCGATGACAGATGACAAGTGGGAAATTATATAATTTTCCTCTTTCTGTAACAGAACACGACAAAGTGTCAAGAAACACTTGTAGAACTGTGGTTCAATGAGGACAGGTCATTTGAATATTAGTTGTGTTTTTATGAAACCTCGCCAGCCAGTAGTTGCCAGTTGGGGCACATTTCACATGCTAATTAAAACAACAACCTGCTGGAAACTGCTGGCAACAACTATTGATTTTCTCCCCAGTCGGAGAGCTGCTGGCCGGCAGCTGACTAAATTCAATTCACAATGAACAAACGGTGGCGCTGAAAGCAACAAGTGGCTTAGAAAGCAGTTGGTGAAATTAAATTGTTCATTGACTCAAATCATGACATACAATAAAATAATTATTATGTTATTAGACAGGGCTTCTGTTGAGATCATTAAGTCTAGGTACGACATGCGACCCTATCTGCATCTTGGCAGGATTCCTTTCCATTTCAATGCTAAGTAGTGCAAATAGTGGGCGAAACCCAGAGTTTACATCCATTTTGTTTACTCAGATTAATCTACAGCACTGCAAGGCTGCTACCGCTCTTCTAAGTAGGAGACTTGCTGTCAGTAGGACAAAAAACCGCATAACATCCATCCAGGAACCATGGGTGTGGAAAAATCGCATCTGTGGCCTGAGTGAATTGAGCGGTTCTCACCACGCTCTTTACGACAAACTGTCCGAGAGACCTAGGACATGTCTTGTTGTATCGAAATCCCTCACGGCAGTTAAAATCGAACGGTTCTGTGGCCAAGATTTGGTTGCTGCACATATCACTTACCATGCAAACGGCAACTGGGAAACCTTTGTTGTTGCATCGGCTTACTTTCCCTATGACTCTCTAACTCCTCCACCACCAAAGGCAGTTGTTGAGCTCATAGAGTACTGCGAGTCTAAAAAGATTGGTCTTATCCTATGTTGCGACGCTAATGCCCAAAACACTGTTTGGGGCAGCAGCAAATGTAATATACGTGGGGATCGTCTTCTGGACTTCATCCTCTCGTCTGACATCACCATCAACAATGTGGGTTGTCGACCTACATTTGTTACAGCCAGGAGACAGCAAGTAATTGATATTACTCTGTCCAACAGGCACTCCAAGTCTATCAAAAATTGGAGGGTATCGCCAGATAGCACTTTGTCAGATCATCGATACATCGAATTTCAAATCTACTGTGAAGTTTCGCCTTCGCAAGAGAGGAGAAATCCGAGAAAAACGAACTGGGCACGGTTTAGGGAGGAACTTGGCAACTCTGTTAAAGTTCCACTTAAATTAAGATCAATACAAAGGGTAGAGAGGTCTGCTCAGGAGCTGAACAGCGTCCTTATCCGTTGTTTTGAACAAGCGTGTCCGGTTACAAAAAACTCCTGTAGAAAACCGGTACCTTGGTGGAATACCGAACTACAGTGTATTCGTAGAGAAACCAGGAAGCTTCTAAATCGGTCTTTAAAAACCAACTTGGAGGAAGACTGGAATCTCTATCGATCGAAGCAAAAAGAATTTAAGAGACTTATTCGAAAATCGAAAAATGACTCTTATAGGAAATTTTGTGAGGAGGTCGAATCACTAAGTGCAACCAGTAGGCTTGTTAAAGTCCTCAAAAGGGACGGACCAAGCAAACTGGAATCGCTCCAAAAATCTGATGGCACCTACACTGAGACAAAGGCGGAGACTTTTAGTCTTCTGCTGGAGACTCACTTCCCGGGAAATCAGATCACTACGCGTTCTTCAGTGGTACCGGCAACGGTGGCCACTACGGAACTGACAAACTCCACGCGGCGTAGCTGGTATATTGCATCCAGAGTGGTGACTGATGACGCTATCAAATATGCAATTGCATCGTTTGACAGTTTCAAGTCACCTGGTCCGGATGGAATTTACCCGGCTATGCTGAAACAAGGTTTTAGTCAGCTGATGCCGACGTTGAAAAGAATTTTCACCGCTAGCTTGGCCTTGGCCTACATACCTTCCCTTTGGCGTATGGTTAAAGTCGTGTTCATACCAAAAATCGGTAAGACTGACTATACTCTCGCCAAAAGTTTCAGACCCATAAGTCTGTCTTCCTTCTTGCTGAAAAGCTTGGAGAGACTGGTTGAGCTGCACATGCGCAATGTTGCTCTTCGATTGCATCCTCTTTCTGAGACGCAACATGCTTATCAACGCGGAAAATCCTGTGAAACTGCGCTTCAGAACCTCGTTGGTAGGATCGAAAGTGCTCTAGATCGGAAGGAGTACGCGTTGGGTATTTTCGTCGATATTGAGGGTGCTTTTGATAATGCGACCTTTGATAGCATGTGTAATGCAGCCAGACATCACGGTATAGATGAAACGTTGGTGTTGTGGATTAAAGCAATGCTAATGCACAGAACGTTGATTGCCGAAGCGGATTGTGGCAAATGCGTCATGACAGGGGTAAACAGGGGCTGCCCTCAAGGTGGTGTTTTGTCTCCCCTCTTATGGTGCATGGTAGTAGACTCTCTGCTGACGACTCTCAATCTTCCTGGAACCTATACACAAGCATACGCGGACGATGTCGCCGTTCTGTCTGTCGGTTCAGACCTTGGGACTGTCTGCTCTCTGGCGCAGAGATCCTTGGGTTTGATCGATGATTGGTGCACAATGAATGGGCTTGCAGTGAACCCTCTTAAAACTACGGTTGTTCTCTTCACGAGAAGGAGGAATATCACTGGTCTGTCTCAACTTGTGCTAAAAGGTGTCACTATTCCGATTTCTGATGAAGTCAAATATCTGGGAGTAATCCTCGATAGAAAACTTCTTTGGTCCAAGCATGTTGAATCAAAAACCGATAAAGCGCTGTCGACTTTCTGGCAGTGCAAAGGCGCTTTTGGGAAGACATGGGGCTTATCTCCTAAAAGGGTCCTATGGATCTATACGGCAATGGTAAGACCACTTCTCTCATATGCATCGGTTGTGTGGTGGAACAGGCTTTCGCGGAAACGTGTTATGGCCTCTTTCGCCAAACTCCAAAGAACGGTTTGCCTTGGCTGCACAGGGGCCTTCCCCAGCACTCCGGGCTCTGCTCTAGATGCTATGATGAACCTCCCCCCCCTTGATATTTTTATCATGGGGTGTACGCTGAAAACCATCTCCCGGTTAAAGAGAGGTGGCTTTTGGTACCACGCGCATTGGAGTTTTGATGAACTTGTGCGAGAATTATCCTTTGACCCCTGTCTTATGGATATGCCGTCTGACGCAATGACACCAGAAATCCTACTGCGACAAAACTACCACGTCAACTTTCCTCAGGCAACTGAATGGCTTTTGCCAGACTCAGAGCCAGGGAAGGAATGCCATCGTGTTTTCACGGATGGCTCAAAAACCGGACAGGGGTCTGGTTCTGGAGTCTTCGTGGAAAGCGAGAACATTAGACTACACTACCCCTTGGGTAACCATGCGACTGTCTTCCAGGCGGAGATTTTCGCTATCCTTATGGCTATGCGCTATATTGTGACAAACAGGTGGAGGGCTAGAAGCATATGCGTTTGCAGTGATAGCCAAGCTGCTTTAAAAGCGCTGCTCAACCCTCTTACCTCGTCCAAGTTAGTGCTCGAACTCAAGCTTTCTCTGAACTTGGTCGGTAGGCTAAACACGGTCAAACTTGTTTGGGTCCCAGGTCACACTGGTATCCAGGGAAACGAGATCGCTGATGAGCTGGCCAGGTTGGGTTCAGAAGAAGATTTCTTAGGACCTGAACCTGCGTTGGGTTTGCCTGCATCTGTGGTTAGGTCATCCATTGATACTTGGGTTTCTCGTGAACACGAGCGTCGTTGGCGTGACTGTGCTGGGTGTAGACAGACCAAACGACTGCGTCCGGACATCTGCAAGAGGTCCTCGTCTTTCCTTCTGTCTCTCAGGAGAATCGACTGCAGACTTCTTGTGGGCGTTCTTTCGGGCCACCAAGCTTTTGCCAAACATTTAAATGTGCTAGGCTTGAGCAACACCACCATCTGTCCTGCTTGTGGAGAGGATGACGATACAGCGGAGCACTTCCTCTGTAGTTGTCCTGCCTTTGCTCGCATCAGGTGGCGGATCTTTGGGGCTGACGTGGTGAGTGCCGAACATCTAAGCTCTTCATCACTGAAGCTCCTTCTCATCTTTCTTCGAAAGACGGGAAAACTAAGTACAGCAATGTAAGGTGTCTGTTTGGCAGTACAATGGACCAGTAGTTGTGTCTGAGTGCTCCATCGGATAGTAACAACCTCCGACAAAAATGTGTAAATGTGTATGTTATTATTACATTACCAAATATCGTATATAATTGATTTGTGCATTAGCACAACAAAAATCAGTGTTTTCCAAATTTGAATAACAAGTTTCCGTCAAAAAAAAATCGCATGAACTGCATGTAATTAGTGGCGTTCTTATCTCATCCACACAACATTCCAGAGAAAAATGTTAGAATTTATCAAATACTAGCGGACCCGGCAAACGTTGTTTTGCCTGATCGTACATTTATATTGTCCGTCAATTGTTCTGCGGCCGTTTTATTTAACCGATGTGTCCGGACTGATTCTGTACTCCGTCTCCGTGTGCTTTCACTGATGTTTCCTCAGACGTGTGCCCACGAATTATATTGTCTAGATATATTTTTTCCCATGGCTATCGAAGAATAGCGTTTGAAAGGTATTTTTTTGTTAGGTGTCACGCTCTTTTGATCATGTTTTGTAAAATGCTTTAATCAGGCAATGTTCAGATCATTGACATACTATACATGGACTGCTAGTGAAATGTCAGTTTCATATAAACCTGCGAGGAAAAATGAAGCAAACATAAGCACTAGCCCTTTTGGTTCAGTGCGGCGAAAGTAGAAAAGAAATTTCAACCTCTGCGCGCCTTTGCTATTTTTTTTACATAGAACACAGTGCCATCCATTGTAGAAACATTGCAACTGCGCAACGGCAGTATGGCACACTCAGCACACAAACCTCGACACAAACCAAATCGCACGAATTGCTCGATGACATTTGAGTGTTTTCGTTTCTCTCCGCCGTGAACCAAAAGAGCTGTGCTTATTTTTGCTTCAACGAAAAATTGGCTGCTAGCAGTCCATGTATAGTATGTCAATGGTTCAGATATAGTGATTTAAATAACTTTGTTGTAAGGGTGGTGCCATGGCCCGTTTTCCAATCCCAACCACATTTCGCGCGGTTGTTTGGACAATGTGCATCAATGCCTACAATTTTACAACTTTCATGGGTGTCGAGAAATATCATTTAAAATGTATATTTTGTGTATACGAGAAATACCACGCCCCTTTGTCCAATTTTGATTAAACTTTCACAGAAATACCTTTGGGCCAAAGAAATATTTTTTTAAAATTTTAGTTCAATCAGTTCGGTAGTGTTCTAGATATAACTTTTTTTTTTCGTATGGGAAGTGCCACGCCCTTTTGTCCAATTTTTCGCCAAATGTGAATCTAAACCATCCTTGAACACACACACACAATTTCAATAAAATCGGTCCAGCCGTTTAGGAGGAGTTAGATTATAAACACGTACAAAAGAATTATATGTTGGTAGGTATATATCTAAAGATACCCGCCCGGCTTTGCCCGTGCACATGAATTGTATTGCTTAGGTCTTAGCAGGGACGGTCCTAGCCAAACTAGCGCCCTGTGCAAGATTTACAGAAAGCCCTCTTTTTTTTATATTTGCACACATGCATGTAAGTCTTTTCCACATCATCCAGGGAGGTAGACTTTCAATGCGTTTTTTTATTGTGGTTTTGCATGGGAGGTAACAGAACTACTTGACCGACATAGCGTAGCGCATTTTCAATACCAACCTGACGATGATAAAAATAATCGCTCGCTCTAGCAAAATTTCATTTTCGTACTTTGATTCGTATGGATATGGACGCTATTGTATTTTCAACAGAGAGACAGAGAGACAGAAAACGAACACATCTAATTCGATTCTGAATGTAGAGATGATTCAGAATATACACTCCCGCTTAACTGAAGGTATGTATTACTACAAACTAAAATAACCAAAGCTGTTAAATAATACTTAGGGCCGGTTTGTTCACAGCTGGTTAAATCTGCGGTTAGCTTATCATAGATTTAGTTTAACCCATGATTAAATAACTGAGGTAACCAAAAAGCGTTTGTTCACTTATATTTGACTTTGGTCACCAAACTATAGATTTGCGACAAATCGTTTCAGTTTTGGAGTTTTTTGTCAATTTAGTTGTTTGAATTAATCCTTGGTTAAAATTGTCACAGCCGCAGCAATGCATGCAATTTTTGCAATAGCAGATAGGAACCACACACTATTTTGCGTAAACAAACAAAATTCCTGAATTTCCTTGGTTAAATGTCGTTACCCGACAAAAATCGGCTGGTTATCGATTTCCCTGGTTAACTAACCAAATCATGGATTCTCTGGTTAAAATTTTACTGAACAAACATATTCTATGGTTATCAGCTGGAATGACCGTTGATTAGAGTTAAGGTGGGTTTCCACATGTCGGTTGATTGACAAAGTTTGACAGCCCTCGCGTTTATGCTATTGAACGACACCAAGGTCCGTTCATTTCCACTTATGCCAATTATTGGCAAAAAATCATTTGTCAGTTAATTGACAAACTTATGAACTCGATGCCAATTAAATTTTCTCTGTCAATTATAGACAAAGTGACATTTTGTTTGACAAATCAGGTATTTCCACTTGTCCAGTGGAAATATTGTCAGTTATTGGCAAACGTTGTTAGTCAATTCATTATATAAAAATACGTCAATTGTGAATTTCAAATCGACAAGTGGAAACCCAGCATTAACCAAAGATGAACAACACGGCTCTTAATATAATTTTTTTTTTTTATTTTAAATTTTTGAATCTATTCAGTTGATCCAAAATAAATGGTAATATTTCGATATGTTTTTGGAAATATAATCATAAAAATATAAATATACGTGTGTTAAAGACCGCAAATTTTCGTGTTCCATTAACAATTATTGATTATTCTTAAGAAAATTAATTTCATTAAAATCGGCAATTTGGTTAAAGAGATATTGTCTTTTCACTTTTTTAAAAATTTTGAACCATATTCAGTTGAGCGGTAGTGTATATACCTACTTTATGGGTTCGCCGGTGACCCCTTCCTGGCGTTACAAATGAAATCGCAAAATGAATATACCTACCTTCCTGTGGATGGTATGTTTAACTCATAAATTAACTTTACATTATAGTAATCTTACTGTCGGATATTATTTTTATTGCTGTTTTGTAAGTAATATTTGTATTAGTACTTACTAATTTTTTTGTTACTTCGGCCGGTATAGGAAAGTTGAACCTCACACAATAGCTGATATATTTTCAGTTTCAAACATCTGTTTGTAAGTTAGCAAAGGCAAGTACTTATGTAAATGCAAACGCATAAATTGATTTATTGTATGAGTGGGATATGGTTCCAAGGGGTAGGGGTCATCTCGCGGATTATTTTTGGTAATTTATCAATTCGCCATAATCATTTCGCAATTTGTTGTCTTGCTTTTTAATTATTTCGCATTTCATCAAATCGCAATTTTTGTTAGGCAATCTTTTATTTCACTTTGTAATCATAACGCAAAAACATCATTTCGCATTTTTCATCGGGCAAATGTTTATCTTGCGTTGTGATTTGTTCGCATTTTGATATAATATGTTTGCTATTATGTACCTAAATTTTAAAAAAATTAAAATTCCTCTTTTTGTTCAGAATTCAATTCAAATTTATTAACAAATATATATTGTCGAAAAGACCGGCACCCGGTTCCAAGCTCATAGCAAAAAAAAAACAAATTAAATTCAAGCAATTTGTTATTCTTTTTATTAGTTTCTATTGCGACTTCGAATTTAAAAATGTATACTGGTAGAAAAGAAATTACACGAAACATTTAAAAATGAACTCTGTTGAATTAACAGAAGTACTCTGTTAAATTAACTGATGAACTCTGTTGAATTAACCGATGTGCTCAGTTGAATTAACTGATATGCTCTGTTGAATTAACCGATGTGCTCAGTTGAATTAACTGATATGCTCTGTTGAATTAACTGATATGCTCTGTTGAATTAACAGAAGTACTCTGTTAAATTAACCGATGCACTCTGTTAAATTAACCGATGTGCTCTGTTGAATTAACTGATATGCTCTGTTGAATTAGCAGAAGTACTCTGTTGAATTAACCGATGTGCTCTGTTGAATTAACTGATATGCTCTGTTGAATTAACCGATGAGCTCAGTTGAATTAACTGATATGCTCTGTTGAATTAACCGATGTGCTCAGTTGAATTAACTGATATGCTCTGTTGAATTAACCGATGTGCTCTGTTGCATTAACTGATATGCTCTATTGAAATAACAGAAGTACTCTGTTGAATAAACCGATGTGCTCTGTTGAATTAACTGATATGCTCAGTTGAATTAACAGAAGTACTCTGTTGAATTAACCGATGTGCTCAGTTGAATTAACTGATATGCTCTGTTGAATTAACCGATGTGCTCAGTTGAATTAACTGATATGCTCTGTTGAATTAACCGATGTGCTCTGTTGCATTAACTGATATGCTCTGTTGAAATAACAGAAGTACTCTGTTGAATAAACCGATGTGCTCAGTTGAATTAACTGATATGCTCTGTTGAATTAACCGATGTGCTCAGTTGAATTAACTGATATGCTCTGTTGAATTAACCGATGTGCTCTGTTGCATTAACTGATATGCTCTGTTGAATTAACAGAAGTACTCTGTTGAATTAACCGATGTGCTCAGTTGAATTAACTGATATGCTCTGTTGAATTAACCGATGTGCTCAGTTGAATTAACTGATATGCTCTGTTGAATTAACAGAAGTACTCTGTTGAATTAACCGATGCGCTCAGTTGAATTAACTGATATGCTCTGTTGAATTAACAGAAGTACTCTGTTGAATTAACCGATGTGCTCTGTTGAATTAACTGATATGCTCTGTTGAATTAACCGATGTGCTCAGTTGAATTAACTGATATGCTCTGTTGAATTAACCGATGTGCTCTGTTGAATTAACTGATATGCTCTGTTGAATTAACCGATGAGCTCAGTTGAATTAACTGATATGCTCTGTTGAATTAACCGATGTGCTCAGTTGAATTAACTGATATGCTCTGTTGAATTAACCGATGTGCTCTGTTGCATTAACTGATATGCTCTGTTGAAATAACAGAAGTACTCTGTTGAATAAACCGATGTGCTCTGTTGAATTAACTGATATGCTCAGTTGAATTAACAGAAGTACTCTGTTGAATTAACCGATGTGCTCAGTTGAATTAACTGATATGCTCTGTTGAATTAACCGATGTCTCAGTTGAATTAACTGATATGCTCTGTTGAATTAACAGAAGTACTCTGTTGAATTAACCGATGCGCTCAGTTGAATTAACTGATATGCTCTGTTGAATTAACAGAAGTACTCTGTTGAATTAACCGATGTGCTCTGTTGAATTAACTGATATGCTCTGTTGAATTAACCGATGTGCTCAGTTGAATTAACTGATATGCTCTGTTGAATTAACCGATGTGCTCTGTTGAATTAACTGATATGCTCTGTTGAATTAACCGATGAGCTCAGTTGAATTAACTGATATGCTCTGTTGAATTAACCGATGTGCTCAGTTGAATTAACTGATATGCTCTGTTGAATTAACCGATGTGCTCTGTTGCATTAACTGATATGCTCTGTTGAAATAACAGAAGTACTCTGTTGAATAAACCGATGTGCTCTGTTGAATTAACTGATATGCTCTGTTGAATTAACAGAAGTACTCTGTTGAATTAACCGATGTGCTCAGTTGAATTAACTGATATGCTCTGTTGAATTAACCGATGTGCTCAGTTGAATTAACTGATATGCTCTGTTGAATTAACAGAAGTACTCTGTTGAATTAACCGATGCGCTCAGTTGAATTAACTGATATGCTCTGTTGAATTAACAGAAGTACTCTGTTGAATTAACCGATGTGCTCAGTTGAATTAACTGATATGCTCTGTTGAATTAACCGATGTGCTCTGTTGCATTAACAGAAGTACTCTGTTAAATTAACCGATGCACTCTGTTGAATTAACCGATGTGCTCTGTTGAATTAACTGATATGCTCTGTTGAATTAACAGAAGTACTCTGTTGAATTAACCGATGTGCTCAGTTGAATTAACTGATATGCTCTGTTGAATTAACAGAAGTACTCTGTTGAATTAACCGATGTGCTCAGTTTAATTAACTGATATGCTCTGTTGAATTAACAGAAGTACTCTGTTGAATTAACCGATGTGCTCAGTTGAATTAACTGATATGCTCTGTTGAATTAACAGAAGTACTCTGTTGAATTAACCGATGTGCTCAGTTGAATTAACTGATATGCTCTGTTGAATTAACCGATGTGCTCAGTTGAATTAACTGATATGCTCTGTTTAATTAACAGAAGTACTCTGTTGAATTAACTGATGTGTTCAGTTGAATTAACTGATGTACTCCGTTGAATTAACAGATGTGCTCAGTTGAATTAACTGATATGCTCTGTTGAATTAACAGAAGTACTCTGTTGAATTAACCGATGTGCTCAGTTGAATTAACTGATATGCTCTGTTGAATTAACAGAAGTACTCTGTTGAATTAACCGATGTGCTCAGTTGAATTAACTGATATGCTCTGTTGAATTAACCGATGTGCTCAGTTGAATTAACTGATATGCTCTGTTGAATTAACAGAAGTACTCTGTTGAATTAACCGATGTGCTCAGTTGAATTAACTGATATGCTCTGTTGAATTAACCGATGTGCTCAGTTGAATTAACTGATATGCTGTGTTGAATTAACAGAAGTACTCTGTTGAATTAACCGTGTGCTCAGTTGAATTAACTGATATGCTCTGTTGAATTAACCGATGTGCTCAGTTGAATTAACTGATATGCTCTGTTGAATTAACAGAAGTACTCTGTTGAATTAACCGATGTGATCAGTTGAATTAACTGATATGCTCTGTTGAATTAACCGATGTGCTCAGTTGAATTAACTGATATGCTCTGTTGAATTAACATAAGTACTCTGTTGAATTAACCGATATGCTCTGTTGAATTAACTGATATACTCTGTTCAATTAACCGATGTACTCTGTTGAATTAACCGATGTGCTTTGTTGAATTAACTGATGTACTCTGTTGAATTAACCGATGTGCTCAGTTGAATTAACTGATATGCTCTGTTGAATTAACCGATGTGCTCAGTTGAATTAACTGATATGCTCTGTTGAATTAACAGAAGTACTCTGTTGAATTAACCGATGTGCTCAGTCGAATTAACAGATATGCTCTGTTGAATTAACAGAAGTACTCTGTTGAATTAACCGATGTGCTCAGTTGAATTAACTGATATGCTCTGTTGAATTAACCGATGTGCTCAGTTGAATTAACTGATATGCTCTGTTGAATTAACAGAAGTACTCTGTTGAATTAACTGATGTGTTCAGTTGAATTAACTGATATGCTCTGTTGAATTAACCGATGTGCTCAGTTGAAATAACTGATATGCTCTGTTGAATTAACAGAAGTACTCTGTTGAATTAACCGATGTGCTCAGTTGAATTAACTGATATGCTCTGTTGAATTAACAGAAGTACTCTGTTGAATTAACCGATGTGCTCAGTTGAATTAACTGATGTGCTCTGTTGAATTAACCGCCAATCTTAGATGGAGGAGGCTAACAAGCTGCATCATATCTAGAACACGTAAAGATGTAGCCAGAATTACCACAGACCACTGGCCTGCAGTCAGATTAGGCATCCCACATAATACACACTGTCGCAGTTGTAACAACGCAACCGAAAAAGAAACCCTTATTCACTACCTATGCGCTTTCCGGCACTATATAGGACTAGAGAGCGAGCTCTGGGAAAACCCTTCTTCGCATCCCTCGAGGAAGTCTCGATGAATAGCATTAAAGAACTTATAACCTTTTTAAATTCCACAGGCTGGATCTAAACCAACCTTCGACACACTTACAAAAACCATGTCAAAAAACACAAAGAAAATCGCAAGTATAAAAATGCTCCAAAAACTGAAAAAAAAACTAAACTCTCTGAGAAACGCCCCAAAAAATATTCATGAAAAAGGCTCAAAAAAACAACTTAAGAAAATATCGTGGGTTTACAAGCAGAAGGCACTAAGTCATTTTTTAACGATTTTCATATTTTAATGCAAAATGATTCATATTGATGAGATCTTTATGAATCAAAAACCCAAAAAGTCGTAGCTAACGTCGTTACTGAGTTATTTGAAGTGCTTTTTTGCACTAAGTCAACAAAATAATGAATAATACAGCAAAAACGCACTAAGTTGACTTAGTGCATTCAGCCTTTCATTCTATGATATGTGCCTTTACTATGATAGAATAGCAAGAAAGCACTAAAGTATGACTTAATGCCTTTTGCCTGTCATAAAAAGCAACATTTTGAAATATAAATATGACTTATACCGCCCATTTATATTAAAATTATCAACATATTCTGCTAAAATGCATTAAGTCAGCTTATTTTCCAGTTTTAGTCTAATATTTAATTATTAGTTTGTCAAAAACTAAAATATGCTGTAGGAGACTTATGTCAAAATATAAACAGAGTATTTCATTAAGATCAAACAACTAAAAACAGCATTTATCGAATTATTACGAGCATACAAATCTTGAATTTCAATTTACTCAAAACTATGTTTTTTGACTTAGTGCCTTCTGTTTGTATACCCACGATATGCACTAACAAACACACCGAATAAAAAGTGCCTTAAGATCGCCTTAAAAAGATACCTAATTAGAACGCCTAGAAATGCCCTTAAACAACTTTATAAGTCCCTTAAAATCCACTTAGAAAAATGTTCTAAAACGCGCTACTAAAGCGCACCCAACTAAAAAAAGCCCAAAAACGTTTCAAAAATACCATTAAGAAATCGCATCGAAAAACGCCTCAAAGAGCCATAAAAACATAGTATTTATTGCATTGCTCTAAAAAAACGCCCCAGAACTGACTCAAAAAAAAAAACCAAGCACGTTCAAAAAAACAAATCATAAAACTGCCCCAAAATCGCGCAAAAACCTTACAAAAACAAAAAAACTCCAATAAAGGTTGCTGGAAAAGTCTCAACAAACACACCGTAAAACCAAAAAGTGTCAGTGAAAATAATTCCAAAACCACTTTTTTGATTTATTTTGATAATTCAACGAATATAAGCAAATATTTATGTTAACTATAAACATAGCATTAAGATTGTGATGATAAACACTCAACCTTAAGTTAAAATTCACCACACTTTATTTTCTATCTCTAATCATCTCTTAACCTGAACGCAGCTCTCAGAATGAGGAAGTTGCACACATTCACGCAACGTAAAATTGTGATTTTTAGCCCCACTGAGTTGACAGCTCATGCAGTGCCAACCATCTACTTCCAAGTGGTTCTTGACCGGTGTTTTGAAAGTTGTTTTGGTAGAGTGTCACATATCTTTCTGTTTTTCTCATTTTATTTGATTAATCTTACGATAATGTTATGAACAAATAAAGTAATTTATTATAAATCGATTAACAATGATGAAGGGAACTATAGACGGCCTAAGTTGGTTTCCCAACTGCCCCGAGAAATTCGTTACATGGGGTCAAGAGATCAACCTTTACAAAGTGAATCCCAAAAATGATCTTGATCCTATGAGAAGTAAATTTGTTTTTGCCCACAATCTTAACAAATAATTTTTGCTAAATTAATTGCGTGTTTTAGGTCGTGATTTGCATATCTCCTCGAAGCTAACTGCATCGTATTTGGCATCTGAAAATCGTTATCAGTATGTGAAATGCCTACAGCCATCTCATCACAAAGACACCATCCTTGCTGTTGGTTTGTCTGATGGCAAGGTTGGAATATGTAATTTTGAATTGGGTGCTGATAAAAATTTGGAATTCAGTAAGTAGAATAATGTATACTCAGTTTTAAGATGTTTTATCACTTTTCATTACAGCTCCTAGCCAACAGAGGTCATGTTTATGTCTCGCATGGAATCATATCGAAACCAATGTCTTGGCGATGGGACATGATAGCAATAGATCGGATTCTTGTATAACAATATGGGACATAGCAAGTGGTTTTCCAAAGGAAACAAGTAAGTAATAAAATTGGATTTGGAGTTGCTGGCTGTCGGCTAACAACAGCACACTTCGGCCGGTGTGAGATAAAGTGACTAATGACTAAATATAATAAAAAAGAAATATGTGTTGGTATTGATCTAAATAAATCAATTAATAGTTTGTTATTCCTCGTCGTTTTTTAACGTTCCAACTTCCAAATCTGAATCGCAACATTTTTTTCTGTTTAGCGAACTTCTTTGGCCTATCGGAATCCGCGCATTCGCTATGCTGGGAAAGAAATAATCGCATACTCATTGCTGGCATGAGCAAAAAGGCCATCAAAATGTTCGACTTGCGGCGTAAGTACAGCACCCTATATCCAGAGATCATGAATTATAAATATTTCCTTTTAGAGAGCTCTGCGACATGTACTTCGGTCAACACAAAAGCTGTAAATGGCGTTGCTGTCTCTCCAAATGGCAACTACCTTACCAGCTATTTGGACTCGGTAATTCTGCTATGGGATCTGCGGAGCATTGACAAACCCGTCAAACAGATCCAATCTCCGAAAGACAATATTTCCGTGACCTGGTGCCCCACAAGGTATGTCTTAAGACACTCACATCCTCCAATAAAAATCCCCATAACTCGTCCTCTAGATCAAACCTGCTTTCATCGCTCCAGCGTGACTCTCCATTCATCTTCATCTACGACATTCATTCGGTCTCTGATGTAGAAAGTACCCGAGAGTTGTATCACACCAAAAACCAGTACACTCCGTTTCATTCAAAGTTCTACACTGCTAATAAGAACAACAGCCTAAAGTCGGTATCGTGGCATCCTACAGACTACGAACGCATTTTGGTGTTATCCGAGTCAGGTAGGCTCTCAATAAAACCTTTGCCTACACAATTAAATGTACAGTCGGTGTTTAGGTAGCCTAACTGATTTTCTAATACCTCCCAAAATTGTCATGGTATGGAACAATCAACTGAGACTTTCAACTGGGCTTGTAATGCGGTCTGTCAATCATTCGGTGGCAACTCAAGTTAGCACAGATTCATCATCTGAAACGACAGCGGTGTCGACTTTTCGGTTTACAGATCTTACGGAAGAAGACATATCCGAGACGATTCGTAAAAGGGCGCAACACAATTATGGCTTGAAGGTATGCAAAGTTGAGATGCGTCTTTAAAATGATTGAGTAAGTCTATTCTTCTCTAGGCTGAACTGAGACACTTTGGAGATTTCTTGAATAGCAACTATCTGAAGAAGGTCTGGAAGATTCTGTTGCACATAAATCGAGGAGATCGAATGATTGGACTGAAGAATATTCTGAGAATTGGTCAAGCCGCTCAGACGGAAGAAATGCAGCCGTCCGGTCTGGAGTCGCACGTTCTGCAGTGGCCAGATTCAATAAAAAATACAAGCAATCTCGTGTGTTATAGGTGAGTGACGTGGAGAGTGCTATGTGTACGAGTGTAAGAGTTCCTTTATTTCTTTCAGGAGCGAATATCGTGATACTGCTCTTAAATTGTGCGGATGGACATTCGATCAAGACATGGATCGGTTCATACGGACGCTGTGCGTCAATGAAGTAAGTTATCTTCTCTGTTATACAGGCATTACCAAATTCATGTTCTCTTTCTGTTCAGGAGTACTCAAGAGCGGCAATGATTTGTACATTTCATTTGAAGATCCTCCAGGCTTGTGACATACTCGCCAAAGCTGGCGATCAGGTTTGTTTTCGTGTGATCTTCTGAGCATATGTAAACTTATTTCAAATTTCAGTCAAACGATCCTAGCATGTATCGAATAGCCGCAATTGCGTTGTCTTGCTTTAACGCCGATCAAGGCAACACCACATGGAGAAACCAAAGATCCGCAGCGAATATGCAAATCCAAGATCCACACCTAAGAGTGATATTCTCGTTTATTACCACGGAAAACGAAAATTTCGACGGAGTTCTGGTAGGTGAAGTGCAGCCTCTTGCAAAGCGTTAGCGTAACATTACTCTTTGTAATTTTAGAAGGAAGAAGGCATTTCCCTCGCAGACAGAATTGCATTTGCCTGCAAATACCTAAGCGAGAATAAACTCTCGGAATATGTGAAGAACTGCATTCAAACTGCAATCGAAAAGGGTGATCTAAACGGGCTTTTACTTACCGGCGAGTCTCTGGAAGGCATAAGCATTCTCCAAAGCTACGTCGATCGAACTGAAGATGTACAAACAGTTTCACTCATCGCCATTTGGTTCTTTCACAATGAACTCTTCTCGGACAGTCGTCTGCAATATTGGATTTCTAGGTGAGCTCCCTTGCATTGAATTGAAATCGTAAGGCTTATGGAATTTCTTTGCAGCTACCTGAATCTTCTTGATTCGTGGCGCCTTTGGGAGAAACGCGCCGAACTGGAAATCAATATACAGAACATTCGATCGACCCCAACAACTGCCCGCACTGTGTTTCTCTTGTGCAATTTTTGTGGCAAGTCAGTGTCTAATGCGTTGCAAGAGGACGCACGACTTCGTAACGTCAGCTCCAATGTGAACAAAGTGAGTTGTTAATTTATTTACTCGTTCGATTTGCATTGTATATCCGGATCTTTTGTAGCTTTCGTCGTGTCCCAGTTGTCGTAAGCCATTGCCACGTTGTTCTCTGTGTCTTTTGCATATGGGAACGACTGTTCATTTTCCGCCTAATAATTCGTTTGGCCACGAGGGCCTTGGTTGGCAGTCAAAGTCGTTTTCGAAATGGTTCTCCTGGTGCCAGACTTGTCGACATGGTGGCCATACTGAGCACATTATGCAATGGTTTAGGTAAGCTTGTTTGTTTGTGACACAAGAGAAATGTAAATATGGTAATGATACTAATTTTTTTTAGTCAAAACTCGGAGTGTCCCGTCGCTTTATGTTCCTGCAAATGCTTTGACATGGATGCCACAATTCCAAAGAGCTATCGCGATGTTTCTTAACGCTCGTTTGGTTGTTTTTTTTATGTATGTACTATAATTAAAAAAATAAATACATAAATACAAAACGTTATAATGAGAAAAGGCTTTTTACAAGTACATACTCACCCCTATCGCGAATAATATTTCCCCCGGAATGTTTCCCATTCAGCAATTTGATTTACATTGCTGACAAGGGAAACATTTCCATCGGAATTTATTCACGATACCCCTAACTATGTATATGTACTTAAACTTAAACTTTTTATACAAAATTTATGAGCTCATAGTACTGCGGAGTGCAATGAACATGCTATCACATTTACACGAGTAAGAGTATGCAATGAAAATCAAGAGCGAAGTGAGTACCTACGCCCAAAAGTCTGCAATAAGTTTGCTGGGATAAATCATTCCTCAATGCATAACTTGACATCAGGCGCTTGTTTTATTCAACATCCATCTCGTAGATCGACACAGACGGCTCGAGGTTAACAAACTTTTTCTTATTGTTGTTTTAAGAAACAATAATTGAAATAAAATATTTCATTGAGTTAGATTAGGTTAGGTTAGGGGGATTTCCTATAAGGACGCACTTAGACCATATTAATAGGTCCATTGTAATACCACATAAAAGGGGGCGGGGAAGTGAAGGGGAAAGTCGCCAGAAAAATGTATCGGCCGGACATTGCAAATAGGAACTCTATTGCTAGGTACCTGTTTTTTTTTTAGATAAAGATCTGTGTATCTTACCTCGTTAAGAGGTCTTGGTGGTGACTGAAGCAGTTAATTCAATTGGTTAAAATTAATAAAGTTACCACCTCTTGGTAGCGGTTTGTCTTTAGGGGATTGCAGAGGGTGACCGTAACAGTCTGCCGCAGCCTATTGCTATCCACAAGGAGAGAGACCGGTGCGTAGCAAAAACGGGTGAATGAATCAATCCTCTTTGCGAAAGTCTATGTGTCGGATTGTCTTCTAGAAAAATACGAAGTGTACAGTAGCAGTCTGCCCCCGTTAGTTTCCTTTGACAAACCCGTCCACAAGTGAGAGACTGGTACGAGCAGAAAAGCTTTATTGAAACAATCCACCCTACTGCTTCGTACCGAAAAAGGGGTTCCGGTTTGTCTTCGGGGAAAAAGATGTAGGGTTACCGAATTAGTCTAACCCACCCCCCCTTCCCACCTATAATTGCTTCTACATGCCGGACGGTTCAAAGTCTCAAGATGAAGCTGACTAATGTAAATTTTAGCGTTTGCGCCCTTTTTTCTTACGACGGCAGTACATTCGAGGAAGTCTTCGGAAAGCATAATTTAAACGCGACGACGCATTAATTTGACATGATGTTGATGTTTGTGATACAGCGCCACAGCGGGGTTTTCCTATTTATTGCTTGTTTTTGCCCTGTAAACAAATTCCGCCACCAATTCCCGTCGGAGCATATCGAAAGAAAATTCGTAGGTATGAAGCTGTCAAAAAAATAAAAATCGGTTGATTGACAAAATGACAAAGTTTGACAGCTCTCGCGTTTATGTCATTCAATAACACCAGCGTCGGTTCATTTCCACTTACATGTCAAAAAATCGTTTGTCAGTAGATTGACCAACTTATGAACTCGATGACAATTTTCACTGTCAATTATAGATAAAGTGACATTTTTTTGACAATTCAACTATGTATTTCCACTTGTCAATCAAATCCTTGTCAGTTATTGGCAAACGCTGTTTGTCAATTCATGCCTGACAAGCAATTTTTCGCTATTTCCGCTAGCCAATTTTTTTAATTGGCATATACAAATACGTCGATTGTCAGTTTCAAATCGACAAGTGGAAACCCAGCATTACATATTTTTCGTAACAAAGTTCCGAAAAGCTGTTCGAAAGAATACCTCGAGGCAAAAATCCTATGATTCGTTTGAAATCGGAGAATTTTCAGTTCAGACGGATACCTCGCTAGGGCAGGAAGTCTCGAAACAGTTGTTGTTGCAATTGTGTGCTTAAGATGCTACTTTATACTTTACTTTGCTAGGATATGTGTTTAATAAAACACGCCTATTATTGTATATAGTGACTTCCCATACAAATTTTGATATTTCTTATACGCAGCTATTCATTGTGCATCCTGGCGTTCGTTGTGATTTTCGTAGGACCTAAAAATCTAACTGTCTCGGCCGACACGAAGCCCATGGGAAGGCGTGTATGGCCATTCCCTTAACATGTTCTAAATAATAATCTTATTTCAACAAACTTGTCGAAGATTGAGTAAGTTCTTGAAAAGATTTAACCTCGTTTGCATTACTTGACAATACTCTTTGACTTCCCGGTTCTGTTAAGCAACGTTTTTTCTGCCTCATGCGGGAGAACATTCAGTTGGATAATTGCAACTACCTTTCAGGTAGACTCGCGACAGATTATAAATCGGGGGAGCCTTATGGGGCTCTGGCACTGGGGCTCTTTAAAAAAGAAGAGTATCTTGTGCCTAGACCTAGGTGGTATGTCAGCAAGATTTGAAGTGACGATTTCCCCGCCTAGGATAGTCTTTCTGAGGCGAAAAGAGCAGGACACTCCATGAGTACAATATGAAAAGAGCATTCGTCACTCACTCAAGACAGAGTCTACATGCGATGTAGGGTCCGGCGAGACGCCAATTCGGTGAAGATGTTGAGACCATGGCTACTAATATAATCATAATTCTCAGGGTATTTTTGTCTAGATAATGATGGAGTAGGATTTTCTGGGGAAGAATTTAGAGAAAAATTTTCTCCTGTAGTTCTGCCTAGGAGTTTTGAGCCAAACTTCATTGGATTCAGTTTGAGACAAACTTTTGATGGAAAGCGTGGGCCATCTAGTGGCTGCTTAGGTTATCATAGATTATGCTGATACTGACAGCTGTTTCCGTTTCGAAATCTTGACAGAACGCCAGTATTATACCTCGGCGGAAGGAAATGAGTTGCTTTACGCTTGATCAACGTTGGGAAATATTGAAAACTGATTTCCCAAGTGAGAGCTGTGTAGCTTAAACAGTGCGTTTTTTTTTAAAGAAGTTTTGGCCGAAATGAAGCACCCACCGCGCCTGCTGTACGCAAGTTTGTGCAAAAATTGCGTGAGACTTGTATGCTAGTGGACAACACTCATGGTCCCCGTCGTAGTAAGGTGCTCACAGACGAGAATGTGGCTGCTGTAGCCGAGATCTCAACATCGATCTCAACAGCTCAACATTTCACGCACTATAGCCTGAGGAGAATTCTGCACAAAGATCTCGGATTATTCTCTTACAAGATCCAATTGACTCAGCAATTGAAGGCGCACGACCATCCGCTTCGTTATCGCTTCACAATTTGGGCTTTAGAGCAGCTTGAATTGGACACCGATTTTGGGCGAAAAATCATCTTTTCTGACGAGGCGCATTTTAATCTCGGCGGCTACGTTAACAAAAAAAAATACTGCATCTGATGCGCATACAGTAATTGCCACAACCGATCTTTTGCGCACCAAATTCTCAAATCGTGTTATGCTGGGTTTCCACTTGTCGATTTGAAATTGACAATTGACGTATGTATTTTTATGCCAATTAAACAATTGGCAAGTGGAAATAGCGAAAAATTGCTTGTCAATGAATTGACTAACAGCGTTTGCCAATAATTGACAAAGAAACCACTGGTCAAGTGGAAATAGCTGAATTGTCAAACAAAATGTCACTTCGTCTATTATTGACAGAGAAAATTTAATTGGCATCGAGTTCATAAGTTGGTCAATCAACTGACAAACGATTTTTTGCCAATAATTGGCATAAGTGGAAATGAACTGACGTTGGTGTCGTTCAATGACATAAACGCGAGGGCTGTCAAACTTTGTCAATCAACCGACATGTGGAAACCCACCTTTAGCCGTCTTGGCGATGTCAATTGGCCGCCTCGGAGCTGCAATTTGACCCCATTCGGGCTTTTTTTATGTGGAACCGTGAAGGACTGATGTTATGTTAACAATCCGGAAACGATTCAAGCACTTATGGCCAATATCATTCACGCAAAGCGTGAGTTACAGCCCGAAACCATCAACATGGTCTTGGAAAATTGGAGTGACAGAATGCGCTACTGCGAAGCCAGCCGAGGCAGTCACTTGAACGACGTTGTGGTCCATAATTAATGGGAATGGTTGACCTTGCTAATAAAGCCGTAATACATGGAAAACAAATTTAATTATGTTCACTTTATTGCATTTTTAAAAAGAAACTTGTATTTGGCCCACCCTGTACTTCCTGACATTTTTTTTACTGACACCACAGAATGGTTCAAGTCCGATAAATGGCATTGTGGCGTCGACTTTAGCCAGTGAGTCAGCTGTTTCGTTTCCAGCAAAGCTCGTGTGGGCCGGAATCCAGTGAAGAATGAATAGGTTCTTGTTTGCAAGTTCGTAGGTGGCTATATATGCTTCCAGGACCAGCTTCGATTTTATGACAGGTCACAGGTGAGTCAAGAGGTGGTCAAAATCTTTGAGAGCTGCTTGGCTATCTGAGAAGATAATTGGAGTTTTGGTGTAGGTATTAGAACTTGTTTCAGCCTGGAATATGGACGAGTTTTTGCCAAGGCTGCTTGAATAGTTCGCCTGAGGCGATTATCCATAAATGCCAATAGGTCCAGTCCCTGACTCTATCTTAGAACCATCTGTGTACCAGACTAGGTCAAGTACGTAGTGATGGATTAGGTTCGTATTCCTCCCTTGGAGGCATAATGATAGAGGAGTTTTTATGGAAGCTATATTCCAGTAGCATCTCATCTAGGAACACACTAAATGGGCTTTTCGGCTTCAAAGCGTCAAGTACATATATACAGATGATCGCCATGATAGAAATAGGGGTCAATATTGTTCGAATGGAACAGACGATGAATACCCAACCTTGCCTCCATTTAAAGTGATAATAGGCCTAGGATGTCATTCAGTGCAGTGGTCGGGGTGGAGCTTAGACACACCGTCATTCAGTTCCCAGCTATAGGTTGGACCCGTTCCAGCTTTTTGACTGCAGTGACTTCGTTAGTCTTTGCCACCGCTTTTAGTTAATTCTAAATAAACATTCGAACATCAATTTTGTTAATAATATTTTGTCTTTTATTTTAATTTTTATAATTATAACATAATTGTATAAAGTATAACAAAACATTCTATTATCAGATACAACAACCAAATATGATATTAAGTTCGAATTGTACATCTATAATGTATGTACTATCGAATGCATTGTGTCGGCGCGCGTCAAAAATTATTTATATTATATTTATTATACGATTAATTGTAAAATTAATCAGAAATTCATTAAATTTAAATAAAAATGGCTTCTGTGACTGAAAGAACACTTTTCATTTTAAGTAGGTAGATACAAATAATAATAAATTGGTGCGTTATAAATAAATTATTTGTGTGTACATATTAAGTTTTGAACGCCAAAAACACAGTTTCATTGGTACATATTATGTTCTCTGTTAAACATAATATACATTATACATATGTCGAAAAATATTTACAATTTACACTACAGCTATACACGCAATAAAGGTATTTCTCTTTTCATTTTTTCTTTTAAATTAATTTCGACCCAAAAGTACTACGGGTTCTTGAGCTTTTAGCGGTATTTTGTTGACATTTATGAACTTACAAACGGTGATAGATCGGGGAATTTGAAGAGATTTTGCGGTCTTGACCGTTGAACACGATGTGATGGTGCATTTATTGAAGGTCCAGATGCTGGGAAGGAATTGCCACGCAAGTAGATGCCACACTGCGAGTTACAAACTTCGTCACGTAAAATGGCGTCTCGCGGCCATTGACGAATAAGTTGTCCGCAATCAGTAATTCTCAGCGATGCACATTGTGGCTAAAAAAAAAGATACATATTTTTGCATTCGTTAGTTTTTTTAGCTAAAATTTAAATTTTAACTTGAACTTACCCCATCAGCTGAGCAGACGCAACTTGTGCATGGTGACGGGAATGCCGATTCTCCTAGTTGAATTTGACGGTTACCGATCTGGCAGCCTTGGACGTTTTCACGCCATGCGCTAAGATCGATTTGTGGCATAGATTGGCAAGGAACACGTGGGTTTCTGCAAAAATATAACAACAGTTGAGTTTTCATACTGAATTGGGTTATGACATGTGTTTTGGCTTACAGGAAGTTGCTAGGCAAATCGAGGGCAGCACGCTGCATATCGCCGGGGATTTCCAGATTTTCACAAATAATCTTGGCCAATGTTGTTTTCCTAATTTCGGCTAATTGTGCTTCGGAGAATTTCACTTCGGGGTTCTCGTTTTCATACCTGAGAAAATGTATAGTAGGATTATTAAAAATTCATAAAAGGCTTATGTGGAAATTTCAAAAGACTGACGGTTGTCAAATTGACAATCCAACCAACTATAGAGCTAGAGCTTTCCGCTTATGAAGTGAAGACGCTTTGACATTAAATACATTTTCAAACTCACCAGAATCGATCGCATTTCCTCAACTGCCTGAATTGTATTCCAATAATACATGCCAATGTTGGTCCAACTAATCCACCCTGGAGTGGCCTTTCAGTCATTGAGCCCGGGAATAGATCAATATCGTCAACGGAGGCATAGATTTTCTTAAAACGATTGATCACTTCGGGTGGAATTTCACGGCTTAAATCGGACCAAGTGGTGGCACGTTTCAGATTACACAATGCACGGTAATTATTGTACGATGGTATACCATGGTCACGAGCTTTTAGATAAACATAAGAAATAGATTTTATAAATATTAACGAAATAAATTATAAAAGAAAATTAAAATTACCTCTTTGAACGTTTAGGGCAATCAAATCGATGCCAGAGAATGGAATCTTTCTATCTTCGAATAAATGATTGGTAACTTCACCGGTGATAAATTGATCAAGAGTTTCCATGGGAGTGGCGACAAGTCCTCTGCTGATTTCGTCAATAATGCCGGGCTGAAAGTATTAGATAAGTCAATTTTAGTATTTTTGTTTATTCGAAAAGGAGGTAACATTTTAGTTCAGTTCAGTTCAGTTCACACATTTTAGGAGTGAAGCGGCTCGGTGTGGCGGCTGGTTTAAAACACCCGGAGTTCAAGAAGCCATCAGAGAGAAGAAGAAGGCTTTCAAGGTGTGGATTCACTTAGGGGGCTCACCTTCTCGAAACCGGTACATTGAGGCGCGAAGAACTTGCAAATTGGCTGTAAAAGTAGCCAAAGAACAATCTTGGAAGGAGTTCAACGAAAAATAAGACCGTGATCACAGATCTGCAAGCAAGGTGGTTCTGGCAGACCATCTGCCTTCTTAGAGGAAGGAAGTGGAACATTATTGAAGGAGTCAAATCCAAAGATGGTACACTTCTTTCTAATGAGGAGGGCATCTTGCGCAGATGGAGCGAGCACTTTTCTGAATTGCTCAATCCAATCCAGGGCATTGAGGATGACACATCCATCGCCTTAAGCAGGGCGGAAAATAGTCCCACGGTAGAGGAAGTCACTTTTGCGATCAAATCGCTAAAAGCTGGCAAATTTGCTGGAGTGGATGAAATCCGGCCAGAAATGCTCAAGGCCTTAGGTGGGGAGGGAGGGATTCAAATGGCTCTCTCGCGTCTGGCCTGGGAATGCGGCGAAACTACCAGCGATTGGCAGATTGGGGTGATTGTGGCTCTTTTCAAGAACGGGGATTAAAGGGATTGCTCCGATTACAGGGGTATATCACTGACCAGTTATTCACTCTCAGAATGGTGCTTGGGAGTATGCTACACCTGTTTACGCATGCTTCGTAGATGTAGAAAATGCATATGACCGAGTCCCTCTAGGTAAACTCTGGAGTGTATTACAGGAGAATGGAGTTGATGGTTCCCTCTTGAGAGCCATTCAATCTCTTTACACAAACTGTAAAAGCTGTGTTCGGGTAAACGGCGTTAAATCAATATCTTTCACCGTGGGCGTTGGATTTCTCCAGGGGTGCGTATTGTCTCCTCTCCTTTTCATTACTTATATGGACTGGATGTTACAGCGCAGTCTTGGCGAAGAACGTTTTGAATTGGGAGATCTGAGGATAAGTCATTTGCTCTTCGCTGATGACTTGCTCATCCATGGATCCTCTCAGACTGAACTCCAACGCGCACTCGATCGGTTTGTAGCCGTTTTTGTTAAAACTGAGATGAAGGTTAACGTGAACAATCTAAAGTGATGGTCGTCTACAGAACCTGTAAGCGGAGAACTCACTTATTACTGCTAAATAAAGGCTTGCATCTGCTGCCTAGCACAATAATATGAAGCTTTGAGAAAATGCCCACGCTTGGTCCCTAACACAAGACGCCTTTCCAGAATGCTGACGAAGTTATGTCAAAAAATCGCTGTCTCAGGAAGCATCAAAATACTCTAAAAGAGCTCCTACGAAATGCTTTAAACTGTCTATAGTTAGCTGGGCAATTCGGTGGGGTTTGGATGTGAATTGTGAACCCCCACAAAACTGATCTGGTGCTCTTCACCAGGAAATATAAAATTCCGATAGTCGACCCTCGCGCTTTAAGTAAGCCTAAATTTCTCCGACAGAGCAAAATATTCGGGCCTTATAATGGATAGGAAGCATATTTGGAAACTTAACATCTAAGAAAGAGTCATGAAGGCTACAGTAGCACTTTTCTCTTGCAAAATTGGAAATAAATAACTCACTGGCTCACTTGGGTTATTGTCTGGTGGACAGTCTTGGAAAAGGCTTTAAATCGCGATTATCTAAGCAAGGGCCAGCGCATAAGCACATACGCACAACTCCCTCTGCAGCACTGGACATAATGCTTCATCTATTACCCCTAGATATATTTAGCAAGGAAATGCAGCCATTCGCCTTAAAGCTACCTCACAGTGGTAAAGGAAAGACTTTGGCCACGTCTCTATTCTGAAGAACTTCGAGATCTCAACCTAAAACACTGACTATACACCACGACCACCCCATCTCTAAATTTTGACAGACCTTTCTCGTCATCATCCTCTCCAGAGCAATCTGGAATGAGGAAACTTTTTCAGAAGATGAATCAATTCACTTCTATACTGACGTTTTCTCCGAAAGTCTTAATCATAAGCTCCCCTCCTGTCTACCAAATTATTGTAGCGTGTTCCAGGTGGAAATTATGGCGATAAAAGAGTTCTTGTCTTGGCTCAAGAAAAACGTGATATCCATTAAAGATTTTTAGTGACAGCCAAGCTTGATAGGAAAACATGCCGCAAGGCTAGGCCTTTGCGCAAACAACTATTCCTAACCTTCTTTGTTTCTGCCCAGCTCTTTCCCGTAGAGTGAAGGAAGCTTCACTTGGGAGCCTTTCATTATAACGACTTGGGTGATCTGACAAACACAGACATCAGAAGAAGAAAGTTCAAAGTAGTGAGACCTTATTATGATCCGTTTTTTGTGGTATCACAATGGACCTATGCTGGTCTATAATTCAGAAGGAGCCAGAATCTGCTGGGGGATCACTGTTAGAATAGTCAACGCAAGTAATACACCCCAATCATGGAATCCGCCGGAGGGAATTGTTCGCGGAAAAGAATATTTTGGTATCGTCGAATCCGCAAATTGAACGGTTATTATGTCATATAGGTAGGTATATACATAATATTAACACATACTATTGGTAGGGTGTGGTTTTTTTTCCAGATTTCTGTTCACTTTTCGGATTCGACGATACCAAAATATTCTTTTCCGCGAACAATTCCCTCCGGCGGATTCCATGATTGGGGTGAACATTAATGTCCAGATTTGAAAACACCGACCTAATAACAAGGAACGCTATAGAACTCAGGCTCCAGCTCCATACTTTTCTTATTTATCTGAACGGAGACGCTTGCGATAACGATGCCCAGGCTCTATTTCTGGACTGTCAATGGACAATCGTCGTGATTTTGCCACCATAGACCAACAGCATTGACAACGAATGACCATTTTCGAGTCTAAAGTTTCTTTCGACTTTTATAAACGCACCTACACCAATCAATCTTTAACTCACCTGCAACATAGCGTCCATTTTGAAGAAACCATCACGCAACAGTAGGGGTGGGTCAACGGGCTGATGGTTAACACTCAAACGTGGAATATGTGGTCGCAGCAGTGAATGTCCAATACGGAAGGCGGCAGCAGCGAATTCGTTAAACACAATTGGACTGCACGATGGATTGTAGTCCTTGTAGTAACCCTGAGGCAAGAGTTTAAGTCCGTACAAGTTAACAGCGTTCCAACTGAGAATACGTGGTAGGAATTCATTGAAAACGGTATGTTGGAACTGAGCAGCCACAATACGCTTGGTATGGTGATACAACTGGTCACCGGTCCAGTGAGGATTCACTCCACGTAGGCCCTCAACGATGCGGTTGTGTTCCCTCAAGAAGATCGTATGAATGGCAGTCAGACCTGGCTGTTCAGAGGCACGACCATCGCCAGCAATAAAGCACAGACGATTGCGGGACTTGCATTCGGGATGTGAGTTACTCTGTGGCAAAAGTTCCTTACCACGTATTGGATGAATGGTTGAGTTCAGGCGTCCAGAGAATCCACGAAGTTTATTAGCCACGCAGTTATCTTCACCGTAAATCATAGACGAGTCCAAGAAATGTGTGTTCTGGTTAATTTGATCACGTGGACCAAGTGTCAGTTGCCCGGGTAGCGATCTCATCGAAGGGAAGCACAGTCGCTCGCCACTGGTCACGTTCACTTCGGGATAGAAATAGTCACCGGGCGGTACGGGGAACGGATTACATTCGGGATGTACAGTTTGGGGCGAATCACAACGACGACAGCTGGGAATCGATTCGTGGAAACCTTTGTGAATCGGAGTCATGGTCAAATCGTGATCTACGAACTGGGCAAACTGCATGACCATGAGTGAGTAACGTGTGTGCAGATTGGAAATATCAGGATGAATGAGCGTTGAAATTGTTCTCGGGTTTGGTAGTGGTGCCCCAGTGATGGATACAATACGAGGTTTGGAAACGCCGTCATCATACTGAGCCGGGAGCAAACGGGAGAACGTTGTTAGTGATTTACCCCAGTTTGGATTACGCAAGTTATTGCAGTAGCCGGTTAAAGTACGGAACGGTGTGGTAGTGTCACATTGGATTGGAGGATCATCGCACTGCTGCTCAACGTGTTGGCGGGCCGCAACGTTTCCCGTCAGGAATGTACTGATGTCGATGGTTTGAAGAGTTTCCGTGAGGTCGTTGCGATTGAATCCGTTAAGACCGCCATCAAAGACTTGACGTTTTCTGCGTGTGATTGAGTTCAATGTGTTTAGAATTTCATTAGAAGTAAGTTCGAACATCAGAGAGCTGTTGGCGAGGAGCAGAGCAGCGCGATTCGCTTTGCTGAAGGAAGCAGCAACACCATCGGGTGATCGTGCATCAATTCCGCCCTCTAAAGGAAGAAGAAAATGGGAGTCAGTGGGTGACAGACGGTTTATGTGTACGCGGGACTTACTTGCTAGCCAAGAATCATATTCGAAACGTTTACGTGCGATCAGTTCTTCCTTTGCCCTCTCGACAGCGGCTTCCACTAATGCGGGGCTAAGGTCTTTCATGGCCTCCCTGACATGGGGCTCTACTTCAACGCCCTCCTTGTGCTCCTCTTCGTTTGGATCAGCCTGCCAGGCGCGCAAGTCCAGTTTTGGTAATTGATTGCAGGAAAGAAGCGAATTTCTGTAAAAAATTTACATTCACATTAATTATGGTTTTGATTAAAATAGATTTAGATAGTTTTCCCAGCGAGAAATATTTTATAATATTGCCAAAAGATCAGGCGACCAAAGGTGCATGGGGGAAAATATATCTTTTAGAATACGTTTCTCAAATTTTCAATAAAGCTGCCAGTTTTATCCTCTCAAATAGAGCTTTGGTGAGCTTTTTGCTCATTTGGCGCCATTTTCAAAAAAATTCTCAATGAGAGGTTCACTTTCTGACAAGGGAAACAGAGAAATAGCTGCTCCAGAGGGATAATCGGTACAATAATACTCACAAGTAGATATCCTCTCGAATAAACGCCTTTGACTGAGCCTTCTTCACTTGATTTGTCGAGCACAATAGTCCAGCCATGGTTGTCTGTCGAATTGCCTTCAACTGATCCAAGGTGAACGATGATGGTGGGATCTCGTTCTCGTACCAGAAACGATCGGTTGTTTTCAATTGAGCGAATTGCCGTGTCAATAGGCACGTGATTGTCGGCCCAAACAATGATCCCACAGCAGGGGATTCCAAAAGTGCTCCAACGAGTAAGTCAATATCTTCGGCATTTCTATTAAAAAAAAAAAACAAATTAATTGTACACTTCGTTAAATAATTGAGTTCCGCCTCGTACTTGTAAATATCTCGAAGCATGGTAACGTGCTCCTCAGGGATATTGGCAACGCTAGCCAAGTTCTCAAAAGTAATATTCGTCACGTCGTTAACAGCGAAACGCTTCTCACACAAATCCAAAGCGTTGCGGTATGAGGGAATACCATGGTCACGTCCTCGGTGAATGGCCAAGGCCAATTCACTCCATCCGCTCGATGTTACACTTGGTGGCACTAAGGACTTTTGCAGTGCAGCGATTTTCAGCAGGGATGTGGCCGACATTGATGAACTTATCTATTTAGGGAGTAGTATTTTAGTTGTGACGTAGAAGCCGCCTTTTGAAGGTCTTACCATTTCTGGTGGGTACATGGTAAGGAAGGCAGGCATACCGCTTGTGGCAAATTCATTGTAGATGCCACCGCGATTGCTGCTTGAATAGTTTGTGAAATATTTCTCTGGAGTGAGCCTGGAATTGGAATTTTTTTTTTAATAGATATGGCTTAAAGACTATTTGCAGGAAATCACTCACTTAAGGTCAACCTTTGCCGTGATCTCCTGACCAAGCACCAAAGGCAAAAACTCATTGTAGGTGATGTGTTGAATCTCGCCAATTATAATCCTCCGAGCTTCGAGGAAGAGAGTATCCTCAGGCCATGTTGGATTCAAGTTCGACAATTGTTCCGCAACGAAATTGTGCTCCTGCAACAAGGCGCGATAGAGGGCGCCAGTGGCCCCGGACGCCTGACAGTTGTGGCATTTATCAGCATTGATTCCACCCTTGACGAAGGTGCGCAGTTCTTGGAACTCCTCTGTAGTTCTGCCGTACAGTGCAGAGCCATCGATATAAGCCGACGCGGTGTTCATCTGTTGTCGCTTATCTATATATAAGGAAGGGAATGAATCAGATTCTCACAGGCAACCAGCGGTTTTATTTCAACATACGTTTGCCACAAGTGTTGGTTTCGAAACCAGGTGCGGTTCTCCTGTACTCCTTACAATCGTTGCCTTGTCCAACAAAACAGTTCTCATCGTCTTTATTTTCACAACAGTTGGCAGTTGATGGCAGTTCGGTAAATTCGATCAAGTCACCGGCCAGCAGTTGACCCCACGCAGGTAACATGGCAGTGATGTGTGGGTGTCGAACTTCGGCTTCGATATGACTTTGCAGATCCTCGATGATGGCTTCAGCATTGGGCAGAGCCTTACCTTCGCGGGTTGCGCGTGGTTTGCTGATACCTAGAAGGGTATAAATGGATAGTGGTAGACTGTCAGGAAATTGGAAAAGTATCGTGTAATTACCATCGGCATAGTCGGACTCTAATAGCCTCAAGAAAATATCACCACGAGCGCCCCAGTTGCGGTGAAGGATGTTGTTACATTCCGCGTTTGGCAAACGGAACTTGCTCGGCGGGCATACATCATATTCTTGCTTGATGGAACAGCTTGTCAAGGACGACTTTTCAGAAAGTATTGCGTTGCGGGCATTCTGCAGAAGATCCTTTGGTGTTGTTAGGGCGGTGGCATAGGTGAACCTGAAATAAGAGAAATTCAAATAATTAATGAAAGACTTTAAGAACGAAAGTAGAAAGCTTTAAGGAAGTAGTCACATATAAAAGTATTTCTCAGAAGTGGTTGAATGTCTCTCCAATAAATCGGGTAGCTAGCTCAACCTATTTCATCCGATAATGAAACCAACTTCATGTTGAAGGATATCTATGGGTTCTAGGAGTTTGCAAACGCTTACAATATTCAGGACAAGCTTACTTCAAGCAGCACAACTGAAAGCGCAAGCGGAAGGCTGTGTTTAAGTTCTGGAAAATCATCTATGATCGACGAACAGTGCTCATGGAGACCTGCATAAAAATGTACAATAGCTACTAATGCTATTATATTAAGGTTAAAGCCTCAACTACCTACAATAGTTCAACCGAGATGAGGATGTAATTCAATGGACGTACTAGGATGAATCTACAGCACAGCCTAGCGACACCAGCCCAGAAGACACTAGAGAAGACACATCAAGGGGAGCACACCTACGTATCATAACTGACTCAAAGTTTGCGGATTAAGTTGAGTTTTGTAGCTCATGGAGCCTTTATTATGGAAACAGAATCAAGCACGCCTCTCCAGTTAGCGCGATCTTTGGCTAACTGCTTTCAGTTGCGGACTCCAAGTTGGTTGAGGTCCCCTTCCATTTGCGCGCGACACCTAAGACGAGGTCTACCTCTACTAGGCTGTCCCTCCGGGTTGGAACCGAATGCTTTTTGGGCTGGATCGTTGGTGTCCATTTTCTCTACATGTCTCAGTCATTTTAGACAACTGATGCGTCGATGTCGCTGTACAGCTCGTAGAGTTCATTATTAAATCTCCTCCTATAAAGCCCGTCAATGTAAACGGGACCGAAAAGCACTCGAAGAACTTTGCGTTCGAAGCAACCAAGGAGATCTTCATCCGCCTTTGATGACGTCCATGATTCTGTACCATAAAGCAGGACTGGGATGATGAGGATCTTATATAGAGTCTCCTTGGTGTTTTTCAACAAGGCCTTACTAATCACTTGCCTTCTTAGGCCAAAGAAACAGCGGTTTGGCAAGTGTAATTTTTCGCTTGATTTCTGATGTGATCTCATTTTCATAGTTAATAGCGGAGCTGAGGTAGACGAAGTCCCTAACTACCTCAAAGTTATAGCTGTCTATCGTGACGTTCTGTCCGATTCGTCGAAGGTGTGTGTTCTTTTTGTTGACAACATGTACTTTGTTTTGCCCTTATTCACCACTAAGTCCATTTTTGCCGCCTCTGAACTGATAATTGCAAACGCACCTGTGACAGCTCGCTGTGTTCTGCCAATGATGTCGATGTCGTCAGCGTATGCAAGCAGTTGCACAGACTTTTGGAAAATTGTGAGCCTGGCGTTGGCTTGCGAGTTTTGCACAATTTTCTCAAGAATGATGTTGAAAAAGTCACATGACAGCGCAATCCTTTTCGGACATCAAAGGTCTCGGTGAGATTGTTTCCGACGTTTAAGCGGTTTAAGCGGTCTCCATCGCCATTCTGCACAGTCTAACGAGTTTGGCAGTGACTCGTCTCTATAAAAGCTGTCATATGCCGCCTTAAAGTCGATAAATAGGTGGTGGGTATCGATTTGGATTTCTTGGGTTTTCTCCAGGATCTGCAGTATTGTGAATATTTTGGGACTTACCGGGCCTAAAACTGCACTGATATGGTACAATCGTTGATAAATGGTTCACAAATTACGGCAGACAGGATCTTGTAAGCGATTAGAAGACTGATGCCTCTATAGTTGGCACAGTTTAGAGGGTCTCCTCTCTTGTGGATCGGACAAATGCTATTGAGGGGTAAACAATTATAAAGTAAAAAAAAAAATACTAGAAAATGGTTGGTCTGTAAAATTTCGCACCGAATGTCGTCGCAAACGGACTTTAAACAGACGTTCGAGGCTTTAGAAATTAATGGAACTTTAGGTTAAGAATATTTTGATGATTTTTTTTTCAAACTGTAGGCAAATAAGTTTTATTTTGCGATTTTAAATAAATAAATACACGACTTATGCTTCTTCGCATAATTTTTCTATGCGAGAATTCTATTTAGATAGAATTATGCAAATTTTGGCGCACATTTACATAATTACAACTTTTCTATGAATTATTTATTATTGAAGGTTGGCGACATAGCTGTAGGTACTGGTGGACTCTTATGCGGAAGGTCAGTTACCGGTATTTTATTCTACGCGATTTTGATTTCAAATTAACTGCTACTAGTGTGGAATTAATTGTTGAAAATTAGCCTAAGCATTTTCTGTGCGTATGGCAATACGTTACGTAGTTAATTCTATTAAAGGATTTATACACACACAACCGATTTAGTATGTAAATATTATACAGTGCTAATTTGGTGATGAATCAGGGTTTGATGTTTACGTTTTTAATCTACTACTCGTGGCAAATTTAACCATACAGTTTACAGTGACAGCGATAAGTTAATCAGCATTCATGCGTCAATTTTTGGGAATCGTCACTAATGATGGTCAATAAAAATTAATTAATTATTTGAATATGCGATCATTAGCATCTGCGAACTCGATAATTAAACTTTAAATTATATAATAAATCAATAATGGTTCACTGGTGTTTTTTCTTAAATGAGTCTATTTAGTTCTATTTAGATTATCGTAACTGGTACCACAGTATTTTTTTTTAATTTATCGTTTGAGTCGTAGTTCTCATTAGCTATAATAATACGTTGCTTACAAAAAATAGTCTGTCTACTAAAGAACACGTTTTCAAATAACAATCAGGATATCAACACTGTTGCCCTAAAATAGAATAAAGAAATTTTATGGTGTTGTTTGGTGTTGATGTTATATAACAAATACTTCTGCAGGCCATTAAAGACCGAACCGAATTCATCCCTAAATTCATTTGGACAGTGCTTCGCTATAGCTCCTTGGAATTCATAATTTTGGTCCAAAGAGAGTTTAAGCGGACTTTTGGCGGCACTTTTGATCGACAGATGGGCTATTATGAGGCTGATTAACTATTTTGCCGATAGTGGGATAGACCTTATAACCGAGATCCCTTAGTTAGGACATAGGGTACGATTGCTGCTGCTGATGCTGCCATACAAATGAATCCTGCCGTCTCGTATCGTTCCGATGGGCTAATGGGAATAAGCAGACAAGTTTCCACTAAGAGCTTATTTTCTCTCATATATAAAAATGAAAATTACAGAGGTTCCCTTTATGGTGTACACAAGAACTAAGGAAGGATATTTCGAAATTCAACACTTAAAGGGGTAAAAAGGGGCTCAAACTTTGTACAGGAAAATTTGTATTTTTCATCCGATCGACTTCAAATTCAGTTTGTGTACTCTGTATAAGTAATAAAGAAAACAAATTGCTCAGATTTTGGAAATATTGTTTGGGACCCGAGTTTTTGGCGATGAAACACGATCACGTATATTGCGCAGTATAAGAAGGAGTAAGAGTTCCCCCTTAGTCTAAATGGTGCTCATCATATCGGTGTATTTGCCAGCTAGATGGTGACTCAGTTTGGACTTTTTTTCATTTTTGAAAGTGCAATAAAGTCATTGGACATTATTCCACTCAGCTATTTAAAAGAAAGGCGAGCAGGGGGGCAGCATGCCTGCCATACATATTCTACTGTTTATGTATATGCATTGTGGATTTTATTTCCACTTCGATTTGGACTTTATTGCACTTTTAAAAATGAAATAAAGTCCAAAAATCGTTTTTGACTTTATTGCAATTTCGGGACTGCAATAAAGTCCAAAATTACGTTTTGGACCTCTTTGCATAAGACTTTATTTCATGGCACCGTTTGACAGCTTTTACCCGTCACAGGAATTTATTTTATTTTTTTATCCCCAAACAATCTAGGTATCAAATAAACAGCTATCGCTTTTTAATGGAGGAAATCGCATTTGGAATTACAAAAGTACAAATCGGACATGAAAAGCGATCCGCCGCGCATTTGGGAAGTCCCTAGAATTTGGACAGTGCTTCGCTATAGCGCCTTGAGTCTCCAGAGAGACTTAGGCGGACATTTGGCGGAACTGCTTCAACCAGCTGGGACTATTATGAGGCTGATTAAAGCCGTAACCATACAATCGTATGGTGTCTTCTGTTTTCTGTATCCTGTCTTCTGTCTGCTGTCTTCTGTGCAGATGCATAAAACTTTTTTGAAGAAATCGGTCATTGATCAGTTATTTTTTAAAACTAATAAAAAACCATAATCGAAATGAATTATCTTTCGAGTTAAGCAAAAATAAGTAAATTCTATATTGATTAAAAAATTTACGTGAGTTTCATAAGCCAAGGTGCACAGTGAAGTGGCAACGAACGAATGGTGCCTCCGATTCATTAGATCTTAATATATCGTTCTATGTTGAATTCTTGGTCATCTCGCATGTTTTTAGTTTCCAGGTAAACAAAAATACGCAGTTGTAATGCCAAAACCCAGCTCCCGCAATAATGATATGCTTCTACAAGGGATATGCCTCTAGAAATCCACGTCGTCACCACCCGCTATCCATTCGAAAGTTAAACTTGTTCGAGACAGACATCAGACTCGCAACTGAGAAATGCCACGCCACTGCCACTCCGCAGTCCGCACTGCTTCATCTACATAGGCCTTAGCGATGCTACTTCCACGAGACTGCCTGCCACACCGCTGCTATAGTGTGCGCCTTGCTTAATGTAGCAATATTTATCTATATTTATATAACAGGTCAGTCTGTTTTATTCATTTCATTCTACCACTTCCAGGTACAATAGGTTAAAATTTGGTTCAACCATCAGGTACAAACACCTCTTTCTAGAACCACTGTAGTTATAATTGCATAGACCCACTGACTCTTCACATCGAGTACATAATCTATCCACCAATAAGTTTCTTTGGCCGCCGCGCCGTAAGAAAACCAAGTTAAGAGGCCGAAATGATGTCAGAACAATCCATTGGCAGGAAATTAGCATCTACCAATTGTCCTTCAGCAAAGCGTGTTGCGCATGCTAATTGCCAGATCAGTCTAGACGGGGCTAAGTGTAGCAAATGAAAAATTCAATTTCAAATGGTTTGGTTTTCTAAAACAACAATAAAGAAGACGAGAGACCAAACAAGGCTCTCCTTTATGAAGAATATACATAAATTTACCCAATCTCCGCACATGATCTCTTTCTAACCGCAAAATTTCGAATCACAAATGACCCATGAGTTAGTTGATGATCTATCCAATCAAAGAGTATTATATCCACCAGATACTTTCAAATGGCTTATGAAATATCTAAGATAGAAGGGCAAACAACAGATCACATGTCCTACTTATCGTCAGATAAGAAACCAATTAATAATCACCGGGCGTTGTTGCTTCTTCGTCGTCGTCTTCTATTACATAAATTGCAAAACCTCTACGTGACATGCAACATCATTATGACGAGCATAATTTTGTCGTGTTCCCTTTCTATTGGGAAAAAAATAAATAAAATCAATTTTGTAATCTTTAAAATAAGAAAGCAAATAATGGGAAAAAATAAATTTGCATGTTTACCTTTGGTTGGTCTTCACACTGACTTTCTGGTCAAAGTAAAGCGAAAAAAAAAAAAACAACAACACCAGTATTAACGAAGAAGATGAAGACTTGAATATACTTTCACTGGTCCAGCTCCAGAGGCGGTGGCGGCAGTCATCTGCTTCAATATTTTCGTTGTCTTATTATCAATTCCCACATAACGTTTGCTATATTTTTTCCTCAAGTCGTTATTTATCACTTTGAGGTTGTGATTTCATTTCGCTTCTTATTTTTTTTCATTTATTAGAGAAGATATGTCGGAGTGTACATATGTAAAAAAAAATACCAGCCATTCATTTTGAAGAAGGAGAAGTTGATCGTAATCGATAAAGACGGCTTTCACTTGGCCCTCAGTATATATAAAACCAGAAATTGTTCTCCTTTCTGTGCCGAAACTTGCACTCAAATTAATGCGTGTGTGTAATCATTGATGATGCAAAGCCCTGGAATTTCTAAGACCAGCAATTATATTGCATTGACCTTCAAAATCAATAGAAAATTTTTACTGAAACAGTTCAACAGAAATAACAATGGAATTTCGCCAGCAATATTGTGGAAAAAGCTTGTGTCTGTATGTAGATACGCACTGGAGCCACGGCTCGTAAAGCTTACAATGGTGCCACTGGAGCCACGGTAATGCGGCTATAATTCTTGTTTACTGGTTTTGCTGTCACTGACAGTGATAAATTATAGCACTTAGAACAGATTGTTGTACTTTTACTATTGGTATATGCAACGATACAAAATTGAAAATGATATGCGTTATTGAGAACACGATACACAGTGCGAGAAGAAAAAGTCCAGTTCGTTGGCGGACTCTTTTGTTTTTTTTTTGTGGACTGGATTCGGCCTATGCGCTATGCATATTGAAAATAAGTGGAAAGGTGGACTTATTCACAATCGGATGATGTGACTCATATTTTATTGAAAGTGAGAGTACAGAGCTCATCATTTAACGGTCACCTTTCGAATGCAAGTATTTCGATGAAGGTCAACGGTGTTAAACGTCAATTCTTTATTATACTACTTAGAAACAGAAGGATTTCGGAGGAACTTTAACCGGCTTATCGATGGTCAATATTATTTTAGACTGAGTTCTGGTAGGAGCGGGCTTACTTTCGTGAGTTTGTCCTCTTCTAAACGGCGAAGACGACACAAATTCCGCTGACAGGCAGAATGAACCATTTAGCCTGAACGATGAAAGTCAAGACTTCCGTCCACCTGAAGTGAGGATAGCAATATCCAAACTCAAGTGCAACAAAGCTGCTGGATCGGACGATTTAACTGCCGAGATTTTTAACGCAGCGGGAGTTGACTTGGTGGAGAGCATACACCAACTCGTCTCCAAGATTTGGTCAGAGGAAAGTATGACCGATCCATAAGAAAGGAGACCCTCTAACCTGCGCCAACTATAGAGGCATCAGTCTCTTTAACATCGCTTACAAAATTCTGTCTTCCGTACTGTATGAACGCCTTAAACCATTTCTCAACGAACTGATTGGATCCTATCAGTGCGGTTTTAGGCCCGGTAAGTCCACAACCGACCAAATATTCACACTACGGCAGATCTTGGAGAAAACCCAAGAAGTCCAAATCGATACTCATCACCTATTTATCGATTTTAAAGCCGCATATGACAGCTTTTATAGAGACGAGCTATACAGAGCCATGTCAAGTTTTGGCATCCCTGCCAAACTTGTCAGATTGTGCAGAATGACGATGGAGAACGCTCGCTGCTCCGTAAAGGTCGGAAACAATCTCACCGAGACCTTTGATGTCAAAAAAGGATTAAGACAAGGTGATGCGCTGTCATGTGACTTTTTCAACATACTTCTTGAGAAAATTGTGCAAAACTCGCAAGCCAACACCAGGGGCACAATTTTCCAAAAGTCTGTGCAACTACTTGCATACGCTGACGATATCGACATCATTGGCAGAACACAGCGAGCTGTCACTGGTGCGTTTGCAATTATTGCTTCGAACGCAAAATTCTTCGAGTGATTTTCGGTCCCGTTTGCGTTGACGGGCTTTGGAGGAGGAGATTTAACAGCGAACTCGACGAGCTGTACAGCGACATCAACCTAATACGCATCAGTCGTCTAAGATGACTGAGACATGTAGAGCGAATGGACACCAACGCTCCAGCCGAAAAAGTATTCGATATCAACCCGGAGCGACAACGCAGTAGGGCAAGACTTCAAGTGGAAGGGCACCTCAGCCAACTTGGAGTGCGCAACTGGAGGCAATTAGCCAAAGATCGCGCTAACTGGAGAGGCGTACTGGTTGAGGCCCAAGACCACCGAACAGTAGCGCCATCTAAGTAAGTAAGTGAGTAAGCTAGGTATTTAAAAAATATGTCTTTTCCTGTGGACAGTGACTCATCATTTCAGGTACAGAGGTGCCGCTCCAGTCTCCAAGTGAAGCATATAATTGGGTAAACTACTCGGGAGTTCAAAAACCCGCTTTAGAAAATAGCGTAGACATTTTTCCACAGCTTCGAAAGCGTAGCAACCCCAGACTTGCCTTGTATACAGTGGGGTGAAAGAATCTATAGCGCGGAATATTTTCCCTTTTGAGGTATGCGAAATGCTAGTATGCTTAATGCAGCTTCCCCAATCTGCGCAGATCGCTCTTTTAGCTTCTGCAAGTTTAACTTTAAAATGATTGGTCATATTTCGGTTCGACGTAATTAACACTCCGAGATACTTATACTGTTAAGCTATGTTAATCTGGTTGGCTTGAAACCTCCATTTCTCACTTAGAGCGTACCTTGTAATTTGACATTTGACATTATTCCATTTAACGTGAACAAATGCAAAGGGTTAGGGGTTTTTAATCGCAAGACCATCGCATCGGCATCCGATTGGGTTAAAATTGTGGATCGAAAATAAAAATCTGACATTTCTCAATGGTAGTAAAATACCTATTTGAAGAAAATGACAAAGAAGTGGAGGATTTTGTATACCGTTCATGTTTCGGAAAATTGACTAACACTCTCATAATTATCCCCAGTTTCTCAGTGGAACCTGAACTTGAGTTTAAATTTGAAGTTCAACTCGTCCGGTTTCACAATATAATCACAATTCAACTCAGTTTAACTAAATTTAATGAATAGAATTTGGCAGTATTGTACAGTACTTAGATTTTTGACAATCGGCAGTGTGTCAACTTAAACTTAAACTTCAGAATGAACTCTGTTTATGGTTTAAACGAAACTGTGGAACTGAATTAATTGTTGAACTGAAGTTTAAGCTAAAGCTGTAGTTTAAACTTTCGCCTGGTCTTTAGTATCAACATCATGACTTATGAACCAGAAGAGACATATACTAAATGTAGCTGTGGCAATCATCTGCTGTCGGAGATAGTTGACAAAATTAGAAACCCCCTGGCGGAACATGAATAGAAGAGGTAAGATAAGATCTGCATCAACAATATGTAGAAGAGGAACTTTCAAAGAAAAAAAACCCCCACAAGTCAAAATGTGTGCACACCAATTAGAGTATATATAGCTTCTTCATCGGTCTTACCATTTAGTCATCTTGGCAATTTGGTAAAACCTCGCAAATGTTAACTTTTCTAAATTCGCCATCGTTCTCCATATAAAGACATTAAATACAATTGAATCAAGGCACGATCAAGACCAAGATGATTCAAAAGATTGATGGGAACGTTGAATACTGATGGTTAGGTATCTATATGTACAATAAGCTGCATTATTATTATTCAATCAGTATAAATGAGTGAAATTAAAACCTGTTTGTATCACGATGAAGAAAAAGAAGAAGCAGCAGCAAATACACTCCTGTCACGTGCCATCAGACAGTTTTATTGACTCTATGATGATGATGCTATCTCTTATGAGCAATTGAGTAATGTAGCGAAAATTGAAAGCATGCTTAGTCTAGCGCTTATGCATTGTTTGCAAAGTATGTGAAATAGGTACTGTCATGTTTGACTGTCATCACAAAACTTGCTGCTATACGAGTACCTATGTAAGGCTTCCGACTCATAAAGACTGTTTGAGACACATTAGTGTTCCATCATCGTAAATGAAGGAATTCATTATTATCCAATGCTTCCGTGCTATCTCTCTCATGGGTAACAGTCTTTTGGTTTTTTTTTTTTGTGTTAAATCAGCAAAGCGCTTATCACGCAACACAGCAGTCCTCCAGCCTTATGCAAACACCGCACATAAACCGACTTGCTCGGGCTACTGAAAAACAAAATGCATGAGAAAGCGCATTTTTCATATAGGTACCTCGAAAGACACACATTGACACATCAAGCTAATAGTGTGAAGTTGAAGCATTTTTGTCTCTAGGGTTTGACATCATTTGGTTTTTTATTCTGCGAATTCTTTACTCACGTCTCCGTGAGCTCATACATATGCATACATAATGATGAATGTGCTATTCTTTTTTTTTGGATGGCTTTTAGGAGCGCTGAATAGATCATGTGCGCCGATAACAAAATAAAAACGTTTGAAATCAATCATTTGGCTTGGAGTTAGAATTTGCCATATACGAGTAGGTATGCCGCCTCGATTATTGTCACTGAACTGCGATGACACTTAATCTTGGGAAATTCAGCCATGACTAAGCAGTGCCAGTTAGTACCTATAGACATTGCACCAAGGCACTGAGCCGGTGTATATTGGGAAAGAAAACTGGTATTCGGTATGTAACATAGCAGAAGATTTTAAATGAAAATATTAATGCCGAAAGCTTGTTTTTTAGTTTTATACGCTCACATTGTAAGCGTAAACAGAGTGTGGCCTTACTTCAGAGACGTAGTTCTTACAAATACGTGGGTTATTCCAATTATTTATTCTACAAATAGTGATGGCTACAGGTAAACTTGTCCCAAACGTAGTCCAAACTACGACTTTTAATTTTGAATCGTTCTCTATGAACAAATGGATTATATTAAGCACAAGCGGCAGACGGCTTATTGCCATGCTTTCTTTGGTTTTTGAATTATGTAAATAATTAATTAATTAATAAAATTAATTGGGGAACGAACACATAAAATATAGGATTCTAAAGTTTGTTTTCGGTTGTGGTCCAGTTTCAGTTTTTTTTTTGCTATTATCCCACCATAGACAGCTCACTGAGGTTTAAACTTAATGAACGTGATAGCTCAGAAAGGTGATTTATTTAAACAAAATTGAGCGCTATCTTAGGTAAGTATGCCACTTATCGAACCTGAACCCTTCTGTGGTGTCAGCGAAAAACATTTCAGGAAGTACATCAAGAGCTTGTATCAAACCGAATCCAATGAAGAGTGGCTCAAAACTAAATTCTTCCCCAGAAAATCCTACTCTTTCATTTATCTGAACAAAAATACCCTGAGAATCCTGATTAAATAAGTGGTCATGCCCTCATGAAAAAACATCTTTACCGAATTGGCGTCTCGCCGGACCCTACATGTAGCCTCTGCCTTAAGAGTGACGAATCCTCTCTTCATATACTCATGCGGTCCGGCTCTTTTTTACCTCAGAAAGAATATCTATGATTTTTTTTTTCTTGTTTTCTTTTTGTAAAAAGGAGATTCCAAATCCTGGAGCCCTCAGACGAATCCCGGTCCATTGTACTACCAAGCAGAAACCCCTTTTTTTGGTGTAGTGGTGGAGAAACTCTGATATTATTCGTTTCTCTTTATGGTCTGTGGCAGAGTATTGCTGTCCCCCGCCGGGGCTCGAACCAACGCCGCTCGGGTCACAAGCAATGACTCTAACCACTACACCATGGCCACCGCAACAAAGAATATCGTTACTTCATCAAATCTTGCTGATATACCTCCAGAGAAGATCCTTATCTTCCTGACTGTCTCCGGAGTAAAAAATGGCTCTATACGACCTCACCATGGAAGGCACAATAGGCTCCTTTTAAAGAGGCCGACGTGACAGTGGCACATTAAGGCTTTCCCAACTTATAATCTAATCAAATTTAATCTAACCTAGGTTAGGTTAGGTTGATAGACTCAGATGGCTGAATAAGAAATTTTCCCACTAGAGTATTGAATGCTTGTCAGATCTTCGCAAGAGGTGGCGCTGTTTAAAAAAAAATCTTAAAATGTATGATTTGTGCTTTTTAGGAATGTGACCACCCCCACTCTAGACAAGGAAGTACTGCGTCGACCTTCGCCCATTCAGCTTCTACAAAATCCAACCTTGTTGCATAATTGATGCCAACGACAGTGTCCAGTTATGACATATACTTCGACATAATATGCGGTCTGTGGAGGAAGATTAAACTAGATCAAGCTTTGTCCAAATAAAAATTGTAGCTTGTCCACCTAAGGTTTGTTTTTTCGATAGCATCTGCATTCTGCAGCTTTATTATAAGTTTGTGATTGGAATATCTAAGCTACCTTTATCCGGTAGAATAGGTAGTGTAATTCAGCCTTGCAATATCCTAGTATGTATGTCTCTTTGCCACTGTACCAAACAATGGTTAATTTTGAACTGCTCCGATTACAAAGTTCCATAAGAGATAAGCAAAACCATGGACCTACTATCGAGTTAGGTTAGGGTGACAGGCCGGAATAAGTGCAGCCTCAATTAGGACAGGGGAGGCCCATTGTGTCACCACTGGATTTAATGATCTCACAACTACCCGGTTGAAGCAGCAGGAGCTGAGAATGAAGGGCTGGGCACGTGCAGAGGAGGTGAAGAGCAGTCTCTTATTCCTCTTTGTCCATCCAGCTTCTTACTATCGATGTTATAGAGACTGATTTCAAGTACTTGATTACGCTCTTAAAGCTCAATGGCTGCCTATAGCGGATTTCAGGATTTCTTTCAGTCAGGATAAGACTTCATCAATCGGCATTATTTTCGCCTGGAATATACTACAGTGATCGGAAGACGAAAGGAGATATGTAAGCTTAAGTCTTTAAGAGAAGATAGCACTAAAAATCGCTTCTACATCTGTGAAGGAGTTGATTCATCATCCAAGAATGCATCCTTTTCCAGAATAATTATTTAATTGGCATTATGAGAAGTTTTTTCCAAACTGTAGTTGGGGGTATGCGTATGGTGTAGAGTCATTGTTTCTTGGAAGAGTCCTGAATTTATTCAAAACATAGGCATGACTAAAGCTACGATTACACGGCCATTTTTTTGAGTCATTTAAATGGCGCTGTGACGTCAGGAAAAAATGTCGCATTAGAGCGACATTTAAGCTACGATTCGTAATTGAAAAAATGGCGATCACACGAAATGACTATCATCGTCATTTGTGTCCCAAAATCAAATGACGGACACTGCGAGTCATTTAGAATTTTCCATTGCGATGTGTCATTGAAGAGCGATCACACGGCCATCTTTTTCCGCCATTTAAATGGCAGTTAATTCATGTCATTTGGTGCGCCATTTTCCTGGTCATTTAAATGACGCTGCCAAAAATGGCGATCACACAGAGCGACATTTAAATGACTGCTTTGTGACGGGATTTTTACGTCACAGCGCCATTTTAATGACTCGAAAAAATGGCTGTGTAATCGTAGCTTAATTGAAATTGTGAAGTAAGGCCAAAAAATACACTTTCGACTGCGAAAAATGTCAATGGGCGTCAGAGGAAACAGCATGACCTGTACAACGTAAGGAGTAGGTACTCCGAAGGGCTACATGTTGTTATTTGGATTTAGTTTAGAATAACAAGCCTGGACTCAACCTACCAAAAGAAGAAATATCTTCCTTATTAAATAATGCTTTGACGGGTTTTTAACAAAATGCATGCACATATTTATCAGTCCGAATCAGCCCCTGAGGCGCAGTGGCTCCGTGACTAGTGTGCTGAGCTACTGTGCGAGGGGTCCCCTTGAAAACACAAATTACCTCTTAAGGTTTTTTCCACTGTGCCACCTCTCGCGTCTGACAAACATCCGAGAGTATAACTGTCATGAAAAACCTTCTCAATTCAGTCGTTTGGAATTGGCATAAAATTGTAGGTCGCTTCAATTCGTCCCAAAAATAGAAACACACACAAATGAATGGTTGTGAGAAGCTAGGCCTAGGGTGCCTGTTGTGCCAACTATTTATTTATTTATTTTTTATCAGTCTCTAAACATAAAATTACATTCACCGTACAGCCCCGAAAAGTCTTCGATTTTAAACCGGCGGAATGATAAAGCAGTTGAGGAAGTTGTCGCCTGTTGTCAACTAACTTGGAGTGAGCAACAGGAGGCTGTCAGCTAAAGACCGTGCCAACTGGAGATGGTGGTTAATTGAGACCCGGGTCTGTCGTCGGACTATGTAGGACCACCTATCAGACAGATATAGAGCTGATTTTAAATGAAGCTCAAAATTTCGTAATGCTTAAACTGTTATTGGTCATTTTCGTAGACATCTGGGGCAAATCAAATTTTGTAGAACATTTTTAAATACAAAAAAAAATTTGTCGTGTATTGACGAATGTTTCAGAAAGGCCCAAAGTCTATTGCAAACTCTATGCTTGAACAACTCCTCATGAAATGTATGAGCCTTTTAAAACACAATTTCGCATTTTACTGCGATCTTGGGTATTTTTGCGGAAGCAATTAAGTCAAAAGATGATAATTATTTGACTGCGTTGAAAGAGGGAATTTCTCTCTAATACCACAATTTGGTGGCCAACCCAAGCATAAGCTGTGAGATAATAGACCGACAAGGTCCGCCTCGGACTGTAGAGTTATTTTAAAGTAAAAGGATAATTATTTGTTGGCTACTGTCATTGTACGGTTAATGGAGTTTTAAATGCTTAAAATATGCACATTTTGGCAGCTAACAGATGAGGGCCTTACGTTGAGTAGAAAATTAATAGGTATATATTTCTATTTTGGTCATTGCAAAGATTGTGATATCATTTTAAGATTTTCCTCACATTTTTATTGCCTCCATTGACGTTAAAAAAGTAGCAACTTACCCCCAGTTTCATAGTGAAAGTTTAAATTACACTTTTAGTTTAAACTTCAGTTCAACAATTAAACAGAGTTAATTCTGTAGTTTAAGTTAAATGACAATATTCTGCCGTTTAAACCTCAGATCACTTGACAAGCAGTGACATTTCAATTTGAAAGCTGCCGACTGTCAAAAACATAAATACCTGACGTTGTTTTGCGTGTACTTTGAAAAAAAGACAAGAAACGATTTTGGAAAAGTCGTATAAAATCTCAGTACTGTACACTTCTGTCAAATTCTATTCGTTAAATTTAGTTCAATTGAACTGAAGTTCCGATTACATTGTGAAACCGGACGAGTTGAACTTTAAATTTAAACTCAAGTTCAAGTTCAGCTTAACTTTGGTTTAAACTTCCACTGTGAAAATGGGGCTTAAGCAAATTTTTATCTTTAGTCAAATTTTATATCCAACGAGTTTTATGTATTATTTAAAAGGGAATGCATTGATGAAATATTTTTTACTACCCCTCTTCAAACTCAAGGACATTTCGTACACTCCATAGTCTAATGATTGTGCTAAGTGATTGTAAATTCTTAAAAAAAAAGAAAGACAAAGTCATCAAAAATTTGAGGAATTTGGCCAGTCTGTGTGTCGCGTGTTTATCCTTGAGCTCTAATAGCTATAGTGGTCAAACCTCATAACCTTTATAATCGTCAATAAATCAGCAGCTTCCCAATAATCAATTAGGTGGCGCTTCCTCCTAATAAAGCAAAATACACACCACATAAATTGACTACATATCGGCTTGATTAATTGAATCCAATAAAATAAACAAAAAATACGCTTTAAAAACTCATCGATTTCTCACGCAGATTAAAGAACCATAAGGCGGGCATTTTGTTGTTATAGTAGACTAGAAATACAAGGGCATGTGTGCCTAGCTTAAGTAGTTTTAAATTGAACACATTTATCTTCGTCGCAGAGTATGCGGTGCTGTTCCATCACCATTTTTTTTTGTTTCTCAAAAAATCATTCGAAACAAGGTCGCATTCGTATATTATATGAATTTGTTCATTTGAATTGTTTTTGCCGTCTCTTCAAAATGATGCGTACATATTTTATTGCACAACATCACACGATGTACTTCTCTATTAATGACTGACAGTAAGTGACATTAGGGGTAACTCGTTAATCTTAAGTATCTACTACATATTACTAGGAAGGAAAAATAATTCAAGAGTGTTATCTAAATATGCTTTGAAGTTAGGCACTTATTTAAATAGCTGAAGATGTACCATGAAAGTGTGTAAACCTTTGTGTCAATTGCATCAATTTGAAGGACTAGATGTCAGTTGGGAAATTCGTCTATATACTTGACCCAGAATTATAGGAAATGGTCAGTCAAACCAATAGAGGTATGGTACTATCCGACGTAATGATTTCAGTTGTCAGGGAATAAGGATTTTATAGAAGCCAAAAGCTTCTATCAATCACCAACTACTGGCCAGAGGCCTTGCCTGTAGTACTGGCTACAGGAATTCCAATGGGGTACCTAGTTAATATCGACATACGCCACTGGCGATAACGAGACATTGACTATTTGGAAAGGTCTTAACTTAATGCTGACCCGATGTCAAGTGTTTTATTTGCATAATTCATGCACATAATGGCAAGTAGGTGCAAGACTACTCACATCACATGCGCCGATGACATTGCACGCGTCACATGACCGGCTACTACACCATTTTGATTAGTTGCCTAGCCATGTTGTCGAACGCGTTGGTTAACATAATTGGCATAGCTTTGCAAAAGTGTCAGCCATTTGGTATTGTCACAATACGAGTACAAGCAGCGGCCATAATGAATAAGTTAGCGGTCAACTTGGGTTTTGAGCAAAAATTATCTTTAAATGGATATGTATATAAAAACAAAGACTCTGGATGGGGATCCTTTAGATTGTCTTAATAGTTACCATGTCGAAAGAAAGAAAGAAATTTTAACTATTTATATGTCCATTCAAGCATCTAGAGAGGGCCTTAGTTCACCCATTATTGACTCTAAATTAGTCTTGCACTCCAAACACTTAGTGGCAGGAGAAAAACCAACATTTGGTGGTTTTCCGTCATTTTTCATTCAATTTCCCGCCATGAGAAAGTTGAAAGAAATAAAAATCTGATGATCTATCCAGAAGAGGTTCGGACTACCCCTTTAAAGGACCTGAACCTATTTCAACTCTAACTTTGGCTATAAAAAGCTGTGATTACAAAAAGTGTACGTTTCTCATATTCGGAGAAAATCCCATATCTAAGACAGACCAAAGAGCTATTCAGCTCTTCAATACCAATCCTATGAAGATTTTAAATCTACGCGGGAACAAGATCAAAAATTTGGTAGGCTAGGTAACGCAGGTCAATACAGTTTGCTATATTCCTCTGTCGACTATTTCTTTAGGAAGACAAAACATCTGATCATAATGTGAATGCCCAGCTCAGTTTTAGAATCAATTTCTTTTTAAGGCAAAAACGCAATAACATATACAAATTTTAAGACAAACTCTGCTGAGTGCATCATCAGACACTCTACTATAGCTTAATTATATTTCTGACTCTTTTGGCACAGTTGAAGTGCCTTCCAGTTAGAAAAACAGAAATAGTCAAATTTTTGAAAGATGTTTTTGTGATTTCGAAATTTCTGTTCAGTTTTTTGAAAATTTGAGAAACAATAGCTTGACGAGATCAAACTGCTGACAACTCTGCAAAAACAAGCAAACATTTCAGTTATTTGAAATTTCAAACTATGCACAATTCAGTGCTGCCAGCATGCTGTCACTTCAGTTGTAGCTTGGAGGTAGTATGTATTACAAGATGTAGGTAGTAGTTTACAATATTCATTCAGTATTTAAGTAGCTCCTTCTGAGCTATTGAAATTAATGTGCCATGATGTATGACCAAATAGGAAGGTACATATATCTTGAGACTTTACGAACGGGTTCGAATGTCAGTTTGTTTTGACATTTGTGAAACAGAATTAGAATTAGATAAGCTATATAGTAAGGCTGGTTGGCTGATTGGTATGGCGGTGGCCACAGTGTAGTGGTTACAGTCATTGGTTGTGACCCAAGCGGCGTTGGTTCGAGCCCCGGAGGCGGACAGCAATACTCTGCATCGACCATCAAGAGAAACGAATAACACCAGAGTTTATCCACCACTATACACCAAAAAGGGTTTCTGCTTGGTAGTACAATGGACCAATCCCGGGTCTAAGTGCTCCAGGATTTGGAATTCCATTTTATAAAAAAAGGCTGGTTTTAGAGAGAGAGAACAAAGAGTATTCGTAAATGGTACATCACTCAATTTTTAAAATGGCGTCCCACAAGGGTCCGTGCTAGGCCCCATATTTTTCCTTATCTACACTAACTCCCTTTTCATTTAAAACTTTTATGGCAATCGTATTGCATTTGCAGATGAGATTGCTTTCACGTACACTGACCTTTCGCTTCATGAATGCGTCTCAAAAGCTTCAATTTTCAAAATATGTACTTCTGGTTTAATGCCGACAAGCTTATTGTTAGTCAAAAAAAAAAAAAAAGGAATGAACTTCAAACTATCACAAGATGTTTCAGGAAATTTTGAGTTCATTTTTCACTAAAGCCTTTGCCAGAAGTTTTGCTTAGCACTACATACAACATTTTAACAATGTTCAACTGTGTAGTTGCTTCAAAGTTAAATCAGTTGATTCCTATAAATATCTCGCTGTTTTCATTGACAACAAACTTAATTGGAATGTTCAAACTCAATAACACGTAAAATGTATTATTTAAAACCATACCGCCCGCAAAGAGTTCTTTCAACGTTCTATTACAGATTAGTTCACTCGAAACTCTAATATGGAAACGTTAGCGGGGAGGTACATACGTGAATATTTTAAGACTACTACTGATTGCCCAAAAACACATCATTCGAATTATGCGTGGTAAAAATCGTTCGGATAGTTGGCCTCTTTTAATTAACTTGCGAATATTTCCACTGAGAAATCTCAATGTCTTCAAGGTACCTACTAAAAGAGTTCTTCAAACGGAGCGGTAATGTTTCTTTTAGAAATTCTGCGGTAGGTAGTTTACGACAGGTTTACAGGTTAATAATATGGCTTTGTTTGACATCCCACGCGTGCACAAAATCCATTTTATAAATTTTTATTTAAGGACTGTACGAAAAAAATTTACCGTTAAATTTTACTACTGCGATGTCATATTTCAGTATTGCCAGACCGCGCAAACGTTTCCGGTTTTTTTTTCGTACAGTCCTTAATTCCCTCCATTATAATGTTTAATAAACTCTCCTTATCCAAACGATCCAAACTACACTTTTAGTTTAAACTTTAGTTCAACGATTAATTCGGTTTCATAGTTTCGTTTAAACCTTGAACAGAGTTCATTCTGTAGTTTAAGTTAAACTACAGTATTCTGCCGTTTAAACCTCAGATCAGGCGATTGTCAAAAAAACAAATATTTGACGTTGTTTTGTGTATTGTTTGAAAGAAAATACAAGGAACGATTTTGAAAAAGTCGTATAAAAGCTAACTACTGTGCAATACTACCAAATTCTATTCATAAAATTTCGTTAAACTGAGTTCAATTGAATTGAAGTTCGATTATATTGTGAAACCGGACGAGTTGAACTTAAAATTTAAACTCACGTTCAGGTTCAGTTGAACTATAGTTTAAACTTCCAGTGTGAAACTGGGGGTAAGCAATTGATTTTTAAATTTTCTAGAAAACGAATTTATTAATTTTTTCGTATGTAGAACTTTTCCTGTTCAACTTAGGCCTTTGGCGTCGGTTATAGCTATACGTAAAATCATCCGTAAAAACACGAAACAGAACAAAACTGAAACAATTAACCATATAGCACAGGGGATCCCTAACTGTGCGTCGCGACGCCCTGGGACGTGTCGTGGCGCCGTCCTAAGGGCGTCGCAAGTTTTATTTTTTCACTGCTGTAAAGACTACGAACAAAGTAAAAGCATTACGTTTCTCTTTACGAATACGAAGAGCAAGGTCAAAGCGAAATCGAATAGTGAAAGATTAAGCGAGTTTGGTACGGGTCGTGGACGTGGTCCATGAGAATGTACAGGGGAACCCGAGGCACTCAATTCCTCGACGTGCATTAGAAATCAGACTTGCATCGAGACTTGGACTTACGAAGCTGTACGGCCATACAAGATCCAACTAATCCAGGAGCTCAATGTTAATGAACATAGACAAAGCCTCTTGTTCACTGACTTGGCTTCGGAGCATTTGGAAGAGGTGACGAGGCGCATTTTTAGATGAATGCGGCTATGTGAACAAGTAAAATTGCCATAAATATGAGACGAAAATATTTCAACGTCGACCCGTGCTTACTGAAAAATCCTTTAGTGAATATCTGTGCATTTAGAAGGGCGCCGCAAAAATATTTCAATCTCTCTAGGGAGTCGCAGTATGAAAAAGATTGCGAATCCCTGATATAGCATATATCATAGGAATTCAGTCTAAAATGTTGGGGAAGTTCGAAGTTCTAAAGAAAACCAAGAAAAATACCATAAAAAAACTTAAATTAAATAGCTATGACTTTTTATAGGGCGCAGTGACTCAGTGGCTAGTGTGCTGGACTACTGTGCGAGGGGCCCAGGTTCGATCTCCCAAAAAACACAAATGGCATATCTTAAGGTTTTTTCCACTGCACCACCTCTCGCGAACGTCTGACAAACATTCGAGAGTATAACTGTCACATTTCAGCCGTTCGGACTCGGCATACAATTGTAGGTCCCTTCCATTCGTCCCAAAAATAATAACTCCCACAAAAAAATGGTTGTGAGAAGTTAGGCCTAGGGTCTCTACATCTACACGCCTGTTGCGCCACCTATTTATTTTTATTTATTTTTTTTTAAGGTTTAAACCAAAAGTGTAGTTTAAACTGCCATCGATTTTTAGCAGTAACTTTATAGAAATCTTTATTTTTTCGTCTTCTTAGCCATCATAATGTAGAAATTTGTTTATTCAGTCGTGGCAACTTTTAGAACAAGTCCAAAGACACTCCCTCTCTCAAAAAACAATGGTAGATAATTCCCACAAAAAAAGTTAACCAGGATATACTTTTTGTAATGCATGTATGCGGAACTCTAATCAACGTCGATGTCAAGAGCAATAATAATCATTTTCTGTACACCATATCAATACACAAATAATAACATTAAAGCCGCATTGACTTATTTTCTATTCAAATGGTAAATACATTTGCTTCAGGCCATTTTGATTGTTAACTTAGATACATTGTGCTCACTCATAGATCCCAAGGTTACCGGTTCAAAGACCCCTCTGTCAGAAATTATTTTAAATATTATTTTTCTCAAAGGAATACCTATTGTATCGCACTTCATCACTGGGTGTCAATTTTGTCTTTCACTCTCCGGTATTTCCAAGTCTTACCAAGTCGATTCCTAATCACTCTACAAATTGCTTCTTCATTGATAATGCTTACATTTTTCAAATAACCAGTATTTTTCTAAATATAGTTTAAGTTCCATGACAAATGCCACAAATGAGCTTGTAATATATTTTCCATTGCAAAAAAAAAAATGAAATAAACGAAATCGCGACACCAAAAAGAGCGATTACCTCGCACATGTACATAACATAAATATAAAGACCTGATCCGCTTACAATCTTATTAAACTTGAACTTAGCTTCACTAAAAAAAAAACGGAAAAAATGTTGAGGTCAACCATAATATGTTACGTTGGTGTTTGTGAGCTTTTCTTGTCCTTAATCGCATACAACAATTTTGAAAATCTTCCAAATTGACACATCTTATGTTTTTATGGAGTATACAATTTTCTCAGCCAACTATCTACTAATAAAAAAAATCATTTTATATTATTTGCAACTTTCTCTTGTGACACAATAAAGATGTCGCAACACTTTTGTCACGGGTTTGTTTTGCTAAGCATTAATAATTACAAAAAAAAAAAACCGAAAAAAAGTCTGCAAAGTTTCTTCAAGAAAATATTGACAATCCGTTGAGACTTTTTTTTTTATTTGCCTTTTATTTCTCAATCATCATTGCTGCTGTATGTTTCCTTGGCACGGGCCCAATTCAATCAATTAACATTTTTTTTTTCTTAGCACAACAAAGAAGTAAATGAAAGAAGAACAACGGAGACCAAAAGGTCAAGTGTCCCACTTTAGAAAAAAAAAAATTACAAAACTCTAACTCATCCGGCTGCATTTATACAGCCAGTTGTGGTATTAACATTAATCGGCTATTGTGGTTCGAGATATTCATGTTTTATCTGAAAACACATACAAAGGTAATGTACCTACCTACACAATAGATTACGTTAGATCTTCAAGACTACATATTCAACAGTCTTGTGCAAATGCAAATGCAAATGCAATAAATATATGCATCCGTATGTAGCTACGTGGTCAATTTTTAATCGGCTTTATGGTGTCTTCTCTTTCAAGTTCGTTTCTAGACAACATATTTTGTTGGTCTGGTCACCTAACGAAAGTGAAAATTATTTAAAAATTCACTTGGCGTGGGTACGGACAAATTGCTATGCCGAAAGGAAGAGTGGTCTAGTGACATTGATGACGAAATTTAAAGTACGACGACATGTGTTTGTTTTTTTTATTGTTATTATTTTTATTTGCTTTGCGTAGGTGGCGTTGGTATACATGAGCTGAGCTGTCACTTGTCAGTGAATATTTTATTTGACCGATTATAAGCAGATTACATCACACTGAAGAGGCAATGGCCATTCAGCCTTTTGACAGGTTTTAATTCATTATATTCACCGTGAAAATTAATCCACGCTATAAGAGTATTTAAAGATTAAAATTGGCAAACCTGCCTTAGAGAGCTGTTTCAAAACAAACGAATTGTAGTGCGAACTGGATATTTATTACGATGTGTATGTATCTATTCGGGCATTGATTTTGTACTTACTGACGTTTAGAGCCACATTACCCAACTTGATGCTATATAAACATTGACATTTCATTACGTAGTCGTGTCTCGAACGACGGCCGAATAGCAACACCCTATTTTTATACCCTCCACAGGAAGATATTGGGCACATTCAAGTATCTAGTTGACTTAAGTCGACTAGATTTGTCTGGACTAAGTGTAACCTGAACGCAAAAACTAACTTAATTGGTCGTGAACGTCAGATCTTGACGGGGGGAGCATCTAAAGAGTATTCCACTCCACAAATCGCCACTTTTATTATCATTTTTAGATTTTTTTTAGTTTTGTTTGTTTTGGTTAGGTATATCCACTGGCTTTGTGCTCTCTCAAGGCAAATTTGAAATGTCAAATTCTCCGCCGATGACATATAGAAATGTCAACTTAGTACTCAGCCACGAAATTCGTGACTAGATTCGTCGGCTACCCCTCCATAAACGTCAACAGAGAAAGCTGCTCACGTGACGAATCCCAGCCAATAAGAACTCAGAAACATCAAGTCAGTCAGCTGTCAGACTTACTAAACTAGATACTTGAACGTCCCCATTCACTTCGAAGTGGCTATTCGCACGTTCATTTTGACAAATTTTGTACTGACGTTTACCGATTTTAGGGACACGACTACGTAATCAACGTAACGTAATCGTATTTTCATTAAAAACTCTTTATAAATATAAAAGTTGGATCCTAAACGTACGACATAATGTCCGAAAATGATTATATACTGGAGTTTAGAGTCCTTGCCGCGAGCATAGCGAGCCACATACCCCAACTTGACGCACTATAAACTTTGACATTTCGTTACGTAGTCGTGTCCCGAACAACGTGCGAATAGCAACAGCCTTATTACGAAGTGTCTATTCGGCCATTGATTTTGTACTTACTGACGTAAAAAAGGTGGTCGGGACACGGCTACGTAAAGTAATCACATTTTCATTAAAAAATGTTTATAAAGGTAAAAGTTGGGTCCTAAATGTACCTACATCATAATGTCCGAAAATGATTATATACTGGAGTTTAGAGTCCTTGCCGCGAGCATAGCGAGCCACATACCCCAACTTGACGCACTATAAACTTTGACATTTCGTTACGTAGTCGTGTCTCAAACGACGGCCGAATAGCAACACCCTATTTTTTTTATAGAGCGCTTAGTACCTAAGTCGATTCATCGCTACATGTGGCTATGTTAACATTTATCATCTTTTGATAAAGTATTCCATATCATTGTTCACGTGCTGATCCGGCAAAAGTTTCTGAATGCAAGTGGCTTCGTAAAGCTTTCGTCAAACAGAAAGCGATATTAACGCCGCTGTGTGATTATTTTACGCGGCGTTAAGATTATGTTGACGCGACGTTCTCAATGCCGCGTTAGACAACGTCAAACAGATAGCTGTCATCAAATATCAAATCTCTCCTCTCAAAACGTCAAGCAGGTCGTATGACGAATTATTTACCAGTAGGCATGCATAAAGTCGGAGAGTTATGATCATTATAATACTGAGTCCTGACCATAACCTGGGCGCAGTGGCTCATCAGTGCTTAGTGTGCTGGACTACTGTGCGAAGGGTCCTAGGTTCGATCCCCGGAAATATACAAATGATACAATATACATCTTAAATGACATCTCTCGCGAACGTCTGACAAACATCCGAGAGTATAAACTGTCCTTAAAAAGCTCCTCAATTCATCCGTTCGGACTCGGCATAAAATTCAAGGTCCCTCCCGAAAAATAAAAACGAGTGGTCGTGAGACGCTAGGCTTAGGTGGTGTCTGCCTATTGCGCCAACTAAATTTTTTTTTAAACCTCGCCGAACAATACCTAAGGAAGATCCCAGCGTACCACTATCATATATTTATCCGAGAATATAATGGCATCTTTAAAAGTCTTAAGTCTTATTCTTTTATATAAGAACTTTCGAAAAGCTACGCATTTTCATATAAGTAAATCAAGCCCGGGAGTTATATACCAGGCACCATAGGTAGGGTACATGCCAAATGCGTCAGGCGTTTCACTGGGCAACATTGGCAACACCAAATTTAAGTTTAAAGCTCAGATCACTTGACACAGTGACATTAAAATTTTAAAGCTTCCGATTGTCAATAGAAAATCGTCTTTTTGAAAGAAACGACAAGGAACGATTTTGGGAAATTAAAACCCAAGTTCAGGTTCAGCTGAGAAACCGGGAATTGTAAAGCCAATTGAGAGCGCTATAGATCCATGATTAGGTACACGGCGACTATTTCATTCCTCAATCAAATGGAATAGCTGTGGCTGTGGTTTTTACAAGACCACACAACATGCCGTGACACACAGCGTACCACAATCAATCTATTGGAGGACACATTTGATGAGCGCATAATTTCGCGTAATTGATATATGAATTGACCTCTAAGAACACCTTTGGATTACTTGCTGTGGGGATGTATCAAGTTGCTATCTGATTGAAGATGATGGATGACTTGGGAAGTAACCAACGTTACTCGTTACTCAAAAAAGTTTTCGAAAACTGAACTTGAAGATTGCATTTTATTGGAGCTAGCCTGAAAACATATACCCGAAAATATATTGTGGCGCAAGTTTTATTTGTTTATGCTCGTACATTTTAAGGATCTATATTTCCAAAAATATAAGTTCTATTCTTTTCTAAATGATCAAGAAAATTCTTAAGTTGGGGCTAGATCACGTAAAATGAAAACGATCGAAAGACATCGACAATAGCAGTCTCGGTTTATTGGCACAGAAATGAGACAGCATTCATGTAATGTTATACCAACACAGTAGCACGGACTGGTTTTTCTTGGCACTCATTCCGTAAGTCAAAAATCGCATGACTAAATCGTTTCGATGATAGCCTTGTTTTTCCCTTCATTCTACATCCTGACTTTGAATATTTCTCTTTACAACTGATTTGTACCTACATCGTAATGTACAAAGGGTTCAAAGGGACATTCAATCAATATAAGCATATTGCGAAATATTAACCAACTTTGAAAGCAACTATCAACAAATGCTCTTCAAAATTAATGTAAATCTAGCAGGCCCTCAAGTTTCAAGAAATAAAAACATGTTGTTTGCTCCTAATTCATACTGTCGCCATCTATGAAGAAGAAGTTTCAACTTGCTCTCTTTAAATTGTTTTACCGCCAATTTATCCAATTCTTAAGTTATTTTTGGTTTTGCATTTTAAGTTAATATTAAGATAGCAATAAAAAAAAACACAGCTAAGTTCATGTAATACAATTACTTGGGAGTAATCCAGCTTAAGGCACTGTGCGATGGAAATTGTATTCATAAGGTTGCCTTTGATATAATATTTCATAGAGTTGAACTATGGCCATATTTAGTTTTAGCATCTGCGTTAAACTCGTCCGTTTGTAGAGGATGACGCTACAGAACTCTCGTTGCCCCATTAAGGTCGATAAGACCACCACCGAACCGTTCTATGTCAGAAAAGGTCTTAGAAGGAGTCTGAAGCAGAAGGTACAATGATGAACTGCACGAGCTGTACAGCGATATAGACCTAGTCAGAAATTAATCGACTAAGATGGCTAAAAGGGACATATAGAGCATATGATGGACTTCAATGTTCCTGTCCAGAGAAGAATCTTCAACTGTACTCTAGAGGAACAAGTGGACCTCAACCTCAACCAACATGACGTGCGCAACTGGAGGCAGCTGGCAATGGATCATGCTGGCTGGAGAGGAATGTTGGTTGAGGCCTAGTTTCGCCGCGGAATTAAGCGCCATCAAAATTAAAGTAAAGTTAGGTTAGGTTAGGTAAGGTTAGGTAAGGTTAGGTAAGGTATGTCTGTCCTAAAAGGGGACACACTTAGACCATCATTAATTCAATGGATCTTACTTAGTCTAAGTGAATTACTCCCTATTAATGGATAACTGTCACCTAACCTAACCTAACGTAGATCATAATTATGTGGTCCATTGTGATATCACAAGAGGGGGGAGTGGCCAGAAAGATTCTATGTCCCGGGAATTACAATGGGAATTCTATTGCTATTTGCAAATTTGGGTGTCCTACCCCGTTGAAAGGTTTTGGTGGTGAATGAGGCAGTCAAATCTTATATAAGTTTGCACCTCTTGGTTGCGGCTTAGTCTTCGGGTCAGGGTGGAGGGCGATCATAACAGTCTGCTCCCTGCCTATTGCCTCTGACAGACTATCACCATCAGACCATCACTAAGGAGGGAGACTGGTGCGTAGCAGAAGTGGTTGATTGAACCCAGTCCGCTTTGCTGCTTGACCAAAAGTCAATGGATTGTCTGTTGGTAAAAAAGCATGGGGGATAACCGCAGCAGTCTGCCTCCCGTTTATTTTATTTTGACAATCAGTTCACAGGACAAGACTGATGCTGAGTAGGATAGGTGAAAAAGATCAAGGGTGACAGAAACAGTATAACCCCCGCGCCGCTGGTAGTTTCTGATGGTTCATTTTCAAGATGTGTGGCTGGTACAGAACGAAGACGAATCCGCTCTACAACTTGACGTCGAAAGAGGGTGACAATATGTCTTCGGGAAAAGACGGGGGTAGCCGAATTGAATTTTTAGCGAAATTTATAATTAACAATTAACTAACAGTTTACCCCCGCCTATTTCCTTTGACCGTTAATATGGTAGGAGACAGAGAATGGTGTCGAGCAGAAACGGGTGGGCTAAGCAATCTACCCTACCGCTTGACACCGAAGAGGGTGACGATTGATGTCTGATCAAATAGATAATTTGTGTATTGATGTTTCAGTGAACGTGAAGTGTAACGAACTTGCTGATGGAGCAGATATAGGTTCCTGACATGTTGTTAAGGTCTTCAAAGATATAAACCCCTAAGGTAGACCTTAGGTTTCCTTTTCCACCTCGTCCATACAGCTCCTAACATTACTATACACATAAAAAGGAAATTGTGTTTTAATTTAAAAAAATTCCCTTAAAATATAACTTAGTTATACAATGGAATAACAACAATTTCAAATTGCATGTTTGGTCATAACAAAATTCCAGCTTATTGCACTTTTCCTAATAAATGCACCCAAACGAATTCACTAGACCATAATGAACAAAACTGTAAGGAAGGAAGTGTGCGAACATTCGCACTCAATTTGTTATTGATATCAAAAATTTCACAACTCCATACTGTCCAAATGAACACCCCAAAAAGTTAATTATAAATTTCGCTAAAAATCCAACACAAAAAAAAAATTAATGATTTATAACTTTTCATCTCATCATCATGGAAAGCATTTTTTTTTTGCAAAATCTGCCATTGAAACTTTCAAAAAATCAAATCACATGATCAAAATCACTTTCGATTTCGATTTTTTAACCATTTTCATTTTTATTAGCATGAGGAAACCATAATTGTTAAATAACACTATACACCGTTCGTTCCGAGAAGAAGAAGAGAAACATATAACATCGTGCCACCGATATTAGTGTGTCGTCGGCTAATGATGATGATGACGACGACGACGACGACGATGATGATGAAACTCAACGTGTATCACATATTTTTAAGGTAGGTACACACACTTACCTTACATACATATTTATGGGCACGAATTCCTTAACAGAAAGTGAAAAAGCAGCAAAACGAAGACAACAATAAAAAAAAAAAAAACGTAAACAAATGAATGTGGGCCAAAGTAGTTTAGAATATTTTAATGCTTCTTTGTGGGTGAATTACCCACCTATAGCATAGGCTAGGAGTTGTATTCTCTTTTCTGCATCTACATTCTACACCAGAGTGGGAGGCAGTTGCATTTTTGACTTTGACATACTGCAATGGAAAAGATGTGCGGCGCGCCATTTTCAAGAAAATAAACGAAGTTCGTGATGCAAAGACTGGACAAAAAAAAATAATGTCAGATTAATGATGGATAGACTTATGGCTGACAGTGAATCCGAAACAAGAACGACGATACGTTGCGTTGTGGCGTGAATTAAGTTTCGAAAATATCGATACGTTATACCAGATCTGAATTTTCGTGATTTTCTGGTTTCTTAATGACTTTCGTTTATCCATATCTGCTTTTGTGCATTTGGTGAAGGATTTCGTCGGTTTCGACATAACAAAAAGAAATGAAATTTGAATATACGATTGATATTCGATGGTGGACCTGTTTGAGTGTGTGTACATAAAACCGAAAGGGCTGAGCAGCCTTATGACCTTTTCTTGCTTTCACTAAACTGGTACGAGTATATATGGGTGTTTTTTAAAGACCAGAAAACGGACCGGATTTAAAATTTATGCTTGTGTTATATAACAGTTGATAAGAGTGGATATCAGAGCAACATTATTGTTGTTTTATTTTGTCTGAGCTGGGGGTGTCTTGTGACACAGCATTATTGGTCAAAATAGTTTTAACCAGAGGACTGTGGCTTAAAAAGGTTGTAACTGGTAATAGTAGGTGTCTGGGAAGTGGTATCATTGGTAAAGACTGGTTGCCCATCCATTAAGGGGTGAAATTTTCTTCAGACAGTAAGACTAAATAAAATAGTCTCGCATATTGCCAAGTCTGGAAAGTGACAGTTTGCGAGAGTCTATAGGTTGGATTACAAGTAACGTTCTACAAAAATATCACCATCATCATACAGTGAGCGTCAAAAGTAAATGCGATTTCCATTTGTCTTTGGAAATCATTTTTTTAATATCTGTAAAGTATTTTTGCTGTCAAAATAAGATATGTTTTGTGATTGTTATTTTGTTATTAAACTTTTTACAGATTCATGGCTTTTTATACCTTTTGCCAGACCCTAAAGAAAACTCGAAAGAGCATCGGTGTTCCCTCACTTTTGACTCACTGTATATCCCCGACGTAGCTTTCAATGCATTACTGGGGCGTGAGTTACTTATTGCCTAGCACCTACCGTTCCGGGGCTCCAATTTGAGATTGTTTGTTAACATCAAACTCACACTGTTAACATCAAACTCACGCTGTTTTAGATACAGCGGCAAAATATGGACAGTTGTGAATGGTATATGAGCTAGCATATTACACCCGCAACTCTGTAGGATGGTAGTTAGAAAATTATGACTATCATGATATATTTGACAGCTTCTAAGCCACCAGAACTCCTTGCACATGGTCTACAAAGTGACAACCCTACTAAGAAAGTAAACGATGATGCATGTTATGGCCTCAGGAAAGGTAAACCTAAATGCCGCTCCATTTTATGAATGCGCAAACGTCTTTGGGCGGAAAATATGAAACAAGCTTTAAACATTGCAAGTTTCTTCTGGAATGGACTAAGTCGTCTGAACAAAGCATTGTGTCACGCCCACTTCGGACGAAGACAGTCCTGAAAAGGTCAACTGTAGTTTTATCACGTTCAGTGTCATTGCGTTTGGTGGGCATTATCTTGGAGACAGAAGTTTATAAAGCTAGAGAAACCTTTGAGTGTGCAACTTTAGATAAAAATAACAACATTTGAGAGCAGAATCAGGTGCAAGCAAGACTTTAGCTGAGATATAGATATTTCTCTAAAATTGTACAAACGAGGCATCACAAGTGTGAGCCATCAAACAACCAATGCAAAGGAGATGAGTGGTTCAATGTATAGAAGATCTAAAGGACTTTTTTGTGATGAGGCCCATATTTTGGTGTTTCACTTGAAAGACAGACTAAGAAGTTTTTGACTCAATCAAACGAATTTGATTTATTTCTAGTTTCCTCCTTCATGTGAAAATCATGGCGTCTGTCTGGAGAGGATTGACTGAAAGCATATTTTTGATGCACCATTAAAAGCTTGAACTATCATCTGCATAGAATTGCGCACAAACACAGTCCGATTGATTATGGTATAAACAGAGAGTAACCTACAACGCACCATGCAAGATTTGACATGCGGGCCCGTTATGACACATTTACAGTATTTCACATCGGGGTGTAGAATCTTGTTTTAGAGCATAGAATTACTCCAAAGGACAAGAGGTTCATTAGTGCTGCATGCTCTCCAGTAGACCTGTCTATACTGTCAAACGACATATGCTGACAACATAGTCTCGAATATACCATGGATCATTCTTTAGGTTAAGCAAGTTGCAGCTTATAGAGTGACTTTGAAGGGCAAGCTAATGCAAGCGTACAGCTCAATCAAGGTTTCTAGGCTATTCAGAAGGAAGTGACACTGATAAACCGAAAATCATTGGATAACCTAACCATACTTTCTCAAATTCGTCTATAAGTAGACAGAGACTGATATTGTCTCTGTCGATCATTTTCATTTTACGTGGCACCAGTTCTAAAGTGCGCCTTCCAAGACCAGTAAAATTTTCCGATAAAAAGTCCTACAGATAAAATAGCTTACGATGGTCGTCAATAATCCGAAAAAGTTATCGTCCTGACGATCATCGTCAAACGGTTGAAAACGATCGATATCGTTTCAATAAAGCTCCCTCTCTATTATATCTATGGCAATAGACAGAGACTGATATTGTCAAAACGATATTTTTCGATAGTTTTTATTTTACATACCTACGTGGTCTGTTTCCAGGTTTCAAGATCCGCCTACCAACCTACTTTTTTCACTCATAAACACTGGGCGCAGTAGCGCAGTGGTTAGTGTGTTGGACTACTGTGCGAGGGATCCCAGGTTCGATCCCCGGAAAAACCCAAATTACATCTTAAAGTTTTTTCTACTGCGCCACCTCTCGCGATCGTCTGACAAACATCCGAGAGTATGATTGTCATGAAAAAGCTTCTCAATTGAGCCGTTCGGACTCGGCATAAAATTGTAGGTCCCTTCCATTCGTCCCAAAAATAGAAACTCACACAAAACGAATGGTTGCGAGAAGCTAGGCCCTGGGTGTCACCCGCCTGTTGCGCCACCTATTTATTTATTTTTTTATTTTAAACTCGACCTTTTCACAAAAGTATATATAGGAAGCTCTTTTTGACTTCTAAATTAGCATCTTAAGGCTCTAGGCCATGAGCCCGAAGTAATTGTTCGGCCTGAGAGTTAACCACGAGATAAGGAGGCTCTTTTTGGCTTCCAAATTAGCACCTAAGTCTCTAGACCAAGAAGTAATTGTTCGGCCTGAGCGTTAACTACAAGATAAGGAAGCTCTTTTTGACTTCCTTAGAACCTTAAGGCTCATATGTTATAATCTGAGGAGGTTTCTATTTCCAAGTGTACCTTGAGAGATCCAACAAGCTTTCTGCGGTCTATACATATAGACCAGGAATCGACCAAAGTGTCCTGGTGTTTCATGGGCGATAAAAGTACGTCAGCTCAAATCGTCTGGTAATAGTCTTCTTTAAGTCTTAAATAATGATCGTCATCCTCTGTTTTTTTCTGAGTTTAGTAGAGAGTTCGACAGATCTGCCGATCTATTTCTTAAAACGTTTCCATTCAGTCACAGAATTAGTTATTATGCCTTGCAAAAGTAAGCACGTCAAATTCGATATGAAACTCTGTGCTTTGGCAACAACAGGATTCTTTTGGCCGTACTTTCCAGTTTTGTGATCGACCTACGATATCTGTCGTCAGGCCGATAACTTCACATGGTCTTAACAAATCGAAATCTTTTGTATACCCAAGTCTCTCGGAATCCAGCATGCGAAGCGGAGCCCTAAAGTTTCACTGGTTGGAAGTCTTCAAGACAAGCGGTCTTTAGAAAACATGTACACCTTGACACCTCCTTTAGATCAATTGTAGTGCCTGCCAATAGGGACACATTATCTTGCGCGTTAAATGAATGCATTAGATGAAAAAGATCGTAGGATGGTGATTAGATAGATAGTAACAGTTCCTGTCCTCTGGCAACATTATATAAGTTTTTTTTTCTTTTTTAGCTCAGAGCAGAGCCTGAACTGTCCAAAAAAGTTTGTATTTTTTTTGGCTCAGACACATCAGAGCTCAGAATATGGGTTCCTTTTTTTCGTTCAGAGAATGATGAGGGCGCGCTCTATGTGCTCAGAATAAATGGATTGAGCTAGGCTGAGTAGAAATCTGGGGCCAGATCATTTTCAATTAAGACCTTGAGGACCAACAACATTTGCTGCCTACTTAAAAATGAATCTTCTCCTGATTCCCACCCCTGATAACGCACTTACATTTGACAGATAAAAAATAGGATAAACAAAATATGTAGTTGAAATGGCGGAAGAGCCTTGTTGTACTGGTACAAAATGTAAACCAAATAAATAAATAACGATATGACAGCTATGTGCTCAAGTGTGTTTCATAAACAAATCAAAACGATCTGAGCACGCTCAAAATGCTCGAGCTCAATTCTGAATTAAAAAAAAAACGCCTAAAAGTATTTATTGAGATAAGAGGTAAGGGCGGGATAATTTGTAATATACGGAACTCGTGTTGGTAATCTCAGTAAAAATTTGAACACAATTATTCTCCTTATTCACAGTGGCGAAGCCAATCAGAATTTTCTATACTGAATTTGCCCCCAAAGACAATTTTAGTATGAAGCTACTCATCGTCACTAACTTGTAGACAAATTGAACAGTCACGACTTTTAGTTTCTTATCATAGACTCCAGGTGCTTACACTGTAAACGTTAATCTTTAAGCACAGCCCATCTATATAATAGGGTAGAGCGAGAGGTATCAGGTTAAACCTTTCCGTAAAAATCGAAACACCTTAAAAGTTTTTCTTCCACTGTGACATTTCTCTCGTGTTTGACGAAACATCCGAAAATTGACCTGAAAAATGCTTATAAATTAGCCATTCGGATTCATGGCATACAAATTGTGGACCATTACATTGGTACCTATTGTGTGAATCTAGATTTAGGGACTTTTAAAGACCTATGGAACGCCAACTGTTATTATTTTTTTCCTATTAGTAAAATAACTCAAAAAGTAAAAAAAAATTTTCGAAACCATGAACATAAAAGGTGTAAACGAATTTCAACTGGATCTACTGGAATGTGTATGTACCTATCTATTTGTTGTGGGTAACAATGTTAGTACGTTGCTCAAGCTAAATTTTAGCTCCCATACAAAATTCTTTCTAAAATTTAGCTAAGTTAAATGCGAATCCATTTAGCTTCAGCTAAAAATTCAAATTGTAATTTCAGACTGTATCTACTGTACTTCATATATCTGTCAAAATTTAGCGCGCCCATTAATGGCTCGGGACATTTTCTCAAGCTAAATTTTGACAGGTCTGTTGGTTTTTCTTTTCCTGTTGTGTTTTTGTGTTGCGGAAAAGTAAATACGGATGAGGTTTTCCAATGACAATACCTCGATGAGGAATCCTTTGAAAGTGAAAAATTTTAGATCAAAGAATAGCAAACAAGGAAAAAATGCGCAATGAAAATATGACACTTTTTCCCGTCGATACATTTTTGAAGGAAGTTATTTTCAACGGACAAGTGTTTTCTGTGACACTTGTATTCACAACGCACTCTATGTCAAATTTTAGCTGTGGACTTAGCTAATGTTTGGAGAACAAAATTGAAGAGCAGCTAAAATTTAGTTTCGCAGCGTACTTATCTTATGAACGAAGATTTGTCAGTTGCATTTAAAGTCAAACTGACTTTTTCCTCAGCAAATTGAATTCCTGTCAAATGTACCCAGTTCGGTGTAAAAATTAATTTCAAAAATTAAGTATAAATTAATTCTAAAAATGAGTAAAAATTAAAAATACACGTTAAATCTCATGGGATTAAAACTGATTGTTGTTGCATAAAATATGTATACACAACTTGATGGAATTTTATAAATTTTATATAATTTCATTTGCACATATAAAATTGTAAAAATCTATCACAAAATTGCGTACCACTTCTGCAGGACTTCTTCGTCATGTTTAAGGGAATTTCAAACAGAATTCTTTACTCACCACAGTAGTAGGAACAACATTGTCGAACGCAGTCTCGTCATGGTTATCTGGTTGGGAAATTCTTCTCCCTGTTAACTGAGGTATAATTTGACACGATCCGGGATAATGCACCGAATTGTTGTGTGGTTGTTTTTTTTTTTTTTCACTTTCAATCGAACCGATTTATCGCCACAAAACTATCTTCGTTATAACAAAAGCAAAAAAAAATAAAAATAAAACAGTTTTGCGATTATTTTTGAAAACACTTTGCCCGCATCCGAGTCAATTTTAGATTATAGATAGAAAAAATAAACACCAGTGGGTATTAGAAATATTTAATGTCAGAGCCAACTTTTGGGGTCATGAAACTAGCGAGGCTTTCTAGCCGATGTCTGTAGTGTATCTGGTCTGTCTCAGTCGTCTCGTTTGGAGCTTCGGAACCCGCTAGAGTCGAGTCTCTGCGAGTTTGTGTAGTTTCCCGGCGCAAAACCTACCGATTATAATACAGTGCACACCATCAAGCAAGAGCCAACACACGATCGGTTCGGGATTAAAGCTAGCGACTAACTGAATGTCTCAGTCTCCGCCGATACGAACTGGTAAATTTATGACCAAATAGTGAGGGATTTTTAAAGCTTCAGCAGGTATTTTTGTGCGCACAGCATAGGTATGTGTGTTGGCGAATTTGTTATGTTTTGTGTAGGCCTTGCGCGCTCTACTAACACTTGGATGGAGGCATGGAGCCAGTAGCCACACTAAGCTTTGGATGCAAGTGATCGGTGGTCTTGGTGGTGGTGGTGGTGGTGTGGCTTTTCCTTTTTTCTTTTCTTTCAATCGAAAACGAAAAGAATAAAAGCAACACAATAAAATATTATATTTGCTGTTTGCTGTACTGTGCGGAGAAAGTTATCGTTTATTTTTGTTTTTCACCAATTTTGGCCTATGGCTGTGTGTGCGAGAGACTGAACCGCGAAGCACACCAGAACATAGTGATATAAGCTTGGTCAGGTCTAAGGTAGTTGATGAAGTTGTTCAGGCTTTTATTATGGACTCGTTCGTGTGTATGGTGTAAGAGCAATAGGTGTGAATTAGAAGAGTGTCCGGTATGACTGGTGGTGGTCATTGAGTCTAAGACATGTGAAAGGAGTCACGCGGAAAGCATTAATTGGGTGACGTGGGCTGGTGTACACTGTATACCAAGTCGCGCGCCCAGTCTCAAATAAGATGCACAAACAGCTCGCAGCTCTTTGAGTGCGCGACAGGTTTGCGCTGTTGGTTTCGGTGTCACCATCCCAATCACCATCAGCAGATGTTTCGTTTCTTGAAATTGGGTATATAGGTTTATCCTTATTTTCACAGTTGTTGTTTATGCTATTAATACTGTGACCTCGCGCTGTCATATGATTTGATGGCAGCACACCATTAGATGTTAATTTATTTTCGATTTGTTTTGTTTAATCAATTAAAAGCCGTTAAAAGCAGCAGCAGCAGCATCCCTATTGGCTTTCATGAATGTACCTTTGGATTTGCATATGCTTGCGCTCTCTGCTGACAACCCGGATGTGGTAGTTTGAGTGTGTTCGAATCGTCTTCACGATATGTTCTTGGTGTCGGCCGATCACATGCAAGTTTGTAGTAGCTCAACTCTTCTTTTGTTTTGTCTTTCTTATGTAAGAACTATACTTGTGTATAAACATTGGCTAGGTACCTGTTGATACGTGAATATTTCAGGCAGCTCGATAGCATATGTTTACAAAATTTACCAAAAATATTTATTGTTTGTTTGTGTTGTTTCACATACAAGTTCTTGTCGAACATTCGCTGCAGTATGCGTGCTAGGGAAGGGAATTGATCCGGTATCGTGGGTGGGAGAGAACGTTAAACTCGTGATCTGGCGCGTCTCGGATTATATTCAAAATAGCAATGTGTTTGGTAAATTTTAGCATATTATTCGTCAGTTGTTTTTAATGGATTCCCCAGAGCAGCAAAGCACTTTAAGGTATCCGGGTACATTATAATTCGATAGGTAAACAAATCCTTGATTAGAGTGTTTATGAACAATATATTTAAAATTTTTAAATTATATTAGCAGCTTCTTCGTCATGCCAAGTGTGGTAAATGTTGGAACTTATGACTATTTATGAGGTCGACTGAAAACAATTGGAAAACGAAAAACCATGTTCAATTATATACGTCTCCCGCAACTCTGTGGGTGTATAAACGACTGCGGTAAACATAGTATATGCGCGCGAAAGGGTTTGTTTGTGGAATTAATTTACAAGTCGGATGCTGATTATTGTGTAGAGATAATGCGTTCATTAGAATAATTGTGAAGAAGATCGGCTCTATTGACTTTAGTCTCTGTCTGGGTGAGTGGCCTTTGAATGGCTGGTTTTTCTTTATAGATGTTTGTGCATGATTGTAGCATTATCTTGGTAAATTAGGAAACTTGCACGTACCTACATTAGATAAAAAAAAATCCAGTTGAGTGCTAGCTATGTGCTATCGGAGGGCGTAATTGTATTGACCCCTCATATAACCAGAAAAAAAAAATAAACATCAAAACATACAAACGGTGGGCAACCTTGACCATCGACTTGGGTGAGTGTTGCTGGGTGGCAAAATATAGCTGTACTTGATTTCATTTATCATTGGGTAATGTACTTTTTGGCTTATTTGTTTGACGTTAATTAATTTTTCGTCACTACAAGGCTAAAGAAGGAGAGAATGGTAGGAAATTGTACTAGAAAAGCGGATAAATTGTTTACTTATTTAAACTGAATGTCGGGCAGTAACTGTCTATCCCAGTCATTGCCTGTCTATTTTTAAATGTTCTAAAGAAGGTATAGTGTTTGTGAAAACGGAAAATGCAAGTAAGTACCAATACGGAGGTTGCCCCAAAGGTGGTGTTTTGTCTCCCCTTTTATGGTGTATGGTAATAGACTCTCTGCTTACGGTTCTCAATCTTCTTGGAACCTACACACAAGCCTACGCGGACGATGTCGCCGTTCTGTCTGTCGGTTCAAACCTAAGGACTGTCTGCTCTCTGGCACAGATATCCTTGATTCGATGATTGGTGCACAAGAAAGGGGCTTTCAGTGAATCCTCTTAAAACTAGGGTTGTTCTCTTTACGAGAAGGAGGAATGTCACTGGTCTGACTCAACTTGTGATAAAAGGTGTCAGTATCCCGATCCCGATATCCAATGAAGTCAAATATCTGGGAGTAATCCTCGATAGAAAACTTCTTTGGTCCAAGCATGTTGAATCGAAAACTGCGCTGTCGACTTTTTGGCAGTACAAAAGCGCTTTTGCTTTTGGCAAGACATGGGGCTTATCTACTAAAAGGGTCCTTTGGATCAATATGTCAATGGTAAGACCACGTCTCTCATATGCATCGGTTGTGTGGTGCAACAGGCTTTCGCGGAAACGTGTTACTGCCTCTTTCGCCAAACTCCAAAGACCGGTTTGTCTTGGCTGGCACGGGGGTCTTCCCTAGCACTCCGGGCTCTGCTCTAGATGCTATGATGAATCTCCCCCGTTGATACTTTTATCATGGGGTGTACGCTGAAAACCGTCTCTCGGTTAAAGAGAGGTGGCTTTTGGTACCACGCGCATTGGAATTTTGAAGAACTTTGGCGAGAATTATCCTTTGAACCCTGTCTTATGGATATGCCGCCTGACGCAATGACACCAGAAATCCTACTGCGACAAAACTACCACGTCAACTTTCCTCAGGCAACGGAATGGCTTCGGCGAGACTCTGAGCCAGGGAAAGCATGCCATCGTGTATTCACGGATGGCTCTAAAACCGGACAGGGGTCTGGTCCTAGAGTCTTGGAAAGCGAGAACATTAAACTACACTATTTTTAGGTAACCATGCCGCATGCGTCTGTCTTCCAAGCGGAGATTTTCGTTATCCTTATAGCTATGCGCTATATTGTGACAAACAGGTGGATGGCTAAGAGCATATGCGCTGCAGTGACAGCCAAGCTGCACTAAAAGCGCTGCTTAACCCTCTTACCTCGTCCAAGTTAGTGCTCGAACTCAAGAACTTCTCTGAACTTGGTCGGTAGGCTAACCTAGTGAAACTTATTTGGGTCCCAGGTCACACTGATGGTATCCAGGGAAATTAGATCGCTGATGAAGTTGCCAGGCGGGGTTTAGAAGAAGCTCTCCCAGGACCTGAAGCTGCGTTGAGTCTGTGTGCATCTGTGGTTAAGTCATCCATTGATACTTGGGTTTCTCGTCAACACGAGTTTCGGTGGCGTAACTGTGCTGGGTGCAGACAGACCAAACGACTGCGTCCGGACGTCTGCAAAAGATCGGCGTCTTTCCTTCTGTCTCTCAGTAGAATCGACTGCAGACTGCTTGTGGGCGTTCTTTCGGGCCACCAAGCTTTTGCCAAACACTTAAATGTATTGGGCTTGAGCCACACCACCATCTGTCCTACTTGTGGAGAGGACGACGATATAGTGGAGCATTTCCTCTGTGGTTGTCCTGCCTTTGCTTGCATCAGGTGGCGGATCTTTAGGGCTGACGTGATGATTGCCTAACATCTAAGCTCTTCATCACTGAAGCTCCTTCTCATTTTTCTTCGAAATACAGAAAACTAAGTACACTAAAGTAAGATGTCTCTTGTCTGTTTGGCAATACAATGGACCAGTAGTTGTGTCCGAGTGCCCCAGCGAATACTAGCAACCTCCGACAAAAGAAAGAAAGAAAACCAACATTTCCATAGGTGAATGCACCTACAAGATGCAGTTGCTTCAGGCCTATATTAAGGTCCTTTTAGAAGAAATATTTGCTGTTTATTTGCCACCAGGAATTGTTATGGGCTTTCCCTTACATCGACATTGTCGCATTTTTGTTATTCACTTTTATCACATTTAAAAACCCGACAAGGGACAGTTTACAAATTTTACCACCTACAAATTCGATGATGTTAACTTTTTGCTGTTTTACTATTAAAATATAAACAAATAAAGCAACCCCACCGCTTATCAACATTTTGCAAAGTCAAACAAATCGTATGGTAATACTAATGGGAAACAAACTCCAGTTCGTAACTCAACTCTTTTGTTTTCAGTTTCCAATTTCAGCGAAAAAAAATTTAAATTTTACATCCTCTCTTTTTATTCGGCTACAATACATATTAACAAAAATTCAGATCAATGTGGAAATTAGTCTTTGGGTATTGCAAATTATTTTACTGTCCGATTTGTGAAAGTAATTGGCTTCAGGGAAAATGGTAAAAATTTTCTATTACTCTAATGAATCTCGAAAAGTGTGAATCACTGTTATATATAGGCTGTCGGTTTTACAATTTTGTACTTTCTTTTATTTCATCATATTTGCATTAAACTTAGTTAAAAAATTTTACAATTTTTCTATGTAGATAGTTTAAATACATATCTAACCCGATTAAATGGTGATACGAAGTTTTTTTTTCCGAGGCAGGGTGGAAATGTTCTTAAAGACTCTATGAAGACATAGTGCTCATAGTAGTGTGAGATTTTTACCCACTAAAACCACCTCGCATAAATTTGTTCCGTCCTGTAACTAAGTATCACGAAGTTATATACGTTTGGTAGGCAACATTCTGGCGATAGTTCCTGCTCGTTGAGCAATTTTAATGCGGTTGATAATAATTATTATCGGGCTGCTAAAGGCTCCGTCAAACAGAGCGCGTTTTTTTGTTAAGAGCGATCCTCAATGATTCTGTTCAATAATTTATTTGTTTCTTCGGTAGTAGTACCAACTGCTAGTACAGCAGTGTCATCGGCAAAAGTGGCTACGGTGGAACACCTACCCCTAATTCCTTAAATTTTGAATATTTGTCTATTCTATTCCAGAATTTTCCACAATCGTTCGTGGAGAACTTGTCTTAATTTAGACTTAAGGCCTTCATGCCACTGCCACACCTTATCAAATGCTTGCGAAACGTCCAAGAACACGGTAGAGCAAATTTTAATTTCTTCTAGAGCTCTCTCTATTAGGTTAGGTTAGGTTAAAATGGGGTATGACGTATGAGAGGGTTCTCATACGCCACTAGGCGCCATAAGGGCCCATCGCGATCCCTAGGGGGAACCAATTGCAGTGACCTACAATGGAAAAACACCTAAATACTTGCCCTTGAGAAAGCCCTAATTTACCTGCAAAAACCAAGTAGCCCCTTATAGTTGGTATTGTCTATCTCCTCTAAATGTTGGAAGAAGTACCTGCCCAAAAATTTCATTCTACTGCGACAGTGACATACTGCCTCACATTCACACAGTATATGTGTTATATCCTCTTCGGCTTGCAGGTCATTGCAGAATCTGCAAGTGTCCGAGTCTGCCAGCCTGAGCCTTTTGGCATGTTTTCTTAGAACACAGTTCACCGAAAATATACCGATCAATGTCCTGAGCTGTTCCCTGCCTAGATTGAGGATTTCCCTAGTCTTTTACGGTCGATTTGTGGCAAAAGTAGGTACCTTAGATACTGCGTGACCGGTGAGGCCTGCCCATCCGGTTGGCTTCTTTTGTTATTTTATTCCTAATTGCGTTCTTTCTGATGAAAGGAGGAGGTTTAATACCACATCTCCTCCATCTAACAATTCCCCTCCTATTCTTACAAGCTTATCAGCTTGCTTATTTCCAGCTATATAGATGGCTATATCCCTTCCAGATAAAAATCTCATCAGCATTAGCTCTGCCGCTCTCAGAACAGCCAGAACTTTTGATTTTAAGATACTGCTTTTATGCGGTAGTCGTATAGAGAGTTTTAGGTATGGATCTACGGAGTAGATTCCAGCTCCAGTACCTTCCGCTGTTTTTGAGCCGTCTGTTTAGACTGCTATTTCGCAATGTTTAATTACTTTATCACTTTGCCATTTATATCTTTCCGGGTATGATACCTCGTACGGAGTGTCGAAGTCAAACAGAGGGTGAATTTTATCAGTTTGCACCTGTACGCCCGGGGAGTAGCTCCGCTGGTATTGTGCAGTGCCCAAAACTGCCCTCTCTAAAAAAAAAAATAAATAGGTGGCGCAACAGGCGGGTGACACCCAAGGCCTAGCTTCTCGCTACCATTCGTTTTGTGTGAGTTTCTATTTTTGGGACAAATGGAAGGGACCTACAATTTTATGCCGAGTCCGAACGGCTGAATTGAGAGGCTTTTTTCATGACAGTCATACTCTCGGATGTTTGTCAGACGTTCGCGAGAGGTGTCGCAGTAGAAAAAACTTTACTGCGCCACCTCTCGCGAACGTCTGACAAACATCCTCTCTAAAGTAGCTTAAGGTTGTGACCCGTAGGCGTAGCGGACTGCTTCCGGCAAGTTGCTTAATATGCAAGTCTAGTGGCGTGAGATATAGAAAGGTATCCAGCGCTGCTGTACCGACGCTAGTTTGCCGACTATAGTTTTCTTCCTTGTCACCTTCGGGCCCCTAAACCCGAACTGGTGATCAGGTATAAGACCAATTATACCAATTTTTTTAGTAAACATGAGTAGAGCAAAGCAAAAATCGATGCTTTCAAAGTGTCACAGTTCACGTGAAATTACCCGAATTGAATTGAAATTGAAAAAAGGCAATTGGTTAAAAAACCAAGAGAAATATTTTCGGTCCCCTTAGATGTACATACCAGAAGGATAATGCTCCCAGCCATACGCCCAAAATAATAAAAAATTGCATCCAAACTCTAAGTGTCAATTCAATGACATGGTATATTTCGTTTCGGATTTTCTTCGGAACGGATACCTCGATAGGGGTTATGGTTCCCGTACTCCCCAGACATAAACATCAGAAAATGTTTGAGGATGGCTGACGCAGAATGTGTACGAAGGTGGCAGGCATCTGCTGATTGAAGTCATCAAAACTGCTTTGGGTGAAATTTCCCTGAACTACTTAAAATCCTTATACGATTCCATGGCTAATAGAATTTTTTGGGTTAGTTTTGGATAAAGGAGGATGTACTCATTATTAAAAAAAAAAACAATGCATACTTTTTTGTTACTTTTCATAGAGTAAAAGCAGTAGTTTTTTTTAGATCGTCAAAGTTAATTGAGCTAAGAAATGGGTAAACATACCGAATGCGTAAGTATAACATATTTAGTGAGAGGTCAATTTCGCACCCTACAATAATTTCTATCGTAGAAAGTTAGGAACGATACGTTGTCCCTACTCAAATGACCCGCAGTGTCTCTGATTTTTAGTTTTTTTTTATCTCGTTTCCGTTTTGTTATTGTTACATTCCCCCCGACAATACTGGATCTTCTGTTAATTATAGATGAAAACTCCTATAGTAAATTTTTCTGTGACGGGAAAAAAATTAAATCCAAAATTTAGTTCATCGTTGGTGTCATGTCAACTAGTGCTGCTTTGTCAGTTTATCCATGGTAATATGTAGCACAAGACTTTTCAAAATTTCTCAATTGATCAGTGATCGAAACAGCTATAAGTATGCTTAGTTCGACATCCACAATAGTTTAGCCAACAGCTGGTGACGGGATTAGAAACTTATGCAATTGCTATTGCAAAATGGGGCCAGCTTAAAATATGAGGAAACAATAAATCTATTAGTTGGCCAAGGTCGTCCAACTCGCATGGTTTCGACGGTACACTCACGACGGTTTTAGGAGCAGTGGCAAACGGAACGGACTGGGATTCAGAAATGATCACTAAATACCCCAAGATCTATAAAAACCATCAATGCCCCCAGTCTATAAATACATATAGTTGGTGCAACATATATATACAGTAGCCTAGGGATTGTTTTTCACAACCGTTCAATTTGTGGAGCTTTTATTTTTGGGGCGAATGGATGTGATCTGTGCAATATTATGCCTACATACTTACGTATGTTTGTGACACTTTCTCGAGAGTGAGCGCATTGGACAAATCACTAATGTGAAGGAGCAATGTTAATTTGACAATTCCTACCGAAATAAGCTTGTTGGTAGCAACCTTTTGAATTGATTGCAAGTTCTTTAAGTAACCGCTTATATTGGACGGCTGTACTCTTCTTCTTCTACCCCATTTCAAAAAAATACTAGTATACCGAAGGGCTCAGACCTCTCTCCGACCATTTTTCTAATCTTTATCAATGACCTCCTTTCTTCGACTCGTAATCCGATCCATTTCTTTCGAGATGACAGCCCTCTTGACTTTTCATATGTTTTCTCGACCTCACCCGATGGGCCCCAAGCAGTCGAGTTGACACGACATGAATGTCAATAGAACAGAGTTCTGATATTGATGCGATCATCGAATGGGCTTAAAAAAAAAAAAACAAGTTGTAGACTAAGAGCTAGCAACGTTTTTTCTCAAGTAATTTAAGCAAGGCTGTAACTTTGTGAGCTTAGTTCGGGGTGACTACTGAACACGAAAATACATTTCTGGCAGCACTGCGTTGGTTTATATATTAATGCCATAACCTCAAAAGGGCAAACAATTTTAGCAAACTTAAGATTTTGGTATGTGTTAATTTACGACCGATGTAGACAGAAAATGCAATTGCCATATCAGTTTGCCGGTTTTAAAGTGCAAAAAAGGCAACATTTAAGTCATAATAGCAAAGTCAAATTTTTGATATTATCACTCTACTCAAAGCTAAACAAAAACTCCGGTTTCATCATATACCAAAATCTTAAGTTTGCTAAAATGATGTAAATTTCTTTCACTTTTGAGGTTATGGCATTCTAATATAAACCAACACAGCGCTGCCAGAAATGTATTTTCGTGTTCACTAGTCACCACGAAAAAAAGCTCACAAAATTACAGCCTTGCTAAAATGACTTGAGAAAAAACGTTGCTAGCTCTTACTCTATCGAGTTCAAAGCGTTAAAAACACAGTGCTGCCTTTTGTCTCTGAAACGAGATACTAATGTGGTCAAACTGCAAGTGAAGGAAACTGACATTGAGAAATCAGAAGGCTTGTCAATTCTTGGCATGTCTATAAGTTGTATAAATTGGGATCTTCGATGGAACCAGGAAATTATAGATACTTTAAATAAAGAAAATATGAATAACTCTGATGGTACACATAAGGAGGAGGTAAGTACATATATGCTAGGATAGAACTAAGCTTATTCAATCCCAATCTTGTGTTCCACGTTCATTTTTATTCACAATTTACCTGCCTTTCAAATCTTAACTTCGTTGGTCAGCTTTAGGCTCCTGAGAATGTCTTCAAGAAGGGTATTCTCTTCATCTTTTGGCTGTAAACTGTCCAAAGTTCCCTGTTCAATTGTCATAAAAACATTTCAAATGAAATAGCTTGTCATCGCCCTTAAAAGTTTAATCAAATAAATAAAATAAAATCTATTAGGAAATCAAGCAGACAAACTAATTTAAAAAGTATCCTCTTTGGTCCATCAGAAACCTCGAACCAGAAAGTTCCGTTGTCAGCTATGCTTTGATTTATTCCATGAGTAAAATGTATAAAATAAAATAATTTCTTGTGAAATTATCCTTAAAAACGAAGCTCCTGTAACAATTTTTTGCACATTAAAATATTCCACATACGCCAGAGTGTACTGTTTGCAATAATTTTCATATTTCCAATATTTTAAATATCTGTTGGTGGAAATTTCACTTCTACTTATATTTATATTTTTTTTTAAATGACAAATATTTAAATGCTATATACTATATTCTTTTTAAGTCGATCTAAATATTTTGTTTGCTCTCTCAAGTGGAATATTGAAAAGTGGGGAAAAACAAAACCCTATTGTATGATACCATCGAAAGCGGAGCTACTTTTAGGCGTACAGGTGCAAACTGATGAAATTTACCTTTGGTCAATTTTGGCAGTCCGTTGGAGGTATCATTCCCGGAAAGGTATGAATGGCAATGGGATAGAGTAATTAAGAAATGCGAAATTGCAGTCTATACAGACGGCTCAAAAACAATGGAAGGCACTGGAGCTGACATCTATTCCGTAGATCCAAATCTGAAAGTGTCTACTGTCTATACTATACGACTACCGGATTCAAAGTTCTGGCTGTTCTTAAAGCGGAAAAGCTAATGCGGAAGAGATCTATATCTTGAGAACTATAAAGGGAAACGATTGTAGTGGAATCTACGAACATTAATTCTGAAATACTCAGGAGCTGTTGCACAATACTCAAGGCATTATGTAGTTGGAACCGAGTGAGGCTGTGCTGGGTACCAGGAGATAGACCATACCAACTAAACTGCAAAGGACTACTTGATTTTTGCAGGGAAATTGGGTGTTTTTCAATTGCATGTGTTTAGTCGTTTTTTCAATTTTAATTTACTAAAATTGTTTCCCTGTTGAGATCGCGATGTGTCCTAATGGTGCCTAGTGCCATATCACACCTCTCCCTTATACCCCTATTTAACCTAACCTAACCTTGACTGTGGGTCACATCGAGCTCACATGCTAATCTCTTGTGCCAGCCCCCAGATTCAAAATAACAAGGGCGATTGAACCCACATTTTAAAGACCAAGCCATCCTTGATACCAGGTCGGTTAGTCTGGACAACTGAATGGAAGGTTGCAGTGTCTCAGGTAGGTACTCTTCAAAAATCGGAATTGTTAAACCACTTTAACTAATGGCCATAACAAAAGCAGAAATTGTACATTTCAGTCGGCTCTCACATTGAGGCAACATTCAATTAGCAACTGGCAATATAGGAAACATGCAAAATTATTGCTCACAATTATTTTACTTTGAATTAAATTAAAGGTCCCAGTCTTCACATCAAAGGAACTAAATATCGCTCGAACGAAAAATGTTGCTGATTGTTTATTGGCAGTTGCTATAGTAACTATAGTTGCTTATTGCTTGTTGCCTGTTGCCTCAATCTGAGAGCCGCCTTAACATTCAATTTATTAGAACAAAAAATTAAAGTAGATAGCAGATGACATATTATACTCTTAGCCTTCCCTAGAGGCGGATATTTAAGTTGTAGTTTCTTGGAAATATGTTAGCAAAAAATTTAGTTTCAAAGTTTAAAAGTGAGCTTCTCTTGAATCCTATCCCATAGACAAGATACATAGCAGATCCTAGACGGTGAAAAATAAACAAAAAAAGGAACAACAAAGGAACTCAAAACGTATTTCAACGACAATCACAATTAGAATACAGCGACAATAGCATGGTTAACGATCCAACCATACGGCAGTATTTTAGAATCTTCTCTGAGCTCTGGAGCTCTTCGTAGCGTCACAATCAATTTTTGAATTTGTTATTCTGCAAAGCCACAAGCTTCTGCTTCGCTCGTATTGCACCCACAAATAAAAGCATATTTGCCTTATTTCTTCCAACGAGTCCATTAAACTTAGTTCCAGAAAATATTCTCTGATAAATTCAGAGCAAATTCTTCTATTTGGTGTATTCTGTCAGAGTAATAAGATTACTTCCAGTATCTACTGCATTTTTTCCTTCGCGAAATGCTCTACGTAAGGGCGAACTGAAATGTCAAATGTCAAATGATACAAATGTTGTCACAAATAGACGTCAACTTAGTAGTAAGTAGAGAAATGCTTGACTTGATTTGTCGGTGTTGCGTACATAGACATCGACTGAGAAAACTGTTCACGTGACCAGATTTGCCCAACAAAAACTGAGCAACATGAAGTTAGAGAGCTGTCAGACTTAGTAAACTAGATTCTTGAACGCCCTTATTATACCCTCCACAGGAAGGTATATTCACTTTGCCATTACGTTTGTAACGCCAAGAAGGATTCACCGGAAACCCTATAAAGTATATATATTCTGAATCAGGATCACATTCTGAATCAATTTAGCCATGTCCGTCTGTCTGTCTGTCTGTCTGTCTGTCTGTCTGTCTGTCTGTCCGTCTGTCTGTCTGTCTGTCTGTTGAAAGCACGATAGCGTCCAAACGTCGTCAGGTTGGTATTGAAAATGGGCTATGTCGGTCAAGTAGTTCTGGTACCTCCCATACAAAACCATTAGTAGACCCATGTGTGTCTCCGCCTGTTGAAATCACGATAGCGGCTAAACGAATCGACCTAGGCGACTGAAATTGAGTGACAGGTCTTATTTTTACGGTTGTCAGGTTGGTATTAAAAATGATCCATGTCGGTCGAGTAGTTCTGCTACCTCCCATACAAAGCCAATATTCGACTCATGTATCTCTCTGTATGTTGAAAACACCTTAGCGTCCAAACGAATCGACTTAGGTGAATGAAATTTTATGAAAGGACTTTTTTTAACCGTCGTCAGGTTGGTATTGGAAATTGTCTATGTCGGTAAAGTAGTTCTGCTACCTCCCATACAAAACTAATGTTAGACACATACTAACTCGCGTGGCAAACATTTTGCAGGTCTTTTCTTCAGTGGAGGGTATCAAAGCATCGGCCAGGCTGATGATAACACTTTTACTTGTTCTCAATTTTGATTGGATCGAGTTAAATGTCAAATTTTATTCAAGCGAAAATTTGTGGTCGATTTAAAAATGTAAGTTCAATTGTTTTTTGCATAAATCGAAAGATACATAATGTTGCTTACTTTTATCACAAAATGTACATTAAAGATATAGAATTAAATAGGAAGCAACATTTGTTTGTCTTATAAAAAAAAATGTAAATAATCGTAATCAAATTGGACACAAAACGATTTTTAATGCTGCGGCTGCCTTATTAAGCCGGAAACTTCCAACAAGCGAAATACTAAATGAAAGCCTATTTTTCGTCGGGCACATTAAGTGGACTCGATTTGTCTCGTAGTTATTTTTGGTTCAATTTGATCGTTTCTTCCTCCATCAAGAATACACAAATGCCTTTACTCAAATTAAAACTATCAACAATTGAGAATCTGACAGCTAAATATTTATACAGCTGATTTCGAAAATGAAATTCTTTCAATGAAATCATTCTATAATGGACTTCTTTCCCTCAAAACTTTGAATGCGAGAAATTCATTCATTCATTTCATTCATTTCATTCATTTCATTCATTTCATTCATTTTCAATGGTCCGCTTGTCCATTAAGTGGGTCGCGGATGTAGGTTGCTCAAGTGGACCCTCCATAGCTCTCGATCCTCCGCCATCGACTCCAAATCATCAGGGGCAATCCCCATGCGGGTAGAGGAGAGATTATGAATTTGATCTAACCATCTCATCCTTGGTCTACCTAGAGGACGCCTACCCGATGGTACGGATTCCATAGCACGTCGTGGAATCCTGGTCGGGGACATGCGTTTAACATGACCAAACCACCGAAGCATGGATCGCTCCGTCCGGAGAAGTAGCTGCTCGACATTGAGTTCCTCACGTATTCTGGTATTTCTGATGCGATCTCTACGGGTCACACCAGCAATACAACGGAGAAATCTCATTTCGGCAGCTTGTATTCGCGATCTTATTCTTTCGGTCATTACCCAAACCTCATGACCATAGGTAAGAGTTGGAACAAACACCGAATTAAAGACTGACAACTTAGCTTTGACACCAAGTTCAGTCCTCCTGATAACAGAATGGCCAAGCTGTCTCAAAATCGATCCAGCCTGACCAATCCTACAGGAAAACTCGGCATTGCTCCTTCCATCACTCGTGAATAAAACCCCGAGATACTTAAACTTCTCCACCTGTTTCAATGGGACTCCACTAACATGCAGAGTGCATTGAACAGGCGTTCTAGAGACGACCATTACTTCAGATTTGTTCACATTTACCTTCATCTCAGCTTCAACACAAACGGCTACAAACCGATCGAGTGCGCGCTGAAGTTCAGTCTGAGAGGACCCAAGGATGACTAAGTCATCAGCGAAGAGCAAATGACTTATCCTCAGATCTCCCAATTCGAAACGTTCCTCGCCAAGACTGCGCTGTAACATCCAATCCATATAAGTAATGAAAAGGAGAGGAGACAAGACGCACCCCTGACGAAGTCCAACGCCCACGGTGAAAGGTATTGATTTAACGCCGTTTACCCGAACACAGCTTTTACAGTTTGTGTAAAGAGATTGAATGGCTCTCAAGAGAGAACCATCAATTCCATACTCCTGTAATACACTCCAGAGTTTCCCTCGAGGGACTCGGTCGTATGCTTTCTCCAAATCTACGAAGCAAGCGTAAACAGGTGTAGCATACTCCCAAGCTTTCTCAAGTACCATTCTGAGAGTGAATAACTGGTCGGTTGTGCTTCTACCGGGACGAAAGCCGCACTGCTCATCTCCTAATCGTGCCTCGACCACAGCTCTGCAACGCGTTTCCAGCACCTTGGCGAAGACTTTTCCGGGGAGACTTAAAAGTGATATACCCCTGTAATTGGAGCAATCCCTTCTATCCCCCTTCTTGAAAAGGGGCACAATCACCCCAATCTGCCAATCGCTGGGAGTTTCGCCGCATTCCCAGGCCACTTTAATGACACGAGAGAGCCATTTGACTCCCTCTTCACCTAAGGCCTTTAGCATTTCTGGCCGGATCTCATCCACTCCGGCAGATTTGCCAGCTTTTAGCGATTTGATCGCAAAAGTGACTTCCTCTACCGTGGGACTATTTTCCGCCCTGCTTAAGGCGATGGATGTGTCATCCTCAATGCCCTGGATTGGATTGAGCAATTCGGAAAAGTGCTCGCTCCATCTGCACAAGATGTCCTCCTCATTAGAAAGAAGTGTACCATCTTTGGATTTGACTCCTTCGATAATGTTCCACTTCCTTCCTCTAAGACGGCGGATGGTCTGCCAGAACACCTTGCTTGCAGATCTGTGATCACGGTCCAATTTTTCGCCGAACTCCTTCCAAGACTGTTCTTTGGCTGCTTTAACAGCCAATTTGCAAGTTCTTCGCGCCTCAATGTACCGGTTTCGAGAAGGAGAGTCCCCCAAGTGAATCCACACCTTGAAAGCCTTCTTCTTCTCTCTGATAGCTTCTTGAACTCCGGGCGTTTTAAACCACGCAGTTCTTTTCTTACCACCAGCCGCCACACCGAGCCGCTTCACTCCGCAAACATGTCCTGCAGACTCAATAACTGCTGTTGAAAACAACTGCCATTCTTCCTCTACATTCAATGGAACATTTGGAATTTGTTCAAACCTCTCAGATACCTGCCGTGCAAATTCCTCCCGTATCTCATCGTTCTGTAGCCCCTCCCACCGTATGCGCGTAACCATTCTTGGTTTACGCTTTGGCAGGATAGGTATTTGATCGTTGAGATACAATTTGCACAACACCAGGTGGTGATCAGTTGACAGTTCAGCCCCTCTCAACACATGAACATCACAAACCATCCTTTTAATACACGATGGTACCACAAAGAAATCTATCAGCGATTTCTGCTGAAGACTTCGACGGTACCACGTGTATTTATGGATATCTTTGTGTGGAAAGAAAGTGTTCATAATGGACATTCCATTTGAACAACAAAAGTCCAACAACTTCTCTCCGTTCGCGTTCTGATCGGGGTCACCGTGTTTCCCAATCGCGCTGCCCCATGTCGAGAAATCCGCACCCACGTGAGCATTGAAATCACCCATCAGTATATAAGAATCCATTTCTGCAACCTTTTCAAGGGCTGCATCAACTTCATCTAAGAAAGCTGCGTACCCCGACTCCAGATTCGGTGCATACACCTGCACTAGAGCCAGAGTTGATCTTTCAAGCTTAAGCTTTAAGATCGCAACTCTCCCTCCTAATGGTATCCACTCCAATACTCTGCCTGACAGCCTGGGACTTGTGAGTATCCCCACTCCCGCCTGAGCAGACATTGAAGGTGCTACTCCCGACATGAAGAGTTTCCACCCATCTGCAAGGTCCACAGTTCCAGAATCCCTTTGCTTTGTTGAGGAAACACCAACTATATCTAGTCGATATTTTACAGCCTCCCCAACAAGCTCCAGGTCTTTTCCCGTGAGCGAAGAGATGTTCCACGTGCCTATCCTAAGTCGATGCCGTTGTCGAGTAATCGAAAGTCCACTTATGCCCCTATTGGTGCATAGCGCATCCACCCTTTGACCCCCATAATGGTTTGCGAGACCATTGATAGGAAGCTCGTAGCCGTTTCGGGTTAAACCCGGCCGACTGCCGAGCGTGACAAGCCGACCACCAGACGCTCGCAAACTGCCACCCTTCAGGCCTGGCTCCAAAGGGCGCCCTATGTTGACAGGCTTGGCAATATCCGAGAAATTCATTCGAGTGAATGTTTTGAATTCGAGAAATACTCGATTCGATTGAATCCCGAGTAAGCGGGAATATCTATCCTCCTTAAATGCAAGTGCGCTGTAAGGGAATGTGGATTAGGCTGCAGTTATAGCTATCAGTAAAATGCACCCGTAAGAAAATTGTTTCACTTTTTTGGAGCACTTAAACTTAATCGTTGAACTTAATCTTGGTCTTAAATAGTTGCTTTTGAATTATAAAACTAATTCGTCAAAATAAATTAAGCAATTGATATTTCAATTTTCTAAAAAAAGGATTTCTTTATTTTTCCGTACGAAAAACTTTTACTGTTCAACTTCTCAACCAGTTTCACGAAGTATTCCACTGAATTCCTATGATATGCTATGGTTAAATGTTTCAGTTTTGTTCTGTTTCGTGTTTTTACGGATGCATTTTACTGATAGCTATATCTGAGGCCTTAGTTCGATGGTGTTCAATTTCAATTAATTCTCCTCATCGTACACCCTGAATGAATTTCGTTCGAGTTCGTACTGACTTTGAATTTATCAGTGTGCTCAATTCGCATCTAATCTTGCTATTTACATGAATTTATTTAGTGGAACTGGGAGGTTCCTACATATGTAATTCAAAAATAAATGTGAATAAATCGAAATTTTCATCGATTTGAATTCGAAGAAAATTCATTGTTGGTATGAAAAACTATTTCATTTTTAGTGTAATTACACCCTAAATCTTACCAGTTCACAATGGTGATATTTTGCAGACAAAATTCGTGATTGTAAGCTTCACTAAATTTGATGTGAAGATTAAGAAATGATTATTAGTAGGTGGGTAGTCCCTACGATCATTCGAAGTGAAAGTAAACAAACTCCAGATACTGAACCTGAATAGCAACTTGTGAAATACACACATATTTGATTTTTTTAGTGAATGGCGTTTAGTTCTGTATTCTATATGAGCGAGCATCCGGTTCTTCGTTTCGTCGCAATATATAGTTTGGTAATGCCTCCCAGCTCAAGTCCAGTTCACAGAGGTATTCAATCATTCATCAGGTCGCGTCCACCATGAGTGCCAAAAGGAACGTTCTATACATTTATTTCGCTAATTGCTAAACATCGATTTTTTTTATTTATTTCCAATGAAAAAACAAAAACAAAATATGTCTATGATGCTACCCTTAGGCCATCAAAGTCACCAGTCACCAGTCGAAGAAGTCAAAATTCTTTAACAGATTTCTATTTGATACCATTTCGAAGATCCTCTTATGCTAATCTCAATCAGAATATCATCATGTGGTTTCGCAAACATTCGTTTGAATTCTGGTTTCAATCTATGTAACTGGTACCAACTGACACAACAATTTCTCTTATGCCAACAGCTTTGATTATTATTAACCGAAATAAATTCATTCAGTTAGTAAGTAGAGGTGATAACGCTTATAGCCCAAATCGTTATGCAAATCGAAATACGAAAATAAATACTATATATAATATCCACCCAAATATTATAATATTTAAACGCATTCTCATTTAAAACTATATCTGCATCTGCGTAATCTACATCATTAGCAATGCCATCTGTTGGGCTAATAAAACTTTCTAATTCGAATGGCTAACTTTATCGTGCCTAACTAAATCAGAGCTTACAACAACTGGAACTATTTGAATAAATTAACAGTTGTAATATATTTTTTTTACAGCCAAATTCTATAATTTGCAACTAATTTGTTATAAAACTTTATCAGTTGATCTCAATTTTAGAGTTTTGATTTGGAAACCGCATCAAACCCGTGACTATGGTTCGTTTTCACTAACGATGTGTGTGTGTGTGTGTCTGAATTTCAAGAGCATGTGACCAAACTAAATCCATTTGTCCACCATTTGTCACTATTTGCTTGTTAATGAAGTTGTTTTGTTTTTTTATTGTACTATAAACAGGCAGTATTGTGAAAATGATCGATCACATGAGTTGGATGAAAGTGAAATGTGACGACAGTCAGCTGCGCAAATTCCAGATAACCCATTAAACACCATTTGGTAATCTTCGGCATTTAGATGGCTTGAGAACAATAAAACGTGTTTGACTCGATGGTCGTTAACTTCAACAAGGACTTCGAGTGTATGTGAATTCCACATGAACCGGCAAGAGCTTTTAGTAGGCTTAGGGCATTAGGCGATTAGAAGGCTTCAAATACGTAGGATATTTGAGAAAAATAAATTAAGTGGTCTTTTGAGGATATATGACTACTCTAATAGTGTAGTGTGATTGATTTACACAGCGCGAGCATTAAGGAAATTGGGTTAGAGAAGGTAGGAGATTCCTAGCCGCATTGGTTTTAAATGTCTGTAAATTGTACTGAGGAACAATGGCAGAGCTGGGCAGGTGTTATAAAAGATGTTCTCTATATTTCAAAGTAAGGCCGAAGATAGTACTTACTTGGAATTACTTATCGGGCTCCCGACCCGTGAAGAGTCTCTGTCTGAGTCACTGCAGCCTTCCATCCTGGACACGCTGCTTTCAGTTGTCGGGACCAAGCGCTCTGGCATCCGCGATGGCTTGGTCTTTGAAACGGAGGTTCGGTCTTCCTTGTCTTCTCAAACATGGGGGCTGGGATTCGAAGATCCACTTAGCTGGAGCATTGTTGTCCATTCGCTCGATGTGGCCAAGCCAATGTAGTCGACATGATTTGGCTTTTTGGACTATATCCACATATTGGTACAGCTCATAGAGTTCGCGGTTGTATCTTCTCCTCCATTCGTCCTCCTCGCACACAGGACCAAAAATCTGCCGAAGTATTTTTCTATCGAAGGAGCCCAGTATCAGCTCTCCCTTCTTGCTTATCGTCCAGCACTCGGTGCCATAAAGCAGAACTGGCAGGATAAAGGTTTTGTAGAGCACACATTTCGGCCTTCGAGCTTCGAGGGGTTTTGAAGAAGATAGGCTTAATGGTAAACTGATGGGCATTCCTAGCACGGCGAGTATTGCGGTTGAATTGCTGAAGGGGCGGAATGCAGCTGACAATTATTTTTGAGCTCTGTTTGTGCGATGTTTAAGTGAATTTTCATAGAATTTGCGATATTGGTGTCTCCGATTAGTTTGAACGAAAGACTTTGGATCCTATCCAGGAGGTGCAATATGGTTCTCAACGCACCAGACCAGATGTGAGAATTGTACTCAAGTTTTGGGCGAATGAACGCCTTGTATATTGTAGCCAGATCAGAAGGGGTAAAATATTTCTTGCACCGTTTGAGAAAACTTAGACATTTCGCAGCATTCTTAGAGACTTCGTGTATTATGGCCATTCCAATGAAGGTTGTCATAAACGCGCATACCAAAAATGGATGTATTTCGGTTTCGGTGCTGCAAGTGCCATTTATGAATAATGGCTGTAGATTCGGGTTTCGGCTTAGAGACAACAGACATCGTTTTTGAAGCATTACATTCCACTCTATCGGCTGAACCCCATTTAAAAATGCTGTCAAGGTTAAAATTTAATGAGCTTATCATACGTTGCTTTAACAGCTCTACGGCCAAAGAACAGGGATGCGAGTCCTGGAAAGAATATGAGAAGCTAAGAGTGCTGTCATCAGCGAAGGAATGAATTGGATTAAAAGTTCCATACAAGATATAATTTATTAGTCTACGCAGCTGTGGTGGTTCGTCTACTGATGAGTCCACCTACCAAATCGGGGTAAAACGCATTTTGGAGCATTATGTCACACATTATTAATTAGAGATCATTTATGAAAATAAGAAAAAAAATCGGAAACAGAACGGAGCCTTGGGGAATACCAGTATTTATATGGTTAGTTTCAGACTTGAAACCATCCAAAACAACTTGAAGTGAAAGGTAGTTTCTAATCCATTGAATAAGAGGCGCATCGATCCCATAAGCACGCATTTTCGACAAAAGACCTTGGTGCCAAACTCCTTTCAATATCAAGGGCAAGAATCTTCGATTAATGGAAAGATTGGTTCCACTTCTCGGTGAGATATGCCATCAAATCATCAGTCGATCTGTTGCTACGAAAACCGCACTGCAGGTTTTGAGGAGTTCCCATGATTCAACATATTTCATAAGCTAACGATTTATCAGCTTTTCTATGATCTTAGAAAGAATGGACGTAAGTGCTATGGGTCGGTAATTGGTGGGTTGAAGAAGATTCGCCTTTTTTAGGGACGGGCTAGACAAATTTAGTTTTCCACCTACTCGGAGAGAGTCCAGAGGAATAGGACAGATGAAAAAGCTTACGCAGTGGTTTTGCCAGAGTGCGGAAGAAGACCTCTTCAGAACAATGGGGGAGATACAGTCTGGACCAGCGGATTTATTTAAGTTAAGATCAAAAAGTATAGTCTTGCAACTGTACGAGTGCGAAAATGGATTTGTCCCATGGTAAATTCTACGCTCTCGAGTACATCGAGTTGGCTGTGAAATGTGCAGCGAGCCAGATTAGCTTTGTCAGAGCTGACACCTGGATTGTCATTGTAAATAAGCGTTGGAATTGCTGACAAGGCCGAATCCTTAATATTTTTCATAAATAATTAAAATTTGTTACTACCCTTGGGACATTGTAGTATTTTTTGCCTCAACTTTTGGTTATATAAGAATTTGCGATGTTTTATGAGGGCATTGCAGTCATTTCTGGCTCATTCTGGCTCAACTCTCTTAATCTAAGACGATTGTTAAAATGTATCGGTTCATGTACTAAATGTAATCGGTGTATCATGTGTGGCTCGCGAACCTATACTAAGATGCGCTGTCATTTGGTAACCCGGGTAAATTACAAAGCATACTTAGACTGAATTCAAAAATCGTTAAGCCCGTTCGCAGCCATATAAGTTGTTGAAAAGTAAGTAAAACATGTAAAATATCACGGAGGTTATATACCTACTTAAGTAATATAACCCTTATAACAGAGAATAAAGTTATTAAAAATGTATTCAGAAAGAAGCGTTTTATTTAGGCGACGATCATCAGGCCGGCGACAACGATGATGACTCTTGTCTGCTTTTTGTCTCTACAAATTCTATAGAAGACTTTTGATATAAGCCAGAGAAGTCCTGCTGCCAGGGAAGTTCTGTTTTCAAATCTTTAAAGGAAATAAGAAAAGTACCCTCGTCAGCCTACAGAATCTTCGAAGGGAGAAGCAAAGGCAGAGCAATATCGAAACCATCGGGATCGGACCATCGAAATCTGAGAACAGACAGATATGACGACGATAGGTCTCATGGTCTGAATATTCAGATGAAAAAGAAGACGATGACTGCGATGCAATGCTGAGGGAGAAAGAGCAAACCTGCTAAAAGCCTGTTGAGAACAGTCAAGAGAAAAATAATTTCCGAACTGGAAGATGACATAGCATAACTTTCAAACCTAATGAAAGGCCCTTGGGAAGAGTGGTTCAAGAGGTGCGGTTTAGTATGAAAACGCGTGGTACCTGAGAAGCATTTCCTCGAATTGTGCTGCCGACTACTTGCATCTAAGAAGATTAAAGAGCCATCAAACCAATAAATAATATAACATCAATATTTGCACTCGCCCGTCCCTAACCTACTCGATGTGAGTGCGGAGGGTGGGTGACATGACAAGGTTTAACTAAATGAAGCGCACACCCAAGGGGATGCAACAAATTAAGCGCTAAAATTGGATATTGTAAAGCCAGTCAAATTATAGCGCCCATTGTAGCCTAAAGGGTGTCAGTTTGGAGTTTGATGACGTCTTGTAATCGGATTGTCATGCTAGGCAGCTGACCGGTTTTAACCCGAAATGGCTACGAGCCTCCCAATCAATGATCGCGCAAAACTGCGAGTATTAGGCCTACTGTCCACATAGCTGCGCTTCATACGCACGCTTTGCAGCTTGTTGTAGCGCATTTAGTTTATACAACTACGAAAAAGCGACTTTACCGCTCCGTAGACAGAGCTTCGAAAGGTTGATGCGCTTTGCATCAATTATTGGGTATAAGTGGACTTTTGATATTTCGACAGTGACATAGGAGAGAGGTTGTACCTCTCTTTGCTCACAAAAAAAAAAAATACCTGGACATTGTCGGGTGTTGCAATTGCAAATTTTGCACCGAAGAGTTTACACTCATCTCTTAGGTGTACAATTTGCAAACACTTTTGCTTCGTTTAGGAGACACTATGTAAGTATATTTAGTCGATATTTGACAGCCTCCCGACAATGTCCTGATCCAGATTCTTTTATCTGCCTTGAATATCTGACTTAGTGGAAGAGGGTATTCTCAAAAGTCGCCGTCTGGCAGGCAGAGTATTGAAGTGGATGCAATTAGGAGGGAGATAATTACGATATTATTTGTAAATCAACGATCAAATACCTACCTTACCAAAACCTAAACGAACGATGGTTATACTCATACAGTGGGAGAGGCTACAGAATGATTTGGTTCTGGAGAAATTCGCACGACAGGTCCCTAAAAGGTTTGAATGAATTTAAAATGTTTCAGTAAGTGTGGAGAAAGGATGGCGGTTGTTTTCAACAGCAGGAGAATTAACTCGGCACATATCAGTGAGGTTTTCGAAAAGAACCTAAGAAGTCCAAATCGATACCCACCACCTTTTCATCGATTTCAAAGCCGCTTATGGCAGCATCTATAGAGACGAGCTATACAAAGCCATGTCTAGCTATGGCATCCCTGCAAAACTCGTTCTATTATGTAGAATGACGATGGAGAAAGCGTAACGACTTTACCCAAACCTTTGATGGCAAGGTTTCTTCATGGCACGATCTTGCAAAAGTCCATCCAATTACTTGCATAGACCGATGATATTGGCATTATTGGTAGAACACAGCTACCAATCACTGGAACGTTTGCTAGTATAGAAACGGAAGCGGTTAAAATTTGACTAGCGGTCTATGAGGGCAAAACCAAGTATATGCTGTCAGCAAGCAGGGATAATAATTCTTGCTAACGGCTGTTTCCTTGGGTTAAGTATGCAATTGGGTAGTAGAGTCCTATCCTGAACAACTACGAAGACTCTGTACAAGACTTTGATAATTCCAGTCCTATACTTTATGACACTGAAACATGGACTCTAGCTTAAGCGGATAAAGATATCCTTGGTCGCTTCAAGAGAATGATTCTTCGTAAAATTGTCGGTCCCGTTTGCGCTAACGGAGTAGAAGATTCAGAGAAGAAGAAGAAGAAGAAGAAGAACAAGAAGAAGATTCAACGACGAACTATACCAGCAGTACCTACAGCGACATCGATCTGGTCAAAAAACTGCGAGTCAGTCGATTAAGATGGCTAGGACATGTATATCGGATAGGAACAAATGGAAGTAAATGGCGAACTCAACCGACTAGGAGTACGCAACTGGAGGCAGATATCTAAGGACCGGGCTAACTAGAAAGGATTGTTAGTTGAGACATCGGTTCACTTCGAACTGGTAAAGCCGCCTAAGTAAGTAGAATTTACTCAGTGTTGCAGCTGCTAGTGATAAAATGAACTGTGTGATTAAAAACACCCCTATACTTGAAGACGCCATCAGAAAATCAGATAGAAGAAGAATAAGTATAAAGTGTGGAGTCAATTGGAGGGCTCAGTTCTCTAACCCGTGCCGAGAGCTCTGAAATCACAACCAACGAGCTTTATATCTTGGTGGCTTGTCATTCACTTTGGGCGAATTTTAGTTTTCTGCTGTCTGGCTGATTTTCCTAATAAAATATCGCACAAAATGTCAAAAATGAAAGTTTACAAAAATCAATTTTCGGCTTATGATTTGCCGAATCATTGCCCCTAAAAAAATTAAAACAAAACTAAGGCCCAAGAAAAATGAATGCCCAACTGCCAATGAAAAAATTGCCATAAACAAAAATTGAAAAATAGCACAATTTTTCTGCCACCATTGTAAAATGAAAAATCGCCCAAAAAGCCCAAATATTGAAAGCCACATTTATATGTCCATCCGCTTAGAGTAGGTACAAATTTCTTGGACAACATAACCTACCCCGCGCGGATTCTTACTCTTATACCTTGAAATTTATATGGGGGCATGCTTCCCATTTCAACCCCCCTGCTTGGGGTCTCTGTTGGACTATGGGGTGGGTGCAAACTGCAAACTTTCTTTAAATTATATTAGTTTACCCAGTGTCAACAACATTCTTCAGCAACAGTCGCTGGCTTAAAATATCACATTATAAACCAAATTTTGCTGATTTGCATTATAGACAATTTGGAACAGATTTGTGGCTTTGAAAAATGCTACACCACTATATTGGAAGTTAAAAGAAACATCCGTTATTTTTGTCTTGAAGTAGGTAAGTCCAATAAAATAAATAAGCACAATGAAAAATTGCCCAAAAAATATTCTGGAGCGATTTTTAATTTTTGAGAATTTGGGTGATTTTTCGCTACGAAATATTGGGGTCATTTTGCATTTTCCAGTTTTGGACGATCTCGTTCTGGGCTATTTTTCGCATAGCCTATTTTGGTAACCATCAGACATTGATATACGGAAATGTATCTATGGTCAAATTTGTCTAAAATGAGTTAAAAATTAACCTCCAAAAGTCGAAAAAGACCTCCTACCTGTCACCAATTTTAGTAGCTCCTCATAAATTAAAAAATATACTTTCACCTTGTTTTAAATATAAAATCAAATTAAATTAGTGACAAGCAATATTCATGAAGCCCAGCCCAATCTATGAGCAAATAGCTGCGACAACTTCGTGCATCTTATTTCTTCGAATTATTACTTCTTGTTGTGAAAATCTCTTCACTAAGTAGGTATTTCCCATCAGATGACCACAGCGGTTGATGAAATACCACCACATGGTGGCGCACTAGGAAGCGCGGCGCACTTGCACTATCCTTCTTGATTGCTGGTTTTCTCGTGCACCTCTCTCTCTCTCTCTCTGCGCGCGTGTGTGTGTGTATGCCCATGAGCTGTATGCAGTGCAAAACGAAATACGAAATAGGTGTATCTCACGTGATATTTCGGCATTCGCTTTTCATTACGAGTAGGTAGGTATAACAATTTGCAATTGAGAAGAGTTTTTTTTTTTTTTTTTTTCTTACCATTATTTTCCTCTTTTTGTTTTCGTCTTTTTTGCATTTGCACATTGGCACCATGTGACTCGGTGATGTAATATACCCACGAATATGTTACTGTGCTATAAACGAAGACACAAAAAAAAAAAAAAACAATAAAAATTATAATAGACCTATTAGTATTCTTCTTTCTCTTCGTGTATCTATGCAGATATTTTTGACTAATCAAAAATCGGGCGCATTTTTTTTTATGTCAAATCTATGTTATTTGACTTTCGCTGGTGACTTTGAAAGATGAGTTGGTATTCCGATGGTTAAGCCTGCAGATGAAATTGTTAAATAAGTGTTGTAGGTAAATATGAAGTGTGAATGATTCCATTCATTAAGTTGGAGGATATTTTCTCCTTAATAGTGCTAGTCATGCAAATAAATATTTATCTTGCGGTAGGTGAGAGCAATTTAAATTTTTATTTGATATTTTTTAATTGGGTATTTTGTACATAGGTATTTAACTACGAATTTGGAAATTCCATACGGGTGTTGCCAAGAGCATAGAATCTCAACACTTAACCACGTCAAACGAAGAATAATACCTTTCTTTACGACATATCTTCATAATGGATCAAATTTCGACGGTTATTTTGAGAATTGAACAAAAAACCGCCTGACATTACTTAGATAATCAGGGGTCCACGTTCAGCCCAAAGCTCGCGAAGCTCTAAAAAACATCCATCGAACTAACGCAAAATTCTAAGTTCCTTACGGTCGTATTCACATAAACCATTTTGGGTCTGAGGTCCTATATAAGGTTAGGTTAGGGTTAGAGGAGGCTTATTGTGGTACCACAGGATCTTATAATCTCGAGTTGAGAATGAAGAGTTGGAGGCAACTTGTGCTTGTAAAGGGTGTTTTTTTTTAGAGGCATAGAACTTTAAGTTGGCAACACTATTTTAACTGGCGGCCATTTTATCAGCTGTCAAGTGTTTGGAGACGTTCAAGTATCTAGTTTAGTAAGTCTGACAGCTGATTGACTTGATGTTTCAGAGTTCTTATTGGCTGGGATTCGTCACGTGAGCAGCTTTCTCTGTTGACGTTTATGGAGGGGTAGCCGACGAATCTAGGCTGCATTCCAGGTTTGACTATTTTAACTACAGCGTTGACAAGCTGTGACAGTTCGAAGGAGGGGAAGTTAACTAAATTAACCAGAGGCAAAAGTGTGGTTCATTTCGTTCATACTACATGACATTAGTAACAATAGCTGTCCCAGATTCCAAAAAGTAACTAAATAAACAATCGTTGTTAATTTAGTTAAAATAGTCGAATCTGAAATGCAGCCCTAGTCAGGAATTTAGTGACTGAGTACTAAGTTGACATTTCTAAATGTCATCGGCGGAGAATTTGACATTTCAAATTGGCCTTGAGAGAGCACAAAGCTGGTGGATATACATAACCAAAACAAACAAAGCCAAAAAATTCTAAAAATGATAATAAAAGTGACGATTTGTGGAGTGGAATAATATTAAGATGCTCCCCCTGTCAAGATCTGACGTTCACGACCAATTAAGTTAGTCGACTTAAGTCAACTAGATACTTGAATGTGCCCATTTATTTTTAGTTTGGTTTGGTATTTCAACGTGAATAGACTGAACGCTTCCAAATTGTGAAAATTTATTTTGAAAATCTTGGTTCTGTTCGAAATACGTATTGCGCACTACGTCCATTTTACGATCAACATAATCGTCTCACTTTCGTTTGAATGGATACGTCAAACGTCAATAAACAAAACTGCTGTATTTGGAGTGATAATAATCCTCAAGTGTATGTTGAGACACCGTTACATCCACAAAAACTGACTGTTTGGTGTGCTTTATGGGTTAGGTGGAATAATTGGTCCGTACTTCTTTAAAAACGATGCTGGCCAGAACGTTACAGTCAATGGTGACCGCTATAGAGCCATGATTACTTTTTCGTTCATCAATTGAACAACCATGATGTGCTAGAGCTGTGCTTTCAACAAGACAGCGCAACATGTCACGCAGGACACAGCTAGTATGCCACAATTGATTTATTGAAGGAAACGTTTGGTAACCGCATAGTTTCACGTTGCGGACCCGTGAATTGGCCTCCAAGATCATGCGATTTAACGCCGCTTGACTATTTTCTGTGAAAATATGTGAAGTCACAAGTCGGTGCTGATAAGCCCGAAACGATTGACCACTTGGAGGACAACAGTCGCCGCGTTATTGCCGATATACGGCCACAAATGTTGGAAAAAGTCATCGAAAATTGGACCTCCAGATTAGACTACGTCCGAGCCAGTCATATGCCAAAAGTCATATTTAAATTATAATGCCAGAGGACTGTCTTTCGAATGAAGTAAATTTCATGTCAATTTAAAAAAATCATCTTTTTTTTATTCCATTTCAAAGTTCTATACCTCTGCAAAAAACACCCTTTATTAGCGAGTTCGCCGAGATTTTCGAAGAAAGTATGTATTCTCCGAGATATATTTTTCTACGAGCTGAGCTGAGAGGGCTGGGCACGTACATAGGAGTTAAAAAATAGTCTCTTCCTCCTCCTCGTCTATGCAGCTTCTAAAGAAATCGTTGGCCGGGAGGCTCAAACTGAGAGCGTGCCTGCCAATAATACAGTGTCCCGGAATGACACCTACTACATTAGTTAGCTTATATTGGATCTTTTTAGTGTTACAAGATTGTTGGAGCGCTTGAGATCCAGCATGGGTCAGATCTATTTCGCGATGGAGGACGTGGTGCAGTTTGACCACCGTCGATTAATGGCGCTTATCGCATTTTATTTAATTAAGAGTTTACACGTAGCGCCGAGGAGCATATAGAGATTTTCCTTTTAAGGTAATGGACAAAGTTGGCCTTGTGATTCCCTGGAATGTCCCTATGGCCGGGCACCCATATAAGGTGAATTTTTGAATTGTTCCGCCATCTCGTTAAGAGATAAGCGGCAATCGAGGGCCGTTCTGGACTTAAAGATGAGCGTATCCAATGGAACTATCGGTACCATTTACGATATCCTTTGCGGATATTATATTACACCGTAGGAACGAGAGGGCCTCCTTGATCGCCATGATTTCCTCATGGAACACGTTACATGGATTGGGAAGACGGAATGAGGTCCTAGAATTTAAACCTTGGGAGAAAAATAGCCTTTTCAAGCGCATTCCACCAGACAACGACGCCATCATACGAGAGTATAGGTCTATAATGACGGATAAATAAAGCCAATATGTAATTCGAAGCTGGAGTCCCCAATAGCTTTTTTGCAGCAGTAGAATCCCGTAGCGGCTCTCTGCAGAATATTGGGTTTCCAGCTCATTTTCCTGTCTAGAATGCGGCCTAAATATTTGACCATGTAAAAGAGCACCAACAGGGTTCCACTTAGTTTTGGTGGAATAAAGTTGGGAATTTTGTACTTCCTTGTAAAGAGAACCAGTTCAGTTTTCTAGAGATTGACGCCAAGATCACACTTTTTGGTCCATGGGCCCTGTATTATTATTTTTCAAAAAAACATGTTCTGAATCATCGCAATCCCATTTTTTCAAATACCACGTAAAAGCGCACGTTTCTTCCAATCGTGCGAACAAAATTTACTTTCGATTTTGCAAGTTCAGTTGTTGTTAAAATCTCGCACCTTAGACTTTGAATTTCTTTACGGAGATCTTGTCAAATGGCTTAATAAGACCTATCCAATAGAGCTAATTGTTAATGCCATATATGTTCAATTCGTGCCTATGCCAATTAGCGCTTTGCCAAATTGGTTGGTCGTTCGAACATCTGTAGTTTAAACATTTCGTCGTATTGCCAACATGTCAGACTTGGATCCGGTTTTCTGTTTACAGTATCATTCACTTTCAGCTATCGGTAAAAAAAATGTGTGAAAATGCTTTAGTTTATAAGCTTCGAAAATGAGTTGTCAGCGGTAGAAACTCAAAAACTAATTGTTCAATTGAAACGTAAATAATACTATATGGTGTGAAAGGTGCACGTACAACAAAAGTTTTCAAGTTTTCCGATAGATGACGCTGAAAACCAGAGCTACTGCAGCAATCCATGGTGAAAGGGCAGCTTACAATTTAAAAATGTTGACATATATTGCTTGTTGGACATATTTAGGTAAGTGTGGTCGGAATTATAAAAATGGGCGTGGCACCTCTCATACAAAAATAAACATTGCAACAAGTTATGTCTTGACACTCATGGTACCTAAAGTTGTAAAGTTTTGAACAATTTGCTTTGTATTGGAAAAGGGGCGTGGCATCTGCCATACAACAAAATTTCTGGGGTTTGTGGGAGTAAATCATGGGCTGGACGAGGGTATCATACGACCCGTGCCGATAGTCAACCTGGCCGGGCACGGATATTCTTTCTCCGCCACTTGTGGGACCTGTCATAAATAACAAAAGAGAAACAATTACAAAACAAATGAGACCGGTTCTCCTTTAAAACCGGGCGGTAGCACGGCGCTCAAGCTGTCTACCGGGAATGCTCATGAAGCGCTGGATAGTAGGAAGACTGTGGTCCAACTACCTCCAATAGCCGCGTGGAGCAAAAAGATACTTGTAACCTCTCACGTACCATTAGAGACTCTTCGGAACAAGCCTACAAAGATCGTTGCACAGTCAGCAAGGTAAATGCGTGTCGGAACAGAAAAGAGCCCAGGTAATACTACATTGAAATCCTACAGCGTCCTTAAAGACAAATTAGTGCTGGCGGGCATCTGTAAAAAGCGCCGTTGACGGATCCATGGCCCCAGATAAATGGATGATGACTCCACCAAAACTTTCCTCATTTGTTCTGGATATAATGAAGGAGAATCCAGGTCCTCCTTCCCGATGCTGCGATGGCGGCTGGCATCCGACCTATAAAAAATTGCAATTAGCTAATTGGGTGAGGTATGTCCAGGCGCTAAGCTCGATGTTGTTGCAAAAGAAGAGATCCCAAACCGATCCCTCTGATACTAACAAGATTCTGGAGATCATAAACACAAGTAATCCTGAGCTGCCGACACGAAGAGCCTAGGAGTCTTCATAGATGCGCGATTATTGTCATAAAAAAAATCTCTAGCTCATTTGACGAAGACTGGAGATTTTACTATGGCTTCGATACCATCGCCATCGAGGTATATAAAAAGGACGAAGAGTCTGATTTGAAAATTGCCTTCCCATCCGTTGGACCCCACTCCCGTCCCACAACCAATAATTCGAAGCCATTAATCGGCTTCCCATCTTTGGGGAGTGATGACTCTCAAACGTCATTCGCCGGACAACATCAGTCTCTAGTCGAACAAAATATATTGCCGGACATGGAGACAGATGAGAAGTTCAATAAAATGCGTCCACTACTTTTGAGTAAAGACGGATTTCTTGAATCGGCCACAGACTCGGAAGCCCTGAACTTTACAGTGAGGGAGGTTTCTCTACGTAATTGTAGCGCTAATGCTGCAGTTAGTCCAGATTAATCTTCATCACTCTATCATGGCATCGGCCGATCTTCTTCTAGAGGGTAGACTTTGATTCGCATCAACTTGACGGTGCCCAGTTTGTTTTAACTACATTCTTCATACACATCAATTGTGCTTATTTTATCTCACCGTAGTAACCACCCGGGCTTGACTTATAAATAAATAAATAGGTGGCGCAACAGGCGGGTGACACCTAAGGCCTAGCTTCTCGCAACCATTCGTTTTGTGTGAGTTTCTATTTTTGGGACGAATGGAAGGGACCTACAATTTTATGCCGAGTCCGAACGGCTGAATTGAGAAGCTTTTTCATGACAGTCATACTCTCGGATGTTTGTCAGACGTTCGCGAGAGGTGGCGCAGTAGAAAAAACTTTTAAGATGTAATTTGGGTTTTTCCGGGGATCGAACCTGGGATCCCTCGCACAGTAGTCCAGCACACTAACCACTGCGCTACTGCGCCCACAGCTAAACTTATATACAACACTATAATGCTCTGATGGAATTGACTGTCTAAACGAGTCTCAGAGGTCTAAGAGCCCCTCAGAAAGAAGACGGATGATTTTACGTGATTGAGTGATTTTTGACTTTGACGTTTGACGTATTTAGAGCTGATGTCATTAAGGATTTTTCTAATACTACTCAGGAGGTTAAAATAGCGAGCGAGCCCGAAGCGAATTACTGGCTTCGGAATATCCGTCCTCCACAGAGAACCTATCCCTCCAAGATGTGGGTTGTGCGTGGGGTTAACTATACCCAACCACGTAAATACAATATAGCCTCCGATAAGGTTGGATTCACTGTTGACGACCCTGGCAAAGCGAAATAAAGACAATGACTTTCGGATCTGTACGTGGAATGTTCGAATCCTAAATAGACCGCGTGCAGCCGATATCACTGCCATCTATAGGAAGTACGGTGGGATGGTCCGGGCTAAGGGAGGATGAAAAACTCATTTACTACGGTGATTGCTACAGGCAACAAAAGCAGCGTCTATTTGGATGCGGATTTGTTGTAAGCGTCAGGCTTAGGCAAGAAGTCTTGGGCTTTCGGCACGTTAGTGAACGCCTTATGATTATTCGCATAAAGGCTAAATTCGTAGATATCAGCCTAATATGCGCTCACGCCCCCACAGAAGATAAAGACGATGCCACAAAAGAGTAGCTCCTCGACAAAACATATGAGCAATGTCCTTAAGATGTCGTTCAGATCGTCTTAGGTAATTTGAACGCCGAAATAGGAAAGGAAGACATCTTTGGAAGTGCAATCTGGGGCCTGTACCACGAAACAACATGTATTGTGGAATGGGAGCATTTTAACATATTGATCCGATAAATTGCTACAGTTTAACAATACTTGTTGTTTCGTGGTACTGTCCCCTGGAAGCACAGCCTACATGATACCACGTCTGGATACGGATTTAGGTAGGCTAATCCACTTTGCTGTGAGTCGTTACTATTACTATAAATTTGTTACATTATCATGTGATTATTAGTAGGTACCGTCCTATTTCTAAATCCACTGCACAGCAAAGCAGTGACTCAAATTCAATGAACTTGGCAGCACCGGATTTTGAAATTCAGCTACTGATGCATAGACGGGAAGTGTTTTTTTTTATCAATTGGAAGTAGTAAATTTAATTTAATTCTCCACATCTGCTTACAGTTAAGCGTCCAGAATGTCTGCCATTCGTTCGTAAATAAACCCAAAAAATTATTAATTTGTTTAAAGGTAGGTAAATGTATCTGTTTATTTCTTGTTAACGAAGATGATTGGGAATATTTTTGACTCATTTTGCGACACCTTCGCAAAACGTTAAAATGAGTTATATCTACCTATATTCTTACCGCGAGTCATGTGGTGTCCGTGTCATTTGCCAAATCAGGTTAAGCGGTGTCCGTTGACCCTCTCCGTCAATAAAGCTCATGAGATATTATGTCCATAAATGCACATTTACTTTTCTTTTCTAACATGTTTGGTTTTTATTTTACTTATTAAATATTTGTGCAAATTGTATTTAAATATTTTTTATTGTATTCGCAGAAATTTATTTTAAATCATTTTCTTGGCGGCAGTAGCCTCATAAAGTTTGAATGCAGTCACCAAGCGATAATAAACTCTCAAGTCCATTGAGGACGACATGCGGATGTCAGTTTTGTTTTGTGTTATTAAGATTATTTACATTTTTGTTGAGTTTATTTAACTATCAGTTGGGAATGTTCTAGAACTATGTATTTGAAAGACAAAAATGTCAAAAATGCGGAACACACAATATACATTTTTGAATAATTGTTTATTTACATGATGACAGCGCTTAAGAATTGATGTTTTCTGAGATTCACCGCCGTCACATAAAATTAAGTGTTACACATATTCGATAACATTATTTATAACTAGTAGACACTCTAAACGAAACACAATGAGATATACATTTCTGTGTATCTTAATTAAATTCCGTTTGTGATAGGTACATATTCTATGAAACATACATGTTAATGTTACCTAAAGTTAATTTGATCTTCATGGCATTTTTTAAATGTCATACAGTCATGCGATCCATCAATTTGCGAATTATACTTTTTGGTAATAGAATTCGCCGAAACAACAGACAAGTATTCGAAGAATGTTTATTCAAATGTCATTTCAATTGCTTGCGATCAATGACCTATCCTGCCTGTCAGTTTATTGTATTCTATATATTTTTCAAAACGATTTCTCATCGCACAACAAAAATGTACATCTGTATTTAATAGGACTCTACTTTTGATTTATGTGCATAAATTTAAAAAAAATGTTTGCTTTTTGTATATACAATTTACATAAATTTGTTGAATTTCGCACGCAGATGTGATCTTGGTTATAGATAGAGGAAATGACGACATTTCTCAAATAGTTAGCGGAAATGAAGATTTTACTAGCAAATTGCAAATATAATTGCATACGTATAGGCGTAGCCAACAGAATGTTGCCCCTAAAAGTAGGTAGTCATTTTTGAGGACTAAACGAAAAAAATTCTTTTTTGCACCATGAGAGCATGAACGAATTGATGAAATGCGTTTTACCATTTAAGGCATTGAAATACTATACATGGACTGCTAGTGAAATGTCAGTTTCATACAAACCTGCGAAGAAAAATGAAGCATACATAAGCACTAGCCCTTTTGGTTCAGTGCGGCGAAAGTAGGAAAGAGATTTCAACCTCTGCGCGCCTTTGCTATTTTTTTTTACATAGAACACAGTGCCATCCATTGTAGAAACACTGCAACTGCGCAAAAATAACGAGCTAGTGCTTATTTTTGCTTCAACGAAAAATTGGCTGCTAGCAGTCCATGTATAGTATGTCAATGGATAGAATGCTAGCAGCCAATTTTTCGTTGAAGCAAACATAAGCACTACCTCTTTTGCTTCACGGCGGAGAGAAACGAAAACACTCAAATGTCATCGAGCAATTCGTGTGAATTTGTTTGTGTGTTAAGTGTGTCATCTGTTATAGAACGTTTGAAATAATATGATTAAGTCGTTATTTTTGCGCAGTTGCAATGTTTCGATAATGGATGGCACTGTGTTCTATGTAAAAAAAATAGCAATTTCGAGGTTCAAACCTCTTTCCTACTTTCGCCGCACTGAGCCAAAAAGGGTAGTGCTTATGTTTGATTCTTTTTTCCTCGCAGGTTTGTGTGGAACTGACATTCACTTCAACGCGTAAAAGTCTCATAAACTGCGTAAACTGCAGAAATTTATCACCTCGTAAATCAACTGTCAGATTTTGTATGGAGAATAGTTTACGCAGACCTCATAATTTTCCGCGACGATTTATGCTCGGAAATCAACCGCGGAAAGTTACGCAAATCGCAAATGTCAAACTTTGGCAGGAAGTCGGATTGTTTGTTTGTTTGGTTTAAGATTTCTAGTCGATTAACGTAATGATTTTTCCGAGGGGTGTTCACTTAAAGCACCGCGTAAATTTATACATTTATGAGCTGCAAAAATTTATCAGGCTAAGTGAATAACCCTTACATAAACAGAAAGTTGCACATTTTATTATTCCAAGAGTAGGATAATTATTTATCCCATCAATATGTTGTATTTAGAAAGCAAGCTTAAAAACTAACCTACAGCCATTATCCATGAATGGCACTTGCATCACTGAAACCGAAAGACTTTCCATTCTCGGTATATGCGTCCATAACAACCTTCGTTGGAATGACCATATACACGAAGTCGCCAAGAATGCTGCGAAATGTCTAGGTTTTCTCAAACGGTGCAAGAAATATTTTACCCCTTCTGATCTGGCTACAATATATAAGGCGTTCATTCGCCCAAAACTTGAGTACAATTCCCACATCTGGTCTGGTGCACCAAAAACTATATTGCACTTACTGGATAGGATCCAAAATCGTGCGTTAAAACTAATCGGGGACACTAATATTGCGAATTCTATTCATTCGCTTGAACATCGTAGAAACGTTGCGTGTCTCGCTCTGTTTTATCGCTTTTTCAACAAACAGTGCTCAAACGAAATTGCCAGCTGCATTCCACCCCTTCAGCAATTCAACCGCAATACTCGCCATGCTAGGAATGCCCATCAGTTTAGCATACAGCCTATCTTCGGACGTACTATGAAATACAGAGACTCTTTCATAAGCCGTACAACACGAATGTGGAATGCCTTGCCCGGCTCTGTCTTTCCTCCTCAGTACAATTTACAGACATTTAAAACCAATGTGCATCGGAATCTCCTATCTTCTCTATCCCAATTTCCTTAATGCCCGCGCTGTGTAAATCACATTACACTTAAGAGTAGTCATAACCTCTTTAGCGCGTGTTAATTATAAAAAAAAAAAAAAAAAAAGCTTAAAAACAGTTAAAATTTGAAATTCCAAACTTTTTGCCGCTAACGAAAACACCCTCGGCGCGAATTGTCAAAGTTTGTCGCAATTCACATCATTTTTTAAAAGTTGGGATAATTGGTATAACCACTTGAAACTAGTCTCCAGATAAAGGAAATTACTCCCTAAATACGAATCCGTATGGGTGCAAGACGTTTTGCAGCCGACCAACCGCTTGCCAGACGCACTCATAGTACGACTCGAAACCCGTTTTTGGGCTACTTAATTGATATAACCAATTAAGCTTGGCAATAAAATGTAGAGCTTGACCGCCCAAACACGAAAATATATGGGTGCAAGACGTCTTATACGTGCCTAACCCCTTGCCAGACGCTCTTAAAAAACGGAAAAAATCAGTTTTTTTAATTTTTGGTATAACCACTTTCGACTAATGCCAAAATGAAGAGCTTGACTACCCAAACACGAATATGTGGGTGCAAGACGTCTTAGACGCAGCCAACCACCTGCCAGACGCATAATTCCCGTTTTAGACCATCAAAGTACCTATGTGACCTCTTATTTGAAAGTGTTACCACTTAAAACGCTATAGCTTCTAAAGTATGTATTATAGGTACAAAAATTGTTTTGTACATTTTGAAAAGACAATTTAGTAGCGCATAAAACTCTTAAGCACATGACTGCAGCTACAAAAAAGTTATGACTTCTTACACTTAAAATTATGAAAATTTTTTTTTTCAGTTTTTTACTTAAAATGGTTTTTCTGAAATAACTTTTTTTATGAAATTTGTATCCTTGAAAAATTTCCCAAAAATTATGTTAATTAACTTTTTTACGTGCAATCAATAGAAGTTGTAATAAAAGCCATTTTTTTGTCAGCTATAGGCTGGGGAAGTGAAGTAGGCTTGACTGACTACGTTTCGGACTTTGGCAGATGGGCCGGGCGATGCAACTCAGATGCATGGGACACAAAAGCCATGATGTAACTTCCTGAGATAAAGAATTCCGTTACTTTCAATGCTCTCAAAAGTAATGGAAAAGGCAATAAATGTCGAAATAATCAAATATCTAGAAGGCCACCGATTAATTAGCGGCAGGACAGGCAATACGTAATGCACTTATGGACGCAAGCAATTGAACAACACAGCGAATCCAGAGCCGTAGCCTTGGACATATCAAAGGCATTTGACCGAGTCTGGCATAAAGCCCTATTAGGCAAGTTAGCGTCTTATGGATTACCACAACAACTCTGCGGATGGATGCAAAATTTTCTTCTGAGAAGATCGATCCAAGTTGTTGTAGATGGTGTATCATCTATTTCGTTTGTAATAAATGCGCGACCTCGGCGGCACACCTTCAACCGATGATGGTCCAAATTTTCGATAACGCTAAGGCATAATTGAGGTTCTATGCCCTTAAACCGCAAGAAACAGTCATACTCTTTGTGGTTGGATTGGTTTTTCGACAATCATTTTTGGATTATATCATTCGCCCAAATGCGGCTATTCTGATTATTGACAAAATAAATGCAAGTCCTTATGCATAATGTTTATCAACGATGAGCGTGAGAGGTGCAATTGTTGGGCACGACGACGATTTGAGGTGGACGGCTCTTCAGCCACACTATCGCGAACAGCAGCAATATTTTCTGCAGTACGAGCTGTACGAGCATGCACTGGTGTTTTCACATCTCCTACATACCCGGTTTGCTCAAATTTTTGCAAGAGTTTTCCGATTGTACGCACATTTGGATGATTAAATTGACCGCAAAAATCAGGAAATGCAAGATTATGCAGTTTGATTTGAACGCCCATTTTCATAATAAGCCTGAATAACTTTAACGCGTTGCTCGATTGTGTATCTTTCCATGGTTCAAATTGAGTTAGTCTGAAATTGAGAAATGACAAAAGAAATGCAGAAAAAAACTTGACATTTAGGTGTGGTTCACATTCAACATCGGTCCTTAAAATTTAATTCTAAAAGACTACAATTTGCAGCAATTTAAGTGCAGAACTAACATACATCTGCAAGCATCTCGGGGCGCTGTTGAAGCGTTATAGGTTCGCCTTTCCCGGGAGAAGTATTTTAAAAAAAAGTGCAATGTCAGTTCCTCTGCCTAAAAAATGAAGCCAACTAACTACCGCTCGTGGTTCCAATAGCAAAGAAAAAGTGCAACAAAATGAATTTCTCTATATAGAATGCTAGAGTCACCTATACTGGGCGTATCACATTAATGTAGGCATAACCAACGGCAACTGAAATGGAAACGTCAATGTAAATCTCAAAAATTAGGTATGAGTTTACAATTTATTCTAAACCACGAGCGTTTGAGCTAATAATGGAACCTACCAGTTATCCATGCCAATAATAAAACCATTTGCATTTGATCTTATTGTATTCCGCAGTTCCTAGCCATTTCATAAACACACCCCAAAGGTGTCACTATGTTAAAAAATAAGACTAGTCTGAGACTCGTATATTTTCCCTAGAGTTCAAAATTAAGTATTGTTCTCAACTGAATAATTCTACTTGAGAAACATTTTCTGGCGCCATCATCAATGGCCCTTTCTTAGGGCAGATATTTGTATTTGGCTTAGTAAGGTAGTCCATCATTTGAATACTCATTTCAAACATTTAAAACAGATTCATATAAACTTAACGACTCTTTATTAAACTTAAATAAAAAATATTTATAACACAGTTTCACTATAACTTTTTTAGTTTATCAGGATGAGCATCATTCAAAATTGACAAGACAACCCTTAACACTTTGTACAACACAAAAGCGCATATTAACAGAACAGACAGCGCAGCAAAAAATACATCCAAGAGAACGTATTTATAGAAAGGCACATGAACGCCATATGACTTCAAATTCGGAGCACCCTTATTCCTTACAACGTACTCGATCCAAAACATTGCCTCATCCATTGGGTGAATTGGATTATCCCTAAACAGCGACGATAACTCTTTGGCTCGCTTCCTATATTTCGGATCGGCAACAAGTGTTTGAACCTTTGTAACTACCTCGGATTCGGTCATCTTTGAAAATTGCATCTGCAGTGCATATCCTTCGCGAACTGATTTAAGCGTATTGCGATGTTGATCACCGTACAGTGGTATGCACAGCATTGGTACTCCCCAGTGAATACCCTCCTGAGTCCCGAACAGGCCACCGTGAGTTATAAAGAGCACCACTTTTTGGTGGGCCAAAATGTCATTCTGTGGCATCCACTTTTTAATCATTACGTTCTTGGGCAGGTTCTTCAGATTGTCATCTTCATACTTCCATAGAACATTTTGTTTTAGCTGGCTAAACGCTTTTAGCAGCATTGCGATTTTTTCCGGCGGCATATCCGTACTCTTCATGTAGGATCCCAGACTGAAGTAGACCACGCCATGCTTGGACTTTTCCAGGAAATCCTGAAATGGGTTTGTTATAAATTAAATTTCATACTTTACTTCATTTCCTCACCTCAATGTCACTTGGGAGCGGCTTAGCTGGCTTAATGTGAATACCTCCAATATTTATTAAGCCCGGCATGCCTGGCCTGGGCAAATCTATGCTGCGGTGGCTGTTGATCAACATCAGGGAGATGTTCTTTTCAAGGTCTCGTACAGATGGCAGAGGTCCTAGAAAAATAATTTCATACACATTTGAAAAGATAAAGTGAGTTCTCTTAAAACCTTCAATATGATCCTTGAAATGTCTTTCGGCCATGTCCTGCATCTGCGGCATGTAATGCCATCTTCGAAAGACATAATCGTAAAGCGACAGGTAGGTGTTGTAAGCGCGTTGCGTGAACGACATATTGTCTGTGTATGGCAGGACCAAATGTGGAATAATCGACAGGGGGGTGATTGAACCCATCGCATGGTCCATATTGTCCGCATAGCCCATGGTTCCTAAACTTGGACTTGAAATTAAATCTGATTTCAGTTTAAAAATGGACCCGCTTGCCTATTGTTACAATCGGAGCCTTAAATTTATGACCAAACATTAGGAAGCTCTCGTGGAAGAATTGCTCCAAGATAACCAAGTCGAAGTGCTGATCACTTTCAATTAGTCTCTTGACCTTTTCGTCGTTCAAAGCATATTCGGAGGTCTGAACGCCGAGGTTCCACCACATCTGCAAGTTTTGAAAGTCGCTGCTGTACCGCATCTCAAAGATTACGCTTTTGGGATCTGCAAATAAAAAAAATTCATAAAAATCAAAATTAATACAAATAAGAACTATTTAAATTATTCTCAATTTTATTAATTTTTTTGGGACGAATGGATGGACCTTACATTTTATGCCAAATGCGAATTTTTGAATTGAGAAGCTTTCTAATGATATAGCTCGCCTCTCGTGTGTTTGGCAGAAGTTCAGGAGAAGTTGTGCATTTTGTGTTTTAACCTGGAACCTCTCGCCCTCGCCCAATATTCTAGCATACTAAATGCTGGGCCACTGGTGCCCACACCTTAGGATAAAGCGTGCAAATTATAATTTCTTTTAGTGCTAAAAAGATTTGCGAATTCTGAAAATTATCGCAGAATAATTCCAGTGAAGTAAGGTAGGTGACCCTTCGCTGCCGATATTAATGGCTTTTTGTGTCAGATGATCGGCATTATATTCGGGATAATGACTCTTCATCGTGAACCCTCAGTCATTATAAAATACTCCCGGCATTTGTATTGTCTTGAGTTTATTTCATTCAATTATAATGAACAGTTCATCCAATCGGCACGGGTATTTCTGTTTCAGTTTGAGTGTCAAGGTCAATATTTTTGATCGTTTTAACCAAAAGAAAAATATACCTATTGAGTATTGACCCATTAAATAAAAAAAAAAACTGATTCATATTATACTTACAATATTTAGGAATATCAAATGTAGGATCTATATTAATTTCAGTGCAGTTTTCATGTGTCTGCTTTCTTGGAAAATTTGTAATCACTGTCAGATGGTGTCCCCTGTCAAGAAGTCCATTTGCAAATTGTTCAAGCCACAGCCAATGGCTGGGCGCAGGAAAAGGTCCCATAAATAAAATGTTGTACGATGACGAATACTGCGGAAGCGCCAGCAGAAGTAAGGCGGATATTATCGATAGATTCATCTAGAAGAAGAGAAAAATATATTTAAAAAAAAATTACAAATAATGCAGGAAGTTTGTTTGTTTTTATTTTTAACTTTAATACCTATGCGGACTTTACCAAATGCACGTAAAATAATTTCGATAATAATTTCCATTCATTTTAAATTCAATAATAATTTATATATATTTTTTTAATAATTTTTTAAAATTCCTACAGGTAGTAATCATGAAAAATACTGCTTTGGGTACGTTATAATAAAAACTCAACTCAACCTGCCTACAATTTCCCCAACAATCAACTTGAAAATCGCTCTAAAAATCAAATTAAAAATGGAATTGGAACTATTCTCTAACGCGGACTGAAAATTCGTTAAAGGCATGCTCAAACAAGTAGCCTTTGGCCAAGAATTGACGAAAAAAGAACAAGGTGTGTTCTGAAAATGAATAAACGAGATATTCGAATCTTAACAGGCGTACTGACAAGCCACTGTACCATTGGTACCATGGCCACAAGACTGGGCATTAACTCACCAGACTACTGCAGGAGCTGTCAAGACATAGAAGAAACGGAGACCATCAAGCACCTGCTCTGCGAATGCCCAAACCTCCAAACCAGTCGACTCCGATACATGGGAGACAGACTTTTCGGAGGCCTAGAGGACATAGTGCAGGTACCACTGACGAATACAATCAGGATTGTTAAAAGTACGGGATGGTTCACTTAGTAGTCTAACCCCGCCAAGGAACAACTCCAAGAAACCAGGTAAAGTGTTTATGCATGTTTTTTGTGTTGTCCAATAAAATTAAAATTGTTAATCCACGACCAAAAACCAAGGGATCACAATGGACCAAAAGGCCCCCGTGGTAGCACAGCACTCTTAAAGCTGTGCACTTCCCTCATACCTAACCTATGCTCAAACAAACGCGAAAATTCAAAAACGGGAGCGAATTTAGCGCGAGAAACGTCATCACATCACCATCGTCATGCATTTATTTTCCTCTCCCGCTTTTGCGTTGATTTGAGAATACCTTAAAACTTTACCTAATCTCAGCAAGAAAATTCTCTCTAAAAGAAGTCTTAAAAGTCAATCCAATTAATGCAACAAAGTCTTTTTCCACTGGTTTCACTCGGGGATTCGATCATTCTGAAATCCAGTGGAACAAGAAAAGTACTTCCACTCAATTTTGAAGCTTTGTCTTTTAAACTTTAAACAAATTAAATTACATTTAGGGCCAGTTTTAAATGTTGCGGATAAAGTTTCGGATAGTTATCCGACACATAACGCTATCCAACAGATAAAGGTTGCTGACATTGCTTTTCTGTCTCATTGCCAAGCTTAGGTTAGGTTACTGGCTTGGCAAAGACAGGAGAAACCGTAAGTACGTGTCACACTTAGATAAAAAATGTAGATCTGTTGTGATGCCCTAGGCTAAGCCATAGGTGGCAGCCTATGAAAAACCTACGGATTGGTATTTGGTAAACCAACCCGATGTTTCATCGTCAAAGTCTCTGATAAACTAACTGGTGGAGAAATTTCTCAGCCACCAATTATATTGGACCGAATGGCAGTGCTGTTTTTTATCGTTTCGCCGAGAGTTTCTCAGAATAATTCAATCATGGGCAAACTACTTTGTAGTAGATAGTTATCAAATTCGTCTTCTAAAAATTAAAATAAATCCATGTTAGGATACTTGTGACTCCAATCTACGCTCGTAAACGATAAATTCTCTGTAACTATATTTTTTTCTGCCACTTCAAATTAATATTCTGCTTATTTTCCAGATAAAGACTTAAACAGCCACTTGATAGACTATCCGCGACTTTATCTGCCATATTTCACTATCCGAGACCTTTAAAACCAAAAGTTAAAGTTGATCTTACTTGTCCCTAAAATGTTTGCCCCATCCCATGTTTTTAAAATATTTATTTAAAATAAAAAGCAACTGAATTTGAAAGTACAATCCTTCCGGTTAATAATGGAAAATAATTTCATTCAGATGGCTGCCTCGGCTGGCCATGCAGTAGCCTACACGATCGGTCCAATTTTTAAGCACATTATCGATTGTGTGCAGCTGTATTTCACCAATGGCTTCACGAATATTGTCCTTTAAAGCGTCAATTGTCTCTGGCATGTCGGCGTAACACTTATCTTTTACGGCACCCCACAAATAATAGTCCAACGGTGTCAAATCGCAGCTCCGCGATGGCCAAATGACATCAGCTCTGCGGCTGATAATGCGATCTTCAAAAACAGGGCGCAAAACATCGAGTGTAGCTTCGGCTGTGTGGCACGTAGCGCCGTCCTGTTGAAACCAAATGTTGCCAATATCCTCCTCTTCAATTTTGGTGAACAAAAATTCGTTCAACATGGCCCGATAACGATCGCCATTGACTGTAACGGCCACTCCTTGCTCATTTTCGAAGAAAAATGGCCCAATTATGCCTCTGGACCAAAATCCGCACCAAACAGTGACTCGTTTTGGGTATATCGGCTGTTTTTGGCTTTTCACGCTTTGGTTTATCGATGAGGATGCCAGTTTCTTTCACTTTTTTCACAAGATAACGAACATACGGAGCTGACGGTGCTTCTCTTCTTCCAAAATCCGTACGCAATTTTCTCACACATTCTGCAACATTACCATGTTTTTCAAAGTAATGTCGCAATATTTCCCAGCGTTGTTCAAGCGTATACACAACCAAACTAATTATCTGTCAAATCAGACATGAGCTAAGTGTTACCATTCGCGAAATAAGCACTAGTTGAAAAAAAAACGTTAGATAGCGGACCCTTTATTAAGCGTTTGCATAATTTTACTGCCAAAACTACGCGTTTAAAAACGGATAATTCTAAATTGTGCGAACAGGGGATTTTAACGAGGGATTTAATAAGTATGTATGTAGGTGAGATTTTGGCATAGAGGATTTCGTCCCGAGAGATTTTGGAAAAAGAGATAAAAAAAAGGAGATAACGTATGGATCCCATGCTAAAGTACCTCTTTGCTCTTAATAAGTAGCTCAACTAAGCGGACTCCGATCTTGCGATATAGAATATGTGGTCCTGTCATGTGATTCCTAGAAGGTGCATTGAGTCCTTGGGATGGATTGGATGGTCATCCATTTGAGTCTGAGGAACTGTTGATGCATTTTTACTAGAAAAAGTTGTAAGCTGTGTCTTGTTTGCATTAAATACATGTAAATACATGTCCCCACTTCAAGATGTTGTCCAGATCATCATTTAGAGAACTAATTTGTTCACACCACTGACTGTGTGATGTAGCCGCATTCACATGCCCACTGTTCGAGATATAAAGTGCTGTCATCTGCAAAGCTGTAGATATTATTATTTGTATGGGTGCAGTTTATTAGCTTTGATCTGTCAAACCTTAGCTTTGGCTTTCGCTTAGCTTTTCGCATGCACTCTGTGACTCTGTCCGTAGCCTAATTTATAAATATATAATTTCTTAATAATATATAAACCATTTTTTAGCTCCTATAACATTTTGCTGGCATTTAGTTACTGATTCTGCAAGCCTTTGTAGCATTTCAGCAGGAACTTCCTCGAGAAATTGCTGACATAAAAAATGTTTGATGACATAAAGTTCTTACGAGTTCGAATGTGATTCAGTTTTGGAATAACTAAAACGTCCAATGACATATTATTTAGATATTAAGTTATTGCTCAGCATCCACTCTCTGGGACTGATAGAATATGTCCCAGCCCTTTGAAAATGTGTTGTGCGAGAAGGTCCATACTAAATGGAAAAGTAAACATTAAGTACCTACACCCTACCTACCTTGTCACAAAACAAACTGATAAAAACTGACCAATAAAAGTGGCATGCCGAACTTTATACAATAACTAGCTGGACCCGTGCTCGCCTTGCCCGCTCGCACAAAATTATATTTGGTTTGTTTAAAATTACACTTTTGAGTGTTTCATTGAAATCTGTCCAGTAGTTTTCGCGCTTTTAGGAGAAAAAGAAAATTCCTCCCTCTCCTAGATCTTGCTACTTATTTGTAATACTGAATTTCCTTTCGTTTGTTTCCCTCTTCCTATATGGAATCCAAGGAACTACCTACCCCAAACGTACCCTGTTAACATACCACATATCGAATGAAATTCTGAAATAAAACCTGTTTTGTATTATACGTCTCTCTTCTTATGAAGATTATTAATATACCCCATGCCATACTGTAGCACGCACCTCATCCCCATCCGGCATCAGGCATACGATCATAATATACATAATGTACCTACATATACAACTGACCATAGCACTTACTGCGAAAACAAATCAACCCTCGAATGTATATATTTTCACTAAAAAAAATACATTTTGGCTAAAAACTGTTCCTAAGGACATGGCTATAAACGACATAGCCTATAGCAGTCTGACAGTCCCAAGGAACATTTTAAAAAAAGTTTCATCGAAATCTGTTTAGTAGTTTTCGAGTTTTTAACGGCTAAAGAAAATTCCTACAGTTTTATTATATGTATAGATATAGATTTCACAAACTGGCTGATGGACAGAAGTAAGTCACTCATACACAGTAGGTACCTATCTGTTCAAGAAAAATTGCTTTCGATGTGCGACAACAACCCCAAAGTAGAACTATGGAATCCAAACAACTACCCCAACCCTACCCTGTTACGTCATATCAGAATAAAATTTCTACTGCGTTGCGTGGCGATATGCGATAATGGATGTAATGCATTGGATATATAATGTGCACCCTCTGCATCGCCCTCCCTCTCATTGATCTTGCTACTTGTTTAATATACTGCATTTCCTTTCCTTTCCTTTGCTTCCCTCTTCCTATAGAATCCAAACAACTACCTACCCCAACCCAACACAGTTACCATACCACATATCGAATGAAATTCTGAAATGAAACCTGTTTTGTATTATACGTCTCTTCTCTTATGAAGATTATTAATATACCCCATGCCATTCTGCAGCACGCACGACTCACCCCATCCCCATCCTTCATCGGACATACAATCATAATATACATACCTACATAATATACAACTGACCATAGCACTCACTGCGAAAACAAATCAACCCTTATCGAATGTGGTTATTTGACGATCGCAAAAGTATAAACATCCATTCGTAGCAAGGTATATGTGTATGTATATATTTTCACTTCAAAAAATACATTTTGGCTAAAAACAGTTCCTAAGGACGTGGCTATAAACGACATAGCCTATAGCAGTCTCACAGTCTTAAGGAACATTTAAAAAAAGTTTCATCGAAATCTGTCCAGTAGTTTTCGAGTTTTTAGCTGACAAAGAAAATGCCTACAGTTTTATTATATGTAAGGATTGTCATTGACACACATTTCTGTAATGCGGTGATAAATTATTATTATAAACGAACCGATTCGATGAAAATGACTTCGCTAACCGACTTGTTTGTATAAGTGCAGCCTGAAAAAACAAAAAGTAAGCGTTTTCTCGCCCATATACATATTTTGGTGAAATGCGCGCAAATAATTTGTTTATTTGTCATACGATACAGTTTAGCATTTGGTTTAGTAGGTACTCGTGCGTGGAAATATTTAGCTAATGTTAGCAAACTCCAATAGAACTCATGAAGTCATGCATAAGAAGATTCCCCTCAAAAATCGAAAGCAGCAGGGATATTAATAAAAACGCAATTTGACATTAAAACGACCTGAAGAAGTAAAGAAAGCTCCTCAATCTTCTGCCACCGACTCTATTATCATATCATGTTATCATCTATCAAGTGCGATTCCCATATACGTATAGTATAGAGGAGAAGATATGAACTTGATGGACTTGATGGACTCGATGTAACCATCTGAACCTAGCCCAGCATGGAACAACAGATTTCGCATAGTATAAATTATCGCATCATATCATAACATCCGTCGGTCATTATGATCAACATAATCATCTCAAACATTCCACCAGATACATAGCCACCTGCTGCAAAAAGAATTTTTTTTTACTACTTTTGTCGGAGAATGTTACTATCCAATGGAGCACTCAGACACACCTTACATTGCTGTACTTAGTTTTCCCGTCAGATGAGAAGGAGCTTCAGTGATAAGGAGCTTAGATGTTCGGCACTCACCACGTCAGCCCCAAAGATCCGCCACCCGATGCGAGCAAAGGCAGGATAACTATACAGAGCAAGTGCTCCGTTATATCGCCATCCTCTCCACAAGCAGGACAGATGGTGGTGTTGCTCAAGCCCAACACATTTAAGTGTTTGGCAAAAGCTTGGTGGCCCACAAGAAGTCTGCAGTCGATTCTCCTGAGAGACAGAAGGAAAGACGCCGACTTCTTGCAGATGTCCGGACGCAGTCGTTTGGTCTGTCTACACCCAGCACAGTCACGCCAACGACACTTGTGTTCACGAGAAACCCATAAGTATCAATGGATGACTTAACCACAGATGCAGGCAAACCCAATGCAGGTTCAGGTTCTAAGAAATCTTCTTCTGAACCCAACCTGGCAAGCTCATCAGCGATCTCGTTTCCCTGAATACCAGTGTGACCTGGAACCCAAACAAGTTTGACCGTGTTTAGCCTACCGACCAAGATCAGAGAAAGCTTGAATTCGAGCACTAACTTGGACGAAGTAAGAGGGTTGAGCAGCGCTTTTATTGCAGCTTGGCTATCACTGCAAACGCATATGCTTCTGGCCCTCCACCTGTTTGTCACAATATAGCGCATAGCCATAAGGATGGCGAAAATCTCCCCTGTCCGGTTCTAGAGCCATCCGTGAATACACGATGGCATTCTTTCCCTGGCTCCGAGTCTGGCCGAAGCCATTCCGTTGCCTGAGGAAACTTGACGTGGTAGTTTTGTCGCAGTAGGATTTCTGGTGTCATTGCGTCAGACGGCATATCCATAAGACAGGATGCTGCAACATATACTTAGCTAAGAGAAGCTGTAAAAGTGTTAAGTTTAAGTAACATTCGGAATAGGGAAGAGTTCGCTCCAAAAATAAATTATATATGTTTTAATTTACGCATACGGAAATCCAAGTTCAGAGATATGCGTTTAGGTTTGATTCGGTTTACTGGTATAGGCAGAGCAGGGTGAACCCTTTTATGGGAGTTAACCGTTGGTATTAGCGTTGGTTTAGCTTCATTTTCATCCATCTTACCAGCTATTGGCGCACGACGCGCCCTCTAGCCATCCCCATATCCTCAAAAATCTGTACAGACCAGAGAGTGAGACATCAGCAAGTTCTGAAAGTAATGAAAGTGTTCTGTTCCTTAGGTAACAGACGAAGTGAGGTGTGTCTTCGCAGTCCTCCTAGTCTCCGTAGTCTCTACATCCTTAAGAATTTGCGGAGATGTTGGTTTCTGAGGAAATTTTGAGCCCCTACCAACTTACACAGCGATAACCAGTCAAAGTGTAGAAGTTTTTTGGTCCGGCTTCTGTTATATTCTGTTCTGACCAAAACTCCCCTAATATTTCAGAAGGGAAGAAGAACATGATCAATTGCAGACCCTTCTCGCCAGTTTCCCATACAAAGCCAATATTAGACATATGCGTGTACCTGTACCAGTACATACAGTGGAGGGTATCAAAGCATCGGCCAGGCCGATGGTAACACTTTTACTTGTTTATATTTTGTCTTCTTTTTAAGCTTACAAAATATTTGATCGCTATGCCTTTTCATAAACTATACCTACATGTTATTTATTTAATGGGCGCAAGTAGCTATAAACAAATTATGCCTACAGCTCACACGCGAACATTCAATATAATAGCTGTCCATGTGAAAGACGTGGCTGTCGGAGGTCAACTCTGGCAATGGCCGAGTAGTTGCGAAGATAGCCTCTATACCCCTGTTTCCCCTTCCCCCATCCACTTTCTAACTAATCTATACTGATCCGGAGGATGTAGCCGGTACAATCTTGAAAGAATTTTTAAAATCGGCCAAATAGGTCCAGAGTTAGTCCCTACCACCCCCTTTTAGCCCTCCCCCCGTCGTCAACTTATTCCTTACGTAACCTGTACTGATCCGAAAGTCCTACGTTAATGGACATAAGATTTCACATAAATAAAAACTCACAGGTATGATTTAATTATTTATACTACGCGATCATATCGTTACACTTAGCTGCAGATCTCAAATACATATACATATGTAGATATGTTCCTATCACTTACGCACCACAAAACTCGTATATGTACGTAGACGTAGACGAAAATTCTCAGATTTTATACGAATTGGAGGATTTTTGCATCGAGGTATTCTTCCGAACGGGTTTTCAGAAATTCTTTCCGACAAATATGCAACGCACACTGGCGTTTTGCGTTTGAGTGCGATCAAGTGCGTTTTTACTGATATTGTTGACAGCTTCATAGGTATTTTCTTCCGAATATTCTTTCTTCTTCGTTGCGGAATTTGTTTACTAAAGTATCTACTGATAAATGAAAGCAATAAAGAAAAAAACATTTTAGCAACGTAATTGTTTCTATATATTGCTTAAATTTGTGTTTCTAGGGCAAAAGCACCAAATACGAAAACCTCGATGTACCACGAAACAACATCATATCAAATCAATGCGTTGTCGCATTTTAATTATTCTTTTTCTTTCCGAAGACGGATACCTCGAATATAATTTGAGTCTCCGACGGAGTAGATATGCGTTGCGGAGAAAATTCCGTTAAGATATCCGATGGATACCTCGATAGGGCTGAATATCAAACCATAAAAAAGATTATTATTTTGTAGAACAACAGAGTTTGTATTCAAATTTCTCCGAAAAAACTGGCGCAACTCTCGATTACTGTTGAAAGTCAAATAACTTTAAAGTTACCTACTATAAACATTGGAAGGTCATTTATACAACAATTTGTAATAACTTCATTAATTTACAAGATAATATTTAATACTTCTTATTGACTTTATGGCGTTGTCGTTATAATATGTTTAATTTAATGACGCTGCACTTCGTCTATTAGAAAAAGCAAAGAATTTATTGGAATAAAAAAGCATTTGCAAACTGATAGGTACGACCTTATTTGCATTCATAAGATATAAATTTAAAATATTCAATATTCTTTACAACTTGTGGAAAAGATAAACAAGTGATCAGCTGTCAGTTTGATTATACATTTTTGCCACTACAGGTAACGCATGAAAACACATTCATTGGTTCAACTCAATGACCAGGTCTCTATGTTATTTATTTTATTTTTTTTTTATAATAAAAGGAGATTCCAAATCCTGGAGCACTCAGACGAATCTCGGTCCATTGTACTACCAAGCAGAAACCCATTTTTTGGTGTAGTGGTGGAGAAACTCTGATATTATTCGTTTCTCTTTATGGTCGGTGGCAGAGTATTGCTGTCCCCCTCCGGGGCTCGAACCAACGCCGTTCGGGTCACAAGCAATGACTCTAACCACTACACCATGGCCACCGCCGACCAGGTCTCTAAGTCCCTTCCCTATTATTGACCAAAATCAGTCAAGTTTTTCAGCGTCTCCAGTCCGCAAATGAATCATAGTTATGCGCACATGGGGAAGGGAGATGGGCTCTTTTGAATGCTCAGAACACACGTGCAGAATTTACTGCGCACTGCGCACTGCGCAGCAAGAATAGAATACAACATGTTGTTATATTGTGGCGATACATATGTAAATTCTGCACCCACCGCAGGACTGTAAAATGTTTCTGTTTCTAAATCCACTGCACAGAAAACGCAGTGAATTGAATTGATCTAAATAGACTTGCCAGCATCTAATTTTTAATTTTCAGCTACTGATTCATACGAGGAAAAGAGAGGCGGAAATATTTGCTGTCTATGTTTTTTCCCGCATTGACTTGACAGCAAGTCAGCAACCGATTCAGATCAAATTCTGCACATCTGTTTCATCTGCAGTACTGCTTGCAATGGAGCGTTCAGAATGTATGCACATGTGCCTTCAGCATAAGGAAATTCAATCGAAAATTCCCGTTTTCCCTTTAGTGCGAGTAGCCGTTGCAACTATGTGTGGCTTCTAAACTATGTAAATGAAAATAAATATGCTCGTTAATTTAAGGATAAATTAAAATTCGTCCGTCAGACATTTTACAAAGTTTTGTACACATTGTGGGTAAAGATCGCAGTGGCGACCACTGGCATTGATTTTTGTCAATTTAAGTAGAATAGGTACACACGAAAAACGGAAATTTAGTGTATTGTCCTGCTTGCACTTGCCAATAATAGTAGTTGTGTTTTTATGAAACCTTCCCAGCCAGTGGTTGCCAGTTGAGGCACATTTCATATGCTAATTAAAACAACAACCTGCTGGCAACAACTCTTGATTTTCTCCCTAGTCGGAGAGCTGCTGGCTGGCAGCTGGCTAAATTCAATTCACAATAAACAAACAGGTGGCGCTGAAAGCAACAAGTGGCTTAGAATTTTCGTACAATTTGCTTAAATCATAATGGCGTTCTTATCTCATGCACACAACATTCCAGAGAAAAATGTCAGAATTTATCAAATATTTCTACCAAATGCATAATTTAATTTAATACCTACTTAAACTCGGCTGTCTGGCTTCATCTTGCTGGCAATTGTCCAAATGAACGGCTGGCTGGCGAGGTTTAAAAAAAAACATGCCTAATGTTGGCGTCTTGGTAGTAATAAATCGGAAAATGTTCAATTGACTGTCATTTGGGAAAGTTGCTTTGGGATTGGGAGGAAACAAACCGAAAGAAAAAACCTAAGATTCAAACAAAATGACGTTTTCCTTTTGTTACTTTAAAGTGATGTGCGTTAGTTTTATATTAACGAGTCTGCGGAATTATGTAAACAAAAACTATTCATCGATTGGACTTTTTGTGGTATAATCTTTGTATTTGGATTACATTGTAAAGAAAACAAAATCAAACAATTCGCTTAACCATATTAAGGACCATTCACATGAGAGCGAACGAACGAATTGCTGAAATGCGAAAAATCCACTTTTGATGCATTTATGAACAGAAAGTTGCACATTTTATTCTATTTCAAGAGTAGCATAATTAATTACCCCATCAAAACTAAACGAGTTTAAAATCATTTTAAATAAAGAAATTTCGAATTCCAAACTTTTTGCCACGAACGAAAACACCTTCGGCGCGAATTGTCAAATTTTTATTCGCAATTCATATCTTTAAAACGCGTTCCACAAACCAGCGAATAAAACATTCGTTCAAACTTAACCTAAAATTGGAAATTGCTGGTAGAAACTTATGGCTGAAATTCGCGAACTGCCGGAACCATGAAGAGTGTTCATATGAATGGACTGTCAAAACTCGCGAATATTCGTTCGTTCGTAGGCAGTTAGTCGCTCTCATGTGAATAGACATTTCCCTTTGTCCCTTAAGACCAAGGTATATGAATAGAAGGTAATATATTGCGCATCCCGCAATGGCGGCCAATTATGTGACTGTGCAATAATCATATAGAAATAATATGAGCGCGCATTAGATATGGCTGACAATTGTGACTATTCGTATGGAAAAGCATGCCCTTTTGACAGATGAGCAGAAGGAAACGAAAATGAGTGCTCCGAATATATTCTTCTATTCATATAATATACCTTTCCTTAAGACTCCTTAATTCTTACCAAAACGCACTTTTTCCAGAATCCCTCAAACAAATGGATTGTAATTTACATCTGTGTGTGTCACCAACCTTCGCATCTTTTCTGATTTAGCGTTTCTGTCCGCTTAAATAATGGATTTCTCATAAAATAACAAGCGTTAATTTATTAAATAAAATTAACTTTCAAGTAAACCTAACCAACCTGCAATGTTAAAATTTTAAGCGCATGACATCTATAGCGTGCAATAGATACTATGTTCTTACCTCACTTCCGTAAACTCCATTAGTCTGTAATAAGTTATTAGCGTAATCGGGTTATAGATTGCCTAATAGTTTCTGCTAAGTATTAGTTCCCAACTCCCAATTAATATTAAATTTTAGTGAATTTAGTAAACATGCAGGCTTTGTTCTAAAATGCAACAGCAACAATGAGTTGCTGATCAGCTTTTATTCTCGCTTTGTCAAAAAGCTGTAAAAATACACTTCTATGCGTTTTTTTTTGAATGTCAGTGTCACTGCCACTGACAATGTCAACGTCTATGATGTACAGTCTGACTCTAAAGTAAAGATGCAGTTTTCAGTTTAGTGGTTTATGCAAATTTTTTGGAGATTTTTTTAAGAACTTAAATTCTGAAGACTTATTAAAGGAACGGAACGATCGGTAGAAATTAATTGGGATAAAACTTCCTTCCTCGATAACTTTTAAAAAAAGTGCACCTTATTCTTTAAGAAATTAAAATTTCATAGGGTAAGCTTAGCACTTTATTGATGGGTATATTCACCATTACCAATGATTTTGTATTTATTTAGGCCTATATTCTACTATTAAAGTAAACTATTTAAATAAAAAAAAAAAAATAAATAAATAAATAGGTGGCGCAACAGGCGGGTGACACCCAAGGCCTAGCTTCTCGCAACCATTCGTTTTGTGTGAGTTTCTATTTTTGGGACGAATGGAAGGGACCTACAATTTTATGCCGAATCCATAAACATACTCTCGGATGTTTGTCAGACGTTCGCTAGAGGTGGCGCAGTAGAAAAAACTTAAAGATGTAATTTGTATTTTTCCGGGGATCGAACCTGGGATCCCTCGCACAATAGGCCAGCACACTAACCACTACGCTACTACGCAGTTAATCTTTGGAAAATGGAAAAAATCTGTTTTCACTATTAATTAACGTTCAATAGTTGAGTTGTCTCTGTTGTGTCTTTCAAAGGAGCAGTCGGTTAAAATGTTGAATTAAGTAGCTAACTAATTTTCGCTTAACTTAAGTAGGTATACGTTAAGTTATACATCTGGTAACACATTTTTAAGTATAAATCTTTACTTTTTGCGCGCAGTGTACGACTGTGATTAGATATACTATGAATATGCATTATCAATGAGTTACGTGTTAGCAACAGAAGCCGGACGATTAGTACCGGTGTTTTGAGCCGAACAAATTATGCATTTAAATTGAAATTTAGTGACTTGTGTCGAACAGTAGTATATTACAAGGAACTTAATGATGTCATGGTGCATATTTAACATCAAAATATTGGATTCACCTCTAAAATGAACATTTAAATATGGGGCTCAGTCTACTATCTCCGAGGGGTGGGTGAGACACCGCTATTGGTGTCCGTGCAGTTGTTTTAATGTCTGCAACACTTAGGAATAAGTCAACTGTGCGTACACAAGCCTGCGAGTCGCACAACTTAGTCTTAAGCGAGATACAAATAAAATCATTAACTGACTTCACAAAATGTTGCTATCCTAGATACAAACTACCCGTTTTCGATAAAAAAAAACAAATACAAATGTATTGTCAATTTTCACATTGAGAATAATTCTGGTCGTCCACTCTAGTTAGTGTCCAACGCATCAATCTCCAACTCAACACATTTAACTCAAATATTCGATGCTCTCCATTTAATGCATCAACGCATTGGATGTTGGATTCGGTAGGAGATCGTTGCTCATCGCGTTTCTCCACAAGTGTACCTGTGTACGGGTAATGAACGAGCCCTTGTTGTAGGTTGATCATGTTTGTGCAACGCGTTGATTACCGATTTTACAATAATGTGCTGCACATTATCTGCCCAACCCGTTGCTCAACTTGTTAAGTTTTTTCTTGACTGAGTTCTGTGTGACGACATTTGTGTGCCTGTGCATTGCCCAACAAATGATACTTAGGTGATTGTACTGTATTGTTGCTCAAAAACTTGTTGTTGTATCAATGTTGTTGAGGGTATCAATGAGTCCATCAACTCTTTGAGCAACCACAGCAAAAACGCTGATGATCAACTTGAGGAATTTTTTTGTTTGCCAAAATCAGACATGTTGATCAAATAAGTGTACGGTACGAGGTCATTCAACAATTCAATGGGTTGATCAACCAAGTGTACGGGTCCTGCAACGCGTTGAACACAAAAATGTTCAATTCTAATTGGATTTACGTTGCTCAACATGAAACACTTCGTGAGTTTTCTCACTAGCTTAAAAATGTGTTTGTTCAACTGCAGATTTGAATAAATTGTTGAACAAAATTGGCTGATGAGTTGCGCAATACGTGGACGACCGCCATAATACAGTTGTGACAAAATTGGTTATATCTACCACAAATTTCCGTCGGCATATAATGAATCGAAAATGTATTGCAGTTTAAAAGGATAGATTGTCAAAAATAAGAGCATGCGAAATGGACGGAAGGAAATTATTTTCTCTTGAAACGAATAGTCCTTTCAAACTTATCACCGCCGTTGGCATACCTTGTTGATTTGTTTTTTTTTATCTTATACAGTTTAGGTACCCTAACTAGCCCAGAATGGCCCCCCGATACCACATTGCCCCAACAAGAGGAAATACTGTGTTCAGCAGTGAAAACCCTTCAAAACAGAAGAGCCCCTGGCCTCGACGGGATACCATCAGAAGTAGTACTAAAGGCGATCGCCAACTCATGTTCCCAACTATTACTGAATATGTTCAACAGTTGTTGCCTGAAAGAAGGAATCTTCCCCAGAAGAAACAAAGCCTAGTGCTGATTAGTAAAGGCAAAGGAGACCCATATTCTGCATCAGCGTACAGAACTGTGTGTATGCAGGACACTTTAGCGAAACTTTTGCAGAAGATGTTGAGACCGCGACTCACCGCTGCAGTACAGAGAGGAGGAGACCTTTCGGAAAGACAGTACGGCTTCAGAAAAGGCCGCTCTACGATCGGAGTAGTAAGGGCCACTCAACTTGCCCCACAAGGGAGCAACTATTCAAGGAAGATCATACTGATGGCAACTCTGGACGTTAGGAACGCCTTTGGTGAAAGGCTACCTCAGGGACCGGGAGTTGATCTATGAGACCACAGATGGCCAAAGAAGAATCCAAGTAACCCCAGGAGCAGCACAAGGAACAATTTTTGCAATGATGGCTTCCTTCGCATGTAGGTACCGCAAGATACCTTCCTGGTGGGGTATGCATAGATGATATCGCCGCGGATTTATGGCAAAAGACACCGAAAATTCTCAAATGAAGCAAACCAGGTCATGCGACGAGTAACCTCCTGGATGGATGAACACGTTTTAGTTGGGCAATAGAAAAAATCGAAATAGTTCTTATGACGAAGAAAGTGATCCCGACTTTAACCGACTTTCAAATCGGCAAGGAGGTAATAAGAAGCAAAGACGCCGTGAAGTATTTGGGTGTAACCATACATAACAAACTTACTTTCTGGCACCAGAAAAAGAACGCAGCGGACCGAGCGTCGCAGCGTCACTGAGCAGGCTGATGGCGAATGTAGGCGGCCCAACGGCCAGGAAGCGAAGGCTTCTGATGTCGATAACGCATGCCATCCTCCTATACGGATGCGATATTTGGGCAGACGCACTTCGGCAGGAAAAGTACAGGAATCAGATGGCAGCTGTGCAAAGACGCGGAGCCCTACGCGTGGCCTACCGAACTGTGTCGGAACCAGACTTTCTTGTTGTTGCAGGGTCAGGGGTGACTCCGCAATAGAGCTCCTAGCGGTAGAAAGGAAGTATACCTTTACGACAAAAAGACGGAATCTGGAGTGGAGCTCATAAAACAGAAGTGGCAAAAACGCTGGATCTCGGAAAGCAGATGACAGCGAGGCTTATTAGGAACGTGGCTGAGTGGAATTTCCGGAAACACGGTGAGGTTGACTATTGCGTCACACAGATTGAAAAAACGAGCAGTCCAGCGCATCATACCTTCTTCGCCTGCAGCAGGTAGGAATCCAAAAGAAGTGAACTGGAGAGGAATATCGGTACCATCACTCCAGACAACATAGCCGACAAGTTGCTGGCCAGCAGGCAGAACTTGAACGTCCAACGCATTCTCAAAAAAAAAAAAGAAAAGAATTTATGTGAGAAATAACTCCACACTGAAAAAGTGGACTTATTTCCCCACTTGGGGTGGAGTAAATTCCCATGTGCAGCAGATTCCCGTGGACTTATGTCCCTGCACCGCCCGAAAGGGCGTATGAAGGGGCAGGGTGAGTTTTAGTCTACGTAAACCTTGCACAAATGGGAGTCGGCCACACGGGGATGGCCAAAGCCAAAAATACATCCTTATGGTGCATAAAATATTTCTCCTTACCCCAACAAAATAAAAAAAAAAAAACTAGCCCAGAACCTGCCAAAAAAGATCATAAGGTAAATATTTGCCGCAACAAGTCTATACAGGACTCTTGACCTACCAGATTTATATGGGAGTTTTATTTTTTATTTTTGTGACGAATCGCACATTATAACCCATATATTAAAAATTACTACTCGTAAAATGAATTTACGTGCCGACTCGCAACTAAAAATCTGATTTCCAAATGTATAAAAAGATTCCTCAACTGTAGCACCTGTTTGTGAGTTCAGATGTCACCCCATTACTGTCTTAATAGTATTATGTATATTTGTAAGTATATGTGGTTTTAATCGCCCTTTAAAAAAATGCTTTTGCAAGTACATATCTTAAGCTTGTCTGGCTTTGTTATCGTTTTCATCCAAAGATTGTGATGTTCAAATATTTCCCCAGCCGAATACATTTGCATCAGAGTAGGTACTTTGCTAAATGAATTATCATTCAATTAAAAAAAATATTATCACTGTCTTATATTTTCATTGCCAAATTATACACTTTATTGGCTATATTCCACAATGTTCAGTGACTCTTAGTCTTAGTCTTGCTTTCTGAATTTAAAATTAATCATTTGCCACTCGGACAGAAATTCTACTTTAAAAGGTGGTAGGTAATCTAATTAGCCTAACTTAGTTAGAGATTGGGCTAACTTACTTTGTTGTTGTTGTCGTGCCAACTTGATTCCCAAAAAAAACGTTTAACGTTGCACTAACCGTTCTTAAGTTTATAATATTAAAAAATAATCTCGCGCCGGACGGTTCTCACTTTTCACAGAAAACAAATAAAAGCACCACCCGCTGATAACGCACATGTGTTTTCGAAATGTTCAGTATTCGAAAAATTGTACTCGTCGTACTTAATATTTAGTTTAAGAAGTCACTTTATAAATTTATGTAGGTTACAAGGTACGCACAGACACAACCGCAACGTCGCGTATCAGACAGCTAATTGAGGCAAAGGCAATTGCTATTGTCATTTGTCAGCCGCGCGATCAGCAATCGCTTCAAGTTCACATACAGAGAGCTTTATATAGCTTTACTTGATTTTCTTATTCCTACAAGGAAGAGGTAAACAATTTTATTTATAATATTCTCCCTGATGTTTGCCAGTGTCAGAATGTCAGATACATCATTTGCTTTGCACCTATGTATGCACTGTGCTGTATAGATACTCGAGTTGCAGGTGGATCTGTATATGCACATACCTTCGGCTTTTGATTGAATAAAACTGAATAAAACGCGATTACAATAGGGGTCATTAGCACTATCTAAAATTTGTTTCAATAATTTATCGACAGAAACAAAATAACAATTGAAAAGCAGCGCGTATTAAAAATACCGACTAAACGACGAAGCAAGATATGTAAGCATTCTTAGCCGTGGCGGGCAATTGCAAATACAAATATAGATACGGACTAATCAAATGTTGGTGCTTGGTGCTGTTGTGGTGTTCAAACACCGACAGACGCGATAAGACGGATTTTTTTTTTAGTTGAAGTTCAGGGTGGGTTTTAGATATGATATTTTTAAATGTAGGTCAACGACTACATTGATTTATTGAAACACACATACGAAGAACGGCTAACGAAAAAGATTTGAGAATTTTATTTGTTGTATAGGTAACTAGCTGATGTCGCTGGGGCAAAAAATTGCAGTAAAGTAATGAAAGTCGGGTACAAAATTATCATCGCTCAAATGCATCATGCATCATGCATCATGCATGTAGCTTAATCGCTCCTTAATTATAGTAAAAGCTAATCGCATCGAAGACTGTAAGGCTGATGAACTTGCCAAACTCGGAACTACACTATACCTATCGATCGTACCAAATAAATGTACCTTAGATATCCCGATCGCTACATGTAAACTCATAATAATACTGGATGCTGCGGAAAGACCAAACCTTAGGTGGACAAGCGGCAACAGAACAAATCTGGGCCAGATTCCGTAAAATGAAAACGATCGAACGATATCGTTTCGACAATAGCAGTCTCTGTCTATTGCCACAGATATGATAGAGACAGGTTTAGTAAAAACGATATCGTTCGATCGTTTTCATTTTACGGAATCTGGACCCTGGGCAAAGCTAGATCTTAAACGTTCTAAGAATTTGATCTCTCTTGACAGAAGGCATATCAGCGCCACAATAGGTATCATTACGGGACGCTGCCTTATAGGCAGGCATGCAACAAGTCTTGGTGTATTCTCAAACGATTTTTGTAGAAGCTGTTTGGAGGAGGAGCAGACCATTCATCACCTTCTCTGCAGTTGTCCAGCTCCCTCCCAAAAACGGAAATTTTATTTGGGAGCCTTCTATAATAATAATTTAAACGATCTTCCAAACTAAGATGTTTGTAGTCTCCTAAAGCTCAAACTGGTTCAACGAGTAGGACAAAACTTATTCTAGATTCATGTGGTATCACAAGGGACCTTATAATGGTCTATGTGTGTCGGCCTTTTATCGGCAGCCACTTTAACCTAACCTAACCTAATCGCGTTGAAATGCTGAGTCTTAAGTATATGGCCACATTTTGGCGATTGCTTGTGAGTATCTTTTCGTCTTATCGATACCATTTTGTAAAATCTATACCCCAGACGTCATGATTGAGTTATATGCAAAGATTTTTAAATCAACGATATTCACTAGATGGGCGTTGCAGAGGTTTTAATGCCGACAACGTTTGCAAATGAGCACGAATAGTACCTAGATATTGTATTCGTTACCGTATTGCTTGCACATTTCTTTCCATAGCTGATCGTAAGGGCTGCCATCGCCAATTGGCCAATTACACCGCGTCTCCACGAGCAATATTTCATAGCTTGCCATCTGTCCTTTCTCATAGAAAGAAATAATGATAGTATGCAATAAAATGTAGGGTGGGCATTTCATAGCTTACTATTTCCATAGCCATCCCACGAAAACACATGCGTCACAACAAAAAAGTACGCCCCATAGAATACTATCGATAGCAAGCTGAGCTGAGCAATAGATGGAATACAATTTTCCATAGAATACTATTTGTGGTCTCCACGAGCAATTTTCATAGCATATTACTAAAAATCTTATCAGCTCGACCTTGCAAGGCTCCCAAGAGATGGTGCATTTTTTGCGAGAACTTTATCTGATTATGCACATCGGCCTTGAATACTGCTCGATAATTAGGCCAGTCGTTCTCCATTCCGGAGAACTTGGATATACGGGGCGGCTCTGTCAATTGAATCTGTATCGGCGAACCACCGACTGGTGCAGAAAGGCTGGTTTCTCCTTGCAAGTTTAGATCAGCTGAAAGCAGTTGTTCGCGGAGTTTCAATTTATACGCTAAATATTCCTCTTCAGCTTCGGCCAAGAATGTGCTACACTCACTAAGCTGTTCTTCCGAAAGAAGTTGCCGATCCAGCATTGGCCAATTTGCCTCAAACTTTGCCCAATTCTCATCGATACGACTGAGACGAGTCCGCATCCGCAACTCGTCGGCCGATCATTGCGCTATTTCTTCATTGGTATGGCTGGTTACAATGACCGCCAGCATTGCACGATATAGCCGCATCGACTGTAGCACAAGGCTTATCATCGGTCGCGGTTGCATAGCTATATTCATACCTTGCATTGGAATAGCAACTTGTCGGTGCTCAGCTTTCTCTTCCTCCATTGCATGCGCATGCGCGGCATCGATTTCCGCTTGCTGCTTGCGCGAAATCTTAAAAAATGCTCCTGCCCCCTATAAGAATAAAAGAAATTGCCCGCAATTAGCAAAATTGACCTCTAATTTTGACGCATATCGAAAAGCTCGAATAAATCTGAAATTTCCGAGCGAACGCATATTCACTCCAAAAGATGGAATTTATTTAAATAGATAAAGGTATTGAATTCGATTGCTGTCTACCCTCTTTCTAACTTACTTGGGCTCGACTCGTCGGTGGCCGCTAAATAGCATCTTCGATTCATTCATTTTGGGATTTTCCACCTACAAGCTACAAAAGAAAAACTCATCTCATCCTGTCCCTAGGAAATTAAAAAAAAAGTATTCCACCACACGCACCAACAATACTCTTGCTGATAAAAATAAAGGCTCGGTGGACCATGTTCGATAGCCAGACAATATGTGGACTGTAGTATCTTTCACCTGATTTTTCTTTTTGCTGTTCCTGTTTTGTCTAGAAAATTTCTGGAAAAAAAAAAAAAACAGACGAACCGAATTTGAACGAAAAATAAAAAAATATGAAAAGAAATTGCAAACGCTTGAAAATAAAAATATTAAGCAAAGTAGGTACATTAAGCATAGTGAATTATGTTAAGCCCTTTTAAAGCGCTTTTGTTTGGTGCCGGCGTTAACAAACGGATTCTGGCTTCTTGGTGTGCATTGCGTGCGAGTTGCAACTGGAGGTCGTCGGCGAACCGAGTCTAAAAACGCTGGTAAATTATTTACGTTCGGTGACACACCGATCTGAGTTTCGCTATTTTAGAGGTCGACCAATAGAATTTACTACCTACTACACGTTATCGGGGCTTAGCTCGTAAAATGTTACTCACAAAAAAAACATCAGAAAAAGCCAAAAATTCTGAAAAATCACAATGTCACTACATACCACCAAAACAAATTGAGACCCGTCGAAATCTGGAAAGATAGATTCGCCGCAAAGCTTCATGTGTTCCCCTTTACAAAATTTAAAAATAATTGTGAGATGATGGAGAACTGCTCCATAAACTAAGTGCATGCTTCTTTAATAAAATGTCTGAGATGGAAGACAACATCACAAACAAAATCGATCGGGAAATCAGTGAAATTAAAAGTATGTGTTATTTTAAATTTATGTCAATGATTTATCATCAACGGCGACAATTTGAACCCTACTAAACATACAAATTTGACAGATCAGCAAAAAAATATATGGAAAAGAAGCTAAGCGCCACTAAATAATTAAATATTGTGAGTAATAAATACATTTTTCAAGTAAAAACATAAAAATAACTGCCTAACTAGTTTACGCTAATGGAAACTAAAGCAAATGTGTTGTGTAGTTTGATTTCGTTCGGTTTTTAAGTCATCGAGGATGCATTTACCACAAGACCAGTTACCATCTTGTATCACAACTATAGTATAGACCCAACCAGCCTGACCAGCTCTTCCCCTTCGCAAATGGAGCGTTTTATGCCGCTAAAATATTCTGCAATATCGCAGATGGTTATCGAGAAAGTCTGAGATAAATCTCAGTTAGTTGGGTCCGCTATTGGTATTTGGGATAATGCTGCACAATAATTGGAATATTAACAATAATTTTAAGAACTTTAAACAGTTAAAAAAGAGTCTTATCCAAAAAACAAAATTGTTCACACGAAACCAAAACAAGTTTTTCATTCCACTTTTAAACGATTTAAACATTATTTTATGGACCCGAGATTATTTTCCATAAACAATACTTGAATTTTAGACCGACAAGGCATTTACATGGATTAAAATAGTTTTTCATTTACAAAATAAATAAATTATCTGCACAAAAATACACGTACCGCTTACCGATGACAGATTTCTGTATGTCTGATAGGGTTCTTTTCTTCACTACCAGATATCGCAGGCCAACTTGTACATTTGTCAATAAGGTTCAGATGTATGCCGATGACGTGCAGCTATACTTGAGTTCTGATCTCGGTCTTTAAGCATGCTCGTTTTAATGAGGATATTGACAATATTGCGCGCTGGTCTGAAACGAATGGTCTTTCGTTAAATCCTGCAAAATCAAAGTGTCTTGTTATCTCAAGAAATTTTTTGAACTTGTCATACTTTCTCTCTGTGATTTTAGGCGGTTGGTATTATGTTTTCATTTGTCTTTTGAGTTTAAAAACAATTTTTAAAAATTATCTATAAAATATTTTATGCTGTCGAAATGAACTATGTTCTGTTATTGTTATTTTGAAAATCAATCCTTTTACCGATTGTTGGTCTTTTGGACAGGTTTCAAGACATTAAAAAAAAAAACCTAAAAGACCATCGGTGTTCACTCACTTTTGACGCTCACTGTAAATGTTACGGCCGGTAAAACCAATGCGGTTCTTCAAACATTATGGGCAATTAAAGCTTTCGCACTCTTATAAAAATTCGTCTCATGCTGGCAAAAACCCTGGTTATACCAAAATGTTTGTACGCGGGTGCAAAATGTTTGCCAATTGTAGCAAAAGAAAACTTCAGGTCGCTTACAACACAGTTCGTTTTTGGACTAAGAAGGTACGACTGGTTGTCGCACTTCTCAACGCGCCTTTTCAATGTGACGTTTGACAGCCTACTTCAGTTCCGCACTTTAACCTTTCTCTCAAACATCCTGATGACACGACAACCTCATGGTCTGTAAAAGAAACTGGTTATGCCTTCCTCAATCAGGTCTAGTCAGTTGACTCCTCCGCGTCACTCTTCCCTTACCTCAGAGCGTCAATTTTTCATTAACTCTATCCGTCTATGGAACTCTTTACCGTGTTCTTATTAGATGAACTAATAACACAAAAAGGTTTAAGAATAAATTAAAAATAAATTCTTCTTAATTGTATTAAGTTAGTTTAGTACCTATATGCGTTTAAGCAACTCTGTTCAGCTATACATATTACATAATCTGGATCAATTGGATCCACACGTATATGGACGGACATAATTGTATGGCACACTATTCTGAGTTCTTCTGTCATTAGTAGGTATTTGATAAAAATATTTTAAATACAAATTTTGACGAAATTTGTACGGGAAAATTAAATGTCGCTCCGGGTAAGTATTAATTGTATTTACTTCGAGTTGGCAACCCTACCCCGCTGATGAAATGTTTTAATATTTTTTGGAATCTGATACTCAATCGATTGAGTTCTGTGTAAAGCAGGTATTGTCATTATTTATGTGGTAAAGGTTTCTATTACTATTTCTTAGACATGTCTAACAATTAACAATATGCGGAAATTGCAAAATTATGTTAATTCACTTTAACGCAGTAATGTCAAAACTAGTAATATGTATAGAGAATATGCAAGACTGCTTCTTCCATCCTATACTTTTGATCACCTAGATAACTTTAATTAGAACTATTTCCTACCAATTATGACAAAAGACCATTACTATTCAACTGTCATCCGTCAAATTCAATTTTTTCTTATCTATAGTATTTCTATTTATAAACAATAACCATTTTGCATAATAGAAAAAAACAACAGTTATACCCTGAATTAGAAGTCAGTCAGGTAAACAAACCGAAGCCATTTTAGCGCGCAGCTATGTTTTCCTCTTCACACTAATAGCAAAAGACGTCAAGTGCCAACAACTCGATGCGATCAAAACAGGTAGATTATTATTGCCTACTGTAGGGAAAGAGTATGAATAAAACGAGTTTCTCCATAAAAACACCTACGTGTTCTGGAGAGTATACAGCTCTCACCTGAATCATAGTTAAGATACACCAGTGTAGTGTACCTGTACCCAAACCAAACTAACATCAGTCAGCGGTGCGTGTCGCTCGAGAGGAAACGTTCATTATTTCTATTCGCGAAATCCAACGCGTGACATAAATTAAAACAATATTTTTCGATATCTAGTCTAAACATCTACTTAAAATTACAAAATGTTTACTGAGTTCATTTGTTAATATCGTTCGAAATTGTTAAATGCCAGAAATTTGTTTTAGAAAATTCCTTAACGAAAACGATACTCTTGTATTAGTGAATGAGTGTAAAATGTGAGTCATCATCGCAAGCATCATCGATCGGCAAAGTTAAATTTTGTCTTTGATTGAAGACAATTTATCGCATAACCACACAACAAATACCTAGAAGTAAATGTTGAAAAAGTAGCAAGTTGCAATTTTAACATTATTTAGTTGTCAAAACAAATGCAAAACAATGAATGGTGCTCTGACAGTAGCAGCAATCATGGTACCGATCATACGTCAGTCGTTAGCGCTGGCGCAGATCTGCAATAATGGACGAGCATGCTTAGCAGATGAATATTGCTCTCCCTTCAGCGAACGGTGCGATAAGTGTGAAGATATTTGTGATTCTAAATCTCACAACTACCACGAAAGTGACTGCAATCGATATTGTGCAGGTATGAAGGATATTTATATTATTTATTTTATTTTATATCCCAATTTTGGGTGCAGACTTTCTCTTTTATGTAGGTTATGATCAGTGTTTTTGAGCTTTTTTCTTTAAAGAATTTTCCTATAGGTCATCGAACTTAGGAGGTCCCCATTGTTCTTATATTGTTTTTCATTTTATAGAAAAAAATCATAGCTACTTATATAGACATAGATCATAGAGTTAACTTCTTACCAGGTAGAGAATATGAACATAATTTTTTCATCATAGACACGTCATTTTGACAAGCTAATGGAGGTAATTCAAATTTTGAATGTTACATCTACGATGTTTGTCTGTTATTTGTTTGCTTTGTTATTTTACTGTCAAGTTGTGCCAGACATATCAGACTCCAAATACACTGACCGCTGGCTGGCACTCAATTGTGTTAATCAGATTTTAAAGCAATAAAAGACTTAACCTGAACACCGACAAATATTAATGTAAACAAACGCTTTCGTTTGAGGTTTAGCTATTTCGAAGAATACCCCAACATCTTTAACAGACTCCTTCATTTCATTATAATAATGGGTGTAGGTAGTATCCTAGCAACTAGTAGTGTAAAACGTCAGTCAAATAAATAATAAAATATAATATAAATTGTGACTTGATCGGCAGAGACAGCAGAGAGCAAGCAGCCGGCATAGGGTAGGATGTTACAATGCAATGGGAAAACTGCTGCTAGGCTGAAACACTTGCTTAATTTTATCGTTTGGAGAATTTTGTACGAGAGTCTCATTTAAGCGCGAGGAGAGTGCTAGGCTTTAGGAAATATCTCATGGGTGTATATTATAATACAGTCTAGACTTCTTTCTTATATACTTCTCCCTGGAAAGGCGAACCTATAACGCTTCATCAGCGCCCCGAGATGCTTGCAGATGTATGTTATTTCTGCACTTAAATTGCTGCAAATTGTAGTCTTCTGGAAATATATCCCCAGGAAGCAAGTTCCAAATTTTGCTTGTCCTGTAACAGAAGGAGTTTTGGAAAGTTAATGTCCTCGCGGTTGTCAAGTGTACTGTATGGTTATAAGCATTTTAGCAGCCTGTCTTGTGGGGCGCCCAAAATTTGCATTTCGAGGGATAATGTCTTTGAGTTCCTCGGAACATCTACCATGGAAGTACCTATAGAACAAGCATAGGTTAGCGACTTGTCTACTGTGCACCAACGGTTGTAGATACGATGTGAGTGTAGGGTCTCCAATAAGTCGAACTGTCGAGTAGGTTAAGTGAATGTTTTGGGGCCGAGCTCCATATATGGGAACAATATTCCAAGCTTGGTCTAACCTGTGATTTGTAGAGAAGTTGCTTGAAGCTAAAGTACCTCTTTGCTCTAAATAGGTAGCTTAATTTAGCGGACGCCGATCTAGCGATATAGCATGTGGCCCTGCCATGTGATTCCTAGAAGGTGCACTGAGTCCTTGGGATGGATTGGATGGTTATCCATTTGGATCTGAGGAACTGTTGTTGCATTTTTCTACGAAAATGTTGTGAGCTGTGTCTTGTTTGCATGAAATACAACCAAATTGTCTTTTCCCCACTTCAAGATTTTGTCCAGATCACAATTTAAAGAACTAATTTGTTCACATCTCTGACTGATGTAGCCGCATTCACAGACCCACTGTTCGAGATGGAGGATATAAGAGTGCTGTCATCAGCAAAGCTGTAGAAATTATTATTTGTCGATCCAAACAAATCGTTGATATGGAGAAGAAATAGAGTTGGAGAAAGAATAGATCCTTGGGCCACTTCTGCATTTAGCAAACGAATTAGATAATACACCATCTACAACAACTTGGATCGATCTTCCCAGAAGAAAATTTGTTGTGGTACATAAGACGCTAACTTGCCTAATAGGGCTCTATGCCAGACTCGGTCAAATGCCTTTGATATTATCCAAAGCGACGGCTCTGGATTCGCCGTGGTGTTGAATTGCTTGCGTCCATAAGTGCGTTACGAAGCTTAACAGGTCTCCAGTGGAACGACGGCTCCGAAATCCGTATTGCCTATCGCTTATTAATCGGTGGCCTTCTAAATATTTGATTATTTCTACATTCATTGCCTTTTCCATTACTTTTGAGAGCATTGAAAGTAACGCTATTGATGGACGATGATAGTTTTGTGGCAGACATTTCTTACCTTTCTTTGGAATAAATAGGTTGAATGCGAGCGGTCTTCCAGCAAGAAGGAAACGGATTCTAAGAGTACGATATGCTAAACAGCTTACATAGTACAGGTGCAAGTTCTGGTGCACAGCTCTTGAGTACTATAGCCGGGATTCCGTCGTGTCCAGTTGCCTTATTGCAATCTAGTTCTTTAAGGATGCGCTGAATTATTCGAGGCCGAAATTTCACTTCTGCCATCGATGTTTGTACCCTTGGAATATTTGGTGGCTCTAGTTGTGCAGGATCTAGGGTGGAATTCTCTGAAAACAAGCCAGCGAAATGATCTGCCTTTTTTTTAGGTGATATTGCTATAGCGTGCCGTCTAAGCCATATCGCCCTTTAAGTGTTTATTAGAATATAGTTCCATTTGAGAAATCTCTTTTTTAAGATTGAGCTTCGGTGAACATTTTTGTCAATAGTCATATAATTGTGTCAGACAATTTACCGATAATAACTATTATTTTGCGCAATTGATACACAGCCTTATAGTCAGTTTTTTTATTACAAAATTTAATAATATCTGTAATTTGTTTTGTTCCTTGACAATGTTAATTCTATTTTAAATTTGTAACTGACCTAGACCTTCTTATATGATAAGGAAAGAGCTTTTTCCCATTAATTTTGAATCCGATTAACTGCGTACATAAAATAAATGTTATCACATTCGTTATTGATTAACCATTTATTTAATCAGGGATTTATTATTGATGCACATTGAAATTAATAACACTTAAATCAATCGCAAAAGTTTTAATATCACTGTCAAAAATCGTCGGAATGTTTTGAATAATTTTGCTCAATAATATTTCACTATTTCAATGCATCCATCAATTTTAAAATAAGGCAGGATTGACATTTTTCAAGCATTTAACTATTGGCCGCGTTCAATGTGCTCAGGCACCTAAATATTCAGGTGACCGTTTATCATAGAACTTAGGAAAAAAATCTTGCCTAACACACGAAACTTACTTACATTTGCAAGCAAATCGACCGATAAGAGGCTGTTGACTAGCTAGCGTATTGAACGTACACAAACCAGTAAGAATAGACCGCCGACTTCCCGTACACCTACCCGATTCCCCCCGGAAAGAATTTCCCTGTCTGTGAATACGTGTAAATGTCAAAATTAATGGCGGCAATGTTTTTCTATGCAATACAATGCGACCAGGATTTTTCAAGTATGCGTGCGTTAATGGCGCCCCCTTGATTTTGTACAGCACCAATACATGAAAAATCCTGGGGGTGGAATCGGCTAAGGTGATTTGTGATAAGTGATAGTCACAATCAACAAATTTGGTCTGCGTAAGGTGATTGTCACCGGTGACAATCACATTTTTGTAATAATTTCTTGTGACAGCATTTTAGTTGTCACTTGCATGTTGATTTTAGTAAGGTTTTTTTTCTTTTGATGTTTTAAGCGAAAATGGACGTGTATGCACCTCTGCAATTATTTTTAGGATCTAGAAGTGAATAAGAGCAAAATAAAAATAACAATAGGGGCATTTTTTTGTCCGACGTTTAAATCTCCAAAATAAGCTTAACATACTGGAGCTGTAAAATTCAAATGTTCACAATACAATGCTAATTGCTATTTCCAAATTTAAAAAATTCTTAAAAAATGTTCGACTAAGAAAGGATATTAGCTGTTTTTATAGTAGGTACCTATATCCTACCCCTACGGCAATTGCATTTGCCAGCTGGACACATATCACTCTACTCTCCAGTTAGCTACAAGAAGTTGTTAATGACTAATTCAGCACCAATAGTCCAAGATACTCTGTGTTGGTTGACCCCGGGAACACTTAAACTCTGTCCAATAAATGAGTGGCTCTGGCTCATTCGCATGGAATCGAATAGATAATACTGTTAGACATTTTCGTTGTTAAAATGGTTATTTTTATTATTATTATTACTTTGTGTTTTCTAAAAGTGCATTATCTACTCAAATGCTTTTAATCAAATCGAAAACAATACAAAAAAACCAATAATGACACATGTCAGTGTCAAGTGATGCCAAATTTTACCAAATTTTTGGTGATCACCTTACGCAGACGGATAATTTTATTTGATCACAAGTGATTGTCACATTTGTGATAATCACAAATCACCTTAGCCGATTCCACCCCTGGTCTCGCTGGCAGCTTGTAGGCAAAGTCCGTTATATGGGAGGAGTCGACGGTCTATTCTTACTGGTTTGTGTTGAACGTAGCAATTGAGAAATGGATGGTATACCCCATCAGTGACGATAATTTGAACCCTTCTAGATACACAAATATGACAAATCAGAGAAAAAAATATACGGAAAAGAAGATAAGCTAATTAAATATTGCGAAAGATAAATACGTTTGTTAAGTAAAAACAGAAAAATAAATTTCTAACTAGTAGTCTACAATAATGGCAAATAAAGTTAAAGTGTTCTATCGAGCGTCTCATTTTCTTTCTTCACCAGCTTTGGCACGAGAAAGTATCTACATATCCAAAACTTCCAAGACTTTGTATAAGATGTCTTTTGTCTAAGTTTGATTCTGTGGGGGTTTGAAGTCATCGAAGATGCATTTATGACCGGACCAGTTACATCTCTGTTTGGTGAATCTGGTATCACACCTATAGCATAGAACACCCAACCAGCCTTGACGAGTTCTCCCCATTCGCTAATGGATCGTTTTATCGCGCAAAAATATTCTGCAATATCACAGATCGACAAAGTCTAAGATAAATTTCGGTCAGTTGGGTCCGCCATTGGTATTTGGGATAATTCTGCACAATAAATGGAATATCAGTCTCTGAATTATTGTTTGAGAGAATTACATTAACAACAACTCGTAGACACAGTCACTTTGGTAGGAATGATAGCTATTTCGAACTACTCCTCGCTTCCCCACTCAGCAATAAATGGAATATTAACAATAATTTAAAGAATTTTAAACATTCAGAAATGAGTTGATTTAAAAAAAAAATTAATTCCACTTTTAAACGATTTTAATACATTTTATGGACCCGGGATTATTTTTCATTTCGGTCATTTTTCATAAACAATACTTGAATTTTATACCGATAAAACGTTTACATTAATTAAAATAGTTTTTCATTTAAAAAATAAATAAATTACATGTACAAAAATACACGTACGTACCGCTTACCGATGACAGATTCTTGTGTATCTGAAAGGTTTCTTTTCCTCACCACCAGATATCGCAGGCAAACTTGTACATTCCCTATTTCCATTGGGCTTATACCGTTTTGCTCTTAGATCTCGGATTTTTCCTGCCCAATTAAAAATGATGAGATAAAGGATCTCGTTCTCGAATCGAGATTCGCAAAAAAGCTCTGAATCTGAAAAAAAGGTTTATTATCTCCGCCCAATGGAAAACGAAATTGACAGTCAGCTAATCTCTTGAGCAGAAAAACTGCTCTGAATCTGAAAAAAGTGTTTTTTCTAGCCCAATGGAAATCGACATAAGTAGATACAAGACACATGGGACTAATTGGGATAACGGTAAAAATAAGTCATTTAACAAAATTTCATTCGCCTAGGTCGATCGTGATTTCGGTTCACAATTTGATCCTGATTCAGAATTTCCGGTAACTCCTCTTTGTCGTTACAAATTTAATGACAAAGTGAATATACCTTCCTATAAAGGGTATAATAACGCATGAATATTTCGCAATGATGCAAAAGACAAATAAATGTGTCATCTCATCAGAAATCACAATATTGCTTATCTCTATTTATTGTTTATTTTGATGATGCCCTGTCTGAATTTTAAGCCTAAGATCAGCCAACAAGTTAAAGTGATAGTGCTATCTTTTACTTTTTCGTATTCGTAGTAAGAGAAATATATTATTTTCCTAAGGGAATTTATATGTCAGATAAACTTCAACTTTCGGTTTCAAAGGTTTCGGATAGTGATATCCGACATATAAAGTCTCAGATAGTCTATCAGCCGATTGAAGTGACTGTTAAAGCCTCTATCCGGAAGATAAACAAAATATTTATTTGAAGTGGCTGGAAAAAATATAGTTTCAGAGTCAGAAGTGTCCTATCATGGATTTATTTAAATTTCTTAGACGACGAATTTGATGAATATCACAACCAAATTACACGGCCCCGTAGAAACAGAGTATTTTAAATTATTTTGAGAAATCCTCGACGATGACGATTTCCGAATTTTCACTATTTCGTTTAACTTTATCCATGCTCACTGAATACCTTTCATCCTGTGCGTTGGAATTTGCCAGAGGTGCATTTTGTCTAATCTCCTTTTCATTAATGACCGAAAGAGCAAGCTACAAGCTATGAGATTCCGCCGTTGTATTGCTGGTGTGACCCGTAGAGATCATATTGGAAACACCAGAATACGTGAGGAACTCAATGTCGAGCAACTACTTTCTCCGGACAGATAGGTCCATGCGTCGGTGGTTTGGTCATGTTAAACGCATGTCCCCAACTAGGATTTCAAGACATACTATGGAATCCGTACCAGCGTTACCGATGGGCGACTTTTTTGATCTCCGGACCCCCGGCGGTGACTTTTCAAAAATTTTCTGTTTTGGCCACTTTTTATAACATTGTCGACTTTTGGGCGACTATTTCCATAAAAGACATCCAACATCCTAAAAACCGTTGAACAACTCAAAAAAAATCTTTGAATATGCACAGAGCAAACCATCAGTGAATAAAAATTGCTGAAGGGAGTTTCAAGTGACGAAAGCTTTTTAAACTATTATGAGAAATTAAATGTTAAAGAATTTTGGTTTAAGATTGGCGAAAAGCAAAACTGCACGGGGAAAGCCCTATTTATCAATTTTTTAGTGATTTGTAGTGAAAATACGTACTTTACCTCAGAGTAGTGCGTGGTGCAGAGACAGTTTTTTTCCATATATAGCTTTTATTTGAATATATATTAATGTATTCACGTGTCATTCTATTCTGTTGGCACTTAATAGGCTGAATAAAAATAAAATTGAAAACTAGGTAGAGTCTGCCCTGATGCCTAGCCTAGTGATTGCCTATTGAAAGGCTTTAAAGATAGTATTGGAAATATGTGAATATTTGTATATTACTTTAGGTATGTGTTATATCCACTTTTTTTTGTTGCTTTATTTATATTTTTTATGGTGTTACTATTTTGCTACTAATTGTTTGTTATGAATGAATACATAATAGTTCTGTTCCTTTACTTTAAAATTTTACGAATTTTTACTATTATTTTTAACGGCGTTCCTTAACTCGAAAAATTCGTAAAAGGGAGCGGCTTCGAGAGAGCAAGATATTACCCCTCCAGTGAGAATCTTACAAACTTTTTATTCAACGAGTTTCTGGTAGTAAGAATTGAAAAGCTGTCAGCCACTACTTGACAAATTGACAGAAATTTATCGTCCTATTTGGCATATGCGTGAAATTACAATTAGCATTTGTGGTTTGACTTCATCAAAAAGATGTTCGATAAATTCCGAATCACTTCGCCGGTAGATGAATCAGCTAACATTGCTAACAAATTAGTAAATTATTCGCCTTTATTTGACATTTTAAAGACCTTTTTACAGCTGCAATTTATGAATTGACAAACAAAAAGGTCACATCACAAACTGCAATTTACGGAAAAACAAAATGCATCTGTCATTTTTCATAGATTACCTATACTACATAAGCGTTCCCTAACTTTTTCGTATGTTTCTTCTTCTGAGAAAGACTTTATCCCCACTGACATTTGACAGTCTTTTCCATTCATTTCCATTCCGTATGGGGATTGCCCTTTATGATTTAGAGTCGATGGCGGAGAATAGAGACTATGAGCAGGCTATCACTAAATTTCGCATCAATTTCACTATATTCGACATTAAGCCCTGGTGCACACATGCGTCATTTTGACGCTAAGACGCAAAAGCGGTGACGCTGCGACACCGCGCGTCAAAAATCGCAAGTGTGCACCGGGGCTTAATCACCGATTCGTTTGCGTAGAGTGCGTACAGAGTAGAATATTGCTGTCGTATCAACCAGTGTTAATGACGACCGTAAAATGACTGGCGCCGTTCGCAGCAATTGGGTATGTGTTTTTCGATCACGTTCAATGATTTCAGACTTTTTTTTCTTAAAACGGAAGGGCTAGGTTCGGTCGACATGACTTGTGGTTTCAACAGGACGGCGCGCGTAACATGCCACACAGCATGTCCATGGACTGGGCATATTGCGAGGCGAATTTGGTAAGTAATTCATCCCACGTTTTGGACCTGTGAATTGGCCGCCTAGATCGTTCCGCAGAATAGACGCCGCTGGACTATTTTTTTTGCGGGGATATGTGAAGTCTCTGGTCTATACGGATAAGCCAGCTACAATTGCTGACTTGGAAGACAACAAAACTCGTGTTATTAGGCATGTTTTTTTGAAACCTCGCCAGCCAGCCGTTCATTTGGACAATTGCCAGCACAATTGCCAGCAAGATGAAGCCAGCTGAATGAATTTAGGCAATAAGCCTAAAAGCATACCAGCATTTCATGTAAAATTATGCATTTGGTAGAAATATTAGATAAATTCTGACATTTTTCTCTGGAATGTTGTGTGCATGAGATAAGAATGCCATTATGATTTAAGCAAATTGTACGGAAATTCTAAGCCACTTGTTGCTTTCAGCGCCACCTGTTTGTTCATTTTGAATTGAATTTAGCCAGCTGCCAGCCAGCAGCTTTTCGGCTGGGGAGAAAATCAAGAGTTGTTGACAGCAGGTTGTTGTTTTAATTAACATGTGAAATGTACCTCAACTGCCAACTACTGGCTTGCGAGGTTTCATAAAAACACAACTATTGGTGAGATACCAATCGATATTCTGGGAAAAGTATGCCAAAATTGGGCATTTGGGATGGACTGGTTGAGTCCTAATCGCGGTCAACATTAACACGAAATAATATTCAAAATTGATTTATGGACCCTATTAAGAATTTCGCTCAATTTTTAAAATGTTCAACGTTTTTTTTTTTGTTTAATTTTAAAAACCAAACGCTTAAAAAATCACCCATTATTATCCGGAGAAGAAATAATGAGCGCTAAAGAAAACATCACTCGGGGTGCCCGAATCAGCCCGAATGGCTAAGGTCAGTGCTGTTTTTGTGTGCTGTGCCATTTTTTTTTTTATTCAAAATTAGGGCTCTTTTCCTATAAAAAAAACACTAAAGTGCTATAAAGGTGCATAGGCCTTGCTTCTCTCAACCATACGCTTTGATTTGGCTGTTTTGTTCTAGGATAAGGACATGCAATTGTATGTTGAATCCAAACTGCTGCACTGCATTGAGAAGCTTTTTCAGGCCAGTAGGTAGGTATCATATATACGAGAACTCTTGGATCTAGAAATGTGCAGTGGAAAAATCTTAACGCGTTAAATTGTGCTCGATCGTTCGTGAAAGCCGAGACCCATCGCTCAGTAGTTCCCTGTTTCGGTTTGGGATTTCCTACATATTAGAATTTCTTCCACTATAGCAACAAAATAAACTGACTAAAATGTTGCAACAGTTCTGCACTGTTGCTATGCTATACCCCGAGCCCGACCCTATTGCAACAGAAAAATACAACAGAGCTCGTCAATGCTATTTGCGCCTTCCGTCTTTCGTGTTACTACAGATTAGAAAGGTGCGTTCACGATCACGATTTACAAACGAAGAAAAAAATGTGCACGACTGGGTCGCACGTAACTTTCTCGTTTATTGCGAATCTCGCAGAATCTCAGAGTCATTTCAGCAAATTTTACGTTTAAAATCATACGCACTCAAGATGTACTCAGATGACTGAGCACTTGTTAATTAACAACGTAATACATACCACATAAACATACGTATCAACTTCAACATTTACTTTTAAATTTCACACCGAACTGACACTTGAAGCCACTGAAGTTTTGGGCTTTGCAAAAATATATCATGCTTGAATAAAGATCGGGATTTAGATAGTCATTTTTGAGAAATATTCATAAAACGGCAATATTCGAGTTTTCTGAGAAAAACTAAGTACGTGATCATGTTTAGAATGCTTATGTTGTCTTAAATATGTATTTTGATCAAAATCGTTAGAGCGGTTTTTTGTAAAATTATGCTGACAAATGTTACAATTTGGATCCGAAAAGCACTGTTATTAAACTGTTTAGCTGGAAACTGAGTACGACGTATTCTTCAGGATATAAACATTACCTAGCAGTTACATTTTTAACCAAATCTAAAATGGCATGGTGTAGTTTTTAAAGTACCGTTTTTAGCGTTTGGGGTGGAAATCGAAGGACGCATTCATGGTTCAAAAAACACTGTTTTTCAACTGTTTAGCTCAAAACTGAGCAAATGGTATTACTATGTATTTAAGCATTACCTGACAGTAACATTTTTATCATAATCGAAAATGGCGTTTTAGAGATATGAGCAATTTTTTAAAGAGCCGTTTTCGAAAAAATCTAAATTTAGACATATTTCGTAATATTTTGTAAAATTTTTATATGGGAGGTACCGTTAATATTAGGGCTAGCATAAAAAAAACGTCCTTAACGGGAAGCTCACAAACTCTAAATACGAAGTTTGAAGCAAATCCGTCCAAGTGTTTAGATTCCCTATGGGTGGGACAGACAGACATACGGACGGACAGAATTTCGAGACCCACTTGTTTGAGTTCCCCTATCATCGTAATATCAGTATTGATAAAAATCTCGAGTTCGAAATTTTGTACGAAAACAATATCTTTCTCTTACTACGTATACGAGGAAGTTAAAAATTTACTAGGCCCATTGCAGCGAATTGTGAATGCCCGCCCCTTATAAAATATGTAATTACAAAACGTTAAAAATAACAAATATTTCTTATTTTTCCAGAATACGGCAACCAAGACGGGCTACGTTTGCAAGTTCGTGCAATGCAGCATCAGCAAAATGTGATTCTTATTGTTGTCATAGTTCTACTTGTTATGGTGATTGCATCTAATGGAATTAAAGTTATACGATGGATTAAGAGGAGACGCGGCGTAAAGTCAGTACTTAGAAACTTAACGTCAAAGAAGGAGAAAAGTAAGGAACAGCCAATTGGAACCATTTCGAATGTAATGCACATGAATGAAGCCGACAGACCAGTGTCACAATCACAAATTTATAGTGTGACAGGTAAGTGTCAAGAATAGTTAACCTTATTTGTTTTATAATTTTTTTTTTTCTGACAGGCATGGAAGGTTCAACAGTTCTCACAGTCACTACTCCAGTTAGTACAAGACATCCAGCTGAAGATAGTACAACTACCACTGAGTATTCCTACGATAATGCTGGATTGCAGGTGACTCCGTCTTCGAATAAGCCACCCTTCCCACAAACTGTATATTAAGTTAATTTACAATTATTGCCAACAATACGTCCATTGACAGTGATAATGATATTATTATAAATATTACATACATATATATACACATTTATTATACTCATAAAATAAAATACGATTTGACGTAACTATTCATATGTATTTATCTGATGGAATATTATAAATTTCAGGTATTTAGTTTCGCTGCTAGATTAGAGGTTATGACTTATGAGTCGGGCAGATCTTCGTTTGTTTATATACCAGCTGCCAAAAAAGCTGCAAGCAAACGTACAACAAGCTGCAAATGACGAAAGCGTGCGTATGAAGCACAGCTACGTGGACAGTAGGCCTTAGTTTTGCAAAATTCTACAACAAATGTTAAGGGAAATTTTGCTTGTTAACTTTCATAGCGAAAAATTTGGTTGTACTGAAACTAACTTTGCCTGTTAAATTTATATGTTAAGAAATTACTTGTTAAAGAGTTAAATTGTTGTTTTGTGGTATAGGCCCCAGAATTCCGGACAGAAGCGAATGGGAGTACAAAACAGTTACGGAAGAAGAGGAGATAGCCCTCTATACCGGCGGCGCGGGTATCTTCAATGAGACACTTATGTCGTTTTCGGTTGGTCGTCCAGAACCGTCCGGAAGAACTCTCCGCGATTTTAAATTCAAATCCAGAAGCAAATTTCTCTTCTTTTCAGTAGAAGAACTGTCAGTTGAGTGCCAATCGAACGCTTTCAGAAGCGTTTTGATTGCTTCCGGACGGTTCTGGACGACCAACCGAAAACGACATTAATCTGCGAGAATCAGTTCGAATCAACGATGACTGCAATGCGTTTCAAGCGGAAATGGCTGCTATAGCCTAGCGGCAAATGACATAAAGAACCGACACATTGCCAAAGCGCACTACATACAGCCAAGCGGCCATAACAGCCACATGGAGTCAGTCGTGGTGAAGGGCAATAAGTCATTGCAAGAAATACTTGGATTGCTGGGGACCAGAGCAATGAACATGCGGATGAAATTGCAAGAAACGGGTCGAAAATGCACGCATCAATGGTCCTAGAGTCTTTACGAACTTCGCTAAGCACGCTTGCAATGAAGATTGACATTGAATCCTGGAGTAGAACATACCTATACTGGATCAATCTCAGCATCTGCAGGCACACAAAAGAATTATGGGCAGATTAAAGCAAACAGAGAACCAAATTCATGATCGGACTGAGCCGAAAGGATATTCGCATACTCACGGGGGTCATTACTGGATACCTTGCGACAGGCGTACATGTGGAAAGGTTGGCCGTACTGCATAATGACTTCTGTAGAAGCTATAGAGACGTTGAAGAAATAGAATCTGTTCGCCATCTGCTTTGCGAGTGCCCAGCCCTTAAAAGCAGGAGATAGAGGGTTCTTAACCATCTTCTTCTTCGATGAACTAGAAGATCTGTAGAATGTGGATCTTAAGGAAATCCTGCGATTCATACTTAAATCGAGTTGGTTCCAGTAGGTAAACGAACTCGACACCTTCGGTGTTCGGTTACTTTTAGAACAAGCAGGTAATCTGGACACAAGAACTTATGAATACCTGTGTTTAATACTAAATCTAGGTGGCTTAAAAAAAACGAACTGATGGTCTATGTGAAGCTTTTTACCTATACCTACTTAAGGCCTTCTATGACAAGTACCGTGCTGCATGGATAGGTCTGTTGGCTGAGGAACTCAATTGTAGATTTTTAAGACAGAAGTGCGGTTATTGATTAAGTTTCAAACACTTTCTTAGAAAACCTCAACGTTACCCTGCGTCATAACCCAATCAAACATATTTTCAGTGTCGACTTTTGAGTAATAAAATGCAAACATAGGTAATACAGGTAAGTAAAGTACTTTCTTAATTTATTTATTGTAGCAACCTAATGGTGCCTATTTCTTAAACTTAAATCAGAAACATCTTTGGTGCGATCTTAAAATTGCTTACACTAGTTCCTATCAAATAATTACATAATTACAAAACCGGACACGAAAGACAAGCTTCGTCAAATTCAGATCTTTAACTATTTAAAAACAAAATCACACTCACTTAAAATTGTTAATTCAGTCAATTCATTAAGTCGGTTAATATGTAGATTACTGTACATAAAAAAAATGGCAGACACTCCATTAAAATATTTTAAGCTCGAATAACTACACCCAATATTGGTTTCGTCTTAAAAGTGGATTACTGGACGGTTGACTTGACTTGACTGTCGAATATCCTACATCGTTGGCCATGTCGCAAGACGAACTCCATGTATCGTTGTCTGCGTAGGAATGTTGGTACTGATTTGGTACCATGTGCTGAATTTCCCTTTGGTCATCCTTTATGTCATAGTCAGGGTCGTATTCGTCAAAGTCAGTTCCGCTCACTTTATAGCTTTCCACTCGCATAACCTTGCAATGGGGAATGTTGCTGAAACATGGCAGTGGTGTCGAGGCAGCTGTCACAGGAACCGAGTCGACATCAGAGTTGTTGTAGTTATGCATTGGACTGACAGAGGTCAAATCAGGCGGACAGGGCAGGGACGGAGGATGCTCTTTGCAAAGACTGACTTTGTTCTGCTTGAGGCAACGGAATTTGAGTATTAGAGCCACTATTAGAATGATTACAAGGATAAGGATCAATATAAAAACTACAGCGGCATAGTCGATGGAAATGCTGCCACTCTCCACAACGATGGCCTTGTTGTCTTCCTCCGGACTGTGGTAGTCAATGCTGACCACAGCTTGTGCGGGCTGTACCGTTTTTATGATAAGGCTGTACTCAAAACTATCGACTGCCTCTATAGTGTCGGGATCATAGGGTACAAAATAAATTACACCACTTCTTAGCTCCTTGTAGGAGAAGGTGTTTGTGCTGCGCTCGTTTTGGCTCTCAGAATCGCCCGAGCTTCGGATAATCTTTCGAATGTGTCCGGTGTTGGGCGGCCGTGTTATTACAAACTTCGAACTGAATTTGTTTAACTTCGTCAAGAGCGGACTACTGGGAACAAGTGATGTCTCCAGACGCACCCTACCGTCCTTTGGCAGAACGATGTCATTGATCTTAATGACCGGCTCGACCAGGACCAAAACATCCACAACGGTGCCGTAGTTTGTATTCGGAACGTAGGCATACACCTGAAACGTATCATTGGATCTGTTCAAATCGGTTTGCATGTAACTTATCTGAGAGTCCTCCAAAAGGTCCTGAGTGAATCTCAGGGTTGGTTGGTGCCTCAGCACGATTATCCCATACAGTGGTGAGTTGGTTATGTTGTAGAGGAGACGTTTTTGTTGGACATTCGTCTTGAGTGCGAAATTGCTCACTTGCAAGGCGGTTGTCGTAGCTCCTTGCTGCACAAGGACTGGAGTTCTCTTGTCCGTTGGGAAAATGGTGATGGGATCGACTTTTATTGTAAACACTTCGTAAGCCGGATTAAATTGCCCATCAGAGACTGTAAAGCAAAATGTGGTCGACTGCGGTGTTCCAAAGTGAACATAGATGATCCGACGGTTGTTGATGTCTGCTTGGGTGAATTGATTGTTGTGAACTATTAGATCTTCAGCTTGACCGTCAGAAGAGATTTTCTTCAGCACTCCCAGTGTCGGCCCGCTCATCACGTCATAGTAGATCTCCTCTGGCGGGGTGTCTTTGTCTTCGGTCAGCAATAGGTCTTTGGTGATGGTTCGGTTCTCACTCTCGACCACGTTCATCTGGGGCGTATGGGTAACGAGTTTAAATGGTTGGTCATTGATGGGAGTTATTGACACCGGAACTGTCAGATTGCAAAGGAAGATGTTGCTGCAAGTATAGAAAAAATAATAATTGTTGGAGGATTATATTATAAGTTATGAGTTGTTAGGTTGAAGTAAAATATATTGCGGGGAACATGTTATTTAACAGAGCATTCTTGTTAAATAAAGGTTCATGCAGGCCATAGTCAGTACGGTGATGGGGAAGGCGGAATAGGGGTACTGATCTTAAGCGATGAGGATTAGTAGTCAAAGAGATCTGATGAAGTCGATAAGGGCAATCTATCTTTCCAGATAAAAGCTGATGAACAAAAACTATAACAATTCTCATATAGGGAGGTATATTGTATTGTTTACAATCCGAGCCCACGTAAGGCAAACCACAAACAGTAAATTTCCCTAAGAACCACCATACCCCAGACTTACCATCCAAAAACCTAAAAATAAAAATTCTTACAAAACCTCAAAACTTTCCACTTAATTCTGACCAACCAATGTACCTTCTAGCGCTTACTCTCCATGAAAGGCTTCAGAACTACGAAAACGTACGCTCTCGAATCCTCAGCTCTGAGGCAAAGATTTCCGCAAAAGTAGTCAAGCTACGACGACGGACGCTTCGAAAAAAAAAAACGCATACAGAGCCATCTCATCTATACCACTTTGTTAAATGCTGATGACTTACACCATACACGAACGTCCTGATAAGCATACCCCCATGTTTGGTGTCCTTGACTCGGTAGCTATTATTAGTTGTTTAGGCTCTGGGGAAAATCAGATACCATATAAATCGTTTTCGTCAGGCGTTAGTACGGCTAGTGGTCAAGTTCAGGCAATTGTTGGTACTGGTAGATGTCGCAATTAAATACAATGGCTTGGAGAAGAAATTATGCCTTTTCATAGTCCCCTCGCTCGAACAGAAACTCTAATTGGGAGTGAACTTCTGGAAGTCGTTCAACATTGCTCCCCACATAATTTCTTCGTTGGCTCAGGTGGCGCCCAACGTGGGGCACGAATTACGTGCTTCCCAAATCCTTGTGGGACACAAGATCTTTTTACATATTTTTGTATACAATCCACAGGAAGGTATATTCACTTTGTCATTACGTTTGTAACGCCAAGAAGGATTCACCGAAAACCCTATAAAGCATATATATTCTGAATCAGGATCAAATTCTGAATCGAGTTAGTCATGTCCGTCCGTCTGTCTGTCTGTCTGGCTGTTGAAAGCGCGATAGCGTTCAAACGAATTGACCTAGGCGAATGCAATTTTGTGAGAGGACTTCTTTCTACCGTCGCGTCGTCAGCTATGTCGGTCAAGTAGTTCTGGTACCTCCCATACAAAACCACTATTAGACCCACGTCTCTGAAAGCACGATAGCGTCTAAACGAATCGACTTAGGTGAATGCAATTTTATGAAAGGTCTTATATTTATGGCGTTCAGGTTTGTATTAAAAATGGTCCATGTCGGTGAAGTAGTTCTGTTACCTCCCATACAAAGCCAATATTTGACGCATATATCTCTCTGTCTGTTGAAAGCACGATATCGTCCAAACGAATCGACTTAGGTGAATGCAATTTTGTGAAAGAGGACTTTCTTTAACCGCCGTTAGGTTGGTATTGAAAATTGTATATGTCGGTAAAGTAGTTCTGCTTAGACACATATTAACTCGCATGGCAAATATTTTGCATGACTTTTATGCAGTGGAGGGTACTAAAGCATCGGCCAGGCCGATGATAACATTTTTACCTTTTTTTTTTTGTTGCCAAGTATTGAGAGTCTTCGGGAATTACATTCATAGCAATCTTCAAATTGCTTCCCAGGGATACTTCTCTCGTTTAGGCTCGAAGTTGCGAATATCGAATGAACTGTTGACCAAGATAGGGGATCTCTTTATAGATTTATAGGATCGTAAAAACTCTTACGAATTTTATTTGCAAGCCTAAAGCAGCATACTCGTAGATATAATCGTTAAAAAGACATAGGTATGTCTGATCAAAGGGGATGTACGTCAGGGAGGGTTAGACCACCGTATTATTTGAGAAGTAGGCGGAGTTGGGCTGATCGTTTCCCTCAGTCATTTTACTTACACCCCCCAAATTATAATGGTCAGCATTCTCCCCCATCTCACAGAGCTCCGCATACTTCAGCCCAACAGTCACTTGAGACAACTAATCCAAAAAGAAGTAGTCAGGGCTAACCAAATCACAGTGCTTTTATACCCAAGCCATTAACTTGGTCCACGGTTCAACCTCTGCTATGGTAAACGACACTTCCAGGCCAGCGGATCCCATATCACCAGCGCATGGTATCTTAGCTAACCAGGCCCCTTTATATACTAGATTTGCAGGACAATGATATTCGGTTCATCATATGCCTGTTCCTAAATTGGATGCTAGCCTACAGGAAGAACCTAATGATGCAGCAACCCAGCGGTATGTCAGGGAGCTAATGACTGCAACTTTTGGGATAAATAGGGCAGAAGATATGGGTACTATTCGGAGGGAACTACAAGAGGAATCGGAGAGGCTTCGTCTCGTCAGGTTGTCGCCGATGTAATCCGCGAAACTCTCCATTTTGAAACCCCTAATAATTCAGGCAATGCACCACTCTCCAATCAGACATGGTAAAGAGCAGAAAGGCGCAGCGTAATTTTTTGAACACTTTTCTGGAAAACTATCTAAAACTTTCTGAAATGTTATACCAACCGGGCCGAGGAATAGCCGTCCTTCAGGAGGTTTTTTTTTTTCTCCATTACTGACGACAAACTTGTATTAAAGCGGTTTGATCGCAGCCATTTTGCACTTTGCACATACCCAACCTTGCACCTACTCCAAATCCTACAGTGACCCCAAGCAGGGGGTGTAGGGGGGTAGCTAGAACATAATTCAAGAAGCCATAGTTTGTTTCGTTTGTTCCTAAGTGAGCGAAGTTTCTTGTTCCTTATAAGAGACTATTGCGAAAACTATGGAGTTATGTTCCAAACTAAATCTGACATCTGACTAACTGATTAGTTTTAATGATGGCATAACTTTGAGGTGGAGGTTGACGTTGAAATCGATTGTTTTATAACATGTTATTTAAAACTTGTCTTTATCTACAATATTTTTTTATTCTAATTAATTAATTAATTAACACGAGCCTGACGAGCCGTCTCTCTGGACTATTTGGAATAATCACGAATAATTTCAATTATTTTCTATCAGTCAAAGGTGAAGATAAACCTATAAGCACCAAAACTTGATTGCGTAATAAATTAAAACTGACATGCATCACTGTCAATAAAAACCTTGATTTTAAAACTCATTTCAACTCAAATCATCTCTAAGTGAGTTCAAGTTCAATGAGTTCGTATCATGCGGGTAGTGCTGTAGAAGGGCATGCTTTCGTATTACCAGTTAATTGATTCATCAGACTCACCCCTGCGATAGATACACCGACATTAGTATAGTATCTTCCAGAGTATCCGTATGATCGTGTTCGTAGTAAACTTTCTTTGTCAAAAAGTCTGTCGGATTTATACGATTCTCTCCCCTCATGTCAGGACCAAGTCCAACCCGGCCATGACTTGGCTTCTGCACCACTTCAATGTACAATTCTGGATTGTTAATTCCCGCTCGAGTCTTCAAGTATTCGTAAATTTTTGTGAAATCCAATTTGATCGGTGTCAGTCCGCCCTCATCGACCTGCAACTTCGGAACTGGTAGAAATCGTAAAAGACCTCCCGACGACACTGATATCTCGATATTGAATTTTTGATTCAGCAGCCGGTCTGATTCCTCTGCAGCGACATCAAAGTAGAAAGAATCGTTGACCCGAAACTCCAAGATCACCGCTGTGTGCTCATAGAATACTCGCCCATTGTCGATATCTTCCTGGGTGAATTCGTTTATCTCAGCCGTATGGCCATTCTCCATATACTCGTAGAGGATTCTACCCAAATTTGGTGGCATTGTTATGTTGTACTGTATCTTGCGGTCGTCATCTGAACATTTGTACATCAGGTGATCTCTTAGGATTTGCTTTTTCGTCAACGGGAAAACGTGCAGGTTCTGGTTGTGTTCTTCGATAATTACAACCGGCTTTATGGCGATATTAAGCACTTGCTCGGTAGTGTTGAACAAACCATCGTTAACGATAAAGGCGATTTCATTTCGACGAGCATTCACATCGTGAATGAAGACTATTTTTTCGCGATTTATCTGCTCCTGTGTAAACTGGTGTATTTTGACATTAATGTCGGATTTTTCTGCCAGAAAGCCACCGTAGATATGATTTACGTGAAAGGTTAGGTTTTGCGGTGGTGTATCGTAGTCCTGTGCCACTGTAAGTAGGTGAATGGTAGGTATACCAATTAACTATTTGGAAAACTAAATTTTACTTACTCAAGTCACTGTTTTTGATGACGTACTTGCCGCCATGCCACACCTGCAAGCCAGTGTTGATGGCAATAACTGGTAGCTCGTCGTTCACCGGAGCTACCGAGATATTCAGCTCGAATGGAACGCTTTCTTTATTCCTAGCCAATGCGATTAGCGTGATCGAGTCGGAAGAATTCTCACTACCGTTGTGAATGTACTGAATGGTACCTAGTTCCAATTGCTTTTGAGTAAACCTCTTGACCTTGGAGTTGCCCGCCACAACATAGCCGGATAGTGGAGTCTCTGTGATCTTGTATTCCAGAATTTTATTCTTGAAGTATTCAGAAAAAGGCTGAATGTCCGATGGAGATAGCTGAACCGTTTTGCCTGGAAATATTATATTCCATTTATCCATTTATACCATTAACAAAAAACGTATGAAAGTCTTTACCTTCAACAACAGTCACCAGGCTCGTGATCATGTATAGCTTCTCGGGAATGATGATGATCTTAAGTATGAGATTTCGTAACCAAGTGATTCCGTTTGTTACGTCAAAAACGAAGTGATCGGTGGACTGATTGACTCCGGCTTGAATGTAAAACATTTTGTTGGTGTTTATGGCGGATTGGTCAAATACTTTGCAGTTATATTCATCGTCGAAGCTCATCGACTGCATTTCCAAGTATCCGTGCATAGGTGAAGATGTTACCAGAAAAGTGATGTCCCCAGGTGAAATGTTGGGATGAGAAACCTGCAATAAAGTCAACAACCATTAAATTTTGAACGAGCTATTGCTTCATTTTAAAAACAGGAAGCAAAGCAGTTTAAAAACCACCAAATAAGGTGAGCCATCTCTTAACCCATACATACCTCTAGTATATCTCTCGACAGTAAGACACTGGTTGATTCTTCGACATACAATGTTTGATTTTTCTTCACCTGCAAGTTCTCCCAATAGGCTGATGGGTAAATTCTAAAAACAATCTCACCTTCTGCTGAGGTGTTTTTGATAATCACTCGATATCTGAAAAGCATCAAACCAATCAAAAACCCGGTAAACTGGCTAGAGTTACTATATACTCACCGAACCTTATCCATCGAAGCGATTTCGGTATTCCAATACACAAGTCGATCGCGTTCAATATCCAAGTGAGTGAAATTCGTCAGAGACGTCAAATTCGAAGCCTTAAGATGCATCGAATCATTTGACCTCCGTCCCAGGTACATAAGTATCCCATAAGATGGCGGAGTAATGACTTCGTAGTGAATCCCATCGAGCTTAATGTCCAAATTGGTTTCCAAAACAAAGTCCCTATTTCGAAGTATGACGAATTTCCCCTCCTGCACAGTGGTAGCATTAGTTGTCAGCATAGATACAAACGGCTCAGATGCATGAATCTCCAAGACCCCTGTCGACTCATACTGTCCATCGGTGACGATAAACGACGCGGTTCCAATGTCGGGCCCCGAGTGTTTGAAAACGATTCGTCTGTTATTTATGTCGTCTTGACTAAAATGATCCATGTACATGTCCGACTTGTAAAATCCACCATTTGTACTGGACACGTGAATATAGTGGATATCCGAGAGATTAGTGTTTACATCAGCGTCCATGTACTGCAGTTCGTCCTGGTTAATTGTTCGCACTGACGAACGAACAACGTGAAAAATTCTATCTACTGTCCGAAACGGGGAGTTGTCATTCAAGAGTTTGATCTTAACGTCAATGTGACAAACGAATTGCATGTCTAACTCTTCATTCGATAGTATAAGCAGGCTGAAGGCATCATCCACAGATTCGGTATCATCGTGGCAATAGTACACTTCGTTGAGAAACAGTTGCTCGAGAGTGAACTCTGACATTGCAGTGAGCTTTGCTGTTTCGGTGTCCTGCCGGCATAGGTTGCCATGCTCCGGAGGTATGGACAATAGAAAACGAAGGCTTTCGTAGGTGTTGAAGACAATCTCAAAGTTGTTCTTAGTGATGAGGGCACGATCGCCCTCTTGCACGCGTATAATCTGTTTATTCTGCAGCGATAACTTTCTTTCGAGTTCCTCTTGTGGCATGAAGATTATTTTCAACCTTCCCACGACGTTGTCACACTCCAAAACGGAAACCACGAAATCCAGATAGTCCACGAAATAGGAATACGAGTTGCGATGAAGGGCATAGCGAATACGGTTTTTATCCACATCCAGCTGTGTAAATGAATCCATTTCCTAAGAGACATCAGTATAGGGATATTATTTTAAATTTGGAATTTAAAAAATTGCCCATGAAAGCTGCTTGTTCAATTAGGACGTTTGCATGCTTACCTTGGCGAATTTACGCGATCCTTCGACAAAGATCGATCCATATTTTGTCGGCTGGAGAATTTTGTAAATAATATTTCTTGGAAATGTTACCAGCGGAACTGTTTCGAAGAGCAGCACATCGTTATTGAAAATGAACTCTTTTGAACCATTTATCGCAACAACAGATTGCTTCCTAGTAGTGATGCGGAGGCTTGTAAATGTAATCCGAAAATCAAAGGTTTGAGTAGTTACGAGCCCATGTGATGCAACAAACTATATCAGAAAAAATATTGTTATAATGGAAATGTGTACATGATAATTCAATTTGATTTTAATGGAAGAATGAACATATAATTTCAGATCAAGATTGTGCCTTCAGATTGTGAGGAGGAGGAGGCTATTCTTCACCTCCTATGCACGTGCCCAGCTCATCCCTCTCATCCCATAGAAACAAACTACATCTCTGAGAATACTGAGCTAAGCATCAGCTGCCCCCAACGCTTTATTCTCAATCAAATTGATCATTCTGCGATCGACATAAGGCACTCCTCCAGTATTCCTCCAGACGTCCGAACTTTCCTAGCGGCCAACATAGACTCAAACCACTATCTTGTTGTAGCCAAGGTACGAATACGGATATAATAAACGGCGCTGCAAAAAAGGCCGAGAGCAGCGGAGGAAGAGGAGGGAAGAACACCGGTGAGGAAATAGAGAGGTGCTACCCCAGGAATAATATTCGGAAGTTTTACTGAAAGGTAAAAAGAACGTGCCACGGGAACAAGGCCGAACAGAGACCTGTATAGACGAACAAGAGAATCTGGTAGTAGAGGCACAGTCGGTGCTGAGGACATGGAAAAACCATTTCTGCGGACTGCTAAACGGCGAAGACGACACAAATTCCGCTGTCAGGCAGAACGAACCATTTAACCTAGACGATGAAAGGCAAGACTTTTGTCTACCTGACCAAAGTGAAGTGAGGATAGAAATATCCAAGCTCAAGTCCAACAAAGCTGCTGGACCGGATGGTTAAACTGCCGAGCTTTTTAAGGCAGCGGGAGATGACTTGGTACAGAGCAAGATTTGGTCAGAGGAGATTATGCCTGATGAATGGAGCCTCAGCATTGTTTACCCGATCCACAAGAAAGGAGACCCTTTAGAGGCCTGCGCCATCTTTATAACGATTTTAATGATGCAACTACTTGCATATGCGGACGACATCGACATCATTGGCAGAACACAGCGAGCTGTCACTGGTGCGTTTGCAACAATCAATACAGAGGCGGCAAAAATGGGTTTAGTTGTGAATGAGGGCAAAACAAAGTATATGCTGTCAATAAGAAGGGACACACAACATCGACGAATCGGACAGAAAGTCATAATAAACAGCTATAGATTTGAAGTAGTTCGGGACTCTGTCTACTTCGGCTGCGCTATTAACTCCGAAAATGACATCACATCCTAAATTTTCTAGAATTTTCTAATACTAATTTTTCCGTACATAAAACTTTCTCTGTTCAACTTCTCAGATTTTAGTAGGGTCTTATATACGAGAGACACTACTGAAAACTTTGGTAGGTTTGCTCATGAAGTTTTTAGAAGGCGCCAAGAGTAGCTGATGTTTAGTTTGTCTTCTTTTTGTTGTTAGCATTCGTGCATGAGGTTGCCAGGCCTCGGGCTATAAGGAGTCCATCTGGAAGTAGCCTTAACGGCTGCGAAGCTCCACCGGAAGCTATATTCTGGTACCACGGGAGACAGGAGCCCCTGTGTTAGGTCGGTTTTCTGGTGACTTGTCATCAGTCGGCTTAGCGCAGCCTGTCTAGGAGTAAGCCCCTTAGTGGGAGTATCGTGGTGGCTGTGGTTGCCCAAAATCGCGGGAACATAAGTGTTCTTGAACATAAGAGGTGTTAGATAGGCCTCGCTCTCTAGCAAGGGGTATAGCTCATGCCTTATACATGACTATGAAATTGTACCTGGGGCGTGGTCAACGTCTTTCTTTTGACCCCTTCTGTGGGAAGGCCCACCGTGCGATTAAGCCGTCAAGGCAGTAGTGCACGTTAAGCCCTCCATTTCATTTTCTGTTCAACTTCTCAGTCAATTCCTCAACAGTTTCCACTGAATTCCTATGAAATGCTGGAGTTTGATGTTTCAGTTTTGTTCTGTTTCGTGTTTTCACGGATGGACTTTTCTGATAGCTATAACTGGCCCCTTAGGCCGCTTAGCTACAACTTTGGCTTAGCCTAAGCCAGCGCCCCCATATATTCAACCGGAAGCTAAATTAATTGTGAAATTAGAAATTTTTCCAAAACCAAACTCACCTTGAATTCGTCCTGCCACGGTGTACCAACGTTGTGGACATATCTCACGTGATTCAGCAACAGTTGACTGTCGCTAAACCAATCCACATTCACCCATGAGGAGTCAATTTGTCGCAATCGCTGGATGGCTCCATACTGTGGTGGCTTCACAATATCGTAACGAATATCAATATTATCCTCTGCCGAATTTGTGTCAATCGAAAGATTGAAAGGCGTTAGAAAGAGCGACGATTTGTGAATCATTATAAGTCCCGTATTATTGACCAGTCTTAGCTCTAAGGGATGAACAGACACTGGTAGATTTACAGTGTCGCTGGTCTCAATTCCATCGGATACTTGAAGCTTGATATTGTATAGAAAGGACTCCGTTGTGGTGGCATTAAAGAGATACGTGACCTTGCCCATATCGACGTCTGTTTGGGAAAACATCTCAGTCGCTTTTCCGCTCACCTCAAACCGACCGTGGGATTCTTTGCTGTTCTTTGTCGGAATAATGGTATAAATGAGCACATTTGGTGCACTATCTGGGTCCTGAATCGTAAACAAATCAATATCGAGAACTTTTTCGATGCCCTCGATCACGCGAAGAATTTTATTTCTCGGAATTCGCAGCTGTGGTGGATCATTGACTGGCGTTACGTTCGCATGAAGGAGGAAACGATGTTTGCCCAAAATGTACTCCGGCACTTTGTGCGAGGGCCCGTCGATCTGCATATCGATCGTGGCATGATCACTGAAACTCTCCGCCCCATTGTGGACATATTTCACTTTGTCTGTGCTCAGATCGGTTAACGTGAATGACCACGAGGGAATGAAGTTGTTTTTCTCTCTGGAGAACTGCAGGATATTTCCGTACTTGGGCTGGTGGACGACGCTAAATTTGATAGCGGAATCTGTGAGTTCGAACCTTTTGAATTCAAATAGAATATCTATGTTGAGCGGGGTTATAAAGACCGTACCACCTTCTAGCAGCTGAAGGGGTGATATGTTGAGAAGTTCGCTTTCGGGGTTTGATTCGGCAAATATCTAAAAAGAAAGAGACTATAGAGAGCGAAAGAGAGAAACTTGTTAGTAGCTCACCTTAAACGGGCCTTGAAAATCAGCTTTGATGCAGTAAGCTTGATCGCAGTAACAAATGAACTCGTCGACGCTCCACTGATTGCAGATGCCACTCAGCAAGCATGGTCTCTCCTCAATGCATGGGTACTTCCAAACACAGTCCACAGACAATTTGTTACTTGCCCTCATCTGAGGGAAGCCCAGCGAGTGGCCATTAACCTGAATAGTGCGCATGCAGCCCTTAAAACTCTGGTCGTTGACCTTGAGACCTTCGGTTAGAAGTTTCCGACGCATTTTCTCGGGCACCCCTCCGACGAATAAACTCTTTTCAAGCTGAATTGTGTTTCCCGTATCGTTGGTGTGCTTCTCTGTTGCCACACTGTTGTCCACAATGAACTCAACTTGTACCGAGTCGTATTGGATTTGCACTTTATGCCAGAGACCATCAGAGATGGTCTTGTTCGGTGACAGCTTTATCGTACTTCCTCCTTTGTTAAAAATCAGGTGCAGCGTATCATCCTGGATTTCAACGAGGATAAAATCATAGCCCCCATTGTAGAATACCAGTCCGCTGGACTCAATGGTCCGCATTTCAAACGTAAGCCTTGAAAATACACAATCAAAATACACCTTACGCAAAATAGATATTTCTTACGACTCGACATCCGGATTGAGGTCCTTGATCAAAAGCGCAAATGAATCATCGTTCAAGAAGCTGATAGCATCATCCACTTGTGCACCAAACTCCGTGCTGCAGGACCAAGAAACACCAATGCTTGTCGCATGACCAATTCGTTCCTTAGCTCGCTTGATGAGGTTTATGTTGTTGTAGAAAACCTAAAAAAAAAACAATAGTAGTTTAGGTAAGACTCAGTTGAGATAAATTCAGACTCACGTCAGAGATACATCCACGAAAGTTGTTGATATCCTTTACATATTCGGCCCTAAATTCGCCAACTCCACCCAAGTACGTTCCGTAATGAACATTGAGGGCCGACAATCCAGGCTTTAGGGTTTTCCGAACTATATTGGCGTCCACCTGTAGCGTAATGTTGCTATCGTATCGCTGAATGGCTATATCGTGCCATTCCAGGTCGTTCAGTCTTTGTTTCTTTGGTGAGAGTAACTGTGCGAGAAAAAGAAATGAATGTAGAAGTTTGTGAATCCCTTTCAATTAGAATACTAACTTGTATAACATAAGTGTCTATTCTGAATGTGAAATTTATGATACCACCATCCAGACGTATTAGGCAGTAGTCTGTCCGTCCATCGGCCAAGAAGAGAAACGCGTTTTCCTGTTGGGTTCGGAATTTTATGCGAATATTTGTTGACAACTTGGCCTCCTGCAGTGGCATTGTTATGTATCCATCGCCGTAGAATGATACTGGAAATGTTGTAGAAGAATTTTATGATTTTAAATGTATATCCGGAAAAAATATCCACACTCTTTCAGATGCATCTATAAAGGCAACCAATTCCATAGGTTTCAGAAATAATATATTGCGCAGAAGAATAAACATTAGCGAAGGAGACTGCTTGGTAGTTAGTCTTGAACGCAAAATTCTTCGAGTAATTTTCGGTCTCGTTTGAATAGACGAACTCTATGAGCTGTACAGCGACATCGACCTCGTCTGAAAATTGCGAATCAGTCGTCTAAAATGACTAGGACATGTAGGGCGAATGGACACCAGCGCTCCGGCCCGAAAAGTGTTCGCCTCCAACTCATAGGGACAACGCTTTAGAAGAAGACCTCGCCTTAGATGGCTGGCAGTGGAAGGTGACCTCAATCAACTTTGAGTGCGCAACTGGAGGCAGATCGAGCTAATTGTAGAGGCGTATTGGCTGAGACCCAGCTCCACCCCGGACTGTAGAACCATCTAAATAAGTACAGGTTGTTAAGATCGGAAGAAAGATTATGAAAAGGAAAACTCGCTTCCTCAGTTTTATCAACTTTGTGATGGCGCAAGGTATCGTAGTAGCAACCAGAGCACCCAAATCAGAAATTCGCAACATCCGCAGAACAATTTGGAAAGCAAAGAATTAAACACATTTTGTTGAATATTTAAACGCTTTGTTTAATTTAAAGCTGGGGACAGATCACGTAAAATAAAAATGATAGAACGATATCGTTTCGACAATAGTAGGCTCTCTCTATTGCCATAGACATGATAGAGAGAGCTTTATTGAAAACGATGTCGTTCGATCCTGATGGCCCCTGCTCCTCTGTAAATTCGAGTACAGCATACTTTTCTCTATATTGCCAGCAAATAGGTTTGTTCCCTTTACGATAAGACATTTCAGCATTTTAGTCAAATTTGGCCAAACCACGTTCTTTTAAGCAACAGCAAAAAAAAAGCAAAACACTTCCTATTTATAAAAGTACCTGCAAATTTTAGGATACAAAACTGCGGCACGTTTTTGAAAGGAAAGTTGATAAGCACAGCCTAAATCTTACCATGTAGTTGACTTTGCCGGAATGCAACGGTGGCAAGTACTTACGCATCAATAACACGATTATTCATATAGGGTCATGGCGATCTCTGATCTGACAAAACGATCGACTCAAACTTCGAGTATTCTGGGTGCTTTCAGCCGTCAACACTGACTCGAACCACTACCTTATTGTAGCCAATGTAGAAATGAGGATATTCAATACTCGTACGCCTTAACAAAGCTATAATGTGCGAAAGGATGGTATCGAAAAGCTGCATTCGCAAGAAACTTCCAGAATCTTCACCATTTTTGTATCCTGACTGTTGCGCTGGGTTTCACACGATCCCACGATCCGCACAACGAACCCCTGGTTTCATAAACAACGTGGGACAGCAAACGCGAACACGGGTCGCTGCTAAAGAGAACAACAAAGGGCTATATCGTTCGACGCCCCTAATTTGCCAATAAGAAATGCGTTGGTTGCTGATTTCCGCGCGTCGAAACTTTTGTACATTCACTTCAATATTCAACTATAGTATTGGTCGAACAGGATGCAATTTATCTGGTCATGGGTTCAAAAGTGTAAAGAGAAGCAGTTACAACGGTTAACCAAAAACCTTCAACGTTAGCAGCTACGCCAGAACATTGTGCCATGTTCGAAGCGAAATTATTCTCTACCCGCGTTAATCGATAAAGAATTCCGGACTTTACTTGGAATAAATAAAATCAACAGTGCACGTCATTTTCAAAAAGGGTTGAAGTTTCACCAATACAAAATGCAAATCATGCAGTTTCTCAACGAAATGTATTATCACTTACGAGAAACCTTAGCGAGAATAATGCTGAAAGGGTTTCGGAAAGCATGAACGCTTGTAAACATATCGTTAACTGACGAAGCATATTTTCACTTCGATGATTAGTTAAAAAACGGAATAGGAGATACTGGCGACCCGACCATCCCATCAAACGCCATCAACTCACTTAAATAAAGAATACCGGAAAATAAACTAGCCTTCAATTCTAAAATCAGATGGTTTTGGGCGACTAAAGGTACTAGTACACGGCATGTAGGCCAGCTACATACGTATGTAGCTTTGACGTCAACAGAGGGTGCACAAAGAGAGCTTGTATACGGCATCTACCCATTCATTGGGACCATTTCCTGACGTAAAAATGACGTCAGTGCTACATACGTATGTTGCTTGCTACATGCTGTGTACTAGCACCTTAACAACATCGAACCAAATGACAAGACAGAAAAAGTAAACAAGAACGAACTATAAAAACAGATTTTTGCAACATTCGGAGACTAGAATCTGGTAATGTCGAAGTCAAGTGCGTAGGTATATCTCACCATCTGCAAGAAAATAAGCTTATATGTAGTTTCAATCGAGGCACAATTAAAAGTTATAGGTGAAGAACTAACTAACTCAACATACAATCTTTGCTGTCCCAAATACCAATTATCTTCTTATTTCGTTTATTTGAATGGTGGGCTTTGGCTATTTGCCTGAGAAGATCTAGTGTGCGAAAGAAATAATAAAGAAATAATGCATAACGATAATCTCGACGTTATATGGCTAAAGTCGAGTCCTTCAAGGCTTTACTTAGGGTGGCGCTACAGTCAGGGGTGGACTTGGGCCTCAACTAACAAGCGTCTCCATCAGCCAGCAAGAACTTTGGCCAGCTGTCTCCTCGGGTGTGGATGGAGTCGAAGATCTTCCGGGCCGGAGCGACCTCAGTCGTTGGACCTTTACTCTTCTGGATAGGTCGATGTCGCTGTACGTATACAGCCTGTGCAGTTCGTCGTTGTAACTCCTCCTCCATTCACGTGACCGAAAATTACTCGAACAAATTCGCTCTCAAAACAACCAAGAGTAACCTCATCTGCTTTTGATAGAGTCCATGCCTCTGCACCATAGAGAAGGACTGGGACGATTAGGGACTGGGAACCCTACCAAATACCTCATTTCAAAATACCTTTTGGACAAAAATTATTTTTTTGTTGGGATGACCTTTGGGCATAATTTTTTTGTTGAAAACACCTATGGGACAAAATACCTTTTTTCTAAATCCCTTTTGTAAGAATGCTTTCGTGTTGGAAAAAGGTATTTTAAAGGTATTTTCAGATTTCGCCAATAGTAGACCCACTTTTTGTTATTCCAGAACCACGACGAGGACGTTGTGGGTTAAAGGTTCCATCTGTTTTTGTTATTGGCTGGTGTTGCCTTTTTTTTATTTTTTGTTTTTTTTTTTTTTTTGTAATTCGTTATTAAGAAAATTGAAGCGACCAAAATAATAAAACTTCGATTTGTAATAATATGTGGTTGTGGTCGTAAACAAAATTAAAGCAAAATAAATAAATAATTCGTAGTAAAAAAATACGACTCCATTTTGTATTATTAGTAATAGTAGTAGTAGAATAGATAAGGGCATAATAAATTAATAATTCACTGTAAATTACAGAAAAGTCAGTAAGTTTTATTACGTATGGAAATATGGAGTACAACATCAGTGGTTTAAAAGCTTATGATATGTGCAATATTTCGCAAAAAATCAAGCTTTTGTGACTCCTCGTATTTATCCATTATTTTTTTTTAACTTCTTTTGACGATCTTTGTTTTTTTCTTTTTATTGGAATTGATGCACCGCAATTAATTTTTTCCAAAATAGTTTTCACCATCACAACTTATTTTTGAATCTCCCTTATGATCTGGTAAACACCTACATTTTTCTTACCAACTATCGTCTTTAAACGACGATGCCAGGCTTCAATACAATTTTGCGTTCGAGGAAAATTTTGATTTATAGTAAGTATCCCCGAGGCACCAAAATGCTGGCAAATATCGTGGTCTTCGAGCTTTCGAACATCCAATATACTCCTTTTTTAACCAATTCGCAACTGTTTTTGCATCGTTATCTAGTATTGTAGCAACCACCTATTTATTTTATTGTATATTCATTTTTTTTGTGCATTAAATTATTGTTAAATTAAAACTAAGCCCTTCTGGCAATGCTTTAAAAATATTATTATATTGTAAGATCTGGCAATGCTGTATGTGAACTAAATAAAGAAAGCTCTGAAAGCTTAGCCACAGCCGATCTCAACAAAGAAAAAGCTCTGTCACCACTAGTATATAAGGCAATGAAAATTTTTAATAAAACGAGTTGAACTTGCGAAGTGGACAGCACGGTCGAGCGCCTCAGCCTCTGTCTCACCAACAAGAACGACTAAACGACTAAAACAAGTGTCAGCGTACTTAATTTTTCTTTTCCCAGACTCTGCGACATCGAAGTAACCCAGGCATCGCCCCCTCGTTGTTTTCTCCAGCCTTCTCTTATACCTGCAGCACGGTAGAGCACCTCCGCCTCTGCAGTGTGTAAGTCGAGAAGCGGCTAACGACAAAGCAGCGACAGCGATTTCGACCCTTTGTACTTACAAATCACTCTCTACCTCTACAGTACGCGATAAAGTTCTTCAAAATATTGGATAACTTTTAAAAGTTATGCATGCCTTTATTTGCAATGAAGGGATGAATTGTATCAACGCATTCCCAATAGCTTTCTCAAAGTCTGTTATTGCTCTTTCAGGGTTTAAATTTATATTCAATTTCGAAGAAATTGCGAAGAGCTCATAAAAAACTTCATAATATGCTTGCTCAGATTTACTGCTCATTAGGACAAAAATGAGGGGGATGACTTGGTTGTCTATAACCCCATGAATACTGAAAAACTGGCGCATAATTGAGGGTACCACGTAAAATGTGCCATCCAGTAGCCAACACTTTGATTTGCCTAGATTTTTAAGGGTCGTCATAGTCCCCATATTATGATCTTTTCGGCTCCAACATTTTTTTTCTGAAAGTACAAATATCTCGCCTTCAAGAGTTTTTAATTCTTCCGGGATGGAAATCTCATCCAAAGTCTGCGGCTCGGATTGGTGACTGGCTCGTACTCGTCGGATCTTTTTATTCTAAGCGCTTTTGGAAGGCAAGTATACTCGACATGGCTCTGGACAAGCTACTACGGATTCTTGAATTATTTGACATGGAGCCAAACCAGTACTTGATGCCATTTCTTTAACGTTATTATTGGCGTTATGAACATCAATTTTGCTACTAGATGGCTCATGTAAGTGACTGGATGGAGCTTTGCGAATTCGGTGTTCCCCATTTGTTTTTCTTTTTAGCGTCATTAAGCGAGATTTACACAATAAACTCTTTCTGTATTCGCAATTCCAGGAATAAATACCTCCCTTTTTAACATTAACGTGGTACCCATACCCATCCAAAATTAATTTTTCTCCTCCTTTATTAGATTTTACAATATGGAGACCCGACATGATAGCGGCAAGCGCACAAATAACAATGAGCATATCAAACCATATACCTATTGGTAGAAAAAATATTTCTAAATAAAAAAAAAGGAAAGAAAGAAAGAAAGCATATAAATAATATTGAGTAATAAGCAAGCCAATACAGGAAAAATATTATGCCCAGAAATATAAGTGAAATAAACCCAAACTGTTAATGACAGGAAAATAATGCAAATTATGGCTAAATTCCAAAAAGGTATTTTGTCGAAAGGTATTTTAGGAAAGGTATTTTGTCCAAAAGGTATTTTAGGAAAAGGTATTTTGGGAAAAGGTATTTTGAAAAAGGTATTTTGAAAAGAGGTATTTCATCACTAACCCTTAGGGATTTAGGGTCTTATAAAGGGTCTTTTTAGTTTTTCGAAAGAGGGCTTTGCTACTTAATTACTTTTTCTTAGCCCAAAGAAACAACGATTGGCAAGAGTTATTCTTCGTTTAATCTCAGCGCTGGTGTCATTGTCTGAGTTCTTAGCGGAGCCTCTCAATAGTGACATTCTGTCCGAGATGTTGGTGTTGGTTATCTTTTCTTGATGACAGCATACACTTTGTCCTGCCCTCATTGACCGCCAAACCCATCTTCGCCGCCTCCGTCTCAATACTTACGAACGCGCCAGTTCGTGAGTATTGACGCTGCGCTTTTGGAAGATAGTGCCTCTGGTGGTAGCGTTTAAGTTTTGCACTATTTTTTCATGAACGATGTTGAAGAAGTCAGCGCATCGCCTTGTCTAAATCCTTTTTTGACATCAAAGATCTCGGTGAGATTGGTTTTAGGCGCTCACACAGTATAGGTACAGCAAATTGGCATGGGATCTTATACGATTCTGAGGAGACTAATGCATCTATAGCTGGCGCAGTTCAGAGGGTATCCGTTCTTGTGGATCGGGCAAACAATTCTGGGGCTCCATTCTTCAGGCATACTCTCCTCTGACCAAATCTTGGAGATAAGTTAGTGTATGCTCTCCATTAAAAGCAATAAATGTTAAAATAATCAAACGTCGTCCTCTTGGACATCGGAAATGGTCTTGCCAAAGAGTCTTACTAAGCAAGTTAGCCTCGTATGGATTACTACAGCAACTCAACGAATGGATGGTTCCTTCCGAGCATAAATCAGTTTTATTTGTAGTAGATATTCGGTCAATACATTGCTTTGCTATAGACGCAGGATCATTTTAGCACTCCTCACTCAACATATACACTTGACAGCATACGGAGATGGGCAAGTTGGCTAAGAAACAAAAATTCTGCAACCATGAGCACATCGCTTTAATAATGACAAGGCCACTTTTCTGGGTAGGTCATGACAAAGCCTGAATTTGAGAGATAAATTCGATCAAATGGCAATGGGTTGACAGTATAATAAAAAGGTCATGCAATTTATTAAAATGTGGTGATGGCATTGCTGCCGTGATGGCATTGCTGTTCAATAAATCAATTCTTATTGGATTGCCTTCCGTTTAATTGTTTTTCCTCCCTGTTTGCGATCAAGTTAAGTTGGATTGAGTAGGTTGGCAAAAAGTTCTGCACTGATTGAGCTCAAAAGCCCCGAGAGGGTTTCTGCGAAGTTTCGTCAAAATTGGACAAAGGAACGAGGCACCTCCCATACAAAAACAACATTTTCAAACCTGATTCTCATCACTTATGGGACCTAAAGTTGTAAAACTAGGAACGGTGCAACTTTATAAATATAAAAGAGGAAACTAACTGACTGTGAGGCAATTGCCCCTATTGTGAGTGTCGATAGTTGATCGACAACTGTGTTTGTCGATTGCGATTGATATTTGCCGATTTGACAGTCGCTTGTAGTCGATTACAATTGTCTGGTCGATGCCTTCTCTTGGAAGTGAAAAAAATTTGTGCGTACGAATAGCTAAAATCAATCGACGCAATCGACAATTGTAGTGACGATCGCTGATCGACAATCACAATAAGGGCCAATCTCTGTGTACCGAATCCTGAGGGCAGCGCCAGCGAGCCTAAATTGTATTTTTAACAAGCTCCTTCAACTTTTCTTTGATAAGACATTGGCCGCGTTCCATTGACCGCTAAATGACTAGCCAAACTAAAAAAAAATGACATTTCGGCATTTGCGCTAGAGCTCTAGCACATTTTGTGAAATATCATTTTCTGGGAAATTTTTCAATCTAGCACAAAATGAACTGCTAGATTGAAAAAAATAACGAACTGTCAAAACAAAAGTGAAAGTTCAGAAGTCAAATATTTCCAATTTGGTTTAAAATGGGAATTCAAACTTGTATGTAATTAATATCCATTGTATTTGTTTATTTAAATTATAGTGTGATAATAAATATGCGGCATGATGGCCCAAAATACTTTTTTGACTCTCATGAAGATGAAATAATACGAATTCAAATTGGTTTTAATGTCACTTTGCCGCTGCCGCTAGATCTCTCTCTCCATCAGGGATATTATGTGCTAGATGACTAGCGGTCAAAGGAACGCGGCCATTGTCACTCCTGTCATTATTTTAAAAACAACCAGTAGGACAAAATACTCCAGCTCTAGTTTATCATCCAGACTGAGGGTCGTCACAAATCCTAAATACATGCGATTTATTTCCCCCTCCTATATTCCTAGCTGTATGCCTTAGCTTTGTTAAATTTGAATTTATTTTCGTATCTATCTACCTATGGATGCGCCTCGGCCTCCCCCATCAGCAAAACATTCTCGGGAAATCGGAAATGATTCCGAAATAGGTTCTATATTAGACCCAATTTAAGAATCAACAGATTCAAACGAAAGAAAAAAAAAACTACCTAATTAAAGAATAATAAAACCAATACAAGGAGGGGGAGGAACAACTTACCTTTCATTGCGTTCGTTGAACCGATAGCCGCTAAGACTAATGCCAGTTTAAGAGTTAATTGAATCCCAACGTTGTACTTCATGATTGCTTAAATGGCGTACAAAAGATCGATCTAGATGTTGGAATTGTTTTTGTTTCTAACAATTGCGATGATGAGAATTTATTGGAGCAGTTGTAGATGTAGTACGTTTCAGCATGACTGATGTGTGTATAATTTTCGGATGGAATTTATTTTAATTTCCCACCGCAGCACACTTAAAACACATTTCTTTTGAATTCCAATTTGAATTCCACTATGACTACCACAATGATTTCAGAGAACACAGGCCGTTGCGTTGGGATGGGATTGCTATTGCTGCACTGTTTCCTGTTTTGTATACTCGCGACCATATGTTTTCCGGAAAACATAAAACTAAAGTAAATGGGCTCTTACACACCATTAGGGTCATTCAAGTAGAATATAAACGATCGGGTAAACAACGGACGACTTTATGCAATGAAGCGGCAACGGCTACACAAATATACGCGAGTAGGTCTAGGTACCCACAGATACCGAGAGGAGATGATCACGTTTTAAGTTTGTTTCGCAGATCCTCTACAAAATGGATCAAAGATGTGAGTATGACTGGAAAACGAATTATAAATAAATTTTGTACATCAGTGTGTGCTAAAAATAAATCCCCTCATTAAGGGTCGCGCAGTGCCGCGAACTACACAAAGGCACTCTCGCTCTAACTTATGATTTATGTTTCTTGTCACAAATATATTTTCACGTAATTTTTGACGAAAATTATTCTCCAAATTTAGACTGGAATAGGTATAGGTACTAATAAGTCTTTCATTCCATTGGGACCCAAAAACGTTGTGTTAACAAGATGTGTGTGATTTTTTGGGGGAAAAAAACATTCAAATTTGAGTCCACTATATCACCAGAACTTCACCATAACATGGCAGAAAATTTATGAAAATTTTTTTTTTTTAAATCCGGGAGAGTGTACTGTGGATACATCCGTCGAACACGCGCACCGTATGTATCGTCACAAACGAAGATTTCTTAAGTACTGATCGTATTCCGAATCGGATCATCGATGCAGAGGCAGACGCACCCAGAAGAGAGCAGAATAGACGGTCTTTTGTGAGGACCGCTTCCGAGTCATCACCATCAGCCAGCCATAGCACAGTCGTCATCCCCTGTAAACATCTGTATACATGCGCGGCGCACATGGATCGGTGGCTATATGAAGGGAAACTCAATTTGTTCCCTCTTGCAACGGCTTTTGTGAATTGTGATGCGAAAAATTAGAGCTATAACGAATGATTCATTTTATGATTCCTAATAAGAAACAAATCTGTTCTTTTTTTTAATGAGAGTGCGTAGCGTAACGTACATTTCAGAGATACATAATGTATCTCGCAAAGATGAGAGGATAGCAATTTGAATATTGTATGTCTTTTTTTAAGCCAAAGTAATGAGGACGTAATCCGGTATGTATTTTTAGCTTACTCCTCCTACAATTGCGTGTTTAGCGCACACAAGTGGACGGAAGAAATGAAATCATCATTACTCGACTTGCACGTGCATAACGCATTGAATATGATCCGCAAAACGATTCGAGATCAAGTTGTAGGAAAATAAATCGCACCCACACGCACACCTCATATAGTAGGACAGGAAGACCTTTAGGGGAAAGTGGTGCATATCGGTCCATAAAACTACATTATTTAGAGTAGTCTCAGTAAAGTCTCTTTTATATGAACCATTATAATAAAGGGTCTATCATTAAGGACTTGACTACTTCTTTTTTAAATAAAATGCAAACTAATTGAAATACCTAAAAAAATGTATTGGCTTGAATTACTATCAAAACATTAATGAATGGAATTCGACTTCGTTCATATAGACAGGGTGTTCCAGTTTGTTTGTTTGTTTTCTTGATTCCTGATTTTTGTCTGACATAAAATGGACTTTACTACAACTTCTGTTGATTGTACGTAAAAAAGTTGCTTAACATAATTTTTAGAAAAGTGATCAAGGATACAAATTTCATAAAAAAAATAAAAATTTATTAAGTGAACAATTTTGAGAAAAAAACATTTTAAGTAAAAAAATGTAACAACAAAATTTCGACCGATACGGCCGCTATTTCTAGTTCAATATTGGCTCTGAGCTACTCTATGTCGCCGGCTTGTTGGCATAGACAAATGATATAATGTAGGCTCATAAAAAAAAGTCTAGAGGCGTTAAATCACACGATCTCGGCGGTCCATAGACGGATCCGTTTCTCGAGGAAACACGTTCATCGAACTGAGACTTCAATATAACTCGATTGTTGCACCCGCTGTGTGGCTTGTTGTGGCACCGTCTTGTTGGAACCTCACAGATGTCCAATTCATGAAAAAAAAAATGTCTCTGTAGCAAATACTATTAACCGCAACGTAACAGTCACGGTAATTATCATCGACGAAAAAAAAACGGCCCAATGACACCACCCACCGACATGAAAACCACACCTAACAGTGACTTTTTGCGGATGAAGTGCTGTTTCATGAAGCACATGCGGGTTCTCATCTCACCTGTCCAGTAACGCATATTTTGCTTGTTGATGAAACTGTTTAACCAAAAATGCGTTTCATCATTACGGCCGACAATTGGATTCGGGTTCAGAGTTCAGAGAGTGAACTCTTCCTTACGAAGAAGAAAAACTGCTGATGCTGAGAAAAATTCGTGAGAGATATGCCATATGCAGAGAGCTATCGAACTTTCAATCGAGTTTAGCTCAAAAACTTTCAAATTATTTAAAGTTTTGTACATTACTTACTTTACTTATGGGAGCGCTTCCAGTCCGGGGTGGACCACGGCCTCAACCAACAAGCCCTTCCGGCTAGTTGTGTCTTCCTCTGCTACGTTGTCCCTCAAAAAGGACTCAAAGACTCGTCGGGCTCTGGTGCATTGTTATCCATACGCTCCAAGTGGCCCAGCCACCTCAGCCGTTGTATCTTCAGCTTTTTGGCCAGATCAACGGCGGGTATCGCTGTATAGCCCATAGAACTCGTCGTTAAATCTTCGCCTTCCCACTCCATCGATACAAACGGGACCGAATATCGTCCGAAGATTCTTTCTCTCAAAACATCCCAGGAGGTATTCATCCCATTTTGACAGAATCCTGGCTTCTGCCCTATACAGCAGGATCTGGACGATTAGGGTCTTATATAATATCTCCTTGGTTTACTTCTTAGATGCCTTCTTAGGCCGAAGAACAGCATATGACAGCATAATACTTCGTTTTGTCCACATCTACAGCCAGACCTATCTTCGCCGCCTCCATTTCAATACTTGCAAATGCGCCACTTAAAGCTCGCTGCGATCTGTAGTTAATGTCAATATCGTTAGATATTGCAAGCAGTTGAACAGACTTCTTAAAAATTGTACCTCTGATGTTGGCTTGAGAGTTTCGTAAAATTGCTTCAAGGTTGCCTTGTCTCAAACTTTTTTCGACATCGAAGGGCTCAGTGATGCTTTTGCATATTTTGACGGAGCAGCGACACATCAGCGATTTTTTAGGATTGACAATTGACAAATAATAATACCTATCTACACTCTTATATCCTTCATCTCGAACAGTGGGCCTGTGAATGCGGCATGTCAAATATATAATGTAAGATTTTGATCTGCTGAGACATAGCGGCATTTTCCGCTTCTGTTTTTTCAGTAACAAACCTAAGTAACAAGTACCTAAACTAAATCATGACCAAAATCCTATTCTTTGTTTTTTCGTCAATTTATTCCAATCAGAACGGGAGCGTATCGCAATCCCGCTTTTTGAAATCCCGCTTTTCAAAAATCCCGAGAAAAAAGTTTTAAAATCTCGTCTGCTAAAATACTGCCTTTTTAAAATCCCGTCTTCTAGAATCCCGCTTGTTCAAAATCCCGATCTATTATAATCCCGCTTTTTAAAATCCCGCCAATCCCGTTTTTTTACAAAACATTGTTATCAAAAAAAAAGCCGTTGGTTATATGCGCTTTTTTATTATATTATTATATATTTAAAAGTATTAAAAATACTCGACCAAAAAGAAAATGCATCCGAATGTTTTTAGTTTTTACTGTAAGCACGCGTTTGTTTTTGCTTACATATTCTACATTGTTTTTACGCATTGCGAAAATAGTATATAATGCACATAAAAACCTACCTCTTGCTAACGGTTTTACCCTTATTATTTACTGCTGTAACAATAATTGGAGTTTGCGCCAATTTATATTGTGTACCTATAGTATTGGATTGAGTGCGCACGCAGAACTATTGACCGCGATGAGTAATATTATAAGTGAAGTAAAATCAAACAAAGGTGGCAAAAAATTAATAGTTGGCGGCTACGATTATCACCTTGAAAAACAAGTAGGTGCAGTTTTCCGATGGTGCTGTTCGCAGAGAAAAAATAAATTTTGCAAGGGAAGAGTCAATACAACTTTAAAAGACGGAGAACATATCATAAAAAAGGCACCATCAGAGCATTGCCACACTCCTGATTCATGTGTTAAAGAAGTTTGCAAAACAAATAGCAACATAAAAAAAGCTGCAGAATCACTCTGTTTTAATCCATCGCAGATTATACGTGATAGTGTAGTGGAATGTGAATCTTCTGTGAGACCATGCTTATCCCGCTTTTACAATCAAAAGTAGTTGCAACTACTAAAGCAACTACTAAAGCAACTACTTGGGATTATAAAAAACGGGATTATAAGAGGCGGGATTTTAAAAAGCGGGATTTTAAAAAAGCGGGATTATAAAAAGCGGGATTATAAAAAGCGAGATTTTAATAGCGGGATTTTAAGAATCGGGATTATAAAAAGCGGGATATCGAACCCAACCCATCAGAACAGAAGTTATGATTGGCGCATTTTCTAACACCGTTTGCAATTTCAAATGTCTGCGAACGTGTTTATTTTTGACAGACATCCGATGACAGAACTTACTTATACTCGCTTGACTTATTTTGTCTCTACTATAGTAGGTACTTAAAAGCGCATTCTACCATTCCCTGAGTCTTGGTGACTCGGTTTTCTTCATTGATTTGAAGAGCCTGCTTTCAAATAATGGATAATGTTATGCTGCTCTAAAAAGTTTAGTAAATGTTGATTTTTGTTTGCAATAAGTATGGTATGGCCGCTTCAAATTAAAATCCAAATGTTGGACAACTCTCGTAGAAAAATATTTTACACAACCAAATGAATAAAAGAATAAGGGTATTCACCACAAACCAGGGAGATCTGGTTTATGGTATTCACTATTCACTAAGGGTATTCAGTATTAAACGCGTAAAAGCTCGTAAATGAAATGTCAGATTTTGTATGGAGAATAGTTTACGCAGACCTCATAATTTTTCGCGATGATTTAGGCTCGGAAATCAACCGCGGAAAGTTACGCAAGTCACAAATGTAATGTCAAACAGTCCTATGAATTGTTTGTTTGATTGCAGATTGCTATGTACGTCCTAATTGGACTGGCATCGCACGACCGAACGATGAACTTTGGTCGATCGCATGGCTTGTTGGTAGCGCTACCAAAATGCGTGTCCTATTACCGGTGGGCGCAGTTGTTAGTGTGATGGAATACTGTGCGAGGGATCCCAGGTTCGATCCCCGGAAAAACACAAATTACATCTTCAGGTTTTTGCTACCTCTCGCGAACGTGACAAACATCCGAGAGTTTGACTGTCCCTGAAAAAGCTTCTCAATTCAGCCGTTCGGCTTCGGACTCGGCATAAAATTGTAGATCCCTTACATTCGTCCCAAAAATAGAAACTCACACAAAACGAATGGTAGCGAGAAGCTAGGCCCAGGGTGTCTACCGCCTGTTGCGACAAATATTTATTTATTTATTTTTTATTACCGGTCGCTCATAAGCGCTTTGTAAACACCATTCTGCAAAATTGCGTAGCGTGGTAATGTAAATCCACCATAAAGCACAGAAGAAATTTATACATTTATGAGCTGCATAAATTTATCAAATGAACCGGTTATAACGATAAAATTTTAAGGTTCCTTCGACATCGTTATAAACGATTTCTACTGTAATTTTTTGACAGCTGAAAATTAGTTTTCCACCTCCACGATCAAAAAATTATTCGAGGATAATTATTTAGCGCAATTGGCACACGGCCTAAATTTTATACTACATAAATCAAAATATCAATATGTTTATGGCTACAATTTTTTTTTTTTTTTTAAATACATAACGATAAATAAATACGAAACCCTGGTATCTCTTTTTTAATTCACCACTGCATCAACTCAAAACACAACACACACAAATGAATTTTTAATGGAAGAGTTCATTCCATTCAGCATGCATTCATGGTGTGGAAAATGGATACCAAAACCAAACCAGCCAGCTGGGTAAAGTGACAGACAAATAATTACCTTTTTGTATTCGTTGGATAAATTTTATCATCTCCGGCTGTTGAAGAATTTGTTTTGTAGTTTCTTTCGTATTTTGCGCATTTTTTTGTACTATTTTTTTTTTTTTTGTATGAAGTAACAAAGAAGATTATTGTGTATTTTCTTTGAAGTTTAAAGTGAAAAGTGGATTACTCTATGCACTTTGTGGTTAATAATAATTCGTTTTGCTGAAAGTGAAATTGCAAAAGAAAAATTTAAAATAATGGCGTCTTGTACAGTTTCATATAAATTCTAATTAGAAAAAAACAATTAAACGTCCCTACATATTTTTATTTCTCAATTGTTCGGAATTTCGTTTTGGTATTTCAATTCCGTCCACTGAATGCGTTGCATTCTTGTCGGAAGAAGAAGTTAACAAAAAAAATGTGAAGAATCATAATAGTTTCTATAATAAAATAGAAAAGGAATTTAAAGAAAAAAAAACATGAGTGAACCCAAGACCGATGCTCTGCCCAAGAGAGGCCACGTTAATGAAGGTAAGGGCGATGTGCCATCTCTTTGTTTTTATTAAAGATTTAGTTGTTTATTAAACAATTAAATCGAGACAATTGAACAAGTGTAGAAACTTTCACTTGGATTTTGTTTGGGGAAAAACTAAAAGGAAAGCACTGTATGGACCAATCAATCTCTGTCTGGTTAGAGAAAGTGCCTTACACCGATGCTACTTTGATTAACTTTAGAAAGGTGTAGAGATTGTTAATGCAAAGGTGCTTGAACTAATTCCAGGCATTAGTGGAATAGTTAATTAGAGTGTTTTGTAGAAAAGAACTTTGTTCAAATAATGAATTGTTCTTTTATGGTAATCGAAATATGTTTTCCACAAATCAAGAGAAACAGAATAGAAAATGCAAAACAATCTTTAACAACTGCATTCGGCTGTTTTCTTATTGTTAAGTATCAGTCGACTCATCCGGCTACGCCCGTGTCCATCGCCATTCTTTATACTCATTTTGCTGTATGTAGCAATGTTTGTGCCTACTTAGCCATTGTGCATGCTGCCCGGGTTATTACCTTGATAATTGCAGTGTACCTAGCTAATTTAGAAGAAAAATGCATTCCTACAAAACGCACAAGGTTTTTATGTGAGAAATAATGATACCTACCATTCAGTTTAACTCTTATTCACCTGTTTGTATCCAAAAACAAAATGTAAAAAAAAACTTGATTTTGCTGATTGCATTGGGGTAGATTTATTATTTGTAATTATTATTACATTCTGCTTGAGTTTAGGGAAACCTTTCAAGTTGGCCTTTGGCATAGTGTTGGAGGTAACATGGTATGTTGTTGTTTTGCACCTATTCCTCTTCCTTACGAAAGGTCAATCTCGAAATACCCATGAATTGTAAAATGTACAAACCTTCGTGTTTTATCAAAGTACTACATATAGGAACAGCCGCAAGCTACGAATGATAATAATAACAGAGCTGTTGATTTAGTCGATAACGCACTTAGAAATCATTTACGATCAATATGGATCATTTATGCGAAGAATCAGCTAAGCCTTCTAAACAGAAATGTAATCATGTTAAAGTCATCATACCCTCTTTAGTATGTTCTTTTGTTTCTTTAAAAATGACGAACGACGACTAATTGGGCTAGTGGGATCGGTGCTAGAAAATTTTGTTTGTAGTCAACTCTTCTGTCAAATTAATAACGCGGACTCCACTGCTCGGTGCAACGAATTTAACGAAATCAGCTTTTTAGTGTAGACTAGAGTTTTTCAAATACAAAAAGTACTTCCAACTTAGTAGCGATTTAAGTAAAATATCTTCGACTCTAATAAACAAGTACAGCTTTTGAATGCCAATGACATGCTGACTCCGACTAGTTCCATAAACGTTGCTATAAGCCACACTTATTCAAATTTAATACCTACAGGGTCATTTAAACATCCTACCTGTTCTTTTTCAGTTTGCAAGGAATGGCTTGTGCGCGAAGATGGTGCTCTAGCATACAAACTGCAATCTCAAGAGAGTAAGTTCCTATATACCACACACACTACGCAATCCAATTCTAACTACGCTCCTTATAGTTAACGACTTTTATAAAGGCAATCGGTATCGAAATGAAGTAGTTCGCACTGATTTCCCAACCGCCCTCAACGAACAGATCAAGGAGAAGGAAAATGCCCAAAAACAAACAGAGTGTTACAAAAAATTCCTATCAGAGCAGTGAGTTACTGAACCAATTTAAAAAATTAAAACAGCTACTAATACTAAGTTAATTTTGCAGAGAGGAGCATGATAAATTGGTTGCCATGAAGATAGCCGACAAACTAGAAAAAGATCGCCTTGAACAAAGACAGCGAGATCTAGAACTAGAAATGGAAAGCGAACAGATGGCTGATCAGCTTCAGGTATTTTTATTTTATTTTATTAAAAAAACTTATCAAATGATGGATTTCATGAAATTTTCAGAGCATCTACGTAAATTTACCCCCACCAGCTGCAGTTGATGCCCCGCTAGATCCGTTCTATGTAAATGCAAGTATATCGGATAGTTCACGTAGTATTCGAGCACTTTCACAAATTCATTCGCACCAAGACGATTATCACCAACCAGTCGATCATCTGAACCGTCAGTCAAAAAAATCACACAACTCTGTACACGATAGTCACGATGCACCAGAACCACATGTCACAAATCATAAGAATCGTTCAAAGCATCATACACAGCAACAACTGTCTCTGTCTATCGATCAAATTGTTCAGTATCCTGAAACCGTGGAGCCTACAACTTCTGCCATTTCCGAGTCACCCACTCATAATAATAATCCATACAAAAATAATATCAACAAGCGATCACCGCTTGAAATACCTAGTGACAGCCAATTGAGGGGTGATTTTAATTTTCAGAAGTTGCCACCAGACAATTTTATTCAAATGCCAGAGAAGAACTCACAGCGGCGTCTTCAGCACATGCAGGAACATGCCGACGACATTGAGCTGTACGTCGATCCGAATTTGCAAGAAATTGGACTGCCCATGGATGAAATCAAGGAAATGAGCAAGAAAATCAAACAGGAAAAGAAGGATGAGGTAAGGGAAATTGTTGAAACGAAATATAATGCATATTCTCGAATATTTGGTCAACGTCGTGCTACTCAAGTTCTTATTATTTCAACTGCTTATCATGTCTTGTATAAGTTGCCTGTCCAGAAGAGCAAACACTTTACGAACACACCTTGTCATTGGCACTAAATTCGTTGGCATACTCGGTGCCCACGTTTTCCCTAAGTAGGTCGTTGAACTTGGTGTCTATTGCTTTTAAAGAGGGGCGGACTATTGTTTTTAAGCAAATGGAGAAGCTTCTTCCAGCTACTGTATAAGATTTTCCATCTGGCCTTTCCTTCTGTGCTCCTGCGAGTAGGTAAAAATCAGAATTTGTCTAGCCCGTCTCTAAAAATGACAATTTGTATCCTCTCATTCAAATCAATGACAGTTAAATCTCAACGATGTATTTTTTAACATGACATTTTGTTTACATTTTCCATACAAATCGATTACAACGACCTACGCTACGTTATATTTTAGTTGAATGTTAACCAAAATGTTACTAATAATCCCCTCAATTTGATTACAGGAACTGGCAAGAAAGCTGCAAGAAATGGAACAGCACAGCCGGCTTACGCTAGAGGATCGTGACCGTCTCTTAGCTATCGAAGCACAGGACAAGGAACTGGCTAAAATGCTACAAGAAAGAGTGAGATCATCCGACTCTCCACCATCTACAGTCACAATGCACAGAATTGTTTTCTTTTCAGGAAAAGGCCAAAGCTAAACGAGCAAAGGAAAAAGCACGACTGCGAAAGCATCAATATCAAAAAGAATCCACCAGTACTCACTGCGGACCCTTGCAACCATTGCCACAAGATTCCTTACTATCGACGTCCACTAGCAAATCCGAAGAAATCGATCCAATCGACCTGGAAGCCTATTCGAATCCGAAAGATTTAATTTCACAAATTTCACACCAAAGAATTCAAAGTGAAAATCTTAGAGCAAGCTCTGTGCATTCTACCCTGGAGCACGTCGAAAATAGTAAAGACGATGACATCTATACCTTGCCGGTGGATAGTTGTGGTCCCAATCGACAGCCCTCTGAACGACCGGCTTCCGAAAGCTCACAGAATCATTCTTTAACGAGGTCAGAAAAGTTTTCACTAAGCGACATGAAACACGGGCCTCATGATTCATTGCGATTGAATCACTCGATGTCTATTTCATATGGTAAGTTGTACAGCTGATTGAGGGAAAATTAGTAATTTCTTTGTTAACAGATCAGAATTCGAGCCCCGCACCTCCTTATATGCCAATTCAAGGTACCCGAAGATGTAATTCCAACGAGGAGCGAAAGAAAAGAACGAAGGATAAATGCACCCATCAATAAGTCGAACTGCTTTTATTTTTTTTATTTTGGTTTTTGATTTACTATCATCTCGAATATTGGCGGCCCCACTTTTGCTGGTTTAGTTAAAAAAAATGTTTAAAATGATTGGAATGGTGCGAGTATACATAAGAGAAATGGTCGAACTTTTCGAGTATTGATGGTATTTATAAATGGAACTGAACTGAGCCGAACCAGATCGGAGCGCGAACAGGCGCAGCTATTTAAACTATCTCGATTAATTTTACAATCTCAAATATTTTATTTTATTTAATCTATTGCTAAATATCAAATATAATGTTTATTTAATGTATTCGCGAATTGTTTACATTTTGTAAAGTTTAGTTTGTCACACTACACTTTTTATTTCGAATACTATATAATGGGGTTTCAAATTTATATTACTGTTAATGTATTTAGTTAGAAATAAACAAGTTTTTTTACAAATGAAATTCGGAAATATAAATTTGTTTGTTGTCTGTTTTTGATAATATGTGCCGCGGACGGTCGCATATCGATCTAAGATTTATTTTTCCTATTGTGTCGCTTTTCATTCAAATTCATTTCATGTCCATATACTAACATAACTGAACTATTGTTAGCCAATCTGCTGTAGTCACATTTCATCCATGCATCGTAAATTCTACAGAGATGGCGACCTTCACCACAAACGTTGCAATCGGAGAAGAGAGGCACTGGAGAGGACAACCAACTGGGCTGGGCATGCCAGCATCTTTCTACAGCCTAACCCATTGCCCATTAGAAACGACTGCCTTTCTACGAAAATCAACTTCGAAAAAGGGTTTACACATCAAATACCGGCCAGGAACTAATGGGATTCATGAAATGTCCTACACGAAAGATCATTCACAGTCGGCCCTAGCGAGGTATCCATCGGAACGGAGAATTTTCCGCAACGCATACCGGCATACTCCGTCGGATACTCAAATTACATTCGAGGTATCCGCATTCGGAAAGAATAATTAAATGCGAGGACGCATTTTTTGACATGATGTTGTTTCGTGGTACATCGGGGTTTTCCTATTTAATTCTTGTTTTTTTCGTTTGTTTTTGCCCTGGAAACACAAATGCAAGCAACAAATACAGCCAATTACTTTGCTAAAATGTTTTTTTCTTTATTATTTTCATTTATCAACACTTCACTGCAAATCGTAAACAAATTCCGAATCAAATTCCTGTCGGAGCATATCGGAAGTAAATTCGTATGAAGCTGTCAAAAATATCAGTAAAAACGCCCTTGATCGCACTGAAATGCAAAACGCCAGTGTGCGTTGCATATTTGTCGGAAAAAAGTTCCGAAAAGTTCTTCCGAAGTATACCTTCGTATGAAATCGGAGAATTTTCCGTTCCGACGGATACCTCGCTAGGGCCGAGTATTCAAAGACGGTTACAAAACACTGGGAGGGTGTTGGCGCTGGTGTTTTTCAAAAGAACTAATCTACGCCTCTCCTTTTATCTTCCGAAACACTGCAGTGACTTTTAAGCCGAAACCATGCAGCTATTCGCCGAGCTACAGCGTTGCTGTCGATTAATTCGGTATCACAAAGGGATATTGTCATATACATTGATAGCCAAGTAGCAATCAAATCCCTAATATCCAGCGAAACAATATCAATAGCGATGAAAGATTGCCGCATAACGAGATATTTGGATCACACTTAGATCCATCTGCTGGGTTCGCGGTCATTGTGACATCCCAGGGAACTGTTCAGCAAACTCACTATAGTAGAGGATAGTATAACAGCTATGTTTCAGAAATCGAGTGAAATCGAAATTGCAAATCGAGTGAATTCGTTTTCAGTATTCTGCATTTGGAGCGATTCGGAAACTCCGAAATTTGTTCGAAATCACAATTTTCCTTTGTTTCACTTCCGAAAATTTTGAAATCGAAATCGAATACAATGAAATTTAGAACATAAAAATTCATTTCCGATTTCATTTCGAGTGAAAGTGAAATGTGGAACCTAGCAGTTGGTCTCCTTCATCCTCAGTGCCTGCGCCCAGACTGGAGCTGCATACAACAGAACTGATCTAACAACCCTGGTAAGTAGGATCCAGGTCCACCAATCTTAGGCAGTATATACGCAAGAGAGCTCCCTTTATTTGCGATGCTTTCTTGGCTAAATAGTCCACGTGTATTTTGAACCGCAATCTATTGTCCAGCATTGATCCAAGGTATTTAACAGCTTCTTTGGACATGATTATTTGGTTACCAACCGGGAAGTTGGCAAACTCTACAGTTTTTCGACTGTTTATGAGGACAGCTTCTGTTTACGATCGGCTAGTTTCAGGCTGGCGGTTACTAACCACTAATTTACTAATTTTGTATTCCAATCCATAGACCTTGAGAAGAAATAAGTCCATGAAATAACCATATAAGCTCCGGCATAACACTTTCTCTGTTGTAAATCCAACCGCACATTACCCTTGAGAAATGGAAATCAATGAAAATGTTTAAAAACAAATCAATCGCAATCCATGTATTGCGCTGACTTTTGTATAGACTTTAAATTTAATTATGCGAATTAGTTAGACGAGGTTTTCCCTATAAAACTGCAGCCAATTTCTTGGAATTCTTTTAGTTTGTCTTTGATTTTAGTCGAATAAACGGAAATAAATTTCAAAAAGATATTTTCAATCGGGTTAGTTTTGCATACCTAACAAATATTTTAATATAGTTTTAGAAAATGTTTAAACATTAAAAACAGTAAAAAAAAGCATTTAATAATAATAATAATTGTGAAGAACTTATTTCGTTAATAGTTACCTATCTATTGCAAACTTTACATCGTTGCTTCGGGACACTTGATTATATAATTTCTCTTCTTTTATGATTAAGGCCGTGTGTCAATTATCCTAGGATGATTTTCTGACACTTATGAAAGTGTTGAAAACTCCAAACTTAAAACATCGATTTATCGAAATTTACGCTATTAATGACTTTAAATTCTGTGTTATATTTCCTCTTTAACATTCTGAGTGTACGAGGATATCAATTTGTTAATTCAATTAAGAAAACAAAGACAGAAAACAAAGACTCCAGGTGGCGCTACAGTCCGGGGTGGACCTGGGCCCTATTTCACCAACACTTTTCACTTTGCATTTTGCAAATTTTCAAAAAATTTAATTCCTGCAAAGTAAAGTGCGATGTGTTTCATTAAAAATGCAAAGTTCTCACGACTTTGCATTTTGCGATTTTTGACAACTTTTTGCAAAGCGCAAAGTCTAGGTGTTTCACCAACTAAAAACAAAACTTTGCATTATAATTATTCTTTGCACATTATTGCAAAGTAAATACATTTTTTTCTGTTCTCTGGCATCGGTCGGATAATAATTAACGCAACCGCTCATTGAGCTCAAATTCACAGACAGTCAGTTTATTTTTCTATTTTGCACTACGAAGTGTGCAAGGGCTTCGCTAGTTTATTAATAAATTCATTTTCAATCAGTCCTATTCTGTCCCTGTGAGTACGCTTAATATTACTAGTAATTAAACTAGTAGAGCTAAGAGATGTTTCACTAACAGCTGTTTTTATTATTTCAGTCAAAAGCAAAAGGCGCTGTAAGATCTAAGATTAAAGAAATATTATTTAGGTCTTCTATTGAAGAAAGTTGGGAAAGGAATAATATTAATTTTAAATTTCAATCAAACTTATAGAACATGAACTACTGAAATCTAAAATCTAAAGAATAAAGTAGATGTACAATTGTTCACTTCCGACAGTTTTGAATGGCATTGGCAATCCTATTGACGACATTAGCGACGCAATTAACGACACTAACGACATCAGAGTGTCGATGTCGACAATTAAAAACGACGCGTCATGGAACTACACTGTTCGGTGCATAGCAGGTACTCCATGATATGATATTGGCCTCCATTTCCATTCCAACGTATAAAAGTTTTTGCAAGGGACTTAAGCAATTATTTCTTTGTCCGTTAAACCTTAGATTATGTCCAATTTTTGTCAAAACACATTCAATATTTGTCTTTGTTAAAGGGAAGCTTTCTAGGGTTGAAAATAATTTGCAACTAGATGACCCGGGGAGCTTCGTACCAACCGGGCGAATATAATAAGAATGCCAGAAAATTAGCTTATTCGTTTCGGTTGTTTTCGAGATACCTACACGAATTTTTTTTTATCCACAGGAAGGTACATACATATATGTATATTCACTTTGTCATTACATTTATAACGATAAGAAGGAGTCACCAGCGACTCTATAAAGTCTGTCTGTCCGTCTGCCTGTTGAAAACACGTAGCGTCCAAACGAATTGACCTAGGCGAATGAAATTTTGTCAGAGGACTTCTTTTTACCGTGTAGTCAGATTTGTATTGAAAATTGTCGGTTAAGTAATTCTGATGACTTCCACACTAATTTAAACCTAACAGAATCACCTTTGGGACAAATAAAAATATTTTCTCAACATTTAAGTTCAATTGGTTCGGTGGTTTTCGAATTTTGATATTATTGGTGGTGGAAATCTACATTTATTAAATTTTTCGACTTTTGAGGTTTTTACAATTTGTTTCCCTTAATACGACTCATTGTAAACTATTAGTACCTATCCTCTTTGTCTTTAAAGCGTGTTTCGAAACGGTTCATTAAATATTTTTTAACTATTTCCACCAACTGTTCAATAAAACCTCAACTGCAAATGATTTTTTCTCTTTGCATATTATTGACAAACTTTTCACGATTTTAAATGCAAAGTGCAAATCTAATTTGTTTGGTGAAACGAAATGATCGAATTCTTTGCAAATTCGCAAAACTTTGCACTTTGCAAAAACATGCTTTGCACTTTGAAAATTTGTTTTTGGTGAAACGAATTTTGCAAAGAGGAAACATTTTCAACTTTGCAAAGAAATAATTTCCTCTTTGCAAATTTGCGTTTGGTGAAACGGAATTTGCAAAGATAAACTGCAAAATTGCAAAATGTAAAGTGAAAAGTGGTTGGTGAAATAGGGCCCTGGGCCTCAACCAACAAGCGTCTCCAGCCAGCTGTCTCCAGTTTCGATTGGTTAACAGTTTCCAGTTGGTTAAGGTCTTCTTCCACTTGCGTGTGCCACCTGAGACGCCCTCTTCCTCTACTGCGCCGTCCATCGGGCATTCGCTCTACATGACCCGGCCACCTCAACCTCAGTCGTTGGTCGATGTCGCTGTACGGGTTGAACAGTTCGTCATTGTTTGTCCTCCTCCAATCACCATCTATGCAGACGGAACCAAAAATTACTCCAACTTATACAATACACCGTACTCGTCCAGTAGCATTGATAGACACGAGTTTAGAACTTGCTATCCACCTCACTTCGTTCTGTACGAATCAAAGTACTGGTCCCCATATGCCGTCCCATGAAAGTCGTGTCGGGCGAGACGGGTAGATTTTTAGGTTATTTGAGAAAAGAAGCTTTGGCTTTCATTGTTAAGGTAGAACTGTTCATTCTGCCAGTCAGTGTAATTTGGGTCTCCCCCACCGTTTAACATTCGCCTGGAGAAGTGGTACCACCTTTCTGTTTCCTCTCCGCGAGCTTTAATTTTCCGACATCGGACTAACATCGTCTGACTGTGACTCTACCTGCCGTTCTTTGAAAGCATATACCTAACCTACCTACTTGTTGATTTTTTTGCAATAACTTTTGTTTATTTTTAAAAAAGTTGAAGAAATTAATTGAATTCCATTCCATATTGCGGTTTACTTACAACATCGAAGAAGAAATAGAATACTTTATGACTTTTTCTTTCAAATTTTCTCAGCTATCGCAAACCACGCTCGATCAGAACCGTCACTCGCGCACCGAAGGTTCCTTACTTGGCCAGAGTTGGTGTCTTGAATTTGATAGACCTAGTTTTTTATATGAAGGAAAATGTTTACTTTGCGGATTCGACGATACCAAAATATTTTTTTTTGTGAATAATTCCCCCGGCGGATTCCACGATAGGGGTGATTTTTTTAACCAAATTACTAATTACTCCAAAACCAGTCAATATATCGCTATCAATGGTGTTTGTCATTTAACTAGGTTATACCTTATACCAGGCACGTAGCCTGTCTAGTCAAAAAACTAAAATTTTCTAAAGCCCAATTTAGACGATCATTTCAGTTTCAGTTTTAGTTGAGCTATCAGTAAAGCTTGTTAAACTGATGTCTAAATGCAAAAATGAAAGCGTTTAACTGAAACTAAAACTGAGACTGAAACTGATGGAATTCCCGTAAGTTTTCAGAAGATTTAGTAGATAAATCTTCTAATTTAGTAGATAAATTTTCTAACCTTCGGCTAATCACGAGTAAATTGAAAGCTCAACTGAATACTAGACTGATGTCTAAATACACTGCAGAACATCAGTTTAACTGAAAGCTTACTGATAGCTCAACTGAAACTGAAATGATTGTCAAAATGGGGCTTAAAGCCCTAAACTCAAATCTATAAAAATAAGGAGACTATCCTGTTATCGTTGTTTCTGTTTCTTCCGCAACTATTGAAATGCATCATATAACTTTTAAAAATGTCATTCATTGTCAGCACCAGATAGCTAAACAACTCGACTTCTACGCCTTTGTGAAACAAGATTCATTGAAAGGCATGCCAGTATTATTTCCTTTGATTTCTCTTCAAATGCATCTCAATAAATCTTGAAGAAATAACGAGCAGAATGATGTCTTCGAACGCATAAACACTTTTGGCAGCGGTCCGAAAAAGTTATTTCCTAGTACGCCTCATTGCATGCGAAAAACTGTTCAGTTTAACGCTGCCCTTATCAATTTTCTTTCGATTTCGTTTCTGCAATCGACCGCACAAAAAAGGTTCTGAGTTCTCTTAAGAACATCAGAGAAAATGCCGACGATTTTTCCAGATAGACTTTTCAATCCGAATCCTAAGTTGCAGAGGACTTATTTGAAGTTAAATTAAGAGCTCCAAGAACTTCATTGGAAGAAACAACGCGTTCTAATCCAGAAACTGCTGAAGCCTATTTTAAAGTATCTACAAATACGATATACTGATTCCTTGCATTACATAGACTCGTTAATACAAAATCTTACGGACAGATTCATGGTCAACGATGACGTTCTACCATCGTCTCAAGCTCTTCTCCCAGGTTTTGCTGCAGTTGAGTGAGTGAACGAAATGGAAAAGCTAACAGGCTAACACGTTACTTTGATAGTGCGAAAAAAAATCGTCGAGTGATCCTTCTACGGAAGTTTTGAAATTGCTTGACATATGTGACAAGAAGACTTATGCGAGAAACAGATTGGCACAGCAACAGCAACAGCAACTTTGACAGCCACAGCGCACTTTTTAGAGCCCCTGCTTTTTAATGGCTGAAGTTACATTACCACAGCAACATCGACATCGACATCGACGTTAGAGCTAGGCCCCGACCCATAGAATCCGTCACATCCGTTGCGGCAATGTATTCGACTGACAGGTTGATAGAATACACAGTAGCTTATGGAACGTGACCCATTAGCAACGAACGTGCCGGATGCGACGGATAAAGTAGGTTTACTTTCTACTTTTCTGTCCGTCGAACCGTTGACAGTTGGCAGAGCGTGAGAGTAAGCATTTTCATTGGTGGAAATATAATGTGGTTTTCCATTGGGACATAAGATCAATCTTTTTTTTGATCCGGATCACTTTTCGTGTTCCATTGGGACAAAAAATCAATCTTTTTTTTGATTCGGATCAATTTTTGCAGATCGCGATAATTTTGTGTTCAAAACAAATTTACGAAAAGCCTCGTGAAAAGCAATTATTCGGAACAAAAACGTAAATAATGGGCATGGACTTAATTTTGGAGCAATTACTATCATCTTCGTCTTCTTCCTCGTCATCTGTGGTCTGTGGATTTCGAGTCTTCGTCGATATGATTTCCCACATTAAATTCGTATGTTTTCATCGACAAACGAAAAAAATGTACACAGCTGATGTACTGTCTAATAATGCACTAATACATTTACAAAAGCAGATCAATCTGCCTATCGTGTTCCATTCGCCACGAAAAATCTGAGATCTGAAATAAAAATCTGATGGTCCCAATGGAAAACGACATAAGATAATGAGAGAAACTGTCTGTCATATGCCATCGGCTGTCAACGTATGCGACGAATTCGATGGGACTGTTCGTTCCGTCGAATACGCCAATCCGTCGACGCAACGAATGCGACGGATTCTATGGGTCGGGGCCTTAGTCCTAAATTCAATGTTGCTGTGCAACGGCTACCAACACCACGGTGACTTTTTCAGTTCTCTCAACTTTCGAATGCTGACATACTGAAGGTGCAGCATCATTACCAGATATAGACAAAAAAAGTTTCAGCAGTCTACAAATTATTCTCATCTTTTTTTATTCTTACAAATCAATTCTTTTTTTTTTGATTTGCAGGCGTCAAATTATTTACTGTCGGTTGGACGTGATTTTGAATTATAGTTTTGCAATGTGGAAACGAGTTATCTACTAATTCAATCGTCGTGAGTGTTGTGTTAAAATTAATGTTTGACAAGCTATTAAAAGAAAAGTGCATACGAATTTTGATTTGATGTTTGATTGGGCAGCAAACATCTGAAAAACACTGTCGAAAATGACATCAGATATGTTTTTCGAATTTTATACTTTAGCTACCACCAAGTATCTATACTGGTATTTACCTGCTGGTACTAAGTACGTGATTTGTTCTAACATTTTACAGGACGTCATGTACCTACCTAATATCATTTTTTCGCTTTTACCATTTATTTTTGAAGATATAAAAGGTAATCTGGTAATGCTGCGTTGCAATCAACTCCCAACAAATTTTGTTTTCCTCCCTTGACAAAGTTGCTGTCGATGTTTCCAATGTGTTTCATGCGACTTCTGCTGTTGAAGTTGCTGCTGCTGTCAAAGTTGCTGTTGCTGGTGCTGTGGTAATCTGTTTCTCGCATTACTTTAGAGGTATAAATTTCTTGCTTATGTTTTTAGCAACGCTTCCAGTGAGTGATCACAGCTAGTTTAAAAAAACCATTTCAGCTATGAAAAGCATTGACATACTATACATGGACTGCTAGCAGCCAATTTTTTGTGAAGCAAAAATAAGCACTAGCTCTTTTGGTTCACGGCGGAGAGAAACGAAAACATTCAAATGTCATCGAGCAATTCGTGCGATTTGGCTTGTGTCGAGGTTTGTGTGCCGAGTGTGCCATACTGCCATCTGTTATACAACGTTTGCAATAATTTGAATAAGTCGTTATTTCTGCGCAGTTGCAATGTTTCTACATTGGATGGCACTGTGTTCTATGTAAAAAAAATAGCAAAGCCGCGCAGAGGTTGAAACCTCTTTCCTACTTTCGCCGCACTGAACCAAAAGGGCTAGTGCTTATGTTTGCTTCATTTTTCCTCGCAGGTTTGTATGAAACTGACATTTCATTAGCAGTCCATGTATAGTATGTCAATGATGAAAAGGATTAAAACAATGTCCCGAAGCGTTATGGAGAATGCAAGGTTAAGGTAACTTGATATGATATCTGTTCATTCGGATATTATTGTGGATCTAAAATAAAGGTGATTTATCTCATGTTAAAAAAAAATCAAAAAAAAAAAGTATGTTCGTTTAAGTACCTATATTGAGAGGAAGCCGTGTGCAGTGTGCTGGCTGACTATAGCAACGTTTCTTTTTTTCAGCTGTCAATTTCTATAAGTGGTTTCGTCTGCCTATGTAATGTAACAAATGTTTTTAATCTACTCTTTTGCTCGGTCCAATCAACCTCAGTGGTTGGTGCTGATATCTGCTTAATAGCTGTTATTCTCCTATTTGAGAAGTTGACACAATGTATAGGAGGTAGAAATGGAGACCAATTGATTCAACTGAATTTCAAAATAAAAATTCAGACAATTACGTATTCTTGGGTTGTACCAAAAACCATAATGAGATATATCAATATTCTTTTATTTCAGTTTTAAATTAAAATCAAATCAAGAAAATAACCTTCTAATTGAAAATGGTTCAAGGATTCTGTGAACGAGGCCATAAATGGGTTTGCAGTGAAGTAGAGCGCATCTCACTCAAGTTGGAACGTTACAAGACTGGCTACAATGGCTACAATCGAATTCAACCAATTCTCATTTCAAAAAGTGTCACATCAATACTCAACAATCCAATATCGCAGGCAAATCAGAATAAAAATCCACGAGTTGATTCTACAAGTGAGCCTGAGGTGGCACCATACAGATTTCGGCGGCATTGTTCGACGCGCATTACATAGTAGTGCAACGACTAAAAAATTATACGAGATTGTTTGTATATTTGTTTCCATGGAAAGTTACACAAAAAATTATGAATTTCTCGCAATAATAAATTGAATATTTATTATACCAATTTATATAGTTTATATACTTGTATAACTTTTTATTCAAAAAATACAAACGATTCGTTCCTCTTAATTTATTGATAGATATAAAATGTTTTATTATTTATTAAATTTTATTTGTTCATATAAAACGATCTATAAGTATATATGCGTTTAATAATAAAGCAATTTTTTTTTTTTTTTTTTTTTTTGCATACAAATTTTTATACACCTTTTGAAATAGTTTAGTTTGCTGAATAGAATAAATATTGCAAGAGTTATATTTTAATGCACACAGTTGAAATGATGAGATTTCTGAATCCAAAATTCGATATATATTTTCGTTTTTATTTTTACAATTAAATTTGTTTTTAATACCTTTGAAAACACAGAAGCAAGTTTTTTTTTTCTTTTAACTGACATTCAAGTCATATTAAGTTTTGAATAGGTACATTTGGCTATATATAGATATAAGAAACAATAAATAGTATAATCATTGTATATAGACACTAGTGTGTATATACAATGGTATAATGCAGTTGAAGCTCTCTTTTTGTGTCTTGTAATTATTGAAAATACACACACATCCAAATTGACTATGTTGTCAGCACCAAATGTATACATTCCTAAGATATATTATCCACTGAAATGACAGAGACAGTCAGTGTAGTACCTAATTGTTACATATACGATTGTATCTACTAAACATTTATGTACCTATTTGAAATGTAGTAGTAATATGCAGGAATAGGATCGCCGAATGCGGCAAAATTCAAATCTTGCGGTAATTTTCTGACCTTTGAGTTGCGATTTCGACTTAAAGGGATCTTAGTAAGTCAAGAAGGATTTTGTTGGAGTTAGAGGGACTTTCTCCTTAGTGGATGAATTCCAACGTTGATCAATCTCTCACTAATGTGATCATGAGTCTGCTCAATGAACGGAATATCAATGCGAGATTAGGTGACATTGGTCTACAAGTAACTGCCTCCAGAGGCACACCACAGGGAGGAGTCATTTCTCCCCTACTTTGGGTTCTCGTCATCAATGAAATACTAATGAAACTCAAAAACCGTGGGGTAAAAGCCGTTGCTTATGCGGATGATGTAGTACTGCTTGCAACGGGAAAATTCCTACCAACTATAAATGAACTGTTAGGAAGCTCACTGCGGACACTTAACTTGTGGGCAAAACATTGTGGCCTTGGGGTGAACCCCCAGAAGACCGAACTTGTGCTGTTTACAAACAGACGAAGCATACCGCACTTTGAACCACCAGCCATTGAGGGAATACCTCTGCAGGTGGCAGAGAGCGCGAAATATCAGGGAATAATTTTCGATATAAAACTTAATTGGAAACTAAATGTCAATGAACGAGTTAAAAAGGCCGCGAATGCATTTTATACCGTATCTTCGACAGAAATTGGGGACCTAACCCGAAGATAAATCTGTGGATGTATACCGTATCGTCCGCCCTATACTTATATATGGCAATATAGTTTGGTGGCAAGCCACAAACAAGGCAATGACAAAAATACAAAGACTGGCATGTATAGGAACAACTAGTGCGTTGAGAACAACACCGACTGCTGGGTTGGAAACGCTTCTTAACCTGCTACCTATGGATCTATACGTGCAAGAATCGGCTGCCAAAAGTGCGTTGAGGATAAGCCAGACAAAATGCTGGATCCCCAGTCTATGTGGACATGCGCGAATCCTCAAGGAACACGTAGGGAGTGACGTCAACTCTGATTACATATCACCCTACTAAGATTTCGATAAACCATTCTCTTGCCAGTTTCCGAGCAGGGAAGAATGGGACAGGAGCAAACCCACGGAAACGACATCGATAGCCATCTACACTGATGGATCAAAGATGGAATGTGGAACTGGCGCCAGACTATTCTCAGAGAAACTCAACATACATAGTTAAATCAGGCTTCCGGACTACTGTAATGTTTTCCAAGCTGAGGTACTGGCGGTCGCGGATGTGGCAAGCATGGTGTCAATAATGGCAGTACCACGGAATGATATTACCACATTTATTGACAGCCAGGCGGCTATCAAGGCAATCTCTAATAATGAGATAAAATCCAGACTATTTCGACGCTGTCGCGAAGAGCTCAAGGTTCTTGGCTCGCAGCATAGTACGAATCTCTGCTGGGTTCCTGGACACAGGGACATAACCGGCAATGAGAGGGCTGACGAACTGGCAAAATAAGGTTCTGCAATGGACCTAGACCAGGCTTTTCAGTCGATCAAGTCACCAATCTGCAGTCTCAGAGAACGAGTGGAATACAAGATCCGAATGAAAGCCAACATCAGGTGGAAAACACTAACCACCTGTGACATATTACGGAAGATGTGGCCAGAATACAACAAAAGCAGGACCAACAAACTTCTGCGATACAATAGAGCACAGCTGTCTAAGATTGTTGGCGCCCTCACTGGTCACAACCTTCTAAGAAGCCACGCAATGAAACTAAATCACAAGAACGACGACATTTGTAGAGGCTGCGGTGATGAAGAGGCCCACGAGGACACCCCTCACTTTCTCTGTCACTTGAGGAATAGAACACTTGGAAGTTACTGCTTCCAGGATTTCCAATCTTTACAGATTTCTGAGGGTAGCGAGATGGTTGGACAAAGTCGAGTAACCACGGGAAGGATGTAATAAAGCCAGTACAACACGGCTAACCCCTTCGAAGGGTATCACAATGGGTCCACAAGGACCTAAGTGGGGTGAAGAGGAGGCTACTCAGCTTCACCAACCCGTTAACCTAACCTAACCTAACCTAGGGGATGAGCTATTGTGCAATAAATCCGCCAGCAATCCGTCACCTGAATAGCTATCGCTTTTGACAGCTTTTGGAAATACAAAAATACCAATCCGCCATGAAAAGCGATCCGCCGCGCATTTGGGAATAAGCCCCCGGGGTTTTCCTATTTAGTGCCTATTTTTTCGTTTGTTTTTGCCCTGGAAACACAAATTTAAGCAAAAAAATCCAATCAATTATTTTGCTAAACATTTTTGTTTTATTGATTTCTTTCATTTATCAACACTTCACGTAAACAAATTCCGCAACCAATTCCTGTCGGCTATATCGGAAGTAAATTCGTATGAAGCTCAGTAAAAACGCACTTGATCGCACTGAAGCGCAAAACGCCAGTGTGCGTTGCATATTTATCGGAACAAAGTTCCGAAGTATATCTCGAAGCAAAAATCCTCCGATTCTTATGAAATCGAAGAATTTTCCATTCCGACATATACCTCGCTACGCTAGGGCCAATTATTACTGCTGCTGAAAGGGCAATTCGTGACATTATTGGCCTATTCTATAAAGCTGATGGCAAGAACATTACGGTCAACAGCGCCACAGATCCATTTTTTGTGCCAGCAATTAAAGAATTCGACGTGCTGCATGCCACTTAAACTGCGCAACAATCGGCTTTTTGCACACAAAGTTCAATAGTCGTTTAATGAGTCGTTTGGTGAAGTCGTTGGGCCTTCCACGAGCTGCGACATTGGACTTTTTTGTCGGACAGAGTTAAAGATCGATTTAGGTACTTAAGCACATTTCGGTCTAGCTACTTGTGAGATACATATATTATCCTTAACATTGATTCTTAAAAGCCGGGCCATTAAAAAATAACAAAAGTTTGAATGACTGAGGGCGGGAGTACACCTGTTCTCCTCCTTAAAATCGGATAGATATAAAAAAAAACACATAATTGTGAATGAACAGACTCTATTTATAATTGTGACTGTCGGCGAACTTTTTAATGTGCTATTTGAATCATTATTTCGACGAGCACAAATTGTGATATTCGAGTTTTAACTTTCTCGCAAAGTAAAGTAAGTAAAGTAAGACAAAGATATTGTTTTTATTTAAAATTTAGAGCTGAAGATATTCACCCTCATTCCCGTTGGCGTTTGTTGTATACGACTCATGTGTTGTGTCGTTGTAAAAACGGCATTTCCATTTTTTCGAACTTTTCTTAACGATTTTGCTTTTTTTCTACGTGTTCACTGTAATTTCAAATCGTTTGTGTAAAAAACAAAAACACTGACTTAAAACCGAAGTCAGGCGTTTACGACAAACGCCAACGGGAATAGGGGTTATTATTCAATTATGATGTGACGTATTACGATGATAGTCGACAAAAAAAATGACTCGTAATTTTAAAACTATCTATTTAAAAAAAACGGTCAAAATGCACTCTTCACTCTGGTCTGATTAAAAAACTAGTCCGAAAAATCCCAGCATAGTTCAACACTGATATGGCCCGGAGTAATTTTTTCATCGAGTTGGATCCTGTTTTAGCCTAGTAACCATTGCAATAACAAATATCATCAGAATTTCAAAATGTATACCATTGATAAACTATTTGATGTCAGAAATTACCTCGCTGAAGTTGAAATTATCAATGGCAAGGAATCACCTCATACCAAATTTAATGGGATTCAGGTTTTACTTTGCTTCAGCTGTGTATCATAAAAAGGTTATGACAAGCATCAACAAATGAAATAGCACAAAACTTGCTATGTATTGCCAATCAAAAAGTAGATACATCACTGATGAACATTTTCTGGTTCACATCGGTGTACCTGTACGTGTACACCACCTCATGACTCTGTTAACAAATTGCAACATATATAACAGAAAAAAAAATACCCTGCTAAGTTTAACAACTATTTTAAAAGCACCAACTCTACAACCTTTAAATAGACATCTTTTTCAAAAGAATGCAGTATGATTTTTCAATTCACATAAATAAACTTAAACGTTTTTTATACTTTGTGATGTGAGGGTAGTAACTGTAGTATATTTTAGTACATCAAAATAAATTAGCAATCTTACAGTTAATAGTTACCTTAATTATGCAAGTTATATATACACCATCTTTGATCTGAAACGTTACATAATTCTTAACAGCTATTAGTAAATATAAATATATATATGTAGTATGTTTTCAAAGGTACACAATATAGATCTTATCTTCTCTTAAGTAAATCAAAGAGTGCCTAAATTAATTTAAATGAAATAAAAAAGAAACATAAAATAAAATTCAAAATAAAGACTGTAAATAGCGCAACAATTAAGAAAGTTAACTGAAAAAAATGCTAAGAATCCCTGAACTTGAGTTTTGGTTACGAGTTTTTATACACCATTTTGTTGTTCTACTTATTAGAGAGCTAATCGGAGGAACATTTACATTCACGTGTTTCTGTTGTTTTATTTTACTCCATGCGGCGATGACTGTTTCTACTGCGAACACTTTCCGTGTCGGTTTCATCGTCGTTGGTATCTTCCTTTGGTCGGGTCCATTTAATCATTGTTTCAGGCGATCGGTACAGGAACAAAAGTTTGGCGAACAAATCTTCTTCGAGTGCAAATTCTAAGGCTTCTCTTACCTGGAAAGGAAAAGAACATTATTATAGGTAGGTTTTGCCAATGGAGTCATTTTTTGATAATTTTCAAGTAAGATAACAGCTACATTGACTTTGAACATCACTCCTATTAGGTCGTGTGTCACGAGTATCTAAAAAAAAAACCAATAGAACTGGCCACACTGACGACTTTTTGATCGCAAGCGCTCGTATACCGTATACTCATGGCGCACGACCTAATGGGAGGGCGGAACAAGTAGTTAATAGTCTACGGAATTTCATTTTGTTTGCTATGCAAAATTAACATGAACAATATTTATTTAGTAACATTACTTACCAAGTAAATGTCAAGGCACAATTGGAGAACTCTGTCCACATATGGAAGATCTTCATACATGATTCTTCTACTGTGGCCAGCAATAAAGGATTTCAGCAGCCGTGATGCCAATAACACAAAAGTGGTATACAATCCAATAATTCTATAAAAGGAAAGGCGTAATGAAAAAAAAAAAAAGTTTACATAAAATTGCAAACACTTACCCTCCTGCCGTCAGAAAACTGAAGGTCGATGGGAACTTTTTATCATTGAAGGTGTACATAACCACCCCTGAATCGCACACTGAATATGGCAAATATCTCAGAGTAGAATTGTAAAACGGATCAGTACAATTTTCTCGAATCTCCCACCATATGCCATCGCTTGAATCTTCGTTGGTGTGCAGTTTTAGTACTAATGGGCGGTATACTGAAAAAGGAAAGAGGAAATTAGCGATTAAATTGTGTGTTTCTTGAAAGCAACTGCACTAGTTACTACCTTCATCCTTTGGCATCAGCTGGGTTATGAAGTTTGAGTCACCGGAATTGCGAACCTACAAATGTACAAATATAAAGGTAAATCATATCATATGTGTGTAACAATAACGTACCTTAATGAATTTGGGTAAGAGATTCCGAATAGTGACCGTTTTATTGCTGTTTGTCGAATTTCCTTGAAGCAATGCAATCATATTCTCACGCTCTTCCAATTCGTAGGTTACTTCATCGGATACAGTTCCAATGCCATCCTTTGTTGGAGGCGTTCGTGTAAATGAATACGTGAAACGACAAGTCAATGATTTATCTGCAAACAATTGACAAACATTAGACAAAACAATTAGGACGAAATTGCTGGCTGCATTTACTTTTCAATAAATCGTCTAAAAGTCGTTCCTTATCTGGCGGAGATATAGCCCACAGCGATGGTGAATTTCCTTTTAACACTATCGCGGCAATATCACCCTCATCGTAGTTGCTTAAGAATGTCATAGCGGGTCGATTCATCATGTAGGCATTTTGTAGATTCGCAAACATCGTGCTATCGAATGGGTATATGCTTTCTCTGTTGTTTGTTGAATAAATCGGGTCGTATGGGCCAATGCGAATCGATGCAGATATTTCATAGGGTATATTGGATTGGCCGACAGCGTTTCCTAAAGCAAACAAACACAGTGGACCCCAAATCGATACAACGATGAGCAGTATAATGGATCCGCCTAAAGCAATTTTCGATATCATCGCCTTCTTTTGTGCTCGCATCGCAGGGAAGTCTGCCTCCATTTGGCGTCCACATTTGATGAAATAGATTTCGGAGAAAATATCCTCCATTTTCAGCCAGTCGAAAAGAGTCATTGTGGTGTCTGTGCACACCCAGTCGAGGATCGTTCGTAATTCGAATAGGAATGGTATTTGCATGTAGCTAGAATAACAAAGGTTGCTTACTCTATGCCCAGCAGTAAGAATAATAAGGAAGGAACTTACAATTTGAATGAAATCATGTTCACCAGCGAAAAGCCCTTGGTGAGGAAATTACCCAAAATACGTTTCGGGTAGCCACATTTGATTTGGAACGATGACAGCAGAAGATAGAAGCATTTTATGACGTAGAATATGATCGGAGGAGCTAGTGAATAGAAACTGCGCTCAGTAACGGCCGGAATGACAAAGAACATCCATATGTGAATGCCAATCACAGAGAAGAAGTGGAAAATTATTTTATAGACCAAAGCTTTGCGCAGGTAGAGTGCTCGATCAATGACAATGAGGATAAATTGCACCAGCAACATAATGAGAAATGGTATAGGCACTTTGTTCTCAACCAAATATGTTTGGACACCGCCATCGCCTTGTTGTGACTGGAAATACAAATTTAATGTGTTATTAGCAAAAAGTAAATAATAGGGTTACACTTACACATATTTTGTTATTAAGAATCATTTGCCGAAGCAAAATTCGAAGAAACTACTTCGATTAACAACTATTGGTGTATTGGGTCGTTGTTTTCCTTTGTGCTTAGGAAAGGCATTATCTTTAACAATCTGTCTAGCTTTCGACATCATCGCTCTTAGCGTGTTTTTAAAGCAAGTGAAATATGTTGACCTATATTTGCTGGCCGACATTCAAGGAATGGAAAATATTGTCGCAGCGAATCTATTACATATTCACCCTTATTCCCGTTGGCGTTTGTCGTATACGACTCATGTGTCGTGTCGTTGTAAAAACGATATTCAGATTTTTTTCGAACTTTTATTAAAGATTTTGCTTCATTTTCTATGTGTTCATTGTAATTTCAAAAAGTTGTTCTTAAAAAAGTTACAAACACTGACTTAAAACCGAAATGAAATATTAGGCGTTTACGACAAACGCCAACGGGAATAGGGGGGATTGTCAGCTTAGTAGCTGTTAGAACACCGGTGTTTGATTGTGATTCATTAGATGTGAATGTACTTAACGCAATAACACCCAAAACATAATTTGTTCACTGTCGAGAGGCCTTTTAATGTAATCGAGTAGAATAAAGGCAATTTCGGAGATAGGGAATTATGACTTTGTCTCTCGCACGCTGTAGATCTATAATTGCTCTATATATACTTTTTTTGAGCTTCTCAATGTGTGTTGATCCAAGTTGTAAATGCAAAACCATGTTTATCGGATTTTGCTGTATGCTGCGGAGATGAATTAAATACTTCATCGTTAGGTTAAGAGGCCTCTACTAATATTATAGAACATAAAGTGGAACCGAAAGCACCATCTAGGAATAGAGTTGCTGTCAGCAAGAACTGACAAATATATCTTCGAGGCCCGATTTGGCAATCTTTCCTTTATATAAAATCAACTAAAATGTATTCTGCCCACAAGGAAGGAGATTTAAAATCGCCGCTGAAGGCAGAACATGACAAAGAAAATTTATAAAATTGGGGTCATAGTTAGGTTACTTACTTTATGTTTAGCCCCAACATTTATACTGTTGAAAATATGTACTATTTCATTTGTATTGTGCTCAAGACGAAAAACTCTATTTCCGAGATATGATTCCCGAATATCGTATAGACGTACGGGGAGAACTTGCCGTAATTTTAATTGTAAGCCTTCGCGCCACACCTTATCAAAGGCTTGCGTTCGTTCCTCGAGTGTTATCTGGATTGGATTAGGTACATACGTCAGTAATTCTATGCACCTGGTCAATCGTCGAATGCTTACTTCTGCTCTTACTACTACTACAACTGATGATCCGAGATGAGATTATTATCTTCTATAACCGATTGTAGACGCCTTAGTAATATCCTCTTGGAAATAATTGGATATGTTTGGAAGAAGTGAAATTGGTCTGTACGATTTTACCTGATTTGGCGGTTTTCTTGGTATTAGAACCATTATAAATTCCGTAACTTTCCACTGCTTTGGCACGTGTTTTAATCTGAGCGCAGCATTCAGTACATGAAGAAACCTAATTAGTGATTTTCTAGAAAGAATTTGTCTGTGATCAAATCATAGCCCGGAGTTTTCTTAGTTTTAAGATCCTCGATCTCATGTTTTAGTTCTCTTAGCGTTGCACTTGCGAGTGTTGAATCGTCAGATATTAGTTCAGTTCTATCGTTGTTAAAACTTGACCATCTTCCAGGTGGGCTGCAAAGACATCCGCTTTATCTTTCTTTCTTTATCTTTCTTTATCCATTCATTTTGATTTATTTTAATAGGCGGCGCGAGGATTTTAGACCTTTTGGTACCTTTTACAGCTTTCCAAAGTTAATGATTGGAATCTTTTTTAGCTGTTCAAGGTAAGAGCCCTATCGCACGATTCTTGAAATTCTTATTAGTTGTCTTTAAAAAACTGCGCAAAAAGTTGAAATGTGCTTTATGTTGCGGAGAACGAATATGTTGCCAAGTTTTACGCGCTTTCCTTTTTTGGTTGATCAATTCTCTTATTTCCGGAGGATATCGTAAGCTGTTTTTCTCCGATTTTTTCTTTGGATTGGGCATATTATTCTAGTAGGCGAGCTGTACAATCTCAACGAAACGGGCAATTTAAACCTCAAGTTCGTACGGTGTCTTAAGTGGGACGCTCAGTTCAGCATTCGCTTTGATTTCATTCCTAAAGCCGTCCAAGCTAGTTGTTCTACCAGTCAATATTGCTGGCTCTATTTAAAGACTAGTTTTTCGCTCAATATCAAAATATATGGCAAATGATCAGAGGACATATCAAATCTCTCTTCAACTTTTATTTGGTTGGTAGATATAACTTTCACAACGAAAAAATCGATCAGGTCAGGTATTTTTGAAGTATCAGTGGGCCGTAAGTCGGTTTGCCCGTAGAGTGGAATTCACAACTGTACTCCATACCCGCCCCATAGAGTGTTCTACGCTTCGCATTAAAATCACCGATAATAATAAAATTAGGTTTCAGCCATTTAAGCAAGTTACTAAAATCACTTTTTAAGCGACGACTTTAATTTGTATGCGTTATTCCTCGTGTATAACCTTAAATTTTGATGTTATCTTATCGTCCCTTTAAGGAGGTTATGCAACTTATTATATTCGGTTATTCCGACAACGTTGACGAAATTGCGCTCAAAGATGCTTTTTTTTGCGTAAAGAACCGCCTCGCCCGATTTCCGATTCGTTTCGCATGCATGCTAGCTCTTCTTTGTCGTCGGTGTGGTAAATCCCGACTAGCTAAGCGTAGAGTACATTCGGGCTTCTCTCTGCAAATGTGTATTATAAAATCAATCTCTTAAGATCTTGATAGAGTAGGTTTATTTCGTTAAGTTTGATTCGGAGTACTATATTTTCCTCCTCAATACTTTTCTGTTTCGCTGAGTCCCAATTTTCGCTCGCTGGCGTTCCCGGCGGACTTCTTTTCTGGGGTTATTCTATCTTGGTGGAGGAGACCGAAATACCATTGAACTTTTTGAAAAAGAGTCATTGGATTGCAATAAGCGGCTCTGCTCAGAATTCGTAGAGCCTACCTCCGGTGAGGGTGGATTTTTCAGTAAAGCTGAACTGCCACCTGGGATAATTAATCTTTTCGTTTTGGTCATTGCATGTTTTGTATTCACCAGGGGTTTCCTAAAGCGGCCCATAGACACCACGCTTGTGTCTGCACCTGTGTGTGGCATTCCGCCATACACGTCACACCGATCGATACACCGACACTAAAAATCAAAAACTTTTGATTTTACTCGCTCCGTGTCTGACACCAAAATCGGTGTGCGCACCAGCCCACACACAGCACACATTTCCGTACACCGACACCGGTGCAGACACAAGTGTAGTGTCTATGGGCCGCTTAACTGTGCGTCGCGACGCCCTGGGTTTTAATAGTTTTTCGCTATCCTAAGGGCGTCGCAAGTTTTATTTTTTTACTGCTGTAAAGGTGCTAGTACACGATATGTAGCACGCCTCATATATATGTAGCACTGACGTCATTTTGACGTCAGCGAATGGTCCCAATGGGTACATGCCGTGTACAAGCTCTCTTTGTGCACTCTCTGTTGACGTCAGAGCCATATATATATATATATATCGTGTACTAGCACCTTAAGACTCCGAACAAAGGAAGTGCATTACGTTTTTCTTTACGAATACCAATAGCAAGGTTGAAGCGAAATTCAATAGTTACATTGCAGTCGAAGATTAAGCGCGTTTGTGTTTCCCGCATTTTCAGATAGACTTGCCTGGTGGCTGGCACTCTTATATTTCCCTGGCACTCAAAATTAAATAAGGGTTTTTCAATTGGGATGGGTCGTCAGCCAGATTGATCGGGTGCATCGCCACGGTCCATGGGAGTCTACAGAAGAACCCGAGGCAGTCAATTCCTCGCCGTGCACAAGAAATCGGCCTTTCGCAGATTTCAACATGACGGATTTTGCATTGGTGATCCAGGAGCTTAAAGTTAATGACCATAGACAAAGCCGTTTGTTCGTTGACTTGCTTTCGGAGAGTTTGAAAGAGGACCTACATTTTGGCCGAAAAATCATATTTAGCGATGAGGCGCATTTCTAGATGAATGGCAAAATTGCAATAAATATGGAACAACGAAGTTTGCGACTCATCATACAAAGATTCAAAGTTGGACACTATAATGTGTATTTTTTTTCAAGACTTTTTTACAACTTTGGGGCCCTTAACCCCTAAAGCGCCCGCTCAAGGTTCGCCAAAATTCCACATCTGTCATATATCCGACCATGGCAAACCAAAAATTACCAACAGTTTGTTGACAAAATAATCATGATAAAATGTCGTCACCTCTCCGTCTATTATTATAAGTCTTCCTTGGGAATAAATGAAAAGATCATCTGGAGAAGGGATAGGAACCAAATAAGAAATGGTAGTAAACATTATGATTTCCCATTCCTCCCAACTGATTTTAAAAAAATATAAATGTGTCAATCATATTTCTAAACCTTACCCCAAATGCAGTGAAACCAAATAGAAGTACGAAAAAGTTAATAAAATCACATAAGAACATCAGCGCGTATACATCAGCTGGAAGACGAGTTTTGTGAACCAAATTGAGGAAAAATTTCCTATACGATGACAGGTATTTCGTTTTCCTAGAAAAGAAAATTAAAAGCAATTAATATAAGAACATGAAAATGTTTATAATGTTTACGTTAGTTTTGTTATTCCCGCCATATACTCTCCTGAGTTTTGCACGGAGTTTGAGTCCTGCGTATTATTGTCGTTGGCAATTTCAGTTCCAGCCAAAATCATGGCCTGTTCGTCATTCGTAATTGCATTATCCTCTCTAAACAAATACAAGGCATTTCTAACTTTATTAAACAACACAATCAATAGGCTATTCGAACTTACGTAACATTTCTACTGTAGTTGTCCTCCTTCAAAGCCAAGGCGCGCTGTTGCATCACCTCGCCTTTGTATTCCGACTTCCACAATCCCTGCGACTTCAACACGAACCTATAGACCAAAATAATTTAACAAATTGTCCAAATATAATTTCAAGGGATCCATCCTACCTATGGAAGAATAGAACCAACAAAAGCAACAAGTCGTAGTTGGCATAGTTATTGTTCAATTCGATTCCAATGATTTTGGCAGCTGCCAACGGTTGATTTGGTAAATTAATATAATTCGACCAAATCAATCTGAATTGGAAAATGCATTTAATCAAAACCAATGCCTGGGTGTATGCAATCAGTGTGACCCAAAAGGTTTTCGTCGGACGAGGCAGTGACAATGTACCCCAAAGGAATACCATCAGTGGTAAGGGCAGGGATATTATACTGGCGTTGATAACCTAAGGGATGTATGTGAAAATGATTTATCCGATTTCTAATAATTTGAATAGTTTACCTGATTTATGAAGACAACTATGTAGCATATTAGATCTGTATTTGAAAGTATAGCATACCATGCCGATATGAGAGCTTCAATTATGATGTGATGGTCTCTGGTGGCGAAGTCTTCTTCGTAGGTGAAATCTCCAGTTCTGCAAGGTAAGATGTATGTCAATATTTTCACGACAATTTTTTCAGTTTAATGTTAATACATTCCCAGATGTAAAATGGGAGCTGGGATTTTTTTTTATTCAAATGCAATACAATTTGGTTTTTGAACAAAATAAATCGCACACAATCTTTAAACCAAACATTACGAATGAAAGTGTAACCTTTGCGGCTGGTTCTAAGGATGTAAATTCGTATCAGTGGAGGATCTATACTTTTAACCAAGATATGTACTAGTTGAACTTGTTGAATTGTATAGTTTCTGTATAAATAAATTTTGGTATTGATTGTAATGTCAATTGTGTATCGAATTGATTATAAAAAAAATTTAGAGTTTCAAATTTGCTTTTTGTGAAAATGATATACATATTTGTACGAGTATAATGTACGTGTGAGTGATATTTTAAATAAATTCAAATTAATATGTAAAACATTGATCATATTTCAGTCAGTCTGTCGGTATTCGAGTACTTGGGTCGTGCTACTGTATCGGTAGGTACTTGGTCTTTAGAGATATCTAGGTCGCCAGCCTAGTGGGATTAATGGTTAATGGTTTCTGAGCGAGAAGTCTCCAAGTTCAACCCACGGAAAATACAAATTACGTTTTTTTTTTTCATTGTGCCAACTCTAGCGAACATCTGACAAACATCCGAGAGTACAATTGCCCCAAGAAAGCTTCTCAAATCAGCCGTTCGGATTCGGCATACAAATGTAGATTTTTGCCTTTCGTATCAAAACGAAAAACTCACAACAAACCAGCGGTTGTAACGAATTAGTTCTATGGTCGTATAATGGACCTGTTATGGCAACTATTTTTTTTAATGTAGAAATTCATTTGAATAAATCAGTGTAGTTGTCGCATTGTGTTAAAGGCCACTGGTATTAGGCAAATTGTATATCTCTATGACCTAATACCTGGCCTGCTTAAGCCAAGGATGGTTACACGAACACAGCGGAAGGGATTACAGAACGAAAAGATAAGGGAAGTTAAATTTCTGAAAAGTTTCGAGAATGGCGGTTGTTTGTAACAGCAGTCATTGCCCTGGAGTGGCGGGGAAATACTTATAGATGTTTCTGTATAAAACACAGGCCCCTATTGTGAGTGTCAATAGTTAATCGTTGATCGACAATTGTCGATCGATCGAGAACTGTCATTGTCGATTGCGATCGATATTTGTCGATTTGACAGTCGCTTGTAGTCGATTACAAATGTCTGATCGATGATTTCTCTTGGAAGTGGAAAAATGTTGTGCTCACGAATAGATAAAAACAATTGACGCAACGATCGTGACGATCGCTGATCGACAATCACAATAAGGGCCTCAGTTACTTCATCAGCTGCGGTCCAGATTCCGGAAGCCCGGAGTAGGTACGCATAATTTACCTGGAATACAGCCAGCGTATTTAAACATCAGCTATGATGGGCACTAACATTTCAAGCTGAAGTGTTGTTCGTAACTGTTGGGTCAGTTCCCTTGAAAAAAAATGTAATACCCATCCAAATAAAATAAAAAAACATTTTCTATGTTTTAAGCATTCAAAAATATGTCAGTATAATTTTCGACATCCAATTTCGAATTTGTCGTGCAAAAATTCAGAAATTTTCGCAGTTGAAATGTTACTTCAAAAAGCCTTAAACCACAAAAAAATATATTCGATGGAAAGTTGACATATCCATGCACATAACATTTCACTATTCGATGTGAATCTTTCGAAAATCTAATAAACCGTTTCCACTATTATATCGCAATTCACTTGCTTTTTGTTAGTAAATCGTCCACCATATGTTACTGCTGTTAATCGTTTACTAACATCAATGCGGTTATTTCAAAAATTCTTGTAATTTTCCGGAATTTCTTGCCCTTTTCTGGCACATAGCTTGAGATAGTAAGAGTCAACGCTGAATGCTAAAGATCCATGATTACTGGAATCATTGAAGACATGGACTTGGACGATCTTTACTTTCTTTTGGATGGGGTGCCATGCGACACAGCCCATAACACACAAGTGTGTTATTAGCCGCCTTATCTGCGATTTGATACCGTTAGACTTGTCTTTGTTAAAATTCGACAATTCAGAAGCGATTCAAGCTCTTAAAATGAAAATCATCAGAGCCAAAAACAGTCCACAGTCTTGGAAATATGAGTTAAGAGGATGCGTTACTGCGAAGACAGCCAAGACAGAAGCATATATGAAATCGTATTCCAGAAATTCCACAAATAAGAATCTTTCTAATAAAGCCATAACATGGCGAGACTTGTATTTGAACTAGGTACCCTGTTTATGGACTGATAGTAGCCAACTTCACGTTAGTTCCGAATCAATTACGCGCTTTTATTTTGCAGGGGATGAAACAAGAAACACTTGCCATAGTAACGTAAAAAAGAGACATCTTGTCGAAAGGTATATGCTCTTCTAGTGACTATAGGTTCTAACTTTAGATAATTTATATTCCACAAGTTAAAAACTATTTTTGATGTGCTGTCATTTTTTGTTTACTTTTGTTTAATATGGAGACAAATCTCTTTCGACAAAATGCCCATTTTTGGTTTATTTACGTAGCTGCGCAACTATGAAAATGCAACTTTGCCGCTACGTGGACAGAGCTTCGTTTGTTTTATGCAGATTGCAAACAAGCTGGAAGCAAGCGTACAATAAGCTGTACTTTGAAAATTGAAATGGATATCGGCATGAGTGTTTCTACACTTCCCCGCTGTAAAATAGCAGCACCTCTGTTTTTGGGTTTTTTTTCTGCAGAAATAAATGGAAATAAATGGAAATAAAAGGTCCGTTCCTTTACTTTTATATCTTATAAATTTTTCCTCAATGCAATGTCGTCCCTTGGGCCCGAAACACACATGCGATTTCAATCGCGCGACTGCTTAGTCGCAAAAAATGAAACACAAGCAATTCAGTGTGAATGCGCGCACATAATTTTGGATTTTATATGCGCGCATTCATATTGAAATGTGTGTGCTTCATTTTTTGCGACTAAACAGACGCGCGATTGAAATCGCATGTGTGTGTTTCGGGCCTAAGAACTGAAACAACTGTCAGTTGCCTGAAAATTGACAGATGATTTGAAATTGTTTGTCCTATTTGGCATGCGCGTGTAACGACCATTTGCATTTGTGTTTTAATCTCCTGTGATATTCTTCCACATGGAAAAACAAAATGCATCTGTCATTTTTAATAGATTACTGCAAACGTTTTCGTAAGTTTTTCTCTTTGAGAGGGAATTCATTCTCACCCATCATTCTCATTTTGACAGTCAGAAAGTAAAGGAACAGACCTAATTTTTAACTAGCATTCGATAGCATTTCGTGTGTCTATTCCATGGTTTTGAGGCTTCGTTCTGACAGACTATATATTGGTTCAGCAGTTCAGTTTGATTTGAACAGTGAATGCAAATTCGAATAGTGGAATGGACGTGATAAATAATTTTAATTGCAATACTTCTATAGTGTCCTGAATAAATAGAATCTCTTGCAAATAGAAAAAAAAAAAACAATAAATAAAAAAATGGTAAGAAAAAAAATTATTTTCACATTCTGTAATAAGCGGCTGTAAAAAATGTACATGCCTATCTATTTGATTCTGTGTGACATGACAAACTTTAAATATTAAATCAAATATGCAAGGAACAATAAACAGGTGACAATAATATCTAATTATGACGATCCTATGCGTTAGTATATGTTTGTCTTAAAGCAAAAACGAAAACAAAAAAATGCAATTGTGAACGGCCACTAGAATATTATATTTTATATAATGCGAAAACTGTGCACAAAAGTTATCAATCCAATGTTTTTTTTTTTTTTTGTATATACCTGTCGACTTTTTCATAAGACCATTCTTCACTTAGGGTGCCTGTTTCGTCTAGTCCCACTTCAACTGAAGGAGCCATCACCCTTATACCAGGCACCCCACTTGATTTCCGCCTGTATAAAAGTATGGTTAACCAATAAATTATTTTCGTATAATACGTTTGCAAAAGAGGATATCAGTCTTTCCCATTATTTATAAGCAATAATAAACAAATTTTGTTGAAATGATACGTCTTTGATGAGATTTGATTAAAGAAATTGTTCAAATGTATGACTATGCTCGCGTTCCATTGACCACTAGGTGGTTAGCAATAGCAACACGTCAAAATAAATAAATTCAAACTCTATATAAAAAAAGGTTAGAGATACATTTAAAAACCTTTATAATTTATATTTAATTTGAATAAATATAGATTTTGAAACAATACATAATTATCAATAGTCATAGGTGAGTTTGGTAACAGAAATCAAAACATGGACAAGGACAACATTAAGCGAACAAAAAGACACACAAAATCGAGCAACAAAAATCTTAATATGAAATGAATACCTCGAGGATTCTTTTATTAATACAGTGCTTTAACGTAGTCTCGATTTCTAAGCGCAATAAGCAGTGGGGTTTTTTTAGCGGCTGAGACAAGAACACGTGTAAATCTGAGGCTAGATTATGTAAAATGAAAACGATTGAACGATATCGTTTCGACAATAGCTGTCTCTGTCTATTGCTACAGATATGATAGAGACAGCTTTAGATTAGATTAGATTAGATTAGAATCAGGGTTGTAAGGAGAACCTTACAAAACACTAGACACCTTAATGGGCCCATCGCGATCCCTGGGAGAACCATCATTTACAAAGATGGAAAAACCTAGTCACTTTCCCCAAAGCATTTTATTTCCCTGCAGAATTTATTCGCTTGGTCGATAAGCCCTATCTCTTCTATGCTATTAAATAAGTAATTTCCCAGGACTTTGAAACGAGTACGTGCTATGCCATGACATTCACACAGTATGTGTGTGATGTCTTCCTCGACACCTATATCATTGCAGAATCTACACAGATCTGTGTCTGAAAGTCCTAGTCTTTTGGCATGCTTTCTAAGAAGACAGTGGCCAGACGGGATACCTATCGATATTTTCAGATTTGCCCTGCTAAGTTTAAGAATTTCTCTAGTCCGTCTGTTGTCCGTTTCTGGCCACAGGGCCTTGGACACACGGTGTCCAGTAATGTTGGCCCATCTTCGGGCTGCTTGTTTCTGTATAGTACTTTTGATAGTTTCCTTGTAGATACTCAATGGTGGGTTGACGTCAACTTGTTGATTTCTTGTCAATTCCCCGCCCTTTCTTGCCAATTCGTCGGCGAGTTCGTTTCCTTCTATGTTGCAGTGACCTGGGACTCAGCATAAGCTGACTTGGTTCTGTACACATAATGCCTTAAGTATTGTGCGACAATCCCTGACTATTGTCGACTTGGTGTAGTTTGATTCTAGTGCTTTGAGAGCAGCCTGACTGTCGATGTAAATAACAATATTCTTATCGGATATCGATTTCGTCTCTAGTAGTTCTGCGGCTTTAAGTACGGCTAGAATCTCCGACTGAAAGACACTGCAACTATCCGGTAGTCTTATTGACATTTGCAGGTTTAGATTTGCAGAATAAATGCCAGAGCCTGTTCCTTCCGGGGTTTTTGAGAGAGACAGCTTTAGTAAGACCGAAAGCGTTTTTCATTTCGTATTTTACAGAATCCCACCCCTGTTTTCCTACATCTTTTGAAATTCCGATATGGTTAAAACATTTTCGTCTGAAAAATATAAAAATCGTCTGGAAACATTTATTTTAAAGAATTAAAGACCGCAACACCGATTCTCAAAATTCATCTGTTTTTTTTATGGACTTATTCTTTAATTCTACTACATTGTTGGTAGAAGGAACACCTTCTTCAGACGATTACTTTTTGTTTTCGAACGTTTTAAAAATTGTTTCAGACGTTTCCAATATCTGAGCTGTCCTGGCGATTGGTGATCAGCCCAAACGGTTAGTCAGTTGATATTTTGAAACAAATTTTCTTTTATGGCCAAATTCAGCACTTAAAAGCGCTTTAGTAAAATACTAACTCCAAAAAGGGAAAAAGGAGGGTGTCAAAGTTCCAAAGTTTGTATGGAAAAATTCTTATTTTTCACCAAAGCGACTTCACTCGGTTTGTGTACTTTATAATTATAAGAAATAAAGAAAATCTGTTTCTCCGATTTTGGAAATTTTGCTTAAGGCTCGAGTTATTAGCAACGAAAAAAGGGAGATTCAGTGTGTATGAAGAACATTTTTTGTCATCATATCGAGCGGGTAGGAAAGCACACTAGGTACTTCTGCAACGGGAGAGAAGCCGCGGATAAATGCTAGTCTGTCCGTTATAGCCCATCAAAGTGGCTGACCTTTAATTCTGAGGTGTAACCGCTTTAAACGCTATAACTTCTAAACTATTACTACTACTATTACATATGTTCTGTGTACACTTTGAAAAGACATTTTAGTAGTGCCTACAAATCTTAAATATTTTGGGAACATCTGTGCAGCAGCAAAAAAGTTATGGCTCCTTAAGATCAAAATTATGAAAAGTTTTTTTCATTTTTTTACTTAAAATGTTTTTTCCTCCAAATTATTACCTTACAAATTCTTTTTTATTATGAAATTTTTATCCTTGAAAAATGTCCTACCACCAAAAACTTTACTTGAACAAAGAAATGTAGCACCTTCATACAAAAAAAGAAACACATTCAAAACGCTATTTCCTGGCACTTATGGGAGTTAAATTTGTAAAATGTGGTACATTTATGTGCATTTTCCTTATAGACAAGAACGTATCTAAGCAATACAATTCCTGGGCACGGGTGAGTACAGCTAGTACCAATTACTTTTTTCCAAATACGTTAGTTGGTAGGTACACCAAATAATTGGCCTTTATTAATCATGAGTATGTAGAAGAAAACAATTTGTTTCAACACAATGCTCATTTCATCGGAGTTTTACCAATTTACTTAACACTGGGATAAACTAAAAACCAGTAAGACAATTATCTTCGACTATGCCGAAGCTCAAATACCCGGTACTGTATTATTGTAAAAATAAAAAAAAATATTTTAGTACTAAAAAAATATATATTTGTATGGGAGGTATGGGTAGTTTTTATTCGATCAAGCTCATTTTTTGTCAAAAAATTTAAAATATTATTAAAACAATATGTGCAAAGTTTAAACTTGCTATCTTTATTGTAGCTATTTAAATTTAATTTTTAACATCAAAAAGCTATATAAATCCGATATTTTTGTATGGGAGGTAGTAGTAGTTTTCATCCGATCTTGCTCATCTTCGAACTTAGCCTCAGTTTGGTGGATAAAAGCTTACGTACCAAATTTCAAGTCGATAGCTCTTAAATTACGGCCGTAATCGTGCGGACGGACAGACGGACAGACAGACGGACATCGCTAGATCGACTAAGAAAGTGATGCTGATCAATAATATATATAGTTTGTCATACCTACAACGCCTCCTTATGTGCGTTACAAATGGAATGCCAAAGTGAATATACCCTCACCACAGTGTGGTACCGGGTATAATTAGTCCAGAAATGGCAATTTCGCTTGTTCACATATTGATTGAACCAAGGAAGCTAAACAAAAATTTTCGATAAAAAAAAGACTGATTATCAAAATTGAAATTTATTTTCTCTCATTAAGCACATTTGGCTATCACGTTCTTCCTAAAGACCTCGATGGTTTATAGGTTTAGTAGTGTATGTGGATACACAGATTTTAGATTTTAGAGTTAACAACCTCCAAATGACTGCACTATTTTTGGATGCAAGCCTCACCTCTTCCCAAAACCATTCATATAGTTGGGCGGTGAAGGACAATACCTTTCAAACGGTTGTTGGCACATCTCTTTTGTGTACGCCTTAAGAAACCTTGAAAAGTTCTGCACCGATTGAACTCAAATTTTCAGACAATCTTTGGTAATTCAGTGAAGTTTGGTTAAAAGTTGCAAATGCTATTTCTCAACACTTGTGGGAGCTAAAGTTGTAAAGTTTGGAACATTGGTGTGCATTGTAATTCCTGAGCACAGGCAGAGGGTGCCGTGAAATAACGCCGAGCGAAATAAGGCCGAATATCAAAAAATTCAAAATACAACTTTATTTCCCATTATGAAAGCATGCTGCCCCCCTGCAACCCCTCCTGCTTGGGTTTAATTTTTGGATTTGGAGTTGATGCGAGGGGTGCCGTGACATAAGGCCAAGCGTCATAGAACCAAATCTCGGAATTTGGCTTTATGTAGCTTTGTGAAAGTGACATAAGGCCAAATTCTAGCATTTGTCATTCATTATGTTACATACTTTGATAAAGTGTCATAAGGCCAAATCGGGAAAGTGGCAAATGTGTTAGAAATTTGTTCATCATGAAATAAATCCTAAATAGGATCTATTTCACTCAATGTGTGCTACGCACTACGCGAGCTAAGCCGCAGGCAAAAGCAAATATCTTATATTTCCTCTAGTGAACATGATGTACAGTAGGTACAGTCTTTTTTGGGTTTGGTTGGGCTAGATTCTTGGTATCCGGTAGGAAGGCATTTTTCAGAAATAACGATAAGTACCTACATCTTAAGTCATTTGAGTAGGCGTCCACCTTGTGATGTTAAATGTCAAGTGATGACAAATGATTTAAGAATATTGCTGATTGAGATGTTCCATAGAAGGGGAGATAGACCTCCGCCTTTTGGCATCCTTAATGATCATAAAGAGAAATAATATCTCTACCTCTACGCCTAGAGGTCGCAGTGTAGTAGTACAATGCTACGGAAAAAACTCAGTCCATTAGAACATTTGCCGAATGAAGCTCCTCCTAAACTCCTAACATAATCGGCCCTAGCGAGGTATCCGTCGGAACGAAAAATTCTATGATTTCATACGAATCGGAGGATTTTTGCTTTGAGGTATACTTCGGAAAAATACCTTTTCGGAACTTTTTTTCGACAAATATGCAACGCACACTGACGTTTTGCGTTTCAGTGCGATCAAGTGCGTTTTTGGTGATATTTTTAACAGCTTCATACGAATTTTCTTCCATTTGCAGTGATGTGTTGATAAATTAAAGCAATAAAACGTTTAACAAAGTAATTGGTTGTATTTGTTGCTTAAATTTCTGTTTCCAGAGCTAAAACAAACGAAAAAACAAGAACTAAATAGGAAAACGCCGATGTACCACGAAACAACATCATGTCAAACCAATGCCTCGTCGCATTTTAATTATTCTTTCCGAAGGCGGATACCTTGAAGGTAATTTGAGTCTCCGACGGAATATGCGCTGCGGCGGATTCTCTGTTCCGACGGATACCTCGCTAGGGCCGAATATTGTGGGGTCTTCAAGTTGGGTAGCGTTTTTTGAAAAACAACAAGACAGTAGGACAAATGTAGGTACATAGTTGTTATTGTACTAGCTTATATGCCTACCATTTGCATGAATTGTATGGTCAGGCCAATAGTAAAACATTTAGTACTTATTTTTGTTTAAGTTTAACTTCTCTTAAAAATCAAATAACATAAGCAACGCCTAACTAAATTTGTTACTTGTTACAGTAGAACCAACTTTAAGAGGGTTAAAATATAAGCACTAAAGGACCATTCACATGGGAGCGAACGAACGAATTGATGAAATGCGAATAAACCAGTTTTTATGCATTTATAAATAGAAAATTCCACATTTTATTATTCCAAGATATCCTCCTCTTGGAATAAGGTTAAGTTCGAACGAATTTTGTATTCGCTACTTTGTGGAACGCGATTTAAATGATGTGGATTGTGAATAGACTGACTATTCGCGCCAGGGTGTTTTCGTTCGCGGCAAAAAATTTGGATTTCGAAATTTCATTATTTAAACTGTTAATAAACTTGTTTTCTTAATAAATTTTAATGGAATAATTAATTATTCTCATTCTGGAGTAGTAAAATGTGCAATTTTCTGTTTATAAGTGCATACAAAGTGGTTTGTTCGCATTTCATCAATTCGTTCGTTCGCTCCCATGTGAATGGTCCTTAACTTATTTGGATCGCCGCCGTGGCGAAAACTATAAACACTCAAAAGTCATCTCCCTATTTGTAAGATTTAAAGTTAAAATAAAGTTAATCTTGGAAAAGGATAAATAAAAATAAAATTAAGCAATTTGTCTTATTTACAAGGATTTTCCGATTTCCCTGTTAAACTATATTTTTGTGACATATTTTGTCGAGCACATGCGAAACCATTAAAATGTTCTAGAGGTTCCGGATATCTGCAATGGATGGCACTGTGTTATAACCTTAAGTATATGTAGTAATGTGGGGCTCTCATTGCACCAAAAGAACTGGTGCTTATGTATTTTTTTTTTATTGCTTTTCTTTTTTACTTTTTAATAGCAGTCGGAGAATAGAAAAATTAAACTATTTGTACAAACTTTGAATGTATAAATTGAATATATATTCAGCAAATTTGTCACCCGAATACGACAGCAGTTCGCCGTTCAAAGTTTTGTGAATACGTCTGGTAACAGCTTTTTTTTATTTTAAAACTGATTAACTTTTTAATAATTTTAACAATTGGATTAGAAGTTTGACTTTTGGTGACTACGCAACAAATTTAATAGTGCATAATACCTTACCATAGGAAAAAATTAAGTCAACTTACCCGGTAGGCCTTGACAGTGAACCTTGACTTCCAGAATCCTTTCTATAAAATTAAAAACAAACATCAGTATTCCACTGCAATGTAAATATGACTTGTGTGTGACTTTTTTTTTTAAATATTCAAATTATTCGTAACTTTGAATCGAATAAGAATCTCAAAATTAAGAGCAGAAAAATTAAATAATAATCGAGAAATAAAAAGGACAGAGAAGAAAAAAATGAGAAATATCCAGTTGAGAGGCTCTTAAGCAGAAAACTTCAACGTTTTCTAATGTAGTCCTTGGGGGGAAGAAAAAGCTTGAAAACCTCTTCACTAGACGATAGATATTCAAAATTGAAACAGAAACTAAAGAAGAAAAAAAAAAGTGTTCCAGTGGAAAAAAAAAAATTCTACGCAATGTTGTCTTTACCTAGGGGGCGCATCAATCGTATCTATTTGAATTTCATCGATATCTACAAGAAGTGGTTGATGTAATACAGCAGTGGTTGTTGTGGTGTTCGTATCGTGTATTTCTGTATTTGATTGACTATTTAGTGCATTTGTATTTGAAGCTTCATCATCACTATAAGCAAAATCAAATAAAAAACAAAGAAAAATGTTGGGAAATAATCAAAGGAAAAAGACACTAAATGGGATACACGACATAATACGTACGTACAATACTACTGGTATAAATTGCATGCAAGTTAAATGTTAAACAAATTAAAATTACAGTTTGGCAAGTATTTACAATAATGTATTTAATTTGTTTGTTACTTTTATTTATATAAACTGTGTGGTGCATAATGTACAAGTACATGTGTTAGGGGAAGAGTTAATGTCGTCAGATTATTCAAAGTGGTTAGATCATTTTTATAAATACTTTGAAAGTTAGTGTACCTGCTACCAACGCTTGTTAGTTTATTCTGTATGTACAATTTATTTAAGTTATAAAGTTTTTGCAACAGAAATAAATCCCTGATTTAGCCTCGTTGGAAATGTATGTAATATATAGCACACCCCGTAGGTCGATTTTCTATCGCCCACTGGTCCCAAACTAAGGCCCCTATTGTGAGTGTCGATAGTTGATCGTTGAGCGACAACTCTGATTGTCGATTGCGATTGATATTTGTCGATTTGACAGTCGCTTGTAGTCGACTACAAATGTCTGGTCGATGCTTTCTCTTGGAAGTGAAACGATTTTGTGCATACGAATATCTAAAATCAATCGACGCAATCGACAATTGTCGTGTCGTGACGATCGCTGGTCGACAATCACAATAAGGGCCTAAGCATGCTAGAGACTTAATTTTGTTTTTAAATTAAAGTTAATTTAATTGTTGTGATTTGACTAGCAACAACAAATTATGAACTAAAAACCGGCAAAATGTGATGGGGTCATAATATTGCGCCACTTGAATAAAGCACTTAAACGAAAAAAAAAACATTTCAGAGAATTTTGCTTCTTTTTAACACAAACATTACTTAAATTTAAGGTAATTGGATTATTAGATGTAGACAAGATTTTTTGAATTGTGTTTTGAACCACCTTTCTGCTCCAAAATGTACACATCCGGTTTGGAAGGGATGCATACAAATTGACCAAATAATTTAGCGAAATCGAGCTGCAAGCTAACATTATTGTACCGAACATCCAAACGTTTTTCATGATATTCAAATCCGGTGATTAGGCCGGTCAGCTTAATAGGTCCATATTTGGCTTTATATATTCGTTTTAACAATCCGGGCTGTATGTATTGGCGCATTATTATGTTGATAAATCCCCGGTAGAGGTCCAAAAAGGTAATGAAAATGCCTCTTTTAACATACTATTTAAGGCAACGCATTCATTGTGGTTGGCAAAAATTGTGATTTGCTGGTGCAATAATACGAAACAACCCCCCACACCATTACGCCTCCAACTCTGCTATGTAGCCTGTCCAAATGATGAGTTTCTTTGCGGGGGTTATTGAAATAGTAGCTAGGTATAGCCATCGGGGCCTTTCAAATTAATTTGTTGTTTCCTCTGAGAAAACCACACAATACAAAGACCAGATCACAATGTGCGCGACAAAAACAGAGGCGTTGCTCTATGCGAACCGAGTTAAGAGGTGACTTGTTCTTGATTTTTAGTCTTTTTATATGCGAAGCATTCGAAATAAAACAACGCATAGTTGTGAGACTTACTTTTGTACTAAATTTTTTCCTGATTTTTGGAAAGAGTCGTGAAAATTTGACGCTTTTTAATGTTCCGTTCCCATAGGGATAAAACGGAACCTTATTGTTTTCGCTACGATGTCTGTGCTTCAGTCCGAACCCACTAACCCAATTTTGTTTCTTGGTCTATCTCAAGAACTAATTGATGTAGAAAGCCGAAATTTGCACACAACATTAGGTTTAAGGTATAACCTCTAATTAAACAACAAATACAAATGATAGCGATACATTGACTGGTTTTTGAGTAATTAGTATGTAATTTGGTGAAAAAAAAAATATTTTCCTTCATACAAAAAACTATTGAACAACCGACCGATACTGTGGGCGCAGTAGCGCAGTGGTTAGTGTGCTGGACTACTGTGCGAGGGATCCCAGGTTCGATCCCCGGAAAAACACAAATTACATCTTAAAGTTGTTTCTACTGCGCCACCTCTCGTGAACGTCTGACAAACATCCGAGAGTATGACTGTCATGAAAAAGCTTTTCAATCAGCCTTTCGGACTCGGCATAAAATTGTAGGTCCCTTCTATTCGTCCCAAAAATAGAAGCTCACACAAAACGAATGGTTACGAGAAGATAGGCCTAGGGTGTCTACCGCCTGTTGCGCCACCTATTTATTTTTTTATTTATTTAACCGACCGATACTCGCATTTGGACGGTTTTTTTTAAATATAAGTCGTCTTTTCGCATTAATAAGAGCACTGTGTATGGAGGCCCTTCATGTTTTTTTTTTTTAATTTAGACTCATTACTTAAAAATATGAATATAAGGAGTCGGCTCCTCCCGATTTTCTTCCTTAATTTGGCAATAAATATGCGAGTGTCCTTTAAGCATTTTTTTTTTCCATTTTCCGCCTCGGTTAAGACTTTTTCTCTACGTATTTTTTATTTTATTTTTATAAATTAAATAGTCCAAATTAACAAAAATATGAGTATACACATGCCAAAGAAAGATAACAGTCAAACCAAATGCATGTTCTATTCAAGTGGCGCAAAAATATTGCCTGAATTTCAGCGAATGTTAAAATAAAGTGGAAAAAACATATAACGGCTCTTTTGCAGGGCTTGCAATTTGTGACAGAGAAAGAAGAAGAGTTACCCAAAAATAACGTTCAAATAATACCATGAGCAATTGTAAAAAGAGTGTACAGGGTGTTCTATTCAAGTGGCGAGAATTGTATGAACATTGGAAGTATCAGATTCTCTTTTAGGTTTTATGTACATATTTGGAAAATGCGTAGCAACCGTAAAAAGTTATCTCTATGTGTTATCAAGTTAACCACATGCCAGCACATTACTCTTTTTACTTCCTACTCGAACAAGGTACCTTTGTACCTACTTGTGAATGCAACTATATCACAGTTTATCTAAGACCAAATTTGTTCCCTACATGAAGATCTTGATGAAATATTAAAATGGGGGAACAAAAATAAGGTGGAACTACTGCAATTCTATCTGAGCTCATGGGCTATTACAAATAAAGTAATAAAAGATATTATTGAAACATTTAAGTGGCCTCAACTCCGAATGCGTTTCGCCCCGATGTGGTGGGTGGGCTCATCAGTAGACGAACCACCACATCTGCCTAGACGCACTGTTTACTCGATGTTTACCGAGACTATATGGAATCACAAACACAAAGTGACTGTGAACCATAACCTAATACGAGTCTTTGGTCAAAGATTTAATCGTATAGGATTTTTTTTTATTGCCCGTGGCAATAATTTTGGTAATAAAAGATATCACACACAATTCTATGGAAGCTGCAGAATGGTACTTATCGGTGCTAAGTACCTGCCATACAATCTTAAATTCGGTAACATTAGTGAACGATTTGCGTCAATTTTACAGTATTATAAACTTTTCAAACACTAAATCGCGATAATCTTAAAATCACGCATAAAATTATGTTTTTAAAAGATTTTTAAATTTATTTTGAAAATTTTATAAGTATATGCGGCATCCAATAAGAGGTGCCTTTTTCTTCTCTTTCGTAGCAACTACCGAGAAGAGGAATCGTATCCTGATCGAACACCAGGAACTTATTTAAACTATAGTCCGCTAATTACTGTGATTTAATAAATTTCTATAAACCTATGTATAACATTTCATTGTTGAGTCTTAAATAAAAATCTGGCAATTCGCTTTCAATTGTATATAGTCGAATGTTGATAGTTCAACTATGTTCAACAATTTAAAATGACGCCTCTTGTTGGATGACTCGTTACATACTTTTTATTAAATCTGATCTCAAAATATAGTTCAAGAGATATAATAACAACGGAAGGAAATTAATAAAAACCGCTGTTGTTTGTTTTAAAACAAAATAAAAGAACCGTAACAATTGTGGACTTGAGAAACACCTTAGAGCCATAAGACAATCGATGTTATCAAAAATCTACAGGAACTTCATGAGATATAAGTTCGCAATTGATTCGTGAAACAAAGACCTACGCAGGTGCATCGAAAGTACATTCTGGAACAACAGAATCGGGGTGTTACTAACTCGGACTTAAATACGAAATGAAATATTATTCATTTATGACAAATGACAACGCGAATATGGATGATTGCATATATATATATATGATGGGGGGAAAACCCTTGTATAACATGAGTTACATATTTATATATTAGGGCGTTAATGAAGCGTTTCTATAGCATTACTCTACAGGCAATATTGACAATAAAAACAAAAAAAAATATCAAATCAATATGAAAGCAAATTGATTAGGTAAACATTATCATAAAAGCTGAAATTTACTTTCGAGTTTGAACACCAAGACACCATTAATTTGGAATAAAATAACAATAACAAGAGAAAAATAAATAATACAAATAACTCATGCAGCAACATAAGCAAATACCTTAACAATTGTTTTTTTAAATTCGCGAAGGGAGTAGATACGTTTACGTTTACGGTGCCGGCACTTCCATACCGATCGAAAGCCTTCGATTCCTGATTGACAAATAAAAGAGAACATTTTATTAGAACAGAAACAATGTGTGTAGAATTTCAAAAACCCACCTTTAGCAATTTTTTCTCTTCGGCTAAGATTTTCATCACATATCGATAGTTTCGTGAGAACCTATTTAAACGGATCACCACAGAGACCATGAATGCTTCCAGAAGACGAATTATTGGATTGGGCGGATCGATTTCTATTAAAAAAAAACCAACATAATATACAATTTAAACCATTTAAGAAAAGCGTATAGTATACACTTACCATCAGAGTCTTTATCTGTTACATCAGTACTGTCCGTTTCGGTTTTCTTTTTCGCTTCCGAAGGCTCTTCGTGCGAAATATCTTTACTGGTCGATGGTATGTCCGATTTGAGTTTTTCAGACTTTGGCTTTTCGGTTTTTTCAGTCTAAAATAATTATGCAAATCAAACAATACAATACAAGTAAAACAACAATAGAGACAAAAAATATCTACAACACGGTTAAAATATTTTACAATTGTTGGGTATGATATTAATACAACACTAGCATTACAACATTCTTTTTTCAGTAAAAGTTCATGTTGAAGCAGGGTGTTACTTCAGGTGTGATTTTTCAGTTTTGCAGTTTTTGTGCAACTACTTTATAAGTATAAAAGGAAATTGTATTTGTATATATAACGGTGCACCATCAAAATAGGGTTATTTGTGTCCAGTGATTGATTAGATTAGTTCTATTATTATTTCTATAAAGTTTTCCTTAATTCCAAACAATTTCTCTGACGAAGACAAGAGAAGTGAGACTATTATTACGCAAGTATGTATAATAAACCAGGTTAAGAGTGCCATAGACAGAAAAAAATTATACATATATATATTGTTTTGAGATAAAAGAAACTTGATAGAAAATACGAAGTCTGGTGTGACACAACATTCAATTTCTATTATAGGTACTTCTTTGAGCAACTCACATCGTCCGCTGTACAGCTTTCAGGATATACCAATGGATCGGATATAACAGAGGCTCTCTGTAAATCTGGTTCCACGCTTTTTATGCCCATACGTGATCCTGGTGCTGAGGCATAAGAACGCTGTCGCGAAAACGACTTTCTGCTATTGCTGGTGATTTCTTTACAAACCTTTGTGTTTTTTTTTTCGTTTTTGTTTTCAATTACGTTTCGCAGATGGGATGTAATTTTGTGTTGATTTTAGATTTTTATTGATTATATTAAAGATAAGGGAAATATTTTTTGACTGATTTAAATTTGTGCTAGGGAAACATTTCAGAACATTTAACTTTTATTTAACAAAAAAGAAATACCCGCCAAATTGTCAGCTCAACCAAAATTATTTAAAAACAGTTAAATTGGGAGAGGCAGGCAAACATAGTATAGAAACATGAAAGGTGGATGGATACCACACCAATAAAATGTTCACCTTTTGTAATAAAAAAAAACACACACAAATGTAAATATACTTACTTCGAAGAGATTCTTTCTGCGGGTCATTTTCTTTTCGCTTTCGTCAATTTTGCCTTGATCCTCAAGGAAATCAACTTCATCTTCAATCAGATCCAATTCGAATTTCTCATCCATGTCCTCGAACATGTAGTAGTCACCAGCGCGAATAGCTGCAGAAGTAATTAAAGAATTGTATTTAAAAATTAATCGATACTGAAGTTTTGTTTTAGCCCGGGTTAAATAAATTGAAACTTGTTTCTACACACAGTTATACAAGTTTTTTTTTTTTTTAGAAAGTTAGAAATTGTACACATATTAACTGAAGCAACATTGAACAAATTATAAAATGCACATACATGTTTGATTTTTTTTATTTAACTAAACATTAAGCTGTGTTTTTAGTATGAAATTGAGGGCGAAAGAATATTAATTAGTATTTTTGTCTTTATATACATGTTCGTCTTGCTTAACTGTCATACATTTTCAGTAAAATACATATAGTAGTAGTTGAAATATTCTGGGTGATCACAGAATTCGTCGTATTTGGAATTTTGCTACGAACCCCGAAGGAACTATCACAGAATCCGTTGTAGTGAACATTTTTGCTACAGGTGACAGGTGACAATTTGTAAACTGACAACCCGACAATTGTCAAATTTCTGTTTCATAAATAATTAGACAGTCGCAAAATAGCCGACAATTGTCAAGTTTTGGTTTCATAAAAAAAATTGTCATGACAATGAATTGTCAAGAATTTTTCGAGAATTGTCATGAATTCTCTGACAAATTTGTCGTGACAATTTTTTTATGGGACAGATAAAATCATACAATTGACAATTTTGTCAGTATGTAATTGACGAGTCCGACAGGCGTTTGAGTCTCGGTCAAGAACTGAGAGTGAAGTGACAAGTGTACGATTTAAAATGCTTATAGGTAATATTTTTTCTTGAAATGAAGGTGATGAAGAATCTAATGCAAATTCGTTTAGTACGCAATCGACATTTTAAAGAGAGTATAAAAATAATGATTTTGTTGCGTTAAGTGTGTTCAAATGTGAACACTCAGTAATAGCTGCATATGTTAACGGATTTAAATTGAGGTCAAAAATTATTGTTATTGTTATAATAATATACGTTTCATTGTTATCCAATACAGATCAATCATATGGGATAATAAAACACAGTTAATACTGGGTATGTCACGACAAATTTGTCAACATCTGCAAATGACAAATTTGTCGTGACAATTACGACAATGACAAAAGAGTCATGACAAATTTGTCGTGGTATTTAACTGACAATTATGTCACCTGTCTATATTTTATGAAATGAAAATTTGTCAGACAAGTGCGACAAATTTGTAGAATTGTCACCTGTCAATGTTTATGAAATAGGGCCCTGGGGACGTTCAAAACCATAGCTTATTAAGCCTGGCTGACAGCTGGGGGATGCGATGTTTTTAAGTTTTTATTGAGTTTAAACGATATTGATTTAACTTTAAATTTGACATTTCAATATGCTGTAATATTGTACTAAAAGTGACATTTACGATCAATCCAGTTTTTTTGCGTTTAGGGGAAATCTAGTGCAAACAAACAAATTTTTCATCTACAATAAAGCGTATTTATTAGCATGTTCACACTAAAAACTGAAGATAACGAACAATGTTGGTTCGTGTTCGCTTCAAAAACTCGAAAAGTTTTGCTCCTATCCAGCTCAAATCTTTGATATTGTTTGTTGATTTTGGTTGTTGGTTGTTGTGAAGTTTGGTCGAAAAAAGGGGCGGGGCACCGTCTATCACCAAAATCAACAATCGAAAATCACCAAAACAACAAGTTCAAATCTACAGACAATCTTTCTTTTTGTATAGCATAGCAATGGAAAACGATCGCTTGCTTCATCAATCTCAGTAATGACATTTCAAGATCTTTATTGTCAACTAGGATTGACGCGCTGTCATGCAACGTTTTTCGACAAACATATTTGAACGAATTTCTGAAGCTAAATCAGAAGATACGATCTTACAATAGTTCAATTATACTTCCATAATTTCGACGATGGCGAAATAATTCAACACAGTTGGCTAAAAATCAACTTAGCTTAAAGAGCCTTGCACACCAAACAGTAGCACAGCTAACAAACATTTAGAATTTTTAGCTTCTTCAGATGTCATGTGTGTACTGTGTGAACGTTTTAAACCCTTCTGCAACACACTAATCGGCAAGTACCAATGTGGCTTCCGGCCCGGCAGATCGACTATAGACCAAATTTTCACATTGAGGCAAATCTTGGAAAAGACCAACGAATTTCAAGTCGAAACTTACCACCTATTCATCGACTTCAAAGTCGCGTATGATAGCATCGTCAGCGGAGCTCTATATGGCGATGGCCGAATTCGGAATCCCGGCAAAACTGATTCAGCTGTGCCGCGTGACGCTGGAAAACACACGATGCAAAGTGCAGTTTGGAAGCAGCTCCTCCGAACTATTTCAAACATGCACTGGATTTCGGCAAGGAGACGCGCTGTCATGCGATTTCTTCATTCTCGTATTGGAGCAGATAGTGCAAAGGGCAGATGTCAACACGGAAGACACTATCTTCAACAGATCCGTCCAGCTGTTGGGCTATGCGGACGTTCACGGCGATTGAAGAACAGGCGAACTCCGTTGGCCTTGAAGTAAATGAGGACAAGACTAAGAACATGCTATCACTAAACAAACAACCATCTGTCCACTGTCTAGGAGGACGAATGGAGGAGAAGATACAAGCGCGAATTATATGCGCTGTACCAAGATAAAATAAATAAAATAAATAGGTGGCGCAACAGCCGGTTAGACACCCAAGGCCTAGCTTCTTGCAACCATTCGTTTGTGTGAGTTTCTATTTTTGGGACGAATGGAAGGGACCTACAATTTTATGCCGATTCCGAACGGCTGAATTGAGAAGCTTTTTAAGGACAGTCATACTCTCGGATGTTTGTCAGACGTTCGCGAGAGGTGGCGCAGTAGAAAAAACCTTAAGATGTAATTTGGGTTTTTCCGGGGATCGAACCTGCGATCCCTCGCACAGTAGTCCAGCACACTAACCACTGCGCTACTGCGTACCAAGATGTGGATGTAGTCAAAAAAGCCAAAACAGGTCGACTTCATTGGCTAGGCCACATCGAGCGATTGGACAATAATGCTCTAGCTAAGAGGATCTTCGAATCCCAGCCCCAGGTTCGAGAAGTCAAGGGAGACCGAACATCCATTCCAAAAACCAAGCAGACTCTTTTTATGGATCCGGAGCCCGATAAGTAAGTAAGTAAGTATGACGACAAACAGAATGCCACCTTAGTAGGTAAAAACTTCAGGACAATCATGCTACAAATTCATCCTTCTTTCACCACGGTCACGAATAATCGTCTTTTCTGGTTTATCTAGCTTTAATAGAAATGTTACTTTTTTTCAAATTTCACGGTTGATTAGACCTGACATTCCAAGTAGTATTCCCTCTCATTGTTATCAAATTTAAAGTTAAGTTAAATGATAGGGAGACAAATCAAAACAATACAGAAAATTAACGATTCACTAGGGCGTATGTGGAACTTTTTTTTTAGAGCAAATCACAGTTCGAGTCGATAAAAAATATATTTTACTCCTATCCACAAACGTTGAAAGAACAGTTCTTTAATGTACACTCTATATGGAAACCAGGAAACATCAACTATAAGATTAGATGCACCCTGAAGTGGTGACCAAGTGGCATAGGAGTTGTGTGGCGATGGAATGGCACCGAAGTGGTATGAAAAAGGCGCACTTTCTTTTACTAATAATATTCATAAAATTAATAAGTGCAAGAGGATAACTCAATCAAATGAACATGTATGTGCATTTTTATTATTTCTAACTTATCTATTATTTCTGTGTAAGGGAAACAAATAGAACAGAGTTACCAGCGGATACAGTTCTACTATATTGCTGTTTAATAATAGTAAAACCACAAAATTATATGACAAATATAAATATATATGTAGTAGGTATAGAATATTAATAGAAATTTTATTTTTTGGGAAAATTGTAATGTGAATAAAGTGCCAGAGTAGCTTGCAAATTATTATTGTATAAAAATGAGTTAATAGAGCGATTATCATTCCCAGAAGAAAGTGTTAACAAAATCAATATTTTGGTTTTCAACTATTTTGGGTGCATTCATACTAATATTTGCTATGCCCCTACGCCTACTTGTACACTACGTGAAAGACAAAATCAAACAAAAAAAAATTGTGCTTAAAATTGTTAAGTAGCAAACAAAGTATAAGGTAACTTTTAACTATAGTTAAAAAAACACATTTTGGTAACCACTTTGATGTAGCAGGGAGTATAGGAATTTGATTAATCATGTGCACTGTGTTAATAATATGTGTTTTAATTGCAGCGTAATATTTTTAACGTGCAACAGTGCAGAACTATTTTAGGAACCATTTCGGGAATTAATTATGTATTCATTATTTTCGACATGTTTTTTTTTTTTTTTTTTTTCATTTTCAGTTTTTAACTTCACTTGGTTACAAGAATTTAAAAAAGGTACATATTTCAGTTTTAAAATTTAAGCCATCGGATTTTATAGAAACATTCGATTAGAATAGATGCAACATTCAATTGCATTCTCTTTGAAAGTTTTATGTATGCAACTACAAATGTCGTTTTTCATTTACAACTTAAATTTTTATTGAAGATCACAATAGCTAATTTTATTTGGAAAATATTGCCATTGTGATTTCGAAGAATTTAAGGTGAAGATGAAAAATCAATAACACATTTCTAAAAAGACCAGGGCCCAGATCACGTAAAATGAAAACGATCGAACGACGTCGTTTCGTTACTTGCAGTCTCTGTCTATTGTCACAGATATGATAGAGACAGCTTTAGTGAAAACGATGTCGTTCGATCGTTTTTATTTTACGCGATCTGGCTCCAGTAATTTGCTACAAATTACAGGTTGACATGTATTTAGTCCTATACCCCCTTTTACCAAACTCTTAGAACAAAAACAAAATAAAAATTCGAATTAAATTAGATAGGCAAGGTAAAAATGCGACGTAAATTCCTCTAAATGCCGGGTTGCATAAAAAGTTTGCTAATAGAGAGAACAAAAATATAATCAAGACTTGTTAGTGCAGTAAAATTTGAACACCTCTAATATAATAAGGAACAAATTGCCAAGTTAAGGAGAAGCTTATTTTAAGGACCAATAATTAGCCCTATCGAGGTAAGCGTGGGCGCAGTCGTTAGGGTGTCTTGCAAATGGCATAATTGGTCGATGAAAGGACAAATTCCCAGTTGTTCGTGCGAGCAAAGATGAACTACACTTTGAGTCACTTAAAAATAAAAAGTCGGCGGGGGTTGAATCGTATTAAGACACTTGCCTCTAGAATCGACTGAGAGCTTCGCCACACTATTTAACAATGCGCTGAATAATGCATATCATCCAGCGCAGTGGAAAATGGCGTTGGTACATCCTATCCTTAAAAGGGATAAAGATAGGACTAACCCGGCTAATCTTCGGTCAATTAGTTTGCTCCCGAATGTTAGCAAGGTCGTTAATAGAGCTCTTTTGAAGTGGGCTGAAGAAAATAAGATTATTTCGGACAATCAGTTTGGCTTTAGAGCGGGGCATGAAAAGATTTATGCCGCGTCGAAAATGGTCTCCGACATTCAGTGGCACAAATGCAAGAACCAATGCACGGGTGCTTGCCTGGTCGACTTTGAGAAGGCCTTCGACACCGTATGGTTGGAGGGGCTCTTCTATAACCTGACTAGGTTGGGTATGCAAAAACCATTGCTATGTATGATTTATGACATGCTTATGGGAAAGAAGTTCGTTGTCAAAGCTTACAACGACTTACAACAGAGAGCGGTGAATTCTCCGATCCTGTTTAATATTTACACGAGTGATTTGGTGGGTTCTCTCAGACATGGTATAGCGTACGCAGACGATTTAGTGGCGTACAGATCAGGTCCAAAAGTCGAGGTCATCAACATCCTGTTGCAGCGTGACTTCGATCAAATTAAGAGTTATTGCGATTATTCAAAATTGAAAGTCAATTTCAATTGAAAATCAATTTCCAAAAATCGGAAACAATCCTGTTCAGAACTCCATTGGCTAGGGTCTCTAGAGATACCAGAAAAAACTGGCGAAAATCAGCCATTATTGAACAAAATGGACAAACATTGGCGGTGGGAAGCGTGGTCAGATATCTTGGCATCTGGCTCGACCAGTATCTATATTTTGACAAACATATGCTTGTATTGCTGGGGCCAAGAGGGCTTATGATCTGACAAGGAGACTGTTTCGCAGCAGTCAACTTGTTTCCAGAGTAAAGGTCATATGCTACGTGGCCCTTATAAGGCCGATCATCTCTTAAGGTTGTCCCATTTGGTTCAATATAGCGCCTTCCTGTATGGAAAAGATTCGTGTGTTTGAGAGACAGTGTCTCAGGACCTGCCTAGAACTCTTGTTTAGAACTCCCAAGTCTGAGTACATAAAATATTATCCCAAAAAGACCCTATACGATGGGGCTCGATTGAATAGGAATGACAATTTCCTAATTAAGGTGATTCGAAAGGCGCGTTGCAATGTGCCACGAGAGTACGCTCAGGTCTGGCTTTATCCCGCCTGAGGCATTTTTTCATGCAGACATGAGAGGGCTAGTCCAAAATAAAGATGGTATTGTACCACAGCTACCGCGGCGCGAGGGAGAAGCGGCTCATCCACGACGGGTATACCGCCAATGCTCAGGAGCTCCTCCGTTTTAATACCGCGATTGCGGATAGGGATAGTGTCGATACCGGAAAGCAGTTCACAGAGTTTTGGAGGCTTGATGAAGACGTGAAGGCAGACACGCTCTCCCGGGCCGGTGCGTTACCTAGGTAACATCCTCCTTAGTTTTAAGCTAGTTTGTAAATTAGTTAGGTGTATCTTAGAGGGGGCTTTGGGAGGGGCCGGACTCGTCAACATGAATGAATGCTACCGAATGAATGATACAAAACTATCCTTAACCCATTAAGTATCCATTGAAAATTTAGAATTTTTGTGAAAGTCTTGACTTTTTTGTGGCTTTTCCTCGGTCTCAAACAAAATATGTTTTGATGCAAAAAGTTTCTACAAACAATTCTAAGTGAAAGCAAAAACAATTTTCAAAAATATCTTCGCTAATATTTTTTATGATTTTTTGAATGGGATGATCTCAGAAAATTTTGTATGAAAAGGAGGAGTGGCTATCATAATAATTTTTAGCAATTTTCCAAAAAAATCATAAAAAATATTAGCGAAGAGATTTTTACAAATTTTTCTTTGCTGTTACTATTAGAATTGTTTGGAGAAACTTTTTGCTGTTATTTGGAACGAATGGAAGGGACCTACAATTTTATTGCGAGTCCGAACGTCTGAATTTGAGAAGCTTTTTCAGGACAGTTATACTCTCTGATATTTTTTAGACGTTCGCGAGAGGTGGCGCAGTAGAAAAAACCAAAATGTAATTTGTGTTTTTCCGGGGATCGAACCTGTGATCTTTCGCACTGTAGTTCAGCACACTATCCACTGAGCCACTGCGCCCACATAAAGAGCCAAGATCAAGAATAAAATGTCAGAAGAAAAAAAAAAGCAAGTAGGTGGTTGCTGTGGAATGAATGATGTTCCTAAGTTTTGCAAAAAGTGAAAAACTCAAACCAAGGGCTGCAAAAACGAAAAGGTATCACACTGGTTTTTGAAATATATATGAAATGGAAGGACAATTATGTTGGCATTTGATGGTTGCACGAGTAGGTATAGGTATCACCATGCTTTAGGAGTTTTCAAAATTGTCTGCTCTTCTATTAGTTTTGTTCGATTTAAATTTTAATAAATTTTGCCATCTATCTTGCGCAATTTCTAAATTTTAAATTCCTATTGCTCTTTTTGTAATAATTTTACTGCACAATTTAACAAAATATTAAAGAAAAAATTTATCGCACCACAGTTTCCCTTTCACTAGCATTAATGTTTTCAAACTTATTTTTTATAGCGGTTTCATTCTATGTATTACAATATAAAATAATTAATTTTTTTTTAAATATCATTTAATTTTTTTAGAAATACAATGCACTTTAGTTCATAACAAAAAACACTATAGTTTTAATTGTATATTATAAACAAAATAGAAAATCATAATGATATAGTTTTTATTTGAAAATAGAAAATAAGAATTATTTATTTTACCCTGTGGATGATATTTAATCTCTTTCCGTTTTTGAACTCTTGGGCCAGGAAGAGGAAAACCATGTTCTATAAGTAGGATATGAGGAAAAACAATTAAGATAAGCCGAAATAAAAGAAGAAGACAAATTATAAAAGAAAAAACAAATCATATAAATAAATAAATATAAAAAAAAAATAATATAATTCCCATTTTATGCATATATAATGATTTTGTTCCAGTTTTTTGTTGAATTTGTTTTATTAAATTGCAGTCATTGGGGAGAGAAAATAAAAGTTTTTAAAGTAATGTTGATGAAAATCATAATAATGTAAAAATATGCAAATCAGAGTATACATGATGGATATGTGATGGAATTCTCTTGGTAACTTATAAATATATTCTTGTTGATTGCTTATTAAAATAAATAACCGTTGTCAGAAAGACAAGTCTTCGCAAATGAAAAACAAGCGCATTTTGATAAACAAAGAAAATAATAAAATAGTGCTAAATTCTACGAAAGTTCAAAAGAAAAATAAAAACAAATTCTCAAGGCAGGGCAATGAAGAGAGCCTTGAGTCAAGCAAATCATGTCGTAAAACTCACAGTTTGACGTAGTTTCTTAGGATTTTACAAGGAACAACTTCTTTCCCCCACGGCCATCAAAATGGATCAGTATTGACCGTGGCACAAAGAAATCCCCGCCAGCCCACCAACCTAACCTAACCTATGATGTTACAAACAGCAGCAGCAGCTAAATGGTTAACAAGCTATATAAACAGATTTAAACGGATTTTTTGTTCCCCTCATTCAAGTATATCAGTCTAAGAATTGACATTGCTCATGTTTAGTAAAAGAGAGAACACTCGTTGGTCCATTATGGCCGGAAACAATCTCACCGAAGCAGCTAATGCAACCGCATGTTTGGCAGGACGTGGGGGCCAACGGCCAAACCCCAAAATATACCTGTGGATGTACACGGCAATCGTGCGGCCTATACTCACATATGGCAGCGTAGTCTGGTGGCAATGCCGCGGGAAAGGCGATCAATCTTAAGTCAATGACTAAAATACAAAGAGTAGAATGTATAGGGACAACCAGTGCGACCAGTGCGATAAAAACCGCACCTACAGCTGGACTGGAAGCAATTCTCAAACTGACTCCTCTAGACCTATACATATACATTGAGGAATCTGGTACCAAAAGTATCGTAAGGATTAGCCAAACAAACTAATACTTGGAACCCGTGCACAGATTCTAGGGAAATACATTGGGAACATTGTCACTTCTCACTATATGGCCCCTATTGTGAGTGTCGATAGTTAATCGTTGATTGACAACTGTCGATCGATCGAGAACTGTGATTGTCGATTGCGATTGATATTTGTCGATTTGACAGTCGCTTGTAGTCGATTACAAATGTCTGATCAATGCTTTCTCTTGGAAGTGAACAATTTTTGTGCGTACGAATAGCTAAAATCAATCGACGCAATCGACAATTGTCATGACGATCGCTGATCGACAATCTCAATAAGGGCCTATGTCTTCCCATCTAAACTTTGAGTAGCGATGAATGGAACACAAGTGAACCCACGAAAAGGAAATCACTATCTACAGGCGGAACGAAGATGGACTGTGGAACCGGTGCCGGTATATTCTCAGAGGAATTAAATATACACTGCTCGATCAGGCTTCCTGATAGTAGCAGAGTCTTCCAAGCAGAGGTTCTGGCAATCGCGGAAGCAGCCCGAATGGTGTCATTGTTGGCAATACCACGAAACGATATTATACCATTGTGCCGAGAGATGTGTCTGCAATGGATCACTAGCACTACACTACAGTCGATCAAGCCAACACTCTGTAATCTTAGAGAACGAGTGGAAAATAAGATTTGCATGAAAACCAACAGCAGGGGGAAAGTGCTAACTACCTGAAAGTATCACACAAGCTTTGGCAGTGACAGTGACCGGATCAAACTTCTACATTTGATGACCTGTCAATCGCTGTCTCAGTTGGTAGGGACTCTAACGGGTCATAACTTTCTAAGAAACCATACAATTAAACTAAATTTCAAAGATGACGATATGTATACGTAAAGTAGAGGCTGCGGAGACGAAGAGGTCCATGAAGACATTCCTCACTTCCTCTGTTACTGCCCGAGTCTCTGTCACTTGAGGAACAGACTCAGCGAGCTGTCACTGGCGCGTTTGGGAATTTTGTTACAGAAACATTTAAAATGTATTTATTTGTGGACGTAGCCAAACCCAAGTTGTCGACAGGAAGGGACACACAACATCGACGAATTGGATGGAACGTCAGAATAGGCATAGCTATAGCTTTTAGATGCTTAGGAATGACATCACAACAAAAAATCAAGCGGAATATTGCGCTTACCAATCGCTTTTTTTGGGCTAAGAAAGCAATTGAGTAAGTGGTAAGGTACTGTCAAGAAACACTTAGAAAACTTTTTTAAAAAAAGTTAAGCAGTCATTTTATGTATTCATTTCAAATGTTTACGACGCACGCAACGCGATGGTAACGAGCAAAGCTACGAATGAGAAGATGAATAATGCAGTTTCCGGTGGGCAACTGTCACTTTTTGTAAAAAGAATTTGGAGACGACTTGTATACGACTTTTTGTTTAAAACGCTAAACGCGGCTTTTTTATTTACTGACAGTTGCTGACAGTCTGACAGCAAATGTAGTTATAGTTAACGCGTTCGGGGATCTGAAGTTCCGACAAATGTAGTTAGTTAGACTTACCGAACTAAAAACTCGAACCAGTTTTCTTGTTTGAGAATATTAGAAAAAGGAGATCGATGGAAGGTGGCTAATGAAACGCGTAGTGCGTAGTGCGTAGTCAAAGGTTACATTTTTTTATACAGACTGATCTTCAAATTTAACTAAAATGAGCAAATGATGAAACCATCATTCGGATAGTGCGTCGCAATGACTTTACAAAGAGAGTTGCAGTGTCTTTCAGTCAGCCGTACTTAAAGCCGCAGAGCTACTAAAGATGGAATCGATATGCGATAAGAATATCGTTATTTACATCGATAGTCAGGCTGCTCTCAAAGCGCAAGAATCAAACTACATTAAATCGATAACAATCAGGGATTGTCGCACAATGCTTAAGGTAATATGTGTACAGAACCAAGTCAGCACAGAACATAAAAGAAAACGAATTCGTATCCGGTATCCCGTATCCTGTCTGGCCACTGTCTTCTTAGAAAGCATGCACAAAGACTAGGACTTTCAGACACAGATCTATGTAGATTCTGCAATGATATAGGTGTCGAGAAAGACATCAAAGACATAGGTACTGTGCGATTATCATGGCATAGCACGTACGTGATATAAAGTTCTGGGAAACTACTACTTTAACCACATAGAAGAGATAGGTCTTGTCGACCAAGCGAACATATTTAAATTCTGTAGAGAAATAAAATGCTTTAGGGAAAGTGCGTAGGTTTTTCCACCATTAAAAAAAATATTCTCCCAGGGATCGCGATGGGCCCACCAAGGTACCTAGTATCTTGCGATCGTCCTCCTCACAATCCTGAATCTAACCTAACCTAACCTTACAAAGAGGGTTTAGGTATCGAATGTAATGAATTTAGACCTCGATCGCAAGATGAAATTAGAACGCCGTACAAAATCATCCGCTGGCTGTTTAAATTCGTAAAAAGTAAGGTAAACACTAAAAACTAGTGTTCATACTTCACAAGAGCTTATGCCACTTATGCCCATAAACAAGCAACTACCAATATTAACTCCAAGAATTATCAATATAATTGTTAAACAAAAAAAAAAAAAAACAAAATACTATGGATATGTACAATCAAGTGGACGAATCACGATGTCCGTGAACGACCTATACGTTCACGGAATTAAGTCGATTTTTTATTCAAAACAAAAATCATTTCAGTCACGCATTGTCCGTTCACGGACAGTGGGATTCGTCCCCAGTCGTTTCATTATTAGTGATTAAAAAAAATAAAATCATAATCTACTACTTTCTACCAGCGAATTCAAGTAGCAAAGAAAAAAAAAACACTTTATAGCATGTAATGGAAAACTTCGTCTCGAATGAGCAGACTACTTTAAATGTGTTGCGAAACACTTAATCGTGTCGGTGAACTGTAACCGATTTTGATTTGTTCTCAATTTAATCTAAATACCACTCAGTGATTTTTTTTTTTCGAAAAGACTATGCGTGTTGTCAGAAGAAGAGCAAAAAGAATAATAACATTGTTTTCTATTTTTCGTAGATTTTTTTTCATATTAATTTTTATATACACATGTTTTTTGTTTTGCTTTTTTTTTATTAGTATTTACATAGTATAAAAATATTAAAAAAAATTTAAATTTAAGGTTAAATTTACACTCCGCATGTGAGGTGGCCCGCGAAGTACGAGATATGTCTAGCACAATTGATTCCGAGTAATAAAAGTCGACAGGTCCCCAGCTGTTTGGTCGACGTGACAAAGACTCCTCCGGTGCTGATAAGTTGCTGTATCGCTGACGGTTAGCGGTCTCATCTACGGAATAGGTAGCATTGCCCACGCTTAGGTGACGGCGATGAAGTGATTTTTGTCGGAGAGTTACGGGAACATCGTCTGTGACCTACAAAATGTTGACGGGAATTTGAAACACTTGCCAATTAAGAGAGTAGGTAAGGCAAGGAAAATGATTCAATAGTGTAAAGAATATTCTTTCTTATTGTATGTGTAGTGGACTAAAGTTATAGGGTGCTTTTCTATTTGGCAGCTGACAGATGATTTGTGCTCACTAGGTCAGAATGTGTTTCCATTTCGCCATAAATGGACTTAGGCTAAAAGAAAGCTTGCATATTATGCAAATTTATTTTGAAAATCGTAGTCCATTCCCATCCCCGACATACATATGCGAGCATCTCGGGGCGCTGATGAAGCGTTATAGGTTTGCCTTTCCCGGAAAAAGTATTTAAAAAAAATGATGGCATAGTCGACTTGTTAAAAAGTTTCAGCATTTAGGTACAGGTGCTTAATGATCTCTGTTCACGAGTATTCTATACCTTGACAGCTTGAGCTTCTGCTGTAGTTTGCTAAGCTGATGCCTCGTCTTATTGCCTATGGCACAGTTGTCATTGGTGATGTAAGAATACAATATTTAATTTTTTAGTCGAATCTTTGGTATAGACTCAAGATAAAGATCAGTCGTGCCTGTCAAATTTCATTCTTTTTTTAGGGCCGATGTTTATACAAGGTGGCGCAAAATTAATGTTATGTTTTTTGCAAATGGCGTCGTACGTCAATCATATTTGACATTTGTGAACTACACAGCTGCAGTATACAGACAAGCAATGGAGCGCTATACTCCGCAAGAGCGTGGAATAATTGTGTCAATTTTTTTCACCAATAATCAGTCTGTAGTGTTAGCACAATCATAATGAGCGACGAGGCGCATTTTCACTTAAGCGGTTACGTCAATAAGCAAACTCTTCGTTTCTGGGGCACTGAAAATCCGCGTGTGATACACGAGAAGCCATTACATCCACTCAAAGCAACTGTGTGGTGCGGAGTTCACGCGGAAGGAGTGATTGGGCCGTAAGCCATCGGCAATACGGGGTCTGTTACTACCGGAATTGGATGAACGGGGCTTGGTGAACATGTGGTTTCAATAAGACGGTGCAACCGTATACACAGCATGAACCATAATGGATATTGTGAAGGAAGCGTTTTCTGGTATGTAGGGTAATCTCCCGTTTTGGCGGTTTGGCATGGCAGGCAAGATCGCTCGATTTAACCATCCCAGACTTCTTTCTTTGGGGCTACTTGAAGTCGCGGGATTATGCCAACAAGCCTCAGACAATCGCAGCACTTAAGGAGAATATTCGAGAGGAATGCGAACCGGAAATCTTGCGGAAAGTCATGGCAAATGCGATAAAACGGATACAATTGTGTATGAACACTGACGGCAGCCACTTGACGGATATCATCTTTTCCACTTAACAGAAAAAATTGTTCAGTTCCAAAAAAAGATTTCCATTTTTACGGACAAATATCATGTTTACAATGAGATCGTTTCTCTGGTTGCAACAACGAAAACGGTTATATGGGATAATTCATTCATTATCACTTTAATTGATTTATTTCAACAATTAACTTCTGACAATCAATACTTTTGGGCAAGACATTTCGAACACCTCACAATTTATTCAATTCATAAATATGTTTATGATTTGAAAATAATTTGATTAAAAAGACATTTTATTGTTTTCTCTTGTCAGAAACTTGCACTGCCTACATTTCAATTCACCGTCAATTGTCCAAGTGATGAGGGACAAGCGGTTCCGTGATATAAGGCCAAATTTTGACATTGGATGAGCTTGTGAGAACATATCATACTGTCATACTGATATCATTTCCTCTACAGTAGATACCTCAACAACAGGGTGGATATATCCTACGCAAGGCAACATTTTCCGGAGGAATTTCAAACCTGGTTCCTCATCTAATATAAATCTTTACTGGGCAATGGGCATATAACTTCCATTTTGCAAACGGAGATTTACGCGCTGAGGTTCACTGTCAGACAAAACCTCGGAGGATCTCTCAAATTAACCTAATTTTCAACAGATAAGTCGAAATTTATAATAATCAATCGTTTAAATTCTGGTTCACCCTAAAACAGTTTAACAGACCAGCATAACTAACATAACTAACAACATCACAAGCTTCAAATGGGATTTTCATTTAAAGTAACCGGCTGCGAGCTAACATGATCCTTATAGTGAATTGATACAGTAGTCCTAGCGTCAATTGACAGAAAAAAAAGGATAGGACAGCCACAGCACTTCGTCTTTCTTTCAAAATCCTATTACAATCAACGCCTAATTACTATAACCTCACTAAAACTATTGAATCACTTTCCTTTATAAATTTCGATAACAGAGGAATTTAAAATGAAAAAAAAAATCTCATACATCATCAGTCGCCGTTGGTGGTGGTGCTGATGGTGGTGATGGATGTGATGGTACATCAATTTGTTTATCTTGGCAAGTTTCTGATACCGGTTCATTCCAAGATACCGCATTAACACTAGACTGTCGACGATGATCACGCAGTCGACTTTGCTGGGTACTAGATATCACCGAACTGCCCCCACTCGTATTCACCATCAAGCTTGTTTGTGCAGTTGTATGTGGCAACAACAAGCCGCCTACGGGCAACAAATTATCCTTGAAAAATCCTTTCGAATTGAGCATTTCATTATTTGCAGCTGGTGATGGTGTAAAAACTCCATACGATTCATCAGAACTCGCTGGTTTATGCATAAGGTCTGATCCAGCTGTTGAATCAAATGACAAACGATTGGTATCAAGGTATCCATCGAAGGAGATCGTCATTACTCCAGAACTGGGCGAATGTATCTGTTCATAATGCAATTACAGTCAATTTCGAATTTAGTTCAATATTAATGCAACAACTACTTGAAGGGAGTTACGTCCATGTACATATGGCATTAGGCCGCCGTCCTTCGATGCGATATCCGAAGCGAACTCCTCTTGACCGTTCTTATTCTTCTCGCTATGCGCATCATCATCAATGGGTGTATGGTATCCAGAGCCGGCACAAGACAAAAAGCTACCAGTGCGCAGTAAGGGTGGAGCTTCTTCTACTTACAATAAATTATTTACTTACTCTTAGTATTGAAATCAATGAACAAATTAGGAACACTTTTGTATCACTCGAACCATCAAACCGTTTTAATGGTTTTCAAAAAATATAAAAAAATTTAAAACAATACCCGAATTGCATCAAAAAATACATAAAAGTGTAAAAACAATTCACAAAAACACTATTTCAGTTAACAAAACAAGTGGACTCTGTAAAATATTTTATTAGTGAATAAAGGGAAATGTACGTGGGATAATGGATAGTTGTAGGGTCACTCTTGAATGGACAGACAGGAACAAAATCGATAACTTATAAAACTAACGAGTGAAAAAGTTCAAAAATCGGACAAACAATTAACTTACCATCAAAGTGAGTTGGCTTATCGAGAGGTCGCAACATTTTCTGTTGTGTGGCGCGGATTTTCTCCATTTTCCGTTTGATTTTACGCAAAACCTCTTGTTCGTGTTGCTTGCGATGTTCGATTTGTTTCTGACGGAGATCTTCAATGATTTCAGCACCCCTACAAAATAAATTAAATAAATTTTTTAGTTTTTAATAATCAATTCAGTCAATTAGATTTTATTTACCTGTATGCCAAGATGGCATTTGCTTTTGTGTCGTTGATGATGTGACAAAAGTAATGACTTTTAAAGATCCGCAGCTGTAAAATAAGAAAAGCAAAGCAAACCGCATCCCAAACGAGGACTGATTGACTTCTCAATTCGGGACATTCGCTATTCGCGTCATCTGTTTTCGATGACGATGATGCGGCATCTCCTCCATCTGCACAGACAATGCCAAGCATGTGGATTAACCAGCATGCGTTCGATTGGAATATGCTCAGAAAGAGGCAGCCTCCGATTTGTAGGAACGTTTTTATTGTTATATTCACGACATTGAAGATCAAAAGGAAATTCCACCTAAAAATAGACGATTAGAAATAGTTTTACAATTTTTAACCACCAGCCAAATTATACGACTGGTACATGTGTCCCTAGGTTAGTACATTTATATTAACATAAAAATTAATTATCATTCAGATAAGAAATGTCTGAGCTGCATCTTTGTTGACAATTGCAGGTATACCCTACCCACTAGTACAACGTTTGCATTGTAGCTCACACAATGGTGGATTCTTCGCATTGGAGCGACTCGTCGCTGGTACAAACTTTAAGAGTCCAATATTGCAAATTTACCGAAAATCTTTACGAGATAGGTTGGTTGAAAGTGGCTGCCAACTGGGAAACGCCCACACACTTAGACCAGCAATAGGTCCATTGTGATACCACGAAAAATCGATCATTATAAGATCTCCCTGCTAGTTGAACCACCGCTGTGCCACTTGTCAACCTAAGATTTACACTCTCGATAGCATCCAGCTTTGTTACGAATGTTAAGCAAATAAATAAAAATAGATAAAGTATTATTATGTAATAGGTACCTAACAAAATTACCTACAGGAACAAATTCGATGTTTTGAGCGTACTGTATTATCATGTACTAAAAACAAGCGGTCATTTTGTGCTAAACATCAAAAAGGAAACGAATACATTAAAATAAAAGGCAAAAAGTGTGGGTGACTAGCTAGACAATTTGCATGCGAAAGTTCTTTTACATTGTGGCGATCACAGAGAATAGTTCCTCATCAGTGCGTAAAAAGTTAAACCCGAATTCTCAAATTTTGGTAGTGGTTTTTTTGTTTAACTAAAACTAAAACTAAAGTAAAGTTTTTTTAAGTTTAAAAATATTCTAAAGAAAAATCTGTGGCAAAAATAGAAAACCCTAAAGCTTATATTGGTAGGTAAGTTCGTTGTGATAAGCCCTTTTTATTTGACACGAATTTATAAGACAATCTCTATAGGCGATTGTGGGTGCGATAATTTTCGCGGGAAGTGGTCAGCAGAATTTTCTGCTAGCTCTCTATCAATTTGCCGAGCTTTCCTACAACCGACGACTGTTCCACTGTGCGAAGCAGGGGGATTGCATTGAATCAATTGGTGTCACTGAGTAAGTGCTGCGTCCACGTGTTACGCATACAGTGAAAATCCGCTCAGGAGAGTAACCAAGCTCAGCAGAATCTCAAGGCCAGCATCATCACCTATCATTGCCGTATCAGTCCCGCAAGTGTTAACTCAACCAACACTTTCAGTGGAAACATATTGTCGTCATCGCTATACCCCCACAATAGAAAAAAGACCAACCTCAACGTAAACGTTACCTCACCAGGAACATATTGCCAGAGCGAATTCACTTGCCATCAACATTTCACCTCTACCCATCAACCTGCGGCTGCTGCCTGAAACACCAAGCCAAAGCACTTGTTTCAAGCGGTTCGCAGTCGAGCCCCCTGTATCACCGGCAACATCCACTGCATGCGGTACTTGTTTGCTGTCACCAGTGCCAAAGCACTTGTCGTTGTCGAGGCAAGAACAGAGCAGAAGCCGCCTAATCGTCGGAGTGAATAGCACTTAGAGCATAGACTACGATCGATGCTCGATAAATGCAGTATGGTAAAATGCTCGTATGTATGTAATATAGGTACCAACAGGTTGAATTAAAGAATCCAAATTTTTGTAGTGTTAAATTTTGTTTTTATAGTTTAAATAGTGAGTATAATAATACCTAAATATGTATGTTAAATTTTGAATAGTAGATACTTAGAGATTAAAACTTAAAATATTAACTATAACTACATAATATTGAATTTGCATGATAATAGGTAATCAAAGATTTACTTAAACAATATACAATACATGAACTAAAATATCTCCAAATTACATTTAAACAGATTCCAACGAAGGATTGTGCGCACAACACTTCAACAATAAACACAAGATTGGAATACACATATACACAAACATTTACACCAACAGACAGACACAAAGAATAAACTATTTTAAAATTACAACAAAACATCCTTAAAGAGGATCAAAAAACGTAAGTCTTTTGTTACCCAATTACTTTAATTGATTGATAATTAAAATAAGAAGAGTACATAATAACATTTGTACAATACATGCAACATAGATACCTAAAACGATTATTAGATGAAATAGATTTAATCTCTAAATACAAAAACACTCACACATCGTAAAGTAATTTTTTTTCTTTTGCTGAAATCGAAGTACTCATACATACATTTTGTTTGATTTGTAAATTAATTTATTAAGTAAGTCCTGAATTCTTTAATCAATTTAATCGTTCTCTACGTGTTCTAATAACTATAATTGATAATTTGAATACAATGATCCTACAATTACGAGTTACCATACATACATATACCTATCAATGTATTTAAGAGCGTATACATACCTACCCGTTTTAAATTTTAATGTATATATTTATATATATATTTTTTTAAATGAAGTCTTTTAGTTATTTTTTTTTGAATAAATTTGTTATGTTAGATTAAAGTAACATGATGGTCTAATTTTGAATTTATTTGGGGCTGGAAACATGCTGATCTTCTTGACAATTTCTTAGGTTCTAATCATTTTACAATAGGGGCAGCTAAGTCAAATTGTGGGTATTTTAGTTGCCAATGGTGAGTCACATTGAGTGATTAGGGAGGGTAAAAATATACCCAATGCAGCATACCATCAGCCTTGCATGAGCATTACCTACATGAATGATTGATTGTATACCTAATTGTTTAGTACTTTACTTAGTATGTACTCATACTGTAAAGACAAATCTTGGCATGAGAATTTTGTTCTTTGAGTTGCTTTTTTTGGTGCTAGCAGCATTTAGAATCCCCCCATATCCGGCGAGTTAGACCGAGCCTTGCCGCCAGCATGCCAAGTGCGATGCCTTGTTAGCATCTCAGATAAATTTTATTTGGTATCCTTGTCATCAGCCAGATACGCAACAAGAAGAAATGGCGCCCAACAACGTGATGGCTCGTTGCTTTCAGCATTAAGCTATAACAAGAATTATTACTCTGATTTAAAGAAGATATCAAAGCAGGATAGTCCCGGTATTTTGTATTTAAGTTGAAATCCGCGTTGCGCTTGTTTTGTTATCGGATTAGAATCAAAATATAGTACAGTAGCATTTGTCCATGTGTTTGATTCAAGTTCGACATACTGTTGCATGCTACAAATAACATCTTTTCTTTCAATTATTAAATTGCAATCAAGTAAGTCCAAGCCTGATCTTTGATTGATCGGCCCTGTAGTTGCTACATTTGATTATTTTTCGGAAGTTAGTCCTTTCAAACTATGAAAAGTTGCACTTCCTTTTACAGTTAGATATAGAATCAGTCAATCATTTTTTTTAGAATCTGTGTGTTTAGTAACCTGCGTAAGATAGAAGTCAGCTTTGTTATACCAGCCCCAGTCAGCATATGAAGATAAAAAAACACAAAATTAAAATATTTTAGAAGACAGTTTTAGATACATTAATTAAAGTTCTACAGAGTATGGATAGATCCCTTAGAAGTAATCGAGGAAGACCCAAACAATTACAAACCATTAAAACTGCCACATTTGAAAGATCGAGTTCATTATCCCAGTTAAATCAATCATTAGAAAGAGAGACACCACTAGCATCTAGACCCCGAATTCATAGAACTCCTGATAGACCAACTTCATCATTTATCAATACGAGGTCGAAACAAGGTAATTCACAGCAGCCAAGCGGGCGGCTTAGCAGTTCTCAATCCCAATTAGATAATTTACGAAGGGAAAATATGGAGCAAAGAAATCCTGCTCCAATGCCAATAACTGGTCCAGCTCCTGTGCCTGTCATTATTCCTGAAACTAGTTCAGCTGATGTCTCTATTCCAATTCCTGTTCCTAGCCACAGTAGGCAAACTGAAAATGCATGCGAGCCTTCAGCTCCACCCCAACCTAGTACTTTAAGCGCAGAAGCAATTGCTGCTGCATTTCAGCGAATGCAAGAGGCCAATCAGAGAGTTTACCTAAATGAACTTAAATCCATAAGGGATACTCTTATAGAAAGACTAGACAATTTAAGTTTAAATAATAGAGCACCTAGGCAAGCCGAAGTTGTGATAAACCAAGCCCCTTTAACTGAGTTCGAACAATTCCTAAACGCTTCAGGCTCCAGTCATAATCGACAACCTGAAAATCCACCTACGTTTAGTATTCATTCAAATCCCAACTCAGCATCCTCTACCCAAATAGTTAAAATAGATAAATGGCAGATATCGTTTGATGGGAGCGGTAATGTTAGCGACTTTTTATTTAAAGTGGAAACACTGAAAGAAAAGTCCCAATGTTCATGGAATGATGTCTTAGCCAATTTTCATGTACTTTTGAAAGGAAAAGCGGAAACGTGGTTTTGGTTCTTTCTAAGGAAGAATCCAACTGCTTCCTATGGGTTACTCAAATATGCCTTAATAAAAGAATATGGTAAGACCGAAAATGACCATGATACAATAATTAAAATGTTAGGTCGGCATCAAGCCTATAAGGAATCCTTCGATGATTACTATACGGCTTTGATAACTTTAAACTCAAGGTTGAATGAACCGATGAACGACTATAAAATGATAGACTTGATAAAGAAAAACGCTAAGGAGAGTCTAGGTCCTTTACTCTTTCCATACCAAATCAATAGCTTGGAACATTTGCGTGATGTTGCCCGTAAAGCCGAAACGTTTCTACAACATCAAGCAGCGCAAAGATATCAACCCCCTAAGCGATCGATTTCTGAAATAGAAGATCCGAGTTCTATTGACAAAAATGGCAATGTAGACTGTGATGAGCAGGACATTTCAGCTTTGACACACGCTCGCAGACAATTTAATCCCAGATATCCATTGGATACATCCAGATTCAGATGCTGGAACTGTGATTTAACAGGCCATTCATTTTATGACTGCCCGTCAGAGAAAAGAAATCTGTTTTGCTTCCGCTGCGGCGAAAAGGATATAGCAACACCAAACTGTAAAAAGCATACGGAAAACAAGGATGTGAGCGAGATGGCTACCGGGGAATCTCGTTCGTATGTCCACCTCCCGAGTCAACAGAACCAATTCAATCATTAGAAAGGCATAGCCGATCTAATGATTTGAAAATCCCTAACACACCTGATACTAATAATTTTCCATTATCACACGTAATTATTGCTCGACGAGTTACTGATAAAATTAACACCTCTCAGCAGATAAATCCTCCGGAACTGTCGCTACATCAGAGAATAATCAACTATCACAGGGTTAGAGCAAAGATTTTTGGAACCAATACTAAACCAGATATTTCTAATAAAATTTTAAAATGCAGGAACCGATATAATAGCCGCCGGAAACACAGAAAAAACATAGAGAGTACATTTATAAATGACAATCAAGATCTTAGACCTTTTGTTAATATTAAACTTGGATCAGAAATGGTATATGCCCTGCTTGATTCAGGAGCTTCCGTAAGTGCGCTTGGCAAGGATTGTTTAGAATTTTTAAAACGTAATGCAATTCCTATAAAGCCAATCAAATCGCATCTAAGAACTGCTGATGGTACGAAGCAAGACATCCATGGGTTTTGTAAGATTCCGATTTCGTTTAATAATTGTACAAAATCAATAGACTTTTATGTGGTTCCTAGCCTTCAACAAAAGGCTTACTTAGGTATAAATTTTTGGAGGGAATTTAACGTTGCTCCCCAAATCGTTTCTGAGCTAAGTGTAGTTGACAACTCCCTTACAACTTCAGAAAATCTTCATAACTTATCCCCATTTCAATTGTACGAACTGGAGAAAGTAATATCTCTGTTCCCATCATTCGCAAAACTAGGATTAGGAAAAACCGATGTAGAAACACACTCAATAGATACAGGAGATGCTGTGCCTATTAAAGCTAAACATTTTCCCCTTTCACCCCCGCGACAAGCAGAGGCTTTCAGTGAGTTAGACAGAATGCTTTCACTTGGCGTTATCGAGGAAAGCAACAGTCCTTGGTGCTCACCAATAGTCCTCGTAAGAAAGCCAGGAAAAGTTCGACTGTGCTTGGACTCGCGCAAGTTAAACAGCGTGACAAAAAAGGATGCTTATCCGTTGCCACACATAGGTGGATTGTTAAGTAGGTTGAAGGATACACATTTCATAACCGGGATTGACTTAAAGGATGCATTTTGGCAAATCCCTCTTGAAATGGCATCTAAAGAAAAAACGGCATTTGCTGTGCCAGGAAGGCCACTGTACCATTTTACAGTTATGCCTTTCGGGCTATGCAACGCCGCACAAAGAATGAGCCGTCTCATGGATCGTGTGATTCCTTCACGCATCCGTGAGAACGTGTTTATATATTTAGATGATCTACTTGTGTGTTCGCCAACGTATGATGAGCATCTTGATTTGTTGAAAGAAGTAGCAAAATGCCTGTGTGATGCAAAACTAACAATAAATGTAGAAAAAAGTAAATTTTGTCAGAAAGAAATTAAGTACCTCGGCTACATCGTTGGTCAAGGCTGTTTAAAAACCGACCCTTCAAAAGTCGAGGCGATAACACAGTTCCCAGTACCAAAAACAGCGAGGCAAATACGGAGGTTTATAGGAATGACTGGCTGGTATCGTCAGTTCATTCCTAATTTTTCTGATCTTTCTGCTCCACTCACAGATTGTCTTAGAAAGTCGAAAAACTTTGCATTAACAGACGAAGCTGCTGTTGCTTTCGAAAAGCTTAAACAAGCTCTCACATCTGCACCTGTGCTTGCCCAGCCAGATTTTGCGAAAGAGTTTACTATTCAATGCGATGCTTCATCTACTGGAGTGGGCGGTGTCTTATACCAGGTTGACAATGATGGTCACGAGCGACCAATAGCATATGTCTCGCAAAAGTTGAATAGTGCTCAGAAAAACTACACGGTGTCTGAATTGGAGTGTTTAGCTGCTATAGTTTGCGTTAGAAAATTCCGACCATATGTAGAGGGACTACCATTTAAAATTGTAACTGACCACTCAAGCCTAAAATGGCTTATGTCACAAAGGGATTTAACAGGAAGACTCGCCAGGTGGAGTCTTAAGTTGCAATGTTATGATTTTAAAATGGAACATCGTAAAGGATCCCTCAATATTGTTCCGGATGCGCTATCCCGCGTTAATATGGACGAACTAATAGTAGCAAAAGAACCCTTTGAAATCGATTTAAAGTCAAGTCATTTTTCTTCAGTAGACTACGAAAAATTGATAGAAAAAGTAACTGAAAATAAAAGCAATCTGCCTGATATTTGTGTGTCAGAAAATTACGTATATAAACGCGTGAAATTTAGAAATGGTTCGGAAGATGAAGAGACAGACTTGTGGCGTCTATGGTTACCAGAAGCTTTAGCTGCTGAGGTTATCAAAGCAGTACATAATTCAGTAGGTTGTCACGGAGGATTCACAAAGACCCTTTTTCGAATCAGGCAAAAATATTTCTGGCCAGGAATGGCGAAACAAATCAAGGAGTATGTGAGCGCTTGCGAAGTGTGCAAGGGTGTAAAAGCCCCTAACACTACCCTTCGTCCTAAAATGGGTAATCGATTTATATCGGAAAGAGTAATGCAGCGTTTATATATAGACTTTCTCGGGCCATATCCTCGAACAAAACAAGGTAATTCAGTGATTTTTATCGTCGTAGACCATTTAAGTAAGTTCATATTCCTAAAACCTATGAAGAAAGCTAATTCGTTTGAGGTCGTAAGGTACTTAGAATCAGAGATTTTTCATATCTTTGGTACCCCCCAATTTATACATAGTGATAACGGTAAGCAATTCACGTCCAAGGAATTTGCAAGACTGTTAAGTGCCTATGATATTAAACATGTAAGAACTGGGAGGTATAGCCCACAAGCGAACGCTTCCGAAAGAGCGAACAGGGAAATTTTAGCTAAGCTAAGAGTATTAATAAAACACGAACACATTGAATGGGATCGACATATTTCACTGATTGCATCGATTCTCCGAAGCGATTATCATTCCGCAATCAGATGTTCCCCTTATTTTTCTATGTTTGGCCAAAACATGATTCAGAATGGCTCCGAGTATAAAGTTCTCGAAATGCTTAACTGTCTGGATGAGCCCGATATAAATATCTTACCAAAGCCCGATAGACTTAACCAAATGAGAGATAGGATTAAGAGAGATCTTGAAAAGGCACACGAGAAGGGTGAAAAAATTTATAATCTGCGAGCAAAAGACATACGATTTTCCGAAGGTCAGGAAGTCTTTAGGAGAAATTTTGAGCACAGCTCATTCGCTCACGCTAAAAATGCGAAATTTCTTCCTAAATTTTTGAAGTGCAGAGTTAGAAAGAAAGTTGGAAACTGTCTGTATCAGCTTGAAGATTTGAAAGGAAAAGTGATAGGAATATACCATGCGAAAGATATTCGCCAATGACAAGCTAAACCGTTCACATTTCGTTTTCCTTTTTGTTTCCTTCAGCAGGAGTCGTAAACAAAGAAGGTTTGTTACGAATGTTAAGCAAATAAATAAAAATAGATAAAGTATTATTATGTAATAGGTACCTAACAAAATTACCTACAGGAACAAATTCGATGTTTTGAGCGTACTGTATTATCATGTACTAAAAACAAGCGGTCATTTTGTGCTAAACATCAAAAAGGAAACGAATACATTAAAATAAAAGGCAAAAAGTGTGGGTGACTAGCTAGACAATTTGCATGCGAAAGTTCTTTTACATTGTGGCGATCACAGAGAATAGTTCCTCATCAGTGCGTAAAAAGTTAAACCCGAATTCTCAAATTTTGGTAGTGGTTTTTTTGTTTAACTAAAACTAAAACTAAAGTAAAGTTTTTTTAAGTTTAAAAATATTCTAAAGAAAAATCTGTGGCAAAAATAGAAAACCCTAAAGCTTATATTGGTAGGTAAGTTCGTTGTGATAAGCCCTTTTTATTTGACACGAATTTATAAGACAATCTCTATAGGCGATTGTGGGTGCGATAATTTTCGCGGGAAGTGGTCAGCAGAATTTTCTGCTAGCTCTCTATCAATTTGCCGAGCTTTCCTACAACCGACGACTGTTCCACTGTGCGAAGCAGGGGGATTGCATTGAATCAATTGGTGTCACTGAGTAAGTGCTGCGTCCACGTGTTACGCATACAGTGAAAATCCGCTCAGGAGAGTAACCAAGCTCAGCAGAATCTCAAGGCCAGCATCATCACCTATCATTGCCGTATCAGTCCCGCAAGTGTTAACTCAACCAACACTTTCAGTGGAAACATATTGTCGTCATCGCTATACCCCCACAATAGAAAAAAGACCAACCTCAACGTAAACGTTACCTCACCAGGAACATATTGCCAGAGCGAATTCACTTGCCATCAACATTTCACCTCTACCCATCAACCTGCGGCTGCTGCCTGAAACACCAAGCCAAAGCACTTGTTTCAAGCGGTTCGCAGTCGAGCCCCCTGTATCACCGGCAACATCCACTGCATGCGGTACTTGTTTGCTGTCACCAGTGCCAAAGCACTTGTCGTTGTCGAGGCAAGAACAGAGCAGAAGCCGCCTAATCGTCGGAGTGAATAGCACTTAGAGCATAGACTACGATCGATGCTCGATAAATGCAGTATGGTAAAATGCTCGTATGTATGTAATATAGGTACCAACAGGTTGAATTAAAGAATCCAAATTTTTGTAGTGTTAAATTTTGTTTTTATAGTTTAAATAGTGAGTATAATAATACCTAAATATGTATGTTAAATTTTGAATAGTAGATACTTAGAGATTAAAACTTAAAATATTAACTATAACTACATAATATTGAATTTGCATGATAATAGGTAATCAAAGATTTACTTAAACAATATACAATACATGAACTAAAATATCTCCAAATTACATTTAAACAGATTCCAACGAAGGATTGTGCGCACAACACTTCAACAATAAACACAAGATTGGAATACACATATACACAAACATTTACACCAACAGACAGACACAAAGAATAAACTATTTTAAAATTACAACAAAACATCCTTAAAGAGGATCAAAAAACGTAAGTCTTTTGTTACCCAATTACTTTAATTGATTGATAATTAAAATAAGAAGAGTACATAATAACATTTGTACAATACATGCAACATAGATACCTAAAACGATTATTAGATGAAATAGATTTAATCTCTAAATACAAAAACACTCACACATCGTAAAGTAATTTTTTTTCTTTTGCTGAAATCGAAGTACTCATACATACATTTTGTTTGATTTGTAAATTAATTTATTAAGTAAGTCCTGAATTCTTTAATCAATTTAATCGTTCTCTACGTGTTCTAATAACTATAATTGATAATTTGAATACAATGATCCTACAATTACGAGTTACCATACATACATATACCTATCAATGTATTTAAGAGCGTATACATACCTACCCGTTTTAAATTTTAATGTATATATTTATATATATATTTTTTTAAATGAAGTCTTTTAGTTATTTTTTTTTGAATAAATTTGTTATGTTAGATTAAAGTAACATGATGGTCTAATTTTGAATTTATTTGGGGCTGGAAACATGCTGATCTTCTTGACAATTTCTTAGGTTCTAATCATTTTACAATAGGGGCAGCTAAGTCAAATTGTGGGTATTTTAGTTGCCAATGGTGAGTCACATTGAGTGATTAGGGAGGGTAAAAATATACCCAATGCAGCATACCATCAGCCTTGCATGAGCATTACCTACATGAATGATTGATTGTATACCTAATTGTTTAGTACTTTACTTAGTATGTACTCATACTGTAAAGACAAATCTTGGCATGAGAATTTTGTTCTTTGAGTTGCTTTTTTTGGTGCTAGCAGCATTTAGAATCCCCCCATATCCGGCGAGTTAGACCGAGCCTTGCCGCCAGCATGCCAAGTGCGATGCCTTGTTAGCATCTCAGATAAATTTTATTTGGTATCCTTGTCATCAGCCAGATACGCAACAGCTTCAATTTTTGTTTGATTGATATGCCTTGCCTAGGGTGCTTTTATGTTTTATCCGGCAGGATGGGTTAAGTTGTTCCTATTCTGTCGAGTTCATTGGCCTTACAATTCCCTGGAATGGCTCTATGCCCCGGCACCCAAATTAAGTGAATGTTGAACTGTTCGGCAGTCTCCGTAAGAGATGATCGGCAGTCGAGGGCTACCATAGAAGTTATAGAGATCGAATCCAAGGATTTCAAGGCTGCTTGGCTTTCCGAAGATATGCAGACATTTTTAGCATATATCACGTTTTTCTTGAGCCAAGATAAGACTTCTTTTATCACCACAGTTTTCGCCTGGAACACGCTGCAATAGTTTGGTAAATGGAAGGAGAGCTTAAGATTAAGACTGTCAGAGAACACTCCCCCACCAACTCCGTCTTTGGTTTTTGAGCCGTCAGTGTAGAAGTGAACTGATTCATCATGTTGCGATCGACGCAAGGCACTCCTCCAGTATTCTAGATGTCCGAACTTTCCGAGCGGCCAACATAGACTCGGATCACTACCTTGTTGTAGCCAAGGTACGTATGCGGATATCCCAGACACCACAACAACGAGGAAATACTGTGAGGAGATTTAACGTTGAACGGCTACAAACGCAACAAACCGCCAGAACTTTTGCCGATTGCGTCTCCCTCAACCTCTCGAGAATTCCTGTACAGCCAGCATCAAGTGCTGAAGACCAGTGGCATCGATGCCAAGAATCCATCAGAAAAGCCGCAACTGATGTGCTAGGTTTCACCCGACCACCACCGCGAAACCCCTGGTTTGATGAAGAGTGCCGGCAAGCACATGCAGCAAAGCAACTGGCATACAAAGCGGCGCTGCAGAGAAGGACGAGAGCAGCTCGTGAGCTCTACGAGAAAAAAAGGAGGGAAGAACACCGGCTTCTCCGGAGGAAAAAGAAAGAGCATGAGAAGCGCGCGATCGAGGAAATAGAGAGGTGCTACTCCAGGAACAATGTTCGGAAGTTTTACCAAAAGGTAAAAAGAACGTGTCACGGGAACAAGACCCGAACAGGGACCTGTAGAGACGAACAAGGAAACCTTGTGGTAGAGTCACAGTCGGTGCTGAGGACATGGAAAAACCATTTCTGTAGACTGTTAAACGGCGAAGACGACACAAATTCCGCTGTCAGGCAGAATGAACCATTCAACCTGGGCGATGAAAGCCAAGACTTCCGTCCACCTGACCAAAATGAGGTACGGATAGCAATATCCAAGCTAAAGTCCAACAAAGCTGCAGGACCGGACGGTTTATCGGCCGAGCTTTTTAAGGCAGCGGGGGATGACTTGGTAGAGAGCATACACCAACTCGTTTCTAAAATTTGGTCAGAGGAAAGTATGCCTGAAGAATGGAGCCTCAGCATTGTTTGCCCGATCCATAAGAAAGGAGACCCTCTAAACTGCGCCAACTATAGAGGCATCAGTCTCCTTAACATCGCTTACAAAATCCTGTCTTCCGTACTGTGTGAACGCCTGAAACCATTTGTCAACGAACTGATTGGACCCTATCAGTGCGGTTTTAGGCCCGGTAAGTCCACAACCGACCAAATATTCACACTACGGCAGATCCTGGAGAAAACCCAAGAAGTCCAAATCGATACTCATCACCTATTTATCGATTTTAAAGCCGCATATGACAGCATTTATAGAGACGAGCTATACAGAGCCATGTCTAGTTTTGGCATCCCTGCCAAACTTGTCAGATTGTGCAGAATGACGATGGAGAACGCTCGCTGCTCCGTAAAGGTCGGAAACAGTCTCACCGAGACCTTTGATGTCAAAAAAGGATTTAGACAAGGTGATGCGCTGTCATGTGACTTTTTCAACATCATTCTTGAGAAAATTGTGCGAAACTCGCAAGCCAACACCAGGGGCACAATTTTCCAAAAGTCTGTGCAACTACTTGCATACGCTGACGACATCGACATCATTGGCAGAACACAGCGAGCTGTCACTGGTGCGTTTGCAAGTATCAGTACAGAGGCGGCAAAAATGGGTTTAGTGGTGAATGAGGGCAAAACAAAATATATGCTGTCAACGAGAAGGGACACACAACATCGACGAATCGGACAGAACGTCACGATAGACAGCTATAACTTTGAGGTAGTTCGGGACTTTGTCTACCTCGGCTCCGCTATTAATTCTGAAAATGACATCACATCAGAAATCAAGCGAAGAATTACACTTGCCAACCGCTGTTACTTTGGCCTAAGAAGGCAATTGATTAGTAAGGCCTTGTCGAGAAACACCAAGGAGACTCTATATAAGACCCTCATCATCCCAGTCCTGCTTTATGGCGCAGAATCATGGACGTTGTCAAAAGCGGATGAAGATCTCCTTGGTCGCTTCGAACGCAAAATTCTTCGAGTGATTTTCGGTCCCGTTTGCGTTGACGGGCTTTGGAGGAGGAGATTTAACAGCGAACTCTACGAGCTGTACAGCGACATCGACCTTGTCAGAAAAGTACGTATCAGTCGACTAAGATGGCTAGGACATGTAGAGCGAATGAACACCAACGCTCCGGCCCGAAGAGTCTTCGATTCCAACCCGGAGGGACAACGCAGTAGAGGAAGACCTCGCCTTAGGTGGCGCGCACAAGTGGAAGGGGACCTCAACCAACTTGGAGTGCGCAACTGGAGGCAGTTAGCCAAAGATCGTGCTAACTGGAGAGGCGTGTTGGTTGAGGCCCAGGTCCACCCCGGACTGTAGCGCCATCTAAGTAAGTAATTATATTTGAGGGGATGGTTATTGGTTTAGATGGACTATTGAAGTTCGAGTTGTTAACCACATGGGAAATGAGTGTCAAGCAGTAGATTGAGCGAATCTTCGCTGGAGGTCGTCCAATACCCTTGGTCTTTCTTGAGGGAGCTGGTAATTATTGGATTAGAGGAAAGAATTTCCCTTAGCCTTGAAGGCTCAGAAGCTTCGTCTATTGTATCACAGAAGAGCTCCAAGAATTGCGTTTGGCTTCTCTTAATTCTTTTTTGTATATATTTAATGATGTCTTGTCCAAGTCCCAGTTAAACGCGTTTCTTGTACTTTTGGCATTATCGAATAGTTTTCTACAATTAGTTCTAAGAGCACCTAGACCTGCATTCCACCAATGCGGCTTTTTCTTTCCTTCTGGTAGGACTAGAGGGTAGGAAGAAGTCATTGCTTTATTAAGAGCGAAAGTACGATTCTCAACCATGCTTCACGAGATAATGCAGAAAACAGTTTACAGAACGTTTCAAAAAGGCGAAAATTTCATAGCTAAACAAGCGATGACAACGACTTGGGGAAATATAGGATGCACACTGTACAACATTTGAGAAAAAGGAGTTGCGGCATACAAAAGATGGAGAAAACTGTTTTATATGGCCAGAGACCTGAAACGATGGCGAATAGATTAGTAGATGCCCTACAACCTACAACTTATTGCCACATACCTAAACAGTATAAAAGTAAAAGCAGAAAATACGAAAATATTACGTATACGCCATGTATGCCCACAGCATTTGTCGATCCTAAATCCGGTTGCCACAAGAAATGCTAGTTGTTTTCGCCGTCGCAATTCTGCTGCGCCGATAGCTATTATTTGTTTCATCTGACATAATTCTTCACCAGATTTTTTCGTTAGAACCTAGTCTAGTTCAAAGTTGGACGCCAATTTTGTATTATCATTAAAATTTTATGAAATACACGCTCAGACATAAGTCGAAACATTTTACCACAAAAGTTTTTGTCATAATTGTTGGTGCCAGTATGCCATAAAAGTGTTGGAGTTGGATGATAGAAGGCTCCCAAAGCAAGTGTTGAAGAGAATTTTATCTACAAGAGGAAACCTTGTCAAAAAGTGGGAGGAGTTGGGGTCTGGCTTGGGTTTAAATGTGCGCATCTCAGCCGATATAAATATTACTGATTTAAGGAATCTGTTTAACTTAATCGGCCCTAGCGAGGTATCCGTCGGAACGGAAAATTCTCCGATTTCATACAGAACAGCTTTTCGGAACTTCTTTCGGACAAATATGCAACGCACACTGGCGTTTTGCGTTTCAGTGCGATCAAGTGCGTTTTTACTGATATTTTTGACAGTTTCATACAAATTTTCTTCCGATGTGCTCCGACAGGAATTTGTTGCGGAATTTGTTTACGATTTGCAGTGAAGTGTTGGTAAATGAAAGCAATAAAGAAAAAAAACTTTTAGCAAAGTAATTGGTTGTATTTGTTGCTTCAATTTGTGTTTCCAGAGCAAAAAGAAGCATTAAATAGGAAAACCCCGATGTACCACGAAACGACATCATGTCAAATCAATGCGTCGTCGCATTTTAATTATTCTTTCCGAAGACGGATACCTCGAATGTAATTTGAGTCTCCGACGGAGTATGCGTTGCGGAGAAAATTCCGTTCCGACGGATACCTCGCTAGGGCCGAATATTAGAGAAAGCCAGCCACTGCACTTATGAAGAATATAAAACAGAGGCCGAATCCTCACAGCATAGAGCAATATACAGCCGACTAAATTATGATCTTATAAATAGTACGTACTTCCAAAACCGCTTTCCTCTAAACAAAATGATTATACTATTTAAAGTAAGAGGAGAAATAATCAAGCTAAACTACATGCCACATCGACATGACCTGCCAATTTTCGGCGACCTTTGCAACCTCAAGGAAAGGGAGGATTTATACCATTGTTTTGCTAGATGCGCCATCCTAAAGGAGTTGTGTGTGAGGCACTTTGGTGTATCTTCGATGGAAATGAATGAAGTTCTGGACGTTCTGAATGGCAGCCTTGGATGGGAAACGCTATACCAATACACAACAAACGCAATGAGCTACAGACAACGAATCATAGAAGGAGACTTTTTTAAATTATTTGCATTGAAATAAAAAATAAGTTTTAAAAAAATGTCAATCTGGTAGACGGCCTTCGGCCAAACCTAAAACTAAAGATAAACTACATAATTGTGAATTTTAAAGTTATGATTTAAATAAAGTTCTTTCTACTTCTACTACTACTTGTTGGTGGCAATAAATTAGATTAGATATATAATTTAGAAATGGAATCTTTTGTTGCTTGACATTTCGGCAGTGTCAACTCATCTGGAAAACAATTACAATAACTTACCGCGTTAGGATGATCCTAATTGGCCTAAGATAGAAGTCCGATCCTTGCCATAGGAATATAAATGATCCTATTAGATATCCAATTGCTAGTAGATCGGAAATATTTGTTCCAGCAAGGAACACCACCGCCAGTGTAATCCAATAGAATCCACATAGAATGGCATTCTTTATGATATCCAAATAGTTTCGTATCGTTGATAGAAAATCTCTCGTTGGATTTTCAAAGTCTACGTTGCCCAGGTTTTCAATATCCTTGATGACTGATTTATTAGTGCCACCGGGATAAGTATTGTCATTGTCATATCGATTTTCGACACTAAAAACTTTCCTTTGTCGATTGATAAAAAGCAGTAGAATAAAATCGAAAATCAGTTTATTAACATGGCTATAGTTTAGGTGGCCGGGCAGCATAGCCCATTTTTGCAAGGCATCCGAATGGGTTGAATCGTTCCAAGGGTATTCTGTAAGAAAGTAAATTAAAAAAAAGAGTGCCAGCGATGAGTTTGTCTCTTACGTAAGCACAGTCCAGGTGGCAATCCAACTAATAATAAGTATTCTAAAAATATAAGTGTGGCAGTGAAACACTGGAAGACGCTCCATACTTTCGCGCATGTTGATCTCTTCAACCATAACAAAGCACAGAGCCAGATAACGTAGAATATCGCAACAACATCCTGCCGATAGGTAATCAACGAAACCAACGTTATTAGGGTGCATTCCATTCCAAATTTATAGAAACCATAGTTGAATAGATATTTAATCATTCCTTCGAGATTCTTTTCGGCATCGGACCGATTCACTCCTGGAAAGAGGACTTTAGGTGGTTGTTGATCCAATTCTCCTTGTAGCGTTCTCATTTGGCTTTGGCGTAATGTCACAACAGCATGTAGTGTAAGCATTACCATAAATATGATATATTTCTTTATAAGATCCATCATACCACCATTTACGGTGGCTTTTTGTAGACCGAACCATAGGGCATTGTTCTCCACGGTATCGGTTGTATTGCACGTAACGTTGTATCTTTCGTGAGAGATATACTGTACTTGGTATATCATTTTTGTAAGTATGATAACTGATACTACTAATGAGATTATTCGACTGATGAAAGTTTGCACTTTACTTTTCGAAATGAGACCAATAATGCAGAGGGCACAGAACGCTATATGAAGCACGCACACCTAAAACAAAAATATATTTATTAAATTAAATTAAATAGATTTAGATAAAGAATGGAATGTACTGATCAATGAATTGCTAGTTTCTAAGGGGCATTGCTTAATTGATGGATGTTTGAGCAAAATTTTGGCACTCATCGCGTAAGGAGCGACCACAGGTTGACGACTTTTACGTAAGACAATATAACGTAATGGTTATTCTACGAAAATTCACTCCCATATCTCCAACTTTTTTGGAAAATGTTGTCCTTCTTCTTAAGACCGGCAGGTGTATTTTTGCAAAAATATTAAATATTATTACTCATACAATTTGCCTTTTAACGTTGGAAGAGGTTCTGCGAACTTGCGCTAAAACTGGGGACAAAAAGGCCCTGAAGGATGGAGTATTCTGTATTCCCAAACCAGTATAAGAAGCAAGGACTTGTCTTAATAGAAAAGACAGTTAAACTATTCCATCATAGGTATGCAAAAGAATGGCACCTACTTGACGATAAGTTGTCATGCTGTTAAAACTATTTAAGAAGAAAAATAAGACTCACCTCACTCACGCAGCATACAAACGCACTAATATACACAGCCTTAATTAAATGCAATTCCAAAAATCTCCAACAAACTCCTTTAAAGTTTTTGGCAATGTTTTTCGCTCTGCTCCTAAATTCCGATACAAAACGACGGAATAGATCTTTAATCGATGCTTGAATTCGATTCTTTTGTCCTGAAGCTCCCATTTTTGTGGAACTTTCAGCAACATTTGCTTCCAGCATATCTAGTCCTTCTTGAGATGAAGTACTTCTCTCCCTGTCCTGAGTCGCTTCTATTGACTGGTTTTGTAGGGCAGCAATAAATCTCTTATGGAAATAGTGCACCTGAATCACTGTTAAGATAACAATAATTGTCGGCGACACAAGGTGCAGGAACAAATCCTTCGTTTCGTATTTTTTCAAACCTATATCCTCTTGTCTGTAAAAAGAAAATTGAGTGAATGTGTTTGTAGTTTGTGCCGTATATTAAACTTACAATGTTTTGGATATGTTCAGGTAATCGTTCCAATACTGATCGAACTTATCGAATTGATAAGTGTAAATCAGTGTAAGTATAGACATGGCGTAGAAGATCAGGAATAACCAAAAGCCATACATGACTTTAACCCACGCCTTGGACGATGACTGGAATACTAGTAAGAAGAATAGGAACAATGCCATGTAGCATATACGGAAACCAGTCATTTTAACTCCAGTTATTGCACACAAAAATATCACTAAGATCAGCAGCCAGATCCATAGACGGACGAGGAGATTCTTTATTATGTCTCCGGCTTTTTTGAGAAATTTGGACGTTTTCTTGTTGTCCTGAGATGAATCGAGGTCTGAAAAGATTTAAGAAAAAACATTCAAATAGCGTAAACAATTAAAAATGGTTTGAAATTGAAATAGAGCTGATGAAATGAGTACACGGATTTTTAGGAGTCAGGTAGCTACGTCGTGGTACCATTTTGGTTTATGTTTTTATTTAGTGGCTCGTCTAAGTCTGTTTCGCTTTAATGTCGAATCGGCGCTGTTATTTATATAACCAATAAACATAACCATTTGACGAAAAAACTAGCAGTGGATCGGACACACTTTCGAAAATACGACACACATCAATTTGATTGGCAATCTTTTTATTGCCCTGAAGTTGTCGACCTGAACATGGATGATTGTTTCTACCAGTTTTGTGAGCGAAGCCACCGAGGCCCTTAAATTTTATAAAACCAAAATTAGGAAAGCCCAACGAAAATCTTGGGGACTCTTCTGTGGAGAGATTGAAGAGATCTCTGAGACGGCTCGTGGACTAGTTCAGAATCTCTAGACTACTAGGACTTCGGCTAGGTCGATATTAAGTAGCTCCTAACGTCTTGTTACTAAGAACAAAACTCTCTGCGCTATAAGCGGCTTTAAGCCATTCAAGTGTCTTGGACCTGATGGCATAATACCGGCCGGACTTCAACAGACTACAGAACTAATCCTTCCAACGGTAGCTGTAATATTCAAAAGTTGCCTGGATTTGTGTGACATTCCCAAGTCATGGACGAAAGTAAATGCGGTTTTCATACCCAAGGCTGATAAAAGCTCGCATGCTAGCCCCAAAGATCTTAGACCTATAACTTTGTTATCATTTCTACTGAAAACTCTGGAGAAATTGATAGACTCCCATATACGCTGCAGTGCTAATCTTCTGCCAAGTTCTCAACATGCGAATTGTAAATAAAAATCGGTTGAAACGGCGCTTCACTCACTTGTATCAACTATTCTTTACTATTGTAAAGAATACACATTGGTAGCTTTCCTGAATTTCGAGGGAGTGTTTAACAACGTTGAACAAAAGGCGTTGCTCACCAAAAGGTTCATCAATTCAAAGTTGGGCGAAGCAGCGGGTCAGAGGTTCGTCAGTAGGGGTACGACACAAGGCGGTACCTCTTCTTTGGAACCTATTTGCGAATGAACTTCTTCTAATATTGGAAGGGGAAGGGTGCAAAGTAATTGCCTATGCAGATGACGTTTCTATCGCTGTATCAGAAAAACATCTCAACACGCTTAGGGATCTTATGCAGAATGCCCTCTCTAGGCTCTGTAAATGGACCAAAAAATGCGGGCTTGGCGTCAATCCCCAGAAAACTGAACTGTTTCTCTTTAAAAGGAAGTAAAAAATTCCCATCTTTGTTCCCCCAAAACTAAATGGCACCCTGCTGGTGCTCTCTGACACGGCCAAGTATTTTATTTAGGCCTTATTCTAGACAGAGGGTTCAAAATGCCACCATGGTATTAAACTTCTCCACAAAAGCTTTTGGTAGCAAGTGGGTACTCCAGCCTCATGCTGGATCTCAAGCGCTCCAACAATCTTGTAACACTAAAAAGATGCAATATACATGCTCTCAGGCTGGGCCTCCCTTCCAACGATTTCAGTAGAAGCTGCATGGACAAGGAGGAGGAAGAGACTATTTTTCACCTCCTATGCACGTGCCCAGCCCTCTCAGCTCGTAGAAAATTATATCTCGGAGAATACTTCTTCGACAATCTCGACGAACTCGCTAATGCAATGCAATAAGTTGCCTCCAACAGTTCATTCTCAGCTCCTGCTGGTTCAACGGGTAGTTGTGAGATCATTAGATTCTGTGGTATCACAATGGGCCTCCTTTGACCTAAGTGAGGCTGCACTTGTTGCGGCCTGCCACCCTAACCTAACCTGAGCTATACAAGTCGAAATTTATATTCCATAGATCTCATTAAATTGTTCCTAGACAAAAGACGAACTTTCTAAACAGACTCGTCAATGATGTGTGGAACTCTTAGTTAGGTCGTTACCGAGCTTGGTGAAACAGCAAGTTTTTAATATTGTCATCCTACACTGTTACGACAATTTTGGCAGGGATACCAAAACTACTTATAGTGCTTGTCTCTATAAATGCAGACAGGTGGCATTTTAATCGCTGAAAAAATTATGTGTACCGATCTAGACTTCTAAAGGTTATTCTTAAAGGACTGTAGAATGAAAATTCGACTTGCGGTGGACTTTGCTGACATAAAATCGCAGGCTAGAAGATTTTTAATAACAAGGCCTCTTGAAAAGACGATTTCTCTATAAATTTAGCAGTTTAAGAGTCGTCTTTGAAAATGGGGAAAAATGTGGCTATAACTTCGCGCTGACTCCAATCACTTCTGTTCGGTATTCTGTGATTGAATTCCTGACTTCAGTTGTCTGGTCGCATCACACATCAGTGATGTTCTATCATGCCTCACGCCTTGTTCCTTTCGCTACTTCTCTCTATAGGCAGATATATCGATTGGCAGCACGGAAATCATCAATCATTTATCAGTATAATTCAAAAGACCTACTCAAAGTAACGCAAATAAAAAGTTTTTTTTTTTTTTTTAAATAGTATGCTGAGTAAAAAGCCATCTTACCACCAGTTGCAGCATGAACGGTCAGTTGTAGAGGAGCTACCATATCAGTTATCGTACTACGTATTCTCCGATCGTTTTTCTCTTTAAAAAATTGTCTCAGTGTTACCCAAAACATAAGCAGAAACGACGTCTTCACTATCAGTGGTAAACACGGCTGGATTTGATTATCAGATGGACGTTCCAATCCAATTTGTTGTAAATTAATGCCTGTGGTCTACAGAAAGCGAAAAAAAAAACACATTTTATTTAGCATTCAACGAGACAAATAATCCTACTCACATTGACACTTGAGGGTAGTTCATCGTTTGTCAAATTCATCCCATAAATATATTGTGCAATCAACAACAGTTCCGCATAGAGCACAATAAAGGGACTTGACCTCATCATTGCTTTTCGCTGATTCGGTATCATCCACAAGACATTTGCCCACAGTAGAAACACAAACGTCAACCAACTGTGATAGACTATACTCCAGGCCTTAAAATAAAATCAGTAAACACATTTTAATTGAAAGAGTATCGTCAACAATCACTTACCATCATCAGAATATTTGTGAAAATGTAACTATTCTGATAGATAAATCCACCCACGCTGACAATGCCATAGCAAATCTGGTCAAACAGTGATGGGTCCTTGTCTCCATCAGTCACGTCCAGCTGATCCAATGGAATGTCATTTGCCGCACTTTCAGGATGCCGATCCTCTGGCTCTCTTCTCTCAGTTCTATCGTTACCGAGTACGATTTTTTTGTGACGAACCAACTACATTTTTTGAAATTACAATTATAACTGTTAGCATTGATCTTAAATAATCAGGACAGTTTGCACTCCAAGCCGAAAAAAAAACATATAAAAGCAAATGAATTTGTTAAAAAAGAAATAAAGGACTAAAAACACACTTTCTAGTCTAAACTTTGTGTTAGGAATTTTGAACACCCGCTGCTGAGAATAATTTTAGTGCTAAAGATGGATTACACTATAGAGTATGGTGAATCTAAATGCTTATGAGAGAAACGAAACGAATATAGTTAAACCATTAACCAAGAAAATGTCCTAGAATATAGTGAAACATATACATATACTATCCCAACAAAAATTATTCACGTGATATTAGATGTAACACCCACATGTACGTATAGACGATAAAATAAAACAAAAGCATGAGATTATTATACTGTGGCTAAGATGTCGGACCGAGACAAAATTTACAAGTTAACATAAATTACGCTATCCGAAATTGTTTGTGTAGCTATATACTCTTTTACGTACAGGTGTAGTTTCAGTGGGTTCGGCTGATCGTTCGTTTTGTTGAATTGAAATCTAAAGTAAAAGCAAACAGCATAAAAAGTATAAATATTGAACAAGAAATACAACAAAAAAAAATCATCAGTAATAACAGCATAAAGTAACAATAATCTCCCATTCGAACAGTCTTCGTTGGACTTGGGTTCGATTTTAGATGATGATTTTATTATCCAATTTACTTTAAATCGAGCTGTAAATTATGAGGCCCGAAAAAGTATCAATAAAATAACAAATATCTCTAGTCTTTAAATATAATAAATTTGTTTGTCATTTTGTATGTGGCATTGACGACTTATGGTATCACGATAAAACTACTCACCCAAGAAAGATCTAACATTTTCGAAAATACAGCGGCAAAATTATTTTTATTTGGACCAATATAATTGCCATAATGACAAGAAGTTGAACGAGGGACTTCAATAACAATGTTTTTCCCAAAATCTAAGCTAGATCTGGGCCCGTACTCTGTATTTCCTTCCGAAAGTGACATTTTCTGAAACCGAATATTTAGTACTCTCTATTTCGAAAGCGGATTAAATTCTCCAAATAATCGGCCCTAGCGAGGTATCCGTCGGAACGGACAGTTCTCCGTAACGCATACTCCGTCGGAGACTCAAATTACAATAGAGGTATCCGTCTTCGGAAAGAATAATTAAAATGCGACAATGCATTGATTTGCCTTGATTTCGTTTCGTGGTATGACGGGGCTTTCCTATTTATTTAGTTGTTTTTTCGTTTGTTTTTGCCCTGGAAACACAAATTTAGGCAACAAATACAACCAATTACGTTGCTAAATTGTTTTTTTCTTTATTGATTTCATTTATCAACACTTTACTGCAAATCATAAACATATTCCGCAACCTATTCCTGTCGGAGCATATAGGAAAAAAATTCGTATGAAGCCTTCAAAAATATCTGTAAAAACGCACTTGATCGCGTTGGATATTTTTTGGACAGAAGTTCCGAAAAGCCGTTCGGAAGAATACCTCGATTCCGTTCCGACGGATACCTTGATAGGGCAGATTGTCAAAAATATTAATATACGGGAAATCGAAAGTATTAGAAAGTACGAATTCAAAAGCGGAACGAAAAGCAATTTCGAATAGGATTGATTGAATTTCGGAACGAAATAAAGAGTAGGGCCCCTGATTTCTAATGCCCAGTTGCACAGTCAGAGTTTAAACTGAAGTTTAACTAAACCTGACCGAGAGTTTAAACTTTTGGTTTAACTCGTTCAGTTTCACAGTACAAAATAATCTGCCAGTTAACTAAACGCAGTTGTGGAAGCGCAGAACAATTTCCCTTAAGGGGATATTTTTCTACCAGCGCACTTTTGACCAAGTAAATGGTTATTGCTTTTCTCTACTTTATCTATTTTACCATTTGTAAATAAAAGAAAATGTGTGCAATATTATTACATTGTGTATTTTGGTATTAACGAAGTGAATTGATTTATTTTCGACACATGTTTGAACTGTCATCTACTTTCACCAATTAATTATTGCAGTAATTATTATTTCTTTTTTTTTTTTCAATAATAATACATATCTAGTTGTTGAAATGTATGTGGCATTCAGACGGATGCGATCACAGGTACTGCTTCTTTGTAACTCGCTGGGTTTTTACCACATCCAATCACCCGTCGCCAGTAAAATATTGAAAGGATTTTATGAGCCTCTAATTAGGGTCATTGTCTGGTAATAGGTAGGCGCAAAGTTTTTTGCTGGTGTTTCTACGAAAATCTGCGCTATCTTGTTCTGGTTTTACTTTTTTTTAAACAAAAATGTAGGTAATCTAGATCTGTATACAAAAATGGTATGAACTCCGAAACCTTTGAACTGAACAGGCATTGTCCCGAGAAGTGTGTTCAAAATCGGACAAACAAATTGCATTGTAAAAAATGCTGGAACTAATCATAGCTCTACTTTTCACTCATATAAATTCAAGAAGTGCAGCACCCAAACAATTTTATCATTTCTCTGTTCTCTCTCTCTATCTCTCGTGTATAAAATAGCAGCTGTCAAAATAAACCTCAAAATGCGAAACGAAAGTTTAAACGGCAGAATGCAGGCGTTTAACTTAAACCGAGAATTGAACTCCACGAACACAGTGAAACCGAAAATTTGTTGAACGAAGGTTTAAACCAAAACGAGAGTTTAAACTCTGACTGTGCAACTGGGCATAAGTGGGACAAGAGGTTATCTGCATCAATCATCAAGATCCAATAACTTCTTCACTTTTGCCTAAATATGTCACAGATTGCATCCGAATTGATTTGGAAATATCGCCCAAAAAAATGCATAGCGCCCAAAAATAAACAACAAGATAGAAATAAAGCACAAAAATAATTTGCAGCTTAATACGTATGGATGGCGTTTTGCCCCCCTGCAACACCTGCGGGGTTACTGTCAGAATTGGAGTATGTGCAAAATTGATATATTGAAGGTTTTTTTACAGTATAAACTCCCACTTACTCTAAAATCTAACAGAAAGCCCAAGCAGGGGAGTTCCAGAGGGGCGTCATGGCCCCCATACTTATTCCACTGTTTATGCATTTCCACTTAATATTTTGGGCTTTACTGCTTGTCAAAAAAACGAACCCTGAAGAGGAAATAACACCCAATATGACGAAAAATATTACAACAACAAATTGTACGATTTTTTTAGGGCGTTATTTCCAAACTGATTTGGACATCATTTCCTTGAGCGTTATTGCCTAACGCGAAATTTGATACTCCTGATGCTGTAAAAATAACCGTTACTTCTTAAGGGAGATTATAATGATTCTAAAAATAATTTTCATACTTTCAACATTGATTTGATCTTATTAGAATTAAAATATGTACATGCATAATGGTCTCTATCTCAGTTTACTACTTTCCATGTGATTTGCGAAGTAAGTTGTGAATTGGTGACCTCAACGAAAGCGTTTCTCTATAGAATTAGTGCCGAAAGCTATTCTAACTATGTAATTGGTCAGTGTTTATAAAAATTGTGACGCAATTCGCTTTTCAGGCTTCAATTTAAACACAATTTCACCAATGAGTTGATACACATAAAGAAATCATAATGTTTTCTATTTGACCTCACGAGGGGCCTGTAACACAACGCGACAAGTAGTTGTAGGACAAGTGAATTTCGACAACTTGTCAAAAATTGTGTAACACAAGACGACAATTCCGTGAACACTTAGACAATTGTCGCGATGAAAGATGACAAGTGGAAAATTATATAATTTTCGTCTTTCTGTAACAGTCAGGAAACACTTGTAGAACTATGGTTCAATGAGGACAGGTGATTTGAATATTGTCAAAAGCTGACAAGTGCATTTTTAATGAAATATCCTAATGCCTAACATTTATTTTGTGTAATTAACGTATTAATTCTAATGTTACTTATTTAATTAGTACAATTGCACGTTTCTTATCAATTTGCCAAAATACGTTCCTTATTATACGTCCTATTCTTATTTTGAGGAACTACGTTTAGGCTTTCTTTTTTCTTTGCAACATTTAGTACAGGGTTTCCGCTTAAAATGTCAATAGTCAATACGCAGTCTAGAAGGATAGATTACACCAAAAATCCTTTATCTTTTCTACTCACTGAAAAAAATCGACCTATATCGCCCGATACGACTTTCGTGGGCCAGCACATGCAATATCTTCAGAACGATTTTAAAAGACAGTGAACACATATAATACATAGGAACGGTGATCTACATAGAGACTAAACATTGAAATAGTTGCAGAAGAAGTTAAAAAAGTTTCCCAAAGGCACAGAAGTCGACTTCTAATATTGGATTTGTATGGGAGGTATGTACCACAACTGCTTGACCGACATAGCCCATGAATAAAAAAGATAAGACACAAAATTTCATTGGCCTAGGTAGATTCGTTTGGACGCTATCGTGTTTTCAACAGACAAACAGACTGACAAAAATAAAGACGGACATGGCTAAATTGATTTAGAATGTGATCCTGATTCAGAATATAATACAGTGAGCGTCAAAAGTGAGTAAACACCAATGCGGTTTTCATTTGTCTTTGGAGTTTGGATACACTTTTTTTAATATTTCTAAAGTTTTTTTTGCTTTCGACATGAAATATGTTTAATTGTTGTTATTTTGTAACCAAACTTTATACAGATTGTTTGTTTTTTTAGACTTGTTTCCAGAATGTAAACAAAACTCAAAGTAGCATCGGTGTTTACACACTTTTGAAGCTCACTGTAAATACTTTATGGAGTCTCCGCTGACTCCTTCTTGGCGTTACAAATGTAATGACAAAGTGAATATACCTTCCTGTGGAGGGTATAATAAATTGCCGATTAGTCAAACGACTAGAGGTGCAAGTGCAATCCAATTCGGGTTAACAAAAGCCAGTCTCTCGGGAGTTTTTTTTTTATATCGGGTTTAAAATAAAATCCCTCACTATTCCAGAAGCATCCCTAGAGAAATGGCTGTGCAATGTCTTTTCATGATTTTTCCTTCCGGCAAACTTAAAAAAAAAAAAAACTGAGCAGATTTATAGGGGGGTCTTGGGTCAAGTCGATCGTTGCCACGACCACCTTTGGGAGCGTTTTTGACTAATTTTTTTATACAAACGAATATAGTTTGTCAATGTCAATACAAACCAAGGAATACTTAAGGGAGACAAGACTTTCCAAATAAAAAAAAATGTTCAGCAACGACTCACTTCAACAGACACTGGTGGGCCTTACCAATAATCATTTTTAATCTTCAGCTTAAATATTTTGACGGTCACAGTGGATAATTTTATACGGACATTTTCGCAATTGTGACTTCGTAAAAGTTAGCCTGGACACTAAAAATGATTATTAGTGCCGCGGACTGTGCTCGTTTTCTCTGTTGGAATGGAACGAAAGAGAGGTATGCGATGTGAATGTTGTGGAACAATAGGGATATCGTCGTAAAACCGTCTTAAACCTAATAAACTTCGTAAGTTTACGTTTACGACATGGTAAATAAACTGTCAAAATTTGTACGGAAAATCATTTACAAAAATATGGTAAACTTACGACGTAAATTTGGGTTGTAAATCAAGATAGTAATAGTAAACTTACAACAACGTCATTGTGACATTTCATAAAATAAAGACGTGTATGTAATCAGAAAAAACAAATGCTTTGCATGGGAAAAAAAAAAGAATATAAAATGTAACATTTTACGGAATTTTTTTATTATGCTGAGATGCTTACTTCAAAAAATATACGAAGTTTAACTTAAGTTGCGTAGATTAGGTTAGGTAAGGTGGCTGCCCTAAAGAGGACACACTTAGACAATAATTATTTGGTCCATTGTGATACCACAAAGTGTTGTTGCTTAATTTGCTTAAGTGTACAAGGATTTTTGTTTTAATTTATTGTATGTATACTCGCTTAAGCTGAATTACTTCTATATATAAAGCTGATAGCTGAAAAAAAAAACTTATCCATTTTCTGTTGAGCATTGATTTGGCAAATAGATGTTTAAACATCATACTGAACACAAGCGTCATCGTATTGAATCTGTCATCAAAGTTAACCAATTAAATAACAAATGTATAGCTTAAGCTTAAAATTAAGTAGATAGGTAGTGCAACTTAGGACCGTTTGCTGATACGACTCATAACCATTTCAAGTTCTACTTTAATTCTTATGGGGTACTTTTTGTATGGCATAAACTGTCACATATGAATTTGTGTGGAACTTAAATCTTTATGATTCGTATCCGCAAACGGCTCTTAATACTTAGAATAATCTATTAATGGTTTAAATAAGTCTCCTCAATTTGTAGCTGCGTTTTTTCGTCCCTTGTTACAAACAGCAAAGACTTAACCTGTATATTTATCGTGGTTATAGACAAAAGTGTAGCTAACACAAATTTTTTTATGTTATCGATAACTTGAAAATGTCATACATCACATTTGACATGTTGAAAAAAAAAAAACTAAAAATGACACAAAACAATTAAACACAATTAAAGTGTTTATTTGTTCATCGTTGTATTCCTCCATTGATATCTAATAATTTTTCCAATTAAACCTTTCGAACATCAAATTTTACTATCAGGTGGATGCGTTGCCAACTATTAGTTTCATTCTTTGACATTTGGTTTTTTTTAGCACTGCACTAGAGATCCTGATGGGGACAAATGAAACGCTGCTTGTATGGTAATTTGGTCTGTTCCTTTACTTTTGTAGTAAACATGAAAAAAGACTGTCAAAATGGCAGTGGTGGGGATGAAGTCTCTCTCAAAGTGAAAAACTTACAAAAACTTTAAAGAACGCTTTTGTAGTAACTATGAAAAATGACAGATGCATTTTGTTTTTTTGTTAAATTGCATGTGAGCATGAATCCAAGTATGTGGAAGCGTTTTTACTGACTGAACTACATGAATTCGAGAAGCTACATTATTTTCCCGCCTTCTGATACCATTTTCATACCAATTTGTTTCTCATATCGCAGGAAATCAAAAGACAAATGCAAATAGTCGTCAATTTTCAGACGACTGACAGTTGTTTTAATTCTTATGCTAGGTTTCCACTTGTCGATTTGAAATTGACAATTGACGTATTTTTATGCCAATTAAAAAATTGGCAAGTGGAAATAGCGAAAAATTGCTTGTCAATGAATTGACTAACAGCGTTTGCCAATAACTGACAAAGAAACCACTGGACAAGTGGAAATAGCTGAATTGTCAAACAAAATGTCACTTTGTCTATAATTGACAGAGAAAATTTAATTGGCATCGAGTTCATAAGTTGGTCAATCAACTAACAAACGATTTTTTGCCAATAATTGGCATAAGTGGAAATGAACTGACGTTCATGTCGTTCAATGACATAAACCCGAGGGCTGTCAAACTTTGTCAATCAACCGACATGTGGAAACCCACCTTAACTCAAAGAAATTTGTTGAGTAAAAACTAGTAAGATTCTCAGTGGAGGGGTAATTTCTTCCTCTCTCGAAGCCGCTCTCTTTTACGAATTTTTCAAGTGAGGGAACGACATTGAGTAAAAATGCGTAAAAATTCCTAAGAGTAAGAATTAGTGAAAATTCGTAAGATTTTAAAAGTAAAGGAACAGACCTATTTTGTATAGATACCTAAAACATACGAGTATGTCTTTGATTTTAAGTTTTTTTTTTATATAATATCTCAATCCCATATAAAAAAAATATATTAAATTATGCAAGTAATAAACAGAACAGAAAAAAATAAGAGCAATAGAAAAATTAAATGTTATTGAAAATATTAAGAAAGGAAAAAAAAATTGTTAAGCTTAAGAAAACTTCAACTGTATGTTGTGTCTTACATTTAATCGCTGAGTCTTTGACCAACTTTCCTTTTTACTGGTATTTGTTGTGCGTGTGTTTATTGACAATTGTCGATTGATCTTGGTACCGTTCTCGAGTTGTCCAAAAGCACTTAACGGTTTACTTACACTCTAGTTTAGTTTGTTTTATTAGAAAAAATTAGTTTGTCATGGATAGTAGTTAGTGTGTTGGAAAATTGACAGGTTTTTGTTTGTAAATTATTATTTTTTTTTTTAAATTTGAGTGTGTGTTTGGCGAAGGCAGGCGCAAAGCAGCAATAAAAAAGAATAGAAAGCATGAAACAAATTTTTGATTTATTAGTTAAACTAGATTTAAAAAAGACAAAAAAAAAGAGAGACCATTATTTCATAAGTTTGTTTTTGGTTAGGTTACAATTTAGAAGGGGAAAAAAAAGTCGAATTAGTTAAATTTGGAAAGATTATAAGGTATTTCGTATACGGAATATTTTTAAACCTTTTTTCTTTCTCGAGGAGGTGATAAGAAATATTTTTTTATACATATACCTATATTTAATATCACAATGGAATTACTTACCCTCACTTGGATAAGAGTTTTTGAGGTAAGAGCTAAGACGTAGTATGAGAATAGCATCGCGATCGGACTTAAAAACGAGTCCAATTTGAACCATGTTTCGTAAAATATAATTCGAATATCCTTGGCGCAACTAGACGTAATAAGAGGTTCTAATCCAACCAGTCTGTAGAGAAAATGTGAATGTTAAGTGAATTTTAATTATTAAAAACTGGGACCCTTTACTCTCTATTTCGTTCCGAAAGTCAATCCTATTCGAAATTGCCTTCCGTTCCGCTTTTGAACTTGTACTCTGTAATACTTTCGATTTTCCGTATATCAATGCCTTTGACAATTGGAGATTTCATTCCGCTTTTGAAATAGAGAGTACCAAATATTCGGTTTTGGAAAATTTTACTTTCGGAACGAAATACAGAGTAGGGCCCCTGTCTTACCTTGCAGCTAATGTACTATTGTCGATATTTTGTTGCATCCAAGGCGTTTGATAGGATACAATTGAGATTATGTGTAAAACTAAGACCACCATTACAAAACGTATTAGGATTGCAAAGCCCCTAAAGAAAAATAGAAATAAACAGTAGGCCGTAGGCCGAATCGTTTTATTTGTGAAGGAGCTATAAGCGTGTTAATTTTTGTTTCGCATGCAAAATCGACTTTATTCCGCGAACATATTATAGCTCCTTAACAAATAAGGCGGACTTACCTTTGCAGTGACTGGAATGTCGCCCAGTATGAACCCGACAGTAAGAAAAATAAAAAGTAAAACCCACCAGGAACTGACGGTCGTAGGACAGCAGCAAAAAATAATGTTGCTAAACAGAACATCGGTGCTGAAAAACAAAAAGTGTCAGAATGCTCCTTATGATAGATGCCATATGATAAGTTAGAAGTTAGATTAGAGAATGAGGATCCTTATACAGGACTTGCCACCATAATCGGCCCATCGCGACCCGACATATGAAACCCCGGAGTTCTAAATCGAACCATATCTGGAAAACTGGTAGACCCATTACAATTTAGGTTCTACTTAAATACTTATGGGCACCATTTTGTAAGCCATAAACTGTCACATAACGGTTTATGTGGAACTTAAATCTCTATGCGTTGTATCAGCGAACTGCCCTTATTGTGTTGCTGGTGTAATTCTTCAACTCGTGTACTCGGGTCGAGATGTACACTTTTTTTTAGCAAAAGAAAAGTCTCGCTAAATACTGTTCTTTCGGCTGGTATAGCTACCGCCATAAATCTTCTTGGTGGTGATTAAGACGTTGTAAACGTTGATCAATACCGTATCTTTAAATGTATATTTGTGGAAGTGTGCATATCTTCTATAGGTTGACCATAGAGGCGAAATATAAGTCGCTGCTAGTTTTCAACTCATGGATATTTCTTCCGGGAAATAATATTCCTAAGAAACAGCTATTTAAACTTTTTAAGAGTTAAACTCTCGTAGCTACAGTGAGCACAAAAATTAATCACTCCCCCAAAACCAAAATGCATGCTGTCAGCTTGCTGACCCGATTTGTCTGGTTTAATTGACCAAGATTGATCATGAAACCAGAGAAACATTTCTGGACTAAACACTCATTTAACTGACTCAAAGTATAAATAAAGTTATCGGTCAGATATTGGAACTATGTACTTTGTCGTGGAAATTATTTAAGTTTATTTTTAAATTAAATAGATGACAACGAAATTTAGATCTCAGTCATTTGCGTTCTTAGAAGATCTTGCACAGAAAAAACATAGTCGACTTAATGACGGCTCGACTACCGAATGTGACCACTCACTCTCTCCTTAACTGACAACTCAATATGCTTAACCTTACCAATTTGCATCAGAGGTTCAAAGTTGATTTTTATGTCACGTCGAATGACTCTTTTCGCTCGGGCTGCAACCGAACTATCAACATTAGCAGCAACATCTTCTACATTTACACCTTCTCCATTTTCTAGCTGTCCGGCGACACTTTCAAATGAGATTCTTTTTGTGACCAAGTAACTGGCAATTGATGTTATAAACACTACAACCTCAGGTAACAGCCATTGGATAATGTCAAATGCTCTGAAAATTAATAATAAATAAGTACCTTTAAATAAAAAATTGTAAATACTTACTTTAATTTAAAAAAATCAATAAAACCAATATGCCGCAGCAGTTGTTCTGTAAAAGTACACTGGCCAAAGGCACTTTCAATGCCTAGTGTAATGATTGCCACTTGCAGTGCAACGTGGCATAGTAACAGGATTGTACTCAGTGCTATTAATATGATTAAATATGCTGTAACAGATCCTAAACAAAGAGAAAGAAACAAATTCCTTATTAGTAAAGAACTTTAAAAAGTGTAATGAGATGCTAAAGTTACCTTTAAAATTTTGTGCTGTTGCGACGGGAATAAATGGTGATATAAAAAACATCAACAGGTACACGAATGATATTCCGACAGGTCGAAATAGTGCAGCTAGAAAAAGAAAGAAATATTTAGTTACATACTTTCAAAATGTTAAAAAGTCAATAAAATTTCCTTATTGTGTGGCTTTCGATTATAATTATTTTAAGTACATCTGGTAACCGTTTGCTACAACTAACACGGTCAGTCATACAATTGGAACTTAAACTCCTGTATTAACATTATCATGTATTTATATGTACATATTTTATTTTGGCTGTCAGTGTTGTATGAAATATCTGAATATATATGCAGAGACTCCTTGATTTCCTTGAGCTGAATCGATTCCCCACGCTTCTCTTTCTTAAGTGTTTCAGGGCCATCATATTTAGTGAACCGTTTCGTGTCGGTGCTCCCTGTTTTATGCTAGTCTCATCTAACTGCTCATGATACTGGCAATTCACTCGAAAATTGTGGGCCAATTTTCTTTTGTTTTGAATCAGGGGTGGTTTAGCAAAAAAAAAATTCAGAAAATCGGAAAAAAAATCTAAATTTCCATTTTGTATATAAATTTTGAGAAAATATTTGACCCAAAAATTTTTCTATTTTATTGGTCCAGAGGAGTTTCTGTAAATTTTGGTCAAAATTAAAAACAAAGATTCGTGGCATTTCCCATAGAAGAAAAAAAAAATAAAAATCCTATATTTTGAAAACCACCGAAACGATTGAGCTAAAATGATCAAGCATTCGAAAAAGTAATCTCCTAGAGTTTGTTTTCTAATCGAGGATAGTATATTGAAGGGTGTTTCCTCCTCCTCCTCATCCATTCAACTGCGAGAAGTCATTTGCGGTGACTCCAAGCCTTGCGGCATGTCTTCCTAGCACTCCGACAAGAGTTCCGATGTGTTCCACTGACGTTTAACAGGATCTTTGTACTGCGCCGACTTATCCGTGGCCAGGTCTGTTTTGAAAGGTAACAGGTATCAATATCCCGCCATCTCTTGTTGGCCTGTTATGCAGTGACAGTATGGAGATTTGCATCTTACTGTTTCAATTGGGACATAGGGCTCTCCTCTACCATTTTCGTGCCGTTCTTTGCTATTTCGTCTGCTTTACAGTTGCCTGGTATGTCCCTATAACCAGGGACCCAGCACAGCATTAAAGTGCACCTACCCGAGAGCTCATTTAAAGATTTACGACAGTGCATGACCAATTTGGATCTTAATATTGGTGATTTGAGTGCTTGACTGTCATTGTAGATGACGATGTCTGAATTCGATATCGATCTCACCTTCAGCGGATTCGCGAATAGCCATTACTTCTGTATGAAAGACGCTATAGTTATTTGGTAGTTTAAAAGACTGATTAAAGGAGAATGGAACTGAGAAGATCCCAGCTCCTACTCCGTCATAGTTTGGACCCATCTGTGTATATTTCTAGCGTGTTTTCGTCTATTACCGTATTCTCTTCCCATTTCTGTCGGTCGGAGATACTGGTATTGTACGTAATATTGAAGTCCAGAACCAGAACCGTAGGTACGTAGTCCGTAACTTCGGTTGTAACATTATTAACAATTTGAATGTTAGTATGCCTGTATTATTACACCTCTGTTGCAAAGATTCTCTCAGGCGCAGTGCCGACTTTGCCATCATCTCCCTACCGTATATATCCAAGGGCAGAATGTGAAGCATGGTTTCCAGTGTCGCGGTTGGAGTTGTCCGCAGGGCACTAGTCACACAAACACATGCAACTCCATACATGAGTATCGGTTTGACTAGATGCTGCTGATGTATACATTTATACAGCCAGTCCATTATTTTCGGACTGTAGCCCCATCTGAGGTCCAGGATCCTGTTGCAGGAGTAAAGTGCAGTAGTGGCCTTCTTATTGCAGGTTTAGACTTACAAAAAATCTATTTCAGATGGTAAAAAGTTCACCGGGTCATCTAATTTTTATACAAAATCCAGCTTACAAATAAATGTACAAAACGGAAGTGAGTCTTCAATTTTGACTTAATTGAAAAGTTTTGCAAAGAGGACCGAGCATGATGGAATAAGTATAAGGTGGTCTCGTCGGCAAAAAGTAGTCCCTTAACTATACTAGTAATAAGTGCGTGTGAAAGGGTTCAGCGTAGTAAGTGTAAGTGAAACGACAATAGAGTTTGCAGAGAGAGTGTTCATGAGTATGTTGATTAACCTTTAAGTGGAGTGGAATTGGTTTGAAAAACCAAAAAAAACATTTTTTTTTCCACAAGGGTTGACGTTTTGCAAACAAATTCGTCCGCACACAACTTTTCGCTTCAACAAGCAAACGCTCACTGAACGTTAAGGGACCAAAAAACGAACGATTCGGCAGTCGACGAGACCACCTTATACTTATTCCATCATGGGACCGAACCTAGCTGACGTTTAGTATCTGGAACCTTTAAATATGAAAGTACTAGCTGAACCCCCGCCAGCTTCGCCAGGCCTTTTGTTGCTTTTTTAATTTTTAATTTTTTTTTATTTTTTATTTTATTTTTTTTTTTATTTTATTTTATTTGTTTTAATTTTTTTATTGGAGATGCCACGCCCCTTTATCCAACTTTTACAAATCTTCACAGGAGCACTCCACGGACAATACGCAAGATTACCTGTAAATTTGAGCTCAATCAATTTGGTGGTTTTCGAGATATACGACTTTGAATGTTTTTTTTATGGACAGTGCCACGCCCCTTTGTCTGATTTTGACCTGTCTTCGCAGGAGCATTCTACGGCTAATACCTAAGATTAAGTTTGATCTCAATCGATTCTGTGGTTTTCGAAATATACGCTTTTTAATGTTTTTTTAAGGGCGGTGCCACGCCCCTTTGTCCGATTTTGAATTTGTTTAGCAATCCAATCTCCGTAATTACCGATATTTAAAAAAAATCAACAAAATCGGTTGAAAATTACGGGCGACAGAGGGAAACGAGTGTTTTCCACTTTGTTTTATATATATAGAGAAGATGTATTGCAATTTATGACGTTCTGATTTGGCTTGTGTGAAGACATGGAGATTACGAGCCAGATTCACATTGATTCGGATTGATTGTGATTGTTTCGGTTTCGATTAGTGTGAAGGGACCCTTAGTATCCGCTCGCTGAAAAAGTACGGCGATCTAAGCTGTGAATTTTGAAAGTGTCAAGTAGAGTATATTTGTTGTAAATGCATGCTGAAGAGTCTACTTTACTTTACTCTGCAGAGAGAGAGGTGCTCAATAAAACACGCCTATAGAATCCGCATACTAACAATGTTGTTTTTTTTTTTTTTTTGTGACAGCAATACACAAGTCAAATACTCGTATTTCTTTCTCCCTCGTCAGCTTCTACAGATACACCTTCTTTAATTACCGACCTTACCCTAATTCTAATTATTCAAACATGCAAAAGACGTTAATAGTCAATTTCCTAGTGACCTACATTTCTGGTTTATGCAGTACAAAATACCACAAGCAAGCAATGTGCAACAACTACCTTTAGTGCATCTAAGTCATCATCAAATCATAAATATCCATTCCACACCTATAATGTTAATCGTGCTTCAAGCGAATTTAATTAAGTAAACAAATTTATTCTTCCAACCTTACTCAAAGTGAACTGTGTTCGCACGAGAGTATATTTTATTTTTAATTTTTATTTTTTGGTTTGTTGTTGTTAAGTCAGCGCCAAGTGATAATGATGCGTTCTCACACCCAAAACGCCTTCTATTCGTGTCTAGGACAAAGACACTAATGTTACTTACTCATTTATCTTGACAAGAAATGTCACTTTCTAACTACCTATACCAAGAAACTGACAAACTATTTGAGCCCTACAAATATAGTGTTGTGTGCATTTAGCTTGATTAAATTTTTTTGAAAAGTGGACAACCATATCTATGGGTGGGTTTAATGCTTTTTTTTTTTCTTTTTAATGGTTAATGTTTCGTTTTTTTTACGGAAATTAATTAGAACATGCGAAAGTGAGTGCGGAAAATTGTACAATTGGAGAAGTATTATACAAAAATGTATGGGTTTGTCAATTTTCCACATGTGAACTCGTGTGAACTCACCTAACTTATTAATTTTTTTATTACAGGCATGTGAATATTCGTAGTTGACCTGAGATTTTGATCAAGCCTGTGTCGTCATGTAGGTCACGTAATCCCAGCGGTAAACATTAAACCGTGGTTTTTGACCCGCATCGATAGTAACGCAATGTGGCAACTCCGGCCAAAGGCAACATTGAAAACAGTTGTGATTGCCCGCGTTCCATTGACCGCTAGATGACTAGCGGCATGCCAAACTCCATATAAAAAAAAAAACAGACATTTCACAATATGTGAGAGCTCTAGCGCAAATGATGAAATGATGATGATTTGGCATGAGCGCTAGTCATCTAGCGGTCAATGGAACGCGGCCATTGTGAATCATTTTTATATCATTTTTGTGGAGACCGATGATCGACAGCAAATAGATGTGATCCAGCTAAACAAAAATTGTCCTGAAAAACACATATATATACTTATGTAATAAAGGATTCGAGCTTTTTAAATATTTGAAGCTGGATGAGTTAGTAAGGGATAATATGGTGGTCTTGCGATGACCCATTACCATGCTATCGGTATAATAAAGATAAAACATATCCACCAGTACCCGAGGGAGTACCTAATGCTCAACTCAGTCTTGCGCATGCATTTATGTATGCAATATCTGTAAAAAAAAGATCGCACAAATGTTCAACACGCATTTAAGTGAGGTAACAGGTAAGTACTAAGTTGATACACGGCACAATCAAATCAATTGCGATGCCAGAATTGCTGCTGTACGGAATTATAACAACAACTACTACTACTTCTAAGATGCACACTGGGTATTTATCGAAACAAGGAAGTGACATGGGAGCAGTTGAATTTTGAGTGATTGGGGAAATATGTTTACATCTTCCTGGTGGAATGTGTTCATGATATACTGACAGTAAACTATATTCGTGCCATTCACGCCATTCACAAATACTGAAATCGCAACAAATCTAAAAATGTTGTATTTATCAAGGGTGTCCCATAATTCACGCAAAATTTTAATTTTGCACAACTTAATATAGTACAGCGATGCCAACGGGAAAAAAGATAACAATGTAACAGCTGACAGTTCGGTGTTAGTAAAAATGGAGCGCTATATAAAAGAACAATGCATTTTCATTGTTTTAAAAATAATGAAGGTTTGTCAGCTGTCTTAAACACTCTGGCTAAGTGTCCTGTCACAAGTCGTTCAATAGAAAACATCGAAGCAGTTCGCGAGAATATTGCTGACAGTCCAGGAACATTAATTCGGCACCGTAGTCAAGAATTGGGCACTTCGAGGAGCTCTCTACATTCTCACGAAAGACTTGAAACTTGATGCTTCGAGGAGCTCTCACATTCTCACGAAAGACTTGAAACTTCATGCCTACAAAGTTCAATTGACTCAAGAACTGAAGACTACTGACCAAGCAGCGCGTAGAGAGTTCATTGAATGGATACTGATATGAAATGATAGTTGATACTGATTTTTCGAACAAAATACTCTTCAGTGATGAAGCTCATTTTCATCTTGATGGCTTCGTTAATCGTCAAAATTCTCGCACGAGTAATTGTTGAAAAACAAATGCCTCCACAACATGAGTCATTTCCTAATCGTGTAACCGGCCATTTTTGCCATCAGAATTGGCCATACAGATCTTGCGATTTAACGCCATTGGACTTTTGTTTGGGGTTTTTTGAAGTCAAAGGTCTATGCAAAGCATCAAAGCCTTGAAAGAGTAAATTGGGAGGTGTATTCATGAAGTTCAGCCACATTTATACGAAACGGTCATAGAAAATGTTAATAAAAGAGTACGTACTTGCCAGTAAAGCCGTGGCGGCCATTTATCCGATGTGTTATTCCATACATAACCCCAATTTGTATACTCTATGAATCAAGAATTATGGGACACCCTTTATTTCGAGTGCAATGTCATTGTTTTAATTGTTTGCTTGCACATTACCATTTCGTTCATTGCAATACTTTCTGATACACGGTATTTCGCGTATTTTTTTATATAGGAGGTGACACGCCCCTTTGTTCAATTTTGACCAATCTTCACAGGAATACTCACGGGCCAATACCTATGATTGTGGGTAAATTTGAGGTCAAACAGTTGAGTGGTTTTCAAGATATACGATTTTTAATGTTTTTTGTATGGGCGGTACCACGCCCCTTTGTATAATTTTGACCAAACTTCACAGAAACTGCTTCTGGCCAATAGCAAACACTTTCTCAAAATTTGGGCTCAATCAGTTCGGTGGGTTTCGAATTTGGCATATGGACATTTTTATTAACCTACCTTTGAGGTTTTCTGAATTTTTTGCTAAACTACCCCTGATTCAAGACGAAGAAAAGAAAAGAATCATGCAAATCGGTCCAGCAGTTCTTTGAGTTTTTGCCACAAACCCCATAGAATAGACCGTCGACTCCTCCCACAGAACGGACTTGGCCTACAAGCTGCCTGCGGGCCCAGGATTTTTCATGTATTTGTGCTATACAAAATCAAAGGAGCGCCATTAAGCACGCATACTTGAATAGTCCTATTCCCATGGTATATAATGGAATAATCATTGCTGCCATTGATTTTGACATTTCACACGTATTCACAGACAGGGGAATTAATTCCGGGGAGAATCGGGTAGGTGCGCACGGAAGTTGGCGTTCTAGTTCTATGTGGTTTGTGTCTTTGGGAGATTTTTATATAAAGAAGATTATGTAATATAATATGTACCTACACAAATCGAATTTTAAGTCGATCGGATGGAAAATAAAAGTGCTCTCATACACATAAACGTTAACCCCTCTTTTTCCCCACTTGGAATTCGAATATCTTCAAACCCGTAGTCCTTACTTACACCATAAAAGGAAGTTTGTTTGAAAAGATTAGGTTTCTAACTCTTACCGTTTGCCTGGTCGTTGATCGCACAAATCAGTTAGTCAGGACAAACTATTTTATATGTGCGGTTTTCTCATACATATAGTCACCGTTGCCTGATTACAAAGAATACTTTAAACCCGATTATACATATTACCCCAAAGTGTGCGCCGGCCGCCGTAAGAAACCGCCAGCCAACTCGTTTACATTGACCAACTAAATAAAGCCAACATTTTGATTTGAATACATCCGAATCAGACTTATGACTGTGAAGTAGTGTGAATCATGCAAATTTACTTACCCAATACCAAGACGAGTGGTATTGCAAGACGCTGCAGCATAAGACAAGCGTAGCTGAATGCCATTTTTGGAATTTAAAGCTGTCGTTGTTTTAAAACGTCACCACAACCTAGAAATAGAAAACAAAGAACAATAATTAAACAATTGAAGAGAATAAAATACAAACATTTGAAATTTCACAGGCGCTCTTTAAGGTTGAAGGTGTTCAAGTTCAACTTTAATGAATTTATTATTAACACGGTTCGCGCATTTCTGTGCGTACGAGTGTAATACACAGTCGGCGAGAAACTATGTTAAATTTGAGAATTATATGTAAAATGATAGCTTAATTAGTGCCGGCATACTAATTCGGGTGGATGAGAAAATCCATCTAACTAGTATTAGGTTAGGTTGAGGTATATCGTATATACGATTTAAAAACAAACCGCATCTGTAAATGCGGCAACGTTCGTTGTTAGTGTAGCCTCGGTTATTCATTTAGAATGTCAATATTGTATTTAGCTTGATAACCTCAGTGAAATGCTTATATAAAACTGGTATAGCATAGGAGATGAGTGAAGACTCATTTATAGGCATAACATGTAACCAAACTGGAGGAATTAATATGAATATGCACGTAGCTATTTGGTTGAAGCTCTACACTCATTTAAAACAAATAGAGATAGATAATCGCACAATCGTGGGTATGGCAACTTTGCATAGTTGTATTTATGATCCATGACATACCAAATAGATCGACTCATGTCATAGGAAAAGTCAAAGAGTATTCGATGTTAAGGTGGACGCTTGCACCAGTAAATATTGGGCGCAACAAGTCGAGCTAAATTGTTTCAGCACAGTCGATCCACTGTGTTGCGTGTTTTTTTTAAGTAGCTGTCAAGTAGTGTTAAGGTAAGTTACTGACTAAACACAATGAATGCACATCCGGAATCAGAGTCAGATCAGCAGCAGGCAAAAGATATGCCAACCAACGTGAGCTCTCAACTCGTAAAATCACCTTTTTGACATGTACTGTCATAGCGTAGTGTGCTAGACTACTGTGCGACGGATCCCAAGTTCGATCCCCAGAAAAACACAAATTACATCTTAAGGTTTTTTCTACTGCGCCACCTCCCGCAAACGTCTGACAAACATCCAAGAGTATGTCTGTCCTGAAAAAGCTTCTCAACTCAGTTGTTCGGACTCGGCATAAAATAGGGACCTACTGTAGCTGTTTCTCTGGGCTTAAGCTACGATTACACGGCCATTTTTTTGAGTCATTAAAATGGTGCTGTGACGTCAGGAAAAAATGTCGCATTAGAGCGACGATTCATCATTGAAAAAATGGCGATCACACGAAATGGCTATCATCGTCATTTGTGTCCCAAAATCAAATGACGGATACTGCGAGTCATTTAGAATTTTCCGTTCGGACAAAAGCCAAAAAGTTTAGTCATTTGTCCTAGGCGTCATTGAAGAGCGATCACACGGCCATTTTTTTCCGCCATTTAAATGGCACTTAATTCATGTCATTTGGTGCGCCATTTTCCTAGTCATTTAATTGACGCTGCCAAAAATGGCGATCACACAGAGCGACATTTAAATGACTGTTTTGTGACGGGATTTTTAAGTCAGAGCGCCATTTAAATGACTCGAAAAAATGACCGTGTAATCGTAGCTTTAGACTTCAACTTATAGTCCAAGGAGAACCAAAAGCTTAATTATCTAGTTTTAGCTGTACGTTTCAGAAGCATAGAACCATTTTATTGGAGGCACGTCTTGAGAGAAAAATCTTTGTTTGACTTTCGGTTTAGTTTGTATCAATGGAGTGTGGAAAATGAGATATAGAGCGACGTTAAACTGGTCGAAAAGTTTTACATAAAGGGCCGAAGGTGGCTAGGTCACATGGAACGTATGCACAACAACGCATTCGTCCGCAGCGATGCCATATTACAAGATATATCTTTTTTTTTTTAAGATTTTTAAGCTCCAAAATATGCGCTAGACTTTTTACCTTAAATTCATTGAATTTCAAGATTTTTGATATTGAACTATTATAATTCCTATGTCTGACAATTTAAAACAAAATTTTCTATGGAAGAACGTGGTTTTCTATTCCATTATTGTCAGTGAAGAATAATTCATCCACGGCTTCTGTTATGCTAAGGTTTCCGTCAGCACTGAAAACTATTTTCGAGATGTTATAAATTGTCATCATCCCAAAGAAAATGTTTCTCAAGTCCGAGGTCAACCGTTCCCTTACGGTTCTTGGAGTACATAAGACGTTTCCTTCCTCCTCCGTCATTTTGTCAGAGAATCGGTTTTCCTGAAGGTCTTGAAAGACCTTCACACACCGAAAGAAAAAACATTGGTTGAATCAAAAATGCTTCGTTGTTAGCTAACAATGGGCTTAAAATTGTCAAATCAAATACGTATGTGATTAAACAACTACTTTGGCGTTGGTGATTAAAATGCTCGTTGTTTCAAAAATGGTAACATTGTTAGCCTACAATTTAATTGTTGATTTCATTGTTAAACAACAATAAACAGGATGAAATTACATTTTAGGGACTTTACAATTAATTTGACCATAAGTGTTTTTGATTAAACACAAACGTGGTCAATAAATTTAAAATCAACCATATTTCTTATAAATTAAACACATTCGTAGTTGGAGTACAACGATTACAGTGCAATTAAACACAAACATTTTCAAGGTAAAATTTCATTGACTATTATTAAAGTATCATGAACATGTTAAAAGTATCTACGGACATGTTTTTATAAAAATATTTCTCATTATCACAACCTACATTCTTGCCAAGACGTGTTGTAAAGCGGTCACGTGTAACAATCAGAAACGTTGTTAAAGTATCACACTTCAGTTAATAATGTATCACGAAAATGTTCAAATGATAATGCAGCCAAGCATAAACATTGCTAAAGAAACACAAACATTGTAGAACTATCACGAATGTAGTTAATTCACATGTTTTCTTGTTAAACCAACCACAAACATCGTAGTCGCGACATGCTTAACGGAATTTATTTTGTTAGTTTGCCTAGTTGGCGTCGGTCATCTTTTTTCTTGAAAAAATCTTCAGTATTCAGTCAGAAGTGCGAGTACTAGGTACATTACGTTACGAGCGAGTGTCAACAGTGTATTTTTGTTTGCAGTGTATAGTGACGTTTTTATACCCGGTACCACATTGTGGCGAGGGTATATTCACTTTGACATTCCATTTGTAACGCACATAAGGAAGCGTTGTAGGTATGACAAACTATATATATTATTGATCAGCATCACTTTCTTAGTCGATCTAGCGATGTCCGTCTGTCCGTCCGCACGATTACGGCCGTAATTTAAGAGCTATCGACTTGAAATTTGGTACGTAAGCTTTTATCCACCAAACTGAGGCTAAGTTCGAAGATGAGCAAGATCGGATGAAAACTACTACTACCTCCCATACAAAAATATCGGATTTATATAGCTTTTTGATGTTAAAAATTAAATTTAAATAGCTACAATAAAGATAGCAAGTTTAAACTTTGCACATATTGTTTTAATAATATTTAAAATTTTTTGACAAAAAATGAGCTTGGTCGAATTAAAACTACCCATACCTCCCATATAAATATATAATTTTTTTAATACTTAAATATTTTTTTTTTATTTTTACAATAATATAGTACCGGGTATTTGAGCTTCGGCGTAGTCGAAGATAATTGTCTTACTGGTTTGTTTTGTTTTTTAGTGCGCTTGTTGGTTGAGGCCGTGGTCTACCCCGGATTGCGAGCGCCATCTAAAGTAAGTTTTTTTTCTCGTAAACTTTTACCACTCATAATTTTGAAATTTTCCTTAGATTCGATTTCAATACCCTGAAGTCAACACAGCCAACGGTACGAGACAACACTCACAATTTATGTAGGTAAATATAATTATTTATAAAATAATAATTGTACTTCGTTGGGCCCCTGTTGTTGAGCCAACATATTAAAATATTAATTATTTATCACCATTTTCCTAACTAGCCTTAAGTAAAACTGTTATATGAAAGTTCAATAAATACTAATGTAAATAAATGTAATGTAATTTTGCGTAGATTAATATTAATTTTCAGTTTTTAATAGTATTTTCAGCTGGGTGCGAGTAGAAATAAAATGGTAAAGTATGGACGTTTTAAAAGAAGCACAAAAACATTATAATGTTTCCATTGCTGATGAACAATGGTCATGCTATGCATTATCAAACACTATCCAGTGCATGAGCATTGTAAAATAATCACGAAAAATGTACACGTACAATGTTTTCGTTGTTGATTAACAATGATCATGCTTGATCAATCGCTTCCCTGTGATAAAGTAAGCATGGACGTGTTAAAAGAAACACGACCATTGTACAATTTTGAATTTGTTAATCAACAATGATCGTGCTTAATCAATCGCTTACGGTGCTTGCTTTAATACGAATACCCTTATGCGTGGTTATTTAAACACGAAATTGACAATGGCGTGATAGAATTATGCAAAAATACCCGTTATGTTTTTTTTATAAAAAATTGACAATGTCACATTTGTTGAAATGACAATGCCTATTGGTTGACGCATAATCAAATAAGGTTCATGCTTGATTTTACCAACGTTTTTCTTTCGGTGCAGAGTTTCACATAACAGAGTGTCCAGAAACTACCGGTTCAGACACTTTTGACATCACTTTTCACTTTTGACATACTTAACCAAACAAATTTACTTCTTCTTATAAAAGTTATTGTACCACTGTGCGATTATGACACCAAGTTTTCGGTTTGTCTCGGAATTTCGCAGAGAATTTGATAAAAAAATTGATGTCATTGTTTCTTGGGAACGAGTTAACTGAACTAGTTGAAAATTTTAGTAATTTTTATATAAATGAGTATAAATTAAAATGTTTCAGAATTTAAAAAAAAGTAGGCAGTATATTATTTAATAAAAAGTAGTAGTATTAAATAATGAGCAGCAGTTTTTTCAAAGCACTTTAAAATTTTCCTGTACATTTTGGAAAAATCATGAAAAAAAGATATTTTATTTTGGGAAAACAAGATTTTCAACTTTTTCATCTGGGAACACTTCGCCCGGCGAGTCCTTCAGTACACTCATGAGAGTGGACCTCAACCAACTATAGGCGCGTGTAACTGGAGGAGGCAAGCTGCGGACTGAGCTGACTAGATGGGCTTCTCGGTTGAGGCCATGGTCCATTTCGGTCTGTAACCGTCATAAAAAGCTAAGTAAACAATTGGGAACCTATATAGACAGAAGTTTAACGTCCTTTTGCGTTAATTTTTCAAGTTTGATTCTGCCAACATCCAAATTCTTTTCAAATCGCAAACAAAGAAAGAAAATAAACAAAATTACAAAGTCCATCTGTATCAGTCCGACTTACATGCAAACAGAATGATGTCCACCCTAAACTTATACGAAATATTTGACTTGACAATCTTTTGCCGCCAGTCCATTTGCTAACACTGATTGATTCCCAATCGCCCAGAAACTGTATCAGGTTATAGGTTATTTTTCAAGTCTATACACAAGGGAAAATGCAAACGTTAGTTGAATTGATCAAACCATTCATTTCGCCAACATAAAAACGTATGACAAGACTTTACCTCGAAATAGATAGTTTGCAAGACTAATACTCCTCATCCTCAGTTATTATTTCATGAAGGTGTCCTTTAATTATTGCTTGTGTCCTAATTTCATTTTATTAGAAAATACATGATAGTCCGCTTAAACTGTTTAATCATGTGAAAAATTGGGGTGTCTTTTCGACCACTCCTTTAAACTCGCCTCATTATATTGGTAGTGAGAGTGTCATTCAGGACCGCTCCTTAAATTGTCCCCACGTATAGTCGCTACCTAAATTTAGCTGTCGACGCTCGTACACGATTAGTAGATTACTTAGTTAATACGGTTAGCGGTTGTCATTTAATAAAATTGTCGTTAAAATGATTTAACTTGACCAATTGTTGAATGGTTACTATATGATTGCGTTGGAAGCCGAATTGAAGCCACATTTATAAGTAGTATATCCAAAATGATACGTCTTGTGGCAATTTTAAGGTTAACATCAGATTGAATTTTATTATTAACAAATTAGTATACATGTAGTAGGGCAAATTATCTATGAATTAGAATTTGAATACTAAAAAGGGAAAACTAACGCCGCGCCGACATTAGCTATAAAAAAAACTCGAATTTGGAATTCAAAATTTAATTAGCTCTATAAGAAAGGGTTCGCTTCGCATAGTAGCAAAAACTCTTGTTGTGAGATGAAGGGAAAATAAATATGTAAAGCCGCTACCAAATTTAAGAGCCACACAAACTATTCCACATCAAGCAAGACAATGATATCAGCACGCTAAAAATAGAAGACCGGTACTCGATGTTGAGAAAATCGCATAATTCTGAAAATGAAACCAAAATGCTGTGCGACGTGTGAGTGAGTAAACGTGGCTAATAGTCCCACAAGGAAATACCAACTCAAAATCAAATACGTTGAATGAAAATCAAAAAATGATAAGTATTTCCTGACATACTGTCTGTAAGAATATTTTGAAACGGATCGTGCAATATCGTAAATATTTATTTCTTCTTTGCCAAACATTTATAAAGCCGTTTCTCAACAGGTGGGCAAATCATACATTCCGATGGTAAACATAATCAAAACAAGTCTAAAATGAATTCCTATAGGCTTTTCACAACTCAACCGATCCCAATTATAAATAAAATTAGAACACAATGTGAGTAAAAAGTTTAGCGCGTAATACTCACGAAACACAGTGTCCAAGAAGTGTACCAAATTTTATATTAAAAATAGGAAATACGCGACAACAATGTATCACAAAATTTTAGAGAGTATAAAAGCTCTGCGAAAAAGACGGCATGCGACAAAATGATGTACATTGTTTTTTAAATTTAAATAATTCATAAACACAATTTTTAGTTGGAATTATTGTTAAGAGAACAACAATAACAGACAACTACTTGTAGAAATTAAATCTATTTCTTATTAAATCACAGTCTACCTGCCAAGCTTTTTAGAGCAGCTGGAGATGACTTGGTAGAGAGCATGCAGCAACTCATCTCCAAAATTTGGTCAGATGAATGCATGCCTGATGAATGGAATCTCAGCATCGTTTGCACGGTCCACAAGAAAGGAGACCCCTTCAACTGCGCCAAATATAGAGGTATCAGTCTCCTTAACATGGCATACAAGATCCTATCTGCCAGATTGTATGCTTTAAACACTTTGTAAATAACCTAATTGGCTCTATCAGTGCGGTTTAAGGCCAGGAAAGTCCACCGTCGATCAAATTTTCACACTTAGGCAGATCCTCGAAAAAAAAACTAAGAAGTCCAAATAGATACCCACCATTTTTTCCTAGATTTCAAAGCCGCGTACGACAGCATCTATAGCGATGAGCTATATACAGAGCTATGTCTAGCTTTGGCATCCCTGCAAAACTCGTTCGATTGTGTAGGATGACGATGGAGAAAGCTCGCTGCTACATCAAGGTTGGTAGCGACCTTTGATGTCAAACGAGGATTTAGACAAGGTGACGCGCTGTCGTGCGACTTTTTCAACATCATACTTGAAAGAATTGTCCGAAACTCACAGGCCAATCTTTCAAAAGTCCGTCCAATTACTTGCATACGCCGATGATATCGACATAATTGGTAGAACACGGTGAGCTCTCACTGGTACGTTTGCTAGTATAGAAACGGAAGCGGCTAAAATAGGTCTAGCGGTCAACGATGGCAAAACCAAGTAAAGGGTCCGCCATCTAACGTTTTTTTTTCAACTAGTGCTTATTTCGCGAATGGTAACACTTAGCTCATGTCTGATTTGACAGATAATTAGTTTTATCCTTTCGCTGAACGAATATGGTTGTGTATAACAACGCTGGGAAATATTGCGACATTACTTTGAAAATCATGGTAATGTTGCAGAATGTGTGCGGATTTTGGAAGAAGAGAAGCACCGTCAGCTCCGTATGTTCGTTATCTTGTGAAAAAAGTGAAAGAAACTGGCATCCTCATCGACAAACCAAAGCGTGAAAAGCCAAAAACAGCCGATATACCCAAAACGAGTTTGGTGCGGATTTTGGTCCAGAGGCATAATTGGGCCATTTTTCTTCGAAAATGAGCAAGGAGTGGCCGTTACAGTCAATGGCGATCGTTATCGGGCCATGTTGAACGAATTTTTGTTCACAAAAATTGAAGAGGAGGATATTGGCAACATTTGGTTTCAACAGGACGGCGCTATGTGCCACACAGCCGAAGCTACACTCGATGTTTTGCGCCCTGTTTTTGAAGATCGCATTATCAGCCGCAGAGCTGATGTCGTTTGGCCACGGCGGAGCTGCGATTTGACACCGTTGGACTATTATTTGTGGGGTGCCGTAAAAGATAAGTGTTACGCCGACATGCCGGAGACAATTGACGCTTTAAGGGACAATATTCGTGAAGCCATTGGTGCTGCACACAATCGATAATGTGCTTAAAAATTTGACCGATCGTGTAGGCTACTGCATGGCCAGCCGAGGCAGCCATTTGAATGAAATTATTTTCCATTATTAACCGGAAAAATTGTACTTTCAAATAAAAAAAGAAATTTTAGAAAATATTCAGTAGTTTTTTTTTTATAGCCTTTTAAAAAAAAAAAAAGTTATTTGGCGGACCCTTTATTATGCAAAAAATGTATATACAATTTTTTAATTAGTTAATTAAATTATTATATTATTTTAATTAATAATTTTTCTAATTAAATAAGCCTTATAGGTTAAATTCCTCTAACAGCTAATGTCTATACCAGAACGCGTTTTTTTGTAAATCTGTAAAGTTTTTCCCAATCTGGATCATTTTCGCCATTTAATATGTCAACCATATCCGCTTCTCCAAAATATGATTTATTCACCCCAATCATGGAATCCGCCGGAGGGAATTGTTCGCGGAAAAGAATATTTTGGTATCGTCGAATCCGAAAAGTGAACAGAAATCTAGAAAAAAAACCACACCCTACCAATAGTAAGTGTTAATATTATGTATATACCTACCTATATGACATAATAACCGTTCAATTTGCGGATTCGACGATACCAAAATATTCTTTTCCGCGAACAATTCCCTCCGGCGGATTCCATGATTGGGGTGATTATAAAATCTTCGACGTAATTCTGCTAGAATTCGACATCTTCCTAAGAAGTGTCCAATATCTTCCTTTTGCCTTAAATTGCAAAGTGTGCAGGCTTGCCTTTCAGGTGCGCGATAATCGCAGCCATTTAGTCCAATGAGTCCCGTTCTTACTTTAAAAACCCACATTATCTTCTCTTTCGGACTTGTGTCCATAAAAACTGAATGCCCTTTATTGTAGTCTAAGATACTATACAGGCCCCTCGAGCTTTCTCAAGCACGCGAGCAAACTCCGCCCTGAATTTGCAAGGGTTCATATGGCATGGGATATGAAGATTAAGTGGTCTCCAGAAATAGGAGCAAAGTCGACTTTTCGAACAAAAAGGAGTTAAACTTGGATGGTACTGCTATTACTTTCATGATCTCTGGGAAAAAAAAAATATTTTTAACCGCTAGCATTCAAAATTAGTGGAGTTATGGTATGGGGTGCAATTTCATTCTACAGTGCTTTTAAATTGGAAATCGTTTCCAATAAAATTACTAGTATTTCTTGCAAAACTTTTTTGGGAGTAGCTTTTCCCGCAATAAAGGACCTTTATGGACCTATTCCATGGATATTTCAGAAGGATAATGTATCTATACACAATTCACGCATTGTTTAAGAATGGATTGCCATTAAAAATATTAAAATATTGCCCTGTCCGCCACATTCGGCGGACTTTAATATTATTGAAAATCTTGTCCCCCTAACAATCAGTATCAACACAATCAAGTGCTAATTGCGGCGATAAAAGCTTCTTGAGGGAATATATCCTTGAATAACCTTAAAAGTTCATATGGCTCTTTGAAAAATAAAATTTTTGAGATTATGTCCAATGGTACTGCCTTGCACATTATTAAGATAACAAGAAATTGATTAAAAAAAAATAAAAATATCGCAAACAAATTTGGTGTTTTGTTGTTTTTCAGCCATTTTACAGGTGCGTCTATTCAAGTGAACCAAAAAATTGCATACGTTTTTGCATGGCATAGGAAAAAAAGAGTAAAACTACCATCATCAAGTTTGAAATTATGTTTGTTGTATAGTGTATGAATGGACCTTCCTGCCAAATAAGTTTTTTTTCCTCTTTGTTCCACGTAAAACGAAATAAAATGTAACTCTTGTGCGTCTAAACAAGTGAACCGCACTGTATGTATAGACCTCAAATCCAAATGTTTTATACAACATAAACATTTCTAATGAACTGTCGGTCGTATAAATACCAAGGCGGGACTATAGTGACAATAACACTTGTATGATTCTAGACAGTAGGTTTGTCTATAAAATAGAAGCGACGAATTTGAGAGATGTTGGGACTGGGAGTTGAAGACGCAAAACTACCCCTAAAAAGAAATTCCAACACGCAAATTTCTTTTCTCAACTAAGTTCGACGAAAGTTTGGATAAATTTGTATAAAAATAAATCGATGTCGGTGTCCTTTCGTCCCCTTTAAACGATTTGTTTATGAAGGGCGAATGAAATGTCAACAATCGTGATGTCACCAGTACATCCTGACTTTGTTCTTGTTATTTGGAAATAATTATAGAAGTTTCATTTACACGTAGGTATGGGTTGGGTATGTCTGCGAGTTGTGATAGAGAACAACAGCGACGCGGTTAATAGGTCGTATCAAATTTTATGGTTGTCCGAAGTCAGCAAGACTGATGTAACTGAAGACTGGAAGGGATTGTTTTTCTTCAAGCTCAGTCGTACTACGCAATTTCTTTACGTGAGATGTCTGTGGAAATAAGTAATTCCACAGTGAGAGATATATTTGTTTCATGTTATCAGATCAGAGACCATAGTCCATACGGCTCGCGGCACGAAGAACATTTAACCAAAGCGAAACGAGTTCCATTCTAAGTGAAAGTGAAAGTGTATAAGAATTTTGTGTTTATGTGTCTTTTCAGCTGTTTAAGATCTGAATGAATGAGGAAAATATCGACCACATGGTATCGTCATTGCCCAAATTCGTAGAACAGAGCAACTTTTCGACTTCAAAGTTTGCAGCCATTTCAATGACTAAGGGAATGGTCCATCTAAAAATAACTTTATCCAGTCATGATTTCGATTTCAGTTTCAAACAGCGGCTATTACCTCATTTTAATAATCACTTTACAATGTGAATTGGGTCTCTTTTTATGTATTCGACATCTACACTGATTATAGCAATTATAGGTACAAGCAGTATATACTGCAACTGATCATTAAATTAGTTTTAATTGCCATTGTAGATGCATGCGAAGCTTCACTTCATTCATAGTTGGTGTGCAGTGCGTGGAGGTTATTATTAGTTAGGTTAGAGTTAGGCATAGGTACATTTGAAAATAGTTGCGGGAACGTTGACCTAGCTATTCAACTGACTGGCACAATAATGGCTAGTGACTTTAATTTGTTCAGGGTTCATTGCTTGAAACAAACTCTATTGAAAGTTACTGGCTGGGCATTAGTAAAATGTTCATAATGACATGTTTGCCAGATCCTCAAGAAATGAGACTCTGAACTGCGCCAACGCCAACTACAGAGGTATTAAATAGTCTTCTTGTCAGATCTTGAAGAAAACCCAGGAAGTTCAAATCGATATCCACTACCTTTTCATCGATTTTAAGGCCGCCTATGAAAACATTTACAGAAGACGAGCTATACAGAGTAATGTCTAGTTTTGGCATCCCTGCAGAACTCGTTCCTTTGTCCATCAAAGTGACGATGGAGAATGTACGCTGCTCCAACAAGGTCGGTAAAGAACTCACCGAGACCTTCGATGTCAAAAAAGGATTTAGACAAGGCGATGCGCTATCATGTGACTTCTTCAACATCGTTCTTGAAGGAATAATGGCAAAACTCAAACGCTAACACCAAGGGCACGATCTTTCAAAAGTCCGTCCATCTTCCCGCCTACACCGACGACATCGGCCGAACGCAGCGTGATGACACTGGCGTGTTCGTGAGTATTGAGATGGAGACGGCGAGGGCAACACAAAGTATATGCTGTTAACAAGAATCTTTCACCGACGTCTCGAACAGTATGTCACTAAAGACAGATATAACTTTGAGGTGGTTAAGGACTTTGTCTACGTAGGCTCCGATATGAACTCAGACAATGACACCAGCGCTGAGATTAAACGAAGAATAACTCTTGCCAAACGCTGTTTCTTTGGGTTAAGAAGGAACTGAGTAGCAAAGCAGAACAACTCGAAGTGACCCTTTATAAGACCCTAATCAGTCCCAGTCCTTCTCATGCACTCTATCAAAAGCGGATGATGTAACCCTTGGTTTCGAGAGGAAAATTCTTCGAGTAATTTTCGGTCCCGTCGATGAATGGAGTAGGAGATACAACGACGAACTGTACGGGCTATACAGCGACATCGGCCTGGTCAGAGGTCCAACGGCTAAGTTATGTAGAGCGAATGGACGCGAATTCTCCGGCCCGAAAGATATTCTAATCCACGGCAGAGGGAAGGCGCCGTAGAGGAAGACCGCGACTCAGGTGGCGCACGCTAGCGGAAGGGAACCTTAACTAACTTAGCGGGCAAAACTCGATACATCTGGCCAAATATCTTGCTGACTGGAGATGCTTGTTGGTTGACGCCCAGGTCTACAATAGACTGTAGCGCATTCTTAAGGAAGTAAGAAAGTAAGCATCATCTACCATAAGTGCATCTCGCTAACACATGCCGTTTCCACGAATAATATAATAATGCAGTTTAGGTTACCCGATACAATTTAGCAAACATGTTTTCTAGCTCTAGAGTCGTAAGATTTAAAAACGCAATCTGTGAAACTTGTAACAATGTATGATTGACTGATTGATACTGATAACCTACAGGACGGTGCATTTCCGTGGAACCTACCTTTTTCCTTTCTTACTTACTCAAAATCTTTATCTCCCGCTAGACACGACATTTATGGGATACATAGTAGAAGACTCAAATACCCCAGCATATTTATCTACTTCAGCATATTTACTTTATAAAATATGAAACGAGTAAATTTTTAATTTGAGAAGCTAAAGTTTTATCGTGTGGGCGCAGTAGAGCAGTGGTTAGTGTGCTGGACGAGGGATCCCAGGTTCGATCCCCTGAAAAACACAAATTACTTCTTAAGGTTTTTTTCTACTGCGCCACCTCTCGCGAACTTCTGACAAACATCCGAGAGTATATCTGTCCTGGAAAAGCTTCTCAATTCAGCCGTTCGGAGTCGACATAAAATTGTAGGTCCCTTCCGTTCGTCCCAAAAATAAAAACTCACACTCAACTACACGCCTGTTGCGCCACCTATTTATTTTTATTTTTATTTTATAGTTTTATCGTTTCGATCGAGAAGCTATCGTTAATGTGATACAAAGCGTTGCCACTTTGCTGCAATTACAGTAGATCTACTACATTTTTTTCAAAATTCAAATCTACTGCCACCAAATTAAATCTACTGCATTTTTGTAAAAGCTTAAATGAGGAAGCCAGATCCAAAATAGTAGATAAAATACAAACAGAAATACAAGCCAATTTGGGAAACTGAATTTTCCTGGTTTAAATTGTCGAAGGAAACTGTTTCAGCAAAAAATGTCTTTGAACAGCAACAGGTTAAATTTAGACGTCGATTCTGAACAAATATTTTCAAGCTTGATCGGGTTTTTCGTGCTGCAATTTTATATCGAGGCTTGTCAACAAATAAAAAATCATTTTAATTTTAATGATGAAAGACTTAAACCTCTGAGGTACGTAGATACAAAGTTAGTACCTAGTGGAAGGGAGTATACCCTCGATTTTGCCTATTTGAAACTTGTTTCCTTTTTATGATGATGTCAAAGAAAAACTTAATAGCCACTGAAGATGAACAATATTCCATGTTCATTAATACAAATGCATTTTTCTATTTTGTTTAAATAATCGTCTTTATTAATTCTGTATGGTTTATGTTATGTTTTGTAATTTACCCTGGTTTTGTTTGAAAAAAAAATCGACTGCGAAAAAATAGTCCAACAGTGGCAACGCTGGTGATACACATTCTCATAGACACGTTTAAGAAGCATTTGATGAATCATTCCCGACTTTTCCTTTTTTATTTACGAACGAATTAAATACCACAGAATCATCGATAAGTGAGCTTATCTCCATAATATGCTTTAGTTTAATTAATCCATATTTTATAATACTGTCTACTACAATTATTAAGATTAACTGTGTTGACGTTAAGCTGAATTATCTCGAAATTTACTTGGACCCCTTTTAATTTGTTGGAGAATGGGTTGTAAATGGAACAATTAAATTAAATATATATTTCGAAACAATTAGACAAGAGCGGTAGAAAATGAAGAAGAAGAATTACAATTACAACATACAGGAAGATAGAGTCTAAACATGAAGATGATGATGATGCTCATCAGCAAAGGCTCGTCCGATAACAATTGATCGTCTGTTGAACTTTTACAAGTAGGAGATTAAATTACTGCAGTACAGATGAATAATGTTCCGTTCATGATTAAAAACGTAAAGATGGGGTGGAGATGAATAATCGTCTTGATTTATGGGAACAAGTTAATGGTTGTGTTTGGCTGAGAATTTTCTTTGATCTATCCAGCATTAGGAACTCTCAAACGAGTCTGTTTATCACGGCTTTAATAACGATCTTTATTGCGATTCTTAATGTATATGTATTTGGTGGCAATGTGTGTTGATACTGATGTAGATAAAAAATCAGTTTCCATTCATTATGCTGTGTAGTACACTCATTACGAATTTTTCGCACTTATTTATTTGAATGTTCTTCGAAACCTTTCTTAAACGCCGACTTTTGTTTCTATTTTTGCTATTCAACCGTCATCTGAATATGGAAACATCTTTTCTATAAACAATCTTTTGTAATTTTCGTAGAATTATTTGAGTCATTGGGTGCTTTTATAAGGTACTTGTTGTTATCTCTTGGTGCTCCCCGGTTTTGTTGACATTTTTTGATTTATTCATTGTGGCGCATACAAAAACGCATTTAAGATAACTGATTTGTTTTAGTGGCGTGTGCAATGTGCATCTGTCGACAGAGTACTGCCATGAAACGCCTGCCCATGAAACTCGTGTCGGTCGAGTAACGTAGATTTTTACTCATTTTCTACTCGCTTAAAATCGATCTGTCTCGCCAAAAACGAGTTTCATTGGCAGGCGTGTGTGGCCATTGCCTTAGCAAGTGCAGATAAAATTGCCAATCTGGATATCACCAGTTAAATATTGAACTTTAGGTCTTTCCCTAGGTGAATACCATTTATATGGGCAGCGAACTAAGGCCTACTGTCCACGAAGCTGCGCTACATACTCACTCTTTCGTCATTTGCAGCTTATTGTACTCTTGCATGCAGCGTACTGCATTCTTGAAACAACGTATAAACAAATAAAGCTCTGTCCAAGAAGCTGCAAAATCGTATTTTCGTAGTCGCAAATGCGACTTTGCCGCTTCGTGAGCAGAGCTTCGATTGTTTATATGTAAGCTGCAAGGAAGAACATAGCTGCAAACTACGAAAGCGTGCGTATGAAGCGCAGCTACGCAGACAGAAGGCCTAAATCATAAAGCCACGTCTTATACATAATAACGTTGTACAGAAAAAAAGTTTCGCAGTACCTGCATGTGTCCGTGTCTGTTAAATCTAATCTCATGGTACCTATTATGCCCTCAATATTTCATTAAATGGAAGCTCTGCTCCGGTTTTGGCCAGAACTTCAGCCCTTTCGTTAATCTCAATATCACAGTGTCCATGTACCCAACATAATCTCCGTTATTGAAAGCCCTTAATTTCTAAGAAGGCAGCTAATGCAAATTCCTTGTGGTGTAGGCTGTGTTCTATTTTGCCTACCAGACTGCGGTATATGCAGCAAAACGTTGGACTGGGCTCTTGCAAAAATATCCTGCTTTCACATTTCTATTTCTGTATATGTTTGGTTTTGATTTTTCTCCTCTGTTTGAGTTGATTTGACTACTCATTCGATAGCAGACAAGGAGCACGATCAACTAGGATTAAGTCGTTGCGTTGTGTTTGGTCAATTGTGGTCCAAATATGTCACTACGCCAAATATTAGAAAATAAGCAGACTCTAAACACTAACCACTTATGCATCGATTTCAAGGTTGTCTTTCATAGATAGCGCATAGAGATATACAGAGCCATGTCTAGTTTTCGCATAGCGCGCCGGAAGGTAAACAGTTTTTTGGTTGAACATTTGCATTGTAGGCTAAACAAAAACTGTCCACGCTACATATCATCGTAAATTTCAATTTGAATCAAAAAGTAGGTAACTAATCTTAGATAAGGATTTAAATGGACACTCAATGGGAAACGTTTACTTAAGGGTATCTTATCGAAAATCACCTTTTTATTCAATTATCTATTCACCCAATCATAACTATGTAAGTAGTACCACTTACCGAATCTACAATTAAGCGTTCAATATGTCACTTCTAACGTTTGCGCTGACTAGACTAGTCTAAGTCTAATTAAGTAGATGTTGGTATACGACGCCGATTTAGCAGGTTGGGGTAAATGAAAGAGATTTTAACTAATGAGTATATTCGGCAACGATAATGCGAAACCATATCTTGGTCAAGAAAGTCAACAATTATTTTAAGGAATCAACTATCAAAAGTTATAAAGAAGTGAGCATCCATTCGTTAGTCCTTTCCTTAGCACACGCAACCACTATTGACATGTGGCACACCTGCACAGTATTTTTATATTCCCCAAATTGTCAAAGTGTATCTAGACGATAAAATTCCAGAGATACGCGAAGAAACAAATGGACATCGTAAACACAGCCTAAGTTTCATCAATCATTACAGTGTATAAATAAACATACCGAACATTTTTTATAATTAAATTGGAGGAGTTCAGTCGAAGCAGAAACTAAAAGTTAAGTGCCTAATAGAAGACCCTGAACGTTACAAATTCCTAATCGAATTGAATTCAATCAAAAATGTATTCAAATATGACCCCAATCATTGGCGGACAGCGATCTCTGGCACATTTTATATTTATAGACCAGATGAGTCGTTAAATTTGGATAGCCCCACAATTTCCAAATGAATAGAGATAGAACGTTTATGGTTTGGTAAAATATGAAATACTTTATTTGGAGTATGTACTTATCGAATTAAAATAGAAAAACCCTGAACCGATAAGAAGTTGCGCATAGGTATGCATCGAAATGCTGTGAATGTGAATGCCCTAGCCTCAAGAAACCTGACCCGGCTATCAAAAATGCGCTACCAAAACGTGTAACACCGGAAATGATGGACGTGTCGCCAGCGGACCATAACGCCAGCTAGAACTGCCAAAAAACCAAAACCGGACCCACCCATTCGAATGATACACAAGTTGACGAGCTATACACTCGTGCGGTTCGTCATTGTTCAGATATTTGCCACAATGAATCGTTGTGGTGTGGTGACCGATACTCCCATGAAATTAGCCGAACATAGAACGCTCGCATATGCTATTTAGAAACACCCATCTATGATGTATATGCTGCTGTTGCTATTGCTTACCTTATTCCTTTATTATCCTAGTCTACGATTTAGATGCATGCAACATAGTTAGAACGTCTCTTTTATCCAATATTGCTTCTTATTTGTGCGGAATGACGCAGATGCCAATTATTCCTGTTGCCGGTGGGCTGTGTGGCACTGCGATTGGTGTATTATTGCAAATTTACTGGCGCGTATATTACTAGGTATTTTTTATTTCTTAAAATAACACATAACCTCATATAGTAAATTTCATATAAATTTACAGCTCATGGAAAGCGCATACGCTTTTCATTTTGGTATTCACTATTTTTGTTTATTACGTTTATTACGGCAGAGCTAGGCAGCAAAGAAAAAAAAAACAAAAACACTAAACACCCTTATCTAATAAGAACTTCTATGCGAACTGTGTCAACAAAAATAGAACAAAATATGCATTCCAATTAGAAAAAAAATAGACACCGTTCCGCGACGATTGGAGCCACTTATTCTTGGTTTACGATGTAATTATACGTTAGAGAGATGAGAATAAAAAAACATAAATGTTTATTCACTTCTTGTACACTAGTTTAACCAAAACCAACCAACAGCTTTCGAGAATTTTGATCGAATGACAACTCCCCGTCGACTAAAGAAAATATTTTGACAGAACTCGAGTTTTGTTGACTTGACAGAGGTGGTGAAGTTTCCAATAATTTTGGAAGGCACACTTTCCAACAGAATGCATACTTTTGAATTTTGTGTTTGGGTGTGTGCCGATGGTTCACAATGCAAATAGATGGAACTATTCACAATAATGTTTTTACTTTGTGTGAATATGGTTTTATTAGATATTTTACTTGTTTTGAAATAAAAGAAGGATAGCAATTTGCAATTGTTTATAAAAATGCTTCCACCGACTGTTTATTAAACAAAGTTGGTGACTGAATAAGTACGAAACTGCTAAAAAAACACTGACATTTTTTAGTTCTTCTTTCTGAAACTCACAGTAGATAGAAAAATTTCAAAAAGATTTGGGAATAAATCGAAACAAATATTACAAATAGAGATTTCGCTTGGAATTTGATGATAAGCATTGCATTTGTAAAATGAGCCCTTTTATGCATATACCCTACCAAACCTCGCACCATTAGTGTCCAAATCCTACAGTTACCACAAAGCAGGGGGTTTGCATTAGCAAATGTTTAACTATGGTTAAATATTAAATGAAACGTTTTTTTTTTTTTTTGCCTTTAACTCGAGAAAATGTTATCAGAATTTATAACCATTCGGGCCCAATTTATGACATTTTCCATTACTCTCTCCAGAGCTCCCGGGCATCCTTGACGGATTCCTCGCATTCTTGACCGATATTCTGTTTGAGAGCTTCAAGAGTCTGAGGCTTGTTGACTCGTGACTTCGAAAAACATTGCAAAAAGAAGTATGAAACGCTTAAATCAAGCTATCTTACAGGGCATACAATTTGCCAATGACAATAAAATACTAGTTTTAATTTGTTTGTTAATATAAATTAAGGTAAGGGACTTTCCGTAAGCAAATTTTGTGATTCTAAATTGTGTTATGTTATCTCTGTTACGATTCGACAGTTGTTGTTCTGCCTCTTCTAGTTCTGATGCCGATTATAATTCAGAGACGGGATATGTTATTTATGGGATAAGTGCGTGGACCGCGGAAAGAAAGTAAGTTTTTCCATTGATGGGAATAAACGCTGGTTTAAAAAAATAATAAACCGCCCAAGATTGGAAAAGCTTTTCTTTAAAGTTATCTTCTCCGACCAGGCTTTAAATCTGTCAATGAATCTTATAAAACTTTTATTTTCTGTCTTTTTTCCTTGTGTACTTAAGCTTCTATTACATTAATGTCAAAAATTGGGTCACTTTTTGACATACTGACGTCGATCTGACTTCATATTGTCGTTGTTGTCTAAAATGCCAAATTACCGTTTTGTGTCTTTTACCGCCACAGAGTGTACCTTCTTTATATATATATGGTAATAATGTCCTAACGGCTCACGCGCATTCTGGTCCATGCGGCAAAGGCAATCAGTAATAACTTTAGTTGCTCTTCCTTTTCACATCTAGTAAAATAATACGGCATACGCTATCAACAACACCTAAAGAAAAGGCAGATCTATTCGCTAGCAAGTTTTCAGAGAATTTCACCCTAGATTCTGCACAACTAGAGCCACCAAATATTCCGAGGGTGCAAACATCGATGGCAATAGTGAAATTTCGGCCTCAAATAATTCAATGCATCCTTAAAGAACTAGATTGCAATAAGGCAACGGGACCCGACTGAATTCCGGCTATATGCAAGAGCTGTAGTGTACCAGAATTTGTACCTGTATCTATGTAAGCTGTTTCGCATGTCGTACTCCCAGAAGACTTTTCCCTTTGGCTGGAAGACCGATGCTTTGATTCCCTCCAATGTATGTACTGTACAGGTACACGCATGTGTCTAATAGTGGTTTTGTATGGGAGGTACCAGAACTATTTGACCGACACAGACAATAAAAACAAGTCCGCTTACAAAATGTTCATTCATCTAAGTCGATTCGTTTGGACGCTAAGGTGTTTTCAACAGACAGACGGACATGGTTAAATCGATTCAGAATGTGATCCTGAATCAGAATATATATACTTTATAGGGTCTCCGGTGAATACTTCTTGGCGTTACAAACGCAATGACAAAGTGAATATACCTTCCTGTGAAGGGTATAAAAACGAACTTGTAAAATCACGCAGAATTTGGGAATTCCCCTTCAGAATTCGACTTATCGAAGGTGACGCCAAATAATCTCTTTGAGTTACCTATCTAGATATCCAAGTATTAGAAGTTCGAGTCATCAAAAAAAAAAATTGCATGCAAATTTCAGTTTTGGCCAACCAATTTCATTCGAGTTATTAAATATTCCTTCAGTCAAAATGTCAAAAATCTTCCTTTTGAATTACTTTTGGGACTAATACAAAAAAAAAACCGTTTGTAATGGTGCTCCAGGAGAAACTATTGTTTATTAATGATTTTAAAACGAATGAAGGTGCACTACATTGCACTTTTAATGTCAAAAGCTATACAATTAAAATATTACACCGCGTCTCCACGAGCAATATTTCATAGCTTGCCATCTGTCATTTCTCATAGAAAGAAATAACGATAGTATGCAATAAAATGTAGGGTGGGCATTTCATATCTTACTATTTTCATAGCCATCACACGAAAACACATGCGTCACAACAAAAAAGTACACCCCATAGAATACTATCGATAGCAAGCTATGAGCTGAGCAATAGATGGAATACCATTTTTCATAGAATACTATTTGTGGTCTCCACGAGCAATTTTCATAGCATACTATATGGCAAGCTATGAAATATTGCTCGTGGAGACGCGGTGTTACAGTTGGATTGCTTACCTACCACTTAAGCTTAAGCAATCCAACAGAAATGGACACAAATATTAAAATGACGCCCACTTCGCTTATCTGGGCTGCATTCCAGGTTTGACTATTTTAACTACAGCGTTGACAAGCTGTGACAGTTCGAAGGAGGGGAAGTTAACTAAATTAACCAGAGGCAAAAGTGTGGTTCATTTCGTTCATACTACAACATGTCAAGTAACAATAGCTGTCCCAGATTCCAAAAAGTAACTAAGGGCCCTATTACAGTTAGCGAGTCGAATAATTCGCCCAAGTCGACTTGCTTGGCGAACAAATCGCCTATTAGTATTATGGTTAGCGAATTTGAATGTTCGCCTCGAAACCAGTTCAGGCACAACGAAAAACTCGAATGACAAACGTCAAAGTTCACAAAATATGGAAAAAATTTCATCAAAAATTCCGATACATTGGTGGAAATGTGAGGAAAACAATGTTTAGATGTTGAAATGTTTTATTTTGCAACGACAATAATAGCCAGGGATATAATGGCTTTACGTACGCACTACGGAAAACCAAGAAGATATTTTTAAAGCTCCACGGTTGGCCGAACGGATGAAAAAACATTTAAAAAGCTATCAGAAATCTACTTTTTCACTTTTGCACAATTATATTTCGGATAAAACATTGCATTTGTGTTAAATTCTATTAACCCGCACATAAATGATTCTTGCCCTTCCAACAAAAAGGAAAAGCATTCGTTTCCAATCGACGCAAAAATTTTACTACCGATTTTCGTTTAAAATAAAATGATAAAAATATGAAAAACAATGCTTTTATATTTTCTAATATTTTACACCACCCTTTTTCATTATTTCCTCTTATTTTCACTAATTCTAGAACTCAAAAACAGACAATTTATCACAATCAACTAAAGTCGTCTTACTAGTCACACAACATTTTTGTTCGCCAGATTTTGATGTTTGAGGCGAACGACTTTCACTAAATTCGCTAACCGCAATACGGTGAGTTTACATTCGCCAACTTTTTGACAATTCAGGCGAATATTATTTTTCACTTTCGCAAATCACAATACCAAACAATCACATTCGCCTGTTTTTTTATTCGACTCGCGAACGATAATAGGGCCCTAAATAAACAATCGCTGTTAATTTAGTTAAAATAGTCGAACCTGGAATGCAGCCCTGCTAGTGCTAGAGCACAGAGATTTTATCACTCAAACCAATCGTTACTAACTTCGTTTTCTCATCATTTAAAGTGCTGCCATGGTTTTAGGTTTTCAGAAAAGTGCTGATGTCAATTATTATTCCTCCTGCCTGCCAAATCCTCCCGACCCCGACCTTACCAAAGCATTGTTTGTAACTGTTACTGTGGCATGCTTACGGTAGGTAATCGCATTATAACGTACAGAGATATCACTGGTTTCTGCAAATTTAAAATGTAGACGTACCTTTAGAATTTAAACCTTCATTTCCTTTAGCTCCATATTTCATTTCTCCATGCATCAGCCTTTCGTGCGTGAGAAAAGTGTTCCCTTTATTATTTCCCCCACTTTAGTTTCAATGCAAAAAAAAACAATCCGAATACTAAAAGCTCCCAACCTATTGCAACCACGCATATGTACGATGTACCTACAGAGAAAAGCTGTATTTCTACATTCGCATACTGTTACAGTACCACTGCATGCCCACCATGCCATGACACCATTGCACGCAAAAATGCAATACAGTTGCAGAATCTACTTTTTATTTTTTTTTCCTTGCGTTCATACTACGCCGCACTGTCATCATTACCTTACCAAACACAAATAAACGAAAACTTTCCTTCCATACATTCATCCATCCCATCCGTACCTATACATTATGCGAGGTGTTGTACATCTCTGTACTGTACATGCACGACGAGTAAAAAAATTGCATGGAAAATACAAAAAAAAAGAAACAAAAAAAAATTGCATTAACACCAGTATGAAAAAATAAAAAAAAGTGCGGATGCATTCCGTGTTCATCTTTTCTCTACCCTTAGTAATATTCGTGCCTTCATACGAAAAATACCAAAATCTTGCTCAGGTTTTTTTTAAAAACAATAATTAATTGACTATCATTGTGGAGGTGGAAAGGCTTAAATTGTGTAGACACAAACAAAATAAACTTAACTCATGGCGATGGGTGCAAAAATGCATTTCCCTATCACATTCATGTAGACAGAAGAAAAATCAATTTATTCATAATCTGAAATTCTTGTCCGATGATGTAGCTAACCTATTTCATTCTGAAACGAATAACGAAACAATAATGGAACATTAAAATAAAACACAGAATAATGTAGTATATTTTTGACGAACAACAAGGCCAGTGTGCAGTTAATAAAATTTTAAATAATTCCAATTCAAACAGAATCAAAAAAATGACAAAATATATGCATTATGTGTATGTGTGCGAGTGTTGCAGTTTTTTTTTTGTCACAAAGGTAGTTTGTGTATATTTTCTATTGTTTCGTTTTGTCACTTCCTTTTTATGCACTGAAAAAGCTATCGATCATGCGCTTTTTTTTTTCTTTTAGTACCTATTCAAAATTGCACAGTAATTTTCAATAAATTTGAACAAAAACATCGAGGAGAATAAATAAAATAAACAAATTCACCATATTTTAAATCGAATGACAATCAGAAAAGAAAAACTTGAACGGGCAGAGAATCAACGATTTGGATCGGTTTTTTTTTTCTACAAAGGGGTGGTGCGAGAAAATCCAGAAACTTTTTTTTGGGTGAATAAACCCATCTCTACGGAGTTTGTGTGTTGCACTCCTTCACGAATATTTTAGTACGGCAGGTCTGGATTTCTTTTCCGTTTTCGCGTTCGTTTGCTTTTTTGATTCGGTCGGTCGTCGGTCGTTCGGGAAGTTTGTTAACCTTTGACTTGGATTCAAATAAGAAAATGAATAAAAAAAAATACAGATGGAGGTATGTAACAGTTGTTTATTCCGTTTTTTTTAAAAATATTATTACACATTTGTGGGGAATATTGTTGTTGTTTAAATAAATTCCAATAGAATTTTGTTAAAAATGAAAAATATACATATGTGTAGGTATAATGAATTTCGTTCTGTATGTATCTATTGTCTCCTTTCCATCTTCCATGCTTATTTATTTGCAAAGCTAGGTAATCTGTAGGTGCATTCATATACCTACATACCTAATAGAAAAGAAAAAGTGGGATGAAGATATAGGTACCTACCTACTACCATTTTGAATACGTCTACTAACTCTCTACTGTCTTTAATTTTGTTCATCCTGTTTCCTATAAATTAATTCGCTCTAATTTTTTTTTGTATTTTATAAACCTATCCTATTATACAAAGAAAAATGCAGTCGGCGAAAATAAACACATGGAGCAATTTTGTGGTTGTGTGCATCATAAATGCAATACACACTGGAGGAGATCGAGGTATGCATACAGAATTTTGCGTATTGCAATTTTGTTTGGCATGTAGTTAGTACAAGTACTAGTACCGACATTTTTAGTACTATGTGCATCGGAAAAAAATGTCTGGCTCTGGACACATCCATGTAAACTATCAATTGTTGGAGTACAGTACATAATAGTACTTTCTCAATTAGTAATTTTTGAAGCCCCCCATTAGAACAACTATACTGAGTTGAGTAGGTAGGTATTTCTGTAAAAAAAAAGTGTGTATTTGTAGTGGAGACTGTCAAAGCAAATTTCTTTCTTCACAAAATGTGGTAGTAGGGCACTAGTAAATAGTAATTATGGTGCCACTACATACATCTCATTGAAAATTTAGTACATATACTTATACAGGACCGTGTGACGCTATTTCTGTAACAAATTTAATATTTTATGAAATAAGTGCTCTCAAAGTAGTTCAAGTGCTTCATTTTGTTTATTATTGTTTTTACCTTGGTTGAGATTTAAAATCTGAGGTCTTAAAAGTGTGTGCTAAAGAACAACAATTCTAGAATCGATTTGTCCACAATTTAGAAGTGTCGGTGCTAATACAAATATTTGTTTGTTCTGTAATTTATTTTATAAAAGAAACCGTTACATTAGTTCAGAAACAATTTTGTTGTATAGGTAGGTAATGGGTCAAACATCCATTATCCATAATCGAATTTTGTGTCAAATATGAACAAACAAGTAGGTACCTACCTAGGTTAGGTAGGTACCTACATAATTTAGGTTCTGCCAAACGCATGAAATTTTTCACTAATTCCACAGGGTGGGTCATTATTAAATGCAAGATATTCAGCCCTGGCGAAATTCTGTCCGCCCGAAATTCTAAAAGCTATTGCGAGTTTCGCCCGAACGAATGCAAATTTCGAATCGACAATGACATTTCGAACACAGACGAACACACCTAATATGTGCTTTGACAGCTTTGAAAAGAAAATAAAATGTTTAAAAATTTATTTATTTTAGAATGAATAATAAAAATGCATAACAGAGTAGGTAACTACTACAAGAGGAAGAAGAGAAAGAAAATAATCAGAAACGAGTTACTCGAAGTCACTTGCGGGATAAATGAAATCCTTTGGAGTTGCGCGAACCATTGAAAGAATCAATCGTTTCTTGCATATTTGTAAATAAATTTTGTGCTCATTTTTTTTAGATTTCATCTACAATTCTATATTATAGAATTTGTGCACTTTGCTCTTAGTAGATATCTTGGCCAACACGAACAACGCAAGAGTACTCAGCACTTGTGTGCAAAGTACAGGCTACCAAGTGTTATAAAATGAATGGATGGAACGCATGTTAAATGCAGTTTAAATTTTCTGCTGGTACCCAGGGCTGACTTCGTAGATTTTGAAAAACCGCAGAGCTCGAAAATAACTCTCAACCTTTATTTTGAATTGGTTTCTCACTGAGAGATATTACATTCGGCTTCGACATGGCTACGGACAGAGTGAACGCGAAAAGCTAAGCGAAAGCTAAAGCTAAATATTCTAAGCTATATGCAAAGCGAATGGTGTCCATAATGAACGCGAACATTACCGCTCCGGAAGTTCATCAAAATAAACAAAATCTTTGAATTATGGAAATGGAAATGGTCAGAAGAAGAGCACTTTCCATTAAATAATTAATTTTTAGCCATTCATTGTTGGAAAAGGACAGTCCGTTCAAGAGATTCAAAAATCAGCTAATTAATATGACGAATATTATCATCTTTACAAAGATTTATGAAGACATCGGAAGACATCCTGACAAAAATTGCTGAATACGTTTTAATGTCATTAAAAGTATTCGATTATATACCCAAATCTATTGACAGCTGCGTTTTAGCTTGAATTTCTTGCTAAAAAACTGACCAGAAGAGTTTATTCGCTTTTAGCGCCAAGTTTCGCTTAGCATGTATCTTAGCATCGAATCTACTATGGCCAGTGCGATTAAAATGTATGGGCGGAGTTTATTAGCGTTGACCTGTCGAACCCTAGCTTTAGCTTTCGCCTCGCTTCTCGCGTTCACTCTGTCCGTAGCCTAGGTCTTTCTCTGAGATTTATTTATATACACTTACCTTTTCGCTCTTTGCTTGATCGTTATTTTAAAATTTTAGATATATCGCTCTCGCTCCTTAGTTAACTTTTTCCATACAAATTAAATGGAAATGATCAACCAAAGACCTCATTCTTCGAAAGTAAGTTAAAAAGATCAAAATTTTATTGTGTAAAAATTGTAACTTTGTAATAGTATTGAATTCAGTGTAGTCGTTCGTTTTTTTTTATTAACAAAAATTATATTAGCTATATTATGAATAAAGAAAATGGCTTTATACGGGATATCATCATCTGAATGGGTAATAAAGCTATGAGTACATGACATGCCAAACACGACATACGCATGCCAGTTTAACGTCAGAATATGTCACAAAAGGGTGCATGTCGTGTACTCGGCATATTATTGACGCTGACATATATGTTGGCATGCATCTGTCACCCATATGTCCGACTCAGTATGGCATGTAAATTTCGGAGAATACAAAAAAATATCGTTTGAATTGAAGATTTTTTGGACGTTTTTTAATCCATTGATATCGTAGCCATTCTTTGATGGAATTTGTTACTTTATGGATAGAAAGAAGACGAACTATTTTGATATTATGAAATGTCACCAGAAAGCCCTAAAATCTTAATTCTTCCAAGCGAAAAAAAATCACTCAAATTTATAGTATTTTAGGTCTTTCTGGCGTAATGAAATGTAATTCGAAATAAATATAGTATACTATCGGACCCGGCGATCTTCGTCTCGACCCAATTTTACGCCTTCAGATAAACTCCAGAATGATACTAAAACACGCATATAGTTCAAATTTTAATGTGATTTATTTGAATGGAATCGAAATCAGTAGAGAGAGATGTGATAGACAATGTTTTTCGATTTGTTTTCCGGCGCAAAAAAACAAAGGGAACGTTTGCCAACACGCGAACAGGCAACATAACGTACAGCTGAGCGTGAGAAAAACAGGGAAATTCGAGATTAATCCCACAGACTTCCGACGATTGGCCTTGTGATTTATTGATTGTCATCGCTAAAGCCAATCTAACGGGGAACTGAATCCTCTGGAATTTTAATGGAAGATCAGTTGGATCAATCGGAATTCGTGGGATAAGGACTTCCTCTCCTTTGAATTTGCCCTTGATGATCGTCGCTTGATTCACAGTTCATCAGTTTCTTGACGGACAACCCAAAATTCTGAAAAATTGATCGAATTCATAATTATTGCATTGAATTTCAATTGATCGTAATGCTTGTACCGTTTGCGGATATAATGCGCGATATACGACTATTCGGAATCAGTGTAGATAGTAATGCGCAAAACTCGAATCAATTGCAGCAAGAAAAATAGCACATTTGCTCAATAGAAAATGACAATGCGAAACGGACACCTGGCGCCATCTATTATTTCTGTAGTTAACTTCTCATCCATAATGCACGCAAAATGTCTTTTATCACAATGAATTTCACAATTATCGGAAATTTTCATCAAATCTTTCGCAAAACCTTCTCATGGCAATTACGAACAACTGAACCAAAATTTAAGCTACATAAATCCGAGGCTAAATCGGTCCTGCCGTTCTCAATTGATGAATTACTATACATATAATAGTAATAGTATACTATAAATGGTGCACAAGTACGATAACTTACGTACGATAGATGTTCCTAAATAAATTTGAAATTTTTTTCTGAGAGAATAATTAGTCCGCAATGTTTGCTAATAGAAGGCCTGTTTTATTGGCAATCCATTTCAGTGAAGTAAAGTAAAATAGAATTTTTAACACGCAATTACAACAACTACATAGAGTCTCGAAAGTGTCAAACAGTTTGTAGTTGTTGTAATTGCGTGTTAGAAATTCTACTTTACTTTACTTCACTGAAATGGATTGCCAATAAAACAGACCTAGAGTAAGAGCTATAGCAACGTTTTTTCTCAAGTCATTTTAGCAAGGCTGTAAATTTGTGCGCTTAGTTCGTGGTGACTACTGAACACGAAAATACATTTCTGGCAGCGCTGAGTTGGTTTATATTGAAATGCCATAACCTAAAAAGTGAAAGAAATTTACCTCATTTTAGCAAACTTAAGATTTTGGTATAGGTATGATAAAACCGGAGTTTTGGTTTAGCCTTGAAGAATTAGTAGAGTTATCGCACTCTCCCCAACGGTCACTAAAATCCTGAGTTTTTATACTAAAAGGTGGTACATATGTGATTTTTTATAATTAAACAGAAGACAGTTAATACGATTTATAATGGGTTTGTTTGCCGTCGACCCTAGGGGGTTAGCTCTAACGCGTTCAATGAAAAGCTGTGTTCGAGGTCAGAACTTAGGCGCCCTAGTATTTAGTTGGAGCAAGAGTCCAGTCCCAGTGCTGTGGGTGAAGTGGTTCAGTGGTTAGTGGGCTGAAACTACTGTTACTGTGCGATGGGCCTCAGGTTCGATTTCCGGAAAAACAAAAAATACATCTTAAGGTTTTTTCCACTGTGCCACCTCTTGCGAAAGTCTAATTGAAGCCTTAATTTTGAGAAATCACACTTTTAGGAAATTCGTCACGACACTGAGTTATTGTTTTAAAAAATATGGCCCCCATTATACCGCCAGCCCAAAAACAGCACCAAACTGTCATAAAAAAAAATTGCGATGCGGTTAAACTTATGTTATAAAAACAGGTGCCTATGACTGCGTTTCAGTTTTACAAAAACAATAACATTGCCATGGATCTATTACGATTAGGAAAATCAATATGAAGTTAGGCCATCAACTTCATATACGTATATAACCTAAAATTGGAAGAAGCCACGAGTTCATGTTTGGAATATCCTCTAAATCATGTATACTCGCAGACTGAGGAACTAACTGGAAATTTAAACCGATCGATAAGAAGGATCACCCAATAGAAAAGTACCACATAGAAAATGGAAAATTGGACTAGATGAATTTGATGTCACAACTGTTCGGCATTATACACAACTTCTACCATAAGGAGATTATAATGGTGTCCTTAAAAATGTTGAGACAACGGGTCCAGGATGATTTGGAACTTAACTTGAGCACTACATCCCTCAACCGAAATTCTAAGGGGAAATGGATTTTACTACAAAAACTCAGAACTATGCGTGTAGACTTCCTTGCGCAGGAAATGATATCAAACTTTTTTGAGTGAAATATCTGCGAAAAATCCGGTAGTACACTTGAAAGGGATTACACATCACATATACTTGAACGAGAGCTATTCACAGTTCACATACAAGACGAAGGGCATGTATTGATGGCAGCAGCGGTACATTGAAGACGCCAATTTCAAAGATGCTGATAATAGCACATGCAGGTGGTGAGAAAGGCTTTGTAAATAATAAATGTTTTACATTTATTTTGATCTGGAACAAAAACGGGAGACTATCACTTTAATATGAATTTTGAAAATTTCTCCAAATGGATGACGGAACACGGTTTGAATAAACTGGAGGACCCTTCAATAATTGTAATGGACAACGCATCATATCACAACAAATGGAAAGATGAGCAAATCATTTCTGCTAGGCGGGAACCTGAGATTATAATTACAATGGCTCACTCACATAGTTCGCAAATGCTCAAACTGGAGCTTCATGAACTTTTAAAACCATATCGAGCTTATAAAACAGTCAAGGATAAGATTGATGGCATAATTCGGGGTGAGGAATACGAGGATACAACGATTACCACTCTATCATCCAGACTTCAATTCCATTGAAAATATTTGGGCACATATCGAGGCAAGTGTGGGCAAATAAAATAAAACATTTAAATTATTGGGTGTTTAAAAAAATTGCTGAAGAAGAATTTTTAAAAATAACACTTGAAGATTGGCATAAGGTTTGTACAAAAGCTGTATGAAGACAGCTGAGAAATACTTTTCGCACGAGTTGATATGGGACACAATATCGGATAGAATTGTTATAAATCCAAGAGAAAACCTTTTGTCTCCTTTAATTTTCATTACTTATATGGACTGCATGCTACACCGCAGCCTTGGCGGAGAACGTTTCGAATTAAGAGGTAATTTGCTCTTCGCTGATGGTCATCCTTGGTCCCCCTCTAACTTATTCACGAGTGATGGAAGGAGCAATGTCGATTTTTCCATGTAGGAGTGGTCAGGCTGGGTCAATTTTGAGACAGCTCGCCCATTCTGTTATTAGGAGGACCGAACTTAGTGCCAAAGCTAAGTTGTCATCCTAATCCCTATGATGAGAATTGCCCCTGATGATTTAGAGTCGATTTACACCCGCGACCCACTTTTGGATAAGCGGGCCATTTGGAAGTGAAAAAATGGGAGGAACCTACAAATATTATGCTGAGTCCGAACGGCGGAATTGAGAAGCTTTTTCAAGGCAGATTCTCTGGAATGTAAAGGCAGCGCAGTGAAAAAAAACTTTAAAATGTAATTTGTGTTATTCCGGGGATCGAACCTGGGACCCCTCGCACAGCAGTGCAGCAAACTAACTACTGAGCCACTGCGCCCACATGCTTATAGCCACTACAAAAGTTTAAAGCGTAACAGCGTCAACACCAGCGTAATAAGGACATAACTCCAACCGCAAGTTTTGAGCCATTTTCTCAATCTGATCCGTCTAGACCTAGACGTTTTTATACAATCAGGTCACAGTACAGGGTGCGGCAACAAAACTTGCTGATTTTCAAAGGAAATAAAACCAAAAGTAGTGGACATACCGTTACAAAACTTGTTTATTCTTGTTACACGATCATGGTTTTAAAGATGATATCGGACAAGTGATGGCCTCCATTTTCAATACACTGAGATACCCGATTTTCGAAGCTCCTCTGAACTCTTTGAAGCATATCGATGGTATGTTCGCTATTGCTTCACGAATGTTGTCCTTCAGATGATTTAACGTTCGAGGCCGATTGTTGTAAACGATAGACTTAAGGTAACCCCATACAAAAAATCGCACGTAGCCAAATCAGTTCTGATTCTCCGGTGTGCTGGATGGGATTTCGTCACGTTTCCGCTCTGCCTTAACGTTTTCACCCACGATGTTTGTATCTTCTCATCCATTCACCTCCCCGTCCAAAAATCTAAATAATTTTTCATTCGAATGGAACCCAGTATCAGCTGCCCCTTCTTGCTTATCGTCCAGTATCAGCGGTTTCCTAGTGTACTTAATGCTTCGACGGATCTCCACTAAGGCGTCCGTGTTGACATCTGCCCTGCGCACTAACTGCGCAGAACTTCCATCCGGTGCATTTTTGATAAATATTTCGGAGGAACTACATATTTCCAAACTACACGTTGCAGCGCGTGTTTTCCAGCGTCACGCGACGCAGCTGAATCAGTTTTGCGGGGATTCCGAATTCTGCCATCGCTAGATAGAGCTCCTGACAATGTATGCTATCGTACGCCTTGATGAATAGGTGGTAAGTTTCGACTTGAACTTCATTGGTCTTGTCTCAGTGTGGAAATCTGGTCAGTGCCGATTAGTAAGTTCTGGGAAGCTGTGTAAGGCCTCTTCTTGCAGTACGTCGTTTTTTTTTAAATACTTCTCCCGGGAAAGGCGAACCTATAACGATTTATCAGCGTTCAGAGATGCTCGCAGATGTTTGTTTGTTCTGCACTAAAATTGCTGCAAATTGTAGTCTTCTAGAAATATATCTACAGAAAGCGAATTCCAAAGTTTGCTCGTCCTGTAACAGAAGGAGTATTGGAAAATTGATGTCCTCGCGGTTGTCAAGTGTACTGTATGGTCATGAGCATTAGCTGCCTGTCTTGTGGGGCGCCCAAAAGTCGCATTTAGATAAAGTCTTTGAGTTCCTCGGAACATCTGCCATGGAAGTACCTATAGAACAAGCAAAGGTCAGCGACTTGTCTTCTGTGCACCAACGGTTGTAGATTCGATGTAAGTGTAGGGTCTTCAATAAGTCGAACTGCTCGTCTCTATGCTGTCAAGTATGTTGAGTGAATGTTTTGGGTCCGAGCTCCATTTACGGGAACAATATTCCAGGCCTGGGGCCAGATCGCGTAAAATAAAAATGATCGAACGACATCGTTTTCACTAAAGCTGTCTCTATCATATCTGTGACAATAGACAGAGACTACTAGTATCGAAACGACGTCGTTCGATCGTTTTCATTTTACGTGATCTGGGCCCTGGTCTAACCTGTGCTTTGTAGAGAAGGAGAAGTTGCTTGGGGCTAAAGTACCTCTTTGCTCTAAATAGGTAGCTCAACTTAGCGGACGCCGATCTTGCGATATAGAATATGTGGTCCTGCCATGTGATTCCTGAATTGACTGAGACACCTAAAAGGTGCACTGAGTCCTTGGGATGGATTGGATGGTCATCTATTTGGATCTGAGGAACTGTTGATGCATTTTTCCTGGAAAATGTTGTGGGCTGTGTCTTGTTTGCATTAAATACAACCAAGTTGTCTTTTCCCCACTTCAAGATTTTGTCCAGATCACCATTTAGAGAACTAATTTGTTCACATCTCTGACTGTATGATGTAGCCGCATTCACAGGCCCACTGTTCGAGATAGAGGATATAAGAGTGCTGTCATCAGCAAAGTTGTAGATATTATTATTTGTCGATCCAAGCAAATCGTTGATGTGGAGAAGAAATAGAGTTGGGGAAAGAATATATCCTTGGGGCACTCCTGCATTTATAGCAAACGAATTAGATGATACACCATCTACAACAACTTGGATCGGTCTTCCCAGAAGAAAATTATGCATCATCTATCAGCAGAGTTGTTGTGGTAATCCATAAGACGCTAACTTGCCTAATAGGGTTCTATGCCAGACTATAAAATAAGGCCTTGTCGTAAACTTAGGAAACAAAAATTCAACCAACTTGTACATATTATAGAGGTCAAAGAGTTCGGATAAATTCTACAAATGTTTCCGAACCCACCAAAAATCAAAATTTTTTGTCGGTATAGGTACCTACTACCTACCTTCATAAATCTGTACAATTGCATTCCGCAAACATGCATCTATATATCGTGCAATCAAGTGTATTAAGGCTATCTATCTATTCACGACACCTACCTACCTACTTATCTACTCCAAAATTGCGACTCACTGTACCTTTCGTTTCTTTGAGCCTCTTAAAAGTGTAGGCTATCCCTATCCCCCATTGCACACATTGATATTATATCTTGGACACTGCATTTGTGTGAGTGCGCTCAGGATGTATTGACTTTTTGCATATACATATACAATATATGTCCATATGTAGGTACATTTTTAAACGGTTTTTCGTCCACTTTCTTCCCTCTAAGACTGTATCAAACCTAGACCCTGTATTGTCCAAAAATTGCAATCCAAGTAATGCATTTAACAAACATATTCACAAACATTCAACAAATCATAGGTAAATCTATAGACATAACCTCATTTTTTTTAAATTTAACCTCTGACCTTTGACTTACACAATGCATATTGTATGTATTAAGGACTTACACACATAAACTCTCCTTGCTATATCCTTTGAGAAAAACAACAAAATTCCAATAAACACCCACAAATGAATTCATTATCCTTTTAACATGGTATGGAACATGTCCGCTATTTGATGTGAAATATTGGCATTACACAAATGTACCGGTATTACGTAAACAATTTACCGACATATGAATATTTCGGCCTCGCGGTGTTGCAATTCCCAAAATGTGTATAGGTATAGGTGTATTTGTGTTGACGCGAGCTTTCGTCCTCCTCAAGAAGTGCATTCACGCATTTGCATAAGGCAAAAAGTTATATACCTACCTACTTCGTTGGTATTTCCATTCCATTCCGCGCATACTCCAATAAATTCACAGCCTTTACATAAACGAATAAAGAAGATGCCTACGCTACTAACGAAAACGACATGCCATGGACTGGTATGGCATGGAGCATGGAGTAAACCCTGAAAGCTGAAAACTGAAACCGTCCACCATAAAAATGTTCATCCTCTCGAGCTCGAGCGAGCAGTCTGCTGCTTCTGCTTCAGTTTTTTGCTCTCATATTTCTCCAAATGTAGGGTTTACATATATACCAAATGTATACATGCATACGACAACGAAATGGCGTTTATGTCTGTGAAAGCGCGAGCGGAGCAACAAAAATATTTACACACGCGAAGCTCTCGAGTAGTAGTGATCCTCTTGCGCTTGTATATAACCTGTGGTGGCGATTGTGTGGGCACGAATGTCAACGACCTTTGTATTGCATTTCCCCATCTTTCAATTTTCGTTGTTTCGTGATGTTGATACGGGCATACGATGACGACAACGATTTAGAAGGCGATAGACAAAAGGAATGAACGAAACAGGTTGGAAAAAAAGGCTCATACCAGTGGATTGTGGATCTGGTGGCTTTGGAAAGGCAGCAGACGACATTGACTACCTCGATGTTCATGCATATAGAAGGTAGAGGTAGATATAGCAGACGGCCGCGCCGACTGTATTGCTTGCTCCTTGTCCCTGCCTTGTACTTGTTCTCGTATGTTGTACGTACAACCCCTCTGGGTGACCGGTATTTCTTTTGACTTTTTCAGTTGGACAGCCACAGAGTAGGTACGGTAACCGTTTATAAAGTACTTGTATGTTCGATGTACCTAAGCTATAAGTGTTTCCTTTTTATTTGGTTGAAGATTGCAATACCTCGAATTAGATAAGAATTTACAAGGATTTGCATGTGTATTTCACGTCCACCCAAAAGGGGTGCATATTTTTGCCAAAAGTTCAAAATCGAAGTTATAGGTTATGTACAAAAATCCTCTACTCTAATGCTCTTTTGGTGAGGTAGGTACCTAGAATTTAAACCAGCTTCGGGTTTCTCAACAGTAGATAGTTCTCTCAATGTCCTTTTTTTCCCACGCATCCGTAGTCGTTTTTTAATTCAGTCTTAAGAGCGTCTGACGATGGTTTGTGCTAAAAGCCTTGTTGTAAATTTCTTCAGAGGGTTCGCGGTTGTAGCAATAAAACTGGAATCTAAAGCACCTAGCTTTGCAAACGATAGAACTCCAGAATCCAAGTCTAGAAACACTGTGGCCAAGCCAAGAATTTGAGAACGGCATCCAATTAAGTCTCCAAAAACATAAAAAAAAAGTCTACCAATAACCAGAAATATATCATTCAGGATATATGTAGGTGGTCGAATATTTCGAAAACGATAGGTATCGCCCAGACCATCCGCAAGGACTTAAATGTTTGTGGTACACTTCTTAAAATATTCTTATAATTGACACAAACCCAGATTTCCGATGGGCTAGGGCGTCAGTTATTTGTGCAAAAATGTAAGGGTTTGGCAGCATTGTTAGAATGTGAGTATATTGATGCACTTGCTCATTTCATGTTATCGAATATCGAAAGGCAAGTGGCAAGTGAAAAATCAAAAAGAACGAACTTCTTGTGCAACAAAAGCTGCTAAGAGGCGAAGAATTGCAATTGCAGTTGTTTGGCACCAAAATTGCTGCATTAGCCTTCACTTTAGCTCGCATTTCAAGTGTACGACAAGTCTTTACCTATAACCTCAAAAGGAAAAAAATTAAGCATTTGTCCGGTCCACAAGAAAGGAGACCTCTTCATCTGCGCCAACTAGAAAGGTATCAGTCTTCTTGACATAGTATACAAAATCCCATCTGCCATATTGTGAGAACGCATAGAACTCTATGTAAATAAACCTTTTAGGCCAGAGATATGTATGTATATCTTGGGAAAATCCCAAGAAGTCTTAATCGATACTCTGCATCTTCTCATCGATTTCAAAGCCGACTATTACAGAATCTATAGAGATGAGCTATACCAAAGCCATATATATTTGGCATCCCTGAAAAAAGCTCGCTGCTGCATCTTTGATTTCAAAAAAGATTTCGACGCACACACTGTCACGCGATCCTTTAACTTCATATATATGTACTTTAGTTGAACTAATTCTGCGAAACTCATATATGCAATTTTGCAGGTATTCAACCCGTGCAGGCTTTTAAAATCCTAAAATCTGTGTGGCATATTTTGTAATGTGGCAAACATAGTTTTTTGTGATTCGGAAGAAAGCAGAAATGCTGTCTAAAACGGCCAAACTTCTGGTTTTATGAGGCTGCACTTAATATGTCTAGCACTTACCTGTCAAAATATAATTTTTTGATATCGCAATATATGTATCCGGTGCCATGAAATAAAGTCTTATGCAAAAAGGTCCAAAACGTAATTTTGGACTTTATTGCACTTCTAAAATTGCATTTTCAAAAGTGCAATAAAGTCCAAATCGAAGTGGAAATAAAATCCACAGTGCATAAACAGTAGAATATGTATTTAAAAGAAAGACGAGCAGGGGGGTTGCTCGTCTGAGTGCAATAATGTTCAATGGCTTTATTGCACTTTCAAAAAGGGTTGGGTACGAAAACTCCAAAATTAAAATCCCCAAACTGAGATCCCCAAGTCAATAGCCCCAAAACCAAAATGCATTAACAGTAAATATGTATGGGGGCATGCTGCCCCCTGCAATCCCCCTGCTTGGGGTCACTGTTGCATTTGGAGTAGGCGCAAGGTTAGGTAGGTATTCAAAAATTTCTTTAAATATTTTGAATTCACGTTTTGGGGATTTTTTTATTTGCGAATTTTGTACTTGGGGATATTCAATTCGGGTATTTTTCAAAAGGTGGGGATTTTGGGGTTTGGGGATTTTGCACTTGGGTATTATGTAGGTATCCCTTTCAAAAATGAAATAAAGTTCAAAACTCGTTTTGGATTTTATTGCAATTTCAAAAGTGCAATAAAGTCAAAAAAAGTCAAAAATTACGTGCATAAGACTTTATATCATGGCACCTATGAATCCACATTCTTTTTCCATAGAAATCTGACATGATCTTTCAATATTCAATATTGACATAATTAGTAATTAGTAGAAAACAGTGAGCGGTCACTAGTGCCTTAATATAAACGGAAGCGGCTCAAATGGGTTTACCGGTTTAACGAGTACCTATATGCTGTTAACAAGAATATGCATAAAACATCGTAATATAATTGTGAGGTAGTAAGGAACTCTGTCTTTTCGGAGTCTGCTATCCACTAAATAAATAGTTAGCGCAACAGGTTCGTAGAGAAAGCCTAGCCCCAGCTTCTCACAACTATTCGCTTGTGCTAGTTTTTATTTCTTGGGACGAATGGAAGGGACCTACAATATTACGCCGAGTCCGAAGAACGGCTGAATTGAGAAAGTTTTCTAGGACAGTTCTACTTTTCTCGAAAAAAAACCTCAAGATGTAATTTCTGTTTTTTCAGTAGTCCAGCAAAATTAATAATTAGACTCATAACATCTCAGAAGAAATAAAAGGAAGAACAGCTGGCGCTGTTTATTTGGACTGAGAAGGACCCTACTAGTATAAGGCTACCCTGAACAACTCACGACATTCTGTTTAAAATCTGATCATCCTGCTTTATGATTGCGTTGTTTGTATAAGCTTATACGAGCTGTACAGTGACATTAACCTTGTCAAAAAATTGCACATCAATCGTCCACATCTATGCCGTAGAGTCTATGAGTCTATGTATGGTGCAACCGACTTAACCGATTTGGGGTGCCTAACTGAACGCAGTTCATTGAGGACCTAGTTTAAGTTAAAGTAAGTGAGCATATGAAGCATGTTTTTTTAAGAGGTATACAAATTCAATATGAGATAAAATACTTGAAGCTTATGTTAATGTCTATGATATTAGCTTTATTTAATAGATAATTTTATGCCATTACTGTTTAAAAATGATTTCGGGCATATGCGCGCCACTGTTAGTTCGAATGAAGCGAAATCGTGAAGTCCAATTTGCGACAACTTTATCGAGCAAATGGGGTTGTATTTCAGCAATAACACGGCGAATGTAGACTTTCAAATCCTCCAAAGTCTCTGGTTTATCGGCATAGACTAGTGACATCACATACCCCCAAAGAAAGTAAAGGTAAAGGTGTGAAATCACAGGATCGTATGTAAGGAGGCCAGTTCACAGGTCCATTACCCGATATTATGCGCGTGTTCCGCTATTTGCGCCATCTTGTGAAAATCAAATCTCTGAAGTAAGAAATCATGTTTCTATAGATCTCTCCATTGACGGTAACATTCTGGCCGGCATCGTCCTTAGAGAAATATGGGCCGATGATTTCACAAAGCACACCAAACAGTGAGTTTTAATGGATGTAAGGGCATTTCTGGGTTTTCGTCACTCCAAATTCGGCAGTTTTGCTTGTTTACATATTTAACCAAAAATGGGCCTCATCGGAGAACAAAATTTTGCCTTAAAAATGAGGATTAAGCTGAATCATGTTTTCGGCCCATTCACCGAACCTTCAACGTGTATATCTAATGGTTCCGCGGATTCAACTCTTGCACAAGCTGGTTTTTTAAGCTTTTAAGCCAAGATCTTTCCGTAAAATCGTCCACAAAGTGAATGGGCATAGCTCCAATTGCTGTGCACGATGGCGAATAGACTCACTTTGATTCTCCTCAAAATTGGGGGCTTATTCCCAAATGCGAATCACTTTTCATGGTGGATTTGTATATTTGTATATTCAATAGCGATTTGATCGCATCGCATAGAGGTGACGAATTGTTTGCGGATAAAAAATAAACTAAATTCCTGTGGCGGGAAAAAGCTGTCAAAGTGTTGGAAAATTAAATGGAAAATTGCAACTCAGAATGGAAAAAACTGGAAAGCATTAAATATCATTTTCGCCATCGTTCGCCTTTGAGAATAACCAAAAGCGAAGAGGGTCGAAATGGAGGTATCGCTTTCAATACGATCCGCCGCGCATTTGGGAATAACCCGCCTGCGCTCCAAAACGGCAATAACTTCTTCAGTGCGCACTGTTTGTCGTCTTTGGGGATGCGCCGTAAGTGGTGCGAAACCGATTCATCGTGCTCCGAACAACTTGCTCAGATGGACGATTTTGTCGACCGTAAAATGGACATAGCGCACGATAAGTTTGGCGAACCGAACCATGGTTTTCAAAATAAGTTTGCACAATTTGGACGCGTTGTTCTGGCGTTAATCTATTTATCAAAATGGCAAAACTGACCAACCACAAATCAACTTTTAACTGTTAAATTGACAATCTGTAGAAACAGTGTTGCCAGTTTAAAAACCAAACCTCTAGAAAAACACCCTTTGTAAGAGGACCTTTAGCGACTTATGGTGCCTAACTGAACGCAGTTTGCTTAGGACCGGACAAACTGAAGAACCTTTTTAATTTAGGACTTGGTTTACTTAAAGAGAGACCTAAGTAAGTAAGCATATATTATGTACGTTGAATTCGAAGCAATGTGTGCACGACAGCCATTAATCGTTGTCTCCTTTTCAGTGTGTTGCATTTGTACATAAGTTCTAAAATTGTTTACATTATTTTGTACAAAGTCTACGAAGGTGATCGATTCTGTATTTTACCGATTGTAGAGATATAACTTTAAAAGGGGGCAAGAAAGGAAGCTCCGATATGGCTGTGTCCAGCGCCGATGCTCTTCATAAATTTTGTTTCTTAGCAAAAATGCCCGTACGCGTAGGTACATCCCAATAATACAACAAACATTTCCCAATATGTACCATAAATCTATTGGGCCAAAAATTAAAAAGTACATAATCCAAATTCTACTCATGTACCTATAGAAATTTACATTATTGCAACAAAAGTCATTAAATCTACCGTCAGCTACATACGTGTGTAACTTTGTGATACAACTGTAACTCCGGCAACGAACTGCCAGAAACATTGAAAACTTATTTTCCATGAGATGAGTATAGGTACGTGAAACGTGAGCAGTCCTAGAACTTATCAAATTGTATATTATATCTATGACACTGATGTGCCTGTGCGTTGCAAAAAGGAGAACGAAGGAAATAACAGCCACGAAAACAACCCTACAGAGACTGTAGGGGTTAACAAACTCTGCGAATATGAATGAATTTACCGGACTTCCAGTATTCGTTCCATACGTGAACACTGAACACTTTTTTGGCAGTTTATTGGTTCGGTTGCTATACTCTTTGGTTTTGCGTTTTGAGATTTCGAAGCCAGAGATGTAATGCTAGACATATGTACATAATAATTGCTAAAAGTGTCTATGGCATTACCCACCCCGACCAGACCTAACCATCATCGAATTGATGTTTGCGATTGTGAATTCCTTTGCACTTAACAAACAACATCCCTTATTTATGGCAAAAGGACGAAGTGTATGTACCTATACAGTAGAAGTGGTATGCAAGTATAAGCCGGCAAAACTGTTTATTGATATTGAACATAATAATAAGGATGCTCTTCCACACTGAGTGGAGTAATGAATTCAATTCGGTGTAGAGAAATAATGGCCGTAACACCTCCAACGTCTACATATTGCAAAAGGTGTCTGTCTGTAATACTCAAATGTAATAATTCAAATATCTTATGTACTAGGTTAAGAAGTGGATGGATAAAAATTAATTGAAAATGCAAAACTATATCTGGGTGCTGAAATTTATATGGGGATGTAACATATTTCAGTGTTGTCTTGTCAGTGGTTAGTGTGTTGGACTATTAAGCGAGAGCACCCGAAAACACAAAAATTACATTTTACGGTCAGCTGTCTGACAGTATAACTATGCTTTGAAAGTTTCTCAATGCAGCCGTTCGGATTCGGCATAAAATTGTAGGTCCCTTCTATTCATCCTAAAAATAACAACTCACACAAATAAGAAGGTAGGCCCAACGCCAGAACAACGCGTGCAAATTATGCAAGCTTATTTGGAAAACCATGGTTCGGTTCGCCAAACTTATCGAGCGCTACGTCCAATTTACGGTCGACATAATCGTCCATCTGAGCAAGTTATTCGGAACACGATGAATCGTTTTCGCTCCACGTACACGCTAGTGGATAATACGCATCCCCAAAGACGACAAATAGTGCCAACAGAATAAGTTATTACCGTTGTGGAGCGCAGTATTGAGGAGAATCTGATTGAGTCGATTCCTCATCGTGCACAGCAATTGAAGCTATGCGCACCCACTTTGTAGACGATTTTACGGAAAGATCTTGGCTTAAAAGCTTATTTGAGATCCAGCTTGTGCAAGAGTTGAAAGCGCGTGAATATTATACGCTATTTTCAGCTTGATTCTCATTTTTAAGGCAACTATGAACTGGCCACCACGATCCTGTGATCTCACACCTTTAGATTACTTTATTTGGTGATATGTGAAGTCACTAGTCTATGCCGACAAACCAGAGGCGGTTGAGGATTTGGAAGTCAATATTCGCCGTGTTATTACTGACATACGGCCCCAGTTGCTGGATAAAGTTGTCAAAATTTGGACTTCATGATTGCGCTTCATTCGAAATAGCCGTGGTGCGCATATGCCCGAAACATTTTTAAACAGTAATGGCATAAAATGATCTATTAAATAAAACTAATATCATAGGCATTAGCATGAGCTTCAAGTACTTATATTCATATTGAATCTGCATACCTCTAAAAAAGCACACCTTATAAATAGAGCTATTTATGTGCCATCACTGGACACTGCGTAATGGGTAGGCACGCAACCAGTCTTGGTGTTCCCTCAAATGATTTTTATAGAACCTGCAGATATGAGGAGGAGAAAACTGTCCCCCAACTTTTCTGCTCCAGCCCTGCTTTCTCTCAGAAAAGGAAACTCCATTTAGGAGGTTTTGGTGTATGCTGGCAGCCACTTCAACCTAACCTAACCTAAGGCTTCAAAACTTTATTATGGTCTGTACTGGCTTGCTTTCCTCAGGTCCAGTACATTTCCATTTATTAGGAGGCTCTTTAATTTTAGCAGCGAAAAAAACCTTTGGTTTAGATTAATTTAGACTTTTGCAAATGCCTCAATTTTTCCAATTTTTCTGTAGATACTGGTTTTTCGGCTTCTGTCAGGACGCCTTAAAGCACGAGGGAAAACGTACCCTACCCACACCACAAACCAGCAAATCCACCACACTCTCTTCTTTGCTAATGAAATTTGCTAGTTTCTGGGTACGTTTTCTCTCGTGCTTTAAGGTGTTGATGGTCTTATCTGAAGACTATCTATATGTACTTCGACTCCTCTATATTCTTTAGATCTGCTGCTCGGTAGTTTAATATGGCTGAAACTTGGTGGTTCAAAACCAAATTTTGGACTTTATTTCATGGCACCGCGTGGTTTGTTCTCTAACCCTTGCTCATGTGTTAGCTGTTTTGGAATATTTTTATAGTCCATGACCTTTTACTGAAAATTTCTTTTCCGGGATTTTGAATCCCACGATTAAGTGGGAAATCGGTGTCAAGCACGTTATAGCCTGCAGTAGCGTGGTAAAGTATTTATTACAAACAGAGGGTGACAGATACCTCTAGAGGACTTCGCAAGCTTTGCTGTATTTTATATCCCCAGCCCCATTTAGTCCACAGTAAAGGTGGCTTAAAGATTCTAGTACACGGCATGTAGCAACCCACACACGTATGTAGCACTGACGTCATTTTTAAGTCAGCGAGTGGTTACATGCCGTGTACAAGCTCTCTTTGTGCACTCTCTGTTGACGTCAGAGCTACATAAGTATGTGGCTTACTACATGACGGGTACTAGCACCTTAACACCTTGCCTTTTGGTACAAGAGTGAATTTTAGTCACCCTTTCGAGGGTCATACGTTACCTAAGGTCTATTCTAACCCCGAACCTGAAATGGTAACACTTCTTGGGTTTTATCCAGTTTCTAAAACCGCACTGGTGGTGTTCAGTAAGTTAGCTGTTAAATGATGTTGAAACTGTGTGGCAAGCAAAAGCTCGTATGTAACGTTAAGGAAACTGGTATAATTCTGTAGTTGGCGCAGTTTTCTTTCTTGTACATCGGACAAACAATCATGAGGTTCCATTAGACATCATTTTTCCTCCGACCAAGTCTTGAGAATCACTCAAGTCATCTCTCCTTTCAATAAATAACTCGGAGGCTAGGCCGTCTGGTCCAAAAGCCTCAGGTCCAGTTGATGAATCTAATTAACCTCAAAGTTGAGGTCGAGTAGCTTTTCAGGGTCTTTATAACCAATTTTAACTGTACTGAGCACCAGTTAGCCATTGCATTAAACGTCGATACCATCATCAGCAATCTTATACCCCAATAGCTATATTAGGATGACCGTGTCCGACACCTTGTTCGCTTTTAATCCGAATTCGACGGTTACACCCTGAGCCTGTGTATGTGGCCATAAAGGTGGAACCAAGAAGCAAACGAGTAAAAATTGCTAAACCTGTATTGCTCTTGACATTGGTTTCCTCGCTTTCTCGATTATCTCCAGCTTTCGGTGTAGCATAACTCATTTAGCGCATAATACTGAATGTCTATTGGAAACAAAAGTCTTTTCCTTTTTCCATTAAATTACTCCACACATTGGTACCAAATGTACATATAGCCAAAGAATTCCTTTGGGATAAACCAAAAAGAATGCAGCGAGATACGCGTACATACCATATCCTGTGAACATCATAGAACACTATGCTTAACCGTGAATTAATCCCAACCTACGAAATATATATGTGTATCTACAGCACGACCAACAAGTACAGCTGGGGGGCTAATGTCAGCATGTTACAAATAAAACTGATACTGAATGCAACAAAAACAATAAAAAAAAAAATCGTGATTCGAACACAAAAACAAAAAGGAACAAACGAAAAGAAATCGTTTATTCACATTTAAAAGCTTTCCCGTTTTGTGTAAAAGCTTCAGGTGTTGAGGTAGGTCCTGATCTGGAATTACCTAGATACAGCATCCCAAAGTATACAGATGCACACACCGATTTATTAGATGGATGGGGAAATAGTTGAAGCACGTCTGTATGCGCTCTGTGTACTGCGTGTGTGCTCCGGTGGAGACTTGTGCGCCTCCTCGTCAAAAAGGAATGGGGAGTCGGATGATGGGCCAAAGCAGTCAGACGCCAATCTTTCTTCTCCTACGCTACGACGACGTGCAATTTAACCAGCAACTATACTACTCCTCTTTCAGCCATTTGCACTACGTTAAACAGCAGTGTGTACTGTCGTGTTGTTGTTGAAAAGAGCGGTATAGAGTAAAGCATCCTTGTGTTTCCACTGGATGCGACTCTTGTATGGAGCAGATATAGCTTGCAGTAGAGGTGCATGAGCATGAGTTTCTTTTCTTCTTTAACTGTGTTTAGTCTCTTCTTGTAGTTAGCTCGGTTTTTTTTTCCATCCGTTTTTATTTTTTCTGCATGCTATATGAAACAACCAGGAATCGGACTTCTGGAAATATCAGTCAGAGTCGGGACTTTGGTTGTTCGGTTTCGAGTTTTTGCATCGTTTCGTGTGTCTGTCGGGTTTATTGTTGTTCCTCTGGGTGTTCTGTAAAAATAAATAAATTCAAATTGATTCTCAATCCATTGTACAATTTTAAACAGTTTTAAAATCATTAAGTTAATTGCACGCATATTTGAATTCGCTGTGCGTAAATATATGTACAGGACAGAGGAGATCATATGGTTTTTGTGTACACGTATTACTTGGTGTGGAATTGCGAGACTTATTTTCGAGTGTGTGGGTATCTTCCGCTTGCAGTGTCTGCGTTTTTCATCTATATTATTATATTTTCTCCTGCAGTCATTGTCCTTTTTATTTATGCAATATATATATAACGACGAAAAGAATGGCTTCAACCTGGGGAAAGTATGCATTCGGGGTTTTTTTTTTTTTGTGTTCTAATTTATTAATGAATTTTATTATTATGGAGATAAATTTTTCATTTGATTGTTTTATTATACGTAACGGACTTCAATGAGGTATGTCTAAATTTTTTTTTTAATTTAACGAATTTAGATGTTAACCTATAAAAAATCAACCAACCCTTCTACACTATATAGGTAAATGTCATTTAAGTCATAAGCTAATCATCTCGATAATTTAGATTTCAAAACAATGATTTTGCAAGAAACGGACTTTTGTCTGTCATCGATTTTTCTTTCAGTAGACAAAGTAATTTATACTGTGTGTCCTTACAGCATGGCATTGAGATTGAAGGTTCTTCTCAATGTTACTGGTACTATGGCTACCTAATGGAATTAATTATCATCACTTATAACTGTGTGCGTGTTAGTGGGTTCAGTGTTTCTTTGGTTTGTGCGTCTGACTATTAAGCGGCATTTCCAGAATCAGAAAGTTCAAGGTTCGACTCCTTGACAACATTAAACAACGCACGGTTTTCCTTCCGGAGTGTAATTGGATCCGGTCACTATAAATAGCACATGTATGGGGGGTAGACCAATTTCAACGATTGTGTATTCGAGCCAGGAATACCTATAATATTGTATGGGCCATCTGATGCTTTTGACTCGGACAACTTATATGAGCTCAAAATGTTAAGAGAAAAACAGTGGATAGTAGGCAGCGGACACATTCAAAAGTCTAGTCGTCTTAAGTCGACTAGATTTGTCTTAACTGAACGCAAAAACTGGAATGGTGGTTAACGTCACTTTTCTACTGAGTTCTCAGTCTAGAAATTCTTGACTAGATTTTATGGTTACTCCTCCGCCAGACAGATCTCGTCAGATATTTGTAATCGACTACAAGCGACGGTCAAATCGACAAATATCGATCGATCGACAGTTGTCGATCAGCGTTTAACTATCGACACTCACAATAGGGGCCTTATAGATTTTGAACGTACCCGGTGTTAGATCTCCGCATATCATATATTCTAAGTCGGTTCTTTGTCGAAACAGTGGTATAGTTTTGAAATTTAATACAATTATTTATCTATAATCGTGTACAATCAATCAAATCAATGTTCTGCGGACAATCCATAATCGAATTAAGTGCTTAGTATAAAACCGATCAAGCTCCAAAGGAGAGCCTTGCATACTGCAAAATTAACGCGATGGTCTAATTCTGTCAAGCCAAGCGCTTTATCAGATGGCCCAGCCTATGTTAACGTAAACGTCAGGTGATCAGTTCAATTTGTCATAAATTTACATACATACTTTAAAATTAAATTATTTGAAAATTTGTTTCTGTAGAATTTGTCTAATTTTAATATTGGAAAACTTTTCCAGTGAGATGCAAAAGCACCGAAACTGTTTATGCAATATAATTATTCTTTAAAGATTTTGCCTAAGACGTGTAATGTAAGTCAGGCTAATACCTACCTAACATACGTTTTTTCGATATAAATTCGCATCCAAGGATAGACCCGTTCGATTCAGAAGATTGCGAAATCATATACCTTCCACACCAATACCTGAGTTTTTAAAAACTCGCCGAAACGTTCACATATGGAAAGCAAAAAGGTTTTGTTTTATGGTTCAAATAGCTATGAAACTGTTTTATAAACTAAAATTTCCTCTTTGTAACCAAACTTTTCTCACATTTACATACACCACCTATAGGTTCTTTTCAAAGTTTGGGTAATGCAACTATGTATGGAACCATCAGATACCGTTCAAATGTGCGACACGCTAACATTTTTTCACTCTGGAGAACCGTTTGATTCTTTTATTAATTTCGTAATGACATAAACCGTCAGGATGCGCCATTCATAAAGATTTTGATATAGGTATCTAGCAAACAAAAATATAAATCTGTATTGCAAAAACCATTATTAAAAACAAATTATGCGATTCAGATAAAAAAACGGGCCAGTTTCAAAATAAATCCAATAATAATAAAGTTATTAGATACAGGCAATGTCGCAGTTTAAAATACAATAAAAACAGGACACTTTTTTTTGCATTTATTGCTTGATATCATCTCGACGATAGTTTTTCATTACGTATAGTCTTTTATTTACAACTACTACCGTCTGAATCACATATTTACAAGGATTCAATATTTTCTTGATATAAATAAATAGTTGGCTCAACAGGACCGTTGTCTTGTGTGAGTTTTTATTTTTCGGACGAATGGAAGGGACCTACAATTCTATGGAGAGTCCGAGCGGCTGAACTGAGAAGGTTTTCGCAGACAGTTATAATACTCTCGAAAAAACCTCAAGATGTAATTCGTGTTTTTTCGGGGACCGAACTTGGTATCACTCGCTCAGTAGTCCAGCACACTAGCCACTGCGCCCACCATATTTTCTTCTTAAAAATCGATAAAAAGTTATGTGTCTAAAGTTGTCCTCAGCCGTTCGTATTCGGCATAAAATTGGTCGTCACCAAAATAAAACTCCAACAAAATATGGTTGTGAAAGGCTAGGTTCCAGTGTTAGGTCTATTTATTGTGAGGACTTTTACTAATGTCAATAGTGAGCATCAAAAGTGAATGAAGATCGATGGTCTTTTGAGTTTTCTTTAGGGGCTTGGAACATATCTATAAAACAAAAAATCTGGGAAAAGTTTGAGAACGTTATAACAATAACAAAATGTATTTCATTTTGACAGAGAAAAATGCTTTTAAAAAATTTTGTTCTAACCAAAGACAAATATAAACCACATTAGTGTTCACTTACTTTTGACGCTCACTATATATGACATATGTATTGCTTGCATTTGTAAAATTATTTATTGTCGTTGGGATTTGCTTTTGATTTAATTTTTGCCTGGATAAGAGTTTCCCAATAAAATAGTCGCGAGATGAAATAAATGTGGGACAAGCAGTTATTTAGGATTACCAGTTAAAATGCAAAAAAAAAGTGTTTTTGGCTGCTAATTCAATACAAATGAATGTACATACAAATACATACATCAATATAGTTTTGTTTTTATGTTTGATTGGGCAGCAGAAATCTAATGTTAATTTCGATTCGCCAGAAAAAAGCACTCTTTCTTTCCCGAGATCACTTTTTTCGTTCGTTTGGTACAAAAAAAAGCAATCTTTTTCAGAGTCGAGAGCACTTTTGCGAATCTAGATTTTTTCTCAGAGACGCTCGAGATTTACCAATACACTTACATTATGATGAAAAAAAAATCTTCACAACAAAAAAGGTAAACAACTTTTGGCAGGCACACCACCAACACCAACAAAGAACAGCGCAGTATACTTCTTTTTGTTCGATTGGCCAGACGAAATCTAGAGAAATCTTAAAAAATCTCAGATTGCCAATCGAATTCAACATAAAATCTTAGACCAAGAACTAAAACGCCCAGTCGAAAACGCCAAAGCATTTGAACACAATATATAGTTTTGACAAAATGACAAATGTCGTTGCTGACAATGAGGGCGTTCAAGAATCTAGTTTAGTAAGTCTGATAGCTCTCTAACTTCATGTTGCTGAGTTTTTATTGGACTGAACTGGTCAAGTGAACAGTTTTCTCAGTTGACGTTTACCGACAAATCAAGTCAAGAATTTCTCGACTTACCTACTAATAAATTGACGTCTATTTGTTTCAACATGTGTCTGGAGAACTTTGTTTTGGGATTTCTATTGCCCTGTACATTTTAAGGGCTTCTAAAATACAGCGAATGTTCTCAAACTTTGTGTAAAGTAAACGATAATGGACGGTGGCGACTCTCATCATAAAGTTAGTTATAAAAATGTATATTATAAAAAATCATCTCGAAAATGCCAGAAGGTTGTGTATTGAAATATTTGGTCTTCCAATCAGTTAATACTTCTGATTCTTTCATTTTTAAAACAAATAATGCATTTAATTGTGAATAATACCTGTTTTTTTTATTAAATTGGTAGAAGTACATATATGAAAGTCGTCTGCCCATTTAGCAGATCCGCCCGGCTTCGATCAAGTTAAGCCCACACTACAAAGTAAAGCCTTAAAGATATTAGACAAATCATTATAAATCAAACACTCATTAAATCATATTTTGTTTTCCACTTGTTACATAAAATATCTACACATCAGCAATAACATAAAAATTAAAATTAAAATTGTTCACTTAAATTAATGTTAATGATTAATGACTAATCATAAAATTAGAAAAATAATGCTGTGTTTCATGTCCCCTCGAAGATTTATTTATCATTTGTAATTTATAGGGTAGTACTTAATATACAAAATAGAAAAAAAAAAAAAACACCTAAGCCTCAGCAGTTAAATTTTTTGAAGTTGCAGTTTTCTGGAAATATTTACACACATGCTTAAAAAACGTGTTCTATAGTTTGCCTGTACTGTATAGACTTTTACTTGATGAGCTAGTAGAGCTCATGTGTTTTTAGTATAGTAATCCAACTCTGTTCCTTGGACCATCTGATATAATAAGTATGCCTTTAAAACAGACGTCTATTGGGAAATTTTGACGAATTTCAGTCTATTATTGTTTGAGAGAATAACATTAACAACAGCTCGTAGACACAGTCAATTTGGTAACTTTTTTTAGATGACTTATTCGCACTTTCTTGTTTAGGTTGATGTTCAAGAGTTCCGTAGGCACCTTATACCCTAGGACTTAGGTGTATCTTTTCGCGTTTTGGAATAAATCGTTGGAAGTTCAGTCAGGATTTATCTTTCACAAACAGTTCATTTTTCCTTAAAAGGAATTTTCTTAGTCTAGCGCAAAACTAGCCGTTAAATTACGATTTAGGAAAGATGGCCAGTGCAAATCGAATAAAAAAAAAGAATGTAGGTTCGTCTATAAAATGAAATGAAGTGAAATAAACGAAATACATAAGCGACCGCTAGACATCTAGTACCTACATAATGTCCTGTGATGTGCTTTTTGTCGAAGGCTGAGGTATAACTTGTCACATCCATCAGAGTCTTTAAAAAAAAACACAAACTTTGAAGAAGAGGTACAATTTTATTCACGTTTTCTTCCTACTATACTTAAAACTACCTTAACAATGAAGCGATACCTAAACTTACAAGACTTCTAACAATGAAATGAAAAAGTGGCGTCGGGAATATTTCATTATTTGGGTAGTGGCGGGTGTAATGTATGGCAGACATGTAATGAAGGGGGTGTTTCATTACGGTCCTAGATCGCACAAGGCACCCTATATACAGTTCCTAATTTCCAATGGGATAATATGTTAAGTGACTGAGCTGCACAGATAAATGGACAAAAGTGGTGTAACGATGTCACTCCTGCAAAAATGCAGAATCAATTAATGATTTAAATTTAAAATTTAAAAAACACAAAAACAGATCGTCTGGTTTGGTTTTTCTTAAAAGGTACATTTTGAAAGCGCTTCCTAGCCTTCTGGGGTGAAGATCCACACGGAAGTTGCCAAAGACAGGTGACAACATGGGTGCTGGCGTAATCTCAGACAAGCTTTTTGAGAAAAAAAAAATGAAAAGGTCTAAAAGCATACAAACTGTATTCACTCTCTTGGACAAATGTATATAAGCGAAATAACAAAATTAACTTAACAATAACAGCACCCAATCTCGAATCCATTGAGTTACTATAGGGATATCAATATGTCCGGTGATATTTGTTCCCACTCCGACTTTATTTAATTCATTTTAGCTCTCTACATTTGGATGGCTTTCGAAGTCATATTGGGGCGGAAAATCCAAAGCTTCAACATTAAGTCAAATAATATTGGGAAACATGTTTTCTTTGCATACCATTCTTGTTAAATGTTCTAAATGCTGGGGCTGGCCATAGTCAGCTGGGTGATGTGAAAGGCGGAATAGAGGTACTGATCTCATGCGATGGAGATTAGTATTCAAAGAGATCTGATAAAGATGAGGACAATCGTATGTTTCCAGATAAAACCTGATGAACAAAAATTATATCAGCGATATCCTCATAGGGAGGTAGATTGTATTGTTCATCCCAGCCGAGTCCACGTAAGGCAAACCGGATGAACCTACGCTGGACAGCTCCGATTCTGATAATTATGCACTTGATGGTAAGGTGGCCAGACTTGGCTGGCATATTCGAGAAGTGGTATTACGATCATCATAAAAAGGGATTTAGTGACGTGACCAACGTTTAACAAAGCCGAGTGCTGAAATAGCTCTGCTAATAGTGTTGTCGATGTGGGGACGGAATTTATGCTGGGCGTCGCTGATAATGCCCACATCGCGAATTGAGGAAACAGGGGAGACAAGTAATAAGATCTTCCAGATAGTGGATGACGTTTGCGAGAGAAGGTAATAGGTAAAAGCTTGACATTTTTTCACGTTAAAACGGTTTTGTTGACACCAAGTGTAAAAGTGGTTTATGTCCGCCTATAGTGCGAGGGAGTCAGCAGTGCAAAATATTTGCTTAGAGAATCTCATATCATCTGCGTAAATCTCTAGGTCAGAGTGTATAATAAAACGCACTACATCATTTATTGTCAAATTAAAGATTTGAAGTCACATTCGTTTAGAAATGCGGAAGCATTTGATTTTCTAACGCTTTTGGTACATTTGTGTTTTTCTCTGGCCGTTTATTTTATATTATTAGCCTAGTCATGGACTAGAGAATAATGTTTTAATAGAAATATAATTTACTAGCATTTATCCGTGGCTTCACTCCAGTTACAGAAGTACCTAGTGTGCTTTGCTAAACGCTCGCTAGGATGAAAAAATGTTCCCCATACATACTGACGCTAATAACTCGGGCTCTAAACAAAATTCAAAATCAGAGAAATGGATTTCCGCCTTTTCGCTTTTTTGGAGTTCGAATTACCCCAAATACGTTTTAAGTACTCACTTTGGCCATAAAAGGAAATTTTCAAAGTATCAGCTTCCTATCTCTTACCGCTTGGGCTGGGCGTTGATCATCAGTCGCCAATCAGTCAGGGAAAACTTTTATATATAAGATTGGACATGTTACACTGCTTACCCCACTCCCACATCATTATGCCCAAAACACATGTGCAGAAATTCTGAAACAGATGTTCAGAATTCAATTTGCATCGGTTGCTTTCAATGTGGGGAAAATTATGAGAGTGCAAAATAGACGACAAATAATTCCCGTCTCTCTTTTTCTCGTATGCATCATTAGCTGAATTTAAAAATTCGATGCTGCCAAGTCTATTTAATTTGATTCACTGCGTTGCTATGCTATGTGGATTTCGAAATAGAGACAAGTTACATTGCTGCGGCGTGTGCAAAATTTACATTTGTATTACCACATAAGAACATGCAAGTGTATTTAATCTTGCTGCACAGTGAATTCTGCACGTGTGTTTTGGGCATTACTGATCCTCCCGACGAAAACAAGTTAAATTTGCTCTCATCACTCCATAAAACCTTGATTACTAGTTCAATAAAAATGGCTTTTTGGTTCTCGAACACTTGACGTTTCTTATTCTTATTGATAGGAATTTACTACTACATTAGCTCTAAGTCGGCTCTCACATTGAGGCAACATTCAATAAGCAACTGGCAATAGGAAACACGCAAAATTATCGCTCACAATGAATTTACTTTGAATTAAATTAGAGGTCTCAGATCAAAGCAACTAAATATCGCTCGAACGAAAAATGTTGCTAATTGTTGCTATAGTAACTATAGTTGCTTATTGCTTGTCGCCTCAATCTGAGAGCCGCCTAAAGGACTATTCACATAAAAGCGAACGAACGAATTGATAATATGCGAACAAAATGCCTTAATGAATTTATGAACAGAAAATTTCACATTTTACTATACCAAGAGTACGATAAAATTAATTATCTCATCAAAATGTATTAAGAAAACAAGTTTGTTTTGAATTCCAAACCTTTTTGCCGCGAATAACAAACCCCTCGGCGCGAATTGTCAACATTTATTCGCAATCCACATCATTAAACCGCGTTCCACAAACTAGCGAACAGAAGATTCGTTTGAACTTAACCTCAAATTAGAAATTACTAGTAGAAACTGATGGCTGAAATTCGCGAACTGACAGAAAATCAGAAATCTGGACCGTGGAACATCGTTCATGAAAGTTTTTTGTGTTGAACTCCTTAATTCTCGCTTAGCCCAGGACACAAATATGACAAGCAGCTGTATAATTGACATTTATCTCTTGAAATATAACGATCGAAAAAGTCGGCTAAACTATCATACTGATATGTACTATATTTCAGCGCGGTAATAGTTTTCGGTCGAAAACAGCCTTTTAGGATTTTTTTTGCCAGTTGACTTGCAGAATCAAAAATAATATATATTTCAATAAATAAATAAATAAATAGTTGGGGCAACAGGCGTGTAGACACCCTAGGCCTAGCTTCTCACAACCATTCGTTTTGTGTGAGTTTTTATTTTTGGGACGAATTGAAGGGACCTACAATTTTATGTCGACTCCGAACCGCTGAATTGAGAAGCTTTTTCAGGACCAATATACTCTCAAAAAGTAAATACAGTCTAGTATTTAATTTAATGTTTGACACTCCACTGTATTCACATCTTGATTTTGTACATTTGTGAAATTTTTTTGGTACCATTATAGTTAATATGACTTTTGAGATTCAAGTCCACTGATGGCCTTGTGATGGCATTTCTAATCTTTGGATGTAGAAATGTAGGGAAGCTTTTATACTTTTTTTTTTATCACGTATACGCCCCCGACATTTCGCACACTTATGCCCAGTTTCCCCGTACTAAACCTTACCGAGTTCCGCTGTCAGGCAAAATGAAACATTCAACCTGAACGATGAATACCAACAAGGATTTGGACAAGGTGATTCGCTATCATGTGTGACTTCTTCAACATCGTTCTTGAAAGAATATTGAAAACTCAAAAACGCTATGACCAGAGACTGCGTCGCCTACGCAGACGCTATCTACATAATCGGTAGAATGCAGCGTGATGTCACTGGCGCGTTCGTGAGTATTGAGGTGGATTTGGTGGTCAATGAGGGAAAGACAGAGTATATGTTGTCATCTATAAAGAACACCCAACACCTACGTCTCGGACAGAATGTCACTATAGACCGATATAACTTTGAGGTGGTTAATGACTTTGTTTACCTAGGCTCCGCTATGAACTCTGACAATGACACAACAGCAGAAATTAAACGAAGTGTTACAAACTCTGTTTCTTTGAGCTAAGAAAGCAACTAAGTAGCAAAGTCCTCTCTCGAACAAATTAAGTGACCCTTTATATGACCCGAATCATCCCAGTCCTTCTCTATGGTGCAGAGGAATGGACTCTATCAAAAGCGGATGTGGTTACTTTTGTTTGTTTCGAGAGAAAAATTCTTTGAATCATTTTCGGTCCCGTCTGCATAGACGGTGAATGGAGGAGAAGACACAACAACGAACTGTACGGGCTATACAGCGACATTGACCTAGGACCTAGCCAGAAGAGTGATGGTCCAACGACTGATGTGGCTGGGTCATGTAGAGCGAATGGATGCGAATGCTCCGGCCCGGAAGATATTCGAATCCACAACTGATGGAAGGCGCAGTAGAGGAAGACCGCGACTTAGGTGGCTTAGCGGGCAAAACTGGAGACAGCTAGCCATAGATCGTGCTGGCTGGAGACGCTTGTTGGTTGATGCCCAGGTTCACCCAGGACTGTAGCGCCACCTTATGTAAGTAAGACCGAGAATTTAAACTTTTGGTTATTTTGCAAAGTATAGGCACTGGTTGTAAAACTACTCAAGTTTAATTATGACCCTGTTTAACAGTGGGTACGTATTAGTGCTTAAGTTATTTTCCTTTTTTCAAGGCTCAAGGGTGGGTAAATGTGTATTCTTGGCATGTGCCAATGACGATGCTGTCCTGTGTGGACTGGACATCGGGGTCCGAATCGTCTCATCCGTAAACGAGCAATCGTGACGGAATTTGTTTTTTCTTCGTGTGTAAATTGGTTAATTCCGTTAACGTTTCGCTCGTTTGCGCATGCAGCGATTCGACCCCAGTCTTACCTTGAACATCGATCGAGAAAAATATATTTGAAAGCCGGAGTATATTTCCTGTTTGATACGATTTGATTTTATCCTTCCAAATTTGAATTGAATTTGCTTCAAAAAAATGTATATAGGCTTGCGCCCGTCTTTAAGCTTCAAAACACGTTTATATAGGACATAGTATTTAAATTATTCATAAAAAATATATTAGCTTACATTTTCACATACATTTTTTGTTTACTTTCATTTCAGATGACGAATTTTTATTATTTTGGGTCCCTTTAGATTTCTATGGACCATTTACAGAAACCCGTAAATCCGAACTTGTGCTGAGCTAACGTTGCAAGACCGGAGTTATGGGAATCTGTCAATGTATGCAACGTTTTTTGGTGGAGTACCAAACATCATTTTCGTTGAAAAGCTGCGGAATAACTTTGCGGATGGAATGGTGCTGCACCACTTCCAAATGTATTTCTAGCAAATTGAGGTAGTAGGTTGTATAGTAGTTTTAAAATTAACATTCTATACAATTTGCTAACTTTCTTTGCTTGACTGTTGATGCAGCGAATTTCATTGTGCTTAATTGAAACAAAAAAAAAATATCCATATAGGTACATTAAAATCAAAGTGACAAAGAAAAAGTTCAAGTAAAACAAAAAAATCTTTTGGATAATTAATAATGTTTGTTTGGCTGATTCCCTGAGACCCTAACTTGTGACTTTAACATCAGTTTCACAAGTTTTGATCTCCGGTATTGGCCTCAAACTTGCAATTTTATTATTATTTTGTTTTTTTGTAAATCATAAAGCTAAGAAATCAATTTTGATTTAAAGGTAATACAATTTTTTTTAGAAATAAACGTTTTGTTATTTAAACATTTAAAAGTAAATTTTTTCATGTTTTATTTAGCAGACAAATGGAACAGTTGTTAAATAGTACATATCATTTAATTAAATGTTTACTAATTACAAACTCACCATGGTATGGTAAGTTTCTAATAAGCAGCTGTTTTTGATCCTTGATTAAAGTAGTTGAGACTCCACTATAAGACTAGAAGAGGATAAAAATTTGAATGAATTTGGAATCCAATTCACCATTAACTTTGGTTAGGTATATAAAGGGTTTTTCAATAGGGACGCTACAAAAGTAGAGCGACAGGGACATTTCTCTTCTCTTCAGTAAGGTTTGCCATTTTATGATGGAAAGATATACGAGCCAACAACGTGTCGAAGTTATTAAAATTTACTACCGAAATTCGGAGTCAGTGGCCTCAACGTTAAGAGCTCTACGTCCAATTTATGGTCGTCATAATCGTCCTAGCAGATCAACTATTGAGCGTCTAGTGGAAACATTTTCGCTTGGCCGCCTCGGTCTTGCGATTTGACCCCGTTAGACTATTTCTTGTGGGACTACGTCAAGTCTATGGTCTATGCCAGCAAGCCAGCGACGATTGATGAACTTCGTACGAATATCGAACGTGAAATTGCAGCAGTATCGGCCGATTTATGCTTGAAAACCGTCGAAAATTGGGTTCAGCGTCTGAACTTCTGCAAGCGTGCCAGTGGTGGCCATGCAAAAGAAATCGAGTTCCACACATAATGGCATCGAACGTACTTTTACAGGAATAAAGAATTTCATTGATATCTTTCATACTTTTGTAGCGCTCTTATTGTAGGAGCCATTACGTTGCGTTGCCTGTGCATACAATTAATTACAAAAGCGATCGCAGGTATTGTAAAGAATATGAGAAAGTTTCACAACACCATTTTAGATGGGTATGGCAATGGGTACCAAAATCCTTATTTTAAGGAGGACATAATATAGAAAACCAAGCAAATGTACGAATAACAATTAGATTAGAAAATCAACGAAAGATTTACCAACAAAATCGCACAAACTGGCTAACCCCAAATCGGTAGATGATAAAAAAATAGCAATTGCTTTCCTTGACCTTCCTGGCAGAAAATGGTATTCCCATTGCATTCATCAATAACTAACAAAAATAAGTATAACGTAAAATCAGGGGCGTTCATATTCGGCCGTTATTCGGGACACGACTACGTAAGGAAATGTCAAAGCTTATATTGCGTCAAGTTGGGGTATGCGACGCTACGCTCGTGGTAAAGACTCTAAACTCCAGTATAATCATTTTCGGGCATTATGCTGTACGTTTATGATCCAACTTTTACCTTTATAAAGAATTTTTAATGAAAATAGTATTACGTTGCGTTGATTACATAGTCGTGTCAGAAAGTACAAAATCTGTCAAAATCAGCGGCCGAATAGACCCTACGTATTGAAATATACCTCGAAAACAAAATCGGCCGAACAAAATTTTGTCATTGGGCCTTACCAATAATCATTTTTAATCTTCAACTTAAATATTTTGACGGTCACAATGGATAATTTTATATGGACATTTTCGCCATTGTGACTTCGTAAAATTTTGCCCGGGGCCAGATTACGTAAAATGAAAACGATAGAACGACATCGTTTCGATAATTATAGCAGTCTCTGTTTATTGCAGATATGATAGAGACAGCATGCATGAAAACGATATCGTTCAATCGTTTTTATTTTACGTGATCTAACTCCTTGAAACTAAAAATGATTAATTATAGTACCGCGGATTGTGTTTTTTGGGTCATCTTAAGTGCAGTTGTCGATATTTTTGCATAATTTTTCGGAACATCTTTCAGCTTGCAGTTTGACTCAAAACCGAAGCCCAGATGAAGATTCATTTCAAATTCGTAAATTTAAAAAATAACGCCAAAAACATCTTGTGCAATTTGTTGTTGCGAAATAACCGATTTCACACTGCGAGCTTAGTACGCTGCTCGAGATAAATTTTAGTTCCCATCAATTTAAGCCAATCCATTTATCCGAGCCGAGCGAGTACGCTGCTTCAGCTAAAAAATCAAACTTTCATTTCAGACTGTTCTGGATGTATCTGCCACAATTTAGCGCGCCCATTAATGGTTCGGCACATTTTTTCAAACTAAATTTTGGCAGGTCTGTTGGTTTTTTTCCTGGGCTCTAATCGCGTAAGGATAAAACGATCGAACGACGTCGTCTCAACGACACTTCCACTTCGTGTAACAACCCAAAAACGATGAGAGTCAAAACTATTGTACGATCATCCCTTTTTATTGGTTCATGTAAATAAATCAACTGTCAAACGGCGTCGTCCAAACGATTCGATTGAACGATACCTATTTTGCAATCGTTTCGTCATTTTTGGTGTATTTTGTTTCTGCTTAGGTTTTTTTAAAGCAAAAGAAATATTTAAGGAACAATTATCCAACAAAAAACCTTTTTAATATTCACAAATAGGAGACTGTATGAGCACTTTAGGGGTGAAATCGAAATGTGAAGAAATAAAAAAAAATATCCATTCCCTTCATATTTGTTCAACGGCAGTTAAAACAATAGTTGTGTTTTCCTTGGAGGGTGCAATCATTGAATTGCATTCACAGATCCTCTTGTTCTTCTTCTTTTTCTTCTTTTCCAAACCTTATCATTTGTTGGGCACCAGTGCTTATTTTCAAACGTTTCAATTGTCACAGTTTGTTTACAGTCCTGCTCAAACTGTTTAAAATGAAAACGATGAGATTGTGATGTTATATGAAGCAAACTAAAAACGAGATCATTTTATTCAATCGTCTCAACGACGATAGTCTCATAAATTAGGCGATTAGATCCCTGTTGTTATTTTGTGTTGCCGAAAAATAAATAAGGATGAGTTTTTTCAATGAATACCTCAATGAGAAAACCTTTGAAAGTGAAAATTTTGAGATCAAAGAATAGCAGACAAGGAAAAAAGAAAGTGCAACGAAAATAAAAGGTTTTTCGTGTCGAAAACATCTGTTTTCTGTGACACTTACACAACGCACTCCATGTCAAAATTTAGCTAGGGTTTTAGCTAATGTTTGGAGAGAAAAATTGGAGAGCCGCTAAAATTTAGTTTCGCTCGAGCAGCGTACTTAGCTTTAAGTGTGCATCCAAGGATAAACTCTGCATTAACAAAAATTTGGTGCAGGTTTAACGATTAACTTCACTTAAATAGTGCCTTAAGTTAAGTCACCGACTTCCGTGATTGATACTAAGTATCAATCCAGAGAATACATAAGTGCCACATGCAATAAGATAATAAATATTTATCCCAAAATACTCTGAAAAACCTAAATAAATACCTAACAATATAATTATTATGTTTGGCAATACTGTTCAAGAGAAATGTTAAATTATCACTTTGTTACTGGTGGAAATACGCTTAAACATTGAAAATGCAACAAAATCGACATGCTTCGTTTCCACGCACACTCGTATTTTAGATGGCACACACATTCGCGTACAGTCACCAGGTTTGTATAATTCATGATAAATGGTTCAAAATGGCACTTAATTGCGGTTTAACTAAACCAAGTTTAAATATGAAATGTGAAAACGAAAACTACTTAAGCGAAGTTTATGTTTAAGCTTAGCTAAGCTCAGAATTAGCCTGCCACTGTTAAATTGGGTATAAAAGTCATCCATCAGACTATCGGAAGACAGCGTGAACGTCCTTGCATCAGATATCCCGGTCGTCCGCACAAAATGGGCAAACACTACGACGCGACGTTAAGCAGTTCGCCTAGAAGGTTTGGCCGGCTTCGGTGTAGCCGCTCTGTGGAGAATATCGCAGTTGTGGCTGAAGATGTCAGAGAGAACCCTGGAGTATCTACCAGACAACGTGCTATGCAAGTGGCTATCAATCCGCGGTCTTTAAAGAGAATTTTGCTAAAAGACTGTAAGATGTTCCCTGCAGACAGCTGTTTCACTGTCTGCACCTTGTGTAACCACCAAGCGCGTGTAACCTATGCTCGAGCCATCCTGAATCTCGACTTGTACTGGCAAATTTTAACTGTTCCAAACTTCTTTTTGTGGATTTTTTAGAAGTCACGAGTCTATGTCAATAAACCTCAGACTCTTGAAGCTCTCAAACGAAATGTCCGACAAGATCTAGGACCTATCCCTGAAAGTTCTGGCAAGAGTGATGAAAAATGCCATAAATCGGACCCGAATGGTCGTCAATTCTGGTGGCGGCCACTTAGCATATCGGCATCACGATTTAATAGACAAAATGTAAGACATCAAATAAACATAATCCAAAACCAGAACCAAAGGTTTTCATTCAAAAAGGAAGTGACGGCCAAAGAACATCGGATGACAACTTTTGGGCTACCTACCTTGTATTACGATTATGTGACTGACTATGTGGTTTGAATTTAGATATGTATTTCGTCGAATTTAAGTCTACGAACTTGGCATGAGAAAAAGGAGATAGACAGTGTCTAAATATGTTTTCCAATAGGTACCATAGATGTTGACAGTTCACGGCGGCGATATTGTTTTATCTTTTATCAGTTGTTAATTTTCCTGTTTCTTTTTTTCTATTTTTCAGACACCAGATCACAAGAATTTTTCCTTTCACAGACATCAACCTAACAAATTTTGCGTTGGGATGGGACTTGGGCCACAAACCACATAGAACTAGACCACCGACTTTCGTGCACCTACCCGATTGTCCCTGGAATTAATTCCCTTGTATATGAATACGTGTGCAATGTCAAAATCAATTGCGGCAATGATTTTCCATGCTATACCATGGTCCTAGGTCCTAGGATTTTTCAAGTATACGTGCGTTAATGGCGCTCCTTTTGTTTTGTAGCAAAAAAAAAAATCATCTTCAGCAACGAGACACATTTTTAGATGTTCTTACGATGCTTTTACGAAGTCAAAATGTCGAAAATTTTCATATAAAATTATCTATTGTGACAGTAAAAATATTTTCATCTCATGCATGTATTTTCTAGCACGAGATCAAAGAGACGGATCCGTTTCGATCCACGAACAACATTTCTGCAATAAACTTAAAACATTCTTATTATTGATCTAAAATATGTCATAAAAGTTTTGTAATTACAGGTAGTTTCAGTAAATTTTAATAAAAGCAAAGAAATAAACTTCTGTTGTCCATTGACTACTTCCGGAAGCCATTTTGTTTTATAGGAAATCAAAATTCCATCGGCCATCGCTATAAAAATATCAACATGCAGAACTTTCCGATAATTCGTTGCATGTAAACAAGACAAGGGTCCTCGCTCCTCGTCGCGTCAGTCGGCATTGTGTTGTGTTGGGTAGGTAGATGTACTTCTACAGTTAACGTGTAAATTGCATCCTACCTAGCGGTAGGTAGTACTTCGTAGACTCCGTTCAACTATAATTGTTCCACTTCAAATACCATGTAAACTCGGTATAAACGCGCTTCAAGAATACGAACGCATCCATCAATTTAAATTAAACGTCAAATTTGACTTTTATACTGATAAGCAAGGTTATTTATTTTCAAGTTCCAAATAAAAATTAAAATGAAAACGTAAGTTGTAAAATTCCAACACTTAACTACAGTAAAGTAATTAGCCAACTACCCAATGTCCTTTTTAACAAATAATTACTGAAATTTCAGCGATGCTATCGGTGGGCCAAGCCCAACTTCAGGTCCAAAACGACAAAACAGTCTCGAAGATATAAATCTTGACCAGTTCCTGAAAACCTCCAACTACGAGGATACTGTGAAACAACTCGACATATACTATGGCATTGGTTAGAATGAAATGTTTATTTGGTGTTCCAATTTGGTTAAAAATTATTGTGTGTCCATAGTTAAACGCCAACTTTTACGCTTCCAAAGTCCCATTACCGGACTCTTTCCGGTTATGAGTACAGATCAAGAAGTAGGCAGCGTCAGAGATAGTGTCTACTGTGCTTCAGCTGTATGGAGTCTCTATCAAGCATATCGACGTATCGATGATGATCGTGGTAAATCATACGAGCTTGGACAATCCACCGTAAAATGCATGAGAGGAATTCTACAATGTTGGGTTAAACAAGCCCACAGAGTAGAGCTATTCAAGCAGAGGCAGTCCAATCAACACGCTTTGCATAGTAAATTTCACCTTCATACTGGAGAGGAAATCTATTCTGATGACTTGTACAATCATTTGCAAATCGATGTGGTTTCCCTTTATATCATATTTCTCGTTCAAATGATAACATCTGGATTGCAAATCATATACACTCAGGTTGGTTTCAGTCAAGTCTAATTGAATCGGATATTAATCTTTGTGCTTTCAGGACGAAGTTGCTTTTATCCAGAATCTTGTTTATTACGTAGAGCGAGCCTATCGTACCCCAGACTTTGGCATGTGGGAAAGGGGATCGAAATACAATAATGCTACTCCGGAAATACACGCATCTTCCATTGGTACTGTTATAGATTCATTTAAAAATTCAATCTCGATAACTGTTTGCGCCCATCTTAGGTATGGCTAAATCCGCTCTTGAAGCCATTAACGGCTGCAATCTCTTTGGCGAGAAGGGTGCATCTTGGAGTGTGGTGTACGTCGACATCGATGCCCATAACCGAAATAGAAGTATCTTTGAAACAATGCTGCCGAGGGAATCCAGTTCGAAGGTAATTTATAATTTTTCCTCTACGCTTTTAGTAGACAAATTTTGAACACTAGCAGATTAAGAAGCCGTTGGTGTCATTCGCTCTGTATTGATTGTCCCAATACATGCTTCTTCGAAATCGTATATGAAACACTAGAATATATAGGGTGCTTTGTCAACTACTCTTCCAAACAAAGCTGTCAATTCTTCTGTGGTTTGGTCACGTTAGACTTATGTACACATATCGGATTCCAAAATGTGTTATGGAATCCGCGACATCAGGCATTCGTCCTCTTGAAAAGATGGTTGGATCAAGTCTGACCTCTCCCTGTGTGGCAATTGTATCTGATGTTTAGAGTCGGTGGTGCCAAAACAAGACCATTATAGTGGAAAGGCGAGACGTTATTGAAGCATGGCCCTAGTACGTTGTGTTGCTTTGTACGACTAAACATTTCTGCATTCGCTCATTCGCGATTGGAATATTATTGACGAACTCCTGTCGTTTATTTCTCTTCCGCACTACTTTCACATATGGTACGCTATTCTCTATGAAAATTCATTTTGACATTGTCTACTTGTTATCGCCGTGGATCCTGCCATCCAATAATTATTACCAAGCACCTAGAATGTCAACGGGCTAACTAGAAAAGCTTGTACGGTGTGGCCTTGTAGAACCAACTCCTTATTTTTTTTACTTACCAACCTGCCCCCGAAATGCAGTTTCAACATTGTTAATAAATAAATAAATAGGTGGCGCAACAGACGGTAGACACCATAGGCCTAGCTCTTTTCTCCAACATTGTTAACGTTTGTAATTTTCTCACTTTCAGGGTGTGGACTCATCGTTGCTTTTGACACTGTCCTTCCCCGCGTTCGCGTCGCATGAGGAACGTCTCGTTGATCAAACTAAACTTAATGTCATAAAACGACTTCGATCCAAAAAGGGCTTCAAGCGCTTCAGTCGCGATGGATACTTGAGCAAAGTTGAGGACAAAACCCGGAGGTTTGTAAAGTCTACCAATGCGACTTCAGGTCTAAACACATATTCTTCTCTTTCAGGTACTACAACAAGGGGGAAATAAAAGATTTTGAAGGCTACGAGTGCGAGTGGCCCCTCTTCTTCATCGTTATGATCATCGATGGAGTTTTCAAAAACAATCCTGAACAAATCGAAGAATATCAAAATGAATTGCGACGCTGTATGCACACAGACGCACACGGAGATCCCTTCGTGACCATGTTCTATGCCCCCGATGGAGAGGGCTCCTATCTCAGAGCTCCCTCCCAATCGCTTTTCCTCTGGGGACAATCTATGTTCATTATCGCTCAACTTCTGACAGCAGGTCTTCTACATATCAATGAACTTGATCCAATCAGACGCTACCTCCCAAGTTACAATAGGCCACGCCGAGGCGGACGTTATTCTGCTTTTCAGGTAAGTCAATCAATCACTCGAAAGAAACAATTTCCAGAAAAAAAAAAACCACACACACTCAATACTCATTCATCGCATAAAAGAAATTCCAAAGAGTAGCTTTCCACTCAAAGCGCGAAAAGACTGCCACATTTTATAAAACGTCTTTTCAAATTGGCTATTTAAAACAAAACAAAAATTTCGAATAATCCGATAAAATTTTTCAAAATTTTGTTATCCATTTATCCTCTTCTCTCAACCCTCGACACCTTCGCCAGGGGAAAGCTGATGATGGCCACCATGTAAGTTTTATGAACTCTAATAACTTTTCACTATTATTTTCCTTTGTTCACTCTCTCTCGGCTCCCTTTTAATTTAAACAAATAAAACAACCGAATAATTTGTACATACCTACCAAGCACATGCTGCATTATTATAGTTAATGTGCACTCGAGTATGTCACTAGTGAATTGAATGTAGTTGTTCGCAAATAGACTCTTAATTGTATTTGTTTGCAACACTGTTTCGTTTATCGTTACAATAATCTTCTATATTGCAATGTTAATTATAATTTTATTCATCATGGTACTGTTTTTTTTTTTGTTCTTATTTCCTGCTGGTTTTGAATTCGGGCAAAGTTAGTTCGTCGAATAATTTTGATTTTGCAAAAAAAAAAAAAATAAAAATTAAATGCATATTAGGATAAAGAGGATACGTTATGTGTATATTCGATATTCGAATTTGGCTTATTCTATCTAACATAATTATGACTAACCATAGTGCCAATGATGTTCAAAATGATTCCTTATGACAAACCAAGTAATTACTCTGAGTTTCTTTATTTGACAGGCAAAACCAGGCATTGTAAGTATGATTAAACATAAACACAGGCATTGTCCTATTTTTTTTGAGTTTGTTTTCCATTTTTTTGTTTGAAGTTTGAATACCTATATATTTTGTTGTTTTTAAAGAATGGTAGTCTTATTTTGTTTGCCACTAACAAACAGTTGAGGAACACTGTGAGTTCTGAGACTTTTTCATATTGCAAAAATGTACTAAAAAGACACATTTCATTTTTCATGATTTGCAAATATCTAGTTGTAGATAGCAACTACACTCATACCGTTCCTTCAGAATGTTGTCGCATCATATTTATAGTCAAAAGTCATCTTTAATGCCGTTGAAGACATTTTTCTTGTCATTCATCATCTCCATGTCTGTCTTTCTATCGTCTTTTCTTGTTGTGTTGTATAGTTATTCACCCCTATTCCCATTGTCGTTTATCGTAAATGACTAATATTTTGATTTCGTTTTTAAGTCGGTGTTTTTGTTACTTTTTTTAAACAAACATTTTGAAATAAAATCGTTAACAAGAGTTAAAAAAAACCTGAACATCGTTTTACAACAACTCAACAACAACATAATACGACAAACGTCAATGGGAATAAAGGTGATTATGTCGTATCGATTATTGCTGTAGCTGTAGGAACAAATGGAGGAAATAAAGGGTGTTTTTTTTAGAGGTATGCAAATTCAATATGAAATAAAACACTTGAAGCTAATGGTAATGTCTATGATATAAGCTTTGTTTAATGCACAATTTTATGCCATTACTGTTTAGAAATGATTTCGGACACATGCGCGCCACGGCTAGTGCAATCGTAAAGTCCAATTTTCGACAACTTTATCGAGCAACTGGGGCCGTATATCAGCAATAACACGGCGAATGTTCACTTCCAAATCGTCCAACGTCTCTGGTTTATCGGCACAGACTAGTGACTTCGTATACCTCCAAAGAAAGTAATCTAAAGGTGTGAGATCACAGGATCGTGAGGGCCAGTTCACAGATCCATTACGCGAAATTATGTGCTCAGCAAATGTTTGTGGCATGTTGCGTCATCTTAAAACCAAACTTGTGACGTCAATGCCATTCAACTGAGAAACGAAGAAGTCAGAAATCATGTCCTTAAATAAATATGGGCCCATGATTCCACCAGCCCATAAAGCACACCAAACTGTGAGTTTTAATGGATGTAAGGGCATCACGACAAAGGCTTCTGGGTTTTCTCCACTCCAAATTTGTCAATTTTGCTTGCTTACATTATCCATTTAACCAAAAATTGACCTCATTGGAGAATACAAATTTTGCGTTGAAAATGTGTATCAAGCTGAATCATGTTTTCGGCCCATTCACCGAACCTACGACGCTAATAATCACGCTTATTCTACGTAGCGTTTATATTTAACGACAAATGGCGTTCTTTGAAATCGGTATTACATGGGGCGTGTTTCTAGGCGTTTTATGTATACGACATGTGGCGTTTAAGTAGTGTGGAACACAAGTTCTACACAGTTTTTTCGCATTCTGACTGTCGTTTTAGTTGCACAAAACGACTCATAAAATGCCGATTATTGTCGATTACGAAGTCTTAAACGACTAGGAGGCAAATTTAAGAAAAAACGTGTGAGTTTTGGTAATTGTTTATATTTATGCAGTGATTTCATAATTCTCTTATGATAAAGTGGCAAAATAACAAACCCCGATCAAATGAAATTCCAGACTTTTGGTAAAACATCATTTTTGCACAATTCCTTTCTTCTTCCGTGTAATGCATGTTTATCCATTTTGGGCATATTCTTCGATAATGGTAAGCATTTCTGTTAGGATTTCACTAACGGTTGGTTGGTCAAGACCCAAATTAAAATCACCCCCTACACCGCAAGAAAACGCAATGTCGAGTCGAACCTAGTTTTAAAATGGCTGGCACTTTAAAATACAAAACATAAATACCTACAACCATTGACATATTATATATGGACTGCTAGTAGACGTCTTCGTGTTGGTTCCAACATAACCACTAGCCCTCTTGGTTCGGAGCGGAATAATTTGGAAATTTACACCCTTTTTGAAGTGGCATCTATTGTTTACAATGACGCAACAATTTTAATTTAAACCGCTTTACTTGCCAATTTCACTAACGCCCAATAGGTGTCTCTAGCATTCTATGGAGAAATCAAACATGGTTGTCGCATTGGCTCCCGTTTTCCAATGCCATCTACCTTAAGCAGTGACGCAACAATTTGAATTTTAAATGTCTTACCTAATAAATCCTGTCACGTCCAATAGGTGCCTCTAGCATTCTATGGAGAAATCAAAGATGGTTCGTCATTTTGTTTCACTTATTTTTCGCTCCGAACCAAGAGCGCTAGTTTATGTTGGCGTCATATTCTGGGAAAAATTTGTATGAACTGACATTTCACTAGCAGTCCATATATAATAAGTCAATGCCTACAACAGTTTAGAAGACGAACACCTTATTGACCTCGTCTTCTTGATTTAAACTGTTGTAATATCGCGACCATTAGGACTGTTCAACACTTTTTTCGTTTGGTTTGGTTTGGATTTAAATTCCCTGTATTAAACAATTTACAAAAAAATCTCCCCCTTTTGCTGCCATAAATACCTACTTGTCAATTATCAGTTGTTGGCGTGGAACTCATGTGGAATGTAAAATAAATGAGAGAGGAGGCGTTCAAGGAATATAATTCCGATACTAAAACGACACAAAGCGACTCGACTCAAAAAACGCCAGCTGTTGTTTAATATAAACGCCACGTAGAAAGAACAAGGGTGAATGTTCACGCGGTTTCAACTCTTGCACGAGCTGAATCTTATAAGCTTTTAAGCCAATCCAAGATGGGCATAGCTCCAATTGCTGTGCACGTTGGCGATGGCGAATCGACTCACGGACACGGACGGTAATAACTTCTTCTGTTCGCACTGTTTGTCGTTGTCGTGGCAAAACTTTTCAATTGCCAAAGTGACAAAGAAATAGTGTTGTCAGTTTAAAAACCAAACCTCTAAAAAAAACACCCTTAATATATGTATATGTAAGGCGAAAAAAAAGCTGTGCGTATTATCATCACCATTAAATTTGCATTCAGCAATTTGTTTCTATAAAATCTTTGCTATCCACTCAAGTCATATACCAAGGGAATCTTATTTTAGCGGTATTTAGCAAGACTGTGGTGTAACACTCAGTAATGAAAAACAGAAAATTAACACTGCATATGGCGAACGGTATTGAATTATCGTCATTTACAAAAAGACAACTTGTACAATTTGCTCAAGGGATCGACTGGCTTCAACCGTCAATTCCATATTCCTGCAAAAAAAAAATTCTTTAAATAGTTCTTTTACTCGCAATGTAAGTCACAGACCATCTATAGTCTATTCTATACTACCGAATCGAGCAATTAGCTCCAGTTGCCCCACTGCCTTCTTCTTCAACATAATGAAAAGAATGCTTTGATCATTACTACGGGCGAATTCCCTTCATAAAAGACAATTAGGGGTATCGCGAATAAATTCCGATGGAATTTTTTCCCTTGTCAGCAATGTAAATCAAATTGCTGAATGGGAAAAATTCCGGGGGAAATATTTAGGGGTATCGCCAATAAATTCCGATGGAATTTTTTCCCTTGTCAGCAATGTAAATCAAATTGCTGAATGGGAAACATTCCGGGGGAAATATTATTCGCGATAGGGGTGAATATGTTTCAGACAAATGTCTATCCAAACTCAACTTGAGCAACAAGTTCAAAAGAATAAACCAACATTTGCTCTCATATTTGCCACCACACCGATGGATCCAAATCATATGAAGGAGTTGGAGCTGGAGTATCTGGCCGTCGCACTAAGACATCCATTAGCTCCTGTATGAATAGGATCTGGTCGATTTTTTTTTAGACTGAAATAAGAACATTTAAATCCTCTCTAACAACAGAGCGGCCGAAATCAATTCTTTTAAAATTACTTAACGACTAATCTGGCATTGCTGTCAAGTTATCATATTGGCTGCCGAAAAAATCCTCCTCCTAATTTGTATACCAGGTTAAAGCTCGTATAAAGGTAACAAACAGCAGATGAACAAGTGAGAAAAAGATCTGCGTCACCATTTTTGATATAAAGAGTTTCTAATATTTTGATATCGGGGGCCAAAACGTACCATCCGTGAACAAATATGTGATGAAATTTGTTCTTGTTTCGTTTATAGGTTAGGTTATTATTATTATTATTATTATAGGTTGTATAGGGTGTGAGTTCATCACATTGGACTAGGCACTATATTGTGCCCATCACCATCCCTGGGGAACCTTAACGATCAAAAAAACCTAAACCACTTCTCCCAAACAGTTAATTTCCTTACAAACCTTGAAAATTGTTTCAATTTTGCTTGCGAAGCCAACGTCCTCCAAATTGTCGAAGAAGTACCTTCCAAGGTATTTTCTCCTGTACCGAGAAATAGCTTGACACAGGAGATGAGTTATATCCACTGCGCCATGTAAGTCTCCGCAATACCTGCATATGCCCGTATCTGTTAGACATATTCTCATGGCGTGCTTCCTTAGAAGACAGTGCCCGGGGAGTATCCCTATTGCTATTCGTAGCTTTGATCTGCTGAGCCTTAGTAATTCTACAGAACTTTTCCGATCTAGCTTAGGCCTTTGAGACCCTGTGCCCTACTATATCCAACCATCTCTGATCTGCCCTATTTTTAATATTCTCGTGAATAATTCTCTTGGCCACGGCTATTGGTGGTCTTATGCTTTCAAAAGTTTCATTTTGTGGAAGCTCTACTCCGTTTTTGGCCAGAACATCAGCCCTTTCGTTAACCTCAATGTCACAGTATGGGCCTACAATATTCTAGATAAATATCGCACATCTCGGGAACGTCTAACAGGGAGAACTATAATAATCAGAATCCTTTAGGCGATGACACACAATTATCCGGATATATCCACACTTGGGAAAGATTATGTTTTCTTCTCTGTCAGGAAGTCAACATGCACCTGGTTTCGCATTTTGTTATTGCTTACCCAATTTTGTTATCTTTCTCGTTTTTGACGGTCTCTCGAGTCTCGAGTCTTCTTTTATACAGGAAAAGACTGTCAATTCTCCTTTATACAGGAGAATTGACTGTCAGAATTTAAACTATTCCAACAATCACTTAAAAGGAGTCTGATGATGAATTAACTGCTGGTGTAAGTCGAAATGGCTATCATTCCTACCAAAGTGATTGTGTGTATGAGTTGTTGTTAATGTTATTCTCTCAAAAAATTAGGCCTATTCGGCAAAATCTTTTATTCTGTTATAAATTTTCTGTTATGAATCATAAAAGATTTCGACCATAAAAGATATTTTATAAATGGTATTCGGGGTTTCGAACTTTTATGAAATTCTGTTATAGAACTTCGAAAATTGAAAATCTGTTACGAAGCTGTCAAAACAAACCACAGAGTTTTTTTTTTATTCATAGTCGGTAGGCACCTGGTCAAATTTGTGCAAAAAACATATTAAAATGCAGGGTGAAATGAATAAGTTATGAATTACTACAAACTAAATAATTGTGTAATAAATACTGGAATATCTTTTTAGGAAAAACACAACAAAAAACCACGACCGAGCTAAAGCAAATATATTGCTCTTACATGGAGTTAAAACCAATTAGAAAACACTGTTAAAATTAGTAACAACAGAATGAATCTGGATGTACTGGGCGATAAATGCGATAAATCAAAAATGGCCTACTTTGTGATGAATGTTAAGGATGTGATCCGGTCGGTACCTATAGCCAGCCTGTAGAAGTAGAATTGAGAAAGCGGATAAATAAGATGCAGTATCCCTTTGCCCCAAACGTCGCTAAAGTCGTCAAAGAATAGTTGGTTCAGTGCGCGCAGTCTGAAGTTGGACATTTGCAGAGGAAATGAGAGAGAGTTTCTTTCTCATTTGTATTTCCGCAACTTCGGCATTGAGGGCTGTATTTGTATGGGATACTTAGTTTGGCCGCATGGTCTCCAATTGGCCAATGCCCCGTGGTTATTGCCGTGATTTTAGCGATATCTGGGCGGGTTCTGTTTAGTAGGTTCTTTGTTTGCTTCCTATTGATGCTTGATATGAACCGTATCCGTAAAAATGTCGCTAGAAACTTTAAATAAATATCCAACTTTACATCGTTATTACATCATTAAAAAAACAGTTGACCTGCATTTGAAATGGAATGTTTGTATTCGTGTTTTGCGTAAATTGTTCCAATTTGTTCATTAGAACTCTAGCATTCACCGTATCCAATCTAAAGAGCTGAATAAAACGCACATCAGGAAGATCAAATGGATCACTATTTAATTTTAGTTCCAGCAAAAGTGGTTGGTGTCTTCTTCTAAACCAAAAATATAAATTGATAAATTATTTTCAATTACATACCCACTTGTTTACACACATTTATTACATTTGTCTTCTTATGTAAACATTTCGTTGACGAAAAATTGTATAGATATCCATTTCAATTCAAAACTTTCTAATTAATAAAAATCTTTTATGATAAAAGTCACAAAATTCTGTCTTTTATTCTGTTATGATTTATAACAGATTTCATAAAAGATTTTTGCACGCAGAATACCAATTTTGGAGATCGTAAAAGATTTTTTGACAGTTCGAACTTTTGTATGGAAATTCATAACAGAATAACAGGAAAAATGGATAAAAGATTTTGCCGAATAGGCCTGAATAATTCATAGACTGTTCTTCGACAAAATGTCCCAACAGAAATCAGGGTCATCTGCAACTATCGAGAATCGTTGTTACTTCTCGCTTCCCCACTCAGAAAATAAACTCAATTGACAGTATCTGGGTTTTCTGTCTTCGACCGTTTAATGTGTTCCTTTTGGTTGTGAAGCTCAGCGCATCTTTTCAAAATTTGTTTACAATGTAGGCACATATTACGTTATTAACCAAATCATTTATAGTCTTCACAGAAAATTACATAGATACGTATCAGTTTGTATATTTGAATAATGGGATAACAAAATTATTGTATAGTTTGTGTTTCATTATTGTATAAATAATAATTAAGTACGAGTGAATTCGTTTTCAGTGTTCTGCATTTCGAGCGATTCGGAAACTCCGAAATTTTTTCGAAATTACAATTTCAATTGTCTCAATTCCGAAAATTTTAAAATCCAAATTGAATACAGTGAAATGTAGAACACAAAAATTCATTTCCGATTTCATTCCGAGTGAAATGTGGAACCTAGCAGTATATGTACATAATAAAACACACATTTTTCGAATAGAGATGAAAAAACAATTCACCAATAGGGCCAACATAATTGTAAAGTTTCAGAGCAGCAATAGTACATTAACGAAAAAATGTTTCGCTCACATATTTGCAAATGAACATAAATTCGCATGTACCTATATCTAAAAAAAAAAACCGTAGGAGAACGTGATCTTGTGTTCCGATTAATCGATCTTAAAGTGTCCCATTTAGATTCTGATTTTAGTTTCATGAGGCATATAAGAATTCTGTTGAATTGATATTTAAATACGCAAAAAAATTAAGCGAACGCTGAAATTTAATCAGTTGCCGGCTAAAGGCTTTGGAAATTGATGTCTTTTCTAAATAAAGTCGACGCTGAATTAGTACTTGAAGTTCACCACACAATACGTTAGACAGGATCTTGTATGCGACATTAAGGCCTCAGTTATAGCTATTAGTAAAATGCATCCGTAAAAACACGAAACAGAACAAAACTGAAACATTTAACCTTAGCATATCATAGGAATTCTGTGGAATACTTCGTGAAACGGGATGAGAAGTTGAACAGAAAAAGTTTTTCGTACGGAAAAATAAAGAAATTCTTTCTTTAGAAAATTTAAAGATCAATTGCTTAACAGCAGCAGCAACATTTTAAGACTAAGATTGAGTTCAGCGATTAAGTTTAAGTGCTCCAAAAAAGTGAAACAATTTTTTTACGGATGCATTTTACTGATAGCTATAACCATTGACATACTATACATGGACTGCTAGCAGCCAATTTTTCGTTGAAGCAAACATGCTCTTTTGGTTCACGGCGGAGAAAAACGAAAACACTCATATGTCATCGAGCGATTCGTGTGATTTTGTTTGAGTGTTGAGCATGCCGTCTGTTATAGAACGTTTGAAATAATTTGAATAAATCGTTATTTTTGCGCAGTTGTAATGTTCTAAAAAATAGCAATTTCGAGCAGAGGTTCAAACCTCTTTCCTACTTTCGCCGCACTGAACCAATAGGGCTAGTGCTTATGTTTCCTTAACTTTTCCTCGCAGGTTTCTATGAAACTGACATTTCACTAGCAGTCCATGTATAGTATGTCAATGGCTATAACAGACGCCTAAGCAGGGATATGTCTCGATAGTTCTTGCAAGACATAGGATCGCCTTTTTGTAGATGGGGCATATGGAGCTGATAGTCCAGTCATCGGGCATGTTTTCTTCCACCCACACTTGGTTGATGATTCAGTGCATGCTCCCTACCAAAACATCACCGCCGTATTTAAAGAGCTCCGCTGGTAGACCATCAGAGCTTGCGGCCTTATTGATCTTAAGCTTTTTTATAGATAACGGAAATTCGTCTATACTAGTTGGTGGAACTGGTTCTTCATTGACTGGCCGTGGGTTCCCTTTACTCTCTCTACATGATGCCCAATCTTCTATTCCCTGCGCTCCGGTAACTAGGTTTCCTTCGCTGTCTCGAAGAGCCTGCGTTCAGGTTTTGAAGGCAGCAGCCAATTGTTTGACTTTTTTTGTAGAACCTCTGGATGTTGTTACGATCGCAGGAGACTCTTCGATCTCATTGAACTGGGAAGCTGCGTAAGCCCTCTTCTTTCTACGCAGGATCTTCTTTTCCTCCCGATACTCTTCTCTCGCTGCTCTTGTTTTCCACTGCAGCGTTTTCTTGTGTGCATCTTCTGTCACCATTCTGACTCTTTCTCTGGGGTGGCTGGTTCGTTTTAACCAACCCAAATCAAAGTTAGTTTAATTATAACCAAGGAATAGGAAGAAAATCAGCACCGACCTAAAAAATAAATGAAATCATTTAAAATTACCTATTTCACAATTTAATGTAGAACCGAAAAACAAGGAGATTGAAGAGGTACATTCAGGAGCTCTTAATAAAATCCTTAAACTGCGGAAATTATCCTAAAAGTATGCAATTTAAGTTACACAGTTTCTAAACTCTTGCTAATCGATGACAAGAAGGGAGAGGATTACTTAAGGCAAACCTTCGACTGCTCATGAGTTAAATAAACGCTCGGCTGAATATCGGAGTGGCAGCTGAAAATCGCAATCATCAAATGGGACTTAAAGATCGATCTAAACAGACTTTTTTGTGCAGATGCTGTATAAGTGAGGAATAGCATGCATAGAAGATCTTGATATCACATATCGTTCTGCTCGACATACAGAAGAACATTCTTTGGTAATGCTGTTGCCCTGAAAATTGAAATCAGTTTTTTCTTCTCTAGCCGAATAACACAAATTTCATATACCTACTGTTCTAATGCAGAATTTAGAACCAAATCAATGCATCAAACATGCCAATATTCTAAATGTTACAGTACAAAACATGTTGTGGTCTTCCTTCATAAGGTTAATGTTAAAATGTCAAAATAGAAAATTCCGCTAAACTGGATTTGTTTTTATATAATTTAAGCAAATTTTGTATTGAAAATCTTTGATATGGCTGTGTGCATGAATACTTTAAATCGATTTCCTCTGTATTTTTCGTTTTCCCTGTCTACCTACATATTATATTTTTTTTTCTAATTCTTTAAAGTTTGCCATTTTGGATTGGATTTGTACTTTGATTAGTTAATACATTTTGTATGATGTTTGCTGTGCTATTTGTAACAACAATTCGTTTGGAACTTTTTTCAGGGAACCGCAACTGACTTAGTTGTTCAAATAGTATTGATTGCCGAATCAATGCGTTTGCAAGCGATGATGGCCACCTATGGCATTCAAACTCAGACGCCACATGAGGTAAATTGGAAGAGTTCTTATTGAAAAGACAGAAGAAACATTTTTTGCATTGAAATATCAGGTTGAACCAGTGCAAATTTGGTCGTCGACGGAGTTGATTAAAGTCTATCAGCATCTCGGAGTGCATAACAAGATTGGGCTGACTGGACGACCAAACCGCCCTGTGGGGTCATTGGGCACCAGTAAAGTTTATCGTATTTGCGGCATGACTGTTCTTTGCTATCCACTAATTTTCGAAGTGTCTGACTTTTATCTGTACCGTGATATGGCACTGCTTATTGATGACATCAAGACAGAGCTACAATTTGTCGGTAAATATTGGCGATTGTCGGGACGACCAACAGTGTGCTTGCTGATTCGTGAGGAGCACATGCGGGATCCGCAATTCAAGGAAATGCTGGATTTGCTTGCCATGTTGAAGAAGGGCTACTGCGATGGAATGAAAGTCCGTATTGGTCGATTGCAGAACTTGATAAGCAGCTCGTGTATAGGTATAGTATGAAATTGGGAGCATTTTGTAGAGGCGCTCAATTGTCTTTTAACAGAACATTTGGATTTCATGAACCAAAGCGATTTGTCGGACAATGAGAATGCCTTTGCCCAAATCAATCATGAGTACATTGGCTATCAGAGCTTAACAGATGTTCCTAAGGCGCTGTCCTATGTTGAAGAAAAAATGTCCTGTGAGGTGAGTAGTTTCTTTTTCGAATATCCATTCTTCCATATCAAAAGTATGACTATTCCTTTTTTTCTCACAACAGGAGTACTTATGCAAGCCCACCCATGAAATTGTGGAGGCTCTTCGTCGCACTGAATCCATTTATGCTTTATGCCAACTTTGGGGCTATTTGCTGAATCGTGAGGGACCACATTTCGAAGTAAATGGCCTGAGCGTAACTCAAGCGTTCACCCAACTCTATCATCGCGCAGGCTCCTTGCGTTATTGGAGAGCCGTGCGCTACTGTAGTTCCTTGTTGCACCACATTGTTGACTCCATAAGTCCATTTATCACTACTGTCTTGGTAAATGGAAAAGAACTAACAGTTGGAGTTATTGGCCAAAAGGAGACAGTCTTTGACAAACCCATGACACCGGCTGAAATACAGAATGTTATGTACACCAGTGTACAGCCGTATAATGTTATCCAAGCCGTGCTACAACAAGAAGTTGTATTGTATTGTGGTCGATTGATTGCCACAAATCCAACCATGTTTAGAGGAATCCTTAAGGTACGTATTGAAGGTATATCTGATATGATAATGACAACAAGAGATCGTTGATAGATACGAGTCGGCTGGGTACTTGAAGCAATGCGTATATATTTGCAAATTTCTGGTCAAAAATCTTTCGATTTGGACAATTTATCTCCATTTCAAGTACGAATTCTCCTGCAAAAAGTATTATCGGTTAGCGAGTGGGCCACTGATGAGAAGTATATTGATGGGATATCTTTAACTGAACACTTTTCTTATTCAAAACATTATTCAAAGGCTCACCACATTGGAGCGCCGCCAACTGGAAGGCTGTCTGTGCCGCGTGCCAAAGCACTTTTACAACAAAGTGTGGGACATTTTACAAAGAACTCCTCAGGGTATAACCACACAAGATCATTTGCTTCCTGCTGTTCCAACACTAACAAACATGAGCCGCGGCGAATTGACATTCTCTCTGCTGGTCGAGGAGACGCTTATCTGCATTAAGCAACCGGAACGGCGTCAACTAACTGTCGAATTGCTTTGCATTATCGCCACTATACTCAGTAGGAATCCGGAACTTAGATTCCAACAGGCATTAAATCTGGATGACATCCTTGTCGAGTCATACCTCATGTATTGCAAGGTAAGATGTCATTTTCAGAGTAATTGGTATATCTTGTTTATCTTGTTGTATATTTGCAGGATAATAAAATTCAGTTGGACAATAAAAAGCTCGAAACCAAAGATATATCTCCCTTCTACTCGTTGGCGTATGCAACAACAACAGGGTATTTAGCTAGAGCTGCTGTGAACAAAGTCCTTCAAGGTGGTGCACTGTCACCACAAGGGGATGAAAATTCTGATATTCATGACGAAACTTGCAAAGTTTCTTAAAAAAACAAAACAAAAATGGCAATATCTAAATTTGATATCGACGCTCTCTAATTATTGTTATGTTTATGTCGCATGTTTTTATAAAATAAACTAAAGAATCAAGTTGTAGTTTCACGTTTAAAAATGACAAAGTTAATTTTGTGTGAATATACGGACATTATATTTACTTTGTGTATTGTTTACTTTTTTCTAGCTTTAAAGGAGGAATGAAATTGTAATCATTCCGAGTCGAGCGTAGGCCGGTCAGTGCCTCAACCGCATTGGTCGCAGTGAGTATGCGCCCAAATAGTAATATAGGGCGATCTTCACAGATTGATGAATCGTATACAATGAGAAACCAAGTAGGGTAAAGGCCCCTAATCTGAGCCCCCCACCAGTATTGAGCCCCCTGTCTGCATTTCGCTCCAAAGCTAAGCCCCTGTTATTAAAAATACATTTTTGTTTTAATCAAAGTCTTCCGTTACTTCTTTACTTGTATTCTGTTAATTGTTTTCCTATAAAATGTCACTTCAATTGGTGAAAAAAATTCGGTAATTGCGGACATATCCTTCGTGTGTTGTGCGATTGTGTTTATAAACAGTTTTCTTAACAAACTCTTTACATAAAGCAAGTGATTAAGTATTTTCTTTATATTTTATATTAACTAATATATGTTTGTATTAACAATTAGACTCCATTGTACTTATTTTCATATTAAAAGTTAAAAAAAAATGCTTATTTATTATAATATAGTGGGGGCTCACAATTGGGAATCTGAAACAAGCAAATCCAAAAATGAGCCCGGGGGGGCTCACTATTGGGCAAACACCAAAAACCCTTGTTCCATTTATGAGCCAGGCCAATTTTTATATCAAATCAATTTCGCAGCAAACTTAGTTATCTCATATAACGTAGGTAAAAACAGTTTGTCCTGATGACTGAATGGCCATTAGTGATCAACGCCCAGGAATCTGATATTTTGAAACAAAAATATCTTTTTATGGTCAAGTTGAACATTTAGGACCGATTTAGAGAAAGTCTAACTTAAATTTTTGTTTTGGAAATTTTGCTTGGGTCCGAGTAATTAGCGGCGGGAAAAGGGGATTCAATATCTATGGGGAACATATTCTTTCATCTATCGAGCGCATATCAAAGCACACTAGGTAACTAGCTACTTCTCCAACGGAAGCGCAGCTTCGAGTAAATGCTAGTAAATAATAATATTATCCAGATATAGGTACCTATACCATACCTACAACACTATGTATTATTATGCCTATTTTATGGGTGTATTATGTAACATGTAGGTATGTTATATACTACATATCTTATTATTAATTGGGAAATACATTTTTATTTTATTTTTCACATCGCTAATTTTTATACCCGGTACCACACTGTGGTGAGGGTATATTCACTTTGGCATTCCATTTGTAACGCACATAAGGAGGCGTTGTAGGTATGACAAACTATATATATTATTGATCAGCATCACTTTCTTAGTCGATCTAGCGATGTCCGTCTGTCTGTCCGTCTGTCCGTCTGTCCGTCCGCACGATTACGGCCGTAATTTAAGAGCTATCGACTTGAAATTTGGTAGCTTTTATCCACCAAACTAAGGCTAAGTTCGAAGATGAGCAAGATCGGATGAAAACTACTACTACCTCCCATACAAAAATATCGGATTTATATAGCTTTTTGATGTTAAAAATTAAATTTAAATAGCTACAATAAAGATAGCAAGTTTAAACTTTGCACATATTGTTTTAATAATATATAAAATTTTTTGACAAAAAATGAGCTTGGTCGAATTAAAACTACCCATACCTCCCATACAAATATATAATTTTTTTAATACTTAAATATTTTTTTTTATTTTTACAATAATATAGTACCGGGTATTTGAGCTTCGGCATAGTCGAAGATAATTGTCTTACTGGTTTTTTTTTGTTTTTTAACTTCTGACTTGCCGGAGCATTAGGATGCACGTCGACGGTCGACCTAAAAGATCTATTGTGCTTGACGTCAGATACATGTTTAGGTTAGTAGCGCTTCTACTTTCCTAATGTATCTGATCATACATTCAGCAGAGGAATTTCTCAGTTCTTCCGGTACTTATTACTTCCCTGAAAAATGATTTCCTTCTTATACCTTCTTATACATATTATGTGTTCGGCTGCACAAACCACAGAGAACTAGACCGCCGACTTTCCGTACACCTACCCGATTCTCCCCGGAAAAAATTACCCTGTCTGTGAATACGTGTAAATGTCAAAATTAATGGCGGGAATGTAAATAAAACATAAGAGCGGCCATTTATTGGGATGTGTTAAGAAACGTTGGGAACTAAGTTTAGGTACTGTTTACATTTTAGATAAAGTCATTATTGCAAGTAGCTAGACGGCTGGTTGGAATGATTTAAACTTAATTTTGAGCAAAAATATAATCTATATCGTTGATAATATTTTGTTCGCTCGTTCGAAAACTAATACTTTTTTCAATTCACAAGAAACTCATCGCAACAACAAATCACCCGCGAATAAAAAAGAGGTACCTAGGGATTAGTGAATGAAAAAAAAATCGCTGGCGATTTATTTTACGTTCCAGCGAATTTGTTAAAATTGCTACCAACTAAAGGACCATTCACATGGGAGCGAACGAACGAATTGATGAAATGCGAATAAACCACTTTTTATGCATTTATAAACAGAAAATTCCACAATGTTACGCTTGAAATAAAGGCGCGAAATCAGGAAAAAAATACTTTGCATGCATTTATAATACTTTTGATGTTTTTATAAATAGAAATTGCACATTTTACTATTCCAAGTGTAGGATAAATTATTAATCCATAAAATTGTATTAAGAAAACAAGTTTTAAAAGAGTTTAAATAACGAAATTTTCAATTCCAAACAAAGTATGTTTTCGTTCACGGCAAAAAGTTTGGAATTGGAAATTTCGTTATGTAAACCCTTTTAAAACTTGTTTTCTTAATACAATTTGATAGAATAACTAATTATTCTATACTAGGAATAGTAAAATGTGCAATTTTCTCTTTACGCGAATGGTAAACTTACGACGTTGCATGAATACGTGTCAAGCAGTGTGTAGTTGTTGTAATTGCGTGTTAAAATTTCTACTTTTCTTTACTTCACTGAAATAGATGTGCAATAAAACAGGTCTAATAACAAAATCAAAATAACAAATAAAGGATAACCACGTGAATAAACTAAAGTAAAAAATAGATCACGAAAAGAGTTTCATTTTGACACTTTGTTTTGACTGTCAATTCCTGAAGCTTCATTCCAAAGTTCCAGGAGCAAGTCTTTTCCGGACCAATTTTGTTTTTTTGCAGTTATGAAAATATATAATAGTAATAGATCACGAAATTAATAACATGATTTTAGCTAAATCAAATGAATTTAGCTAAATCACGTTGGTGGAAACATGGTAGGTATAAGTGAAAAGAATATTATCACATGTTTTGACAGTCCATTCACATGAACACTTTTATTTTTCGCAACAGTTCGCCAAGTTCAAACATCAATTTCTACTACTTAACAATCTTTGATTAAAGTTTACATAAGTTCGAACGAATTTTGTATTTGATAGTTTGTGGAGCGGGTTTTAATGTCTGAATTTTGAATAAACTTGTGAAAATTCGAACCAAGGGTGTTTTCCTTCGAGGCAAACATTTTTAGTTCGAAATTTCGTTGTTTAAACTCTTTTCAAACTAGTTTCCCCCATATTTTGATGCAGTAATTTATTATTGTAGGTAATCTTGCAATAGTAAAATGAGCAAATTTTTGTTATATGAATGCATCAAAAGTGGTTCGTTCGCATATTATTATCAATTCGTTTGTTCATTATCATGTGAATATTCCTTTACATCGCCAATTTTAATTGATATCAACAGTTTGAACAATTTAATATTTCCTAAAACTAAACTGTGATGTGAACGAAGTGTAACTGGAAAAAAAGAAGAAACCTTCAGAACACAGCCCTACTGCCATAAACCACTGCCAGGTGCAACTGCCATAGGATTTTACTAAGTATGCGTGTGCCGTAATTTCTTCCCTTTGATTTATACAGGCCCAACACATAAATAAATCCTATGGTGCCAACAGCTTGTAGGCAAAGTCCGTTATGTGGGAGGAGTCGACGGTCTATTTCTTACTGGTTTGTGTTCGGCTGTTTCGTCTTCTTCTAGACATAGTCTGCACTCCGGTGAGTCGACTAAATGCATTTTATTTAGGTGATATCGCAGACCGTGGTGACCCGTTAGTAGGTATACTAGATTTTTAATATCATGCCTGCGAAGATTTAGTATCTTTCTGGCATCTGCTTTGAAGGGCTGAATAGCTCTTTCGGCCTGTCTTATAGGCCTGATGGGATGTTCTCCCAATACGAAGTACATTTGTTTTGCTCCCAGCTTTTTATAGCCAGATTTATAGCTGATTTGGGAATCGAACAGAATGGTTCAGGTCCAATGAAAGGGGTTTCCGAGCCATTTCTGGCTAGTTCATCGGCTTTTTCGTTTCCTTCAATTCCCTTATGTCCGGGGACTCACTATAGACTGGTTTTGTTCCTGTAACTAAGTGTTTGGAGGGAATCGAAGCAGTGTAGTACTGATTTGGAGTCAATAATGTGTGAGCTAAGTGCTTTTATAGCTGCTTGACTATCCGTGAATATATGGATGTTGGCGCCTTTAATGCACTGATCACAGGAGGATCAAACATCTGGGCAAGTACCAGATAACAGATAAGGATATACAAACCATGGACCCACTACTCATTCTCAGATTTATAAAAGAAACTGGACTGGATGAAGTGCTCTAGAGTTGATATTCTTGCCAAGTCTAGAGACAGAGCAAAAACCCTCAAACAGAGTTCCTAACGGAACTGTAATGCGATGGGGCTCTGGAAAAGGGCATGAACCTTTCCAAGGTATGAGCAGGGGGCTCAATAGACCACAAGGTCGCAGTGCACTAAACCCTCTTCATTATTATTATTATTAATGCCTGAATTGTATATAAGGTTTGCGCATTCTTTAATGGCATGGAGCTCTGCTTGAAATACGCTGGGGCTTTTTCCCATAGGTATTGAGATGTTACATCGCTTATTTACACCAACTCGTAGATTTACCAACTTTCAAATCTTTAAAATGGATGTAAAGAGAAAATAATCTAGATCTAGTATAATCTAGATATAGTCCAATACGTTGCATCTTTATCTGAGCATCCCCCTCCGCCTAAGAACCTAAAGAAAAGGAACGTAAACGAGACTATGAACCTGTTCCTGAAAAAGAAGAAAATATATGTAAAGAATACATTGAAACTGGGCTTTGTTTTGATTGCGGGGCATTATTTCAAAAGCTGAAAAGGGAACATCGTGTTTCATATGCTCAAAACAGTATCATGTTAAATGCGCTGAAACGATATCGAACGATATTGAATTTTTTAGCTGCAAAAGGTGCAAAATAGTCTAGTTTATGCTTTTTTTAATACTTTAATTTGTTTGTCTAATACTACATAATTTGTGTTTTATAACATTTACCTATGAAGTTCCTACTTACTTATTTATTTAGTTTATAAAATTAAATGTTCTTAAATAAAACTGGCAATAAATATTTGAACAATTTTAAAAGTAACGATAACTTTATAAAAAAAAGCAAAAAAAAAAAATGATTTTATATGGGGGCTCGTTATTGGAACGGTAAGAGCTCAAATTAGGAACAGGGGGGCTCATTACTGGACTACTTCGCTTTTTGTAATTATTTTCCTTTTATTTAAATCTTACCAAAACTAACAAAAAAGTAAATAGTTTTATCAAATTAGAATTAATCACATTATAATTTAATAAAATATTTGTTCCGATACATGCAAACAATTAATTTTGCAAAAGCAGCAAACTCAAAACTATCCTTAAGGGGGCTCAGTACTGGGGGTTTTACCCTACCTGCCACGCACTCTGCGTTTCCTGAAACGATTACACTATGTCCACAGTTTGTGTCCGTGTTCAAGTGGATTTGATGCCTCACAGGGACCCTAGACCTTACTCTCTATTCAGTTCCGAAACTCTGTAACACTATCGGTTTCCCAATGCTTTTGACATTTCATTTCGCTTTCGAAATAGAGAGTACCAAATATTCGGTTTCGGAAAAGTTCACTTTCTGAACGATAATGAGATATATGAGTATGAAGCAGATCGTTCTGGCAAGAACAATTATTTTATGCCCCGGTGTTACTCACTGTCATTACGTGATACGAATTATGGGAAATTTTTGTCGTGTAATCTTGGCTTTTGAAGAGGAATTCCCATACACACTTTCTTGCAAAGTACGCAAATTGCTTGACTGCTCTCGCGAACTTCCTCGTTCGAACTTACCTGACCACGTAGGTAACCAATTATGCAAGCACACTGTTGAACCAACTATTTCTTCAACTAACGCAAGACTTGCGAATGCATCGTCTGCTACAAAGACGCATGGAGCTTCTAACAAATCTGAAGCCATATCTATAGGTTTTGGAATACTGTAATTTTTTTTTGAATAATAAATGAAAATTAAAAGTCTTAAAACTACATAATAGTTACTTACGGAAGTTTGTTCTGATGAACAAGTTTTCCAAACTACATAGCTGTTTTGAAATATTCCTCTATCGCTTTAACGTCCAGCAGCTCCTATATCGCAGATGATGAAATTACAGTCATGATGGTCGATATAGAGAAAAACTTTTTGTAGGTAATTGAAGAACTCTGATCTAGAGTTGCAAGGCGATGTTACCATGACGTGCTTTACATCAATAGCGCCAATGCAGTTAGGAAAATGCATGCAAGATTGCGTGGCGTGGTAATGTACAGCTAGCATAAGCTGATAGTTTCTGCCAAGAACAATATTATTTTATGCTCTGGTGTTAATCATTACGCCTGTTTTATTGGCAATCCATTTCAGTGAAGTAAAGTAAAGTAGAATTTTTAACACGCAATTACAACAACTACATAGAGTCTCGAAAGTGTCAAACAGTTTGTAGTTGTTTTAATTTCGTGTTAAAAATTCTACTTTACTTTACTTCACTGAAATGGATTGCCAATAAAACAGACCTATTGTCGTTAGCTTTGAAAAAAATATCTAACTATTATTTTAGGCTAGTTTAGCTTCGCACAATTTTTAAACAAATAATTGGAGTCCAAATTCCTTATTTCTTCAAAATTCGAATCAAGTTTTTGAAAATCGTTTCTATTTACTAAGCTGGCGTTGTACCTACATTTTTATTGAATTGAATTTTATTGAGAGCTCTAGCGCAAATGATGAAATGTCAGTTTTTTTTATATGGAGTTTGGCATGAGTGCTAGTCATCCAGCGGTCAATGGAACGCTGCCCATAACTCCTACATATTTTGCTGAGAAATATTTTAAAACTTTGTCATCAAAATTGATAAAGTAATATTATTGAAAATCCTACCTAACACACAAATTATTGCAATACATATGCAACAGAGTCAATTAAAAATATGTACAAACCGGTTTAAACACAACACCAAACCGAAGGAACAAACAATTCAATTTCAGAACTTAAAATTTTTCAAGTTTAGGCCCATAGCGTACTGTACGGATCCATTTAATAATATCTGAAATGAAAACCTGAATGCACTCCGGAGCTGAAAGTATTTGACAAATGGATGACTGTCAAACTTTGACATTCCGCTTATAATTGAATGCAAATGCAAATTTCTTGTACAAAATGTGGGCGGACGTCATGGGTGACGAATATTTAATACTCAATATTTGCTAAACCAGTATATATTTTAGCTTAAAGATAAATTTAAAACACTTACCGTATAGCATATAATGTGCGTGTTAACTCGCCTGTCCACTGTACTTTTATTTCACTTAGCACTATGCTCGACAACAAGTGATAACTTTCCCGATATTAACTTGCCAACGGATCATTTGGTCCGATACTTTAACACATTCCCTTCCATGAGAAATGAGTGTCTACAGACAGACTCCTGTCCATATCATGAAATTCTCAAAAACGAGACGCATAAGCTGGCATGCTGGGGCCATGAGAAAACATGTAAACAACCATATCGCTTCCAAACACCACAATGCCCGGGAGATCACACTGGCTGGGTACAGAACAAGCAAGCTCAGATAGACACTTTCTTTTACCAAGCTGATTTTGGCTTTATCCAAGAACAAGTAGGTGAAATGAAAGTAATGTGTGAGCCAACGTACCGTGAAGATTCATCACTCGAATGTACCAAATATTTACGCTTCTGCCGCGGCAGAAATCTCATGATAGATTTCCGTGAGCTTTTGCATAGAAAGGACCTCATTAGATATAATATGGATGTACTTAAACAAGGCCAAATCGGGGGCCATTGTCGCTTTCAACGAGAGCGCCTAATGAATGAAACCGAACATATGGGTGCCCTGCAGTCGTGGTCACCCGAGTTGCGATATTTCGAAGAAAAGGACTACCGCCCGATAGCCGATAACAAATGTGATATTGTTGTGGACAAGCCCACGTATATTATGAAAATCGATGCAAACTACAATATGTATCATCATTACTGTGATTTTGTCAATCTCTATGCGTCTTTGTTTGTTAACCAAAGTCATCCGTTGACGTTTCATACAGATACTCAGATTCTAATTTGGGAATCATATAAATACGAATCTCCATTCGCAGACACATTCAAGGCGTTCACCAGTAATCCCTTGTGGAACTTGGATGATGTCAAAGGAAAGGTTGTTTGTTTTAAGAATATTGTGCTTCCACTGTTGCCTAGGATGATATTTGGATTGTACTACAATACTCCAATTGTAAGTAAAAAAAGAGGTACACTGGAAGCGCTTGTAATTATGACGTGATTCTTTTCATTTTCAGATTTATGGATGTGAAAACAGTGGACTGTTCAGAGCGTTTTCGGAGTTCATTATTCATCGACTGAATATTCCTGTAGATGAAAAAAGAACTTCCAAAGTTCGTATAACATTTCTGTCGCGCAAGACGAAGTACCGACAGGTATTGAATGAGGACGAACTGTTAGATGAGCTCATTGCAAATGAACAGTATTCGGTGAAAAAGATATCCTTCGAAAGGTAAATATTTAACGCTTATAATTTGCATTAGTTAATGTCAGTTGATTCCATTTCAGGATATCCTTCTCGCAGCAGATTAAAATAATACGTAACACTGACGTTCTAATTGGAATGCATGGAGCTGGGCTAACGCACCTGCTTTTTCTTCCCAATTGGGCAACTATCTTCGAGCTGTACAATTGTGATGACCCCAATTGTTACAAGGATTTGGCACGATTACGCGGCACCAACTACATCACATGGGAAGATTCATCAAAAATAATTTCAAAGGATGAGAGAAATCACCAAAAGACGGGTGCACATGCCAAATTTGCAAATTACGAGTTTGATCGGAATGAATTTGTGAGATTAGTTGAAAAAGGAGCAGAGCATGTTCGAAATCATCCAGAATTCCAGGCTTTCACCAGTGGTGGCCACAAACGTGATGAGTTGTAGATGTAGAATAGTACTTCGTAGAATTTAACATTCGAATCCAAGAGAAGCTTTTACTTTATGTACTTAAATATTGTTGATTTTGTATTTTTTTTAACGGATCTAAGGGTCAATTGAGTAGAGTAGTGTTTACCTAGCTAAGTATGTACTTAACAAATTTTGTAGAATCTTTTGTATACTTGTTGATTATCATTTAAGTGAAATTCGAATAAATTGAAATACTCGAACATAATCGAATGAAATATGAAAGCATTTAATAAGTACACCAGGGATCTAATCTGTACTTGGGATGCATTTTATTAATTCCAATGTTTCCGTTTTTTTTCTCAATATTTTTCGAAACTTATACATTTTTCGAACAGCTCAAGCACTTTCAAAAGAAATTGTTTCTCCGCTCGGTAAAAGGATGAACATAATCGAAGGGCACTTGTTGCGTTCATCATTTGTCCAAATTTCATAACACTTAATGCCATTTGTTGTTTTTGTTTTAACCCAAGGTTTGTCTTCCAATTCTTTGTTTTGTTGGTAGGGGCTAATAGGATATTTTTTAAAATTTGGGCAATAATCGAATCGTTGCATCGTATTCTGATCATATTCTAAGTGTAGCAAATCTGGGAAGGAATGGGACATGAAAAGGCTCCTGGGTTTTACTTGATTCTGCGGTATTGCTGAAATGCTGTTTTTGCTTGAACTTGAACTCGATCTATCTGAAATTGGATGTTAATGTATTAATTAAAAATAAAAGAATGATGGACCAACCTGATAGAAATCCGGAATTGTACACTGTAGACGAGGTTTTCGCTGATCTATTTAATGTAGCGTAGAGACTGCAGGAAAGATGCAGAGCTTTGTCAACTGCAGATAATAACGGCTCATCAGGAAATGGACCCAATACGTCAGTAAATAGGCTGGTGTTTTTTTCTTGGTTCCATGTCTTCCCTCCCCGGCATAATGGTCTTCCTATAAGACCGTTCATAAATGTGACAAGTCCTGCATATATTTGAAATTTATTCTTATTTTGACAAAAAAAAGTAGGCTTCTGAAGGAGATTCTCCTAACAGTAGGTATTCCATATTTTGAATAACTTTTAATCAGAAAACTGACACTATAAATACTATCGTCGCTGTAGATCGAATTCCTCGTAACCCAGAAAAGTCCACTTTTTAGATAATGATGCACTTATATTGTAAAAAAATTTCCGGATCTAATGAAAAATATAGAAACAATAATTTCAAAGCTATGCGAATAATAAAAATACATTCGTTTTCGTTGCTGGAATACCTCGTATCCTAAGGCCAAATCTAGTCTAGTAGACTGAAAGAAAATATGTAATGCGTTTTTTCATGTTGCTATCTTTGATATTACTGTATTTGACTTTGTCAGACGTTCGCGAGAGGTGGCGCAGTAGAAAAAACCTTAAAATGTACCTAATTTGTGCTTTCCCGGTTATCGAACCAGTAGTCCAGCACACTAACCACGGCGCTACTGCGCCCATAATAGTAAGTTTGAATTGGTAATTAATTCAATGTTATAGACGGTGGAAGCTACAAAAGTTCTGCACCCGTTCGAGGTCGAATTCTTCTTTGTCAATTACTATAACGTCCAGTAGTTTGGCCGGAATAAACCATTTTTGTTGAAATCATTTCTGAATTCCTACATTGATCTTAGGAAGAAACAAATTTTCTTTGTAGCTCGTTTTCGTGGGAGAAGCACATTTATCTGTATTTTCGTCTCGAAAAATCACCGGACGTCCACAAATTCCTCTCGTTTCGCTGTAAGTAAACCTGCAAAAAACTTATTTTGTAGCATAGTACATATTTTGTTGAGTTCTTGTACCTACGTTGCAAATAAATCTGGGAATTATATTGACTTCATGCAGCACAGATTTCCAAATGGTTGGATTGACAGCAGCAAAGTTCCTGCATTTCTGCGTGTCTTTAAGCTTTCGCCTGTCTCTGTCAGTTTTTCTAAGCCTGTAAAAATAGCTTCATTGACTCCATGTCATAAATACTGTCCCCTACGTTGGGCGCCATTTAGTAAGATTTAATTAAATTCATTCAATCATTTATTCATGAAATTTTGTTTATAAAAAGTATGCTGATATGTCGTGCTCAATTTGTCATGCTTTTGTTTAATTTTCCCTATGGACAATTATTGCCAAAAAACCAGGTGACCGTGAAAGTTACAATATTACCCTACATTCATTTGAAGAAAAGTCGATCCAAAGTATATTTTTAAAAATGGATTGGATAGTATACAAAAATGTTATGCACTATAGCCTTACTTACTTACTTAAGATGGTGCTACAGTTCGGGGTGGACCTGGGCCTCAACCAACAAGCGCCTCCAGGCAGCACCATCTTTGGCCAACTGTCTCCAGCTTCGCACACTATAAGTTCGTTAAGGTTCCTTTCTACTTGCGTGCGCCACCTGAGTCGCGGTCTTCCTCTTCTGCGCCTTCCCTTAGGTGTCAAAGATCCGAAGATCTTTCGGGCCGGAGCATTCGCGTTCATTCGATGATCGCGAAGATCGATCCACCTCAGTCGTTGAACCTTCACCCTTCTGGTTAGGTCGATGTCGATGTACAGTCCATACAGTTCGTCGTTGTACCTTCATTCACCGTTTATGAAGACGGAACCGAAAATTACTCGAAGAATTTTCCTCTCAAAACAACCAAGAATAACCTCATATAGAGGTTGATAGAGTCCGCCTCTGCACCATAGAGAAGGACTGGGAAGGACTTTAAAGAGTCACTTTAGTTTTTTGAGATAGAGGGCTTTGCTACTCAGTTGCTTTCTTAGCCCAAAGAAATAGCAATTGGCGAGAGTTATTATTCGTTTAATCTCAGCGCTGGGGTCATTGTCTGAGTTCATAGCGGAGCCTATCTATAGTGACATTCTATCCGAGACGTCGGTGTTGGATGTCCTTTCTTGTTGACAGCATATACTTTGTCTTGCCCTTATTAACCGCCAAACCCATCACAGCTTCCTCCGTCTCAATGTTCACGAACGCGCCAGTGGTATCACGCTGCGTTCTGCCGGTTATGTCGGTGTCGTCGGCTTAGGCGAGTAGATCGACGCACTTTTGAAAGATAGTACCTCTGCTATTAGCGATTGAGTTTTACACTATTCTTCCAAGAAGAAGTCAGTGCATCTCTGTGAGTTCTTTACCGACCTTATTGGAGCAGCGTGCATTCTCCATCGTCATCGTGATGCACAAAGGAACGAGTTCTGCAGGAATGCCAAAACTGGACATTGCTCTGTATTGCTCGTCTCTATAAAGGCTGTCGTAGGTGGCCTTAAAATCGATGAAGAGGTGGTGGGTATCGATTTCAACTCGTGGGTTCTCTTCAAGATCTGCAGCAGTAAGAAAATTTGATCGGTGGTAGAATTTCACGGCCTAAACCCACACTGATAGAGACCAATCCGGTACGTAATCTAACTGATGGAAAATGTATGGAATCATATTGCACTCTCTTCCTATTTCGCTACTAACTATATCGATGCAAAGTTTTGCTTTATTATCTATAATTTATACTCATCAATCATTACAGAAAAATCACACACTGAAAATAAGCAGCTTGATGCTATTGGTATATAGGATTATTTTCAATTTTTCTATTTAATCGGGTGCATGGTTACATCGGCTTTTCGCACAATAGAACTCATCATCAGATAATCATTGCAAGACGGCGATAGAACGGAGGGGACGACAATCCTTATTCACGTTGTTTCATACACAGGATAATGTCAAGGCAACATAATCATATCACCTTCCATTCGATTTAACATTAAAAGCTTTTAGCTTGTTTCTGATGCTTCGCTTTAGTGTTTTTTTTTTTTTTTTACCCTCTCTAGTTAGCAGGGGTAGATCGACAATGGTAGCCTTAGCGGATAATATATAGGTAGTACTTATATCTATATTTCCTGGGCTATTGCTAGGATACTGGTCTCCGGAATAGCGAATATTTTTTTTTACCACGTGCGTATCATGTACGGCATGATGATTACGCATTTAAACGAAATGAGTGGATTACAGAAGGTATAATGGTTTTGAGAGAACATTTTATGGCAAGGCTTTCCTTTCATAATCTACTTGGATTTTTCTAAGTAAAGGACATTCCAAGTTCTCTTGAGAAATAATTTCAATTGTCCTTTGATTATATATAGCTATAGGTTTCTATTCGTCTATAACTCAAATTGCTTTTGGAAAGTAAACACACTTTCGCAATCTTGTCATAATTGTTGCAAGTCGTAGACGTAGATATAAATTTGTTTGCCCAAATCCATTCCATATACATGTATGTACCTATTTTTTTAATTATGTGTGTTGCCCATGTACCGCTCCACTTAACAGCAGCGGAAGCTAAATCGCCATTTTTAACACCACCATATCACCATCTTCCTGAACCCGGCTAAATGTCAAGTAAGAAAGAAATACCTTTTTTGGTATCTAACCTCACCCTCGACTGGAAGCAAGAAGGAACAGAAATGAATTTTGTCTATTCATTCATTTTCAATGGTCCGCTTGTCCATTAAGTGGGTCGCGGGTGTAGGTTGCTCAATAATTGGACCCTCCATAGCTCTCGATTCTCCGCCATCGACTCTAAATCATCAAGGCATTCCGCATACGGGTAGGAGAGATTATGGACTTGATCTAACCATCTCATCCTTGGTCTACCTAGAGGGCGCCTGCCTGATGGTAAGGATTCCATAGCACGTCGTATAATCCTGGTTGGGGACATGCGTTTCACATGACCAAACAACCGAAGCATGGACAGCTCCGTCGCTTTCTACGTGTCACACCAGCAATACTACGCAGGAATCTCATTTCGGTAGCTTGTATTCGCGATAGGTAAGAGTTGGAACAAACACTGAATTAAAGACTGACAGCTTAGCTTTGACACTAAGTTCAGTCCTCCTAATAACAGAATGACCAAGCTGCCTCAAAATTGATCCAACCTGACAAATCCTGCAGTAAAACTCAGCATTGCTCCTTCCATCTCTCGTGAATAAGACCCCGAGATACTTAAACTTATCCACCTGTTTCAATGGGACTCCACTAACATGCAGAGTGAATTGAACAGGCGTTCTGGAGATGACCATCACTTTAGATTTGTTCACGTTAACCTTCATCTCAGCTTCAACACAAACGGCTACAAACCGATCGAGTGCGCGCTGAAGATCAGTCTGAGAGGATCCAAGGATAACCAAGTCATCAGCGAAGAGCAAATGACTTATCCTCAGATCTCCCAATTCGAAACGTTCTTCGCCAAGACTGCGCTGTAATATCCAATCCATATAAGTAATGAAAAGGAGAGGAGACAAGACGCACCCCAATTTGCAAGTTTTTCGCGCCTTAATGTACCGGTTTCGAGAAGGTGAGTCCCCCCAAGTGAATACACACCTTGAAAGCCTTTTTAAACCACGCGGTTCTTTTCACACCACCAGCCGCCACACCGAGCCACTTCACTCCGCAAACATGTCCTGCAGAGGCAATGACTGCTGCTGAAAACAATTGTCATTCTTCCTCTACATTCAATGGACCATTTGGAATTTGTTCAAACCTTTCATCAGATACCTGCCGTATTCGGCTCTGCGAAATATGTAGTTCAGCTACATGAGGTGGCAATTAATTTTGTAACCTCGTTAAAACAATAAAGGAATTTATTTAACGAATTCAATTTAATCATTTCTTTTATTTATTTATCGGTTTAACAAAATCCTTCCTAACAATGTTCTTTTTCAAACATTCACCCAATAACATCTTTCATCGATTCGATTTAGTTAACAGAGTTTCTGACTGCCAAATTCAGTCACGGTATATATAACACATCTTTTAAATTGTGCTTTGAACCGATTCGTTTCGGTTGATAATTTTCAGGATAACGAGGCCAAAAGTAATTTAACGCTGGCTTACCCCAACGCCAACTTGCAGTCTCCTTGTTTTCATGCTCAGCTCTTCCAGTCAATAATATCACCACAATACTGTCAACAAGAAATTCATACAAAAAATAAAAACGAACGAGCACTTTCTGACCTAATGAAAGTATTTTTGAAGTTAAATGACGCGTCTACATTTATTACCGCCAAAGAGCGTATTTTCTCATACCATAACGTGCGTATCGCCCTCTTTAGACAAGGCAAAGTTAAGATTTTGTCATTTATGATTTAAATCTCAACCAAAATAAAATGCGCGTTCATCTCGACTACGTATATAACTTATGCACTTAAGGGATGTGCTCGACTGACTGGGGGTGGTAATGTAAATGATTCGCAATTGAGAGAGGGTATAGGAAAAAAAGATCCAAATGTATGCTATTCAGTTTATGCAACAAAGCGTTAATAAATGCATCACCATGGTGCTATTCATGCCTCAGAAGTGAAAACGAATACAAATCTATAGATGTAAGGGATATTTATTTTTTGGTCCTGCCGGAAGGGATAAATTTATAGCGGATGGAGTTGTTACTCAACAGTGCGAATGTTGTCTACTCTACATAAATGCATATATCTACAAAATGTTGGCAAACCATTTTAGGGCCCATCTCTAAAAAGGCATCAGCTTTGTTTGCTCTCATAGCTGTCAAAAATGATTATATTCCGCACCCACCGCAAACTTTGTCATATTTTATGAAATTAAATACTGAAACTTGAAACCATCATTAATCCTGTTTCGTTGAAATGTAATTAGTGGCGGAAAAGTGTCCTTTTATGGATTCACAATCAGCTTTCAGTCAAAAAGTCTAAAAAGTAAGGGTTGGAGTAGTAATTCACTAATTACTTTATGCTGCGTTGATGAAGATGTACAAAGGATGCGACTCAACACTGTGCGGGGGGGTAAGTCGTCACGAAGGGTGTATTCTTCTTCGTATTGTTTTTGGGGAACATTTGAAAATAGAATCAAGGGTATTCGATTATTCTTCATTATTGTCAATCAAAATTGTCATCGGTAATGGAGGCGTTATAGTAACTTGAGTTTTGAAGATAACGAAGCAAGAAAATGTTTCGAATTGGTTTCGTTATAGTTTGGCATCAGTGATTGGGAAAAGGAAATTGGCAGAGCTATTTCATGGCGCTATACATGCTCAGATACTTCCGGGAGGATGAAGAGCTGGTTGCTACTTTTAAAAGGGCAAACCATAAAAGTGGAGTTGTCTTCGCTGCGTCGTGTTTGTCCGCGGAAACTTCAAGCAGATGCAAAATACACAATGGCCGCGTTCCATTAACCGCTAGTCATCTAGCACATAACATCATAATATTCCTGATGAAGGAACGCTGGCGTTAGAGATCTAGCGGCAGCGGCAAAGTGACATTAGAACCAATTTGAATTCGTATTCATTAGAGCCAAAAAAGTATTTTGTGCCATCATGCCGCATATTTATTAATACACTATAATTTAAATAAACAAATACAATGTATATTAATTACATAGAAGCTTCATTTCACATTTTACACCAAATTGGAAATATATTTGACTATATATTTGACTTCTGCACTTTCACTTTTGTTTTGACAGTTCGTTATTTTTTTCAATCTAGCAGTTCTAGCGCAAATGCTGAAATGTCAGTTTTTTTTATATGGAGTTTGGCATGCCGCTAGTCATCTAGCGGTCAATGGAACGCGGCCAATGTTCTTCCACTATACGGCTGAAGTGTTTTTAATTTTGACAGCACGGTGCGGTCTGCATTTTGACAGAAAGTTTAAATTTTAGGTGATATTGTTAAAGATATTTCCGAGTTATATATACCCAATAGCACACATCGGCATATTTTCGGAAGGCGGTCTTATCTGTTGGAGCACTGAGACCTAAAAATGGAAACTATGCTGCCAGATAGAAGCCTACCCCCTTTTACGATGGTTATTTTCCTAGCATTCAGAAAAGGACATAAGACACCTAAGTAATAAGGACATTGGATCAATTTACAATGCACGACGTAGGTCTGGGGACAAATACGAGCTAATGCATCGAAATAACCTCTGATGTGCTGGTTTCACTCGACCACCACAACGAAACCCCTGGTTCGACGACGAGTGTCGACAAGCACATGCAGCGCCACAAGTGGTATACAAATCGGCGCTTCAAAGAGGGACCAGAGCTGCTGGATAAGCTTTATGCGCAGAAAAGAAGACACGAACAAGGGCTTCTCAGAAAAAAAAAAGAAAGAGCACGAGAAGCGCGCGATCGAGGAAATAGAAAGATGTTGCTGCAGGAATGAGGTTCATCGGAAGTCTTACCAAAAGGTAAAAAGAAGAGAGCCCGAACCGAAGTTTCAAAGGACGAAGAAGGAGCATCGTAGTAGAATCGCAGTCGATGCTGAGGATAGGGAAAAACTATACTTCTGCAGACTATGGTTAACGGCGATGACGAATTAAATCCCGCTGTCATCAGGCAGAATTAACCATTAATCTGGACCAATAATTCCGTCCGCCCGACCTGGATGAAGAGAAAATTGCCCTAGATATCTTAGCTTAAGTCCAACAAAGCCGTTGGAGCAGATGGCCTAACCGTCGAGCTATTCAAATCGGCAGGCGATGAATTTGTTAGGAACATACACCAACTCATGTCTAAAATATGTTCGGAGGAAAGTATGCCCGATGAATGCAACCTCAGCATTCTTTGCCCGATCCTGAAGAAAGGAGACCCTCTGAACTGCGCCAGCTACATAGATATTAACATAACCTACAACGGTTAACATCGCTTAAAAGATATTATCTGCCGTGTTGTGTGAACGGCTGAAGGCTTTTGTCAACAACCGGATTGGTCCCTATCAGTATGGGCTTAGGCCGGGAAATTCCACCGTCGATCAAATTTTCATACTGCGGCAGATCTTGAAGAAAACCCACGAAGTTCAAATCGATACCCACCGCCTTTTCATCGATTTTAAGGCCGCCTACGACAGCCTTTATAGAGACGAGCTATACAGAGCAATGTCTAGTTTTGGCATTCCTGCCGAACTCGTACCTTTGTGCATCAGGATGACGGTGGAGAATTCACGCTGCTCCAATAAGGTTGGTAAAGAACTCACCGAGACCTTCGATGTCAAAAAAGGACTTAGACAAGGCGATGCGCTGTAATGTGACTTCTTCAACATTGTTCAGAGGTACTATCCTTTAAAAGTGCGTCCATCTACTCACCTAAACCGACGACACCGACATAATCGGCAGAACGCAGCGTGATGCCACGAACGCGCCGTGGACATTGAGACGGAGGCAGCGGTGATGGTTTCGGCGGTTAATGAGGGCAAAGTATATGCTGTCAACAAGAAAGGACACCCAACACCGACGTCTCGGACAGAATGTCACTATAGAGAGGCTGCGCTATGAACTCAGACAATGACACCAGCGCAGCACTGAGATTAAACGAAAAATAACTCTTGCCAATTGCTATTTCTTTGGGCTAAGAAAGCAATTGAGTAGCAAAGCCCTCTCTCGCACAACTAAAGTGACCCTTTATATAAGACCCAAACATCCCAGTCCTTCTCTATGGTACAGGGGAATGGACTCTATCAACATCTATGAGGTTATTCTTGGTTGTTTTGAGAGGAAAATTCTTCGAGTAATTTTCGATTCCGTCTGCATAAACGGTGAATTGAGGTAGAGATACAACGACGAACGGACTGTACATCGACATTGACCTAGCCAGAAGGCATCGCAATAACTGCTCACAGGGTTAGTGCTTCGAGGTTTTATCGGACTGCCCATAAGCATCTCAAGTGCTCTGTGCATTGTGCCACTTAAAGTAAGGGTCTTTGCGAAACGTATTAGCTTGTCGGGAAGACCGTTCCTTTCCATCAGGCTATAGTGGCAACAAGAATACGGCGGGTTTCATAACGAAGAGTCAGGCCATAGCCCATTAGGAGATAGTGAATCTTCAGTAGAATCCCTTATGAGTGATGGAAACCGATCGGACACATTTATTTAGAGCCATTTAGAGCAACTCATCAGAAAATAAATATTCTGTGATTCCATTTTGTGCTGAAACGCAGACGAGAATTCTCCCTTTCCACTTAATTCAGAGAGTTCTTATGGGTTATCCTGACGAAATTTATTCAAAGGAGTTCCACCAATGACTCGGCGACCTGCATACGGAATGTTGGTTAGGCTATGGTCTTCTGTATGTCAACGTTTTCCTTGAGATGCTCACTTTGGTTTGCCATTTCACCATGAATACACTTACTAACTTCAAATTTCTGAGAACGAGATCGATCTGATTTCTGAGAGCGAGACCGATCTGATTTCCCAGTCATTTTTAAACTTTTAAATTTTATTTGAAAATAGAAAGAGAGAAAATTTAATTTCTAGTGTAGGTTGTCTCCCTCAAAGTGTTACACGAAGAAGCGCGATTATTTTATGAGCAGTTTCACTTGAAATTTCGAGAACGTGTAATGAAATACTTACTTACTTACTCAGGTGGCACTACAGTCCAGGGTGGACCTGGCCCTCAACCAACCGCCTCCAGTTGCGCACTCCAAGTTGGTTGAGGTCCCCTTCTACTTGGTTGTGCCACATAAGGAGAGGATTTCTTCTACTGCCTTGTTCCTCCGGGTTGGAATCGAAGAATCTTAGGGCCGGAGCGTTGGTGTCCATTCGCCCTATGTCCCAGCCTTCTTAGATGACTGATGCGTACTTTTCTGACCAGGTCGATGTCGTTGTACAGCTCGTAGAGTTCGCCGTTATATCTCCTCCTATAAAGCCCGTCAACGCAAACGCGACCGAAAATCAGTCGAAAAATTTTGCATTCGAAGCGACCAAGGAGATCTTCATCCGCCATTGATAACGTCCATGATTCTGCGCCATAAAGAAGGACTGGGATGATGAGGGTCTTATATAGATTCACCTTGGTGTTTCTCGACCAACTTACTTACTAAACAATTGCCTTCTTAGGCCAAAGTAACAGTGGTTGATATGTGTAACTCTTCGCTAGATTTCTGATCTGAGCCATTTTCAGAATTAATAGCGGAGTTGGAGTAGACAGAGTCCCGAACTACATCAAAGTTATAGCTGTCTATCGTGACGTTCTGTCCGATTCGTCGATGTTGTGTGTCCCTTCTTGCATATATATATTTTGTTTAACCCTCATTCGCCACTAAACCCATTTTTGCCGCCTCTGTACTGATGCTTGCAAACGCTGTGTTTTGCCAATGATGTCGATGTCTTCAGTGTATGCAAGTAGGTAGTTGCATAGACTTTTGGAAAAGTCTATGTGTTTCACCAACTAAAAACAAAACTTTGCATTATAATTATTCTTTGCACATTATTGCAAAGTAAATCAATTTTTTACTGTTTCCTGGCATCGCGGTCGGATAATAATTAACGCAACTGCTCATTGAGGTCAAATTCACAGATAGTCGTATACCCTATTCACACCAAGCCGAAAACTGGGTTTTCGCGAAAACAGTCGAAAACTTCATCGAAAACAGAAGTTTTCCCATACACATTGCAGTTTTCAAAAACGAGTTGTTTGAGGTCGTTTTCCATGAAAACGCCACGAAAACGAGTACGATCGTTGGGTTGTTGAAGCAGACACACCTTTTGCAACATTCAGCGAGCTCAGCAAAACTGCTGACAGGATGTGAGAGACTGAGTGAGAGTGAGAGTGAGAGTTTTTTTTGTTATCTTTGCTTGCACCATAAAGAGCAAACTACCTGCCAGCCTGCCACAACTAAATGGTATTTTCAGATGTTTTGATTTTGAATGTCGGTTATGTTAATTATTTAACCACAAGTTAACGATTTATCAAGTAGCTTAAATAATTTTGTTTGTATATTATATCAATACGTGCCAAGTTTAGTAACTAAAATAAAAGTCTAGTCGCCACAAACATTTCTTAGCTAGTTTCACAGCTAATTGAAACGTCAAACGAAAACGAGTTGGTGTTCGGTGTCAATGCATCTACGAGTTTTCTAAACTTTTTTGACGAAAACTCGGTTTTCGGCTTGGTGTGAATAGGGTATTAGGTATTGGCCCGGGAATATTCCTGTGAAGATTGGTCAAAATTGGACAAAGCATCGTGGCACCGTCCATAAAAAAATGGAAACGCTATTCTTCTACAGTCTTGGAAGCCAACGTTTTTAAATGTTGTAACATTGATTATGCATAATGCATTAACGCCAAGAAGGAGTCACCAGAAAGTCTATATAAAGTCTGTCTGTCTGTCTGTCCGTATGTCTGTTGAAAACACGATAGCGTCCAAACGAATCGGCCTAGGCGAATGAAATTTTGTCGGAGGACTTCGTTTTACCGTTGTCAGGTTGGTATTGAAAATGGGCTATGTCGGTTAAGTAGTTCTAATACCTTCCATACAAAACCAATATTAGACACATGCGTGTACACTTGTACAGTACATACTAACTCGCATGGCAAACATTTTGCATGACTTTTATGCAGTGGAGGGTATCAAAGCATCGCCCAAGCCGATGATAACACTTTTACTTGTTTTTATGTCTAATAAAAAATATTTTCTTAACATTTGAGTTCAATTGCTCGTTTTCGAATTTTGCTATTATTGGTGGTGGAAATTCCCATTTATTAAATTTTTCGACTTTTGAGGTTTTTAGAATTTGTTTGCTTAATCGGTCCAGCTGTTCTTGAGTTTTTGCGAGACTAAAGCACATCAATTGATTTTTATATTATTATATAGATATAGCATTTAAAATATGCCCTTAATACGACCCATTGTAAACTATTAGTATCCTCTTTGTCTTTAAAGCATGTTTCGAAACGGTTCATTAAATATTTTTTAACTATTTCCACCAACTGTTCAATAAAACCGCAACTGCAAATGCTTTTTTTTCTTTGCATATTATTGACAAACTTTTCACGATTTTAAATGTAAAGTGCAAATCTAATTTGTTTGGTGAAACGAAATGATCGAATTCTTTGCAAATTTGCAAAACTTTGCAAAAACATGCTTTGCACTTTGAAAATTTGTTTTTGGTGAAACGAATTTTGCAAAGAGGAAAAATTTTCAACTTTGCAAAAAAATAATTTCCTCTTTGCAAATTTGCGTTTGGTGAAACGGAATTTGCAAAGGTAAATTGCAAAATTGCAAAATGCAAAGTGAAAAGTGGTTGGTGAAATAGGGTCCTGGTGTTGGCTTGAGTGTTTTGTACAATTTTCTAAACAATGATATTGAAAAAGTTACATTACAGCGCATCACCTTGTCTTAATCCTTTTTTGACATCAACGATCTCGGTGAGATTGTTTCCGATCTTTATGGAGTAGCGAGCATTCTTCATCGTAATTCTCTACAATCTGACGAGTTTGGCAGGGATGCCAAAACTAGAAATGGCTCTGTATAATTAGTCGCTATAAATGCTATCATGTGCGCCCTCTACGAAGTTTGAATAATCTTCCTGTATCCATATGCATAAGCTTCCGCTAGTTGTTCGTATTATGTTCTTCCGCGTGGGTTTTGGCGAACTGGTCGATTTTTCCATCGGCATTCGCTGGAAAGTCTATAATTTCACTCGAACGGAAATACGTGTACTAGTCTGTGATTTTCAGATGAACAAAATATTCTTCCGTTGATTTCGAAGCAAATGAATGAAATTTAATCGTTTTTTGCCGTATTTTTGTTGCAGAAGTTCGTTTCTAATTTGTGGGTACATTTTTAGTCTTAGTTTATTTAGGGTAGTTTCTTTGTGTTACCTTTCATAAAAAGAACCCGAATTCGAATGAATCGAGAAGCTTTCTTTTGCACACTGTACTTTGATTTAACCTAAAATAAGTTAAAGTGCAAATTGCAATACAAATCCAACTCGGAGTGTTGCCAATGAACTCTAACCAACTTGTTGCAAAAATTTCTTAAATCGAATATGTCACGAACTTGTGAATGTAAGTAAATATTTCAAAATGAGCAACTTTTGCCTTATCTCACATTTTTCAAATAAAGCTAAGAAAATCGTTTCCGTCGTTTCTAATATTAGCCAAAGAAATCCAATACTGTACGGTTTGCTGTTTGCTAAAGCTGCCTGAGCAAACACCGAACGTCGGTCGCCCAAAGTTCGATCTATTACTTTTGTTTGTTTACGCTTCATGGTGCGTATGTACAAATATAAAAATGTTCTACTTCATATATCCAGTATTGGTATTATTGTATCAAAGTTTTTATCTGTCATTCAAAAGACGAGAAGCAATAACAAGGACTCACCCTCCCAGCACAGAACACCCTTAGAGCATTGATATTGGAGAATTCAGAGATTTCACTTCAATTTGACCTTCGGGCGTCTTTTGGCGAGCCCCACAGAGTCTTTGTCGAATGAATACGATTTCATTGTTACTCTTTGTTATTTAGTTTGTGTGGGTGGGGTGGGTGAAGTTGTTTGTTCCTGTACAACAGCAATGGTTAGTTAATCGCTACTTTGCCATTCTCATAAGTACGCTGAGAGTTATTATAGTAGACCGCGTGGTATGGGGATGTTCACCGCACATCCATCCATAGTCCAAAAAGAGATTCCTCATTATTTTTGATGATGAGATGATAACGTTCTAATAATTTGAATTGGTCAAAGGAGAAATTACAAAACTCATTTCACCCTACCTCGCGCATACTTTTTCATTGTGGTCATTAGGAAAAGGATGCGTACAGAACTGTTGACAAATATACCACAAAAGTATCACATTATGCGTAGGTATACGTGTTTTTTTTTTGTGAAATAATTCCTTTCATTATAAACGGCTTAGCATATTTCCCCAGAGACATCAAAGCTCTCATTTTCATGACATATGCTCGTCAGATGAAGGCTTTGCAAATCCTTTTGGTTTTTCTATTTCGTTGCTGTTGTTGCGTTATCCTTTCGAGATTCAAATCTCTGCAATCGATTACGAGGTTGTATTGTGTGGTAGATACATTGAAAAGGTAATACTTTTTTTTCCTATCAGAATTTTAATTAAGATTTTCGCTGCTGAATCGTCATCTGTCTTTAAACAGGATAGGTAGGTAAATAAATGTCCTGAATTTAATATCAAGATGCTTATCGTGGGTGAAGATTTGAAAGAACAGAGAAAAATTCTTTGGACTGTGATTTTACCGTATTCTTCGTTTTTTTTTCAGGGATGATATAAAAGGACAATGGAGAAGAAGTAATTTTCTTCATTTCCTTAATAGAATTTCTTATCTGTGATTATCACCTTAACGGCTTAAGCTGTCTTCATTGGCACTTCGTTCTGTCAATTTTGTTGTTTGTTCAACTTGGGGACATTAAGGTGATTACCGGAAAGGATGTATTTTTTTCTAGATCTGTTTGCTATAGGTTATCCCTCGCTTTTCTGGATATTGTTGTTAGTTACCGATGGGGTCTGATTTGAACTTTGTCGTTTAGTATTTCTTGAATAGAAGATCTCGGACGTTCTATGAAGAGGGTAGGCGCATAGATTGGCATTAACCTGGTTGCAATTTTAACTAAACAAGTGTGTGTGTGTTTTTTTAACCTTCCGTGATAACCACCAGATATAATATGGTATTTGTCATTGGGACTTAAGTTGCTTATATGGGTGAATTTTAAACAAGAAGAAAGTAGCAATACTATTAGAAATGACTCGTTGAATAAGTCTGAGATAGAATGGATAAACACTACGGAGCGACGTTCAGCCGATTACCTACCTAGGCGAGTATGGTAGGGTCTGGAGCAGCCATTCTGCTGGCTAGTCTCAACAGATAATTTTGGTAAAAAATATTGTATGAAGTTCTCTTATAAAGTGCAGACAGTCCATCAGCTGTCAGCTGTTGACCGCCAAGTGCCAAGACTCGGATTACTGAAAACAAGATTGGCCTACTATCATACTTACTTTACTTTTCGAGCTCCCGATCCGTGAAGAGTCTCTGCCTAAAACACTGCAGCCTTCCATCCGCTCTGGCATTCGCAATGCCTTGACCTTGACCTTTGAAACGGAGACCCTCTTAGCTGGAGCATTATTGCCCATTCACTCGATGTGGCCGAGCCAATGTAGTCGACGTGTTGGACTACATCCACATCTTGGTATAGCTTACCTATAGAGTTCGCGGTTGTATCTTCTCCTCCTTATAAACCCAGTGCATGTTTGAAATATGTAGTTCGGAGGAGCTACTTCCAAACTGCACGTTGCAGCGCGTGTTTTCCAGCGTTACGCGACACACGCCGGGATTCCGAATTTGGAGATCGCATACACTCCTGACGGTGTATGTTATCATACGCGGCATTGAAGTCGTTAAATAAGTGGTGACTTTCAACTTGAACGTCTTTTCCAGGATTTACCTCAGTGTAAAAATTTGGTCTAATAGTCGATCTGCCGGGCCGGAAGCCACACTGGTACGTACACGTACCGCTTAGTGTGTTGCAGAATGGTTTTAGACGTTCACACATCACACCGTAGTACGTTGGATAGGATCTTGTATGCGACATTTTAGCAGGGATATGCCTCGATAGTTCTTGCAAGACATATGGACACACCAAGTTACCACTGGTAAACAATCACAGCCTGCGGCCTTGTTGTCCTTAAGGTTTTTTATAGCTAAGGCAACTTCATCTATATACCAGGTGGTGAAACTGGTTCTTCATTGACTGGACGTGGGTTCTCTTCTTGCTCTATATCACTCTCTCTCTCTCTCTCTCTCTACATGATGCCCATTAAGCAGCTGCTGGAAATGTTGCTTAAACACATATACTATTCCCTGCGCTTCGGTGACTAGGTTTTCTTCACTGTCTCGAAGAGCCTGTGTTCCGGTTTTGTAGCCATCAGACAGTTGCTTGGCTTTTTTATAAAACCTCTGGATGTTATTACGATCGCACGACTCTTCGATCTCCTTTGATCTTCTTTTCCTCCTTTCTCCTGGCTTGATACTCTTCTCTCACTGCGGCGGCTGGTACCCTACAGTGGGTTCGACTACCTCCTTGATGATGACGCGATACCGGCACCACTGATTGTTGGCGTCTGTGTTAGGTGAGTGCACAGAGAAGAGTTTCATACTCATGCGCTCGCTGTAGGATCTGGCTACTTCAGCAGGTGTGCTAAAGCCTAAGCGATCCAACGTTGAATTTCTTCTTCTGGGCGGTTCGCAGTTTCTTCTTATTGGACAGTCGAGCTCCGAATTTAGCCGCGACAAGAAAATGGTCAGAATCGACGTGTGTTCCTATCGGAATGTGTGCACGTCGAGGATGTTGGATGCGTGCCTCGCTTCGATTAGCAGAGGCTTACTATCATAGGGTCATAGTAAAGCCCTTCCTGTGTAAGGGTTTTGAGTTTCTGACGTAGGGTTAAGTTTCGTATATTTTTGTAAAAGAAGGGAAATGAATCTTCTTAAGCGACAACCAGACTTCGAACTTGATTGATCTAAAGATTGAACGCTCAAACTTGAATGGGTCCTGATGCGGTAAAAAACCGATAGGAGAAACGATGTACATATTTAGAAACAGTTATGATCCGCATCGAAGCCGAATACCCTCAGATTCATAACCGTTTGTACGTAACCCATATGCCGTGAATGTCCAGGAGAACGATGACAATTTTGCTCGAGGCTTCAAGGAAACATTATTCGGCATGATAGTTGGTAATCACAGCATCTTCGAAACGACAATAGATAACACGGCTAGCGACTTGAGTAGGCTTTATACAGCAGCTCAAAATATGCCGTGATATTGATAAGGATCTATTTAGTACTATACGTTTCCGACGCTCAGAAAGCTAAGGCCGCGTTATCAATACGTGCGACGGAACTTGTTTTTGTTACATGTGTATAATAATTCATTTAATTTTATTAACGTATATCTCGTTCACGAGGATTCTGCTTCAGCCTGTGTCTTGTACAGATGGTCAAATCACCAACAAAACCGACCGTGGCTATAATCAATGCTGCTATAGGCAAATGTGGCATAATCCTCAATATCCACATTACGCGCCCAAAGATTGATGCCGACCGCATTATATCTTGTAGCTGCTATATTTAGAGCACGATTGGCTAGAGAGAAGAACTGCCCATCAGAATAAAAAAATCAATTTTGGATGCCTTAGCATACCTACCTAGAGTATCCCGAATCTGTAGTTCATATATCGCGACATTATCAAAAAGATGACTGAAACCAATGTAGGCTACCATCAGCCAATCCTTCAGAGAGTCACTATAGTGTAATGAAGGTTGTGTTGTCAACTTACTTGAATACGAAACTATACTAAATATATTCGGGAAAAACATTCTACGTTGCACCCACATACATGAAGTTCCACCATGATGTCACGAAGGCTCTCAACAACCACCAAGTCACAGTCGCATGCTTTCTAGATGTGGAGAAGGCATTCGATTCGGTGTGGATTCAAGGACTTATTCATAAACTTAAACAGCTAAGTTTTCCTTTACCACTTATTAAAATAATTTTTAGCTTCCTTCACTCCAGGTCCTTTTTTGTACAAATAGAAGACAGCCATTCCCAAACAAAAAGCATCAGAGCCGGAGTATCCCAAGGGTCAAAATTGGGTCCACTACTTTTCAACATCTTCACATCCGACCAGCCTCAGCTCGAGAACTGCCTTTTCGCCGACGACTCTGCCACATATAGCAGCTCAATGTCCCCAGCCATAGCAGCACGAAGAGTTGAAGTCCATGTCAGCAAACTTTTCGAATACTACCAAAAATGGAGCATACGAATCAACACTGCCAAATCAGAACTAATCTGCATCAGAAGACCAATTAGAGGAAGAAGTAGAGGTAGATCAGCCACCAATTGTCGTAATGTAACGCTGAGACTACCTGATGGTGATGGATCAGCGCTATCAACCACAAACGACATTAAATATCTTGGAGTCAACTTTAACGAGCGATTCAAATTCAACCCACACCTGAACACTGTTCTCAGGAAGGCTGCATTCGCGTTTCATCGAGTCTACCCGCTGATGAAGAAGCGGAACGGACTGAGTAAAAATACCAAACTGCTGCTCTACAAACAGCTTATAAGACCGGTATAGTAACATACGGTTTTCCCATTTGGTACACTATTTCCAAGACGTACATGAAGAAGCTGGCCATTTTTGAGAGAAAACTCTTAAGGATCTGCACAGGACTACACTATGATCCAATTCGAAAGAAAAACGTCAGAAGTTCAAGACTCTACGAAGAAGCCAGCATCACCCCCCTGGAAAAGTACATGGGCACACTTTTCCAAAGAATACTCGGGAATGCATACAACCATCCAAACCCTCTAGTCCGAAGGATTGCGGAAACCCAACACATCTCAGAGCATCGCTAGCACGTATTGGCTCTACTAAACGAGGACCTATTCCCAAGAGACACCGACAGGGCAACTATACCCTTCTAACGATTTGACCGAGACATCCCACCATCGAGGATAATACCAAGATGAACAACCCTCTCTACCACCACAAGGACATCGACACCCGGATTTGATCACCCTGAGGTCAACCCTGACAACGATGCATACTACGAGTATGAATCTGAGAAAACAATTACAATTTATTTATGTAAATCTAATTATTTAAAAAAAATCATTGTAAACCGTTGGGCCCCTGTTGTTGAGCCAGCACACAAAATATTAATTATTCATCAGCACTTGTAAACTAGCCTTAAGTCAAATTGTATATATAAAAGTTCAATAAAAAAATGTTAAAAAAATGTTAAAAAACTAAATATATAAGTTCTCCCATTCTTGGTTTTGGGTGTGTTTAATATTGCCACCAAGACGCGACACCAGTGCAATGGATTCCATTCTGGATCTGCCGCAAATTTTACCCAGTAGATATTCACCCCTATTCCCGTTGGCGTTTGTCGTATACGACTCATGTTTCGTGTCGTTGTAAAACGATGTGCAGATTTTTGTTTTAACTTTTGTTAACAGTTTTGTTTTGTTTTCTATGTATTCACCATTATTTCAATTTATTTGTTTAAAAAATGTTACAAAATTCGACTAAAAAATGAAGAGAAATACGAGTCGTTTATGACAAACGCCAACGAGAATAGGGGTGATTATGTAGTATACAAAAACAAATAAACATTTTCGGCTTTATTTTTACAAGTATACAGTCCTCTTACGCAATGTACATTAGAACGCAATCAAAATGTTTCGTCACTGGAAAATCCTATCATCAATGAAATGGAAGGCAAATTTTAGAAATAGGACAAGAATGACCTCATCAACATCTTCTGATTTCTTTCCATTCATCCTCTTCCATATCCGAATGATGTAATCTACAAGAATCCTCAGCTGCCGACTACAATACTTTGGCAGAACTAATAACTTCATTCATAACATAAAAGAAAAAATCGTATATTCCGTTCAAGGGTGTACAACTACAACGTACCCGGCATTCATATGGAGCCTATATATAACTACAATACTATGAAATGCCAACTCCACAATAATCCTTCCGAAGCAGTAGCAATGGGAGTGGGCAGACTCCAAAATCAATCGATTGAGTCTCGTCAATGCTCGTTTCATTGGCAGCATTTGAATTTCATATTGCGAAGAAGCTAACAACATCAGAAGGATGATATCGTTAATAGGATGTTCATTGAGAGCTCTCGTTGAAGTTAATTGAAAACGGAATGCCACCATCATCCTCTCTAGTTTATACGGAGGGTTGATGTTGAAGGAAAAAACCTCGTCCCTGTCTTCGTATACTCGTATTATGATGTAATGTATTCAAATGCGAAAATGTTTTGAGGGTGAACGTTTTGGAATTCCCAGTATAACATCTTTCAGCTATGCACTGTATCTTTAAATTAAGAGAAGACAAAAAAAAAATGTCCTTGCTATCGATTTTTTTTTATTTTTCTGTTTGTTCGACATGATATGGATCACGTATAAAATTAGACGCAGAGTCGCGTCGCGTTGCTTTCTTTAATTTCGGTTGCTTATTCTTCAAAGGCGTTTAAGTACTTTATTGGCAGTAACTCGAGCCGCAAATATTCAATTTCAAATAATTGCATTTCAATTTGTCTGAATTTTATTTTATTGGTTTCGTATTCATTAGATGCTTGCTTGACAATTTGTCGACAAGGCGACGCTTTGTGAATTAAAGATTTACACTCTAGAAGACTTTTAAATTTGATAATCAAAATTCAGGGAAATTTTAGACAAATTCTATTTGTGTGCTGTTTATAAAATTTGATTAGAAATTTGTAAGTTTTGGTCTTTGAAACGAGAGTTCATTTCGAAGGGAGGCTAGGTCTCCTAAGAGCTCTACGAATTTCTGATCTCGATAGTAAAACTCCGGGTGCAAAGTTGCAGCCTACGCGGACAAGGGACTACTTTTGCAGCTCACTCTACGTAAACTATAGTCTCCTGGACAAAAAGTTGTAGTCTTAAGGACCATTCATATGGGAGCGAACGAACGAATAAAACACTTTTTATGCATTTATAAACAGAAAATTCCACATTTTATTATTGCAAGATATCCTCCTCTTGGAATAAGTTTAAGTCCGAACGAATTTTTTATTAGCTACTTTGTGGAACGCGATTTAAATGACGTGGATTGTGAATAGACTGACAATTCGCGCCAGGGTGTTTTCGTTCGCGGCAAAAAATTTGGATTTCGAAATTTCGTTATTTAAACTGTTAATAAACTTGTTTTCTTAATAAATTTTGATGGAATAATTAATTATCCTCATCTTGGAGTAGTAAAATGTGCAATTTTCTGTTTATAAATGCATAAAAAGTGGTTTGTTCGCATTTCATCAATTCGTTCGTTCGCTCCCATGTGAATGGTCCATTAGTGTCAACTCGACGAAAACGGAGTTAGCCTTATTCACCTGGAAGGTTAAGCTACCTCTCGTCAATACCGCCAAACTTAATTGAACTTCACTCGAGTTTGTCACAAGCGCCAAATATTTGGGGCTGAAAATTGACAGTGGACAGCAAGATTTTATGGGGAGAAAATATTGCCGAACGCGGTAGGAAATGGCTCTGTACACCAGTAAAAGGCCTGTCGGCAATAGATGGTGCCTCAAACCAAATATAATGCACTCCGGTTATCAAACCTATAATTCTATACGGCATCGTTATGTGGTGGCCGGCCTTGAACAAAAGTTAAAGAGACTCAGCGCTGGTCATGCGTCTGCGTCGTGGGCGCACTAAGGACATCCTTAACCGCCGATCTACAAAACTATAGCTATCGTTTACAGCGCGAACCAATTCAGTTGGCCAACCGTCGGTTGCACAGAGATTTAAGAGAACAAACAGGACACAAAACAAAACACAAAAACAAAGTACACAGAGACCTGCGCAGTAGAATGGCCAAGTGAATTCGTTCGCGCTGTAACTTACTTCCCCTATAGACTTCGTTAGCAAAGAATGCGCCACAAATGGTGCAAACAGATTAAGAGAATTGAGGCACTATAAAGGACATTACTTGCCCATTACTACAAGCTAACTGCCTACGAAAATCAACTTCGAAAAAGAATTTTAAAACGAAATACCGGACGGGAACCAATGGGATTCACGAAATATCCTATACGAGAAATCACTGTAAATATTCACAGACGGTTTCAAAACACTGGAGCGAGTTGGTGCGGGGTCTTTACAAAAGATCTTCCGAAACAATTCGGTGTCTTCAAATGCCTGATATCCATCAGCGAAACAAGATCTAAAGCGGTGTAAGATTGCCGCGTATCTCTTAACGAGATAGCTATGGACAGTACAACCTCACCCTTTGCTGTATTCCTGAGTTACTGTGAAATTTCAAGGAACTGTGCCTGTGCAACAGATACGAATTAGCAAGGCGTTTAGATAGTATAAGTCTAGGGCATTCGCAGAGTATGCGTTCCAAAGAATTTTTCCCTTGTCGACACTCGTCAGAAGTCATCGTCAAAAAGTTATTTCCTTTAATTTTTTTTAGTGGTCAGTGCTCAGTTAGACAACCAACAACTTTAGGTCTTGTCTTTGTCTGGCGAGTTCAACCAACTTTGGCTATGCTACGAGCTGTCTCATAAGGTATTTCTCAAATTTGAGCGACAGTAACTTAAGGTTAAACTTAAACAAGGAATATGAGCTTTAGTTTTTGATATCCTTTGTCGTCTGTCGATATGGCATTCGACGCACAGAAACCCTTATAAGGAGGTCTTTACCTCCATCAAGGACACTCCTTCGTAGTGGAAAAAAGCCTTTTCTTGGCCAATTGTTGCTAAACGCGTGTATGCTAAACGTACGTATAGTTGATTTTTTCCTGTCTGAATAGAATGGATTCTACAGCTGGAGCTCGATTGAGCTGTTAAACGTTGAATGTAAGTATACATGACTTTAAAGTTGTGAGTACAACTGTGTACCTAGTTGGAATTGCAGAAAATGTTCAGTGGCAATTGTTACAGATCACTTAATGAGTAATTTGACCATAAATAGAAGAATACGAGAAGCTAACGATAATCTTGGCTTGACTGTTACTGTAGAAACATTTGACTCACCTGAGCTTTTACGGTTAGGTGGCAAGGTGTGGTCTCAGGATTTCAACTTCTTACGAAAGTCTGACAAACATCTGTGAGTACCTATAATTGCTCTGAAAAAGCTTCTCAATGAAATCGTTTGGTATTCGGCATAACAAATGAAGCCATGCAAACGAATGGTTTCGAGAAGCTACGCCTATCCCATATTGACCTAATGCATCGGGTATTCAGCCAAGTTGAACATCCTACATATAGTTGGGTAGAGATTGGCAATTCATTGTAGCAAGGAATGAATTCAATGGAACCGAGTAATCTAGTAATCCCGGTAAGACCACAACTGGCTAAATATTCACAGAGTCTGGATAAAGCTCAATTGGTTTGTATTTTGTATAGGTTAGGTACCTACATTTGAATGTCGCATAATACAGCGTTCTAGAGGTATGCCATTGCCATGTCCAGTTCTCTTATCTCTGCCGACAGACCCATAAGATGTAACAGTAGAGCCATAGAGAGCGCTCTTTGCATCACTGTAAGGTGTCACTCACCGAGACTTTTAATGCCAAGAAGAATTAACAGACCCAATTTTCCAAAAGTATCTGCGGTTACATGCGTACGCTGATGACGCATTGTCAGCTAGTTGTCACCGATGGGCTTGCAAATATGTATTAGAACAGGACTGGCAAAATGTTTAAGTCGTGGATAAGGACAAAACTAAGTATTTGATCTCAACAAGAAGGGACACATAACATCGATGGTTTTGAGGTATTTAGGGACCCAACTCAATATACCTAGGCTCCGCTATATATTTTTAAAAGGACTTCACACCAAAAAGCGAATGGAAATGCATAAAGGTCCATAGTTTAGAATTCCAATTGGTTAAGGGCAACGTGTTAGGTATAGGAAGGGCTTCTCAACTAACTTTGAGCGAACAACTGGAGCCTGACAACGCCGATTGGTGTAACACATTAGTTCGGGCCCAAGTTTACCTTTGATTTTAGTGCCAATTTAAAAGGTAAGCAAATAATTATAAATATGTCTGTGAAGCTTATTAAAAATAATGATTTTCACAAAATGCACAACATTTTCACATCATCATGTGTTCACCGTTTAGTACGTGTTAATTAAGCCAAACTCTCTCTAATTACTTCCGCATGAGTACATCAATTATTCCCCCGTTGACAAGTACAACAAAGCCGGCATCAAAAATTAATACTCATCATTGTTCCACCATCAACCATAGCAGGTACTGGTCTTGTGATACTTAAACGGACTCTTGTAATAAGGACGTTAGCATGTGTAACATGCCTGGCAACCGCAAATTTTATTTTATTCAAAAAAAGGACTCCCCCTTTTATGTTGTCTGAACGCATACCTATCTCAAAGAGAAAATCTCTCGACAAGAACATAAATGGGCAACTGATTGTAATCGATATCCCCTAAGTCTACTTACAGCACTTCATCATTTTTATCACCATCGCTTTCCATTCAAGCGATTTTATCATAGCGAGGATTTAAATATCCTGAAAGAAAAGGCAAATGTTCATCCATCTCATCTCGAATCGTTAAAGTTCATTAACTTTGTATGAGCGTTCTTTTTTTTTTAACGAATGCCGCAATGTGGCTGTGGTGGGCGGAAAAATAATGGAGATGCTTTTGGATTATGACTTTATTGTAAGTCAGATTTTGTAACTCTGATTTAGATGAGATGTTAGTCATTAACGTGGCTCAATTTTCCAAAACTCCTTCTGTTACAGGAGCAAGCAAACTTTGGAATTCGCTTCCTGGGGATATTTCCAGAAGACTACAATTTGCAGCAATTTAAGTGCAGAACTAACATGCATCTGCAAGCATCTCGGGGCGCTGATGAAGCGTTATTTTAAAAAAAATCTTTTGTCGAAATTGCGTGCGTATGGGATTTAAGCATTTCTTGTTCAATGGATTAGAAACTATTGTTCTGCCCATGCTATTAAAGTTGTGTTAGACGGTTTCAAGTCAGCAATATAAATGCTGTTTCCCCATGGCTCTGCATCATCCCCTAGAAGACTTGTCATATTTTCAGTTTTTAGTCAGTTTTTCAAATTCGTACTGATTAACGAGGGTCCATATCTTCCGCTTATGTGGGAGGGGCAATTAAAAAATGTTTAAAATTAAGAAAAAAAATTATTGAAAAATGATGGCAACACTTACAATAAAGTAGTATGTATAACAGTTTTTTTTAATCATTTTAATGTTGTTTGTGATTGGATCCTCGAGATCGGAATGTTTTGTGACGTCTTTAGAAGCAAATAAAATATGAGAAAAAAATCACGAAAATAGTTTGCGTCAGGCTACGCTGACACTTATTTTCAAATTTTATTTTCATAAACTTGTGATTTGAGTTGCCATTTACTGCTATACTAAAATGGAGTCCGCGTAGCGCGTCCTCAATTTATTCAATATTGGCCGCTTGATCCTAGTTCTCAACGCTCAGTTGGCGCAACTACTGTTGTAGTCGTTTGGACAATTATTGACGACGGATAAAAGTTGTTGTTCTCTGAAGAAGTGTGCATTAAATTAAAAGACCCGTGAAATTGGTACGACACGATAGTGTACAAATTTTACGAAATACATATCTAAAAAAACAAATCATATCTAAATGCCCGCGTTCCATTGACCGCTAGATGACTAGCGGCATGCCAAACTCCATATAAAAAAAACTGACAATATGTGCTGGAGCTCTAGCGCAAATGATGAAATGTCAGTTTTTTTTATATGGAGTTTGGCATGCGCGCTAGTCATCTAGCGGTCAATGGAACGCGGCCAATGTCGATAGAAAAATCGTCTAGTTTGATGGAACTATTGTCACATAATTTAAAAATAATCTTCTGTTTTTAAGATTCTCATAACGTAACGACAAATACCAATGATTGCAAAAAAATATTTTCCTTCGTACAAAAAACTGTTTAAAGAACAACCGACATACTGACGTTTTCGAGACACAAACTCTGGCCAAGTACGGAACCTTCGGAGCGCGAGTGATACTACACTTTTTCGGTTTTTGTTTTGTATTTTTTTTTAACTTCTGACTCTCACGAGAGCGACATGATGCAAGTCGACCACTCGACCTAAAAGATCTATTGTGCTTGAAGTGTCAGAATTATTATAGGTTATAACCGTGGCGACCTGTTACGTAGCCTACTAAATGGTCCGCCATCTAACGTTTTTTATTTTCAACTAGTGCTTATTTCGCGAATGGTAACACTTAGCTCATGTCTGATTTGAATTTGACAGATACATAATTAGTTTTATCCTTCCGTTGAACGAAGATGGTTGTGTATATACGCTTGAACAACGCTGGGAAATATTGCGACATTACTTTGAAAATCATGGTAATGTTGCAGAATGTGTGCGAAAATTGCGTACGGATTTTGGAAGAAGAGAAGCACCTTCAGCTCCGTATGTTCGTTATCTTGTGAAAAAATTGAAAAAAACTTTCATCCTCATCGATAAACCAAAGCGTGAAAAGCCAAAAACAGTGCGTACACTCGAGAAAATTGCTGCTGTGGCAGATTTTGGTCCAGAGGCATAATTGGGCCATTTTTCTTCGAAAATGAGCAAGGAGTGGCCGTTATAGTCAATGGCGATCGTTTTGGGGCCATGTTGAACGAATTTTTGTTCACAAAAATTGAAGAGGAGGATATTGGCAACATTTGGTTTCAACAGGACGGCGCTACGTGCCACACAGCCGAAGCTACACTCGATGTTTTGCGCCCTGTTTTTGAAGATCGCATTATCAGCCGCAGAGCTGATGTCGTTTGGCCATCGGGTGCCGTAAAAGATAAGTGTTACGCCGACATGCCAGAGACAATTGACGCTTTAAAGGACAATATTCGTGAAGCCATTGCTGAAATACAGCTGCACACAATCGATAATGTGTTTAAAAATTGGACCGATCGTTTAGGCTACTGCATGGCCAGCCGAGGCAGCCATTTGAATGAAATTATTTTCCATTATTAACCGGAAGGATTGTACAATAAAAAAAGAAATTTGAGAAAATATTCAGTAGTTTTTTTTATAGCATTTTCAAAAAAAAAGTTATATTTGGCGGACCCTTTACATTATTGACATCGTGCCTGCATGCATATAGATTGAGTATGTTTTTGGCATCGTTTTTGAAAGGCTGAATAGCTTTTTTGGCCGGTTTCAGCCGTGAAACACAAATTCTGACAGTTCTGTTCTGAAATATAAAAGAAAAACGCCTGTTCATTGGCCCCGTTCCATTGACAGCTAGTCGTCTAGCACGGCTGCCGGAAATTACGCCAGATTTTTTTGGAAAAAATGCCTGAAAATTTTGTATACAAAGTCTGGCCTTTTTTCCTAGGAAGAAAAGCCAGAATTTTCTGGCCACCTCTCCGAAATTTCAGGTCTCATTCTCATTCATCATTAATTTTCAAATGATCCGCTTGTCCATTAAGTGGGTCGCGGGTGTAGGGACTCCTCCATAGCTCTCGATCCTCCGCCATCGACTCCAAATCATCAAAGGCAATCCTTATACGGGTAAATGAGAGATTATGGACTTGATCTGACCATCTCATCCTAGGTCCACCCAGAGGACGTCTGCCCGATGGTACGGACCCCATACCAAGTCGTGGGATCCTAGTTGTGGACATACGTTTAACATGACCAAACCACCGAAGCATGGACCGCTCCATGCTGCTCGACATTAAGTTCCTCTCATATTCTGGTATTTCTAATGCGATCTCTACGGTTCACACCAGCAATACTACGGAGGAATCTCATTTCAGCAGCTATCTTCCCGATCTTATTCTTTCTGTCATTACCCAAACCTCGTGACCATAGGTAAGAGTTGGAACAAACACCGAATTAAAGACTGACAACTTAGCTTTGACACCAAGTTCAGTCTTCCTGATAACAGATTGACCAAGCTGTCTCAAAATTGATCCAGCCTGACTAATCCTACAGGAAAACTCAGCATTGTTCCTTCCATCACTCGCGTCAATAAGACCCCGAGATACTTAAACTTCTCCACCTGTTTCAATGGGACTCCACTAGCATGCAGAGTGCATTGCACAAGCGTTCTGAAGACGACCATCACTTCACATTTGTTCACGTTTATCTTCATCTCAGCTTCAACACAAACGGCTACAAACCGATCGCGTGCGCGTTGAAGTTTAGTCTCAGATGATCCAAGGATTTCAGGTCTTTTTTCCAAAAAGCTTTCTGGCGTTTTCTCCATTTCTGCAAATGGAAAGAGGACATGTTTAGAAAAAATGCCAGAAACAATATTTTCTGAACTAAAGAAAAAGAGTGCAGTTCCGAACTTTATATACAAAAAATCTCGCACCCACTCCAAATTCCACAGTGACCCCAAGCAGGGGCGCAGCAGGGGGTTCGATAAACTTCAAAAAAATAAAATTTTTTCCACAAAAAATAATCTGGCGTAATTTCCGGGAGCCGTCTAGCATATAATATCCCTGATGGAGGAACGCTGGCGTTAGAGATCTACCGGCGGATCTGACTACGTAGTCTTAGGATAAGACTTCTTGGAACAAGTCTAAAAGCTTTCGTCTACTTGTATGAGGATATGAAATGGTTGGATGTAGTCTCTCTTCTCTCTTCTAGCCGTTTGGTGTTACCCTTTATGATTTAGATTCGTTGGCAAAATATTGAAATTTTTCGTCATTTGCATCTTGGTGTACCTACGCTTGCTTGCAGCTTCCTTGCAGCTGGCATAAAAACAAACGAACCAAACTCTGTCCACGGAGCGGCAAAATATGTTTGTCGTCATTTGCAGCTTGCATTGCCGCTTCGTGGACAGAGGTTCGCTTGTTTATATGCCAGCTGCAAGGAAGCTGCAAGCAAGCGTACACCAAGATGGAAATGACGAAAGCGCGCTTATGAAGCGCAGCTACGTGGACAGTAGGCCTAAAGTTTCCTATACGCGCCACTCTTGCAATTAATAGGCGGGACATTAAAAATTATGATGATGGTATAATAAGCTTCAATTTTTTTGGACCACGCACTTTTTTTTTTATTTATTTTCTTTCTAAATATAACATGCGACTAAATTAGTTATATTTTAAATCTATAAAGTGCTGTGAATGTTTTTGCTTAATACATGGATGTAAAATATTTCATCGATTCAAACTTTCAACCCTATATCACAGCTATTAGAAGACTATTGATTGCACAAATAGTTAAAGTGTTTTTATTTGTTTTTAATACAAATAACTGCACTGCTTCGAATCACATCCTTGCCAAAAGCCCTCAAAAAGTTCAGCGTACAATCAGTTGATCTATATGTGTAGTTTTTGTTGTAGAAATTAAGTTCTACTCCGTCCAAATGCAATTCTGCAATGCAAGTTCCAATGTGAAAGCTTTGTGTTTAGTTTTCCGAAGTTCATTATGTATAACGCTTTATGCTAATGCTAAACTGAACTCATTTTGAATATGGGTATAGATATTGATATGTCCTTCTTACTCATTCAGAAACAAATTTTAGCACTAGTTTAACAAGATTACATGAGAGCACGTTATATACAAAAAAAAAATAGCACAAGACAATTTGAAGGATTTCCTTAGACGTGATGCAAATTTCAATCTAATTGGATCTTCTCCATAGTCGAAAGACGGTCTTTGCGTGCACATATAAGAGAATAGTTGCATAACACCCATGACAGCGTGGAAGGCGTTTGGAACATCAAATGGGAAAAGTTTCTTGAACTGATATTGTTGGAGGGTATCTCTAGATTCAGTCTGGGGATATGGATTTTATTTTTTTTTTTCGTTTTTGATAAATAGAGTCTTCATTTTATGTGTACGAATATATTGCTTGGATATAATCTCAAGGTGATGTTTCTTTCCAACAGCAATTTATATAGGTATATGTACGATTGTACGTATAGGTACAACCCCTTCTGCGAATGTATAGTGCGGATTGAAAAGGAAGTAAATAATAAGCTCCTCGGTATCGAAATACAAGAAAGCAAATCATGCGTGAATATACAATTCTGTGCATCCTTCAATAGGATTTGTTTTTTTTACAAAGGTTTCAAATCAACATCCCTTTCCAATATACCTACTGGCGAGAGTAAAATTGTGGTAAGCCACTTTTCGACAAGGTTCAAATTGCGATTGAGGGATTTATTGGGGCTGAATGATTTTGAAGACTTATGGGCTATGGAGTTTAGGTATCATATGATACAGTCCGTGACATTTTATTGATGTTTTTTCCATTGACAGGGAGGTGGATAAAAAGGATAAAAGGAGTTTACACTTGATGATGTGGTTTTTCATTTCAAATAATTCCTGGCATATAGAAAACTGTAAAATTTATAGTTGACACTTCACTAATCCACAAGTCCTATGAATAAATTAATTAATCAGCACTTTAATAAATTGTTTGTGCTTCCTCTGTGAAAGGGTTATATTGCCTTGCCTACTATCCACTCATTTAAAGTTGTATCTGTTTTTTTTTTACAAATTTCATTCGAGTAAAACTGTCCTCTCGTAAATTATTCCTTTAAATGACATAAATATTGTTGGGAAATAAATAACAACCGAACAGCATGAAATCCGCCCACCGCATGTAGCGCACGCATACTGATGATGGGGAGAAAGGACGACTACAAAATGAAAAGTGCCGCAGCCACAGCCACCCTCCACCTCTATATAACAATCATAGAAACCCAGAGTGAAAAATGTACAAATCGCTCTCCAGGGGTTCGTTGGCCGTTTCGGTTTTCAATGAGGAGATGCTCTCGGATTCGGAATCAATAAAACAGCGAAGCCGTCATCGTGTTTTTTTTTTCTTTGCTTTATTCTTTTTATTTCGTCTTGTATTGCGTATACACAGAATTTGCACTCCTGCATGCTAAAAGTCCCTTTTGGCTTATGAAAGTATTATGGGCGACATAAAAGCCCAATAATCCAGTTTAAGATGAAGGTATCTATGCGCAGCCCTCTGAAATGTTGTAAAACAATACAAACTCCAAGTTGAGAACATTAATGGGGATTACTGGTAATTCTTCGCGAGTGGGTATAGAAATTATCAGCAAGGAACAGGACAAAAAAAAACTCCTTGCCGGGGATTTAGGACTAAACAAATTATAATACCTAGAACGTCTATGGAAAAGGATTTCGTTTGAAATATTATGTGCCTCGCAGGTTGATGTTGGAGGAGTGATACAAAGAAACACGTGCATTCGATTTAAATCTGAGGCAATAGAAGGCACTTAGGTATCTGGAAGATTGCGTATTGGGTGTCGCAGTTTGAAGTGAAATCCTTTAGGTAGTAGTGGCGGTTCTAAAAAAAAGAGCCTAATTAGCTTTAGGTGCCCTCTTTTTATAATTAATTTCCGTCTTCATTTTAAAATCCCACCGATTAAGGTAGGTATGCGATTTACAAGCACTAGATTTGTCGAAGGTCATCTGGTCACAAACGCTTAACCAATCCTTTAATTTGGATCCCTCAATTTTGACAAAAAATCGCCGCGTGAACTGTCACTACGCGTGCTTATTTACTTAAACTTTATACATAAATAATTTACAAAACTTAGTAGACGGCTGAGGTTGCTGTCAAGTAGTGTCATTTATGCTGTGTATTTTATTTATTTAGTTTGAGCTTTCTTGTGAAAATCTTTCAAAATTAATATATTGCTGGTTAGCAACTTCTTTTTTTTGTTCAAAATTTAAAACGAGCTACAACTACAAAGCTTCATGGATTTGGATAAAGGATTGGAAGTTTTTCATGGACGTTTCAAGATTGACCGGCTTTGGAAGTTTTCGAAAGGAATACTGGTGCAGTATCATCTGTGCAGCTGACCAGGTACGTATTTCGTGATATCGTAGGATTCCATTATAGGAAATATTCCATAGACCATAAGTCGGGCCTTAAGCCCCATTTAGACGATCTTTTCAGTTTCAGTTGAGCTATCAGTTAAGCTTTCAGTTAAACTGATGTCTAATGCAAAAATTGAAGCGTCTAACTGAAACTGAAACTGAAACTGATGGAATTCCTATACATTTTCAGTTCAGTTGTCATATTATGAGTAAATTGAAAGCTCAACTGAATACTAGACTGATGTCTAAATGCACTGTAGAACATCCGTTTAACTGAAAGTTTAACTAGCTCAACTGAAACTGAAACTGAAATGACCGTCTAAATGAGGATTTAGTATTGCGCCCTGAACTTTACCGTAGAAGTACCTAATATTTTTTCTTCTCATTCAGTCTGTGGTGTCATAGATTAAAATTCCAGCTCTGAGATAACTTCTTATTATCCGTAGGGGATATTGTGGCACTTAAAAAGTGTTCTTTAAGGCGTACGGCACTTCTCTTCACTCTCCTACGTTATTTAATAGCTTTTCTTAATTCTAAAGCTGCCAGGGTGAATGGAGATCGTGAGAAATTCAAATCACATATTCTAAGGCTCCCTTAAGTACCTTTTTAAACAACTGCCGAATTGTGTCCAACAATATTTTCAGCCCTATCAACCATACATAATAAGAGCTTGTAGGCCGATGCCGATGGAGTATTCCGGCTCTCTTTTTGCTTTGCTTATTGGTAGCCATTTAGCAGCACCAGTCGTGGTAGAAAGCCCCTCCAAACCACAAGCCACATATATAACTAGACCGCCGACTTCCGTGCACCTACCCGATTCTCTCCGGAATTAATTCCCCTGTCTGTGAATACGTGTGAAATGTCAAAATCAATGGCGACAATGATTTTCCATGCTATACCATGGGCCTAGGATTTTTCAAGTATGCTTGCGTTAATGGCGGTAGGAGTCGACGGTCTAGTTCTATGTGGATTGTGCCCTCGCATATATGAACCTCTAGGTACATGTTGGGCAGAAGTCGGAGAAAGGATTAGGCAATCACTTATATGAATTCTCCCGCTATATGTTCTGATTTGGGGCCTTATTATTTTTTATAGAGCTTTCAGTGAGTATGTATTAGCTTTTCTTCATAAAAAAAAGTTTATCTTTCTCTTATCATTGGGCGATGGCATCCTGCTCTCTGATTAGGTGTGTATATGGGGAAGAAAATGTCAAGTGAATTATTTGGCAGTTTTCGTCATTTCCAAAATCAGGTCTATTCCTCAGTCTGTTAGTGTCTTGTGGTTGCCATATTTTACCCTGACAACCTTCTATCTCACTTCCATCGCCTTTAGAATCTAGTTTGTTAGGTTAGGTTAGGTCCCTGACGAACCTTCACGGTCAAAACTTAAATCATTTCGCCCAAACATTTAATTTCTCCACAGTTTTAATTTTGTGTCAGTGGTCGAGGTTGACCTCAATGCACGCCACTACGGGCTTATTCAGTAACAATCAATTAAGGGATGTGATCAACCTTTGAAATGCTACATTTTTGACCGCATTATGTCCTCGCAATACCGACACGTGTCAGTATTTGTTAAACCTAATCTTCTAGCGTGTTTCTTAAGAAGGCAGTGCCAGAAAGTATTCCTAGCTTTGATCTGCTGAGTTTTTACAATTCTACAGATTTTTTCCGATCTAGATTAGGCCACAAGGACTTTGAGATCCTGTGGCCTTCTATAGTTCAAACGTTACCCAACCACCTTAAATTTGATGACCCTCCACCGCTGATAGCATTCATTCTTGCATATCTATCATTTCTCCTATTCTGTGACCTTAGCGTTTAAGTCAACTACTGCTCCCTAGAGTTCTCCTATCACCGTCCTCCAGGGGCCGAATACGTTCACGGAATCAACCGATTTTACACTCGAAACAAAAACAAATTTCGGCACGTATTGCTCGTTTGCGGATGAGACCATTCGGCCCCAGGCCTTCTATAGTTTTTGTTCGGGATCCATTAGCAGCTGTATATATAGTTTTCTGTTTGGGCTTGCGTTTATTATTGCAGGAGGCTGGATCGTGTCTTTTATTTGAACACTTGAAGACGACTTTAGATATTTTGCTCCTGCTTCTTTTTTATTTGCCTTCCTTCTCTTTTGAGCTATAGATCTTTTCCTTTTGGCTCCTGTGGTCCTTTTTTGGTGTTTTTCTTTTTTTGCATCTTCGAGCCATGGTCTCACCTAAGTTTAGAACTTTGACAGTTGTTCCACATGTGTTTTTATACATAGTTTGTTACTGATTTCATTTCGTTGTTAAATTTTTCAATTCTCACATTTTAACTTGAAAGTTACTGGTTGTTCAAATTCATGAATTTTAGTTGTTAATTTTGCAATTAAATACGCATAGATTGAATAAAGTTTTGCTCTCTCTTTGACAACATTTCCTGAGTAAGTGATTTTGTTAAAGTTCGCATCGGACAATAACAAAATATTGTCCCAAACAACCTGTCCGCAATCATCCCGTTTTTAAAAACCCGTCTATATCGACACTATTCTAAAATGTATTCCCTTAAATAAAAAAGTCTATTGTGTATTCAAAAACCAGCCGTAAAGTTTTCCCTTCGTCCATTAATATCAATCAACGTTCCCTTTTCGACATACCTACATTATGTACTCTGCCTCCTCTATCATCAAAGCATCTCTATACTTTAAGAGGAATCCACATAATCCCTTTCGAATACGAGACGTGCCAAACAAATTCGCACACAGCTTAGAATCAGACCAAAAGACAAGAAAGAAAGAAAAAACTCTTCTGTGGCATAGTATTTGCTTACACCACCACAATTAATTGGATTTCGGTTCGTCTAGTGTTTTTATTCGTCCTTAGAATATTTTGCGTCCACATTTTCAGAAAGAAATCTCATTTGGCATGTCTAAAGTGAGTCTGTTATGAAAATGAAATCTAAAATTAAACACTATTTCCACAGAGTCACCAGCTCACCACCCCCACTTAGCCAGAGTGGAGCTGGACATCAGTAAACCGCAAGTATGTACTTTAAAAATATGTACATTCCAATTTAGGAAAAGTGTCTCATTGTGGAATCTACCGAGTGTAACTGTTCCAAGTGCTATTCCCAAAGCGATCATTTCAATTAGCTAAATGCATGTGCTGTGCACTCCATTTCAATGATTGTGTCCCTAAAGGATGTCAGTGACCTAGGAACAACTGTAATGTAACAGCTGAACTTGTTTGCATATTTTGCGCAAGGCGCAACGTATATACAAAACAGGGTGTATCTTTGAGGATGGCTTTATGAATGATTTATGTCTTGTGGAGATATTTAAAAAAAAAGCGTCTTTCTCAATAACAATAGTAGAGTATTGGCAGTACGATTTTTAGATTCGGTTTTAGCTGCATATGTATGTCCACACAATTTTCAACAATTCATACATTTTTCGAACCTTTCGAAATGGGAGGTCTGAGGTTAAGTCAGTTGATGATAACTTGGTCTGGTCATCCTTGGGTCCTCTCAGACTGAAGTGATAGTCGTCTCCAGAACTCTATAATGGTAGTGGATTTCCATTGAAATAGGTGGTGAATTTTAAGTATTTCGAGGTCTTATTCACGAGTGATGGTAGGAGCAATGCTGAGTTTTCCTGTTAGATTGGTCAGGCTGTGTACATTTTTAGACATCTGCTGAAATGAGATCCCTCCGTTGCATTGCTGGCGTGAGAGATCGTATAGATTAGATTAGTTTAACAGGTTGGGAGAGACTTCATCGGGCCCTGGCAGCCTCTCTAAAGGAGCCTATTGTGCCTTCCCTGGTGAGGTCCTAGAGCCATTATTTTACTCCGGTGACAGCCAGCCAGTGGTTGGGTGTGTATGAATCGGGTAGGCGCTGATTGGCATCAACTTGGCAGTGCCCAGCTGTTGTAACTTTTTCATACACATCAATTGTGCTTATTTTACCTCCGCGTGGTAACCACCGGGTACTGGTCTCGCTCAACCGGGCTTGGCTTGCTAAACTTATAAGCGTGAGTGTTGAACACGAAGAAAATAGCAACACTATAATGCTCTGTCGGAATGACTGACTGAACGAGTCTCAGAGGTCTTACATGAGCCCCTCAGAAAGAGGACATACAGCGGATGAATACACAAGATTGAATCAACGGTGTTGTCAACAGTCGAGATGGCAGATACCTTGCGTGAGCTTCTCTGACATATTTGGAGCAAAGGTCTGTAAGGATTTTCAGCACTAGTCAGGGTGCTGAAATAGAGATGGTGGCGGATGAACCCTTTAAGGGCCAACGGCAGCACTCATATCCCCGAAGTGGGTTACTGACAACGGAGTATCCGACCCGCTGTCCTAGGGTTATCTTAGGGCCTGGTCCTCCAGGTTGGGGGTTGTGCGTGGGGCTAACTACCCAACCACGGAAAAATTAATGGTTACGAAGCAACCAAGAGCCTCGGATACGGATGGATTCACTGTTGACGACTATGCAAAACGAAAAAAGGACAATGACGTTCGGGTCTGCACGTGGAATGTTCGAACCCTGAACAGACCGCGTGCAGCCGAACAATTAGCGGAGGCCCTAGACTGCTACAAGGCAGATATCACCGCCATTCAGGAGGTGCGGTGGGATGGGCCAGGCAAAAGAAGGATGAAAACCTGTGACATCTACTACGGTGATTGCTACAGAGAACAGAAGCAGCGTCTATTCGGATGCGGATTCGTTGTAAGCGGCAGACTTAGGCAAGAAGTCTTGAGCTTTCGACACGTTAGTGAGCGCCTTACAACTATCCGCATCAAGGCTAAATTCGCCAACATCAGTCTGATATGCGCTCACGCCCCCACAGAAGATAAGGACGATGCTACCAAAGAATGTTTCTATGAGCTCCTCGACAAAACATATGAGCAATGTCCTAAGTACGACGTTAAAATCGTCTTAGGTGATTTTAACGCCAAAATAGGAAAGGAGGACATCTTTGGTAGCACTATCGGAAAGCACAGCCTACACGACACCACGTCTGGAAACGGACTTAGGCTAATTGACTTTGCTGCGGGACGTAATGCTACTATAGCAAGCACACGGTTTCCACACCTCAACATTCACAAAGGAACATGACGGTCACCAGACCATCAAACGGTCAATCAAATTGACCATGTTGCGATCGACGCAAGGCACTCCTCCAGTATTCTAGATGTCCGAACTTTCCGAGCGGCCAACATAGACTCGGATCACTACCTTGTTGTAGCCAAGGTACGCATGCGGATATCCCAGACACCACAACAACGAGGAAATACTGTGAGAAGATTCAACGTTGAACGGCTACAAACGCAACAAACCGCCAGAACTTTTGCCGATCGCGTCTCCCTCAACCTCTCGAGAAGTCCTGTGCAGCCAGCATCAAGTGCTGAAGACCAGTGGCATCGATGCCAAGAAGCCATCAGAAAAGCCGCAACTGATGTGCTAGGTTTCACCCGACCACCACCGCGAAACCCCTGGTTTGACGAAGAGTGCCGGCAAGCACATGCAGCAAAGCAACTGGCCTACAAAGCGGCGCTGCAGAGAAGGACGAGAGCAGCTCGTGAGCTCTACGAGCAAAAACGGAGGGAAGAACACCGGCTTCTCCGGAGGAAAAAGAAAGAGCATGAGAAGCGCGCGATCGAGGAAATAGAGAGGTGTTACTCCAGGAACAATGTTCGGAAGTTTTACCAAAAGGTAAAAAGAACGTGTCACGGGAACAAGGCCCGAACAGAGACCTGTAGAGACGAACAAGGAAACCTTGTAGTAGAGTCACAGTCGGTGCTGAGGACATGGAAAAACCATTTCTGCAGACTGCTAAACGGCGAAGACGACACAAATTCCGCTGTCAGGCAGAATGAACCATTCAACCTGGGCGATGAAAGCCAAGACTTCCGTCCACCTGACCAAAATGAGGTAAAGGATAGCAATATCCAAGCTGAAGTCCAACAAAGCTGCAGGACCGGACGGTTTATCGGCCGAGCTTTTTAAGGCAGCGGGGGATGACTTGGTAGAGAGCATACACCAACTCGTTTCTAAAATTTGGTCAGAGGAAAGTATGCCTGAAGAATGGAGCCTCAGCATTGTTTGCCCGATCCATAAGAAAGGAGACCCTCTAAACTGCGCCAACTATAGAGGCATCAGTCTCCTTAACATCGCTTACAAAATCCTGTCTTCCGTACTGTGTGAACGCCTGAAACCATTTGTCAACGAACTGATTGGACCCTATCAGTGCGGTTTTAGGCCCGGTAAGTCCACAACCGACCAAATATTCACACTACGGCAGATCCTGGAGAAAACCCAAGAAGTCCAAATCGATACTCATCACCTATTTATCGATTTTAAAGCCGCATATGACAGCATTTATAGAGACGAGCTATACAGAGCCATGTCTAGTTTTGGCATCCCTGCCAAACTTGTCAGATTGTGCAGAATGACGATGGAGAACGCTCGCTGCTCCGTAAAGGTCGGAAACAGTCTCACCGAGACCTTTGATGTCAAAAAAGGATTTAGACAAGGTGATGCGCTGTCATGTGACTTTTTCAACATCATTCTTGAGAAAATTGTGCGAAACTCGCAAGCCAACACCAGGGGCACAATTTTCCAAAAGTCTGTGCAACTACTTGCGTACGCTGACGACATCGATATCATTGGCAGGACACAGCGAGCTGTCACTGGTGCGTTTGCAAGTATCAGTACAGAGGCGGCAAAAATGGGTTTGGTGGTGAATGAGGGCAAAACAAAATATATGCTGTCAACTAGAAGGGACACACAACATCGACGAATCGGACAGAACGTCACGATAGACAGCTATAACTTTGAGGTAGTTCGGGACTTTGTCTATCTCGGCTCCGCTATTAATTCTGAAAATGACATCACATCAGAAATCAAGCGAAGAATTACACTTGCCAACCGCTGTTACTTTGGCCTAAGAAGGCAATTGATTAGTAAGGCCCTGTCGAGAAACACTAAGGAGACTCTATATAAGACCCTCATCATCCCAGTCCTGCTTTATGGCGCAGAATCATGGACGTTGTCAAAAGCGGATGAAGATCTCCTTGGGCGCTTCGAACGCAAAATTCTTCGAGTGATTTTCGGTCCCGTTTGCGTTGACGGGCTTTGGAGGAGGAGATTTAACAGCGAACTCTACGAGCTGTACAGCGACATCGACCTTGTCAGAAAAGTACGTATCAGTCGACTAAGATGGCTAGGACATGTAGAGCGAATGAACACCAACGCTCCGGCCCGAAGAGTCTTCGATTCCAACCCGGAGGGACAACGCAGTAGAGGAAGACCTCGCCTTAGGTGGCGCGCACAAGTGGAAGGGGACCTCAACCAACTTGGAGTGCGCAACTGGAGGCAGTTAGCCAAAGATCGTGCTAACTGGAGAGGCGTGTTGGTTGAGGCCCAGGTCCACCCCGGACTGTAGCGCCATCTAAGTAAGTAAGTAAGACAGCCAGCAAGTTTTGCTGTGGTATGGTAACGATTTCTTTCTGAGAGGAAAGAGAGCCGGACATTCCATGAGAATGTGAAGAGAGGATTCGTTACTCTCCAGACAAAGTCTATACATGTTGGGTGGGGTCCGGTGAAACTCCAATTCGGCGAATATGTTTTTTCATAAGGATATGGTCAGTAATTATATCTGTGAGGATCCTTATGTACTTTCTAAAACATCCCTTGCTGATACAAGTGAAGTGTTCAGGTCCGACAAGTCGCGCCGACTTTAGCCAGTGAGTCAGCTGTTTCGTTTCCAGCAAAGCCCCTGTGAGCTGGAATCCAGTGTAGGATGACTATAGGTTTTCTTTGCAAGTTCGTAGATGGCCATGTAAGTTTCCAGGACCATCTTCGATTTTATGACAGATAAGTCCAGAGCATTTAAGAGCAGCTTGGTTGTCTGAGAAGATAAATAGGTATGGTTTTACCACGTGTTTTAGAACTTAAATTTATTCTAACGCAATGGTTGATGACAAGGACTATGGCCTGGAATATGGATAAATGTTTGTCTAGGCTGACTGAAAAGTTCATTCTCCATTCAGTCCCTGAATCCTTAATAGAACCTGTATCTATACCAGACTAGGTCAAGTCGCGAAGGATTAGGTTTGTATTTTTCCCAGTCTTCCCTTGGAGGGATGTCGATTGAGACCGTTTTTATGAAAGCTATATTCCGGTAACATCGTATAAGAAACAACAAAATACACGAGTAACTCAATGTCAGGCAGCTACTTTTCCGGGCGGAATGGTCCATACCCAGGGAAGGGTTTTTATACCCAAAAGATCTCAGACCAGACCTATTAATCTTTCACCATTTCTCCTAAAATCCCTACAACGACTTATTGAACTCCTTTAACGCATAAGCATTGACAAGAAACTTGTGTCAAAGGCTCAACACGCTTATTGTAGGGGTAAATCGGTGGAGACGACTTTACATATGTTAACGAGTTGGACAAAGAATTTTTTTCCTCATAAGATGCATACAATGGTTGCATTCCTGGACAAAACTAGGCGCTTTTAACAACGTCGACTCATCTGCAATCACAAATGCATTGTCAGATCTGGACCCCAGAAGGTGGCGTTCTATTTCCCCTTCGATGAACATGCAGACATGTTTTTAAGCGGAGGGCCTCAATGTGATTGCCTGATTGCCTAGCGGACGATATTGCTATTGCCGTGTCAGAAAAATACCTAAAAATACTTTACTCCTACTATACGCTCTTAAGAGGTATGTAGTAAAATTGGCAAACAGATGTGGTTGGGGCGTAAACTCACACAAAACTGAACGTGTCCTCTTCTCTTCTACAGGAAATATAAACGGTGTTAGCTTGTCGTTCTCAAATTAAGCTAAATACTTGAGTCTTATTTGAGATAGAAAGTCGAGCTAGATCTGGAAGCCTAAAAAAGCCACTGTGACACTTTTCGCTTGCAATAAAGCCATAGGAAACTAATGGGGTCTATAATCTCCCATTTTTATCGACCTGAGAATGTTATAATTCCGTTTAAAAAATACACGACCTCGTCTCTTCGTTTATCAAATCAGATTCGTCGTTGATCGGTCGTTGTAGCCGAAACGTGAGGTAGGTTGGAAAGTCAGATCAGCGATTCTCCGTTGGTTGACCTGTCATTGCAGAGCTGAAACGATATTGCTGCGTAAGTGAAACAATGGCCGCGTTCCATTGACCGCTAGATGACTAGCGAGCTTGCCAAACTCCATATAAAAAAAAACTGACATTTCATCATTTGCGCTAGAGCTCTAGTACATTTTGTGAAATGTCAGTTTTTTTTATATGGAGTTTGGCATGCCGCTAGTCATCTAGCAGTCAATGGAACGCGTTCAATGTCATTGCAGATTTTGTATGGAAAATAGTTTAAGCATACCTCATAATTTTCCGCGACGATTTAGGCTCGGAAATCAACCGCGGAAAGTTACGCAAATTTCAAATGTCAAAGTTTGACAGACAGTCGTATGAATTGTTTGTTTGTTTCCAGAGTTTTTTTTTTAGGAAGACGGTAAGAAATTCAAGTAAAAAAATAATGTTGATTACTTCACAGTCGATTTACGCAATGATATATCTGAGGGGTGTCCACTTAAAGCACCGCAGAAATTTAGACATTTACGAGCTGCATACATTTATCAGATTAAGTGAACACCCTTATCATACTGTATTATTAAAAAATATCCCACAACTGAACTTTTGTATTTATTGCACATTTCAATTGAATTTAAAGATACATCCCATTTTACCCCAACAACAAGATGCATTCAAAATCACAATTTATAATTTAATAATAAATGCTCGTACGACCTTTGGAAAGGGAGGTCTTTGTACAAAAATGCTGAGTAACATTATTTCCGGCGTAATTTCGTCACATCATCATCCGAGGGATCAACTTCCTTTTTGCGTGGGAAAAAGTTGAATAATTCATTAGATGCGATGCAGTTGTGGTGAAAATATTATGATGTTGTTATCGTCAAGTACTCCTCGTACATACTGGCATTTCTGGAAAACAAAGAATATCCATTTCGTATATATATTTTTTCTTCATAGCTAGATTTACTTTGTTTCATGGGGTGGCTGATATGTGTGTTCTTCGTAATCGTGTAGGTATGTAGGTTTTTCATTTGAGTTGGTATACTAAGCTGGATTTAATGATTTCCCTTGGGAGAAGTAAACATGTTGCTGATTGAGGACGCATTTAGAAATCTTGCTCACATTTTTATTTTATTTTAATGAGTGAATTTTAGTAGAGAAATTTTCAGATTTAATAAAATGATTTCCAGTGCTTTTTTTATCGACAAATTCTTTAGTTTCCGAGTCTCTAATCATGTAAGGTAAGGTGGGTTTTTGTGTAAAAATTTGTAGGCTTAAATTCTTATATAATATATATATTTACCCTTACTGATTCTGTAACGCTCCTTACTTTTCTTATTTTTCTTATTTTAAATAAAAATAGGCGGTGGGTATTTGAATAAATTTTCAATGTTTGTGTTTTCTCATTATTCAAATACGCACCGCCTATTTTTCATATATTTTATTTTCTTCAAGGTTCAAACTCTACTATAGTAATGCTCGGCAAGTGTTTTCAAATGGAAATTGCCAAATAAAACCAACCCTTCTTAGGGGGTCAAAGTTTGTACGGGAACATTTTTATTTTTCATCCGATCGACTTCAAACTCGGTTTGTGTACTCTATATAAGTCTTCACATTATTGCAAAATTGCCGCGGGTAGCAGAAATGTATGAAGACGACGTTGTTGAAATTCCCACGGAAATTATATTAACAGGAGACTTAATTAAGACAATTTTTGGCGATCTGCTGCAAAAGTCAATGCAGGAACTTTCAGAACGAGTCATTGCCGCGCTGACAAATGTGCAGACATTAGAAATGAATAGGAGCGATTCTGTTATCAGTGAAGACTGAAGATGCAAATGATGCACCAAATTTCCCTGTTGAATTCCTCAATCAGCAAACTCCATCCAGCAAGCCACCTCATGTGCTGTACTTAAGCAAGGTGTCATCATCATGTTGCTGAAAAACTTGAACCCTAAAAAAGGACTGCAATGGAACTCGATTGATTGTGGAAGAGCCTGGACGAAATTTGATAAGAGCATGAATTATCACAATGATTCCATTTCCGATAAATTCTAGCATACGCTATAATAATAAACAAGGCTCAAGACCAGTCATTTGATCACGTTGGCATGCATTTGAAGACCGGAGTATTTTCACACGGCCAACTGTATGTGGCTTTATCACAATCAAGAGTTGCAAGACAAAAGAAGGTGTATATTGAATCTAATCCACAGCAAGGAAGATTATTAATTAACCAGAGACAATTTACACGCAATGTAGTTTTCAAAGAAGTTCTTTAAATAAAATCAATTTGTTTATCAAATATTACTTTGCATACCCAGCGAAGCGGGTACAACCAACTAGTTATTGTATAATATAATGAAGTTATAAACGAAAAATTTTGCCAACTAAATCTATTTCTTTTCATATTTTATTTCTTCATATTTCTCCTTTCGTAGGTCCTACCGCTCTACTAAATTTAAACATAGGTACTTCGGCATTCGAAAGTAAATAAAATGAATAATAACCGATTTTAAAAAGTGGGCGGATATCACGCCTCCTGAATGGAGAATATAAAGTGGTTGATTTTTTTCCTTTGTGTAGACTGCAAGTCCTAACGCTCTACCAAATTTCAACATTCTACGACAATTAGGGCCCTGTTTCATAAAAATTGACAATTGCGACAGGTGACTCTGGTGACAATTTGTAAACTGACAATTGGACAAGACAAATGTCAAGTTTCTGTTTTATAAATAATTAGACAATTTTGTAGAATTTTGGCTGCATAAAAAAATTTTCAAGAATTTTTCGAGAATTGTCGTGAATTTTCTGACAAATTTGTACCTACTAACAATTTTTTTATAATTTTACAATTTACAATTTTGTCAGTATGTATAGCTGCTAATTGACAATGATTTGAAATGCTAAATATTATTATTTCTTCAAGCGGAAGTGATGAAGAATATTAAATCTAATTTCGTGGAGTACACACTGGAACTCGACACTTTAAATAAAAAATAAATGTATGAATGTATGTAATAGAGACATTAGCACAGGCCTCGGCCCTCATTGAAGCTAAGCTCTGGGCCTCCGGGGAGGCACGTAGCCATCAGGCTTCAGCCCCTCAAGCCCCCCCGAAAGTCGAACTGCTCGTCTCTGTATGCTGTCAAGGGGGTTAAGTGAATGTATTGGGGCCGAGCTCCATATATGGGAGCAATATTCCGGGTCTGGTCTAACCTGTGCTTTGTACAGTAGGAGAAGTTGCTTGGGGCTAAAGTACCTCTTTGTTCTAAATAGGTAGCTCAACTTAGCAGACGCCGATCGTGCAATATAGGATTGTGATCCTGCCATGTGATTCCTAAATTGACTGTGACTCCTAAAATGTGCACTGAGTCCTTGGGATGGATTGAATGATCATCCATTTGTATCTGAGGAACTGTTGAAGCATTTTTCCTAGAAAATGTTGTGAGCTGTGTCTTGTTTGCAACTGAAACTGAAATGACCGTAATGGGGCTTAATATAAATTCAAATCTATAAAAATTAGGAGACTATCCCGGTAGGTATACAGTATTCAAACGCTGTGCAAGCCTTAGCTTTAACCTGGGCTCTGCCATGTCAACTCCTGCAATTCGCAATTACCTAAATGTAGTTAGTGAAATAGCTTATTTCTTCCGCAACCTTTCAAATGCATATTACGTAACTTTCAAAACTGTCATCAAAAAACACGCACCATCAGAGAGCCGAAAAACTTGACTTCTGCGCCTTTGTGAAACAAAATTCATTGAAAGGCATCACAGTATTAATTCCTTTGTAGAGCTCTTCAAATGCATCTCAATAAGTATTGAAAAAATAACTAGCAGAACGTGGGTGATGTCTTCGAAAGTGTGAACACTTTTGGCAGTGGTCCAAAAATGCGATTGCCTAGTAAGCCTCATGCTGTCACGTCCTAACATCGATCGTTTCAAGCTCTTCTCCCAGGTTTTGCTGCAGTTTAGCCTGAGCGAAAAGTTGGAAAAGTTAACACTTTACTTTGATAATGCAATTTCGTTATCAGCTATGAAAGCTGAGTACATTCTTTGGTGCGAAAAAAAAAATCGTCGAGTGACCCTTATACCGAATTTTTGAAATTGCTTGATTATGTGACAAGACTTACTTTAGACTTATAAATTGTTTGCTTACGGTTTTAGCAACGCTTCCAGTGACCACAGCTAGTTTTGAAAGAACCCTTTCAGCTATGAAGCTAGGCCTACGGTGTCTACCTATTTATTTTTTATTAGCTATGAAAAAGATTGAAACAATGTCCCGAAGCGTTATGGAGAATGCTATGATATCTGTTCACCCGGATATTATTGTGAATCCAGATAAGGTGATTGATCTCATATCAAAAAAAAAAATCAAGACGTTTTCTTTTAAAATAAAGGTGACTAGGTAATAGAAATCAATGAATTGAAATATACATAGTTTTTTGTTTCGTAAGACTTGGAAGCAAGCCCCCCCCCGAACCAAAATCCTGGCTACGGCCCTGCCTCCGGGTATCGTAGAATATCGCCAATACAAATGGACAAACTAAACCCGTAAATAAGCTGATTGAATAATTACAGAGACGTAAATATTCAAGGTTCTTACATACAACCATATTTATCAGGAACATAGGATGTGGAGGTCCCATTTGTTGCAAATCTTGAAATTACTTCGATCGAGTTCTAAATAGTTTCTTCATCAGCTCGTTATGACTTTAGCGAGTTAAGGGGACATATTTTTGAATGATTCCATAATGCGGGAACTTCTTGAATCTTGACGCTGAGTTTCTTGAAGAAGTGTTCTTCTTCCTCATTATTCTTGTAGATTATTTCAACTACCGGAGCGAAGTCTCCAATTGTCAATAACACCAACCAGAAAATTTACATTTTCCAAAAAACCTTTAAATACAAAATAAATAATACTAATATTTTATTGCATTAAGTGATTTGAAATTTAAGAAAAAATGACATGTCTGGAAGTATATTTTTATAAAAAATTGGTGGACATCTAGAGAATGCGGCAAAAAGCGATCACTTTCTTGATAAGACCCACGGCAAATTTGTCAAAATATCTATAACTATGGAAAAATTATCTGACAAATTTGTCAAAATATGACAATGACAAAATAGCCATGACAATTTGTCGTTGTATTTAACTGACAATTATGTCACCTCTTCATATTTTATGAAATGAGTGTGCGACAAATTTGTAGAATGGTCACCTGTCAATGTTTATGACATGGGACGTATACCACCCCCTGAATGGAAAATCTGAAGTTTTCAACTTTTTCGAGTGCACTATAGGATCTAGCATTCTGCCAAAATTCCCGATTCTAGAATGGCCAGAAGTGCTTCATAATCTCGATGCCCATCTTCTCAGTGAGTGAGTGAGTGAGTCAGTCAAAAACGCGTTTTTGTGGTTTTAGAGGTCCTGTATGTTAAGAATGAGAACCATTTTCATTCGTCCCAAAAATAGAAACTCCCACAAACGAATGGTTGCGAGAAGCTAGGCCTAGGGTGTCTACACGCCTGTTGCGCCACCTATTTATTTTTTTTATGTTGAGAACCATTAAAGATACAGACACACTTTTTGAGGTGGACCTTTTTAATGAGCTTGGTAAATGCTATAATTTTGAAGTTTTTGCCTCAATTGATTCCCAAATTAGAGGGGGGTCGAAAACAGCCTGAGTTTGTTCCTGTATAAAGGTTGTGTTTCTCCTCATTGAAATGACAGTACATTGATTTATGAATTATGATTAGATCTGTTGGTTTATTCACAAACTCAGTTCAGATGCTTTCGTTCACCCGAACAATAAATTGGTACAATTTGGCTTCCAGCTGCTTAATGAATCCTTCAGACTTAGTTCTCTATGAATACCGAAAACCATTCAACATAAAGAAACAAAAAAAACGTTTACAGACGGCTATCGAAAAAGCTTTTCGGTATCGGGACTCGGGAGAAGTGTACTCCGCAACCTTATAATGGGTGTTTTTTTTTAGAGGTATAGAATTTTGAAATGGAATAAACAAAGATAATTTTTTTAAATTGACATGAAATTTACTTTATTCGAAAGATAATCTTCTGGCATTATAAATCAAATGTGAAATCTCGCATATGACTGCCACGGCTGGCTCGGACGTAGTCTAATCTGGAGGTCCAATTTTCGATGACTTTTTCCAACATTTGTGGCCGTATATCGGCAAAAACGTGGCGAATGTTGTCCTCCAAGTGGTGAATCGTTTCAGGCTTATCGGCGTAGACTAGCGACTTCACATATCCCCACAGAAAATAGTTAAGCGGCATTAAATCGCACGATTTTGGAGGACAATTCACGGGTCCGCAACGTGAAACTATGCGGTTACCAAAGGTGTCCTTCCGCCGTCTTGTTGAAACCACAGCTCCTGCACATCATGGTTGCTCAACTGATGAACGAAAAAGTCAGTAATCATGGCTGAATAGCGGTAACCATTGACTGTAACGTTCTGGCCAGCATCGTTTTTAAAGAAATACGGACCAATTATTCCTCCAACTCATAAAGTACACCAAACAGCCGGTTTTTGTTGATGTATCGCTGTCTCGATATACACACTTGAGGATTATCATCACTCCAAATATGGCAGTTTTGTTTAATGACGTATCCATTCAACCAAAAGTGAGACGATTATGTTGACCGTAAAATGGACGTAATGCGCGATACGTATTTGGAACTGAACCATGATTTTCAAAGAAATTTTTTTCAATTTGGCAGCGTCAGCGTCTATTCATAGTTCATGTTAAAATGCCAAACCAAACTAAAAATAAATCACTTGACAGCTGACAAAATGGCCGCCAGTTAAAATAGTGTTGCCAACTTAAAGTTCTATACCTCAAAAAAAAAACACCCTTTAGTAGTAGCAATGATCATCTGCTTAATGGTGCTGTGGGGAAACAGAAACTCTCCAGAGGGAGGTAATGAAAACCTTTAACCTCGCCATGGGAAGGGGCGGATGGCTATGAGGAAGAAAAAATCCTTTTTTCAAGGTGTATCTCTGAAGTCATGAAAAGACTTTTTTTCAAGCAAAAGAGGAGTTTTTCAGAGGTCAACAAGCTTAAAAAAATAGTTCGGGAGATGCAGTTTCGGAAATCGGACTCGTGATCAGTTGAGCGAAGTGGTTTAGACTAGGAAACAAATAAACCTTACGTATATGGAAGTGCACTTAATGGAAAGCTACATGTCAGATCAGTCTTTGTTTCCGGGGAGACAAGGTGTGAATAAGACGCATAGGAGTAGGACTGAAGCTGAAAGAATAGTGACTCTGTAAGTGATAAAGAGTGCGCTTGTAAAAAACCAAAGTCAGAATAGGCTCCATTATTTATGACCACGGGAAGTTTGAAGTTTGAAGTTTGATGGCGGATGGCTATAAGGAAGAAAAAAGCCTTTTTTCAAGGTGTATCTCTGAAGTCATGAAAAGACTTTTTTTCAAGCAAAAGAGGAGTTTTTCAGAGGTCAACAAGCTTAAAAAAATAGTTCGGGAGATGCAGTTTCGGAAATCGGACTCGTGATCAGTTGAGCGAAGTGGTTTAGACTAGGAAACAAATAAACCTTACGTATGGAAGTGCACTTAATGGAAAGCTACATGTCAGATCAGTCTTTGTTTCCGGGGAGACAAGGTGGGAATAAGACGTATAGGAGTAGGACTGAAGCTGAAAGGATAGTGACTCTGTAAGTGATAAAGAGTGCGCTTGTAAAAAACCAAAGTCAGAATAGGCTCCATTATTTATGACCACGGGAAGTTTGACCGCGATAAACAAATTAAATTAGACCGCGATCGAAAAATGGAACTAGACCGGTACGATAACTTTGGCGCCGCAAAATAACAACGGATTCTATAAAACTATAAAAACAACTTGACTTAGAAATAAAATAAAGGAATAGATTTCTGCCTCTTAAAACTGGTTAGTACATAATCTTCGTTATTGTATGTGTTGCCATTGTTTTTTCTTCATTTTGTATTTATTTTTTTTAAATTGCTCCCGCCTAAACAGGGACAGATATACCTCCTCATATAGCAAAAAGTGTTTGTATTATGCCATTCTATAAGAATCCGTTATTACATATTTTTTGGCGCCAAAGTTATCGCACTCATACCTAGACGCACGAAAATAGGACTGGATGGCTCGATTCGCTCTCGGCAAAGGCTTGAACGCATTTCTATATAATGTATGCAAATAGACTGAACGTGTCACGGGAACAAGGCCCGAACAGAGACCTGTAGAGACGAACAAGGAAACCTTGTAGTAGAGTCACAGTCGGTGCTGAGGACATGGAAAAACCATTTCTGCAGACTGTTAAACGGCGAAGACGACACAAATTCCGCTGTCAGGCAGAATGAACCATTCGACCTGGGCGATGAAAGCCAAGACTTCCGTCCACCTGACCAAAATGAGGTAAGGATAGCAATATCCAAGCTGAAGTCCAACAAAGCTGCAGGACCGGACGGTTTATCGGCCGAGCTCTTTAAGGCAGCGGGGGATGACTTGGTAGAGAGCATACACCAACTCGTTCCTAAAATTTGGTCAGAGGAAAGTATGCCTGAAGAATGGAGCCTCAGCATTGTTTGCCGATCCATAAGAAAGGAGACCCTCTAAACTGCGCCAACTATAGAGGCATCAGTCTCCTTAACATCGCTTACAAAATCCTGTCTTCCGTACTGTGTGAACGCCTGAGACCATTTGTCAACGAACTGATTGGACCCTATCAGTGCGGTTTTAGGCCCGGTAAGTCCACAACCGACCAAATATTCACACTACGGCAGATCCTGGAGAAAACCCAAGAAGTCCAAATCGATACTCATCACCTATTTATCGATTTTAAAGCCGCATATGACAGCATTTATAGAGACGAGCTATACAGAGCCATGTCTAGTTTTGGCATCCCTGCCAAACTTGTCAGATTGTGCAGAATGACGATGGAGAACGCTCGCTGCTCCGTAAAGGTCGGAAACAGTCTCACCGAGACCTTTGATGTCAAAAAAGGATTTAGACAAGGTGATGCGCTGTCATGTGACTTTTTCAACATCATTCTGGAGAAAATTGTGCGAAACTCGCAAGCCAACACCAGGGGCACAATTTTCCAAAAGTCTGTGCAACTACTTGCATACGCTGACGACATCGACATCATTGGCAGAACACAGCGAGCTGTCACTGGTGCGTTTGCAAGTATCAGTACAGAGGCGGCAAAAATGGGTTTAGTGGTGAATGAGGGCAAAACGAAATATATGCTGTCAACAAGAAGGGACACACAACATCGACGAATCGGACAGAACGTCACGATAGACAGCTATAACTTTGAGGTAGTTCGGGACTTTGTCTACCTCGGCTCCCTATTAACTCTGAAAATGACATCACATCAGAAATCAAGCGAAGAATTACACCTGCCAACCGCTGTTACTTTGGCAAGAAGGCAATTGATTAGTAAGGCCTTGTCGAGAAACACCAAGGAGACTCTATTATAAGACCCTCATCATCCCAGTCCTGCTTTATGGCGCAGAATCATGGACGTTGACAAAAGCGGATGAAGATCTCCTTGGGCGCTTCGAACGCAAAATTCTTCGAGTGATTTTCGGTCCCGTTTGCGTTGACGGGCTTTGGAGGAGGAGATTTAACAGCGAACTCTACGAGCTGTACAGCGACATCGACCTGGTCAGAAAAGTGCGTATCAGTCGACTAAGATGGCTAGGACATGTAGAGCGAATGGACACCAACGCTCCGGCCCGAAGAGTCTTCGATTCCAACCCGGAGGGACAACGCAGTAGAGGAAGACCTCGCCTTAGGTGGCGCGCACAAGTGCAAGGGGACCTCAACCAACTTGGAGTGCGCAACTGGAGGCAGTTAGCCAAAGATCATGCTAACTGGAGAGGCGTGTTGAGGCCCAGGTCCACCCCGGACTGTAGCGCCATCTAAGTAAGTAAGTAAATAGACTGACTTTTTACCAAGAATCAACTTTCCTTAAAGAATAGTTTCAAAATTCAATTTCATACAAAAACCTGATACTTTCAAAGTGCATCCCTATTCACCACTTCCCATCACTTAAATCCTCGTCAATACTTTTATTCAAACATTAAACGCTTCCCAATATTTACTCGGCTGCCTCGTGCTCCTTGTTTACTCAGCAATTCATTTACATGTTATTGAAAAATAAAAAATGTTCATCTTCATAGTTCAAACATGTCTACAGTCGCATTTCCGAGCAACTGCTTAAAAATACAAAATCTGAAATGTTAATTACTCTTACAGTGAACCGCATATTATCATCATTTCGAAGAAATAGATACAAAAACTCCGAATCTGGTCGTCCACTTTGAACTGTGTTGGCAAACAAATTTCGAAATGTTTTCCATTCTTCCCTTATGAGGGATATAATCCCCCAGGAGTGTGAGCATATGGGGGTGGGGGGAAACGCTACTTCTAAATTGCTGTTGAATTGTTTGCTGATCTCTTGATCGAAAAATTATATGCCTGGAAGATATTGGAAAACATCCCCGAGACAAACAAAAGGGGTGAAAGTGAGCGAACGCGCCGAGAACGCGGCACGAAGCACGAAGGGCGTGCAACCAACAAATGAAGTTATAACTTTTTTACGGGGTTCTGATTCACCACGATTTTGTGTATAGCAAAGGGGGACACAGAATAGTCGTACCTTCGCGATGCATACTACTTTTTGCAGAGGCAAGCATTATTCTATGTTGTCGTCCTTTTAGCCCTGTAATTTGGTTTATCACTTGGTTCTTGTTGTTGTTGTTCATCCCCCTTAAGCGGCAGGTTAATAATGATGATATTCCTCAGAGTGGCGAGGTGGCATGGGTGATAAAGTCGTTTTCATCCTAGACTACGCGTAGTACATTGTGTACAACATTTAGGTAAACCAGTGGCATCTCATTGGATTGCCAGTGTGCCGAATCGTTGTAGTTAATTGAATTTGAAACAAACAGCGCGCTGCCGTGTGCTCTCTGTGGAAGCTGCTGCTTTTACCCATTTAATAGGTACAAAGTCGTATTTTGTGATAAATTGGTTTCGACTTAATTGAATAAAATGTTCGTTTGAAAACTTAAAAACAAAATCAAGGATGTAGAAATTAAGGGAAGGAATTTATCAGCAAAGAGGGATTTTCATTAATTATATTGGAACTAAGAAACGATGGTAGGTTTACTAATATATACAATAGAAGTCTTTGAAATGAAATTTCTTTACAAAGATTATTTTACAGGCGCCTAATGTGAAATCCCATTGTCTACCTCAATACGTTTTAAACTGATTACTTACTTACAGTTCGGGGTGAACCGAGACCTCAACTCAAAAGCCTCTCCATTAAACCCAGTCCTTAGCTGACTGCCTCCAGTTGCGCACTCTACTTTCTTGCTGCTTCTACTTGCGCGCCACTTAAGGCGATGTTTTTCTCTAATGTCCCTCCGGGTTAGACTCAAAGACTCTACGGGCCGCTCTACATGTCCATCTTAGACGACGGACTTGCAGGTTTTTTGACCAGGTTGATGTCGCTATACTCTATTAGTTTACTTTGTCGTTGAATCTCCTTCTCCAAAGCCCGTCAACGCAAACGGGACCGACAATTTTACGAAGAATATATTTCTCAAAGCGACCGATAGAATCTTGTATATGCAATGTAAAGGAGACTGATACCTCTGTAGTTGAAGGGGTCTCCTTTCTTGTACACCGGGCAAACGATGCTGAGATTCCATTCATCAGGCATGCATTCGTCTGACCAATGAGTTGGTGCATGCTCTCTACCGAGTCTGCTCTAAAAAACTCGGCAGGTAGACCATCAGGCCCTGGTCTCTGCAGCTTTAATGTTCTTTAGCTTGGATATAGCTGTCCGTAGTTCGTTGTGGTCAGGTGGACGGAAGTTTTCTCTATCATCGTCTATTATTGAAAGGTAAGTTCTGTGGGATTCTGGCCTTCGTCGCCATTATAGAATAGGCAAAGCTAATTTTTCCACATTCTCAGGACCGACTGTGATTCTACTACAAGGTTTCCCTCATTATCTCTACAGGTTTCTGTATGGGATTTTCTGCCCTGGCACGTTCTTTTTACTTACTTTACTTACTTAAGGTGGCGCTACAGTCTGTGGTGGACCTGGACCTCAACCAACAAGCGTCTCCAGCCAGCATGATATTTAGCCAGCTGTCTCCAGTTTCGCACGCTAAGTTGGTAAAGGTCCTCTTCCACTTACGTTCGCCACCTGAGTCCCGGTCTTCCTCTACTGCGCCGTCTCTCGGGTGTGGATTCGAAGATCTTCCGGGCCGGAGTATTCACGTCCATTCGCTCTACATGACCCAGCCACCAGTCGTTGGACCTTCTCTCTTCTGGCTAAGTCGATGTCGCTGTACAGCCCGTACAGTTCGTCAATGTATCTCCTCCGAAAATTATTCGAAGAAATTTCCTCTCGAAGCAACCAAGAATAACCTCATCCGCTTTTGATAGAGTCCATGCCTCTGCACCATAAAGCAGGACTGGGATGATTAGGTCTTATAAAGGGTCACTTTAGTTGTTCGAGAGAAGGCAAGAAAGAAGAAAAGAAAGAACTACACAGTTGCTTTCGTAGCCCAAAGAAACAGTGATTGGCAAGAGTTATTCTTCTTTTAATCTCAGCGCTGGTGTCATTGTCTGAGCTCATATCGGAGCCTACGTAGACAAAGTCCTTAACCACCTCAAAGTTATATCTGTATATAGTGACATTTTGTCCAAGAAGTCGGTGTTGGGTGTCCTTTCTTGATGACCGCATATACTTTGTCTTGCCCTCATTGACCGCCAAACCCATCTTCGCCGCTTCCGCCTCAATGTTGATGCTCACGAACGCGCCAGTGACATCACGCTGCGTTCTACCGATTATGTCGATGTCGTCGGCGTAGGCGAGTAGGTGGACGGACTTTTGAAAGATAGTGCCTCTGGTATTAGCGTTTGAGTTTTGCACTATTCTTTCAAGAACGATGTTAAAGAAGTCACATGACAGCGCATCGCCTTGCCTAAGTCCTTTTTTGACGTCGAAGCTCTCTTTACCGACCTTGATGGAGCAGCATGCATCCTCCATTCTCATTCTGCACAAACGGAAGAGTTTGGCAGGAAGGTATGCCAAAACTAGACAATGCTCTGTATAGCTCGTCTCTATAAATACTCTCGTTTAAAAGGTGGTGGGTATCGATTTGGACTTCCTCGATTTTCTCCAGGATCTGACGCAATGTGAATATTTGGTCTTTGGCACGTTCTTTTAACCTTTTAGCATATCTAAATTGTTTCGATCATTTACTTCACGTGGTCTTTTTTTTTTCTGAGGATCTGATGTTCATCCCGTCTCTTTTGCTCGTACAGCACGCGAGCAACTCTATAGTGTCTAGTCTCCTTTCGCAACGCCGCTTATACGCTTTGCTAGTCGACATTGTTCATCAAATCATGGGTTTCGTGGTAGGGTGGTGGTCGGTTGAAAGCCAACACATCAGTCGCGGCATTGATGATGGCTTTCTGCAAGTGTTGCCACTGGCCTTCTGCATTAGTTGTTGCTGTGATTGGACTGATCGAGACGCATCGGGATACGTGATCGGCAAAGATTCTGGCCTTCTCTTACGATTGCAGTTTTTCCCACAGCTGCAACAAGAGAGTGATACGAGTCAATATTGGCCGCTCGGAAGGTTTGGACATCCAGAATACTAAAGGCGTGCCTTGTGTCAATTGCAATGTCATCGATATGGCTGACAGTTTGTTGATCCGAAGACAGCCATGTCCCCTTTAAATAGTTATTGAGATGTGCTTGCTATATTTATATTCTGCCCCGAAGCAAAGTCAATTAGCCTAAGTCGAAGTCTGTTGTCAGACGTGCGTGTCACCCAGGCCGTGTTTGCCAACTGTCGTGTATACCAAAGATGTTCTCCCTGCCTATATTTTCTACCGTTAAAGTCGCCTGATACGATTTTAACGTCGTGCTGCGGACATTGCTCGTAGTTCTTTTCGAGGAGCTCGTAGATACTCTCTTTAGTAGCGGCGGTCTTTTCTTCGGTGTGGGCATGAGTCCATATTCGGGTTATGTTTTCGAATTTAGTCTTTATGCCGATTGTCACAAAGCGTTTACTAACTTGCATTAACTAACAACGATCTTTCATCGGTTTACGGTTTACCAGTCTCCAAAACGTAATACTAAGCGCCCGACTATCACCAACTTGCAGGTGAGAGGTAAGAGTTGATTGTAAGAGGCTAGACTGAATCCTCGTTCGTAGTCATATAGCCTCATCACTATAACTTTTGACACTTGCTGTTAAGTGTAACTCCCATAACAAAAAATAAATCGTTCTCAATTCTTATAGCTGTTTTTAAGAATCTCTTTCGCGCTTAGAGAAAAATTACAATCCATAAAATTAATTTTATGTTCAACCTATTACACAACACTCGTTAAGTCCAAGGACACACATAATTATTCTATAATAAAAATTGATTTATCAAATAGCTTCATTGTCACAACAAATGACAGTTATATTTTCCGAACAAACATTTCATTGGTACGTAATTTATGGTTAATCGATGTTTCAGAAATATTTCCACAACAGCGTCATGTAATAACACAAGAGTTTCATTTCATCCAAGGATTAGAATCCTCACAATTTATTAGCTGGCATTTTCTTATCGCATTTCGTTACGCCAACACACTTTTGCTGGTAAATTGAAAATATAAGCTACACAGTGAAACATATATACGAAATACAAAGATTTTGCAAGGATTCACACATCCGAGCTTTGTTTTTCTCCCTAGCAAACATAATGACGAAGAAGTTTTCTTGGGCATCCAAACTCCTCCTTCATGGGAAAACTCGTAGAAATGTTTTTACGTCCTACCATTTGCGCAAAGAAACTTTTTCTCAGGTCCCAGATATAAGCAATTTTCAGGTATATGCGTATATAGAAACATTTGTAACCGATCCTTAAATAGGACACGACCCCAATTTACCCCAGTGGTGTGTGCTTTGAGAGGTTCTGTTTCTGTGTGTGTGTAGATGTGGGGTGGATTTTAATTGCTCTGGCATAAGCTTGCGCATGGAAGCTTTTTCGCAATGTAAATGTATTGTTGAATATTTCTCTACAATCAAGTACATAATGGTATGCAATTATTTTCCGTTGAAACAGAAACTAGCAAACCATTCAATTTTACACTACATTATATACCTGAATGCAAATGAGTTACTTTAGTAACTATGTGTGTATGTACTCGCCTTATTATTTTATTTATTTAAAAAAAACTAATCTAAAAGCTGAAAATTGCTGTTTTTTTTCTTGCATTTTATGAAATTAAATTACATAATTATTATATTATCTACGTCATATATCTATATACCAATACAAGAACATGGCTACATAACTTATATAAGGGAAAACGATTTTATTTCGAAGTGTGACGCAAGAAACCTAGGAATCGATTTACGAATTGTGTAACTATATTTTTTCGTCAATTTATCTGGGACCTATTGAAGATGAAAAAAAGAACCGGAGGCTTCCCTTACATTAGGAGAAAATGCATCGTACATAGAAACGCAAGGAAATAAGACGAGATTTGATAATGGACTTATGTCCCACCAAATTGGGACAAAAATCCATAATTTAGTTTTCGGAGATGGGACAAAGTTCGACATTTTTTTAGTTGACTAAGGGCCGTTTTCTGATACGACTCATAACGATTTAAGTTCTACCTAAATTCTTATGGGGTATTTGTTGTATGGCATAAACTGACACATAAGAGTTTATGTGAAACTTAAATCTTTATGAGTCGTATCAGCAAATGGCCCTAATCCATAATATAATATAAAAGTGAATGGCAAAATTGTATGATTTACAAATTTTGTTAAATGTGTGAAATAAATATTTGCAGGTTATGGGTCCACAAGAAAGGAGAGCCCTTCAACTGCGCCAACTACAGAGGTATTAGTCTCCTTAACACTGCATACAATATCCTATCTGTCTTATTGTTTGAGCGCCTTAAACCCTTCGTATGTAACCTGATTTCGGCGGTGGCCATGGTGCAGTGGTTAGAGTCATTGCTTGTGACGCGAGCGGCGTTGGTTCGAGCCCCGTCGGGGGACAGCAATACTCTGCCACTGACCATAAAGAGAAACGAATAATATCAGAGTTTCTCCACCACTACACCAAAAAAGGGGTTTCTGCTTGGTAGTACAATGGACCGAGATTCGTCTGAGTGCTCCAGGGTTTGGAATTCCCTTAAAAAAACCTGATTGGCCCCTTTCACTCCAGGAAAGTCATTCGTCGATCAAATGTTCACACTTAGGCAAATCCTGGGAAAAAAAACAAGAAGTACAAATCGATATTCACCATTTTTTCATTGATTTCAAAGCCGCGTATAACAGCATCTAAACAGACGAGCTATACAGAGCCATTTCTAGCTTTGGCATCCAGCAAAACTCGTTCGATTGTGTAGGATGACGATGGAGAAAGCTCGCTGCTGTATCAAGGTAGGTATGTATAACGACCTTACCGCATCCTTTGACGTCAAAAGAGGCTTTAGACGAGCTGTCGTGCGACTTCTTCAACATTATACTATGAAATAATTGTCCAAAACTCACGCGACAATACACAATTGCTGATATTATTGCTAGAACTCAACGAGCTGTCACTGGTACGTTTGCTAGTATAGAAACGGAAGCGGCTAAAATGGGTCTAGCGCTTAACCAAGGCAAAACCAAATATATGCTGTCAACAACTGTCCCGATCGACAACTATAACTTTATGGTAGCAAGGAACTTTGTCTACCTCGGTTCAACAACGGTTCAGAAGAAAGAAAACAAAACTCTTGCCAACCACTGTTTCCTTGGGCTGAGAAGGCAATTAAGTAGTAAAGCCTTATCCCGAACAACTAACATGATTCTGTATAAGACCATGATCATTCCAGTCCGGCTTTATGCCGCTCAAGCTTGGACTCTATATCTAAAGCGGATAAAGATATCCTTAGTCGCTGCGAGAGAAATATTCTTCGTAAAATTTTCAGTTCCGTTTGCGTTGACGGTCTTTTGAGAAGGAGATTGAACGACGAACTATACGAGCTGCACAGCGACGTCGACCTGGTTTAAAAACTTCGAATCAGTCGTCTAAGATATAGGAAATATAGAGCGGATGAAAATGAATTCTCCGGCCCGTTAATTCCGGGGAGAATCGGGTAGGTGCACGGAAGTTGGCGGTTTAGTTCTATGTGGTTTGTGACGACCTTAACCCACTAGGAGTGCGCAACTGGAGGCAGTTAGCTAAGTACCGGGCTAACTGGAGAGGCTTGTTAGTTGAGGCCTCGGTTCACCCTGAAATGTAGAGCCGTCTAAGAGGTCTCACATCAAAGCAACTAAATATCGCTCAAACGAAAAATTTTGCTGATTGCTTATTGGCAATTGCTATAGCAACTATAGTTGCTTATTCCTTGTTGCCTCAATCTGAGAGCCTCCTAAGTAACCCCCAGTTTCACACTGGAAGTTTTAACTATAGTTCACTGAACCTGAACGTGAGTTTAAATTCGAAATTCAAGTCGTCCGGTTTCACAATATTATTATCTGAACTTCAATTCAATTGAACTAAGTTTAACGAAATTTTATGAATGGAATTTGACAATATTGTACAGTATAAGCTTTTATACGACTTTTTTAAAATCGTTCCTTGTATTTTCTTTCAAATAACACACAAAACAACGTCAAATATTTGTGTTTTTGACAATCGCCTGATCTGTGGTTTAAACGTCAGAATACTGTAGTTTAACTTGAACTACAGAATGAACTCCGTTCATGGTTTAAACGAAACTCTGAAATTGAATAATTGTTGGAATGAGGTTTAAACTGAAAGTTTGGTTTAAACTTTCACTGTGAAACTTGCTATTAGCTGCTTCTGTTTTAAAAGTACAGAAATTGTCATTTAAAAAAATTATAAAATCGTATATGTATCTCGAAAACCACGGAACCGATTGAGCTAAAATTGACAGGCAATCTTATAGATGTTGGCCCGGAAGTGTTCCTGTAGGAGAATGTGTTATGTTTAATCATCATAGTGACTCAGTCGTAAGTGTGCTTAGTTTCAGGTTCAACTCCCGGAAAGACACAAACCTTAAGCTGACAAACATTCGTAAGTGTTCTTCCATTGCTGGGAGAATATTAGAGTCACAAAAAAAAAAAATGACTGGTAGAAGACAGGCCTGTTTATCATAAAACGAAGTCAGTTTCATGTAGGTACAATGTACATTTATTTTAACGGAACTATAATAACTAGAACAAATTTTTAACAGTCAATTCTTTATAAACGTCGGTGGTTGGGTGTGTAAAATGCTCTGTCAGAATGGCTGATTAAAAAAAAATTTAAAAGATTGAAACGTTTCTTCAGCTATTTGGATCTGAGATCAATGTAGTTTTTAAGGACTAGTCATAGGGTGCTGAAGCAGAGATAGTAGCGGATGAACCCTTTTATGGACTAACGACAGCTCTCACATTTGGGATATTCCGGCCTCTTCGTCTAATGGGTCCAGTGTAGTGACTGGTACTGACTACACAACATGTAAAACGTGGGAACTACTGAACGGAACATTGTGATAATAGATTGCAGAGCGATCTTCGTGTTTAGAAAATGTTTCTGGCAACATTGAAAAATCAAAGAAAAGCTAAGCTTGTATGGTAAACAACTGCCTCATGACAACTTACTAATAAAAGGCAGCTTACGATGAAGTTTACAAGAAGTTCAATGTGCAAGTGCAATGTATTTTGGTTACTGGTGTCAACGTTGATTTATTTTGTCTTGACTTCTAAGCTCAGATAATATATTGCGCTTTTTTTTTTGGCAAACTTTTTTGTAACCCCTGTCAAAAGACCGCATATGAATAATATGCGCTGCGCACGAATGTATCATGGCGGACAATTGTGACCCTATCTACGGGAAAGCATGGTTTATTGATGGATACGCTTTGGAAAATATTACCTTGCTCGAGACTTGCCTTGTTCAAGCAGCATGCAATAGCGAAAATACGTTTTGAAGTTCGAAAATTAGTTAATTTCTTTTGTTAAGTTTGTTGAATAAGCATAACCTAATAAAAACCCTAATATTTTCAAAATAAGCTGACCTACGTATAAAAAGGTACCTATACTCTTAATATCACTAAATTGAAAACTGGAGGGTTATTTTTATTACCAAACGCGCGGCCGATCGTATTGAAACCACAGTCCACAGTCTTCACTTTTGAATATTCTCAAAAGCGTACTGATGTTTTCATTGTCTTCTTTTCCTCTCCATTGGGACTTCTAATTTCCATTTATTTTCCAAAAATTTAACAGCTTTTTCCCGTCATAAAATTGTATCCGCAAACAAACCGTCACCTATCGCTTTTGAATCGAGCTATGAAAAGCGATCGGCCGCGCTTTTGGGCATAAGCCCTTGAAAGCAATGCCCGCTCTCCAAATGACTAGCGAGCAGCGGCACGGCAAAGTCATTATATACAAAATTACATCTTTGCACAAATGGTTAGAGAGCTCTAGCGCCAATTATTATGAGATGCAATTTTTTTTAAATAAAGTTGGAAATAATTTTGACATACATGGGCAATATCAAATGATTCTGTCGATGATGCTGATCTGACAATGGTTAAAGGGATGTTCACATTATTGGTAGATGTCTCAAAATTAAAAAAAAAACTTTTCGTTTCTGACAAAGGTGTCAGGCAAGTTGTAAGAAATTTGGAACTCATTTTACATGTGCAGACTTGACAAGAGTCTAAAAATAGCCTTAGGGCCTAACCCTCATCATTTGAGTCTTATGAGTGAGTTTAGATAATAACAGCACTGTAACTTTTGAAAGGTCATACGACCTTTTGTCAGTATAGAGACAGAGGGTGTTAAAAGTATCCCTCTGCCATGTCGGATTTCCTACCCTAATTATAACTAAATGTATCTGCATTAATGTGCAAGCGTGACCTGGCCATGCTATATGGAAGTGCTCGCATATCCTGTTATCATGATGAGTGCACAACAAAGGTACACGTGTCTGTTGTGAAAGCAATTATTGTCCATTTTATCATTAAGTAACATGTCTGGACGTCACTTAGTTTTGTAGTTCTGTATGACAATAAACGATATCTGACAATCGAAATATCAATTAAAACTCTACAAGTCATATTATTAATAATATATAGGAAATGCTTATAGGAATATTTTTTTTTATGGTTTTTACTTAGAAAATTATGCAATATATCGTAACTTGAAAATATTGTTGCTATCTTGAAGATATCTTATAAAATTGAAACCTATGGATTGGCAAACCATCCCGAAGCATTTGCAAATGCAAGCCGGTCAATACGGACCAGGTCGGGACATTTTTCTAAGTAGTCAAAAAAGTATTTTCCAAGAATTATATTTCTGATGTGAAAGAAAATTTGGAGTGTCCTTATCATGAGTCAATAGTCATACACATCACTGCATTCCCTTATTTTCTTACGGTATGGGATTTCAGTATTTCAGCGTAGAAAGTCCGGTAATAAAACCCACGGAGGAGAACAGTGATTTTTTTCCTAGTTTAATTTTTTTTTTCAATTATTCATCTTTATTTGGGAAACAAATAGCAAATAATGGTCTTAAGAAATCGCTGGAAACGCGATGCAGAGCTGTGGTCGAGGCACGATTAGGAGATGAGCAGTGCGGCTTTCGTCCCGGCAGAAGCACAACCGACCAGTTATTCACTCTGAGAATGGTACTTGAGAAGGCTTGGGAGTATGCTACACCTGTTTACGCCTGCTTCGTAGATTTGGAGAAAGCATACGACCGAGTCCCTCGAGGGAAACTCTGGAGTGTATTACAGCAGTATGGAATTGATGGTTCTCTCTTGAGAGCCATTCAATCTCTTTACACAAACTGTAAAAGCTGTGTTCGGGTAAACGGCGTTAAATCAATACCTTTCACCGTGGGCGTTGGACTTCGCCAGGGGTGCGTCTTGTCCCCTCTCCTTTTCATTACTTATATGGACTGGATGTTACAGCGCAGTCTTGGCGAGGAACGTTTCGAATTGGGAGATCTGAGGATAAGCCATTTGCCCTTCGCTGATGACTTGGTTATCCTTGGATCCTCTCAGACTGATCTTCAGCGCGCACTCGATCGGTTTGTAGCCGTTTGTGTTGAAGCTGAGATGAAGGTAAACGTGAACAAATGTGAAGTGATGGTCGTCTCCAGAACGCTTGTGCAATGCACTCTGCATGCTAGTGGAGTCCCATTGAAACAGGTGGAGAAGTTTAAGTATCTCGGGGTCGGGGTCTTATTCACGAGTGATGGAAGGAGCAATGCTGAGTTTTCCTGTAGGATTAGTCAGGCTGGATCAATTTTGAGACAGCTTGGTCATTCTGTTATCAGGAGGACTGAACTTGGGGTCAAAGCTAAGTTATCATTCTTTAATTCGGTGTTTGTTCCAACTCTTACCTATGGTCATGAGGTTTGGGTAATGACCGAAAGAATAAGATCGCGAATACAAGCTGCCGAAATGAGATTTCTCCGTTGTATTGCTGGTGTGACCCGTAGAGATCGCATTAGAAATACTGGAATACGTGAGAAACTCAATGTTGAGCAGCTACTTCTCCGGACGGAGCGATCCATGCTTCGGTGGTTTGGGCATGTTAAACGCATGTCCCCGACCAGGATTCCACGACGTGCTATGGAATCCGTACCCAGAGTATATCCATTAATGAGTAGGGACACTCTCTATACATATGCATTTCATACTACCACAAAGCAAAACGCAGAAAAAATCGTGCAATAAGTGGAAGCAGGTCGAAAGAATACTTTTTACCTGAGTACAACGAATGCCTGAGAAGAAAAGGGTACACAACACATTTTACCTGTACCACTACATACGGCTTGCTGCTTACGACGAACGATTGTGGGTTTTTTCATAAAGCATTTTTAAAGGCGGTAAACTCGATTTCGATTGCTTTGCTTTTTGGAAAATGATTTTTTATGATTATTTTTTCCAGGAATTACACCTCATTCTAAACTCCTACCATTAATATTTCAATCTAAAATATGAATATAAATGTTTCTTCTCTGTTCTGACTTCGCTAAAAATAATGCAATTCGATATTGGGCGCAGTAGCAATACAAATGATTTCATTCCATAATTGCTAGTTTTTATAATAACTGGTCACACTGGTTCTGCAGTGACAATGGGGTAGGTTTTTTCATAATGCATTTTTAAAGGCGGTAAACTCGAATGCTTATCAGTTGAGCGAAAGAAGGGAAATAAACACAATACAGGGTGACCCGTGATAGTTTTCGGTGCGAACAAACTACAGTGCAATTGTTTTTGGATTAAATAGAAATTTAAATAGGAAATGGGAAAACATATTTTGAAGGGCTTAGCCTGCGCGGATAATGGAGGGCAAGTTTAACTTTATTGGTTTTTTAGTGATAACTCCTGAAACTATGCCTTTCCTGACTCCTTTTTTGGAGGTGTAATTTTTCATTACAATTTTTTTACGCGCTGTTTATTTTGCTTTTGTTTTGCTTGTATTGCGCTTTATTAAAAGATAATTGGTAAAAGCAAACGATTGAAATATAATTTATTGTGCAAGAAAGAAATGAACACGTGAAGTGGAAAAAGGCAAAATTAAAAGAGTGACAGATACTATCGTTGGAATTCAAAAAGTAAACAGTATTGCCACACATAAAGAAACATAACTAAAATATAAGTTGTCATGGCAAGGTATTGTCAAAGCGCTGGTTGAATTAACGTTCAAGTTCAAGTTTCAACAGCTTGAACACATTTTAAATACATATCTACGCCTTTTGGTTTTAAAATTAATAGTGTTGCTTGTGGTCGAAATGTGTCCTAAGTTATATTAATCTTTAATTCATATAAATTTAAAGACCCCAACAAATTCAGAAGACCATTTTTGGAAAATGGGGAGGAAATCAATTTCTTATGAAATGCATTTTTTAAGTATTGCTTTTTTCGATAAGTCTGCCAATATAACTAAAAGTATGGCTGCAGAATATAAATAGTCTTATTGGTATTTCAATTGACTTAATTGCCATTTTAACGCAACCGAGGAAGAAATAATAAGTTGCTGACTTCATTTCAATTCATTTGTGAATTTAAAAGATATTTTTCAGCAAAGTTACATGGAGAAAATAGTTGCGAGCCAACTGCAAATATAGAGCTTTCCGGCGTTGAAATAAAAGCTTTCAAAACTGAATCTGACTATAAAACTGCTGATTTCGGTAGTGAAAATGCGATTTATTATTTTGCATGCTATATTAAAAAAAACGTCAGAAACGCAAGTGTGAATTGGAACTAAGTCAGCAACATAGTGTTTCCTCCATATTTACAGATTTTTAAGGAAGATGAAAGTGCGCATTTAACACGTTCGCCTAAAGAATTTTTAGATGCATTAGAAAGTTTAGGTACCTATAGCGAAATAAAAAAAAAAATAATTTTGAAATGAAAATGTATTCCCTACATATTAAAGAATGTGATTGATTACTGGCTGTAAAAATCAAAACAAAAATTTTCTTTTGTGTGTTTGAGAGCATGACTTTATCAAAAAATTGAATAGAATAGGTAATCAAAAAAAACCAACAACAAGCATAAATATCTTAGCGTAACACACATGTAATTATAATTTTGTATTTAATAAAAATATATGACAAGTTAAAAATGTTCCTTTTTTAAACGGAGCACCCTGTGCCATTTTCGGAAAAAATACACCTCCTCTTTTTTCTCTCTCTCACTACCCACTTTATATATCCGTCTATTTCTCATGTCTGTGTGACACAGTAATACTGGCTGATAAGGAAATTGTCGAGAGTGTCCCTACTCATTATAATGGATATACTCTGTCCGTACCATCGGGCAGGCGTCCCCTAGGTAGACCCAGGATGAGATGGTTAGATCAAATTCATAATCTCTCCTCTACCCGTATGGGGATCGCCCTTGATGATTTAGAGTCAATGGCGGAGGATCGAGAGCTATAAGCGCTTGTCCACTTAATGGACGTGAAATGAGCTGTATCTGCAGTGAGAGGACTTTGCGTTGACAATAAATACGACTCCAGCCTCAATAATTCTTTGAGCAAGTTTGGAGATATCATCAATTCGAAAAAGTGGAAAATTTCAAGAGATATTTCTTGAAGCGAATTTTCTGGATACCAGCTTGCGCACTTTTAATTTATATGTCACATATTGAAACAACAATACCACCATTTTTGTTAGAAACACTCAAGCTTCACTTTGAGTAAATTATAAAGTGTTGGATATGGATGAAAAAAGGCTCCCTAAACAAGTGATGAAGAGAATTATGTCTAAAAGAGGAAACCTTTTCAACAAGTGGGATGAGCTGGGGACTGGCATGGGTGTAAATGCGCGTATTTCGTCAGATATAACCTCACAAATTGAAGAATTGTGTTTCATTTAATATCTATTATAGAGAGCCAGCCTTACTGAATTTACGATGGATATAAAACGTAAGACCAATCTACCTACAGCAAACTGAATTATGAACTTATACAGTGGGTCACAGTGAAAATGGTCCACATGTGACGAACAACTTTAAACAGTAAAAAGTCTAAAGGTGCTAGTTCACGGTATGTAGCACGCCACATATATATGTGGCTCTGACGTCAACAGAGAGCGCACAAAGAGAGCTTGTACACGGTATGTACCCATTGGGACCATACGCTGACGTCAAAATTACGTCAGAGTTACATATATATGTGGCGTGCTACATACCGTGTACTAGCACCTTAAGAAATCAATATGAATACAAAATAAAAGAGGCAAGGTCGAAGCGAAATCCAATAGTTACATTACATTGCAGTCGAAGATTAAGCGCGTTTGTGTTTCCCTCATTTCCAATCACACTTAGCTGGCACTCATATATATTTGCCTGGCACCCAAAATTAAATAAATGGTTTTCAATTGGGACGGGTCGTTGCCACCCAGATTGGTCGGGAGGATTTCCGCGCTCCATTAAAGTGTACATCAGGAGAACCCGAGGCAGTCAATTTCTCGCCGTGGCGTGCACAAGAAATCGGCCTTTCGCAGATTTCAACTTGGCAAATTTTGCATCAGGACTTGGGCTTACACCCGTACAAGATGCAACTAATCCAGGAGCTCAAATTTAATAAGTAATGGCCCTAGACAAAGCCGCTGCCTTGGCTTCGGAGCGTTTGGTAGAGGACCTCCATTTTGGCCGAAAAATCGGTGCCATGAAAAAACATCCAAAACGTAATTTTTGACTTTTTTGGACTTTATTGCACTTTTGAAAATTAATTAAAGTCCGAAAATCGTTTTGGACCTTTTTGCATAAGACTTTGGTTCATCGTTCATGGCACCGAAAAATCATCTTTAGCGACGAGGCGCATTTTTAGATGAATGCGGGTATTAACAAGCAAAATTGTCATAAATATGGAACGACGATATTTCAACGTCGAACCATCCTTAGTCGCAGTATGAAAAAGACATGTTGCACAAAAATTAAAATCAAACAAAATGAAAGAAAAATGTATGTCACTGTAGAAAAGTGAATTTTAAAATATTTTGTTGGGTATCCTTTCTGGCGAATAACTAATTTAAGGCGATTTGGAATAGATACCACTAGTTTTTTTAGTATATTCCGGACTTATTTTGTCCCACTCCTCCAAAAGGAGGTCATTTTTGTTTGTTTGAAATATCATGTTTTCGAATTTCAGTTTCCAGTTTTCTGCTACAAATTTTCAATTATGCTTAAATCTGATGACAGGGATAGTTTTGATTACTCGCTGGGACAATGATACAGCTTTGGATCATTGTCCTGGTAAAAATGAAAGGAGTCTTCTATGCCGAGTTTTTCAGCACTTTGTTTAAGGTTGCCCTTCAAAATGTTTAAAATTTTCATTTTGTCCATATTCCCTACAACGGAGTGCAATTTACCAGCAGCAGAACAAGCACCCCAGACCATTACAAGCCCGCCAACATGTCTAACCGTCGGGCGCAAATGCTTCGGGTTCATCTCCTGATTGGGTTTTCTCCAAACGTTAACTCTACCATAAGACCCAAAAACGTTATTTATTTGCTCTCATCCGTAAATAAGACGTTCTTCCAGAATAAAAAATCGTTCCTAGCGTAGCTGTGGGCAAACTGCAATCTAATTTTTGTATTCTTTGCACTTACAAACGGCTTCTTGCGTACCGATTCTGCTATTTAGTCCATTCTTTCGAAGGACTCTCGGATTATTGTCTCGGCGTTGCTGCTTATACTGAAGTGTTTTTTTTGTTTTTAACCATATCGCGCACTCAGCCTCGGATTAATCTTAATTTTGTTGACCATCCACCTTTTCTGACTGAATAGCTTTTTTGGCCTAATTTTCGGCTGATTTATAACCGGCCCTTCATTTTTAAACCGGTGACTGATGTTTTTAACTATTGTGCGGGGTTTGTTGCCAATTTCCGCGATTGCTCTCTGGGTTTTTCCATCGAGAGTAGTATGGCGATCCATCGTGAAATTTGTGCAAAATGATGTAGAGTTTTTAACCTTTTTTCTTGTATTTATTGTTTATTAATTTAGCCTTTTTTTATAGGTATTTATATTGATAATAGATTTCTTAGACTTTTAATGTTTAAAGTTGTTCGTCACAGGTGGACCATTTTCACTTTAACCCACTGTAAATCTTACGTACCTACTTCCAAAACGCGCTTTTCTCTTAACATAACGTAATGAGTATATTATTTAAAGTAGGGAAGACTACTGTCAATTTTCTGCAACCTTCGCAACTTCAAGAAGAGGATTTGTACCATTTCATTGCTAGTTGCCCCATTCTAAAGGAGTTTCGTCCACTTTGTTGTATAACTTCGATGGAAATGAGTGTAATTCTGTACGATTTGCATGGCGACCTTGGCTGGAAAACTGTATACTAATATACCTACAGCAACGGCGCGCGATGAGGTATACAGAAAACGTGAAAAATAAGCTTAAACATTTACAAACTGGTAGAAGTCCTTGTACTTTATCTTCTTTAGGCGTTTTTCTTTTTTTGGTTCAGAGCAGAGCCTGAACTGTAAAGAAAAAGTTAGTATTTCTGTCTTAGAACATCAGAGCTCAGAATTTGTATTTCTTCAGAATAAATTGAATGAGCAGGCTCAAATTGCTCGAGCTCTATTCCGAGCCCCCCAAAAATGTTTTTGCAGTTTCATCCGATGGCTGATCCTCTCTATTATCCATGAATTCTGACAAAGAAGGTTGTGAATAAAAGGAGAGTTAAGGACCGTAAAAAAGTATTGGCAACCGACACGGTAGGACGTTTGTATTGCCACATATTTACTTATATAATGGTTTCTAGAAATAAGATGCTGTTATGACAAACAGCAATAGCAGTCTGACAATACAATAATTGTATTTTTGAAACTACTGCAAAATATTGCAAAACGATGCGGTAGGTGTATAATTTTTCGAACAATATTAGGCGCGTTTTTTTTTGCAATCCTATATAGGCTTAGATAATTTTCGATAACTGTTCGATTGTACTGTGACTTGGCAGCACTATCCTAATTGACAATTGACATTTCAGCTGTTTTTTTTTCTGTCTTGACAAATTTGCCGTACGGAAAATTTAGATTTTATTTTTCACTAGCTGGACCCGTGCTCGCCTTGCCCGCTCGCACAAAATTATATTTGGTTCATTTAAAATTACACTTTTGAGTGTTTCATTGAAATCTGTCCAGTAGTTTTCGCGCTTTTAGGAGAAAAAGAAAATTCCTCCCTCTCCTAGATCTTGCTACTTATTTGTAATACTGAATTTCCTTTCGTTTGTTTCCCTCTTCCTATATGGAATCCAAGGAACTACCTACCCCAAACCTACCCTGTTACCATACCACATATCGAATGAAATTCTGAAATAAAACCTGTTACATACAATCATAATATACATACCTACATAATATACAACTGACCATAGCACTCACTGCGAAAACAAATCAACCCTTATCGAATGTGTAGTATACGTATGCTAGTCTTGTTTTGTTTTTGTTTGACGATCGCAAAAGTACAAACATCCATTCGTAGCAAGGTATATGTGTATGTATATATTTTCACTTAAAAAAATGCATACGTCATATCAGAATGAAATTCCTACTGCGTTGTGTGGCGATATCGATAATGGATGTAATGCATTGGATATTATAATGTGCACCCTCTGCATCGCCCTCCCTCTCATTGATCTTGCTACTTGTTTAATATACTGCATTTCCTTTCCTTTCCTTTGCTTCCCTCTTCCTATAGAATCCAAACAACTAACTACCCGACCCCAACCCAACACAATTACCATACCACATATCGAATGAAATTCTGAAATGAAACCTGTTTTGTATTATACGTCTCTTCTCTTATGAAGATTATTAATATACCCCATGCCATTCTGCAGCACGCACCCTCACCCCATCCCCATCCTTCATCGGACATACAATCATAATATACATACCTACATAATATACAACTGACCATAGCACTCACTGCGAAAACAAATCAACCCTTATCGAATGTGTTTGTTTGACGATCGCAAAAGTATGTATAAACATCCATTCGTAGCAAGGTATATGTGTATGTATATATTTTCACTTCAAAAAATACATTTTGGCTAAAAACTGTTCCTAAGGACGTGGCTATAAACGACATAGCCTATAGCAGTCTCACAGTCTTAAGGAACATTTAAAAAAAGTTTCATCGAAATCTGTCCAGTAGTTTTCGAGTTTTTAGCTGACAAAGAAAATGCCTACAGTTTTATTATATGTAAGGATTGTTTGTTTAATTTGTGCTAATAAAATGATAAATAGCGAGAACACACGGGTAGGCACATTAAAATATTTTGAAAGTGAAGTGTATCAGTGAATGAATTGTGCAGCCTCAGGAGTTTTGAGAAGAACTACACAAATTGCAATATACCTAACAAGTCGGATATAAAGTCAATACTCTGGAACTTGTGTGGAACAATCGACACAGAAAATGTCATCGACATAGTTTACCAACCACAAGCAGTGTTTAAGGTGCGCCCGGTTACTAGATGTACGAGTTCTATGCCCGGGCATGCAGAAGCAGTAGTTTCGATCAGTTTTAGTCCAGACGGTCAGCATTTGGCTACTGGTTCTGGTGACACAACGGTGCGATTGTGGGATCTAAGTACAGAGACACCACATTTCACATGTTCTGGTCACAAGCAATGGGTCTTGTGTGTTTCATGGTCGCCTGCTGGTAAAAAATTGGCAAGTGCGTGCAAAGCTGGAACTATTCTCATTTGGGATCCAGAAAGTGGCAAACAGCTGGGAAAACCCCTTACTGGGCACAAGAAATGGATAAACGGCTTGTGTTGGGAGCCATACCATCAGAATCCCGATTGTCGTAAGCTGGCCAGCGCTGGTTCGGATGGAGATGTTAGGATTTGGGATACTGTTCTTGGGCATTGTCTTTTAGTTGTAGCTGGTAAGTTGTCTTTATTTTTATTGTGACATGTGAAATAAACCAACATTTTTCCTTTTATAGGACACGGAATGTCGGTAAGCTCAGTGCGATGGGGTGGTTGCTGGTTGATATACTCTTCGTCAAAGGATCGTACTGTAAAAATGTGGCGTGCCGCAGATGGTGTTCTTTGCAGAACCTTTACCGGGCATGCTCACTGGGTAAATTACATTACGTTAAATACAGATTATGTTCTCCGCACGGGCCCATTTCATCCAGTCATGGACAAGAAAAAGACGTATGCAGAAATTCCAAGTAATTTTCCACTCCTTATCCTTGCAAACATGCGCTGAACCATTTCCCGTTTTAGAGAAAGAATTGAAGGATATAGCTCAACAGCGCTACGACAAAATCTGTCCCGATGGCGTCAAGTCATTTGTCTCGTGCTCAGATGCCTTCACGCTCCACCTCTGGAAATCAAATCAGAGCAAGTGTATCGAACGCATGACTGGCCATCAGAATGTCGTCAACGACGTCAAGTACTCCCCAGATGTAAAATTTATTGCTTCGGCATCGTTCGACAAATCAGTGCGTCTGTGGCGCGCCCAATGGAACATTCATTACAACATTCCGTGGACATGTTCAGGCGGTGTACACTTTAGTCTGGTCTTCTGATTTACGGCTTATTGTGAGCGTAAGCAAAGACTCAACGCTTAAAGGTAAATTGTTACTGGTCGGGCAAATTATTCAAACTAATTACTGTTTTTTCTTATTAGTTTGGAGTGTGCAGACCAAGAAAATGGCGCAAGAGCTTCCCGGTCACGCTGACGAAGTTTTTGGCGTCGACTGGGCACCAGATGAGGCTAGAGTTGCTTCCGGAGGAAAGGACAAGGTCGTTAAACTGTAAGTGTACACACATCTTCTTGATCTCACAATTTACTATTACGAGTTTGCTTTCCAGGTGGCAGTACTAAGATGGAGAAAGCAAAAGCCATCAGGTTTTCTTTTTTTAGAAAATAAAACTTTTTGTTTACGTCTAAATAAAGCAATTTACACCAATTTTAACCTATAGTTCTTCCCATTTGGGGGTGTCTAGTGAAGGCTCCTTGTCAAAGTACTCCCTCGGAACGGCACCGTCTGTCTGCAGAGCCTTGTTGGCAGCAAATAGCCCTAAAGCAATGCATTCTTCTTCAGTTGCCCTTCAACATGCTTGCAATGAATCCACTAGAGAAGCTATCACCAGCTCCAGAGACGTTGACTAGTTTTGTTACTTAATCGAATAGAACGTTTGGCAGGTTCCTCGTAGTCATCCGGCAGGAGGTGCGACTTTCTCCGATCTACAACGGATATACCGAGACCCCCGACAGTCGACATCCCTCTGCTCGGTAATCTTCGACGCGGAGACTGCCAGCTGGTTCTTGGAAACATGGAAGTTAATCGATCCATCAGTCCGGATCTCATTGCACACTACCAGGACGCGTTAGCGCTGGCTCCTCGTTATGGACGCAAATCTTCCACTTAAATCCATGGAAACTGTTCTACAGATCGCTCAAAAGCACCGCAGGCCGGTCTTCTTTGAGCCAACAGACATGAGAATCGCTGCGAAACCATTCAGTCTGCCAGAGGCCCTGCAAAATCAAATAAAATTCATTTCCCCAGCCCCAGTATCTCCTCCCGAGTCCAAATTTTGCGTTTTTCTTTTTTCTCCATTATTTTATTTTGAATTGTTTACGTTTGGGTTTTTTTTTTTCATTTAATTTTGGTTGTCAGATGTCATTTATGACATAATCGATAGCACTTTCGATAACATTTAAAGCACTCGTAGATTGGCAGCACAGTTTTTATCTGGGCTAAGTCATAAGCCCCGATGATTATCCGGGCTAACGATTTGTATGGAAAACTTGCGAAGCCCATATAGGATTGCAAAAAAAAACGCGCCTATTAATCGACTCTGAAATTCCACTTTCAAATTAATACCTAAACCTCATTTAAAAGTTCAATTAAGACCAGGTACGTGCAACATCACATTCACATTCTCTACATATGGACAAAGCCACCCTTATATGAACAAAATGATAATTCCCGTACACCAGAGACAGAGACTATTATTGCGGCATATTACTTCAATTCAAAATCCCAGCCCTCTCATCGTCTCATCCGCAACCAAAGAGAAAAACCACTACTCCCCTTTTGGGTATTTGTTAAGTTCAATTATTAGCATGTTGCATGAGTTTTCTCATATTACAAAGAGGGATGTTTTCCTTGATGACAGAATAAATACCAAGGACGTTTTTTGGTGAGGGGCCCGTGTGGTGGTGCATTTATATTCCTTTTACAAAACTGAACAAAGCGTTTATGCGGACTGCGCTCGGTTTGAGGCGTAACGTCACCAGAGTGATAATGGATTCAAACACTAAAAGGGTTGATGGTACGTCGCGCACACCATATGTATTAATTGAAGCTTTAAACATTAAGGATATTTCGACAATTCCATTGTCTATCTCCGTCATCATCGCCGACGTCGCTGCCGTCGTCGTCGTCGTCACAGTTGTCTAAGGGAGTGCATTAAAACGAATCACGGTAATCGTTTATAATTATGTAAATGGAATTAATCACAGTGCTTTCCATTTTAGTTTGACTTGCCAACGAAACAATCGCATCCCGTTTTCCACTTTAACATCGTTAAGGAATATTTATTATCTTGAATCAGTTTTCTTATCGTGTGTGTGATACCTACTTCGTTACTCAATCTTTACCCACTTTTTGACTCGAGATTAATGGCGTTTTTGAGAGAGGGCAAAGCTACATTTGAAAAGTCCTTCCTTATCAAATGGACAATCATAAATCAACCCTTGATGGAGTATAATAGCTCACCACTGTGTGACCAATGATAACGGCCGCCCCCCAATTTAATATGTCACCAGTGATATTGCAAACTTGTGTCGTTTCGCCCAATACTTCGCATGATTTTTTTCAGTTTTGGTCCTAGAAAAGTTACCCCTCATGACGGAAGAAAAAATTCTCGAAATTCATTAGAGAATCACCTCGGTAACTGTTGCCAAGTTAATTTCAACTTCATAGCGCTAAATTAACTCGGAGATATTTTCTCATTTGAATATAAACGAGAGTGTGACGTACGCATCCCACCCCTTAAGTGTTTGTCTCGTCCCAACACTCAAACCGTTTAGAGCCCGTCACAAGGTCCTTGATTTTTATCTCGAGTTGGCACAAATGAATTTCAATTCCTGGAATTAAATCGAATGAGAGAAGATGGGTGCGTCGACAGGGTTACGATGGACGTATAACCATGACTGCTTATCAGAGATTGTATGGCATCTTAATGAGATCCTTTACCATTGAATGGGGGGGAGTAGTAGGTTGCTACAGGTTTAGACTTAGATAGAGGTAGGTATAATGCAAATGTGTTTATTAATGAGTCCGCTTGGCGTTTACTATCATCAGCAAATGGGAATAGGTCCGAGGAAGAATTTTGAAATGCAGAATAGCAGGGCATACACTTTAAGAATGTCCGCTAATGGAAAGACGCAAAGACGAAGACGGAGGTAATCTAAAATATATCTAATAAAATAATCTAAAAACCTATAGTTGTTGTAAGGGAATTTAGATCCAGCCTGTGGAATTCAAAAAGGTTATCAGTTCCTTAAGGTAACTCTTCGAAACCTCCTCAAGGGAGTCGAAGAATGGTTTTCCCAGAGATCGATGTCTGGTCGTAGCTATAGGCGCATAGGTAGTGAGTGAGAGTTTCTGCGTCATTACAACTGTTACACTGTGTCTGTGTATTGTTCGGCATGCCTAATCTGACCGCATGGTCCCCTATAGGCCATTGGCCTGTATAGTAATTGCTGTTATTCGATGGCGATATCTTTTCGTGTTTTACTTAGAAGGTAGGTTGTTTTTTCCAAACTGTAGGTTGGTCACATCCTTCTGCATATGTTACAGTTCGGTATAGTCTAGTGCTCCATCTATGTTTGGCAAGTGAGAAGTGAACGGTGGAGAGCTGAACCTTGCTTGGCCAGCTCGTCGTTACCCCAAATCAGGGTAATCTTTGAAGCGGGGCCAGCACGTCTCGACAATCTAGTTAAAATTTAAAGTTTATGGCAGCTTGACTGTCGACGAATGTGTCTATCAATTGCTTCTCTATATGTTTGTGTTTAGTTTGATTTGGCAGCAGGCATCGCGGATGGCAAATATTTCCGCCTGATACACACTGGCCGTTTCCGGAAAGCCTAAAAGATTGTGCGAGATGTTCAGAAACTTAGAAAATACCCCCGCACCAACTTTACAGTCCATTTTTAAGCCGTCCGTATAGATTGCTAAATTCGAGTCCCTGTTCACTCGTCCGTCTTGCCCATCTGATCTTGAAGGGCATTTTATACTTCAAAATGATTCGAAGAAAACATTTTTGGGGTAATGTAATGAAAGCGGAATATTGCTATGGCCGTAGAATCTCGCAGCACCCAGACTTTCTGAGTCTGATCGCGCTATTTGCTGTGATGTTTGTAATGTAAAGGTCTAAAGGTAAAAGATGTAGAAGTACTCTGAGGGTGTCTGACGGCGTTGACCGTAGAGCACCAGTGGTGCCTATATGCATGATATTCTTTGGACTTTGTTGAGTTTGGGTATGTTGTACGCTTTTCTAATAGCCGGCCATCAAATGGTCGTACCACGGCTGTGTACATCCAAAGGGTTAGTTTTGGTTTCAGGCCCCATCTTCTGGCAAATGTTCTGTTGCAGACATAGAGAGCTTTGCATGCATGCTTTCTTTACCCATTGTTCGATGTTGAGTTTCCAGTGGAGCTTGGGATTCAAGATCAATCCCAGATATACCTATTAGTACTGGAGGCGAAAAGTTGGACGCTTAGGCGAGGAATGGTAAAGTCGGGTATTTTGGTCTTAGTGGTGAAAAGCATCACTTCGGGTTTGCTCGGGTTGACAAGACCACACATTCTGACTCGGGTGCTAACTTTCAACAGAGGATTTTCCATAATTTCACAAACTACGGAGGTAAACTTTCATGACACCAGCATAATCATGTCGTCCACATATCCGACCACCTTAATCCTTTCTCTATCTAGATAGTCGGTAGATCCGGCTTAATTTGAGCGATGGCATTGGTTATTTTGGGTTTAAGGACATCGGTCGATTGCGGTTTATTCGCATTGAGCTGCGACTTCAGGTAACGCCACAAGAAAAATATAGCGAGGTTAAATCGCACGATCTTGATGGCCAATTCACGTCACCTCTGATAGAGATCAGATAACCATTCCCTGCAGCTGAGTGACACAAAGCCACCTCTTGCTGGAACCACATGTTAGCAGCATCGTTCTGTAGTACTAGCCGTTGATGGTATTGGCCTTACCAACGTAATGAAAAAGTACGGAGCAATGACGCCACCGCCAGTCTAAAATGCGCACCAAACAGCTTTTTATGGATGCATTGCCACCTCGTGTTGGTTGGCGTCATCCCATATATGGCAATTTGGCCATTCATCCAAAAATTCGGCCCGTCGCTAAAGATGATTTTTCTATGGTCATTGCATTATCATTATAACTTTGAGCTCCTTTGTCAGTTGGATCTTGAACGGGTATAGGCCCAAGTCTCGACGCAAAATTCGCCAAGCTAAATTCTTTTACTTCTTGTGCACGGCAAAACACAATGGCCAACATCGAACGAACCCGACCCGACATTTTTTTTTCAAATCGAGCTCAAGCTGATGGAACGTCGTGTGCAGGTGACCTGTGCGTATCATCTTGCGACGCCCCTAGGATAGACCCACGACGCCCCAGGGCGTCGCGACGCACAGTTAGGGAACTCCTGGTCTAGCCTATATACTACACTATATTAACATTGCTAGCAAATTTCAATAATCTGCTAATGAACATTTTTAAAATATTAGAATCGCAGAAAGTTCTACGTTTTTTAAAGATTCACTAAGTCGGCTCTCACATTGAGGCAACATTCAATAAGCAACTGGCAATAGGAAACACGCAATATTAGCCGTTTTTTATTATCAACTGTGATCCATATAGATCATCGATTTACATGCACTAACAACAACAACATGTGATCCTACTTTTCATCGAGATCACGAAATATGATCTGAAAATTAATTCAACTATTTCTCGTTGTTGTTTCGTGGCGTTGTTTATTTCATTCACTAAATGTTGGTGTCCCTGTAAATTATAGCCATACAGTAATGTTGCCAGACCAAAATATGGAACAAAATTAACAACACATAAAACCAATTAGCATTTTTTCAAATTCGAATAAGTCACTACTCCGACTTTCGAGATGTTTTGTTTCGCTATATAGCACAGAAATATAAATGGAAATATTATCAGTACAATACGGGTTATTATGATGCGTATTTGAACATAACATTTGAGCATAGTTTTCCACAAAAAAATGTTGAGTGCAAAATGTATGCAAATTTGTATTCAAATGGTAACACCCCCGACACAACAAGCGAAATGTCAAACTCAAATATGAGCAAGTGAAATGGAGAAATCATCGCGTTGTGACGTCACATTGTACCGTGTGGCTGCAATATGGCGGTGGCAATACAAAGTTTGTCATAATTGGTACTGGATTTTATATGTGACAAACAACTGTTGCCACAACTTAAATCTAAAATCTTTGAATGATCCAGTTTGTTTTATTTTCATGATCTGATCCGGATCAGATCACACTGATAATAAAAAACGGCTATTATCGCTCACCATTATTTTACTTTGAATTAAATTAGAGGTCTCACCTCTCACGTCTCACATCAAAGCAACTAAATATCGCTCGAACGAAAAATATTGCTGATTGCCTATTTTCAGTTGCTATAGCAACTATATTTGCTTATTGCTTGTTGCGTAAATCTGAGAGCCGAATAACTTTACTTTAGGTACTTACTGCTTTAAATCACTGAAGTTATTCTGTACAAAATTAACTGACAACACGCTTGAACAACGATTATAAATCTATCCTGGATCGTCATTACAAGCACACGTGTAAGTATGCCAACTAGGACTCAGGTTGATGACTAAACCTATTGTGGATTTCGAAAAAGTCACTGAAGCCAAGCAGTAGCAACCAGGGGCGTAGCGAGGGTTCGAGCCGTGGGGGGGTGACTTTCATTGAAATGCCGACTTATTTTAGGAACTTGCCGACTGTATCGGGCCAGCGGTTATCGAGTTATAACGTCATCGAGTTTCACCCCATAGAAGATGTTTTTTGTATGGGAGGCGCCACGCCCCTTTGTCCAATTTTGATCAATCTTAACACGAATACTCTTGGGCCAATACCTAATACTATCTTTAAATTGGAGCTCAATCGATTTGGTGGTCTTCGAGATATCTAAATGTGGGGCTACAGCGCCACCTGTTGAGAATTTTCCGACTTTTTTTTCCTAAACCTTCGCGTAGCAATTACGAACAAACCCGCAGAAGGAAGTACCTATCCAATTTGGTCAAGTCGTTTTCAAGTTTTACGCATCCGAACACAAACCACGATCCATTTTCAGTCGGCAAATTCAGCGATGCTGACATTCTTATTTTAAATCGAATAGAAACTAGCTAAATTTTAATATGTTCAGTCGGCAAATTCAGCGATGCCGACAATCTTTTTTTAAATCGAATCGAAACTCGCTAAATTTTAGTGTTTTCAGTCGGCAAATTCAGCGATGCCGACAATCTTTTTTAAAATCGAATCGAAACTCGCTAAATTGTAATGTGTTCAGTCGGCAAATTCAGCGATGCCGACAATCTTTTTTAAAATCGAATCGAAAATCGATAAATTTTAATGTGTTCAGTCGGCAAATTCACCGATGCTGACCGTCATTTTTAAAATCGAAACTCGGAAAAGGTACATACAGTCAAAAAAATATAAATTCGCATTTCAATGAAAATCCAAACTCACTTCTTATTTTTTAACATTTTGTTCCGAGTCAAATTTTAAAATTTTTTTTAATTTTTTTTTGAAATTTTTTCATTTTTTTTTTTTGAAATTTTTAGAATTTTTTTTTTTTTAGCTGCTCAAGTTAAAATGTTACTCCTTGATTTGCCGACTCTTAAAACCGGTGGGGGGGTGTCGCATAAATAAACAACAGGATAGAAATAAAGCCCAAAATAATTGACAGTTTAATACGTATGGGAGGGCATGCTGCCCCCATGCAACCCCCTGCATGGGGTTACTGTCAGATTTGGAGTATGTGCGAAATGGGATATATTGAAAATTTTTTTTGCAGTACAAACAGTACAAAAATCCAACAGGAAACCCAAGCAGGGGGGTTGCAGGGGGCCAGCATGCCCCCCCCCCCCATATTTATTCAACTACTTATGCATTTTCACTTACTATTTTGGGCTTTACTGCTTGTCAAAAAAACGAACCCTTGAAAGGAAATAACACCCAAAATGACGAAAAAATTTTGCAACAACAAATTGTACGGTTTTTTTTTGGGCGTTATTTCCAAATTGATTTAGGCGTTATTTCCTTGGGTGTTATTGCCTAACGCCCTTTTGCCCATTTTGACCAAATTTCAGAGGCCTATATGCAGTGTTGCCATGAAAATTTTTCTACAAATCTGCAATTATGAAGAAAAAAAATCTGCAATGCAGGTTTCTATAAAAAAAATCTGGATTCATAAATATTGACAAGTCAAAAAATGTAATTTTGACAGGTGAGAACTAGATACATTCAGTACAGCCTCATAAGACCAGAAGTGCGACAGTGTAAGACAGCATTTCTACTTATAGAGCGCAAAAACCTCTACTTTCCTTTTCTTTTCTGGTGCAGCTCAGAATCTAAACAAACCAAATAAATGTAGACAAAATCTATCACGCTGATTTTGGGATTTTAAAAGTCTGCAGCTACACTAAAAATCTGCAAAATGCAGACAAATCTGCACTTATGGCAACGCTGCCTATATGTACTTTAGATTTTCTAAAAATGCCAGTTCAATGAGTTCGGTGGTTTTTGAGATATAAGATTTAAAAAGTTTTTTCTTTTGTATTCGAGTTGCCACGCCCCTTTGCAAACATTTTCTTTCATACAAACCTTATCCGTTTCTTGTATAGTTAGTCTTTGCCGATTTTGGTTGCATCTATTTCGGAGACTTACAAATATTTTTCTTTAAACCCATGTGTACAAAAAACCAACTTTCGTTGAAGTGCTTGTTCTTCTCTGCGGTGGCTTGTTTGCATTCTTCGTTGAACCAGCTTGTGATCGTTATTTTCTAAAGCTTAGGGAGGAGAGGTCCCACGGAATCCCCGGTTTGTATCATCTACAAGCTGTGTCAGATTGTAGACAAGTCGTGGCTTAGGCATCAGACGAGCGTCCAAATGTTACTTCTAGCTGACTAACCATTGCTTTGAATTTGAACTCGTTTATTTCTTTTCTAAGTTGTGAAAAGTATCCGCTCTATTACTGCTGAGTGTGCCGAATTTCGGAAGTACTCGATACCGAAAGAGAAGCTCTCAAAATGTTTTTAACTAAAGACGTAATCTTAGCTTAGGTCTTACAATCTAAAAAATAGATAAAAGTCACTCAAAATTCCGGACGCACCCGCTAGCGGCTCCTAAAAATTCTGAAGTTTTCTATCACGTTCTTGCTTACTAGAGAAAAAGTTCTCGCTAAGTGAATGGCATTCAATAAGAGTATTTTTAAGACTCTTACAAATTTCGGTGTTTGAAAGAAATTCGATAAAATTAATGCAATGGTACCTGGCCAATTTCGATTAAATAAACGGTCGGCGACTTTGCCCAAATCGCTTGTTATTTTATTTGTACTTCGGTGCATATATCTCCATCGCTATTTGGCGTTGAGGGATTTCTGTATAGTTTCCGTTATTCGGCAATATCTCACGATGAAAGTAGTATAGTATGCATTTGTAAGAAACACTTTACTTACTTAACGGGCTCCCGACCATGCGGAAAGTCTCTGGCTGAAACACTGCAGCCTTCCATCCTCTGCGATCGCGGGCACGCTGCTTCTAGTTATCCATCAGAGCAAGCGCTCTGGCATCCGCTATGGGTTGGTCCTTGAAACGGCGGAGGTTCGGTTTTACTTATTTTCTCGAACCTGTGGGATACGATTCGAACCGAAGACATTTTTAGCTGAAGCGTTAGTCTAAGTATTTTCGATTTGTTGACTTCATCTTGGTACCAGGCACGAAGCGTGACTTTTTGGGAAGCGGAAGCACTCAACTTTAAACTTAAAATTAAAATTCTTTTATTCAAGAAGATATCGCTTTTTTTGAAATTCTTAAGGAAGCACTGCTTCCCTTCAATATATGGACGCTTCGTGCCTGCTTGGTACATACAGCTCATAGAGTTCGCTGTTGTATCCTCTTCTCCATTCGCCTTTTTCGCACACAGGATTAAATATTCGAAGAAGTATGTATTTTTCTTTCGAAGGAACCCACTATCAGCTCTCCCTTTTTGCTTATCGTTCAGCATTTGATGCCATAAAATGATCACTCGTACATTTTTACTTATAACATATTTTTCGAACTGTGCGAGTGCCTGCTATCTTAGAAATGTGGATTGCATAATTCAATTATGTCCGTCTGTGTAGCTCTGGAGAGTTTCTGGCTTAACTACTAAAATGATTTTCCCTCAAACGTTGTGTATGCGTGTATAGACTTTAAAGATGGTTTCAATCTTTCTTTCTAGACCAAAGCCTACCGGTACTACGTATTCGTGTATTCTGAATCTGCAATTGCGGAGGATGCACAGCGACCAGATATATAGTCAGTTTAAAAAACCTCTGGACCACGTCCATGCTTCGGTGGTTTGGTCATGTTAAACATCTCCGACTAGGATGTGCTATAGAATCCATACCATCAGGCAGGCGTCCTATAGGTAGATCCAGGATGATATGGTTAGGTGCAGGTATTGCCCTTGATGATTAAGAGTTAATGAAGGAGAATGGAGAGCTAAGGAAGGTCCACTTGACCCACTCGCGACCCACTTAATAGATAATCCGACCATCGAAAATAAATGAATGAATGAATAAAAAACTTGAAGATGTAAAAGTTCTTTGTGAATTTATCCTTTTACAGGTTTAAAAGTTTTTTTTGATTCGTTATGGAAGAGCTGTACCTATAACTCGGAGCTGCTGGATGTTATTCCAATATTAAAAATAATGCCAACGCTTTCCAACATTTGATTGTTATTTCTACTGCTGAATTAAGGACACGGCAAAGAGTTTCTCAGGAAACTTGGTCAAAGACTTTTCTTGACAGTTTGTTGGCTATTTTGTTTCTATAAGCGTAATCACGCCCTTGCAACCAACAAAGTTTTACTTTATTCTTTTTAATATGCGGAGTCAATCAAGGGCATGGGAACATAACATTCAACCAAGATCTTAGAAATATTGAAGTTGAGTCTATAGATAGCAGCTCCTTTTCCGTTATCCATTTTGTAACATCTGTATAGAAGTTGTTACCAATGATATTAATATTGTGGAGATTTTTAAGGCACGTGTTTCTCAATTTTATATCACAGTATTCCACCTTCTAGCGAAGCATAATAGTTTTTCGTAAGCTGTTATCTACTGGGCAGAACATTAAAGTCCAGTAAAGCCAGAGAGAAATTTTATTTGGTCCAAATGATCCATACAATTGTTAATCTAAAATGGCCGCGGGATAGTCCCTCCTGCTGCGTGCTCATTATTCGAGTTAAGAAAGCATCAAAGAAGTAAATCCCTCTCTCAAAGAAATCAAACGAACAAAAGATCCTAATCATCCCGGTTGTACTATTATGATGCAAGAGAATGGCCTTTGTCAAATTCTTCGGGTGATTTTCGATCCTATTTGGCATATCGAATCAGTGTGGAGGAGAAGATTGAAGGACAAACCTTACAGGTTATATGTGTCAATAAACAGCTATGAGGTGACTCGAAGCATATGTAGAACAACACACCAGTAGTCTGTCGAATTTTTGAGTCCATCAGAGAAAGACTACGCCACCGCACAATTAGAGAACGCCCTGAACCAACTTGTAGGGAGATCGTGCTGGCTGGATGCATTTTCTGGCTGAGCCCGTGGTCCACCACGGACTATAAGTGGCACCTAAAATAAAATAAATGAATTTTAATATTTTAAATGAATTTTAATACACAAAACAGTAGGTATTTAAGTGATAGAAAAGATGATGCTGAAGTGCGTTTATGTACCTTTATTATGAATCGACAAAAGTGAAAACGGAATCTATTTCCACCGTCAGTCGGCGTCGTGTCACGGTCCAAAAAGTAAAGAGGACACGTATTTAATCTTCAACTTGAAGTTGTCCAAGTTTTTTCCATTCTCCATTCCTCAGTAAAATATTCAAGTCATATTCACTCACTCCAAGAATTGCTAAGAAGTCCTCTGCTTCAAGCTTCAACTAAGTTTAAAACTCAAATGAATCTGATGAAATCTGCTTACGGTAGCTAGGCACCAATATCCGGTCTAAAAAAAAACACAACAAAAAACAATAGAAGACCTTTTCGATGGGTCGCACATTATTTTTTGGGCTACACTCCCACCCATGGTATGCATTTAATTTACCAAAATCAAAATGGCTGAACATCATAATATGGCAACGTTAACATTTTCATGGAATGTACCTACAATCAGGACAAACAGGAACAAATCCGCGCCCCAATTCCAGAATCATAGCAAGTGCAAGCGAAATAGCAGCATACCAACGTTCAAGTAAATATTTAGAGCTCCACCTATTGCGCGTCTGAGATTGGCCGGGCCAGCAACCCCCACATCGAAACCATCATCCAAATATGTGCGTCCAATGAATGGATACAGTTACAAGTACACCCCGGCTATGTACAAGGATATATTTCATTGAAAAGCTTTCTCCCACACCATTGCGCAGGATTCGGTCGGATGTGCTTTTCACCACAATTAGTTCATCCAGAAGATTTGGTTAGAAACTTTCTTCGGTTTCCTTTCAGATAGTGGAGTTTTTTTTTTTTTTTGTTTCTTGTAAGCTTAAGTGGTTGCCGCTGTAGAGTGTCCTATGTAACGGCGTTTACCTAACCTAGTACTTCGTTCTTGGCCATCCTGTGTGGTGCGCTTTGCTCAATATTCGTGAATTCTTGTCAGTGAAAAAAAATCTGAGTGAAACGAAACATCCTATTTCTCTCGTGTTGCAAATTGTAATGAGTGGGCATTGCAGTATGTTTTCTAATATATAGGTACATAAATGGGAGGTTTTTTTTTATAAAATAATATCTACAACATAGAGTACCTTAGACTCCTGCAGTGATTGTTGGTGATAGCAAATTGTCACCTTCTGAAAGAAAATCGACGGCTGCTGAAACATATAAGATACTTTGTATATACATCAACTCTATCTACCTTGGTGCACATAATATAAAAAAAGGAAACAATTTTGTATATACCTAGTTTTCATTGGGCCAACGAAAAACGTACATAGTTGGCTAACAGTTCTCAGACAGAGTTCGACTAGAACTAAGTACGAAACTCTGTCTGAATGGAGTTAGCGGTGTGTCAATTTATTAAATTTTCTATTAGTTTTTAAGTTTTTCATTTGAATTAATTTTTTTTTTATTTAAACGGTACCCATAATGTACGCCTATTTAAATGTAAACGAAGAGTGCATCAGATTGTGTAACCAAAACTAAAAGTGTATATAATTTTTTTTTTTGTTAAATAAATTAAATTTACAGATGAAATTCAATAAATAAATTAAAGTGACATGTTACTATTTTTGTGAAAAATGAAAAGTGAATACTGGATAAAATATAATTGAATGAAAACACGATTCCTACGTAGTAGTCAAAATTAAAATCAGAATGCTGTCTTGGATTACCCTATTGTGAAAGATTACCTACAGAATTTGGAATAACTATTCTTTGGATACAATTGTTGACGGTAATTATTTAGAGAATTTATTTATTTTTTAAGAACTTATTGGTAAAATCTCACATTCGCTGATAAATTAAACATGCTCCTTTATACAATACTATATACAATTTTAATAAGACAGGGTAGAAGGTACCAATAGGTATGTACTAACTTGAGAGCTAAAATAAAAATTCGAATTTCTTCTCGGGGTGTGAACGTACGGTAGTTAACCCTAGAGGGTAATCTTCGTCGATTCGACGAACATCAATTTAATTTTTTCGACTTTCTCATCAATCTTTATACCGATCGCATCTTCTCTCCGTGTCACTCCAGCCACCTAGTCTAAGGTCTTCTAGTTTGTGGAATTTCATCGAAAAACTGTTTGGGTAAGAAACGACGAACATTACCTTCTACGTAACTTTTAGTGTTCGATTCGACCTAATTAAAGAAAAATTCCACCAAAATTAACGTACAAATAAGAGAGGACAACGTAGATGCAATAAATGTAAAGAAAAGTGAAAATTTTTATTGTCCTTAAAAAAAATGGCGCTTGACCAAGTAATCATACGATACATATACATACATATATGTACGTATTTTGTGCACACTTTTTTTTAAAAATTGGAGTCCAATATTACTTCGTCGATTCGACGAATGATAACATTTAATGTACTAAAAAATATGATTATGTACCGTTCTAGGTTTAAAAGCGAATTTTCATCCAAATTCGCATTCTGAATACCCGTTTAGGCTGCAGTTAAGTGAACACATACACAATATTGTGAAATCGTCGTAAAGTGGCCTTAATTTTAAAACTTATTTAAAAGAAATTCCGAATCTGCCGCAAGGAGTGAACAAACTCCAAGCTTAAAGGAAATCCATTACACCGATGGGGATGCAACAATGTATAGGTACACATAAACGCACCGAATTTTCCTCGGAATTTTCAGACCAACATTTTTGCCTCTAACATCGCAATGCCATTTCTGAGTAAAATGTTGAGACCGACATTTTTCGCGACTGTAATCACACCTCGATTACCGTTGTGTTTTGTCGAAAACGACTTTTGTCGTTTCCTAAGTCGTTTCGGTTTTCAATCCTCATTACCTAACACGGACGACAAACAAATCTGCTACAAATTCCGCGAATGTAGTAAAATATTTTCGAATGATTGGTAGCATATGAAAATGTTTGGTGTTGGCGAGTTTATAAGCAGAAAGATGGCGTTTCAGGGAAATCATCCCATTGTGACGGGATTGGCGTGAAAACTGCCTGCGATGTCGACGAATAGTTCATATTTTTAACAGGCGATTGTGGCTGAATTATTGAATTATTCGGCCACACCTTTCGGATTTAAGATTATTTCGAACGAGAGCGAATTCGCAATAGCTTCATCTCTAGACGAAAGTATCGCCTATTAAAAGTTGCGTCCTCCGGTTGTGCGAGACTCCTTTTTGTAATGCACTAATTATACCCGGTACCACACTGTGGTGAGGGTCATTGACATACTATACATGGACTGCTAGTGAAATGTCAGTTTTTTACAAACCTGCGAGGAAAAATAAAGCAAATGTAAGCACTAGCACTTTTGGTTCAGTGCGGCGAAAGTAGAAAAGAGGTTTCAACCTCTGCGCGCCTTTGCTATTATTTTACATAGAACACAGTGTCATCCATTGTAGAAACATTGCAACTGCGCAAAAATAACGACTTATTCAAATTATTTCAAACGTTCTATAACAGATGGCAGTATGGCACACTCAGCACATAAACCTCGACACAAACCGAATCGCACGAATTGCTCGATGACATTTGAGTGTTTTCGTTTCTCTCCGCCTTGAACCAAAAGACCTAGTGCTTATTTTTGCTTCAACGAAAAATTGGCTGCTAGCAGTCCATATATAGTATGTCAATGGGTGAGGGTATATTCATTTTGACATTCCATTTGTAACGCACATAAGGAGGCGTTGTAGGTATGACAAACTATATATATTATTGATCAGCATCACTTTCTTAGTCGATCTAGCGATGTCCGTCTGTCTGTCCGCACGATAACGACCACAATTTAAGAGCTATGGACTTGAAATTTGGTACGTAAACTTTTATCCACCAAACTGAAGCTAAGTTCGAAGATGAGCAAGATCGGATGAAAACTACTACTACTTCCCATACAAAAATATCGGATTTATATAGCTTTTTGATGACATCGCTAGATCGACTAAGAAAGTGATGCTGATCAATAATATATATAGTTTGTCATACCTACAACGCCTCCTTATGTGCGTTACAAATGGAATGCCAAAGTGAATATACCCTCACCACAGTGTGGTACCGGGTATAAAAAAAAACTTTAAATAGCTAAAGTAAAGATAACAAGTTTAAACTTTGCACATACCTATTGTTTTAATAATATTTAAATTTTTTTTGGACAAAGAATGAATTTAGTTTCACTGTATATTTCAAATCTCCCCAAACCTAAACAAAACAAATACCTAAATTAAATAAAATACACTATCAAAATTAGTACCTTTTGTCAACCCTTGGCATATCTTGTCGGAGGGCCATAGCTATTTATCGTGTAGCAATAAAATTCCTAGAACGATCAAAATCGATTTTATTTAACCCCTTGCTGAATTTTTTCGCCAGATGAATATTCTTCTCCATTAATGAAGTAAGATCTTCTGATTATCCTTACCCATCTGACGTACGCAATTAAAGGTTTTGAAAATGTAAATAAATTAAATTTAAAAAAAATTTCCACAGCCTAATTGAACTACCCGAGCAAAATTTCAAACGACAAAAATATCGTTTTTAATGTCATTAGTCGTGTCGCTTTTTCTTAGGTAATTAAAGTAAGGTCTTGCGACGTCTGCAAAACTATTACAAAAAATGTGCACGACGTAACTTTCTCGTTCTCAAAATCATTTCAGCAAATTTTACGTTTAAAATCATACCCACTCAAGATGTACCCAGGTAACTGAACGATGTACCGGACATTCGCAATTCGCTTGCATGCGAATGTATGCTTTTGGAACGTATTCGCGCGCGCGGATTTTTTTCAGAGGTGATTTTTGAGCACATGCGGATTTCCGGTTGCTTTGTAAGGTTCAGGAAACTCGCATGTATGCGAATTTTACACAGAGGTTCCCTTTATGATGCGTACAAGAAATAAGGAAGGTTATTTCGAAATTCAACCCCTAAAGGGGTAAAATGGGGGTCAAAATTTGTATGGGAAAATTTTTATTTTTCATCCGCTTGACTTCAAACTAAAGGAAATAAATTTCTCGAATTTTGGAAATTTTGTTATTGGCGACGCCCCTTTTAAGAGGGCCCTTTTCTTAACTCACAAATTGTTCGTCGTATCAATTTAAAACTTTGTAATGCGTTCCAACCCCTATCGCCGTTTCTTCCAACTCCAAAGAAATTCTGTAAGAATAGGGTCATACACTCGTACTGCTAGAAAGTGGTAGGTACACATCTTGACGATCTTTCCGGTTGCATTATGTTGCACATTATAGGAAGATCTAAGCGATAAGCAATATAATTAAAGAATTGCTAGCTAAGAAATATGTTTTGTCCCGTAGATAGTGGCTCAGTCTACTATAGTATGCGCGATATCTTAAAAAGGAAACTAACTGACTTTCAACGAATTTCTGTGTACCCAATCTTGAGGGCTACGCGAGCAAAGCCGCGGGCAAAAGCTAGTACTATATATAAACATACGTATTATCTTCAACATTTTATTACTCTTAAATATCACCCCGCCCCGAACTAACACTTGAAGAAGGCAAGTAGGCGATGAATTTCGAATTATATTGCCACTGAAGTTTTGGGCTTTGCAAAAATATACCGTGTGTACAAATCGGGATTTGGGTAGTAATTTTTGAGAAATATTCCTAAAACGACTATATATTCAAGTTTTCTGAGAAAAGCCAAGTACGTGATCATGTTTAGAAAGCTTATGTTGTCTTTATGTATTTCGATTAAAATCGTTGGAGCGATTTTTTGTAAAAATTGCGTTTGCTATCAAGTTAAGAATGAGTTTTTGTTATATGTAAATTTTTTTACCGTTTTCGAGAAAAAGTCAATTTTCAGAAGTGCCGTTGCTGGACTTTTTAGCGGAAAACTGGGTATGCAGTCTTGTTAAGCATGCTCTCTTTAACTCAACTATCAATTTTCGTTCAAATCGTTAGAGCGATTTTCGAAAAAATGTTGTATGGGAAGTACCGTTAATATTAGGACTAGCATTAAAAAAACGCCTCCTAACGGGAAACCCACAAACTCTAAATACGAAGTTTAAAACAAATCCTTCCAAGAGTTAAGATTTCCCAGCTATGGGACAGATAGACATACGGACGAACAGAATTGCGAGACCCACTTTTTTGAGTTCCCCTATCATCGTAATATCAGAATTGATCAAAATCTCGAGTTCGAAATTTTTTACGAAAACAATACATAATGTATCTATCTCTCACTACGTATACGAGAAAGTTAAAAATAACAATGCGTGACAGCTGACAGTTCGGGGTTAGTGTAAAAATGGAGCGCTATACGAAAGAACAACGCATTTTCATTGTTGAGCACAAGAAAAAGTGGATGCTGATTTTTCAAACACAATCATCTTCAGTGATGAGCTCATTTTTATCTTAATTGTTTCGCTAATCGTCAAAATTGTCGCATTTGGGGTTTAGAAAATCAGTTACCTCGCGATTAACCGCCATTGGACTTTTCTCTTTGGGGTTTTTTGAGGTCAAAGTGCGGTTGACTTGTTTAGACGCAGAAGAGTTACGTTTTATTTCTTGTTTATTTTTTTTTTGTTTTACGTGGAGCAAATAGAAAAAAACTTATTTGGCAGGAAGGTACATTCATACACTATACAACAGACATAATTTTAAACTTGATGATGGACCCATAACGGTAGTTTTACTCATTTTTTCCTATATCATTTCTGAAGACCACTTAATCTTCATATCCCAATCCCAAGTCATATGAATTATGAACCCTTGCAAATTCAAGGCACAGGTTGCTTGCGTGCTTGATTAGTCGGTGTATTTTTTTGTAGTTTTGTAAAATGTAGGTCTAAAGCATACACAATAACACAACTCGAGTGGATTTGCTACTGCAAATCCAATGCCAAAAAAGTTTTTTTTCTCTTTGTCCCACTTAATACGATAAAAACCCAAGAAATAAAGCGTAACTCTTGTGCGTCTAAGCAAGTGCACCGTACTGTATGTACAATAATATTGTATCTACACAAATCTAGCAACAGTTTTAATTTTTCTTGGCGTAAAAATTCATTAAGAAATAAATAAACAAATAGTTGGCGCAGTAGGTACTCTAGGCCTAGAAAGAGCTTATATTTTTTGGACCAATGGAGGGGACATACGATTTTATTCCGTTTTCGAACGCTGAATTGCGAAGCTTTCTCAGGACAGTTATAATCGTTTCTCAGACTTTTGCAAGAGATTGCGCATTAAGTTGTAATTTGCGTTTTTCCGAGGATTGAACCATAAACCCTCGCTCAGTAGTCCAGCAAACTAACTACTGCGCCCAGAAATGTATTAGGGGAAAGTTCTAGGTAAATCGTTTTAAATCGTTTTCAAATAGGCCGCAATGAAAAAAAAAGTCATAAAAAAATGAAAAACCCACCAAAAATAAATGGCCATAGGTATTAAATTTATGCAAAATTGCCCCAATCAAACAGACTTTTTTTTTTAACTTTTTTGGGTAATTTTTCATTTAACATACCTACATAAATTGTCTGAGACATTTTTTATTTTTTTATTTTGGTATCAAAACAAAAAATTACTATAGAAGAAACGCGAATTATACCGTTGCTACAAGGGCGTTACATGTTTCAAGGAGTAATTAACTTACTGATAATTGAATTTGTGATTAGGTACACATCGATCAGTGGAGTGACAAAAGTGCGCGGAAATTCTTAAAAAAGTAAAAACTTCTCAGACTTTCTAAAGCTTAAAACCAGTTCAGATTTGGAAATAGCTTTTAATTTTAACTTCAGAAAAGTCAGCTCAGTTTTTGAAATAACTTTTAATTTCAACTTTAGCAAATTTTTAACTTTTATTTTCTCAAATTTTCTAAAGCTCAAATTAAAAGTTATTTTATAAACTGAGCTGATTTTAAGGTTTAGAATATTTGGGAAAACAAAGATAAAAATTCGCTAGCTTTAAACTTTACAAACAGTTTTTTAAAACGTTTCTTGAATATTTGTTGTAATTAGGTTTCTTTGAGTTTGATGCCATTTTTCAGTCTCTTGGGGTAATTTTTTTATATTTTTAGGGGGATATTTTTTTAAAAAGGCTCTAATACATATTAAAGTCGATTTTACATTGGGACATAATTTCACAAAAACAAAATGAAATTTTACCCCAAATTATTAATGAAAGAAGCCCCCACACAAATGAAAAATCACCCTAATCCGACTACAAAACTTCATACTTCATTATTTTTTGGGGGCTAAAATTACCCCTCCCGACTAAACGTTGGGAGATAGACCCATAGACCCATAGTAAAAAATGCTTGTATTTAACCCCTCTACAAAAAACCGTTATCAATTTTTGGCGCCGTAGTTATCGTAGTTACCGTCCAACGAAAAGAAGCTGCGAACTGCCCAGAAGAAGAAATTCGACGTTGGACGCCTTAGCACACCTGGAGTAGCCAGAGCCTACAGCGACCGCCTGAGTATGAAACTCTCCTCTGTGCACTCACCTACCACAAACGCCAACAATCAGTGGTGCCAGTATCGCGACATCATCAAAGAGGTAGCCGAAACCACCGTAGGGTACCAGCCACCCCAGAGAAAGAGCCCGTGGTATGATGATGAATGCGTGTACAGGAAAAAGGTGACAGAAGATGCACACAAGAAAGCGCTGCAGCGCAAAACAAGGGCAGCGAGAGAAGAGTATCGAGCCAGGAGAAGGGAGGAAAAGAAGATCCTGCGTAGAAAGAAGAGGACTTACGCAGCTTTCCAGCTCAAGGAGATCGAAGAGTCGCGCGATCGTAATAACATCCGGAGGTTTTATAAAAGAGCTAAGCAACTGGCTGCTGGCTACAAAACCGGAACGCAGGCTCTTCGAGATAGCGAAGGGAACCTAGTCACCGAAGCGCAGGGAATAATAGATGTGTTTAAGCAGCATTTCCAGCAGCTGCTTAATGGGCATCATGTAGAGAGAGTGATAGGGCAAGAAGAGAACCCACGTCCAGTCAATGAAGAACTAGTTCCACCACCTAGTATAGAAGAAGTTGGCTTAGCTATAAAAAAGCTTAAGAACAACAAGGCCGCAGGCTCTGATGGTCTACCAGCGGAGCTCTTTAAATACGGTGGTGATGTTATGGTAGGGAGCATGCACCGGATTTCGGCAAGGAGACGCTCTATAATGCGACTTCTTCAATCTCGTACTGGAGCAGATAGTGCGCAGGGCAGGTGTCAACACGGAAGGCACTATCTTCAACAGGTCCGTCCAGCTGCTTGGCTATGCGGACGATATTGACATCATTGGTCGCTCCCAGCGTGCCGTGATAGAAGCGTTCAAGGCGATTGAAGAACAGGCGAAATCCGTTGGACTTGTAGTAAATGAGGACAAGACTAAGTACATGCTATCAACAAACAAACAAGCATCTGTCCACCGCCTAGGACAAAACGTCACTATTCAGGAGTTCACCTACCTCGGAGTAAACGTAAACTCCACGAATGACACCCTAGTGGAGATCCGGCGAAGAATTACCCTAGGAAACCGTTGCTACTTCGGTTTGGCAAAACAACTGGGTTCAAAACTCCTAACTCGAAGGACGAAATGTGTGCTCTACAAAACCCTTATCCTGCCAGTTCTGCTTTATGGCGCCGAGTGCTGGACGATAAGCAAGAAGGGAGAGCTGATACTGGGCTCCTTCGAAAGAAAAATACTTCGGCGGATTTTTGGTCCTGTGTGCGAGGAGGGCGAATGGAGGAGAAGATACAACCGCGAACTCTATGAGCTGTACCAAGATGTGGATGTAGTCCAAAAAGCCAAAACACGTCGACTACATTGGCTCGGCCACATCGAGCGAATGGACAATAATGCTCCAGCCAAGAGGATCTTCGGATCCCAGCCCCCAGGTTCGAGAAGACAAGGAAGACCGAACCTCCGTTTCAAAGACCAAGCCATCGCGGATGCCAGAGCGCTTGGTCTGGACAATTGGAAGCAGCGTGCCCGGGATCGTAGAGGATGGAAGGCTGCAGTGTCTCAGGCAGAGACTCTTCACGGGTCGGGAGCCCGATAAGTAAGTAGTAAGTAAGTAAGTTATCGTACTCTCCCCGAAAAAACTTGTTCATTAAAATTAACTTCCTTAAAAATTGCATCGACGCGATAAAAATGTTTTATTTTCGTTGCGCATTCTTTTTTCCTTGTCTGATATTTTTTGATCTCAAATTTTTCACTTTTAAGGTACCTATAGCATCCTATAACATCCAGACAAATCTGGCCAAAATTAGACGCCACAAGAACTAGAAAACTCCTATGTATTAATAGAAATAAAATTAGCTCTGCCGTGGGAATACTAACGGGGCACTGTCTGATAGCCAGACATGCCCGCAGAATGGGAGTACCTGTACCCTATAACGATTTCTGCAGAAGCTGCATGGATGAGAAGGAAGAGGAAACCACCGTTCACCTTCTCTGCTCCTGTCCAGCTCTTGCCACCTTAGGCATGGCTGCCTTTAGGGCTCATTTCTTTGAGGACCTAAACGATTTGTCCCGTAGCGATATTTGCTGCTTCAGCAAGTTCGTTACAAAGTCCAATTGTCTTCACTGAAATATCAACACGCAACTCACCCATTTTTGCCTGTTTCTGAAGACTAAACCGCCAACGGGAAGAGCTGACTACGTCTGTCAATTTCATCTTCACATGTCGAACTTTCAGACTCCGTCAGAAGGGATAGGCGTGTGGTTAGACTATTTAGGTCACCCTTCGTCGTTCTCTCCTGCTGCAGTATTCTTATCTCATCTGTATCAGCCACCCTCCTTACTAACGGACTATCAGAGGTTACCAACGCCAGCGGGTCACACCCCGAATACTAATCGCAAACTGGAGGAGCTGACTACATCAATCAACCTCGTCTCGACAATTCGAGGACTCCGTCAGTGGCAACAGACAGGGGGGTTAGACTGTTTCGGTCACCCCTCGCCTTTTTCACCGAAGACAAATCGCGACCTCTCCTTTTTTGGTACCAAGCAGTAGGTCGGAGTGCTTCAATCAAACTTCTCTGCTCATCAGCAGTTTCTGTCATGTGGACTATGCGTCAAAAGGAAATAAACGGGAGGCAAACTGCTACGGTTACCCCCAGCCTTTTCCAACAGACAATCCATTCAGGGACTACTGGTCAAACAGCAAAGCTGACTAGTTTAATCACCCACTTCTACTACGCACAAGGCTCTGGCAGGAGGCAGACTGTTACGGTCGTCCTCCACCTTGACCCGAAGACTAAGTCCCAACTAGGAAATATAAAGATATAGAATTCTTCTGGTCTGCCAACTTAAATTCCATAGAGTTCTACTGTTCTTCGAGCTGTATAAGATTTGACTGCCTCAGTCACCATCAAAAACGTCTCTACGAGGTTATAGACACCCAAATTCGTAATTAATTTCTGGCCATTTCTTTTCCCTCCCTTACCTAACCTAAGGTACTAACCTAAGGTACCTATTCCTCCTTCGCAACACGAAAATACAACTGAAAAAAAAAAACAACAACAAAATTTCAAAATTTTGATTGCGAAAATGCGAAAATGTGTCAAAGCATGAATGGGCGCGCTTAATTTTGACAGATACATGCATTTTCAGTCTAAAATGAAAATTTCATTTTTTTAACTGGAGCTGCATACTGAATTTGGAGATAAATTTCTATATGGAAGCTAATATTTTGCTCGAACAGGGTACTGAGTTTGAAGGTTAGAAATGATTATTGATAAGGCCCATCTTGCACTATTCTATCAAAGAACAAAGTATTTAAAAAAAAGTTAGGGTTTGCTAAGTGAAACATAATAAAATACACGTAACTCTATTACTTAGGAAACTGTTAGGCCACAATTCTGGCAGCGGTGCTTAAAACCCATTTAAAACCACGACCTTATCAAGCGTGGAATTCATCTCATATTAAAAACAGTTTGTGCTGACTGAATGGCGATTGGTGATCAACGCCCAGGGTAGGCTGAGGTGGGAGGCTATAAACTCTATTCCCACCTCCAGTTCAATAGAAATCTTCCTGGGTCTCAGATTTATCTTTCGTAATAATTCATACTCATAATTTGTATGGTCTATTACTCTATTACCTAATATTTATAGAGCTATTGAAATAACACTTACGACATAAGCACAACTACACTCTCTCATATGCGTTCCTTTATCTCTAACCAACCACACACATTTTTCGTTTCAGAAAATGCACGCCATAAAACCCCAGGCGAATCAAATCCTCAATTGAAATGGATTTCAGTGAAACAATAATACTCGTGAAGTGAAATCCTTATAAATTGCTGCAAGGCGCTATTACAGCATTTAATCGGAATAAGGTGTTTATCAACCAAACAACAAGCAGCCCATCATATTCTATACCGTTGCCAAAGGACCTCATGTTGCTAAGAGTCTGCATTATCCCCTCTTAAAGCGTTATCATCGAAAAGCACTGCGAACAACATCGTATACGAGTAATCAGTGTAACAGTGTAAAACCAACCCCACCCAACACAGGCACCGCATCATCGTCCAGTATCATTTTCATCATAATTTGTAACTTCCATAGATAGACACGCCAACTCATCGGCAACAAAATGAAGGGATTACAAACATTCAAAGAGAAGGCAACCGGAGTTTTTGGAGGGTAAGTCTTAGCATACTCGTATATTATATCAAACGACTCATAACCGCATTTGTGAATGAAAATTTAATTTAACGGCCGACTGGCTGAGTAACTGACGCGCATCCTTTTTTGCTACCGTCAACAGATTGTGATTTATCGACTTTGCGTTTGCAGTTGAGACTCCAGGAATAAAATCTTAAAGGCGCCCACGATAGAAGTTATGAATTTATTTTGTTCCTACCCTTGGGAGGGGGTTGGAAATTGCAAAAGTCATTTACCCGAATCGAACGATTTTTCGCAAACAATAGATATCGATCTGATGGATTGAGAGCACCTCACATCATGCTCGTGCTCGTATCATGTCGGGAGGAGGCCATCCTTTAATGAGCTGCTCTCTGAAGAATTTTCATTGCTGGCTGTAGTGTATGTCTCCGAACATTTTATTTACTCTCTCAGTCTCAACTCCTTGATAATTGAGGACAAAGTGGAAAAATTCATTCGATAGTCTGTGCGGTGAAGTAATACTCAGTCTAAGGAATTTATCCCTCCTTGGGCATTCTATGCACGTTTGGTGGACGTGCCAATAGAGCGATAGACAGACCGCATACTTGAAGTCTCTGCGATGACTAGTGAGGTGCACAACTTTCACTTAAATGCTGCTATTTATGGTTTTGTTGGAGCTCTACTGAACTTCCTTTTTTTTTGTTTGATATGCACAAGGACGATCTCTTTTTTCACAAATAATTGGAATAAGCGAGGTCGCATATTTTTGCATATGACCGCAAGTTAGGTCTGAATGTGGGTGGGAGTTCTTTATGCCTCACTATCAAATATCATTCAACCCTTAAACGTGCCGCAATTGTCCCACAATACTGTTAATTAGTTTGCGCTCGACAATGCTCGAATTTCTTAAACGGCAATTTCATTTCTCACTCGTCGTATACCAACACTTCGCGAGTACTCTTCAAGTCGCGTGCAGCTGCTCAACCATCACCATTCACCACCAGGGATGAAGAAATGAAATTTAATTGTCTCCGTAAGGACTTTTTGAAGTTGCTTGCGGTTAAATTAACATCTTTTATCATTTTCTGTGTAGAGAGAACGACAAACAGCTGAAGATAAATGATGGCATTCTGTATTGAAAAATTATGATTTCATTCAGTGTTTTGCTGTAATACTTTATAGAGAGACTAATTTGCGACAGAATCACTTAGAGAGATGGAACAAATTGCCCGTTACAAGCCACCTAACAAGGGTGGTATCATATCGAAGATTTATTGAGAAGTATAAATATTTTTTTTGTTCTCTGGAAAGATATTTTGAGGGGGATACAAGTCGAAATAGAAGTCCTTGAACGAAGTTCAGAAGATGTTAAAAACAATCTATAAGATATTATTTTATTTAGATACTTTATACTTTAAGGTAAAATATTTGGGATTTTTTAAATGGGGGTTTTTTTATTTATTTGAAAAACTCTTTTTTTCTATAACTTTAACATGACGTTTGAAATAGTATGTCCAGTCCATACAGATAGCATTTCCTTTAATTCAAAATGACCAATTTTTGTTGTTAAAATCCAGTGACACAAGCCCTTCTTTAGGGTCATTATTGTCATTATTGGGTATAGCATTTTTAGGTAGGAGAGAGATGATTTCTGCAAAAATATACGGAATCGACGAGTAAGTGGAAACCAAAACAAGCTTATTCTGCACCTGCCTGATCTTGGAAATCGGCTTAGCTCCCTTTGTAGACGTACTCAGCGTGCTTTGCTACGCACTCGATAGGATGAAAAACACAAAAAACAATTCAACGTCTCTGCAGACGGGACCAAACATTTCTAGAAGAATTTTCCTCTCAAAACAACCAAGAGTAACCTCATCCGCTTTTAATAGACCCCATGCCTCTGCACCATAGAAGGACTGGGATGATTAGGGTCTTACAAAGTGTCACGTTAGTTGTTCGAGAGAGGGCTTTGCACATTGCACAGCGATTGGCAAGCGTTATTCTTCGTTTAATCTCAGCACTGGTGTTATTGCCTCAGTTCATAGCCGAGCCTAGGTAGCCAAAGTCCTTAACCATTACACCTCAATGTTATATCTATCTGTCTAGAGTGACATTCTGTCCAAGACGTCGGTGTCGGGTGTCCTTTCTTGATGACAGCATATATACTTTGTCTTGTCCTCATTGATCGCCAAACCCATCTTCGCCTCCGTCTCAATGCTGACGAACGCGCCAGTGGCATTTCGCTGCGTTCTGCCGATTATGTCGATGTCGTCGGCGTAGGCGAGTAGATGGACGCACTTTTTAAAGATAGTACCTCTGGTGTTAGCGTTTGAGTTTTACACTATTCTTTCCAGAACAATGTTGAAGAAGTCGCACATGACAGTGCATCGCCTTGTAGAAAATCCTGAAGCCACACTGGTAGAATCAGGTTGTTGACGAAAGGCTTCAGGCGTTCACACAACACGCCAAATAAGATCTTGTGGGCGATGATAAGAAGACTAATACTACTGTAGTTGGCGCAGTTCAGAGGGTATGCTTTTTAGAGAATCGGGCAAACAATGCTGAGGTTCTATTCATCGGGCATACGTTCCTCTGAACATATTTTAGACATGAGCTCCTAACCAATTCATCGCCTGCCGCTTTGAATAGCTCCGCGGCTAGGCCATCTGCTCCAGCGGCTTTGTTGGACTTAAGCTTAGATATGGCTATCTTCACTTCGTCCAGGTCGGGTGGATGGAATTGTTGGTCTTCATCTTCCAGGTTGAATGGTTCATTCATCAGCGGGATTTAGTTTGTCATCGCCGTTAAACAGTCTGAAAATGTAGTTCTTCCATATCCGCAACATCGACTGCGATTCTAATATGATGTTTCCTTGTTCGTCCTGGCAGGCTTCGGTTTGAGCTCTGTAGCCTTGGCAGGTTCTTTTTACCTTTTGGTAAAACTTCCGAACCTCATTCCTGCTGTAGCATCTCTCTATTTCTTCGATCGCGCGCTTTTTGTGCTTTTTCCTTTTTTCTACTGAGAAGCCGTTGTTCGTCTCTTCTTTTCTGCGCGTAGAGCTCACGAGCAGCTCTGGTCCTTCTTTGCAGCGCCGCTTTGTATGACTCTTGTTTCGCTGCATGTGCTTGCCGGCACTCATCGTCGAACCAGAGGTTTCGTTATGGTGGTCGAGTGAAACCAAGCACATCAGAGGCGGCGCGCGTCATCCATAATACTGGAGGAGTGCCTTGCGTCGATCGCAATGTGGTCAATCTGGTTGATGGTTGATTGATCGGGAGATCTGCATGTGCCTTTATAAATATCGAGAACGAGATGCGGGAACCGCTTATACTTGCTATGACACCATTTCTCCCCACCGCGAAATCGATCAGCCTAAATCCGTTGCCGGAGGTAATTTTATGTAGGCTGTACCTTCCGACAGAACTGCCAAAGATGCCATCTCTTTCTATCTTTGCATTAAAATCACATTTTAATTTATGCACTGCTCGTATGTCTTGTTTAAGGGCTCGTAGAACCGCTCTTTGGTGTCGTCGTTTTTCTCCTTCGCGGGGGGCATGGGCGCATATTAGACTAATTTAGTCTTGATGCGTATTGTCGTGAGGCGCTCGTTTAAATACTTGAAACCTCAGACTTTTTGCCTAAGTCTGAATCCAACGACGAAACCACATCCAAAAAAGCTCTGTTTTTGTTTCCGATAGCAGTAGCCACTTTTGCCCGGTCCATCCCATCGCACTTCTTGAATGGCGGTTAGGTCTGCTTTCAGTACAGGGCCTCCGCTAGTTGTTCGGCTGCACGCGGTCTGTTAATGGACCTAACGTTCCACATACAGATCCGAAATTCGTTGTCCTTGTTTCGATTGCCAGGTTCGTCAACAGTAAGATCATCCGTATCCGAGGCAACCTGGAGGGCCAGTACCGTATGTACCGATGGCTATATGTATATAATGTACTTCCCAAAGAATACCAATTCAATCTAGTGCTCTTATAATGTTAATGTGTTTAAGAAAAGGTTGAAAATAAAAAAAAAAATTGGCAAAGAAAATCCTTCTGTGATATTATCAATTTATCGAAATCAAATTTCATCAATCACATCGATGCCATCGATACAATAGCAAAATCAAACGAATCTCATTCAGCGTAATCAGTGTCAATGGGCGAATAAATATACAATTTCGAGGGTATCTCTCCGTCTACTACTTAATCCAATTGAATTTTATTTGTATTTCACCTCATGATAGCAAACCGGCAACTACCCCCGTGGGAATATGTAATGCCAACCGTGTTGCTTGTGTTAAAGGTATACCTACAGCATTATGAAATCAACAGGTTTACTCGCTGCTATATACTCGTACCACTGCTTGTTAGGTTTGAGTTACAAGTGTTAGAAAATCCCATATATGTCCCCCGGGATGATGGTGTGAAAAACACACCCTTAAGGAAGAAATCATTTACCAAGTCTTCCAGGCCATATTGGGAAATTCATTTCACTTTGGTGAATTAAGTTTTTCTGCTTCTGGATCATCTTGCGGGAAAACAATAGCGGCCGTTCTTATGAATAGATTCATTTAATTGAAATTCAACTGGAACTTTTATTTGCGTAAATTGAAAAGAAATGCTCATCCGGAAAGACGACGCGACGCTTCACCTTTTAACAGAATTCTCTATCCGTTCCATGGTGTTGTTTATTTATTTTCTTTTTATTTCCATCTAACCCTAATCGATTTCGCCCGAGCAATTTTAAATGAAAGACAGCGAGTGTTGCTGTGGCGTTATTGTGGATTGGGGTGGCTGCAAAGTTAAATGGTAGAATTTCATTTTATTCATGGAATCACCTCACAAATTCATTGTACCGTAACATGATAAGTGGCATTATTATTGCCATATCAGCAACAGAAGTTCATATCGTATGAAGCTATTGAACGCCCCAGAGTAATAGAGTTTGGATGTACACGCCACAGCCTCTTTACGTACCTTAAACGGAAATAGAGTTCTCCGAGTGCGAGTTAGTCCATCAGTTTGGCAATGACGTGTACTGAATTTTAATGAATTTTTTTTCGGGAACTCATATAGAGTTGCAAAGAACGGTCCTAGGTTATAAATGTTGGTGATTCTGACTTTTGGGACTAAAAGTTACCTTTTCTTGTTAGTTGTGGGTTATGTCATGCGACAATAAATCAATCGAGTCGCCTGGATAAAATATTGTCGTATGTTACATTCCACTTAGTTGTGGAAAAATGTAATCAAAATTTTAGCATTTTTTTCCAAGACCCTGCGAAGGTTTCGGTAAATCCAGAGAATATTTGCAAATCGGATTTGATCGTGTTGCGATCAATGGAAGGCACTCCTTCAGTATTTTAGTTGTTCGAATATTCCGGGCTGACGACTTTGACTTCAACCATTGCCCTATGCCCTCTTATTGCCAAGGTATACTACGAAGCGGATATCTTTAGAAACCACAACAGCGGAGAATACAGTGAGGAGATTTGACTTTGAACTGTTACAGTCATACAACTAACTCCTAGAACCTTTACCCACCGTATATCCCTTTAATCTATCAAAGAAGCCCTATGCAGCCAGCACCAAGTGCCGAAAACCAGTGGTATCGATGTCAAGAAGTCATCAGAGACGTCCCGACTAATGTGTTGCGGTTTCAGCCGACCACCTCCCACAAAATCTTTATATTGAAAAGGGTGTCGGCAAGCGCATATAGAAAATCAAATCGCGTACAAAGCGTTGCGCAAATTGACTTAAAAACTGTACGAGCAAAACAGCAGAGAAGAACATAGACTTCGGAAGAAGAAAAATATTTTCTGAAATTTTACCAAAGGTGAAAAGAACGTGTTAAGGCCACAAGACCTGAGCAGAGACCTGTAGAGATGGAAATCTTGTAGTATTGTCACAGTCGGTATTGTTGATATGGAAATACCACTTCCGCAGACTGTTAAATGGCAAAGACAACTCAAATTCCGGCCGTTAGTTAAAACGAATGATTAATTTTGTACGATGAAAGCCAAGATTTACGACCATCCAAATAAAACTGAATTCAGAACAGAATAGCATTATCTGAACACAGCTGCTGCACCACCAGATGGCCTATAGGCTCTAAGCTATTTAAGCAGCGAGATACTACTTGGTGGAGAGCGTATACCCCATACTAACTCATCTTCAAGATTGGGCGTATAGAAAGTATATGCCTGGTGAAGAGAACATCAGCGTCGTTTGCCAGGAGTCAGAGTCAGAGATAGTGCTTAAAACCATTTGCCAACGAATTTATTTGCCGCCACCAGTGCGGTTTCAGGGCCTAAAAGTCTATAACCGACCAAATATTCATTGGACAAAGGCTCGCACTTTATTACTGTCGGCCGAAAACGTTGGTGTCAAAAAAGCCATGTAGCTAACGGACCGAAGAGTCTTCGACTCCAACTCAAAGGGCAAAAAAAAAAAAATATAAATAGGTGGCGCAACAGGCGGGTGACACCCAAGGCCTAGCTTCTCGCAACCATTCGTTTTGTGTGAGTTTCTATTTTTGTGACGAATGGAAGGGACCTACAATTTTATGCCGAGTCCGAACGGCTGAATTGAGAAGCTTTTTCATGACAGTTATACTCTCGGATGTTTGTCAGACGTTCGCGAGAAAAAACTTTAAGATGACGTAATTTGGGTTTTTCCGGGGATCGAACCTGGGATCCCTCGCACAGTAGTCCAGCACACTAACTACTGCGCTACTGCGCACACCAACTCAGAGGGCAGTTGTACAAAAATGTTAGTAAGCGGCTGCGGCACATGCGTGGAAAATCTTCTCAAATAATCCGTACCTCGCCAAAGGAACGTTTCATCTTCTACCGACTACGATTATACAATTATGCTGGAAATGGGACTAACTTCAATTTCTACAGTTGGATTATGTTATAAAAGAAATGAAAACAAGTCAAAGTGTTATGATCGGCCTGACCGATACTTTGATACATTCCACTGTATGTAATGTACAGGTACACGCCATGTATCTAATATTGGTTTTGTATGGGAGGTACCAGAACTACTTAACCGACATAGACAATTTTTAATACCAACCTGACAACGTTAAAAAGAAGTCCCCTCACAAAATTTCATTCACTTAAGTCGATTCGTTTGGACGCTATCGTGATTTTAACAGTTAGACAGAAAGGCAGATAGACAGACAGACATGACTAAATCGATTCAGAATGTGATCCTGATTCAGAGTATATATACTTTTTAGGGTCTCCGGTGACTGCTTCTTACCGTTACAAATGTAATGGCAAAGTGAATATAGGTACCTTCCTGTGGAGGGTATACTGAAAACTTTATGAAACTAAACTGGTTGGTACGGATAATGTTTGGAGCAAGGTCACTCATACGGAACCTTTCAAAGCTAGATGTGGTGGCAACCAAAAAGGCCACTTACGTAAAGGCGTTAACGAAGGTTCAAGACTATTAGTCGTGCATGGGCACGACTATCGTGATAAGGACAACTCCTACCGCACAACTTGAGGCTGTCCTCAACCTGCCTCTGCTAGGCATTATTATACAATTATCGGCCGCAATTAGTGCCATGAGAATCAGCCAATCAATACACTGGAAATTAAACAAAACGGGGCATTAGATGATTCTACAGAAATACCTTGGCCGTGTACCTCTGACGGACTAAATGACACCTTACCTAGAGTTTACAAGACCTTTCTCGAGCGCGTATCCCAACAGGGAAGAATGGAGAGACGGACTCGTTCCTAGCATGAAAACCATAGCTGTATTTAAAGACGGATCTAAAATGGACACTGATGGGGTAGGGTCAGGTGTGTTCTCCGAATCGCTGTGTTTATCAAATTCGAAACGCCTCCCCAACTATATAGTGGCGTCTTCCAAGTAGAGCTCCTGGCAGTAACAACAGCAGCCAGTTAGTCTGTGATAAGGGCAATACCACCTGAGGGTATAACCTTCTTTCATCGACAGCCAGACATCAATAAAAGCCATAACTGTACCAGAAATAAAATTCAAGCTTGTGGAGTGCTATCGCGAAGAAGTAAGGGTTTTTGGAACACACCAGAAGGTATCGCTCTTCCGACACATGAAGGCAATCCAGGCAATGAGAAAGCAGACGAATTAGAAAGACAAGGTTAGACAGCGTTTTCAGAACAAGCTGATCCCTCTGTGAAGCTTGAACCATGGAGAAAGGCCACAAGAGAGGCGAATGACTCTTAAATACTTGTAATACCACAAGAATGCTACGGCCTTCCTTTAATGAAACCAGAACCGAGAGTATAATACGGAAGGATAGGAAATTCCTGTCCACCCCCGCAGGAATCATAACGGAGCACAATACTCTGCGGTACCAAATGAAAAAAATGGGCTTATCTCACGGATGAAGAACTTTGTAGAGGCTGCGGTGATGACGGAGCTCTTATTACAAAAATTATTTCTGTCTACTTATCTGCGATTCGCTCAGCATCACCATCAAAATCACCAGCACCATGCCACTACCATACCACCCAAAACCAACAAGAGTGCGTTTTGTTTCTATCCAATCTACCATAGTTAACCAAAATTTGGCTATCAAAATGTTATTCTCCTAATTTAGTCATTGAAATTGAAAAACTATTTAAAGGGACCAGCAGATGACCATCAGTAAAAGAGGATAATCGGCTGTTTGGCTGTATATTTTAAATTATTGGGGATACATAACGAACAGTCATTATTCCTTTATGACACATAAGAAGTTAAGTTTGCCAACTTCTAAAAAAAAACTCAGACTCACACTAACACACTTGAGGAAACGAAAAAAAAAAAACTGTCTTATTTCATGATTGAGTTGGCGCCACTAATATAATCCACTTGCCGCCACAAAGTCTATTCAGCAGCGTCGTCGTCAAAAGACATAAAAACTTCTCTATAATGTCTGCCAAATAGTTGTGTGTGGAGGGATGACGTATACTTGGGGGTTTCCGACTGTCACACAGATACTCCCATCAATATCTTTTTCCAAGAGGTGCATATATGTCCTGTAGTTGGACCTCATTTTATTTAGGTCGATGTGAACCGATGATTTAAAGAAGTTCCAGTATCGTCCCGTTGCAAACTCAATAAATTAAATGATTTACATGGATTGTTGCTACCAAATAATATGACAAATCGCTCATGCGAAATATCTCTCCTCCCCCGACTTAGCGTCACAGATGAACGCCAAGAAAGGAAGTTGAAAAAAATGGGGTTCTGTGAAATTTCGTCTGGCTTTATCGTCAAAGAATCGTGTCGCCACAATCTCCAACCAAACGTTCGAATATATACGGATGCTTTTGCGACAGGGGTTGCGGAATCCATTTCAACGCTGGCTGTTGTATAGATGACTTTGTATTGTTGCTAGACCGCGCCGATAAAATCACTTACCCACTGATTTTCGAAAGACGATAAGGGTTGGGAACTGAGAAGCATAAAAGAAAAGACCCCATGCCATACTCTCTATAAAGCTACCATAACAACAACTCGTTTAAGCTAATGGCTTTTCCTATTCACTGAGTTGGTTTCAATTCAATTTGGGTGCACAATTGTCAGGTAAACATGTGATGAATAACATTTACTGGTGTGTTGTATGGGTTGCTATCGATACTGCGATCGGGAAGCACTTAAAATGCTTCGCAATTTTTTACCCATTACAAACATAATAATCAGTATATTGGAGAATAGTTGATGAAGCCTGCCCGATAAGGGATGGACGGTCAATTTGAAAAGTCCCAATCGGAAATGTATGTCGTTTGAAGAAGCTTGTCTGACAGACTTTTATGCCCTGTGCTATAGTTTTAAATAGAGAACTAACCTATGAAACTAATTACCTAAGGGCAACTAATTAAGATCGAATTGAAGCTTTCAAATGCTCAGTTGATTTACCTTAAAAAAAAAAAATAACGTTTCTACGTTTGTCTTGAATTTGACAAAATGCTGCATTGCGATCCAAGTTGCTTTGAGCAGTATGTAAAGGGTGTTTCATAATTCATGCAAAAATTTTGCGCCATTTAATAGTATACAGTAATACCAACGGAAAGAAAGTTAATGATGGAACAGCTGACAGTTCGGGGTTAGTAAATGGAGCGCTATACGAAAGAACAACGCATTTTTATTGTTGAGCAATATTTTAAAAATAATGAAGGTTTGTCCGCTACAGTCCGCAATTTTCATCAACTGTGAGGAGAATAATTGAAAAATTCAGGAAGACCGGATCAATTAGTGATCTTAAACACTCTGGGTGCGTCCTGTCACAAGTCATTCAACAAAAAACATCGAAGCAGTTCGCGAGGGTATTGCTGACAGTCCAGGAACATCAATTCGGCACCGTAGTCAAGAATTGGCCATTTGGAGAAGCTCTCTACAGCGAATTTTTACGAAGACTTGAAACTTCAAGCTTACAAAGTTCAATTGACTCAAGAACTGAAGACTATACTGACCATGCAGCGCGAAACGAGTTCGTTGAATGGATTTTGGAACAACAACAACAAGTGGATGCTGATTTTTCGGACAAATTTCTCTTCAGTGATGAAGCTCATTTTCATCTTGAAGGCTTCGTTAATCGTCAAAATTGTCGCATTTGGGTTTCAGAAAACCCACGATAATGGTTGATACAACGCGTGACTGTTTGGTGCCGATTTTTGGCTGGGGGCATATTATCGGACCATTCTTCTTCGAAATGCCAGCAAAGCTGTCGCGCCCATTTTTCCGATGTGTATACTCTACTAGCGGACCCGGCAAACGTTGTTTTGCCTGCTCGTACATTTACATTGTCTGTCAATTGTCTGCTGCCGTTTTATTAAACCGATGTGTCCGGACTGATTCTGTACTCCATCTCAATGTGCTTCGACCGATGTTTCGTCAGACGTGTGCCCACGAATTGTATTGTCTAGATACATTTTTTTCCCATGACAGTCCAAGAATAGCGTTTGAAAAGTTTTTTTTTTTTGTTATGAGAGGTGGCACACCCTTCTGTCTAATCCCGCAAGGTTTTGTAAAATGCTCTTTCCAAAATGCTCAGGCATTTTACAAAATTCAGATATAGTGATTTAAATAACTTTATTGTAAGGGTGGTGCCATGGCCCGTGTCCAATCCCACCCACACTTCGCGCGATTGTTTGTTTGGCCAATGTACATCAATGCCTACAATTTTACAACTTTAGCTCCCATGGGTGTCGAGAAATATATCATTTAAAATGTATATTTTTTTATACGGGAAATACCACGCCCCTTTGGGGGCAGAAACACCTTTGGGTCAATTACAAATATTTTCTTAAAATTTGAGTTCAATCAGTTTGGTAGTTTTCTAGATATACGATTTTTTTGTTTTTTTTTTCGTATGGGAGGTGCCACGCCCTTTTGTCCAATTTTCACCAAACGTGAATTTAAACCATTCTTGAATTTACTAAAATGCACACACGATGAAAAGAATCATGAAAATCGGCCCAGCGGTTATCGAGTTATAACGTCATCGATTTTCACCCCATAGAAGATGTTTTTTGCATGGGCGGTGTCACGCCCTTTTGTTCAATTTTGACCAATCTTTCACAACACTCCTGAGCCAATACCTAAGATTGTCTGTAATTTTCAACTCAATCGATTTGGTGGTTTTCGAGATATACGATTTTGAATTTTATTTTTGTATGGGTGGTGCCACGCCCCTTAGTCCAATTTTGACCAAACTTCACAGGACTACTCCAGGGTCAACAACTACGATTATCTGTAAGTTTGAGTTTGATTTTGAATGTTTTTTTTTGTATGGTCGGTGCCACGCCCCTTTGTACAATTTTGACCAAACTTCACAGAAACCATATATGGACCAATACCAAAGATGTGTGAAGGTTTGGTTAAAATCGGTGAATGCTTTAAGGCGTGAATCGACGACAAACATTTTAGGGCTCAATTTTTATATACAGTGACAGGCATAAGTATTTTGACAAAACTAAAGTTAATTCTGCTCATAATTTAAAAGTTACTTCATGTAAATTTTGGCATCAATAGAAAGGTCATTTAAATTCCGTTTGAATGATACAAAACTTTCCTTAACCCATTAAGTACCCATTTAAAAATTTTAGAATTTAGAATTTTTGTCAAGGTCTACTTTTTTGACTTTTTTTCCTCGGTATCAAAAAAAAAAAATGCTTTGATGCAAAAAGTTTCCCCAAACAATTCTAATAGTGACTGCAAAAAAATTTTTTCAAAAATCTCTTCGCTAATATTTTTTATGATTTTTTGAAAATTGCTAAAAATGACTATTTTAGTCACTTTTTCCTCCTTTTCATACAAAATTTTTCTGAGATCATCCCATTCAAAAAATCATAAAAAATATTAGCGAAAAGATTTTTGAAAAAATTTTTTTGCAGTCACTATGAGAATTGTTTGAAGAAACTTTTTGCATCAAAATATTTTTTTTTGGGAACCGAGGAAAAAAGTAAAAAAAGTAGACTTTTACAAAAGTTCCAAATTTTCAATGGGTACTTAATGGGTTAAGGAAAGTTTTGTATCATTCAAACGGAATTTAAATGACCTTTCCATTGATGCCAAAATTTACATGAAGTAAGTTCAAATTATGAGCAGAATTAACTTTAGTTTTGTCAAAATACTTATGCCGACCACTGTATATAGAAGATAGAAAGAGATAGATGATTGCATACAAAATTTAAGCTTTCTAATCCAAAATCTGTATTTTCTATCAAAATTACATTTTGCGTGAATTAGGGGACACCCTTAATAATAGAATTGGTAGCTGGACGAAAAACGTATGGTTGTGCGGCATTTTGTATGCCGTCCAACTTGCGATATTTGTCTCAATACACCTTCAGCTGATAAGGATTTTTAAATTTAATTTTAGACGACGAAAACAATTTCAAATTGTTTTTATTTTTTCTTTTAAGTTCGTGTGACGCAGCTCTCTACCCGACTTTAATAATTTATTTTAAGAAATTATTATATTTTTTTTTGACAAACCACAACCGCTTTTACCGTGGGTACATGTCAGCCAAAGTTTATCAATGAGTAAATGCAATAATCTAATGAAACTCAGACGCAACTCAATATGGACCACTAACTCTCGGATTATTCGAGACAATTGAATGTTGAGTCAGTTGGTTAGTAGTTGTATACCGGCGCAACTGATCGGGTCCATTTTTTAAACATCGAAGATATATTTGTCGCAGTCGTTAAACGATTCGGGAAAAATATTAATAATGTAGCAAATATGTAGGTTATGTATCTACTTCGTTAGGTATAGGAATACATACCTATTACCTGATAAAGTTATAAAAGAATGTATAGAAAAGTATAGTGATAGCTGATAGGTGTAAAACTATAAACAAATGAAGGAAAATTTAATGCAAAATCGATTGATTTGTGATCTGTTACCACACGTTCGATTTCAAGATAAAAGCGTCTGACTCAAACAGGCAACAATAGTTCAAACCATCAAACAAACTAAAATCGACAAGAGTTATTTAACGGAAGACGCCATCAAATAAAACACCAAACCAAGAAATGTCAGCGACAACAGCAATCAATGAAACGGAAAACGGGAAGCAACACGTTATTGGAGCGGAACAGACAGTAGACACAGTTGGGTTAGTTTTAGATTTAATCAATAAGATCACCCTTCATGATGGTGATGAAACCTTTACAGTGGATTTCTTAGATAGGATTGACTCTTTAGCATCCATTCTTCGCAGGGGCGGAGCGAAACTGAAAACATTAAAATTTCGATTCGATTCGATTTTAGAAAGAACGGGTTAAGGTTAAATTCGAAGGAATATGTTATTTGCTAGTTTGTGGAACTCGGCTTATTGATGGATTGGTGGATTGCGAACTTTGACAATTCGCGGCAAGGGTGTTTTCGTTCGCTGCAAAAAGTTTGGAAAACGAAATTCTCTATTTAAACAGTTTATAAACTCGTTTTCTTAATACATGTGACCGGACTGTCAAAACTTGCGAATATTTGTTCGTTTGTAGATAGTTGGTCGCTCTCATGCGAATGATGCTTTATAGGTATTGGCCCAGGTATATTCCTGTATGGCGAACATTCCCATACAAACAAAAACAATCAAAATTTTATATCCCGAAGACCACCGAATCGATTGAGCTTAAATTTACCGGGATATTTCCTGTGTTGGTCAAAATTGGACAAAGGGGCGTGGGACCTCCCATAAAAAAATATCTTCTATAAGGTGAAATTCGCTGACGTTAGATATAACTCGATAGCCGCTGGGCCGATTTTCATGATTTCTATACAGTCGGCAAGTTCCTGAAATAAGTCGGCATTTGAATGAATGTCACCCCCGCAAGGTTCGAACCCTCGCTACGCCCCTGATTCTTCGCGATTTTGATGGACTTACGAATATTATTTTTACCAGGCTAAATTCAAAGCTGCATTTTAGGAAGGGCACTGTATGTTCTGCAGAAGCACGGAACAAAAGGTACTGGGTCACAAATTAGGGAAATATTTAAAAATCCCTCGCCTGCTGTAAATTTCACCCGTACCCGTACCCGAGTTAAAGGAAAACATTCATGGTACTTTTGGTTACTCCTTGCAAGTTGGTCAGTTGGAACGGAAATATCCAGGCGCTCTGCACTTATAACTTGGTATTTTAGGCTCCGTGGAAACCAATTGCGTTTGGTTTTTTTCGTTTTGGTCCTTTTTCCGGCAGTAGTTGCATCTTTTCTTTGTAATATTTTCCTTTGTATTAAGTGCTGCTTGGGCGGATCTTTCATGGACAGTTCCACCGCTCTTGCCTTAGTGAGTAGCTTTTTAAAGGTCTTATTCTTAGTTCGGGGAACTCCGTAGATATACTCAGTCACCCGTAAATCATGCCCGTAATTTGTGCTTCTGTTGCAATAGGTTTTGAGAGCTGAGAAAAAAGTGAACGTTTGGAACAAATGAAGTCATCCGTTAACTCTTTCGGCTTCTGTCTCTGCTCGAAGATCTCCAAATAGATGTCTTACATAACACCTTAAGCACGTCGCTTAATTTTTGGCTTTATATTAGAAAAACTGTTAACATGTATTAATACAAACATTAAATGTGAACTACCTATTAATAACTATTGCAAAGCGTGTAGTTGTACTAGGTTATTGTAACTGACACTCTTTTACTCAAGTACTGCCACCTAGTGGGCTAAAGTAATCAACTGCCTTTTATGGGTTGGGTTGCTAAATTTTGAATTATTCAAAGTACTACCCAATTACATACTCTTATACAATTCAAATTTTTGAAAAATTTATTTTTAATTCAATTTCAGGATAAAACCTCAGTTCGAAAACTTTGAAGTCTCCAAACATGGATACGAACAAATGGAAGGTGGTGACGGCGGCGGCGGCGGAGGTGGAGAGGGCTTTGGGGGCAAATCATTCGACGGAGACCTAGTCGAATCTCCAGCATCCTTTGAAGAAATTGAACGGCCGCCATTGCGAAAAATCGACAAATATTGCAAAGCAGAATGTCCTTGCCTACCCGCACGTTTCACTATCGCATTGATGGCGTGTTTCGGCTTTATGATATCCTTCGGTATGCGTTGTAACATGTCAGCCGCGAAATTGAAACTAGAGCACAATGGGGTAAGTTAACCAGCCTAATACTATATTAATTACACGCCAACGATGATGGCTTTACATCGAACAAATTAAATCAGTCTGTCAATTAAATTTGAAATGCGTTCCCCCTTTCACTTTAAAAACAAGCTCGCAGCATATACTCGTATACAACTTCGGGCAAATTCTGAATCACACAATAAAATTAGAGATCATATTTGTTGCGAGTTCTGTCACGCTCGTTAATAATACCCTGAGGGGGTGTAAAGCCCGCAATGGAAAATCTTTAATTCCGGCACTCTACTCCTTGTGGGTGGTGGATGCTGCGGCGAATGTTCTCTTCGGCGTTGCCATCAGTCCGCCCTTTTATCGTACTACGAATAGTATTCCGTTCCCGTTCCATAAATTTAGCACACAATGAATTTTGTGTCGGGTGTGCTGAAACATCCTCACAAGTACTTTGAATAAATGAAATGAAAAGCATGTGGCGGGCGTTCGTATTTTTAAAACGAGAACAAATTTTTTTTTTTTTGCGAATGTATCCATTCATCGTTGTTGTCGTCTTCGTCGTCGTCAAGTATGGGTTTTCGTATCGTTAGTGTTTGCTGAAGCGGGATGAGAATGCATTAAACTGAGTACTATAATGCATTGTTGGGGATGGTTAAAGGGAGGGTGAGAGGGTTTTGTTTTTTACTAGGCAATGGGACTGTTTTCATATTTGAAGGGAAAGTATTGTTTTGTTTCGCAAATAATTTAGGACTCGAGATTGTGATGAGTCCGGAATTTCGCCAAAGGATTCTGACTATCTCTTCCTTTGCAGCTTCATTTTGGATTAGTTTTGTAAAAGTTTTCGCTTTGAGGGTTCGGTACGGAATACCATTTAGTTCATTTATTCACTTATGTATAGTTCTATTACAGTTGATTGCGGGACTTTATACGAATCTATAGGGTGTTAAATTAATTTTAACTATCCTTGCCTCATTAATTCATATTTTTTGTTGTCAATTTGTTCTTGTGTCAACAATTTATATTTTTAAAAGTCAAACATTTATTGTTGTTGAACCAAGAATTTCTCTCTTAAAATTTTAAATATATTCGTATTTAAATTGTTGAGCTTTTTTAACAACTCGTTCTTCAGACAACAGTTTACATTCTTCAAAGTTTGACATTTTTATCTTTCAGTCAAGAATAAAATTTCTTGCATCACGACTTACACTTTCATTCTTAAATCAAGAATTCTAAGTTCTTGGGTTCATTTTAACCAACGAAAATTGTTGGGCCAAATTATAAAATTCTTGATATTACAATTTTTTTTTCTGAGTGTTTATAGCAGATTTTTATATGTTTTTTTTTTTCTTTCTGACGAAATAGAGGGTCCACATGAGTGGGTAGCTTAGATTGAGTAAGCTTAGGTAAAATGGTTGAAGGGATAAGATAGCTTAGACACGTCGGAGTTAGATCCAGGTAACGTCCTAGGGATTATAACTCACATGGTTGGTTGAAAATGGCTGCCAGCTGGGAAACGCGAACATACTTATGCTAGGTTTTCACTTGTCAATTTGAAATAGACAATTGACGTATTTTTATGCCAATTAAAAAATTGGCAAGTGGAAATAGCGAAAAATTGCTTGTCAATGAATTGACTAAGGCGGCTCTCAGATTGAGGCAACAAGCAATAAGCAACTATAGTTACTATAACAACTGCCAATAAACAATCAGCAACATTTTTCGTTCGAGCGATATTTAGTTGCTTTGATGTGAGACCTCTAATTTAATTCAAAGTAAAATAATTGTGAGCGATAATTTTGAGTGTTTCCTATTGCTAGTTGCTTATTGAATGTTGCCTCAGTGTGAGAGCCGACTAACAGCGTTTTTCAATAGCTGACAAAGAAACCACTGGACAAACGGAAATAGCTGAATTGTCAATCAAAACGTCACTTTGTCTATAATTGACAGAGAAAATTTAATTGGCATCGAGTTCATAAGTTAGTCAATCAACTGACAAACGATTTTTTGCCAATAATTGGCATAAAAGGAAATGAACTGACGTTGGTGTCGTTCAATGACATAAACGCGAGGGCTGTCAAACTTTGTCAATCAACCGACATGTGGAAACCCACCTTTAGAGCGGCATAGGCCCATTGTGTTGCCACGAAAAATGGATCATATTAGATCTCTCTACAAGTTGAACCATTTTGAGCTCTTTCTAAAGCGTAAGAGGCTTCTGATGTCTATATAGGTGTTTCTCAGATCACTCAAGTCGTTGTAATGGAAGGCTCCCGGCTCCCAAGTGAAGCTTTCTTCTACGGGAGAGAGCTGGGCATGAACAAAGAAGGTGAGTTTCCCCTTCTCCTTCATCCGTACAGCTTCTGCAAAAGTCGTTTGCGAAAAGGTCTAGCCTTGCGGAATGTTTTTCTATCAAGTACTGTCCCTTAATGACACCTATTGTGGTGCCGATGGCGATATGCAATCTGTTAAGAGAAATCAATTTCTTAGAGCGTTTCATATCAAATCAGTTAGCGATTGGTATGCCTAGGGTGCCTTTACCCGGCAGGATGAGTTGAGTTGTTCCTATTCTGGCGAGTTCATCGGCCTTACAATTCCCTGAAATATTAAATTAGATGAGTGTTGAACTGTTCGGACATCTCCGTAAGAGATGATCGGCAGTCGAAGGCTACTGTAGAAGTTAGATACAGAGATGGAATCCACGGAGTGACTTTGAGATTTCAAAGTTCTTCAGAATAGAGGTGTGACCAAGTCTTTTCTTGACCACTGTGAGGTAGCTTTAAGGCGAATGGCTGCACTCGCTGCCATTTGCTTGCTAAATATATCAAGGGGTCTTATATGAAACAAAATGGCCAGTGCCGCAGAGAGAGTTGTGCTTAGTGCACCGCTTATACACAGGCAAGCTGTGCGCTGGACATTGCTAAGATAGTCGTGATTTATGGCTTTTTCCAAGGCTGTCCACCAGACAATTATCCCATAAGTGAGTAGGTATCGGTCTTTTAATTGAGATGTAACTCACATACAGAGGTACCAATGAAAACCTACTGCTTTTACTTGTAGCTACTTTGTGCAAGTCATTTGTACATACATTTGTGTATACAGCTTAAAAAATTGTTCTCATAGTATTGGAGGAACACCCGTGAACAAATGGTAAAGAATCTTTGCTTAAGACACTACAACCTTTCATCCTTTGCAAACCCAGTCACGCTGCTTCCAGTTGTCCAGACCAAGCGCTTAGTAATCCGCGATGGCTTGGCCTTTGAAGCGGAGGTTCGGTCTTCGTTGGCCTTTCAAACCTGGGTGATTGGATTCGAAGATCCTCTTAGCTGGAGTATTCGCTCGATGGTCAAGCCAAGCTAATCAATGTAGTCGACGTATTTTGGCTTTTTGGACTCCATCCACATCCATCCACATCTTGGTTCGCGGCTGTATCATATCCTCCATTCGCCCTCCTCGCACAAAGGTCCACAAATCTAAGTATTTTTCATCACCTTTCCCTTCTAGCTTGTCGTCCAGCACTCGGCGCCATACATCAGAATTAGCAGGATAAGGGTTTTGTAGAGCATACATTTCGTCCTTAGAGTTAGAAGTTTTGAATCCAATTCTGTTCCCAGACCGAAGTAGCAGCGGTTTCGGGGTAATTATTTGCCGGATCTCAACTAGGGTGTCATTCGTGCAATTAATTTTTACTCCAAGATGAACTCGTTAACTACCTCCAAATTGTTGCTATCAATAGTGACGTTTTGTCCTAGGCGGTGGACAGATTCCTATTTGTTGGTTGATAGCATGTACTTAGTCTTGACATTTACTTCAAGGCCAACGGATTTCGCCTGTTTTTCAATCAATCTTGATTTTCTACCCTCTCATTCGATAAACTATATACTTGGGGCCATGTGGACAAAGCTGTCAATCTTCGATAGAGTTTGCAGGCTTATTCATTCAGCTTAGATTTCATTCAGGGGAATTCTTCCCATCGCTACTGTCAAAACTGAGACAGTAGTTAAAAGGAAAATCAGATAAGTTATAAATTTACCCGATACCATACGAATTACGAGCTACTTAGAAGTCGGTTTAAGTTTTCCTTTCGTTTTTACCTTTTATACGCGAGGAAATGTTCAAGTTTTTGAGTCGCAATAGGAGCGCACCAACTTTAAGTAAGTAAAGACAAGTCATTGCAACTTTTATCCTATATATACAAAGTATATAAATTCCGTTCTTCCCTATCCACCGAATTGACACTTTAAACCAAAGCTGGGTACAGAATTAATACCGCAATATATCAGAACTCAATTCGAGAGGAAATTCCGGAAATGACCCGGCACAATACCCAACCTGATCCTGAGTCATTGTGCTCACTACGACTAAATCCATTTATCAAATAATTTTAAAATCTCATTCTCATCTTTTCAGACAGCCTTTCTCAACTGGACAGTGGCTATCGAGAGTCACGTCGATTCATCATTTTTCTGGGGCTACTTGGTGACACAAATTCCTGGCGGTTTCATTGCGTCCAAATTTCCGGCAAACAAAATATTTGGTCTGGCCATTGCCAGCTCAGCAACGTTACATCTGTTCGTGCCGTTTGCGATGACACTGATGCGTGGCAAAGTTGTGATATGCGTTCGGGTATTACAAGGATTGTTTGAGGTAAGCAAAACACAATATACCTCCCTCCCCCAACAAAGAAAAAAAAGAAATAACATTAAAGGATTCATCGTTGAGATGAGGAGGGTACGGCTTTTCGACTTTGCCATATATGAAGCCAAAAAGCTATTGAAGCGAACACTAGCGAATCTTTTGTACAAAGGAATTGAAAGAATTCCCCTGTGGTGAGATACAAAAACATGACTTAATCCATAGAAATCCTTTTTTCCATTCGAAAAATCCAAACACACAATTGATTGCGTATATCCCTATATGTGAAACACATAAATTTATACCCATAACCATTTTACTTGTCGCTACTAGGGTGTAACGTATCCTGCCTGCCATGGTATCTGGAGATTCTGGGCACCCCCAATGGAACGTTCGCGTTTGGCAACCCTGGCGTTCAGTGGCTCATATGCTGGTGTAGTATTCGGTCTTCCACTCTCAGGCATACTGGCCGATGTTATAGGCTATCAGGCGCCGTTCTATGCGTACGGTATGTTTGGAATTACATGGTAAATCGAAAGGACATCGCATACGCTTTTGTGAATAATTTAATTGACATATCTCCTATTTGACAAACAGGTACATCTTCTGGTTGTGGCTGTGTTTTGAGAATCCCCGAAAACATCCCGCGATAAGTATACCCGAGTTGAAGTACATTGAAAAATCGCTGGGCGAGAGTTCAGTGCAGCCGTCGATGCCTTCCCTGAAGACAACTCCTTGGCACGATATAATGCGATCAATGCCAGTCTATGCGATAATCGTGGCCAACTTTTGTCGTTCGTGGAATTTTTATTTACTCGTCCTCTATCAGAGTTCATTTCTAAAGCATAAGTTCGATTTTAAGATTGAAGAGGCCGGTCTGGTGGGCTGTCTGCCACATCTGATTATGACAACAATTGTGCCTTTTGGCGGCATGCTGGCGGATTACTTGCGGAAGAATGGAATTATGTCGACGACAAACGTAAGAAAACTGTTCAACTGCGGCGGTTTTGGAATGGAGGGATTGTTCTTCCTGTTCGTGGCTCATTCGAACAGTTCGGTGAGTTGTGAAATTCAATCACATTTTTTATTTTCTATACACGTTTAAAACAAAAACTATCTATACTTGTAAGTTAAGGGAGAACCATAATCTAGCTTAAGCAAATGGGCGACTGAAATTATAATGACATAATGACCGTAAAGGAATATGTGACCCATTTTAAAATGTTGACTTAACATCCTAATACATGGTGGGCCATCTAGTGGTTTCTTTTTAAAACATAGGTTAATTATTTTGACACTGACAACTGTTTTCCGCTCGAAATCTTGACAGAAAGTCAGTATCATACTTCCGCGGAACGAAATGAGTCGCTTTACGCTTGAACAACGTTGGGAAATATTGAAAACTTATTTCTAAAGTGAGTGCTGTGTAGTAGCCCAAACAGTGCGTTTTTTGAAAGGAAGTTCTGGCCGAAATGAAGCACACACCGCGCCTGTTGTACGCAAGTTTTTGAAAAGAATTCGTGAGACTGGTATGCTAGTGGACCAGTCTCTCGTCGTCGTACAGTGACAATGCATCCACAGAGAGTGACAGTTTGGTGCGGATGGTGGAGTGGTGGCATCATTGGACCATTTTTCTTTGAAAATGAGACTGGGAACAACGTTTCGGTTAACGGTGGGCGTTGCAGAGCAATGTCAACCGATTTTTTTTACTGAAATTGAAGACATGGATTTGGACGATCTCTGGTTCATTCAGAATTGCGCGCCATGCTACACAGCCCATGCCACAATCGATCTTTTGCGCACCAAATTTCCAAATCGTGCTAGCCGTCAGCCGTCTTTTCGATGTCAATTGGCTGCCTCGGAGCTGCGATTTCAATCCTTTGGACTTTTTTTGTGGGGAACCGTGAAGGACTGATATTATGTCTATAATCCGGAAACGATTCAAGCACTTAAGGCCAATATCATCCAAGCAATTCGTGAGTTATAGCCCGAAACCATCAACAAGGTCTTGGAAAATAGGAGTGACAGAATGTGCTACTGCGAAGCCAGCCAAGGCAGCCACTTGAGCCACGTTGTATTCCATAATTAATGGAAATGTTTGGTCTTACATATTAATAAAGCCATAACACATGTAAAAAATTTAATGTTGGTCATTTTATTGCATTTTTAAAAAGAAACTTGTATTTGGCCCACCCTTTATATAGTTGACGTTTTACTAAACGTCAGATAACAAATTTACGGTAACTTTTACAAATCGTTTATTAATACGGGAATTCAAGCCATCTTTAAAATGCGCCGTACTAATAATAATCAATCTTAGTCTTCATCTTAATTAAATGCCTGTTGTAGGTCACAATAACATGTATTTTATTTCGCCAAAATTAAAAATTAAATCAAAATTAAATTAGCCAAACACTTGTATTTATCTGAGTATTGATTTTTATTTCAGACCGGTGCAATGTTTGCCCTTACTTGTGGTGTAGCGTTCAGCGGCTTTGCTATTTCAGGTTATAATGTGAACCACTTGGATATTGCACCAAGATATGCAAGTATACTTATGGGATTGTCGAATGGAATTGGAACGTTAGCTGGTGTTATTGTGCCCTACGCCATTGAGGGGCTAATTAAAAGCGATGTAGGATTGCCAGAATTTGGTCGAGTCTTTTTTTTTTCTCATAATTTTGTTTCATTTTAGCCAAAAGGATGCTGGACAACTGTATTCACAATAGCTGCCACTGTTCATTTAATCGGTTGCTCGTTTTATGGATTTTTCGCGTCAGGTGAATTGCAACCATGGGCGGAACCAGTGGTAGAGGAACAACACGTTTGGACGCAGCCAGGTGGTGCGATACCTGGACCTGGACACATACGGGAAACTTCTTTCGTAAGTTTTTCTAGTTATTTTGTTGTTACTTTTGATAAATTGTTAGAGGAGAGAGCAATCATTTTATTGTTTACAAAATTGTGAACCATTCACAATAATAACTATGGGTCTTACTAAAATAATTTATAAACTTCATCTTAGTCATCTAACTCACTGTTTATCGCGTAAGTTTATAAGTTTCACTGTGGAAGTTTAAGCTAAGGTTGAACTGAACCTGAATTTGAAGTTCAACTCCGATTTCACAATGTAATCTGAACTTACGTTCAATTGAACTCAGTTGAACTAAATTTAATGAATAGAATTTGGCAGTATTTTATACGTCTTTCTTAAAATTGTTCCTTTTCTTTTAAAGAACACGTAAAACAACGTAAAATAAGGGGCTTTCCAATAAGAGGTGTTAAAAATGCCAATTTTTGAGATAAATGATCGGATGTTTATTTCATAATAAAGACGAAGGTATGCCGTTAATAATGAAAAACAACATCAGTCAATAATGGCCACCACGAGCACGCTTACAGGACCATATCCTTTTCATGAAATTTTCCATAACCAAATCGCAAAGTGGCCGACCTATGTCTTTTTATCTTTGAGGTCTTGAATCGACGGTTGGCTGTTGACGACGTTGTTCATGATCGGCCGGCTTGAGTTTTTGTGTTAACTGAACTTTATAAGCCTTAAGTTCCAAGACTTTATGCAAACTACGGTGTAGTGACTGCGGTGTGGAATGCGAATGCCCAATTCCAAAGAACGACGAGGAATGGACAAACCTGGGTTTTCTTCAACACTTTGGGCTACAGCAGCAATATTCTCAGTTGTTCTTGAGCGACGTGCACGGGTTTTATTCTTCATGTCCCAACAGCTCGAATTTTTCCACCAATTTCTGTATTGCGGTCCGACAAGGGACGACCAAAAAAATGCTTTAGTTTTGCGAACTGTGACTGCAAGATTTTTACCATTTTTGCAGTGAATTTTAATAATTTCAATGCGTTGTTGAAGCGTGTATCGTTCCATTTTTAGTAATGGTGTAGTTTTTACTTGTCAAATGTCAAAGAATAAAAGCTTCAAAAGTGACAGCTACCGAAATAGCGGACCATTCACAATTACACCTCTCATTGGAAAACGCTTTATTTGTGTTTTTGAAATGTCACTGTGTTAAGTGAATTTGAGGTTTAAATGGCAGAATATTGTCGTTTAACTTAAACTTTAGAATGAACTATGTTCAAGGTTTAAGCGAAAATATGAAACCGAATTACCTAATTGTTGAGCTGAAATTTAAATTAAAAGTGTAGTTTAAACATCCACTGTGAAACTGGGGGTTAGTGTACGCCATGTTTGTAATATTTCTTTTTTAAAGAAGCCCAAGGAATAAGCAGCTGCATTTTTATTTCAAGCTCAACACATCATAATTTTTGACATTTCTATTAAGTTCTCATTCTCATGAATTTTTATTCTTTTATACATTTTTTATACCAAATTTTCTTCATTTTACAATTTTCTATTTTTTTTTTCTTTTCGACAGTTACAGAAACTTACGTGTATAAATATTATATTCGCGTTTTTGATTATGTATATAATTAGTTTTTTCTTGTATATTTTTTGTTTCTTGTAATTTGTACAATATTATCAAATGTATGTCGAACCAGATTGACGATCGAAAGCAAAATATAAAGCGATTCGGTATTACAGAATCTACATAATTACATAACAAACTGTTACTACTGTCCATTGCATTATACGAATATAAAACACAAAGACGAGAACAAAAGAGAACATGTCTTATGTTATGAAATTACTGAAGTCTATTAGAAAACAATATAAATCGAATTATTAAAGGGTAAACCACAATTGTTGGACAATGTGCGAATTAATAACAATTTAAAAAAAAAAAACCTAAATATAATTTCAAACTGAACCGAATTAACAAACATTAAACGTAAATAAATTAATATTAGATTTATAGGAATATTTAACAGACACCAACTTAATTTTATATGAATGGATATTGGATTTTTTTTTTAAATAAACAACAAACCTCGTAAATTGATTTTAGTTTTAATTTTATGTTTTATTCTTATAATTATTTTTTGAGTCACCCTATGGGTTGTTGCTGTGCCAATCTGTTTCCCGCATTAGACATAGAAACCATCTCCACAGCTTTCCGAAAAAAAGCTTATTGAATATGAAATGGGTAAGCAAGCTGGCATCATAAAGGTTTTTCAATGAATACCTCGATGAGGAATCCTTTGAAAGTGATAAATTTGAGATTTAGGAAAAGTAGAAAAGGAAAAAAATTGCAACGAAAATAGAACACTTTTTCGGGTCGATGGATTTTTGAAGAAAGTTATTTTCAACGAACAGTTGTTTTCTGTGACACTTATATCCAAAGCGCACTCTATGTCAACATTTAGCTTGAACTCTAGCTAATGTTTGGAGAGAAAAATTGGAGAGCAGCTAAAATTTAATTTCACTCGAGCTGTGTACTAAGCTTTAAACTGAATAGTTTTTGCCAAATTTTGTGTCTGAGTGTAGCTTATAAATTATAAAACTAATTCGGATTAAATTCTCAGTAAATTCCATTAAAATGCTTGCTTAAAATCTTTCGGTATTGTTCTGTTTCGTGTTTTTACGCATGCATCTTACTCAAATTTCAGACTTGATTTTGCCCAACAAAATTATTAATTATTTAAATACCATTTAACAAATTGGTAGCTTTTTGGTTAAACAAAATACGTTTCATTTATTTCATTTATAGGGCGATGACGACAATGAACACACTCAAATGCAACAGTCCAACTCGATCAATTATGGTGCGACAGGACACGTGCCCAATAATCCATTTGCTTTCCCCAGCACAATAGATGAAGAGCCCGCACAGCCCGAAGCACCAGAAACCTACGACTATAATAATCCATAAGGAACACGTGATACTATATAAATTAAAATTAAAAAAAAATTCCCAAAAATTACCTCTACCATCGAAATATAGTCATTTTTAGCTAGTTTAATTTTTTCATAAAAACAATACTTTAATTTAGGTACTAACTAAAAAAATCTATAAAAATGAGAAAGAAGTAACGCAACCATCGATACACTCTAACACCATGTAAAGTAAATAAGAGAGAAAGAAGAAACAACATTTATCTAATGTACCTATATGTTCCAACAAAATGATTTAAGACGTTTGTATACCTGTAAAATATATAACTAATTGTGTAAAAATATAACAGAGGTATGTATAACATAAATGTTATTTCAAAAATTCTTTTAAAGACAAACTAATTAGTGTATGAAGCAAATTTCGAAATTACCTTTTATAGGTACAGGTTTGGGTCCGATTATAACGATTCCAACGGACGACGCGATTCGACCTCAGGGAAAAGTATATATACGACCAATTGTTCGCAAACAAAAATGACAATTTAGAAAAGGCCGATTGTAATGGTGTCTTCTATTATAATAGAAGGAATATCATTTAAATTTTAAAAGCAAATAGTTTTACCCTCTTTACCTTTCCTCCATATTTTTAAACATTTTTGGTGAAAGCCATCAATCGATAAATGCTCAAAAAACTAAGTTGAAGCCCAAGCTACACTATAATCACTAAAGTCTTTTAACAAAAAAAGATGCGTTGTCTATCATAAGATAGACTACTAGCAGGCTAATGAGGGCGCAATTGTTCAGCAGTCAGAAAAACATTCCACAGTACATATAAATGTCTTGGAAAAGCTTCCGTCAATTTAGCCGTTTGGACTCGGTATAAAATTTTAGCTATACCATATATTCGTTCCAAAAATAAAAACTCATACAAATGAATGGTTGTGAGAAGCTCGGCTTGGGGTGCTCCTTTTTCTTTCCGCTCTACAGAAGCCGTTAAAATGTTTATGCCAAAAGCTCATCGTGTCGCTATCTATGATTACCTCTTCAAAGGTGGCATTGTGGCAAAAAAGAATTTCCACGCTCAAAGCATCCTAATTTGGGCATCGAATGAGGGCATCGAATATCGTAAAACATACTTGCACTTGCCTCCTGACATGGTGCCAGCAGCTCTGAAACGCCCTGCCAGGTCGGAGACTGCTCGCCGCCCACGACCTACAGTTTCAGGTCTTCGTGATTCCACAAAGACTGGCGAAGATCACTCTGCGTACAGATGTGCCCCAGGAGATGGTGACAAGAATGGAGACGTTGGGGCTGGAGTCGGAGATGTTGAATTCTGTGGAGGATTTGGTCGAAAAAATCAATAAACATAAACATTTGTAAAAGTAAGGACCTGTCGCGCTATTAGCCAGCAGGTGTTTTTCTTCAGCACTTACGAGACTAGCTAGGAGCTGGTTCGAGTTGAAATACCCCTCTATAAAGGCAACTTAACTTTGAGGGCGATGATGTTTTAAAGGTTAATCTAAAAGCAGACCAACTAGTCCGTTAAATCAAATCGTTATGAGGTAGATCTCCACGAGACATAATTTCTGTCAAGACTCAATTCATGACATCAGTATGTCTGGTGTAGATCGCGATTTTGTGAAGACGACAAATATCTGCGGACATTTCAGTTTGACTTAATTTCTTGTCTTCTTTGCAGATATAAACCCTGCCTGAGATTTGACATTTGAACATTTGACATTTAAACATATTTTTAAACATCTGATGTTTGATGTTTAAGCACAAGATATTTTCGAAGAAATCGCCAAACGCTTCGGAAGTAACAGATAAGATGTTAAAAAAAAGTCAAATCCATGCGTTATGTAGCGGCGAAGAAGTTGACGAATCGAAGAAGTCGGCCGTTGCGCTGGGAATGAATGAAATGCCATAAAAAATATGACGGACTTTGAGCTCGATTTAAAAAAAATTGTGTCGGGTCGGGTTCGGGTCCATGTTGGCCATTGTGTTTTGCCGTGCACAAGAAGTAGGTATTTTGCAGACTTCAATTTGGCGAATTTTGCGTCGGGACTTGGGCATATACCCGTTCAAGATCAAACTGACCCAGGACCTCAAAGCTAATGATAATGTAATGACCATAGAAAAATTATCTTTAGCGACGGGGCGCATTTTTGGCTTTGCTAACAAGCCAAATTGTCGTATATAGGATGACGCCAACCAACACGAGGTGGCAATGCATTTTAGGTGTGCATTTTAGACCGGCGGCGGCGGCGTCATTGCTCCGTATTTTTCTTGAAAATGACGTTGGTAAGGCCAATACCATCAACAGCGATTGCTACAGAACCAGCAAGACGTGGCTACGTGTCACTCAGTTGCAGGGTATGGTAATCTCTATCAGAGGTGACGTGAATTGCTTGGTTTATTCCATTTCAATTAGATTATAGTAGGTGTCATTAGGGGATACTGTACTATTGGGAGACATGCTTTCAGCCTGGGCCTCCCTTCCAACGATTTCTGTACAAACTGCATGAACGAGGCGGAGGATGAGACTACTCTCCGGCGTTAGGAAATAACGCCCAAGAAAATAGCGCCCAAATCGATTTGGAAATAACGCCCAAAAAAAACTCGTGCAATTTGTTGTTGCAAAATTTTCGTCGTTTTGGGTGTTATTTCCTTTCCAGGGTTCGTTTTTTTGACAAGCAATAAAGCCCAAAATAGTAAGTGGTTGCATTTTGGAGTAGGTGGTAGTTTGTACTGCAAAAAAACCTTCAAAATATCCAATTTCACACATACTCCAAATCTGACTCCAACCCTTTATTCTTAGCTCCTGCTGGTTCAACAGGTAGCTGTGAGATCATTTGATCCTGTGGTATCACAATGAGCCTTCTTTGGCCTAAGTGTGGCTGCATGTGGTGCTAACCTATGGCTAGACCTTACATGGTAAGGACTTCAATTTGCATAGACAAATAACAAATCGAAAGAGAAAAGAAAACGAGAAATGTCGACAAAAAATTCAGGAGAACTAAAGTAAAAGAGTGGGCGCAGTGGTTATTGTGCTGGACTATGTGTGAGGAGTTCCATGTTCGACTGTCCCGGAAAAACTGAAATTACATCTTTAGGTTTTTCCAGTGCTCAAATGTCTCACATTCATCCGAGAGCATAACTGGAAATGACCGCCAGCTTCGGTGGACCTACCCAATTTCACACAAAAATTTCGAAATAAAGTCAAAAAAAAGTCTCGCAACTCTCAATTAGTCTGATGTGCGTGTTGCCCTTCCTAGAAGTAGAAGACTACAAATTATCCGTTTAGGTGGTGGTACACGGCATATAGAAAGCCACAGTATACACTTAGAGTTATGTCCATTGTGATACCACGAGCAGAGTCGGTTATTTCCTCTAATCTTGGAACCATTTTAAACTCAGAGGATATCTCAGTATTTTGCTGATATACGTTTTGGCAATATCCGAAAGCTATCCGAAAAAGTGCTCTCCTAGAGTTTGCTTTCTAATCGAGGATAGCGTCAGGCAGTTACATAGTAAGTGGAAAGGTGTTTTCTCATTTTCCTCATCCATGCAACTGAGAACTGCGACAAAAATAATCGGGTATACAACCCATTAATGCACATCTCATAGTCATACAATTGATCTTTATGAGACAACTGAACTTTAGGCCAACTCATCTATCGGACATTTCATCCACCACAATTCTCATGGTGATTGGCTTACTTAAATCTATGGAATATTATTTTCGGACATCATTCTTGTCGATTAGGCAACAGTTCTTAAATCATTCTCAATTTAATTTAAAATTTCTAAATGGGTGGTCCTTTTAAAAAAATAATTTAATGTCACCACTACAATAACCGGGTCGGTTTGTGCAATTTATAATTAATATTATACTGTAATACAAAATATAAGTTTTATAAGCTGTTGCGACGCATATTGTGTGTGTATGTCCAATATGTAATATAATACATTTTAGTAAATAACACAAAGAGTATATTATGTACTACTATATATTTTGAACGTGTGTTTCTGCATTAAAATCTGTCCTTTAAATTAAATTATTTATTTTTCACTATCATGAGCGTATTTACATTACAATTATAATATATTGTACATATAAAAAGAATATATTCAAATACAACTATTATTTAGTTATCGATGGAAAAACAAACCAAAATAGATAAATACTTTATTTACACCCAATGTACGATTGTGTTATGAAAAGATACAAAAACTAAAATTAAAAATGGCAATAATGTCGGGATTGAAAAATAGTAATAAATTCAAGCATTATTTACACATACTCATGAATATAATTATGATCGAAAAACTAACTCTCATCTGGATGTAAATATTAATACTAATCAAATTTATTAGCAAAAAAAAAAAAAACTAAAACACTATTTTTCCGCTCATCTCTATAGCAATTTATGGTTTAGTTTGTCTTATTAGACAAAATTCTTATCAAAATATTTTACTTCTGTACATATCTATTATAATTTGTTTATTATTTTGCATACACATATTTTTATAAATTCTTTTTTTTTTTCGAAAAAGAAAACAGTTTTTATACAAACATCATAATATCTCAACAAATAAATTAAAATAAAAAATAAAAAAAGAGTTCAAAGCCTATACTGTATAGTAAAAATGTTGTTAAATATTTATAAAATTATAAACTTAATTATTCCTTTAAGTACAAGTTTAACCACTGGAATTGTTATCACTGTTAATGTGCTCTAGATGTAGATCGTAACTATGTATATTACTAAATCAATAAGCATTTGTTAAAAAAATTCACACATCAAACATATTAATGTAAAACAAAATAATAATTATGTATGTTATATAAATTGTAAATTTATTAATTATAGCGGCGGTTTCGGGGATACATGTGACTGAAAAAATTAAGATTAAAATTAACAATTTATCATCCTTCGCCTATTTAAATTACCACTTGTTCTAATATTATCTATTGATCTAAAAATTCCTAAATTAGTTTTTGTCAAAATTAGCTGGATTTATTTTAGAGGAAACTAAATATTAGGCACAATTGGGTTTCAGACAAGACTATTCATGACTTGCGTCCTCCATTTGAGGTGCCATATTTAAACTGGATGCGCCACCATAGGTTAGGTCTTCCTTAACAGAATTGTCCATCTGGAGAAGAATTGAGGATTATTCGGTTCGAAGCATTGATATACAAATACAGTGAAACCTACGTAAGTTGGCCACCTGTGGTGCAGACATTTTTGGCCAACTTAGAGAGGTGGCCAACTTATAAGGGTAGGTACATATTTTCTTTTAATATGTATTCAATTTCAATTTTATTTTGGCCAGGTACAAATAAGAACAAAAGTCTTTTATAGTACAAAACAAAAAGGCTCACAAGAATAAGCACATTAAATAAATTTTAAAAAAACAAGGAGCACAATTTTAAATTAAATATATGTTTAAATTAAAATTTATAACTTAAATTAAATTTTAAATTACATTAAAGGATATTAGAGATAAAGAGGAAGGAGTCAAAGAAAAGAAAAGTGGGAAATGAAGGGGGAAAAGAAAAGCTGACATAAAAGATGAAATAAAAAAAAAAACTATAAGAATAGATTACAATGACGAGAAGTGTGCAAATAAAGCACTTTTAAATTGCTTGGCTCCTATTACTTGCTTGATGGTTATAGGCAGTGAATTCCACAGTCTGGACACATGAACAAAAAAGAGGCGGGACGAATTCAAATATTTAGAGCTAGGCGTAATAAGATTAAAAGTTCTTGGCGACTGAACAAATTTTAATTTTTCAAATAAATACGGGGGTGATCGTTCATGTATTAATTTGTGTAAAAATACGCAGCATCTAATTTCCCAAAAATTTAGAAATGAACATCCAAAGACATGCATGTGGTAATGAGATATATGGTCGTATCTTCTAACTCCAAAGGCATATCGAACCAGATCGTTAAAAGCTACAAGTAATTTGTGCTGGGAAATGGAATCTAGTTTACAATATATAACTATAGCATAATCAAAGATCGGCAAAAGAAGTGATTTTATCAATCTCAGTTTGGTGTTAAAAGGTGTGAAACTAGATAACAGCCACAGCTTTCGCAATCCTCCATAAACACGCGCTATAATATAGTTGACATGATCAGTGGCGGAAAGGGACCGATTCAATTTATATCCAAGACTTACAACGGTGTCAGAAAAGGTGAGCCTCGTAGAATTGAGGAAAATGGGCGGCAATACTTCCACATTATACAGTTTTTTTGAGATCAAGATTAACTGACTCTTATTTGGATTTAAAATCAATCCATTATCTACGGACCATTTTGCAATGAATGACAAGTCCGAATTAAATCTGGCCACAAGGTCTTCCACCAACCCAGACGGTCGAGAGAGGTATATCTGTGCATCATCAGCATACAAATGTACAGATGTATTTCGACACACTTGTGGTAAATCATTAATAAAAAGACAAAAAAGGATTGGACCCAAAACTGAACCTTGGGGAACTCCAGAGAGTATATTTTTAGGTTGTGAGTATTTTAGATTAGCAATTACCCTTTGAACACGATTAGAAAGATAGTTTCTAATCAGAAACACCGAGGAATCACTCAAACCAAAGTAAAGTTTTAATTTTCTGCAAAGAACCTCATGACTGACCATATCGAAGGCCTTCGAGAAGTCCAATAAGCAAAGTAGTGAAAGATATTCCTTATCATATTGTATTCTAATATCGTCGAGCACTTTGATCATAGCTGTAGAACAGCTATGGCTAGGACGGAAACCTGATTGTACTGGCGATAATAAATTAAAACGGTCAAGATGGTTGGAAATCTGTTTCGCAAGAATTTTTTCAAAAATTTTTGATAAACAGGGTAAAATACTTATTGGACGAAAATCGGTTACTAATATGGGGTTATTCTTTTTGGGCACAGGTATGACCTTTGCCTTTTTCCAACAATCCGGAAAAGTTGAAGAGGTAATGCTAAAATTAAACACATGTGTTAGGGAACTAATTAAATGGGGAAGTATTATTTTTACAAAACGCAAATTGATTCCGTCCTCACCTACTCCGTTAGATTTAAGGGCACGAACCTGCAGGATAACATCCTCTTCGGATACAACTTCAAATTCCATAGAGGTTGATCCACAAAAGAATAGCTCATTTTTTGGCGTAAACGACGAAGTACTACAAGGGTTGGGGGAAAAGGCTTCAATCAACTCATCTGCATCAGGCATTTTAGTTACTATTCGACTTTTACCAATTCCAATGGAACGCAAATTAGCCCAAAGTTTCTTTGACGGTTGATCAAGGCTAAGTTTGGAAAGAAAGTATCTTTCTTTAGCTCTTCTTGTGACAAATGAAGAGTAATTCCTGTTGGGCAAGATTTTCTGCCTAAGTTTTATGATAAACTAAACTGTCACCTGAATATTTAGGTGCCTAAGCACATTGAACACGGCCATTGTCTGTACATTTTGTTCTGTGCATTTTTAAACACCCACCTGAAAAAGTGCGAACGCCAGGCCAACTTTCGCAGATTATTTAGTTTGAAAGTTAAACTGAAATATATAAATGTGTGGCCAACATAAGGAGGTATTTGGTGGAGTATTTGTATGCACTTTTCTTGGTGCCACTAGGTATATACTGGCCAACTTACAAGGGTGGCCAACTTGACAGGTTTTACTGTACTTTATACATCTTAGCTTTTAGCGGATTAAATCGAATCTTCTTAACTAGATATACAATACTGTACAGCTCATACAATTTTCCACTGTCCCTTCTAAACTGAACATCGCTCACTAAGAGCTGGGCCGTACGGCGTAGGTACATGCCTTCCTATGAATGTCGTATCGGCCGAGGGTATAGAGTAGAGTAGTTGATACAAGAAGTATACAAATTTCACTGTGGTGCGTGTAGTATCTGTATAAATACTGTATAAATTGTCAGAATTTTAGTGCTCGCACTGTATAAAATGTAAGATTTAATAAAACTCATTTTATACGAGACTACAGAACCAGACGGATGTCATTTTCAGGATACTACAGTGCGAAAAAGAGCTTTTATGCCCATGCGAAAATTATTTCTGAAAGTGGATTTTCTGCGCCTTCTATCTTTCTCTTTTATACTCACTACTCACTGAGAATCTAAATGTCTCCCTGAACATGACTTTCATTGGAAGGCATGTGTGGCCATGAACTAAGCCAGCTTCTCTTCAAGTACAAAATTCACCAATAATATTGCTTTCTCAGTTGCACAATTTGGTGTGTATGTACATTTCTCACTTTTAATGGCAGGCAGCCACCAGTCTTAATTCATTACATTCGATACAAACTGGACCAAAGATCACAAAAATGGCTCAAGTGAGAGCTTATATCGTAATAGTACGTGTACGCTTACACCGCACCTAAATTCAGCATTACGGAGAAAAAAATCTGAATTAAATTTTGCGTTTCCACTGAAACTTCAACACTTTTTTTTTGTCGGGTTATGAAACACTTCACTTGAGCACTCACACGCAACTGGTTCATTGTATTACCAGGAAGCTTATTCCAGTATTGCCCATTTTACTAGAATTTCTTTGACTTTCGGTAAGAATACACTTCAGCAATGAGGAGCTTACAGTATCAGCTTTAGCATTCACCACATCAGCGCCAAACATCTGCCACCTGATTCGAGTAAAGGCGGGACAATTGCAAAGGAAATGATCCGAAGTATCGTCGCCCTTACCACAACCGTCGCACATAGTGTGGTATCTCTTAGCGAAGTCATAAGAATGCCAATAAGTTTTCTGCAGTCTTTTCTTCTGACAGACAGTAGGAATGCCGAAGACTTTTAACTGACATTCGGGAGCATGCTTTTAGTCTGCCCACATCCTGGAGAGCCTTGCCATAAACAATTGTATTCGATAGAAATTCAATCGTCAATGGAGGCGCTGACTGAGGACGCAGGAAGACCCAGCACGGGTTTTGGTGCAGATAAATAATTCAAGTCAAGAATTCAGCCTTACGACCGAGTTCAAAGAGTTCTTGCTATTTTGGAACGGGTAACAGTGTTGAACAAGTCCTTAAGCGAAGCCTGACTATCGCTACAGATGCAGATCCTACGACCCCGCCCCCTATTCCTAACAATATATTCGCCACCCATTAGGATAGCATAGATCTCCACTTGAAGCACACAGTCATGCTTACCTAACGAGTAATGAAGTCTAATGTTGTCGATTTCCACGAAGACACCAGCACCGGACCCTTGACTAGTTTTGGAGCCATCCGTGAAAATTTGATCAAACCAGGCTCAGATTCTGGCTGAAGCCAGTCCTGACCGCAAGGAAAGTTGACTTTTGCACAAAAGCCGAAGTTCAGGTGTCATTGGATCAAATGTAAGCTAGTGTCAGATTTGATCACTGATCTTTTTTTTTGTATTTTGAAATCAGAAGTCGTTTTACCTACAGAATTTATTTTTTTAGTTATATTAACTTGAACATGAATTCTGGGGAGCAATCGACGGCCCTTTCCCATAGCTCGAAACAAAATGTTCATCTGTGTTTGTCCACTTCCTTGTTGTTATAAATCTTTTACGATCCATATTTCTAAATTTAATAATTTGAATATTTGTGGGCATCAGCTGTTTTTTTGCCAGTGCAGCGGGCTGAAAAGTCCTTAAATGATGTGCGGAATTTGCAAAGAAGTTTGTTCGATTTGACAAAATTAAAAATGCAGCTATCGAATTCAATGTTTCTCTGATATCGTACATTTCACTTTATTTAGATAATATTAGAAATCGCTGTGACCCGTAAAATAACTTGTTATAAATTGGTGATACTGATAACTAACCCACTTTCATTTAAGATACTCTTAGCATTTTTGTTGAAGGCTGGCTGAATAGCTCGTTTGGGGTCTCTTAGACTTCTCCGTCTCCAGCTTTTTATAGCTGAATTTTCAGCTGATATATGAGTCCAATGGAATCGTTCAGATCCTGTTAATAATGAAGTTTCTGACCCTCTTCTGGCCAGTTTATATCGGCTTTTTCAATACCTCAATTTGAAGTGAGCGAATTTTGTTGACAGGTGCTATGTTGAATATTATTCATTTGGCACTTTCAATAATCCATATTGGAGTGGACTAGATTTCCTCGGAACGGAAAAATTCGATTGGCCTTTAATGTATTTTTGTAAATTTTGTAAAGACAAAAAAAAATACTCCCGGAAAGTTGAATTTTTGGATGAATCTTCTTTTCGCAATTTTAAACAATAACTCAAAAGTCCCCATCAATACATGTGCCACTAAACATGTTATGCGGAATCAAGGTCACAAAAAACGGTTACTCGTGAAAATCTTGTTAATGGTCACTTTTATCGAAAAGTAGTTGTCGAAGTGTGTTGGCGTTTCCTAGCTGGGAGCCATTTTCAAACAAACCTTTTCGAGCAAAATCGATTCAAAAAGTTGTATGAAGTAGAATGGATACGCGACACATACTTCGAGGGTGATCTCTGCTAAGTGTCAAAACTGCTAAAATGAAGACCCCCCTAAAGTCCGTATGACACTACATTTCTCTTTCATTTTTTTCTCATAAGTCGCATGAAATCATGTTGAAAAGTCAGTTGCGTGTAAAAGATACAAAAAGTGCTGGTATTGCGAAAAAAAAGAATTTATTTCCAAAAAGTTAGACTAGTGCCGGGAGCCAAATGCCAATAATAATGTTGAAATATCAAAAGAAGTTTAAAAAGGCTAGGTTAACCGGTTAACCGCAATTATTAGTTCACAGCTACAGCCAGAAAGTCACCTCGGCTTTCTAGCAAGTGACTACTTTAACAAATCCAAACCCCATATAGTTACATGACCCCTGAACTGTCCAAAACAATTAAGCAAATATTATTTAAAACTATCATACTCATAATTAATTATAATAGAATTTATATTTGTACATCAATATGAATGTGATATAAGTGTTATTTTTATAAATATTATTCGTAGCTTAAATTTGCTTTAATTTTCTTTTAATTTTATTATTATTCGATAAAAAAAAAACAAATGTTGAAAAATATGTACGCAATTTCTAAACTAAAAGAGTCAATTCTTATTCTATAAAATGTAGAGAAATTGAAATGTGTATAAAATATACAATGTATATGTAAAATTCATACTAATTTAAATGTTTTTAAGCAAAAAATGTATAATCATTAAATATCCCCACATTTAGATAATATTAAAACATATATATCTATTACCTAACGAACGTTCAAATAAGCTAATCTTATAAATGTTACAGATTTTAATGAATTATAAAAAAAAAATAACAATTGTATGTAGATTTCCATCTCCTTCACTAAATGCAACTACCACACACATACATACTGTATAAAATCAAAAAAAAAAAATAAACTGCCCTATAAACAGACAAATTTATTGAACTTGGGTTAGAAATACTATTCAATGTTATTTTATAAAATATCTGTAAATAAGATAAATATATAAATATATATTTTTGGTTTTAGTAAAATATTTATTTTTAATTTGTACATAATTTCATTTAATTTCTTTAGAAAACCAAAAAAAAAAAAATTATTGAGAGTTCTCACTCTCAAGGCTGTGTTGACAATAATAAAAATTATCAAAATGAATAATTGATTACTTTAAGAATACATTTTAAACAGTATTATATATCTAACTAAAATTTATATTGTATTAAAAATATATATAGATATTTCAAACCAAATATTATAGCTTTTGTGTTACTTCTAAGTGTAAATAATATTATAATACAAAAAAATATGTATTAAAAAAACACATTTTCGTTTAAATTTAATAATATTCTTTTTAAAAAATAGAAAAAAATATTTTATCGAAAAGCCGATTCATAATAGGAGTAATTTGGCTAAATAAAAACGCTGTGAGCGACAATATTGAAATTATTTTCTAAGTAGACATAAGTGCTAATTATAATTATACCTACATTAAAAAATTAACAAAAAGAAAAATACAATGTAATGTTTATAAAATACTTAATTATTTGAATAGATTTCAGAATGATATTTAAATATAATAATCGTATTATTTATACCTAACTATCCATATATTTATGTGTATATACAAAATTCTATATAAAAATCGAACTAATAAAATGTATATCTGTTTGTGCAATATAAGTTGTGAGATCAAAAATATATTTTTAATCAAATTGTATTTTAGTTAAGCTATATGATTTTATAGATTATTTGCTGTGACTAAACTTGATGAAATTAATGTACATTATTAAAAAAAGTCTGTAATTTTATTTGTCATATTAAATTTTATGTACGACATTGATTTATTGAAAATTAAAAGTAAAATATTTAAAGTTGATAACCCTTATTAAACCCCTCCTGATGTACATACAAATAATTATATAATTAAGAAGATATATGCACAAACAAACTTTCCTTTTCCAAATGCGCAATATTTGTAGTGATGTGTCTCATTTTTTTTTTGTATTTAAGTGCTTGCGAAACATAACCATAAGATGAGCACAATCATTATAGCCAATTATAATTAGTTCATGTTAAATTAAAAAATAAAATGATATATACGTCATAGCTAAATATTTCCAAAAAGCAATCAACATAACGTCAATGCAAATAAATTCAGAACATAACAAAGCTAAAAACTACAATACTAAAGATGATTTTTTCCAATCCATCGCTGTAAGGAGAAATTTCCCTCTTCTGGAAAACGCTGTAGATCAGCTGGCTTGGATCGTATGTGGAAGTGGAATGTGAACTACTTACCGACGACATCGGTCGTACCCTGTCGTCAATGTTATGGAATATGAATGTCTTGTAAAATGAAACGCCTCACATTCATGAAAGTAAAACGCCACTCGGAATAGGGGTGAATACCTTACACTGCGTAATACCCGCCCGCAACTGTATAACCGTGTATAAATTTTAATTTACCACTTCGAGCCAAATATACTTTTTGACATGCCTATTACTTAAAATGTTGTCATAAATTGACCAAGGGCAGCGCTTACCACCATGCTACAAATTGAATACAACAGAGAGGTGTCAGTTGGACGAAATTCGTTTTTTATGAGTGTCTTGTGCCCAGTTGCACAGTGCAGAGTTTAATGTAACTTAAGTTTGAGTAGAGACGAATAGCAATAGATAAGTGTCACTCATGCATATTTTGCGTTTCACAGTCGATTCACAATATTCACATCAAATGGTACAAAAAACTTGGCAGCACTTAGAAAAATTGTTGTTTTGCAATATTTAATAATTTATTAGATTTTCCAAGTGGGCTGTTAATGACAAAAAAAACCCCTAGCTTTAGCAAGAAAATTAATTATTTTGTTTAATTGAACTCGTAGAGCGAAAAAAAAAACCAAATGAAATTGTCAAATCGTTGACAGCTGAATCGCTTGCCACCTGTCTCGTGTGACACTTAAGAGTCCGATATTGGGCACTTAAGTTTTATAATCAAATATGACGCTGTGAAACAGAAATCGAATCTTGAGTGGAATTTGAAGGAAAATGGATACTTCAGTGGGTCTTTTCTTCTTTTGCTTTTAGAGCTAGCCATTACATTTTCACAGATTCATTGAGTCTTTGTTGGAAATATCGATTGCAAGAATCGTCAATCCTACCTATTCATGCAATCCTACACAAAATTTTAAAGAGTAAAGAGGTTTTTGATACCTCTCTACCTTTTTACTCTTTAAAATTTTGTGTAGTATTGACGGTTCTTGCAACTGATATTTCCAACAATGACTCAATGAATCTGTGCAAAAGTAATGGCTAGGGCTAGCTCCGTAAAGTACTTACATTATTTACTTTTGATGAAGCTTTAGTTCTGCGCGGAAATGTGCCTCAAAAAACATGCCTTTCCATTTATCTCGAACCATTGCTATCTGCCTTCAGTTATGCGTACGCCATGTAACATAAACTGCCATTTTGAAATAGTTGGCGAAGAAAGTTATGGCAATCAAGCCGTGGGACATTGGGTGGTTATACCCAAATGCGCCGCGGGTCGTAATGAAAGCGACACCTACCTCAATTTCGACCATCTTCTTATTTTCAAAAGCGAACTGATATTTTCAGTGTTTTCTAGTTTTTTTTTATCGTTCTGACTTCCAATTTTATATTTTTTTCATAGTGAAATAAGACACCAATTTTCATTAGGAAATAAGGCCCCAAAAAAGGAAATAACACCCCAAATTTTATTAAAAATCGTTTTTTGTTGTTTCCTGTATAATTTTTTGCGCTTTATATCATTGGGGCCTTCTTTCGCAGAGCCGTATTCAACACCTTCAGATGACATGTTTGGAAATTGTGCATAATCTTATTTTTTGTCTTAAAAACAAACGTAAACATAACCAAACTGTCATTTTCCGTTTCGCAAATTTTATAATAAGGGTATTCAATTAATCTAATAAATTTATAAATGTATTTAAATTTCTGCGGTGCTTTAAGTGTACACCCCTCGGAAATGTCATTGCGTAAAACGCGTAAATCGACTGTACCTAAGTCTGGAATCAAATAAACAATTCATACGAATGTGTGTCAAAGTTTGACATTATGTGATTTGCGTAGGTAACTTTATGCGGTTGATTTCCAAGCCTAAATCGTCGCGGAAAATAATGAGATCTGTGTAAACTATTCTCCATACAAAATCTGAACTGTGACAAATTGTACATTTTGTGTCTGCTATTAATATTATTCCAAAACAATATGTATAGTATTTGATGTCACTGGACATTGTCAAAAGTCATCTCACATGAAACGTTATTCCGGCTGTCATTTTGACTAATTGGAGTTACAGTGATATAGCAATTAATATGGATCAATAATTTCATATTTGCCTAATTTACTTTAAAATAAAAACGAAGGCAGAACATTTTAAGACGATACTTAATTTGTTCATCTTTGGTTAACTCTAATCAATGGTTATTCCAGCTGATAATCATAGAATCTGTTTGTTCAGTCAAATTTTAACCAGAGAATCCATGATTTGGTTAGTTAATCACAGAAATCGATAACCAGGCAATTTTGGCCGATTATCGACATTAACCAAGGAAATTCTGGAATTTTGTTTGTTCAAGCTTTGACGTAACAGTCAAAAACAAAACAACTTTCTTTCAAAAATAAAAATTAATTTAATAAATAATGGTGGATTTACATTACCACGCCACGCAATTTTGCATGACTTCAGGAAGAGAGATCCGTTTGCTACACAAATACTACCACAAATCTTCATAAAAAAAGTTATGGCGACCTAAATTCAACTGCTAGGCTCGTGGTCACTCTTACACATCATTAACCTTGACTGTGGAAAAACGGATCTCTCTTTCTGAAGTCATGCAAAACTGCGTGGCGTGGTAATGTAAATCCACCATAATAATAGCAAAATAGTGTGTTGCATTCGTGTCTGCTATGTGGACGCATTTTCAACAACTGGCAGATGAATACAATGCAAGATAGTGTGTAAAAAATTGCATGCGTTGCTGCGCTTTTGACAATTTTAACTATTGATCAATTCTAACAACTGAATAGACAAATAAACTGGAAAACTGGAACGATTTGTCGCAAATCTGTGATTTGGTGACCAAAGTGAAAAATAAGTGAACAAACGCTTTTTGGTTATCACAGTTATTTAATCATGGGTTAAACTAAATCTATGATAACCTAACCACAGATTTAACCAGCTGTGAACAAACCGGCCCTTAGTCTTAAACTTTCTATTACGTGCGAGTATGTTGACAGAGTTTCGGGCAAATGTAGAATACGCAATCTTGGAATTTTAATCTTGGAATTTTTGAAGGAGATTGGATTTTCACATGAGTACAATCAATTGCACCAATTGTTCGCGGAAACTTCGCGAAATTGTAAAAAGCGTAACTTGCTTCTGCCAATTCTGTGTCAGATTGTGGCATTTTAATAAAATCCTTTCTTAGTGAAGCAATTGCGCAGAAAACTCTTTGAATGGTAACAGAAACAGTAGCCTTGCAAACTCCAAAAAAATCTCCAACTGATATAAGCATAGTACCTAATGCATAAAATCGGAGTGCAATTAGAAGTTTTGCCATTGGAGTTATATTCCGGTTTTTAAAAACAAATATTAGGTAATCGTCAATTTTTGGAAAACTGAAACACACCTTTCTCTTTTATCTTGCAATTTCGAGCGTATCAAAATCAAAATATTCGCAACAGTTTGCTTTCGCAGTCTGAAACGCCTGAAGAAGTCAATATCATCCCATTTATTAAAATGGTCCAATCTTTCATACATATTATATTGACGCCTTTCTACCACCAATCGTTGATCAAACTTTTCGTCACTATCGGCAATACTCCACGAATCCCAAATGAAATTTCCAAACGAACTGAATTTATAAATTTAACAAATACAGAGGTTTAATAATGGATATAAATAAAAAAAAAATACAAAGCAACTCACTCCATTTTGCGTTTACTATTATTATATTAATTTTTCTTTTCCGATTTTTAAACAAGCTTGAACAAACAAAATTCCAGAATATCCTTGGTTAAATCGCCTTAACCGACCAAAATCGGCTGGTTATCGATTTCTCGGGTTAGCTAACCAAATCATAGATTCTCTGATTAAAATTTGACTGAACAAACAGATTCTATGGTTATCACCTGGAATAATCGTTGATTAGAGTTAACCAAAGATGAACAAACCGGCCCTTATAGGGTGCAAATTGTGTTGAATTTCCGCTTTAGTTTTGCCTCACATATTGACAATAATGGGGTTGTAAAGGCAGTTACAGTTCAAGATTACGTGTGATAATTTAACAGCGAGAAAAATGAGCTCCAACGAGTTTATTTATACTGATTCGACTTCAGATTCCGTCAAAGAACCTCTTGCATTTTTTTTAGTGAAAGTTTTAGATAGAACTGTTATCATTATCACAAATTATTATTGATCATCACTGACTCCATGTAGGTTCACTGAGAAAACGGCCACTTTTACCTATTTCTACTAGGCAAGGCACTCAATGGTACTCGATTAAAGGGACCTCTGATTCTAACGTGTCTGCCAGAATGGAGAAGAATGTCAGTACCTAATGAACTTCATATTCAACGAAGTACCGGCATGGTGGATAGCTGTGTCTTTTATGCCACCTATTAAGATGTTGGTAGAGACCAATTACATATTTCTTTCCGGAATTCCGTGTTTGAAGATGGAAATAAAATTAATGTCAATTGGCTAAATGAAAATGTCGTTGTAGCAAAAACATTCTGGCATGACTCGAGCTTTGTCACTGAAGCATGATTAGCTGAAAGTTATGTATTTTAAAATATAGGTAAATAGTGCTGTCAGAGCAATATCACTGAACATTGCAACATATATTAGATAAGGATCACCTTCAATGGGTTGCCTATTTCTACCAATTACGTCAATTTCATTTACTTGTGCTTTTGCTTTGTGACTGTAAGAAAATATTCATTTTATTTTTATAACTTTCTCGATTACGTAAGTAACCATAGTAGGACTTTGCAACACACACAAAATTACTCCTGTCGATTTTTAATTCGTTCCCCATTTCTTAGAGTGAGATTACAGAAAAATCATTCCAATTGAATTAAAGCTACAATGGAGTGTTAAGTGTCATATGAAAGTCCCAGTTTTTCTTTCTCAGTGGCTTTACTATACACTTCTGTTATTTTTCGATAACTTTGAATTTTTTTTAATACTTTTCTAACAAAAATTGCTCATTTGCAACACTTACTTTTGTGTATAACCTGGAAAGCAAACGTCATCTCATCTTTTTTCCTTTGTAGCTAAATATTTTTTAACAAACCGAATGTAATTGCATCGATCTATATAGCGTATGCATTGTAAAGCAACTAAATAAATTAATAATAAATACATTTTTTGAAAATAACAAAAAAAAAAATATATAAATTTACAAGAAAATGTTTCCTGCGTAATGGAATTCAATACCAGAGCCAACAGGGTTGATTATAGAAAAAAAAACGAACAAAAAAAAATATCTAAGCAGAAAATAGAATAAAATAATATGTAAAGTTATTTAAAACAAACAACATAATATCTATGTAACATATTTAGCAAATTTGATAGAAATAATCCCTATATTAGCTGAAAATAAAAAATCATTTCAAATTGTATTAAAATATTCATCATCTATCTTATAAGTAGGTATGAAGAATAATTTAAAGAAATTGTTTATTTTCTTTAATTCTATAATTTATTTTATTTTTTATTTTTAAATATTAATTTAGTCTTCATTGTTATAATGGCAAAGTAAACTTTAATATTATGTTATATACAAGCTGTTCGTGTCGCATTATTAGTTTGTTTGTTTTTATTTTATTTAAACAAATATTGAAAATAAACTAATTTAATAAATGTAATACAAATTTAATATAGCAAAATAAATATGAAATGTTGAAATAAAAAGTGAAACTACTGCAATTATTTGATTTATAATTTCAGTTAGCTACGTTTTTTTTTTTTAATACTTCTCCCGGGAAAGGCTAACCTATAACGCTTCATCAGCACCCCGAGACAGAGTATATCCATTATAATGAGTAGGGACACTCTCGACAATTTCCTTATCAGCAAGTATTACTGTGTCACACAGACATGAGAAATAGACGGATATATAAAGTGGGTAGTGAGAGAGAGAAAAAAGAGGATGTGTATTTTTTCGGAAAATGGCACAGGGTGCTCCGTTTAAAAAAGGACAATTTTTAATATGTAACTCACACTTGCGTTTTTGACGTAAGCATGAAGGATCTAGTGACAGAGTTATTTTGCTTCTAGCCTTTCTGTCTTTATCTGCATTCACAGTAGAACCAGCTGCAACCGCAATTGTATCTTTCCAAAGATCATCAAGTTCTAGGAAAGCTTTAATTGCAACTTTCCACGTAGAGAAGTTTTCCCTTCCGAGTAAACGATCGATAGTGAGATGTCCAGACATTTCTTTTCTCGTAAAAGTTCAATTTAAGAAAAAAAAAATTTTATTTGATTCTGTTTTTTTTTGATTTATAAGCCCATAACCTATTAGTTCAAAGCTTTATTTCAGAATAAATAAAATACAAAGGTAGATAAATGATATAAAATTTCATGTTAATGTGATTTCCAACAGCATGCAAAATATGGCGTATTTTTTTGGGAAGTGAGTATAACAAAAACAAAAGTGAGTATAATAATTTTGTATGTAAAACCAAAAGTGAGTACCTATAACAAATCCAAAAGTGAGTATAAAACTTTTGTATGTAAAAGTAAAAGTGAGCTAGCTATAGATTCTCAAAAAAATACGCCCATAATAAAACGCATTTTCACTACCGAAATCAGCAGTTTTATAGTCAGATTCAGTTTTGAAAGCGTTTATTTCAACGCCGGAAAGCTCTAAATTTTCAGTTGGCTATTTTCTCCATGTAGCTACTTTGCTGAAAAAGATCTTTTAAATTCACAAATGAATTGAAATGAAGTCAGCAACTTATTATTTCTTCCTCGGTTGCTTTAAAATGGCAATTAAGTCAATTGAAATACCAATAAGACTATTTATATTCTGCTGCCATCCTTTTAGTTATATCAGGCGTATTTTTTTGAGAATCTATAGCTAGCTCACTTTTACTTTTACATGCAAAACTTGTATACTCACTTTTGGTTTTGTTATACTCACTTCCCAAAAAAATACGCCTATTGGAAGACTTATCGAAAAAGGCAATACTTAAAAAATGCATTTCATAAGGAATTGATTTGCTCTTCATTTTCAAAAAATGGTCTTCTGAATTTGTTGGGGTCTTAAAATTTATATAAATTAAAGATTAATATAACTTAGGACACATTTCGACCACAAGCAATACTATTCATTTTAAAACCAAAAGGCTTAGTATGTATTTTAAATGCGTTCAAGCAAAACAAAAGCAAAATAAACAGCGCGTAAAAAAATTGTAATGAAAAATGACACCTCCAAAAAAGGAGTCAGAAAAGGGATAGTTTCAGGAGTTATCACTTAAAAACCAATAAAGTTAAACTTGTAATGCCCTCCATTATTGGCACATAAAAATATTTTACACCTTCATTTTCTTTTTGTTCTCGACCGCGCAGGCTAAACACTTCAAAATATGTTTTCCCATTTCCTATTTAAATTTCTATTTAATCCAAAAACATTTCCACTGTAGTTTGTTCGCACCGAAAACAATCACGGGCCACCCTGTATTGTGTTTATTTCACTTCTTTCGCACAACTGATAAGCATTCGAGTTTACCGCCTTTAAAAATGCTTTATGAAAAAACCTACCCCATCGTCACTGCAGAACCAGTGTGACCAGTTATTATAAAAACTAGCAATTATGGAATGAAATCATTTCTATTGGTACTAGGCCCAATATCGGATTGCATTATTTTAAGCGAAGCCAGAACAAAGAAGAAACATTTATTTTCATATTTTAGATTGAAATATTAATGGTAGGAGTTCAGAATTAGTTGTAATTCCTGGAAAAAATAATCATAAAACATCATTTTCCAAAAAGCAAAGCAGGTCACACTGCATAAAAGTGAAAAGGTACACACATCGAAATCGAGTTTACCGCCTTTAAAAATGCTTTATGAAAAAACCCACAATCGTTCGTCGTACGCAGCAAGCCGTATGTAGTGGTACAGGTAAAATGTGTTGTGTACCCTTTTCTTCTCAAGCATTCGTTGTATTCAGGTAAAAAGGATTCTTTCGAACTGCTTTCACTTATTGCACGATTTTTTCTGCGTTTTGCTTTGTGGTAGTATGAAATGCATATGTAGAGAGAGTGTCCCTACTCATTAATGGATATACTCTGCCCCGAGATGCTTGCAGATGTATGTTAGTTCTGCACTTAAATTGCTGCAAATTGTAGTCTTCTGGAAATATTTCCCCAGGAAGCGAGTTCCAAAGTTTGCTTGTCCTGTAACAGAAGGAGTTTTGGAAAGATGATGTCCTCGCTGTTGTCAAGTGTACTGTATGGTCATGAGCATTAGCAGCATGTCTTGTGGGGTGCCCAAAAGTTGCATTTCGAGGGATAATGTCCTTGAGTTCCTCGGAACATCTTCCATGGAATGGAAGTACCTATAGAACAAGCACAGGTCAGCGAGTTGTCTTCTGTGCACCAACGGTTGCAGATTCGATGTGAGTGTAGGGTCCCCAATAAGTCGAACTGCTCGTCTCTGTATGCTGTCAAGTAGGTTAATTGAATGTTTTGGCGCCGAGCTCCATATATGGGAGCAATATTCCATGCCTGGTCTAACCTGTGCTTTTTAGAGAAGGAGAAGTTGCTTGGGGCTAAAGTACCTCTTTGCTCTAAATAGGTAGCTCAACTTAGCGGACGCCGATCTTGCGATATAGGATATGTGGTCCTGCCATGTGATTCCTGAATTGACTGTGACTCCTAGAAGGTGCATTGAGTCCTTGGGATGGATTGGAATGTCTGGTCATCCATTTGGATCTGAGGAACTGTTGACTTTTTCACATCTCTGACTGTGTGATGTAGCCGCATTCACAGGCCCGCTGTTCGAGATAGAGGATATAAGAGTGCTGTCATCAGCAAAGCTGTAGATATTATTATTTGTCGATCCAAGAAAATCGTTGATGTGGAGAAGAAATAGAGTTGGGGAAAGAATAGAACCTTGGGGCACTCCTACATTTATAGCAAATGAATTAGATGATACACCATCTACCACAACTTGGATCGATCTTACCAGAAGAAAATTTTGCATCCATCCGCAGAGTTGTTGTGGTAATCCATAAGACGCCAACTTGCCTAATAGGGCTCTATGCCAGACTCGGTCAAATGCCTTTGATATGTCCAAGGCTACGGCTCTGGATTCGCCGTGTTGTTCAATTGCTTGCGTCCATAAGTGTGTTACGTAGCTTAACAGGTATCCAATGGAACGACGGCTCCGAAATCCGTATTGCCTGTCACTTATTAATCGGTGGCCTTCTAGATATTTGATTATTTCGACATTATAAGTGTTTCTGAGAACGTGGCTCATTTGTCGTTATGCAAAATTGAGCTTATTACCAGGAGACATTCACATCACATACAACAATTTCCACGCAGCATATTTCGGCAAACAGATGACTTCAAGTCATTAAAGTAACACTCAGACGATTAGGGTCATCTTAAAAAATAATATACCAACTTTGGCCGTAGTATCATTATGTGCCATTAAAAAGCACTTCATTTTCACATGAAAGAAGTTAGTATCCTTTTGTGGTACAGGCGGATAAGAGGGGTGTTCATGTGGTTAACCATCGCAATCATCCGTGTCCCTCATGCACATGTTAGCGCATCTACTATTTGTCGCTTTTAATTTCTGCAGAAATAGTACGTATACGCCGTGGTGTACTCCACTTTTCATTCAATTTGAGTTAACTAACTTAAAAAAAAAAACATCAGACGCAAAATGCACACAGCTTATTTTTCATTAATTATATGGCTTGATATTGGCCGACTATCAGCCATTTCGTAATTATTGTGCTGTTTGAACCTTAGACAAGGCGCCCACCGAAGTGGTGTGGCAATGGCGTGCGGCCAAGTCACAGGTGGCTTAGGATTGGTGTGACGAAAGAATGGCGGGGATGTGCCATGAAAGTGATTTAATACGAACTGAAATGGAAAACAAGGTATGTAGCCACCGATATTCATCAGTTCTTAAAATGTCATCTTATGTTCAATTCTTGGTCGTTTTGCATGTTTTTACTTTCCAGAGGTTAACAAAAATGCCAGCCTCTACATTCTGATATCACTGGGGATATATGCCACAACAAATCCACGTCGTCACTATGCGCTTGCCACTCGAACATTATACTTGTTTCAGATAAGTGGCACCAGACTGGCATAAAGCCACCTGCAAAATACCACGTCGATCCTACTCCGCTTTGATACACGCGTCTACGACCCCACTTACTTGGGTCGAGAAAGAAATTTATCATTATCTAATCTATTACCCACGCTTTTTAAACAGAAATACCTCCGCTTATTTGATATATCAAGATCTTCTAGTTAGATGAAAGAGAGGAGTAAAAATTCGCTCCACAATCTACAAGAAGTGTCTCTGCTGATAAATAAATATGTATCTATCTAAATAAGACAACTTGAACTAAAACCAGCAATGGAGCGAAAAATAACCGCTTCCATGGAATGAACAGGAGGAGAACTTCACGCGGGAATTTGTTATCGTAAATTACTAGCTACTCTTCGAACCAGACCTTTCAAGACCAAATAAAAAACAAATACGGAGAAACTTAACAACAAAATCTCAAAAACTAGCAGCCCCAAAGACACTTTCGTGTGGATTCTTACTTGAAGAAACTACGCATTGAGGACGTCCTCGTTAGCATCAGAGAGGGACTCATATCACAGGGCGACAAAGGTTGCACAGGAATTTAGTGAATTTCTAAAATCGGGAACTAGATCATAGCAGAAACCTTGCAATTAACGCCTCTAATAAAAGAGTTACACTTTATCCAAAAAGTCATATCCAAATCAACATTTCAACCATCAGCCTTGAGTTGCTATGAGAAGTACAACGACCTATAAACCCTTCTTCGAGGTAACAAGGGACGACTTAATCGCCCCGATTGTGGAATTGTCCGACAATAAAGAGAAAATGTCCTGTGATAAATGGAGGTTGATGAACCGCCTCTATAATTGGCAATAATAATTATGGACGAAGAATAGTGCTTCGTCCATAATTATATGCATTATGATGCAGGCTTGCAACATGGCATTAAGGAAATAGGGATAAAGAAGATAGGAGATTCCGATGCACATTGGTTTTAAATGTCTGTAAATTGTATTGAGGAGGAAAGACAGAGCTGGACAAGGCATTCCACATTCGTGTTGTACGGCTTATGAAAGAGTCCCTAAATTTCATAGTACGTCCGAAGATAGGCTGTATGCTAAACTGATGGGCATTCCTAGCATGGCGAGTATTGCGGTTGAATTGCTGAAGGGGTGGAATACAGCTGGCAATTTCATTTGAGCACTGTTTGTTAAAAAGCGTGACACGCCACGTTTCTACGATGTTCAAGCGTATGAATAGAATTCGCAATATTCGTGTCCCCGATTAGTTTTAACGCACGATTTTGGATCCTATTTGGATGCACCAGACCAGATGTGGGAATTGTACTCAAGTTTTGGGCGAATGAACGCCTTATATATTGTAGCCAGATCAGAAAACCTAGACATTTCGCTGCATTCTTGGCGACTTCGTGTATATGGTCATTCTAACGAAGGTTGTTATGGACGCACATACCGAGAATGTAAAGTCTTTCGGTTTCGGTGATGCAAGTGCCATTCATGGATAATGGTTGTAGGTTCGGGTTTCGCTTTAGAGACAGCAGACAGCATTGTGCATTAAAATCCACTCTATTGGCTGAACCCCATTTTAAAATGCTGTCAAGTTTGGAAGTTAATGAGCTTAACATACGTTGCCGTTCCAGTTCTACAGCCGAAGAGCAGGGACGTGAGTCTTGGAAAGAATATGAGAAGCTAAGAGTGGTCATCAGCGAAGGAATAAATTGGATTAGAAGTTGCAGACAAGAGATCATTTATAAAAATGAGAAAGAGAGTCGAAGACAGAATAGAGCCTTGGGGAACACCAGCATTTATATGGTGAGTTTCAGACTTGAAACCATCCAAAACAACTTGAATTTAGATAGATAGATAGATATTTTTATTTCGTATAAAAAATTGTATTTACAGAGTTATTGTTATTGCACATTTTACAGAGATTTGATTTTGGGATTTTATCTTTCTACTGGAATATTTTTCTTTATTACGATATAGCATTTACGGATAAGAAAAAAGATGAGATTTTGAAGGAAAATACGAAAAAAAAAACCTTCATGAAGAAAAAAGAAAAAGTACATAATACAAAATAACTAAAAGAAAAGAAAAGCAAAAGTTTTTTACGTGGTAGGTACATACTATGTATATAAATAACAAACACAATAGTTCAATAAATAGCCAAGTACAAGTAAATTTACATGTGCACAAAAATATATGTACGAATACAGAAATTAATAAATAAAAATAAATTATCAATAATAAATAATAAAAAATAAATAATAAATAATACCTAATAATTGATAAATTATAAAAATAAATAACATATAAGACAATAAGTAATAACTAATAAATAACAAATAACAAAAAAAAAATAAATAATAAATAATAAATAATAAATAATAAATAATAAATAATAAATAATAAATAATAAATAATAAATAATAAATAATAAATAATAAATAATAAATAATAAATAATAAATAATAAATAATAAATAATAAATAATAAATAATAAATAATAAATAATAAATAATAAATAATAAATAATAAATAATAAATAATAAATAATAAATAATAAATAATAAATAATAAATAATAAATAATAAATAATAAATAATAAATAATAAATAATAAATAATAAATAATAAATAATAAATAATAAATAATAAATAATAAATAATAAATAATAAATAATAAATAATAAATAATAAATAATAAATAATAAATAATAAATAATAAATAATAAATAACAAATAATGGATAACATATAACATAATAAGTAATAAGTAACAAGTAACAAAAAATAAATAGTAAATATTAATAATAATAGTTCAATATCAAATAAGTAGGTACAATTAATCGTCAGGTGGATTTAATTCGTTTATTAGAGGATTATCCGTGAAACTACATCTTGTTTTAAAAGTGCTATTTAGTTTAAGGATTCTATTAGGTATCAGTTCAACATCCGCTCTTGCGTGAATATCACGAGTCGAATGGTGCCAAGGTAAGTCTAGTATCATTTTTAAAATTTTGTTTTGGGATACTTGCAGCTTGTTTAAATGGCAAGTTGCGCAGTCACCCCATACCTGGCAGCCATATAGCAAAATTGCCTGGAAAATTACTTTGTGCAATATAATTTTGTTCTCAGTTGAAAGAAGTGATTTTCTATTAATAAGAGGGTACAGCATCTTTATTGCAATACCGATTTTCTTTATGGTTTTATTAATATGATCCTTGAATGTAAGCTTGGTATCTAAATAGATACCTAAATATTTAACCGAGGGTTCCCAATCAATGTAACTTCCATTTAGCTGGAGCTGACTACTGGGAAGAAAACAAGACTTTCTTTTTCGTGTGAAAAAAATAGCTTGTGTTTTACCTTCATTTAGTTTTATTTTCCATTTGTGATAATATTTTATTATTATTTCCATTCCATTTTGAAGGTTCCTCTCAATATTGAGAGCAAGTTCATGAGATGAAAATATAGCGGTGTCATCTGCAAAAACAGCTATATCACAGTGCGGTAATTTTGGAATATCATATGTGTAAATGTTATAGAGTATTGGGGCAAGAACTGAGCCTTGGGGAACACCTGATTGAAAACATATTAGATTGGAAACACTACTATTGATGTGGACTTTGAAACGACGAGTGGACAGGAAACTTTGGACGATTTTACAGATATAAGGAGGAAAATTCAAACTTATCATTTTGTATATCAAGCCATCATGCCAAACAGAGTCGAATGCCTTTTCAATGTCTAGTAAGACCATGCCTGTAGATTTCCCTTGCGACCGATTTCTTTTAATATAGTTGCATATTCTAAGTGTTTGATGAGACGTACTATGAAAACGCCTAAAACCGAACTGTTCGTTGGGAAAAATTTTATGCATTTCTACGAACTTTAATATTTGTTCCTTTAGTACTTTTTCATATATTTTGCTAAGGTTGCTTAGTAGGCTTATAGGTCGATAACTTTCTGGCTTTTCAGGTGGTTTACCAGCTTTTAGTATTGGTACTACTTTTGCAAGTTTCCATACATCAGGAAAGTATTGTACTTTAAGGCAAGCGTTTATAATAAATGCTATGAATTTTATTCCTATTTTTGGCAATTGTTTAAAGTAAATGTTTCTTAACAAATCAAGGCCTCCTGTTTTTCTAGGACGTAGATTGTCTATTATAAATTTAATATCATCTTCAGTAACGAAAATGGTAGAAGAGTGAGTGGTTCCTCCTTCCATAAAAGATCTAATCGTATTACTTACGAGAGTGTTGGTGTTTACATCACCTAGATTTTGGGAGACAGTATGATTCTTAGAAAAATTTAAGGCAAGTGCATTGGCTTTTTCAGCATCAGTGAAGTATGTGCCTGATGAGTTATTCAGAAAAGGTAATTGTCTGTTTTTACTTTTTACTAATTTGACTATATTCCAGAAAGGTTTTTCATTTTTGTCCAGTACACTGAGTTTTTTGTTCCACTCTTTATTGCGGTGCTCAAAAATTTGTTTGCTGATCTGTTTATTGAGGCATGACATTTGGTGGTGGAATACGGGTTGACGATATCTTTGCCAATTCCGTCTACATATATTCCTCAGTTTAATTAAGAGCAATATATGGGAAGGAAGCTTTAATGAGTTGTTCTTTTTTGGAATTTTCGGAATACTTGATTCGACCGAATTTGAAACATGACCTGAGAAGTCGTTTACAAGGCAGTCGACATCTTCTTTAGTGAAGATGCCGTCAATATTCAAGGGAATATTTTGAAGCCTTGACTTTATTTCTGAGCGAAATCGTGACCAGTTTGCATTTTTTAAATCTAGGGTATATTGCACTTTTATTTCACCTGACCATAGAACGCGACAGAAGACCGGATTGTGATCGGAACTGAGTTCATTTAGGGATATTGGATTTGTTACGTAACAAGGAACATTTGTGACAAATAAATCGAGAACAGAAGGTCTACCACGAGAACTAGCAGGTACATAAGTAGGACTAGGAGGAAACAAAACAGAAATTGGCAACATAGCAAGCAAATCAGCAAGTAGATTTCCCCACGCATTTGCTCTGACACAACCCCAATTCCTATGTCTAGAATTGAGATCTCCCCCAATTAGAAAATCACCGTTTAAAGTAAAGAGTTTTCTCAAGTCATTTCTAAAGCTAGTTCTCTTTTCAAGGGATGCAGCTTTGCCCGGAAAGTATACACAAAATATCTTAATAGACTTCTGATTTCTTAATTTTATTTCGATTCCTACATTTTCCACATAACGTGTTCTAATAACAGGCAAGAGCGAATGTTGAACTGATCTTCTGATAAGAATAGCAACACCGCCACCAGTCCTACCGACCCTATCATTGCGGTAGCATTTGAATTCAGGTGTTGATAAATTAATACCTTGTTTGAGCCAAGTTTCTGTAACCAAAGCAACGTCTATGTTGCTGGTATTTAAAAAGTTTAGGAACTCTATAGTTTTTCTGCGAATCCCTCTCGCATTCCAAGTGACGATATTAATATAACTATCAATCATATTACTTATCATTAGAATACAGAAACTTAGTTGCTAAATGTGCAATAACTCGAAATTGTTCTAATTTAGATTTACATGTAGATAGACTTGTAATCATTTCCATTGCTAGGGAGTTAAGTTCCTCGATCGTGAAGAGAGTGGAATGTTGATTTGAAATGTTGCTTCGAATATTTTCATGAATGTAGCTGGTAGCATTATTGTGAGAGGTGTCCCCATAGAGGATCTCCTTATCCCACACATTACGCGCTTCTGCTTGTGCTTGAGAGTGAGGCTGAGAGCTAGTGATAGGACTAGCATAAATATTACTCTCTTGTTGACGGCGCTGTGGTTGTGGCAGCGAGGGAAAATCGGACAGGGACATGGAAGAGAATGAGATGTGTTTCTCTGTGTGTGTACCATTTCTGCCAGCACGAGTGGTATCCCGCGTCAGCTGTTGTGGTGGAGCTGCTGTGTTCTTGAGAAAAGCTTTAGATTTTTGTTTCTGAGATTTTTCTTTCATCTCGGAATATTTAATTCTGTTGGCACAGGCTGGGTCAGTAGATTTATGACAACCGTTGCAGTTGGCGCATTTATTTAGGGCAACATTGTCACATAATGCAGTCTTGTGTTGGCCGGCACAAATTGCACAGTAGGATTTGACGTGGCAATTCCTCTCGCCATGTCCGAACATTTGGCAGTTGTGACATTGAGTCAGTTTGCCCTTGAATTTTCTTTGAATACTCCAGCTCACCTGTGTGTGTAGTATTGATCGATAATTTTTTTTTAAATCAAATAATTTGATAGAGCTATTTTCTAGTGAGATTAAATAGAAAACGTCATTGTAGTGATCATATGTTTTTGTTATTTTCTTAATGTTAATGCATTTTAAACCAATTTTGATCAATTCGCTTTTTAATAAATTTGCGTCCATTTCGCCCATACCGTAGAGAATCACTTTAAAAGCTTTTTCACTGCGAAGATCATGTGAGAAAAACTGACAGTTTTCAGATTTTAACTTGTCAAATACTAAATTATAGGTTGCAAGAGACTCACAAATGATTTTTATCCCAATGGATATTCTTTTTATGTAGTAGTCCGTAATTTTTAGAGTTTTCATTAAACTATGAATATATTCAGATGATTTTTGGAGGAGTTTAATTGGTGGAATATACACTTTTTTATTATTTGCCGCGACAATTTCGTCCATATCGTCGTTGTTATCACTATCTGGAAGACATTGAAGTGGGCTCCAGTAATTAACACTGGAGTCCTTACTACGCGAATTATTCGCGTTACTCATTGTGCGACGATATTTATAATCCGAGGACAGACGAACGTCCTCGGTTTCTGGAGATCTATCGCGTTTGGTTATTTTGATTATTTTAAAAATACACAGGGGAGAAAGCCAATTCGAGATGTCGATGTCATGCGCCGACAAAAGCTCCGAGTAGACTGAACAACTTGAATTGAATGGCCAGAAAGGTAGTTTCTAATCCATTGAATAAAAGACGCATCGATGCCATAAGCACGCATTTTCGACAAAAGAGCTTGGTGCCAAATTCTGTCAAATGCCTTTGAAATATTAAGCCCAACAATCTTCGATTCACCGAAGTGATGGAGAGATTGGTTCCACTTCTCGGTGAGATAAGTCATCAAATCACCAGTGGACCTGTTGCCACGAAAACCGTACTGCTGGTCATTGAGGAGTTTCCGTGATTCAAGATATTTCATAAGCTGACGTTTTATCAGCGTTTCCATGACCTTAGAAAGAATGGACGTAAGTGCTATGGGTCGGTAATTGGTGGGAAAGGAAGATTCGCCTTTTTAGGGACGGGCTGGACAAATGCTGTTTTCCACCTACACGGAAAGAGTCCAGAAGAATAGGACAGATGAAAAAGCTTACACAGTGGTTTTGCCAGCGTGGAAGAGCACCTCTTCAGAACTATGGGGGAGATACAGTCTGGACCAGCGGATTTATTTATGTTGAGATCATAAAGTACTCTTGCAACTGTACGAGTGCGAAAATGGATTGGTCCCATGGTAAATTCGACGCACTCGAGTACAGGTGCAGACAAAGCGCAATCTGGGAGCATTGAGCTGGCTGCGAAATGTCCAGCGAGCAGATTAGCTTTGTCTAAAGAGCTGACAGCTGGAGTGTAATTGTAAATGAGCGTTGGGATCGCCGAATTCTTAAATTTTTTTACAAATGACGAAACGCGATTTTATCACTACCTCCATCGGCGAGGTTTTGTTAAAATCTGGCTAGCAGCCTTTTTCAAGATCGGGTTTAGAATCCTCATAGCCCGAAGGCAAGGGTATGTATTCCACTTCGAAAACAGACAAAGTTCAGAAAAGCATCATGACCTACCTTCCATAGAACCGAGTTAGTGAATCCAACACCACAATAGCAAAATCCGAATATCTACAGGAGTGATTTTGGTGGTAAAGAATAAAGAAGAATATACGAGACATACGGCACTGCAGATTCAACTCTAGGATAACACATACGGCCAGTAGTATTTTGTTAGTTGCAGACAGTTAGTGGGCGCAGTAGCGCAGTGGTTAGTGTGCTGGACTACTGTGCGAGGGATCCCAGGTTCGATCCCCGGAAAAACCCAAATCACATCTTAAAAGTTTTTTCTACTGCGCCACCTCTCGCGAACGTCTGACAAACATCCGAGAGTATGACTGTCATGAAAATGCTTCTCAATTCAGCCGTTCGGACTCGGCATAAAATTGTAGGTCCCTTCCATTCGTCCCAAAAATAGAAACTCACACAAAACGAATGGTTGCGAGAAGCTAGGCCTTGGGTGTCACCCGCCTGTTGCGCCACCTATTTATTTTTTATTTTTTGGACAGTTATGATAGTGAATTCAATTGTTTAAAAAAATCTAATCTAATCTAAAATCAAATCTACTACCTATTTTTTAAATCCCCCACCTTTTTTCAATCTCCCACATTTTTAAAATTTTCAATAACCACATAGTAACCTGTACGCTTGCTGAAATATCAGTATCAGTAGGTTAGGTGAGGTTAGTAAGTTGGCAGGACAGAAGAAACCTGTACGTGCCACACTTAGATCAATGTACATCCGTTGTAAAGCTCTAGCTATAGGTTTATGACTCCCACACACTGGAAACTTATGAAAAACCTAAGGATTGGTAAGCCAACCCGATGTATTTACAAATAATTTAAGTAGGTCATTAATGGACGTGTCGGAAAGTTCCATTAAATCCAATGAATCTATTTCTTATGTGACAGAGCGCTGGGCAGTGGCAAAGAAAGTGTGGGGTGTGCTCATGCACCTTCTTATCACCGCATTCTGCAGGTCATCTGTATACTGATTCCAATTTTCTTGGTATGGTATTTCAGCGTACTGTGTCCAGTGATATTACCCACAATCCGAGAACAATGATTTCTTGTTCAATTGTAGGATTCTCTCAGTTTTCTATTTATTTACAGATTGATCACATTTTCCTGGTTATGCCACAGGAATAGGAGTCGAGCTTGTTCCATCTTTGATTGTCGCCATTAGTATTTTGTTGCTAATCGTATGTCTGAGATTAGAAGGGCGATTCACTACTGTGATATCGGCCCAGTTTAGTTCAACGCAGGACGCTTTTCTTGTCAGCTCATCAGCTTTTACAATTCCAGACACACCTCTGTGCCTTACGTTTTACTGTGCGCCAAGAAGCTCTTCGTATAGCTCTTCGCCCCAGCGACTTAGAAGCTTCGATTTTAACTTAACGGCAGAGAGTGGCTTTTATTGCCACTTGGCTGTGAAGGAAAAATGTTAATCACCTCAAAATGGCCTGAGGTATTGCCATCAATGCAACCTATTTAGCAACTGTTGTCACTGTCAGTACCTCAGCTTAAAATACGCTGCTGTAGTCAGGAATTCTAATTGAACTGGATAGTCCGAGACGTTTGGAGTAAAAACCCTGCGCCGACGCCGACCTCCATCTTTGATCCATCCAAATAGAAAGGTAAATATCAGTAAAGCTATAGTTCTTCATAACTCATAAGTGAGCTAATGGCCTGGCAGTAGTGCTAGTGCAAAAAGTAATGGATAGTGCCGGCGCCGAGCTACCTCCTGCATAACGACCTGGGACCCCCGCCGCAGGAATAATTAAGAAGCGCTATCCAATCCAAGATACCGAAAGAAACATTTAAAATTCATAATTTGAAGTGGGTAGAGCTGAAGGAGTTGTATTGTTACAAATTTTTAAATTTCTGTCAAAATCCTTTGTAATGAGTGTACAGCAAATCGCGAGAATGACCGTCAATCTAATGAATTCAATCAACAAATAAATTGAAATGTAGGTTAGATCTGGTTACTCGACCGAGACTTTTAGTAGTAAATAAAGGACCATTCACATGGGAGCAAACGAACGAATTGATAAAATGCGAACAAACCACTTTTTATGCATGATGAGGATAGTTAATTATTCCATCAAAATTTATTAAGAAAACAAGTTAATTGACAGTTTAAATAACGAAATTTCGAAATCCAAATTTTTTGCCGCGAACGAAAACACCCTGGCGCGAATTGGCAGTCTATTCAAAATCCAAATCATTTAAATCGCGTTCCACAAAGTAGCGAATAAAAAATTCGTTCGAACTTAACCTTATTCCAAGAGAAGAATATCTTGGAATAATAAAATGTGGAATTTTCTGTTTATAAATGCATAAAAAGTGGTTTATTCGCATTTCATCAATTCGTTTGTTCGCTCCCATGTGAATGGTCCTTTCCTTAAGAACTAGCAAAATAATGAAAAATGTTGCCATTCATTTTTTTTCGATTTACCTACTTTTAATTCATTAAGACATTAATAGACATAATACAATATACAATAAATGGAAAATTCAGAAATGGATTGAGATATTTTAATGTTTTTTTACCTGTCTTACTTATGATATATACAACACACATTATATTTACATATTTATATAAATAAACGAAAAATAATAACACAACATGGTTAATTTTGTGTACAACAATTCTACTTTCATCCACATTTCGAATGGAATATACAAATCACAACCGTTTTACAAAAGGAAACGACAAAAATCACCCTAACCTCAAATTTCATTCTTTTCACTATACAACGAAAGGAAATAATAGTTTCTCATAAATTATTACACTACGACTAAATATTCATTAACTATCTAACGCCTTTGTAGTCTCCCCCGAATAAGGATCTTCCTTTGCTGGGAAAACCTCGAGCGTAGGGCGGCTTCGGGTTGGTTGTCACATAATACACGCCTCTGGCTCTGAAAGTAGACAATTTAGTTTTGGCTCGACCTCAGCGATATATGATCAATCTATACTCACTTGTGCGTCAGGTGTTCACCCATGAGTACGTACTCACTGTCCTTTGGCTCACACCAACCTATCAGATAGGTGAGTAAATTTGGGCAGGGTCCAGCATAGAAGCCTCGTGTTGATGTTATTGACTCTATAAAGTACGGTGTCACCTTAGTGTGGTCGCATGCAAGGGTTTCTGCAAAAAAAAAAATTCATTAATTACTCTCCAACAACACAAATTTGAAAAAGCTCTTACGAAAAATAGTTGAAGAGGCACATCCTGGCTGACTGGTGCCTCCGTTTACATAGAAATCCGCATGACCACTGCTATGCCACTGGCCTAAAATTCCAGCACCCGTATGCAGGACGTCGACAAAATTCGCATCACTAGGATCCAGGTCGCGTGAATTGTTTGCTCCTGCATAGAAGAAAATCGTCGGATCTAGTCCAGTTATCCGTCCAAGTTTTCCCTCTTCCGGGGTTATGTAGTTGGCAATTAGACCGGCGATATGGGCCCCAACACTGTATCCAATGAAATGCAGGTCGTCTGGTCGAACTCCCCTCGGATGTCGAGCTAAGTACTTTACCAGTTGAGCAATGCACAAGCTGCCAAAGCGGGGAGCCCATTCCATTTGGCTAAGGCATGGTTCTTTCACCGCATTCGCATAATCTACGATTATGATGTTATACTCGCCGATGCTAAAGTACGCATCTCGTAGATCGGGACTCGGTGAATTGTTCCTTCCTCCACCGAAACCATGAATGATGATCTTTGTTTGGTGTTTTGGATTAAAGTGGCTATAGTACAGGGACTCTTCGTCCAGAACGTCCAACAGTTCGGGGTCTTGCTGAGTGCGTTTCGTGTACAGGTAGAACTGAATTTTCGGATGTGGACATCGAAATGGTTTTTCCAAGCAAGAATTTGTTACATACACTTCGTTGGTTTTGTTTGCATCTGCCGTGGCTGGAAATAAATTTGGAATATTGTAATGTATTTCAATTTGCTTAATGTGAATACTTAAAAAATAACGCCTGTGGCCGATTTGCGAACATGGCGATCAAAAAAGTCAACCCTATATAGCAAACAATAACATGCTGAATGCCATGCGGTGGAATCTGAAATGGAATTGCTCAACTGCAATCGAGAAAGCAATTTTGTTCGCCCTTGGCCAAATAAGATAATATATTGTATTTTAATATCTAAAATCTAACCCTCTTGATGGACCAAAAAGGTAATTGTGAGCTCAAAATACTCGGTGAAGTATTGCCTAGCAATTCTAAGCATTCCTTGATTTAGAAATAGTTTTAGATAGATAGATTTATGGTATATTTACAAGTTAAGCGTAGTAAGGTCTAAATAGAAAAGTTGTTCAACCTTATAGGACGAATTTTGAAAAACGATAAAAGAGGCATGTAATTATTTTGACTTATCTATCAACGTACAAACTTTTAAGTTCGCACGGCTAACGGGTTGTGAGATCCCCCTTACTCCCCGCGACATCTTTAATCCAGAGCAATTCTCACTCACCCTATAGCCTAAGTTGGCCACACATTTATAAATCGGAAGCAAAACCATGGAAATCGGACCAATGGTTCTCGATCTCGAGGTATGGAGAAACGAACAGATGGACCGCGCATTAGTATGGATGGATGATGGATGACTGCTGAACAAGCGGTTGCGAGTAATTTAAAAGGTATAAAAAACTAGTTCAGTTCTGAAGTAATCGCTTTCGCTTCTTTAACAAAAAATTAATTTGTTAGAATATACAGGGTTTTTTAACAGGGACGCTACAAAAGTAGAGCGACAGGGACAGCAAACGACGCCGAATTTCTTGCCGCTCTTTTGACATTTCTCTTCAGTAAGGTTTGCCATTTCATGATGGAAAGATATACGAGCCAACAACGAGTCGAAATTATTAAAATTTACTACCGAAATTCGGAGTCAGTGGCCTCAACGTTAAGAGCACTACGACCAATTTATGGTCGTCATAATCGTCCTAGCAGATCAACAATTGAGCGTCTAGTGGAAAAATTTGAATCCACAGGCACAGTACAAAATGTTCCCGTGCCAGTGAGACAAAGAAGTGCCCGTAGTGTCGAGAACATTGCTGCCGCTGAGGCTTCAGTTGAAGAAAGCCCAAATGTGTCTCTCACACGTCGTTCTCAAGCGTTGGGCATCTCTGTGATGTGACCGTCTCTCTACCGTCGAAAATTGGGTTCAGCGTCTGGACTTCTGCAAGCGTGCCCGTGGTGGCCATGCAAAAGAAATCGAGTTCCATACATAATGGCATCGAACGTACTTTCACAGGAATAAAGAATTTCATTGATATCCAAAACCGTTTTTGTTTTATTTAAAAAAAAACGTTTGTAGCGCTCTTATTGAAAAACCCTTTAGAATAGATTGCTAGTTCTATCAAATCTGTTGAAGCCAAATGCAGCATAATTATTTTATTGTAAATTGTAATACCAACTAAAGAATATTTGAATGCAACAATACATTCAAATATTTCCTGTAGACCTACACTCCTTCTTTTAACCCTCAACGAAGTAAGACATAATCCTTTTTTGTATAAAATAAACCGGTCAGAAAACCGTTTTATTCTCTTCAATTACAACCATCGGCATACCAACAAAATCAATCGTAATAGTATTTCCAACGATTGGCCTTGGGATTGACTGATTGTCATCGCAAAAGTCAATCGAACGGGGAGCTAAATCCGCTTAAAATGGAATGATGGAAGATCAGTTGGAATAATCGGAATTCGTGGGGTAAGGACTTCCTCTCCTTTGAATTTGCCCTTGATGATCGTCTCTTGAATCACATTGCTCATCAGTTTCTTGAAGGATAACCGCGAACCGTTGCACATTTTCAATGATTCAGATTCCGCAACGTGATTATGATCAATCTCACCTTCAGCTGTAAATGATGCGGTAGAGTTCCTGGCACATCAAGCGAGTTTAAAAATTCCGTCGGATAGTTGGTCGCTTCATTGTCGCATGTCACGCTCTCAACGGATATGTAGGTTTTACGAATGCAGTTCTCCAGTTCTCCAAATTACATCTTAAGGTTTTTTCTACTGCGCCACCTCTCGCGAACGTCTGACAAACATCCGAGAGTATAACTGTCCTGAAAGAGCTTCTCCAGCCGTTCGGATTCGGACTCGACATAAAATTGTAGATCCCTTCCATTCGTCCCAAAAATAGAAACTCACACAAACGAATGGTTGCGAGAAGCTAGGCCTAGGGTGTCCACCCGGCTGTTGCGCCACATATTTATTTATTTATTTAGTTCTCCAGTGGGTTGACTTTGAATAATGAAATTCAAGCTATCGACGTCCTTATTCTTCGCTGCTAGTATTGCCCGTTCACTACCTAATCCAATCGAGATTTTTATAATTTTGTGCAATGCCGGGGAACACTCTGGTGATGAGTTCCTCCCTCGACGATGTGAACTCGCAAAAATTTGCCGGAAACGATATCAATCCGGTCGAAACATTAACGGGAAACTTTGCTTTTGTAAAAACCTTCTTCTGGCAATTACGAACAACTGAAAAAAATTTGAACCAATTCGGCCCAGTTGTTCTCAATTTTCGATTTTTACAATTTCCCGACTTTTCTGGAGGGTTTTCCCAAAATGTTTGTTTATGTTTCGTAAAAAGCTTCTCCTGGCAATTACAATCAAAGAACTGCGAAAAAATTTGAGCCAAATCGGCCAAATCGGCCAAATCGGTTCTTAATTGATGAATTACTATACATTTTTTACCCCATTTTTATATTTTATACAGGGTGTCCCAGTTAAGAAATATAATCATTTAAGGGGTGATTTCTGAAGTTGCGCCGAACAAAAAATTTACAGTTATAGCAATAGCCCATCAAAGTGGGTGACCTCTAATTTGGGGGTGTTACTACTTAAAACGCTATAACTTCTAAACTTCTATAGGTACGAAAATGGTTTTGTACATTTTGGAAAGACAATTTAGTAGCGCATACAAGTCTTAGCACTTCGGGTACATCTGAGCAGCTACAAAAAAGTTAAGGCTCCTTAAACTCAAAATTTTGGAAATTTGTTGTTACATTTTTTTACTTAAAATGCTTTTTTCTCAAAGTTTTTACTTTATACATTTTTATTTTTTATGAAATTTCTATCCTTGAGAAATATCCTTAAAATTTTATTAAGCAACTTTTTTACTTACGATTAACGGAAGTTGCAGTAAAAGCCTTTTTTCCAGACAAAAGTGGTCAAGTGGAGTCTCGGATTTTTGTCAGACGTTAGCGAAAGATGGCGCAGTAGAAAAAAAGCTTAAAATGTAACTTTTGTTTTTCGGGGATCGAATCTTGGACTGACCACTGAGCCACTGCGCTCATCCGGCATCCTAATATGGTGCTATTTAGTTCCACAAGACCTCCTTAATGTTTTTTGAAAAGCTCTTCAGCATTTCTTGATTTTTTTTTGGCTTTTAATGCTCTTTCAATTTGGGCCCGCAAATTTTCAATTGACTTCAGTACGGGACTTTGTACTCCAAAGAACTTTTTTTCCATAATTGCAATGGTTTTTGTGGAGTCTTTGGAAATTCTGGCTCTTTCTTCCTTATAGGTTTTTGTTTTTTTGTGGAATATGCATCCACGAGGATTTTGTTTTACGACCCAGTGCCTAACAGAACTGGCCGTGAGTTTAGGTGCAATAATCTCCCTAATTTTTGTGAACATCAAAAATCGATTGGCTCTACTTGTCCGTAAAATCTTTCTTTGAAGTAGGTAGATTTACGTCCAATAACCTTTCTTTTGCGGTTCTCAAAACTTCCGGTCTCCCTCAAAACAAGCTTCGTAGGACAATCAAATCTTTTCGCTATCAACGCCATTGATTGATTCGTTTCCTTTTCGATAGCTCTGAAGTTCTGGAGTACACGATTTATTTTTACGCATTTTTTGCACCGTGTAATCAATAAACAAATTCCATTGCTGCATGAATTTTTCATATTTTATCCCATCTTTCCGCGGAGCACTTAGATTTTCATGGCGGAGCACACTTTGGGAAACTCGGGTGTAGTGTGATGTACACAGCGCTGTCTTTTGATGTATTTTCAAAATGTACAAAACAATTTTTGTACCTATAATAGTTTAGAAGTTATAGTGTTTTAAGTGGTAACACCTCCAAGTTTTTTTATGAAAATATTATTTAATTTTGGCAGAAATGTTGATGATTTTTACCACTGTATCAATAGACTGTAGAGATCATGAAAGCCCAAAGTACATTTTGGCAAGTTTCATGCGATGGCTATTTCATATACCAAGCCCTTCATAATAAGCAACTGAAGGGGAACTCTTAAAGGAACTTAGCGGTCATTCACAGAGCGTATATTCCCCATACAAATTAGGATCACCAACCTAGGCTATATGCAAATAGTCTTTGACCATTTTTAGTTGACCAGCACGTTCGATGGTAAACAAATAATGTAACCAACGGCATTGCAATTCAAGTCATGATGTACATACAACTAAAGGTATATTTGAATTTAGACCTAGGCCGTACAAGAGCTGCTACCTCAAAGTCACATTATGTGACTGGGGCGACGGTGCAATGGCATATACTGTCATTGGGCTACGAGCCCATTACTTAGGTGTTAGCTTTGGTAACTGTCTTAGTTTATGTCTCAAATGGAATGCGAAATTAGATAATCGCAGACATGGTCGTTTCCACTTTAATACGAATACATGCAGTTCATCTGGTGGTGTGGTTACGCTGTGGATATATGTGTCGGATTAGTAGCCCGACCATATCCGAGTTTTAACTAGACCAAATGTGAGGTAGTTTGTAAACAACACAATCTAGGAAAGGAAACATTATTATTATGCAATGTAAGTGAAACTTCCCGACTGTTAAATCTTAAATCAAAGTTGTTATTCTCTAAACGAATAGCAAAATATGCGGTTGTATTGGTTGCTGCCTTGGAGGTCTCAAAGTACTATTTAAAGGGGTTGTGCTTAGCTAGAAAGAATTACATCATAATTATTAAAGTTATATGACAAATCATCGGCTTTGACCCTCAGGAATATGTTGGTAACGCATAATTTGTTAGATAAATACTATAAAATATACTTATAAAAATGGCAATGAAATCCATCAATAATAAATAGGTAAGGTACCTATAGCTATTCAAATTATATCAGACTTACTAATCACTTGGGAAACTACTAATGCCATTTATATGCAAGGGGCATTGGCCATTTGCATTTAAATTCAGCCAATTAAATTAAAAACCTTTCTAAATTTCATGAGGTGTGCTTATTTGATTTTAAAATTGTTAACACGTATAATTTTGCAAGCATTTTTATTATGATTCATTAGGACAGTGTTTACCATTTTATCAAAATGCAATACTTTGTACTGTAACCTTGAATGTTGTGCAACTTCATAGCGTTTTGAATGCGGCCTTTGTTTGAGATAAAAGGCACCGAAATGCCGGCCGGCTTCGTTTTATTTCGAGGGATAAATATTTTCTTTTATATAGTTTAGAGACGGTGTCTCAGTCCAATGGCTTACAATGATTTGTTTGCTTATAACTTTTTTTGTGTAGTATATCTAATACATATTACATGTATATTTAGATACGCTAAAACAAAGATAGCGGCAGAAGAGCAAATAAAATACGTCAAAGATAGCTTTCACATGAACAAAGTAGGTTGCTGACTAAGGCACATCTTGTACTGGTGCTTTGATAATATTGGGATAGAAAGCTGAGAAAATTGGGGGCAAAATCAACATCAAGTAAATGCTTTCAACAAAAACGGATAGTACGTCACAATATTATACGATATCTCCACTATACACTCGCATAACGACATCTTAAAAATCACAAAGAATTAAGGTGGGTTTCCATAGTTTCCAAAGTTTGACAGTTCTCGTTTATGTCATTGAACGACACCACCGTCAGTTCATTTCCACTTATGTCAATATTATTGGCAAAAATCCGTTTGTCAGTTCATTGACAATTAAACACACTTATGTTTGTCAATTCACTGAAAGCTGTCACCACTTTTGTCAATAATTGTGAATTGTGACGTCGCATCGAGTGAGTAAGTACATCTATAGGTAAAGAATGTACATAAGACAAATAGCATTTTCTTTTTTAAAATATAAAATCAAATGAACAATTTAAAAAAAGAAATGAATCGCTATGGAATCCGTACCATCGGGTAGGCGTCCAAGGATGAGATGGTTAGATCAAGTCCATAATCTCTCCTATACCCGTATGGAGATTGCCCTTGATGATTTAGAGTCGATGGCGGAGGATCGAGATCTATGGAGGGTCCACTTGAGCAACCTACACCCGCGACCCACTTAATGGACAAGCGGATCATTGAAAATGATGATGATGATGATGAATCGCTCTCGCTTTTTGTGTTTTGTTCGTCGAAATTGAGATGAAGCCAGGCAGAAGACGAAGGAAGCCCTAAATTTGCACAATACGCAAAATGTGTATGAAATAAATAGAACTGACTTCAAATAAATTTTGCAAATTGTTAAACCATCAGTTATAAACAAAAAAACATTCATGCGAAAAGGGGTGAGCCCTGTCAAAAGATTGGCCCACAGTGTGTATTTTCACTGACAAACATGATGTCAATTATTTTCTCTGTCAATTATTTCCACTTGTCCAGTGGGTTCTTTGTCAGTTATTGACAAGCAATTTTTCGCTATTTTCACTTGCCAATTTTTTAATTGGCATATAAATAAGTCAATTGTCAATTTCAAATCGACAAGTGGAAACCCAGCATTAGACTTAAGAATCGCTATTCCTTTGGACTAAGAAGGCAATTGAGTAGTAAGACCTTATCAAGAAGCACTGAGGACTCAGGACACTCTATATAAATTTGCTCTGCTAGTACATTATGGCATGTAGCAAGCCACATACGTATGTAGTTCTGACGTCAGCAGAGAGTGCACAATGTGAGTACACGGAATGTACCTATTAGGACCATTCGCTGACGTAAAAATTGACATACGTAGGTGGCTTGCTACATGCCGTGTACACTGAAAAAATTATTCTTCGTAATGGTACGAATTTCGTTACGTTAACTTGTTTTTCGTTGATTCAATGAAAAATTCGTTGTCTCAACGAAAAATTTCATAAAAAGTATTTGTTGTTTGATGAATCTTTCGTTGGTTCAATGAAAGTTGATTCGTTAATTTTTTTCCTCTACGCCAAATTGATGAAATTATTTTAACGTAAGCTTTCGTAATTTAATGAACTTTGAACCAACGAATAAAATTTGTAAAATAATGAAAACCGTCATACCTTAATGTAAATTTCATTAACCCAAAGAAAAATTTCATTAAATAACAAATACTTTCGTTGATTAATGTAGGAAACGTTAATCAACGCATTATTAATAAAAGAACGCTCATCACGCCAACAAACAGTTTCGTTCAATGATGAAAATGTTTCATAGTTTAATGTAAAATTACATTACCCAACGAAGGATTTATTAATCTATTATCAAAATGCGTAGATTAACGATTAAAACGTTAAACAACGCATGATTTATAAAAAAAACGTTTGCCAAACCAACGAACTGTTTCGTTTAACTATGAATACTTTTCATAGCTTAACGTAAATTATCATTACCCAATGAAATATTAATTAACTAATGAACAAGATCCGTAAATTAACGTTTAAAACGTTCAACAACGCATGATTTATAAAATGCTTTTCATAGATTAACGTAAAATGTCAATACCCAACGAAATATTAATTAATTAACGAACAAGATTCGTAAATTAACGTTTAAAACGTTTAATAACGCATGATTTATAAAAAGAAACAGTATGCCATGCCAACGAATAGTTTCGTTTAACTATGAATACTTTTCATAGCTTTACGTAAATTGTCATTACCCAAAGAAATATTAATTAACTAATGAACAAGATCCGTAAATTAACGTTTAAAATGCATGCTTTTTTACTGGCACATATTTTCCGATAGCAATAAACGATTTTTTGCAAAACGTTTCATTTTTGTACTGTTTCGTGTACGCATTTTACTGATGGTTGTAACTAGTGCCTTAACGTGTGCTATGTCGTGTCGCTGAATGTGCACACTTGCGTGGTGTGCTGTGTTGAATTCAACATAGTTTTTTGTTTTGCTCTTTGAACACCGCTTTGGCGTTGTAAATATAATGAGACGAGTCATATGTACTCTTTCTCTCATATTGCGCAATTGTGTGGTGTGGCGCATTCGGAAGATGAGTCATTTCAACACAACACAACACATGGGTTAGGATATAATACCTAGTATGGAGAATTACGTTAGGTACTGTTTACATTTCATTAAAAACGTATTACACGTAGGTAGATGCCTGGTTATGTAAATTCAGTTTTGAACGAAAATATAATTTGTACTGTTGATAATATTTGATCCGCATATTCGAAAACCACACGAAACTCACAATATCGCAACAACAAATCACAAGCTAGGAACATATCGCTACCTAGTGAATGTTCAAAACAAAAACCATGTCGATTTAGGTATTTCATGTTCCACCAAATTCATTAAAATTGACACCAACTAAAGGATATTTATAAAAAAAATATATGAGTGGTTTTTAACCGTCGTATAACACGAATCACTCACAATAATCATGTAGCGCGCTTTTCTCTCTTAGCGCTATTTTTGTAAATACCTAAATTTTGTTTCCCAGAACCCTACTCTAATAGGTACTATACTGCTACATAAAACAAGTAAAAGTGTTATCATCGGCCTGGCCGATGCTTTGATACCCTCCACTGCTTAAAGTCATGCTTAATGTTTGCCATGCGAGTTAAGCTACGAGTACACGACATACGCATGCCACTCTGACGTCACGATAATTACTCGACATATTGTAGAATATGTCACGTTTTATTATATTGTGGCATGTGCGAAAAGTATGCCGAGTACACGGCATGCACGTTTTGTATCAAAGTTGGCATATTCGTATGTCGACGGTGACTGGCATGTGTTTTGCCGCCCCGGAGATGCATGTAATATGTTGTAATATGTAAGGTGTTGAACAGAAATATTATTTAACTAATATTAAAGCGTCAGTAAATGTCACGCACTTCCATCGCTATTGGCTATTTCGGAGAGCAAAAAATCGCCTCAATTGAAGATTTCTTAGACGTTTTTTAATCCATTGACATTGTAGCCATCGTTTGATAGAATTTGTTACTTTATGGCTTGATAGAAAGAAGACGAACCATATTTTGGGATATATACTCTATTTATTTCGAAATGTCACCAGAAAGTCATAAAATATTAAAAATTTTAGTGATTTATTTTCGCTTTTAGGGCTTTCTGGTGACATTTCGAAATAAATAGAGTATATATCCCAAAATATGGTTTGTCTTCTTTCTATCAAGCCATAAAGTAACAAATTCCATCAAAGGATGGCTACGATGTCAATGGATTTAAAAACGTCCAAAAAATCTTCAATTCAAACGATTTTTTTTTTATTCTCCGAAATTTACATGCCATTCTGAGTCGGACATATGGGTGACACGCATGCCAACATATGTTAGCGCCAATAATATGCCGAGTACACGACATGCACCCTTTTATGACATATTCTGACGTATTGAGGTTTTTCCAAATTTGCAAAATCGCTTCCACATTTGGGCAAAATATGATTCAAAACTATTGCGGGAGCACTAACTCCTGGTCAACTAATGTCGATTTCCATTGGGCTTTTGCCGTTTTGCTCTCAGATCTCAGATTTTTCCTGCCCCAATGGAACATGAAATGAGATTACTTTTTTTTGCATTTGGGTTGGTGTGTTGACAGTCAGCTATTTTTTTTATTGCAATTTGTGTTTACAAATGTCTCTTGTTTTGGTATTGGTGAAAGTATGTGTGAATCGAGATTCGCAAAAGTGATCAAAATCTTAAATAAAGTGCTTTTTTCCATCAAATGGAAAACGAATTTGACAGCTGATTTCTAGAGCAGAAAAACTGGTCTGAAACTGGAAAAAGTGATTTTTATTGCAAAATGGAAATCGACATTAAAAGCTTATGAAAATGTTGTAAATGTACTCGCTTTTTGATAATACCAACAACAAACACTTTCAATAAATGTAAACTTATTTTCATCAAAATATACAACAGAAAGCTTAATACAGTAAAGTATGTACCAGGGAAATTACAATAAATAGTCTTTGCTGTATTTTTCAAGACTCATATCATAACACGAATTTCTGCTAAATATTTACAATTACTTATTATAACTATACCTAAGATGTCATGTCAAATTTATATCGGCAGTTTCATTTAATACTACCTAACAGTCTAAAAATTTAAGTAACCCATTAACATAAAATCGTAAACTGTTTTTAATACAATGTGAACCCCGCACAACTGAAAATGTGAACATCTACCGAACACAGCTCCAACCCACCATGAATATTGAACATCACCAGCCGCTGCAACTCACGATCAGCCATGTTTTTTAATCTTCGCCTTCTCTGCTTCGCGCCCATATGCTAAATTAACAAAAGAATTCATTCAATAATGTAAAAAGTAAGAGTCCTTTTATCATTTCGACGAAAGATTTAGTTTAATTATGTAAACTATTCGTAACTTTATGAAACAAAACGTTCAGCCAACGTAAAATTTAATAAAGGTACGAATAGTTTACATAATCAAATTAAATCTTTCGTCGAAACAATAAAAAGACGCTTACTTTTTACATTTTGTGCAGACGTTGTCCGAGTGTCCGACCATAATGACCATACGAGTCTCGCGCGTGTTTTTAGTGTGAAAAATAAATAAAAAAACTAGAAAAAAACAAAAAAATCAAAGAAAAGTGACGGTATTAATCCAATAATTAAAAAAAAGAAAATCCTCTGCTTCGCGTCCATGGATAAATTAACAAAAGATTTCATTCAATATTGTAAAAAGTAAGCGTTCTTTTATTGTTTCGACGAAAGATTTAATTTGATTATGTAAACTATTCGTACCTTTATTAAATTTTACGTTGGCTGAACGTTTTGTTTCATAAAGTTACGAATATTAAATTAAATCTTTCGTCGAAACAATAAAAGAACGCTTACTTTTTACATTATTCAATGAAATCCGAGTTAGACCAGACGTGTCTCGTGAGTGCAAAATAAATAGAAAAACTAAACAAAATTGGTGACTTGCAAAATCTAAAGGAAAATCAAAGGAGGAAAGTCGCTGCCGAAAATAAGAAAGCCTGGAAGTAAAAATGTAAGTCATAACATTTATATTACATTCTTAATTTTAGAGTACCTACAGTAAACTCTCATTGAGCTCAAAAATTTACTCTGCTGAAAAGGTAACTACATTAAGTCGACTTAAATGAATTTTTAACTGTTTTGCGCATTCGATTCTCCAATTCAATATACGCGTAGTTGTAGGTAATCTTCGTATACTATTTGCATAGTCGATAAAAATGCGTATCAGTATTTAGTAATTATTCCTAATAAGATGATATTATACAGTCGAAACCGGATAATCGCATAGCACCACTATCCTCAAGCGAAGCCAGTATTAGTTGTGTATTTTGTACAACTTTTTCTGGCAAAAATTCTTTTATTCGCACAAGGCTCAAAATCACATAAGCAATATGCGCGCTTACTTTTTACATTTTGTGCGTATGACTTGTGTGAAAAATAATTAGAAAAACTAGAAAAACTCAAGGAAAAGTGACGAAATTAATCCAATAATTAAAGGAAAGAAAATCGTCGTCTGAGAAAAAATTTACTCTGCTGAAAAGGTAACTACATTAAGTCGACTTAAATGAATTTTTAACAGTTTAGTGCATTCGATTCTCCAATTCAATATACGCGTAGTTGTAGGTAATCTTCGTATACTATTTGCATAGTCGATAAAAATGCGTATCAGTATTTAGTAATTATTCCTAATAAGATGATATTATACAGTCGAAACCGGATAATCGCATAGCACCACTATCCTCAAGCGAAGCCAGTATTAGTTGTGTATTTTGTACAACTTTTTCTGGCAAAAATTCTTTTATTCGCACAAGGCTCAAAATCACATAAGCAATATGCGCGCTTACTTTTTACATTTTGTGCGTATGACTTGTGTGAAAAATAATTAGAAAAACTAGAAAAACTCAAGGAAAAGTGACGAAATTAATCCAATAATTAAAGGAAAGAAAATCGTCGTCTGAGAAAAAATTTACTCTGCTGAAAAGGTAACTACATTAAGTCGACTTAAATGAATTTTTAACAGTTTAGTGCATTCGATTCTCCAATTTTTCCTGAAAATCTATGAAAATAGATCTAAGACAGTTTACCTTTTCAGCAGACATTCAATTATTCTGTAATAGATTATGTACTCGGTGTTTACTCTATCATTAGATATTTGTATGTATTGAATATTTAGCAGTTCGTTCGTGCGAGCTGCAGCTACAGCACTCTTTGTGTTAAAGCAATTAACCGGTATTTTCAATTTCCTGAAATAAGCTGGGCCCTAATCAGCCCGATTAACCGAGAGTTTACTGTTGTTACACACAACTTTTACTGCAAATTACACCAAGAATATTTATTATTTCTTTTAGAACAAAATGATTTGTTTCTTATGTAAACAAGTTTTTTCCACAACGGACTATTTAATCACACATTTCAAAAGAAAACACGAACTCAAAACTAATAGTACATTTAGATGTATAGAAAGTTCTTGTTATCAGGTGTTTCACGATATTGCAAGCTTTAAAAGACATGCAAAGCGAAAGCATGAACCCAGAACTGCCGAAAATAAATCTATGTTATGTTTTAAAAATAAAAGTATCAAAGTATCAGAGCATACTGCAATAAAATCAGACTATACATTTTCCGAAGATTCTGGCAAAAGTAATGCTTTAAACATTGATGCATCCGAAATTATTTTTGAAGCAACAGACGAACCATGTACTGCCACACAGTCATTCAATGTATGTACTGTTAAGAGTTTTTTACAGTTCGCTGCTAAATTTTCGTTGGTGTTGCATGCCAATAATAATTTCACTAGAAAAGATGTATATGTAATTCAAGAACACATAAAGCAGTACATCACAGATCCACTCTTAGACATGTTTAAAGTATTTTCCACAAAAAAATTACAAATTGCTTGTCCAGAAATACATAATGAGTTTGTGGATTTGGTGACTGAGTGCAGAAGTCCATTTAAATTGTCTCAAACAGAATATCGTTTGTTTCAATGGCTAAAGGAAGAGCAGTATATGCAAAATGCACAGGAATTCACCATTGATCAATCAATAGGGGCCGTTCATCGCAGTGGTATATTAGCTTACGATGAAGAAAAGGTGACAGGCGTAATAATGCCAATGCGTTTTCAGTTTAGAAAAACATTTGAAAAAAAGGGTTTACTAATTGATGTACTCGAAAACATAAATGAGCTAACGAAATGTAGCCGCACCACAAATTTTGTTCAAGGAGAACTATGGAAACAAAAAGTGAATATGTATCCTGGCAAAAATCTAATCCCATATTTTTTATTTAACGACGATTTTGAAATTAATAACCCATTGGGTTCTCATAGCGGCCAACATTCAATAAGTAATGTATATTACTCATTTCCATGCTTGAGAAAAAAAGAATCAAAGCTAGAAAATATATATTTGGGAGCAGTTATTAAATCGAAGGATATTAAATCGTTTGGAAATGAAAAATGCTGGAAAGCCTTAATTGATGAGTTAATTCATTTAGAAGTAGATGGAATTGATATTTTAACAGAAAACGGTGTGCAGCATATTCATTTCATCTTGGGATTGGTGCTAGGAGATAACTTAGGCCTCAACACATTTCTTAATTTTAACAGATCATTTGTTAGTAACAGCTTTTGCAGATTATGTAAAATGCTGAAAACTGAAACCCATACAGCAAGTACTGAAAACGAAATTTTAATGCGGAATCGAATAAACTATGATAACGATATTGAAACCCAGCAATCTTCAGAAAGTGGAATCCGAGAAGTCTCATTATTAAATCGAATACCATCATTTCATGTAGTAGAAAACTATAGCGTCGATGTTATGCACGACTTATTTGAAGGAGTTTGCCACTATAATATGAGCCATATATTAAAATATTGTATTGAAACGGCGAAGTATTTCACTATAGAAACTTTGAATTCGAGAAAAAGGAATTTTGATTACGGATCAATTGAAATGGACAACATTTCAGGGGAAATAACAGCAGCTCATTTATCAATGAAACATTTTAAAATGTCAGCTCGGGAAATGAAAACATTTGTTTACTGCTTCCCAGTTATGGTTGGCGACATGGTGCATAAAGACGACGATGTTTGGGCTTTCCTTTTGAATTTTTTGGAATTAATAGATATGATCCTCTGCTGCGAGATCAATTCTGATTTTATTAATCTTTTAAGTACCAAGATAACTAAACACAACTCGGACTACACCCGCCTTTTTAATGACACACTTAAACCAAAGCATCATAATCTTATTCACTATCCAACAATTTTCAGAAAATCCGGACCATTGAAAACATTTTGGTGCTTTAAATACGAGGCGAAACATAGGCAATTCAAAGTATATTCCAGAGCTACAACATCACGAAAAAACATTTGCCTAACTTTAGCAATAAAGTATCAATTAAAATTTGCATATTCTTTAATGGATCTCAACTCTGAAGAGCATTCTTATTCATTTATTGAATCGGATCGAAAAATCAGCCCTTTTAATAACATTATATCCGAACTGTTACACATAGAGCATATGCTAATTAAATCATTTCACAAAATTAAATACAATGGGTATATATTCAAAGATGGATACTATGTAGCAACATACAAAAATGATATTAAGATATTTACAATTTTAAACATTTTTACTATTGATAATTTTTCAATTTTGCTATTTTGTCAACAAATTAACTCAATTCAATATCATCCACATTTTTTGGCTTACGATATAGAACCTGATGTCTTAGGAGAGTTTTCGGTATTAGATGTAAACGACCTTGTCGGGCCTCCTTTAACTTGCATTAAAACACCAAGAGGACGAACAATGATTAGAATCAAAGAACATTTCGCTGCAAATATATAAAAGTTGGGTTTATTTTGTTTTCAGTATCTCAACAGTATTAACTCACAAATATGGATATCAGGAATAGCGATATGAATTCTCAGGGGATGAACTTTAGTACTTCTTCCGAAAACGACAATATAAATTCGAACGAGGAGAACCCACTTAACATAGGAGTTGCACCATTACCACCTTATATCTCTGATGATGAGTTTTGTGACGAGCTACCCGAAACTGAGAGTGAACTCACTGACACTGGATTCAACTTGAACTCAGCTCAAACCTTTAATCCACAAGACCTCATTTTGATTGATGTACCAAGCGACGAAGCAGGCGTCATTATGCTGGATAGTGATGATAATTTTCAAATGGAATCAAAAAACGACAAACTACGGGACCTTCTGAAAAGTTGGAACTTAAGTGAGCTGGCAGATATCCTTATAGGTAAGAAATTGTTAAAGTCATTGCTACAGCATGAATTTAATTTCTTCTAACATTATTAAATACATTGTACTCCAGTTAAGAAGGCCAATCCGGTAAGTGTAGGCCACTGAAGTTCTATAGTAATGTTCTTTTGCACGCGATGCACTGTTTCTTGGTACCTGCGCAAAGAAATGGTTTTGCGAAGGACAAAGTCGTCAAAAAAACACGATTAAGTTCAGCATTAGGGATTCCCAGGAAGCATTTTTGTTCATTGGTAAAACATCGCAGCAGGTAGGGGATCATATTCTCCATTTGAAGCAAAAGTCAGAAAGTATTCAGCTCTTCCTAATAGGAATTGGGGATGAACTTACATTAATTAATGATTTTATTGTTTATTTTGACGGAGTTAAATTTAAATTTAAAACCTTCATTAGAGCAGTAGACATTCTGCTCAAAATATTTCATTTGTTTAACTTAGAATACCCCATTGCTTGTTCAAATTTGTTTAGATATTTAGGACTCTTCAGTCACAGCATTGATCTTCTTAACTGGGACACCATATTTTTAACAAATTACAGTATAATAAAAAACGTGCAAACGCATTTTAAATATGAACAAAATAGTGGACATAAAAGTCGCCCAAAGTCAAAACCTTTTTCAACGTTATTCGCAATGTTTATATTGCCAAATTTACTGCATTTCCGTTTTCAAAAATATACTATCTTGGTTTGCCGGATGCAGCCATGAACATATAAATAGCACAATTTCCAAAAAGAATATGAATAAATACATTTTAAAGCAACAACAACTTGAATTATGAAATCAAGTTATTAAAATACATTATCAGCCCAATTCTAAATATTCCCGGCGAAAAGAACTAGCCGGAAGATTCTTTCCCGGGAGTTAAATTCCCCAATTTCAAATTCCCGGGAGACAATTTGCTTTTTGCTTGTTGTTTTGAACCTAAAAAAAATCATTTCAATTTACCTCAATATTTAATTTGCAAAAAAAGAAAGGCTAACATTTTGTCATTAAACTCCCTAGCAAATGCGTGGGGAACAAACTCACGGCAAATTGCAGAATAATCTCCCTTTTGTTGACATTTGAAATGCCTACTTATTTTCCCGGAGTATTTTTCCCATTTTCGAATAGAATAGTTTATAAATAGTACGAGAAAAGGGAAAGCAAAGAAATTCCTCGGAAGTTTTTATTTAGAATAGGAGAAATGGGAAAAGGAAAAAAAATCCCCGGGAATTACCATTTAGAATTGGGCTGTATATGTTTTTGTACTATAAATATTGACCGCGTTGTAGATCACTACTTATGAACTACTGTTCTTTATATAAATTTTTACTGTATGATCATAGTAAACACTAGTGTCTATAAAATTTGATAATGCAATTTTAATTTTTCGCTATTTACGTCTCCGTGGTTTTGAAATCAAAAAATGATTATAATTTCTCTTTCTCATAGGAAAAAGGATATCCATTGATGTCTTAAGAAAAATGAAAAATTGCCACATTCCCCTTTACTTATCCGAAGTTCCCGATGGGCTAAAAATTTTATTTGAATTCGAGCTAGAAAAGTGGAAGGAGGAACATAACCGCATATATAGCAATGAGCATTTCTCACCGATAGTGTTACGAAAAGCAAGTTCATCCCGTTCATCCCCATATCCGTCTTCTTGTATTGGGTCACCTTGTGACAAATCTGAACAAACTGTTAATTTGTCAACTATTCTTAATAACACACTGAAAGGGAGGTTTTTGATAGAACATTATAATTCTAAGAAACAATTTGGTGATGAACAGAGGATCATGCTCATAGGCACTGTGGCAACCTATTTTGAGGAGAACAAAACAACATTGAGCTTAAAAGAAAGCTACAAAATCGAAAGAGAAATCCTCGAACGGTTTCCCACAGAGAAATTGGTAAATTAATAAAAGAGATAATTAATAATTCTGAAATTTTTCCTGTCTGACTTTCATTCGATTCGAATACTCATACCCGTATTCTTATAACTGAAAATACTAATTGGTTTGTATTTTTAAACACATAATGTACTCATTATAGACTAAGAGCTAGCAACGATTTTTCTCAAGTCATTTTAGCAAGGCTGTAACTTTGTTAGCTTAGTTGGGGGTGACTACTGAACACGAATTTTTAATGTCATAACCTCAAAAGGGCAAAAAATGTAGGTACCTCATTTTAGCAAACTTAAGATTTTGGTATGTGTTAATTTACGACCGATGTAGCCAGAAAATGCAATTGCCATATCAGTTTGCCGGTTTTAAAGTGCAAAAAAGGCAAAATTTAAGTCATAATAGCAAAGTTTAATTTTTGATATTATGTTAGAGATATTGTCATTCTACTAATTCCTCAAAGCTAAACCAAAAATCCGCTTTCATCATATACCAAAATCTTAAGTTTGCTAAAATAAGGTAAATTTCTTTCACTTTGAGGTTATGGCATTCCAATATAAACCAACGCAGCGCTGCCAGAAATGTATTTTCGTGTTCAGTAGTCACCACGAACTAAGCTCACAAAGTTACAGCCTTGCTAAAATGACTTGAGAAAAATCGTTGCTAGCTTTTACTCTATTATTTAATGTTTAGAATGTTTGAAAATCAGAATAAAGTTTACTAGAATTTAAAAAAAATCGTATGTGCTGGAACGGAAACTCAAAACAAGTGTGTCTGATTTCGATATTTTTCCAGGAATATTACAGAACGTCCACAAGGGGTCGACTTTATAACAAATATTGCAACATGAAAAGAGCGTTTGGGTCAGCGTGCTCCAGCCCCGTTCCCACTGAATCTCCAAGTTGTAGCCGTTCCGATAAAAAAATACTTGGTAAAAAAAACCTTATTATTATTTTATAGACACATTTTACTAAAATTGTCGTAATTATTAAGTCTCAGAAAGCAATGCTGAAGCTATTGTACGAACAATAAAATACGACAATCTCTCAGCAGACGAGTTTGACCATTATTGGCAGGGTTGCGCAAAATTTAGAATAAACCAAATTAGGGAATCCGTTTCAACTGCTGAGGCCTTGGACAAATGGCCTAACTATAAGCAGCCACTTGGTTTTCGATTGGTAATTTATAATTCTAATATTTTATATTAAAATAAATACACTAAACTTACGCACGCCTAAAAATACTCCTAGCGCAGCGCCGTGCAATGTATTTCAAGCGTATTCATTTTTATTCACTTAACATCTAATTATTGCGCAAAAGTATAAATAAAAAATGTATACCTATATGTCATCCACTTGCTTAATTAAGTCTCGAAAACATTTTTTCTTTCAAATATAGATCGACATGGACTTCAGGGTAATGCACAGCGGCGCTAAATCCCTCCTAGACAACTGGGATGAAGTATTTAAAAAAATACTACATTTTCTATCCGAAGACCGAAACATAAAAGAGCCAAGATTAAATGGGCTCCTTAATGATTTAAGGAACAACAAAATAACAGAAAGTAGGTTTAATATATTATATATTAACATAGATACATGACATTTTCTTTAAACTTTTACCCTCTTATTTATAAACTTTATACACTCTCTATAATAGCTCTAAACGCAAAAATCTAATATATACTTTTGTGATTTTATTTGTATTTTCAGCTGCTAGGGATGCTGTTCTATTGTACGCGATGCACGGTTTCTTGGTACCTACGCAAAAAACGGTGGCGAAGGACAAAGTCGGCAAGAAAAACACGATCAAGTTCACCATTAAGGATTCCCAGGAAGCGTTTTTGTTCATTGGTAAAACAGCGCAGCAGGTAGAGGAGCACATTCTACATTTGAAGCAAAGGTCAGAAAGTATTCAGCCCTTCCTAATAGGAATTGGGGATGAACTTACATTAATAAATGATTTTATTGTTTATTTTGACGGAGTTAAATTTAAATTTAAATCCTGCATTAGAGCAGTGGACATTCTGTTCAAAATATTTCATTTGTTTAACTTAGAATACCCCATTGCTTGTTCTAACTTTTGGGGTTTTGTACAACAGCATTTGTACCAAATACCATATTCAATAAAAAACTCTAAAATTAGCATCTTGGGTAGTGCACTTAGGTAAATGTGCAAATTTGTTAAAGTACATAATTATCTGTTTTTAATACCCAATTGAAATCAGTCTGACTTTACTTTTCAATTTTGTTACAATAAATTTTGTTACAATAAATTTTGTTGTTATACTGACTATTGAATGACATTAGTTTTCTTTCACAAATTTCTTTTACAGAATAGGTAATTCCAATTTCCCAGGTGATCCTGTAAGAATAAAGAACATATTTACTCAACGAAATAATTCGTTCAGGTAAGCAACAGGGTACACTAATTAACAAATAATATTCGTTGATTCAATGAAAACGGTACGTAAACTTATGAAAAGTATTGTTGATTCAACGAACACTTTTCGTTAACCAACAATCAATAAACGTTGTTTTAACGAAAATAAAACGTAATTTAATGAAAAAAATTCGTTAATCCAATGAAAGTGGGACATAGACCTATGAACGATATTCGTTGATTCAATGAAAACGGTACGTAAACTTATGAAAAGTATTGTTGATTCAACGAACACTTTTCGTTAACCAACAATCAATAAACGTTGTTTTAACGAAAATAAAACGTAATTTAATGAAAAAAATTCGTTAATCCAATGAAAGTGGGACATAGACCTATGAACGATATTCGTTGATTCAATGAAAATGGTACGTAAACTTATGAAAAGTATTGTTGATTCAACGAACACTTTTCGTTAACCAACAATCAATAAACGTTGTTTTAACGAAAATAAAACGTAATTTAATGAAAAAAATTCGTTAATCCAATGAAAGTGGGACATAGACCTATGAACGATATTCGTTGATTCAATGAAAACGGTACGTAAACTTATGAAAAGTATTGTTGATTCAACGAACACTTTTCGTTAACCAACAATCAATAAACGTTGTTTTAACGAAAATAAAACGTAATTTTATGAAAAAAATTCGTTAATCCAATGAAAGTGGGACATAGACCTATGAACGATATTCGTTGATTCAATGAAAATGGTACGTAAACTTATGAAAAGTATTGTTGATTCAACGAACACTTTTCGTTAACCAACAATCAATAAACGTTGTTTTAACGAAAATAAAACGTAATTTTATGAAAAAAATTCGTTAATCCAATGAAAGTGGGACATAGACCTATGAACGATATTCGTTGATTCAATGAAAACGGTACGTAAATTTATGAAAAATATTGTTGACTCGGTATAAGTTTTGCGTTGATCATTGAACAAAATTTCGTTAATCAATGAAAGAAATTCGTTGACTCAACGAATAAATCGTTAATCAACGAAGAATGTTATTGATGAAATAAAATGTTAATTTATGAACAGATTTCGTTAGTTTTATGAAAAATACGTTGCTTTATTAACAGCTTCGTTAATATATGAATTCCTATTCGTTGAGCCAACGAACGTTTTCATCGGCTGAATTTTAATGAAAAATTCGTTGAGACAACGAATTAATTCGTTGGATCTACGTATGTTTTTGGTTCAGTGTACTTACTAGCACGTTAAGAACTTAAGTGCCCTATACTGCCGCTCATCAAAAAATTGTCGCTTTGAATGCAAAATTCTTTGAGTGATTCTCGGTCCCATTTGCGTAAGCCGGCTATAGAGAATGAAATTTTAAAAGTGAGAAAGATATCTGGGGTCTATACCACAACATGACAAGTCGACAAGTCTAAATTTACTTGTCCAACTATGCTTGTCCGACAAGTACAAATTAATTCTGTAACAGAACGTAAACTGTTGCACTTGTAAAATGAATTAAATTCCCTCAACTTGACGGCATTCTTCGACAAGAGTTTAACATGTAAAGAGGCAATAATCACGGCGGACAAAAAAAAAATGCTACGGACTTGTCGGTTTCTGTTACACAATTGTGTACAAGTTGTCGAAATTCACTTGTCCTACAACTACTTATCGCGTTGTGTTACAGGCCCCTGGTCCCTACTCAGACTTGTGATCAAAGAAAACCAATGAAATGTATACCATCGTAAATTGAACACGCTTTTAAAAGGAATATTCATGGATAGGACCATCGAAAGGGCATTGGGCCAGATTCCGTAAAATGAAAACGATCGAAAGATATCGTTTCGTCAATAGCAGTCTCTGTCTATTGCCACAGATATGATAGAGACAGGTTTAGTGAAAACGATATCGTTCGATCGTTTTTATTTTACGTAATCTGGGCCCTGGACTTTCAAAATGTTATAAAACAACTTTGAATTTGTGACTGTTGTTAATGTTATTCTCTCAAACAATAATTCATAAGACTTGAAAAAGCGAGGCCTTTTCAATCCATAGAGCTTCATTCGATGAATTACATATTGGATTTATGTATCCGTCATTAGACCTATACTCACGTATGGCGTCGTCGTCTGGTTGAAAAGGCTATCCCACTGTAAGCAACTTAGTCGTGTACAAAGAACGGCATGTGTGTGCGGCGATGGACATACTATTCCATCTGACGCCGCTAGACATCTATTGCAAACAAGAAGCAGCGGGCATCCGCATGAAAGCTATCCGTCTGTGGACTAGTCGACAAACTGGTCACTCGTCTATTCTAGATAAAATAGAACACATCCCAAAAGATACTGATTATACCCTCCTCCAGTTCCAATTCAGTAAGAATTTTGTAACCTGCATACTCTCCAGGACTGACTGGGAGAGTGATGTAGTGTCTCACAAAAGATCCGTCTGCTTCTACACAGATGAGTCCAAATCGGAAACAGGAGTAGGGGGGGGGGGGTGTTTTCTCCCAAGATTTAGATTGTATGATCTCATTCCGTCTTCCTAATCACTGTAGCGTGCTCCAGGTGGAAATCATGGCGATTAAGGAGGCCCTGTCGTGGCTACGGTATAATGTAATATCCGCTAGGGATATCGAATCGTGATTTTTACCGATAGTCAAGCCGCGATTAAATCCCTGGATTTGGTAATCTTCAAGTCCAAAACAGCCCTCAATTGTCGCTTGTCTCTGAACAAGATTGCGGAACAATTCAACATTCACCTTATATGGGTGCCGGGCCACAGGGACATACCGGGGAATTGCAACCTTGTCGATTCTACCGGAAAAGGAGAATCTCTATATGGCTCTCGCTACGTGTAAAGTTTTTATTAAATAGAATGCGATAAGAGCCACTAATCGAAGGTGGTCAAATTGCGCCACAAGCTTCATCACGAAACGGATCTGGCCCATATGCTGGATTTTAAACGCTCTAACGATCTTGTAAAACAAAGAAGATCCAATATAAGCACATTAGTAGGTGTCATCACGAGACACTGCATTGTTGGGAGACACGCTCTTAGAATGGGCTTCCCTTCCAATTATTTCTGTAGAAGCTGTATGGACGAGGAGGAGGAAGAGACAATTCTTCACCTTCTATGCACGTGCCCAGCTCTTTCAGCTCGTAGAAAAGTATATCTCGGAGAATACTTTTTCGACAATCTTGGTGAACTTGCTAATACAAGCATAAGCTGCCTCCAACGCTTCATTCTCAGCTCCTTTTGGTTCAACGGGTAGTTGTGATATCATTAGATCCTGTGGTAACACAATGGGCCTACTCTGGGCAAAATGAGGCTGCACTCAATGCGGCCTGCCACTCTAACCTAACCTAACCTATTCGATGATGAATTCAGAAAGCTGGGAAAAATCTTATTCTAACTTCCTACTGAATTTATAGACTAATGAATTAATGTGACTATATTTAAGTCACTTATGTACTTCGACAAACAAGGTATTTAAAGAATCTTGCCTCGCCGAAGACAAAGTTAAGGATAATGTAGAAATTGCCTTAAAGCTATTGTGGAGTTTTGGGAAATCAGTCCTTCACGAACAGTTTCCGCTGGGCTAGCAACTCACTCCAAAGCTCTTATGCACAGTTGATGAATGTGGATGAATAAACCATCACACAGTACTGCTGTGCTCGGATGCTGGACATCTTGGTGTGAAAGAAAACGAGGCAGCAGAAAACCTGTCCAAATGCGGCTCTGAAATGGACATGCTATTAGCTGACAGACAAGTATACTACCATTCTTTCAATGCAACCAAGAGCGTCACTGACAGTCACATTAAACTTGGCTAAAGAACGATGGAATAGACCCTTTCGGTTGTACCATAACTCGCAGCTTAAGGCCCGCAATTGACACTAAAAGGTAAAAAATTACTAACATCTTTTGATAGAAACCAAACCCGAGTTTTAGTCGGTTTAATAACCGGACACTGCAGCATTGGAAATATGGGCAAAAGACTGGGTAACTTTACAAATGACTTCTGCAGAAGTTGTAGGGATGCAAAGGAAATAGAATATGAGGAACATCTCCTTTGTCACTGCCCAGTGCCCAGCCATCCATAAGAACGCCGCTACTCTTGTATGTCGTAGATTTTAGTCCTACTTAAAGCTGCAGAAATAAAGGGCCGCCAAATAACTTTTTTTTTTAAAAGGCTATAAAAAAAACTACTGAATATTTTCTCAAATTTCTTTTTTTATTTGAAAGTATTAATAAAATAATGGAAAATAATTTCATTCAAATGGCTGCCTCGGCTGGCCATGCAGTAGCCGACACGATCGGTCCAATTTTTAAGCACATTATCGATTGTGTGCATCTGTATTTCACCAATGGCTTCACGAATATTGTCCTTTAAAGCGTCAATTGTCTCTGGCATGCCGGCGTAACACTTATCTTTTACGGCACCCCACAAATAATAGTCCAACGGTGTCAAATCGCAGCTCCGCGGTGGCCAAATGACATCAGCTCTGCGGCTGATAATGCGATCTTCAAAAACAGGGCGCAAAACATCGAGTGTAGCTTTGGCTGTGTGGCACGTAGCGCCGTCATGTTGAAACCAAATGTGCCAATATCCTATTCTTCAACTTTTGTGAACAAAAATTCGTTCACAATGGCCCGATAACGATCGCCATTGACTGTAATGGCCAGTCCTTGCTCATTTTCGAAGAAAAATGGCCCAATTATGCCCCTGGACCAAAATCCGCACCAAACAGTGACTCGTTTTGGGCATATCGGCTGTTTTTGGCTTTTCACGCTTTGGTTTATCGATGAGGATGCCAGTTTCTTTCACTTTTTTTCACAAGATAACGAACATACGGAGCTGACGGTGCTTCTCTTCTTCCAAAATCCGTACGCAATTTTCGCACACATTCTGCAACATTACCATGATTTTCAAAGTAATGTCGCAATATTTCCCAGCGTTGTTCAAGCGTATACACAACCATATTTGTTCAGCGGAAGGATAAAACTAATTATCTGTCAAATCAGACATGAGCTAAGTGTTACCATTCGCGAAATAAGCACTAGTTGAAAAAAAAAAACGTTAGATGGCGGACCCTTTATTAGAGATGGAATCACTATCCCATAAGGGCATCGTTATTTACTTCGACGGTTCGACAGTCAGGCTGCTCTTAAAGCACTTGAATCAAACTACATCAAATCGATAATAGTCAGGGATTGTCGCACAATGCTTAAGGCATTATGTGTACTGAACCAGCTTATATGCTGCTTATGCTTATCCCAGGTCACTGCAACATAGAAGGAAACGAATTCGCTGACGAATTAGCAAAAAGAGCAAAGAAATGACGAGAAATCAACAAGTTGACGTCAACGTCAACCCACCAGTGAGTACCTTCAAGGAAATTATCAAAAGGGGGGGCTACATATAAGTATATGTGGCGTGCTACATACCGTGTACTAGCACCGTAACGCTCAAAAATGTCATTTAAAAACACGCAGATAGCCGAAACTCGACTTTTTGTAAAACAAGATTCATTTAAAGGCATGACAGTACCTATAGTTTCCTTTGTAGAGCTCTTCAAAAGCATCTCAGTAAGTCTTGAAGAAATAACGATCTGAACGTGAGCGATGTCTTCGAAAGCATCAACACTTTTGGCAGCGGTCCAATGTCAGTCTAACGCTGCTCTTATCAGTTTTCCAACAGAACAAATCCCTAGATTTCGTTTCTGCAATGACCGCACAAAAGAAGTTCTGAAAATGCCGAAAATTTTTTCAGAGAGGCTTTTCAATCGGCATCCCAACTTACCGAGGACTTATTTGAAGTTGAATTAAGAGCTCCAACAACTTCATTGGAACAAACAACGTGTTCCAATCCAGAAACCTCTTCTACTGAAGAGTGTCTATACTGATTCCTTACATAGATTCGTTAATACAAAATCTTGCAGACAGATTCATGGCCAACGAAGACGTTCTACCATCGCGTTTCAAGTTCTTCTCCCAGGTTTTTCTGCAGTTGAACGAGTGAACGAAATGGAAAAGATAACATGTTAGTACTCATTCCTTGAAGATGAGGCGGTTCAATTCTTCACAGATGGATCGAAAACGTCCAATGGTGTAGGAGGTGGTGTTTTTTCTGATAGACTTAACCTCAGTCTCTCCTTCCGTCTCCCAGATCACTGTAGCGTTTTTCAGGCGGAAATAATGGCAATAAAGGAAGTCTTATCCTGGCTAAAAGAAAACGTGATATCCGCTAAAGATATCCGCATCTTCTCGGATAGTCAGGCTGCAATTAAGTGCCTGGAATCAGCCTCTATTAACTCTACTACAGCCCTAGACTGTCGCACGTCTCTCAGAGAGATGGCGGAGCAGTTCAACATTCACCTCTGCTGGGTGCCGGGGCACAGAGACATTCCAGGTAACTGTAAGGCTGACGAACTTGCCAAGCTCGGAACAACACTACCTATCGTACCAAGCAAATGTACCTTAGGTATTCCAATCGCTATGTGTAAACTTATGATAAAGCTGGATGCCATCCAAAGAACAAACCTTAGGTGGACATGTGGCACGACATGTCTAGCGACAAAAGAGATCTGGCCAAAGATGGATCTCAAACGTTCTAAGAATTTGATCTCTCTTGACAGGAAGCATATCGGCGCCACAATAGGTGTCATTACGGGACACTGCCTTATAGGTAGGCATGCAACAAGGCTTGGCGTACTCTCAAACGATTTTTGTAGAAGCTGCTTGGACGAAGAGGAGGAGGAAACCATTCAGCATTTCCTCTGCACCTGTCCGGCACTCTCCCGAAAACGGAAACTCCATTTGGGAGCCTCCTACTACAACGATCTAAACGATCTAACAAACATAGACATTCGTAGTCTCCTTTGCTTCATCAGAATCTCAAACTGGTTCAACGAGTAGGACGAGATTCATGTGGTATCACAAGGGACCTAATTGGTCTAAGTGTGTCGGCCTTTTGCCGGCAGCCACTTCAACCTAACCTAACCTAGTACTTTGATAATGCAATTTCGTTATCAGCTGTGAAAGCTGAGCACATTCTTTGGTGCGAAAAATCGTCGAGTGATCCTTCTACACAAGTTTTGAAATTCCTTGATATATGTGACAAGACTTACTTTAGAGGTAGGTATAAACTTCTTGCTTACGGTTTTGGCAACGCTTCCAGTGACCACAGCTGGCGTTGAAAGAGAACTTTTTCAACTATAAAAAGGATTAAAACAGTGTCCCGAAGCGTTATGGAGATGGAGATGGAGGATGCAAGATTAAGCTCACTTGCTGAGTTGCTGTTATATCTGTTCATTCGGATATTAATGTGGATCCAGATAAGGTGATTGATCTCGTGTCAAAAAAAATCAAGACGTCTTCTGATTTGAACGTTTTATTATGTTCGCTTAAGTACATACGATTTAAAAGCTAATAAAATTAAATGAATTGGAATATATAGTTTTTTGTCTAAAAAATTACTCATAAGATTTGGAAGCAAATTATCCTCCAATGCTATAGAACTCGTATGTTCGTAACCTCGTATAAATCGTTTCTGTTCTTCACATCGTAAGTGATTCTGAAGATCCACTTTGGGGTTGTCCTCGCGATCATACTAGGGGCCTCCTGGTCTTCTGTAAATCACACTTTCGACATTTTTTGAGCTGCAAAATGAAGCTCTTCTGATTTGCAATTTACACCAATTCGCTTGGATTAAAGCACAAAACAAAAGAGTGCGATAGCGAACTGGTAATTACTCGCAAGCTTGCTTGCAATTAACTTTATTGAACTGCATCTTGCCATACTGCCTTAGCAGATTCTTATTCTCAAGTATAATCGGGTATACAGTTCCAGTAATTGCTCTGATACTTTGAGGCCAGTAAGACGGCCATTTTTTGTATATTTAAATATTTTGCAATCAAGCTAAACAGAGACCAAGTAGTTTATTTTATAGTTCCAGCCATACTATTGCTAAGCTACTAACCAACTAACTTAAAATTGATCGCTCAAAAGGCATGGGCTGCAAAAAAAAATAACCATCTCCCTAAATGGGACGAATTATTGGATCGCAACAAAGTTTTTTAAAAAAAATATATCTACAGGCAGTTTATACAAATGTACATGTAGGTAAGTGAGTTAAAAAAACAACCTCTTGGAAGTGAAAACAGGATTTCAGGAATTGTATATATAAAAGCAATTTGGCAGAGCTTGGTGGTACCACAAACTGGTATAATAAAAACGAAAACCAACAAAAAAAAAAAACATCGCATTTATTACCTTCTGAACGAGTTGAAGTTAAAGACCCAACAGAGAAAGATATTATGCGGAAGGAAAAGGAGAAATTCATAAACATTGTATTGGGAAGTTGGTGTGTAAGTGTAGTATGTATTTTTATTTTTGGAAAAATGCCCGTGCTTTAGGTTTTAATTGATGTAACGTACAATCCAAACCCAATTTGCATTTTTATGCCGCAGTTGTAAAAACCCATAGTCCGCTCTCTTTTGTAGCAGGTTTGGGAAGTTCACCGCCAATTAATTTTTAGCATAAATATACATTATACAAAAACATAATCAATCTCTATCCATACTAACCAGCATATCTTAGATAAATGATGAGTAATCCGATTTTTGCGTAAGATCCCCACATATTCGTAAAACATTACAAAACACACACAAACTCTATTCAAATGCGAACATCTCTACGGATATTTACATAACCTTAAACTTGTTAATAGAACACTTTTGCAAGACGACACTTTTCCTACAAAATCATTTCACTTTTGGAGTAACTATACAAACTCGAGAAGCACAAGTTGTACAATAATTATACTTAAGCCAACTGAAGAGGGTCAAGGAATTCCGTTCTAAGTTATTATTCAGACGTTCACACTTTAGCAAACTGAAAACTAAATCCGCCAACTTCCGTACGCACAACCACTCAGAAATCGAATTCAACTCGGTGTGTTGTTTGCCTTTCGACTGAAGCCACTTTACTCGTCCGGGCCGCTGCAAGACTCCAATAACAGGTGACTCTGACTTGGGCTTCAACTGAAAGTGAGAGTTACACATACCCCCACTTTGTCGGTTTGGATTTTACAGACGAGAAGAAATTCTTCGCATGATACTCATAATTGAGAAGTAGAAAAAATCGCATGCGATTTAGCGGAGTACACAAGCCGGAATTGGGTAGAGAAACTTTTGTTTGTTTACTCTAACGCATTTATACCTACATATTACCGTTTGTTAACAACCATCTTCAAAAATGAGAATACCTTTTGTGATTTATGGATGTCTATATGGTCTGTGACAGGTTTAGCTTCAACCATCACTCAAGCGGAGATAATAGATGACTTGATGAATATTGTGTCGCAATATTGACCCGATGACGTTACAGAGGCAAAGCTAATCGTCCATCCCTGACGAGCAACATGGCAATTCTTTTATGCAAGTGTCTGCATTTCTGGTTCCAATTTCAGACTTGATAGATACATTGCGCATGCTAATGATAGTGTTAACCAGCCAAGTGGTTACGTCTTATTGTTTTTTGTGGGATAAAAGACAAAGAATCGTGAGTACGGAAGAGAATTCGGGAAGCTTGCTAAAACTAGTTTTGACAATAATTATGAAATGTTTGTTGCAATACTTTGAAATTGCATCGATTGCAGTTAATAACAAGATTTATGCAAATGTAACAACGACCAGTGAACAGATGTGATATCAAAATACTAGAGGCTGAGGACATAACCTATTAGTAAGGCAATGTGAAGAAAGCGGTAGCCATGGATGCAGTTGGAGGTGTCTGCCACTGACCCGAACGGAGTATGTTCGACACAGCTAGTTTACCATTGCAAAAAGTATCAGAGACAACGAAATTAAAAAAATGTGCTTCTGCATAAAGTATTTGAGCCTATGCCTTAAGTCTGAGCATGCGAGATGGCATGGAATTTTATGCGCAATTGCAAAGTGACAACTTAAGTATCGATTCTTCATCATCAAATTCCACTCAAGGGAGTTCATGAGTTATAGGGGCGTGGCACCTCCCATAAAAAAGTACATTCAAAATCTTATGTCTCGAACACCACCGAATCGATTGAGTTCCAATTTACACACATTCTTAGGTATCAGCCCAGGAGTATTCCTGCGAAGATTGGTTAAAATTGGACAAAGGGGCATGGCACCTCCAATACAAAGAGTACATTTAAAGTCGTATATCTCCAAAACTGCCCAATCGATTGAACTTAAACTTATAGATAATCTTAATTATTGGCCCTGGAGTGCTCTTCTGAAGATTTGTCAAAATTGGACAAAAGGGCGTGGCACTGCCCATACAGAGAAACATTCAAAATCGTATATTTCAAAAACCACCGAAACGATTGAGCTCAAATTGACAAATAATCTTAGGAATATTAAGGGGGTGTGGCGCTATTTTTCGACAGTCATGGGCAGCGTGACCGCTGTGAGACTAAAGTTGCAATTTGGCACTTTTTTTACCACATTGGCACAATGATACCACTTTTCTAAAATTTTGGCCCTTTTTCAGAATTTGGAACAACAAAAATATTAAATTTTAAACTTTTACGAAAATTCATTGCGCTGAAGTGGCTCAATTGATACACATCACACCAAAAACATAAATGTAAAAAAACAGCCAAGCTCTGTTATATAAAAAAAAGTGTGTAACTATTCAGCCACGAAAAGTAATGAGATCTAAATGTACGACAAGTTCTTAGTTTAAGAGGTTAAATGTAAAAAAAATGGAATGAAGCGAAAATCTCAACTTTTGGACTTTTCGCAGTGTATGCACCACAGGATCTAGCATTCTGCCAAATTTCACGATTCTAGGGTGGCTGGAAGTGCTTCATAATTTTGATGATCGTCATCTAAGTGAGTGAGTGCGTATGAGTGAGTCAGTCAGTCAGTCAGTTACGGTTTTTGCGATTCTTGACGTCCTGTATGTTGAAAACCACTAATGCTATAGAGATGCAATTTGGTGAGGTGGACCTTTTTAATGAGCTTGGTAAACTTTTCAAGTTTGAAGTTTTTTGGGTTAATTGGTTCCGAAGCCAGAGGGAGGTCGAAAACAGCCTGAGTTTGTTCCTGTAAGAAGGGTAAGTGCCTTTACTAGAGAACTTGGATGGGGCACTACCGTGATCTTTGATTTGGCGAAGTCCATTCCTTCAACGAGCAATGCGGCGCCTCCATGTTTACTTTCGTTTTGAAGTTATTACTTTAAATGCCCTTTTTTTTCTCCGTTGCCCTTTTTCTTGCGACTTTTCTAAATTTATCAACGGTAACGCTGGTCATGGGAGCCAAAGTTAGTTTGTAAAATTTGTAACATTGATAGCTATGCATTGTCCTGATAGACAAGAATACTTTCTACGCAATACGATTCCTGGAAAAACCAAAAATATGTAGGCACGGAGCGTTACAATAAAAACTGTTTATCACTGATTTAAATGAATTTGAAACTGATTTTTTTATTTACTCGAAGTGTGCAGGGGTTCGCTAGTTTGATTATAAAACTTAAGTGCCCAATATTGGACACTTGAGTTCTGCACGTGAGTAAGAGGATTCAACAAAAAATAGAACAATCAATTAAATTTGAATTTTGCGCCATACAATAGTACAAGTACAGTGATGTCAACGGAAAAAAGAACAACAATGCGACAGCTGACAGTTCGGGGTTAGTAAAAAATGAAGAATTTTCATTGTTGAGCAATAATATTTTAAAAATAATGAAGATTTGTCAGCTACAGTCCGCAGTTTTCATCAACTGTGAGCAGAATAATTAAAAACTTAAGGGAGACTGGATCAATTTGTGATCTTAAACACTCTGGGTACGTCCTGTCACAAGTCATTCAACAAAAAACATCGAAGTTCGCGAGAGTATTGCTGACAGTCCAGGAACATCAATTCGGCACCGTAGTCGAGAATTTATCATTTCGAGAAGCTCTCTACAGCGAATTTTCACGAAGACTTGAAACTTCAAGCTTACAAAGTTCAATTGACTCAAGAACTGAAGACTATACTGACCATGCAGCGCGAAGAGAGTTGGTTGAATGGATTTTGGAACAACAACAAGTGGATGCTGATTTTTCGGACAAAATTCTCTTCAGTGATGAAGCTCATTTTCATCTTGAAGGCTTCGTTAATCGTCAAAATTGTCGCATTTGGGGTTCAGAAAACCCACGAGTAATTGTTGAGAAACAAATGCATCCACTTGCATGCAAAGCCTGACTGTTTGGTGCGGATTTTTGGGCTGGGGGCATTATTGAACCATCCTTCTTCGAAATGCGGCTGGTCAGGCAGTAGCAATTAATGGTGTTCGTTATCGTGACATGTTAACCCAGTTTTTAGTGCATAAATTATAACATATGGATGTGACCAACATGTGGTTTTAACAAGACGGGGCCGCCAGAGAAACAATTCAATTGCTGCATGCATGAGTCATTTCCTAATCGTGTAATCGGCCGTTTTTGCGATCAGAATTGGCCATCCAGATAATGCGATTTGACGCCATTGGACTTTTTTCTTTGGGGGTTTTTGAAGTCAAAGGTCTATGCAAACAAGCCCACGACCACCAACACCTTGAAAGAACAAATTAGGAGGTGTATTAATTAAATTTAGCCACATTTATGCGAAACGGTCATAGAAAATTTCAATAAAAGCAAAGCCGTGGCGGTCAATTATGCGATGTGCTATTCTGTACATAACCCCAATCTGTATACACAGTGTACCTACTCTATGAATCAATCAAAAATGTAAGCTTTCTATTTAAAAATCGGTATTTTCAATCATGGGACACCCATTACAGATCACATCTCTACACTCTTCTACCGCTCTATAAGGGACTTCGACGGATTCTACTTCTGAAGTTTCGGCCTTTCTTAGTCTTGCGACACTTCTAAGCTTGTTCTTTTATCTAGAAACAGATCTTCAACAAGTTTCCCTCTGAACCCAACATAAGGTTATTATAAGCTGCGGGTTTGGGAGAGGTTCCCTCTTCAAAGCATCTGCTGCTTAATATCGCGTGCTAGATGTAATAGACGTTACCATTTCTTCTAAAGCTGTTTCAGACCGGAGCCGCGGATGGAAGGATTAAGTAGATCACTCTGGCTAGCTGGTACGGCGTTAAGGTATTTAAAAGCGTAACCTCTTTCTGTTGGTCGGCTATACCTACCCTTACCCTTACATTAGCAAACTATAGCTAATATTTGATGGAATGCTTCATGCTTTATGCAACAACCTCAATTGTGTGGAAGTGTCTGGCGACAGAGAAATGAATTAGCTTTAACGTGAACTGAACACCTGCCTTGACAGCTCCACGATGGGCATAACCATTTTAGTGTCCTGTCCTGAGAAAGGCGTGGACCTACGCCTCAGAGCCAGAAAATTGTTTCGCATTCTAGTGAATACGTCGCGGAAGCATCGTGGAAAACTATTTGACATAGCAAAACAAAATAATTTAAATTATTTTTTGTTTTTTATCGTAAAATTAGTTTTAAATTATGTGTATATTAAAAAAGGGTTGGTGTTGAATTAATACTAATTATTGCCGAACGTCATGACGCCAGAAATACGATGAGAATTGAAAGAATGGCATTCAGAGTCTCTGGCAATCCGTTCGAAATCGCAGAAAAAAGATTTCGTGAATTATATCGTTTTAGCAGAAATTTCCAATCTTCTATTTCTTCATTTCTTTGCCACTGGGTCTTTTCAAAGAGACATTGGACATAATTTCTTCTTCATAAACATTTTTAGTTCTCGGGTACATTTACACAAACTTTTCGGCATCAAAAGTTACAGAAACAGATGAATGTCAGAAAGTATATTTCCATTCAATTCACAGCATTCCGTCTAGAAATTTCTCGATGCGAGATTTACAGAACATACCTATGGGTTGAAGGCAAAGGCCTGCTTGCGGTAGGGTAATTGCCGGAATGTGTTCTAAACTGGTATCCCCTTTACGATGGTACATATTATCATGTATAATAGACGTCCTATGAGGGAATTAGGCTCTCTACTATGGTCGAGCAGGATAGTTGTTGGGACGCCTTGTTCCTTACCATCTTATAGTAACCTAAAGGGAGCTTCCTAAGGATCGATGTGGAATATAAGTACGCGCATGTTACTCTGAGAGTTTCAGCTTCATCGTTTTGCCAATAACAAAGTTTGCCCCTTTTATACTACATAGTTGATCTTCTAGCCATTGCTGCTCCGTTGTCATCTTTTGCTTCATTTAGTGTTATAGGATTTCCGCTGGCGCTGTTTCGCTGCGTAATATAAATCTAAATCTTGTTAATGTCCAGTCAACTACGGTCAAACGTTGACACTGAATTAATTTGTTGACCCCTACCAACTACTATAATATGTAGCTAAATTCAAAGCCTTCACCGATTTCGACAATAACTTTGCCATTCAAACTTGGAAACGCGATATTGTTCATGAACTTTTGGCTCATAATAAACAATTGACATTGATGAATCTATGAAGATGAAGACGTGTAGTGAGATTTGTAAAATTGGGTCGCATTACGAATTTCAAATGTTCAGTAAATCGTGCATGATAAATAAAGTGAATTTTAATTGCAGGTTATGCTTTTATTTCATATTTTCATGAATTATGTGTAGGTAGACGGTAGAGGCATTGAATTGCCCATACTTGCATGTCAACATGATTGTAGTTAAGTGTTGTCTCTGAACACTTAAGCGGGCACAGCAGAGTCAATGTTGTTAAATAATGTCCAATGCATTTGACTTTACTGCTGGCAGTGCACTCAGGTACAACTTTTAGTAATTATACCTATTCGGTTATGTATCTTCTTTTTTCTTTAAATCTTTTTTTACGAAAAGTGGGTAAGTAGGTAAATAACTTAAAAGCTCTTCGAATAATTTTTTAAATGGCTTTATGAAAATAAGTATTGAAAACTTTTGTAGAAATAGAATTTGCGGTGCTCCAAATAATCATCGGCAGAGATCATTTGAAAATACTTTGAAAATTTATTTTTCTAGAAGTTCCTACAAATTTGACTTCGCTTCGCATATTATTGAGCATTGTTTTACAAGAGTTATTTCTCAAGAGATACAAGAGGTCTGTTACTTTACTTTTAAATCTTAGGAATTTTTACGCATTTTTACTCAATATCGTTCCTCAACTCAAAAAATTCGTAAACGAGAGCGGCTTCGAGAGAGCAAGATATTACCCCTCCACTGAGAATCTAGTTTTTACTCAATAAATTTTTTTGAGTAATGTCGTTTTCCATTGGTTTCACTCGGGGATTCACTCATTCCGAAATCCAATGGAACAAGAAAACTGCTTCTGGGCGACTACACTCACATATTGGTGAAACGTCAAAAATTATTGTATGGCTGCTGCCAGCTGGCTTGTATAAAATACATAAAATGCACTTGTGTTAGTGCTTCTTGAGTGGATTCTGACTTGAAATCGAGAAGCGAAATTCTCTCCTCAGAATCAACAGAAGAGTATTTTTTGCGCCAATGGAACGGTTTCAGAAGTGATTTTCTTGATTCCGGACGCTCCCGGACGCTTCTTTTTGCCCAATGCAAAACGCCATAACAATTATTGGCAAAACTGCCAGTCGCCTGAAATTTGACAGATGATTTGAAATTTGATTTGAAATGCGTGCTACGACTATTTGCTTTTGTCTCTGATTTCCTGCGATATGCGAAACAAATTGGTGTGAAAATCGTATCAGAATGCGGGAAAATAATGTAGCTTTTGTTTTCTTCTCGAATGCATGAAGTTCAGTCAGTAAAAACTCTTCCATATGCTTCGATTCATACCTACTCACATGCAATTTATGGAAAACCAAAAGGCATCTGCCATTTTTCATAGTTACTACTACAAAAGCGTTCCCTAACGTTTTCGTAAGTTTTTATCTTTGAGAGAGAATTCATCCCCCTATTGTCATTTTAACAGTCTTTTCCATTTTCACTGCAAAAGTAAAAGAACAGACGTACAATGTACATGACAGCGACTACAAACTTTCACGCTTTTTTGATAAATAGGTTTGATTCCGTTCACTATGAGTCTAAGTGAACCTCGATACAAGTTGAACGTTTTTAAGCCAAGAATTAATTTTGATGTCAGTGATCATCTGTAGATATATTAAAAAATTTCACCTATCAAAATCTACTGCACACAATCTGGCTTCAAGACTAAATAGTAATAAATAATAAAATAAATAATAATGAATAAAAGTTATTCGTTGACCGTTTACCAAACACTTTTGATTGCTCTACATTGGTTCGGTTCGGGTTCACAGGAGAGTAGCTACCATTTTAGGTATCGTATAGGTGACATTATGCACGGTGTTAGCCGTCTTCACAACACTTGTCGAATAATGGCGACAAGTCAAGGGAATTTAATTCTTTTGACAAGTGCAACGGTTTACGTTCTGTTACAGAATTAATTCCTCGGACAAGTTGGACAAGGGAATTTAGACTTACGTCGACTTGTCATGTTGTGTTATGTCGTGTTTTCTAAAGTGAGCTATAATCTCATCAGCTACTTTTTTTAAAAACGTCTGAGCATGGTTATAGTTCGATGATTTAATTAATCGAATTAAAGTGAAACTGGATGTTACAGTTGGGAAATAAACTTTGACAACGCCATACCAATTTAAAAACGACCGGTTTTTAATCTCACAAAACAACTTAGATCAGCGACATTAGCATTTTGACTTCAATGTTACATCTAAATCATAAATTCGATTTGAATTAGGTACTATGGAAATACCTACCAACCAGCCTTATATCTCTATAGCTAGGTACTTTTTCTTTATAATATGAATAATTATTGTTCTAAGAGAATAAAATTAACAACAATTCGTAGGAATGGTAGCTATTTGGAACTACACCATATCACTAATTCATCATCAGACTCCTTGTTTGTTTGAATAGTTTGAATTCTGACAGTTAATTCTCCGTACATGATCCTCTTGGACGTTTGTACCTACCAAGCTTCATTTACAGCACTCGTCTGTCAGCTGCTGTCACAGTAGCGTTTGTATCCATTGTGTTTAAGTGAATATTTTTGAGAACCAGAGGTATAGGTACATAGGTAATCTTACATCCTCCCGGAGAACAATATTGTCATCTCACAACACGCAAAGATAGCACATAATACACAAACCAGTAAGAATAGACCGTCGACTCCTCCCACATAACGGACTTTGCCTACAAGCTGCCGGCGAGACCAGGATTTTTCATGTATTGGTGCTGTACAAAATCAAAGGGGCGCCATTAACGCACGCATACTTGAAAAATCCTGGTCGCATGGTTTTGCATAGAAAAACATTGCCGCCATTAATTTTGACATTTACACGTATTCACAGACAGGGAAATTCTTTCCGGGGGGAATCGGGTAGGTGTACGGGAAGTCGGCGGTCTATTCTTACTGGTTTGTGACATAATAGGCGTATTTTTTTGAGAATCTATAGCTAGCTCACTTTTACTTTTACATACAAAACTTGTATACTCACTTTTCGTTTTGTTACATTCACTTTCGGTTTTACATGCAAAATTGTTATACTCACTTTTAATTTTGTTATACACACTTCCCAAAAAAAATACTCCTAATGTCGTACAAAAATCGTCGACGTACTGCATTTCATTTGTTGGCTCATAATATGCGCACGCATATCGTAAGCGTCAAAAATTGCACACGAAAGCTGTTATAAATTTGCTTTATATTCCTACAAGTTTCTCTTAGCTGTCACTTACATAGCTTTGTTTTCGACACTGATCTCGTCCCAAACTACCCTATCCGATTGGGTTTTTCAATTGATACTCACCTGAAAATAAGGTAGGTACCTACCTACTTACGTAAGTTTTCAAATTGAAAAATAGAAAAATAATAGCAAGCTGTAGGTACAACAACCGCACAACCTAAATATTTGTATAACCAATAGACGCACCTATTTTTTTCCAGAAAATATTAACATCGATACAGTTTTCAAAGAAATATCTTTTATAATTTAAAAATTAATTTATACCTAGGTATTAATTTGTCACAAAAATGCAAGTTAAAATAAGAAATTGGCTTCACTGATTTGTCACCATTATATCCCGCTGCCTAGCGCTACTTTAACACACACCTTACACTGAATGCACTCATTATGTTTGACATTTCCCTTTATCCAATCTTCTACATATGATTTCTTTGGCAAATTATCGTTTTGGCGTTTCAATGGCCACGGTCAAATCAGTTACGATTCACATAGAAAATCTTCGCCAAATTTTCCTCAAATCTGTGGAATCAGTTCGACCAGCGAACCTATTTGTCCGCAACAAGTATTCCCTTCAACCAAAGTTAGCGACCAACAATCGTGTGGTCATTAAAATCCAAGGCAAAACGCTCGACATCACCCGCAAAAGATGTCATGTTGTTGGTTTCGGAAAGGCTGTCCTCGGCATGGCAGTCCAACTGGAGAGGTCCCTCGACAAACGATTGGTATCTGGAATACTGAGTATCCCAGTGGGGACATTGAAACAATTTGCTGGAGATGACAACATGCGGCTTTCTGACGAGTCCAAGATTCAAGTCTTCGAAGGTGCGCCAAACAACCAACCAGACAAAGTGGCTCTCGAAGCCGCAGCATGCATAAAACAGCTCGCTAGTAGAATGGGGGAGAACGACATTTTATTTGTGTTGATTTCTGGTGGTGGATCTGCTTTATTGCCGATGCCTAAGGCTCCGCTCAAGCTGGAGCAGAAGCAGGCTCTCATAAAGACACTTTCCAACAAGGGCGCTTCGATTGACGAACTAAATATTGTGCGCATAGCACTGTCGGAAGTGAAGGGAGGTCGCTTGGCAGTTGCTGCTAAAAATGCTTACGCTGTTATATCGTTTGTAATCAGTGACATTGTCAACGACCCCGTGGATTTGATTGCAAGTGGTCCCACCAGCCCAATCCGATCAAAGAAATTTTCCGCGCAAGACATATTAAAGAAGTACCAACTCTGGCCAGGTCTGTCTACAGAAGTCCAGCAGATGTTCTACACACAGGACAACACTGATGTGCCGGGCCTGAATAATGCGATATACATCGTAGGTGATAACAAAGTAGCCACATCCACCTGCGTAGCAGAAGGCGTGCATTGTGATTACAACCCGTTTATTCTTAGTACCTCTATTCAAGGCTCTATTGAAGAAGTGCTCACAAAATACAAACTCCTACTGGAATCACTTAAAAGATTCCAAAAAGGAGAAATCAGTGAAATGGATTTTCAGGAGCTGTTCCCCTTTGATTGTCGGATATTTAAACATTTCATAAAAACTGTACGAATGAGCGAAAAGGCGGGGAAGCCACTGCTCCTAGTACTGGCGGGCGAACCAACAGTTCATGTAAGGGGCTCCGGAGTGGGCGGACGAAACCAAGAGCTAGCTTTACGAATGGCCCTTGAATGTTACACCAATCCGCTTCTTAAGGATATTACTTTCCTGAGTGCTGGCACCGATGGTATCGATGGCCCATGTCCTGCAGCAGGAGCAGTGGGATGCAGCTTGGTATTGGAGGAATTTCTCAAGGAAAATGACATGCAGGCGTTGCATGAGTACTTGAGCCAAAACGATTCGTATAACTTCTACAGAACGCTCTGTGATGGCAAGTTTCATTTGGTGGTGGGGCACACGGGTACCAATGTGATGGACTTGCATTTGATTCATATTCCTTGAAATAAACTGCGTTTGCTTGTAAATACGTTAAAATGGTTTATTATCCTTTTGTAAAGAACAGCCTGCATCAAAGTTGGTATGTGAACGATGGAACATTTAGGTTACTGGTATGTCCACGTGAGTAATTTAGTTTTTATCACGCAACAGTGAACTGTATTTTTACTAGTTTAATAAATTATTCGACATGGTTGCGATTGCGATCATCAACTAAACAACACATTTTTCTTGTAGAGGCGCCTGAATTGTGGACTTTTTGCCTGTCAGAAACGAAGGAGACCCAATTAGGTAAGCTGCTCTAATGGTTTATATTAACGCCTGGTACTCTTTCGTACTTCTTGTATAGGACACAAAAAGATCATAAGTTTGACAAAGAACAATATCGATACAACAAGTGTAATACTGTGTGGGCGTGTCGATTGGTTTTTGTGCATGTTTTGCTCATCCGAACATGGCCATTCACGATGACTTGGCTATTGAAACAGATTCTGTCTTCCTTATCGAAACTTTGGTTAGAGATTCTTCTTGGCTGGAGCATTGTTAGCCATTGGTACCATATCATGGATGTGGCCGAGCAAATATAGTCGACGTGTTTTGGCTTTTTTGGAATACATGACATCTTCGAACAGCTCATACCTTGCACAGATGTCCAAAAATCCGTTGGTAGAGGGAGCTTCCCCTTGCTGCTTTTCGCCCAGTACTTGACAGCATAAACAAAAGTAATAGGATTAGGGCATGGATTTCGTCTTCAGAGTCGAAAAGATTTGAATAAATTTGTTTTGCAAAGCCCAAGCTGTAGCAGTTTATCACTAGATGTCATTTGTGGGGTTCATGTTTACTACGAGGTATATCTCTGCCGACATTGAGTGCGAAATGCGAGCTGCTTCTAAACTGCATATTGTAAAACGGGATCAGCTTTGCCGGGATCCCAACATCGACATTTGAGCTCCTGACGATGAATACTATGATAATGCGACTTTGAAATCGATGATAATGTTGGTTCTTGTGGCTTCTTTGCAGAACGTTTTTGGACGACGAAGCTTTAAAGCCATCAAGGACTGAGATAAACAAAAGCCTTGTACAGGATCTCCTTAGTTACTCTAGAAGGGGATCAACGACTTAATAGCCTTCCCAGCCAAAAGAAACAGCGATTGGTAGTGTTATTCTTTGTTCCTTTTATATTTCTGCTGAGATGTCATTATCAGTACAAAGGAAAGCGAAGAGTATAAATGGATCTAGTTGTTTCCCTGACAGGAATTTCACTTGAATGATGAATTTCCTGCAACATCTACCATTACATATTCATATCAGAGCCGAATTTAATAATTTATATGCCGCTAAACCTATTTAAGCTGCATCATTTCAATACAAGCAAACGCACCAATAACAGCTCGCTGTGTTCTACCAAATATGGCCATGATACAGCGTGCGGATACGGATTTTTAAACAGAAGTAAGAGAAGATATTTGTTTTTACCAAACTTATGTGTCAAAAGTTATGACGGAAGTTGCTGTTAATAGAAAAATATGACAATCGACAAACATATGGTGGGTATTGATTTGGATTTTTTGGGTTTCCCCAGTACCTTGGTATTTGGTTGATTGTGGTTTTGCCGGACCTAAAACCGCACTAGTAGAGCCAATTTGTTCGTTGATACATTTTTTCAGGAGTTCACACAGTACGGCAGACAGAAACTTGTATGTGATGCTAGGGAGACTGGTGCATCTGTAGTTGGCGAAGTTTAAATGGTCTCCTTTCTTGTGGGTCTACCAAAGGTTCCATTTATCAGACGTAATTTCTTCCTACCAAATCTTGAGGATGAGTTAGTGTACGCCCTCCACCAAGTCGTCCCTCAACTGCCTTGCCAGCCTTCTTGGACTTGAGTTTAGATCATGCTTTCAATCTTGACTTTCATAGTCAGGATTGAATAAGAGTGGAATTTGGGTCGCCTTCGTGTGCTGAACCTGTTCCGCAAAATATCTATCTATCTATGAATGAAGCAATCAAAATGGACACAACTCGTATTTATGCGCCTTAAACTTGTTGCCAGAAACTACCAAATGCAAACCTATATTTCGTCGGGCACATTAAGCAAATTATATTTGTCTTGTAGTACTTTTTGCCTTCGGTTGATCGTTTCTTCCTTCAAAGTACATAAATGCCATCTTTACTCAAATTAAAACCAACAATAATTGAGAATATGACGCTAAATATTAATTATACAGTTGATTTCGAAAATAAAATTCTTTTAATGAAATCATTCGATTATGAACTTCTTTCCCTCGAAACTAAGAATGCGAGAAGTCAATCCGTGGTACTAATAATCATTTTTAGCGTCCAGGCTAACTTTCACGAAGTCACAATGGCGAAAATGTCCATATAAAATGGTCCATTGTGACCGTCAAAATATTTAAGTTGAGGGTTAAAAATGTTTATTGGTAAGGCCCAATGTGATTTGCATAGTAGCCTTAACGTGGCCTTAACTACGACTTTAGGTTCATTTGGACCTTACCAATAATCACTTTTAGTCTTCAACTTAAATAATTTGACGGTCACAATGGATAATTTTATATGGAAATTTTCGCCATTGTGACTTCCTAAAAGATAGCCTGGACACTAAAACTGATTATTAGTACCACGGATTGATACTAATAATCGTAATCCTTTCCTGGCTACACCTTTCCTTGCAAATGAATATTTAATACTGGACAAAAAGTGAATTTAAATACACTCAAACTACCATAACTCGAACTCTTTTAAGTCGAATTTCTCTATTGCTCGAAGTTTTAGGCGTCGATTATAGCCTCAGAAAAGTCCATCCGTAAAAACACGCAACAGAACAAAACTGAAACATTTAACCATAGGAATTCAGTGGAATAATTCGTAAAACTGGTTGAGAAGAACAGAAAAAGTTGTTCGTACGCAAAAATTAATAAATTCGTTTTCTACAAAAGTTGTAGATCAATTGCTTATTTTTTTTTTAGATGAACTGACTTTATGATTCAAAAGCAAAATTTTAAGACCAAGATTGAGTTTAACGATTAAGTTTAAGTGCTCCAAAAAAGTGAAACAATTTTTTACGGATGCATAACTGAAGCCTCTGAGAACTCTGCGTTCTCAACTTTTCAATTTTTAGCCTCCATAACTCGAAGTTTCTATAACTCGAATTTATTTTCCTTCATTCTGAGAGTTCGACTTATGGAAGTTCCACTGTAACGGTTTCCTTTTGATGTCTTGGGCCAATTGTTTTCATATAATGGATCGATACTTAACTTAAGCCACTATTTAGGTAAAGTTTATCGTTAATCCTGGACTGCACGTCTATAAAAATAGGATTAAAGTGTATAAAGGGTTTAAATCATAATACAAATACTATAGATAGCTCAATGGTGATGGTCAGTTTCTTACGTTTTGCGCACCTACGTCATTTGAGCGCAGAATGCATTTTGACAGGTAGAGATAATGGTGAGAGTATTATTTGCCAGTGAAGTTTTGTTTTCATTTGTTTTGTGTTAATTATCTATAAATGGATTTGCTGAAAATTCTTAATTTGTTTTATTCGTAATGATGCGATAAATGTTTTGTTAAAGTTTTGTTATGATTCAAAAAGTGTATCAGCCTTTATTATGGAAACGAAAGAAGATGATATTTTTTTTCATTTTGTATGCAAAATAGTTTTAAGTCATAGCCATTGACGTCATTTCCTCGGAAATACAAATGACAAACTCTTGCAGTTTTTGGGTTTAGTACATCTTTTCTTCTACAGAAGAGTACCCATTGCTTAAGCACAGTTTTTTTCTTTGAGAACCTATGAAAGCTGGTGTCCAATGTTTTTTTTCCTATATGGTATCAGACTCAAACACAGCATAAACACCCATTTCAATAAATGTTTATATTTAATTATTTTTTTAATATTATTTGGAGCAATTAAAGCAATCGACTACTAAAATAACGAACTACACAGATTCTACGCCCAAATGACGTCACGTTCAAAATGGAGAACATGCGCAACGCGTAATCTATAGTAATTGAATCGTTGGTTTAAATCATGTTTTTTCATGGAAAAAATAAATATTTTTTAAAAATACATGGCGAATGGTATCCATAATGAACGCTAACATTAACGCTTCGGAATTGCATAAAAATAAAAACATCCTTGAATTACGGAAATGGATTCGTCACAAGAAGAGAACTTTCACTTAAATGATTTATTTTTCAGCCATTCATTGTTGGAAAAATATAATCCGTTCAATATATTAAAAATTAAGTAATAAATATGACGAATTTTATCATCTTTACAAAGATTTACGAAGATATTCAAAAACATCTCGACAAAAATTTCTGAATACTTTTTGAATGTCATTAAAAGTATTCGATTTATATACCCAAATCTATTGACAGCTTCGTTTTAGCTTGAATTTCTTGCTAAAAAACTGAGCAGAAGAGTTTATTCGCTTTTAGCGCCAAGTTTCGCTTAGCATGTAGCTTAGCATCGAATCTACTATGGCCAGTGCGATTAAAATGTATGGGCGCAGTTTATTAGCTTTGACATGTCAAACCTTAGCTTTAGCTTTCGCTTAGCTTTACGCATGCACTCTGTCCGTAGCCTAAGGCTAATGCCACACGAGCTCCTATTGGCGGGCTCCCATTTTTTTGCGCGCCATGAGTATACAAAGAACCGCGAACTGTTTTACCCAGGGACTTCTTTCCGTGGTAGAGCGTCATAATGGGTATTGTTATACATATATCAAAATTAACACACGAGATCCCAATGGATCTAAAGATGAGGTTGCCGGTGCTACCAACATCCACAATTCGCAAACCCGAATAATCGATCCCAGGAGTGCGCTTAAAAGTACTGATCCACACTCTACGTCTCATGCTAAACTCATGCTAAATCCTTTGGGTTCGCTATTTCGGCTCTTCTAAGTGTTTCAATTCTCCCTAATTCTTTGCGTACGCTCATTATAAAGGAGCATACCTCCAGCCAGTCATCTTCTGACCTCACCATGTGGCTTATTAGACTTTGGGGGTTTGGTAAGTTCGCTCTTCCCTAATGCGAATAGGGGACATTGCGTGTTCCGTATGTTCTTCTTCGTCTGGATTGTTCGAAGCTTTCTCCTCCGCCCAGACCGGTGCAGAGTATATAGAAGTACTGAGCCGACTCTAGGTCCACCGATGTTTGGCAGCATCCGGGAAAAAGCTGCTTGCATCTGTGAGGCCTTCCTGCCGGCGCGTACTTGTTGTGCGTTTTAAAGTTTAGCCTGCATTACTCGTAGGTACATTAGAGACTTTTTAGACCTAGATAATGGTTTGAAATCCAACCCGGAAATTTGCAAATTTCACAGACTTTCATTTGCTTCATCCGTAGCGGACTCTATCTCGTTGATGGGCTTGCGGCCACCATTACTACGGCGATATCGTCTGCAAAGCCGATCTCCTTAACTCCTTTAGTCACAGGAGTCCGTCATACATTATATTCCACAGGTGAGGTCCAAGAACAGAGCCTTGTGGTACTCCCGCGGTAACGTTGTACATAGTACTAAACTCCATTGTCAGTCTGATATCTTAACTTTCTATTGGTAAAGTAATTTGCAACTACGTTCCGCAGGTACACTGGCGCTTCCATTCTGGCCAGCGACCTCCTAATGCATGATCACAGTTCGCCGAGTTAAAGGCAGTTTTAACGTCCAGCCAGCGTCACAACCGCACAGTATTTCATTATTTCTTTGTATACTGATAGGGATGCCAGACGTCCCGCTCAGTGCGGGACTGTCCCGCTATGAGTTGTTTGTGCTGCAAGTGTCCCGCTATGAAAATTGTCCCGCAAAATGTCCCGCATTGAAAATTTGTCCCGTAAAATGTCACGCCTTTCATCTTGTCGCCCTATATTATTAGTACATACAGTGGCCGGCATAAGTATTTTGACAAAACTAAAGTTAATTCTGCTCATAATTTGAAACTTACTTCATGTAAATTTTGCCATCAATGGAAAGGTCATTTAAATTCCGTTTGAATGATACAAAACTTTCCTTAACCTATTACCTAAGTACTCGTTGAAAATTTAGAATTTTTGTAAAAGTCTATTTTTTGACTTTTTTCCACTGTATCAAAAAAAAAATGTTTTAATGCAAAAAGTTTCTCCGAACAATTTTAATAGTGACTGCAAATTTGATGCTTTTTTTCATATAAGTCACCTTTCCGCATTACTAAGCACACCGTGTATTCAGCAAATGCTAAAATAAATTGGAAAAAACTAGAAACGCGTTCAAACCATTATTTTATCATTCTGCTTTGGAGATATGAGTAACTGTAAAGAGAGTGTACACTGTAGGGTGTTTTAATTCGAGTGGCAATGTACAAATATTAATTAAAAGTCTTTTACTTGAACCAAAAATTACTTATTACAACAAATAAAATGTAAACTAAAATAAAAACTTTTTTTCACTTCAAATGCAAAAATGTCCCGCCAGCTAATTTTTCAGATCTGGCATCCCTATATACTGATGAATGGTGCCTACTGACTTTGACACCCATTTTCATTACTCGTTTAATGTAACTCTGACTTTTACAGGGTGCGCCATCTAGTGGTTTCTTTTTAAATCATAGGCTATTTTGACACTGACAGATGTTTCCAGCTCGAAATCTAGACAGAAAGTCAGTGTCTTACCTCCTCGGAACGAAATGAGTCGCTTTTCGCTTGAACATTGGACCATTTTTCTTCGAAAATGAGGCTGGGAACTCGGTCAACGGTGAGCGTTACATGCGTGAAATTGAAGACATGGATTTGGACGACCTCTGGTTCATGCAGGATGGCGCGCCAAGCCACCAAATTCCCAAATCGTGCGTTGTCAGCCGTCTTGGCGATATCAATTGGCCGCCTCGGAGCTGCAATTTGACCCCTTTGGACTTTTTTTTTTGTGGGGAACCGTGAAGGACCATCAACAAGGTCTTGGGAAATCGGAGAGGCAGCCACTTAAACGTCGTTGTGTTCCATAAAATAATGGGAATGTTTGATCTTACTAATAAGGCCATAATACATGGAAAAAATGCAATTTTGTTCATTTTATTGAATTTTTAAAAAGAAACTTGTATTTGGCCCACTCTTTTTCAAAAAAGAACAAATTGCTATTTCTAGACTGAATGCCCATGTTAAACTCCAGTTGAATCTAATTTGATTTGTCAAACTAATTAGAGAGTGGAGGAAAATAAACAACGAAAAGGTAGATCGCATTTCAAATCACTATGGAGTGTGATGCATGCATGGGATTGAGAAAGATAGGGCATGACTACTCGTATCGCAAGAATGGAAGGCTATCACTTGGATGGATGTTCCCCGCTCGTGATTCATGAAATGAGTCACCGGAAATTAATGCTGCGCAAGGCAGTCAAAAAAAAATTAAAAAAAAAAGGGAATTGGAAAATGGACATCATGCATATCACCGTTAACCCTCGTTACAAGCTATACCCGTTTCTTATCATATCACACTATAATTAACAAAGTATTTCAATGTACGTACCTACACATTTTATCGCAGCATCTATTACAAATTTATGTATCTATCTCACTCCACTCTACAAAATTTTGTGGATCTTTTACAAATTTTCTACAAGTTTGAGTATAACATTAAAACAAACGAAAATATATTTTATGTCCCATATATCCTGGCGAAGGCGATCTAGCTCTCCGAGTATTTTGTTACACCGTATATAATCTTTTTCAGTTTTTTTTTTAGTGCATTCATGCATTTGGCGCGGTAGATCTAAGATTATCAGCAGTGAAACAAATCAAGCATTTTCGAACTTATCTAAGAAATTCATCTCTTTGTAGTGCGGAGGCACCTTTTCTTTGTTACCTGTGGTGTTTGTCGCGTTCGTTTCATTGCGTTACCTTTTCATTTGCTGCACATAATATTATAGTGATCGTTCCTAGAAATCTGAAACAATAAAATTAAAAAATTTATTGATAAGGGAGAATGTGTTAAAATACCAGTTGGAATATTAATAATTCTTTCATAATTTTTGTTTGTTTGTTTGTTGTTGTTTTCATTATTAACGAAGTGATGTTATTATGTTTAGACAGGGTTTGGATGAGTTTTTATTCCTTTTTTTTTTAATAAGTTCATCTGGGATTTCTTGGAAATCGATAGAAGAGATCGATTGGTAAAGGGTATAAATTTAGCTCCTAAAATGACCTAAAATGACCTCGAGTACCGTCAGATAAAAAAAAAATGCATCAAATTCATCATCTCTTAGGTTAGGTTAGGTTGAAGTGGTTGCCGGCAAAAGGCGGACACACTTAGACCATTATTAGGTCTTTTGTGATATACCACATGAATCTAGTAAAACTTTCGTCCTACCAGTTTGAGCTTCTGATAAGACTACGAAGGTCTAGATTTGTTAGATCGTTTAGATCATTGTAATAGAAGGCTCCCAAATGGAGTTTCCGTTTTCGGGAGAGTGCCGGACAAGTGCAGATGAATGGTCTCCTCCTCCTCTCCGTCCAAACAGCTTCTACAAAAATTGTTTGAGAATACGCCAAGCCTTGTTGCATGCCTGTCCTATAATGCAGTGTCCCGTAATGACACCTATTGTGGCGCTGATATGCCTTCTGTCAAGAGAGATCAAATTCTTAGAACGTTTAAGATCTAGCTTCGGCCAGATCTGTTTTGTCGCTTAGACATGCCATGCCACATGTCCACCTAAGGTTTGTTCTTTCGATGCCATCGAATTTACATTTAGCAATCGGGATAACCAAACTGTAGTTGTCGTATGGTATAGTCGATGCTTCTCGGGAGAGTCTTAAATGTATGGCCAGTTGTTTTGCTGGTCCACTATAAAGTTGCTTTCAGACGAACGGCGGTGGCAGATGCTGCCGTTTGTTTGCTAAAAATATCGATGAACAGGATGTCATCTGCAACAGAAGGTGTGGTGCGAAGAGCTCCACTGATACACAATCATGCGGTTGTTTGGACTTTGCCTAGTTAGTCGCGAATTGTCGCTTTATATAGGATACAGCTTTTTTAACTCTTTCTTGTGTGTTAGATTTCCAGCTAAGCTTTCTGCCTACAATATGACCCAAGTATTTAGCTTCATTGGAGAATGGCTTATGCCATTTATAGATGTGACCCTCCATGTGCGGAACTTTCTATTTCCTAGAGAAGAGAACAAGTTCAGTCTTGTGAGAGTTAACGCCCAGCCCACATTGGTTCGTGGGCGTGTTGTATGACTTCCTTTAAGGTGTTTGGATACTTTCCTGACACGGTAATAGCAACATCATCCGTATATGCAATCACCTTTTAGCCCCCAGCTTCCATAGGCATGTCAGCAGTTGATTGACCATTAACAGCTAGGTTCCAAAAATCGAGTGAAGTCGAAATTGCAATCGAGTGAATTCGTTTTCAGTGTTCTGCATTTCGAGCGAGCGGAAACTTCGAAATTTTTTCGAAATCACAATTTCACTTTGTCTCAATTCCGAAAATTTTGAAATCGAAATCGAATACAGTGAAATGTAGAACACAAAAATTCATTTCCGATTTCATTTCGAGTGAAAGTGAAATGTGGAACCTAGCAGTAAGTTCCAGAGAAGGGGAGATAGGACGCCACCTTATGGGGTTCTTCTATACTAACAGATCTTCTGGCAGATGTCCCGCTCAGGCTAGAGTTGATAACCCGGCTATTGAGCAACAGATTAATCAACTCCCTAAGTGAGGTGTCTACGTTCAGAGCTGGCAAGGCTTGCGCGATTGCAGATGATGCATTAAGCATCAACGTTGTTAAAAGCGTAGTTAAAAACCATAGTAAACTCCTTGTGACGACGGAGGGAATCCTCGATGGAACATGTTAGCATATGAAGAGCTGTTTCCACGGATTTACCTTTAGAGTAAGCATGTTGAGCAGTAAATAGAAGTTTCGTATCAATACTTTTGGATTTGGATTGGATGGAATTCGATCAGTTGTTCTAGAGTTTTTAGGAGGATTTTAGAGATTTGTCTCTAGTAATCAGACCTTGAAAGTTTGTAGATTGCACATTTGATCTGTTTGGATCTGAGTGACTAATACTACTGAGCGATTTCTCGCTAGAAGTCGTCCAAGAGCAATCCGCCTTCTTCAAGCAAAGGTAAAGGGTCCGCCATCTAACGTTTTTTTTTTCAACTAGTGCTTATTTCGCGAATGGTAACACTTAGCTCATGTCTGATTTGATAGATAATTAGTTTTATCCTTCCGCTGAACGAATATGGTTGTGTATACGCTTGAACAACGCTGGGAAATATTGCGACATTACTTTGAAAATCATGGTAATGTTGCAGAATGTGTGCGAAAATTGCGTACGGATTTTGGAAGAAGAGAAGCACCGTCAGCTCCGTATGTTCGTTATCTTGTGAAAAAAGTGAAAGAAACTGGCATCCTCATCGATAAACCAAAGCGTGAAAAGCCAAAAAAAGCCGATATACCCAAAACGAGTCACTGTTTGGTGCGGATTTTGGTCCAGACGCATAATTGGGCCATTTTTCTTCGAAAATGAGCAACGAGTGGCCGTTACAGTCAATAGCGATCGTTATCGGGCCATGTTGAACGAATTTTTGTTCACAAAAGTTGAAGAGGAGGATATTGGCAACATTTGGTTTCAACAGGACGGAGCTACGTGCCACACAGCCGAAGCTACACTCGATGTTTTGCGCCCTGTTTTTGAAGATAGCATTATCAGCCGCAGAGCTGATGTCGTTTGGCCACCGCGGAGCTGCGATTTGACACCGTTGGACTATTATTTGTGGGGTGCCGTAAAAGATAAGTGTTACGCCGACATGCCAGAGACAATTGACGCTTTAAAGGACAATATTCGTGAAGCCATTGGTGAAATACAGCTGCACACAATCGATAATGTGCTTAAAAATTGGACCGATCGTGTAGGCTACTGCATGGCCAGCCGAGGCAGCCATTTGAATGAAATTATTTTCCATTATTAACCGGAAGGATTGTACTTTCAAATAAAAAAAGAAATTTGAGAAAATATTCAGTAGTTTTTTTTATAGCATTTAAAAAAAAAAGAAAGTTATTTGGCGGACCCTTTATTATTGGATTTATGAAGAATATTTTCCTAATCCTTGATGCTTCAGAGGACTCTTCTATTTTACCACAGAAGAGCCTGCAAGATGTACACTTAGCTTTTCTTAGTTCCTTTTTTATATATTTTTAGGGATTCCTTGTAGAAGTCCCAGTCTGCCGCTTCTCTTGTGTCTTTAGCACGATTGAAAAGCTTTCTACACTTAGTTTTGAGCAGTCCCAATTCTCAGTTCCTAGGTAAAATAAAAAGACAATAAGAAGACAAAGCTTTGTTGTTGTCAGTCTCAAATATAATTTCTTACTAACCAAAATATAGGGAATGCTATTGCTATCTTGCTGCTAGGTTCCACATTTCACTTTCACTCGAAATGAAATGGGAAATGAATTTTTGTGTTCTACTTTTCACCGTATTCGATTTCGATTTCAGAATTTTCGGATTTGAGACAAAGTGAAATGGTGATTTTGAAAAAACTTCGGAGTTTCCGAATCGCTCGAAATGCAGAGCACTAAAAACGAATTCACTCGATTTGCAATTTCGATTTCACCCGATTTCTGGAACTGGGCTGTTGATAATCCCTAATGTTGAGTACATATCCGTGCTGACATCTGCACTGTCCTTTCCGCAAAGTAAAATATGACCAAAATCTCATACTGACACGTGCGCAGCGGTTTAACCCGTTTATAGAATGCACCTTCCTACACCACCTAAAGCTATTCTGCTTCGAATTAAAACAAGCCAGAATACGAGTACATATCTACATAGCCACAAACATTGTTGTTGATGAAATAAATTATTTTCGACTGCTCGGTTTCCCATTTAGAAGTACCTACATCTAATCCTTGCGTAAATAATCCAATTAGCTTCAGTATAAGAATAGATCCAATTGTGTAGCAAGTTGGGCCAATTTTGCTTATCAAATCAAAGCACCCGTTTTCAGGTAAATATAGTGCACAGGCTTGTGTGTGTTCCACTTACTGTTTCTAATTGAAAAGAAAAAAAAAGGAAACAAAAATGTTTCACTCTATATGTTGATAAAGCAAACTGGGTGGAAACAGTCGACTTTTTGACATACCACTTCAACACCTGTCATTGGTTCTTGTCAACGATGTGATGCAGTGATCGATGTTGTTTATTATTGTGATGCAATTTCTTGGTGGGTCTTCGTTCTTTGTAGTTTGAATTGTGTGCCGCTTTGTTAATGAGAGCATTGAAAGATTGGCATGCGCCAGAGGTTTTTTTTTCTTTGATATTGTTCATCAATATTGATTGTTGATTGTGTGTGGCTTGTTTATTTATAAATCTCTCAAATCCACTTCAAGAAATACACCATAGCGGGTGCTGAAATGAAAACACTAAATATCATTTAAGAAGAACAGCATGAAACATAGCGATAGGTGTGAATGGTTTTCAATAGGTTCCTAGTTTTCGTTGTTGGATATTTTAAATAACATATTTTTAATAATACATTTAGAAATGAAACGCATTTAACAAAATTTCTCTTCTCTGCTATTTTGCCATTAACTCTCTCTAAAAGTCTAATGCCTTCCTCTTTTTTATTCCAGTTTATAAATCTCTTTCTAATATTCGCACGAGAAGAACGTAATTAAGGATAATTTTTGAATTTGCTGAAGCTTAAACTCGGCCAGCCTAATTTATTAGATTTGAATTTGGCGGCCGCATGTATTTCTTCACCTATCCGTACAATAAAAACAGCACCTACCTACATAATTATGTAGCATTACGCAACTTTTAAACGCAAATTTTTGTGTGTTTGAAACTTAAGGATACACGACTTGGTGGTTGAATTGCAGAGAGTCGCGTTGCATTTGGTGCAATATGCTTGTATCTCAGATTTACATCTCTGCAACTTTCACGTCATACAAACTGATTTCCAAACTTCTGAGCGAAAAATCGACAATTCGATGGCAATATACGGACACGAAGAACAAAATTCACAGAAAATTGCAAACCAATCTTTTGCATGAATTCTGCTTCACACAAAATTCACATGTTTGGTATTTGGACTGCATTCTTCTTCGATTCGCGCTTACGTTTTTCAAACCGTGAACCTAAAGGGTGTCCCATAATTTGAATTTTGCGCCATTTAATAGTAGGTACAGTGGTGATGCTAGTGGAAAAAAGATAACAATGTGACAGCTGACAGTTTGGGGTTAGTAAAAATGGAGCGCTATGCGAAAAACAATGCATTCTCATTGTTGAGCACTATTTTGAAAATAATGAAGATTTGTCACCTACCTACAGTCAGCAATTTTCAAACAAAATATATCTGTCATAGTGATTTAAAACCATCAACTGTGAAGAGAAATATTGAAAAATTCAGACTGTACTGGATCAATTAGTGATCTTACTGCTAGGTTCCACATTTCACTTTCACTCGAAATGAAATCGGAAATGAATTTTTGTGTTCTACATTTCACTGTATTCGATTTCGATTTAAAATTTTTCGGAATTGAGACAAAGTAAAATTGTGATTTCGAAAAAATTTCGGAGTTTCCCAATCGCTCGAATTGCAGAACACTGAAAACGAATTCACTCGATTTGCAATTTCGATTTCACACGACACGACAGTTGGAACCTAGCTGTTAAACACTCTTCTGGGTGTCCTGTAACAAGTCGTTCAACCGAAAACATCGAAGCAGTTCGCGAGAGTATTGCTGACAGTCCAGAAACATTAAATCGTCACCGTAGTCAAGAATTGGGCATTTAGAGCAGAGTATATCCATTAATGAGTAGGGACACTCTCTCCACATATGCATTTCCTACTACCACAAAGCAAAATGCAGAAAAAATCGTACAATAAGTGGAAGCAGGTCGAAAGAATACTTTTTACCTGCATACAACGACTGCTTGAGAAAAAAAGGGTACACAACACATTTTGCCTGTACCACTACATGGGGCTTGCTGCGTACGACAAACGATTGTGGGTTTTTTCATAGAGCATTTTTAAAGGCGACCTGAAGTGATGTCAGTATATTAGTATTTTCTCTCAACCATTCAGGTTGATCAGGTAACCAGCTTTGCTTTCGTAGAATTGCTAATAAAAAAACAAATTTTGTAGTTTTTCCCATTGGTTATTGATTAAATGGTCTTTGTTATGGACATGAAAAAGAAATGTTTCATTCTCTATCACGAAATTCAACCCTTTCGCCTTGCTACGACTTCGTTAATTACCATATTTTACGATTTTAAGTTTTATTGCCAGCACTTTTTAGGTAATATAATTCACAGCAGATGGTCATACTAATTACTTAGGTTGGTTGTAGAGGGGATTGTTTACATTTTTTTCGCACGTATTTTTAAAGGCGACCTGGAGTTGGATTGTTATCAGTCGTTCATTACCATCAATTGACGAAGTAAAGGGTGTTCAGTGCCAGTGCGTGTGGCAAACAATTAAAAATAGTTAAAATTAAAAGTTGAAGTGCAAGTTTGCATAGTTTAAGAACTTTAAATAAAATAATGGGAAAACATTATGTTAAATGTTTGGCGTGTGGGCGAGAGCAGAAAGAAAATTTTGGAGTTAAATATTTCAAAATACCGGATAATAGTGAGAGGTAAGCAATATAAGTTATAGATCGGGGAAGAATGAATATAAATCTGTGTTGTATTTCTTAATTTTAATTAAGCGGAACAAATTGCTTTTTTGCATGAAATGAATTTATTTTTTGAAAATATGACTTTTCATGAAAATTCTAGAAATGTAACTAAAAAAATGCGTTTTATAAAAGGATGGCAACAGAATATAAATGCCTTAATTGGCATTTTTACAGAAATAAAAGAAGACGGTATTAAGTTTCTTTTAACAAGAAATCTTAATCAAGATTGCTTGGAAAACACTTTTGCTGTTTTACGTAACCGAGGGGGAAATAACAAGTTGCTGACTCCATTTCAATTCATCTGTCCATTTAAAAGATCTTTTTCGGCAAAGTATATGGAAGATATTACACGTGGAAACTGTGAGCCAACTGCTAACCTGGAACTTCCAGACATTGAAGTGCAGATGGAACCACTAAAACAAAATAAGGACAATTTGGTTTACGCTTTCAAAACTGAACCTGACTATAAAACTGTGGACTTTGGTATTGATAATGCATTCTACTATTTCGCAGGTTATATTTTAAAAAAATACCGCCTAAACCACAAGTGTGAGTTAAAATTGAGTCCGCAACTTAACGTTTCCTCCCTTTTTACAGATTTTAAAGAATTTGAAGATGCGAAATTGACACGGCCCAATCAAGAATTTTTGGACTCGTTAGAGAATCTTGAACAAAAATTCATTTCTTGTTTTCCAAATATGTACTACCTAAATAATTTTGAGGGGAATATTTTTAACTTTTTGAAAAATGAATTTCATTACAACTGTTGCAAAAATCAAAATAAGGAATTTCTTATCAAATTTTACGTCCGAGTACGGGTTTACTTTATTCTAAAACAGTTCAATAAAAATAACAAAAAATGTACCAACAAACAAAAATATTTAAGTGTAGCACACATGTGAATATATATTAGATATAAAATGTTCAATAAGAAATATTACAAATTGATTTTGTTTTTTTTTTACGTCACACCCTGTACCACATTTTGAAATAGTTCGACTACTCTTCCATCCCTCTTTTACTAGAGCACTTTTAGTGCCGTCTATTTCTCGTGTATGTGTACTGCAAATTGTAAACTGATAAGAAACACGTGGAGAGTGTCCCTACTCATTAATGGATATACTCTGATTTAGAGAAGCTCTCTAGAGCGAATTCTCACGAAAGACTTGAAACTTCATGTTTACAAAGTTCAATTGACCCAAGAACTGAAGATGAAGACTACTGACCTGCAGAGCGAAGAGAGTTCGTTGACCCAGTTTTTAGTGTCTAAATTACAAGATATGGATGTGACCAACATGTGGTTTCAACAAGACGGTGCCACATGCCATTTACAGCCAGAGAAAAAATTCAATTACTGCATGAGTCATTTCCTAATCTTCTAATCGACAATTTGCGATCAGAATTGGCCATCCAGATCTTGCGATGTCTTTGGGGTTTTTTGAAGTCCAAGGTCTATGCAAACCAGCCCACGACCACCAACGCTATGAAAGAACAAATTGGGAGGTGTATTAATAAAATTTAGCCACATTTATGCGAAACTGTTGTAGAAAATTTCAATAAAAGCAAAGCCGTGGCGGACATTTATGCGATATGCTATTCTATACATAACCCCAATCTGTATACACTGTATACACCTACTCTATGAATCAATACAAAATTTAAGCTTTCTGATAAAATAATCTGTATTTTCTTTTAAAATTACATTTTGCGTGAATTATGTTTATGGGACACCGTTTATAACTTTCGGCGGATCAGGTTTCGATTATGAACACTAAGCAAATTATTATTTTTTGTTTAAATTGACTTATTCTAAGATGTAAAATAATTTTTCTGCGGAAACTTTATTTTCTATTTTTTTTTTTTTACTTTTAAAATTTTCAATTTTTACACAAAAGAGCATGTATTTTTATTGACTGAAAATATTATACCTGCTGCCAAATACACTAGAGTAAATATAATTAAACTTTAGGTTCAGGCGCCTGCTAGACAGTTGTTGACATACCCTGAGCGACGAAGTCGTGTGAGCGACTAAACCATGCGAAAAAAAGGGTTAAAATCCATAGCGAGCGAAGCGAGGCACCCACCCCATTCCCATACTTTAAATACACCAGACTTTCTTACAGGCGGGCGCCTATCTGACCGTTTTATTCAGATATGTAACTTAAATGAGTCCATGGTTTGATTAAAAAGAAATATTAAAATTTAGAAAAAAAAAATTTCTTTTTTCATTTCCTCAAGAAAAAAATATTATAGATATTTATGTTTTTTAGGCCATATTAAACCTGAAAAAAATAATTTTTTTTTGCTCAGTGTACATAATGGAAACCCGCCCCCTTTCGGCATGAATGATCATTTTACTTGAACTCACCACAAAATTACTAGGTATTCAGCATCAGCAAATCCGCTTTTTGACAAATGAGTGGCGATCATTGCCGTCGTCGTATAGAAATCAATTTCACCGTCAGTGGCGTCAGTATCGTGCGTGCAGGCAATTGAGTCCAAAAAATCAGCAATTTCGTTTCGCGAACGCTATCGGAAGAACATTTTTATAAAGGGTGTTTTATTTTTAGAGGTTTGTTTTTTAAACAGGCAACACTGTTTTTACAGATTGTCAATTTGACAGTTGTAAGTTGATTTGTGGTTAGTATACGCTTTGCCATTTTACGATGAATGGATTAACGTCAGAACAACGCTTGCAAATTGTGCAAACTTATTTTGAAAACCATGATTCGGTTCGACGAACATGCTTCAGCTTGACCCTCATTTTCAACGCAAAATTGTTGGTTAAATGGGTATGTAAACAAGCAAAATTGCCAAATTTGGAGTGGAGAAAACCCAGAAGCCCTTACAGACGCCCTTACAACCATTAAAACTCACTGTTTGGTGTGCTTTATGGGCTGGTGGAATCATCGGCCATATTTCTTTAAGGACGATGCCGCCAGAATGTTACCGTCAATGGAGAGCGCTATAGAAACATGATTTCTGACTTCTTTGTTCCTCAATTGAATGGCATTGACGTGACTGAGCTTTGGTTTCAACAAGCAACATGCCACATGGCGCGCGACACCATCAATTTATTGCGAGAAACATTTGCTGAACGCATCATTTCGCGTAATGAACCTGTGAGCTGGCATCCTGTTATATGCAGTCACTAGTCTATGCTATAATAAACCAGAGACGTTGGGCGATTTGGAAGTCAACATTCGCCATGTTATTGCTAATATAAGGGCCCAGTTGCTCGACAGAGTTGTCAAAAATTTGACTTCACGATTGTACTTCATTCGAACCAGCCATGGCGCGCGTATGCCCGAAATTATTTTTAAACAGTATAATGGCATAAAATTATCTATTAAATATAGCTAATATAATGGACATTAACTTTAGCTTCAAATGTTTTATTTCATATTGAATTTGTATGTACCTCTAAAAAAACACCCTTTAGATATATTTTTGATTTGCAAAAATTATTTTTCAAGAAGAAATAATTATTACAAATTGGGGTTCGAACTATGTACACATTTTTTACACTCAGTTAAATAGATGGGAGTCCGTACGAAAACATAAAGCCATAAATCTGTGCAGGTTTGAAACAAAAGTGGCCTATAAATTATACCCTTGTCTAGAGGCGGACAGCTCTACCATTTACTTATAAATTTCTACGGTGATTGAAGTGAGCTCACATTTGGAGCTCACAAGTGTCCAGCTGAATTTTATGTTGTTGGTTGGCACTTTGGCGTTCCACAAAAACGTACTGGATCAATGAAGGGAGTTGTTGAGCCTTTCCGAGTTAGTTTCGAATCCCTCGTGACCTGAAACGCAGAAGAGAGTCACTTTGTTGTGTCAACAAGCTGCTCGACAATAGGCGTGTTTGACACTTTCGATGCTCTATGTAGTTGTTGTATTTAGGTATTAAAGAATCTACTTTACTTTACTTTACTGAGATAGATGTTCAATAAAACCAGCCTAGTGTTCACATCGTTCCGGATGAGTCTGTACATGTATAATTCAAGAACTTTAAGCTCTGCTTGACAGTCTGACAATATGTTGATATTTGACGTGATATTTAGCATTCTATGACATAGAGTTCAATTCACTTCAGCTTGGCAAATCATTGTTGTGTATCCAATTGGACTTAAAATAGTATATCATGCTGGAGAAGGATTAGTTTAGCCTGGGTCCAGTAGTCTTTCATATAGACTGGCCCAGGACCAGGGGCCCTACTCTCTATTCCGTTCCAAAAGTCAATCCTATTCGAAATTGCTTTTCGTTCCGCTTTTGAATTCTGTACTCTGTAATACTTTTCCGTATATCAATGCTTTTGACATTTAGAGATTTCATTTCGCTTTCGAAATGGAGATAGGTAGTACTAAATATTCGGATTCGAAAAATTTCACTTTCGGAAGGAAATACACAGTCCCCAGGCCCCAGGTCGGTAAACGAGGGCTAGCTTCTCACCTCCATTAGTTTTTTTTTAATTTTTTGGGACGAATATATGGGACTAACAACTTTTCGCCAATTCCAAACCGCTTAGCTGAAAAACTTTCTCAGAACAATTATACTTGTTTGAGAAAAACTCTAAGGTTTTACTTGTGTTTTTCTGGAGATTGAATCTGTGACCCTTCGCTCAGTAGTCCACCACCAGTGCGCCCACTAAATATAAGTAGCAAACATAAAACCCATTTTTAAAGGTGATTTCGTAAAGCCAAACAATCTACACACGAGTGTGTGAATGAAAAGATAAATAGCTGAAGTTTCAAAATATATACCCACTCTATACATTAATGGCACTTTCAAGTGTCTATAACATTCAAAAATACTGTTAACTTCCTTCGGGATGTGTATATTTATATATTTTTGTTTTATCAACATTGCCTGGCAATTGTCAAGTCATTAGCTGCAAATAACTGCCACAATGGCTGCACTTGTAAACCCTTCTTTTTTTTCGAGAGATTTAAACGCAGGAACCTAATAAAACTTAATTGCTGTAATTATCATTAACAGTGGAAAATTGGTGATCAAACAACAATAAATTTATTCATAATCACGTGTGAATTGCACCGAATAGTCCGTGTTAATTGAAATCACTTTGAAGAAGACAAAAATACCTAAAACTATTAACGCAATACTCGTACTCGTACTCGTACTCGTACACAAACGAAAACAAGTAAATCACCCCAAAGATCAATGGAGCTCGCGCTCCTCTGTGAAAACATTTCACTGATGCTGCGCTGATAGGAAAACTCTTTCAAATCCTTTTCATGCAACTGCAGCAACTGCATGCGCCGTTAAGCAGCCCTAATGCCTAATGCCACCATTTAAACGAAGAGAACTTGAGTGTTTATGAACACTGATGATTTGGTAAATAATAACACTGACGAGAGAGTTACCAAATTTTATGATTTCATAAATAGATATATGCGTACATTCGTCACATTTAAAAATGTTGCCCTTGTGTAAACAACCCTGGCGCCTTTTTAAGTAACACACACACACTTTGTTGTGTTGTTGCGCACAAACAAGGAGAAGGATTTTTACTCGAATTATTTCGATTTTGATGTTGTTTCGAGGGTGATACTGACATTTTGTGATATATCGTGATGAAAAGATGTGTGAAAACTGCCGCCCGTCCGTATGTTGTTTCTATTCGAATAGACAACAAAATCATAAAAATTATATTTACCGACTTCACGGCAGGAAACTTAACCACTAAATCGGATATCTATGGTGGTCATCTCAAATTTCAAGGTGACCATTGATTTTCGAACTTTCGAATTATTATTAAAAAAATCGTGTGCGATGTTTTATTGCCGTGCCACATGGGGTGAAGTCAGTTTCATTAAATATATTATTTTCTCCGAGCTAGAAACATGATCCTCTTTAAATTATTACATGAATTAGTGGGATGATTCTATAATGATTTTTGATCCTACTAAAATTCTTTTTGTGACTGTTTTAAGAAACACGGTGTACAGTTACGAAGTGTGTTTTTTTTCCCACCATCAGAGAATGGATATGTGGACAAATTTATTCAATGGAACTGCATAGCGCACTAACAGTGCAGGTCATTGCTCAGACGAAGCATATAATCTTCCGCTTTGAAGTGGGAGCATTGTTGTGGAATCTTTTAGACAGACTACGAGTCGGTACAAGTATTTTATTTATTTATTTTGAATATTAAGAACGCACTCTACTTCTGACTCAATTCCTCTACTTGAACGTGTAATTCAGTGGAATCCACTCAGGTTCGGAGGCATTATCGGATTCAGCAGCTACACCATTCACCATAATACCAAAACCAATCGTGCTCTACCAGTGTAACCTTTATGTACAACCTTTTTCAATTATCACTATACATATTTATTATATGAATCAATATAGCGGCTGATTATATAAGGCGTGCGTTTTTGAAACTACATCGGTGGAATTTTTTCGGAGGTAATTGTCGGCTATATACTCGTGCGTCGTACCTCCCAATAATGGTCCGATTGTGGTGAGAGTTTCATTGAAGAAAATAGTACTTTCGCTGAACAGGCGCAAGTGCTGGGAAACTTGGTAAGACTTATTTTCTGAAATCTTAGTAAAGGCATAGGAAATAAATCTTTTGCCATTATCAAGAAATACTTCAAAATGTTTATAAGGCCCATATAGTCTTTAATCCGGATTGGACAACTGACAAAGTTTGGCAGGCATTCAAATGGCTCTTTGTGTAGTGTATTTATGTAACTTGGCACCACATACAATATATCTAGTACTTGGCAGCATTGCATGAGTTTCGGTGCAGGATCAAGATGGCCATTCTCTTCTAGACTTGGCAAGAAGCAGTAACCCCTTTTTCCATGTAGTTTCAGTGTTCAATAAAATATAATATTCAAGTTAACTAAGAACTGCGTTTCATTTAATTAATGGTAGAACAAATACTACACTTTGTTTTGGACTTCTTGGGTTTTCTCTACGATCTGTCGCCGTTGTGTGAATATATGGTCAGTTGTAAACTTACCGGGGTTAAAAGCGTACTGATAAGTTTCCTTGAAAAATATGGTTTAATGCGTTCAGACAGTACGACAGTGTAGTTGCCGCAGTTTTGAGGATCTGATTTCTTGTGGATCGGGCTAACGATGCTAAGGCGTATTATATGTACTTTCTTCGGATCCAATTTTGGAGATGAGTTGTTGTAAAGATAAAGGGTGTTTTTTTTTAGGGGCATACAAATTCAGTATGAAATAAAACACTTCGAATGAAAGTTTCAACTCTTGCACAAGCTGGATCTTCTAAACTGTTAAGCCAAGATCTTTCCGTAAAATTTTCCACAGAGTGGAGGGCATAGCACCAATTGCTGTGCATGATGACTAATCAACTCATTCGGATTATCCTTAACACTGCTCTCCACAACGGCAATAATTCTTTCTGTTCGCACTGTTTGTCGTCTTTGGGATGCGTTTTATCCACTAGAGTGTACGTGGTGCAAAAACGATTCATCGTGTTCCGAATAACCTGCTTAGATGATCGGATATGTCGAAAAACCCCATTTAGTTTGGCGTGGAAGTCGCCTGGTCCGTCTGCCTCTTTATACCCTCGACGAATCGACCTAGGCGAATGAAATTTGGAAATGGGCTATGTTGGTCAAATAATTCTGATGCCTCCCATAGAAAACCAATATTAGAGCCACGCATTTACAGGGTGACCCATCAATTGTGCTACAATAAGAAATTCAAATAACTTTTTTTTTAATCAATGAATTAAATGTTTGTTTATTGTATAGAAAATTCAATTTAATTTTATATAGCAAATTGTTTTTTGTGGACTGTAAATAACCTCCACATGCGACACCTCCTGATCAGAAAATTATTCATTGCGGTCTGAAGTGTTGAAGTCGGGATCGCCTCAATTATTGTTGGAATTGACTGCTTCAATTCAGTCAAATTCCTTGGTTTCGTTTTGTATACCTCTTGCTTGACATAACGCTATAAAAAAAATGTCTGGTGCAGTCAGGTCAGGTGAAAGTGGAGTTTCTGGATATTAATTTGCAATCATTTTTTGGCAAAATTCCAGGCGAATAGGAAAATCCAGAGGGTTTAACTTGCTTGTAACTTTGTATGGAAACAAGTTTAAGTCATCATGAATTGTCCGTTGTAATGACTGTGTGCTAATCCCAATTTGCGCCGATAAGTTTCGAGTCGAAACGCTTGGATTTGGACGATGCTACAACCGCGATTGTGTCTTGAACACAAACATAGGGATCTCGATGGTATGGTCTTCGTGTGATGCTTCCAGATTCGGCAAACATGTTTACCAGCCTCATAATGATCGATCAACTCGGGGGAGTACCGCTAAACTCCCGCCTAAATTCCATTTAGACGGAATAATAGAACGCCAATAACTCACCCAAAAAAAAAGTTATTACCTTTTGTTTTTGTAGCACGATTCGTGCGCCACACTGCACATATACAGTGTTTTTCAATAAGAGCGCTACAAAAGTTTTTTTTTAAATAAAACAAAAACGGTTTTGGTTATCAATGAAATTCTTTATTCCTGTGAAAGTACGTTCGATGCCATTATGTATGGAACTCGATTTCTTTTGCATGGCCACCACGGGCACGCTTGCAGAAGTCCACAAGCTGAACCCAATTTTCGACGGTTTTCAAGCATAAATCGGCCGATACTGCTACAATTTCACGTTCGATATTGGTACGAAGTTCATCAATCGTCGCTGGCTTGTTAGCATAGACCATAGACTTGACGTAGCCCCACAAGTTCTTGCGTCAATTTAATCTTGTAAGGATGTAGGCCAAGATCTTTTCGCAAAATTCGCCACAACGACGTCATACAGAGATGCCCAACGCTTGCGCTTTCTTCAACTGAAGCCTCAGCGGCAGCAATATTCTCGACACTACAGGCACTTCTTTGTCTCACTGGCACGGCAACATTTTGTACTGTGCCTGTGGATTCAAATTTTTCCACTAGACGCTCAATTGTTGATCTGCTAGGACGATTATGACGACCATAAATTGGACGTAGCGCTCTTAATGTTGAGGCCACTGACTCCGAATTTCGGTAGTAAATTTTAATAATTTCGACTCGTTGTTGGCTCGTATATCTTTCCATCATAAAATGGCAAATCTTACTGAAGAGAAATGTCAAAAGAGCGGCAAGAAATTCGGCGTCGTTTGCTGTCCCTGTCGCTCTACTTTTTTAGCGTCCCTATTGAAAAACCCTTTACAAACTCGCATGGCAAAGATTTTGCATGACTTGTATGCAATGGAGGGTATCAAAGCATCGGCCAGGCCAGTTATAACACTTTCACTTGTTAGACTTGAGCTTAAGTATTCCTATCCTCAAGCTCCAACTTTAACTAATGTCAGTTAGGTGTTGTGCGTTGACGGCGAAACCAACCACAATTCCGTCTGTTATTTCGTCTTCCTTTAATCAAATTTCTCTTCTTTGAACTGTCATTGCTGTTGTTCGTAGGATTTGCAAGGCAATGCGAGGCAATCCCAAATTCCCAATCCATGTTGTCCACAATTAAGACAGCCACCTAAGAATTCTGCTTGCATTGGCTTAATATATATGCTGTCGTAGGTTGTCCTTGCGCCTTTCAGTTTTCTTCAAGTAAAAAGAGGTTTATTTATTCATCCATTGATTCATTTTCAATGGCCCGCTTATCCATTAAGTAGGTAGCGGGTATAAGTTGCTCAAGTGGACCCTCCATAGATCTCGATATTCCACCATCGACCCCAAATCATCAAGGGCAATCCCCATACGGGTAGAGAAGAGATTATGAATTTGACCTAACAATCTCATCCTGGGTCTGCCTATAGAGGACGCCTGCCCGATGGTACGGATTCCATAGCACGTCGTGGAATCCTGGTCGGGGACATGCGTTTAACATGACCAAACCACCGAAGCATTGATCGCTCCGTCTGGAGAAGTAGCTGCTCGACATTGAGTTCCTCATGTATTCTGGTATTTCTGATACGATCTCTTCGGGTCACACCAGCAATACAACGAAGAAATCTCATTTCGGCAGCTTGTATCCGCGATCTTATTCTTTCGGTCATTACCCAAACCTCATGACCATAGGTATGAGTTGGAACAAACACCGAATTAAAGACTGACAACTTAGCTTTAACACCAAATTCAGTCCTCCTGATAACTGAATCACCAATCTGTCTCAAAATTGAGCCTGACCAATCCTACAGGAAACTCGCTCAGCATTACTCCTTCCATCACTCGTGAATAAGACCCCGAGATACTTAAACTTCTCCACCTGTTTTAGTGGGACTCCACAACATGCAGAGTGCATTGAACAGGCGTTCTGGAGACAGCCATAACTTCAGACTTGTTAACGTTTATCTTAATCTCAGCTTCAACGCTAAAAAGAGGTTTTCTTTCAAATTGCAGTATAAAAATCTCCTTTGATTTGTTTTTTATTTTTCACGTGCCATCTCTGGGGAAAACATTCGCCCAAACACTTAATTTCCCTACAAAACCTAAAAGCTGTTTCAATTTTCTTCTTGAGGCAAACCTCCTCCAAATTGTAGAAGAGGTACTTTCCAACGTGTTTCCACCTAACATTCACAGAGAAGATAAGTAATATTCTCTGCGACATGCAAGTCCTCGTAATACCTGCACGTATCCGTATTTGTCCTGACTAGTTCAGATTTTCCAATAAAGGATTCTAGCGCCCTTAGTGTAGCCTGACTATCAATGTAGATGGCGATATTCTTGTTGTACTAGTTCCGTCTTTTCTGGGTTGACACGAAGTCCACAACCTTCAGCCCACTTTCTGATGAGCTTGTTAAGGGCCAATGGTTTGACTCAATGTGTTTAGGAATTTACCCTGAACTTAGAATATCGACATCATCCACGTAAGAAGTTACACTAAAATCTGCGTTGCTGGGTTCTTTAATTATATATATATCGTCTATGACAAGAACCCAGAGGATTGGAGAGATAAACCCTTCCTGGGGAGTACTTAAACTTAATTCGGACGGACACTTCAATCACAATGGATCTTTTAGGTCGGTGCATTGTATCGTCAGGCCGGTCTAGAGTTTAATAATAATGTTGGTTACAGGAACTCGGCTAGCAGCAATTTCTCTTCTAAATATGTATTCCTCTCCATAATACTCCATTTTTTATATATTTAGCCTACTCCTGTCAAAATTAAGCCAGGGCTTCATTTCATGTATAGTTTTTAATTTTAATTTTTAATTTTATATTTCAATATAAAGGGTTTTCCAATGAGAGGTGTTATTGTGAATGGCCCGCTATTTCGGTAGCTGTCACTTTTGAAGCTTTTATTCTTTGACATTTGATGCCATTACTATAAAAATGGAACGATACACGCTTCAACAACGCATTGAAATTATTAAAATTCACTACAAAAATAGTAAAAATCTTGCAGTTACGGCGATCATCAACAACGTCGTCAACAGCCCAGCGTCGATTCAAGACCTCAAAGATAAAATTCGTGAGGCTATCGAGGACATAGGGCAGCCACGTTGCGATTTGGTTATGGAAAATTTTATGAAAAGGATATGGCCCTGTAAGCGTGCTCTCGGGGGGGCCATTTGGCTGATGTTGTTTTTCATTCTTAACGGCATGCCTTCCTCTATATTATGAAATAAACACCCGATCATTTATCTCAAAAAATGGCATTTTTCTTTGAATACCAAAATAACACCTCTTATTGGAAAACCCTTTACATATTAGTTTGCGATCATTATTAGTAGGGTGAGTCGTGAGTGGTTATTGTGCTTGACTGGTTGGTGATCGAGGGTCGTTACACAAACTAAATCTTAAGTTGTAGATCTTCCTTAACAGCAAAGCCGCCTCTCGCGGACAACTAACAAGATTTTGTATGAAACTTACTATTACGGTCGTGCTGAAAACATTCTCAGTTGTCTTTGTCGTCGGTCCAGTTTCTATCGAAGCAGTTTGGAAGGAGATAAAGTAGGAACAATTAAGGTGAAAACTATAATCGGCTAGATGCCCAGGATCTCAACCAACATAGGGCCAGGACCACCAATCTACTGCATTGGTAAAACGAATTGAATAAATAATTCAATATTAATTAATTAGTTGGCAGTAGTGTAATACACCCTTCCCACATAACATCTGAAGAAGCGTCTTAACACCAACTAGTACTGTTTATATCCGTTGCTTAGATACCTACATATTCTTAGTGATGCAATATTTCAAATCATTGGTAAATCTAATCGTAGCAATCTTCTAATAAATACCAATATAGCTGTTTCATATCCAAATACCTTTGGTAGAATTGTGAAACATTTCCAAAACGACAAATCAAATTTCATCAGATTCAAGAATAAAGATCTTCATGTAGAGGTATCAACAAAGAAAACAAAACGATCCAACATCCAAGTACCATTCAATGCTCTCCAATTGGATGGATAAAAAAAAACACAAAACAAATACACAGATCCTCCCGGTACAACACCGCAACGATCCACAGATATGAAAGGAGAATTATGCTCGTATAATCTCAACAATTTATTGTTTAATATGTATGTATAAGAAAAAAAAAAAAACGAAGAAACAAACAAAACAAAGCACTTAACAAGGCATTTAAAAAAAATCATATCGAAAAAGGGGAAATCGGAATTCCTAACTTACGATTGGTTCAAAACCTAGTGAGTGGGAGGAGCCCAAAATCCTTTTGTTGTATATACACAAGTATTCGTTACCAACTATGTACAGATGTATACCCGAAGAATGTGCATTCTAATGGTAAAACATTGCCATCTGTTATTATAAGAAGATAACGAAAAAACTAAATTCAAAGAGAATTTAAACATTTTGAACGCCGGAAAACAAGATTTCCTTTCTCAACATTAAGTTTCGTAATTAAATTGATTATAATTGTTTCATCCGATGAGTCAGTCACTAAGGTATCCAAACCGATCAGACCAACACCAAATTGAGGATGAGCGAGTGAGTTTTATTCTTTTATCTGGAGATAGAGTTTTGAAAAACGATTTGAATATTCTTTGGAGAATTCCATTCTAATAAAAATGTGTTTTGAACATAATTTCAGATATATGACGGTTGGTGAACTTTCATACACCCAGGCAGGGCCGTAGCCAGGATTTTGGTTCGGGGGGGGCTTGCTTCCAAGTCTTACGAAACAAAAAACTATGTATATTCCAATTCATTGATTTCTATTAGTCACATTTTTTCAAAGCAGAAGACGTCTTGATTTTTTTTTATATGAGATCAATCACCTTATCTGGATTCAGAATAATATCCGAATGAACAGATATCATAGCAAGTGAACTTAACCTTGCAATCTACATATAACGCTTCGGGACATTGTATCAATCTTTTTCATAGCTAATAAAAAATAAATAGGTTGCGCAACAGGCGGTAAACACCCTAGGCCTAGCTTCATAGCTGAAAGGGTTCTTTCAAAACTAGCTGTGGTCACTGGAAGCGTTGCTAAAACCGTAAGCGAGAAATTTATAAGTCTAAAGTAAGTCTTGTCACATAATCAAGCAATTTCAAAACTTCGGTAGAACGGTCACACGACGATTTTTTTTCGCACCAAAGAATGTACTCAGCTTTCACAGCTGATAACGAAATTGCATTATTTTCCAACTTTTCGCTCAGGCGAAACTGCAGCAAAACCTGGGAGAAGAGCTTGAAACGATCGATGGTAGAACGTCTTCGTCCGTAAGATTTTGTATTAACGAATCTATGCAAAAAATCAGTATCGGCACACTAAAATAGGCTTCAAAAGGAGAGGTTTCTGGATTGGAACGCGTTGTTTGTTTCAATGAAGTTCTTCAAATAAGTCCTCGGCAAGTAAGGATGCGGATTGAAAAGCCTCTCTGAAAAAATCTTCGGCATTTTCACTGATGCCCTTAAGAGAGTTCAGAACTTCTTTTGTGCGGTCGATTGCAGAAACGAAATCTAAGGATTTGTTCTGTAGGGAAACTGATAAGGGCAGCGCTAAACTGAAAAGTTGTTCGTATACAATGAGGCTTACTTAGTAATTGCCTAGTCTAGGCAATCGCTTTTTTGGACCGCTGCCAAAAGTGTTGATACTTCGAAGACATCGCGCACGTTCTGCTAGTTATTTTTTCAATACTTATTGAGATGGATTTGAAGAGCTCTACATAGGAATTAATACTGTCATGCCTTTCAATGAATTTTGTTTCACAAAGGCGCAGAAGTCGAGTTTTTCGGCTCTCTGGTGCGTGTTTTTTTTATGACAGTTTTGAAAGTTACATGATATGCATTTGAAAGGTTGCGGAAGAAATTAGCTATTTCACTAACTACACTAAGGCAATTGCGAATTGCAGGAGTTGACATGGCAGAGCCAGGTTAAAGCTATGGCTTGCACAGTGTACATACCTAGCGTTGGAATACCTACCGGGATAGTCTCCTTATTTTTATAGATTTGAATTTATATTAACCCCCATTACGTTCATTCAGTTGCAAACAAGACACAGCTCACAACATTTTCTAGGAAAAATGCTTCCTCAGATCCAAATGGATGACCATTCAATGCATCCCAAGGACTCAATGCACATTTTAGGTGTCACAGTCAATTCAGGAATCACATGGCAGGATCACAATCCTATATTGCACGATTGGCGTCTGCTAAGTTGAGCTACCTATTTAGAGCAAAGAGGTACCTTAGCCCCAAACAACTTCTCCTACTGTACAAAGCACAGGTTAGACCAGCCCTGGAATATTGCTCGGCCCCAAAACATTCGCTACTTGACAGCATACAGAGACGAACAGTTCGACTTATTTTAGACCCTTCACTCACATTGAATCTACAACTGTTGGTGCACAGAAGACAAGTCGCTGACCTCTGCTAGTTCTATAGGTACTTCCATGGTAGATGTTCCGAGGAACTCAAGGACATTATCTCTCGAAATGCAACTTTTGGGCGCCCCACAAGACAGGCTGCTAATGCTCATGAGCATACAGTCCACTTGACAACCGCGAGCACATAAACTTTCCAAAACCGCTTTTGTTACAGGACAAGCAACATTTGGAACTAACAGACATCTGCAAGCATCTCGGGGCGCTGTTAAAGCGTTATAGGTTCGCCTTTCCCGGAAAAAGTATTTAAAAAAAAAAGTTGAGCTATCAGTTAGAAAATGTTAGTTTCTGTCGTTTGTTTAAGACTTTCGGGGGGGGCTTCAGCCCCTCAAGCCCCCCCCCTGGCTACGTGCCTGCACCCAGGGTTCTTCAAAAGAATTCCATCACATGAAGAGAATAACGAGCAAATTCAGAAGACCACATCGGTGTCAGTTTTGACAATAATTCATCTCAGAAATTAGTTGGTCTTTTGCTAGTTCTATGTGGGCGCAGTAGCGCAGTGGTTAGTGTGCTGGACTACTTACTGTGCGAGGGATCCCAGGTTCGATCCCCGGAAAAACGCTAATTACATCTTAAAGTTTTTTCTACTGCGCCACCTCTCGCGAACGTCTGATAAACATCCGAGAGTATGACTGTCATGAACAAACTTCTCAATTCAGCCGTTCGGACTCGGCATAAAATTGTAGGTTGCGAGAAGTAGGCCTAGGCTGTCTACCCTTCCTATTTATTTTTTTAGTTATTGTTGGACCCTCGCAGACTAGACTAAACTTCAGAGCGCACTCGCACTAGGGCAGAAAATGCTTCTGCACCATATACCTACAGCAGGACCGGGATGATTAGGGTGAGAAATCTGCTTTGTTCTATAAGAGAGGGCTATACTTCTTAGATGGCGTCTTAGCTTGCAGAAACAGCGATTGGCAAGAGTGATTCTTCGTTTGATCTCTGTGCTGATGTCATTTTGCGAGGTGATAGTGGAGCCCAGGTAGACAAAGTCTTTAACTACTTCGAAGTTGTATCTGTCCATCGTGACGTTTTGTCCGGGTCGTCGATGCTGAGACTCCTTTCTCTTTGACAGCATATATTACTTCATTTTGTCCTCATTTACAGCCAGACTCATCTTCGCCGCCTCCGTTTCAATATACACACTAGCAAATGCGCCACTGACAGCTCGCTGCTGTCTTCCGATAATGCCAATATCGTCAGTATATGCAAGCAGTTGTACACTGGCTTCTAAATAATTGCTTCAAGGATGATGTTAAACAAACTACATGATAGCGCATCGCCTTGTCTCAAACCACTTTCGACATCAAAAGTTTTTGCCGATTTTAATAGAGCAGCGAGATTTCTTCAAAAGCTCGGACCCCGTATAGCTTTGTTCAACTTTAGTTTGGATATCGCTATTCTCACTTCGTGTAGTTCTAGTGGACTGAATTGTTGGTTATCATCGTCCCTAATCAATATGAACTTTATAAAAATTCATAAATTTTCTGGTACAGAACTTTTGATGGAGACACATGTCGCCAAATGAGTGCCTCACGTATTCTGCTGGACCTTATGCCATATCTTCGAGTCGATCCAACAATTCAACGAATGAATGCCATTTTGACAGCTTGTATCCGCGATCTAATTCTAATGCGGGCAGTGATACCCAAATCTCATCACCATGTAAAATTTTCCGAAAAAAAAACCGACAACTTAGCTGGGACACCAAGTTAAGTCCTCCTGATAACAGAATGACCTATAGCTATCTCAAGATTTGCATACCTTGATTAATCAAAAAATCTCGGCACTTTTACTTTTATCACTTCTTAATAAGACCCTGACTTACTTAAACCTCTCCCCCTGTTTGAATGGGAGTATATTCATTATATTCATTCCAGCTTCAACACTAGAAAATTCTTGAGTGGGCACTGAAGCTCAGTCTTAAGTATGATTTTAAAGGAGTTCTCCAAAAAGCCCGGGTCAGTCTTACCCAGTGTAGCCATGTATACGTATACCTGATGTATACTTACCACAAGAAAGTGAGAAAAGAGCAATGCATGCAGCGCCGAGCCGAAAACTGGGTTTTCGCGAAAACACTCGAAAACTTCATTGAAAACTTCAGTTTTCCCAAACTAATAGCAATTTTCAAAACGAGTTTTTTGAAGTCGTTTTGAATGAAAATACCACGAAAACGACTTCCACTCGTTGGGTTTTTGAAGCAGACACACCTTTTGCTGAATGTTGCGAAGTTTAGAAAAACTGCTGACAAGATACCTCTCACTCAGTGCTGGTCATTTATGATTGTTTTTTCTGTTTACAAATATGGAATTGGAATCTCTTGTTATCTTTGCACATAAACATCATAATATTCAGTTTTTCTTAAATTTTAGAACGGCAGCACTACCTGTCACAAATAAATGGCTATTTTCAGATGCTTTGATTTCAATCGTTGTTTATGTTAATTATTTTATAAATTCAAATATAAATTAACGATTTATCAAGTACCTTTAATCACTTAGTTTCATGTGTATATCGATGTCAATAGAAACGGAGTTTAGTTACTGGCCGCGTTCAATGAGCTTAGACACCTAAATATTCAGGTGACAATTTATCATAGAACTTAGGCCCTAGTTATAGCTATCATTGAAATGCATCATTGAAAATTTTGTTTTCCGATTTTAAGACGATTAATCAAACAATATTGGCTTTAATTGGTATCAAAATAAAGGTAATCAATTGTGGAATTTTTTTACGAAAGAAATTACTTAATTCTGACTAAAGCCACAATACAAACACACGCATATGTAATATGTATGCGACATCTATGCGACAGAGTTTTCCCTAAAAGCTCTTTCTTGACACTTGGAAGGTGTCAAGGAATATGACAGGCTTAATTTTTTTATTTTTCATAAGTGTCAAATGATTTTGTTGAAAGTGAAAAAAATATTTTCAATGAAATGAACTTACACTGTATGGATGGACTGATTTTGTTGAAAAATATGTGAACGTTTTTTTGACATTCGAAATAAAGCTTTTGTAGTTAAAAATGACAAAACGTCAAACGCAAGGTATGTTTCCTCAAAATAGTTGACTTGCAGAGCTATCTGCTGGTGAGATTATGAAAACTATTTTTAGTGTGTGTTGGTTTTTCGAGCTTGCAAAATGTGAAAGCTCAGAGCCCCTTGAGCTTTAAAAAAAATTGTTTTGATAAAAATGAAACGGAATGATAGAAAGTAGTTTATGTGATGAAAGGAGAAAAAATATTATTTTGTTAACTTTGTGTACTTTTTTAAAATTTTCTTGAATGTGATTGTGGCTTAAAACTTATCTTTAAATTCAATTTTATTATTTCACTGATCGAAATCGATTTCAATGAACAGCTGATTCTCGTTTCTCCAATTTGGAACCCAATCGTTTCACTGATGTGTTCGATTCTCTTCCTATTCTCAGCTGTCAGTTTTGCTTTCAATGATCAACTCTAACCTCAAAACCTAGACTCGTTTGTTGAAAAGTCACTGACAGGTTCTTTCACTGACAGGAATTTTTCAATGATTGCTATAACCGACTTGTCAAAAAATGAAACCACCATTCCACTGATTTGTTCCAATGATGCATTTTAATGATAGCTATAACTAGGGCTTTAGACAGAAAATCTTGCCTAAAGCTACGGACAGAGTAAACGCGAGAAGCGGAGCGAAAGCTAAAGCTAAAGATTCTAAGCTATAAGCAAAGCGAATGGTGTCCATAATAAACGCTAACATTAACGCTTCGGAAGTCCATCAAAATAAATAAAATCCTTAAATTATGGAAATGGATTTGTCAGTAGAAGAGGACTTCGCATTAAATAATTTATTTTTCAGCCATTCATTGGAAAAGGACAGTCCGTTCTAGCGTTGCCAGACGTCCCGGTTTACCCGGGATGTCCCGGATTCCAGACATAAATTCAACTGTCCCGCCGGGACAGCTTATTTCCCGGTTTTTCAACGAAACTCAGAGAAAAATATTCAGTGAAAACATTTCTTTAATATTCGCAAAACAACTAGCGCATTGTGGTTTAACCCTAACGAGTTTTCATTGAAATTTTAATCAAACGCACCTTATTTTGTTGAACGTCATGTTGTCAACCTGACAGCTGTCATTAAATTTGCATAATATTATCAAAATAACAACTAATCAATTACAAATTTGTTTTCTTGGAGCTGTGACATTGGACTTTGGAAGTAGATAGGTAGGTAAGGGTTCTCTTTTAACTCTGCGTGCTTACACCTAGAAATTTTTTTTAATATGCAGGTAATTGTAGCCAAAATGAATGACAAGGTTATTGTATTTCACACTGTTAAGCATTGTTTAAGTTACAACAGTATGGATTGTGAACACAAATTATTGCCATATATTTTAAATGACTCAAAGATTGCCCAAAAACTAAAATGTGGCAGAACCAAAGCTGAAGTATTAGTGAAACAAGTGATTGCTAAAGAATCTGTTAAGATCATTTTAAAAAAAATTAAAGACCAGAATTTATACTTCTCAATCGCTACCGACGCTAGCAACAGGAAGAACCGGAAAATGTTTCCAATTTGTATTCGATATTTCTCTGATACAGGTGTAGAGAATAGGCTCCTTGATTTTGTTGAAAATAACGATGAATCTGCAAATCAGGTATCGAAGATTTTAGAGGAAAGTTTAGAAAAAAACGGGCTTTCTCTAGCTAAAGTATCTGCATTTTCTGCAGACAACACAAATGTGAATTTCGGCAAAAACCACTCTATTTACACTATTCTTAAATCGAAAAATGAGAAAATTATAAAGTCAGGCTGTCCAGTTCACATACTACACAATGCTGCAAAATATGCTACCGATAAATTAGAATATGATGTAGAAAGTCTGTTGCTTAAAATATGCAGTTACTTTAGCCGTTCGGCTAAGAGAAGAGACGATTTGCAACAACACTTTGAAACTAATCAAATGAAGTGGGAAGAAATTATAAAACACGTTACTACGAGATTTTTATCCCTAGGTCCAGCTGTCGAAAGAATACTTAAGATATGGCCTGCTCTCAAATCTCACTTTCAAGAATCTAATAACGAATGTCCTCGTCTTATTGAAAGGGCAATTGAAACAGAATATGAGGAAAACAGAACTCTTACTTATTTATCTTTTATTCATAATGTGATGTTTTCAGTCGAAACAACGATGAAACAAATTGAATCAGATTCACTCAGTGTAGTTGAAATGCATTTAAAAATGCATGGCATTTATAATAATTTTAAGGAAAGACTAAAGGATGTATTTTTCGGAAGCAGAGCAAAACAGTTTCTTTCAAATTTGCCGGCTGAAGGCAAAGATCATACACAAGTTGATTTATTAAAATTTTATTCGAATTTTATTGATTATATAGAAAAACGTTATGATTTTTCGGATAGCAATATTTTATCTAAACTTTCTTTTTTAAATTTAAGCTTCCATTTAGGATTTGAGCATTTTGAAAATGCTGTAGACTTGCTCCAAATAAATGAAATAGAACTTGATTCTCTCTATGAAGAATACCAAAAAATTCGTAAGCCCTTAGAAGTAATTATCAATGTAAATGATAAGAACATAAGCTCCTTAACTAAATGGAATGAGATATTGGGAAGTATCTCAATTGAGGAAATACCCAATATTTTCAAATTAATTTCATTTATCTTTAGTATTCCAATTTCTAATTGTTTTTCAGAGAGAGTTTTTTCGCAAATGGCGTTAAAATGGACGGATGTGCGAAATAAATGCCAACCGGATTTAATTAAAGCCGAACTGCAAACATCTTTTAATTACGACTTAACTTGTTCAGAATTTTACAATTTTGTTAAAAATAATTCTGACTTAATTAAATTAGCCAAGAGTTCCACTAAATATACAAAATAATTTTAATATCAAAAACAAGATTTTTGATACACGAAGTTACGAAAAGACTGTTCATTTTCTTATTTTCTTATTTCATTGTTCATAAACTTAGTCACAGAAAGACTGTTTTTGTTTTCTCATTTTTATATTTAAAATGTTAGATATTATTATTTATTTAATAGTTACATTAATTTTGTCACGAATAGACTGTCTGTTTTCTTTTAAAATAAAAATAGTATTTATACCTACACATGTATACTTGTTTTTATAAACATTAAAAAAAGCTTGTTATGGACTGATTAAAAAAACAACTAACTATTTACTTGTTAATGAAATAATATACAGTTTTTTGATTTATTGGGTTTTTAATTTGTCCCGGATAAAATTTTGAAATCCCGGGGTTTTTCAATATTTTTGTCAATTGTCCCGCTAAGCTTCGGAAAAAATCTGGCAACCCTAGTCCGTTCTAAAAATTAAGTAATAAATATCACGAATTTTATCATCTTTACAAAGATTTACGAAGACATCCAAAAACACCCCGAGAAAAATTGCTGAATACTTTCAAAGATCATTAAAAGTATACGATTGTGTACCCAAATCTATTGACAGCTTCTTTTTGGCTTGAATTTCTAGCTAAAAAACTGAGCAAAAGAGTTTATTCGATTTTAGCGCCAAGTTTCGCTTAGCATGTATCTTAGCATCGAATCGCATGCACTCTGTCCGTAAACTTGACTAGATTTGCAAGCAAATCGACCAATCCGAGGCTGTTGACTAGCTAGACAAAAGCGCATTGAACGCGGCCACTAAAATAAAAGTCTAGTCTATACACAAACATTTCATAGCTAGTTTCACAGCTAATTGAAACGTCAAACGAAAACTAGTTGGTGTTTTGCATCGACGAGTTTTCGTAAACTTTTTGTTGAGAACTTAATTTTCAGTGCGGTGTGAATAGGCTATTAAACGAAAAAAAAAAAAAAACAGCACAAATATTATCGCTCATATTTTTAGACGGGTTAGGTTTTAACTTAACTATGTTCGTGACAAATTTTACTTTCTGCTGATCTTGATTATGACCGTTATATAGCGACTGAACTAAAATAGGCCACGATTCATGTACCAAAAAGTGAAGCCAACGCTCTTGGGTGGTTGGTTATGGTTATGCCCTAAATCACAGAAATTCTCTGCAAGCAGTGGTACCTATTGCAGATGAAACAGATGCTTGAATGAAATTGCATTGGTTGATCGTTGATGCCATCAATGCGGGAAAAAATACGAGAGTGAACCACAGAGAACAAAAGATTACTGTCTCTCTTTTCCTCGTATGCATCAGCACTGCAGTTAAACATAAAAATTCGATGCTGCCAAGTCTATTTAATTCACCAGTGGATTTAGAAATAGAGACATATTATGTTGCAGTGATTCACATAAGAGCATTTATATTTTATTATTATCATTATTATAATTATGAAGACAAAAATTTAAAAATAAATATGTATCTTAATTCTAAAAAGAGAGCACCAGCTGCATAGGCCTCCGCTCTGTTTAAATTCTAATTTTGCTGCCCAGTGAACTCTGCACAAGTGTTTTGTTTTATACATTGCAAATTTATGTCAGACTGGCTTGCCTACATTTGTTTCAATTAAAGATCGAGAAATCTAATAGCGCACGGAAACTGAGACTAAAATTCGAAACGTTCATCAAACTAGATGTGATGGGCTGGCTGACACTCTGTTGTATAACTTTAACGGATAGTTTGCAAAATCGAATGAATACTTACTAAATTCGGCAAGTGTGCGATAAACAACAAAAACAGGAACTAAAACATTATTTCATATATTTGCAATGAAAGAAAGATAAGCAACAGAATAATAGCACTGTATGCATAAGTCAACATTAGGCGTGTTTTTTTTGGTAGCTTGGCAGCACTCATAACAAAGAAATTTGTAAATTGTCACACAGGGGCCTATACCACGAAGCAACAATTTAACAATTCTACAGGCACTAACAGTAACTATAATTCCTGTACCACAACAGAGAGGGGATCTGCTCGTTATTTTGCTGTCACTTTTGATTAGAACGTATATAGACTTTGTGCGATTGCGATCGATTTATACCGATTGCGTTCTTTTCAAACCGGGTACGCGAATAAACCTAATTTGTGCTAGAGTTCTAGTTCTAGAGCATGCTGTAATGTCTTTTTTTCTTATATAATATATATATGGAGTTTCGCATCTAGCGGTCAATGGAACGCGGCCAATATATACGCGCGTCGAGATAAAATTTATAATCTATATATGTATATAAAAATGGATCTTGGTTTGTTCGGATGCTTAAAACTCGAAAACGACTGGACCAAATTGGATACTTCCTTCTGCGGATTTGTTCGTAATTGCTCCGCGAAGGTTTAGGAAAAAAGAAAAATTGAAAAATTCTCAACAGGTGGCGCTGTAGGCGGTCATTCCATTTGATAGCACAGTATATGTTCTTTGTGATTTGAACCACCAAATCGATTGAGATCAAACTTACAGATAATCTTAGGGACTAGCCGTAGAGTGCTCCTGTGAAGATTGGATAAAATCGGACAAAGGGGCGTGGCAACGCTCATAAAAAAAACACTCAAAATCGTATATTTCGAAAACCACCGAATCGATTAAGATCAAACTTACAGATAATCTTACGTATTGGCCCTAGAGTGCTTCTGTGAAGATTTGTCAAAGTTGGATAAAGGGGCGTGGCACCTTTAATACAAAAAAATTAAAACATTATCACCCGAAAATAAATAAAATAAAATAAAAAATTAATAAAAAATTAAAAAAGCAAAAAAAAGGCCTGGCGAAGCTGGCGGGGGTTCAGCTAGTTTTTTAAACAATCGATAGGACTTTTCGATGAAATTTAAAGCAATAATAGTTTGGAAGCACAGTTTTTATAAGGGCTAAGGAATAAGTTCCGATAATTATCCGGGCTAATTAATCCAGTTAACCAAGGGCTCAGTGGTTAGTGTGTGTTGGAGGGGTCCCATGTTCGATCCCCAGAAAAACACAAATTACATCTTAAGGTTTTTTCCACTGCGCCACCTTTCGCGAACGTCTGATAAACATCCGAGAGTATAACTTATTCTGAAAAAGCTTCTCAATTTAGCCGTTCGGAATCGGCATAAAATTGTAGGACCTTCCATTCGTCTCAAAAACAAAAACTCACACAAACGAATGGTTGTGAGAAACTATAGGTCTAGGATTCTGTATGACCTGTTGCGCCAACTATTTAATTTTTTTTAATATGAACACTTTATTAATATTACTGTCCTTGGCTTCGATTTAGAAAAAAAAATGGCAGATTCAGATCAAGCCGAATTATATCCAAACCTGGCAGCTCTGTCCAACAGGAGAGTGGTACCATTTGATTTAATTTTAATTTAATTTTAATTTAAATCTACACAATGCGTGATTTTATAACTTCGGTTTAATGACTGTTCGTCATTTCCAAGAAGACGTGCGTGTTCTAGATTTGTCGACAAACCGCAGATAAGTTTAGAAAATGTATCTCAAATGATTTTCCCATCCCCTGGCAGCCCTAAAATCACCCAATATGTATGTCTATGTACGTATTAACAAAAATAACTTTTGTATATTTTATGTGAATTTCGAGGGTCTAAAGCTTTGACTATGCCTTTTTCATGTTCATTTTTATTACACTGAAAGATGTCTTCAATAATTATGAGCATATTATGACCCCCAAAATACGCGCGTTCTCTCCTATGCTCGTACCTACTCCTTAATCCAATTGAGCCATTTTTGCTGAGTTGCCTCTATACCAATGAATCGCATGGCGAAATGATTTCATCCCTTTCCCAGCTCGAGTGTTCAGTAATTTCCGACCAATCGCCAACCAGGTGCAATATTAATTATAATAGGGTATTATTTATTATTGTCTGGAGATTTTATAGTTTTCCGGTCCAAACGTATGTAGGAGAGGAGCATTAAAGATATACGATGCGTAATGGGTACCTATCCCTGTGAATTGAGGAGTAGATCATTAAAACAGAAGAAATTCGCAGAAAACTTTTAAGTTTTATGTTCGTGAAAATCGGTCGGTAAATAAAGAAGTTATAAAGCAAATAAGGCTGAGACAGTTCTCGTTATGAATGAATGCATTGTGCACCTAATCACCGAAAAAACAATCCTTAGGGAATTCGCATAAGTATCTTCGTGAGGTTCCCGGTGGTCTACTGAGTGTGTTTGGGTGTTTCCACGTTGGCTGTGGTGCTGGGTGCTTGGACCGTGATATTGCTTGGACCGCACTCCACAGCCACAGCGCCGGCGTGGATGTTGGGATTTTTTTTTTGTTTTTTTTCCTTCTTTTTTCGAGGTCTCGTCTGTTCCCTTCGGGAAAGGTATTTTTCAATTAATTATACAATTTATGTTTAGTTCCTCGAGTTTCTTCGGCGTTCACATATATTCTTACCTATGCGAGTATAAGATTTGTGTGTATAGAGGTCGCGGTGCTTGAAACAATGGTGCTTCGTGTTTTATAGGAACAAAAGAATGGTTTGTTTATTTCGAAATTCCTTCATTTTGTTGTTGCTGCTGCTTAACCTTTAACTACTGTGGTTGTGGTGGTTTTCTTGTCACGTTGCCAATGACATGCAGTCTTACAGTCTAGAGGGTATAAGAGCGAGTGCGTGATGTGATGATGAACCGCAATTGCTAAATCATTGCAGATTGATATACAAGTTATAGCGCCAGACCAGCCGTTCGACCTTTTGAGTTTCGATGTAAGTGCACTTGTAAAATGTACGGACATAAGAAGGTTATGTTAATTTGTGGTCAAACCGACCGACGGTATACAGCTGCGAATTCTGCGAATTGTGGTAATGAATTTTTGGTAAGATCTCGAACAATTCCGACGGGGTTTTTGAAGTGACCTAACTTTTCCGCAGCAAAACTTATAGCCTTGAGTGTGATACACATTAGGCATAGTAGCTTACATCTGAGAATGTTTAACTGATTCAGCAGGTCTTCAAAGAACCAACAAAGTATTTTTGCGGGGGGATACACCTACAGCTCTTCTATTCCCTATACCCACCGTTTTTAGTAGCCCGTTACCGTTATTCTCACATATAAAAATGAAAGTTTTGTCTCATTCATTCACTCACTGACTCATCAACGCCCGGCCCGAACCTTTTGCCCTAGAAAGCTGAAATTTTGCACAGAGGTTCCCTTTATGATGTATAGATACAAGGAATATAGAAGGATATTTCGAAATTCATCCCTTAAAGGGTAAAAGGGGGGGGGGGTCAAAGTTTGTATGGAAACATTTTTATTTTTCATCCGATCGACTATTCAAACTCGGTTTGTGTAGAAATAAAGGAAATCAATTTTACGGATTTTGGAAATTTTGCTTGGGGCCCGAGCTATTGGCGATGACCCCTTTTAAGGGGGAATTTTTCGTAGCTCACTAACCTTTTGTCGTTTCAGTTCGAAACTTTGTAATGAGTCCCAACCTCTGTGGCCGTTGAATATGCGTACAGCTTCATTCAACTCGAGGGAACGTACTCCAAAGATAATTAAATCTGGGCGGTATGGTATATGACTAAGGGTAAGAGTTCCCCTTTAGTCTAAAGGTGGTGCTCATCGGTGCATTTGCCAGCAAAGAAATATGTTTTGTCCCGTAGATAGTGGCTCAGTCTGCTATAGTATGATCTGTATTGCGATGCCAGCGCTTCTCTAAAAAATTGATCATATCATTGTTAAATATATTTTTCAGAGATACTAGCTGCTCCTTAGGTATGTACTCTCTTAGGTAGGTTTCCTGCGCTATATATAAATATAAAAGAGGAATCTAAGGAATCTTAAATCCTGAGAACAGCACAAGCAAATCCGCGGGCTAAGGCTAGTTCTTAATACTTTTCTACCTGTTATTGGCGGATTTTTAAAGCCTGGTACTGAAGCCTGAATGTATTTGAAGGCCGCTACATTTGGCTAGTTTTCGTAAACCTTACACTTATTTGACCCCCTTAGAACCGCACTGGTAAAATTGCCAAACGGTTTTTTCACGTAGGTGGTTTAGTTTATGGCACACAGAAACCTGTATGCAATTTTTAGGAGACTCGGTCTCCTTTCTTGTCGATCGGGTAAACAATGCTTAAGTTTCAGTTATCAGGCATTCTTTCTTCGCACCAAATTTTGGGGCTGGAAGACTAGAATGATTCGGTATCTGTGATGGGTACGCGATCGGGTAATGTTTTGGCGGTCTAGATTACTGGAGGAGTACTTTACATCGATCGCAATAATGAAACTTTAAAATTTGCGAAAAACTTCGCAAAAGTTTTTGCACGAATGGAGACATTCAAAGGAAAAATCGCGTTTGATTGCGGATAGCTCAGCTTTTTCAGAAAGCGATGATTGGCAAGACAGCGTGACAATTGACTTGGTTGTTTCGAGAGGAAATTTCTTCGAGTAATTTTCGGTGCCTTCTTCACATGGGGCTACAACTGCAAGCCATGTTATTAAAACTCCAGACTTTCACAAAACTTATTACAGAAACGTCTATGCTTACCCTAATTTTTTATTCAAGTACACATTCAAATGGAAGCAAGATAAGCATTGATCGTCTATTCCATTCGAACAATATCGACCCCTATTCCTATCATGGAGGTCACCGGTCTTTGATTGACACTATGGAGCGTGAAAGAGCATTCAGAATGTTTCTAGACGACATGTTACCGGAATATGGCTTTCATAAAAACTTCTCTATCATCATCCCGCCAAGGGAAGAATGGAAAAAATACAAACCCAAACCATCGCGACTTGACCTAGTCTGGTACACAGACGGTTCCAAGATGGATTCAGGAACTGGATCTGATATTTCCAGAATCGCCTCAAGCGAACTTTTCAGTCAGCCTAGGCAAGTTCTCGTCCATATTCCCGGCTGAAGTCCTTTCCATCAACCACTGCGCTAAAATAAATTTACGTTCTAATACAAGTGGTAAAACCATATTTATCTTCTCAGACAGTCAAGCTGCTCTTAAAGCTCTGAACTCATCTGTTATAAAATCGAAGCTGGTCCTAGAAACTTACATGGCCATCTACGAACTAGCAAAGAAAAATCTAGTCATCCTACACTGGATTCCAGCCCACAGGGGATTTACTGAAAACGAAACGGCTGACTCACTGGCCAAAGTCGGCGCGACAACGCCACTCGTCGGACCTAAACCGTTCTGCGGTGGCAGTAAGGTATGCTTCAGGGAATACATTAGGAGCTTAGCTCAAATCGAATCTAATGAACTCTGGCTTAAAACACCTGGGCAGAACTGCACCAAACAGTTCTTTCCAAAAGTCTCTCCAAGAAAATCCTATTTTCTAACTAATCTGGATAAAAACAACCTAGGAATCCTGACAGGAATTATTACTGGCCATGGTCTTATAAAACAAACACCTTCACCAATTCGAAGTCTCACCAGACACCAAATACTGTGCCTAGAGAGAGATGAATCCTCTCTTCACATTCTCATGGAATGCCCGGCTCTCTTCCGTTTCAGAAAGAAAGTCTTTGGCGAAGAAATCGTTACCTCGGCAAATTTAGCTGAATTACCCCCAGAGAAGATACTTGTCTTCCTGACTGTCTTCGGAGTAAAAAAGATGGCTCTTAGACCCTACCAGGGCCGCAGTGCCAGGGCCGGTAAAGGCTCCCCCGACCAATCATCTATCTATGCCTACCTAGCTGTAGATATCTGGTAAACTTTATAATCGTCTTCATCCTGAATCATAGAAACTCATCGCAATTCTACTGCTCTTATATTTACAAACGTCTAAAAAACAACTGAGAGTATAACTGCCCTAGAAGAGCTTCTCAATTCAACCGTTTTCCTTTCCATTCGTCCCAAAAATTTAAAAATCAACACAAAGAAAAGGTTGTGAAAAGCTTGGCCTGGGGTGCCTGCCTATAGGTACTGACTTTTTAATATTTTTTCAATCGAAGTTTTGCATAAATAGCTACATACGGTTTTGATTAAAAAAAAATTATTCTCAGACAATTGATATTTGTATAAACTTTCATTCGTTTGATTTTTATCTTATTACAAAAAATACGTGGCGCAACAGGCGGGTAGACACCCAAGGCCTAGCTTCTCGCAACCATTCGTTTTGTGTGAGTTTCTATTTTTGGAAGGGACCTACAATTTTATGCCGAGTCCGAACGGTTGAATTGAGAAGCTTTTTCAGGACAGTCATACTCTCGGATGTTTGTCAGGCGTTCGCGAGAGGTGGAGCAGTAGAAAAAACTTTAAGATGTAATTTGTGTTTTTCCGGGGATCGAACCTGGGATCCCTCTCACAGTAGTCGAGCACACTAACACTTCGCTACTGCGCCTATTTCTTATTACATATGTATATACAAAATTGTATTGCCAATTTAAAAAAAAAAATATCTACTTCGATATGAATGAACTTAAATAATACAAAAAAATTAACTGCCCAAGTATTTATTTATTTATTTATGAGAATTGATAAATAATAAATAATAAAATTATTTGATTCTTTAAATTAATATGTAGATACATCTATATAGTAAGAGGTACCTACTTTATTTAAAGAAACACTAAAGGCAAAGATATACGACTCAATAAATTGATTATCATCAATCGAAATTCACTTACGTACCCTCTACACACAAGACCTTGGTCAAGCTCTAAACGCTCCCATACAATACGTATTTACGCGAAATTGAAAGTTCAAGATTTATGCGCCATTATCTGACAAAAGTTCTACCCAATAAAGAAAACAAGAAGCAACTTCGACTTCAATGCAAAGCAGAAAAGAGTGGAAGAGGAATTCGTGCATAAGAACACAGACGTTGAAGAAACTATTTCTTTCGACCACACAGCAGGGTCGTGCTGAGAACATCTTTTTTTTGTGTTTTTTTTTTTTTTAATTTTGCAGCATTTTGTAAATCGTAAGGGATTGGAGGGCGCCTTACAGTCTTCGTGGGGAGATATTTGAAATTCAATCGAGCGAAATTAAAGCATACGAAGTAGATGCTTTCTGTGTGGGACCGAGTCAAAGTTACCCTATTTCGTCAGACTTGTAAATAAAACTGGAAAACTACGTAGGTAGCCCAGGCTTATTTTTACGAAGTCAAAGTTGTGAAAATTTCCATAATTCCATTGTGACCATTAAAATATTTAAGTTGAACGTTAAAAAGGCGAGCTATCGTCTTCAAATCTTTGCAGATATTTTCGATAACAACTGTCAGGCCAGTCTCCACGTTTTGTCTTTATCCAGACCTCGTTGGTATAGGCAGCAGTCGATTTGACTTTTGGTGGAGCATGGATATTTTACCTACGTATGGAAAACTAAAGGTAAACTAGTGTATGTTTCGACATTTGTTTTGACACTCGGTATACGAATTCTAAAGTGGAATTTTTTTAAACCCACAAATTAAAGTACTATTATCTTAGGTCGTAGCATCCATTCGTTTTTAAATTTAATAGCTTAAAATAAGCCGCCATTTTGTATCGACAAATGAAAATATTCGGGTTAATTTTGCGGATTTTATAGCCTTTTAAAACCTCGTAGCCAAATTGAATGGTTACTGTCCTTTGTTTTCATTTGAACTTTCACTATCCCATAACTGATTAGACTCATAAGGTTAGGTTAGGTTAGGTTATCGGGTCCTTATGGACCCATTGTGATGCCCTTTCATGGGGGGTTAACCATTGGTGTTAAGGTGGTTTGATTCGTGTCCCTCCTTCTTGTATTTACCCGACGAGGAAAGTGGGACACCAGAAAGTTCTTGTAAGTCATGGAAGTAGTAACTTCTAAGTGTTCTGTCCCTCAAGTGACAGAGACTCGGGCAGTGCTAGAGGAAGTGAGGTGTGTCCTCATGGACCTCTTCGTCTTCACAGCCTCTACATGTATCGTAATCTTTGAGATTTAGTTTCATTGTATGATTTCTTAGAGCCTCTACCAGCTTAGACAGCGATGGCCTGTCAAACTGTGATTCGGCCACTGTCATACTTTGGCCAAAGCTTCCATGATACTTCACAGGTCGTTAGTTCTTTCCAACTTTTGTTGGTTTTCATACGAATCTTGTTCTCGACTCGTTCTCTTAGAGAATGGTCTATCTCTAGATTCCCAAACGTGCGACGAATAATTTTCAGTGAGCTACTGCCGTTTACTGAATGAGAAGAAGGCCTCTCGATCCACTATCGATGCCATTGGTAAAATTACCAGACAATCAATACAGGGCTCCAGTTGAAGACAAGTATCAAGGGAATATTGTCGAGAACGCGTTTTACACAGCAAATTGGAACAACATAATGGAAGTGCTTAAATCATTGAATACCCTCGAACAATCGCTCGAACATTTTTATTTTTAGTTCAGTGGTTAGTGTGCTGGACTTTTGTGCGAGGGGTCCCAGCTTCGATCCCCGGAAAATACACAAATTACATCTTAAGGTTTTATCCACTGCGACTGCGCCACCTCTCGCGAACGTCTGACAAACATTCGAGAGTGGATATATCTGTCCTGGAAAAGCTTCTTCCATTCCTCCCAAAAAATAAAAAATCACACAAGCGTGGTTTTGTGTGAGAGGCTAGGTCTAGGGTGCCAGTTAGTTAATTAGTTAGTTTAAAGTGGCTCGCGGTGTGAGAAAACACGTTAGTCGGCCCATTGTGCATACCACTGGGATTTGGTCAGTTATTCATTTACTGGCTATACTGGCCGATTATAAAGATAAGAATGTTAGCAGCACTGGTATTACTGAGATCATTAAGAAAATAGTTTCCGAAGTGGGCCTTTCTTAAATTCACCAGAGCAGGCCAACAAAGAAATTGGGTGATAGACTTATCGTCCTCTTCTGCAGAAGTCATTATATGGCAGACCGAGCCTTTGCGCGTGTCTACATAATTTGCAGTGCCCGCAGATGACATTACCGATTTTCGAGATGCTGGATCTTTTAAGTCGAAGAAGCTCCTTGGGCCATTCTTGTATCCAGAGCTGGCCAGGTGAGCCTAGCAGTATCCTAGATGTTTCCATCTGAAATTTGCTCTGCTTGCTGCGTCCACGTTTATTATTTGTTTAGCGTAGAAAAATGGTGCATACACGTTATGCAAACTTATACTATCAACGCCAGTGGAGCCTATACTTCCTAGTTCGTCTGCTGCACACTTCTCTGCGATGTCATACTGACCAGGATCCCATCAGCAGTGGGTGAGGTTGTACTGTCCTGCCTTTCGCTAAAATTTCGTCTTGGAAGACACTTTAGTGTTTCGGAAGACAGAAGAAAGTGCAGTTCTTCTGAAATGACCCCGGCACGAACACCCTTAAATGTCTTGGAACCGTCTGTGAATATTGACAGTGATTTTTATATAGGTCATTTTGTGAATCCCATTCCTATCCTGTCCGGTATTTCATGGGTGAAGCCTTTTTCGAAGTTGATTTTCGTAGGCAGGTAATCGGTAATAAGGGGCAAGGGGTTCGTCTGTAGAAGAATGGCTGACGTGTCCTTCCCTTTGAATTCTATTGCACCAACTATTTATTTATTTAAAAACGATTCAAAATTCAAAAGCGATAGTTCTTTTAGGTGACGGATTGCTGGCGAAAAAGCTGTCAAACTTTTGGAAAAATTTATGAAAAATCAGAATGTCAGAATGTAAAAAAACTGGAAAGCACTGGAAATATCAGTTCGCTTTTGATATCCATTAAGTGGGTCGCGGGTGTAGGTTGAAGAAGAGCAAATGCTTTATCCTCAGATCTCCCATTTCAAAATGTTCTTCGCCAAGACTGCGCTGTATCATCTAGTGCTAGTCCATATATAAGTGATGAAAAGGCGAGGAGACAAGACGCAGTCCAACGCCCACGGTGAAAGGTATTGATTTAACGCCGTTTACTCGAACACATCTAGTACAGTTTGTGTAAGGAGATTGAATGGCTCTCAATACTCCTTTAATACACTACAGAGTTTACCTCGAGGGACTCGGTCGTATGCTTTCTTCAAATCTACGAAGCATGTGTAAGCAGGTGTAGCATACTCCCAAGCCTTTTCAAATACCATTCTGAAAGTGAATAACTGGTGGTTTGTGCTTCTGCCCGGACGAAAGCCGCCCTGCTCATCTCCTAATCGTGTCTCGACCACAGCTCTGCAAAGCGTTTCTAGCGCATTTTCCAGGGAGACTTAAAAGTGATATACCCCTGTATTTGGAGCAATCCCTTTTATCCTCTTTCTTGAAAAGGAGCACAATCACCCCAATCTGCCAATCGCTGAAAGTTTTTCCTCATTCGCAGGCCACTTTAATGACACGAGAGAGCCATTTAACTCCTTCTTCACCTTGAGCATTTCTGGGCGGATTTCATCCTTTCCGTTAGATTTGCCAGATTGTAGCGATTTTTTTTTTTAATACTTCTCCCGGGAAAGGCGAACCTATAACGCTTCATCGCCCCGAGATGTTTGCAGATGTATGTTAGTTCGGCACTTAAATTGCTGCAAATTGTAGTCTTCTGGAAATATATCCCCAGGAAGCGAGTTCCAAAGCTTGCTTGTCCTGTAACAAGGAATTTTGGAAAATTGATGTCCTCGCGGTTGTCAAGTGTACTGTATGCCAATGAGCATTAGCTGCCTGTCTTGTGGGGCGCCCAAAAGATGCATTTCCAGGGATAATGTCTTTGAGTTCCTCGGAACATCTACCATGGAAGTACCTATAGAACAAGCATAGGTCAGCGACTTGTCTTCTGTGCACCAACCTACAACCTACAACCGTTCAATGTGAGTGTAGGGTCTCCAATAAGTCGAACTGCGTGTCTCTGTATGCTGTCAAGTATAGGCTAAGTGAATGTTTTGGGGCCGAGCTCCATATATGGGAACAATATTTCAGGCCTGGTCTAACCTGTGCTTTGTAGAGAAGGAAAAGTTGCTTGGGGTTAGAGTACCTCTTTGATCTAAATAGGTAGCCCAACTTAGCGGACGCCGTTCTTGCGATATGACATGTGGTCCTGCCATGTTATTCCTGAATTGAATGTGACTCCTAGAAGGTGCATTGAGTCCTTGGGATGGATTGGATGGTCATTGGTCATCCATTTGGATCTGAGGAACTGTTGATGCATTTTTCCTATAGAAAATGTTGTCTGCTGGTCTTGTTTGCATTAAATACAACCAAGTTGTCTTTTCCCCACTTCAAGATTTTGTCCAGATCATCATTTAGAGAACTTAATTGTTCACATCTCTGACTGTGTGATGTTGCCGAAATCACAGGCCCACTGTTCGAGATGGAGGATATAAGAGTGCTGTCATCAGCAAAGCTGTAGATGTTATTTTTTGTCGATCCATTTTTTGATGTGGAGTAGAAATAGAGATGGAGAAAGAATAGATCCTTGGCGCACTCCTGCATTTATAGCAAACGAATTAAAATAATACACTATCTACCACAACTTGGATCGATCTTCCCAGAAGAAAATGTTGCATCCATCAGCAGAGTTGTTGTCGTAATCCTTTCGTCCAATTATCAGGTACGGTTTCTTAACGATAACATAGCCCGCGTTTTTAATAGACATATTGCTGTTAAAATCAAGTCCATTGATTTTGAAAATCCCCCGTGGTTCACTCACCAAATACGCGTTCTAATGAGGCAACGTGATCAAGCGTACAATTCGTGGAAAATTTGCTACAAAGACTCGTATATATTCTAGCAAATTTAGTACTTCATTAAATGAACAACAGTTGTGGAATAACTTACGTATTCTGGGGCTTGGTAAGCCCAAATATAATCTCATTGAGAATGTTGACGGCGATTCATTAAACAGAAAGTTTGTTTCCCTACCACCGCAACCTTCTTTAAGTATATCTGATTCCTCCTCGACTTTCATTGAACTCGAGTCTCAACATTCCAGTTTTGGGTTTACAGCGGTTCGCTGTGAAGACGTGATCGAAAGCTTACTTTCGGTTAAGTCTTTCGCCATCGGGCTTGATGAAATGCACCCTACTTTTCTGAAATTGATTCTTCCAGTAGTTCTTCCATATATTACTAACATATTTAATACCATTTTAACTACTGGAGAATTTCCTGATGAATGGAAATTAGCTAAAATTTTGCCCATACCTAAAAATGCTAAGTGCGATGAATTTAGACCAATTTCTATTTTATCTTTCCTTTCGAAGGTATTTGAACGAATTTAAAAAAAAAAACAAATGAACGGTTTTATTAAGGCATATAACCTTTTATCAATTAAATAGACTGGCTTCCACGAAAAACACAGCTGTGTTACTTTGTTTAAATTGTTAAATGTCATAGAGGATCTTCGGCAAGCACTCGACACGCGGACAAAGTAAGCTTTCTGGTTCTCCTTGATTTCTCTAAGGCGTTTGACACTGTGGTTCATTCCAAACTCGCAGATAAACTTCGTCGCCTGATGCTGTAAAGCTTATCTCATCCTATCTATCAAATAGAATGCAAGCTGTTAAGGTAGGTGACATCCTATCAGATTTTCTTCCAACCAGTAGTGGTGTCCCACAGGGTTCCATACTCGGTCCTTTACTGTTCTCCCTATATGTTAATGAAATTCCTTCGATCATCAAAAATTGTTCGTCACATATGTATGCAGACGATGTTCAGATGTACTACAGTTGTGATCTTGGTCTCATCGAACATGGTGCTAGTTGCGTGAATGAGGATCTTGAGAAGGTAGCATATTGGGCTCAACTTAATGGTCTTGCTATAAACCCGTTGAAGTCCAAGTGCTTGGTCATATCAAAAAAAAAAAACTCGACTTATCTTATTTTACTCGAATTATTTTCAACCGCATCCTCACCTGGGACCAGCACATTACGATTACTGTTGGGAAGGCATATGGAGTGCTATGCACTCTTTGGGTCGGTATACTCCCTTAAAAACGCGTGTTATGCTCGTGAAGTCTTTAATTTTACCGATCTTGGCCTATGGATGTGAAATTTTTTGTAGTTGTAACTATGTGTGCAATAGAAAGTTCAATGTTGTTTTCAATACATAATATACCATTCGGTATATTTTTGGGCTCCGGCGATATGATAGAGTCTCTAATCTATCTTCTCGACTCCTCAATATGCCGCTCGAGAGCTACTTTGAGCTTCGTACGATATCTTTGCTTTATGATATACTGCTTACCCACCAACCGCCATATCTTTACGAAAGACCGACGAGGGCTTCTTCGGTTAGGTCTGATCAATTAATTCAGCCTCGTTACGCCTCCCTGACATCCGAGCGCCAGTTTTTTATTAACGCTATTCGTCTCTGGAATTCTTTGCCGCGCCATATTAAAAGGATAAAAAATCCAACAAGATTTAAGTCTCACTTAAGGCATTACTTGGCCACTTTATGAATTAGTACACTTCTCTTTTCTTTAACTTTAATCTTCTTTCTTAGATCTACACTATTCACCTTTCCTGTCTATTTCTCTCCTTTCTTCCTTCTTTTCCTTTTATTATCTTTTCCCTCTATATTCTCTCTTTGTTTTAGTATTAAGCTCTCTTTTTGAAATGTATAACCTATCACTAGCTTATAAGATTTTATATCTTAATGTGTATAGGTATCTCAAAATAAATGAAATGAAATGAATGACGCTAACTTGCCTATTAGGGCTCTATGCCAGACTCGGTCAAATGCCTTTTCCTTTGTCCAAGGCTACAGCTCTGGATTCGCTGTGTTGTTCTATTGCTTGCGTCCTTAAGTGCGTTACGTAGCTTAACAGGTCTCCAGTGGAACTACGGCTCCGAAATCCGTATTGTCTGTCGCTTATTAATCCCTGGCCTGCTTAAGGCGAAGAATAGTTTATCCTTAATGCCCTGATGGATTCCATTGAGCAATTCAGAAAAGTGCTCGCTAGCAAAAGCGGCTACAATCGAAATTGAAATTGTACTCGACATTTAAGATAATTGTAGCGATATGAATACGGTTAAGTTACGAAACTCCCTCTCCAGTCAATTGTACACCCATTTACTAGACATTTCGTCCTTGTGTTTGTTCCCACCTGCATTTATTCAAATTTACTAAAAACATAAATAAATCTAAATACGTGTTGTTTCAGTACTCAAATTACTCTAACCTACATCTTTACAAATTCAAATGAAAGCTTCGTATCTAGCGACTAATTGTACCTCCATTATAACCGTATATGTATATCTTTGCATAATTTACACGTACACACTGTCCACGAAGTATAAATAGGTATAGGTCCGTTTTTTTTCGAATTAAACAAGAATATTATTTACAATATAATCATATTTCGTTTGTTTCAAATGTTTATGATAATCAGTTCCATTCAGCAGCTGGGCTGTCCTCATAAATTAATTTACATTTTAGTACTAACTCCAACTGTATTTAATTATCTTTTTATTGAATTTAAATAGGATAGGTACAGACATTCCAATTTCTATTTCGTGAAATAAATAATAATTTAATGTGAACGGTGTTGACGATCGCAACAACTCCAACAGTCCCAGTACCTAGATACATAATCTACCTACTTCATCTAGTTCTTCAGGTTCAGCGTTCAGCATCAGCATTGTGAACGATCTTCAAACAAGATCGATCGATCAGTGCGATTAATCTAATCAAAAGCACGCTGGTGGTTATTTAGTATAGACTTGGTTACAGCACAACCCAGCAGATACTTATAAAAAGAGCAAATGAAATAATAATTACAAAAAAAAAAAAAAAAAAAAAAAAAAAATTCAAGCAAAAGATGAACAACTTGATGAACGTATAACATGTTCCACGCTTGCTGAATTGAATTTCTTTCACAGAATCAAGAGAAGGAACCTGTTCCACAGATGAAGGCGATTGCCATCTGTGCCGATGCCGAACGCCGAACGCCGAACGCCGAAGCCGATAGTCAGAATGTCTGGCATTGCTAAAATGCGCCGAAGACTACGAGTTACGAGTATACATATAGTGTATCTGGAGATCAGAGAAATGTGTGAAAAAATATAAACGTGTATTTATTTATTTTGATTCGTGAGAGCGTGCTGATTTTCATTGTATAGAAAAGCTGCTAAAAAGTAGAAAATAATAAGACAACAAGGCAGAAATAATAATCTACGACGAAGCGGCTGCTACTAGAAGTACCCACTTTAATATATACTACACCAGTCACCAGTGTTCTCGTTCTCGATCTGGATGTTGTTTCTCTTGTACTTTGCTCGGCGAGCGATCTGATCCGATCCGTCCGATCCGATCACTGATCTGGTCACTGGTCACTGGTGTTCGGTTTGGGGTGGCACGGCCGGCGGCGCGCGGCGCGCGGTGCGACGCTCTTCAAGTTTCCACACACAAATTGAAACAGGTGCAAAAGAAGCCAAGCGAAAAACAGAGACGGTGGGCTAGAGCGGGCGAGCCACACTGACAAAAGCCGCGACAGAGAAAGATGCACAGATGAACCATGCACGGAATTCCAATTTTACCAACCAATAGAATTATACTAATTTACCTTAATGGATGGCCAAAGGATGGTTGCGGGTGGTCGCTGCAAGCTTATGTCATACAAACTATACAAAAAAAAAAAATATTGTTACCTACATATAGCTATAATGTACGCGCAGAAATTCCAATTCCAGTGGACATCCAAGAATGGAATATAACTTTGCTGCGGGAGGGAGCGGTAGTGGGCTTGATCATTTAGTACATATCTACATAAGACATGTTTTTTTTTTTTTTTTTTTTAATTTTTTCTTCGTGTGTTTTTTTTTTTTTTTTGTCTTATGATTTGAATGTTTAAAATGTTTCGAAGATGTAAACTAAACTTGAATGGCACATACATACAGACGTATGTTGCTCTCTAACACTGGACGGGAACGGGACGTTGTTGCTGTTGAGTTTTACGAGTCGACGTTTTTATTTGCGTATCAATTACTTGATACGATATGCACTAATGTGGGTATAGGGCAAAGCAGCGGTGTTCAGAAGGAACTGCATATTTTGAATAGCTCAATTAAAGCTCGTTTTAAGCAAACATAATAATTCATTTTGATTCTGACAGCGGCAAATTTGTACGCTGTCATTTTATTGGGATGAATAACAAATGTAGTTGGTTAAAAAATAAGCCAAGCTTAAAAGTTGTGTATACGTATACCTAGATCTTGTTCGATTGGGTCTTGTATTTGCGTTTTATTTTATCAGACATTTTAATGCTTATATGATTGATTTGACATTTTTAAAGAAATATTGATTTGACATAAGGATGATTTCATTTTAGTATAATTTTATAAATTTGTTAGATTCCTGTACAGAAATTTGGTAGCGCAAAAAACAAACCTTTAGTTTTTACTATAATGTAGAAAAAATTCTACCAAATTCTGACATTGAATCTACCAATCTTGCAGAGTTTTATTTTTACAGATTCAGTCTAATAAATTGTACTAGGTGCAAGACTTCAATATACATACTTAAAGTTCGCAACTGGAGGCAGTTGGTTAATGATCGGACTAATGTCGATTTCCATTGGGCTTTTACCATTTTGCTCTCAGATCTCAGATTTTTCCTGCCCAATGGAACATGAAATGAGATAAATTTTTTTTTGCATTTGTGTTGGTGTGTGATTTGACAGTCAGCTGTTTTTAGATTCCAATTTGTGTTTATAAAATTGAATTGTTAATTGTTAGTTTTTTATCTGTACTTGTACAATAACTACTTACTTGTTTTGTTTTGAATTAGAACTTCGTCCTTCCCCATGAAAACAACCACATACGACGCGACGGTCTATTCGTCTACATAAATATCCATTTTCAATTTTCAAATTTATTCCACAATAGGTAGGGGAGACTGGGGCACATTTGAAAACTTTTTGTTTTAAGGTCTCATAAAATCACATTTGCTTAAATTATTAGACTGTAAAGTATTCTCACTTTAAGAAATATAAATAAACTTTGATTTGGACAAATAACTACATAAATTTAGTAGGGGCATATAATTTATTTTTATTTAAAAACAAAGTAGGTCCTTATGTTCAAAGGTACCATCCATGTGGGGCACTTTTGAACAGCAGTATTTGTAATTGTTTTCAGCAGCTAATAAGTTACTACAAGGTTTGTATTTTTTTTAATAAAATAAATTTACTTTATTATTTTAATAAAGAAAACAAAAACAAAAACGTTTGCAAAAGCAAACTGAAATTTTGAAATTACTGAAATATTTTACAAATACTTAACTGAAGAAACTTTATAAAAACAAAAAAGAGTTATTTTGGTAACCTAACAGAAATTTTGAAAAAAGTAAGACAAAAATTATCACCGCAGCTGTCCTCGATGTTCCCGGAGCGTTAATTGGTGGTGGTAGCTTAGCCTTTACTTCAATGCCACTTACAGAACGCTTATTCAAATGTGCCCCGACTGTTTTGTTCAAAACTGCCCCAATAAGTCAAGCAACAGAAAAATGCTCGCAAATATTTATATTTTTCATATTTGTCAAAAAACGTACCTTTATACGTTTTCAAATGCAGTTGTGCCTTAAAAATATATTTTACACAAAAAGAAAAGCTCACTATTAAATGTGTACACTCTTACAATAGAACAATTAAAATATGCATAAAATATGCTACTTCCAGGCGACACGACTGTAAAGACATCCGAAAGTCATTGACAACTAAAGAACACGGTATTACCAAGTTTACATTTTGGTTTATATGTACCTACTTTGAAATATTTTTAAAATGTTGTTTTATTAGCAAAGTGCAAATGTGTCTCACGTTCAAATGTGCCCCAGTCTCCTCTAACAATAACTAACCTCAAAGTTTGACAAGAGTCACTTGTTTTGGTATTGGTGAAAGTATGTGCGAATCTCTCTCTCGAATCGAGATTCGCAAAAGTGATCTGAATCTTTAAAAAAGCGCTTTTTTTTTGCCCAATGGAAATTGATTTTGACAGACAGCTGATTTCTAGAGAAGAAAAACTGCTCTGAATCTTAAAAAAAATGGAAATCGACATAAGTAAAGAGAGACTTTTTGTCGACTTCATCCCGAAGTGCAGCGCAGTCTATGATTAACAGAAAACAACAGTGACAATTTGCCTTGTTATAGGGAATACGCAGGACATCAGTCATGATGCGCATGGTGTTTTAAAAGGTGAATTGGGTTCAAATTCAATTCGATTCAAGCACAGACGAGAGTACTTGGGATCAGTGCGTTTTTGTCATAAGAATTGTAAATGCAAATAATGCAGTCGCTGAACGTTTGATTTTTGGTAAAGAGAGTCATTTCAAGCCAAGGTAAACATATTTTTGATTTATTGCAGGAGGCTTTAAACCAATGCGGCCTTGACTTGAAACATTGTGTAGCAGACTGCTTTGATGGGGTCGCAAACATGAGTGGCCAATACAAAGGTGCTTCCGCACATTTAAAAGAGTACAATCCGAATCATATTCACACCCTGGTGTCATGCTTATTGCTCATGTACTTAATTTAGTTATTTCTGATTGCACCGTCCCTTGCTGTATCCTTATTCGGATTGCTGCAATCGTCAGCAGTGTTTTTTAGTAGTTCTTATAAAAGATTGCTGGTATATCAAAAAAACGAATCAACAGTTGAAGCTGAGCCTTATTGGCAATACGCGCTGGTCTTCAAAAAGTAATGCATTAAAGAAAATCGTTGGACATTTTGCAATATGGAAAAATGTAGACCCTTTACTGACATAAAATGATCTTCATTCCAATGCGGTTTTCCTACACGTAGTCGCTGGCTTGAAATTCATATCGGAAGTAAAATCTTTTGATGGTAAAATAAGACATGAAGCGGTTCGTTTACTCAATCGGCTCTTAAAGTTCGAATCTGTTTTGACAGCTACGATTTTTTCAATGATTTTTAATATAACTACTCCAATTTCAAAATATTTACAAAGCACTAATTTGGATTATGCCCAAGCTTGGTTTCTAGTTAATGTGATGCTTAAGCAAATACAAAAATTACGGGTAAGTGATTTTGAAAGCGTTTTGCATTCGTTAAGGCAACGAATTAGTACTTAATGGACTACAATATTCTCATAGAAGAAGCACTGCCTGATCAACGAAGGTGGACGAGTCAAAGATGTACTAAAACAATTTAAGATTACCAACTTTAAAGTAATTTCCGACAAACTAATTATGTCAATTGAAAATCGCTTTGCACAACAGATTTTTATGGAACCGTTGAATGTTTCGGCCCACGCACGTTTACAAAAAGTGCCGAAAATGGTTTGCCAAACAAAACGCCTTGAAAAAATGTATGTATATTTTGCAATAAAATTAGAGTTTATAAAATATTATTATTATTATTATAATTTATTAACAAGTAATGAATTACTACATTAATATCGAAACATATAGCACTAGCTGCCAGGGCTTACGGCTAATTTATAAAATATATTGGTACAATTGTTTTTAAAATTGAAATTTTTTTCAAAGGAGGGAGAGGGGGCGTTTTCAATTTAAAATTCCATGGCTCAGAGCCAGAGTTTAGTGGAAATTTACGTTTTCAAATCCGAACTGATACCACGAAACAATTCCTATGATTAAAATAACTATAAATAAGCGAAAACCTTTAGCATTAAGTAGGTAATATTGCTTTGTAAAAAAAAATGCAGTGAATTATAGGCAATTAAAATTCTTACGTAAAGTAGCACGAAAATGTTTTATCTCTTTTCACATCACAGTGCGTTCTTAGGTTCGGTTGGTTTCGTGGTATAGCACACCCAGGTTACTCAATTCTTCAAAACCTTGTTAACGTTTTCTAACGCCGCCTCACAAACGAATCGAAAGTATACGCCTTTAGGGGCTTGAATCATTTCTAGATTCTCCGCATAATATCGATCGTTTAGTGCACCGAACAAAAAAGATGCGAAAGAGGCTGATTACACGATTACCGAAACCAAAGATCGTATTAGTCCAATATCTTCAATTTCAAACCACAAAACTTTATGGCGGCTTTATTGTAGTACTTAACGCTGACCAAAATGGCAAAATGGCGTTTCTGGCTGCAAAAAAATTCTGTTTTGACAATTACCTGAAGATTTATAGATCCCCAGGTGCGGAAATTAAGTTTGTTAACGTATAGGTATAGCCGGCGAGATGAAAATGCGCCTCTTCAAAAATAAACATTTTTTTTTGGCCAAATCGGCGTAAGGCCCAAATTAAGAAGTGATAACGAAGCCGATAATCAATTGCCTACAATTCTTGTCAATTGGACTTTAAACATTGCCGATGTTCCTGGAATGAGTTGGACACTCAATCACTGCAGTTACATTCTCGTTGGTATGCACCGTACGACGACGGGGACCCTGAGTATTGCCCGCAAGTGGACTTACAGTGGACTTACAGTTTCACAAGAACTGCATTGAGTTAGAATAGTCGCTTGTCAGAGACTAGTATAGACAAATCATTGCAATGGATGCCATTTGGAGGGAGCGCCTTGGAGCGGACCTCGGAACCAACAAAAGTCTTTCGGTTTTTAGCTAATTGTCCCCAGCTCCGCACCGCACGTTGGTTGCGTGCTTTCCTTTCAGTTGTATACGCTCTCTTAAACTACACTGAACCATAAAGGTACGTCATATTAACAACAAAGTTCGTCATATTGAAGAAAAAGTTGTTACTTTTGAGCCAACAACCATAGTTGTCAATATGATGAACTCGGGTTGTCAATTAAATTTGAATCAATTAAATGTTCATATTGACAATCGCCGTTGTTGATTTCATGAACGCGGTAGTCAAATTGGAGGAATTGATTTTCATAATGAAAATCGCAATTGTTAAAGTGAAGAACTAGATATTCCTAATGAAAATCAAGTCAATCTAAACATCGCAGTAGTTTAATTTTAGAAATTGGCTCTTCAGTAGACCAACCACCACATCTGCCAATACGCACAGTTTACTCGACGTTTACCGAGACTTTCATGTGTGACTGTGAACCGTAAACCTAAACGTGTTTTCTTGAGTATTCATATTGACAACTGCGATTGTCCATATTAGATCAAAGTTCATCATTATAAATATTTTCAAATACTGCACTTATGTGGTAGTCATATTGACAACCGCGATTTTCAATTCAACAAACGTATTCTTCAATGTGATACTGATTACAATGAAAGTGTGTACATCATATTGACAACTTCAATTGTTAATCTTACAATTTGTTTCATGATGTTTGGTACTAAGAATTGACAACAGCACGTTCTTCATATTGACTATCCGGTTGTTAAATGTATTTGATATTTTCAAAAAATGTTCATCATATCGACAATTTTGTTCGTCAATTTGACAATTTCCAGTTAACAACTACCGATTATCAATATGACAACCAATATTTTTTTCAGTGTACTATTACCAAATACACATGTGAAAAATTGACTCGGTTTTTGGCATTCATAATCGTAGCTTTAAGACTTCGAAGTCATGGTATGTCGTCTTAAATTGTCTGGACTCAAAATTAACTTTATTTGTCGACAATTGTGGTGACAATTGTACTTTTTTTTCTGAGTTCTGATTGGTGCGGTCAGGGCAATCGAAATGTCAAACTGCGTTCTCCTATGATCCATGCTCTAAGTTGATCCAATGAAATGTCAAAACTTAGTTTTCCGGACGTATGTTGTGGGTGGCACACATAGATGTTGTTAACTTAGTAGTAAGTCGAGAAGTTCTTGACTTGATTTGTCGGTGTTGCGGGCAATAACTTCAACTGAGAAAACTGTTCACGTGACCAGTTCAGCCCAATGAAAACTCAGCAACATGAAGTTAGAGAGCTGTCAGACTTACTAAACTATATTCTTGAACGGCCTCATAGCTATATATTGTGATAGCTATGACAGTGTTGGATGTCCTTTCCTTAATTGTTTGTAAGTAGGTAAACAAAAGAGCGACATCTAGCCCAAGGATATTAACCTTTCACTGAAAATAGGTTTTAATCTTAGATTATCTATATTTTAATCAAAATAGATGACATCATGACACCAATTATTTATTACCTATTTTTAATATCTTTCTACAAGATGTCGCTTTTTGGTTTACGTTACTAATTTTTTATTTTATTTTTTTTTTGTATTCGCTCTACTGCCTCTCTTGTTTTGGAACATGCTTGCAGTTGGCTTTAAGCGTTTTAAGTCAAATAAAATGTGTGCCTGTTCGGTTTATAAATCAATTACATTAATCGGCATATCACTTTACAATACCCATTATTTTAGTGTTGTCTTTTTGTAATACCTATAAATCCCAAGCTGGTACCGATGCATCAAACTATGAACTAGCTATGGTAATCAATCTAATACCAAAATTACAAACATGCAATATTGCACAAAATAATTTTGCACAGCCCTAGACCCAGTCTGGTTTCTGCAAGTTTTGTGTTTCGAATTGAAGATAAGTTATTCTCATTCTGTTGCACACTTTCCAAGAAGTGAATTCTCCAGTCTTGTCTGAGTCATGATTGATAGAGTGATAGGTCATGCAGTAGTAATGCTTTGAACTTTGTTGTGTGTAAAAATAGCTTAATTGCTTTGCTAAATTTATACAAGAAAAGTTGTTCATATTAATTTATTCAATAATAATTGTAAACGTTGTCGGATTGTTCTGTTTTTACTTGTAAATTAAATTAGTAATAACTTATTTGTTTCTAACGAATTGTAACTTTTATATGTTTTTGAATTCAGTTGTAATTAATTGTTAATGTATTTAAATTGCAAATTTAATACATGCTAGCAAGATCGATTAGGGCACCATTTAAACAGACATTTCTATGACTTTGATCAAGGATGGAGCAAAAAACTTAGTCATTAAGTACCAGTAGACAACAAATGTTCACTAATTTAATTTGACGTACCCCCCGTTTCTGCTGTTTAAACCTCAGATCACTTAAGACATTAACATTTCAATTTCAAAGCTGCCGATTGTCAAAAAGACAAACAAATTCTATTCATTACATTTATATAAACTGAGTAACTCAAGTTCAGGTTCAACTAAACTTTAGTTAAAACTTGCTATAAACAGAAAATTGCACATTTTACTACTCCAAGATGAGGATAATTAATTATTCCATCAAAATTTATTAAGAAAACAAGTTTATTAACAGTTTTAATAACGAAATTTCGAAATCCAAATTTTTTGCCGCGAACGAAAACACCCTGGCGCGAATTGTCAGTATATTCACAATCCACATCATTTAAATCGCGTTCCACAAAGTAGCGAATAAAAAATTCGTTCGAACTTAACCTTATTCCAAGAGGAGGATATCTAGGAATAATAAAATGTCTAAAGATTATTTGGATCAGCAAGGCCGAACTTATCTTCTTCTAAACCGCTGTAAGAAAACTACGTACCTTCGCCAGCCTCTGCAGAAACATAAAAATTACGCTTCCACAGACAATGCCGATGTTTTTGCGAAGACAGGCATTGAGTATCTTGCTGCGCATCAACTTCAGTGAGAGGTTCACATTTAACATACGCGTAGATGCTTATATAAATGGCTAACTTTGCACTTCATCTTAAACATCATCGCCACGATATTGCGATTTCCGTTACCTTCTAACTTGAATCTTGTGACGGTGGTCTATGATATTAGGAAGAACAGGAATGATTCCAGCTGAACAATTTATGATGCAGCTCTCGGCTAGATTTCTTCGGAGTTTTAACTGATGTATAGGCCCATTCTAAAATAAAACTTCAAACAAACGAATACTTGTGAGAAATTACATCTAGGAGGCTATATTTGTATTTATTTATTTTATATTTAAGCTGGGATTGGCCGAGGTTCAGCGTTTTCCAGGTTTTTTAAGGTTCCGTTCCCATAGGGACAAAGCGGAACCTTATTGTTTTCGCTACGATGTCTGGGTGTCTGTCCGAACCCACTAAGCCAATTTTGTACCTAGGTCTATCTCAAGACCTAATTGACGTAGAACGCTGAAATTGGCAAACAACGCCCGGTATAACCTCTAGTTAAACGACAAATACCAAGTAACAATACATCAGTTGGTTTTGGAGTAATTGCACAAAATGTTTATTTATTGATTTACAAACAAAAAACACGCATGCATATATTCCTATTTTGTTGATCATATTTGTAGCAATATATTATGTGCTGAAGACTGTTTGACCTAAAAGTTAATATTTTACAAGATATTTACAAAATTACAATATAAAATACACTCCTTTCTCCATTCTCATTCATAATGCGTGTTCTTGTTACCTCAATCGTTTCCAAATTGGAATTGAAGTTGGTTTCACGTAAAACGGTTGAAATTCAAATTGTTGCGTTACTGTTTACAGTAGATTTATAGACTGCTAGAGACACCTATTGGGCGTTAGTGAATTTGGCAACTAAAACGGTTGAAATTCAAATTGTTGTGCCAATTTTAACAATAGATATCACTTCAAATAAGTGTGAATTTTCAAAATGATTCCAATTCCAATCCATAGACAGACTCTAACTCTACTCATACTCAACTCATACATCCATATTAGGCTGCAGTTATAGCTATCAATAAAATGCATCCGTAAAAAAATTGTTTCACTTTTTTGGAGCACTTAAACTCTATCGTTGAACTCAATCTTGGTCTTAATTAGTTGCTTTTGAATTAAAAAACTAATTCGTCAAAAAAATTAAGCAATTGATCTTTAAATTTTATAAAAAAAAAAAAAGAATTTCTTTATTTTTCCGTACGAAAAACTTTTTCTTCTCATCTTCTCAACCAGTTTCACGAAGTATTCCACTGAATTCCTATGATATGCTATGATTCAATGTTTCAGTTTTGTTCTGTTTCGTGTTTTTACGGATGCATTTTACTGATAGCTATAACTGACGCCTTGGACTCATTCTCAAGGCGTGTTCTCTTACGCTTAAATTCCTATAGTTTACTACAATCGTACCGTCCGTTCCGTACCTAATGCATAGTATGAGGGCATGGTGGTCAAGTATACGAAACCTTCGGTGCGCTAGTGATACTCGCATTTGGCCGGTTTTTTTTTACCTACCATTTCCAAGATAAAAACATTTTGTTACTCAAAAGTCATGTTGTATGCCATGCGCCATTTTGTATTCATGCCCACATTTCGCTAAGTGCTTTTTTCGGATCCCGCCCAAATGTTACTAAATGTTTCCATGAGGTAGTATACGTCAGCGCTTTCAAAGTTGTTAACTGTCATTCTACAGTTTTGTTGTCATACTTTTGAGATTTTAGTGTTTAGCGCCATCTATCAGAAAATACTTTCAACTTACGATTGATTGATTCGGCAATTCCATAAAAGAATTTACATCCTTGGCATACCTACCAAATTTGGTTGCAATAGCTCCCAAGATATATCTTTTAGGCTAGCCGCACATTGGATACGAATTTACATCGTACGTAAACGTATGAATATGGTCGTACGAATAGAGTGCGCACATTGAATACGATTTTCTTTTGTGTCCATAAAAAACATCAAATTTTAATGTTTCAACGCACGAACGTGTTTAAAAATACCAACAAGTTTGGATTGTATTGTATTCGGAAATCGGAACTGTACGTACGTACGTGTAGGTACGACGAACTTGCATCCAGTGTGCGCGCTTCTATACTACTTGGAAGGTCGGGTTTGTTCGTGCGTGTGCGTATATGTTCGCATGAGAGAAATTCGTACGAAATCGTATCCAACGTGCGGCTAGCCTTAGAGTTTTGTTTTTTTGCACAAACTCTTTCTTTTCTTAAACGGCTACAATTTTTTTCGTCTACAAATAAATAGTATATTTCAAAAAAAAAATGGAAATGTTGTCAAATAGTCGAAAAAAACGTCTCAAATTTAACAGAAATCGTCTGAAAATAAACAGAAAACATCAGAAAATCAGATATTGGAAACGTCTGAAACAATTTTTAAAACGTCTGAAAAATTTAAAAACCGTATCCGCCGTGCGATCGTTTAATAATAATAGATACCTATTGAAAAGATTATCATAAGTCTGAGTAAAAGGGAATATTTATAGATGAATTTTGAGAATAGGCGTTGCGGTCTTTAATACTGACGATTTATTCGGATTTTCAGACGAAATTTCAAGTTTTTCAGGCGAATATTAAAAAAAATCTGACAAAAACTAGCAGATGAATATGAATAAATTAGAAGATGAAAATAATTTCTTTTCAGACGAAAATATTTTAACCTTTTTTCAACCCATTGCAAGGCCATTCATATGGATGTCAGATCGTATTCGTATAAACATTCTAGAGTCATATAAACACAATCAAAGAGACAGATAGATGTGTTGCATTCAATTTTATAAATATGTAAAACAAATGAACGGTACCTACAATTTTATTTCGAATCCGAATTTCTGTATTAAAAGGTTTTCTCAGGACAATAATAATTATACTCACAGATGCTATCGGATGTTCCTAGGGTAATGGAAAATGCCTAAAGGTGTAATTATTTGTGTTTTTCCGACAATTGAACCTGAACCAGTGCTCCCAAATTAAATATAAAAGAAACTGTATAAGCCCTTAGGGTACCACAATTATGTGTTGGTCCGGTTGTAGTCTCTTAATGTGCTATTTATACATCTCCACACTTAGGTAGGTAGATTTTAGACAGCTTGTATTTAAATTCATCTTGCTCATCATCATTATTGTCTTTTGCTCATCACATTCTTCATCTTCTCGAAATATTATACAGAGTAGAGGGTAGTCGCAAAGTCTAGGTCTGACCGCGTTAAAAAAAAAAAAGAAAACTGTGTGCGTAGGAACGAATTAATTTATCTGAAACTAATATGATGCCATAAAGATGACTACGACAAGTAGATCTGTTACTAGGTATAGCAAGAGGAGAAGCAAAATTGGCATGCAGATGTTAATGTGAGCGGTTCGATGTACTTTTTTTTTGTCAACTCTTAAGCCCTCTGTTCCTTTAGACTTTGACGCATTAGAGATTTCGTTCCAAAAATAGATACTGCCCCAAACCGGGTTTTTTTCGCTTTATGTGTCCAAACCAATCAATATCGTGGCTTAAATAAATTTGATACTCTTGTCGCAGTTGAAATTTTCATAATCGATAAAAAGTGTCAATCAACAGATTTTTGGAACGTGACGATAAGACATAATAGCAATGAAATTTTTTTTTTTGGAAATGTTAGTTCAATAGCTGTCCGTAGTTTGGGATATTTTTAAGCTAATTGAACACTGCTTTAAAAATGTATTTAATAACAAAGTCGATGAGTATCAATAACTGCAATCGTTTGAATTCTTAAAAGCGCGTGTGCCAGTGAAAACTTAAACACAGTGGCTAAGAAATAAATGGCGCCCAGTGTGGGATCTTTAGCAAAAACTCTCAAAGGATTTTAAGATATAGAATTAATTAAATCTTTCTGCGGGATACATAAATATTTATTATTTATTGTCCTACGTCAAAGAAATATCTAAATATCGGTGGAATTAATTTATTTGAACATTAAAATTATTTAAATTCTGTATAAACATGATTTTGCGCAAATAGATGTTATTGTATGAATTAAATAAATGTTGATTTATTATTCCCATTTATAATTCTTATCTTGTCAATTGATTACGATAATTGAGTATCAATGTAGCATTCCTGAATTTTAAGTTTCGATTGGTAAAAACTTAAATAGTTATTTATTTTGTTTGGTTGTTATCTTCCTTTGAACTGACTATTGAAGATGAATAATATTTGTTGGTTAAATCGCCGTATCCATGAACAAGCTATACATTAACTGAATTAGGTCGATCTAACAGCGCATTGTGGGTGCTACGTCTGGGTCGAATAAATCGCAGTCTGAATGTATAACCATGTATCGTAGGTCTATTCCGACGTTAAAATGGAAAACCTAGGTCTAATCATGATCATCAAAATGAACTGTCAGCTGTCAAATTGATTGCCGCCTGAAAGTGTTGCCAATTCGAAAAACAAACCTCTAAAAAAACATATTTATAAAAGGATATGGAGACTGAGACTACCATCAGCTAAACGGGTTGTAGCTGTAGACTAAACCGATACCCAAAGGTTCGTACTCCCTCACTTGTCAATACGATTAGAGTACAATTAAATAGAATAGTGATTCTAATGTTTCGCTAATGTTGTTTTTCTTTTTTTTAAAGAGTACCCTACACTCTGCATGCCCAGAGGCCCAACATTATACTAATACGGCCCTGGCTTGCAGCTGTTTTCTTTACAATGTACCCATGTTTCAAATGCCCGCTTCCTAGGACTGCTAAGTTTAGAATTATTTTGAATCTGACAGCAGACTGAATGCAAAAGACAGAACTGGTTATTATTTACGAGCCCCGCAAGATAGAGCGCACTTAAATCGACTGTGTTACTTGTTAACAAAGTTGATTAAAGATTTTAAAAAGGATAAAGTCAGAAACTACCTCGAAAGCTGGACAAGGATCCAATTACTCGCTTTGGAAGGCTATTAAAGCCACTAAAAGGCCGAAGATCGAAGCGCCGCCTATTAAGATAACCCACGACGTTACAAAGAGAAGTCGGACGTTGTCGCCGCCCATCTAGAAGAAACTTTTAAGCCGTTCGATGGTCAAGCGCTTAATAGAGATATTTTTTCTTTGGACAGAACATCTGTAAATAATGTAGTAAGAAACGCTACACTCACCGAGCTCGGTGACCAATCTCGCTTCTTACACTTATTTATAAAGTTTTTGAAAGGAAAATTCTAGAATTGAATCTAGAGAATAGACTCTTTCGTGTCAAACACGGAAACGAATATTCGGAATTTAAAGTAATAAGGAAAAAACCCATGAATTTCAGATCGATACGCGTACACACCATCTATTTATCGACTTTAAAGTCTATTATAGCGTATATAGGGACGAATTATACGATGGAGAAATCACGCTGCTCCGTCAAAGTCGGTAAGAACACCACCGAGCAACCGAGTTTGAGACAAGGTGACGCGCTATCATGTACTCTCTTTAACATCGTTCTTGAAGCAATTGTACAACACTCACAAGCCAACACCAGAGGTACAATTTTTCAAAAGACCGTTCAACTACTTGCCTATGCTGATGATATTGACATTATTGGGAGAACGCGGATAGCTGTGAGTGGCGCATTTGCAAGCATCGAAACGGAGGCGGCGAAGATGGGTCTGGCAAAACGAAGTATATGCTGTCAACGAGAAAGGACTCTCAACATCGGCGACTCGGACAAAACGTCACGATGGACAGATACAACTTCGAAGTAGTTAAAGACTTTGTCTTCCAGGGTTCCACTATCACTTCGCAAAATGACATCGGCGCAGAGATCTAGCGAAGAATCACTCTTGCCAACCGCTGTTTCTTCGGGCTAAGAAGGCATCTAAGAAGTAAAGCTCACTCTCATAGAACCAAGGAGATATTATATAAGACCTTAATCATCCCGGTCCTGCTGTATGGTGCAGAAGCATGAACTCTGTCAAAAGCGGATGAAAACCTTCTGGGATGCTTTGAGAGAAAGATTCTTCGAGTGATATTCGGTCCAGTTTGTGACGATGGAGTGTGGAGAAGAAGATTCAATGACGAACTACACGGGCTATACAGGGACGCTGACCTGGTCAAAAAGTTAAAAATACAACAGCTGAAATTGCTGGGATACGTGGAGCGTACGGACAACAATGCACCAGCCCGACGAGTCTTCGAATCCACCCCTGAGGAACAACGCAGCAGAGGAAGACCCCACCTTAGATGGCGCGCCAAATTGGAGAACGACCTCAACCAATTTGGTGTGCGTAACTGGATGCAGCTAGCTAGGGACCGAGCTGGCTGAAGGGGCTTGAGGCCGTGATCGACCCCGGACTGTAAGCGCCACCAAAAGTAAGAAAGTAAGTAAGTAAGAGCAGCGACTATTAGGACACGTTAATAACTCGGTTCTGGAAATTCTCGATGAAAAAAAAACATTGCGGTGTCTACAACGAACTAACCTTCCGACTCCTCCGATAATTATCAGCCGGGTTAAAATTGCGGAAAGAGCAGGAACTATCGCCGGAATGTTGCCTGCCAAACGTGTATAACTATAAAAAAAATTGCTTGATAAGTCATAGATTAGTTGCAGTACGAAACAAATTTGTGGGAGGTGGTTTTAGTGAGTAAAAATCTCACATCACTACTATGAACACGCCCTGACTGCCCTCATAGTGTCTTTTAGAATACTTCCACCTGCCTCGCAAAAATAAAAATTATTTTAGGGGGTTACAAAACGTTCTTCAATATGGGTATGTAATGTAGAAAAATCTTATATCACTATTGTCGCAATGAGGGAGTAGGTACCTACTTCGACTATGTTCGTATCTAACACATGCACAGTGGATTCCGCTTAATTGGGACACATCGGGCTAGACTGCTTTGTCCCAATTAAGCGGCTGTCCCAATAATACGATGAAGTATAAAAAAACACAACAAAAAATTATTTCACTTAAATGTCGATTTTTTCACATTTACTTCTCTCGGCAACTTACGATGTGTGATGAATATGTCCCGAATAAGCGGCTGCTGTCCACAATAAGCGAACCAAATTCAATCTAAAATATGCATTCGTTTCCGTACTTTATCCTTTATCCCAGTTAAGCGGCTGTCCCGATTATCCGAATCCGGTGTCCCAATAAAGCGGAATTCACTGTACTTTAAATCTACTTTTCCTTCCTCTCTTTTGATTTACATCTTGGCGTAAACTATATCGCAAAGATCCTTTTTAAAGCGAACGGAAAACTAGAAACGATGACACAAAAGAAACAGGCCCATTTAAGATTTTATAGTTTTCTTCACAATTGTCGGGAAATCCACAAGTGTGCGAATGAAACCAAACTTTGTGATTTTTCCTACCTATGCATCGGAAAAACCAGGTGTGAGCGAATGGAGTGATATTTTATTAACAACTGAGGGGAAAAACCACCAGAGATAGAATGAAAGGACATTTTATAGAACAGGTAAACAATATATGTAAAAGCAAAAGTCAGCGTTATGTTTATGGAGGTCCCTAAAATTACAGTAACACCTTGTTTATGATATACCTAAATCGTTATTATATGTCTTCACTATTAACCCTTTGAGGTACATAATCTCTTTTGAAAATTGTAATCCTGTAAATTTAACCCTTCTGAAAATTTTAATATAATAAATATACATTTTTTTTTTGTTTAAATTGTTTTTCTGTTAGGCCTTCCGCACACGGCTCGTATCGTCATCGTAGCGTATGCGGTGCGATGTACGAGAGGCATACGATTTGTTGTCGCACATTTGTATTTAAATGGAGAACCGCATACGACTCGTCTGCTACGCGTAATAGTCGCAGCATGCATGCTACATGGCGACTATCGTCAAGCAGTGTCGGCCGCTTATAGTCTTTGTCCGAGTACGCTTGGAGTTTGTTTACATTTTTCAATACCTACGTATTTTATTTAGAAAAGAAATTTCAGGCGACTTCTTTAGGTTCCGCTTCCGCATACGGCTCGTATCGTTATCGTATCATCATCGTCACATCATGAATTTGCCGTGCAGTTAACGCTTTGTTTTTTGACGATTGGAAATTGCGTCGTGTGCGGCTTAATACGCGTATCGTTATCGTAGCTGCACGGCAAATTCAAGATGGGACGATGACGATACGAGCCGTGTGCGGAAGCCCTAAGTATTTAAGGTACCTAGATAGAAATAAAAACAATTACTTGGGCAATATTTATTTGAGAATAGAAGGCCGGACTGTAATTTCTGGGTGCTTTGAATTTGAGAATTAAATTTTTGTTTAACATTAATGCAATTCAAGTGTAGCCCATATTGTGCTCAATTTTAATTTATTTAGTTTCACGGGAGATATCTTGCGATTAGTTATATTTAAAGCTTCGAATAGCGAATAGGAATTCTCTTGACTTGGGTTTCTACATGTGGAGGTTTTAACCTTTGAGTTTGTATTTTCAAGAAATAAATTTTGGTTAGGTCGGCCCAAAAGGGTGCATACTATTGGGGCCTTGCAATTGCAACTTTTTGTCTCATCAGTCATAGTAAAACGATTTCGTTTAGGTAAATGCCACGAATGAGTCGGAAACTCAAGGCAATCTGTTTTTGGTCAGAAGGGCTAGGCATCCGACACGTCTGCTAGATCAGTTCTTCGGAATGTTTCAAGATTCACAGAACTTTAGACTGTATGTTCTTGGAAAGGAAAAAATAAGAATTTGGCGCAGAAATTACAAGACTTAGTACATTTTTAGGGAAAGGCGCGCACTGAAGTGGGCGTGGCAGTAGCGTGGTGATCAAGTAGCAGGTGGTATACGAGTGGTGATGGATTGCCAGAGAAATAATATGAAACAGGGATTAAACGCGCACTGAAGAGGCAAACAACGTATGGTGACACCGATTTATCAGTTCTTAAAATGTCGTCCTATGGTAAATTGTTGGTCGTCTGGCATGGTTTTAGTTTCCGGGTAAAAAATAACCAGTTGTAATGTAAAAATTCATGTCGTCACCATATATTGCGTTGTCCCTCCCCGAATGTCCATTCGGTCTACACTACATGTCTTAGCTATCTTAGTCGACTGTTACGAACTTTTTTGACCAGGTTGATGTACATCGACAGGAAGCGAGTTCCAAAGTTTGCTTGTCCTGTAACGGAAGGAGTTTTCGAAAGATGATGTCCTCGCCGTTGTCAAGTGTACTGTATGGTCATGAGCATTAGCAGCCTGTCTTGTGGGGCGCCCAAAAGTTGCATTTCGAGGGTTAATGTCCTTGAGTTCCTCGGAACATCTACCATGGAAGTACCTATAGAACAAGCATAGGTCAGCGACTTGTCTCCTGTGCACCAACGGTTGCAGATTCGATGTGAGTGTAGGGTCTCCAATACGTCGAACTGCTCGTATCTGTATGCTGTCAAGTAGGTTAAGTGACTCCTAGAAGGTGCATTGAGTCTTTGGGATGGATTGGATGGTCATCCATTTGGATCTGAGGAACTTTTCTGGAAAATGTTGTGAGCTGTGTCTTGTTCGCATTAAATACAAACAAGTTGTCTTTTCCCCTTTCAAATGCCTTTGATATGTCCAAGGCTACGGCTCTGGATTCGCCGTGTTGTTCAATTGCTTGCGTCCATAAGTACGTTACGTAGCTTAACAGGTCTCCAGTGGAACGACGGCTCCGACATCCGTATTGCCTGTCACTTATTAATCATAGGCCTTCTAGATATTTGATTATTTCGATATTTATTGCCTTTTCCATTACTTTTGAGAGCATTGAAAGTAACGCTATTGGACGATAGTTTTGTGGCAGACATTTCCTCCCTTTCTTTGGAATATAGGTTGAATGCGAGCCGTTTTCCAGCAAGAAGGAAACGTCTTCTGGGAGTACGACATGCTAAACAGCTTACATAGTACAGGTGCAAGTTCTGGAGCACAGCTCTTGAGTACTATAGCCGGAATTCCGTCGGGTCCCGCTGCCTTATTGCAATCTAGTTCCTTAAGGATGCGTTGAATTATTCGAGGCCGAAATTTCACTTCTGCCCTCGGGATATTTGGTGGCTCTAGTTGTTGCAGAATCTAGCGTGGAGTTCAGTGAAAATATGCTAGCGAAAAGGTCTGCCTTTTCTTTAGGAGTTGTTGCTAGCGTGCCATCTTCTTTTACTAGAGGTGGAAAGGAAGAGCAACTAAAGTTAGAACTGATTGTCTTTGCCATGGACCAGAATGCGCGTGAGCCGTTAGGACATCCTTTTTTCTCTTGGTTGAATAAAATAACTCATTTTTGTTTTTATAAAGTTTCTTCAATCATTTGTAAAATAATTCACTAATTTGTGAATTTATGTTTTTTTTATTACATATTGAAAAAATAAAGTTAATTTATTTAATAAAAAAAAAATACAAAGACTTTAGTAGCTTATTTACTGCTAAAATCAATTACAAATACTGCTGTTCAAAAGTGTCCCGCATTGTTTATTTTCATTTCTTACAATGAGAATACTTTACAGGTCAACAATTTAAGCAAATAGGGTTTTATGATACCCCAAAGCAAAAAGTTTTCTTAGGTACCACACTCTCCCCTACTTACTTAATTTGAAGTTAGAATCCACTGAAAAGCACTTAGGCACACAAAAATATATTTTATACTTAAGCTTAAGACAATTGAAAACAGACATAGATTAATTTTTGACATTTTTCCAATACATGAGTGTAGTCAACCAAAAGCAGTTCTTTTGTTGTTCCATTGGATATTAAAAAACAAAAGATAAATTTTTAATTACTCCGTAACACACAATTTTGTTACTTGATAAAGAACTTTTTTTCTGTGTAAATAATCGATTCCATATTTTTTTTTATTTACAGACATACAGACTACAATTTAGATTTAACGAAAAATGGATAATTGAAAGGATGAGACCAGAATTTGAATAGTGCGTCGCTATTATGCCTTAGAGTCTATAATTTTAGGCCAAAGAGAGCTTACTCTTTTGCCGAACGAGTACATCTACAAGAAAGCCTTATAATTGAGATACTTCAATTAGTCCGCAGAAAATGATTACTGCCTCAGCTGCAATCCTGGAGTCTCGACCCGGAACTTATCTCCGCAACTGGGAATAGACCGACAAGAACTGCCCGCAGACAATTTTGCACACGGATTTAAGCTTATTTCCATATAAAATTCAATACAAGCTAACGGAGCGCAGCAAAGTTGCCGATTCGCCTGGAATTTTACGAGAAAATCATTCGAATAATGAGAGAGGATAACACCATATTGGACTTTTTTTTGTTAGACGAGGCCTATATTGATATAAACGGCAATGTTATCAATCTAAATTGTCGGATAGGGAGTAACACTAATCTAGAGATACTCCATGCGAGGAAGAGTAAAAAACAAAACCCACACATTTGAACGATTTTAAGCAAGCGATTCAAACAATAATTGAAGCAATACCTACTGCCCGCAACCCTACAGACATTAAGCGGTAATAAACAACTTTTTGATAAAATGTCGCACATGTTTCAACCAGCACAGGGGGTTAAAATCGCATCTACTTAAAAAAAAAATTAATTATCTTTCGAAGTACATATATGAGACAAAAAAACTTGTTTAAATTTCTTAATGTAGGTAGCAATATTCATCAGCCACCCTGTACCTAAGAAGTTAATAAAGGGTGTCCCATTTCCCATAATTCACGCAAAATGTAATTTTGATAGAAATACTAAATTATAATTAGAAAGCTTAAAACTTTTATCGAAGAATGGTCGGATAATGACTCCAGCCCAAACAGTCACGCGTTGTGGATGCATTTGTTTCTCAACAATTACTCGTGGGTTTTCTGAACCCCAAATGCGTAGCCATCAAGATGAAAATGAGCTTCATCACTGAAGGTAATTTTGTTCGAAAAATCTGCATCCACTTGTTGTTGTTCCAAAATCCATTCAACGAACTCTCTTCGCGCTGCGTGGTCAGTATAGTCTTTATCTTCAGTTCTTGAATCAACTGAACTTTGTAAACATGAAGTTTCAAGTCTTTCGTGAGAATTCGCTGTAGCGAGCTTCTCTAAATGCCCAATTCTTGACTACGGTGCCGAATTGATGTTCCTGGACTGTCAGCAATACTCTCGCGAACTGCTTCGATGTTTTCTGTTGAACGACTTGTTACAGGACACCCAGAAGAGTGTTTAAGATCACTAATTGATCCAGTACAGTCTGAATTTTTCAATATTTCTCTGCCATATGACGGCCACATTTTGTTTGAAAATTGCCGACTGTCTGTAGGTAGCTGACAAACCTTCATTATTTTTAAAATATTGCTCAACAATGAGAATGCGTTATTCTTTCGCATAGCGCTTAATTTTTACTAACCCCAAACTGTCAACTATCAGCTGTCACATTTTTATCTTTTTTTCCGTTGGCATCACTGTAGGTACTATTAAATGGCGCTAAATTCAAATTTTGCCTGAATTTTAGAACACCCTTTACTACTTTAGTTGAAATTCAATGATATCTTCGCAGAATCTTAGAATTCATTTCGACTATGAATGGAAAAATTACAAAATTGCTACAAATCTACAACCGCAATCACATTAAACTTAAAAACAGTCTTTGAGTTTTTTTTTTTTTATAAAAACAAACCACCCTGTTTAGGTAGATATATTATTGTACTCACTTTGCCAAGCAATTTCTTTTGTTTTTTATGTAACCGAATACCAACAGCTGGACAAGACTTGCGTCCGTTTTTATTTAACAAGAAATTACCTATGTCGGTAGATTAGATCTCAAACTCAAGTGTGTCCTGCCAAATTTTTCCTCAAATTATTGACGCAAGCCAAGAACACCGGTACAGGGACAGCAATTTCTTGGAAAAAGGGTAAAACTACTTTGATTTTCCCAAATGCAATTTCCTTGTTTGACCAATTTTACCTTAAATTTGAAAATGCGACCGATATGATAAGAGACAACCATCCATATACACACTGTGACATGCGATTTATTTTAGCGACATGGTCGGGGGTCGCCGGGTATCATACTGAGCTGAGGATTTCGACTAAGGACTCGGTCGAATCCAGACTGGCGCCACCCTAATGTACCATTTCTAATGGGCAAATCCTATTGGCTAAGTGCTTTTTGATTGATTGTACATGAAGTGTAGTTGGTAATGCAATATTGTGACATGTATTTACCTGCACCTGTATTTCTTTGTGCAATCCCATAAACTACTATATATAAATATTCATTAAAAAAATTAAAAGAAAGACAATTTCAATTAATATTCAAAATTCTCAGGGATATAAAATATGATCGGACCGTTAGCGTCTACCAAATGATGTCATGCCTTAATCTCATCGATCGTACGACTTTTGCCTCGCGCTTAACTTGATATTACTTTAGGTCAGTTCTTTGCTAAACGCTTACGTTTATTAAAAATTAAAATATCTTCTTAGGTATGTATAGTGGTGAAAACGACGAAACACAAAGGCACACCATACACAGCATTATGCTAATGTATCTCTAACATAATTTCTATCTGCTCCCCTTGAGAAATGATGAATCTCAAATGTGTATAGTAGCGTTAGAACGATATTTTATGATTTAATTAAAAAAGATGCAACATTTATCGACATTCCTCAAACCGGGCTTCCTCAGATTATATTGTTTGCAATGTATCTATACACATATAGGTATGTGTACCGAGGGCAGTAACTCGGTAGCGCTAAAGAGTTAAGCAACATTATAATGTGTGTCTACACAGTTTTTTTTTTTTTTCTTCTTCTTTTAAGTCAATATTAGTTATAAGCTTCACATTCTTTCAAGATTTACTACTGTGCATTGAAGAACAATTCATTTTGTGCTATATACCTATAACCGAGATGATGATTATGATCTCTCAGGACACTATACGATACGAATAGATACTAGCGATTCCTCTACTAAAACGATACTTTTAGGAAACACATCTCAATGGAATGTGTTTACTTGTTGCTCATGCACAAAAATTTAAGAAGAAAAAAAAATGTATCTTATGGGTTTCAAGACAACCGAGATCACCATCACCACACACCACATAGACATAATGTGTGTATCTTATTCATCTGCACTGGTATAAGTGAGTGTTGAGCGTTTTGATTTTGATGGTGCGCGCACTCTCTCTCGCACTCTCCCACTAACGCTCACTCACACTCGAACAATATAAGAGGGACAAAAAGAAAACACCAACACACATCTACAAATAGTAACAGGAGTCACGGAACTCCAACGATGAAGCAGCAGCAGCAACTAAACAACGTGAACAAGTGATCATCCAGCAGCAGTAGCTGCGTACACTGGCTGCTGGAGCTGGTGTAGTATACACTTTGGATTATTGAATCAGGTAGACAGATAGGCGTTAGTCGTTCTACAGCCCTGATCGAGTTTAAATCTATTCCGTTGAGATCTCTCGCTAAGATACATACTACATACCAACACCACAGCAGCGCAGCGCACCACCAACAACAACAACAAATAAAAGCAAAACGTTCCAAAAAATCCAAGTCAGCTTAGAGATACAGACTAGCGAAAAGTATATATTAATTCCCAACAATACTAATGTTAATCAATTAATTAGTGTGCCATAAAAAAAAAATAATAAAAAATTGCGCAAGGAAATCTCTGCTCACAAGAGAGTAAAAAAAAAATATATATACAAAAAATAAAAGAAGAAAACAAGTCAGTGTGCAAATGAAAGCAAATATTTTACTTAATTTATAAATTATTATTTTCGTTCAGTCGGTTTTTTTTTTTTTTTTTTTTTTTTCAAATACCGTGTGCTAATTAACCGTGACACCGAATTTAAAAATATTCAACAATTGGATTACCTATGTGTGCCTATATCTTTGTTCATATTCATACAAAATTAATAAAGATGTTTATGATCATTTCGTACAAGATAGCAATGCAATTGAAAATCATTACACCAAAGTGCATTATAAATTTTAAAATATAATAATTTTAATACTACAAAAAAAAAAAAAAATACGCTCAAGTGAAAATTTATACATACTACTACAAATGCAACAGCCAACAGCAGAAGAAGAAAAAGTTAACGAAATCAAAAAGCACATGAAGTATCACACGAAAGTATACATAAATAAATAAATATTGATTTTATTTTGCATAATAAGGAAAGTGTCTCAAATTAAGAAAATTTTCAAAAATTGTGAGTCTTTCAACTAAAGTGAAATTTAAATATACCTGTCCCTTAATAAAATTTAAAACAACAAAAAAAAAAAAAAATATAAGGAAAATAAAAAAAAAAATAATAATAATTTTTCCTTATAACATCAATTTGCTTGGCGGCGGCTAACACAAGCTAGGTATTTTTTTTTCCGTTGTCACATATATTTAATGCACCTGCTGTTGTTGCTACTTTGGTTGCTGCATTGTTGCAGAGTCACATCCATCAAAGTGAAAAGAAAATACTACTACTACCACTACGTATTTATAACTGACATGATTGTGACAGTAATTAGTGATCATAATTATTTCATAGATGCTGTTTGGCATTTTTGTGACAATTGTAATAACACAGCGGCGGAAAAAAGTTTTTAAGAACTATATATTCTTCATCTATCACTATCGTCGGAAAACGATAACAATACTGTGTGACAGAGTGCTGTGGAATATACCTACATAATATAATAAATAATACTATATTTAAACTAAGAAACAATAAAAAAAAAAAACTAAAAGAAATCAACGAAAGATAAAGGAAACAAAATAGATCTTGTAAATGAAGTATACAACGATTAATAGACGTTATTATTATTATCGTTAATTTACATTTATTTACACGCGCCAGCGGACAAAACAAGAAAACATAAGACTGAGGTAAGTTGCATTTTCTTTTAAATTTATTATTCGCATTTGTATAGTGCAAAAAAAAAAAATCTACATATTGTATAATTTCGCGGAAATTCTCATCCCGTTCTTAAGATTAACATTTTGTTTTCCAATTAATTATTATTAAATTGAATGCAAACAATTTGTCGTAAACAATTACACCTAGTCGAGTATGAGATGCAGTAGAAGTTTGCTTAAGCTGCACAATGCAGCACATAGACGTAGAGCGATAGGTGGTTATGGTTGGTTCATCGATGTATCTGTAAGAGCGAGCTCGTTTCTTCATCTCAAGCTTAAAAACGATATAAGAAGCCTTAGACTGGTTTTCACTAGATTGTTAATATCTTTTTGACTTTGTTCGGTTGTATCTATATATAGCTGTTGTTGATTTCTATACGAAATCCTATTGCATGTTTATTGTTTACCTTTACATTTATGACGTGTGCATCATTTAGCAAATAGTATCTACAACCAGCTAGGTATCCAAAGTACATGAACTTTGATGTGTTTTTTTTTTTTTCGATTTCCAATTTCCAAATGAACAGAAATTTTTGTGACTATCTGTACACTTAATTAACTATGCCTAGATATAATATTGATAGACAGAAAAAGCCTTGAGAGCAGCCTTCGCGTATAGTCGTTTTATTTTTTTTTTCCTAAGAATATCTATCCGGTGTGTATGGAGAAAACCATTTTTGCCGATTATTATAGAAAACTATTGAAGAAATACCAAAATGAGTCTCAGATACTGAGTAAGCGAGATGAGATAATTTTTCTTAATTATTTCAATTGTATTTTTAGTCATAAATTTTGTCGAGAATGTCGACGCTTGATGCTTGACCCACGTGCGTTAGGGCAAGTGCTTTGTTCGTATACGAGTACATACAAGACAGACACACTTATTGGGACTAATTAAATATTATATACAGTACCTATATGTCTAAAATACTATACCCACAAAGAATACAAATTGTGTTGGCGGAGATTTTACTTGAATTTCAAAAAAAAATAAAAAATTAACACATTTTATGATCTTTTAAGTGGTTTTTGTTTCACTTACGAATATGCAATTAATAAAACACCAAATGAGTGTATACTGTATACCCATCAATATAGTACTGGTGGAGAACTTGACTCCCTTTTCAGTGCTATATTAATACGATATAGCGTGTGTGAAGCCATAAGACTTTCAAAAATTTGAATAGCAATTCACATTGATGCATATAAACGAGAGCACGTAATGTAGGTCGCACTTTTTTCGAGAACATTTTTTTTTTTATCCAATTCAATTCATTCATTCATATATTGATGTGTACTGTAATGATACTTGTAAGCAAATATTTCCATTGAGTTGCAGTTGAAAATGAGAGAGAGAGAGAAAAAAACTCCAAAAGTAGGTAACCAAAAGCCAACTCGTGCAGCTATACACATTTCACTTGGCCATGGCTAATAGGGTATTATAGATGTTTTAATAACTTGATTTTAGGCATGGTTAGGTTAAGTAATAATGTGTCATTGACCCATCGCGATTTTGAATATCTTTCTCATAGACCCACTAGTTCTGATGGGACGCAATCAATTTATTATCTCATGTCGAAGAAGTTTGAAATAGCAAAGAAAAAATTGGCAATGGCCTCAGGCCTTACTCTTCAGTCAACGTTCATCTCATGGACGTATTATAGATAAATGTTAGGTTAGGTGGGCAGTTTACATTATATGCAACTTTTTGGTAGTGGTATCGTTGCTTCCAAGCCAAGTCAAAGGACCGTGCTCCCATATGCTCTTCATCCCTGCAGAAGTCATTTGTATAGATACCCAGTCTTTTGGCCATGTTTCCAATGATGCAGTGATGGGTTATTATTCCGACGACTCGCATTTGGTTTCTATCAAAAGATGGTAGGATTTTTGACCTTTTCGTGTGAATTTAGTGCAACACGTTGCGAGTTATAATAGAAATATAAAAATGTCAGTTCCCCTCAAACCTGCTGGATAAAAGAGGTAAAAGTGAAATTTTTTACCAATAACTACTTATTTTTACACGGTACCATCAGGCAGGCATATCCTCTAGGTAGACCCAGGATGAGATGCTTTAGATCAAGTCCATAATCTCCCCTCTATCCGTATGGGGATTGCTCTTGATGATTAAGAGTCGATGGCGGAAAATCGAGAGCTATGGAGGGTTCAATTGAGCATTAAAAATGAAAGAAACACGATAAAAAATATGGTGTCTTTTAACCTGTTTAAAACGATAAATTCGATGGTCTGAACGCATCCATAGAATCAATATTGACTTCTCAAAAGAATGACTTTGTTGACATTAATGACAGTGATATTCTATTTGATAAATCAAATGAAAACTGTTCACCTAATTTCGTCTTACGAAAACGTTATCTAATCGTATTTCTTTTTCAATTGTTTTTTAAAAAGTTAGTCATATGGCGGTCTATGGCTCGTTTTTTGTTAGCGGTAAAGTTCAAGCTAGTACAATATTATTTTCGGACATCATCCTAAACGATTTGGACACAACTTTAAAAATATGTAACTATATTCCTACGGAATAAAGGAAGTTGTTTGAAATGCCTACGGATGAGTTGTCCCGAAGTGGAGTTGACTCAAACTTGGCTGTTGATGAGTTGCGTTGACCTCTCACTAAGCTTAGCTTAAGGTTGGTCCATATTTTCGCTTTTAATAATTTTTACAAAATAACCTCATAGTTTTGGCATAATCTATCATTATTTTGCATTCTGGCTTACAGATTTCAACATCTGGATATAAACGACAACAACTTCATTGGAAAGTTAGAAATGTCTGATTTCGCGTTAAACTTAATCATGATCAGATTGTCAGAATAAAAAAAAATACAATATCAATTGCAGAAACGCTGAAACTGTAAGCACAAAAAAAAATGCAAACACTTTGTGTTATTATTGGCCGCATTCAATATGCTTAGGCACCTAAATATTGAGGTGACAGTTTAACATAGAAATTAGGCAGAAAATCTTGCCTAACACACGAAACTTGCGTAGATTTGCAGGCAAATCAAACAATCAGAGGCTCTTGACTAGCTAGGCAAAAGCGTATTGAATGCGGCCATGTTTTTATACTGTCAATTGGTTTGATAGTTACTTTTATGACTGCGACAGTCAAGTCGTTTTTTTTTTTCTTTTACGAAAGATCATTGAAAAAGTACTAGAAACTTGGAAATAGCCAAATTTCCATCACTGATTATAATCTAACGCAAAGCTCAAAATGACACTGCAATTATTGCAAATCAAGTCACAGACTTATACACTCATCTGCATCATTTTACTTTCGATATGCCGAGGGCTAATTTGACAGATACAGCTTAAAACGAAAATTAGTTTTTTTGAAAGGAGCTGTGTTACCACTCGACTAAAATACTTGGCTAATCTTTGAAGCCAGTTTAGTATTGGAACTAAAGTTAAGCTTGTTGCTCGATGCTTGTTGTTGCTTGTTGTTACAATATTTTAACATAAACGTTTTAAGCCGAGTTCGCTGTTTGAACTAAATACGTATTTACTCTCCACGAGTAGAAATGCGGACAATTATTTTATTTGGGTTGATTTTTAAATATACTTCTTGTACTTTGTTCTCGATCTGTCAAAATTAGCTTTATAAAAACGTGCTGCGGAGCTATTAGGTACCATCACGAGGTAGTAATTTGGCGAGATTTAAGTACAGTCCGAGAAGAATGTAAGTCTGACCGAACTGCGTACTGCTGATCCGACGTGTTTGCGTTTTTTGGGGACATCGTATTGTAGTTTGGTTAAAGCGTACCAAGCGTACCAGGCTTTACTCACACAAATCGGTGTGTGTGTTTTGATGTCTATACTATTCATAGGATTTTAATATATTAAGGGTAGGTAGTATTGTATATACTTAAACTCGTAAAGGCCTCTTAAACTGCGTAAACTGTTGAAATTTACCACCTCGTAAATTAACTGTCAGATTAGATTTTGTATGGAGAATAATTTGCGCAGACTTCATAATTTTCCGCGACAATTTAGACTCGGAAATCAACCACGTAAAGTTACGCAAATCACAAATACCAAACTTTGACAGACAGTCATATGAATTGCATGTTTGTTTCTAGAGTGTTTTTTTAGGAAGATCTCAAAACGACAATAAGAATTCAAGTAAAAAATATTATTTTGATTACTTGACAGTCGATTTATGCGATTTACGCAATGACATTTCCGATGGGTGTTCACTTAAAGCACCGCAGAAATTTATACCTTTACGAGCTGCATACATTTTATCAGATTAAGTAAATAGGGTATTTCGCGAAGCTATCCCTTTCAGAAGTGCGGTTTCTTTTTCACTTAAACGTCAAAAAAACTTGTAGGAAAACAAAGCAAATTTTACATGTCGGGGGATGTACATAATTTATTGGTGAAAAGTCGAAACTATAGCGAACAGGTTTTTTCATAAATTTCAAAGTAAGATTTTAGATATAATAGTTCTTTAACTGTCACCTAACCTAACCTATAAGCTTCTGTAATTTAAGTATTCCATGGACAGAATGTAGACCACTGTCAATTGGTCATAAATGTTTTATGTTACTTTTAAAAAATAATGTAAAACAGAGATAAGTTGCTTACATTTTGCAATTATGTAGTTTATTTATCTGCACTCTGCCGACGGCAAAAAACGACAAATATATTACATGTCATTCATGACAACTCAGATGACGTCTAATGTACCTACGTAGAACGTAGGTAGGTAACGTAACCCATTGCCTCTGAAAATTCTCAAGCATTATGTAAAATAAACTCGAACGAAATGAAGTTTTTTAGATAATTGTCCTCAAAGTTGCGTAATGAGTGCTCTGACTAACTTTCCTTGATGACCTGAGACACTCTTTCAGTCAGAGTTTTTTTTTTAATTAAGAATATCCATTAAGTCATAAGTGTACTTTCTCTGCTTCACAACTACATTGTCAATCAATCAATGTCATCTTCATGGCGGCTCTTATTTGTACATAACAATGATCGCACAATTATTATTGATATTTTTTGTTTCTTCAACGGATGGAAGAGACAGTTTTGAATTTATGTTCTTCGATCAGTCCGAAGATGCAAAACGTTGATTAAAAACCGATTAATTCAAATATTTGACACATGCATAAGTTTAACCTGGCAACAAGTACATAGTGGGTGCTAAAAGACTCACTCCAACATTTTTGTTTTATATTTTGAGAGATAGTCATAGGATTTCAAAATAGATTTCCTGAGGACATATACGTTGCTTATTTTACTTATTTTTCGCAAAAAAAAAAATTTTGCCAAGTTTTTGTTATTTTAAGATTTGACTATCGTATTTAACTTCAACGGGATTTCACCCCAAACCACTACATTAAGAGTCCAAATAAGTGCATAGCCATAAGGATGCTCCTTTCGACGCCACTGTTTGGTATGGTCTATCATTGTTGCCTTGGAATCATTTTTTCTTTCAAATAGCTTATAAAATGTAGCCTTCTACAAAAGTTTTTCGTTAAAAGCCTAAGGAAAACTCAGAAGCATAGAATGGAAACATTGAATAGAACTTTTGTGTCCTAAAATGTCTCAAGAGCAAACTTCAGGGGCGTCTATGCAATTAACCATGGTTCTGAACTACACACAGCAGAAGGAGGATGATGTGGAGCTCTTTGGTTATTCTCGACAGGATCTTAGTAGCCTGCTAAGACAAAGCCATAGTTTTACAACGATTGGTGAGCGTTTTAATACAGTTCCTGACAAGGGAGAAAAATGTCTTCACAAGTGGATACGGAGAGGGGCCTGTCAGAATTGAACTATTCAAAACAATAACTTTAAAGGCTAAACGTTTTTATAATTTCTATCGAAGTGAATATTTCTAGAAGTTGTTGTTGTGGTTCTTTTAACAATAATTCCCCATTTTAGCAGTTTTAATATTGTTACCTACATATTTTTTAATAAATTAGTTTTTTTCTTCCGCTAATGTCATTGTAATCAATTAGGGATTTGTGGGTTCACTGGTCATTGTGCTGTGTCTTAGGTTCGATCCCCGGAAAGTCACTTAAATTACATCAAATGTTTTTTGTCCACTGTTCCATCTTTTGCGAATGTCTGAGAAACATCCAAAAATTTTACGTCCCTTCCAGTTGACCCAAAAATAAAAATTCACACAAAAGGAATGGTTTTGAGAAGCCCTACGAATCTATGGCGCCAACTATTTATTTATGTTTTAGTAGGAATTTAATTTATTTAAAATAATCCGAAAAATGTGTGACAAATACTCATCAAACTTAACTTACAATTTTCACAATTTTTTTTTTTATATATTAGACAGCTTTCGAAGCCCCACAGTAAGCATAATGACAAAATTAAACCATGACAGTCGACACTGTGCCAAAGAGTGTTCAACTGAATTCTATTACAATTTTACAGCATTTTAGCCAAGCCAAATCTTTGCCCAAATATTTAAAAATAATTTCATTTTAAGTGGACTCCAAATCACGGAGCACACACACCAAAATACCGGTCCTAGGTTACTGATATTACATTTGAATTTTTTCTCATACAAAAGTTTGAAATCCGCTTTAAATGCAAAAATAAATTCAATAACAATAAAACTGTCATGTATATGCAGAAAAAAAATTCCACAAAATAATTCCCACAATTTAGTTGGCATATTAACCGAAATTTGGATGTTGAGTCAGATGACGATATTGCACGCCGAAATCTGCTTCTGCTCTGACATCATTATTATTGTCCTCTTACCATGTCCGCACGGTTCCTGCATGCATAACATTTTTTGGTTAATTGATCAGATTGAAAAGATTACTATACAGGTTGTCCACTTTAAACAAGATCAAATGGCAATAACATTTTTAACGAGTTACGGAAACTTTCGCATGTTTTTTTTCTGTTTTGGTGTTACGAGATACTATGAGTATGTAATTTTTTTAAACTAATAAAATCAATGAAAATATTACAAAAATCAATTAAAAGTTTTTAAACCGTTTTGTTGGTGGGAAGATATTTTCCATAAAATATGAGGCAAGCTGATCATGGTTTCAAAAACATAATGGCTTAGTTTCGACGGAAACTTTCAGACGCAATAAGGTGATTTAGTCAAGACATAAAATGGTAACCTTGCTTTTCAAATCAATTTATAAACAACCAAAGTCTGAGAGGAATAAAAATGTTTTTTACATTATAATCTGTCACCCAGTCAGTAGTTACCGCCTTAAAGTTTCAATATTCTTTTATTTTTTACCAACAATTCCCCAAGAGTTTTTCAAACTCATTCAAAATGGAGTTCCATCTCGTAGTAGAGTAACACTTTTTCTAACATCTGAATGATCTATATTTGCCTATAATCTGTTCCTACCTATATATTGTCAAATATTCTATTTGGCTAAAAGAAGGCTATCATTTCAACTACTTCTAAATTACTTAACACATACCAAGTAAAGAACTGTTGCAATCAGATCAATAAACTTCAACTGAAGCCATTCATCGTCACAATATTGCATTCACCTACCGTCTTCGTGATACTGATCTATATGTAATCAACAGCAGATCACTCACCTGTAGTTAAGATTTACCAATTCGAAATTGTAGACAGGTGAAAAAAAAATTCTGAAATTACCTACATTCTGGTGGCGCCAGTCATAGATGAACTACAGAACAAAAGCCTGCAGTCTCACCACTGAGCTTAACCGCAAAATGTGTATATCGTTACTATTTTTAATGTGACATGGCCAGAGGCGGATTTAAGTCTACACACTAACTGGGGTATAGCCTAGACCCTAGAACATCATACTTATGGTTATGACGAAAAATGCGCACAAGTATAGGTTGCAATTTCGTGGCAGAAAAAATCTACCTTCATTATCATCAAACTTGACAGAAAAATAGAAAGTACAGAGTAGTAACCCTCTTGGCTATAAAGACCTTTAAGAAGGTTTTCTGATAAATTTTGCAAAATGTACAAAATTGACAGATCGGCAAAGAAAAGTAATTTTCCATAAGTTTATTTTATGAAATGGAATATTGATTCAAAAAGGGTAGTTTTAGCCACAATTTTTTTTTTTAATTTTACATATTTTTACTGCTTGATTCGAAAATAACAGAACAGGATGAAAGTTGTGGATCGTCATTTTTGACATAAGGTCTTACGACGAATGAAACACATATTTGATTACGGCATTTCGGTTCACATTTTTTGACGTTTACTTTGCATACGTATCAAGAGAAATATTCGAAAAATAAAACATTTACTTGGCGTCGTCTTGTATTAACGATTCCGTCACAATTGCTTTGCATTTTGTCTTACTCATCACAGATACGTCACAATATTTATAGGAAATAACTTCAGCTTATTAAAAACAATCAAAATGCTTTCTTTTAATATTTTTAACAAGATTGTTCTCCTGTATGTTTTGGTTTTGTACTATTATCTGTCTCTCTGTCAGTTTTTATATACAAACCAAAATTTAAAGAACAATTTCTGTACCCAAATAAAAAACAAACGAAAAAGAAAATGTTCATGAAAAAAGTTTCGAGTGGTTAAAAAAAAAAGCAAACAATGTTCTGAATATGCGGCGTATTTAATTTGCAATTCAAGTTTTAAAATAACAAATGGTGGTATGTGCCACGACATTAAAAAATACGAAAAGTATAAACCCTGGTGTTTAAAAATTAAAAAAAAATGTTGTTCCCCTTTTTGAACACTTGTTCCCCTAGAATACTCACGATGTGTTTTTAATCTGGTAACCATAAATATTCCACAGGGTGTTAAAAATGTTTCCACAGTATTTTTATAGGATTGAATAATTGAACCCAATTTGTATTGTAATCGAGATGCCAAAATAGCAATATATAAAATATAAACAAAACTTTATTTTGAATTCTTTAAATATAGAAATGGATATCAATTGGAAGTCAGAAAACGACCACTCTTGCTCTTTTGTCATCTGCTTTTGGACAGCGTTAAAATTGAAGCCCACAATTATGTCGTTTTCGGTTGGTCGTCCAGAACCGTCCGAAAGAACTCTCCGTGATTCTGAATTCAAATCCAGAAGCAAATTTCTCTTCTTTTCAGTAGAAGAACTGTCAGTTGAGTGCCAATCGAACGGTTTCAGAAGCGTTCGAATTGCTTCCGGACGGTTCTGGACGACCAACCTAAAAAGACATTAGTAAATAGGAAATATATTTTTAAGTTGCTGCCTCAACAAAAAAGGGGGACACCATGATCGATATCGAACGATATCCTTTTCACGAAGGCTGTCTCTGTCATATAGACTTTATATTGTTTAAACGATGTCAGTTACTCGTTTTCATTTTACGTGATCTGGGCCCTATAAAATCTACTGCAATTGCTATAAACGATTTTTGCAATATATACTTTGTTAAAGATTGCCTTTAAAGTGTCTGCAACTCAAAAATTATTTCATTAAAAAAAAAAACTCTATTTTCACTTTTCGTAAGTAAATAATAAACAAGGCGCCATTAACCTAAAATCCGCTCCTCGATATGGCGTAAGACTTGTCAGAATGACGTTTTAAGGTAATTAAATTATGCATCTATTTATAGTTCAATGAGATTTTTCCGTTTTCTAATTAGTTATTTTTTTATTTATTTATTTAGTTTTTTTTTTATTCAATATTACAGACAATTAAACATTTAAGTGGATTAATGAGCATTTGCAGCATTTTAATTATAGATGCTTAGCTAGCAATATTTATTGTTTATTTCTCAAGCCTGAACTAAAATAAAAACAACAATTACTTCTCACTGACACGTGTCCGCAATAGTGGAAATGCAAGGCATAAAGACATGCAAGAATATTATTGCGCCGAGAAAGTACCTCAATTCAGCCGTTCCGATGTGACATAAAATTGCAGGTCCCTTCCATTCGTGACAAATATTTTGAAAAAAATTGACAATTCATTTCCAAAAGGAGTGTAATATAGTCTGATATTTTAGTTATGCATATATGAAAGAACTAATAGCCCATAACAAGTTCATAGGTAGGTCCTAGCTGCACGCAACCATTTGCGTTTGTTTTAAGAATTTGTTGACTTCAAAACTTAACACATAATGTACTTTACGAGTTCCTTGAGTTATTTTCTATCTATTTGGTTCATCTTGCAGCAGTAGATTTTTTTAACACATTTTTTAAAAGCAGCTTAAACGCTTCTCTAAATTTTGTGCCCAACAAAATGTTTTGTAACTTCTCAAATCATTGGACAGACAGTTTTTTGAACTAAACTCTCTTCAAAATCATGTTTTAGTCACCTAAATGTTTTGAAAAAAAAAACGGTCTTGTCTCAAATATCAGGGCTGAATCAGGATTGTGATCTAGAAACACATAAAGACAGGCGAGCTAACTTTTTTTTGCATTAAGCCGTCGATGCATAAGTATGTAGTTGGGTGACAGGTGCATAATATAGCAAGGACCGTAGGACTAGCTTCTTCACGTTCATTCTTTTATTTGAGTTCTTGTTTTTGTGGTTAAATTAAGTCATTAAAATATGTTGCGCGGTACTAACAATCAGTTTTAGTTTTCAGACTTGTGGTACGTCAAAAAGGGTCCTTAAAAACATTGATCATATCCCTCAATTTGAAGGAGTTAAGCGTTTCTTACTTCTACTGCGCAGGTCTTCGTATAGAAAGTCCTAGCCACTTCCCCTAAAGCTCTTATTGTTAATTGTGCGCAACGAAATCCGTTGCTTGAGCATTCGCTTTAAGGATTTGCCAGCCATTTCAAACAGACACAGACTGTCCCAGTTAAGATTTAAAATCCTTTAATCCCAGCGAACAAAAAATCGTATGGCAGATGGGGAACTATTTGCAGTGAATTTTAATTATAGCTTATCGAACTGGAACGTCTTCCCCTTATTTATTTAGATGGCGCTACAGTCCATGGTGGACTCCTCAAGCAAGATACCTCTCCATTTAGCCCCAATTTTGGCTAACCGCCTCCAGTTGGGCACTCCAACAAAGTTGGTTCAAGTCCCCTTCCACTTGTGTGCGCAGCCTAAGGCGAGGTCTTATTCTACTGCGTTGTCAAAGACTCTGAGCGTTGGAGTCCAATCTCAGTCGACTGATACGTACGCTGTACATACAGCTTGTAGATTTTGCTGTTAAATCTACTCCTCCAAAGACCGTCAACGTCCATTTAAAATGGTGTAACTGTGCTGATGCTGTGGGGACGCAGTGTCTCTGCTGGACTACTGTGCAAGGGGTCCCAGGTTCGATCCCCGAAAAAACATAAAAACACATCTTAAGGTTTTTTCCACTGCGCCACCTCTTGCGAACGTCAGACAAACATGTGAGGCTCTAACTGTCCTGAAAAAGCTTCTCAATTCAGCCGTTCGGGATCGGCTTAAAAATTGTAGGTTCTTTAATTCGTCCCAAAATTAAAACTCACACAATCGAATGGTTGTGGGAACTAGGCCTAGGACCTGTTGCGCCAATTATTTATCTATTTTGTTTATAATTTCTGAACTATTGCAGCTACAAAAACGGTTCTTTATATTTTAGAAAAACAGTTCAGTGGCGCATACAAATGTTGAAAACTATGAAAATTTGTTGTTCCAATTATTTTACATTTTTCTTTTCTATTTTTATTAAACTTGCATCTTTGGCAAGTTTTGTTTACCAGAAGTTGCAGTTAAATCAATTTTTTTTTTTCAGAAACTATCTATACCTAACATTCAAGAGATCATCCAAAAATAAAAACTGGATGAACAAAAAAATATATATTTCGAATTTTATGATCGATTTAAATCTACCTACCTACCTAAGCCGGCTTCATTCCGTCCATGGATTATGTATATTCAATTTTGAGCCATTTTATTGGCGTAGGGGTTTTCCGCGTTTCTACATTCAATCTCAAGAGGGTTTTCCTCCATTCCCAGGATAATCTTCAACGAAAATCCTTTTAATTCATTTTGCTGGGGTTTTTCCACTTTTTCAGGACGATATGTAAACGAAACCCTTCCGATTCATGGCTATGAGGGTTTTTTCCCGATGTGCCTCTATAAAACGAGGGATTTTCCTACAACGGCCAGTAAAGAAACACCCCATACGTATTTATGTACATTGGCTCGTGTTTCCAGATAAATGTCGTCGACGGCATTTTTGTGAAGTAAACATCAGGATTCATTGTACCGAGTAAAGGGCGTGGGATAGGTGCAAGTGCCATTTAGTCTACGCAGACACGTCACTTTGTCAAGATATAAACTCGCTAGCACGCTAATTAAAACGAATCCTACAGCAAACCAATCTCGTTATTACCATTTTGTTGAGGTTTCCATTTTTGAAAAAAAAGAAGAAGAAAAAAAATCAACTATACTATAAAAGAAAAGTAAAAATAGAAATGCAAATATAAATATTGTATTATACAAAACAAGTTTTTGAGTGATACGACCATAAATGCCAATATACAGGTGCAACCTATTTAACCCAGTTCTTACCAATGCATCCTAAACACAGAGCAAACTAGAAACTTGAACTTCGTGCGTCTTTCACATGCGTTTGTGTGCGTTTTAAATAAAAGAAAGAAATCGTGTGTTGAGTCCAATACACGCATTTATTGGCATCCATAGTTATAGATACTTCTCGTACCCACTTGAAACAGCATTGTAAAAAGTAATAAAAGATAATTTCGCATTCCTTAATCTCAACCAAACTATTGTTCGAGAATGTAATAATAACAATAATGTGAACAGTGAACACCCTTACAACAGGTAAAAGGCAAAGGCGCACACCACTTGAGATTTTCGACGCACTCAAACAGGACATAGAAAAGAGGCCATCTCGAAAACCAGGTAGTTTTCGGCATACGTATATACCTGAGGGTAGTTTTATGACTTTCAATACACTTAAGTGTTACTCGTTATGGGTTTAAGTGGTAGGAAATTCATCCAAGTGAATTTTCAAGAGGGCATTTGTGAAAATGTCACACAATTTCACCTGTTATTGCGCGACTATAAAGGACATAGGTCAGTGGTTAACACCTCTTTAATGGTTTCTCTATAGTACGATAGATATATTCAAAAACAAAAAAATGTTCTCCAAACAAATTGCTAATTTTAATGAACTATCTTTTACCTTTGCAGAGTTGCAAGCGACCATGGGCGCATGGCTACTATTCCTTATAGTGCTGGCGACTTTAAAACCCATCGTTCAAGTTGCTAGCACGGAGGAAACATCAACATCGTTGTCGTACTCGTTATCGTCATCGCTATCGTCGTCTCCGCCTTCGTCGTCGTCGTCGTCGTCGTCGTCGTCGTCTACATCTCCATCATTACCATTTCCAGTGATTGATAATTTTAATTCTAATAATAAATTAAGTGATAGTGATAGTAGTGATCTTTCAAGCAACAGCAGAAGAAACAAATTAGTTAAAGAAAAGACAATCTTCCAAATGGGTTCAACGAAAGCAGTGACTTCAATCGAATCAACACAAGGAGTTACAGATTCGACAACATCATCATCAAACGAAGCATCAGACAGTGTGTCAAACGGTCATCGAGATGATGACGATCAAAATAGTTATAATAATAATAATGATGATACCAATCAAGTGGACAGTGAAAATGATGTAAATTATAGTTATAGTGATAATAGCAAACTTACTGCTAAAAAGCCTGATCCTGATACTCTAGTCGAACTCGAAACCAGCCTACTATCAGTGTTGAACTTGAAGAGGGCACCGAAAATTGATCGATCAAAAATTGTCATACCAGAGGCAATGAAGAAACTGTACGCGCAAATTATGGGCGAAGAACTAGACTCTGTAAATATTCCAAAGCCTGGCTTATTAACGAAATCAGCGAACACAGTGAGAAGTTTTACACATCAAGGTGAGTTTCAAAAAAAAAAAAAAAATGCATGTATTATTATAAAAAAAAACTACTTTTAAATACGTATACATATAAGGAAAAGTATTTATCTAATATATACCTGTAACCTGAGAGTGTTACTTTCAGAATGACCTTGAAAATTTATTGTATGGTTTGTCTAAATGTTTCCGTTCCCACAAAAGTTAAAATAATTAGGACTGTGTAAGGGTAATAAATTTTCGGCTCTCTTTTTTTTGAAAAATTGTGCATTTGTAATCCCGAGGATTATTTTAATTGTGTCTTTTATATGGAAAAGGCGCCAGGCTTGTACAATGAATTTCAGTGGAAAATCCAGTTTAGGTTACAATGTAAACACCCTGCGCTAAGTTTCAGGCGAATTTCGTATATTCGCTATCGCTATACGCTTTTGACAATTTCAATGTTCGCGAGGTTGATTGGTATATTTTGACATGTATAGGTTGGTTTGCACTCTTAGGAGGGGTACAATTGTACTGTGTAGTGTTTGCCGTTTATTTTGATCAAAGTTTTCCATTCGAACGCATAACGTTGTTAGTTCTGTTCGATTTTTTTACCACACTTATGACACTACCATGAAATACAATCAAAAGCATTAGCTGCGTCTTTTTTTTTCGTTAAGCGACTCTATACGATCGCTATTTGCCTAAAAACTCAGTTCTCAAACTGATTGACAGGTCATTGTTTACACAATGTAGATACACCGAAAGTCTTTTTCAAACTGTTTGACAGACCATTGAAAATTAATATCTGCGCTGTACTAATAATATTGCAAAAATATCCATATTAGATTAGATGTCTATTGTAAGACCTACAAAATATTTAACGTTAATAGTAAAAAAACAATTCAGTATCAGTAAGGAGCAACATTTTGTTAACCCCCAGTATCACCGTGGAAGTTTAAACTTGACTTTTGTTTAAACTTCAGTTCAACAATTAATTTGGTTTCAAAGTTTCGTTTAAACCTTGAACAGAGTTCATTCTGTCCTTTAAGTTAAAAGACAGTATTCTGCCATTTAAACCTCAGATCACTTCACGCGGTGACATTTCAATATCAAAGCTGCCGAATGTCAAATCACAAATAGTTGACGTTGTTTTGCGTGTTCTTTCAAAACTCAAGTTCGGTTTCAGTTTAAAATTCCACTGTGAAACTGGGGGTTCGACTTTTTAAATGAAGCGTAGTACGTCAGATAAGTGGGATGCACAATTCCAAATACATAGTCTTCTACTTGCAAACGATCAGTCAAAAATAAATTGACACCTTTTTTATCGGCCATATTGTTTCCATATTGTTTAAACGATACGAAATAGCGAAATTGTTATCTTTTCATATTTTTATGGCGATGGTCTACGCAATTTTGTTGAAAATGTTGATAATTATTGTTGCTTGCTCGTTTCTGGGTGTTATTAAACCAATTTTGCTTGTTCAGTTAGAATGGCTGAAGAAATGTCGATAAAAAAAAGTTGAAATGTCATTTAATTCACACATAAAATCAACTTAACATTATTTCAGACCATTTTTAATTCAATCGCAATAATAACAGCGCGGTACATCAGAGTGGGCTGGTAGACGGGGCATTAACTGTAACACAAATTGTAACGTTTTGAAGTGCCCCATAAGTTATAAAACGGAACAGCAACTGATTAATATCGTTGTTAAAGTGCTTGACCAATTTGATGCTTGGCCGCGTTCAATATGCTAAGGCACCTAAATATTTAAGTGACAGTTTTATCATTGAACGAAAAATTGCCTAGTACCTAAGCTAAACGTCAAATGCTTCACATTTGTGAAGAATTGAGCATTCACTTGCTGTTTTGACATCAACTTATCAACACATTGGCTACCTACTAATGAATGTCATACACAACACCGTCAATTGTAACTTGAAATTTCATTTTTTCTTATTTTTTGTAACAATAATATTAAAACCACATACAGTTTAATAATGGAGTGAAAATTTCTTTGATTTCAATCAACTATTTATGACATTTCTCAAATCGACTAAAAACTTAGGCAGAAATTCTTGCCTAACTTTCCAATCACCACAGCTGACCACTCTCATGAAACTGGCCTAGATTTGCAGTCAAATCGACCAATCAGAAGCTGTTGACTAGCTAGGCAAAAGCGTATTGAACGCCCCCAATGTTCGGAAAATTTTTCCGTCGGCTTTTTTGGTTTTCTCTACTGTTAGCTATGTTAATAAATGGCAATGAAATTTGGTAAATATAAACAGAAATCTTACTTCTAGTACGACTACTGTAACGCGTTTATTTTACAGTCTTACTTTTGGTGCGCCATTATAAGTCAGCATACTCCTGTAAAAATATCTGACACATTTTAAAATGCTTATTTTTAATAGAGATGAAAATAATCTTGCTTCTGGAGCGATATATGTCATTAATCGCGTTTTACAGTGGGCGCTCGAAAAGTAAGATTTCTCTGATCCACCAAAATCTATATTCTTTTTAAGTTAGGGTGGTTATTTTGCTAGCGTACAGAAAACTGCAGGCAAATACAATTGATTTAATCGGACGTCCATCTGTTTTTAGACATCGTTTTCTTTTTGGCGTCTTGAAGAGACTATTCGTTCCCTTTCTGCGTTAAGCACGTATCTGGAAAACATCCATTCTTCAGGAATTAAAAAAACGAATAGTTTCCCAATCGAACACAATACACATGTCAAAAATCATGTCAATTTTTGACAGGCTGACATCATATTGACCTCGAGGTTAGTCAAACTGTCAAATTATAAATAATACAAAGATTTTACTGATACATGTTTATTTATTCCTGAAGAATGAATGTTTTGTCCATACATCCTTAACGCAGAAAGGGAACGTATTGTCCTACTCTTTAAGTATAGGAATTTCATATAGTAATTCAACAATCAGTTACTGAAAGAGTACTCAACTTGGAAATAATTTGCCAGACTTTATGACAACAACAATTTTATCTTTGAGCTTTGTTTAAGATCTGCGCAACAACTCTTTTTACGGTGATCTTTCTTCAATTAAATATCAATGCTAAAGACAAATTCGCATAATTCCACAAGGTGACATTATTTAATCGCTTCTTTATATACTGAGCAGCAGTCTGATACATCCAATACGCATGTAAATTTCAATCTTATCTCAGCCAAATGCTGCTCAGCAAGACGCACAGATTGTCTTAAAGATAGCATTTAAAAAATATTATACATTATAGTCGTATATATAAGAAATATTTTTTATAGATATCACAGTATCTCAATATCTACATCTATACATAACTTAATTATTTAGACCGCCTGCTGTGTCTATAGAAGAATCGTCCAATCAGTTCCAGACGATTAGTAATCCACATACCTAGTAGTTTTGACTCATGGTTTCTCATTTAATAACCAAAAACATAGTCTTACCCTACTTTAATGGCTTTTTAAAAACATGCACATAGTAATGTTTAAAACTATTTTTTTTTTTTTGCATAAAACTCATCTATATTTATAAAAGTTACTGAGCCAAAAATATGCAAATTGTTTTGAATAACAACATTATTCAAGTTATTTTTTTATGCGTTCACCGGCTTGAAAACAGGTGTCAAAATTGTATAGCTAGACTGTTTTAAAAAGGTAGGGCAAGAGGGTGGGGAAGCGACTAGAACAACTTTGAATAATGTCTCGTGTATATTTGTTTTGGCATTGAATTAAATTTTGGCTAAATTGTGATCTTGTGGGGTTTGTAAAAAAAAATTGTATATGTGTGTGGTATTAGGTATTCGACTGCGTTTTAACTTTAAGCCAATACAGTGAAGAGATGACTAAGAGGACTTTATCTAATTGTCGTGCGCCATCTTATAATGGGTATAGTTATGTGATAAATAAACACAAATGTTATTTTATTGTCAAATTTCTATTTTAATGTTTGTTAAACGTCTTCAAAAATCTTCATGGAAACATGTCTTCCTAAAGTAGAACGTCCCCGAAAGAACACGTAACTAATTTGGATTCATTTTCTAATACATACTAACTCCATAAATGGTTATGGCTTTCACGGTGAACAGCTGTCACTCACTATTTGTCTTAATTCTCAAACAACGTTTATTTAAATTTAGGCACACTTTACAGTGTAATGTATTTATGTCGACTAGCCCTTTTTCTAAACTAGATATTTTACGATCGTTTTTACAGACTAGATTAGACAGGTTTGTTTGATTGAACATCTATCTCAGCAAAAGAAAGTAAAATAGGCAAATGATCAATAAAACAATTCATAGTGACTTGCTCCGAATTAGCCTGGGGGTATGCAATAATTTTTAATAAACTGGTATAAACAATCGAGCAGTGTCGTTGGTCTAATTATGTGCGAAGGCCAATGGCATTTATGGAGGAATATCATTAGGTAGGTTAGGTTGCAATTATCTATGTAATCGATAAGGAGTAATTCACTTAGACCAAATACGGTCCATTGTGATACCACTAGAAGAGTCGGTTATGTCCGCTACTTTTGTAACCATTTCGAATTTTGGAGAAATGTCCGTATTTTGCTGATATCCGTTTCGGAAATATCAACAAGCTTCCCGAAAAGTAATCTCCTAGAGTTTGACTTCTAATCGAGAATAGCGTCGGGCAGTTACATATAGTAGGTGGAAGAGTGTTTCCTCTTCCTCACCCATGCAACTGCGACAATATTCATTAGCGGTTACTCCATGCGTTGCGTCATGTTTTTAGAGGTAAAATCGAAGTAAATCTAAAAGCGCCTTCAGCTACTGGCTAGTTCCAAGTTCCAAAATTATTAACTGAATCAACAACGTCATTGACATTGGTTGTGACACTGACAGTTCGAAGAAGAATACTCAAAAGCATTGTTGGTCTCACACCCAGCCAGCCTGACAATTCATTTCATTTATTTAATCTTTTACATTGGACTTAAGAGAAGTTAAATTCTATACAAGTAAAAGTTGCACAGCTTTCTTCTCTTCACTTATGGTTACTGTTAAAATCCACCTATACTAACCAAACCAAAGCGTGTCCATGAAATTTTACTGGGACATTAGTAACAAAAGCTGTTCCAAACTGATTAAAGTCAAGGTAAACATCAGTTCATTCAGTCTACTTGATAGCTTAAAAAAATGTAGACAGTTTAGATTTAGCGAACTTTTTCGTCCTCGGTTGTTTTCTTTTTCACGAAATTTTGTAAACGGGAACAGGATTCTACACATCGTAAAAGTTTGTAAGATTTCGAAAACGTACTGGGTTTGGGAACACTGTTAGAAACTATGATGCGCTGAAATATTAGCTAAGGGGAGGTACTCTGGCAGCCATTTCTTGACTAAATTTTATTGTCAATAGAAAATAGAAAACAGGGTGTATTTTAGAGATTAATTTCAACGGTAGACTTTAATGAGCAAAAGTCTACCAAAAATGTTTCACGTACCTTTGTATACTGAGTTTTGGACTGTCAGTCTTTCGCAGTTTATTTGTTAAATTTTGACACAAAGTAGCAAACAAATTTTAATTTAAAAAATACTGTCTCCCTGACAGCAAAACGAACTGAACATTAATGTTCCAAATTTTAAAGATTTACTGAGTGGCAAAGCGAGGAGTTTTGCAATGATTCTCGCTAGTTGGGATCGACCCTAACAATTTCTGGAAAATCTGTCTATGAATTATTGTTTTGAGAGAACACATTAACAACAACTCGTAGACACAGTGACTTTGGTAGAAATGATAGCTTTATCGAACTGCACCACTAAGTCATCATTAGACACCTTTTTTTTAGATTTGGTTTAGATTAAGTAGAATGTCGAAAAATATCATTTGCACTGTTTTCGGTTTGGTATCGGAGGCACCGCGCACCTTTGTACAATTTTCGACCAAACTACACAGAAACGCTTTTGGGCCAATAGCAAAAATGACAATTTTAGCTAATTGTTGGTTTTCGAGTTTTTTGCGAACTTACTAATAGAGGAATAATAAGCCCCTAACAAGATAAAAGCTTATTGATCTTCTTACAATTGCCAAAATCATGAAAGAAAATTCTGACATTCTGACATTCTGTCGTGGTTAGAAAATCTATAAATCATAGTCGATTATAAATTACAATTCGTCTGATAAAGATTTACTGCATTTTTGCCATGTACACCTACCTACACGTCATGTCTTTGAATGACGAAAAACAAGTGTTATCGGCGCATAAAATTCCACCAAAATTCACGTTTAACAAAAATCTAGATCATTGGCAATTTAGATAGCCTCAATGTTTACACAAAGAAAAAGTCGTTTCTTAAAATAAAATAAACATGTATAGTTATTCCAAATAGCTATACTACCTGTTTGCCATACCTAATAATATGTGAGCACTTGTTTCTGACAAGATTTCGACGAAAACAAGCAGTCGAAAAAGTTCCAAAACTTGTAGCATGGCCTCACTAATTCCCGCATAATATAGGTATGTGAGGAAAGATACCTACGTTGGAAAAATAGGAAAAGAATCCAATAAATGATTTTAATATGCCAGCAGCTTTGAACGTATCTGCTATTTGTTTTCAATTTGAATTTATACTTCATTCGAAAATTGGACTAGGATTTTTTTTTTGTTTCGTAGAATATAGCAACTTACCGCTAAATAGGTGCAAAATCTAATTTCTCCTCTCTAAAGCAAACACGCGAGATAGCAAGCTGTTTTTGAGAAATGTGTTTATTTTAAATGAAGTGGGATTTTTCTTCACAATTTTCTGCAATTAAAATTTCTGCGCCACGCTTCCAGGAACATAAATCAGTCAGTGTTTACATTTAGTTGTTTAACTAAAAGTATTTCAAAGTAGCATTGGTTGGTTTTTTTTTCTATTTTTCGTCTGCGTACTTTTTTATACTTGTATTTAGATTTGGTTTAGATTTTCTAAATACACTGCACAGTTTCTTTTTTGTGGTTACTTGAATTTGAGTGTTTGCTTATTTCCAAAAAAAAAAAGAAACACATACCTACCTAGTCCTTGAGAGGAAATTTCGCCGGTAAAATTGAAGCACGTAGGAGATTTTTTGGAAATAAATTAAGCTGTCACAGAAAATACTTAAAAAGAATGGTTTTATGCAATTTATAAGTTCCCAACATGAATTTTATAACGAAAAGTAGGTAGCGCGACTCTGGAGTGTACCTTTTTTACAATTTGTCTTCTCTTCACTTATGGTTACTGTTAGATTCCACCGATGCTAACCAAACCAAGGCGAGTCCAAGAAATTTAACTCGGACATTAGTATCAAAAGCTTTTTCAAATTTACTAAAGTAAAGGTAAACATCAGTTCATTCGCTCCACTTGATAGCTTTACAAAAATTTAGATAGTGCAGGGGTGGGATTCTATAAAATACGAAACAAGAACCTCTTTCGTTTTCACTAAACCTGCCTCTATCATATCTGTGGCAATAGATAGAAACTGCTAGCTATTGTCGAAACGATTTCGTTCGATCGTTTTCATTTTACGTGCTCTGGCCACAGGTTTAGTGAACTTTTTCGTCCTCGGTTGGTTTCTTTTTCACGAAATTTTGTCAACGGGAACAGGATTTAGTAAAATAGCATAGATCATAGATTCATAGGTATAGAAAGCAGTCTTGGCAGGGATGGCCAAACACAATGCAATGACGTTGTAGCGCTGTACCAGAAATACAAGCATCAGCTTATCGCGCTACACAAAAATCACCCAAAATGGCGCAGGCACAACGTGCATACAAGTTCTATTACTCTCACATCGTACTGATTTTTTTCAATTTATTCTGCTACATTTTAAATAACTATTCTGCTACATTTTAAATATTTATTATAAACATTCTTGTACCCTTCCGTTCGTCCCGAAATGATTGTGAGAAGCCAATCCTGTTGCGGCGCAATATGTTTTGTTTAGTACATTTAGAAATTAGTGCATTAGGTATAGCTCGTACTTTTTTTAATACATACAATACATAGCCTAGGTACAAAATATTTATAACAATTTTAATTCAATGTAAAAATAAACCTTCGTAGTTGCGATATCCCACTCTATTTTTTTTAATTTTTTGCACGGACACAAACTCATTCGTGTTTCTTTTTTTTTAACGCCGTGAAAAATTAAAAGGCGACAACACTGTTTGATTGATAATAGGTAAAAGCAATTCTTGTGTTTGATGCAGGGATGTTATATGCTCTAAGAGTCTAAGGCCCCTATTGTGAGTGTCGATAGTTAATCGTTGATCGACAACTGTCGATCGATCGAGAACTGTGATTGTCGATTTGACAGTCGCTTGTAGTCGATTACAAATGTCTGATCGATGCTTTCTCTTGGAAGTGAAAAAATGTTGTGCATACGAATAGCTAAAATCAATCGACGCAATCGACTACTGTCGTGACGATCGCTGATCGACAATCACAATAAGGGCCTAAGATGTAAATTTTGATCGATTAAATTAAATTAAGTTCGCGCAAACATGCAACAGTAGGCTGTAAGTAATATTTTTGATACATATAACTAATTTTAAGTAAATTATTTCGCGTTTCAAAAATAATAAAAAAAATCGTTTTTTTTTTTTGTCTATTTTCAGATAGTAAAATCGACGATCGATTCCCCCATCATCATCGATTCAGATTACACTTCACTGTCGACACAATACCTTCCGAAGAAAAGCTAAAAGCTGCCGAACTCAGTCTAAACCGAGATCTAGTACATGGCATGGGTAGTGCCGCAGCCAATCGCAGCTTGTATCAAGTCTTAGTTTACGACATCCTTAAAGTGGGTGTTAAAGGTAAACGAGAACCTGTCTACTTACTACTCGATAGCAAACAAATCCGCCTTAACAGTACAGAAACTGTCAGTTTTGATGTACAACCGGCTGTGGATCGATGGCTAGCTACACCAAAAAATAATTACGGCCTCCTGGTAGAGGTTCGCACAGTAAAGCACCTCAAGCCAGCGCCACACCATCACATACGTTTGCGGCGTAGTGCAAACGAATCACCAGACGTTTGGTCGCACAAGCAGCCTATTCTTTTCGCCTACACCGATGATGGCAGACATGCATCACGCTCCATACGTGATATGAGTCGGCGAAAACGCGCCCATCACTCTAGAAAATCACATCGAAGAAAAAACAACGAAGAATGCCGACGGCATTCGTTGTACGTCGATTTTGCTGATGTCGGTTGGGCTGATTGGATTGTTGCGCCGCCGGGCTACGATGCGTACTATTGCCATGGCAAGTGTCCGTTTCCGCTGGCCGAACATCTAAATACAACAAATCATGCAGTAATACAAACTTTAGTCAATAACATCCATCCAGGCAAAGTACCAAAGCCATGCTGTGTGCCAACACAATTGACTGGCATTTCCATGCTGTATCTGAACGATGAAAAATCGGTTGTGCTGAAGAGCTATCAGGACATGACAGTAGTTGGTTGCGGTTGTCGATGATTGTTAAATAGAAAGGATATAGAATTATTATACACAGAGAGTTAGTCTTGCTGTTCAACAATAAATCTACTCCATCTGTGCCATTTATGTTCTATTCGAAAATGGTGATCGAGGGTAACGAAATTACATATGGATGTACAGTACACACTGGCTGCCTTCAAGGAGCAAAGAGCGCGCAAAGTCACACGTTCATTTTTGGCGGACATGGCGTCGTCTACGACAGCGAGGCTACATTAAAGGTACACATGACCTGATGACGCTAAACTAACCATCAGCAAAACAACAACAAAAAATCTGCTACACGGCTTTTTGTAACGCCATTCACATTCACAATTGTTTATAAGCTAATTGGTATCTAAATGGATGCAGTGAATCCTTGATTTTGGAACAAACCTACTATGATTCAATTTATTTAAAAAAAATAAAAAATTACTCAACGGAAAATATCAAATGTTTTAAACAATCATAAATTATTGTAAAAAGAAACAAAAGAAAACAATTTTAACTTAAAAGAAACATTACCCAGATGATAGCTAGCCTACACAGTGTGTGAGATATCTTGTAGTTGTATATAATGTACAATACGTTTAAATGCATGCTTCATAAATATTACACAAATTTTTGCAATGAGAAATGCGATCACATAAAAGATCAACATAATTTGATTTGTTGCTTACCGAAGAATATGCGTTTTTTTTTTTTAGATTTATTGCAAAAATATGCTAGCGATGGCCCCTAATGATCTGTGATTAGAGTAATTTAAAATTGTATACTGCATCTGCCATTAATTTCGAGCAAAATCGTGAAGCTCTATAAACAGTATACCCAGGTAATTCTCTTGGCGAAAAGTAAACACGGCCGGCCCCCTGGTCTGCGATAATCTTGTATAAATAATAGAAATAGCATTTGGTTAAAATTGCTACAAATTCGTTTAGTAGAATCGTTAAAATTTACTACGTCTTTGAGCACATCCCTGTATTTTATTATCTATTACTATTACCTCTGCTGTCACGATTCTTTTTTAACAAATTTTTACTTTCTCTTATCAAGAGAAAGAAAAAGTTTTTGTTTTTGTTTTCTAAACTGAATTTCGGTGTTTGGAAATTACAAGCTGGTCTTGTAATTCATTATATATCCGAGTTCGCTTTAAGCATCCTACTGCATGCATCGAAGATTTTATTCGAACAGTCATTAAATGATTTCGAACATTTTTGAGATCTCTGCATAACTTTTTGGTCATTTTTAGAAACATTCTCTTTGTAAATAAATTTTTGTTTATACATTTCGCAACATATACAAGCCAAATCTATCATTTCTAAGTAATCGCGTTTCTCAATTGCATGATTTGTTCTATCTTTTTGTTTTTTATTAATTTATATCAACTCTATTGAGTATCTAAATAATTGCAATAAATCTTAAAAATTAAACAAAAAGCAAGCAAAAATAAAAAATAATTTATCTTTCAACATATTTAGTTTGTTTTGTTTTGTTTTTTTTTTTATTCTTCACTTTTAAACCTGATTGAGTAATTAAAACTTTTGTGTATTGTTTTATTATAAAAAAAAATGTGATTTAGTTAAATTATATATACAATTTAAGACTTAATATATAAAAATATCAAATTGTGTCGTACAGAACAAGTAAACAAAAAGAAAAAAAAAACGAAAAAGTTGGCAGATTTTTACAAAGAAGGTTCATTTTGTTCCATCATAAAATATACATATACATTCTGTTAATAGTTCATGTGCATTTTTTTTTGTTATAATGTGTTAATATTCCAATTCTAAGTTAGGTAAATCGTTTAACATTATATGTAAAAATAAAAAAAAAATACTAAGAAAAGTAGAACTATTTAAAAAATAAAAGTAAAAATAAAAACGAACTTTGGAAATTATAAAAATTAATTTATATTTATATGTAATAAATTTCCATACCAAGTGGAGTGTAAATAATGAAAACAGAAAAATGTTTTAAGATATTTTTTTTTATATTATTAGGTATATAATTAATATATATTATTTTGTATGTTAAGAGAAATTGAAGGAGAATTAATAAAAAAACAAAAGGATCAGTAATGATTTCCAAAAAATATATTTAAAAAAAAAAAACTGTTTTTTTAATTTTAATATGAGGAAGGCAACATTTTCGTTAAACTTAAGACATGTTTAAATATCTCTGAAAAGTAAGTATTGACTAGAAGACAGAGTGGGAACTCGATTATCTCGTATCCACGAGAACTAAGCTGCAAAGAACACTGGGTGAAAGTGTCTTAGGGAGATAAATTTATCGCAAATAGTGACACAAAGAAGCCATCTCACCATGGGCGAACGCAGGAGTTATTACTATTATTGTAATTGTAGTACATAGTACCTACCTACTACTATATTGTAGTAATAAATAAAATGTATGAAATTGTTTATTTAAGGGTTCTGGTCTTTTCTATCCGAACGCGACTTGATAAATTTATAAACGCGAGCATTGAAAGCGAAAAAAAAGCAACACTATATTGCTCTGTCAGAATTGACTAACTGAATGAGTCCCATAAGTCTAAAATGAGCCCCTCAGAAGGATGACGTACAGCGAATTCACTGGACTGAAGCAACGGTGTTGTTAGTCGAGGTGACAGGACTGATACCTTACTTGACCTACTCTAACATTTGGAGCTAGGGTCAGTGCAGTGCGTATTTTTCAGTATTAGTCAGGGTCAATCGGCCCTAGCGAGGTATCCGTCGGAACGGAAAATTCTCCGATTTCATACGAATCGTAGGATTTTTGCTTCGAGGTATACTTCGGAACAGCTTTTCGGAACTTCTTTCCGACAAATATGCAACGCACACTGGCGTTTTGCGTTTCAGTGCGATCAAGTGCGTTTTTACTGATATTTTTGACAGTTTCATACAAATTTTCTTCCGATGTGCTCCGACAGGAATTTGTTGCGGAATTTGTTTACGATTTGCAGTGAAGCGTTGGTAAATGAAAGCAATAAAGAAAAAAAACTTTTAGCAAAGTAATTGGTTGTATTTGTTGCTTCAATTTGTGTTTCCAGAGCAAAAAGAAACATTAAATAGGAAAACCCCGATGTACCACGAAACGACATCATGTCAAATCAATGCGTCGTCGCATTTTAATTATTCTTTCCGAAGACGGATACCTCGAATGTAATTTGAGTCTCCGACGGAGTATGCGTTGCAGAGAAAATTCCGTTCCGACGGATACCTCGCTAGGGCCGAATATTAGAATTGTGGCGAATGAATCCTTGATGTGCCAACTACAGCTCTCACATCCCTAAAGTGGGTTAATGGCGGGACCGGAATGTTCGAACTCTGAATAGGCGGCGAACAGCCGAATAGCGGAAACTCTCGACTACTACAAAGCAGCCATAACTGTCATCGAGAAATGACAGCGATTATTTGGAAGTGGCAAACTTAGGATAAAAGTCTTGAGCTATATTGACACGTTAGTATGACAATCCGCATCAAGGCTAAAATCCCCAACATCAACATCGGTGATTTCAACGGTGGTAGGATCCACGCGACTACGAAAAAGCCTTGGCTTCATGAAGATTCCCGTCAGCAAAGCAACTTAACAACTGCCTAACATAATTTGCAAAATTTTAAAACGCAAATATTTTCTGGATTTAAAAAAAAAAAGCTGGCGTAATTTTTGGGAACCGCAGCTAGGAAAAAAGCTCTTTTGTAGACGACCCAAATTCTGCTATGAACGAACCATTCAATCTGGACGATGAAACTTAAGTTCAACAAGGCTGCTGGACCAGATGGCCTGCGGGCCGAACTATTTAAGGCATCGGAAGACGTCTTGGTGGAGAGCATACACCAAATCATCTCCAAGATTTTTTCAGAAGAAGCTATGACTGAAAAATAGAACGTCAGTATTGCTTTTTATAAAATGGACTCTCCTTATTTTTTAGCACCAGCTATTTCGGGAATCATCTCACTAAAACTTGGGAATACTCAAGCTCAAGGCCGTTTTCGACATTGAAGATGTAGATATAGCGGCCTCTGGCAACATCGAGTTTGGGATCAATTTAATAGTCATTTTGTTTTTGTTCATTTTGCAAAGGCAATTTTCGAGTTTTTGTTTAATGATTGTATCGCATTTATTCTTTAACATTTCCTTGTTTAGCTTTTTCCTTGCGTGGACTGTTTTTTACTTAGATTTTTGCTTCTCTTGTTAAATGAATTGTCTTGCAATTTTGTTATTTTATTGTTGTTTACATAATGGCCTTACCAATAATAGTCCATAAAATATTTCTTTGAAACAATAATATAATACCTAAGTAATAACTAATAATAAGGTTCGCGAATTCATGAGAATCACGGAGAAGGCACATTTTCTTGATTCTCACAGATTTAAGTGCCTAAGCCAAAACCAGACTTGTAAACGTGTGTTGTGTCGCTGACTCTGTACACTAACAGCCTTATTTATAAAATATATATTAGATTTTTGCGTTTAGAGTTATTATAGAGAGTGCATAAAGTTTATAAATAAGGCTGTAATTGTTTAGTGTGTTGCGTTGCAAACTGAATAAATTCAATTGATTTTTCTTTTGCTCTTTGAATTTCGTACCTGCTCATATTTGTTTCGTTTCATTGCGCCGCGCCGTAGATTAGTATGGCGCAATCGGACCAGAAGGGCTTTGGGCACAACACACTACACTGCGACAAGATTAGAAGGGTGGTTTCTTTTTAAGACGATTCCCGAAGAAATGATCGAACATAGAAGAGATTGTGGTATGTAGCAATGTAGTTGCAGTGGACTTAATAAAATTTCATCGATTCTCCTGAGTTACACTATACCGTCAATAGGTTCCATGGAGCCTATAAGAAACAGTGCTTAAGTTCTACGTTAAGTTAAACTAAGTGAATTACCGTGCTTTTAAGAGCGACGACATACATTTTGTTTAGGGGATTTGAAAACGATTTCACCAAAATTAAATTTTTTGTAAAATCTTTCGAAATTTTTCAGCATTATCTTTTTTTGACATTTTGGTTTTCGACATTATTTTTTTTGTCGATGAAAAGTTGCGTTCCCAATGAAAATATAGGCGAAAAAAACCAAAAGCGAAATGAACAAAATGCACGTTCTTGTTGATCGAAACAATAAAATGCGAAATAACGAACCAAAACAACAAAAATCGAGAAAAAAAAGATAAGCTCTACCATATCCCCATTTTAGAAAGCAAATTCGTGTCTGTATAAAAAATTATTTGCCTTTGATTCCAAGATAGCTGCAACGCAGTGAACGGTTTCTTATTTACGTCCGTAGCCTATTTGAGTTTTTTTACATATACGATTAACGGTTCTGATCTTCACTATTCCACGAATTGTGACGAAATTCGGAGAAAGTGGTTCAGTATGGCGGATCGAACAGTGTTCAGAAGAATATAGGGCGCTAAAGAAAGGGAGGTGGGTTGAGTTAGGAAAACGCAAATCAGCCAGTTTGATATACCTATCATTTATTCTTACAGCTATTTTGTAGTGCTCGGGTTGAACACGTTTGACCCAATCTTAAACTACCGAATACAAAACATCGAAAGACAAAATCTCAAAAATACACACCTCAAAATGATTGGTGTTAAAAATCGCTGCGATTTAGTCATTCGATATTTTCAAGAATTTCATATATTTTAAGAGAAAAATAGCAAATCCAACAAAAATACATAGAATAAGGTTGGCGAATTCATGAGAATCACGGAGAAGGAAGTAAATGTATTTTATGGACGTGCCAATCCCAATTGACTCCCGATAACACAATGTCAATCGTATTGTCATGTGCTCGCTTTGTCATGCGGTGAGAAAGCTGAATGACAAAGATGATTTTTATCGGCGAATTTATACAATTTATACGATTGACAATGATATCGGTGGCGCGGATGTGGTAAGCGTCATTTCAACTTTTCTGTCGTCTGGCACTAATTTTTGAGTATTTGTGCATTTTTGAATTTTAATTTTTTTTCGTATGTTATAATAAATTTAATTATTCCGATTGCTGTATTTTTATACCCTCCACAGGAAGGTATATTCACTTTGTCATTACGTTTGTAACGCCAAGAACTATTCACCGGAGACCCTATAAAGTATATATATTCAGAATCAGGATTACATTCTGAATCGATTTAGCCATGTCCGTCTGTATGTCTGTCTGTCTGTCTGTCTGTCCATCTGTTGAAAGCACGATAGCGTCCAAACGAATTGACCTAGGCGAATGAAATTTTGTGAGACTACTTCTTTTTACCGTCGTCAGGTTGGTATTGAAAATGGGCTATGTCGGTCAAGTAGTTCTGGTACCTCCCATACAAAACCACTATTAGACCCATGCGTGTATCTGTACAGTACATACAGTGGAGGGTATCAAAGCATCATTGGCCAGGCCGATGATAACACTTTTACTTGTTTTTTTTTGAAAAATAATTTGTTTTTCGTTTTGTTATAATTAGATATTTAGTATGTATGTATATAAAATATCGAAAAGAGATTCTGAAATGGCAATTAATGGTGTTGTTTCTGAGATATGATGTGATTTTACGACCCTTTCATTTATCATCACCGTCTCCTCATATTAGTGCTCATAATTGTGAGCAGATATTTTTATTGCTGGTACATGCTATTTCCGCGATGAATTTTAACTCGATCATAAATAAAAAAGGACGTATCATTCAAGATTTCCAGGGACCATCGAAAAAAAAAATGTTTAAATATTAAAACAAAAAAAAACAGCGCGGAGCAGATCGTAAAGAATCCGCGCGCTGTTTAAAAATGAAAAGAGCAACGATTCGCCTGAGCAACAACAAAAACAACAGGGAAATAAACGTCAACCAGGGCATATATTACTGAAAATCTTGCAGCGTCAACTGGGACGATGTCAATTTATGATTATGCTGTCAGAAGAAGTTTGTCATTTAGTCTCAACAGCATTGACAAGGTGACCACACAGTAATCCAAATTAGTCATTTGGTCTTGAAATTTAAGTCGCGTCAATATTGTCTCATACGCTGTATGAGCATGACATGCCGCGTGACAGGCTATCACATATATTGACAATAATAATAATGAAGAGGGTTTAGTGCACTTGCGACCTTGTGGTCTATTGTGCCCCCATAGAACCTTAGGATGAAATTTGAAGTCACCAAGTCGATCATTCACAGAAGGTTAGGTTAGGTTTGTGGGCTGGCGAGGATTTCTCCGTGCCACACTCAGGTCAATACTGACCCATTGTGATTCCCGTAGGGGGAAAGAGGTTGTCCCTTACCCAATTATAACACTGTATTCAAATTACTTACTGGGCTGCTACATACAAACCATTTTGTTGATTTGACGAAGTTCATTATCTTGTCTATTGATGTGCTGGAAAGCTCGTCCAAGTCGTTGAAGAAGTGACTCCCTAGGAATTTGTACCTGGTGTGTTGGAGACTTGGGCAGTGACATAGGAAGTGGGTTGTATCCTCAAGAGCTTCCTCATCACCGCAGCCTCTGCAAAGTTCTTCTTCCGTTAAGCCCATTTTCTTCATATGGTACCGCAGGGTGTTGTGCCCTGTTATGATACCTACGAGGGTGGACATGGATTTTATATCCTTCCTCATGATCTTCTCGGTTTTGGATTCGTTGAAGGACGGCCATAGCATTCTTGTGGTGTTACAAGTGTTTAAGGTGGCCCATCTTGCGTTCGCCTCTCTTGTGGCTTTCCTCCCTGCTTCAAGCTTTAATGTGCAAGGCGGGATATCCACAGAGGGATCAGCTTGTTCTGAAACAGCTGCCGAACCTTGTCTTGCTAATTCGTCTTTTTTCTCATTGCCTGAAAAGCCTTCATGTCCCGGAACCCAGCAGAGTGATACCTTGTGCTGTGTACCAAGAACCTTGAGTTCTTCGCGACAGCACTTCACAAGCTTCGATTTTATTTCTGGTGCAGTTATGGCTTTTATTGCTGCCTGGCTGTCGATAAAGAAGGTAATACCTTCAGGTGGTATTGCCCTTACCACAGACTCACGGGCTGCTGTTGTCACTGCCAAGACCTCTGCTTGGAAAACGCTGCTATGGTCGGGGAGGCGAATCGATTTTGATATACCCAGCGATTCAGAGAAGACACTTGACCCTACCCCAGTGTCCATTTTTGACCCGTCTGTGAATACGGCTATGGTTGGTGTGCTAGGTACGAGTCCGTCTCTCCATTCTTCCCTGCTGGGATAGGCGCTACAGAAGGGTCTTGTAAAATCTAGATATGGCGTAATGTAGTCCGTGACAGGTACATGGCCGAAATATTTCTGTAGGATCGTAGAATGACCCGTTGCGTTCATATTCCATTTTACCGATTGGCTGATTCTCATTGCACTAATTGCGGCCGATAGTTGTATATGAATGTCTAGCGGACACAGGTTGAGGACAGCCTCAAGTCGCGAGAAAGTAGTCCTAGACACTGTTGTGCTTGTGCCAGGTATTTATTTTATTTACATATACATATTTACATTAATTTATTACCACCACTAAGAAAAATAACCAAATTTGAAAGCAAGGACCGAGAATATGTTCTTATTGGAATTTAAAAAACAAAAAAAAAAAAAAACACAATTTAAATCAGACGTACATTTGGAATTTAAATGCTAAAACAAAAGAATCGCGCACGAAATGTGATAAATGGAAGCAAACTCAAAGGGTAATCCGCAGCCGCCAAAGAGCCTTTGAATAATTCTTCTGCCGAATTGCATACCTTTAAACAATAGCCTCATTGGGAGGTTTCTTGTGCTCAGTTTTATTTAGCAGACATTTCGTCTGAATTATACACCAGCTAATATCGGGCATTTCTTTTCATTTCGCGGTGATTCTCTGGCTTTTGTTTTTATTGCCGCACCGCTCCAGAGCATTCAAGAATGGATGGATGAACCCCTTGACTATGACTACATAATATACCTACCACAAGTTCTCAATGCTTGTTCTTGCTGATAATGTATTTTTTTCAAACCTAACCATACGATTATTTGTCAATGGTCAATGGTGTTTCTTGAATTACATTCGAAAGAAGACAAAGCGGCCTACTTTGGTTAATATGTCGGCGATCTTCTACTCATTATATTCATCAAATAAGATCTTCAGACCCGTCATTCATGCGGGATCAACTATATAGATATAGCTTTTGAATGATCAAATATTTATAGGTCGTATGGAAGAAGTTATTGGGCGATAGGTTAAGCTTTATGAACTTACAACGGCGAACTCTAGCTTATGACTAACAAAATATTAAATTGTAGACCAAAGGGTTAGGTGATTAAGTGACAGAAAGTTGTTTGGGATTATGTACGAGTACTTTAATTTATTAGGATGATAGGGCTCAGCTAGCCCTCCACATCAGACAGTTATATCGTTAGTCAGATTTAGATATGTTAGTGCATTCCACTTAGACTCAAAGACTCCATTCGCTGTAGCCATCACTGTTGACTTAGGTGGTCTGGTGAAATACTAACCATCAATGGTGACGACGGTGAATAAAAAATGCTATACCCTATCTCATCTAAGTTTAAGGCGGGTCTAGAGAACTTTTGTACGGCAGAATCAGTTGATTTAGTTGGACCCCATAGGAGTAATTTATTTCTTTATTGTCTTGTATTAAGACTAAACAATACTTCGTGTTCCCTTTTATTGTTTTATTCGTCATTGGCAATGAAGGAACGAACACAATCATCAGGAGTGTGGTGGATAGTGGCCATCACGGTGATGGTGATCATATTATGTAGCAATCTTCATTCTGCAGGTTGTTGCGTATAGTGAGTCGACAGGAGATAGCCCACAAAGCAGAGCATGAGAACACACAATCAGATGAATACACGAAATGCCATTAAAAGAAACTCCTTTTGGGCATGCAATTAAAATTGTTTTGCCGATCGTTGAAAGTTTTGCCATCTGGAATTCAATGTAGTGAACGTTTTTTTTTTCCAACAGATAATAAGAATAAAAATAAGCTAATATTAAAAGAAGGGTTTTGGTCTTACCCGCCGCAAGATACTATAGGCACCTAACCTAACCTTTGATGGAAGAAAAATCTAACTTTACAATAATTTTAAATTGTTCCCAAAACTCGAGTAAAAAACTGCAGCATTAGCTATAGTTGAGATCACATTACATCCTATCTCTCTCAATTCCATTAACATTTTAAACTTTTTTTTTCTCTTAATCGAAGATACTCGCTCTCAAAGAGAAAATATGCGAGCCAAGTTCACAACCCATTTTCAACCCTTTTTAGTGTTTTCTTCGATGCATCTCCACTAGAATGTCATTGATGTATAGTTGATGTCATAGTAGACTAAGAGCTAGCAACGTTTTTTCTCAAGTCATTTTAGCAAGGCTGTAACTTTGTGAGCTTAGTTCGGGGTGACTACTGAACACGAAAATATATTTCTGGCAGCGCTGCGTTGGTTTATATATTAATGCCATAACCACCATGGTTACCGTCGTCCATGGGAACCGTCGGGTTATGTAGCTTTAGACAGTTGATGAGCTTATCACTGTCGATGGTCATGTTAGGGAGCCAGATGCGTATCCTTGGTCTTCTAGGAATCTCCCTGCCCAGGATCAACTTGAGCTTCAAGCCGTTCTATACGTCGCGTATCTCGCTAACGCAGCCAACTGGAAATGCCTTCGAAAAGGCGTCTTCGCATTTGATAACCCTGTACCCTCTTACGACCTCGGCTGAGTCAAAGCATCAGGAGAGCGGTCCACCTTGATTTTTTTGGGAGATGGTCGTTTTCTATTTCAGACAGTTTATTTTCTATCGCACCCCACTTGTCATTCACTGTCTTGCCGCTGGTAGATAACTCATCTACCAGTGCGACTTCTAGGTCATCTCAGACAACTTCACTGATAGTTCGTGTCGATTGCGCTGCTGATGTTGATTTAGTGTTTTGGCGTGTGATGGACAGCCTGGCAACCTTGCTTCTTTGAGAGTCGCACTTGACTACCTCTAGAGATCGGTTACGTTTTGTGGCCTCCGTTTTGTGCGCTTGTGGAAGTTGACGTACTCGTCAACAATACGCTGATACTTTTCTTTATCAGCCAGGTCCCGAGAAGAAGTCGTACCGGCCTCCTCCTTATACGTACTTTTCCTGCGGTTGCTGGCCGATTTATATTGCTTGTCTCACTTTTAAGGGCACTACGGCGAGTGCCCTGGATAGTGGATGTAGTGTATGTGGATTGTTTTGGGAGCACAGCATGAGTGGATCTCCTCTCAGGGCATGCGCTTCCCACTATAGTCTCATGACTGGAGGCTAGGAGGTCATCTTCTGATGAAGTGTTTATGTTGCTGTTTTTTTTTTTCTTTTTTCTTTTGATTCATTTTTTCCCCTTACGAGTAGATCGGAAAATTGGGTCCCTTCCGGCAGAGCCGTTTTACCGGGATAAGGCTGGAATACGACAGATCTCGCCTGTGCGTCTGAAGGAGCTCGTTAGAGACTGGTTTAACCCCCAGCCTTGCATTCTTAGGCACGGTTTCGTGCGTTGATGCGCTCACCTCACACCACCCGTGAAGTCAGGTACCCCTGTCCTATGGTCAAGAAGCATGTACAAAGAATTAAACTATTGAGAAGTTAAGAATTCTATGCAATGCTCCCTGACCTCAGCTAACCCCGTCTTGACATCGCACAAGACAACTGTAGGATCATTACCAGTCGGCACCCCCGTGGAGGGTTTGGATGAGGATTTTCGCCAGCCCCTGAAAGCCCTATACTAGCTTCTAATGCTTTTGTAGGGTAGGTCCTGTAATATCTAGACTAGACAGGCAATATGCTGTAGCTTCTGTAACCTATTTGCCGTTGTCAGTTCAAGTACTTTCGGCCACCAGTCAATTGCCGTTTATCAGTTTATTATTGTGGGATTTTGACCCCAAGTTCTGCCATTCTGTTCTGCCGTTCTGTGTCGGATTTGATTTTGTGAATTCCAGTTGAGCTTCTTATCGAGGACAATTCCGAGATATTTGACTCCAATGGAATGACTCAAGGTAGTGCCTTTGACGGTTATGGTTTCCTGATTAACCAGTCTCCTGGTCTGTGGCCATGGTGTAGTGGTTAGAGTCATTGCTTGTGACCCGAGCGGCGTTGGTTCGAGCCCCGGCAGGGGACAGCAATACTCTGCCACCGACCATAAGAGAAACGAATAATATCAGAGTTTCTGCATCACTACACCAAAAAAAAGGGGTTTCTGCTTGGTAGTACAATGGACCGAGATTCGTCTGAGTGCTCCAGGATTTGGAATCCCCTTTAAAAAAAAAAAAAACAGTCTCCTTCTTGTAAAATTCATTAGAATGGTTTTACTAGGATTTATGGATAGTCCTTCCAAAATACACCATTCTGAGACGTGTAGCAGTGCGTTCTGCATACTACAAGTAATGGTAGCACTGAGCTGAGCTGGCCACTGATGATGATCGCTAGGTCGTCATTTGTAACTAAATACTTCATTAAATAGGATATTTTGTTTGTATCTACGTTTGTAGAAATTATTTCCATTTCCTTTGAAAAAACGCACACACTTTTGTTGTTGCATTGATTTTCCGAATTTGCACTCAAAATATCAATCAATTGCATCATCTCATCTAGCAGATTAAACATTTTCAACTACGTCAACACGTCAATTTGAACTGTCATCTACTTAACATGATTACAATAATAGTTAACATCTTCAAACTATTTTTTTTCCATAAATCGCATTTTCCACTTCCCCACATGACCTTGCATTCCTTCCCATTATTGAATATAGGGTGGCAATCCCACAATAAATTGTTGACATTCTTTACTCGTATGTAAAACTACAATTCTCTCACAATCAAAGTGTCATTCAATCAAGTGCTGCGGCAGATTCACTGTAATAGATTTATATATATTTAAATATGAATATCTAAAAGTTATACATTTTTTACTAGAAGAAAAAATAGAAAAAGCAAATACCTATAGATATTAACTTGACGATTGAACAGTAGAATTGAAATGTGCAAACTGCGCATACAGTGTTATTCTGCGTTGTGGGAAGAGGTTCTTTTTATTTTATTGCAAGGTGTTGATTTAATTTTTGAATCAGGTATTCGAGAACAGATCATTGTTTGTAGGTTTAAACGAATTTAAGATAAACGCGGTAAGAACAGCCACTTCAGTTTGACCACTTGAGACACAGTTGAAACTTTGGACAGCTGCAGAGGGCTTCAACTTCAACCAGCTAACTGCAAAGACATTCCAATTCCAACATCTTTTATCAGATTTTGTATACACACACTGTAAGAACAACTTTTAAGAACATTTGGCCAGATATTTATGTGTACAGTCTTTAGAATTTAGGGAGTTATTTCTACGAAGATATTAAGCTGCATACCTATTCGATCACAACTTTCAATCCTGAAAATGAGTTTGTTAGTTTTCCAGTCCATTATATTCTGAATTTTCTTTTAAAGTCCTTTATTTAGCAGAGATGTTAACCAGCGGACATTGTACATAATTTTTGATACACTTGAAATGATTTTGAACGCCGGTACAAACAAGTTGTGTGAAACATTTGTCAAATAGTTATGAACAGAATTCGCAATAATAAAACTGACAGTTTTGCAAAACTCTTATTAGATAGAAATTAAATTATACACTTGCGGGGCTTGTTTGTTTTTAGCGATAAAAAATGTTAAATGTTGAAATATTTGTATTTTTACAGCGAATTTTTGAAAAAAATTTAAAATCTTCGCAGTTACAAATTTTTAATAGTTTTTTAACTTTGAATTTTTTAACTTTCATATTTTGTTCATGTCACATAGTCAAACGAACAAAATAAAAATTAACCAAAAACGCATCTACCCAAATTTGCACCCACTCCAAGTCCTAAATGTGCATTTGAGAAGAATATAATATATAGGGTCCGCCAAATAACTTTTTTTTTGAAAATGCTATAAAAAAAACTACTGAATATTTTCTCAAATTTCCTTTTTTATTTCAAAGTACAATCCTTCCGGTTAATAATGGAAAATAATTTCATTCAAATGGCTGCCTCGGCTGGCCATGCAGTAGCCTACACGATCGGTCCAATTTTTAAGCACATTATCGATTGTGTGCAGCTGTATTTCACCAATGGCTTCACGAATATTGTCCTTTAAAGCGTCAATTTTCTCTGGCATGTCGGCGTAACACTTATCTTTTACGGCACCCCACAAATAATAGTCCAACGGTGTCAAATCGCAGCTCCGCGGTGGCCAAACGACATCAGCTCTGCGGCTGATAATGCGATCTTCAAAAACAGGGCGCAAAACATCGAGTGTAACTTCGGCTGTGTGGCACGTAGCGCCGTCCTGTTGAAACCAAATGTTGCCAATATCCTCCTCTTCAATTTTTGTGAACAAAAATTCGTTCAACATAGCCCGATAACGATCGCCATTGACTGTAACGGCCACTCCTTGCTCATTTTCGAAGAAAAATGGCCCAATTATGCCTCTGGACCAAAATCCGCACCAAACAGTGACTCGTTTTGGGTATATCGGCTTTTCAATGTATGCGTGCGGGTTTTCTGTGCCCCAAATGCGACAATTTTGCTTGTTTACATACCCGCCAAGTTCAAAATGAACTTCATCTGAAAAGATGATTTTTTTGGCAAATTCGGAATCTTCTCTAAGTCGATCGCAGGCCCACATTACCATGATTTTCAAAGTAATGTCGCAATATTTCCCAGCGTTGTTCAAGCGTATACACAACCATATTCGTTCAGCGGAAGTATCGATAAAACTAATTATCTGTCAAATCAGACATGAGCTAAGTGTTACCATTCGCGAAATAAGCACTAGTTGCAAAAAAAACGTTAGATGGCGGACCCTTTATTTAACTTTCTCGTACAGGGTGACGCGGCGCACCAATTGTGCTACAATAAGAAACTCAAATAATTTTTTTTTAATCAATGTATTTCATTTATTTTTTTTATTGTATAGGCACTTCAATTTAATTGTATATTAATTACTAATTGATTTTGAAGATAATAGACCGTAAATGCCCCCCAAACTCATTCACCCATTTGCGACACCTGATCAGAACATTGTTCATTGCGGCCTGAAGGGTTGAAGTCGGGATCGCCTCAATTATTGCTTTAATAGACCGCTTCAATTCAGAAAAATTCCTGGGTTTTGTTTTGTACACCTCTTGCTTGACATAACCCCATAAAAAAAATCTGGTGCAGTCAGGTCAGGTGACCTTGGGGGCCAGCGGAAAGTGGAGTTCCTGGATATTAATTTGTTTAGGAATTTTCGTTGGAGCTCCGCCAATAACGGTCCCCATTGACAGTGACTGTTACACCGTTTTCTTCAAAGAAGTATGACCCTACAATGCACCTTGATGATATTGCGCACCACACAGTGACTCGTTCTGGGTGCAGTTCCGCCTCATGGAGTATTTGTGGATTAGATTCGCTCCATTTACGGCAATTTTGTTTGTTTACATTGCCGTTCATATCAAAATGGGCCTCATCAGACATAAACAAGCAATTTATCAAGCTGTTGTCTTCTTCGGCCATTTCCATCAGTTTTTGCCAAAATTCAAGACGAATAGGCAAATCCAGAGGGTTTAACTTGCTTGTGATTTGGACTTTGTACCGGAACAAGTTTAAGTCATCATGAATTATCCGTTGTAATGACCGTCTGCTAACTCCAATTTGCGCCGATAAGTTTCGAGTCGAAACGCTTAGATTGGAAGGTACTTCCCATATAAACTTTTTATACAAATGGATCTAACAATTTAAAGCAAAATTGATAGCTGACTTAATGTGGGCTTGGTGTACATGACTGCATATCCAGTTTTTCTCTATAATTTCAATAAAGGTAATTTTAAAAATTAGCTTTTTCTCGAAAACGGTGTATACGATTTAAATAAAAACTAAAAATGTTTTAATGTACAATAAACATTCTTAAATTGATAGCAACTCAGTTTTTCTCTAATATTACTGCGTCCTTCGATTTCCACCCCCAGGCCCCAATCGCCAATAACCTACATTAATTAAAAAACTGTTCATATCTCGAAAACCCAATTTTTCAGTTTTAAGCTAAACAGATGAAGATCAGTGCTTTTCGGACCGAACCTTGTAATATTTGTTGCAGTTTTGTTTCTTCAATGTCAAAGTGAAAATTGGTGAAAATTATAACCACCGGCTTATACTTTCATAGAAGAAACGACAAAACCATGATCTTGGAATTACTGATTCTAACTACGAACACAATAAAAGTATTGTGCCCTTTCTCTGGTTTCAAATTAAAATGAAACCCTCTTGTATGAATAGGCCAAATCTTATTTTACCAATTATCCTGAAAATACCGTCCACCTTAAGGCAGTAGGTACTTCAACCGGTTATAGAGCGCAACTCGTATTTTTGCCGTGTATCAATTGGGCTAAATAATTATCGTTGAATAATTTTCTGGCACTATCGTGGTGGAGAACGAATTTTTCAGTTGTCAACAAATTATCCTATTGTAGTATTTATTCTACCATTAATTAAATGAAACGCAGTTCTTAGTTAACTTGAATATATATTTTATTGAACACTGAAACTACATGGAATAAGGGGTTACTGCTTCTTGCCAAGTCTAGAAGAGAATGGCCATCTTGATCATGCATCGAAACTCATGCAATACTGCCAAATACTAGATATATTTCATGTGGTGCCAAGAGTTACATAAATACACTACACCTACGTAGGCTAATTTTTTGACGTTTTGTTTTGCTTGTGTTTTGCCAGAATGTTGAAGAGAAATTAAAACACTGAATTTCAAAAAATTAAGAGCAGATTAAGGAAATCTGTGTTTTTAGTGAACTTCTCTTTTCAACAGTCAGGTATGTGTCAGCGAATTATCCGAGGATAATTATTTAGCCCAATTGACACACGGTCTAAAATATAAATAAAATATCACCATCAGGAACAACAAATTGACAGTTAACTACCAAAAGAAAGTGTATGCTTAGAGTAGTAGTTAAGTGCGTCATTCGTTTCCAGAAGTTGTTGTTCTGGGGTGTTTTCATCCAAAGTGACACTGACAGTATGTACATCGGGTGGTGAGGTGACGCGACCTACCCGTACGTCTACGCTCTGGGCTCTACATATAGTAGGTATACTCACTCTAGTCTTATAACTAGTCCGCCTGGTTTCTATTGTGTAAACCAGCTTAAAGCCGATGCGATGGCTGGTTCTTGTGATTTTATTATTTTGCATACGTTAGTAAGCTAATCACAGATATACTCGCAATCACATTTTAAAGTAGTACCCATAAAGCCATAAACCTTCTTTTTAATTGCAACAGCAAACAACTTACTGGGTTGGGCATTAATGCAATGCAATACGGTAGCCCCATATTGTTGTTGTTCACATCATATAGTAGGTATAGCGCTTGTCACTTTTATAACGTTTGTTAATATGCGTTAGAAAATGCTAAAACAAATAATAATAAATTATCTGTCAACAATATGTGCATATATTTTTCAAAACGTCGGATTGAAGAAAAGAAACTACCGCCAGACATATTGTCTCCAGTATTATTACCTACCTGTCAAGAGGGCTTGCGATTTACTTGTTACGTATGCATGACACGTTCGTTGTGGCCAACGCACATGTGCCCCATCAAAACACTTAACACACACGGTGATAAGCACCGTGAATATGTTAAATACAAGGTGCACGATGTTGGTGGTTGATCGTGGCCTAATGAGGATGTTTTTATAATTTTTTTTATTTTTTTGTAAAAATGTGGAAAGTGTAGTGCAATATGAATTTTAATATTCGCATATCTGAAGATTATATAATATTCAGACATTGTAGCCGATTTGACATTAAATGCTCAAGTTTTAATCTTATGATTAATGTGTGAGGTTTTTGGGCGTGTTACAAGAAGATTTTTGCCCATTCTCCCCTATCTGATGGTAGGTATAGGCACATTCGTAAGTATAACTGTCAAGAAATGGCGTAAAATCCTTTTGACTTACCTATGGTTTGCTATCTTAGAGGCAATCAATTCAATTCAGGCCAAAATTTGAACTAGTACACACAAATGGCTACAAGACAAATGACTTATCTGGAACAACGTAACAGCATTTTTGAAGACATATTTTATAATATACATAGGTACCTACTTATTTAACTTCTTAACTGGACTATAGAGAGTCTACGTCACTGGAAGTTTTCTATCCTTAGTTATCCAGAGCAAGCGTGGATCATATGCGATGACTTGGTCGCGATCAGATTGTTTGGAAAAAGTCAAATAGGTATTTGACATTTTGCATTGATTTGCAGGCGCAGTAGCGCAGGTTAGTGTGCTGGACTACTGTGCGAGGGGTCCCAGGTTCGATCCCCGGAAAAACACAAATTACATCCTAAGGTTTTTTCTACTGCGCCACCTCTCGCGAACGTCTGACAAAAATCCGAGAGTGTAACTGTCCCGAAAAAGCTTCTCAATTTAGTCGTTCGGACTCGGCATAAAATTGGAGGTCCCTTCCATTCGTCCCAAAAATAAAAACTCACGCAAAACGAATGGTTGCGAGAAGCTAGGCCTAGGGTGTCTACACACCTGTTGCGCCAACTATTTATTTATTTTTTTTTTCATAGATTTGCAAGCGGTGTCAAATGGTATGATTGTCACATATTCCTAGTCAGAGTCAAATACAGGGTGCGGCTATATGAGTTCAATTTTTCAAAACGCAATACAACCCATTTGAGGAATCATATGTTAGGTTAGGGTAAGTAAGGTGGCTGTCCCAAAGGGGACACGCTTAGACCATAATTTTGGTCCATTGTGAGGGGGGGGGGGGAGGGAAGTGGCCCAAACAGTTCTTTGTGCCAGGCGTTACCTTAGGAATTCTGTTGCAATTTGCGAATTGGGTATCCTACCTGAGAGATTTTTGGTGGTGACTGGAGGCAGTCACTTTTATAAGTTTCTTCACCTGGTTGCGGCTTAGTCTTCGGGTTATGGTGGAGGGCGACCGTAACAGTCTGACCCCTGCCTATTGCCTCGGACGCGGCCATCACTAGGGAGGGAGACTGGTGCGTAGCAGAGGTGGCTGATTCAACCAGTCTGCTTTGCTGCTTGACCAAAAGTCAGTGAATGGATTGTCTGTTGGAAAAAGGATGGGGGCAACCGTAGCAGTCTGCCTCCCGTTTATTTTCCTTTGACAATCAGTCCACATGACAGAGACTGGTACAGAGCAGAAAAGCTTGATTGAAACTCCAACTTGCTGGATGGCGCACCGACATTAGATGTCGCGATTTGTCTTCGGTGAAAAGGCGAGGGGTCTCTTGCCTCTGACGGGGTCTTCGAATTGTCGAGATGGGGTTGATTGGTGTAGTCAGCTTCTTCTGTTGGCGGTTAGTCTTCGGGGAGAGCAAAGGGGTGACCGAAGCAGTCTAATCCCCCGCCTATCCCCTTTGACGGAGTCCGAAGGTTCTGCGTGTGAAGGTGAAAATTGACTGACTTTGTAAGCTCTTCCCATTGGCGGTTAGTCTTCAGAAACAGACAGAGGGTGACCGAAACAGTCTACCCCCGATTGGTAGCCTCCGTAAGGAGGGTGGCTGGTGCAGATCAGATAAGAAAGACTGCGTCAGGAGGAATCCATGAAGGCTGACCGAAACATTCTAACCCCAAGATAATCCACCCCGACGGGGTCTGAAAGTTATACGTGTGAAGGTGAACTCCAGTTCTTAGTCATGTCACACTCGCGGTTTTTCTGAACGTCGTGACCCCTCTAACAATTGATTTCCTGTGATATCCGTTTGGAAAGTAGGCCTTGACCATACGCGGCAAACGCATGATGGAGTGATTGACTTGGAAAGAAACAAAATCTTAGAACCACCCTTATCGAATGAGACTGGCGCGCATTTAAAAAAAGGTTATGTTATATTCATGCAGCCTGTATTTGACAATAGGCAGTTTGACAGCATTTAACAGCAAGCTGGATTTGGCTTTTTAATAAGCAATTTAAGTGGGAGCACAGTAACATTAGAATTGGACATCAAAAGAGAACAGAAATATTTATACAGATTTTAGCATTCCATTAGTAGAAAAATGTTGGCCGAAACTGTGCTACCTATACTTGTTGTTTTATGAAGATGTCTAAACGATTTGTTGCACCTTAGCTACTGTCAAAAGTGGCGGAGCATGGACAAACCGAAAATTTCTGATTGTGGCGTCAAATTGTAAAATAGCTTCTCAAAAACAAAACAATAGAAATAGTAGATTATGTATACCGTATACCTATACTCACAAAACAGGCTTGTCCTTATAGGACAACGTAAAAATTTGTTTTTGTTAAAAATGTAGGGCCAGTTTCAAGACTAGCTGATAAAGTCTCGGATAGCCTATATGGAACCTATATGTCAGATTAACTTCAATCTTTGGTTTGAAAGGTTTCGGATAGTGACATATGACAGATAGAGTTTCAAATAGCCTATATCAGCCAGTTCAAGCCTTTATCCGGAAGATAAACAAAATACTTTATTTGAAGTGGCTAGGAAAAAAATATAGTTTCAAACATTCTTTCGAAGGGCGTAGTAGACAGCAGTCAGAAGTGTCCTATCATGGATTTATTTGAATTTGTAGACGACGGATTTTATGAATATTACAACCACATCACACGGCCCCGTATGGGAAGAGAGTATTTCGCCCAAGGCCAAATTAGTTTGAGAAACACTCGACGGTGAAGATTTTTGAATGTTCGCTATTTTGTTTAACTTTATCCATGCGAAGTCAATACCTTTCACCGTGGGCGTTGGACTTCGCCAGGGGTGCGTCTTGTCCCCTCTCCTTTTCAATAGGTACATGGACTGGATGTCACAGCGCGCAGTCTTGGCGAAGAAGAGGGAGATCTGAGAATAAGTCATTTGCTCTTCGCCAATGACTTGGTCATCCTTGGGTCCTCTCAGACTTCAACTTCAACTCGACTTCAACGGGCACTCGATCCGTTTGTAACCATTTGTGTTGAAGCTGAGATATGAAAGAAAATGCGAACAAATCTGAAAACAAAATGCATCTGCCATTTTTCATGATTACTACAAAAGCGTTCACTAAAGTCTACGTAAGTGTTTCTCTTTTAAGGGAGAATTTTGTTGAGTCTTTTCTATTTTTACTACAAAAGTAAAGGAACATCCTTATATGTATTTGGAAAAGTGTAATTAAAGTGTCAAACCCTTTGATTACGGGAGTTACTTATGGACCTGTATAATTATTCTAAAGAGTGGCTATAAAGCCAAATTAGACAAAATAAGCAATTGCCAAACCGAAACAAGGAAAACCAAATTCATTTTGAGATTGAAAACAGTCAAATAAAAACGTAGAACCAACGAAACCGCTTCAAAGACAGTTTCTTCGACACTTATTATACCTTGGAACTGCAACACATTAAAAAAATACAAAATCAGACCTACAAGTAAGACGACCTGTGTTATAATTGACCAGTGTTATTGGCCCCACATTCCACTTAAATAACTCAAATGCAAAGTTCCTTCATGCCAAATTACACACGTTGTCATATAATTACAATGTTCTTTGAAAGTTCCAATCGATTGATCGCTTCAAAAGATAACTAGATGAAAGGAGCGGCAACACAAAGCATATGCAGCTAGAAACTAAAAGGTAAAACAACCAAATGGAGCTAAAACTCCGAGTCCAACAACTTAATAAAACCTCTAACTCACTCTTCAGCATCATTTTTCGCTACCATTCAGTTTCAGACCCCAATAAGACCACACACAAAGCAAATAAAGAGCGAACGAAAACAAAAGAAAAAAAAAAACAAGAATCTCAAAAAGCAACATATAAGAATATTATGACTTATTACCTGAAGATGCTATTATCAAAAAGGACGCTACACTACAACAACTTAAAACAAACAGACCTCTTTATTATACCATGGCCTATAGGGTGTTTTAACGTGTATCAATCGAATGCGGCACAGATAATAATCAAATGGACCGACCGACAACGACGGACACACTGTGCGTGCAAACTTGGGAGGTACCTACGGAACGGATACGGACGGGTACGATATGCCAAAGGCGCTAAACGTCGACCAACGAGATAGACGATTTATAAGGGCTAGGCAATTAGGAGATCTGACAATAATGACCCCAGATAGTCTGGAACTGGAATTTACTTTACATTATACGAAGCCAATAAAATCCAAGCATTTTATTTGATTTTATTATTTAAACAAAAAAAATGCAAAATGGCTTTGAAATCGGGTCATTTCTAAAATAAGAAAGCACTTTCCAAGGTGATTTGGTTATCAGCTACAGAAATCTGCTTTTACTGGCATCAATTTGGACATGGACCCATTAATTCAATATGTGACGACACCATCAGGCAAGCATAATCATCATCGGCAAATGCATACAAACTTTTATTGGATAAATAATAAAAAAAAAATAAACCGAAATGCCCCTCAACTGGAAATACAATTTTAGAACACATTTCATGTCCAGCCAAGATGATACCCAAACTCAGCTCCACCCAGGTAGCACGCAAACTTTAAAAAAACGTATTTTCTCACAGTCCAAAAGAGGTATCCAACAAATCACCGACCATATCAGGCGGTCGCGTCAGGAAGAAGACACATTCCCATATAGTGTACACTCCTTGCCTTGAGTCATCTTAGTTTTATTTTTTTTTTACGTCTGCACACATATGCAGACACTACGACGGCAACTGATAGGGTAAAAGCAACCGATATTGGGCATTTATAACCAGCTTCATGAACATGAAAAATACCTACCTTTTTTTTCTTTCAAACTTTTTCATTGTTTTAATAATAATTAAAAAAATTTGCAATCAGTTCTGAGAGTAGATCGAAAGGTACCTACCTACAGACCTACACAACAGATCGTTAGACAGTAAATGCAGAACATTTGCAGTGTAACGGTTTTTGGGACCACAATTAGAAAATTACTAACGACTAGACATCATGCCTAAAATATATCTTAAACATAGCTCTTCGGACTCGGTATAAAATTGTACGTCCTTTTCATTCGTCACAAAATAAAAAACTGACACATACGAATGGTTGTTAGAAGCTAGGCATATGGTGCCAGTTTCGCCAACTATTTTTAATAATTTGATTTTTGACAGCATACATGTGTCGAAGACAAACATGCTTAGTTAGCAATTGCCTTGCCATTTCATCAAAGATAACCGTGGGAGCAATGTTATCGTCATTGGCGCCCACTATCGTTTATCCCTCGTTTTAGACCGGTGAATTGGCCGTCCGGCTATATTCAACGTCTTTACCACCAATTTTACAGTGGAAGTTAAAAATTAACCGAATCATCGGAAAAGGTCTAAAAATGCCAGATACACTAGACACCAATCCTGGAACCGCCACCACCCTTGATAAGAAGGCAGAAGCGTTAGCTATATTCTTCGAAGGCAACTTCAACCCATCGCCTCCTAACGATCCTGTATTCCTCTCAGAAGTCCATGCAACAGTCAGAAGCATCGAAGAATCGACGACCGCAACTACTGCGTTCACTGACACAAATCTAGCCGACAACCCCGTGGATGATGACACCTTATCAACACCAGAGGAAATCGCTGAAATAATTCAGAACAGTCACTCTAAGGAGTCAACTGGACCGGACAAAATATCCAACTTCGTCCTGAAAAAGCTGCCGCAGTCAATAATGATCCTGCTAGCTATAGTGATGAACAACTGCATCAACAACTGCTACTTTCCTAGGAAATGGAAGACCGCTAAAATAATAGCCATTCCGAAGAAAGGCGACCCCAACAACGTCAGAGGATATAGGCCTATATCGCTACTTTGTAGTGTGAGCAAAATACTCGAGGAACTCATCCTGCGGAGAGTGAAAGATGTGTGTAACCAACTCAACATCATACCGGACATACAATTTGGATTTCGGGAAAAACATTCTACGTTGCACCCATTAATAAAGTTCCACCATGATGTCACGAAGGCTCTCATATTCATAAACTTAAACAGCTAAGTTTTCCTTTACCACTTATTAAAATAATTTTTAGCTTTCTTCACTCCAGGTCCTTTTTTGTACAAATAGAAGACAGCCATTCCCAAACAAAAAGCATCAGAGCCGGTGTAGCCCAAGGGTCAAAATTGGGTCCACTACTTTTCAACATCTTCACATCCGACCAGCCTCGGCTCGAGAACACAACCAATAGCTGCCTGTTCGCCGACGACTCCGCCACATATAGCAGCTCAATGTCCCCAGCCATAGCAGCACGAAGAGTTGAAGTCCATGTCAGCAAACTTTTCGAATACTACCAAAAATGGGGCATACGAATCAACACTGCCAAATCAGAACTAATCTGCATCAGAAGACCAATTAGAGGAAGAAGTAGAGGTAGATCAGCCACCAATTGTCGTAATGTAACGCTGAGACTACCTGATGGATCAGCGCTGTCAACCACAAACGACATTAAATATCTTGGAGTCAACTTTAACGAGCGATTCAAATTCAACCCACACCTGAACACTGTTCTCAGGAAGGCTGCATTCGCGTTTCATCGAGTCTACCCGCTGATGAAGAAGCAGAACGGACTGAGTAAAAAAACCAAACTGCTGCTCTACAAACAGCTTATAAGACCGGTAGTAACATACGGTTTTCCCATTTGGTACACTATTTCCAAGACGTACATGAAGAAGCTGGCCATTTTTGAGAGAAAACTCTTAAGGATCTGCACAGGACTACACTATGATCCAATTAGAAAGAAAAACGTCAGAAGTTCAAGACTCTACGAAGAAGCCAGCATCATCCCCCTGGACAAGTACATGGTCACACTTTTCCAGAGAATACTCGGGAATGCATACAACCATCCAAACCCTCTAGTCCGAAGGATTGCGGAAACCCAACACATCTCAGAGCATCGCTACCTCCATGTATTGGCTCTACTAAACGAGGACCTATTCCCAAGAGACACCGACAGGGCAACTATACCCTTCTACGATTTGACCGAGACATCCCACCATCGAGGATAATACCAAGATGAACAACCCTCTCTACCACCACAAGGACATCGACACCCGGATTTGAACACCCTGAGGTCAACCCTGACAACGATGCATACTACGAGTATGAATCTGAGAAAACATTTACAATTTATTTATGTAAATCTAATTATTTAAAAAAAAAATCATTGTAAACCGTTGGGCCCCTGTTGTTGAGCCAACACACAAAATATTAATTATTCATCAGCACTTGTAAACTAGCCTTAAGTCAAATTGTATATATAAAAGTTCAATAAAAAAATTAATGTAATGTAATGTACAGTGGAAGTTTAAACTAAAGTTCTGCTGAACCCGAACTTGAGATTAAATTTGAAGTTCAACTCGTCCGGTTTCACAATGTAATCTGAACTTCAGTTCAATTGAACTAAGTTTAACATAAATTTAATGATTAATTGGAAATTGACTTGATATTTTGTGACATATTTATTCCAAAATTTACATGTGCTGCCATAACCGTTGTCAAAACTAACAGAGTTAATTTTTCGTATCTTCTTGCTTTTTATTATATTTTCACTTTTACTTATTTTCTGCGAGCGAAGAAATGTCAAATGTGACATAAAAAACAGTCAATAATATGAAATTGAGTTCTAACCCAGAGAAAAGTAATTAAACTGGTCTACGAAGTGCAGTTTAAATTCGATCGGATTAAACGCTGACAAGGTTAAAAAACCCAATATTATCCCAAGACGACGACGACTACGATGATGGCAAGTCATGAATATGAAAATAACATTATCTATTACTTGTTCCATATTTATCCATATTTTGGTTTAAATTATTTATTTTTATATGGTTTTCCACTAGCTCTAACTTTTTCGGTCAAGGGCTTTCCGTAAAACGTAGACAAACAAACTCCAAATGACAAATCAAAATCATTTGTATCTACCTAACTATGTTGGAAAATCTCGAGCAACTCTGAAAACAAAATCTAGATTCGCAAAAGTGCTCTCGAATCTGAAAAGATACCTTTTCTTGTATCAAACGAACGCAAAAATGTGATCTGGGGCAAGAAAAAGTGATTTTTTGCCAATCGAAATCGGCATAAGAGTTGGGGTTCGGAAACATATTTGAGCCTTCTTTAGCGTTCCACAGCTTATTAAGTTTTAGAACCGCTGTTGTACAGTACCTACTTACGACTTTTCCAAAACCGTTTCTTGTCTTCTCTTTCTAAGAACGCGCAAAACAATGTCAAATAGTTGTGTTTTTGACAATAGGCAGCTTTCAAATTAAAATGTCACCGAGTCTGGTGATCTGGCGTTTAAACGGCAGAATACTGTCGATTAAACTACAGAATGAACTCTGTTCCAGATTGAAACGAAACTGTGAAACTGAATAAATTGTTGAACTGAAGTTTAAACCATACCTAAGTGTAGTTTAAATGTCCACTGAGAAACTGTGGGTTAGACTATTTTTTATGTGGGGATATGGCACATCACTCGTCTATGCCGATAAGACAGCGTCAATAGCAGACTTGGAAGACGACATCACACGTGTTTTTAGCGAAATACCAGCCAATATGCTCGAAAAAGTAACTCAAAATTGGATTCTCCGTATGGACCACGTAAAACGTAGTCGTGGTTAACATTGAGTCTGGAGGTTTGTAAGTGTCGCATATTATGACAGGGGCCCTACGAACTAAGTCCCACCAAAAATTCAGTGGGATTTAGTTCATATGTTTGGGAGCTAGTTCGTAGTTCATAATAAACAAAATCCCAATGAATTAAGTCCCAATTTGAGAAAATTGGGAGTTAGTTCATTTAACTTATTTCAATGGAAAAAGAATTCTTACATACACCCAAACTCTCACTTAATCCAAATCTAACAGTGATCCCAAGCAGTGGGTTGCAGGGGGCCAGCAAACATAGTTTACTGTTCCTAATGGGAACAACTACTTACACCTGCGACCCACTTAGCTTTTCCTACATTAAAATAATTAATTAAATCAATTTAATGTTATTGCAAGTGTTAAAACTGTGTATTACTATATTTTTTAAGTGACAGGCCTCAGGGTTACATTTTTGTGCTCGATATTAAACAAAATTTTTGGCGTTTCTCTAGGTTTTTGGCAGCCTAAAATGGACTGACATTTTTCGAGTCCGGACTGAGTGCTGACCATTTCGAACAATGACCATAATAATGACCAGACATAGAATTTAAGTTTTTAGAGGTCTTCTTTTACGTCCGTACCAGCATATATATATATATATAACAAACATTCTATTAACAACTTGTTGATGTTTGTATTTAATCTATTGAAATGTTTCAGCAGACAGTACCTATGTATTTGTTAAATAAATTGGTTTGTATCGTATCGTATCTATGTATAGTATATCGAACTGGAATTTTGTCTGCAGACACCCCCGGCATAGTGCCATGCCAATTATTCAAAAGGAATCCGTACGGTCTATCCACAAGCAACACCTAAATTCAATGGAATACGTAGCAAGAAAGTATACCGCCCGCTTTTGATCGAACTATTAAATTTTCGAGGTAATTTCTTAATAAGAAAAGGAAAAAATAACATTTTCTTAAACAAAATTCGCTAATGGGATTTTATCCCGTAGATAATTGACATTCGATTTTGTATACAAAAAAGGAATTACCAAATAAAGGAATGGTTTTGTATTTTATTAATAAATCGACCTCGAAAGTCTTGTCCAAAGTGCGCAACAAATCAACAAACTTATGTATTTATTTTTGGCCATAAGATAAGTGCTTGGCGTACCTATGAGTTATGGTTATGGTTTTAATTTCGTTTATCTTTGTGAAAAGTAGAAACACATTTACCCCTATCGCGAATAATATTTCCCCCGGAATGTTTCCCATTCAGCAATTTGATTTACATTGCTGACAAGGGAAAAAATTCCATCGGAATTTATTCGCGATATCTCTAATTATTAAAGTCTATCCGTAGAGGATTTTTGTTGATGTCGTATTTAAAATCTACCTACATAATTCTGTAAGTTCACGGATCTGTCGGTTTCACCCCTGACTGCTTTATTTTAAACGCACTTAAGGATATTAAAATGCAACAAATGTATGAGGCATACAAACAACGAGGGTCACGAAGATCGATTTGTGGAAATATTCCGACATGTCTAGGTTTTAGAAGATCCTTTAATTACTCTCTTTATTCACCCCTATCGCGAATAATATTTCCCCCGGAATATTTCCCATTCAGCAATTTGATTTACATTGCTGACAAGGGAAAAAACTCCATCGGAATTTATTCGCGATACCCCTAATTATGTATGTTATATAATATCCAGCTATGCCTAATAAGAAATAGTGGGAAATCGATTACTTTAAGTAAGGTGATTGTCTTTGATAGCTTCTCAGCAAACACCCTCACAAACTCTGACTTGTTCTTTTGATTAAACACCTAGCCATAGCCACCGAGCAAAACAACACCTTTCTGGAATAGCCATAGGGTCCGTTAAACACTAAACGAATCCGATTCAATCACAATCAATCCGAAACAAGATGAATATGAATCCGATTCGCTAAAATTCGGCACCAAATACGCACAGACGGGGTAGCGACATCAGTGCTGTCAGTTTAGCGCTTTCGGCGCTAGATCTGGCGCTTTTTTAATGTATTCAGCGCGCATTAAAAAGTTTTAGCTCCTGGCGGAATTTTTAGCTCTTTTTGTTTAAATAACTTTTATCTATATAGAAGTCCACTCGAAAATATTAGTACGTACTAAACTTTAACATGACATCGCCCTACAGTTCATGTGAATTCCCGTTTTTTGGATATCTTTTTCTTATTTATTACTACTGCATCTGCTCAGTGACAGTAACTATATCTACGCATCAGTTTCGAATTAGATTGCTTCAAAGATCATTTTTATTAGATATGGGAGTGACATCACAGAAAAAAGTTTAAGCAACACTACAAAATTACAAATTTAAAAAATCTAGCTAATTGGAATTGGCCAATGCTTCTGTTATCGAGCAAGAGCTCATAAAATTTTAAGAAAAAAGTACAATCTACAGAATCACATGCATCCGTACAAACTATACCCAGAATTTGAAATTGCTTAAAAGTTCAATGTCGGCCTCTATAATTACATATGTGTGAAAATAAAGATATGTCTGCAAACATTTATCAATCTGATTCTTGAAATCCAAATTTTGCTGTGTTTTTGTAATTAAAAGGTATATTACGTTCCTATACTCTGTTGATAAAAATAAAATCTAGCGCAATTTAGCAGTTTTTGTAAATTGTTTTATCTCCGAGTGGTTAAAGCGACCTGGCAGCACTGAGCGACATTAGCCCGCGCGACATATTTCCGCCGAAGTTATGTCGTTTTCAAGCGACATTATCTCCGCACGGAGTTATGTCGTTTAAGGCTGCAGTTATAGCTACCAGTAAAATGCATCCGTAAAAAAATGTTTGCACTTTTTTGGAGCACTTAAACTTAATCGTTAAACCCAATCTTTGTATTAAATAGTTGCTTTTGAATTATAAAGCTAATCCGTCAAAAAAATGAAGCAATAATTGATCTTTAAATTTTTCTAAAAAAAAAAGAATTTCTTTATTTTTCCGTACGAAAAACTTTTTCTGTTCAACTTCTCAACCAGTTTCACGAATTATTCCACTGAATTCCTATGATATGCTAAAAAAAGGGTTAAAATCCTGTTAGCGAGCGAAGCGAGCCACCCACCCCATACTTTAAATACACCAAACTTTCTTACAGACGCCTATCTGACAGTTTTTGGTATAAGACTTATTCAGAAATTAAACAAATAAAAAAATAATTACCTTTTGCATATGTTTAATATAAATGGCTGCGTTCCATTGACCGCTAGTAATCTAGTACATAATATCCCTGATGGAGGAACGCTGGCGCTAGAGATCTAGCCGCAGCGGCAAAGTGACATTAAAACCAATTTCAATTCGTATTATTCCATTTTCATGAGAGTAAAAAATTTATTTTGTGTCATCGTGCCGCATATTTATTAATGCACTATAATTTAAATAATCAAATACAATGTTTATTATTATTATAATAACATAGAAGTTTGAATTCCCATTTTACACCAACTTCTGCACTTTCACTTTTATTTTGACAGTTCGTTATTTTTTTCCAACCTAGCAGTTTATTTTGCGCTAGATTGAAAATTTCCCAGAAAAGGATATTTCACAAAATGTGCTAGAGCTCTAGCGCAAATGCTGAAATGTCAGTTTTTTTTATATGGAGTTTGGCATGCCGCTAGTCATCTAGCGGTCAGTGGAACGCGGCCAATGATTAACAGTTGGAGATATGACGTTTTAAAGCGACAAACTCCGCGCGGAGATATGTCGTTTTTAGTTCGGCGGAGATTATGTCGCTTTAAATGCGACATTGAATGGGCATTTAAGCAATGGATGTGCAATTTTTTTAAAAAAAATTGTGGTTTAGGAATTTTTAACTCGGCTGGTGTGGAGCAGCGATGTCACTTCTGAAAAATTTTCTGGAGTAGAATTGCCTAAAAAAGTGGAGTAGATGGGAAAATACGGGAGTAGATTTCCAAAAAGCATCAATGTACATTGTACATACCTTTTTCAAGGTAGAGCACCGAAATGTTTGCATTTTGCGATTATAAAGATAGGGCATAGCTCGGGAGTGCCTAAACTATTCTATCTTATAACTAAAACCAATATTTCATACATGGTTAGGTTAGGTCGGGTTGAAATGGCTGCCGACCAAAGGCCGATACACTTACACCATTATACCCGTCTTGTGATACCACATGAATCTAGAAGAAGTTTCGTCCTACTCTTTTAACCAATTTGAGCTTCTTATGAAGCATAGGAGATTACGTATGATGTTTTCGGGAGAGAGCCGGACAAGTTCAGAGAAAGTGATGAACGGTCTCCTCCACCTCCTCTTCGTCCAAACAACTTCTAGAAAAATCGTTTGAGAATACGTCATGTTTTGTTGCATGCTTGCCCATAAGGCCAGTGTCCCGTAATGACACCTATTGTGGCGCTGATATGCTTTCTGTCAAGAGAGATCAATATTTCATAGGTACATAACTACTTTTAGCAGTCGTAGTTAAGAAAATTATTGTAGGGTGAAAGCTGCAAGTCCTCGTAACGTACTCTTGGTTTAACATTAAGGCCTAAAATATATAATCTATTTTATATTGGATCTACCAATGTTTCGAATTTCGTCTACGCTTCGAGTTACATATTTTTCATCTGATCATTATGTTTTCTACCTTCGAACTTGCCATATATAGTTTTACTTGGGTTGGGGCTTGGGGCTAACAGTTTTCCAGATAAATTCCAATAAATGAATCCATAAACTGGCTACATAGTAAATACTACTTACTTGTCATTAATGCCTAAACAATATTTTAGAGTATTGTCAAATATTGTTTATTGAACAAAATAAAGAAATGGATTACAATTTTGAAATTGGAGTAGATAATAGGAAATTGAAAAAAAGTCAAGTAGGGAGTAGATTTCTGAAATTTGTGAAAAAGTGAACTAGATCTACTCCAATTGGAGTAAAGTGTCATCGCTGGTGTGGAGACATGGAAACCACCAGTCAGATTCGCCTTGTTTCGGATTGATTGTGATTCATTTAGATTCGCAGTCATTGCAAAATTATAAAGTAGATATCGGTACAGTCTTTTTTGTCTTTACATTTTTTTTCTCAAATGTATTAATTTTGCTGCTTTTTCTATGATACGAGTTTGAAAGTAATTTTTTATTGTACAAACTTTGAAGCATCGCCATTCTTAGCTAAATAAGCCGGGCTTCTCTCGGCTTCAAATTTAGTTTTGACCAAATTTGTGAGCTGTAGAATATTGAAAGACAGAATTTAATTCCCCTTTTTGATGGATAGGGATTTTTTTTTTGGAAACGAAAGATCTAGAATTGTATGCCAAATCCAAATACCTGAAATGACTTCGTACATTTATATTATATTCTGTAGAATGTACATACTCGTATAATATTACGCAATTGTGAGCTTGAATAAATTTAAATTTGATCCTAAACATGATTATAAATAAGACATAATTTCTTTACAAACCATTTATAACAAGTGACTCCTAAATTACGTCCATTTTTATCCTAAACTAGCTTTTGTCCGCGGCTTCGTTCGAGCAGTCCTCAAGATTTGATTCTTAAACAGTCAGTTAGTTCCCTCTTTTATATTTATATATCACGCAGGAAACCTACCTAAGAAAGTACCTAAGGAGCAGTTAGTATTTCTGAAAAATATATTTATAGCCCTATTGCAGAAAATGCAACCAAAACTGACCCTTTGGATGTACACAGCCATAGTACGACCAATCCTAACTTACGGGTCAGTAGTCTGGTGGCCGGCTCTTAGAAAAGCCTACAACATAACCAAGCTCAACAAGGTCCAAAGAACGGCATGCATAGGCACCACAGGTGCTCTCCGGTCGACGCCGTCAGACGCCCTCACAGTCCTTCTGCACCTATTACCCTTAGACCTTCATATCACAAACATCACAATACATAGCGCGATCAGACTCAGAGAGTCTGGGTGCTGGTATGCGAGACCCTACGGTCATAGCAACATCCTGCTTACTTTAGCAAGAAAGCTAGTACCACCCTCTACGGATTACATTTCCCCAAGAATACTTTTTAAAAAACACTTTGAAGTAGAATTTCCCTCAAGATTAGACTGGCAGGACGGGCGGGTGAACAGGGACTCGAATTTAACAATCTACACTGACGGTTCAAAAATGGACTGTGGAGTAGGTGCGGGTGTATTTTCGGAGTCTCTGAGCATCTCAAAATCCTTCAGGCTCCCGGACACAGCCAGTGTGTTTCAGGCGGAAATACTTGCTATCCGTGAAGCCTGTCGCCTAATCAAAATACACACGGACATAGTTCCGAGGCAAAAGATAGACATATTCATTGACAGCCAGGCTGCGATCAAGGCTATCGCCTCAGTCAACATAAACTCAAAATTAGTACTAGAATGCCGAGAGGAATTGGCCTCGCTTGATCAGTTCCGGATTACACTGATCTGGGTTCCAGGCCACAGCAACGTTTATGGAAACGTACAGGCCGACGAGCTTGCCAGGCGGGGTTCAACCCTCCACTGCTCACTTGCGGAATCGGTTCAAATTCCAATAGGAGCAGTCAAAGCAAAAATGTCCGAAGAATTCCTATCGAAAGCCAATCTCAGATGGAGGAGGCTAACAAATTGTGCCATATCCAGAAGTATGTGGCCAAATTATAGCAAGGAAAAAACAACCCACCTTCTGAATAAAACACGTAAAGATATAGCCAGGATAATCGCGATAACCACTGGCCTATAGGGGGACCATGCATTCAGATTAGGCATCCCACATAATACCCACTGTCGTAGTTGTAACGACGCAACCGAAAAAGAAACCATCATTCATTACCTCTGCTCCTGTCCGGCACTAGCTAGGACTAGACACCGAGCTCTGGGTAAACCCTTCTTCACATCCCTCGAGGAAGTTTCGAAGAATAACATCAAAGAACTTATAACCTTTTTGAACTCCACAGGTTGGATCTAAAATCTCCACTTCGACAAGCTTTAACAACCAGGTCAAATGAGTTGTGGTAACAAAACGGCACTTAGTGCTACTTGGGTTTTCTAATAAACCGCCACACCTACCTACCTACCTACCTACCATTGGAGAAAACAGTTCAAAAATCATCTGATGCGCTGGCATTGCAATACAGATCATACTATAACAGATTGAGCCACTATCTAACCTACGGGACCGAACACATTTCTTAGCTGGCCCTGGCAATAACATCGATAATGATGAGCACCATCTTTAGACTAAGGGGGAACGCTTACCCCTTAATTATATGTACATCCCACACCGCACAGATCTTGCTATACTGTGCAACATATGTAACCTGAAAGATCGTATGGATGTGTACAATCTGTTTGAATATCTTTGGAGTACCTACGTTCCCTCGAGTTGGATGAAGCGATAACACAAACTTTGACCCCCCCCCCCTTTTTTTTTGTCGGCCCCAAGCAAAGTTTCCAAAATCGCAAAAACTATCTTTTTTATTTCTCATAAAGAGTATACAAACCGAGTTTGAAGTCAATCGGATGAAAAATAAAAATGATCCCATACAAATTTGCACCCCCTTTCTACCCCTTTAATGGTTGAATTTCGAAATGATCTTGCTTATTCCTTGTATCCGCTCTCTAGAGCAAAGGGTTTAGGCTGGGCGTTGATGATCAGTGAGTCGTAATTTCCATTTTTTATATAGGTACCTATCCTAAATATAGAGTACCTAAAGTAACAACCAAAATTTGAAATTATTTGGTGAAATTTTCGCCATTGTAGTAGACTCCTAAACTAAACGTCTTTTAAAAAGCTCAAGTAATAAAATTATATTCATAAATCTAAATTAAGATGCAGATTAGCTACTTAGATACAAGATACTCTACGATTTAACAATACTAAAAACATCTAAAATATAGTCACAATTTCAAAGAAAGTACTAGGTACTATATTTATTTCGTTAGTAGTTTAATATGCATAAACCAAAATATTACCTACCTCATCGCTAAGCAGCACTTTCTATTCAATAATTACGATATAAAATAACCACATTCGCACCAAGGAATGTGGTTTATAATCGTTGAGAGAAAAAAAATCCCACTGCATACCTACCTACCCCTTCAATGGGAAATAATTCAACTTGTTTATCTTACGGGGGACAATATCTAAATGCGACAGAATAGAATAAGAATCAATTACCTTTACCTTTATAGGCTTTCCGAAATCCTTATCGAAATATGACTCACCTCTAAGAAAAATTTTATATTTAGGAACACCAATACCTATCTCTTCGCAACTCGAGAGGATCAAAGACATTACTATTTTCATTTTGTTGTGGTCTGTCATTATGACACAACAGACTGTGTGCGGCTGTGCTGGGTAGGAATAGGAAACACTCAAATTGTCAACAGGACGCCACCTTCTCAAAGTCGAATTCTTGAAATGAATCATCTAGAGTTGTTTCTCTCTTCTTCGTTTTTTTTTTATCGCTGCATTGATAAAGAAAAAATTAAATAAAAATGTAAACCCAATCAGCCGACAACTTTAAGGCCTCCTACCACTTAATAACTGACCACCACCAGCTCGGGGTCTCTAGGAATTCCTTAATAAAATTTCAAAATTAAAACAAATCAGAAGACTTCACACGGTGTGAATAAATACAATAGTACCCTATTTTTGTAGAAGTGTAGATACATATTCTCAATTCAACAGATATGTACCAATAGGTGGTACTAATAAAATACGGCGAATACATGCGAAAAAAATTGCTAAAATTCTATTGTGAATACGGTAGGAGAAACTATGGTACGTTTATCCAAAACGTTATGCCCCCAGTTTCGCACCAATTTGGTTGAGGTTATTTACCCATTGCTTAAAGTTAAAGCAAGAATCTAGTTCTAATACATTAAAAGAAAGCGAATTTTCCTGTTTATAAGGAACGAGACAAATTGTTTGACGTTATGGCTTTGAAGTCACTCTCACGAAAAGTAAATGACGCTAAAAGCGGTATATTAGCAATGAACCAAAAATGTGTCAAAATGGCGCTAAGAATTTTTGTGTTTTATTTCCTCTCCTCCTAAGCACTATCAAACCTAAAGCAAAATAAAACGTCAAAAATTAACCATCAGGATAATTATTTATTATTTTGTTTCAGTAGTGGGATAAATGTTTGACAGTTGAATTTTCCGTTTTTCACCACGATAGTGTCAGAAAATCATCCAAGGATAATTAATATGTCGTTTTACATTGGAGGAGGATTCACTCATTTTGAAATTCAATGGACCAAGAAAACTGCTTTCTGGCCGACTATACGCTCACGTATTGGTGAAACGTCAACAATAATTATTGTATGGCTGCAGGATGCTGCCAGCTGGCTTGTATAAAATACATAAATTGTACTATTGTGTAAGTGCTTCTAGAGTGGATTCTGAGTTCTGACTTGAAATCGAGAAGTGAAATTCTCTCCTCAGAATCACCAGAAGAGTATTTTTTGCGCCAGTGGAAGGATTTCAGAAGTGATCTTCTATTCTTCTTGATTCCGGACGCTTCTTTTTGCCCAATGGCCTTAAGAACCATTCACATGGGAGCGAACGAACGAATTGATGAAATGCGAACAAACCACTTTTTATGCATTTATAAACAGAAAATTGCACATTTTACTACTCAAAGATGAAGATAGTTAATTATTCCATCAAAATTTATTAAGAAAACAAGTTTATAAACAGTTTAAATAACAAAATTTCAAATTCCCAACTTTTTGCCGCGAACGAAAACACCCTGGCGCGAATTGTCAGTCTATTCACAATCCACATAATTTAAGTCGCGTTCCACAAAGTAGCGAATAAAAAATTCGTTCGAACTTAACCTTATTCCAAGAGGAGGATATCTTGGAATAATAAAATGTGGAATTTTCTATATATAAATGCATAAAAAGTGATTCATTCGCATTTTATCAATTCGTTCAATTAGAGGGCGCGTGTTGCTATGCGAATCAATCGAAACGATTACTAATTGGGTCATGAGATGACCGTTATTGTTTTTGTTTCCTACTGAAGCCATAAAGTCATCTGCTGGTTTCATTATTAGATTTCTTTATATTTTCCCTGATATTTCCTTCGCGCTCAACAAATTTAACGTTAGAAAATTATTCAAAACATATATTTCCTCGATACCTATGAATAGTGGGGCAACTACAAGTGAAAAAACTTCGTGAGATTGTTATTGATAACATACCTAACTCATTCAACTGATATTAGCTCTTTGTGAAATAGGATTAGAGATCCTCGAAATTGATATGATGCGGGGTGGACTACAACCTAGCCATCAGCTAGCGTCAGCCATTTAAATGAAATCGGTATAAGTGTGCATTCCACTCCAACAAAAAAAAAAAAAAAGTTTTGATAATAATGTTAACAAAATTTCGAACCCCAATTCATGTTCATACACGAACTAAATAGGTATCTACCCTACTTCGCAATTTAAACATAATATAAATTTATGCATGTCAGCTTACCGACGCAAACTAGCTTACCCTATGGATTCCCCCTACAGAATACTCTACTGATCTTCTGCTTAAACCTTAAACCTTACAGGATGTGCTCCCTGCTGATATACTAAAAGGCGTTCAGATCTCACACGCACAAATTGGAGATGTAATTCACTGATAACCCACAGCAAACAAATTCTGTACTAAAAGTGGCCTCAGCCGGAATTACCTATTGAAGTTCTTTCTCCGCAAGCCACAACGTCAGTTAAGATGTACAGAAGACAATCATTCTACCTGTGCGAGCGCAACAACAAACGACATACCGGGCAATCTCTTCTTATCATGGGAAGGAACGATGTTGCCCAAGTTACATCAATCGTCATGAAATCAGTCTACGAGGGTGTTCCAAGACTTCCTTACCTTCGAAGTGAACTCCTAATGGCTAATTGCTTAGCGGTGGCGGTTTCTGTTTTAAACACATTTCAAATGATATATGTGTGAGTAATTTTATCAAATTGACAGTAAATTTACAAAAGGTACCTAAGCGAAAGTATCAAACTTTGGCAATGTGTACCTACTTTTTCTTTTTGTGAACTTGGATGCATTTGCATGTGCATTTTGTTTGGGTGGGTGTTTTTGCATTGCACCGACAACAAATGAGGCGCACAATCGGATTCAATATTTTGGCGGGGCAACCAGCTACAGCAATAACTCATAAGAATCGTTCGAATACCATACCGTATTGTTTGCCGCTACACAACTTTTGATAGAAAACTCATTGCCAAGACGTAGAGTGTAATTAAATTCGTTTTCTTTAACTTGGTTTCAATGATTCATATTGGATTCATCAAAGTAAAATATGTAGCCGTAAATTGCTTTGAAAATATTGCCAATAATAATTACTGTTAATTGTGCCTATCGTGGATTATAGACAAACAATATTCTTGTATTCGTTTATTTCCGGAACACTTCGTCTCGCCTTGAACATGAGATTTACAGCCACCACGTGCAACAGTTGAACAATTACAATGAAATAATTTTGCTCTACTTTATGTTTACAACAAGTTGCTAAAAATATATAAATCTCACGTATGTAACACCGAAATCGGTTGTTCGTAATATAAATTTTTGTGTTTATGAAAATTGCTTGCACAACAAATTTTAGAGTATCCACTACAACTTGCGTGATTGTAATAAGTCTGGCAATTTTGAGCCAACCAATTTAGTGGTCATGTGCTTCGATAATATTGTTGGGGTGGTCTCTTAATAACTGCTTTTAGAAATCCTTATATGAAGGTTGAAATCGGTTTAAATCGCACCGAAGATAAGCGCAGGATAAGGGGCTCCTTTGACTTTGAGAGACAAATGCTTGAACAGATTTTGGGTCCTGTATCCGAATGAAGGAGAATATATGACTGTGAATACTCTGTGAGTACCTATAGTACAAAGATGTGGATATAGTCTAAAATAGCAAAAATAAACGTCGACTACATCCATTCGGTCAGATCGATCGAATGGACAATAATGCTTCAAGTAGGGCGACCTTTGAAACCCAGTCCCTAAGAAAGACGGAACCGCCTTCAAACTGAACATTGATATGGAACACGAGTAGAATAAGGGCGCAGATCCATCGGGAGATATCACAATTGTGTGGGGAATAAGCATATTTTCTGAAATCTGCCAGATTCTTTGATAGGGCGCATGTACCAAGTAAAGGAGGCAAAAAGCATGCTCGAGAACTGTATGAAATATCTACCAAAAAAAGCTATCTTAAGGACCATTCACATGGGAGCGAACGACCGAATTGATGAAATGCGAATAAACCACTTTTTATGCATTTATAAACAGAAAATTCCACATTTTATTATTCCAAGATATCCTCCTCTTGGAATAAGGTTAAATTCGAACGAACTTGTATTCGCTACTTTGTGGAACGCGATTTAAATGATGTGGATTGTGAATAGACTGACAATTCGCGCCACGGTGTTTTCGTTCGCGGCAAAAAATTTGGATTCCGAAATTTCGTTATTTGAACTGTTAATAAACTTGTTTTCTTAATAAATTTTGATGGAATAATTAATTATCCTCATCTTGGAGTAGTAAAATGTGCAATTTTCTGTTTATAAATGCATAAAAAGTGGTTTGTTTGCATTTCAGCAATTCGTTCGTTCGCTCTCATGTAAATGGTCCTTTATGTCGTTTTCCATTAGGCAAAAAGAAGCGTCCGGAATCAAGAAAATCACTTCTGAAACCGTTCCATTGGCGCAAAAAATACTCTTCTGTTGATTCTGAGGAGAGAATTTCGCTTCTCGATTTCAAATTAGAATCAACTCAAGAAACACTTACACAAGTGCAATTTATGTATTTTATACAAGCCAGCTGGCAGCAGCCATACAATAATTTTTGGCGTTTCAGCAATTATACGTAAGTGTAGTCGGCCGGAAGCTGTTTTCTTGTTCCATTGGATTTTATAATAGGTAAGTGAATCCTCGAGTGAAACCAATGGATTGATTTCAGAAGTCATTTTCTTGATTCCGGAGGCTCCCGGACGCTTCTTTTTGCCCAATGGAAAACGACATAAGGTAAGGGTTTCCACATGTCGGTTTAATTGACAAAGTTTGACAGCTCTCGTTTATGTCATTGAACGAAACCACTGTCAGTTATTTTCCACGTATGTCAATTATTGACAAAAAATCATTGACAATGAAATTTTGACAAGTGTGTTTGTCAATTCACTATACAAGCTATTTACACTTTCGCTGCCAATTTGGAATTGTCATCTCTTTGTTAATTGCGCATTTTGTTGGTCGGATTTGAGTTGAAGCTGTAGGAGTGTAGGCAGAAGAGTTAGAAAGACGAAAAATTGTAAAATAAAATGGCCCCGTTCCATTGACCGCTAGTCATCTAGTTCTAGTACATAATATCCCTGATGGAGGAACGCGGCCAATGAACTACTTCGATTTTTTTTTTTTGCAAAGGGTGAAACAATAATTTATAAAGAAAAAACATTTGTAGGTACAGCGGGCGCTCACAAATTAGAACTTTCGGAAATTGGAATCTTCCAGAAATTAGAACCGAAGTTTTTAATGCATTGAATGCTCTGAAATTAGAATTTTTTTTACACATTGGTGAATCCCTATTTTTATATTTTTTTTTTTTGCTTCAACAATGCAAAAATGAAAAGGGGAATCACCAAATTATGTACGTGGTCATTTCCTTCGCGTTTCTTTATGTTATACTCAAGTACCTACATATTTGACATATTTATTTGGTTCAACGCCTGCGAATATTTTATTTGCATGTATAGATTTGGCTCAGTCTTTTTCTCAAATATTGAATGTACATGTACATAATTCATTAAAAATGTCAAATATGTTTATTTCACATATTTTTAATTCAACCTAAAAAGAAGTGTACATTGACTGGACCAATATGAAAGGCGAAAGCTAAGTCAATTTTTGGTGAAGTATAGATATGTATCTCAATAAAGAGGAAAATGCGTTCCGTACAAGTGATGGATGGTTTACCAAATTATAAAATTTATTGTTAATTAATAAAAGACATTTGTGTGAAAATAGTAAATTTTGGAGGTAGTTTCACACCTTTTTTCACTTTTTAATTGAACTAAAAAAACGTCCAGAAATTAGAACATTTCGGAAATTAGAATTAGCCCAGGAACAAAGTGGTTCTAATTTTTGAGCGTCCGCTGTATATCAAAATGTGTCTATTCATTAATTTTATCTGTCAATTAAAGACAAAAAGACATTTTGTTTGCCAATTCAGCTATTTCCACTTGTTCTGTTGTTTGTTTTATTTACCTTGTCAATTCATTGGCAAGTAATTTTTCGCTATTTCAACTTGTCAACTTTCTAATTGACATAAAAATACGTCAATTGTCAATATCAAATCGACAGGTGGAAGCCCATCATTGTGCCGTGCAAGAACTATCGAGGCATATTATCCATTCATGCTGAATGTCCCACGTTATACCATAAACATAAATAAAAAGCAACCAAGTTCTGTTATAGAAAAAAAAGTGTGTAACTAGTCAGCCCCGAAGAAGGTTTAATGTTAAACAAAATTGGTAGGTTCACTCCGGCACAGACTTTTGGAAAATTATGCTCCTGGTGTTGGCTTGCGAGTTTCGCACAATTTTCTCAAGAATAATGTTGAAAAAATCACATGATAGCGCATCACCTTATCTACATCATTTTTTTACATCGAAGTCCTCGGTGAGATTATTTCCGAACTTTATGGAGCAGCGAGCGTTCTCCATCGTCATTCTGCAAAATCTGACAAGTTTGACAGGGATGCCAAAACTAGACATGGCTCTGTATAGCTCGTCTCTATAAAAGCTGTCATATGCGACTTTAAAATCGATAAAAAGATGGTGAGGTATCACTGCTTGGGTGACAGTAATGTCGGCTTTATATAGTTACCTATCCATGGCATCTAGGCTCTAATAGTTGTTCGGCTGCAAGCGGTCTGTTAAAGATTCGGACCCTCAATGTATAGATGGATCCGAATCGGACTCAGAACACAAATTGCAAAAACAAGATCTTGAGTGAACTTTGCTTTAATCGCCACTCTTATCGCATATTGAAGCTCTCTCCAATTCGTCCCAGATATAAAAACTTACACAAACAAATGGCTGTTAGAAGTGAGGCATAGGGCCTATAAGAACACGTTGCGCCAACTATTTATTTATTTTACCTACGAAAAAAAAAATTATGTCAAATTTATGAGTTATGACTGCTAGAGCAAGTTAAACCAATAACTCAAGTCTAAATACAAAATTATTCAAATATTTTATACCTTTTAATAAAATTCTATATACACAGTACAGCCATTGTCAGAAAGGACAATTTACTCGTTTCAAGGCTGCATTAAGACAATTTTGATGTGCGGTGCCCCCATAATTTATGATCCATTCATATACTCGTAGGTACGTGTAGGTGCATGTGTGGTTTTTATCCCATCTTATCAAATTAAAAGATCTCCTGTCATTATGTGTTATACATCGTATAACCGAAAACCCCAAAAACAACTTCATTTATCAATTAAATAATAACTCTTAACGAATTAAGGGGTATAATTAATTTACATATTTTGTTAACCGTCCTGAGTGATTCTTGGTATTTCCCTTATTTCCTCTCTGCTCGTCTTATCCTTTTGCCCATCAACACAGCCAATTTAAAACCAATTAGTAAAAATTTCAATGAAGCCGTTCATAGATGCGTAACCTGAGACATCAAGAACACGCCCATGCTGAGAACTTTGTGTGTGGTTTGCAACAAATTCAAAAAGTCGAAACAAAACAACAGAAAAAAAAAGTAACAAAGAAACAGGTAACCGAATGAACTCACATAATGCATCAAAATTAAATTGTCATCCACATCGTTTTGCTTATATTCCGATGGATAACAAGATGTTCAAAATACCTACCAATACCATTAACAACTCGGCCACGCATAAGAATGTTCTCATTCGAAAATTTGTTTGGTAATAAAAACTAAAACCTCATCCCCAAATTGTGGAATTTGAAATCATTAACGATCATCATCTCCGAGTGTTTGTGTGCTGTGAAAAAATCTATTTCCTTATGAGCAGCCATTAGGAACAGAATATCAAACCTTTTTTCCACAACGAATAATTAGAGGTGCTATCATCGATTGGAGATCTACAAATGATGAGTGCCCTGGTAAAACTGAGAGATGAACTGGACATACAGAGAGGCTACGAGCTGTATACTGATGTGTAGTATGCTACCCTACATGGGGTAAACATACCCCGACCCAAAGCCGACCTGAAACGAACTTTGTGTATATGTACACGTTGACGTAGGAAAAATGTTCGGCATAAGAAAACTAAGGGTAAGATTTAGGCTGTCAAATAATAACAATTTCTGATTGTTATCGCTGTCAAGTCAAATGGGTAGGTCTAGGTATACATCTAATGGCATACTGACCAGTCAATGCGAATTTGACAGATAAATTTCACTAAATTGCAATTAGTGTAGATAGCTGGAAATTTGTCTATCATTATTGATGAATCGCTTCTCGAATGATGCTCTTGGTGTACTGCAGTTGTGCTTTTATTTATATGTTTGCTTTTATTTTTGTGTTTTTTTTTTCGCTTTGACTCTGGTCCGGCAGACTCCTAACCCACAATCACAAAATACCTATATAGGTGACTTGTGCTCATAATTGCCCAAATGTAGTGTCAATCGTGTAGATCTAGATATAGAGTTTGACATGCCGCTAATACCGCTATTCATCTCTAGCCTCATTTAAGCCCCATTTATAGACCCTCATTTCAGTTTCAGTTGAGCTATCAGTTAAGCTTTCAGTTAAACTGATGTCTAAATGCAAAAATTGAAGCGTCTAACTGAAACTGAAACTGTTGGAATTCCCATAAGTGTTCAATTCAGTTGTCAGTTTTAGTAGATAGGTATATCTTCTACCCTTCGGCTAATCACAAGTAAATGGAAAGCTCAACTGAATACTAGATCTATGCACTGTAACATCAGTTTAACTGAAAGCTTAACTGATAGCTCAACTGAAATTGAAACTGAAATGACCGTCTAAATGAGGCTTAAGAAGGGTGTCCCATAATTCACCAAAAATGTAATTCTGATAGAGTATACAGATTGGGGTTATGTATGGAATAAATGGCCGCCATTCTTGAGAAATTTGTGCGAAACTCGCAAGCCAACACCAGGGGCACAATTTTCCAAAAGTCTGTGCAACTACTTGCATATGCTGACGACATGCATCATTTGCAGAACACAACGAGCTGTCACTGGTGCGTTTGCAAGTATCAGTACAGAGGCGGCAAAAATGGGTTTAGTGGTGAATGAGGGCAAAACAAAATATATGCTGTCAACAAGAAAGGACACATCGACGAATCGGATAGAGCGTTACGATAGACAGCTATAACTTTGAGGTAGTTCGGGAATTTGTCTACCTCGGCTCCGCTAATAATTCCGAAAATGACATCACATAAGAAATCAAGCGAAGAATTTTGCTTGCCAACCGCTGTTAATTCGGCCTAAGAAGGCAATTAATTAGTAAGGCCTTGTCGAGAAATACCAAGGAGACTCTAAGACTCATCATACCAGTCCTGCTTTATGGCGCAGAATCATGGACGTTGTCAAAAGCGGACGAAGATCTTCTTGGTCGCTTTGAACGCAAAATTCTTCAAGTGATTTTCGGTCCCGTTTGCGTTGACGGGCCTTGGAGGAGGAGATTGAACAGCGAACTCTACGAGCTGTACAGCGACATCGACCTGGTCAGAAAAGTACGTATCCGTCGACTAAGATGGCTAGGACATGTATAGAGCGAATGAACACCAACGCTCCGGCCCGAAGAATCTTCGATTCCAATTCGGAGGGACAACGCAGTAGAGGAAGACCTCGCCTTAGGTGGCGCGCACAAGTGGAAGGGGACCTCAACCAACTTGGAGTGCGCAACTGGAGGCAGTTAGCCAAAGATCGTGCTATCTGGAGAGGCGTGTTGGTTGATGCCCAGGTTTACTCTGGACTGTAGCGCCATCTAAGTAAGTAAGTAAGTAAGTAAGGAAGTAAATGACCGCCACGGCTTTGCTGGCAAGTACTTATATTCTTTTATTGAAATTTTCTATGACCGTTTCGCATAAATGTGTCTGAATTTCATTAATACACCTCCCAATTTCCTATTTCAAGGCGCTGGTGGTCGTGGGCTTGTTTGCATAGATCTTTGACTTCAAAAAACCCCGAAGCAAAAAAGTCCAATGGCGTTAAATCTGGATGGCCAATTCTGATCGTAAAAACGGCCGATTACACGATTAGGAAATGACTCATGCAGTAATTGAATTGTTTCTCTGGCTGTATGGCGAGTGGCACCGTCTTGTTGAAACCAAATGTTGGTCACATATCTTGTAATTTAGGCACTAAAAACTGGGTTATCTTGTGACGATCGAACACCATTCTTCGCATTTTCGAAGAAGAATGGTCCAATAATGCCTCCAGCCCAAAATCCACACCAAACAGTTACGGGTTGTGGATTTATATGTTTCTCAACAATCGTGGGTTTTCTGAACCCCAAATGCGACAATTTTGACCATTAACGAAGCCATCAAGATGAAAATGAACTTAATCACTGAAGATGGATTTTGTTCGAAAATTGCGGACTGTAGCTGACAAACCTTCATTATTTTTAATATATTGCTCAACAATGAAAATGCGTTGTTTTTTCGTATAGCGCTCCATTTTTACTAACCCCAAACTGTCAACTGTCACATTGTTATTTTTTTCCGTTGGCATCCCTGTACTATTAAATGGCTCAAAATTCAAATTTTGCGTTATGGGACACCCTTTATAATAATGTCAACGCAGCCATTGACATCATAAGAGTTGGTAGTTCCCGAAAACATAAGTGTCAAATGAGAAGGAGTTCTGTCAATAGGGTATTTAACTAATCCCTTTCACATGTATATTATATGGCTACAACAGCCCGAACAGCAACAGTCATAGGTACCTAATATAAGTACATCCAATTTGGCTATCCATTTATTTATTAGGTAGGTACATAATGGACTGCTAGCGAATTGTGGTTCCAACATAACATAAGCGGGCGTTTTAATAACGATTTTAATATTGCCAATAATTTGAAAGTTTCTGCATCTTCTGGATAATCTACTAAAGGTGGTTTTCCACATGTCGGTTGATTGACAAAGTTTGACAGCCCTCGCGTTTATGTCATTGAACGACATGAACGTCAGTTCATTTCCACTTATGCCAATTATTGGCAAAAAATCGTTTGTTAAATTAAATTTTCTCTGTCAATTATAGACAAAGTGACATTTTGTTTGACAATTCAGCTATTTCCACTTGTCCAGTGGTTTCTTTGTCAGTTATTGGCAAACGCTGTTAGTCAATTCATTGACAAGCAATTTTCCGCTATTTCCACTTGCCAATTGTTTAATTGGCATAAAAATACGTCAATTGTCAATTTCAAATCGACAAGTGGAAACCCAGCATAATGGTGAAACAAGGGCTGGTGTAGAAAGTCCGTGTGCGCGTCATCAGGCACAGACAAACAACATCTATAGGTATAGGACGAGATGGTTAGATTAAGTCAGACATCTCTCCTCGGTCTAGGAGGTAAAATCGGTGGCGGAATATCGGAAGTTGAGCATCCTGATGGCACCTGGCGCTCACAATGAATATGCACAACTGAATGGTATAGTATAGTTTGTCCCTGATGTTCTTTTTGTAACAATTTTTTAACAATGAGTGGTAATGCACTAAAAGCAAATATGTGCTCGCAGTGAAAGTGACTCTATGGATGCTCTGTACCAGGGTGCGTAGATTTCGGGTAATGAAGAGGCAGACAGCTGCATGCCCGCATCTTTAGCCACTAAAATCTGTATTGATAATTATTGAATCCTTAATCGCCGGTTTTACAGTGCAAGTTTAAACTCAGGTTTGGTTAAACCGTGAGTGTACCTACGAGTAATAAAATGTGCAATTTTCTGTTAATAAATGCATAAAAAGCTGTTTGTTCACATTTCATCAATTCGTTCGTTCGCTCTCATGTGAATGGTCCTTAAGGGCCGTTTGCTGACGACTCATAACAATTTATGTTCTACTTAAATTCTTATGGGCTACTTTTTGTAAGGCATAAACTGTCACATAAGAGTTTATGTGGAACTTAAATTCTTATGTGCCGTATCAGCATTCAGCAAACGGCCCTAATACATTTACAAAAGCAGATCAATCTGCTTTTATGTTCCGTTTGCCACAAAAAATCTGAGATCTCTATACATTTAATAAAACTGTAGCAATTTTCGTTGTCAGCTAAAAACTCGAAAACTACTGGACAGATTTCAATGGAACTTTTTTTAAAATGTTCCTTAAGACTGTGAGACTGCCATAGGCTATGTCGTTTATAGCCATGTCCTTAGGAATAGTTTTTAGCCAAAATGTATTTTTTGAAGTGAAAATATATACATACACATATATCTTGCTACAAATAGATGTTTATACTTTTGCGATCGTGCGACAGGACAAACAAAAACAAAACAACACTAGCATACCTCTCATTCGAAAAGGGTTGATTTGTTTTCGCAGTGAGTGCTATAGTCAGTTGTATTATGTAGGTACGTATATTATGATAGTATGCCCGATGCTGGATGGGGATGGGGTGAGTGCTGGAGTATGGCATGGGGTATATAAATAATCTTCATAAGAGAAGAGTTAATACAAAACAGGTTTCTTTTCGGAATTTCATTCGATATGTGGTATGGTAACAGTGTAGGTTTGAGGTAGGTAGTTGCTTGGATTCCAAAGGAAGAGGGAAACAAAGGAAATAAAAGGAAATGCAGTGTTATAAATAAGTGGCAAGATCATGGAGATGGAGGAACTTTCTTTTTCTCCTAAAAGCGCGAAAACTACTGAACAGATTTCATTGAAACACTTAAAGTGTAATTTTAAATTAACCAAATATATTATTATTTACACCCAAAATTTGCAGCGGGCTCTTAGACTAATAGTATCATTTATTGTATTATGACTCACATTGATCAAAAGGAGCGTCATTTTTGCACGAACGCATAAATTAGAAAATTTTATAGATCAACTTAAAGTTGCAGAGGTTGGCGCACGATTGGGCCGCACGAAACTTTCTTCTTTATTGCAAATCCCCCAGAATGGCAGAGTCAGTGTGTGAATTCAGATCGGGTTTTGGATTGTAATTTTTGAGAAATATTTATAAACCGTTTTATTTGCATTTTTCGATATTTTTTGGAATAGCTATGTTGTCTTAAATATGTACATACATATATTCCGATCAAAATCGTTAGAACGGTTTTTATAAAATAATACAAACAAAATTGTAAGAAATACTAAAATGTTTGGTTTGAAAAGCACTGTTATTCAACAACTGTTTAGCTGAAAGCTGAGTACAATGTTTTTTTGCAGGATTCAAGCACTACCTTACCTACCAGTTAAATTTTTATCCAATTCGATGATGGCGTTTTCGAGATATGAGCAATTTTTTTTAAGTAACCGTTATTGGCGATTGGGGTGGATATCGCAGGACGCAGTTATTTTGAACAACATCAAAGTATGCATTTTGATCAAAATCGATATATGCCAGCTTATATATTGTAAACTATAGAAAACCAAAATATCTACTTAAAAAATGCCTATAATAATCACCCTTATTCCCGTTGGCGTTTGTCGTATACGACTCATGTGTCGTGTCGTTGTAAAACCAATATTAAGATTTTTTTCGAACTTTCGTTAACGATTTTACTTTATTTTCTATGTGTTCACTGTAAATTCAAAAAGTTTTTCTTAAAAAAGTTACAAACCCAGACCTAAAACCGAGATGAAATATTAGGCGTTTACGACAAACGCCAACGGGAATAGGGCTGATTATAATTTAGAGAAAAATGTATTAACTTGATAGAATGACGATTGTACCTTAAAAATGAATTTTTGTTCAAATACATAAGCCTAATAAGATTCGTTTATGACAAACGCCAACGGGAGTAGGTCTGATTATGTATCTTTCTCTTACTACGTATACGAGAAATATAAAAACATGTACCCACCACTTGCATTCGCTATAAAGGCTCTCGCCCAGATTTTGATTACAAATATGAATGGCGCCAAATAACTCAAAAATTTAGATAGCTTACGATCACTTTATTAATAATATATTCTTTACGACAGCGAAATTGTTTCTTTGTAAGAATTTTTCCTAAGCTTAGAAAATATGCGATTTCAGTTAGAAATGTCATAGCAGAACATTGTTTCTGTAAAATTAAAAAAAAAAACATATACATCGACTAACAACAAAATACGGAGTCCTAACTCAGCACGGGTGTTTGTATCTCTTTACCCAGATGTGACAATTCCTTTAAGAACTGCTTTGAATTACTCAAGTTCGACGATCCATAAATGATTCGCTTGTTCACATTCGCACTTTGCTTCTGTTTCATGAAATCAACCAAATTCTGATATTCAATGTAATTGCCACCGCCCACAATAAAAACGACTGCATCCTGGAATGGTGCACGATTCTTTGGCATCACATCGCCGCCTTTTAGTAGTTTTGGATCCAAGTACAGATAGTCATCTGTGTCGACAGAGTTTCGGCATTCCATTATCTGCTCGGTGATTTTCGTCACAGGAAGATTCTAAAAATGAAAACAAATTCATATAACAACTGTAGGGTAGCTCAAATTAATGTAAGGTAACTTACATGCCTCTTGACGACCAAATTCTTCACACCCTCCATCACAAACGACGATCCTTGGGAGACCAATTTCGAAAACATAGACACCGTCTTGGTGCCGCCACCTTCATATTGCGTCGTCTGGTTGACCGACGACCGAACATTAATGCTCTTCCATCGTTCAATGTACGACAGTGGCGACAGATCGCATCCAGCCTCTTGGAGGGTTTCTTTTAAACGCTGATATTCAAATTCGGGCACATTAACCGAGCAAATGTAATAAATTATGTACAGGCGCATCTTGTCCTCGGGCAAGCCAAACTCTGGATCTCTTAGAATGTCCTGCAACGGTCGATCTAGAGTCTGCTTGGACATGATCTTCTCCTCCAGCTCGAAGAAGGAATCGAGACGTCTGGTTTTAATGTAGTTCAGAATGGCCGTGGCAATCTTTGTGTGCATGTCAATTAGACGTTTCTTCTCCATCAGTTGAGGAAGAGAATTGATTGCGTTTGTTAGCCGCGCGGTAGTGTCGTTAACCATCGAGAACGCAACCTCATTCTCGCCATCGATGCCCATGGACGTTTTCAACTTTTTGATTTCCTCCTCTGACGAACGATAGGACTCTAGCTCTTCCTGTATCGCCTCAGCGACTAATGGGAACGGACTACCCTTGTGCGTCATCCAAAAACGATCATTCTTGTCTAAATCGCAGGCCTTGAGCTTCTTTTTTGTTCCACTGCGCTCCGACACAGAGTCGTCCTCTAAATAGACCAAATTCAAGCTCAACTCTAGAACATCGTGCACAAGCGCCTGGTATGACCAAGTGTGATGTAGTGGTGTAGCCAGGTCCAAATTCCGATCAAGAAGCAACAGCAGCGGTCGTTGAAAACTAAAAACTCCTCCCGCTTGAGTGGCATCCATGTGGAATAGGTTGTTGCGTGCATCCCACAGATTTTCACGCAACTTCTTTTCAAGCTTCCGGCCGACCATCTCGGCGGCGCTGTTTCGGGGACAACGGATTATCGGAACGTTACCCAGCGTCACAAATACTGAAAACAGACTGTCCACTATATTGTCCATCAACACTTCGATTTCATCGTCTTGGGTGTTGGCCCGATTTATGGAATAGTATGATATTGCGTCGCTATTCTGGTGCTTAAACACAAAGAAATCATCCTCCAGACTGATAAAGTTCACATACTGGTCGTAGACGCTGCGAATATTGGCAACACACCCGGCCTGTAGGGCGATAGCGGCTAGATCTTCAATCTTTTGCCTAGAGATGGGCGAAAGGAAGTTCAAATAGTAGATGTCGTAGAGGCCATTTTGTAGATCCTGCTGAATTCGGCCCAAATTCTCGTTTGTGGGTGCGCAGAAGTAGACAGCTGGGACATCTGGAATGGAATCGCGATCGGAATGCAATTGTCTGAAAGAGGAAACACAAAGAAAACGGTTTATATAAATTTACAAACATAAGGTTATAAAATGTAGTCCAGAAAGGGATGAATTATGCTTTCTACTGAAAGAGACCTCTGACTAAACCCATTCAACAAAATAGCTTGGTTCAGATGAGCAGCTGTTATGGAAATGGCCCGAGATTAGGATATTTTAAAAGCGACGGTTCAACTGAGTACAACTGCGTCGAGTATTCATTCCTCGAGGAGAGAGGTGAGGGCTGGATATTGCCAGCAGAATCGGCAGCGCTTTTGAAATATTTTTCACAAGGCGAAGTAATGAAATCAGGGATGCAGAAGAGAAAAAGACAATTGAGCACTTGACCAGTTGCCATTAACAGCTTACTTATGATCTAAACCAGATTTATAAAGAAGATTATCGTAGCTCTAAGGAACATTTTTACTGAAGATCGGGACAGAAGCCAATAAGCAAAAGAACAGCAAATGGGTAGTTAGTTTTTTTTTTTTTTAGTTAGTTTAATGGACTATTTTATTTTACGTTTAAAAATGCATACATTTTGTTTTTTAACTTAGTCTATAGGGTTTGGCCTTAGGCCGTCTACCAGATTGACATTCAAATAAAAAGAAGTAATTCATATTTCTTATATCATGTATATAAAAATATGTGTAGGTACATAAATATATAATTTTGTTTTATATTTTGTTTTTCTTTAAAACAGCAAATGGGTATATCATCTGTGGAACGAATATCAAACCAAGTGCTGCCTTTTGTATTTGCCCAAACAAATAGGGCCTAAGACCCTATGGGATGATCTGAATATAAGAAACCAAAAACTGCGATAAGCAAGGCTGCCGTTCGAACTACGAGCGTTCAAATTAAAGAATCAGAGAAGACATTCCAAAGCGAGAAAGAATCCAAGACAAAGTCGATCTTTAATAGAACTCGAATCGTTAACAGCCCATGTTGCTAATAGGTTTTTACTCTAGATTCTGCACAACTCGAGTCAGTACAAACAGATTCGACAATTTAGTAGGTGGCCATATAAAGTGACTTAATTGCTACCTACTGAAATGCTGGTAATGGGTGGAATTGGAAGTAATGAGATCATTCAATATGTTCATAAATGGCACACATAATCTAGATTACCCTAAAATTTAAATTTTCATGCAGGAACACACTACAATTTCTCTACAGATTGTTCGTACTTACACATGCAATGTAACACCCAAATTTCGTAGTTCTCGAATTGGAATTACTGGCGAAATTATATCCTGACCATCACGATCGTAGATGAGGATTTTCCAAACAGGTTCAGCAGCCAAGACTTTCTGCTGCTGTACATTCAAATTAAGCATTTGCTTTATTGCATCTTTATTAGAGAGAAGAAAAATATAGATTATTTCGATTCCGATAATATAGCCATCATGGATAAACAACACTGAATTTCATTTTCTCTAGAATAATTAACTAATTCGATTTGTTTGCCTCAAACACTTACTTATTTGCCTTTCGCGTAATGTTAACATTTTGCTATAATTGTTGAAATTGTTAGTTAAAATAATTTATTTAAAATGTCTTTTGGTATTTTTCAATATTTTATTTTGGCTTTTACATGAAAGACTCGTCACAGCTGTCAAAGTGACGTTACACGTACCGAGTTCGAAACTGTGACGTGGTTTCTGTCTTCAATATTTAAGTTTCGAATATCAATTCACAATAGACTTCGAAATAATTTGTTAAAAAATAAACTAATGAAAATCGAAAGCAAAATACTTAGGCCTATTCGGCAAAATCTTTTATTCTGTTATGAATTTTCTTTTATGAATCATACCTCGACCATAAAAGAGCTTTTATAAATCGTATTCAGGGTATCGAACTTTTATATAACTCTGTTATGGAACTTCGAAAATAGAAAATCTGTTACGAAACTGTCAAAACAAACCACTGAGTTTTTTTTATACATAGACGGTAGGCACCTGAAACGATCGAACGACGAGACGTCGTCTTGACGATGCTGCTGTTTCATGTAACAACCAAGAAACGATGATCGTCGAAACGATTGAACGATCATCGTTTCTTGTTGCTTCACGTAAACAATTTTGTTTCCATTTAGGGTTTTTAAAAGCAAAACAAATGTTAAAAGAATATTATTTTAATCAAATCTTTTATAAATTCGACAAATAGTACACTTCATTCTGCATTAGTGTGGTGAAATGTGAAAATATAGAAAAATATCCATTCCTCTCATTTAAGTTAAACGAAATCGGTACATAACACTAGAAAGTTTACATTACACCCTTGTTATGTTCTATTTGAAGGAGGCAATCATACATTGCATTCATTAAATGGGCTTTGAAGAATGCATATTCACCAATTTTGTCTTATATTATAATCCCTAATCAATACAAATTTTCCTGCACCGAAAAATGTTTACCTTTTTACCTATACTAGATAGATTTCTACATATAAGACAACAACACACACAATAATTATATAGGTACCCTTTTTATTAGTTTCCAGTTGTCACAGTTTGCTTACAGCCCTGCTCAAACTGTTCAAAACGATGAACGATTCGATTGAACGACGCGATTGTGTTATTACATGAAGCAAACTTAAAACGACGTCGTTTTGTTCAATCGTCGAGACGATGATCGTCTGAAAAGTTACGCGATGAGACCCCTGATAAAATTTGTGCAAAGACAAATTAAAAAAAAATCTTTTATGATAAAAGTCACAAAATTCTGTCTTTTATTATGTTATGATTTTTAACAGAATTCATAAAAGTTTTTTTTTCACGCAGAATACCAATTCTTGAGATCGCAAAAGATTTTTGTGACAGTTCGAACTTTGTATGGACATTCATAACAGAGTAACAGAAAAAATGGATAAAAGGTTTCGCCGAATAGACCTGAATATCATGTAAAAATTAAACTGTAATTTATTGTTGTTATTTCGTGTGAATTTGTTACTTTGATGTATTTTCGATTGGGTATAAAAAAAATCCTTTTTGCAAACAAAATGAATCCCTTTTTATTAATGTTTATTTTAGTATTTTTGTGGTGTAGTCTAATCGTACCTATGGTTATGGATGTCATGAGGTTTGTGTAGTTACCGAAAGAATAAGACCGCGGTAACAAGCTGCCGAAATGATATTTGTCCGTGGCTGGTGTGACCCGTAGAGTTGGCGTACGAAACACCAGAATAGGTACATGAGGAACTCAATGGGTCGTATGAATAAAAATTAGCATTTGCTTTGAGTAAAAGGTTGTAGCAAAGTAAAAGCACTGAGCAATTGCTTTAAATCGGTATGAATAAAAACTACTTTGCTAAAGTAAGTTCGAAGTTTCGAACAAAGCATTTACTTCACTGCATGTGTCCTTCCCTTGCAGTTTCTGTCACAATTTGTCGTTAATTTTTTGAATTTGAATTTAGAATCAGGAAAACGATTTTTGGAAAAAAGCTAAATTAATTTAATAAAAAAAACGATACGGTTGGTTAAAGTTGTGATCTTAACCAATTCGTCTTTGCTTATAGTACCTACTGTTTTTTTTTACAAACGTTAACAACAGTAGTTAAAACAGGTTTAATGTGCCAATCAAACAAAGACAAATTAATTTAACTATTTATACAAACAAAAAACACCGAAAACTCAAAAGAAAATACTGTTTTTGTAAAGAAATATGGGCGCAAAATATTTAGCAAATGCTCTGAGTCAACAAAATAGCAGACTTGGAATTTTCGTAGCAATTGCTTTGTCTTCCACGTTTTATTCATACCAATCTGAGTAAAAGGTCGGTGGCGCCGCTTTTCGAAGATGTCAAAAGTTGGAGTCAACTCAAATCAGTTTTTATTCATACGAAGCTAAGCAATTGCTTCGATTTTGACATTTATTTTGAGTAAAAGCAATTGCTAGGTTTTATTCATACCACCCAATGTCTAGCAGCTACTTCTCCGGACGGTCCATGCTTCTGTGGTTTGGTCATATTCAACGCATGTCCCCTACCAGGATCCCACGACGTGAGCGTCCTAGACCCAGGATGAGATGGTTAGATCAAGTCCGCAATCTCTCCTCTACGCGTATGGGGATTATGCCCTTGATGACTTAGAGTCGATGGCCGAGAATCGATAGAGCTATGGAGGATCTTAATGGATAAACGGGCGATGATCAACATAGAGATCTAAATATTGAAATGGTTGAAGAAGAAGTTAAAAAAAGTTGCCCAAATGCACAGAAGTAGACTTCTTAGCCATGTTAACTTAGAAATAACCGAACTTTGAAATACTGACAATGTAATTAGGAGATTAAGGCGGGTAAAACCTTTTGATATATAAGTGTTAGCTAAAGTAGGTAATATTTTAAATCAAAAAAGTATAGAAATCCGACAAACGGCCGATTAGTCGAACGACTAAGTGCAATCCAAATCGGCATGTCGAAAGTCAGTCCCTTCGGGAGTCTTTTTTAGATCGGGTAAAAGTCCCTCACTATTGCAAAAGCATCCCTCGCGTAAGAGCTCTGCAATGTCTTTCGATGATTTTTCCTTCTAGCGAACCTCCAAACAGAAAAAAAAATTGTTTGCATTAACTCATATGGAACACCTAACTTAACATTGAACCAACAATGAAAGTAAGAGTATAAAGGCACTTAAGGCGCTTTTTATAAAGTTCTTACCCTACGTGAAAATCATAAACATGAATGTGGCTATTGTACCTACTTATAAAAAAGGTATGCATCACAATTTATGAAAACAACAAAGCTGCCAAGAAAATGCATTTGTTTTCACAATATCCAACCAAATGTGCTCAATACCGAACTGCGCAAGAACAGAGAAAAGCTTTTGAATTCATTGACCAAAAAGTGATTCGAAAACTTTTCTCTTTCATACTATGCTTCATCAGTATTAGTCCAGTCCCAATTTCAGTCGAGCTAAATAGGTTCCTAGCGTTAAGTTGTACCGTTCGCTAATTTAAATTAATAAACAATTTATTGACACGCTAAAAATATAGAAAAAAATCAGTAGAAATAATAATAATAATAATAACTATGTCGGAAACCCCCACGCAAGTGTTCTTAATTTGAAAACATTTTTCTACGCTGTTCAATGCCAACAAATTGCAACGTTGAAAACGCATTCCATTTGTTTTAAAGGTATTTTAAATTGTAGTTCAAAATGCGTTTCGAATCTCCTCGAATTAAGTGCATTTCGTAATAAGCTGACAACTAGCCAACATCCCTTTTACTTTTGAGTGTACGAACAAAAAATCTATAAATTGATTATTTCATTAGGGATAGCATAGAAATGTGTGCGATATATGAATACTTTCGAAACATCATAGATATGTCATAATACATTCGAGTTCATGTGTGTGTGTGTGTAGTTTGCCTTATCCTACTTTAGTTGCACTTGATGTGGGCTGCTTCTGCTTATGTAAATGTCAGTTAATTCGTCGCCCACGCAAAACTTGGGTTCTTTTATTTAAAGTTAATAAGCTTTTTTCCTTTGATGGTGATTTTATGCAGACGGTGCTAATTAATTAAAATATATCCCATGGCTTGTCCTGTACCGTGACATTGTAGTTTGGCTTACTGATATGCCAAAATAAGAGATAAAAATATGTACTTGTCATATCTTTTTTTTGTTATATCCGAGCTGATAATAAATGTGATTTTAAAAGCGTTTCTGTATTAAGGAAGATGAATTAAAAATATACATATTTAAGAGGGTTCTTTGACCCGCAAGAAATTTTGAAAATATACTTAATTCGTACCCATAGCATCAAACCTATTAATTATGTAAACATAATAATATTTCTCGTTACCTACCACTATGTACATAAATGATACACACCTAGCTGTACATTAGACTGAAATTGTCAGCCCGTGATGTTTGTTTGGATTCGGATTGTCAACTAATTTGATAAAATGTCGGTTAAGCACCTTTGGTCTGCGCGCCAGCCGGTTAACTCATTTTTCCTCGCATGGGTACCTACCTACATGCGTTAAATCACTCGTATTGTAGGCATAGCTCGGCAGGTTCTTAAGACTTGGAATCTGTGCTGAACCATAAACCTACGTTGAATTTTATAATAAAACTGGTGGGGTCCACAATAAGCAATCATACTTCACACATGTGTTCTATTAAATTAGACAAAGAACATGCTTTCGGCATGATGTAGGTTAGGTATTCGTTTTTCAAAGAATGGCGACAAGAAGCTAAGGCAGGACAATTATAGTGGTCCTTCGTCACTCTAACCCCCACCAAATACATTTACTACAGTCTAATTAATGTTTTTGATAGTAGCATACTTTCCCCTGAGGTACTTTTTCATTTTTGCCCCAATGTAAACATCCACAAATAATACCTTTGATACACTGCTGGTTTATCAATATCGTGGTAAAAACAATATGGTTTTCGCAATAGGTGTGACCCACGCACTGTGTAGTTTAAGCTGACAGCAATGTACCTATAGTGAAGCTACTACTACTATCCTACTTTTGATGCCTTGTCTGAGTTGTCTCTTGTCAAAATGACAAGCAGATCACAGCATCTGTGTGAGTTTTTGAATCCCCTTTTCAGATTGGTCATCCAGAACCGTCCGGAAGCAATCCGAACGCTTCTGAAAGCGTTCGATTGGCACTCAACTGACAGTTCTCCTCCTGACAAGCCCTCAGATCTCAGTTTTTTCCTGCCCCAATGGAACATGAAATGAGATTACTTTTTCTTGCATTTGTGTTGGTGTGTTATTTGACAGTCAGGTCAGTTATTTTTTATTTTTTTTTTATTGCAATTTGTGTTTACAAATGTCTCTTGTTTTGATATTGGTAAAAGTATGTGTGAATCTCGCTCGCGAATCGAGATTCGCAAAAGTGATATGCCCAATAGAAAAGGAATTTGACAGACAGCTGATTTCTGGTCTGAATCTAAAAAAAAAATGTTTTCTTGCCCCAAGGAAATCGACATAATATCTACATTCATACACTTATAAACGACAAAATCGTTTGATGTAATTTTGTTTGTGTCGTATTTGATAGTTTTGCATTTTAAATCACATTAAAGTAATTATTTCGAAAAATAATATTAAAATGGATATTCCGATGGAGTTTTGTTATTCAATTTTATCTTCTTCACCATTTGCCTCGTCATCAAGTAGTTTAGACGGTGATTCAATTGCGCTTGAATTTCACAAATACAACGACACATACACTTCAAACTCAAATAAAATCTGTTTGCTTGTTCGATTGGAATGGGCATCTTCTCGATGATTCTCGACGACCAACGGAAAACGACATTAGTTTCAGTCCACGCCAGTCCTGAAGTTTCGCATTGATGATTACCGCTTTTTTTTTTTTTTTTGCAAAATAAGTTTAAGCAGTTTGTCTAAGGATCTAAAGCAGAGTGCTCGTCGGGGTAAAAAAAAAAAAAAGGTCACTGGATCATTGGAAACATGGCTAAAATTTTACAAATGACTTCTGCAGAAGTTGCATAAAGTTGATGAAGAGAAAATAGAATCTGTGGAACATCTCCTGTTTCACTGTCCAGATTGAGAACGCAAATTTTCACCGACAAAAGTAAAAAAAAAAATGTCGAGATTTTTGGAAGATCACCGAAAAAAGTTAATCCAAAAAAAAATCTCCAAAACCAAAATCTAAAGTCTGAAAAATGCCAACAAGGTACCTACTCTAAAAAATCAAAATCATTTTGTCGCCGTTAAAATGATGGTAATTGTTTAACTTAACGTAGAAATTAGCTGCTAGGTTCGACATTTCACTTTCACTCGAAATGAAATCGGAAATTAATTTTTGTGTTCTACATTTCACTGTATTCGATTTTGATTTCTATTTGGAATTGAGACAAAGTGAAATTGTGATTTCGAAACAATTTCGGAGTTTTCGAATAGCTCAAAATGCAGAACACTGAAAACGAATTCACTCGATTTGCAATTTAGATTTCACTCGATTTCTGGAACATAGCTGTAAGCACTGTTTGTTATAGGCTCCATTATGGAACCTATGGGCGGTTAAGTTTAATTCAGGAGAATCCACTTAAATCTGTAAGAATCAAGAAAATGTTCCTTCTCCGTGATTCTCATTAATTCGCACACCTTATCGTTGATTATGAAAGAAATATATATTATATATATATATATTTTTTTTTTTTTTTTTTGAATATTTTCTGTTAGGTAAAATACACAAAATTATTGAAAGTAGGTACCGAAAGACAAAATTTGTTTCGACATTTTGTGTTTTCTAGATTTTGAATGCAATATTTTGAGATTAGGTTAAAAGTTGTCAACCTGTCCAAATACCTTTACCAGATTTAAGAAGATTCATCAACAGATCCTAATGGTTTTGTTATTTGCACGTCCTATTATTCACTTTAAAAGGGTAATCACAATTAGGGCTCAATGGCTTCTGGGTATGAAAATTGCATATATTGCAAATTGCCCCTCTAATCTAACCTAACAAAAAGAAAGCTGTCCAATAACACATTTAGATGAGAGCTTCTTCCAATAGTTATGCTCATAACATAATCCATCATCTTCGCTTTCTAGGAACTCTTGTACCGAGTGAAGAAGATTGTACAGATGATCTAACTAAATAGCCTCTATATATCGGCTCCTGAGTACTTTAAGTGTCCATGTCCACTGATAAGTATACACTTTGGAACCTATGCGGGCTATGCATGCCCTATGTTCGCATTTAGTTATCCCGCATATAGGATTTCGCGACGTCGTCGACCATTTCATAAGCAGCCTAGACCGGGGATTGCTAGATGAACGTCCCTTCCATTCGTCCCAAAAATAGAAACTCACGAATGGTTGCGAGAAGCTAGGCCTAGGGTGTCTAGTGTCTACCCGCCTGTTGTGCCATCTATTTATTTATTTATTTTTTTTTATATTTAATTTAGTCAAGTTGTGTGATCCTCAATGCAAAATGCTGTCAACGCGATGAAGGATTCAGCTTTGATATAAATTGGTTCGGTCAACGCGTTGACACATTTAATCGGTTTTGTAGTTTTACTTACTTGAAGGTTCTCAGCGCTGATTTCAATAAGCGTTTCGAGGAAGAACTCAAACAAGTGAAGAACTGTAAGAAAATCCTATACCTAGTAAATATGTACTAGATCCATTTATTATTGCTATGTAATGTATACAAATATGGTGCTTTTGTTTGAGATATCTACATCTCAACGCAACAAAAAACGCGTACATTTGAATTTTATTCAAATACTCCAACAGATCAGTAATAGATTTTAAGACTTACTTATTTATGTGATGCGTTTAATTACAGAATGTGTGAAGCCATTACCAATGGATGTGGGGGACGTTTGGCGTTAGGATCGATTGTCTTAATAAATCTCATTATTTATAATGAGTCGTCTGGGCCTACAGTTGTGCTTGCAACGCTATTTGCATCACTATATGGATTCATTGCAGGTAATGATACGTAACTGATTTGTACCTATACCTACATGCATTATATGTTTCTACGAATATGTATATTTTGTAAAATTATTTATATACTTTAATTCTTATATGAACTACATTTTATTATCTAGAAAATATTTTTTGTTTAATTACTTTGCTGACTTATCATTATTTTTGTTTTTTTATTATATGCATCTAGCTACCATTTAAAAAAAGAAAAAGAAAACGTTCTTTCTGGAAACATAGAGATAACTCGCATAAAAGGAGCTCACAAAGAGCTCATAAATCATTTAATAAGTCTATTCGCGTACGCGGTTTAAACAAACAGTTTTCCTCTTAGCCCGAAACAGCTCAGAGAATTTCCTCCGGCATGTATCTACCGACATTCTGACAAAATTGTCAAAAGCAAAAAATGTTGACAGATAAAAAAAATAAATAGTTGGCGCAACAGGCGTAGACACCCAAGGCATAGCTTCTCACAACCAAACGTTTGTGTGGACCTACAATTTTATGCCGAGTACGTACGGCTGAATTGAGAAGCTTTTCCAGGACAGCTATACTCTCCGATGTTTGTCATACGTTCGCGAGAGGTGGCGCAGTAGAAAATACCTTAAGGTATTTATTTCATAACTTACCGAATGCAAAATATCTGTCAAAGTGTCAATGTGACCTGAGTCGTACGAACTTGTAAAATTCTGCCGGTGCAGTCGTGCTTCTTTTTGATACTCTATCAAAACTCAAGCAAAAGAAAACGTAAACAAATTAGCTTATAAGATAATTTATTGTCTTCCTCCCGGAGCAGGATAATTGTTTGACAGGTGAAAAATTTGGTTTTGAGCCCGGTTGTCAGAAAATTAACCGTGGATAATTATTTAGCCCATAGTCATATATAGTCAACAAATTTAGTTCCCTTAAGGTACCCTTTCGAGAACAACAGGCATGTTCTGATCTTGGTTTATACTGAAAGCATAAAAAAGGCTATTCCAACCAGCTGTCACAGTCGCACACAAAAGTTGAAAGTTGCCAAAATATACTACTTAATTATTATTCATTATAGGTCTGTTTCTTTACTTTTGTAGTAAAAATGGAAAAAGACTGTCAAAATAGCTAGCTGCGGTGGGGATAAATTCTCTCTCAAAGAGAAAAACTTACGAAAACATTAGGGAAGACTTTTACTTTACGTAATCTGTGAAAATGACAGATGAATTTGGTTTTTCCATAAATTGTATGTGAGTATGAATCCAAGTATGTTGAAAAGTTTGTGCTAACTGAACTACAAGTGCTCGAGAAGAGAAAAAAGCTACGTTAGTTCACCGCCTTCTGATACGGATACCCTTTTTATACAAATCTGTTTTATGAGATCTCCGATATGAGATCGCAGGAAATCAAAACAGAAATGAAAATGCAAATAGACGTTACTTGCCAAATAAGTCAGCAAATTTAAATCATCTGTCCATTTTCAGCGACTGACAGTTTTTAATTCTAAAGAAATTTGTTTGGCAATGGACAATTTTAAAACTTTTTTTAAGTGACTATAATTTTTGGAAACGCTCTTTCATTACAATATATATTACATTTCTCTCATAAAAATAAAATATGTATATAGCTCCTTTGTAAATATTGTAAATACTTCTTCAATTCTTTTTTCTTTCAGCTTCTTGTAAAAATAGTCTAAGACCAATTCAAATGCCTTATATTAGAGCTAGTAATAAGTTTGATTTCACGTGCCTCTTCCTGGCCACTTGGATGGATATATTACCCATTTTAGCAGCTTGCGGGGCACTCGCTCGGACTTTGAGCGCTTGTCTAGATGAACTGATGGGTGGTTTAGCCAGAATTTTAATATTAGGTTTGTGAGACCAAATTATGTCATTATTATTTAAGTTTAAGTTGACTAAATGATAAAATAATAAAAACACTTTTAGGCAGAAACTCATCGGACAATGAGCCATGGCCGGACGTTTTAGGAGTTGCTGTAGTTTTTCTAGTAACTGGAATGTTTATGTTGGGCTTAGAGGTTTGTATATTCAGATTTTGACCACCACTTGAAATTTTGCAAAACATACCTTATGTCTGGTGATTTTGTACATTTTTGTTTACAAAGTTGCAACTGCCAACATACCTAATATTTGAAGACAAAAAAATAACCGGTTACCATTTTGTTCCAATTTATTTTCTTTACAGAACACAAAAGCGTTCAGCTTCATTATGGCACTGGGAATGCTAGGGATTAATGGTATACTTAGCGTTGTCGGATGGTACAGTGGCACGACAAAAGAATGGGATGGTAACTTATTGCTTCCAAATGGATTAAGTAGTGTAAGTAAGTCAAGAAGTGAGAGATCATAGATTTTATTTACACAATACTCTTATAGCCGTTTTTACAGTACAAGTTTAAACTCCGTTTAACCAGATATCAAGTTTAAACCGCGAGGTTTAACACGAAAAGGTGTGTTACAGTGCTAGTTTAAACTTCATTGATAGCCGGTTTTACAGTGCGAGTTTAAACTCAGGTTTAGTTAAACTCGAACACAAGTTTAAACCAAGTACGTAAACCGTGAGTGTATTACAGTGAAATTTGAACGAACGTTTAGTTAAACTTAGGTTAAACTTTTCTCGTCTGTTTTGTACGCCACTGTATTTGAAATTTCTATCAGTTTTGTTTATTCTGATGTCAGTTTGGCAATTTAAAAAAGTAAAATAAAAAAATTAAAGTAACTAAAATAAAAAAAAGTCATTACTTCGGTATTGAGTTCCTCTTCGGTTTGAGGAAATTTATTATATTCGGGCCGTAGCATACAAATCGCTACTGATGCTATCAACACGCTACCGGATGCTCAACATGTCTCCGATAGCAAACAAACGAAGAAGATGAACTACATAATGATATCGCTAACATCATCTGAAAAATTATATTTGTTGCGTAGATACCATTTCCTTTTGTGTTCTTTTCTGTGTTCTATTTGATTAAAAACCATTTGAGCAGCTAGTTTGGTCAGCAGAAATCGTCAACGAAATTTGCATCATTCCATTCTACGAAATGATTTGGCCTCAGACATATTTAAACTCAGTTTAAACCCCCATCCCTGGCCGGTTAAGTTAAACTCGGTTTAAACTATCGATTAAGTTTAAACTAGCACTGTAATACACATTTTTGTGTGAAACGTCGGTTTAAACCTGATATCTGGTTAAACGGAGTTTAAACTTGCACTGTAAAACCGGCTATGAGAGTTTAAACCGAGTTTGACTTATAGCCGGTTTTACAGTGTGAGTTTAAACTCAGGTTTAGTTAAACTCGAACGCAAGTTTAAACGAAGTACGTAAACTGTGAGTGTATTACAGTGAAATTTGAACGAACGTTTAGTTAAACTTAGGTTAAACTTTTCTCGTCTGTTTTGTACGCCACTGTATTTGAAATTTCTATCAGTTTTGTTTATTCTGATGTCAGTTTGGCAATTTAAAAAAGTAAAATAAAAAAATTAAAGTAACTAAAATAAAAAAAAGTCATTACTTCGGTATTGAGTTCCTCTTCGGTTTGAGGAAATTTATTATATTCGGGCCGTAGCATACAAATCGCTACTGATGCTATCAACACGCTACCGGATGCTCAACATGTCTCCGATAGCAAACAAACGAAGAAGATGAACTACATAATGATATCGCTAACATCATCTGAAAAATTATATTTGTTGCGTAGATACCATTTCCTTTTGTGTTCTTTTCTGTGTTCTATTTGATTAAAAACCATTTGAGCAGCTAGTTTGGTCAGCAGAAATCGTCAACGAAATTTGCATCATTCCATTCTACGAAATGATTTGGCCTCAGACATATTTAAACTCAGTTTAAACCCCCATCCCTGGCCGGTTAAGTTAAACTCGGTTTAAACTATCGATTAAGTTTAAACTAGCACTGTAATACACATTTTTGTGTGAAACGTCGGTTTAAACCTGATATCTGGTTAAACGGAGTTTAAACTTGCACTGTAAAACCGGCTATGAGAGTTTAAACCGAGTTTGACTTATAGCCGGTTTTACAGTGTGAGTTTAAACTCAGGTTTAGTTAAACTCGAACGCAAGTTTAAACGAAGTACGTAAACTGTGAGTGTATTACAGTGAAATTTGAACGAACGTTTAGTTAAACTTCGGTTTAACTTTTCTCGTCTGTTTTGTACGCCACTGTATTTGAAATTTCTATCAGTTTTGTTTATTCTGATGTCAGTTTGGCAATTTAAAAAACTGAAATAAAAAAATTGAAGTAAATAAAATAAATAAAAGTAATTACTTCGGTACTGAGTTCCTCTTCTGCTTGAGGAAATTTATTATATTGATGCCGTAGCATACAAATCGCTACTGATATCAACATGCTACCGGATGCTATCAACATGTCTCCGCTAGCAAAAAAACGAAGAAAATGCACTACAACAAGTCATACAAGAGAACAACCAAGAATAGAAGACAACCTACGGTCAAGTTCAGCGAAGATATAAGACATAAGTCACTATAGTTTCCTAACATAGAATTTAATTAAATTGTATACCTACAAAGCAAATTAACCCAAACGCAAGAACAAATAAATTGTAGTTAAGTGGAGCGAAAGGTTTTTAATTCACTTCAATTCTATGCACTTCCGTGTTCTATTTCATTAAAAACCATTTGAGCAGCTACTTTGGTCAGCAGAAATCGTTAAAAGAAATTTGCATCATTCCATTCAACGAAATTATTTGGCTTCAGACATATTTAAACTCAGTTTAAACCCCCATCCCTGGCCGGTTAAGTTAAACTCGGTTTAAACTATCGATTAAGTTTAAACTAGCACTGTAATACACATTTTTGTGAGAAACGTCGGTTTAAACCTGATATCTAGTTAAACGGAGTTTAAACTTGCACTGTAAAACCGGCTATTAACCGGTCATGGATGGGGGTTTAAACTGAGTTTATTTTCCGGAATTTCGTAGTACGATCTCCCTCCCGCTCTATGACAAAACGACAATGCATTAATGTTGTTTTTATGCCACTTATTAGTTCGCAAGCGCAAGCTCTTATTTTTGATTGTACTCCAGTGTTTATAGAAAATGCTCATATACCGTCTAAAAATGAACAAAGCAGCTGGAGCGGTGGGCTACACGGAACTTTTTCAAAACGCTGCAGATGTCCTGGTCAGAAGCACACACCAACTCATCTGCAAAATGTGGCTGGAGGAAAGTATGCTCGAAGAATGGAATCTCGGTATACCATCTGCCTGATCCACAAAAAAGGAGATCGTTTACAGTAACCGATGCTTTCACTATAATGGAGTCAGCAGCAAGCAAGAGAACAAGGCGAAGTATATGCTTTCATCAACAAAAGCCCAACCCAACTATCGACGCGACGCACGGTCAGAACGAGACAATTGATTGGTATAATTTGGAGGTAGCCAGTGAATTTGTCTATACCTGGGCACTGCTGTAAATACGGAAAACAACATCAGCGCGACCATGTAGAGCGGATGAACATAGATACCCCAGCGGGCAAGGTCTTCGACGCCATACCAGAGGGAAGGAGACACCAAAGAAGACCCCATCTTCGATAGCGACCAGGTACAAGGAGACCTCTGACTGCTTGGAGTGCCGGCTCGAGCCGTCTGGAGGGGCATAATAAGTAAGCCCCAGGAGCACCATGCTTTGTAGCGCCATCAAAAGTAAAAGCGTAACTATTTCACTTTTTTTAAATTGCCAAACCGACACAATAAATAAAACTAATGGAAATTTCAAATACACATGAGTTCTGCGTTTACAGTGCCGTACAAAACAGGCGAGAAAAGTTAAACCGAAGTTTAACTAAACGTTCGTTCAAATTTCACTCGCGGTTTAAGTATTTTTAAACTTGCGAGTTTAACTAAACCTGAGTTTAAACTTGCACTGTAAAACCGGTATATTGGTAGCGATTCAACTAGTTTTCAAAGCTGCCCTTTTTAAATTTCGACTGTAGTCTGATTCTTCTGCTAAAAATGGCGCCCATAAAGTAATGTTTTCCTTTTTAAAAGTTGTAAAACACTGCAGTCACTTAGCACTAAGGTAGTGCAGAGAGGATGTGGATCCCTTTCGAAACGTCACTTTTTTTATATTAATGCGATATTATTTTGCACACTGCCTTACCGATTTTAACATCTGGATTCTGGATACAAACAGCTTTTCAAAAAAAATCGCAAAGAGAAGGAAATTACCCAAAATCAGAAAATGAAGAACGCAAAAGAAATTTTAAACATGGATATAAAGAAAATTAAAAAAGAGCTAACTTCGGACGTACTCCCAAGAAGTGTTTCAGGGGAGACAGTAGCCTCCCATTTACATTGCACGGTTTGCTTTACAAATGATGTTTCAAAAATGAAGTCTTGGATAAATCCCTTTAATTCGGTTGGCTGCTAGAATTTTGACCTTTTCTATTCGAATTTTCATTTTGATTTTTGAATGATCTTTCATACAGTTTTGGATCTCTTTTTTTTACAAAATGTTGGACCTTCTTTAATTATGCAATTTAACGTACAATTATTTCGGTTTTGGGCATTTTGCCGCTTCCGCATATATCTACATATTTCTTGAAAATTATGAGGTCGGTAGTGCTAAAACCTGATCGAGCTTAGATCACGAACATAATATGGAGTTCAATTCGGCTATTAGCTCCAGACTGTTGGAGCCACTTACTATGAGTTATTTAAAATTTAGCCCCATCAAAGATGGGCAGGGGAGTTTTATGCGCACAGTTGTTTGCAGGAACATAGACACTTTCTATATACCTACTACATATTCAGCCACAAAAAAAGCGGAACGATTCAAGCTATAGCTTTATCACATTTACCTCCTGTAGATGCACCAGCGAAAAAGTTACCACTAGCTTAAACCTCTGCTACGAATCTTCTTGATTGAGTGGCCATAAAGTCAAAAGTGAACGTAAATTAAACGTTTTCAAGTTTTTCGATAAATGGCGCTGAATACCCAAATCTCAAAATGAGACCATATCTTGACATTTATGGCAGCTTGCTTTAGCCTTGATAAAGGGGAGATGCTCTACCTGCAAACGCTTCATCTCAATATTCGTGAGAGCTGAATTTTTTGTAAAATTTGGAACATTGATGAGCATTGGCCAGATAGACAACAACATAATATAAGCAATACAATTCCTGGGCACAAATAAATTTGTTAAACATAGAATAGTTTCGTTTTATAATTTTAGTTTTTGACAGCTGCGGCCTTAATCGCTTTTGCGTTTCCCAGTGAGTTCACAAGCAAATCGAGGAACCAAAGATTTACCGGTTTTCTATCAGTACTCGTCGTCTGTGGATCAATTCTGCTTTCTGGTGGTTGCCTGTCCACAATTGTCCACCAAAAGTAAATACTACCATTGTTGTCTGTTATATATTTAAAATTTAAACAAACTTTGTATTTTAAGGACTATTGAGGAATATATTGCTGTGCCATTATTTGCAATATTAGAGGAAAACAATTTTCAAAAACTCATACCAGCCGCTGCGTGCCTTTTACTGTTAACGTGTTCTGGTTCATTTTTGGAACTATTCCCAGAGATGTACAATATTATCGTCAGATTTGCCAAATCAGAATGGAAAATTTTATCAAGACAAATTAGTTATGAAAGCACTGACAGTGGTAATCCAGTTTTGGCCGTTTTTATTGCAGGTAAATGCGAAAAGTTTGACACATAACTCTTAGCAATTCTATACTTTGCTTACTTCCCATTTTCCAGGTAGCTTGTGTGCAATGCTTGCATTCGCATGCCCATTGCAAACTCTAACATACATCTTGGCAGCAGGACATTTATGCGCTGGACTTTTTCGGGCTTTTTACTTGTTATATTCACCGTTTCGGCCGAAATATGTACAACAAAGCAGTGAGTTAGGGAAAATTATAAAATCGGTAATATAGTTGAAGTACCGCTCATTCCAGGTGATTCATCCCTCTCCTACAGTCGTCTATCCACAGTTCCATTGGTCAAAAGCAGCACTACGCGACGAAAAAGTTTATGGAATATAAATTTCCCCATACAGGGAAATTTGAAGAAGCCAAAATCGAAATCAAACAAAAATAAACGAGAAGTCGAAAAAGAGTGGTTACTCTTAGGTGAACCATCATCACCGTGTCCAGTTAGGGATAATCCAGATGTGGAGTCGACTATTTTATCTGATGGAGAACCTCCGGTTGTAAGCATCCTAATTGATATGTACAGTATTTTAACTATAGCTGCATCGTTTTTAGCCATCCGATTTTGAGTACGCTGAGAAGTTTGAAAGTTCTGATTCGGATACTTCCACGGATATCGATGCTATAGTCGATGAATATCGACAAAAAATCAAAGTAAGTTGAGGTTCAAAAATATGGTGGTGTTTCTTAATTTTTATGAGGAATGTCTTTTTGAGGTTAGTTACGTTAAGGAAACAGCAATCATGGCCTAGGTATCTATCCTTTTAAAGTCTTAAAAGCTCCTACATTAGCAAAAATAATAAATAGATGGCGCAACAGCTCCCTATAGAATACTGCTGTTCACAATTATTCGCTTTAGTGAGTTTTATGTTTTTTGAAATGGAAGGTCTACCATTTCCGGCTTCGTTAACGAACAGTCATATAGCTTTATTGTGATAATACAAGTTTCTATGGCTTTCTATCTGTGGTTCGTCTCTCTTGTGGTCCCAGCTTCAAGTTTGAGCGTTCAAGGCGGGATATTTACACGAGGATGGGCTTGTTCTAAAACAAAGCTACTTTTGCTTGTTTTTCTAATTCGTCGGCTTTTTCATTGCCTGAAATGCCTTCATGTCAAAGGGCGTAGCAAAATATTCCAAGGACATAGAGCTCTTCACGGCAGCATTTCACAGGCTTTGATTTATGCTAAAGCTATGGATTTTAATGGGTGTCCCATAATTCAAAGGTCTATGCAAACAAGCCCACGACCACCAACGCCTTGAAAGAGGAAATTAGAAGGTGTATAATGAAATCCAGCCGCACATTTATGCGAAACTGTCATAGAAAATTTCAATAAAGAGTACGTACTTGCCAGCAAAGGCATATATGGCGGCCATTTATCCGATGTGCTATTCCATACATAACCCCAATCTGTATAAGTTAACATCAACACGAGCAACGGAAATGCTGACAAAGCGTCTGCCTCGATACAGCGAATTTCCACAGAAATTCATGTTGCAATTCAATTCAATACCTTAGGAATGCAAAGTACCGAGGTAAAATCGAATATAAAATTATTGATTGTAGTTAGTTAAGAAGTAAACTCAATAAAGGTCAGAGCAAACTGCTCTAGAAAAGATTTTTTTTATTAATTATTTCGGTGTAGTGATTAACTGGCGCCCAACGTGGGGCTTTCGAACTTACACGTTCAACATTAATTCGCAACTTCAGGAAAAGAGTTCCATCAGTAGTCCAATAACCAAGGATAAAAAGGAACAGAAAAGAGGTCCCCCAGTAGCCCGATAACCAAGGACAAAAAGGAGCAACTATAAAGCTGCAGCCGCCTGAATAGGAATAGAAGAACCACCAAAACAAAAAATATCGTTAATCAACACATGGAGCAACACTTCATACTATTATTGTAAGTCTAGCTCTAAGAAGTGAATCAATTTTTGAAATAATAAGAGAAATAATAAGAGTAAACAAGTGAAGTTAAATCCTAAAAGCACAACTTAAAAACCGTGTAAAGAAACCTATTGATTAATTAATTGATTTTATTTAACAAAACATTATTCAAACAAGTTTATTACATTAGAACTAAGATAACATCTGAAAAAATCGTTCCTCTTTCTTTGCCGTTATCTATTTCCATCCGTGCTCTTGCTTTTATTTCAAATTAGATACTTTGAAACGTTTCAGCCAATATGGCAAATCAAAATAACCTTATTAGGCCAGCACGCCTGGAACACGTCGCAGATCCACCTATCCCTGGCCCTGCTCCCCAACCTGCCCCCCAACTTGCTCAAGGTATTAATCCTAACGATTTAGTTCAACTAATCACCAGATTAGTAGCAGAAACGCTACAAATACAAGGAAGACAAATATTTAATTCGATAATGAATCCCGCGGCCGACATCAATAACGAAGTCGACCAACCCATCAACTTAGTTGATAATAATTTAGCCGACCTTGACAAAATACCAGACGTAGTTAAAAGTCTACGAGAATTCTCTGGGCAAGCTCATGAATTCAATTCATGGAAGAAGAGTGTTGAGAGAATAATCCAAATTTATGATCACGTTAGGGGTACTCCCAAGTACTATGGCATTTTGTCTGTAATTCGCAACAAAATCGTAGGACATGCCGACGTCGTGCTAGAGTCGTACAACACGCCTCTTAACTGGGAGAAAATCTCGAAATGCCTTACTCTTCACTATGCGGATAAAAGGGACTTAGGAACCCTTGAATATCAAATGACAACGCTAGTGCAAGGCAATAGCACGATTTCTGAATTCTATCAGATCGTCTATCACCACTTGTCATTAATCCTAAACAAACTGGGATCAATGGAAATGAGTCAAGATGCTATGAACAACATGACTCAATGCTACCGTGACAAGGCCCTCGATACCTTCGTCAGGGGTTTGAAAGGAGATCTGCCTCGCCTGCTTAGCATACGTGAACCAGCAGACCTTCCACAGGCCCTGCATTTGTGTTTGAAACTACAAAACGTAGACTTTCGCGCCCAGTACGCAAACAATTCCCACAGTTCTCCCAGATCGTCTCAACAAGCACCTCCAGTTCCCGCTAAAAGGAACAGTCCTCCAGGACCTGCACCAGCCCCAGCTCCTAGACACAATTTCTATCCCCACTTACTGCACAACCCTCGTGCTCCACAACAACCTCAACTCTATAGAGATGTCCAATACCAACCTAGGTACCAACAACAAAGAATACCACCAAATCAACGACCTCTCCCACCGAAACCAATGTCCATTGACTACTCCCTGAGGACTCAGAAAGTAGACTATCAAAATAGACCAAGGAATCAACAATTCATACAAAAACGACAACATTCGCAGCAAATACACCAACCACAAAAGATGCAGCGAATCCATCACACAGCTCAACTCGGTGACGAAGAAAAATCCATGGAAGACTACGAGACAGAAATTGCAGAGGAAGACCAAAATTATGACGAATCACTAGAAGAATACACTGAACAGAGTGGAGGAGAAAACTTTGACCAACACGAAGAACTGGATGACATCTATTTTTTAGACTAACGCCCTCTTCACTTCCTTATTTCGAACACATTTCTAGAAGTGGAGAGACCCTGAAGTTTCTTGTTGACACAGGTTCCAACAAGAATTACGTTCAACCACGTCACATAAAGAATCCCCTACTAAATGCTAAACCCTTCTACGCTCACTCCGTGGGGGGAAATATTAAAATAACCCATCATGCACTTATTCAACTTTTTGGCCCCCAAACTGACAAAATTACATTTTTTATTCTCCCTAGTCTTATTTCATTTGATGGTATCATAGGACATGACACACTAAAACATTTGAATGCTATCATTAACACAAGTAGAAACCATATGTCTATTCACCCTGGTTTCTCTCATCCAAGAATTTCCATTCCGCTCAAACAACATCAATCACAATTTGTCAATAACATAAATATTAGAACCGACCACATGACTAAAGAACAACATTCCGAACTTATTAAAATTATTCATAAATGCCCCAATCTCTTTTCGGAACCAAACGAAAAGTTAACCTATACCACCATGGTCAAAGGAGAAATTCGAACCACAACTCGAGACCCCGTGTACTCGAAATCATATCCTTACCCCATGGCACTTAAAAATGAAGTCGAAAAAGAAATACGGAAACTATTAGAAGACGGTATCATAAGACCATCAAGATCTCCCTACAATTCTCCTGTTTGGGTTGTCCCCAAAAAAATGGATGCTTCAGGAGAAAAGAAGTTTCGAATGGTAATTGATTACCGTAAGCTAAACGCTATAACTATCGCCGACAAGTATCCAATCCCTGAAATATACGAAATCCTTGCAAACCTTAGTAAAAATCAATGGTTTTCCATAGTGGACCTAAAAAGTGGTTTCCATCAGATCCCACTTAAGGATTCTGATATAGAAAAAACTGCCTTTTCGGTAAATAATGGCAAGTTCGAATTTACTCGTCTTCCATTTGGGCTAAAGAACGCCCCCTCCATTTTCCAGAGAACGCTAGATGACATTCTAAGAGACCTCATTGGAAAATGTTGCTATGTTTACATTGATGACATTGTCATCTTTGGGAAAGACGAAACCGAACATTTCTCAAATCTGGAAAAAGTATTTCACACCTTAGAAAAAGCAAATATGAAAATTCAGCTCGATAAATGCGAATTTTTCCAGAAAGAAGTAGAATTTTTAGGGTTTATTATTGGAAGATTCGGAATAAAAACCAATCCAAAAAAGGTACAAGCTATAGTTGATCGACCTATTCCTGAAAACCTAAAAGAACTTCGATCCTTTCTCGGAATGTCAGGGTATTACCGCCGCTTTATACGAGATTACTCAAAGTTGGCAAAACCACTGACATCCCTTTTAAGAGGGGAAGATGGACATGTGTCCGCAAATATGTCAAAGAAAAAACTTATTCAGTTGAATCAAGATGCCATCGAAGCATTCCACAAATTAAAAAACTCTCTCGCCTCCGAAGAAGTTATTCTTCAATATCCAGACTTTGACAAAAGCTTTCAATTAACAACTGACGCTTCCGACTACGCCATTGGAGCAGTCCTCTCACAGGATGATAAGCCAATCACATTTCTCTCCAGAACCTTAAGCAAAACAGAAGAAGGTTATGCCACGAACGAAAAAGAAATGCTGGCGATTATTTGGTCCCTCAATTCTTTGAGAAACTTCCTTTACGGATCCCGGAAAGTCAACATTTTCACAGACCACCAACCACTTACCTATGCTCTAAGTAACAAAAATACAAACTCCAAAATGAAAAGGTGGAAAGCCATATTGGAGGAGTATAATTATGAGCTAAAATATAAACCAGGTAAGGAAAATGTGGTTGCTGACTCTCTCTCGAGACCCCCAAAAACTGAAATACACTCAATGACCCCTACAGAACACAGTGCTGACAGTTCAGCGCAAAACCTAATTCCATCTGTAGAAATCCCTATAAACGTTTTTCGAAATCAACTTTTACTCAAGATAGGAAATGAAAATAGCTATCAAATCCAGAACCCCTTTGACAACTATACAAGACATATTCTGATACGCCAAGACTACTCAACAAACGACATCATTAACATTTTCAAGAGATACCTTAATCCAAATACTATTAACGGACTTCTAACAGACGAAATGACGATGGGACGAGTACAAGAAATTTATCCGTTACATTTTAAAGATTATCGTATTCGATTCACCCAAAAATTTGTTGAAGACATAACCGGCCAAATAGAGCAAGAAGAAAAAATTCTGAAGATACATCGAAGAGCACATCGTAACGCCGAAGAAAACAGGATTCAACTGTTGGAAAACTATTACTTCCCTAAAATGTCCTCAAAAATTAGAACACTAGTTAACCGATGCGTAACATGCAAGGAGAATAAATATGACAGGCATCCTAACAAACCACATTTGAATCACACACCGATCCCTAGCTATCCTGGTAACATCCTCCATATAGACATATTTTCTACGGAAAAATACCTCGTGTTGACCGCCGTCGATAAGTTCACGAAATTCGCACAGGCTAAAATAATATCATCCCGTTCAATCGAAGATATCAAGGAACCTTTACGTGATATCTTGTTCTACTTTTGTGTCCCCGAAGTCGTTGTTATAGACAACGAAAAGGCTCTTAACTCAGCCTCGATAACCTCAATGTTAGAAGATGACCTCCAAATCAAAATTTTCAAAACACCACCATACAAAAGTGAAGTGAACGGCCAAGTCGAACGCTTTCACTCCACCCTATCTGAGATTATGAGATGTCTCAAATCGGAAGGACCTTCACGGTCTTTCAAAGAACTGTTACAGCGAGCCGTTAACGAGTACAATTTTACTATCCATTCAACTACAGGTAAAAAGCCCATAGAACTTTACTATGGGCGAATACCCAGACTAAACCCGGAACAATTTGAAAAGACACGTTTAATTAACATCGAGAAAATTAAAGCAAAACAGGAAAAAGATATTAAATATCATAATAAAAAAAGAAAACCGCAGAAGGACTATCAGATAGGACAGGTCATTTATGTAAAAAACAACAAACGGTTAGGTTCAAAATTAACAAATAGGTATAGACAAGAAATCATTAAGGAAAATAGAAACTCTACAATAGTAACAGAATCCGGAAAAATAGTCCATAAAAGTAATATAAGAAACTAATTCTCTTTCAGATGCACCATCTATTTTGGTCGAGCGGAGATCCAGATCATGGATTTCTCAAACTCCCAAATTGTCTCCCTACATACAGGGCAAACAAAAATTCAAGATGGACATTTCAAGTTAATACATAGCATTAATCTTAAACAATATGAGCAATTCCTTTCCGACATATCACCAGTCCTTAATCTCGAAACAACCCAAAGTCAAATCCTTTTTCCCTTAATATCACATGAAATTCAACAAATCCGTAATCTTTTACATAACTTACAACCCAGAATAGCGAAACGTTCTCTAGACTTTATAGGCAAAGGTTGGAAATGGATTGCTGGCAACCCAGACCACGATGACTTTGTTACAATAAAAGAAAAAATTACAGATGTTCTAAAAAACAACAATAAACAGGTTATTATTAATGAATTGTATAACGAACGAATAAACAATATTACGAGAATCCAGAATGAAATCCAAAACTTACTTAAAAATAATAATAAAATAAATTATGAAATTATATCAAATCTCAAATATAAAATCAAAATTGTAAAAGAAGAACTAGAGAATATTAACTATGCCATTCATTGGGCTAAACTAGGTACAATAAACTCTTTTATATTGTCAAAAAATGAAATAGAATTAGCCACCAAAGTATTTAATGAACAAAAATTACCCTACACAACAATAGAAGAAGCCCTAGACTTTGCAGATATAAAAGTTTTAAGCAATAGTACGTCAATCCTCTACATAATAAACATTCCCTTAACAACGAATGAAATTTACGAAAATTTGTTAATAAAGCCAATTAAAAAGAAAAACATTGTAACAGAAACATTGTACGAGGTAATTTTAAGAAATAATGAAAAATTATATGGAACAACAAACAAATGTAAAACTTTTAACAATCTATCCATTTGTAACTCAAAAAATATTGTCAATATTACAAACGATACTTGCATTCCTAATTTATTAAAAAGTCTACCAGCTACTTGCAACAAAATAAATAATCATCATATTCCGACCATAGATGAAATATCAACGGGCATAATGCTATTGAACCAATTCATCGGCACCCTTGAATTTGATAACACAACACACAACCTAAATGGAACATTCTTGGTAAAATTCCATAACATGACCATCACTTTGAACGGAATCCAATACATCTCCAAAGAAGCCTCAATGATTAAACCACTTCCGGCAATATTGCAAACCAGTCCCAAGGAAAACGAATACCGTGAATTACTCTCACTAGAAATGATGAAGGATCTCCATATTAACAATACCAATAAGATCCACCTTCTACAAACAGAAAACGATAATCAACGAGTAACAACATATTCCCTCATCTCCGTACTAGGACTACTTATTACAATAGCGATCATATGCAAAATCTTGCCAAGAAGAAACAACACAGAAATCATAATTGAACAACCGACAACAAAGACGAATGGACCAGTAACAATCATCGATAGACTTTCCGTTCCTGAGGTCAACTATCTCCAATATCCAAGCAGCCCAAAGTTCAACAACCTACCATACTTCTGACGACCGATGACGATCGTTTTTTAGAGGGGAAGAGTTAACATCAACACGAGCAACGGAAATGCTGACAAAGCGTCTGCCTCGATACAGCGAATTTCCACAGAAATTCATGTTGCAATTCAATTCAATACCTTAGGAATGCAAAGTACCGAGGTAAAATCGAATATAAAATTATTGATTGTAGTTAGTTAAGAAGTAAACTCAATAAAGGTCAGAGCAAACTGCTCTAGAAAAGATTTTTTTTATTAATTATTTCGGTGTAGTGATTAACTTATACAATATGTATTTTCTATCAAAATTACATTTTGCTCGAATTATGGGACACCTTTTATAACTTTATGGTATAAAGAAGTTATAATAACTTCCGGTAGTAGGTATTGCACCTACCGCAGGTTTTCCCTAAGATTCTGCTTCAGAAAAGTCTATTTTGTGACCTTTTTGATTCTAATTTTTCAATTCAGTTTTTTGTAAAGTATTAAGTCCAAAGTATGTTGCGCAGCAGTGTTGCCAACCCGGATCGAAGTTTTTATGCCTCATTCCGAAAAAAATTATGCCTTTTTCAAAAAAATTATGCCTTTTTTGTAAAAAAGATAAATAACGAAGAAAGTTTCAATTTCTGTGTTAAACTTTTATTAGTAGGCACATAGTTAAAAAAAAAAATATTAAAAACACAAATATGTGTAGTATTTCTAACTAAAATGATGAAAACAAAAACTAACTTCTTTCGCAGATGCACCAAACTCATCGCGATCAGTTGAACTTGAACTCAATTTTAAATAAACTATTATAAACAGTTTTTTTAAATTTATTTTTTACTAGCAATACTAAAACAAAATTTAAGGTCGGCCGCACATTGGAGGCGTTTTCGTTCGAATTTGACTCGTGCGATCAGGTACGAAAACGGACGAACGATCCCGACTTTCTAAGTAAATACCCGCACCGCACACTGGATGGGAGTTAGTCGTACGTATACGTACGTGTAGTTCCGACGTCCGAAAACAATCCGACAATAGTTGGAATTCTGAAACACTTTCGTGCGTTGAAATGAAACATTAAAAATGGATGTAGAAAAATGTATTAACTTGGTTTACGGACACAAAAAGGGGGTATGGAACACGGGGTAGGGACAATATGGGGTCATAATAGGTGTTTTCCATTTACTATTTCCATCTACTATATATCTTTTTAAATATATTTCGCGCACCTATTCGGTTCTACGGTAGTCAGACCGCAGTCTCCGAGTTAGAAGATAATTATCATCAAAATACAGTTTATTTATCAGGCAGCGAAGTAACTGGGACACTGAATACATATATTTAAAGGAGAAAAACGTATACAGTGTTCGTACTCAATTCGTACGCCCAGTATTCGTATATGTTTAGGTACGATACAAATTCGTATCCAATGTACGGCCGCCCTAATGCTTGCATACTATCTCACACTTCTTGTTTGGGTTTAGTGAGTAATGCTGGATTTACATTACCACGCCACGCAATTCTGCATGACTTCAGAGAGAGAGAGATCCGTTTGTTACAGTCAAGGCTAATGATCTGTTAGAGTGAGACCACAAATCTCCATACAAAAGTTATGGCGGCCTAAATTCAACTGTTAGGCTCGTTGGCTCACTCTTACATATTATTAGCCTTGACTGTGGAAAAACGGATCTCTCTCTCTCAAGTCATGCAAAATTGCGTGGCGTGGTAATGTATATCCACCATAAGTCTAGTAGAGAATTGGAAAATACATAAGCAGATGACGCACAGTGGTAAATGAAAATTAGTAAAGTGACTTGATTATAAAAAAAAACTAAAAAAAAAAATTATGCCTTTTTTCTCAAAATTATTCCTCAATGCCTCAAGCATCGGAATTATGCCTAAAAGGCATAATTATGCCTCAGTTGGCATCACTGTTGCGCAGTCAAATATTCTGATTGCGAAAATGGCCGCGTTCCATTGACCGCTAGATGACTATAGCGGCATGCCAAACTCCATATAAAGAATAAACTGACATTTCAGCATTTGCGCTAGAGCTCTAGCAATTATTGACAGATCGTTATTTTTATCAATCTAGCAGTTAATTTTGCGGTAGATGGAAACATTTTCCTGTGCTAAAGCTCTAGCGCAAACTCGGAAATGCAATTTTTTTTATATTATGGAGTTTGTAACGTCGCTGCGTTCAGTGGAACGCGGCCATTTTCGTTTGTACTTTGAATTTAAAGGTTCCGTTTTGTCGTTATGTTTTTAAAAGTGTTCGTTATTTTTGTTATTTCAATTTCCGCCCACTGAATTGAAATTTATATAGGTAGTCATGAGTGCAGGCTTTAGAAAGGAGGGTGTGGGTGACCAGTAGGAAGATATACAATACATATCACTAGGAAAGACAATTTTGACGATAGCTTTTATTTTATTTTCATTAAAGAGTTATGAGTTTTAAAACAATTATTTCTTGTACAGGTAACAACTGCTGGCCCAATGGAACGAAGCATTCGAGTGCCTTCTTTAGCTTCCTGGAGGGTGACCATATTCGCGATTGCAGTGATAGCCTTTGGAATCGCACTAACAGTTGCCGGAATATTTATGCACCTATTTCCAATGTTTATTGCAGGAATAATAGGTAAACTAATTCTAATGCATAACCTAAATCTTAAAGCAAGTGTTTTTTTTTTAAGGCATCTCCATCGTCAGTATAATGATGTCCTTCATTCCAAAGTATTCAGCAAGTATGATAAATGTATCGCCAGTAATGTGCACCACATCATTTGCAATGGGATTTCTGTTACTCTCATCGTGCCTGGAATATTCATGGCCAGCAATATTGTTTTGGATTCTAGCTGGACTTATTCTTTTGCTTCGATGTGACAGCTGGTGTTGCTATTGCTTAGATGGCTCATCGATGAGAGAAGAACTGATACCGAGTGTTTCGGGAAAAACAACAATTCGAATGCCACGAGGACATGTTGAAAACAGATGACATTCAGAATCCTCTGATGAGGATTTGTTTTACGACAAGGATAGCGCTGATGAATGGACTGATCAGTTGCGCGATTTGATATGAATCTAGAATTTTATATGCAATGCATTGTATTAACGGGTCACTCACTATGCCTGTAGATTTTAACAAGCTCTAAAAGGTTGAATGGAATTGAATTGTATTTGGATCTCATCTTATAAAATTTAATTGAATTTGTATAGAAAATATTGAGTATTATTATACAAACGCCATGTTTTGCTTGCAAAGATTATCAGCTATAACTTGTTATGGGATAAATATTGATACAGTATTTATCATTAACTGGAAAATCTATTAAAAAAAAAGTTGCCTTGAATCTAAACACATATTTATATAAATACATATTTTTGAAAAGCTATCTTATAAAGTCGGATTTCGCAAGTGGAAGAAAAGAGGCCTGCTATTTCGTCCAATTAAATTTTAGCATAAGACACATATAGAAGTGAATAAATTTAGTAAAGCTGCATCAATTAAAAGTATTAAATTCACCATTTATATACGAAAAATAAAAATGGTAATATTCGTTACATGATTGTAAAGATTTTGTTTGATTTTTTGTTTACCTACTTAAGCAAATTGTGATGAGCCTTATGCCCTTTCTTCCAATAAGGGGAGTCCTGATACTGGATAGAAATTTACACTACTGTACTAGACATTTAATGCGTCTAAACTGCTTGAAGTCTCTTTTTTCTCAGTAGGTACTAACAATTATGCCTGCAAATTTTAGCCTATAAAATATGTCTGTGGGGAAATTTGTTCTAAAGTTAAGATTAGACTGCCAAATGGTCATACGATGACAAATCTTGCCTCAAATGCTCTAGTGCTTGCGCACTCCAAGTTGGTTGAGGTCCCCTTCCAATTGTGCGCGCCACCTAAGGCGAGGTCTTCCTCTATTGCGTTGTCGCTCCGGGTTGGAATGGAAGACTCTTCGGGCCGGTTCGGAGCTTTGGTGTTCATTCGCATGTCCTAGCCATCTTAGTCGAGTAATACGTACTTTTCTGACCAGGTCGATGTCGCTGTACAGCTCGTAGAGTTCGCTGTTAAAATATCCTCCCCCAAAGCCCGTCAACGTAAACGGGACCAAAAATCACTCGAAAAATGTTGAAATCGAAATAACCAAGAAGATCTTCATCCGCCTTTGTTAACATGCATGCTTCTGCGCCATAGAATAGGACTGGGATGATGAGGGTCTTATATAGAGTCTCCTTGGTGTTTCTCGACAAGGCCTTACTAATCAATTGCCTTCTTAGGCCAAAGTAACAGCGGTTGGCAAGTGTAATTCTTCGCTTGATTTCTGATGTGATGTCATTTTCAGAATTAATAGCGGAGCCGAGGTAGACAAAGTCCCGAACTACCTCAAAGTTATAGGTGTCTATCGTGACGTTCTGTCCGATTCGTCGATGTTGTGTGTCCCTTCTTGTTGACAGCATATATTTCGTTTTGTCCTCATTCACTACTTAACCCATTTTTGCCGCCTCTGTACTGATACTTGCAAACGCACCAGTGACAGCTCGCTGTGTTCTGCCAATGATGTCGATGTCGTCAGCGTATGCGAGTAGTTGCACAGACTTTTGGAAAATTGTGCCCCTGGTGTTGGCTTGCGAGTTTCGCACAATTTTCTCAAGAATAATGTTGAAAAAGTTACATGACAGCGCATCACCTTGTCTAAACTCTTTTTTGACATCAAAGGTCTCGGTGAGATTGTTTCCAACCTTTACGGAGCAGCGAGCGTTCTCCATCGTCATTCTGCTTAATTTAACGAGTTTGGCAGGGATGCCAAAACCAGACATGGCTCTGTATAGCTCGTCTCTATAAATGCTGTCATATGCGGCCTTAAAGTCGATAAAAAGATGGTGGGTATTGATTTGCACTTGTGGGTTTTCTCCAGGATCTGCCGTAGTGTGAATATTTTGTCGGTTGTGGACTTACCGGACCTAAACCCACACTGATAGGGACCAATCAGCTCGTTGCGATGTTGAGGAGACTGATGCCTCTATAGTTGGCGCAGTTTCTTTCTTGTCGATCGGGCAAACGATGCTGAGGTTCCAATCATCAGTAGGCATACTGACCAAATTTTAGAAACGAGTTGGTGTATGCTCTCTACCAAAAGTCATTTCCCGCTGACTTAAAAAGCTCGACCGATAAATGTCCGGTCCTGCAGCTTTGTTGGACTTCAGCTTGGGTATTGCTATCCTTACCTCATTTTGGTCAGGTGGACGGAAGTCTTGGCTTTTATCGGTTGAATGGTTCATTCTGCTTGACTGCGGAATTTGTGTCGTCTTCCCCGGTTTAACAGTCTGCAGAAAAGGTTGCCGATTGTGACTCCAATACAATACTTAATAAATTCCGTGTTTGCCACAAAATTGTTTGATAGATTTTTCTGCAATAAATCCTAACGGAACTGAAAAACAAACTGTTTGAAAATGGCATATCAATAATACCTACCCTGGCCTGGCATATCATGCCTCAAGCCTCAACGTGACAAGCTTCTATATCGAATCGATTATTTTCCCATTTTTTTTTTGTAACCTAGTGAGCTTACATTGCTGTTGGAGCAGTCGTGATTCCTATATGTGTTATATAACTTAAATGGCACTGCTTACTCCGTATATGGGGAAGTAAATAAGACCCATCAGACTGCAGGAGTGCATCAGGAGTTAATTTATTACACAATTCAGTTTTATACGTTAAGAGGGGAAACCCAAACAGGAATCGTAACGTGTACATGTAAATAAACGAAAGTGTTTAAACCACTCACCAACCAAAACCAGAAATTTTGCAGACGAGCTGGAAAAAAAAGTCAAAACTGCCACTACCCATCTTTCAAATTTACATCAAGTTACATGTGGGATGGCGCACAACAGTTAGCATAAACACTTTGATGAATCTATTTAGTAACCATTTTTTGACAACAATATTATAATAAACATTTTGCTGTGTCCACTATAGGAAGGTAGTATCATGGCACATTTAATTCAAATGTTGTTTATGCGGTTTGCTTACGATTTACGAAGACCACACGTCCCCAAGCAATTGTGATGTAAAGCCAACATAAGTGGGGTGAAGGTTGTTGATAGTTTTATGTCCAGTAAGGTGCGTAACGTGCTTCTTATTCAGTTTGCAGAAACAGTCACCAATCAAGCCGTATCATTTGAAGTGTGTCGTTTGTTGAAGTTAATCAATTGTGCTCTCTCGGTTGTTATTGTTTTGGTTTCATGAAAAGTGCACTACAATGTAAGTGAATTGGCAAATTCCACAAAACGTTATACCAACCATAACGTGTTGATTTTGTCAAGTTTTTATTTGTGAAAATGAGTTGCGTTGGTAGGTTACCAATAAGATTTTGAAGGTGTTGTTAAAGAAAGTCCTTGGCGTGAAAAGCAAACTTATTTGTGTTTAAAAATTAATAAATAAATAGTTGACCCAACAGCTATAGGTATAGCTTCTCACACTCATTCATCTTTGTGAATTTGTATTTTTATGGGGCGAATGGAAGAACCTACGATCTTATGCCAAGTCCGAATAGCTGAGAAGCTTTCTCAAGACAGATGTTTGTCAGTCTTCGTGAGAAGTGGTGCAGTGGAAAAAAACCCTAAGATGTAATTTGTGTTTTTTCGGTAGTACAGTACACTAACCACTGAACCACAGCGCAAACCTCGCATTTGCAGCTATCTGCTATTTGACAGTTGACAGGCTGTGCAACTCCCAACCATTAGCAAGTTATAACGTGGGAAAGGAGCTAACAACGATTCTAATTTGGGAATTGGAATTGGCATTTCCAAACAATTTGTGCTGTCGAATTTAAGAATTCGTTATAACAAACCTTATACATTTTCGGTTTCGGCTCATACTCATGGTACAAATTTTACAAATTGGTAGATGTTGGTATTCAATTCAAATCAAACAGTCGAAAGCGTTTTTTCTTCAGTCAAAAATAATAACCGATTCGGCCAATTTTAACATCGACACACTGAAATCAATTGTAGTTGTGAAATATAATTTAGATTACAATTGCATTGATTTCGACTATTTTCTGAAGAAACATCACCAACACTGTTGAGACAAATCGCGAGCCAATAGGTATTTAAACTTCAAAATGACTAGCGACGAAAACGATAGTAAAGATATTGGTACGAGTAGATGGCGCAAAGGTCATGATGATGATGAATCAGCGTTACCGATGGATAATTTGAAAATGTCCCCAAAAAAGGTCGCCCGAGGCCAAAAATGCGTCCCAAACAATAAAATATTTAAATTTCCATTTTTTATATGAATATACACCACCAATAATCGCAAAACTCGAAAACCACCATGTACCATGAACTCAAATTTTGGGAGACTCTTTGTTATTGACTTAAAGGAGTTTCTGTGAAGTTTGGTCAAAATTGGACATACAAAAAATTCTTATAAATTTTATATCTCGAAAACCACAGAATAGATCGAACACAATTTTTAAGAAAATCTTTCGTCAGCGTATATTTCAAAAACCACGGAGTGGATTGAGCTCACATATTGAAAAAATCTTTACTATTGGCCCGAAGGTATTTAAGCGATAAAAATTAAAAACCCCATACTAAAAAAAAAAAAAAAAAAAAAATTATGCATTTCAAAAGTTGTAAGATTGTTAACATTGATGTGTATTGTCCATAAAAAGTGGAATAAGGTGGAATTCGAAATCGGGGAATGGCAGGACCCATAAAAGTAATTTGAAACACTATAGTTTTAGCTTTGAAATTTGGTAGTTAAATTGATCTAAATTTTTATAAGTTGCTAAAGAAAAGACATTGAATTCATTTGAATTATACGAACGAGTTTCATTTAATCACCAAACGAAACTTAAACTGCGAAGTTGGAAGGTTGATTGGGACTCATAATCGTTTATAAAGAGTTACAAATAAATAAATTTTAGGCGGTACAAACTTCACCGGGTCATTCAGTATGTAATAAAAAGCCCACCCATATGTATAGAAGCAAATAAGACTTTGCTGGCATTGTGTTGACGTTTGGAATGGAAAGTGTTGCGCTGTAGGTTATTTTATTCCGATTGGTACCTATACCTACTCCAACTTTTCAACAAACATGCGAAGATTTATTAAAGTAGAAAACACACGCAAAAATGCTTATGCATACTTAAAAATGTTTGGGTGTTATTTGAAAAATAAATTGAAGCTTTGAAAATGCGTCCCAATGTCGCCTGTATTTGTGAAAGGGGTCCCAAAAACGCTTATTTCGAAATGTGGTCGCCACGCGTCCCGACAGTAGCAAAGTCGCCATTTGGCGACAAATGTCGCCCATCGGTAACACTGAATCCGATTCGTCTAAAAAAAAGCCATTAATACCAATCATTTTTAGGTATTTCCGAGATTTTGTCTTTCGGTACTTTCGAGAATTTTGTGTATTTTAATATTAAAAAAAATATTTCCTTCATACAAAAAGGTTTGCGAAATCATGAGAATCACGGAGAAGGAATATTTTTTGATTCTCACAGATTTGAGTTTCTAAAGCCAGAACAAGACTTGTAACTGTAAGTTGTAACGTGTACATGTTGTGTCACTGATTGTGCACACCTACTCTATAGTGTTTTGTGTAACAAACTGAATGAATTCAACAGTGTTTTGTTTTGCTATTTGAATTTTCGTTGTGGATTTGGACTCTACACACTTGTGACACAACGCACGAGACGAGTATGTTTTCTATACAGATGAAATCCATAGCGACGCGATACTCTGCAACAACCCTCGTGTTAAAAGTGTGGTTCCGGCTTAAGTCGGCTCCCACATTGAGGCAACAATCAATAAGCAAATGGCAATAGGAAACACGAAATATTATCGCCTCAAGTTATTTTACTTTAAATTAAATTAGACGTCTCACAACAAAGCAACTCAATATCGGTCGAATCTAAAATGTTGCTTTTTACTTATTGCGGCAGCAAATATTTCTTCATCGTAGCAATATTTGTGATTATTCACACATTTGCACCCACTACGTTTTATAACGTTTTGGAAAATATGTCGGACGATCCTGTTTTCAACACAAAATTCGTAGAAATTGTGGAAAAATATCCCTGATGCAATGATGTTGCTTCCATGTGAGAATAGGTTAAAATAAAGTTGCATATTTCTTATTCACACACAATTGCTAGTTGCTTAGTTGCTTATTGCTTGTTGCCTCAGTCTGATAGCCGCCTAAGACGATTCTCTAAGAAAGGATTCTCTACGAAGGAGTGTAGTAGGAGAAGTGGACTTAAAAAAATCGCATCGTTTATTTTGAGTTACACTTAACCGTCCATAGCTCCATTATAGGTTCCATCACAAACAGTGCTTAATTTCTACGTTAAGTTCAACCAAGTGAATTGGCCTCATTTTAAGGGCGACAAAATAATATTTTAAGGGATTTGAAATGGATTTCACTAAAGTGAAATTTTTTTTGCAAAATCTCGACAAATTTCAACATTTTTCAGAATTTGTTTTTATTTTGATTTTGATTTTGGTTTTCGAAATTTTGGGAATTAACTGTTTTTGGAAGAACGTCCGGGCCTACTAAAGTATTTCCAAGCATTTACGCTAAACCTCCTAAGAAATAAGCAAGACATTTTGAATAAGTTGTGCACAAGCACAATAATTAAATTATTACCTTTGAAAGGCTGTTGTGCGTATTTTAAATGGAGATTGGGGTCTGACCAATGGTGCAAATTGTGGTGGTTTGTTACCCCATCTCTTTGCGCTTCGTGTCAGTCCACAGAATGTTCTTGAGGAAATGCCCGTCTTCTGCCTGTTTGCGCAATAACAATAGGTAACCACCGGAAAAATTCCACCCTTCTTTGCGGAATTCCTGGTAGTAAATCTTGTACCGGTGCTAAATGGAAAGGGTGTAATCTATTACTCTGTAGAGTTCTGTGAATCCTGGTCTGGGAAGTTCCAACTGCACAGCTAGTCTGGGGACTAGAACTTTTTTTTTGTTTTTTACTACAACTTCCGTTGATCATATGTACAAAACCTATACTTTGTATACCCATAATAGTTTAGAAGTTATAGGGTTTTAAGTGGTTACACCTCCGAATTAGGGGTCAACCACTTTGATGGGATATAATGGGAAATATGGTGGAAATAGCCCCCCCCCCCCCTGCGATAAAATTGTTTGTTCAGCAGAACTTCAGGAAACTTCCCTTAAATGATTATACTGCTTAAACTGGCGGTCTGAGCTTAAAAAGCATAATATACACCACAAATTCGTTGAAAATTGACAACTCGTTTCTCGTCAACTGTCTCAACTGAAGTCATCAATTTACCACTGTACTGTACAGTGTACATAACATATTACTCAACATATCACAGTCCTTTCAAAATAGTAACTCACTTCTCGGACAAAAATAATCGAAGAAGTCTATAAGCAGTATATATTCAAATTTGCACGGTAAAAATGCACAAAGCACAATAGACGTTATTTTATACTTATAGATACTTTACTAATTAATTTATATTAAAAAATACTAATTTTGTGAAATTATAAAAAACCATGCCAATCAATTTGTAAAAGCAAAGCTTATAAACAAATAAAATATATCTATCTATCTATCTATCAATAGACGTTATTTATTTTGGATAGTTGCCATTACCTATGTTGTCCATTATGGCCAACTTTTGAAACCGTTGTTTCTGTTGGTCTTCTTTTCGTTATCATTCCGAGCTTGAACTTGGTAGGTAAATACAAAAAAAAAGACATCTTATTACAAAAAAATTATTATTCAATGGATCGGTTTTCATCAGTTGCTTCGACATTATACGTGCTTGCTGAAATATGGCAATCATGAAATCATGCGTTTATAATTATACGCACCTTTTTTATATACCTAATTAGGCGAATTTCGACGTCTTAATTATGAACAATTATTCCAATTTGTTTTTTATTATACGTACTAACGTACCTGCCAATATTAGTTAAGCCTCGGTTTATCCCGAAGGTCGCGTTAACCTATGTATTAACCAAGTTATGTTATAGCCTAGGAGGTAATGTTGTGAACTTTTATAAAAGCGTTAAGACCATGGTTAAGTTCATGATACATAATGCGTAATGTATTATTACATGTAGTGAAAAGGAGCTGTTATCTTAAAATTCACTCTTGTGATCAATTCCTATTAAATTCTGTCGGATTCCGAATTTTCGGGGTGCTCAATGGGCCTCATTGGCCTCAAAACAAAATTTAAAAATTGCTCTATAAACTTAAATAAAATGGAAACCAGCAACAACAAAAAATGTATTACATTTATCCATTTGAGGTGAATACTACTCCGCCGGAAAAGGCGAACCTATAACGCTTCATCAGCGCCCCGAGATGCTTGCAGATGTATATTAGTTATGCACTTAAATTGCTGCAAATTGTAGTTTTCTGAAAATAGATCCCCAGGAAGCGAGTTCCAAAGTTTGCTTGTCCTGTAACAGAAGGAGTTTTGGAAAATTTATGTCCTCGTGGTTGTCAAGTGTACTGTATGGTCATGAAGCATTAGCAGCCTTTCTTGTGGGGCGAGTTGCATTTCGAGGGATAATGTCTTTGAGTTTCGCGGAACATCTACCATGGAAGTACCTATAGAACAAGCAAAGGTCTGCGACTTGTCTTCTGTGCACCAACGGTTGTAGATTCGACGAGCAGTTCCAATAAGTCGAACTGCTCGTGTCTGTATTCTGTCAAGTAGGTTAAGTGAATGTTTTGGGGCCGAGCTCCATATATGGGAAAAATAATTCAGGCCTAGTCTAACCTGTGCTTTGTAGAGAAGGAAAAGTTGCTTGGGGCTAAAGTACCTCTTTGATCTAAATAGGTAGCTCAACTTAGCGGACGCTGATCTTGCAATATAGGATATGTGGTGCTGCCATGTGATTCCTGAATTGACTGTGACTCGTAGAAGGTGCATTGAGTCCTTGGGATGGATTGGATGGTCATCCATTTGGATGCATTTTTCCTAGAAAATGTTGTGAGCTGTGTCTTGTTTGAATTAAAATGCAGCTAAGTTGTCTTTTCCCCACTTCAAGATTTTGTCCAGCTCATCGATTTGTTTGTGATACTATACCCACATAATACCAAGCGCAGAATTCCAAAACCCAAAATCCGCACTGTTTGAAAAATTCCCAAATTGATTATCCCCAAGCACAAACCCCGAAGTTATCAAAATCCAACAAATCAAGTCCCCAAAATTTGAATTCTAAATATTTAAAGGAGCTTTGCGTAACCTTGCGCCTACTCCAAATCCAACATTGACTGCAAGCAGGGAGGTTGCATGGGGGCAGCCATACGCCCATAACTATTTTACTGTTAATGCATTGTGAATACACTTGAAATCTATTTTGGTATTTTAGTTTTGGGGTAGGATACCCAACCCGTAGCTCATGTCTTTCAGCTAGAAGAGTTTTTAGTTTTGAATATGTTAGCATCTTTTGGTTGGCCCTTACTTTCAAAAATGACTGCAGGAGTCTGGGTTGTTGGTCATTCGGTTCCGTTTGTATTGACGGGTTTTGGAGAAGACGATTTAACGACAAACTATACGAGCCGTAGTGACATCAACCTAGTAAAAAAAAAAACTTGTCATTGAGCGTATAACATGGAGGGCCGGGCAACTGGAGCGGATGGACATCAATGCAGTTTTCGATCCAGACAGAGTTTTAACGCCGTAAAATAGGATATACAGCTAGGTTACAGAAATCGAGTGAATTCGTTTTCAGTGTTCTGCATTTCGAGCGATTCGGAAACTCCGCATTTTTTTCGAAATCTCAATTTCACTTTGTCACAATTCCGAAAATTTTGAAATCGAAATCGAATACAGTGAAATGTAGAATACAAGAATTCATTTCCGATTTCATTTCGAGTGAAAGTGAAATGTGGAACCTAGCAGATAGTTGAAAAGCAAGAATTGGTTGTGAAATAACGACCATAAATATTTAAAAAAAAAATTATCTGTAGATCATTCACCCCTATTCCCGTTGTCGTTTGTTGTATACGGCTCATGTTTCGTGTCGTTGTAAAACGATGTTCAGATTTATTTTTAGCTTTTGTTAACAATTTTATTTCTTTTTCTATGTGTTCACCAACATTTCAATTCATTTGTTTCAAAAAAGTTAAAAACACCCACTAAAAAACGAAATGAAATACGAGTCGTTTACGACAAACGCCAACGGGAATAAGGATGATTATTCATTAATAATTTTTTTTTTTTTTTTTTTTTTGTTTCAGGATTTTTAAATACATTCTGCAGCTTGGTTTACTAATTGTTGCAGCATTTGCACAAGTTCAACATAAGGCTGTATTGGAAAATGATGCATACGAACAAACCTTATCGAATGAGTTAAGGAATCCATTTTACAGAGCTGCCCGAGTTCGTTCAGCCCTAAAGCAATCGAGTTGGCTTGGTCCGGGTGAAGAACTGGTAAACTGACTGCCAACGATTGTCATAAATTTCTTATCAATATTCCTCAATTCTAGGTAATCGAACATCAGGCTGAAAAAATTCCTCGTTCTGAAATCTATTCTGTTCTTACACATGCTGGGTTGATTCCACGAAGCCGGCATCAATTTCGAAATTAAGAAAAAAGAAAGAAGTTTCTTTTACTTAAAACCTTTTATAAATTCCCATCACTTTACATTCAATATATTAGTTTAAAAAAAACCAAGTCACTATTAATAATAAAATGAAATAAAAAAAAAACCAAACTGGACTTATCTATTGCATTTTATTTTACTTTATGTAATATACAAAACAAAAACATTTGTACACACATCACTATAATAAGCATAGTGCTATGACTTATACTATACCTATCATATCGCTAGTTAATTAGATGTTAGATGACGTTCGTTTAAAACTCAATTGAGATTGTCTCAGCAGCAATCTTCTGTAGATACTCTTCGTTAAGTTCAGTTTCGGTGGATGTTTTCGTCTTGGCACTGATTTTATCCAGCTCTGCGGTAAAGTTCCTTCGCTTACGGATAGTCTCGTCGTCATCGTCTTTGTCTTCGTCGTTGCTTGAATCCTCAGAGATATCCATTGAATTGTGATTTTGCGTTTTAGAGGAGCCTTTCGTGTCAGGCAGATTTAGCTGAATAATTTCCTTTAGGAAATTCTCGCATAATAAACTTAATGGAGCCATCGTATGTGTGGACATTTGCAAAAACTACAATGATACAAAATAGTTAGATTTGTTATGTGTATTTAAGCATAAACAGGGTGTGAAGGAAGAGGAGCCAAAGCGATGCTGAACGTTACCACGAGAGCACTGGCACATAGCGACTAGTGACATAAGCTATCAAAGCCTATGCTATGCTGGCCATTAGGACAATGTAAAGTTTCCACGAGGGGAGCTAACCATGAATGGAAGATTAATTACACACAGTGGTCAACGACGGGAATCGAAGTATTAATGCGCATGAGCCTAGTAGTCCATGTATATCAGTATGCGTTCGATAGACTGTCGTATCTGAGTTTATTTTTATTGTAGGAAATAGAATAACAAATGGTCTCCAAGAGGTAGGCGTGTAATCCGTGATGACAGCACAATAAATGAGTCGAAATCTTTCTGGTATTGCGGAGGCAACTTTTGGTTACCGTAGCATATCGAAAATCGCAGCATGTCATAGTAACCGAAGTGGCCACGGACGAGACAGCGCCAAAAGTTAAAGTTCTTAAGGTGCTAGTACACGATATGTAGCACGCCTCATATATATGTGGCTCTAACGTCAACAGAGAGCGCACAAAGAGAGCTTGTACACGGTATGTACCCATTTCGACCATTCGCTGACGTCAAAATGACGGCAGTGCTACATATATATGAGGCGTGCTACATATCGTGTACTAGACCTTTAGACAGCCTGCCGGCGCTGGTGGCTACTGCGTAGCGTAGGCAATAAATGTATAATAGGACCTCTTCTGCACCGGTGGTAGCTGAGAACAGGAATCAGAGCAGTCATTTCAATAGATTGCTGAACAACATGAATTTGATACTGGGAGCAGCCCCTGATAGATAGATTATAAGTCGAGAGAGCCTTCATGGGTCTCTGGCAATGAGCCAGTTATTCAAAATAAGCCTACTGCGCTTTCCATGGCGAGGTTCTATAGCGATATTTTTACTCCGGAGACAGTAATAAAGACTAGGATCTTCTCTAAGGGTATGTCAGCAAGATTTGCTGAAATAACGAATTCTTCGCCAAGGATATTCCTTCTGAGCGCCTGATAATTAGCATCAAATGTATTGATATTTAAAAGTAGATGTCATTTCAAATGAAAACAAAGCACTCAATCAAGATGGGCATAGAAGTAGATCACTTTTCCAATACATTTTTCTCAAAACGTAACGTTTTCCTAATCGGACAGTGTTAATACCACCGACCACAAAAAATATATAAACGACTTTATTACCTCTGCAACAGCCGCCTTTCCATGCACACCAATCGCCACATCTCCCTCAGCTGGTCGACTTTTCTTCGTGTTGTTGAATTTATTCAATGCAAAAGTGCCAAATGTCGAGTATTGCGCTGCCGATTCATCTGCGGGCTCAGCAAATGCCACCGACGGTTGTTCATAGTCATCGTTGGCAGCAAGGTACTTTATTTCCTAAAACGAAAACCGTCCAACATAAGACGTCAGCAGTAGACACACCTCCAGTATACTTACTTGATTTTCGGTGAGAAAATAGAGCGTCGATCTTGCTTGCCAATTGACAATAACTGCCTGGGACTTGGGATATCTTCTTGGCAACCAGACAGCTCCGTAAATGCGCGGCATATTAGCCCTGAAGTAAAGTGGCAGAGCAACACTTGGAAGGAATACGTACACTACGATAGAAATCACATAAGTTTAACGGACTAAAAAAACAGAAAGGCATAAGAAAACTCACATTCGTTATATTTTGTGAACACTGATATCAAATTTGTTTGCGAATCAACGGCCATGTGCTCTGCGGTGAGCTTCAAGACAGTCTGTAGCCTCAGAGTAAGCAGATTCCATATAAGCACTCGATTCTCTGTGCATGCAATTAACTGAAACAAAGAGCTCATTGAATCTCACACAATAAAACGTTATGGAACATGTCTGACTTACCAGGTGAGCGAAATCTCCAAAGCAAAAGGCAACCTTTTTAATTGCCACCGCAGCTTGCATTGGAGGGAGAACTTTTTTACTGACACTCGTACTTTCGTCATGATTGCTTCCTACTCCATTGGTTAAGGATGGCTTAACGAAATCATTCGATTTCAACAGCATGCTGCCCACAGGATGCATTTTATCAGAAGCATTTGTCTCATAGCCGGACTTTCTGTGCATGTATTTGTTCAGTCTGTATTTCGCCTTGAAACGCGATTTCAAATTCAAGCAATACACTTCTTTGGTTAGGTCATTGCTCTTTTTGGCGGTAAGAGTGTTCTCCTGCAGGTAGTCCAGCACTTTCAAGCGCCATTCCTGGGTGAGTTTGAAATGAAAACCCAACTGTTGATAGATCAACAGTTTTTGGAAGAAATTCAACTGACCCATCGACTTGATTTTCTTGAACAATAGCATTTTTTGCGAATCGTCGAGGCTGTTAATTTCGTGAACTTTCTTTGATTTGACGGATTTCTTGATTTCCTTTAGCAACGTTTCGTCATTCGCCTGCAACAGACTCGCAAACAACTGCATTACCCTCTGCTTCTTTGCACTCGTATCGTTTCTCGAACCGTTTCGACTTAGTTTCGGCACAGCCATCTGGGCTTTGTGAAGGCAACCATCGAAACTACCATTTGGAACGAGTGCCGACAGAAGTTTTAGGCTCTCCGCTTTGTAGACACAAAGAGTATTACCGAAGCCGGCAGCGAGCAAGGAACCGTCTTGAGAGAATCCAATCGAATCGATTGGGAAGTTCTTATATCTCGTCTGCGCGATGCAGAACCACACTTTGCCCTTTTTGTAAATGTTGTTAGAATCTTCCAGCGACCAGATTTTGATCATATCATCCGAGCCAGCAGTCGCACACAGCAGGTTGTCCACGTGATATGGACTTGAAAACTCCATAGCATTGATTTCTCCATCATGCGGCAGCTCAACGTTAGTGTTTAAGGCGTAACTGCAATCAGACAGATGAATATAAATTGTAAACAGTTTTTTGAAACCGACCCTTACCTTTGAATTGTCTTTTGGTGTTCCCAAAACTTAAGACGAAGCTCGGGCATATGCTGCTCATCGTTGAACACTTCTACTGTTGCCATCCAGTCTATGTTAAATGCCGCTTGGGTCACTTGAATGTTGTACAAGATTTTTTCCGACTCCATAGACAGTTGATTTTGATCGACAATGTCCATCTGGTGAAGGAAAACAAAAGTTGTTACTGGCAATCGATTGCGTTTCTTCAGTCACTACTCACATTGTATAGCAGATTTTTTGTGTATGCCGAATAAAACTGTAGATGACCAGCTCTACCGTTCAGTACGAGTGTATTCTGACGTGGGTTCACTTTCAGTCCAAGCGGGAATACATGTTTTTGTGTTTTGTCATTGAATATGTATGTGAATTCTTGTAGGGTGCTTTTAATCTTGAAATCGACATCCAAAATGTGTATACCTGTAAAAGGAACACTCTTTTGTTTTAGCAATTCGGTTAATCAAGATTTTCGCTTACCATTGTCGGCGGTGGTAACAGCTACACTTGCATTCTCTTGACTGATTGCTATGTGTAGGATTATTGATGACATTCTTGGAACAAATTGTTTTTTGTCAGGTCGTTGAATGTTCCATCTTACTAGAACGGCTTCGAGGCCACTGGTATAAATTCCAGAGCCAGAATAGGAAAAGGCGATGCTTGTAATGCGAGTATGATGCCAATGATATAGTGTCTGGAAAAAGTGTCCAGGAATTATGTTTGTCAGTTAATAAATTATTGGATTTGTAAGGAGCTGCAAGTCGTAGACGGTGCTTCGTATAGAAGCGTATTCACTTACCGTTCGGAAACTATCCTTGTCGCCAAAGAACTGTGTCCAAAGCATAACCCTCCCCATTTCGTCTCCAGTGGCAACCAGTTGCTCTTTGGGGTGAACCTTGACATACGTTATGGGCACTTTGTTGGCACTGGGAAGCCTGAAACACAGTAAATAAATGATTAAAAGAACACGTCTATGCAGGATTGTGTAGAAATTACTTTGTCCACTTCCACGTAGTGTAGTCGATGAAGAAGATCTGCGAGCCTTGAGCCAGAACTATGTATTTAAAGTGTTCCTTGTCAACATCGACAATCGCTTTTTGACGCCTAAAGGAAAGTCATTATATATTTATATAAAATATTTAACGATCTATCCAAACAAGCTTACTTCAGTTTCCAACTTAATGGTGAATTAATAACGCGTCCATCTAAAGTGCTAACAATAAAACACTGTACAGGATCCTTGCCCTTAGCTGCTGTTATGAATGCACATGCTGCATCTCGAACGTACGAATTAATTAAATTAAATGTGTCATAGCGAAAGTCGCCTTTCAGTTGCAGTTTAACTTGAGTAATTAATCTTCCAGTTGACCATCTCCAACTAATCACATGACCTGCTTGGGTGCACGCTACTAGAATTGCAGGGTCTAACAAGTTATACTCCAGACTTATCAGTGGTTCATTGGCACCTTCAAGAAATCGAACGGTATGTCCAGTTGATGCGGAGAACACCTGTACTACTTTGTCAGTAATAGCAAAGATTAAACTAAAACAAATATAAAAAACATTAGATCAAGGAAACAGAAAGGATAGTTTAGGACATACCTAGAATCTGGCGAGAACAACGGTGGAAACTGTGTAATATTTCCTCCAGCCAAATGTTGAAATTGCAACTTATCCGCGTTTTCCTCCATAATGATGAGTTACTTAAGGATGTGTCCTACGTTGGTAATTTAAGGGGTAAATTAAATAAATCGCTAGTAACGATATTCAATAGTGTCGAGTTGTATTTTTGAAACGTTTTTTTCAATTATTAAAGTCAAAATTCGCACGTGTTCCCGCAACAATTCACTGGCTGTCCAAAGAGGAGTGAGAAAAGAATTATGGAAGTCAAACAGGCCGAAATGTCAGAATAGGCTCCACCCCCTTTGTTTATATTTTTCTTTAGCGGGCAGTAAGAAAGAGACAATACAGCATTGAATGGGTAGGTGAAAGAGACAAATTGTGAGGTACAGTAGAGAAGGCAACAGCAGTAGCTGCTGATGGATGCGTTTCGTTGACGATAACTCTTATGAGTGGTATTAGCCCTAGTACAATTTTAAATAGAAAGGGTAGATCATTGTATTGTACTGGATCAGTTTTTACGCACAAAAAACAAAAAAATATTGGACCCGGCAGAAATAGGAACATTTGAATAGACTGTCCTATCAAGGCATCCTTTCGGAGACTGAATTAACGTTCATATTATCCGTTTTCCGAACGTGCATTAACGCATTTTGTTCACTAAAATATTATATTTCCGCGACGAACAGAAATGTCGGAGACCATCGGAGAGAAATTGACGTGTTCCTGTCAAAAACAGATGTAAAAAACGCAACCCACCGTAATGAAATGTAGTCGGAGAAATATTCCGAACAGCTGATCGAAACGAGCATGAAGCAAAATTCTCCGATTCGTACAAAATCGGTGAATTTTTCTTTCGGAACGGATGCCACAATATGTGCGACAATATTGACTTCACAGGGAGTCTTAACCGTATGCGGAACCGATTGTAATGGCTGACCAAGTTTTAGTTTTTGCGTGATTTTGCCCAAGTCCAAACTTGTATGTACTTGTTTCAACCGTGTATACACAGCTAACACAATTTCCAATTCACGGGATTTCGCAAAACACTGTGAGTTCTTAGGCGCTGAATGAATAGAATTCTATCAGCCAAGAGAGTGTTGTAGGTACCCACTCAGTTTTACATTTGTTTTCCTTTGCTTTTTACGTCCTCCCATTCATAACTTTAAAACTCACGCTATGATTCAGAGATGGGGACTTGGATAAAAAAGATGTAGTGAACACAATTTTTCGTGTACAGAGTAGAAATTTATGGAAATATGAAGAATATTTTACCCGCATTGCTTCTTTTTTTTCTTGAATTTTCGTCTCTTTACCATGTCAGTACAAAATAAAGTATTTTTGTTTTTCTTTTAATTTGGTTTTATTTGAAGTTTTAAATTTCAATAAATTCACATTTTAATCAACTCATGTATTTCTAGTCATGATTTTCGCAATGACAAATTAGCGAATTTGTAAATACAAAATTTATAAATTTGATAATGGTTTTTGGATTTTTTTTCTGAAATTTGCATAAACGTACCTACTACAATTGTTACATAGTCATGAACGTAACACAAATTTACAAAGGTCCAACAAGTTAATTTATTGTCATAATATTAACCGAGATATGCGAGAAACAGATTACCACAGCACCAGCAACAGCAACTTTGACAGCAACAGCAACTTCAACAGCAGAAGTCGCATGAAACACATTCGAAACATCGACAGCAACTTTGTCAAGGGAGGAAAACAAAATTTGTTGTGAGTTGATTGCAACGCAGCATTGCCAGATTACCTTTTATATCTTCCAAAATAAATGGTAAAAGCGAAAAAAAATGATATTAGGTACATGACGACCTGTAAAATGTTAGAGCAAATCACGTACTTAGTACCAGCAGGTATGTACCAGTATAGATACTTGGTGGTAGCTAAAGTATAAAATTCGAAAAACATATCTGATGTCATTTTCGACAGTGTTTTTCAGATGTTTGCTGCCCAATCAAACATCAAATCAAAATTTGTATGTACTTTTCTTTTAATAGCTTGTCAAACATTAATTTTAATACAACTCACGACGATTGAATTAGTAGATAACTCGTTTCCACATTGCAATATAGTAAAACTAGAATTCAAAATCATGTCCCACCGACAGTAAATAATTTGACGCCTGCAGATCACAAAAAAGAATTGATTTCTTTTGCCAATCGAAAATGAAAGGCAATCTAAATCAAAAAAAAAAATGAAAATAGTATTTTATAAATAATTTATATAAGAATAATTTGTAGACTGCTGAAACTTTTTTTGTCTATATCTGGTAATGATGCTGCACCTTCAGTATGTCGGCATTCGAAAGTTGAGAGAACTGAAAAAGTCACCGTGGTGTTGGTAGCCGTTGCACAGCAACATTGAATTTAGGACTTAGCTCTAACGTCGATGTCGATGTCGATGTTGCTTTGGTAATGTAACTTCAGCCATTAAAAAGCAGGGGCTCTAAAAAGTGCGCTGTGGCTGTCAAAGTTGCTGTTGCTGTGCCAATCTGTTTCTCGCAATACCACAAATTGACATTTTGTGCTAAAATAATTCGTACACGTATTAATATCCGAAAAAGTCCATGTGCCCCGACCCTCAATGAAAATATCTTTGAAATCTACTACAATTTGTAATTTTGTAATCCGTAATTTTTAAACTGCATCCAACTTAATACCAAGCATATTACAGCTGATAACTAGTAAAAAAAAATCTCGCTGTTACGTGTCACTTTTCCGTTCCTCTGGTTGTGTATCACAGTAAAATTTGCATGCATTTAACTTATTTCATAAAATCATTACCTGGCTAAATACTATGGAAATTGATTCCTTACTAAAATCATAGTTAGTGTAAAGTAAAATTCGCTTAGAGCATGGAATAAACCCTCGCCTCTAAGCCACATAAAAGTCACAATACGAAATATATGGTGTATCTCGATAAAATTAAAAATAATGCTAGCCAAGAAACTAAAACCTTGCAGTAGCACCAGTACATATGCGAAATACGCTATTTTAGCCATAGTTCTACTGGTGCAGTTAACACGTGCAGCCGAATCTACAAATCGTCTACGAGTCGTGTACGCTGTTAACGCTGGCGGTGACAGCCACACGGATAAAAATGGAATACTCTTCGAGCAGGATCCACTAAGGGGTAAAGTCGGCACCGAATCGGACTATGGCAAGCAGTTGCTCATAATTGGACGTGTTTCACAACAAGATGAAATCCTCTACCAAACAGAACGTTACCATACCGCAACATTTGGTTATGATCTGCCAGTCATTGACGATGGCGAATATGTGCTGATATTGAAATTCTGCGAAGTGTACTTCAATGCGCCGAACATGAAGGTGTTTGATGTCGTCCTCAATGGGGACCACACTGTCATCTCGGATTTGGACATATTCCACCAAGTGGGCAAGGGCACAGCGCACGATGAGTATATTTTCTTCACCGTTTCTCGCAACCGGCTGTTTGTCAAGGAGGAGGAGTCCGAAATCAGGAATGGAAGGATTCGACTGGACTTTGTAAAAGGTATAAAAGACAATCCAAAAATTAATGCATTTGCCTTGCTCAAAGGTGACGTGGAGAGTATTCCTCGGCTTCCACCCATTGTAATGGAGGAACGAGCAGCCCCCCTAGAGACAGAGATTCCAATTGAAGACCTCGTGGAAAAGCCAACACTAAAGTCGCGCAAGACAAGTGGTCCCAAGCAGCCCAATCCCTACACTATAGACGATTCTTCGGTAATGCTGCCAGTATTTATTGCAATTGGCGCATTCATTCCTTTACTATTTTGCCTGTGCAAGCTGTGATTTACTTAAATTTTAATTAATTTTATTCTTTTGTTTTTGTAGCTTAGTTCAAGTTTAGAATTTAATATTTTTGTTTTTTTTTATTTTTAGTCTTAATGTTTGTATCCATAAGTGAAAATAGGCAGCTCACAAAGAACTGTACCTTTGCAAATTGAAGACATGGCATTTGCCAATAATGCACAATTAGACAGTAAATACTTAACGCGCTTTCAAATACCTTCTGCTTGTTGGGGGCTTGCAAATAGTTTAGGCATTAGAAGAGTACCTCTCTGAGGAAATTAAAAGAGCAGCTATTTGATAATTTATTGAGGGAAATAGTCTACCAAACAACTGCAGATTTGTCACCTAAAAAAATTGTGAGGGTTTTCATAAGGACAGTCAAATTCAACCACAACGTTATAGAATCCAATTTCCTGTTTGATAATCTGTCTGCAGACAAGCAATAATTCAGGTCGTGCATTCTTACTGTGAAAATCTTAACAACAAATAACTACCACTGATTTCCGTAGACGATTCACACTTTTCCATGACAGATGGTAAAATAGAAAGCCTCTTTTACACGGCACAAACAAACAAAACAGAAAACCGTTTGTGAATAGCTGAAGCACAAAGTAGTAATGTTGTTTGATTTCACATAAACCACGTCAGCTGTAAGACCCTTTCTTTCAGCACTACAGTCAACTATTTGTTAATGTATGTGGGATTTTTCAGCCCACAGCGGATTGCACACGTCTTTACGGCGACAACTCCAGCTCCAGAAGAAGATTTTCTGATTCCGACCTTCATAGCTTCTTTTTAAAATACTTTTAAACATTCAGAGTACATTATTTTGTGTGTTCTCAGAAGATTGATTAAAATAGTACCACTTAAATAAACTGTAGTTGTTGTCAACCACACCAAACGGCCGGCGACCTCTTCATCTTCGTCTGCTCACATCGTTGAGAATGAAGGGAAATACATTTTTATAAATGATCCATCTAAAACGCAAACGAGAAAGACATTAAATACAAATTTCAACATGCAAGACTGTCATCAATGCCGTGAGAGAAAACTACTTTTTTTTTTACCTAGATCTCTATTTTAATGGCCGATTATCGATAAAAAAAATGGCTTTTAAATATAGGTTTGGTAGGTAGTCGATAGTGGATTTTTTATTTTTGCCTTGTCAATTAGTAATCGTTCCTTGTCGTTTAAATTTTTGTGATTGATCGTTAAAACTCTTGTTTACAGACATAAAGTTATGTAAATATATTTTATTATATCCGTTATAGGATGCAGATAAGTAGACGCATTTTTCGCTCATTGTAGGACCTCGTTTAGGTGGTTAGGAAGAAGGCAGATTTAGGCTATCTGAATTGTATTGCGTTGAACGTCCATTGAACGAAGTTTCACTCAATGCCGTTCCTTAACTCTAAAAATTCGTAAAACAGAGCTGCTTCAAGGGAGCCAGATATTATCCCTCCACTGAGTGAGAATCTTACTACTTTTTACTCAACAAGAATTAGCAAAAATTGAAAAAGCTGGCAGTCACTTGCAAGCATTGAACTCCCCCCAGTGCTCACCTCGAACACAGGTTTTCATTGTCAGTGCGAACTCAGTGCTATATCGAACGCGACATGGCTAACATAGTGCGCTATAGGGTCCACGTCAAACAAACCTAATAATGGACATCCAAAAAGGTCACATGCTGCAATTTATTCAAAATCAAAATGCATCTTCTGTCATTTTTCATAGATTCCTAGAAAAGCATTCTCTAATGCCGTTTTCGGTTGATCATCCAGAACCGTCCGGAAGCAATCCGAACGCTTCTGAAAGCGTTGGCAGTTCTTCTCCCCAACAGAAGAGAATTTGAAAATAATGGACATCCAAAAAGGTCACATTACATGCTGCAATTTATTCAAAATCAAAATGCATCTTCTGTCATTTTTCATAGATTCCTAGAAAAGCATTCTCTAATGCCGTTTTCGGTTGATCATCCAGAACCGTCCGGAAGTAATCCGAACGCTTCTGAAAGCGTTGGCAGTTCTTCTCCCCAACAGAAGAGAATTTTGCTTTTTGCTACTTTTCGAAAGGTTTCTCTGCCTGTGTGAATTCATCTCCACCATTTTGCCATTTTGTCAGTCTTTTACATTTTTACTACAAAAGTAATGGAACGGAAGGTTTTAATGAAGTTCAATGACAGAAGCGGTACCTGTTTTGAAAATATTTAAAGAGTATTAATAAAACTGTAACAAAATATCGTTGCTGTACATGACGGATATAAGAGAGTACATTGATCCAAAGAATTTCCGTATTCGATCCGAAATATACAAAGAAGACAGTTAAACATGGCGTAGGAATTGGGGGTGCTTTTGAGCAGCTCGGGTTGGTCCACTTTTCATGATAAAGGATAAAATGTGTGCCGTAGACTACGTGGAAATCTTAAACACTGTTAATGCTGCCATTTGTTGAAGAGGACATTCCTATTAAATTAGAGTTTATGCAAAATAATGACTCCTAGCACTCCCCAAAGTTGGCCAAAGAATGGTTTCATATAAGAACAATGTTATGCAGTGGCCATCCACAATCTCCTGATCTTAACCTGATAGAACATCTATGAGGCGTTCTTAACCACAGTATCGGCGGCTGCAGAGCCAAAAACATGGAAGAACTGTGGTCAATTATTCAAAATGCATGAAACTCTATAACTCCCGAAACTTATGCCAAGTTGGTTCATTCCATGGGACGAAGATGTGAAGCAGTTATTAGAAATAAGGACGAAACGACCAAGTATTAAAAGGATATGAAACTGTATAAATTAATTCTTTGCAGAAAAAAAAGCTGATTTGTTTCTATTCACCCCTATTCTCGTTGGCGTTTGTCGTATACGGCTCATGTTTCGTGTCGTATTAAAATGATGTTCAGATATTACTTTTCACTTTTGTTATCAATTTTAATTTCTTTTCTGTGTGTTCAACATCATTTCAATTCATTTGTCTCAAAAAAGTTAAAAACACCGACTAAAAAACAAAGAGAAATACAAGTCGTCTACGACAAACGCCAACGGGAATATGGGTGATTATTTTGTCCATCACTTATACACCTTCGCGCGTATTTGAGTTGTCCTCCTGCCCAAAAACTCTGCACCCACTGCAACATTTCTCAATTTTCAAGTTCACTGCACAGCAATGCGGATTAAATACTTAAAATGTAAAAAAATAATTTTTCTTAAGTCCATACAGAGATTTATAAACCCATACAGATTGTCAACATTTTCATTATATAAACTGCAGTTGGGAGCGAATTTTACGTACGAAAACAAAATTAAAGAAAGCTAAGCAATCCGCTACAAGTATTCCGCTAATAGGAATTGCTTATATTCTCAGATTTACGTACCTAACGTACAGCCTTACGTACGCTTCCGACAATTATATTTGGCGTTGGTCCTAGAAAGCAGAATGTAGTGACAAACATTTATTAAAAAAAAAAAGTTGTTTGGTAGAATATGTAGATATGTACGTTAGTTTTCTAATGGAAAGCAAAAAGTAAACTCTAAAAATTGTCCACTCGTGTGTACCGCTTTTGTTGGCAAACCGAAAGGATTTCTGGGCGACATTAGTATTCCAAAAGCCGGTAATGTAATTTTGACACAAATATATTTACGTAATTGTATTTCCCTTCAAGCTGTTACCAACAATACAATTTAAAAGGCTGAATTATTTACATTATGTAAATATTATTTTGTTTTATGAGTTTTTTTATAATTAACTTATAATTTTTATTTGTCTTTTGTTTATATCCTGCTCTAGCACAATAATTTATATAATTTATTTATAAATAAACACGAACCTATTAAAATGGTTTTCTAAGCAAACTAAAATGACATTTTTGACATAGTTTAAGCTTTAGATCTTTTGTTGAACATGTGGGAAGGAACCGCACTTATTCTTTAGTTTTAATTGATTACTGTAGCGAATTAAAGTTAAATTCACTGTAGTAAGGTACTAAATAAATCAACTTGGATTTGAGTCTACCGTGTCAAGCTCAAAATATTATATAGGAGGTTATGGTACTCCTTAGAAAATGCGGATTTAGATCTATCATGTATTTATATAACGGGTATGTCTGTAATAAGTTGTGCAATAAAATAGGTTTTATGTACGGTCATGATTTATTATAATAATTAGCCACTACCTACTTTCCTCATTTTTATTTATTTTATGTAATTAAAGAAAAAAGTGAAAATTGATATTTTTTAAGTGTAATTTTGTGCCCAATCCGTAATGAATATTGTAAGAGAACACAATAAAATGAAAGATGTTTCATAGTTAAATAAATTATTTTAAATGTTGATGGCATCATACATTTTTTGAACTTTATTTCATATGACTTATTGTGAATACCATCGCTGGCTGGCAGCTCTAAGGAAATCTGAAACTCGAACAATAAAATGGTTCTTCTAATCAAACTATTTTCAAATCATAAACATATTTATGAAATGAATATATTTTTGGAGTGTTTTTAAATTTCATTTGGCCTCGACCAGCGTTGCCGAAGTGGCAAAATTGTGCCATTTTGGCACCTTGGCACCTTCAGTTCTCATTTGGCACCTTATGAGCTTGATACATTTTAATACATAATATTTAAAAAAAAACATGTCTTAAAATGTTTAAAATTGATTGAGAGTGCAAGTCATTTACTCTTTCATCTGCGAACACTTATTTCATATTGGTTCTATTGGTTAATGAAAAAAACTTAATAAAGTCATTTAAAAAAGACTGAAAAGAATGTTTTTTTTCAAGTAGTGAAACATTCATATCGTGTGTGTGTGTACGAATTCATACACAAATAATCGTAATGATACTAATGCGAAATTATATGTTTCTTGTGTTTTTAAATATCTCCCTGCCGTTGAAGGGCTGGTGGCACCCAGTTGGCACCTTTGGTTACCGTCAATGGCACCTAAGAACATTTTTTTGCGGCAACGCTGGCCTCGACTCCAGTAATGCGTTTCGTCCCGATGTGGTGGGTGGGCTCATCAGTAGACGACCACCACATCTGATCTAGATGCACTGTTTGCTCGATTTTTACCGAGACTAATGATTTTTCAATCAACAAGTGACCGTGAAACTTATTAGGCACAGAAGACCACTTCTATTATCCAGTTTACACGGACCATACCATTGTTGGTGCTTTTCGCAAAAAACTGCTGCTTGACTGAAGCGAAACATTCCCCTCGTTAGTACCATCTATCAGAAAAGTGTCACCATGGACTATACATTTCCCCTATATCTATTAACTCGGAATTTAGCTGGTCCCAAGTCACTTCTACTTGGAATAATAATTAATCTACTGAGAATCTGTGATATATACCTATCAAGTTGAGTCCGGATATTTCACGCTTTAGATTTTTGAATCTGGAAATCTAAAATAAGTTGAAAACGTAAGAGTGTTGTTGTCAATGTACCCATAGGCTATTAGGTATATCATGTATAAAATATGTTTATTAAAAGTCTACCAGAAATACTTGGAATTGGGATACTCTTCTAATTAATGAAAAACGACCGCACAACAAGCTGCAAATGACGAAAGCGTGCGTATGAAGCGCAGCTACGTGGACAGTAGGCCTTAGGGGCCCATCCCATAGAATCCGTCGCGTCCGTTGCGTTGCCTTCCATAAGCCGCTGTGTATTCTTTCAATCGTCAGTCGAATACATTGCCGCAACGGACGTGACGGATTCGATGGGTTGGCCCTTAACGCCCGAACAACGTTTGCAAATTATTGAATTTTATTACCAAAATTCGTGCTCAGTAAAAAATGTTTCGCGAATCCATGGACATATTACGATGTGTATTTGGTGAGCAATTCATATCACGTTTGGACTAGATCGTGCGATTTAACGCCGCTAGACTATTCTTTGTGGGGATATGTGAAATCTCTCGTTTAAGATAACATAACGTTATTGGTGAGATACCAGTTGATATGTTGGAAATAGTATGCCAAAATTGGACATTCCGGATGGACCACTTGAGGCGTAGTTGCGGTCAACATTTATACGAAATAATATTCAAAAACTAAATGCTAACAATTGATTTATCGGCCCTAATACAAATTTCACTCAATTTTGTAAATTTCGGTTTTTTTTTCAATTTTAAAAACCAAATGCTTAAGAAATCACCCATCATAAATTTGTCTTAAATGTATGCTCATCTAACATCCCGCTTATTGTTGATTTAATTTGACAGCCAGCAAACCTCTTTCAAAACAAAAACAAACCAGAAATTTAGCGCAAAAGGAATTTGTTAAAAATACATAAGTTAAGCAATTTATTAAAACATTAACCAAATAGATGTATCAAATGTGAAGAAAATAAAATGAAAATTCTTTGTGAAACTCAAGTGTTTAATCGTCATACCCAAACAAACAAAAATCGAACTCAAAAAGCTACAATTGCCTTAGGATTTCATCCAACCAAAAGAGATAAGTCTACATTGGAAATTATACACTTTACACCACAAAATAGAAGCGGAGTACGTTACAAAGTGACAGAAAATATAGAAAACATGTTTACAAAGTTTATAAACGATGGCAAAGCAACAATTTCCTTCAAAAACCCACCAGAAAATCTAATGATCAAATGTGACCCAATCCAACTAAAATCCTTTTTGCAGACACTCAAATTGGGACTAAAAGGCAAAGAGTGTATGAATCTTAGATTGAATGTAGCCGCCGCTACTGCAATTCCTACTAAGTCGCATCCCGTCGAGAAAATGGTGATACAAAAACGGTCCGAATATCCACTGAAAGGGTTTCCCAGAACATTAAAAACGCTTACGCTGACTGGAATAGGTTTGCACAAAATCACGTTCGAGATCTGCAGCCTAACCAATCTTACTTGCTTACGGCTGAGTGATAATAAAATTTCAAAAATTCCAAATGAGATTGGCCGCTTACCACTTACAGAGCTGGATCTGTCCAACAATAACCTAGGAGATGAAGAGACTTGGTGCTGGTTGGGTGGTAATAAATTGAAGAAAACATTATGCGACTTGGATATAAGCAACAATCGGTTGAACTATTTTCCTGGTCACTTGGTGAAATTGGAAAATCTCGTTACACTTAAACTGAATC